>OW028709.1:6362039-15827039 GCA_932294345.1 Pandemis cinnamomeana
CTCACTCTGTGGCAATTGTGGCGCGTGCTTCAATAACCTGTAAAAATGGATCTTTGAATGATAATGCCAGTCGCAAATGAGACGAGCTGGAACTAAGTGGCACCATACAATGGCATCAATTCCTTAAATTTTGGCATGAATTAAATAAATAAATAAATATCTTGGGACAAATTACACCAATTGACCTAGCCCCAAACTAAGCAAAGCTTGTACTATGGGTACCAGGCAACGGATAGACATACTTATATAATGTAGATAAATACATACAACATCCATGACTCGGGCACAAACATTCGTATTCATCATACAACTGTCTGCCCCTACCGCGATTCGAACCCGGGGCCTCTAGCTTCATAGTCAGGGTCACTAACCACTAGGCTATCCGGTCGTCTAAATTGGTGTAAGAATAAAAAAACCGAAGGTTTTCGGTTTTCTGTAGGTATAGTTTAGCGAAATGAAACAGAAATAAGTTCGGGCCCATACTGATCTAAGACAGGAAAAAACAGTTTGACCCGTTTTGACCAATCTTATGTGATCTACGAATATTGGCAATTCGTTGAAAACAAATCAGTAATTGTTTCAGGATTTTAGTGTCAACCCACAATAACTGCAATGAACTGACAACAGTAGAAATCGAAAGTTTGTTCATGGCAATACTGATTTATAGTCAAACAACACGTTTTGATCTACGATATTATTCTATCATTATTCATCATCATCATCGCTAGCCTATATACGTACCTACCACTGCTGGGCATATGCCATTATATCTTAGAATGAGAGGGCTTACACTGCATATATATATCGGTACACAATATCATTATTATGGATTTACTTCGTTTCAACCTAATCCTTCTTTAACTATATTAGGTATTTCATAAAAAAAGAAAAAGCAAACAAATAATAGTAATCAAATATCAAGAATGAATTATGGACTTACTCGTAGAGCTTAGAATTTCATGAAAACATTGCTCTTTTTGTTTACGGGCTGTCTCCATTTTCCTTCTACATTTTGGAAATGAGTAGGTACCATCTTGAATATAAGTTATCTAACTACTCTTTTAATAGTTTTGACCATTTTTAAATCAGGATTCACTAAAAACCTCGACAAAAATATTCACGAAATTTCAATAAGTCATTTTTGAGTGTCATGAAAAAAGTGTTACCAAAGCGTGATTTTTCTGGGTTGCCAATTAATATCTCATGCAGAGTTATCGTGGGACGACTCTAGGTGGTTTGCACTTATCACCTGTACTGTACCCACGGCTGAAAGCGAACTCTTTTCTTAAAACTATATTATTTTGAATTAGGAAACGTCAATTGTTAATTCAATTTACACAGCGCTGTCATTAGCAGAGAAAGATTACAGCGTAAATATAATACAGAAAATTGATGATATTTTGTTACGAACATGTTCTCGTGAGTATTACCATACCCATAAGCATTTATCTGTTCAAACGTTGCACAATGATCTCTCGAGCCCAGTTTCTTTATTGTAGCAGATAATATTTCTGCATTGTAGGTAGAGTCTCAATGGCTTCGAATATAATAATCGTATAAGAATGCTTTTTATGTATGACTTTGCTAGTAGCATTATTCAATCTACGATCATTTTTAACATAGTCTGCTTTACAAAGAAATAATTAGGTAGAGTGAATAAAACCAATCCTAAATAACCAGTATTCTGAATGTTTTAATTAATCTGCTGTATGCTGCTAAACGTGCTAATATTCAGGTGGCTTTAACGCATTCGTAATTCATTTCACAACATGATACAAGGTGTCTTTTAGAACCTATTATATTATAGAATACACGGAGGAGGCCTATGCCGTGAGGCACGCCGAATTACGCGACAATTAAATAATAATAATAAAATAAAAACAACAACAACATACTTACTGAAATTGTAGCGAATTCGGAATAAAAAAGGCTATAATAATATTATACAAAAGCGGGTCTTCTCAATTCGCCTGGTGGGTCCATTGCTTATAACAGTTTTACCATAAATGTGCAATTTATGAGAATACGATTCTTAAAATTGTTTTGAACATTTTCAGCCGGTAATGTGATAAAACACTGATTTATGAAGGTGTTTAATCATAATCATAATTTTGAATTTAAAAATAATTCTCCTCTTTGAAGCCGTATTCTTTGAACATTGATCAAATGTAGGTGTGGAAACTTATGAATCACAATTAAAAAATACTGAGTACCATTTATATAGGGGACACTCCTTGAAGTCAAAGTAACCAACTACCTGCTGGGGTATTCTGTATTCATTTAAAGGCACCATGTACTTACATTTTTAAAGTCGTTGTTAATAGTTATCGTCTTGCTTTGCAGATCGCCGCCACCGCCGTTAACTATCGTACAGAAACTAAAGATATTTTTATCAATACACTGGCGAGGACTCGTGGCTCTTCTCACGCCTTTAGTTTTCATTTTTATACTGACCCCTTTCCCTCCAGAGGTAAGAAATGTTTAAAGCGCTCCTTCTTCCTTCAAAGCATATCGGTGTCTATACTAATAATAGATAAGCTAGTGCTAAAGCGTTGTCGACTGACTATCCCCTACATTGTAGGGCCTACAACCTCACAAACTTACAAACTTTGACTCTTTATTTTATAATACTAATATAGAGTAAACTTCCATGCTGGTCTGGGAGCAAGCAAAAAACGTAGAATGTACCAGTTGCTTGTCTACGCGCGCAGATGGTAAAAGCCCATCGAGGGAATGGGCGAAAATCATAGGAATCATGTTTTAGGCGATAAGGCTAGCAACCGATCACTATTTGATTCCATTTTCCACCTATACGCCCACAATCTTGCTAAATGTGGCCTGTAGGTACCTGTTACCTTAGGCTCTGTCTACCCCGTAAGGGATAAAGACGTGACCTGTGTATGTGTATGTACTATAGAGTACCAACATGCTTCACTTGTCCGAATATTCAAGAAAACATTTGTTTCAGAAATATCAATGGTGTGCGTACACTTTGATCATCATGGCGATCTACTGGGTGTCTGAATGCATCCCGCTGCAAGTGACGTCCTTTCTCCCGGTCATTATTTTCCCACTGACTGGCGTGATGAATACTCGTAAAACATGCCAGGCTTATGTGAACGTAAGTTTGTATTTTATTTGTATACTCATGGCATATATTCGCAACGTTACCTATATTTGTACAATATATTATACTAGCTTCTGCCCGCGACTTCGACTGCGTAGAATTATACATAAAAACCTTTCGCTTGAATCACTCTATCTATTAAAAAAACCGCATCGAAATCCGTTGTGTAGTTTTCAAGATATAAGCATGCAAAGGGACATAGAGACAGAGACAGTGACTTTATTTTATACTACCTATGTAGTGATCTTGCTTTATTGTCAAACTTGGAGATTACTAAGTATATAACGTTTATTTTTGGCGATCACATTAATAACTTAAATAAAAAACAACGTTTTGAAATTTTTGTAGTTCTTTTGGTAACGAAAAATTTTAATGAATAATATTTAAAAAAGAAAGCACGAAACATCAAAACGGTGTAATTGTAGTTTAATAATTTTTGTTGTTATGCTGTTGTTTGGGTCAAATCTTGCGAATCAAATTGCGTTGCGTTGAAATTTGAGATACATAATGTAGGACAGATGACAATGCAAGTACCAATAAAGAGTGCATTCCATGCTGGTCTCGGAGTAAAGAAAAAACATAAAATGTAAAACATAAGTTGCTTCTCTTCCCGCGCAGATGGTATATCCCATAGAAGACGAAAATCTCAGGAATCGCGTTATAGGTGATGCGGCTAGCAATCCAACACTATTTTGATTCCCCTTTCCGCCCATACGTCCCCAATTATGCTAAACGTGGCCTTTAGGTCTTGTTACCGTAAGGGATAAACAATGATTTTTACACGTATGTAATGAAGGGTATACCTAGTCAGCAAAAAATACATACATACATACCGTCACGCCTCTTTCCCACAGGGGTAGGCAGAGACAGCTACTTTCTTCCACTTGCTACGATCCTGACATATTTCCTTCGCTTCATCCATTCATCAATCTCTTCGTACATGCTCGTCGGTTTCGGGTACTCCTGACCTGACCTTTTTCCAAAACGTCTCCTATTTGGTCTCGGAACGTCCGTCTAAGCCTCAGCAAAAAATATTGTATTCAAAATGATATTTTTAACAAAACCTTATTCTTCCGACATTTAGGATACCGTAATAATGTTCCTTGGAAGCATCATGCTCGCTAGCGCGGTGGAGCAATCGGGGCTGCATAAGCGGTTGGCTTTGCAGTGTATCAGGTGCATTGGATATTCGCATTACAAGTAAGCAAAAATTAAGTACCTATCACGTATATTGTTAGGAAGTGAATGCGTTAGGGTGAAGATTGATACCACAGGACGGCTAGCACCAGAGCGCGCGAAAGCTGTGACGCGCGCGAGATAGTCTTTACATCTTTTTCCAGAACGAACGGTAAGGAAAAGACAAGTAGGTATTGAACAAATCACTGGTTTAGGGGTTTGATCCTGTGGTTTTTTATTTTTAGAAATTAAAAAACTGGATGGTGCGTTTCTTTGTATATTGTCGGCAGACAAGGGGCGAGAGTTGCCATAGGCAAAAATAACATAAAAACTTTTGTTGCTACTATAAAATAATTGTATGTTGCAACAAGTATTCTATTCTTTCATCTCGGATACTGGTAGCGCCGCAGAGTGAATACTTTTTTGTATATGTAAGTTCTCTTTGGACTACAAGAGGTTTGGATATGTTAATTTTAAGAAAAAAATAATTATTATCAAGCAAATTTAAAAAGTGTATTAGATTATTGTACTAACTTATATGCTGACTATAAATCTTTTTTAAATTAGAGTACCAAAAAAAATTAAACATATCCCACTTCTCCTTTCGTTATTATTATATACTCATTAATAATTTTGTATTATTTACTGAGTTTAAAATTAGTATTTACACAGGTAATAGGATAGCTAACAAAAATCTGTATTAGATTTAACTTATCGTTAACTTTCGATAGTGGTGGCATATCACTATTTTTGGATTGCAAAAAACGGACAACACATCTAATGACATTCGCGCGCACTTGAAATAAAAAAATAAACTTCAAATAAATTACGTTTGATCTATTACAACGTAATTGCGTTTTATTCCAGGATGTTATTTGCCGTGTGCTTTGTTACTATGTTTATATCGATGTGGATCACAAACACAGCCGCCGCCACATTGATGGTTCCTATTGTCTTCGCTCTACTGAGAGTGTACGAACAGGTTAGTTTGTGTACTACAAAACAACTTAACCTGTTGATTGCCACACTACAAATGAAGTGACGTCCTCTGTACGCCGCGGAAGAAACCATCTAGTCCTCTAGATTTTATGTCCATTATAGACGAATTTGTTTCGACTACAATGTTGAATAAACGTGGCGCGTGGCGTCACGACTAGATGAGGGTGGCGGTCAAGAAGTTGAAGCCAGTTACGTGTACCTAAGGCTACGAAGGATCTCTTAACCGCCATGCCATTTCCTGTGTGTTACGAATATAATCAGTGATCCGTTAGATTAGCTACTCTGCAAACACGTGCACGTGTATGATCGAAAGTAGTAATCTTCTTGAAACTAAGGTATCTATTTCAGAGTAGGTACAACCCTCTTTATCACACTCGAGCCTTTAAAATATCAGTCGTTATTCAGGCTTTATGTTTGTTGTTAAGTTAGGCAAAATAGAACCGAAATGAATTGAAATGTTTGATGTTCCGTGAGATGTTTATAATCATATTTTTTTGATATTTCAGCAAGGACTAATGAAAATTTACGAAAGGAATGCTAGCGGTGACGAGCAAGCAACGAAACTTACGAGTTGCTACTTTTGCGCTATAACGTTTTCTGCAACAATCGGTAAGTTAGGATGCTTTCCTTGAGAACAAGTTATGTATACTTTATTGAAACATGCGTTACTTTGCGGAAGTCAATTTCAATGAATGAAGAATTTACCCTGCTGTTTCGCTACTAGGAACTGATAATACTTTTAGTAGCGGAATAACAAGGTATTACTTAAATACAATACAATACAATACAATAACTCTTTATTGAACACCACATATAACAACGAAATTAGAAAAAAGGTATACAGAATATTACAAGGAATATTACAGAGTATTAAATATTTCATAAACAGTTCATTGTTTTTTACGCTCAATTCAATCATTTAGTAAGTCAGAACTTCACTTTTTATCTATTAAAGCGAGGCCAAAGTTTTTTAATTGTTTTGTTTTTTTTCAGGTGGAATTGGCACTCTTGTTGGTACTGCGACAAATTTAGTATTCAAAGGACTGTTTATGACGTACGAATTTATTTAATGTAGAAAAATTGGAACTTCTCACTCTCTGCTTAATAATTATATTTATACTGTATTTGATTGCCATTCTTTCCGTACCGGGTTTCTAAATACATCTAATCTAAAATAATTATTTTCAGAACCTACCCGGCAGCCCCAGAATACTTATCGTTCCCCGCATTTTCAGGATTTGCTATACCCTACATGTTTGTGATGAACATTTGCATGTATATCTACCTTCTCATCATGTATATGGGTTTGGGAAGGTAAGTTGTTGTGAAATTTTGGTACTTCCTGACACCAAACGTAAACGTGCATTCAAATGCTTGAAATCCTGTAACAGCAAGCCGGAGCAAGTCTTGAATGAAAATGAAAATGAATTTTATTGCAATATCCACAAAAACGTGCGTGCGTGCGTGCGTGCGTGCGTGCGTGCGTGCGTATGTGCTTCCGTGCGCGTCTCTGTGTGTGTGTGTATGTGTGTTGCTTTAACTTAATACATCCCGAGTGCACTCCATACAACCAACATCACATAGGTATAATAGTTACTACGATAATAATAATGCTACATGACACTAAGCCACACGATGAAGTAATATGCTTCTGTATCATTGAGGCCCAGGTTACTCAACCATTTAGTTAAAGTTTTTTTGCAGCCGTAACCGTTTAAGGGGTATATGTAATTTTTTTTATTAATTCTGTTGTACACGTGCACAAAAAAAACTCAACTGAAAACTCTTAAATGTCCGCCACACTTTTATTATATCTCAATCCACGTGTCGATTCTTATTGTGATTTTAATGAAAATTAATTGTTTACGTCAACAGGCCAAGCAGCGCAAACGCCAAGAAAGTTAAAATGACTAAGGATGCTATAGCAGCTGCCAAAAGAGCCGTCGCAACGGACATAAAGGCGCTAGGTGGCATCACATGGCACGAAGTTGTATGTGCACTTATTAAATCTTAAATATCTTGGCGAGGTCTTAACGTTACGGTAGGGCCGCAATAAAGCCATTGCATAACTTAATTTACACAGTATGTGCGCGATCTGAGTGCAATTGGGGTATGAAGCGGCGAGCGAGGGGCAGGCAAGGGTAGGAGTGTCGACTGCTGCGACACCTTATACCCCGACTGCACTCAGATCTCGCGCAAATTGTAACCATGGAACGAAAGGACGAAATTAGATTAGAATGTAGATTTAGAAACTCATACTGACTGTGACAGACCCTTTACGTTTCTAAAGCATGCCACGTTTGCATGCTTAAGTTGACACTTTTGTGTGACACAATATATGCTTGGCGGTGAAAAGGCGCGTCCTTGGCGTTAAAAAGGTTGAAGGAAAATATTAAGTTATTATCTTGTTTATTTGCCACAAGTGGACTTAAGTATGACTTATTTACAGATGGTTCTTCTTCTGTTCTGCAGCGCGATGGTATTGTTCTTCAGTCGCTCACCACAGATCTTTGAGGGTTGGGCTGACGCTATAACCGAGGCCCTTAGTTTACCTCCGAAATTGTACGTGTTTATTTGATACACTTAATCTTGTTATAAATTTATGTATAAATATGATTGGCACGTGCCGTTTTGAGTCGTAGACGTTTTTTGTATGCTGTGTGCAATATCCGGGCATTTTTTAATGACAGACGGCCAAAGCTGGGTATCATTAGCATAAGATAGGATATCATTAGCAACTAAAGGTACAGATACAAGTAACAAGTGTGATTTTTGAAGCCAGCCACCTGAAATTCATTTCACACTGTGTATGTACGGTCAAGTGCAAAAATAAAACAGTATTGATAGGAACTTCTCAAAAATATGTCCCACGACCTTATTACGCCCGTGTAAGAGCATTATTGTATTTATTTTTGAATCTTTGTCTAAATACATATTATTACACTTGACTGTACACTGGTTTCTACCTATTCGTTTGGATACGTCGCAGTTCGCTGGCAAGTACCTGGTGCATGCAATGCACTTTGGGCGTATACGTGTAACTTGTATTGTATCTCGATGATTGCATCACAGAACTGCATGGGTATTCTTGTGTTAAAAAAACAATTAACAAGACTGTATTTTGTTTTGTGATTTTACCTAATTTTTAGTGTTTATTGTGTGTTATTTTAGCATAAAAGATTCGGGAGCGGCTTCGCTGGTCGTGTTCTTGATGATTTTGCTGCCATCATCTAAAAAACTTTTGCAGAATTTCACAGTGAAAAGTAATATGGCTTTTATACTTTGATTTATTACATAAATTGGAGCCTAGGTGCTTGAAATATCTGTGTTCTGCTCATATTATTCACAATTAGTCGTGTTCAGATATTTTTGTGCACGACCTTGCGCCTTAGGCTTTAGTGTATGTGATGGCGACTGTAAATATTTCGTAGGTATGAGTAGAGTACTGCATTTTTTTTCTTTCTAGACAATGAAGACCTACCAAAAGGTTCAGTCGTTTCGGTGATAAATTGGGCTACAATGAATAACTCTTTGCCATACAGCTTCATTTTCTTACTCGGTACGCATTTGCTTCCTACCTGGCCTTAATAATAATAATAATAATGTTTTTATGTTTTGTATTAATATTGTTTTATAACTTTTTATATTAATATTGTAAAAACCTAACATAAGATAAAAATAAATATATATAAATAATAATAACTTATAAACTACAATGATAAAAAATTCTTTCCTTCTTTGGTAGGTGGAGGGTTTGCTCTGTCCACTGCTGCTAGAAAAGAAAATTCTGATCTGAATGGAAAAATTGGAGAATTTTTGAAAAAGCTTGCTGACTTGCCAAACGCTTTAATTTTACTTGTTGTGATCATTTTCACAATATTTGTGACGAATTTCGCATCAAATGTAGCTGTCTGCAATGTGATCGCGCCGTTAGCAATGGAATTGGTAAGAGCAACCATAATCTGATCTGACCGGTTTAGATTAGGATGGATAATTTCTTACCTTGTGTGTCGTAAGAAGTGGTTATGGACCTGATGGGAGAGTATAAACAGCAGCACTCTCTAATGCCAACCTGTGAGCATTGGACTCGAGCATTGTGTTGTGAGAGGCTAGGAGAAACCATGTTTCAAAACGATCGTCTGATTACCACTAAGTAAGTGAATAGTGTTGTGACATAAAAGACAATATTTTAATGGGAGATTTTCTAGACTACCATTAGTCAAAAGGTATAATGTGTTTTAATTTTGGATTGTTCGTACATAATAAGCAATGGTATTATAATTTTTGATTCTCGAAAACGGTAAACCATTGCACACGTCAAATTCGCTTATAAATTTTCTAATTGATCTATCCCCTCTCCCCCTTAATCGCCGTATAAAAAACCACAGCAAATCAATACACGATGACTAATATACCTAATAGTTATTTTTGTGCAAATAAAGGTTTTGCGTTCAAGCATCTTATTGAAAATAGTGTCGTTCTAAGCACGCATTGCTTGCATGGCCACACTTCACAATGCAGTTGCCTACTACATATACGCAGATGTTTACATTAAGTGGGAGTTGCATCAAGTTAATTTAGCAATAACATTAAATATAACCAACAATTTTGAAATATTTTCATAGGTTTTCTGTCATCTGTCAAATATACGTCAAAATCATCTGTTACGGTTAAAGTTCTAGTTGAAACTTGCTGCAACTCGGAGAACACGATAACTCAATTCAACACAATCAATTTTTCACATGTAGTTACGTTATAAATTGACGTAGCTTATAACCATCGATGTGTTGTTTGCAGGCCAAGCAGATAAATCAGAATCCCTTGTGGTACAACATTGCGGCCGGGTTCTCCGCTTCGTATTGCTTCATGATCCCTGTGGGAACACCCGGGAACCTCGTCGTGCAAAGTGCTGCGAAAGTCCCTACATCCCATATGGTAAAGTTATCGAGTATTATTTATAAAGGTGAAAAAAAATACGAGCCCTGGAGGGAAACGGTCTTAAATCCTTAAGTTAGCAATATACTTGAAGGAAAGATATTTTTATTAAAAAAAAAACTGAACTTCATTCGAAGGTTAGCTTGTTTTAACGTATTGATGTTATGTATTTAGTGTTGTCCCCTATATCTAACCATGCTTTTTCTTTATAGATCGTTGCAGGAGCGGGCCCTACTGTGACAACTATTATCATAACTTGGTTCGCTATATACTTCTATGCGCCGATAATATGGCCCGATTTGCACGAACTACCTACTTGGGTGCACACACGTATTCTGTGAACGTGGAAACAAAGCAACCGAAGGAAACAATTTTCATTCATCCGTATATACTTCGTCATGACTATAATGAGCTTCAGGGATAATTTCTTGATTTTTATCAAGTGGTGAAGATTTTTTTTTCGTTAGTGTGCTGCCCCAACATATTGGGCTCCTATTATTAGAAAGATCACAAGTTTTTTTTCTCATGTACACACATTATTTTTAACCGAGACTCATAATATAATCAGTTTAATCGGTGTTCACTCGTTTGTCATGAAGTTTAGATAATTTTCTTCACACCATATCATAAGCCCTATAATGTGTTCAAAAATCTCAAATTACGACCAGCATAGCAGGATGGCAAGAGTGTAAAATGAGCGATCAAGATTTTGATCATGTTATTTCGTAGACGCCACCTGATATCCGCGGCACAGTAACGAACGTAATAAATATCTTGTTACCGGCAAAGTCAAGGAAGCAATACGAAAGTTACCAAGATTTTATGGAATGGAGAGTACTCTTAACTACTGTACGCTACAACTAATGTACGGTAACAAAAGTTGTGTATGACAAAAGAAGCATGAAAGTAGAATAAATGCAGTAGAAATGAAAGCGTTAAGAAGTATGGAAGGGGTGACACTGAGAGACAGAATAAGGAATAGTGTAATGAGGGAACTTGCTGGTGTGAAAAAGATACGTGACTCGGATAGAAACCTTTATTTCCCGTGGCGCTACTGAGTGGCACTACTGTCCAAAGATTTCTATTTCAAAATCAAGTTGAACGTAGTCGACGGAGCTCCGTTTTCGCGGAGCTCCTATTTCTGGGTGTTTTTGGGGGTGACCTACCGGCATTGAAACGCCGTGGTAGCTGGCGTTCTTCAACTAGCTAAGAATACGTTGATAATTCAATCCAGAATAAAATTAAAATTTCAAACTATATTCTAAAGACCATACAAAAAAGTCGTTAATAGTAACATACCTACTACATGTGCTAGCGTTGATCTAAGAAGCTACAAATGTCCAAGCTAGACAAATGCATTAGGTACAATAATTGCATAATTCAAACTTATATTATAATAAATAAATGACTTCATTTTCCCATTTGTTTTTGTTTTATTACTAATACTGTGTAGATAAAGCAATGTATCTATTTAACTACATAATTAGGCATTAAAACACTCGTGTGATCCTGTTACGTAACTCACTTTCGGTTCGTTACATAAACATACACTCTTATTTTAACGCGGTTTGGTCCATGACGTCTAATTCAGCGGGGTGCCTATTTTCATTCGGTTTGCCCTTCGGGCATTTGAAGAAACCTAACGAACCTAATCTAAATTCGCGGAATTAGACATTGCAGGAAGTTGACATTCGCGAAAATAGACATTCGGCGAATTGGACGTAATGGACCAACTAGACATTCTGGGAGTTAGACTTATTGGAAGTCTGACCCACGGCACAACCCTTCCTGACGCATGGCACAATACGCCGCCCAACTGGTTGAGCCGTTGGTAATTTAAATTCAGTTACGCTGGACGCTGGTAAACAAAATAAAAATCTGAACTGAAATAAAATTCAGTCATCGCTAACGGTAACGACGAAATTGTTTGCGTTAAACGAAAACGTGGAACAGTCATATTAGAAGGTTGGCAATATATCAAAGTCTCTTACACAATATATTCTCTTGACTGACACTTTCCTATTTCGGATCCTTATAGGCTCACTAGTGTCCGTCCGTCTATCCGTTCCTCAGTCTGTCACAGTACTTTGTACTGGTTATGAAAGCGGACTAAAGTCTTGTATGATAACTGGTTAAGAAACATTGAAAAAAAAGCATATTCATAACCAATAACATACTGATTTATCCCTAACCTCGTGATTCGGCAGCATAATTGCTTGAAGGGACCACGGGTAGGGTTTTTTATTCCCCGTGGTCCCTTTAAGGGTCTATGGGAGGTACCACGGGTAACAAGGCGAATCATATACAAACATGTGAGTTTGCGACGCCCGAGTCCACTGATTTGAAATTAAAAGACACGACACTATAAATTCATGCATTATTTTATTTGATAGCCGCGGCGTGCACATGTCAGGAGTAGTCACTTATTGTATTTACTTAAAATATTTAAGGACATGCGGCGGCCAAAATTTGGTTAGTTCTCGTGGTCCCATTGTTATAAAAATCCTCAATGGAGATAGTAAAATTAGGTTACAGTGCCCGGGCATAAATATAGCACTTCGGTCTTCGGAGACTTGGCGTCACTTAAGTTAGAGCGAGAAAACGCTCTACGAAGCCGAGAAGACCGATGTGCAATACTTATGGCCGGGTACTATAGGTTCGTTCGGTATCTTCAAATGCCCGAAGACCTTATGGTGGAGTGTAATTTGTCATTTTTATAACAGTGGGACTACGAGCGAACGCCAAAGTCAAGTTTAACGTACTCAATTCAAACTTAAGGTTAAATATGCAGCGATTTCGTGACCTAAGATATAAACAAAATAATAAACTACTCTTCGGGAGCGGGAGCGGCAGTGGTAGTAGTTAACTCTTCTCCCTTTGCATTTGGTGATAGCACGGCAGCGATGCCATAGTCATGTGGGTCCCAGAGTATAGGTGCGTAGAAGCATAAAGTCAGCCAGAGCACAATTGCGCATATGATGGTACTTGTTACGCCATACTTGAACTGTAACATACAATAAGTAATAAACTATGCGAGCCATTCTAACATGCTCTCATATATTGCACCGTACTTATTTCATTCACTTCAGTGTCGGCGTGACAATGATATTTTAGTGGACATAAAAATATTACTAATGATTCCCCGCATGAAACAATAACACATGAAATGTCTTGTAAAATATGATATTTTGCAGTTGGTGCAAATTAAATAAAGACCACGTTATAATTTTTGAGAATTCCATGGTAATTTTTGGTAGTGACAATTCAATTAAATAAAAATATTAACGCTATTAAGCTGCTGTTATTTAAGCTAGCTAGTCTGTTAAGACTAAAAGCTTGTAAAACAGTAAATTTTACACACACCCGTGGCCCTACTAATTTGTCCCACCCGGAAAAAATGCTGCTATTATTTCGCATCACTCCATAATATTTTAATACAAATATAGGCAGGTTAGCTTAGTTAGGTATCTTTAGTTGCAATACCCAGAAAAAGGAATTCCACCCTTGGGCGGAGCTCCGTCGAAAACTACGAGGACACTGTAGGGGGACCATAGGTAATCTTACCTGTTGCTTAATCGAAACCTTGCCCAATGTTTTGCTGTAATAACAAGTGGTGTCTAAGAATGGAACTGAAAATCCAAAGCCCGTGCCAAGTCCGGCACCCAGTACCGCAAGATAAGTCCTCAGAGGCCATTTCCCTTTACCTAGCAAGCCCTGAAACACACATTATTACTATACCAATATACTTATGCAAAAATGGAACACAGATAATGTAAAGCAATAGAAATCAATTAAAATTATTACCATATTCACAATCAAAGGCATGTATATTGCTTGCGCTGCAAAACCAGACATAATGGTGCCTAAAATAGCGGCGACTATTACCACAATTAATATTCCAACGTCCCAACTCATGCCAGTAATGGTATCTCCAATTTGAGATGCTATTTTCAAACCGAGACCAGTTTTTTCGCTACACTTATACAGCGCAACGCTACCACCTGAAAATAGAAGCACAGATTTTTACCTTTTTCATCGTTCTCGTGACTACACGTATATTTTTGTTACAGGTCCGACAAAATATGTCCAACTACAGACCGACCGCTTAAATGAGCCCTCGCCCGCGCGGGTACTGGAGCGCGGGGTTGGACGACAAAGGGGACCGAGAGAGGTGCGGGCGGCAGGCGCACTATCCGCCCCGTCCCGCACCTCTCTCGGTCCCCTTTGTCGTCCAACCCCGCGCTCCAGTACCCGCGCTCCATTACTTCCGTGAATATTTTTTGATACGATTTGTTTTTCTTAACTGTACTACTTTTTGTTGATTGTAAGTGTAGGTACAGTCATGAGCATAAATATCCAAGACGTCAAAAAGATCTATACACATTTATGACACAAACAATAAAGTCGGCGACAGATATATTTGACAAAATGGCCGGATGGATATTTATGCCCTCCACTGTTCTTGCATTGTCGTCTTTTCTGTATTATGTTTATGTATTTAGGATTTAACTTGATAAAGAAATGCCAGAACAAATGACTGAGATGGAAGAATAATAGGGAATTATTGAAGTTATGGGGAAAATGCTAAAGGAGGACGAAGCAAGACTTATTTCATTCTAATAAGATATTTAATTATTTTGTGTTTAACTAATAATACAGGGCTATTGAAAGATAAGGTGCATGAATGGTTACCCGACTCTATACGACTACATCAAATTGAAAAATACATTGTAGGCAATACTACACTAAACTTATTAACTGAAAAACAGTCTACTGTTTAATCCGTAAGTTCATTTCAGAGGTTGTGATATGATGATCTAATAATAGGTATTTAAAACCAACCCATGAGAAAGGCATAAGAATAATCAGTATGCTTGTCGATATATTTCCAGAATAATATTCCGGATTCCATCTTAGCAGGAGGTAGGTTATTCTTGGCTGTCGAAAAAACATTAAAATATCAATAAAAACCTTGTTATTATTACCAGTTACATTAATTTAAAGCAAAGTGCACTTCATGTGCTAAAAATATCATTTTTAATATAAGCTTTTCTTGCTGACTGTACCTGCATTGTCATCCGTCCTAAACAGGCGTAACTATTTTCAAGATAATCTGGTCAATAGACATGGGGTCAAATTTTCCTTGCACGATTTAAATAAAACAAGAAACATACAACTCAAGTTAAATAAAGCTTTTAAAAATAGTTAAGTTGCTATTCCACAACTACAACCCCCAGCCCGCATTAATGGCCACAGAGTAGCAAGTTAATTGGTTTTAAAAATAATGTAGTATTCTAATGATAGTTGTAAAACTAAGCTCACTTTTTGCACTGAATATTTTGAGGAAATTTAAACTCTTCGGGATGAAATGTAAAATCAATACAAATATGGCAGCCGTGGTCGCATCTCTAATCCTGTAAAACATAAAATAATCACATCATAGTAAAATATCAACAGAACAATACATGTTATTGCTAGATAAAAAAATATGTTTACGATTTATGAAACCTAGTCAAGCAATGTACGGTCAAGTGCAAAAATAAGTATCGATAGGAACTTCTCAAAAATATGTCCCACGACCTTATTACGCTGGTGTAAGAGCGTATGGTACTTATTTTTGAAACTTTGTCTAGATACAAGACATATTATTACACTTGACTGTACTAAGAATTTTATATTAAACGAGGTTAATAGCTGTATACCGAACGAGATCAGTATAATTATGATCAGTACATAATTTCAAAATTCTTTCCACTATTTTGCAAGTACTTGGTAGATATTAAAAGTAAGTTTGTTTTGTATTGAAATAATAAGAATTCGAGTTCAGATCTAATCTAAGGCATATTTACTAAGAAGATACAACAGTGATACAGATTATAACTCACGCGGGTACGTCTTCTGGAGAAATTAATTCCTTGCGGAAAGTTGCCCATCCCATATTTAGCCATTTAGACCATCGCGTAAAGAAGCACGCCAAGCTCAAAATCAAAAGGAGCGTGGATATCTGATATGGAACAATAAGGCATCAGCTATGAGATACGAGTAGTTTTCAAAACACATGTACCTACATAGTTAAGGGCCTTCATTCAAACAAAAGTCAATTGATTCCTTTGGGTTACGACTTTTCCACCCTTATTGCAATGGAATAAAGGTGAAACGCATATAGCAATAGGGGCGGCCCATTTTAGTCTAATTCCCTGTACTTATCAGTGGTTCCGTTCTTATTTATTAAATAGAATTTTCAATTTTCATCAGATCCTCCGCGAAAACGAATGTACCTACTATACATACATATGGAAGTCCCAGATCAGAATGTACTATGGATGGGAAAAATTTACAAAATAAGAATGTATCCGACGGAATCAGCCCGGAATTAGTGGTGTAGAGGTTGAAAAAAATGTAAACACGACTCTGTAGTCAAAGGCAATAATTATTATGTATAACGTGGATAGTTCTGAAGTATATAAGGTGATTATTTCAGATGAGTTACAATAACTGAACATGGAAATGGATTGCAACCTAGTGCAGTGGTGGAAGTAATCTATGTATCGTTTTTGCCACTTATGAAAAGTGATTACTGATCTGATTCCATTTCAAACCAATATTATGTTCCGTTAGAGGAAAGGATTAGTAGAAAATATAGAGTACCTTTTGGTGACTTGTCACTTTACCGAGGCTGCTTTTATTTTTAGTAAGGGCAGTTTTCACGGATAGCATGCTGCTAGTGCTCATTGGTTTCTTTTCCACATTCCTAAGAAAAATAAATAGTGCATGGTTTACTACAAGGAAGCAATCGTTGCAAAAATTATACATGTATAATACACACACAGACAGACCCCCTTGCTATGAACCTGGCATGTCTCTCGCTTCATCCAAATACATCTATCTCTTCATACGTGCTCGTCGATTTAATATGGTGTAGGTATGTAGCTTAAATTATTAACATTCATAATTATTAAGTATTGAGATGTTGGAAACGGTTCCCAGGATCTCGACGACATTTTTTATACTACAGGGGTTATTGAGTGTGTCACATTTCTGATAAAATGGTAATAATGGTAATTTCAGGTAAATATTATAATTTAACCTTATCTCCGCCACGTCAAATACAAGAGACGTCATCCATACGCCAGACTTTTTTATTGCAATGCCTTAAGTTGAACCTAAACCCAGTTTAACCAATGTTGCTTTTGCGTTGAAGTAATGGACATAAATGTATTGTTGGCGTAAAAAAGGTTAATTTTCTGTGATAGGTGCCTGTCTATTGAGAAACTCCGTAGAATATCATAACATTGGTAATGGGCGCTCTAGAAAAATGGTTTTAAACTATACAAGGAAACATGTTTTAGAAAACTGTCCTCTCATGCCCAAATGCTAGATTGTTATGGGCCAAGGAATTTATTTGGAATAGGTACCTAGATTTTATTTCGTGTCTGTGTTATGTTCTAGATATAGGAATTAATACTTGCATTTTTAGTAGTATAATGTGGTAGATCAAATTCAGCACAAACATTATTATAGCTGTAGGCACTGCATAGGCACTGTATTGTAAGTAGTTAAATATATCTGGATATTCAAATTGCGAGGCACCGATTCTGAAAATTAATAAAAGAGAAAACAAAAATTAAATAACCATTATTTAATTTTATTACAACACAATTATTCGAAAAACGAAAATTTCTTACTCGCAGAACATAATCTTGAGCTGCAAAGTTATGAGAGAAGCGTGCACAATACACATACTTCCTGTAGATAAATCAAGAATTTATAAAATTATATTACTCAACGGTGATTGATAAATTTAATTGGTGCGACGAGTGTCATCTGAATACATTTGAACGGTGCATGTGTGCGTAAAAAAGTTACAATTTAGTAAGTATATAACGGCCTCCTTTTACGATAAGGGACTGTGGGGTCTAATTTTTATGGTATGACAAGTCCATAACTCGCTTTCGTCTTACCATGCCATGAAAACTTCATAAATCTTAGTGATAATGGTAAGTATAATAATATCCTACTAAATAAAGAATTATAAAAATGAAGGATAATTAAACTAAAATTCTTATTCATTAAAAATTTGCAAATTTCATCTAAATGTTGCACAACGAATTATTGGATCCAGCTTTTTTCTGGCTATGAACAATTTCTTCTTTTCTTAATGTCAGTTTACACTCACCAAGAGCAGAGGATACTGCAACTGCATTGCAGAGGATAATTTTAAATTCAGCATAATTGATTTCACTCTTTGAGTAACCCTGAAATCGAAGAAATTAAATCTAGAGCTGTAATAAAATGTTGTAATTATATTGGCGGCACAATTTCGTGATAAAATATTAACCTCTTGACGGCCACAGTCATCCATTCGTGACCGCCAATGGAATGCCTCACACACCACGGTCATGAACACATGATCAACATTCTAGTAAAAAAACCTTCTGCAATGGACATAAAATCCATTATGTCCCTACAAGACGGTTTGTTCCGTGGCGTGCAGAGCCCGTCGCTTCATTCATAGTGTGGCGGTCAAAAGGTTAAGTAGGTAATTATCTCCTAAAGTTACCTATGCACTCTAAAGATTTAACCTACAGGGCAGTGCTGCAGTGCTGCCAACTTAAACTATGCGCTCTTAAACATTTGTATGACTATAGCTACAAATACTATTGTAAAGCCGTTAAGCCTTCAACTTTTTATTTAGCCCTGAGATAGTGTCGCTTCAAACAGCTTACAGAATGTCAATGTGAGTACGTCATGTATCATCATCTCCAGCCTACATTCTTCCCATTACTGGGCACAGGCCTCCTCTCAGAACGAAAGGGCTTGGGTTATAAGGTACCCCACTGCGGATTGGGAACTTCAAACACACCATAGCACTATAAATTGACAGTACAGGCCATGAGTAAAAATGTTCATAAGGTTGAATAATAATGCTGTTTAGAGATCTTACTGTAAGCGCTGTAATTGGTGGCAGAACGTTTTCCAAGACAATAGAAGTGACCATGAACTTGTTACAAATCGCCGAAGCAAAAAATGCGGCTACCATCGACTTCAACATTATCCTGAAATAATAAATGAAACACTTATTTTTCACACTATGTCTCAAAACGAATCCAGAATAGGTACCTACTTAGGAGGTTGGGTTAATTTAACTAAGCACCCTTGTAAATCTGGTTACAAAAATGTTTTCATACATTAACCCCCTTATTCATAAACGCTCTATAGGCTTCTTCTAACTTAGCAATCGTTTGTCCTTATCTGTCACTTTAACGTTTACCTTTCACAGACAAGGACAAACGATTGCTAAGTTAGCAGAGGCATATATAGAGCGTTTATGAATATGGGGGTTAAAGTTTACGGCGTCAAATGGGTGACTACTTTTGAATCCGAAATTACGATAATAAAACTTGTACACGAGTGTTTGTTAAACCAATCCAACCATTTGCTGAAATATTCCAGAACGATTTTAAGACAATCTTGTAGATGTAAACTTACTAAACATAAAAAAAATAAATGACAGGTCCTTTTTTTTAAATTGACTAGAAGTTAAAATGTGAATATAATAATTAATATGTACTTTTTTGGTGAATATCCGTTATCTCCGCCGGCGCATAAGAAAAAGGAAACCAGGCGTTTGTCCATGCCACAGTTATTGAGAACCAAATGCAACCAGCCACCAACAAACATCAGTATTACATTTTCCTGAAAACATAAATGCAGTCATGAGGTGTCGCTTCTATTTATTTACTACGAAAAAGAAAGAGGCATCATCACGGATATCTTACTCTTAAAATATCAGGAACTAGGTTTTGCACGCGATTACGTCTACTTGCAATTAGAATTACATAAAATGGGCCTTTATTTAGTCGTGGGGACTCCATTTTATGGACTAATTAAGTTTAAAAAGGTATTTCGAAACTTAAAAAAGTATTCGGGAACAGTTGGTTGAAGATTGTTACTGTCAATGCGGAACGGGTGCAGTGAAGAGCTGTGATTGGGACTCTGTTCTCCTCAAAGAGTAAAATAATTAAATACTTACGTTAAAAAGAGCCCCACATGTATCCACGCTTGAAAGTATTCCAAACATAGGGAACATGAATATAGGAATCAATCCAACAGGTTGAATGGCGATAGGCTGCAATAGCAGAAACCAAAACATTGCAAACCATATTCCGCCTACAATTGTAGCTTTCTGTAAATAATAAACATAAAATTAAGTCGCTCAAAGCAATTTCTTTCGACGTTGAGGAAAGTAGAAATCACCACACATGTTCGCTTGGTCAAACTTCTCTTTTCCGCTTTAAAAGAACGAGTTTTATAGGACATATACATAAGTTAGTAGATACTTTTTTATTGGAGGGCCCTATTATAACATCATAAATGTCGTGTTTCAATTAAAACTTTTGGACCAAGTGAAATCAACCAATTACATTCAATAATACAAAATTAAGATTAAATCTTATAAAATATACTTACATCATCTGGATCAAAGAGGATTATAAAAATGGCTACAGCCACAATAACTCCAAAAATGCCTCTGCTATTGTATTTCAGTATATTTTTTATTCTGGTGAAGAAACCCGAGATAGGCGTTTTCTGCGGACCACTGTTAACAAGTCGAACATTTACAAATTACAAAGGAGGACAGATATTAATTGCAGGTAGATACAGTGAGAACTAAAACGTTAATGATTTATTTGAAACAGACTGCTAACTTTCCGTATCCATTACTATTTTGGTGCAAGTAGTCGTGTAGTCATTGTCAACCTACCATGTTTACCTACTACTTTAGGGTCAGTATTTTCCTACGGACCGACTATGCTAAAGGCAATCCTTTGTTCATGAAACGTCGTAAAATCGGTCGAACCGATGAAACGAATTAAGAGTATAAACGAATGGGATTTGTAGGCAAGTAAATCAGTCTTTAAATTCATTCAAACAAGCAACCTGCGAAAAACGTAAACCAAAAAAATGTACTTACGTGATCGCAGCAATTCTGAAAAAAATACGAAATAGTTTCAGCAACTTCAATAACGATTTAGGTCTAATATCATTATCACAGGTTATAAATACCCCATTTTATATAGGAGTTCACAATTAGTTGAGTTTGGTTGGTGACTAGAATACAAAGGAATGTATGCCTATGATGTACACCTATGTATGTAAAGATCTGATCGCTCCACAAAGCGCTGATGCAAGTAGCCAGTGGAATCAGGGTTCACTTTACAGAGGTCCATTATCAATAAAGTAAAAGCATGACAATGTGCTTAAAATTAGTTAGTATTTAGTTCAGGCAAGCATGTTTCATAACATAGGTACCGGTGCTAGTTAGGCATGACACTCCTGGATTCAAAGCTACTGTGAACATTTTTCCAGCACTTACAGAGTAAGCAAAGGCGAAATATTATATCCTGACAAGCAAGAAAATATGGTCAAAATGAAAACCATCTATTGCTAAACTAAAATATTGAGTATTTTTTGTCCATTAAAATATTGAGTGAAATACTCAATCAATTCAATTTAAATTTAGAAAAAAGTGGCTCCATCAACTATTCCATGATTCTGCCAATGTCGGAGTGAAATACTTACAATCCTCCCATTTTTAATAATTTATGCCTTCTTTCTTCACGTCATGACGAATATTGCATATAACACAAAATATTGAAAGATGCCAATGTCAAGCCATAATAATAAAAGAAAAAATACGAATTTCGAAACAAGAAAAGCTTTAAACCTCTTCACAGTCTATTAATTAAGATTGCGCGAAAAAAATCGCAAAAATGCAACTTGTCGTGTTATGTGTGTACGTTCACGAGTTTTAGAGTATGGGGGTCAATTCTTGCAAGTCATTTTATTTCATTAGTGTCGCATCTTCGAAAATGTTCTCGAACTGTTTTTACAAAAAGTTGACAGAGTAGTTTTGTCATCAGTAGATTAAATAACGTTCAAAATCATAACTTAAATCAAACATCCAATATACACAATGGCAGTGTTTATTTCAGGAAATGTAACAATTAAAAATTAACTAATAACAAAATGCTATTCACGTACGTTCATAAATTCGAAAATCACTGTTCTTAAATTCTAGCACCTTATGTGCGACATACGAGTACACTGACTTAAACAGTACGTGAATTGTCACTTATCACTCAACGATATGCTTTTTGGTGGAGGTGGGGGTGTGGGATCAGACGGGTGTGGTGCGCCGGTAGGGGTCAGTGCCGACGGCTCGGTCGTGCCGAGACACAGGCTCTGCTGTGTCCCCGGCGCACACCCGTGCCCCCGCGCCAAAAGTCACTAGTTCCTCCTCCCGCGAAGGCGGAGGCTCCACAGCGGACGTGTCCAAAAACCTTCCACTCGCAACCGACGCCTGCGACTGAAATATCGAAGCGCTCCTCAAGCCACTCAACGTATTTGCACTCTGAGGAACTTCTTTGAACTCCTCAAAGTAATTGTCGCACGCCGTCGGCCGGGGCGCAGCGGGGAAGCCATATAACGTTGAAGTGGATAGGTCTTTCAATGACGCTGAACTTAAATTTATTCTTCTATTTTTATGTATAGAACAGTGAGGCATTTCGTCTCCGTCGAAAACAAATCGGCGGCGCTCCCGTGGTGTTGCGGCGGAGGACCCGCTCGGTGGGTAGGTGTCCCGTTTCATCATTCGTCGCTCTAATAGTGTTGAGTCTCGTTCTCTAAAGTCTGAGAATGCGTATTCGCGATCCCACGCTCTGCCATCCGCTTTGGCTTTTTCTGTGAGCTCTGTTATCCAGTCTTTTTGGTACCATTGGAGGAACAAAAAGATTGCTGAGGTGCCTGCCAGCTCCACAGCAATGAAGCCACTTATGTACAGCCCAAAGGAGTAGCCGTAACTGTACGACATCCGCGGCGTTGCAAAAATCGTCATGTAGTGCAACTTGTGGTTAACTTGCGACTTGAACACTGATATGTACATGACGATTCCAGTCAGCATAATTAGTCCTGGAATTGAAAGAAAAAGAAAATTAGTTTTCAAGTTTTAGCCATCTAGCACTTTTAGTACCTATTTTGCTATTTAGTCAATGCTTAACCATGTATGTAACGGAGACCTTATATTTATGGTTGCTGCAGACTTATTTATGAAAAATTTATATGCAGCGCCATCTTTATCTGGGTAGTAGTATAATATGATTGGAATAAGCGGGGTAGGTAATGATAATGAGAGTTGAAAATAGTTTTTGAGGTTGTTTCTCTAAGTTGGTGCCTCTCAAGGCGATTAGCATTTTTCAACGTATTTGATCAGGAAATGGAAGCAAAATATCCACATAATTTACTATATTGGAATAAACACGAGTACCTAAAGACTACAATCACAATTTAGCCAAAGTAGGAATTAAATCAGAAAATAAGCTTGAGACATGAGATACGAGTAGGTATAATTATAGTATAGGACGGTATAACATTTGGAGGTGAAGTCTCCTGATACAAAATTTGTACGCCGTATAAGCGGCAAAAAGTGGAGAACTTCGGAATGTTGGCATAACACCTGTTAACCATGTAACCTACTTTTTGAACAAATAAACTAAATAAACTTTTGACTTTGACTTTGACTTTGATTATATTTTCTACCATAAAATCAAATTTCAATAGAGTATAAATAGCAAAATAACAAATTGGTTACTTTAAGTTTATTTTAAGACGCTTGCCAAGTCTTGGCTATAGTTGTCAAGGTCGAGCATGTAAACGCGGTTTTCTGCATGGCTTTGGTTTGGCGTGGGTTTGGTGGAGCATGTAGGCGCTTCGGTCAAATGTCGCTTTCAGACACATGTCATATTAAAGAGCTGGTACGTATAGTATTTACGACGCTTTATAGGTTATCCCTTTGGCAGCTTGTAACGGCTGAAGTCTGGTGAACCTCGCCAAGTCTAGGCGAGCGTGTAAACTCTCCCCTCCTTCCATAGGGAAGGCAGGGGCGAGCTGGAGAGCCCGTCATACCCCCGTTGCTGCCCCGAGCGCGGGAATGCATAAGGCGCATTTTCCACACGTTAAAAAAAAAGGCGAGCGTGTAAAGACGGTATTATAGAATCTTACCAGATATAATAAACAGTACTCCAGCTATGAAGGTGCATAGGCGCCGACCCTTGACGCAGTGGCCTAGGACGCAGCAGAGAGCGCCGAACGCTTGCGTCAGCACAGCCAGTAGCAGAGGAGCAGCGGAACGGGTAACTACGTCTGAAATTAATATTATTGTTTATCAATTTCAAGTACATCCATAAATTCGAAAAACAAAACCCTATTGACGATGTCGGGTAGTGAAATTAAAAAATATGAAAATAATTAGTGACATTGCAAATAGTTTGAATTTATGAACAGTGCCGGCGTTAGGGGGGGGGGGGGGGGCGATGGGGCGACGGCCCGGGGCGCCAAATTTGGGGGGCGCTGAGGTCTGGGGCCTCGGTCTCCTGGCTCACCGGCTGTGTACCCTCAATACTGTCCTTAAGTGGGCGCCTAAATATTACTGCCCGGGGTGTCAGTGGCCCTAACGCCGCTGCTGTTTATGAATTAAGTACATATCTATAACTTTACTTTATACACTTAAATGTGTAGCTAAACGCTAAATTTGAGATCGGCTTTGCATCAGTTCTAAAATCCAATGTCTTTCGTATCTAATCTAATCTCATACCTTTAAATGATAAATACTTGTATATGTATAATCTCGGAAACGGCTCCAACGATTCATAAAATTTAGTATGCAGGGGCTTTCGGGGCCGATAAATCGATTTAGCTAGGTTTAATTTTTAGAAGACGTACAAAAAAACCGGGTACTAATATTAATGGCCCCACACAGAATTTTTAAAGCCGGTCGATTTCAGTCTCATCTTTCGTTAGCCACTCTATCAGAGCTCCACATTTTCTAAAAAACAGAGTGAAATTTAAGGTAAAACCATTTCTGTGCAAGGTTAGGGGTAGTAATAAAAACTTACAAGGTATAGCATTTGTTGAGTCAATGGGGTCCGGTGCGTACCGCGACAAGGGGAAGTAAGGGATGTCCACACACCGGAACACTGAACTGCCAGCTGGAATCGAAAAGTTAAGAAGCTTTATCTCAAGTTTATTACCGACTACCAAGACATTTTGGGCATGTTTTCTCAATGGAATGGCTGAAAGGAAACAAATAAACATTTAAAGTAGTAGCACATATTTTGAGAAAATCTACCTATCACATGTTTAATAGGTACTATACTACTAATGGGTAGGGTAGGAGTAGGTACAAATAAAAAAAAATACTAAATCGAACCACAATTCACGAAGATGGAGCGAACATACATTAAAAATACGAAAATAGAATTACTCGTTTAATACAGGCATGGAATCGTGAAATCGTAAAGCAACAATGTTCAAAGTCGAACCACGATGTATGAATTATATGAGACAAATTGTAAATATTGGCTTTGATATAGGTACCTGCAACATTATCCAGTTTTGAATACACATTCTATAACACCCAGTACTGTCATCGTCTCAACATAATATACAAAAATATCTGAACATGACTATTGTTGTCGTGTAGGTAAGTGCTTTGTAATATTTTCGAACATCTAGCCAGCTCCAATGTACCTACCAGATGAGGCCTGAACCCTAGTAAAAACTATGTAATCATCACATCATTCCTAACGGACCTAAATTGCGACAAAATATTTCACCTCTTACTATCCCGTCAACATTTTCATTTAAACATTCCGCGCTTTGCGTGCTCCACTTGACTACCGAGCGAAAGGTACACGCAAAAATCAAATATTGAAAATGTAATAAAGGAAATGAAGTATTCATAAACGCTGGGACAGTTAACGGACGCATCAGCGGACTTTGCAAATGGAATGGAAGTGGGACAGCTGGTGTAGTTACTGTAGAAGCGTCGTACAATGCATTTCCTGCGGAAACAGACGCATTGTAGGCCCCGACGTGCGGAAGTTTCGACGGCACATTCTATGCGTACTGTGTGCTGCTGTGATTTTGATATCACGGTTGTGACCATTGAATATTAAAGCTGCTTCTGTAAACTGCGTGATTTAATAAACTTCGTTAGGTACTAAGGGTTGGATGGGTATTTATTTGTTTCTTTAGCTATGTTTACCTGGAGGCCACCCGGAAAAAATGCTGCCATTATTTCGAATCTCTGATTATTATTTTACTACAAAAATAGGTAGGTTAGGTTAGTTAGGTATTTTCATTTGCCCGAAGAACAAAATACCCAGAAAAAGGGGTTCCGACCTTGCGCGGAGCTCCGTCGAAAACCAGGTGGACAAACTGTAGGTGGACCACGATCCATAGCCGTTACCTGCTCCCCGATGTAAATGGGTAAGCAATTATTTATATAAATAAATTATCCTAATTATCTAATGGATTGATATTACTATACATCGTCAGATACGAAGCATAGCGTAATTGTGCCTGAAATATCGACTGGGTTGAACTCGAAACGATGCTAATGGTTATAACTCGATTTGACTTAATTTGACTCACTAGGCGAATGCCAAGCGCGCTGTACAAGAAGTGATTACAAGTTTGATCACGGCTGGAAGATGGTCGTGCCAAGAGTACCGGGCGGTGGTCAGGATAATGGTATTTAAAATGCTAACTGGCTAGAAGTCATGTTAAGGGGGCTAACGAGTTGTAATAGCCACGAAGTTGAATTTAGCAGCAAACGAAAAAGACGTTTTACGCATTTTTTCAATAGATACTCTTATCCACACATAATTGTCTTCTTTTGTTTACGCCTTAAATCGTTTTTCGTTATGCACCGAATCGTCGTAAGCGCGAGAAAAAAATGCAAGAACCAGAAAATTAACAAAGGCGATGAGTTGGAATTAGATTCTTAGTTTATTCACGTATTTACATGACGAGTTCTACACAATTACCCCATGAGGCTTTTTACCAGAAAAATAAAAAAAACATGATTACTTCATTAGTACTATTCATAAAGGGATAACGACGTGATTTGCGTATGTATGTACTATTCAGTAATTTAGTCCCATAATAGTATCTAAAGTAGCCTATAAGGAGCGTTCTCACTGAGAGTTTTCTTACCCGAAGATTTGTAAACAAGCAATCAATTTAAGCTTTAACTACTCTGCTCAACGTCCAAACCACTCGAATATCGACGCCAAATGCTCATTAAACACGAATGCTCTCAGTGTGGATCCTCCTTTAGAGGTTTTCTTATAACAACTTACGATCTGTATGACAAAGTCTCCACAAGCCGGACACGGTGTGCTTAGCGACGAGGCTGTGCCTCCCGGTACCGTTGTAGGAAGGGTTGAGCATGTTCTCTTCTGTGTGCAGCCAGTTGTTAGTGGTGACAGCGACCAGTACGGCGACCACCGCCGTGCCGGCCGACAAGGGGGTTAGGAGCCAGAGGCACGCCACTGATGAGTCTATCTGTGCCACTAACGTCGGCGAAGGGGGTATAGGTCTGAAAATTAGAGGGAAATTCTATAAAAGTATATCAATGAATCAAAAATCTTACTTCTTTTTGTATTTATTTTGACGGTTTTATTATCGTGGAGAAATATGCTTTAAACTGTCTTTGCGTCGCATATAATTTTCAAGTACCTAGATCGCTTTTAAAATCATCAGCGCCGCACAAAGCGCCATGAATTTCTTAAAGGGTTAAGGAGTATCAAAACATATGAAGCTCTCATCCTAAACTCAGGTTTAAATATCAAACAAAAGTATCATCCTTACGTACAGTCAGCCAAATAAATCCTAGGCCACTGTTGAACCTTTCACAAGCAACGTTCCCCGGTACCTCAAGCTTCATAGTCAGTTTCTCCAAACACTAGTCTATTCGATATCTGGGCTGAGACTACTAGTGTTAATAAATAGGATACGTTTTGAAAAAATGACAGGTCAGGAGTTCCTGAAACCGGCGAGCATCTATGAAGAGATTGATGTATGTGGATGAAGCTAAAGAGGTGTCAGGATCGTAGCAAGTGGAACAAAGTAGCCTACACTTATGGGGAAGAAGAGGTGGCATGTATGTTACCTGGGCGGGCGGCGGCTTGCTATGGCACCGCTGAGTGTGGGCGCCGGCTGGCGCGCGGCACGCGGCAGCGAGGCGTGCACGCACTGCGCACCCCCGCCCCACATACCTTCCCTGCCTTTCACTGGAACAACAACATAAATCACATCACACTAATATTCTATTGACCAAAGTTTGTGAGTGTGTTTATTACTTCTTCACGCGCAAACGGCTGGACGGATTTAAATCAAATTTGGAATGGAGGTAGTTGGTACCGTTAATTAACACATAGGCTACTTTAAAACACGGAGAATTACATAGTTTCCGCGGGATAGTAAGAAACATGTCAAAGGTCGTAACTGTCTAAAGTCACAACGTAAATAAATTTTGGAGAATAAAACTATTAACAAGTTCGTATATAAAATTCGACGCGGACGAAGTCGCGGGCAGAAGCTAGTATACATATAAATATTAGAGAACCATCACAAACTGTCCTAGTACCAAAGTAAGCGCCAGTAAGGCTTGTGTTATGGGTACTAGACAGTGATATACATACTTATATAGAGAAATCCAAACTTAAACAGATACAAACATCTATGACTCAGGAATAAATGTTTAGGCTCATCACACACATATATGCTTTTACCAGGATTCGAACCCGGGGGGCTTGCTTCGCAGGCAGGGTCACCACCAACTAGGCCAAACGCGTCGTCAAACATTACACTTATGAATTAATGTCATAATGACAAAAGTAATTATTTCGAGTATTAACGCCGTTTGCCTATGTTTGGTCAGTTTCTTCATAAATCAGGTTGACTGGAAGAGATATGCTTCATTGTTGTATTTATTTTTATTTGGTTATGTGCAATAAAGTGTTATTAAACTCATACACTATACTATATTGAGGCGATCCTAAAAATTATAGGTGGTGGTGCTCACTTACAACCACCCCACCAACAACCCACTTTGCCATCTTATACATTTAGCATTCATTATGAAAATATAAAAGGTGTGTTTTCCTAAAAATTCGTATCCATATCCCACCCATATGCTAATCCATTTAGCATTACAGATTCTCGGTAAGAAAACACAGTACCAATTTCAATTAAAATTACTTTTTACTTCTTAAAACCTCCAAGCACCTCCGAGTTTTCGGAATTTATGAGAAAAATAACATTTGAAATTTACCACGAGCTTTTCAGTGAAGGAAAGCCTCGTGAGGAAGCCTATACACATCTGCGAAGCAATTCAATAGTGTGTGTGATTTTCCCAATACTGGGCCCGCGTGGGAACTATAGCCCAATCCCTCTCATTCTGGGAGGAGGCCTGTGCCCAGCATTGGGACGTATATAGACTGGAGATGATCTCTGATGATGAAAATCATTCGTCATTTCAAATTCAAATTTCGAAAATTCGGTGTAATAAAATTAAGTTCCATATCCACATTTTTCTCCATTGGATCTAACCTCTTGTAATCCGTATTCGAATTCATACCTGCGAATACACATTAAATTTGTATAGACCCGGAACATCACTAGTTTCTGGACAAACTGTTCAACAAAGTTCAACTCCCAAATTGAAGAACTGACAGGAGCATGCACTCGAGTCCTCGGCATGTGTCTGTTCCTGTAATGGCAGTTCGATTCTAGTTTCGATTGTTGCACACATTCGAGTTCCACTCGGGGGAATCCAAACAAGCTGGCATTTAGTGAACTAACTCCTGCAAACGTTTTGCTATGAATACGTTCAGAATTATTGGAATGAAGAAAATTATACGATTTTAAATTTACGTTACCTTTATAGTCGTCTATCATTAGATAAAATAAGCTGTACATAATTTTATAAATTGTATCTATTGAAACTTAAAATGAATTGATATATTTCCCTTTGTCGTACTTGGTTACGCATGAATCCTGTTATTGTTTTGTTTTTGTTATTGTCAGGCTACTTATGAAATTTTGATTAAAAAAAGTGTTCGACTAAACTTGAGAGGGCGAAGCCGCGGGTAAACAGTTAGCATCAAACATAAAAAATGAGTTCACACATAAACATGTCGCATATATTTTCATAGTGCATCAAAATAGCAAATCACCCAATCCAAAGCAAACACCTAAAAATCTAAACAGCACTTACTGTCCAGTTAATGTGCTACTAGTTCATAATTTACACCGTTAATATAAACGACCATACATCACAGTAAAAACCCAGTACGTAATCTACAAACAATGCACCAAGTGAGAACTAACAACACAAACGCCCACTCGTGCAGAGTTATCAGTTACGGCAGTCCAATGAAGAAATTAATAAAAATTTGCTTGATAGCAAACATTGTGTGACAGTTTTAAGATCTCTTTCATCCATACCTTTTTTGTAGGTCTGTAACCACACCAGTCTCATCTTCAGTGTGCAAATTGAGCTTGTCGTTTGTAGATATTATACTGAGTTGTACTGTGGTAGTGTTGACGCGATTGACGCAGCCGCAACGGCAATAATGTTAATGGCAGTGGACACGTGACGCGAGCCACGGGAATCCATCTCGCAATTAATTAATTATCACTTCATATATCATACATTAATGTGCACATTAATTATTATCAGCTAATGACTAGCAAACGGACTGTTTATTAACAAATTCAAAAAGATTCACAACATTTCAGGCTTAATCGGGCTAAAAAGTTATTGTAGGTTATATTCGGTAACAACACGTTTGCGTCTTCCTCATACGGAAAAAATATATTTAAATATATTCTGTCGAAAGAAACGCCCATAATACGGAAAAGAAGAAAATGCTAATTGAAATACACAATTTAAATTAGATTTTCTTTGAAATCGAAATCGAAACTAATTTGATAATTCAAAATTGCGAGGCACTTTCGACGTGCTTGTGACATTTCAAATATTAGGGTTGCGCGTTAACGTAGTAAACAGTGAAACGGGCATCCAGTTTTTTTTTAATTAGCCTATTATGGTGTCCTACCGCTGGGCAAAGACCTCTCCTCTCGACATCCACAACGGTGCACAGCGACCGGTGTTTTATCAGTCGGGTACCCACGAACCAGTATCTTATTATTACTACCAACACTTTCGAGATATTCCTCGACACCGATATATTTTTATTAATTTCGTTTTCCAACACAACTAATTATACATATTACATCCATGTTATAGTTTATTTACACGATGATATGACAATTCAAACCTGAATGGTTTGTACACGAGTATATCGATAAACAGCGATCCTGCAGCCAGAACCAAAACATGTTTAACCATGGTTATTAACGCAACCAGATCCTAATTACCATAACGGATTCTATCAGAGATTCGAAATTAAAATCTAAAATCATATACGACCCTCCCTTAATCTCTGATCATCCGGGATTGAACATACTCGTATCAAAGACAATTCCATACTCGGCCGTATCTATAAATTCCGCACGATATCCTCTAAAACTCAATCGATTAATTAAATCAAAGGGGCGGAAGGATCCGTAATTAAGGAATAATGGCATAGTTTGGCCAAATAGCTCGGCCCTGTGGAAACCATAAACCCTTTATTTTTTGTGCACTACGAGATCACTTAGTAATATAACTTTGACGTTTGATTTGTAGAATTGAACATCATAATTTTCCTGTCTATACCTAGTATACAAGGAGTCTTAGTCTCAGTTAAGACCCTGATATTTTAAGTGTCAGTTATCTACTGTCGTCTCTGTCTGTTTCGTAGTAAGAAATAGAGATAGAGTCATATATAACTGACACTTAAGATATGAATAACTTTACAGAGAGTGGTGAAACTGTAGGCTTGTTACCTAACTCGCACGGATTAGCTATCATGTTCATTTTGACAGTTCTTGTATGAATGTGACAGCTAGCTTGTGCAATTGTCAGCCCATGCATGAACTGTCAAAATGAACACGATAGCGATTGCGAGCGAGTTAGGTAATAAGCCTACAGGCCCATAGAATTGTTCTGGAACATTTTAATAGCTGGCTGGGTTACGTTGATTGAACACACCTGTGAAGGATTCTCGTCGTAAATTTTGATTCAAAACAAAGTTACTCCGTTGATGCGTCACAATTTGAACAACGATCGATGTATGGAGACATTTGTCAACCACTATAAAAAATCTGAGAAAATATGAACAGGGGCGTTCAGTTTAGTTAATACAAAATCTGTTGAACAAACCCGGAGTAATTGTAAAACAGTGTTGAGTAGAATCATTCGAATCGTGACCCACGGTTGGTAGAAACGTTTTCTTAGAGATACTAAAAAAGGAATCTGTGTTTATATGATTGTACTAACTTCTGCCCGCGACTTCGTCTGCGTAGAATTATACATAAAAACCTTCCTCTTGAATCACTCTATCTATTAAAAAAAACCGCATCAAAATCCGTTGTGAAGTTTTGAAGATATAAGCATACATAGGGACATAGGGACAGAGAAAGCGACTTTATTTTATACTATGTAGTGATAAATAGAGTTGGCCCCACAAAACCTGTTCAAAAAATTCTGTCACTTATAGAAAGCTGCTTACACTATCCCAGACTAACATAATATTATACTACTTTATAACTTGGGAAGGCGCAAAGCTCCCAAGGGCACAGACCAAATTTTCGGGCACCTGCTGGTCATAAATAGAACTATAACAGAATTATACTCGTATAATTTATTGGATTAAGCAAAATACATACATACATAACTCATGTCTTTATCCCTTACGGGGTGGACAGGGCCTAAGGTAACAAGACCTAAAGAGTACGTTTAGCATGATTGTGGGCGTATGGATGGAAAGGGGAATCAAAACAATTATGGGTTTCTAGCCATATCGCCTATATAACATGATCCCTAAGATTGAAACTATATGAACTACTAGCGACCCACCCCGGCTTCGCACGGTATATTATGCATGTATTATACATACAAACCTTCCTCTTGAATCACACTATCTATTAAAAAAAAAACCGCATCTAAATCCGTTATGTAGTTTTGAAGATAATATAAGCATACATACGGACACGGGGACAGAAAAAGCGACTTTATTTTATACTATGTAGTGATAGTGATAGTGATATACAAATTAACATCTTTGTCACAACATTTTTATGCAATTATGTTTACTTAACACGCATATCAGTTTTGAATCGTTAATATCGAACGATAAGACACTGTCAAATACGTCTTAACGATAAAACGGCGAAACGTTATTAAACTTCTTGAACATTTTCGAGTTTAGAGAGTATTCGATCAAAAAATACTGTTCTGTGCTCGTTCAGCGTAAGTGATGTGCGGAAATTAGAAAGCTCGCTTCAACTCGGCATGGACCAAAGGTTGTCGGTCCCTGGGGGCCTAATGACCGGGCAAACTTCTCGAATTTATGATCTCTCCGTGATTTGATTGCAACTTGTGAATAATTTGTTTTATGCAATTTAATATAAATTTACTGTCATGACCAATTTAAACACCACCTATGTTTATTATTCGTTTTATACCGGCTGTAGTTAGACATAATAAAATTAGTTAGTTAGTTACAGAGTGACCGTTGGGCACTATTTAGGTACGGAGACCTATAAATCATGATCAAGTAATCATAGTCAAGTAAAAATACCAGGACCAGCCAGATGACTTGGAGACTGATCATTATTTTTTCAGCCAAAATCATATCCACTTCTTTTTTGCGTTGGACTGATTGAGATTGACCCTTGTCTCACCTGATATAAAGTGTGAATGAGGCCAACGGTGTAACTACTGAGTTAACTACTGTACTGTACTGTGTACTGGGTTCAATAAAATTATAGCAGAAAATTAAATAAGAATACCAGAATAAAAATAGAATGTACCTACCAGTTGTTTCTCGTCCCGCGCAGATGGTAACAGCCCATGGCGAAAGGGCGAAATTTTTAGGAATCATGTTATAGGCGATGCGGCTAGCAACCCATCACTATTTTGATTCCTTTTTCCACCTATACGCCTACAATCATGCTAAACGGGGCCATTTGGCTTTGTTACCTCAGGCTCTGTCTACCCCGTAAGGGATATAGACGTGATTTGTGTATATGTATGTGTGTAAATCAAAATTTAAGTCATTACTGAAAATCATAATAATTATCGTACTAAACCCTACATCATAGACTGACAAATACCTTGCACTCATTATTTGGAGTACCGACATATTCACGCATAGGAGGTCGGACGGACTAAACTGACTGTTTCGCCTGTGTATTAGGTACTGTATATTAGGTATTAGGTAGTGGCGGAGGAATATACCGTGCAATAGCACTGTCTGGACGTCCGTGTCACCCCACCATTAAGTCCAGTACACTGTGCAATTAATTTCGTGATTCTATATTTACACTGTGACGTTTGATTGACGTTATAAAGCGTTAGTTCATCAGCCCCGCAACGTATTGCCAGTTGCACGAAATGACTCGCATGATGTAAACTGGGCGTCATTAGCAGCTTCTATGGCTTAACTATGCGCATAGTTTTTTTTTTTTTTTTTTTTTTTTATATATGAAAAGGAAGGCGCATAGTTGAAGATAAATGATCAAAAAGCGAAATATAAAACCATTAAACGAATATTTACTTAATGTTCGTTCTCGTTTGAGTGAGCTCCACGCAGTTGCGAGTGAAATGAAGAAAAAAACATCAGTAAAGGGTCCACAACGATAAAATAACAGCTAAAAGAACAAAACGTGATTGGGTGTTCCAATAGGAAACAGTACACTGTATAAATAGGTATGTACTGTTCATAGTTAGGTACCACTTGTTTATTTGGTGCTGGCTTGCAGCCTGGTTTATTTTACGTTGCGAATATCAAAAATTGTGAGTATTAAAAAGCAAAGACAAATTGAAACATAACAGACCATCATAGTAAGCGAGAAGTCTCGATCTCAAATCTCAACCGAATCTCTAAATGTTAGTTCATTCCAGTTCCAGTTTCTCAGTGAGGGAACTTTACGTAGGTATACTTTGTTTTGTTTGTTTTAGTGTCTTCATTCTTGTTTCTTGTGTCGCATTCTTATTGGAAATAATAGTAAATGTTTTCAAAAACAAGATAGAATAAGATTTGACATGTAATTAAAAGAACCGTTTCCCTACTTACAGAATAAGCATTTTTTAATAGATTAAGTTATTTATTAATATACAAACCATTAAAAACTAAACAATAGTAAGGATCACTAAAACTACGAAAGTTGATTCAAAGTAAATTATGTTAAAAATTATTAAAAATTAACCTAAAAAATGTCCCCTGTTTCGTGCCTGGTTCAAAGGTTCCCATTATGCTGGCCGCGTTGCCTCTTTGTACTGCAATGGCAACACTTTGAACCAGCCACAAACCAGAGCGGGGATCGCAGCCAGCATTTTGATTTGATATCTATAATGAAAATTATACAATTAAAAAAACATGTAATGTCCTGGCTTTGTTTTGCCCAGCTTGTCAGAGTGTCTTTATCAGATCCCTAACTTCATTACAAAATTCAGTCAGAACATATTTTTAAACGTAGTAACTGCATCATTGGGCCAATGCTTAGCCAAATGGGGTGTCGGTCGATTTGCCTTATACGGCGCTAAACATTATGCTTTTATCGCGTAGACAAAAACCTTAGGTGACACCTAAATATGCACCACTGACTCCTATTTTCACCTTAGCTCTAATTCGACGAACTTTAAAGAGAAGGTTTAAAGGTGGTAATCACCGTAACCGTTACTAGTAAACCTTTCTTTGTCTAATCGTACTAATGAGACAAGGCAAGGTATACTGGGTATTGGTTACGGTCATAGTATGGCACGGTGTAGTGGGCATTTACCTTTAGCAGGCACTTTTATGTTATTAGGACAGTCATAGAGAATAAGCTTCTCAGTGACAGCGTTCACTTTATCTAACGACCAGTTTGCTTAAAGTTAGTTACATTGCTAGACTGCGGTGCTAACGAGATATAAATGATAGATCGAACGTTGCAATGTACTGCAACCTGCGTATAAACTGTTGTTTAATATGACAAAGAAGAATTTATTGCCCCAAAAACTTGATTTGAATATGTGATGAAAGTTTGTTAGATAATTTGTTGCCTCAAAAAAATAAGATAAGTAAGATTTTAATGTACCTACCTACACTTACATTGTGTACGTATAAGTTATCGCAGTAATTTATTTCACAGGTAGCTGTTTTTGTGTGTAACTTGCCATTTTTCTGACATTTCCGACTTTTGTTCCCCAATGTAAAAAAAAACAAAAAAATTGGTGCATCGATTTTACGGTCACAAACGGACGGAGAGAAAAATAGAGTTACTTTTTCATACACAAAATTGGTATACCTACATGGAATGCCATAGCAGTAGTATCATTAATTATTGAGTTACCTCAGGAAATCACGAAAGCCTAAAATTTATATAGCAAAAGGATAAATACTAAAAACTTAAGTGAAAAAATGTATAAAGAGGAAAGTCGTGGATCGTTTCGTGTTGAACATATCGCAACCTTTCTTTGTATTTTCTTCGGCATGTTTTCTTTGATAGGTATGTCGGAGAACAAGCAAGGCACTCTTCCATTCCATCCACTCTTCCAAAGATGAGCAGTAAGGAAGATCAACTTCCGTGCCTAAGTATTAATAGCTTTATTTCTTAGAAAAGGTTCAATGTTATAGCATACTTCACTAAGGCCGCTCTGCTCGAAAAGTTATCTTTTCAAGTCAAGCTATAGACCATATTTGGCAACAAAATCGAGATAATATAATTTTTCCTGCAAATCTGCCTAAATAACTAAGTCATCACAATTAAGTTATAGAGGTACAATAACGTAAAATCGTATGAGTATTTAGCCTAAATAGCCTATGAGTATTTGGCCTAAACTAATAGAAATTTAGGGGCTTATTACGGCGCACGCGGGCATTTCAGTGTAGTGAATTTATCGAGACATTAGGATGAATCCCGGGCCTTTTGTCGTGGGTATCTAAACAGAATTCCGCTCGAAGCAGGTGGCCATTGATATTCAGCCGCCGTGTCCCAGGGTTAGCGACGAATTTTCGCAGCAACGTAAGCTTCATTTCTTCGTAAACTTACCATTTCCACGACCCTACACCCGCAATGTAATAATGTGAAGGACGTCGATAGTAAAATTCAATTATTTCCTCCCTCTGTCCAGGCTTTTGTCAACATTACGGATCGCCCGCATTTTTTTATTATTAAAGCTTTTTTTTTGCTCAGCTTTGTGGCTAATTCGATTAGATTCGTCAAATTTATTCGTAAGCGATTTCGCTTTCCTCCCCTTGCTCACTGTATGTATCGTAATACGGCAGGGTTTTTATGTCACTGACTGAAATATACCTGCCTTTTAATATGATAAGCATACCCTAATAAAATAATAAATCAGCCGTCCATGCATAGTTGCAATGCTACGGACGCATTCTGTTAGTATTTGATACAATAATAACACCATACTGGTCTGGGAGTAAAGAAAAAGCATAGAATGTACCAGTTCCTTCTCTTCCCGCGCAGATGGTAAAAGCCCGTCGAGGGAATGGGCGAAAATCATAGGAATCATATTATAGGCGAAGCGGCTAGCAACCTATCTTCTTTTATTCCTCTTTCCACATATACGCTCACAATCATGCTAAACGTCGCCTTTACCTTAGGCTTTGTCTACGCCGTAAGGAATAAAGACGTTATTTATGTATGTATGCATATACATATAAATATTTAAACTAAAATATTCAGCACTCTATATGCATTCTTCCTTTAAGTCTAAAGTTAATCAATAAGAAGTAGGTATGTGTTTATAGTTGGCTTAAGTGTTATGCCCTAGTTAATACGTGAAACCATACATTATGATTTATTTTCTTTTCACTCCAAAGATTATGCTAACAAGACGTTCTATTGACACAAAACCCATTCACATTTTAATATGCCAGTTCAGAGACCGTACCTGCTTTGCAATTAATGAGCAAAAGCCTGTACTTGCGAGTAGCTATGGCGCGTAATTGTGAATAGCAATTAATGTCAAGGAATTTTCACCGCGAATTTAAGGTATTACGGGTACGTAATAAGACTACGTAAACGTACTCGCGTACATATTTAGAGCAGAGTAAAAGCCCCCCTGCTTGAACAAACCAATAAAAACACACATTAAAATCATCAGTTTTGTCATCATCAATCAATGGACTTACATTTTAAAACCTGAGAAAAGGCAATCAAATCACACATATATTAGTAGTACGATAGCAAGCTGGGACGCCGCCTATTTGCCAACTCAATTAACTAGCTATTCACATTTCAAAGCAACTCAGTAAAATGATAAATTTTACTGTTCCTAATTACCAATTAGGTGAAACACGTTTCAAGGTTGAAGAAATTAATATTTTGTAATGGTAACTACTCAGTCATGACAACATTCACTTAAAAGAGGATTTTATTTCCGAATTTCCGATTCATAAATTGGATTTTAGCTTAAATGTTATGTAACAAATCACCTCAATAAAGACCCTACTCAGCGATTTAAAATAACTATCGTGACCTTTGCTACCTTTTCAATGGAACAATCGTAAGAAATGACCCGCTCATTCTTATGAACGTTACGAATGTTACCTTATCTTACCTTTACTAACCTACTTCAGCCTAAAGTACTACTCAGAGCATAAAAGCGTGATATTGTAAAAATCGTAACTTGTATAGGAGGTGAAGTTATGGCGGCCTTTTTCAATCGCACTATGTCCCGATCTACAATTTATTGAAAATTCCAGCGCTGGCGAGCCTAATATTTCTATTGTCCAAACAGTTATTTCTTGTCTCGAAGGTTAAGGTGGGATTTTACTTTTTTACTGGATTTATTTATTTATTTTTGTGATGGTAATCTAGTGTTTCCGTTTTTTGAGTGCGCTTGGTGGAAGAGTTTTAAATACTTACTAAGTTACAATTCATATTTAAAATTTTAGCTCTCCTAGTTACACGTATCTAGCAACAAGTATACTTTAAATTACAATGTCACTTTACTAATTACAAAAGGTGTTACAGCTTGCAGGTGTGTACCTATACGCAATATCCAGCAAGCAGCGAACACCCAGATGAAAGAGAAACACAAAGTTTCTAATAGTAATGGGCGCGATAAACGGTATCATTAAGCATAATTACAAGAGCGACGCTACAAAAGACGAGTCGAAGCTGTCGCATTGAAATAGCAGCTTATAAAACTCCAAGGACGCGTGGGTATTACGCTGTATTTGAAATAAATAGTAGAAAAAGATTTATATTGGACCAAAATTGATTTGTATCGAAGCTTAGCTTTACATCTAAAGTAGAAAACAAAAACAGCACGAGACTAAGTAAACTATCAGATAATAATCTCCTTACTTCTTCTGAGTGGTAGACTCTTTGTCAAAGAAGTCATGATTGGTAAATTTCGAAAGGTACATGGTTATGAATTTATTATTTCTCATTCGCACCGCAGCTCTTGAGATATTTTCTCTACTTGAAACGATATAGGGCGTTGTGTGAGCATCTCACTACAGATGTTAGGGTCTCTGATCTCTTACAGCAAAATAAATTATTTCATTTCATTTCATTTCATTACAAGGTATATTCACCAGTTAAATGAACTCCCTCTACACTTATTTTCTTCCACTAGGCCTGGTGCCGCAAGAAATTCAATATATGTATGTATGTATGTATGTAAACTCTTTATTGCACATAAAAATTAAAAATTAAAAATCCAATACAATATAACCCTTCATTTCTAGATATGTGGCGAAGACAAGTACGAGTATTTACGATTCCATAGTTGATGAAATTCGTTTGGTAGTTTTGAGTAAGTAAGTTACTTCAAGAAGGCCTTGTTCGTTTGATATGCCATTCAGTGAATCCTCAAAAAGTCTTCTTTCGCTGCTCGTTTTCAGGTCATTCTCATTCAGAGGCTCAAAAAACAAGTTTCTACCCCTTTCGTAGATAAATGTTTGTAAGAAAACCTGTCTCATAAGTAAAACTCTATTGCTGATCATTTTGTTATTCTTACGTATTAAATATTTTATTTTTATTTATGTTCATTGTTTAACGTTGCTCCAACGGTATCCTATCTTCTAAGCATTTTCATTCATTTCATCACAGTTTTAAAGGCATATCTTTAATTCAAGATGAAACCACACAATTAAACATTCTAAACAAATTTACGATTTCTGGTTTACGGTAGCAAAATATCTTCAAGCAAAAGTAACCTGATACATGCAATTGGTCGGGATTTCCCATGATTTTCCGACGTAATCCATCGTGAGGAGATTGGGCGTATAATAGGCGTTCGTGAACTAGATCTCAGGATTCTATTTACGGTTCTCTTTCATTTGATTACCTACAGATTAATATATTTTTTATTGTTTGACGCGGAATTTGCCCATTAGCTAAAATTTTAAATACTAAGGTTCTAAATACTGAAGAGTAAAATCGTATTTGACGTTGTCCACAGCGCTGATTTTTTACGTTTAAAGGTGATTTGTTAGGAAAGCCGAGGGACAATTAATTACGATTTGCCTCACTGAATTTATTTATAGTAATTTTATATTTTATTATGTATAGAACATAATTGGAATACACAATGCTAATATCAAATTTAAGTCACGCTTCGGACATTTCTGCTGCTATAATCTGGTATATTTGAAGAATAAATTGAAAAGGTAAAGCGTAGTCTAACATAAATAAGGCAAAACAGTTTGTTTGTTAGTATGCTTTTAAAGTCTTATTTGATAAAATATTTTTCCATGTGAAGCCTCAATTATTGAGCAAGATTTGTTTCGGCGAGTGGGCTGATCTGGTTTCATTTTGATTGAATGGTCGGTGGATTCGCGTGGTACGGTAGAGCTAGTTTAAGATATAATAGTGCAAATAGTACAGAGTTACGGCATTTTATTGTTATAAAGCCGGAGGCGGTGCGATACGAAGAAAAAGTCGAAACAAATGAAAACCGAAACTTAAGTTTTAGACGATTATCTTAAATTAATGCAAAATTATTCAAGAGAAAATAACGAAACGTGGCTGATTTCATTAGGTACTTTGATTAGAAATCGTCGTCCCATAAATGAATCACGGTTAATTACTAGACACGTTTACTATATGATGAAGACGCAAATTACATTTTTTGTGCGCTCCTAATATTTCTACGTTATTATATTATAGCGATAGGTTGCTAGCCGCAATGCCTATAACATGATGCCTAAGATTTTCGCCCATTCCCTCGAAGGGCTTTTACCATCTGCGCGGGAAGAGAAGCAACTGGAACATTCTTGGGAGAATTAACAAGCAAGTTATTACAAATGTATAACTTCGAAGATTTTTTTTACAATCATTTACTTTCATTTCGCATTTCATTTACTCAAGTAACATCTCTAAGACTTAACGTAGTCTTGTCATCTTTTTTTTTTTCAGGTTGTCTGGACAACGAAAAACGTTAGCTTAAAAACGTAATCTTTAAACTACAAAAAGTTTAAACAAAATCACCGTATACATGTGCTCGGTTTTGTAACAGTGCATGCGTGCATTGCCGCTAGCTGCATTCAGTGTACCACGGTGCACAATTATATTTTCCCTTCACCTTTTTGTGAAGAGAAATTGTGCAAACGTGCTTTTAAAACATGTTCAGCGTAGCTAGAGTTTCATGAGGAAAATTATGCTAGATGCAAAATGTTAGCAAATGTTAAGTCCATACTAGAATAATAATGTTTTGGTGGTTTTTATAGAAAATCTAAGTTGGGACGCATCAGTGCAGTAGTATTAGTTTTCAAGCCACAATTTACTGTGTATCTTAAACCATTTCTTTGTATCTCTGTTTCTGTCTCTAAATTTTATACCCACCTTTCCCACCGGCTTGCCTATTTTAAGGCAGTTGGGCACTTTTATTGTGCAGAATTAGAGGAAAAGGCTATTTAAATGCCCTTCAGCTTGGCTTCTGATATACTTGACGCGACGCCAATATATAGCTACCTATTTAATTTGTATCGTCTTATTATTATTTAAGTACCGCACAGAAGACGTAGAATAATGAGTAACTAAATCACTTCCTTGTAATGTTCATTCGAGTTTTTTAACCTTCATTTGTCAGCTAACAATTTGAAATCAACTTTCTGTATTATTGAGGTGATGTTTGAAAAGTTAAGGTGAAGTGTAATTATTGACAAAAAGCATATGTCAAACTGTACTTTTTAACATACAAGTTAAAATGTAATTTTTTGTCACCCAAATACACATAGGGCTCTTGAGGAACCCACTGGAAGAAACGAGGGCTCGGTGCTGCTTCCTGACAATTAACACAATTGGTGCATAGCAAATAAAACATACGATTACAGTTTCGTAGTGGATCATTTCAAGTCAACTTTGTGTACAAGTTTAGTTAGTAGGAAACAATCTTCACTTTTAATTAAAGCTGCCAATAAAATGGCCAAGTAAACAATAATCTTTGCAACATCGTTAGAGCCATGGTGCTCCACGTTTCAGATTAGGGTGTAAATCCACGCGCTAAAGAGTGGAACGAACGCCGCGAAGTCAGCCCGCAGATGTCGCCGCGCGGCAGGCGCCTGCAATTTATTTAATGTGGCCCCGCCTACGTTTTATGACGTTTTTTTTCGCCCTGCCACGATGATACCTCCTCATCTTATTGAGCCGTTTGCTTCACTTCCCTCGGGAGAAGTTTTATTAAGTGACGGTACTTTACAGCTTCTCTAGAACGTTTATTAGATGCGAGGAATTTCAGCTGTACCAATTTTCGGCGTGTTAAAAATTGTTCGCTTTGATTTTATTGGAAATTTTAATTTGACACATTGTTTTTTGTTTTTACCTACCTTGCTCGACGATCGCTCCACAAAAACTTCAGTGACTTTTGAATGAATTTAAAAACAAAAGCTAAAAACTGTCAATTTCTCGCAAAAAAAATGTTGGGATTTTTTTACATGTTTAGTGGATCACTAAATTATCTAAAATGAGAATTAAATTACTTTCTTAACCGCAAAGATAATGAAGAAGGTATTTATAATCCAGATGGTCATGTTTTGATTTATTATAAGTTATTTCGCCAGGGCAGGGCCCCGGGCGCTTGTGAGGCCCGGTATTTGCCCGGCCCGTACATCTACAACCTTATTTATAGCCCCGATAATTCCAAACCTTAGATCTGGGTATTACCGTAATTTATAATAAACTTTGTCAGTGATTTTAATCCGGAATATTGCTAATGTTCGTGGCCGGGGCCTAAATTCATTAGTTTAATCGTGTTGTTTAATTTTATTGTGAGTATCGCAATCCACCTGCGATTGTTAAAATAGATAAGATTTACCCTCCTTTTTTTAATCTGTTACAAAAGTACATGCCGGTTGTATTGCATGAGGATATGAATTTTAATTTAACAGATATGACGTAATTTTCCATCGAGTAAACTCGGAACAACCTGTCGTATTAAACGATTGACGTGATAATCGACCGTTAATATGAAACTTTATCATTCGATTTTAAAAATTAATGTGATGATAAAGTTTGATTAAACGGACATTAACATGTATTGTATATCAGCATTACGATATAATTGATTGACGCTTTGTGAGTATTCATGGTTTCCGAGTTTACCCCATGGCAAATCATTTTTCACCAAGTCATGTTGTTGAATGCTCCCGAGGAGGATGGTTTTATAATCTTGTTTTTTTTTTCTTATTCAGCATTTTGGTGAAGACTGTTATGGCGTGTTACTTTTTTTGCATAAGTAAATAAATAATATTTACTAAGTACTTCAAAAGTAAGTAGGTTTCAACTTATTTCAAATTACAAATGTACTTTAGTTGTTAATTTATTAATTTATTAAGTATTAATACTACTTTATTTGCGCATAATAATGACTGCTTGCCTTTTTGTTGTAACTTTTCCTTTCTGTGGCAGGTTAGCTGGAAGAGATCCCTTCTTAGGGATAAGTTCGCCTTTGTACTATTTTCTCTGTATTACTGTATTTTTATATTTTTTATGTGCAATAAAGAGTTTTTTTTTTTTTTTTTTTTTTTTTTTTTTGAATAAATAACAATAGTTGTTTTATTCATGAACAATACAATAAAAATTACATAAATGAAATTAATACAAATTAAACTATTAAATTAAAAACTAAACTAAAACTAATCTTAAAATAAAATAATTATAAAAGAAGGGGCCCCCGTGGCATAGTTCCACAGACACTGGCAGCATTCCCCCTTTGGACAGCGATACTAATACGCTGTCCAAGGAAGCTGCCAGCTCTGCGGTCACCCGTAGCGTCTATTAGCCTCTTCGAAATATCTTTGAAGAGGCTAATAGCGCTAGGACCCCACGGACCAAGGGTCTCAACACCGAAAGGGACAAAGTTGTATTCGGTGCTGAGACCTCTATATTTATTTATTTTACCTGATTCGGCCGCTTCTGCAGCCGCGCCTGCTCTACTCGTGGTTCCGCGAAGGTGAGACGAGGCTAGTGTGTCTACGCACGTTGCATCCCACACCAGCACACGTCCCACACTCCACGGAATCATAGACATACCGTCCGGTCTCTTGCCGTCGTCCCTAGCGATGCCCGTTGGTTCCAACAAAGCAGGGACATTGGCAGAGGCAAGTGACCGGCGGATGATGTCGTTCAGCGCGGCGTGCCTCGAGAAGCGGCCAGCGCTCTTTAGGCAAGACAATCCGTGGTGTCCTAAGGGGTCTACATCCTTGCCACAGGGGCATCTATGAGGTGTGCAGCAACGAAGGCCAAGGCGGAGGCAGGTGCATATACGAAATGTTTCGGGGTCTAAAAAGGTTCCGGTGTTGGGAGAAGGGTAGGCTTCTAACCAGTAGCCGGCTTCTTTAGTTCCCGCTGCTAAAAGCCTCGCTCGATCAGACCCCGAACTATTACTTATGAGGTTGTCAAAAACTAATTTGCAAGTTATGTCGTCCCAGCTCCTTTGTGAATTTGGGTTATCGGGAAATTTTGAGCTTGGGTTGGCAATCGTCCAAGCATTTTTGGCTTCATCCAAGCCAGCAGTCAAGTAGTTAGAGGACAAGTCCTTAAGGATTTTACCTACTAGACTAGCTGAGCTATGAACCGAAGACAAAAATGCTGGAACAGACACACTCGTAATTTTGCGGATCCCAAGCCCACCATAGCGGATGGGTAGGGATGCTTGAGACCAGGAATCTTCGCTGAGTTGAATGTTAAGGATCGATTCTAAATTTTGTTTGATAAAGTCGTCAATTTCTAATAGGAGATTTTGATATTTCCAAAATGGGCAACAGCGAAGCAAGTAAGTAAATTTAGGTACGAAAAGACAATATTTGAGAACCGAAATTGCAAAATGAGAACTAATTTCTAAAAGACGATCCGAGATCAATTTGAATTTGGAAAGTGATTTTTGAATACTCGAAGGAATAGAATCTTCGAAAATGGGAGATCCTAGGAGGGTTAATGAATTTTGGTCTACTAGAGTGATACTGGGTGTAAGCTGGTCAAATTTTTGTTTAATAATAGGCAAATTATATGAAGAATTCTGTACGAATAATTCACATTTACTAAAATTGAGTTCCAGACCAATTTCTTGGAATTTAGTTTTGATAGTTAAAAGGTCGGAAAGAACAGTGTCTACGTCGCCTCCTAGGGTCCCGTCATCCAGATACCACACGTTAAATTTTGATTTCAAATTTTGGATTATTGGATTAATGGCCAAACTAAAAATTGCCGGCCCAAGAGGATCACCCTGCTGGCAGCCGACTTCGGAAGATAAAGTATTTTCTCGGTACAATAATTTTGATGGATCTGCGTAACAATGGAGTAGGTAGTTGTAAATTTCCGGGATGTTTTGTTTGATTTCTGCCAGAAGGGTGTCTCTATTGACCGAATTAAAGGCGTTTTTGACGTCAATTTTGATCAACACATCGCAGCCAGCGGAAGAGAGGTACGTACGTAGGGCATGTACGGCAGCCTCACAGCCTCCTTTTATGCCAAAGCCTAGCTGAACGGGTTCGAACTGAGACTGCAACTTAGATAGGATGTGACGAACAGCAATTTTGGACGCTAGGCGGCGAAGTGTTGAGCCAACGGCTATTGGTCTCACCCCTCCGTCCTTTTTAGTGAGGGCGATAAGGTTAGCGCCGTATAAAATGGACACAATTTCGTGATTCACATTGCCAGAGAACATTAAATTTATTAATTTTGTAATCGAATTAATAAGCTGAGTACCTGCATCGCCTGCTGAATGTGATATTAGATCTTTAAGGTGTTGAGGTGAGATTCCATCCAGGCCCGCAGCAGATCCGGTCTTAAAAGAATTGATCGCGTTAACAACGTGCTCATTGTCGATTTGTAGGCAAGCCTGGAAAGCCGTTGGCGGGTCAAAAAAGTAAGGAGACGAAGGAGCCGGGGGATGTTTCGTCTGTAAGGCCAAAAGAGTGTCAGGTGTGTCTGGTGATAGCACATCACTAGAAAATAGGAGTCGAGCGGCGCCTTTTAAGTCTCCGTCGCTAATTTTTGATTCTATTACTTTTTTGCGGTTAAAACCAGATGATTTTGTCTTACTTGATGAAGGAGACGAAAGAGAATGGTCATGACAATTGTTCTTAACTTTTTGTGTAAGAGAAGTTTTTGAATCGGTATCAGAAATATGGAGAGTACGATAAGAAAAGAGTAAGAGATTTTGCCAGTCAACTAAACTATTAGAATGAACACATTTTTCAATGAGTTGAGAAAGATGTGTAGCGACGGAGATTCTTGCACCTTGTATAAAGAGTTTACATACATACATACATACATACAAATGCACGATTAACTTACTGTAACATCATTCTGTTAACAATTGGGAATGTCTATTTTTTACAATGTACCTATACTGATTCAAAAACCATTTTGAGAAATAGCTTTCAGGATTATTTGTTGTTTTTAATTAGTTAGTTGTTATTTTTTCATTTGCCCTTCATATTTGACCGCGAAACTCTGACGTCATCAACTTGTGGAAGAAGATTTTTTGCATAATCAGGTGGTCGGTCAGCCACTTTTTTTTTAAATCTCTTATACGAGGTCCAAATTGAAGTTACGGATACAATTTGCATTTTACTTTCAACTTGTTTTACAGTCATTCGCAAAAAAAATCATGAAACAGCTATTTGGCAAAGTAATAATAATTATTAATTTAATATATTAAATGGATCTATAATCATTACATACATAAAAATAATAAGAAGTGGCCCAGAGTTATGACAGCATGGTGTTGTGAACGTAATTCGGACCGCAAAATTGTCACCTGACAGACTGTCAGTGAGAGCCGTTGTCATATTTTCTGTCGCTTTACTGTTTACTTTCATATTGTTGTATTATACTTGCAAAATCTTAGGTTTAGAAGCACTTTCGGTAGATAATTAGGCAACAGTGTAACCGCGCAGCTATGTGCTTCGCTCACATGAAAGATTTTCTGCTAAATGTTTTAATGTAGAGCGAAAATATTACGTTTTTCGGTTTACTTTCGCCTACTGAGTTTACTGTCTTATTTCCGGATCATGTTTTGTCACGATCATATCTAGTATGTGTATATGGACCTTTCTGCTTTGCGCAGAATGTTATGGTATGTATAACGGCCTGTGAAAATATAAAATTCATAAGAGAATATCGCGTGAATCTTCCTGTGTTATTGTTGAATCATGTTGACATTGATACTAATGTCAGTTTGCTAACTTCACCACAGATAGAAAAGACGTTAATGGTGGTGGTTCACATACGTTTTATGATCAATTTATCCAATAAGCAGATGTGTGGCACCTGCACTGAAAACTCTGACGTCATCAACCAAAATACTTTCAAAAATTAATAGTAAAAAAATACCGAGTTATATGAGAAAATATCGAAATTGGTTTCTTATAATTGACTTTTCCGCGCAAAAAAAAATAAAAACGATAGGTATTTTTTTAGACAATCCCAATTACGAGTACAATAATATGATACATAGAATTAATGCACAAAAAAGAATAATCTTAATTGGATATTCTTTAAAAACAACATCAAGAGTTTAAATGAAAGCACAATTTGTAAATTTGGTGTATTTCTGCCTCACCGTACAAAATATGGGCGCTCCTTTGCAGAAGCGAAAATTTAAACTTTTTCCCAGTCTTTAGGTAGTAACTGAGGAAGTTTTCTCGCACCCTCCCGGTTATTGTACTGAATTTACTGAAGTAGAAAAATTCCAATTCTATACTTTGTTTCTTCAGACTCATTTCTTTCGGGGGCCTCCGATTCAGGTATTCGATACGCACTTTTGTGATTGAATAAATCGGTTTGGATTGTAGCTTAAGTGAACAGAATAATGCCGATTTCAATATGAATACTAAGCCTGCTTTACAATTAGAGTGCCTGCGGATATAATATAATTCTATTCAGGTTTTCTTGATGTATTTAAAGTTAGAGAGATTTAAGAGTGATTTTACGTTGTTATTTAAGTGCCGACAATTTCATTTGTAATCTGAATGTACATTATTAATGAGTAAATTAGAATTTGTTTGGAGACGACCTGACATTCTAATACACCTGCCAGTGAAACCTGGTAATAGCAGACTCTCGTATGATATGTTTTAATTCGAATTGTTGGATGTTACAATGTATGTACTTAAACACACAAGATTATTCTGAAATTTGTAGATTTTTTTTTTAATTTGTGGCAATTTAACAGAATAAAAATATTAAAATTATGAATTTAATACTTCGTTTGCATCCAATACAAGTGAAGATTAGACTATCTGATCCATTATTCCACCAAGTTCTACATTACCGACAAAAACCATCTCAAAACCTGGGGAATTGGATTATATAACCCGGGTAATAATATAATTGAAATGATAATAATGTGCCCATCGATCACGATGGTTGACACATTACCTACCTGCTTGCCGACGATGAGTGTAATCTGCTATGATGCTCGATCATGCTACACCTATTATCAAAATCTTTACACCACACGCGTTTAGGGTTGTCACTGTAAAGCGATTTATACTGTCGGGATCACCAACGTGAGGAGAGGCCACATTAGAGAGATCTCTCTATGCTTGGTAACCGAAATCCAAAGGAACTTTAAAGTTGTATTTATGCATCAGTCTTAAGAAAAATCGAAAGCGCGTTGTGGCACACGTCTGACGTTGACCAGTGCTGGCTACTCGTGCGTGGTAGAAGTTTATGTAGTCGGTGACTAGGTGGCGGTAGGATCGCCACCGCAGTTTATTAATATATCGACGCTGGAAAGGCTAATTGACTAACGTGCATTTGGCAAATTTTACAGGAGAGACGTTTAAAGTTTTTTTTTTGGAAAAAAAAATCATAACTCGTTTTCTATTAATTATATCAAAAAGTGAAGTATGGAAGAGTTGATAGTAATCTTGATATCTTTATGACTACTGCAATAACATTCATGAATCTTAAGCGGTTTCAGAATAAACTGCACGTTAGACAATTGTACAATTTTCAAAGGCTTGGGAAAACAGCTAACGACTAATATTTTAAGGTAAAAAGTACGATTTTTTGTCTAAAGTGAATATAATATTCTGCACTAAATCTTTAAAAACACCTTAAGAGACAATTGAAACCGATTCGAACATAAACAAAAGCATAACATCACATCTGTTACTATGTGGACGACATAAAACCTTAATGAACGCAACGTTTCCCATATTAGACATACAGATTTTGACATTTACAGGGTGTATGGCGTATAGTGAAGTAACAAATCTATGGGTACGGGCTCTTCTATTATGTTACATATTATCATATATTTTAACTGATATTCTAGATATTCAATTTTTAAGTCACTCTTACTCTTTCAACATGAAACTACCGTGAGACTCAATCATAATTACACATAAACGGATAACTCACGTATAAAAGTCGACATTTGACAATAATAAAAATGACGATGAAAACGAGGGTAGTTGTGCGCCGCTGTCAGTTGCGTCGAACAGCCGCGCGAGCAGAGCGCTGGCGCGCAGTGTTCGTGTCGCTGCCGCCGGGGCGAGCGCTCTTGGAAAAAGGACTTCGAAATAGTCCGAAACATGTCGAGCATCACTCGACTTTTATACGTGAGTTATCCGTTTATGTGTAATCACTCTTACTCTCTCACAGACTCGTTCCTAAATCTCAAGATCTTTCTTGAGATTCCTCTAGACCCATGTTGATGAAATTTGACAGGTAGGTAGTTGCAGGAGACTGTAGTTAAGAACGGATTATGGGACAGGACCGGATTAGTTTGGTTAAAGGGTTCTCGCAAGTTTGTATGAGAGTTCATGGGTTTTTGAACTAGAGCCTGAAATTTGAATAGGGGGTAGTTTATACGTCATCTAAAAACGGAGCATGGATGCAGAGTAGCAATGTAAATTTTCTTTATTCATTAAGACACGTCATTAAAAAACGGATAAATTACCTACCTACGGGATCGAACATACATACATACATACATACATACATACCATCAAGCCTTTTTCCCATAGGGGTAGGCTCTTTTCTAGAACAGTTTTAAGAGACCCTGCATTATGAATGTGCGAGTCACACTATTATAAAAGTCAATTTTGATTCACTTATAGTAGATGGGGGCCTAAAAATTTACCCCCTTATTCATAAACACTCTGTAGGCTTCTGCTAACTTACTTCTTACTTCTACTTACTACTTACTTCTTCTGTCATTTTGACATTAACCTTTCATAGATAAGGACAAACGATTGCTAAGTTAGCAGAAGCCTATATAGAGCGATTATGAATAAGGGGGTAGGCATGTACTTTGTTCCACTGGCTACGATCCTGGCGTACTTGCCTCTTTCGCTTCATCCACATTCATCAATCGAACATAAAGGCTAAAAATATGTATAAGACATTTCTTGAAGATCATAGAGGTACTCTGGGAAAGATTTCTTCAAATTATCCACAGGAAATAAGGGATATCTTTAAAAGTTGTCTTTAAAGTTGCTCTATAACTATGACTTTTATTTAAAACACTGTAAACATAATATATTTTTGACACATACGTCATTCACTCTTCACTCGACCAACTCTGCGCGTCGGCTAACAAGTCGCACGCGTTGCTCTCCTTATATAAAGTTGACAAACAGAATGCCTAACAAACATTGCATTGCAGTCACACTATGATATTATACTCACTTAAAACAACTAAAGGGATATTTTCGCCGTCGAAAAATTAGCTAACAAACCTTCACCAGTTGTGACAAATAGCTAACGTGCAATTATGAACGAATTTTAGGCTAAGCAAAAGGTCTAACGTGCACAAAATGTTTTTTTCGGGATCAATGAAAAGGCTAACAAGGCAAAGGAGGTTAACCAAAATGACTAAAAATCACTTTAGTGAAAATTGTGATAAAATTTTGGCTTTTTAGGCCAGCAGATCTTGAAAAATTAGCTTTTTTCACATTGCTAACAAGCCAAAAAAGTGCTCAGATCGGCTCCAGACCCGGCTCATTAGACGCAGAAAAATTCGCTGATTTCAACGATGTATATAACTCCATTTGCCCAAAAATGGCTTGTTAGTCAATTAGCCGTTCCAGCGTCGATATACAATACCTCAGTCAATACGATCACCGAGCTCCGTGTCTAAAGACATTGTTACGTGTTTTGGTCAATAACAAAAGAAAATACCAAGTCAACTTAACTCATATTGTCTTTATCGTAACCTTTCCTAACTATTTGCCAATATTGAGTTTAATTAAAACCAGCCGATCAGGCATTTATTTTGATCTGTATTGTTTTGATGTTACAACAAAGAGTACTTTTGGGGGTGCGAGTCGGGTTACCTCCGCGTGTGGTCAAGAGCTGCGGTTCGTTTTTGGATCCGTCCGAGGGGAAGAGCAGTGCTTCGTCCGGTGCACCCTGAGCATCGTTTAATGATTTCCTGGCGGATTCTGAGGGATATCATTATCCGTTGGCAAAAAACCCGACAGCGGGAGGGGTCTTTTGACTGTGTTATACCATTACCATACAAGGTTGCCGAAATTTTTGTCACAAGATTTTTGAATACTATATTTATTACTTTGACATTGGCGATGCATCGGTTCTCACACATTTCGCCGCTTTTAGGTCATTGACTTTAATACAAGTCCGTGGTTTACAACGACCGACTCAAAATCCTTTAAAACAAATGCATGTTACAAAATACAAACTCATAGGCTCGAGAAATGTTTCTTTAATCGCATGTGGTAAACTCGGTCCTTGCAAAACAAGACGTTGATGGATCATCTGGTGCGAGCCTTAAACATACACGTGTTGCCATGATTACGGTTTTATTTAAAGCCGCTATTATAATTGGGGTTGGAATACAAAAACAGCAATTGAAAATGTATTATACTCGACTACTCGTAGATAAGGTAAAACTTAACAAAAATTTGTTTGGAGAACGAAATGCAACAGTTTTTTCATAAAATAATATAGAGCGAGTAAAGTTTGTGCGGACATAATTTTCATCGGTATGAAGATTAAACGATGGGTACTATTCGTTTTAAGCGTTGTGAACAAAATGATATAACTAATAGGTGATCAATCACATATTGGATGCGAGTTCCACTTAATACGATACAAAAATATACTTAATTAAACATGTTTCCCTCACTAAAGGTGCATAGCTAGAGGTAAGTACCTACACTACTGACAAGAGCGTGGCTTTTAAGTTGAATTAAAATAAATCCTCGTAAAGCACTAAGGTGATGGCTGCATCAAAGCTGAGTGAGGAAGCTAAGCAGTACGCAAGGAAATTGACATATAGAATTAATATCTACTTAATTTTAAGTCTAGGAAATTATTAGTACAAAACATGTAAGAAATAAGCGCGAAGGCAATGCTCGTATACCGTCGTCTCCTCAGTCACGTATCTGAAATATCCGCGCATCGCACATCTGCGATTTCACTTTATTTCTTATCTGTAACCGTTTAATTGTTTATTTCATGGCCTACTACCTCTCCGTACCTTTGCATAGCTCTGGTGGATTCGCAACCTTACACGGAGAGAAAACATAATCTTAAATAATGCAGCCGATTTAAGTCAAAGTTGGTAGGTTTTAGTGGAACGCTATTCAGTTTATATGCTAGCATTAATGCAGAGCCTTCATTAGCACAATGAGTAAACAGGACATGCGACGTTTATATGGGACCAATTACTTGTGAGGAGCTGGTTGGACAAGGAACTACTGTAAAGCAACTATTGCCCATGACTTTGACTGCAATTTCATCACGGCGGGATTAAGCATTTTCGGAATAAGAAGTATCATGTACACTCTGATAATCGTTTTGCTCAAATGTTTTTTTATGTACAGTCAAGGGCATAAATATAGTTACGTACGTTAAGACGAAACAAAAATCTATACACCTTTATGCCGTAAAAAATAAATTCGGTGACACATATAATTAGACATGATGGTGATGGCTGTATCGATTATTTATGCCCTCGATCGTACAGATTTATTAAAGAAACTAATATACATATATGAGCACAAAAACTGAAAACACAAAACTACGCACAAAACGCAAGGAGCGCAAAAAGTATAATATTTGACTTAAAAAAATCATTTATATCGGCATATAAATGAAATATTTTATTTTCCACTTTTTAACACCTTTTACTTTCTCTATACATTTTATACAATAAACATTTTTTTTTAAATATATGTGCCGACTTTGCTACACGACAATTTAACAAAACAGCAAAGCCCAGACACAGTTTAAAATTTCTGCCGTTAGCTCTATGAAAGTAGAGGTTGTGTTTTCCCCTGAAAATATATATTTCAATCAAGATGCATAAGGTAGCCAAGTAAACTGTGACGGCATTGCGTAACCGGCCACAGAGACGCCAGAAGTTAATGTCCTCGGCATAACAACGCAATTGGATACAAATGATAGCTATTCTTGGATCTCGGCAAAAATAATGGATGGCGAAGCATCCAAGCGAGGAGCAATCAATCAAGGAGCGTATTCCGTCCTTGTCTAGTTTGCTCGCTACCTACGTGCACGAATTAGACTCTCAGATTGATCATACCCGTGTCTGCATTCATACACACGGCTTCACAAGCCGTTTTATGATTAGACATCGCTATGTTCATTACCAGCTTATATTAATCATTCCGCTGTGCACTAATAAAAGGCTTTCATGTTCATTTGGTTATATATTTAGTCAGTAGACAGTTTATTAAGTATCTGAAGCTCAGTGAATGTTAAATTTCATCAATATAGTGCAAATAGTACAATCCCATATATATCCAACATGTGTAAAGAAATGTCACTACTTGCTGATCACATAGGTCTTACTCGCTGATCCTGCATCCAAGCATCAGTGCTTGTATTGCTATGTTCCTGCAAGAATTTTCGCCACATGAGGTACTTTATCTAAGCCTGGTACGCAACTGTAATGTTCTATAAGGCAGTCCATTGGGTAGCGGTGATTGCTTACCTTCAAGTGATCACTTGCTCGTTTCCCTTCCTTGTTTCATAAAAAAGTTTGTCTTAATTCGCACGGAACTACTAACTCGGTAACTAAGCCTAATGAACAAAAAACGTGCACTAGTTGACCTTCGTCACAGTTAAACGAAGCCCACCTCTGAAACTCGTAGTAATCGCTCCAAAGATGAACTTCCTGATAACTTTGCCGGAAGATAAACTTTGCCTCTTTATATTAAATTATTCCGAAACTTCCTGGGTACGAAGGAGAAAGATTTCCGAAAGTGCTAATTGATTGATATTTCATTTTGAAAAGTTAATTTCTTGGCTCGTTCTCTCGCTGCTTCAATTTGTAACTGAACCTTTGTTGCTTTAAGTCAAAGCGATGTAAAAGATGCGTCAGTTAAGTATGTGGCTGTCCACTTTAATGGGTAAACCACAGCCGAATAGGCTCACGAGCGAGTGATCAAAGAAGCAACACATGCGAGAAAATTAACTAGGAAAATTCACAATTTCCAGAATACGTTTTGCATAAAAGTTAAGAGTTGCTTTTCGGAAAATCGTGAAAAGCATAAGCGGCGTAGAAAATACAGTGGGATATGATGTTGATTCTGATTTCTGAGAAAGATACAGTGAGAAGTGAAGAGACGTAGCGTAGGTAGGTAGATATGGATGAATTTCCTGTACCTACTCGACGTCTTTATCCGCGGCTATTTTGTGTGATGTGGGTCGGTTGCGGTACTTTAACAATACCCTGAGAAAGTCTAGCAAGCTTTTATTGTTGAGATTTGTCTGGGACTCGGTATTGATGGTGAAAAACAATGGACGTCATTATATTAAGTTGTAAATGTTTTTCTTACTGTTTAGTTTACACATATTTAGATTTGAGCTCTTAGCACGTCTAGGGCATACTATGTGAGCGAGTTTCAGATGTGACTAGTCATTAGTGGATGACGATAGTTCTCAGACGCAACGGTCATTTTCTGTCACTTGCTCCTGTTAATCAGAAAATAAGTGTGAGCTTTTTGTAAGTATCAAAATGTAGACAAAATAAAAAAAAATGCTATACCACAGTAGAATAAATTTATTACGTTAATTGTAGGTAACAAACAGCCTGAGAGCGAAAAGGCTAACTTATCCAGTTAACCCACTTTAAGGGTAGATATATTTAGAATGATAGACAAGCAGTCGAAATTTTCGTAATATTTTTATTTAGTGGTTACTGAATTCACGACTCTGCAAAATCTTTTTACGAGTTAAATTCATAGCTCACATGCAAGAAATATTGCTAGCGAAGAAACAAGGAGAACTACTGAGAGAAATGAAATCGTGTAAAAATTATAAAAATGTAACGTCAAGTCTCACTTTTGTAATCTTTTCGTAAAAGTTGCGAGATCTCACGTTAAAGTTAATGAGTACATAAACACTAGTCATTATTTAATTCTAGGCAAGTATCACTACAAAAAAAGGTAAAGTTCGTTTTTAGGAGGACATATTTGAAATAGAATAAATGAGTGAACGAAAATAATTTAGAGTACCTACAAGGGTAATCAAAAGTAACAGAACCGTTTCTAAGAATAATTCTTAATTCTTTCACTGATAGAAAGCTAAATTATATCTGATTAACATGCAATTTTTATCATGAGAAAGTGCAAAATTCCCACGGGATGTAGGTGAAGATGTCGGCAACGGTAAATAATATAGCAACTTGGCAATCGCACGGTCACAGTAATTTGTTCACTTGATATTTTATTGATAGTATTTATTTGTAAAAACGTCCTCTAACAGCTCACTTTACAGTATTGTCATATGTTGTCTATTATTAATCCAAACCAAAATGTTGCCAGATACCAATCTAATTCGGAAACACTTTAATAACAAACTTGTTGAATATGAAGGTACTTCCGTTCTAACGTAGATAACTGGCTTGGCATTTGCTTTTAAATGAGACCTCACAACTTTACACTGCAAAAGAATTACAAAGCGAGACTTAACATTTTTATACTTACATAGATTGTAATATTTTTATGAAATAACTACCTACATGGGATGTGTGTATAAAAACTAAGCATTTGAGCAACACAAAAATACAGATTCGTAGAGCTCTAAAGTAATCGCTGGTAACTTTTTGTATTTCCTTTCCTTTTATTTTTGTATATCCTCTGAGATTTTCTTAAGGAAGATAGAATTTAGACATCAAAGTCACATAAAATAAATCGTTTTTATCGTATAACTTGGAAACAACCTTGGTTGAACTTGCACGAGGAATATTATATTTAAGGCGATTATATTGCCCACTTTGATGGATGTCACATCCCGGCTTACGGACAACTTGACCTATTTGTAGTGTTTAATGTATCCAGTACCGCCTGGGCCGCAATAAGCGGTTTTATGTTTAGAGCCCACTTATCATCGGGATGGGTTTGGACTTACACCTCTACTTTTTGATGCCTTTTAATGTTTTCATGTTTATATTTTATTTATTTAATCTCCTCTCCAAAATAAACAGAATGTATTTCAAGTTGAGTTTTTTATTTCTTGTTATGCTTGACTTCTTTAAACTAATTAGGTAAAATGTATGTTCGCACCACCGAGTACCAACTACTCACGAGCTAATTATACATTAAGCACACGTACAATGTAATAATACAATTTTCCAGTCCCAAAATGTATTCATTTTCTTTGTTTCGTGTAGGTAAAGCTCTGCTTTTATGCTTACGCATTGAGCAAGTAATTATTATGAGAGTCCCACCTACATCAAAGGACTCATATATATTTTAAGGGATTATTTTAATGAGTTTCAGTTTGGTCATTTCGCTAAGTAATGGGGATATTCGACCAACGTTTTTTTTGTGCGTGACATAATTGTTTCTGTTGTTTATGTATTACAATCATGCTAAACGTGGCCTTTACGTCTTTTTACCTTAGGCTCTGTCTACCACGTAAGGGATAAAGACGTGATTTATGTACCTACATATATATATATATATATATATATATATATATGTATGTTTATGTTTTTTTAAGGTACCTATTGCGTCCTTACCATGACGTAAAGTGTCAAAAATTTATGCGTAAAATTTAGTCGGAATTTAATCGCATTAAAAGGTGGCATGGTAAGGCCCGGCTAGTTTTGTTTATTTAATTTACAACAATATTTTTCATTTATTCGATACAAGTCAGAGATAGGTAACTAAGTAATTATCTTCCAAATTGTGTAGCCGTTGTGCTGTTAAAATTTGACATAAATACAGCAAAGTTATGCAACAATTCAAAAGTAAAATAACAAACAAACGGCTCTAAACAGCTCAGTACTGTTGAAACGTTTCAAAACATTCCCCAACAAATCAACGTTAATACGTCTACTTGTGAGCATGTGCATTTATCTCGGCGTTCCCTTTCAATTTGGCTAAGTAATTTCGAACGACTACAATCTGTTTAGTGGGCCGAAATAAAAAAGGAGATTAAAAAGGCAGGCCCAGAAGGCGCCTTAGCTCCATTTCAGTGAGATTAACAGCCATAATCAAGCAATTGGGTGGCGGATTACAGCGATTTTTATGTCACCCGAGACGCCCGCGCCCGTGACCCCGCCGCTTTCCCATCAATCACCGCACTTGAAACTCCGGTAATAACAGTGATGAGCCGAAATCTCGGAAGTGCGTGAGCGATATCACAATGATAGCGTTGTTCGAGAATTTTTCACACTTTTAAACAGATGGCCATTACGCTAAGTCGCTACGTGTTTTGAGACTTCTTTACTTTTTATGAGCGGTTTTTCGGAGTAACGCGAATTTTGCTGTCGCCGTAAAAACAAGCCGCTTCTTATAATTAAATGAAAGTATTAATTTTGTGTAAAGCTGATAATGACAAAATATCCTTTTGAGTTAAACAAATAGACAATCTACTTGGTCTACTATTTTATTACCTACGAAAGTTTAATGATTTCTGATTCTGATCGATTTAACAAATCTTTTAGTTCTTTTTTGCGAGACTAAACTGTCTGTGGTTGTAACTACAGATAACGAATTTCCTGAAAAGTTAGTTTTGTGCTTACAGTTTAGTAGGGTTAAAGTACATAATCATACAATACAGCTACATCACCAAAGGTCACCGGAAAGTATACCAAAAAAATTGCCTTTTTAATAAATAAAGGCATTCCATTCTCATATCTGTCATCATTCATCAGATATCAAGAAGAAGCCGAAGTAACGCTCCAAATCATTTCTATGAATTTAATTTGTATCTTCTGTCAATTTCATATAGCACCACATCCTTATACTTACCTATACATATTTCACTTGATTACGTTTAACAAAGCGATAAGCGTAGGTAATACCGCTCTTTTGTTTTTTTCGCAATCGCTACCAGACTTTCCTGCGCATATTTTGTTACTAAGGTCGTACCGTGGACGTCGACTCAAGGGTTGCACTTGTCGAGGTTCTCGAATATCCTTAAGAGGCTTTTCGAATCATCTTATGTCACGCGAGGAGGCGGCGGAGAGGATCTTAACTCCCTTAACATAATAATAGGTCCGCGTATTCGAGTATAGAGTAAATAGGAGCCCTCTCTAGTCTGAACGGATATTTTTTCCAACTTGCCTTACTTTGACGGAGCTATATCGATATCGATATCAGATTTTTTCTTCCCAATTTTAAACGTTTGACGTTAGCGCCATCTCTCGGCTTGCGTGGCAGTTCGCGGCCTAAAAGGGGTGTGTCCATTTCGTACAGAAATATTTATATAGATGGCGCTAGCAACAAGGATAGACTTTAGCGAAATTTGAAAAATAACTGACTCTAAAACACCACTACATACCTAGTATAAAACAAAGTCGCTTTCTGCTGTCTGTCTGTATGTCCGTATGTATGCTTAGATCTTTAAAACGGATTTTGATGCGGTTTGTTTTAATAGATAGAGTCATTCAAGAGGAAGGTTTATATGTCTAATTCTATGCAGACGAAGTTGCAGGGAGAAGCTAATACATACATAAAACATACATAAATCACGTCTTTATCCCTTACGGGGTAGACAAAGCCTAAAATAAGACCTATAGGTAGACCACGTTTAGCGTGATTGTTAGCGTAATGATGAAATGGAGAATCATAACAAAGGTACATTCATTTCCAGCTTTTTTAGTGTTTTCGTCTTAGTATAAAGCCTAAAAAAATATATAGCTACTAAGAATAACCATTTATTTCATGCTCCTCCAGAAATAAATGTAAAGGTCACTGTTGCTTATCAAATCTGTTAAGTACTTTATTGTTGCGGACCAAAACCAAAAATAGATTTTCAATTACAGAGTTAAATCTAAATTTTTGTCGTGTCTCACGGTTTATATAAAATTTAACAATTACTGGTTATGTAACCGTACCCACTTAATTAATTGTTATTGGAAATAGTCTGTGCTGAGTAAAGGTTAAAAACATACTATTTTTAGCTATTTAGTTTTTTGAGGTTTCATTCCGCTTAAAGAAAAAATTTACGTTGTCTGGTGTCTCTGCGTGTGTCAGTTAAGACTATTTTCTCAAAAAAGCGTATATGTTGGCATTAATTAACTGTTTAAAAATTTAGAAAAAGAGTTCCTCAGTTCTCGCAATCAAACGACACAACTCTTTAAAGGTATATTCTCATACATAAACGGTGGCAATAAAAATCTCGGTACTTTTCGTTGACATGGAAATATGAAATTGGGTAGGTACCTATAAAGTAAGGTCTCACAACACATTATAAGTAAAAGAAAAAACCGCAAAAAATTAATTAGATTTTCATAGAAATACTATGTATCTAAACGTGGTCTTTAGGTCTTGTTACCTTAGGCTCCTATTACTCCGTAAGGGATAAAGACGTAATTTATGTAATTTAGGTATAAGCACAATTCATCATTAATTATATAAAAAAATAATGTTAGAATAATAGGAAAAATAATATTAATTAATCTAAAAAAACAATCACAAATTATAATCAAAAGTTATATTTATATTTACATTCAAAAAATTCTAACATCGTATAAAAACCATTTTTCTTGAGCCAGAATCGTAGTTAGGCTAATAAGATTTTATACGAAACATACTGCTTTAACATTTTGTGATTCATTGAGTCAATTTGGTTTTCTGCACATGCAAGACAACTTTGTCGGCGCGACACTTATAAATCTACACACAAAGCTGTGGCATGGTGATGATAATTAACGCTTTCATTTAACATTTATTTTGTTTGTTTAAATTACATTGTTTTCTACATTGAAAAGCAACACCACAACTTCATAACAAACTGTACTGCTTTTACAAGCTCTACATTTAAGCGAAACAAGTTCGATAGATAATTTATAACGCTCGCTGAGAAAACACGAACACTTTCTGAAACAATATCAGTCATAAATAATCTATGTTCTCCTCCTTCCTATTTTGTTAACCAAGCTATTCCTTTTCAGTGTTGTGTTTTGGGTGGGTACTGAAGACTGCTTTTATACATCAGCTTTCCCCAAGGAAGGCTTTAGTATCGATGCCGAATATCAATTGTGACTGAGAACATAGTTCAATCAACTACGCAGTCTCAAAGATTTCTTTAAGGTGCCTAAAATAGCGTTCCGTTTCTTTACTTTAGTGAACAATATCATAGTTTTAAATTAAAACCAGTTTACTGATAAACAAAGGCCTGCCGGAGCCGCTAATTAAGTTTAAAAACATGTTAACAAAGATTCGGAAGTTTAACAAGGCCAATGTGGTTGTACAAAAAATAACAACATTTTTATGAACAACTTAACCTTTAAGAATAAAGTTATTTAATTCAGTACCTATAACAAACGCATTTCCTATACAATACAAGACACTAGATCACTTTTCTGCTATCAAATTCATATTATCAAACTGTTTTATCAAATACCAAACAAGTAAAGATAAAACCTGTCGAACAAATACCTAATACAACAAAAACAATCAGCCATCTAAAACGAGGAAGTCCCAAAATCGTTATCCGACGTTACCAAATGTCTTTCGCACATAAAACTTTCATTTAGTCACTCTTAAGTTTAATGGAGACGAAGGAGGCCAAACTCTGGTTGTATTTCTCCTGACACTCAATCACTACTTAAAGTCGTATCGACATGGAACTCATTTTAACCTTCGCCTTACTAAGACTTGTTCTTGCTTGACTTTCAATTGTGATGGAACTATTAAGGACTATTGGATTTATTAGTTTGCCAAAGTTTAGGCAGCCGTCCTCTAATAATGTACTTTTCCTTTCTCTATAAGTACTTACTTATTTAAATATGTTTTTGTCGCCTATCTAATAGTAGGGGGAAGTAAGCTTAGTTAAGTTTAGTTAGTCTGGTAGTTTAGTTAAGTCAAATAATACCCAATTAACCGTAACGTTTTATACACAATTTGGCAGAATATGTTTATAAATGTCGTTACATCGAAACTAAATAGATATGGCGTAGCAACGCGACGATTTTGTACTGTAAAACTTGTGGTCGTTTTTAGCATGCCGTCCCTAAAGGTTGCTAACGAGACCATAAGACTAAGCTGTCTGTCTGTATGTATGAGTATATCTATTCTGTGTTTTAAAAGCTAGTTTTGTACTATAAACGTACATTACATAAAATAACGTTGCCAAGCAAGTTAAGCAACAAGAAAAAGTGAGCTGGGCTCATGAACTTTCCCGACTAAGCACAGTTTATCCGATTTTTATCTCAATGATTGGGCATGACGCTACGTTTCCCGCCGGCCGGGCGCGAATACCTACACTTATCTGTCCAAAGCGGCCGCTTCCAAGCCTTGGGAATAAACGTTAAGTATAACAAGCCTTTTCAGTTTTGTTGTTCTGTCGAAGCGCTTTAATTTTAAGACGGTTTTATACACAGTCTTTAGAGCATTTTTCATTACCTTAAAGAAAATTCTAAAGGAACAAAAGAACGTTAATCGTTAATATCCACAAGTACCTACACACAATAAAATTGCAACTGGGTTATAATAAAATTGTAAGGTGTTTATTCAACAATTTTCAACCCACAACAATGTTTTTTGCTGTGTTAGATTGGAGATAGATGGACGTATTAAAATTTTTGGTAAATCGTGAGTTGCATACGAAAAAGAGAAAACATTTTCAAAATTGCATTTAAAAATCCAGACAATGGAAATTAGTCAATTAATAGCTTTGTTTAGGTATGTGAGAATGTTTGTTAATTATCCATGCCTAAATCGTCATTTTTATAGTAATTTTACCCTGACTAACAGACTACGATAATGGAAATGTAACGTCAAGACAAACCGAACAGCATTTCACAAGTAAATATTATGTTGTAAGCACGAAGCCTTAAGGGAACACAATTTCCAACCCCTTCACAGAATATAACATGAAATGTGTTCCACATGAAGTGAAAGTTTTTGTTTACACGATTAACCGCTTAAACGGTTGTCTGGTTAGTATTCATAGTGTTGGACTCGTTGCGTATTCAAGAGGCAGACGAAAATGAAATATGGACTATTCTCCGCGCATTCTGAACAAAAGGTGACTGGGAGTCAGGGATCTCGCACCACTTTGGTCATATTCTTTTTAGTTTGCCCAGTACCCCCGGGCATTGCCTTTGTATTGCCATATCGTAATTTGCGATGCTTTCTGAAATTTCCTGATAGAAAACAAAATAGACAAAGGATTCTTGGAAATATAGGATTTGCATAACTCAAATTCAACGTACGGAGAACAAAATGTACTTTTATATTTTAACGCTGCCGTGACGAGAAACTGTGCGCAATGAAACAAATACCGCAGCATCTCCCGCGCTTTCAAGCTTTCGCGATATTGAAAACAGGGCATAAACAATACCTCCATTCGTAACTCAATTTGGCACTACTGTTTAAATCTTCATAATGTGAAATACTCCAAATGGATACCATTGTTTTCTTGTACAAAAAGCATCAGATACCGGACGAAGTGAGATATACAACAGTGTATAGATAGGCTATAGTCTTAGTAGAAGAGCTGCGAGAATGCCATATATGTCTCCATCGCATTTCCATATATTATGGCTCCGAGAAAGTTTTGTCGCTTGAACTCGGAGCGGGAATGGATATGTTTCAGTATTGATGCGTGACGCTGAAATATCTTCGTTCACGCCTCCCCTCACCGAGGTGAATGAATGTGAGATATTTTGGTAAACTTGCCATATTACCATGTTTTTGTGGGGGCCATTGTAACGACCTATTTGCTCGAAGACTGACTTCTGAACAATAAATAAGAAATAGGGAGGCAGCAAATTTACGTGTTTTGTGATCAATTTTCGTGTGCTGACTAACTTAGAAGTATTTCATTCAACGGTATGCAATATTTCGACTATAATAAAAGTTAAATAGAATCAATTACGTTTGTTGCTGTTCAAATTTACATTAGAATGGGCGCAAAATACAAAAGTTATATTTTTAAATTAAAGCGCTTGGATTGTTACCTATTGTTTCCTAGTTGACTTTTTGAAGCTAAATGTTAATTGATTACTATTGTTTAAAAGTACTATTACTATAACGTAAAATAGTTAATTGTGCACATCATATATTATTTTTAAACAACCGTCTTAATAGATTCTTCCATGCTGGTCTTCCATTGCTCCCAAAGAAAAAACATACAAATTCCCGCGCAAATGGTAAAAACCCATTTAGGGAATGGGCGAAAATCATAGGGATCATGTTATAGGCGATGCGGCTAGCAACCCATCACTATTTAAATTCCACTTTCCACCTCTACGCCCTCAATGTCTTGCTAAACGTGGCCTGTAGGTCTTGTTACCTTAGGCTTTGTCTACCCCGTAAGGGACAAAGACGTGATTTGTGTGTTTGTGTGTGTGTGTGTGTGAGTAGGTATAAGATTTAATTCCGTTTACAAAATTATCTTAGATTGACCGCCAGGAAAGTGTAACGAACCGACTAATAGAAAGCTCGATTATGCTGCATACTCATTTTCAAGTTTTAATAGATTTAATTTGTGTGAATTGTTCCCTAATATTTATTTATTTATTTAATAGAATGTATTGTTAATGATTATTTGCAATCTAAAAATTAAAAGTACAATGTATCGAAGTACAAAATTACGTCAACGTAAATAAAGCTACAAAAACCTGTAGGTAAAAGAAAGAGTTTGTTCTAATCGTTTTCCGATCGAAGTGTCACTCTATGTTATTGTAGCTCGAAATTGTTTTGACAGTTTGAACCTTGGCATCATTTAACTTTGGAAAAGAGAAGGATACATTTTGACGTACTTAACTGAGTTTGTCACAAAAACATTGTTATTTTATCGAGCTCTTTCTTTACAATTTTTAATCAACTTGTCGTGTTGGTATGTACGTTTATGTGGGGCAAATCTCGCATCTCAAATAGTTCTCGTTTTTAAGGTCGGGTCGCCTTAAAATTTGGTTTATACTTTGGAGGATAAATGTAAAATCAGCAAGGTTATCTTATTTTCGTGTTAACATCTCTGGCTATTGGATTTAAAAACATTGACTGCAGCATTTTCTAAATCTTCGTTTAGATTTAGCGTTACCACAGTCTATCTTTAGTTTTATAATAACTTCTTATACAAACACATTAAAATATGAGCCTATGTAATGTTACACTCAAAATTTGATCGATGAAAATTTTCTTGCGATAGAGGTTGATTGATGCGAGCTGGATTTCTATCCTACCCTTTTTGAGCGGAAAAAATCCATTATAGTTTCACTAACATAGATATGCGTAAGTATACAATAAAAGGATGAGTATGAATTTTACTATGATATTAGTTTGCGCACGCTGAAACATGTTAAGGACACAAAACTTATGATCGTAGATGACAGGTTTCAAAAATACTATTAAAATATACCCATATCTTCTTCCGAGTTGTTTCAGTCTTGTTGAAATGGTCATGATTCGACATTTTATGACGCCCTTCTTGAGAAAATAGTGCTAAAATATAAAGGGGTCTAAAATCCACACCGCAGCGCTGAAGTCTGGGGTTTGCTATTGTCCATAGAGACCACTGCTGCCCACTCTTAATTACTCTTCAACTTCTAAAACTGGCCACAGCACAAGCATACTGTATACATATATATTATTCTATAGCATACTTGTCTTATCCGCTTCCAAGCTCGATTATCTCTATTCTTTTACTTAGTCAAGTGTGTGCGAAATTATTTTATGCTCAATAACTGTTCGCATTACCGAAATTATGCGGAGAGGGAGGGATAGTGACGTGAAATATTACAGTGTGTTACTTTGTGTGTTATTTTTCACAGGCCTTTGTCTCTCTCCCCTTTATTGGCCAAATTCCCAGTTTCATTTTCAAGGCTCTTTCAGCTGTGACTCACTTTGAAGTAGCTACTTGCAATGAGCTTGCCTATTTCAAATGCTGGCTCCGCCGCGTTAGAAGACAAATTAATCACCACTAAAGTAGTTTTAAAACTAGTCCTACCAACCGTAATTCTTAAACCAGTTTAAGAGTTACGACACACGCGGCTTACGACCCATTTAATTTAGGTCAAAGTACAAAATAACTTTGCATCCCCATTCCGTTAGAAAAGCACCCCTCTCCCTTAATTTGAATAAAATTTTAAATAAGACTTTGAAACGTAGCAGAATAAATTGCGACTAGCCAAACATACTTTTACTTGCCAAAACAGTTTAGGATTTGGCCCATTTTTACGGTTATCCGGATCAACTCGGATGAAAGCAGTAAGCTTTATGGCTGAATCATATAAATAAAAAACATTCAAATCGATCCGCTGGATTCCCAGGTAGCATTGCAATGCAAAACAATAAGTACCCACCGCCATATTATATATCATTCTGCTACCTTTAATATGGTTCTTATACCTAATATTAGTATCGTAAAATTTTCAACATAATTAAATCCAAAAGCTAACTAATATAAATGTGAATGTGAATTTGTTTACCTCTTTCACATGTAAACTACTCAACCAATCGTAATAAAATTTGGTGTTGACATAGTTTGAGATCTTGGAAAGGCCAAAAGACAGTTTTCATCCTGAAAAATTGTGTAGTTCCCGTGAAAAACGAATTCTCCGCAGACCAATTCGCGGGCAACAGCTAGTAAAGTATAAAAATGGCCTAACAAGATAACGATTACGTAATAATTTATTATGTAATCGAATAAAATTTCGCAGAAAACGCCTAAGATGCCCCAGGCCTATTCGTTAGCAGACGGCAAGGCGAAATACGGTAAATGCTTTATTTATTAACCACCAAAAGGGAAGGAAAACGACTTATAGCTAATCGATTGAAGAATCGAAGTTATGGCTTGCCATTGATCAGTGGGATCGTGTCTTGACAGATTGGGAAGTGACTCTGGCTGGCAAAGCTCGTTCAGCGCTGTTCGCATTGGTCCGATCGTGCCGAATAATATTATCGCTGGATCAGGTCTGGGTGAGTCGAGCCAGAGAATTAACGAACAAAATAATTGGGTGGCTCTCTAAGGCTTGCATGAATATTGTAAAAAATATTGCGACAGAACAGAAACCACTTACGATGCTCCAAATTAAAATTAGAATTATAACCGGGATATAAGGATACCGTTTCTTTTTATGCAATTGCTTACGGGCATTCGAGCAGAAATAGCTAATAAGACATACGCGATACTCGTAGATCTTTCCAGAAAAGTATAACGTTGTAATGTTTAAACCAACTAAATGATTTTTATTGTTATGAGATAAATGGAATACGCTTCCGTCGTCTGTTTTTCTGGATACGTATAACTTAGGACTATTCAAATCAAATTCAAAGTGAATAGGCTTTTACAGAACCAATAACAAAAATAATACTTAATACCTTCTAATTTGTAGATATATAAAAAGTTACGGCCCATTGTAAAAAAGTTATGATTGGTCTTTGTCTGGGAAAAGCAAATGTCGAAGTGTAAGTCAATGTAAGTAAATGTGTAAGTCAACAATAGCTCAACAAGCGCTTATGAATAAAAGAATATGTACCTAACACAGACAAGTACTTAAATAGTTAGTGAAATGTATATCAACTGACTACCATTCCGTAATATGGTTAGTTATTTTAAAATAGGAAAGCTAAGATGAGCAAAACTTGAAAATAAATAGAACGAGCGACATTAAGAATAAAATTGGATAAATTGCTTTAACAAAAGTAAAAAACTATTTGAAGTTAAGTCCTGGCGAACGAATTAGCTATTGTGTACTAAAATACAAAAAAAACTTTTTCCTCGTACTTTTTGTAGATAAAATAAACACAACGTCATTTGGCCGGTTACGTTCTAAATTCCGCGGCGAATGCTCGTGTGTTCCGAAAGTCGTAAAACAGAGATGAGTTTCCGAACAAAATATTGAATACCTAATAGATGAGGTGTATTATTATGCTTCATGCTCGCTCAGGGGTCAATAGAAGGCTTCGCGGGTCGGGTAGCCTCCCAATAAAACGGATGAGGGCGCGAGGGACTCTCCTGCGCGTCATACCCGGGGAGTTCCGTTCGTGCGATTGAAGTTCGCTCTTTGCGTAAACATTATTGGAATTGGTGGATATCGGACGGATTTTTATATCTTTATAAAAAATATTGGTTAGGTACCTTTATTGTACGATCAGCCATAAAAGTTATTGGTCATTTCAAGGTCGAATCATTAAATGATTACGCAGCTGCATCTGGTTTGTAACAATCATTTAATGTAGATTAAAAATGATGATGGTGGTAAGTTCCCGGGAGTGTTTGCAATTTATTTATTTTTAGATTTATCATCCTTAATTCGTTAGGTAACAACGAACCTGATCAAAACAAACCACTTTAACAATTTAATTTAATCACAAAATCAATTTAATTAATTATTTACACTCGCAAACGTTTCCGCACTGAACACTGTTTATGCGCAAGTTATCTCAATAAAAATAAAAGCATATTCGTTCTCAAATTTCAGGCTCACTGATGATCTATTGAGGTCATTCATCAGCGTGAACTACGAGGAGCGGCATTTCCAATACTCTGTCATCTTAATAACATCTCAGTATTACGGGAGACCCACGTTAATTTCACTACCCTGTCTTTACCCCCATTATTATATATCACCGCATAGTTACCCCTTACGACTGCGTTGATGAGTACTTCATGGAAGTGGGTGGCTTCTCTCGATATACTTATCACCTGACCTACTTGGAGTGTATGTAAAACTTTTATTTCAAACCCGAAATGAGACGTTCATTAACTCTTTCCCAAGAACGTGAGTGGCAATTTCAATTTCATTTCCTCTAGTTTGGAGATGTTGTCATCCGATGGCTTATACGTGACGGAAATTTTCTTAAGCCGAGGTTGCCGTTATGGCTTTATCTCATCGCACGATTTGCACGTGCAATGCGTACAATTTTGCAGTGTTTTTGGCACCAGACAACAACACAACATAAAAAACATTAAGAATAACTGATTAATGCAATCAAAAATTTCACTTCACAACTAGTAGTGATAATTGTGTCGCGCGCGAGATAGTCTACCCGTCTTTTTCTTACCGTTCGTTCTAGAAAGAGACGTGTCTTCTATCTCGCGCGCGTCACAGTTCTCGCACGATCTTTTGCTAGCATTGCTTAAGCGTGTCGTGTTATTACAGAATTCCATTTTTCAAATCCCTGCAAAAGCAAATTGCTGTGTGAAGACATTTTATTTTAGTTACAAAACAGATTTCTTGGTTGTGTTATTTAATTAGTTGTGCTGTAAGAGTTACCTTCATACCAAATTTCAAATTTCTAGGTCCACTGGAAGTACCCTATAAGTATTGATCCTCATAATATTATTATAGCCACTTGCGCGATTTCCCTCGCATTTTGTAAACAAAGCTTATGGCTTAAACTCCATCATGGCGTCAACCAACCCCGTGTTTTCTCGCCATAGTCTTATCAAATCGGTGATCTAAATGTTAGCGTGCCCATTTAATCTTGTTTGTAATACCGATATCCGTTCAATGCATAGAGGAAATAACCAAATAAAGTGACAATAAGGGCACTCTGATTTTGGCAACACATCTGTTTATTTCTACTAACACTATACTATACTATCACAAACTTTTCGCGACTGTTTTTCCTTTGTATCATAAAAAGCCATTTAATTGATTAGAATTTTTTTGCTATACCTACATCTATTAACTTTTTGTGTTGTATAAAAATAATCGAATTTCATTATCTAAACGACGTAGGGATGTAAGTATAAAGGCTTTTTAGAGATGAAGACAGTATTTTTGTACCTATTACAAAATAATTAAAAACCTTGACAATAACATTAGAAAACCGTTCCAGATTAAGCGTAACCGATTTTCTCGTCGAATACCGCGAAAAAGGTATGAAGGAAAGATATTAATTTAATGTTTGTACAGAGTTGGTATTCATTTTAATTTAACCTCAAACATAATGTAGCGAAGCTTTTAGAATAGGCCGTGGTTTCATTTTCGTTGAGTAGCAATTGTTTCTTAGCTCATTTTATAACGCTCGTTTGCGAGTTTCAGCTCAAGTCACGGAGCCGGTTGCGTAGGTGTCGATCGAAGCTTATTATTTTGTCGAACGAGCGCCTTGTTTGGAGCATTTTAGCCTATTACGGTTAGATGTTACGCTACTGAAGTAATTGATTTCTTAGTGTGAAATGTGAAAACGTTTTTTGCTATATCGGCCTACTTCTGAATTAAGCACCTGTACTATGAGTACCATTACCTACGTACATAACTAGGTACTTTGAAATCAATTTTTTGCGACTGCTCAGCGAAAACTTAAGTTTAACAAATGAAAAAGTGTTTCAAATGTGCCGGGCGGGGTTTGAACTCGCGCTCTAGGCTACACCAAGTGTCCTACCAACTCAACCACCGGACTCCCGACCATATCACCGAAAAACTGTATCTCTTATACGCCATTCGGCCTGTAAAGTACCAAGAGTGTGTATTTAGAATCCGAAGTGTAGGTGAACTGATTTAGTCGAAATCGTTTTAAGACTTCGCTTGCGGGTAGCTCAACCGACCATCATAGACGTCCCTAAGGAAGGCCTATGTTTAAGAAGAGGAGTGGACGTCTTTCGATTGAGATAATTAACGATTTTTACACTGCCTTTAAGCTCTGATTGAGCTGAACATCAAACCTCAAACTGAGAAGAAGATTTGAGGATTTTTTTGTAAATATATGCTTCAATTATACGAACGACTAAAGCCTCGCTAGCGGTAAATGTGTGGCGCATTAATTCCGTGTTGTCAATTAATCAAATGTGTCGACTCCTGGCAGCACAGCTTACGATAATCAATCTTGTCAATTAATTCTTGGCTTGAAACGATCTTGGTTAGCACTTGTCTTGCAATGTTTGCGTATGCGAAATAAGCTTTACCTCATGCATAGATTTAATATCGAAGAATATGGTTCGCCGCATTGACTTGCTTTGAACATTTCTACCCACAATTGTGGTAAAATACAGTCTGTCATCTTGGCGGAGGTCAGTCGTGACACCGGTTTCTCTAAGTCAAAAGTTAACTCCGAGATTGTTAATAAGAGTTGCTGTGATTCCTATAATAACATTTTTACTTCTTAAAACCTTTTTACTGTGACATCACGATAAATATATTTAGTTAACTAATTAACTAATTGAATAGTTTAATATCCATTTTAGATTTCAAAATCAAACTTTGATCAACAGTTTTCAACTATGTTCAGTAAAACCAGAATTACAGAGCGTGTGGTCTAAAAGCTAGTATGAAACGTTTCCAACCTTCAATCCTTAGCTTACGTCACAACTGTGACATTCCTCACCTTTTGTTATTCAAATTTCTGCCTTCCAACATAGTTAACAGCACAAGTGGTTGCCTAAATATTTAAATCTTGTTTACATGTGTCTTCATTCAGAATACAACCTGAAATATGAAGGATAACCTCAACGGAATTTAGGGTTTTACTCTTAATTGCATTGTTCGAAAATTTCTTCAGTGCTAACTATCGTGGAGACGATTTAATTGGCAAAACTTTTGGAATGAATTTTCTTACTTAGCCGGGATTTCTTAACTGATTATCAACTTTGTAGTTTGACACATTTAACGGTTTGATCCGAAAGAGGTCCTGGCGATACGTAGCGTAGATTCTTTTGAATTTCAGAAGTCTTTTCAATAGTTACCTAACTTATACTTACAAACTTTGCTCTTGACTTGTCTGTTTGATTTTAACTATAGAATCCAAAGATTTTACAGTCGACCGATTATGTGCTAAAAAGCATTCCACTAGTGCAAAAAATAGCTATGCGAGTTGGTTGTAAGGCTATTTCACTTTAAAAATCCAAAAATCCCTCAACACCTTTTTTACACCGAATAAAGACGCCTCCGTTACCTTTTTCTTAAATAAAATTTCCATTTTCTTCGGGGTGTTTGCCCCGTGCAGCCGGTTCAAGGGTTTTATTAATTACTTAACACCTGTAAGTATAAGATAGGTTAGGAAGTCAGCATTTTGCACCCAACGTCTGAACTGTGCCCGTACTAAGTGGATCGTTAAATCAGGGGTATTATCAGAGGTCTGAGTTTACCCCAAGAGTGTACGCGTAACTTACAATCTAAGACCTTACTATATTTCACCACCTTTACGAGTATTAGCGCCGGTCGGATTACTGCTAAGTAATGTGCCGTGCTATGACAAAACACTGTATCTCGAGTTACAGTGTTTTGTGGTAATAACAATAATTAAGCTTCTAGGGCCCTCAAACTATATATGTCTACATTGACAGTTAACTCATTTTGTATCGAAGACATTGAAAACCGTCATAGCAATTTGGACTGTAACTATCAAAACTTACTTAATCATTTTAACTGAACACTGCAACCTTAATAGATACAGTGTAACGCCTAAACAAAAGCCCAGCACAACCCAAGTTACAGTGTTTTGTCGTAATGATCTCACAAGAAACATGAAGCTATTGCTATGATTCAAAACGTGTGTCTGTAGACACTTACAGTCCGCTGTGATTAAAGAATTAAGGTAGTTTAAGGGTTTTTGCAACTTTGTTTGAAACTGCTTGCTTTTTATTGTATTTGAAACTTGAAACTGGGTTTTTCCCAAAGTCTCCCCAAAGTTCACTTCAAAAAGGTACAAAAAAAATGTGGAATTCGGATGTTTTGTAATTTGGCTACAACAAACACAACGTCATCTTTAATGTGTCCAAATTTCATTGAAATCGGATGAATAATCACGGATTTAGAACCGAATTACGAAAAAAGACAATTTATTGCGATTTCTGGAAATTAGCTGTTTCCAAGATACAGTGTTTTGTCATAGCACGGCAGCAGTAGAAATGCGTAAACGTAAGCTAGAATTATGCTAGTGCATCAAATTAACAAAAATATTTCAAAAATAGCGCGTTATTCGTCTTGTTACTACACCAATAGTAATGCATGTGTGTGTACAATAGTACGGCGAGTTTCGTGTTGATTTATGTGGATCATAGATGATGAATTCGATAGACGAGCAATGTGATTGAATGGCGTTCATCATGTGAATAAAACTTTATTGGAACTTTCTCAATCGGCCATGATCATTTCAGATAAGAGTTTTCTTTCTATTTCGTCACCTGGAAGCTTTATTATATCGCTACTCGAGAATCCTACTTACATTAGAAACGTGAGTGTCTGTATATTATTTATGCCTCTTTCACGTTTTATAATTGCTATAACCGGATCTCTGGAATTACACTATGATAACTTTAACCCTGAAAAATTGGGTACCTGATACAGAGATCGCTCTGTAGCGATAAAGGCCGCCTATTGTTACCTTGTAATATTCTGTATTCCTTTTTCTGTTTTGGTTGTTATATGTGGTGTTCAATAAAGAGTTATTGTATTGTATTGTATTGTACTTTTCACGGGATAGCGATAAACTAATACTCAAACGAAGTCGCGCGTAACAGCAAAATTTTTATATGATTTATGTGTCTCCCTTTGTCACTTAAAAGCATGACCGAATACAGGTGCTAACTTGTTAAAATAACTTCTATTTTCATCATAGTCAGTGAAAAAATGAGCGTCCTTTGTTGAAATTAGTTAGCCTGTAGTTCGCGCAGTATTGAAATATTTGAAATTTCTCTGTAAACATGGACCGTTCGTTAGACCGTCTGCCTTGTTTCCTGCTGCTTTGTGCTGAATTAACGCATATTTCGCTGATATTACAGCCTTTGTTCAAAATCTATACACAAGCTCCAGTTTTAGGTTTAATGTAACATGGCGCTGAGAACCGAGGCACGAGCCGGTGGTAAGGAACTAAGGGCACAAAGATATTTAGCATCAATGAGTATAATTGAAAAAGTTTTTTACTATGCACGGCAAAATATCTATCCGTACATCCATCCATGTAAATAAAAATGAATCAACGAAATGTATGCGCGCACATAACTTAAGTTCGCCTTTGTACATCTGTTTTTCTCGTTACCTGTAAAATTGAATGTGTTTTATGTAAAACATGCTTCCGAACGACTGCACCAAATTTGATAATTATTTTTTGTTGTGTTCTTTATTGCCAGGACAAAGTTTGTATAAAACAAAAATTAAAAACAGAAAATGACTAAAACAAGTGCGAAGCCGCAGGCAGCAGGTAGTTTATAATAATTATGATTTTAGGTTTAATAATTTATATTATTTAATAATTATGTTTTTTTTTCAGTTTCTATGTAGGTCCAATAGGTTTAGCTATTGACCCATAAAGATGTACGAAACTAAAATCCAAATTCACATAGGATATGAATATTCACGGTTAGAATCCTTTTAGGTTTCCGTGGTCAAAAGGGCAAAAACTGAATCCTTTTAATTTTCTTTGTTCATCCAGCCATCTGTATAATTAAATTAAAATGTTTGTCATCAATGGCTCTTATGGTGCAGGTACTTTAATCATACCAACAAATCCGAAAATCCTAATTTTCCATTTCTACTGACGTAATGACATACGTAAGTTTTTGTTTTGTTTTATATTTTTCCGCCTACAAAATGTACTTAGGATTGTTTGAAAATCAAAATTTATTTGGCTTGAGGTGAGACGGACAAAGTATTCTTTTTTTTAATTTGTACGGAATTTTCAGTGAGCGAGTCAGATTTTTGTACGCGCGGCAATTAACACGCCTTTGAACGGCTTTCATCTAGTTAACACGCTAACGAATCATGTCAGTTTTTCTACTGCGTCCTTATCATCTCCAGCTCATACGTCCCACTGCTGGACACAGCCATCCTCTAAGAATGAGAGAGCTTGGGCCCAGTGTGGATTGAGAACTTCACACACACCATTGACTTGCTTCGCAGATTCCAGAAGATGTTTTCCTTCACCGGAAAGCTCACGGTAAACTTCAAATGTAATATCGCACATAAATTCCGAAAAACTCAGAGGTGCGAACCCTGGCTCGAACCGACGACCCTCTGCTTGAGAGGCCAGAGGTCAAACCAATAGGCTACCACGGTTTTTTTTACTTTTTTTGCGCAGTGTCATATTATTGTTGAATCAGCCGTCCAGAATCCAAGTCGCGCTAGGACGACGACTTCTAACCAATTCGCAACCCGGCCTGGGGCCTTACCACGACATCTTAATGCTATTCAATTCCGACTCAGTTCAGGTTTTAGCTGTCATTTTTAGTACGGATCTGACAGCGAGCGAACCTAAACTGATTTTTCTAATTTGGAACGTCAATTTGTCTATTCGTACAAATAAAGCGTACGATATGAGAACTGTATAAAAATAATATATGTGTAATGACTAATGGGTTTATAAGCAAGGGAATCTTAATATAGCAAGGCAAATACCAAGTAAACTGAACTGCTTCTATTACTGATATTGAACTACAACTGACAATTCAAAGACAAGAACTAAAAAAAATATCAAAACTAAGGAGTTCGCGACATCCTCACAGATAACTAATTATTTTCAAGTTTTTCACCTAAACCGCGGTTGAAACACTTTGTTGCTTGACGTTGCTTTGCGTTTATTACAGACGAATTGCGGCGTATCGTCTGGGAGACAACGCCTTCTGTGGTTGTAAAAAGCAATGCGAGAGCCACATACTCTGCCACAAGCATAACAAGATAAATTTGCGGTGATTACCGAGCCACAACACAACACAGTACAATGATCTCTTATTAAACACCTATGTGCAAAAGAGATGAAAAGTACATGAAAATACAATTATAAAGGGTAAGCATTGCCATACAACGCGGTAATGCTGCCAGCCTTCTGATCACCATGCTACCGGGCAGCGATTTACGGCAACTTTTTATTTATAGTTTTATTACGTACTTAATTTTGACAAATAATGTACTTTTAGATTCCGACGCTGAATTCATGTATTTTTTTGGTGTGAAAGAGGATATAGTGACCAGGATAGAAGAAAGTATGCTTTGTTGGTTTGGTCACGTAGAGCGGATGGATGAAAGTAGACTAACTAAACAGATCTATATGGGGAGTGTGAATGGTAAAGTTGGGAGGGGAAGGCCTAGACGGACGTTTCGAGACCAAATAGGAGACGTTTTGGAAAAAGGTCAAGTCAGGAGTACCCGAAACCGACGAGCGTGTATGAAGAGATTGATGAATGTGGATGAAGCGAAAGAAGTATGTCAGGATCGTAGCAAGTGGAACAAAGTAGTTTCTGCCTACCCCTGTGGGAAAGAGGGTGTGACGGTATGTATGTATGTGTTTAATTATATCAAATCACTACATACCTAGTATAAAACAAAGTCGCTTTTTCTGTCCCCGTGTCCGTATGTATGCTTATATCTTCAAAACAAGTCAACGGATTTTGATGCGGTTTTTTTAATAGATAGAGTGATTCAAGAGGAAGATTTATATGTCTAATACATGCATAATATACCGTGCGAAGCCGGGGCGGGTCGCTAGTAAATCATAAAAATGAATACAGTTAGCAAGGTTAACAATACTTATGTGACTGTATCTTTTTTTAACACAGTAAAGTTAACACACTCACGTCGGTAAAAAGTATTCAAATAAAGTACGGCTTTTTGTACCTAAAAAGCTGAATAGTCATAAAGCTCAGACTTTAAAAAGATAGGAGTACTATACGACGTACGTGACTATATTATAAAACCTTCAAAATGCAAACGACCTCAATCTGAAACCAAGATAACTGCTGATTTAACTGAGGCATTAAATTTGAAGCTTTAGAATTAAAATTGGATTTGGACAGAGTAACTGCTGTTACGGAAGTAATTAACGTAGGAATCCTTTTCTTCCCTGAAAAATAATCAACGGCGAAAGCGGACGTATGCTAAGTGTTAAATAAGTTTTTGTTAAAAGTTTCTTTTTTAACTTTCATGCTGGCCTGGAATAAAAAAAAACATAGAATGTACCAGCTCCTTCTCTTCTCGCGCAAATGGTAAAAGCCCATAGATGGAATGGACGAAAATCTTAGGAATTATGTTGTAGGTGATGCGGTTAGCAACCCGTCACTATTTTGATTCCCCTTTTCACCTATACGCCAACAATCACGCTAAACATGGCCTTTAGGTCTTGTTAACTAGGCTCTGTCTACCCTGTAAGACGTGATTTATGTATATGTAGGTCATTCTTTTTTACATTCGTTTTATTTTCAGAATTTGACTTTTGTTGACAGGCATTGTCATCAAGTCAAATTTCATCGAATTAGTTTTTTACAATCAGTGGCAAAATAAGAGTACCGCATCTAATTTCCTATATTAATGATCCAGCTGATGGTGCTCATTGACGGTGATTCTGATTATGGATTAAACTGAAAATTAATGGTCCGCGGCTAAATTGTGCAGTGCCGATGCTAAAATTTATAACACGTCATGATTTATGTTTGTTGGCAACATTGGCAATATAGCCAATCATTTCCTAAAGAAAAATAATATTATTCGATAGTGGAGGTAGTTCACAAAGTGCAATACTGCTAGAGCAAAAAGGTTCCGTCATTAGCGGGAAAAATGGTTATCTGGGAACTTACCATGACGTCTTCCGATTCAGTTTAAGTTCGCTTGCTGTCCAATCCTTAGCTAAAACCTGAACTGAGTCATGGTAAGGCCCCTGGATATATCAGTCGATTTATTAGCGCTACATGTTTCGGACTAGCCGCAGTTCTTCTGAGTGTAGTAGCAATCGCATTCAATCAAATAGCGCTGACGTTGTGCTTACTGTTAATACGTAAGTGATCCTGTACATGTCACATACACATACATTCATACATACATCACGTCTTTATCCCTTACGGGGTAGACAGAGCCTAAGGTAACAAAACTTTAGCATAATTCATATTAAATTATATCTAGATTAATCAAGTTAGCACTTGAACGACCGAGCTTTGTTCGACGTTTACAAAATCGAAAAAATGCGTATTCCTGGGATGAGGCTTAGAGATCGATTTTTTGCCCTCAAAGGCCCATATACACCCGCACCTTCGGTAGATTGCAGATGCGTTGTCAGCCTAAATAGGGCTAAGATAGAATAATTTAACAATAATTTCACCGGCTCTCTTACTCTCCACGCTGGAACACGGCAGCGCAAGCACTGCTGCTTGGCAGCAGGATTAACGAGCAAGACGGTAAGTAGCGCGGAACTTGCACGAGGACCCACCGTCCACAAAAATAATAAATAAAATGATAGGCAATCATCATCATCATCATTGTATCTGTTTCTTTATATTTGTACAATAAAGCATTTACTTACTTACTTACTTATCTTCAGCCTATATACGTCCCACTGCTGGGCTCAAGCCTCCTATCGCAATAGTAGGCAATGTTGTATATAAAACATGAATGATCGAAGACATTGAGAGAGAGAGAGAGACATTGCGGTCTTTGTTGCAAGAATATTTTAATTCACACCCTTTACAAAGCTAACTTGTTAGTTATATTTTATACACATTTTATACAGTTGTGAAGGAACCATTTTACAACACACCCGCGTTCAACAATGTGGGCAACACTCATGTTGTTTTCACAAAATGTATTCCACAGTTAAATCGTAAAAAGAGGGCATTAATATTCTTAACTCAACTTTAAGTACTTTAGAATCATAGAATACACCAGAAACCGGGTGTTATTCAGTCTCATGTAACTCACAAAGAGATTGGACATTCTTTTCTTCAGCGGAGATTTACCAGATTTCAAATATGACAAGGTAAAGTTATTAACCACAAAGATTATATAATAAGTAAATACAACATAATTAAAACATAAACTTAGGCTACCTTAAAATAACTTAGTAAAATAAAACGTATGTTAAAAATTAAAATAAATTTGGACCCCTAGGTAGGGTCCCCATCACGCAGGCAGCATTGCCGCGTTGTATCGCAATTGCGAGTCTTTGTGCGAGAAAGCTGCCAATATGACAATAATAATGTATAAATCTTCAATGTCTCGGTCAAGTCGCATTTTCAACGGCCGAGTATCGAGAAAAAAAAATACGCGAATACTGTTTTTTTTTTTTAATTAAACACGGCCAATGGCTAAGACTAAACAACATTATGCCCAATTAATTCAAATTAAGATTTCTTGGAGACCAGTCGCCACATACGATGACAAATTAAATAATGTCAACTGGGTACTTAATTAACGCCGTACAACTAAAGTGTACCAAAAACTACTTTAAAAGGTGTTTTTCTTTAATCCACGAATGCTAATATTGATCTACTTAATCTATCTTTATTCGCTACAATTTTAATGTTTTGCATAGATTTTAATTCAAAATTGAAATTGGAATTCCTAATAAAAGACCAACTAAATTTTCATTAAAACTTATTCAAGTATAAATTAAACTTTGGAGCAGCAATTAGCGATCCTTAATTTATTAGTTAAGTTTACTACGTTCCAGCGTCATTTGCTTCTTGACAGAGCGTTAATCTATGCGACTAATATATATTTCATTAACGACCTAAAATATTCCCCAATTTATACTTAAGCGACATTAGAACGACGATGTTATTAAAAGGCAGTTGAAAACGACACATTCTTGTTCGCATTACATACGACCGCCGTACTCATATGTCCCTAGAGACAAAATTGTGCGTCCGTATCTCGATAATCTTATAAGCCTATATTTCGTCTATCAATGTCAAGAAAACTGCGTGCTAGAGCCCGTTGAAAATACAAAGGGCGAGAAAACTACGTGGGTTGTCATGTGTCACCCGGAACTAAGACGAGGACTGTAGCGTCAGCAACTAGATAAGTTGTCAAGGTCGGTAAAAAAAAAAATTGCAGTTAGTCGAAGTAATTATTTTCTACTTTATTGACTTACCATAAAATTCCGGTAAAAATCTTATAAAACCCCTGTATAATCCTTAAAACTGCTTAAAACACTGTCATTGCACGCTTATCATTTACACTAGCACGGTGTGAATGCGAAAAGATTTGTCTTCATCCGTTTTCTGACTACGTAGTCTCGACCTCGCTACGGCGCTACGCCGTAGACGCGTGCGGTACTCGTAGCGGCGAGGATACACTGGAGTGGAGCTACGAGATAATGTTCCGAAGTCGGCCGAGCGGCCCCGACCGCGCCCGAGACTTTGTAAGCTGTGATTGATATCAAATGAAATGTGAGGAATGAGTAGTTCCCTGGAACTCTTTGTTTTAAGGATTTTATATTTTGTGCGGCGCCGATGTGGTCGTAGTTTAAAAATGTAGGTTCTCCTTCAGATTGTTGCGAGTTATTTATAGCCTTGTTCTAGTTTTCTGAGTTACATTCAGAGGGGACAGTAAACGTGGAGCAGTCGTAAAGCGCGAGTCACTTTACAGCTGGAATTCTTCTCCGATTATTATCCCAATAAAAATAGTAAGCGGCAATTTGGACTCCACTTGGCGTTGTATCGACTTTAAATTTATGTGGCGTCTTATTTTAGCTCATTAAATTTTTTACTTAAAGGTGGTATTTGTATTGAAAATCATAAATGTTAAATCTATTTGCAGTATGACAACCAAATCTTTGGCATTAGAAATGATATTTTGGAAAATAATAAAAATGTGTTTTTTTTTTCAAATTTTAATTTTTAGTCAACTTTTGACAGCGCAATCGTTAACAATGTCATTATGTGTCACGAGTTAAATTGTATAATATTATATCAACAAACCAAATCGAGCGATTGAGCAAATTAATAAAGCACTGAATGTTAATGCTCTTCATATTTATATTGAATAATTTATGGTCTTTACAAATAATTAACATGAACCTGATTCGTATATTTTTTTTAACTTTTTTGTTCTTCGTTGTGTACCGATTAAATACTTAAAAGAATACTAAAAACATTTTGGCCTTTTCCAAAAATGTAAATATACGTTTGAAGAATTCATAATATTGAACTACACTAGTTGGAGAGGCACCATAAGAAGATAATATTGAAAAAGTAAACTTATTTACGAGTTGTCGGTGTTTCCTTTCTTAAAATAGAAACAGTAACCGACTTCAAAATAATCATCAAAATCATTTCATAATGGAGATATCATTTGATATAGCAAACAAAAAACACATAGTCACATTATAAACACGTCTTTTTGATGTCAGCTAAAACCTAACACACTGTTACCGTTTTGTGATTGCTTCTCAATTTAAGTCTAGGGTATTTAGGATGTCTATGGGCAGTGGTGATCACTTACCATCAGGTGACCCACTTGCTCGTTTGCCTTCCTATTCACATAAAAAAAAAAAAAAAAATTAAATGGCAAACAAGAGTGACATAGTAATACAAGATTAAACAGTAACCTGAGCTATAAGTATCGCGCAGGTCTTTAAATACTTAAAGTGAAACACTAAAACAGAAGAACGTTAATTTTTATAGCTATGTTTTTTCGCTGTTATTGCCGCGACTTTGTTCGAAACGCTTTCAGGAAATGTGTAATATGAAACGGAGACAATGTAAAAAATATTTGTCCGAAGTCATTTTGTAAAATAAAATAAAACCGATGTATTTTTTATATTTCTTCCATGCTGGTCTGGGAGCAAAGAGAAAACATAGAATGTACCTACCAGTTGCTCCTCTTCCCGCGCAGATGGTAAAAGCCCATCGAGGGATCGGGCGAAAATCTTAGGGATCATGTTATATAGGTAGGCGATGTGTCTAGCAACCCAAATCATCACTGTTTTGATTCCCCTTTCCATCCATACGCCCACAATCATGCTAAACTTGGTCTTTAGGTCTTGTTACCTTAGGCTCTGTCTACCCCGTAAGGGATACAGACGTGGTTTATGTATGTATGTATGTATTTTTTATGAATTAGGGTGGCCGACGAGCAACCTTTACTATCGATATTGATAGTAGTATCTGCTGGCCCAGCTCTAACCACTTTCAGTGAACTTTTTTCAAAAATCATTTTTTTTCACCACTTTTTTTAAATAACTCTTTTCTAGGTATCTCGCATTACATTCCTATTGTTTTTGTAATTGAATGTACCTGTTTTTCCAATTAAAAAAACAGGTTAGCATTTAAAATTTTCTTCCTATTTGTTAGGTTTTTTCTATGGAAAGCAATAGCATAGTCTTTACTCTATTATACCGATATATTACATCCCAAACCACGACCACTATCGGTCCAATATCCAGGGAAACTTTTACCCGGTTACACATGAACGTACAGTCAATATCAAAAAGATCAAAGCCACAAAGGTGTACAGATATATTTGAACACGATCTAGCGCCCTCTACATATTTTTGAGTACCGTTTCCCCTCAGATATATCTGATGCTGACTGCCCCTACATGAGGACAAACATGGGTGAACACAGGCTATCAATAAAGGGATACGAATTAGATTAAGTAAACGATGGAATCGGTTGTATTGATTTACTTAGCGGCATCCCACCATGATACAGGCGGCGAGGCATGGGACTCGATTATTTGAAAGCACACTCAAACATACCATTCGAAATTGGTAAAAATCTGTTTATTTCTGTACAAGTACAGCTCTGTTTTTTTTAATAGTTGACAAGATTACTCGTCGATTTAATGCGATTAAATTCCGAGTCTATTCAAGTTTCAGCTGTAATTTTTAGTGTGGATCATACAGCGAGCGATCTTAAACTGAGTCGGAATTGTATCGCATTAAGACGTTATGGTAAAGCCTCTCTACGGTTTTTCACAACTTACGAATCGTATTATCGAATCATGTGCTTTCAGAATCGGCTCCCAGATTTATTATTAGTGTATCAATACCTACCGGTGATACTAAAAGAGCAGCAAGTACAATGTAGTTTATGTTCAACGGCCTTTCTTTTTATCTTGAGTTAAAGAAGCTATCCTGATTTTCTGACTGTGAAACAATATTTTAGATAAATACCTACAACGTATCAAAAAAATCCTCGAAATTGTTTTACACGATCTAACCTTCATAGTGTTTAACTGTTTCACTATACCTGCTTGAATCTTTTCCAATCTGCAATAACTTCTTCACTGCACAAATCAAAATTGCAATCCTTATCCGTAAGAAATATAGAAGGCACCTGTTTCAAACAATAAGGCGTGTTGTACAACCTCGATCGCTTCCAAGATTCTAGTCACGAATCCACACTTTTCTCCATCGTGGGTATTACAAATATAGCAAATTGTGTTATCGCTAAGAACCCCATGATTTGCGGGTATTGAATTATTATTGGCAAGGGATCCCGCTCAAAAGGGTTAGGTGATTAAGCCCTTAGTAAAGCTGTACCTTCACTTAGATTATTTGAGAAATGCCAAGAATGTCTTCATCTCCGCCGGGGCCAATACAAAACTGCGCATCAGGTGTGTTGAACGGGGCGGTATTTCTTCCCCATTGTTGATTTCTAGAGCAACTAAAGAAAAAAGAAGTCGCGTGAAGCCTCAAAAAATAAAAGATAGAAGTCTGCGTATAACAAAGTGATTCCGCGTAAAACTGCGCTACCTCGTGCGCGTTTGCGTTGCTCAACTGAGGCATGATTTTCTAAGCATGTCTTGCGTAACTTGAGCTGTTCACTAGCAGGCATTATCTGATTCAGGTGTATCAATGACGTTGGCCACTAAAGAAACCTGACTCTTTTCACGGGTAATAATAGGACCTTGTTGAGGGTCCTTCGGGCTACCACCATCTTATTCGCTAATTCTACCGTCAAGTGGCAATGCTTGTGTTATTGTGTTCTGGCGTGAACAGTAAGAAAACCAGTGAAATTCCTGGCACATGAGACCATCTAGGTTGGTAACGCATCTGAAATCGTGTGGTCCCAGTGTCTATGGGTGTTCAAGCCACTTTAGTGCTGTCAGTTAATTACATAGTTTATGATACAAAACAATCCAAAAATCTTATTCTTTTAACAGCATTTGACGTGGTAAGTACATACAAAGTAGATAATGTTGTTTACGACGAGTTCAATGTTTTGGTTAAAACTTAATTATGCTCCCAATTAGAAGCCAAAGTTGATGAGAAACACGCACTCATACACACATAATTTATATTACGTACTACTCTTCCTCCCGACATCGTCCGCGTAAAATAAACGGACATGTTGTGTTAATCCTACTAATATTATAAATGTGAAAGTTTGTGACTATGGATGTTTGGATGTTTGTTACTCTTTCGCGCCAGAACGGCTGGACAGATCTGGATGAAATTTAGAACATAGATAGATTATAGTCTGGAATAACACATAGGCTACTTTTTATCCCGGAAAATTGCGTAATTCCTGCGGGATAGCGATAAACGAATTCTATGCAGACGGAGTTGCGGGCAACAGCTAGTTTGAAATATATTTTAATTATTTCCTTTCCAAATTAAATTGAAATCCGGCGACACGTTTTAGCGTAAAAAAGTAGCAAACCTACTTATAGTCTATTCCAATGAATATATGTCTTTAGGTCTCTTAGTAACCTTTTACGGCAACCACGGGAAGCGCTGGGTCCTCCATATTCTCAAACTGAACACGGGACGATAAACAAATTATCATATCACATCTTTGTTCAAAGCTTTAAAAACAGCGCTCTCGTTACACCGGAGCAAATTGTATGATTATTTACAATTGCCTGCTCATTGAAACGCAAAACGCTCAACACAATTTAAATCAGAAAAATGCCGACCAACCGGCTTTTTATTGTGCGGATGTAAGCCCGCAGCGGGTCGCTTTACGAGACCGGCTACTGCGCTCAATTAAAACCAGAAACCTTTAAATTAATTTATCTTTAAAAAAATTACATCGTAAAGAACGGTTTTAATCAAAAACGTCAGCTGTCAACTCCACCCGCCACTAACCGACGTTTTATGTATTTCACAATTTTGAAGTTGAGGCATGTCTTGACTTTAATATCATCCATAAAGGAATCTACAAGTAGAGTGTTAATACTGGCTCGAATTCTCCAATGAATTATTGATTTTGTTAATTGCACCGCATAAACTTTTTAAGTTATGACAAAGTTATTAACATGTATTTTTTTATTTTTGTGTGAGTTTTATTTACTACTAGCTTTTGCCCGCGACTTCGTCCGCGCACAATAACGTCAGAGTGACGACATAAAAATATATATTTTTTTAATAAAAAGTATCCTATGTTACTTCTAATACCTCCAGAACATGTGCACAAAATTTCATGATGATCGGTTGAGTAGTTTTCGCATGAAAGCGTAACAAACCAACTTACATTCGCATTTATAATATTAGTAGGATGCCACGAAATGACAAAACATTTTAGTATCGATATCGATCATAATAATTTGCTTGGCCACCTCTAGTCTACTAGGCTTTTGGGCCAGCCATCACAGTGTTTTTTTTATAAATATAAATTACATGATTATTTCCATTCCATTGGATAATTCCTCTCTAATACCAGGAAATAAACTGTTAAATAAATTCAGAATAGTAAATAATAAACTATATGAAATAGATCGGCTATTCAAATTTTTATTGAAGTCGATTTAAAACTGAAACGGCGCTGCCGTTTTAGAGCTGAGAACGGTTATCGCGGCACTCGACAAAGCATTAAATTTCACACCTAATTTACGTTGAATAGAGAAGCAATTAAGCTAGCACTTGGGGCGTCACATGGGACTTGCAGTTTTTGTTGCCACCGTGGGAATACTACGCATTATCAAACTCGTGTACAAAATTGACTTATACTTTAAGTATGAAAGTTGATGACTCTGCAGATTTCCGGGATATAAAAATATATTTAAAAAAAGCCACGACAAATTTTAGTTAACCAGCACATTATTTTGTATTTCATTCATCGAAGTTAAACAAAATAGAGCTTTTACTTGACATGCAGTTGCTTTGCTTCTTGAGAATTTTAACGGCATTAACGAAATGACAAATAAAAGATCGGAAACTATAAATAAATAAATAAGTAACTACACAAGTTTGGTGTGAAAATAAACCATCGAGATGCATTATTTTACATGGAAATGCCAACAAAGTTTTGGGTATAACGATGAATACCTTCGTTTAACTGGATTGCGCTGAAGCGTATATACAATATCGTCGGTGGAGGGTATTATTAAAGTATTTAGCATAGAGCTTCCAGGTCATTTGTGTCCATTAGGGTGTCCACTAATGGTAACAGCTATGGTCCAGCAGAATGCTCGTGAAAACGGTTTTACTGCATTTAACCCGGTAACTAGTGGAAATAGTTTTTGTGCGAATGGCCCGCTTTAAAAAATAATGATCGTGAAACAGTCTCAAGTCAACATTAACTAGAACCTGTCAAAGCGAATGAATTTGTTAAGGAATTTAGAAATAATTAATTAGTCTCAAGTACACTTAGTTACGGAGAGCGCCATCTAGGGTAATCACGGCGAACCACTATTGATGGTGAGCGAAAATCTGATGCTAGCAAACCGAGTTAGTAGTACAATTTTAAGAAATAGAGGGCGTTATTGGTTATACAAAATACATAACTATTTAATTATAATAGAAATTAGATAGAAAATTAGTAATTATATAAGTAAAGAGAATGCTAGTGCCAACATTATTATGTAATCAAAATATTATCCACAAATAATCTATGTAGGGCTCAGAAAACGAGAGTTTGAATGATAAACATTTGTATTTATTATGAGGAAATTATCGAAAACGCAAGGAAAACAGAATCGGAAACAATTAGAGTATAGTATTAAGTACATTCTGTAAATATTTCATTAATATTGGTACAAAGCTTAATTAGTAATTAGAGAGTAAAGATACCATAATTGTGGTAATTGTGGACTGAAACTTGCACATAAAAAAATACGGGAAACAGGGATTTGCGAATTAAAATAAATAGAAATTAGAATGGATTGATTAGAAAGCATTATTAAAGTAAGGAGATAATTAAAAGTTAATTAAAAGTCATGAAACGAGAGTGGTGGTGGAAAATGGCGGGTGTGCCCAATGTGCTTCATGTGTCGAATGTAGCCAATGTGTTTAGAATGCTCAGAATGACTGACCAAGGTTATAAAAGGGAGCGGGACATTTGAACGGGGCGCATTATTTTTAGAATTTTGAAGAGTAAGGTTGTTTTTATGTTGAGATTTTTGGCGCGCACTTTATTATTCGATTTTTTAGAGAGTAGAGTCATTAATTTCCTGGTACGGTCATTTTTATATTGGAATATTCATAATTGGTTTTAATTTGGGTTATTTTGAGTTGCTCGTAATTCTGTAAATTTCCATATAAAACGAATCAATTTACAAGAGTTATTTTGGGGATTGTATTTTAGTATTTTATCGTAATTTTATATTATTCGCAGAGTGAGTATTGTCTAATAGTTTTATTCTTCAGGATTTCAGGTGGAGAATAGTTTGCTATGTTCATAGTAGTGAATTATTTTCTAGTGTAATTTATTATTGAAATATTTAAGTCAAGTTCCTTCTAGGGGAACTAAGTTTCTGTGGGATTGTGATTCGCTACCTCTGTAGGAAGTGGATTATTATCTTACGCATTTGTACTAACCCATTATTTTCTGTGTCATTCCCACCTCTTCAAACTCGCAGTGTCAGGGATTTAATTTAAAGTAAGACTTTGGCCGTAATCTGGCGATAATTTCTCGTCCAGAGCCAAAGCAGTTTGATATCCTTGATAATTCGCATTTCGAAACCCAACGGTGCCAACGTCAGAATGCGATATGCGAGTCTTCGCTGCAAGGGTGAGCTTGCAGGATTTGATCCTGTCTAGGCAGGGTCAAGTTTACATACTCACACGGTTTTCTGATGGACTGCGTCTGATATTTGTACCATGGATTTGGGTTGTCGCAAGACGCATCTTTTCAGGCGTGAAAGTTATCAGAAAGTCGTTTCATTATTTATAATATTTATTTACACACATCGTAGGTATCCTTTCCGCTGGTTCCCTCCTCTTAGGGGCTATATTGCCAGGGAACTAGCAACATTTAGGCCGACGTGTTAGGGACCCGTAGGAACACACCATCTTTTGCTGTGAGTTTAGGAGATTTGCATTGCACCTCGCAAATCTAACATTACACTAAATGTAAATAAGGGTCGTTCCCTAGAGTTGTTTTACCTACAGAGCTAGGGGTCTCGGACAAGCTTAAAGTACAATTTAGGAATGTTAGGGAAGTAGGCAGGGACCTTGTTTTAGGGCTTAGTTAGCAGAGTGATTCTTACACCGGATGATCTTTGAGTACTCACCACATGATTAACTTAAATATGAGGCCAATCCTCCAGATTGATTTTCATCACAGAGCTAGTTTAGACTAGAGTCATACACACCTAATATATTTGGAAATATTTCCAGCTTAATAAATAGTTAAGTTGTAGTTTGGTTAAGTTAGTTTATTATAAAATTCAATGTAAGGATGGTTGTTTCAATACATGACTGCTAGCACAAGGTCGATTTTAAAATAATAATTTGACTGAGTATCTAATATAATCAGTTATTCAAAACATCTTATGAAATAATAGATGGAGTAAATTATAAAAATTCAGATTCCGCATAAAAGGAAGTAATATTAAACCAGTGAGTACAGTGAACTCCGTTGAGAATTCTACACCACGAGGGGGAATATCCAACATAAGCTGTAGTTACTTGAATTGTATTTAATTTCATAAATAAGACAAGAAATGTTTTATTCTGTCTATTATAGAAATACTACTATAATGTCATACCTTCTAGTGTTCAGAACTTTGAGATAACCATTCTGCAGTATAATATCCTTAGGCTAAGTTAGAAATAATAGTCAATATTTATAAGTATAACCACTTTCGTTAAGAACTCTTTATGTTTCATTCCCGTTATAAACTATTAACAGAAAGTAAAGAATAGTAAACCTTAGTTATAAGAGAGCTGTCATTGACATCAATATGAGGTCAAGGACCTGTTATCATCTTAATAATAATAAAGTATGGTAAAATCTGATTAATGGAATTAATAGAGTCATAATATCCATAGAGGATAGTAAATCAAATAGTTATTGAAAGTAGAGTATAGTAGAGTAGAAACTGTGTCAGTATTATAGAACTTTAATTAGCACCATTGTTAGTGCATAGTTTTTCAGCAACATGATTCTTCACGAAGGATTATTTTGTTAGCTGGTGGCGTAGGGGTGGAAATAGGGGAAGGATGGAGTTCCACCCGGGGCCATTGTGGCCCCGGTACTCTCTACAATACTGATACATTTATAGTCTAAGAATAGTACAGCTAGGTAGTAAATTCATTAGATATTTTTAGTGTGTTCAAATGTTAGGATTCATTCTTGCTTTTCACTTAAAGTTCATTGGGTTACTTACTGTACGGTTAATCACAATGTAGGTCCTACAAACGCTAGACGAATCACCCGGCCAAGGTGTTAGATTTATAATTATGGTTAGATTTTAGGTTAAGTTTTAGATTAAGCGATTAGGTTAAGTTTGGTAAGGGTGAAAAACCCCAGGGTAAGAGTCCATTTCATGGGGGGGTTACAATTTGAAGGATACCGTGACCAGGATGTGAATAGCAATAATAGGATATGAATAGCATTACTAGAACTTAGTGTAAGATAATTATGAAGTCATAGGTATTTAGATTCATTTAGATGTGTTTTGAGGTTTAAATGAGTATGTATGTGTATAAGACTAGAATAACTACTTAAGTTTCACTGGAACTGGTCTGAACACTATTAGATTTTAGTTAACTAAAATAGTCCAACTAGTTATTTATGTTAGTTGGTAAATAGTATGATAGGTTAGTCTAGACTTTAAGTCTTATCTTGGTTAGGCTGAGTGGTTGTTTTTTGTTAAGCAACCACAATTTGCTGTTCGTGAAATGGAGGTGAAGTAAGAATGAATATGAATAAATAGGACGATGAACACAATTAAATTTTAACATTGTACTAAGTAATAAGGACTTTATTAGGAATAGGTATAGGTACAGGTTTTCACTAGGTAGGCTGAGGAATCTTTTAGATAGCACTTCACTGAAGAGTCACTTTCACGTTATATCACTGTAATCCATTCTGAAAACAAAAGTTGAGTCTTGACTGGCTTCTCGTAGAACTATCAATGTGCGCTGGTTCTTTTGCAATCCATGGTTGTAGACGCTTCATATGATCACTTAGATCGTATTTGCAATTATCTGTTGTTCCAAATTAGTTTCTTGAAGTCCAACTAATTAAAATATGAAAGAAAACAGAATTAAGTTGGACAAGCAATTTAGTCAACCGCCATTTTGTCAAAAGTAGAGTAGAGTAAGGTTATCAATAGACGATTTTGAGTCACGTGACTTTTGAAGTAAAAGTTAAAGATGGCGTTCAAATTGACCAATAGGCATCGATCGCTCGAGTATTGGAAATTGATAAGAATGTTGTAGCAGTTGTAGTCAGATGGCGCCATAATCGCATCTTAGTAGGAGAAACCTGATAAGAGTGATAATGGTCTGATAAGATAATTGATAAGATAATCAATAACGTTGAGGTTATGTGTGAAAGGTATGAAGTGGATCTGTTCTGCGGACTGATAGCAAATTATTATGTGATAAACTAAGCTAAGACAAGGGTCGTTCATATATTTTGTTGGAAAGTAATGGAAAAATAATTAGTTCATTTTATTATCACATGGGAAAACTGAATGACTGGTCATGGTAGATATTGGAAATTGATTGTTGCTAAACCAACCAATTCAATCCATGGAATGAACTGATGCTAAAGCTAGTTGCAGTAGGCAGGCATTTCATTTGTTTAAAATGTTAAGAGAGGTACCATAACTCAACACAAGTTTAAGCTTTAAAACATGTGTGATAGTAAATAGGCAAAACGGTTAATCAGATGATTAGTTTTAGAAAGTCAAACTATTTATGTATGCATTCAAGCGCAAACCGTGCATAGAATAAGTAAAGTATTTTCATGAATATCAAAACAAGAGATACAGCCGACTTAATCATAAGATGTATGGTTTATAAAATAAATGAGATTAAAAAAAAAAAAAACAAGATACATCAAAAATCGGTTTAGCTTTTTGGAATGGCATTCTCTAAGCATGAACAAGCAAAGACATAGAAATGTAAATAAGTCTGTCAGCTTGCAGCATTCGGATAGTTTAGTATGTTAGTCATTTTGGATTCGGCAAAATTTTATTTAATTAAAATATTTAAATAAAAAAATAAAAACTAGAAAAGAACGCCATTTAAGTGTAACATAATTGTTTGATATCGTTAATTACTCATAATAAAGTAATAAAGAATCCAACTAGAAAGAGTAAAAATTATTTTTGAATTATGCAGTATGAGGTTGGACCCGATTGACAAAAGTAAATAAGAGACTTTAATTAAGAATAATAACACAGATAAGATAAGTAGGCAGATTCAGTAGGTAAAGTATAGTATGTTTAATGCAGTAGGAGGTAACAGGAAATAACTCGCAAAGAAGTTTTATTAGTTATGGTAATGATTGTTAATTACAGTTGGTTGCATACTACATGTTTTATTGGAGAGCATGCCAAAATATTAATTTTATTTTGAAATAAGATAGTTGCATAAAGGCCGCAGGCAGACAATATAGAGAAAGGTAGTGCAAGGGGTGATGGTACAGATCTTGAGAACTTCATGGGCATATGGTCGTAACTATTCGCCGCTCCGTCTTGTGCATTTTGAGTGATTGTATGTTCCCATCCGGGCATGTTTGAATGATTGAATTTATAACCCAACAATACTGTTCGAACTTTCAGACAGTTGGAGTATCTGTAAACAAAATAAATGTTAATTTCTTTTATATACAACAGCCAGACAAGGTACAGAAAATAAATTGCCATGTTCAATGTCATAGATTATTATTATAGTTATATCAGGTTATAGTGAGATTATTATATGAAGGAAATTACAGTCTAAATAATTTTTCATGAAAGTTTCTTAGTGAATAGGCTAGCAACGCATTGGTTTTACAAATCTATACTAATATTATAAGGAGAAATGATTTGTTTGTTTGTTAGTATTGGTTATTTGTTTGCATTGAATAGGCTCCTAAACTACCTGGTATTGATCCAGTACTGGACCAATTTGAATAATTCTTCTGCCGTTAGAATCTTACATTGTCCCTGATAAACATAGCCTAAATTTGAATCCGCACAGACAAAGTTGTGGGCAGAAGCTAGTTATATTTAACCACCATTGAAGTCTGACAAGATAATTAATGAAATGGTAACAAACATCAATGAATAGAAATAATTTAAGTGGTTATATATTATATTATCTTGCAAACGGGATGTATTGAAATATCAGTGTTAACATGTGACATTGTCATAACTACACACAAGTATGTTAGTTCCTGGCATAAAAGCTTAGTTTATTTTAATTAAATATTACAAGGTATTATGACTGCTAAATTTCAACTTGAACGGAGTCATAAATATAATGAACCATCAGCAGGGCTAGCAGATGTTTACTCTATTTACATACCATCAAGCCTTAATTTCCGTAGGGGTGAACAGAAACTACTTTGTACCATTTGCTACATGTCTAACATAGTTTACCATGTTACAAAATAGATATTATATGGCTATAAATAATAAAAATAGATTATTGGTTAAGGAAACTTACTGTAGGAGTTCAGTAGGTTGGATATCTACAGGTTTCATTTAAGTTCGGTTGTCAACCTAAGATCATTAGTATATTTAGCATTTGTAAACAAATGACACAGTTCAAGGGGTGTGAAGGCCAATTGTATCCTTGTTGTTCACGTTAGAATTCACTTTGGCTCATTTTCGTATCTTGATTGCAATCTGGAAATAGAAACGAACAATTATTGATTAATAAGTGACAGGGACACCAGTAGTTAAATTTAGTCCATTTCGAAACGAAATAAAGTTTCCCAGTTACTAAAGTAGAACTAAGAATGACCGAGGAAATGTATATTCAGAAAATAAATAATAAAATAGATGAATAACCGGTACTAACCTGTAATACAACTTATACAATAAAGGATAGTAGTTGATTTAGTTCATGATGCCGACAATGATTTATAAAACATTTTGATTGAATATGAGATATTGAATCGCATATTACTGGGTACTTTCTCATATTGGTTTTGTCCACAATTTTCCATTATCGATTTAAAATAAAATGATTCGAAACGAAATATTTATCGATCAAATCAATAACGTTTAATGCGCGGCACGTCATAGACAAATACGCTAGAGCTAGAAACTTTTTAAAAAATCTTGACAGCTGGTCGCGTCAGGAACGCAAAGGGGTTTGCACCCATACAGTAAAGTCGTAGGATAATTAAATGAATTGTAATTATCAAAGGCTATAGAAATATTTTATGACATGTTTTAGTGTTATCTTAAATAGCGTTGACAGTAGAGTGATCGTGTATGACAGTTCAAACGGTTAATGAAGTGAAGTAGTAAAATGTAAATAAATTAAGTATGTAGTGTAATAAAATAAGTAAGTAATTCCAGGCAGTATTTGAGGGATGCCATTGACTGTTAGCTAACTCTTTTGACCGTATTACCGTACAAAGTTGCCGATATTTTGTCACAAGATTTTTAATTATATCTTTGCTCTTTTGATATTGGCGAAGTTGTCGTCGCTATGTGTCGATTTGATGTGCCACGGATGGGAATAGGAAGAAGTATGTATTAAATAACATTGAATTGATTAAGTAGTAAATAAGTTTTGAAGTATTTTCGGTTGAGTGATTTTAAGGGTAAGGTCAAAGAAAATCATTATTGATGTGAGGTGTGTATTGTATTAATCAAATAGATTTTAATAGGCATAATATCTATGTTAGGAATACTGAAGGCTAAGTGATTAATTGTTTATCAATAAATCATCACAGATTCTTGAAAATTCTAAGCTAAATAGAATGACAATTTATATTATAGTTAAGTAGAGAATTTGTTTAGGTCTATCCCACAGTTGATCAGGCAGTCAGGTCAGTGCATTCTATCATCTCTGAATGGGATGAAAATACATTTATTAAAATCGGATTAATAAAATCATAGAAATTACGTTATAGGCGATGCGGCTAGCAACCCATCACTGTTTTGATTCCACTTTTCATCTGTGCAACCACAGTCTTGCTAAGCTTTGCTTGCATAGCTTTTTGTCTTGTTACCTTAGAGTCTGTCTACCCCGTAGGAGATGGAGACGTGATTTGTGTTTGTTCTGTTTGTGTTGTTTGGATTAATAACAGTAGACTTGTAGAGTTAGTAAGACAACTGAAAACCGTAAAGACTTGTTCAACAATAAATCCTGAGGATCCGAGTTCGATTCCCGGCCATGGCTTTACTTTCGTGTTTTTCTGTGTTCTAATTTTTACTGACATTTAGAAATTGACAATAAATGTATGAGGAACGAAGGGGTGTTATAGGACATGTATTTCATTACTGAGGTAAATTATTACATATTATTAGAAAGTAAATGTTAAGTGAATTAGGGACAGGATTAATAATTGCAAATTTTAAATAATAAGCAAATAGATTAATTTAAGTCATGATAAGTAAGTATGGTATAAAAAAATATATATGACTTGAAACAGCTAGGTAAATATAATTTTAATTAGGAAACTTAGTAAGAGTGGTTAAAAGAAAATAGGGATTCTTCAGTTCTAATATTAATTAAGACAATTAGGGGTGAATTTTATGAGTGTTACTATATTAGGAGAAATTAGGAAACATTAACAGATTTAAATTAAAAAAAAAAATTAATAATAATACTAGTTAAAATTATGTAATGTTTTTCTTAATAATTAATATAAATGGTTTTAAATTGAATCTGAATAGAGGCTAATAATAATAATAATAATAAAACAGATTTAAAACCGCCTAAATTTATTGTTGTCAATGACAGTAGATATAGAAGAAAAGAAGTTTTGATGTAGTTATATTAAGATTGAGACTTAGTTAGTAGTTTAATATGACGGGGGTGAAACATAACGGTTTCATAATGTATATTGATTAAAGATTTTGATATTTGATTATCTCTTATTTAAGTTAGAGAGAGAGAGAGGCATGTTAGCATTAGAAGGAGTATGTAATAAAGTGAAAATAATTGTGATATTAAAATGGCTAGTTTCACCAAAACTCTGTGTATTGACTTTTAAAGGCAAAGAGCACTTTTAGTATATAAGTTACAAAGAAAAGATGTTCGTTTTACTTAGAGAAATGATGTTTTAGTCGACCGGAGTGTAACTCGAAGTTAGGAGATGGATAAAGGATGGTATAATGACAGAAAATATGGCAGGTGCACACTGACAGGAGAAGGGTGTTCAAAAGTACGAAAAGGTCAATAATATTATCATGTCTAAAAGTTAAAAACGAATCATTTACTGATAGTTATTCTAGAAACAGTACACTGGCAAAAGGACTATTTGTTAGTAGGTGTTAGGTTTAAAACCAAAAGGGATATTTCTTCAAAATATCTAAGGTTGTGATTTGACTAAACAAATGGTTACTTTACTCTACTCGTTGGAAAGAACTAAGAATTAACACTGCACATGCGCCAAATTTGGATGTTGTTTGTGTCAGGCTGGAACTCTAGGGTAGATGGAGGTTTAATGGGGAATGCTGCACTCTTGCTAAGCGATTAAGCCATGCGCAAAAATAAAGCATGTTCAAGGATTGCTCTTTTTTGGAAGGAACCAGTTATATGGCATTTCATGTTAGAATGGGCATAAATGATGTATAGCTGCACCCATTATGGGTTCTGCTGCCTCACAACCAGTGGATTCTTGCTAAGATTGACGATCTGGCATTGTGGAAATTCCATCATTATAATTGACATTATTGGTCTAGAGACTTCAGTAGGGGGCAGATAGCAACCAGATTTGGTATAAAAACACACAACAACTACACGTCTATTATAAATATCAGTAAAATAACAAAAATAATACATTCGCTTTATAAAAAAAAAAAAAATTAAAAAAAAAAAAAAATTAGTAACTTTTCCCACTTTAGCTAGATTTCAAAGAAATTAGCCGCAGTAATAAAAGTTAAGGGGTGATTGAAACAGTCTCAAGTCAACATTAACTAGAACCTGTCAAAGCGAATGAATTTGTTAAGGAATTTAGAAATAATTAATTAGTCTCAAGTACACTTAGTTACGGAGAGCGCCATCTAGGGTAATCACGGCGAACCACTATTGATGGTGAGCGAAAATCTGATGCTAGCAAACCGAGTTAGTAGTACAATTTTAAGAAATAGAGGGCGTTATTGGTTATACAAAATACATAACTATTTAATTATAATAGAAATTAGATAGAAAATTAGTAATTATATAAGTAAAGAGAATGCTAGTGCCAACATTATTATGTAATCAAAATATTATCCACAAATAATCTATGTAGGGCTCAGAAAACGAGAGTTTGAATGATAAACATTTGTATTTATTATGAGGAAATTATCGAAAACGCAAGGAAAACAGAATCGGAAACAATTAGAGTATAGTATTAAGTACATTCTGTAAATATTTCATTAATATTGGTACAAAGCTTAATTAGTAATTAGAGAGTAAAGATACCATAATTGTGGTAATTGTGGACTGAAACTTGCACATAAAAAAATACGGGAAACAGGGATTTGCGAATTAAAATAAATAGAAATTAGAATGGATTGATTAGAAAGCATTATTAAAGTAAGGAGATAATTAAAAGTTAATTAAAAGTCATGAAACGAGAGTGGTGGTGGAAAATGGCGGGTGTGCCCAATGTGCTTCATGTGTCGAATGTAGCCAATGTGTTTAGAATGCTCAGAATGACTGACCAAGGTTATAAAAGGGAGCGGGACATTTGAACGGGGCGCATTATTTTTAGAATTTTGAAGAGTAAGGTTGTTTTTATGTTGAGATTTTTGGCGCGCACTTTATTATTCGATTTTTTAGAGAGTAGAGTCATTAATTTCCTGGTACGGTCATTTTTATATTGGAATATTCATAATTGGTTTTAATTTGGGTTATTTTGAGTTGCTCGTAATTCTGTAAATTTCCATATAAAACGAATCAATTTACAAGAGTTATTTTGGGGATTGTATTTTAGTATTTTATCGTAATTTTATATTATTCGCAGAGTGAGTATTGTCTAATAGTTTTATTCTTCAGGATTTCAGGTGGAGAATAGTTTGCTATGTTCATAGTAGTGAATTATTTTCTAGTGTAATTTATTATTGAAATATTTAAGTCAAGTTCCTTCTAGGGGAACTAAGTTTCTGTGGGATTGTGATTCGCTACCTCTGTAGGAAGTGGATTATTATCTTACGCATTTGTACTAACCCATTATTTTCTGTGTCATTCCCACCTCTTCAAACTCGCAGTGTCAGGGATTTAATTTAAAGTAAGACTTTGGCCGTAATCTGGCGATAATTTCTCGTCCAGAGCCAAAGCAGTTTGATATCCTTGATAATTCGCATTTCGAAACCCAACGGTGCCAACGTCAGAATGCGATATGCGAGTCTTCGCTGCAAGGGTGAGCTTGCAGGATTTGATCCTGTCTAGGCAGGGTCAAGTTTACATACTCACACGGTTTTCTGATGGACTGCGTCTGATATTTGTACCATGGATTTGGGTTGTCGCAAGACGCATCTTTTCAGGCGTGAAAGTTATCAGAAAGTCGTTTCATTATTTATAATATTTATTTACACACATCGTAGGTATCCTTTCCGCTGGTTCCCTCCTCTTAGGGGCTATATTGCCAGGGAACTAGCAACATTTAGGCCGACGTGTTAGGGACCCGTAGGAACACACCATCTTTTGCTGTGAGTTTAGGAGATTTGCATTGCACCTCGCAAATCTAACATTACACTAAATGTAAATAAGGGTCGTTCCCTAGAGTTGTTTTACCTACAGAGCTAGGGGTCTCGGACAAGCTTAAAGTACAATTTAGGAATGTTAGGGAAGTAGGCAGGGACCTTGTTTTAGGGCTTAGTTAGCAGAGTGATTCTTACACCGGATGATCTTTGAGTACTCACCACATGATTAACTTAAATATGAGGCCAATCCTCCAGATTGATTTTCATCACAGAGCTAGTTTAGACTAGAGTCATACACACCTAATATATTTGGAAATATTTCCAGCTTAATAAATAGTTAAGTTGTAGTTTGGTTAAGTTAGTTTATTATAAAATTCAATGTAAGGATGGTTGTTTCAATACATGACTGCTAGCACAAGGTCGATTTTAAAATAATAATTTGACTGAGTATCTAATATAATCAGTTATTCAAAACATCTTATGAAATAATAGATGGAGTAAATTATAAAAATTCAGATTCCGCATAAAAGGAAGTAATATTAAACCAGTGAGTACAGTGAACTCCGTTGAGAATTCTACACCACGAGGGGGAATATCCAACATAAGCTGTAGTTACTTGAATTGTATTTAATTTCATAAATAAGACAAGAAATGTTTTATTCTGTCTATTATAGAAATACTACTATAATGTCATACCTTCTAGTGTTCAGAACTTTGAGATAACCATTCTGCAGTATAATATCCTTAGGCTAAGTTAGAAATAATAGTCAATATTTATAAGTATAACCACTTTCGTTAAGAACTCTTTATGTTTCATTCCCGTTATAAACTATTAACAGAAAGTAAAGAATAGTAAACCTTAGTTATAAGAGAGCTGTCATTGACATCAATATGAGGTCAAGGACCTGTTATCATCTTAATAATAATAAAGTATGGTAAAATCTGATTAATGGAATTAATAGAGTCATAATATCCATAGAGGATAGTAAATCAAATAGTTATTGAAAGTAGAGTATAGTAGAGTAGAAACTGTGTCAGTATTATAGAACTTTAATTAGCACCATTGTTAGTGCATAGTTTTTCAGCAACATGATTCTTCACGAAGGATTATTTTGTTAGCTGGTGGCGTAGGGGTGGAAATAGGGGAAGGATGGAGTTCCACCCGGGGCCATTGTGGCCCCGGTACTCTCTACAATACTGATACATTTATAGTCTAAGAATAGTACAGCTAGGTAGTAAATTCATTAGATATTTTTAGTGTGTTCAAATGTTAGGAATCATTCTTGCTTTTCACTTAAAGTTCATTGGGTTACTTACTGTACGGTTAATCACAATGTAGGTCCTACAAACGCTAGACGAATCACCAGGCCAAGGTGTTAGATTATCTTAATTATTTTAATTAATTAGGTTATTTTAGATTTAAGTGGTTAGGTTAAGATTAGGTTAGCTTAAAAACACTAGTATTATAAAGGCCTTTCTTGGGGGGGTTACAATCGTTACCTACTTAATCTCTTTTGCGAGTTTTTTTACTGTGACCCGGCCGATGGTAACGCAAGCGACGTGTTTTGCTCGGAATTTTATTTATAAATGAGTTACGCGTAACGTTTTGTATAAATAAACACTTTGCAACTCCAGTTTTTGGCATGCGCAGAGTTAGATTTAACTTTTTCTTAATTATCCCTCTTCTGCTTCTGTAAACTAAGGACATGCGAGTTTCAATCCATTTTACATACAAACATTATTCGAGTTCCCATATACGAAGACGTTACTATAAATTTAATTATGAACTTAAAAGTATACCTATCTCGTACCAGTTAAAAAAAAATCGATCAACTTTGTGAGGCTGATGAAACTAGAAATCACCTCAAGCCATCGATCATTCTATACTCAAGATATAAAAACATTCGCCGTTCGAAAGTGCGCTGGTAAACAGTTCTCAAAGTTACTTTGAGAGCTGCTTTCAGTGCAGTTGCGCGTGGACTCTCCAAATATTTAACAATAACATGTGATCATTATATAGCCTGGAACGCGTCGGCTTAACTCAACCAGCTTTCTTAGCGGAGTGTAGGGGCAGGTGTGTGCGTGTAACTGTATGCACACGGTCAAGCGTAGTTTTACCGGGCTCACAGTCACTCGCAGAACCCTGACTTTACTTTGTATTAGAGTGTTTTCCAAAAAAAAATCTACTTGAACATTTTTTTCAGAATTTCACTATTTTGGGTTTTTCTTACTCAGGATCGTTTACCTTATCGATCCTTATACAAGAAAAAATGTGTCCCAAAATTTCCATTTCAGATCGTCATTTTTTTAATATAGGCATGTATGGAACGTGAGGCACAAGAAAATAAATTCGATAGTTACACTGGGAAACATTTTTTCTTCTATGAGAATCGATAGGGTAAACGTTTCTGAGTAAGAAAACCCAAAATATTTAAATTCTGGAAAAAATGTTGTCTTTTTTTTGGAAAACGCTCATTAAGTCAGAGATTGAAATGATTAACACGAACTTGAGATTAATTTACTCGTTCTGCGTACGTTCGTTAATTACATATATCCACGAATCATAGTATCATATCTAATTGAAACACATATTTAAAATCCTCCATCGTTTGATAACCCTTGATAGGTACTACATTAACATCCTAATGCGTTAGCAATCCGTTTCAAATTCTTAGGATTCCCCGCACAATAACAATTCATTCGAATCGGGCAGCACCTAGCCGCATAGTCCTGCGGGCAGTAGGCGCCCAGATATAGCCCGGATAGTCGTTACAGTTATGGTCGCCCGAATAGGCGAGGTATCCGCACTCACCATGTATAACCCGCTTTATTGCTTTCAATTTTATTTTATGCCCCCTCATATTCCTATTGACCGAGCAGTAAGATGAGGTACCTGCAATTCTAAAAGTGCATTAAAATCTTTATCTCTACATACGCTGGATCACCTTGAATTTGAAACCCTCTTCGTTATATCGCGTTCCTGGAAAAATGAAAAGGATTTTGTCTTGGCCGTAAAAATATTATTACGGTGCACCGAGACGCTTTGTGTTTTGTCTTGGGTGTTTCTACTCCGTTCTTTGCATGTTAGTTTATTTAATTTTTTAGAGCTGTGCTCATTGTCTGTCTATCCTTGCATAACAATATTTCGGTGTTTATTGACACAATCTCTATGTGCTCAATTTCTAAAGAAAGGGGTTTTGTAGCTCTTTTTTCCGCCTTTGTGTGTTTTGCTCTTTGTGTTTTTATGTTGCCTGCACAAGATCGCTAGTCATTGTTTACAAGACAGCATGATATCTAAAATTACTTCTTTTGTCACTCTTTTTTTTGAGTTAATTATTTTCAAAATCTCAGAACTTCGAGACTGACGATAGCCGTTCGTCCTATCTGTAACAAGCGTACTTAACACGCCTGTTATAAATCCTGAACGTCTGGTATCAGCGAAAAGCTTTGAGCAGTGCTGACATATTTATAGGCGTTTATTATATTATCAGCACTTTCCATATTTTACTGTTCAAAGTATTTTTAAAAGCACAATTTGCACACAGTGCACACAGATTGCGGGAAAAGAAGCGTACAATATTTATGCGTTCATGGTCCGTGACATTTTATTGTCCAAACTGGTACTACATGAATAGAATCTAAATTACCAAAAGATATTTTGGTGATGATAAAACTTCTGTGTGGCAAATAGCTGCTTTGTCTACAGTAAAATTTTGTGGAGATTTATTGAAAACCTCGCAACTATAAACAATTTAGAGAATAAAATATATAATCAATATACCCATTTCGTAGCATCTACACAATTACTTTTTCGTAAAAGTTGTTTTAAAAAATATACCCGTAGGTATTATAAATACCTTTCAATCAACTGTTAATAAGATCATTGATATCGCCGTTTATCAGAGAATTCTGTCAATAAAATTACACATGGTACTTTTTACAACCTACGGACTGTACCTATCCAATCCTAATCCAGCTCCTTTGACTTGAGCCTTAAATCTCCAGGTTTGTAGACAATGGCGAACTTATACAAAGAATCCCGAGTTTGTCGCAGTAAAAGGCATTAGGTAAGAGATAAGATTCCCATCGGCGAGCGTTTCAGCCTCTGTAAGCAGTTAATTTTGAGATTTTCTACCTTTTCCACGTAAAAAATTGATAGCATAGCATGTCGAACTTGTCGAAGGGTTCGAATAGCGAAAAAATGTAAAGTCGTGACAGCATCGCTAGATTACATTGAATGGAGATTGAAAATAACAGCCGCTTTCTTGCACTGCAAAACCTGCACCTAGTTGTTTCGTCAGCGATTATTGTGAATGAATAATTGTAGATATTATTACTTTGCAACAATCGCGGAACGGACGGTAGACTTTGTCACCAAAATTCTCCTTGTTTAACCAATTACCATCAGCCATTCTCGTGTTTTGTCCATAATTGTTATTAGGCCAGGCTTTCATCATCGACCCGTGGTCTCCTTCCCCTTATAAGTACTGTATTCCGATCCATACCATGACCATCACCGCAGCCTAACTCTGTATTGAGCTTTGTCAATTTGTGGTTGCATGTTAGAGAACGAAGATGCATGGGACTTGGTCTCAGAATAGGCGCGTGAAATATATCTACAGTTGAGCTAAATCAAAAGATCATTTTTATACAACTTCATATGAAAAGTGGACACTTATTTTTGCTCGTTTACTAACGTAACCGGGTGGATTTTCTTGTCACTCGTTGCTATGGTCACGTTCTTTATGGACACTCTTTAAACCATAACTAGTTTCTGCCCGTGACTTCGTCTGCGTACACACATAAGCTTTCCTCTTGAATCACTCTATCTACTAAAAAAAAACTGCATCAAAATCCGTTGCGTAGTTTTTAAGGTCTAAGCATACATAGGTACAGACAGACAAACAGCGGAAGGCGACTTTGTTTTATACTATGTATTAATTACTTAACTATTCTACTTTTGACAACTCGTTGCTGAGACAAAATAATAACAAAAGGCAGTTGATCCATCCAACTAACGTTTACAATATATTTTTTAAATTTTTCTGTGTTGTATTTTTTACAGAAACAAAAGAATAGATTGTTTGCTTCAAAATTAATTGTTTCTGCTCTTAACTAATTAATTGTGATTGTTGGCGTGTTAATAGTGGCAGGGAGCGAAACATAATAGTGCTTGATGACTGTTATGCGTACTCATGGCGCCGGCCACTTAACACACTCGACATCGTTTCGCTAATGTATCTGAGTGAATCAACTGTTGTTATTAAAAGTACCTATGCCTACGCTTTATTATCTTTTCTTAATATTGTAACGATATTGCTTTTTAAAAAAAATTTGGCCATTTCTAGACATAGACATAGACATAACTTTATTCGACATCAAAAAATACACATACTCTTAAACTAATACAAAAACATACTGAGTTGATGATGCTGAAAAGGTATTGGACTCAGCATTATGCTGCAGTAGGTGCCTACTACAGCGCTGATTTTCAGCCAAACCCTTCACATCTTTGCATCAAACGCGTTGGACAAATAAGTTTGTGTAGGAAAAGTGTGTAAATAAATAAAATAAATAATAAAATACATAAATTTACCAAAACTACCGTTTTCTACCGTTTTCCCGTTAGATATTCATCATCATCATCATCATTATCGGCCTATATTAGTCCACTGCTGGACATAGGCCTCCCCTAATGAGCGCCATAGCGCCCTGTCTTCAGCTTGACGCATCCAGCATCTGCCTGCAGCCTTTCGCAGATCGTCATCCCACCTGGCCGGAGGGCGTCCTAACACTACGTTTGCCGAGTCGCGGTCTCCACTCAAGAACACGTTTACCCAGCGTTAGACATTATTTTACACCAATCATTCGGAATGGTGTAGGTTGCACACGTCACGTACGGTAAGACGAAGAACATGACAAAGAGAATTTAAAAACTAAATGTTTTTTTTTTATTTAGGCTCTTTTTACACCTTCAATGACTTTACGATGTTTTCAACCCTCCACGTGCGTTAATTTTGACGCATTATTAATTTCCGAAATGAAACAAATATAAGTAAAACGGACCTTTTCCCCGTGATAAAGTTTCTTCGGCGCACATAATAAGATTTTTAAAGGCTTAGCCCAGCTGAGTTATCTGAGTTGTGTGTGGATACAGCGTCGTATAAACAGTAACCGCCGTCATTCTGCATAACATAGAGCGGCCATAGTATGAAAACAACGACCATAGAATTTAATATATGCAGGCGAGCCAGACAATGCAGATTCTTACTGGCATTTTCTGAAATCCTTGGTCCCAAGTTAATACATCTTCAAGAAAATTTCGTAGCTTCCCTCCATATTTGCTTTTGAAGAAATCTAACTTGACGAGTCTCTAAGGAGAAGTTTGAGCAGTGCTTTGTACAATTTTAATTAAGCTGAGAGCAAAGTTTACCCTATGCAGTAAGTGATTTTACATTCAATACATTAATATTTTAATTGTTATTTCAAAAATTCGACGTTGAAAAAAAACACTTTAACAATAACATTCACCATAACACAAGCGACGATTTTGACGTGCTTACATTTGATAAAAAACCTATAAAACATAAAATATTCAATCGTTGGTCTTTGTTAATGTCATTGTTATACACTTGGTACAACTCGCACTATGGGTAAAAATTAGAAGATCATGGTCGACGCGGATCCAGGTTCAATTCCCAGCCATAGCTTTTTTTTATATTATATTTTCAGTATCGTTTAGAAATACATTAATTGGAGTTCAATATTGGGTTATGTTATTTTGAACGGCTCTTTGTTAGTTTTTAAAACATATATTATATTTTGTTTTGGTAATCAATCACTCCTATAAGTCGTACAAAAATTTAACAACCAAAATTCATGTTTTCACCTTTAAGTAGGTAAACATGTTATTTCATTTTATTATTTAATAATTGACCTCTAGTTTTTTGACTGCTGAACCCAAATAATTAATTCACTTTGCTAGTGCGGTAAATATTTAAGTCAGTTTGCGCGTAGGTACATGAACAATAGGTTGAGGAAAACATCCACATACAATGTACTACGATTAGGTTATACATATAATGTATATCTTAAAAATGACAGTTGTCGTACGATTCAAGGCTTAAGAAATTACGAACCTAGTTTTAAGTTAATTTTTAAACGGTTTTTCGGCAGTTTTTTTTTTAAGTTTGATCTGTAAAAGGTGGCAATAATGAAATGCACACATGTAATTTTAAACGAAGCTTCGACAACTTGTCAAATAATGAAGTACCAATTAGGCAGCATTTAAGTTAATTAATACGCAATTTAATTATCTGTTTGAACAAATCCAGCATGACATTAAATAAAAATTGATTGCAAATTTATTGTGATTACGATGCTGACTGTTATTTAAATCCGAACATGTCCACTAAACTTGTTTAGATTACTAGGACGCGGTAGGCTATGTGTGTATGATAATAATAAAGGGTTATTATTTGTGGTTCTACACGCACTTGTTCAGTGTTTTTGTAACTGTTAAACAAGAATTTAATTACATATAGGGTCATCCAATTTATCAAAATTAACACTTAACAACATGGAAATAAGAACCACAGTGGGCGGCATCGTCTGTGGCACTTACTGTACGAGTTTTTATTTCACTTGCTTTATGTACGGTCAAGTGCAAAAATAAGTATCGATAGGAACTTCTCAGAAATATGTCCCACGACCTTATTACGCTAGCGTAAGAGCGTATGGTACTTATTTTTGAAACTTTGTCTAGATACATATTATTACACTTGACTGTACGTAAGTTTGATTCATATCTTGCAATTCAAATTCAAACAGTTGATAGATTGATTTCAAAGTTGATAATGGCGATAGATTGGATGACAATGCACTAGCTACTGAACAATAAGTAAAAAATCTTGTACCTAACACCTTTATTTATTGTTGAACAAATCCATTTTTTTGTTTGAAATGAAACTTATTTGGTCGTTGCATTCCTACTATTTGTGTGCAAAGAAATTTCACTCTACCGGTAGAGAACAAGAAAATTACAGCTTTAATTTATTTTGTCAACTAGTCGAAAATTTTATTTAACCTGTATCAATGTACAGATTTTTACCATTTCAAAATAGTATTTACAGAAACGAAAAAACAGAAGGTCGCGCTACGCTTTATGAAAGCGGAGGGGTTACTCTGAAATTGGAAATTCGAGAGACGTGTTTGTCCCTCTTACTCTCATATTAACAACCATTAGTGCGAGAGAAACGGTATGTAACGAACTTTCGATTTCCCACTTTGAAGTATAGGGCCAGTTCCCGCTAGGCAGAACGATTTCGTTTGCATCCTGAGCACGCTATTCGCCGAGGCATTAACTTTGTGTTTTTGATGAGACCGAAGCGTGTTTTACTGTTATTATACCATTTCCAATCTTCATAACAACTGAACCTCTCTGATTTAGAACACGATTTACATCAAAGCAATGGTTTTATCCAGCACTGAGCTAACTTATTTGTTCATGTGTTTGGGGGAACTTTAATGCAAACATTTTTTAGCTTGAACACAGGTTTATATTTTATCATACTTTTAAATTCGTTTCCACTTTACAAAAGTAATTTTGGCGTGAAGGTATACAAGTATAAAATGTTGTCCTTAGAAGTAGAAACTCTTCCATGCTGGTCTGGAAGTTAAGAAAAATCATAGCATGTACCAGTTGCTTCTCTTCCCGCGCAGAAAATCTTAGGAATCATGTTATAGGCGATGCGGCTAGCAACCCATCACTATTTTGATTACCCTTTCCACCTATACGCCCACAATCATGCTAAACGTGACCTTTAGGTCTTGTTACTTTAGGCTCTGTCTACCGCGTAAGGGATAAAGACGTGATTTATGTATGTATGTATGAACAAGTAGAAATCCGAGATTTTCGGAGTTTTCTCTTTAATCGTTTAAGCGTTTAGTGACACAGGATTATATACTATGTCAGCGAAAATTTCCAGATAATAATATTAAGCTATTGAACAAATTTTCGGAACCCGCCGTCCTGCCAGCTGAACTGTTTTTTTCTGGTTTAATCTCACAAAATTCACGTTGGTCGTACGTATGACAAAGTTTATCGGAAAACTATCACAGGTCTGCTAAGAGTATGCGTTGCAAGTTAGCTAGTAGTAGTCGACCAGCTTACTAATGTGTCAGCCAAACTACCTACTATAATTTCAGATGGTGTCGGTTCTACTGCGCGTGGTCCGACTTGAGCATGGCCTTGTTTCTGTCTTCACAGAAATCGACTATTTCTTCACGAAATGAACGCGAAGATCACAAAGTTTATTGAAACATGTAGTACGGTTCACGAACCGAGTACTAACGTTAATTAACACCCACATCATCCGTTAGCAAGATAAGTAATTAATTAAATAATTATTTTCATGGCAATAATTGTTTGATTAAACAATCTTAGCTTATGATCTCTACTTGAGCACAGTATCCTTTGACTACGGGCCAATTAAAAATACGCTTATTGACCTTAATTTCGCTATTAATTTAGTAATACCTACGCAAAATAATCTCACTAGCTACGCAGCCCGTCCCGTGTGCGTAGGTACTCTTAACAATTTTACGAGGGCGACACTGAAAGTTTTTAGAACTGGCCATTTTTAAACAATATAATAAAAAAGTAAGTTTAAATTTTGAAAATGGAACTCTTTGCCAATATTATTGAGTATATATTTCATTCATTTGTCATTTGTTTTACGATTTGGCGGCAAATTGAAAATTGTCTGTGTCACGTCAACGTGAATGTAACGCGAGAAAATTTTCGTGCAATGATTTTTTATGACTTTCGATGTCATTTAAGTCAACAAGAAAGCTATGATAGACTTCGATTGGCCTTTCGTGATGAAGCCCCATCTCGTGCGACTATTTACAACTGGTTTAGTGAGCTTAAACGTGGTCGCACTAATCTCACCGATGATCTGCGTGAGGGACGGCCTTCTACGGCGACGACTGAAAATAACATCAGTGTTGTGCGGCGTATGATAGAGACTGACAAAAGAGTGACGTACCAGCAGATTCGGACAAGCTTAGGCATCGGTATGAGTCAAGTGCATAAAATCCTCCATGAACATTTAGCGGTCAGGAAGCTTTGTGCCCGATGGATACCTCATAATTTGACCGAGGCCCAAAAACTCCGTCGGGTTGATTGGTGCCGTGAAATGATTCAAAGATTTAACGGAGGTGACTCAAATGCTGTGTTCGACATACTTACGGGTGATGAAAGCTGGGTTTACTGTTATGATCCAGAAACCAAGAGACAGTCTGCTCAATGGGTGTTTCCTTTCGAGGAGTTGCCAACTAAAGTGAAGAGAGGTCGAAGCGTGGGAAAAAAGATGGTGGCCTCGTTCTTCGGAAGGACAGGTCACTATGCGACAATTGTTTTAGAGGATCAAAAAACAGTTACTGCCGAGTGGTACAGTAACAATTGTTTGCCACTTGTATTGGAAAAAGTTCGGGAGAAACGACCTCGAAGTAGGATCCTTCTTCACCACGACAACGCCTCGTCGCACACCGCCAGGCGAACGATCGACTATTTAGTGACGTCAGACGTGGAATTACTGGGTCACCCGCCGTATAGCCCCGACCTCGCACCTTGCGATTTTTATTTATTCCCGAAAATAAAAGAAAAACTTCGAGGAAAACTTTTTATGAACACCGAGGAAGCAGTGGGTGCGTTTCAAAAGGCCGTCGAAGAGACCCCTAAGGACGAGTGGGCTAAGTGTTTTTCTCAGTGGTTCCATCGGATGCAGCGGTGTATTGATGTGAATGGACACTATTTTGAAAAGATATAATCAAACTAATAACTTGCTAGTTTGCTCAGTTTTTGATTTTCTAAGAACTTTCAGTTTGACCCTCGTAATTACTTTACAACGAAGTCCCTTACCCACAAAAGCAAGAGAACTGACATATGACAGACTTACCTTGCATGTTATAAATGTCTACGAAGGACTGTTCTGACATTTCCACGAAAAATCTTTACCGTCAGTAGGTTATTCCTCATATATCTGGGTCATCATCATCATCATCATCATCAGCCTGAAGACGTCCACTGTTGAACAAAAGCCTCTCCCTTAGCACACCATAATGAAAGACAACTCGCCACCTGCATCCACCGGTATCCCGCAACTTTCACGATATCGTCGGTCCACCTAGGACTGCGTCTTCCGGTTCGTGGTCGCCACTCGAGAACTTTTCTCCCCCAACAGTTGTCTATTCTACGCGCTATATCTGGCTATGCAGTAATTAAATAAGCAAGATGCATTTTTAATCAGCTAGCTTGCAACTATTGCAAATGTAATAAAATATGAAAGCCGGCTGTGTACAGCGTCTGCATTTAAAATAACGTTGCAGAGTGAACTTTACCCAGATTTTATCCATGGACACCGCCTGAAAATTATCAACCGAGCGAGAAATTAAAGTAGCCGTGAACGGCATAAAATTAACTAAGTCTCTCCCCTAGTCAGACTCAGCTGAGGTCTTAAGGTGGCGGATTTAGCTCTCACACTCGCTAACTTGCCTCATTCGCGAGCTCGGATTTGCACAATTAAATAACGAGTTCGTAAATTACCAATTCAATTAATTCATTTGGACGTCGTTTACCGCGCTCACGGTTAAGTGAATTGATGCTAGTAAAATTGTTGCATCGTTTTTTTGAATGTCTTCAAAGAGAGAACGAGGTGTTACCTATTTAGATTTCTGGGAAGCTGTAATTTCTTAATGGTGTAATCACGCCACAAAGCGGTAGAATATAAGTAAGAGACTTTTTTCTGGTCTATGACCATGATTACGGTTTCATTGTGTCGTAGGTATTTCAGAAATTAACCTGTTTTCTAAATCTTGATTGTTCCGGCGCAACCCTAGTGCCCGGAGCGAGCGAGATGAACGGCTCTCTTTCGCTCCACTTGCTCAACAAACGCCGCGAGGCGCGCACGCATCATTTGTATTTGATCTTATTTTTAAAATAATATACGTTTGTCATCTGAAAAATTTATTAGGTACCTATTGTTGTATATTGAAATGAATGAATCCCTTACGACTTTAGACATTTAGATCAGGTTTTTTTTTTAATTTAATTTGAGCGTAGACACATAATATCGTTATCATCATCGATCGATATAATTAGTTCATTTCAACAACGAGCATTAAAATGTAGATAGTGAAAATAAAAAACATTAACTTTTATACAATTGAACTTCAATTGGGGATAATTGAATTGATATCGATCGGCCACAAAATAAATGTAAGAGATAATGATCCAACATCTAAAGTACCTATCATTTCTCATAAATAAATGATTGGAGACGGAGGCGCCGGTTAAGTACTCCTGTCAACCGCAATATCTTGTCTTTTTGCCGAAACGCTTGTTCCCATTAGCTAAGATATCAGGAATAAGTGAAGACAGATAACTAGTTATTCGGTTTCTTTGGGCTCATATTGAAGTATCGGCAACTGATTGCTTCACATCTATTTTGTAACTAAGCTAGGATTTTAAGCTAGGACCACTGTTGATTACACGTACCTACTAATTTATCACAGACAAGTACGAACACAAAATCATAACACCATTACGATGTTCCTTACTAATATTATTTTGTCACGTCACTAAATAACTCTTCAACCTTGAATCTTTGATAAAATAATGAGTTAAAATGTTATCAGTCGGTAATAAAAAAATCTACTTACTCTTCTTTGTGTTGGATGCGCTTTTTATTTTATATTCTCTGCCAGCTGCGTGGCAGGAACTGCTCGCGTGGTTAAACATTTTGCATTCACAAAGTACTTCGCACTACCACTGAAATTGTCCAAAGAGTGGATTCGGTCTCGTCAAAAAAAGCAATGTATTCATTTACGCATTTATACCGCAAATAGTTTCAATGCGGACGGCGGTCTCGTGTAAAACGAATTTGAACCGAAACTAAAATTCGTGACGCGCGCCGCCCAGATGCGTTATTTTTGTTTCCACCGCGCTTCTGCTGTGTTCATTCAATTTTATTAACAACATTATTTACTTTGAGCATGCCTCGTTACTCTGTACATTTATGCTTTTCTGGGGTTCTCTGGTATATGTAAATAATGCAAATTACGTCCGTCAGTTTGCCCGACCGTAAACATCGACGATCTCGCACAAAAAACATGAAAATGTGCGATTTAAATTCCGGTAAACGGGAAAATCATTTCCACACCTATACTATTTGATTCTTATTTATTAGTAAATAACTTCTAAAAACTGTCCGAATTCGAATAATAACATTCTCACTTTTGATAAAAGTCACTAACGTGGAGCCACCTCATACACATAAACCAAAAAATAATCTTCTGAATATAGAAAGATAGAGAGACGATGAAAATACTGTCGAACATTTTCTTATACCTAAGTATAACTTATTCAGGAAAAGAGAACGCATTTAATTTAAAAGCTTCCACCATTTCTTGATGTCCTTCGTAACAGGTTGAGACAAGATATTTGTACCAAAAGGTGTTATCAATCTTGTCTGTGTGGATACCATCGAAATTCAACGTAGCGCAACAAAATAACAAGGATCCCCTCAGAATACTATAGTCAATCAAAATGTAAGTCTTAAGAAGAAAGAGCAATTATTTACTGTTCCAATTTAAATACCAGAAATCAGAAACAAGGAGCCCATTAATGCCTTCAAATTGAATTTCATTCTCTTTTATTATGAGATGCCATTATTTCGTAAATTATAGAGACTTACAAGAGCAAAGAGCGTTCAATTAATTATAAGACGTGTTGTGGCTTCATTTTCATTATACATTTACTTATTTATTGTTATATACCTTTCTTACTCTTATTGAGACGAAGGACAAAAACAATACTTTTTATTGACTGTACCAAATTTTAAGTCAATCCTTCGACTGAAAATGCGTGAAACATACCTAATGCAAAATGTTACCTCAACCAATAAACAAACATTGCGAATTAAAACGAAAGCTTGTAATGACAAAAAAAAATTATTCTGTTTTATTTCTAACTTTAGAAGCTAGGACAAAGAAACACCATGCATTTACAGAATTAACAAGTCACGGTTGAAAGTAACGACTCCATTAAAAAAATAGATGGAGCTGTTTACTCTGACGCAAAGTGGCGAGTAGGTAAGTGGAGATGCATCTTGTTTTGAATTAAACGTAGAAGGTAAGTTGCAGGAGCACATTTGATGAGCGTCCCGGGCGACTGAAGTTTCTAACCGATAGTTCCAGAACTTCAACTATGTGCATAGGTCCCTTAATTTGATTTTTGTTGAACATACGAGAAGTTTAAATGTGCACGGCGTAGGTTGAATATGAACAATGTGGGGTTTTAAAGTTTCTAGGTCGAATTTAAAATGATTTAAATTAAGCAAGGATAGTCAGTTTGAATTTATCGGAATTTACGTGTGGAGTTTCATTTCAAACACATCGGGAGCTTTTCATAACATTCCGTATAACGAAGGAAAAAGGACTAATAGGGTAGCGTTACTACGTATCAATGAATTCAGAAAAATAAATCCCCATCACATTAAAATTATCCTTACAGTATAGTGACACCGCAACCTCTAACCTTTAGAAATACAAACGGAACCTAAAAATATGGCGTCAGACATTTTTATAAAAGCGCGTATTTTATACCTTCGTAAATGTCACGATTTTTTAGACGGATTGACGTTTTTTTATGGACGTGATCCCTAGTGCGTGTGTGGAGTCAGCACTTTTAGATCAAAATATATTTTATCGTTACATCAAGATACGGCGACTTAGTAGCGAGTCGTTAGAAAACTACAGAGACTGGGGTTGACCATTACTCAGCTTATTACATTACACTAGGTAAAAATGTAGAATATTTTTCCATGTTAGCCTAAATATTAATAATAAAAGATAGAATTTTGCGAGTCTCTATTTATTTTGCAATGTTATGTTTTCGGTAAAGCGACAAATTGATTTGAAGGCTGTAAACACGTAGGATGGATGACAATACAATACAATACAATACAGTCAATAAAAAGTACAACCTCTGTAAAGTTAGTATGTAGGTAATTTTTTTAGAGGCAAATGCATTATTAAAATGTTATTGTACGTCCCGCCCATAAACACAACTTAGGTAATAAAATAATATTCTTTTGTACGAAAGGGACGCTCAAGAGATACTAGGTACCTAACATTTCAAGAAAATAATTTTACATTACGTCTGTGACAGAATCGTCGGCCGGGTTCTGGTTAGACCGAATCGGTTAACCCGATATAAATGAAATGAAAGAAAAAATCTCGTAAGCCTATAGCTAGTATCTAACTGAATAATGTAAATTTAGCGAAAGCCGTCACCGCCCTACGGACTAAACTTTAGTCGAATTCAGAAAAGATAAATAAATACCACAAACACGTGGCTCTATTTAAATATCATTGAAATTCAAATCTTACATACACAAACTCACTCCTATTTCTCTTTTGCATAGGGTAAATTCACGAACACATATGTTGCTTACTCTCATATATCCTTCCCGTACAGTTGTTGCCTTTATATAAATGCATTAAAATTATACTATGAAGTGTTCAAAAATAAGGGAGCCTCAGCTTCCATTGTCTGTACCAGGTTTGAGCTGTAAATCTCATGATTGAGTAAGAGTTAAAAATAACTGTTCACGGGCCTCACGTTTAACGTTTAATTAAACCAAATAGGAACGTTGTGATGTGTATATAAGACAGAATCCGGCTTTTTTATAGGATGGTAAACAAGCAAATTGGTCGCTTGCTACCATGAGAATCACCACTCAAAGGATTTCATAATGTCGATCGACTTATTACTTGCGGGGGTCCGTATTAATGAACAAAAAAGATTTAAGTGCACAGGTACTTATTTCTATTTTTTTTTTATTACGATAGACTGTCTCACGTGCCAGTAATTTTATCAGGTGTCTTACTCCCGAAATGCTGTTTTGTGGCACGACTAGCCGGTAAGATGGTGGTAGCGATCAGGACCGACCTTACACAAGGTCCTACCAACCGCAAACTGTATACCTGCTCCTATTTTTAGAATAATTGTCTCAAGGTTCAACCAGGGTAACATAAGCTGGATAGAGCAATACAAACACTCCGAATATAGGTACGATCTCTCAAGATGTCCCGAGCGTATTCCCCGAATATACCCTAGAGATGCATAGATACTCAGTTCTCACTGAGCTACAACCCTAATGACGCAAAGTTTCTGACTCTGTTTTTATTAGGTACCTACGAAATTTTATTTGTATCTACCTAGTTGCATTGTAGTTATATTTTGTGTAACTGTTATTCAACTGTCTCTTTTACTTGAAATGAAGAAATTGGCAACCGATTTCTTAAATATGGGTCGGGTCGACTTGGAATTCTTCAAAGCCTCAGTTCATGCGATTCAATTTCGAACCAAAATTGGATAGCTCGATCCATACTAGAAGTGTCAAAAATGACAGCTAAAACGTAAAATTGAATTGGAATTGAATCGCATTAAGTTATCATGGTTAGTAAGACCCTGTTCTATTCAAAATTCTGTGATTTTAACATTGATACGGAATCAAATTCTCAAAACCAATTCCATCTTTTCGAATAAGTAAAATCTATTACCAAGTATTTTCGTTTCAAATATCGCAAGATACATTTTATGGGTTCCAACCACCAACAACTTTAGTTTTTTACTACAGTTTCATAAAAACAAACGACTACTGCAAAATGTTCAAACTGAAATCCGAACTTCGTTGGCCGCTTACCAGCTTCTCATCTCATAAAGGAACTATCGATAATTTCATAGTGCTGATTTACAACTCCACACTCTTGAAAGTTAAATTATGTACAGTATGAGTTACTGCACTTGCATGGAGTTAGAAGCAGGGAGGAGCTCTACAAGTTATAACAGTACCTTTTGTTTATGGATAAATTGTAGACAGCTGCAACTTCATCTTATTTAATCTTAGGTGTATTTGTTTTGAACTGGTAAACTTTTGACGCAGTGAAATAGTGCAGACGCTTGTCGATACCTTGCTGCTCGATATACGACGAATAGGGCTCAAATAAATAAAATAAATGAAAACCTAATCCGTAGCATTGCAGCGGCATTTACGGAATCAATACGAGTTGGAATGTTCTTTGAAACGTTAGTGCACTTTTATATTGACTGAAATTCCGTAAATTTCAAAAGCACCTCTGTGCTGAATATTGTCGCCGTACGGTATTGCGTAAAATTGCCATATATATATTCCAAAGAAAGATGCAAAGAATGGTATTTGATTTCAACTTGTGATGTCGGTATACTGTCAAACTGATCTTTGTTTTCCACTGACATTGAAAGTGTGCTATAGCATACACTAAAGTGTCACTTAACACACCAAACGCTACAGTGTTTAACCGAAATGTTAAAAAGCGATGTAAGACTCAATATAAGTTACTTTCTTCATGAATTTTCTGCTAGCTCACTACTTAACAATAATTATCATTAATGACAAGTCTTCTAATAAAGATCTGTAACAAAAATACGTTTGATTTAATTTTTAATCGTTTTTTGCTATAAAAATAATCTAAGTAGTTTATATCAGTGGTTCTTGGCTAAGTGACTTCAACCGTAAAAAATATCGGGATTTCTCAACTTGAACTTAATAAGTCGACATACTCGTAAAAAATTACAATGAAATTGTCGAGCGCATGTTAAACACCCGTAGCGTGCAACGTATTCGCTCGCTAGGGATTTTAAGCCTATTAATAGTTAATAGTCACCGAGCAAAGTGAAAGCTAGGGGTGCGAAAGGGGTCACCACAGTCGGACGATCATAATTTTTCATCTCATTACACCGCAGAGGTGTCCTCGCGTGTCCTGGATGGGCAGTCAGCGTGGTAACCCCAGAATTATTCACTCATGTGGTGTACGTGCTATTTACGTCGAGGGGTTATTAAAATATTAGCCTGTGTTGTTTTATGCCGAAAACGTGGAGCTAATTAGTTCGAAAATAAGCGCAGCGTGATCTTACATTATCACCACTTTATTCAGAACATGGGATCTTTAAAATAACTCAACGCATTTATATATCTGGGGGCACGGTAGTGCCCCCGCCAACTCGAGCAAAAAAAGCGGCACGGCCGTACCATCCTTTTCTCGAAGCTACTATATACTTGGAACTCAACATTCGTATAACGTCTCGCAATATGGCTAGCAGCAAGAATTGACAATAATGCGTGTCGGGACATGTATAACTGTAGGATTATTTACTTGAGAAGAAATGTCAACCAATTGAATACAAGAAATGTCAACCAATTGAATACATTTCCAAAGTCAAACAACTCAAACTTTGCGAAGTTTGTTGCTTGTATAAAAATCAACAAATAATATTTATTTGTACAACTTTTAATGATTTGCTGTGACTACACCACTAATATTGAATCATTGCCAAAATTTTGCGCGAGAAAAAACTTTTCCCTAGACAACAGGTAACTTTTGACAGTAAGCTTATTTAACGACCCACGAAAATAAAACTTATTTTGATGCTATTTTATCGGAAAAAGTTCAACAACAAGCCTATAAAATACAGTATTGGGGATATTTACAAAAAGTACTGAACTGATTCGTGATTTATATGGACAAAAAACATTAGACCATACTTACTTAGGTACCGCTTCGGTACCACAATCATGCTGAACGTGGGCTTTAGGTCTTGTTAGCTTAGGCTCTGTCTACCCCGTAAGGGATTTTTGTGTGTGTACGTACCTATTAAATCCGTTTTTTCAATTAAAGCACATTCGGATTATTCCGTGAGATTCTAGTATAGGTATGTATTGTAAAGAATCTCTTGAAAAACTGCCTTAAAAATACTGTATCGCCAATGTAATAAAACGTTATTGTTCGACTGAGGTAGACGCCCCAACACTTTCACTCTCATGGATTTGTATTCAATAGCCGTGCAAGCAGCCCGTCGTATTATTGCTTTTTGCCTTTACAAGAAATCAAAATTTATGAGTGCAATATTTAACGATATAAATCAAAAATCATTCCATACATTACCATATTTTTCTATCCCAGAGCGGTCATAGGCGACGATTGGAAAATAACGAGCCTGTAGATCACCCCGCATGGATATTGATTTTGATTGGTTACCGGAGAATAAATATTAGTGCGCACACAGCGCTGGGGGCGATGGGCGCCCGCATATGCGCTTCATGCAACTCAATGCGTGGCTGTCGCGCATGCCATGACGTGTGAGGCTCCAATTTAGGAAGTTTATTAGGGAAGGCTATGTTTTTGAAAGTTTCACGTACATTTTACGAATATATCGATAAACCCGCGCTACATTTATTAAATTTGATTTTACTGCCTTCTCACTAGGTATCATGGTGTTTAAGACGAAACGTGTGAGTCAAAAACAAAAGTAGTCTTAAGGTCTGGTGTAAACCCGCTTTTTAAATATTAACGTGAAAATTATAAATATTAACGCCACGGTGTTGATAACTCGGCTGGAAATATTCAACACATAACAGAATACATTATCGTGACATTGCTAAAGCGTACTAAAACAAACAGAATGATTAACGCAACGCGTTTTACAGAGCTCGTGAGGGTGAGATAAATATCTAATTAAGCACACCCCGATAAGCCCACTTTCTCGCTGCGACTAATGTATTGTTTGGGAACGTTATTTCTTTTAGCACGCTCCAATTTTATCATTTAATTACCGAGATCTTGTAAACGTTTTCAGCCCACGTTGAAGAAATTGAGCAAATGTAAATCACACCAGATTCGTTCGTATTTATCTTAAGGCTTCTCAGTCTTTCGGCCGCCGCTGCCGCCAACCGAATCAAAGACAGTTGACCTATGCTGTATTATTATTGCGAATGCGCTGGTAATTTCAAAAAAGACATGTAAAAGAGCCCTTGGCGGCCAATTTGCAAAATAAAAAATATTGATTTTGGTTTTTTTTTATTACCGGTAATGGCAAATATTGTTACCGTTGGTTAAAAAAAATCAAACGTAAATTCATTTTCATCAAAAAATCTAACGAATGTTATGAAGCTGTTTTATGTATGATTTTATATGAATCTTCATTGTTTTTCAATGTTACTCCATTCTACAGGGTATTTTGAATGGAATAGTATTCGATTTAGACGTATATAACTAAGTTTTAACTATAAAATTTGAAACCCCGCATCACAAGAAACTCCAAATAATGAAAAGGTATTCTAAATTATATCGTTTTTTTATAATAAATTGTTAAAAATATAAAGTTTCTCAATGTTAGACCATAATTCAAAAAATGTGCCTTCATACAGTTTAGTAAATTTTGTAATAACATTTCTTTTTACTTCTCGCCACAATTTTTGTATAAAAATGCCATATTTAGCGAAATACGCACGTAATGCGACTAAGGGCTCTTAATCTTAGCCTTGTATGATGTACCAGCCGTCTCGAATAGTCACGTGGTTGCAGCTGACTCGGATTTTTTTTTGCACAAGGCGATTTTGCTCAGCCAGGCCAGGTAGGGAAACGGTTATAAAGGCATTAGCTTTACACCGATTCGTAAGGCGTCCCAATCGTAAACAAAAAATTGTCGGTATATAAAAGGCAGTGAGTGAAAAGAGTAATTTTCTCCTCCATAAAAACAGTTACGCAGTTATTTATGGTGATACCGCAATCTATACAAGGGATTTCGCTCGGGGCAGAGTATTAACGATTATCCGGGTTTTTCTTACAAAGAAATATTACTTTGACAAATAAATTCCGTGTATTTCTTTTCACGCTCAACGGAATCTTAGTAGGTATCGTTCTCGACGCTAATATGAAATAATATTTTCTACTCAATTACATTTTCTTTCTCAAGTCGACGTTTCTCTCCGTGTTTAAGCTCAAGGGACCCACAATAGTAGAGGGAAACTGCAGAAGAAAACAACGGAGCGATCCTTTTGTTGTTTTGGATAATATGGTTATGAAGTAAGTACCTACTTTCGAAAAGCTCGATAAAACGAATCGTTTCAATCATATTTTTGCTTTGAGTTAGTACTTCAAGAAAATCATAATAATAAGGTACCAGTAAGTACTTATCAATTTATGTTATCGATAACTTAGTAATAATAGGTTTTTGATACTTTGTAAATTTTACACCTTACACATAACTCAGTTATTTTTTTGTCCGTGGAGAAAGATCCCCAAAATTTTAAAGAAAGAGGTGTGAAAGGACGCGAATACAATACATGGCAGTTACCGATAACGTATGCTAATCGCTGAGACAGTACGTCATCTGACTTCGAACGATTGCATAAGGAAGTTACAAGCCTAAAACCTGTCCCAGAACGCGAATAAACGTTGGCACTTTTACAAATGCAATAAAACAATACGTTTTAAATCGTCGCGGGAGCAAAAAGAAACTGCGGAGCTGAAAAGCGTCGACGACGTGACGTTATCGTGCGCGTCTCGCGGCCACAGGTTGCGAGGGGCAGTATAACAACATTTTATGCTAAGTGTACCCACAGTGATTCTAGTTTCTTAATATATTTGACATCTGAATAAACATAAATACATACATACATACATAAATCACGTCTTTATCCCTTACGGGGTAGACAGAACCTAAGGTAACAAGTTGAAAGTTGAAAGTTTGCGTTTCTGTTATTTCTTCACGTTAAAAAAGCTAGTCGAATTTGGATGAAATTTGGTATCGGTAGGTACCAGCTACGTGGTAACGTAGGCTACTTTTTGTCCAGATTTTCCCACGCAATGACGTGAGCGAAGCCACGGACAAAATGTTTTTTTTTTAATAATAGCGCACGTTATAAAAAATCAGCTTTCTAATTCAAACGGGTGTGAACTGGGTTTTGATATAATAAAGTCAGTCAGTTTAAATAAAATATAAAATTTTTGAAACAGTTCGTACAATCGTTACAATCCGTGTAACCTTAGAAAGTACCTTCAGCACATTTAATTTTGTACTTCATTTGCATTTGCTTTTAAACCACCTCCGTATTAGAACGAACAAAACAAATAAACAAACCAATGAAATGACTCGCTACAACTCTAAAACGGCTCACGATTTGAATTTTAGTACATTTTTTTTATAATGTTGTAATGTTAAGCTAAAGTTCTGCAGGTTTATTTGGGCTGTTGCCCGCAGCGCGCTCGCGCACCCGCGAACACGCGTGATTTGCATGCAGATTGCTTAAGATACCTGTGCAGATATCTTGAAAATTTCCACCAGATTTATTTTCGTGTGTTAGTGAATTGTAGTAATTAAATCAATTAGCAATGCTTTTGAGTTTGTTTGTTAGGCGCTGTCATGCTAAAATAGCTAGACGGATATGGATGACGTTTACTATGTACCTAGATAGCATAGAGCAAACAATGTACCTAATTAGTTATATTTCCTCCCAAATGCTATTTTTTATTCCTGTGTACTTGTAATACATTTTTTTTAAAAATTCATTGAACTAGAAGTAATTTAGTAATTAGGTTTTTAATAGTGTTGTTGTTTTTAATACGTCTAGTTAAATTAATTCAAAATAATTACGCGGGGGCGAAGTGCGGATTAGGATCTTCACACACACCACTTAATTGCTTCGCAGACGTCTGCAGGTATCCTCACGACGTTTTCCTTTACCGTAAAGCTCATGGTAAATTTAAAATATAATGTCGCACATAAATTCGAACACACGACCGGCTGCTTGAAAGGCCACCATGTCAAACCACTCGGGTACCACGGCTTTTTACTAATTACTAAATGAAATACTTGTTTTATTTTTTAACCAAAAGATTGTACCAAGAAAACGATGTCAAAAAAATGTATTAATATTGTGCAAAGCAATTTAAGCCGTCCAAAATTTAATAGTGCCCTTCCCCGCAGTTTATATAGTGACCTGATAATTTTGCTCTGACAACAGCCAGCCCAATAAATGCAATCAATTTCCCGCCAATTTGGATTCACAAACATTACACAATATTAATAGCTATTCCATTTTTCGACATTAACTTGGCAATTTGCAAAATTATAATAAACGTTATGAGTGTGTTCGAATCGCGGGCAAATTGAAGTGATTGCGTTTTCCAATTAGATGGAAATATTACGTATTATGCAACATACTAATCAAGAAAGGTGCAAACCGTCTAGCTTTTTCTAATTTGTTACAAGCTGACTCAAATGACAGAACCAGACTCCCGTTAATGAACTACATACATACCTTGCTCGTGCACTACCACACGTGCAAGACAACTATGCCTAGGTGAAATATTAAAACCAATTATGTTTACATGCTATCCCACCATCTGCTTCCACAACAGATAAACTATAGACCATATAGGGTTTCAAACGCGTCGATGTTGTGTGATGTTGATGATATTTAGATAAATTTGTGTGATGTGGAGTGTGTTTGCATGCACACATGCGAAGCCGTCATGCATGTGTGGTAGCGGAGTAACAACAAGGTAAATACTAATATGTTTTTTATTCGGAAACTGACTCGCGAATTTTGTAACGCTGGTAGCGCGACTATAGAACTTTGTACTTACACGCTGTACTAATACGCAATTATGCTTGAACCACGGAGCCGTCAGCAAACAATAAGCGAAGGATATTGGAATTTATCCGCCTATTGCAGTTCATTAGCCTTAATACTAACGCCATAGAACCATAAACTCAATACCTCTCTCACCAACTTTAATATTTTTCATGCTGTCCTTCACTTATACCAATAGTACGAGTAAGACCACGTGATGGAACTACGTGGGAGCAACACATACGGAATTAGCAAGACTAGGTCTGAACGCAAGCCGCAGCGTGCTCAAAATCACTTGTGGTGTACTTACCGCAAGAATGCTCGGCAAATAATTGGAGTTAAGAGACGCTCACACTCCGTGATAATATTTAATTAAGTTAAATGCAAAACTTTTAGCTCACCAACTTAAAATTATCCGAAAACAAAAGCTAAAACTATTAAACATTGTAGAATTAAAAAGATCAACAATTTATTTCAAGACATGAAAAATGCTTTAAGAAGTTTATTTTAGACTAAAATGTAACCTAATTTATGGAGATGCCAACCGAATAGCCTTAACTTAATTTAATATCCGTCAGTCGTAGGACTCAAACTTTTAAACGTTTACGCTGAAATTTTAAGGGTCAAGTAAGTTACAAGTGACTTACTCTGTAGGCTAAGCTAAGAGCTTGGCAGCTCTTTAGGTATACATACCTACATGTAGGTACGTAGCTTAGTTACTATACTTACGAGCAAAAAATAACGGGTCAATTTTCATACAAAGTTCTATGAAAAGTGACCCGTCAGTGTTTAACTTGTTATAAGTATGTATGTATGTAAACTCTTTATTGCACATAAAAAAAAATATATAAAAATACAGTAATACAGAGAAAATAGTACAAAGGCGAACTTATCCCTAAGAAGGGAGCTCTTCCAGCTAACCTAAGTCTACCCATAAAACAAAAGTTATGTAATCAAACTTCGTGATTTAAGTTTTATTATACTTAACTCTAATCGCCTATAAAAGTAAGGCGAATAAAATCTCTCTCTGTCTCTTATGGTAGGTACTATCGAACAAGTTGATACCTGAAAGCAATGACTCAGTAATGATCACATATGATTTTCCTTGTCGATTCAACGTAACATCACTATGACATTTACTGTGAAGGGGTTCTACAGTGGGTCAGAAATCACTGTTCAATAGTACTTATTTCACGTGTCTAAGAGATTTTTAGCCTTTATTTTGCCATAGTATGTCACATCCTGGTATTTTACTGCACCTAACTTTCTTTTTAATTATATTTACTCACTTCCTTGGCTTATCTCAAAATCATGCTAAATTCGACTAAAATAGTTATTATCCAGACCTGATTTTAACCTTTATTAATTTAAGCCTATTGTGGAGACGTGCCACCCAATTATTATGGTAAGCTTGCCTATCATGGCGGATGAACGTACAAGTTACCCCTTAGCTAAGCAGGGGTTAATAAAATTATTATTTACGCTTGAGATAATTTGATCAGGCTTGTAACACGATACTAGTTGCTGCCATAATGAAACCCTCTAAAGAAGCACGGAACAGTCCGTGGATATAATGTTGCGAAACATTAGTAAGCTATCGATAATATAATAATTATCGGAACATATTCAGCGGCGTGTATGTTGTTTCTCGTTACGTGTCTATATTATATTTACATCATGCTGCATGATGTGTTCTGAGATCATAATTATCATCATCATTATCATATCACCCGGGAAACGACCACTGCTGGACATGTCTTCCCCAAGGATCTCTACAACGATCTGTTTTGTTCTACCCGCAGCCAATAGGTCTATTGCAGAGTTCTAGGTTTTGTAAGACCAAAGAAAGAAAATTCTTTTTTATATAGGGACATACAAGTCGTTAGCAGCCGGTACTTCTAGCGAGGACTGCGATTCAAAATCATCGTATAATGAAAAAAAAAGTCAGTAGGTACAAATCTTGTCTTATAAATAAATAATTTTTAGTCTACACCTGTTCAATGGCAGTTACATGTACGAGTATATGTAAATGTGTAGACTAGTACCCAAGCCACGAATTTGAGCGAGTTAAGAAAGCGCACCTACCTATTTAGTATTGAGGCTGCGAGAGGAGTGGAATGCACTTCGACTGCTGGCATAATGCAGTTCTGTCCGGTTCATTTGGCGCGTCCCGCCTTATTCGACGCTTGCTGCACTGTTGTGAATAGAATCCAAATTACTTGAAAAATTCTGAGCGCCGGAACGTAGACTTCTCGTAGGAATTGTTCTAAATGCTTTGATCGACTGATTTCATTCGATAAGTAGTAGTAAATACATTAATTTGCATTACCTATAAACTCATTATAAGTATTTGCCTCCATTGTAAAGCCATGAATAATCATGACACCGATTTGCTACTTGGAAGCAATGGAGCCATTTAAACACTAACTAAAAAGAGAAAAGAGATGAAGTTGAGCCGTACTTCTTTTTTACTTACAATCAATTTAACTCCTACGTAATTATTTATTACTTAAAATCTTTTTGTGTCTTCTTTGTGATGTTTACAATTTAAACATTAAAATAACTTTCAAGTCCCCCAAACTACGAGGTGTATTTATGTGATCATTACAAGTGAAAAACAATGACACAATTTATATGATATGACCGAACCAGGGTTGACTATATAAATCCGAATTACGAAGTGTCAAAATGTGGCTACATCTAAACATAATTTACTAGTCGGAAAACACATAAATTTCTGTAACTCACTCTTTACATTTATGTAAAATGTAGTGAATTGAAAAACACAGTTCGCAAACATTGATATCACCAAACAACACTTGTAATCGTACTATCAAAAGATCCCATTGCAAAGATACGATAACTTCACTTTTCTTTTGTGCACGTGGTAGTTTAATCTTTCCCCAACGATGCGCATAAAAGTTCAGCCCATATTATATTAAAGGACAAGAGCGATCGGGGGTCACAAAAACTTATCTTCCTCCGAGACACTTTGCGATACGATCAAGATGACAAACCTTGTGCAAACGGTTCACTACTCGGTCAAGTTTCATTAGTTTTTCCAACACTTTAGTAACAGGAAGAAGTCAGATTGGGAGCGTGGTAGGAGGTGAAAAAGGGGGAGTAGGGGGGTCTAAGGTTACAGCTATGCCGTGTAATCTCAAGTTAGCGAGCAATTTGGTGTTTGCTTTCAACGCCGCTGCAGCTTTGAGTATTGGATTGTCTTCACATCCCGAACGCAAATCCCTGTTATTTTTATCGCTAATGTCGGAATAAGAGATGCAAAATCGCTGCCTCGGCGGATACTTTGTAATCCCTCTGTAGCGAACAACCACAATAAATTCGCTCAGTTTTATACGGCATTCGATATTTATGTTCGCTCAACCGTAACGCTCCTTAACTTGACCTCCCTACTTATTTTACGTTTTCTCGTTTTATTAGCTCGGCTCTGCAGATCTTGGAGCTGAGATTTTACTTTTGCTATTTAGTTTTGTTTTGTAGTCTCCAAGAGACAAGTTCTTACAAATTAAAATATCATTATGGAAACCTCTTCTTGAAAGACCGGATTTAAAACTGAGTTTATATTTTATATTCGACCATTGCACTATTTGTCATATTTTTTATGGTACTTACGTGACGATAAGTCTGGCAAGAAATAAGTGATTTAGTACCAATATTGTGTACTTTGTAAACGCACTTGAGTACAATTTAAAAAGTAATAAAAAAAGTAATATTTTTTTGCATTAAATTAATGTTTTTAACTTACCTACGGTTTTTAATGATCAGTTCGTGTTTTGTCTATGTAGTTAGACGCGCACCACGCCGCCGGCATCGTTTATTCTCTTTCACTCAGTCACACCCATTGTAAGTACTTAGGCACGTGTGAAGAGTGGCGCGGTTCACGGTCATTATCGATGTCAACGTCTTACCTACACTATAAATGTTCTTAGTAACTACTAGATATCTAATTTTCCCATAGTATTTAAATTCAAGAACTTCCGAAATAGAACTTAAGCTTCAACTCTCATCTCAGTTTCATCCATAAAGTTGGACCCTTTTTATTAATTGTTACACGCCGCATGTCACAAAGTCCCGGCGGCAGTAAATATATAAAGTCACCGGATTTCCACGTTTTACTGAACTTTAACTGCATGTTGCGAGCGCTTGCCATTATTGCGCTCGTAATTCTGGGATGGCTCCAAATTTTGTACTGCGCGAACTATGGTTTTCATCGACACCTTCGATATCAACTTTGTAGTTAACTTACGTAGACTACCACTGCTTATGACACCCTGTTGCTTGCGACTTCAACACTTCGACAAACGAAATTCAAATAATATACCAATACGTTTTTTACTAGTAATTTTCTTTACTGTAACAATGTAACGAGCCAAGTTTCTTTAAATTATTTATTATTTTCTCTTTTATATATATCATTTTCTCTAAATTAATTCCTATACCATGTGCAGGATTAATGACGACATGGATAGATATTCTAATATTTGAACAACAGTTTATTTTGGATTTCATCCCGCTAAAGTAGTGTACCGTGTAGTGGTTCGATTTAACCAATAATTGTAATTATGAGCAATCATAGTCAATGATCAAATACGAATCGAACACGAATTTTAACGAAAACATATTGCTCTAAAATTATTCTATGTAATCATCCTATTTGTACCTACCATTATTTGTTGTGAATTAACGATTCATTCATCCATTCAAAACATGAGTACCTCGGTAGGATCCAAATCAGAGAAATGTTGGTCCAAAGTAGCAGTAATACTATTGAGAAATCGGATGACAGAATCCGGATATTGTAGTGCGCAAATAACTTTTAAAATAAGTACTAGTGCTACGTCGGACCGTAATTTTTCGGATTCGGTTCGGACGCCAGTGCAATATTCTGTAAGCCAGTCTGCAACAAACGAGGCTAAGCAAAACTTACTAATGAAATATATCTATAGCGATTTCCATAATATTTATTGAACATAATGGAAAAAGCCTAATGTAGGTCGAACGGCCCCTTTTTAGCGCCTCGGGGCAGGCTGTTATTGGGCCGAGATTTATATTCTGCCTACTTTTCGAATTCTGTCAACCGCGCGTATTTATTCGTGGTACATTCTAGATTTATATACGCAAAAGTTTGGGAACGCTTTTTCATCCCATAATATTTATTTGAAGACGCTTCAAGTTGCCACTTCGAGAAATTTGTTTGTATTCACATCTTGATTGTCATTTATGAAGGAATGCTTGAGGAAAATTATATTTCGACATGGTTTGTAGAAATGTTTTATTTTGAACCTAAAACGACGCGTAATTAATCGTTGCATCTTTGTAATTATACATCTTTTACTAGGGAGTCGCACGTTTCTTATGGTCCTAACAAGTGTGATTGTGAAGTATCAATTTTCATAAGCTATGCACGACCTACGTTGTTAGTAGATAGGTAACCTTATTGCGAAACTGGACGTCACGTCCAATTGTACGGTTGAGTTATATATCTTTCTCACACATTATAAAATTGTTACTGGTCAATCAATTGTCTATAAGTACCTATGTGGAAAATATTTGAGAGTGGCTATTATTAGAGGACTTAAAATTTTATAGATACATTGTTCACCGAAAAAACAAAGTAGTAGTAGTTTACAAAACTATGTACCTTGCTTTGTCTTCGTAGCGAACTTCACTTACCTCGTTCGAACCATTTATTTTCATAAAATTATTCATAACATCAACAGCTAGGTAAAATGCAGTGTGACTCGCCTCGGCAGAGCGTCTGAAACATAATCAGCCGTGAAATGGTCCCGTCCACTCCGCCCGAAGATTGTTTCAGTCTCACATCGCCTACGTGCACCTCATGTGAAAATGCTTTTATTATTTTGATTTACCTTGTCTTTTAAATTCACAGGGCAATGCTTTTCACTGTTAAATTATACGAGTAGTCTAGAGGTTTTTGGGATACTATATTTAGGTCTTAAGTTATGTCACATCAAATATCAGCTCTCCGAAATCCAGTGACCAAATTTTACCAGTACCTACTTTGTTGTTGATTATACCTATTATTAACGTAAATATGGCTTTAATGAGACTGTGTAAAACAATATTATACGAAAAGTTTACACCGAGAGAATTTTTAATCTTTCGTAAAATATCATCCGCAAGACTTTCCTTCGACTAAGTGGAATGTTTTTTCAATTTCAAACTTTCTATTTGAACTCACGCTACTCTCTGATGTTAATTATTGTGTTAAAGTTATTAAAAAGCTAAAAAACATGGTATTTTGTTTAGTGATGTTTTCTTTCGGACGAATGCCTTTCATCTTTTTGTCTCGCAGAAAAACATTTAAATCATAGTCGGGCAGGCCTCGACCAAAGGCTGTACCAATTAACCTTCCGATTACTTTTGAATTATTTATAAACGCTTTATGATCAAACGTTTATTTATTACTTTCATTCTGTAGCAATATTTAACGAAGCTTTATTTTAATGAGTGTTACGTTCCGAAATCGTTTTTCGCGCAAACATTGTAAACGATGTCGCGAAAGATATATCGCGATTGCATTGTTCGTGAATATATTACTTTTTGATAGTAACGACTACGATGGTAGAGTATTTATATATCACAGTTAATATTATTACATTTGCTGAGAATGGCGCACGAATCGTACATTAGTAGCATCTTATTAAGATGATGAAAACGGTTGTTCTATGTTATCCATCTTTAAGTCTTTAAGGCAAAACTACAAAAATTTCATGCAATATTAATTTGATTATAAATTATGCTATGGAATCGAGTGAATCGTACTTTTAATCATCAGTTATATGGAAACGATGAAAATACAAAAGTCCGCAGTGGTGTTTACACGAGGACCTCATTTGAACCAGTTATTGCAGTGTAATAAAGCAAAAAGTACACGAGGGACTTGGATTATTTCCAATTTCGATTTCCCCTGGAGCCAGCCTTATTTGGAGTTGCATTTTATTTATTGCCCTCTATTGCTTGCTGTGAATTGAATCCAAATTACTGGAAAAATTCCTTGCAAGCTGGTGAAAAATTCCTCATTTATTGTGCCAATTACCTAGCATAGTTCGTATTTTATATTTCAGATAATTGGAGACAAATTATATCACAATTTATAGTGAATTATTTTAAAGTAAGTTAGATTTCTAACACGATCACGTTCAGTTGACGCTTCGTGGTTAGAGAATGCAATACATACGATATTAAATGCTTATGTTCTAAACTGATGTAGATCGCGATGTATGATTTCATAATGCGAAATATGAACATAAGTAACAACCTATACCTAGTGTTTATATGCGGATTTTTTATTTACCATGCTACATACCCAGAAATGCCAGACTATTAGGGCCCAGCACGCGCTATTGCGCCATCCATTTAAAACGACTTTTGCTTGTCATGTGGAGAGTGCAACCAATATTTTACGGTTTTCAGCCCGCTAAGAGTAACAAAGCCATTACAGAAAATCTATTCGGAGCAAGTTATCAATGCAATAAAAAACGTATCCGCACCATGTTTCCTGCTACACTTCCAGGTGAAATACTGTAAGGGAGACTTAATCGCAGCGTGCTATTGTGAACCCTTTTCGACCCATATCAAGCTATGGAGCACTTTGACAGTAACATTATTAGCACATGGCATAGGACCCGGCGTGTTCTTCACAACTACCGTCTAATAAAAAAAATCGGAACTAATCTTTATCGGCTGTGAACAACTGACTCGAATGTTTCTTTTTCTCCCGTTGCTGGGAGGGTTTAGCGGCCAAAGTGTCGGACTAGGTTTTACGGTATATACTTTCTTTTTCATTAAGGAGAAACTTTCGGGGGGTAACGCAAGTTTCATCTTTTGTTACGCATTAACATGTTGATATAGGCTTTCAGAAGTAATATTCAACAGCTAAGTAAGAGTTGCCTGGTGGGTATGGGTATATTGTAGTTTTTCAATTTCGCAAGTTTTTCAAGGCTTGTTTTGCATAAGTACTACCTAATTAACTGCTGAGCCCAGTGACTACTGTTTAGCCTTTCAAGCGTTTTCATTGCTTATAATTATGTCATACTTAAATTTCTAAACATCAGTGACAATTAGAATACTTATTCATTATTTCTTTGAAGTGATTATAAATTTATAATGGTCAAAACATAGTTTCCGGAACTGCTCGAAGATGATTTATGACAATTTACTCAGTTTTTGAAAGTGCGACTTGAAGCTACTATAAAAAACCTTCTATAGATTTATCAGTTGGTGAGTTATCAGTGCCACTGTCAATCGTATTGTTTTTGAGTAAAATGCTTTACATGCATACACACAGTGCAAGCAGGCCCCTGCATACAGAGCTTTAAGTACCTAGGCCCCTTAGTGTTCATACGGCTCCAACATCAAACCTTTGCTGATATTGAAATTTGGCATACTGAACCACGAACAGAACGTTGAAAATATCAACGAACATTCCAGAGAAACGTGTGGCAAGCTGTGAAGAACAGGTGGAGATGCAATACCAAACTAAAAATTTCAAAGATTTGCCACACTGCATAGTTTTGCACGTGGTATGATAATGTTGTTTTTCGCACACATGACAATGTTCACTGTATAATCGCGCCTACTTAGTGGATCCACGACAATACCACAGTCGGGCAAACTACACAGAGCAAAAATAACCTACTAAAAACATATTTGAAAAAAAAATACTTTGTAAAGTATGGTAAGGAGCCCCGTTATTTTTTCGTAAAAAGTTTATTTATCAAAACATTTTATAGACGCTTCGTTTTATGTTTGGATCTGTCGCTCAAATTTTCAGTGCCCGCTGACTAAGTACCCACCAAGTGTTAAGGCTTGGCGAAGTGAGCGAAATTCTATCCTACTCTGACGCGTAAGTCTTACGGGCAAGAGAAATTCGCTCGCAGCGCATAGCGTTTATACTTGAATGCGTCTTATGTATGATCTTAAGGAAGAATTAAAGCGCACTATCTCTTAATTCGTTAAATGCAATGTTGATCATGTTATACTTCGGCCCCTTTTAAAGGCAGCTTTGGTGTCCAAAGTTGGTCTAGTATCTAGAAAAAGATGTAAGTATTATGTTTTTTGCGAAGCGCCTTTTTCGTCGAATAGCTGAACTACCTCGACAAACACTACACTATACATACTTACACGACGTAAGTATAAATCAGTATAATTCTCAAAACGGCAGCGGCTGAAAGAAATTATCGGTCGCGAAGTGCGGTCGCTGATGCGAACGGCTATTTGGCGCTCGGCCAGGCTGGTCGCGATCTTGTAATTTACTCATGCGGAATGAGATTAACACGACATCTGCGTTGTATTTAGTGGGCTCACACTTGCTCTATGATTTTATAGTGGTACACGTAAGGTTGCACATAAACCCTCAATACGTGACTGACTGTAATGTGTAGGTATCCTAATGATTTGTTAGTTTGTATTGTATTAATAATTATTAATGTATATGTAGATATTGACAACTAAACCTAAATAATTGATTGAACCAGACGTTACTTTGTTCTACTCCGCTACTACACGTTTGTCATGCATTTTATTGGAGTTACTTGAGTAGCAAGGTAAATATTTTTAGCTACGTATAACTCATTTAAGACAAACAAAATAGTAACAGGAATTAAAATTCTAAGTTTGGACCCCTAGATAATGTGCCCATCACGCAGGCATTTTTTTATAATTAAGTAACATAGTAGCGTAATCTGTGTCAAAATATTTCAAGACCTTAATATTATTCGCATGAAAATGCTGTTGCAGTGTATGAGATCTCAGAGGTACGTGACTGTAACTTGGGTAATGTTTCTACTACTTAGCGGAATCTCAGTTGAAATAATAGTAGTTTCGCAACTATTATCATACAAACTAGGCTATTATTGCGTCAAGTCAACACAAGCCGCTAAATTGTAGCGTTTCGTAGGAATCTATAAGTTTAATTTCAACGTAACTGTCATTTGCCGGAGATTTATGAAAACCGATTAATAATAGCCACAGACTCCTGAGCAAAAATCAAACGCCAATTAAGCTTCTATCGAAGCTTTCGTGTTTAATCACTTCGATTTAGGTTTTTCGTGGAACTCCTGGAATGGTTTGCGCGTTAACAAGAGGTCGCTTATGACATTTCTCGAAAGATAAAAATCCACCTACTATAGAACTGCGGCTTGCATTCAAATTTATAGTGGTTTACACAATGAATTAGAGCTCTAGTCAATCTTTACTCAAGTCGTACTTAAGTATTTCAAACGCTGCTTGATTCAAAAATACTTGTGTAATAAATATTGCTTACGATGCGAGGGAATATTGAATGGTACATGTTTATTTAAGGCCGGTGTGTCGTGACACCTAACCCGACTGTGGCTGCACCGCGGAATGTGTCGAAATAATTTAATGAAGCTAGCTGGCGCGGACTGCAATCTGGCCCGAATTTATTCACACCGGAAAATCGAGCACGAGGCCTGAAGTACGAGAAAAAAGTATTTAATTGCTCCCAAGGAACGGGGAGAATGGTGAAAATTCGGGTAGCGAATTTATAGGAGCTATTTGGATGCAAATGATGAGCTCGGTGCGGCCTCCGCCAGTGACGGTATAACCCCGAAAGAATAAGTGAGAAACGTCTTACGAGAAAAAGGGGTCGTGGCGCTGCTCAGTATTCAAATACATACAAGCGTTTATACCGCGGTTTTGCTCCGAAGCACCCACAATTTTTAACTTAAACGCCCGCGACTAGATGTGCTGTTACGCATTTTAAGTCGTCATCACAAACAGCTGTGGTTTGCCGCCGCTGTAGTAAACTGTGTATTATATTAGCAAAGTTTGCGAATGAATAAATAGAGTGGTCTGGTTAACTAATTTCATTGCTACCCGATGTAACTTTGCAATAACTGCACAGAGAGAGTCATGAAATTGTACACTTTCGAGTTCATGCCAGTTGCCACCGCGACAAAAAGACGGCAGAGTCTACAAGTCTAATTGATACTCCGGGGTATCTGTTGAACACTTTGAGTTTTTTCCTACGACCAGCTGACTTTTTCGGGCTATCTTTATATTGCTTTTTTTACATCCCAAAGTGAAATGAAAAAACCCCGTTTACAGGGTAATTTTATTTCCCTGTCTAATATCTTCGTTTACTTTGGGAAATGTAAATACAAATTAAGTAAATTGTACGAGACTTTGCTGCTACTTTATACAAACAACCCTCGGTAAATCGATGACCTGTTAATTGGAAAGTATTTTACGAGTTTAATCCGGTGCGTTTAGTGATGTATAAATTGTGTTTTTTTTCCAAGTGCTGCGAGTTAACAATGAAGATGAAACTTGATTCGTTTTTCGCAGTAAAATCATGATTTTATGGTTTACATTGTAGAAAAATAAATGGGACATCTCCGGGCTGGGAGAGCACCGGATGCCGCGCTGCGGTCGGCGAGCCGGTCTGTCACTACCGGTTTCGCCCCGGTCTTATACTGAAACTTTCAAAAGTAGCACCACAAAAGGATTGAGTATCGGAGTTGTTCACTCAAAGTTTTATACGTAAAAGACAAAACAGAAATGTGTTTTTGTTGCCAACTAATGCGCTTTTGTCGCTAGACTGTAATACTTGCTTCAGTGGTATGTTGCTTTGGTTCTTTTGGTAGTATCAATGTTAATCCTTAAACACGAGTATAAATTTCAACCTAAAATTATAGTGACCATGGGCATTGTTTGGTCGACGTCTTGGGTACGATCAAAGGACATGTTTGCAATGTTCCTACAATGTGTGTATGGAGTAATTGCTGTCAGAATTAGGGGCTTTTGGCTGTTAAGCATTCTAAAGTTCTGCTTTGACATTAATCAGAGCCCGGATACTTAAGTGATGAAACTAAATTACTTTTAAGGAAAACTAAAGCTTGAATAAGACTAGAATGAACAAAATAAAGCCGTACAGTCCCATAAAGCTCAATAAGAACATACGCCAAAATCTAGAATCAATTCAGCTAAGTTGGTATGGAAAACGTGCCATAGGGTTGAGTGTTCAAATTCATTTCTATATCATCAAACAAACGATATTAATGCCCAGTCGATTCTGAAATTTTCTGAGGATTGATAACACTTAAAAAAATGGTAGAACAGTGTAACTTTTGATAATTTCCACGGATTTTTAGTAAACTGCGAAGGGCAGAGAAGAAAAGAAGCTACGAATCAAAACTAGTTCATAACAAAAGCTAGTTTTAGTATCGCTGTCTAAAGGGGAAATGCCGCCAGCATCTGCGGTACTATGCCACGGGGGTCTCTCTTTTTTATTGTTTTATTTTAAGGTTAGTTTTACTTTAGTTTTAAATTTGAATTAGTTTAATTCGCTTTACTTTCTATGTAATGTATATTTCAATAAACTCCAGCTAGTGTAATGCAGGAGCCGTTTCGAGCCATAGGTATTCCGAGTTTTTGTATAGCACGATTCAATCAGCACGCTTTCGTGCCGCGGTAAAAGCAGCGGGAAGCGACCGAGCATCCGGCACTCGCGGCCGCCGGAGATGGCCCATTCATCCCGCTATCGACTGCTCCAATGCTCCCGCAACTATTCACTCTTACATTTTGTCTCTCGATTGAGAAAAGAACGGAAATTGAGCAAGATACGTTTGTTGGCAGCGCCAGGCGGGATTAATCGTACACCTCAGCTGGAGCTTCGCAGTCACGTAAGAATGCATTTGGATGTACTTGGGAGAGGTCCGTGAGTTTTTTTGAATAGAAGTTTTTTTATGTTAAAGCCAGCTAATACCTAAATATGCTGTTATTATTTTACTTACGTTATGTAAAGTTACAATACTTACAAGATATCAGTCGCTTTCGAATACTATCGTAGTTGCAACATTGCTTAGAAACATACTTGGGTACTTTATGTCACAGATTTTTTTTTTGCTAAGAAGTTGTGCTGGAGCTCGAATAGAAAATACAATACAGCCATCATTGGATTTAAGAAATCAAAGTTCTTTAAATCAAGTTCAATTTCAGTTGAGCCGTGCTTGTAGCATATTTAAAAAAAATGGATTCATTTATCAAAACGGCATGATTTATGGTCAGAAACTCTTTCGGTAAATACAAATGAGAGGGAAGTAAAGGACGTTGGGTCATTGCCAAAGTGAAGCCTGATTAATGATTTTAGAGGCGCACCGGAATGTTTCGGGGAAAAATAAATTCAAACTGAACTTGTTCTTTGGCCCCCGACATCAACATTGGTTAATTGTATTGTTGACGATCACCAATGTGTGCCTTTTTATAGCAAAGTAATGCTGGAACTACAAAAGATACAATCATGATTTTGTGTGTCCAGTTTTCCAGGTCCAGTTTTAATCAACAAGTAAAATTGGAAATCTGTCTTCGTTGTTTTTAGTTTGACTCCTATTTGTAATCAGTTTTTCACAGGTATGCCCATTTTTTTATACCACGTCGGTGGCAAACAAAGATATAGGTAGCCCGTCTGATGGACGTTTGCAAGTCCGGATAACTAGCAGCCGATCCTTTAAAAAAAAGCTTAAGCATAAAAACAAAAAAAAGTAAAACCAACTGAACTATCTTCTATTCTAAAAAGAGATAAAACTGCACTGGAAACCAACAGGAATTATATTATCCGGCACACGAAAAATGTTACAAGTTGTAATGGCAGCGCCCGAGTTGTTGCAGCTTGTTAGCTCTAATTCCATCAGAGTTCGTTTACTGTTTTTGTACGTGAAGTTAGCACCACTTGTGCCTCGCCTTTCGTTAGATTTGCACTGATTAAAACGCTTCAAATAGCTGTAAGTGCAGCCAGGTTGTAATTACACGCTTTTACATTCGTAACAACTTTATTTGCGAATGCAAACTCGCAGTTTGGTTTAAATCTAGACTTTGGCTGCTATTACAAATATGGCAACTTCAATAATCTTTCTAAACCTGCAATTTTGTATTTAAAGCTAACTGTTAGGTTTATTAGGTCACTTGGATGTTATAATTGTCAAATACTGATTAATTTAACATCGAGAAATCATTTTTAAAATACGGAAAAGTTAAACTGTTCCTGATTGGGGATCAGAATCAACGAGTCAAATATTTCTGCTCTAATAAGTACGTTTGAAAGATCTCAAATGACCTCAATTTAACAATGAAATTTATTTAAATCCCATGCTCGTTTTACAATCTTAATTATGCCACCAATTTGGCTAAGGGCTTGACTTCAAAAGTACAAGTGAATAAGAAAGTTTTATATAAAATACGGTTACAATCAGGCCCGGAAATTTGCGGGACACAAATAAAATTTTGTTAAGGATTGACTGGTCGTATTTTACGGACTTTAGGGAGTTGATACTTATGAGTAAATAAGTAATGGGTAGGTACCTACGGCTATGTTATTCAGTTGTGTGCAGTGGAACTAAAATACATTAAACAGGTGTAAACATCACATGTGATATAGGTAGGTATAGAAAATCAATGTTATATAACCATTATATAAATATGAATATACATATATATACATTAATAAAGCTGAAGAGGGTCGAAAATCTGTACATGGAAGATATTAAAAAAAATTGGCTGGGGATGCTTAGAATCGATAACAGAACACGTTCCAACATTTTTTAGAATTTTTATCTGTTTTCCTGTTGTGTAGCGATAAACATGTCAAAGATCGCAGCTGCTGCCTAGTCACAACGTAAAAAAAATTACTTGAGTATCGTAGAGGTGCACTCATGGAAGGATTTTTCTTAATTCCCACGGGTTAGGAAGTAAATGGGGTTTATAAATCCACTGAAAAGGGGGCCTATCTCCGTAACTATAATTACAAGAGTCTTGAAATGTGGCATACCAGTAGGTACTGTATAGATTCAGGCGTTTCTTTTCGGAGGTCCATGTCAAAAATAAATGGACCAGTAGATAAGTATATCTGAAATCTGATTTCAGGACTTTGCTAAATTCCCGTGGAATAAGACAAAAAGAGGATTATTCTGTGTAATTCACTTGCTAATATAGTTTCTTGGTATTTGGCAGACAAATTCCGTGAAGATCAAAGAGGTGCACTACAATGGGATTTTCGAATTTTCCCACGGGATAAAAGGACGGTAAGTATCGAAAATATAGACTTTGTATTTAGTAGACATGTTCTTCGAAGATCAGTTAGGCGACATAAGAAGGGATTTTTTCGAATTTCCCATCAGAACAAAAGGATGGGATAAAAATAATGGAAGTGGTTGCCCATACAAGACACGGGTTTATTTCGTTGAGGTAGGTAGGTAAAGTGTAATTGTAATGGAACTTGCTAACTATGCATGTAAACAAACCGCCATATATATTATTGAAAATTGTCTCTGAATTACGAATTTACTAGTGATGTTTGTTTATATAGTTAGCAAGTTCCATAAAATGACACTTTAATACGAAATCATTGATGCTAAAGTTCGACTCGCATTTGGCTGTGGTTTTTGTACATTTTCAATTGGAGAGAGGAAGAAGTTTTAGCGCAAATTTTGATTCTGCGCGGACGAAGTCGCGGGCAAGAGCTAGTGGCTTTATAATCCGCTATAATAGTAAGCATTATATCAGTTATAACTCAGCCCCTGGCCCCTGTCAGCGGCATGTAGCCCTTTGTTCAAGAATTTAATTATTTATTATTTCGTTTATTCAAGCATAATAAATAAACCACCCATCTGAATTTTCCTCAAACCAAGGACGTTGATTATTATGGATAATTTATAATTATTCCAAAACACGATCAAGGTTTGTTTCACAAATCGAAGGGCTTTTTTATTATTAAAACTAACTGCAACAATTATGAAACACTCCTGGGCTTAGGTAAGTCTGAGTGAACTGTGACGAAACCAGTAAAACTCACGATAGTGTAATCACGGAACAACATGCACATAACTTTTAATAAAACGCGTATACAACCAAGAAACATCAACATACGACATTATACACTTTCATCGACCTAACGTAACAATTTATAGCTTTACTAAACAAAACAACCCCTTGTCCTTGTAGTTCAAACATTGACGTATCTGGGAACGGAACAAGTTGTGAATAAGAACCCTCTACCCCGCAGCCATAATAGGCAACTTGGAACTTTTGCGTCAAATACTTGTATAATGGCTGTTGGAGCTGTTATAGTTGGTTCACATTCTTTGGTTTGTCGCTGAGATTTATAGTTTGTGCCATAGATGAAAGGCTAAGGGTAATACAGAAGGGCGGATAACAATGTTTAGAAATTACTGCCTTCACGACTACAGCATTCTTGAGACTCGTTCAGATTCACAAAGAAACATTTTAGAACCAAGAACCATCTACAGTGCAACGGAAGATATTTACGCAAGAAAATTAAACCAAGAGCTTTGCAGTAGCACTGCAAGGGATATTGTGGCTAGACACGGTCGGTTCAGTTCCATGGACCAACCGACGCAGCATTGCATTGGCACATTAAAGCCTATCTAGACGGGCAATTGCATTGTAGATCGTCCTACTGCTGTCCTAAATGTATTGTACCGAGTGTCTGGGATAGCTTAAGACTTTGGACAATGTGTTAAGCTCCGTGGCAAGTTACGTCAAATAACGTTATTCACGAGCCCTTAACGAGGGGCGATGTCTAAATACCAACTGATATATTGTTAAACACCTAGTTTAATTATAGTCGAAAACAACAAAGTTGTAGCAACGCTGCGAATGATTTATATTGGTCGGGTTAAACCACAGGGAACGATAGTGTGGCATGTTAACTTATCCCAATGGATGTCGACGTAAAGTTTAAGGTGCCCTGCCTATTAGCGATAATAATAATAGGCATAATTCCAAAATTCGCTTAGCGGTCGAAGTGATTTAATGCAACGAAACTAATGTCAACTTTGAGTTTGAACAACCACACCGTCACAGAAACCAAGTCATCGAACACTAAAAGACTGTATAAGCATTAGTGCTCGGCATTCTGAACATTTCACCGTTATCGTGTTTATCTGTAAAGATACGAAGGGCAGAGCAACATTTGCGCAACATTTTTTCGGAGCTTAAACGCGTTGAGGTTTAGTCATAATTCTTTTTATCTACCACAATGCCCAAAAACTTTATCGCATACCGTACGCGAAAAAAAAGTTTATTTTTCCATCGTGTAGCAAAATTTCAGGAGCAAAATAACTTAACTCGAAGGATGGCGATAACAGGACGTTGGTGTTTCACACACTCGGGGAGGACTTGTGATTTATTGGAAATATTATACTTATACGGGACCCTTTGGGGATTTATTGTTTGAAATGTCTTTGGTTTTGTTTAAGAAGTCGGCAAAATCCTTATTTCATTCATCGAACCTTTTTCCCATTTTCAATAGATGAACCCTATTGAAATAGATATCATAAAAGTGTAATTAATTAGGGTAGGCAATAAGTTAAGTGCGGAGGTATTCAATGAACCTTTTTGTACATAAGTAACAAAAACTTGTCCGAATAAATTTCTTCATTAAGCGAAGTAATTCCCGCAGCTACATATCTACAGGGTCATGTACCTAGTATGCGATCTTAATACATACCTTGTCTCGTCTGGGAATTTAACCTGACAGGCAGCTAGTCAGAATTCCAAAATATATTTTTAATTAGTAGGTAGGTACTTTTGTATTTACATAATACAGTAAAATTACTCTGTAGGTATACAATATTTTACCCAAAAATGTCTACAGTGAGGCGTGAAATCGTGCGCACTCGTGCCTCGAATTTCTCGCTAATCACTCTAAATACATTACAAAAAGGCGCCAAAAGCTGCGTGGAATCAGTTCCTGCGCCCGTCACATAAGTCAGCCATAGGCGTAAAGGGTCCTAAATATCTCAAACAAGCATTCCAGGCGAGTTCGAGCGATTTGAAAATACGGCTGAAGAAAATTCAGTAGCATTTTATTGTCAGTGAGCCGGGCGATTCGTTCGGTTTAATAGCGAAGTAAAGTCGCGTTTTCACTAGAATAGAGAATGAAGGAATTTCTCCTGACTATTGTCTTTTGTTCGTTTAGCCAATCACGGGGCTCGGCTATTGTGCAGGTCGTGACCGAGGCTCTAGGCTTAACATTCAAAGCCAGTTTTGACAACAACGGAATCCTACGATTAGGTTTTCTGTTTTAAAATCAATTTGAGGAAACTACAAAAGGTGCCCGATTTATGCGAGTCGTTGTTGAACAATTGCTTTTAAGCTGAATTTGCGTTGTTTTAAGATTTTAACAATGGAAACGTGTTGAATAAAAATGCGCTCCCTTACGCCGGGTTCGTCGTCGTCACGACTGTAATCGTTCACGCACGAACTGTGCGTCACACTTGCGCGAAGATGTTTAGTTGAATGCCGACTAATATGTATAATAAAGCTATAAATATTACAATATGGTGATATAGTTTACGATCGTAATTCATCGCCCGCACCGTGTAGTTTATGGTAATGAGGGAAGGCGGATCTTCTGAAATACGGATCAGGGTTACTACAACGATGTGCAAAAATAACTGGTTACTTTCCATACAAAGTTACCAAGAAAGTGCCCCGTTATTTTTGCTCGTCGGTGTAGTTCCAATAAAATATTATTTGGTTGTTAATATTACGATCGTATTGGAATTGGTACTCTCAATTTAGCCTAACAGTGAGACTACGTCATTGTGCAAGGAAAATGATATCAGAACTAATAACCAGTTCAGTTGAATTTCCACGTTAGATATGTGGGCAATTCGAGCAAACAGTCAATATTACTAAAGTTAAAAATACAGTACGCCGCCACAAAGCCAAATACTCAAATGAAAGATTGATATTGGATCCTTTTTCGAAGTTCTCTTTTTAATTAATCGCTTTTGTAAAACCCAAAACTTCAAAGCAAAAGGGTATCGGAGTATCTCGATACGCTTCAATGTATCAAAATGAAACAAGCATCGCTCGGATATTTCTGTTGTCCTGCTTGTGATTGGCGTAAAAACGATACTCCGCGAAAGGGTAATGTAACATGTAAAGGAACAAGTTTATTTTTTAATTAAGAAGAAACATTTCACATGACTTTGTAAAAGTGTCGTATAAACCACTACTGTCAAACGGTAAATGATAGTGAATGCGATTTTGGAAACAAGCGTGTTAGACTAAATAATAGTGCCTTTGGTTTATACACAAGATTGGGGTGAGACTTAATAGTTTCAAGGCCTACTAAAAAGCTGCGTTGATTAGATACTGCTCGAACTGAATGTAAAACATTTATTTTGTGACTGGCGAACGCGGATTAATGGAGCGGCTAGAGCCGTTATTGTTTGTACTGTTAATACTGAACCCAAATATAATTTCTAATCTATTGCCCGTTACACAGCCATATTTTAATTTTTTCTCGACTCTGAATATAAAATGTTAAATCAATTTACGGGGTTACATTTTTCGAGATAACAAGGGCTTATCTTCAATTTCGTTTTGTAGAAAAAGCTAAACATTAAAATTGACGGTCTCTGAATATAAATTTAGATGTTTCGATTGCTAGAAATGATTACTTTTCTCCTTTGGGGGTCCGACGAGTGGCGAGTACGTGACACCGGAAGATTGTGATATTGTTATTCTGGCCGTGTTGAAGAGCTGTCTGGAATTACGAAAATTGTTTCGCGGATAAAATATATGTGTTTTATCAAAACCAACACGGAATTATTATGTCGGAGGATCCACTTGCGCCGCGGCGGTGGCGCCGTCTTGCGGTAAATTTAAATTGAATTGTATTTACACTTGTTTATGCTTTTATATCTGTCAAATAAAGATCGCATTATTATAATCTAAGAAGATTACACGTTCTTGGTAACGACAAGGAATTTACCACGCTTTCGCTTCTAACATGTCATATAATCTGATTTACTTTCATATAGTGTAAGTGCTCCGTGGGACGCGCTGCGAAGTCTACCCATTTATTAAAATGTCTCATAGTGATGTACGAGGACTTTTGCGTCTTTTGTCTTCGCCCAGCTTAATGATAAAACATCGATGGCAGATGCGAGTTCCAGCAACTTTAATCGTGAGAGTTGTTTATATTGCTAGTAGTGAAAGATATTCTTCGCTTCTCGTTTTTGGGGTTCTGTAATCGGCTAACTAGCGGGACCGTTGTTAGTTCCACCATGTCCGTTCGTCTTTTCGCAGCATAGCTCAGACTCCTAGCACTCGAGAACAAATTTAGCATGAGTGTAGTATGTACAGTCAAGTGTAATAATATGTATCTAGACAAAGTTTCAAAAATAAGTACCATACGCTCTTACACCAGCATAATAAGGTCGTGGGACATATTTTTGAGAAGTTCCTATCGATACTTTTTTTTTGCACTTGACCGTATATAATAATGAATATGCCGGCAATACTCCTACATGGCAGGTCTTGTGTAAATATTTTTTTCATCTATTTTATGGATTGAAGTTTCATAACACAGTTTTTCTAAATTCTGTTATCCGTTTGCGATTTTTTTTTACCATTACAAATAACGAACTAACTATCACAGTTTTGTAGGGTTGCAAGTTAACATTAAAAATAAACGAAATTAGCTTTTTACGTCAAACCAAGCCCTTAAAACTGACATGAAAATTACCTGCAACATTTTATTTGTTTCGTGGAATTTCAGACACCTTAAGCACCCTGTATACGGCGAACTTGAAGCACGCATAACCGCAAAGTAAGGCACTCTGTATACTGCTTAAATAATTGCGAGCTTGAGGGGAAATTTGGAGTAAAACATGGTTACTGAAGAGTTGAGAATCAGAAATGTTGACCAAGTTAACGCAACTTTATAGGTAAGATATTTTACTTGAACATTATTCAATGTCAAGGTATTTTAAATGGACATTCTTAACACTATTGGCAGGTTTGACAAAATATTGTTTCAGAGTTGATTGATTGCATGTAGGTCTTAAACATAGAGGAAATAACTTATAGAGACGAAATTAAAAAAAAATAGAAAAAATACGTGTGATCACTGCAGCGATTGCAGCACTCTGACTGGCCAGCTCAAAGTCAAGGAGGACACTAAAGTTGAGCAAGCAGATACAATGATTCATACATACACATACACAAATCACGTCTTTATCCCTTACTGGGTAGACAGAGCCTAAGGTGACAAGACCTACAGGCCACGTTTAGCAAGATTATGGGCGTATAGATGGAAAATGGAATCAAAATAGTGATGGGAAGCCGCATCGCCTATAACATGATTCCTATGATTTTTGCCCATTCCCTGGACGAGCTTTTACCATCTGCGCGGAAAATTTCTGCTAGTTGGTGTTGTAAGTGGTCACTAATGTGGCAGATTGGATAACCCGCGTTATAACTTTGTTGGATATTGAATAATTCCTCTATGTTTATAAAAAAATACTGTTTGTCTTTTACAAATTTATGTAACGTTCTATTAGGTGTATGTCACCATAACTCATTCTCATGATGCTAGAGATTATGGCTTGTTTTTCACATTTTCGTGAGCGTAAATCGAACAAAAATACATTTTAATTTCTTCTTAGAATTTGATAAGATGGGAAAAAAATCTGGTCGTAATATAAAGTACGTACATAATTTTTTCAAACAGCGTGCCATAACTTTTCAAATACCCTTTAATTTTATTTTTAATCATGTTGATGAACACATATATGCATGAATACATATTTTGATATGTACCACCAGAATTCTACTAGTGATTATTGTATTGTCACCTGGGGCCCGATTTTTTAAAGCACATGTCTAAAAATACCACTCGAAAGTGGTGAAAAATTGTGCTGAATTTGAAATTCGAGTAGCTTAGAAGATACTTAGGGCTCTCATTAATCTTGTGAACTAGTCAAAAATTTGATTAGAGCTGTACTTTTGAAGATATAAACAGATTTATACCACTTCCAAGTGATGTGCTTTCAAAAATCGGACCCCTGACTTACACAAGTATGCAAAATTTCAGCATGAGTTTACAGCTATTAGAAATCTACGTATTTTGAGGTTTTCATTTGCAACGTAATTGACAGAATTCCTGTAATAATACTGCAGACTTTACTTTCTCACGATAATTTTCAATATTAATTATTACCAATTTGATGCCGCCGATATTAGGTTCCAAACTACGTATACGGGCGACAAAACTTGACGGAATGTCGCCGAACTACGGAAACTCGGTAATTTTGAGTTCGGGAACTGATATAGCTACAATATATACGTAACAGTATTACTGGTAAACTTGTATCTATGAACAGTTAAACAGATGATATTAGAGTCTCGAAAAGCCTTGATATTCAGTGGTTTGATTGACCCTAGCGTTTCTTAAATAGGGAATAGTGTGTTCAAACCCCGGCTAGCACTTTAAAAAAATGCATTTTAAACTGGCATACCTGTGGTTATGTAGTAGTTTAATTAATAGTATATGTGAAGTTTCCTATCTGTTTTGAAAAGTATAAATTAGTTCCGAAAGAAAATTAGCCGAGTAATCGAGCAAAAAAGTGTTAACATCGTCCCAATGCAACAAAAGCCCATAAACCGGCTATTATCAAGACGCCGGGCGTACCTTTCAGCAACAACATCGTTGCGTCCAGTCCACCTTTATAATAAACTACTCAACTACGGCAGCACATGGCGACAATGTGCTAACTTGGAATATAAATCAAACCCTTTAATGTTCGGGCACTATCGGTTACGTTCGGGTCAAGTAGGTAAAAGTGATTTACAGGGCCCATAAAGACAGCTACCAACTGGCTATATTCGCCTGTCAGCGCCCCTTCAACACCCCTCACACGGCCTACGGGGTCGCGTGGACTTGTAATGAAGTGTATGTAACCCGTGTATAACAAGTAAAGTTTGTTGGGCTTGAAACCAATAACCTTCCGTAAGTGGGTCACGTAGATACTGCATAGAGGCGCCCGTGTTGCATCCTTCCTGTATGTTCCATGCCGCGATAAACCTGTTGGAATTTTCATATACAATCCCAAATCGCTTTTTAATTTATTTTTTTCTAATTTGTCTTCTAGATTTACACATTCACATTCAACTTGGGTATTTTATTTAATAAGGAAAGGAACGAGCACTGCCATTTTTTGGTAAGCTAAGCAATCAGCGCTGCTCATAGCGCTCATAGAAACACCACCAATCAAATATGTTACTTTTATTGGGAATTTATTGTCATAGCAACCATACACAGTAAAAATTTCACGTGCCACACATGATTCGGAAAATACCGACAACCTTTTTACGGAAAAACAGGCAAACAACGGAATGATAACACTAGGGTCCAGTTGAAACCGTTTGGGTGCAGAAGACAAAATAAATGTTTGTATTTCACATCTATAGAAAAACTTCACTAGAGAAATGTTAACCATAAATATGAAAAAACTGGTGCATAACACATTTTCATTACGAGCAATAAATATGAAACTCCTTTCTTCAACTTTTTAACACAAAAAGCAAAAGTTGGTAAAGTTTTGTTTAAGGGTAAAGGTAATTCTCCGAGGGGCTGTTCAGTTAGTTTACTTAGTATTAGAGCAGTTTGTTTAGGCGAGCCGCGCCAACACTAGATATAACACAATATAAATATTTCAGCAACAAATCAAATTTCACCTCTTGCTCTCAGTTACCAGTATAAAGTGCTTTGTTAAGCTGGATAACAACCTGAAAATGTGTATGAAAGGTGTATTTTGTACTAAAAAACTTAAGAAATACGAACTATACAGGTCTAGATTACCTGCGAAAAATTACGGACTGTGTTTGTACGAAATAAAATCATTTGAAACACCCGTCTCGTGGTACAGGAAACAGACTGAGAGACTCAATAAGTTAGCCAAGCTATCACTGCAGATGGATACCGTAATAATTGTTTGTGAACCAGCTTCAAGTAAGTATGCTCAAATTCTAATATTTCATAGTTAGAAGGCGATAAGGCAACTTCCGTACAACTATTATCAATGTAAGGCGTAACTTTACCGTAGTTGACTGTACATTTAATTTCAGCCAAAAACCCGATGCTGCGGAATACCAAAATTATCAAACTTTCGCCCATTGGGACTCGGAAAGTTAAATTTAACGTCTTGAAAGGTTGTAATGTATTATTTATTTATTGCTTAATGAAAATATTTAAAAACTCGTTGCTGATGTTTATTATTTCGTTTACAAACCTTAAAGTTTGTTCGTGACGACCGGGAATGATTTAGCTAAGTAAATAAAATAGATTTTTGGCTAAATATTTATGTTATTAAAACTCAGTTTAAGAGGTTTGTAAAATTTTAAGATAAAAACTGAAAAAAAAACCTTGGTTGATTCTTCTTATTTCCAAGAGAATGTTGAACTGTGTAAAAACTACCCGTGTAATAATATTTAATAGGTAAATAATTCTTTGACATTTCATATCTGCGTAAATGTCTGCTTATATTAGGTACAGTGTCATTTGTTTCCGCGGCGTTTCCCCGAATATTAGTAGAGCTCATCTAAACGACTGAAGCTGAAATGTAAAATTAAAAGTTAGATTACAAAACTTAACAATTTCATCAGAGTAAATGAAGTTTGAAATTTGTATCGTTAATTACATTGTGCGGATCTCGCTTCTTTAATTATGGTTACAAATCGTTGATTATGAAACTGAGCTCTGTTTTGATGGTTTCATTAATGCAGGAGTGACATATAAATTGAAACATTTACCCCTTTGTTCCTAAAAGTTAGACTTATTTTAGCTTTCATTTTTTAATCTATCTCTTTAACATTCTTGGCGTGTTCTGCTGTGTCAAGACGTGAGAGAGTGAGACAGCTGATAAAACTGCTTACTGGCACATGAGCATCTTGGTCTTGTAAGGACATCAGCTACACCCACCCAAGGGGGAGGTGAATGTCACTTACCATCAGATGGCCCCCTTGCTCAATTGCCACCCTATAGCATAAAAAATGTTCTCGACCGAATCGAGTGGTGAAAAGAAGGAAAAGAAGACTGAAAATAAAATAACAAATCTTAACCCAAAAAGGAATACAAACCTGGTAATAAACCAACCTAAGAAGTGCCTAACTAATATTTTTCATCATTCCTCCCCCTGATTACAAAATTCAAAGGTTGATATGATTTAAGGTAAATAAATCAAGGATCGAAATTGCTCATGTCCTTGACTTTTTAGAACAACGGATACAAAAAGGCAGGAAGGAAAATTTTTATCCAGCCCTGATTTCAAGAGATTCTTATCTACTCTACAAAAAACATGAATTGACGCCATACTTAAATAATTTAGCAAGCGAGCGCTTTCTACAAACGCATCCCAAATTCCTCCATTCAATCATGCAGACTGAAAGGAAAACGTTATGTCTATTCAAAATAACAGATTCAATTAAGCAAATACAAAATTTTCCGTTCAACAAAATTAGAATTTGTTAATAGGACGTAATAACCAATTAGGAAATTTTACTTACCCCTGTATCCACGAATATCCCCAGGCACTGAAGTTGTACCCAACACATCCATATGCCCACATGTCGAGTTACCCACCAAGCAGAAACTTTGATGAACTCAAATTTAAATTTCAAATTGCTCCGAATAAATTTGCAATGTAATACCCTTTCTTGTCTTACAACTTTTTTTACCTTTTATTTCTTTTGAGCTATCTGGGAGTGCTTTTTGGTCTCTCTGTGAGGCTTCATTAACTTTCGTTAACTAGGCGATGGAACTTTTTTACTTAAAGGGATTTCCATTAACATCAAGTTTAGAATAGATAAAATTGCATTTTAAGTTTCAATTTTTTAGTTTCAAAATTTTAATAAAATGACTCTAAATTTGCTATGTAAGATTTTTGGGGGCCACAAAATTGATTTGGCAAAATTTCCTGTTTCCTGCAATCACCGAGTTTTGGTTAATCGTTTAGGTACCTACCCAATATTAACTAACTCACTACGTTTTCCAGTGATCATAAATAGACACTTTGTTCGTTTCACTACACCACAGATGCTAAATCTAAATCACTTTATTTTTGTCGCCGCACGGTGACTGGCACCAGTGTTTACATGATAAAATAGATAATAATAATATTAGGATTGGTAATTGCTATTGGTGTCTTCTGAAGTGGTAATGGTAAGTGAAGAATTGTTAAGTTAACCCGAACTTCAAATGGGTTTTCTTCGATACCCAATTAGGTAATCATTATAGGTAACTCTAATTCCAAACCAAAGTTGGATCGATTCTATTAAGAAGTGTCAAAAATTACAGCTACAGAACCAGAATTGAATCGTATTAATACGTCATGGTAAGGCCCCAGGGAGGTTACCATGACGTCTTAATGCGACTCAATTCCGGTTCAGTTTAAGTTCGCTCGCTGTCAGATCTTTAATAAAAATGACAGCTAGAACCTGAACTGAGTCGGGAATCGCATGAAGTCATGGTAAAGCCCCAGTACTGTAAACACCATGGCCACGTAGCGTTTTATATACTTTTATCTTTGCTATAGCTTAAAATGTCTGGCTTGTCTATAGTAATTACTAAGTCTAGTTTGTTTTAGAAGCGGAACACGTACACACAGACACTGGCAGAAACCCAGAAAATGGAGCCTAATTCGTGATCTTTATCTCGAATTCAAATCGACAATCGAATAAGATGTAAAGACTTTTTAATTTAAAATTGTCACATGATATATTAGCTGAGGCAGTTACTAAAATTCTAATGATAATATTGCGCACCAGATATATAACTAAACGCTCATAGATATCAATTATATTTGATGAGCTCCGGTAATTTCGACGCAGACATTTTCCAAACACTACCTCGTCAAACATCGACATAATAATATGTAAGTAATGTATGTATGTATAACTTTTTATTGAACATAAAACACAGTAATTTTACAGGTAATGAGATAAACAGATGTACATAGCCGAACTTATCCTTTAAAGGGATCTGTTCCAATTAAACTTCGAACGATTGACAGGACAACAGAAACCAGAGTATAGAGAGTAGACATAAAAAGTTAAAAGAGCAATGACCCTAATTTAAACCCAAACAAATTAAGCGTTAAAAAACATACACAACAAATTCAAACTAATATATATGTCAGAAATATACTACATTATAAAAAAAAATTACATAAATACATACACACAAAAACATACTAAGTCCAATTAAGAAGACTCACTCATCAAGCCAATACTTCTTCAGGCAACGTATCAAAGGTATCAAATCGCTTCGCTTTATTCAGTTCAGGATAGCAAATAAGGTACAAAATTATTTATAACTAAAATATCAACTACCATTATTATATCGAGGGTTAAAAGCCAAATGGGTTTAAGCGACATTTTGGGTGAAATTGACTTATATACATATTTGGAATCAGCGATTTTTTTTGCATCGAATGGTCTGGGTTGCGGTTGAATCGAAGCATTTTTTCGGCGCTTCAACCAATTAGACTTTTGGTTCTATTTCTGGAAATCCACTGTTTAAACGACATAAAATACACAAAATTATGAATGGGTAGGACATCAAACAGGTATCAATTTAGAGTGTGTTACATAAGCTGTTTTAGCTTTTCCATTGTATTTTTAGATGGTTGTTAAAGCGTTTTTGTTAACATTGTTTTGCTATAGATAGGTCGGATAAGTCATTTGTCTTTTTACATAAAATGACAAGACATGTCACTTAAACATTTTTTCTTATATATCAAATCCAAAAAGATAGTCGCTTGAAACAATTTGGCTTTAATAGGTTTTAAATACCTTTGGCGCTTAAACTGTTTTGTTTTTACCAAAAATATTCTACATTATAGACTTCAGCTGTTTTTGGTACTTTTTTATTTGAGATGATTGTCTTTTAAAACGTTTTTCCTAGACTTGTTACGGACAATGTTGATATTTAATTCAACAAATTTTTGTATGAACCCTTATGATTATTGTCACATAATACTACCTAATATTTCGCGCTTGCTGCTTCAACATGCCGGCACAAGTATGAATCGGTCCGACGCGGGCCCTTCATTGATTGATTGATTGATTATTAAAATTCTGTCAAAGTAACTTATGAAGTCAACCCTGACGTATTGCACAGATATGAAGTTTCTGAATATTGACTATGACAAATATGACAACCATAGATACATACATACATACCGTCACGCCTTTTTCCCACTGGGGTAGGCAGATACTACTTTATTCCACTTGCTACGATCCTGACCCTGACATATTTCTTTCGCTTCATCCACAGTCATCAATCTCTTCATACATGCTCATCGGTTTCGGGTACTCCTGACCTGATCTTTTTCCAAAACGTCTCCTATTTGATCTCGGAACGTCCGTCTAGGCCTTCCTCTCCCAACGTAACCATTCACACTCCCCATATATAGATCTGTTTAGTTAGTCTACTTTCATCCATCCGCTCTACATGCCCAAACCAACTAAGCATACTTTTTTCCATCCTAGTCACTATATCCTCTTTCACACCAGCACGTTCCCTTATCACACTGTTCCTTATTCTATATTTCAGTGAAACACCTTCCATACTCCTTAACGCTCTCATTTCTACAGCATTTATTCTACTTTCATGCTTCTTTTGCCATACCCAAGTTTCGCTACCGTACATTAATGTTGGAACGAGCACCCCTCTGTGGACAGCCAGACGCGCCTTTTTCGACACCTTCTTACTGCTCACAAAGGCGTGCAGCTCCCCATTGAACATATTTCCTGCATTCACTCTTCTTTCAATATCACTTTCACACTTCCCATCTTTCGTAAACGCCGATCCCAGATATACAAACTCTTTTACCTATTCGACTTTCTTACCTGCAATCACAATCTCACATTCTGTCATACTGTCGTCTTTTTCAAACACCATAACTTTCGTCTTGCTTACATTAACATTCATACCTTTCGTTTCCAATGCACCACATAAAATGTTAGCCATCATCTGCAACTCCTCCTCCGACGATGCCAACAACACTTGGTCGTCGGCGTATAGTAGGCATTTGATGGTTAACCCACTCATTCCTAGTCCACAGTCATTCCCTTTCAAATCACTCAGGCATGTATGTATCCATGAATAGGTTAAACAGCCACGGTGACGCAACACATCGTTGTCTAACACCTTTTTTAATGCTAAACCATTCAGTGTACGCCCCGTTTATCCTCTCACAAGCACTAGAATCCTCATAGAGAGATTTTAGTGCTCGTATCAGATACCGTGTACTCCATGCATGGATAATGCTGACCACAACTCATTCCTCATCACTCTGTCATAAGCCTTCTCCAAGTCAACGAAGAAGCAGTATATTTTCGGGCCTTTGACAATATACTTTTCGCTTATACACCGCAAGGAGAAGACTTGATCCGTGCGTCCCATTCCCTTTCTAAAACCCACTTGTACATCCCATATTTTCTCATCGGTCTCTTTCATAACTTTTTCAATCAGTACATTTGCATACAGTTTGCCGAGGACGCTGAGAAGGCTTATTCCGCGGTAGTTTTTGCAGTCTACTTGTGACCCCTTTCCCTTATACAACGGCACAATCACGGCCTTACACCAATCCTCCGGTACCCGACCGTTCGTCCAACACAAGTTGAAAAGGTGGCACCACTGACTAGCTACCACGCGTTTACCGGCTCTCAGCATTTCGACCGACACCCTATCATATCCCGCAGACTTTCCTTACTTCATTCTTTTCATGGCGTTCACAATTTCATCCATACCTATCTCATTTTCCTGACTACTTTCACTCATCCCTCCGGAATGAGCCGAACAAACTTTCAAAATACTCCTTCCATCTTTTTAACACACACTCTTCTCATTTTATAACACTTCCATCCAGGCTTCTGATTTTACTCAGCTCCGAGGCTGTGTTTGTGACACAGGCTGTCTTTAAAGACTTCCAGAACATCTTAATATTTGTCCGGAAGTCATCAGAAAGCCTCGTATCAAAATTATCTTTACGTTCTTCCCTCTTTCTGTCACAAGACTTTGTTACTAATCCTTTCACTCTTTTGTACTCATCTTTCACTTTACCTACATCTTCATCCGTCACCTTTTGCATTCTTCGATTAGCCTTTCTCACTTACCAATCCAACCATGCCTTCTTCTTTTCTCGTACCACCTGTTGTGCCTCAGCATCCATCCATACGTTCCTTTTCTTTCTCCCTTTTACCCCTTTTGCACACCCCACACACCTCAGTAGCAATATTCACAACTCCTTCCTTAAATGCCGTCCACACCTTTTCTATCTCACATACTTCACCTAAGTCGCGAAGTCGGTCCTTTAATACATCCTTGTACTTTTCTCTTACATTCTCGTCTTTTAGATTCTCCACTTTTATTCGCTCAAGGACTAGTGGTTTCTTTGACCCGGTGCCGCCATTGCTTAAACAGACCACTAATTCGACATATCACCAGGTGGTGGTCTGTATGGTATGGATGCCGACTCCGCGGTATGCACGAGTGTTCCTGACTTTATTTCTCAATCTTTCATCCACGGTCACAAAATCAATCATACTTTTCGCACTTCCTTCTTCCCTTGTGCACATATGGATCTTTTTATGTGCAAATACTGTGTTTGTCACTCAAAGATTCCACTCCAAACACACCTCAAGCACGCTTTTCCCGTTTACATTCACTCGTTCATCACCAAACGCACCAAGCACTCTTTCATATCCGTTACGCTTTTTACTTACCCATCCGTAAAAATCACCTAGCATGATGATCCTCTCATTCTCCTTGCATTTACTCGCAATATCTCTCACACTATCCCAGAACTCTTCGTTTCAACGTTCAGCTTTGTCTTTTATAGACCCACTCGATCCTACATCCGTCGGTGCATATATACCGAGAACGAAGATACGAGTGAGTCCAACTTTCAGCCTCACCCACACAAGCCTGGGACTCACACACTCAAACTCACTCAGCCACTTTTGCAGAAAGTATGACACCAACTCCCTGACGGCCTTGATTGGCGCCAGACCAATATGCCATATAGGTTCCATGTTTAGTGGTGTCACATCCTTTTCCGCTTCGTTACATTCACACACAAAACACAATATGCCTAACATCCATCATCTGACACACTTCATCAACTTTGTCTTGCATTCCTTCTCTTACATTACATTCTATTCATGCTAGATTATTACAATAAGTTAAGTAAAAAATACTTAAGTTTATGGTACAAAATTATAATGTTTTGACCATTTATGACCTGGATGTGGCGCATTAGTCATTAAAAGCGTTTTTTTTATATATCTATCTACTTTAATTGTCTATTTCTAACTTATTCAACATCGGTAAAATTTTGACTTACAAGGCAAAAACTCCATACCCAAAATGACTTATTGGCCAATCGCAATTTTAATCTTGATAATGTTGGTATTTCATACAATTGATATTCGGAGCCAATAGTCGTTTGAGATACTTTCCTTCCCCGCAATACAATTTTGAATGGACTTTAAGCTGTTTGTCGTTAATTCGTCTTTATCGGGTTAAGTTGGTTCATACCAATTGCTTTAATCTATTTATGATCTAATAGTTACTTAAAACATTTTGCTTTTTGCTGATAATCCACTAGACTGGATTTCAACCGTTTTTCCTTCATCTGAAATTTAGACAATTTGTGGAATTTTGTATTAAGCGACATTTAAATCAGAAAATAACTATATATTTTTTGTCAAAAATATGTAAAATTATAGATTATATTAATACAAATTGTTGTAGGGTACTTTGAAGACTCTAAATTAAATAGTATTTCAGTAATGATTTTTTTTCGAAAAATAAATCTTTTAAACAGCTCTCCTGTAAAGTTCAAAAAATGTCGCTTAAACCAATTTGGCTTTTAACCCTCGATATCTTGTACCAAAGCGGTATCAGATGTTCGAATCTAATATGCAGTAATACTAGTAATACAGCGGTAAACTAACGAAGTTATACCTTTAGCACAAGGTGAGCCCCGACGTTGAGAGACCCAGATCGAATGAAACACGAAGTTAATAGCACTTGATGAAATTAGTGAGGGTTCTCAATGAAATAACCAACCATTAACGCTATTGCTAGCGTTGCCAAAGCTCATATTTGCCGAATCAAAAGTCAAGCGCGGTCAGTGGTGACGTGGGTTATAATTTATCATGATTATTACTGGATACTTACGTCAGATTACTCAACGAATCGTATGCAAGGGTCTAACCGTTTTCTGACATATTTCAAACGCCTCTGATTTCTGTTGAATTGTAGCTGTTTATTATGGTGTTTGAATTTTAAAAAAAACTTTACATACAGAAATATAAAGTCTGCATGATTGTCCCAAGTGAGCCTAGCTCAAACTTTTAGACCTAGAAATTTATAGACTCTCGGGATGTCAAGTTGGGCAAAGCCATGGATACAAAGCAGTATAAAATAGCCTCGGATACTCTTACTAAAAAATGTATTGAGTCCAGTTTGGTTTCACTTAATTCCTCGACACAATTGTACATACCAACAACAGTATAACAGTACGAAAACGGATTGGAAGTAGCTTACTTCAAATAAAATCCACTTGGGTTCGGTTCAACCTACAATAAACGTAATAAAAAGTCCAAGCTTCAAAAAGTAGGGGCTTAAAATGTCCTTTGAGAGCTAACAACGAACTCTTTGGTACAGTTTCCCGGGAAAATTTGCTAATAGTGTTGGACGTCACTTTGTTCCTAAATATGGCATCTGCTCTTAAAACATACCCTATTTCTGTGAAATTTTACGTCCTTTCCTAGAATTTCCAGGCAAAAACCATCGAAAAGCTATATTCTTTGAGGAGAAATCCTAATTCAAACAGTTTATTTTCAAAGTAAATTCGGAAAAGCAAAGAGCTAAATAATTATCAGTAAGTAGAGTGAAGCATTTTCTGAAGTCAAGTATAAAACGAAACCTTTGAATTGATTTAGCAAGTACATACGTTCCATTTATAGGTTCTCGTATCCCAGGACTAATGAACGTGTACACAAAGTAATTTCCAGAGGGTGTACTAACTTTCAAAATTATTAAAACTATATATTTTCTTGAGTGTATACATTCCTTAAATTTATACGATAATTATAAAATCCACTTGTTTAAATAATATTGAATCTTACTTCATATTTTTTTTTATTTTCAGTTGCTCACATATTATTAGGCTTCCTCAGTTGAATATGACAGGAAAACCGTACATATTTTATTATTTGTTGAATCTGTTCAAATATTTTGTGCACCTTTGCTGCACTGCCGTGGGAATGGTCATATATTTATGAACTCGACTGTACCTAAAATATTTGGTCCCTAAAAAATTAAAGGGAGCCCACAGGACCATCGGCTTGTCTTTACATAGAGGTGCACCAAGTCCTTTGTGTCGCAAATTGAATCATAACGCAAAGTGCTATACAGAGGGTAGGTAGCTATAATAAATTAGGTCCTACCTCCCTTTTAGAGCTCCGTTCGTGACGTGCTCTTTGTAATATAATTCCATTTCCCTAATTATCGCTCGAAATTCCCTCGATTAGGTAACAATATGGCACCTTCCGAAATTACATGGCATGCGTAAAAGTTATTTGACGAATAAAACGGCTACTTCGTTCTGAGATTTGATTGAATTATTTCCTTGTAACCTACAGTAATTAAAATTACCTTTATTAATAAGTTACAGTACTCATTGTTATTTTTATTGTTAAAATATCAATATTATTGATTTATTCTCCTATTTTACTTTAACCAGTTCAGGTTCTTTGTCGAAATTACTGTCTTGATTTGTTGTGCATAGTTTCATTCACTAAAAATATTTTGTACTTATTTTATTTTTGTTATTGTATGACAACTGACAAATAGTAAACTAATTAACAAACAATATTTACCTTGCTACTCCGCTGCTCAAAAGCGGATGCGGATGCGGTTTGAGTAGCGGAGTAGCAAGGTAAATAATTATTTGTTCATTGAAATGGACCCCCGCAAAGTAACGCCTGATTCAATAAAATTGTAAACTACCTGTCATGTAGTTACATTCACTATTAAAATAGCTATATCCAAGAAAACGGAGTAACAAAAGAAGAAAGGCGATACAAAGCAAGTTATGCTGACATATTGAAGTAATAAGTACTCCACCAACACGCGAGAAATATTGCTATCCTTTAACAGCAAGTATAAGTTTTCCGGCAAAGTATTGATTGATTGACCATAACTTGGCTTTATGACTGATTAATTGATGTAGTAACTTCGACGTTTGGAATAATAACGTAAGTAAAGTTTGAAAACCTGACTAATATCCGCGCGTATTATGATGCAGAGAAACTAGTGAAGTTTTCACACAAAAACCGCCTCGATCGCGTTCACGTAAACGTCGTGTTGTCGTTTATTTATAAACTTAACGTCTCAATTACTTACTATAGAAAAATTGGCAGCGCCACTAGTGGATCAAAACGGCAACAAAAGGATCTTCATTTGACATAATCACTACATAGTATAAAATAAAGTCGCTTTCTCTGTCCCCGTGTCCCGATGTATGCTTATATCTTCAAAACTACACAACGAATTTTAATGCGGTTTTTTTTAATAGATAGAGTGATTCAAGAGGAAGGTTTATATGTATAATACATGCATAATATACCGTGCGAAGCCGGGGCGGGTCGCTAGTAATATATATTTTGTTGATGTTGAAACAATATTTAATTGATGCTACCGTGTTGCCTGACCATATTCCCACAAATGTATTGCTAATAATATTTATATACATATTATATTATGTACAGATAAGATATATATACCTATATAAATATACTATATCATTTACAACCACATACGAGAACTATTAAAGTACCTAATGCGACGCGCGCCCAAATTCACGTCGCGTGTGTAGCAAGTTTGCTATCTCAAAACATTCCATCCATCTAATTTAGTCTGAATAACTAAGTAATTACTTCCAAGATGCCTCAGTACATCTGCTGTGCTGCAGTAACCGACTTTCAGTACATCAACGTGTGACGTCTGACCGCGGCCGCTAAAGTCCGAAGGCTATATGGTTACTGCGTCTATTTCCGACACTGCTCCTAACTAATGCTGTACCGACGTTCTGAAGACATTTATATGGCACTAGTGTTCCACATTTAGGAGCTCTATGACACCATTGGTGTTGGGACGATATGTTACTTCGTTAAAAGTTAAAATTATTACGTAGGTTCTCTTAAATATCCTTAAATTAATGTAACTAGACTAAGGTTTTTTTAACTCCATTCCTTTGACATTGATATTAACGGCTTCCTCTAAATATCATTAAATCTCATAAGAGCCTCGTCGTTAAAGAGATTCGAAATAGTAAACATGGAGATTAAAATGAGTGTGCAGCAGTCAAAGCAAATGATAATTAATAATGAATTTCTATAAACACTAACTAAGTTGAATCACACGAAGAAAAGCGTAGACATAAATATTAATTTTATTTCTGAGATGTCCTTAAGCCAGAAGTCGCAAGACGAATCCTTTTTATGCTGGACTTATATTTTACTCGCTTTAAAAATCTCATCGTTGTATTTTTACATTATACGTTTTCAGAAATAAACAATCAAAATATACCTTGACTTATGGTTGAAACATAATTATATTCGTGATTGCAGGCCGCAATTTAAACTATTACGCAGCTCGGATTTGCGTCAGAATAGATTTGAAATATTACTTGTTGGGTACTACTGCATCAAATAACAAACATATTATACAACATACGAAAAAGCTAAAGTCTATCGAAAGAAATTCTTTCTAATATTTGATGTTCTGAAACACCCAATAAAACCAAGAGTTGACTTATGAAGGCTTGGAAAGCCCTTTAGAGCTTATTTTATTGATATTATAATATTTCTACTAGACGACGTTTTCCTGAAATTCAATATTGTGTTATGTTATGAACTGTTAATTTGACGAACAGAACTGGGAATATCTGATATCGAAGCCCTATCCATACACAACTTTATATCTCCTGCGGGATTTGGCTTCCAGGTTCACTCGCCTCGGGGAGACGCCTCAATTGTTTAGTCACTCTCACTTACACCTCCGCCTAGCAGAACTACCGAACTCTGATTCAGCACTCAAAAAATAGACAAAGTGTAGGCAAAGAAGTAAGTGTAAGCGGTGAGCTCCAAAGTCACCTCTCTACCTCTAAGTGTATTCCAAAGTTGAATTGTATCCACGAAGTTGCGAGGTGTAATTTGAAGTTCTTTCGTCGAGCGACGTACCAGCGTAATTGCGTTTAAAAGTGAAACTTTTGCAACTATGAAAATTGTTGCCAGAATTGAGTTTAACTCCCATCGCCTACTTAAAGCTCCGGGTGTCGGCTAACTCTCTATTAAATTTATGGCGATGGAATTGGAAAGCGGATCGCTCTAATGGACAGTGACCAAAGTAATGCGTGGGTTTTTGGGAGGTTTTAGCCAAAGTTAAATAGATATGTTGTCTACCTAGATGCTAATACATAAAATACGCTAGTGATATTAATTACACATTCAAGACTTATGCCAATGTAAGATAAAACCCAATTATTAAAAAATATATTTTTGTTTAGCTCTACTTACTTAACTATAATATACTTACCTAGGACTTCGAAATTTACAAAGCAAGGCATTACAAAGAATAATTGAACCTAAAGTTTTCATAAATTATTACGTAAAGTTTTAGTATAACGACTTGAATAAGAGAAATACTACCATTTTCAACATTATTATGCATCTAGAGATCGAGTAGAAATACTTAGTCAAATGAAAATACCATAAAACTCTTCCTACCATTTCCTACGAAAGGTTGGCTAGCGAATGCATTTAAATCGACTCCGTTATTTTTTCTCCAACATTTACTGCTTTATTTTCATCATATCGCATTTTACGATTTGCATTCCGAAGAAAGGTGATAAGTTGCTTTATCGATTGCCATTATATTTGATTATTATATATATTTCAATGACAACTATGAAAAAGGGCAAGATAAAGTTTTTGGAAGAAGTCGGCAGTACATGTTACTCATTACTTGACTCTATTACATTGCTTAGTGTGTAGTTGAAACGTTTTGATCATGCTTATCAATATTACTCACTTCAAAATGTGTCAACTATACGTAGCCGTGAAAAAAGTACCCTCGTCACCCATCTCCGTGGCTAAAATAATCATAAGACATTTAAAATTGAAAAAACTACACAGTGAAATAAATACTTTACAGAAATAATACCCAGAATTTGAAAAAGCACAGATGAGTTACAGAAGAGCGCCTCAATACGACACGTGGTCGTAAATATAGAGACAGATGCATTTGCGCGTGTAATTTTCTGCCTCTGTGAACTTTGTCGGATTAGACAACATGGAGTAGCTCAGCAGGGGCTATACTTAAATGTGTATACACGTCGACAACAAAGTATTTTTCGCCTCAACGCTCCCAGGAGCATAGGACACTCAACCGTCCGGATCTCCTCGACTTTACCTTCGGTTTGAGGCACACTACGTTATGGTTGTTTTAATCTAAAGAACGTAAAAACATTATTTTATAATTATTTTTTATCACTTCACTACATAGTATAAAATAAAGTCGCTTTTTCTGTCCCCGTGTCCGTATGTATGCTTATATCTTCAAAACCAGTCAACGGATTTTGATGCGGTTTTTTTTAATAGATAGAGTGATTCAAGAGGAAGGTTTATATGTATAATGCATGCATAATATACCGTGCGAAGCCGGGGCGGGTCGCTAGTTTTTTATTAAATGGAGAAGATTATGGTGGCGTTTAGCTTAACAATAATGAAGCATCGACCATTTTGTCTGGTCCGAAGTAATTTTACGATTATTAGCTGAGAACTTTGCTATCTGTAGTTTCAGTTTTAAAGCCCTTTTCATAAATGACAGTAAAATTACGAAATTACTGTATTCCATTCAAAGCGCTGTCTAATAGAAATAAGCAGTGCAAAAGTGCCAAATAAGTTTTATTATATAGATACAACCGGCCGTGAACTCCTAGAACGACATTCAGGTTTCGAGCGCCATCGGCCAATTCAAGTGTCAAACCCAAAAGAGTGAGTGCAACAGCAAGACAGTCCCGAAGGTCTTCTTATGTACTATCGCACTGTACTCAAATATACAGCTAACATTTACTGAAAAGGTAGAGCCGACCAAGAAAGTGCTTTACTATTTTTATGATAGGGTTTACATCAGAAAAACAATAATAAGGCTGATTGTCACATTGTCCAAGTGGAAATAGATTTTGATATTTTAAGCCGCACAAAATGACATTGAACTTTAGGGTGATCATTTCTTGGTCGTATATAGAGGATATTTCACCAATTCATCATCAATACTTTAGCGAATATTCAATATCCCAAAAAATACACAAATTTACGAGTACGAAAAGCATCACTAAGGAACTGATGTTCCAATTTTAAATGTACGAAATAGATGTTTAATACAGACGATATTAATGATTTACTTTTTAAACTTTATAACAAACGATTGTCTAGGTCGCAATCGTCATTAAATTATTGTGCGCGAGTGGTCAAAGCGCGACCGAGTCTTCTGTCCCGAGTCCGCCGTCAGATTGAAGGCTTGCAAACTACGTCTAGGATACACAAAAACGATAAATAAAGTCTAACTTCAATTTGAAAACATAAGCAGGCAAATCCAAATAGAATGTATACCTACATATAAAATACTTCTTAAAGAAAAAACATAGAATGTACCAGTTGCCTCTCTTCCCGCGCAGATGGTAAAAGCCCATCGAGGGAATGGGCGAAAATCATAGGAATCAAGTTATAGGCGATGCGGCTAGCAACCCATCACTATTTTGATTCCACTTTCCAACTATGCGCCCACATAGTCTTGCTAAATGTGGCCTGTAGGTCTTGCTACCTTGGGCTCTGTCTACCACGTAAGGGATAAAGACGTGATTTGTGTATGAATGTATGTATGTATAAAATCATAAGTAATGCATCCTATTTATTAGAGTCTTACCGAACTTTCGATTTGTTTTTAGGCTTCATCTTTTTAATTGAGTGTATTCTTGCACCGTCTATATGTCTATTCAATCCAATCCGATCACTGAAAGTGGGTAAAGCCTAAACCAATAAACAAAACAAACGTACATAGCAAGTTACTAAACGCTTGTAACTAAATATGCCAGTGGCAAGTACTGTCATTGCCTAAACCCAACTCTTCATTTGTAATTATTTTCGTTCTGGAATAGAGAAACATTTCCATAAAAATAAAGAGTCAGTGCGCAGTCCTGTAGACAAGAACAACTAGTTTTTCTGTTGACATAAATCCTGTCCCTTTGGGAATAGGAAACGATGCGGAAGCGCTTCACAGAAGGCTCTTATGGGCGGCGTAATTTATAACCTATCCACTACACTACTGCCGTCACCCATTACAACTGCCTACACACAAACTACGAATGCATCCGTCCTTTATTAACTCCGGTGGTTGAAATGAGACAGAGATACCACACCATGATTTAAGTTCGACGTTGAATGGGAGGGACGACTTGTTTGTAAGGGAACATGATCCTGATCGGGTTCATACACAAACTAAATAGGCGGGTTAAATAGCCTTGAATACTTTAAAAGAGTCATGTGCGTACCCTTGAGGTTATTTTGGAGAGGGTTTTAACTTACTATTATAAGGGATCGAGCCAACTCAGGTAATGGGATGGAGATTTTGTCTTGTTACCTTTTGACTTAGCAACGGTAATGTGTCAATAGAATTAATAGTTTGAGTGCAAATCAATGTCACTAATACTAACAGACGCGTTTCAACTCACAACCATAATTAATTTAAAAAAATAAAGCTACATTTCAAACAAACAAGCATCAGTAATAATACCATTCACGATTTTTGTTTCAGTGTTATTATTTCTTTTCTGAGTTAGTTTTAATTTAGATATTATGTAGCTACTTAGTGAAATATTAGAGTAAGACTAACTGACTAACAGTACGCTTAATTTTAAAGAGCAAAATTTGCTTCCCTTTGGCCTATCATGCATTGCATCTTCGTTATGATGTTAGCAGGTGTTTAATATTATTTACATCTCAATGTGAAACGCTGTAGTGAAGTTTCAGGAGTCTTAGAAGATTTAAGCCCATTCAGTCTTATAATCAAAGTCGGGAAAGAAACTATTCCCCCTCGCCCAAGTCACCGGGCCAGCGACAACTATTACCCTCGGGACGATACATCTTACATTTTTCGTGATAAGTAGCTTTAGCTTTGTACAATACTGATTTATAGGGGCCTTAAAATATATGTTACAGCAGATAAAAAAAATCAGAGGTCGTAATATGTACTCGTGACAAGCGATTGTGAAATTGTTTTATGACCCGTGCTGCTAATAAATTTGTCATGGCTGTTTTCATTTAGGATTTTCATTTCATTAAAATTTTCATTTGAACTTTTGCGTGGCACGCTTAAAATAAAACGATCTCAAACGAAAATTTTACACCGCTTTAACTGCCTTTAAGGCAGCTAATAAAGTACTTATTAAATAAAATATTTTCAAAACAAACAGGTTTAACGGAGCAAGAGTGTGCTTGTAGGAAACAAATGAAGTCACGCTGGTAAATAAATTAAGCAAATAGCTCAGTGTGCAAGTTTACATGGGGATATATTTATGGTTTTGTGAGAGCAACACATTATTACTTCCTCTCACACTAGCAAGTCATTTAATCACTGTAACTGCGGCTAATGTGCCACATTATTTCGGACGAAGAAAGCTTTCGAAATATGGCCCGGACGTGTTGTTATCTTTATCCCTTTTATTAAATATTAGACGGACATACTTCAGTGCTGTGACAAGAGATTTAATACACAAGTACATACGTTTTGCAGAGCTTTGTGTGCCACAAGACAAGGAAATGACAGCGGTTAATATTGTGTTTGTTTGTTCTGAATTTCTATTTGATGTTGAAATGCACTAATGTCGTGAAGTTCCACACAGAGTTGGCCACTTAATTAATACGTTAACTTTATAACGGCAAGCAGAAGTGCAATTAATAAAATCTAAACCATTAAAGTTTTTAACTTATTGCTTATTGCGCGGTTAGCACTCGAGTGAACTCACGGCTATCGCGCGAGAGATAGACTGCCCGTCTTTTTCTTAGTGTTCGTTTTAGAAAGAGACGGGAAGTCTAAATCGAGTGCAACACAGCTTTCGCACGCACTCGTGCTGGCCTTGCATAATATAGAAACATTCAGAAGTCCAGTAGAATTTGAACTAGATAGAATACATTTTTAGATTTTCCTCTTCATAGTAAAGATTTGCGTGTGTTAGCTTAAGTAATGTATTCAATTAGCCAGTTGACTTAAACAGAATATAATTAGAAGGCATCCATCATTGTTGATTATGGATGTGATTGTGATCAGTGGATAGTGCATCGCAGCTAATAGCAAAGCACCAGCGGTACACAAAACCGCTTGTTCGCCGTACATAACTATTTTACATTACCAGGACATTCTAAGGTAAAATAAAGACTATTTCTAAATTAAAACGCATGTTCGCAGCTTAGGGGTGGCCCGGGAGCCACCTCCGCCGCACCTAAACCTAAATTAATCCAAAGTAATCATCCTACATTGGTTTTACCAGTGCCGGTTATGTAACTTGGTTATGTACGGGGAACAAGGTCACAGAACATCTCCAAGCACTGCGCTTGATTGACTACTAACTACTACTACTACTGACAAATACTTGTAGGTACACTAACAATATCGAACAAAAAATAAGAATTGATAGATGATACTAGCTTACCTAATTCCGAAAGTTATCAGTGATTTAAAATTATTACTAACTAGCTGACCCGGCGAACTTTGTTCCACCTTAAATTTGAAAAATTCCAGTGGTTTGGGCTGTGCTATCCCGCGGGAACTATGCAATTTTCCGGGATAAAAACTATCCTATGTCCTTTCCCGGGACTCAAACTATCTGTATACCAAATTTCAACTAAATCGGCCCAGCGGTTTAAGCGTGAAAAGGTAACAGACAGACAGACAGACAGACAGACAGAGTTACTTTCGCATTTATAATATTAGTAAGGATAAGGAAGTAAGGATAACCTACTAGCTAGAGGTTAATATATATTAACTTACGCACCACATATAAACAAAAGTCGTTTCAAATTGACACATACATATATACACATTTCACGTTTATATCTTACGGGATATACAGAGCCTATGATAAAAAGACCTAAAAGCCACGGTTAGCATAATTGTGGACATATAGGTAGGAAGGGGAATCATAATGGGTTGCTAGCCGCATCGCCTATACCATGATTCCTAAGATTTTGCCCAATCCCCTGGATGGAGCGTGGCGTCTCCTGTAATTGGGCTTCTCGGAGGTCGGGGCCAAGGCTTTTCAAATTTCGGGGAATTTCAAATTGACTTGTATAATAATCGCATATGCTAGCTGCATGTATTGTACGGCGATCGCATTGTATTAGATGACCACACTGCTGTTAGGACAACTGTGTGTCCACCAAGCCGATCTGTTCGCTCGCACATTAATTACGTCGCACGGCACTGTCTCGTGAAATATGAACCTGCAGCGATATCATACCAGCGTTGCACTGACGCCGTTGAATAATTTATGACCATACGAACAGAAAACGCCTATGCCATCGACCGGGTTTAGATTACTCATGGCCTGCACTTCGATTATAGGGCGAACACTGACTATAAGTCGCAGACGCGCTTGTGAATCACAACTGTTTCATAAGTTTGTAACTACGTTACAATCTGCAGAAAGCTTTCAATGGTGAGCAGTAGATGTTCCATGGGAGTTTATAATTGTGTCGTACAGACACATCATTCAAACAGATGACGCTTAGCGACAAAATCCGCAGGGTAACAAAAAGGTCACGTGACAGGTAGAAAAATTCGGAGACTACCCACCTGCTATGGGTGGTGTAGGGGTATAGCACGCGTCACGGGATGGCGAGGATCCGGGTTCGATTCCCGGCCATAGCTTTACTTTTCGGATTTTTCTATGTGTTATAATTCTCACTGATATTTAGAAATTTAGAAAGCTTTCAATACCGGATGGAAAAAGTACCGATGCGAAGATTACTTAACTATAAAATCAGCAAGACCAACGTTTTTGATTGTGTTCAATTAAGCGAATTAAAAGCCATTCGGTTATATAAAGATTGCACGTTCAAAATGTTTGAATTCTGTTTTCAAATTCTGGCCAAGTAATATTGCGCTGGACTTCAGTCACCCAACCTGGACTGGACGGTAAGGACTTTAAGGACTTAAAGCAGAATCTCTGTGGTTATCTAGCTTTTTGCCGGAGCTTTGCTGTCTGTGGTTTGCCGTTTCTCATAATTCCAACAACCTAATTCAAATTGTATAAGAAACATAAGCATAGAAATCATTTGACAACTTAATCTACCTAATTAACTTAGCCAACTGCTTTTAAGTTGAACAAAAACTGTATCCTTCTTTAAATATGCTTAAATTTTCAGATAGCGGAGTAACAGCTTAAGATTTAATCATTTCAAAATAATGGCTTCCATTTAAGTTTGTATTCATTGGTCCTATTCGTGATTGTAATTTGCAACCGAGTTAAGCTCATTCATTGGTCGAAATAGCAGCGCGTTTGCAATCTCAATTAAATATCGCAAATTTGCAGGCTCGCCCACTGATTGAAACGCAACGGTTACGTCAGTCAATTTGCCCAAACGCATTCAGTTGAAGCACGCCACTAGGTTCATCATAAGCCATTTTTAGGGTTCCGTACCTCAAAAGGAAAAAACGGAACCCTTATAGGATCACTTTGTTGTCCGTCTGTCCGTCTGTCAAGACCCTTTTTCTCAGGAACTCGTGGAGGTATGAAGCTGAAATTTATATCAATTACTCAGGTCTACTGTCCCTTGAAGCTGTGAAAAAATCAAACTTCTAAGCCAACGCAATCAAAAGATACAGCCCTTTATGCCGCAAATTTCCGCAAATTTTCAACTCTCAAGGGAATCAAAACCTACAAGGTAGTTCCCGTGAACGCAGAATCTTGAAATTTGGTATGAAGGTAGGTCTTATAGCACAGATTAAAGAATAATTGCGAAAACTGTAAATGTGTATGTATGTCTGTATATAGCAGTGACCAATATAAAGTAACCCCACACTGCGTACATTTTGCTTTGGAACAGGGCTCTGCTTACACTGGTTTTAGATATTTATAGGTAATGATACGGAACCCTCGGTGCGCGAGTCCGACTCGCACTTGACCGGTTTTTTACTATCAAATACATATAATTTTCCATATACCAAGGCTTAGAGAAAATCGTTTTAGTAACCTCTAAATTTTAAATGATTTACAGTTTGAGTAAGCTTATGTTAAAGTAGCAAGAATACAAATACGCACGCACAACTTGTCGGTTTGCTATGGATTTTGGTATTACTGGTAATAGGAAAAAATACTACATTATGTAACTTTATGTCTTTTTCGTCCGATTATATGCCAGGTACTGTAGAAATTAAAAAAATCCTACCTAATCTTCGTCTCTCGACCTAAACGATTAAAAATTATAAATGTTTAAACTATGAAACTCGCTATTTACAATTTTAAGACACAAACTATTAACCAGACAATATTCGATAATGCCATCGGTATTATTGCGTTTTCTATCTACACATCCTTTCGCCACAATAGTAGCCTACAAAGCACTTGCTTCCTTTTTGTTCCTGTCCGGTTTCACCGAAACAAATTGTAATAAAACAAAGGTCAAAGAGCAACCCTTACAACTTGGCAGCAATGAAATTAGGCCCATAATCAGACTCGAATAACTACGCGTAGCGTAACTTCTTTGTCGGTAAAGCCAGTTTATTACGTTTAAGTCTAACATTATTAAAACTACGTTTAGGTAACTTCCATTATATTACAATTTACAGGTTTGCTGCTGCGGTAGCGAAGATGAGATATTTTTCATTACTAAGGCTACATCTTTACACACATTGTTTCCGTAAATTAAAATTCAGAATGTACTGCGATCTACTTTATAATCAACGCTTTCAAAGGAGAAAATCTTATGAGGATTAACGTTCCCGCGGCGTCTTAGATATCGGGAACAAGTAACAAGTCTCAAGTAAGTTGCGTTGCCAAGAGCAGAGATTACCGGAATAGAGTTGGGAAGGATTAGCTGGGAGTCTACTTGCTACTACTTGCTACTACTTGCTAATACTCTTTGACGCAAGATCACGGTGCAACACTGTTGCCCGTAAATTAAGAGGTGTTAGGTATACTAATTCAAATAACTAATACACACACAATGTAAGAAACAATAGTACATCGAACTAAAACAACAACAAGAGAAGAGTTGCCCCGCTTCCGAATGATTTATATGTCAATCATCAAATCAGCCCACGTTCAGTGACTGCTGGGTGAAGGGCCTTGTTTTTTCACGCTTACCATCCATCTATGTCTGTCAAGTGTCATTCAACCGGTAGGCTATTGGGCCGCGCAATGACCTCTGACTAAAATTTCATCGCCAACAGGGACTACTATTGACCATATGTTACTCATTCCATAACACATTAATTGCGTTATCATTGTCTATAAGTAGATCTTTCTTTGTAAAGATATTTTAACTGTTCTAAAGTTCATACATTCGCAGTCAAAATATATACACCATGCGCGGTCAGGTAGCTGTAGTCATGTTATCTTATATTCGTTGCTCTTTTTATACACCGCCAGTCTACCTACGACCCGAGCAATGATCGTTGATAGCAAACATAAAACGGAAAAATGTTTTTGACACATTCGTTTTAGCGCCTTCACAAAAAGTTTTTGCATTTTCATTAGATGAAGTTGAGATTTCTAACGATTTGGGGAAGTTCGGAGTGTAATGAGCCTTCAGTCTCCTTCCCCTAGAGCCTTGTGAATGATGTGAAAACTCGAGTTGAAAGTTTGTGCCAGCGCTGGATTCTTACACCACTCATAAATATTGATTGCGCAATTTTGTTGAAGGTTATCTTAATGAAGATTTATTTTTGAAACATGTGATGACTTGAGCGTAATTAACTAGAATAAGAGCAGTATCATGCTGCCTCAGTTAGTGGTATCAGTGGGTGCTAAAGTGTTTCTTAAATAGTAGCTAACAGACTATCCCAATAGTTACTACTAATTGGCACTTACGCATCTCAATACTTAACAAAAACACCATTCTGTCAGACAGAAGTATATTAAATTGAAGGCCTTGAACAGTTTGTTGACTTTGTTATCGAAATATCAGTACAAAAAGAACTTCATTTTACGCCGTAACATGCGTGCTTGTAACATCCATTTAGACGTTACGTGACGTGGCTTCATCCCGAGATATAAACCAAAGGTGTTATGGCAGAAATTTCAACATAAATGTGAAACTTACGCAATATAAACTATCCTTCAAGTTAAAAGCTGTTAAGATTCCCGTGGTGCAAAAAATAAATCTCTCAGCTCGAGCAACGCTGCCTCCTAGCAGAGCTATATAACATTTCATTAGCGGTCAGCCGAGACGTTCCGGTTACACAGACAATAAATTTTCATTTTTGCGGAAGGACAAGTGAAAAGAAAAGATAAATAGGGAAGGAGATTTGCCTTACGAACGCATAAACTATTCGACGGCCGCGACGCGGCGGCTAGGCCCGCACAAGATTTTAGTGAAGCAAGTACATATTTGAATAACGAAAATGGCAAGAGTCATGTTTGCTGTTTTTTAATTCTATTTTTTATATTGTAAAAAATATTGTATTAGAAATATTTTTGTTCTCTTCTCGCACTCTTTTTTTGTCTTGTTTTAACAATTAACATTATCATCATCATCGACAGCCTATATACGTCCCAACGCTGGTCACAAGCCTCCTATCAGAATGAGGGGGCTGGGGCTATTTTAATAACGATTAAAAAACGACTTATTGTCTGTTTACTTTCTAACGGCACATTTTCACGGAAATTATGGTCCTTCCAAAGCGCTGGTAGAATAAAATAGGTGTGTAAATGAGCCCCTAGCGATACTTACAAAATATATTTTGATTTTGATTACACGCGACTACTTAATACCCTCGACAAAGTCCATAATCGTATCCACATCGTACCTCTGCGAAGTTATTAAAACGAAAGCAACATTTTGTCGTAAAATATTGGTTAAGGCAAAGATCATTTAGGTACCTGTTTATTAGATGTTAGATCGTTTTCAAAGGTAATATCAACAATTTGTTACTTGTTAAAAGCACAAGCAACAAAATAAAAATGTTCATAACGCTAAAATTGTATCCTTTGATAGAAAAGTTAGCGGAGATAAAGTTTTATGACATTAACCGCGCACGGGCGCGACTAGATGAAGGATTACAACAAGAAGTTACCGCCGGTGGCTATGATTACACCATCTAATTTGCACTACGCTTTATCCAGTTCTTTGAAGGGATTTTCATTTCACACTTTGCTTGCTCTGCATTTTCTTATTTTAATAAAGATGTCATTTCTAAAACGCACCCAACGGTACTAGGCTTTGTTCTCGTGAAGAACTTACCTACATATTTAGCTACCGTACTCGCATACATTTATTACTACTTGATCCGTAACTCCTAAAAATACTCAGAATATTTCTTAGTTTACTAATAAATAAAAACGTAAAATTCCAAAACTGCTAAAACGCAATATGTATAATGTCTCTAATTACATTTGACTCTGTCTGCCCCATAAGGGATAAAGACGTGATTTATGTATGCATGTATGTTATACTTACCTAAGTAACCCAAAACAATACGTTGTTACCTTCTCAGATATTTAAATACAGATAAAAGCCAAAGCGTGCCTAGTTGAAGGCCGCAAATAAACATCAACTAGGTATGTTTTACATAGGAAACCTTTTCTCGTCTCGGGAATCCTATTTTAGTTTTTCCGTTCATTCGAACATCTGTCACGTCCAAGGAAGCTTGAAACAAATTACCATCATGTCTGGCTGTCTGCTTGAGAGTTAATACCTGACTATTTTTCCTCTTACTTGATTTATTAAAAGATATTATGTTGAAAATAAATAATACTTAGGTCGCGACAACTTACTTAGTTCTATGACTTTTATGTCTGAGCGTTTTGAATATTAAATGTGATATGAGATTAGAGTAGCGTTTTAGGGGCAGTTTTTTTATCATTGCGTAGAACCGAAACTTCTAATTTAGATTTGTATTCCTCACCTATCTGGGGGCACGGCAGTGCCCCCGCCAAGTCGAGCAAAAAAAGCGGCACGGCCGTACTATCCTTTTTTTCATATTCACGAAAATATTAGGTACAATTTCTCGAACGACTTCAGCATAAATTTTCTTTATCAACCATTTAAGTGTTTTATATTTATTGAATTAATAAATAAACTGAACTGTAAAAAAACTCTTCAATGATGACTTATCTAAGCCAAACAATAAGGCGGTTTGCAAATTTTAAGTCTCCACAGGCTGTGTAGTACCCTGCATTTTGCTAAATTTCGTTAGACAGAACAACCAATACATTACAACAAAGTAAAAGGTATGCCCATACTATGCTAATGCTAGTATTTGATTCAATTTACTTTACCCAAGCAACCGCTATTCGAGGCATTTCACAATATTGCAGAGTACGCCCTCTGTTTGCACTATTGCCAGCCAATTACAAAAGTTGCTAGCTTTTTTATTTTCATTCCTTCCGTTTGTTTTACTGCACCAGCTAGATGTTAATCAACTTTTAATGTACAAAGACACTTTTCAGAGCTCGGGTGGTCAACTGGGCCTTTTCGCGCGACCGCTTAATGGCCAGTGCTGACATTTTAGAAAAGGGTCACTAATTTATCTCAACAGAGTTCCGTGGGCAGCTTCGCCTTAATTATAGTTTAACTTTATTCCCGTCACAGCTGGCCTTTGTAACCAACGGACAGCTTGCCAAACAATATTGCTTACGAACTCGCGCTAATATGGCTCTTTACCCTTCTGCATAAGGTACACGTCTATGTACTATGTATGTTGACTATACATTACCCACCAACTCATCCACGTCGTAATTAGTGATGTTTACTAAATCAACAGTGCGTGGATGCTATAAATGAGTTTAGTTTGTAGTCTGAATTTATAATTTGATTACATATTTTCACCCAATTAACGTTTTACATGTACCACATTTGGTGGGCCCAATTATCTCGATGATTTTATAAACTCCTACTATTATCCATTAACCAGATGAGGTATCACTGATAATTCTTGACCGCAGCACACAACACTGCGGTTAGTTAATAACGCCTATCATGGCCAGCATACTAGCCGTGCGTGACACATGGAACCAATTTGCTACTTACGTTTCAAAATTAAAATGTAAGAAAATCCGATGTAATTGCCCTTTCTTTACAAATTTACTGTTCCATTAATTGGAATAAAACTAAGAAGCTCTTCAATGTAACATAGACAATCAATACGGCTAAGAATTAGGCCATTAACCCAATTTGAATTCACACCTCCATTTAGACATTTTACGTCGATTCGCAAGAAACCCTCCCCCATTATGAAAGGTTTCGCGAGTGCTCGGCGGGACCCTCGGGGGCAATCAGCCTGAAGGACAACCCACCTGAGTACCCGTGGTAATCACAAAAATGTGCTAAGAATTTGAGAATCCGATAATCCTGGCTTTGTGAAGATATTGATAGATTCTAACGAGAATTTCACAGAAATTAATTCTGCTTAAATTTCTCATTCATTTGTAATTTCAATTGCATTTAGTCGTCAATAACTCCGCCATTCCGGTCCACCTTTGTGAGAAACGGTCTTATCTGGAGACGTGATATTATTACGACTCTTTTGACCTTAATAACTCTTGAAATATGAATACGCCGAGCGGTCAGCATTTTGTAGTTAAATGAACAAAACAAAATTACACTCACTAACATTAGGGCAAATAATTACAACTGCTTTTGTTTTGTTAGACGAGGAATTGAGGGTAGATATGGCCGAGTTCATGCTGAAAGGGTTTAATGCAGCGAAACCGCAGACAATCGTCCTCTTGGGGCCTCCGTCTGATTTGCAGAATCAAATCGCACAGCCCAGCCCCGCTATCTCTTTTAAACGTTCTGCGCAGAGTAGGATAGGTAAAGGTAATATAGCGCTCGGTTTCCTCGCCTTGCGCTAAATTGGCGAGTGGGCCGCGAGCTAAACCTTCAACACAATCAGATATTTCGCACTTTGAACTTATCCTCTATGCACTCTGGGGAGATCATGCCGTCTTATTTAGAACACTAAACTTACAACAAGTATTTTACCTACCCACCAAAAGTATTTTCTGAGGAGCAAACTGGCACTTTAGGCAACACTGTCGGGTCATGGCCCTTTCGTATTATTATTATTTTTTGAACAAACATTTACGGGCGTTACATGATTATATTTTAAAAGACTAGTAGTTTTCACATTACATTTCCGATTTACGTGTCTAGTTTTGAGTATAATGATGCATTGATTTGAAATTACTTTCATGCTGGTCTGGGAGCAAAGAAAAAACATAAAATGTACCAGTTGCTTCTCTTCCCGCTCAGATGGTAAATGTCATCGAGGGAATAGGCGAAAATCATAGCAATCATGTTATAGGCGACGCGGCTAGCAACCCATCACTATTTTAATTCCACTTTGCACTTATACGCCCACAGTGTTTTGCTAAACGTGGCCTGTAGGTCTTGTTACCTTAGGCTTTGTCTACCCGTAAGGGATAAAGACGTGATTTGTGTATGTTTGTATTGAATTAAAATCGAAGCGGTCATAGTGACTGAAATTTATTGGACGTACAAAAAGTTTGCTAAATGCAGTTGTACACACCCACACAGGGTGAAAATGAATGCAATCAGCAAGGCGTTTTTTGCCTATGTTGGCCTCACTTTGCCGTCTGCAGTCTGTTTAGATTTCTTATTTGGTCTAAGTCATCACTACATAGTATAAAACAAAGTCGCTTTCCGCTGTCTGTCCGTCCCTATGTATGCTTAGATCTTTAAAACTACGCAACGGATTTTGATGCAGTTTTTTAAATAGATAGAGTGATTCATGAGGAAGATTTATATGTATAATACATGCATAATATAGTAGAGAAACACTGATTGCACCCGTGCGAAGCCGGGGCGGGTCGCTTGTTACATTATATAATGATACTAGCTTCTGCCCGCGACTTCGTCTGCGTAGAATTATACATAAAACCTTCCTCTTGAATCACTCTATCTATTAAAAAAAACCGCATCAAAATCCGTTTTGTAGTTTTGAAGATAAAAGCATACATAGGGACATAGGGACAGAGAAAGCGACTTTATTTTATACTATGTAGTGATTAATGATAATAGCATAATGAACATCGCAAAAGTATTAGCAAGTTAATTTGTTTCAACATCCAAGTAAGAAAAAAGAAGAAACTAAACACCACTAAAGAACGTTGTAAAATCAATCACCGCAATCAATCTTGTACTGACAAAACTTTCCTCCAATAATAACGTGCTCGTCGACTTCTCCGCTTAGCACTAAGAAACTTCGTCTCGATTCGAAATTTGCTAATTTCGGTACTAACTCACGAACGAACTCATTATTGGCCGATTTATACAGAGTATAAGTAATTTCTGCGAATATAGGTGCCAATTAAAAGTTTTAACAAGATTCTTTGACGATTACACTTTTATACGACAACAATTTTCGGAAAACGTAACATATTATTATCTTAAGCTATTAAAAGTAACCCTGAATTACACAATGCCCTTTCTTGAAACTGGGAACTGAAATCTATAAATCACTAAAATAATGTAGGTATAAATACTTAACCCTGAATAAGGGGTAAGTTTAGAATAGGTTTTTCTATTGGAAGATAAACTGTGGTTGAATTGATTTTAACTCTAAGCCAGCAACTTATTTATACTAAGCCAGAGCAAAGTTCGTAGAGATTCAACGATTTAGATTCAAATATTTATAAAAATACGACTATAAACGAGAGAAAGCACTGGATTGTAATGTATAATATAATATAATATAGCCTTTTTATTCCGAATTCGCTACAATTTCAGTAAGTATGTTGTTGTTGTTTTTTTTATTATCATTATTAAATTGATTGTAATGTACCTATAAATTAAAATGCATAATAGGCCGAATCGGTGACATTATTTTGATTTAAATTTAACCATACAATTATTTTAGAATTTTTTTTTTTCAACAACTTTTGTTCTGGAGAGCTTTTCTTAAGATACTTATGTTTATTTTAGAAAATCTTGCATAACATACAATTTTTGGCTCCATAAGTGTTTAATTTATTATCTTTAGAGATAAAATAATATGATTTTGAATTCAAATTAAAAAAAGTATTTTATTGCTAATTTCTCTGAGCATTTTGGAGAAATTCAAGTAAATAAGTGGTAAGCCTAGGCACTAGGTGTTTCACATAATAAACTTACTTAAGGAAATGTTGTCATGATATTTATATTGTCATAGTCCCTCCACTGGACGGATAGGATAAGTAAATTGTGTGATGACGTGTAAGGGAAGATGAAAAGACGATGTAGTAAGTGGCCCTTTGAACGTTGGACCCTGCCCGCTGAAGCAAACCCATCTCAAAGGCGCGTTCTGCCTAATGGCTTGTTCTGACGCCTACCGCGACATACACTTATGTAAAAACATTCTGGTTCATTGTAAAACATCCTTCGAGTGCTGTAATATCGAATCACAGTCAATGAATGAAAAGGAAAGCTGCACAAAGAACAAAAACTCTTACTTCCAAAATTGTACCTATCACTAATCTGTATGATTTTAATGAAATTTTTAGTTATGTTTCATGTGTTTGCTTGAAAAATATAAATCAGTGTTTTTCAAACTTTTTCACAATACGACCCCCTAGTATGAAAAAAATATTTCGCGACCCCCCCCCCCCCCTTTTTTTTCATGTAGGTATTTTATTTGATGCATTTTTTTGATCCGTTTCCGCGACCTGTCGCGACCCCCTTGTCGAGGCTTGACGACCCCCCAAGGGGTGACCCACAGTTTGAAAAACACTGATCTAAATTAATTAACTATTTAAAGGTCTCTTCGTGTCTCTGTTACTTCCTATCCTATTTGAGAATGCCATGCCATAGGCTTGTTTACATTACAAATCTTTGTAAACATTGCAGCCGTCTAGGGCCCAGGGTATAGAATCGCCGTTGCTGGTTCAGTCAATCATTCTGTCAGTTAGACAGGAATTTATTTTTCTCAAAAATGTCCGTTAAAGTCGTCATTGTTAACTACATATCAGAACAGGAAGTTAATTGTCGCCGGTCAGTCCAAAATTAAAAAAAAAAAAACAGTACTGTTGCGCTAAACTCGACAGTAATGTTGCATACAAATTCCATTACTGTCTAGTTATTAACTTTTTAAAAATGCAAATCACCATTATAAAATAAAGGCTTAAAACATCAAATTAAAAAAAAAAAAAAACTAGTACGACAACGTGTTTATCTGTGTCTGAAATAGCTTTAGGTGTTCTTGGTAGAAAAATACACTATTTAAATGTCATTGATAGAAAAAGGCGGCAAAGCAATATAATTTTCACTATTTTATTTTCATTTATTTTTGTTGTTTTATTTTCGATTTTTGAGAAAAGCACTATACCTACTTGCCTCGGCCAGAATAGCATTGCTGGCCTAGACAGTAATGTACTATTTATGTTTAAAGATGATGAACGCCACACGTCATCATTACAGTGATACCTATGTACATCAGCGGGCTGTTTCACATTCATGCAAGTCAAAGAGCCTTGAAATTGCTTCAACAGTGTATTGTCACCGGCAAATACTACAGCTCAAAGCTGGCATTCCGGCTCTGGTTAATACTGTGTACTTTGTGAACACTCAACAATGTATACTACATGTATGTTGTTACAACATAATTATGACGAATACTGACATAAGTTGTTACGACTAAGCTACATGTGATTGTAAAACAAGAAACAATATTTTTTGTTAAGGCATAATTTATACCAAATGTCAAGTCAATACGCCTCCTAGAAGTGAATCAAATTTGACTTGCATAATCGGAGCTAATCAAACATACGAACAAACATTGCAAGCTAAATAAAGGCTCATGGAAATAATACATACCTACTGTGTAGTAATGCTTAACTCTAAAACACATGTCCAGATATTTGAGGACATTGGTAGGTAAGCTACACATTTTATGACCACTGAATATGTATACATCTACCTATTATTAAAAATATTTTTTTAAATCGGTTTAAAAACTTTTCAAACTATAAAATAACCTCTTATTCAAAATCGTAACTCATATTTTTAATTTTTATGTAACCGTGAAATTGTATTAATTGTATTAACTTAATTTATTTTACAAATGAAAAGCTTTACAATTAACAATTCAATTATTGGACATTTCCACTGAAAGCTAAGTTCAAAGGAAAACGGCTCTAGGGAAAATGTTGGTCCAGGTACCTAGTAAAAATTATTTAGCATAACTAAGCTAATGGCTTGGGGAATTGAGGCCTGGGGCCTGGTGCTTAAACTTCTTATAAGACTTACAATTGGTTCACATTTACTCAGGTACTACAAAAACGACAGGATTTATAATAAAGTATATATAATTTTACAGCAGATACATTAATAAACAAATAAAGTGAAAATTTGATTTGAATTTTTTTAGGCAAATTCGTTATCAACACTTTTAAAAGATTTACAAAAACTGGAACCCTCAAATAAATTAATTTCAGCCATAATTTTATTAAGGTAAGATCAAGATCGTCTACATAAACATCGTACTTGTACATGACCCGGGCATGATTTTTGAAAGCACATCACTGATGACAAATTGTGCTTATTTGATATACGATTACCTAGATACCGTAGATGAAAATTATCTAATTAAGTAAACATGATAATTATTCAAAAATTCAGTTATAACAATATTTTATATGTAGTATTAGTTAATTATGTAGTTGTAACAATATAAAAAGAGATTTTTACCACTTTCAAATGGTTATTTCGACTGATGCGTTCAAATTATACGGCCCCAGAATACCTCAATCTTGACCTGATAATATAGATTACCCTTTTACACCACAGTGAATAACAAACGGTTTATCAGTAGACACGTCAATCCTATCATATTGCTGTACACGTACCGTACCAAACAAATTTCCTTCTCATTGATCACACCCTCTCGCATCCAATTCGGTGTACAAATAACGCTCGTACGCAGCACGGATTCCAAATCGTAATTCTCGCAAGATACCAACATTACAAACAATGAGGCGATGGGACATAATCGTCTACGCTTTACGTAGTACCAACGTTAATTGATAAGAGCAGGGTCACAGTGACAAGCTCATAACTCACAGGAGCGCTCATATTTCACTGCTCGGGAACTTTCATTAAGCACTCATTAAAACGGTGTACAGGTGAATTCACTCATTTGAGCCCGCCGCCGCTCGGCTGGTTACAATCACATACCATATAGAATCTTGCTGTGTCATTAGACGGATGAGGGATATCTTCAAATACCTATTTATACATAAATATCGATACTCTTGAAAGTTGAACCGTTGAGGGAGAAGTCGTCGTCGAATGGCGACAACGAAACGGAAGACGCAGTGTTGGCAGGCCTCCCACTAGGTGGACCGGCGACATCGCGAAAGTTGCGAGAAACCGGTGGATGCAGGTGGTGAGTTGTCATTTACCGTGAAGTTCTAAGAGGGAGGCCTTTGTTCAACAGTGGACGTCTTCTGACTGATGATGATGACGCTTGAAAGTATATTGCGCATTTGCATTCTTAGCTGTAATATTACTAGTGATTGTATGTATAACGTATGTATGTATGTATAAGTCTTTATTGTACATAAAACACAAGAAAAAGATGAATACAAGACACATGCACAAAGGCGTATAGTAGGCGTATCGCTATCCCACTGAAAATATGTCTTATCGCGATATGGAGTATCGTATATGAACCGGGCATGCGAGACTATATCCCGGAAAATTAAGGAATCCTTTAACCATAAACGAAATAATTTGCAAGTATTAAAAATTTTAATAATGGTTACTCATCTATGCGTATACGAAAATAGTGACACAATTTTTCTTCATATACGAGTAATACCAAGAAGATAGTAGGAATATGAATACTGGGATATGTCAGGATGGATTGTCAGACCAACCATAACACAAATACTTGAGCATGTAACCTGTAAGATATTTCTCTCGGAAACAGAAATAATTATACTTAGATAATGCTTACAAAGATAAACAAAATGTATAAAACTTGTAAACGATCATTATCATAACAAATTATTTTGTTTGCTTGTATTAGTTCCCGAAGAGAGCACCAGCCAAGTTTACACAAGGGAGATTGGGCGCGAAAGATCAACACCTAGCTCCTAAATGTCTCGGTTCTTGTCACAAGTTTCTAAAGTTGCTCGGGAATGTATGTGCCCGAATATTAAACCCAAATCTCGACACCCCGCCTCAGCCGGGCTAAAACGGTATTTAATTAATTGCCATGATGAGCGAACGTAATACGCACATGCCTTAAGCCGTGAATTAGGAAATGATTCCGATAAGGATTACGTGCTGAATTAATTTGGGCTAACGATCTTCAAATAAATAACGTAAGTAACATTTTGTTTGTCTGATAAGATGTTAGTAAAGAGTTATGTTACCAATAGAGTGGTATTACGGGCTATAAAACTTCTGTAACACATTAGCATACCGTATGCCGTCGATTATACCGTAGGTAAAAACGGCTTTATATTTTTCAAAATAGTTTGTTCCTTAACTCGTGCATTTGAGTAATTATAATTTATTCCCTATTCCGTGCCTACTATCAACAACGTATCATAGTATCTACTTGGCCAACTATGGGGTCCTGCTTGATTTTCAATCAGGGATTCAGTAATGTCATTCTTGTAAACAAATTGTATTTTACGGATTTTTCTGTGTTCTAATTTTTTATATGAAATTAAATTGTATGACATTTCCACTCTATTGGTTAATTTATCTACGTTTGTTAGTAACGTGTGCCTTTTACAGTTGCTAGATCTGTATAAGTAATACTCGTAAGATGAATAAATATTGATTCCAAAGGTTGGTTGTAAAGTAAATTTGTAGAGAGATTTTATTAACAAGAAAATACACGACGTTGTCGTTGATAGCGGGTTTTAGGTAAATCAAATCGAGTCCCATAGGAGCTGAGGAACAGTACCTATCATCATCATCATCATCATATCCAGCTTATATATGTCCCACAGCTGGGCACAGGCCTCCTACATATATACTCAATTAAAATTAAGATTGTGTGAGACGGCAAGACAAACCCTAATGGCATTCTAAAGCTACGGACTGTACGTTCTTTTAAGTAATTACCTAGGTATGTCATTTAAGAAAATTTAGACTAATCTAAACAAAACAACATTTTTTTTATTTTTTCGTGAAAATTTGAATGAACGAGTTCTTTTTTTCAGATTGGAGTAATAGTGTCTTTACCCGCCGTTACCACAAAATAAAGACAAACGCAGATCCCTTGAAGGAACGGCCTTTTGAGTATTTCTTTCTTTCATCATTTTGGCCAGCGTCTGATTTGATGTCAACCCTTGTCAGGAAGACAGACTTCAATTAATTTTATATTAATGTTGACAATTTTACAAAAAAAAAGAGATATTAACGTCTTCTGATACCCCTGTGTTTTATTTTGTAGATTATTATATCGGTTTAATGCCACGTTATATTTTCATTGCAACATAAAGGTGATTTTATTTTCGTTCTCTCGACTATTCAATAAATCCCTATCATTCTACCAAAATTGCTTTACTACAAGAAATATCCGACGATACGAAGGGCTCCGATTTGAATCCCACGTTTACTAATCTAATGGCCAGTCTGAACCAGTGTAAACCAGTGTGAACCATCACACGATTTATAAATAAAAAGCATTCCTACATTTGTCAGATGTTAAAATATGAACGGCGATCATCATAGTCCTCTCGCGGAGCAACATGGGTTTTGTAACAATACGGAAGCGGGGCCATTAATTTACAATAACAAGCATCCTTTTTTCATTAAATTATGAGACAGCTTTTCCGTAATATAAATCACTTTTTTCCCGGAAACTGAAAAACACGTATAGAGGACATGGAAATGAGTTATAAACATATATCTATAATATCTCCTTTATTTACGCACAATGTATCGCAATGCGTAGCGTACCTATCAGTACAGTAGTAGTCTTTTACTGTACTAAATAATCTTATGGTCGAATTAGTCATTCAAAATAATTTTTGTTTTAAATATTGCAATATTTCAGTAAATTAGTGTCAAATCTTTATTCAGTAGCTGGGAAAGCCTATTAAATAGTAATCTGCCGGCAAAGGAGAGGCTGCCTTTCCCACCAAGCCACGGTCGGCGGTGTGAAAAGCTATCACAAATAATCTGATTACTGCACGGAGTGACCTTGTTGTCATCAATTCACTCGGGCCGCGATAAATTTACAAAATCGGTTCTTTAAACAATTTGAAACTTCATTGGCATCTTTAAAAGTTAATTGGAAATGTTTGTGGTAAAAGTGGCAAATTGACTTTAAAAAAAAAACTTCAAAGTCAATTAAATTGTATCAACTGCTGAGCCAGAAAACGTTTTTATTAATCCTCTAATATCTACTGTAAATTATGTAAAAGTTTGTAATTGCATCTGTGTATTTGAACATAGGTACCTATTAATTGCTTTTTGACGTTAACACGCACAGGGGTTTGGGTGAATAGGTTACTTTTTAATCCGTTAAATTTCATTGTTCCCAAGGGATAGCGATAAATTAATTCTTCGCAAGCTAAGTCGTGGGTAGCTTCTAATCATTTTACAAATAAAGGGGTTCTGAGGTAACATGAAACCTTTTTTCTTCTTTTGAGGTATGTTAAGGATGTAAGCTGAATTACCACACATACAGCAACAAAATCAATCCATTCATCACATTTTTAACTGTAATGTCTTCGACAATCACGAGCAAATACCGTACATTACCAATAAGAACCGAAATTATAATAGAAACGGGAGCGTACATTTTCCCAGAGGGAGCATTTATTCCGAAGTAACGGCCGACTCTCCCATAATGTGGTTAGTTATACGCCACTGAATTTTATTAATATAAATAAACAATACCCTCATAGTACAGAGTACAGTCCGATGGAAAAAAATTATGTCACACAATCAAGAGTAACCTTTTACTTAGCAAAGGCCTTTTTAGATAAAATTCCTCACCTATAATGAAGGCGAGCGCTGGCGGGCACGCTCAAAGTAAATTGAATCGACGTGCCAATAGTCGGAAGTCCCTCATTTCCTTGCATTTGTTGCCACCCCCACCGTAGGCATTAAATTTTCTTCTATGTCCCATCGCACGCCCGTTTCCGGGTATGATGTCCGGCCCTCGCTTCTCTATTTGGGACAAAAAGTAAATTAAGATTGTCCTCCAGTTTTATTCCATTGACCCTTTGTATTGACTATTCCTCGTACCTAACTCGGAAATGGTAGGTAATGAAAATTACAAGTTATCCGGCTTTGGCGCCGACGAAAGGTAGATTTTGTTCGGAGTTACTAATTGTAGGAACATCAGCGACATAAACGCTCGGTAAGTACCTACCTGCGAGATACTATTATGTGAGCCTGGTTGTAAAAACAAAATCAAATCCAACAAAATCAAACTTCTATGTAAACTGTAATTTACCTATATTAAATACGAAATGAGAGTGATGGGTGGCCTTTAGGTCTTGTTACCTTACCCAGAAAGGAATAAAGACGGGTTTTATGTATGTATGTAATTACGAAACATAAATACCTAGTCGATTAAAACAATTTTAACTAAGAATACACAAGACAAGACACGACGAGTATGACAGCTGTCTTAGCGACAGATTATGATCCTTCGTGAACAATGTTTATCGTACATATAAGATATATAAGCATACGTAGGGACATAGGGATAGAGAAAGCGACTTTATTTTATACTATGTAGTGATTACTAACGGGATTCTGACCACGATTATCTTTAACGAGTTCCGGATATTTTGCGGTCTTTACCCCGTTAACAATGCCTTATGTTTGTAACCATGGATCTTTTAAATCTGCAAATATTTTTCTTACATTTAAATTTACATTACTTACCTATAATTTTATTTCAATCCCATGTAATTAATCAATCTATTAATAATACCTTCTGCCCGCGACTTCGTCTGCGCAGAATTACACACTACCTTCCTCTTGAATCACTCTATCTATTGAAAAAACCGCATCAAAATCCGTTGCTTAGTTTTAAAGATTTAAGCATACATAGGGATATAGGGACAGAAAAAGCGACTTTGTTTTATACTATGTAGTGATAGTGTAGACACAACAAAGCATTAACTTACTTGCTTACTTACTTACCTTTGACCATCCTTCACAATAATCGGACGAGCGTCTCTCATTGTAAACAGGCCTTTATAACATTATTTTTGGCCTTTTTTTGCTATGACAAACAATAAACACGTAAAAGACTGTAAGTGCAAAAATAACCGAACGCAAAAGCTCTTACGCAACCATAATAATATATTGTATGTAAAGTAGGCATAGTTGTTAGGTGTGCGGCGGCCCGCCCCGCGGTGTCAATAATCTAGAGGAATCTCGAACTAGGCTCGCGGGATTGTGATAACGTTGAAAACGGTTTATAACACTCTTAAATAAAGTTAATAGCTCCCCGGAAGTTTTTCGTTGTACCCCCTTGGGCCATTACGCAGCGTTACGATACGATTTATTCCGCGTTTATAGACTTAGGCCGGGTCCAGGATTTCGCCTTATAATGTATTTAGACGCCAACTAGACTTGTACGAGGTGGATTTACTGATGCGATAGAATCTTTCCTCTCGCAAGGAAATGTGATTTCCGCAGAACGAAGTGCTATTTAGAAAAGTGACCTGCCAAAAAACATTTCCGTATCAAAAGGGAGAAGGAGGTTTGGCCATTTTTAGTTCAAATATTTATTTGCAAGTAAGTATTTATTGTTCTTCCATGCTGGTCTGGGAGTAAATTAAAAACATAGAGCACTTGTTGTTTCTCTTCACGCGCAGATGGAAAAAGCCCATCGAAGGAATGGTCAAAAATCTTAGGAATCATGTTATAGGCGATGCGGCTAGCAACCCATCACTATTTTGATTCCCCTTTCCATCTTTACGTCCCTAATCATGCTAAACGTGGCCTTTGCGCCTTGTTACCTTAGGTTCTGTCTACCCCGTAAGGGATAAAGACGTGGTTTATGTATGTAAGTATTTATTGTTTATGTAGCTGATTGCGGGGCACACATGAAGTTGGGATTTGTCCATTCTATCGCGCACATCAATCCGCGTGTCCTCAATTTTCCGGCCGATAACCGGAGCCCACCGTAATCCATTGAAAGTACCTAATTAATTGAACAACATTTGTTTCCTGGATCACGTAGATTCTCCAGGTGACATCATGATAAATAAACGATCGTATATAAAAGGGAATGCGTGCAGGCGATGCCCCAACGTTGAGTTTTTATAGCCGAGCCCTATTAATTACCGTATGAGGGCTCTGCCGACGACAAATAAAGAGTGAATAGCTTTTCCGGACTCACAAAGGTATTTCAGCAACAGAATTGCTGAAAAAAGTAGCGTTGTCTCTCTCGAGTACATTGAAGAGGGAAAGCGATAGCGGCCTCAAAATGTCGAGATTCGTTTTCGTAAAATCCCGATTACGAATGTCACTCGTTGTTTCAAATGCGCCATTTTGTCATGATATTCCACAGAATGTGAAATTATTATGTGTCTGAGCGGCTGAAATATTTTATACGGAATGTTGTTAATTTGAACATGTTTATTTTCCTGCCTCGCTGAGCGTCTAACATCAATCTGTGTCAAAGTACATGAGTCAAGCTGTCAAAACTTTTAAGTTTTATGCAGCAACGTGTAATAAAATCTTGAGGAAAATCGACGTCAACGATTTTTCCAAAAGTTGGAGTCGACACTCGCATTCATAACGAGCCTTTGTCAGCTCATTTCTCACATTCTGATTGAGACGGACTGTCATGCATAAATCTGGTGCTCTTGGGTAGGTACTTTACATTTGAAATTAAAATGTAGGATAAAGTAGGTAGATAGCGAATACGCTTTCATGATTTACGAGTTCTCACTAAAAATGATTCATCAAACGCTTTCGCATTTCGAGTTTTGCACATTCTATTCGAGATCCTCATTGTTATTTTAAGTAATACACAGTAAAACTGTATATTTTAAGACTAGAAAGAAATTTGTAAACCTTGTACTTATTACTTTTGATAATAAAAGTGCCGATCAATTTAATAGATCTGATTAACGTTTATAGATTTACATAAGGCTATGACTTCCATAAAGCTATCAAATTTTACACAGAATTGAATTTCTTGATGATTTTTTAATTCGCAGTCAAATTTTTCCATATATAGACAACCCATAAAGCGTTCAAGTGTTAATATTAAAGTCAATCATATAGGTATAGATACAATAGAAAAATCTATTATGTATACTCCTATAAAATCACTGGTTTTCCACTCACATGTTGTCACATGTCGTGCAAAAATTCAATCTAGCGGTTTTGTTTGTGTTATGAGAAGTTTTGTTATGCATGATTGAGTTTCAGGGTACAATTTAATATTTTTACAAACTTCTGATAACTTTACATTTTGTGGTACGTATGTATGATAGATACTCTTGCAAGTCAATTTCAAACTGCTTCCAATAATCACAGTGTTTTGAAATTTATTAGCTATGCATGTATGGGTATATGTTTACAATATACATATGCATATTAGATAAATTAGCAAGTAAAGTCACCCAGAAATACCGTTAGTAAAACAGCTACTAAACAAAAGTAATTCATCTTCAATTTTATTTGTGAATTTAATTGGTGCGCCCAGCTCAATTTTAGTCAGTTGAATAGCAATAAACCAAGTGCATTTTTGTCATATACACTACTTCTCAACTACCACATTGTAAGTAGCATTTTTCCTGGCTAAAGAGAGTCCTCTAAAGACGTCCAAAGACTTCCTAAGCCTCGTAAGTCCTGCCCGGTAAGCTTACTAGTTCACTCGCTCGTCCGACGACGATCAACGGAGCGATCACACCTGTAAGAAGGCTATTTTCAGACTAAGCTTCAGCACAAGGCAGTATGAAGCTAAGCCGGATAATTAATGTAGACAGGTGTGTTTGTTTTAATCCTTTGTAGTGTAAATCTCAACCCTCACGAGTGGTAACGGCATCTAAAAACATAAACAAATAAAATTAAGTCAGGGAACTTTGTATTTTTTATTTTCGTACAAATTAATCAGCCCCGCACGAGATCGTACCTAGGACCTCGAGCTTGGTAAGTCAGGATCAAAAACAGGAGTCAGGCATGACTAGCAGGCTATGTGGTAGTTTTTAAAAGGATGTTAAGCAGTGATTGCAATTTCACAATAGTCGGAAAGCAAATCTGCCATCCTGCGTAAAAAATTGCAATTATATTTTACGTTGGAAATCGTGATAACGTAGGTAATGGGAAAAACATAATGGGTAAATGATATGCAGTTGTAAATAAGGATGGATAACGCTAGGAACAAAGTAAATCAGTAAGTAACTAAACACAGGTGGTGAACAAAGAGGCAGCTATTGCCAGTTGATTAATATTTTGTCACCTAGACGTCATTGCTACCGCTGTTACGATTTAATCTTCTTTGTTAACATTGCCGTTTCAATAGCTTCCTCAGCGAAAAATATTCTTTTGTCGGGATCCAACAGAATTTCAATTTTCAACATTGACTCAGCTGAGCTCGTGATAAATTTGTGTAAAACAGAATTCGCTGACGGCGACGCAAACACCAATAAATTATAGCCGCACCGCAGTTTGCATGCACTAATTATTATTTCATTAAATTACTCGTATCACCGCCCGTGGATTGCGGCAACGTGCATCTTTTCTTAATTGCATGAAGCCTTTTGCCGGGAAATTATATTATCACGGTACTAGCTTTTGGCTGCCAAAAAACGTAGATAGGTATATGGAAACGCGTATTTGGAAACAGTCGTTTAGTTTTCATGTTATTTTTAAAAGCGCTTTCTTACGGGTAACTAATAAACATAGAATACCAGCTGTGGCCCGCAACTTCGTCTGCATATAATTCATTTATCGCTATCCAATTTTCTGGGATAAAAAGTAGCCTACGTGTTATTCCCGACTATAATCTATCTATGTTCCAAATTTCATCCAGATCTGTCCAGCCGTTCTGGCGTGAAAGAGTAACAAACATCCAAACATACTCACAAACTTTCACATTTATAATATTAGTAGAAAGTAGGAAGTAGGATTTGCCACGATGATGATGATCCTTCCAACTGATTTCGGCCATGGCGACTACTTTGACTCCTGGTTAGTATAACCCTCATACGCCCGAAGATGGCTTATGTAGTCGATCTTAGCGGTGTAACCTCGCGCACAATGAATGCACGAGAGTACATACACACAATTACATACATACAATGTTAAGGTATATCTACTTATACTTTGCAAATAAATATATTCTATTCTATACTATTGTATTCTACACCGTTGACATAATGGTAGCGAATGGCAAAAGAATGGCAAGTTTTAAATTCATCGCATTTTAGCGTCGAGGTCAACTAAACGCTGCTCCTCGAAAGTTCGCGATTTGCCACGATACCTAATACTAAGAATGTAGTAGCAGTGTACTAGACATAGGCTTTGAGACTATTTCCGATTTTCACAATGAAATAACTTTGAAGTTTAACCTAAACATGTTTTATAATAAATATATATATATATATATATATATATATTTTTTTTTAATATTAATGTACCTATTGTTAGCCCTTTGGACTGGGAACGCTTCTGCAATCCTTCGATAGTGGTGATCACTTACCATCAGATGACCTACTTGCTCGTTAGCCACACTATTTCGTAAATAATTAATACACACACACTTACACACACACAAATCACATCTTTATCCCTTACAGGGTAGACAGAGCCTAAAGTACCTACAGGCCATATTTAGCAAGATTGTGGGCGTATAGGTGGAAAATGGAATCAAAATAGTGATGGGTTGCTAGCCTCATCGCCTATAACATGATTCCTATGATTTTCGCCCATTCCCTCGGTGGGCTTATATCATCTGCCCGGGTAGAGAAGCAACTGGTAAATTCTAAGTTTTTTCTTTGCTCCCAGCCCAGCATGTTAATAGTTGCAGTTTAATTAGCACAAAGTACTCAGAAATAAATGAATGCGGGTGCTTCCGATTATTCTAGAGAAGTGTCAAAAACAAGGGAACAATGTAAAACAAAGTAAGTTTTCTTAAACATAACCGTAGGTATACGCTTATCGAAAAGTTAATTAAACATCTCGCAAACCTCTATTTATTTACTGGACTAGTTCATTCCTTCTAATAAACACTACAGACTATCGCGTAAATAAATCTAATATTAAATTTTCAATCGCCATCGCATTCTAGAAGCTTTTATTGGCCGGGTGATAAAATTATAAGGTATTAGTCGCGGATAGCAAAGACTCGGACATTTATATCACGAGCCCGGAGATTCTTGGCGTTCACATTAATTTCCTTAATGCTCAGTCCATCTCTACTCTATCTACTGATTACACATTAACCCAGGCGATCCCCTCCAATCACAAAGAGTAATTATCATCCCGGCTTAGCAGTTGAATGGGCGAAGGTTAAAAACTATAAAGTTTGAAACTTTGCGTGCGGATGATTAAGCGATTAAAGTACGCTTTAGGACATTAGCGACAGTTATGAATGAGAAGAAGCTAAATTTTCTTCAGTAAGAACGCTTTAGAATGGAGTACCTACCTACGATAATACTTTCACAAAGAATTGACAGATATCGCCAACATAAAACACCGATTATACCCAATGTTGCCAAAATACATTCTCTTAAGCCACTCTAGTTACCAAAAACCTCGCCTGCGCAGTTTATGGCCCCATAAATTTGAAAATATCGTAAGCGCATAGAAAAACATTACTCCGTAAAGCAAATGGTGTGCATGAAAGGAAAGATATGTATTCTGATTGGAGGAGTATTATCCCGCTAAAGGCGCTGAAAAGGCAGGCAATTTGAATTTTATACATAAATGTCTTTCTTATTACAAGTGCCTACTGGTTTGAACGTTATGAGGTGTTGAATATTGAAAGAATAGTTAACCGTGATGGCTTTGATAATATTGGGGCAACTTTGATCGCTTAAAAATTGCTATGAATTGATTTTGTCCACATGCGGTGAATGTTTGGCATGTAGATGCAAAGGCGATTGATGAAGACCTCGATTGGAAGCAGTAAACATAAATAAAATTTAATGATTTCGTCATTATGACTACTTTTTAAACCCACCCCGGTTTACGGTACTATGTTAATTAATAACATAAAATTCTTGTAGCCCGTGAATAACAAATTAAGCGTATATCTAGAGCAAGCTTTTTCTGGTTCAGAAGTACTCAATGAGGTTCGAAGAAAATATTGTGAATAGAAAGATTATGGTTTTAATAATATGGTTCAATTAAAATTTACGCTCTGGCATGTGCTAATAAAGTTATTCCAGAATAAAAATAAAACTAAATAAGAATAAGAAAACACGTTAACAGTCAATTTAAATAAAACCCGCATCTCACGCTATCACGCGCACTATGAAAGTTATGAACCTAATCAACGTTAGAGTTTTAGGAGCTGCCTTCAAGCGGAAACTTTTTCAAACAACGTAATTAAGTCTGAAACCTTGTAAATGTTTATCATGTACTGTGATGGAAATTAGAAGAAACCGAACAAGTAGCCGGCTTCATTACGGTGGAACTTGTTTAATTTTTCCCTTGCGCCGTGCCCATGGGCAACTTTTTACTCGAAACTATTTTTCTTGTCGTGTTGCACGAGTTAAGTTTTTCTCTAAATAAGAAACGATAATCAAGGAATAACTAAGATAGATTTCAAAATAAGCAAAGAATTGCTTGTAGTGTGGGACGATAAGAGCTATGCGTATCTACATAATATAGCATTTATGATAGATGTAAATAAATACTTGGGATATTAAATGTTTTTTGGTTCCGACGCTCCGACTAGGATTCAAAACATTGATAACTATTGATGGAAAACTTACTCGGTCTACAACCCTGAATTTGACTGTCAATATAAGTAATATCGACACCAGCACTGAAGTACCTGACCTTGATATTTTTAAAGAGTACCGCACCGCAAGCTACTTTTCCAGATTCATCGCGATTAACAATGATTTTATGTAAACTTATTATTATTATCACTTTAGGTACGATAATGTTCTCTCAGGGCACCAGTTTACATTTATAGCGTCTTTTCAGCCTTAAATTTTCATTTAGTGCTCCCTAGTATCCCATTACCGTCATCCCGCTCCTAATTCGTGGTAAGCTGAAGAATCAAGATGACAACTTTCACGAAACCGCCCTGTAAACGACTACTAAAAGTTAGTCTGCAAAATAAGAAGGGCTCCGGTATCCGGGTCGAGTCGAACTGTGTTAGCCACAGGGCGATAAAGAAAGCAATTTCCTAAATAGGGCTTGTGAGGATTTCCCTAATGTCGGCCGAAAAATGGATGGGTTATTTGCGATTGCCACTCGCAATAGAAACCTATTCCCTTAGAACGCCGTGAAGTCGCCATGGGAGCTTATTGATGGCTGTCATAAGTGGCGAGCGAGGTTATAAATGTATGCAAATATACGTGTATGCTATACATATGGGATTTTATTAAGGTCGCTTCAAAGAGAGTGTTGAATTTCTGTTTAATCTTTACCTTTTCCCATACCTATTCTATTGTAAACGCCAAAGTGACTTTGTTTCTTTGTTACCTCATCATGGCAAACGCTGCTCCGATCTTAACGAAATTTGCAAGGTGATAGTTTGAATAATAAGGAGTAAAATAGGCTGTTTTTCATTCTGGAAAATCGCACAGTTCCCGCGGGTTAGCCATAAAATAATTCCACACTAGTACCTATTGACAAATTAAAGTTCACAGTGGTACATATACGACAAGGTACTTGGAATGGTTCAACTGAAAAGGAATGTAATTTAATCACCGGTATTCTATCGATATGAAAAAGTGTCAAAAATAATAATGCGGAAGGCGTTATAAAATAAAATAATTTCTTCCATCGTTGAACCAATAATCGTAGTTACCGTACAGGCTCTTCTTCATTCACTAATGGGCGCAAAGCCAAACTATCATTTGAATCATTCTCATACAACAAACATTCACATATGGTGGACATGCGGTATATATAGGTACTCGAATTCTGTTTTAATAAAACTAATGAATAAAAAATATAAAAATTGTTTTAAAACTATTATTGACTGATTTGCGATCTCATAAAACCTCTCGATGCAAAGGAAACTAATCTAAGCTGGACAAACTTAGTTTGCGGCGTTTCCTAAAGGCCACAAACAAACTGTATCCCACAAATAACTATATTATGCGTTTCTTCAGAGAATGATAAAAGTTGGCTTTGAGAAAATGGAAGACAAAATCTCATCATTGCTTTTACTTTATTTTTGCTCTCTGCCGCCGTCTATCGTATCAAAGTGTTTATTCAGAAAATTTATAGTGTAGCGTGGCAAAATGTTACTTTGAAATAATAAAATTGTTTAGGAATTTGAATTTAAATCCGCAGACTAAAGCGTGGTAGGTGTTCTGGCATTTTCGTCACGCTCAATAAATTTTACCTGTAAATTACCGTTAACGGATTGACGCGGGAGCTGTAAATTGAAAAGTTATCAACTGAAACATCGGTGCGGCTGGGCACGGGCACCGGGCACCGGCCACCGGCGCCGTCCGGGGGTTAATCGCAGCTTAAAACGGGCCGCTCGCTGCATTGCGAATAGTAGATTCGGAAAATCGTGGCAATTACACTCTTACTGAGGCAGAGTTGCAAGCGAGTTCTCCAGATTGTTTTGCCATGGTACATTACAAACTTTAGTCTGTATTTTTATGTAGTGTTTAATATAGTAGATACACTGAAACCAGGAATTAGCTAGCTGGAATGTTGGATCTAAACTAAGTTTTACGCTGCGTTCATGGAAATAGAAGACCAATAACAATCTTTCTTTAAAAATAAACAACTATTTTACTGATACTGGTAGTACTGGTTATAGATTAACCTACATAGGTATATAGCAAATTTTAAGTCAATCTGACCACTGAAAGTAGCTGAAGTTTTACTTACGTCTTCAGGACGATAGTAAAGTGACCTAATGCAAAATTTACGAGTTTTGAGTTACTGTCAAAAAACGACCCAAGAGTGTCTACTCTTGACTCGCCTTTCACTAAAACAACAGTCTTTCTAACTAAGAAATGGAAAATCTTTATTATCGGTCTCTCACACTCTAAGCCCTGTCTTCGCTTACGTTTAGTTTAATACAGACGCGATTACTATAGCGTTGCCAAAAATCGTAAACGAGTTTACAATTACAATGACCTAAAGCATATTACATATATTATCTATGGAGACTGAATCAAAACTAAAGAACATTCATATTTTTTATCAAAAAAGGACCCTTTTATCTGTTCAGTCTATTTCACAGCGAAATTATATGGCACATTTGTGACTTATTTAGTTTTCGAGTTATTATTTGACATTATTTTTAGATCTACAAAGACCCATTCATAATCTAACGTTTAACAAAGATTCAAATCTCGCTCTTTTTTAAAAAAAGCATAAAAAATACAATTTTTCTCAGAACACACCTTTTTATTTTGTAACGTATCGACAAAGTGACCGGTGACATAAAAAATACAAAATCTACTAGATGTCAAATAGAAGCAGTGTATTGCTTTATATTTACCAAAATCACTAACTGTCTGAACCTTATTTCACGTTTCCCAAAAACTAGTAATTGTGCATTAGGTCACTATCGTTGTGATGGTGCGACACATACATTACAAAAAAAGATTGCAATTAAATCAAATGACATCGATCACGTGTTTCGCAAATAATAGACTCCTTTCAAAGCTAAATTATTTACAACAAAAAGCCACCCGAGTCTGGTTACATCGCACACACGTCGCCGATGGGTCGGAAACTAGCACCGGTTTATTTATTTCAAGTGTTGATGGAACTCTTTTTGATAGGCGTCTCGAAGATAACACAGAAAAGGGAATGTTACTTTTGCGAGCCTCTCGACTCAAAGCCGTTGTAGGTATATCGCCCGAGCACGTTCAATAGGATTGAAACGTCGGCTGCGAGCGCCGTTGAGCAAGGGGCCTGTAATAGTAGCATTTGTACTGAAGGGTGCCCTACACAAAAATTGTTTTGCTCCGGACCAATGTTTCATTACTATTATATTGATTGAATTGCGATATGTTATGGCCGGCTTCACTATTAGGGCTTCTTTTCAGAATTGTTGCTGAAGCGTTTTGTGTTTGATGATAAATTGTATCATGCGTCATTGTTTACTGTGGTTATATAAATTAAAAAATATATTTAGAACGATAAATTACAAATCTCGATTTAGTTTTAAGCTAAGTTAAGTACCTGGGCATTTTCAAAAAAACGTGTACCCTTTTTCCAACAAGATTACCTTAATTTCCTATACAACTTTTTCGTGTCAGTTTTGTGACGCCCCATATAAATCGTATGAAAATAGTGCCACAAAACTGACAAAAAAACCAATGGACACTTTTTTCTTTACAAAAACAAATAGTGCTAATAATTCTGATTCAAAAAAACCCAAAATGTCATCATTTTGGAAAAAAAGTCAAGGGTACATGTTTTTTTGAAAATGCCCACGTACTGTAAAAATAGTTAAACTTAAACCAAGTGTAACGGCTTAAAATATATTGTTTTTACAAGCTTTCATTTAACTTTCAATGTATGTGTGTATATGCATCTTTGTCCGGGTGGAATCTTGCGACTCAATTTTGAAACAGATAATCTTCAACCAATTGAGCTGAAATTTCGCATACTTGAGTATGTCGGATGACAATACAATAATCTGATAGTGGAGTTCTGGTGACCCAGCCAGGACCGTCTCCGCAGGAGGGAACTTTTCAAAGGTTGGTCCGATTGACTTGAAATTTAGCAGACAATACATGTAGGACGGATGAAAATGCAAGTACATCAGTCACCAAGAAACCTTGTATTAAAAAACTAGAAACTTATTTTTCCTGTAACAAGCCCTAAGAGCTCCTAATTGCTAACAATTAAAAATTATAGCTGTTGTAATTAACAACAATATCTAGGACTTTTGGGCATTTTTTCCTACAACAGTTTAACCGTTATTTATATAGGTTTTTAATAGCAAGTAAGAATGTGATATCAGTGTCAGATTTTTCAAGGCATGCCTTTCAAAACAAAATCTCGTGCAAAATCTTCAAAAGTTACAACCAATCTGCTAAGAAAATCCAAAGTTACGGCGTTCTTGGGCGACGTGTCGGCAACACCTAGTTGAGCCAGGCTTTAGATACCAGACTCTAAAGAAAATTTAAAGTCTTCCCAGTGCCTCCGGTTAAAGGATCTGGGTTACAATAGGCTTTAACCTAACACGTAGCAAACAATAAATATCATAATCTAACTACCTAGTTTTTAGTAAATACAACACACGCATATGTTCACGCGATATGCCTTACTCGAAATCTAAGGTAGCCATGCATATTTTTTTAGACTTAGATCTGTCTATATGGACTTTCTAAGACTTAGTCTAGTAGGGCAAAATCTGTTCACAAAGGCAGATACTATTACCACTATTACCAGTATTGCAATTGTATTCATAATTTTAATTTTAAAAATTGAACATAATCCATTTTATTTAGCTACTTTCAACGAAATTAACTAGATTTTCAAAGAAATCATAATACCTCAAAAGCGTCCACGGATGATACCCAGAATTAAGATTTACGTAACCAAAAAGTTCTTGAATACACAATTACAGAAGTTTTATCTCAGAGCTGTAAGCGTAGTAATCACATTTGTCGGGGAAGTTGCACGGAGAAAATTGTCTCTGGTGGTGTAACGAGGTCGGGACTTCGGCCCTTACCACGGGCGTGTTTGTGCCCCGCTGCCGCCGGCCCGCTACTTGCGCGGCCAACTCATAACTAGCAAGCTGTACCTATGCAACACTAACATCATTCGAGCCGGAGAACTCAATGTAAAAGTTTCGTTCTTACAACCAACTACGAAATACTACTTTGCGACCAATTTTTGGCTGTTCTTGTGATTCTTTGCTGCAATACTTTCACCTGTCATTTAGCTTTTGTGTTGTCTTGAAAATAAAACAAGAATATTTTCATCATCCATCAATTTCATCATTCATCAATTGAACAGTCTGTCTCTACTAGTCTTATAAAAACGAACGATATATTTTGTATCACAATGGTAAGGCCCTTGGCGTGGAGAGAGGCAGTCACCTGCAATTCTGGATAACCGTTTCGAATTAATTCAGCTTTGTGCTCTTTTTAATGCCAATTAGGTAGGCCTTTTTATTGATTTCGTTTGCATTTTACATAAAGGACACGGAAGAGTCGGATGTAATGATTGTATGAATAAAGATGGGGCGATGTTATCCTTATGTTCAATTCACTTTCTCAATTTCCAATGTTTCAGGATAATACGAGTACATTATTAGTATATTTACAGCCAAATGCCTTTCAGTCTATGAAGCTGAACCGGCAATACAGAGCTGGCAAACATCCGCATGGAACATACCAATGCACCCATATTCCTCAAGATCTGCCAACGCGAAGATCGTTCCGTATCGTTACGATGGCTAATGAGCATTTATTAAAACGCAAAGGCGATTCACATCGTGAGCTGGAAAGATAAGGCTAAATACGAAGGTATCTGAAGGTAGATCACTTGACCAAACCAACTTGTCAGCTTAGCAAAAATGGTTTTAAGAATCAGCTCAGAATCTAAAACAAAAAGCATTTCATTACCGTTTTCATTTTACCGTAAAAGAAACCAATCTTATGTAACCTGTTTAACTTAACTTCATAACTAGAAATGAAATGAAAGCTTCTTAAACGACTTTTTCAAATTGTTTATGAATAAAACTAGATTAACCGCTTTTATTTATTTACTCTATAAATACATAGACACAAGTTCCTGTGAAATAGGCCAAGTCAACATTTGAATGAAATTGTGTTAAACAGTCGCTTAGCGTCTACCGAGTCCCTAGATAGGACCTCCATTTAGTTGACATGTTGTTTGACGAGCTGCTCAGCCAATGCAGCTATCACTTATGCATGCATAGTGTGCGCGGCTTAGGTGGCGATATCTCATGTTTGGCATCAATTGTAAGGACAATTGTTCTGCCAGTCTTCGATGGAATTGGCTATCGGAAGGAGATATGGTCTTGTAAAACTACAATGGAATATCAAAGTTTTGTGATTTTCAGTATTTGGTTTGGTCTATTTGACACGTTGATCAAAGTCAGTCAATCCCACAACTGTTTTTGAGGTAAAGAATTAAAAAGATATTCATCATACGTGTTTTAAACCAACTGAGGCGAAGACAAAAAGGTTTATGTGTTTGATATAAATTATGTATGTACATGTAGGTATAATACACATGTTCAAGTTATATGAAGTATTGAACACAGTGGTGCCTACCTAAACATTTTGTAAAATAAGCTCTCAAAAGAATATCGTATCATAGAATCAATTCGAGTATTTTTCGCAGCAAAGTAACAAACTCATACATCTTGCAACATGAAAATCAAATGTCAACATACTTTAAGCAGCTGCCGCTAGCAATCTGCTAGCAGACGTCAGCGCCATATCAATACCGTGGAGTTTATTGAAAATTCAAGTCTGAGCTCAATATTCATCTCCTTACACAAACAGCTCTAGTGTAATAGGTGCAGCGTAGAAGTAACTTTGAAGCGGGGTTCATTCAGATGCAAGCGGTGCACGGTGCAGTAACGTAATATGCAGCGTCGCCTTGCCACTGTTCTACCACCGCGACAACGTGATCTCGATACTGATCCTGCATGCGACTGTTCGCTAATGGCGGCACGCCTTTGCCTGCCACAGACTTTGTGTAGATGTTTTTGTTTCGGACTCCTGTGACACGTCATGTGTGTTAAGAGTACCTAACTCAATGTACGATCAAGCGTAATTTTTTAATGAAACCTTCTAGAGTTGTTCACAGCGATTAACCTCACGAGTACTTTTTGTGAACCCTGTGTTTTGGTTAGTTTGATTGAATATAACAGTCTGTAGACGTTGCTATTATATTATATGTACCCGAGAGATCGAGTTTTTTACGAGCTGGTTCAACTACTCAGCAAAAGATGGCAAGAAAATAAACCCTAATTTCAAATTTTACTGTACATTTTAACTAACTAAAGCTTCTTATCTTCCGAAAATTTCGGTGGCAAGTATAAAGAAGGTTGAAGTCTCAACCTGCACTTGACGATAGTTGCAACTTAAATTCACGAAAGTACTTATGTATGCTTTGTAGCAAATCTGGTTGAATTTAGAACTAGTCTAGATTGTCCACTTTATTTATGTGTTTCTGGAACCCTCGCAGGCCCAATGACAATGAAATGTCGTCCCCTCATCAGTTTTCTGTAACGCGGGACGATATGTTTCCCAACTCTACGCATAAGAATACAATCTTCATGAATACCTGTGTTCAATTTGGCTGTTCAATATAAGTGATAACATTACCCTACTTCGAAATTAAAGATCTAAAACCAACTAAATAATAAAGTAGAGTGAAGTAGAGATTACATGAAAAGTGAACGAATACAGTTTGAGAAAAGGTTGCTCTGCTTGATTTGGTAGCTGCCTAATTTCTAACAATTGACGAACAAACTCATGATGATGAATATTGTAAAATACTATTTCACCTCATTGTTTAATGTTAGTTACATTAAAGATGCTATTTATTTACATAGTGAGTGCATATTCAACAAACCCGCAAAACCATTATGCCAAAGATGAGGATGAAGTTTCTTTCCCGTTCATAATTTCAATCTACATCTCAACAGACATTTCTATCCAAATTCCAGACGTCTTCAACTATGCAAAAACAAGAGCGTAGAACGAACGCCAACGGCTAAATAATTAGTCGCTTCCGAAGACAACAGAAACGGAAATTGGACCCGCGCGTCTATCTGTCTGTCTATCTGCCAAGTGCATCACTACAAGTAACGTAAACGCTGCGAGATGGGAACGGCCTTGCACGCAGTTACGCCAGCCTCCCGTATCCATAATCTGAAAGTTATATGTACATGTCATGTTCTTTAACCGCTGAATATCGTTGCAGTATGAATAAAAAAATAAAGTAGCCGCTTTATTGTTATTTTACGACACGCTTAACATGTGAATTATTTTATTTTCTTTATTATAATTATTAATAAAGCGCGTAAAGGTACCTCACGTTGCACAGCAACACATACCTACTTGGTTATGGTAAAGGTCGAGTTCGGGGACAGTAGTAAATGCAGCTGCACAAACATTCAAGATTGACAAATCTAATTAATGCGATAAAGCATAAAAGTAATCCGCTACTTCGGGCTTTGGTTGTTTACTGTTTAAAAATCGATTCGGACTTAACAAATAAAAATCATTCTCAGAATACAGTCCTTATAAGTAAGTCCACCTTTTTTGTGATTTGCCTCTGTTTCTTTATATTTGTACAATAAAGCATTTAATTTTACTTACTTAGTTACAGTCACTTAACCTGAATCCCTATTTGAAATCTGCACGTATGATGTAGCATTTCAATGGCACGTATGAAGTTCGCAATCCGCATTAGGCCCGCGTAGGAACTAGATAGGTAGAGACTAAATAAAACCACTAATTATGAGAGGAAGGCTTGTGCCCCGGCCCATAATGGAATTGTGTATAATATGGTGGAACGATAATGAGATGTATGATGTACGATTATACCCGTTGGAGGCCAGCACGATCAATCGAAACCCGGTTAATGTAAACGCCCTACAGATATTTACTTTGGACGGAGTGATCCTTCAAAACGTATTTCGTTTTGTGTAGGTACTACGATTGATAATTTCTCGGAACTGCGAGCCATTCAAACCATTGTAATAAAAAATACTTTTCTTTATACAAATTCTAGTATGTGGCCTCAAGCTGGCCAATTTAATTAACGATAAAATTTAGGGGCACCGAAAAAGAATGTCCGTGCCTATTTTAGAATCTACATACCGCACCTAAAAAAATACTCGGCTGTTTGTTCCTTTTTTATCAACCTAAACAAATACCAGCAGCTATCTGCGAGTACGCCACGCTTTCATGGATAGAATAACATTACGTTCAGGCCCTTCTGTATTACGGGCTAATTAATTTATGTAAGCTAAGAACCCGCTCGAAGCTTCTAGTTACCTTTTTAACCGAGGGATTTATTAAGGGAATTATAAGTCAGTGTAACAAAGAAAAGAATTCATTTATGTTACAACATGTAAAAAGTCCTACCATGGATACTATATTAAAGTAATGTTTATTACGGTAACAGCTTTCCACCCTTCGGCGTCGGTTGCCTTATCTTTTTGACCCCTACAGGCTTGCAATTTCAATTTGATGTGCAGAGTTCCGGGTGCCGATGACTCAGAGGTGGCTGTTTATTTTATTACTCGTGTGTAATCTTATCCCTTACATCCACAAAGGGTTTGCATGGATCATGACACAGTGACACGAATTTTATTTTAACTTTATTGACATAACTTTTAACATAGGAAATTTTAATTCCTTATTTGTGTAAGATACAGTAATGGTACGAGCAAAATCGGAAAAAAACAAATGGTATAACATGACCTAAGGACCAGTAGGCTTTTTACCTGAACTCGCTCGCAATCGCCATCATGTTTATTTTGACAGTTCATGTATGGGCCGACAATTGGCATCGGAATCAGTTAGCTGTCACTTTCATACAAGAACTGTCAAAAAGAACACGATGGCGATTGCGAGCGTGTTAGGTAATAAGCCTACAATTGACCTTACCTACTTTTCTCAGTAGCTCCAGTGGTCAGAGTGCATCGACTTTACTAATTCAATCATTATGAACCTCCACAAGCAACGCGGCATACAATACAATACAACTGATTATTCACGTATTAATGTCTCATAATCATCTGACAATTTGAAACCTACGTGATGTTAGCCGCACTATGACCACGACGTACAACATAATTATTGATAGGTACGTGACTTATGTGAGTACTTAATCCGGTGCATTGCATCAGTTTATATCTAAGTCTCACAATAGTTTTCAATTTAAAATCATCAACGTTTTTAAAAGTCATCCCATTAAGTATTCAAATGGTTCTTTAACAACAAACGGGTAGGCATCTCAAGAAACTCTTTAACCGTATACAGCCTCAACTTATCTTTAACGATGCTTTCCCTGTAGCCAAAAGATATTTCGTCGAGATTAGTTAAATGAAACGGGAACGGCGGATGCTGCCTGTGGCTTGCATACATGCTAGTGGCACTTGAATTAGCATGCAATTTTCCATACTTTGAACACATTTTAGTTCAAATTACTTCCGTTGCGGTAGGTCTAAGTTTCTATTTGAATCGTGGATTTGACGTTAGTTGCGCCATTTTGGACTCCAAGTTGCATATGTGTACGAATAGTTTACCTAATTAATTTTCATTCATTCAATGTAAGCTAAGCATTCAGATTCAACGGAGGCAAAAACTTTTGTGCAACATCTACTCCAGCGTTATTTCGCGAGCTACTAAGATAGAATGAATGAACTTTTTCAGACAACGTTATGAAAATTCCGTCTAAAGCGTAAGCAATTAGTTTTTACTTCTTATGAGACTGCAAATTATGAAATGGCCACCATAATGGCACCACATTATGCGGAAACGTGCCCTGGGAGTGAATGTTTTATCAAGCTCTGTCATTTGTATAAAAATGTTGACTTCGAACCGTTGTTATCTTAATCATTCTAGATACAATCTGTTACTACTAGGATTTGATTTTAATATTTTTTGTACAGATAATCACTTGTACCTGCCTACTCATTTTGCTATTTTTTCATATGATTCGTTACTTTTTAACCCCCGACATAAAAGAGGGCTGCTATAAGTTTGACGTCGATCTCTCTGTGTGTGTGTGCGTGTGTGTGCATGTGTGTGATTATTAGATTATATGTGTCTGTGGCATCGTAGGGCTCATACGGATGATTTAAACGCGGTTTTTTTTTCATTCAAAAGCCTTGCAGTGGTTCTTAGTCATGTTTGGTAAAAATCAGTCTAGTAGTTTGAAGAGTATTATTTTTTTTCCAAAATGATGAAAGTAAGGCATTGTTTGGAATATCCTGTTAGTTTAATTTGGCTTTTCCGAGGCGTTGCTTATTTAAGAAATTTTATCTGTATATGCGTATATCGACAACAAGACAAGTATTTAGTTCATTTTTAACCTGTGATGAAGCGGTAATATATAATAAGCGGTATATCAATATATCTATATTGAAAAACCATTATTCTTAGGTGTGACCATAATATTTAAAGAGTTTCCATTATTTCAATTGCATATCATCATCACATACTGACTCGAAGACAATGACACCACTAGGAAACCTTTCTTTTTGAGACTTTACCTTTCATAGAAAAAGGATTTTTCAAGAATACTAACTAAATACTAACATGAAAAAGATTCAGATTCAGATGATTAAGTCATTTTAAATAAATTAACCACAAAAACAAATTAAGAAGCATTTTTCGCGAAGTGATCTTCTATTTGCTAAATAGACACCCCAATAGTGAAGGGTAATAATAATATAAGCAATCCCAAGAAATTATGACAATAACTACTTCACGGACAAACCGCCCAAAGAAAAGGGCTTACACCAACAATGCTGAGTTTTGAATTTCAATTAGTGGAATCAATTATATGAGCGAGTTTATTGTGTACGGAATGGTGTCCAGAGATATTATTATTAACCAAAAATAAAATTAATGGGTACGATATTTTGCAGTGACATTCAAAAAACAGGAATTAATCCATGAACCCATTGATTCCCCTTTCCACCTATACGCCCACAATTATGCTAAACGTGGCCTTAAGGTCTTGTTACCTTACACTCTGTCTACCGGAATATATACGTGAGTTGTGTATGTATGTAGAATGAATGGAGTGGGCTTAAGCTTCTGCAAATAAGACCCCGGAAAAAAATGGATGTAAAATGCTTTCAAAGACTTTCTCTGCCGTCTTATTGTCCAACCGAGACTGGTTACATGTTCACCAACATTACTGCTTGGATTCAGGACGACGCTGCATAAATTCCATTTCACCACCGAATTAATTAAATAAATGGTGAAATTATAAAAATACGCTAGTGTCGGATGTATCCGTGGTGTGGTTGTAAGAAGAGGAAGGTGACTGGCAGGTAGATGGATCGGACTTGATGCCGACAAATGACTATAGCTAAGCCTGTTTCTTATTTTCTGATTTCTAATAGATGCCTTTACTTGATCTAGTATTAAACAACAAATCTGAAAAAGACCGCGCCAAAGCTGACATCAGGTCAAGAGACCACTATCAAGCGTGCGGAGTCGGTTGGCTTACGGGTAATTCTGCCGAGGCACAGGACAAAGGAACGGGGTCAACCGGGCGATTATCGACACACCGGGAGGACAATGCTCAAAGATAATTATTCAATTTGTAGCCCTTACACCGCCGCCGCCCTGATCCCGCAAATAAAATAACGCCCATTTAACTTTCCTGCCCTTTGTTGGCGGCCCTTCAAATCGTCATCATTCTACCTTTGATTGTACAAATCCGGACAAGGGGCGCAGCTAACTCTGGCTAAGTAATTTAATCAAACAAGTTAATTTTAATCTTTTGGCGCTAAAAATATTTAATTAAATATCATTCATCTAAATTCTTATTATCCACTTGGAGAGGCGTATGACTAAAGGAGGAGTTAGACCAAACGAGCGAATGCTCATTCTATCAAGTTTATTGTGTACAGCAAAAATAACAGGTCAGCTCCATATAAATTTGTATGAAAAGCGATCCGTTATTTTTGCTCGACATAATAAATTTGGCAAAGTGGTGATATTCACTCGTTTGGTCTAACTTCACCTTAACGGTGGGCTGAAATGCGATATAAAACAAGAATAATAATTCTTATCCGCCCGCGCGCAAGAATTAATATAACAAATAAAGAACGAGTCTTAAATTGATCTGTAAAATATTAAACGCCTTTTTTTAATAAGCCCCCTATGACCCCTATGACGCCCTGGTTGGCTAAACTAACAGCCAACTGAGCCTTGAAGAGTTAGTTATATGTTTTATCTACCCAGAAACAGAAGATGGGAGCAAATTCCCTTATATTAGGAGTTCAAATTGGAAATGTCCGTAAGGATAGCCCTTAAATATTACAAATAAGTAATCACAGAATGATTCAATTGAATAAGTACTTACATCTAGGTAAGTCGCTCCAACGCCATTACCCTAAAATGAGCTAAAAGCAGCAGCGTCGGAAAAAGTCAAACGAAACCATACTACTCGCCATAATGTTATCATACCATTACGCGGAAACGCATCACCAGAAAACAAGGAAAAGCCGAAATCATGACATATCTGTGTACAAATTGTAGGAGCCACAGAAAAAGAGAAAACCACTGAAGATTAATGTAGCCGAGTAAGGAAGCCTGGATTCGTTTGCATTTCATTACCATCGTGTGAGATGGCATCAATCGTTCGCTCCTTGTCGTGTGACAACATCATAAACAGAGAAGCGATCAATTCACCGACCATCCATTAACCTGTGTGAATCATCCATGCAAGCGCGGTAACTAAGCAATACCGAGACACGCTAACGATATCGCCCCTTTACTTTGGATATGCTGGAGAAGGTAATATGCTGCGTTTATTTTATATAGTAGCGAAAGCCTAAGCTAAGAATTCTTTAGAATTACGTGTAAGCTAATTGGATTCATCTTGGATAAAAAGTGGCTCGCACCATAAGGACGGCGGCCACTTTTTGCTATAAATTGTCCGGGTAGGAATGAAACCTAAAAAGAAGCTGACACATAAATTACGGGACCTCTCCAAATTGAATTTTATCGTATGTTTTCTTTATGTGAGTTCCAAAACGTATTGCGAAGGCGATCGACATTGTAAGAAATGGAATACGTTCCTCGAAAACGGAACTCGTCGTCACCATACTTGAGTACCTCACATGTCGTTTGACCATCAATTAAGCATCTACAACCAACTAACGTGACATTAGTAGGTTGATCTTCTTCCCTAATAATGTACACAGTCATAAATTATTCGGCTGTGGTGTGACGAATGCCTTCACTAATCTTAGGCACTATGCAGACAGATGTACGAGAACAGCATGAATTCATCTCTAAGTGGACATTTGGCATTACCGGGCGTGTATCCGTCGCTCGAACGTGATCACAGGATCAAAATACCAACAGTAAAGGCCAAAAATTTCAATTTTTGCATTTCCTTCATAAATATTGCTAAAGAAAAGGCTCCTAAAACATTTTTTTATTTTTTAACCCAAATCTACTTTACATAAATTCCTTTTTTGTATCACGTATCGCGAATGTCAAATTATGTTTGCCCAGGACAACCCTTGAAAAAAAAAGTCTAATCCTGTGAAAACTTGGAATTATAATTACGGCACCTGAATGAATATTTCCAAGTGTATGATGCCTAATACTTATAAAACATACAAGTTACAATACTGATGTTGGCTGTTTCTCTGACAAAGCTTCGTGTTAGTTAGCATTCAGGATCTCACTACATTGCCAATGAATTATTAATAGAATAGACGGCAGTAGGTACCCCGCGAGCGGTATGTGGGTATTTTATCATGCGAGGTTTAGTCAATATAGTCTTATGGTAATCAAGTTCATGGGGTGAAATAATTGGGCCCTTTTAACATTGAATAGTAAACGAGTAGGCATCAATGTTTAAGCTTCTTTAAATGTCGCCGTATGCTTCCGATAATGGTTTATCACATGAAACAACATGAAAAAGCTCTTTGAGAACTGTATTCTCAGCACAACTACGGAAACAATTTAAGTACGTGTGTAACCTTAAAATCCCATTTTATAACGGCAAATAAATGAATATGTACGAAATACAGACATCTCATAAACAAGTTTACGATCAAGTGGGAGCATCTGTCATATACACTCGGTCGGTACGTAGTTACGTACTCGTAAATAACACTTACCCTTGGTCGGTTAACACGAATGCATCTAGATGGCGATATCTTTGCCCTATTCGAAGTTTTTCTGTTACCAACGCGTCATAAAACAACTTCACATCTCTCTCATACCAGTACGTCTGAAAAGGACAAAGGTATAATATTCTCAGTTTTGGTATAGGATAGGGCAGCCACGATCACATATGGCGTGTGACTTTTATGCAGACTCTTTGCGGACACATGGACTCGTTTTATTTAAGAACATGACCCATGTAATGTTTGCTCGGGGAATATCAGTTCATTGAAATGCTTGTGGAAATGCGTTGAAAACGTTTGAGAACGCGAAGACTTCAGTAGGTACAAGTGGTTACAATGCGATTTAATGCTACAGGGGATGATTCAAGTTCCTGCAACGCACCACAATAGCAAGGGGGCGATTCTTGTTTATTGGTTTTTGACACTACCAATAAGAAGAGGTAAAAATTTTGCGTATCGGTTCAAAAGTTGCCAGATAAAATTGCGAGAAAAAGTTTCGACTGGTTGACAAAGTGATTTAGAGCTGTTTATTTTCGACTACTCTACTTGTATTTCAAAATCATTTTTTTATCACTTTCACAGATGTGGTTTTAAAAAATCGTGCTGCTTTTGTGTATTTGTAAACAATTAAATAATAATCTTAGTCATGTTAGGTACTAATTTCATTTTTACGTAGCTTTCACAGGTACGTGACTTAAAATCTTCATCAGACATGAAATTGAGTCTATAGAAATATAGCAAAAATTTTATTTCGTCTGCAGACTGTACGAACATAAAGCAAAGCTGGGTTCCCAAATTGAATCTATCGGGTCACTTAGTTCTGGAGAGGTAGTTGAGCGATCGATCGAGAATCCCACTAGACTTTGCACATAGCTTAGCTGGCGAGTTTGCTTGGGTGCTAGCATACTTGAATAAGAAATGTGGTGATAATGATTATACGACGTCGTTTCGAGAGTAATCGAAGTTTGAGTGACGGTTCCATAAATTGTTATACCCAAGAAACCTAGTCCTACTCGTATACCTAATGATCGTTAATCCTGCCACTAAGCAGCTGAGCTGTGTATTAATTTAGTTTTGCGACGTAGGTAACTATCCATTTAATATTATTGGTGTTAATAGACAGCAGTGATCATTTTCATTTCATTTCATTACAATTTTTTTTTTCACTAATAGCTTGGGATTCGCGAGCAAAACATAATTCATATATGTATAAAATACCTTAATAGCGGAGTGTGAAACTTTTCTACTTTTAAAGACTTTTCCAATATCACTCGTCGCGTCGCAAATTAGGTAAACTTTCCTGAAACGGTAAGCTTATGAGATAAAAGTTTAAGCTAGTTCAGAGTATTATACCTAAACTAACTTAACATGTCTGAAGCAAAATAAACTATGCCAATTAATTCGATTTCCCATACTAGTAATAAACTTGTACATGACCCATGGCCCTATTACAAATCATGTACATTTGAATTAATAATTGTGACATCACAATTTTTCATGGTTTATTTGGTTACATAAAACCCAACTTACCTTAATAAAATGGAAACATGTTTACAAATCCGATTTGGTCGCGTATCAGATTTTATTTATTTATGGCAGCTGTCGTGAATATTATTAGGCGGATCCGACGATATATTTTCATAACGATTCGTCTTATAGGACACGACGGCGACGGAAATCAATGCGGTATCTACCTATCAAGTCGTGTGGCGCGCGGGCAGTGATTAGTAGTAATAAAATGTCCGTGTTAAGGAAAACACTTGTCGACTACTGTTGTTTATTCCTCCTTTATCGAATTAGGGTGGAGTTTCCGAGAAATTACATTAACAACAAAGAGGGCGAGAGCTTAATGGTCGGCGCCGGCGACGCGTCCCTTGCCGTCACTTAGACGCTCGCAGAGTTAATAAAACGGTGGATGCACCGGCCTTTAGCACAACTCTAGCGGCTTTAAAACGTGCGATTTTTTAACCTGAGTTATAAAAATAGGTGCTTAGTGTTGCAAATAAAAAATAAAGCTACGTGTACGTTATGAATGTTTGTATTGAAGTAAAAAGAATTGACATTGATAGTTATAAAAATTAAAATTACAACACTTAATTACACTTAGGTTGACTCGAAGAGATCCCTTAAAGAGATAAGTCCACCTTTGTGTATGTTTGTCAATTGTACCTATTTGTCATATGTTCATTTTGCACCATTAAGAGTTTACTTTCTTTTTTTACTTACCTTGGCCTTGTCAAATAATATTTATCCTAAGTATTTAACAGTTGATTTGACGTTCCATTCAAATAAAATGAAGTGGCGGATGTACTGAGTATGTACGCTGCTTTTCTTGACAACAATCTACGTAAAATATGAGAATTAATTTTAATGTTGCACGTGTTTGGATAAATACATACAGCAAGCAAATGGACGCATTCTCCGCCGTTTCCTACTCGCATTTTATACCGTTTGATAGAAGAAAATGGTGAATGCAATTGTAATTCCGAGCGCGTTATACAATAGGTATGGTATCTGGCCAAAGTTATTCTTGCTCTTTTCTGTATAAAGTAGACATGAATGGAAGTAAACTTAAAAGATGGAAACACTTTAAACTTAAGAAACATTGCCATGGTTACCATTCAAAGTTACGATGAAGTCGGAGTCATTTGAATGCTCAGAATTTCCGTGGATTCATATTGCTTTCAAATTGCTCCTTTAACATGGATTTATTAAACTTTCAATCGGGAAACTTTCCAATTGGCTATGGCCAGGCAGATCAATGATAGCAATTTATTTCAAGTACACATCTACCCACTCACCTTCCGCCTCAAATTATGTAGACATAATTTTTAAGATTTAATAGATAACTTCACATTACTACTCCGCTAAATACTCAGGTCAAGTCATGCAAAAATATAAAAAATAAAACGTTTGTAAGTAGGGAACGGTCCGACTAGTTTCGATCTTATCAGAAGACCTTTTTTAAGACTGAGTGCGGTCAGTCTTGAAAGCACAACTGTTCAACGACGGTGAGTTACGACGTTTGTTTTGTAGATTTTATAAATTTTATAATGTCTCGCGAAATTTAAATTTTGTTAAACAATAATAGTTTAACATGGACCTGTGTGAAATAAGTCCAATCCATAAAGTATAATTTTTATTTAAATTAAACTGTTTTTGTTTTTTTTTGCTTTTTTGTATGTAGAATATAGAAAATAAGCAAATTGACTCGCTATGTCTATACTAATATTATAAAGAGGAAAGATTTGATTGTTTGTTTGTTTGAATTGAATAAGCTCCGAAACTACTGGACCGATTTCAAAAATTCTTTTGCCATCTGAAAGCTACATTACCACTGAGTGACATAGGCTACTTTTTACCACGGGAAAATACCTTTTCCTACGGGAAAATCAAATCACAAATTTCAAGCTACATTAACCTTGTTTAACAGTAAGCCACTTTTTATCCTAGGAAGTAGTACAAAGTTCCCGCGGGATGTAGACGAAGCTGCTGTCAACGTCTAGTGTAGTAAATTTACTTATTGCGATACGGTATCTTAATAAATCATTAAATATCTAGCGTACATCATTCACAACATGTCTACACCTTTGAGCCAACATATTCAGTTCGTAGCGATGCTACAGAGGCGTAGCGATCTCGTAGCACTCCATTGCATTCAAAGTGCATAGGGATCAATGCGTTGCATTGCATGTGTGACATACGTGAGGAATCGTAATTGAAAAGTTAGAGAGTGTTTGTTTATTGTAATGTAATATTTTTCAGGCGTTGACGGATTAGGAAAATCATACACCTACGAGATTTTGACAAACTAACTGTATCTCAGGTGTATCTTAACTAAATGACTGTTTTTGAACATGTTTTGGGTTAACTTCCTCTTTTTCTTTTTCGGGTTGGTCTGGGAGCAAAGAAAAAACATAGAATGTACCAATTGCTTCTCTACCCGCGGAGATGGTAAAAGCCCATCGAGGGAATGGGCGAAAATCATAGGAATCATATTATAGGCGATGAGACTAGCAACCCATCACTATTTTGATTCCATTTTCCACCTATACGCCCACAATCTTGCTAAATGTGGCCTGTAGGTACTTTAGGCTCGGTCTACCCTGTAAGGGATAAAGACGTGATTTGTGTGTGTGTAACCTAATTATTCTAAATTTCAAAACGACACTGAAAATTAGAATACATAGAAAAATCCGAAAAGTAAAGTTATGGCCGGGAATCGAACCCGGATCCTCGTCATTCCGCGACGCGTGCTTTACCCCTACACTACCCGTAGCAGGTTACTAGATGTCACGTGACCTTGTTACTATGCGACTTTTTGTCGCTAAGCGTCATCTAAGCTGTTTGAATGATGTGTCTGTTCTGTACGACACAATTAGTATGTCTGTATTTCAATTATTTTAGTCAAAATATACTCAGCAGAACATCATTTGGCCCAGTCTCCATACAAAATTACCTATATTGCATACATAATATGAGGGCCACATTTTTTGCCGCTGCGTATAGTATTCCATGCTCCTTTTACGATGAACAAGTTTTAAAGCTGCTATTCGCACTGACCGTAATATCCTTCGGCAAGCCACATTATTATAATAATTCTGAATACAACCCAGATTCAAGTCGTAAATCATACTGGGATTTTCAGCTCGAGTTCCCGTCTAGCCGGTCTATTATACGAGTCATAAGTTTAAATTGTTACCTGAGCACGGAACAGTTTAATTAAGTCTATCGTCAGCACTTTACCATAGAATTTGACTGGACTAGGTGACAGTGTAAACCAGTAACCAATTCGAACGAGGTGTTGAATCTGCCCTCCCCCAATCACGCCTTCCCCCTCACCCCTCTTTCGCCAGCTCGTCCTAAAGACACAAGACGAGTTTATGTACTAGCGCACTTCTATACACGAACAAAATTGTCACACTTTCCATCGATTGGTTACGGGGCTTGTGCTGGGACAAGGTCGTCAATTGGCGGAATAGTTCTAGTTGCTGTAATTACTCCCCTAACTCAATAGCTGCGAGTCGAGGATCTTCAGGTGGTCAGAACAAAGTTCGCTGAATGTTGACAAAGGACGGCTTACTGTTGCGCATGGACTATCTAAAACGCAAACACTTGCAATTTGTGTACTAAGCTATTATCATTTAACTGTACTGCGCAGTTTGCCTAACTTTAAGGCTGAAGCGTACCTAAATACCAATTGTCTGCTTACAAAATTAGTTGCCTTTGATTTCGCGACAGATTTAGTAAACAACCACACGAAGACACTGGCTCGATAAAAAAGAAAATGTAGCTTAACTGACTTTAACTGTATCAGAATTAACGTCGAACACATAAACATATTACATTACACAACGTAGTCGATCAACAAAGGCCAGTAGCGGGCGCAAATCAGAATCACATCAAAAACGAGGGCGAACAACAACATCGGGTAACTATGTTCAGAGAAGCGATCGAGAACGCGATTATGAAGCAGAAAGCATGAATATTCATTGTCCAGATGTTTGGTTCCATCAGATAGGCATGTACAGGCCGCACTCGAGGACCGCTGTGGGCCGTATCTGGCCCTTACATATTCGAAACCAATCAAGTCTGTAGCCCCACTGTTCCACGTGTTTATCAGAACAATGGCTGTCCTAGGACGTGTGAGCGCGGATATGCGTCTCTGTCTCCGTAAACACACGTTCTCATACTGTATGTAACCGTCACCTACCCGTTGTTTGCATCTAAAATAAAGCGTTTTCACATACACTTATCAGAATGTATAGTGAGTTTAGTGTTACTTGTCATAATGGAAACTTACGCCGCGAATTCTTCTGATGTTACTCGGTTTCTTTGAAGTTGGATCATAAAACTGATTGAAATTTAAATTGTTATTACGTTTGATCAAGAATCAGTGTAAATAAATGTATTCAAATCTATTTTCACGTGATGAAATATCTATCACAACTTCGTAGAACTTATTTGAACTTAACGAAGTAGGTTTGCTGTTGCTCGGGTCAGTTGGTTTTGTGTCAATATTTGATTAGTTTGAACGGTCGATCGGTATGAAATAAGTCAGAGTGGATGAGACGCTTCAAAATATACAAACACGTTCACCCGTTACATTATAAAACGGGATTTCGGTCGTCTGTATGAAATACACGTAAGGATAAACAAATCCATTAAATTTTCTTGAGTGAATCAAATACTGAAGAAAAACTGACGAGGTCTGACAGTCCTCGAATAGCAAAAATAACGGGTCACTTTTCACACAACTTTGTATGAATATGAGAAGTGACCCCGTTATTTTTTACTCGTCAGAGTCGGAGTGATAGCAGTATTCAAGCCACTAACAATTACTGGCACAGAGGTATTCTATCCTAACCATCTAGGGCGTCTGCAATCCTCTAGTGTTGCGGGTATCCATGGGTAGAGGTGCTCGCTTAGGTGACCCACTTGCTCGTTTTCCTTCATTGTCGTATCGAAAAAATCAGCCCCATAGCCCAAGCCTTTTCATTCTGAAGGAGGCCTGTACCGAGCAGCAGAGCAGTGGGATGTATATAGAATGGAGGTGGAGACGGAACATGTTCAGATACCAATCACGGCATCAATATGGATTGGAAAGCTTCCTCTACTACATTCAATGACTGCACGGTTCTTGCTAATTTGTTGCATATTGCCATTTTGGTATGTACTTCTAATTTTTTTGTTTGCTTACAAAATTTTCAAGAATTTAAATAGAATTGTGTATGTAACTTTGTTTTGTACGCATAGTAAGTAACTAAGGTAAATATTAATTAATATAACCTAATTACTATTTTATTTCTTTCAGGCTACTTTCATTTTCGGTAGATTACCTATTACCGGTTCATATAGATGTAATGAGTTTACTGCATGAAGCATATTAACTAATTCATAAAGCGATGCTCGATCGAATATAGTTAAATATCAGTTAAGAAAAAAGAAAAGACAAAACAAAAGTTCATATGTACGGACACTTCTGATAACAAATATATGGCGATAAAGGTGAGTTGAATTCCATAAAGCCTTTAATCAATATTACAATTAAGCACGTTGCAATGCAGTAGTGATATAGAACTGCAATTTACGAAATACGTGCCTCAAGAAGATTTATAAAGAACGTTCCCAGGGTGTCGTAATTCACAAAGACCTCGTTTGTGAACGGACTCCCAGAGAATTTCATATTATTTTGTTAAGAAACACTATCAAATACAGAAAAGATGCAGCTTATTGCATCTATTGAGAAAATAATATTACATGCCGCTCCTGAAAAAGAATACCTAGGTACTCTATCTAGGTACTAGGTAGTTTTCAGCCTGTCGCTCTTTTTTCATAAAATATGTATTATTGAAAACCAGAATGATTGTACACATTATATCTTTGACGTGATAAGATCACAATTATAGATACATACATTTTGTTTGAAAGCACAAAGATACAGGCTGTTCTATTAAAATAAATGTCTGTAGAAAACACCTACTATTAACTAAAATTACTAAAAATAAAAAAATTTAAACTTAAACTTTATCAGTCTCAAACAAGACTAAATACACAGACAGAATAGTCTAGATTTAAGCATTTGAATTTCAATTCTTTAAATTTCCAGCAAAAATTTTGAACGCTTTGACTTAAAAATCACTCCCCTGAGCTTCCATAAACCTAAAAATAATTATGAGGAGAGCCTTTTTTAAAAAACGTGATAATCTCTTACCTTTTGCCGCTTTGTTGTTATTTTCCAGAAAGTTTTGAAAATATGTTAATAAACGAGTCAGCGAAAACTTTACCCCCGAATTAATTTGAAAAGATAGGTACGCAAACAAGAAGTCTCGCGCGCGCGAACCATTTTGCACTCGACTCGCAAAGTAACGCCAAATGAGTTTTGAATAAAACAACACAGCGAAACTTAAACACCCTGAGAATATACATTTAGCGTTGTTCCAGTAGTTTTAGCCGAAGTCGAATAATTTCAGAAAATAAACTAAAATAATACGCTGTAAACGTTTCAAAAGGCGTTTCAATTTCTATGCATATAAATTTGAGACTCAAAAGCCGTGGTAATATTTATAGTAGGCTATATTTATATTTAGCTAATACAACTTTAGGTACCGTCAAACACTCCAACTTTGCCCACTTTTTAGACAAAAACTGAATTTTTTCAAGTTTTTTGTATGAAACCCTGGACACATTTCTGTATCTGTGGCAACTCTGAGATCGTGTGTATGCACTGATTTATCAAAATCTAAAATTAGTAGAAGTTTTCTTTATCATATCACCAATCAAGAGGGCGGGCAAAATAATCTGGACTTTTAGCCAACATTGCCCACGTAGATTTTTAGCGAATTATGGACCTTGTACAGATGACATCAACACCAATGAAAGTATTTTGGCAATGAAGGCGATCGACCTAAAAAATAATTCAATATCATTCATACTTTCCTAATAAAATGTGTGGGCAATGTTAGCCTGTCATTTTTTCTCTTCTCCATACAAACGGCATGTAACGATTTAAAAGTATCAGGGTTGTCAAATTTGGATTTTAAAAAAATAAAATTAATTAGCACAAAGTCGGTAAGTAGGTAAGTATTAAAACAGTTTCTAAGACGGAAATTTGTTTATTACATTGCGTGCGGTGGATCAGTTGACATCGTTAGCCTCGCGATGTAATGCTACTGGAACAATTTTAGTGGACTAATGTGAACCAGGCATAAGGTCCCTTTTGCTAGGAAACTTCACATTTTTCTCGGGATAAAATATTTTTTTCTACTTACCAATCTACCTACTTGAAACTGTAAAAAAAAACATACTTTGTCTTGAGAACCTCCTCCTTTTTTTGAAGTCGGTTAAAAAAAAAGAAAAGGTGCCAACCCTAAGCGTTTTTTGCTGGCGGGCAATGTTGACAAAATACAGCTAAACTTCACTGGGTAATTTTGCCCATCATGATAACTTTTGTTATATACGAGTTACAGTAACGAAACAATCATCAAAATACTCGGCACATCGTTTTGCATTACAAACAATCGATAAAATTGACTTGTGTATTCCCCATGACGCACAATTGACTACTAAATTTCGTCAGTAATTGGCCCGCAAAAATATACTCCGTACTCGACAAGCGCCAACAGGTTACTGGATGAAGTCAGGAGCGCACGCGCTACTCTGTGTTGCCACAGGTATAGTTTATTATCTACCAATGTCATGAATGTTGCCATAATTCTGTAACTTTTTTTATTATCAGTAGATTTCCTTAGAAATTGTGTTTTGGGCAAAGTATACCCTGGTGGCAAAGTTGGAGTGTTTGACGGTACCTACTAATTCATAAAATTAGTAATTATCTTTACATAATTATGTATGTACGTACATAAATACTAACAGTTGTGAAAAGCTTCTGTCATTCAGTTTTAATTCGATATCTTATGTAATTTCCTAAAGTAAAAAACGCAAATTTTCTTGTCACAGGAACTTTCTTTACAAAGTTACGGACATAAAAAGTGATGATATGATTAGAACGAATTCGCTCTCAATCCAAATCAGCGACCACGCGACGTTTGAGTAAGCAGATTGACCAACAAGTTTTTGAAAAAAAAGATCGATGGGTAAAGTTCAAGTTTGATGAATGAATTGTCAACTTATTTTTATCGACATAACCGAAGTTCACGTTACAAATTGCGCCTCTTCGCACTAATTGGTAACGCCTAATTGGTAGTCCCAGCAGAAAAATTACTTTCATCAACGAGCGAAGAGTTTCATAATTACTGCAATTAGGACCATTGCGGCGTTTTGTTCAAACGAGACGCAGGGGAAGGGCGGACGTGTCACGTGTACAAAAATATTTTTTTATAAAAATTCACGGCAGGCGAGAATTTATCCCGTTTAATGGATTGCTGGCTACTGATGAGCTAGAGCCTGCCCGACTCATCGTACCGCATTCCTTGACGCCAAATTGTAAACGCCACTTAAATAATTCAATTTAATTCAACGTACACACATAACATACACTTACATACTTTAATTCGTTTCCTTCAAAAGAGAAAAATAGCGCGGTGTGGTGTCAGAGGCCAAAAGTCATTTTAGACGCCGCGAAGCAGCGAAGTAAGTAAGTTACGCTTGTGCAGACGCAAAATTTACGACATAAATTGTATTTCCAAGTATGTAGCAGCACATACGACGAAGCAGAAGGTACGGATGTCTTCTGCAATTCCGTTGAATAAAAAAGTAGTTTGTTAAACTGACATATTATGTATAAAGAGAGGTCTTATTTATTCCGATGCGTGTAGGTGGCACCGCTCTGTGTCTCCGACAATCTCCGAGATAAGATCTGCGTCTAGCCCGCATCATTTACTCGTTTTAAGTTAGCGAAGAACGCCAACGTCATGAAATATGGAAGCACAGTGAATAATAAATACGTCCTATATTGGATCCCGTAAACTGTCATCGCCGTGCCTGGCTGTAAGTGGATCGCGGGGGCTGAATACAAAAGGGAGATCCCCTGATAATGGTTTTTAGAATCTTATTTCATCCGGCTCTTACAGCTGATCGATTAGAAATTTCGATACGCGGTTGCCACTCGCCTGTGGGAAAATGGAGAGGTTAATTTTACCTTAACTTCGTTTGAAGTATTCTTTTCAAAGTAGCTGTTTAACATATTCTTCTGACTGTGTTTTGGTAGTAAGGCAGGCATTTTTGTTCAAAAAATATTTTCGAAAACATTGTTATATTTTAAACTGTATTTTTGAATCAACGGTTCGTTACTTTTAACACGGCGCGCAGGTCCAGTGGCTGCAAAGTAACCATCACATTCAATTTGCATCGGGCCTGTGTTCATACATTCTGAATATTTTTCTCGCAATATCTGTACATTTTCCATACTGGCATGAAAGGCAAATGGATTAGTGGCTTTTAACGGAGCAGCCGCCAGCCGCAGCCAACATGCGAGCATATCCAGCAAGACGCATCAAAGTGCTCTATTTACACAGAAATAATCCCTACCTTACTTCGTATAGGTATTTTACATTTTAACGATGCTCGCATAGAATTCTATTTATCTTGTTACAGAGCAATATAAATTCCAATAATGCAAATGAGCGCTTTCGATGCAATATTTCTCAATAGCCTATTATCAATTGTATGTTGTGTAAATTACTTGTTAAAACCTTACATCGGCACAAAAAACATTTTTAATCATTGCCGCCGGGAAAGATTCCCTATTTTTTGCGGAAAAACATAGCAAAATATCTAAGGAACGCGTAGATTCAGCTTCGCAACAGGAAGCCCGTAGTCGGCGCACTATCCAAACAAACGATAAAAAAATACGAAAACATCAGCGAGCATTCCACGTAAACAAACTCCGTTTTAACATGTGTACCTTTACATTGAACTGTGTTTGTAAAAAAACAAATCTCAGAATGTTTCTCTTATTATCAATCTGTTTTATGTGCACGGAATTGTGCGAAATATTTTAAGACTTTATTTTACTAAGAGACTAAAGAGAGGCGACATAATTGTTCATGTAAGTACAAATATATAACCCTGTCCCGCGAAATAAAGTAGTTTTATTTCTTCCGTATTTCCCAGTTTTCCGAGTATTTTTTTTTTCTTAATTCATTATCTTAGCTTACTCGGCAAACGGTATGTACATACTTTCTAACAAAACCACCATAATAATAATATGTATAAATATCATGCGATGCGCTTTCGCATCTAGTAAAGGAACAAAACGGTCCTCTTAGCAACGGTGAAATGTAGAAAACAAATCGCCTACTAAAGAATTCATGGTTCCCTGTTTTAAACAATGACAGGCATGCATCCACGCTCACAATCAAGCTAGAAGCGTGGCTACAATTTGCGTGGAGGTGGGTGCATAAGCCACTTCGCCCCCTTCGCTTGTCTTCCGACGTAGACAAGTTTCCACTACGAACAAGCAGCTAACTAGCAAGGCTATGTAACCAAAGATAATGTTCTCAATTCGTCTAGTATTCAAGCTTGTTGAAATTGGAGATTTTAGTTAGTAGTTGATTGTGGAGTTTGAAGATTGATGAAGTTTTTACAAGTTTTTGTTTAACTTGGACTGTTCGAATGTAAGTATTGTGTATAAATATAAATAGGTAGGTATTTCAATAGCATCTAACAATCTTGTAGATACTCGTAGCCAACTCACATGGACACCAGATTTTGTACGTCCCTGTTAATCAATTGTAATTCAAAAGAAATAAATTTAATAATGAATAAGAGGATTTTGATCTTTTTATAGGGACCTACACAATCCGTCGCGGCGTCCGTGTCAGTTAGCTTTCAGGTGTCTATAAGATTGTCAGGTTCCATTGAAATATAAGTTCAAAACAATAAGCCGCTTTTCACTGATCAAATTCACTTGAAAGCTCATACAAAATGTTGATTGGATAACAATGCGAGTACAGTCAGCAAAAATAGTTTGTACCTATCTTAAATAATGTTTTCTTTTGACAATACTTATTGATAAAGCAAAGCAAACTGTTCATATCTAATATAATGTTTAAATTTACACTTCAAATTACATAGGTAAGAGTCGCTAAATAATGAAATTATGCTTTTGTTTTTTTTTCTTATAAGGCATAAGAGCTAATCACCGCTGCATAATAGACAACCACAATACCAGAGAAATTGTTACAGGATTAAAATGAGTTGTCTCTTGTACACCGTCATTTTCCCGTCCTTAGTCTAGATACTAAAACAAAAGCCTGTAAGGCACTCAAACTGTGCTACTAAAGGTACTAAAATACAAAAAAAAATACTCAAGAATACCTTCGCGTAAATCCGAAGAAACAGCAGAGCATCAAAGTTCTCATTGAGTAAGTGAAGTCATCGCTTCCAGCAGTCTGTAAGTAAAGTCCCGTCCATTGATAGATATTACTTCCTTCTTCACTCGAGGTAAAGACCTAGTGGCTGCAGAGTACACCGTTCGACGGGGGCAAACTGAATTAGAGACGTTTTTCTCCATTTTATATCTCTCGCCCTCTAAGGAGCGACGAAGTGGTGAATTATTGGACTTACTTTATTTTATAAAACGATTTCGTCTCGAAGAGATTTCTGTTTACTTTGCCACAAAACGCTTTTCACGTTCCAGCCATATTAAATTGATATAAATTGATAGTGAAATCGATTTCCATTCATTGGCTTTTATTGCCGTATTCGTACCAGGGATTTACTTAATAAGGTAGGTGCGGTTCGAGTTGTTCATTGATGTGTAGATTAGGTATATTATTTTGTATAGTACACGGTTTCTAATGTTGCAAGTCCCGGGTTATTGTGCGGGATAAAGTTGGTGTATTTTCTTGCGTGTGTAATTTTGCGGTGTTTCCTTTTCATTAACTTTCCACGCACAATATTGCAGGCTGGTCATAAACTCGGACGAAGGTGCTCACTTACAGCGAGACGCAATGTAGTTTCACCCTCGTCCACGCCGCCCGCCAACTAATGAGACTTGCGGAAATATTATACTTTTAATGAAATGAGACAACTTGCGGACATGCAATTAACCAACTAATATCAAGTTTGTAAAATATAGACTTTGATGAATTTAAAGGGTAAATATTAACAAAAGTGAGCTCCGAGTGAACATTCCGTAATTAGGGATATATATCGAGTTCAACATAGTTCTAAGCTACCTCCCCACCAACTTTCAGCCAAATCAGTTCAGCCGTTCTTGAGTTATAAATAGTATAACTAACACGACTTTCTTTTATATATATAAGAAGATTGTTTTGTCCTACTCTATTAAAGGTGTATATACAAATCCGAATACCATCACAATTGGTTAGATAATAAGTGTAAGCAATCAGGGTTCTAAACAACGAACATTGTGATTAAGCTACATATACGATAGAACAGAATACATGGCGAAACTGCTGCTTTCATGCTAGCCACCCCAGAGTTGAGCACAATGGCAGTGTTTTAACGCATTTTTATGCCAAATATAGCGAAAATAATGAACCGTACCGCGCGGGCGTCGAATGAATTAAAACTAATGGAACAGTTAATTTCTCATGAGGATAAAGCGGAGCGGCCGAACTCCGGCAGATTCCGCTCTGCGGCTCGCACACTCCCACGCTATTCGCCGCCTTTTTTCACACAGCAGCATTAAACCACGCTGCCTCCACAAATACAGATGCAATCGCTGTAAAGCCAGCAATCTTGCTTTTGTAGCTACCTCTAACAAATTATTTTATTTGCCCGTAAACCAGCCGGCCGGCCAACAGACTCGAATTTACACGAATTTGGCGAAATACTCGGGAGCGAGGATGCAGTTTTCAGCAATGTATTAAATGCTGCCAGTCGCTAATAAAAATGTTTTTGTTACTCTATAAGAATATACAACCTACTTTGTACAGAACTGTGTTAGAATAACGAATAAATTTCAGTTAACTTCAGTTTATTTTCATTTTATACGGAAGTTTCCACGGACTTGGTTAGTTAGACGTTCGTTTACATGCCAAGAACAACTCAATCGACGTTCTAACTTCCGGCATGAGTCAAACAGGATGGCACATAAATACAAACCTTTGCATTTACATCCTTTCCAACAAAAGCAGCAGTTTTAAAAATAAATACCTAAATACGTATCATGGAACAAACGGCACCACTTGACATATTTATTTCCAAAATATGCAAAGCTTGTACTTTGAGTAATAAATATATAATTTAAGATAAGTATCCAAGGCTCGAGAAAAAAATATTTGTATTTTTCATACATCGCACCCTTCGTGGAAGAAAGACGTAAGTCCCATGGTAAGTCAATAGGACTTACGTCTTTCTTCCACCAAGGGTGCGACTGCGACATGTATACCTACTTAAATCTTGATTATAGTTATACAGATGGACAAAAATTTATGTTTCATGCTCAGTTAGTGCTGGAAAATATCGTGCCTTGACCCATTTGTTGAAAATAGTCCGAGAAAATTTTCGACTTCCATATACTGTTCAAATTAAATGACGATTTCAATGTATGCGGTAACCGAAAATTTGATCCTAAGCTTATACACAAAATTTTGTTCGCTATTTAAGATTCACCCTGTATGTAGAAGTAGCTTTCATTTCCGCAAACATTCTCAAAAACACGCAAGTACGAGTCAATGGATTCGACACTCGCAGTAGATTCTGATAATAAATATCTATCTAGATAGTAATTTTAAAACAATTATAATGAAACCAGCTGACCCGGCGAACTTTGTTCCGCCTTAAATTTGAAAAATTCCAGTGGTTTGGGCTGTGCTATCCCGCGGGAACTATGCAATTTTCCGGGATAAAAACTATCCTATGTCCTTTCCCGGGACTCAAACTACAGACTGTATACCAAATTTCAACTAAATCGGCCCAGCGGTTTAAGCGTGAAAAGGTAACAGACAGACAGACAGACAGACAGACAGAGTTACTTTCGCATTTATAATATTAGTAAGGATATATATAGTACTAGCTGACCCGGCGAACTTTGTTCCGCCTTAAATTTGAAAAATTCCAGTGGTTTGGGCTGTGCTATCCCGCGGGAACTATGCAATTTTCCGGGATAAAAACTATCCTATGTCCTTTCCCGGGACTCAAACTATCTGTATACCAAATTTCAACTAAATCGGCCCAGCGGTTTAAGCGTGAAAAGGTAACAGACAGACAGACAGACAGACAGACAGACAGACAGACAGACAGACAGACAGAGTTACTTTCGCATTTATAATATTAGTAAGGACTAGTAAGGATGACGTCTTTCTATATAACTGTACACCCATAGAAACTCGTAGCTATAGGATCACTTTTCATCCAACTTCCTATCACATGAAAATGTCGCTAAAGTCGATCTTTGACGTTGACAGTCACATTGTATTGTATTCGACCTTACAATTATGACCTGCAAAGGATTTTCAATCTTATAGAGGTAGAGTCTGTGAGTAGACTACATATTTGGCTGATCCCTACTTCTGGAGCAGAGCACGAATGTAGTATGGTGTGCGTGGTCGTGAGTAGCAAGGTATTCCTTTCAGTTCATAAATAGTAGAAGAAATTATTATTTTGTTTAAAAAAAAGTCGTAAAAAAATGGAATTTATACCAAACTAGCTGTTGCCCGCGACTCCGTCCGCGCAGAATTCGCTTATCGCCATCCCGCGGGAACTATGCTGTTTTCCTGAATTTTCTTTGCTGTAAACCTCACGGAGCCCGAGACCTTTCCAACGAATGCAAAACCGTGGAAATCGGTTCGTGCGTTCTGGAGTTATAGCGTCAAGAAGGAAAACCCGACTTATTTTTATATAGTAGAGAAGTAGATACCAAAGAATATAGAACCTTCTTTTTTCGAAGTCAATTAAAAGTATCAACCAGATAGAGACGATAGACAATTTAACTACCGTTCAAACGGGTCCATGAGGGTCTCACATCGTCACATTCGTCGATTTTCGTAGCACGGAATACGTTTCAGACGCTGCGCAGCCTTGGCCAGTTGAAGCATTCATCTTAATAGTCCAGTAGTGCCGGATATTACTTCATTCTAGGCAGACAAGACAACGGACGCTCCTGTCTCATATGAGAAGATAAATTATGTATGACACGGATATCTTAGACCTTCGCCGGTCCGAAAAGTTAGCTTTAGGTATATCTTAAATAAAAAATAGATACCGTCTTACGGATACAGCGAATGATTCTTTGGTATTATTTGCAGTGTCACTACGACGTTTACCTTTACTCGCTGGTTTCAACATTACCTTCCATCCAAGCCTATTAGGATTCGCCATAGTGATATTCAAGCAAGCCTTGTATTATGTTGCTTCGAATCGAGCATAATCAACCTAAAGCGTCCTTTTTTTATTTTTTTTTCTCAGACGCGTGTTCTTTATAATGCTTTCCAAATGACGGCTACACTTTAGGTTAACTTCCAATTATTCCTTTAGGCGTGCCAGGACAGATTCGTATTAAATCTGTTGAGTTTTAGGCCAGCATCTGAGTAATAAAAAAGATATTGTCGTAAAAACAACACTTGCCATGGCAAATCGGTCACTGTTTTTTTGACATTTTTTCAATTCAAAATTACAAATCATTTACCCAATTATTTAAATATCTATGTCATTCGGGCCGCGTATTACGCTCAGTTCCTTCTAAGCGTATTTTACTAATGATAGGTAGGTAAGTACATAATTTACATTCATATTATAATATAAGTCAATGACCTCTACAAATGGTTTTCTTACTTCGAAGTACTCCACTTCCCTATTTTCTTTACCGCAGTCGCTCACTGTAATATCCTAGAGCAAACTTGAACTGTCGACGATTTTGCTCCCGAAAAGTTATTTCGCTGAAAGTTGCGGTCTGGCTAAATAGGAAATTAGGTAGGTAATCTCCTGTAAGCAGGCCCGCTTATTTGTAAATGTTAGAATAGCAAGGAAAATACTTAATTTGTTTAAGGCAAGGAGTAATTAAAAGACACAGAGACTGTTAAATAACAATGTTATGTCTTATAAATAGTGCATGACTTTTTTTCCATTTTGGCTCTGTCGTTCACGACGTATTTAAAGATAGCCTAGCTAAATGTACCTTGCGTCAAAAAAACTAGGGAATAAAAAACATTCAAATAAGCATCGGCACCTAACATTCGAATAAATTAAATCTAATTAACAGAACTAACGACTGTTAAAACGGGGGTGTATGATCCGCTCAAGTACTTACATAGGTAATTTTTCACGAGATAGAATGGAAAACCAGCAAGTGGTCACGGGAAGGTAAGTAAGCACCACCATGAATGGTGAAACCTTTGGTGTTGCGAGAGCGCAACACCAAAGGTGTTGTCAGCCTACAGGGTTAAGATGGAGTACCTCGTGTGCCAGTAATTAAACCGGTTACTCTCCACGCCTGAACAGAGCAGCGTAAGCAGTGCTGCTGGGCGGTAGGATTGGCGAGTACTTATACTGGCTTTAAAACTATAAAGCGCTGAATCAATGCGGCTGGTTTAATGGCGTAAATTTTAATGTTGACTCGCGTTACGAGTATTTAAGGCCACAAGCGGCTCCGTTTTTAAATTACTAGAAGTGAAGATGGATTCTGTAATTATACTGTTACATAGGTAAGTATACCGCCAAAGACTTACCTAAGTCTAATAACCATTCTACGGGTTCGATTCATTAGCCACGAACGATTCTGAAAGAACAAATAAATTCGTTATTACCGCGGACGTGATACTAAGAGCTATCAGTAACTCTGTACAAACGTGTTAATAAAGGCCCGCAATAAGTCAGCAACAATTATTCCGAGTCAAAATCAATCCACGATATTAATTTTGCCACCCTCATAAGGCACGCCAAGCAGACAAATAGCTCTGAAACTAATGCAATATTCCGCTCACGTTTTACCCCACAACTATGGATAACTGAGGCTGAAGATACAAAGAGAGACTAAGCAACTGCTAAACTTATTTTCTTTTCGGTTTTGAGAACGTATAAGCTCTTACTTTTATCCCCCGATGCACCTCCGAGTCAAGATGCCTTTGAGTGTGTAAGGAAAGGAAGTTACCTCACGTTGTGAAGTTTTATGTTATGTCAAGTGAAGCGAAGAATTTAAATTTATTGTAACCCTACACTTTTCAAGAACGCATCAGATCAGAATAGATAGTAAAATACGAATAGAAATAATTGGGAGTAAAACATTGCGTAGAACAGATAGGTATAGATTATCTATAAGACTACGATAAAAGGATTTTAAACGTACACTTAACCAAGTATATATTTTATTTCTCGGATTAAGTAAAGATTTATTAAAGCTTGGTTTTCATGTCTAATGTCAATTTGCGTTAACCAATTGGCATTAATTAACGAACTGAAAGCCGGCCATGATTCTCAAATCGAGGCCCGGAGGCGACGCTTTAAGTTACCCACCCTTTCTTTATATGAAAGCTAGGTTTATTAGTTAAGGTTAAATCAGCGGTTTATTCTTCCTCCAAAGGAAAGGGAAGGATGTTCGCGACACATTTCAAAAGAAGTGCGAAAGCGGCGCGTCCCGAGCCTTTCGCGCGTCTATGCCTGCCAATTAGGGCGAACTATCGAGGCCAATCATTCTTACACTGCCTAAATTATCCCTTCTATCGATCCATTGAAGTGAACGAATCATTCGAGTTTGTTGATTATGGCCTAACAAATTTTGAACGTTGGTGCGACGATATAATAGGCGATATACCTAAAGCTAAATAAGATACGTAGTGTAAGTAAAGGTATGTACAGGTAGAATGTAGGAACTTAACTGTTTGACCCACTTGAAAAAGAGAAGGTACCTACTGCTTTCGTGTGCATTGCAGTATCCTAATTCGTTACTTCAGTTCAGCAATTAGGTACCTATCTCCGATTTAGTTTTTTTTTCGTTTCAAAAAATATTCGTAACAGAGGCCATTTTCCATTTAGCTACCTACGTATACCAATGAAATTGAAAGTAGGATATTGTTTTTGTTTTAGGAAAAAAGAAAAGGTTACAAAACTTGGGCTGATTGGTGTTAAACTATATCTAATAGACTTTATACAAAAATACTATCAAATGAATCAAGAATTTTTATTTCTTGGTTTTTATGTTTTACATTTTCGGTTTTACCGTTAGAAATTAAATTTCTAAATGTCAGTGAAAATTAGAACACATAGAAAAATCCGAAAAGTACCTAAAGCTATGGCCGGGAATCGAACCCGGATCCTCGTCATTCCGTGACGCGTGCTATACCCCTACACCACCCATAGCAGGTAAAAGTAAAGCTATGGCCGGGAATCGAACCGGGATCCTCGTCATTTCGTGACGCGTGCTATACCCCTACACCACCCATAGCAGGTGGGTAGTCTCCGAATTTTTCTACCTGTTACTAACTGTCACGTGACCTTTGTTACTATGCGAATTAGTACTATTATAATATAATTATTATCATTATATTGTTATATTATTATTATTTTGTCAGTATTAGTAGTTTGTTAGTATGCGTCTTAGTAGATGTTCCACGGGAGTTTGTAATTGTGTCGTACAGACAAATCATTCAAACAGATAACGCTTAGCGACAAAAATTAAAGCGGATTTTTTCACAACATTGCGGCATAGCTACTCGATGTTTATTTGGGTATGGCCGCGAAAAGTTGTACTTTTTAAATGAAGCATTATGTTATATTTTCTTAAAAATAAATGGTTCTTTACATTATCACAAAACTATGGGGTACTTTTAGCTTGCTCATTGCTTTATGTGTCGAAATAATAAAAATCTTGTAAACAATCGTGGTTGCCGCAGCAATCTGATCAAAAGTTAGTAAGGCAGTCAAAAATCGTGCATTTGCCCTCCCCTTTACATCAAAATAATTCTCATAATTTTGAGGGAAAACATTTTTGATATATAAAATGACTCATAGCTTAATCTTCGATTAAAGATCTTTAAACTGATGAAACAAACATTCATGCAACTTAATATGTTGATATCAAAATTGAGTTTCAAAACCTAAGTCCACATAATTTTCCAATCGTAACACACTTAGGTTTTTAATGTTAGGATTTTTTTCCTTCTTTTTAAGGGAACCCCATGTCGTTTTACTTGCTAGGGCAACACCATAGCTATTATGTCAAATAACGCACATCGAGTCTTGGGTACATTAGTCGGTTTAATTTAATACTTTTCGTTGGAAAAAAAGCGAATATTGGAACTTTCTTCCAGTGTGTTTTTCGAGTGTGTTTATTCATGTGCGTTATGTGTGTTATGCTGTGTGTTACGTGTGTTACGATGTGTGTTATGTGTGTTACGTTGTGTGTTACGTGTGTTACGTTGTGTGTTACATGTTCCAGTGCGTTAAGGTACAACTTTTGACGGCCATACCCATTTATAATCAATAAACTTAATGAGATTCAAGATTTAAAAATGTTTCGGCGCCGATCTTATAAAGTTGCCTTTGACAGCTACACCTCTGGACCTTAGTCAACTGTGGCGCCAACTGGTAAGCAAAGAAACAATAGTCAAAATTGCTTTGAATTACTCAGACTTGTTCACAGTAACGTTCCGAACAATGTACTGTTTACACAAGAATAAAATTATGTTTTCGAACGTCTTTACGATAAACGTCACATTGACACATGACACGACTGACTGGTGTCAGCACAGACGGCATTGACATTTTCTCTGTTGGTTTGGTGTAGAGTTTTTGTGCGTGCATTAATGATACAACTGAATAGACCTTGTATCGCGTGACTAAAATAAGGTGGCTCCTTAGACTGGGAAAAATTGATCACTTATTTACATTCTCGCAGCGAAACAGGAAGCTAGAACGAGACGCACGGTTGGATCAAAGGTATGTGCTACTTTTTAAACCCAAAGTTAGTTTTATAACAAACCTACCTTATGGAAAAGTATTTGTGTGTACGTTATTTGCTACAGTTTCGTTTATTTTACGATTGTTTATATTAAGATAAAATGTTCTCTTCTGATCAAAACAATTCGTGAAATCGAGTCAGATTACTAGCAATGAGTGGAATGACGCACCAACGTCGATAATTACTATGAGCTGTGCATACAATGATTTACAATTTAAATATGAGATACCAGAAAAGGATTTTCTAGTTCCTCGCAAGTAAAGAAGTGTAGGAATTGAGTGTCGGCAACAGGATAACACAATTCAATTAAATATTTGCCCCTCCTTGTTCATGTCTGTAATAACAGGTTTGTTGTTAATATACTGAAGAGGTAAATTTTGTTTGTTAAGTATGTAGAGATAATCTGGAGACATAGCAAACTGATTTTACAAATTCATTTGTTGTTTATTATTAAACATAAAAACCTGTCTAAAGCATTGAACCTACTTTGTAGTTATTTATATCAACCGTTTGGTCTTTTAATCTTTTACTGAAGTGAAAAATTAATGGTAAAATGAGCACCTGGTAATCTTGTACTGAAGGATTTACACCTCCACTGAATTATTATTGTATTATTATTTACTTTCAAAATTTTGTTTTGACCCATGAAGAGAATCAACATCCCCAGATGCTTTTTTCTTTTTCTTCTTTTGTCCATCTACTTGATTTTGTTTGTGTTAATGTTGAGTATGTAGCCGTGTTTTTTATTTTAAAAAAATCCTATCAATATTCTTGTGTCACATTTTCTTGGCTGTAATATTTTTAGTAGGATAAAAAAAGACAGGTAAAAAAAGCTTTCTCAAGCAAGTTTTACTTACAAAATATGTATTTAGATTTTGTTAAGATTAAGATAATGTAAGGAAGTAAATGGTTTATTGTATAAATATAAAGAAACAGATACAATTCACAAAAACATCAAAATAACATTAATATATGCACAAAGGTGAACTTATCCCTAAAAGTTAACCTTTGAGTACATAAGAGGAGCATTAAATGAGGGACCAACAAAGTGTGAGTTTCAAATGTAATGTAGTGATTGGATATATGTACCATAATGTCAGCCATTTATAAATTACCTACAATAACTTTTATATTAGTTACAGACTTTTTTTAGCTAAGCTCCATTAACTTCTAGAGGTAGTTTCTTCAAATCTTGCAACTGTCCACTTGCAGCCCATGCCCTAGTTGTCAGATTGACTTGAATTAGATACATGTATATAATATAGCTCAGATGACAATGTAATAATCAATTGCCATCATCAAAAGACCTTGGATTCAAAATAATTTTGTTTTAGCAGAAAACTTTTTAACTTCTTATTATTTTAGATTAATTATGAATGAAAGACTATTCATCTCTCTTAGTTTTTGGGAATAGAAATTAAACTTAACCTTTTGTTGTCAATAAGTAGTCAACATTTGAATTTGTTATTTTATATTGGAACTGTAAAATACCATAAAGACTTAATTTTAAACTCATGATGTGAGATTACATGTATTATTAGTAAGACCACATTATATGAGCCTACTTTTTAGTTAGATATGTATCATTATACATACTATAGTACCTAAGTAGTGTAAATAGCCTGTGAATGCTCTAGGACATTTCCTAGAGCCCGCAAATGGTCATTGAGGTGCTTTGTTACATAGGTATTTCTAGCTCAATTGAAATTGGAACATCCTGCTTTTATACATGTCATACTTTATCTATAGATCAACAGATGTAGGGATCAGTGGCGTTGCTTCCATAGAACTCGATTCCCACCGGCTAGCCTATTTTAAGGCAGTTGGGCACTTTTGTTGTGCAGAATTAGAGGAAAAAGCTGGTTAAATTCCCTTCGGCTTGCCTTCTGATATACTTGACGCCACGTCACTTGTAGGGATACACAAAACAAACTTAAACAGGAATGTTTCTTGCAATCTTAATTATATTAAAAACTCGTCACTGACTGACTGATTCGTCAACGCCCATCTCAAACCCTTAGACCTAGAAAGCTGGTGTTTTGCATAAGGGTTGCCTTTAAAATGCAGAAAAGGTATTAAATCTGATTTTTCGAAATGCCCACGTGATAGGGAACCGCGGGCACGAGCTAGTAGTTAACACAATAAAACAAATTTATTACTATTTAAAATATTTAAATCATCAACCACCAATCAAATTCAAAGCCTCACAAAAACTTGTCATCGACATGATACATCAAACTTCTTTTCGGTATCAATGTTTCCGAATTGATTTTTTCGTATTGTACAAACTTACCAGTCTCATTTTTATATGTGCAAAATTCAAACGTTTTATCAAGCAGATGTTAAGTTTTGTATTTAATGAAACCTAGTAGACTTCGAATATTGCACATGTACCTAATAAATATTTTGAGTTCACTGCTAGATTACATAAATTCTTCCCCATATTTCATGCATGACGTCCAACCACCATAAAAGCGTCCGATTTCGTGAAGGAACACTTCCTTTCGAGTCTGCTAACCTAGTACCCCGGCGTTGCAATTATGGCGGCCTGCCAGAGCCAGCACGCTAATATCACTGCAGAGTCAAACGGTTATAAGTCACGTTTCACCAAAATGCCCAAAATCCGGTGCAATATCCCAGAATATAACTGCGAACGATGGCTGCGACGGAAGTTAGAGCTTTACGTCAACAACGCCGGTATTGGTAGCTATCATGTCTACACGGACCGTCGCATACGCGTTATTGGTTATCCGATCTTGCTTTGAATTCTTAAATCGGAAATGTAGAAAAGGACGTCAGAATTTATCAGATTAAAGAATGAGAGCCGATTTTGTTCGTGAGGTCAACATTGACAGCAAGTGATGCATTTTATTATTCCCTCGGTATTCTGAAAGGCTCAGACCTACAACTTGGAAACGTATTATCTACATACGAAAATTTCGAATTAAACTAACTAATAACTCATAGTAGTACCTACTAGTAGGTATCATCTGGTTAAGGTCGACCGAGTTCCTATTTAATTGGAGACGAGACAACACAATCTTGGAAAATACAGTACAAAATATCACAAGGTCAGATCAATCGCCCAACAGTATCCACTTTGTTCAGTCTACCAAATGACGTCATAGACTCGACTTATCAAAATATTATAGACATGGACCATAATTTGGTCTTTGAGACGAACAAGTTCATATCATATCATAACAATGTAATTTAACAAGAAGAAAAGGTTAGGGGGCTTGGTGTGGATTTCAACTATAATATTACAATTATATTATTGAGTCTAGTCAATTCTGCTCCTATCCGCTCGAAAAATGTCGCTTGAATAACTATTTAATTCGAGTATCGAAAATTAAACTTTTTTTTAAACGATTGTAACATTCACAATATTTTCACACGCACACACTCACATAAATCACGTTTTTATCCCTTACGCGGGGTAGACAAAGCCTAAGGTAACAAGAACAAGACCTAAAGGCCACGTTTAGCATGGTTGTGGGTGTTTAGGTGGAAAATATTAGGTGGTGAAAATTTTTGCAGACTGATTTATTGTGCTAAATGTTCATTTATGTAGATGATTATTAGTAAACTGAAACTGAGTAAAGTGGGATAGAATTTCCCGCGCTTCCTATGGCGTTTACGCTAAGGTGGCCTTACTTGTAACCTCTAGAAATTTCTAGAAAACGATTTTGTGTCAATAGACACCCTCAGTCGGTAACTCGTCCTTTGAGACCAATATCCTTGGCACAGCTTAGCAAGCTCTAAATGAAGACGAAACAAAGACAAGATTAAACGCCTCTTAGGTTCATCTTTTCGTCAAGCGTCTACCATGGATTTGCTTAAATTTCTTTCCTTTTCCGTAATGTTTATGTGTCTTTAAACTAACTCGGAATACTTCACCAGGTGGTTGGGTTCATTTGACAAGTTTATTGACCAATGTTTTCATACATTGGTTATTAAAAGTGTACCCCTTGATGACTTAATTTTGAAACCAAAATTACGATAAAATGCTTTTGTAAGAGTGTCCTTTGAAACTAACCCAACCACCAACCTACTTAAATTATTCCAGAGCTTCTAGTGTAAGTTTTCGCTTATAAACAGTCTCGAACGCGTTAACGTAAACGTCTCAATTACTATGGAATAATTGGCAGCGCCACTTGCGGATCGAAACGGGAACAAACTGTCCTCATAGTATTTGACATTTTTACGCAAACTCATTCGAGACGTATTTTGTGATCAAAAACCCACGCTAAGCATACTGTCCAATTCTGAGACACCTTGTGGAATGATGAATCAAGCTATGTTAAAAGGGCTGCTATTACTATTGCAATGCCTATCTTTATACCGCCTTGACCTTTTCAAATTGACATTGTTGATAAGAGTACGTACCCAATATTAATAACCTTTGCCAAGGTGGCTTCCATCTGTTGCGATCGTAAACGTCGTACCTGCTTCATAAATTGGTCAGAAGCAGTGAACTTTGACAGGTTTGCTAGTTTGTTACCTTGTATCGAAGCTGGTGCAGAATAGATACAAACCAGTTATGCAAGAGGGGAATTAAAATATCTCACTTTTAATGACAATATATTTTCATCCCGACACTGATTTTGATGAAACAACGACGGTTGTATAGATAATTTTATAGTCCTCAGGATTAGCGTCAACAGAGGGACTGACAGGCAAAAAATCTAAAATCCATTCCAAATTCCAATGTATTTTATCAACGTTTTTGAAATCTCTCGGAGTAGGTGCTCTCGAATAACTTTCAACGTAGACGTACAGATATTTTCCATGTTGTTTTGTTTATTTATATGTAAAGAAGTTGAAAGGTCAGCTAGATTTAAAATGTAATGATCACCACGTTACCACGAACCCTCTAAGCTAGCAACCCATCTGGTATCCTCCTCCTGGTTTTGTTTTGCAAGGGTCTATGGGTGATGGTTTCTTATACCTTCAGATGACCCACTTGCACGTCAGCCATCCTATTTCATAAAAAGTGAATCTTCAAGGCTTCGACAAGATTTCTATGTATACATATGTAATGATCCCTATAAGCAATGATAAATAAGAGTATCTAAGATCCTAAAATAGGCATACTGTGCGGTAAATGATAGTGGATACAACCACGCTCTATCTTGGTATCCTAATGAACGATCTCAAGGATGTTTGCATCATTCTATAAACAACCGGTTTATTCGCACGCCATGGCAAATAAAAACAAAGATATAATCAAAATACATTTCTAGATGCCAGGTTTTTGTGTGTCCATGACGTTGGATAAAACCATGTTGTAAAATCCGTAAGGTAACGCCCGCTCATACCTTTCCTTTTTCATCGTACGCGGAATTAAATCATCCATTCATCTTCGTGTAAAACAAAGCGTTGAAATTTGTATGGGACCGACCTCGTGCGTAATATGGCGTGCTAATAATTATCGCCTCATAACATTCATGAAACAATAAGTCTTTTACTTTACTTCGCGCTGTAACATCCCTCTAGGTACAGGCATTTGGATTTTCCAGGAGTTGATAATTATTGTATAAGGTCGGAATTGCAAGAATTGTTATTATGCTACTAATGAGTAATAAAATCCGGTGAGATCATTACGTTTTTAAAGTAATTCAGTAAACATTGCTATCGTGTTCGTATCATGACAATAACCCAGTTCGTAAACACTGTGTGATTTAGTTAGTCGTTAGCAGTGGAGTGCGGTTATCGCTACCGTTTTTGTGCGTGCTAAGTTTAGTCGTGATTTGACCGTCGTTCGCTCTAGTGAGACAATTTATCATTTCCTGCTACTGGCCGGCAAATCTGCGCCATTACAGCTGTAAGTTTGAATATTTATTTGTATGGATATGTGTAGCACATCTTGTGCAGCGCAGCATAAATTCAAACGCTCAGGCTTATTCCTAAAACGTTGTCAGAATTTTGCTTTCGAAGATCATACTCGTAGGTAAAGCATATGTGCACCTTTCTTAGACTGCAATATTCTTTCAATATAGTCTAACGATATAAAGTTACGTAGCTACTGAAGACGATTCGATATATTTACTAATACCTACATACCTACCTATATTACTCTTTGGTAGTTGGAAATCTGTGCAAAGCGCACCAACTCCATCCTGAGCGCATTTTATCTGGCGCCACCGTCCCACGGGCATGAAGTGTGAACACGCCGGATATTTCCGCCGGTATAAATCCCTGTAAGCGACACCCTTACTTACCCGCGGCGTCCTCTATGCAATCCCTGAATTTGTGGAGACCGGCTGCGATGCACCGCGTCTAGAATTTGAACGCGCTAAATCCCTCTTGCCGGCTGCCCACAGTCTGCGCCGCGCTTGTCACGTACTCGCATTTGATTCCACATTATATCACTAGACTGGGTTTGAAAGAGACGATTTAGTTGATAACACGACGATTTGAAAAACGACAGAGTAAAGCTGAAAAAACAATCGGATACAGAAAAGGTATCAAAAAACTATTATGCGGATAGACAATAGATGAAGGTGCGGTTAGAGGTACGGCGGTGGACGGCCGGTGAAGTGCGGAGGTGACAGGCGAGCCGTTAACGCCGCCGTTACAGGCTCAAGTGATATATGAGCTGCGAAGTGGCTCGGTGCCGCTGTCACTTCGCGTTCCGCCGCGCCACACCGCACCCGCAAAAAGATAAAAAGGATTCCGAAATACGATTCACAAGTGGGCTGCCGGAAATGGGTAGAAAGTTACCGAGCACGGCTTTATGTCGGGCAATATATCTCCCGTATCGCTTCACATCCAATTTCTGCTGTATGGCATGTAATATCCCCAGGGGGTCCTTTTAATTTTTAGTCCGACGTCCTTTTTAATCAGCACGAAGCCATTAATTCTAATAGCAGCGCCACTAATCATACCCGAGCCGGCGAGTCTCTGAAGCAAACATGGAAGAAAATTGTGTGAAATCCTGAGCTTAGTCGGTCGTGTAGGTAAAGCGGAGCCAGTGGTCGCGTGTCTACCCTTGCCCTGACCCCCGTGACCGCGTTGACCTGCGACCTTAAGGCGCGCTCCATAACGCTACCGGCTCACTTTGCTTTCCATCACTGACAAATTCATTCTCATCGATCCCCATCTTCCTTTTGTTTCGTGTAATCATGCGGAAAAATACCACTAAGTACCTACCTACTTTGGTCAACGATAGCTTACTTTTTGGCTTTTTGGCTTATTACTTGCTGGCTATTTTGTTGTCAACCGTAAACTGGATGGAAGTACACAAAGTTTTCAGTTAAGTAAAACGTTTGAGTGAATTCTCGCAAATCGTTTGCTGACTGCGGTCGCTGCATGCTAACAAGCTTATGCGCAACGATTTCGGGTGAAATTGTTCGAGGGATGTAGCCAGGTGTCATAAAGTTGCACCGCACCGCTGACGGACAGGCACCAACATTGCAGCTCAACGCTGAAATGCAGAAACGTCTGTAGGTAAAGACAGCTTCATCTTGTGGGAACATCGTAAACGGATTCATGAATGTCCTATGTACAGTAAAGGGCATATCTTATACTACCATTTTCACTAGAAGCTATTTTGTGCAAATTACAGAAATACCTGCCTACAGTTCGTGAGCTCCTAGAAAGCGACATTCGGGTTTATCTTGCTGTCTCACTCACTCTTATATATACACACACACACACACACACACACACACAAATCACGTCTTTATCCCTTACGGGGTAGACAGAGCCTAAGGTAACAAGACCTACAGGCCACGTTTAGCAAGATTGTGAGCGTATGGGTGGAAAATGGAATCAAAGCAGTGATGGGTTGCTAGCCGCATCGCCCATAACACGATTCCTATTTTCGCTCATTCCCTCGATGGGCTTTTACCATCTGCACGGGAAGAGAAGCAACTGGTAAATTCTATGTTTGTTCTTTGCTCCCAGACCAGCATGGAAGTTCACTCACAGTTTGATAATTGAATCGGCCGATGGTGCCCGAAACCCGAAACCCGAATGTAGTTTTAAGAGATTACGGACTGTAAGTTGGTAAAGGTATTCAGGTAGTAAACCTCCCTCTCCTAAACGGATTACCTATAGTAGGTGAGATGTACACAGCAGAAATATTAAATATTTTTTTTGTTTTCAGTCTGGCTTATTCGTTTGCTTTGCTTCGAATTTAAATTGAACAACATTTCCGAAGAGGAAAGGCTTATCCAAGCAAATTAAGTTGATGTTATTGAACTCGCATGTTTATTTTCCTGTATGCTTCATGTACGAGGCTTAGACAATAGGAAGTCTTAAGGAAAAATTGTGGTAATACTTGCAAAAAGACTTGGCTTAACCGGGTTGACTCAATATTATAAATGCGTATGTCACAATTCTTTATTTTCTGCATATCATCATCTAGTATAGGTACTCATTTATTTGAGAGATTGGGCTGAATGAAGCCAAAATAACTCTTAAATTAATTTAATAAAGGTTTCGATCCAGGACCAGACTAAAATTCACAACTTGAAATTTAGCATCACCAGGTGGCTAGTTTCATAACCTTAGCCGGTCTAAATTAGATTAGATTTAGAAATTTCGTATTTACTTTGCAAGTAAACGTCGAAAACAATCGTACCTATTTCGATAGAGGCAAACAACCCTAGGATTGCTGTAGTTTTGTTTACATAACCCGCTGATGCGGTTTTAATTTGGGTATGTTAATCTTGAAGAGCGAACGCAAGTTTTGTTGTTAATGAATTCTGAAACATTGTGTGCCTACGGATGATGAGTTCATGTATAAATTATCATGGAGCTGAGTGGATTCTAAGATCGCGCAGACTTCGAAATGTTTTGCGTAAAACTTTGCAGAGTAAAAGGTAACGCGGGACCTCTAATTATGTACCTACTTGCTATATGCGGTGTACCTAATTACGTATATAGCTTATGTAATGCAGTGCAGGTACTAAACTGATTCCACAGTGAAATAACTGCTGAGACCGCCTGTCTTAGAATCTCAGTTTTATTTCATGGTCTATTTAGTAGCTTTCCTGTTTTACGCCGTCAATTTTTGTGTCACACATAATTTCTATTGAGTTATTTTGTTAGTTAAATGTTAAAATATCATGGCTATACAATACTATTTTTGTGTAGGTACTTATAATGTTTATATTACTTAATACTATGAGTTCTGAGTTGCGTACATCATATTTTGCATCTGATGAGTGTTTATTTTTGTTTCAGGTTCATGATGGATTGGAAGACAGGTCTACTGACGTTAGCGTTGGTTTTTTACGCGGACGGCTTTTCAAGTAAGATTTCATTAGTTAATTACAATTGTATAGAACAAATCCAATCCTCTTCTTTGTTTTGGCTAAGTATATCTATATCACACACACACATAAATAACGTCTTTATCCTTTACGGGGTAGAGAGAGCCTAAGGTAACAAGACCTAAAGGCCACGTTTAGCATGATTGTGGGCGTAATATGTGGAAAGGGGAATCAAAATAGTGAGGGGTTCCTAGCCCATTCCCTCGATGGGCTTTTACCATCTGCGCGGGAAGTGAAGCAACTGGTACATTCTATGTTTTTTCTTTACTCCGAAACCAGCACGGAAGCGATATCACATTGAGTATGATATATCTATATCATACTCAACTATTCTGAATTGCGCAGTGAAGATGACCTTTACAACATTAGCCGATTTAATCAGACGGGAATGTTAGCACGTCATAGTACGGAGAGTAATTATTCTTCGATCTCAGTAAGCGATAGTTGATGTCGGGTCGCGACGTGGGCCTCCGCCGGTGACACCGGCGGCACGTCTTCGTCGCTCCCGGATTGCCGTAAGATATGGCTCGAATCCATTACCTAATGCACACATAAAACGAGCAACCCGCCCGCCTCGAGAGTAGCAAAACAATGAGTTATGATCCGACCTTATGATGCTCTTTTTATTTGTTTTTATTGCCTCTAAAGTCGCACTTGCCGAGTCGCAAATTCTGTGCCACCAAAGAATTCTTCACATTTCTCGCTCTTAGCTTAAAATGTTTTCGGCGTCGAGTTTTTCTCCCGCTTTTGTGTTGTTCGGTTGAATACGTTTTATTACTTTTACAATTCACAATAATGTAATTTTTATTCGAAATAAATTTTGGATTCAGTGGCATTATGATACAAATCATTTTATTGGTTGGTGGGTCCTGCCCCTGGGCACTTTGTGCTTAGGTAATAGCAGTTTGTTTCTCAGCATTTTAACACTCAAGTAACTACCTATCTGCGTGCCTAACGTTTGGCATTCCATCTTTATCGCAGATAAAACTTATAGAAGGCTTGTTTGTTCATTCAGTTTTTTTTTGGCAAAAGATATCCACCAATATTTTACTTGTATTGGAGCGGTGCGGTCATTTCATTTGTTATTTGAAGTAGGAGAAATCCCCTTCGCTATTTTCGATACCCGTTTCGTGGTTCGTTAACCAAGAATTTGTGAAAATATGGGTATTGGGTTTACAAACAGTACCCCAATTTATCACAATATACACACAACTATCGTCGTGTCAGTTACAATTGGAAACATTGTAATGCAAAACTAATGACCGATTGTAACTTTTTTACATATCTAATATTTACATACATAAGTATTAATAACTAGCCTTCCGTCCGCAGCTTCGCCCGCGATAAATTAAGTTTCCCGTAGGAAAAGGTATTTTCCCGCGGTAAAAAGTAGCCTATGTCACTCAGTGATAACGTAGCTTTCTAACGGCAAAAGAATTTTTGAAATCGGTCCAGTAGCTTCGGAGCCTATACAATTCAAACAAACAATCAAATCTTTCCTCTTTATAATATTAGTATAGATAACAGTAGATTATTTTATTTTTCGACAGTGCCTTCATTTATATAACCCAAAAAAGTGTGAAGTTTTTTCGTAATGAAGAAATTAAGTCGTTGCCCTCTGAGTAGTACATAATACATCTACAAGCCCCTACCTTCAGTAACAACACAATGGAATTACTTGCCCAGTCACGCACTCACGCATCATACGTCGCTTCGGACGTGTTCAGGCAATACCCGCCAACTCTATATATATTCTACAATTATTTTAGGCATTATATGTTCTCATATTACATAAAGGAACAGAGAGATTGACTGACAAAGGCTGATTTATCAAAACGTTAGTGTAAAAGCTGGTTGCAAATTTTAGGGTACGTAGCTGAGCAAGCACTAATGAAGTTGAAGTCAAACGATTTTAAACATCAATACAAATTTCTAATTCAGTTGTAAAAAGAGAAATGTACCTACTTGTTTGTTGCCGCTTGAGTTCAAAATAGTTAAACGCTTGATGCAGGTTTTTCTGGAATGTTATCTAGAATTAAGACGAGTAGGTATCTAAGACTTTAATTTCGAGTTTACAACTAGATGAATGGTCGTGTGTAAATTCATATTCATAAGTTTAATACGTGATATATCAAGTATTAAACTTATATATAAAAAAATACAAAATGTTAAGATTTAATATCCGTAACCAAGCAGGAATTATTTAAAGAAAAAGCGCGAAAAAGATCAAAATACTTTATCTTATAGTTTACTAAGACTGAGACAATGTTTACGCAATCGTTAAAAACAAATCTCATTATTTTTCAGAATATGGACGAACGTGCAGGGATATCGGGTGCCTTAACAGCGAAGTCTGCGTTCTAGCAAATGATCCATGCTCCATCGGACACTCCACTGATTGCGGCACATACCCGACGTGCAAGAAGAAGACTGCTGTTGAAGGTAACTAGTTAATACGTACATGTCATAATACTTACCATGTTATATCTAATGTCTGTTCTCTGTGCACGTACATCGGTTTTCATACGGTTCATAGGCTACTCAGAGAACCCCTGCATGTATAATTTAGTTGAGAATATTTAATTTTCACAAAAACAGCACTTTTCTTTTTTGGATGTTTGATTTCTTAAAACATCTTTCAATGGGCTTTCGGTACACGACATATTACAATGTACTTAATGAGGCTTGTGAGCTAATATCTCCGCTCCGTAGTAACTTTTTAAAAATTTGCAGGATCACATGCCGAGCCGCAACCGTCTGCTCCAAGACCAACGCCAGCTAGACCCCAATTACCTCCTGCCGAATCTGCCCCTAACTATCCTCCACCAGCACCGCCCGCCGGCGGGTCCCCCTACGGAGGATCGCCCTATGGAGGCAACTCGCCGTATGGCAACAACGCGCCCAGTGGCAACAACTCTCCTTACGGTGGCAATCCCTACGGAAGCAATCCTTACGGAGGAAGCAGTAACGGTGGAAGCAACTATCCTGGAGGCTCCCCTTACGGAGGCAGCAGTAATCCTGGGGGCTCGCCCTACGGAGGCAGCAGTAACCCTGGGGGCTCGCCTTACGGAGGTAACTCGCCATACGGTGGCCACTCGCCGTATGGAGGAAGCTCATCCAATGGAGGAAACTCACCATATGGCGGATCTACCGGCAACAGAGGAGGTTCGCCATATGGTGGCTCAAGCTCAGGAGGCTCTTCGGGAGGCAAAAGTCCTCTGGATAGCATATTGAATACGCTAAGTAATTACGCCGGCGGCGGTAGCCATGGAACCTCAGGCGGTAGCGGCGGCAGTGGACTCGGAAACATCTTCGGTAGCCTTCTCACCAATCTCTCCAAAAGCGGAGGCGTTAACAGCTTATTCTCCAATACTAGGCCCATCATGGAAAATCCGAATTATGCATCACCTTCGAATTCTAGGAGTTCTAATGCCCAAAATTATCCATCAGGATACCAGCAGAGTTATAACCAACCGCCCGCTCAGAACAGGAACTATGGCCAAAGCCACGCGAAGCCCAATGCTGCCTCGACATACAAGCCCGCGACCTATGGTTGGAATGTCGGGTAAATGACAAAAACCTAATACCAGTGACTGGGGCTTAACACTGCATTATTTTGCAATGCTTAGCTTTTTTTTCTTACGTTATTATTTCTCAAAACTTAGTCACAATTTTACACTAACAGTTATTTTTATTAATCACTTGGTTACTGGCACTATATAAATATGGGCAAAAGTAGCAACTCAATAATCAAATCATAAATTATGCTTTCCTAAATGAAAGTAGAAAAACTTTTTACATATTAATTTTCAAATATATGTGGCTTGGGTTTATTATTTTACTAAACTAATGAGTAAGTAACAAGAGGAATGGAAATGCCACTCGAGCTAAAAAAAAAAATAGCGGGCTGCCAAAGTCAGCTTTAAAGCTATATATAACGAAAGAAATTGATAAAAAATTGGGTAGATAATTGCAGATATTGTTGTTTAAAAAGATTTCACTGGTGAGTACTGTAATTTAGTAAAACCTATAAAATCGTGTGCGCGTTATAGCTCGAGGGCCAAAAGAGTGTCGATATCGATTCTGGAACGAAATACATACGATGACATTTCTATTCTTCTTATTAGTTCTATGACGTAATGATTCGCATTTGGTCTTGCCACAAAAAACTAAAACTCGTCAAACAAACTTAAAATGACAGTTGTCTTTAAGCCTGTTCATAGAGTGTCTTAAGCTTCGTAACACAATTAATATAGGATTAATGTTGCGGTGATTCTAATACGATCTTAGGTTTAATACCTAGTTACTTTCATTTTACAATATTAATATTTTAAGAAAAGGTGTTAATGATATTTTCCTAACAAATAAGCAATTTTATACTAACGTATGTCGAACAAAACAATTTTGAAATTGCAAAAGACAATGAGAATCTCTATTATCATACCTACTAATGTTTATTGGTGATTTTCGTGTAATCGAGATTTTAGGTATTATGGAATCTCCTAACTTGTTAATGAGGTGAGAGTACAACTATGAAGTAATTCCAGACGTCTTCTACTAAAGGTACACATTTAACAATTCACCATTTTTTGAGGCTATAGGTACCCAATTATTTAAATAACAAGTGTGTACAAAGTAAAATGTTATATTTTACTACGAGATATTTAACCTTTTGATCGCGAACGTCGGCTACAGCCGACAAAGAGTAGAAATGTAAAAGTGCATGAAAATCGCGCAAAGGCATAAAGTGTCAAACAAGGCACTAGCTTTACCTAAGCTTGGCGTTCAAAGAGTTAAGTCACAAACACCATTATTGTTTAAAGTTATATTTTTATTTATTTGCAAAAGTACGAATAAGAGTAGTGCGTAGTATTATGTAGTTAATACACTGTCACATGTTTTATTTTTTTTAATTTGTAAATATGTATAATACTCACCCTCTAAGTACTCAGCACAACTAAGCTTTAAATTGACTCTTTAATTAATTGTGCCTCCAAAGCGAAACTTGATACGTATTGTAGTATTATGTACATATCATATTATTATTAAAAAATGAACTTTATATCGCGTACCTGCTTTTAGTGCCATTCTAATATATTTTTATTGTGTCTTATTTCAGTGTGACAATGGTCTTGACATACCTGGTACATCAATATACGTCCAAAGTATGATGCGGGCTTGAAAAGTAATCTATTTGTATTTTAATTGTTGTGCTTAATGTTAATGGAGCTGTTGTCTTTTTTTATATTGTATCGCATGTTCTACATCATTTTTAAAAATATATTGTTGTCGTTAGAACAAAAATCGTACATTACAACTCATGCTATACCTAAATACTTATATTACTTATAATTGTACATTAAATCAATGATATCAGTGTCCTAATATACCAAACTGCCTTCAACATAATCTGATTTTTAACCTAGGGTGTTTGACTCTGAAGGTTTGAAAGTGTTAGCAAAGACAAAAGCTATGATATGTTGATCCAAAAATATTGTTTGTAAACGTGGTTATCTACATATTTTTTAAATACTAAGCTGCATCTATCTGCTTTTGACCATATAAATGTGATTTGACTGTCACTTTATTATAGGAAATGGATTGCCTGCTGTCTTTATGTTGTTTGGTATTTATTTATCATAATTATTTTATGTTCTTATGATAGTTCTCACGCGTAGATTGGTGCTTTTTATGACAGTTACCTGAAATATGTTTTCTTTTCGTTGAGACCCCTCTAGCATTTTATCAACTTATTAATAAAACACATTCTACAAATATAAACCTTTATTCATTCGCTATACCAAAATAAGACTAGATCTATAACTTCATAATAATATCAAAATGCCACGATCGTTTTGAAAACAAGGAATGTTTAATGATCAAACGTATAATTAAGTAGGTAAGTATATTAATCTCAATTTTATATTTTGTTCGGTTGCAATTCATAAAATCTCAGCCCATCTAACAGAAGTACTGTATTAGGTTAAATTGGGCACACGCCGAGTTAAAATATGTTGCGAATATGTTGTTCTTAGTAGAGTAAGTGCTAGTAGTAGCTTTATCTAGTTGACACGCCATAAAATACAGTAACTTGTTTTTTGTAGAACATTTACGTATTATATACAGACCTTTATAACGTTATAAAAAAAACGATATAATAGCGGTATATATCGTTTGTGTTTAAAATTTCGTTCAAACAAATTCTATATTCCTTCATAACGTTATATCATATCATAACGAAAAGAAAACCGTAACTTTACGAAATAGCGTTATAGACCTTTAAAACGTTATGAAAAAAACGATATAATACCGGTATATGTCGTTTGTGTTTAAAGAAAACCATAACGTTATGAAATAGCGTTAGGTATAATAACGCTATGAAACTGATTATGAACTACTACTATGATATCAACTTTACGGCCTAGTCCCACGAAACAAATTTGTAAAGTATGTTTTGACAATTCACGAAAACAGTACAGATTTGTCATTGCATATGTTTGTCGCACGTTATATAGAGCGGGTGTTATAGAGTGTAAGAAAGAGATGGTCTATAACGTTATTATATCACTTGCCGAAGTATCGATATATATCCAGGGTTGATAAAAATCATGATTATTATAAAAAAATCATAATAATCCGATTAATTTGATTTAAATCGGATTTATTTGATTAAAATCAGTTTTTTTTTATTTTTTGATTTTCTTCTTTTTTTATTAATTAAATAGCCAGTTCAGTTACATAATAAAACGAAAACAACGTATTTTAATTAAACTATTCACTAGTCAATTACGAATGACCGGGCGAAAAGCGAAATGCGTCTCGTGTTTTAGTTTCGGGGAATCCTGGAACCGTTTTGGTACCATGCGTCACGTACTATAGTTTCGGGGTTTCCCCGAAACTGTTACGCTATGACTCGCTTGCACATGTGTGCGTGCCGTAGTGGTCCGGGGAATTCCCTAAACAATTTTGGGCCGATTTGGTTGTAGTAAAAATTTAATGATTTAAATCAATGATTTTTTTGAAAAAATCCCTTGATTAAAATCACGATTTAAATCACTGATTTAAATCAAGTGATTTAAATCATATCAACCCTGTATATATCGCTATTAATAACGTTATAATGAATACCGCTACAGAATAAATAATGTTTTATTAAAAAACGCTATTCGGTAATATAACGTACTGAAAAATAGCGCTACCTAAAAACGTTTTATTGAAAAATGCTATTCGATAATCTAACGTTATGAAAAATAGCGTTACGCAAAAATAACGGTAATTAAAGGTCTGATTATATATGGAGACCTTCTAGAACAATTATCGCAAATTTTATGTCAAATACTTATGTAGAGTATTTGTATTGTATTGTATTGTATGTCAACACGCACGCTCCTTCATTTTTGGTTGAAATTTAATGGCATAGAAGCCATAAATATAAAACTATTTAGGTACCTACTAACTCTAAACATAATCACCTATAAATAAAAAAATATTTAACACTTACCCGCTTATTCCAAGGACAAAAATTCATTTAGATTCTTGAGCAAACCATATTCCTAAACTTAAATACGTCAAAAAATAAAGATTTTCGTAATCTCTGATCGCAAAAATAAATAAAAAATAGGTACTACCTACTAATTTCACTGTTTAATTTCAATGGGCTTATTTTCTTTTTTGTCATCTAATTTCTTGGGTTTTCTAGCTTTATGGCTTTGATTTAAGACAAGACCCAAAATAAGGAAAGCCAGCCATATACCATACCAATAATGGTAAACCGATGAATAATAAATCCAGATTCGGTCAAAAGTTAGAAGAAGAAATGCAGCTCCTTGGTAGGACTCTGAATGTGACCGTAGGAACCACATCACAAAGCCTATAATCTTCTTTTTCTGTAAGCAAAAAAATGATTCGTTCGATTTTTCTGTTATTTGACTGTAGGTATAGTAAGTTAAAATAATAATATAGTATTTGTTTACCAATCCTGTTGCATCTTTATAATAAAGCTTGTAGTATATATCCTCTGCTATCAAATAAAATGGACAAGCATAAATACAGAAGAAATATCCAGCATGGAATCCATGCCATATCACAGATACAAACAATGCAGCATGAATCCTGAAAATAAAAATATTTAGACAAAATAAACACCATAATCAGAACTAGAATGAGTAGTAGGTACTTCAAAGAATTTGATGGTAGGTAGGTAGTTATATAAACCAGAACAAATATCGAACTGGTCAACAAAGTTACTACTTTTACATAATATTCATCTTTTCTGCTTTTTTTTTAGTAGAGTGCGAGAATAAACAGTAGAAAACGGACGAGAGAAGAGCAAACACATGAGGGAGACTATTTCTTTGTAATACCTTCGTTTGGAATATACCAACATTCTATTTTTTCATTCTTGTGTTGCCTGTTTTCTACTCTTTATTGTTAATCTGTTAATTCCAAAATTTAGTCGGTTTCTTACTTTAAAATTTTAACAGGAAATCTCTTGTATACAACCATGGCAACCCAGTACTGCACAGCCTTGTTCCAAACCTTCATGGAATCGCGCAGAGTGACAACAGTCTCACAGCCCCAGACGTCCATAGATTCCATAGTTTTAAAATCATACTGTTTGTTCTTAGCCTCTTCTTCTGACCTGGAAAAGTTGGTAACAATCAAGATAATATTAAATAAATGAAAAAAATATACACAACCGGTAAAATTTTCAACATGAAAATGCCGCGAGACTCGATCATAATTACACAAACGGATAGTTAACATATAAAAGTCGAGTGATGCTCGTGTCCTTCCTGTTGGATGAACAGTGTTCGATTCGCTGCCGCCGGGGCGAGCGCTCCAAGAGGAAGGACTCTAGTCCAAAACATGTCCAGCATCACTCGACTTTTATAGGTGAGTTATCCATTTGTGTAATTATAACAGGTTTTTTATCTGAAGTACTTAAATGTTTACTAAACATTCTAACAAAATGGCTGCGTATAGTACACACAGGTTAGAACAAAATTAATAATTTGGGCTCATTAGCAGAGGAAGTTCGCAATACCCACATTATTCACACCATTTTGAAAAAATCACAAATACAAATACACAAATATGCTATACATTTGTTTTAACTTCAAATATCCAATGGTTGGACCATGTCCTGTCCTATTTTTCCCTTCCACTGGATAAGCACCAAGTCCTGATGATGTACAAACACTTTCAGCTAATGTCATGCCGGAATAAATGCGTTGTCTGAATGCTGCAAACAGTACCCATGGGTACATCATTCTGTATATAAAGTTTCTGTTGTTGTGTTCTTCAGTTAGGACATACTGAAAAAACAAATTTGTTTTGAATAACTTGCACCTAAAGGAGCATGTTAGCCATCAAAATTAAATTCTTACAAAACCTTTATGGTCGATTTAGACGAAGACTATTTATAGCCGCCTAAATTACGGCGCCTAAAAAAGGCACCGTCACATCTTCAGACTGTTTAGACAATGACTATTTTCAGCCGCTTAAATCTCGCCCCCAGTGACCAGCAAACCGTTTACACGGTGCCTGTTCAGTACCAGTCTCAGCACACCGCCACACCGCATCGAGGGGGGCGGCGGGGGACGCGGGCGGACGGCACACGCCGAAAAGTAGACTCGTGTTCTATTCCGTGCCAGCGCTGGCATGCCCCGAAAAAATGGCGCCGAAAGTGTTTATACGGTGCCTTTTTTAGGCGCCGTCATTTAGGCGGCTGTAAATAGTCTTCGTCTAAATCGACCATTAAATAATGTCAACATCACACCTTTCTGCTTTTCCAATTTTACGAAAAAGCATTATCAATCATGATTTTGCACCCTTCGTGGAAGAAAGACGTAAGTCCTATTGACTTACCATGGGACTTACGTCTTTCTTCCACGAAGGGTGCGATTTAAGATATCATTATAAACATACCTCCAACGGCCAAATATTGGACATAGCCAAGTAAAGACTTATGTACAAGGGCACCATTTTAAGGGTGTTGATTGTACTGCCAAAGCAGTCTGCATACTTGCTGAATGGCAGATGAAAGTAGTCATCATATGTCCTGTATCTGTAATAGGGCCCTGAAATTCCAGAATAGAGACAAATTTTATAAGGTATCAAAAACATTGTATTTCAGAGTTTTTCTAAATGTATATTATATGTGAAAAGTTCTATTTGAAATTGATTATAAGTTTTTCATTTGGGCAATGTATTAGTCCTACACCTTCATGTGAAACAATTTATTGGCATATTACTTCATCTCATCAATCCTGACTGGGTCCATCGGAAAATTTGGGTACTAGCTTACATTTTCTTATTGGAAGATGCAAATGACTTAAGACATTCTTTATTTTCATGGTCCAGAGAAATCTAAATACACAAATCAGTAAATGATTATTACCTACCTGTAAGCAAGCCAACATAATTAAATGAATAATGAAACAGATCCTCAAGGCTAGGATTAATTAGTTCCAGAAATTCATCATCCTTTTCAGTTTCTTTCTTTGTATCTACTTTGTCATCTTTATTTTTCTTGGATTTCCCCACAGCTAACCAAGAACCATTGACTTCAAAAGCTACTCCTACTACACGGAGGACAATAATCATTTCAATTAGATTTGTTTGTCCAGAAGACAGTGGAAAACCAAAGTTATCTGCCAGCCGGAAGAAAAATAAGTAACCAAACATTAGGAAAAAGGTAACTACATGGCAGTATCTGAAACAAAAAGCAAATAAATAGAATTAGCTCTATCCTTCTTGAAATAATAACGAGAATATTCTAATGCCATTGCGTTAACTAGTTTTAACAAGGTTAGCCTGTTTGTCGATTGAGCAATTATTTTGCTGTTTAACTTAATCATAGAAACTACAATGTATCTTTGCGAACAATATAGAATACTTACTTTACTGGCAATAATTTAATAGCTAGAATACCGAGAGAAGCCGACAGAATGGGATGAGTGGCATTATATCCCGAAACAATAACAATCAGTAGGAGGCCGAGAATAGTTCCGGCCCATTTCTTGGCACTTATTGAATTAATGGACCTGTAATACGGGCCAATAACAACACTGAACAATAGAAGTGATAAATAAATAATATCGTTTTTGTTTTTAGCAAGAAAAGTCCACATTTTGGACCAAAATTAAAAAGCTTCGGTAAACTACTTTTCGATTTACATTTACAGCAATTTACAGTGGAATGTTTTTTTTTAATTTATTGTCTGACAGTAATGACAGATATGTTCCACCAACTAATTCTGCTTACACCGCGCTCCATCGTCACACAAAACAAACTTGTGGTTTACGTAAACATAGATATTTCGTTGCTCATCGTGATCCTGCAATGAAAAAACTTTTTATAAAGTAAACATTTTCGGTAAATGCTGTGCTTGCTGCCTCAAGTCCTTGAAACTTATTTGCAATTTATACTTTATTATGATGCTCCGCTTAAGTGGAACGCAGTAAAATTATTTGAGACACTGATAAAACCACTAACTCTGAAGGTTGAGACAGCTGTTTTGTTTGACGTGTAACGTCAACGTCAAACGTCAAACAGCACGTAAAGGTTATTGAAAAGCGCGGGAAACTGTTGAAGTTGGCGGGTGTCTCGAAAAACTTTTAATTTCCAAAAAAACATTTTTATTGTAAATTCTGCATAAAAAGTACAATTTGTATATAAAATAATCACTTTAAGTCTTGTAAATATAATATAGCTTTGAATGTAAATAGTAACTTGTACATAAAGCTTTTTTAAAAGGAAAAATTTAGTGTAAAAAAATGGCGAAGAAAAGAAAAAAACCTAAACCCAACAACGAAGAAGAAGAAACAAAGTCAATAACCAGCGACGGGTCAAGTGAATCTTCCGAGTTCGTCGAATGTGATGACAATGCTGATAAGTATACGCCTTACAGGGTCGCCGACTACAACAGGAGGTACCCCGAGGACAGCGCTGTAGGCAGTGAATTTGTGGTTTTTGTCGAGAGTTCAAACTCTGATAATCCTATCGGGTCTCGAGACATGATGTTTCTCAACGGCTGCTTTTCGCGGTTTGTTAAGGGCATCAAGTACTTAAAAAAGGTGAACAAATTTAAAATTGGGGTGGTATTTGAAAGGCCTAGCCTGGCAAATGCCTTCTTAGACAATCTAACTTTTTTAAAGGAACAGGGCCTCAAAGCCCAAATACCCGCACAATGTACTGAGTTGTCTGGTGTAATCAACCAAGTCCCCACGGACATGTCGAATAAAAAAATTTTCAAGGTATTGGCTAGCTCAAAAAAAGTTATATGCGTCCGGCGCATACTGAAAAAAGTTAACGGCTCCCTGCAGCCTACACAAACTGTCATTATAACATTTGCTTCCTCGACAAGCCTCCCAGATTATGTCTATTTGAAAATGTGGCGTATTCCTGTCTTGATGTACATACCTCCTGTAAAGCAGTGCTTCCAATGCCTGCGATACGGTCATCTGGCTAAGTTCTGTAAGAATGGGCAGAGGTGCTCCATATGCACCGAACCTCATTCATTCAAGGAATGTCAAGTGCCTATAGCCAATGCTATATGTGTGCATTGTAGTGGCAATCATATTTCAATTTCAGGTCAGTGTCCAATAAAAAAACAAAAAATTACAGAAAATAATAACAAAGCCTCTGCCAACCCTTATGCTGAATTTCTAAAAATGAAGAATTTCCCTTCAATGAACAAAGAAATAAATACCAAAGATCTGCTAACTTTTCTTTTAGGCGACAGTAATGCGTTAGCATTACTAATGGAATCGTTAACAAAAGTGTTAACAAATAATAAAACTAACAATACAAGTATAAACACAAAAGAAATAGCAGAATGTATTAAAGAAACATTACAGAAAAAAAATAAAAATCCCTCACATTCAACCCAAAAGTAATAAATATTATGCAGTGGAATTCACAAAGTTTACCTCATAATAAAAATGTTTTTAAAAAGTTTCTTAGTGACAAATCTATTCATATTGCTATTATATCTGAAACATGGTTAAAACCACATATTAAATTCAATATTAATGGTTACACTGTTGTGCGAAATGACTGTGGCAATTCACACAATGGTGTAGCTATTATCATTCATAATAGTTTACATTTTCAACAAGTTTCAACTTATTTTGATGATTCTCTACAAAATGTTGTAATTAAAATCCAAATATATAGAAAATTTATCTCAGTAGTTAGTTTCTACAGTCCTCCAAACAGCACACCAAGATTTAATAAAAATAATTTTAATACTTTGCTAAAAAGCTTACAAGGGCCTATGATAGTTGCGGGAGATTTTAACGCACATCATACAATTTGGGGCTGTTCAAATATTGATTCTCGTGGCAGGGACATCATTGATGTCATGGAAGAGAATGACTTAGTTCTTCTCAACGATGGAAGCCCAACTACAGTAGGTTCAATTAGTCATAGGCCTAATGGCCTCGATCTAACAATGGTTTCTTCTTCGTTGTCTTTGTCTTGTGAGTGGATGGTTTGCGACACTCCCCTTGCTGGATACCATCTTCCAACTATAACAAAATACACAGTTGAATCAGTTAGTTATTTGTCGGAATCTTCTTGTAATATACCCAAACATAATAATCCTAATTCAGTAGATTGGGCTAAATACAAAAATAAAGTCAATGAAGAACTAAAAAACTATACAATTAATATTACAAATCCAATAGATAGCTACAATAATTTTTGCTCGATCTTGCATTCTGTTGTGAAAAGTTCTCTCTTTCGACCAAAAACGATTCCATATTCCAATAACCAAAGTAATACAGCAAATCCTCAGGGTGGGAATAGGAAAACTTTCCTGCCTCTGCCCTGGTGGAACGAAAAATGTTCTAAGGTGGTTGATGATTGCAAACAGGCTTATGTGTCTTTTAAACTGGCAGCGTCTTTAGATAATTTCATAGCATTTAAAAGAGCTCAGGCCATAAAGAAGGTTGTTTTAAGAACAGAATGTCGTGCTGCATGGGAAAAGTTTTGCTCTTCTATTAATCGTTTAGTTCCTATGAGCCATGTTTGGGCAAAAATGAAAAAATTTAACAGGTCATATATTTGTAACAAGAGTTTTCTTACTTCTGAATGGATACAGGAATTTTTACACAAATATACACCAGATACAGCTGAAAATATGCCTGAACTAAATTATTGCAATAGCCCAGATCCTTCAACTTCATATTTAATTGATAGTTTTAGTTTAATTGAATTGAAAGCTGCTCTCAAATCAAGAAAAGACACAGCTTGTGGTTTGGATGGTTTGTCATACAAAATGTTTAAACTCTTAGATCATTCCAGCTTGCAGTTGTTTTTGAATATTCTGAATTTGTTATGGCGTTCAAACTTAATTCCCAGAGAATGGAAAATTGACTGTCTGGTTCCAATTCTTAAACCTGAAAAAAATCCTAATTCTGCGGACTCCTATCGACCTATTACACTCAGTTCTTGTGTTGGTAAAATCTTCGAGCAGTTGCTCAAACAGAGAATGGAATTTTTTATTGAACAAAACAATTTATTACCTAAAAATCAGTTCGGTTTCCGCCGTGGTTGTTCTGCCCGAGAGAGCCTAGGTCATTTATCCATAGACATTGATGGTGCCTGTCGTGAGAATAAAATGTTAGTGGCTATCTTTCTAGATATAGTTGGCGCTTTTAATAATGTGAATTTGCATATACTGTCTTCTATTTTGGTTTCTCTGCAAATTCCAACAAAAGTTATTAGTTGGATTTTTAATTTCTTACATGGTAGAGAGATATTTGTTAAACATAACAACAGTTTAGTTGGCTCTAGGCTAGCATTTAAAGGGGTTAGTCAAGGTGGAATATTAAGTCCACTACTATTTATTTTGTATATTCATCGGTTGAATCTAGAGCTTGGTTCTGGGATAAGCAATTTACAATTTGCTGATGACTTGGTAGTATATTGCTCAGGTAATAATGTGCAAGAAATCAATAGAAAGCTGAACTTTGCACTTTCTGGTCTGAAGTCCTATTTCAATTATTTAAACTTGGAGGTCAGTCATGAAAAAAGTAAAATTGTGGTTTTTAATTCTAACACAATCAGGTCTATTAACATTTTTTATGATACTCATTTACTTCCAATAAAGTCGCATACAAGGTTTCTTGGAGTCATTTTTCAAAGTAATAATAAATGGAATAAATATGTAGATTGTTTGTCTGACAGGGCTTTAAAAGCCTGTAATATCCTGAAATCCTTGACTGGCACTTTCTGGGGCTCTGACCCCAAAATTCTATTAATTTTGTATAAGAGTCTAGTGAGAAGTCACTTTGAATATGGTTTCCTGTGTTACGCTCACAAATCTGTTTTAGTGGAAAAATTAAATAAAATTCAAAATAGGTGCTTACGCATAATAATGGGAGCCATGATCTCAACTCCAATTATTTCAATGCAGGTTGAAGCCAATGTACCTCCTCTATCACTACGTTTCAAGTTCCTAAAATTTAAATTTTTATTACAATTATCATCTATTCGAAATCACCCACTTATTTCAAAATTAAACTACTATTTAGATCAACACAGTTCTTTCTATCTTGTTCAAGACTGGCCTGAAATAAAACAGTTGAAATCACGATACAACCTGAATGATTATACATGCTTACCCTGTTACTCAGGCTCTTATCTGAGTAAGTTTTGTGCTATGGACATCATAATAGATAGCACATTAAAGTATAAACAAGATGTTTATGCTAAATTGAACGAATTTGTGACGTATCGTCAGATTTATACTGATGGTGCAAAGAATAATAAAGCTGTAGCTATTGCTATTTATGACGCTACTATAAAAATGGGTTCGGGTTATATGATATCAGAGGCAGCCAGCATTTTCACAGCTGAGTCGTCTGCAATCCTAGCTGCATTGGATCATATTCAACAGCAAGAATATGATAAGTGGGTTATCATTTCTGATAGTATGAGTGTTCTGAAGGCTCTGAACAATCCTAGACATAACGCTAAAACAAGTTACATTATTCACCTTATAAGAGAAAAATATTTTGAGATATCTCAATATAAATCTGTAATTCTGTTTTGGACTCCATCTCATGTGGGAGTCTCTGGTAATGACAGTGCGGACTTTCTTGCCAGGACTATAACTACCACCAATAATATCAATGTTACTACCAAACAAATCCCGTTACCCGATTCTGATCTGTTATTATATGTTAAAGCTATATTGGCTCGAGATTTTAAAAGCCTTTGGAATCAAATCATAGAAAGTAAAGGGAAGTGGTATGCTGAAATCAATAATAAAATTGGTTTGCCGTGGTTTATTAAGGGAAATAGATATCATAACAGAAAATTCTTCACGATATTATGTCGTCTACGTCTGGGTCATTGTAAATTTAATGCTCATCTACATCGAATTAACATCTTGTCTTCTCCAACTTGTAATTTCTGCAATAGTGAACCTCAAACACTTCATCATATCTTTTTTGATTGTCCCACTTTCTCTATCGCCCGGTTAGTTTTTATAGATAGTTTGTTAGTATTATATGGCAGTGCTGAAGAAATCCCGCGCTCTCTTCAGCAATTATTGAAGAAAAGAGATTGCTTCAAGGCAATTTATGACTTCATAGTGTCGACTGTTGTTGACATCTAAATCTAATGAAAAGTATTTGAAAAACGACAAAAAAAAAAAAAAAAAAAAAAAAAATTGGACTGGAAAAACATTGATAATGACATATTGTATATTTACTACTACAACTAATCAAACTACAAGGAATTGGGAATGGATGATTATTTTGAAAGTGCTTGGTGATTTTTCTATTGATAGGAATAACCATCCTTAGCTACGGAAAAAAGTTTCAGATTTTTCCGTTGAGCCATATATTTTATAAAAATAAAAACATTTTACTCAGTCACTCGGCGGCCCCTATACGGAAGTAAGCAGTACGCCAATGACATAATCAAATTTAAAAAAAAAAATGCTGCTTAAATCTGTGGTACATGATGGCATTTGTAGCTAAGAAAAGCAACGGCTAAGTGGCGCCGTCTGTAGATTGTTCGTGTTACTAACCAAACATGGGGAATTTCAATAAAAATGACCATAATATACATTTTTTTCTCAGATTTTTGAATTATTGGGTTATTTCTACTTCGAATCAAAAACACTACTGAAAGTTATATGAGAAATGTATGGTAATTTTAATGAAATCCCAAATAGGTGGTTTAGTTTCAACAACAATCTACAGACGGCGCCACTTAACCGTTTCTTTTGCTTGTTTTAGCTTCCGAGTGCGGTGCTATCAATCAATGTCAGTGACAAATGTCATTGTGTACCACAGATTCAAGCAGCATTTTTTTTTTTTAATTTGATTATGTCATTGGCGTACTGCTTACTTCCGTATAGGGGCCGCCGAGTGACTGAGTAAAATGTTTTTATTTTTATAAAATATATGGCTCGACGGAAAAATCTGAAACTTTTTTCCGTAGCTAAGGATGGTTATTCCTATCAATAGAAAAATCACCAAGCACTTTTAAAATAATCATCCATTCCCAATTGGCTTCGGCCTTGACAAAAAAATGAAACTAAGAATTTGACTACAAAAGACGATGGCTATGGCCTTGATATATACTAAATAAGACTGTTAACAAAAGACTTGGCTTCGGCCTTTTAATACAAAACTGATGAATTAAAAATGGACATAAGACCTGGCTGTATGGACCCTGTTTCCTTTGCCTATCCCAAAAGGGATGAATAAAATTAAAAAAAAAAAAAAAAAAAAACGTAAAGGTTATTGATTAATCCTGCACAATATTTTATTTTTTTAGGAAAATGCGATTAGTTTCAAAAATAAGAGCTATATTCAAACAACCTTAGTAAACATGAATGAAGAAGATAAACAAGAAATTATCCAGAGTTTCAATATTAGAATTGGAGACGATATCAACAACTTGGGAAATGCTTACCATATAGAAAGCGAACTTGTTTCAAGGCGCGATGCTTTACAGAGCTCTGTATGTTTACATTTTACGTTTATATCGCTTTTATCGTTTACATTAATGGTGTCGGCCTGGGCGACTCTAAGTACAGTTACATTTTGTAACAGTGAGTAAGCTACAAATTTCAGTTTGCCAAACTTAAACCTAATAAATATGTTTTCAGCTTCGTGTAGTAAATACAGAAGTGCCAACGGAAATATCAGCATCTGTAAATAAAGCCAAGGAAAACACCAGACAAATAACAGAGCTTATAACGAAAAGCGAGAGCTTGCAAGAGAAAGTTGATAAGTTTTTAACTAAAACTGAACCTCTGCGAAATGAGCTCACCAAAAGATTTGCAGCCATAAGCAAACTAGAGAAAGTATTGTGTTATTTGAAATCATATGAAGAAGTTGACAACTTGTGGTAAGTTGTCTTATTTAGTGCTACTTTATGCCTTTTAAAGTAAGAATTTCACAGGAAAATCTGGTAGCAAAAGATTTACTACAGCAACTTATCCTAGTTTGTTTTAAATTGAAACATTATAGATTAACAAAGTGACAAGTCATATTAATAATGGAACATACTGCTGTCCTAATTCAAAAGGATGCATGTCCAAATAAACAGATTTAGATTTTTTTTACATTTAGGGACACTAGACATCAACCATTTAACAAGTTCCCAATAGGTCTATGTCCCATTAATAATGTCTTATGGACGGAGATGAATCAAGATCTTCTATCTTACAAATTTTAATTATTGTAGTTTGAATTTTATTGAGAGAACCAATAGCTCCTACCTTACATTAATCCGGAATTACAAGATAGGAGATCTTGGTTCTTCCCTTTTGCTATGTTAGTAACCATTAGTCTTAAATTTGAAAGAGAAAAGAAACATACATAATAAGAAGCATAAATCACATCTATATCCCTTAATGAGGATACAGCCTATGGTAATAAGACCTACAGACCATAGTTAGCATGATTGTGGGTGTATAGGTGAAAAAGGCGAATCCAAATAGTGATAGGTTGCTAGCCGCATCACCTATGACATGTGTATTGCCGAGTGTTTCATAAGCATTTTACTAAATGGGTTTTAAAATACAACAATTAACAACCTATTTCTTTAACAGTTCTCAGCTAAGCACATGTACTGAAGATGAACAATGTGTACAGCTATACAGCGAGCTCAAAAACTTGTGCATCCAATATCAAGAGGGACACAGAGGGGCCTACGTAAAGGAATACACACACTACTGGCATAATATTCTCAAGGATAGATTGACTAAGTATGGTTCGCTCTGTCATGGCTGCACTGTAGTCTGTTGGTTGTTGTTTAAGTATCTGCGTAACTAATGGTCTTCAATTAACTTTTTGGATATATTTTTTACTAGCGTCCCGCCTCGGCTTCGCACGGTATATTATGCATGTATTATACATATAAACCTTCCTCTTGAATCACTCTATCTATTTAAAAAAAACCGCATTAAAATCCGTTGTGTAGTTTTGAAGATATAAGCATACATCGGGACACGGGGACAGAGAAAGCGACTTTATTTTATACTATGTAGTGATGTTTCTGTTACCAGAAATGTTGCCTTCACAAATTGTAATTTTGAAAACTTGCCTAATTACTTTTGAAATAACACCTTTGGTGAATGTGATTAGGTTACATTTACCTACCATGAATGTCCATTGTTGGAGCTGAAAAGCTTTTCTTCTAAACTATTATTATTTCATGGTATGCAAAATAATATGTACCTACCTAACTTACTTATAAGTAGGTTTATTTTTGTTTTCAGATCAGTTTGAACTACACTAACAAGCAAAAATAATGGGTCACTCGTTATATAAAGTTCTATAAAAAGTTACCCATTATTTTTGCTCATGATTATAATTAAAATTGAAAAGTTAAGCTTTTATGTTTTGCCAGTGTTGGACACAAGTTGTTACATCAAAACTAAATCTTTGCAGGCAGTATGAAGATGTCCTTAAGCAACTAAAATGGCCAGTGGTGACTGGTACGGAGAACCCTCCACTGCCCAAAGATGTCATGGTCAAGTTTCATGGGCTAACCAAATCCCTGTTGCTCATCGAGGAGCCTGACGATGAGCAGGCTAGAATGCTCTCTGGCGATTTCAGTTTGGGTAATCATTTTAAATTTGTAATTTTATTTTTTGTTGTTTTGAATGGACACATGTGCTATTTGAAAAGATATTAAAATTGATGTTTGATATGATTGAAACTGTCAGATATGTAAAAATGGCGAAACTTATATTATCTTACTACTTGTACTTCATTATTAGTATTACCAATGTATTCTAGAGCAGATGCAACTGATGTAACTTTGTTGTTTTTTTTGCTTCACATCTTCTCTTGTCTTTGGTAGCATTGATCCCTTTTTATTAAAGTTGTTTTTTCTTTAATCTGACGCAAAATGGGGTGTCCGAGAAATCTTACTTAGGCTAAAATGTCCTTACAATATATATGACTGGCCACTTAATGTTTTTTTTTCTGCAGAAAATCCATGCTTACCTGTGAAGATATTATTACGGCCACTAAAGAAAAGATTCACATTCCATTTCACTGGGCCCCGACAGACGGCGCGTCTCGACCGCCCCGAATGGTTCCTTACACAAACCCTGACGTGGATCAAAGATCATCAAGGCTTTGTGAAGTCCCATGTGCAGCCAGTTGCCGACAAGCTGAACATAAGGCATATTAAGACTGTGGTATGATTTTAATATTATAGTGCTGAGCTTGGCTTTGATGGGCTACACTGAGAATTTGCGTACTTTTTTATTATCATAGCGTCATAATTTCTAATAGCAGACACACTGTGTCTCAGCCTCAGCGCCCTTACTATTGACCCGGGTAATGGGGACTATCGTTTCTTTGCTCACCAGTTGGGGTCACTGTTGACTAAGGTCCAGAGCTATAGCTGTCAAAGGCGACTTTATAAGATCGGCACCGAAACAAAGTTTTAAATCTAAAATCTCAATAAGTTTATTAATTATAAATAACTCATCATATCGAGTAGCTATGCCGCAATGCTGTGCAGTTTCGTTTTGTTCGGAAAAAAAATCCGCTTTCAAAGCCATCACATTTCATTCAAATAATCCATATTCGCGATAATTTCAAAGAGGTCACTTTCCAACAGGTAAATGAAAGCAGTTATAATTTATGTGATGAAGCCCGCCAAAACAAGCGAAAAGTGAATGTTATTGGACCTCACGCGACACTAGCGCCTCTAGAGGCAAATTCACACGCGGTAGCCCCCATTGCCTTGATCAAACGGCCTAGTTACCTCACTATTTGTTATTTTTACGCTGTGCTATTGTTTGTTCTCAGGCCGAATTCAATGCAGGTCTAATCTCATACGCCGCTGAGCGACTCCACACTGTGTTAGGCCTGTATAACGCTCAAGGCACCAAGAATGAGAACATCGCGGATACAGATGCAGCTTTCGCCCACGCTGTGGACGAGGCTCTAGGTTTCCACAGGGAACTGGTTCTTATGACGGGGCACGAAGTCAATAGCGTGCTATCTGTACTGACGAAGGCCGAGATATTCGTCAGGTGGCTCGCGGTGGAGAAGAAATGTAAGTACAAGATTGGTTTTTTAGGTCAGGTACAGGGTCAACCTTAGGATAGAGGAAGTGGAGCGGCCACTATAGGCGCCCAAATTAGGTGAAAGGGTGCCAAAAGACAGACAATCTACTCTGATCAAGGGCTGGTGCAGGATTTGTGTAAGTATTGAAATGTAAGGCCTCTTTCACACCCGCTGTGTTCCACGTAAAAAAACAGGCGAGGAGGACGGTTCCCGTACATTTACCAACACAACATATTATAGACGCCGTGGGCGGCGGGTGAGAACGATCGAGGCTTAGCGGGGTAACTGAGGATACGCGGTGGCGATGCGCTCGCGCAATATATTTTATAATTAGAATATGCGGCTGTATTCTGCTTCACTACTGCTTGCCAACTGAATAAAAAAATTATTCGGTAACATTGCGAAGAAACCAGCACACACATTGGGCTGTGTGGGAACGATAGTCAAATCCCTCTCATTCTAAGAGGAGGCCCGTGCTCACTTGGACGTGTATAGACTGAAGATGATGATCAAATTAATCTGCATGTGTAACAGTTTTGAATCGCTCCTATACTGTAGATACATACACATACATAGTACATACCGTCACGCCTCTTTCCCACAGGGGTAGGCAGAGACTACTTTGTTCCACTTGCTACGATCCTGACATACTTCTTTTGCTTCATCCACATTCATCAATCTCTTCATACATGCTCGTCGGTTTCGGGTACTCCTGACCTGACCTTTTTCCAAAACGTCTCCTATTTGGTCTCGAAACATCCGTCTAGGCCTTCCCCTCCCAACTTTACCATTCACACTCCCCATATAGATCTGTTTAGTTAGTCTACTTTCATCCATCCGCTCTACGTGACCAAACCAACTAAGCATACTTTTTTCTATCCTGGTCACTATATCGTATACTTGTACTGTAGATGCCCTGGCGAAAATGGACGAGACACTTGACAACGAGCAATGGAGTGAGCCGATAGCGGGCGGCAACGGCTCCGCAGTCGGGACCGTGATGTGGGTTCCGCGGGGCGCCGACTGGTTCATAGCGCTGCTGAAGACCATTGAGGACCGGTACGCGGTACTACCGCAGCCGGGACATCGGTGAGTGCTAATGGAACCTGACAATAAGGAAAGGAGTGAGCTAGCAAGCGGAATGATTCTATAGAACGGACTATGTTTAACTTTAAGGGAGCAAAGGGTTTCTAAGTTTATGGGCCAACAATAATTTTAAACTCATGCTCAAAATGTGTTACAAAGGATAAAGAGGTAGGTATACAATCGTAAGGTTTTTTTATGGATAGTACATAATCTCGACCGATCACAATTCTCCTCAGTTAAGAGATACTTTATTAAATGAATCAAGAATTTTACTTCTTGATTTTTTGTTTACTTCTAACCCGTTACCCGTTAGAAATTAAATCATCCATCTTTCATTTGTTTTTCATCTATCATTTGAAAAACAGCGCCTTGTCTCGTCCCTGGTGAGCAGTAGATGTTCCATGGGAGTTTGTAATTGTGTCGTACAGACACATCATTCAAACAGGTGACGCTTGGCGACAAAAATAGCAACAGATAGAAAAATTCGAAGGCTTATTCCCCTGCTATGGATGGTGTAGCGGTATAGCACGCGTCACAGAATGACGAGGATCAGGATTCGTTTCGAAATTTAAGAGATACTCGTACTCTACTAATGATGCCTCAGGCCGACCGCAACTCATCGTCCCAGCGTCGACCGGCCTCATAAGCTATTTGGTAACAATGATAATGTTTATAAGCTAAGTTTGTCTAAAGTCCAAACGTCATTCACGCCTGCGTCGTACGCTTCGCCACTTCTTGCCGCTGTTTTCCACTGAATACAAAATTAAACCAACCCATCACTATTTTGATTCATCTTTCCATTACCACCTATACGCCAGTGGCGTAGCTAGGTAACCAAGGGCCCTGGTGCAAATAAAAAAATGGGGCCCCACTACTATCTAAACTGGTTACGTTTTAATAATAATAGTTCGATCGAGATTTTCTGGTAAGGATTCGAGGGCCCTCTGGGCTTGAGGGCCCCGGGGCACTGCCCCGCCTAGTCCCTTGGTAGCTACGCCACTGCTATACGCCCACAATCATGCTAAACGTGGCTTTAAGGTCTTGTTAACTTAGGCTCCGTCTTCCCCGTAAGGGATAAAGACTTGATAAATGTATGTAAGCAAAATTGAACTCTGATGGAAAAGATTCGTTACCGTAGTGGGCACGCGAGGGATCCATGCCCTCTCATTCTAAGAGGAATCCAGTACCCAGCAGTAGGTCAATATGTAGGCTGGAGATGATGCATATTAGTTACTAGCGACCCGCCCCGGCTTCGCACGGTATATTATGCATGTATTATACATATAAACCTTCCTCTTGAATCACTCTATCTATTAAAAAAAACCGCATCAAAATCCGTTGTGTACTTTTGAAGATATAAACATACATACGGACACGGGGACAGAAAAAGCGACTTTATTTTATACTATGTAGTGATGTGGTCTGCTCACAGCCTTCAATTCCTGGAGCTTCAGCTGGAGCTGGTGGAAGAATGGCGGGTCCGCTTGACGCAGATCATGAGCGCAGCCCTGGGTGCTTTGGAAGCGGACTGGTTCCTGGCAGGAGGGGCACGCGACCCCCTCAGCGCTGTCGTCAACGCTGCGCATCACTCGCGAGAAGTACTACTGCAGTGGGCACACTCGCTGGTAAGGATTATTAAACAAGGGAAGAAAAGCAGCGATTGCCGCACTAGATTGTTAACTCGAAGGAGTTGAATTTAAGTACAGATTGGATTGGAGAAAACTTCAGACTCAAACGCTATAATGGTGCGATGTTAAACATTACTGTAGTTAAGTTCCTCTTGAGCTGCAGTTAGAAAGAATAATGAGTTTTTTATACGACAAGAAAGGGGCCATCCATAAAGTACCTACGTCACACCAATTTCACGATTTCTAGAGCCCCCCGCCCCCTTGTCACACGGTTTACTATGAAGACTGCAATTATTTTGTTCTTGTGTCACAAATTTCCAGACCCCGAAATGTGTGACGTACTTTATGGATGACCCCTAAGGCAAACGAGCCAGTGGGTTGCCTGATGGTAAGTAATCACCACTATCCATGGAGGGATGTGGATGCGTTGCCAGGCTGGAGGGCTAAGATGGAATACCTTGTGCCAGTTATTTAACCGGCTGTCTTACTCTCCAAGTTGGAACACAGCAGCGCAAGCACATGCGAACGAAGTCTCGGTAGTCTTCTCGAGATGCCATGGCACTGCAGCAACATTTTAAAGCTCTTATCGTCTCTCACAGCACTACCTGCAGTTGCACTACTACCGTCGTCAGTTCCAACATTTCACGCATCAGCAGCACCACGACGAGTCAGGGTCGTCGTCTGGCTCGGCCGACGAAAACGACGATGACGACAAACGCAGCAAGGATAAATCTGGTAAGTTGCTTAACGGGGCTGCCGTATGTCGAATTACACCTAGAGACTTTTTTGACAAGCTCCAAAATTACTGTGGCCTGCAGTGTATTGTTAATGCTGTACGAAGTTCGTTCGTACGTTCTTTGATATTATAATTTTGCAGAGTTGCCTGTACAGTTCATGGCAGGAGTTTCTGAACTTTGTTTCTTTTCTTCTGTGAAATGTTTTTGAAGCAGAGATTTATTTTTAACTAGCGACCCGCCCCGGCTTCGCACGGCATATTATGCATGTATTATACATATAAACCTTCCTCTTGAATCACTATCTATTAAAAAAACCGCATCAAAATCCGTTGACTGGTTTTGAAGATATAAGTATACATACGGACACGGGGACAGAAAAAGCGACTTTATTTTATACTATGTAGTGATGAGGATCGTAAAAGATTGACATATTAATGGATTCAGAATAATGATGATTCGTACTAATTATAGAGCGATGCGACTGATGTTTTGTTTTTAGATTCCGAGGACGAAGCTTTATCGCTAAAGGACGTGGAGCAAAAAGCCAAGAATCTGGCTCTTGACGAAGTGACGCGTCGAAATTCCGTGATGCCTGAACTTAATCAGTTCGATTTTGTAAGTTTCCATAAAAACTAACCCTATTCGTATGAAACTTATGAGTTACTACTGTAGTTGGTAATGCACGCCTTTCCTCCCTTGTTAAACAATATATTATTACAGATGTCACCGATGGGCACTCGGAGTGCGCCGGACCTGACGAGCCAAGCGGCAGAAGAGGCCGGCGTGTGGGCGGAGGCGCCGGGGCTGCTGGCGCGGCTGCGCGACGCCGGCCTCAAAGCGCTCGTCGACCACGCCTTTATGGAGTTCAAGGCGGCCATGCGCGAATTCAGAAGGCAGAAGTAAGCTTGTTTCGACCCTGGTATACAATATACTATTATGTAACAACCAGTGGCGACGCGTCAAGTATATCAGAAGGCAAGCCGAAGGCCATTTAACTAGCCTTTTCCTCTAGTTCTGCTCAAAAATGCCCAACTGCCTTAAAATAGGCAAGCCGGTGGGAATCGAGTTCTATGGCCGCCACGCCACTAGTAACAACTGACTGTCTAGTTAGGCAAATAAATTCACTCCTATATTTTTTGCAATTTTGTATTGGCCTTAAGTCTGTATAATTAAGTGTCGATATCGAAAACCAAAATTTCCCATGCAGCTTGTCTCACTGACGGTTAAGACACGTTTTTAATATATTTAAATATCTGTTTGGTGACAGGTGGCACGCGATGTTGGTTGTGGAAGAGAACGCTCTATGCGTCTCAGCGCCGCTTTGCCGTCCCCTTTCCGCGTTATGTGCGCGACTCGCTACCGCTTCAGCGAGGCTGGCCCCAGCCTTATCAGTTAAGCTCAGGGGCTGTCTTGCTGAGAACGTAGATGGATATATATTTGAGGTAAGTCATATTATTCGTCTACTAAACACAGGGGTCTCATTACAAGCTAAATTGTTTACTGTGGATCAAAATCAGAATTAATATGTACTTATCAAACTGTACCGTTATTGGCTTACTGATAGACAACGCACAGCCCAAGCCACTGGAGCTAGAGACTTTGAAATTCTGCGTGAATGTAGAAGTGCACTAAAACGAGATTGTTCTAAATTCCTACGAGATAGAGAATAAGCTCGTATTTTGTAAATACATTTTGGCAGTGTGAAAGAGAAAGAGTTTGTGGTACGCTTTACTAAGCTGTACGGCTGTAATTAGACATCTTGCGTGTTGAAATATACATACATAAATAAGACTTAAAGACCACATTTAGCAGGATCGTTGGCGTATGGATGGAAAGGGGAATCAAGACAGTGATGGGTTGCTTTGCTAGCCACATCGCCTATATAACATGATCCCTAAGATTTTCGCCCAATCCTTCGATGGGCTTTTACCATCTGCGCGGGAAGAGAAGCAACTGGTACATTCTATGTTTTTTATTTGCTCCCCGACGGGATGGAAGAAATACTTGACATAATTTAGTGTTTTTTATCGACTGCACGTGCAAATTGTACGTTTCGCGCTTAAAGCATATCCAATTAGCCACTTACGAACAGAGAGCAGTTCCCTTTATTATCTAGATAACGAACGTAGGGCGACTTTAGCGAAATCTCTACCAAATACCCACTTCCGCAACGGACCTTACAAGCGCGATTGGAAACTGTTGATTGATTTATTCATATTTTTAGGAGGTGGTGCTAGAAAGTTGGTTCAACACAGGCGGCACTATGCAGTTCACGCACGACGTCAAACGAAACCTCGTGCCGGCGTTCGCGCCGCCCAACAAAAGTGCTTCTCAGATCAACTACTTGCCCAAGTAAGCTTACTCCAGTCCAGTAAAACTGGGTTACTTGAAGACCCCGGTTACAGTATATTTTTACAACTTTTAACCCTGGGGTAGCAGTTTACCCAGGACTAGTATCTAAGTGTGCGCCGGAATCGCGAAAAATGATAAGTCCGTTTCAATTTGGCCAAGTGATGTTCAGTTACAGCTTAGTACTGCGTTTTCTTTTTAAATTAGCTAACGTGAATATGTTTGAGAAAAGTATATTTTGCGAATTTAAAGTAGGTACCTATTCTATTGTACTGTATTACAGAACCAACCATATACATACACAAACTTTTATTGAAATAGTTTGGTTGGTTTGGAACATAAGCCTATACGACCTTAGTGAGAACGTAATTTTTCTTTATTAAGCTAAGATAACAAGATACATACCTCATAAAGAGACAAATTTAAAACTTTGCATGTAGGGTGTAATCTCTGGCATTACTGATATTATTAAAAAAAAAACTTTACTAGTAGATATCTGACTATCCTGGATCCATATATAGGTGAAACACTTAAGTAAATGACCGGTTGTATGTGCGAGTAATGCAAGCGAATATAGACAAATTGACGTTCCAAATTTGAAAAAATGACTTAAGTCCCACATCAGTTCTGCACGCTACTACATACAACATGTCATTTACTTGTTTTTCACCTATAGGTACCTACTTTTTGTCCCGGGATAGTGAAAATTTCCCGTAAAATTTAAACGAACTTGCGGGCAGCAGTTTCTATTGAAACAGTATAATATTGGTTAAAATAGTATCTAAAACCTTTCTTACAAACCAATGTTGCCATGTGCAACAACTGCAAAGAAAACGACGTCTTCATTTAATTTATATTAAAGACAAACCCCCTTATTCATAAACGCTCTATAGGCTTCTGCTAACTTAGCAATCGTTTGTGTCACTTTGACATTTACCTTTCACAGATAAGAATAAACGATTGCTAAGTTAGCACAAGCCTATTACGATAGAGCGTTTATGGGGTACGAGTCGGGTTACGTCCACGTGTGAACAAGAGTTGCGGTTCGTTTTCGGATCCGTCCGGGGGGAAGAGCAGTGCAAGCACTAAGGGTCCGGTGCACCCTGGGCAACGGCTAATGATTTCCTGGCAGTATCTGAGGGATATCATTGACCGTTGGCTAAGAGCCCGACAGGGGGGTAGGGGGTCTTTGACCGTGTTACCGTACAACGTTGCCGACATTTTGTCACAAGATTTTATAATTATTTTTTTTTACCGACATTGGCGAAGTTGTCGTCGCTATAACGACTTGTAACGCCACAACCAAAAGAAGAAGTAGAGCGTTTATGAATAAGGGAGAAAGAAAACACTAAAGGTAGTTAAACTAGTGAAACTACAGCTTACATCGAACATTTCAGATTACTAGAATCCTGCAAACTACTCAACATGGAATACGAAGACGCGCGTCGCCTGCGCGCGCAGGTAAGGAAGCCTTCTATAGCTGCGAAGGAAAGCCTCCTGAACCAGGGTATTCGCGTGGTTGAACCGCTTGAAGCCCTGCGCATACTCAACCAGAGGACAGACCTCAGTGAAGAGGGAGCCGGGTCTGTCATGGACTTATTCTGACGGTATGAAGGGCACAATCAAGAATATAACCATTACGTGGTTGGAATCCTTGACATCATGAGGTAAGAATAAAAAAAAATTGTAGAGGTAATACCAGCTCTATGAAAGTGTTAACCTTTTCAACACCAAACGAAGTATTCAAGCTAATTTAAAACTTATGTCATTGTGTAAAGGTTCCTTTTACGTAGAACATAGAATGTACCAGTCGCTTCTCTTTCCGCGCAGATGGTAAAATCCCATCGAGGGAATGGGCCAAAATCTTAGGAATGTGGATAGCAACCCATCACTGTTTTGATTCCCCTTTCCATCCATACGCCCACAATCATGCTAAACGTGGTCTTTGGGTTTTGTTAACTTGGGCTCTGTCTACCCCGTAAGGGACAAAGACGTGATTTATGTGTGTGTGCCCTCGTACGTTGTGGTCTTTGATGCGTATATCGGCCGTTGGCGTTGAAAAGGTTCAATGACTCAAATTACATGTAATTACGGTACGGTACGGTAAAGTGTTGAATGGATCATAATGGCGAAAGTGTCCAAATATGTCGGTACAAGACTCTATGATAAGAGTTTATAAGGTTCTTCGTGTCTCTTCGGTATATCTGATACTGGTCGTGCTCGAAAACTTAGATTATGCCATTTTTATTCTGACGTTGACTGGTTGGAATATATATTTGGGATGTTCAAGACTACAGTGGGATCGTCTGTAATATCAAAATATAGAGGTTGTTTATTTGCATGTGACGGCCTTGGGAACTAATTAACAGATGTAAGTAGATTATTTCATTAAAAAAACGTTACACTATCCCTTTTTCATATACGCAATTTTTTACTGTGTGCAGACTTTTGTTTCCGACAGATTTTGAGCGTGATTGGGCGTTTAGTTGTTTATTCTATATCAATGGTTTTTTGATTAAAATCTAGATACATCCAATATGTAACTGAGTTATTGAGTACTATAGATTTTAGATTAATGTCACAGTTAGCTTCGGTCTCACCGCTCTCTGTAAAGTTCCTGATATTTTGAAATGTCAGTTATCAGGGTGTTAACTGGGAGTGGTGAAACGGGCCCTTGAAGAACATTTGGATATTCAAAACAGGATTAAATGATGTAGAACAGATATACACGTGTCGCTACACATTTAACCTTGGTTTTGAATAAAGTCTTCGTTGTGTACTCAACTGTTGATTCGACATTCCAATTTTAGTGTTTAGCTAGCCCACGGACGTATTTAACTGGGTATGTCGTAAAAACATCCCAACTTCGTTTGTTTTTAAATTGAGTTTGCCAAAACCTGTCAGTCTCGCATATTGATGCTCTGTGGTTGCGTTGCGTTTAATAGAAGCGACAATGATGGTACAAATCAGAATAATTTAAATACAAACGGTCGACAAAGTGTATAAATAATTTCGACAAAAATGTGCCGATCACGTATAAAATAGATCATCCACATTTATATACTTGTAGGTCCAAGCTGTAGCCACTTTATTCATTTTTTACTGGCAATATTAGACTGAACGATACAACTAAATCAACACTATAGTTAAATCGAATTTAATACTTATACTTACACTACACATCTAACAATAAGTTTTGAAGGCAGCCAAGTCATACTACAGATGCCCGCCTGCTTCTCGATTAAGAGCGTTCAAAATCAATGAAAGGTCAATACCTAAGAAGGTTGCCGTTATCTGCACGTACTTTAATTTACTATTAAATAGTTTGGAACGACTCCAATTATGTCCAGAATTGTTAAGAGCACGCGTTAGAACCGCCAAAACTACTTTATTGACAACTAGCGACTGGTCCCGGGTTCACACAGGTGCAATCAGTGTTTCTCAGCTATAACATTCATGTATTAAAATCAAAAAATAAAAATTGTTTATTTGGTTTTTTTACATTTATAATTTACAGTCATATGGGTTGGAACCTTCTTTTAAGCATGAGAAATGCTTGTATCGGACGGAATGTTCCGCTCTTTCTTAACTTGACGGTTAACAAACACCAAGCAGAACCCAAACCAATTCTATCACTAACTTAACTACTTAAATTATTATTAATTTAAACCTTCCTCTTGAATCACTATCTATTAAAAAAACCGCATCGATATACGTTGCGTAGTTTTAAAGATTTAAGCATACGTAGGGAGAGACAGCGGAAAGCGACTTCGTTTTATACTATGTAGTGATGAAGACAAATTACTCTCAGTTATCTATGATGAGGTCTCTGTCTGTTTCGTAGTAATAAATAGAGATGGGATCATAGATAACTGACACTTAAGATAACTGGAACTTAACAGATAGTGGTGAAACAGGCCCTAAATGTTTTAGTAGGTGGCAAACTGATAACATTATGTAACTTTAGCAGTTACTTTTAGGTGACAAGAACTATAATGATAATCTAATTAAAGGTAGGTAGCAAAGTTGAAGAAGGAATGAAAATTATATTTTTTGTACTGCGTTTTTTGTATAGATTTCAAAATTAACGAAATTTTATTGATTTGTTATATTATTTATAAAGTTTTATGCGAACCATTGATTGAAGAACTGTCGCTTTCATTGATCTTTGTATTTGTGCGAAAATTAAGTAATTAAAACATTAAATAAACAAGATAATTCGATCATGTATTGTCAAATATAACTAGGTACTTCAAAAAACTCTGTGAGTAGGTATCAATTGTTCTTAATTAAATAAGATTTAATGTTTATAAGTAAAAAATGTTTATTTATTTATTTCTTAAAATAGCAGGTGTGTTGTAAAAAATAAAACTTCTGTTAGTAAAAGCTTTGTTTTATTTAACAAAATATTTTTGATGTTTTTCTGTCGTTTTGATTCATTCTACGTCCAAACCTTCACACCACACATTCGTAATACACATTCATTGCAACTAACAAAGAAAATCCATGGCACAGATGTACTTTCATAGCAAAAATATACGTCTAAAATAATTGTGTTCACAGCCTTTTTATTAAAACAATCTCAATTCACAATTATGTGAACATAAACTTGTTTAAAAGTGCTGTAATTTAATGAAACGGTCAAAATATTATTATTCATTTAAAACGTACAACGACAATGTAGCATTTCTTAGGCAGTCAATCTTATTCGAGCTTATTTTATAATACTTTTCTGTACTTATACTTTAATCGAAACTTATCGTTAGCAATTAAGTAGTTTTTAATTAACGTTTGTATTAAATACATAGTCAACTTTTTTATTTCGACCACTAAACTAAACAGGGATGTTAAGTCTTACAGGAATGTAACAAAAAAACATTTGTAGCAGGTACGAATCGATATTCGAAATGTGTCTATTATTAAGCTACAAATAAAATCTGGCTATGATTTAATCAGTTTGATATTTTTAACACATTTTGAAAGTTAGTTTCAGCTTCATTTTTAACTAATTTTATAATAAATAAGACAATGTAATCAAATCTTGCAACTCAATTTTTATCCACTTCCAATGGTTCGGTTTACGAAATTAAAAAATCACTTTCAAGTTATGTGCTTAAAATCGGACCCCGGAACTCGGCTAACAATTTAATACCGCCTACAAAAATGATGTTTCACAAAAACTTTTCGAATGTTAAATAATGAGTTATTTCAGCAGTGAACGAACATACACTGGATTTTAGTTTTTATTGTACATTTACTCTTTTGACAAACACATTAGATAAGTTACAATATTTTCTGTAGTACCTACTTAAATAATAACAAAATAATTAATTATATTCTTAAAAGTAAAATTTTATCACGAATTTCATTCACGAGTCTTTTTTTGTACGATACGACAAGACACTCTTTATTGAGCGACCAATATGTCCAAAAGTATCTAATAAATGTCAAAAATATTCTAATATTTTCGGGCACTGCGTTGGACTTTCAACGTACATGTTTAAACTTCCTCGTCATACTGCTCCTCGCTTTTGCTTGTGACGCTGCCTTGATGTACACATTATGTAGCAGCCACATACAACTCTCTCGCTCTACTTCTTTTTCTCTCATGCCGGTCATAACGAGAGAGATAGAGAGCATGACGAATACCGTAGCGTAGCTAAAGTATATTCGTATTTATCCTCCTTACCGCGCCACTTCTAATGACACTAACTTTATAGATATACCATAATATCTACACGTCCAGATAAGTAACACTTATTTGTACAATTGCACACTTAATTCAGTCCAGTGTGACTAACGTTCCTGTATTACCCGATATTGCCCTTCTCTTTTATAATACCACCTCCGCGTTGACCGATCGGGAGGCGTTGGTGCTCGCTTCCGTCTCTTGCTTTCTCGGGTCCTGAGACGAACTGTTCCACCATTGTTCATCACCAGAAGCCCATGCCACATACACTAAGTTTGTTATGATGAACACTGCCAATGTAATCCAGAACACAAGCCGCCATTGCACTAAGGTGCTCTGAAAAGAAACAAAGGAATTGTAAAGATTCGCTCTATTTTTAATTATCTACTCCATAAAAGATGGCCGATAGCAAGGTGCTGATTCAGTTCTTCCTTTGTGAACATCGATTCTACACGAAATTCTACACGATAAACAAAAATGTTCCTTGAACTTAAGCTGAGATGAAGCTTGAAGCGAAACCGGGATAAAGTCATAATGATATACTTACATCAGGCGTCAACAGTCCCACTAAGTACGGAGCAACGATCCCCGCAATCGCGCCAATTCCATTCACTATTGCCATTAAGGTTCCCGCGTAGTTACAGCTCAAGTCCAGGGCATTGACCTTCATTCCGGGGTAAAAAGCCCCCATCAAACCCATGGACACCGTGAACAAGGCAACTACGGTGACTGTGTCGCAACCAGAGTATGACGCCAAGATCATGCAGAAGCCAGGGCCCACGGAAGCTGTGAAAGTAAACGATTAGAAATTATAGCTAATAAAATTATAATTTATTGCAGCTATTCTAGAGAATAACTTTACTATCTAGGTACGGCAAAAAATATTGTGGGAATGGCCGTTAAATCCTTTTTATTTAATTTTAACGATTCTTCGTGATTCGTACAACGGACGGCTTTTGTGTCATAAGTATCTAGGTATATGAAATAGAAGGGATAGGTAACGTCTTGGTAGTGTCCAAACCAAACACCATACCAGGAGTAACTAAAGAAGAAGAGAGCAATGCAGCTAATCACAAGTTAGTCTACCGAACATGTCCTTTATGTTTGTCCTTGTTTATGTCCTTTATAAAATACATCACAATAATTTCTCAACTCATTGTTTTCCGTAATTTCCAGTAGATTTTATGTCGTTTAATAACTCATGAATACATGCCAATAGTAGTAAAGGTTTTCCTGGCGTTAGTGACCGTCATCCACTTCCTCTTCACAATCTTGTCGCACATCCAACCGAAGACGATGGAGCATATCCACATAACAACATACGGTAGCGCCGCAAGCATGCCGGTTCGGTGGATGTCAAATTTAAGTACCCCTGTCATGTACTTCGGCAGGTCTGTTACCATCGTAAAATATCCGTAGTCGTGCCCGATCTGTGGAGAAAATTATTGATGGATTTGCATTTCTTTATAACTTGGAAGTATAATTGGGAGTGAGCCGCTCTTTTGCCGCCGCATTGCTACTGGATTAATTTTGATTCTTGAGCGATACCTTCATATGTACAGTAAGGGAAATATATTCACGTACGCGTACCACTGTAGTTAGAAGCATATCGGAATAAGGTGACATATCACTCGTGTTTGAGTGACGGCGGACTGTCAATTGCGACAGGGTTCTACGGTGGTAGGGGAATACATTTCCCTCACTCTGTACATTATGATATGGTGCCTCTTGAGACAGCCTGGGGAGGCAACGTATAGATACTATATTCGTAGTGTAATGTACTTATAGTGCATGACAGGCATGTAAAGGGAATTAATATTTTGTTACTGTAATGTGAGACCGTAAATCAACATTAAACACTATAAATATAAGTGTCTACAACATAATTTGTAGCTACATATATATGTCAGTAGTATAAATATAAGCCGTGCTAACCGAGGAAGAGGTTAAAGATACGGAAGGCTAAATCATTTAACGGTTATTTTATGAGAAAAGATGATGTTAGCTCTTTAACAAGAGTTTCCTCAATATGAAACGTTATAAATTGTACCTACCAACGTACACTTCGTAGAACTAATATATCGTCAGAAATAGGAAAAATACTGAAGACCGATCATCGACAAAACTCGAAAGACTGAATAAAAGATTCGCTTACTTCAAAAAAACGAGCAAGTAAGTCGCCTGATGGTACGTGAGCACGACCACTCATGGATACCCACAACGTCAGATTGCAGATGCTTTGCTGGCCTACAAATTGTGAAATTCCATTCCAATGAAGTTCCCTACCACGCATTATGTGTTTCAAAAAGGTTTCCTTGACGTAGACTCATTATCTAAGGTTACCCTGTTTTTCCTGATTTTTAGGGTTCCGTACCTCAAAAGGAAAAAACGGAACCCTTATAGGATCACTTTGTTGTCCGTCTGTCCGTCCGTCTGTCAAGACCCTTTTTCTCAGGAACGCGTGGAGGTATGAAGCTGAAATTTATATCAATTACTCAGGTCTACTGTCCCTTGAAGCTGTGAAAAAATCAAACTTCTAAGCCAACGCAATCAAAAGATACAGCCGTTTATGCCGCAAATTTCCGCAAATTTTCAACTCTCAAGGGAATCAAAACCTACAAGGTAGTTCCCGTGAACGCAGAATCTTGAAATTTGGTATGAAGGTAGGTCTTATAGCACAGATTAAAGAATAATTGCGAAAACCGTAAATGTGTATGTATGTCTGTATATAGCAGTGACCAATATAAAGTAACCCCACACTGCGTACATTTTGCTTTGGAACAGGGCTCTGCTTACACTGGTTTTAGATATTTATAGATAATGATACGGAACCCTCGGTGCGCGAGTCCGACTCGCACTTGACCGGTTTTTTATGAATAATTATACTTAGTACAAACCTGAGCGCAAACAAGAGCCCACAGAGGCACAGACATTATGATCGCCTTCCACGGGATTGAAGAGAACTGACTGTTTCGATGTCTGCCCAAAGCTTCCTCCAGATACTTCTTTTCTTGATCCGAAATGAAAGGATGGGACTCGGGATCATTGTAACACAGCAAAGTCTGTAAAAACAACCAATGTTTACCATCAATGTTATTATGCCAATTATGTACAGCACATGTGTTTCGTGTTTGTATAACTAGGTAGGTACTGGCAAGTAGGTAGGTACAACTTAATCGAAGATATTTTGTACGAATGTATAACGAATAAAAGCGTATACGCACAACTAAAGAGATACTTAGATAAGTACTTTTGTTTTGCGATACTTAAATTGCGATGTAAGTATTTTGCAGATCCCATTGCTACGTCGCGAAAGTTTAAATCACTCGAATAATCTTATAGATATTTAACAAGCAAATAAATGTCACACAAAGAACAGATGCAGCTACGCGTTATAAAACAGTTTGAACAAAGACGAGAGACGTGCGTCTGGGACCTATTTGTGAAAGTAGCAGTACGAATAAGCGGTGAAAAATTGTGTTTGTTTTGAGTAAGTACAATAACATTACAGGTCTGATTATAGACATTATAGTTTTGTCAACTATAAGTAGGTACCTATTCAAAAATTAAATTTGTGTTGTAGTTTGTAAATAATATTTTGGATGTGCTTTCAAAAATCAGGTCTCATACAGCTGCGCCCGATGTATCAACGATCTTTCTTTCGCTACCGAAGAAAACGAAGACTTAAACTTACCCACAAAATGAACCACAGGATGCCGATAGCACCGAACAAGTAGAACACCGACTCCCAGCCCCCGGTCTCCTGGATGACCAGTCCTGAGAGGTAGGTGCCAGCAATGTTGCCTATCTGAGCGCCGCCGAACACGAGTGAGCCCATACGACCACGCTCGGACGCAGGCGCCCAGCGGGCTAGCATTGCATTTAATGCGGGAAATGTGGTTCCCTGTAAACAAAAATGTAAACAAAGTATGTAGAGAGCTGTTTATTATCAACATAATAATATATGGAAAACAAAGTAAAAAAGTTTAATTCTCTGGTTGCACAGATTTTTTAGAACTTTGATCTGTTGGATTTGTCTCCGCCCCGAAACAAAAAAGAATAAGACATTAAGAATATAAAAAATCACCATAAAAGAAATATTTCAAGAAAATTTGAATTCTCGTTAACTTTTCGCATAGGTACATCAACATTACAGAAATTGATTCTAAAGTGGTCCGAAGTTTGCTGGCTCAGCTTCTAAGGGCTCCTAAAACTTGTTGTTTGCATCTATCAAAATGAAGACAAATGCAATTTTTAACTTGATTATGTAACTTATTTCCTCGGAAAAATAAACCACCACAAAGTTTTTTTGGGATTTTGTTAATTTTAGTGAGAGATGGAATTGAGAAGTATTCTTACCTCGCCGAGCCCTTCCAACACCCTCAAAGCTATGAGACCCCCGGCGCCGCCTGCCGTCACTGCCCACGGAGTGAAAAGCGTAAACACGGCCGTACTGAGAACCCCGAAGCCCAGCGAGTATTTCCCTCCGAACTTCTCCGCGAGCATTCCTCCTGGCATGTGCGTTACTATGTAACCGTAGTAAAATGCGCTAAGAATTAGACCTTGGGTTTGCTCGTCCCAATCGAAGCCAGTCGAGTTCTGAAAAAAATATACTTGTTAGATCAAAGATCGCATGCATTTTTAAAAAGATTTTGTTTAACTTAATCTGGTTTTTTGGGTCAAATTTTGGTACACCTATAGTAGTAGTAGCACGGATGACAATGTAAGTACAGTCAACAAAAATTATAGTCAGCAAAAACTTGTTGTGGAATAAATCTGATTGTGAAGAAATTAAAAAGTACTGCGAATAGGACCGAAAACCCGCCAAGTAGGTATGTTCAAACCACGCATAGCGAAGGAATCTCTACTTCTGTGACAGTTCCCAGACTTATTTTCTAAACTGACTGAATTCAACTTTGAAACTGAGACGAAGTAGCGTAGTAGCTGAGCTGCCTAGATGAGGCACTTAGTTTTGTACGAGTGATCGAGTTAAAAGTGTCCTTATTCAAACTGTTGTTGCGTAAGGCCTAAGCTACTATAGGTACTATACTATGAGATAAAATGCAAATTTATTTGATACTTTAGTTTTTATTCAGCTTGGTTAAACTATCATAAATAACAAGAAATATTAAAAATATCCGGGATCGTTCCTGGTCCAAGCTGATCTGAGACCCGTCGGAAGTTCCAAAAAAAGATTTAAAATATCGAACGAGTGTTCCAACACTAAGTCTCCTAGCAGCCAAACCTGCCAGTATAAAACTAGCAGAACCTATTCCTACAGTACCTATGTTAAGTGACTCACGTCTACATCCACAACAGTATCTTCTATGTCGGCAGGACAGGAGCCAGCGACATATTCGACGGAGGCTTTAGGGCGCTTCACCATCTGTGTGATCGCAATGTTGAGGCAAACCCTCATCGTGTAGGCGTTCGCCACCGCCAGAAAACCCATGATGGCCATCACCCATCGTTGCGGCACGAAAAAAACTGAAACAAATATTCCCGATTATGAGAATGAGAATGTAACATAGTACAGATGTACAGTCAAGTGTAATAATATGTATCTAGACAAAGTTTCAAAAATAAGTACCATACGCTCTTACGCCAGCGTAATAAGGTCGTGGGACATATTTTTGAGAAGTTCCTATCGATACTTATTTTTGCACTTGACCGTACTTAGTGATTAGATTAATGAAAGTACATAGGTACAACTGTAAAGACTCCTTCTTTATTCTATGTCGAATTCGAGTCTTAAATATAAAAATTAAAAATAAACTAGAATTCGAAACAAGAGGAAAGCCATACTCTGCTTAGGGCTTCCATTGGAAGCAGGTGTATTGATTTATTAAACTAAAAAGATAAATAAAATACTGAACTTATATTCAAAGAGATGCAGTTTAATTAAAAGAATAAATAGTATAGGTAGTTGTGCCATCTGAGCTATATCATCCCGTCGTAGAGTCAGTGCCTCCTCAGCGCTCTACAATACATACTTATACCACGTCTTTATCGCCTACGTATGTAAGTACATATACTTTTTTATACGCCAAGGGAAGCGAACGAGCAAGTGGGTTACCTTATGGTAAGCGACACTAGAGGATTGCAGATGCGTTGCCTATAGAATACCTCTTGTGCCAGTAATTTCACCGGCTGTCTTACTCCACGCTGAAACACAGCAGTGTAAGCACTGCTGCTTGGCTTTAGGATTAGCGCGTACAACGGTGGCAGCTATCCAGACGGACCTTGTACGGGGTCCTACCACCCACACCCGTACTAAATAATTTACGTGTTTATGACCATTTTTTCGAAACTTACTTAATGTCTTCTTTGATATTTTGTCATATAGGTATAAGTCATTTTAAATAGGTTAATACTTATTAAAATGTAGGTACTCATTCTTCGAATTTTCAGTGTTTAATGGATGGAAAATAATTGTTACTAGATAAGTAGGTAAGTTATGTATTTGCATAGCGGGCTACCTTAGAGTGAAGCAGAGTTTTTTTGTATTAATTTTAATGTTTCGAGTTAAATGCAGTCTATACCCCGGAAGCCGCTCCGCTCGCTGTAGAAATTCTGCTTAAATTAGAGCGATTATACACAGAGCTCCGTAATTTAAAACAGATTAAAGGCTACCCGCGAGGCTTGACTTTCATTAACCTAAAACACCTATTTAGGAATAATCTGGTGTTCAGTGGCTCAAGGATGTTTTTATTATCGCTACTAGCTAATTTCTGGACCTTGGCTGAATATTGCAATATTCCATAGAGTAGGTGCCGAGTCAAATGGTTGAATACACATCAGGGGGTCGATTTTTGAAGCTACTTCTGTGAAAACACCAAACGTAAGTTGTGAAAAATTGCGTTGAATTTAAAATACTTGTAGCTAGCTAGAACAACAGAAAAAGAAAACTAGCGCTGTAAATCATTCAATCAATAGAAAAATGAATTCGGGTGATAGATTTTAGGCAATCTGCATAATACTTGGGTGATGTTTTATCTCTTTCAGTGGTAAGTAGGTGCTTTCAGAGATGTGGTTTAGTAAACCGATAGATCCGGTAAGATATATAATTTGTAAAAGTATAATGTTTGTAATTTTACTACTAGAGATTATATTTCGTAAACATTGCGTAATAAACGTAACGACTAGAAAGTACAAAGTGACTGGTGCAAATGCAAATCCTAGTAAAAACTGACAGTCATTAGTTTAATAACAATAAATTAATCAAATCAGCAGCGTCTGACCACGTGATTGCATCATTTTGAATCAAATCGCAACCTTCGAGTGTAAATACTTCCACGTTCCGTCTTCCTGCTATAAAGATAGTTAATTATGGTTATATCTGGGCTCTGAATTATCCGATACTTAAGTACGTGTCTATAAATTTTAGCAGTTGATACGTAAATGACTATAATTAAGATTTGAAAAAACACTATTCGTTTTTATAGAAAAGGAATCATTGTGAGCAAACAAAATACAACATGGTAGGTCATTTTATTATTTGAGAATATTTTGGGGCTTAGGTAGATTCGCTTTGTTGGACCACGTGCATCGATTATTCATACTCAAAATTATAACATTAGCCGCTGAAACCTGAGCCGACTAATTGTTGTTTTCAGCGTATCTCGAAATATTTCAAAATAATTTAACTATAGAAAATGTTGAGTTCCATAAACATTCCAGTTTCCATAAAGTTCCCAATAAAGAGAGGGTATTATTCCTCCGAGATGAGTGGTCTATGGGTCACTTAAACTATTAGACCAGAGATCGAGAAGAAGGTGTACTTATATTTGTGTATAATTGTATTACCTCTGGTTGTGTATCCTGCTCGGTCACATGACTTTGAACATTCGGTTGTTTTAAAAATAAGCAACCACCACTCTTTTTTGTCCGAATTGCCTTCCGTATCAAGTTAGGCCAGTTTCACACGGCGTGACAAATACTTGTGCTATTTGAGCTATTTCTTTATCACGTCTTTCGTAATGACTCAAGCAAGAATGCATTTAGCAAACATTTGGGCAAGTGTGCTCTGGTATTTAGTACCCAGTGTCGGTTAAGGGACTTTGACACATTTAAGTTTGGCTTGTAAGACTAGTGAGACAAAGATTGTATCAGGTTAACGGGTTAAGATAAACGGCAAATTCTTAATGTATATTCTTAAAACATTAGATAGGATTGTTTAGAGCTGTGAAAGGAATTTCGACAAATGAATATGCACTTACCTGTGTATTTTTCAAATAAGCGTACCTACCAGACTAATCTAGGGATAGGGACTACGTTCTGTATCGTGGACGAATATATCGTCCGAAACGTTTTTATCAGAAAAAAAAATGACGTAGCCCATATTTTAATGACTTAAGTACGAAATCGAATACCTTTAAACGAGCAATTCTCGTAAGTAGCTATGTAAGTATAATAATAATCTGAATCTCGGAAACTGCTCCAACGATTGTCACGAAATTTAGTATGCAGGAGGTTTCGGGGGCGGCAAATAGATCTAGTACTATAATATAAAGTGAGTAGGTACATACCTATTTGACATGTAATTAAAAGGAATATCAATGAAGTCCCAGACAGGGAGTAGGTATCTAAGTCACCCCGTTTTACGGTATTGTGCGCACGTTTTAAAGCAAGGGTGTAAAAGAAAAAAAAAGTGGGTTCTACACTAAGTATGTAAATGCTTTATTGAACAAATATAAAGAAACAGATACAATACCGCTTAACCTAATCTATGTAATATTATTATTGTAGCCACGGTATTTTGATTGTCATTGTGCGTCGTTAGTGACTTCCAGCTATATTTGTGTTAACTTTTAAAGTAAATATTGTGTTCGTGCATTAATATAGATGTACATAAAATATGACTTTGTGTTATGCACTGGCGACTGAAAAGGCCAATATGCTTATATCGGTCAGTAGCCTAAGTAAATTAACGAGTAGCGCATCCTATCTCAGCAATCTGATTTTCCGACGAGTAAATATAACAAAATTATAACAGGCCAATTAAAGCAAAGCAATGTAGATGTATAAACAAGCTACAAAAATAAAAGGCAAGCGCACTTTAACGTCATAATGACTGTTACAAAATGATTTATATGAGTATAAAATAATAACGTACGATTTTTACAATCTAGTCGTGCCTAATTAAATGCAAATTCTTCCACTACGCTTGATATGAGGATATGACACGCTTTTCGTCGCTATCTTTTGTTGGTATGTTCAAAAAGGTCTCGAAGTTAGAGTTAGACGCGAGTAGAGTACGCCAATAAAGAGTCGAATAGAATACGAATACATATGAATAATGTATGAATTAAAAAATAAGTGTAATTTTGTTGCCAGGTGTGGCATACAGTAAGTTAACTCCAAAAATGTGATAATACAATGAAAATAGCGCCGTCATTCTATTACTCTTTACTCTTACTTTAATAGGTAATCTTCAGACAAATGCTACTTATGGATCATAGAATCTACATCCACTTTTTAGCTGGCGGAAGTTGAACAAATCACTGGTTTGGGGGTCTGATGCTGCGTGGTTCTCTATTTTAATAAATAAAAAACTGGATGGTGCGTTTCTTCGTATATTGTCGGCAGACAAGGGGCGAGAGTCGCCATAGGCAAAAATAACATAAAAATTTAGTGTTGCTACTTAAAATTAAGGTAGATTGCAACATATTCCACAAGCAGGAAAGAAATATAATGTAAGACACATAAATCAAACAAAAAGTTACTTTTACAATAGATCCTAAGTGATCAAAATTAAACAACACTAGCCCTAAGAACCCTATTTTGCATAACTTTACATAGAAGAGTGGACTGTAATCTTTTAAGGTAAAATTTTTAAATGTTATATAATTATCTTATTAAGAACTTAATAAGAGTTACACAAAACAAGTTTTTGAAGGCTACTACTATTATCTGTAGTAAAATTAAACATTTATGAACATAGTGATATAGATCACAATTAAACTTAAATTAATTATTAACTAGTGAGATCACTATTAAACATAAATTAATATGAATTAATCCTCTATCACAAACATGAGGTATACATAAGCATGTAATTGTATTATGTATGTTTACATAAAATTAGACCGGTAAGTATGCATGGAGTTAAAATATGACAGGTAAGTATGTAACATATGACAGGTAAGTATGCATGAAGTTGACATATTACAGGTAAGTATGTAACACATGACAGGTAAGTATAGCATGAGGTAAATCAGGTAAGTACATGTTTTTAGTTCAATATTTTTAGTCTATAGGTAACAAACATACTTTAGTTATAGAAGTTTTATGCAATTTACCATTAGCCTTTTTTACTTCCAAGGCTCTAACTTTCCCATCCTGTCCAGGAAAGGTTTTTGTCACTCTAGCCATGGGCCAGGTCATGGGCGGTGTGTCCATCTCTCTTAAGATGACAAGAGCTCCTTCCTGTACATTTGGTAAGGAGTCCTTCCATTTAGGACGATTTTGCAATACATTTAAATATTGTTTAGATTAGTACCTCCAGAAGTGTTGCTTCAGTGCAATACATTTTCGCCAAAATTTAAGTCTGTTATCAGGTAAGTTAGTGATATCCTGCTCAGGATAGCAAGTCAATGGCGCACCAGTCAGGAAATGACCAGGTGTAAGAAAGGAGAGATCCTCAGTGTCGGATGACAATGGGGTTATTGGCCTTGAGTTTAAGATACCTTCTATCTCAACTAAAACAGTGTACATTTCTTCATAAGTTAATATATGTGATCCTAGAACTCTTTTTAAGTGATATTTAGAACTTTTTACGGCCGCCTCCCATAAAGAACCAAACACCGGTGAGTAGCTGGGAATGAAATGAAAGGTTATTCCTAGCCTGGCAGTCACATTTTGTACTTGTACTTGATGACATTTAGAGTTATGTAATTTATAGAGTTCAGATATCTGACTATCTGCAGCTTTAAAGGTTGCCGCGTTATCGCAGTGGACTTCAGTTGGAACATTACGTCTGGCAATAAAGCGTTTGAAGCTTGCTAAAAAAGTTTCAGTTGTTAAATCTGAGACAAGCTCTAAATGTATGGCCTTAGTAACAAAACATACATAGACAGCAATATATCCTTTGGTTGTTAAAACACTTCTTGCTCTCGATTGCTTGATCATAATTGGTCCAGCGAAGTCCACTCCAACCTTTTGAAAAGGCCGATCAGCATTAACTCTACCAGCGGGCAATGACCCCATCAGCTGTTTTGCTGTAACACCTTTTATTCTAAAACATGTGAGACATTTATTCACAATCTTTTTTACAATTCTGATACCATTGGTTATCCAGTAGCGTTGTTGAAGACTACTCAGCACTTCCTTTTGGCCAGCATGTAATAATTTCAAGTGTTCATATTCAATTATTAGCTGTGTTAATCTAGATTCTTTAGGTAAAATTGTTTGATGTTTCTGGCTATAAGGAAGGGAAGAGTGCTGCAACCTGCCGCCTACTCTTAAGATGCCATTTGCATCTACAAAAGGATTTTTTGATTGTAAATCGAATGATACCCGTCTACCTGCTTGCAAGGAAGCTAGATCCTTTTCGAAAAATTTTGATTGTTCATCTTTGATGAATAAATTTAATGCCTGGGAGGATTCTGCATATGTGATAAAATTTTGCTTAATCTTTATAGTACCTGGCTTAGAATTTTTACAAAATCTTATTATATAAGCAAGTACGTTTGTTGCTTTATTTATGTTAGAATATTTTTCTAACAAATTGCTATAAAATGTTGCCGGTTTGCTCTGTGATGCTGCACACACCAGCTCGTCGCGCTTTGGACCCTTAACTTCAGGTAAGTCACTAGGTACTTCAAATGAGTTATCATTAAAATTAAATTTGGGGTCAGAAAGGCGCGTAGGTCCACACCACCACAGTTGGCTGTCTTGTAAGTCTTTAGGGCTCAACCCTCTACTTAGGCAATCAGCTGGATTCTGATCAGTGTTTATGTATGACCATTGATATGACTTTGTATACTCATTCATTAATTTGACTCTGTTTGCCACATAAGCGTTAAGTTTTGCAGGATCAGTTCTTTGCCAGGCCAACACTACTTGAGAATCACTAAAAAGATGTACACTTTGGATTGGTAACTTTTTAATTAAAGTATTGTACACTCTTGTGCTCAATTTTGCCATGAGTAAAGCAGCATTTAATTCTAGTCTTGGCACAGAGAGTTTGCTATCTTTAGGTGCTATCCTTGACTTAGAACACAACAGTGTCATAGTGACATGTCCTTGCTTATCAGTGACTCTCAAATATATTGCTGCACCAAAGGCTAAAATTGAAGCATCACCAAATCCAATAATTTGAGCTGATTGACAATTTTCTACACAAACATTTCTCTTTATAGATATTGGCTTCATTTCTTGCAAATCAGTGTAAAATTGCAACCATTCTTTTTGTAAAATTGGTGGAGGAACAGAATCCCAATCCACATTAGATTGCCATAACTTCTGCATTATTATTTTGGCCTGAACAAAAACTGGTCCAGCAATGCCCAATGGGTCAAAGAATTGACTAATGAAGCTTAAAATTTGCCTCTTTGTTTTAGGAACTTGATTGGAGACAGGACATGAGAACTTGAATGAATCTGAGTCAATATCAAAGTTTATACCTAAAGTTTTGATGCCCTTTTTTAGCTCTAGCTCACCAAAATTCTGCTGCTGTTCAGGAATGTTAGCTAAGATTGACTTATCGTTGGCAGCCCATTTATGCAATTGAAAACTGCCTTTTTTAAGTAACTCTATTAATTGCTCTTTGGTATCAATTATATTTGCCAAATCATTGTCTGTGTGTATAGTATCATCTATATAGGTAGAGTTTAACAGCACGGAACTAGCAAGAGGATACTCATTCTGATATCTTGTAGCTAACTCTTTAAGGCATCGTGTGGCTAAGTATGATGAGCTTTTCAAGCCATAGCTGATCGTATTTAATTGAATGCATTCTACAGGTTTATCTGGATTGTCTCGCCAGAGAATATTTTGCAATGAGCGCTGTTCTTTTTGAATAAATATATTCCGAAACATACGTCTGATGTCGCATGTAAAGAAAAATTTGTGAACTCTAAATGACAATAAAATATCAAATAACTCTTGCTGGACTATTGGTCCATTGAACATTATATCATTTAATGAAATTTTGTTGCTTGTTTTCATTGAGCCATCAAATACAGTTCTTAATTTGGTAGTGATTGCATCTTGCTTGATCACTGCGTGATGGGGCAAGAAGTACACTGGGTCTGTAGAAAGATCATACAAAGAGATGTCGATATAAGAGCCATGTCCTAAAGCAACATATTCATCAATGAAATCTTTATAGTCTTTGTGCAATTGATGATCTTTCTGCAGCCTTTTCTCTAGATTAAAAAATCTTTTTAGTGCAAGACTAAATGAATCACCCAATGTATTGTTTACATCATAAATAGGTACTTTTAAGGGCATTGACACTGTGAATTTATTATTATCTAATTTTACTGTATCTGCAAAATATTTTTCACAATACTGCTGTTCAGACGTATGTTCCACAAATATTTCTGGGGCTTTTTCTGTTTGCCAAAAATTATCAATGTTTTGACTTATATCAGATTGACATTCTTGACAGAAAAGAGCAACAGCAGAATCTCTGTGAGCTGAGTTTGGGACACTACCACCTACAATCCAACCAAACTGTGTGTGGACGAGGCTCGGTTGTGCAGCATCACGTTGTTGGAGCTCCGGCTGGGGCAACAGCGCCTGAAAAAAGATATCAGCAGCCAGTAAAATACCAATCTCGCTTGTGGAGTGAAATGTGTCATCCGCTAGAATTATATTTTTGGGGATTTCAATGTTAGAGATGTCAACAGGATTTTGTGGTAAATTTGTAGTTATATTATCTACTACCAAAAGATTTGTGTTGACTTTATATGGGTAAGCACATGAAAATATGTCCAGCTGCATTGAGGATTTGACAGATTTTTCTGTGTTCGCAATGCCTAAAATATTAGTTGCGCTGGGCAGTAATTTTTTACCTATTTGCATGGCCACTTTTTTTGATATGAATGAGGTTTGGCTGCCAGAGTCTAATAAGGCCTTTACAATTATCTCCTTACCATTTTTAGCAAGCAGTTTTACTTTTGCTGTTGGTAATAACACTTGATTTTTGGTGTTTACACTGTTTAATGTCACAGAGGATTGACTGTGATTTTCCTCCGGGACATGCAAAAGAGAGTTGTGGCTTTGTTTACACTGTTGACACTTAAAGTGGAATTTGCACCTGCCCTTGTGAGAATTTAAACATGTTTTACACAATTCTCTGTCGTTGACAAAGGCTAGGCGGTCCTTGATGGAGGCTAATGCAAATTTGGGGCAAGCAAAAATTTTATGGTCAGACTTACTGCAGAAGACACATTTCAACTCCTTTACCACGACGTTGGTCACCCTTGAAGAGGTCACTGGCTTGCTGCCAGCATTGCCGCAGATGTCCTTGCTCTCACTGTTCTCCAGAGCAAGAGCTCGGTCTTCGAGGAATCTAATAAAATCATTAAGTGTTGGTTTTACAGAATTGTCACGCTCTAAGTGATATGCCCTACCTGTCACAGAATCTAGTTTTCTAGTAAGCAGGCAGACAAGTATGCTGTCCCAACTATCTATAGATTCACCCAAGTTTTTTAAAGCAGCTAAGTGCTGATTTGTCATAGAAATCAAGGAGCGAAGGGCTGAAACGTTACATTTATTCATACAAGGTAAATCGAAAAGGCCAGAGATATGCTCATGTACCATTTTGTGCTTGTTATCGTAACGCTTACATAGAATTGTCAACGCTTCATTGTAGCTTGATCCTATTACTGGAAGGTTCTTAACTAAATCATAGGCTTCACCTTTGAGAAAGCTTCTTAAATAAAAGAACTTTTGAATGTCGTCGATTCCTTTGTCGTTGTGCACTAACGCATTGAACATTTCGATAAATGGCTGGTATTCCATGTACTTACCATCGAAATGTTCTAATCGAATATCGGGCAACCTTAATTTTGACACGGCGCTGGTGACATGTTCTTGATCGGGCTTGTTCTCCGTCGATTTTGACGAAATATGCGTTCTCAACGCAGCTACACACTCATAGAAACAAGCCTCCGTGGGGGTTGGATCCTCGTTGTCGCCGACGTCTATTGTGACGCTCTCGTACTCGCCGAAGGCTGTCGTCGCCTTTTCTTCCATGAGTTTTAGCATTTCAAGCGACGCACCCTCGAGGCCGACGTCTATTTTGTTCTTCAATCGTGTCAGGATCCCCTTGAACGCAGCTCGCCGCGCGACCAATTTTTTCATCTTCTCGGTTTCGTCCGCCATCGCGAAAACGAATGTTTATTTGCTGCAAAATGCTTGAGTGGAGTGCAGATGATGCAACACAGTTTAATAATTAGTCGAAACTATGCTAGAATTTAGGCACGTGCTTGGCGCTCCACTTGATGGCAAAACGAGTTCAAAATGGTGGCAGAGAAAAGAAGAAAGACAAAGCTTGTGAAACCAAACAGGAAATCCCAAAGGGTCCGGAATCCGGAAGTGAAGTAAAGTTAAGAGAAAACTTTTATTTTTGACAAGTTGTCGAAAGTGTTGAAACATAACCAATCACTCATGCTTGGCCAACATAAACCAAAAAAGGCGCGTTCGAATACTTGCACATTGCGCAAATATTAGCTTCTGAAGGGCAATTTTTCGCATTTGTTGCCATCCGTCTTGTCAGTTTGTCTGCTGATGTTGGCAGTTTGACCGACGCTTGCGCTCGCTGTGAAGTTGGCTGCACTGTACTTCGCTTTCGCTGTGTGTGTGCGAAGCAATGGCGTCTCCACCTTGATGAGTTATTATGGATTGGATAGCCTCACCCACTTCGATGATTTCGATGCACCTTGTCTCCGAAGCACTTGAATCCAATTGCACAGATCAACCGTTGAAGGACCATGAACAAATCACTGGTTTGGGGGTCTGATGCTGCGTGGTTCTCTATTTTAATAAATAAAAAACTGGATGGTGCGTTTCTTCGTATATTGTCGGCAGACAAGGGGCGAGAGTCGCCATAGGCAAAAATAACATAAAAATTTAGTGTTGCTACTTAAAATTAAGGTAGATTGCAACAGAAGTGACTCCCGTTTACAAGACAAACCCGACATCAACTGACTTAATTAATGGTTTTTTGTACTCCGCTGGCAAATAATAGTGTCACTGCAGTGTCACGTTTTTTTTCAGAAACCTATTTACGTGTCAACATATAAGTGCACCCGAGGCGTTCTAAAAACACTGATTCATCCGGACAACAATGGACGCGGACATATCAAATCAAAGGATGTCTGAGTGGTGTAATTGTTGTCCTATGCCACGAGGCCCGGCCGCGACGACGCGTGACCACGGCACCATGGGCCTAGTTACAATGGTCTGGCAGCCTTTGCATTGCATTTTGAGCTGCTATAGATTTGTGCTCAGTCGATAACCAAGAGCTTCCGAAAATTAGGCCACCACTAAAAAGCATCCACCAAATGATCAGTCACCACTAAGCTGCCACTGCATGGTAGCTGCAGTGTGCTAGGTTTTATCACTTCCGTCGTTTTTTGCTTGAGACAATAGTCTCTTAGGGTCGGTGATCAAAATGTGAGAAATATAAGCAATAATTTTAGTACCACTTGTATAATAGGTACTTTTTATACCATGCATAGTTAGGTAGTTAGGCACCATAGTATAGTCGAATTACGGAAAAGTATGGAAGTAATTCGTGTAGTCGTGTTTTTTTGTGGAATCGTTAGAGGGCACGACTAGATGGTTTCCCTCGATTTGCACCTTTCTATCATGTACGGAACACTTTAAAATATTAGGTATAAACTTCAAATGCCGTTATTTTGGAGTATGATAAAAGGTATTAGGCGCAAGTTTAGCCACGTGAAGGGTCCCCTTTGGTACATAATGTATGTTAATTAAAAAGGTGTACGATGTATAGAATCTTGGTAAAATATTTTTTTCTGATTGCGGCTCGAGGATAATTCAGACTGTTGGTGCAAACTTAGATTAAGCTTTTCAAAGTATTATAAACACCCAGGTAACTTTGCACCCCGGTGCAAAGTATGGAACATGTTTTTTTTCACTCTTTTGTAGATTGTACTTCGGGGGAAATTAAGATAGTCGTGAAAATTTATAAATAACACATATTTAAAAGATACTACATTCGCACTCAATAAAAAAAAGAAAATTTTAACCGGAAGTTTGGTAAACATAGTTCTATCTAAACGCAAGGAATAGCAGCGAACGCTAGGTAGCGGGTAGTATTACAGAACCGCATGTTCCGTGTAGAAATGTCAATTTTTTATGGGGTGCGAATGTAAATCAAACCAAGTTAAGACGATTGTGACGATTTTTATTAATTCCAAAATTTCCCCCGAAGTACAAAGACAGTAAAACATAGAAAACTACTTTCCGGGTGTCGCACCCTGGTGCAAATTTGGTATTGTGTTTTGATATATATTCTCATCATTTCCTCAATTTGCACCGCGTTCTGTATTTTTCCCGGGGCCGCAATGCCAAAAAGTATATTTTTAGTTATATGATTTTTTTTTTGTACGTTCCGTAGCTTGAATTGAGCTAAATAACGGGTGCAAATATAGATTAAGATGTAATAAAACGTATGGCAAATTGCACAGACTACACCTATTTTTTCTTCTTAGTTATTACTATTACACCATTTTCAACCAATTCCACCCCTTTCCGGGGGGGGTGAATATATCAAGTGATGTATTAAATTCCATTTCTAACCCATACAAATCAAAAACAATTGTTTTTATCAGTTCTTAGAATTATTTCCTGACTTAAGGGAAATTTCACGTATTTTGCCTCCACTACCATACCAAAATTCGAGTCTAACCGATCATCACAGCAAGTGAGTAATTATGGCAGTATTTTGTTTTGACTAACAAGCGAGCTTAAAAAGCTTATAAAAATAAGTGAAGATCCAAACACTTCCACCAATGTTTAGGTACAATCAACAACAAAGTCAAGTTACAAAATCGACACGAAAACAGCTTTTCAACGGCTGCATTCGCTAACGAACACTTAAGTAATTATCAGCTCATGTTAACTTAGTGTTTCTATTGACACACTAATTGTTGATTGCAGGTAAACGACGCGGCATGAATAAACTTGCACGTAACTCTGACATGCGCTTTCCACCCACTGCATATTTTAGTGACATTGTTCGATTCATAGAATTTTCCCTCGTGTTCATAGAAACTGATTTACCTAACGCGATAACGGTTCAAAGTGTTATAAAAAGATTTCGGCATAAATAAGTACATATTAATCACGTCTTTATACCTTACGGCGTAGACAGAGCCTAAGGTAACAATATAATAATTATAAAGGCTGTTTACTAAGCGTGATTGTGGGCGTTGAGGTGTAAAAGGGAATCAAAATTGTAATGGGTTGCTAGCCGCATCGCCCTTGTATTCAATGATTCCTAATTTCGCTCATTCCCTCGATAGACTTCTGCGCGAGAACAGCTTGTTTGTTTAATTTTCCTTTGCTCCCAGACTAGCATAAAAGAAAAGATTACGACATTTGAGACAATAAAGTTTTATAAGAATGTGGGTAGTCTTTTGAGGAGTTAATAGGCATACCTACATAGCGGTAATATGGCTCCACGACTTCTATTAGACCGACCGCTTAAATGAGTCCTCGCGGGCGCGGCTGCGGGGCGCGGGGTAGGACGACAAAGAAGACTGAGAGAGGTGCGGGCGGGTGTACCTACCGCCCGCACCTCTCTCGGCCCCCTTTGTCGTCCCACCCCGCACCCCTGCACCGCGCGGGCGAGAACTCATTTAAGCGATCGGTCTATAACCCGTTCGCATCTCGTCCTGGCAATGTAATGCAACTTACAGATTTTTTCTTACAAGTTTAAACTTGGCTTTTAAATTAACTACAAGCTATACCTAAGTAGGTATGCGTCTTGTTGTTTTCGGTAGCCTCTGTCAGTGGACAACTAGCCTATTAAAACATCGAGGAGCTGTGGACGTCGTGACGCAACTCACGTTATGATACACAACAGTTTTATGGTTTCCGTTCTTATTGGGGAAGCTACCTGAATACAAATAAGTACGAATTGTACCTGTGGTAACGGTTAAATATTCTATTTACCATTGAAATCAAATTTATTGAGGAGGTAACAATAAATAGGCACGGTCAAGTGTAAAAATAAGTATCGATACGAACTTCTCAAAAATATGTCCCACGACCTTATTACGCCGGTGTAAGAGCGTATGATACTTATTTTTGAAACTTTGACTAGATACATATTATTACACTTAACTACCTTGTACCTAGGTACCTACTTTAAATACCTAGGTAACATGTGACGAACGACTGATCGTTCTTACGGTCGCAGTGATTTCCTCTGATAAAATGTGACGCGTGAATGAATCAATTTGGTTGATACTTGTGCTATCTATATTTAATTGCAACAAACATTAGACAAAGACGTTCAATTTTGTATAGCGTACTGTGAGGGCCACTTCTTGGTTTATGACAGATGTGTCTAAGTAGCTAGTCAAACAGGTACGTACAACTTTATGCAGGTAACGATTAAAAATGACTTAGAAAGAACTCGGTATGGTCTAAAATCTTAGGAATCATGTTATAAGCGCCACTCGTCCATCCCTAATATAATACTCCTTTCATCTACTCAAAGGTTGACTGGAAGAGATCCCTTAAAGGGATAAGTCCGCCTTTGTGCATGTATCTCAGTGTTTGTCAATTGTATTTGTCTTGTTTATTTTGCACAATAAAGAGTTTACATACATACATACATAAGCGATGCGGCTAGCAACCCATCACTATTTTAACTCCCCTTTCCACCTATACGCCCGCAATCATGCTAAACGCGGCCATTAGGTCTTGTGACCTTGGGCTCTGTCTACCCCGTAAGGGATAAATGGTATGTCTATCTTTATGGGTACATTAACTTCTAGTAGAGTTGGTCCTTTGAACCGGTTATTTCATAAAAACTGATCAATTCCAAAATGCAGTTTAATCGCGATTGGAAGCGTGCCGCGCATGTGCACATCATTAGTATTGCACCGGCAAAAACGAGCCCCATAAGATGGCACGTTCCCGTCAAGTCGGCTCCGAAATTGGTATTGGAATTGAGAAACTCGTTAGAAGTAATGGTTTTTGCAGCGATTTCTATTGAACCGGCCTTCGGTGCATTCCCGCGTCGTACGAGCTCGTCGACCAATGGGAACGCCGCGTCGGCTGGCTTCGCTAGACAGGCTGGCGAGGCGACTCCTGCGCAGTTTCATTGCAAATTGAGTAGTTTAAGTTGGTGAAAAACGAGATCATTAATTGTCTTTTGACGACCAGATAGCCTAGTGGTTAGTGACCCTGACAATGAAGCTAGCGGTCCCGGGTTCGAATCCCAGTAGGAACTGGCACTTAGTTACATGATGAATATGAATGTTTGGACCCTAGTCAAGAATGACATAATAACTGCAATAAGTATGTATTGTATATTAAGTAGGTAAATAGATAAATTGGTATCTGTCCTATGATTTAATGAAAGAAACCGATTATTTACATGTAGGTAGGTACATCAAACAAAATGTGGAAGAAGGACTACGGATTTGTCCGAAAAACATCGAACAGACTTCACTTCGATACGTCAGTGATCCTTATCTTTAATTCATGTTTGAATCTCATTGTGTTAACAGTGTCCTTTGTTTCTGTTTATTTTTATATTTCTGAAAATCCTTTGTACAAAATGGCAGCGTTCACGAACGCATGACAGCGATTTAGTGGCAGTGGTACTGCGGTAATAACGCCGCGTCAGTGCCATAGCTAAGTATTAATCTTCTGGGTAAATGCGTAGTATGAAGCCAAAGAAATAAATTACTGCGGGGTCTGCTCGGAGAGTCGTCAGGTGGTCTAGCAAGTCCCTTTCACCGGCACTCTGTAAATTAACTGCTTTAGCAGTCCCTAGTAGGCATGTATAATTATATCAAGATAGTTAAATCATACGTCTCTGAGTCAGTGGTGTAAAACAACATTAAAGCCGGGAATACTAATGCCCCGGGCACGGTGAGGAATTAGCTTGTGTCGTGATATGAATATGACTTACAAAATATTATTTGTAATTAATTTGACATATTAGCCGTAAAAATGTGGAAGGTGGGTCTCGTGTAATTGACACATCATTTAAATATCCTAAAGTGGAAACACATAACAGAATAAATAAATTGGCATAAATTATTACGCGTAACTTTGAATTGATATGATAATAATTTCGCATAATTAAAGCTACTGCCACGGGTGTTGACAGCTCAGCTTAGTGATACCCATGAAAATTAAGTGCCACACCAGCCGTTTGTTAGAACTATGTGTTATTAAAGCACATGTGTTGTTATGTGTTGTCTCATAATCAGAGATCGGACAAATTTGCGTCATTGCTCGCAATAATATGGACATGACTCCAAAATTAATCAAATATGTCAAAATACATATATTAAGAATAAGTATATCCACGGAGGTTTTAATACCTATAGAACTAGAAAACTTGTTTGTCAGAAATAATAATCATATCTAGCAGGATCGTGATTTCTTTATTATATAAAAATATTTACGAGAACGACCACTGCCACTTTAATTAACATTTTGCTAATAATTTTATGCATGTGTAAATTTTTATCTCCGGGAGTTCAAATTTTATTTCGAGAAATTAATTAAATGATTAATTATTTGATTAATTTTGAGTCATGTCCACATTATTGCGAGCAATGACGCAAATTTTTCCGATCTCTGCTCATAATTATGAGGTCATGAGGTTGCAGTGGAGGTGCTTGGATCATTGCGCAATTTTTATGATGTATTTAATTTATTTAAGTATCCACAGATCTAATAGATTTTACTCAATTACCTACTCGTTATATTATTACTAATTATTTACACTGCCGTTTTAACATGGAGAAGATCTTAATATTTTCAGTCTCTGCCGTTTTTCCATAGCACCTCTGATCTCACAGGCAAAATCATTTAAAGCCCCACCAGCTACAAACTATGAGATTGCATGCTTGGTTGAAGTCTCAAATGCCTCGCTTGCTGAACCGAGCCCAAATTTTTAATCTCGACCCAAAATTCACGTCAGTGCCAACGTTCCTGCTGCTCTGAAGCCCCAGATCGCACGGAGCGATGGCAAGCGTCCTGATGGGATGTTATGTATTCCGTGGAGGTACGGACGTGCGCTGGTGTGTGACGCTACTTGCGCCGGCACCATGGCCTTTCAATGACGTGCAGGCATGCCGGCGCGGCGCGGACACCCGAGAGCGGGTAAAGATGACAAAATATCTTTGTCTCAGCGCCCAGTTCGTCGCATTTGGAGTCGAGACACTCGGTCCGTGGGGCAAGGGCGCACGTGGGCTCTACAAAGCTATAAGCAAACGCCTGAGGGAACGGACGACCCTAGTGCCGGCAGCTTTCTCACACAAAGACTCGCAATTGCAATGCAACGATGGAATGCTGCCTGAGTAATGGGGACCCTAAGGGTCCAAATTTATTGTCATTTTTAGCCTAAGTTTTGTTTTTACTAAGTTATTTTTAAGGTAGCTTTAGTTTATATTTTTCAATAGAGTCTGTCTTATTTTTATCCACAGTTCTATTTAGGTTAATTTTTGAAAACGATTAACTAAGATCCATTGACCGTGCCAACTCATTTCACACTTGAGAAACCTAACCGAAAATAATTAACTGCCGTAAGTAAAACAGATACCTCGCTAAGTAGTTTTTTTGAGGTATTAAGTAGCGGATGACAACTGAAACACAGTGCGCAGTACACGATAAGCAATGACTTTGTTTACCTATTTTTATTAGGTACTCGTAAACAATTGATAGGTTTTATACGTGGCCATTTTAATACTAAAGTTATGGCCTAACCGTTCAAATGCCAAATATGCCACTGGGACCCTGCTATGAGTGCTATGTGTCATGCAACCTTGTGATACAGTGGACTGTCCTGTGTGCAACCACAATGCTTCACAACACAACAAAATGTAGCTATTGTAGCTTTCAGTAAATAAGGATGTAATTACTAGAAAAATGCAATGTTAGTCTCGGAGCATTATTGTCAATGTAGGTACTTGGTTTCCATTTGCAGTGTATGAGTCTTATTAGATTAAGTCACATAATAACAATTAAGTTGCAAAGTATGTAAATAATGAAAAAATGCATACACAAATCACGTCTTTATCCCTTACGGGGTAGACAGAGCTCGAGGCAACAAGACCTAAAGAAAGACCACGTTTTAACACGATTGTGGGCGTTTAGGTTGGAAAGGGGAATCGAATTAGTGTGGATCTATATTTTGTCCCATAAAATTGAAGTTCTGAATGTCAGGTTTGCCATAATATTCGTTAATCATAAATAGTTTCAATTCAGAAACAGTAAGTATTTTTTTAAATTGATAGTTAACTAACCCAACCTAACCTACTACCTTCTCATGACTTTTCCAAAATGAATGAAAAACGCATGGTTTCATGTGTTATGTTATGACCAAAAAAGTTATGGGACAAAAAGGGACCCGAAATAGTGATGGGTTGCTAGCCGCATCGCCCATAACATGGTTCCTAATATATTCGCCCATCCTCGATGGGCTTTACCATCTGCGCAGAAAGAGAAGCAACTGGTACATTTTACGTTTTTTCATTACTCCCAGACCAGCATGGAAGATAAATCTGACAAAAAAATATCAGGAATCCGTCCTGCATACGCAATATAATTGAAAGGAGAGAGTACTCTCAAGTTCGAAATTCGAATCTTATAGTCCCTTTCACTCTCTTTTCGAATGTCGAATCTCTAACTTCAGAGTACCTATAAGGCCACAAGCCTGAGCTTCAATTAATCTTTGCAATCCCTCGCAGGTCATTGACCTAGAGCGTGATTCCAGTCCATTTAGGTTTCGATAGTACCTACTTAATAACAATGGATTAATCGAAAGTCATCATACTCTCAAGTGTTTCCTTCATTACTTATCTAATGCAGCGTTTCGTAAGTACACAGTACAGTAAAAGGCATAAATGTACGTTACCAAGACGTTAAAAACATCTATAAATACACCTTTATGTCATAAACAATAAGGTCTGTGATACATGTATTTGACATGACTGTATCGATATTTATGCCCTCGACTGTACCTGATTGAAGAATCAATTAAGCACGTGTTTGAATACCCACATAGTTAATTTAACGTGACTCCGGTTAGAAGTGTTGCATTATTCAAACCAATCAGCGTAATTAGAGCCTTGCCGTAAGATCGGGTTCCTTTAGATCAAACTGAGGGTAACTGTGGCCCACATGACAACCACCACAAACAAGGGTTTGACAAATTCCATAAAAAAACAATCTATAGGTACATAGGTACGGTCAAGTGCAAAAATAAGTATCGATAGGAACTTCTCAAAAATATGTCCCACGACCTTATTACGCTGGCGTAAGAGCGTATGGTACTTATTTTTGAAACTTTGTCTAGATACATATTATTACACTTGACTGTACATGTAATAAAGCTGAAGATCGAAAGTCTGTACATGGAAGATATTTAAAAAAAATGCTGGGAGTGGGGATACTTAGAATCGATAACAGAACACGTTCCAACAGTTTTTTGGAATTTTTGTCTTTTTATCTGTATATTTGCGAGTGCATCACGTGAAAACGGCTTAACGGATTTTGATGCAAACTTTACTAATCTATTAACAAAATCACCGGCCAAGTTATAGGCTACTTCTTATCCCGGAAAATTGTATAGTTCCCGCGGGGTAGCGATAAACATGTCAAAGGTCGCAGCAGTGTAGAGTCGCAACGTAAAAAATATTGCTTTAGTACCATAGAGGTGCACTAAGGAGGGATTTTTCAAAATTCTCACGGGATAGGGAATAAATAGGGCTTATAAGTCCACTGAAAGGGAGCTTATCTCTCTAACTATAATGGAGTACTAGAGTCTTGAAATTTGACACACAAGTAGGGAATCATAACCACTGATAATTAACTTCAAGACTTTTCGAAATTGGTCTGCGTCCTACGATGCCACTTGCTGTTTTACTACCCAATTTAATTAAAAGAAGTATTTGATTAGTCCTGCACCGGTGCCACAATTAGTGAATACGTTTTGGCAATAGTTTTCTATACAACAAAATGATCTGTAGTTATTATAGTTAAAGAGTCGACATCAACTACGAACAGTCAACCTAATCAGTGAAAGTTATGCATAATTTAGCTATGTATTAATACGCCTGTTACTGTTTATTTACTTATGAATTAGACTAATACTTGGACGTTAATTAATCATAATGATATTTTATATAATCTGAAGATCGTCTCACATTTTTCTAACTCCCGAATATAATCTTCATTATTTGATTATTTACGTTAGACTTATTTTCTACGGGGTGTAAAGTTTTGAAAAATCCCTCCTTAAGTCATGGTAGGTACTAACGTAACACCTCTGTGATACTGAAGCAATATTTATTTTCGTTGTGGCTCTAGTTTTACTTTTATTTATCCATCATCTTAGAATATATGAAATTACATAATTAAATTAGTTGATTGTGATATACTGACAGTTTTAAGATTGTTAGTTATTAACCTTATTGAATCGATACTTAGTTATTCGAAATAATTATTTAACTTTTTATACACGTACACAGCAAACGAGAAGCGGCGTAGTCTTTGTCTGAATTGCATTTACATTGAACGTAAATGAAAAATTAATTCATGATTAATTTAAACGCAACAGATCCCCGGAAGATATTGAATGAAGGTATCCGTTTTGATGAATTATAATTTTAATCATGTTAGTAACTATATATGTACATACCTACACGCTAGTTAATTTTTATCGAAATAAAAAAAGTATGTAAGTATACATTTTAAAATTATTCCTAGTATTAGTAAACTGCCGTCTAAAAGTATCGGTCACTTTTATACAAACTTTGTATGGAAATTGGTCTGTTACTTTTGCTCGTCAGCAGGTATAGTTTATCTATTCGTATTCGTTTGTTACCGCTTAAGTGCTTAATTACTTAAGAGCAGTATTAGCTAAAAGAAACAAGATTAAAAATAAAAAACAATCAAGGAGATTATTTTAAAGCTCCTTTTCGAAAAGCGAACAAACAAAAAATTTAAGATTGTTATCGTTAACGTTGTTTGACATCATTCTGTCTACCATCGTAATAAAAGTATATTTCTTTCTTTAAATAATGTGATCAGGTAGTAGTAGGTAGCTGGTGTGAAATAGTGGATAGGTAATTATTAACATTTTAATTAGATCTTGTAAATAAAGGATTGAAACTCATCGAAATCCAAATTATCATGAGAACTGGGGAGTTACTGAACATAGTTGTAACTTTGACTCTTAGTCCATTAACATTCGGTAAAAGAAGTTAAGTAAATAAAACTATTTCATTTACATGTAGGTATAGGTGTGCAGATCAGAGTTTCAAAACATTTTATTTTGTCGTTCATTTTTGTAAAGAAAAATAAAATTGTCCCTTATGTTTTATGTTTTAGTCAGTTTTGCGACATTTTTTCGTCCGGTTTTAACCCCCGACGCAAAAAGAGGGGTGTTATAAGTTTGACATCGATGTCTGTATTGTCTGTGGCATCGTAGCGCTCCGACGGATGGACCGATTTCGATGCGGTTTTTTTTTCATTCGAAAGTCAGTCTCCTTGCGGTGGCTCTTAGCCGCATATTTGGTAAAAATCGATGCAGTAGTTTAAAGAGTATATCAATCTTCTCTTTTCCAAAATAATGAAAGGCATTTTTGGAATAAAATTGAATTATTTTTTATTCACGCAATGTCTAATTAAAAAGTGTTTTCTAATGTAATGTAATTAAGTAGGTATGGGATAAAAAAGTGTAAGAAGATCTTTAAAGAAATGAATAGTGAGAATAGTGATTCTGATTCCGAAAGTTGCTAAATTTCTTTATTTTGGAAATAAAGTAGTAGATATTTTTTTGTAAAACGTACAGGCACCTACAGTCGAGGGCATAAATATCGATACAGCCATGATGTCAAATATATTTATGTGTCACCGGCCTTATTGTTTGTGACATGAGCGTGTATAGATATTTTTGACGTCTTGGTAACGTACTTACATATATTTACGCTCTTGACTGTACAAGATTTTCTTTATACCTACCTATATTGTGATACGAGGCCTAACTGTGCGTAAAATTTAAAACTGAAAAATAAAGTACCTAGTTAACAACTTACATTTGGATAAAACCAATCTCCAGCCGATCAACATTTTGAATTATTTAAATTCTCAACAAATCACCATAAAGTTCACTCAAGTCCACACTACTGGCCACTCACAACAAGAAATTAGAATATTTTAATTCTCAATTTGAATCTCCGATGCGTTCGCGGCGCGCGTTGTAAATATCCAACCGTCATACGCGCGATCGTCGTTCACAATCCGGCGCAGGCGCGGAAACTGCGCCCCTATATACCACCAGCCTGAAGCACTTGCATTCAAAACTCACTAGGACTCGAAGCGACTCGCGAGAATTCGATGTCTATGTAGAGTTCCATTAATTTTACGAAACCTCTTGTTTTTTTTTGTTTCTGTTACAAATACTTTATTGTAGAGATACCTAAGCTGTTTGTACATTTTGACTTACTTGACACTCCTAATTCGGTGTTTTGTATTTTGAGTAAGGGACCCTTTACAAGTACAATACTAATGAATAGTCTAGAGAGATACTCACAGAAATTGTATTTTTTAACTGTACAGTCGACGTCAAAAATCTATTTACACTTATCGCCTTATTACAATGGGATGAGGTCCAAAAATGTAAATATGTTTTTGACGTTGACTATGCCTGGGGACACTTTTTTTTACCCGAGACCCTAGAATTAGGCTTTCTGACTAATCGTGACGACTTGGGTTAAAAGAACCTCTAGATTAAGTAGGTAGAGTCAGATGTATTACAATTATAGTTATGCAGGTAATCATCATCATCATTATCGCTCGTATAGTTATTTAAGTTTGGTCTCTTTTCGGGTAATCTGGCTTTTTGGTTTTTAACTGTGATGAATAGTCAGATAAGTTTGCGAAACAGACGGTCGACAGACAGACAGATTCGCCACTTTAAAATACTGACCACTTTAATTCCGTGACTTAAAACAAACCCCTTTCCAGATAGTAGTTATTTCATAGCAAAGCTTTTCTAAAAGCTAAATTCCCACGGTTACTTCATCCAAATGAATATTATGATTTATAGAATCGTTAAGCGCTACTTTTGTGTTTTTTCTGGTTTTATGAAACAGTTTAGTCCGAAATTAATTACATGAACCGGTGTTTATGTAACAACCCGACGAAAGGTCAAGTTTAGCGTTGAGACCCCTGCGCGCTGCCAGAGCAAACTAGCGCGCGATCTACTTTCACTGCGAGATCTTTTAGAAAAGAATAACAAAATTCAATACATACATAATTGCAATACTTTAAAAAGTTGAGAAAAATACCGTCGTTTTTTACCCTCAGCCTTACCCTACGTCGATTAGTCAAGAGTTTTAGATTTTCTTGGTATGTTCCGAATCTTTACTAATATTATAAACGCGAAACGGACTTTGTTTCTTTGTTTGTTCCGTGAACCGGTCATAATAGAAGACTAGAATAGAATAATAGGATAGTTTTCATCTCAGGACGTATTCTCCACAGACGAAGTCGCGGGCAACAGCTAGTCTTTATAACTTCGATAAAAACTGAGTTAACATAATAATACTAGCATCTGTCGGCGACTTTGTCTGTTTAGAATCATGCATATAAGCCTTCCTCTTGAATCACTCCATTCACTAAAAAAAAACCGCAGCAAAATCCGTTGCGTAGTTTTAAAGATCTAAGCATACATAGGGACAGACAGATAACGAAAAGCGACTTTGTTTTATACTATGTAGTGATATAAAGGTCAGATATATTTCAACTCTGATTTTATTTGTGTTAAGATTTAACTGGGTATGTTGCAGTCTACCTAATTATAATGAAAACCAAGAATTTTATGTAATACATGAGTTTCTTGGTTCATATCACTTTTGTTTGATGACTGGATAGCCAAGTGGTTAGTGACCCTACAGCTAGATGTTCCGGGTTCGGGCAGGCGCTTGCATTTAAGAAATTTGTTTGGGTATCTGTTGCCTGTTGAACCCATATTATAATTAGACTACCGACCCCCCCCCCCCCCCCGGCTTCGCACGGTATATTATGCATGTATTATACGCATAAACCTTCCTCTTGAATCATTAAATATCTATTTAAAAAAATCGCATCAAAATCCGTTGCGTAGTTTTAAAGATTTAAGCATACATAAGGATATAGAGACAGAGAAAGCTACTTTGTTTCTTACTACGCAGTGATGATAAGCTTGCTCAATGTGAGACTAGGTCAATAAAATTGATTTATCCCATGATTATTTATTTCATATAATTGTGTTTTTAGATACAAATTTAAAGTAGTAAAAATAAAACCAATGGCACCAATGATAATACATGTAAATACATTATTTGCAGATAATAACGACACACATTGACGTCGAATTACTCGCACACTTGTTTAGACTCGTGCCTTCATTGTATATTGAAAACGTCATTAATTTTTAAATGTCACAAATAAGTTATACCTACCAGAAAGCTTCAAAAACGAAACGAAATAACCAAGTCAAATATAGTCGTACATAATAATCGAAATGAGTCCACTCTGACTTAATTCTCAGAATCGATGCTAGTCGTTTTTTTTTATTCGACAAGGAATCATATGGCCTACCTTGCAAGAAAATAGGCACAAAAGAGGGTTCCTGGATCAAAACAAAACAACTCGTATGGCGTAGTTAATAGAGTCTTCGATAAGGGCAGGTGTATGGTAAGTCATTGTCGCTATGACATTTGCAGTGAAAAGGTTGCACAGTGGTGCGCGATTCAATTTCTTTCACTGTAAGTTCAAACATATGATATTAAATACCTACGCAAGTTACAGTAAAGTTTTGAAATGGAGAAATTATTCTCGAACGCACTAAGCACAGCCCAATGTTTATTTTGTATCGCAAACAAAATGTGCTGCGTATTATTTTGCATAAGCCCATTGTTAACGGTGTCCACTCGACGTCATCGATCTTTGTTAGTCTGCCTTTTAATACAGTACAGACATTGTTGGAAAATAATAACGTTAAATTATTTCCTGAAAATTGTAATGACGAAAACGTATTCACATAACACGCTTTTGCCCAGTTCTGCGCCAGACATGATAAAGTGTAAAGTTGAAACGCTGCGCTACCAACTGCGATATTCTGACTTTGCATAATAGTCTAGTTTCCATTTTTTACGACTAATGTTAAAATGTATTAATTGATTAATTGTCTGATCTGCCAAACAAGGAAATTTATAGATCTAGAACATTTCTTTGACTTTTTATTTTACGAGTCGGACGGCACAATCACGGGTCATTGGAGCTCTTTCTACGCATATAGGACCGATCACACGATGTTTAAAGACGTTGACGGTGCTTTAACGCATTAAAATGTAGGAAACTGCTTATAAGCGGAGGTATGGTCAGTCCTTTAGTGGGTACTGCTTTTGTCATGTGAGATGAAATAATTCGTCACAAATTGTTGAGTTAAACTCCGATAATATTCTCTTAAATATTAAGTGACTCTCTGCCAAGATTGTTGTGGGACATTCTCCTTTGAAATTCGTAATGATGTTCCTGCTGAAAACTCCGTTTGAATAAAAACAAGGCATGTAAAAATCCTTTGCGACATTGTTGCGGGACAATTATTTGTTTTGGAGACAAAAGCCTGGTATGTTAATAACTATAAAATCTTTAAAAAAGGTGACTATAATAATAAATAAGGTTAAATTATTACCTCTAGTCATGCAAATATACTTACATGCTTGTTCAGCAGCTGATAAAATATGACTGCCGTTGGTATTAAACAAAGTTAAATGTACCGCTAATTGCGAATATATTTTCAAAAAATTGGAACCCTGCTCTTCTGTGGGTTGTGCTTTACGGTTAAGGACTGGGGAGATTATCTGACTGCGTTGCCAGCCTAGGTGCTGCCAGTAATTTCATCGGCTGTCTTAATCCCCACGCCGGAACACAGCAGCGCAAGCACGTTGCTTAGCGGCAGGTTAGGGAATAAGACGGACCTCGCATGAGGTTCTAACACCAGCAAGACTCTTTACTTAAGTCGCTCTTTACGATTCACTATTGATCCGCATGCCTGCGTCATGAATAAACATCGGATAAACACAGGTGCTTCGAGTGAAATCTCGTGGATTGGACCCACCACCTGCGGTAACTTCCACGGCTGTCAAGCACGTATTGGGACAGGCATACATTTATACAAAACTATCATATTTGGTACTATTCTTAGCAAGGATTAGTATTTAGGAACACTTGGTTTAACATGGTGTCTTGCGGTGTGTTCTGGGCATTGTATAAAACGAAAAGCTACGCTTACTATCTTCGGATTGCTGCATCATGTAAGTATCTATTTATTTTACCTACTTGCTACCTAAATATATATTTTTAGGTTGCTTATCTGGGACATGTGCTTAGGCACACAAGATACGAGCTTTTACAGCTTATAATCATGGGCAAAGTGGCTGGAAAAAGAGCTGTTGGGCGCAGGAAGAAATCTTGGCTGCGAAATATCCGGGAATGGACTGGAATCACAAGTGCAGCGGAGCTTTTCAACCTGGCCAGGGACCGTGTAAAGTATGCGGAGCTGACTGCCAACCTTCACTAGTTGGAGAGGCACCATAAGAAGAAGAAGGTAAGGCAATGACTACTAGGCTTCCAATAGGCCTTCCTAACACTAAGTGGGTAGGTATCTCCAATACCTACTAAGATGAAGTCGTAACCTATGAGATTAAATATATTGTTAAGCCCATTTTTGGGTAACGACGGTGAAATACCGAATACTTACTTAACAATTATGTATTTGCCGGCACCGTCATCTAACCTTAAATAAATACTGTTAATTGACCACCGATACTTCGGGGAAATCGCAACCAAATCCAAAACATGTACCGAGAAATGGAATTTACGTAAATAACTACTTAGCTTTTATACTCTACGGCGGTACGTTATATCCTTTTACGCCGTGTGAATGACTCCAAAACAGCAAATAATTCTACTAATGAATAATATTGATGAACAACTTGCCGTTGGTCAAAATCATCTATAATGCGTGAAAGAGTGTGTTGATTCTAAAATTGCGAAATTCCAAACACAACCAATGAATGTAGGTACGTAAAAGACTGTAGTAAAATGAGGTGAATGCACAGAAATGAATCATGCAAAACCAGTGCATGTGATTAACACAGATCACCGTGTTAGTCATTACGTAGAATTATTACATAATCGCTAAACCTTGACCAAAACCTCAAGAGGCTTTCACTCGGCTGCATCAAGACAACAATAAGACATCCTTGCCTATAAATAGGTACCCATTTGACACGGGCTGTTGAGATAGTGTTACTTCACTGTTTGCTGTTGATACATGAAACTCGAGATTTAAATCAGTTGATTAAGATGAAATTAAATGACAGAGGTGGAAAATGAGCTCGTGAACACGCGTCTGGCTAATCTAAAGAGAGTAAATATATTTGTTTACTGTTGAATCAAATATATAATAATTCATAATAATATTCGCTGTTAATGTGTGATTTGTTTGTGCAGGGTTATCTTACATTATATCGTTAAAACTGTTTTCTTAGGTACCACATTACCTACATAAAGTTATAGGCATATGAGAGATACTCATAGTGATGATCTGTAAGTACTTTTTTGGTAACCTTTGTACTAGTAATAATACTTGGACATTGGGCAGTTAGACACACCCAAGAGTGTTATATCTGGGAATATCCAGTTTTAGCCTGACGTGGTCTAACAGAGCAATCCTATATGTGTATATCGCTGCTGTCAAATATAACGCGTCACTGTGTAGGGATTTTTCTATACCAAGTGGTCATTAGGATTCCGTACCTCAAAAGGAAAAAACGGAACCCTTATAGGATCACTTTGTTGTCCGTCTGTCCGTCCGTCTGTCAAGACCCTTTTTCTCAGGAACGCGTGGAGGTATGAAGCTGAAATTTATATCAATTACTCAGGTCTACTGTCCCTTGAAGCTGTGAAAAAATCAAACTTCTAAGCCAACGCAATCAAAAGATACAGCCGTTTATGCCGCAAATTTCCGCAAATTTTCAACTCTCAAGGGAATCAAAACCTACAAGGTAGTTCCCGTGAACGCAGAATCTTGAAATTTGGTATGAAGGTAGGTCTTATAGCACAGATTAAAGAATAATTGCGAAAACCGTAAATGTGTATGTATGTCTGTATATAGCAGTGACCAATATAAAGTAACCCCACACTGCGTACATTTTGCTTTGGAACAGGGCTCTGCTTACACTGGTTTTAGATATTTATAGATAATGATACGGAACCCTCAGTGCGCGAGTCCGACTCGCACTTGACCGGTTTTTTTTTTTTTACTGTTCTTCAGTGTAGTTTAATAATAGAAATCAATGTTTTGGTAATCTGCCGAGCAGGGTCAGCGCAGCAACCTTGCAGCAAGTAACCGCTGAAAGGAAATCGAGAGACAATGCGATGCCATGGCTGTACCGGTTTGCTATTGTTAACGTTGTGACATTCTAGATATTGCGAAATTCAGACCTACCTAATTGGTAATTGCCTCAAAGATAATTGCGAATACAACTAGGAAAAAATCTAGCAGAACGTTCAGTGTTTCAATTGCGATTATTCCCGCAATTAAAATGACACTCGAACGTACGGTAGGTATGTGGACATTTAAGTATATATTCATTTTTTTCTATACATACATACATACACAAATCACGTCTTTTTCCCTTAAGGGGTAGACAGAGCCTAAGGTACCTAACAGGTAGGTACCTACAGGCCACATTTAGCAAGATTGTGGGCGTATAGGTGAAAAATGGAATCAAAATAGTGATGGGTTGCTAGCCTCATCGCCTATAGGTAACATGATTCCTAATATGTTTGCCCATTCCCTCGATGGGCTTTTACCATCTGCGCGGGTAGAGAAGCAACTGGTACATTCTAAGTTTTTTCTTTGCTCCCAGACCAGCATGGAAGCGATTTTTTCTATGAAATTGTCAAATCGCTTCACAAGAATTCCAATTGCATTTCCAGCCTAGAGGGCTAAGGTAAATGCAGTCCGACAGCTCCTAGAACAACATTCGGGCTTCGGGTACCATCTGCCGATTCAAGTATCACCCATAAGAGTAAGTAAGACAGCAAAACGGACCTGAAGGTATTTTTAAAATAAATCATTTAAGTACCTCATGAGAGTTTTCACGGCGAGCACTGTTGCCATTCATGGTATGAATATGGTGATGGTTCAGTCGCCATCAGATGGTAGCGGGCGATGTGCTCAAATATTTCGGAGCAGCCTTAAATTTCAATAAATTCGTAACATTAAATAAGGTTATGACGAATTGCGTGTTCTGATGTTATTAACCTTATCGTGTAACGAATTTATTGAAATTTAATGTTGCTCCGAAATATTTGAGGACCGAGCCCGCTACTAGTATATAATATCTGATGGAGACTGTACCATTCCGGAGGGACCTTTCACAAGGTTCTATCCTAACAAACTTTTCTTTTGTTGGTATGATTTTAAATGAAAACACTCATATTTACAGTGGTCATAAACATGTTTGATCCTAAAACAACGAAAACACGGACAACTATATGTTGACCTGTTTTGCTGCCGAGTAATGATCATTCGTTTCACAACAAATCCCTGACAGGTTGTTTTTGTTTGAGAGTTAATATTTTCGTCCCACTTTCCACCTTTATAATAATGGTTATCACAAAAACCAGTAGTAGGTACTTGGAAAAAAAAGTAGACCGCCCAGTTTTGTCCCTTGATACTTTTTGTCGACAAAATTGACCGCAAATACAACGATATAAATTTATGAGAGGAAATTCATGAGAAGACACGTAGATATGGAAAACATACATACATTCACAAATCACGTCTTTATCCCTTATGGGGTAGACAAAGCCTAAGGGAACAATACCTAAAGACCACGTTTAGCATTATTGTGGGTGTATGGATCGAAAACATACTTGAGAACATATATCCCAATCCTACCAGCTATTCGAATATCCGGTATAACTCTCACAAATATTTTGTTATTTTGACACGAGCGTTTACTGATTAACCCTAATTGTTAAATCAATCGGTACATCTTGTGTACCTAATATACATAAGTGATCACAAGCCAACCTTGCCAACAAGTGGTGCGATATCATACAGTTTGTAAAAACAATTAGCGATGATCCTAATCATTCATATTTAACGCCGCAATTCATGGAAAGATACTAACATTCCTTGAAATCGTACCTTCATGTGTAAATTATGGTGTGTAAATTCTATAAGACGCTTTGCCTTGTTTACTACTCAAATTAAGTCAACGTACTATCTTGCGGATTGTGCAGTGTTTACTCTGCTGAGCTTCGGCGTGGAGAGTGAGAGAGCCGGTGAAATTTCTGGCACATACGGCATTCTATGTTAGCCCTCTAGGCTGGCAGTTCCATTCAGTGTCTTTCGGCCGCTTCAGATACTTAACCAGTTTTGTTACGAGTTCGATAACTAAAATGTAGAGATGAGACAGAGCAAGTTACATCTCATACCTAGGTATACTCTACACATTTTTCACGGAATCAAAGTCAACTACTCGCAAAGCTAATAGCAGCTACCGATATACTCCGGATTTATTTTAAGACAGTATGCATACTAGGACCCAATATATGTGTTTCCCACTGGATTTCCCAAGACCATTTATTGATTTTGCTCACCTATAAAACGAACGTAAACAACCAATTTTCGCATAAGTATGAGAAGCATAAAGAAAAACACGTGATTTCCTTGGTAGGCAAATCTTTCTTCAGAGAAGCAAGTCTTCCACCGCTGCTATCAGATTGGAATGCAGTTCCGTCCTTGCGCCTTTTTCCCTGCAGTTAGAGCACAGTTATTAACTACCTATCTGATGTTTAGAGCAAATTAACCAGCGAGATTGCAATGTGTGGGTGCATACACGTAATGCGCCTTTCACTCGCCCGCTAGAGTGCGCCACCCGCGATGTTACAGAGCGGGTTTTACATGGATCGGTGTCTTCGTTCGTATTTATAATTCTTGGGTAGTACATATGTGACCTTGACAAATTAAAATTAGACATTACCTACTTTAGTTCATAACGATTCAACCTTTTTCTAAAAATAAAATTGACGCCCTTGATTAATCAATTACGTGATTCAATCAATTATACAAGGTACCTATCTGAAAATCGCAGCAAGTAATTGGTTAATCAGACAGCAATTCTGTTAACGTTTTTTATAGTAATTTTGGTTCAAAATTAAGTCACATAAAGGGGTTGTGCTGTTTGAACCACGTCCAATGCGGTGGAAAATTTCGTCAACCACAATAAAAAAATTAAACAAAAACATTTGCAGGGGTTTTTAGCTAAACCGTCAGCTGGAACATCACATAACGTTTTAATGCACCTATGTTTCGATGACAGTAACGGCATAGTCAAGTAGGTAGTTCGTGTACCAGTGCGTCAATATAATTGATTCGCTAGTAATTGAAGGTTTAGCTGCCGGGGCTGTTAATGGCTTAGGCGCGGCAGACTGCCTGGCTGCCGCTGCCACACTCGTAGATCTATTGCTACTGGCATAGTTAGTACCTAATTATTCTCCATACTAATAATATAAGAGCGAAAAGCTCGGAAAGGGGCGGGGGAGCATACCCATTAAAACCAATACGGCGCTGCCCTCTTGCCGGGTTTAGGAAAGCGCCGTGGGATTCCGAAGATTCGAGCCGACGACGCCCCCGGCTGCCGCGGCTTACGCCAGGGCCACCTGCACCAAGGAGGAAGGAGTCGCAACGCTTCGAACAGGGGATCCCCATCCCCGCCCGCTGGTCCCACTAAGGGTTCAGCGCCGAGACGAAGACGCGTTAACGTCGTTCTCGCGCTCCCGCTCCTCAGCCTCCTTTTGTGAGATTACGGTCAAGGCAACCTTACACCCGATACTTTGAAAGCAGAGTGGTACCAGGGGTCTTTGACCTTTGTTAGCCAGGGTGCCCAGAAGAAAACCATAGCTCTCTAGCACAGAAGGAGTTTATCTGTCACGAAGTTCGCGCGATTTACCTACGTAACCTTCTGCCAAGCACGAATGGTCTTTTTAAGCACGAATCCAGTTCAAATCGTAATAAAAATGAAATAACATTAAAACTATATTAGTGACTGGTAACAACTGGTATCAACGTCTCTGACGCGCCTATTTCCTCGTTCTATATTTAACTTTATTCTAAAGTCAATGTCCTTCGTTTCGTTAAAAGTTAAAAAAAGTAAATAAATCAAGATCTTTTTTATGAATGCAAATATTTAACACTTATTGGCATAAAAACAATTTGGTAGGTGTTCGACGCCTGCGATTAGTTGGAACAGGATGTTTGTATGAGTATAGTGCCTACTTCAGAACATGTGAGGTTTTACCGAGTTTTGTGAAGAGTTGGAAGGCGGATCTTGAGAGTTTTGCAAACAATTAATTGTACGCATTAAGTATTTCACGGAATGTATGTTACGATATTAGTAAGTCACGAATAGGTAGTGACATACCAAACATTCGTAATGTACCTTGAAACAGCTCCTTATAATTTTGCCATGCGATAACTTTTTTAAGGTGCGATGTATCTCAGATCAAATAAAAAATGAAGACGGAGTTCTATGAATGCAAAGTTAGCCAATTTAACCTACGCCTTGCCGTGTGCAGATTTAATTTAAACCGGCCTCATTTTGCTGATTTTTGTAGGTCTTAGGTCTGGGGGGTTAACCAATTCATTCCATTTTCGTACACCTATGGGAAATCATCACTAACATACGATTAAAATATAATATATGCTAAATTCCCTGAGTGCAACAATTAGTGATAAGTTTGTACACCTATCATAAAATTGGGTATAACTTATACCAACTACTTATATTTTAGGTGCCATAATTTAAAACTAGAGCGACTGTGAGTGGTGGAAACTGCCGTATGCTTACATTGTATAGTGTTACGAGATTGTCTATTGATAAGATAGTCGATAAGAGCAATTTACCTATAAATAATAATTTCTCTTGCCCTAGGCTAAGTAATAAAGTGCAGTAACATCTACTTATCGTTATCGGCGCAAGCGAAGTGACGAGCGTAAAGGCATCGTTATTAATGTTATAAAATTACCTAGTAATTAAAATATTCATCGTTATAACTTTTTATTGTACTTAAGTATGTTTTAGTGTGCCACATACCTATGACGGAATGCTATAATGAATTAATAGTCAACATACGACTAATTAACGTTTTATTTAATTTAAGTACTAATTATTATTGTTATTGTTTTGTCCTTTACAATAAGTGGGTATATGTAGGTAGGTACCTATGTAGATAACTATTCGTAATCGCAAAAATTGACGGCAGTTCTGGGTAAGTTACTTAGCAAAGTTTGAGTTTCGATGAGTGAAATAAGAAGCTTTAAATTCATTCGCCACCATGAATGGGCGGTAGCATGCAATAAAATAAATGAACGATAATGACTTGTTTCGATTTTAGTATCTAAGTGAGTTTGTTATATATTTTGTAATGTTCAACCTTTATTGTACTTACCTACATAATCTTAAAAGGAACAAATACTTAATTATTTCAACAATCAAATCAATGTAAACCATATTATAGTGAAAGTAGTTTTATTTTAGGAACATTCAAATATGTAGATAGTTCGAATTTTAACACCTTTTCATAAACGTGTAATTAGTACGGTACGCATGCTTAGTCAGTGGTTTTTTTATACATTTATAGCTCTGGCTTGAGTCGGATTTTGCCAGAGTCGGTCGAGTAACACAGTTTCAAAACATGTTGGCTCTATGTTTTGGCATAAATAAAAAACAATTATTAAGAGACTCAAAGTAGGTATCGTACATGTAAAAGTCAATTAGCTCCGTTGAACGCGGTGAACTCCACTTTATTCGTTAAAATTAAACAAACCATGAGCCTTTCCTTCGATACTGGTCCTTAATAAGAAGACAGTGGAAGTTTACAACCAACGTCCGAGTTAGGTACCCACCTACCTACTATTCGTAGCTGAGCATTTATCTTAGCATATTGACATACATTATGTAGCTCATGGAAACGAACACATATAAAGCAAAAATAAATCAAAAAATCTCAGGAAATATTCAGTCACATCTTGATTTTTCTTTTCTTGTAATTTCTTATTTGTAAATATAGGTATTTATAGTCAGTTTTAGCACAGTATGTAGGTTTTTAGGATTAGTGTTTGTATATTTTAATTAATTGTGCGTGTACGAATATTAACTTACAAAAAAGAATAGAAATGTCCTTTCATATGAAATTTAATTTGTTTATCTACAGAGCGAACTCGTTGGTGAAAAGTTATCAATTAGCATGAAAAAATTTGCAGCGCCACTAGCGGCACAAAACGGAAACAGATTTATCTTATATTTGACATTTCAATGCCAACTCATTTGATACGTTTATTGTGAACTTTACTTACATGCGGATCACAGGATCCATGCACAGACTCAGTAGATGATCAAGAAATTTGGTCTACTTACCTTTGCTAGAAAGTGTGGAGCCCGATGTCCTCGGCAACAATGGTGTCCATTCGGATGCAGATACCCCTTGTTTCTCAAACGACACTGAATCCATTCCATTGCCAGCCAGTGCTTTTGCAAAAACATCCATATTTAAACCTATTCTTATTCTAATTTACACTTTTTGTTTAGGTACGACATTTTAAGGTGACCGTTAAAATTAGTGCTTGGGCTGTTTTAAGCTGATGACATGTCTTTAACTTAGGTACCCAAGGACCCACATTCTCCTAAATTCGATCGGGACTTTAAACAAGCGAGATAAGGCTTCAAATGCAACCAACGATATTCCAACTGTGCCTTACAAGGATTACTTCTACTAAGAGAGCGCACTTCACACTCCACGAACCAGTGAAGACTAGTGATATGCCAGTCATAATAATCAAGGCACTAAAATTGTTCTCTCAGAATACAAAGTATAGAGTGTAGATAAATATGCATATTTAGTGCTTAACTGAGTAATTGTTATGGAAATGTTATTCCAATTACATTTATTGTTTGTTTATATAAACAAACGTGTAGGTAATAACCGATAAACTATTCCCACGACAAAGTCACTCATTGCAGAGAGTCATCAATAAGAGCTCTTGCATATCTATACCTACCTATAATTGTATATGCACAATATGCCTCGTCACGTTCGTTACTGAGCGTTTTCTAAAAAAAAGTCCACAAGTACATTTTTCCACATTTTAAATATTTTGAGTTTTTCTTACTCAGAATGGTTTACCCCATCGATTCTCATACAAGAAAACATGTGTCCTTCAAACCTGTCATTTTGTACATTTTCGTAACAACTAGCATAATATGAAATCATCCAGGCAAATACGTGATTGGAAACAATTGAGCCTTCTCCTGAATAGTTGAAAAGAAAATGCAGCCTTCGCCAATTTCATGTTTACCTTAGCACCGGTATAAAACACCATGTCACGTAAGCTTACACCAGAGTGAATGTGGAATACTAGATGCATGTAGATATAGTAAGAACTCAAAATGAAGAAGTATTGTTTGATGGTGTCATTAATAGTTTTCTCAGTCCGTTGTTACGCGGATAATGAATCTAAGCTATTTATGGTCGTCGACGTCATCCAATCTATGCAGAGGCCGTCGGCCGTGATCGCCATGCTTTGCTGGTCTTCGAGTAAGAAAACTATAACAAGCCTAAAATAGACCAAGTAAAAAAATGTGTAACACTTTTTACCCCTGACAGGCATGAAGATACAATTATACGCAGCGTTACGAGAAAATGTCACGCACATTAATATGATGCAGTTTTTGAAAGTTGGCGAAATGCCCAATCGGCATGCTCAGGATCAACACATTGTGTTCGTAGCTGACTTGGAGTGCCCTGGAATATCTTCGTATTTAGCAATGGTTTGAATTATTGTCATACTATCTTCTGCCCGCGACTTCGTCTGCGTAGAATTATACATTAAAACCTTCCTCTTGAATCACTCTATCTATTAAAAAAAACTGCATCAAAATCCGTTGGGTAGTTTTGAAGACATAAGCATACATAGGGACATAGGGACAGAGAAAGCGACTTTAATTTATACTATGTACCTAGTGATGACCCATTTTAAGGCTAATTACTTTGATGGCTACAAATGTTCGAAATAATAGTTTAGTGTATGAGCTCATCTACGTATATCTAGAACTAGCTAACCTTATGACTTTTGCATATTTATACAATTACAGAGCAGTTTAGAAAAGCGTTTTCGGTCGCCGTTTCGATGGCTTGTTATCGGTTCTGACTCCAATGACACTGAAGGCGAGAGAAACTATATACCAGAAGCTTTAAAAAGCGTCGATATCTTGGCAGATTCTGAAGTAATTTTGGCTCAGCATTTGGGGAATGGATCATACGAGCTACATCTAAGTAAGTCCAAAGATATCTTATAAAACAGGGGTGGCCAACTTTATTAGACCCAAGATCTCCTATTTACTAACGAAACCCTGTGCGATCTACCAATTACATACTTCATGAAACCTTAAATCAGCAGTTGGTGATTACGTTGCGCAGTCTGGTCCACATATTTATATTTTTTGCCTTGCCGCGATCGACTGGACTAACAGGCGCGATCGACCGGTCGATCGCGATCGACCCGTTGGCCACCCCTGTTATAAAATTTCTTCAAATAATTTGTGAGACCAGCATTACTGAAAGCTTTTTTCATTCTCAGTATACAAAGTAGGTCTGAATACGGAGTGGAAGAAAGAAATATATGGCACTTGGGATGAAAACAAAAGGCTCCAAGCTACGCTAATGGAATGTGAAATAGTTGTACGGAGATTTAATCTGGACGGCTATGAAATACCTGTTTGTTATGTCCTTACTGACAACGACAGCATTAACCATCTTTTTGACAATGTGTAAGGCTCTTTGAATAATTAATTATCTTTGAAAGCACCTTATTTGATATAAAAGTACCGTTCGAAAGAGGCGAAAAGTTGTTACGATTAATTAGAAGAAACTTCCAGCATATAATAATAACTAGTCGTAATAATAACTAGCATATAATAACTAGTCGTAAATTTTACTGGAGCTGTAATTTTGTAGCAATAGACATTTCAACCAACTTTAACTACTTTCGAATGGTATATTTTAACTATTTGCTTGTTTCTAATAAAACACCTCAAACTCATAAGCGATACATTGTCACGAATGCAAAAGAGAGTAAGTGTGCTTTTGAAACAAATAACTAGGTATCAGTAGTATGCCATGTTGCAAACAAACTTAGTTTTAATCAGGTTTTCCGTTAAGTTCAATGTACTTTTATCTAAAGGTAAATTACAGAGTAAATCGCTTATCAAGCAAACACATTCTTTTATTTGGTTATTTTTTTTTTTACTGAGATCAAGACAATCAGGAATACTATATCACTTTTTACTTCACAACAAACTTCATCCTAATCAGTCCAGCCGTTTTAGCATGAGGGAGTAACAGTCACACAAACTTTCACGTTTATAAAATAAATACCTTAAACAGTAAAAGTTTCACTAAGAAACAATGATAAAAACAAAATTTCAGAAATGATCACTTGGACACAATAACGAAAGCAAATTTCCCAGCGACTAACCACTTGCTTGATTTCTTGAATGCGAGCAGAAAGTATGTGTTCGTGAACACCTGGGGCTACAGGGTCAATGGGACTTGGAATGGGATGACTGGATACTTAGTACGAGAAGAAGTCGAAGTCGGAGGTACGAAACTGAATTCTGTTACTTACTATTCAAAGACTATAGGTACAAGAAAAAATGCCATAGAACAAAATCAATCTATTTGAGAACCTTCTGCGTTTTTTTTTTAAGTACGGGGCCTTACCATGACGTCTTAATGTGATTCAGTTCCGATTCAGTTTACGTTCGCTTGTTGTCAGATCCTAAAAATGACAGCTAAAACCTGAACAGTCGGAATTAAATCGCATAGACCCTGACATCTGGTTAGGCCCCTGCTAAAAACACAGATAATTTGTGGCCAGTATTTTTTCACAGGCGCAAAAAAAATTTGTTGCATGTTGAATGTGACACTGCCCGTTGAAGGCGTTCCAGCTACGTACAAAAGAAGCAGGGGTATCGCCTCATGAATAACAGTCACCGTCACTCATAGGCACTCATTACCCAAGATATATTATGGCTGCGTTGCCAACCCCTTCAGAGAATCACTAATTCCGCTGACATATTAAAATGGGGAATGGGGAATGTGCTTCCAGCACTCGATCGCCGAAGGAAACACCACAGCAAAGAAACTGCTGCTTTACGTCAGCATTCAGTGTTAATACTGTCAATTTACAGTACCGAGCAGCATGACTCTACCACTCAGAAAAAGTTTACTCATTAGGCACTACGTGTAGGGCCTCGAGGCTGAATCTACAGACGCGAGTGACCGTTAATTCTTTTGCTTTATCGATAACCCTTGTCCTACAGGATCACCGATGTTCTTCACAACAGAACGTACATCGATAGTCGATTACATATGGAGCCCTACGCCGACGAGATCGAAATTCGTTTTCCAACAACCGAAGCTATCTTATGAGAACAACTTGTTCCTTCTCTCATTCCGGGCGTCCGTGTGGTACTGCACTATAGGACTTATAATTTTACTAATCTTGGCTGTATTCATAGCTACGATTTGGGAATGGAGGAAGACTCGTGGACACGAGAATTTAATGGTAAGTATGTAGGGTTATAAGGATAAGTCGGTTAGAGCGTTTTAAAGCTTACGGCTTGGTACAAATACTGAGGCATTTTTGAAGTCACATACGTGAAAATATTGACAAACGTCTGCATATTCTTCTTCTTCATCTATTAAATTCTAGTCCAGAATATAAAAAATAATAGTAACTTTGCACTTCTCCACTCGTATTTTAAACTCTACAATTTTACCTCCTTCAAATGGTGGGCTGAAGGCACACTGATTTCAAAAATCAATTTAGTCTTGAGTTCGCGTCATACGTTATATGGTCGCACACGAAAGCTTTTGAGTATTTTCTGGAACTGCTCGAATTTGCTTGGTATTTTGTAGTATCTTTTTGTGTAACTGATACATTTTTTACAGAGCGAGACCGACCCTAGTATCTTGAGAGCGCGTTTAATGGACGTTATCCTTTTGATTTTGGGAGCGGCCTGTCAGCAAGGTAGTACGGTAGAACTTAAAGGTAAGCATCTCGGATAAGCATTTATTCTGCAAAGGAACGAGTCAGATCAAGATTGTGTGCCTTGAATCTGCAGACAAAGTTTGATTCGAGAATAACAAACTCTGAAAAAAGTGTCTCCTAGTCATTTTCATTGATCTGTATCTATTGTATTCTATCGAGCTAGCTACTTTTGTTTCGCCATCACAAATATTAAACAGGAATTAAACTGATGTAAGCATAGTTATTTTGTTTTTATTTTAATAACTAGTTTCTGCCCGCGACTTCGTCTGCATAGATTACACAAATAAACCTTCCTGTTGAATCACTCTATCTATAAAAAACCGCATCAAAATCTGTTACGTAGTTTTGAAGATCTAAGCATACATACGGGCAGACAGACAGAAAGCAGAAAGCTATTTTGTTTTATACTATTGATGCATCTCCCACAAAATGATATCAACAACGATCTTTAAGTGACTTATCCAATCATTATTTAACTCCTCGTATGTGGGGGCTAAAAAAAGTAGTACTGCATAGTATCATCTGTTTCAATATGCAAAAATTATTTACATAAATAAAAATACAAAGAGATAGATAGCCTTCAATTTAGCACTGATCATAGTGCCTCAACATTCTAAGGGATAAAATTAGTTACCTTAGTATATTGCGGTCATATAAAGTTGTAATAAATCTCAGATTATTCCAGGTTCCTTGGGCCGCGTCGTGATTATGGTACTGTTCCTGGCGCTGATGTTCCTGTACACGTCGTATTCAGCCAACATCGTGGCGCTGCTGCAGTCCAGCTCTTCCCAAATAAAAACTCTCGACGACCTCCTACATTCCCGGATTAAATTCGGTGTCCATGACACGGTCTTCAATAAGTATTATTTTTCAGTGAGTCGTTTCCAAATAGCCGTATCGTGGGCAATGCACAGAATTTTATATTTTGTAATAAAAACTTGTTTAGCGGCGTTGTGCACTTTTGGGATGGGATTTTTTTTTTAAATTCGCGTCAGGGTCACGTGACCGTAAGACGTAAGACGGCGCAGGGCGCTTGCGCGAGTGTGCGTGTGTAGTTTTTTACATAAAGTATTATACCAAGATCGTAGCTCCTCTAAGAGCTTATTTTGAAATTCGAATGAAGATAGAGTCGCGTTCGATTTTTGAAATGAAACGTTTTTGGTATGGGTAAAAAATGTTAAACTCGCGTCAGGGTCACGTGACCGTAAGATCGAAAATTCGTAAGACGGAGGGCGAGTTGCTGCTGGATCGTTTAAGCGGCGCTGGGCGCTAGCGCGAGTGTGGTTGTGTGTAGTTTTCACTTCTGCCGGCCCACCCGTCGTTTTAGACCTGTGAAGAATCCGTCCGCACAACTACTAAGCAGCAGTTTTTACGCTGCTATGTTCTAACATAGGGAGTAAGACAGTCTGTAATATTACTGGCGTGTGAGTACGGTCAAGTGCAAAAATAAGTATCGATAGGAACTTCTCAAAAATATGTCCCACGACCTTATTACGCTGGTGTAAGAGCGTATGATACTTATTTTTGAAACTTTGTCTAGATACATATTATTACACTTGACTGTACATGGCTGTCGTGAATGTCAAGGATGATCATAACTAGTAGTTGCTGACCATCAGGTGACCCATGCTTGTTTGTCTTTTTTGTTGTAACAATACAAATGCGATATGTTTAAGAAAGTAAAAACTCTTTTATTATTTGCAGACGGCCACCGAACCCGTCAGAAAAGCCATTTATGAAACAAAGGTGGCGCCTCGCGGCTCCAAACCTAGATTCATGTCTATGGAAGAAGGCGTTAAGAAAATGCAAAAGGTTAAACTACAGTCATAAAAGCTAATGATGCTCTTAAGCAGTTAGCCGTGACATTTTAACATCAGAACAATACACCTTCAAAAGATGTTTTTTTTTTAAAGGAAAGTAAAAAGTAAATACCACTGTAGAAAGTCAAGCTCTCGTATTATTTTCAGGGTTTATTTGCGTTCCACATGGAAACCGGTGTTGGATACAAATTCGTCGGGAAGTATTTTCAGGAGTCTCAAAAATGTGGTCTGAAGGAGATACAATATTTGCAAGTCATAGACCCGTGGTTGGCTGTCAGAAAAAATACACCTTTCAAGGAAATGTTTAAAATAGGGTGAGGGCATTAAATGCCTATTAAAAATATTGTAAGCAATAACTAGGATAAGCATAATCTTACTACAGTCCGTGAGCTCCTAGAACGACATTCAAGTTTGACTCAAATTTTATTTTTCAAAAAAAATGAATAATCTTGTTGTTTGAATTTCAGAACGAAACGAATTCACGAGCATGGACTACAGAGTAGGGAGAATCGTTTGCTGTACGAAAAGCGACCGAAATGCTCGGGGCAAGGGGGTAGTTTCGTATCTGTCAGCATGGTGGACTGCTACCCAGCCTTACTTGTGCTGACGTATGGAACTATAATAGCTGTTGTGATACTTTTCATTGAAATTATGAGCGCCAAAAGGAATTTTATTAAAATAATTTTTCGACGAGTGACACAGGCTGAAGAAAATTTTTTTTGAATCATTTGAAGAGCGGAGGTTAACATTAGAGTCATTCGGGGTAACAGCACGCGGTGGGTAAAAGTACGCGGTGGTCTGATCTCCGACAGGGATGGGGGGGCCGAGGTCTGTGTTTGTAAAACAGAGTGGCGCTACTGTCGCCGTTTAGGAGCCACGGGCCGCGCCGACGCAATCTAAGTACTGGTCGCGACACGTCGCCGAATACTTGTAGCACGCTTATTTCGTTTAATTTTTGAGCCACGGAAAAGTGTGCTGTAGTTAAATAGATAGCTCTGTGCCAGTAAGTATACTATATTTCTATTGTTCATTTAATGTAGTTTGTATGTAAGTTTATCATATTCGTAAAAAGTATTTAACGTGTGTGTTGTGACTGATTATTTGGTATATTTGCCGATTGGGGTAAGAGTACGAGATTAATAGTACGCACTCGTACGTTACCCCCGTTGCGTACTTATACCCCAAATGAAATAAAAATATCAAAAATTGTTCAATCTTTCAGAATACACCAAAATGCCGAGAAATTACATAAGGAAGGCCCCTCAGCGGACCCTCATCTCAGATGACCAAATAATGAAGGCGAACACATCGGGTCAAGAGTACGCATTGGAAAAGTTTTCAGTTAAGCCTATGTAGGGCTAAAACTAATTAATCTTGATGGAAAATTTTCTTAAATAGTGAAAATTTATTGAATATTCTACAGATTTAATATCATAACATGCCAATTATATAAGTCTTTATAGGTCTGGGAGGCCATCAAAAAAAAAATGCGTGCTCTTGACCCGAATGACTGCGTACGTTTACCCCGCGTGCGTAACTTTACCCTAAGACTTGCGTAATTTTACCCACACATCGGGTCAAGAGTACGCATTGGAAAAGTTTCCAGTTAAGCCTATGTAGGGCTAAAACTAATTAATCTTGATGGAAAATTTTCTTAAATAGTGAAAATTTATTGAATATTCTACAGATTTAATATCATAACATGCCAATTATATAATTCTTTATAGGTCTGGGAGGCCATCAAAAAAAAAGTGCGTGCTCTTGACCCGAATGACTCTACGAGGGCCACACCGAAATGATCGGGAATTGAGTACCTGGGACTGAGTTAGCGTAAGACCTTTTTGGTGACGTGAGTATTGGCTACTTACGATCAAAATGACGTTTAAATAACATTTAAAAAAAGTGTTTGTTTTTTTTATTCTCATTTAAACTTGGCAAGTCGATGAGCAAAGTGGACCTCACGCGAGAAAATTTTTGCGCCAATTTTTTACTACAACTTTCGTCACGGGTTATTGCAGGATGAGTGTGTCGCTGAGCTTGTGTTTATTTATAATGATGACGTATCAAACCAAACAACAATATATCGTTGGTATTTAGAGTTTCGGCGAGGTCGTTCCTCTCTCAGCACCGTACCTCCTACCGGTCGACCAAAAACAGGGGTAACGGGCGAAAATGTGGCGGCCGTGCAAAAAAAATATTTTAGAGGACCAACATATTACCTATGAGCAGATACGAGCGACTATGGGCAATGGAATGACTGCAATTCAAAAGATTTTGCACGATGGACTACGTGTCAAGAAGCTTGTTTCTTACTGGGTGCCTCATAATTTGACTAAAGAGCAAAATGCGGCTCGTGTTGATTGGTGCCGCTTTACTTTAAAACGGTTTAGTGGAGGAACGTCAAAAGCCGTTTATAACATCGTCTTAGATGACGAAACATGAATTTATTCATATGAACCCGAAACAAAACGTCAGTCGGCAGTTTGGGTCTTCGAAGATGAGGTGAAACCAACGAAAGTGATGCGTTCCCGTAGCGTTTCTAAGAAAATGAGCGCATCGTTTGATTCCAAAAAGGGACATAGTGACTACAATTCCACTACAGGAAGGCAGAACAGTTACAGCAGATTGGTACACCTTGGTTTGTTTACCAGGATTATTAGCCAAATTCCGTGGAGGCAACGCTACTCGTCGGGTCATCTTGCATCATGATAACGCGAGCTCCCATACTGCTCGCAAAACAAAAGACTTTTTAAACGGGGAAAAAGTTGAGTTGATGTCTCATCTTCCATATAGGCCCGACCTGAGTCCAAACGATTTTTTTACGTTCCCCAGAATTAAAGATATGTTGCGTGGTGAACGGTTTAAAGACCCTGAAGCGGCAGTAGAAGCTTATCAATCGGCCATTTATGAAGCAGCTACTTCCGATTGGAATTATTGTTTCAAAAATTGGTTCCAAAGAATGCAAAAGTGCATTAATTGCAGGGGAGAATACTTTTAAAAACAATAAAATATAATTTAGGTACAATATGCGTGTAGTTTTTTTTATTCCCGATCATTTCGGTGTGACCCTCGTAATTTAATTTAGAGTTTACCTTACCATCTACCTTGTCTTTGCGACCGATCTATTCTCGGTGTGAGGAAAATCGGAAAATCGCCATTTCCGGACATGAGACCTTGCTAGATTAATTTTTCACTCCGAAAAACTCGTATAGTACCTATACCTACAGCAAAATAATACGAGGGCGACACTGAAAGTTTTTAGAACTGGCCATTTTTAAACAATATAATAAAAAAGTAAGTTTAAATTTTGAAAATGGAACTCTTTGCCAATATTATTGAGTATATATTTCATTCATTTGTCATTTGTTTTACGATTTGGCGGCAAATTGAAAATTGTCTGTGTCACGTCAACATGAATGTAACGCGAGAAAATTTTCGTGCAATGATTTTTTATGACTTTCGATGTCATTTAAGTCAACAAGAAAGCTATGATAGACTTCGATTGGCCTTTCGTGATGAAGCCCCATCTCGTGCGACTATTTACAACTGGTTTAGTGAGTTTAAACGTGGTCGCACTAATCTCACTGATGATCTGCGTGAGGGACGGCCTTCTACGGCGACGACTGAAAATAACATCAGTGTTGTGCGGCGTATGATAGAGACTGACAAAAGAGTGACGTACCAGCAGATTCGGACAAGCTTAGGCATTAGTATGAGTCAAGTGCATAAAATCCTCCATGAACATTTAGCGGTCAGGAAGCTTTGTGCCCGATGGATACCTCATAATTTGACCGAGGCCCAAAAACTCCGTCGGGTTGATTGGTGCCGTGAAATGATTCAAAGATTTAACGGAGGTGACTCAAATGCTGTGTTCGACATACTTACGGGTGATGAAAGCTGGGTTTACTGTTATGATCCAGAAACCAAGAGACAGTCTGCTCAATGGGTGTTTCCTTTCGAGGAGTTGCCAACTAAAGTGAAGAGAGGTCGAAGCGTGGGAAAAAAGATGGTGGCCTCGTTCTTCGGAAGGACAGGTCACTATGCGACAATTGTTTTAGAGGATCAAAAAACAGTTACTGCCGAGTGGTACAGTAACAATTGTTTGCCACTTGTATTGGAAAAAGTTCGGGAGAAACGACCTCGAAGTAGGATCCTTCTTCACCACGACAACGCCTCGTCGCACACCGCCAGGCGAACGATCGACTATTTAGTGACGTCAGACGTGGAATTACTGGGTCACCCGCCGTATAGCCCCGACCTCGCACCTTGCGATTTTTATTTATTCCCAAAAATAAAAGAAAAACTTCGAGGAAAACTTTTTATGAACACCGAGGAAGCAGTGGGTGCGTTTCAAAAGGCTGTCGAAGAGACCCCTAAGGACGAGTGGGCTAAGTGCTTTTCTCAGTGGTTCCATCGGATGCAGCGGTGTATTTATGTGAATGGACACTATTTTGAAAAGATATAATAAAACTAATAACTTGCTAGTTTGCTCAGTTTTTGATTTTCTAAGAACTTTCAGTTTGACCCTCGTATGTCGTAAATTAATAGTTTGAGATAGAGCACTAAGCTGTTATATTTAAATAAATATTCGCAGAACGTTTGGTTCGTTTTATTATTTCTGGTGTAATTCCTGACAAATGTTTCACAATTGTGTTCCTAATTACAAATTGTTTCTGAATCAACGAGTGAAAGAGGAGACTGAGAGTGGGGTAAATGTTATCAAACATACGACAAAGTGACAAGAGGCGAGAATCCACTACTATGTAGAGCCTAATTATTCGTTCACTTATAGATTTTTACTAGATAAGTACTCAATTTATAAATAAATGGAATCAATCAATAATTTTTTAGTTAACTTAAAATTAAAACCAATGTTTGCATTTAGTTATTAAATACCTAGTTGTAGTTAGTGCTGGAACCAAACAAAGCAAAGGTATTAAAAAAGAAAACCAGATGTACCTACTTACCAAATTTTGAGCAGTTTGTAAAACACTATTCTTGTAAGTATAGTATTAATAGGTAGCTGTCAGTGGCGTAGCTACCTAGGGACTAGGCGGGGCAGTGCCCCGGGGCCCTCAAGCTCAGAGGGCCCTCGAATCCTTACCAGAAAATCTCGATCGAACTATTGTTATTAAAACGTAACAAGTTTAGATTACTATCTAGTAGTGGGGCGCCATATTTTATTTGCACCAGGGCCCTTGGTTACCTAGCTACGCCGCTGGTAGCTGTCTTAAAAACTTATTTTCTTTTTACTTTCCTCTGAGTCGAAATCAAAAGCAGATTGTTTAACTTGTTGGAAAACAACAAAGCAAATTAAAAAGTAAAAAGTAAGTGGCATCCTGGCTATGCTCGGGTATCATAATACATAATTGTGTACCTAATCAGTGCTTTTTTCCTCGATTAACAATGCAAGTATTATTTTCAGAACTAGCCAACTCTTTAATCACAGAGTTTATTCATGATTTAAGTAGCTATCGATGCAACCTAAAGAAATACGTTATCACACACACACACACAAATCACGACTTTATCCTTTGCGGGGTAGACAGAGCCTAAGGTAACCAGACCTACTTACAGGCCACGTTTAGAGAAATTGTGGGCGTATAGGTAGGTGGAAAGTGGAATCAAAATAGTGATGGGTTGCTAGCCGCGTCGCCTATAACATGACTCCTATCATTTTTGCCCATTTCTTCGATGGGATTTTACCATCTGCGGGGGAAGATTAGCAACTGGTACATTCTATGTTTTTTCTTTGCTCCCAGACCAACATGGACGTAGGTAGGTAATACGTCATTGTTGTTGAAAATCGAAGATTAGACAAGAGCGTTACTTCCTGCAGAGATTTAATGCAAAATTATACGAATTAATCGATAAGCACTGGTATTTCGATTGCTTATCATTAGCATCGGCAATAAAGATATCAGGAAATTACTTGCTTTCAGTATCAAATGAGTGTTTGTACCAACATGTATACGCAATTGTTATTCTTAGTGCTTTGTGCTTTTGTTGGGAAATCTGTGGGTAAGTTTAAGTTTTTTTTTAATTATGTTTAGGCGAGAAACTCGACAGCCGTACGTGCATTTGCTTGCTGTTGACCACTGCTTCAGTCACGATATCAGCATCGTCGTGCTATTTAAATTAAAGTGTTATAACGTCATCTATTTGTAATACTTAAATTCTTATTTTTTTTGGCGCTCTACTCAAACTACTTACGTGCTTAATAATATTTTAAGAAGCTTTTCACATTCGATTTCATAACGACCATAGTGAGTGTTACCCGCGGTATCTATTAAAAAGTCCCTACAAACAATGAATGGCATAAAAATACCTAAAGGATTTATTTGTCTTATCTGTGACTTCACCGCGCATTCAGCGCGGGAATCCCTGGTTTAGAGAATCAAATAAACCCCTATACGACGAAGTAGTGCGTGACTTAAGGGCTCTACACCCATGGTCAGACATAAATTAAAAAGAAAAGATGTTCACTTTGGATACGTGTTTTGAATCACGACAGGCATGTACCCTACAGTGTTTTAAATATTATCTCAAATGCAGATAGGTATGTACTGTAAGAACACGTACTTACCTCCCTACATACCTACATCCGTTCAAACAGGTAGTAGCATTGATGCGAGCAGCCAAGTGATATAGCCATCTCGTTTCAACGCCAACGTTGGTATCTTTGTGGCGAAATAATTTTGTATGTAGCTACTTGTCAGTTAAGACGTCTGGGTACATAAACTTACGTAGTTCTAATTGTACTGCAGGTGACCTCAGATGCTACGCTTGCACGTTTTCGTCCGTCGACTCTGACCGATCATGTTTGACGATCACGGACGACACGCGTTCAGTCGATTGTCCTTATCAATATTGCACCATCATGCGACAGGAATTTGTGGTAAGTGATCATAACGTCGCTTAAAACTATACCGCGCTCTTCAGATTTACGTAGTTTTTAGGAGAAACAAAACACAGCATCGATAATCTACCGAATTAATGGATTATAAAACGTCACATGGCCAAATATTGCTAGCTAACCAACGATAACTCTCTAAAGTAGCATAAACTTCCTGTGCCCAGAAATACATTTGAAGATATTTTCGAAATATTGTACTGCAGGGTGAGCAGAGACCAGACCAGTGAGAAGAGGTGCTAAAAAATTATTGCTGTTAATAATCTGTAGGCGTTTTAATTCTAGAACGATGCAACGTCGTTTTCCGATAGATATCTAACTTCAACGTCTTTGTGCCTAACCTACGTTTTCCAATGACATGACAAAGGTCCGGCAATCAAAAAGGATGAAGCAAGGCTTCTAGAGATTTTGCCTCTTTGGATGCCGGAATCATAATATATGAGACCAGACTGTGACTTACCCGGTACCATTCAATAAATTCTAGCACTCAGTCTTCACTTGAACTAAGATCGAAGATACTGCTACCTACATCATACGCACGTACGCCGTATACAGATAGCAGGTACTTTTTTACCCGACTACGGCAAAGCCAAAGGAGGGTTATGATTTTGACAGATTGTATTTTTGCTCATAAGTATACCTACTTGTAGGGATGGGTACACCTACTAAGGATTTTGTTTTTGCTCAGGATCCCGTTGGAGAAGTAGCCAGTTTCACACGAGGATGTGAAGAGACTCCGGACTTCCTCAACCACGATGTAACGGACACTACATTCCGGACTTACTATCGAGCTTGCACTAATGACCTTTGTAACACAGGTAAGACCCTAATTTTAATTAGGTACACAGTACCCAGCCCGACTAGCACGAAAACGCGCGAGAGTCGCGTCACGCGCAAAATAGACACCCGTCTCTTTCTAGAATGATCAGTAAGAAAAAGGCGGGCAATCTATCTCGCGCGACATGACTCTTGTGCGCTCTCATGCTAGACCAGGGTTTCTTAAAGTGTGGTCCACGGACCCCTTAGGGGTCCGTGGCATGTCTATCAGGGGTCCGCAGTAGGTCAGTTAAATGTAATCATATTTATTAGGAAATTGTGTCGTAAGCTTGACGAGACGCATGTTAAACTAAATAGGTACATAAATAACAACAGAAAACAAAAAGGCAACTATATATAATATATAAGCGAAACTAGCAATAAAAGATTTTTTTTTATTTAAATAAGGTTTTTTATTATTTCCCTACAGTATTTTTTGAGAGGGGTCCGTGAAGTTGTTTAAATTGTGAAAGTGGTCCGTGACTGCAAAAAGTTTAAGAAACCCTGTGCTAGACGTACAGTGCTCACGGCAGCGACTATTGTCCATATTCATAAAATGGAAGTAGGTAGGTAATAAATTACAGTTATCACATTCGTTTGTCAATTAAGTAAGTTGTACTTTTGCCAGGCACAGACAAAACGTGATTCATGCTATAAGAGTATCGTAAGTTTCTGTCTATCAGACGACTGCGTACTTAATATCCAAATAAATGAGAAGAAATGGAATGAGTTATTAGTGTCAGTCAAGGACTTATTGTTGAACATACATGGAACGTTGTCGCAGTGAGCTTATTTCTTGTTAGTTAGTGTTTGATTAAAACACATTATACTTAGGTTAGGAATTGGCAATGTTAATTAATAATAACAGCGTTCAAGGGAGGCTCAATACTTAGGTAATGGAAATTAAACAACGTTACGTTAGCATAATTTTATTTAGGTACCTACTGGCCTTAAAGTTCGAAATTCTAAATTCAAAGTTCGTAACGCGCCGTTCCGCTCACAATAATAATTATCTACCTATTAATAATGAGAGTGGGAGGGATGGTATGATACGAACTTCGAATTTTGAATCTCGAGTATCTGCACTAAGGAATCTGTTTTTATTTAGGTGACGGTATTCAGTCGGTGGTCGGAGGCAGTCTGAATCCCAACCCGGAATACGTTGGAGATAATCTTCTGGTACCGGGGACACGTGATGGCGCTACAACGGCCCAAATCAGTTTAGTTTTAATTTTGTCATTGATAACAATAAATCTGTTTAACCGTTGATTTTATTTTTTATTTTATTTTTCTTTATTCAGGATAAATGTATTGGGTTATTATTTGTCCTTGGGTACCTTCCTAGCTACACAGGTACTAAACTTCGGTCGTAAACTTCTTTACGAATTTCCAAAATTGTAATAGGTAGCTGATCAGTGTTGTGTGCTGCCCTGCATTTGACAATAATAAAAATGACGATGAAAACGAGGGTAGTTGTGCGCCGCTGTCAGTTTCGTCGAGCAGCCGCGCGAACAGAGCGCTGGCCCGCAGTGTTCGTTTCGCTGCCACCGGGGTGAGCGTTCCGAGAGGAAGGACTACAAAATAGTCCGAAACATGTCGAGCATCACTCGACTTTTTATACGTGAGTTATCCGTTTATGTGCAATTATGATTAAGTCTCACGGTAGTTTCATGTTGAAAGAGATAGGTACCTACCTACTTTTGACTTGAAATATCGACCAACCAGTAGTATGGCACGGCTAGCATCATGTACCGTTTTTTCTGTTCGGTTCTGTATGACTCGTCCATTACCTAGGTACCTAGATAAAAACTATTTTCCTACATTGAGTGAAGTATAATTTCTAAATACTTCTTCATTGAAGTAAGTTTAGTACCTAAATAAAATGATGGTGCTTGCATTAATTGATTGACCTTCGGATAGGACAGGACAGGTACTTAGCAGAGTTGAGGGAATAGGGGGACTGAGATAATCGCTTCCGTTCCACCTCTTTTTAGTGGATATAGTATTATGGTTTCCATAACAACTGTTATGATGCACCAAACACAGGCCATAATTGCATTTCGCGTGTGGAAGAGATAATAAAGTTGCAATGAAACGGTAGGTTTTTTTTTTACTTTTTTTTATAATGACTATGTTAAGCTTATCTTAATCTTGCAGACTTCGGAACGCATCACGAGATTTTGACAGATTCCTTAACGCAAAATGTCACTCAACCGTGATGTAGGTTATGTTGTCTATATTTTATATAAAATGTAATTAGTAACATAAATTAGTTGTTTTAGTGCTGTAAAACACAACATGACAACTTCACCGACCAAAACCAAGCATAAACTGTCGTTGCGGAAGCGGTTGTTCGTTAAAAAATCACCTAAAGTTGGCTGCTACGTCGATACGGATTCGAATGATGAGTTTACTCAGTCCTCATCTCGGCCGATATCTCCCGCTGATCCCTTCCTCGCTCAGAGCACGCAGCATGCCGACGCCAGCCCAGATACGGGGGAGAACCACAAGAATCCCTCCGAGCCGTTTTGCAACAACACGAGCCACTGTAGTGACCATTCGTTGAAGGACGACGACAACAACCGACAATGCTGTAAGACCTTCTTCCGAAGGTCCCGTCCCAGAAGCTTGGTTGATAATCAACCACCCAAACCAGACATGAATTCTAGGCCATGCAGTCCAGTTAATAGCTCCTTAAATAGTTATAGTGACAATTCAATAACTCAAACCAAATCTGATGAAATACCAAAGGCTACAGTAAAATTTCCTAAAGGTGATGATCCTCGAAAGTATTTTGAACATTCGGGGTCCTTTGAAGGCAGTAAAACAAAGAGTAAATTGTTTGTAAAGAGATTGTCAGCTGATCATTTAATATCAACGGAGAGTAAACCACTGTTCCACTCTTCCCCTGAAAGTGATCGGAGCAGTTCCTTGGATCGGAAAAGAAGGTAAAGAAGACATTATAATTATCTTAACCCATCTCATAATTACCGTAAATCATAGTTTCATTAGCTACTTTTAACAATTTGATTTATACTTGCGTGATGTGTTGGAACCGCATTGTCTGAATACATTTAATATACTAAGATTTGCAATTGCCTGATGCAATGTGTTGTAAGTGTTCTAATGGCTTGTGTTATGTCTCCATTCCTTTCATATTAAATATATTAAACTGATTTCAAACCAAAACATGGCTTTGTTTAGTATTTTCAACTAGGTGAATTTAATAAATAGACATTAAAAGTAACTTCAGTCACTTATCACCTATTTTATCAACTTAATATTTCTTAGTATGGCTTTTGCTCTAAACTTTTATAGAGCTACATCTTTTTACCACTTTACTAGCTTAAAAATCATATACAATTCATCTAATGCTGTGGTATCAAACAAGTTTGTACATATATTACAACTTTCCTCTCAGGGCTAAATCAACAATAACAAGGTCTCACTCGCGCGCAGGCAGCACTGACAGCTTGGCTCGTAACTCTCTTCTTGCGGCACAGGTGCTTCGGCTCATACCCACTCAGGAGGCTCGAGAGAGGTGGTTCATTTACTTTTTCATGACAATATATTTTAAAAGTAACTAAGTCCGGTCCATGGAACGAGATAGCCAACTTTACCATGCCTACAATAAGATTTATTGATATTATTTGTAAGCAACATGCTACGGACTTGGTATCTTTAATTTGTATTGACACATTGGGTTGTTACTATGGCTATGGCTTTTATTTCAATGTCTCATGTGTCACGGTAATCAGGGTATTGGTTTAAACTTTAAAAATGATGAAACAGATGAATGAAAGATTTTTCATCTGTTTTACTCCAATGGCTCTCTGACTACATCACATATATTTAATGAGTACCTATATAATATTACTATTAATAAAGTCATAAATATACAAATATATCCCTCAATTCTTTCCTAGTTTACTCAATAGCCATGAGTATAAGCTTGTACACTTTTTTAAGTTCTAAATTCCTTCCGAAAAGTTAGAATTTTTTGTGCTATTTTTAGGAACTACCTTTACGGAAGACTAGCGTCTCATTCACTCCTTGGAGCTGCGGAGTTAGAACATGTCTTCCCTGACAGGGAAGTGACAATATTTGTTGGAACATGGAACATGAATGGCCAAGCCCCGCCTAAGTAGGTTCAAGCAAGTTTTATGAAATTTACTCTGCTCATTAATGTTTAAGGATAGTATGGATTGATCCATGAGTTAGCATTAGTTTAAACTCGTAATGCTAACTCATGGATTTAAATGTTTGGTCTTATTAATGGGTGTTGTACCCAAAATGATTCTGAAACTACCCTTAAACTATAACTTTATTTTGAAATTCAATATCAGAATATGAAATGACGACTCAACTTCAATTGAGTATAAAAATGCATGTTTTTATTTTCAGGGAACTAGCAGATTTTATTTTCCCCAATCAGGTGAAGCATGTACCAGATATATTTGCCATTGGCACTCAGGAGTCATACTCAGAGAGGACAGAGTGGGAGATAACAATTCAAGAAGTATTGGGACCATCACATTTACTACTACATTCATATTATTTAGGTATAGCAGTTTATTTATGAGTTACGAGTACTTTTTAGACATCATTACACATAAACATCATTTTTATACGTGAGTTATCCGTTTATGTGTAATGATGATTAAGTCTCACGGTAGTTTCATGTTGAAACTTTTTAGACACTTGTCGCAGTTACATTCTTGGCAGTATAAGAAAACTGTTGGAACTTTTTGTATGTAACCTAGTTATAAACCTACATATTTGTTTTTCTGTTATTGACAGAGTCACTCGCTCTTCTGTTGCTTGTAGTGTGTGCCGTGATTCCTTTTAATACATTTATTTTCTTTACCGTGAAGCTTGCTTTTACTCATTTTCTATCAGGTTATGGAGCCTATGCACTTTTTATAGCAAGTTTTAAATAATTTCGTGATAACTATATTTTTTCCAATCGTCCGAGATACGACGTAAAAATGGCGTCGTCGAACACTTTTTCAATTGAAAAGTTATCCGGTGCAAATAATTACAACACCTGGAAGTACATGATGAAAATGGTACTGATTCATGAGGAATTGTGGGACTATGTTGGAGAAAATAAAACGGAAGGTGAAGATCATAAAAAGGTTCAAAAGGCGCTTGCGAAGATTGCTCTGTCTATTCAACCGGTAGCTTTGCCACATATTAGAAATGCTACGACGGCGAGACAAGCATGGCAAAACCTGGAAAAGGCATACGAGGACAAGGGTCTATGTCGAAGATTAGCGTTACTTCGAACACTATTCGCTACAAAATTATGCGAATGTGACAGCATGGATTCGTACATAAATCAAATAATGGAAACATCGCAATTGTTAAGTGACATTGGATCGGCATTGGATGATGACTTTGTCGCTGTCATTATGTTGAGTGGACTGACAAGTGAGTACGACCCGCTGATAATGGCATTGGAAAATTCAAATATGACGCTGTCAACTGAAACCGTCAAAGGAAAACTTCTTCAAGAAGACCAACGACGGAATAAATGTGACGGCGGGACCGCGCTTGCTGTGCGAAAGCCATTTAAACCGAAATGTTTTAAGTGCAAGAAAACGGGACATTATTTCAAAGATTGTCCAGATAAGGTCGGCACTAAAACACAAGGCGGTGAGCAGTGGAGTCCCAGTCCGAGTTCTAGTGGTGTCAAGTCCCCGTCTGAGGCGCTGATAACAGCACTGTCTGTGGGAATGAAGCGAGACACGTGGTACATAGATAGCGGAGCAACAAGTCATATGTGCAATGATCGCTGCGAGATGTTTGATTTTAAGAGTGAGAAGCCTAAAGAAGTAAAAATAGCCAATGGAGATGTCATGATGACAGCTGGTCGTGGATCGGTGCAGGTTACGTTAAAAGATAAAGATAAAGATTGTGTAAGGACGATAAGCAATGTGTGTTTAGTACCTAAATTGTCTGTAAACCTGTTGTCTGTCAGTGCTATGGTAAAGAAAGGTTACGATGTTGTGTTTAGTTCTGATGGGTGCATTGTAAAAAATGGTGAGGAAATCCTAGCCTCCGCTACACTGAGAGATGGTGTTTATCAACTCGACACCGTACAAGCTGGGTATGCTTTGTGTAGTATGGCAACCTCGAAGGTCGCGTCCGTGTCTTTATGTTTAGATACAGATGACAGCGAGGCACTGCGAGTGGAGGAGGATGTGGCTGCTGTGGGCCATGCCATTGATGCGCCGTCTACTGCTTCGCAAAGCAAGTCTGTGGAGAATCAGGAACTTTGGCACCGTCGCCTAGGCCATCTGAACAGCAGGAGCATGGAGCTGTTAAGAAAAGGTATGGCTACTGGCATATCATATGATCGTAGTAACTTTCAAGCTTGTATTTCTTGTAGTGAGGGAAAACAAAATAGATTGCCTTTCACTAAGAAATCGGAAAGCAGGGCCAGTGAACTCCTGGGCTTGGTGCATAGTGATCTATGTGGGCCGATGCCGTGTGCATCGATTGGCGGGTCAAAATACTTTTTGACGTTTTCTGATGATTTTTCTAGAAAAACGTATGTGTATTTTCTGCGTTCTAAAGAAGAAGTATTTAAGTATTTTAAAGAATTTAAAGCTGTAGTCGAAAACCAGACTGATAGAAAAATCAAAATACTTCGTAGCGGTCATGGTGGTGAACATGTGAATTTAAAATTTCAGAAATATCTAAAGACACATGGGATTCAACATCAGACGACGGGAGCACCGCAGAATGGCGTTGCAGAAAGGTCAAACCGCACGGTCATGGAGAAAGCTCGGTGCCTGCTTCGTGATGCAGGCCTGAAGCAGGAGTTTTGGGCAGAAGCAGTGAATGCAGCCGTCTACCTCAAGAACCGTTCTCCCACTAAAGCCGTGATGGGGTGTACTCCTGAAGAACGTTGGTCAGGTACACGGGAAAAACTTTCACATTTACGCATATTTGGTTGTCAAGCTTACGTTCATCAGCAAAAAGGAGACAAATTGGATCTAAAAGCTAAGAAGTACATATTTGTGGGATACTGTGAGCTAACTAAAAGTTATAGGCTGATGGATCCTGAATGCCCAGTCAAATGCATTGTGGCGAGAAACGTGACGTTTCTTGAAAATAAGTTTTGGGATGATGAAACTTATGGTATACATTGTACGCATGAATTGACGAGTAATAATTCAGAATGTTGTACTGATACTTTGACGTTGCAAACGGATACAAGGTATGCAAACTCTGATACATCGGACGATCAGAGAGTAGTAGACGATTCTGTCAGTGAGAGTAGTGACACTACTCGAGGATTGAGACAAATGTCTATGAGGACGCTTCAGAGGAGTCTGACTCTTAGAGCAGTTAGTGGTGAATCAAGCACTTTGAAACTGCGAAGGAGAATTGACAGACACTGAAGCTGAGAACAAGAAAGCTGCGATGAAGGAGGAATATCAATATTTCCTTGTCAATAAATGCTTGCTGACAGACCGAAAATCAAAGCTAAGACCGGTAAAGTGTCAATATAATTATGACGGCTTATGCTAAAAGGTTAAGTAGTTGATTTTTTGAATGACTTATCGGAATGAGCAGTGAACGAGGCGGATCGTTGTGTTTACACAGATTTTGTTTTCAAGATAACTACTCTAACGTTTCTTGGTAGAGCAGAAAACAAAAGACTGTTGCTTTATCGAATACCGAACCCCAAATGTCTGGCGCTGCCAGACACGTGCAAGAAAGCTCTGTTTCTGCGACAGTTCTTGTTTGAAGCATTTGGTAAGCATTTTTAAATGTTATTTAGGTATAACGATAATCGGTCAGCGCAGAAGTTGTGTTCAAATGCAACGCAACGCACCGCAGCAGAACTAAACACATCATTGTGCGATGTTCGATGTACCCTAAGTAAGGGTTAAGTGGTCGTAAGCTATCTGTCCACGGATCAGATAGTAGTCCATTTGGTAAAACCAAGCTACTGACTAATATGACAGATTTACATCTCAATTGTTCATTACTTAGTTGATAGTATTTTGTTTATTTTAAAGCAGAATGAACTGTTTAGCTATCGAAGTACGTAAGCAATTGGTGTACTTGTCTATAAGTGTGTTTTTTAGTTTATAATGGTTTTATAACTAGTTTAAGGGCCAGTGTTGGAACTTTTTGTATGTAACCTAGTTATAAACCTACATATTTGTTTTTCTGTTATTGACAGAGTCACTCGCTCTTCTGTTGCTTGTAGTGTGTGCCGTGATTCCTTTTAATACATTTATTTTCTTTACCGTGAAGCTTGCTTTTACTCATTTTCTATCAAAAACTACTAAAAGATTGCTGCTTAGTTTCAAAATAAATATTTTGATTATGACTTGGTCCTAATCACTGTGGACCTCGGTCCCTGGAACACGTGACCAGTATGTCCGCGTACCTATATAGTGAACTTAACAGTATTATTTTTATTTTAATGGTACCTATTGTTTGTTTGTACCTATAGTTTATGTAACGCAAAAATGTCAGATGCTCGGATATTATCAACTTGCTAGTGTAAAACATGAAGTGAAATGCCAACATAACATTACAAGTTTTTTTGTCAACAGGCACTATTCACCTGACAGTATTCATAAGAAGAGATCTCATATGGTTTTGTTCTTTACCTGAAGACGCAAGTTTATCTGTAAGGCCTGGTACAGCCTTCCGAACGAAAGGAGCTGTCGCCATATCTTTTGCGCTGTTTGGATCCACCTTTCTGTTCGTGACAGCACATTTAACTGCTCACCAGGAGAAAGTGAAGGAAAGGGTGTCCGATATTAAGAGGATTATAAGAGCCATTGATTTACCAAAGAACTTACCGTGCAGACATAAAAGCAAAGGTTAGACGCATTTTTGTGACATTATATCAAAAGTATCTAGGTATTTAAGTAATCTTATAATTTTTCTCATACCGTCTTTAGACACTTGCCAAGGCTTGACGAAAGTAAATGCTTCGTAAGCGCTTGAACACCAGCCTCTTGATTTATCTGTGCAAAAATTGCCACTGTTAATGAAAAAGGCTCGGCTAGCGAGTCAAAGCGACTATGTGAGTTTGAACCTAATTTTCGGGCACTCAAGGTCTTCAGACACGGGTATGGGATGGGATACCATACATCTTTTAGCCTGTTGCTTATTTCTACTAATACTTTGCTAACTTGGCAACACTGCTCCAACGGCAATATTTCGTTTCAGACGTTACGAATAATTTCGATTACGTATTCTGGTGTGGAGATTTGAACTTTCGGCTGGGTGAGCCGAGGACTGCAGTTTTACAGTGGATAGAACAAACAAAGGTACCTCATTAAACACCCAGTATCTACAAAGTAAAGACCGAATTCTGTGCATGATTAAGGTGAAGTGATGTGCGTCAACCAATTGGCTTGGCAGAGTTTGAATGCACGTGTGTGCGTGCGAATATGTACACGGCGAGACGTATTTTTATCGGCTTTGCGTTCAAACGCACTCGTTTTAATTTCAAACCTTATCCGACTCTAGTTCCCGTTGCCAGCGCATTTACCGCACGGATTGCTGCATGCAGACCAGCTGACGGCGGTTCTCGAAGATGGCGCTGCGTTTCGGGACTTCCGGGAAGCGCCCATAACGTTCCCGCCCACTTATAAGGTAAACTGGACCCATGACTAACAAATCTTGGACCTTGAAACCGAAGATTAGACGGATGGTAAAAACAACAGAAGACCAGCAGTTTGATCTGCTCTATCTATCTTGGTTGCAATGAGTTAGAAGTAGTGTCTAGGTAGGGTACACAAGTTTTCAGTAGTGACGTATTATATAGAAATGGTAGCACCTTAGTACGTTAGTGACAAGGTTGTTAATCGTATCGGACGCCGACAGCTTTCGAAACTCCGTCTATTGTAGTCTTTGGTCTGAGTTAGAATAGTTATTACGACTCCTAACGCCATCTCGATTCGACTGGAAAGACCAAGGAAAGCCACAATTTATAAATATAAATTTATTATGGACTGAAGTACGGAGAAAAACAGTTCAAAGTTACATTTATTTACATGCGTACAAACTTTGTTGCGAGTCACGTGACCAAATGCTGCTTCTATTTGCATTTACTACGTTCATGAATTTGATACCAGATGGCGCTAGGACCGTTACGATATCAAGAAGTAACCTATTCAGAATCCCGTAAGAGAATTTTGCTAAACGTTCAAAACCTATTTTTTTAGTAACTTCACTAAGTTGTAGTTTTAGATCTTACGACAAGTTTGGACGTTAGCTAAATAGGCGTCATCTTGAACATTTATTTGCAGTATGATCCAGGCAGTCAGCAGTTTGACACGTCTAGCAAACAGAGGGCGCCAGCGTACACCGACCGAATACTTTACAAAGCTAGAACTATGACTGGAAACTCGTCTTCGGCTTTCTCGGGTGAATATTTTGCTTATTATCTTAATTTTAGTTTCATACGGACTGCTAAATAGCTAAAATCAAACTGTCACTAATCTAAATTCAAATTCTCCCTATTCCTGAACACTTGACTTCTCATCTGCACATCGCACTCATAGTCGTACCTACTCAATCGTTGTCACTTGACAGCATGACTGTTTACATGTTAATTTTACTAATCACTTGACATCTATACTTGCTACTTAACAAAATGTAATCCGGCGCTCCATGACCCCATCTCTTGAGACATCTCGATCTCGGGTCAGGTCTTCCGGGTAATTCCATCTTGTAAGTAGAAACCCCCACAGCTTCTCAAAATCCTTACAAACTTCACTCACCTCCAACTAACTGTTGCACAAATCTTTGGACTGACGTTAACCGTCGTCAGTTATTTCAGGACTGCGTCGCATCAGCACTGTCCCAGTGTCGTCTGGTCTTAAATGCGCGGCGTACAACTCTGTGCAGTCCATATGCACGAGCGACCATAAGCCAGTGTGGGGGCTGTTCTCTGCCGCGCTACGCCCCGGCACTGACGTGTAAGTTCAGTTTACGATACATCTATAGCTTCAAAATCGAGTCCGAATGTCGATTGAAATGAAACGGGTAGGACTCGTTTTTGTTTTCGACTCGATTTCTCTGTTCTCTTTGCTACGTTAATAAAAAATGTACGGCTATTTAATTTCGTTTAGTCCGGCTAATTTTTGACTCGACTGTACTCTGTTTATCCCATTGAATTGGAAAATTTTAGGTTAAGTTAGACTTGATTTTTAATAGTTTCTTATAGGTCCTTAACAGACATTTGTAAACGCATCTCATGATTAGATAAATCACGAGTGTTACAAATATACTCATGCTAGAAAAGAAATCGGAAACTTATTCTTCTTCGATTAATGCTCTGCTTTCAAAGGCAAGTTGTCTCAATAGGAATACTTAGCAAACAATCGCAAGCGCGACTAAAATATTTTTTCGGTTATTAAAATCAAAAATTTCCTCTTTGCTTTCAAAACCACAATATGAGATTCCGTTCTTCGTTCCAGGGTACCGCTTGCGGCAGGCCTGTTCAACCGCGAAGTCTACCTCGAAGGCATAAAACGGCGCCGCGCCTTACTTGACCACGCGCCTGGCACCTCCGCCGTCTGCTCCATACAATAACCAAACACCATAATTGCTCTACTAAAATAAATGTCCAAACAGAACAGCGGAAAAGCATAACGGACCAGTCACTTCACGGCTATTCGTGATCGACTCTATTCAATGCGGGGTTGAGACGCTCGCCACACACTAGTCACCTGGCAGCACAGGCAACGGATAGCGAAATCGCGGCTGCGTCGTCAGTTACACGTAGTCGTGTCTCTGCAATTCGCGACGTTCTTAAGTCGGGTGTAAAAGTCTTCGCAGGATATTATACAAGGCAAGGGGTAATCTGATCCCTGTTTCGATATCTCCTTGGTTGAAACACTTATCTGTTATTCTTTTAATAATTTTGTTAGCGGCTATAATTCATTTGCTGTCGCCACGCTCGACGAGTTTTAAGGGGCGAGTAGTGTGGTCACGTTACTCGTCATGTCCATGCTCATGCTCACCCTGTCCCTCTAGTTATGAGAGACAAGGAAGGGTGGCAGCGCGGCAGCACGACGAGCAGAGTGAGGGCGTAGGGATAGACCTAGGCGTTTGGATAGCCGACTTTGGATGCCTACTCTTAATCGTTTAATCTCCAACTGAACCAAGATGAGCTATCGAGACTTTAGTTTCATCAGTGATGAAAGCACAAACTTTCCTTGTATTTTATCTTGCAAAAGTCTTCTAAATGCATTTGAAGTCGAACGCGTTGTGATTTTTGAATTTGGACATTATTTTAATGAAGCAATTATTCTGAAAAATTTATGAGACGATATTTTGGACAATTTTTTTATTCTTTGAAGTATTTTGAGAACTTATTAGTTACTAATTTGGAAACCGGTAGAGAAAAACTACGTTTCGGTTGTCTATAAACATGGTGCATAGAAACTGGTCGATGATGGGGCCATTTTGTTTAATGCTAATGTTTCTTTTACTAATATTGTGTTTGTTCTTTATAATTCGTTAATTTACTCGTTTCGGCGTAGCTGAATACGAGATATTTTTAAAATCCGAATGCACAAATCGGGCAACAATAGTCTACTATTGCTTTTTGGCTCGTATTTTGTTTTTATTTATTAGTACTTATGTGATTAGTACAAATTTTATTTGCTTTAAATGTTTTTTGACTTTAATTTGCTCAGTTTACAAAGTGATGATTTATTTTTATAATATTTAGTTTGAAATGCACAATAATACAAATAGATATTTTTTTATTTACAAGTTTGATGTATATTTTTGTGTTAATTTCAACTTTTGTATTAGTTAGTTGGTAATGCTACTAATTATTTCATGTGCTCAATGGCATCTGAAATGATGAATTAAAAAGACATGTGAAAAAGACACTAATTATTCAGATAAAGTTTTACACATTTGATGTTGTAGAAGTAAAAATTCCCAGTTCATAGTATTGCCATTTAATTTAGTATTTAATTAAGAAATATAACATAAATCGTGTTCAGATTTTGTCAGCCACTCTTTATTTAATGCTGGCCGTCCCAACTAATACGTCATCTAGTCATTGTATTCAACGTTGGAAGTATTATTATTATGTACTTATTGAATAACATTACTGCGTTCGTTGTAAGGTTGTAAAGTCTGTTTGTGTCTAATTTACCTAAGCGAGCTGATTTCGTTTTTAGTTTCTTTATATTTCGACATTAAAAGTACAAATCTTCAATTTACTTATTAGAGCTGTCAAAACCTGTTGGTTACTTAACAGAATGATATGCAAGCGTGGAAGCAATATTTAAGGAGCGACCACACCGCTGCGTATGCGCAGTGACGTGTCGCATGCGTCACGTTCTCTCACCGTTTCTTCATACATTTTGTTGCGTAAACGCACCGTCAACGTCTTACGCACTGGTGTGGCCGAACCTTTATAGTTTAATTTTTTCAGCGCGTTATTAAGAAACACGTTTTTAAGTCCAGACTTACAGTTTTATGTTTACCAGTTTAAATAGTCTCGCTAAACGCTTTACTTGACGTTTATTAAGTAGGTACTTAATATCATTAAAATGTTGTTCATTATTATTATAAAAATAGCGTTAGGACTTGGGTTCCGAATCTTAACCTTTCCTTGTTTATCTGTGTTAGCGTTAGCTTTAGGTGGTAGTTGGGTAAGGCCCGTATACTTGAATGAGCTTTTATTATAAATGTATAGATTTGTGATGTTTGTGAAACAGTAGCAAGGTTCTGCGCAACAGCCAGACAACTATAATAATGGTAATGTAGTTGAATACATCAGAATATTTTCTGGTGTAACATCTTAAACGTTATGATTTTTTAAATGTACTTATTGCACATCTTAACTTCACACTCGAAGAGTCCCGAATCACCATAAAATATTTAACAAAACATTTTATTTTAGAAATAAAAATGGTAAGAAACGACTAAACCAAGGACCGAAAAACCCTTTCATTTGTTTAAGCCTTTTCATAGGGTAACCCTATTAAACTGTTACCCTATGATATGGTAAGCTTATCGTTGTGCTAAGCCTATCATTACGGAAACCGTCTATATAGTTTCCGAGTCGAATATAGTCGATATAACTTGATTATTTAACCACTTACCATTTAATAGGGTTACGAATACTTTGCACTTAAAGTTTGAAATAGCTTGATCGCGTTTTAAAATTACGTAATACGGTAACCCTTAGGTATTAAGGGTTTTTAAATTTGGTAAACGCCTACCAGAATTAACTACGTTGTTACGGTCAGACTTTCTTTCGGTTAACTCGATGACATGCTTACCAAATTGATAGGGTTTGTGAAAACAATTCTATAAAATACCCTATCCAATGTCCCTTTAATGGTAACTGGATCCGGTCCTTGGATTATATTTGTTTCCTGTATTATTTATCTATATTTATATTTTCGTATTTTCTTTTTGTAATCGAGACGGATTAAATCAAAAGACTATCGAGCGTAAATCTTTCGATATAGGTAATTATTTCTATTCGGCAAAGTGGCAGGTGCAATTTGATATTACGAACATATTTATTACAAAAAAACTGCACCAGTCATAACATTATTGGAAGCTGTTGCCGATTTTTGAAGTCACATTGTGTAAAAATATCACCAACAAAATATGTCGAATTCAAAATAGGAGTAGATAGAGTAGTCGATAATAACATTACGTGCACTAGTCGGAAATTTTGTTCGAGCGGTAGTGTGACTACAGAAACCGGTAGGTTGAACTTAGATTAGACTTCGAAACATATTTTTAGACGTTTCATAGTAAATTAGTAATTAAACCTGGCAAATGTTGGCTGGTTTGTGCAGAGCCTAATTCTCTGCCTTATTAACTGTGTTAATATAACCGTCTGGCGAAATGTTAAACATTTCAAATTAATATTGTGCTGTGATTTACTCTGGTTTCTAGTCTGATATCCATTCCAAAGATCATAACATTACTTTATCCCCCCCTAAGTCAGTTTTAGGAAGTACGGACTTGTAGCTTAAAACTTTGTAGAAAGTTAACTTAGCTCGACTATTTTTGAGTAAATAAATGGCCAGGTCAATTATCTAGCGGAAACGCTGATATGAGAGCTATTGTAATGTTTAAAATGTAGTTTTTATAAATTATGAAATTTATAACTAACAAGGAACCTTGTCTTCTTTAAGTGTCCACACTTGTTTCGTTTCGGCGTATCATTCGTACTACATTATTGTATGCCATAATGTAAGTGTGGACAAGGCTTTACTTTTGTAAACTTAGTTTTACTTGACTATTTGTGTTGTATTATGAGTACAGTATTTAATGGTTAAGGTTTCTATGAGAAAATGAAGCCCAGTCTCTGGATTAAAGTGAATCCACCAGTCTTCCATATTATCTTGTAATTTAATGTTTAAATGAAAACATGATTGATAATAGTATACCTTCATTAGCTTTATGCCGCATCAGCACAAGTGGCCTCGGCTTTTTCGTATCGCTATGTGCTTCTTTTTCTAATTACAACAATATGAAAGAGAATTACAGAGCTAAAAGCCCTTGCTTGTTCGGTTGGCCAAAGTATCTGTCTTTTAGACCTGTCTAGAAAGAAAGAGAAGCAAATACCGTTAAAGCGAGTCAAAAAAGCTTGTACTAGCTATTTTAAGCTAGGAAAATATTCTAGGACACTAAAAGCTTCCGGCTATTATTAAAGATGTATTGTACTAACTTGCGCTCAAAGTATATTTTTCGCTTTATTGTTCATTATTATTGTTATGCGTATTAGTAAAAAAGTAGGATATTTACTTAGTGGTTGCACATTAACAGTATTTTACACTTAACTAGTAGTTCGGTGGAGTAGGTAAGCGTATTACTGAATTTACGTGAGTCAGTCAAATATTTGCTTGCTTTAATACTTTGTCTCATTAATGTCTTTAATAGACCGGCCATAGGAGAATTGAAAAGAGTAATAAAAGTAAGAGTGATAAGGTAATAAAGTATGCAGATATTTATGAGCTGTTGTGTTATCTGGACTGAACATACTCATCAAATAATAACTATTTTTCAAAGATTAAGTATAAAATAAATGTATCCTTTCAATAGCAGTACTTACTTGGTGTATATTTTGCGTCATTGATTGATTATTGTAATAAAATCATACAAATCGACGAATAATAATGTAAAACACAACAAAATTGTGAGTGGACAGTATCCTTATAATATATTGTTTTAAAAAATGCTGTCTAAACGACCAATTTAGTATAACGCTTCAGGATGCATAAACAGTCAATAATAAAGAGTTAAAATTAAATGAGGCCGCCACTTTCTACGTGACTGTCAAATTTTTGACATTAAATGTTTGAATATGGCGATGATTTTGTATGAAAAAATTTGGTTCATCTTTATTGTTGGACTGGCACGCCATCCGTGTAAAGTATTATTTTCACCAAAGCGACATTCAGCTAGTCCATATTTTATAATTAATTTTAAGCAAACCTTTGAATAATGAAATGTTACGCCACTTAATAAAATTACTTTCCTCGCTATTATCTATTATTGTCCAACATAAATCAATTCCAGGTTAAAGAGTATTTGGTTACCGTGGATGTTTCATACTATATGACGCTGACTGTACCTACTAGTACATGTACGTATGTATACGTACCTATTGTTATGTTTGTGGTTATATGATAGGTTTATTCTACTCCCGTGATGACTCAAGGAAGAAAGTTCTTATTAATTAATTATAAATTACACGTCAATCCATTGCATTTTGTTGTAACACGTTTTTAACTTTATGATACGGTGAAGGATTTTGATTGGGTAACCTTTGGATTTCAAGTTTGAGTAATTTGTTAAATAAAACTAAAGCTTTAACATAATAATTTAATAAAAACCTATTAAACATGCTAAATTAATAATTAAATTATTAATCATTACAATTACAATGTAATGACATTTACCCAGCGTTGGGTAGAGGATTTGTAATGTCCTACGTTTGACTAAAAGGTATAAATCTATAATGATTTTAGTAAATTTTAAAATTTCATTTATGCATGACGCACATCCAAAGTATCAAGAGATCAAACGCTATTATTTAAATACATTTAAAGATGTACGCATAGATCTGTTCACTCATGAAGGCGCGCCTTTATCTTATCTGCAAATAACCGTATAAAGTATGTAAAGCTCGTGCTTACAAAATGTCTTTGTGTGCGTGAGTCTACGATTAAGAATAAGAACGTGTTCGTGCAACGCACACACAGACGTGCTATACAGACACATGGTTAAACAACTTGAGGAGTGTTGCTTCTGAGTGGATATATCTGTACATAGCTCGGTGGTTTATAAGTATTGTGATGGTGACTTAGCAATTCTGCATAATGCAAATAGAGGCGGTCGAAAATGTGTAGATATTTTCGAGTAAAATGTGCCGAAGACGCATTTGAAAATGTACACGCTCGGTTCTTACACATTTCACGGTACTATTTCATCTATCTCAATATGCATAGGTCCGTGGTAAGTAGATATAGATCTCCAACGAACTTAGTGCCGCGTATTGTTGTAATGCCACTCGACGCAGGCCCAGCCTTTCACGTCGTTCACTTGGACCGTCGACCACCGCTCGTATAGTTTCGCCTCCCTGTCTTTGCCGATGTAGAACGAATCTTCGGAGTTCACTTTAACTTTAACTGCGTACACTTCTCCGTCTGAAAACAAGCGATGAATATTGATTAGAAAATCGTTCGCTGGCATCCGCGGCCTAAACGTCCTTCTATGTAGATAATAATTAAACAATATCTAAAATCATAATTGTTAAGAACATATAGAAGTTGTATTTTAATACTCAATTATTTTCTATACAAACACTTAGGTATCCTAAATACCACATATCTATCCTAAAAATAACTATAAAATACCTATATTTACAAATAAAAAAAAGTTATAAAAAGAAAACTCCGTCCAATCCTACTGGCTGCGGCAGAGTCCCCATGACGCTGGCGGCATTACCCCTTTGGACCGCAAGTGCGATCCGCAGGGATAAATACACGCCAGCTCTTGGGTCCCCTGAGGCGTCGATCAACCGGGACGACAGGGCCTTTACAAATATTTTCATGTCGCCTGACCAAGGCCCCAAAGTCTCAACCGCAAGCGCCGCAAACTCATAACCCTTTAGTAAGGTGGAGTACTTGCGGCGCTTGAGGATTTGGGCCTGATCAGCTGCAGCGCCGGCATGTAAGCCTAGTTACTAAAATGAATGAAGATATTTACGGGCTTTAAAAGTGAATCCGTAGTCATTAGGCATTGTTTCGTCCTCTCCGTGCTGGTAGAGGAGGAAGTCGCTCGATTTCACGGGATATATGGTCTGGTCGGCTTTGCGGCAGACGTATCCGATAGTGAGACTGAAATAAAACAAATTAATAAATATTGCACAACTTAGATGGCAGTGTGCTCATAGAACGATGGTCGTTGGGGCCGTAAGAATCCCGTTGGAAGGCGAACTGCTATTGTAGGCTTAGTAAAGATCGCAAGAAGCCATTGACAGGGTAGTAAACATTTTATCATCTACGTTCAACAGTAGACGTCCTTCGAAATCCGTTTGATACCTATGATCAGTAGCGTGCAACACGATACGGGTTATGGCTATGCCTATGATATGACGATGACAATGACGTATGGGTGATCATAGAACTGCCACTTACTGAGAAAGAATGACCGGCTGCGATACGCTGCCCACCGCCATGCAGTCTCCGTTTTCAAGGTATATGAAGTGCAATACGTATCTGTGGAAGTTGCGCCATTCCCTGTATTTTCCTAGAAATAAACGTAAACGGATAAATTTTAAGAACCTTCTTGAGCCTAATAAATTTTAAAAACTATCTTCTAATAAGAATCGTATCTGCACAATGCACATACCCACAATACCTACATGTATATTTCAATACGGATTTATTGTTTGAAGAAGGAAAGGTTAATTTCAATATAATTTTCTGTTTTGCTGTAATTTTTTTTGATACCTATGGAAGTACGGATTAGCGGTACAAAGGTTCTTTTTCTTCCCATTTACCCATTATGAACTTACCAAAACTGTGATCTCTAACACAGGGCATACTAATCTTTTGTTCTTTTCCATCGATCGTCACGCTGCCTTCGACGTGACCCATTTGCTCGTAGTGAGTTTGGTGGTATCTGGAACAACAAAATAGTCCCATGAAAAATTATTCGTTAGCATTGCTCATCACATTCGCGTGAACTCTTGTGTATCTAATCTACACAAACATACTTAATGAGACAGAAGGTAAACATTATTTAATTAATAAATTATTCAAAAACAAAAAACCCGGTTGCAAAAACACTTAACTGGAAAGAAGAAAAGCCAACCCTGAAACTCTGGCAACAGACTTTCCTGCAAATTAAATACAGCCGGCGGATACAATTTAATTTATATTTGGAGGACTTTTTGGGTTTCGCCGCAGTCGGGTAAAAAGGAACATAAAACCCGACTGCAAAACGCCTAACCTAAAATATTAAACCCTACGTCACTCACGTAGTCAAACTGAATCCATGAAAAAACCATTAAACGTCGATAGACAGATCCTAAGATAACAAGACCTAAAAGCCACGTTTAGCATGTTTGTGGGCGTATATGTGGAAAAGGGAATCAAAATAGCAACGGGCTGCTAGCCGCATCGCCTACAACATGATTCGTATGATTTTCGCCCATTCCCTCGATGGTCTTTTACCATCTGCCCGGGAAAAGAAGCCATTCTATGTTTTTTCTTTACTAAAACCAGCAGCTGACCAGCAGCAAGCTGAAGACAGGGCGCTATGGCGCTCATTAGGGGAGGCCTATGTCCAGCAGTGGACTAATATAGGCTGATGATGATGATGATGATGAAAACCAGCAAAAAGTCGAGTAAAAAGTTATTGGATTTCTTACTTTTTTAGCAGTTTAAAGTAGTCTCTGGACCAGGGTTCCCGTGCCATGTCGTTGGCCATACTGAGCGGCGACATTTGCGAATCATAGTTGAAGTGACTGAAGTGAGCGCTCCACACAACCGACAGTTCAACTGTCTTCTTAACATCGCCTTTAGTTCTGAAACACACACACACAGATCACGTCTTTATCCCTTACGGGGTAGACAGAGCCTAAGGTAACAGGAACCTACAGGCCACATTTAGCAAGATTGTGGGCGTACCTATAGGTGGAAAATGGAATCAAAATAGTGATGGATTGCTAGCCTCATCGCCTAAAACATGATTCTTATGATTTTCACCCATTCCCTCGATGGGCTTTTACCATCTGCGCGGGTAGACAAGCAACTGGTACATTCTATGTTTTTTCCTTGCTCCCAGACCAGCATGGAAGACATGGAAAAATTGAAGTAAATAATTATTCCTAGATCTATTGAACTGAAAAGGCGAGTCGCATGAATGAGGGTCGGTGAACGGGTATATTCACTGATTAGTGTTAAGTATAATCAAACGTCATATCCAACCCTCCCACGATTATTTGAACTTTGATCAAACTAGACTCAGCATCGGTACCCACTTACGCTGGATAATGCTCCTGGCCCAGAGCTAGTTTCGGAGCGTATGGTCTACTTTAGCAAATCGGTTACATACGGCGACACTATGCTACATGCTGCCGCGATATCTCCCCTCCTTGTCTCTCATAACAAAACAGAGGGAAAAAACTTAGGCACGACAAGTAACGTTGCCACAGCTTCTTTTGCCTTCTTTCTTCGCCACTTCGTCGAGTGTGCGCTGTAGCGTTAGAAATATCGAGAATAGACAGCTTTGGAACTCACTTCATTTCACCTTTGTACGTGATCTCCCAGCTACGCATAGGTATGAAGTTGGTGATGGAGATGCCCTGCGATTTATACTCTCCCGCTTCCACATCATTCTGTTTCACTCTGGTGTCAGGCAGAGCTAAGGTGAGCAACAGTTCTTCTCCTTCCACCTGAGTAAGTGGTTGTAGGTATTATTATTAGCTTCTAATTTTTAGTACAAATTCAGATTACTTATGTATGTAGCTAGCTTATGTATTGTAGTATTTCCGCGCCAAACAAATCACGATAAATGCATATAAAAAAACCGGTTATGCGCAAGTCGGACTCGCACACCGAGGGTTCCATACAAGTGAATATAATAGCAAACTGTGACGACTTTATTTTTCAACTTAATTGATAACGAATTTGGTTTTTAGTAACTGAAATAAAGTGTTTGTACTAAAGTTGTGTCTTGAAATTGTTGATTACCTACTGTACTTAAGTGTCATATTAAATTAGTTTTACCTTCAAATACATAAACGAGTCGACCTCCTGACGAGCTCTCCGGGCTACGGCACAAATCAGCGCGGAACCTTCTTTAGTCATCGCATTGTAATATACCGCGTCCACTGCCTAAATAGAAAAGCGATATTATTAACATGTAATATTAACCCATGCGACTTAAATAAAGGAACAATTACACTACAGCGTTCGCCCAATGCGGTCGCCGAACTTGTGTCAAACGAGATCAGCTTCACATTACGCTGTTCGCCTCCTAGTTAGGAGTTTGCATTTAGTGTAACTGGCCCATTATCTGTTGAAGTCACCACGGGTTACATGCGGCGCTCAACTTGCTGTAATTGACCCATAAAGAGCTTTTAACACATTTTCTGCCGGCGCCGGTCAAACCCTTTTTGTTGAGAACTGAGGTTTGATCAATTCTAACTACAACACTACAAATGTATATGCTTTACCATAGGATAATCTCCAAGATTGTACTTCTGCTCCAAGGGTTCATCTTGTTCGTGTATTTGGATGGTGCCGTCGTCGCTGCGGCCGGTGTCGACTGCCCGCAGTCTCCGCAGGTGCACTATCAGCTGCGATACGAGTATGTGTCATTCGATTGTAAAGGCGCCGAGATAACACGTATCCGGTATCACACGTGCAACCTGACTACATCATTAGGGGTTTGTGGCTAAGGGACCTCTGGCAGTCATTACAAGGCCCTGTATCAGTTCAATCAGTTCAACCTATACAGTAGGTTTTAGCTTCGAAAGTTGAAACCCGCTTTACCTCAGACTAGTAGATACCAATTAATTTTACAAAATACTAGAATATTTAGGTACACGAATTGCATTTTCCCATTTTATTTTTTTGCACATTGGAACTGTGATTTCACAAATTCATTATTTGACACCGTTTTCATTATGCTTATTAATTAATACCTCGGTCAACACGAACTATTAGAAAAAAATAACGAAACTAATTCAACTTAACCTAACACTGTTAGTTATTTTTATGTTTACGAATTAGCCGACAGTAAAAAGTTTGCCAAATCACGAGTTTGTGGAATTATCAGATCCCTAACTTTTAACATTGAATAGCTTTGATATTGAAGGGTTAAGTGATGCAGGCACTTATGATTGAGGCTGTCTTAAAAAAACAGTTTTACTAAGCTGATATCAAATGAAATTGCGTAAAAAAAACATAAAGTAAACATTAAAAATAAATCAATTGTTGACTTACTTGTCGCGCTCGTAAAAATAAGTACATAACAATGAACTTAATCCAGTAAGTCCGGTTCCTTTGCTGGTACACTCCAAACAATGGGGGTTTTTGTTGCGCATTTAAAAATTTAAATATTACAACTAAAATAAGAGGAATTCCGAACGACACTAATAACGTTAACATTTTGAGATTAAACAGTTACTTTTTTATTTAATTAGGTAACTCCTTCACGCGTTGAGTAACTGCCGCCGAATGTTAATAATTGGAGGTCTGTACAATCTTATCTTATGGAAAAATACCTACCCACAATCAGAAAAATTAACGCAATTGCCAAGTGAACCGATAACTTTAGGTTAATCTACAAACTATCAGTATGCAAGAGACTGTTTAATCGGGGCAATATAACGGTACCGGATTAGGACTTATCGCCATATGCATCTAAAATACTAAGTACAGATAGAGACAAAAATAGAACATAATTAGATAATGATGCACAGCTGTGCTAAAATCACGAGAAATACTTATTTTTCGGTCAAACGACATAAGGTGAGTAAAAAGAGATGGCGAAAAAAGTGCCTCAAAGAAGCACTTGACGTTCTGACAACTGGTGACTGTAATCACAGCATGTAGGTAGGTATTAGCCAAAAACAGTGCTATAAATCAATTAATATTTATTTATCCACTAGACTTACAGAAATAAGATAAGTATTTTTTTTACTTTTACCAAGAACTGTTTAAATTTTATGTGAAATACGTAATCTATTTGACATCATTTTTAATAAAATCAGTATAAACGGAATTTTAATAGTGATATTATAAATTATCAAATAGGTTTGCACATACAATTTCACGCTAGAATTATTACTCAGAGTAACAAATAGAAGATAGTGTGGTAATTCTAATAAACAGTCTCCACATTGGGCCAAGCTTTCGGGCCAATGGTGTATGTTGGGCCAATGTTGGTAAAGGTTGGCCATTATTCGGCAGCAGTAGCGAGGAGGTGTTTATGCACGCACTCCTCCTTGTTGATGAGATGCGTCGTTTTGTTGACAAGCTGCATCAGCGTGTTGAGGTTGTTGGACCACTCATTCAGGCGGTCGGAAGCGTTCATGTTCAAACTGAAAATTAACGTATTATGTTGTAATTTTTTATGAAAAAGTTAACAATCCCATTTGGTTATGGTCGATTTAGACGAAGACTATTTACAGCCGCCTAAATGACGGCGCCTAAAAAAGGCACCGTATAAACACTTTCGGCGCCATTTTTTCGCGGCATGCCAGCGCTGGCACGGAATAGAACACGAGTCTACTTTTCGGCGCCAGTGCCGTCCCCCCGCGCCCTCGCCGCCCCCCTCGATGCGGCGTTGCGGTGTGCTAAGGCTGGTACTGACAAGGCACCGTGTAAACGGTTTGCTGGTCACTGGCGGCGAGATTTAAGCGGCTGAAAATAGTCATTGTCTAAACGGTCTGAAGATGTGACGGTGCCTTTTTTAGGCGCCGTAATTTAGGCGGCTATAAATAGTCTTCGTCTAAATCGACCATTACAGTTCATGAATGCGGACGTCCACAACGCAAAGCCAAGTTTAATTATTTTAATTATACAAATGGTTACCTGAAATGCACGACGCCCGCGGGCCTGTCGATTTTGGCCTTCACGACAGCGCTCACGACGAGCTGGCTCAGCGCCTCTTCCGTCTCTGTCTCTGACAGGCCAAGCAGCTCGCTCATACGTTGCACGGAAATGCGGGTGTAATACATGGACATGATACGGATGTTCTGTGGACGAAGGGAAAGTGTACGGTATACTTGGATACTCAGACTCTAAACCAATGAAGACACTTAAACTGCTTGAAAATGGTAACAATTTTGAGTGAAAAATGTTAGTTCTTTTTTTCATTCTTCTACTCTTTATTTTAGAGGTCTGAAGGATCTTTAAGTTTAAGATAATAATACAAACAATTTTGATAAAATATATCGACGCTTGAAAGGCAAAATGTCATAAGCGACAAAATGGTAATTTTACAGGAGAGCCGAAACCTCGACGCAGAAAAATCTGCTGATTTCAATGATATATATAACTCAATATCACAAAAAATGTCGCTTATCCCATTTCTCCTTTCAAGCGTCGATATGTATGGTAGTTTATTATAGAATTCTTATTGGACCTCCATAGTTCAAGCACTATTTGCATAGTTGTGCATATATTGTGTTCAAACTTACATGTTCAACAACCCTGTTTTTGAGATCGTTCCAGCGTTCTTGGCCTTTCTCGTCACCAGAGTCGAAGTAAGGCGTCGCGCGCAGGGCCTTCTCATAGTGCTGGCACAGGCTGTTCCACTTGATGATTTCAGGATTGATAAATAAGCCCAGTAGTTGTCTGAAAACATAAATATAAGTATACAATCGCGGTGAACGTTTTCTCCATTAGGTAAGCACGGAACACGACATTCCATGAATTCTCTGTCCATCGCTCGATTGACATGCTCACAGCCGAGCAGTCAATTGACTCCACGCGCAACGTACTACAAAAACGCTCCCCCGCCGCCCATCGCGCATATTCGTGATTAGGTTGCTTACTTGTACTCCGGCAGTTTATCCAGCTCCTTATCTTCGTTGACCCGATGCGTGAGATCAGCCTGCTCATTGTCGTAAGGAGCCAGCACAAGGAACACGACGCTCCCAGTTAGCGCGTCAGCCCCGCCGGCCGAGCCCAAAGCGCGGAAATGACGACAGACGGACAAGTAGGCACTGTTGTGTTGATCAACAGCTATCATGAGACGGTAGAACTTCTCTTTTAGTTCCTGCCAAGATAAGAATGGGAAACTGGTTGTTATTGTAAGAAATCAGAGTAAAATCGTCATTTAACCATGTTTTTTAAGCTTATTTAAATCTTCTTTTTATGGCAAAAAGTACATTTTTGAAATTGAATAAAATTGTTAAGGGCAGGGTTTCTTTCAGACAAAATGATGCTCCAAGAAAACAAACAAGAGTTTTGCATATGAGGTATGTGGGCTAAACACTGACAGGCCTTTCTCCAGGAAATTTCTCCATTATATTGTTAGGAGTAAAGGAGTAAGAGGAGGAGAAAAGATCCATGAATGGGTTGAAATGTATCCGTAGGGATCCCTAGATAAGATAAGGTAAGATAAGCCACTTGGGCAACAATCAAAGTTTGCTACAAATTTAGTTTTTTTGGCAATTGAGAGGCCCTAAAATGCATTTACATAAAATATTACCTGAGTATCTTCCTCCTCAAAGAACTTAGTATTGATTTTCTTCGAAATGATTTGTGTGCGGACATAGTCCTTGATAGCGAGGCACAGCCTCATCTGCTCTAGGATCAACTCCACCTTTTCTCTCTTCGACATAGAACCGTATGTTTCAACCTGCAGTTCTTGAATGATTTTAGCAGCTTCAGCCACATTTCCATCGTCCTCGCGTATTTTAGCCAAGATATGGGTCAGTCTGGCTCTCTCCACTTCAACATAGATTTTGCCCTCGGTTATGGTTCGCAGGGTTTCAATGAGTTTAATCTTGGTCTCTTTGTCAGGTGTTTTGTCAACATAAGTATAGCATTCTTGTACCATTTTGACAACAGCTTGTTTTAGTTGGGACCTAAGAAATTAACAAAAAATAAAATAACCTTCATCTTTGTACAAGCTAGCTGCTACAATGTCACATAGAGAAACCTGCCTTTTAGATCATTTTATCTATTGATGAAAACTGCATTTAAAACTGTTGCATACTTTAAAATATCTAAGTTTATATAAAAACATACAGACAACATGGAGCATTTTTGTTATCCTAAATACTAATGTTAAGATTTGTCAAAGTAATTTTAGAAAAATTAATGAGATTACCTTCTCTTAGATAACAGTACAATTTGATCATTAAGGGCAGTCCAATTTTTAGCCTCAAAGCATATTTGCACTATAGCCACCAGAATCCTTGCTGTTGAAGCCATGTCAGCGCCCTGTAAAATTAATATATTATTATTATACAATTACAAAATGTACATTCAGTACAATATTGCACAGTGAGCATCATTAACCATGTTAACGAACAGTCAGCAGCAGAAGAGCTCAAAGGGAACACAGCAATAGGGGCGTGAAGATCATTACGAGCTCATCAACTGTTTATCAGTTACTGCAGCTGACTGTATGAAACATTTTGATTTAAAATTTCAACATTTTGCACAATCAATCTTTTTTATCCAATTAATTTAAATCTACTCTAGTTTAAGACATCAATAAAATTATTGATGTCTTATTTATTCACTTCTAACCAATCTTCTGTTTAACATAATTATATAGTAAATACCGTTCTTGTCTGCTTTTCCAGAGCCAACAGCTGATCAATGGCTTCTTGGACTTTACCCTTGGATGCCCAAGACTTCCATAATGGAATCTTTTCATCGCAGGTGGTACTGTAATCCACCTGAAATATAAAAAATGTGTAAAGGTGATACAGGGGGCAAAATAGAAGCAAAGCTGTGTGAATAAGCACAATAAATTTATGGTTACAACTTATTACTTTATTTTGTGTTTGTAATGCCAAATTTTTTTTTTCATTCTTTCCCCAGTGATGTTTTGTTAGGAGCTGCTGAACTATTACATTTGTTAGACGATAAGAGTCGAAGGATATGCTTTCTATGTAACCTCTTTTATTGGCGATACAGATTCCTGAGACTATAATTCATAGCGTCATCTGCATAACCTAAATATGGCAATGCAAATAAGCTATATTAAAAATCTCTACACACTCACCTCCATTTTCACTATCTTTCCACCGGCATCGAGACTTGAAAGATCATCGTTTGTCGTCATTTTAACACAGGAACCGAAACTGCAAAACAAGAGAAACAGAGATTTTATAGTTGTTGAATAATCGAGAAAAGATAAGATAAACTTCAAAAATAAACAAAGCTTACAGTTACTAGTTAGATGTAAGACTTAAATTTAGCACGAGTGCGAGCTTAATTTCAAAATTACTGTTTTTAGACTTTTATAGAGAATAATATAACAAAAAGTGACTTGCAATCTCTTTTTGACAATTCACGTACTTTGACTTGACGTGACACCGTGACAGTTTGTTTAACGTTTTGTTTTTTTTTTTGGGATGAGCACCGCCTATTGGTATTTTGTCCCTCACGCCAGAAATAATATAGTGCATCGCTTTTGCTCAGTCAAACAATTATTAAGGCAATCATCGAAAAAGTTGGAATTGTCCGAAAGTTTTACTGTTTTGTAGTTATTGATAGGTTTTCTAATTAAAATAAAATTCTACTATAACTACCACATTACTTTTATTTTGACGCTGGCCACCATAATTTCAAGCTATTCGAGCTACTATAAATCACTAAAGGCTGTTAAAAAGCATAAATTATTTCTGAGTATTGGCTATTCTGTATATAATCTCACCTCACTATTAAACTTAACAGTGTGAACCTTTTAGTATATTTATCTTATTTACTCTATGCAGCAGAACTGTAAAAAAATAGAAGAGAATGGTAGTAGTTATGGTGTAGAGATATGTCGATCTTATTTTTACGTTTTGTATATATTGTTTTAATGTTAAGACACAAAGCTCGTGTTTGAGAGATTTCGCATAAACGGGAATGTATTTAGTACATTAAATGTGTGACATGTTTGTAATCGTTTAAGTATTACATTGGTAGCCTAATTTCGCGTTGTTTAGCATATGCTGAGTGAGAGATAAGTTTTTGTATTCGTCACGTATAGCCAGTTATTACGCATGATGAATTTGACCAAGAATATCGAAGGTTGTAGCAATAAGGGAACCAGAAGTCATTCTGCACAAGGTCTGGCTAGCAATTGTACATCTAGTCCAGCCATGAAAATACCTCTGCCTCCCCGTTTATGGATAACAGGTGCGTTCGATACAAGGATATTTTTTCGTTAGGTAACAGTCGAAACGTTACGGTGATACATACAAGTAGTGTTTATTATGCTTGAATGGACGTTAAACTCAATTTTATCCAATTCTATTTACCGCGACCTCGAGGTGACATGGCCAAATAAGTGCATGCTTCAATTTTGTGGTTTGAACAAGAACGACATTCTGAACATCTGTGTAATGAAACAAAATACCCTTGTTTATGACACTTGACTCTGGTGAGCTGTAAAATATCGTGTATCAGTTGAATGGTTGTGTGGTTAGTAATTAGCCTCATACTATCACCAATCTGGTCTGCCCTACTTTTAACCAACCTGTATTTACAACTACTGTTTACTCAAGCATTTATAATTTATAGACGTATCTGATGACGAGTCATCTGATGAAGAAAGTTGTGTGATGAAAGACGAAGGAGTGTTCAGCATGGAACGGTCCCGTGTGAGGTCGAGGTTTCGACATCACAAGCAGAGGTCTAATTTGAATGTACCCCTAGGAATATTTTGGGACATTGAAAATTGCCAGGTGAGTAAAACACAAGGTTTATTACAATTATTCAATTATTGCATGTTTAAATAATAGAACCATAAAGTTTGCATCATGCTTAAAACATATGTTTTCATCATTAATTGCAATATTTTTTGTACAGTCATTGATGATTGATAGATAACATGTCAACAAAAATATTAATTATAAAATTTCATATTATGAATTGCCTTTACTTATATTAAGCATAGTTATTTATTATAAATTAATAATGATACTGAATTAACATCTTGTGCTGTCTTTTCTTTGTTAATGCCACAACACAACATGTGCTTTAATGTTCTGGTAAACATGTTGATGAAATAGGTTATGTTTATATCCAGGTGCCCCGAGGATGCTCTGCTATAAATGTGGTAGCAGCAATCCGTGCCAAATTCTTAACAGGAAGGCGGGAAGCAGACTTTGTGGTGGTCTGCGATGTGAGAAAGGAATCACCATTGAGGCTCCAGGAACTTAATGATGCTCAAGTAAGCTTTAAATCTTCTTAATTTGCCTTTAGTTGCAGTAGTTCAGTTGATAAGTCCGGGGTCGAACTACGGCCACACTTTTGGAACAAGTCTAAACATATGGTTCAGGATGAAGCTAAATAAAACTACTCTTTTTATGAAATATATCTAAAATCAACATTTTTCTTATAAATCTTTCCAAATAAAAGTATGCACAGTGTGTTATTTCACACTTTGAACTAACCACTAAACAAAAGAAAAGTTAATTAAAACAATGTATATTTCTATTAGGTAAATAATTCCCTTCGTAATTTAGTATTTTGAACAATATTGTCATATGAAAAATTGCTGAGGGTACCTGGCATTGTAGATGCCCGACTGCTGGTACCTTTTATCAATTTCGAACCAATTCACAAAAACCACATTTAATTGGGAAACTTTCCCATTTCCTTACTAGGCAACATAATTGACACATGTGTTTATATGAGTTTAAATAATTAATATTTCATCACTTAATTCTTCTTCTTCAGCATGTAAATGCCCACCCTTGGCCATACGCCTCTCCAATCCGTCTCCATCTTGAATGTTTACCCGTTTCCCTCGTCCAGACTGGTCCTGCTGTCTCCCTACTGTATTACTTAATTACTTTTAGTTAATTTTAATTTGTTTTTTTCCTGTAACATTAGTCTACTTTTACGTCACAACCAAACTAATGAGACTAATAGTGTGGCAGTAGTTCGACCCAAGACTTATCAACTGAACTAATGCAACTAAAAGTTCATTCAATTTGTTGCCATGCCACTCATACTTCAAATAATAATATTTAATGGCCAAGACAGCCTTCCGCCTAAATATTTGCTTGCAAAACTTTTCAATAAATACTATTTGGAGTACAAGTAAATATAATTTTTAATAATCTACACTACACCATGGGTGTGTTTGGAGTCACTGCCTATGTAAATACTGTTCTACTAGCAAATCATGTGTCAGTATTAGCAAGATCCATGCACATCATTTGCTAAAAATGTTGTATGCTATACATGGAAAAAAAAGAAAATGTTATAATTTTACTATAGTATGTGTTAGTGTAAGTTCTCAGAAATGTTTTAAGCTGCAAATAAGTATACATAACAATGATTGTTACTTGAAATAAAAGTTGTTCAAATTTTTTCCATGAGAGTTTTTACATAAGAAATAATCAATGTAGAAATCTTCAAGTGACACTGAAATAAGAGAAAGAAATAACTGTTTTTTTGCTTAGAACACATACGAAAAGATGTTAATTAGAACTGGAAGCAGTATTCAGCCGATACATCAGCACGAAAATTATTACAACATATAAAATATTATGCTAAAGTTATGTTACAATTTAAAAACAAAAATAATCTAAAGTTAACAAATCATTCCCTTATTTATATTCAACTAGCTGACCCCGCGAACTTCGTACCGCCTAACAGTCGATGGTTTATTTATTTTTTCACTTTTTTAATTTTTCTCTCCGTAAGAACCATTCCCATACTTCAAGGAACATTCTAAAAAAAGAATTAGCGGAATCGGTTCAGCTGCTCTCGAGATTTGCGCTTAGCAACACATTTTGCGATTCATTTTTATATTATAGATTAATTATTTATATTTTGAGAAATCCATATATTCCTTAAGTGGTGATAGTGGTTGATCACAATGGATAGTGACAGTGGTTGATCATAATGAGTAGTGGTAGTGATCATGTTCAGAAGGGTTGCAAAAACTTACACTGCCATCACACCACCTTGAAGAAATAAAATGTACCAGTTGCCTCTCTTCCCGCGCAGCTGGTTAAAGTCCGTTGAGGGAATGGAAGAAAATCATAGGAATTTTGTAACAACATTAGATAGATCTTACCTACATATTGATAAGTAGAAAAAGTAAGTTGATTATTAAGTTTTAGAAGAATATGCAATTATTTTTTTCTTTTTAGTGCGTATTAGTTTGTTTTGGAATAGTTTCCTTTTGTGAAGTCGGTTTTTTTTTGTTAAAATTTTTGTTTTTAATATAACCCACAATCTTGCTTAACGTGGTCTCATCTCGTCATCTTAGGCCCTGTCTACCCCGTAAGGGATAAAGACGTGATTTGTGTATGTATTATGTGTAAATATTTACATCAATTCTTCTACCTTTCTACCCTACTCAATCTTTTACCTTTACCAACAGGTAAGCTTAATTCATGTATGTGGGACACAAAAAAATGCAGCTGATGAGAAGTTGAGGCAGTGTATGAGACGGTTCGGGGAACTCCACTCCGCTCCGGCTGCACTGCTCCTAATTTCGGGAGATATTAATTTTGCTGCCGACTTAAGTGATTTTAGACATAGGTATGGGTATAAAAAGTACTTAAAATTGTAGTGGAAATAGAAGCCACAGTAAAGAGAAAGAATGTGTATGTTTTTTGTTTGTCTGTCGTTCCGTCTGTCTATCTGTATGTCTGTATGTTTGTTTGTTCACGCTGGTTTTGAAGATCAGCTTTGTTTAATCCAAGTTGGATGTCTTGACGAAACTATATTTTTTGGTTATTAAAAGTTTGGAACAATTCATTCTCCTAAACGTGAAGTCTACGCGAACGCGGACTCATTCTCGGGCACAAGCTAGTTTTAACAAATGTATATAATATTCAAATTATTTATGTTTCACAGTTTTATTGTGTAAGTCTTAGAAATCGTGTCATAGGCGATGCGGCTAACAACCCATCTCTATTTTGATTCCCCTTTTCACTCATACGCCCAAAATCACGCTAAACGAGGGTTAGGGTCTTATTACCCGGCTCCGTCTACCCGTAAGGCGCGAATATGTTTATATTTATGTATGGATGTATTAATATGTTTGTACTTTTATATTATAATAGCTATATGGAATTTTTATTTTATCGATAAATTATACCAAGATTACGGAGTCCGTACTCAATACGTCTCAACAAATAAACCCTCTTATTTGGGGTCCGTACCCAAAGGATAAAAACGGAACCCTGTTACTAAGACTTTGCTGTCTGTCCGTCCGTCCGTCCGTCTGTCACCAGGCTGTATCTCATGAACCGTGAGTTGAAATTTCTACACATGATGTATCTCTGTTGTCGCTATAACAACAAATATTAAAAACAAAATAAAATAAATATTTAAGGGGGGCTCCCATACAACAGACATGTTTTTATTGCCGTTTTATAGATAATGGTACGGAACCCTTCGTGCGCGAGTCCGACTCGCACTTGGCCGGTTGTTCATAGTTCTGTCATTTGGGACTAATGTGTGACAAAAGGCAGTAAAAGTAAAATTCTATTTGCCGACTTGTGCTTACTAATTGTTAAATGAAAACTGTTGTACACCCATTGAATTAATATATAAATATAACAATTAGAGAGAAAAAAAAATATTTTTTTTGACGTGGCATCAGTATCTATTAGGCGGGCAATTGCGCTACTATCGAGTTAAAAGGCAGTTTTACAACATGTCTGTCATTGTGTATTGTGTAAACAGAATCAAACCTGACCATCTTGCCAATCGGATATTCAGTCTTTTTTTATAGTACAAGGAAGGCAACGAGCAAGTGGATTACCTGATGGTAAGTAATCGCCGCCGCCCATGGAAATCCGCAACACCGGAGGATTGCAGATGCGTTGTCAGCCTTTGTATGGAAAGTGTCCAATTTTGTTGCCCAGAGTGCACTGGTCTAATCGCTATTCTTCCCCTTCCTTATGAATGAAGGAGGGCAACAGTTAAGCTCGACTACTTGAGGACTCATACTCCTCATTTTTTTTTTGTAGTTTTATTGAGGTCTTGTGCGACTTGTTATCTTTGGTATTATTGATCGAAAATGGAAGTAAATCGAAATCATTGTATGCTGTTGTAGTTTTTGTTGTTATTTGTTAGAGGAAAATCTCTTTCTGTCTTTGATATGTTATGCAACAGATCCTGGGTATTTTTTAACATTCGCTGTTATTTTGATGTTGTACAAATATTAATAAGTTAGATATATTTTGATTGTAAGCTATTTAGTTTATGATTGCGTAATCAAGTGCAATGTTAATTGATGTGTTGGGTGCGTTTTTCTAACAGGAAAAATATGGAAGTGATATTGGTGCATAAGCAGAACACGTCATCCGCCCTTATAACTTGCGCTTCGTCCCACTACTGTTATAATGAACTGACTGCCCATCTGCCTAGAAACCCAAAGGTAAGTCAATTCTATCATATTTATAATAACCTGTTATTATTATGCAAAAATCAGGATCAATTTAAACACAACCAATATTCCATGCGCTGAAGATCACATAATATTGGCAATGCTGAATCATAAAAACTACAGAGTGGATGGTTTAACTCGCGACTATACGTCGGGAAAGATCTGACTAATGTCAATATTGTCAGAAGATCTGCGGGTTGAGTACTTTTGCGACGGAACCGATCTCCGCACTAATATCCTTTGAGCTGGCGTGGCGATATGGTAGATGGCGCGATGAGAGAAAGGAATAGAGTACTGTGTCGATGGTGTGATCGTCGCTGACGTATCATCGTTAGTTGAACCGTTTTTTTCTGTGGTCTTAACAATATTGTGACAATATGTAGGGAGTGAGAGAAAGGCAAGAGATGGTACTCACAGCTCGCCTTTTCAATTGTCCGAAGTACAGTGCACTGTTCACTCATTTCACTCGCGTTTCATAGCCACGCGCGACAAGGGGGGCATAGAGATTCACCCTTTTTTGAGTTCGTTTTGAGAATTCGGTACGCACACGCGCGATATGTGTCAAGCTCGGAGGCAGGTCGTATTCTGCCGAGCGTCCCGAACAATCAACGTGAGTTATTTTGGGAAGGGTAGGGTAGTTGGAAACTGCACATTGTCACAATATACTATGCCGAATCATTTTGAAAATGCGTACAAACTTATGCAGCTCGTATAGCCTGGCTTATTATGAGAAACCGATTGCCCGGATCGACACTTGCGTCTTATTTAAAAATGCTATAGTTGCCTGAAACCAAGCACAAATTGTATAACTTAGAATACTCTATGTCCCACAGACTCTGAGCCAAACCGAGGAAGAGGAAGATCCAATATGCGAGATCGAAGTTGTAAACTTGCCAGTAGATCAGACGCCAGATCGGGTGTCACGACGTCTGCGTCGCCTAGCAGACAATTGCGGCGGGAAAGTACTGCGAGTGTTGGCTTCGACGGCCATACTGCGGTTCCCTACACCGGACCATGCTGCCAGGTACCATAGCGTCGCCCAAACGTTGATTTGCAGACCCCTGTGCTTTTTCCACTGATCTAGCACTAACGAGCGTGCTACTCCGCAATCAAATTGACAACGTGGTTGCTGAGTATTGATGTAATTGATTGTAGTTCGTGGATATGGACCACCGCAAGCAACACATGATTTGTGTTGCACTGGTTTCAGCAGGGTGGTTTGCATTTGATGAACATTCTAGGGCGAACAAGCTAGCGGAAGGCAATGAGTCTCTTCGCTTTGTAAGAGTCGTAGTTGTTATTTTATAACTCGCAATAAAAATATTAATTGAATGCGTCGTTCTTTTTTCATTATTTATTTAATGATGGAATCACGAATTTTTTACCGTTTAAACATAAGTGATTGAAAAATTATACAATATAGAAATAGTATTAACGGTAAAACAAATTTCTTTCATAATTAATTAGGATGTTTAATATTAAAATTCTAAATTGTTTTCGTTTATTTACGTAGGTTATTTACGTTTAGTGCGTATTTTCTCAGAAAACTGTCGAGTACTAAAACTTTAGAGCACGATAAAATAATTGTTGCCGAGTTGTAAATTCACATTTATTGTACGTTGTTTAGGTAAGGCGGCCGATAAATCTTGAAACAATCGAATCAAGACGATTGCGTAATAGACTTTTGCGTAATTTTGCTGGTCAACTTCTGCGTTATAAAATCATTGCAATGTCCAAAATTATCTCAAAAGTAATTTGAGTATAAGTATATTGGGCTTATATTATAACAAAATATCTTATATACCCATCAGGATAGTCGGTCTAAATATCTCTGCAAAGATTCGTACCTTAGGTTATATTATTGGCATTCTCGATATATTCACATTTTATTTTTATTTTTAAAGATTTTATTAGAATCTGTACGAAACTTTGTAGGGTTGTTCAGACCAACTAACATGAAGAGATTGTGACATAGCATTCATGCATTTTGTTTTGTGACGCTCTGTATATTATTGTTTGTGTTAATGATCATTAGTGGGCTGCCTTAGTTCTCTTATCTTGAACGCACCTTTTTTTTTTTTTCTAATGTGGGTATTTGACCCTGTACCGGTTGCACTCATTCATTTGTCTCGTTGTATGTCCACCCTCACTTTTAGAATAATTGTACACCGTCGCCAGTTCCGCATCTAAACGGTCATTGCATCGTCAGACACAAGCCAGAAACAGTGATTTTTCAATACATTCAAAATTTAAAAAAATTAACGGCCATCATTAACAATTAATCGTGTCTACTAAAAGTTTAATGTTATAGGCGTTGAACGCCTACTATTTATTGATTTTATTTAGTGAATTATGCTACTCTCAGGGTAAGGATTTTCGCACTTTTTCTACGTATTTTTTGTAGATTTGTTAAAACCGTTTTTCTTCGCAAGTTTTTGTGCAATCCAGTTTAAGCTGTTTTTACAGCTTAACTGTTGATTAGAATCGATTACGAATTAGGCACGGTTTTTGCCGTGGATGGATTGATTAATTTAAAAGACAATCATATTAGTTGTGACCTCGGCTTTGTTTTAAGTGCTTAAACGGAATACAATTCTATTCTGTCCTATCGATTCAGTGTTAGTTTCCTGTCTTTATGAACTATGCGTGTAGTCTGCGCTAAACGCAACAATAATGTACAGTCAAGGGTAAAAATACGGATTCGCACAAGTTGCAAAAATATGTATACATCAACCTAAACGAGACAATAACGCAAGTATTCCGACAATTCCGACATATTGGTGACCTTGACTGTACGAAGGTTTTCTTTCATCTCATTTCTATATACACACGAAAAGTATACGAAATTTCACAACGATTGATTAAGAACGGGCATTTATTTCTTCAGTTAAAATTCAATAGTTTGTCGTGTAACAAAACTTCGCTTACAAATGTTTTATTTAATAATCTGAAAAACTGTCTTATTCTATACTAGCGACCCGCCACGGCTTCGCACGGTATATTATGCATGTATTATACATATAAACCTTCCTCTTGAATCACTCTATCTATTAAAAAAACCCGCATCAAAATCCGTTGCGTAGTTTTAAAGATTTAAGCATACATAGGGATGCATATACAGGGGACAGAAAGCGACTTTGTTTAATACTATGTAGTGATTGTCATTTAAAAAACATATATTTTTGCATGACTACATGAAATTTTCATTCATAACGGTCTGAATCCAATATGGCCTCCACTGCACAGCTGATCGCTTGGAATACGTTGGGGGTAGATGACGTAACGAATGAATTTGAATTTTTCTCAGGTTATTGACCTTGCAACAGTTGCAACGTCACCTGGCTATTCCTTAGCATTTTACCCTCTCATAATTACCATTTTTATTTTACAATTCGGTTTCACGTCTGAGTTCAACTAACTTTACTTGCAGATTATGTTGTCAGATATTTAAACAAGAAATCGTTGTTTTGTCGAGCGTTTATTTATCTTTCCTACTTAGTATCAATGTTTACGTACCTAGTATAAAGTGAAGTAGTTTCACGACGTTTTTAATTATGTATTTATGTATGTATACGCTACGCAGACCTTTTAAACTACGCAACGGATTTTCTTTGATTACTGAAAGAAATATTTATCCCATATATTAAACAAGCAATATTTATATGTAATCTACTATAAATATGTAAATTATGTACGTATTTCAGATATCGAAAACGGTTTTTAACAACTTTAATGAAATGCTTTAAAAGGGTAACTTTGGTGCGATAAATCGATCTAGAGTGGTCTCGCCTCTAGCAAATTTTTCAATTTTATTGCGTGGAACCATCTTTTATGGAATAGCTGAACTACCTTTAAAGAGACTGAGCGTTTGTTTTGTCGACCTAGCACTGAAAGGTTGTGGCTATAAGTACTTCGTTTTTTGACATTAAAAAAAAGTTGAACAATCTTGATGTATTTTTAAAAATTGGTAACTGAAACATACAAATCACTACATTTAAATTATAACTTACTGTTAACCAGTTAAAAAAAAAGTGTTTTTAATAAAGTCATGTCAAGATTGTTTACCTTTTTTAAAATGTCAAAAAAACGAAGTATAGTAGTAGTAGATTAATGATGGTTTCTTTCAGAGCCTTGAAGCGGATGGACGGCGAGGACGTGTTCGGTCGCAAGATCAGCACGCGGTACTCGCGCGGGCTGCCGCCCTCGTTCCACGCGTACTCTAGCGACGAGGGCTACAGCACTGGCTCGCTGCCGTCGGCGCCAGAGCCGTCGCTGCCTTTTCTGCCGCCGCCCGTCATACAGGTTAGATATATCGCTCACTAATTTGATTCCCCTTTCCACCTATGTGTCCACAATCATACTAGGCGGGGCCTTTGGGTCTTGTTTCCATAGGCTCTGTCTTCCCTGTAGGGGATAAAGAGTTGTTTTTTTTATGTAAACAAGCAGTTCCATAAAATTGAATTTTTAATTAAAAATTTTGTAATACCAGCCCGGCTAGCACGAGGCGCGCGGGATAGACTACCAGTCTCTTTCTAGAACTTACAGCAAGAAAAAGACTGGCAATAAGATTGATGTCCTGGAACAGTAACACAGTTTTAGGACCAATGAAAATTGTGTGTTGCTAACGCTAGTGTTTGTCGCCAGACGGCGGCAGAGGGCGCTCCGCCGCGGCCTATGGCGGTGGCGCCGGAGTGGGCGCTGGCGCTGCAGCAGCTGCCCGCGCCCACGCCGCCGCCGCTCGACTTCTGCCCGCCGCCCGCGCCGCGCCCGCGCCGCATACGCGGCATGCACGGTACGCACGCACACACTGACACACACACAGACGGCGGCAGAGGGCGCTCCGCCGCGGCCTATGGCGGTGGCGCCGGAGTGGGCGCTGGCGCTGCAGCAGCTGCCCGCGCCCACGCCGCCGCCGCTCGACTTCTGCCCGCCGCCCGCGCCGCGCCCGCGCCGCATACGCGGCATGCACGGTACGCACGCACACACTGACACACACACAGACGGCGGCAGAGGGCGCTCCGCCGCGGCCTATGGCGGTGGCGCCGGAGTGGGCGCTGGCGCTGCAGCAGCTGCCCGCGCCCACGCCGCCGCCGCTCGACTTCTGCCCGCCGCCCGCGCCGCGCCCGCGCCGCATACGCGGCATGCACGGTACGCACGCACACACTGACACACACACAGACGGCGGCAGAGGGCGCTCCGCCGCGGCCTATGGCGGTGGCGCCGGAGTGGGCGCTGGCGCTGCAGCAGCTGCCCGCGCCCACGCCGCCGCCGCTCGACTTCTGCCCGCCGCCCGCGCCGCGCCCGCGCCGCATACGCGGCATGCACGGTACGCACGCACACACTGACACACACACAGACGGCGGCAGAGGGCGCTCCGCCGCGGCCTATGGCGGTGGCGCCGGAGTGGGCGCTGGCGCTGCAGCAGCTGCCCGCGCCCACGCCGCCGCCGCTCGACTTCTGCCCGCCGCCCGCGCCGCGCCCGCGCCGCATACGCGGCATGCACGGTACGCACGCACACACTGACACACACACAGACGGCGGCAGAGGGCGCTCCGCCGCGGCCTATGGCGGTGGCGCCGGAGTGGGCGCTGGCGCTGCAGCAGCTGCCCGCGCCCACGCCGCCGCCGCTCGACTTCTGCCCGCCGCCCGCGCCGCGCCCGCGCCGCATACGCGGCATGCACGGTACGCACGCACACACTGACACACACACAGACGGCGGCAGAGGGCGCTCCGCCGCGGCCTATGGCGGTGGCGCCGGAGTGGGCGCTGGCGCTGCAGCAGCTGCCCGCGCCCACGCCGCCGCCGCTCGACTTCTGCCCGCCGCCCGCGCCGCGCCCGCGCCGCATACGCGGCATGCACGGTACGCACGCACACACTGACACACACACAGACGGCGGCAGAGGGCGCTCCGCCGCGGCCTATGGCGGTGGCGCCGGAGTGGGCGCTGGCGCTGCAGCAGCTGCCCGCGCCCACGCCGCCGCCGCTCGACTTCTGCCCGCCGCCCGCGCCGCGCCCGCGCCGCATACGCGGCATGCACGGTACGCACGCACACACTGACACACACACAGACGGCGGCAGAGGGCGCTCCGCCGCGGCCTATGGCGGTGGCGCCGGAGTGGGCGCTGGCGCTGCAGCAGCTGCCCGCGCCCACGCCGCCGCCGCTCGACTTCTGCCCGCCGCCCGCGCCGCGCCCGCGCCGCATACGCGGCATGCACGGTACGCACGCACACACTGACACACACACAGACGGCGGCAGAGGGCGCTCCGCCGCGGCCTATGGCGGTGGCGCCGGAGTGGGCGCTGGCGCTGCAGCAGCTGCCCGCGCCCACGCCGCCGCCGCTCGACTTCTGCCCGCCGCCCGCGCCGCGCCCGCGCCGCATACGCGGCATGCACGGTACGCACGCACACACTGACACACACACAGACGGCGGCAGAGGGCGCTCCGCCGCGGCCTATGGCGGTGGCGCCGGAGTGGGCGCTGGCGCTGCAGCAGCTGCCCGCGCCCACGCCGCCGCCGCTCGACTTCTGCCCGCCGCCCGCGCCGCGCCCGCGCCGCATACGCGGCATGCACGGTACGCACGCACACACTGACACACACACAGACGGCGGCAGAGGGCGCTCCGCCGCGGCCTATGGCGGTGGCGCCGGAGTGGGCGCTGGCGCTGCAGCAGCTGCCCGCGCCCACGCCGCCGCCGCTCGACTTCTGCCCGCCGCCCGCGCCGCGCCCGCGCCGCATACGCGGCATGCACGGTACGCACGCACACACTGACACACACACAGACGGCGGCAGAGGGCGCTCCGCCGCGGCCTATGGCGGTGGCGCCGGAGTGGGCGCTGGCGCTGCAGCAGCTGCCCGCGCCCACGCCGCCGCCGCTCGACTTCTGCCCGCCGCCCGCGCCGCGCCCGCGCCGCATACGCGGCATGCACGGTACGCACGCACACACTGACACACACACAGACGGCGGCAGAGGGCGCTCCGCCGCGGCCTATGGCGGTGGCGCCGGAGTGGGCGCTGGCGCTGCAGCAGCTGCCCGCGCCCACGCCGCCGCCGCTCGACTTCTGCCCGCCGCCCGCGCCGCGCCCGCGCCGCATACGCGGCATGCACGGTACGCACGCACACACTGACACACACACAGACGGCGGCAGAGGGCGCTCCGCCGCGGCCTATGGCGGTGGCGCCGGAGTGGGCGCTGGCGCTGCAGCAGCTGCCCGCGCCCACGCCGCCGCCGCTCGACTTCTGCCCGCCGCCCGCGCCGCGCCCGCGCCGCATACGCGGCATGCACGGTACGCACGCACACACTGACACACACACAGACGGCGGCAGAGGGCGCTCCGCCGCGGCCTATGGCGGTGGCGCCGGAGTGGGCGCTGGCGCTGCAGCAGCTGCCCGCGCCCACGCCGCCGCCGCTCGACTTCTGCCCGCCGCCCGCGCCGCGCCCGCGCCGCATACGCGGCATGCACGGTACGCACGCACACACTGACACACACACAGACGGCGGCAGAGGGCGCTCCGCCGCGGCCTATGGCGGTGGCGCCGGAGTGGGCGCTGGCGCTGCAGCAGCTGCCCGCGCCCACGCCGCCGCCGCTCGACTTCTGCCCGCCGCCCGCGCCGCGCCCGCGCCGCATACGCGGCATGCACGGTACGCACGCACACACTGACACACACACAGACGGCGGCAGAGGGCGCTCCGCCGCGGCCTATGGCGGTGGCGCCGGAGTGGGCGCTGGCGCTGCAGCAGCTGCCCGCGCATCTTTCATTCATTTATGTCATTTGCGAAATGTTCTTTTAACATTTAGATTGATGCTCTTTTCAATGCGTAGCTGCTGTTCAATCTTCGGTCGGCCGTTTGTCTTCATAAGCTTTTAAAACTTGCTTCAGGAATTGATAGGAATTGTTCTTTCTGACAGGTTCCGTGAACCTGGACCGGTCAGGATGCTCGTCGAGCAACAGCGGCGACGACAGTCGGCATCGCGACAACAGCCAGAGCCGCGCGTTGTCTCCTTGGAACTCTTCCGCCTCATTCAGCGATCAGAACAGCGAGTGCGAAGACTCCACCGCGGAACTAACCGTCACCAATCTCCCGCCTTTCGATCCTGCAGTGATACAAAACATGCTGACGAAACTGTTCAGCCAGTACGTTTCCGTTATAAAAGTGTTAGTATGGGTCTATAATGATGGACCGATCGCTACCGTGGTACTCCGTTCAGAGTGGGACGCCAGGCTTGCCATCGCTCGCGTGCACAAACGTCGCCTAGACAACCAGTGGACTGGACGCCGATTGGAGCTAGCTTTGGGAAGGCCTTCGCCGGCACCCAATCAGGAGGTTCTCCGCGCGAGACTGAGAGCGATACTCTTGGATCAAACCAATCACGCCTTGCCTTTACTGAGACTGAGGGACGCATATGCTAGCCGCCATTGCTGCGCGTTAACTACATCTGATATAGCTCGGTTGAAAGATACTGTAGTTATCCACGAGGGTTATGGAAGGCTTGTGCAGCTGACTGATCTGACGCCTGTCACGGAGTTGGATATGGAGGAAGCGCCCTGGAAGTGCCATATCCATGGCAGTTTGAGTACCGGCCATGAGGATGGGAGCCGTATTTTGCAGCCCGTCTTTATGGAGATATCGGTGCTGGCCAAGAACACTTTGACACTTTTGGATACACACGGAGGAAAATTGCCGTTGTTGAGGTTGGTAGCTTTTATTTTGTTGTGTGACGCCACACAGCCAAGTGTGAATAAATTAAATTCAATCGTCTGCATTTGTAAGTCCACTTTCTAACGAGGTATTAGTGGGAAATTGGCATGTTTTTAAATTCATGTTTGAACAATTCAAAGATGTTTTTTATTTTTTTGTAAGGCACAGAAAAATTGCTTCGTTTCAACATACGATATTTTTAAGATTCGAATGCGACCTCTTTATTTTTGGAGTAACAATAGCGCTTAAAAATGGTTTCATTTGTCACAATACACATTAAACTATCTGATATAAAAAGTAGTGTTCACTAACTTACGCTTGTTAGGGATCTTGACACGACACGTATCTACCCAACAGGTTATTTATTTAAATTCTTAAATTCTCAATTTAAAATAAAATTCAATTTCGTCTTTTTTTTTTTTTATGTTAGAGAGGCCAGACAAATGAACTAGTGGGTCACCTGATGGTAAATGATCACCACTGTCCATAGACACCCGCAGCACTTTACGCGATGCCAGTGCCAGTCTAAGACATGTATTTCTAAAAATGTTCAAAAATACTTCGTCTATCGTCCCCTAGCTAGCTGCCTAGCTATGATACGGCCTGAACAGTAGTGTAGTTGCGCCGTTTGTTTGGTAGCTTCGTGGAGTGCTACGAGGCGCAGTTCAGCGCGTTCGCGTACGACGCGCGGCGCGGCGTGCCGCTGGAGCTGCTGCTGCACGCGGCGCCGGGCGCGGAGCTGCGCGACAGCCCGTCCCGGCACCTGGTGCGGCCCGACGCGCCCGCGCACCCGAGTGAGTGCTACTAAATAGTACATTACTGCAGAGGCCGTGAAGTAAGGGATTGCTGGACGAGTTTGGGGTAGGTGGCCGAGTCGAAGACGAGGCCAGATAGAACGAGTCCTGCAATCCCTGTTCCGGCCAAAGCTTGTATAGTGCTTTTCTCAAAAAATGTGAGGAAATATTAAAATTAAAATCTCTACTTTTTTCCGGTAGCATATTTTGCATAGCTAAATTTGCCTCCTCTTTTAAATGAGGCGGAGTACAGTTCATAAGTTCCCCGTCACTTTCATCACTAGAAATCATTTTTATTTCTGTTAAATTATAATAACAATCACTACGAAATACGCATAAGCAGAAAAAAAGATTTTCGCTTTGCCACCTTTTTTATTTTTTAAATGTACTAATTTGATCCAGCTATTTGAGCACCATGTTTAACCGCACATAAATATAGTACCATAGATTTTTTTTCTTTATGTCGCAATTATGCTTAGGTACAGATTGTGGTGGTGGTTGGCTGTATGTAATTTTTTCCTTTGCCAATTTAATTTTAGTATAGAAATTTAAAAAATTAGAGCAGCGGACAAAAATGGATTTTCATACTAACTTTTGTGGCCTAAGCCAAGAAGTAATGTAGGGAGCCATAAACGAGAAACTTCATGTCCTCATATCGGGACATTAACGCATACATTTCCGAGCATGTTTGAGAAATAGATATTTGTTATGCAAGGCTGCAAAGTGTTTGTTTGGCGCGAGTGCCTGAATTGAAACCCGAGCAAGCGAAGGCTTCTATGATTGAACCACGAGCGAAGCGAGTGGTTCAAAAGAAGAATCCTGAGCGTCGCGAAGGTTTCAAGGCACGAGATACTAAACAACTTTGCTGCCGAGCGAAACACACAATTTTTCACCTCACTACAGCGAGAAAAATGGTGGATGAAAGAAAAACAGTCTAATAGTAAATCAGTTTTTTTATTCCTTTTTTGCTAAATAAGAAAGGTAAAAGGATCTAAGCCCATACAGCTTAGTCTAATAATCTAATAAGAAAAACTATTTTTTCTGATTGTTCTATCACATTAATTTCTTGTGTATTCTGTTTTATCATAAACCAAACAACAATTTTGGTCAACTTTTCGGTTTGCCGACGAGCAATCTCTAAAAACTTTTTTTTTCTAATCATATATCAATCAATATTTTTTACAAGAAAGTTAAAAAATCGCACTAACTAGACTGAATTAAAAAAAAAATGGGGCGCGTTCTGAATTTGCATCATAATATCTGTTTTTTCCGGCTTGGTTGCTATTTTTATGGATTAAACAAATTAAAATACTTAATAAAAACCAATATCGTTTTTGCTTTTAGCAACGAAAGTTAGCAAATCTTGAAAATAACTTAGGAAGTAACGGATTTAAAAATAAATTAATAATGGATACCGGATCGCGTTTCTGAACGTGACATTTTTTTTTTACCGGATGAAAAAGTTAGGGGTCTGATAACAAGTTCGACATTTGAAGTTCGTATTATTCCGTCCTTCTCATTCACCTAATTAAGTACTATTCGTATAAGCGAGACGACAACATATGAAGTTCAAAGTTCTAATTTCTGAGTATATGAGTAGGTGGGCAATGGTGGTCATCGTCACGTTCGAATTTCAAAAACCTTTTCCACGCAGATTTTGAAGGAGAAAGACAGCCTTTTCGAGCAAGTGAGATGAAAAAAATATTTTTAACCTTGTCGCGAAATGTCAATGTTGTTGACATGGTGTTACTACACCATGGCAGAGTTCCATGTATGATCAACGATTATAGTCCTCGAGTGCACTTGCGTTGTAATTAGTGTTGTCAGGTTCGATTGGATTAAAATTAGGGTACATAATAATTTTTCAACAATTTAAAAGAAGAAGAAAGAAAGAAAATACACTTATTTGACGCATAGGACAACAACAGCCCCAACTAAAAATAAACAAAACAAAAAAAAAAATAAGGAAAAATAACAATTAGTGTGTCGCTGTCCAGCGTCAAAAAGGTTGCGGCTCAGCATAATGCTGCGACGGGAGTCAATTACTGATTTACAGCCCTTAAAATGGGGACGCGTCCCAGACCCCTGAAAATTGGGACTTCCCGCGCAAATTAAGAAAACTCTACTACACACTCTACAACACTAAGAAGACTCCTAGAAGTGGGTCAAAATTCATACATAAAATTGATTATGGACACACTGCGCACCCTTCGTGGAAGAAAGACGTAAGCCCTATTAAGCCTTAATAGGACTTACGTGTTTCTTGCACGAAGGGTGGGACATGTGTGTGTGACAGGCGGATTTCAATAAAAGCTTGTAAAAATACAGTGGTATGTTCTTAGGTGAGAGTTCTCGATCCAGCGAGCGTGAGCGTTCTCGTACTGCGCCCGCTCTGGAACCGATGCTGGCCCTGTTCGAACGTGAGCTCATTGATTTGCTGCGCGCCGCGCCGCGATGCTGCATACCGTTTAGCAAGTCAGTATTGTAAAAAGAATAACTTTATTATCTGTGCACCTGACCGCAGCGTAATAACTACTAACAGAAAGGTTACTCAGTCGTTTAGAGAGGATGCCTGTTGGAGGTAGTGTCCTGCTACGGCTAATTTGGAGGCGTCTAGTCCGTTTGAACTCCAGTGCGTGTCGGTACTTTACAAATTTTTGGCATTAAGGGCTGAGATAAAGTTCACTCACTGTTAGTTATTATTACGCTATGACCTGCCAGTTTATAGTTATAAAAATTGGAGGATCTGTGAACGATATAACACATGCGTCCAAGCTTGAACTGCTACTAAAGTTTGAACCAAAAACATCCAATCGACAATTTCGGTGTTACTTATGACTTTAATTTTCCTTACTATTAACTAAGTTGAGGATTGATTATGTTTGTAATATTGAAACACTATGGTCATGCGCAGACTCATCCCGGCTTTCCACCATCACTTCGGTCGGCAGTGCCGTGTCGCCGACTACGGGTTTACCAAACTGCCAGAGTTGCTCTCCGCTCTAAGCAGCACTATCGTGGTATGTTGTCTGTTTTGCCAGTAAAAAAAAAGAGTTAATGTTTGATACTAGCAATGTTTGAAAGCCCCGTTTAATTTGCAAGAATAATTCTGTGATTCACACTACATTGCATCACGCACGGCCTGGTAATCTAATGTATCTAGCAGGATTTCCTTGCATTTCCAAAATGAACTGCAGGAAAATGCTGGTAAATTTTTTAGCCAGCCGTTGGGTCATTCTACTTTTTAGCGCATAATAATCATTGGTGAAATTAAAGGCATTTCTAGACATTTTTTTCACGTAAATTTGACTTATATTGAAACTGAAACAACTAAATTTAATAGTTCAAAACAAAACACTTTAAATTTATTGATATTTTATCAGGAAAAGTTGGTAACACAGCGGTAAATACACTTTTTCCATACAAATGGCGGGGACATGCGTAACCACTATGTTACCTACTTTAAAGTTAATTATAGTGACTTTTTAAATGTAGTGATAATTTTAAATGTAAGCTAAGTTGTGTAACTATTTCAATATTAAATTACAAAACCGAGCACTTTAACGTTTTTATAAAAATATTATTTGACGAGCACTTGTCAAAAAATCGACCTGCGCTTAAAAGTAGAATGACCCCGTTACATTTTCCAATGTTTTTTTTCGTCGACAGGTCCTAGGATCGGGGTCATATCGTATTATAACCATATCAGCATCGGCCCAGGGCCGGCGTTGGACCGTGGATCTGCTCAAGCTTCTCAAAACTGTGCCCGGGCGCGCGGTCCACCCCACAGACATACCCACTTTGTACCAGGAGACGTTCGGCAAGGCATTTTCCCCCGCGGACTACGGGGTGTGTACGTTAGGGGAGCTCATGCAGCGCGTGTCGCCGGGTTCCGTGGTGCAGGCCCCGGACGGGACGGTCGCGCTGCCGCGCCGCACGCCCACGCCCGAGGAGAAGGGGCGCACCGTGCAGTTCGCGGTGCAAGCTGTGGAGCTGCTGTGCTATACGCCTAATTTGAGGGTGAGTCGCTTTCAAAATTTGTTTGAACCACAATTAGGGCTGCCACCTCTCCGGGTTTGACCCGGAGTCTACGGGTTTGCATGGTGCATGTCCGGACTACGGGTTCAACATCGATATCTCCGGGTCAGGTGGAACGGGAAGCGACAATTGGTCATCTATCACGCAACGCACGTAACGCAAAAATATAGTTTTAAGTGTCAAGCTAGCTCAAGTCAGCCTAGTACTGGCTAGGTAGGTAATTTGTATTTTAAAAAAAATCTTACCAATAGTAATTTACCATTACTTTGTAGGTACTTACCTTAATTCATGAAATACTTAAAATTTTAAAAAAATGTTTTATTTTCATAAAAAAACTATATTTCTAAAATCTCCGGGTCTACTGTTTTTGAAAGGTGGCAGCCCTAACCACAATTGATCGTAACTTTTTTGATTTGCAAATTTAATTTTTATCTGATTATGTAGCGACCTAGTCATCGACTACATGGAATGGCTCGACACATGAAGTGGCTGGCGCCCGTGATGTCGTGACGTGTTGGTCACGCTATTGAATTTTCTTAACGTGGACACATAAATACAACTACCAACCGTCTTCCTTTGGACATCTGCCTGGAGAGAGATCTCAATGTGGCCTCTCCTCAAAATTACATTGTTAGTAATGTTGGAGCAAAAGTGAAGTCACTAATTCACTAAAAGTTTTTATGTGACCACTGTGAGTCTGCATTAGTCGCTCGATACGTGTCTTGTTTGCTTTTACACACAGATCTTTCTTTAGTTTCCTTACCATAGCTTTTAAAGCCTGGGACTATTGCTTACTGACACAGGTACATTTCAACACTAATCTCGACGTGTATTAAATTCGTTCACAGATGGAATTCTCCCGCTTCGTGCCAGCGTACCACGCCCACTTCGGCTCTCAACTGCGCGTCGCGCACTACGGCTGCGTGAAACTGGTTGATCTGTTCGAAGTGATCCCCGACGCGGTCACAGTGTACACCGAGGCCAGCGGCGAGCGCGGCGTGCGTCTCGCCTATAGAACCGCTCGTGCCGTCATAGCCCAAAGACTGAAGGCTCTAGGCCCGGTTACCATAGAAACCCTACCGGGCGCCTACGCTGCCCAATTCGGAGCGAGCCCGCAACCTGACGTGCTCAACGCTGCGGGGCTAGAAGAGTTAGTGTACGCGACCGGCGGTTGTATAGAGTCTGGCTTCGTCCGTGCGCCGGGCGAGGCTCCGCAATGGGTCATGTCCTGCCTCGCCGCCTGCGCGGTGCTCTCCGCGGACCGGAGTGTCGCCCGCGGTTCCACCGAGGAGTACTTCACGAGCGCTTTCCGAAAACTTCGCGGCTGTGATATCGATTTGCGTAATTTGATGGCGGCCGGGGTGGTGACGTGCGCGAGCCGCCGGCTGCAGCTGACGGCGGCGTGGCGCCTCGTGTGGCGCGTGGCGCAGATACTGGCGGACAAGGCGGAGCCGATGCTCGCTATGGCCGTGTTCGGGGAGTACACTAATCGCTTCGAGCCCGTGTTCCCGTGTGCGGATTTAGGTGAGACGCATTTTTTTATACTAAGAATTGCAGTTTTGAAAACTGGTACCAGTCTCGGCAAATGCTGTTATCGGTTTCTAGTGCTAGTTTTCAGCCCGGTCCATTACTACTTGTTGCCCGCGACTTTGTTATTGATCGGCGGTCACTATCATACGGGCACAATGTTATTTTCTGTAGTGAAAACTGTGTGTGTTGTCAAAATCCATTCAGTACCCGACCGATAAATTAATGTCTCCCGATAATAAAAAAGCAAGACTAGCTTGATGCACTCAAATCGTAAATCCATACAGATAACATACTCTAAGCGGAACACGCTTGATTATACATATATAGAGATGCAAACTTATTGGGTGCGAAATGTACTCACTCTCATTTCTTTTTTTAATTATTGGTGTAATGTGTTCAGGTTTCGAGAGCATAGTGGAGTTTCTGCGCCACTTCCGCGAGGTGTTCTCCGAGGCGGGCGCGCGCTGGGCGCTGGGGCCGGGCGTGGCGCTGCCGCGCTGCCGCGACCTGCCGCCGCGCGAGGACTACTCGCTGCACGACACGCCGCCCGGCCAGAAGGTACCCTGCCCCATACACTCCCGCGAGGTGTTCTCCGAGGCGGGCGCGCGCTGGGCGCTGGGGCCGGGCGTGGCGCTGCCGCGCTGCCGCGACCTGCCGCCGCGCGAGGACTACTCGCTGCACGACACGCCGCCCGGCCAGAAGGTACCCTGCCCCATACACTCCCGCGAGGTGTTCTCCGAGGCGGGCGCGCGCTGGGCGCTGGGGCCGGGCGTGGCGCTGCCGCGCTGCCGCGACCTGCCGCCGCGCGAGGACTACTCGCTGCACGACACGCCGCCCGGCCAGAAGGTACCCTGCCCCATACACTCCCGCGAGGTGTTCTCCGAGGCGGGCGCGCGCTGGGCGCTGGGGCCGGGCGTGGCGCTGCCGCGCTGCCGCGACCTGCCGCCGCGCGAGGACTACTCGCTGCACGACACGCCGCCCGGCCAGAAGGTACCCTGCCCCATACACTCCCGCGAGGTGTTCTCCGAGGCGGGCGCGCGCTGGGCGCTGGGGCCGGGCGTGGCGCTGCCGCGCTGCCGCGACCTGCCGCCGCGCGAGGACTACTCGCTGCACGACACGCCGCCCGGCCAGAAGGTACCCTGCCCCATACACTCCCGCGAGGTGTTCTCCGAGGCGGGCGCGCGCTGGGCGCTGGGGCCGGGCGTGGCGCTGCCGCGCTGCCGCGACCTGCCGCCGCGCGAGGACTACTCGCTGCACGACACGCCGCCCGGCCAGAAGGTACCCTGCCCCATACACTCCCGCGAGGTGTTCTCCGAGGCGGGCGCGCGCTGGGCGCTGGGGCCGGGCGTGGCGCTGCCGCGCTGCCGCGACCTGCCGCCGCGCGAGGACTACTCGCTGCACGACACGCCGCCCGGCCAGAAGGTACCCTGCCCCATACACTCCCGCGAGGTGTTCTCCGAGGCGGGCGCGCGCTGGGCGCTGGGGCCGGGCGTGGCGCTGCCGCGCTGCCGCGACCTGCCGCCGCGCGAGGACTACTCGCTGCACGACACGCCGCCCGGCCAGAAGGTACCCTGCCCCATACACTCCCGCGAGGTGTTCTCCGAGGCGGGCGCGCGCTGGGCGCTGGGGCCGGGCGTGGCGCTGCCGCGCTGCCGCGACCTGCCGCCGCGCGAGGACTACTCGCTGCACGACACGCCGCCCGGCCAGAAGGTACCCTGCCCCATACACTCCCGCGAGGTGTTCTCCGAGGCGGGCGCGCGCTGGGCGCTGGGGCCGGGCGTGGCGCTGCCGCGCTGCCGCGACCTGCCGCCGCGCGAGGACTACTCGCTGCACGACACGCCGCCCGGCCAGAAGGTACCCTGCCCCATACACTCCCGCGAGGTGTTCTCCGAGGCGGGCGCGCGCTGGGCGCTGGGGCCGGGCGTGGCGCTGCCGCGCTGCCGCGACCTGCCGCCGCGCGAGGACTACTCGCTGCACGACACGCCGCCCGGCCAGAAGGTACCCTGCCCCATACACTCCCGCGAGGTGTTCTCCGAGGCGGGCGCGCGCTGGGCGCTGGGGCCGGGCGTGGCGCTGCCGCGCTGCCGCGACCTGCCGCCGCGCGAGGACTACTCGCTGCACGACACGCCGCCCGGCCAGAAGGTACCCTGCCCCATACACTCCCGCGAGGTGTTCTCCGAGGCGGGCGCGCGCTGGGCGCTGGGGCCGGGCGTGGCGCTGCCGCGCTGCCGCGACCTGCCGCCGCGCGAGGACTACTCGCTGCACGACACGCCGCCCGGCCAGAAGGTACCCTGCCCCATACACTCCCGCGAGGTGTTCTCCGAGGCGGGCGCGCGCTGGGCGCTGGGGCCGGGCGTGGCGCTGCCGCGCTGCCGCGACCTGCCGCCGCGCGAGGACTACTCGCTGCACGACACGCCGCCCGGCCAGAAGGTACCCTGCCCCATACACTCCCGCGAGGTGTTCTCCGAGGCGGGCGCGCGCTGGGCGCTGGGGCCGGGCGTGGCGCTGCCGCGCTGCCGCGACCTGCCGCCGCGCGAGGACTACTCGCTGCACGACACGCCGCCCGGCCAGAAGGTACCCTGCCCCATACACTCCCGCGAGGTGTTCTCCGAGGCGGGCGCGCGCTGGGCGCTGGGGCCGGGCGTGGCGCTGCCGCGCTGCCGCGACCTGCCGCCGCGCGAGGACTACTCGCTGCACGACACGCCGCCCGGCCAGAAGGTACCCTGCCCCATACACTCCCGCGAGGTGTTCTCCGAGGCGGGCGCGCGCTGGGCGCTGGGGCCGGGCGTGGCGCTGCCGCGCTGCCGCGACCTGCCGCCGCGCGAGGACTACTCGCTGCACGACACGCCGCCCGGCCAGAAGGTACCCTGCCCCATACACTCCCGCGAGGTGTTCTCCGAGGCGGGCGCGCGCTGGGCGCTGGGGCCGGGCGTGGCGCTGCCGCGCTGCCGCGACCTGCCGCCGCGCGAGGACTACTCGCTGCACGACACGCCGCCCGGCCAGAAGGTACCCTGCCCCATACACTCCCGCGAGGTGTTCTCCGAGGCGGGCGCGCGCTGGGCGCTGGGGCCGGGCGTGGCGCTGCCGCGCTGCCGCGACCTGCCGCCGCGCGAGGACTACTCGCTGCACGACACGCCGCCCGGCCAGAAGGTACCCTGCCCCATACACTCCCGCGAGGTGTTCTCCGAGGCGGGCGCGCGCTGGGCGCTGGGGCCGGGCGTGGCGCTGCCGCGCTGCCGCGACCTGCCGCCGCGCGAGGACTACTCGCTGCACGACACGCCGCCCGGCCAGAAGGTACCCTGCCCCATACACTCCCGCGAGGTGTTCTCCGAGGCGGGCGCGCGCTGGGCGCTGGGGCCGGGCGTGGCGCTGCCGCGCTGCCGCGACCTGCCGCCGCGCGAGGACTACTCGCTGCACGACACGCCGCCCGGCCAGAAGGTACCCTGCCCCATACACTCCCGCGAGGTGTTCTCCGAGGCGGGCGCGCGCTGGGCGCTGGGGCCGGGCGTGGCGCTGCCGCGCTGCCGCGACCTGCCGCCGCGCGAGGACTACTCGCTGCACGACACGCCGCCCGGCCAGAAGGTACCCTGCCCCATACACTCCCGCGAGGTGTTCTCCGAGGCGGGCGCGCGCTGGGCGCTGGGGCCGGGCGTGGCGCTGCCGCGCTGCCGCGACCTGCCGCCGCGCGAGGACTACTCGCTGCACGACACGCCGCCCGGCCAGAAGGTACCCTGCCCCATACACTCCCGCGAGGTGTTCTCCGAGGCGGGCGCGCGCTGGGCGCTGGGGCCGGGCGTGGCGCTGCCGCGCTGCCGCGACCTGCCGCCGCGCGAGGACTACTCGCTGCACGACACGCCGCCCGGCCAGAAGGTACCCTGCCCCATACACTCCCGCGAGGTGTTCTCCGAGGCGGGCGCGCGCTGGGCGCTGGGGCCGGGCGTGGCGCTGCCGCGCTGCCGCGACCTGCCGCCGCGCGAGGACTACTCGCTGCACGACACGCCGCCCGGCCAGAAGGTACCCTGCCCCATACACTCCCGCGAGGTGTTCTCCGAGGCGGGCGCGCGCTGGGCGCTGGGGCCGGGCGTGGCGCTGCCGCGCTGCCGCGACCTGCCGCCGCGCGAGGACTACTCGCTGCACGACACGCCGCCCGGCCAGAAGGTACCCTGCCCCATACACTCCCGCGAGGTGTTCTCCGAGGCGGGCGCGCGCTGGGCGCTGGGGCCGGGCGTGGCGCTGCCGCGCTGCCGCGACCTGCCGCCGCGCGAGGACTACTCGCTGCACGACACGCCGCCCGGCCAGAAGGTACCCTGCCCCATACACTCCCGCGAGGTGTTCTCCGAGGCGGGCGCGCGCTGGGCGCTGGGGCCGGGCGTGGCGCTGCCGCGCTGCCGCGACCTGCCGCCGCGCGAGGACTACTCGCTGCACGACACGCCGCCCGGCCAGAAGGTACCCTGCCCCATACACTCCCGCGAGGTGTTCTCCGAGGCGGGCGCGCGCTGGGCGCTGGGGCCGGGCGTGGCGCTGCCGCGCTGCCGCGACCTGCCGCCGCGCGAGGACTACTCGCTGCACGACACGCCGCCCGGCCAGAAGGTACCCTGCCCCATACACTCCCGCGAGGTGTTCTCCGAGGCGGGCGCGCGCTGGGCGCTGGGGCCGGGCGTGGCGCTGCCGCGCTGCCGCGACCTGCCGCCGCGCGAGGACTACTCGCTGCACGACACGCCGCCCGGCCAGAAGGTACCCTGCCCCATACACTCCCGCGAGGTGTTCTCCGAGGCGGGCGCGCGCTGGGCGCTGGGGCCGGGCGTGGCGCTGCCGCGCTGCCGCGACCTGCCGCCGCGCGAGGACTACTCGCTGCACGACACGCCGCCCGGCCAGAAGGTACCCTGCCCCATACACTCCCGCGAGGTGTTCTCCGAGGCGGGCGCGCGCTGGGCGCTGGGGCCGGGCGTGGCGCTGCCGCGCTGCCGCGACCTGCCGCCGCGCGAGGACTACTCGCTGCACGACACGCCGCCCGGCCAGAAGGTACCCTGCCCCATACACTCCCGCGAGGTGTTCTCCGAGGCGGGCGCGCGCTGGGCGCTGGGGCCGGGCGTGGCGCTGCCGCGCTGCCGCGACCTGCCGCCGCGCGAGGACTACTCGCTGCACGACACGCCGCCCGGCCAGAAGGTACCCTGCCCCATACACTCCCGCGAGGTGTTCTCCGAGGCGGGCGCGCGCTGGGCGCTGGGGCCGGGCGTGGCGCTGCCGCGCTGCCGCGACCTGCCGCCGCGCGAGGACTACTCGCTGCACGACACGCCGCCCGGCCAGAAGGTACCCTGCCCCATACACTCCCGCGAGGTGTTCTCCGAGGCGGGCGCGCGCTGGGCGCTGGGGCCGGGCGTGGCGCTGCCGCGCTGCCGCGACCTGCCGCCGCGCGAGGACTACTCGCTGCACGACACGCCGCCCGGCCAGAAGGTACCCTGCCCCATACACTCCCGCGAGGTGTTCTCCGAGGCGGGCGCGCGCTGGGCGCTGGGGCCGGGCGTGGCGCTGCCGCGCTGCCGCGACCTGCCGCCGCGCGAGGACTACTCGCTGCACGACACGCCGCCCGGCCAGAAGGTACCCTGCCCCATACACTCCCGCGAGGTGTTCTCCGAGGCGGGCGCGCGCTGGGCGCTGGGGCCGGGCGTGGCGCTGCCGCGCTGCCGCGACCTGCCGCCGCGCGAGGACTACTCGCTGCACGACACGCCGCCCGGCCAGAAGGTACCCTGCCCCATACACTCCCGCGAGGTGTTCTCCGAGGCGGGCGCGCGCTGGGCGCTGGGGCCGGGCGTGGCGCTGCCGCGCTGCCGCGACCTGCCGCCGCGCGAGGACTACTCGCTGCACGACACGCCGCCCGGCCAGAAGGTACCCTGCCCCATACACTCCCGCGAGGTGTTCTCCGAGGCGGGCGCGCGCTGGGCGCTGGGGCCGGGCGTGGCGCTGCCGCGCTGCCGCGACCTGCCGCCGCGCGAGGACTACTCGCTGCACGACACGCCGCCCGGCCAGAAGGTACCCTGCCCCATACACTCCCGCGAGGTGTTCTCCGAGGCGGGCGCGCGCTGGGCGCTGGGGCCGGGCGTGGCGCTGCCGCGCTGCCGCGACCTGCCGCCGCGCGAGGACTACTCGCTGCACGACACGCCGCCCGGCCAGAAGGTACCCTGCCCCATACACTCCCGCGAGGTGTTCTCCGAGGCGGGCGCGCGCTGGGCGCTGGGGCCGGGCGTGGCGCTGCCGCGCTGCCGCGACCTGCCGCCGCGCGAGGACTACTCGCTGCACGACACGCCGCCCGGCCAGAAGGTACCCTGCCCCATACACTCCCGCGAGGTGTTCTCCGAGGCGGGCGCGCGCTGGGCGCTGGGGCCGGGCGTGGCGCTGCCGCGCTGCCGCGACCTGCCGCCGCGCGAGGACTACTCGCTGCACGACACGCCGCCCGGCCAGAAGGTACCCTGCCCCATACACTCCCGCGAGGTGTTCTCCGAGGCGGGCGCGCGCTGGGCGCTGGGGCCGGGCGTGGCGCTGCCGCGCTGCCGCGACCTGCCGCCGCGCGAGGACTACTCGCTGCACGACACGCCGCCCGGCCAGAAGGTACCCTGCCCCATACACTCCCGCGAGGTGTTCTCCGAGGCGGGCGCGCGCTGGGCGCTGGGGCCGGGCGTGGCGCTGCCGCGCTGCCGCGACCTGCCGCCGCGCGAGGACTACTCGCTGCACGACACGCCGCCCGGCCAGAAGGTACCCTGCCCCATACACTCCCGCGAGGTGTTCTCCGAGGCGGGCGCGCGCTGGGCGCTGGGGCCGGGCGTGGCGCTGCCGCGCTGCCGCGACCTGCCGCCGCGCGAGGACTACTCGCTGCACGACACGCCGCCCGGCCAGAAGGTACCCTGCCCCATACACTCCCGCGAGGTGTTCTCCGAGGCGGGCGCGCGCTGGGCGCTGGGGCCGGGCGTGGCGCTGCCGCGCTGCCGCGACCTGCCGCCGCGCGAGGACTACTCGCTGCACGACACGCCGCCCGGCCAGAAGGTACCCTGCCCCATACACTCCCGCGAGGTGTTCTCCGAGGCGGGCGCGCGCTGGGCGCTGGGGCCGGGCGTGGCGCTGCCGCGCTGCCGCGACCTGCCGCCGCGCGAGGACTACTCGCTGCACGACACGCCGCCCGGCCAGAAGGTACCCTGCCCCATACACTCCCGCGAGGTGTTCTCCGAGGCGGGCGCGCGCTGGGCGCTGGGGCCGGGCGTGGCGCTGCCGCGCTGCCGCGACCTGCCGCCGCGCGAGGACTACTCGCTGCACGACACGCCGCCCGGCCAGAAGGTACCCTGCCCCATACACTCCCGCGAGGTGTTCTCCGAGGCGGGCGCGCGCTGGGCGCTGGGGCCGGGCGTGGCGCTGCCGCGCTGCCGCGACCTGCCGCCGCGCGAGGACTACTCGCTGCACGACACGCCGCCCGGCCAGAAGGTACCCTGCCCCATACACTCCCGCGAGGTGTTCTCCGAGGCGGGCGCGCGCTGGGCGCTGGGGCCGGGCGTGGCGCTGCCGCGCTGCCGCGACCTGCCGCCGCGCGAGGACTACTCGCTGCACGACACGCCGCCCGGCCAGAAGGTACCCTGCCCCATACACTCCCGCGAGGTGTTCTCCGAGGCGGGCGCGCGCTGGGCGCTGGGGCCGGGCGTGGCGCTGCCGCGCTGCCGCGACCTGCCGCCGCGCGAGGACTACTCGCTGCACGACACGCCGCCCGGCCAGAAGGTACCCTGCCCCATACACTCCCGCGAGGTGTTCTCCGAGGCGGGCGCGCGCTGGGCGCTGGGGCCGGGCGTGGCGCTGCCGCGCTGCCGCGACCTGCCGCCGCGCGAGGACTACTCGCTGCACGACACGCCGCCCGGCCAGAAGGTACCCTGCCCCATACACTCCCGCGAGGTGTTCTCCGAGGCGGGCGCGCGCTGGGCGCTGGGGCCGGGCGTGGCGCTGCCGCGCTGCCGCGACCTGCCGCCGCGCGAGGACTACTCGCTGCACGACACGCCGCCCGGCCAGAAGGTACCCTGCCCCATACACGAATTAACCAAATAAAATGCCAATACGGATAAAACGGTGGCCTTATTGTCTAACGCGTTTGCCACCACAATCGCATTCACCTTGCCTTTCTATCGAACGGTAAAGGATGACGGTAAAAAGAGATGGTAAATGAGATCGCGATTGCCCGCGCCCGTTATTCATTTCTTAATTACACCCGTATTGGCGTTAGTTTTCCTTTTTTTTTCAACTAATTGTGTGTAATTTCTTTAAAATGTTTATTTTAAGCAGACTGTTTTAACTTATGCTATATCTATCATTGCAGGGTTCCCGCGTGTTTGAATCTCCAAAGACCAGTATTTGGTGCTCTCCACCGGCGAGCGCCCTACCCGCGCCCACTGCGCTGCTAGTGCAGGAGAGTAAACGTATGTATACAAACATTACACTATACTTTTCACTACTCTTCAAAATATTGGCGAAATTGAACGCGACGCAAAAACGATGGCAAGTTTGACCATTATTAGTATCTGTGGTACGGCCATGGGCCCGTTTCTCGAATCTACAAGTAAATATTTTACAGGTTTGCACTAACAAAATTGACCTAATCAACTAATCAGTAACTGCGATTTGATCGATGTTGCTAGTTTTGACATGTAAAATTGTACCGGGCGAATGTTGTGGAATTTAATTGGAACTAATATTTGAGACTGGCTTTTGTGATTGTCATGTCAATTGTTATCGTGGCGGTTGGTTAGCATTATTAGTTTTGTATTATAAAAGAAAAAAAATGCCGTTTTAATCATTTTGGGATATCCTCAAGGCCCAAGTCAAACTTAATAAATTTCTGTATAGGACTACTATATTAATTTAAGAAAGAGCATCCTGGCAGACGTCTCTTGTCCGTGCCGTGGTCCGATTGTATTTCACAATGCCTTCTGGTGCTGTAAACGTGTGTCATTTCTTTAGTCGTTGTAAGTTTTTTGTTAGTACATATTTCCATTCTTACTTTCTTTATCATTTTTTGACAAGTTTCCGTTGTCCGCAGGCCGCATTCGCCTGGCAGCGCAGTTCGACGCATTACAGTAAACTGCATCCCACCTACATCGAGTCGATACATTCCTTCCAATTTTTATTGATGTTAAAGTAAAAATTGCATGTGTTCCAGTGTCATCTCGACCAACCGAGGATTGTATCCAGGGTCGCAACGAATTTTATCATCTAGACTAATTAAAGTGTCCTACCAAATGTGATGTCTATAACAATAATGTTCTAGATCGTATATTTTTGTGTGTTTATTTAGAATAAGAATTGCTGGCGCATTCGGAAAATGTTATTGAAATATTGATCGTAAATTCAGTACCTATGATTCTCCATGGTGTATTTTATGTAGTTTGAGCGCTATCTCGAATGTTATGTAATAAAATTATATATAATTGTGTGGTCTATGTGTATTACGCGCTTATTTTACTTTATTGACAGAAAGTATTTCTCATTTATGTTAAGAATTTTCGAGAATCTTCTCTATTCATGTGCTCGTTCTTCCCTGCCGAGTGCCGTATTAATGCACGTGTTTTGGTTAATTCGTATAATTATCATGATAAACCAATCGTTTATGTGAAGTATTATTAACCTTCCTTTTTATCATTTGACATTTACTTGTATTATTATTATAGTTATGTACAGTTCTGGACATCTTACAAAGAGCTTCGCTTTTCGTCGGAGAAACCATTTATTATGCATTATCCAACGGTTACCGATGAAAAACGAACATCTTTTCGAGATCTCACGAACTCTACCTGCAATGGAAGACTGGAACATGAACTTTTATATTGATATTTCGAGGATTTTAATATTAAGGAATCATCATAAAGTATGCATATTTGATCAAGTGGACAGTGACTTTACACATTAATATTTAAAACGAAAAAGTTATTCATTAACTTTCTTGGAATATCAATATTTGATGTCTAAGAGATTTCAAAGCTCAAATATTAGTGTGTCGTTATATGGAACTATTAATTGTTTACTTAAGTAATACAAAACGAATAACATTTTCCGAATGTTTAAATTAAAGTACAATATTCATAATGTATGTTTGTTTCGTCGTAAGAATTTTATCCTTTGTAATTGATCTCCACCAAATCGCTGTAATATAGGCCTTATCCGTTTTGTTAAAATGTATTTGATAATTTGTTACTGACAGTTACTGTACAGTCTTAATTGTTTTACTTCGTCGGTTGTAGAAAATATCACTGTTTCAAATTACACTAATTTTATAAAACGATTTTACCGAATTATTGGGAGGCTAAATTTTTATTATGACGACAGCAATGTTAAATTAAGAGGGAGGTCCCCAGGGAGGATTAACGGTCGTTTCAGCCATAAGATTAGAGTCAATTATAGATGTTCAAAATTTTTAAGAATTTTCTATATTTTATTGTTAGCGAATAAAATAGTCGGCGAAAGAATAGTGACTTAATAAATTGGTATAATCACTATTAAAAATAATATTTATAATGGAGTTTATTGAACAGCGTCAAACGGATAAACTCGCTGAATGCTGTTTCGGATCTTTGAGAGGTTATAACTTTGCAAGTAAAGTTTAAGGACTTGTTGGAATGGATGTGTACGGCAATGCAAATATTAACATGTGTATTATGTGTCAGAAACTTCATAACGGTTTTATACGTCTTTTCCGACTAGGTAGAATATTTAGGAGCTTGTGTCTGTAATGCAGATATTTATTTTATTACGTCCCGATCGGCTAGTCTTAGCTCCACATTAATACTAAGTAAATAAATATAGGTATGTAAGGTTTGTACCGTGCGTTGTTACATTCGTCGGGCTAACGTAATTAATGATATGGCCGCGGCAGACCGGTATTTGCTAAAAAGGTCTCGCCGAGGCACGATGCATTTATTATTGTTTTTATGAACTATGATTTATTTAAACGGTTTGTAAGAAGAGTAACCAGTTAAGTACTTAATCAATTTTCGTTAATAAAATCATGTATGTATGTATCTAGTGTTAGTTTTGTAAATAGTATAAACAAGTTGTGCAAGACTTTCTACTGTGATAACATAACTGATATACCTAGGGACACAACTGGTATCAAAATTACTCCTGTCAGATTAGTACATAAATATTATTGGTTAAGAATCGAGCTGCATATTTTTAAGTCAACTGTTTAATTTATGTATATAGTGTACATATTTTTAATCGCGCGCAAAAATTGGTACAAAGTGTAGCATTAACTTGTTTAGGGTTGTAACGTTATTGTGGTGGTCCGTACCTCTTAGTATTAATGTGGATATCGGCGGGGCGGCCCGCTCGCGTCGCAGGCAGGCCTTACGATGCAATGTTATCTATAATTGAATTGCAATATTGTGGGTTAATTTATGTTCCCACCACTGCCAGTCAGCATTTTAAGAGAAATTGTATCCTGTCCCTGTATTAATTATTATAAATCTTGAAATATTGTTTCATAGATGTTTTTATTTTGAATTTACTTAAGACTGTAGCGGATACTTTAAGTACTTTTTAAGATAATGTTGTTTTTACTTTATGTGACCAATATCAAAGTTTTACAATTATAACAGTAAGTAGGTTTAAGTATTTGAAAGTACAGTAAGAGGGTAACTAATAAGGTATATAATTATCTGTCTTCATAATTCTGTGATCTTTATTTTCTTTAGTGAACACTAATTTGTGTTGCCCTTGCATTGATTTGTCACCGTCGGTGACGAATAAATGTTCGAAAGTAGTGGATGTCCTTAGTAATGCATGAAAAAATGGATGTAGTGTTGGAAAATAAATGATATTTTTATAATAACTAAAATTTTTTCTTTGTCCATTCGTCAGAATTCCACATAGTAATCCTTTGGCACTATTTTAGTCATCTTTTTTTTTATATATATAAGAGGGGGCAAACAAGCAGACGGGTCACCTGATGGAAAGTGATCACCATCGCCCAGGGACACCTGCAAGACCAGGGGAATCACTTGCCTTGCAATATTTTAGGCTCTACATTATAGGCTCCATAGACTAGATAGGTTTTGAAATAATAACCTAGTTAAATACTAAAATTGATTTATTTCAATCGCAAACAATGCCTATATTATATTAATGTGTACAGGGAACTATTCAGCAACAGCTGACAGTGCGTTTACTCTTTCGTCTGGTTAGATAGTGGGCCGTGACGCCTCTCCCAAATCATGCGGTGTTTCTGCTTCATGTATGCTTTTCTAGCATCAGCGTACGCACCAAGATCGCCGTCTGTAATTAAGTTTTTTTTAAATTTTTTATATGAAAATGAAGGCAAACAAGCAAGTGGGTCACCTGTTGGTAAGTGATCACCACTGCCCATAGACACCCGCAACCCCGGAGGGATTGCAGATGCGTTGCCAACCTAGATTTCATATTAAAGTACAGCCAGGGAATGAAAGGAAGGTCCCTGACAAAATTGATTTTTGTTGCATGCTGCCCACTTCACGCACAAGTACACACAGACACACACACACACATGCTGATTTAATATTGATGTATGATGAAAGATTATCAGAGTAAGATTCTATTTTGCAAATTTGTGTCAAGTAGATGTTATGATTGTAACTAGGGCATATCAAAACACTGTTGTGAACCTATTTTATAGTAAAGATTATGTTTATAGTCACACAGACATTTATTTCAGTGGTTTGATTAAGCTAATCACTGACAATCTAGCCTGCTAGGCTCACCAAAGTAAAACCACACTTTTCAGTGATGGTTTGAATCATGCTTACATTTGATGAACCAAGATTCCTCAGAATCCTTGTACTGTTCCCAGAGAGGTTTGCAAACAGTAAGGTGGTCAGGTGCTTCATACAACATGCAGTCCTCAAAGCGCTGACGCAGGATGGTCAGGATTTCTGAGTCAACAGCCCTGCAATATAACCAATAAATATTATGACAACTGATTTAAGATAGTAAATATCACTCAATAATAGTTTTTTTTAAAACATATATAGTAAATTTGTATGAAAGCAAGTCTTTTTTTACATTTCAAAGCAAAAGCTAAAATTTATTTTGCAAATAGGTCATGAAGGAACTTTTTTTATACTATCAATAGAGGAGAAATCATACTACATACATCAATGGTTAAGTAGATGTACATATTTACATGTAAATATAAATTTCAATTTGTATTATATTCAGTAAAAACTAAATAACTCAAATTACTATCTACCACTAGTATACTTAAATAACATGGACACCACACCTTTTACAGCAAGAAAAAATGAAAAACTTCACTGGAAACTTCCAATTGAAAATTACATTTGAGTATATTACAAATGGATTCTGTATTTATGACGATTCTGAAGAAAAAAATGTAGAAAATTAAATTAAATTCCCTGAATGATAAAAAAATATTAAATAGGAGTGTATAACGCTTCATATTCCAAGTTTGTGAAAACAAATTTTCAAATTTAGTGCATAACTTTAGTCTATATAATACTTTATATTATAATGTTGTCCCGGTACTCAGGTTCTGTTTGAGATATTTGTATACAGACCCTAGAAAACCTGGATTATCAATCACGCTGCTTGGACATAATAAGCTTTTACTTTCTATATCTAAAACTAACCTATCGCGTTTGAACTGCGAGTTTGCCTCAAAGTCGCAAACTACGTCGTCGTCGTAGCACTGGTCGATAGTCGGCACGCGGCGGTAAGTGCGGTGGTACCATGGGTACTGCTTCTGGTTGGGCTCCACCACCGACTCTGAACAACAACAGAATCATCAATCCCAAACTTACATAACTAACATGTCTGTGTACCAAACGAAATTACCTCTGAACCACGTTACGGGAGCGTCCACCGTTCTGTAAAGAGCGTTTATAAAAGCCTTGAACACATTGTCTTGGCCTGGAACTGGTGGATCACCGGCACCCATTTTCAGCGATTTTTTATAAAATCAATGAATAATAACTAATGGTTTGCTACGATTTTTCGATTATTTTGACGTTGACAGTTGACACTTCAATGACGATTTATTTTTTACCCCCGTCTTGAAAGAGCAAAGGCAAATTTGCTTATACAGCTTTGACAATAGCAGTTTTACTCTGGTCCCTCAAGTTCAAAAAACTTAGTTGAAAATGTTGTTAACGTCAGCTTCATTATTTTAATCATTACTTAACTGACTTTGTGAAACGAATGTAAAACACGATCCCACACGTGTCGTGACATTATAATGATTCAAGCACATTGTGGGAGCATCATTATGTTGGTATTTTATTTTTCTGTGCATTTGGTTGGGGATTTAGCGCACCCTGCCAGCGTGCAGCTATCAGGATAATCCGTGATAATCACCCCTTGTAATCAACAATAGCTCATTTGACAACTAAAGTCAAGCGCCAAAGTTTTATTATTTATTATTATTTGTTATTTCTATTATTTTAGTTTGTGTGTTGATGCTACAGAGTACTTTTTATAGACAGATTGATGCAAACATAAATAGCGAGTATTTATTGTTACACTTGCAGCTCAAGTCTAGCCGCCAACACTTTAAATTGATGAATTACAATCATAAATTATTTACCAAAACTCTTCACGCATCTTATCTCATTTCCTATTCAAATCCCAAGAACTTTTTGCTTCAGAGTAACTTATTTCTCGGGGTAGGCACCTATTTAATTATTCATGTAGAACTAGTGCAGTATTTTAAAGAAATTCCCTAGGCGGTCGTAAGGTCCCTACAGGGGCATAAATTTTGCCAAAAAATAAGTTATTAGTAGCACCTACCTACTTACTTCAAAAAGTGCGGAAAAAGAGTAAACGAGGTCGGGTATAGGGTCCCTTCGTAAAGAGCACTTAGGGATTACGAAGTGTATGCATGCAGGGCGGGCCCTTGATTAGACTAGAGCGAGGTTGTTTTTCAGCGCCCTACGATCAACGGCTTCTATTCGTCCTCCCCCGTCAACTTCTGATCCTGCTAAATTGCTAGACACACAGTCCCAGTGCCACCTGGTTTTGGCGCCCTTTGCCATCTGGTGTCTAGAACAGCCACTTCACTTGCTCTACCCTAGGGCCGGTTTTGTATGCTTACCTACCAGTTTCAACCTCCTTGTCCTCAGAATGCGGTGGCACCCCTTCGCTGCGTTCTCCCAGACTAAAGAGCGCACGAACGTCAATTTATTCACCGTGATAGTGTTTCTCGTCGTCTTCGGAGTGATCTTCCTCTCTAATCTACTGTTGCAGACATCTTTGGTAACAACAGCCAGGGCCCGCTTCAATGAAGTACCGCAGGTAGCAATAGAATTTTAGTATTTAATATAATAGCGTAATTTAAGCTTAATTTTGGTTATTATTATTAAGTTTTTAAACTCACGTCAGGTAAGATGGAGGATAAAACGTACGTTGATTTCGTCCCTCACTCGTATGCTACGTTTGGCCTAATGGAACAACAGTGCTTTCGCTCCGGTGACCGCGGTTCAAATTTCGTGTAGAAAAAGTTTTTCTTTTCTTTTTCTATTTGAAATGCGTTGTGCACTTTTAGTTTTCCCTTCTGCCGGCACTCCCGGAGTGCAACCCATCCGTTTTTTTTTGTTTTTAACGTTACTGGGTTACAGTATCGTGAGATTTTTCCGGATAAACGGCTCATAAATGTTTGCCCTACTCGCCCGCCCCCTTCCCTTCTAGTCTATGTACTTCACAGATGAAGTTCAATTAGTTTTATAGAAATCTTAGAGAAACATACAACAGCTACTACTTACGACAGGAAGAGAGGATAGAGACGTCGCCGCCGGTGCAGGGAGCTGTCGACGCCGTCTGGCAGCCTGTTCTTGGGACCAGGTAATCTATAGCCGGGATAAACATTATACTGAGGATTGCTTAAAATATTTTAGTTTAGGGCAATTGTTACCCTGCGTTACTTTGCGCTCACTGAAATCTGGCGCATTTCTCCTTAGCCTCGTACTTTAATGTCTAATAATAATTATAGCAGCTGAAAGAGTCCCCTTCCCCAAAGTTCTGCTTAAGTAGATACCTATCAATATCTTCATAAATTTCAAATTACTATTAAATACAATACCTACAGAGCATTACGTACAAAACCTATTTAAAAGAAGCCCTTGTATGTATTGTACCTTTTTAACCCCCGACGCAAAAAGAGGAGTGTTATAAGTTTAACTTCGATGTCTGTGTGTGTGTATCTCCAGCGGATGGACCGATTTCAATGCGGTTGTTTTCATCCGAAAGCCAGTTTCCGTGCGGTGGTTCTTAATCATGTTTGGTAAAGATTAATCCAGCAGATTATGCGTGGAGGGTTTTTAAATTTTAAATTTATGGTAATTTTGTCACTAATAAATAGCTCGCCACAACTGCGGGTGACCCGTAAAGCGATGAGCATTTTTGGCTATTTCGTTTTATACGTTTTGACACTCGTACCTACTTTATGACTATTAAACAATACGTCTGCTGGAAATTTTGTCACGTTGACGACTCAGTCCCGGAATTTCTTTTATTACTCTTATTATACTATGTAGTGACATCGCGCGGGTTTCTTAAACACCGATGTCGTTTCCAGCGCTGTCTTGGAGGGCACTGCCGATTGCCAACAGTACACCCGGACCGTTAAGTAGTTAACTACTTATAATTATTATTATATCCTTGTTCTTTTTAAACGTTTACCTCTAGATCTAGGTTCTTTGTATACTCGGCATACGTGGAGAGTCGTACCAGCGAGGCAGTGCGCGTGATTGCAGCGGCGAAGACGCGCGGGGCAGACGCCGTCGTCTGCCGGCTGTGGCTGCCTGACAACCGAACCATTACTGTTAAGGCCAGGGTAACGGTGAGTTTCACATAGTCCGTTGAATAAACTTTATGGTATCTACCGAGCTTCACTGTCAGATGTGCTTAATAAAAACATTTTGTACAGACCTAGAGCAAATGCATTTACGGTGTATTATATTTTCTACACGGAGTTTACACGTAGTAGTTTTTACACGGAGGCAGTGGCGTAGCTAGGTAACCAAGGGCCCTGGTGCAAATAAAAAAATGGGGCCCCACTACTATCTAAACTGGTCACGTTTTAATAATAATAGTTCGATCGAGATTTTCTGGTAAGGATTCGAGGGCCCTCTGAGCTTGAGGGCCCCTGGGCACTGCCCCGCCTAGTCCCTTGGCAGCTACGCCACTGCACGGAGGAGGCCTATGCCATGAGGTTAGCCGAATTACGCGACAATTTAATAATAAAAAATAAAATATAAAAAACAACAACAACAACATACTTACTGAAATTGTAGCGAATTCGGAATAAAAAGGCTATATTATATTATTATTATATTTTCTACGTATGACTGTGTTTATGCCAATGTCAACGCAGCACCACGTCACTTCTGTTTTCAATATCGTTAAAGTTTAAGTATGGCATACAGCTTACAATGAAAACACTAAAAAAAATTGATTCTTCAATTGTCTTTAAATTTTCATCAGCCTATCAATGAGCACTGGAATCTGAAGTACAGCGCGTCGTACGTGCTGTGCAGCCTGCGCAACACGGGCGTGCGCGCGCAGGAGACGGCGGGCGCGGTGGTGGCCGTGCTGGCCGAGACCAGCGCGCACCGCGCCCCCACCAACCTGCTGCCCGTGCTCGACACGCTGCCCAAGCCAGACATAAAGGTGATTCACACTCTTTACCCCTTAATCATTAACCGCTTGTTAACCCGTCGAGCGTCCCGGGTGCACAGAGTGCATAACGTTGTGGGCACACCCGTGCCCACAGGGCGCTCGACGGGTTAACCTTATTCCCTTCTTAATTTACAGCCAGCAACCAAATTGTAAATTTTCAGAACACCCTTCACGTATGCGTAAAGCCTTTCTACAGTGGGAATTCTAGCGAGGACTGGCTGGTGGAGTGGTTTGAGTTGAACCGGCTGTTGGGTGTGACCCACTTCTACATGTACAACGAGTCGCTCAGCGCACAGGTAGCCTGTGTGCTGGAGCGCTACCGCCGGGAGGGACTCGTCACGCTGATGCGGTGGAATCTGCCGTTCATCTCCAGGTTGGAGATAAGGTAATCCACTGTAGATACTTTCGAGACATCACACCTCGCTGGCAACATGATGAGATCCAAATTGAACCGTGAATCATTTCGAACTTCCATTCGATTTTATCTTCAACTTGTTTCGACTGACGTTGGTATATTGCAAAATATTTCACGTTCTTTATTTACTAAAATGTTCACTAGGCATTTGGAGCCTCAACATAATAGACCCACTTGGTAGCGCAAGTAGCATACTTCAGCTGCCAGTACAGTCTTAAGCTGGAATCCGGCCTAAAGTAGGCATTCTAATGATAACAGTAATCGACACCCTTTAATATGATCAGTTTTAACATCTAGAACGGGAGGCCAGTATGCAGCGTTCAGTGACTGTCTGTACCGGTCAATGTCGTCGGCTAACTGGCTTTTGATAATCGACGTGGATGAAGTAGTTATCCCGCGGCGAGAACGGACTCTACCTGCGCTGCTATCAGCGCTGAGTGCGTCTTCCTACGTACCTCCCGCAGCGCTTTTGTTTAGAAACGCCTACTTTTATTTAAGATGGGAGGTGAGTCGGGTAGCTAGATTACTTTTTATTTCTAAAACACTGTGGGACAGTTAAATTATTTTAAGGAAATACATTCAGGACGATCCTGAAGCGCCGGTTCCGCTGCTGACCGCGCGTAAGACGCGTCGCTGGACCGAACCACACCCAAATAAAAACCGTACGAAGTACGCACTACGACCGACAGATGTCGTTGAGCTGGGCAACCATTTCATATGGGAGTTTATGGTAGGCGCCACTGAAGAAGTCGTACCCACCGACCGCGCGTTGCTGCATCACTACCGGGTGAGAACCAGCGGTTCCATTTAAACACTTTGTAGGATGCCAGATTCCAAGCTTCAATATTTCCATATGGCCATGCTGAATGAAGAAAGATCCAAGCCTTTGTCTGCATGATAGGAAGATAGATCGATTTATTCTTGTGACCGGTTTGGAGGTTACCCATTTCTCAAGCCTGTGAAAGCCACGCCAAGCAGCAGATTTTACATTGTCGTGTCCGTTACGTACAGTAAAACAGCTGGGAAAATTGCGAGCACTTAGAGGCATTTTCATTTTAACCCTCTACGTTGGGAAAACATCAGCACTCAGGTGTTGCAAATATCTGTGGGTAACAGTGACTTACAACATGTGACACATTTGGCAGTTTTTCTTTTTTATTGTATATAAACGATACACATACTTACCTAAATACGTGTGCTAACAAAGTATATGTAATAGAATAATAATAAAACAATACGAACCAAAGAAACGCCTCATTCAATTAATTGTCCGTATATTCAAGCTCCAGCGTCGTCAAGTGAAGTTCTGTATGAAGTTCACAATTCTTTCACAGATAAGTACTGAGTTTACTTCTTCTGTTTCAGGCACTTTATTTAGAGTCCGTTCCGTCAACGATTGACCGCACTGCGCACCGTTGGGCCAAAGACCTCATGCAGCACGTCACAGCAGAGAAGCAACAAGTCGCTAAAATCTGTCCCGTCTCGGAAGCTGACGCAAAACTGATGCAGCATCTGGCTCGCATTAAATCAATTAGCCCAGGGGCCCAATTTTTGAAAGCACATCACTCGAAAGTACGACTCGAAAGTGGTATAAATCAGCTTATATCTCCAAAACTACATCTCTAATCAAAGTTTTGACTAGTGCACAAGATTAATGAGAGCTGTGATTGTCTTCTATGCTACTCGTATTCCAAATTCAGCACAATTTTACACCACATTCGAGTGGTATTTTCACACATGTGCTTTCAAAAATCGGGCCCCAGATCTACTTCCGCTTTAATATTAAGCAATTAAGTGCAAGTCAAGCACAGGTTTTTAAAGTACCTAGCCATCCTGTTTCGTATCCTGCTGAGCATAGACTTCTCTATCTTTTGGCCAGTTTGGATCAATTAACTCCAAATCGTACCGCCATCAGCTTTTTGGTCTTTTCTATGGGACGAGATCTGATGAGATGTTTTTGCCCAGTCCCAGTATCCGAATACATTCGGCAAACAAGTCCCGCCGAGCATAGTGTCTGAAATATGAAATGTTTAAAAAGCTGATAGGCGGATTCAGAACATTGTCCAATGTTTTGAAAGCAGCTACCCTATAATTAAGTGGTAATTAGTAGGTATTTTACGTTTTGGTTTGTTTTTTTTTTGTTTCGTGCTCTCTGTGTTTTGTATGTTTGGTAACTTCGTATTATACATAAATAAATATTCGATATACAAACACAAGCTAGCTATTTTATTGAATCAGGCGTTACTTTGCGGAGGTCCATTTCAACGAACAAAAAATTTACATTGCTACTCCGCTACTCACGTGCAAGATAACCAAGCCTGTGTGAAATATATATGTTTTTCATGCAATCCCTCCCTCCACTGCTGCCAATAAAACACTATAAATCCCACAAACTTAATTATCCCTTACACCACACAAACACTGACGCGTTTCGATCCCTCTACGCTATTCAAAGTAGTTTACAATACGAGTGGAACTCTTAAAGTCTCAGTGAGTAATGAAAAAAGGGTTCAATTCACAAATAAATAAATTTTGATTTAGGATATAGATTATTTAGCTAGCAACAAAAGTGGAAAGAAATAATTTTTATTGGGTTGAATCCTTTTTTGCGTAACTGCGTCTAGTTTAGACTAGCATTGTATAATTACATAAAATCACGGGATTGTAATTTCTGGCTCATTGTCGCATTAGGCATCGCCTAAAATTTTTTATTTATCATCAGACAAAACGACCCTGGGTCACCTCGCGGAAAAAAATCATCGTCGCCAATGGACCACACAACACATACATTATTGTGTTTTATGCAGACATACTATAAATTATTTTCATCGTGCCAGTTTGTGAACATGTAAGTAGTAGCTACTTACATTAATAAAGCGTAATGGGAGCGCACTTGGTCAGTTGTTTTCAAGCAACGGAACACCGATCGATATAATTATAGCTATAGCAAGGCTGCCCAGAGAGCCCGCAGACAATCAACTCAACCTTCCACCCACTGATAGATAAAGGCTTCAATATCAGAAGTATCTAGGTAACATCTGTCCGTGTGATATAGGTAGGTACGTATTCTCCGTTCCAGTAGGTACATTTTGACGCCTATATAAACAAACCAATTTCATTTTAATTTCCATTCACTCATTGTATGCTAATTAGCATCATGTCCCCCGGAATGTTGAAGGATTATATATTTTACAACAATTTATACTATGATTATTATATTCAATTATGAAAAAAGCGTTAAAATGGGCTAGAGAAAAAGAGTTTTGTCACTAAATAATACAACATTTTAATATAGAACATAAACACGTTGAATAGAGTTTTATTTTATAACAGTTTTAATTTTGAATTTATACTCTTTTGTACACTGTTGCATAGTTTATGCCAATGACACTGACATAGTCACAGTTTTTTTTACTGAATTGAATTGTTTACAATGTTTATACATATCTTGTAAAATAATTTTTAAAGCATGCTAAATTAATCGTTTGTTATGAACTAATAATAAAACAGGTTTCAAGATTTTTTAATTGTTGTAGTATGTGAAATCTACAGTGTACCTACAAGTTATGTGACAGATACTTAGTCTTTACAAAAATGAATAATTAGTCATTCCTTTGACGGCGTACGCTTTGAACGTCGATTAATGTACGGAAACATGCGTCAAACACTATTTAAAACTCCGATAAACATTTACAGGAATGCTAGACAAAGTAGCCCAACCACTTACTGAAGTACCTATGCCGGATTAATTACACACATACATATAAATCACGTCTTTATCCCTTACGGGGTAGACATGGCCTGAGGTAACAATACCTAAAGTCCACGTTTAGCATGAAAAGTGATTCAAAGAACAGAAGCAACTGGTTACATTCTATGTTTTTTTCTTCCCAGACCAGAATGGAAGACAATCCGGATTAATTTTAAGATACATGTATTGAAAACACAAGAAATGACGCACAGTTATTTTGTTAAACGAGACAGTATGTTTGTGGTACGAAAATGTAATGCTCACTTCTTCAATATCAATAGATATCTACCAACTGATAGAGCTTGTAACGCCAGGGCCACCCAAGGATGAAGTTCTATGAATGGTAAATGGAGGACTATAGACCGATCGCTTAAATCGGTCTATAAAAGTACGCAGACAAGAGTAAAAGAACTCCACCAAGCAAGCTGTTTGAATTGGGTTGCATGATCCGAGGCGTACTATCCGGCCTCACTTTGATTTGCAGAATTCTTCTTTCACTTTTTATTTGATCAGAGAGTGAGCAAACAGACATGGTATCTACGCTGAATAGTTCAAGAAGGCATATTTATATCTACACTAGGTGTTGCCTGCTTATCGCTATCCGCGAGAACTATGCGATATTCCGGGATAAAAACTATCCTGTGTCCTTTCCCGGGACTGTAACTATCACTATGCTAAATTTCAACATAATCGGTTTAGCCGCTTTGCCATGATGGTGCAACAAACATCCAAACTTACAAACTTTCGCTTTTATAATATTACTAAGATAAAGCAATTTAATATTTCCTCAGAGGCAGCGGAGCGTGTTTCAATCACTGGTTAATACTCCCGTCTGTTCCCCGGAGCATTCCAGAATGCTACAACTTTTCCTCCTCGCTTTTGGATTATGGGGGTAAACAAACATTCTTCAATGAATTTTTCTGTCATTGATATTTTCGACACGCTTATGAGATAAAACAATTGCAAAGCTTATAAACCATCGTTTTAAGAATACTGAGTTTACTGTCTATGAATCGTTAACCGAAAATCACTTGGCAAATGCGTTAATTTAATCAAAATCGTAAATTGGTTTCTTGTTATAGGTGTATTGTTCGACGTACCGTACACTTGTTTCATTTAAAAAAAAATACTCGCTATCGCAAACACAAACAAAGAAAGCGTCAGCTGATTCGTCACATCTCTCAGATTATTTACGGACCTAAATGATAGATTTGCACGCATATGCGAACAAATTGGTAGACTATTTAATTACGCCTACACTAGTGATAACGTTTACAACCACTTTGCATACTTTATCTGCTCAAACGTTACGCACGATAACTCACCCTGAGCCATCTTATGTAGATTGCTATATGTATAACAAAAACAAAGTGGCGTATGTGGTAGCGAGTTGCCACATAGGCTTATTTGAAGTCGTTAGATCTTCAGTTGTTTTTAGTAGCTACTTATGCCTGTACTGACCGCATTACCTAGTCATAATAATAATGGCATTCCGCATATTGTTGCCGTGAAGTTCACGCGGAAAGCTCGGCGCGGCGAGGCATTGAGCGGGGGCGGGCGGCGCATGCGTGCGCAGCGGCGTCACTACGCGGGGTTGCCGACATCCAGTGAAACTGGAAACAGTCGGATTTTAACAGAATGGATCGCGAGAAGTGAGTCTATCTGTTACCAAGTTTAGTTTGATTTTTATTTTAAACGCAACTCTGCTTTTCTGTATTTAAATATGTAGGTGGCTATCTACAATTCTGAAAGACAGCAAAAGCCACTAACACAATTTTTATCTCCAAGAGTATATTGGTACAAATTAGTTCAGTCAAATATTTTTCATCAAATAAATAGTTTATCAGAAACAAAGCAGGTTTGGGGAGCGATTGCCCAAAGTTAGCAATAATTAGAGTTATCGCTTGCAACCCACGGCACCAACAAAGTCCTGTCATTCAGTGCGCGCCAGTGCGGAGGGTCGCGCGTGGCAGACGGCGCGTGACAGCCGTTCGGTCCCGATGGTAGCGAGTGCCGGGCGCGCGGGCCGACCAACCCACAACCCATGAGAGTACCCAGAGCACCCTGCCCTCAGGATGCGCTGGCGTCCCCGCGCGGCGCCCTCCCGCGCCAAAGAGCGCGCCAACATCAGCTTCTTCATCTTCATCATGTTCTTCGCTGTCTTTGGAGTGATTGTTCTCACTGAACTCTTGCTCCTTGAACGGCCTCCCGTCACCTCCGCAAGGTCCCGCTACAGCGAAGTTCTGCAGGTAAGCAATCATAATATTACGTATCTCGGATGTTTACAAATTGTGATGCGCGCGATAATTCCGAACGAACGTGCTTTTTTGAGACGAGTGGCGTAACCATAACCATGGAATTTATTTGCAAATGGGACACCTTCCATCTTCATTCTGAAAATTTCTCCGTAGAGTCCGTAAGTAGATGCTTCTCTTTTCTATTTGACACTTCAATATTACAGGATTATGAAAAAGGTGAATGGTCTATTATTTTATTTCAACTAAAAGTGTTACCTGGACAAAGGAACAAATCAAAATTATTATGTTTCAATTATGTTAGCATGATAAATAATGGTAAAAATGACCATTTCCATTCTGCTTCAGGCAGGGCATTGTTTCTAGTCTCAAGCTCTTACCCCTTCTTTACTTTATGCTTAACACTTGGTATTCTAAATCCTGCTATTTGTTTACATAACTTTACCTAACAGGATGTTTTGGGCGATATGTGTTCTGTAAATAAATTTATTCTTATCTAACACGAGTAGGTACAACCGCGCGTCGAGAGCGCCAATCAAAACTTCGTTTACATCAAAATTAATGAAAAAATGGAGCAAACGTGACGCACAGTATTTTAGTGGTGGCGACTCCACTTTGTAAAATAAGAAAGCGAGTGCCAGCAAGTGACACAAGAAAAGCTTTGTTTATTTTTGTTTTTAACATTGTCTTAAGGTACACACAGGTTCATTTTCTTTGGGAAGTCTTGTAAAACAGTATATGTATTGTGTGAAGTAAGTAAGTAAATGCTTTATTGTACAAATAAAAAGAAACAAACACATTTCACAAAAACAAATTAGATATATGCACAAAGGGGAACTTAATCTTATATCAGTTAACCTTTGAGTACATGAGAGGAGCACTAATCTAAGGACCAACAAAGAGAGAGTTTAAAATTACAAAAGCCACAATATAGCGTACACCATACTCAAAAAAGGATAAAGTCTTCCTGATCATATTTTAAAAACTAGTCAAGTGCGAGTAAAACCACTCATGCACCGAGGATTTGGTGCCAGTACATAATATGTAAGTATGAGCCCAGCAGAAAATAAGTAAGATATGAAAAACAAAGTTATTTTTTGCCGATCAGTGATTTTCTTACTTTCTTCTTCACTTCTGTTGTGAAGCTAAAGAATTTTAGTACATGATGAATACACCTTTAAAAGGTTGTTATTGGACGCGTGAACTTTAAAGCTTCATTTCCTTATGGTAGAGATAAGTTTTAGTGTATTAGTATCAATTGGATATTACGAGTTCAGGAGAAAAAGGGTCTTAACAGACAAACGGACAACGAAATAGTTCTAGAAATGTTTATTTTCTCTTTTGAGGTACAGAACCTTGAAAAACACACTACCACACGTTAATTCTACATCAGCTTAATTAAGCTTAATACCAAAAAGCTCGAATTAATTACTGGTACATTTAAGCGCTCGTTCTATTTAGATAGAGTAGTTAATTGTACTGTTTGTTTTAGCATAATCAGTCATTAATGTTGTATCAGAACAGAGGAGTTATGGATGAATATTTTATCAAGCAAATGAGAACTAAGTAATTCATTAAATAGAAGGTATATTCGGTTGACGATAGGTATATAGTTGTTAGTGAATCGATAAGATCAATAGAGCCAAGTTTGATAACATAGGATTATTATAAGTAATTTATAGATCTACTTAGTCGTATAGACGTAGATAACAAACGACTTAAGGATTACTAACAGTTTTCAACTTGATTTTACAGATAGTTAGGGAGCTGGCGAGCATTTCGGTATATGATTTGCACACGTTTCACGTTGAGGTGGAGTGCAGTTTAAATCATTACGAATCGATTTGGTTCAATCAATTAAGGTCCTATGTCGCTGCGTTTTCGCGTTACAGCGGATTGAAGTTGCTTAAAAAAATGGGGGTATTAAGTCATTTGCACATGTCTGCCTCTGGAGTTTATTGGTCACACAGAGCAAAAACAAAGAGGAGGCGTGGTAATAAGATTTCCCTATGAAACATAGCGTGACATTTTGCGGGGTGAGGGGTTGTGGAACTCCGCCCACTTTTCAATTTTCCATCCGTCGGTTAGTAGCAAAACCACTCGCCTAGCAAGTTAACAGCGATACATTGACGTCACTACGTAGTTCAGCTATCTCATACTAGATGTCAATTAGTGTAAAAGTAATGGGACGTACTCAGAACTTTAAGCTTCAAAAAGTTTGTGTTAAAATGAATAAAATAAGGGTAACCATTTTTACTGATTTAGATGTATATTGTACTTATGTAAAATAATAGACAAATTATTACAATACAATACAAATACTCTTTATTGAACACCACAAATCAGTACAAAACATAACAGAAACAAAGAACAAAGTAGACAATAGGCGGTCTTATCGTTTAATAGCGATCTCTTCCAGACAACCAATACAAGAAATAAGTTGGAGACAGTTTAAGTAGGTTATAAATTATTTTTCACACCACCTGCTCGACAATGGCTAATTATATATCATGTAAACCTTACTCAAAGTAAGTCATTATAGCCCTTGGCTTTCGCCGGGTAGTAATATTGTACTGAAATTCATTATAACCCGTAGGTTACTAAACTAATTAATACAGAACTGAAAGAGGGTTTCAGAGGAAATTGCATTCCTTTAGAGGATATTTCCATATTGAACGAATCCTCTGTACAAAAAATTAATATCACATCAGAACGTTATCGGATTTTACAAAATGATTCGAGCTTGGAGTCATTGAATGACACGGATGTCGAACCCATGCCTGATGATTTGTTGTTAGAATTTGATGAGCAACTAAATACAATGACAGGTGATTATTTGCGCCGTTAAATAGTAGCATATATATCTGGGTACGTAGTGAAATATTTACATTCCAACATCAAATGCGAGAGCTGCCATAAAGCATTGTATGCTAATAACTACGACGATGATGACCTTTATTTAATAAAAACTAAAAATAAAGGTGGTCTTATTTTCCCATCTAAAGATGTCATAAATATATGTATGGGCTGACAGTTGGCATCGGAATCAGCTGGCTGTCACATTCATACAAGAACTGTCAAAATGAACACGATGGCGATTGCGAAACGAACATAATTTTATTTACAAAATTCAATTACCTGCGAAAATAACAGTTTTGGTTAATTGTTGTCGGTTGGTTACTCTATTGTTTTGTATGGTTGCGAAATGCTTAAAACGAATATCTATATATTTTTCTGCTATAGATTTAATCAGAAGTATAATATGATTAACAGTCGGTGATTGGTCAAACATATGCTTGGCCGATTGTTTGAAACAATCTTGTCCAATAAGGGACTTTAATGTATTCGATACAATTTTGTGTTTACGGAAATTAGGAGAATTCAAAGATTGCGATTTAACACATCGGATACTGCATTCGGTTCGTATACATATATTTATGACATCTTTAGATGGGAAAGTAAGACCACCTTTATTTTTAGTTTTTATTAAATAAAGGTCATCATCGTCGTAGTTATTAGCATACAATGCTTTAAGGCAGCTCTCGCATTTGATGTTGGAATGTAAATATTTCACTACGTACCCAGATATATATGCTACTATTTGACGGCGCAAATAATCACCTGTCATTGTATTTAGTTGCTCATCAAATTCTAACAACAAATCATCAGGCATGGGTTCGACATCCGTGTCATTCAACGACTCCAAGCTCGAATCATTTTGTAAAATCCGATAACGTTCTGATGTGATATTAATTTTTTGTACAGAGGATTCGTTCAATATGGAAATATCCTCTAAAGGAATGCAATTTCCTCTGAAGCCCTCTTTCAGTTCTGTATTAATTAGAGTTTTTTTGTAAGCTGCTTTAAACTGGCGTGAGGTTGGATTATTATTAGCCCTTCCATGTGCCCTTATTACCCCAAAAAATAGTTCCAAATGATCTTGCGAAAATTTGTACAGAGTTAGATACTTTAGTACTTTTTCTTTTTCAATCAGGCGGTCGTACAAAAAAAGAGTACTGTTGATACATGTTAAAAGGCCTACAAAGCCAGTTTTTCGGTTCGTAGCGATAACAGGCTTATCTTCATCGGGAGCTACTATATACATCAAGTAATATTTAGCGAATTCTAAATACTTTTTTGTATTTGAAATATTTTTTTCAAACAAGGGTTTTTTGTACTCCATTTGACACATGTTTCGAGAGTTGAGAATGTCAAAGACATTGTTAATCAAGCGGATAAAACTAATTGTTGCCGCTGCATTTTTGAATCCAACATCACTTTTTTCGCAAAGGTGGAGTGCGTCAGCTACGCTATTACTAAAAAGCTGACTGGCTAATTTTACTTTCATTTTTTGTCGCTGAAAATGTATATGCTTGTCTTTTAACTTGTTCCCGAGATGAAGACCTTCAGACTTTTGTAGGTTATTGAGCTTGACGAGATAGGACCATTCTACATAATTGCCCTGATAATCAAGAAACCTCTTCGTTTAAATCACTTGTGGTAGGCTCCATAGGTGATAGTGCGGGCTCTGGTAATTTTCTTTTAAGCTGTAATATAAGAAATAAAATGAAATAGGTACTTATTCTCCCAAAATAATTAAAAGTTGATTATACAAACAATATCGAAACCAACCGACAAATCCAGTTTTAAACTAGGTAAAATGCCCTTCTTTAATCTTTTATAGCCTTTTTTTGTCACTATAAAGTCTGCATTATTAAAATGGCAAGAACAAATCTTTGTATATTTTGTCGGAGCCCAATCCGGTCTATTAATTTTTGTGATCCATTGTTGTTTTAAATTATCATCGGATGGAAATCTAAAACAAATATAAAAAGAAATGAAATTAACTAAGTGGCAAATTATGTTAATATGGATAAAATGTTCATTTAATAATATTCGAAGTTCTTTCAATTCATGAACAGTCACGGAGAATAATATGTGTGCAACTCAGAACTTTGTTACTTCAAAATATTTGCTATTAAAATGTATTGTTATTTCATTACTGACCATAGCCGTGCGTTATTCGGTAAAATTATTTGATTCTAATTACGGCTCTGGATATTTGGTACGTTGAAAATAGTTGTTCTAATTGACGATAGATGGCGGCCTGTTTACAATATATTTATAAAACTACTAAAGTACTGTTTTGGCGACTAAAAAGTATTTAGGACTAAATGTATACTTTAGTTTTCAGTATACACGTATGATTATTACAATATACTAATGCGGAACTTTACGTACTTATATTTTTCATTCACAAAGTTACGCCATCTAGTGTCGAGAAGTATAACTTTTACTTGAAAGCCGAAAATTTTCTAGAACTATTTTAATAATTACGTATAAAATTACTTACATATGAAATGTGATACCATTCATAGCATCAGAACGTCTGTCTGAATAACTTTGACACGATAAAACACAACACTTCATCCTGTTCTTCTTAAAACCGTGAAAACACACCGATAATGCGAATCTCGATACATGTGCACATGACGAACGCTGACAACATACTGACTAAGCCCCGCCCACAATGATGACGTCAGGGCCTAATTGAAAATCACAGTGCACAGTTGCTTAGGCCAGCTCCTCTTTGTTTTAGCTCTATGATTGGTCACAATCATCTTGAAAACGAAGAAAATCGAAGAGGCAGACATTCAGGACTCTGCATTATCATGGGACGGAGTCTTAAAAGTGTAAAAAAAAAAAGCTCTACTAAGTCATTTGCACACGGTTCCCATTGCGCCCATTCGATTCACTATGACTCCGTGGATTCGAAAAAAAATGTGGCAGACACTTTGCTTGCTGATTTTCACCTGTATAACTGTTTGAAATTCACGGAATTAAGGGACAGCAGGCATACAGCAAAGCTATTCGGTAAGCAGGATAGATACGGCGCGAGCGTGCGTAGGTGCTTACCTGATAATATTGCCGTGTGTACCTATTGCATGGGATTATTGTTATTTTTTAGTTTTATTTATACAATTTTGTTTAATTATTATTCTCTAAAAGCACGGTAACGACTAAACTTCTGGAGCTGAAATCTATGCAATCATATTTTTTCTCAATGCCAACCAGAAAAAATCAATTCAATTCAGAAAAAAAAATCAAATGGTCTGCCTTTGGAATATCAGAGGCCTAAACGTCTGCCTCATCGATTTTCTTTGTTTTCATAAGGAATTCAAACATCAGTCCAAGAGGCAGACGTGTGCGCATAATATAGCACACCTTTTTTTTTTAACATTTTTGAAACGTTGTAAATTTACAACGCAGCACCACCATGATGGCAGACTATTTTTCCGTGGTTCTTCTCATTGTTTTTGATCGAACAATTCAAGTCTGCCAAGTGTGCATTTCATATACAATTTTTTAAATCATAAAAATAAATTAAAAAATTTAATACTACAAAAGTCAGAGCCCTGGATGTCTGCCTTTTCGATTTTTTGTGTTTCTAGGATGACTGTAATCATCAGGCCCAGAGGCAGACGTGTGCACATAATATAGCACACCTTTTTTTTTTAACATTTTTGAAACGCTGTAAATTTACAACGCAGCGCCACCATGGTGGCAGACCGGGTCCTTGATGTTCCTTAGGGCATAAATATTACTATTAATAACGTCTGCCTTGTGTGCTAATCATATAGAAATTTTGCTCGCCAGCTCCCTAGCTAAGAGTTTTTATCATTAAAATACCAATTAAAATAGGTAGGCATAAGTAATTAACAAATATACTTACTTACTTCAAATAGTGACTGAATGAATCATTCGATATTGCGTGTGTATGCCCATTCAAGATCAAACAAAAATAATATTCCATGGTGGCCGTTATTGTCGACGCCATTAGGTAAGGTTACTATGTTTATTTAATGTATGTTCCATCAAACCCAACATTTAATTAGGTATATTTAGTGTTTTATCTTTAGTATTTATTCTCACAATTCAATAGTATTAAACATTTTTAATAGAACCATTTTAAATGCATGCTTTGAGCAATGATTTTTAAAGGCGACCCCATGATAAAATACTTTTAAAAATATGCTCTTCACAATGGAAATGAAATCCCTTTTTTTTGGAGTAAGGGAATAAACTTTTTCAAATACTTACGCAGCAGACATACTTACTTAAACTTTTAAGTGGGGACTTCAACTGGTATTAGCTTCGTTAATTTCTTGTCCTGGTTCCTGTTCCGAACTTTAATAAAATAACTTTCCAGACGAGAATAACGCCGTCGGTTCTCATCTCAGTAAATGGGGCGTAGTGTGTAAACATGAGCTTGAACAAACAATCATACACCAATATATCCTAAAAGCTTGAAAGAAAGGTTTCCGACTGAATGGTTCGTCTTTGTCTACGTGTTTTCTTTTCGAACGTCGCAAAATTCAACTAACAAAAGTTAAGCCTTCTTATTCTTAACAAATAATAGTACCTACCTCGATTGTCTTTGTTCGGTCATGTTCCACATTTTTTTCCACGTCGGTGGCAAACAAGCGTGCCGCCTATCTGATGGTAAGCAGCTACTGTAGCCTATGGACGCTTACAAGTCCAGGGAACTTATATGCATATGGCCGACCCTTTTAAAATCTACATACATTTGCGACATTTAATTGGAGCGAATCAAACGCGTAAAATTATGATTTATTCACTATATTAGGCGATTATTATCAGTTTTCATTATCAACTACCTACTTCTCAATTAAATAAATAATCATTAAAAATATCGTTGAACAAAAAGTGTGTCCTTGGATAAAGTGCACAAGCATAGTAAGGACAGGAAACAATGTTTTCTTTTACAAAATATTTTATTGATAAAAAATTGATTACATCGGAACAGAGCGAACTATCACACCTCCTATTATGTTCTATTGATTAGAAATAAACGGGATTTTAATCCAAAGGATTGCAAATATTTACTATAAAAAAACGCAAAAGAGTTGCAAATGCTAACAGAAAATGGTTTCCGTTGGTTAATTGTTTTACGAAAAATAGTAGCATTTTCAGGTTATTTTTGTCTCTTATATACAGTCACCGTTATATGTTAATTTAAGTTACGGTATAGAAATTTGTCTAACAGAAGCACTTAACTCGGTGTTCGTGGTTAACTGGGCTAACACGTTTGAACAATGTTGACGCTGCGGTCTCGGCGTCATGACATATTTGCTTATTTCATTTACAAAGCTACACCATGTTCCATGATAACGAGGTAGTACTAGTAAACTCGGAAAGCACGCGATTGGTCAGCGATATGAGACATAAATACGCATCGGATAGGTTTACATGGCAGCCTAAATTCAGTCAACATTTGTCTATCGTACGGTGCGGACGCGTTATACTTTCTGTTACAGACTCCTTGCGCCGCCCTCCTTCTACATTTACTATTTATTTTTAATGTTAAATTTTGACATGGCTAGTGTCATGAATAAATGAACGATATTTACTGTCATGTAAGCCTGCCCCAGCATCGAGGTGAAATTGTTTTCGCCCACCGAACTTTGTCCCTTTCATTTGCGTACAAAGGTGCAACAGAGAGAACGCTATATGAACTCGTTATCTTGGACATGGTATTGAGTGCAATCAATAACGCATTTTTAAACTAAAGGAGGTAAAAAATAGAAAAAATACACGGTTTCTTAGAATGATTTTGGAATGTTTGAGCGGGTCGTTGGGTTAGCTTGACTGCACACTCCTGTACCTAAAGGTTTTTCATCTTGATTTTTAAATCAAAATTGAAGTCACTCCTTTGATGCTGTAAACTCTTTGATGCTGTTCAACTCTTGAAGAATATACAACCGTGTTTCTTTGGACTCTAAAGTTACGATGAGGCTTGAACCGTGATTTTTTTTAATCATGCCAAATTAAGGGTTAGTAAAACTAACCAACCACTAACTAACATATTCCAGATTAATTTAAAGAAATAGTAAGTAATCATTAATCAAGAGCAATAAACAAAGTTCAAATGCAAACTAGATACGTACACACACATGGTGCCATAAAAAAATTCCAGTATCTTATTGGGTAATAAAATTTTGAGAAGTTTTTTAACAGATTTTCTTATATCTGAGTTCCATTAACTTAGAAAATATTTCATTGTTTTGAATATTTTTGCGATTGTATTGCTCATCTTCCTGTTTCGATAAGTTGTGAGATATAATAATATTTATTACTGAAAAATACCATTCATAAACAATCATGCCTTGTCTGGAACCTTTATTATAACTACTTAGTTATTAAATATAAAAACATAATAGTATTAAGTATATCATCATTACTATCAGTACCAGCATTAAGCAGAGCTCGGTGGTTGCAAAATTCTGAAAAACATGTTTCCTCAGTGGAGAGTCTTAGATAGATCGATTTTTTGTCCCCAAAAATCCCTACATAGTGAATTTATCGAAATCGTCTGGACGCTTTCCGAGATTCCCAAAATAGATAAACAAATATAAGTAGATATATAATAAGGAAGCTACAATAAGTGTTTTATTATTTTGAATTTCCCTTTGTTGGATGTTGTTCCGTCAACAATCATTAAACACATCTGCAACACCTTTGAAGCCTAATGGGGTTGAAAACAAACATTCGTTCTCATTTACGTATGGTTGACTATCAAAGTATTTCAAACTGATTAATCTTTTAAATGGCCGGGAATGAAGGGGCTCGTGCGTCGAATATCTCGGAATCAAATTAAAGTTTTGTTTGTGTGGAAAGTGGGCAATCAGGTCGAGGGAAAGCCTTGATCGAAGGCGAACATTGATTTAAGTAAATTGAGAAAAGTAGGTAATCAAACTACCGCATATTATAATTAAAAGTAAATCATAATCAGATTAGGTACTTCCCCAAAATGTTAAGCGTCCATGGCTTTCAGAAAATTTCGTAAATAAAATACTGAAATACATAAAGATGCAAAGTAAGTTTATCCCATAATCGATTTACGATTTTCACAATTTTAGAAACGAATGTCGTCATTTTACCGAAGTTTACCCTTTACCGCAATTATCAACATGTTGATAACTCTAATGCATGACTGTTGATAACGTGTTAGCGGTAATTAATCAAATGCGGTTTGCAGTTTTACCACAACCACAATTACCAACATGGCAACATAATTTGAATGCAATCAATGACCCCGTTAAACAATTTATTGTGCACTAGCATTAACCCGCAGGCATAACCCATCAGACGTTTCATGGTTCTAGACTTGTAAAAATCCGGATTTGTTTTACTTAAATCCTGTGTCTTTCTTTTAAATCAGTAGGAATTCCCCAAGTACTCATTGGTTATCCCACTTCTCTTTTACGTACATTTTGCGGTAGAAATTCCGGATTACTTTTGAACGAAGGACATTCTTTAAGAGATAAAGTACCTAATAAACACACAAATTTTCACATCTTCAAATAAATTGTATGCTTTTTAGTAAATCGTTTTGTTTGTTATACACAACTCGGCATTGAAATCTGTGAGCGAACAATCAATCATGCCCTGTTTTCCCATCTTTAGGGTGGGATTTTTTTCCAAATTTAAATGGGACCACTTTTGGGGTAAACCCTTTCTAATAAAAAAAAGAATAATCAATATCGGACCACTCTGTAAAAAGTTATGCGTGGTCATGCATTAAAAAAATATACGAGTCGGATTGAGAATCTCCTCCTTTTTTTCGTCGGTTAAAAATTAATGTTGCTAAGCGCAAAACTCGAGACGGGTTGAAACAATTCGGCAATTTTTTTTCATAGTTTCCTTAACTTTTACTGAAGATTTATGGAGATTTTTTTATAAATGAAACTGGAGTAAAGCCGCGGGGACCAGCTAGTTTATGAATTTTGATATTATGATGATTAGCATACAGTAGGTATGATTTTGTTGAATTACGGTCATCGGTATTGATATCGGATAAAACAAATAACTCAAAAACTTATGCACTCTAACGGCTATACGAATAGAGTTGCGTTACATGTTTTACGCGCATCACTACTCACTACATAGTATAAAACAAAGTCGCTTTCTCTGTCCCTATGTATGCTTATGTCTTCTAAACTACACAACGGATTTGGATGCGGTTTTTTTAATAGATAGAGTGATTCAAGAGGAAGGTTTTTATGTATAATTCTACGCAGACGAAGTCGCGGGCAGAAGCTAGTTTGTTATATATTCGAAATGTTTGTCGGCGACTGTTCAACTATTTGCCTTCTTTCGATTAGTTTTAGGTAACGTACTTATCGCTACCAAAGCAATAACGTGGAGCGATACACTAAAACACTAAAAGAGCGGTGGCGTGTCGGAGATCTTCAGATATGAGCGGACGACCCCGAGGATACCCGAAACCATAGTTAAATTGAATATTGACTTTTGCACCAAGCTGCAGCACTTTAATCAAGGAGTAATTAAGCTTTCGAGACCTAGTTGCGGCAAGTTGGACTAATACTGAACTATTCGTTGACTAGAATGGGTATCGATCATAATACCTACGACTATGACATATTTTATTTGATTTCGCTCTGTTTATCTGTAGTAGGGATAAATAGTTACACTACAAATGAATGTCGGACTTCACCTAGTTTAGAGTTTCGTACAAATTATGCGGCAAATAGGTACCCAAGATTGACTAGTACTAGTTATCTTGTGAAACCGAAATAACTGCTACTTTTCGTTCGACATTGGTTAAATACATATACTGCTGCTATATTGTCACGTATTCAAAAGCGCCATCTAGCTGTGATCTTCATGATGCTTGATATTTCGAAAATGAATTCCTAAATCGAAAAACAGTTCTCACAAACCTTTTTTGGAATATTCATCCAGTGATATACCAAACTATGGGATAGACGAAAGAAAGAACCCTATGAACGAGGGATGTAAAATAGGAGAGGTAAAATTACCATTGGCTTAAATTGGCGTGAACTAGATAGAGCCAAATCATGTACTCAACATAGTAAAATAACGCACGTCAAGTTGTCTCTCTGTACGATGCTCTCAATTTTGTATAGTTTACTTGTACTGTTATAGTAAGTTAATGCTCACTTAGCAATAACGCATGCTGCGGACATATACCTGTACGGTACTTGCTGATCATATGACGAATAATGTGCGAGACATTTGGTTACATTTTCATTTAGGTAACACGTTTACTGTTATGGTTGCATTTTCACGTACTGACACTAAAAAGGTTAACGTTCATTATAATTATGGGGTATTCCATAAGCAGTTAGACGAACTTAAGGGGGCGATAGGTGGGCAGGTCCTGTACCAAATATAAACAAATGATTTTGCTCTTGCACTATAAGATAACCCTCCGACCTACCTAGATACCTCCCTGTCTTTGACAGCTTCCGAAACATTCGTTATCTCTCCAATACCCAGTTAAAATGCTACACGAATCCTTAAATACGGGAGCTACACAAGCAATTTGCTTTAAGAGAAACGGGAAACTAACCGTGACCGTCGGGTACAACCAAACCTAATATTTCTCAAGAGCAACAAACTTTGAGTATTTCCTGCTGCCTGCCGCTTCGAGGGCTTTTATGATAACTTTATTTGGGGGAACAGACGAAAGACTTCGCTCGTAAATGAGTAGGAATCACTATGATGAATATTAAAGATATTTGGCCTTCCCGTACCTACAGCCGTTGGGGGTTGGGATTAAGGGAAACATATTAATGAATATGATCTATAAATGACTAAAATGCTTCATCACTAATACATTATAATCGTGACTGTATCACCTGTAATTACAGTTAAGCAATGTCGTTCACTAAGTTAAAATATACATTCAATATTATGGGCACGTCACTGCTTATTATGCACTTGTTTATCACTTCTTAAAATTTCCTATCCTGTGGAAATTTCCGAAAATTCGCTCTGTTTCTTCTCTTTGTATACCTATCATAAATGAACCTGATTGCACAATTTTAGCTTTCTAGCTCCAAGTGTCTGAACGGGGTGGGTTATTAGTCAGCCAATCAGGCAGGGAGCACTCTTCTTTTTATTTATTAACGTTGAACTGTAATTTATTCTTCGTCTTCAACAACTTTTGCCTATTTTATCTACCTACATCCATATCATAACTTCCGTACATTATGTTCAGGAACGATTAGCAAATGGCCTACATTAAAAAAACCGTATCTGTGGTACGTTGTATTATAATGTTTACTTTGTTATCAATATTAATACTCTAATGTGTGGTTTTATTATATGGAGCATCAATCTCGATACTCTAATTACATTCAAACTTCGAACATCTTAAATAACAAAATCTCTGTCCATTGTCTTAGAATTGAGGAAAAAACTATAAAATGTCAGTCGTTTCATCTATTTCGATCTTCGAAGAACAGAAATTAATGTTGCCTACGTATTTTGATGTGAAAACGTTTATTGTAGAAAACTTATGATAGGCACTATGTACCGCCACATAAATAACTATAATATACAACATTTTGTACAACATTTTGTAACATTACTGAGCTGAGCCTTTTAGATTCCGAGTAAGTACTTCAATATACTTCAAGAGGTTAAGTTTGTAAGCATGCAAATTGAGGCTGTTCGGGTCAAGGAATTTGGGGCAACACTCCGTTGATATTGCCAGTAAGTACCATCTCGAGACCTGTCAACCGCCAAGTTACAGTTTGGAATTAGTTGAACTGCCTTAGTTAGCAGTTAGCGATTGATACAGAAATATTAAACGCTAGATTATTTATTTGTCACAGAGTTTTGTTCAGAGAAAAGTGAACAATATAAATATGTTTATTTATTTATTTATTTTATGTAGATACATGAACGTTTAGTCGTTAGTACACAGAACACTAGTTTTTTTTGGTAACGTTTTCTATAAATTAAACCTAGCTAGATCGATTTATCGCCCCCAAAACCCCTGCATACCAAATTTCATGAAAATCGTTGAAGACAAGTATTAGATAGATAGATTAAATGTATTAAGATAGATAAATGTTACTTTTTGGTGTTGCTACTACTATCGCTACAAAAACAGTAATTTCAAACTCCCGATGTCAATACATGACATCCGGGGGTGAAAATCCATTCTATTACTACTGAATCTAGTTCTAACACTGTTAGCAGGGTTGAACACAAAAGGCAAGGATTGTAATAGATCGTTAAACTTATATGATAAAATAACATTAATAACTCTCCACATTATCGTCATCGAGTTTATTTCTGCCCCAAGTAGAACAACGCAGAGGCAAGTATCAATAAATGTCATTGTAGGTAGTAAAATATTAAGGACTTTATGTCCGTGCCTAAAGAAATCCCTTGTTTAGTCGTTTATCACACAAGCCGTACCAAAACACTATTACTTATTGTCAAGTAGTTATCTATCGGCACATTTTATCCAATATGGCAGCAAGTTTTTGATTAAGTACCTACCTACTTTAGACTAAACATTTCATGTATGTTTTATCAAGTCTGAACCTTTAAAGAGTGCTCACTTTGAAGTGAAAGGTAAAATTATATCAGTGTCAGAGTGAAGTCTCACTGAAACTTCAATCAAAGTTCAAAAGGTAGCCTCGCGGCAATGTCAGCAGGGACTGTTACACGATTCGCTTGTATAAAACAGAGCTTGAGGCCCTAGGAATCTCGGTCAAAATAGAATTACCCAATTTGTGTGCGATTGGGCATGTTGTTTTTAATAGGGGATGTTTTTCAGTTGGTCTGCTAGCGAATAAAATGTAGGCGCGTTGGCCGTAAGCCGCGCGGGCTGACAGGGGCGTGAATAAGCGCCCGGATTCCACCGCTATGCCCCTAAGCCTCTGGAACGAATAAAAATTCCTCGCGTACATCCTTTCTATCAAAAGGGATGAAACTAGACTCTGTTTCTATTAAACTAATGTTGTGAGCCATGGCTGCGATAAATATTGCGATGAAAATATATACATGACTAATATACAGTGCCTACCAGCCTATTAGGTTTGCCACACCTAGATGGGTTTAATGTCATTGCAAGTAATCGTAACATGACCCATGAGACTTAAATTTTGTTGATGAAACAGTCATTAGTCATTATTGATATTAATTATGGTGGGCTTGCGCGGAGCAAGGTAAACTATGAAACTTCGAGTTAACTTCTATTCTAGGTAAAGTGTCAAAATATATATGGAACTGTCATCCTTAACTTAGTTATTTTTAACCCTGGACTAGTGCGACTCTTAAACGTTTCAAGTACTCTTAGAACGCCATTCGGGTTTGTCTTGCTGTCTCCCTTACTCGGTCGATTCAAGTATCAAACACATAATAGTGTGTGATACAATACATGCCTGAATGGTATTCTAAGAGCTTACGGACTGTACGGCTGGTTTTTGTATTCAGACAAAAACAATTTCAGCTGCCAATAAGAAATAAAACAAGTACACACGCAGGACAGGTTTTATTATTTAATATTCTATTAGAACAAAAAGCCATTACTATATTAGTGGGACAAAAATTCATAGTAAATAAATCGTGCTAGGTATACATTAATCAACCTATTGAGTCAATATTGGAACTCATAGCACTCACACAAGGTCGACAGACCGTTATCGGAATAAAACCATGAGGTAATTATCTTTAACATTGACTAGACAGCTTTACTGAATTTCAATTACAGAAATTCGTACAAATAGCGCATAAATTTTAAATGTTTAGGCAATTATACTATCCGGTGCTCATAGTTAATTACTTAATTTCACCTGAAACGTGTGACAATTAGTCAAAATATTATTTGAATACAAATTGCCTACTGATGGAAGATGAATACAGAATTTTATTCAACTAGTAGCTTTGGTTCGATATTATTTTTTTACTTAGTCGCTTGTGTCGAGTGATAATTAAAATTAAGCTCGTACCTGTTAGTGTAGATAGTATACATCCACGTAGTGGTTTCTCTTTGAGTATATTTATCACGAGTAATAAAAATGACACTTCGTTAAGTACTGTCTGTTTTACTAACTTCGCAGTCAGTTAGAGGGGTACGGTCGGTGTGAGAGTCATGACACAGTATATTATATAAACTAAAGCAGTAATGAAACTACGAATAAAACGGTCGAAATGAACGCACACATAGACGCGCGCTTCTACAAGCCCCCTAAGCGGATCTCGCGGTGCCGTCAGTCGCGAGTGCCGCGTTGAGACGAGCCGAGCGGCTCTGTTGCGTGCGCCCAGACAGTCCGCGATCTTTTCGTTTTAAACATGCCAAGAGCGTATTGCGCAGTGTGTCCATGTTTCCCAATAGTTTATTTAAATAAACTATTCATTCGGATGACAATTTTATACCATTAAATTTAAAAATAAAGCTTTTGGAACGTGTCGTAGCAGGCGAAAGTATGTTTCAGTAAGTAAGTAGGTTTTTTTAAATACCCTACTTTATTAATAAACGAGTTAATTTATTCGATTATTTAATTATTATAGAACCCAAATAAACGTTTGTTTCTATTTTACGGAAATTAAGTGTAGCTAGTTACTTTCAAACAGGCCTTACTAGCTGAGATAGCGCTAACTAAACAAAAAGCTTTTCAATTTTACAAAAATTAAATCGACAACCCTACTAACACTATTGGAGCGTAGGTATTTTATTAAAAAAATAAGCCTAGTTTCCATACTGCTCTATTTATTTACTGTGGCCATGTCATTTAACTGTTCAAATTCCTTTTCCTGCAAGTATAATCGCTGCACGACGTCAATAAAGTTTTATGACACTCTAAAATTTCGGTAGCTCCGTATACCGACCAGCATGTTTATAGGCACCTTTGTTGTGGGGATCTCCCATTTCCTGCATAGGGCAAGCGAAATAAGGATTACAATAGCCATTGATCAAGACGTGCAATGGTCAATACACATAAAACATTAAATTGTATATCCGTATTTTATTGAGTGGCAGTTGGGTTTTCGATACGTTTACCCTCCAAAACGAATGACTTTTCTAACTTGATCTGCGCAACCTTTAATAAACTAGCAAGCTGAGCGATGTGAGAACTCTTCCTACCAAGTTTGAATAGCAGTTCTGAAGCTTTTGTATGTAGGACTGACCAGTGATTGACCCCTTTCTCAACTGATAAAAAGTTGAATTTTTTAGACAAACATTTTTTTTTCGCAGGGATGGGAGGGCAGGACGGAAACCGGTGCAGACGGCGCAGAGCCACCGCCGCCCGCGCACGCTGCATTAGACGCCGTCTGGCAGCCTGTTGCTGGGACCAGGTAAGCTTTAACCGCAAAATATAGATGTAATGGCTACTATCTGCCCCCTGGTAAGTCCCTGCTTGCAGCTCAGACGACGATAGTTTGTGATATCAAATAAAGGAAAAAAGATAAAAAAGTATTTGCTTAATCTTGCGTTTGGGTCTTTAGTTAATAGTAAGTAAATGCCTTCAGGTTTAAATGCCTATCTCGACTACGTTCCCGCCATGCCGACGCGATGTTGTAAATATTTTCTAGATGCCGGCATAATGAATGGCCTAATAAGAATAATACAAGACCAGACAGATGCCATGAATAATGGGGTATCTTGGAGAAATCTCTTTGTATACGTGACTTCTATTTCATTATTTACTACATTTCAACATGCATAATGATTCCAAACAATTGTAATGAATTATTCAAACAGTTAAGACTTATTTCAACTGCGAATTAAGAACATTTGGTGCAAAGTAATGAACTGTCAAATAATCAATTTGGCAATCTTAATAATTAGGGAAAGGCCGCGTCTCGGATCCTCTGCGTTAACAAAATTGACAGATTTATGACTAAGAAACATAATTAAACCAGTGGCGGAGTATAGCAAGGTACAAGTCATTTTGTTCCATGAACGTACCTCTATACGTCGTTTTCCGACATTCATGGCTTTACCCACTAAATGATTGAGATTTTTCATCCCTACCCAGTTAAATGGTTTTAAATAATTGTCGTGAGGCGATGTTGAAAAATGTTAAAACCTTGACGGTGTCTCTTTTCGAACAAGGAAACTACGAACCGATGAGATCAGCATCTTTTTCGGGTGAAACGGGGCCCGCAGGGATCTAGTTATAGCAATTTTATGTTCGCATTAAAAAGTAAAATGATTTGGCAAGGGAAACTCGAGACGTAGCTGACAAGGCATAAATTACAGACAAAGTTATATTCCGTTTATTGCTGTATTTGGAGTAATAGACGCTCTAATCCTTTATGCTAATTAGGAACTGGCACAGATATTTCTATAGCGATTGGCAACTGATCAACCGTTTTGTTAATAGGACTTTCAGGAATTATAAATTATTTGTGTTACAATGTTTGGTGAACGCAAATCTCTATCACGGAAGAGACAGATTTTTCATTTCACCCTTCGCTTCCTTCTAATTCTTCTTACCGAAATGATTTAGAAGCTATATTACAAAACGAAGAAAAAAGTAATACGCAGAGAACAAAATATTCTAGTTGTAAAGGTGTATTCAGATCCAACGAACAAACGCACGTTCTATGCGCGATCTGCCTAGTTTTTTTGGTGTAAAAGAAGAAGATTTCCTTTAAATAATTCAAGTACTTTGGCTCCTGTGTTTTATGATTTAATTGATTCATTTGTTTTACCTCATGTCCTTATCCTTAATTTTTCCCACATCCTAAAATACCAAAACCCAAAAGTCCCTTCATTGTTATTTGACCCACTCGGATTTCGTTTAAAATTAAAGAACAATACCAAGACTGGCGTCTACAAAATACGGTTACGAGGCATGAACACACCTTAAAAGAAGAAAATAAGCTGTTAGCGGGAGAATGTAAAATGTTGCAGAAGATTCTGGTATTGATTCAGAGAGAACAACAAAAGCTGGGGGGGGGGGGGGCTGAGAAAACTAAGCGTTCAGCCTCCGACGGCTTAGACAGATGGAGGTTGCGGATGATTGGAAGAGAAAAGTCCGTACCTACTGTTGTCCAGAAAGATCTTTCGGATCTCAGGGTTGAGGGCGGGCGAGAGGTGACCCAAAATCACAAGACATTGCGTACTTTAGGTGACTGCGTTCAGCTAGTTAATAACTAACTAAGCCTAACAACATATGTGTACATATCTAAACCAGAAAGACCATTCAAGGATTTTCAGCACAATAGTTTTACCGTCAATTTGCGACAAGGATACTTTGAATTTGTACAGTTTAGAACTTTTTGCTTTTAGGCTTTGCTTGTAGAAAATTTTGCTTTTAAGCCAAAATTTGAAGGGGTTCGACGAAACGACCACTACGCGCGATCTTCCCATAACGACATGAAAATACTCCCGGAGAGACCATTACTCGCAGCTGCCCCTAAAAGAACATTTCCCATTTATTTCTATTTATTGATGGTTCGGACTTTACCTCCTTTTAGTCCATTGCTCACATTGAAAGGCAATAGTTTGCCCCAAATTGCATTGTGTTTGCAGAAAAAGTAAATTATAATTTTTCCTAGAACCATTTCAAGTTTTTGTTGTTTGTACAAATTACTTAATTCTTACCTAATTGTTTTCCCCCGTGAAATGCACTTTTAAACCGACCGCTTGTGAACCTTTTTGTGACGTGACAAGGTACCATACGGAAGAGTTGGCGACGGTTCTTAATTTCAACGTCGTATAATAATTTCCGTGGAAATTGTAGAGCGGTAACGAATCCAGTGCTTTAGCTACTGAATAGTTTTTTGCATGTCTAGCTAGTTTTTAATTTCGTTCAAAGTGTACGTGTGTAGCACAGGCACAGATTGTTACACTTGAAAACTCGACTGCTAAATAATTTTCACTGCAAAAGTTCTAGAAAGGCTCTACCTGACTTCCCCAAACGGAAGTGGACTACATTATAAAGTCGTTTCGGGCGGAGTTACGGTTGTACTTTATCGTTATAACATAAAGAAACTTGGCATTTAAGGATTTTGTTAACATCTCGACAGTTATATTAGACCACTTAATTACGTTGTCTCCGTAAAGTTTCATTTTTATTATTATTATTTTGGCTAAGATTGTTTTATTTAAATAGTTCGTTAAAAGCGGTGTAGCGCCCATGTTTTAGAATATTTTAAAGGAAACCACAATAATATTTTACCTAGTTTGCAATGAATTATGTTCCTCTTCTTCAACTACTTCGAGGAAAGCGAAAGACGAGGTTACTTTCATGTTATTGGATCATTAAAATGACATCAGTTTACGAAGTACGAAGACAAAATCTTTTTTATTAACAACTTTCGCGATTCAGTCTTGTGGAAAATATAAGAGGATCACAAGGGGATCATTATCTTTAGGGTAACGATGCAATATTTTTTCGCATCAGGTGTTTTGGGATGCCCAAAAATAGTTGGATGCTTCATTGCTTGTTCCATGTCGTCTTATGTATATTTTTTTTGTTACCAGAGTCCAGCAACAAACAGTAGGTACTGAATGGGGTCACAAGTAAATATTTGAACACGATAAAAATGTTTTTTTTTAGTTACTCATTCATCCATTACTTGTCTTCTCATCATTACTCTCTCTTTGTACACACAGTCATAATTATACAAGTATGACTTAAGTTACAAATAAATCTGTTTTTGGCAAAGTGAACATAGGTTTCATTTTTATTATGTCCATTGTGACATACATACATATTATGTTGCATTTGTGTTAATATTTTTAATGTTAGAGCCAAATACTTAAGGTACAATTATGAATGCAATTGTCATTTACTGTATTAAGTACATAAGTGTAAGAGAGTCAGTAAATGTGAGCATGATATATAGCGAGAAAGTCTATGTTTTTAATAATTCGTTGAAGTCTGGTGATGTTGGGTAAAATTTAATTTAATTACAAAAACAACTGAGACCTTTATTAAAATACGTAGGTACTTAAAGTGTTATCTTTCTTTAAACCGGACGCCGAATGTAACTCTAACAAGTGTACTTTCAACGTTGAGATGTGGTCATTAGGAAAGGTAGGGTCGGGTCCGGGCAGGTAATTAGAGAAGATTTGTGTTTGAAGGTCTAGTTTCAACATACAAATTTAATATTTTAAAACAAATAATTAAATTGTTTGTATTCCATTGCAGTCTTGGTTTTTGTGCCACACCAGTCCACCTTTTATTCTGACCTTATACCTACACCCAAATACAAAAAAATCGTGCCGTTTCGTTCACTGTAAAAATATTTAGCTTCAGAGTATAAGAGCCGGATGATAGGTAGGTACGTACTTCAAATTTCGGATGAGAGTAGAGACGTTTTGCACAGTAGTGTTTTGTAGGTGTCGCAGGCGGATTGTAGTAATCCGCCATATTACGAAATGCCTAGCCGTTTTGATCGTTTTGCAATGCGGCGGTTCAACGATTAGCCGGATTGAATGCGGGTGAATGAAAATCCGCCGGCATGTATTCGGCGCCATACGTTCTTCAACACGGCTAGCCGTAATGTAATACAGCGATTAGCCGCCGCTTTGACAGTTTTTAGTTCAGCCGACGGAGCTCCGCTCCGCTTCGCTCCTATTTCCGCTCAGTTTGGTACTTCGGCCCTGACGCAATTATAACTTGACTTATCCACTAAAAAATCCATCTTTATTTCTTATTTGGTGATAGTAGAACGATGCCGCTAAACGTAGGCCGCCTTATTGGAGAATGACAATCTGGCTAATCGTTGAACCGCCGCATTGCAAAACGGCCCTGTCATTCAAACGGCTAGGCATTTTGTGATACTGCGGCTCACTACAATCCGCCTGTGACATAGGCTCTAGGTTGACTCGCCATCTACGTTTAGGTCTGTCACTGGTTCGATGACCTGCGCTAAAGTTGAAACCCATTTTAACTTGGCAGTCTCACACACCTACGTCAACAAAACCAGGTTTGAAGCACAGCAATAATTTTAAAAGTAAATTTAATTTATCGTTTAAAGCTGTAGACTCCACTCATAAGCCCTTAAGAGTTTTAAGCGAGATGCATTTAATAAAACTATTAAAACTGTCGGCTGGTCGGACGGTTGGCTCGCTGCCAGAAACTTGGTGCTCGGATATATTGTGTTCGTTATTTACCACTTACAGCTGGAATTTGTAAAAAAATATATGCAATCATCTATCCATCTATCGATGTATATGTATGAAATGAATTGATGTTCGTTTATCTCGCTAAAACTCGAGAAAGGCTGGGCGGATTTGAAAAAAAAACCGGCCAAGTTCGAGTCGGACTCACGCACGAAGGGTTATCTATAAAAACCGCAAAAAAATCATGTCTGTTGTATGGGAGACCCCCTTAAATATTAATTTTATTCTGTTTTTAGTTGTTATAGCGGCAACAGAAATACATCATCTGTGAAAATGTTACCTGTCTAGCTCATGAGATACAGCCTGGTGACAGACGGACTGACACACGGACAGCGAAGTCTTAGTAATAGGCTCCCATTTTTCCCCTTTGGCTATGGAACCCTAAAAATATCAGATTATATTATTTTTTAACGACAACAATTTTACAAAATACACACGATAGAAACTTAATCCACTAAACGCAACCCAAGCCTTTTAAGACGAGGTCTATGCTCAACAGTTTTAAGCGCAAATAACGAACTCTTTCGAGTACCTATAAGAATAATGTACCTAGGTATGTAAAACTTTACAGATTTGTATCCAAAATCTATTAATACAAGGATAAACTTATTTAAGTACCGCAAAACTCGCGTACTGCTTCGTTATAATTGAAGACGAATGACAATGAAAGCCCTGTTATAGAAAGAAAAAGTAGAACTTTTTGGTATAATAATAATATGAAGAGGCGACTAAGCTTTCTCCCCTTTCATCTCTCCCATTTGAGTTTCTTATCCGGCTCATAATGTCTTATGCGTTGCCTGTCAGATGAATCCGAGTTTTATATATTGAGTTAGATTTGAGAGGCAACGAATAAAATCACGTAATCAAATAGCAGCCGTATACAAAGATACATCAAATAGAGATGTATTATAATTATGTTACTACTAGCTGTTGCCCGGGATACCGTCTACGAATAATTCGCTTATTGCTATCCCGCGGGAAACAATTTTTCGGGATAAAAAGTAGGTAGCATATGTTTTAATCTAGGGTACCAGCCTATCTCCTTTACAAATTTGATCCAAATCCATCAAGTCGTGAGCGTGAAGGAGGAGCAAACTTTACTCACTTAATCACTCACAAACTGGCATTTATAATATTAGTAAGATACAGTGAAATTATGCAGCTCACGCATTGGACAACGTTGCATTCACATAAAGCGTTAATTAACCAAGTGCATTGCGCTACGCATTTGGAATGCACTGTCCTATATTGAATTAACTCCCACGCTGTAACTTGATTATACAATCGTGAAACTCAATGTAACTGATTGACGCCCTTGTGAACATACGACAATACGCAACGAAAAGGGTGGAAAGTGTTTTTCTTTTGGTGTTTCGCAAAAGCAATTGCCAGGGCGAGTTGAAAGGCTTCGATGAGTATCATCAGCCAACTGAGAGTCCTCGACGCGCACGGCACAGGGCCCTTCTCTGTGAACTTTAACATGTATGCTATTGACGCTGGTAAATCTTTGTTCTAAACATTTTTGTCAAGTCTTGGCGAAGTTAACGTCGTTTCCATTACTTTTTGATGGCTGAAGTTTGACAGTTTCGTGTTGTGATGGAAGTTCAAAAGATCTTTTCCCTGGCAAGTTCCCGCCTTGTGCCATATTTCAGTGTTTTTACTAAAACATTTTAATGTAACAAATAATAATTTTGAACTTATAAAGTTGCGAGAGCTTCTTTATGGTCCGCGGTTTTCTCGTTATCGGTCACAATGCGGGATTGTCGAAGAGGGTACTTGTTCAGGGTAAATACTGCGTTTGTAACGTTCGACCATTTCGATGTCGTTTCACTTTAAAACTGTATTTACATGTGTTTTACAATTATACGCTGTTCAGGGTTGAAAAATAACGAGTGTGATCATTTTTACCCGAATTCATTATATTACACTGAATGGTAATGCTATTTGAATGAAGATGTCGTTTAACTGTTTAGGTCTGTTAGTTCGATAATATTTAGTCTCAAATTCAATTGATATACTAGAAGAAACAAAATGCTTTCTCCACGCTCTGTCTGCATTAAGTGAACATGCACAATAATCTGTACGCCATTGTTCAAAAATTTGATTGTTTCAATTTTATTACGAAATCGACGAATCGCTTTCAGCTTTATTCAGATTTAAATAGGAATGGAATAAATTTAATCGTTTAATCTGGTTTATGCGTTAATAGCATGTTGTGGAATTCCGAATGGGACATAAATTCGCAGCGAGCCTGCAGGCGACGCTGAATGCATATCAATTTGGTGCTAGCCAACCACGCTCAAATACTATACAATATTATTATACTGTAACTCTATGTGCGTCTGTGCGATGCACAATACCTGTAAATAGACCAAGTGCAAATAGGAAATGAACGGTGTAATAACATCCGCGTTTGTCTCTCCTGGCTAAGTCCACTATGGTGCATTCTACGAGAATGACCCTTACGAAATGCTTTTGCCTTGTATGGCAGCTACCTCAAGGAAATCCGCAAAAAGAAAATACTACCAATTTGTTAGCAAAGTCATCAAATATTACCAGACTCAATATCGCTTTCTTAACATTTTCACAAGTATTAAAAGAATCGCATTTCGCAAGGGACATTCTCGTGGAATAACCCTTTGCAGACTTACACGGGCACAGGTCTGTTTAGAACTTATTTGATTGTCTATGATTGTTTCGTTATTAGGTACGAAAATAATCGCGAACGATCATTTATAGCATTATGTGTTAATAATGTTTTGCTCTCTTTCAAGTAGCCTGATAATGAAATGAAATGAAATGAAATGAAATTAATAATGAAATGGATAAATTAAATAAAATAAATGAATACAACTAAATAGCCACTACACTGAAAGAACAAAGAGGTTGGTTTAGAGCGTGTTGGCCTTATAGGATATTATAGTTAAAGAACCTGACTGCGAAGCTTGAGGTCCTACACGCATGACGTGTAAAAATATTTTTTTCGAAGCATGAATGTTTAATATGCATTTAAATATTGTAATTTATCTACATGCGTGTAGTACCTGCCCCTGTTTATCCATTGCCTATCAACCATACTGCAAGCTTTTACTTTAGAAATGGGTCATTTGATATCAGATTGTTCCATCTCAACGATTAACTTATAAAAATAATATGAATTCATAAATAGAAAATAATGACACTGTTCCAGTGCGGCTAGAGGCTGTAGAACTCATCAACTTTCACGAGAGGCTGTATATTGTGCCCGCATCCATTGTACCGGCAGACGAGCTGCTTCATCCGTATCTATTGTGCGAAACATCAGAGACATGCAGAGCATTTCACACATTACAACTCCAATGCTACCGTGCAGTCCTAAACACAGTATAATTGAACAGTATGCCATCTCAAAAACTATAACCTTACCACACTGTACTTACAAATACTGCATTTACTGACACGCAACGTGCTGTGTGCATAATATATGAGCTGCCTTATTTCTTTGATTGCAGTTAAAAACACAAAAATATCCTACTATTCATGCTCGAAAGTTACCCTCAAGGTTTACGATTTTGTCTCACATTATAAGCGTTACCTATTATGTTCATATCGTAAAAGCGTATATTATTTTATTGTGTTCAGTGTAGAGTATAAACGCTATTCAACAGCCTGGAGCGAAAGCTGACTCTTGAACGTCGAGGTAAATAAATAACACAGTTATGCGAACCAGCTTGTGCTGTAAAATAGTTCCAAAGTTTAATTGTTTACAATTGTATCTTAGTTGAAAGCTGTACGCTTTGGATATTTACATTATTTATTATTACGTAATTCCTAGTAGTTAGTAGTTAATAGTTATTATCTTCATAAGCCGCAGTTTGTCAGGTAATTAATAATAATAATAATAATAGGACCTCCACAACCGTGAGGTGTACAGTCTTAGGGAATATTTCCTGAACAACGAGTGTGGGATGCATCGTGATGTAGTGGCGGTGGACAAATCCTTCACCCCTCTCACCTTGGCAAAAGAGAACTGGCGCAGACCTAAGGTATGGAGCACCGAGGATCGCAAGACTGAATGGGAGAGTAAGGAGCTGCACGGGCGGTTCTATAAGGCCCTCATGGGGCCCGATGTAGACCTGCTCGCGTCGGTGAACTGGCTACGCTTCGGGGATCTCTTCGGGGAAACCGAAGGTTTTGCCTGTGCAATAGCGGACGAAGTTATCATGACTAATAACTACCGGAGATATATCCTGAAGGACGGTACGGTCGACATTTGTCGGGCATGCCGCCGTCCTGGAGAGTCACTCAGGCATATTATTTCTGGTTGTTCTAGTCTTGCTAACGGTGAGTACTTGCACAGACATAACCTTGTAGCCAGGATTATTCACCAGCAACTTGCTCTTTTATTCGGTCTTGTGGACTTCGAAGTGCCCTACTATAAGTACACACCTGCACCAGTTCTTGAAAATGGTCGTGTCACGCTCTATTGGGATCGATCTATCATCACGGACAGGACTATTGTCGCCAATAAACCTGATATCGTGCTGATAGATCGATTGAAGCGCCATGCAGTGCTCGTGGATATCACGATCCCCCATGACGTGAACCTCGTGAAGGCCGAGAAGGACAAAGTCAGCAAGTACCTTGACTTGGCTCACGAGGTTACCGCCATGTGGCCTGTTGATTCCACGATCACTGTCCCGATAGTCGTTTCGGCAAACGGTTTAATAGCGAAGAGCCTTGACCATCACCTTACTCGTAAAAGGCTCTCGCTAGGTGGTTGGGTCAAGGGCCAGATACAGAAGGCGGTACTCCTGGACACGGCTCGGATAGTCAGGAGGTTCCTTTCTCTGTCGCCCTGACCACCGGTAGCTTAGGCCTTGCCTCGCTGCCGGCGGCACCCTAGGTTAGGTTTTTATAATGTTTTTATATTTTGTATTAATATTGTTTTATTACTTTTTATATTCATATTGTAAAAACCTAACTTAAGATAAAAATAAATATACAGATAATAATAATAATAATATTTATTGTATAGTCATGTACATAATTTACACATTTATTTTTATTGTATTTTATTTTATTTAATTTATCTGTGTTATTGAATCCTACGACAGAGGCTTTACCTAGTGTGGGAATCACTGGTCCTTCTGTGTAAAGTGTAACTCTTTCAGTTAAATAAACTATTTTTGTTTTTTTGTTTGCTTGTTCCTGACGTTTAGTGAGCAAAATGATAAAATAATTGCTTGAACTACAAAAGAGGTATGAAGTTTTTCACGACATGACTCATGCTTTATTCAGTACCAGTATGTACTTATGGGTGCTTTTTTATCGGACTTAATGTGTTACAGTAAAATGCACAAGATAACCTTGAAGTATTTTATTAAAAATATGAGTATAACGTAAACCGATATCGTGCATGCAAGAAGTTTTGTTCTATGAATTAACATTTAAACATAACCATTGTGGTTATGTATTAGGTAAATATATTACTTACAAGAGCTTCACAAATTAGTTTGTGAAGAACATGTAAATAAACCTACTTACACAAGTTTTATCGAAATTGCCTAGTTACAAGTTATTCTAATAGAATATTATAAAGCTTATAAATCTATCATTTATTTCAAGATTATTTTGTATAAAAGTGCTGTAATCTCACTAGTAGTTAGTTAAAGGCAACGCGTGTCTATGTCTATCTTTTACCGGTCCGCTTTGAAAAGGTTTGCTTTCACAGGTATCCATGCGTGCTATATGTTGGCCAAATGTGTAGGAATTTAATTAGTGTCTCTGAGTTGACTCGAATTAAACTTCTTGATGAAGGCTTTGCTTATGTTAGCCGTTGACGAGAATTTGCCGGTGCTCCTCTGCGTGGAAATTAATAACGCCGTGCAAACTTTCACGCTCGGCGGTATTTCATTTGGCGAATTTGCCTTGTCAGGTTCTGGCCGGATTGATGACTCTCGTTGATAACTGCCTATATTTTATGTTTCAATTCGCAGAAAAATCCTGAAAATTGTTGATTTAGGGCCACCGCGATAACTTTATCAGGGGTATTGATCGATGTGCATTTCAAAGGAACGACTTTAGTTGCGCCCCTCCGAAATGAAGATCATTAACGCATTTGCATTGTTTGATGGATCTTTAGGTTCTAACGTAGCAGTAAGTGAAGTAATAATACTCGTAAATCCTTCTGAAATTAAATTTTATAGGTTTGGTTAAATTCAACGGAACATACGTATGTATTCAGAAATTTCTCTGAAGTTATGTACTTAAATTTAATAATCATAATCCAGGAAGGGATTTTCGACAGGAGTGTTAAAATTAAGGTCGGCAATTTATGTCTATCGTGAGAAATGTGTAGTAGGTTTAATAAGTGCCTAAAAATTGTAGCCTTGCTCAGTTACAAAGCTTAAGCGAACAATTTGTAAAAATTCAAGCATGCTGAAAAAATAGGTTTTGGAAGAAGTAAAATTGGTAGTTGTCACATGAAATTAGTTACCTTTTTTGTCAACTGTTGAATTTTTTCTTCTGTGTGGTGTCAAATTTGGAGATGGTAGTAATTAAATTAGCCATAAGAAAAAACCTGATTAAAGCCTAAATTATGTAAGTAATGTTAAGTAAAAAAACATGTATTACTAACAATAGAATTGCAATTTTATATACTTTTAGGACAATCTTTCACACTAAGTGGAAAACAATCCTATGGGATATTGTAAAGCCACATGAGAGGCTTCCGCCCAAGAATAAACCTTTTCCATGCATATTATAATAATGATCCGATTTCCTTTCTCTTCTCAACTTTCTGTAAATAACAGCTACTTCCTTATTTACAGTCCTACCTGAAACTTTGCCTCGATTTGTCTCGATTCCAATTTCTACGGTTTCATCGGGAGCCATTATCGTAAACTAAGCAGAATCGCGCGAGCATGTTTCCCTCGAGGCACGGCTCTGCTACCCTCTCGTTACAGGAGACTACATGCCTTTGTACTTTGCCACTAAACGATCGGGGAATACGTGAGCTTCCACCATATTGCAGTAAGGATCGTAAGGATAATAACAAATGATTATTATGACAGCTTCTGGCCTACTGAAAAATGAGAGGTCGGAACCCTACACGGTTTAGTGCAACACCAAAGTGCTCGAGCTGCGCCGGCACTATTAAATATTGACAGACCCTTCCCGATACCACGCGACCCAGATTGCATTGGTTTAAGTATGAATAGCGAACCCTCGCTTGCTTTGCGAAATAATCTGGGGTAAATCACTTTGTAGTTCCGTGGGAAATACCTATGCACGCCTGGTAAGCTTGGATAAGGATTTGTTTATTTTAACTTTAACTGTTCTGTTGAAACTTATACATAAACACGTTATACCTACTTACTTATTATAAAGTAAATGCCATAATCAAGTTAGTTTACATAAGTGTAATTGTTTAAGGTCATACGAGTTTAGAATTACCTAATACTCCGGAGCTAGATTAATTATTGTTGATGAAATTACAACTGTTAAGCCTTTTAGCTTTTAAATAATATTCGCTCATACATTACTCCCCCGTTACGGTGCTCCTTGACTCAACTTGATTTCATAACACGACTTAATATACAACGAGGTTGACGCGGTACGTATTTCAAGTCGGCAAAGGCAATGGCGTGTTAATCCTGTTAAACAACTTACAGTGATTTAAACATTAAATTTTAAATACCTACTTTGTTTACTTTGTCGTTGTCATTGTGTTGACAAAGCTTGAATTAGAAATTTAAAACAGGCAAATTTAAGCGTTTTTATAAATTTTGTTTTGATAGAACTTTTTTAATAAATGACACTATGTTTTAGTTTTAAATGTTGTTCAACGCAAGTTCTGAAACAAATATTTCACCGTAGCTAATTAGTAACTAGTAAATCAATAATTGTGCACGTACTTGCTTACGGTTTCAAGTTACAGGTGTTTTTATTGATGTTATATTACTTTCGTTTAATTATAAATGAAAATTATTACCTGTCTTAAAAAATAATAACCATTCTCGAGGAATACGCCAAGTGTAGGTACAGTATGCACAAGGTACCTACGGTAAACCTTTACAGCGTCAGCTAGTACCTTTATACTAGCCGCGCCCTGCAAGACGTAGATTGTCGTCCGCATTGTCTGTGCTCTGAATAGGAAATGACTTGGGCAGATCCGTCATGATTTATAAGTGGAGGCAGATGAGGCTTGTTTGCGAGTTCTCGCACGAAGAACTTGAAACTCGTTTGGAACTGTCACCTCCAGAGGTTATTTAGCACTCCTCACAGTATTCCGCACGCGTGGGATAGTTTGTAACCATGTGGTGTCAATTTATTACTTTCATTAGGGCCGTAGCCCGAGGAGTTTGTGTAATTTGCGTTGTTGTTTTTAATAGATAAGAGATGTTCAAAATAAACATGGCTCACGCCTGGTTCTCGTCTATTCGACTTACTTTGTGCGAAATTAGTAGATAGTGTTCCACAACTTGCAGTGATTTAGTAGCTAGGAAATTGTCGTCAGGCATTATCCACGCTCGTTTGTTATTGAAGTAATAAAAAGACTTGCTGTTAAGGCACATAGCAAAGGTATCTTGCTTTGCGTGGGACGGAAGCTCATCCATCAAGCGGCAATAGCCGCCTGTTCACACTTCCGCGCGAGGAATGTTGTCATTGCCTGTTATTAGGTACGTTAGAGTTCCTGTTTAATGGGAACACCCCTTCCAAAAGATCGATTTCGCAAAATTACCTAATCTCTCGAATTAAATGCTATTGGGTTAAATATTTTTGATTTTCTGCCTTAAGAATTGCACGAAGAACTAAAAAAAAAGTTTTATTTTTAAAGCAGCGAACCCTCGAAACGTGAGTCCGACTCGCACTTGATCAGTTTTTATTTAAGGAAGCTTCTTTTAGCCTTTTCAAATAAATATTATCAAAAACTAGGGAATGCGCGAAAATTTTAGGAATCATGTAGGCGATGTGGCTAGCAAACCATCACTATTTTGATTCCCCTTGCCATCCATACAACCACAATAATGCTAAACGTAGTCTGTAGGTCTTGTTATTTTAGGGTCTGTCTACCCCTTAAGGGGTAAAGCCGTGATTTATGTATATATGTACAAAATGTTAAAAGCAAAAGTAATAAAATACTATAAATTTAATAAACCAAAGTATTTCTACATTATATCAAGGTTTTATCCAATTATTCGGTATTCCTTTCAAGTCGTCACTGTATCTGAAACCGTTTCTTTCTTAGATTTAGATTTAGATTTATTTATTTATCAACAAAAACATTACATTGCCCATATATGGATACATGTCACACATATAAGTGTTTCTGTTGAGATCGTCAAAACTAATAATAACGAGAACATAATACATCTTAGTGTAGCAGGTATATTTCCTCATTGTTTATAGAAATAATTGCGATAAAATATCCGTTTGAAGGACGTAGTTAAAAATGGATGTTGAATTTATTATTCGTACATTTGAACAGATAGGAAATGAAGCTGGTATTAACTTATTAGAGGCAAACAGAAATGGCAGAACATTTAGACTATTATTCAACACAACGCAGAAAGCTTTTGTTTCAGTTTACAGATCGCTTTCAGGCAGTTGTAGTTTCATCAAAACAACGGACCGGCACAAATTCGCTAAATGCAAAATTAATTCCTTTCTGACATGCGGGCTGAATCTGGAACGGTCGAAATAATTATCCACTGATATAATTCTGCATTGGCTAACTTGTTTTACTACTGTTAAACATATTTTGCTTATCTACTCCTGTAATTTTATCTTTGATTTGTATAATTTTACGAAGCATTCCATAAAGGAACTCCTTTTAGTCTCTTCTTTTTCTAAGCCGTTTCACTCTTGAGAGATTGTTTGAAATCATAAGTAAATGAAGAAATAAATAAGCAGAAGCTACACGACATGAAGTTAAATATAATATAGGTAAGACCTTTTTTAAACAAATGTGATGTTAAAATCCTCTTCATTTTCCTGTCGTTGTGGATCCGCTTGCTAAACTAGCGGGAAAAGAAACCCTTATTACGTGGTTCCGTCCTCTCATATCGCGCGACTGCAAGCATCATAGCTTACCACATAACAAAATGAGATTTTACAGTCGGGTGCCTTTAATAACCGAGACTACCCAGAGAGGAAAAGTATTTTATCAAAGAGGGAAAATGGAAGATTCACGTGCAAAAAATTATACTTTGCCACGGATTTAAATTTTATTCCTCCTTCTAAATGCAAAATGTTTGAGTCCGTTTTCCTTGAGATATGTTTACTTGATAATTTTGAAAAGTACACTGGAGTTAGTATAGGTTTTGATTTTATATATTATTCTATTTGTCAAACTTTTGGTTTGATAACAGAGCCGTCAAGGAGACTAAACCAAACCAATACCCATGTAGGTATGAAGTGTAATGTTTGCTTATTCGGACACATTAAACTTAATACTGTCCAATTGTGTTATTTAACCGCAAATTTGTGGATATTTTTTTTAAGAACCCATCCTCACAATTTTTCTTGTAGCTCTCTGATTTTAAAATAGACTACGTTTTACCGCCTGTTGCTTCGGAGACGAACTGATTTTCAATTTGCGCCGCTTCGACCTAGATGAAAAAAGGCGGCACTGGGAGTCTTAATTTCCGTTAGCATGCTGGACTGAGTTATTGGGGAAAGTATTAAATTATTCTTCAACCCAAGACCCAAGTCTGTAGCTGCAGTAATATTGAGTTGCATTCACAGCGGTACAACATTTATAAACGGCATGCATGGGAAAAAAATCATAGGGATAGTTTCTGAGCGAACACTTAAAAAAACACGACTCACAAATACGACATTGTGTGCGTTACGATTACCTACCTACTTTAAACCAGAGCGTCTAGTGTAAGTTTTTGACACGAAAAACGTATCGAATGCGTTCGCGTAAACGTCTCAATTGGTATGGAATAATTGACAGCGCTGTTAGCGGATCGAAATGGCAATAGACAGTATCCTTAGTGTAAGTTTTTGGTCACAAAATACGTCTCGAACGCGTTTGCGTTAATTGTATTTTACGCAACAATTGTATGTACCTAGAGGGGTCAAAAAAGGCGAGTGGCGTGGGTTACGATGTGAGCGTAGCGAAAATTTGATGTTTCACGCAAGGCTTTTTATATATTTCTTGATCCTTAAATCATGTTAAGATCGTGTTGCAAAAGGATTTCTTCGGTAGGTATCTTTTATTGGACCCGTGTCAAGACGCGATCTGGGACATCACCCTATCAATTATACACGCCAGCATTGATCGATGGAAGCATAATATCGATAAGGTTTTATGTGACGGTGTATAGGCCATGCGATTATGTTCTCAAGGTTAACGAATATCCATGTATTCTTAAGTTGTAGGTATAATTTACGAATACTGATTTATTTAAAACCACTTCAAAACTGCCACTTAAATAGGAACTTAGCCAAGTTGAATTCTGATTATATTGTAATATTTTTGTAAAGTAGGTGCTGTGTTATATTGGTTAATTGACGGGGATAAATGATACCTAAACTTTGCGATATTAATTACTCAAGTCATGAAATTACCCATCGGAGCTAACAAAGCACCAGAAATTACCTGGTAGTTACACACCTGCACCCATCAAAAAGTTATAACTACGAATATCTATGAAACTTGTAATAAAATAACAACTTCTGTAATTATTTATAATCGAAGGACTTAATTCAAGCCTTACATAATATTTCTAGTTAATATGTACAATAATCAACTTGTTAGAACATGTAGAAGTATGTTTGTTTGATCGGATGTAGCAATAATTCGGTTCTACAACCAATTTCGATAATACATTTATCAACACAATATCTATTCAGTGAACTGTGAACGCACGAGCCTTTCATCGCCCGCGTCTTATTTGTGCTCATATGAGCACCTATTTGATCATTGGTTACGGAAATTTCTGTGTAATATTAAAGCAAACTTTGTGATCTGTATTGTTTCAAGGGATTGAAACAATCGGAAGAGCTAACCCTTATGGTGTAAAGTTCCTATATTTCTATATAAAATCTTATTTTTAAGCGTTTCATTCTTGTTTCATTTTACACTATTTTCGTTCGGTGCCCTCTAGCAGACATAGTTTTGATTGTCCAGAACTCATTTATATAACATTTAAAATAATATAGCCCTTTTATTCCGAATTAACTACATTTTTTTCTTTCATTACATAATATGTTGTCGTCACTTTTATTGTGTTTTTTTTTCAATAATATCGCGTAATTCGGCGTGCTTTTTGGCATAGGCCTCCTCCAGTAGAATTGGAGGTCACATAACATGTACCTACTGCAGAATATTTCTTGTCGACTGATCATTTGGCATAAGCATTTACTTACTTGGCACAGTAATAGATTGCATAATACTCAATTTGCAGAATTTTTAAAAACAGAATACTGTTATTGCCGACTTTCATTCTGAAAATTTCCAAATAGCAGAATATCGCCGTCTTTCTTAAACTTAACTTAACTTAAACAGCGGTATTTGATATGCCATTAACTTATCATGTAGCATACAGTTACAATGAGAAATCTTTTGAATATATTGCATGTGAGTCATCAATATCATCACAGAAAATCAATTTCATAAAGTAAATTTATGATCGTAGCTTTTCTACCGAATAAAAGGATTCCCAAATGTGTATTAGATGCGAAGCGGTTTAGGTAACCGTAGGGAGGGAGCATGTGTGTGCAGGCGTTCAATCTAGCTGTGGTATCGACTCTTAAATCAATTTTTCGCCAATATGGTAACGCGGCTACGTCGCCAGCTCGACATAGCGTCTCCAATAAAACCCTCATCTGTGAAACGTCTGCGAGAGCGAGTGACGATGCGATTCAATATACGGATACGTGCTTGATTAAAACATGAGTCTAAGTCGTGGCGGCATTTTGTATAGTACCTATGAATATCTAAGTGCGTTATTGAAAGTATCTTCGTGCTTAGGGCAGAATTGTTCTGCGGTAACATTAGGTGAATGAGGCAATAAACTGCAGATTTGGCAATAATATAACGTAATAAGTATTAGTTTTTGTACAGCCACAAATGAGTAACAATGAAAGTTTAACACGTAATGTGACATCATACAGACTTATTTGTAGTGTCTATGTCTTGCTGGTACAATATAACAACACCAGCTGTTCGAAAATGTGCCGGCAAAACTATTGTTAAAGCCGTTTTGCGAGCTGTATTCAGCGAAGTCGCGCGTGGACTACCGATGCCAAAAGATGTCTCAAAATATGAAATTAAAGCTAAACTCGTTATTTTCTTCCTTTCCAGATTCAAATTTTTCGTATATTCAGCTTACGTGGAGGGTCGGACGACGGACGCGGTGCGCGTGATTGCGGCGACGAAAACACGCGGTGCAGACGCCGTCGTCTGCCGACTGTGGCTGCTCGATAACCGGACTATTACCGTCAAAGCCAGGGTCAAGGTAGGTTTCACAAATTACTAGATTACACTCTTAGCTGATGCCACTAAACATCAATTAATAGAGTAAATACATATGCCTACTCATTTGTTTAAAAAAAAAATCCGCCGTTTCGGGGATCGCTGCAAACGGCTTAAGCTCAACCATGGCCTGCAATGTCTGCACGACGAGAGAGCTGGGCAAGCAGATGTTATTATTAAAGCATGTTTTATAGGATTATTATTTGGTGGCATCGTTTGATTACCGTCACACCACCCATGAACTAATACGTAACAAAACAGAATACACGATTGTTTCTGCGTGAGCTGCTTAATTTTTTTCTCGTCTATATAATAATTAATAAAATACTCTAATTATAATGTATTTAAGACATACATCAAACATAAAATATTAAAATACGAACAGTGGAATTAAGAACCTCCTACTTTTTCTGAAACGAACTCTTATTTTCTGAATTCTCCAGCCCATCCGTGAGAACTGGAACCTGAAGTACAGCGCGTCGTACGTGCTGTGCAGCCTGCGCAACTCGGGCGTGCGCGCGCAGGAGACGGCGGGCGCGGTGGTGGCCGTGCTGGCCGAGACCAGCGCGCACCGCGCCCCCACCAACCTGCTGCCCGTGCTCGACACGCTGCCCAAGACCGGCATAGAGGTAAACTGGAGTCTACAACATGACGGACCTTTTAAAAGCTAAGGTTAAAATTGAACGAGGAAGTCGTCCAGAGTCAGGCTTAGAATTTCTTCTGATTCACATACTATTTAGGGTATGAATCAGCCTCATAACAGGCTACAGATTTTTCAAATACTTACGTCTAAATTGAATCGCCACTAACATCCCCTTATTCTTGGCATCTTCCATTAGTGCAGTAACACTGTTGAAGACCGTTTTGTGGTATCACTACTTTAAACAGTTTAAACTTCAAAATCGTATCTCAAATATCTCAATTTCAGGAAAACCTCCACGTCTGCGTAAAGCCGTTCCATTACTCTTACGCTCGTGATGATTGGTTGGTGGAGTGGTTCGAGTTGAACCGGCTGTTGGGTGCAAGCCACTTCTACATGTACAACGAGTCGCTCAGCGCACAGGTAGCCTGTGTGCTGGAGCGCTACCGCCGGGAGGGACTCGTCACTCTACTACAGTGGAAGCTGCCACTCGTGTCTAAGGTGGAGATAAGGTATACAGATAAAAGACCTGTTCTCAACAGTAGACGTATAATATGACCTCGTATACGGACGTATGATCAGTAGACTGGATATCGACGTTTTGTAGAAAGTCTATGTTCATCACTCCCACCTAAAACTTTCGGTGTGTCCGTATAGCGAGATATTAGTCTAATGCATTGGTTTTTTGGTGTAGTTTGGAACCAGTAGTCAAGATAAACTCCGACTGTTTCCAGGACGGAGGGCCAGTTTGCAGCGTTCAACGACTGCCTGTACCGATCGATGTCTTCAGCTGGTTGGCTGCTGGTCATTGACGTTGATGAAGTGGTTTTACCTCGACGAGAGCGGACGCTACCTGCCCTGCTGACAGCTCTTAGAGCCTCCTATAACCCTCCCTCTAGAGCCCCTTCGGCGTTCTTGTTTAGAAATGCCTTCTTTTATTTAAGATGGGAGGTGAGTTAGAAACAGGAGTATAGATTTATTTTAACTATCACAAACTGAAACTGATCATGGTGCTCTTATTCCTTAACATTGTGATTCAGGACGACGCAGAAGCGCCGGCGCCGTTGCTGACCGCGCGCAAGACGCGTCGCTGGGCCGCGCCGCATGCGATCAAGAACCGCAGCAAATACGCGCTGCGGCCGAGCGACGCTGTCGAGCTCGGCAACCACTTTATATGGGAGCTCGCACCTGGCGCCAGCGCCGCTGGGGTGCCCACTGATCGTGCTCTGCTACACCACTATCGGGTGAGTATTATGTTGCCACCTAGTTGCCCCAGGCGGTCAACCATTTGAGAGACCTACTTTGTGGATGCCAATTTACGATGTTTAAGATATTAAAATGGCAAGTGTCCGTTATCTCACTCCATGTACAAAGCTATTCGGAAAGCAGGTCAGATACGGCGGATGCTTGCGTGGATGCTTATCTGATTATTTTGCCGTGTGTACCAATAATATTCAATATCTAAAGGCAGTGCGGTATAGTATTGTATATTTATTGTGTATTTCAGATGGCTTGCGAGTTTGGCGGCATGCAATGCATCATGGTGCCCTCGACGATTGATCGCACGGCGCACCGTTGGGCCGAAGATCTCATGCAGCGCGTCACAGCAGAGAAACAGCAACTCGCAAGAACTTGTCCAGCATAGGAAGCTGATGCGGCGCTGATACAGGACCTGGCTAGCATCGGAAGCAATTTAACGCTGTAAAACTGCGATGAAGAGCGAAAAGAAAGAGCCAGTATTGCGTAAACATAAGCTAAATGTTGCTGCTATGGGAGAACCTATCCTGTTAAGGTACAAAAGTGTAACAATCGCTCTGCTAAGGCAAAATGGCTCTGGTGTGCGTAATAAATGACACTAATAATATCAAAGTTAGCACATATGACATTCAAATACATATGGTACCTACCAAAACGAGGGAAAATTTTGCGATGATGTCTTGGACTAGGTCTGATATTTTTATAGCGGGGAAATGTTTGAAAAGTATGAACTTGTGAGCTCATAAATGCTGTGTCGAGCCCCTGTCACAATGGGCTCATGTTGGCAATATCACAGAATAGTAAATCTAAACATACTATTGAATTTTGAAACTTCTAAGTGAGATCGTGATTTCATCTGTTTCAGTGTCACAACAAACAAGGCCAAATCGTTGTATGTGAAGATAAAAGAAAGAATACAAGTATGTGAGCGAATCATGATAAAAATAATTAGTTAGGTGAATGACTTGATATTCTAGTCGTTCTTATGTAAATTGTACGTTTTACCGTCGTTAGTAATATTAGTAGGTAAACCGTTAAAATGGTCGTATAACCCATTTTGGTAGTTGTAGTTGTACAAAATCAAGGTACGTCTATCAAGAGTGATTATTAAGCTGTGTATTTATTAATTATTTTGACAGTTGATTATGCCACCCGTAAAACTTAAGGCCTCATAGATTTACTGCGCCCCAAATTATTTCATTCATAATAAAATAAAATCATGTTATAAGCGTTATAATTAATGAGGACCAGTGATATGATATGTAGTGGAATCATTTTATTAATGAGTCAGAGTACAACAGTTTACGTTAAGTAATACATTTTTATAACTGTTTTAATGAAAGATTACGTCAGAACGAGTGACATTATAATTTTTGATATTTAACAATTTGTTATTCTTTTTATAAAAGCTGCTTGAAAGTTTTATTGACATTTGCAGCAATGTTAGTATTTTTTATCTTTTGTTTATTATTAAGAAGTAGTTATATTGCTTTTAGTGAAATTATGCCATTCCTATAATAGTTGTGTTCTCGAATACAGACACGAATACGGGTTCAAAATATCCTCACTAAGACTCATTGTCAGTTTCATAATGCGTTTTTGAACATTTTTGGTTGATTGTATTATGTATGAATGTATATGTATAAATAATGTTAGATTTTGCTGTAATACGAGTAGTATGAATGAATGTTGCCAAGCCACAAAAAACCGGTCAAGTGCAAGCAGGCCCCGCGGGTTCCTTGACAACGGCATACCTATACTTAAAACTTAAAGATCTAGCAAAAAACTAACCAAAACAAACTTCTTGTATGACATTTTCTTCTTCTTTTGTTGTTATGTCGTCACAATTTTAAGTACATAAGAATTACAGTTTCTACAACCTCATTAAGTACATTCGGTTCTGTCCGCGCGCATACGTTGCTAATTGCCTAACTATTATGTTTTCAGATATTTACTTTTGTTACTCTTTTTACCAGTACTACATATAAGACTCCCGCATTTAAACATTTTATAATAATATGAGTGTTGTGATGTAGTTGCGTTTACATGATCTTCGATTAAATTAGCTGTATTTAGTTTAGGTAAATGTAAATATAAAGAAGTATTTCCGTCTTGTAAATATTGTAAGTATTTAAACGTCAAAAGATACGTGCGCGCACCATTGAATGCTCTCATTACATAATATAATCTTAAAATCAAAACGCATAGTATTTTACGTCATTAGTAAGCTTGCCGAGGAGGGAAATTATTCCATTATTATTATAATTATTTATTGAGTACTCAAAAAATTTGCTCAATATAATTGAATGGAATGCGATGTTGTTACAAACGAAGTGCAGTAAACTAACAAAAAGTGTCATTTTTAAACGATTCTTTGTCGCCACAAAACTGACACGACATTTGTCTGGAAAATTGAGGTTTTTTTTGATAAGTTGGATAAACATTAATGCATTAATGATACCCATTTATGCATTACTTACCTACCTTATCGTTGCACATACATAGGGCATATCGTTGCATATAGCAAGGGCTTCAAAAATAAAATGTAATCTATATGTCAATCATTATTATTATCAGTTATTATTAGCCTCTTTATGTCATACTTTAATTTAATACTAAACAAAGCCAACTAACTATTAAACAAATACAATTTAACATATAGACCGACCGCCTGTCAGAGATGGACTTGGTTAGGATACTTTTTATCATGGAAAATTAGAAATTTCCCGTGGGAAATTGATTATCATGTTCAGGTCGTTGGTTTACAACAATTGTTTTATTATAAGGAAAACTTTAGAAATAGTTGCGTTGATACTGCTGTCACATTAAAGCATTTATATTTATTATTATGTTATTTGACGTATCTGAGCGCGCAGGTTGGCTCTTGTTTTATAATTACATATTCAGTGCCAACTAATTCGCAGGCAAAAAGTAGCACAAAATTAATAAATAATCAGTGGATATTTTAACCATCTTGTTTTATGTAAATGTTACTTAACAAACTAAGGTTTTGCTTCTCGTATTGCTAAAACTTTTTAAAGAAGTCATTAATATTTGCTACTAAAGTAGAGCACGGGAATACGTGATCATCACACTTTTGATGTAAAATGCATGAATGTGACAAAAAATTCAAAAAATCAGGACTATTTTATTTGTTTTCTATAGCTACTTTTTATTGTCGTACTTTAAAATTATTATTTAATGGCACTTGTAAATAAATAAATACAAACTGCAAATCTTAGTCGTGCCTGCTACAGTTAATGTTAAATTAAGGTTGCTGTTTCAGGGTTTGCAGTATTATTATCTATAGGTAATACAATGAAACCTATTTACGAATCCAAGCAAGCCTTTAGATAAATTATCAATAAATTTTGCTCAGATCTCAGTCTTCTGGGTAATGGTTGTATTGTTAAAACATATCAACATCATAATTATTTAAAACGAATTCGTTATACATACATTATTTAAGTCTGCTTCGAATCAGTTTAATTATCTTTACATACCACTATTTTATTCATAATGTGTTTTTTTACCAGACTAAAAAAAAGGTTCCTTCTCAATTCGATTGTATGCTTTTTTGCGTCTGTGAGCAGATTTTGATAATTATTTTTTAAAATGTCTGGATGTAATAAAGTATACCTACACGTCGCACTGGAAAGGCTAATGATTATTAAATTTTAAAAAGTGCTTGCCTACTCAATTTTTCCTGACCTTTCTTTGCACATTACGAATGTAGACGTAATCCTTATTAATAAGCTTATTTGTAAAAGGTTACCAAAGGATGCAATGTACCTATAACTAACATGCATTCAATACATAAAGTCTTATTTAATTACTTCAATTGTAAATTACCTGTGTGTGTTATACATTGCTGGCCAATGTCAGGTGTTAAAAAATATAACACTGCAAGAGTTGTTCACATAATTCCTTTTTTGTGTTCCTATGAATCAGAGCCAGTTTCAATATTTAATTGTATTCCATTTAAACACTGTGTTTTGTATTTAGTATCCAGCTGTTCATTGATTATTCTAAATTAAATTTTCGAATAATAACATTTCGAAGCTAAACGGCGTTTGATGGACCTTCAGCCTCAAATATATCGAAGGTGTTCAAAATATACTCAGCGGCAAAAGATGTAGCCAATGTATGCAATATAGGTAATTTTGTATGTACTGGGCCGAATTTTGTGCCACTGAGGACATTAGTCGCTATGATGTATCTGACTCTGTCTGGCATCAAACGATATGTACTTAATTTAATGGCAAGAAGATATTCTGTGTCTATATTTTTATCTGTGATGTCTATTTTAGAGAAGGGTTGTATTCTATTCAAAGAATAACGGATTAGTTAGTCGAATATTTATAAAGGTCTTTTTTAATAAAGAAGAATACTGACTTAGCTTTTGTATTACTTATTCACCATAACGTAAAGATGTACCTAGTGTAATAAAATACTATTGAGTTATTCGAAACAAGGGCATCATTTAATCCGGGTGGACATTCGTCAAAACAAAGATCTGACGAATGGGAAACTAATCAAAAGCGTAGGTATATAGATACATATAATTTGTAAAGGTGTTTTTTTTAATTGGTTGAAATATGACTATGATTGTGTGAGCGCCGTGTTTATATCTACAATACGGGTTACGATCCACCATGCCCCTGGCACTACCCCTGGGGGTAGGGTGGGAGTGAGCCATACCAGCGGAGTGCTGTAAGCTACGGGTATTAGGTAGGCAAACCACCCAGGAATAGAAGCCGTCGATTTTTTTTTTAATTTTCAAATACCAGCACTACTATGGTGGTATGGTTCAGTTCCACCCTACCTCCGTGGAAGGTGAGTCTGAAGGGTACAATACGCCTATGCGAAGCCGGGGCGAGTCACTACTTAACAATAACTTTTAACCGACAATTTTGACGTAAATTTGTCAGAAAAACTTATGAAATATACTTCGAAATTGTTGGTTACGGTATAGTTACGGTTACAGTAATTCAGTGCAACACACACTAAGAAGAGCGACATCTGGCGATTTATTTGACAGCAGCTTCTTTTAAACTGAACAGCACTTAGTTGCTCCTCAATTCAGGGGAGGAAGTACAATAGCCATGCCATATGCCGACAGAGGTCTCTTTAAAAGCAAGTTTACAAATTAACAAGGTACTAGTGACATCTCTGGACAACTTCGTGAAACGAAATTAACCGAAGCTACGTTGGTACTATTACTTATTCTGTGCCGAAGCTCACTGAAAACGTGCTGGAGTAGTGACTTGCCCTTTCCCATTTCGTATTCGCTCCGATAGTGGTCGCGAGCATAGCTGTCGTGCTTAGAATGCCACCGTTCTAGAAATTGCCCGGGTTAGGTGGTACTAAAATGACCTGCGGCATAATTCTTATGTGCAAGTATGCCCAAAGTACTTACTTACTATGACGAAAGTGGTGACCACTTTTAACAATAATATTGTCGTCGGCAGTGTCAAAAATGCACACTAGATGGCAGCATTTGTCTGTTGGAGATTAAATTTATATGTAAACCAGACTTTTAAAGTTTATGGAACTTTCCACCTTTTTTTGCGGTGGGAAAATGCGTTACGCATACGACCGCGTTACGCATACGACCTATTTTTAGGGTTCCTTACCTCAAAACAAAAAAGGAAGCCTTAAAAGTCAATTCGTTTTCCGTCAATCTGTCTGTCATACATGCAGTCATTAGAAAAGGTGTTTACATACAAATTGGCGTTATATGAAAACCAGGGGTACTTTTAGCTGTCTTAGAAATTTGAAACTTGGTAATCTGTTAGGTATATAGCACAACCAATATAAATATGATTCTACACCATTTTGCTTAGGAGCAGGGCTCTGGTAACACTGAATTTTCATATTTTTTTCCAAATTTGTATGAAACCCTCGGTGCGCGAGTTCGACTCGATGGATTTAGCAATTAATGTATTTTAAAGAACTAGGTAATCGGTAAGAGGTAATTTTTGGTGATAGTTTAAGAAACCATTCCCTGTTAAGAAAATATGGCCGATTTCATTTTGATTACAAACAATACTAACATGGTCACGTCAAATCCGGTTGCCTTTATGGGGCCCGATTTTTGAAAGCACATCACTCAAAAGTACCGCTCTAAAGTGGTATAAATCAGCTTATATCTCCAAAACTACAGCTCTAATCAGAGTTTTGATTTCTTCACAAGATTAATGAGATCTATGATTGTCTACTATGCTACTCGCATTTCAAATTCAGGTAAATTTTTCACCACTTTTGAGTGGTATTTTCACACATGTGCTTTCAAAAATCGGGCCCCTGGTATAAAACATAGGCATGTGCGGGAGGCATCGATTTCGATGCGATCATTTAATGATACATACATACATACATACATACCGTCACGCCTCTTTCCCACAGGGGTAGGCGGAGACTACTTTGTTCCACTTACTACGATCCTGACATACTTCTTTTGCTTCATCCACATTCATCAATCTCTTCATACATGCTCATTTAATGATATAGTAATGAAAACGACAACCACCGTATACCATTAAGAAGAGGTCTCTTTTTCAGACGTAAAAAGTTCTTCACAACAAAATAATAGTACCACGTGTTTTTTTATTATAAACCTTACAAAATGCTTTGTCATAGTTTCCAATTTCAAGTAGCAACATTATTCTTTTAAAATCTGACCTAACACGGCTAACAAGACCCTTGTTAACCTGACCTTCGTGCTCCATATTTGTGGAGTTGTAATTTATAATTAACCCTGGAGCAGCCACTTAAGTTTCAGCGATACTACAAATCACTGAGATAAGGGGCGGGCTGCGTGAAAGCCACTATGTCTGCGGACCCACGTATGACTAATGCGCCCAATTAACTGGAGGACCGGACGGGTCGACGCTCCCCTGTTTACTTTTTCACCAACTTGGATTATATACAAACAGCGCTCGCTGCCAAAGCTGTTTGCAGCTGAACTATCCAAACATTTGATCAGGCCAAGATTTGATGCTAAATGCTCGAACACTAAAAGCAGCTCCATTTTATTGTGGTCGACGTTTTTCACCATTTTTCACCCGATAAAAGTACTCACCATGAACAAACCGTGACGAAACTTTACGTGACGGCATATATATCAAAATTTTGTAGGTGTGTATGTAAACTCTTTTTTGCACAAAAAATAATCAAACACCACAAGAGCCAACAGAAAGAAGAACAAAGGCGATATTATCTCTAAAGAGGTATATCTTCCAGCTAACCAAATTGTGAAAGGACAAGTTACAAAAATTGGCAAGCGGTGATACAACCATAGATTACGCGAATATCACGACTTGTATTAAAACCAACCGTGCCGTCTCTTTACCACTACTATGACGCCAAGCTGATATTTAGTGACGAGAAATCCAAACTGATTTTAAAACACCAATGCCTCCTCCGTCTCGTTACGATTTAATACAAATGAAGCCGCCGCACTTTAAAATGTCTTTGTAGTCTCAAAATGTATGGAACAATCTGTTAGAGTACAATAAAGTCTATGATGTAATAGTCTAGTTTGTTCATGCTTTTGTCATTTGTTTTATTCTTGTTACTAATATGGCTCCCTTAAGAATGTGTCGTGCTATTGTGTTCTTCTCTTAATAAAGCAGCCAAACTGCGTTACACTCTGTTTCATTACTAAATATTAACACAATCCTCGACGCTTGGGTTCGGACACGGGCATTTGCATAACCTACGGTTTATGTGGTCATATTCCAATCTTAAATCTTTTCTAAAGCAAGTAAACAAACTTAATTTGATTGCATGACTAATGTAATTAATTTGAAGTTGAATTATTTATAAACAAATCAAGATGTCTCAGCTTTGATTTAGGGAAATGAACAGCCGGAGTACAGTCGCCGGCGCCCCATGTAAAGTAAGCCCCGGCGCTGACGAGCGAACTTCGCCCGCTGAAGTAGCAATAATAAATACACTCTAATTTAACTTCGCAACAAATGAAGGCAATTAGGTTGAACATAACAGTTTTATTTATCTAGTGGCAAGCTCTGCGGAGATTTGTACGTCTAATTTGTGTGCTGTTTGTAGTAGATGATGGCTACCTCTTGAATGTTAATGGCTTACCACAAAAAACTGAAATAAAATGATAATGTCTAAAAAATACAACCGAGTTAAGAACCTTATTTTTTTAAGTCGGTTAAAATGACAGTCTTCTATGATCTGATAATGAGTTAAACGAGAGTCAAACACAGATTCAACCGTTGTCTAAGTTTTTCTAGTAACACGACGTTGTTTGCTTATTGAATACATACTTAGTTATCTACCCGTATTAAGACTTTTAGAAGCTGAAAAGTGTTTCGGTTGCCCAGATTTGAACCTGCACCTATTGGCTCGCCGTGACGTAATGCTTTGCCAATTAAATACCGTAGTGCTCCGGGTCAACCCCTAAAAATAACTCGATAGCTTGTATATGCCATTATTAGATTGTGGTACCATCTAGACATTCTAGACTATAACAAGCACCAACTTCTATGTTCCTAATTACATCGAAAACACACAAGAAATGTAGGTATATAGTCGACCAAATAAAGTATACTTTAATAATTTTAATGACCGAAAAAAAAGGCTGATTATCAAAATGAAAATCAAGTAAAAACAGCCGTTGATGTTTGTCTGTGATATTGAACATCAGGATGGCAAAGAAATTCCTTAGTTATTATACAAGGCATGTTTTTTAATATTTTTTATGTTACAAGAATTTTTGGTACTGAAATAATTATATAGGTAATATACATAATATGTATATATTACCTATATAATATATTAAAAGCTAAAAGAGCCCATGTATGTGGATTCAAATGCCGGCAAGCGCACCCTAGACCAATCCGCGCAAAATTGTAGTGCAAATATGTCTCATTAAATTAAGTATAAACGTCGTTAAATGACAAACTTTAACAAAGAAATGGACGCCTTTGAAGATTCGACGTTAGAATAAAATCTTATTCTTAAAATAGGACCATTGTCGAGATCTGTTTCTCAGTTCCGTATCGTTTCCTAGCGACGAAACAAAATTACCTGGCTGCGGTACAAACGACCGAGAGCTCCCTCGAAACACGCAAAAATTAATATGTAACGTACTTTTCTTGGCGAGTGAAAATAAAGGGCGGAGTTATAACGAGAGAGAATTGTAACAACCGACGGGAGCAATAAGCGGGCGAGTTGCGGCTGGTAACGTTCATGAAACTTTGACCATAACGGAGGCCTTGTACGATTAAAGTAATATCCTCCTCTAGACAAGTTCGTAGTGCACCCGTTCCCGCTGCGCCAGTAATGTGTACTAGATTCCTCGTAAACTACTTGCAAAGTGTCGCCGCTGAGATACAATGTACAGCGGTCGTACAGCCGCTTTACTTTTTCATGCCCCGTCTACCAAGCCGTCCGCACCGGAATAAACGTTACTTACCAGTTAACAGCATTCAAGCTGTATATTTATAAAGCTATATAAATACGGTGCAGGCATGCCATGAGCTCGAAATCAACTAACTCAATTAAAAATACTGTAATGCTGTAATATATCGCCACGGTGAAAATTGTGCGCTCTGCAAGTAAATGAACTAACTTGTATTTATGTATCTACTTGAGTACCTACTCGATGATTGTAATAAAGAAACATGATGGTTTGTTAAACCATTAATTTCCTATCGGAAAACTCTAAAGCCTTACTTCTCACCGCCAATTTCTGTAACGCAGACAAATAAAGCAACATGAAACAATTAAATGTTTTAATGAGATTTTGTAAACAACTTGGGAGTACCGGCAGCTACCGTCATTTACACGCGTATGTTCTACGTAAAATATCAGAGCAATTTGACAACACGAGCAGTTTCATTCAAACGCTCAAACATGCGGAACGGGTAAAATGTTGCCAATAAAAAAGGTCAAACGGATAGCCTCAGGCCCGATTTTCAATATCTCACGACAGTCGCAGGTAGAGGGTGTTTTTTTAGGTGAAACCTGTCGAATACATCCTCATTTTGTTCATCAATCGCATCTTTCTTCAGCTAGCACGTGGGGGTATTCCAGCAGCAAGAGTGTGTCAGGTGATTGCCCTACATTCAATCTGTTTATTACATGTGTTCAATGTTATTGTTTTGTTTTGAATCGAGGGAAAATTTGCTAAGGTTACTACACTTACTACATGCTCTGGGAGCGGGCCAAATAAGATGGTGTGGTAAAAACTTAGCTATTCAAGAAAATTAAGTTCTTTTTGTATTGTTTTACATTTGCATCTGTAATACCAGGGAATGCGCTGTCTGCTATCGAAGTCCAGCATGCGCCGTTTCCGCCTGCATTCGACTTGGATTTGGCAATAACCATCTCATTGTCGATCGAACGGTCTCTTGGAGCGCTGGATAGCTGTCGGTTGCATGGCCGGGACGATATGTAGATGGCCCTCATGTAGATTTTACTATGAATGCAATGAGATTTGAAGCCATTCCACCATCTAATAGTCATCGACTTTATGTAAAACCGTTGAAATGTACGAATAAGTTTTGTAAAGTAAGTACACTGAACGAAATGACAAGCGATATCAATCGTGATTGTTTAAAAAAATGTAGCTTTTTTCCATTGTTGTGTTAAAGACAAATTTCAAAGCATGTCAACCATTGTACAGTAAAAAAAACTAAAAACAAAATATCAGACTTAATGATAATGACGAATGACGGACATCAGTGTGTTACTACGTCAACGAACCAGTCGTTGAACACGTGTTTTACATGTTAGTCAATAGAAAACAACAAGTTTTTTGGGGGTGCGAGTCGGGTTACCTCCACGTGTGAACAAGAGCTGCGGTTCGTTTTCGGATCCGTCCGGCGGGAAGAGCAGTGCTTGGTCCGGTGCACCCTGGGCAACGGCTAATGATTTCCTGGCAGTATCTGAGGGATATCATTGACCGTTGGCTAAGAGCCCGACAGGGGGGTAGGGGGGTCTTTGACCGTGTTACCGTACAACGTTGCCGACATTTTGTCACAAGATTTTATAATTATTTTTTTTACCGACAATGGCGAAGTTGTCGTCGCTATAACGACTATTGTAACGCCACAATCAAAAGAAGAAGAAGAAGAACAAGTTTTTTGCAGTAAATTGTTGGTAAAATCGTAAATTTCTTCTGTAGTGCGCTACTTACTGTGGGAGTACTGTTTATCTACTAGTTCAACCTGAATTCAACCTGTGATTCAACTGATAAAATGTTTTTTTAACTGTTAATTCTTTTAAATACATTGCGCTTTAGGTGTTAAATTTTAAAGATTTTTTCTTTTTAGGCATTGTAATTATAAAAGAAATTATTTAATGTTAATGTAAAGATTCGTACATTTATAAATACGTATACCCTTTAGGTACCTAAATACATGACAAACTAACTTATAACTACTTATGAAAATTAAATTATATTTGGAGTATAAGAGCGAATCTTAAAACAGCGTAAAGTTGAGGTTCGAAAAAGTTGATTAAGATGATTTAAAAATAAAACGAAAAAAACATACAAAATTATTTAGCACGCAACTTACAGTTAATATAATAAGTTTGACACATGTGACATTGTAGAATGTAAAACCAAAATAAATTTGCCTTACCGACATTACTGCTCGACAGCATCTTTAAAATCGAATTACGTTGTTTAGTTAAAGGTTTTGCCCGTATACCAAATCCACGCTGTATAATTACAATTGAAATCAAATACATTTTCCTGCCGTGACATGACTGTACTCCAAATAACAGCTAAATTTATTCCAATCCCATTTCGCAGGCTCACGGAAACTAATCCAGTTTGAACAGGCCGAGATACAGGAGTCTGTGTATCGAAGTCCGTTAGATTCATCGCAACCGGCGCTGCTCCGAGATGCGAGAATAGGCACGGAGACCTCCCCCAGATTGCGATGTCTGCATGCATTCTACATAAATAGTTTTCCAACTCGGGCAACAGAGATGAAAATACAATCTCCTCACGTATATATGTAAATCTTGATAATGTAGTGAAATGCTGTCAGTGTAAGTAATCTCTAAGCAAGAATATAAAAATCTTTATTTTGCAACATTTTCACTTTCCTCGTGATTGTGAATAGGTCTATCGAGTAAACATACAATTAATGATCGTAACACCGTACATCGGGGTCTATTAACAGACACACATTACGGAACTGGGAAAACTCTTTACACGTATGAATAACACCGTCGTTTACCTGCAAACTTTATTGAAAATCGGGCCAGCAGCGATCCGTTTTACCTTTTTTATTATCGGAACGTTTCACTTGTTCCGCATTGTTGACTCTCACGTTGGCTCATTTTTATTTCTCGAAATTGAACGACGTATGTATCAAAGTGAGTTCATGATAAACATATTTTTTCATCCAGGAGCTCGTTAGGGCTGTATCGATTCACAGTGTTTTTGTGGGGTGCGAACAAAATCTCCGCCGCCGACTAATAATTATTTATTCCAGTTGCTCCATTTCGAGGTCGGTCCGTATCTCTAGGAACGATTAGTTCCCCCATTTAAATAAATAACGCTTATTTGATCGAGATCCGAACGAGCGCCTACATAGGAAGGAAGAAACTACGCGACGTGAAAGCGAGGAAGGGCCACGCTTTGTCGGTGCGTATAAAAGAAGCAGGTGCGCAAGGGTAAATTTCCGCCAACGAGAAAAATTCCTTACGTGAGACGTGAAAGGAAAAGGTATTTCCTAATAAACACAGACCTTAGTAGGCTTTTCTCGATCTCTTAAAAGTATTTAGCTGGGAGATACTTTTTGTATTAACAATGCTTTATTGAATTAGAGTCAATCGTTACAGAGGTGCGGTATTGATATTTAATTGAATATTTCACAGTTTATTTGTGAAAGTCATTAGCGCATGTAGACAAATAAGGAAATAAGCTTTTAGCAGCGTCATCGCGCTAAGTGGGTGCAGTTCGCGGGCGGCAGGCGGCAGGTAGGCCGAGGCAGAGGCGGCCGCGGCAGCTAGTGCAGCGACTGCTAGGTAGGTGGTAGTAATTGCGCCAGTGCAGTGGAGTGCGACATCAGTAATTGCTCGGCGGGGGACAGTGACAGTCGCCTGATGAATGGAGCCGGCGGAAAATTCACTCCGTGGAAAAACTCCAGACATTTCTGTAAATTAAAACTGTAGTGCGAACCTGATCTTGTTATCCACATAGATGCTGCTCGTATAATTCATTCGCTTTATTTTGTGGCTGTAATTGGGCTGGAACTGGGATGCAAAGCGAAGCAGCCTGGAATTTTTAAATTGACCTCCGCATTTTAACTCCTGTCATAGAAAAATATAAACCTATTAGAAAAAATATATTTTGTTTGTGTTCGGCAAATATCTGTTTTATACAAACTAAATTAAATTTCTTTATGATTAAGGGTACACGTATGTCATCGGTAAGTTAACGAACTAGTAATAGTAATAATCAAATGAAGGCAATTATATCCTAAATTTAACTCTTCCTCCACGCCTCGATAGAATTATGAGACTCTTCATGACCTTATATGGAAATCGAATGCAAATTCAAATAGTATTATAATTTTAATGTGATTATTATTAATCCGTGCCAACGACCTAGTTTAATGAGATATTTAAGCTATGCCTGGTATTGAAATTGTGTCCATATTTGTAATTTAATGAAAATGTCACCAGCATCCGCTATTTCCAGTGAAGCTATTTCAGCTGAGGCAGCGCGCTGCAGGCGAGTTATTTTGATCTTCGTCATTACATTTCCAACGTCACAATAGACCTTACAACTTATATATTATGAAGCAGGATTTTTTACAAATAATTGTTAGTATTCACCAGGGGCCAGTAAAAGGTAGGGATGTGGCTAGTTGTATGTGAAATTTAGTATGCAATATATCCAATGTAATGCGAACTCTTGTAGGTAATAGGTTGTACCTTCATTGCTCCATTTGGGCACGCAGCGCGCGGGGCACGGCGGGTCAGGGAGGAGTAGTTGACTCTAAAACAGAGCAATACCGCCCACACCCGATACATTAACTTCCAATACCTCTGAGCTTAACCACGCGAAGGGTCCACATGTAATAATTTATTACCCGCTTGCTTCACACGGGTAAGAGCAGCTCGCGGCCACTGTTGGTTTGGGCTCGAAACAGCCGTGCTCCGAAATTAGACCATTCCTACCTGTCAGTACCTGATATCGATCGGTGATAAAAATACAATGGAAACGGAGCTGAAACAAAAGATAATTAAGCCATTTCATAAAACGTTTATTAGCATACTTTAAACGAAATACGACAGGAGTGATGCGGTAAGTATTAATTTTTCATTAAGATCTGACAAAAAAATGATGCTTCACGATCTTTCGAATTTGCAGTGGATTAATCGTATGTCCTCATGAAAAGTTGATCACATCTTGCTGAACCGCCGGATTACCATTAACCAGCACTCGTGCTTAAGCTGGCCTCGGTCGCCGCCGGGCGCCCGCAGCGCGCAGCACGGCTGGCCGGGAATCCAGCTCTGATTGGCTCTAAATTAAAGTCGATCATCTATGTGCGGTAACGTACAACGAGAGACATTTCGAGAATTTAAATTGCATTTTGTTCTCTCTTTTACTGCGGCAAAATGCCAGCCACTCGTTTTTACCTCCAAGTGGATGCTCAGAGCAAAAATGTATATTAGATAAATCATTTCGAAATAACGTTTTGAATTTCCAGTATTTACAGTTTTGGAGATAGGCTTAATGGCATAAGCAGTGTTGTAATGGTTCTCAGAAAACGTATCAGAGACGTATCTTTAACGGAATGCTGGAGCGTCCTCGTGGAATGTTTAATTAAGAACCAGATAATTTTAGAATACCTACTGAAACGAGGAAAGGCTTACCGTGAAATAATAATTAGAAACAGGGTATGGGGCAGTGGATTCTTATTAATAAGTAATTAACAAGGTATCCATCTGGGTCGTATCGCGTATTTCAATTGCTTTGTTTTTGTTATTACGGACATAATAATTGTCATATTAAGATCAAGAATAAATGATTGTAAAGTAATTTAACTTACTACACGACAAGACGAGACCTGTTCACTAACATTCACACCACATATTTTTTTATCTTTTTTACTTTGGGTCATTCGCTTGGTCAGCAGTCAATCTTGAACGCACCGCATATATTTCCAGTTTCCAGTTTTAATCGTGAGTTTAATCTGCGCGTTTCTTAGTGCTGCCAGTATATTCGAGCGTGCCACGCAAAATGGTCGTCACGGCAAGGAGCACAGCATGCTGTTTATCAGTTTTATCACTACTGTTATTGTTAAACCAAGTTTGTGTTCATTTTAAACATCGTGTTTAGTATTTAAGATTGTGAAGTTTGTAATGTGTACTCTTTATCCCTTGGTCATGGCTTATTAGAAGAATACCTGCGCATTAAACCTTTTGTCTTTTTATAATGTTGGTTTTCATCACACTACTTTAGAGCTAGTGTAAAAGTGTAGGCACGAGTATGATCATACTCATAACTAAATCGACATCTCCTAAGTATTTTTTTTTCACATATCACAGCTAATTGAAAAATAAAATGATCAGACGAATGTATGAAACAAAGATACAAACAAAGCACATTGAACTTAGTTATATCAAGGTAGACTACATTAAAAAAACATTCATTATACACAAATATCTTGGCCACTAATATGGAACTTGACCTTTTGGTTTGATCTTATTGATTTTGTTATTTGACGTCTGTTGTAATACACTTTGTGAAATTTTGTTATATATATGAGTACTTACAAATACTTTGTGTTCTATCTTTTTAACTTCGTAATATTTATTGGTGATACTTCCTCAAGTTTAGTCACTCCTGCCACACTTGAGATATGTCACTAGCAAATTAAGTGGAAAATTGGTAGTGTATCGGGCTTGGGCGCTATTGATCTCGCAATATCCGTTACCCGTTTCCATTTCACAGTAATGCGTGAGGTTCAGTTCATTCATATGAATTCACAGTTTTCGCATGAATTGTTATGAGTACCGTATAAGCAATATGAAAGGCTTAACATTAAATCAGTACAGGCTTGCTGCCCAGCCTAGGAGAATGGCCGGCGCGTAATTTTGTATTGGCCGGCGTGGAACATTAATCGCGGGCTCGAATTGCGCTTGACAGGGTTTTTTCGCCCATTCGGCGTTTTTTGCCATTGTGCTTAAAAGCAAATTACAGATCAGGTACATAAATTTTAATTTAATGAATACTGTGGGCACGCGGTGAGGTTTTTTTGTACTCTGTAAATAAACTTGTCTGATTATAATTTTATTGAAATAAACAAATCTATTCAATTGATATTTGGTGAATGTTTTTTTAATCTGTAGGTAATTCATAGCAAAAGCTTTTGATGATGATAATTTAGTAAATAACTTCGTCTGCGTAGAATTATACACAAAAACCTTCCTCTTGAATCACTCTATCTACTAAAAAACCGCATCAAAATCCGTTGCGTAGTCTTAAAGATATAAGCATAGGTACATAGGGACCGACAGACAGCGGAAAGCTACTTTGTTTTATACTATGTAGTGATTGGAGAGATTTGAAATAAGCTGAACATGTTTCTTAATTTACTTAATAAAAAAATTATTCATTTCATAACTCTATTGTTTCGAAAGGTGTCATATGGGTAATTAAATTAAAATAAGCATTGTTTAAAAGAAACATTTTTTTAGACGTTTATAATTTATCTACTTGTAATATATATGACACACATGGAAAACAAAAATATGGACGATGCAATTATAGAGATTGTATTGTTAATAGTTACGTGCAGAAGAATTTCTATTTTGTAAATCTATATTTAAATTCGGTTGTTTTGCAGATTAACGGCGAAAAGCCATTACAATATAAATTGAACGATGGAAATGAAATACCGGCTGTAGCCCTGGGTACCAGTTTGGGGCATTTGGCAGATGTAAGTTTCACAATGAGAAAATAAAGGAAATCACTTTTACAGTCTATCGTTGGTACAACAATGGAGAAGCTGGATTTTCTAGCGAAGAAACTACGGTGCCATTCTTTATGCGATTCATTTTACCTATAAAAGTACAAAATACAGTTAGCGTGTGTTAATTCAGGATAATCACTATATTAAAACACTTAATAATTAAATTAATGTCAGAGGGACACGGGTAATATTATGGGATCATTTCATGTAAAAAATGTTTCATAAAAGTATTAAAATAAAAAGAGATTGTGTTTTAACTAAAGGTAAAATATTTCAAAAACAATTTGGAAGTAGGTCCGACACTGGGTCACGTGGCCACCAGATTCGGGGTCAAGTACCTATCCAATTAACAAGTTTTAACTTTAAAATTGGTCATTACACTCATGATTCATTCCCTCATACTAGGTACACATCCTTTTTGTCAGTTAAAAACAAAATTCTAAAATTCCGGAAGCCAACGGAGCTTCTTCAGCTGTGTTGAAAATCTAACACTCCCACATTGTTTTAACTCTCCAAAATTTATCTACGTTGCTGAGTATACATGCAGTTGAACTGACAAGCCCGGCTCATGTAAACCGTCGCCGGCAGGGCACGCGGCTGCTTTCGACGAACCACTCGCTGGCTCACGCCGTACAATGGGCCCTGGAGGCCGGCTATCGACACATCGACACGGCGGCGCTGTACCGGACGGAGGACGAAGTCGGGCTGGGAGTGAGGAGCTTTGGAGACGATAGACGCGGAGACATTTATGTCACTACCAAGGCAAGTGACTTCAATCCAAGCTGATGAAAATCCGATCGCATCGTACGTACCTATATGTGGAATAACTCTTGTTAGAATGTCTGTTTTCAGGGATGCAACTCGTTTTTCATTGCTCTCAGCTACTAAGCGTACGGACTAAAATTGTAATTAATTACAAGGTTGTCAGTTATTCTATGTATTGTGTTTTTGAAAGTGTTGATGGATAACTTTTTTTAGTGTCTGGCACTCAAAACATGCCAGGCAAAATGCCGTGCTACATACTACGTTAAGTGTAATAAAGCAAAGAAATTGCTGAATGGTTAATTAACAAAATTTAATAATGAAACGACAAAATATACGTATACAAATAAGTTTAAGTTCTAAATTAATCTAAACTTGAAATTTTTGCTCAATTTTTAGATTGCGATTGTGTCACGTTAACGGATTGTTATAGAGACTAATTTAGTCATTATCGTGAATTTCTTGTCTTGTCGAACTTGTCTAAGAATTTCAAACTTACCTCCCTATTATATTATTATGGCACGCTATGGCCCACCATCTTGTTAAAACTCTATATTTTACTATAATTAGGTTCGTATCTGTGTAACTAGCGAAACTGTCTCAGGTAACACGCTATCTTTCATGCCCCTCGGTCTAATAGCATTTCTTTGTCGTGGCGAAACATTAAATGAGTTTTATTTTCTTTTACCGTAGTTATGGAACGATGCTCACGAAAGAAACGAAGTGATTCCAGCTCTGAAGAAGTCGTTAGAGCTGTTACAAATGGACTACATCGATCTCTACCTCGTTCACTATCCAATGGCGTATAAGGTACTGTACCGTCTCGATTCTTTTGTTTCTATTTGAAAAATGAGAAACGAAACCACCGAGCATAGATTGATATGTTTTTATTTGATTAACGAGCAACATTTTAGTATAAGTATTAAAACAAGATTTTTACAAGTACCTATGTATTTACATTTTGGTTATAATGAGGTTGAATTAATGAAGATGCGTGCCGTCCTGTTATTTCACAATCTTGTCTTAAAAATAAATGCCCTTCATTAGTAATTGAACGTCGATTCACCCGCAGAACAAAGGAGCACTGATCCTTATAAAAAGATTATAATATTATCTTTAAATACTCTCTTTTAGTAACTTTGAACGTGTCAGCAAAAACTTTGTAGGCAGGAGGACTACTTTAGACTTCCAAAGTTATTCGCTGTGTTTTCATTTTAAAATTGCTGGATGCTTTTTAACTTGGTAGGTACAAGTTTTCTACAGAAATTAGTTTTAAGAGCTGCGTCGTTTTGTTTTAATTGTTAATTTCATACTTTCGAAATAGTTGTTAAGGCAATGGAAAGTAGCTGCTAGGTGTTTTATACTTTGCTACCGTAGTAGTAGATAATTGAAAGGTCCGTTTGTTTATAGTATAGTAATAAACAATAACGTTTCGCTCAAATGAATAGCATTCAATTGATTGGCATAGTTCGATGTCAGGTAAACTTCGGCGAAATATATCACGCATGAGATATGTCATATGAGAGGTCATAAAATACAGACGTGGTGGTAATAAAACTGAAGCTGCACTGTATCAAGTTTCATATTTTATCGATTTATGTGAATTATAAATGCTGTTTACTGCAAACGCACCCTTCCACCTTTATTACCTATCTGCCTGGAATTGCAATAGCGTAGCACACGTCATAAGCCGACACACTAAAGTTATAATTTTCCATTTCGCAGAATGATGGCAGCATCAGTTTAACTGATTACTTGGAGACGTGGAAGGGTATGGAGGACGCAAAAGAACTAAACTTGACCAGGTCAATAGGCGTATCCAATTTCAACATCACACAAATGCAAAGGCTTTGGGTTAACTCCAGAATAAAACCAGCAGTTTTACAAATTGAGGTAAGAAAACATTCATGCTTTAAAAATGTTATTGTTAAGCTTAAAACCACGCCGCAGAAAGATTCATATCACGCGCAAAGTTTTCATGTTTATAAATGATTCACTCACTTCTACACTTCCTTTGTGGGAGAAATCATACTTGAGGCTGAAAGTAGGCAAGAGGAGCAGGCGTTGTATTTAATCATGAGAAAAAAAATGTATTCAGAACTACCTTTTTGCCCGTGACTTCTTCTAGGATTGGCTTTCGTTATTTTGCGATACAATACATTTTGTCGAGAATAAATGTAAAACATTAAATAAATTACTAAATTTGTTTATTTAAATTGCGCCAAAGTCGGTTTACCGTTTTGACTGGGCAAAGTTTACAAACGTACCCAAATTCAAGAGTTAATTTAACTTTCATAATATTATTATGGAGCATGACCGTAGGGAATTCCAGTGCAGATTGAATAAGCAGTTTACTGCCAATCTACCAATCACCACCGGAACTCACCTGTGACTCTGAGGCAGGTAAAGCTATGCCAATATACGCGTGGACCGCTGGCACAACTGCCAGTAATGGGTGATTACTCGACCGTTCCAACCGCCATCATTATCCTTTGCGAAATATTAACAAAAAATGACGATGACAACTAGGTATTAAATTCGAAAAAGTGACCCCAAGAAATAAGAGAGTTTGAATTAAAATTGGAAGCCACAATTGAGGAAAAATTAAAAACCAGCAAAATCCCACATATTGTGTCAGCTAATTAAAGACTTTGGCTAGGTTCGTCCTATCCTTTCCGATTCAAAAAAATATATTTTAACATACACATACATACACAAATCACGTCTTTATCCTTTACGGGGCAGACAGAGCCCAAGGCAACAGGTACTTACAGGCCACATTTAGCAAGATTGTGGGCGTACAGGGGGAAAATGGAATCAAAATAGTGATGGGTTGCTAGCGTCATCGCCTATAACATGATTCCTATGATTTTCGCCCATTCCCTCGATGGGCTTTTACCATCTGCGCGGGTAGAGAAGCAACTGGTACATTCTATGTTTTTTCTTTGCTCCCAGACCAGCATGGAAGAAATTTTTTAACAGTTAATATTAATATCACTTACATAATAATTAGGTCGATAACACTAGTGTTCTTATCTATACGGAACTACCCACAGGTGAACCCAATGATAACCCAGTCGGAGCTGATATCATGGTGTGCGGCCCACGGCGTAATCGTGATGGCTTACAGCCCGTTCGGCGCGATTCTTGGCCGAAAGCCGAACGCACCGCCGCCGAGAGCCGACGAGCCGACTCTTTTGCGTATTGCCGAAAAATACGACAAGACTGTCCCGCAAATATTAATTCGGTATTTGGTAAGGTTACACTTTTCTTGATTTCTCTTCAACTGAATAATGGCTAACTACATAAAGTGATGCTACCAGTAAACTACATAATATATTTTATCTCGCATAATTTGGAAAGGGATAAAACGATGACCCTCTATACTAAGGAATTCGATTAGTTCGTAACACTTAAATAATTAAAGCTTGATAGTGGGATGTACGTTTAAGAAATCTCGCTTGACCTCTGTAACATTGTTACATTCAAAATCAGATATTTATTTACTAAATATGGTACAATCAGTTGTTTGATACTTAAGTTAGAATTTTCATGTTTCGTTACAGATATACTTATTCAAATATTAAATAAAATCGTTTGTATTACGTGCAAAAATTGCTTATAATAATTATACTAAGAGGTATTGTTATGTGCTCGTAACTTATCCCAAATTGAACCGATAACGTTCTTTGATGGGGTCAGGCCGGCCTTACAGTATTTGTGACATATTGGCATAAGCCTCACTTGTTTCCAGTTACCATATTGTTCAAAACTACATCAAAGGGTAATTGACAATCTCTAGCCCCGAAATAACCGGTATGATGTTTGACTTTAGTTTCGATACTATTTACTAAAAACAAATATTTGAGCCAGCTATGGGTATTCGTAACTTTGTCCCTCGGTATTTTGATTCTCGACATTTGGGGACTTACAGTTCAGGACCAAACAATACGTTAAGTAAGCTGAAATAATATTAATAAAGTTTCTAGTTAGTAAACAAAGCCGAGGAAGCAGTCGATTAGGAAATTATCTTTATTTTAATCTTATACGTATGTAGAGCAAAACAGTTCAAAAACAAAAATAAATTTCAGGTTGACCGCGGATTGGTAGCGATACCCCGTTCTACCAACAAGAAACGTATCCAGCAAAATATCGACATTTTCGACTTCAGCCTGACTCCCCAAGAAGTAGCCGAGTTATCATCCTATAATAGCAACTATAGACTCAGAACTCCGGCAAAATGGTACCCGCATCCACATTTCCCATTTGAAAAAAAGAACCTTACCGCTGCTGAAATACAGTACATTATAGAACACAGTAAAGAAGATTGAAAATGCATACATATTTTGTAATTTACTGTAAGGAAATAAAATACTATGAGTAAGATATCCTTTTGTCGGCTTTTCTTGCGTGTGCGTGTGTATGTGAGCATGTATGTGTATGAGGTACCTTTCGTTATAGATGAACATCATCACATTACAAATTGATCCCTTTCGAAATAGAATTGAACCATACAGTGAAGTAATAAACGAACAAAGAGTAAAATGTAAACATTACCTATTTATGTTTATCCATGGGTTTTCCTGGGTCCCTTTTGTTTTTTTACGGAGAAGCCTGACTAATCTCAAAAAGTATACGTATTATTCGGGCTTCCGTCCATGACCGGCTGATTCCGTCCCCATCGTAGCAAATCTACCGTAATAAGCCATTATTTTATATACGCCCGTGTCTATAATACTGGGATTTACTTCTTGTTTTCTTCTTATTCACTCTCATAATCTTATAACTATCTTTCGAATACGTTTTGTTTTCTAATAAAATATTCATTAACCTTCTTAAGAAATATCTAAGAAAATGGGAAAAAGTCTGTCAAGCGCGCGTTAAGCGCGGTTAAGCGGCCATATTAATCCCATTGGAAATAGATCGGAATTAATAATTTGACTTTCGGGTTTTACTTTACACTGGTCGTGAGGTCTTAATTGTTGCCAAATTTCATACCTTTATACACAACAAAAAACAATTTATATATTTTGATTCTCACGTTTTTTGTATGGAAATACATTTTCATTTCAACTTGATACCTTCTTGAGCAGAAGGCAGAAAATTAGACATTCAAACGGGCATATACTGATAGTGCTAACAAAGAGATCCTCTAAGGGTTCTTTATTTACTTTTAAGGTACATACATACATACACAAATACTAATCACGTCTTTATACCTTACGGGGTAGACAGAGCCTAAGGTAACAAGAGGTACGGAATCATAAATGCGACTGAAATTGGAATTTACATTTCAATAACACCTGAAGCGGTTAGAATGTAATTTTCCTTCGCGAAATGCACGCATTTCCAAGGATTCAAATCTCTGGAACCAAGAATTATCTAGATTTGAAAAGCCATAACGTTCAAAAGGCACAAATTAATAAAATTATTGTTCGTTAAAATCATTTCGACAATATTCAATAACAGCGTTGTTTTCCTTTCATCTCAGTTTGTTGTAGCCACTTTAATTAAGCACCATCAGCCTGTCAAAATTTGCACGCAGGTTTCATCCGAGCCTCAGCGCGGGGAACAAACAAGTGGGAAAATATTGCGATCGCCAAAAGATTTTGTTGTTTGCCAACTTTAACTCGTTGAAAGTGATGTCTACTTGATGGCTACTTTTAATAGTTTCGTGTGCATTTTGTTCTTAACTTGGTGTCAGCGTTTTCCAAATAATCTCACAATAATGTTTGTTTTACATATGTAGGTACACGAGTAGTGATTATGAGCAGAGGTAAGACACTGTACGGGATATCATTATTAACAAAACAACCAGGATAATTGAAAGTGTTAGTTCATTTCGACATTCCAGCAAAGCATAACTCGGCAGGCAAGTTTCAGGACGCTTGTTCACTGATTAGCGAGGGTTGATTACGAATTATTTCTTGTCGCCGATTTTCCCGATCAAAGATTTAATAAAGTGAAATTAATTTCGTGTTGTTAAATCGAGTACTACAACTTCAAATTAACCGGGAACATTGTGGGGAGGGAGAACACGTTTCCAATAATTAAATACCTACCCACCTTACCACAAAGGAGTTGTGTTAGCCTTTTTAATCTTCTTAGTATTATGTAATTGAATTCTTTTGCCCGCGGGTATAAAGGAAATGCCGCAGCTTTTATCTGAGCCTTGCGGCTTTCGGATCACCTAATTGATTTGGGCGCGAGCTGTTGATATTATAGCCGCGCTTCGGGAGTAATGGCCCGGCATAATGAGATACTAGTTAGTCAGCTATTTACACAGGCCATTGACGGACGTGGATTTAAGGCGCATTGATGGCCACTAATTAATTAGCTGCTTGTTTTCTTTTTTCTCAACCGAAGTCCGAAAGTGCCCCATCATGTAATTAACTAACATTATTTTTGAAGAACATTGCTGATGTTGTTATTTATTTTATGGATCAAGTAAGGTATGATTATAGAAAAATTAAGTCAAAATTGTAAAAGAACTTTCCTTACAATTAAATGATTATTTTCTCGTCCACCTATTTTTCATAAAAGCACCTCGCTAACTTTACTCCTTGCAGGTGCTGCCAACAGTAAATTATTTTCGACAACTAGGTACAGATAGGTAGCATGAAAAACTTCCTCCAGTCTTTAAAATTATTTAATACAACGTACGACAATACAACGTAAGTAATATTTTGTGTAGGTAGGTAAACCTTAAATTTTTTGATAAATTTGAGTTTCTATTCTGACACTCAAATTCATTCAAAATGCTCATTCTCGCTAAATAAATCGTTGTTATCATTTTTAAGTTTGAAAAACTCCCTCTAGTGTTTTTATTAACAGTGTATTTATGGGAAAAGTTAGCCGGGCGTTTCGCCAGACCGTATTATAAATTATGCTTGCTGACGCGAACTAATCGCTATCATTATGAACGAAAGATAACCACGACAAAAGCGCGCTCAAGCCTCGTTCCGGTCATTGGGGCATGTCAAGAATCTTCTGACAGCCAAACCAGGGACATAATAATCTCGCCACCACGGATCACATTATACGAGTTTGTTTATGCTTTATGTATAAGAGATTTTGTTCACATTTCAGCTAAATCTAAGTAAGAAATGAGTTGCTGCTACAATTATCTTGAATTCGTGGCAATAATGGAAGTTCAGAAGTTCTTAACTTTTATTACTGCTAGCTACTGAAAACCAAAGACTAACAAATCAAAAGGAACAGTAAAACAATTTCAGAATAAAGTTCTATTATAGAATAAACTGAAGCGTTGGGTTTTATTTAATTCGAGACGTCCTCGCATTTCGCATTTTACGTAACGATGCCATTGAATTAAGTGAAGATTAAACTGGCGAGCGTTAAATGTGGTCCAGGTCGAGTGAAGAGGATGCAGCGGCCAAGAGCCCTTAACGAGAAGTAGGGCCCGTGCCAGAGCAAGACGCAGAACCACAGCTCACGCCCAAGATAATTCCATATGGTTGTCATGCCGAAAAAAAATTGTCTTTGTAATCTATAATTGCCTGGATTTATCCGCTGTCTGATTTTACCGCACTTTACTCTCCGCGTCTATTTAAATAAAGTAGATATAAAGCCTTAAAAATATTAAAATTGAATGAAAACATTACCTATGCTATCAAGTAGACAAACAAATCAGTACATGATCAGTATGCGCTTAGACGAAGGCAATAATTAACCTACTTACTCGTGTCGCGGTTCGCGGTTTGCGGATCAAAGACGCTACAAATTATTACCGGGTGGTAATAATTGGTTGTAACGTTATTCCCTTGACGAATATTACACTATTATCTAAGAGCAGGTACTCGTTAAAGTTTGTGTTCGAGCGATAACAAACACTTTTTGAGTATTACCAGTAATAATAATACATTTTTATTCCTTTTATAGCTATTTCCCCAACAATTATGAGTGCTTTGATGTCAAGATTTGTTAAATGGAGTAGAAACGTTTTTCTTTAGGCAGTCGGGTAAATTTTATTTAATGATGCTCTTAAAAAGTTTGTCAAGTATTCCACGATGGGTTAGTACGAAAGTTACTTTTTAGGCAAAATCCATTACTGGTGACAAGGAGATTTTAAATTTAATTAAAGAATTTTAAGGTGTTTCGTTTAATAACTTTTGAAGTTGAAGTAGATGTAAAAGATAAAGTCAGTTAACTTTTGGTTAACTTCCTGTACATTATAATCTTGATAGAATTTGACATAATGTAAGGCGAAATTGCGAATAGTTTTTTTTTTGTTATTAGGGAGGTCGCATAAGTATTTATTTTCACATAAAAATATAAATGATTGTACTAGTTTTTTTTTATCATCTTTTAACCCTTGCACGGAAACTCTTCAAATTATACTAACAATACCTATAAGAAACACAGATTAAAATAAAAAGTAAAGATGGAGAAGGGAACTGCTAAGTGAGGCCAGTTTTATGTACAGCTCAGTTAGTTTGCTTGACAAAATTTGGTTGGACTTTTATTCGTAAGTACACAGAAAAGTGTACTTACGGTAAGAATCCCGGAAAACTATACAGAAGGAAGAGTCACATAAGGGTAGCACTTACAACTCTACTTAGATACCAATTTGTTTTTACTATACTTGTTTTCACTTATTTCTATAGCAAGTCGTGGCAACTTATAGCCGGTAGTTGTGACGGTGAGCCATACTAATGGTGGTCCGCGCCGCCCGCGCCGACAAATGTGTCAGCTCAGCGTGCAGCCGCAGCGCTATACAGATCTGCGGCGGACACGCGAACTAATTACTGCTCCAATCTAAACTACCCTAATAAAAACCTTGCATACTTTGCTTGACATAATTCCAGAAAGTATGTATGTATGTAAACTCTTTATTGCACATAAAAATTTAAAAAATACAGAAATACAGAGAAAATATTACAAAGGCGAACTTAGAAGCCTTAGCCCTAAGAAGGGATCTCTTCCAGCTAACCTGAAAGTCAACTGGATGTCAATTTATTATTTAAAAAATGATGTTTTTAGACCATTGGTAGATACATTGAGATAGATCATGTAGTTAAAATGTCACGCAAATTAAGTACCCTGCCTACTTATCTACCCGATTGTGGAAAAACAAATGAAAGTCGTGTTCCTTAATCTGGAGTCAAAAGTGGAGTCAAAGGTGGAGCCATTATAATACAGTCGGCATTTTCTTTCGTTCTTTTTATGTGGTTTCCAATGAACAGTGTTTATAATGCGTCGTATTTAATCAGACATTCGATTCAGCGTCCACAATTACATTTTCAAATTCATATTTGCTGATGTAGTTTCTATTCGCTCTATGACAAGTCAACTACTCAAAATTCAGGAAGCCTTTTGTTGTTGTAGTCTTCTATTCAAGATTCACAAGACAGTGGATCCAGTGTTGTCAGATGGAATATTAACAAGGGACGACGTCGGCCTGCTCGGGAGACAATCCTTTAAACATCCCGACATTGCACATCTGATGCCGCCGGCGACTGCCCGTTCTCGACAGGACTCTGAATACTAACTTTGATAATGGTTTATTAAACACTTTTGACACATAAATGTATCGAAGCGTATATTTCCGTACCCTCACATCAAATCGTATTGACGTGGGATTCCTTTACAATCACAAGCATTTATATAACTCATATTGCCACAGTAGTGAAATATTTGTATACTACCGCCATCCCGAGCCTTTGCTCTTGTTGCAGAACCCCTATTCTACAATAAGCCTTGAGCAAATTTTCATGTTTAGTTATTTACTATCAAATGAATTTAATTTCTAACTGTAAAACCGTAAAGTAAACATAAAAATTATTGATTCATTTGATAGTACCTATCATTTGAAAAACAGCGCCTTCTCTCATCCCTGGTGAGCAGTAGATGTTCCACGGAAGTTTGTAATTGTATCGTACTTACACATCATTCAACCAGATGACGCTTGGCGGCAAAAAATCGCATAGTAACAAGGTCACGTCACAGCTAGTAACAGACAGAAAAATTCAAAGGCTTACCCGCCTGCTACGGGTGGTGTAGCGGTATAGCATGCGTCACAGAATGACGAGGACCCGGATTCGATTCCCGGCCATAGCTTTAGTTTTCAGATTTTTCTGTGTTCTCATTTTCAGTGTCGTTTAGAAATTTTAATTATTCAGTCGGTAGCTCTCTTTTATTATGTAATTTCTGATTTGTAGTCAACAATTTTAAAAGTGGCGCGATAAATTACATAGTATAATACAAAGTCGCTTTCCTCTGTCTGTCTGTCCCTATGCTTATATCTTTAAAACTAGGCAACGGATTTTGATGCGGTTTTTTTTAATAGATAGAGTGATTCAAGAGGAAGGTTTATATGAATAATTCTACGCAGACGAAGTCGCGGGCAGAAGCTAGTTATTTATATACAGAATCGGAACGAATGCGGATCGAATCACTGAGGTAAGTAGGTAAGGTAAGTAAGCGTGTTCCTAAATATACTGAGAAAAACTTTGAAACATTCTGTCGTCGAAATAAAATGTTAGAAACACAAACAATTTCAAAAAGGAAGTTTTAACACTTTACGTAATTTGTTCGCTATGATTTACTTGCTTGCAAAACTTTGTACAAGATTTTAAGTTAACGAAAGTTTAATTTCGTTCCGCATATGTTGTTTACTATGCGCAAGCACGTGGCATGGAATAAATTACAGCAGAAACGTCAGCTTGCGTTTCATTGGAATAGTTGAGTGGCATTTTGGGTTTTAAAGCCAAACTTTTTCATTCATTATATTTAAAGGTTTCCGAACATAATAATACGATAACGTTGACTTTAACTTGATCACTTTATATTAATGTAACTGTTTATTGATTTCATCAAATCGTGTATTTTTTACTACAAAGAGGACAATAAGATTTCAAACGTTTTCCGTTTCCATACATAAAATAACAAAACTTAAATATTTTTACGGCGAAAATGTTGCCCCAGAAGCAAACATCGCTTCGCATTTTCTTATCGTATCGAAAAGTTTCGTAGTCGGAGCAATCCTCTCGTCGATAATGTTTTATTGCTTGGATTTTGTTTTTGTTGCGGCATATTTGGCTACATTGTGTTTGCCTAGTACAATTTAGCCTTTATAAACAACGTTGCTGAATCAAATGTTGGTAATCGATTAAGACCAATATTAAAGACGGGAAATCATTCACTGAAAAAAAAATACTCCCATAACTTCGAAGATGTTAACTCAGAGTTAAATTTATCAATTATAGTTACCGTCGTAACCAATTATAACATCGCAATGAATTTTAGTTCATACTGTTAAACACCGCATTCGGAGAACTTAATTAAAACTTGCAAAAATAAGACCTATCCAAAGTATTAACAAGGTAGGTCAAAGTTTTCAGTGCTCGTTGCTCGAAGGTAGCGGAGTAGAGGCACACATGACAAAAGTTTCAATAACTTTGTTTTAGATTTAGATGGCTGTCTCGGCGTACGCTCCACCAGCAAACATTTGTTGAACGTGATCCCACTCAAAAGGATAGGTTTAGCTATCGAAATGAACTAGAGTCAGTTATGATGCGAACAGTGTGGGCTTAGTGGTTACGAGATCAAACTTGAGCCTTTCTTAATCAAAGTAGTCTTATGAAATAGGCAGGGGTTCTAAAAAACTTTTGAAACAAGACATATCATTTTTATACGGTTGAAAGAGATCATAGCCACACAATACACACACATGATACACAACATTAAAAACGGAATAGCGAGTTCTGTAATAGGAATGAAACTGCAGGCGCGAACTAGTTTATTTGGGCGTAAGAATTTTTTTTATTTAGATCAGTGATTTAGCGAATGTTGGCGGCTGAAATCTTACAGTATTCAAAATTTCATGAGGCTACCATGCGAATAAAAAACCCGGTCAAGTGCGAATCGAACTCGCGTAGTCCTGCTCCTAAAGAAAATGTAAGTAGAGTGAGGTAAAATGTGAGTAAAGTTGCACCAAGTTACCACAACCAACGATTTTTATAGAAAACCTTTGAAATACTATGCCAAAATCGTCGGCTATCTTTAAAGTCACTTGGTGTACTCATGCTAAGTCAGTCTGAAATGAGTTGCAACCTTAAAAAGTGGTTGGCTATGGTCTGCGAACGCCATGACAGCGTCATTTCTGAACTCAACTGAAAAGTGGCTGTCAATTCTAAAACTTATGTGATTTAATTCAAAAGTATTGTTTTTCATGAAAATATGCTCTGCTATTGTTAATAAACTGTTTTCTGGTACAATATGTGCATGAACTGCACGTGTATTTTTTAACAATTTGAACAAGATTTGAGCCGCAACAAGAGAAGGCTTTCGGGTTCGCTACCGAGAAGGAAAGACGAGGTGAGTGCATTTTGGGATTAACCTGAACTAATAAAGGCTGTATCAATCGGAAGCCCATCCTTCTGGCTTTTGTCTTCAGTCCGCAATTCAATTATAATACGGTCCATTTACAAAAAAAATAATCTTCGTTGTATTTATGTAGTTGCGTTACGCCACAGTATGTTTTGATTTCGGAGACTTAGAGGATTGATTTTTTTCACAGCTCCAGGAAACCGCAGACTTCAGTATTTAATTGGTATTAATTTCATCTTTATTTTTTATTAAGCCTTTCTGAGAAAAAAGTCTTAACAAACAGTGATTTTATAAGGGTTTCTTTTTTCTTTCAAAGGTACAGAAGCCTAAAAATAATAAACAGTTTGTAATTGAATATTATCCAGATTAAAGTTACAAGTTTAAGTAATTCAACCTTAATATCTTTGAACGTTGTGTTTAAATACTGTGAAATGCACCATGAGGATGGATTCAAACACCCTGTGGGGTGCTTAGCGCGAGCACGGGCTGGCTTTAATCGACATTGCTGCCAGTAGCCGGTAGGGGTGCTCTAGTAGTAGCTAGCCTTACTATGCGATATACACGTATTGCAGCTTAGTAGATAGTCTAGGATTACAAGCAGCAATGGGAGCCGTTATGGCTTTAAGTAAAATTTAAAGTAATTGGTTACGCCAAGCATATTCGCTTTTACTTAACAATATACATCGGTTCATCACCTATGCTTTTTTATAAATTTGACTCGTTTGTTTTTTATCATTTTAAAAAGGTTCGCCACTTAAGTCTCAATAGGTACCAATATCCGCAAATAAGAAGCTATTTGTCAAAGTTGCACATTGGCGGCATTTATAACAAAATAGTGATAAAAAATTACCACTGAGATTCAGTTCTGCCTAACCAAGTTTTCGTGGGGCCGAAGACAAACTTGTTAATAATGATATTAAGTTTGTGAGTTAACCATTTACCATACTTAAGCTCTCTAAGCGCGTTCTAGGTTTGGCTTCAAAACTTTAAAAGTAGCAGATTGAATTTCATGCGATAGCGATACTAAAATGGAAATATAAGAAACGAACTTAAACGCCTTTTACAGAAGGATGAGCTTTCAACGCTGTAGCGAAATTTCCGCCTGAAAGCAATATTTTATTTTATGGTGCCGCAACACAAAGCCGCCATGGTCAGGCCTTCGTGCCTCAAGTGCATAACTGTTGGAGCCGAGGGAAAATACAACAGCATACGTTTCCACTTAAAAAGCATTTACTATGTAGCGCAACGTCGAAAAAAGCCGTTTTTTGTTAACTAATGTGGGTAAAAAAGTCCGGAAGTCCCCCGTGCGGTCGGCAAAAAACGTCTGAAACAAGCGTAGACAGCACTTAGGGCGTAGCGGGGATCTTGTGTTGTGTAAATAGCGGCCGAGCGCCGAGCGAGCGTGAACAAAGCGTCAATCGGTGCGGGCTGACTGCGCGACGCTTCGCCGACCGGCTGCAGACACTGCAGTCACCAGCCTGTCCTTGGGGGGCAGCCGTTTGCATTGCATGCCACAATCCGATAGCTGAATATGCACTTTTACATTATTCGCAACTTTGTTCTAACACGAGAATCTGGCAGTTCCGAACTGAATGAATTGCACTACGAAATTAAAGTCTCTTGATTTACGGTCTACTTTATTATATTACTAGCTTTTGCTCGCAACTTCGTCCGCGCAGATAACGTCAGTGTGACGACATAAAAAATATATATAAGACATGTGTACAAAATTTCATGATGATCGGTTGAGTACCTTTCGCGTGAAACCGTAACAAACAGACTTACATTCGCATTTATAATATTAGTAGGATTGTGAAATGCAGTGAAATGCAAACGTACCTAATTGCTAAAGTAAAATGTACGGATCACTTAAGAATTTTTAGTTTAAAAACCTTGGTTCGAAATATTTCGGACATAATCTTGACTACATATTATAAGACCTATGTGAATCTCATTTTAATACATTATTTGAGCTTACTTTTAGCCCAATATTTATTTATTTATATTTCCGTATGCTAATTACATCTGCGTAATATCTTACAACAATATTTTCAATAAATTTATTCAGTATATTCGATTGAACAATATACCTACAGTTGAACAGAAACTTCTAAATATTTCGCAATAAAATAAATATCTGTCGCACCTTTTTAAAAATAGCAGCCCGAATATCGAATCCCCTTATTTCAAAATATACAAAATGTATAAAATCGAGAATTGAAATGTAAAACGTAAATAACGCGCGCACTAAATCTAGACTGGAACTAGCGAATCCGAACGCAACCGGCAAAGCATATTGTTATGCCTTAACAGTTCTCCAAAATAGAGCTGAAATAGTCGCATTGCGCAGTGTTTCTTCATGCTGAAAATGCATAATATATAAATGTATACAGTACGTCTGAAAAGTATCGGGAATGGCAATAGAGTTTTATTGAGGGGCGTATGCTCGCAGCGGCGCGACAACGTTCCGCTAGAATTCAGCTTTGTGCTCCTTCCTACGGGATTCCGAGCGGTACATGCATTTCTTCACGGTCGATCAACTTTCAGGCCTTCTGGCACTGTGTCAAATGTTTTAATGGCCTTTTTCAGATTCTATTTTTATTTAACATCCGACTGCGTCGTAACGTTCTAGCTGTAAGTTAAACACGAATTACGATGGGATACGTAGTTTATGAATGAGCTAATTTGTTGTTATATTTCTTAGGGCCGCTTGATTAAGTATTATCGCTCCCAATTTGATTTTGAGCGCCGTTTAGTTATGTTATGTCAAATTGTATGGAACAGAACTGTCAACCCTAATCTAAGCTTGAACGTATTACCCCCTTAGTAAACGCTAGTTGAGCTTATGATAACTTGAAACTCGTTTGCCTTTCATAAATCGCTTTGACATTTACATTTGCCAGACCGCAAAAAAATATTTTTTTCTGTTAAAGGTTTGTCTACGGTACCTACGCATAATAGCGTGAGGTAAAAAAGTACTCGTATCGCATAAGTATAATGTCATTAAGTTACGTATTATACTTTCTTATTAAATTAATTCAGATAAATACATACACAAGATGTTGATGTATTTATTATTCGCTAAATGACACATCGTGAGTCTAAACAATCCACTCCATCATACAATTTCTTCCTGTACCTCAACTTCTTCGTTCTTACGACATCTTACCAGTCATTGGACTATTTTTTTTCAATGTAAGCCTCCTCTGAAGTAACGTTCAATTTGTCCAGTTCTTTGATCTTGTGTACAGAATTTGTGATTGGTTGTAGTCTGAACCACTTCAGATAATTCACCTTAAAACAACAAATATAAGTCCAAGTTAAAACATAATACTATAACTTCGTTTCACCCTACTCTTATCCTTCTTTAAGTTTTATTATTTCATAAAAATAAAAGAAACAAATAATAGTAACAAAATATCAAGAATTTATTACGGACTTACTCGTAGAGTTAAGAATTTCACGTAAGCATTGGTATTTTTGCTTACGGGCGGACTCCATTTTGGAAATGAGTAATCATACTGAATGTAAGTTCTTTAACTCAACTTTTAATAGTTTTAACCATTTTGAAAGCAAGATTCACTAAAAACCTCGACAAAAATATTCACGAAATTCCAATAAGTCATTTTTGAGTGACATGAAAAAGTGTTACCAAACTGTGATTTTTCTGGGTTGCCAATTAATGTCTTATGCAGCGTTATCGTGTGACTATTCTAAGATAGTAATAAAACATAATTTAAAACTGATTAAAGATACAATGTTGCATTTCAGGGCCGAAAGGGATAGAGTAATTTTTTACTTGATTCACTGTTAAGGTACCTAAGCTTTAAAGTATTATAAAAAACGTAACGTAAATAAATACACACGGTAAGCGCATGCTGAATATGACATGTTCGTGTTATGTGATTACATTGAAGTAACGTAAAGTTAATCAAAGTTTATGAACTTACTGATCGAAATTCAATTTTGGACTATAGTTCAAAGGGATCCATTTCAATATTTTCCCTTTGAGTAAAAGGTTTATTAAATCCTTATTATACCTACAGCTATCTTTTTACAATATCCTGCCCAATTTCTCCGTGAAGACTGATGTCGGGGTTCCACAGTTTACAAGCAATCTTTTGGTTTTTGTGCTGGGACGATCCGCCCTCACTTTGACGGGTTTTGTATCATATATCTCGGAAATCAACTTTTTTGATGTCTACAAACGATAATTAAATATATACCTTTATAAAATTTTGTTTAATGTGTGAATAAAACGAATTTGGATACATATTCGTAAATAGGAAATTACCTATTCCAAAAAAAATGTAAAATCTCCCTTGTTGTATTGAAAAGTATGCTGTCTTGGAACTTAAAGCAACCTTAAGGTGTCATTTTAATAAATGTAGGTACTGACACAAAAATTGTGTGGCACTTTCTTCATCGACTATACCAGAATCCTTCACCTCAATTTTTGCTTTACCTGGTAGAGAAGTTTCTTATTATGTTTGCGTGGGATTTCTTTTCTGTCAAGAGGTGAGGGAAGGTAATTGTCGGGTTTGCGGGCGGCACGGGCGGCCGCGTAATTACTGCCGTCGCGTCCTGTATGGGCTCTAATTGCTTCACAGCAGATACAGCTGCCGGCCGCAAAGCCTCCACCCGTCAGTCTTTTACAACGCCTCAAACAACTACACTTAACCGCTTCTCTCACAAGCTTTATCAGCTGTAAAACCAGCGCTTGTACATGCAACAAATTGGTGCACTAAAATAACGGCGCGATCTAAATCGAACCGAAAGCTTTTACTATAGAAGCTATAAAACCTTTTTAGTTCCCCATTCATGAACCAAAGAATATTGTTATCTTGAAGTTTGCAACACTTTTAGGTGATTGAATATTCATTGTTGTCGAAAAAAATAAGAACGAAGATTATTGGGTGCAATCGCGAAGAGTGCTTGCGAGCTCCCCGCCGGGGCTATTCCATGCATCACGAAGCAAATGGAAATAGTAGCTGACGGTTTACATTGCTCGTCGTAACTCGTTTGTTTTATGATCTCCTGGAGAGCGGGAAACAAGGCAAAACCGATAGTAGCGTTCAATGTAGATTAAAAGTCTATTCGTTTTACGATCGTTTAGTTTCCAAAAGAGCCCCCCAGGCCGTGCCCCTCGCGGTCGCTGCGCTATCGGTATATTAGCTCACTTGCCGCGAAAAACTTTTAACTTCTCGTTTCACGATAACGCCGAAGAATTTGCAGAGCTTGAAAACATTCTTAGAGATAACATTCTATAAGATTAATCGAAGGAAGTCAACGTTCTTACCGATCTACTTTTTCACCCGTCTGGATTTTAAGCGTTGAACGTGTCGTTAATTCTCTTACTTTCTTATGCCCCGCTATTTCAACTTTAAAGATAAACTCAGTGTAACATTGCTACATTGTTTATGTCGACATTCCAGCTCCCCGTGGAATGTAAGTGTGATTACCTAAATCTAACTGCCTAATTACCTTTACGAGTAAAGTTGAAGAGGTGGAACGACAAAAAATTCGTTACACATTCCTGTGGTATTATAATTGGAGCAAACATTAATTACGTGAAAAGCGAGCGCAGGCGCGGGCCGCGCGGCGGATTGTCCGAACTACGGACTGAATTATAAAGTTTTCTATCTCCCTGGAATGCGCCACTCTGGCGCTGAAATAATAAGATAGCGAGAGAAATGTTACTGAAATTTTGAGGAATAGCGCCATCAAAGTGAGCCGTAAAGGCTGTATTACCGGCATCTGCATGTGGAGTACGTGGCCAGAAATAATCCTACTAAAATATTAAAGTAAGCATTAGTTTGCCATTAAGTGAATTTTAATTCATTCCATTATTAAAAGGTAATATAGTTACTGGCGTGTCACGATATACGAAGCACGTAACGTTTTAATTGAATAAGTATTAAGTTTCCCTTCAATTAAATAGTTATACGAGGTGTAAAATGCTGACAATATGATAACAATAATTATTATGCGCATAAACAGAAAGTCATATCACGTCACTATACTTAAATGCTGGTTATAGTTCACTTCATAATAATATAAGTTCAAAACCAGCAAAAGAACCATTACGAAAATTGCTATCCCTTTACATGGGAATCATGTTTACTCAAATAACCGAATATATTCAACAAGCTTACAAAATAGTCTTATTCGTGTAACAAGCTGCGAGATAACTCAATGTGCTTAAGAGATTAAATTGAATTTCATTCGAATCTGTCTCCCTTTGGTTATTATTGGCGTGTGTGAAGGATTAATGTCAGCGGGAATTAATTATCGAGTTGGATTGAGGTTTCGAGTGGAGTCACCTGTAGCGCGGAGCAGGCAGGCTATTATCAGCCAATGGCAGCTGCAGGCAGGCGCTAAGTACGCGTAAGAACTGTTATTGTAACGGCCGAACATCCGCGGTGCCGCTACTAATGAAACACGAGGCTAATCGCGACATTTTATAATTTTATTTATTTATAAAACCGAATGTCTTAAATTAATGGCCTCTTCAGTAATGCTGGGATTTAACTAACGGGTTCGACTTCAAAAAAAAATGGTGACTCCTTCGATAAGTAAGATTTATGTCTTTTATGTGTAGAGTTTGGAGAAAAGCCGCATCATCTTTTGATGAAAAAGTGTAACAGTGCTTAGAGTCTGAGTCCTTCCAGAAATAGAATACAAAGAACAGAAAGCGTTAGTTACAATTAGATACAATCTCGATTTGTTCATTTATAATTTTCAATTGTTCCAAAGGCCTGCGAATATTCAAGTACATTAGGTAGGGACGATTAAATTAGGTTAGATTTATTTATTTGATCATCAAAGTAGCATAATAAACGATACAAGTTATTAATAGACCAGACACGCGGAGGTAGTTAATCTATGTACCTATTTGATCGTGGGTTGCTTTTTGCGCCAGTATGCATACCTATAATATTATTGTCTGAATAACGTAAATGTATTGTGTTGTGGGCTTATATTGTGACACGACACATGCTTGTGGAGTGGTTGGAATTCACCAAGTATCTTGCGGTGCTTTCTGCTTGGTATTGATGGTTTTCCAAAAGCGCTAGCAGAATACAACAAATATTTAAGAAAGCTCTTTAGGGCATCGCCAAATAAACTTTTAGCTTAGATTTTGTGTTGCAATAATATTGGTTAATATACTTAACTATGTAAAGTAGCAAGTGCAGGTGAGAAGTGCAGATGTGAAGTGGTTAGTAACAACATGTGAACGGTCACGCTGTTAAGTGACAAGCGTGAGTGTGAAGTGCGAGTGCGTAGTAAAATGAATAGTCGCTGAGGAATGAGTAAACGATCTCTTAACACTTAACACTTATCATTGTAAAACATGTTAGCCAATTACTTCTCACCTGCGCTTGCTACTTAACAAACAGTCTTTAGTGTGAGATTCCATATTAGCTGCGTACAGTATCGAGTGCCCGCGGTAGCGGTGTGGCTTAACAACGACGTTGATGTCGCGCCATGAATATTGAGCAGTCTCTACGCCCTCACTCTACCTGTTAATAGTTAATCTTTTTTTCGGTATAATAACTACTTTTAAAGTGGAAGTAGTAATAGCTGTCAATTTTCAGGGGCATATATATAATTATGTACATTACCAAGACGTCAAAAATTAATAACGTATAGGTATCCCACACCTTTAGGTCGGTGACACATATATTTGAAATGATTGCTGTATAGATATGTATGCCCTCTACTGTACCTACATTTTTTTAAACGATGTCAGTAAAGTTTTATTCCCGTACGTCACTGGGACAGCTCTGGAAATGTATTTCAAAAGTCATTGCCCTTGCCGGACAGGCACTTTAGTTGAACTAAGTTTGGGACCCGAGGTAATCTTTCATCAATATCTCTAAAAATAAAAGTTACTAGTAAAAAGTAGTAAGTATTATCTCTTTGCATAAAACATTAGATTCGAGGCTCTAAACTTGCTAATAGCAGCAAAAAAACTATTTTTTTTAATACGTTAAACCAAGTATTAAGCTTGTCAGATCCACAATATTTGTGCACTGCTTATCGGAGCTTATGGTAGAATTAAGTTTTCTTTTTTGCTGTAAAATGGCCTAAATATATGTCAGATGCATATAATGGTATTCAAATAAAGCACCAAAATTAAAACTATATTTTTCTATTTTTATTCTATACCTACAGTAAGAATATTTGAATCAGGCGTCACTTTGCGGAGGTCCATTTCAATGAACAAAAAACATTCAACTTGCTACTCCGCTACTTACGTGCACGTTGCAGTTATATTTGTAGGATTTATGTATGTTTTGTGTGGCAGTAGAGAAGGGAGGGATTGCATGTAAAAACATATACATATATTTTGCACAGAGCAAAGCCTTGCACGTAAGTAGCTGAATAGCAAGGTACCACCAAGTAGAAATGGTACTATTTAAGACAAAAGAAACTAGACCGCCCCTTTTTTCACTTCCCACATACGAGTGATTACTTTGAAATCGATATACCTCACAAAGGTATTACTCTAAGAAAAATTTGTTACCTCACTGGACACATTATAACTGCCTACATGAGCGTCCACCTAAATACTCTCAATATATACCCCCAAAAGAACGAAACTCGGTAAGGATTGTGACGAATCGTGCTACAAAACTTCTATCGTAGTATAGCAGCGGATATCAACAAAGTTTAAGTTCACGTAGGCACTAAACTAGTTGTCATGTCTCCCTTGTTATGTATCCCGGGTCGCTACCACGCGTAAGTGCGACTCTTTCACTTCGCGAGGAAATAAAAGGAGTATCGTTCCCTCTGTTGGGGAGTTTTGAGGTCACAGTAAGTTTTGCTGGTTCAATGCACACTCTAGTTTTTGGCAGTAATGTAATTTATGTATTAATCAAATTACGAACAACCAACTTACTTTGGGGGTTTACAAAAAAGATAACGAATATTGTTCTTAGCGTGTGTTTATGAATGGTTCATATTTTGTAAATTGTAACACATATACTCGAAGTCATAAATGCCAAAATAGAATTAGAAGCAATGAGTTCTCAGTTTCAGCAGAATGATTTACTTTACTTGTGTTAGTTTTATCGTATTATGGAACACCACTAACTCCGGCACTCTAGAGACCTCATGCACGGGAGTTATCACGTTTTCTCGTTGCTTTTAGATTGCACATTCCTAATATATTTGTGGTGATATATCTTGTCAAATTAAGTGCATATCAAGCGAATTGCTTTCCTTAGTCTGTGCATGTATAAGTACTATGTATAAATTAATTTCATGACGAGTCACCTTTGCTTATAAATCTTTAAAAACGCAGATAATAAAAGCCTCTATACATTCTATCCTGCCAGTAAGTAAATATATCACCCATAATATGACTGTAACGTAAACGAAGGTCCGCCCACACATGAGCATTTCAAAGAGGTGTGACATTATGCAATTGAATATTGCATGTGACAAGCAGGCGAGATTGCGTCGCGGGCCATTGTCGCCGCGGCCCCAGAGACAGCGCACCGGCGCCGCTACAACTATAACGTAACTTATATTTCGATACCGTAATGGAATAAAGAAGTACTTTGCCAGCAGCCAGCCTTCCGGCGCTCCATTCTGAGCAGTTAGTGTTTCTATTCTACTCACTCATTTTTACGAAATAATAAGTAATAGTTTTTTTTCAATTAATATTTGGCGAAGGCTGTGGTTGAGATTCCCTTCGTGACCACGGCCGTTTTTACCATAATAAAACAGTAGAAAATTAAAATGTAAATACGAGGAACTCCCTGCAAATATGCTATTCGCTTTATAATTCACAGCAAACTCGTAGCAAGTTATTAGTGGGCTTACAATAATTCCGTGTTGTTTTTGATATGAAAGTACTGATCAAACGCAAAGGGACAACACAGGGGTAAATAAATTTTTCCTGTTGCTTTCAGAGTATATTCTAGCAAGTAAATGTACGTGAAATGGATCACGCTGGATTACAGACAACACTTATCCTTTTCTCTCTAAGCATTCGGAATGTAAAGTCTGTGAGCACCCTTTTGCATATTGCAGATGTTGCTCGTGCGGGTTCCCAGGTGCAGGTGTATCTCCCAGTTGTAAAGAATTTTGTCTCATCTTCTTTTATATATCGTCCTTTTACATTTCGATTGGTCACACTCATCTACAAAAGTAGGTATAGTAACATAATATAGAGGTAATCTTAGTTCGAGCGTTGACTGTTTCTTTTGTACTTATTTATATTGAATTGTGTAATCTGTGTCTCAGCCTGTTTAAAAAAATGTTCAACACTGAAAAACTAATATCCTTAATAAAATAGAGCTTCATTTATTCCAGTAAAGTGGAAAGTTCTCAAGGCGTGCTAACAAAATGGCTGATCACTGCTAGTTCTAGTCGATGCGTATATTATATTAAAAACGTATAGGTTTACAAATAAACTTCACGTTTATTGCATTTGTTTGCATGCAGAGTATCAGGTAATTTCAAAATTATTCAAGTAAAAAGCCACATTGTCCCTGATTGTCTTATTAAAATGTTCAGTTCCCCCGGGACGCAGGCAAAGTAGCGGGTAACAGCTAGTATTGAATAATAAATACACAGCATGTTGCTCAAAATTTATACAGTTAATTTTGTTACGTTACGTGGCTGATGAAATTCAATTACCTACAGCCAAAAAATATTGTACATAGCCCGTTGCATATTCATAGTTCACGTAGTAACAACAATATAAAACTTAATTTAGATATTGTACTGATTGGAGCTCGTTTCAATGCATTTTGCATTTTTATTTTTTATGGATTCAATATAAGATAAAATTATTATTAACCTAAATGCCAGAAGTATTAACATTTAGGTAGCGAAATCGACAACGATTAGACATACGCACTAAATAGTGAAAATTCGTAAAAAATGTTGAAATAGGAACAATTACATTGGATCTCCATTGAGTATTGTCACAACTGAAAAACAAATAAAATTTGAATAAAATTGACGTATTTTTTTCCACTGGAGATAGCCACAATTAATTAAAACAAAATTAATTAATTAAGTAACACGAATTTAAAATCGTAGACATCAAGGATATTTCGATTTAAATATCAAATTAAGAAATTCACAAAAGAACTTTACTGTAGACAATTTTTCTCGAATAACAACATTGGTTAAGGATCGTTCAAAAGTTAAACGACTATTTATTCGTGTTTAAATCAGAGCAACGCTAATTGCGAGGCTTATTATAAAATCGCGTGTTTGTAATGTCTGTAATTGGCTGGTGCAGTAATTAGCCACTAAACAGTAGAGATAGCGTGTACGGCTCTCGCAAGACGGCAGGGGCCTCGCACGTTCGCATCGCACAAATTGAGTTCATCCAAACATTACCAACTATGCATGCGCACTGGGCAGCATTACAATGCATGAGATTGCCGAATGTGCAAGCTGTGTTGCTGACATGATAGCCTGACCGCTCAACCAATGTGCATGAACGATTAACTTAATACAACAATAAGCTAGCTTGCCAGACTTGTGAAGGATTAAGTTGTCCTAAATCTTGCTTACATACTTTGCTGGGTCAACAGAGTGTTTGATTCTGTTGAATACACTTGTAAATACTACCTAATGTGATATGAATATGAATAGTCATCCACATCGGTGCGATACATACACGTCTTCAAACAAAATCCCACCTATTACCACTTTCACATAAATTAACATTATGTCACACAGACCCAACTGTCACTAACATTGCCAAAATGTTATTTATTTCATTTAGGTACGGTCAAGTGCAAAAATAAGTATCGATACGAACTTCTCAAAAATATGTCCCACGACCTTATTACGCCGGTGTAAGAGCGTATGGTACTTACTTTTGAAACTTTGACTAGATACATATTATTACACTTGACTGTACCTACCTACACAAGAATTAACAGTATCTATGCTTCAACCAAAATAGATCAATTAAGGAATTGGGACGAATTTGTTCACAAATAGGAAAGTCATAGCATACCGCGTTGTAAAAGTAGCTACATTCCTACGGCAGAAGATTATTTGCCACAATAAACATGAACAGCACCTAGATAATCGTGCATAGTGAACACTAACGAGACTTGTTGACGACTATGGCAAATTCCCACCTCAGTTCCGGCTGCAGACATTATTAATTGCAACATCCTGTACACAAACGGAGATGCTATTATAGTAATAGTCGTTTTAAACGCCTAGTCCGAGAACCGAGTGCAGTTAAAGTTGGTTCATGAATATTGACGACGCTTAGTCGCCGCCTACGCCGCCCGATTCGCACCGCATTAAGCCCAGTACAATACTATTTTCGTTGGGGCTCGATTTGCTTAAGTTAATGGCCAGTTAGTCGTATTCTGTTTATTGGTGCAAATTCATCGATTTGGTGACTTTAATCAGGTACTTTGGTGACTGCTGTAGGTAAAAAGTTAGGTATGATTTTCCAAGTAGTTATATAAATTTAAGCTTAGTTTGAGGTTCTAAATGAAATAGAAAATGGTGTGAAGTAAAAGCAAAGGATATTTTTAATTAGTTAATAAGTAATAAGACATGTACTACTATCATAAGCATTATTTTCCATTGAAATCGTTGCGTGTTTGTACTCCACGTTCCTGCTAACGAACGTGAAGAAAATGCAACTCAGATCATTTTTACGAAGGGTTTTAATAAACACCTACATTTTCCGCTCACGTTGAAAGTCTATAATGATGTAGCATTTACACCCTTCTGATTACCCGTGTCCACGAGCGGGCTGCTTTATGGGGTCGCATCACATGGGACCTTGTTAACCCCTGGGATTGAGATTTCAACCCATAAAAGCACGAACTTTTTTTACAGACCACAAAGTTCAAAGCATTTTAGAAGTGTATTTTTTGTGTTTCCCGTCCTCTGGTCCAGTTGAAGCATTAATACATCCAGGATAAATAATATTTAACTTTTTAATTTCCATCAGTTTATGTATGCAGTTTTACAGATTTAAGGAGCGACCACACCGCCGCGTATACGCAGTGACGTGTCGTAGATATCACTTTTTCTCACCGTTATTCAATACATTTTGTTTCGTAAACTCACCGTCAACGTCTATTACGCACCGGTGTGATCGCACCTTTATGATGCTTACGAAAATAATCAAAGTCGAGATAACGATTTAACAACTGAGTCTATGATAGATATTGTTAAATAAGTTGGTCTTAACATAAAATGTGTTGTTTTTTGTAACATCGTGTAACACGAGGCGGTTAAAATAACTGTCTAAGTCAACTATTCTACATAATATATAAAAGAGATAAAGTGACCGGAATCTCTTAGCCCGACTACCACTTACATTAACACTCTCATCTCGAGAGTGTGGCCAAGTGAATGGTGTCACATCCCATCCCCCATGCACAAAGACAATTTTTATCATCCGTACCTATGTGATAGCTGTTACTCGCTCGGTCTTGTAAAATATTTAATAACCGCATTTCCGTACAGTGCCGCCAGCATTTTTGTCCCCTGATGATCGATATAACCTTTAAAAAATACTTCGGTCGAGATTTTTTTTAATATTTAGATTGTTTTTATGGGTTAAATGAGAATACCGATGAGGCGAGGCGAGCGGCAATTATGCTTGGAAACATGATATTTTATTTATCGAGGTTTTTATTTTAGAGTATAGAATGATCGATCGCCTTTATCAGTTAGGGGCCGATAAACATTTAACAAAACAAACAATAAATAGAATTAAGTAGGTGCATGAAACATCGCTCCTTAGGGAACTCCTCTCTTAAAATGCAAATACATTCACTGCAGACAAGTATTTCCTGCTTTTTGAATATAAACTTAAGTTTAGTCGGACCTGAAAGTTTGTGCCTGTGACCGCCAGTAATTTATTTGCATTATTTTAGGCACCAGTATTTGCGTTAAGAACTGTGAAGAGGAAAGTGTTATAGAAGTCCATAAATGCACTCTAAACTTCACTACTAACACTCTCTATCACGTTAATTGCTCTTACACACTTTGGAATGACGATCACGGCAAACTGTTTGAACACATTGTTGAGATAAATAAAAATGGCTCCCTGCGAAGTCCAAAGTTTATACATTCAGTAGTTTTGCGTGACTTGTTTAAATCGTTTCATTTTATTGCCTCAGTTAAGTCATAAAATACAAATACACTTGAGTGATTTCATGTGCCTTTTTCTTCAGAGCCGTTCTGAATACTTAATGCAAAAAGCAACAAGTATAATAATAAACTTTCAGCAGATTCAACGCAAGTAATCAGCTGAGTCAATTTATTCGCTAAATGATGACTACACAATGTAAATGTAAATCTGTTTATTCAGCAAACAAAGCTTGTTCGAACTTGCTCCTTTTGTACAAAGTACTTTTCTAGAAAGAATAATGAAGCAGTTCGGAAAAATATTCTCAAATTATTCGATTGTTCCCAGGCAGGCATCTAAACAGAAAGTAATTCAACAGCAAGTTGCATTGTAATCAGTTGATAAATATAAATAATCGCACGTCATGAAAACAATGGAAAACGTTTTAAATTGCTTTAGTTGTGGTATTTCCAGGGTGTGTATCTACACGGCAATAACAATACATTCTCCGATGTTCCTCTCAAACTGGCGTCCTAGGACATTAAGTACCCAAGTAACAATATTTAAGTGCGGGTAGTGAACCGAGCCCCGAGCGTACTACACCCTATACCCTCCTAACCGTTACCTAAAGTGCTCCGCGCCAACATTGACACCCCCCATTACTCAGCTTTTCGTTGTGCTGATTTTTAAGCCCTAATTAACTTGTTCAGATCATAAAGTATTCCAAATAGTAAGTATTCAGAGGGCTGCGAAGCGTCTTGTGTAAATTGCCAATATAGAGAGTAGATGTTTAACGGCGGCAGCACTTTCTACGTAACTGACGCATTCAAATAGCGGAAATAATTAACACATAGTAAACTGTATTATTTTTATGTTGCTTAGTATTATTCTAATATCTTACATATACTACATTTTTGAACTCAGAACTTCTTCCTCTTTCATTTGGTATCCCATTAAATAATGCATTAATATTTTTGGTGGACCTTTTTCTTGTATATCTCGACTTCTAAGTAGAATTTCGAAAATAACAAAACATGACATTTTAAGTTGTATCTCCAGGAATACAATAAAAAAACACATTCATTTTGGTACAGTAGTTATTGCGCAACGCGGTAACATGCATACAGACAGACAGACAGACAAAAATTCTAAAAATGGTATTTTTAGAATTTTTAGTTTATTTTTTCTTTAATATCTCATATGTACAAATATCGACTTGTTACAATTTCATTCTACTGTGTATAAATATAAATAAATAAAAATAGATTTGCGTGTGGTTTAAGAGCCACACGATTTTGATTTGCGTTTACGTAATACTCACCGATACAGAAAATATACAGTGAAAAGCCACAGCCTTTCCTTTTAGGTAAGGTTTGGTCAGTTCTCGTTTCGGTTATTCCGGCTCCAGACTTTGCGACAGCGAATTTATAATATTAGCGGCAGCAGCTGCCTTATGCTACTCATAAAATTGACCAAACTATTGGAGTCTCGATTGATTTCAATCAGAAAATCTGATTGTGTTTGAAGACTCAACCAGCAAATGCTGGGCATCCTGAATAAGTTCGATCCGGTATCTTAAAACAAGGAAAGTCTGTGACTGGTTTCGACAGTAATTGAATTGTATAGTAAATTGTATAGTACAGTCTTACTTAATGCTGGGGTATATAATATTAATTAATATATTTAAAAATGCTTAGAAGATTTAATGATTTAATAATAAAAATCAGTGTCCAACCTACATCGCCAAAAGCGCAAAGTTATAACCAATAACACGTATTCAAAGACTGAACTATCAAAGCAACTGAATCTACTAATTTCAGGTATCTTATTGTAACATACCGACAAACGAACAAATATTTTATTTGAAATATAAGCAAGCCATGTTTTTCTCGTGAGGAAATAATATAGGAAATTCAATTAGATTAAATGAACGACTAAGATTTTCTTAAATCTAATAAGCAGTAATGACACAGAATAAACGAGTAAAGTTGAAGGTAAGAACGCTTAACAAAGAAGTATTATCTTCACATAAAAAGCTTTATAGGGGGTCAATTCACCGTTTCCGAATTAACTAAGCGAGAGGAGGAAATTCGCTTACAATTTGTGTTCGACAGTAAGCACAATTTGCAATCAGCAAAGCTTGTTTCCCGACTCCGCGACGTTGCTTAGTTTCGAGAATCATTAGCCGTATTATAACAATAGGTACTTGCCGTGCTTGCGGCACACTACGCGGACTCGAGTGAGGACCAAACTTTGTTCGAGTGTCCTATTTAAGAACCTCAGAAGAGCTGATTCCTTGGTAAGTAATTATTGAGGAATTTAAGCTAATTGAGTAGTCTTCCGTAAATTATTCCGGGTATGAGGTTCGCGCTAACAGAAAATAGGTAAAACTCAGAACGTATTTTGTAAGCAGAAATATTTAAATTCAAACTGAAATTGGCACTGTACGTATCCTAATCTTAATACAGGAATATACGTATATATCATACTCATCTGTTATATTAATCTTACCAATCATTATGTTTTTACCTATTTGATCACATTATTTCCAAAATCTTGAGTATTTCAAACACTGACAAAAACTTCAGCGTAACAGTTGCGTTTAATCTGATGTTGCTAGCAAACATCGAAGTAAACAAATGAAGTCGTTAGTTATTCAAAATGTTATTCAGTATTTAGGCATTGTCTGTGTGCCAGTAACGCAAAACCACAGGAGCTGTGTAGTGCACCGCACCATGATTGCGGTAATCGCCGCACTGCATCTCCCACAGCACGGCCCGACTTAGTATCTATGCTAATGACATTAACGGAACATACGTAGCGCGGATGTACTCGTGTACAAATAATTTCTTGTAGAGGAGTACGCTTTGTGAGTCGTATATTCTGCCCAACGAAATGCATCCTTTAATCCAGCTACTGGAATAAAATGTTAATTTCTCGCCGTTAAACTAAATCCAGTCCGATCGTGAGTAGCTCCTTTTAATCGCTATTTTTCAACATTTATATAACGGCGAAAAGAAATCCGCTCCCGGGCTTAAGTTTGAGCTAGCTTACCCGGCAGCGAAAGTCTTTATAGCGAAATAATATTATACAAAATATTTGAAACTCTCCGAGATTGTTGAATATTCGCAAAATTCTTGTTATGCATATTCATAACACAGAAATTGATGATTTCATTTTATGGTAACTAGCATGCTAGTCGGAAATTACTAAATCACAAACATTCATTTGATTGTTAATTCGTAAATTGCGCGCCCCTGGCCGGCGCGCCCTGTAAGTATAGCGCGCCTGCCGGGGAAGCGCTGCCGTATTAATTAACCCATTCGAGTGTTAATCGTTACTAAAACCTGCTTGTAATATCTAGAAACTTTAGGCGATGCACGTACGCAAACAGCAGATACGTAGATTAGATATGTTGGCTGTTTCAATTATTGTTAAATGGGTTTACGTGTTACCTTAACTAATTGCGGGACGGTTGGAGGTACGAGGCTGTGAGACAACGCCGACACGAGAATGTGTTTAAACGTTATTGTCCCAGTAACAGGTTTCCCAAATTAATCGGATTTAACACTATACATCACGCGCCCTTCCGGCCGTCGGGGCTTCCTGCGTGTTCCGGCTGCGCGGCTGCTGTCAATCCCACCACGCCGCGAACAAGGCGCACGACGCCCTAATGCTCTTTGTCACCGCAATCCTCTTTGTTCATACTCATATTTGCATAAATATTATGAATCAATTAGTATTGTTTGATCACCATAAACTACGCTGCGGATGGGCTGCGTAGTTTCGCAACTTCAGCTATCTATCTGAATTACTGCCGTGACAAATTGCTTTATGACGTATTTAACAATTGCTCGTCTAGACGTAGACTTCGCTAAAGATGAATAATGAATGAACATTTTCAAAGGGTATTATTATGATATGAAAGGATTAAACACAAAAAGTTAGTCACTATTTAAGAAGATTAAAAGAGCAGAGATAAAATGGTATAATAGATATTCATGGATGAGTACATTCTTTTGCTTATCTTCACGCCCTGGTTGTTACACAATGTCATTTTTGTCGTACTTTCTTTTGTTAGTATTCCATTAAAACTTTGCAGAAACTATCTTGCGTTGCGCTAATCGCGATAGCTCGCTTCCCGACTCTCCATTACCACTCGCCCGAGTTTCTTTTACGCAGTCAGCGTCTTAAAGTCAACAATTAAATAGATGATTAAAATAAAGGCGTGCCCGTGTAAGTGATAAAATCTCAATTTCAAAGTATATACAAGTAAAGTAAAAGTTCTGGCTAATATACAGCTCTGACTATCGCTATACAATAGCTCGAAAAAGCGAAGTTGGGTACTACTTGGACCTAATAAGCTGCGAATTTGCAAAAAGGTTATCTTTTGATGAAGGCAAGGAATTGTATGTAAACTGTACCTATGCATGCAGATGTTATATCTCTAATGCCTATTTGTTTTTATGAAGAACTATTTTTAGCTAGCAAAATTTGGTTCAAATGAAATCACTTTTCAAGAACTGTACCCTAAGTTATCTATTACAACAGAGAGTTCAGCCATATCTTTCGACAAATAAAGTACAACATTGATATTTGTCTAGTACTTTTCGTACGGAAAGGAAGCCGCCCGATATGTTCAACCACTATCGACCCAACGTCAGAAGACTTTAAGCCTTTTAAATTATTAACGTGCCACATCGATATCACTGAATCTCGCCTTAACCCGGTAATAAATATATACTGAGCACGGGAATAGAATGGCGTGTAGCGCGTTCCAGCAGACAACATGCAACATTAGCTATTAGCATATGCGGCGGTTGGTTAAGTCGGTAAGAAGATGAATGTTTCTGGCGCGAAACACTACATTAGTGTTGCGAACAGATACTATGTTACGATTAATACCTACTATAGTTGCATTCTTTAATCAAGTTGTCATAGTTCATTTTTCCAAACATAATTTGACTGCTTGCCTATTTTGGTAAAGTTTTATTTAAACCCATAAAATTGTCGTTTAAAGTAACAACCTGAATATATACGTGTATGATGTTCTTTTCCATAAAATTGCTTTATATTTGGTCAATCTCCTTGAGCCTAGCCTGTGATCTTTTTGGAAATAGAAGCATCTGAAGTTGAGTAGGTATATTTCGTGTCAATTTGTCCCGTTGTTCTTCCTCTTTTGTACTTACTGATTTTTTTACACATTGTGTTATATGGACGAAATCGTTTTTAATATACTTTTAAGGACTCTCCTAGGTACTATAGACTTGTTTTCTCACTCTAATCTGATTTTTCTTTGTGCCTACGTATATATGCTCACTTGAATGGATTTATGTTGCATTCTTGCCTGAAATTGTATTATTAATGGTTTAAAAACGAGCATAACATTTTAGTTTAAAACAAACGCCAGGATTTATAAATGACCTGACAAAAGCACAGTATAATCTTACTTCAGAATAACCCAGACGCGACTTATTCGTTGTCGCAATTACCTATTTGTCACGCAAACTTTTTTAGCGGCGGCCATTTTTCGCACCAATGTGTTTCCGAAGACGGGGCCTAGATCTATAACAGTACAATAAATTGCTAGTATTGGGCGGCGCCGGGTGCATGTAATGTGCGTGAGACCACAGCAAGTTTATATACAGGGCGGAGGTGAAAAACGTCCGCGCCGTAACTCGAAAGGCAATAAGCAACGCGCCGTCCCGTAAAAACCTTTGTCACCGTCACCTACTTACGTACACGTACCTATTACGACACGCTACCATGTTCACACTGTGAATTTAATTACGCTCGTGTTTTATTTTGTTCATGTTTCAGATGACATTGTTGACAGATAGGTACTCGACGCAAGTTTTTTATTAAAAATATATTTTAATAAAGGCATTTTTAGTTGTTGTCACCGGAGCTCTTTAGCTACCTACCAATTCAGTTCATTCAGTGGGAAATTTTTTAAAAATTATACATTCTATTTGCCCAAACAAAATGAATATTCACCTTAACCTTATTACGAGTTTTGAGGCGTCCAATTTCCATTTGACTGTTACTAAAGAAATTGTGTTTTTTTTTTCATTAATTTGGATCGCACAGCAAGGAAGCCCGATCCACACTTCGCCAGCTTTTATTAGGCTTGTTCCGCTTTAGACTTCAACACCAAATTCGGCTTTTGTACTCACATGTACACTTAACTTTTATTCCTCGTTTAATTTAAATCAAACGTATGTCTTTTCAGATGCGAATCAAGAAGGTAAACGTTCCCTAATGCGGAGTAAGCTGCTTGCGATGCCTCGGCATTACATGAGACAAGCAGTAATTCCAAAGCAACCAGCCATATCAGATTAAATTCATTAAATTACTACTAACACGGGCTTATGGGACCGACGAAGCATCGGCAATACCTGCGGTTGTTAAGTGCTGGGGTCTGTGTCTGGCTCGACCTTTTAGGTCTACAAACACCCGGTTAAACTACATATACTTAAGTTCTAGTCCGTTTATAAACTGGCGTTGGTTTATTATTTTTTATTAATTATTAATGATCGTATTTTGACTTAATACTTTTGCGTATGATATTCTTAAAATAGACCAATGACCAAACAAAACAAAAATAAATAAAAACATTTTACAATAAACTTTTCGTGCGGAAATGTTCAGTTGCTAACGCGATTTAATTTGAACACAAGCTTGTTATTTTATTATAAAGTAACTATTAAATCCGTAGGCACACTTCCATTATGTAAATGTTTTATAACAATGCTAGCTGTTGCCCGCAACTTCGTCTGCATAGAATTCGTTTATCGCTATCCCGCAGGAATTACGCAATTTTCCGGGATAAAAAGTAGCTTATGTATTATTCCAGACTATAATCTATCTATGTCCCAAATTTCATCCAGATCTCTTAAGCCGTTATCGCGTGAAAGAGTAACAAACCTCCATCCATCCATCCATACTTACAAGCTTTCGCGTTTAGTAGGATGCTGGAGATAAAACTTATTTTTACATAATGATTTTTAATTTTCCAAACCAAAGTTGTTGTGGTTTGTAATATACCCCGAGCCGATCTATCTTCCGAGTTTGAAGAGAAAAGTAGCATACGTATTTATATTCTGAAACCTAATCAATCCGCTTTTCAACCTATCGCATGGATTTGTCGAGGCTGCTTCAATCTCAGAATTTCACGGTTTCCTTGGTAAATTCCTGCGTAGAAAATAAAATTGGGTGCTTTGATTCGCGATCTAATGGTTATCTGTCAGATTTGCGGCAATAAATAGTTGGTTTTATTGGGGATAGGAACATTTTAGTGAATTATCTTCATGCTTCATAGCTTAAGATTACGTATCGTAATAACTTCTAAATCTAAATTTGTCGTGATAAAGGACGCGTAGTTGGAAATATTACATCTACAGCATCGAATCTCGGTATTCTTCTGATAAACTTGATTGTGTCTTTAGCACGAATCCCTCTTGTCTTGAATGCTGCCCGGTCCTGACAGTTTTAATTCGCCCCTTTTCCGCAGCATCGCCAATTTGGCCAAGTCCGTCACGTCCGTCAAGTAAACAATGCCTCTTCTTGCCACTTGCTACTGTTATTTTTTTACAAAATACTCTAGCCATTCATCCTCTCCAAATGACACTGTTACTTCTATGTCAGTCATTATTTCATTGGGGTAATTTATTTTTAGAAAGATAATGACACTGTTTGCGATACGAGACATCGGCACTTTAATATCGTAGGTAGTATCAGATGTTCATGATTGATCTAAACATTGTTTAGACTTCGTTATGAGCCCCAATTATCACGTAATTTGCTTTATTGTCCCTCGGCGCCTTGGCAACTGAGCAGATTAAAATATAATTAAAAGGCTTGTTGAGTGTATATAAGACGATCTAATATTCAGCTCTCATAGGCCGCTTTCCTCTGAAAGAAGTTATCAGACATGCTTACAGGCTTTTATCTCGTATTTGGTACATAATAAATTGAAACGTATCTTGGTACTTGAGTCAATCCTCTAAGCGTTCTTAGACTTGTTTATTGATTGCTGAGCATTACATTTGTATATAGGTAATTTATTTTCGGTAAAATCCACGGACTTTTGTAAAAATAGACAAATTATTTTTGTTGCTGTAACAATGGTTAGGACGGATTGGTTTATTAATTTAAACAATGCTGACTACGAATCAAAGATAAACAGACAGTTAGGTTTGTCTATTTTTGTTCTGAAAAAGTGCATTAGCACTTAACACGCCAGATACAAGCAGGTCACAGAAAGATTATCAAATAACTTTTAAGTAAAAAATAACAATGTATGCATACTCTGAATGTAAATATGACAAAAGAGAAGAGTAAGTACTTATAGTGATTTCTCCATGATAAGGTTTTAAAGCGATGCCCACACGTTTTGTCATAAACTTATTAGTAGATTTAATTTCAAACTATAAAAAAATTAAATTTCGATGTAATTTTACAGGGATTGTGAAACATAATTAGTCACCATTGTTCATAGCGTTTTACAAAATATAACGATTTACCGGTTTACGAAAAATATTAAAATGACTGCAGCAAACTCCCGCTGTTAAACGTAAACACCGAGAGGACTGCCTAAACTGCTTTGTAACATTAATGCATCGCGCGGGCGGGCACCGTATAGTTAAAACATGAGAGAAGCCTGAATGAATAATGGTCTGTCCTTGGCTCCACTGAAATATACGTTTTAAGTCAGTTGCGGTGCCTAAACGTTTGCCAAGCTGCGCTGGCTGAACCACGTAAACGATTCGATTTGCCAATATATCACGGGAGCACACCTGAACTGTTATAACAAAAAAAACCGATTGCAATTGTTTTGCGCCCGTTTTATGGCCTCTTCATTGTAACGTTGTAACTCTCATTTTGTCATGAATGAGTGTATAACGTGTGCGCGGAATAAATGAAATGCTTTCGTATTCCCACAATGCTCTTGTGTAAGGGTAGCATCAATATTTTCGTTTTGTATTTTAAGGTGTGCTTTGATTAAAAATAAAAGCCAATAAACCACGTAAATAAAATTTTTTGCCATGAAATTTGAAAAAATTAAACAATTTTTGAAATGTGAATTATTTATAAGTAAACTCTCAGCCGCGTTTTTGTGAAAGTACATACGTACGTATTTACGTGTTTAGGCGACTATCTAAATTCTAAATCTTGAACAAAAGCGTGTCATGTCGCCAGCTGTGAAACACCGCCTGCGCATGTTATGTTATCGTTCATGAATAACAACACTCGTTTATAGAATATTCATGCTATGCACACGCTTGGCGCGCATATCTTACCATCTCAGTATGAAGCGCGTAGAGCTAGCTACGAGACCCGCTACGACGTAGCAACGTAGCACCGTAGCAAGCGTTATCCCAATTTATGTATCTTATAAATTGGTAATACCTTTGTAAAGACAGCTTGGATATGTACGCGGCATAAATTGGGCTTGGAGATAATATTAATCTACGTTATAAGCTTGTAAGTGATTAATACATTGCCGTTGAAACCACAAAAACGTGTTGTGGGCCAAATTGTAGAAGTGTAAGTATTTCCGGAGCGGTACCGCCTGGCACGAGCACAAAATAAAAACGCCTACTAAGTTAAATAAAAGAACTGTTTGAAATCAAGGCCGCGGCCTCTATTCTACATATAATAATTGTGGATAGCAGCTAAACATAACATTAAACATTCAGTTTTCTATCTTCCAATAACTGCTTATTTATTAATAATTTTATATCCTAATATTTTACTTACACACGAACTAGATCTAGGTTTAAAATATAAGATAACCCAGCCGGGTTTCGACGAAACGTTAGCAGACTGGAATAATTTATTAATATTAAATGAATAATGTTATCAAGATAAATTTTGTGGCTACCGAATATCTGATGCTGGGTACACGAACACAGGCATCTAAAAAACGCTGTATAATTAATCACATCACACTAATATTATAAAGGCGAAAGTTTGTGAGTGTGTGTGTATGTTTGTTACTTCTTCACGCGCAAACGGCTGGACGATTGTGGATAAAATTTGAAACGGAGATAGCTGGTAACCTAGATTAACACCTAGGGCTACTTTTTATCCCGGAAAATTGCATAGTTCCCACGGGATAGTGTCATGTCACATGTCAAAGGCCGTAGCTGCTTAGACTCGCAATGTAAATAATTATCACATAGCATCACACTTCACACTTATCACACTAAAGTAGGTATATATATACAATTCATTTCTGTTATGTAACTTCGACCTATCTCTTCCACGCCAAAATGCTGCGCCCAACAGGGTTTCATATGTTATATTGTGCATATTGTCATCTTTCTATTGTACCTGTGACATGTGAATTGCATTAAATAAATAAATAAATAAATAAATAAATAAATAAATAAATAAATAAATAAAGTTAGATATCAAAAAAAAATCACCCAAGGAGTCGGTTGCCAACACTTGAGTTATTTTCTTATATTTAACCTACGACACTGCTACTACTACTCCACGATATCACCTGCAAGACGGTTATGTTAGTGTGCACATAACTATATTAGATATAGTTTAATTAGTGTCCACATAACTATACTAGCTATAGTTTAGTATGATATATTTCTTTGTGCAAAAACTCAATCTTCTACGCTTCTACATAAATCAACAAATTTTCATTGGCTATGATTATTCGTTAAGCATTTTTTATAATTCATGAAGGATATCGTGCGCTTCCCAGAAATTTTTGAAATTTCATCCAAATGAATTGTTAGGTACTTTAATTAGCAACTCTATAAACAATACTTTCCGTTTCAGAGATAAAACGCTTGACGTCCAGCGAAAATCAATAAACTTACAAAATATAAGTAAGTAACCTACACGATGTTCAACACCATACTGTTGTATATGCCAGCTAGTAACAAACGTGTTGACTTTTTAAAAACGCCGTGTTCTGTGATGAAAATAAAACATTCTAAAACATCGGCGACAGTCATAACAATCGGTTTTAATAGTCACAGATATTTTCGAATACTGTTCTCAAATTGCAACTGCAAGCCTGTGTGAGTTGATATTGCGAAAATAGCTCTGCGATATCGACTCTTGACGCCACTCGAGCCATTTTCGTACAAATGTTTGCCCACGTTTGGATTGTCTTCGTTTTTTTTTCTAACGTTCACTTAATTAATTGTCAAGATTGTCAGACTGTTTTGTGATAGGATATAGGGGTACGGTTTTTGAAAGCACACTGGAAAATACCATTCAATACATACATCCACAAACACCTTTAACCCTTACGGGGTAGACAGGGCCTATGCAATACCTACAAGCCACGTTTAGCATGATTGCGAGCGTATAGGTGGAAAATGGAATCAAAATAGTGATGGGTTGCTAGCCGCATCGCCTATATCATAATAACGAAACGATTGACGCCGCAATCACCAAAACATGGCATTTGCTTTGCGCAAATTAAAGCCCATACTAGCAGACTGTGCACTAAAGCAAGCATACGTTGCCTATTTCCATTCGTGGCTTTCTTATGTCACCATACTATGGGGAAACTCTACAGGCTGGTTGCGTTATGGTTCTCCAAAAACGAGCTGTGCGGATTCTTGCTGGCATTAAGCAAACACTTAAAAGCTGCTTCATTGAAGAAAGCCCTACCGTCGCCGCTTATCCTTATCGGGCTAAATCACTGCCTAAACACATTTTATGTAAGCCAATGTATTTTTTATATTGCACGATAAACTAAACTAAACATGAACAAATACAATTAACAATACCTATATAAACTAAACTGAAAACAAAATGACAAAATTCTCAAAGCGACTGCTGGTTTCCCTCAAACACCTGCCTGCATGACTGTTGATAGCGGGGAATATAAGCCGAAGCTTACTAAAGTAGACGGGACAAAACATACTCGTAACGTAAGCTAACATTCTTTTAATTTTCATATTTTATTTCACTATCTTGCTGCATGCTCGCATGGGGCGCATAAGGAGACGGAAGCGATACACGCCCTCGGTACCGCCCTGCTTTCAGATCTGACATGAAACGTGAGAGCTGATGTTGGAGACGGTAAGCATAAGCTTGCCTTCAAAATCCATAAAAGTTTAACAGTTTACTAACTAGTTGACATGAATTGCATGCCTCATATTTACAAATTTGGACATTAAAAGACTATATACCATCTCCAATCCACTCCTTCTTATCCTTTACTGAACATGGATAACATTCTCAAATTTTTGTTTTGCCACTTAGAGACTATACATCTATAGATGTTTGCTTATTTAGATTAATAAGTATCTACCTTAGATAGTAGAGTCTCATTGCTTTGAAGATGCCTTCTTTTTCTCTTTCCAACCATTTCTCCCTTTTGCGAGATTTCCCCAACCTGGCTTATAGTCTTCTTCGCGCCCCTCTAGTTTTCAGGCCATTTCAGGCCCTGAAAAATTTGTCTCCCAGAAGCGGGCCCGGCAGTGAGACGAGACAGAGCGAAGCCGGACAGAGAGGGTCCCACTGTTCTGCGACGACCGGGAGCGGAGTTATTGGCGGTCAAAAACTGACTTTGACAGTTCTGGCCGCCATCTTGGAAAATTCCCAACTCCGATATCTCCGGAACGGTAAGTCGTAGAGTTCTGGGATTTTCTTTGAGAGGGAGCCCGGTCAAAACCCTATCCAACGAGTCCGTATTCAGGTAGGATTCAGGCACTTTAAACCTGAAAATTTTTCAGGATACCGATCCTCCTGAAACCGGTCTCCAACGGAGCCTTTCAACGAGCCTTATTCGAGGAAGGAAACCGCGTCTCAATCGGACCACTGGTTCCTGAGATACGGCCCGGTACCGGTCTTCGGCAGCCATCTTGTTTTTGGTACCGAAAACTGAAACCGGTCGTATCTCCGGACCCCTTGGGGCTAGCGGGGCGCGCTTGGTGTCCCTGGGCAGGGCTCGAGGAGAACTATCCTTTGGGTGGAGTTTTGCGTCTCTACATAGAGTCATATTAGTGTTAAGATAAAAAATCATTTTACTTTGTACATTTTCCTAGCTATAAGTATTTGTAAGACTCGCACTGTGTAGTGCAGACAAATTAAGTTAAGATTACTGACTATATAGAGCCAAATATTGATTTGTAGTGACTATTAAAAACTTTCTTCTCTGATTGTTAAATTAATATAGTGTTTAGTCTGGCACTTAAAACTTGGGGTAAACATAGTGACAGGCAGCCCTTTACAACTGCCTACACAAGGACAGTAATATTATAGTTGACTTATTTTTGATACTGACAGAGTCTGCGACTCCGAGCTTAATTTAAATTTTTAATTATATATTTTCTGGACTGTATTTATCTGCGGCTACTTCCCGACTTGACTGCATTAAATATTTCAACATCGACAAACGCAAGCTGTCATCATATACAACTTCTACAACTTGACAGCTTGTGTTGTGCTGACCTGCTCCCTTATACGGGGAAGAAACCGCCAACATGTTCGGAATGAGGACTCCGCCTAAACGCCAGATAGATGAGAACGATCCGCACAAAGATTCTTTGGCGGAAAAAAGTGTTAGACGATCCATTGGCGAGTGGGAGGCGGCAAACACCGACACTACACCCACGATGCCGCAGACAACAAATCAGGCAGGTCCTGCAAGAGGGAAAAACATAAATCCCAAACCGCAAGGCAGCGGACAGTCGTCCGCAAACAAGACCTTCACGAGAACACCGACAAACACACCACCAAAAAGAAAGTACCCAAATCGAACCGCGGAAGCAAGGGCCTGCCTCCAAAAAGCCAAGGAAAACCTCAACAACAGCCGGAACATAAAGACGGAAATTAAAGAAAACGTGGCGGAGGCAATTACCCGTCTTTATGAACTGGTGAAGGAAGCGGAAAACGAGCCAAGGGGGACCAAAAGATGCCCAAAGGAGGGCACAGCTGAGCCCAAAAAGACCGCCACCACCAGCACACCCCAGCAAACCGAAACCAGGGAGCGATCGCTGAGCACAGACCTCATGGTAAAAATGAGAGAGCAGGCCGAGCTCCTAGCAGAGAACACCAAAGTGATGCAGGAACTCCGTGAAGACATCACGAAACATAAAAAGGCCCTCATAGAACAACAGGAGGGGCAGGAGGAGTATCGGCATCAGCAAAACCAGCACGCCGAGCTGCTGAAAAGTAGCCGGGGGGAACTGGACCTGCTTAGGGAGTCGATAGCGGCGAGCGCACGTGGGACGTCCTATGCTGGGGTGGTAATGGCACAGAGCCAGGGGCAAACCAGAAGGGAGACCCTGCACTCTGCAGTCATCACGTCACAGGACGAGTTGGAGACAGGTGAGCAGGTGTTGGACAGAGTCCGAAACACCATTGATGCCAAGGAAGGTTGGATCAAGGTGGAGAGGGTACGAAAGGCAAAGGATAGAAAAATAATACTGGGATTCAAGACAACGGAGGAGAGGGATAAGATGCGGGAGAAAATTGAAAAGGATGGGAAAGGACTCCAAGTCGAGGAGATGAAGAACCGGGACCCATTGCTGGCCCTTCGAAACGTCCTCGCCGTTCACTCCGACGAGGACGTTCTGAAGGCCCTACGCAAACAAAACCCAGAGATCTTCAAGGGCCTCGACAAGGAGGAGGATAGAGCCGAGGTAAGGTACAGGAGAAGAGCCCGGAACCAACACGTTGTGCACGCAATAATAAGCGTCTCCCCAAAGATCTGGAGACGAGCAGTTGAGCAGGGCAGCGTTCGCATCGATATGCAGCGGATCAGGGTAGAAGACCAATCTCCGCTGATTCAATGCACGCGCTGCCTAGGCTTCGGGCACGGGAAGCGCATGTGTACGGAGGCCGCTGTGGACCTCTGCAGCCATTGCGGAGGACCGCATATGAGGGCAGAGTGTGCGGACCTGCTAGCCGGGGTGCAGCCCGAATGTAAAAATTGCCTGAGAGCAAAACTCGACCAACGGGCACACAACGCGTTCAGTATGGACTGTCCGATCCGGAGAAGAAGAGACGAGATAGCGAGAGCCACAGTAGCATATTGCTAAGGGCGTCCCAGGCGGAAAAACTCCCTATCTCGTATTACAGTCGAATCTCCAGCGTAAGAAGCTGGCCACGAACGAGCTGCTAATCGAGGCGCAGAAGCGCGGAGCGGCGGTGGCACTCATTCAAGAGCCGTATGTGGGCGGGGCGAAAAGTATGGGGAGTCAACGGGGAGTCAGGATCTTTCAGAGCACTGGAGCGGGGGAGGGTACAGTCAAGGCGGCTATTGCCGTCTTCGACCAAGACCTAGTAGTGGTACAGTACCCAAAACTCACCACAGATAATATCGTAGTGGTGGGGATCCAAACCGGTGCCTGGAAGATCACGATAGTCTCCTTTTACTTCGAGCCGGACCAGCCCATAGAGCCTTACCTGGAGCATTTGAAAAAGATAGGTGAGGAAACCGGAACCAAAAAACTGGTCATGGGAGGGGATGCCAACGCAAAGAGTGCTTGGTGGGGTAGTCCGACTGTGGACCACAGAGGAGAGGACGTGCTCGGTGCTCTGTGTGAGCTGAATCTGAACGTACTCAACGCAGGGGAAATTCCGACCTTCGACACCGTGAGGGGGGGCAAGCGATACAGCAGCTACGTCGATATTACAGCGTGCTCGACAGACCTGCTGGACCTGGTGGACGACTGGGAGGTAGATGAAGGTCTCACAAGCTCGGACCACAACGGCATTATTTTCAAAATTAAACTAACGAAGTCGAAAGGAGTAATAGTAAACAGGACAACAAGGCTATACAACACTAAAAAAGCCAATTGGCCAGTCTTCTGTGAAAACATGAGCCAATTGATACAGACAAACAAAATAAACAAAATAGAAATAGACAAAATTAAAACAACCACAGAATTGGAAAACATACTTACAAAATATACAAAAATAATAGAAGAGTCCTGTAAATTAGCCATGCCAATAAAAAACGCAATAGACAAAATTAAAGTGCCGTGGTGGTCCGAGAGACTTGCTGAGCTGAAGAAGAAGGTCGTCACCAGGAAACGCAGAATACGCTGGGCTGCTCCCGTGCGGAGGTCGAGGGTCGTTGAAGAGTACCTGAAACAGAAGGAAGAGTATGAGTCGGAGGTAGCAAAAGCGCAGACAGAGAGCTGGAAGGAGTTCTGTGGGAAGCAGGATCGGGAGGGGGTCTGGGAAGGCATCTACCGGGTGATTGGAAGGTGTACAAAGAGAGAGGAGGACCTACCACTGGAGAGGGACGGGGTGACTCTTGGGGCGAAGGATTCCGTCAAATGGTTGGCGGAGACCTTTTACCCGGGGGACGCCACGTCTGCCGACAGTGAATACCACCGACGTATCAGACAAGCGGCCTGCGAGGTGGATCGAGGAACGCATAATGAGCCATGCGAACCTCCATTCACGTCCCAGGAGCTGATGGTGGCGTGCACTTCCTTCAACCCGAAGAAGGCCCCAGGCGTGGACGGTTTCACGGCCGATATTTGCAGTCGCGCCATCGGCCATGACCCCGAACTGTTCCGCGCGATGTTGAACAAGTGCCTAGAGTTGGGTTACTTCCCGAAACAATGGAAGGAAGCAGTGGTAGCAGTACTTCGGAAGCCCGGGAAGGAAACCTACAAAGTACCTAAGTCGCACAGGCCGATAGGACTACTCCCCGTGATGGGAAAGGTTTATGAGAAGATGCTTGTGGCCCGCCTCAAACACCATCTGTTGCCCAGGATGAGTACTCGCCAGTACGGATTCATGCCACAGAGGAGTACCGAAGACTCCCTCTATACCTTGATGCAACGCATACGCAATAACTTGAAAGACAAGAAGATAGTTACGTTGGTATCTTTAGATATAGAGGGAGCCTTCGACAACGCCTGGTGGCCGGCAATCCGAGTCCGACTGGCTGAGGAAGAATGTCCGGTTGCGCTGAGAAGGGTCATAGGCAGCTATCTCGAGGACAGGAGAGTCAGGGTGAGGTATGCGGGAGAGGAATACGCCACAGACACAAATAAAGGTTGTGTACAGGGTTCGATCGGCGGGCCAATCCTGTGGAATCTCCTACTAGACCCACTACTGCAAGAGTTGGACAAAAACGGAACGTACTGCCAGGCGTTCGCAGACGACGTGGTGCTTCTCTTCGATGGTGACTCGGCATTGGAAATTGAGGGACGTGCCAGTGCCGCACTCGACCGTGTTTGGGCGTGGGGCGAGAAGAATAAGTTAAGGTTTGCACCGCACAAAACAAGTGCAATGGTGCTAACCAAGAGACTTAGGTTTGACGCCCCGCGCCTCACCATGGGCGGGATCGGCATTGCCATGTCCAAAGAGATAAAAATGCTAGGAGTCACCATAGATGAGAAGCTAACATTCAACACGCACGTGGCTAACGTTTGTCGGAAGGCGATTGGCATTTACAAGAGATTGGCAAAGGCAGCGAAGACGAGCTGGGGACTTAACCCAGAGGTCATTCGGACAATATATGTGGCAACGATTGAACCTATTGTGTTGTATGCCGCCAGCGTCTGGGCGCCGGCAGCCAGCAAACTGTGCGTTATCAAACAGCTAGCCGCGGCCCAGCGGGGGATTGCGCAAAAGCTGTGCAAGGGATACCGCACAGTTTCGCTGAACTCGGCGCTAGTACTGGCTGGAATACTCCCCCTCGACCTCCGAGTCCGTGAGGCGGCCTCGCTTTACGAAGCCAAAAGGGGAGTATCTCAGCCAATGCTTGGGGGAAGAGAAGTGGAACGGATGGCCCCGGCACTGGAGGCCCCGCACCCCGCCCATCGCGAGGAGCTGGAGTTGGTGAGCTTGGCAAACCGGGCGGAAGTTGACGCGAACAGCGACTTTGCTGTCCGCGTCTTCACGGACGGGAGCAAGATTGAGGGCAAGGTGGGCGCCGCGCTGTCCATATGGAATAGCGAGGCAGAAACTAAAACCCTCAAGCTTGCTCTTCCGTCCTACTGCACGGTTTACCAGGCTGAACTCCTCGCGCTGTGCAGGGCGACGGGGGTGATCCTAGGGCAAAAGGCGGAAACGTTCGGAGTGTACAGCGACTCTATGGCGGCCCTCTTGACCATTAAAAATCACGGCTGCTTTCATCCCCTGGCAGTGGAAGCCAGAAGCAACTTGACAACATTGTCCCTCCAGGGCAAGGTTGTCAAGTTGTTCTGGATTAAAGCACACGAGGGGCTTGAAGGGAATGAAAGAGCCGATGTTTTGGCCAAGGAGGCCGCCCTAAAGTTGAAGCGGAAGCCGGACTATGACCTATGTCCGGTCTCGTTCGTCAAGCGGTCCATTCGTATGGACACCCTTGACGAATGGAACCGGAGATACGCGACCAGCGATACCGCGGCTGTTACAAAGCTTTTCTTCCCGGACGCTGTGGCGGCATACAAGACAGTAAGGAAAATGACAACGACGAACATACGGACGCAACTTATGACGGGACATGGCGGGTTTTCCGGGTACTTGAATAGATTCAAGTGTAAGGATAACCCGTCATGTATTTGTGACCCTGACGTTGACGAGACCGTGCCGCATATATTGATCGAATGCCCTGTCTTCAGCAGAGAGAGAGTGCAGCTGGAAATCGAGTTGGGTATCAAAGTGGAGAAACAGTCGATAAGGGAACTGATGTCAAACAAAAGTAGGGACAGATTTCTACAGTTTGGAGAAGATATAGTTAAAATAGTAATAGGTAGGAATAAAACGTAGAATAGAAACTATGCTTTATTAAATATTGTGTGTATATTTCGAATAAGCATAGAATTAAGAGGTCACTAAACTGTACACTGTGAATTATAGAAGAAACTGTAAACCATAACCTATAACTAAAATAAGATGTATATATTAAGTAAAATGTAAGAAAACTTTAAAAACAAATAAACATAAAAACTGTACCCTGGAACCCAATCCCCCACAATAGACTAAGAGAGAAAACAAGATGAGGCATGACAAAGTGGACAGAATATGAGATGGAATGGAGTGATAAAGAGGCCGGAATGAAAGAAAGGAAAGAAATACAGATAATTAAATAAATAGATGATAAGATAGAATAGATAGAATAGCTTGAAGGGTGAAAAACCCAAAAGTAAGAAAGAAGAAGAAAGTCAGAAAGAAAAAGTATGTAGCATGGAAGTACGAGCAGTAGAAAATGATGGAACTGGAATGAACGAAGACAGTAGAAATAGGCTCCGATACTGTTGGAGGTAGCGCAGAAAAAAAAAAAAAAAAAAAAAAAAAAAAAAAAAAAAAAAAAAAAAAACCTGGCTTATAGAGTCTAAATAGTCCCGTTGTTTTTTGGTCTGCGTAAAATGCAGCTAGGTACATAATATGCTGTATATACTTTAATGCTAGTGCGGTTCAAATCTAACACCATTTATATTAAATAAATAAGTCCCAAATTAATGCATACATTCCGAGTATAAGCAAATTTAGTTCAACGAAGCATTCAGAACTGATGTTAATCAGCAAGTGAAAGTATTATTTTGGACCAAACGTAGGTTGTTTTAAGAGCTAATGAAAATTTCGTTTGGCGGGCACAGTATTGTGGTCAGGAAATTGAAAGGGCGGTCGGAAAACTTGATTTACAGCAAAGTGCCTGAGAAAAGGGATGTTTTATTATGAAAATTATCTTCGGGGCTGCGAGGGTTTGGTCGTAGTGGCCGCTCGTATGTTATGATAATAATTTAGGAACAAGTAAGTGGGCATGTAACAAATATTGTGGCATCGATTACTATTACACTCCAATTTTGTAACAGAATTTGGATTAATTTGCTTTGATAACATTATTTCAGCGAGTTATTTGATTTCTACACAGATTTGGAAATAAATAGTTCGGTAATCAAAGTTAAAACGGAATTAATATTTACTACATTGAACAATTAACCAACTGAACCACGAATTAATTATGACTAAACCTTTATTGATTATCCACGATGCGCAACGATACTCGCAGTACCAAATCATAGAAACTATTAGACCATTGAAACGATGACCCAATTTAGATTTTCAATATAAATAATATTTAATTACTTGATGAGATGCGCCATGAGTTAAATATTATTACTTATTTACATAATAATTCCACAAGACGAAAACTTCAAAACTCTCGCAAGCATTTGGCAAGTTCAAACACCGAACTTAAGGGTTTAGCAGGCTAAGGAAGGACGTGTGGCCCCTGTCAGGAATATTCGAATTGGTAAATGTCAATTGTTGGTGGCCTCTTAACTAGTAATCACTCCAACTTTCAGCCCTTTATCTTGAACTGTCAGAGAGATAATGTCAAAAATGTATTTTTATCCCATTTTTTTTCAAACTCTTGTATCTTCTGATCCATACCAGCTAGAGCATTGAAACAAAATCACAGTTATGTAGGTTTAGTGGGAGTATACCCTATAATTTTATTAATATTTTATACGTGAGAAATAAAAGAAATAAATATCAAATTATTTTTTGACAGCTCTTTTCAACAAGTCTTTTTGAAAGTACAACTATGGAAAAAATCATATGTATTGGTTCTAGTATTAGCTACTAGCATACGCAAAATCAGTTAATTATATTTGGTGGAACATACTCAAAAAAAAAATAACGAAGTAGTCAAAAAAAAGTCTAAAGTCTTTTGAAAATTCGTTTTAAGGTTTTGTTTGTTGCTTAGCAACTAAGAGTGTATTATCTTGAACGTATTGCTGTCATGTCGCTAAACTACTGCTGTGTTAGCATTTTAAACTAATTTTAGCGCTATGTGCTTTTATAACATAAATGAATACTTTTGTACAAATTATTAAAATAAAGATATTACCTAATAATTTATTATAATAAATATAAATATTGTACGTCCGAAATGGATAAACTGTTGAAACTTATAAAAATCATGTTATCACAATTGTACACGGTTTTATACAATAAACGTTTCTTATTCTTATTTTTAGTCTTTCCTTTTGAATTTATATCATATTCCCGTGTACCTAAAACAATAAACCTCCACGATAGACACCTATACAACTAAGGAGTTTATATAGTTTATTAGTATATTTATGATAAACAATCGACATTCATGTTTGATCGCAAGATGTCAGCCCGTCAGTCCTCATTGTAATAATGTCTGACAAATGCAAGATTTGTAATGTGTTTCATCGTAAAGTGCAAGGAAATAAAAAAAATATACGTGATGCTGACGAAGCCACATTTTTTACCGCTGCTACAAATAACATTATTTTAGTAAGCGATGTTATATGCGAAAAATGTCGGGCGAAAGCATATAAAAGAAGTGCAATGCGATCTCGGGTATCCAATACTACAGCAGCGGCACCTGGACTTTCAGAGGTAACAGAAGAACAATCAAGTGATTCTAGTACAGATGATGACTTGGATGATTCTTGGCAACCGTTGGCAGAAAAAAAAGAAGTACGTTTTGAAGTCCAAATGCAGCGAGTCATTGCTACACACAGATACTGTTTTTTTTGTCACTCAAAAACAGACCTTCAAAGAGTTTCCTTGGAAACACGTTGCCTTGTTTACAAGAGAACCAACATTTACATTACTGAAGGAAACCGATGTTGTAGATCTCATTTTATAGGCAATTATTTGTTTGACGATGTTTTATCTCAATTACGTGTAGTTTCTTCTACAAGTAACGTTACTGATAAAGAACTCAGTTCATTTCTGACGTCACTATCTGGTCAAGTGAACACATCTTTGTTTGATAATATCAATGGGTCAAGATTGTGTGATACTCAATTACAAGTATTTACCGGTTTAACGTCCGATAAAATCAATGAACTTACGGTTTTACTTACTTCTATGAGAAATACCTCCGCTCGAAGTATCAAACAGGCATTAATTATATCACTCTTCAAGCTCAGAACTGGAAATTCAAACAAATTGATCGCTAGTATATTTGGCATAAAACATGAACAGCAAGTAAGTAATATGTGGAGGGATATTTTACGCAGCTTTGAAAACGACATCGAATTCGGTTATACTTCAATTACCCGTGAAGAACTTCTAGCTAACACAACGCATACAGCTCGCCGGTTGCTGGGCCTCTTAGATGATCAATTAGCGTTGATTTTTGATGGAACGTATATTCGTCATCAAAAAAGTCAGAACAATGAATATCAACGGAAATCTTATTCAGGCCAAAAAAAAGTACCGTTGTGCAAACCCTTTACGATTTGCACAACAAACGGATTCGTTGTTAACTTCGCTGGACCATTTTATGGTACCCAAAATGATGCCACCATAATGAAACTGGTAATGGAAGAGTCTGATTTCCAATCTCTCCTGCGACCAAACGATGTTTTCATAGTTGACCGTGGATTCCGTGATGTATGTGCATACCTAACTGAAAAGGGTTATGTTGTACATATGCCTGGCTTGAAGGGTAAAAGGGCTCAACTTCCCACAATTGAAGCAAATGAGTCCAGGCGAGTAACTAAACTACGTTGGGTAGTAGAAGCCGTTCATGGAGCCATTAGCCAGAAATATCGGTTATTACACCACAATCTCGATAACAAAATACTACCAAAGGTGAAAACCCTATGCAAAATAGTGGGATTATTGTATAACAAATATGGAAAGAGAATAGATTCTGGTAGCGATATTGATGATGAAATTATAGACCAAATGGAAAAAAAAAATGCATTTGCCGAATACGTTGAGTAGTGAAGCGGAAAGCAAAAGGTGGAGTCGACGCAAAACGCTTTTAAAAGCGTTATCGTCCTCAGAAGTTTTAGATTTCCCAAGATTGACTGAGTACCAGCTAAAAGTATTATTTACTGGTACTTATCAGTTATCACAAGCTGTGTCGTACTTAGCCGAATTACTGGATAATCAAAATGAGCTGTGCATTAACTATATTAAAGAGGCGGCAAATATTATACAATGCAAAGTGAGATCTCGTCATAGAAACTCTAAAACGTACCGAGTTTACATCGATTACATACCCAATAGTACCGAAATCGAGGGGGTACGACGATATTGTTGTGACTGTCCGAACGGTATCAGAACAATTGGATGTTGCTCACATGTAGCCAGCATTGTATATTACTTAAGTCATGCCAGATTTCTCTCTAAAATATTGCGACCATCCGAAGTATTATCAAAAATATTTTCTACGGACAACACAGTGGTGGTCATAAATGAAAATAGCGATGACGATGACTAAATAGTTGCTTTAAGGATGCTAAATAGTTGTATAGGTATACATTAGGAGATTCGGGACTCTTTAGTTTTATAAGACGATAACATTGCATGGTAACCTTTTTGCTCTTTTTTACTTTTTCGTTGTATTTTGTTTTTTTTGGTTGTCGTGACATTTGTAAAGTATCAAAAGTAGGTATCTTAGTATTGTCTAATTAAAAGATATTCGTATTGTTTAATATAATACTTAAATGATGTCTTATGTTACTCGGAAGTCTCGGAACCGACAAACGCTTAGTTTGTACGATAACACATTTAAAGTAATAGTGGATCGTTTGTGGTTATATATAAAAAGCTATGTAGAAGAGGAATCCAATTTTTCCATAATAGCAAAAGTAAGTTTTAAATGTAAATAAAATTGAATGTAGGTATACGTATAATTATTAGTAGCAACTTTGTGTACATAAAGATCTTTTTCAGATGGAAGTCATAAAATGTAAAGTGTTTGGGCTCGGCTTGCCATCGTCAATAGCCAAGCAACTGTTTTTACAGTCTATACCAGAGGTTGAAATATCGCTCGATGACGAAAATATAACTTTAAAAGGATATTGCGATGAATGTAGGGTTACATTGTCCTACACCTGGGACGACGAATATTGCGACAGTCAATATCTATATGACTTATATTGTAATGTGTGCTCAAATGAGCTATTTATTTCATCATAATTGATGGCGATAAAATGAAATCAATTGATTTTCATTATTATTATAATAAACATGTAACACATCCGTCGTTTCGTTCATTTAGTAGTTACTAAAATTAGTTTAAAATGCTAACACAGCAGTAGTTTAGCGACATGACAGCAATACGTTCAAGATAATACACTCTTAGTTGCTAAGCAACAAACAAAACCTTAAAACGAATTTTCAAAAGACTTTAGACTTTTTTTTGACTACTTCGTTATTTTTTTTGAGTATGTTCCACCAAATATAATTAACTGATTTTGCGTATGCTAGTAGCTAATACTAGAAGCAATACATATGATTTTTTTCATAGTTGTACTTTCAAAAAAACTTGTTGAAAAGAGCTGTCAAAAAATAATTTGATATTTATTTCTTTTATTTCTCACGTATAAAATATTAATAAAATTATAGGGTATACTCCCACTAAACCTACATAACTGTGATTTTGTTTCAATGCTCTAGCTGGTATGGATCAGAAGATACAAGAGTTTGAAAAAAAATGGGATAAAAATACATTTTTGACATTATCTCTCTGACAGTTCAAGATAAAGGGCTGAAAGTTGGAGTGATTACTAGTTAAGAGGCCACCAACAATTGACATTTACCAATTCGAATATTCCTGACAGGGGCCACACGTCCTTCCTTAGCCTGCTAAACCCTTTATACAGTTTCCCTTGGCCTAGTTTTATTTTATACTAGCTGTTGCCCGCAACTTCGTCTGCATATAATTCGTTTATCGCTATCCCGCGGGAATTACGCAATTTTCCGGAATAAAAAGTAGCCTATGTGTTATTCCAGACTATAATCTATCTATGTTCCAAATTTCATCCAGATCTGTCCAACCGTTCTGGCGTGAAAGAGTAACAAACATCCAAACATACTCACAAACTTTCACATCTATAATATTAGTAGGATTTTTCAACGCAGCACCTCAAACGGGTGGGTTTTGCTTATTCCAGAGAGCGAGCGAGTTTTGCTTCGAGCGTGAGATAAAGTAACTTTTTAATTATTTTTTTATATTCCGATATCAGTGTTGCGTCTATTTACAAAATTCGAAAGGTTTGAACTTCCTTCAATCTGTCACTCAAAGTAGGTATGCCCGAAAAAAAAACATTCCGATACGTAGGTATACATTTAGCAGTAAAATTTCAATTCTTAAAGCTACAAACGTGTTTTTTTTTAAATAATCGAATGATATTATTATTATGAAATTCAAATTAATTCAAATTATTTATTAAAATAAAATAAAGAAAATGCAGATTTTAAATTGTACCTAAATAAGAATTTTAAAATTTGAATAATCCTTAATGTAACAGAATTCCGAGTAATTTTAGGATGTATCATTAAAAGGTTGCGGGTATTTTTTTTCTAATGCGGCCTTTGTGCGTCCCGGAATTAAGTTTGGAATGCCAATAAATACGCGTCGCAATTCAGTTAGTATGCAGGCATATTTAATTATACGTATTTTTTAAGTGTTGGTTTTCAAAATAAATAGTACGTACTTTTAATATTACGAATTTTGTAAAACAAACAATCTGGTTAAGTTTTACGAGTACCTGTTGTATTTTTTTCATTTAAGAGAAAATGTTCTCGCTGCTGAGGTGATTTTTTTTATGTGACACACAAAACCAAAGTTTTTTGAATCTCTTTGTTGCACTCAGGATTCTAAATCTAGAATCACTTGCTGCGCTCGTGATTCAATTCTAGAATCCTTCGCTTGCTCGGGATTTAAAATCAACACTCGCGCCAAAAATCAACTTTGCTCTATTATTGCACAAATAACTATTGACTTCACTCACGCAGATTTCACTTTATGTGGTTATTACGTTTAAATTTTGTCTCTTCACATGAACCATCTCGGGACATTGACAAATATTTGAAAATAATGTAACTGAGCAACACATTCAACCACAATTTTTAATTATACAGGTGCATAGATAGATTTCACACTATAGTGTAATTATAATTGCAATCGCGGCTCTCCATCTCTGTGTGTGCAATCAAGAAACGAAATCTTTAGAAATTAATGTGAATGCAAATCAGTGAAGCGGCGGTGCTTTCGAAATTTCAACGGTGCGTGAAAATATCAGCGCTAACTATAAAGTTCTGTTGTTGGAGTACTTCAAGCGTACCTACAACAAACAACGATGTTGAGCCGTACTTGATACCATAATTTATTACAGTAATTAGTGACAAAATATATTGTGGTTTAATAGCTAAGGATGGCAATCAGATATTATCGAAAACTCATCAAAATCAGTTACCTTATGTACACAATTATTGTATGAGTGTGACCTAAATTTGTATAAATTTGTTTGTTTGACTTTTGAGACAGTTACAAAAATAATAATAATAAATACGAACATTTTAACGTAATCTCATACAATAGGTGTAAATTATATAATAATTAGTATCTTAATACGCTCCTTTTAAAAATCACTAATTAATATCAGGTGGTACTTTTCTACATCGCTCGGTCACCCAGAATTGAAAGCGGTGAATCCATTGGCATAGATTAGTCGGTTAATATTATCATAATACTAGTATTATGTCAATATAGGATCGTGGATTTCAAAATAATCGGATTCGCCGCGATATGCATAGATCGTAGGGTAATATTGACCGTCTAATCCATGCCCTTTATGTATATTTTTTGTGTGTCCTGAGATAAAAGAATGGCTCCTCTAGACACAGTTATTCATTCAATGTGGTTTGTATTGTTAATGTTACAAATTACTGAAATACACAATTGTTGAAGCAAGGTTAAGAGTAAATTGTCAAAACTTAACAGCGTCAGCTTTTGAGATAATGTTATTCAAACAACTAAATCCCACACTATTAAACTACGTTAGGCATTCGTCAAAACGGATCACAATTAATCACGTCAAGATGTTTACCCTCATCCTGCGTCTCTTCGAGAATTATCCGAGTCGAGATAAAGAGCACTCGTGCCATTCCCCCATTTTAATGGAAGCCGTTTGAAAATCGCCTGAACTTAATAGGGTTGGAATAGACTAAACACTTTGCTACTCAAACTAATCAATTTATAATCGATCAATGCAAATTAGGAGGCCCCTGATCGTCCGCGTCGGCGAGTGCCTCCTAACCTCTTCAGCTCGACGCGGCGGCGTCTCGCAGCGCGCTGCTTTATTTCCAAGTTAATCTTGAACTAGATTATACAGAATGAAATTAGGATTAAGTCCCAGTCTCGCAACTCCAGCTAACCTTGTTTCTCACAGTTAATACAGCTACCTAGTTCTATAAATATTTAAAAGTTACCTCGCAATTGCAAACATCACTTTTCAATTTATTAAACATTTACAGCTAAATGTTTATGTGTGCGCCGCGCATGAACCATCGAAAACATCAACGGACGTAAAAACGCGGGTAGACTACATTTTTTATTTAACTCCTGAAAGGAATGGGATGTAAAAGAGTGCCAGCCATCCGAATCCGAAGCGCTGCAACGTCTCCATTGACACTCACAGTATTTTTAAATTCGGACACAACCACCAATGACTGAGCTTACTGGGAGTCGTTACTAATAGCCGGGTTTGGTGTTTGGATTTCTGAGCTTTTATTTAGTCCGATGAAATACCTACGTTTTATTGGGGTGAGTAAATACGACATACTTTATGAACGCGTCCATTTAGCGTTAGTGACATAAAGTAAATTCGTTTCCGAGCAAAAATAGCGTTCAATTATTTTGCAAGCAAAATGTGCAGCGTACCCCACCTCAACCAGATATTGCAGATCCAAGCTGTTTCTGACGGGTATTGTGCTGTGGTGAACTCTGTAAATTGCTTTTCATGTCGAAAAATATTTTAATCTGATTGGTGGTCTGTAAACAATTAAGTGTGGCTTCTACATAATCCAAACCTTCAAAGTTCTCCATTCGGTTATAGGGCACGATAACATCCAGTGTAGGTAGTATTCCTGCTCGCAAATTACTAATTTATTCAATTCAAATACGAATCAGAAGTATTATTAATTTTATTGTACATTCATTTTTATTGAAAGCAAAGCGGCGTCATAAAAATAATAACATAACTGTAAGAAGTCATTACGTTTTTATCGCGAAAATGAATTAATTGCAGAGCGGCGATGAATTTTAACTTCCAGTTGGGTGTTCTTTGCAATTTCGTATTCAAACTGAGTAACTCACTGCGGTTAAGAATTGATTTACGTAACCTATTATGTTTAGGTATTATTACTGTTCTATGTTAATGTGCTACCATTTGAACATAACAAAATACAACCAAATTGAGTAGCTCCTCCCTTTTTGTAGTTGGTTAAAAATAGGGTGCCGTGAAAAGTAAAACAAAACAACAAAGCTTTATGTGGCAACAAGTCAATAATTTGCTCCGAAAAATCTTTGAAAAAGTTTAAGTCCAAAGTGGTGACAGTGTAGACCAATGCAATGGTAAGTAAATATAAGGAGTTGACGGCGAGGGCTGCAACTCCAACAAGACGCTGCTCATTTAAAGAGTTGTGTAACTCGCTGCAGAAGTTTATCTTGGAGCGCAGCACAAGGCGGCGCGCGCTGCGAGCCTCAACGCTTAAACTTTATAGTTTAGTTGAGAACCCGCGTTTAATTTCGACAGAATGTCAATTTCCGCTTGCAATATACTTCAAAAAATGAATATGCATTCCACAAGTCTTAACGCAACGTACTGTTTCCTTTGTGATAATTACAGGCGGGTAATGAATTCGAAGGGGGATGAAGAATAAATATTTGCAGTCAGCTTGTACCGCTCCTGTTAAGCAACCGGTTGTGGTCAAGATAAGGCACAGAGTGTTGGTTTTTAGGATCAGGTTTTAAATTGCCGAGACTAATTGTTGCTTTAGCGGCATTTCGCGTGGAAAAAGATAAAGAAAATAAACAAAGGTCTTGTTATTTTCCAGTGAAAGCCTTTCGTGACGAGGGTCGCTCGGTGTTGTTCAGCATTGAAATAAAATGAGAGATAAAACTAAATTAAATGCTAATTGGGAGATTCAGCACCATTCCGCGACCGGATCGGATCCCACCGTTCGCTGGCGCAGCGGTTTTCCACTGATTAATAAGTTGCAGTGTTGCGTAAGCAATACGCCGAATAATACCTACCAATATTTATTGAAAACGTGATTTACGAGCTCATTGAACGAAGTTAATTACGACACTACTGTCATACGGATGCTATTAAATGGTTCAATATTAGTAAAGCCGTAAATAGGTGAGTACTGATATAGCTGCTGGGCAAATACGACGCTGAGCCTTTCCGTTCGTGTAATAACGGGTAGCTGAGAGGAGTTTTTCCCGTTTATTGGGCCGTTAGGATATAATTTCATCTCGTGTTTATGACGTCATAAAAAGTTTGCAGCGCTGATACAACCACTGTCAATTACCGGCCCCCTCGTCTCCCTTGAGACTTTTTCATTTTGACATTTTACCTTCTCACTTAATGATACTTTAATATGAGTTATCGATTGATTTGGTTGTTTACTTTGTTATTGGCGAAACTAACAAATAGACCACTCGATTGTATTGAAATATTTGAACGCAGTGCAAACAATGTTCTAACAGTTATATATTTTTTAAAACAGAACAGGAATATGTAAATATTCCAGTTTTAATATTTTTTTGCATTCCTTTTATGTTATCGTAGTAAAATTCAGTTTTATGCGTTATATATCGACTTTATCCCCTGGAGAGTGCCTGTGTCCCGCAGACAATTCACCTGATCCGAAGCGTGATTGATGACCAAATAACACCTTCTCATTATTATAGCTCGTCGTTACACGTCATAACACGTCTTTTGTAAAACGCATTCTATTATTAGGAAACGCTGCTATTTAAGTATGGGTTAAGGAACCCTGAGGTATTGTTTTTTGATGTAAAGTAAAATTTAATTTAAAAAATCACCTAAGGATGTAGTTATTTTCTAGTTCTTTTAATACCTATTCTTCCACCCAATTTAGTATCGTATCCCTCATTTTTGATACAAACATTATACACATAAAAAGGAATGTCTGAAGAACCCCAAGCTAGGCTAAGTCTGATTCTGGAGTGCATTATGCGAAATAAATAGGTAAAAGAAAATATAACATGCATTTAACAGAACAAAAAGTATTACAGAAAGGCTCAACAAGGACTACTCAAAAGGAAAGGCATTATTGGTTTATGAAGTTTTAATTGCAGTTTTGTGAGTTCAAAAGGACAAAGCAATAATTTATAGGCAATAGTTAAAGATGATAATAAACATGAATTATTTAACATTTAATTTAAAATTTAATACATACACACACATACACAAATCACGTCTTTATCCCTTACGGGGTAGACAGAGCCTGAGGTAACAAGACCTACAGGCCACGTTTAGCAAGACACTGAGGACGTAGAGGTGGAAAGTGGAATCAAAATAGTGATGGGTTGCTAGCCGCATCGCCTATAGGATGATTCCTATGATTTTCGCCCAATCCCTCAATGGATTTTTACCATCTGCGCGGGAAGAGAAGCAACTGGTACATTCTATGTTTTTTCTTTGCTCCCAGACCAGCATGGAAGTAAAATTTAACATAGTTTTTAACTCTTAAGAGGAGATAATGTCATTTTAATCTTAAACAAAAAATAGTATACGATTTAATACTTGTGATACTGCTTCTGCGCTGGGTTGGGAGTAAGGAAAAAATATAGAATGTACCAGTTGCTTCTCTTCCCGCGCAGATGGTAAAAGCCCATCAAGGGAATGGGTATAGGAATCATGACTTTTATAGGCGATGCGGCTAGCAACCCATCACCTTTCCACCTATACGCCCACAATCATCCTAAACGTAGCCTTTAGGTCTTGTTACCTTAGGCTCTGTCTACCCCGTAATGGAGAAAGACGACTTATGTGTGTGTGTGTGTGTGTGTGTGTGATATTTAATTTAAAGCGATGAGATATATGCTAACGAAAGTAAGCGCCATCCAAGCCAAGTAATCCATCAGTACCTAGGTATGCTGCAACAAAACATGAGAGCATCAAACTCACAACAAACTATTCTAAAAAAATTATGAATTAACATAGTAATAGAATGAAAACATCTAATTGAAATTACAGAATACACGAAGGGCAGATTTCCATTTGACGATAAAAAAATATAAATGCCATGATTTCGAAATTGAAGGCGAAAGGAGTTTTGAAATAGGAAAATTCCAGTGAACCAGAGATTGGCCGGTTCGTATAAATTAATTTCGTCCTGACCCGTGTATTAATATTCAGAGCACTCTCGAAGTTCGCTCTAACTGCGAGCGGAAATACTGAAATTTATTAATTTTAGTAGCGTCTCTTCCCGCGGGGCTCGATGCTTTTACTAACATGTCATTCCTTTAAATATTTGATTTTTTTTATTAAATCTCCGCTAAGTTTATTTGAGAATCCGATTAATTCACGATTTGGCATACATTTTGTATCACACTTCGCGTCTGATTGCAACCATGCGTAGGCTTTATGACTGGTGTGGTGTGATTGGAACTAAAAAAAACATTTTAAAGTGAAAAAGAAAAGCGATGACGTATCTACATTATACAAGACTTCCAAATTAAATATTAATATCGAAACAAACGGTTTTAACGTAGCCACCCAATAAATTAATACAATTATAAAACGTTGACATAACAGGCTTTAGCTGTCATAGCGTGGATAGACAATAAGCTTTCTAAACATTTAATGCATTTTTTGTAAATTGAATAAAGATAGATGGATAAAGAATGAGACTTCTCGGAGTAATTTTCCAGAGCTAATTTCTTAAGTTCAATTTAATTAACACGTTTACTGTCTCATTAAGAGAAAAGCCTATCTGACAGTTTGAGTCAGACCATTACTATCAAAAGCGGATCTTGATTGATTAACACGAATGAATAATATACAAAGGGTAGATACAACTGAAATTACTAGGTAATTTTATAAAATGCGTATCTCAATTTATTTCGTTTGTCTGTGGGTTTCCTCTTCATGGTAAAACCGCTGTACCGATGTTGATATTTTTTTCTAGAAGATAGTTTGAAGTTTAAGGAATAAAATAGGCATTTACCCCGGAGAATTGCATAGATTTCACATACATGTTTTCTATGAGAATTCTCGTGAAATAACCGTTACTTTTCAAATATACATATAATAATGAACGCACCTTATAATAAAACTTTATTCATTATGCTAACTAAATCATAGCAGATAAAAATCATTAGCATTACTCGTTTCAAAAATATCTGCTGTTATTTCAGTATTTTTAATTGCAAAAGGCAAAATAGTACACGGCAAATACGAACTGCCGTCCAGAAGCGGTATTCCGAGATAAATTATGGCCACATTAGGTAACCTTCGAGTGTACATACACACACATATTGCATAACACCAAGTAGGTGACATAAATCGCAACTCGGTGTAAGGTACTGGGCGCACGAATTCGGGATTATTGCGACGGGTTGGGGCAATGTTCACTCACTAAGCGACTGGACATGAGATGTGTTATTAATTATAGCCGCTTGGAGATTTTCTGAACGGAGCTCGTCTGTGAAGTGAACGCTACGCTTAGGAACCAATCATAACGTGGCTATTTCTTGCGTAGGCATAAGTTAGATGTCTTATTGCCAACGTCAAAGCGCCTCCCACGCTTACGTAATACCTGGTAGTGATCACTCCTCAGTCTAGCGATCACTTCAGTGACGGGAACTGGTTTTTTTGCAGTATTTTGTTATTCAGCTTCAATAATACCAGCCACTTTAACATTTAACGAAGAAGTCTGCAGGTTGAGTAAAAAATCGTCTTTGTCGTTTTATGTACGCAACTGTGATTATAGATAATAATAGATGATAATAATAATAATAATAGCCTTTTTATTCCGAATGCGCTACAATTTCAGTAAGTATATTGTTGTTGTTTTTTTTTATTATTATTATTATTAAACTGTCGCGTAATTCGGCGTGCCTCATGGTATAGGCCTCCTTCGTGTATTGGAGGGTTTGGGCTATAGTTCCCACGTGCGCCCAGTGCGGATTGGGAACTTAACACACACCATTGAATTTCTTCGCAGATGTGTGCCGGTTTCCTCACGGTGTTTTCCTTCGCCGAAAAGCTCATGGCAAATTTCAAATGTAATTTTCGCACATAAATTCCGAAAAAACTCAGAGGTGTTTTCGCACATCAATTCCGAAAAACTCAGAGGTGCGCGCCCGGGATTTGAACCCACGACGCTCTGCTTGAGAGGCCACAGGTCAAACCACTAGGCTACCACGTCTTTTAGATGATAATATCTGTTGTTAAATCAAAAAGATGAAATAAAATTGTTATGATTCACTTATGTTGAATATGAAAGCGTTTTGTGAGTTAAAGGTCTTAGAGTAATTTGGATTGGCGCGGGTGGGGCAGGTCGCCGTAGTCCGCCGTGTCACGACTGTCATAATATGCCTCAGGGGACTTAGCCGCGGCCGACTCTATACCTACACTAGCTTCACCCTTACTTAGCGCGTAGGTATACTAGTTTCTGGGTAAAGTAGGTACTTGTGTTTATCAGCAGTGATCGCTTTTCTAATTAGAACCTTTGTTTCGTAACAAATATAATTACGGGACAGTACTTGACTTTAAAGAGAACGAATAAAAAGCAATGTTAATAAACTTCGCTTTTACATGCTCGTTCGCTAAATAGACGCAAAGAAAATGTTTCATGATACTAGTACTAAGAATCGCTGTATATCCTAATTTTTCGTCGCAAACCTCTTTAATTCAATACAAACACAATTAAAATGGAAATCCGTCTCAAAAGCGTCGGCGGGAACGAACAAAATACAAAGAACAATATCTGAAACTTTATTCATCTCTTCACGTAAAATTGCTATTGATTTTAACCTAACCTTTTTCTAGCAGCAGTGGGTACATCCACTGTATATCTACTGCCACTGAATGTTCTTTAGTATACGGCTATGTTTTCGGGAAAACTGTTTCTATTTGGCGAGCATCAGGTGTCCTTTGCAATTCCATCGTCAACGGATTAGTCCATCTTACCTATCTGTATAAATCTCCGAATTCTCTTAGGAAAGAAGGACTAACATTGCTCACCTAAGTTGTTTAAGAAAATAAAGCACCGTAGTTTTTTGTGTAAGTAAATGTACCAAGCAAGTTATTTTGTGAAGTTGATTTAGGTACTTCTACGTTGTATGTATACATAACAATCACGCGTGCGATAATTCTTTAGGTACGTCATAGATGTAAAAAATACTGATAAAAAACTTCTCAAATAGTAATAACGAACTTAAACAATCTGTAATAGATAGTTACGTTAGGACTATTATAGGTTATGGGCACTAGATACTTAATACCGATAATAATTTACGACCACTTTGAATTTTTTTTTGAATAAAACTGGTGTTATAAGTATTGCTTATTTAATTAAATTTAATAAAATAACTGCTAAAGCTATATTTCAACCCCAATGAATTTTTGCTCGTTATTACGACGTTACAACTGTCGTAGCATGTTTATTGTACGAATCCATAGTGTAATCGACGACAGAGAGCAGACATCGTAAAATAATGATGAACGATCAAGGTAATTCGTCAGAAACACCGCCCTAATTCATACCCCTCACCGTGATGGGCCGTGATAATCCCGTGATTGTTTATTACACACGACGCCGCAATGATATTATTACGTAATTCGTATCATTATTAAGTTAGTGATGGCAGATGTCGTTGGTAAATTATGTTTATCCGACAGGACACAGCTGTAGTCGGGCGGTACTTAATCCTTCTCACACGAGGCAACAGACAACTTGGAGAATACTGTGTCAAAGAGAAATATGAGTAATGATAGTGGCTTACCGCCGCTGCTCACCCACGCACGCGCGATCCCGCACAGGTGTCGTCATGTGAGCCGACTACTGTCTATAATTCCTACTAACATACGCCTGACACTATAAATAACCTGCAATGGGACTCCTCATAAATAAATTACTGAATTAATTCTTGCAGATAACGGGAAGAATATAATGAAACAAGAAAAAGTCGCAACCAAGTTTTCTTTACATTAAACGTCTATAATTTTTAAAAATAAACTCGTGGAGTAAGATGATTGACCAAGATAACGGCAGAACTGTCCCTTCCTTGTAGCTCCCAAGCATCGATTACGCGTCAAAGTTGAAATATGACCTCTTAAATCATAACTAATGGTGAATACGAGTATTCTACTTCGAAATTTATTGAATATTAGTAGAATATATCAAAAGGCAGACTGCATAAGTTGCTTTCATAGTTCCTTTAAAAACGGCACTTAAAGTTACTGTTAGAGTATCTTTTATGGCGGCGAGCTTATGTTTAAAAGTTAAATGTGATAAGTAGTTGTAGCTTATAGTTTGAAGAACGAGTTCTTCCTCAATATTATGTACCATATTAAAGAGTCTATTAACGGAGCTCGTTATCAAGTTCATCGGTAGACGAGAACTTTGTAATTACTAATAATAATACGCTGCAGAGTATGCCACGGGCTGCTATTATGAACAGCACTTACCATCGGTTAGTGATAATTAAGTTATTTATGGATTAAGCCTTTTTAAATCAATATAATGGTCGTTGAAGTGAGTTCATTGTTTTTTTTTACATGAATAAAGTAGAATGACGTTCATAGCACTTATTTATTTAGTTTAAGTAAGGAGCTTCAGATAGAGAACAGCGAGGAAATAGCAATTTTCCTCGCTAGTAATTTGTGTCTTGCACGCCATCTTTCCATTATCCAATATCAATATTGTTTTGTCTTCATCGCTCCGAAATAGAACATTGAAACTACACTAATGACATTATTGCATGGCTTAGTGGAAAAATCGTTTTGTAGGCAACATCTGCGGTAGGGCAGGTAAGGTAGCGTCCGTGCGAAACAAGTAGGTACATATATGTCGTGTTGCATGCTTTACACATCTTACAAACATTTATGTATCTTATCTTTTGCTAGTGGTTTAAGCCGGGTAAAAATACTATGTTAAAGGTGAGTCTTTTCAAAATCTAACTGTTTCAACAGCCGTATCTTTTATACACACACGTCGACTTGATTTTACGTTCACACGTTAATAAAGATTGTCTGCTTGAACTTGTTCTCTTAAGCAATAGTGCTTAGCTTGTTATTCCGTTTCGTGTTAAAAGAGGGAACATTGAATTGACAAATGAGTATGTTTGGCAGACGCTTAGGTAGAAGTACCGAGCCGCACCAATGTTTTTGGAAAGTCTGTTAACCATACTATGAACACATTATATTTACTCGCAAATAGCTACGCAAATGGTGCAACCTAGTGCGGTTGTGGCCGGCCAAGGCGCGGCAAAACCCATAGGGAATAATATAACAAGCTAACGTCTATATTCAGACAACGTGCCCCTTTCCTACACTCGATAATCTTAATACGTTAGAGAGGGATGCCGAGTCATCTAGCCGAGTTTTGTAAATTTATTATGGCTTTATCATGTTACTGTGAAACCACGCTCCAAGATTAATGCTAGGGTAATGAATCAGCGGGCGTGACAAATCAGTTTGTGATTATGCATAGAGCGAGCTACTAAATACTGAACGGTATTGTTAGCGACATCAGCAGCACTTAGCTGCGTCCGGGAGCCCGCTAAATGACACTGCGGCTTGAATACTAAGGCGGGTTCATGTTTCTTCTAGTTTGTACATTTTATGATTTTTAAATTACCCAATTTTTGATATCAAATTTAAACTTCTCAAATAACAAAGCAGGTTATGTGTAATTTATGATATCTAAGATTCCTGAATTCAGTTAATCGATCGTAATTTGGTAACAGTACGTTATGCTCAATTGCCTATTTCAATGAGACGACAGGCTTAGCAAACCAGCTTACTATTCAATAACCCAAACAGGATTTAGCACGTTACACACATTAGATATTATGCTACCGGCTATTCCCGAAAATTTTGTTAGGTTTAAACTTTACCCGAGGCGCTGTAAGTGCTCATTAAGGCAAACATTTCATATTGAAATGAAGACGCTGCAAACATTGAATTTTCTTTGCAAACCAAACCTGTAATGACCTGTCATTTATAAAATTATTTCAAAACCTTTTCAGGGGAAAGTATTTTACGTTACACTTTCTTTTCAATAAGCTCAATAGGGTTTCCTTACGAAATTATGTTCTTGATGAAATAGCGTGAAAAAGGTTGATAGCTCTCGACAGGTGGGCGCATTCACGATCAAATCACGGGGATGCCTTCGTAATTTGTCACGGGCGAACGCCGGCCGGGTTTTTTTAAGATTCACAGGGTCATCTCCCACCTTAAAGCCGTTTAATGTCAGATGAAAGGGAACTTTTGTGATCTCTTTTACTTATCATATTGACATCAAGAACGAAGTAAACAGCTAACTTTTTCCCCGGCAACAATTCAATTTGTAAGCCCTTGGGGCTCGATACGCTAATTGAACGAAGGGATTAATTACTTAATGACATTATTATTTCGGCGGCTAGTCAAAATTAAAAATTGGTTATTTGTGGTGAAAAATAAAAATTAGTTCATCATACTAACACTATTCTGTATGTATATGTATTTTGAATCAACTATGGGAGTTGTTTACACGCACGTAGGTTAATGACATTTGATCGACAGTTTCCTCCTACCTATTTGCTATCTATTGTTTTAATACAACAAATGTTAGAAATTACTAAATCTATTTGCTACTGTATACACATCCAAGAAAAAAGTGCCACGTCAGTACGCTGTTAATTAAAATTTAAGTCTGTAACATTAGCACTTTTAAAGGGCTCTGGCTAATTACAATTCGTTCTGTAAGTAATTAATTAGGCACTCCTATTGAATTTAATACATAAAACATGTGCCACTTACCGATAATGAAGCACGGTTGGTATCTACTACCAATTTAAGTTGGCCAATGTGATCAAAGTCGCTGTTTCAGGTGAATCAATGTAATGATCGGCCGAGGCAGCCGAGCCAACCGAGCCGTGAGACTTGATAATATTGATTTAGTTTTCAACCGCTTGCAGTTTTGAGACACTCGTTATCCGCTGTCAATGCTGGTGCTCACGACTAATTGAGGTTAGTTCACGCTAAATTATGACTTGGACTGTACAAAAGTGACCGAGAATGTATTTCGTCAACGAGTTAAGTGGATTAAGGAGAAACGTAAATGGATATTGACGGATTTTGTGTTACCGTTTGTGGAGTACTAAAATAGTAGATTGATGTTATACCTACTTAATATGTTGTATTTAGCATTTCCATTAACTTTGAAATATCGCTTGGCGATTTGTTTCAAGAGCCACGTTAAAGACTGACTTAGAGCATCAAGTTAAACAGAGTCGTCATGTGCACTAATTTTAAGCAATAAGCAATCACTTACCATCAGGTGCACCGCATGCCCGTTTGTCGGTTTTAATATAAAAAAAAAATAAAAAAAAAAAAACTAAAAAAAAACACGCAAGCCGAAATTAAGACAGCGTGCGAATACGAAAAAATGTTTATACTAATGCGTTGGTCGTTCACGCCATTCTCAACATTACGCACACAGAGCCTCTAGAGTTAGTTTTTGACGTTAAAAATCATCTCGAACGCGATCACATAAACGCCTCAATTATTATAGAAAGATTTGCAGCACCACTAGTGCCACAAAACGGCAACAAACTAACCTCATAATATATGAATATGACACTCCAACGCAGCAATATTAGTAAACTGTATTATACAATACGTAATTAATTGTGAAATGACCGATTTTACAGGCCAATAAGTTCCGCGCGGCCAAATGTCACCGAAACCAACCGTTCCTATTTGTCACGGCACTAAAATCAACGTCCGTTGGGAACTGATGGATTCAATCAATAGCTAATCCCTGCAGGATAGCACGTGACGCTCGCCAGCGCGACCCGCCCGTGGGAGGTAACATAAAGCTGTAATATCAAAACATATGTACGGGAACAAAACTCACCCACATACGCATGAAAGGTCACAACCTTGCAGAAACGTTACAAAGCCGTCAAAAACACAAAGCATAAAGAATACGTAATGATGACCTCTGAAATTAAGTAAAAATTTCTAAAGCTTTCTATAAACTTTTAAAGATACTTTTACCGGCCTAGCTATGTAAATAAAATGTTAAACTCCGTCATTCTTAGATCTTATACATTTCATCCCATTATATTTGTTTCTAAGGATTGGACAAATCATTTATGAAAATGCATTAAGCATTCGTATAAACCTTTACTGAGAAAACGCCCGAAAACATCTGATGTGCTGAAGACAAAGGCTTTTTGTTTATAATATGCCCGTCCCTAAGGTCTCTTTACATAGGACCCTAACTCGGTAAACTTTGCGATATGGCCAGGGGTCTCCTTTTAAAAGCAACGGGAAATTTGTCATGGCTTTTGACGCGTTACTCAAAAAAAAGAAGCTATGATCAGTATTATAACAAACTTAAAAACATTTCCGGGCAAAAACAGTGTATTGCGTGCCGTTCGCATTCTTTTTGTTCTATTTTCACTGTGATTGGAATATCGGACCGCGTAATTATTATTTTTGACATGACTGACCCGCAACAACGCATTGCTTTTAACTTTTAAATGTTGTCATTTAATGTTACATGTATAATTAAAATAGGTACAGTGCTTCTAAGTTCTTAATGTTGTCGGCAATCTTTGTTTTTATATGAGTATACGATTAACGTCTGAACTGAAGAAGCAGAAAGTTTGCCGAGATTTCGATTCTCGGGACACGGCCAGACTGTACTTTGAACAAGTAATTTAGATAAAATGTTTTTATACGGATTTATATTGGATTAGATTAACTGCTAACACTCAGAGTCTTAGATATTATACCTATCGCCTCCTTTTTTACATTTTAGTATTAATTAGTATAAAAATCAAAACGTGTATCTGTTCCGGAACAAAAGGGTGCAGTGCATAAGAGACTCGGAATCAGTAGTCATTAGAGCAATAGCACGACTTGATAATTCGTGTACTGTAGAGGAATTAAGTAGGTAAATAGGGGACGAGAATTGCCTGGACCTGCATTAATTTGTGGTCTATTTCAGGCTGTCTATTCTTAATCGTACCATTGACTCCACTCGATTGGAAGTAACCTGGGTGGTAAACACTTAAAGCTAAAAGGCTCGTATAAAATAGTCTAGTGTCGCTCGGCTTTTTCTTTGAACTTAAGGTCGATTTCACTATTTTAAGGCGCTCATAGTCATATTCAATAACTAAACCTTGTACGTCGTGCGAGATAAAATTAAAACAGTGTCTGGCAGCAAAATGTGAGAGCGATCTTCAATATACAATTTCCTGTGGCAGGTAATTCAAAACGAATTTCGTCGTCTTTTATTTTCCTTTCCCAAGTTTCAACAAAAACAAGCGTTTGATACAAAAAGCCGTATTGGAGCTCTCGCACCTTCTCCCAGCTGTCGAAACCGCTGGTATCTGGCCAGGCGTTAGGAAAAGAAAAAGATTAAAAACCCCTCAACCGAAGTTTACTCAACAGCGTTCGGTTACGCGTCGCGGCAAATAATTATCTCACGTTTTCTTTGTTTCGTTTAAAGTAAAAATAATCTGAATCTAGGGCATTGTGGTTTCTATGTGGAGAAGCGTAATGAAAATTCGTTAAAGATCGTCGTATACATTCATTTCGTAGGCACAATTTGCAGGCAAGGCATTGTTAACGAGCGGGTAAAGCGGCGCACTATGGCCACGTTAATGAGAACGTAATAGGTGTTCGGCGGAACGGCGCGATCAGGAACAGTGTTCCCTTCCCTACTTCTATTAGCACACGTTTAACGTGCCTCGTGAATCCGCAGGGGATTTGATTTGGATTCGACTCGTTTTAAACTTACGCACGCCTATTGGATATTACAATTTCCCAGTGCGCCATCCCTTCACATAACGGGCGAGGGTTAATAGCGGTCGACGCTAACTAATGCTTTTGCAAAATGAACTTTAGAATCATTTTGTTCCAAACTTAGTTTCCAAACGTTTCTGAATGTCAACGTAACTTTTGTGCCTAGGAACCTAGGTGAGGATTCGTTTTATTAACCACACACCACATCATAAGGTGCGATCGCTAAAGTAATGATACAGCCTCCGTCATGTATTCACAGGAGAGCGCAGTTGTCTCACGGTGAGCTATGCGCGGACTCTAAGAGTAAAGTTCCTGATAAGTCCATTGCAGTTCTGTGTCACGCATTTTAAGTTTCGTATATAATGGCAACGAATTTACGGGTATACAGAGTTTTAACGACCATGTAAATTCATAAGGAAATACCTACTGTCCCTACTAATATTATAAATGCGAAAGTAACTCTGTCTTTCTGTCTGTTACCTCTTTTCCCTCCAAACTGATTTAGATGAAATTTGGTATGGAGATAGTTTGAGTTCCGAGAAGGAAATAGGATAGTTTTTATGTCCGAAAATTGCATAGTTCCTGCGGGGTAGCTATCGACGAATTCGAAACGCAGATAAAATTGAGGGTACTAGCTGCTAGATAATGTAAAATAGTAGATTGATAAACAAGGGTTGTAAGTGATCAATTACACCCAAGATATTTAGGCACACGAGCGAGCAAAGCGAGCGAGGGTGCTTATAGTTCGCGGGTGTAATTGATCATTTACACTCGAGTTGAACACTCTACTTTTCATCACAAATGCGAGGAAAATCCAAATCGTCACTTGAACTCGTCATTATTGTTAAAAAAATACGCAATTTGTAATACAGCGGAAGATTTATCGCGCCAAACCGTCTTTCGTTTTTTTTTTAATGGCCTCGCGCTCTTTGGCTTTGGCACATTCAGCCAGCACTGGGCAGCAGCATTATGCCAGCATGGCGGTTTGGAGGTAAGTATTACGCATTAAAGAGCAGCATTCGATTTTTAAATTTACTTACATCCCTAAGGATGTAAATCGAATTTACAACTCGGATTTCAAGTTAAATGCAACCTACTTTCAGAGCTTAAGTGATGAAAAATAAAAAGTGTTTTAGTTACAAGTCACAACTTTAAAATTTGTATAATTCATCATAACATAATGTCATATTTTAATACAACAAGTGAACATTAAATTTATGCTCTACCTGTTCAAGGTTCTCGTAGTCTGGTGTAAAGCATTTATATGGAACGCTAATTACTCGCAATGTGTGTTTTATGTTTTTATCCAAATTATGTGCTTTGAGCTAACGACATTAGCGCTAAAGAGAATGTTATAGCAAAGTGCACAATAACCAAAGCCATTGGAACGGCCGCCAAAAGCAATTAGCAAAGTGTTGATTGCTCAATAACAACACAGGTTAAAATTATCACGACCATGCGCCGAACCCGTAGTGAGTACACTACTACATTTCGTATTCCCATACCTTTTGGTAATGCACGTGTCTCCACACATTTCAGATTGCATTCAGACTGCACTCCACCACAAACACCGATACGGAATTAGTATGCTGCTAGAAATAGCGCACAAAGTCAGTGTACTGAATTGCGGCACATTACTCACCTCACGAGTCATTTCGACGAAGTAAATTTGACACCAAATTTGGAAATATGCCGTGTCGGTTTGTGTGTCGTTTTATAAATCCTAATCTGAGGATATGGATAAAGGTTGTACATAAACGAAGGGGAATATAGTGCGGCAATCCCTGGAGAGTACAATAAGGCTTTTGGAGGCGCGTGGCTCCTTTATTGACGCAAGTATACAAATAGTGATAGGTACGTGTGTGCTGGCACGGAAATATTTCAATCGTGGGTGTAACAAGATCCCTCGTGTGGTGCCGCGGGCCAGCGCCGGCGCAGTGCACAATTGAAATCAGTGGGACAACTCGAACAGAGCCGCGATTTGTAGTACCAACAGGAGCCGGCCCGCTATTAGGTTATTTAAAACTCTTGTTGAGCTATAAATGAGTCATGATGCAATTTACAAACTAACACTTAATAATTAATACAATGGTTTTAGAAAATCTTTAAATCGAGTTTTCAACAGTTCTAATATAATCTAATTCCTGTGGAGACTAGGACGAAACTTTGACGGTACCTTACCGTCATAAGAAAAGGCTACTTAGTCGTAAGAGGTAACCGAAATAGTCAATTGTGATTGAACAAATCAAATCTAGTTGACGCAAGGTAAATAATTCTGAGTACTGTTGAAATAGCAACACGGCCTCTGAAGCCCCCCTCCTAATGGCAACTCGTACTATTACATCGCCAATCAGTTAAACAACTAATAAAGCTATAAGAGATCAGCTTTGGAAACTTCCACCTACGGCTACCACAATTCCTTTTGTTCTTCGTAACTCTGGTAACTCCCGACTTCATGGATCGAATGATCTTGCCATACTTAAATTTCAATACGCAGATATTTTTGGACTCTGCTCAACAAACTGTCCTAATTAATTTGTATAAACAGAACTGAAACAGTAAAATACATCTGAGTTAATTGCACAAAGGCCAAGTAAGGAAACAAGTTACATAATTAGTATCACCCCAAGGAAATAAACGGCTGTTCAAACGCAACGAAAATGTAACGCAACGCTCTACTTTGTTTATTGTAATTTCACACGAGTCAAGCTGCAACCAAAGATAATTTAAGTATAACATGCAAGTACCTAATCCAAATTTGCATAAAGTGGCATTTATTATAATTAAATTGGTTTTGTTTTTGAGATTTTGAGTTTAGTCTAGTGACAAGGTGCAATGGTAAATGAGCGATCAAGTGCGGTTAAACAAAATGATGCTGTACTGTTGAGTCTACTCGTGACCAAGGCGGGCCTTGGCTTGACAGCTGAGACTTCAAGGTATTTAAAAAAGTAAACTCATGCTTTTGATATTAAATATAAGAAGAACGCCAAGAGGTTGGTCCAAAAGTTATAATTTTTGAAAAATTATCGTTTAAGATAAACGAAAATCCTATCTTTACAAAATTACACGTGATCAAATCAACAACAAAATTTAAATCTCAATCAAAGATAATTGCAACCCATGCAAACAAGATGTAAGAGCAAGTACTTTAGAATTTACCTCATCCAAGGCAGCATAACAAGTGTTCAAAATAAATTGCAGATAAGAATAATTTTCCTGGTAGTACGTTATGCTCAGTAGACGTCGTTGTCTAAATGCTGTGCTCGTATTTTTGCTTCCCTTTTTATAACGCAAAGTCGTCATAAAAGTGGGTACCTCGGGAAGATAAGGAAGTTATACGACGACGTCCTCCCGGCTCGAACTGGAGCAATCCATCTCACGTAATTGCATTAGGTATATTCGGCGCGCGTGGCTCGAGTCCCCAAAACGAATGATTTCTTTCCAATATCGACACTTTGAAATACTTTTATTAAGTAGTGTCCTTCCCTTATTTGTCAACTTTGTAACGTGACTTCCATTAGAATTTCAAATGTCTGTTTGAATATTGGCTATGAATACCTTAAAACTTTTGCAATTCTTATACATCTTTGAAGGCACATAATAATATATTTCTAGCTCCTTATATGTGGTATCAAAAATGCGATTGATTGTTCTCGTAGCCATATCAGTAGGTAACTGAAGTAGGATGACAACATTTGATATGAAAAGTCGCTGTAATTTCTCTAAACTTGACGCTAAAAAGGAATTCATTGCCTTAAGTACAGCTAACTGGTTTCAATTGCGTCGCCATTTGTTTTTTAATTTTCAGAATCCTTTTTGCTTTATGTTTTTTTGTCAGGTCAGTCCGCATTTTAATCAAATAAAACAAAATACAAACAAAGTCCCAACGGGAGATAGGCGCTACTTTAATTTACATTTTCTTTCGGAATGATTACACAGACTCGTTTGTTATTCGGGTTTTCGTGACTGTATGTAATTCTATTTCCGTTTTTCACATTCCTCCCATCATTCTCACAGCTTGACGCACGTTTCCAAGTACCCGGCTGACACGCGCCAGAAGATACACGTATTCAGTTTGTGTGATTTTGGTTCCGCGTCCACGCTTTGGTTTGATATTCCGTGTCAGGAGCAATTCATTACTTGGCATATGTCTGGCGCTCACGTAACAGGCTCGTAGTAATATGTTCTAGGCTAACAGTAAACTCGTTACGCTCTGTTAACCGCATATTGACAAACATTTTAGTGGGGCCGGGCCTCGATAGTCCTAAGACAAAAGGACAAGTTTGGGTTAATTAAATTCCAGTGTTGGGTTTACAGAGCCCTGTGTCTCGAGGAGCTCGTCACGACGTCTTGAACAAAGTAAAGTGTAAAAGCCTTATCACCGCGCTAGTTGCCCTCCCTCTGCCCCTCCACTTCCTTACCCTCCGCTTGTTCACACCCCACCGAAGATTAATGCGCTTCTAATGAATCAGCTACCGTGACAAATCAGGACGCAGTAATGGATAAGGGCTTTCCGATCTTGTGGCCACAATAAATTAGACTATTGCTAATGTTTTGCTTTTGTGCTCAGACTTGCCATTCACTTGTTTAATTATGCACCAAGAGCAATTCCGGTTTATATAAACATGCTCAATAATGAACCCTGCAAAATACAGTTCGTTACAACATCCGTGCATTGCCTACGATCCGGACGTAATGTAAGCATGTAAACCTGTGTAAGTAATTACCTTTCCGTCATATTATTGTAGGTCATTTCGTGCAAACATATTTGTTAAGCCATTAGTACGTCACAGACGAGACCGGCCGGAATCACAATTATTTGCCCGCCGCCGTTCATTCGGGCTCGTGTTGCTCCTGTAATAAGTGTTGGGAGGAGGGGCTCAGAAGCCTCGTGAAAGGGACATTGTACATGTGACACAGTCAGGAAAACTGCTCTGCTCACGGAGAGTTTATGGAACCTAGTTTTTTTTTACTGACATAAGTACGAAAAAGGAAGTGATGCGAATAATAGATACGCACCTAAATACGTTTTTTTTTACTCAGACGAGCAATAACCTACGTTTGCCTAAACAACCGTAGTGACAGCCAATCATTCGATTCACTGCCTAAATTAGTCGTGGCTCGCCGCATTTCCCAAATACGGGATAGTGTTTGAAAACTATTTTTACGTGTGTTCATTTACTTGTTTCATTCGGTCAACCAATTTTGTGTAAATTGTATTTCGATTGGTGCAAATATTGCCTTTTAATCCCTGTAAGCTTCCTGAAATAGGCGCATTTTCACTGCGTAAAAAATATTTTGTAAACCCTACTGATGTTTTAATGTAAATGTTGTGATGTCTTTTTGTGGATCGAATTTATGATTTTTTTAATATACATAGATAGGTGATCCGGAGACGGACTATATAGGTATTTGTCCCTATAATTTGCGCAGTCTCTCTTTTTCTCTTTCCAGTTTATACACGTCCTACTACTGGGCACAGGCCTCCTCTCAGAATGAGAGGGTATGCGCGGTACCGGTGGGAAATTTATAAATGGGATATTTATTTGCTGCTGCTCAGTGTATGTATAGAGAAGTGACTGTTGTTAACGACAATAATTAGTAACGATCACGTTGACACTTCTGTCGTGTTCAGAGTTCAAAGAAGGCATTTAAATCATCCGATAAATAAATAAGCTTAACCTAACTCGAACTAAACATTGGCATATTATGAATTATTATTCCTACTCGAGTTTACCTCATTAACCGTGTTTAGGCTGTGTTGACTAAAATTAGAATATCCTTTGAATTCCTTTAGTAAAGCTACATTTTACCAGTTTCAAAACACGCTTTGACGAGCTCCACCGGCGCCGCTGGAGGCCTTACATACAGTTTCTTCCAAAGACATAATATATGCGACTAATGTTCCTAAAAGCGTTTAAATGTTCTATGCTATGAAGCAATGCTCGCACGCCGCGGCAAATGTCACATTTTACTAAACATTAGCGGAGCGAACACGAGGTGTATTTAAATGTAGTGATTTTTTACATTAAGTACAGAAAATGGTGAGGATGCTTACATTTTGTAGGTTGAACCTGACTTGGCACTTAGCGTGCCACTCGTCTTAAATAATCCGCTGACACATTTCCTCTCTGATGTACTAAAATAAATACTGCTAATTTTCTCATCTTCCTTAATCAGTCTACTAAAAGTAGAGACCTTAAATTTGTAATAGGGAAGAGCTTGCTAAAGTCAGCAGTGGATCTAATTTTTTTTTTTTTAATTTCAGTGAGTAGATTTTATCTAAATACCTTTATTCGGGGTCTATTTCTAGAATTTTCGGACCGAAAATGTCGAATCGTATACCAATATGACACAGGCTTACATGGAGCGAGTGTTTTGTCGGCCTGTTGTGCATTTAAAAGCCGTGGTAGCCTAGTGGTTTGACCTGTGGCCTCTCAAGTAGAGGGTCGTGGGTTCGAGCCCGAGCTCGCGCCTTTGAGTTTTCGGAATTTACCATGAGCTTTTCGGTGAAGGAAAACAACGTGAGGAATGCTGCACACATCTGCGAATCAATTTAATGGTGTGTGTAAAGTTCTCAATCCGCGCTGGGCCCGCGTGGGAACTATAGCCCAAGCTTCTCTCATTCTGAGAGGAGTCCTGTCCCCAGCAGTGGGACGTATATAGGCTGCGCTGGAGATGATGTGCATTTAAATAGACAAAGAAATCCTAAAAATCAGGGCCGAATAAAATTTGGACTGTATTTAAAGAGATCATAATAAAGCCTGTTTGTCGGAGTGAAGTAACAGCCGCTGGAGCGTGGCGCGCGTTTTAAATTCAATGGCTGGCTATAAAGAAAGTACAACTCTGACCCTTTGTAATTACGATAAAATTTTGTTTGGAATACAAATTATCTCTCCCATGACCCTTGGTACAGAGAAGAATTTTGTATGGTCGGAGATTACTTAACAGATGTTTTTGAAGCGTAAATCTGTAAGCTTGGTTCCATTAAATATTGCCAAAAATGTGATTAGAATCAAAGTGGAGGATTGCAGAAATTATGCAATAAATGCGCATTTTATTCATTCATTCATTCATTCACAAATCACGTCTTTATCCCTTATGGGGTGGACAGAGCCTAAGGTAACAAGACCTATAGGCCACGTTTAGCAAGACACTGAAGGCGTAGAGGTGGAAAGTGGAATCAAAATAGTGATGGGTTGCTAGCCACATCGCCTATAACATGATTCCTATGATTTTCGCCCCTTCCCTCGATGGATTTTTACCATTTGCGCGGGAAGAGAAGCAACTGGTACATTCTATGTTTTTTCTTTGCTCCCAGACCAGCGTGGAAGTACGCATTTTATGATTTCGATTAACATTAAAATGGTATCTCGGCATATACTATAAAATAGTCTTTATGAAATTTATTAATCAAACGAGCAAAGCAACAGACGTCTACTCACTGCTGGAATATAAAATACTCTTCTTTTTGGCAGATCCTGTAACAGTCTCACCCAGTATTTTTCAGTTGAGTGCCGAATGTCATCTGATAAACGAGCTAGTTACCCACTGACTTTCAACTAAAATCCTATTAGTTATTGCAAACGCAAAAGTTTGTGAGCGTGTCTGCTTGACTGTGCATATGTTTATTTATTTTTTTACTGTAAAACAAATGAACGAGATTTTAAAGAAATTTGGGCACACAAATAGTCAGTTTATAATATAGTTTACCTACCACACAATACGAAAAAAATACATATTTCCACGGGATAGCATAAAACGAAGTCTTAGCAGATGAATTAGCGGGCAACAGCTAGTTGGTACACATAATTCAACAACATCATAACACCTTTCCAACTAACTGAAACTCATAAGTTGTTAACTGACTTTATCCCTCCGCTGTACCTTAAAGGGAACGGGTGTAACATTTGCTATTAAATTTTACCACTCCTTTGCAGTGTTCAATCATGCTGATAATTTTATGAATATAATAAAATAACTTAAGCGACCGTTATCCGGTCATTATCTTTGTATGTGCTCTGGCGCGAAGCTAATGTTATTGATCTTCGGGAGAGGTTGTAAGAAACTTAAAGAAACTCCAATCGACCCAAAACTTTTGTCATGTAACAACGTAATTAGCCCCCGGGAGTTAGCAGGCCCATAACTTGTAACAAATTCTTTATCTCGCCTCACCGTTCATGTAAAAGCATTTAAGACAAATATTTTCACTCAAGTTTTTTAATATTTAGGTAAACGACGTTTACATATTTTTGATACGCCGGCCGATATTATATGTTTATATTTTTAACTAAATGTTCAATTGCTTACTAAAAAATACTTTAAACAGATTTTTTCTTAGGGACCTAAGAGTCTGATAAACAAAACATTTATATTTTATCCACGGGCGAGTACCTACTAGGTATCCGGCTGGGGATCTAAAACAAATTCAAACGTGTAGATTAATCTCATTATAACAAAAAAATCTTCAAACAACATAGTCCGCTTTCATTAATTAAACGTTTACGTGAAACCTTTTTTGCTCGAATTTTGCTGGTTAATTGGATAAAAATCTGATTTAATTTTAAAGAATTTTTTTTACGCATAGTCTTTAGTAATTTAAGTCTTTATTATATTACATACATACAAAGGTATTTTTTTGAAATTGCGTGTTTGCCTACGACGTGTCAATTAAGTCATCAAAGCAGCCTGTAGGTAATCCCATTACCTCCCTGTAGGGCTGCATTCTGCTACCGGTATCACTTTTAATGCAATTTCTATCCGGCTACGCATAGAATAATTCCATCCAGCCGCTTCAAAGGACAGGTGTTTTCGCCTCGAATTAGTAATAATTATGCATGAGACACATCTTGGCTCGGTTAATCTCGCGAAGTTGTAAAGTTGGCATGGCCCAAGTTGCTAAGGTTGTTAGCGGTAGTGGGCCGACGCATGTTTATTTCGGAGATTGCGAGGGTGTAACTCGAGAGTGTTTGCCGGTTTTGAGGGCGAGCGCAAACACGCCAACTCCACGGCGCAGCTTAACGAGCCAACTCCGGCTCATCCTTTCCAACCAATAACGACTCTTCAAATCAACAACATCTATATTTTCTACTATAATTGCGCATAATAGATACAATAACAAACTTGCCACAAGTGCTGAAACTTTTACTAACTTATAAACGTTTCATTACTTTCTAGACAGAAATTATTAAAAACAAGCAAACCCCACGTAGTTCTACGAAGCTTTTAATAGTTAAAACTTGCTTTATAAACTAAGAACTGTTGTGATACACCAGAGAAACACCCAGGGGAATACCAACTGAACTTCTAATTTACGAAAGCTGTTAAAATAGCTTAAAGCATTTTCAAATACCGCTGGCGGTGGAGCAACGCATATAAACAAGATGAAAAGTACAGAACCCCCATTCCGTCGTCTTTGTATTGCGTAGTAAAAGTAAATTTTCAAACGTACGTCGCTACGTGCTACAGCTCTACAAACTGCCTCCATTTAGGAGCGCGAGAAACTGAATAATATTTACCTTTAATACTCTTTTATGTGTAGAATAATAGAATGTGAAACAGAACAGTTCGCCGACAATGGTTGGGCGCGAGTTTCGTTATCGCGCAGCGAGTCGCGGGACAGCGCCGCTCGCGCCTCGCGCCTCGCGCCTCGCTTCAATACACACGCGATGCTCGCTCTCTGACGGATATTCGGATAGTCGGGAGTACGTTTTAAACTGAACACTTTCCTTACAAAGCGTAAAGTTTGCGTTCAACTAAATGCACACGGTCGGTCGTTTGTGCGCTCTACCAGGCTTCACATTTGTCAAGTTGGAAACTCTCTCACAACTAAACTACCTACCTGCTGGGACTTCGTTTTCATTTGATTATGTTCTGCCTTATGTACCTGCATGCAGTTTCAAAGCGGAGTTAAGTTAAGAGTAACGTCGTATGATACAAGCTGGAAATGTAAATGCATGCTGGAGATGTTAGTGAAATAGTTAGACTGGTTACAAGGGCCGAGTTACTCGTAAGTATTATTATTTGTCACGTGTGAGCGTGGATATTTACTAGCTACCTACGTTCGTTTGAATAATGGATAAAAAAAATTATTACAGACCATTTTATGGATAAAAAATTGAATCTATCATAATAGAATGAAAATGTTAGTAAATAGGTCTCCTGCAAGACGAATCATTGATTATTTCGTTTTTTCTTTTTTGGAATCCGTTTTGACATAAAGTTAGCTTGAATTTTTTAGTAACGGATCTGCATTACAATTTAAAAATAAACTCAAAAACTATCAGAATCAGAATCAGAATCAGAATCGTTTATTTGTGAAACATAGGTATAAAATATACAGGTGGAAACAAAGAATAATAATAGTAGGTATCACTATGTTTATGCCGATTACAGGCAACTGAGAGGTCATGAAAATAACAATATGTATGATGGAATCAATCGGTACGCGTCAGGTTTTGTTTGTCAATTAAGCGGCGGCGACCAGTTGCTACCTGCAGCCTCGGCGGAGATGAATGGCTTTCTAATGAATCGACTGCCAGAGCGCAAAGTTCGGTACCGTAATGGATAACGTAAACTATCTACACGTATCCTGTGTCCGCAATAGTACGTACGTACTGCCCCTGGCCGATTTATTTATTGTTGCTAAACTTGAACCAAAATGTTTATGACCGAAATATTTACAATTCCCAGAGAGCCCGAAAGTTTTATGACCTGCGGGTATATGCGCTGAAATAATTTGACTAATGAGCGGGCCTGTTGCGGTACTGTGATTAGGGAACTTTTTTCAAGATAAAACTTTAAATGGCACACATTTTATGTATAGGCTGTGCGGACGGTACTTACATAAACAACCCTTCTTTATAACGAGTTTATTTTATCTGTTAACTCATCATAACTATTCAAACACCTATTAATCTGTAGGTACTCTGTTCCGGAATAGTAGGTACGTCAGTTAAATGTTTACTAAATTGTCGTATTGCTACTTGGTGCGCTTCTTTCTTAATCTTACCTATCTTCACGATCACGTTACTTTGTATCGCGCTACTGTATTTCATATTTCACGAGCGAATAAGTAGCGTAGTATCTCGCGGCAGACAGGTGTCGCTTGCCTGGGCCTCCTAAATTCATCACTGCGCCACCAGGTGCACGCAAACGACGCTTCTAATCCGGCTCTGAAGCCCCAATGCCTGTATGAACTGTGCCCCTGAATAATAGACCCGGATCATGCTGTCACCAGCGCAGAAAATTCCATTTGTAACTAACATGTGCTTAGATATTTCGAGCGTGGAACAGATAGGACGGACCCGCGCGCAACGTTGCGTGATGGCTCTTTGCTATCAAGTGTCGCTAATAAGCATACTATCTTAACTTTACCAACTTATTAAAACATAACGCTTAATACGTTCTATTGTTACATGATTGAGTAAACTTCTCAAACTATTTGGAACAACTTCTGGAAAGGGCTCCTCTCGCTTCTAGAATACTAGAACTCCACTAGCGCCTTCATTTGTAACTCGTTAGCCGTACCCGTACCTGACACGTAATCCATCTTATTTAAATTATCCGTTAAGGATCCTTTTCACCTAATTCTCATTTAACGTCGTGAGTTTAGATAACAAAACAAAGGTCAATATAACAAATTGGCCTTTTTGAATTACGCCATCAAACAGCACTCGACAACAATGGGGGCTTCCTGATGAATTATCAATTTTCTCTTTGTCACACGCCAAACAAAAACTCGCTATCATCGTACCTGGGGAGCGCGTTATCTTGGCAGAGACGTATGACCATTATTTGTTCATGTGTGCTTGATGTTGATGTGTCGTAGATGTGTGCGCCGATATCAATCAATCGTTACGACAGTAGTCCTCTACGGATGCTCTGTCAATACGATCCAAATATTTTATTGTCTGTATATGCATCACACATTTCACCGCCATTAAATTAACTGAAACTTAAAATGGATGCTTACAAAAAAGGACAAATTATTAAACGTTTTCAATTCAACAATCAATCCCTACTGTTTTCAATTGCGAGCTCAAACACTCCACCCTTGCTGAACTGTTCAACCAGTAGGACAATAAAGCAGCTTAAAATAGGTACCTACTTATTTTAGAATTCGGTCCGGAGCACTACAACAAGTTCTGAGAGAATAGCGCTGAGCCGTCTGTAGACGATTTCATGCTAGACTGTGAATTACAATTTCATTTGTACGAATCTCCGACTCAGACAGACAATTTAAACTTTTTTTAATGAATAACTAAGACAAATGGCTCTACTTTAAAGAACAATTTTGTAACTCTTCCGGTCAAAACTTTTGATGAGAAATAAACACGACTGGAAAAGAATGATTGGCTCGTTATAGTATTACGTACGTATCTAAATGTCCTACGGCAGTAAATATAATGCATTTTTACGAATCGCGTGATTGTAGAAAGTTATTTTAATTAATTTTTCAATTGGTTTCGACGAAATCAGTTATTAAGTGGGCTTGATAGGGCGCCGATACAGTATATGTATACAAGATAATAATAAAATGCAGCACATTATTCGCTACACGAGAGATTTGGCTGGATCTCCAATACATCTCTACTATAGATTAATATAATTTAAGGCTCGGGGACCTTATAGATAGATCCCTTTTATAAATGTATTTCATTTAAGTAAATTTTAAGTTCTTACTGTATTTTATTTTGAAAAAATGACTTTCCGCCAAGTTTCTTGCGGCGCATTCTTCTTGGCAATGATGGTCTTTCCGAATGCGCTAGTAGTTTCAAAAAAACATGTAAAAGAGTCCTTGGCGGCCAATTTGCAAAAATAAAATTTAGATTTTTTTGATTTTGATCTTTATTTAGTGTAAATTTTTGGAAAAAAAAGGTCCACTAGCATTACGTGACGATACTAGTATTACCTACGTGCGTAACGCCAAAAACTAATCTCATAGTACGTGTTACTGTGTGTGTTATAATAATGTTTTTAATATTTTTGTATTTTGTCGAATCTGTGACACTACTTAAATGTTTTTCTTTCTTTCTTTCTTTTATATTTGACACTTCTACATAAGTGTGTGGTTTGGTTCCTGAAATGGTATGTTTTCTGATAATTATGTACTTAATTAAATAAATTCCCTCGTTTCCACTTTTTAAACAAATAAACGAAACAATAATTACAATAATTTCGAAAAATCTCTGTTAAAGCAATACGAGTGAATCCTTCCCGGGCATTTTTCCTTTTCCGTAAATAATTTGACAATATTGAAAACGCATTAATTTAAAAATCTTTAAAATAATGCTGAAAATACAATCCGAGTTCCATGTTCTTACACGTAAGAATTTGTTGATTTGTCAACGCTATTTTTATTTATTCGCCCAAACACCAGTATAGTTTGTGGAAGAACGCTGACAGATTTATAGCCTGTAACATAGTGTAATGGATTATTGTAAAACTTCATGAACGTGGATAATCATTCCCGTTCTCTTCAGTAGGTACGTTCAGTTCACAGAACATTCACATTCAATCAGTTCAATTACAAAGTTTTCGGATAATACCATTTTACTCTAAAATAATACCTACACTCTCTAATAATATCTGCTTAACTTCCTATACAATCAAATTAAAATAATAAATATGGTATTTTTCCGCAGGAAACTGTTTTCGTACTTACGTACTTGTAAATAACTAACTGTTTTAACTGAATTTTGTTCCACCATTTCGAAGTAGGCGTACATTTTGCTGAGAAAACAAGACAGAATGCTATTTACTACAAATATTGAAATTGGTTAATACTCCACCCACCATCCCCTACTTAATTTAGAGAAGGCAGAATTTCACCGTCTTCCAGTCCAAAATGATAAGCGTGGAACAAATAAATTGTACGCGAAATATTTCGCTATTTTCCCCGAGCCTCTAATTGGATTAGTGTGATTCCGATGAATCAAATCTTTGTGATAAACGAGTCCAAAAACGAGGGCGAGAGATTTCGTTTCACAAACATTGTGTTGCCGTTCCTTATTGATTGCAGTTTACACGCACCGCTCCTGTGAAGCTTCGGACCCACACCTCTGCAGCATACGAAGGAGCATATTACATTACAAAAGCTACAATAACGATTTGTGATGAATGGGCGCCCTTTGTGACTGCTCTGAAGATGTGTACCACGACTTATACCTATAGGCCACTTATCTCGGTTGAATCTTTTCGGCAAAAGATTCTAGGTAAGCGTTTCTACGGTAGACTGTTGGCTGTCGATGCGATATAAGCATTTTGAGCTTAGCCAGGTACTGAATTGTATAATTGAGTTAGGTCACTGACTGTCTCTACGTATCGTTTCCTAAGCACGTAAAGTTAGTTTGTCGTCGTCCTGGGCCGATTGCGCACATGTCTGTTGGGCAGGGCGTTGTTTGTGTAGAGCTTAGGTATGCCTGACACACCGCCCTCAGCTAACACACTAATGATATTTGCCGCTCACAGCCGAAACAATCTTTTAGCCGTTTCACCTGCCGAATCGAACAGCTAATTGTTTTTACGCGCGAGTCGCTCAGTTTCATTTTCCTTACCTACACACTATCACTATCACTACATAGAATAAAACAAAATCGCTTTCTCTGTCCCTATGTATGCTTATATCTTCAAAACTACACAACGGATTTTGATGCGGTTTTTTAATAGGTAGAGTGATTCAAGAGGAAGGTTTTTATGTATAATTCTACGCAGACGAAGTCGCGGGCAGAAGCTAGAATAAAATAAAACAAATATTAAACGTTCAGCTTACTTAAAGTACTAGTACCGGCTAATACTTATATTTGTTCTTCACGGCTCCCATGGAATATAATGTACTTGCTCATTGATGTTTCTGGAGCGTTTATGAAAAAGCACTTATTTTGCTTTTAAGTTCCTATTTATGTCTCAATCGGAACCATTTATAATGCGAGTTTTCATTTTCTGTTTCTAACTTAATTAGTATTCGCGTAGAACATGGCTTTTCTGTGCCACTGGGGACAAAACGAATGCAAGGCAAAAGTAGCAAAGTAAACAATATAAAACTTGGACCAGATTGGGCCAGTAGTCCGGAAGTAGGCGGACAAAGACAAATTTAAAATTACAATACTTCCTTAACTTTTAGGTTGTCTGAAAGTAGCGAGGCGATGGAAAAAAGCGAATCTCAATAAAAGCTTTTAGAGGGATTTACTTAGTTTCTATTTTGAAACCAATTACAAAGAACAATGGGGTTGAGGAAATAAATTGTCTTAAGTTCAGGTAGCTAGTCAAGTGGTTGGATGTTTTCCTCCTCAATAATACAAAGAATCAGAAGAAAACGAAAGTCATCGGACGTTCATTTCACTCTGTTTCCGCGCCATCAGCTTTCGCAGCGAGCCCGCCAGGCCCAGCGGGGTGGACAGCTAATTCCTTGACCCGATAATTTCTAACTAACGTGTGCCTGCTGAAACGCTTATCAATCTCCCAACATTTGATGTCACGGTAGTCCATTTAGGTAGTACAAAATATCTAAGGTTTTTGGGACAAATACTCACTTTAAAATCAGTTATTTGCAACTTTCGTACCTATTGTTATTGAACTGAATAAATCTGCATTAGATAATAACAATGCAGAGTTACAGTAAACAAAAGACAACGATGAAACAAATGTTTGCGACTAAATAACTGTTACATTAGCGTTGTTTCTGCGAGCGTTTACGTTTGCCCGGAAGCAGATTTCCAGGTTTCAATATTAAACAGTCATACAAAAGGAACGAGCATCAAAGTTGTTTCTATCGTATGCATGGGGTTTGTATCTTTTATTCATTTCTCGTCACAAGCCTTCTAACGTAAGTAGCGGGATATACCGAAACATTCCAGTTCCATCATACTACACTCTCCTTTGATGTATATCATGCATGCATTCTTATTCAGGATAGGTACTGTACAAATTCATAACAATAAATATCACAATGCAAGCACATTTTGCTCTCTTATTACATACATACACAAATCACGTCTATATCCCTTACGGCGTAGACAGAGCCTGAGGTAACAAGCCCTAGAGGCCACGTTCAGCATGATTGTAGGCGTATAGGTTGAAAGGGGAATCAAAATAGTGATGGGTTGCTAGCCGCATCGCCTATAACATGATTCCTAAGAATTTCGCCCATTCCCTCGATGGGCTTTTACCATCTGCGCGGGACGAAAAGCAACTGGTACATTCTACGTTTTTCCTTTACTCCCAGACCAGCATCGAAGTAATTATATTGTTAATTATTGTATTTTCCTAATCATAATTATTTGCAAGAAATTGAGTTTCCACTACCCGCGCAACCCTTTTTGTTCGTATAACTTATGAAAGAGATGTTGAGAAGGTTAGCAAAACAAAAGATTAAATATGTCGTTCCTTCAGTGAGATAAAAGTTAATATGCAATAAAACAAACTTGAATATTATTACTTATGTTATGCGTAGGCTCATATTAACGGAGTCTGTAAACTCGTTGCCTCCAAGTTTATCTAAGTAAGGCCGTTAACTAGGTGGGCCTGCTAATGAGCTCCTGAAATAATTATCTTTATTTGTGTCTTGTTACAAACTTATTTCCCCTAACGTGTATCTACCAAAGTAAGTACATTTGTTTCGTAACAGCCACTTTATATTAATAGCTTCCACTCTCTATTTGTGTTGTCAGAAAACGGCGATCTCCGTCACGTATTCAGTTAATTGTCAGATAAAATAAAAACCAGAATCCAGCGCGCTGATAACTCAACATTCATTTTTCACATTACGTTTTTTTTTCTTTACGGTATTTGGCCCGTCCCGGGTAAGTAGTATAATAAAATCCAGTTGTCAGAGAATAACATTAAGAAAATTGCAAGAAATCCTCGGAGGCAATAAGCAATAGAAATCGTTTGCTGTAAGTACGGACAATTACTTTCGGGCGCGGAGACGATCTTTCTTTCAATTCACATTTCTCTATTGGAATTGAAACGGTTGCAGTAGATTAAACTAGTAGCTCAATATTACTAGTCCTGAGGCCGGCTCTAGCTGGGATCAGAGGATTGTTTTGTAGGTTATGAATTTATGGACTGCGCGTAATGCTCGCGGCAATAACCGTGCCGCTTCATTAGTCCGCACCTCTATGCACACAATCATATTATTTAAATGTGGCCCATTCCTATGTTCCCGGGGAGCACAACGGCCTGATCATTTTCATAAATAAATATTTAGGAAATACTTTGTTTCCATCACAACCTTTATTCATATTATTACTCCAACGACAATAGTCTCTCTGATTTCCGCCTTCAATATTACCTTTCTACGATCCCAAATTGGATAGCTACCCGAATTTTATGATTCCTTATAAATAAAGCTTTTTTTCTAAGAAACGATAAAAAAGGCTATTGGTTGCGCCCGTTTTATTTGTTAAATTTATTGTTTCTTTAAGCTTTTTCTTTATTCTTGTTTTTATTACACACTTGTTGATAGGATCAAGTTTTCAAATTACACATTCTTGTTGGGCACAGATTGTTGAAGTTGTAGTTAGTGCTACTAAACTTAACACTGTACATACAGCAAACGACAATCAGACTGTAGGTACTATGTTGGCAATTCCAGCAGCGTATGTGAAGGTAATTGAAGCGTGCCAGTCGGGCACCGCCTCCGCTGGGACTCCGCTGCCTGAACACGCAACCGCGAAATGTGTGTTGTGCGCCTATACATTTATTACTTATTAATTTAACTACCTCCCTTATTGTTGCCACACTTTGCGTTGCTTTCACGGATAGAATTTGTGATGATATCTATGTTTCAGTAGCTTAATTGAGCGCGAATCCGCGAGACACCTACCTGCAGCGCGACTCACTCTATGTTAATTTCCGTTGGTACTGAACGAATGTCGTGAGGGTTGGGTTGCCCATTCCAGAATTGTAATTATGCTAAACAGAATTGCTCAGTAAATTCATTGCGAGTCGACGTCCAATGAGGTCTGTTATTACTACGTATATTCAAATAGAAAATTAAAGGATATTTATGAATCGGTCGATATACTCGTACATACATACATTACCACTTACCACTATAACAGTACACCCATGATACGTTGCTAAATTAATATCAAAGCGCAGTATGTACGTACAAAACTATCCCAGAATGCCAATAAAATGTAATGGGACAGGGAGAGGCGTAAAATGAACTACTCGAGTGACCTGAAAACCAAATAATATTGCAGATATTTGAGAAGTACGTATCTATTTGAAGTGGGAGCAAGTTCACGGGTCACCGCGCTCGACTCCGTATGATAGTTGAAAGCTTTTCGCTTAGAGATAAGCATACCCAGGTAACTTTTAGTTTTATAATGTGTTTTAGTAAAATGAAAAGAATAAAAGATAGGTAGGTACATAATATGTTGATTCAGTCAATAAAATAAATGGAGACTTCGATCCAGATACGCATATCTACAACTGTTTTTGGCAGGAAGTTATTTTTGCAGTTTGTGGAAGTTGTCTCGGCTTCCAAGTTAAAGTCGGGTTGGGTCATAAATTGTGTCAGGAGCGTGAGGAGTGTAGGCACGTCGATGTGGGCGCGGGGAGACGCGCCCGCGCCGGATCGCGTACGAGTGTAGCCGTGATTTAACCCTCGCTAAGCTACCGGCTGTCACTCGCGAGATATATCACACGCTCTAATTACTAATATTGCAGATGCTTACCTAAATGATCGCCTCATGTGACGCCCATTTTAACAATTGACGCTAATTATCATTTATTACGTTATTACACTTCCGTACCGCTCTGCTAAATATCCCTGATTTAATTTCTTTGAGATTAATTACTTAAATATGTATTATTAATTTAGGCGTTAAGGCGACGTCTTCTAAGATTATAGATGTACGTGGTCGGCAGCCAAACAAGAACAAATGAACACTACACTGACTTATATTGAGCACCATGTTCGTGGGTAACTCCAACAGCATTGTTGCAAGACGGTTAAAATATGAAAACTTACAAAACTTAATGCTAGCCGAAACAAAGGTTTCGCTCTATGCATGTTCATATACACAAGTAGCTCGACATCTTAAGACGTGAACTGTGAAGATGAAGTAAGCAAACAAAATTTAGCAGTGCCTCAGATTACAGTACACAAGGGACAAGCTCCACGGCGTCGCAAGCTAATTGCGAGTAGCTCAACAATGATTTATGCTATCTTGTCGCATGTGCCTACTAGTTGGCGTGCTTGAGCCCCGCACTATGCGCGATTATCTCAGCGGGAGACTGTCTAGAGATTTATTACGTAACGAGTATGTGTTAGGAGATACCTCGTGTGTGATAGCCGAGGGCGCGAAAATATGCCTCAGAAAATACTTACTGGTTAACATCCTCTTCATGTCACTAAAATGATTATGTCATTGTCAAGTTTAGAGTCATTTTACTGGTTTAAATGCTTAAAATCTAATTGTCATATACATAATAATGAAGCTAGTATAAAAAATGTACTCGTCGAATTTCTTGTTTTTTCTTACGAGTTACATAATTTGCGGGATATATTTGTTGCGTGATAACTTGTTACGTTTTAAGTTTACCAGGATTAGTGAGTTTTTAATCGCTCCAAAGCCACGCGGAATACCTGCGATCGCTTTTGTTGTTTCGCCAGCTATTGGTATAAACTCTAACAATACTCGGTTCAGTGAATCAAAAAGTTAAGAAATAGAAGGGTAGAGTTGGTTTATGTTTTAAAGATTCACCCATCGGTTTTGAATCTAACACATCTAACCATTGACCGAATAATACACAGACATTCGATTCGGTGATTCCAGCAGTGGACGTCACCGTTACTGTCATTTAAGAATTGAACACCTGATAACTTTAAATTTTTACCATTGTAAAATAAAATTGTAAACTGGCATATAATTTAAGTAATGACCAGGTACATAAAAACGTAAATATAAAAAAAACTGCCAACAATAATAAACAGTCACCTCAATTAAAACTCCATTTTCATGTAAAATTAAAATTAATAATTTGACATCTTGCTGTTCTTTTAAGCCACGATAATTTTGTCTACAGTTTAATTTAAAATTGCATCCAAATAATCACATGTTAACTAAAACATTGTATAGCACGCATGAGACTGGGTCGACGACAACTCATCAAAATCCCAACGCAACGCGACTCGCATTAATTTGCTCGCTATGATTTCGTGACCATGATTGGTTTTGAATGAAATTTAAAGAGCATTCATGACTTAAATAGCTAGAACTAGAACCATTGTATATTCCAGTCTGTCTTTTTTGGTAAATTTGGTAGATACGTCGAAGTTGTCAACGGGCTAAAAATTTCTTAATACGCACAATTTGACACACATTGACAATACTATCATGTATTTTTAGGTATTTTATGGTTGTTATTAAGAACCCCTACGAAATGTCATATAGGTAGCCATTACATTTATTTGAAATAATTTATAGCTTCTTTAATTTGTCGAGAAGAAATATTTATTAAGTTCAGCCGTCAAACAAGTGTTTTGCAAGTCACAACAGATATTTAATAAGGCTTCCGCTCGGTGCCCTCTCTTGAGTTTCCTCACCCATAAATTTGCCATGCCTTAGTTGACTGAAGGGATTGTGACAATTGATGCGGAACAGGTAAATAGGCTAGTTTCAAATAAATGTATTTCTGATTTACAGATTTAAAGACATTAAACAAGACAGACGTAAACAATAAATAAGTGAAACGACATTTTCATGTCATGTATTATGTCGCAGGCGGATTGTAGTAATCCGAAAATTAGCCGGATTGAATGCGGCTGAATGGAATCCCGCCGGAATGTATTCGGCGCCATACGTTCTTCAACACGGCTAGCCGTATTATAACACTGCGAGTCATTAGCCGCCGCTTTGACAGTTTTTAGTTCAGTCGACGAAGCTCCGCTTCGCTTCGCGCCTATTTCCGCTCAGTTTGGGCCTTCAGCCCTGACGCAATTCTAACCTAACCTACCTATCCACAAAAAAAATCTTTATTTCTTATTTGGTGATAGTAGTACAATGCGGCTAAACGTAGGCCTTATTGAAAAATGACCGGCTAATCGTTGAACCACCTCATTGCAAAACGGCCCTGTCATTCAAACGGCTAGGCATTTTGTAATACGACTGGCTCACTACAATCCGTCTACGACAAATATGTAGGGACAGAATAATGATTACGTTTTTTTAAGCTGAATCACAGTAAATATAAACCATGATAGATTAAAACCATTTAGGGCCCTATCCGCTGGAACGCCATGACACCGCCAGCTAGGTATCCTATACAAAATATCATTGCGAAACCATCGCTAAGTCATAAATGTCAAATACAAATGGTTGAGTATGGTGGCTGGCGTCGTCGCCATGGCATGGGGTCCTGATAGTAATCTATATTGTCATAGCTTTTTCTAACAAGACATAGTGTAAGAGGTAAAGGTATCACATTTCATGAGTTTTATTTTATTTGCAGATGCAGATACAGCGCCATAGAAATCCATTGCGGCCAGGAGCATTTTGAACATCATTTAATTTCAGATGTTGTTGACTTTTTCATGGTTTCTTTCCAAGTTGAGAGTCGACGATTTTATGTTACGAAAGCGGAAGATTAAAGCATTAATACGTACGCTAACGCTACCACTTTGACTCAAATGAAATACGATTTTGTTAACTAATACATTGAACGCATCGTAAAGCGTTTGTTAGTGAATTCAGTCGTATTATTTAGATAGTTACCTACTGCCGGATTTGGTATTCACCTAGTTAAATCTAGATCAATTAGTTTCGACAAATTTAGCAGCACCAAAATAGGTTGTGAATCGATACGATGTCAAAGCCGGTTCAGGAAATTAAATGTATTCATTGCAGACATTTTGATTTATTCCTGCCACCACCAAGCCACCCTATTTTATTCGTTTCCTGCCTACCTGAGCCTTCATTATGTTATTTGGTCCATACAAATTAACTGGCTCTAAACGAACAATTTATTTGACTCATTTTATTAGATAATAATTTTAAAGTTTTGCTGTTCATCAGATTGCAGAAACGGCCACATTGCAATGTCGCTGAGCATCTGGGAAGTTATCATTATATTCGGTCATCAATATACTCCTCTTCATGCCTGATTTCATTAAAAAAATCTCACCTAATCGTAAGTCCACTCAATCATGCAACCTGTTTCTTACATACCTAACATATAATGTTAATCTATTATACAGAACGAGATCTACAATTTAAGGAGCAGAGCGAGATACTTTTAAGCAATCGGGAAATTATTCAGACTTAGGACCACTTTGTTTTTCACCATGTTGATATTTATAGCCGTTTTCGAGAAACAGCTTGTTACACATTCGTGAAAAAGTGCATGTTTCGACTCTAGCAAATATCAATAGTTGTTAAAAAGCGACGTTAATGTCTAATTTTTAATTTACATATTTATTTTTTTACTTTTAAATTTAACTTTAGGATCGTAATGAATAGTATTGAAAGAAGTAAGATTAAATATTGATAACACTATAATTTTAGCTCGGCCTCTAGAAATCTTCCACACTGTATATCCGTCACATATTTATGTTTTCGAAGTTATCAGAAATTCTGATTTTTTCTGTCATTATAAAAATTCAAGTAGCTCAGTTCCGATAGCGTTCGCTATCAACGAGTAACTAACGCTCCACTTCGTCTCGCTGCGCCGCAACTTCTTTACATTTATGTTTATTTTTAATGCTTAGGTATGTACTCGAATGCAGACACAGTAAAAGAATTTTCCGTTTAGAAATACTTAAGTGTGTGTGTGAGAGTTAAAAATTAATAGGTATAGATTAAATAAATAATTTTAAGCTATAAAATCTGAATATTTTCAAGAAAAATGTTGTAACTTATTCATTATTATTGATTAAAAGCAGCCTCCTGTGATAATATTAAGTTGGGTAAGATCAGGTCACTCTGTATGCCTAAATACGTTAGTATCGAATAAAGTCGCTGCAAAATCGACAGGAATAGAATAAAGCGGAGCAATTTGCTTTGAGCTCTTGTACGGGGATTAAGCACGATGCTCGGGGAAACGTCTGGGCTAAAATCACAATGAGAATCATAATATACAGTTGAAAGCACAAAGCCCCACTTTAGCCAAACGGAGTTTTGTGAATTTATTAAGGCAGTGATAAAACATTTCTTGAATTTTATGTCAGCCCTGACTGACGCCTTTGTCAAATCACCCCTATTGGCTTCCAACGGCGACAAGGAAAAACCGGCGTATTTTGGAAAAATATTTACTCTGTACATATTTACAGGACCTAAAATTACAAAGGTAAGTAATAAAAAGGTGATGATAGCAAATATAAAATCCAACCATTTGCAAATAATACAATATAGGTACATAGGGTAGCTTAGGTTACGTTACGTATAGTTGTTTAACTAAAATAAACTATCACAATTCCTTTAAAACAATACAACGTATGTTAATGCCCTCCGACAAAAGAATAACTATTTCTTATTTTATCAAACGCTTACGTTAAATCTACTTTTAGATACAACTTTAATATCTACATCTTGACCTAAAATAACATCTAATTCGTATATATTTAAGTATACACTTACAAAATGTTAATTGAACTACAGTCTGTCAAAGTTGTAAACTTCATTAGAATCGTGAAAAAATTATGTACACTTATATTTACATCTGCAGCCGCGCTTTACTGGAGTTGCTTAGTTGAACATCACCTGAAGATGAGAATCCACAGTACGGCGAGCACGTATGAGGCGTGCGTGTATTTGGGCTGTGCGTCGCTAGAGAGTGCGCTGGCGTGGCACTCGGCTTCGTCCGCCCTCAGTTGCAGCAGCGGCACCCTGCGCCCAAGCTGGTCCTTGCAGGTGGCACTGCGCAGCGCTCGCCGCAGCTCGGCGCCTGCTTCGTTTTCCTGCAACCAGCGCCGTAGCCACGCCCCCAGCCACGCCAACTCACACTCGCAGCGCAGCGGGTTACCCGTTAATATCAGTCCACCTGCAAAAAACACATTATAGTAGGTACGACAACGTAAACAAATTACGTCGTAAGTATAGGGAGATGATAACTAGGACACATTTTTCGTCTCTAATCACGACGTTTCCTATTAACCGTGTCGTACCCAAGCATTTAACTGATATCATGGAGTCACGGATCGGGTCAAATGCATCAAAGTATTCATTCAGACTAATAGTTAAGTAAAATCACTACTAATATTAATGTGAAAGTAACTCTGTATGTTTGTGTCTCTGTCTGATACCTTTTCTCGCTGAAAACACTGAACCGATTTAGCTGAAATTTGGAATACAGATAGTTTTAGTCCCGGGGAAGGACATAGGATTTTTTTTATCCCGGAACATTGTAAAGTTCCCGCGGGATAGCGATAAGTGAATCCCGCGCAGACGGAGTCGCGGGCAACAGCTAGAAACCTGTATTTTACAAATTATTCTAAAAACCGGCCAATTGCGAATCGCAATCACGCCACGCACAGAGGGTTTCGTAAAAATATCAACAGAAAGCACCGCATAGGTTTTAATACCCAATCCACGCACGGTTTTTGTATAAAAATATTAGTTATTTATTTAAACCGAAAAATACTTTCTTATTTCTAATTTTTTTTTCAAAAAGTAAAACACACATGTAGATAAAGAACACTAAAATGGTCCCATTTTTGAGTACGGAATCCTAAAAAAGGTAAAACTTTAATTGTACGAACTCCAAGCTGAATTTTGTGACTTTTACTCGAGACACTTTTTCTTTGTTTACAATTTCTTATTCCAGATACGCCTCCATGAATTCATTTTGCAGAAAAGGAATATTAAAATTTTGTGAATAATCTATTACTTCCCAAGCAAAATAAGCTTGGTATTAATATCGGAAATAATTTTTTAACTGAGAAATATCTCTGGTATTTTCAATAATACTTACGTTGGTACTTTGACAAAACCAGCGTAATCTATCTATATATATAATACGCGAGGCCGATTTTTGTACAAGCCATCAGATCTACAGTTATGGTCCGATTTTGATAAATTATATGTCATTAGATTCGTCTCATGCTGGAGAGTTGCAAACTGCTCTTCGTTTTTAGATTTTTTTACGAAAAACCACTAAAAAATGGATTTTAATGAACTACTGTGCGCTACCCGACCAGCCAGTATAATGTGACCCGTGTCATGTGTTTTGACGTGAGATGACACAATAAAAATAACATGTATTGGACTGAAACATGTTGTAAGTTGTTCAGCATGAGAAAATATCTGTTTTGAGTCGACCAGATTTTGTCCGCAACACTTACGTATTAAGATAATTATACAAAATACAAAAATATTTTACCATTTCTTTGTTTACAATGAATGACTTACGTCAACTTTTAATTTATTTTTAATTGGGCTCTATTGTGTCAAAATTGATTTGCCGTGTTTGTTTATTTCAAAAAAGGATTTAATGCTTCAAAGTTTGATATACAAATATGGAGGTTCTAATATGGATCGAAAACGAAATGGAAATGACATGAGTGTTGGCAACAGCAGTTAGGTATCTTAGTCACGGATGAGAAAAAAAAGTGGAATTGACAAATGTCTCGATTTCTAGGAATCCGTTTATTTCGCAACTAACGTTTGACGTTTAACGTTTTAATTGTGTTTGTCACAGTTTGTAGAAAATAAAATTTTGAAAAAAAAATGCAGCGGGGGGCGAAGCCCCGGGCAGCAGCTAGTATTTATATAATGTTGCTTGAAACTTCAAACTGATTTCTACTGACATGAAAATTACGAACTAAACCACAAGAGACGATCGAACTTCAAATTCAATCGCAGCACTCTTGTAACACTTATCAAACTTAAATTACACAATTCAGACTAATGGATTCTGAAAACTTTAAGCAAAGTTTTGTGAATTTTCGATTACATTGACTATTATTCGACCCGTGTTGTATTAGATAGAAATAACATATGTAGCTACACATACCTGAAAGCAATTTGGTGGCCACGTGACTCCAACTCGTAAAATTTGGATAAAAAATGGCCGGATTAAGCGTCGTGAGCTGGTTGTAGCTCAGGTCGAGCCCAAGCTGCGGAACCTGGCCGAGGTGCCGCATGAGCGCCGTCGGCAGCTTCGCCAGCGCCGTCTCCGTTATCCTGATGAACATCTCTTGGCTACTCACAAACGGCTCAAATGCTTCATCCGATATCTTTCGCAATTTCGACCCTCTAATTTCCAAGTATCGAATATTCCTTGCATCAATTCCGTGCAACTGATCGTCCATTATTTCATCAGTCCAGTGTATTATCAGCTTATACAACGAAGGAAGGGAAGATGTGATATTGGAGATTCGGAAAGTGGAGTGGTTTATGGTGGTCCACGTCTGTATACTTAGAGATCGCAACGACATTAACGGGCGGAAGGAATCTTGGTCAACTATGTCTAAATATTTGAGACCATTTAAATTTAAATGAGACAAGTTGTTCAACCATTTAAAACTATTTGGCGAGATTCTTATTATAGGGTTAAACGAGATATCAAGAATATTTAAATTATTTAAGTGCAGCCACATCTTTGGCACCAAAGAGGTAAGACGATTATGACTAAGGTCTAAGTGGCGAAGATTCACTAGCCGTTTAACATCAGTCTCCTTAAAACTGTTAATTAAATTTGAAGTTAAATTGAGACTTGTCAAGTTTGTTAATGGTAAATAAGGCACTGATTTTAAACTTATATTTGCAAGATTCAAATGCCGCAAGTTGGGGAGGTTGTGGAACAACTCTTTGAAGTTTGCTTTTACGGAGTTAAAGCTTAAGTCGAGCTGACTCAAACCCCCGAGACAGGAAAAAGTGTTATCCGATAGGACTGTGAGTAAATTGTGACCTAAATTCAAACTTAATAGAAACTGGGTATTGCGAAATATATTGATATCTAAATACTCTATTCGGTTGTGGGACAGGTCAAGGTACCTGAGAGTGAAGCCAATCTGCGACAGGGCAGTGCTTGGAAATAAAGAAATCTCGTTCGCGCTGAGATCTAGGTGTTCTATTATAGTATTTTTAAATACATCTCTAGGAAGTAGTCTTAAATTATTATGGTCCATTTTCAGGTATCTTAATCTATTCAAATTACTAAATTGTTCTACAGCCAATTGGGAAATAAGATTATAGGATAGATCTAAAATCATTAATGAAAATAAATCTGTGAACGATTTCCTCTTTATTGAATTTATGTTATTCTTGTGCAAATCTAGAATTTCTAAATTCATAGCTTGGCCAAACGCTTCACTAGAAATGTGCATAATTTTATTGTGCGAAAGTATAATTTGCCGTATTGTAGACTCTACCATAATGAAGAAATGGTTTGGCACCTCATGCAGGTCATTGTATGAACAGTCGAAAATATTAATGGACACTCTGGAATCTCCGTCTATGTTTCTAATATTATTTCTACTTACGTTTAACGTGAACGTGACTTCGTCGTGAGAGATGTTATAGAACGAATCTAGCAGGAAATGCGTGAAGTTATTACCTTGTAGCTCTAATATTTCTAGTCTCGGTATATTAGCAAAGGTCTCCGGCTCCATCGAATCGATTATGTTCCCTGCCAGAGATAAATATCTCAAGTTCGGCAAGTTCGTGAAACTGTGCTTAGTTAAGTTATTGATTCGGTTATAAGATAAATCTAAGTTTCTCAAGTCAGGCATATTTGTAAACGTTCGGCCTCGTATCGTACTGATGAAATTATAGGCAATTCTTACACTATTTAGCCCTAAGGAGACATTTTGATAACTTTCATCAACAATTACATCCACAATTCTATTGTAGTCTAAATTTAAATATTTTAAATATGGCAATAATGAGATGTCTGATAATTTAAGAATGTGAAAATCGTTATTATCAAATGAAAGCCAACTGAGGTTGGCCAAACCATCATCTATTTCGAACGGAAAATACCCGCTAAATAGCGTAGAAGATGACTCTAATACGTGCAAGGAGCTAGAAACGTTTGAGAATGATTGCGGGTGCACGTAGTACAAGTCGTTAAAGCTTAAATTAATCTCTTTGACCGGCATGCTGGCTGGGAAAACGTTCTTATAAATCTGTGCAATCCTGTTTCCCCTTAAATTGATTGTCGCTAGAGAAATAGCCCAGTCTCGGAATTCGTCGGGCTGCAAATTAGATATCCTGTTATAGCTCAAGTCTAGATACCGGATAGAACCGGGCTCGAGTGTTTGGAGGGCCGAGGGCATCGCAGTTAGGAAGTTGCCGGCGAGCGAGAGCGTCTGGATGCGCGCCGGCAGCGGCGGCGAGCGCTCCAGCTGGTTGTAGGCCAGCGACAGGTGGCGGAGCCGCGCCACCTCGGCCAGGCTGCTCGGCAGCTGCGCCAACATGTTGTGCTCTACTTCCAAATGCTCCAACGAGTTTTTCAAAGATAAAAATACATCTTTGTAAATCAATTTCAGTTTGTTGTAAGATATAGACAATCTCTCTACTCGATTATTAAAATAAACTAATCTAGGAACTATTGTCAGTTCGTTGAGATCTAAAATAATTTGCCGTATTTGAATATCTTGCAGTATAAGTATTTGGGTAGTGTCATTTAATTTGTTGTTACTCAAGTCTAACTTCTCTATTTTCTTAGTTTTGTTATTCGAACAGGTGAAGTTGTGATCGAATCTGATAAAATTGTGTCGTAAATGTACAGCTTGTAGCCTAGGGAGATTAAAAACTAAATCACAGGATAATGAGTGTAAAAAATTGTTGGAGAGTTTGATAAGAGTTAAGGAAGCGGGCAGGGAGTCTGGACTGACGGTGCGGAGTAGGTTGCCCTCGAGGTCGAGCTGCAGCAGGCGGTGCAGCGCCGCCAGCGCGCCCCCCCGCAGCCGCGTCAGCTGGTTGTTGCTGAGCGACAGGCTCGTCAGCGTCTCTTCCAGGTGGTGCCATCTTATGTCAGCCTCCACGTGCGCTATATTATTGCTAAAACAATTATAAAATATCAATGAAGCAGTCGATACAAAGCAAAAACTTAAATGGAATTTCTAATAAAATGTATCCTCTTACTTCTGCAGATTCAACCAATTTAAAACTTTTAAATCTTTCAAGCCTTGTTGCGGTATTTCAGTGAATTCGTTGTATCCGAGATCTAAAGAGGCGAGTGTAACAGCCATGGAACTGGAAAGAAACGAGTTCAGTTGTTAAAGTATCTTCAGTTTGCTTTTGGAATTCTATAGACGTAGGTAGTTGGGAGAAAAATACATACCTAAATGCGTGGAGTTCGATGTAATGTAATTTGTTAGCTACTAGTACTAATGTTTGTAATCTTAGGCCGTCTAATGCGCTTTCCGATAGTATTTCCAGATTAGACATGCTGATATCCAGATGCTGCAATTCTATTCGAGGCCATTCTGCAGAACAAGTTTAAAGTTAGTCGTAACTAAATAAATATTTTTCGTATTGAACGAAAATATATACGAAACGATTGTTATTTTTAGGAAATATCACATTTAATAGTCAGTCACATGCAGGACAAAAAAAACCTTTTTCTATCAGGACTATGAAACCTTGCATAATTTTGATTATCTAAGCTTAGTTAATAATTCAATAGAAACCCCTTTTTTAGTTGAAAAGGAAGCAAACAAGCAAATAGATCATTGCAGATGCACCGAAGTATTTAATATGCGTTGCTAGCCTAAAGAACAGTACCAGTAATTTACTCGGTTGTCTTCCTTTCCACAGTGAAACACTTAGCGCAAGTACTGTTGCTTGCCGACAGGATTATCAAGTAAGGTACTAGTAGCGATCCGGTTGGATCCTTCAAAATGTAGCATTCTCTGTTAGTTAACCCCAGGACAGTATACAATACATGTTTCATGGAACGTGTCAGTGCCCCGGTAGCGCACACCATACGACTCATCTTCCACCTATAGCCAGCAGTATGCAACATTATGCTGAGTGGGGCCCATTTTACACCATATCGGTACTATTCCTAAGTATATTGTATTTCAACATGAAACTACCGTGAGACTCAATCATAATTACACATAAACGGATAACTCACGTATAAAAAGTCGAGTGATGCTCGACATGTTTTGGACTATGCCCCCGAGTTGGAAAACTGTTTTAAATATTGACCAAACGGTGAGTGTGAGCGAACCTTTACGGAGTGACGTGATCAGTGTTGTGTGCTGCCCGACATTTGACAATAATAAAAATGACGATGAAAACGAGGGTAGTTGTGCGCCGCTGTCAGTTGCGTCGTACAGCCGAGCGAGCAGAGCGCGGACGCGCAGTGTTCGTGTCGCTGCCGCCGGGGCGAGCGCTCTTGGAAAAAGGACTTCGAAATAGTCCGAAACATGTCGAGCATCACTCGACTTTTTATACGTGAGTTATCCGTTTATGTGTAATTATATTGTATTTCTTCCTGTTATATATCTACGTGTATCGAATGTGTGTAAATAAATGTTTCTCTCTCTCTCTCTCTCTCAGTACCTGGGAACCTGTGCAGCGGCACGGCGATGCAGGACATGTGCTGTTCGCGGCACGAGCAGAGCGGGCTGGCGGCGCAGGGCTCGGGGCGCGGCGCGGCCAGCGGGCCCGCCAGCAGCCACGCCAGCAGCGTCGCGCGCTGCAGCGCCCACCGCGCGCATGCGTCGCCCGCCACCATCACTGTCATAGAGGATATTGCCAATTAGAGTGGTAATAAGGGTTATTAAATTATGGCAACACGTCTGACTTTTTCGTCATATATCTAGGTGCCTACCATACTAACACTTATTTTTCATAATGGAAATATGCCATACCGGCTCAAGAGCAAATTCACTTCTCTGACTCCAGATTCACCGGACCACAGTAATTGGCCAGAAGTATCTGAAAAGGCTTCCAACATGCCAGGAGCTCATGCCCTACCTCTAGGTGCCATGAACGCTCATGCTAAGTTGTTTTTCATAATTGTTTTTCTTTAATTTTCTACACGGAACAAAGTCATTTAAGTAATTAGAATTTGTTATCATATATTTACTTTCTGGTTTTTACCGCCAATATTAATCGATTTACTCTCACTATGTTACACAACGAATAAACATTAACAACGTATATTGATCATAAAATCTGGTTGCTCGACTCTAGTGAGTTTGACCTTCGGCTGACCAATCATAATGCAGTAATCGCCAATTTCAGCTTGGTTTAATTTTATGTCATATAAATTATACGGCATTTCCTCTCTATTAGGTTGTCTACTCTATGATCACTGTCCACCGATGGCAATCGTTTAGAAAAAAAGAGGAATATTTTATTATTACAAAATCGCAGATAATATTATTATGCTCTGCCTGTCTTAACTCCCGTTACTAAGGAAGTGACACAATATCACTTGAACACCGTGACTGCGCTCAGGACTACGCCAATTAGTCCAAGTTTTAGAAACTTATTTCGGTAGTTATCTCAACTTTTTAAACGAGCCTACGACAAGGTCAGCGCGCCCTGACGTAAGGAGGTTTCAAGGTTGTCACCATGTCAGATATGTAGACACGTAAAAGGCTGCTACGGGAAAAGGTTTTATCTGCTTGTGGAAGCAATTATGGGAATGCAGAATAATTGGCTTATTATATAGAAACCACGTCATTTAAACCCATGTATTATGTATTAACCTACTAGCTGTTGCCCGCGACTCCGTTTGCGATGAATTCGCTTATCGCTATCCCGCGGGAACAATGCAATATTCCGGGATAAAAACTATCGTATGTTCTTTCCCGGGACTATCACTATACCAAATTTCAATAAAATCGGTTTAGCCGTTTTGCCATGAAAGAGCAACAAACATCCAAACTTACACATTTTTGCCTTTATACTGTTATTAAGACAGGTACCTAAGTTTTTAATCACATGTGATTGTTATTCATATTTTATTTTACTTGTTGGAGTAAAGCAATCAATGGAGCTACATCTTTAAAAATTGAATTGTATTGAGTATTTGGAGTTAAAAGTAAATGATACATATTTTGTAACTCATTAAGCACTTCAATGTTAAACCTACTTTTTTACAATAGTCCTTAAAGCAGATGAAATTGATTCACATTTGTGTCTATCTCGCTCGGTCTCTTTTTCTCTGCCAGAATGCGGTTATGAGTAAAAGTGAAAAACAAATTCAAACCAAATTTCGTCTCTCGCAAGCATACCAACGGTCCGGCCAGTTTAATCTCCATATCTATAAGGGATATGTTACGTTATCTCATTTTTAAACAAAGGAGGAGGCCGCTCACGCTCCGGGCCTCAAAGGTTAACACGAATTGAAATAAGGTCGCCAGTTGAAACTACACACGCGGTGAGGGGCTAACTTTTATATAGGACGTATCTCATTATCATTATACATAAATAGATATCAATATCAAGGGACAATTTTGCTGAATAGCAAAATATCTGTCTGACTTATCTACACATATACATACATACATACCGTCACGCCTCTTTCCCACAGGGGTAGGCAGAGACTACTTTGTTCCACTTGCTACGATCCTGACATACTTCTTTCGCTTCATCCACATTCATCAATCTCTTCATACATGCTTGTCGGTCTCGGGTACTCCTGACCTGACCTTTTTCCAAAACGTCTCCTATTTGGTCTCGAAAACGTCCGTCTAGGCCTTCCCCTCCCGACGTTACCATTCACACTCCCCATATAGATCTGTTTAGTTAATCTACTTTGACTTATCGATCTTTAATAATAACTTTAAACATAATATGTATATATATCGGAATCTCAGAAATGGCTCCGATTTTCATGAAATTTAGTATGCAGGATTCGGGGGCGATAAGTCGATCTAGCTAGGTTTCATTTTTAGAAAACGTACCAAACCAACTTTTTTTAACTGAAAAATAAACACAAATAATATGCTCAAAAATAATGACGATACTGTGTCATCAACTTATCCATTAATGCTATATAATACATAGTATTTTTAAGATTGCAACAAAAATGTGAGGAAGAACGAGTAAAAAATAAATTAGATTTAATAATTCTTCTGAACTCAATCAACCGCGAGCAAGAACATGAGCAGCTCGAATTAACAAACAAAGAACACTTCAAGTCCAGCCAATGTGTTATTATTATTCTCAGAGTTCAGAATCAATTAGAATTACAAGATCAGAAATACAAGTATTTTTTTTTCTTAGCTTTGATTTAGTAAGTATACAGTTTTAGATAAAAACTTAGGTTTGATTGATTTATAGATTTTATAATAATGTCTATATTATGATTCAATGTATACCTATTGTATTCAAAATATTATCTAATGAGATTTGCATTCTTGTTCTTGATCTTTATCCTTTTGTAATTACTTTCAACCATGTTCCTGAACATTAAGTATATTTAATACATAAGACTTACATCCAGATGTTGTACCTGGCAGTGTCTTATTCAAATCACTGGTACTCGGATGAACGTCAACAAAACCACATCACAATATTGAAATTAAAAGTAACATTTTCAAGCGGTGCGTTATCTGATCAGTTTGTTAGCCGCCGTGCTTGCGCTAACAAAATACAATCATTTTTTTAAGCGCGAGGATTATTCAGAGTGCACTTCGAAAAACAATAAATTTATGGAACGTGTGATATTTTCATATTTAAGTACTGTAAGTTTCAAAAGGAATAAAAGCTTACTGAAAAAGTTTTTTCTAACAGGAGAGTAATGCCGGATATTTTTGAGATTCTCTGACTACTATATTGAGAACAAACAAATAGATATACCTAAAAGAAACAACGAAAACCTTTGATTTGATTGGTTCAATGTGAACAAGGCAATAGAAACTTCGTGGGCGAGCTAGATATTTCTAAGAAAGAATCCATAAAGATTACTTTTATCTTTTACTTTTACTTTTAATAATTATATTTACAAAACAATCGGCGTGCCATTTTACAAAGCAAGCGATATATTTTGCCAGTTGTAAGGACGACGATGGCTTAAATATGTTGGTGGACCGCCAGGGTTGACGGAGCGTCTCGTTATTTTAGATTGTACCAAGAGCCCCTGGATACGAGATAAAACAAACATAATGTATTGTACTCTGATATTCTTGTGTTATTACGAGTACGGGGTACGTTCGTTGGTTAGAACACTTCCTTTGTTTCGTATTTCTTTGAAGTTATTTACCTCGTAAACCAAAGACAGTTTTATTGTTTGTTATATGTCTACTGTGTCTGTAATGTTGGTTTATAGGTTTCTTCGTAGAATTTGAAATATAATCAAGTTTCTCAATCTTTGAACATGTTTGTGCTATACGTAAAGCCTATGTCATTCATGCCGAGTGACAGGGGTGAAATACAGTTTATTTGCATGATCGCACACGAATCTGTGGGTCAGGTAGGGTCATGGCCTCATTCTGTTCAAATGTTATAAAAACACCTCAATACCGTGTAGACTTACTATATACACGAGTAACCATATTAATGTATCTATATTCATAAAAATGAATAAAGTAGAAATCTATCTATCTATGGCCTTAATACCTTTAAATGAGCAATTTCTTGTAACTCGGAAACGGCTCCAACGATTTTCATTCAATTTGGTAAACATGGGGTTTCGGGGGCAATAAAGCGATTTACCAAGCTAGGTTTCATTTTTAAAAAACGTACCTACCAAAAAAAATATCGATCAAAGCTCGGTCATCCGGGTACTAAATTTAAACAAAGCATTAAAATAAAGCAAAATTTGCTGATCTGCAACTAAAATTAAAAAAAGTGTGGTTCAGAGTGCTCAAAAATTCGTCCATACGATTTTTCAAAACAATAAACTAAGACTATATAAAGGTGAACACATTCAAACAGAGATAACGTAACGTACGATAAAGTTATAAAAAGCGAAGTGGGCACTAGGTACTGCAAACCCGGCGAAAATATCCCATCTGAAAATTTTATATCAACATTTAAGCGGAAACTTTATCAACTTAGACGGCAAAGAGTGTAGTGGTGAGTCAATTTTATACAGCCAAATTTCAGAATAATTCACAGTAAAATTAAACAAATACTTGTCCTGGAAATATTTGAAGCGAAATGGTTAAAGTATATTTATCGTGGCAAAGTAACTTCAAATACGACATCTAGTGGAATACTGAAGTGGTCGCGCATAATAAATTAACGAGCATTAATTTTACAGGGTGTTAGTTTCTGAGGCACGTGCACATGTTCGCAGGGTTATTCGGGAACACAAAACCGTAGAGGACAGCGGCAAAGGTCAGCATTTAATATTTAACAACTTACCGCCTCGACTTAAACTGAAGTTCACTAGCCTCAACTTATGCGTTAATCAAATATTCAAACTATTATGCTCAAAAGCAAAAAGTTTAATTAATTTAGCCGTTTTGCGTTCAACTTTGGCACGCTTAATTATAAACTAATAATTCTTTTATGAGTGAACTTCATCTGAGTTAATTACAAAACCAGTAAGCTTCCACTCTGTAAACAAGTTAAGCGTGAACCGCGCAAATAACCATGTTTTTAGTATAATATACAACTGAAGAGGTTTCACTGTTTTCAGTCAACTGTAATTATCAAGGATATGTTATAGAATCTGTTAATGTATTCTAAGTTCTTAGGTATAACAATAGAAAATCCTCTGTCGTGGAACGCACATACCGAAGATAAAAAAATACGCTTTTGCACTGTACAGGCTTGCAAGACAAGAAAATCTTGATGCAGTCATGTCAGTATATCATGCATATGTTGGATCGACTCTTCAGTATGGCATTATCTATTGGAGAAACTCATCAAATAGAAAACAGGTATTTAAACACAAAATGGTGCATTAGAAAAGTTTGCGGCCTGAAGCAGACAGACAGTTGTGCTTGTCATTTTAAAAACCTATACATCTTGACCGTACCCTGCCTCTTCATTCTTGAAGTGGCTTTGTTTATACACACCAATTCTAAATTAGTCTAAATGGTGTCTTAAGTGCCCGATGATAGGAATAACCATCGCACCCATGACGTCTGTTCTGTCATCGCACGCACCGCATTGATGCGATAAAGCGTATTCTGCCTCGCCAGCAACGTTTACAACAAACTATCTATTGCTTTTAGATTGCTACCATTACACGAACTTAAAAACAGACTTTCTAAATTATTAATTTCTAAATGCTATTATTCAATTTCAGAATTTTTGACAAACAATTTCATGATAGGTTTTTATAGTTATTTTTAGCATAGATAAGTAGATTTTTAGGATTAGTGTTTGTATATAAACATAAAATACATCAGTTTAATTATCTTATAGATAAAAAAAATTATATACTTGCAAAATGACATTAATTGATTAATGTAATAATTTCATTAAATACGTTTATCAACATTGTTTGTTTTGAAAAAATGACTTTCTGCCAAGTTTCTTGCGGCGCATTCTTCTTGGCAATGATGGTCTTTCCGAATGCGCTGGTAATTTCAAAAAGACACGTGAAAAAGAGCCCTTGACGGCAAATTTGTAAAAATAAAATGTTGATTTTTTGATTGACATTTATGGATTTTATTAACGATTCTATTCTATTCTATTCTAAACATATTGTTATCTTAATTTTAAATATGTTAAATATTATGTTGTTATTTCTGTATTCTATAATTTGATTTTTACCATGATTGATTTTTGTGTGCCTGTCGACGAAACACGGTGTTGCTTGCCTAACTTATCCACCAATCTGTATCCAGTTGTTGTTTACAATAAAATCACTTTGAATTTAACTTTGTACCTACCACTACTATTGGATCCTATATTTATATTCTAAACTATTCTAAGTTATAAATCTGTGGAATTTCTCAGGTTTAATTCATTTACCGCAAAACTTTCTTTTTGTGTGCTTTGCTTTGTTTCTACAGTAATATAAATATTTAATGTTTGGTCACTACTTGTCTAGCCGAGGAAGTGGATTTTTATTGTTACATTATAAAAAAATAACTTAACGTTATATTCCCGTCAAACTACACTTAGATTTGGCAGACAAACTAAACATTAATAAACAAATATATACTTAAGTCAAACGAAAACGAGGAATTTAAACGCGAGTCACGTAATTATCACGCCGGTTGCATTTATACTAAAATCTGGTGCAGAGTGAAAACGAACACGTATTAGATGATCTCGTAATTGCTCAAACGACTTCCTTATACAAAAACACGACACCCGTGTTTTTATAAAAGTTAGAAGATAAAAAGCAGAATTTGATTTTCGCGCACGAAAACTCAAAGGGAATTCGTTTGACAGTTAAAATTGTTGCGTTATTAACGCTTTGTGAAGGTGCTTTATAGTAGTCGAGGAAATAAAGATTGGAGTGGAGCCAAAGGTTGGCGGCTGAAAAATGCGGCTGCATCCGAGTCGCGCTTTGAATTACTCCACGGGCGCGGCCGGCGCGGCTCGCTGCTGCCTTCTTATTACACGAATGGAGATGAGAATTGAATCTACCTCTCCTAAATTATTTGTTATCTTCATGCAAACTTACTTTACCGATTTAAACGTGTCGCGCCGCATTTATTGAATGTAAATATTAAATTGTAAAACATTACACTACAATAGTTAAAATACATCAATGAACCTATCTAAGTATTATTAATTTAGAAAGTATGATAATGTATTGGCAAATGTTTATTGTGTATAAACAGTGATAAACACAAAACTCGTTGAAGCCAAAACAATAACGTTCACCTCAAACGTTAAAATAAAACGCGATCGTAAATTTTGATAGGTAGATCATTCAATTTGGCAAGACTTTGTTTCAGAACAATTTTAGGTAAGATTGCCTTCTGCTTCAGCTCATTTTATCTTCAACGTTAATTATAGACAGAATTTGATACAAAGCTGTTGTGAAACTCGAAACTTGAATGTCACATTAAGTAGGCATTGTCTTAGAACTTAACGCCTAAGTGGATGCTTGTAATCTTTGCATTGTGCTGACCTAGGGCAGGCTTTACTTGCGTCAGTCTAACTTAAGTAAACATGTCTATGTTGAACATGGACTTCTGCCTGGCGTCTTCGGAGCCTCCTTGGTTTATTAACTGAAGCCCCGCGCCGCGCCGTCGTTATTTTACCTAATTGGCAAAACAAAGCATAAGTTTAAATAGATAGCTATGATGCCAATTATAAATGTCGCATAGATAGTTGAGCGTTGTTGTTAAGCGACCGATCACGAGATGTGTGATGCTACTTTATTACGATCTCAAGTAACACAAGCTGGTTAATACACCGGTGTTTAATACTCATATTTTTAACTCGGGTGAAATAAAAATTAAAGGCGGAGTTTGGTAAAGCGAGACCGGTAACTCTAGTATAATACATACAGTCGCAGGCACGATCGCACAACCACATTCCGCCAAGCCGACTAAAGCCATTAAAGTATATTTAAAAAAAAATCTCGAACGCGTTCACGACTTTCGCGTTTACGAATCAATTTTAAATAGGTACTCGCGTTGACGACAAATTGTTCTTATGTTAACGTTTTGTACGAAAAACTTCCACTAAGAGGGTTGGTTAGTTTTACCGGGACTCTCTTTGTTGTTCTTAGAATTCTGCCTTTATTCTTTATTGGGTCTGACGATATTAACAGTATAATCTGCAAAAGATACAAATAAGTAAGGAAAAGCTTCTTTAGGCAGTTTGATAGTAGTCTTGTCAAGTAATATCAGTGGTAGCTTTGTTTTGTGTAACCATTTTATTGGTTTTATCAACTAATGGTATGTGTTATAGACCGACCGCTTAAATGAGTTCTCGCCCGCGCGGGTACAGGGGCGCAGGGTACGACGACAAAGGGGACTGAGAGCGGTGCGGGCAGCAGGCGCACCACCCGCCCGCACCGCTCTCGGTCCCCTTTGTCGCCCTACCCTGCGCCCCTGTACCCGCGCGGGCGAGAACTCATTTAAGCGGTCGGTCTATAAGTATCTAGGTATTCCTTAAGTAATTACTAAGTTATTTTTGTTTCTATATACATATAATATCGATATCTAGTATTGAAAATCTCTTTAAGCGTGTGTGCATGTAAGTTGTAAGTGTGTGCAATTTGGGTCAGCCAAATACGTGGACTATCACTTTTCATCCAATTTCCTATCAAGTGACATTTGTCACTAAAGTAGAACTTTCAAGTTGACACCCACATCTTATCGACATTATATTTTAAGACGTGTAAAGAATTTTCAATATCAGGGTGGCAGACCACATATATTACCTATTTCTATTGGCTTGTGGTACCTATTCCTGTATGGTCTGTGTCTGATCCCAACACGGAGAGAAATGAATTAGCCGTGATAGCTAAGCTCCCTTTGCTGAAATTTTCTTTGCTGTGGCATACAATTTGTTTGCAACTGTAACAAGGCCATGTCTATAGCAACTAAAACCAGTTAGCTACCACTGATAACGATATTTAGCTAAACGAATTTCAAATAATTTGCTAACAGTACTAATTGATTAGCAACTATAGCTAATTTATCAACAAAATAATTTAGTAATTGCTGTTAGTTGTAACCGTTAATAATTCTTAGTTATAGTGGATAAAAATTTCGTTACTATTACTAATTTTACATGTGTTAGACAGCAGATAATATCTTTGATACGTTTGATAAATACATTTTGCAATCACTAATAACATTTTTGCAACGGCTGCTAATTTTTTTCTGATTCATCTACTAATATATCCTTCGCTAATGTTGCTAAGAATCTTAGTCGCTCCAACAAATTTACTTTGCAATGAACAGCAATATTATATTAGCAGTCGTAGCAAATCAAACTTATGTGTGGCAGCCAAGAACTTTTTGCAGCTTTGACTAACTTATTCACGAACTGTAGCTAATATTATTTGCTGCAACTGCTAAATATTTTTTTGCTAATGTTGCTAAGAATCTTAGTCGCACCAACAAATTTACTTTGCAATGAGCAGCAATATTATATTAGCAGTCGTAGCAAATCAGACTTAAGTGTGGCAGCCAAGAACTTTTTGCAGCTTTGACTAACTTATTCACAAACTGTAGCTAATATTATTTGCTGCAACTGCTAAATATTTTTTTGCTAATGTTGCTAAGAATCTTAGTCGCACCAACAAATTTACTTTGCAATGAACAGCAATATTATATTAGCAGTCGTAGCAAATCAGACTTAAGTGTGGCAGCCAAGAACTTTTTGCAGCTTTGACTAACTTTTTCACAAACTGTAGCTAATATTCTTTGCTGCATCTGCTAAATAATTTTTTGCTAATGTTGCTAAGAATCTTAGTCGCACCAACAAATTTACTTTGCAATGAACAGCAATATTATATTAGTTGATAGGGACATTCTTTTGCAATATTCTCCGTGTGGTGGTCGTGCGTCGCGTGGACATTTGAACATTAATGGCAAGTATGAAAAGAAAATTCGTTCCAGAAACCGAAAATGATACCGAACAGTGTTTTCTTCGAACATTGTTTCACAATATTATTGCAGCAATATACTTTTTGCAACCTATAAAATTAAAAGTACCAAAAACGTCACAGTTTCAATGTTGCTATGAAATAACATTATAGACATTGCAGTTACCTCGTAAACAGAACTTATTGTAACTTTCAATATGATTATTGCAGCAATTTACATTTTGAAATATAAGTATTTTAATGTTGCTTCAACGACACATTTTATACGTTGTTGAAACTTTCATAAAAAACATTACAGGCAATTTGCAGTCAAAGTTATCTGAAACTTATGGTGTTATTATTGCAGCAATATTCTTTTTGCAACATATAAAATTTGAGGTATCATAAACGTCACAGTTTCAATGTTGCTGTGAAATAACACTATAGACACTGCAGGTACCTTGCAAACTGAACTTATTGAAACATTCAATATCATCATTGAATTAAATTACATCTTAGAATGTATATTTTCTAAACTGAAAAATGGAACTGAGAACATCATTTTCATGAAGTATGTTAAAATACCAAAACCTTCTCCTAAATGAAACAAAGCCAGGAGTACTAAAAAACGTTTTATTGCCACAACACAATGGACTAAAATGCTTTCAAATTTGAAAGATATTTTGCACCTTTATGTTACAAATGTAACTGCCATAACTAATTGAATGAAAGTTTCGTACAAATTACATGTGTAGCATGACGTCATTATTTATAAGATAACCCGCTAGAGGGCGCTGCGCGCAATAGAACGCGGTATCGTATGGCCGACACAGAAACGATAAGTATTAAGGCCAACAGCAACTGAGCTTACGAAATACGCCAACAGATGGCGCTGCGCGCAAGTTACATCGCGCTATCGTTTGGTTGACCGAGCGTCCATATATACCCGAGATGATTTTGAATGATTATCTTGTAACAGACACAGGAAGCGAGTCTGAGTAGCCTAGTGTGCACGTTACTGCTTCTAATTCGTTAGGACGTTAACGGGCCCGGTCTATCAGACTTTGCAGGTGTGTGCACGGGTTGCCGTATCGCAGTGGCGGTCGCTTCCCCGGGCCACAAATTGATTACATCCCACAACTAAGACTCTTGGTAACTGTAACAAACTTAATTAGCAGCTCCAGCTAACCTGATTACATCTCACAACTAAGACTCTTAGTTACAGTAACAAACCCAATTAGCACTTATAGCTAAACAGATTACATCCCACAACTAAGACTCTTAGTTAAAGTAACAAACCCAATTAGAGGCTACAGCTAAATTGATTACATCCCACAACTATGACTCTTGGTTACAGTAACAAACCCAATTAGTACTTACAGCCAAACTGATTACATCCCACAACTAAGACTCTTAGTAACTGTAACAAACTTAATTAGCAGCTACAACTAACTTGATTACATCTCACAACTAAGTCTTTCTTATAGTAACAAACCCTTTTAGCAGCTGCAGCTAAACTCGTTGTCGAATACCGCTAAAGAAATGCGATAGAGTATCAAACTAACTTAGTTGCTACAGCCAACACTTTCGCCGATGCAACGAATTATTTTGATTGTCACATCTAAAGTAATTAGCAGCTACGGCAAATTTGTTTGCAGCTACCGCTAAATATTGCTAATTAAATTAGCTGTCACTGCTAAATATAGCTAATATACTTAGCAGCCACAACTAATTTTAGCTAATATGATTAGCAGTCACTGCTAAGTTTCCCAAACTTCAAAGTGATCACAACTAAGAATATTTGCTATCACAGCCAAGTTTCGGTAGCGAAAAACTCTTTGCAACGATAGCTAAATACTTCGATGTCCCTATAGTTTCGAAGGAATTTAGCTGCGCCAACTAATTCCTAGTTACCACAGCTAAGTTTTTTTTTCCGTGAATGTTGTCCTCCTTTAAGTACTTGCTTAATTTTAAAAATAATTAACGTACTTGCGATAGTTAAAAATTTCGTATTAGTCAGGAATAATTACTGTAATTATTTTTGTGTATTTTACAATGACATTGGTACCTTAGTAGATACGTGGTACACACAGCAAAGCGAATCGGTGGGCACCCCAGTTATCCACGTGTGTCATTCTATACACACATCCGCACTTATCCGCTGCCTTATTACGCACACAACAAAATGCCCTATCTGTGCTAATTGTGTTTTCTGACTACCTTCACGCATAGTTATTCAAACCTGCTGGTATTTTGTTCAATGGAAGCATAATTTTGCCACCAGTATTATAAGCGTGGTGGCTCAGGTGTATTGACCTAGGGTTATGAAACCTAAAGAACCGGGTTCGAATCCTGCACAAGTGTATCTTTTTTGTTTTCAATTTTAAATTACTAATCTCAAAATAAACTCATGTTTACCTAAAACAAGAAAAAAAGGACGTAAAAGAATAAAACAATAAAATGCAATTATTGGTTCAAATTGTTTATTGCAACATTTAATTTTTATTGTATTAGCCTCTATTTGTGTTATTATTATTATTACCAAAAGTAATTAAATTAGCTAAATAAAACTGCACACTTTTCCTTATAGAATAATATTCATAAAATAACACACACTTTAGAGGCCAGTATGATTTTATGTTTACTAAAAAGTCTTATGTCACTAACATAATAATTATCTTGCAAATTGAATACACAACCATAATAGGGCTATTTTTAAGATGACACATAATTAATATCTTAAATTCTGGTTTATTAGGTTTAAGTCTGATAAAGATAAACGAAACGTTTTATTTGCGGACGTGTAAGTCAGTGGTGAAATGAATAGACATGTTAAATGACAGCCATTAACAATAACATCATTTCACACTGGGTTATAATCTCCACTTTGAAGCGACTAAGCTACCTATCTCGATTTGGTTTGGATTTGGACACCAGGGCCCATCGATGAGATCCAACCCCATAGCCTAAAGTAACACTGCCACTCGTTCTGCACTGTAAAACATTACTGTGTTTATATATTTAATTAAGTTAATATATTTCGTCTTCATCACTAAAAATCACTACATTTGACTTTGATTGATGTAATAATCAAAGTCAAGATATTCACGAGCAAAGGTTTCTTCTATGCTGGTCCGTTAAAGCATGTTTTTTGCTGGTCTACGGCATGGTTTCGCACAGGTTGCAACGTAGCATTGTGTCTTGTTGCTGTGAAATGGGTCACTAGCGGGTGCGGCAACTACATAATGTCCAAATCAAATGGCAGGAGATGAGGCTTCAGGTTTAGGCCCAGAACGAATATTTTTATCGTGTCCGAAGTCTGCGTAAGGGTGAATCCATAATGGCACAGTCTTCCGCTGCAAAATAAATGAAGTTTAAATAAAAACATTTTTCGTCAAAGAAAGTTGTTTAAAACATTACCGATAAAATAATAAGTCATTGTTTTTAACACCGTTTGTCTACTTACCCATATCAAAAAACGCCTAGCGATTTCTTATATAAATAGTTATATTGTTTTGCTCTTTTCAACAAAGATAAATGAAAATCCATGTTTTAAAATTAAACAGTTCGTAAGTATAACACACGGTTCATCCCGCAGCTAATAATGGCTGCCAGCGGTGACAGTTGTTGTTTGTTCACAAAATCATATTATTAGAAATTTGAGGGTAGAAAACACTTTATATTGTTTAAGACGATAACGACCAAAATAGCCATCAGCTAGCAACTCTTAAACTCCGGTAAAAAGAGTCATACCTATTAATAATTATATTAAAAGAAAACACAATGCGTTTGCGTTTTTAACATATTATATAAGAGTCAAATTAAACATACAATAGACTGCAACCACCATAAAATTAAATAGTTACGGAAAAAAATAAATTATAATTTCAACCTTATTTCAAAGCTCATAAAACAGCTATTTACACAAATTGCAATACAGTAGTCGCAGATTGAACATAATGCATACATTCACCATGTAACTTGCATACCTCGGTGGCCTAGCGGTCAAAGACAGGTCGAAGATTTGACTTCTGCTTTAGTGAACCGGGTTCGTATCCGAAGAAAACGGAATATAAAATAGTAATAATAAAATGACATTTTTGGATGTTATTTCGATGGCCGTGCTGGTTGTGAGGAATATTGCTTTGGAATTGGAATCTCAGACTTGTTGAGAAATAATAATATAACATCGTCGCATCAGTGAGATGGTAACTACTCTTCGCTAGTAATAATAGTTCAATGCGTGGGATTGCATAAATTTGAAGATTCAAGGTCGAAGGAACCTTCGATTCGGTTCTCTCGCTTACACTGGGGATGACAGTATCCAATGTAAGATTAGGTAAAATATTTTTAGGACAGTCTAAATAAAAAAAATACTTTTACATTATTTTTGTAGAAGTAACTGAAACCGGAGATATTGCATTTTCAGCCTTTGAGTGTGACACGATACCGGCGGGGATTATTTTCATTTAATTTGTAATTATTTTTTACTTAATTTATTATAAACTAACTTAAATAGTTGTAACTTTCTTCATTGTTATTTTATAGTTAGTTGTTGTTTATTCAATAAACAGGTAATTTACAGTGACATTGCTCATTCATCTTGTTGCTAAAAAATCTGTACTTAGGGGGTAGATTTTATGATCGAACTCACTCACACATTCACATGTCATAGATTCTACTTAACGTTCATGTCGATACTCAACACGCATAGACGTGTGCGTGGCTGTGCTAACCGCATTATTTTGCTGTGTGTACCTCTATTATATTGTTGAGTTTACGTTTTTTTATATATTATATTCTAAAATGTTTTACAGGCTCGCAATGTGGATGCTCTCTAGACGTCCGTATAGTGCATCTGTGAGGATGGAAGCAATGCCTGCCTCGGTACCGCATTTAACTGGTTTAAGAGCAGAATATGAGTGCGTGAGACTAAAGTTGTGGGTGGCAGGCGTAAGCCTCATAGCAATAACAGTCTATTCGAGAGCGCTGTTAGAATCAAAAGAATAAAATAAAAGAGCCTACTTAAAAAATAAACATTTTGTGTTGTTTTTTATTTCGGTGTTAAACAAACACTCTGCTTTAATACCTATCGGGACCAATTTATGGCGAGTCGTAAATACTTCACCAAATCCGAACCAGAGCGTCAAGTTTAAAATTACAACGTGAATGAAATCGCTGTGTTTAAACTTAAGACTTATTGGGCTTGCGTCGGGGAACTTGGGCAAAAATGTTTACTCCAATAAAATGCAGACCGCAAATAGCTTCGTTTCTATTTTGTTTGGTTTGGTTAAGATTAATTGTACATAGCGCCAGAGTTTTAATAAAAGCATGCTCTGTCACGTGATCTTTACATAATTAGGCCAAAATGTCAAAGTAGTAAATGCTAGATAGAACACCATCTGACTAACTGTAGATGTTACGGTTATGTCCGTTCAAAATATACTAGTTACAAGCAAGAGCTATGGATTTGTAGTGCTTCGCCTATTTATTATTGTAACATGAAAGCAACCAATAAGTGTAATTGTTATCTGATATTTACATCGATTATTACTCTTGAATAACTTTACTTGGCTATCTCCGCAATATAGTGAAATCATGTCATGGAGAATAGCTTGCTCTTGTTAAGGTTATATTAGGTATTTTTTTTTGTTTTAGTTTCAGTAGCCCTTAAGGCCAAGGTTCTGGCAGAATATCAGCGTCTCGAAACAATTCGTGACATAGTGCTGAGCCTGCTTCCCTTTTTGTGTCCATTTTGTTCTATTTAGTACCGGTTAAGTTTATAATGCTGTAATAATGTGACCAAATAAATATATTTTCTTTCTTTCTTTCTTTCTCTTCTTTTATCTATAATCTAAATGGACTCTATTATTACTGCTCTTCCGTACGCTTCTCCGGCCTTCCGTCACGGGACCCCACGGGATCTGTCACAGGACTGTATCTTTCAAACCAAAACTAGAGATAGACTATTCACCATTATGTTGTCAGCGTTCCGCTTGTCTTTTATCATCCAAACAGCTGATGTATAGAATTCCCCCCTATCTGTGTTCCCTGAATGCTGTATTTAGACATTCTTCAAATCTAGCATGAGTAGGTATTTCAAAGCATGCGTACTACATCTTAGACCACATCTTCGCTTGTAATATGGTCAAACGAAAGCTGTGCACGAACAATAGGAAGACTCGGTTCAATTGAACTTTCATGTTATAAACGTTTCGCTGTTTTATAAAATTGTATTATTTTTCGACCGGGTAATCTAGTGTTCAGTAGTAATACTAACTATGAAGGACAGTCGTACGAATCGCTGTAGGGAAAAGCACTCGTATGATAAATATAGTTGTAAATTCTCGGTCCGGAGAGCTAAGCCTAGACCCTACTCGCCACATCTGCTCTCGAGCATAACTCTTGTGACTAGTAGCTTAAGGCTCGGTCCCTTATCAGTGTTCATCCCTACCGGCCAGCAAAGGAAAGGAGGAAATCAGGAATTCAGAGTTACTCCAGGATCACCCACCCAGATGTGTGGGATTACCTGTAAATATTATATTCATAAAGCTGCTTAAGTTTAGTATCCTGTTATGAATAGGTCTGTAATCTAAAATATGGAGTTACTGCCAATTATAATTTTTTGTTCTACGTGTATTGTGAGACCTTGCCGGTTTTCAGGATTAATAATTTTTGAGTTCAGGACATTTTGTTATAGCATGAACTAAGATTAGATATTTTGAAGCTTGATTACTTTCAAGGCATTGGGATTATAGTCATTAGTATTTGGTGTGAATGTTAACTAAACTTTGCAAGACACACATAAATACAATTTGTATTAAAAATCGACTTCACTCATTTCAATGGACGACGACTCGTATCTATTGTCACATATATTTTTTTTTAATTCTAATGTCTAAATATCTGAACTAAAAAAGGGGGAAATTACGAGTAGGCGTTTACTCCAAAAACGGATATCGGTTCAGTTCGCTATATATGTATCAGTTCGCCGAAAATAGAATTGAATAACTTACAGGAAATAGTAATTAACACTGACAAGCAAAAATAAAGAGTCACTTCCCATACAAAGTTGTGTGAAGAGTGACCCGTTATTTTTGCTCGTCAGTATAGATAATCAAAATACTAAAATACTACCTAGCTTTGATTTGAAAATCTATCCAAACAAAAATTTAAGCAGTGTATTTTAACTAATTTACCTACTTTTCAGGTATGTTGTACATAAATCCATTTTTGAACGGTATGTCACATTTTTCATGGTGTCCAATAGGCTCCCCACTATTTGGATCCCCTCCTTGTAGTTTTTGTGACAGGAGGTTCCAAATAGTGGAGCCTAGTGGACATCGCAACATTTTTGCTTTGCACTAAAAAGTAAAATTGAATTTTCATCGTAAAATTTTCGTTCCTTCATTTATAATACACACGTTCAGTTCATCCACAGTCGCACTATTTTTGGAAGCTTTTAACAAAAACTATTAATAGTGCATATAAAGTGCTTTGAACTAATAAAGCAATGCATGTAACTGTTTTACTGTGTTCCACTAAATCCTGCAGTGGCCTCTCAGAGGGGCTCAGACATCGCCGGCTGAAGCCCACTTGTGTACAAACGGAGTATCCTTCGGGGAGAACGTGTAATGCACTAGGAAGATTCTCTAGGCACAAGTCTCTTCTACAGTTCGCTCACCTTGGGATTTAGATCGTAGGCACAAGAAAAAAAATACTACCTTTAGCCCCGATGCTGCAAGAATGCTCAGAAATGCAAAACCTTTGATATTGTTTCGTTTCCTTCGCAAATCATAACTTCCCGTTCCATAAGAAAATGTCTCCATATTTTGTGTGGGTTGGATATATTTCCTTAACGATATTTTTAAACTCATTTATATCCCAGAAAAATACTTACATTGAATACAATTCGATTCGAATCGGAGCAGGCAAATGTTTAGAATTATTGAATGAAGCTCAGTATCCTCTGATCATCACTGGATGAAGTAACACAAATGCGCTGCCAGACGATTAGAATTTTGGAATGCTGCAAATAAAATCATTTTTCATGCGCAAAGTAAAATCCATTTACGTATGACAAACATAAAGAAAATCTGATTACAGCCTCGCAGCGTGCGCGGAAAGCGGCAGCTCTATCCCACTCAATCGCAAGTGAAGTGAGATAATTGCTGCATTTTATTTGTGGGGGTAATTGACGCATTAGGACTGCAGACTGGAATGCTAAAATGACGAAAAATAAACGATCTGGATAAAAAATTAAAAGATGAATGAAACCGTAACGAAGTGCTCACGACGAGGAAAGTGAGAAATTATTTTAAAGCAACTGAAGCGGTGCCTAATAAGAGTTGGAAAACTTCCGTGGAGATTTTCGGTTTAAGCTTTTTATGAATTTTGTGTAATATGTTATCACGAGTAATTTAATGCTAGCTTTATTAGTATAAACTTGGATATTTATGTCTTTTCGGCGTCAGTTAGCTTTTAAACTTTGCATGATTACTTGAAAAACACATTATGTAAGTAAGCGACCCTCTCTTCTTACGTCAACAGTCAAGTGCATTTTCGTGTTGAACATTCGATATTCTGACTGTAATTGTAAACTTGGGAATTATCTCGAATGTACTCGTGCACACCTCCGGGGTGCCTTAAATGAAAAGTTGCTTAACTTCTATTATATTCCTTGGCTTTTTGAAATAATTTCGGCAGCATGATTTGCGGGAATCAAATGAGATAATTATTATGTTTGTATGATAATCATAATCAAATGTCCGCAAAGTGAATCATATAAAAAATCTTTAAATTAGGTTTCTTGATATCAGCTCCATTCGATGTTCTGTGAACGTTCTCGTTTACACATTTGCTTCTCACGCAACAACCCTATTCATTTTTCTGCAAGCCACGCACGTACTAACTCTGCGTGTGTTGACTCTGAAGTGAGTCCCGAACCTGCTTCATCTCATAAAGCACTCTTACTAAGAAAGCAAGACGTCCCTCACGTCGCGAGTCGCGACGCTGCGCGTAAGCATCGTGCATACTAGAATTACCGTGTTATTATGTGTCGGTCAAATTTGTCTCCCTTCTAGTGGTCAGACTGACTTGGAATTCGGCGTATGTACGTACAATGGATGACAATTCAAGTAAAGTCAACCAAAAGTAGCTTGTGAAAAAGCTGAGACTTTAGTCTTAAGTTTAAACATAACAAAACGTCTCGAGCGCGTCCATGTTAATGTCTTAATTATTATTGGCATATTGGCAACTAACTGTTTTCATACTATTAAAACTTTAACGGGAACGAGTTCGAGACGTAGGTGCGACCAAAAACTTACATTGAAAGCTCTCTCTCTGAAATTTCTAATTATTGTGTCGTAAAATGTGCCATTGTTTCATGTTGAGAGTTGGGTTATCTATTTTAAGGAAGAGTCGTAACAAATTCAGTAGTACTAGTCAGTTCGGGGTTACAGACTCTCCACATGCGCTTTATTATAGTGGGTATAAAAACTAAATAGAGCTGTGTGAATAAAACTAACTTGAAAGGATAAGATTGTGTTTAATGTCGTTAGAATCTCTTTCACCGTCCATTCCTTATAGTGCCACCACGTCCGTATGTTTGTCGGTCCGCGGCATAAATCACAGACAGCACTAGATAGCTGTCATTAATATACATAGTAGTATAATATAGTAGGCATTAATGTACTTAACAATCACGCCGACAAAAAAGATATAATATGATTTTTAAAAACATATTTTTAAATTTCTAAACGTTGCTGAAAACTAGAACACAGTATCCGAAAAGTACCTAAAGCTATGGCCGGGAATCGGACATTCTGTGATGTGAGCTTTTAGGGGTAAAACCTGATATGAGTGTTGTAGGGGTAAAAGCACGCATCAAGGAATGATGAGGATCCAAGTACGATTCCCGGCCATAACTTTACATTCCGGATTTTTCTACGTGTTCTAGTTTTCAGTATCGTTTAGAAATTTAATTTCTAACGGGTAGAACCGTAAAAATAAATATAAAAAATCAACAAGTAAAATTCTTGATTAATTTGTTAGAAATACATATTTTGTCTCTACCTCTCCGTACTAAGTGAAGATGGTTTTTTGTCGTCTTCTCTATGATGTGGGGTTTCATTGGATAGATCTGTGGTACTCTGTACTTTTCGATTTCGGGATTCGTTTCCGAAACATTAGCCTTAAAAGTACAAAATTTTGAATAAGAAATTCACGACAGTTGTTTGTATACAATATACGAAATATGTAAGGAAAACTATCGCAGCTAAGAAGACTGCGAGTTAACGTGTAACAATTTACCAAAACTACCCTACACACTGTACGTGGCTCGACTCGTACTATGCCGGGTTTTTTTTTTCATTTTTTATCTTATATTGATCTTATTTGTTCGAGTAATCTTAATTCAATGTAAAATAATCGTGAATTAGCCGAGTTTCTTTAAGTTTTCCTGAAATCCGTTTTCGTACCTTTGCGTGTGCCTATATATTTTAATCTTGCACGAAAAACGTGTTTATTAAATAGGTATAAACTGCTTCAATAATCTACACTAATTACTATGTAGGTAGAGCATCGTTATTCACTGTTTTTTAAGATAAGCATACATTTTATAGAACCGTAACGATCTCATCATTTGAATAAATAGAAACCCGTATTTATATTGTTCTCTTTTTTCAACAGTCAACACAAAGGTTATGGAGAAGTAATTATTAATTCGCAGTCGGGATAACCTCGCCGTTGCATATTTAAACGTTTCATTAAAACGAATAAAAATCCAATTCCGCTTTGAATGAAATAATTTTCTGTGCACAAAAAAGCAATCGTAGCAAATCATCTTCTCAACTCAAGAACGGTAACGATTTGTCTAACCTATTAAATTGCTTAGTAAATTAAACGGCACTTACGAATAGTTAGCAATCAATCACATCTCACAAACACCATAACCGTAATCGTGGTACGTGACAGATCCGAAGTTCAGAAAGTCATTGGTATATATTTTCCTAGAACTCATTAGTCACTTTTGCCGCATATCTCCCGTGAGTTGTTGAGCATTTTAAAGTTGCACTGGTCGGTTGAGCGCGGTCGCGGGCGGTCGACGACGCTCCGGCGCGGCGGCTTCGGGCGGACTGGCGCCCGCCGGCGGTGGGCGGCCCGAAAGCCTCAAGCTTCACCTTTCAGGTACCCAGACCTACTTGTCGCGCCACCTAATTTTTTTACTATCACCCTATCACCCAATTTTTACCTCAACGTATGTGAAAACGTTTAAATAGATATTTAGTCCTTTTTTGGCTTGGTAGGTGCGTTGTGGACTATGGTATCACTGTTTGGTTTGCTTCATGTTTATTTTATTAAAGAGGTTGAATACTTAAAATATTTTCTAGTTGTCAATGTGTGATCATGATCACCTAGTAGCCAAGTAATTGACTTAAGTTTATTTCTATCTATGAAAACGGGGCACTTTTCATTGCTTATAAATCATACTTTGTGAACATACCTATAGTACAGGTAAAAGTTTTTTTCTATGTATAAAAATTCCTTCCCTGCTGGTCTGGGAGCAAAGAAAAAACATAGAATGTACCAGTTGCTTCTCGTCCCGCGCAGATGGGAATGATGCGGCTAGCAACCCATCATTATTTTGATTCCGTTTTCCACCTATGCCTTTAGGTTTACCTCAGGCTCTGTCTACCCCGTAAGGCAGTGCTTCCTAACCTGGGGGTAATTACCCCCGCAAAACGGAGGTTCTCGGGGGGTAACACGGGATGGCACGAAATAGTATTAAAATAGCAATAAACAAAATAATATTTTCAACCATCACACTAGTTAACTCCGAGATTTATATATTACTTTACTTACTAGTTAGCTAAACGTGCAATTTCTTACATAATAAACATATTTTCGTTCGAATTTGTGTGGTTTTAATTATTTTACATTAGTTAGGGGTAAACTCAATTCCCATACTTGTTCACAGGAGTAGTGACATTGAAAAGGTTAGGAACCACTGCCGTAAGGGATATAGACGTGATTTGTGTATGTGTATGTGTGTATGTATAAAAATTGTCCCAAGTTTTGTGATGACTTACAAAAGCACTGAGCATGTCATTCGTTAAAGCGTGTGCTACAAGACTGCAGCAAAGTAAGACGTGAATGATCGCAGCGCGGTGTGTGCTGAATGCGTCTAGACGTCATTGTGCATCAAGAGTTTACGCTCGGGGTGTCGATGACTACTCGACGATATGTTTACTCGTACTTCTTTTTGAAAAATGCTCTTAGCAAACCCTCACTTTATGAAGATGTTTGCATGCGTACGTTTGAATTCAGAAATGGAATTTGCTTGAAGGTAAAAATGTTTTTTTATGTTCGAGGTGTAAATTCTCTAAGAGTTAGAGTGACAGCAAAACTCATGTTTTGGGATCGTCTTATTTAGCTCTTGTTTTCTATCCCTCTCTTCAGCTTATATAAATTTCCTACGGCTGGGCATCTCAAATTCTCTCAAATTTAGCTAATTATGTTTAATTAGATCATTAGTTATGGTGTGACTTACTAGTTTAGGTTCGAATTTACCAGGCATATCTCCTTTGTTCATAGTAATAATAATAAAATAGCCTTTTTTAATCCGTTTCGCTACCAATTTCAGTACATTGTGTAGTTTTTTTTTAATTGTCGCGTAATTCGGCGTGCCTCATGGCAAAGACTTCCTCCATTTATTGGAGGGTTTGAGCTATAGTTCCCAGGCGGGCCCAGTGGGGATTGGGAACTTCACACACCATTGAATTGCTTCGCAGATGTGTGGAGGTTTCCTCAGGATGTTTTCCTTCACCGAAAAGCTCCTGGCAAATTTTAAATGTAATTTCGCACATAAATTCTGAAAAACTCAGAGGTGCAAACCCAGGATTCAAACCCACGACCCTCTGCTTGAGAGGCCACAGGTCAAATCACTAGGCTACCACTCCTTTTAAATCCACAACAGGCCCACAAAACATTGTTCATAGTAAATGAGCATTAAATATTAAAGTAAACGGAAAATCTGTCAGTGGGTCTGATATATAACTATTTGTTTAACATCTATCATTTAGTAATCAAGTCTCGTTTGCAAAAGGCTGTACCTATTTCATTTACAAAACCAAATATCGAACTTTAAATTTTGCATGACAAATGTCAATCAAAAACAAACAAGTTTGCTTCTACAATTGTCAAAATATTTCGAACAGTTATCACGAATAAGGCTTTATTATGAACCGGAACTGTAAGGATTTACAACAAACTTTTCTCCGACCTAAACCTGAGTTACCGCATGACGTGCGCTGTCACGGTTTATAGACCTGCAAAAATGATTAAAGCGAACCAACATCACATTACCTTTACCGCCGTATTTTGACACACGAGTTTAACGTAGACGTGGCAGTTGTGTTCATGGCTTACATTCCGCGGCAAGGGCATAGTTTTAATATACATTATGTAAGCAGTTAAGCAATAAAGTTACCGGATACGCACGCCGGCAATTACACCGGCACAAGATAAGACGGTAAACTACGAGAAGGCACACCTTCGAATAAAGTGCACATAATTGTCAAGGTGGAGCAGTGCGCACAATTATTTCGCAATTATTTACCGGCGAGACATAGGGGAATGAAGAGGACTTGAGCCCGCGCCAAGAGCGCGCCTAGCCGCTGGGGCCGTGTTGAGAAGCATATAAGAATTCATAAGCCTTTATACAGCCACCGCAAAATACCCACGTACCTATAGCCACTTTGAAGTGACACAGTTCGTCTCAGGTACGGAATATCTTAAATTCAACGGAGGCTTCACCTCCGACAGGATCACAGGCCGGCGACGTGCAGCCCGAATGCCAGCTATTGTTGACTCGACATAATTAAACATTTTTTGAATAGCTTCTGTGAATTATGATAAGAGTTTTTGACTGACATTCTACGTAACACTAATGAAGTGTTTTCGATTTAGAATAGGTATTTGTAACGAAGATTTAATATAATGGGGACTATCGTTTCTTTGCCCACATGTTGGCGCCACCGTTGACTAAGCTCCAGAGGAATAGCTGTCAAAGGCGGCTCTATAAGATTGGCGCCGAAACAAAGTTTAAAATCTTGAATCTCTTTAAGTTTATTAATTAAAAATAATAAATAACTATCATCATATCGAGTAGCTATGCCGCAATATTGTGCAGTTCCGTTTAGTTCGGAAAAAAATCGCTTTCAGAGAAATCACATTCATCGCCAAATAATGCGATAATTTCACGAAGGAGATTACTTTTCAACAGGTAAATGAAACAAAATGAATATTATTGGACCACAGCTGAAGTGGCAATGGGCGGGGCACTTGGCAAGATGGAACGACGACAGATGGTCGAAGGCGGTCACAGAGTGGTGGCCAAGACTGGGTCGAAGGTCAGTGGGCAGACCATCAGCCCGTTAGTCAAATGACATCTGTCATTCGGCTGAAAAACTGTGGATGAGAATGGCACGGGACCGGGCAAAATGGCGTGAAAATGAAGAGGCTTTTACTCAGCAGTGGGTGGATGTGGGCTGATTAGATAGATTGGACCTCACGCGACACTAGCGCCTCTAGAGGCAATTTCACACGCGATAGCCCCCACTGGTTAAACAGTTGAAACTACGTAATGTAATAATAATGGAATCCAAGATCAAAGCTGAAAACCACCCCACCGAAGTTTGTAACGAATAAAGTCAAGTTTCAAATGCACGGGAATGCATTTTGATCAATAAATATTAGAAATAATATTAATGATGATTAACTTACATTATTATTATTATTGTTTATTATATTATTTGTATGTTTCTTTATCGGCGCTTATGAAGCACGAATAAAGTTCATTTCTGGTGGCGAGACACTTTAATTTAGCTGGGAGCGTAAAAGCCGCGCAGCGGAAAGATAATAGCGGTTCTTAAAATGAAGCCTTTGTGTCATTATGATGACAACGCGGCGACCGCGCAGCCTCATTAACTATCAATTTGATTTAAAAATATTAAGAGCCCTATTATAAACAACTGTTCTATCTAATGTACTCTCTGAAAAATAGAGCTTTATGCCGCTCTCGTGGGACTATAGTCAAGCAAGTGCTTTACCTTTTTTTATGGCAGTTCCTATATCTCAAAAAAAACCAGGCCGCTTGTCATAACTATTCTAAGACGCACTACTAACGTCATTGAACCTTAAGGTGGTGGCAGAGGGATTTATTGTCTGAATATACGTTGTCAAGAGGTCGTTATTTAAAAGAAAAAGTAAATTTTCAAGATATTATCACGTTTGCCATTTAGATACTTGGATATATCTAATAAGTCTACTTTTAATTTCAATAAACAATCAGATGAATAATTAACAAGTTTCATTTCGAAAATAGTTCATATTTCAAAATGTTTTCTTTCACTTTGTGAATGTTCCACTGCATCGCTGTAGGTAATGTGACACCGAAGTCGTACAAAATGTGTAGGACGTGTTAAAATTGAATAAAAGTGTTTTCCAGCAAAGGTTCGGAGTCAACGTGAGGACTCGAAACGAAGTTAAGCGGCGCGACCGCGGCCGCCTTATGTCTCGTTGTTCTCAAAATAACGCGCGGCTAGTGCGCGCTATTTGAAGTGTGTCGCGAGTTGAATAATTTATAAGACGCGCTCGTCTCCAAGTGCACTACATTTCCGCTGCAAAGCTCTCTGCACACCCCCTGTGCTATGCTGAATAAAATACTCGCTAAAATTAACTAAGTCCGGACGTCACGTTTCAAATCCGGCCCCCAGTCAACGCTAATCCTGGCTAAACGTAGTGAAACATTTAAGTTTCAATTACAAACTTACCTAAGAGCCTTAAACGGTGAATCCGTCTTCTGTCAAGGTATATATATGCCCGGGAGCTCTCAGAATAAATACAGATTAGGCAACACTGACATAAATACAATAAAGTCAAAGAAAATGAAGGAATAGGAAAAGGTTTTACGGGCTTTACACATTAAGGAAAACAAAATTTTCTCCGGTCGCATTTTTCCTCGGGGGATAAATACGATATATTGAGGCGGCGGAGGTGGCGCAGGCGTCCGCCTGAACGAATGCAATTAGCTGGTGGCTGGTGCGACCGCGGCGGCGCTCGCGATTGTTTCTGCGTGTTGGTGTCCCTGGCCTAGTTCGCGACCGGCGCCGACTAGCAAATAGGTTTGGCTGAGGCACACGTGCTCCTCTGATAATTAGCCGTTTGCGTGACAGCGACAATTACCACTTCTGTACCGATGTCGGGCGACACATGCGACCTCATGTTAACAGTAATTGTGCAATCATGTACTAATGACGTAACAATGTAATGCGTAGCTTTTATAATAAGTGTGTTCGACATAATTCATCAGACATTTATACCACCTACTGTCCCTTTATGACGTGACTGTACTGATACAGTTTTCTGTTTTAATCTTTATTATATAATTCAGCGTAGCACTGCTACGACGTAGACCGCCTACGGCGTAGAGCCAGCGTTATTTTTTGTTTAATCCGGCAGAGCTAAGCAGGGAGCATAAATAAATAACTCGGTATTAGCAGCTTACACTAAAATACGATAGGCCAGTGACATCGTACTTACATTAACATTTTACTATCACGTGAACACTGGAAGTTAACAGTTTCAAACACTTTTATTATTAGACGAAACTTATATAAAATGATAATAACTTATATTATTTATTTACAAGTAAGGTTAACGTCATACTTTATATCGCATTTTTATTATATGTAAGTAAGTAAGTAAGTAAGTAAATGCTTTATTGTACAAATATAAAGAAACAGATACAATTCACAAAAAAAGAAAAAACATTAATACATATATGCACAAAGGCGAACTTAATATGTAATTGTTGATATCGAGCTACTTTTGTTTTTCAGACTCAATTAAATATATGTACACATACACAGACACACACACACACATATCACGTCTATATCCCTTACGGGGTAGACAGAGCCTAAGGTAACAAGACCTAACAAGTTTAGCAAGACTGGGCGTATAGGTGGAAAGTGGAATCTAAATAGTGATGGGTTGCAACCCGCATCGCCTATAACATGATTCCTAAGATTTTCGCCCATTCCTTTTATGAGTTTTTACATTCTATGTTTTTTCTTTACTCCCAGACCAGCATGGAAGAAATATATGTAATATTCCATGTTACGTACATGTATTATGTAGGTAACTTTTCTATTACCATCGGGTTATTAAATCAGCTCGCCACATATTCAGCTCGCAGCTCAGATTTTCGTAAAAATAATTATTTTTAATTATTCAAAGGGCCGCTCATTATGCATTCAGCGCGGGCAGTAAACTGACGATCTTCGCTAAAGTATGGTCGGGAGCGTTTTATTTGCTTAAAAGCGGGATTACTGTACTGCGAGTACTGGCGACGCTCTCTCTGGCCTACTGTAATTCAGCCCCGTTCAATTCAATTTACTGTACGCTTTGGATACAACAAATTAGTTTGTTTAAATACACTGTGCTACTTAAATTTGAAGACAAATCAAGTATATTTACTTAATTAGTACAAATATGCGAATTAAATGTCTTAGCAAATAAAACCAAACGTTTCAAGCACAAAAACTTTGTTTAATTTTGATAATGAGTAAATTCTGTTTACGGTTTTAATAAGGTAACACCTGTTCGTAAATTTAAGACACTAGCTGTACCACGCGATTTCAATTTAGTTGCGAGATTTGGCTAGACTACGCACAGCAACAGATTTCATATGCCATGTTACAGAAGTTAAAGAAGATAGAAAAGGGTTATGTCGCTCTTTTCCCGACAAGAATTAATAGTTCCGTTCATTCACTCAAACTGTAAGTAACTGTAGTAATAACGTCTTTTTATAATTTTTTATTCTAGTAAATATTTATTTAACACATACGTTTTAACTGTTAGTTATCAAAACAAAAAATATCTGCAACACTTAATGAGTGATTAAAAAAACGGAAAAAACTTTTAATTTTGCAAAGGACGAACAGCTTTAATATTTTGATTATTTAACTCCGTGAAACTCTTCAGAATAATCAAGCCCGAAACTAGGCCGTGACCATTCTCGGCGTATGTATGAGGCCGCTAATCCACACAAAATGTGTCGTCAAATTTTACCGAGCTCTACGTCATTTATATTATAATGCGCCACAACACCTGCACGGCGGGACACAGAGATCCGAACACCGGGAAGGTCTAATGATCGCAGGGAAACTTAAAACACTCCTCGGTACCGCAGAAAGCGCTTCTGGTGAGAGGGCGTCACGGAATACGAAAACTTTTTAAAGTTGGAACGATTTTGGTTAACTGAAGTACAAGTGCTACTTCGGTAAGTAAGAACAAGGATAGTGGAAGTGAGGTAGGAAAGTAGTGCATTACGTGCCCATAGTGCAAACTTTGTCGTTAATAATATACATTTTTGACAAAGTTTTGATACAATATTTTCCGTCTTATACAGAGTTAAGCAGATATTTGTATAACGAACATTAAATGCATTTTTTTTTAGTTCTATTAGAAAATTTACAAGATATCAAAGCAACAAACATTTGATTGGTAACCCAGACCGACCGAATCAAATTTCGTTCTTGTTTGAGTTTCGAAACAAATAAAATGATCGAAATAATTCAATTTAACTGGCATATAGACTTAAACGCGAGTTGGAGGTTGATATAGTATCTGGTGAAGATAAGACGTCTCCAGTCGACCTTGATGTTTCCACCTCCGAGCTCCGTGGCAAGAACGAACACCCGTTGAGATTTTACCTCGCCCTAACGTGGCTTTTTAAGAGGCGTGACGTCTCCAACACATATATTTTCTCTTGAACATAAGCTGATAATGCATCGTGAAACGTGCGGAGCAATCGAATTGACATGGTTTTATCGGTCTGTGCCTTATTTGCTGATTTTGTTATTTGGGAATTCTTGCCATTATATTTTTTTAATTTTCCAAACAACATTTTGAATGCGGAATAGATAAGTAAAATAGGTACCTAAATGAATTTTGTGGGACAATTTACAGTAACTAATGTAGTCCAAAATTATTTAGTCTTTTAAAGCTTGTACTATGAGTACCAGGCAGTGGATATTCGCTATACATCCGATATCTAAGTAAAGCTAAATACAAATTTAACAATACCTATTTAAAGATTTATATATATTATACTTAACTTCCCATTTAAAATGAAGTAAACACTTTAACAGGAAATGTTTAATAACAGGAAACAAATAAAATATTACTTTTTACACCGTTACCGTGAGATAAAGGGGGAATTAATTCACGCTTGCGGAGCCGCGAGCAACAATAACTAAACACAAAACCATGTCAAAATTGAATTAAGAAACGTAACTGTTGTAGTAAAATAGAATAATAAGACAACGAGTCACTTTGCCACGAACAGGGAAAGTGAGGCCTGACTCATTTAATTTTGCTTAAGAGTAAAATTGGGTAAATTTTTCCAAAAATCTCAAGTAAGCCTGTGTAACGAATAAGCTATAGGTACTAAAGCGTTTTACACGTCGCAAACCCACAGAAAAAACATGGTCTAATATAAATCCGCAGAAAGGGAGACACTTTATACAGCTAATCTACCACACATGTACGTAAAATACAGCATATAAATAACGTTAAGTGAAAACAGACCCCACGCGGATTATTTCGTTTGTTATAGAAATACGTGTGAGTAGTGGATTTACATCAAACAAAAGTTATTTTCTGCGAAATCTATATTCGAGTAGTAACTAGTGTACCATTGTTTCGGATAAGCAGGTAAATGACTTTAATATTAGCAACCTTATTTTTAAACGCATGTGATTTTTTTTCTCAGGCGACTGTATTTCAAAGTTATCTTACACTAATGTCGATATTAGGTACATGTAAAAATCATGACTTATTGACTGATTAACTGACTAACTGATTGACTCAATACGATCAAGTCGTGAAACTGATTGAATGCGACATTGAAATCACTTTCTAAATATATATCTGAAAAAAGATAGACTTGACAAACATTTCTTAATTTTATTTACATTATCAATGTTATTATCTTTTTTAAATTTAAAATAATGTCTTAAAACTCTGTCCTTAGTCTTGACCTTAAAACTTAACATTTCTGCTGTGTCATGATCAGAAATGCCGAGAGGTAAAATCGCAGCATAGGCCCTTATTACATTGCTCAATAATATATTGTCTATACAGGTTTTATCCCTTTGTAGACGACCCGAAGCTCTGCTCCTGTACCTAAACATTAAACTTAAAAAAACTATATTTTACCCCTAATTTAATAGTTGTATAATGTAGGTACTTACCTCTTGAACTTTCGTTGTTTGTATGATGTCTTAATAAAAATCGTGTAGGTAGACTTGAATGTGTGTGCGTGTTTGTCCGACAAGTCAGTTACCCTTCAAACGCCGAACGGTACACGCACGTCCTTGTCTGCTTGCTCGCTTCCCTGAAAGATTTGTTTTACTTTTGTCCTCCAAATCCGTGCCTGCTGCCATCAGCTACACTCTTGTTGGTTCTTTTAAATGAATTGTAAAATTAGCGCACGTGTTAAAGTATTAATCGTAAAGCTATACAAAAACGACAAAAGAGTAAGTTGCACACATGCATTATGTAGTCACATTCCATAGAACAATATTGTCGCATTTCCATGCCGCTTGAATTATGGGGATGGGGGATAATATGCACGTCCTCGCGTATTATCCTTCCATCCCACCTATTGTCACAACGTAGCTCAGATGAGTTATTACAATCACGTATTACTTGTATTTCCGTGTCGTTCATCCGTGTTTACTGAACTGAAAACTCTTAGCTTAAATCGAGGAATATTGCACGCTTTGATCGAATTTGGCGCTTTGGGTAAAGTCGAGAAAATTCCCTTAAGTTTATTGAAGGCGGTTGGAGGCGAAATGTTGAGACAGTTATTTAGAATACCACACTTTGATCAGTGAGAATAGTGTTAACATTAAAATACCTGACACGTTTCTGATTCACATTCGTGGTTGAATTAGAACACTCTTTTGATAAAGTTATTAAACATGTAGCAAACAAGTAATTTTAGAGCTTGCATTTAGGAATCGGGATTTCTGATGTCTCTATTCTTGATTGAGATGTAGTTCATGATAAAAATCTAAAAACGTTCGTTACTCATCTAGATATGAATTATATAAGTAGGCATAATATATCCTGCCTAAAAATATTTGTTATCAACTAGAGAAGCTTAGACAGCAAAAGCTGATGGCGGAAGAAAAATCATGCTCTGAAAAGTAAGTAAATGCTGCACAACTATAAAGAAACAGAGACAAAGCACAAAGTAAAGTAGGCACAACCGGGACATAATTGTTGACGAGTAGAAATAGCGAGTCACTATTCATACAAAGTTGTATGAAGAAGCTCATAGTTTCTCAAAATATACACTTAAACTGGAATATATTAAAAAAACCTCTAAAAAGGTTTACAGATCCGTCCTATATCCTATACCTAACCTATAACCAAACACTACTATTTGCGATAACTTATACTCCGATATTTGAATGTCAAGTTTCCAAAAAATGATTTTGTTCGTATAAACTGTAGTCTTCGTCGTCCCTTATCGAAATCGAATGACTAGTTTGAATGCAACGCTTACCAAAATCTTTGCCAAAATAATATGACGTTTGCTTCGGTTTCTACGTAAATTCCGTTATAAAAAAATCGTGTTACTCACCATGCTGAGGCCGCCGCGTGCGCACGCCTCGCCCGCTCGCGGTCCTTATCACAGTGCGATAAGCTTACGGAATTGCCTTACCATATTCAAATTTCCCAAGTCAAGTTTTTCTTAGTAATTAAATTTCCCAAGCTTGTTTTTGCAATGTAAATGTTATTCACGCTACCTTTTCCGCTAATTGATTTAAAAATAGGTAAGATAAATGAAATGTAGCTTTCCTGATTTGAAAAGTCTAAAGTTTCTTTTATGGCTCTGGCTCGCGAAGGAGGCTTTTTTCCTCTCCATCTTTTACTTAAGAGTAATAAAAACTTTTAACTAATTAAATTAATATTCGTGAACCGTTGATTAAGAAGCTCCGGAATGCTTTTAGCGCTAAGGTACGACTACCTGAGGCAAATTTGATAAATGAAATAATTTCTCTGAATAATTTGAGAAAACACTGCTCGGGGTTTGCTCATCGAGGATATTTGAATTACGACAGTCGCTTGGAAAATTATTAAAGCGGTTACAAAAGCCATAATCGAACGTCTAATCTTTGGGGCGTAGCGCTCCGACAAGACAGCTTGACGTGACTGCGATTAGAAATGTTTTAACTTCAGTTTGAAGATAGATACTTACTTATTGTATAATCTGGTGGGCTGATCGACGCGGCTGCACTGTTTATTACTTTGATTATCTCCCTCGTCCGCGTCCGCGCGACGACCTCTTTACAGAATGCCTTGACCCTATAAATTTACCAAGTAATACGAACTTAAATATATTATGTACAGTGAAAGAAATAGAATCGCGTACTACTATGGAATCTTTTCATTGCAAGTGTAATTATGACTTACCGAACGAACACCTCTTGTGGCCGTCGTAGTTATTCGATGTGGACATGAATAAAAAGTCCGGGTATAAACAAACAACGATTTAATGCACGAGCACTGATGGAAGGAGAACGTTTATAATTTATCCACAGAAAATCTGAAAGTACAAAATAGATTAGGTATAGTCTGACAAGCACAAGCACAATAATAAAGTTTGCGAAATTGTATAGGTACGTTAAACTGTACGAACTTAGGGTAGTGCACACGGGCGACATACGCTCGACGTCGAATAGGCGCACGTACTGGCGCGAGCGCACCCTGTCGCTAACCGGCGCATCTGCCTCGCATGTAGGTACGGTCAAGTGCAAAAATAAGTAACGATATGAACTTATTAGATACTGTCCCACGACCTTATTACGCCGGTGTAAGAGCGTATGGTACTTATTTTTGAAACTTTGACTACATACATAGGTATTATTACACTTGACTGTACTTACCGGGCACGTAATGCGCAATTTATCAAATAAAAAAAAACAACCTCGCTTGTCCGCGTTACATACAAAATATTAATATGCAAAACAAAGTAATTGTTTTTATTTAGTATTGTTCGCCCCCTCGACCCCTAAAATCATCATTAGTGCTCTAACAAGAAATAGTTTTATTAGGCCGCAAACCTCTATAGTCTTAAAAGTCACATTCTTATCTTTAGAGTAACTGCCTCAGTCTTCCCTCCGCCGTTTGACTTCCTGACTTCCTGATACGACGCAACATTGCAATTCCTCCTTAGCCTTTTTGGGTTATAAAATTAACAATCAAATATCATTTTATTTTAATCGTAAGAACGTGAAATCATGAATACATCTCGAGCCTTACGAAAACGTCTTATATCAACATAAAATAAAGCATACGTTTGAGACCAGATTTAATATTCAATGTCTTTCTTAAAAGGCAGAAACGTTTAATTTATGGAGACAAATAAAACAGCCTCGTTTAATGTCGCGTTACCTCCAAGTCTTTGAAAATTCGTTCAACTGTAAATACGCACATGCGTAGTATAAAATGTTTATTACTTCGACTAGGTACAGACTTTATTTCGTTACTTTATCATATTCGTTCAACATACATGCCTCATGATTTTTTTACAATAGATTTGCCTGCTTTTAGTTTTACGGAATATTATATTGACTGAATAAAACAAACTGACGACTACGGTATGGACTCTGTCTCTGCCTTTTCGAAGATAAATTAACGGAATTGGGGGCACATTCTAATGTAGATACTTAAGCACGATTTATTCAGAAGTGAGAGATGTCAATACAAGTAGGTACCTATGCCACGTTTATACACATTGGCCACCCACGCCCCAGACCTCATTCTAAATTGCACAGAAGTGCCCTGTCTTAAGAGGAAAACTGTTGTACTCAGAGACTACAATTAAAGTTTAATCGTTTTATAACCCACGTAGAATGTTATCACAGTAAGGGGCATAATGATTTTCCTTGTTCCGCAAAGGTCACGGCACAATTCATTTGTTTCGATGTTACAAATCTACATGGTCGCTTTGCTGCTGTGCACTATAATGTAAATTTTTACTTATTAATCAGTTTTGTTTTGGTTTGTATGCTCCTACATACAAATATAATCACAAAACCCATTCAAAAAATCTTTTACTAATAGAAAGCTTCACTATCCCTGATTAACGAAGGTTATTTTTTATACCTGGATAATACAAAGCTTCCGCAGGTCGAAGATAAAATTACAAGGAACAGCTAGTAGATTATAATTGTATTTGTTTATTTTGTATAACTTATAAGCGTTAGCTAACAGCGTTGTTTGCCGTTAAAGTTAGCCTTACCAAAACATCTCATGGATTTGATACGGTTTTAGCGTTTCCCATTAAGCATTATCAGAATAATTCGCTTCAATTGGCAAAGGCTTCTCGTTTAGGTTAAGGTTCTTTGAAAGACACATCTTGTGTATCGCAAGTTCGCACTAATGCGAGTTAAGCTGGTTAGGTACCTACTTGCCGATGGTCGTTGTGTATTATCCCGTGGTGTCTTTTCACACAATTAGATGTGTTTATCGCGGATTTAATTAGAGGATATCGGCGCTATGGGCGTGCTATCGCTCGCGTTGGATCGAAGTCGGTTGAAGCGTGACAGGAACAAAACAGGGCTCGTTACTGCACATTAGGGGCGGGTGCTTGGCCTGAGCCTCCACAGCATTAACGCAGCCATTCCAACTTCCTCCGGGACGCTCGCGGCCCGCGCCGCACCCAGCCTCTGTGCTTAAGAGTCTAATTAGCCGTAAATTGCATTCCAAATTGGACTCTTGGCCGAGAATTGAGTTTTGAATGTCTAATTTTGTAGAATAAAGGGAAATTGTATTGTACCGCAATTTATGTGTCAATCTGCATTGTCGTGAAATAGGAAGCGCTGTGCTTTTTATTGGTGCTTTAGGGGAATCTGAATTAGCACCTTTTTAACTTAAATCACCTGACAGACACGTAACTCTGCGGATTTCTTCATTTATAGCTAGCGCCCCGCGAGAACTTTGCCACTTTATCGGCACAAAAAGTAGTGTGTTCAAGAAAGAATACAAAAAAAAAAACACGCAGTCAAATCAAGTTTACATTATAAAACCTTATCAAGTGCCTAATACTCATGTTGGTAGCTTAGCAGTATGCACTGTGGTTATTAAGTTAACTAACTCGCAAACATGTCATATCGGGTAAATAATTAAGCTTGCTTGGACCCAATTTTTAAAAACCCTCGAAAGTAAGTAGTAAGAAAATGTTGTAAACTTGAAATACCTACAAATAGTATTTTCTAGTGATGAGATTTCTGAAAATGGTTCCCGTTTATTTATTTAACAGCACATTCGATGTGTGACACAGTTCGTCGATCTAGAGCGATTTGAGTACGCAGGGATTTTATCGGGCGAGTAGCTCCAATATTCCTCTTAAATCCTCGCAAAATGTAGTGTGGAATTAATAAAATCCACTTATGTATAAAGCCAGCTTGGTATGCAGAGCTAATAACGGAAATGAACATTATACATTTTGGTTTATGATGATTTTCCTAAAATAACATTTTACCCGCGGTTTCACCCGCGTTAATTAGTAACCTTCCTCTGTTGGATAAACAGCATTACGAGGGCGACACTGAAAGTTTTTAGAACTGGCCATTTTTAAACAATATAATAAAAAAGTAAGTTTAAATTTTGAAAATGGAACTCTTTGCCAATATTATTGAGTATATATTTCATTCATTTGTCATTTGTTTTACGATTTGGCGGCAAATTGAAAATTGTCTGTGTCACGTCAACATGAATGTAACGCGAGAAAATTTTCGTGCAATGATTTTTTATGACTCGATGTCATTTAAGTCAACAAGAAAGCTATGATAGACTTCGATTGGCCTTTCGTGATGAAGCCCCATCTCGTGCGACTATTTACAACTGGTTTAGTGAGTTTAAACGTGGTCGCACTAATCTCACCGATGATCTGCGTGAGGGACGGCCTTCTACGGCGACGACTGAAAATAACATCAGTGTTGTGCGGCGTATGATAGAGACTGACAAAAGAGTGACGTACCAGCAGATTCGGACAAGCTTAGGCATCGGTATGAGTCAAGTGCATAAAATCCTCCATGAACATTTAGCGGTCAGGAAGCTTTGTGCCCGATGGATACCTCATAATTTGACCGAGGCCCAAAAACTCCGTCGGGTTGATTGGTGCCGTGAAATGATTCAAAGATTTAACGGAGGTGATTCAAATGCTGTGTTCGACATACTTACGGGCGATGAAAGCTGGGTTTACTGTTATGATCCAGAAACCAAGAGACAGTCTGCTCAATGGGTGTTTCCTTTCGAGGAGTTGCCAACTAAAGTGAAGAGAGGTCGAAGCGTGGGAAAAAAGATGGTGGCCTCGTTCTTCGGAAGGACAGGTCACTATGCGACAATTGTTTTAGAGGATCAAAAAACAGTTACTGCCGAGTGGTACAGTAACAATTGTTTGCCACTTGTATTGGAAAAAGTTCGGGAGAAACGACCTCGAAGTAGGATCCTTCTTCACCACGACAACGCCTCGTCGCACACCGCCAGGCGAACGATCGACTATTTAGTGACGTCAGACGTGGAATTACTGGGTCACCCGCCGTATAGCCCCGACCTCGCACCTTGCGATTTTTATTTATTCCCGAAGATAAAAGAAAAACTTCGAGGAACACTTTTTATGAACACCGAGGAAGCAGTGGGTGCGTTTCAAAAGGCCGTCGAAGAGACCCCTAAGGACGAGTGGGCTAAGTGCTTTTCTCAGTGGTTCCATCGGATGCAGCGGTGTATTGATGTGAATGGACACTATTTTGAAAAGATATAATAAAACTAATAACTTGCTAGTTTGCTCAGTTTTTGATTTTCTAAGAACTTTCAGTTTGACCCTCGTACGTACTGCTTATGAGTAGGTATACATATAAGTTCATGCTGAGGTATCCTGCCTGACTGCTATCGTAGATTAAAAAATAGGTACTACTTTGTGTATCTACGTCAAAAATTATATGGAAATTAAATTCAAAGGCAGACAGAAATTTGCCACTTCCACAAAGCCACAGAGAAATGGATTTACTTCAAAAGTTGGTAGGTATACAACACTTTATAATATAAAAATAAAACACGAAGAATGTTGCCAAAAAGTACATAAAGAAATAATACTTGCCTTAGGGGTAAATCTAATATGTCGTGTAGCGCGAACCAACCGGAATATAATGTACCAAGATCCTGATGACCTGAGGCCTAAATGAGATTAATTGTGAATAATCCAAGCGTAAAAAGATTATATTTCGATATCATGATCCTATTCAAAATCTTATACTATTAAACGATCATATATTATATTATAGCCTAAGATCCCGCTGTACAACGACCTTCACCGAGATGTTTATTTGATGAAATGTATTTAATATTTTATTTAATATATCAATAAATAACATTGCATATGGGTTGCCTAACAAATTTTAGTCCGGGTTATGTTTAATTAATAATTCAAAAGAAATCTGAAAAACCCATAAGGCTTAAACCGCACCATTTAGTTGGAATTTGGTATAGAGATAGTTTAATTCCCGCGGGATAGCGATAAGCGAATTATAAACAGGCGGAATCGCGGGCAACGGCTAGTATTATATACCTACCTAAGACCGTCGGATACATTTTAAAATACCACAGCGTGATTTCGAACGTGCACTGTATCGATTTGATCATTAATGAGATGCTGATAATTTCAAGTTGTGCCCCTCGGCAACACAATCAGCCGTATATTTGTCGATTTCAGAGGGTACGTTAATAAATATCAAATAAACAAAATAACAGGCAAAATACAGTAAAAAAATATCTTTGACCTTTCCTCAAAAAATACTCATCCGGCTCCTATTAACCTGGAAACATGTATCAGAGGGTATTTAAATATAAAAATCTGAGCCACACCCCCACCCGCATGCCCGCTTCCAGTTTGGCGAGGGCATCAATAAATAAGGAGGAGGTCCGTTGTTGGGGCAACACAAAGTGGTATGATTACATGCGAGCATACGATCCTGAATATTAACGCGACGGTGGACTCCTTTAGAATTATACATTATAGACAGACTGCTAAATTAAAAGCAAATTGAGCAGAGGTTTCGTGCGGGCTTTGGACAACAATTATTCAACATGTTCAAATGCCTAATTTACTATTAACTTGATCGCTACGTTTAGTAAACAGGCTATAAATAAATGATAAATGATATGTTATTTCAAGGAATAAAATATAACTGTAACAAAAACAACATTGAAACGCTTCCGCCTAGCCAGCCATTATTTTATTTTATACTTCAAAACATGAAAACTCGATTTTAGAACTACATTGACGAGCAAAAATAACGAGTCACTTTCCATACTAAGTCGTATGAAAAGAGACCCGTTAGTATATTTACCACTCAAAAGTGGTAAAAATTATGCTGAATTTTAATTACGACTAGATTAGAAACAAATTACTGTTCCAATTAAATCTAATCGTTATTACAGGTCCAGCACATAAAACTGAGTCCGTTCCTAAGCGGAGTTAGTATCAAACCCGTGTGCATTTTACCTGCCAGGAGCTGTTCAATTAACACGTATTGACGACAGCAAGGCTAAAGCCCGACTGGAGCAATGCGTCGTTTGACACATTGCTTCAGTTGCCCCTCCTGCGCCGCTTCCATGCCTTGGAAAGGGACTCAGTTATGCGTTAGGCCTGTAGCTCTAATTATTGAGCCGATGAATTGAAGATCTAATCTTTGCTGTAGCAATACGCAAGTTTTTTTCTCTTTCGAGTGATGTGCTTTTGAAAATCGGATCAAAAACCACATTGCGATGGTCGTGGTAGTTGACTGCCTCTTCAACTGACGTTATGTTTTTTATCAGCATCAAGAATTTATATGCAATGCATCTATGTATGAATTCATAATAATAATTATGTCAAAAGTGAATAAAATAATGTGTTTATTTGGTTTACTGACGGCGACTGTGCTTAATTGTTGGAGACACGTGAGCATTACGCGTCCAGCGATTGAACTCCATGGCGATTCCACGACGTTAATAAATACAAAGGAAATTGTTTTTTGCGTAACCAAAAGAAAGTAAAACGCTTGAAGTTGAGAGTTAATTTATTTCAAAGTTGTTTGTTAGTAATTTGTTGCGGCCGCGTCCTCGGGGAAGACCGCGGGCCCACTGTTGTTACACAAACTTTTTCTTGTTACAAAATTTGAGCCGACTACTTGAGAGTCGCGAGGTGCTTACATCTGTCACAACTGCTTTTATTGCGGGCTAGCTGCCTCAAACAGAATTTTCGCTTAGGTTTTATTAGGTAGCGGTAGCACCTGCTCTCGGACAGACTATTCCAAAGAGAGCACTAACACTAAAACAAAGTTTTGTATTAGTTTCGCTTAATGTATGTGTAATGTCGCTCTTTGTTTTCAAGGCAATCACAAATTAAACATTTTTAAAATCACTATTTTAATACGAATGTAATTTTTATTTTATAGAGTAAAAGTTTATAAACCGGCCAAGTGCGTGTCAGGCCACGCGCAGTGCCACGTGCACTGCGCGTAGTTGCCTGTCACAATAAGTAGACGAATACCTACTATGGACGACAGTACATTTTATAAGTTGGTTGACTACTATTTGTTAAATTGTAAAACCAACCTAGTAGTGATAGTTTTCCTTTAAATTTCGTTATATTTACTACCTACTAAAAAATCATAGGATTTTTTCATCTGTCTAAATACAACCGAGTAATTTACTCGTCACTTTTGACGTTCACTGCACATACTTACCATCTCGAAAGCTAGTGGTCTTACTACAAAATATTGAAACACGTTCGAGACAAGGCAAATGAAAGTATTCTATGAACTGGCATCTGTTAAACGCATGCCACATGTCATGTACAAGGAGTGTGGAATTATTTGTGGTATACCGACCCAGCAGTAAGACTAAAGTTAGCACAACACTGCAAGTCTGATGTTTTATACTTTAGTTTGCCTCGGATACTACACAAGTATAAGGTAAAAATACTCTGTTCATAAAATATTTATGTTCACGAGATACTTTTCCTTCTCTTTTTATTATACTCGGCTCTTCACCCTTTTCCTTGTTAGAAAATGTTCGAGATCCATTAAAGTACCTTCCTGTATACTAAAATAAAGCTAAGAGTGCCTTTGTAATTTTGTTTTGGGTACCTGGTAAAATTGGCGGCATAATAATATCTGGCCGTGGTTACTATTGCATAGTTTAATTTCCCTATTCTTACTATGGAATGTTCTTAATTAGAACGTGTCTATTCATGTTGAGATTTCACTATTGAGCTCAATTTAAAAAGGTTTTTCTTAAAATTTCTGCAGCACTAGGTACTAGTAAAATACGTACCTAATTGTGAATTTGCTAAGTAAACATTTAATTTTAACAATCTCAAAAAACATTCCTTTTAAGCGTAAACTTTCCCATTAACACGGGCAACTTTCTAAAGTCAAATTTTAATTTCAAATATTTTAACTCACAAATATAGAATTCTAGTTTCAGTTCATACCTATTAGTTGATTACTCAAAAGACAGACGCTGTGAAGATACTCCGATTCAATTTATCCATTATAACTACTTAATTAGGTTTGCGCGTGTGACTAGTAACTACATTCATTTGCTCCTCTACCTCTAATAATGATTGTCAACACAGTGCCTATATAATTAATATTTTATTTCAGTATAAAATAATAGACAACGTGTCCCATGGGAACTGTAGTAATTACTAGCTCGTTATATTAAAGGGTGTGCACGTGACGCGATATTTGCAATTTTCCCCTCCAGCGTGTTCCCATCATCAGGGAGGAAGAATTTAAGAGAAATTTATATTCCTTATTTACCGGCTCAGCTCCCCGAGAACGCCTATGGTCGACTCGATTGAACTCATAATAAAATTCGATTTTCGTCCCATCCGCGTTGTGCAGCGTCGCGGCAGTGGCGTGGCCGTAAATGTTGTCACCACGGCTCACCTGCCCACTCTAGCCAGATACTAATATTTGCCAAATACTCACGGTATGTAATATATGTCCTACAATTATTGTGTCCTGAATATTTACAAATACGCACTTGTCATTCAACATTAAGCACATTATCCTTATGCTAATATCGCAGGTTGATTTATGTACATTCGCAAACATCGGCTCGCTCCGGAGAGCACCGTGAAGAATAAGATATTTCGTGGAACAGACGCGATTTATTCGCCGCCGCGGGCGCGCTCATTGATAAATATAACCAATAAAGGAAAACAAAATGTCCACGAGAGAAATTATTGCGGTTTCCGTAATTTACCTCTTTGTTTATTTTTCTTTACATTTACCGCTACTTTAATAAATAATTTGATACCGTTTGCTTTAAACCGATTTTGTTACAAGCTTGAAGATATTTTTTGTAACGCTATTAGGTAGTATTACATGATATGTTACTACACGATAAAGCGATGATAACATCAAAACTTTCGTGACATGAACATTTAATTACATCAGCCAGTAATTTATACATGAGATAATTATGGGTGTTCGTTCAACTGCCTAAAATAATGGTTATAAGTTCAGAATAGGTACGATTATCAGTAATGCTTCAAAAAAGTTCAATGAAATTATATTTGTTAGCAAAAGTTTGCGTCCTTGTATGTTATCAAGCAGTTGTAAGCTTGCCTACGGAATCCAAAAGTTTATCGGTTACTTACTTGACATGAAAGATATATTTCATTTTTTTTTCTCTTGGAAATATATTTTCTATTAGCTTTCTTTTTCTTTTTTCTTTCTTTGCATATGCTTTTTTTACCTTGACCAGTAGACTTTATGCATCTCTACTATAGACGAATATAATATATTAAATATAAAACCATTTTACAATAAATTTCATAATGCTAATTACAATGTCTGTCAAGGAAGTCATTATGATATTCATCGAGAAAAGGTTTCACAGTGGGTCACAGTATACTTATATAGTGCTTTAGGGATTAGAGATTTCACTTCCATAGAAATTCACCCATATACATTTGACGCGGCGGCAGAACAATTGCACGGGCTATAATTCGAACTCACCATTCGCTTTTCCGTTCGGACACAAATCGACCCACAAAATGGGTCGGCAGCTATTGTAAAATATCCCTATTCATGAATAATGTGACGCGCTTCCCTAGACGCTGGAGGTGCGCCGCGGCAGACACGGGATCGGCGCGGCGTCGTAAATATTCAGGGTCCGGCGACCGACGACGCTCTGCGATACATCAAAGTCGCATCGACTTCCATACACAAGCCACAATTTTCCAAAGTGTCACGCACCTCCTAAATTTAAAGCGCTCGTGCCGCAGAGTTCAAAGCTATCGCTTTTAGTTATTTTAGTAAGAGCGGTAATTCATTATACTTACATAATGGACTTATGATGTAATAATATTCCTAGTGAAACTTGGTCGTTCAACATGACCTTTAAACGCGTATGTATGTAAATAAAAACAAAATATAGACGGATTAAAAAATAACTTAAACTTAACTCAGGTTACCTGGTAGATAGATAGATCCATTTCAAGGGTTCGGTTTTGTACTACTCATAATTATGTTACATTATGTCACGTTTACGTATTTATTATTTTATTTGCTAACTATATTCGTTAGTATCCGTTGTTCATAGGGTTTCGCAATCCGAAAGGATAAAAGGAATAAATAAAATAAATAAATGTAAATATCTGTCTGTAGTGGTATAATTTGAAATTAATAACAAATAGGTACTAAGGTCGGCGATCAATTAGAGATGAGAAAAAATTATAAGATACACTTATTAGAAAAGGTATTTCGATATAAATTTCCGTCTTATGAAACCTAACAAATGAAACCTACTTCGAATACAATAGAAGTCGGTATTTTTAAATACGGTAGTAGGTACTTAAAGGTTTGCAATTTAAAGGACGCCTTAATTACCACTAGAAATCGATTTATTGACACATTTTCAGACTCATTTAGGACGACTAAGGAAACAGTATTTTATAGGTCGCTGCGTCGTTTTCAATAAAATCAACATGAGTTATTGGCAGACTCGGGTACTATGAAAAATAGAAAATTACTAAGTAAAATAGGTATAAAGTAAATGCCACCAATTCGTCACTCGTGCGAGTTTTGCTAACTATAAACTTATACTGAGTAATTGGATATTCAATAATTGTTTCTAAGAAAAACAATCAGTATAATATTGGTATTCGGCTCTCCGTTGTTATTACTGGCTAAGGACGATCCAGAATAGCGGCGGTTAGTAAAACTTTTGATATTTACTTGAAATTCATTGTTAGCTTTATGTTAAAATGCTAATTACTTCTATCAAGCCATGTTTTGATTATTTTTCTGTTAAATCCAATAATATACGAACTAGTTATACAATAGTGATGTAGGGTAGGTATGTATATGCAGCTTTCACTAAGTAGTTAACGTGGTTTCAGTGACTCTGTGTAGTCTTAAGATAAATATAAATATTTGTAATTCCTTATGATAAAAAATTGAAAAAATAAATCAGAAGACATTCTTACGATGCAACTTTGGACGACCGGATAGCCTAGTGGTTATTGACCCTGACTATGAAGCTAGAGGTCCCGGGTTCGAATCCCAGTAGGGGCAGACAGTTGTATGATGAATACGAATATTTGTGCCCGAGTCATGGATGTTGTATGTATTTAAGTATGTATTTATCTACATTATAAAATATAAGTATGTTTATCCGTTGCCCGGTACTCATAGTACAAGCTTTGCTTAGTTTGGGGCTGGGTCAATTGGTGTAATTTGTCCCAAGATATTTATTTATTTTATTTATTTAACTTCAAAATCGCAAATTGTATTAGGGCACACATCGCCTTTCATGCGCTGGGGTTTAAAAATATAGTCATTTTATGAAGGCTCACGAGCACTCGAGCATGCTCGGTCCGTGCGTCCGATGCGAGCGTCCTCGAGGGTGATAACTTTCGATGGATTCAATCAAATCAGTTAAATGTAGCTGTAAATTGGGCAGTTCCACTTGAGTGATATTGAGTAATGGTCGCCGCGTCAATATTGATGGGCAGCCCGGGGACGCGCGCCGTATCTCTTCTCTGACGTGTTAATTTGTCAAAAACCAATGTCATAAAGAAAAAGTGAGGAAGTATGATCCTTCACTTATGGCGATAACATCGTCCACTCCAACAAATAGCGCATCACAATCAGCTTGGTTTCAGTTCCAGTCGTAAAAGCGATTTTTCTTTCTCAATTATTGCACCCTTGACCGAAATAAAGACAGAAAGGAAAGAAAGGAAATGTTTATATGTAAGAATATTATAAAAAATAGTTAAAATCAAATATAAGACAGTAGAAATAATTAGTTAGCAATGCCATTGTAAATTCTTTATTTCAATTGGATGATTGATATTATATTAATGTCAATCAAACTTTTTTAAGTCCAGAAGTTTGTAAGACTACGAAGTGAAGTTATAAATATTACGCTAAGTTGAACTTTAAAATTAATCGGCGAGCACGCCGTATCCTCATGACGGTGTCCGTCCGAAACAAAGATTTGTGTTTTCTTAAGTCATCTAAAAGGTAGAGATAACAGGTCACGCGCGCACGTCTGTCGTTACCCCTCGCCTCTTACATTTTATTACGTCCCATTACCTGGGATTAAGTCGGCATGCATTGCGCGATGCTGTGTCGTGCGGCGACGCCGGCGCCGCCGCGCCGCACCGCCGGATCCGCGCTAATGCCACCCGTTACATCAACACGCGTCGAGATGATGTTATTAATGCATGCCAGCCCCAGTCAACATGTGACCTTGTGAATTCATAAACTAAGCTGAACGTAAGCTTCAAAGAATCCATTACCATCTAATTAAGTCGGCTACAGCCAAATGCCTACAGCTCTTCTAGGATTATCGCCTTTTGTTGGTTTTTGTTTATACGTATATACCATTTACAAATGGATTACCAGCGCACCTGCAATTTATTATGCTCTAGGGATGTATAAAATGAATAATGTATTAGGGAATCATACGCCGTAAAATGTAATTGCCATGTCGATGGCTAATACTCGTACGTACCACGTACTACATCAAGGCTAAGTAGTCGGAGCGCGGTGCAGGGTGGCTCGCTGATTTCGTAATCAAGTACGGCCGTAATATAATTTCCTGGTCTGCGCTAATGAACGTGTATTTTGTTTCATCTGCCGTCAGCAGCACGTAAAACGCGCGACGTAAAATCAACATTTCATTTGGCCCGGGTTCGTCGAGCGGACTTGCTAGCTCGGGCTTCAAATTTGTGTCAATTAATATTTTTCCTCTTCGTTTCCGTCGCTGCAAATAGAAAATATCCTTTCGCAGTAAGCTTATTAACTTAATTTTTCTTTTATCGCCTCGTTCTTCTGACTTTTTTAAGTACCTAATTATGTGTATTTATCGCACTTTATTTGGCCTATTAAAATCGACATAAAGTATCCCTGAGGTGGAAGTAAAAGAGGATGAAAACATCATAAATTATACGCTACAGCGCACATGCGTATAGTTATACTCTAACAAACACATGATAAACGAAAAGTTCACAAAACTGTCGGCAGATTCAAAGAATTGCATATTTTTAATGAAATGTTAATACCTACGCTGAAGTTGCAATCAGTATTTTTTCTGACACAATAAGGACCTAAATACCTTCGCCAAACGAAGACAAAGTTCCGAATAACTGAACTCGTCACCGAATACCTATATATTGGCCGAAGTTCACCCCGTGGAATTGTTACAGGCTTTTGCCTGAAAGATTACGAATCTCAAGATTTTATAAAGAAGAAATGTCGAGAAACTTAAGATGAAGCCAAGAAATCTAAAAATGTTTACTTGTACGAGTAACTATAGTAAAAAAGAAATCTTAGATAGCGAGAATAAATCAAAATTTCCTAGAACTATATAACTATATAAATATAACAACAGTAGGTATTCAAATTACTCAACAATAGTTCGTGGACAGAGACAGAATCTTGATGGCACCCGAACCGAATACATTATTATGTAAATAACTAAAATAAAACCGTTAAAGATGTTACACCTAACTCTCTCTCACAACGCCATTCGTCAATTCTGTGATATCAACAGCCAATGGCTGCAAAGCATTCAATTTTTGTAATGTTCTTGACGTGCTTCTAAAATTCGTTTACTGCGCATCTTGATATAATCTTCAGAAGCCTTATAAACGGGGTATAAAACAGGATACTAAGCAAAGCTGAAGCGCTAAAATACACGTAAAATTACGCCAGTTTTTGTCCAAGAATATTTTTTCTGGCTTTGATTCTTAATGCTACGAGTATTGTGTTAGATTTTTTTTAATTATCAAAAAACCGTGCAAATGCGTGTTTGGCTGTCGGGTCAGGCATAATGGAGAGTTCCGCACACAATCTTCAACCAAAATATCAAAGCGGCTTTTTTGTAAAACAATTGGAAATTTTTTCCTCATTTATTATTTTTTCTGTGTTTTATGATGTCACTTTTAAAGGTCTGTCTCCAGCCTATATACGGCCCACGCGAGCACAATGCGGATTGGAAATTTCACACACGCCATTGAATTATTTCGCTCATACCTACCTTCCAAAAACTTCAGAAGTGTGATTCCGGACTCGAACCCACGACCCTCTGCTTAGGAGGCCACAGGTCAAACCGCTGAGCTATCACTGCTTACTGGGCTACCACACGCTTGTTCCGTATTTCGTAATGGCCGTCGAACCCTAAAAAGTGCTTATTTTATTTAATCACGGTCACAAAAATTATAGGCTGTTGGCAACCTTCGAACCTAAAATTTTAGTGAGTTTCTTATGACGGAACTTCGTTGTTCATCCTAACGTGGAACGATCAAATAAAATAAGCTATATTTTTATTGCTTTACCACAAATTACTTCCGCATCAGAATCCTCACTCAGAGTATTCGTTATAAAATGTTTTATTTATTTTATTGGGTGTAAACAAGCCGGGTGCGGCTGCGGGGCGCATTGTCGAAGAGTCGTCGAGATAAATCGCCTGGCTACGTGTTGTGGAGAGCTGTTCGATGTATCACAGGCACGTAACCAATAGAACCGGTGCAGACACGTTGCGTGAGGCTATTCTCCCTTCTCACGACCTCATAAATCCTTACTTTATAAATTAGATAAGATGCCGTATACAACGACGGTGAAGTGCTGAACAATGTTTCTAAGTGACCGTCCGTCCCTAACTAATTCTTTACCTATAAGCGTTGGGCACTTCACACAGCTAAAAAAATGCGCTGAGGTGAAACAATTTTATTTTGAGAGCACCGATTGATGTTTTGATAATATAATAAGTAGTATTTGAATAGCTTTATTCATATTTTTAATATAAGGTAGTGAGGTAATACCCTTTAAGCTTTGACTGAGTAGTGAGTACACATTGATTAACTCTAAGTGTAAAGTTGTTTCCATCTTGTTATGTGCCAGGAAGGGTAAAGGGCAGCTATATAGTTGCGTTAAGTACGATGAATATGCGTAAGTCCGTGGTAATCCCTCAATTAAGCAAGTCTCGCTCTATGACCTGTTTGCCTCCGACATCCTTCACTCGGAATAAGTGTTTGTTCAAGTGTGTTTCAAGATTATACAAAGATAAGGTTATCGATTTACTGTCAGGGCGCTCCAAACTTTGGTTAGAGTTGTTTAAGGGGCGATATTGTGTGACTCCAATCGATATCCCTCGTTGGTAGCTATTATGTTAAGTACAAAGTTTTATACGTATTCTTCTTTTCTGAAAAGTGGCACAATCCAGACATTTCATAGAGAACCAACGTTTTCATTTTATGTAATTTTAAATTCATTCTAACATCACTCTTCCGCATAATCTGTAGGTCCATTTTCCATATTTTGACGTACGCTTTTTTCCTTTATTAAGTAAAGGAGAGAAGGGGTTTATCTCTAAACAAAACCGTTGAGATTAAAGTGGATTGTAAGTACTTCGAGTTTCTCTTTCTTTTGTCCCACCCGCTACGTGACGGAACCTGTTCTATATTGACCTCATAAATTCAAGGCAAACTTTAACGGAAAGCGGTTAAGAAGTAGGAGATTTATCGTATCAACAAGTTCCTGTACATGCTTGTCGTATACAATCGTATCAAGGATTTATTTTTCCTTGTTAATAGAATGGTGGGTGGTTCCATCAAATTGTGTAGTAAATTATGAATAGTCTTGATATTAAAAAAAAAACCTAAGGAAAATCCGAGGGTGTTTATGGCTTTCAGTCTTTACTTTTCACTTTGACTGCCGGAAATTGCAAAGAAGCATTGAGTAAACTTAAGCACATTAGCATACAAGAATTAGGTGTATTCTAAATCATCCATAAGCCTAAGAAAATATTCGCATGTATTGCGTTTTTCTCCGGGAATTTTGGAAGGTAAAGTTCAATACATAAAGGAATATACAATATACCTACATGTACCTAACTTTCGATATTTGTTTAAGTTAACTTTCATATACAACGAATACCTAAACCTACTTAAAAGCTGAATAAGGAATAAATTGAAAACATTTCAAATAGAAAGAAAGAAGACATTTATTCCTTTTTGCAAGACACACAAGTGAATATACACAATTTTATAGCAAAAAAAAACAAATAAGCAAATATGTTTTGCGTTACGAAACTTGAAAAAAACCTAACCCGTGTTCAGGCACAGGCTCTTGAGCGCTTTGGGAATAATTTAGAGTACCGCACCGCGTCGATAGTGCATATTATGCAGCAAATACAATCACTAGGGAAAATCAAAAACATTGGCTGGCAAAGGACGCTGCTGTTTATGCGAAAGAGACTCATTTGAATCGAAGAAATGCCAAACATTTAGACGTACTCGTATTTTCTCACTTCTGTTACTTTTAATTTCGAGACAGGGTAAAAAATACTTGAAATGTTCATCAAATTTGGTGTAGCTACACCGGACCCTTTTTTTTAAGTTTCAAAAAATCAGAAACCGGTACATGAGACGTTTATAGCACCCGTACCCTAATTACTCGTATACACGTCTTACTTAATGCCGTGAAAATAGAGTGTGAAACTTTGGCGACATTGTTCATTTATTGGTAGGAATGCGATTAAATGAATCGTGTCAGTACGTACGTATTACGTGATTCCGGCAGAATGGTTCAATATTAGTGGAACGTGATCCCAATGAACGGAACGACTCTGAGATTTATTTCAAGAATTGTTCAAAATTTATGAAATGCGCCTTGGGTTTACCTAACAATAACTTAGGTTTATTTTATTACGCAGTGTGAGCTCCCAAATAGATATTGCGGGAGGTATGATTACATTTTTAACAGACTTCAGGGAAAAGAAAATCCCGTATTTCTCCCGCATGTGTGTGATCAATTTTCTCATAAACTATACGACCGATTTTTATGATTCTGTCACTGAGGTAATCTAGTTACTTGTGGGAATGTTTAAATTTTACTTGAAGTGAAATATATATATTTTTTAGAAAGAGTTATTTTATTATGTCATTCGCGGTAGCGTAGTGGTTTGACCAGTGGTCTCTCAAGCAGAGGATCGGAGGTGCGAATCCCGGGGTCTACCTCTGAGTTTTTCGGAATTTATGTGCGATATATCATTTGAAATTTACTATGACCTTTTCGGTGAAGGAAAACATAGTGAGGAAACCTGCATGGAACTGCGAAACAATTCAATAGTGTGAGTGAACTTCCCAATCCGCATCGGCAATCGCATGTGTGAGCTATAGCCCAAGCCCTCTCATGGTGAGAGGAGGCCTATGCCCAGCAGTGGAACGTAGGTTGGAGATGAGATGAGAAGTGATTTTGTAAGTCTGCCAATGAAAGTTAAAAGTGTGTATTAAAAATAATCTGTTTTTTAATTTATAATGAGCCACTCGTCACTAACGTGTTTCAAACCAATTCGCGGTTCATGTTCTAGGTGAGCTCGAACTGAGCCAAACGATAACTTTTTCTGTAATTATTATTTCTTAGTTTCACATTAGATTTATATCAAGGATTGATTTACATTATGAAATATTTGTTTAGATAAGTATGAATTACTTTTTAAGGAAAAGTAAAGTCAAGTTGATAAATTTGTCTTTTTTTACATCTCTGTCACTACTTCCAACTCGCACTTATAATAGTTTTATTTTACTGCCTATGTACATACCTATACTGGAACAAAGGCTAACGCCCAGCAAGCAATCCCAACAAAGCTGATGGCGTTTGACTGTCCATCACAAAATAAAACGATGCGACCGGGCTTTCATTGCTTACTGCGGTACTTTTTAAATTGTTTAATTGACAACACTTTTTTGACGGATTTGAATGACATTTACCCATTTTAGGAATTTCTTTCACATGGTTTCTGGGCAGAAAAGAAATTGCTATGCTAACGCTACAAGAATTTTAGTTTTGTTTGTTTATTTAAAGGTTTAAGGTTTTCAATCATTTTTCAGCCGCATTCACACTCGTTAATGACTTCTCTGAGATTACCGAGAGCAAACGCACATACAAACAGATAAAATATTCCACTGATAAAATTAGGTAAATTTTTTGGGATAACCCATTGAATTAATATCTCTAATAACACTTTCTCACAAAAAACAGTCAACGATCAGTTACCTACTGTATTATGTAGAATAAAAAAGATATAGAAAATACCTCGGAAGAATTCCACCTTCTTGTAAGTAAAATTCTTTCATTTGTTTCCAGTCTGTGTAACGTCAAAGGATTGCAAAGATCTAATTTCATAGAATGCATTATAATTTGTTATTGTATATTATAATTTGTTTTCAATAAAAAAAAAAAAAAAAAAAAAAAAAAAAAAATGAGCCGGTATCCAATTTAATATTTCATTACAACGAGAAATATTCTCTGCTTAAGATAGATTTAAACAGTGACAAAGCCGTCTGATGCGAGCAATGTTTCCTTATAATAACACTGTCCTAAGGTCACCTTACACTGTCAACACTTTATTAGCCTTTTCATAACACGAGATTTCGCGGACAGAGGATCTCGCTCGGGAAATTGTTACTGTGGAATAAACATTACTGAAATCCGATCCGAGGCCTTATTGCCAAGGGTGAAACTGCGAACGTGTATTCAATGAGAATTGTTGGGTTAACAAAGCAGATCCAGTGGCAGCGATGACGGGCGGAGGCCTAGCGGCTCAGTGAGCCGACTCCTACACGCGGCGCAGGCAGGCTAATAGCACATTAGAGGAGCCATCTCGGCGCGCAGCTTTAAATATTAACGCCGCAGGCCACCGCATACAACCTCCCTTAAAAAGACTTTTTATTTGTGGATAACGAGATAGCGCTCCTACTGTATAATGAGGTTTCTTACTTCTCAGTAATGACTTTCATACGGTTATTTATTAATCTTTTTTAGTGGTGATAAAGGTATGGCCGGCTTATTGGGACGTTGGGTTTAATAGCTATTTATGAGTTCCTGAGAACGGTCGCAAGGGATATTCTCCGTAAGCTACCCAGTTATGGCCCCATAGATTTGTCAATAAAATGCTTATTACGGGGTTTCATACTTTGAAGAAGTTGGTGCTTTTGTACGATTACAACCCCTCGAGCGTCAAGTCAGCAGACTCAAACAGCTACTTAATTAAGTTTTACCTATAAGGGTAATCACTACTTTTAAGACAAAACGTGGTTGTATGCATATAAACTTTTTTTTTATATGAATAGGAAGGCAAACGAGCAAGTGGGTCACCAGATGGTAAGTGATCACCACTGCCCATAGACACCCGCAACCCCGGAGGGATTGCCGATGCGTTGCCAACCTAGAGGACTAAGATGAAATGCCTCTTGTGCCCGTAATTTCCCCGGCTGTCTTACTCTCCACACCGGAACACTGCTACTATAAACGGCATAAAAAGGCATAAATATGCCAAACATCACTCCAAAGGCAAGGATTTCATAAATACTACAATTTACTATTCGTACCGTTGAATTCAAAACAACTTAACGATTGTTCTTTTATTTACGCGGAAACATGAAAAAATTACACATGTAAATTAAATTGTAGTTGCTGAAACAATTTTGATTGTATTTTAATAAAATAAAGCCACCTCTACGACAAAATAAAAAAAACGAAAAACTATGTATGTTGTTAGACATAGATAGGCACAATAGAAAAAACAGTTGAATTAAGAATTTCTTCGTTTACGTTAAACTGTGAAAGCCGTGAGACTAAAACCCGTGGACAGACGGAAATAAAAAATCAGATTCTTCTATGATAATAAAAAAAAGGTTTTGTGAAACGGCAGAACAGTAATGTAGGTGTATGGTGTAGAGATAAACCACGGGGAATGTAACACGTGCCATATTCAGAGTGGCTTCCCATCGCCCTCGCTAAGCACACATGTGACAACCTTCATCATGAATATTTATGATTCAATATGTGAACGCCACTCATTAAAACGTTTAATTTGACGCATGTTTGACGCATAGAATTTGACTGAAGTATATTTGCTAACATTACCAATTAGTAATTACTCTAATACCTCAATGGGAAAATCAAAATCCATCAAACAAATTGTGCTCGTACATCGATAGCGCTGCCGGAACTGGGATTGCGTTCGTCGTGCGTGTCGATCAATTTGTCATTTCGAGCATGAGCTTAGCAGCTCCTCGTTAAGTCAGAGGCATAATGAAGGTTGATTTACTTATTTTATTAGGATTATGTAAACATCCAATTTTTTCCGTCCACTTTTTCTTTCTAGTATTATTTTTAACAGTAGACTTCACCAATTAAGAGGTTGACTAAAATGTCAGTATTTTAAGACAAACTTTTGTGGAGTTTCAACTTCACTCGGAATTAATTATATCGCCGCCTTTTGTTCGGCCGTTGTTGTTGCTAACTTCATTTCGCTGTCACGCCGACACTTTTTCCCGAAGCAATTACGATCGTTATTAAAAACTTGTTTCCGATCCGTGATTTTACATTTCGCGTAACTTTTGCAATATTTCTCGCAGGAGGTCGACGCAAAACGAAATTTGCATATTCAGCAGTGAAATTTACGTGACAAACAATGCCCTATTAGGTACAATGGGAATGTCTTTACATTGTTACGGCATGGGGGCGGCGCGGTGCGGCCGGCGAGTGGCGCGGGCGCCGCGCGTCGCGTCACGTCGGGAGTCAAAGGGCAACCGTCGGCGGCGGTCGGAGCTGATTTACGGCGAGGACCTGTGGCTGCCCGTGTTTAAAATGAAAATTATACACGGGCCCGCGCTGTGAGGGCGCGACCTTTCTCTCGTAAAGTAACTAATTTATGAACTCGCGATACTCCGGCGGAGATGCCTGCGCTTCGCTCTTGAAATTTTAACCACCGCCGCTGCTGTGAAGCTGCTGAATTTTTGATGGCACGCTACACATCTTGACTTCGGCTAAATCGATGCTTTTAGTTTTTAAAGTTTGCAATGACATTCGGATTTTTACACCTGGGAATAACAATGGATCGTGGCAGGACCGAACTTGGCAAGTACGATGGATTTTGTTCTAGATTGCACGTCGAAACGATCGTGTTACCAGCCAGACGTAAAGAACCATCTGATATTACTTATGTGCATACCAAATACGTATGTACCTAAGTAGGTAAGTTACCCTGAATTTTTAGTATCCACGTACATAGAACGTTGTCATAGTGATATGGTTGCTTGTAGTGTTTACAACACGTTGCTAAAGTTTGGCAAAGTCAATTGACAGCGTTTCATGGTGACTCAACAATGAAAGTTGTTGACCGATCATTCTTTGACGCGTTTTTACAGTTTGCAGCGTACTCACAGACTTAATTAATATTAGTAGTCATTTGATAGTACCTATCATTTGAAAAACAGCGCCTTCTCTCGTCCCTGGTGAGCAGTAGATGTTCCACGGGAGTTTGTAATTGTGTCGTACAGACACATCATTCAAACAGATGACGCTTAGCGACAAAAAAAGGTCACGTGACAGTTAGTAACAGGTAGAAAAATTCGGAGACTACCCACCTGCTATGGGTGGTGTAGGGGTATAGCACGCGTCACGGAATGACGAGGATCCGGGTTCGATTCCCGGCCATAGCTTTACTTTTCGGATTTTTCTATGTGTTCTAATTTTCATAGACATTTAGAAATTTAATATTAATAGTGTTTTTTTATGTAAAATTACTTTCGTAAACTAATTGGAATGAGATGAATGCAAAACTTGTTTAGTTTAGCCTGCAGCAGCTCAGCCGTGCTGTGAATTGATTCCCAATCAAATCACACACAGAATCCCTAATTAAGCAACAACAGAACAGTTGTACATATTAACATTTTCGAATTTAAACTACGAATAAAATCATTATTTTATTGCTTTCGATTTACCAACCGGGCCAATATGCAAGCAACGTTATCAACGGCATTAATATAAAATATGAAAATAAAATGAAATTGGGAAGTATGTTATTTTTTTTCGTACAACGAGATAGAAAAAGAAGCAAGTCGGTTACCTGCTGGTAAGTAATCACCATTACCAATGGACACCGGAGCTTTACAGATGCGTTGCCAGCTTAGACGGCCAATAATTCAACCATCTGTTTTACTCTCCACACCCGTAGGCTTATTATCTAACTCGCTCGCAATCGCCATCATGTTCATTTTGACAGTTCTTGTATGAATGTGACAGCTAGCTGATTCCAATGCTAATTGTCAGCCTATACATGAACTGTCAAAATGAACACGATGGCGAATGCGAGCGAGTTAGACAATAAGCCTACTGAACACGGCAGCGCAAGCACTGCTGCTCGATATCAAAAGCAAATATATATGACATGTAAATATATAGGTAGCGATAACATTAATAGGTACTGGCTTGAAATGCTTTAAAACTAAACTAATCGGGCGCAATTACTCACGTATAAGTTAAATTACTTGTTTAATAGCGGTCGGAACCCGCGTGCAGCTGTAGTAGTCCGGGCAGCCTAGGTAGCTCGCTATTACACCTCGCTACCCGCTTCATACTGGCCTGACCCGGAATTTTGATTAAGCGTTAACTAGATTACACTAAGGGTAAATTGAGACTGTTTCTTAAACTACTAAACAGTTAATAGTGTTTGCCTGAAACTTGCGAGTTTACTTATTTGCTCGCTGACATCGGCTATGAGAGTTATGGCGCAAGTTTCGCTATACTCCGTCGCGTAATCTGAGGCTCTAAGCTATGCAAATTGCGATACAAATCTGCACACCGCTTACTGAATATGTTCCGGGAGTAGTTTTAATAAGTGTTATAGCAACTTACGTGCCTACTATGAGGTAAGTTGCTTATGTAACTAATTTACGATTGCGCGATTGCTGTCAGGAAGCGGACCTCGAAGTAGTTACATACATACATACTTATACAGACACAAAAGTTTGTACTTGTATAAATAGATGGGTCTACTTCTATCTAAGGTAGTACGACCTTCTATTACGACATAAGTGTTGTCAACTTTGTAACAACTTCTGCGGTAAAATTGTGTTGTACATACATACATACACAAATCACGTCTTTATCCCTTACGGGGTAGACATTGTGTTGTAACTTTAAATAAAGAAGAGATTTAAATTCGTAGGTACAGATCGTGATACGCTTTTATTTTAAATTGGTTTGAAAAGAACTGATTGAGTGTGTCATCAACGCCCAATTCAAACCCTAGGACCTAAAATGTTGATAATTTACAAAGAGGTTCCATGTATTATGTAAATTGTAAATAAGGAATATTGGTGTATTTTTTTACCACGGCTCTAAAAAAGGGAGCGAAGCCTGAGGCGCAAGCTATACATTATACACACGTACAATTATAACCGGTCTGAAACTTCGCAAGTGAATTTCTGCAAACTCACTCTGTTTTATGGTATTCAGAATTTTAGTTAATGAATGTCGTGTTCACAAACAGAAAGTACAAACACAAATGTACACTTTTATTTCCAGAGTTCATGTTTAGTATTTAATTCCCTTAAGTAACAGGCTGACATCATCTTGCTTTTTCCGCAGTTCCACGAGGCGCCCACGCTAACAATTCTGACGAAGTAATGGATCCAACGTATCGCCAATTTATTTGTTTTTCTACTAAGATGCAGAAAAACAAATGGACGGTAAGAATCAATGACTATTAATGTAGGAAAAAATAACGGAATTGATCTTGATCCATAATTGATGTCAAAGTTATCAAGGAGCCAGGATCAAATGTGATACGGTAAAGCATGCAATCAATTATAATGAAGTTATTTTGATCCAAATAATGCTACATCTAGTTATTTCACGTGCGGCTACCGGCCGCTCTGTGACGTAGGCTTTCAAAGATATTATCTCCAGCTCGTGAGCTGAGACACTCGACCCACTTCGAAAAACACTTTGAAGGCAAACTTTTGTTCTTAAATAACACCAAGGTAAAGCAAGAAACGGATGAAGTATCTTGCGTCACATGTCTTCGTTCGGGTTAGAATGGAGGTCGTAAAAAGGAGTTTAAACGGGGGTAGGCGCATCCCCGAGACGGGTTCAGCGAACAAGGTAGGAATCGTGTAAATCAGCGCATCCATAAGTCGGTTGAGTGTCCGTAAACTGAATATTTATGACGCCGCAGCGTTATGTACATTAAACGCGCCAGCGAGACTTGCGTCAAAACGATTTTGCATATTAAAGTCTGGGCATCTACTTAATATACCGCGAGCTAGGAACAGGCATCTAGTGGCATCTGGGATTGCTTCGTGTATTTATTCACAGCTACCTTCCTTCTTCTTAGATTCAAGAACTGATGTTGACAGTTATATTTTGCAATAATTATTTACGTTGCGGCTCTAGCCAGCTTTTGACAAGTTTATCACTATCCTGCGGGAACTATGCAATTTTCCGGTATAAAAAGTAGCCCATGTGTTAATCTAGGGTACCAGCTATATTTGTTCCAAATGTTATCAAAATCCGTCCAGCCGTTTGCGCGTGAAGAAGTAACAAACATACACACACAAACTTTCGCCTATATAATATTAGTGTGATTCAATTTTTAATTGTTTATGGTTTTTGAGATGACTTTTGATTGGTTATACTTTTGTTTCCAGCGAAAACCAGTGCCTGTTTATTTGTGCTCCCAAATACACACGTAACTTTAGTTGCATAATATTGCTTTCATCGTGCTTCGTCACTGTCCATTTCACGCATAGAATTGTGCTCGAAAAATAAGGATCAGTCCCGCATTATAACGTTAGCAAGGATGGATAGACGAAAAGCCTCTTTGAGCGTTTTCCAAAAAAAAGTCGACATGAACATTTTTTCCATAATTTATCTATTTTGGGTTTACCTACTCAGAATCGAACTCAATTCTCATATAAGAAAAAAACGTGTCCCAAAACTTCCATGCCAGGACGTCAGTTTTTTTGTTCGTCTTGTTTTTTTATATGTATGGAACTTGATGAACGGAAAAAAATTCATAGTAAAATCTGGGCTTGTTAAATTATGGAAAAAGTGTTCATGGAGACTTTTTTTTTAAAAACGCTCATTATTCTAGTTCATTTACAGCCACTATACCTAAATTTCATCAGTTTTATTAAATATCAGTTTTATATTAAGTAATTGACCGTTGCGATTTTATTATTTTTTTCTGTTTGTTATTATGCCATTTCTATGCTAATAGCATGTTTGTTTATCTTATGTCTCACAAAAATATTTTTATATTTCTAGCTCGTAAAGGGGAATTTTACTTAACCCCTTACCAACTCACATAATATTTAACATTTTTAAAAATAAAAAGTGGTTAACAGCTTGCCGCAAGTTTATCTTAATTGCTCAGCTTAGCAAACAAAATGGTTTTTTACGCTTTTTACACTTCTCAAGCAGTTTCATGAATTATGAACAATACAGCGTTAAATTATATTTCGTGGTGTCCAGGTTTACTTAAAAATAAACGCGTCAAGAGCGTGTTGGATACGTCCAATGTACATGACAACGCTATTTTTTATCGTAACAACTTATTGAAACCACATATTATATTATGTTTTTTGAATAGGTACTAAAAAAAATTGCCCTGGAAGTTGACAGCGAGTGTTCATCCACCGGTAATGCACTCGAAGGGTCTTTAAACGGTTGTTTTTTGTTTATCCATGGTTTTTGTTTTCATTTTCATTTTACTTTTAATCTTTTACTTATAAAATTGATTGCTTAGTTATTTAGATAAAGTTTTTAAACGTACATTAACATAACACTATATCGAGACTTAACTTTTACCAGCCAGACGGCCAACGGGATTAAAATTTCGTATTTGTTATATCACAATACAATACAATACAAATACTCTTTATTAAACACCACAAATCAGTACAAAACAATACAGAAACAATCCTAATCACCTATGTATGTTCGGAAAATAATCTTAAAATCACTTGTATAAATTAATTGAAGTTACTTTTTGGAAGCTTTCGAACCTTCGCATTTAATTCTATGGATATACTCTCACTTTTCTCTGTAATGTCTCTTCTATGCGTGCTGGGTAAAAGAAAAACTGCGTAAATTAATTACGTGGCCCACTTTTCTTGGTAAAATTTAGTAATCTTTCGTGTACGTTAAATAACTTTTGGAAAAGTTATTCACCGTTAACCACAATACGGCTTTTAAGAACTCCTTTAAAGAATCTAAATTTTCACTTAAGATTTGGGGGATCATCTTTAATGGTCGTCTTATCTTCATCGCATTTGCATAGATTTCACCTTCAGATCCACCGGAACAGACTAATGGTTACTGACCTATGCTCGCTTTTCAGACCGACCTCGAGGGAAGGTGGCGACTTAATTGATAAATCACAGTTCTGGTTTAATCGCACCCTCCGTGAATGCTGCGGAACCTAACTACTTATTACTATGTTTTTGCTGACAACGAAGGTTTATAATTTAAAGAGCAGTGATTTTAGTTGAGTATCTGACGTTTTTTCAAAGGTTTTTGACTTTTTCATTCAAAATTGCGACACAAGACAGAAAAAAGTATATTCTAACTCAAATTCTAATGTTTGAAAATTGCAAAAGAGTATAACTAATTCTTACGAAATCTTACGACAGGGATGATACAGACAGACCATACCTACATTTCAAGCGAGTGGAAATGCCCTCTTTTAGCTTAAACCCATACACAAATCACGTCTAAATCCCTTCCTAAACCCATTCTGTATTTGATTCAACACTAAGCTATTAACGACACTTTTTTTAGTTCTGATACATAAGTAGCACAGTGACAGCAGTGTAGACAATGAGTATACTCATAAGGCCTTGGTCGTTCTCACCCGCCCGCGGCGTCTATAATATGCTATGTTCGTAATTGTTCACGGTGACGGAGAACGACCAGTCTCAAACATTCACGTACGCAGCATAAAGACGCCGCGGGGGACGTATGAGACTGAGAACGAGCGAGGTCTAAAATTCGACGGATGAAAAACTTTCATCTACTGCAATATGCAAAACCTGCAATGCTCCAAGCGTATAGGTAAGGCAAAAAGGCAATGTTAATTTTCAATAAAAATACAATATGCGGACTTTGTGTCATTATAATTTATATTTTCCCCCAAATGCAAATAGCAGGTAGAACGGACCGCAGTAGGCTCGCTTCGCCGCAAAGCTGTGGCGGCTTCATCCAAGTTTGTAGATTTGTGTTTTAAAAATTAAAAGTCTATTTTGTGTATTAATTGATTTGTTAATTTAAGTGTACCTATAATTAAATTGTAACATAAACTTAGTAAAAACAGAACCGTTGTCCGTTTTAAGCGAAAATGTATATTGGCAGGCGTTTATGTTGGTTTATTTATAGAATCGTCTTCATTTTAACCGTGTCAAAATTAAATGTGTCGCTTAAAAGTCAATAATGGCAAGCAGCATCTCATAGAGAAAGGGACAGACTATTCGGGAAACCAGTTTGGGTTCCGTGTGGGGCGATGCACACTGGACGCCCCGCATGCCCTGAAGGGGTTCACCGAAGAGCCGGCTAGGAGAGGTCAGGTAGATATCGCCAACGCCTTCAGATCCCTATCTTTTGAGGTGATAGGGGAGGCACTCCGATATGACGGAGTGCCCCCTTATCTTAGGAAAATCTTAGTGCACTACCTGACCTTAGGGCCTTACTATCGACGGCAGCTGGAAGTTTGAGGAGCCTTCCTCAGAATGGCTCCTCGACTTGTAGGTGCAGCGGGAGCCCTCAGTCAGCTTTTACCAAACACAGGTGGGCCTGATGTCTCGTGCAGACACGGGTTTATGGGGGAGTGATAAAGAAGCATGGCCCTGTACGGGGCACCGATATGGGCCGCCGCTCTCACTGCCAAGACCAAAGACCTCCTTCGGAGGCCACAGAGGGTCATGGCAGTGAGAATGTGTCGGGCATATCGCACGGTGGGATGGACCGGCAACCCTCCCCGGGATATAGAGGCAGGAATACTAGCTGATGCATATCGCGTGCGGCTCGAGAGACGGACGCGTGGCGAATCACTCGCCCCGCAAGAGTTGGCGAGGGCTAGCAAACGCGAGGAGAAGGTGGGGGAGCGCTGGGGCGGACGAATTAGCGAACGCTAAATACGGCCTCCTCCTAAACACCGAAGCCATCCGCCTGGTGCTTCAGGAATGGTGCCAGAGGAGACATGGAACACACATACACAGAATATGTCTTTTGACATCAACATATATTTACAGACACTTATAGCACTACAGTTACCTACTCTATGTCACTCTACTCTGACAGGTTAAAGGTAGGTAGTATATATGTCATTCTACACTATAATCTATATCTGTATCAACTTTTACCCAGACCTGTTCGACCATTTTGGTGTGAAAGAGACACAATCATCCATATATCCTTAAAAACTTTCAGATTTGTAATATTAGTAGGATTCTACCTTGAACTCTTACACCCAAATGTATCAGCAAAATCTTGTAGCAACAGCTTACACACAACTGCGACAGTAGTAAAGTAATAGGAGACGATGAGCGATGACAGCATAATGTGTTGAGAGACCGACAAAGGTCTCCAAATACGGTTAATGTGTGTTATGCGTGACCGAGCTTGCCACGCTCGCGTCACGTAATGCCGTTTCTGTTTTATTTGAAATCACGCCACGTTATCAGGTTAAACAAGTTAGGTCATTATGGTAAATGGCGACTTAAAAATAAATTTTTCATTATTTTTCAGCGCCTTTGTTTCTTTGTGCACAGTATAGTGGGCATATTCATCATCTCCAGCCTACATACGTCCCACTGTTGGGCACAGGCGTCCTCTCACAATGGCTCTCACTTGAGCTATAATTCCCACGCAGGCCCAGTGCGGATTGGAAACTTCACACACACACCATTGAATTGCTACGCAGGTGTATGCACGTTCCCTCACGATGTTTTCCTTCACCGAAAACCACATGGTACATTTCAAATGTAATGCAGTGAGTAAATTACTATTATTTATTTCTGGCTTAGATCAAAGACAAGTGTCCATACGGAGGGTAAAAGTAGCAACAGATGATTATCATTTTGATTTGTTCTAACTTTGCTCAGGATTCGTTAGAAGTTGTCAGTTTCCTATGTTTAACAATTGTTTTGCCATTTTTCCTAATCGTTCGTAGAATCACAACCACCCACCAACGCCAACACCAACACCAACCGACCAGCAACCACCAACGCTAGAAGTATAGCGAAGACTACGATACTCATTCAATGTCTCACATAAAATTTTCAAAAGTATCTATTCGTATGCGGATGTATATTCAAGCAATTATTACTACAACAGAAGGTCAATTTGAAACTATAGACTCACCGTTGGTTCTTACTATCTTTCGTTTTCGTTATAAGTGAAAGTTAAGACTGAGGATAATCTCTTCTAACAACATAGGTACCCTGACAGGATAATGATAATGACGAAAATAACTCCGGGAAAAAGACTGGATATTAACTCAGGCAAGGTATTTTCCGTTCAAACTGTTAGACGCCGACGTATCAAAACTATGGCCTTCCTTCGCGAGGTACAAGGTACAAATTGAAGTTGTTACAGTATTCAAGAATTTATTAACAAGGCGGATAATGTGTATTGGGTAGTAGTGACATTTTTATTAGGAGCCGTAAAAGGGCCTCGACCTATGCCGCGACGCGCCATTATGCCCGCGCCGCCCCACTGAGTGCTTAATGCAGGATAATGGACTCTCTCACTATTAATTTTGCCGTTTTTGTTTTCGAAACAACCATAACGTGCTGCCCGTGTCATCTTATTTATTATGACAACTAGATTATCTCCATAAAGGAATTTTGTTTTACCACATTCTATACAAAATTAACGGGCGTCTAAAACCTGCTCCTGCTCAAGCGAACCGTGAAGATTGTAGCCGGAAAGAGTGTGACCAAATAACCCCTGAATCGAAAAACAGTTTGTACAGCTTGCTACATTTATGAAAGACCTATCTATCTACTAAACCGGAACCCCACACCAGGGGTACAGACATGGCGAAACTATGGTTACATGTTCGTCATTTTGAACTCTAAAAAATTTAAGAAACAACTTAGCCTATGATCTCCTACTTTCGTCATGCTTGAGAAATTCTCTAACGATTCGCAATATTTTTACCACCGTATATAGGTATGGTAAACGCATTTACCACACCATAAAAAAAAGCTCTGTCTACCCCGTAAGGGATAAAGACGTGATTTATGTATGAATGTATGTATTGAACAACTGAGTGTAGACCACCGAAGTTAAGTAACAAGTAGCCAATAAATACTTAACAAAGTAATTATCAACGTATCCGGGCCGGATACGCGAGTACATCCCACAGTCCATCAAACGGTAGGCAACACGAAAACAATAAATTTTGCGAGCGTCAACATTGCGGGGAGGCCAATTTCCAAGAATAATAGAACATCCTACGTACAATCTTGTAGACTTCGAGACGTAAATCGATCTCGGCCGGACTCGGAAGAGTAAATTACAAACCAAGCAGACCGCTGGCCCATAATTTACAGAAAGAGATACCATACATGACCAAAGAAAATATTTTGAAATGACATAATAATAGTCGTAAGTTTAATATGAAACTCGACTTAGGGTTGGATAAAGCGGTTGTCATAAACAAATAGCTTTACGAACATGAGGATACTCAAATATTGGTAGAACGTGGCTTCAGGGACACCAGCCAAGATTTACTCCGGCGTGTATCTGAAATATTGATTCCTATAGTAACTATATACTCCTAATAACTGCGAGTTTACCCAATGGAGAAGTTTCAAACTCGATATCACTTTGAGAAAATAAGGGATACCTACTATTTCCATAAAACAAGACTAACATGTAAACTGTACCTACTGTTTATAGTAACTTCTAAGTATGTCCACTCTAACCTTTCATAGTGAGTCGGTACGGCAAACGCAATAAAGAAATACAGTTAGTGAAATTAGTGGAGCGTATAATTGGGTTAGTTACGCCTTGACGACACTTCCCGTTTTTCCACGAAAACTTTACTTATTACATTTATGATTCACAAAATATGATAAAAGAAACAATGTTAAGCTTACTTCGCGTTGATGTTAATGAAATGAACATAATTAAAGACTTTTTAAAGCTTAAAGCAAATCCAGACATAAATTAAAAGCAAAACAAATGCGTGATTTCGTTAACAATTCGTCTGAATACGGTTATTTCGGTTATTACGTCTCTAAAATTACAATTCGAATTTGCAATTTCATCTTCGGAAAGTGCATTTGCGATGATCGTTCATATTGTGTGCGATTAGAGTACAAGGCTGAGGGAGATATATCGCCGGCAGTACACGGACCGTGGCGCGATGGACTAACAAATTATTGTCGTCCAGGGAGCACGAAATATCGGTCCGAGCCGGCACGTTCGCCCGCGACCTACCAGAAATATATATCTGCACTCGCCATCGGCAGGAAACTGGAAAACCGAGAGAATACTGAGCGCCTCCCGGCGTCTGGGCGCCGCGGTCCGCTCCTGCCTCCGTTGCCTCCTAGCCGACTGTACACAAAATCTTTAACAAATTTAGCTCAATAGACAAGGAGTAATCCTTGAAATTAAACTACATATTCTCCTAAGGTTAAAGTGTTCAAACTTTTCAAGTAAGGAATTGAAACGCAGCATGTGTAGATACTATTTTCTGGTGCTGGCTAAAAACTGCTCTTAAGTAAGGCTTGTTATGTTTACCTATTTAACTACCTGGAAATACAAAGCTCGTCTTATTTTCAAAAAGAAGAAACAAACCGTGATTTTGGTAGTATTTACTTGAAAGTTAAGTTATTTTAAGCAAATGCTGATGAAACTATGGTAGCAATATTTAGAACATTACTTTCAAGAAGTTTACCTTTGGTATTAGGTGCCGAAGTAATTAGAAAGCAATTTCCAGCAACTCGAGCTTACAAGTAATAAGCTGAATAGCTACTAACTTTCACAAGTTTGTTCGCGTACCAAGAACTAGTTTTTAGGGTTCAGTACCCACCCGTGTCAGTCAGTTGATCATCCGATTCACACAATTCCGTGCCAACGGGAACTTTACTATCTGTCCGTCCATCGGTTCATTCGTCCATCATTATGGCGGTACAATATAATAAAAATCACTCTTTATTAAACACCACATAACAAACAATACAGAAAATAGGTACAAAGAGAAAATTTTATATTTTTTCCTGCCTATTATACCTAATTGTGATGGCAGCTACACGTGAGAGTCCAACTTGGCCGGTATATCTTGGTTATAAGTTGTATTTAATTGAACCTTTTCGTATTTTTGTAGACAGTGGCATAGATAGCATAATTTAATAATATGTTTAGTTCATTTACTGTATTGTTAATAGTTACTCATTTTATAGGTCATTGACTTACCTCATAATTTTTTATCCAGATATCATTTCGCAGTCTCTACATATTTACGAAGGCATCTAATAAATCTACTACATAAAGTTGAAGAGATTAACTTAACGTCCTTTTAGTTAATTAACTGTGATGAACCGGTAATGCATTTCAAATGAACCAACAACAATATAACTTTAACGACCTAATTTGATCCCTTAAGACTGTCGCCATTAATAATAAAAAAAACGATTCCACTACCCCGCCAAGGAAATAAACCTTTTCAGTTTAGAGGCTCGTTACAAAGCACTAACGCAAAATTAATTGCAGGTTTCTACTTTTCTTATTAATAAGACGGAAGTAACAATTGTATTTTTTGCCTGGTAAGAAAGACTAGTTTGTAATTATCGATGTAAAATCCTAAAAATCTATCCAATGTTTACTATGTAGAAAGCAGTATGGAGTATTTGGAATAAACTGTTAATTAATGAAAACTAGTTTAGAATAAAAATAGTAAAATATGCAAATGACGTAACCCCACAGCTACCTTTTAAAAAATTCAAGAAAGCGACTGCCAATAACGTCCTTTAATCACTTTAAATTCCTAATAATATCTTTTTTAGTCACTACTTTTCACCGCTTTTCATATCCGGGAGTCCATAGGTAGTGGTGCTCGCTTACCATGGTATAATAAAAACCTTAATCAACAAACTTGACTGTGGATTCGTTATTGAACTAATTGAACTAGATATGTAAACGCAGGAGTCCCAAGTTATTGCGGAATTGACATTATTCAATACGAAACATAAATCCGCTCTGCAAACTTTTGCAGAGTATTACGAAGGTAAATCCCACAATTGGTATTATAGGGGCTCATTCGTTGGTCCAATTCACAAACAAACATCAGTATAATTCGCTTTCCCTGTTTAATTAGTGTCGTTCCCGTCAAAAGGAATATTGGTGTATAAATGGCGAAGGCTGGCATTGTCACAGGCGCGGTATATCATCGGAGTGCGGAAATTCAAAGGGCGCCCGGAAGTACTTGATTTATGAGAGCGGGCCCATGTACGAGCCAGTATTAAAAATTTCATAAAAATATTCTTTATGAATTGCTTGCATTGTGTTGGGTGGTAAATTGCGGATTCATTTCGCACGGCGACCTTGCGCGATGCGCGACATAAAAGCCAACATCGTAGCGCTTGCTGACCGCCAACTGCCGAATTGATAGGGATTGTTTATTAAACACGTATCTAACTGCCGAGCGAACGAAATATCTAAATCGTCTGCGTGGAAATTCAATTTGAACGAAAATGAAACACCCAGACATCAAAATTCTCCCTCGCCTGAAGTTTCACAAAGCAGCTCTATGTCTACATACAAAAAACATGTACCCAGCCTACAGTCAGACAAAAGTGTAACACATTAAATTGCTAATTCAATGTAAACTTTGTTGTAAACGCACCGTGTATCCTTAGATCCCTAATTGACTGACTGAACAGGGAAGTTTCGGCAGTATTCACAACACATCTCTCCCATTTTATACGGCGCGGGTGCGATAGAAACTGTTTTCCGCATGGTCAGTTGCGGGCGCTTACACGCGTAGTCGGTGAATAATTTGCATGAGAGGGATGGAGGCCGCGGGCGCTGATGCCGCCCGGCGCCCGGTAAAGGGCACGTGGAGCCCCACCGGCCGCAGTGCCCACCACCCCAGAAGGGGTACTTGCCACACAAAAAGGATGCATATCCAAAAGTTTTTACTTTTGGCCAGCATCTTTGGCCCCAAGCACTGGGGGACTCCTTTTGATGTTTTTCAGACTTTATTAGTGTTTTATTGATAATAAGTTTAGGATATTTGTTTTATGTTTCATTTTTCTTCTGTTTTATGATAACAAAGTTAATTTTATGGCAACTACAGTCAATAAACCCTAGGTTTGTGGCTGTAAAGAGGACGTAATTTACGCATTTATTTGGTAGTTTTTTTTATTAAATTACCCGTTACCAACGTTTATTGTCAATACGAATAGTAAAAAAAAATACGCTGGCTGCTTTTTATTATAGTGTCTCGTGTGCAATTTCTCAGTGGCTACACTTTGCTATGGCAACTAAGCTCCTTATACTTGGATATAACAGCAACTGTCCATAAAATACGTACGCTATGTTATCTTTTATTAACAGGTAACATTAGGTTACTGGGCTTTGCGTGCTGCGGCCAGGATTTAATGGCGGGCGGCGCGTTGCCTGCCCGCTAGAGATATTCTCATCTCACCGGGGATGACCACCGTTACTATTTACTGGCTTAACGAACTGCAGCCGTATGATTTACCACCTAAATCCTGCCATTTTTATACATTAATAACTTAATAATTGTATGCAATAAAGCTTTTTAACTGGGAGATATGATGAGTTTCGATGAACCAATCTATACTGTCTGTGTCTGTGTAAGTGTCTGGCTGTCTGTTACTTCTTTACGCTTACATTGCTGAAACCGATTTAGTTGGAATATGGCAAAGAGATAGTTTCAGTCCCAGGAAAAGACAGGATAGTTTTTTCCGGAAAACCACATAGTTCCCGCGGGATAGTGAAAAACGAATTCTGCGCAAACGGGTTCGCAGGCAACAGAGATTATCTATTTAAAGTTACTGAGCCTTCTACACATTGCAAGAAAAGTGTTGTCTGCGCAATGTAAGAATGGTTCGAGACCGTTACTGTTCTATTGGCGTAGGGACCTATTGATGTAACGAAAACAAACTATGTGCATTAAAATAACAAATAAATTCTACAGCTAGTTTAAAATACAAACATAATTTTTATACTCAGTAAATTGACCACAGGCGCACACTTTTAAACGATATTCGAATTACAATTGGCGTTGTTCATTTTTTTAAGCTGTGCTTATTTGATAAAATGGACTGCTTAAAATGGAACTAAATTGGGATAATATTGCTTTTACGTAGCTTTGTTTATTAATAATAAATATTTTTTCGCTGTTTGATAATTTGGTAAGTTTGGCACGATCCCAATCGCCTTCGTTCAGCAATAAAAAAACGGTTTTATCTATACGTCAACGTCATAGATCTGTGAATGTGTGTGTGTGATGTCAACGTCACCCAACGTTCAATGTGTTCGAATCGTTCCGTCCGTTGGTGTTGTTATTGTTTTAGTGCTATTTTTGATTTTCTTGTTTGACCACAGAACAAAGCGTTTGATCTCTGTAGATCATTCCCGAATCCTACTTACATTAAAGTGGTCTTCGCAACAATACATCGTGTAAACTTTGAAATATTCCACATTAGCTTGCGTACGCCATTACTTCCGCAAATCGTCTCTTTTCTCTTCTTCTTCTTTTCGATTTTGTGGGGGCTATTGTTCGAATCATTATTGCACCCCGGTACAAAACATTTTTCATAAATAGGTATCCACCGTGCTAAAGTACGACTCGCATTTGGTTGGTTTTTTTTATATTTTCGACGGAAGGGAGGAAGAAGTTTAGGGCAAATTTTCATCCTGCGCGGACGAAGTCGCGGGCAAAAGCTAATTTTATAATAATTGCCATCTTTTTTTTAACTATCATCTCTATTGACTACTTTTTTCAGTAACAATCGTTATCTCTTGGTTAAGAGTGAGAAATCGATTCGTCAGACTTTGTTCTTGATTGAAGATTTTGTAGTACCTAGTGAGTAGTAGATAAAGTAACAGTTGTAAGTTCTGAGTACTCAAGAACAGTCACGTAACTATTAGATTTCGAGCTACGACAAGCAGGTCGATAGTAGTCACAGATGTCGGACAGTATATAGTATCTTTAACACAAAATACTTAAAAACGTTTTTGATACACCTAAAACTATAGTTTTCTATGAAGCAATATGTGCGCTGAAACATATTCAATACTTGGTTAAGTTTTTGTGGTCACACTGCAGTTGTTTTGCGATTTGCAAAAACTTTGCTGCAAATAATATGGTACCTATTTGCCAGAGACATTACGTCTTACTGCAAAAAAAATGTAGATCGATACGAAAAAACTCCAAAAAATATTGTTGAGTGCACTTATATAAAACATATCCAATCAAACTTTATTTTAACGCACGTTATTGTCCGTTGGTGTAACTGTGTTACTTGTATAAGATGTGAAAAGTTGCAAGCTCGTTACTCTTCTGTGACTATTATTCATTTCGTAAGGTTTTCGCGTCGCCTGAAAACTGAAGTGAGGAACGTATTCTGATAAATGAGGTCCCAACTGAACCAAAATGTCGTTGGGTAGCGATCGGTCGGTTTAGTTTCTATATAGGTTAACTAAGAAAATCATTAACGTTTACAAGCAATATTTAAACTTTAAATTCATGCAGAGGTCATCATACAAAGCCCCAATATTTTATTGAATCAGGCGCGTTACTTTGCGGAGGTCCATTGCCAATTGGCAGTAGTGGAAGGATTGCATGAAAAAACATATATATTTCACACAGGCTTGGTTATATTGCACGTTAGTAGCGGAGTAGCAAGGTAAATATTTTTGTTCATTGAAAGCCCCAATAGCCAAAATGGTTTGCCTCAATCAGAATGGTTCGAGCCCGGGCTCGCATCTCGGAATTGTTCCCAATTGAGCATGAGCTATTAAAAAGGTGAAGCAAAACATGGCGAGGAAATCCACACGCATCTGCGAACCAGTTCAATTGTGTTAGGTTGCAATCCACTTCGAACCCGCGTGAGAAATTATTCCCAAGCCCTCTCATTCTGATGGGAGGCTTATGTCCAGCAATGGGATATATAAGTTATAAATGAGAGCTTGTCAGAGATACCAATTGGATATATTATTTCACTATTTGTTATTAGGTACGGACAAGTATACCTGTGTGTACATCTTGTTGATAGTAAACATAGATGAAATTGCCGAATTTAGTTCCTCTGCAACAACTACTAACTTTTATTTATAACGCCTTTTTGTTAATTTGGTAAATCTGAGTACCCAAAATAAAGGTCACTGCATTCCTCAAAAATGTCTAACAACATTTTCCAGCATTGAGTGACTAAGCGAACTAAATTGCATGGGGGCTGGTACCTTCAACTTTACTCGTAAATGTTTTAAACCCGCGAGCATCTCTGATTACAGTTTCTGATGTTATCCGTTCAAAGTTCGCCGTAAACGCGATTTCCCGTTCCTCCTTTATCTTGATCAGGTGACGCAACAAAACATGAAAGCCAAATTGTACATCTTTTTTCAGTTAACAAATCCGTCTTGACGAGGGTTTCTGTTTTTTCGGCAAAAGTAGAAATAAGAAGGATATAACTGCAAATCCTGCTAAATCACGTTCAGGATCTCGTTTTTCGATTATTTTTTAACGAAAGCCTGAGCACTTTACATGTTGATATCCGTTACCTATAATGGTAGTGCAGATAATTATTGTACACTGTGCGTAATTCGTTAAAACCGAGGTACCTACATCCTATGTCCTTGTAAAAGCGTTACGCCCCTAATTAGCGAGAGAATCCGCGACCCACCATTAGGTTTGTGGTCAAAAAGGCCATTCACGGCAGCACCTGTGCACACCTTGTTTGATTTAACCCCTACACCCTAAATATAATAACGTTTCACGTAAACACCGCTCACTGCATGTACCGTTAACGCCACTCTAAATAAAACATTTTCTTTTTTAGCCCTACCACATCATTTCGAAGCTTAACTGGCATGAATTGCCAACCTGGGACGTGTTTATGAATCACTGAACACAAAAATCGGTGGAAGCAGTTTGGTTCTTAATAAAATTCCGTAGAGCAATATTATTTATACACCTAATTGTAGAGGTAATTGGGAAATTAAAGGCTTCCAAGGCGTACTTAATAAGACGACCGACTGCTGGTGACTTCCAAATTCAAAAACAAATTAGAGGGTGTTTTGTTTACAAATCTCCTTTGACAAGGGTCCCCGTGGCTCGGCTAGAATGGACGCAGGACAGAATCTTTTGTACACACGATCTACGCTCCCGCATCTCATTAAAATACTGTTCGAAAAAAAACATGTGGGCTCCGTGTTTTTATTGTTCGATTTTTACATTTTGAACCAACTAATGTGCTCTGTTTTCTATTCGGATTCCATAGACCTATGTAGTTATAGAGATTGCAATTAAATATATAGTGAAATGTTTGTTTTGAGTTACAGAATAAAATTGTTTGTTAAAAATGAATTATGTGAGACAAGAGTTCCATACTTAATTATCTATTTATGGTCGAAATATACAATAGCATACAAACTTCAGAAATCTATTACTCTCACATTGAGAACTCTCCTAACCCTTTTTATGAACACCCGACTATGAATATTGACATTTGAATTGTTTTTTCATGATGCTTTTTAGAACTTTGGTCTTCATAAAATATGTAAAACCTTAATCTATTTTAAGCAGCACTTACTATTTGTTTTTGAAGTTTTAAAATACTATTAAAATAAATGTTTTGACCAAAAGTCTGACTTTATCGAACTGAGCGTCATAAAAAAATGAATGCCTACATGTTAAATTATCGCAAGTTTACATTAACATTATTTAGTTTTATTTATCGTTTCGATTAAGTTTAAATTGGCTTTAATGAATACGGCGAAATGAGTATGACTGTCAAATAGTTGGTAAGTAGGTAGGTACCTACCTGGTATAGAAATATTCGCTTTTCCAGGATAAACACTATCCTAAGTCCTTCTTTCGGTTCATTAGTTTAAGCGTGAAAAGGTAACAAATAGACAGACAGACACACTTTCGCATTTATAATAATTAGGTATAGATTCTTTAGCATTGAGCAATGAGCATGGAACCATTAATATTGGGTTTCTTAATGTTGAAAACAAGACAAAATACAAAACAAAACTTACTGTATGTGGGTTATGCTACGCAGGTTTACATGAGTCTACGAATTAATGTTACTGTTCAGCTTACTTTTTAAAGAAAACCTACGTTTTCTTAGTGATCACCCACGTCTTGGCAAGTTTTCTTTGTCAGCGATAAACAGAATACATGGAATCAAACGTTAGCGTTAGAGCGAGAAGTAATTAGGCTTTTGTAATGCCTTCTCTCTCTGCGAAGGTGCGGCGGGTCTAAGTAGGATCGGCAAGGGTCAGCCTAATGGTAATTTGGCTAGCCTTTTTCGATGCAGCACAGCTACAAGACGTAGGGAGCGAGTAAGGGCGCGGGCACAATATTTTGCGCCGCGAAGCAGTCATAAAGTTGGTCCAGGGCGCGATAAGGAAGTTGCGAGTGGTTCCCGTCTCTGCCACCCGCGATAAACTCCGAGTATCCATCATACTTAATTACCTTACTCCTTTAACAGTTTAGAGGCTCGCCGAGAGGAAGAATTAACGGGCACTTGTCACATCGGTCCATGGTTCTGCTTTTCACAACGTGCCTTGGAATTATTTATTTAAGGCAACTTTGAGCCTTGGATAACGTAATGGTTTCACGCAGCTACTTGCTATTAACCTTTGGTAACAGTTATAAAAGCGAGTCGAGTGATAAATACAGGCTTCCCTTATGAGTAGGGTATTATCGCTATTAGATACATTGGATCTAGTGTACATCTAAACACGTTCTTATTGTCATAAGCGCGTGTTCAGTTATCTTTGGGCACCTAGAGCAGAGCACCATTTGGTCGGCAGTGCACCAGCAGTTCCACCGGTACTGTAGGAGTCTATGATCGGCGATGATCACTTGCGGTGAACCACAAGCCCGTTTGTTAGTTTAGTATACATTTTTCTTTAAACAGTTCTAATGTATCTGTGATGCCTAAAACCACTCTTCTTTATAACATGTATGTATTGTGTTTATTTATACAAATTTTGAACAAGAAACTTACTTATACAACCATTGTGGTCAAAGTGTATCAATCCACTGGGGCCGAATTGTTGTATGAGTATAACTGTAGGTAGGTAGGTAAATTTGCGTTCACAAAGGATCCTACAATTATAATGCTTCTAATATCTTCAATATAACTTCCCCAATATTCGCGGTGATGAGATGTGATCAAGTCCAATAATTCGTGACAAGTGCTCCCGGTCATCTGTCAGGGTGGAAGCGTTTTATGAGAGCATGAGCGGTTCCGTTAATCACGTTCGGTTGATACGCCCCAGGTAATCCGGGGCAAGATGGATGACGCGTCGCGCGACAACTCGCCCCGACTTATCGTATCGCCCGCCACACCCAATTACATAATTTATACTAAAACCCACCCCAGCTGAAGATTAAAAAATAACGTTACGGCTGATGAGGATAAAACTACAGAAACTTGTTTCTGTATTGACTGGACGCCTTACGGAATGCAATCGCCCTAAAGATAATTATACTCGCTATTTCAATTATTGCGCCACGGTTAGGTTAGGATAACGATTTTTCATTCAAACTAGAGAAAGCGTGTAAACAAATCTGAGTTTCGCAAGCAGCATCTGTCATTGTCTCTCGCCCAAAGCTCTCGCCATACAATAAGAGTCAGTTTCACCATATACCACAGACTAAATAATAGTTACTGCGTTATCTATACCTGTTATTTAAATACGTATAATACGTACATGTAGCACAAACCTACACCACCTCTCTCTTATCGTATGTATGCTGAAGACAATGACAGATGCTATCTCAAGCTGACGTAGGTAACAAACCCAGTACCTACTACTACAGGGATTTCGTTTACATACTAGCATTCGTTTACATACTTTCTCTAGCCTAATTAGACTTTCTTTAGAGATTAGGCAGGCACACGAGGCTAATATTACATGAAAAAATGTACAGTAAGAAAAAACGAAAAGTATGTAGCAATCGTAGAGAAACAAGACGTTATTAAAGCATCAGGTCGGGTCATTCCAGTCCGGCGAAGTTCAACGATCCATCACGCGTAATTGCCGCAGTTCTCCAAGTGTCCATCTCGCCTGTTATTCGATTATTACTTATCCCGTTCCATCATCCGAGCCCTCAAAAATATTACGAATCCTCAAATTTCGGCGTAATAATAATATCAACGCTGATTTCGCTTTCGACGTTCGGATTTATTCGAGACAAAGCAAATTCAAATAGAACATCCGTTGTTAGAAAGGCAAATATCAAAAATTTGGCGTGGAAAGTCACAAAATTTGGCATAGAGAAAATCAGGATGTTGGACATCCGTCAGGCAAGAGCACACAAACTTTGAACGGGAACTGTAACCGGATTCTCTAACGAGTCGTTGCACGGGTGGCGGCGCGCGGCGGCGCGTGCCTATGCTTTTCTATTTGCCCCATATTTCCTGTTTGATGTTTTATTTCCTTAATAACACGAATATAACGTCGTAAATTTATTTACATGTTTTCGAATCACGTGTTATGCAGCAACCGTTTTGCGGTTCTCCTACAGGTAAACAAAATACATTCATATTTTTTTACAGAATTGGGCACAGAAATGTCAAATTCAAGCCTTTTTCATGGCGTTAACTTTGAATCGTTTCTGGAACCATAACTTAATAAGTACCTAGGTTTACTTTATTGTTAACGTTTTAAATCCATTTAAAAATCCTAATATTTCTTCCCGTGCCCGCACCGGGACTTATTATTTTAAGTTTATTAACCGGGCAAGCCAAGAATGTCAACATACCTAAGAGACAATAAAATTAACAAGAGTTCGTTTTCTGATCTTGATTAGCGCAAGTCCAACCCAAACAGAATCCAGTTTCTGCGTCCTAGGGAAATTGAGACTTCAGTATTCGATTTTTAAACCACACCTCTCGAAATACCATTGTAGTAGCTAAGTGGTAAAGATCTGTGTAGGTATAATTTTCTACAAAACTGCTATGGCTCAAATAAATTAATTGAGTGACATAGTTTCGAAAATCGGGCCCAGATATCAAATACTTACCTACACATGGCTTGTACTCAAATAATGTGATGACGTCATTATTAGACTGTCCGTGCTTTAGAGTAGGTGTGTATCCACATGTCTTTACTAAGCGGGCTTACGCAACTCTTCTAAGAGCACACAGACACACAAAGAAATGCTTTCTACATTTTGTACATGTGTATTTATTAAGAGTGACACAGACGGTCTGAGGGTGCAATGAGTCGCGGCTATAATGCGGAACGCAAGCATCATTATGCAGCGGCGGGAAACAAACCGAACAAGGCGTGATGCCGGCGAGCGCATACAAACTGACGCTCCGCAAAACCCAGTTAAATATTTGTCGAATCCTATTGGAGTGTTATCGGGCGCACGCAGCGGTCGCGGTTTAGGACTTAACGAATTATCAGCCCCGCTGTCAGGGCGCTATAGAAGCCAATTGTGAATAATGGAGCGGGGAATTATTAATCATGTCCTCATCCTATCGAGTATAGGGATGTCCACCGCTTGAAAGCGGTTACGTCAAGGTGGATAAACGAACGCGTGGCGCGGGCCGGGCCACGGGCGAGGCGGCGTGACGGTGCAAGAGTCGCTCGCCGCGATAGGGACCTTGTCATAATTTGATATAAGCCACGTATTCCGAACAGATACTCGAGTAGGTACTTATTGTATATGTTTCATCGTGAATTATTAAGTATTTTATGTAGTACCTGAAATACTTTAAATACGCAAGTATTTACACTAGACTCGATTTCCTTCGAGGATTTAATTGTGCGGTGGGGAGGCGAAATTTCCCATTGACAACACTGATCGAGTGGCCTCCAACCCCTCCCCTCGTGCCCTCGTGCCCACTACAAAGCACGCTAGATTACCACCATTGTTTGAAACTGGATTCAACAATGTAATTTGCATTAACAATAAAGTCTGTTAAATAATAATAAGCAGGGGTTCACTGGTCTCACTATTTGGTTCTTTGTCTAAACGTCGTTAATTATCCTCTTGATCCTTATCAATTGTAGGTGCGCGCGGGAAGAGACATAAAACATTTAGTTCGCTACCCAATAAACTGTTTTATTCGTAAGTAACTTATTCCCGAGCCGTTGCCTCCATGGAAGAATAAAAATGTGTGCTGCATAAGAATCTTCCTTGGACTTTTAAGAATATTAAAAATATATTTATATACTTTTTTTATATTATTAGAAGTCCGAGGAAGGTTGTTTTAGAATTATTGCCGAATATTTCAGCAGGTGGTTGAGTTAGTTCGACAGAGCACTCCTGTAAATGTTGACGCCGTGCACTTTGAATATCGAACATTAGTCAAGCGGAATTACAAAGTCCTAAAAACATTGCCTGTACTGCCTGTATTTTGGATTAATTTTAAGACACAATGTATATATAGGTAGTTATATGAAATGGTCCAGCTGTTTAGCTGTATTTTTCACAACCAAACTTTTAGTGAGCTACGCTACACCCTAAACCGTAGACCTGCTACGCGGCGTAGCACAGTGGTCGTAGCAGTCACAATGCAATTATACACAGTGCTTAATTATGCATTTTTGTATTTTGCCTAAACTTGTTGTTAATATCAAAGCGTTTAGTTAAAATTGTTTACAAATATTCCATCAAAACTGCACGTAATCAGGCAATCCGTAGAACCGCGAGTTTGTAAACATTGTTTCCTTGCAAGTACTCACGAAAACATAGCTGTTATAAATGAGTTGGCAGGGCGGGTCACGTGCAGGTCGTCCCATTTATGCTTCTTGTGAACACTGGAGGAAGTGCTGCAATTACCTGTGATGGATAGTGAGAGTTAGATGCGGCCGTAAGGGTCGCGTCGTCCATATAACTTTCTTATCTACCTCCGAAGGGAAACTTTATGACATCTTTACGGGAATCGGAAAATATGGACGACCCTTGACATTATAACGCCAGTCTCGTATCCGTTAGTAGATACGAGCGCAATCCGCTTTGAGGACTGAGGCTGCCCGCCACTCGCGCCGAATAAATTACGTTAGCACTACATAACGACCTAGCAAGCCCTAGTCCCGGAGATAAGTGCTGATTAATCGTCACCGGCTCTCGCTGCACGCCACTAGCTAATTTCGGCTCAAAACGGTGCTTAAGCGCCGCATTATTTCTAACATCAGCTGTCACTTTTTAGATATGAATATTTGTATCCGCTTCATTAACAGCCGCCGACGTTGACCCAAAACAAGTTTCTTGTATTGTTTGGAAATATAGGTAGTTAGAAATAGAGGTCGTCCCAATAGAACATGACAGCGCTTTGTCGAAAGGGAATTACAATCCCCGGGCTGGAGGTCGCAGTGCAGGATAGCCCTCTATATGTCCCTGGTCATGGCTTACAGGGTTTATTATGACGATGATAGTACAGGGCGTATGCTAAACAAACTTAAAGAATATTTTAAGATAGCTTCAGACCCTCTTTAGAATTTGTCAGGAAACGTTAGGTACACTACAGTAACGTGAATATGTTGGGTATGTACTTAATGTAAAGATACCTCTTGAACCTCGAATCCTGTACTTAGGAACCCTGTTTCCCTCTTAGGAATGCGAAGCGTGCCTAATATACTGAACTAAAGCTTTAAGATAGAATACAATAGGTATAGGTACCTACATTACGTTGAGCAAAGGGCACAGAATAACAGTTATAAACGTATGGGGATGTAATGTAGGTATCCAGAGAACATATATGTGTCTGTGAACGTAAAATACACAAACAGAAAGTCAGAAGTGCCGATGATTCCAAGAAGAAGCGACCTCGTCACAAAGAACTTGAAAGAACCCTTAAAAACCAAATAATAGACAAGTATATAACAAGTTTTCGCGTTAGAGCAACATAAAAGTAATAAATAACAAGTGTAGTATGTAGGTATGTGCTCCAAATGAAACGAGCCCTGAGGGATCGCGCTGTGATATACAATTTGCAAAATTACATTTCTTTTCAAGTTTCTTCGTTTCAACGTCAGACAAAAATGTGTAATAGGATGGACTATTATGAAGATGGATTTGCTTAGGTATACATGCTTAGTAAAATAATAATCTCCTTTGTATTTTACCATCTTTTTGAAAGAAATGAGATAAGCATCTTAGAAATCAGTATCTTTTATTTAAAAATGCCTGTTCGATCATTAGTATTTCGAACGAAAAGTAATTAAGTATTATACTTTGACGGGATTTACGCAGGTACGTACCCATACCTATGTACGTTCCCGAACCATGAATTAGATTACGCGGATATTTCTCTTTAGTAGGTACTCCCTATTCCTATCCCTGCGAATATTATAAACACGAATATAACTCGGTCTTCACGCTTAAACCGTTAAAGTAATTCAACAAAATTTGGTATGAAGATAGTTCGAGTTCTGAATAGCTACATATTTATTCTGTGGTTCTGAATAGGTCCAAAAATGATAGTTATTATTCCGAAAAATTGCATAACTATACTTACGTAGTTCCCAGACGAATTCTTCGCAATCGAAGGCGAGTACAACAGCTAGATAGTAGATAAAACAGTGATAATTTTTTAGGCTGTAGGTATCTTTAGGAAAAAATATTCTAGATAGATATTTAAATTTAACATCTAAAGTTTGGTGGCACCATCTTGTATCGAATAGCTGAACTAGCAGACAGTCCTTCCAATCTCAGTAGGTACACTAGTAAGTACATAATAGTTACTTAAATACAGGTGTAACCGATTTGCATCGTGTAGTACAAATAAACAGGAAAAACACTCAAAGAAACAATTTAAAACAAATGGTCAAATCTATATAAATAAAAATGAATTGTCGAAATGTATGTACGCGCATAACTTCCAAACGGCTGCACCGAATTGGATAATTCTTCTTTAGTTGTGTGTGACTGTTTGGACAAGGTTTGTATAAAAAATAATTTTGCAGCGTAGGCGCAGCCCCGGGCAACAGCTAGTTGAAATAAAAAATGGCATGAGACTTTGTGTACCTATTTAGTTTTGGTACCTCTTACTTCCAAACTACTACATATTAATATCCTCGAAAACGCAAATAGCCAGTGCTTTGTTGGCTCAAGCCGGATATTGGCCGTTTCACACAAATAGTTTGAATCCACACGCCAGTTATTATAAATTCGGGAAATCGGGAAATGAGAGCTATTTACGAGATACGCGAATTGCGTCGACACCAGTGACGATGTTTTTAACATTGATTTTTGAATGTCTTCTATTCGTAACTGAAGTCACACATACCTACTTAAATGAGATTCCTCTCCCCCATTAGACCATTTACACGCGGTTTTTTGCAGTGATGTAGGCACCTACACAACTTTGCTTTCGATAATAATGACAAAAAGGGTCCAGTACCGCGATGAACATTTTGTCATTTACCTTTACCTACATACTAAAAGATCCATAAAAAACACTAAAAGCTTTGTATGGACAAATCAGTTTTACGCGTCTACCGATAACAGCAGTTTATATAGCTCAAACCAAATAAAACTTTTAATTTAGTCTGGAGGTAGGTTACAAACTTAACTAAACTTGCACTGACTGACTCGCACCTCGGTAACAAACCCGACTCACGACTCACGACTCACCGACTCGCTGAGCCGACACCGTCAAGTATTTTCGCAATATTTCCCGGTTTACTCCTATCTCTAGAGAATCGAATAGCATGATTTACCATTTCCATGCCACCATTCTGGGGCGCGGCAGCCGAGGTTAGCCGCTTCAGGAAGCTCAAAATCTTCAAGCTTGAATGTTGTTTTCTTTATTTCATGCGTCATTGCACGTTATAGAATAGATTATCGATAAAACTAGTGTGCCGTGTTAAGCCCCTGTTTACGCCATAATAACGGTACCTATGGGAAAAGGGCATAATATAACTTTTGTAAGCAATTAGCAAATGAAATGCGCAACAATTGGCTTGATAACTTCTATTTTTAAAGTCGAAGTCCGTAGCCAGTATTGTAGCCAAAAACACTAGCTAGACCAAAGATGATTTAATTTAAGATACGTAGTTTTATGTTGAAGTGAAAATGGAAATACATATTATGGTGTTCCCTTTAACAGTTACTGTTATAAAATAATCGCCAGAGTTTAGACTGGATACTGAAAAGTAGGTAACCAAGTTGCGAAGCCTCACGATACACCTCACTAACGTAACGTAACTTTCATAGTGTAAGTTTTCGGTCACAAAATACGTCTCGAACGCGTTTGGGTTAAAATGTCAAAATACTATGAGAACAGTTAGTTGCTGTTTCGATCCGCTAGTGGCGCTGCCAATTTTTCCACAGTAATCGAGACGTATACGTGAACGCATTAGAGACGTTTTTATATGCGAAAACTTACACTAGAGGCTCAGTATATAAAAAGTTACTCTCTTTTTGACCAGCGTTTACTACCAGTTAAAATAGTTACATACATAAGTACATAAATCATGTTCTTATCCCTTACGGGATAGACAGAGCCTAAGGTAACAAGACCCAAAAGCCACGTCTAGCATGATTTTGGGCGGGATTGGGATTTTAGGTGGAAAGGGGAATAAACATTGTGATGGGTTGTTAGCCGCATCACCTGTATCCGCAACATTATGCTGAGTGGGGCCCATTTTACACCATATCGGTACTATTGCTAAGTATATTGTATTTCTTCCTATTATATATCAATGTGTATCGAATGTGTGTAAATAAATGTTTCTCTCTCTCTCTATCTCTCTCTATAACATGATACCTAAGATTTTCACCCATTCCCTCGATGGGCTTTTACCATCTGCGCGGGAAGAAAAGCAACTGGTACATTCTATGTTTTTTTTTTAGAGACCAGCATGGAAGAAAAAAAAATGTTCCAACTATGGAATGTCGAAAAATAGGTATCTACATACTTTACTACTTCTAACTCAACATAAACAAAAAAGTTAAGTCAGATACAACTGATGTTACTCTATTGCTACTGTACCTATCCCTCTAATCTCTAGTCTTTAATCTTTTTGATAACAACATCCCATCCATTTGTCAACTTTAGACCTGAGTGTACAACAAGCAAAACTTTTATTAACTAGCTTACTGAATTTATTAGCCTAAGTTTCATATTAGAGTTGAAATCAAAGTAACTAACCTTTTGAAGTCAGTCGCAGTGCATTGAGATCTTTAAAAGGCAAAGGCCAAAAAGTGCAACTGCTGGCTGTGATAAGTTGGATATGCAAATTGCTGACCTGGTATAACATTTTTAGAGTTTCAAGCACAAAGTTCCATTCAAACAATGGTGAGATACTCACTTATAATAAAATCTGCTTAATTTGATTGACTGACTTAACTGGAAATTAACACAGCGTCTTTTCGACAGACATTTTTGACTCAATTATTGAAATCAAAGACGTGAAGTAAAATTATACTTAATGATCCAGCATTTATTTTAATAAAACAATAAATCAGCTAATGTGACATTTAATACACCTACAACTTAAACTATATAATAATTTAGACTAGAAATATCAATCCTTTAACAGTATCTTATCTGCAGCTCCTTCTGACAGCAGTTCTTGCTCCGCTGCGGCCTTGGATGCTGCTATTCTTGGCTTAACATACTTATAGTATTTGTAAGCATGGTCCCCCAGAATCACGGTGCCATACAGAGTCAGCCCGATGCAAACCAACACTGCGCCTTTATGAAGCTTATCATAAAGTAAATTTCGTGCATATTTTTTCATGATTGCTGTTAAAGGAAACACATATTTTGTATTAAAAATGTGTATTAAAATTTCTGCTTCTATTTATAATAATTTTTAATCAATAAAGTTGTAAAGAAAGTGTGAATTAACGTAAAAAATGTGAAATACTTTTATTACACAATAAAACAAATATATACGTCCAGTAAAATTAGATTATTATTTCTTACCGAACTAATAGTTAAGGGAATGAAGATTTTGATGAACTTCAAGTATTTCCGATTGGAACGGTCCGATAAAACACACAATATTGTTGTTTGTTACAGAACAGAACACTTAAATTTTTAGGTTATTTAAAAATCAAAGTGACAGCACGTTAGTGACAGTAGTTTTTTCTTTTATTCTATGCGACTGACGAACGTTACCACCCATTCTGCCTCTTTTTAGCGTTTTTAAAATGTGCTCAAACAGTTTAAAATGTTTGTGAAGTTCAGGCTTTCATTGAAAGTAGAAATTCCTAGACGTGGGCGTTATTTCACGTCACTAGATACAATAACTAGCTACGCGGTAAGTAACCGAATCACTAGTTTCGAGTCAAATTACAAGTAGTGATTTTTGTAAATGCGTTATTTATTACTGTTATCTGTGATTATTAAAATCATAGTTTCATAGTAAACAAAAACTTATCAATCATAAAAACATTTAATGCAGTCAGTCCTAAGCCTGAATAAAGTATGAAGGAAAGTTATATTGATAGCTACAAACTCTTATCTACTACCTAGATAGTGATTAAATTTTATTTTCGTTTCGTGTGTAACTGTATAGTTGGTGGAGGTATTTATGTAAACAATCACAGTAGCTGAATATAAATAACTAGTTACAAAAATCACTACTTTTGAAACAGGTGACGCCGACCAAGTCACTGGTTTCGTTACGTTTCTTGAAAATGACGTAACGACCCACGTCTAGAAATTCCTTTTGCTGACGTAATTTTTTAATTGGAAACTTTTTTTATCCACCGTTGTGTTAAAGAAATGAGAGATTACTCACCATATTGTTATAACACAATAATATTATAAAAGAAGTCTTATACTTACAAAATTGTATGGGCTGAAGTTCCTTTGTGCAAATAGACAATTTGACTAAATTAAAATGGTGGCAGTGGCAATCAAAATGTCACAATTTGACAGTGACTTGATCTCATTCATGTAGTTGTTTGTTGCGAGAGCTACCCGATATAAATTTAACCTATTTTCAGCGAAATATCTCCACTGTAAAATTATTTATATAATAACAGTCAAACTCGCCTAACTATGAAACATAGGCTGGCGCTAACAAGTTATAGTCTTATCAAAACAATTAATGCAAAGCTGCTCTTAAGAAATTTTTGTTCCAAAATCCCATTAACTCCTGTTCATACTTTGGTGAAACAGGAGAACACTAAAGTGAAGGTCGATAAGAATACCTTAGCGCTTTTAGAGCGCCTCTCTTTAGTTAAATGTGATACAGAAGAAGGTGTAAAGGTGCTAGAGGACTCTATAGCTTTTGCAGATAAAATCCTTCATATTAACACTGATAACGTCCAGCCACTGTACTCCGTCCTAGAAGAAGAGTGTGTACCTATCCTCAACCTAAAGATCTATAATTTTTGTAGTTACTTGTCAGTATTTGTTTTCATATAAAACTTGTTGCAGGAACTTAAGTTTACGTGATGATGTAATTACTCAAGGAAACTGTCAGAAAGATATTTTGAAGAATGCTTCTGTGACAGAGGATGACTACTTTGTATCACCTCCTGGCAACATACCTCTACATAACATAGAAATTGAAAGAAACATCTCTACAGGGGCAAAGCAAAATGATAACAGAGTTACAGAGGATATTTAACTTACAAAACTTCTTCAAAGTGACTAGCACTACTAAAAACCATGTAACATATAATCTAAAGAAACCCAGTCAGATTTTGTTACACAATATTTATATAAACTGGCTTCAATCAACATGTTCCAAATGCAGTAAAATGTTTCCTATATTTGTAAACAAAAGTTTTGATCAACTAAAGACAACTTCTGTTCCATTTGGTTTCATAAGTCCAAGCCTGCTAAATGACAATAATTGTTCAATACTGCACAACTTGTCTCATTATGCACCAGAAAGAGAAACAAAATTGAGGTTGGATCTGTATGTGCCAAAGCAAGATGTAATGCAATACTTTATTCAATGGCAGAGATATAGAAAATACTGGTGGAGCTCTGTAAGTGCAGGCATTCTTTCAAAAACTAGTTGAAACTAGCAAATTTTTTGTTTTATGTAAGCGTAATTACATTGTAACTTATTTTGAAATTGTTCAACAGATCACCACAACACCAAGTCTGTTTTCCATAAATGAGATAAAATATGAGAATGAGATAGCCAATGTTGATATTGTGGCTCAATTCAGGTGGGGACAGGAGGTTGTAGAGACGGTCACACTTAATCCTAGGGATAATGTAAGTATATTGCACTACTTACTACTCATAAAATAATCTTCTACAGTGAATTTAATTATGAAATTGTTTATTTTGTATACTGAATTGTACAGATCGTTGAAAATTCAGCAAGTATAAGTTGCTCCACAACTTTAGAAGCAGCCCTATTCATTCTCCTGCTGGATGCCTTGAACAGTGAATCAACACATTACCTTCGATTTCATAGGAAAATGGCACCATATAAGATGTCATTTGCCCTGGAATATAAAGGTATTTGCATCATATCAGTCTAGTAGCTTGTTTGGGGTTCTATTCAAGGTTCCCTCCAAATTAGATACAGATGGCACCAATCTGATTCAATACTTTATACAGGCCTTACTTTTTTTCAGATTTAGATAACAAAGGTACAATGAATGAACTGGCTATTCTTTTGTACAATATCCTGGAGAGTAATACAATATCAACCTGGCTTCCAGACTTTGCGCTACCAATGGAATCACAAGTAAGTAATAACTAAGGTGATATTGCCACTATTTGTGCTTATTCCCTAAGGCTACCACCAAGTAGTAAAAGTGGGAATAGCCCATACAATTTAATAGTAATTTTTGTTCCAGATTAAAGAAAACCTTCTAATGGGTGTTGCTTACACAGCTGTTATCAGTGAAGGCAGCTTATCTAATGGGATTTTGCATTTATTAAACAGCAGCACTACACTTAAGGTAAATTTATTTATCCACATCTCAACTCTTTTAGCCACAGTAAGTGACAAAATTAAAATATTAATTACGTCAAAAATTTCCATAAAAAGTTTTTACTGGTTAGTAAGATAAGTACTTATCCAAAGAGAATATAACCACTATGTTTTATACTTATCTATCAAAGTTAATTTGTCTCTCCGAGTCTGACGGTTAAATGTGTCACATTCATAGAAACAATACAAAACCTATTTGCACAAGTGGCATTCTACATTAGTACAGCGAGAGTATAGCCCACGCAAATACCAACTACATTTCATCATTATATCTCATATATCTCATCATTATACTATTTGCTTAGTATGAACATAATCATGAATATTTGTTTATTAATTTCAGGAACAGCTACACATAGCTGACATAAATAACTACGCAAAATTGCTGTTTCGGAAGTAGCTGTTAGTTGAGCTTTAGTACAAAGATAAGAAATAAAATCTTTAAATTGTCTCCCAAGCCTTTATTGCCTTATCTATCTTACAGGTAAAAAAACAACAATGAACACAGGACACATTCAAATTTAGTTAAATACGACTTTTTATTGCAAGATGATACATATGCATTAAATTTAAAGGAATTACAGTTGCAAATTTTTTTATAAAAAAAATATTGTTTCAACTTATTGTAGTTGCGTTATTAAAATGTTTGCTAAGTTAAGAAAGCCAAGTTATTAACTGCTTTTTCATGCAACTCTGCATAGAACTCATTCTTTGACGTCTAATTGTTGCAAGCACTAGCTTATTATATAAGTGTTACAAAATCATTAACTAGTGGGTACAAACATATTGAGACATATAAGTTATAACTATTATTACAATAATATTTACTTTACATTTGACATTTGATTAAGTTTTATTTTAGCTTCGGCGGATTGTTTATTTTTTTACTTCACTGTTATTTGTTATCAATTTTATCGTAATTTTGCATTGTTCTATCATTTGTGCAATTAGGATAATCGCGCTTTGATCATCTCGAACCCGTCTTTCTGACAATAAACAATTTAAATTAGGCTAATAGTTGTTAGCACATTTTTGATAAAAGCCAAAGCGCCTCTACGATGCGCTCGCGCGACGTAGCCATTTTTTTATATTTAAATGTTGATGCTGTTAATACAGTCATGTAAGGACAGCAATTAATCTAGTCTCAATGTTTTATTCAATGAATCATGATATTATTATAGAATTATAGACATGGGCGGACTTCTTCAGGAAAAATATATCTCCACCTCATTCTTACGATAAATGTGCCTGCTCCCAGGGATTTTGCATTCCGACTTTACATGTTCAGTAACACCAAAAGGTTAAAAATACGTAAATACAATAACTATGTACTTTTAGATGCAAATGGAAAACTCGCAGCCATTTCATGTAATGAGAGTATGTATCGATAAAAATAATAGTTTCGTTATAAATTAAGTGCTGTAAACTAATTTACTGTTTATTCTTATTTACACTCTACAGTCCTATTAAGATCAATATTCTTATCCACCAAAATGCTGGATATTGTCATAAAATTTATGTCAAATTAAGAAAAACAAAAAGCTAGCATGCCAGACCTTCCTATAACCGCTTATTGTATTCTTTTGTAACTAATTAACTAGTTTCATGTGAAAGAAACGGATTGAGCAAGAAACGAGATACTAGAACACGTTAACACAGTTATTTCTTATTTTGTCCCTAATTAGTACATAGTAACTGATACAAGTAATTCAATATTGATTTATGTAATGATGGTAATGGGCACTTTGAAAACCAACCTGAAGAAGGAAGGGACACAATTTGAATATTAGTTACATTATACAATACATTAACTGGATGCAACTTTGGAACCAGAGACTATAATTGTCCAACACACTCCTAATTGCAATCAGTCACCATTTCTTTCTGTCAAACAACATAGGAATGAGGTCATAGAGATGAAGAAATGCGATTGCGTGTGCGCGTTAGGCAATATAGCCCCAGTCCATTACAACTAATCAAGTAATAAGCAATAAATTTTGATCAGTGTTAATAACTTTATTAACATAAAAAAATGTATAGCCAATCTCAACTTTCAAACTATAGCTAGAAATATACTGCACACACAAGTTTTCGCCTCTAGATAGTAAATAATAGTATGTAAAGGTAATTAAGTATAATTTCTCACACATAATTGGCTTTAGTTAACAACATTTTCACAACTATACTGACAATGGTTGTACAACTAGATCTTAGGTAAATTATTGGCTTATAAAACATCCCCACATCATTTTCATCTGTGCGAAGAATTCCTTTAAGCTGGCAGCTGCAATTTCTTTCCTTTGAGAACTGTAAAATAAATACAAATTTGATTTTATGGCATGGTAGTACAGTATAAATTGGAACAGTCATATGATATGCAGTAAAGTTCTAATTTTTACCTTTAGTGATGTACAGATAGAAGAAATCGCAGTACAGTACCGTCTGTACAACTCCAGCCACAATAGCAATTATCTCATAGTGACTTTCGACAACATAGCGGTATACCTGAAATGCAGACAGTTTTAATACAGTCTTCCTCTTTAGAAGGACATTCTCATCAATGTTTTATAACCTGATTCAATTGAGCTTCTGGTTTGTCAAGTGCCAACTGTACAACCTCAGATTTTTATCTTATCTGATTATTATCAATAAAGGAACAATTATTGGCATAAAAATTACACTAAAATTGCATTACAGTGATATAGACAGAGGTTAGAGTCTAAGTGTAGTGTAAAGCCTAGAGTATAACGAAAATTGCCTACAAAGCATTTGTCAATAAAATGTATAATTTGGTGAAACTTGTGCTATAACAAAAAATGTGTATTTTTCCTAGTTCCCGTATAAAAAAAATATGTTTCCGACAATTGGTATAAGAAATATAAGATATAAGTTGAAATCTTACCCAGTTGAGAAGGTAGAGGGCTCTGTATGAACCAAGGGCAAACAAGTAATGAGATGTGATGCTCTCTGCCTCTCCAGTCTTCGATACCAAAAACAGCTGCGGCAGAATGGCAACCGACTCCAAGTAGATGGAAAATGTCCACATCACCTTGAAATGAGACATTCAAATGTAAGATAAGTTGAATAGGTTCTGTACCTTGTTTAAAAAAGGCGCAAGTATTTTGATATTCATATGAAAATGGCTCATTTTATTTTTAATCAATCATTCTAGTGTGGAGTCATTGAACTTTCTAATACTGTATTTCGTTTCTATTTTGGAAAATAAATTTTCTTTACTTTACTTTATTTCATCCATGGTCACATTTTTCTTTTACTCAAAAAATGCTTATGGTGAAAATAGCCCTGTTAAGAGGTCACCCCCAAATACATAATAAATAAATAAATCACATCTTTAACCCTCAAAGGGTTGCCAGAGCCTAAGGTAGTCTTTAAATAAATAAAGAATGCCCTTAGACATCATGGATCATATGTAAATATCAAAACAACACTGATAACTTCTCTCGAGATAATTATGAATTTAAGTTGACCAACACAACACTTATACTTATTGAAGGTCTTGTTCTCTAAGGCTTCATAGGAATAAGTCAATATAAAACTATTAAGCTGTAGCAAATATGTAGTCAACACTGACCTCCAGCACAGTAAACTCATGATGAATCAGCAGTGCCAGCACCAAACAAGGGATCAACAGAAACTCAATTCTGAATGTGTCGTGGTTGTGGTCGTAAGTTGCCCTAAATTTAATATAAATCAAATAAACAGTTGCGCAGGAAGCAATGATGAACACCAGTTTCATAACAGTGTTATATGCGGAGACATAGGTCGTCAACAAATCCAGATAGCGAGTCGTATACACTATAGCGAAAAGTATCTGCGATTTTCCGGATATACCTGAAAACAAAAAGGAAATAAATACAACAACGATCACTATAATGTCTTGATCGGCAGTATTAATTAATGGTCATAACATAACAGACGCCGAGCATGCCGGTCATGTTACGACCAATGTAGGGAATCTTATTGTACCTGCGCATGATCTCGTTTTCCATATTTTGAGTAATAGTATAATAATAGCTAAAAGGTGAGACAAATCACCGAGTAAACGGAAAATGTTCATGATTTAGTATGTTTTAGGGCACAGCTTATCTTTATAACGCCGCGTATACTATCATCTATCAAGCGAAAATGACGTGGCTGAATGACAGAACGTACACTGGGCTCGTTTGAGTAGACGTTTTTTGTTCGCATAGGAGGAAAATGTTGAAGTCCCTGTGACTTGCTTTATTTAAAAAACAAATTAGATGCAAATTATTACTTAATTAATTCAGCTTTAAAGTAGAAAGACGTTTTGCGTACTAGCTCTGGTACTCCAACTTATCAAGTCATAGATTTAAGAATTTTAAGAATACCACTCACGTGCGTGCTAACGAGCGCTAATAAATATTACTTCAAGATTGTTTCGGGCTGTTTCGATTAGACTAACAGTCATTTAAAAAAGATAGAGGCAATGTATGTATGTACTACAAATTTCGAGTTTTGGAAGGGCGACTACGGCTACTCTGAAATTCAAAGTTTGAATTAAACTGTCCCTCTCACTCTCCTATTCATAAATATTAGTGTGAGCGTAGGGCATGAAATGAAGTTAGAATTTTGGACTAACTCATAATTTTAAAACATTTAGGGAACTGCTCAGGAAGTTAATGCTTGTTCATGATGCTTGGCAAGAAAGGATATCGAGGAGAGTTAAAATTGTGTGTGATATGTGATATAAAATTATAATCAATTGAATTTTGTCGCGATTTTGTTAGCAAATGATACAATCAAGTGAAAATGCATTTTCCTTTTATTTTATTCCCCTCCCCCTGGGTCCTGCTCTTCGTCGTAACTTGCCGTAAAGTACATTTATAGCTTTACGAAGGTTCATGCTGTCAGACTGTAACTTGGCTTATAAATTAATTTTATTAATATATTTTTATAAAATTATTTTCAGGCTTGGCTGTAAGAGCTTAGTTCCCTTTGTCTTTCTTTTCACTAGCAGATCAGAAATAAAGAAAAAAATTGACAGTGACATGTGATATTCGCTCTTGAAATCGTGATTTTATTTGTGTCGTTCGCTGGCGTACTTTTAGGTTATTTTTCTTACATGTACGCGTTGCTTCACGTGTAAACGTGTTAATTAATTCCAAGAAAAATTACACTTAAGTCAAATGATATTAATAAGTGAGTAACTGTAAAAATAGAAATTCTAAAAACTCAACATGGTGCGACATAATAATCAGTTGCCGAATAACCTAACACAACTACAAAACCTAATCAAAAGGGACCCGGATTCGTATAAAGAAGAGTTTCATCAGCAACTGGCACACTTTGAGACTACTTTGGAAATATTCAATCTTAATCCGACGCAATACAACAAGAAATTAGATGAGCAAGCTATGTTCCTTGCACAAGTTGCTCAGTGTTATTTGGAAGAAATGAAGTTTTTCCCGCAAAAAATAATTGACATCCTTAAAAGCCACAATACAACTTTGCATAACGATATGAGACTAGCATTGTGCAAATGTCTGATTTTGCTGAGAAATAAAAACTTTATAACACCATTTGATCTACTAGAATTATTTTTCATGTTATTAAAGTGCCAAGACAAACATTTGAGGGAGTTTTTGAAAACTCATATCATCACTGATATAAAGAATATGAATATCAAACATAAAGATATGAAATTTAATTCAACTCTCCAAAACTTTATGTTTTCAATGCTGCGTAACTCAGATGCTAAGGCTGCAAAGTTGTCTCTTGACATTCTAATTGAGCTATATCATAAAAATATATGGAATGACCAGAAGACAGTTAACATGATTGCTGATATTGGATGCTTTTCCAAAATCACCAAAGTTATGGTTGCTTCATTAAAATTCTTCTTGGGCAGGGATGAGGCTGAAAAAGAAGAAAACTCAGACAGTGAAGAAGAAATTGACCCTAGAGACACTATGATAGCCAATAAATTTAACAAGAAAACCAGAAAAAGGGATAAAATGGTGGAAAAAGTTAAGAAAGTTGCAAAGAAGCTGAAAAAGAAGAAAGAAAAGGCTCCTGTGTTCAACTTCTCAGCACTACATCTTTTAAATAACCCACAAGGACTTGCTGAGAAACTTTTCAAGCTCATGGAATCATCAAATGAACGATTTGAAGTGAAGCTAATGTGTCTAGATGTAATCTCTAGACTAATTGGGTTACACGACTTGTTCTTGTTCAACTACTACCCTTTCATTGCAAGACTGCTGTTGCCACATCAAAGAGAAGTCACAAGGATATTGCAATTTGCTGCTCAAGCCTCACATGAACTTGTGCCTGCTGAAGTAATAGAACCAGTCATGAGAGCTATTGCAAATAATTTCATTACTGAAAGAAACTCTACTGATGTTATGGCAGTTGGTTTGAATGCTGTAAGAGAAATTTGTGCCCGCTGCCCTCTTGCTATCACTGAGGACTTACTGAGAGACTTGGTACAGTACAAAAATTATAAGGAAAAATCTGTAATGATGGCAGCAAGGTCATTAGTTCAGTTATACAGACAATCTATGCCTACCCTTTTACATAAAAAAGATAGAGGCAGGCCAACCGAAGCATCCATAGAGCTCAAAACAAAGAAATATGGTGATATGGACATCAAGGACTATGTTCCGGGTTCAGAAGCTTTATTGGAGAAAAAAGATGTAACTGATAATGACAACAAGAAAAAGAAGAGCAATAAGAAAAAGGGTAATGATTCTGATGATGACTGGGTAGATGTGAACTCATCTGAGTCTGAATTGGACATATCAGACAGTGATGAAGACAGTGATAATGAAGATGATGATGATGATGAGATTGTAGAAGAAGAGGAAGATGATGGGGAAGAAGAAGGTGATAATGAAGAAACAGAAGAAAATAATAAAAATGAGACTGGAGCAACACAGCTCACTTCTGAAAACGTTAAAGATAGGAAGGTATTAAAGGCTAAAAGGAAACTAAATAAACAAGATGCTAAAGAAAAAGTTGATACTGCTCGAAATATTGCTATGGAGACCATATTCACTGATGAAGACTTTAAGAGAATTGATGCTGCACAAGTGAAGAAACACATAAGTGGTGTAAAAAGAAATAAAAGTGTTGTAGAAGAAGATGACGAGTCCGGAGAGCTGGTTCAGCTTTCCGCTATTGAAAATATCCATAAGAAAAGAAAGCATGATAAGAGTGCAAGGCTCGATTCTGTTCTCAAGGGACGTGAGGAAAGAAATAAATTTGGATATAAAGATAGAAGGAAGAACATCCACTGTTCTAAAACAAACAGAGAAAAGAGGAAGACTAAGAGTTACCAAATGGTTAAGCACAAGGCCAAGGGTAAAATAAAGAGGTCATTTAAGGATAAGCAAATAGCTTTCAGAAATTACTTGATTAAACAAAAGAAAATGAAATAGTTTTAGGCATTGATACTTGGTCAGTGTTAATTAAAATGGTCTTTAACAACTCTGAAAATTTTACTAATTAAACCTACAAATGTAAGTTTGAAACATTATAAGTTGCATGAAATAAGGGGATTAGATAGGTACAGTCAGCATCAGAAGTTGATAAGCAGTTGAAGAGCTCAAAATGATCTACAAACCCTCCATTACCTTAGCAACAGAGTTGTATGTAGGTCAGTTTGAGCTCTTTAACTGTATATCAACTTTTGATGCTGACTGTACATAGTTTATTTATAGCCAGCATTTATTTAAGGTAAGGGTCAAGCTCTTACATACAGTGGCTGGACTAATGAAATAAAATTTGAAAAGAAAAAGGAAAAGAGAATTAAAATACATTTTATTTAAATTGTAATTCAGAGGCTCAACACCAATCTCCACACCATCCACAGTCTCACTTAATCTACAGTTCTTTTTTAATCACTGTACTTAATTGTCTTCTAGTAAAAATATTAAGTTTACCTATATGGTTTCTATTGTTAATCATTCAGTATCTTTCTCCATTTGATTTATGTTTTTGGCTGCCATCCTTTACATTTTTTAAACCTATACCCTAATGTATCATTAAGTATGTTCCTCAACGCATCTCTTTGGCCGGGAAATTTGAGTTCCTCACGGGCAATTTTCAGAATATTTTTTAATGTAGGTTTTTCTTTTCTTGTAGTATAAAAACTTTCAACTAAATCACGGATCGCGCATAAGTCAAAATGATCCAAATCTATTTTCTTTTTGTATTTTTTACGTTTTTTGCCGGGTGTTGGGAGCACAATCATGTCCAAAGTAACTGGAGTAGAAGTACTGGGTTGGGGGTGATTGGCTTCTTCTATAGACAAGTTTTTTTGAGGATCCTGCTCTCTTGCTGTTTCTGCCGATTTTAGCATTTCTTTGGCTTCACGTTTTATGTTCATTATTGACCTTTTGGATAATCCGGTTGCCATACAAGCCCTTTTAGTTGATTGTTCAACAGGAACAATGAAAGAACCGTGTTTTTTTTCATTGTCGAAGAATTGTATTACTTTAAGCACTAAATTACGCTCTGCACTTTGTATAGTCTTTCCCATTTTACAACACTAAAAATAAACAGCGCAAAAAAAATTTTGAATGAATGCTGAGCTGAAAATGGACTAAATTAACTCGTTTCCGTTGGCGCTACCATAAGCGACAAGTTAGAGCTAGCTAGCATAACAGCCAGAATTGCATTAGCAGCCTAGCCCCTAACCCCATTCCACCCCACGATAGCGTCAGCCAAAGAGAATAAGAAGTATAACACTACGCTACGCAGGCAGACAGTGTAGCATCATCAGCCAAACCAGCTGACTTTCTGTCACTGTCTGTCTACTGAACGTTTTTTAGTCCTCCTAAGGAAAAGCATAGGCAACTAAACCCATACAGCCAAATTTGGTTCGTCGCGGTTAGGTCTTAGTTCTTGTCATTTATGTCGTCTTTTACTTTTTTTTTTTTTTTTTTTTTTTTTTTTTTTTTTTTCTGGCCCGCACGGTTTGTGCACTGTGGCCCGGGGTAAAAACGGGGAAACGGGTAAAAAGAAATACGGTAGCAACGGAATTTAGGAAATAGTTCGTAAAAAATCAGTTGTTAAAAGAAAATATAATAGGTTGCATAGGAAAAATATGAAAAGATAAATAAATACATTATTAACACTAAATTTTTAAATCATTACATAAAATAAAATCTGCTATAAGTTTATAAATAGACGGGTCTGAAAGTAAACAGGATGTGGATGATGGTAAAGGAACTTGACTGGATATTAGCGCTGTAATAAAGGCTGAACGGTCGCGGAGGGGACAAGCAAAAAGGATGTGATTTAAATCTGCCTCTTCATAACCGCATTCACACCTGGAGCTATTAATGATGTTGAGCCTAGCAAGGTGAGCTGGGGTGCACATGTGGCCCAGCCGCATACGAGACAATACTGTTACGACTTTTTTCCCAAGTTTCAGTCTCCAAAACCAAGGCTTTGTGGGCACAGTAGGCTGGATGGTACGATAATGGCGACCCTTCGAGCCATCTACCGCCCAGGATTTATCCCAGGATTTCCTGAGATAAATCCCGGGAAGGGCCGCCAAGTCATGCGCATAGTTTCTAAAAACATTAACATCTCCACTCTCCACTGCTTCATTGGCTATTCGATCTGCTCTCTCGTTTCCAGATATTCCGCAGTGAGCAGGAACCCATGCAAATGACACAGAATAGTTTTCATTAAAACATTTCAGTAACAGATGCCTGAGTTCAGAAATGATAGGGAACTGGTAATGTGAGCCAAATGGAAACCGGGCCAAAGCTTGTAAAGAACTCAACGAATCTGTAAAAATTACTGTCTTACTAAGTTTCATTAAGAGAATATATTCTATAGCTTTTACTAGACCGAGACATTCGCCAGTAAACACAGAAGATTCAGGAGGGAGTTTGGTTTTCTGAACAATGTTATAGTTAGAATGAAGCACGCCAACGCCTACACAACCATCATTAGAATGTTTAGATGCATCAGTAAATATTCGATGCCATCGTGGCCACTTAGTTTCAGCAATGTAGTCAAAAGTTAACTTTTGATTATGCTCAATTTTCATAAGACCTATGCTAGAGTGAACATCAGGAGAGATGGTAAGGGAGTCATAACTATATTTGAACAATGGATTAGAGGTCATTTGGTGGGTGGGAGCCTGGAGGGAGGAAAATCTTTTTAAACTTTCGACCAAACATGGCAGACGTTTGTTTTTCCAATAATTACAAGTAGGAATTTTATTGGAGAGGCAAGTTAATTTAGGAATCAAGACATGGTTACTGAATTGGACACAACGAAATATAAATTTGTCGGATAGGAATTGTCGCCGTAAGTTTAATGGAGGGTCCACACATTCCACCCTCATGCAATTGATCGGACTTGACTTCATGGCACCTAGGATTATTCTCATTGATTTTGCTTGAATGCTATCTAATTTTTTAAAAGCAGCAACATTGCCTGGTTCCAACAAGAAAGTTCCGTAATCCATTACACTTCTAATTATAGCATTGTAAATCAATTTCAAGGAGCAGGGGTGCGCTCCCCACCAGACACCTGACAGGCATCTTAGTATGTTCAAATTACGTTCACACCTTGCGGCTACATATTCACAGTGAGGAACACCAGTGAGTTTGGAGTCTAGAACAACCCCCAAGAATTTAACGTCATTGGTCGAGGGAATCATGACATTGCCTAACTTGACATGGACTGGGGGAGGTCTGCGCATTCTGGTGAACAAAACAACCCTGCTCTTTGAAACAGATAAGTCTAGACCATTTCGATCTAGCCATGATTTTAAGAGCGAGAGAGAGGATGTTAGACCTTGGCAATTGTTTTCAATAGATTTACCTGATTTGTATATAAGGAGATCGTCTGCATACTGCAGCACCTGAGCTGATGCCTTCAATGATGATTCTAGATCATATGTATAGATATTATAGAGCAATGGACTAAGGACTGAACCTTGTGGTAATCCTTTCCACACAGTGCGAGATAATTTGACATCATCGATAAATAAATTAATATATCTTTCACTAAGAATATTAATAATGAAATTTGTCAAAACAGATGGCACATTTAAACAACGTAATTTTTCCTCCAGCACCGAAACAAGAACATTATCGTAGGCTGAACTAATATCCAAAAATGAAGCTACTACAGATTCGTTATTTGAAAAAGCAATTTTTATATCTGTAGTAAATATAGCTAAACTATCTATTGTGCTTTTACTTTTCCTAAAACCAAACTGAGAAGAGGATAATAGATTTCTATTCTCTAAAAACCATTCAAGGCGGTTTTTCACTAAATGTTCTGCTATTTTCATTAAAACTGAAGAAAGAACTATAGGTCTGTAAGAAGAGGGGTCATCAGCTGGTTTATTGTGTTTCAAGATAGGGATCACCGATTGAGTTTTCCAAGACTTCGGAATGCACCCAGAAGTCATAATAGAATTTATAATATTCAAGTAAATAAGCAGCACATGGTTCGAAAGGTTTTTTAAAAAAGAGTATGGAATCCCATCTTCTCCTGGAGTAGAATCTGTAACATTATTTAAGACACCTTTGAGTTCAGTCATAGAAAAGGGAGAGTTCATTCCAGGCATGTCGATAGATACTAAAGCAGGAATAATTACTGGAACACATTTTTGTTCCGGTGCGGAAGGAGGAGCAAGATGATCCATGAATTTATCAGCTAGGGTTAGTGGTAGTTTCGAAGAGGGTGCGTTACTAAGGGCAGATCGAAATCTACGAATATTTCTCCAAACTTCCGACGGGCTGACTTCTGGGTTTATAGTTGCACAGAATGACTGCCAACCATCGTATTTCTTTTTCTTAAATATTTTTTTAGCACTACGTGCAGATTCTAAATATAACTCAAAATTTTCTTCTGACATTTCCTGGCAGTATTTTTTTTCGGCTTGCTTTCTTTTCTTAATTGCAACTGTACATTCATGATCCCACCAGGGAGGTGAAGGGATTTGAGACCGGTTCTTATTTTTAGTGCAAAAGGTTTCATCAGCAGCTTCAATGAGCACTTTGGTTAGAATTTCGGCAGAAATCTGGTTATCTACTTGAGAGTGCGCAATAGTTTTCTGTTCTACTCTTTGACTGAATAAATCCCAATCAGCGTTCGCCAACCTATACTTGAAACGAGGAGAACAAGTGGCTTTTGCGGGTTTATCAGAGGGAAAAGTTATTATTAGTGGAAAGTGGTCGCTACCGTATGAAGATGCAAGAGAATGCCAGTCCAGCGTTGAGGCTAAGTCTGGCGAACATAAAGATAAATCAGGAACACTTGCACCTTCATTCGGACCAGTATGACGAGTTGGTAGCCCAGTATTTAGAATACAAATACAATGGGAATCTATAATGTCCAACAACTGTTCACCAAAGTAATTTGAATTTGTACTCCCCCAGGATTGATGCTGGCAGTTAAAATCGCCTAGGACTAAGAAAGGTCTTGGAAGGACGGAGAATAGTTGATTGAGATGAGAAAAAATATTTACATTAGGACGAGAGAAATAAATAGATACTATACAAATCTTATTTACAATAGCAGCAATAACTGAGAAGTCATCACTGAAAGAAGGAAGTGTATATACAGAATAGGGGAGATTGTTTCTAACAGCTATGGCAACACCGCCATAGCCGTCAGGTCTGTCTTGTCGGAGAATGACATAACGAATCCGAAATGTCAAATTCGGTCCACAGATTAGAGAGATATAGTAGTACAGATGGGAAACAGGCCATACAACGGTCCGTTCGTAGAGATAGTTGATGATTCCACCACAGCACCGTGGGGGCGCCACTGTGCGGTAGTGATGCGCCTCGTGCCTATGGATCGGTTTATGCCGATAATAGTGAGGTCTCATATCGTAATTTTACGTAAAAAATACCGGTAATAATGGTACTCGTCACAGTTAAGCTTTCAAAATGCTGAAATGTTTTGTAGGTTTAGAAATGAGCTGAAGACCCCTGCATCAAAGCAAAATAACAGAGACCTTCCGCTCATAATAAAATACCGTATCGTGCATGGATAAATTATTTTATTAGTGGCATAACAACGTGTTAATTAATTACAAAATTAATTTATTCATATCATCTCATATGCATGGATTGCAGAATGTGCAACGCAGATAATAGTTCTGGCGCTCGCTCGGGCTGTTCGATGCACTCACAGCAAGTACGAACGTTGGAATCGTATTGTTGAACGATAAAGTTTATGCTGGGTTGTAATGCTCGAATCTGAGCCATTACATTTTAAATCTCACTACACGCGAACGCCCGCCGCGATTGCCGCATACAAAACATATACAACACATATTCTCATGGAAGATTCTCGTAAAAAATCATAAACTTACGAACAAAGAGCACAAAACTTAAAGTACAATACAAATTGTTAAGAAGAAATATTTAAACTGAACATATTTAATAAACAGTCACTAACTAGCATACCTAGGCGGTAACCCTGAACCTATAAAAATATTATATAAGTATGTTCTCAACTTGCTAGTAATAAATTATCTGTAAATACAGGTTAAGGAGTGTTAATTATATGGGGAGCTGAAATATAGCTGTAATAGGAATGATTAATCTCCGATATTTATGGCCAATATTAAAAATTCAAATAAGCTAGTATTCTAATTAGTAAGTAAGCAATTTTGATTTGTGTTATAGCTAAGGGCCCCGCCTCCGCCCTGGCCTTATCCCTGGACAATTGCCAGTAGCTGTGTCCCACATACCATAGACCCTATGGGACTCCAACACGAGACACTGATTAAACTTGTCAGCGGTCAGTATGTCTTTGTTACAGTTCTGCAAGGGGTGAGAGGATAATAAGAGAACCAGGTTTACAATATTACTAGGTCTCTATATTTAATCTAAGCTGTGCTATCCTTTTATCTAGGAACACTACTTTAATTGGGTGTTTTATGTTCTGATTGATACATATTATTAATCATTGAAAGGATAGATAGTATATTAAAATATAGTCTCAGTTACTTTAATCAATTCCTGGTTCTAACTTTAATTGGACCGAAAAATAGCAATATCCAGCATACCCAGTAAAAATAAAATAAAACTATTAGTTTCTTAACTATGGCGCAAAGATCTTATAAGGTTGACTGGAAATAATAATATAATTTTAGGGATCCGTTCATTTCGCAACTAACGTTTGGCAACCTGATTCATTTCGCAAACTCTGAAACTGTGTTACAGTTTCAGAAATATTAAACAGTTGCGAAATGTTAAGGTGCGAAACGAATCAGGCTGCCAAACGTTAGTTGCGAAACGACAGCATGATGCGCAGGCGTAGACAGATTAAAATTGTTTCGCTCCAGGCTGCGAACATCACTTCTAGTCCGATAAGTTGAACCCCTGCAACAGTAAACAGAAGAACATGATTATCTCAGATCGTGTGCACTACTAAAGGGAAGGTTTCAATCAGACACATATTTTAGGCAGAGCTGTTAACTACTCAGTGGCCCATGGGTAGGTACTTGGCACTCGTTGCCTTCTCTAGTGCCTAGACGATAATGCTTTTTTATATTTGGGCCACTAGATCACAGACGAGCTGTTCGATACGGATGATATTCGTGACTTGAGTACAAACATTCATGTTTATCACGCAAATGTCTGCTCCTAGCGGGGTTCGAACCCGCAATCTTTAGCTTCGTGGTCAGGTTCACTGACGACCGGTAAGAAACTCAATGAAGTATCATGTTTTAAAAAACAAATTACGAATATACGAGTCGGTCGGGATAATTTCTAACCTCAAGTTAGGTTCAGTGCGTCCGTTACGTGGCGTCTCCTTGCCGCGCTGCCGCTGCCGCTGCCCGCATGCCCGAGCCCGCGTGCGCTGATCCTGCCGCACCGCATGCCGCAATCTAAAACAAATTATCTTTTGACTCTGGTAGCTTGATACTTCTTAAGTGCCAGTTTTTGCATTAACGGTAAATTATGACGAGATAATTTCTCTGAATATGATCCTTTCAATATTTGGTTCATGGTCTTACACCAATTGTGAATTTGGACGCGACAAACGAGAGTGATAAAACTTTCCAACAAGTCCTTATGATGCAGTTCACACCCCAGCCAACTGACATCTGCGGTCCGCAAAAAATCGCTTCTAATAGTTTTTGTTACACACTGTGTATGACAGTGGGCGTCCAGGTTTGCGTTAATGACTTTAATTAAATCCCTGAACAGTATAACAAAGCGCGACGTGGGATACTTTAGGTTAGGACCCTTTAAGAGAGTTCTCTCTCGTGCAGCTATCCACGAGTGAATATCGCCATGCTGGCTAGTTAAAATCGCGTTTTTGCAAGACTGGCACTTAGTTTTTTGTAAAAGTTTCCTGGATACAAATCCTGCAGTGAACGCTGATGAATGCACGTTGATTCTTTCTTTCCGAGTCTGCAGCAGCAGTGAGGGGGCTGCCGCGCCGTGTGCGACGGCGGCGGAACGGCTCGGCGCGGGGACGGCTGCCGGCTGGGCTCTGCTAGTGCCTGCAACAGGAGACCATGTATCGGCAGCATTTCGAGCGTTGCCTGTTTCAGAATTTAAAGGTATAGCCACCAATAATTCTGAAGTCAAAAGCGTCTCGCCTACGTCATCCTCACAGTTAGAGCCGGAGGAATGGGGGCCTAAAACATCACTGATCATTAAAGATTTGAAGGAACACGTGAAAGTGTACGGATCAGGTCTATTATTACGATGATTGAGGGCTCTGATGCGACCAAAAAAATTTTCCAATGGGTCCTGATTTAGGTTTCGAGTGTAAAAGAATTTAATATCAATATCTTTGAGGTCAGTCCAGATTTTGATGAAACTTTCCAAAGTTGTTATCCAGTTGTCAATAGTCTGGATGCGTTTATTGACAGGGTTACCGCGTCTCAAAGCATCTTTACTAGACGAATCTATGAAATATATATCTTTTAAAATTTTGATGGCATCCTTCCAAAACGATACATGTTTGGAAGTGCCGTTAACTTCCTTAACCGGCCCTCTCATCTTGCCGGGGGCGGCGCCGCTGCGAGACCCGTTGACGCTGTCGAACAGCCGGTCGAAGAAAAGGACCGCTTCCGATGTATTCTTGAGAGTCTCGCTGACGGCCGTGCCGTCGACGTATGTAGCTGAAACATTATAATTAACAGTTCACTCAGAGATGTTGTTTTTTATTTATTTACGCCGTGGTATTTTTTAAATTCGCGTGTCGTATAGCGTGAACGTCTATTTCCCGAGATAATTTGTTTTGTTTTGGCGTGACCACCGGCTAAACGCAATAATATACAAGTTACATTTTTGATATTAGGGCATTGCCACACAAAAAGAAAACGGGTTGCATGCCCTAGTTGCAGTGCGGTGACTAGGTGACCAGGTGACCTGCTTACTCTTTAGTCTATCTACCCTTTAAATACCCTGTCATTTGACCGACAGTACGCTTTGCACACTTTGTAAGGCGAGTTTTATTTTCACAACAACGTAAGTACCGTGCTCAAACTTGTTGCATATAAGTACACAAGTTACATGTGTTTTAAGGTTAGGTTAGACTTGAGGCCACAAGAAAATTAAAATGCTACGGCGGGGAGTAAATATTTACAAAAAGAAATTTTTTAAAATAACATTTCGTAAACAAATTGTTTGCCAAATGATGTGTCCTGAAATACCGTCCAGTACCCATAGCACTAGCTTTGCTTGGTTTGGGACTAGTTCAATGGGACACCACTATTAACATACATAATTTCCATTAAATTCAGTCCAGCAGTTTTGTCAAACAAACAGACTTTCTTTTACCATTATAATGACTGATATTATATTACAAATAATATAACAAATAATAATATCAGTCACAGTCATAGTATAGATAAAATGTATAGACACTTAAAATTACCATATTTCGATGTGTAGTTTAGCAATCCTGCTGTCTTCTCGCTGAGAACTTGCGTGCAGTTCTTAACTTTCATCTTCTTAATTTTCGCTGGGATGACATGTTCATCTGTTAAAATTATAAACCAATGTGAGAGTCCTTAAAAAAGCATCTAGAAACCTTTATCTTACGATTTATACACAGTGTTTTTTTGAATTCCAAGAATTTTAAGGAAGCATTCCTTAGGACAGATTAAGTTATTTTCTCTAAGATACTTGTATTCTAGTTAGCACTATTTATGAGATTTTGAATATTTCATTTTAATCACCTAATTTCTGGTTAACTCTAAAGGTCCTTTCGGAATGACCGTTCATGTAGGATTTAATGATTTTGACTGGGCGTGAAAAAAAATTTTTTTTTGTTATTTAAAAACTATTTTACTACTTTGTTTCTTTATTATGTTAGCCATATGCCGAAGTTGTCGGAATTAAAAAAAAAACACGGTGTATACATAGAAATGCTGCTGCCCGTTGATAACAAAGGGTAAAAAACTATAAATACCAGTTACACACCCGTTAATTTAGGGAGCATACGTATTTCTCCGACTTCACAATCATTTTTGTAGACCTAAAATAAAATAAAGTAATAAAATTAAAATATTAATAATAATAATCACTACATAGTATAAAACAAAGTCGCTTTCCGCTGTCTGTCCCTATATGTATATGCTAAGATCTTTAAAACGATGCAACGGATTTTGATGCGGTTTTTTTTAATAGGTACAGTGATTCAAGAGGAAGGTTTATATGTATAATTATATGCAGACGAAGTCGCGGGCAGAATCTAATAAATAAAGTAATAAAATATTAACCACACTGCACATTTTCCACGTTTTTGTTTTTGTAAAACTATTTATATATCGTCCTATTACTGCAAATACCAGTTATCTGCAAAAAAGTAATTTCGAGATAATTCAATTTTAATGTTCGTGAGTTTTTTTTTACCAACAAACGCGTGTATTAGTCATTCCAATTATGTTTTTTCTTTAGTTTATCTCAATATATTCTAGACTTCCTAGTGAAAATTTTAATATTTGGGCATGTAGCTGAGAAAAATGCGATTTGTATAATGCAGTCGGGTTTTCCTCGACACTTAACTGGTTTTGGCTTGGAAAATTGGAATGCAATAAAGCATTAAATAACAATACATTGTTTTACCTGTACACGTAAACAAAAATCGTTATATTAACATACACATTACAGTTTCTTCCCTACTATTTTGCTGTTAAATGACTGTTAAGGGACTTTAAGCATTTAGCGTGGCTTAGCTATCTTCGCAACGGAATGAGCTATCGAAAAACGGGTTTTACCAGTTTGTAGAGCTTGAAGAGTACATTCTAATGGTGTAATAAAATCATTTTTGACATATCGTCACTTAACTGGTATTTGCAGTAATAGGGCGATATACATACATACATATCACGTCTTTATCCCTTGCAGGGTAGACAGAGGCTAAGGTAACAAAACCTTAAGGCCACGTTTAGCATGATTAAGGGCGTATAGATGGAAAGGGAAATCAAAATAGTGATGGGTTGCTAGCCGCATCGCCTATAACATGATTCCTAAGGCTTTCACCCATTCCCTCGATGGGCTTTTACCATCTGCGCGGGGAGAGAAGCAACTGGTAAATTCTGTTTTCTTCTTCACTCCCAAACCAGCATGGAAGAATATTAATATTGAAAATCAAAAAAATCGGCAGACGTGATTGGTCTCCATCATCAGTATCTATTTACCAAATTATGCTTCTATAGAGAAGGTGTGTGTATATATCGCTATATTTTTTTTAAAGAGTTCCGTCAGTTTCGGCTGAATCCCATTATCAGAACTCGACTGAGCTAAATGAGATCAATCTGGAAGTATACCCCTTCAAAAAATCTATTCGCTTCATGGGTGACGGAGTTCTGAGGTAACAAAAATACGCGTCGAATTGAGAGCTACTTTTTACTGACTAAATCTAAGATTATATAGGGGCTGTAGCACCATTCTTACCTCGATAATATCAGTCCATTTAGTAACTTTTCCTTTAAATACCATGTCTTTAGTTAACATGTTATTTCTTACACATTTTATCAGGTGGGGTGGGTCGTAAAACATGTAGAGCTTGTGGTTTTTGATTAGGAGAGAATTCTCTAGAACAATAAAATTGTATCACGAACTTGCAACCAACGTCCTGCCGTCCTCATTGGCACCTTTAAAGGACACGAGTGACGGAGGTGGCGAGGATGCAAACATATCGGTCGAATATCTGTACCTACTTTCATCGAAATATTGCACTAATACACAAAATAGGGAATGTGCATTCATAATACTGGCAATCCACTTGGCGTATTTATTCAAATATTTGCGTGAGTGAAGGGGATGCACTATATTGTTACTAGCGTATGCGACGAAGATGCCAATAGCGCAACGCTGTAACCGCTAAGGTTGGACTAAACCTGAGCTGAAGTTGCAGCCGGACCATACTCGCCGTTGCTTGCTATCCGGGTCTTGCTGAGATAAGGTCAGTGTCTTTGGGGATTAATTAGAAACTAAGAAGGCAGTGATTTTCAGCCTATGTTTTATTCTAGGGTACTAGCTATCTTCATTCCAAATTTTATCCAAATCCGTCCAGTCGTTTTAGCGTGAAGAAGGAACAAACATACACACTCACATCGTCACATCGTCACTCACAAACTTTCGCATTTATAATATTAGTAGGATTGAGTGTTCCAAAAAATATATTTACATTTCAATAAGTTTACACACAGTATGACATATACTAGCAAAGCACGTGACAGTTTCATCTTTTCACTTAATGCTGCATAGTTATGTTTGCAACCTTTCTTTCATAGAATCATTGTCACACATATATTTGTGAGCTGTATTAACTGTAGTATACCTGTTTGCGCGTTCTGGACCATGTGACTTCTTGTTTCTTGCTGTATTTCTTTGATGCAACGCTGAAACGTGCCCCCCTGGTCACATATTAACGCTTTTGGAATTAGCCCCGTATCTGCTACAGCTTCCACAATATCCTGTAACAATTTGTTTGTTTGTAAAAATAAACAAGAAATAATAATCACGTTTCCCTGGTATAGGTGTTACAGAGGTCAGACAGATGACAGTCGCTTCAATGTAATAATCTGACCTGCCAAATCTGGAATCATGGTCAAAAGACCCCTTCCAGTAATCCGAATAACGTACAAAATATAATAAATAATAAGAAACTGGAAAATGAGACTGATGAATCTAATATTTTTGTGATATTGAATTATACATTACCTTAAGAATATGTTTCAGCGTCGATGCTGGGGTAGCACCTTCACATAGATAAAATGCTATGCTTTGCCGCCATGCTGAACAAATTCCTCGGATCATGAAGACGAGGGCGTGGTCACACAGTTTTTTTTCGGCTTGTTGGCCGAAATTCACGAAGCCGTCAATGTGGTCTTCACACTCCACAAATGTCAAATGTGGCATTAGGTGCACCTCATCAAAAACGATGGAGCAAAATTTCTTCTTTAGGTCCCATGTTTTTACTCTTTCTTTCAAAGAAGCCATAACGTTCTTGTTAATTCCAGGTTTTACAACTATATGTTGACAAAAGGTATTTAAAGTCCTTCTAGTTGGGAGTATAAACATCTTTTGTAATAGTTTATAACCCTTCGGACTACGCTTTAATAAAGACAAAGCCATCATTTTCTCCACAGTGGAAAATCGCCTTTTTTTTACATGCTTATTCGCATTATTTGCTTGGATTGCAAACAATTTTTGGGCACAAGGTGTCATACGTTCTACTACCGCTTTAAAGGAATTAGTTTCAGCAAGTCGTTCAGCTTTTTCAATTCTATCTGCGTAGTCAAAAATAATGCGACGCTTCGATTTTAATATTTTGGTGCATTTTGAATACATTTTTCTGCACTTGGGTGTTAATTTCTCAATACTCCTCACAATTCGTTGCCCTGAAATATATAACATATTATACATAAATTACCAACTGTGCCGTTTCGGGCAAATGGGTTGCTGCTTCCCCGTTTACCCTCAGAAACCACCTCGGGCGTGGACACAACATCACACCAAAGTTTAATCGCAATCAAATGGTTTAGGAATACGAATTGCCGCCCTCTCGTTGTGCCACTTGCATGTTTATCTACTCAGAACCCATCGTGGGAGTACCTAATTGCAACAACTGCCGGGCAGTGACGTGAGTGCCGCCGTCGTGAACGCATTCAACCCTGATGAAGATTTTCCGAAAAGATGGACTGTTCTCGACTTATAATCCTGAGTTTAACCGTTAATTGTATTTGTATTATAATGTCTCACGAAAAGTTAATTAATAATTTTACTACCAAGGATCAAACGATTCTGTGTGATTAATATTGAAGGAGATATTAAGATTACTTAGTCACTGGTGTCAAGCTACCGACGTATAATATTTTTAAATTCGTCGTTTAAACCGACTTACTGGGGCGATTAGTTGCCTCCTGGGTCACAACTGGTGCTCCAGATGCGTCGGGGGCGGGGGCAGGGCCTGGGAGTCCCGGTCCCGGCGGGGCCGCCTCGCGCTCCCGCTCTGCAGCGGCTGCCCCGGACGCAGCGGCGCCACCCAGTGTTACTCCTGGCTCAATTGTGCTGGAAGGACCTGCAATTGCACATTGATATTCTTGGTGACCAAAGTTCAGATGGAAACATGTTCAATTGGGGCTAAGGAACTGAATGTTTTGTCTTTTATTCAAAATCTCTACTCCAGATAAATGGCTGCTGACAGACTAACATCACACATTTCGTAGCCATATTTCAATATCGAACATTGATTACATTGAATGTATTAAAATATTGAATGTATCAAATTTATTTATGTACTGGCTTGTTTCCCGCGACTTCGTCTGCGAAGAATTCGTTTATCGCTATCCCGCAGGAACTTTGCGGAATTAAAAGTATCCTATATGTTAAGCCAGGTTATAAACTATCTGTGTGCCAAATTTCATTTAAATCCGTCCAGCCTTTTGACCGTGAAGAGGTAACAAACAGACAGACAGTTACTCTCGCATTTATTATATTAGTATGGATTTATCAAAATTAATTATTTCTGAAACAATACACTTCTCAAGATTTTTAATTTTAAAAAGCCATTCTGTAGAACCTATTAAGTCAGGTTACTTAAAAAAGTTTTATATATATAAGAGTTTTATATATTTTGATGATTGATGATAGAATTAAAAACATTATAATATTTTTTTAAGCTCGAAATATGAACCAATGGCCAATACATACCAAGATTTTCTGCAGAAATTCTTGATCCACCAACTTTAAATCCAGTGCTAGTTGGAATTTCTGAATCATATTTACAAAACTCTAAATCAAGATTCTGTAAAAATGATCCAGATAAATCGAAATATTGCTCATCGGACTACAAAGTACTGGCTAATAAGCGAAAAAAAAAGTTTATTTACATATTTTAACAAGCTCACTATATACAGGATGGGGCAAAAGTAATCAATTTTGCTGTTATTTATTTAGGAATGAAAAATGTTGGTTCTACTTGTGGAATATATTTATTTAATGAATTAGAATTTTTATCATCAAGTCGAGAAAATGATATCGGTCAAGTGGCGCCAACAGAATTGATGACCATACGCGCTTGTTTTATGGCATTTTTCATCACTTTCGGCGATAGGTTCTCGCATTCCTGTCGAATTTTCTCTTTAAGGGCTTCAAGAGCCTAAGGCCTCCTTACATTTTTATTATTCCGCGTTCTTGAGGAGTAATAGCTTTCCATGGTTTGTTGATGTGTATTACTTACATACATACATACCGTCACGCCTCTTTCCCACAGGGGTAGGCAGAGACTACTTTATTCCACTTGCTACGATCCTGACATATTTCTTTCGCTTCATCCACAGTCATCAGTCTCTTCATACATGCTCCACAAATTTCAAAATAGAATTAACGTTTGCCGCCATTTGCAAAAGTTATAGCGTCTAATAATAATACTTTTGCCCCACCCTCTGTATTTACCTTCTTAGGCATTTATTACTACAACAATTCTAAAAAACTACCAGGCATACTGCAAAATCTACAATAATACGTATTATTATTATTTATGTTATTAGGGGGGGGGGGGCAATGTTCTTAAATCAAATAAAAACTACGAAACTATTTTAAAATTATAAAAAAATTTGAGATGCTCACAACGAGGAAAACTTTTATTTTTTATTTTCTAATTTAGGTAACCCCAAACGCAGCCCCTATGTTTAAAATTCATTTATTTGTGTTACATGTCTACCTATGGGTCACAGAATTACATGCATGTTTTTAGGGCTCCGCTGCCAAATGACAAAAAAGTCTACAAACTATATAACAAATTACATGAAAAATAAAAGTGCGCAGGCAATCTCTAAATATTTTATATCTATCTAAGTCTAAATTAATTTCCTACTAATTTGACCAGGATTACCAGATTGACTAGACAGTTTCATGGTTTTGTTGGGATTAAACGCATAACTGTGGTCATGATTTATGCTTTTTACATTGACTGCTATCTCAACTGCAAAGGTAATTAAAAATATTAAAGTAGTATCATTAAAATGGGAATAACATGGTTATTATACAATGAAAGTCTTATTTGTACATTATAAGCATGACTGTTCAGTTCACCTCCGCATTTAAGATTAAATAAATAGCGACGCTTGCTACCACACAATAAAGCGCAATTCCGGTCGCACAGCGCCAAACACGTAGTAACAATTATCTAATCTGTGGCACAGCGCTAATTTACCGGCAGCCCTAGTTGCCTCTCTTTCTATCGCGTATTTCTCGACTCTTCTATCTGCGAGCCCGATTGATAGGAGCTGTACGACGCCGAAAACCGGTTTGTAGCTTTTAATGGGTTTGCAGAGTTTGGGTTGTCAGATTCTGTGATACATATAAGGGATATTTTCCCCTTGAGATTTGGGAGTTCTGTTGATTCCTCAAAGATCCCATCATCAGATCTTGAACAATCTTAATCTTTACCACCTCAAAAACCATCAACAAATAACCAAAGTTTCATATCAATCAGAGATTGGTTTAGGGACAAACAAATTGCTGCCCTACCGCTATTCTGCTTGCCTGTTTCTTTCCACACAGAAACTATTGTGGGAGTACTGTCAACAACTTCCAAAAATTTCATCACAATTAGATCAGTGGTTTAGGAGGAGCACATAGCAGACAAACAAACCAAGTTTTAATTTTTATATCATAGATAGTAGATTTATGTATGTACCTACTAGCTGTGCCCGTTGCTATGAGTTTTATTGCTCGCCCTTTTTTTAAGTTTGTCTGTGCAAAAGTTATTTACTGTAATAATTATTAGTAGGTATTAATTGTAAAATGAAATAAACCTACCGTCTGCCTTGGACCATTTTCTCTTTTGGTGCACCAAGTCTGCATTTGTCTGTACTGTGACAGCATATGAATGATCTGTTACTGTCTGGACTGCTGAAATGTATTAAAAATACTCTTTAAATCCTACAGATATAATAAATAGACACAGACTGTGTGTGTGTGCAGGGCGAACTCATCCACCAAGGGTTCCGTACCACATTAAAATAATCATCCATTCCCAATTGAGTTTATCAATATAGGAACTCCCGACCTGTCATAAAATTTTGCCCCCTGGATTCCTATGTCTGTATATGACTCAGATACAAACATTCATATTTATCACACAAATGAATGCCCCTACCGACCGGGATTTGAACCCGGAACCTCTAGCTTCATAGTCACTAACCACTAGGCTATCCGGTCGTCTAAATGGAGCATAAACAGCCATATCTTTCGATTGTGTTGATACCTTCATGCTTTCCTGAGAAAAAGAGTTTTGACAGACAGACAGACAGACGGACAACAAAGTGATCTTATATTGGTTCTTTGGCCTTTCAGTTCAATTACATGAATGTGCAGGTGTGTAAAAAGTGTTAAGTACATGGTGACCGACTTTTGTCATTTCAAGTTCTCAATTAATTTACAATAAATTTCCACACCAATTTTTTCCAACACTTAAATTCAGGATCAAGTTCAAAGAATAAATACTTACAGACAGTAACAGGAACCGTGGGCTTCCGAGTCAAAATTTCCTCTTCGGTGAATAAGGTAGGCCATGAAAATGGAACTCTCTTTTCACCGTTGAAGAATTTCTCCTCAAAATGAAGTTTGCAAACCTGAAATTTACAAAGATTTTGTATGTAGTGTCAACCTTAGAACAGCTGTACTGTACTGAACATGGTAAACGCAATCAGTCAGCTGCGAAGTAACCTTTGTTGCATGAAAGTTTAAAAACAACAGAGTTTACATTTCTCTGCGGCTGACCGACGCTTAGCGACGAAGGCCGCTCCTATAGTTCAAATAACAAATAACTCACACAAAAATTGCGATCAACGCGGTCCCGGTGTATAAGCGACGACGTTAATCTTGAGCTGCGAGGCGCCAAAATGTCGATCCACACTCGTTCCAGTTGCTTGCTGCGGGGCCACCAACACACCCTTGCTGTTCCCAAGGTGGATGCGCAGCCGTTGACGATGCACTTTCTTACAGGAGACATGCCTGAAAACACAAAAGCAAACACACAAAACACAAACAGAAATTAATTAAATACACTTTTCGTAACGTAAGCAGCCAGTCGCTTGTTGTTTCTGGTTCTGCAACAAAATAATGATTTGTTAGTATTTTTTCGCAGTAATGTAAATCTTTCTCTCACGAAGCGCAAGAGAAAAATTCAATCAGAAAATGAAATGTAAATACTTATTCAAAAGTGAACCGAAAATTAACGGTTTTTTTTTTTTATTATTATCTAAAATGTGAATATTGTGCTAATTTTTGTTTTACCTAAATAGAGCTCATTAATAATTAATTTAAACATTCTCAACTCAAATTATTGTAAATTCATAATCAATTAATGATTTTTTATCGATCGTTCGATTCTAAAATTGTGATATCTCTATAGCCTGTGGTGATTTAAAAAAAAAACTTTCTGTCATGGCCTACGCAATCTCAACCTTTCAAACTACTAAGAACTCTATGACAAGGGCATAAGTTTGATATTTCATTTGTCAAAAATATGGCATCTCTACGGTCGGTACAAATGTATGGCTGTTTCCACCCCGTGATTCGGTCGAAGCCATGTCTCCGACAGAGTTGAGACAAAAGGTTCAAGCTTATTATGCAAATGGATTATATCGTTTTTATTGCAGATAGCGCTCCTGCAATTCCACTGGATTATTTTTTCGCGTCCGTGATGCATAAGAGGATTTTAATTGGTTTAATGATTCAATAGTTGGGCGGCGTTGTTCGGTAGTATTGTGGTCAGAGTTAGAAATGGATTTTATTTCAGTTAAGAGTTGGATAACATCAGAGATTGAGAACATTGTTTCCCTATTGTTAGAGACGTCTTGTAAAGCAACCCCGTTAGGAGGGGATGGAGCATTGTAATCCTTTGTCAAATTAAAGTGTTCAAGCTTATTATACCCCACACGTTTTTGTTTAGGGGATGAAGGTTTAGTAAATATATTTTTTCTGTAAGATCTACTATATGACGGAACCAAAGGAGAAGAATGTGATGTAGAAGCCTCGTAGGATTGAGGAATATTCTGCACATTAGATAATTTAACAATATCGGCAAAAGATTTTGAAACCGGTTCATAGACTTTGCTTGCTTCTGCATAAGACACACATCTCTGAGCCATGTATAATTTAATTTTTGTCTGTCTTTCATATTCGGGGCACTTCTTGTTTGTTGCGAAGTGCAGTCCAGAACACAAACAGCAATGTGCAGAATCATCTTCAACAGAACACACATCACCAGTATGGCCTTGGCCACACTTGTAACAGCGGGGGCGTGAGTTACAATTTGTTTTGGTGTGGCCAAAACGACAACAAGAGTAACACTGTATAGTTGGGTATGAATACAATTCAACAGGTAATGCATTATAGCAAATATATACATGTTTTGGTAAGGCTTGCCCGTCAAATGTCAAAACAACTGTCTGTGACGGCTTCCATTCAGGAGGAGAACTATTTCGCACTTTGTAGTTCATTCGCCTAATTTTAATGATTTTCCCACTACCCATTGGCAGTGAAACATTATCCATGATCTCGTCCGGAGACCATTCTGAGGGTACACCACGCACCAGACCCATGCGAGTCACATTAAATGAGGGAATAAAAGCTTTAAAACTATTCTTGGTCAGGCATGGGTTAATGATAAATTCATTTGCATCTTTGTAATCAGAGAATGACAGTGATAGTCGATTTCTACCAATCTTTTTGATACTGCCATTAACAATGTTATTGAAAGAATTTTTCTTAAGGAAATAGCCAAATTGGACAGGGTGGAGGGAGGGGATGTCATTATCCAAAGCTAACTTTTGTACATGTACTATGAATGGACCTATATCATATGCCTCATATGTTGTTCTGCCTGTTTGCAATGGAGGACGAGATAGCCTATCTGGATTATTTGAAGACTGAGTACTCTCTGGTGGAGCTGGTGGGTGTTGGTGGTTTTCTATGGAAGTTTTATTTATTGGCATTAATACTTTAGGAAAACCGTCAAGAGCCTTAGCATTGCTAAGCTCAACATCAAATGAGGGAATGTCTTGTAACTGGCAAGAGCAGTCTGTATCTTTAAGCTTGTCCCGGGACGCCGGATTGTGTCGCTTTTTCCTTTTGTTACATTGTTTGCACATTTTATGTGGGCGCGCCCTTTTACGTTCACTCCGTTGATCCACTCCTGTCCCTTGTAAAGACACATCAGTGTCCATGCTGGACTCATCGAATTTGGAAAATGTATTTTCTATTGTAACGTTATATCCGACTATTGGGGGAGAGCCCCCAATGTCTGGGGGCTCGTTCATATTTCGGCCTGACTCCAGGCCTTAAAAAGTAATTTCAACTTACCAAAAAGAGTAGAATATATACACAAAACAATATTAAACTAACTAAATTAAACTACTACATACAATTATATACAAAACTGATCTTTTAAACAAGTTAAATTAACTTAACAAAAGACGCTATAAAAAACACTCCCGCCACGGCCGACGTTTCCCGCGCTTTTTCGTCTTTTACTTTGGTATTGCAACTTTGTAAGAAATGTTGCAATTGAATAAATACTGAATACTTCAGGTGCTGTCGTGTCAACTGTCAATTTTAATTTCTACCAAAAAAAAAAAATTACACCAGGCATGGCTGTATGAATACAGCTTCCTTTATCTAGAAATTGATTTAAAAAAAAGAGACTTGTGTCAAAAGTGTCAAAACAAAAGTAGTTCTCAGTAGCTAGTTATTCACTTCTTTACGTTTAACCAAACAGATTAATACAATAAGAAGTATAAGATTACCGAATTCATAACATTATATTTCACGAGTTTAAGTTTCTTTACCGAACCTAAGGAACTTATTGGAACATACTTACGTATTAGAAACTGCACCTTGTTTGTAACCATCAGTATGTTGAAGCCAAAGGCGTTAACTCAGGTTCTGAGCCAAGCAAATACAGGAGGAGTTGAAAATACTTTGTAATGCCTTTGAAATTTGTTTAACTAAGCCTACTAGCTGACCTGCCAATGGTAATAAAGTATTTTTTTATTTTTATAGACTGTTAAATCACCAAGGGGCCCTGCTGGCTTACTCGGGATACAATGACAAAGATGCCAGGGTCACGGCAGCTATAGCCAGTAATGTTTGGTCAGCATACGAGAAAAACGGACGCAACGTCTTCAAAGAGGATCGATTGCACCTGATACTTGTTGATTGTAACAATGGCAAAATTGCTATAACCCAAGTTGCTAACCTGTTACTTTGTTTGTATGCCAAAGAGTCTGTGGGTTTCGGAATATTGAAAGAGAAAATAAATGCCATTGCACAATATTTAGAAGGGCCTTTGAAGCAAGTTGCTAGCTCGTAAGACTATCTGCATAAAATAAGTGTTTCTTTATCAATTTTATACATATACCTAACTATTTAATAAAACAAAGAGTTAATAGTAAAACTGTCTTTTAATTCCAGCATAAAAATTTAAAACATGGTATCCTATACATACTTTTATTATATTACACATGGATATGGATTTCAGTTTTGTATAAATTGAATGTTTTTTTTATATGATAACTGATAAGAGCAACCCAGCAAGTGGTCACCTGATGGAAAGTAATTACTGCTGCTCATAAACGCTCATAACATAGGATGTTAAGAGTGTTGCCAGCCCTGTAAGAAAAGAATAAGCTCTTTTTTTGACATGAATGGGATATAGAATTTAAATACCTATGATCAATCTTTCTCATCATTTAGAACAACTTTATATACTTCATCATACAATTTGTGTTTTTCTCTGTTGTGAACTCTTATTTCATGGCTTAGTAACTTCCGTCTGAAATTAAAATGCACTTGTTATTTAAACTATTAATTAAAATGTCATAGAAATATATATATAAGTGCATGGCGTTCAATAGAGAGAGCTTAAATATAATACAGCTAGCTATAGCCTTGTGGCTTCACCCTTAATAAAGAAGTAGATATAAGTATAATGATAGGCCCCATCCCATGGGCACTGCAAAATTTACTTTCATATTTATATGCATGTACAACAGCTCAAAACTCTGGAATCAGCTTTCCAGCACCAAAAATCGAAAACTTTTTTAGGGATGGGCAATGCACCCTTAAGACCTTAGGTAAGCAATAAAGAAAAAAAAAACAATAACTCATACCTTGTCCATAAGTCACGACCACAAATTGAACATCTGTACCTCACATTCTGGTGGGCTGCCTGATAATGTTCCTGTAGTGTTTTCAATAGGCGAAATTGCTTCTTGCATTTATTACACTGAAAAAAAAATGCTTTTTGGTACCAATCCGTGAAGTTAAGAAATGTTAAAAGTAATATTTAATGCACCAAAAAGCCGTGGTAGCCTAGTGATTTGACCTGTGGCCTCTCAAGCAGAGCGTCGTGGGTTCAAATCCCGGGCGCGCACCTCTGAGTTTTTCGGAATTTGTGTGCGCAAATTACATTTGCAATTTGCCATGAGCTTTTCGGTGAAGGAAAAACATCGTGAGGAAACCTGCACACATCAGCGAAGAAATTCAATGGTGTGTGTTAAGTTCCCAATCCGCACTGGGCGCGCGTGGGAACTATAGCCCAAACCCTCCAATACACGGAGGAGGCCTATGCCGTGAGGCACGCCGAATTACGCGACAATTAAATAATAATAATAATAAAAAAAAAAAAAAAAACAACAACAACATACTTACTGAAATTGTAGCGAATTCGGAATAAAAAAGGCTATAATAATAATAATAATAATAAAAATTTAATGCACCATGCTCTTGTCATTAACATTGCAATATTTTACATGACTTGGATACAGATTTCACTACAGATCGCTACATGTTCTTTCGGGTGGCTAATTTGGAAAAGTGGTCATGGGAGCGCTATGAAAATGATAATTTTAGGAAGAAAATACCTCAAACTTTTTACTAGAATGAGTCAATTGATGTTTTCTTAGGTTGCTGGCATTAACAAACTTTGCAGGACACTCTGAGCATAAGTAGGGCCTTTCTCCAGTGTGAACCCTCATGTGAAGTGTCAGATATGATTGCTGTTTGCCTTTGTATGGGCACAGTGGACAAGGAAAATCACATTTATCAGAGTGTACTAATCTGAAAAAAACCATACAGGTCATTAAGTTCAAGAATTTATGTTAAATGGCTGTGATATTATAAAGCAATAATAGGGGTGTGTAAATGAGATGTAACAAAAACAAATAGTCTCAGGAAATAACTACATACTAACCTTGAGATGGAAGGAGAAGCAGAGGGAAAATTTACAGAGCCAATTGTGTGCAAAATTACAGCCGATTGAAGATAAGAAACAAAAAATATTGTCGTGCATGACTTACAAGTGATTTCGCAACGCTCCAGAAGTATATGATATTTTGCCACATATGTGGCATGTGTACTTCTCTGTCCGTAAATGTACATTCTTCTTATGTCTTTCAAGATGGGATACCAGTTTTCCACACAGAGGACATGGTGGACAAACACAGTTTTGCTGGAGACGATGTTCGATCAGTAAATCCTGCAGAAAAATAAATGCTTATTGAAGGTATATCTGCAGATAGTTAACAATATAAGAAGAACAATACAAGAAGTTAACAATATAAGAAGAATGTATGATTTTATTATTCAAAATGCACACAGCTTTTGATGCGACAAAATTAAAATTTGATGCAAAACTTCTCTCCTGTCTGGAAAAGCAAAAACTAGCCAAGTGCAACTTCAGACCTTTGAAACCCTTTGCCCTAAAAAACCTTTGTCTCACACACTGTAGAGAAAATGTTCATTTTGAACTTTTTTTCTTATTATTTATATAAATTAACTTCAACAAAGTCTCAATTTTGAGTTCCCGAAAAGCCTTATACAGCAAAGCTTGATCATAAGTATTACAACCAATTTTGAGATTAACTTGAGACATTAAAAGACACAGTTTGGTACAAACCTTAGAATCAAATACAAGATTGCATCGTTGACATTTTATCACCTTTGTTGGCCTGGCATCCTTCATTTTATTTGACTCTTCGAGATGGGAAGTGCAAACTTTTTTTCTTTTACTGTGAGCTCTGCCATCTGTGCTTTGCAGCCGGGCAAATCTTCTTTCCTTCATTTGGTGAATAATAAGTGCAAAATCATGCATTACCATGGGTGGAGAGTTATTTTCTGATACTATAAAATAGAATGCACATTTTTCAATAAAATTTGAATCCAGATCCCAAGAAATAATTATATAAATTGGTTCAAAATTTTGAACCCTCTGCTGCTAGTCTCATGGTAATGGGAAGACTGAGATCACAAATTAAATTAAAGCGAGTATACTATGTTTTGATATGTAGACACAACTTTATCTATTCAAATTTCTTGCGAATACAAACTCTTTAATAAAAGAGTTAGAATTTTTCTACATAAGGCATTCACTGCCACCGCACTACGCATATACGCGTTGTCAAGACTTTCACCCAGTACCGCTGACATAATTTTACAGGAATTTTATCGCACGTGTGTCTGAGGCATTTGAAGAAATCTCGGGTTGGGCAGCTGGCAACGCATGCATTAAAAAGCTTAAGTTTAGGCAAAACAATACCAATTGTCAGGGGTTGTGTTTGACGGAAAAAATAATCTGAAGATTCACATTTCTTCTTAAAATCCAGAGCCACTTTCAATTCATCCAAGCAACTTCTACAAACATATTTTGGGTAGGAGTCTGTGTTGCTGACCTGCAAAAGCCATTCAAGTATACAAAGAGAGTTTCCTCTTTCCTAATTTATTAATCCAAATTAAAAGAAAATTCACATTTCAAAAAAATATCTTTTTGGATATCAAGATTAAGTTTATAACCCTTACACAGACATTTGACACTGCCCTTATTGCACTTAAGATATTTATTCCATCGATTTTATCGCTAATAGGTATATCCGCTGGACAAGTGCAAACTCTACAAATCATTTCATTAGGAAACACAATCTCCTCTCTAAAACAATAAAAACCAATAATTTATGAAAATTTGATTATGTGTATTACAATTAGCAATTTATTATATATATATTTAGCAAGTGAGCGGGGTTTAGATTAAATAATATTACATTTTAGAACATGAAAATAGTGAGCCTCCTGTGGAGAATTCATCTTCACGTTTTTCTTTGATGGATTTCCATAACACGTATTCCGCCACCTTAATAGAGCTCATGGCCAATAAGTTTCAGTTAAGTATGTACAAACGGAAAGTGTACGGGACTTCTCTAGAATTCAAAATTGACAAAAAATAAACAATTCAGACTAAAATGCTTGCTAAAGGAAAGCTGAAGCCTGGAATAGCCTGACACGATATGGCATATGCTATGATATGAATGACATATGCCAAGTTGACTTGTCAACCGTTCACATCGAAAGGTACAATGACTTTTACTAACTTTAACGATTTTAACAATGTCTTGAACACATTTTTTGACAACTAAGAGGCGTTTTTGACTGGTGGCAAGTAAAACCCCGGTAACTTAGAACTCATTTGAAAAATTATGTATTTTTTCTACAATTATGATTATTATATTTTATAGTCTTTAATTTGACAATGTTTTGTATACACTGTTATTTTATTTGAATTTACAACTTTCTTTTTGAGAAAAATTGACAGATGACTCAGCTGACTGACACACAGCTGCTAAGTGATCGTGATCGGGCGTGAATGTGGTTTCGTTATCTAAAAAACGCTCTTGATTGTGTGATGGGAGATGTAGGTTGAATCCGATTTTTCTTATTATTGTTTGTTGATTAATACACTATTTCGATTTGCTAGAATTCAGTAATCCTCTGCAATGAATTTATCAGAAGATAATGTCTTCGGAAATGGCCTTTTATACGTAGGATTCAACCAAGATCAAGGTAAATATCCGTTGCGTGACCAAATTACAATACCTTGTCGGTTTTTACTGTTAGGATGTATTTTTTTCGTTATTTATACAGGTTGCTTTGCTTGTGGGACGGAGAATGGATTTCGCGTATTTAACAGCGATCCTCTCAAGGAAAAAGAGCGTCAAAACTTTGCCGAGGGCGGTCTGTCTTACGTGGAAATGCTGTTTAGATGCAATTACATGGCCTTAGTTGGCGGGGGCAAAACGCCCGTTTATCCACCGAACAGAGTTATAATATGGGACGACTTGAAGAAGGACTCCGCCATATCACTTGACTTCAACAGCCCAGTTAAAGCCGTGAAATTGAGAAGAGACAGAATTGTTGTTGTTTTGGGTGAGTAGCTTATCAGTTTCCCTTATCAGTGATCCGCATATTTTATGTACATGTTCGCTGTTGTTGTGTAATAATTGAACTTGTTGTTTATCTTTTCAGAGAACCTTATAAAGGTATACACATTCACAGCACAGCCTCAGATGCTTCATGTGTTTGAGACTTGTCAAAATCCCCGAGGTTTGTGTGTTGTTTGCCCAAACAGTAACAATGCAGTACTCGCGTATCCAAGCCGTAAAACTGGTCATGTTCAAGTAAGGCCATATTTGGATTTATTTAGTTTACTTTTGAGGTATGAATTTGCACTTGAAAATTTTTGTCTATCTTTACGTTCAGTTGGTCGAGTTGAGCAGTCATGCCAGCACTAGCAGCTCTCCAGATGGGCATCTAATAACTGCACATGAGGCTCCTTTAAGTTGCTTGGCACTAAATGTGGGAGGGACCCGCCTAGCCACGGCTTCAACAAAAGGCACCCTCATAAGGGTCTTTGATACAGCCACTGGGCAGAAACTAGCAGAGTTAAGACGAGGTGCTCATCAGGTAAGAGCATGGCCTTATCACCCCATTACAATTTTATTAACTTTTCACACAAAACTATCTGTACTGAAGCATTTTCCAAACAAAAAGCCACATGAACATTTTTTCCAGAATTTAACTATTTTGGGTTTTGCCTACTCAGAATTGTTTACCCTATCGATCCTTATACAAGAAAAAATGTGTCCCAAAATTTCCATACCAGTTCATCATTTTTTTAATAGGTATGGTATGGTATAACGTGACAAACAGGGAAAAAATATCCATAGTCAAATCTGGGACACATGTTTTCTTGCATGAGAATCGATAGGGTAAACGATTGTGAGTAAGAAACACCCGAAATAGTTAAATTCTGGGAAAAAAAAATCATGCGTTTTTTTTTTTTAAAACACTGAAGCATACACTATGACAACTGTATGATAATAATATATGTGTAATGACTAATAGTTTATGAGTAAGGGAATCTTAACATAGCAAGGCAAACACCAAGTAAACTGAACTGCTTCTTTTACTGCTATTGAGCAACAACTGACAATACTAAGACAAGAACTCGAAAAAAAAATGGATTAGAAAAAATATAAAAAAAGTATCAAAACTAAAGAGTTTGCTACATGCACTAAGAATAATTTTGCCTGAGACTTAATAATAAAGTACCTATATAACAACTTGGTTGAGATGACTTGGTTGAGATGACAAGTGATTCAAGTGTTTATGATATGAAATTACTCAAAAAAATATATTATTTGGAACTTTAATAACTTTTTAAATTGAGTAGGTAGTTATGTTTGTTTAAATGATTTACACAAGCTTACTTAAATGGGACTGATTATTTTTGTTTAATTAAGGTGTAAACTAGTTGGCAACATTTTGAATTTATGCTTCATCTTTTACAGGCAACAATTTACTGCATAAATTTTAATCACACAAGTACTAATTTGTGTGTTACCTCCGACCATGGTACTGTGCATGTCTTCAGCCTTGAAGATGAGAAGTTAAACAAGCAATCCAGTTTAGCAACTGTTAACTTCCTCCCAAAGTACTTTTCCAGTAACTGGAGTTTCTGCAAGTTTACTATTCCAAATGGGCCACCCTGTATTTGTGCATTTGGTGTAGACAAGAGCTCCATTGTTGGTAAGATTGTATTATGGTTTTATTATGTAAAAGATTTGCAAACTGAATTAAAAGTAAATTTGATTGTTTATGATATTTACAGCAGAGGACCTTCATGCTGCATGCATATATAATTAGGTTTCATTAAAAAAAAAGTTTTAATCTCACACTTGTGTGAAACAAAATGCAAGAACTCCTCATATGAATTAGATATGTCATACAGAATCAATCACCTATCATATAAAATTGAATAATTGATAGCAAGTCTGATACAACTTGGATTTTTCAAGAAAGTAATGTTTATAATGAAGGATTTCCTAGTAAATTCAAAATATTCCTATGTTCCTTTTCTATTCCAGTTATCTGTGCTGATGGCTCATATTATAAATACAAGTTCAATGACAAAGGCGAATGCACAAGAGATGTGTATGCCCAGTTTCTGGAAACATCTGAAGACAGGTAAACAAAAGAGCCTTCATCAGAGGAAGAATAATTCGAAATTGGAATGTGATTATATTCTAATTTCCCTTTTTTGATAGAAACTTGATTTCAGAGTAGCTTGAAAGCAAGTAGCACAAACTCACACAGTTTTCGCTTTGCCAAAGTTTTCCAGGTTTTCAGTCTTTCAGTATGGAGATTGGGAGAGTTTGTGCACTTGGTGTCACAGATAATTTGTATGTTTATATGTTATTGATAAATATGTGAATGTGATCAAATGAATTTTATAACTTGAGAAATACAAAATTGTTTATAATTACAGTCCATCAAATCTAAGAAGTACCGTTTGACGTTTCATACTTTTCAAGCCGAAACAACTTTGTATTGGCGTAACTCGTTCAATTTCAATTACCTTTTCTGTAGAATCATGGAATTATGAATCTATTTTTATTTTATTACAAAATGTACAATTCTTCATAATCCAATCATAAAGTGAACTCTTTCGAATGAGAACTGTCAAATGGTATCTTTTTAATTTGATGTACTGTGTAGTCTTACGTCGTCACCATCATCATTGTCATTTTTATATCATTTAGAAGTCGTGTTAAAGATCTCATAAAGAATATTATCAGTGTGACTGACTTGTATTGAATTTATTAAATTTTTTAATGCATTGTTGTAACAGACTGTCCTGAGTGTTTTCCAAGGACTGCGTCAAAGTAAACGATTGTTCGAAATGAATAATAAAATGTTTATTGATTGATGTATATACATTATGGCGGCTTAATTATTGATAAATAATAAGAAAGTATGCTTAATGATACATTGGTGTATTTAATGAGGGAAATTAGCATTATTGTATTTTCTTTGAAAACTATAACTATGGATACCTATTTTAGGCTGGAATATATTAGGTAAAGTGTAGTCATATCAAGGACTAATGTAACATTCGAACTTAGAAAAGTCGTTTGGTAGTATGAAGTATAAATCATTCCTGTAACCGGCTATGCTTTATTTCTAAAACTAGTTTTATTTCGGGATTACCAATGCGACTGAATGTATTGACGATTAATTAGCAACTAGCAGACAAATAAATAGATATAAATAAATTGACTTTGTGACGCCAAAGTATCGTTAACAGTTAACTATGACGCGTTTCTTGTCTCCCCTCAAGCCCAGTGCATTTAAATTACGGCAATCCCGGCACTGGGTTAAAAAGCGAGAAACGCACATTTTAATGCGGTTTTAGAGGAAAAGGATTAAAGCTGTCCGTAGCAACATTTGCCCTTTTATTGGTAGTAGCCAGCTATTCTTGGTCTGATATTTTTCAGTTTATGGAACATGATGTAATCAAAATAATCAATGTAATTTAAGCTCCAAACATAAAATTAGTAAAGTAGCCTTGCCTTAAGTTGATATTACATACATATTTTAGTATTTTGTGATGTTTACCATGCAATGACCCTAATATCATCAGCATTTTTTAATAAAACATCTATATTTTTCAAATCTTTCTATTTTCTGTCCCAATTAAACCTTCAAAAAAAATATTTGGTCGTAAATTTATTTTTTAAAGCACGTTTTTTTGTTATTATTGCATTGCTACGGTTTGCTTAAGACTGCTTCGTTGCGGTCAATTCGACCACAGGAAGTCGGTAGAACATCCTAGATTTTACATTGTTAGTTACAAGTGAAGCTAATGAAAGTGTATTAAAAGCATCATAATTAAGTTTGTTTGTTTTATATTACCTACTCCAGAGCATTCACAGAGTCAGTCCTCGCTCCGTACGTTATCCACGCTTCATAGATATACCCAGCTGGTGTTGCCCGTTAGTCGATTTATTTGCAAAGAGCGCCATAGTGAAATTCGGTCCATAGTGCGGCTTTTAAAGGAAAAAATAACGGAACATCTATAAAATATTTATTGAGAACTATCTCATCTCTTGAGGACATCAATAAAGGTATTTCTTGGTATTTTTATATTCGCAACACTTCTCATTTTCTTTTTTCCTTCTGCCTGCTGCTTTAGCAACTTTTTCTTTCGAGTTACATCGCCACCATACTGGAAAAAAGAAAACTTAATGAAGCTTTATAAATCGGTAGGCAGAAAAGTTGTCAACCCTTTTTTACCTTCGTACGTTTGAAAGTCGAATCCAGCAAATTATGACCTATTAAGTGTCACTTTTTTTGCATTATTCTGCAAGTTTAAAGACTGGCGAAGTTTTTAAAATTACTTATGGTCTTTGAATTCTGAGATTTTTAGTTTTTTTTTAATTACAAAATCAAACTTCGATTTGCTCAAAGGTAAAACTTTCACTTTCGGTCAATTTTATTGTAACTTGGCTCAAGGTTGGGAAGCTGATTATTTTACGTGTGAAAGTGCAGTTTGTGAGGAGAATGTCATAAAAAAAAACACTCAAAAAAACGTAACCAAAAAAAGTTACGTAATGATAAACTGCTCGGCCCGAAAATTCTTGAAAAAATCTTTAAAAATTAATTACTCGAAAACTACAAAAAATCGGCCAACATACATGGGGTATATTCGGATAGCCCCGGATGTGAGGCATCAAAATTTTTTTTTTAGACGTCAGTGTTTGGACCACCCTGTATAGTTAATATACTTACCTAAATGTTTCAGGTAGGTACTGCGGGCAAATTGGCAGCGCCTCTAGCGGAGATTATCGACAATAAACCGTTTTCAAAGTATCTAACCTTTACTCGAGTCATCTGATCGAATCTTCAAAAGAAAAACTAAATTTATTTAGAATTTGCTTACCAATTTCGCTGTAACGTCTTTTCTGTATGCTTTTAACGTTTCTCTCGCGAACACTTTTCCTCCGACTACAGCTTGGATGGCGACCTATAAAAATATAATTTGAAAATGGCGCGAAAATTAACTAACTATTTACTGTTATTTATTTTATTTGACCGGAAAATCGTCCATAGAACTTAAACCACCTTACCTGCACCATCTGGCGTGGGATCATTTCTTTTAATTTCTCTGTTAACCTCCTCGCAGTGTATTCAAGTCTACTTGTGTGCACTATAGTCGATAGCTCATCAACTAACACGCCATTGACTATAATGTCCATCTGCAATAACATAATGTAATTATTTAAGTTTCATAAGCACACGAGAAGTAAGCACCTGGACGTGAAAGTTAATGACATGAATACGTTACTGGGGACAGATTTTTTACAAATTACCTTCGTGAAAATGCTGTTCGAAAATGGTATAACGCTGTATACTGCTACAAAATTACCGCTTGAATGAATTTTTTAACTACTTACTTCAGAGAATTAATTACATTGGTAAGTTTCGATACTCGCATGTAAATTTTTTTTTGGTAGTTAGGTAGGTAGTTACTGTTTTCACGGACTTGATTTCAAAAATCGGCACACTGGTAACAGTTTTTACAGCTAACTAGCCAGCGTCTCGCCCTTATCTCAACTAATAGAAAGCGCGAATCGGGCCAAAGGTGTAGGTAGTACTCACTGGTCCAGTAACAGATTATTCACTCTATCTTTGAAGAGCCCTAATCTCACGGAAATATTGACAATGGGAGTGAATTGCATTCCTCAGTAGTTCGCATTGAGTGAATGAAGCGAGCTTCTCTCAGCCTTTTATTTAACTTCTCGAAAATAAGCTTTATTTGAATGGTTACTAACCCTCGCCAGAGAACTCGGGTGGAATCCATGATCCTGATAGTCAAAGCTAGCGAATCCAGATGTGATGCTCTTTAGGGTGTCGTGGAAATCTATGACAACTTCGGACAGCGGCAGAATAAACTGTAACAACGTCATTCTATCGTCGACGGCACTGGACGGCAAGGGAACACCCCTCCTGTCTATGCATAGCGTGGTCACGGAGCCAATGTACTCCACGGGAGTTACAATTGTACCTGAAAATTTTTGCTTTAGTTTCATAACTTATATAATTAAAAACCGATACTAAAACTCAGTTAAAGTTATTCATTTTCTTACCTATCACTAGTGGCTCGTAATACTCCTCTACGTGATGCGGTTCCGGCATAAAAAGGGGGTTTGTAATGATCACCTCTTCCCCTTTGTACTGCTTAATAATCTTTGCACCTTTCACTCTAGAAGTAAGTTTCACAGTGATTAAATAATTCATTGAAATTGTAATATAAGTAACAGTATCACATTAAAAATAAGAACACAATTTACTTGATCTTATATGGTACTGAAGGTGCTGTCAATATAGCTTCGGCCTTGTACTCTTGCAATAGTCTTTGTGTGAATACATCTAGATGGAGAAGTCCTAAAAAGCCGACACGCCATCCTTGCCCCAAAGCAGGACTGAAACCGAAAAATACCTTCACTTATACAACAAAATTGACCAGGCATAATGACAGGCATCTAAATAGTCTTACACTTAGACTACCTAGAACAAAGCACAAGCTTTAACCCCAGACTTAGCAACAATACCTAGAATCCGGTCTAACACTGACAGCGGAGTCGTTGAGCGCCAGTTTCCTGATGGCGTCACTGAGCAGCGGGTGCTGCGATTGGTCAGCGGGGAAAATGCCCGCGTACACCATGTGCTTGACAGGGGGGATTGAAGCTAAGTCTTTGGTGTCTGTAACATCTACTGATATCAGTTGGTCGCCCACACTGCCTCCACCTTTGGGACCACAACCTGAAAGCATTTATACATACATTGTTGATTAAGCAAACACTTTACTGTCAATTACACAATTGAAAGCTAGTTTAGACAGTGGCAGCAAACCCTATTAATCCATTGTTTATTGAACTTACCCACCATCACAACCTGGCCTGCACCAGCAGAGTCTATTGGCTCCTCGCTAGGTCTCAACATGGCCAAGTATTTAACAATGTGTTGCTTGGTATCAGACCTCCATCTCACTGGTTGTCCGACCTGTACTCTTCCTGTGTGGATGTATGCTAAACAAAGAACACCTCTATACTTGTCATGCCATGTGTCTATTATGTGTGCTGTAAAATGCCCATTAGTATTCACAGCAGGTGGTGGTATTCTCTCTATCACTGCTTCTAACAAGTCTTTGACCCCCCAGCCCTTTTTTGCAGATATGCTCATTACTGTATCTGGATCGATTTTAAATAGTGAATTTAGTTGAATTTTCACTTTTTCGGGGTCAGCTCTGGGTAGGTCCACCTTGTTGAGTGTTGGTATCATGACTAAGTTATTCCTTTTTGCTAGAGTGTGCACCGCTACAGTTTGAGCTTGTACTCCTTCATTTGCATCCACTAAGAGTATTACTCCTTGACATGCCGAGACACTCCTGACTACCTAAAAATCAAAACAAAACCTGGAAGTAATATTGTGCCTCATAGGATACGAAAAAGTAAATTATGGAAAAATAGTAAACCTACCTCATTGGAAAAATCAACATGTCCAGGGGTATCAATGAGGTTGAGTAAATAGTCTTCATTCTTATACTTGTAATTCAATGATGCTGTGACTGCTTTTACAGTGATTCCTCTCTCTCTTTCTACCTGTATAAAAATGAGAAAAAGGAAGTTTTATCCCTCTCATAAGTTTCAGTATGTATTCATTTGAAATTTAATTTTTTTTAAAATTTATATGACATTATTAATAAACCATTGTATTGATTCTTAGATTTAATTGACATTCCATTATAATACTTATTTTTGAAACGTTGTCTAGATACATATTATTACACTTGAACCTAAACTGTATAATTAAGGATGGGATGATTATTTACAATATTATTAGAATGGGATACCTTTAGGTTAAGCATTGTTGACATTTAATACCCTGACAGGGTGTCATGTACCTACCTCCATTTTGCACAGTAACATCTTGATATGTAATGAACATGACTTGAATGATTAAATAAATAAATACATAAATAAATCTGAGATTAAAATAGTAAAATCTTTATTTTGACAATCAATTACATCTAAATGCCATTATGCTCTTATAGGACAAAAAGAATTGCTTCCCCAGCTTAAGCATCTGTGAGTATTCAAATCAGAGTGGATGAGTGGATAAATAAGTTTCAGTGTAAGATTTGGAATTAAGGTGGGCACTGGAAATTTTAGGCTGTTTATGGTTTAGGGGTGGGTTCCAACCTGTAGTTGATCCAAAACTTGCGCGTGCTCAGCTCCCGGTTTTATAACACCGGTGATCTCCAACAGGCGATCAGCTAAAGTACTCTTGCCATGATCCACATGAGCTACTATACTAAAATTCCTTATCCTCCTCACATCTACTCCTTCACCCGGCTTGTCGGAACTTTGATATCTCACTAAGATTGTACTGCAACATCGAACGAGATAAAATTTACTATTAATTAAAAAATGTACCTGAAATGTAGTCACAGGTTAGGTTATGTTTTACTTAGCTAGATAAAAATAAACTAACCTTGGGTACAATCTAGGTTTTATGGAAAAAAGGTTCTTGATAACAAGACCTTTATTTATAATTCTAACCATTTTTGAAGTTCGTAAATACATTCATCTTTATTTACAAAATAATTAACCGCAGTGAAATTTATTCTTCGAGTGAAACTGTTTCCTGTGTCAATCAACTGTCAAATGTCAGTCATAATCAGCTGTTCATTTGTATTTTTTTTGTAAGATTATGGCCTGGATGCAAGACTATTAAGCCAATACTTGATTTGGTTTCACTTCACTTTTACTTTAAGAATTTGAACACTTCATTTCGAATCTTTTATTTTTATCGTAGCGATAGAACACTTATTCTCAAGAATTTCAGTAAAGCGGTGGGGGATATCATTTTTAAACACTTCACTTAATTCACTTGCATTATACTAGTCTATCAAAATCAAAAGCTTGGCGCTGACATATTAAATGCTCAATCAATGTCTCTTACACTACTGTTCTGACAGTAAGGGCATATATTCTCCGGTATGATGTTAAATCTTGCTAAATGTGCTGGCGCACAGGTTGTGCCCAAATCTAACTCCGATCACTCACATATTGTGAGCAAGTATTCGTATATTGTACAAATGTTTGCACACATGTGAATAGCGATCCAAAAATAATTTGGAAACCCAGTGTGTGCAAATGGGTTCGCATACTCATACGCACGGTCGCGTTATGTGCACATGTGAGTGCCCGGCTTAAGTCTTGTTGTAAGCTGTTCATTTGACAGTTATAAAGGTACAGAGAAGATACAACTCGAAGGGTGTGTTCAAGAAGCGTACTATCTGCGCATACAACGTAAACATACAGTTCACGAAGCTTAGTGTTTGCAAACCCTTTATGCGATTTTCACACCTCCTCGGAAGGAATGGTTTGTTGTGATATTTTATGTCCATGAGTGGTGGTGCTCACTTAACATCAGATGAGCCACTACACTGGCTCGTTCGCCATCCCATTTCATAAAAATAAAACTAGACTCTCACATACAAGAGTTGAAAGTGGAGTTGTTTAGTTACCTTGCCTATGACAAAAAGTGGATAGTTCTAGTTAGTAGTTTAGGTATATGTACAGCAAAATGAGATAGGTATCTAATTTAGTTCCAAATAATACTTTATTTTATATATCTACTAATTCACAATATGGACGGATAGTTTTACTTTGTTTAGACGGATTCAAAAACATAATTAATTCATAGTACTTTAAGTACTCACATCATCTACTTATGAATTATATGAATTAATCAGCTGTTATCTATAAAATAGAGAGCATTGCATATTCTTAAAAACAAATACTAAAATCCAACTTCTTAAATAACTTCTTCAATGCTTTGGTCCGGCGATTCAACAGACCGGGAGTCCTCTTGTGGTTCCTGTTGTAGTTGTTTCAGTTGTTTCTCAAACACTAGAAAATGCAACAACAACAGATAAGTTTAGGGTCTCAAACCAGTCGAATTAGTACATGTCGGCAAAAGCCCAATCAGCAGTAAAAACCATTTGGCTATTCCAATTATATGTATTAGTATGATTTTACGAAGTATTGACATGATTGGGGACTCCTCTTTGCTGCTTAATATGTAAATGGCCCCTGAGGGGAATTTAGTAACAGTAAAGTCTGTAGAACACGGTAGTTGGATATTTCATCTGCATAAATATAATGTTATGTATAGTCAAGGTCACAGACGAAAGAGATATTGGTAGCTAATTAATATTGACAAACATACCCGCAACATCTGGATGGTTCGGAGCCTGCTGGACCAGCAACTTCAGCACCTTTTCCTCAGTCACTAACCCGGGCCGCCCACTCACTGTCCGCATTAGTTGCTGACCACTTGCTACACCTGCAGAAACCAATATCAAAGCCATTTAGAAAACCAATTCATAATATGATCGATGCATAGTGTACTCGTTACCTATCTCGTATGTTATCAATTTTGATGTTTATGTATACCTGCATTGATTTCGCCAGATTCCAAAAGTTTTTTAACTTCTATAAACTTTTTTACAAGTGAGCTTTGTTCTTGGAGGGCCATTATTTGTGAACCTGAAATGCAAAATAAGAAGAAAAGTAAACGTAAGTGCTATAAGTACTAGGTTAACTTTATTTTATTACTTAGCTATAACTTTATTAGTATTATTTAATACTATATAAAATTTCATTTATTGTCATGCAGGGTCGGATATTCCATAACCATAATCTACTATATAAAAATAAGTCGGGTTTCCTTCCTGACGCTATAACTCCAGAACGCACGAACCGATTTCCACGGTTTTGCATTCGTTGGAAAGGTCTCGGGCTCCGTGAGGTTTACAGCAAAGAAAATTCAGGAAAACAGCATAGTTCCCGCGGGATGGCGATAAGCGAATTCTGCGCGGACGGAGTCGCGGGCAACAGCTAGTTAGATATATAGATACCTGTGTCAGGGTCAGATGTCTTCGAAAGGCATTTTGTGGCTTCTTTAAGCGCTTCCAATGCTTTGTCATAGTTCTGAAAACAAGTTTTTAAATATAGGTACCTACCTACTTATGTATATTAAACTGAGAACAAAATGCACTCATCGGACTATGATGCATCGCACTAATCCCTTCAATAGATCTTACAACTTGACTTGTGTAAACTTCAGAATCATGTAGTGTCGATAATGCGGCGCCAACAGTAGGGACACCTAGCAATAGTGCTACCTATGTACTGTTAGCATACAACTGCCTAAGCACTCTCTATCTCTCAAATAGTCTCTACTCCGAGGGTTGCAAAGCACAATAAGGGTTGAAAGAATTGATTGACTCGCCAACCCCATCTAGCTACCATTGGAATCACGTACTGCTCACCTCATAATCTTCCGCTTCCATGCTAGCACACTCCGCATAAAACGCGGCCAATTTTCCGTGAGCCTTGGCACGCGTGTAGAAGTGCAGTATGTGCCGCGTGAGGTCGGGTTTGGTGCGCCAGCCCGCGTGGCGCCGGAGCCAGTCGGCTGCCATCAGTTGAGCTGAGCGGTCGCGCGCCGCCGCCGCGAACGTCGCGATGCGGTCCGCGTCTCCAGACCGCATCAGCCAACGCATCGCACCTGCCTGAATATGAAGAAGGACTCGCAAATTGACACAGTCATACAGGTGACTATTAAAATCCAACAGAAAGGTCGGCAGGACAGAAACAGTGTCGAGCAGAGTTGTCAGGGAACGGCAGTGTTCCAGCATAAACTGCAGCTAGGACAGCTGGGAAATTTCAAAACACAAACAAAAGGTATTTTATGTCAAAGCTATAAAATGCAGTCGAGGTCGGTCTTTTGTCGTATGTACGCGTGTCAACGAGACAGTAGCAAAGCTGACCTTGTCCCCGATCTGCGCGAGGTGCTTGGCGGCGTGACGGTAGAGGCCGCTGGCGCCGAGCGCGTCGGCGAGGCGGCGCAGCAGCGCGTCGCGCCCCGGCGCGCCCTCCGGCGCCGCCAGCCGCCCCGCCAGCGCCTCCGACAGCGGCGCGCCGCTCTGCTCCACTATGTCCAGCGCCTCCTCGTACTGCGCACCAAACGTTACGTAAAGACCAGTCAGCCATTTGCAAAAATACAAGGTCTCAAAATTGTTACGGAAAATTTCAGCAGGCGGTCGGGTCAGTCTAGTTGGACACTCCTGTCCTGTAAAGGTTTTTCATAGTAATTTTGGCTGCAAAATTAAGTTACCCCACTGACACCGCACACTTTGAATATCTGGAAACTTTTGTCAACCACAATAGAGAAATCCACAACATTTATAGGGGTGTTCAGTTAATCTCACCCGACCATTTGCTGAAGTATTCCGGTATAATTTGCATAGAAAATGAGTTGGCAACACTAGCTCGGCATAGCTACCTGTCCGGCGGTGGCGAGCAGCGCGGCGGCGTGCTCGTGGCGCTCGGCGCGGCGCAGATGCGCGGCGAGCGTGCGCGCCAGCTCCGCATCCACGCGCTCCCCGAGCGACTCCACCGCCGCCACCATGGCACCTGTGTCGCCGCAGCTCAGCGCTAACTTTAAGGCCATGTGTGGCTTACCTATGCAAAGTGACGAGATACTTTTAATGTACGAGTGATGATGTGCGTATCTTATTAGCTATACTTGAATTTTGCTAAGTACTTACCTGCTTTCTGGTACAAGGCGATGGCTTGTTCGGTTTGTTCAGCGTTTTCCAGTATGGCAGCAGCGTGTAAAGCGTGCATGGGAGACGAAGATCCAGCTCGCCATACCAAGTTCCAAGCGCTCGCCTCCGTCGCTACTCTGATAGCTGATGCCACTGCTCCACATTTTATGTACAACTGCAATATTAATATCACAATTTTACGATTTACCTAATGATTCGTTGTTTTATTTATGATTGTATTGATTATTATTACCTACCTTGACAGCACTCTCAGTCTTATCCGGTTGCATTTCAAAGTAGCGCGCCATCTGATACATGGCAGACGGATTTTTCTGAGACAGTTTGTCGGCTTCATCGATCCTGTGCATATGACAAAGCAAACGCGTTTGTTCTCCAAAATCGTTCGCGCGACCGTACGCTTCCAGCGCCCCGTCTAAGTCTCCGACACTTTCTAAGTAGTGGCCCCACCACATAATTAGATTAGGGTCGCTAGAAGTGGCGACGTATTGGGCCAAAACCGGCGCTTGACCCTGCGCGATCAACATTCTGGGCACGTGGGGAACCAAAGTACCAGCATTTTCAAATAACTTAAGCGCGGTTCCAGTCTCACCATTAGCCCACATTATCTTGGCTAGTTTATGCTGAGCGCTTTTAATCAGAAGGATATTCTCCCCCTCACTACTGCCTGTTGTTATTTCATGAAGACCACCTTCCTTGGCTGACATGAGACGAGTTATCAAATCCGGTCTTTCTGCTTCCCGGAACAGTTTTTCGGCTTCTTCTAACATTCCGAGGTTGATCGCAAGCACGCCAATCTGACAGGTTTCATCCATGTCGTTACCATTCATAACTTTGCGCATCATCAAAGCACCCTTTATGTTACCCATTTTGCCCAAACAGACCGCTCCGACGTCAGGTCTTCTACGGGAAACGCATTCTTTCGCTAAACTATCCCAAATAACTGAGCTTTTACCCCCTGTTAGATTAGTTCCAACCACAACTGCCTTTTCTAAGTTTCCTGTAGTCATACAGTACAAGAAATCTAATGTTTGTTTCAAATTAGTATCATCTTGATTAGGTTCTTCAAACTCATGCATCAATATTCTTGTGATAGTTTGCTGTGTTAAAATGACGACGTGGGGCGTGTAAAGAGAACATAATATAAAGTCTGACATAAAATATTCTTCTGATAATGGACACCAATTTTTATATTCGAACAGATTACCTTCATGGCAAAAGAATAAATGAATTCGATCTACATCAGCAGATCTCATATGAACAGCAACAATTCTGGGATCATGGCCATCCCACATTATTGTGATGGGAACACTTTGATAAGGTGGTGCCTGATTGTCTGAAAGCAGAGTGTTTGTAATGCCATCATTTGCAGCATCCCATAAGTATAGTCTAGGGTCAGGTGCCAAGCCCGCATTAGCAATGCTTAGGCAAATATACCGCCCATTACAATTTACTGATGCTCTCATGACTTCACCAAAGTCTTCTATCATTTGATAGCAATTTTTAGGGGGGTATGGCATTTTGAGTCCTTTCTTTGTTATCTCTGCAAGCTTGAGAGTACCATCCATGGTGGCAATGACAACAAATTTGCCTGTGTGTGTGATACCAATGGGTTCACCTTCACCTTCAGTGCTGGGAAGAATTCCCAGGTTGTTTCCAGTTATGGAGTAACATTCAATGTGAGGATTAACTACTCCCACTAAAACATCATTGCTTAAAAAAATCAAATCAGTTTTCCACGAAAATGAACGCACCTGAGAAAATTTAATGTCATTGTCCTTACTGCACATCCAGACCTGAAACAGAGTGACATTTAAATATGACATATTAATTTGATAGTCATAAAAATCACGAAAATAGGAAACTCACCTGTACTTCTTTACCATCACATAAAGCTACATACTGATCCTTGAATGCAAGAGCTCTCACTGTAATTTGAGTCTTAATACTGGATGTCAATTCAGTTTTATTTGTAACAGCAATTTCATTAGCAGATTTTTGTACCATACACACATTAGCAGAGTATCCCCAGCACACTGGTTGCTCTCGAAGAATAAATGCACTTGTGATGCAGTTCACATGAAGAAGAGGGTTCATCAGGCCCTCGGAGCCCCAGCTCACATCCTTTACTGTCCCTTTGATACATGTGCTGCTTATTAGTTTCCAATGGTTTCTGGGATCTCGTCTCCAGAGGTACAAGTTGCCTTGAGAAGTCCCACAGCATAAAGTGTCACTTAAATTACAATAGCTTATGCTAGTGAATATATCTCCCGGGGTTGTTTCATCATTTTCATTAGGCAACACATCATTGTCACCATTCTCACTGTCCCAAACTCTTATTAAATTATCACCAGTTATGACAGCAACACTGTGGTTCCCTGCAAGGACTATGCACTGTCCATTTCTAGCTGCCATTCTGACATGAGTGTCAGTGGTGAGTGTGCCATCATCAGCAGTGATAAATCTGGTCAGGCTCAGTGCTCCAGCATTTTCCCAAGCAACTAGAACATAAATAGTACTTATCATGCCCATAAATATTATGTTCCCAGGAGCATTGAGAATTTCTGAACATGATCCAGAATGATCTATGTACAGAATAACTCCATTATCTTGAGCTGCATAACAGGCATGATTGTCTGGCTGGGAGCCTTCTCTCATCCTTGCTGTAGTACGAGGCCTCCATGCTGCTAGAGCATCAAGTGCATTCTCATCACCTGCAACAGCAGCTCGGGCCAGCCCCCTAATGGATGTTTCGCCTGTTGGTCGCACAGGGCAAAATGTAACATGTGTAATTACATCACCTAGTTGATGGTGAAAAGAAGTCAATGGTGCTCCTGAAGCAGACTGCCATCCGGAAAGGGATCCTGCTGCGTCTGATGCTAATAATCTTCCTCCACCAAGACTAAAGGCAACTGTAGTCAAAGCAGCATTGTGAGGTGCTTCTAAGCGAGCCCAAGAGTACTCAAGCCAAATGTACAGTTCTCCACCATCCCACCCCACTACTAACAGTTTTCTAGTGGGATGCCATGCCAGGGCTGTCACCTGGTTCGATAGCAGTATCGGCCACTCGCAGCCCTCTAAAGCAAATCCCTGAAATGATAACTGATTTAAAACTCGCCTTCCACCCACTTCTAGGAGTGAAAAAAAACTTAATAAAACTTACATTTTCTTGAAATATAGTAACAAAACCTCCTTTTTCCTGATTGTAAGAACCTAAAGCTAAAAGTGGTAATGAAGGATGCCAGGATCCCAAAGTTGATACAACATTGTGGTCAGTAAAGTTTAGCTTTGTGTCAATGTATAGAGTCATTATGATTTAAAAATCAATTTTTATTTTGTAGCTGAATTAGCGAAGTTTTCATATTTTGTTGATTTCTGGTTGATATGTAGTCGTCATGGCAACCGGTTGACAGTTTTTTATCCCTTTTTACATAAAGTTCATCACATGGTACCAAAGGAATTAAGGCCATACATACGAAAAATCATGTCATTACTTGTTGACAGTTGAATTGTACTTTATAATCCAGCTTATATACTTTTTATGGAATCATCGCACTAAAGTTACAAATTTGTCCATGTTCAAAAAGAAGTTAAAAACTTTATAAGTAAGTTGTATATTAATATTGTATGTGCTACACCTTTTTACTTTAAACATCGTAAAAAAACACCAGCTGTCCTGTCAGTGCCAATACTGTCAATGTCAAATCTTCCGCTCCGCATGGGCGCATGGCAATAGTTCACGACGTTCACGTTGTTCAATACCTTTTGCGGATAACACGATATAACCTTACCTTTTACTGGCAGTCTGCGTTATTTGAGCGGACGGAGTGTTTCAAATTATATAATTTAGTTAAGACAATCTTATAAAATGGTGTCAGTTAAAAAACCACCGGTAAAAAAAGCCAAACAACATAAGGAACAAAAAGCCACAAAGGTAGAGAAGGCAAAGAAGCCGGAATCGGCGATGAAATTGGTTAAGAAAGCATTAAAAGCAAAAAGTGATGCTTTAGTGACACCTATTAAACCAGAAACAGTGATCAACAGCAGTAGGAAACGTAAATACGTTATGCCTTCTAAGAGTATTACAGAAGAACTTGTTGTTAAGTGTCTTGGTGCTCTAGAGCAGTTGACTGCAAGTTACAAAAATAAAAATACTCTTTTAGAAGATGAAGTACCAATATTTGCGGAAATTTATTGTATGAAGATTCAAAACACTGCAGCAAACATTAAGTTGTAAGTATTCATAGGACTAGTTCAATTTTTGAAGTAATGGTTGCTATATTTATTTGTACTATCAAATGAATCAAGAATTTTGATTTCTTGATTTTTATGTTTACTTTTAGGGTTTTACCGTTAGAATTTAGTTTTTTTCTTAAATATTTATTTGTCACAAAAAGATTTATCTGGTTTTTAACATTAATTTTTCTGTTCTAGTGTTTTGCCTCACAGTACCGTAGCATCAACTGGTGAAGTTTGCTTGATCACACCAGACCTTAAAAAAGGTAGGAAGGCTGATCATGAGCCCACAGTGGACCACTGGGAAGAAACACTAAGGAAAGCTGGTGTCACACTGGTAATTAAGACTATCAGTTTTATCATTTAACCCTTTTTCAGGCACAGTGCAAAAGTGACCACATAATGTACACAATGTTCGACTTTGCTATATTTACAATATTATATAAAATCAATTGAAGTCATCAAAAATTATAATTGTTTTTAAATTAATCGCATAGGTAAAAAGCATATAACTTTGATTAATTTTGTAGTAGCTTGTAGGGCCTAGAAAAGGATTGACACCTTATTTTCACCATTCAAAGAATACCTGCAATATCATCATGTTTCAGCAGTATTTTTTTAACTCATTTAGTTCTGATCAAATTTCAGGTTAAAACTGTACTTCCCATGAGACAACTGAGAGTGGAATATGATCAATTTGAGTTGAAAAGGAGACTCATGACGCAACATGACTTCATCATGGTAGACACAAGGGTTCTGAGCCACGTCTCCCATCTCTTAGGCAAAATGTTCTTTAAGAAGCACAATATGCTTATACCTGTGAGGATTCATGAGAAGGAAGATTTAAAGAAAGCTATTGATGTTGGGCTGCGCACTGTGATGATGCGACTTAGTGAAGGACCAACATCTGTGGTGGTCGTGGGTCACACAGGAATGTCCCAAGTGTCACTCAAAGAGAACATTTTGTCTTTGGTGGAACAGTTAAAAGAAAGGTATCCTGGGGGACAAGGAAACATCAGAGCTATAAACTTAAAGCTACCACTGTCATTGTCACTGCCTCTTTATCTTTCATTGAGTAAGTATTATTAGAGGGTGTCCAATTTTGCATTGTTTTAAATGCTTATAACTTTAAAAGTACATGACTTAGATTGTTTCCATTATTTTGATCTGACAATTATCACTAGCCCTATGGCTTTACATTGCATGATTTATTGAGTTGTTTTAGGAATCTGAAAATGTATATACATACAAAATTATAAATATTGCTTGTTTAATAAAACAGCAAATTAACTATGGAAGTCATTACTTCATTGTAACTAAAGTTGTAAATTACATATTACAGGGCCATCAAGCACAGTGAATACACCTAAAATAAAACATAACAAGCCCAAGAATTCTGGGATGTTGGAAGATGAACTGACAACTGTCAACAATGGCACTGTAATTGTAGCCCCAGATGGCACTGTTAAGGTTAACAGAAACAAGAAGAAAAATGAAAAAGTCAGGTAAAAGAATATTTTTGTAATTTTGATTTTTTTCTTTCCAATTTAAAATAATGTCATGTTCAAGTTTAAAGTTCCTGCTCGTAATTAGGCCTCTAGCGGCAGCACAGAACAAGTTAAAAAATGGGCAGCCTATATTGCTAAAAACACATCTATATTTCTTTGTCTCCTCATTCTGTAACAAAATTAATAAAATAAGATAGGCACTGGCAGATAATTTTATGTTGTTTCAAATTACAAGGAAAGAGGGGGTTGCAAGATGCAACCCTCGATTTTGTCCCCTTGTCGCATAATTTTTGTACGGTGTTGCGGAATAATGGATTAGAAGCTGTATTGAAACAGTATGAAACTGATGCCGTACAGAATGAAATGACCAAATTTACCCTGGAAATTGTCAGAAAATTAAAAAAAATTACCGACTGTGGCGCACCATTTTTTTATGGCACTGCGCGCTTTCTTATTATTTTTCATGGATCTATCGATGGTAAAAATGCTATACAAAAATATATGACCAAAATGTACTCACTCTACCTGCACTTTTGAATTTTCACCAGCATTCATTTGGATAGCTTACAAGTGACGGCATAGTGCTGATTCTTATTATTTTATGTTCTTATATCGTCCTATATACGTCACTTGGTGGTTCATATGACCCACATTTTTTGGTCATGGGCCTGTAATCTATACCTGTTTTGAATTTAGTTAGTTCTTCAATTCAGACCAATCATCATTAAATTTAACATATTATTCTTTTCAGTGACAAGGAACAAACTGAAAATGATGTTGAACCAGATGAAGAGGAATCAGACTAATTTGTGTATTCTTTATTAATAAAAAGTTTTGACATTATAAAAGTTTATAATTTTAAACATTCCAACTTAAAGTTTTCAATTAACATTATCATACTCGGTAATTCACTGTATCGCAAAAGTATTTCATTCATCATCACTCATATTCATTGTCAAAGTACTAATTTCAGTGGCTGAAAAACCTTCTGGTCTGACAATACTCATGGAAGGTTTTGGAATTATAGTTACCCGCATTTTAACAGGCCAAACTTTCTTGAATTTTTTGAAATTAGGTCCTTCACTCTGTACCTCTATATCAAGTGTTTCTTTTTTCACAATCAACCCTTTTCTTAGTTTAACTATAGTTGAGCCCAAATCCAAATCCTTCATAATGCTGTGGAGTTCTTCATCTTCGGACTCTTCTTTTACATCTCGGCTAATATTAGCTTTTTTGTTTGCAATTGAGTTTTCTTTGTTTGGTTGAGTTTTGTTCATATCAAACATTTTCTTGATACTCATTTGCTTAGTACTGGTTGGCTTAGAAGTATCTTGCACAAAATTGAACAAATCATCTTCATTTGAAACAGGGTTAGTTGCAGTCCTCTTGGTTGGTTTCAAGAAATTGAGTTTTTTCTCAGTTGTTTTGTTTAACTTTGAGTCAGTATTAGACTCTATAAAATTAAAGAAGTTATCTTGGTCATGGACTTCAGTGCTGCTTATAGCCATTTTCTTGCTTGGATTTTGTTCAATTTCTTCATCATTTAATTTCCTTTTGGCACTATCAGTTTCTGCTACATTTAGTTGGACTGATGACCCAGTCGCCATCTTTTTGTTCATGCTCATAACATTCTCAGAAATTTCCTCACTTAACTTTCTTTTAGAATTAGCTGCTGTATTCAAATTTGATATGGTGGAAGCACTAAAGCTCTTATCAATAGATGTAAGGCTTTCATTAATCACAACATTCTCCGTTTTACATTGCAATGTTTGTGTAGTTTCTTGTGTTTCTGGTGCTAAAATATTAGGTTTTGTTGTGTTGGGTACTGATTGCTTGAACACTTCAGATGCAAAACTAAAATCTGGATTGCAATATTTGTCTGTTGAACAATACAATATGGCTAAGCCAATTTCGGCATCAGCAACTGCTCTTCTATCTTTGCTTTTAAGATAATTGACAATATCATTGATCTGGTTTCTCTGAGATTGAGATTCTTGGCTTGTACTGCCTATAATATATTGGACAACAACCACATTGGGGTTGCAAAGCATAGACTTGGTCATCCTCGACTCGCTCAATAGCAAAGGTGTGGCTGAACTGTTTATTAACACCGATTTATACATTTCCAATTGTCTTCTAGAAAAGAAAATAAATTTTCTATCTGTGAAAAGTTTGCTTCTTCTTTCATCAGGAAGAAATGTAACATCTTCTTTGTTAATAGTAGACTCAATGACTTGTGGAGTGAATTGTTTAGGATCAGGCAAAGTTTTTCCATTGTTCACAGCATTAAGGCACTCATTCCAAAATTGAGTTGTTACTATCCAAGAGCCTTGTACTAGAGCTAGTACAACCTTTATAGTCAATGTTATAGCTGGCATGGTCAGATAGGTACAAGTATTGTCCCAATCGTTTTTTAAAGTTCCTCCTAATTTATCAAGTACTAACTTTAAGTTCTGCAGGTTTTCTCCCTTCAATGTTGAAGTGCAAGTGATGTGTTTGATTTCCTGAACAGCCCACACACTGTTAAGTTTGCCGAACTTGACGATATCGTTGTGTTTAAGTTCTACTTTTAAAGCAGTCCCAACTTTTTCATCTGATTGGTTGACAAATGTTCCATAGCGTGAGTCCAAGTCTTGGAGGTATAAACTGTCCTTAAAGATAGAGAGACTTGCATGTTTTCTGCTTATCGAAGCGTCCTCTATAGCTGCAAAATTACCGTTTTGGGGATCTACGATTCTTCCTACAGTCAAAGCTTTGTTTTGTGATAGGATGTAAAGTATTCTGGAATCATTTCGAGAGATCAAACACCACATTTTTCGATTGTTGTATCCCAACACTTACTCGTAACTTGTATCAAAAACAAACTTCAACTCAATTTTTTGTATATGGCAACCCATGGCTTCTGGTTGATAACCACTATTGCCAACGAACAGCACGAAAGGAAACAAGAGAGAAAAGGATAAAAATCCGCAAACCCTATTGAAAAAACAGAGATGCACAAACTTATCTACGTCTATGAGCATGAGCACAAACAAGCAGTCGATGACAGCAAGCGCATTTGATGTGTCAATTGTCGATCGACAAAAATAGACCAGAATAGACTGTCAATTTAAGCGTTTTAAAGTAACAGTGAAACGTGTTTTAAGAACGCTGCACACTGAAATCTATTGCCTAACTAAGGTAACAAGACCTAAAGGCCACGTTTAGCATGATTGTGGGGGTATAGTATAGGTATAAAAAGGAATCAAAATAATGATATGTTGCTAGCCACATCGGCTATAACATGATTCCTAAAATTGTGACCCATTCCCTCGAAGGGCTTTGACCATCTGCGCAGGAACAGAAGCCACTGGCACAATCTATGTTTTTTCTTTACTCCCAGAATGGAAATATATCCGTGCATGGCGGGAAGAACTTGATAACTCCAAAATGGCAATTTTACAGGGCAGCGATTTTAAAGTTTGTCATTTTCTCCAAAATCCGTTTTTATCTCGAACTCATCTCTATAGCTTGATTTATGGATAATTTTATCTAATCTTTCAAATTATGTTACGTATTCTCGTAAATTCTGCTTATTTTGTAAGATATTAGACTTATCAACATACTACCCAGAGACTTATCAACTTATTACCCATACATTAGTGCTCAAACCAGTGAAAACATTATTTAATTTAATTCCTAAAAATCAGTTTTTCAGTGTAATTGAAATGTCTAAATTGATTTAAGAGTAATTTTAGATGGTTTTTCAAATATGGTTATGTTTATCTTTCTTACTATCTTATTATTCATAATAATTGACTTATCAACATGTTCACCGATCATGATCACCGAACATGTTAACTTATTCACCATAGAATTGGTATAGTGTAAGTATAAATTGACATATCAAGTTACGTTCGTTTTATCAGTAGTTGAATGTAAGTATATAAAACGATATATTTATTTGTTAACGTAATAGTGTATTAGTCGACTTTTATTTGATATCTTGTTTTGTCAATTTACGTACGTTAGATCGGTTTTTGAGCATAAGTTGATGTAAGGATATATTACGATATTATATTTTTTATTGTGACTCATCGTGTATATATCTCATTTCGTTAAATAAAATACGCAGTGTATGGATATATTCAAATACTCACGAGGCAATATCTCTAAAAGTATCGTAGATATCGAGTTGTCAATTTTTTTCCTACAAAACCAATGCTGTAGGAAGCCATTGCGACGGTAAAAAAAAATCATGTAAGTCTAGTTATCAAGTTCTTCCCGCCATGCACGGATATAGGTAAATAAATTTTAAGTTCCTAGCAAAAATAATTACTTTGAGAACTTGCACATTTGCATAGTTAGGCACAATAATTATTATTGTGTGAATACGGCAAAAATAGAAGAAAACAAACCTAAACGGTACTTACTGGCACAGAACAAACGAGACAATCAGAAGTGCGATAAAGTCACATTCGCTAGGGAAACCGGTGTCGCCACGTGTCGAGACAAATATTATGTCCATTAATCGTATTAATCGCACGTTGTAAAAAAGTAATATTTCGCCAAATAATTGTGTAAAGTAACTATAAATTACGGACCAAAAATGCCATCATCATCATCCAGTGAAGAAGAATGAACAAATTTCATAATTGTACGAACGATTATATTTACATAATAAAATTGTGAGAAGCTTTGTTATAGGTAATAAATATTGTAATAGAACGTCGTTTTTTTCCTCGCATTCAAAGGGGAAAGTAGAGTGTTGAACGGGAGACTAAACAACCACAATAACACTAACTATAGCCACCCTCGCTCGATGAGCTCGGGTGGCTAAACATCTCGTGACATTATGGCTTGTTTTAGTCCCTTATTGAACAATCTACTATTTCATGCTTTTTTCAATGTTTCATCACGTTATGGGAGCTACACACAATACGATTTGTTCGTTAAGTTTCACAAAAGCAGTTTTTCATAGTAGACTACAGGCCCGCCATGTCCAAAAAATGGATGGGTCATATGAACCACCAGAGATATAAGAGCATAAAATAATAAGATTCAGCACTATGCCGTCACTTGTAAGCTGCCCAACTGAGTGCTGGTGAGAATTCAAAAGTGTAGGTAGAGTGAGTACATTTTGGTCATATATTTTTGTACGGCATTTTTACCATCGATAGATCCATGAAAAATAATAAGAAAGCGCGCAGTGCCGTAAAAAAATGGTGCGCCACAAAGTCGGTAAACTACAGCTCAACAGCCCTTATACAAGATGTTAAGAATTATTCTAGGACATTTCAGCTGGTTGTTGGGTTAGTTTGCACCTTTGTAAATTTTAAGGTTTTTTAGATCCCAGGTACCTACTAAAAGCCGAATAAAATATCGGATAGTCGTGTATTCAGCTACTTGTCAAATTTTAAGTAGTACCTACTTCCAAGAGAAGCCAACTTGGATAAGTTTGAACTTCAACAACTTGTGTTCTTTGGCAACTCCAAAAGCCACCATGCGTAGAGCCACCATGCTCTACGACACGAGATTCACGACGTAGCCAATTTAAATACTAAGGCTTCTGATTTTGTTAATTGATTATTTCGCTGTAGTATATGTTATAATAACCTTGGCGTGATTTTAAGTGTGTACCTGTATGCCTGCTAAGCACGAACTGTAAAGCGAAATAATCAACAAACAAACCACTATTTTGGTGTAGTATTTAAAGTTCTGCCGCGTTAGAATCCAATCTCGTAGAGCTCTACCATTGGTGCTACAGCTACGCTTTTGAAGTTACCAAAGATCCCCAGTTCTTGAAGTTCCAATTTAACTAAATTCGCTATATAGAAATTCGATGACGCCTTGATGTTAAGTGACTTGACAAAAATCTTAGTAGACTGAAAGCATGTGCATAAAATAGTATGGGTTGGGCGGACAGTGACTCTATGAGTATAGTGCGCCTGGGTACCATTTAAGTACTTATGGACTGAAAACAGGCACTACAACATAATTATACATAATAAATTTCGATAGGTAATAAAATCTTAAAATTTGCGTGCCTCTAAGGACTTCAATCTAAACATACATACATACATACATACATAAATCAGGTTTTATCCCTTATGGGGTAGACAGAGCCTAAGGTAACAAGACCTAAAGGCCACGTTTAGCATGATTGTGGGCATAGAGGAATCAAAATAATGAATAATCCAAACATTCATACAAAAATCAAAACGCTGCATTGTGAATACAATAATGCTTACCCTTTCACGAACCGGCATCAAAATTCAGCCCATTCAGCCATTCGTATTCCTATAACGTTTCGTAAGTTAAATTTGTGGAAACTTACAAGCTAGACCTTTTTGCGTAAGCACCGCGCCGGTTCTGGCGCCACAGGATTATGGTATTTGCATAGGCCGACACGAACGCAGGGCCTGTATTCTAGAGCGCCCAAGTGATATGACCTCTGTCAGCGCGGTTTGTGTTCTGGCCGCTCTATAATGTTAGGCGACTTCGGCTAACCCGAGGGACGTGATTAATATTGGCACTTCATCGCAAACGTATTCGAGACGTTTTGCTCAGAAGAGTAATACTTTTGGAAGACTGATGATTTCGGAATAGCTTGCGTCCCGTTACCATATCACTTGGATATTGTCGAATCACCCTGTTTACGTTTTCACACGTGACAATACTTTATGAACAAAATCGAGATAATTTTCCAAAACCAGAACGCCAATGTATAAACGTGGATTACTGGTGAACTTTCAGGGCATAAAAAATCTAGGCGTCGTACCTATATAGGACTGCTAAATAAGTGATCAGTTTTAAGTACCTAAGTGAGGTCAGGTCAGGAGTACTCGAAACCGACGAGCATGTATGAAGAGATTGATGACTGTGGATGAAGCGAAAGAAATATGTCAGGATCGTAGGAAGTGGAACAAAGTAGTCTCTGCCTACCCCTATGGGAAAGAGGCGTGACGGTATGTATGTTGTAAATAAGTGATTTTTCGTGAATCAAGTAGCGTCCTGGTTATATTTTTACCTAGATAAATATTACAGTCATGTATTTTTAAAGAATACTCAGAAGTTTTGTTTTTTTTTAGCTTTGCTTTACAAAAACAACTTAAAGAGAAGTACTCATACTTTTATATTTCCCAACTACGGTAAGAAGAATGTGTTTAGTAATGTTTATATTACCTAAGCAAGGTGTGGTGTTCATACTGTTCATGTTGAAGCAACACGACCCCGTCTGCGACTTTTAATCAATAGGACAGATTCTTACTTTAATCGATGTGTCGGTAGTAATTACTTTAGTAGATGGTTCTTTAAGGCCGTGTGTTGGTTCAAATTGATCTGTCAGCGGGCGGGCGACGGGCGACGAAGCCCCGGTCTCCTCCGATTGATGGCATTTGTCACTACAAGCGACAGCTCCAATTATTATCGAATATCTTCCTGTATTGTTTACTGGAAAACTTTCCTTTCTCACAAAGGATTCAAAAGGCCAGCTTTAATAAACAAACTTTACCCCTTTATTATCAATTCTAAAAGCGGAATTCTTTTAAGAACGTTCCAATCTTTGGGCAAAGGGTTTCTCAAATTACGATTTGATGTTATTTATTCAAAGGGTCCATTAACTGTGCTTTACTGATTGCTTGATTAGGCTGCGAGGGAGCCCGCGCTGACTTTACCTACCCAGCTTTACGCGGAACATTTCTCACGTCGCACCCTACGTAGAATTATGCCTTACCTACGAGTATGTGAGAATATTATGCATTTTTTAGTAGGTACCTTTGCAGAAGTGACACATGATCTGTTAAACTTAGGGTGTGTTCCTATTTTGCATTAGTAGTAACATTTTCTCACATGAGGATTTTGCTCTAAATACTGTAATTGACTACAGGCTCAGACGTTCACAAAATTTATTTTAGTAATTCTCTACGTTTATATTTTCGCATGACCAAAATTCAGTATTAAATAGTATTATGCCTGACTAACTCGTCATTGTCACCGCTCAAAAACCACTGAGAATTGAAATCATAATTGTATCGTGAGTTTTGAAAGGTGTCTATTGAAATTTGGTATCAATTAAGGTTTTATTTTCATTTCGGTCGTGTCTTATCTTTGACTAGCTTCTGCCCGCGACTCCGTCTGCATATAAACCTTCCTCTTGCATCACTCTATCTATTAAAAAAAATCGCATCAAAATCCGTTGCATAGTTTTAAAGATCTAAGCATACATAGGAACAGACAGACAGCGGAAAGCGATCCAAAAACATGTTTGAAAGCATTTTCACGAATCTACCAGTAGGTAACTGAAAAAATGTAACCGTTGAATAGGTACCAGGGTGTTAGAAGTTTACAGAGGTTGTGGGCACACTGCGTCCCCCGAGCCCGTGAGTCCGTGACACGCCGGCGACCGCCGCTGCCCCGGGCGAGTGCTCTTTGTCTCCTTCACTGAGACTTTCAATTTAAAAAATTGTGGTATATTGTTTGGAGCAGACTTGCAAACTGTATATCCACACCAAGTACTTACATAAAGAGCATGGAGTATGTAAGTGAAATTTGTAGTCGCTTTAAACAATTTCAAAGCAGCGTCCGCTCAAATTTTTAATGTACCTACCTACTAGTTAGTAAGTAAATACGGAAGTACGTACTCGTACTAGCATATCCACTTTTTAAGTACATATACACTGAATAAAAGCTACGAAAGAGGCATGAGTGGTAAAGAAAGATTTAATTTCAGATGAAATTGGATCCTTTCCCATGCAAAACGGTATAACGTCTGCCAGGAAATAGAGTGCTCGCCTTGGGCACTTTGTATCTTGCACATTGAACTGCCCAAAAATGTTTCCGATTTTTCTGAAAACTACGAAAATACTCGTATGGTGCTTTCACTTTATCGTTGTCAAGTTTCATACTTCGAATCGGAACTTCAATCCATCCATCTCTTTCTCGTTTAAATAGTCCAATGCATAATAGTTGATGTAGCTGTGTAAATCACTATCACTATCACTATCACTACATAGTATAAAGTAAAGTCGCTTTCTCTGTCCCTATGCCCCTATGTATCCGTATATCTTCAAAACTACACAACGGATTTTGATGCGGTTTTTTTAATAGATAGAGTGATTCAAGAGGAAGGTTTTTATGTATAATTATACGCAGACGAAGTCGCGGGCAGAAGCTAGTAAAATATAAGAAAAGGTATGATGTTCTTATGTAGATAGTTACGCTTTCCTGGATCCTACTAATATTATAAACGTGAAAGTTTGTGAGTATGTTTGGATGTTTGTTACTCTTTCACGCCGGAACGGCTCGACATAATATCTGGATGAAATTTGGAACATAGATAGATTATAGTCGGGAATAACACATAGGCTACTTTTTATCCCGGCAAATTGCGTAATTCAGGGATAGCGATAAACGAATTATATGCAGACGAAGTTGCCTGCAACAGCTAGTTTCGATATAATTCTGGCGCCTACCCTGCTTGATCGTACACATTTAACGCGTGTCAGCTTCTCGCGTGATACATAATCGTGGGCTGTGATTTAGGGCTGACAACGGCTATGCCTCAGTTCCTCCCACAAACGATGTGACACATGTAACGGGTATCTAACAGAAATTACAGTTCACATTTCGCATGGACATGATTGAAATGTAATTTCTGATTGCCAAATATGAAATCGTGTAGTTTACGCCGAGATCTACAATTTATGTATCTGTGTTCAAAACGGGATTCATAATTCATACGAACAATTTCACAGTAAGTACAGCCGTTTTAAACTATTGTAGTAGATAGAATCGAAGATACTAGATTGCGTACCTAATGATTGGATTTTTGTGCTTACGAAACGACTATCGACACAATTCGATTTCAGCGAATATCTACCTACCTACTAACACTGTGTCGCTCTCAATGGTGAGAGCGGATTGTGTAGGTAATTGTATTGCATTGGCTATGGAAAATAATCCTACTAATATTATAAACGCGAAATGTGTAAGTATGGATGGATGGATGGATGGATGTTTGTTACTTTTTCACACCAGAACGGCTGGACAGATCTGGATGAAATTTGGAATATAGATAGATTATAGTCGGGAATAACACATAGGCTACTTTTTATCCCGGGAAATCGCGTAATTCCTGCGGGATAGCGATAAACGAATTCTATGCAGACGAAGCTGCGGGCAACAGCTAGTTGCAAATAATTTTCTTCTCCATGCTGGTCTGGGAGTAAAGAAAAAACATAGAATGTACCAGTTGTGTCGCTTCCCGCGCAGATCGTAAAAGTCCATCGAGGGAATGGGCGTAAATCTTAGTAATCATGATATAGGCGATGCGGCTAGCAACCCATAACTATTTTGATTCCCCTTTCCATCCATACGCCCACAATCATGCTAAAGGTCTTCTTAACTTAGGCTCTGTCTACCCCGTAAGGGATAAAAACGTAATTTATGTCTGTATGTATTTTTTAACAGATGCAGAGTGTATTTTGCTGGTTGAGGCTTCACCGATAGATATATAAAATGTCTGGCAGCCTAGGACATAAGACTCTCCAAAAATACATGCTCATTTCTCCCTTTTTATTCATTCTCTCTGTTACCCATTTATCTGTGTCTGGTCTAAATTACTTTTTAACCCCACTCGAAGGTAAGTAAAAAAATATATATCTGCGGTACCAAAATGGATGTATGAACGATTTACTTCCTCATTTATAATTGTAACGACTTATAAGACGTGGTATTGTTGGAAATTTGGTGATTAAGGCTGTGCGATTTAACAAGCAGATGATCATGGGTTAAAACTCCGAAGCCATGAAGAAAAATAAGCTATGACTGTCAGCATGTGATACAGACATCCATAATGTGTACCAAATTTCAACCAACAGCAACTACAAAAAAGACAAAGGCTTGACAGGTACTAGCTACTAAATAAACTGAGCCAACAGTAAATCGCGACTTACCTAGGTATACTTTCACTCAGTCGCTGGTCATTAATCACTAACTTTAACTTACGGGCTATTACAGACGGATGGACAGAACTACCAGATACACGAGTGATCCTGTAATGGTTGTCTTTTGTTTTAAGCATTGGAATATAGATAGATTTCAGGTTAACCAATTAAGGGATTAACAAGAACAAATAAATGTAATAAAATGCAATATCTAAACAATTAGCTGGCGTCCGCGACTTTGTTACTAGGCGACTAATTTTTTTTATCTTTGGTTTCGGTTTTGACGTGGATAGACATAGCATAATGTTCCATGAGAATGTATTTTGAGATATGATGATGGCAATTTTTTTTTTATATGAATAGGAAGGCAAACAAGCAAGTGGGTCACCTGACGGTAAGTGATCACCACTGCCCATAGACACCCGCAACCCCGGAGGGATTGCAGATGCGTTGCAAACCTAGAGGACTAAGATGAAATGCCCCTTGTGCCCGTAATTTCCCCGGCTGTCTTACTCTCCACACCGGAACACACTGCTACTGAGCGGCAGGATTAGCGAGTAAGATGGTGGTAGCGATCCGGACGGACCTTGCACAAGGCCCTACCACCCGCAAAGCATAATAGTTAGGTGGCAATGATAATTTATTTCTTTGGCGTAGTGAGTAGGTAGTTTGGTGTTCATCTCGCTGTGTAAAGTAATCAGGATATTTGCAGACAAACTTACTTATTTCTAAGATGTACATACATGCATGGCACTATCATTATTTGACGTGCTTGGAAATAGGGCTTGCAGCTTTTGGTGTTATTAATATTGACCAAGATTTGGATGAGCTTCTTTTTTGCGGCGAAGTGTTAGTGCGTCTGTACTGTTTACCCACAAGATGATTCCGTAGCTAAGCCAGGCGTGGGCATAGGCATAATAGGTGACAAGTGCAGCGAGTAAATCAGTTGGTTTCTTAATCTAGCGAAGTGTATACGCGAAACTAGACATTTTAGCATTTATTTTTTTAACATGTGGTATCCAATTTAGATGGGTATCTACGACTAGTCCAAGTAAAGTAAATTCATCAATCACTTCTAATTTTAAATTAAATTTTTATATGAGTAATAATTAATTGCTAATGGGGTTTTGATTCGGATAGTAAGAAATAATTTTTGTTTTTTTATAGTTAATTTATAGATTGTGGATATTATTATTACCTACTAAAACTCGAAGAATACGATACCTACAGCTCCTCGATAGACGCGCGGTAATGATTTTTCGTTGAAGCAGTAACTCTTTGCGATATTTATTGTTCACGCGTATATTTCTTATGTGGCCGAAGTGGGATTTATACTTGATGGATAAAACGACGTAACACGCTACGATTACAGATTTATTCGGGGTATTTTTGCAAGATAAATGTGTTTACGTGACCGTTTGTTCTGTTTCCTCCGTATCTTTCACTAATGGCTCTATACAAGAGGCGACAGTCGTGTTTAGCCCAAAGGTCGTAAAAACCGGCGCAGGTGATATCTCGGACCAGGAGCATTAATGTCATTTTAGAATCCCTTAAAATTTAATACAAATGCCTTGTATGACGTAAGTAGCTAAACACTAATTTTAATAGTCTGGCGAAGTTCTTGAAGCGTGGGCGTGTTGGGTTTCTTTTGACTAACCAGCGCGCACGGCCAATCACCCGTACATTATTGAATTATGAGTAAAGCGCAGTCAAGTTGAAGTGTTTTTGCTTACTCTGATGGATTCGAATTAAGGGATTCGTGAATTAAATTACTACTAAATTATAGCCAATAACACGTATTTACCAAGAAAAAAAATATGGAGACGTACTGCGGTACGCAGTTGTTAGTCTGCAAGTCTACATTTATGGTCTGATGTTATTTTATCTTCATATAGGTAGGTACATAAGTAAACGCTTCTATTAACTTATCGCCCGTTTGACCTTATCTGTTACTTTGGCGTTTGCCTGTGCCAGACTCAGAGAAGGAATAGAGGAAAGAGGTTCGTTCCTTTTTAGGGTTCCGTACCCAAAAGGTAAAAACGAGATCCTATTCTAAGACTGACGCCGTTCAGACGTTCGTCTGTCTGTCTGTCTGTCACCAGGCTGTATCACATGGGCCATGATAGCTAGACAGTTGAAATTTTCACAAATGATGTATTTCTGCTGCAGCTATAAAAAAACCTTAAAAACAGATTATTTTTGTCTTCTGACTATAAAAGTACCAATATAAAGTGACCTCTCACTGCTTACATTTTGATTGGAGCAGGGCTCTGCTAACAATGGATATTATATTAACTTCGCAAATTTGTACGGAACCCTCGGTGCGCGAGTCCGTCTCGCACTTGACCGGTTTTTTTACAAATAAGGGAGCTTGTGATCGCTAACACGACGTTTTTGTTTTGGTTTACTGATAAATAATATTCTGATTGCATTTTCGTAGTTTTAACAGATTAAGCTGCGCATAGCTAATGAGACAGACCATAATTCCCTGAACGTCTCGAACAAATTTCATTACCCATTCTAAAATCAAGCAGCTTCACTCTTGGAGCCAAGTCAGTGCAATCTTACGTCGGCGCTTATAAAACTTTTTACTACTTCGCTATATTACTTGCCCAGCCGCCTAGCCCATTACGTATTGCTATAAATATACTGGAACGGACAATAAAACTTATTTTATTGCATCGTAGGACACCGAAAAAAGGTGCGGCACGAAGTCCCATCCCATAGGACAATCTTATCTTTAAAGTCAGCGGCAATAATCAGTCATGGAAGCTGAAACAGTTCCTCCTACGAACTACGACTAGCAACTAGTGACGTCAATTGAGCTAAATACGCGTCATCGTCCGTTCTAGGGATATTACATGTAATTTACTACAGTGGAGAGTGATCATTTTAAAATCAGTTCTTGAGAAAAAAAAAATTATTACGATATAATTTTCATTCCACGTAATGCATTTATACATACAGTAGACAGAGCCTAAGGTGACAAGACCTAAAGACCACGTTTAGCATGATTGTGGGCATATGGATGGAAAGGGGAATCAAAACAGTGATGGGTTGCTAGCCACATCGCCTATATAACATGATCCCTAAAATTTTCGCCCAATCCCTCGATGGGCTTTTACCATCTGCGCGGGAAGAGAAGCAACTGGTACATTCTATGTTTTTTCTTTTCTCCCAGACCAGCAAGGAAGAATGCATTTATGCTTTGGAAATATAATATTTTTGAATAATGTTGTCGTTTCAATGGGCATATTTCACAATTATTTCCTCATGCAACTCTTCCCACTGCAACGCGATAAATTATGCTTTTTGTTACCGCCAAGAATAACAAATAAAGAGTTATCTTACTCGGCTGACGCGGATAGACCACCCAATAAATTACGTCGCGCGAATGGTGTCTGCTCTCAGATTGTTAGTTTAGGTCCCCTTTGAACTTACGTAGGGAAAATTGTGATAAAACGCTCTATGAGGATAACTTTTAAAAGGATGTACTGTATAAACTTCAGTGTTTCCATTTGAACATAAGTAAATTTGAACTTGAAAAGAAGTTTATGTTAAAATACGGTTGATTACTTGTCATAAGTAAAACTACCGTAAGTTCACTGTTGGCCTGCCCGTCCGTCCCAGCTCACCTTGAAAAAGAAACACAGATTAGTTCGAAACATGTCGAACATACCTCGACTGCAAATACGTGAGTGGCCCGTTAATTTTATTTGGTATTACCTACATCAGAATTATCCTTCTCATTTATTTGAACCAGAGGTATATTTTGGATTTGATAAAGATTTCAAATAAAAGCAAGCAAGCCTGTTAATTTGTTACAAATGTTACGATGTTTGTGAACTAACATATACCTATAATATACCATAGAATTGATCATAATAAGTATCTTATTATCGAAATCGGACTACACTGTAAAAGTTATGCGTGGTCATTGATCAATCAGTACCTACTCTCTTTTTAGTCCTAGTCCGATAAAATAGCGCACAGTTTTAATCATAAAAAGTACGGATCGATTTCAATTCCATTTGACGTCTGTCATGTAATTTAAATTCAAATCTGAAAATATACGCGTGTGACAGACAGACAGTCCGCAGAGTGATGATTGACGTGAGGCGGGAGAAAGCATCGCTATCCGACCGTTGAGGGTAGATCGATAAATTATTTTTGTCTGCGGCAACGCTTTCTGAATTTTACGAAGGTATTTTAATCACGTTTTCAATTTGAGAAACACTCGTTTAAGTATTATTTGAAGAATTAATGAAGGAAGATTCTGTATAACGGGCGTTGTGAAAGGGGAAGTTTTCCAGTAAATAGACTCGGTTGAATGGATTATTTTATTTCAAGTGTATTTGTACAAATTCAAGATACGAAAAAGATACGGCGGTAAAATAAAAATAGCAGATTTTTCGAAATTTATTCCATATTTTATCGATGTTGACCTAGTTACTTAAGTGCGAGAGTAGCACATAATAGATGTTAACATCTTTTATACATAAAACTTGCGTTTGATTATTTTTAAGGCATGTACCTATTCTTTTATATACTATGAATGAAAAAAATAGAAAAACAGTTAATTAGCAAAAGTATTAGCAATTAAAGCAAAATAATTGAGATGTATAAAAAACTGGCCGAATGCGTGTCGGGCCACGCGCAGTAATATAGGATTCCGTAGTTGCCTGTCATAATAGGCGGATATTTTGAGCATAATTGTTATTTTTCATTTTTATTCGATACTACATATTTAGTTCACAGTTTCAAGTAGGTACATTTTATAAGTTGATCGACTATTACACGTTAGGTAATTTGTAAAGCTAGGTAACCTAGCTGTGATAGTTTCACTACATAGTATAAAATAAAGTCGCTTTTTCTGTCCCTTTGTCCGTATGTATGCTTATATCTTCAAAACTACACAACGGATTTTAATGTGTTTTTTTAAATAGATAGAGTGATTCAAGAGCAAGGTTTATATGTATAATACATGCATAATATACCGTGCGAAGCCGGGGCGGGTCGCTAGTACTAAATAAACTAACTAAACTTACGTAGTTAAATGGATTAATATCGACAAAAATAAGGGATACATTTGGGGATCTTTTTTTAAATTGCCACGATTCCGTGTGGCATACCAAATACATACAATTGTAATATACATTTTTTATAAATTATTTTTTATTTTCGTTTTGAGATCCTGAACCCTAAAAATAAAGGATACATTAGTAAATATCGCGAAAACTACATTCAGCATTTCCATGTAAAGTACTTATTTATGAAATTAGACCAAATAAAGTAATGACGTAATTCGGGATCGTAATACTATGACGTCTTATTGCGATTCATTTCCGAGCCCAAGTTGGATCGATCGCTGTCAGATCCATACTAGGAGTGTCCAAAATGACAGCTAAAAATCGGAATTGAATAGCACGACGTCATAGTAAGATCCCTATGCCTTTGCGAAGCGTTGTTTAAATCGCTCCAAAATTCCGTTCATAATTATTATTCATTTTAGTAAATCTAATAAAAAAAAACGAATGAGAGTTTCAATTGTTTGCCTATTGCCGTTCAAAAGATATCTCTGTGATAGATGAACGTCAGAGGCGGAAAAAAGGGATGATTAATGAAAAAATAATTGACAGTTTATTAATTAGGGCTTAACTTTGATTAATTATTGACGGTGTGTAAGATGTTCCCATTAATTTTGAACGTGATTGATTGGAATTAAAAAAGGCACAGAATAACGTAGGTACTCGTAAAATCAGCCGCACCATCGTTTCAGAACGCGCATGACCTTATTATTTAAAACTTTTGTAGGTTTATCTTGTTTAAACATATAAACGATCAATACAATATACATAATAGCAACAACTAGAACAGGCTAGCGCTTAGAAATTATAGATACATGTATATTTTTATTATTACAAGTGCATGTGCCTGTGCAATACAAAACATTTTAACACCAGCAGTTTATCATATATATATAAATATATCATCATCATCATCTCCAGCCTATATTCGGCCCACAGCTGGGCACAGGCCTCCTCTCAGAATGAGAGGGGCCTTGGCTATATCTCCCTCGCGGGCCCAGTGAGGATTGGGAACTTCTCACACAACATTGAACTGCTTCGCAGCTGTGTGCAGGTTTCCTCACGATGTTTTCATTCACCAAAAAGATATATATATAAAAGTACCAAATATAAAATACATCCGACCACCGGAAGCAGGTCAAAATTCACAAGTAATTTCACGTGAAGCAAAAAACGAAGTGAGGTTGATAACAAAAACAAGTTTTTGTTAAAAGTACCTACTGCTACTATTTTTTTTTATTGTGTGGAAAATGCACTTTATGCCTGCGCCCGGTACGGGGTTACCGGGGGTATGTGGGGTCCTCCCGCGACGGCAGGCATACCCACTAAAAACCACAAGGATTCCCTATTCGGTCGTATGTGAGGCGTTTCAGGAGCATTCGGTGTCACCACGACGCCTCACGACCACCCCCGGATGGGGTTCCCTCTTGGCGGCACCTGTGCCAATGCAGGTTTGTTGCCCAGGGTGCACCGGCCTAAGCGTTTCCCTTCCCCGTGAGGCCAAGAGCCCTAAGAAGCGAACTGTAATGCAAAAGCTCTCGAGGCGGTTTCCGACGTCGCACCCCACTACTACTTAATATTTATTACCTTTTTTGCTAACTGCACTTTTCAGTTGGCTGGACTCGCATTACGATCCAATCTACTATAGATAGATAGTGTATACCAATTTTTAAGTCAATCTGAATCACTAGAATTAGTCGAAAAATTGTTTGCAAATTTTGAAGACAAGTTCACTTTTTTTTGTGTAAGACGAACAACGCCATTAGTTTGGTCATGGGAACGGATTATCTGGGTACTTAGGTACCCATATTATTTATGAAGAGTAAATTAAATTAATTGAACATCACACAAAGAGATAATGGCTCTCCCTCGTTCACGCGAAGCCACAAATACGCCGCACCACACCACATAATAATTGTAGCCTCAAATTACTTATTGATGCCAGTGAAGTCACGTTTCTCACGTATTATTTAATTCAGAGTTCATTTTCAATCAGCTATGAAAATTATAACGTATATGTGTCACGTTTTGCACATGAGGTAGTTACTTCTATGGTTTGAGCTGAGCGAATGTAATTTTAACTTAAATAAACCTACCTTAAAAGCTTAGTTTCAAAATCATGACGAAGTCTCAACAGACGATGCAATTTTATTTCTAAGTTTTCCGGGAGACCGATACGATCGATATTATGAAATAATAAAAACCATCTTCCACGTCGATTAGGCAATATTTTTCCCGGCTTAACTACATAATCATGAAACTCACTGTCTGAAATAGCACTGGCGTAGGTTCTACACAAACATAGAGCGCAATTGAAAAACAATTTTGAGCCAGCATAGCGAGCGCTGTTTTAAAATTTTACACTTAGATGAATCCTGTGTCGGTCTGCGGCCAATATTACCGCTGGGCTGAGCTTTGGCGGCGACCAACTCTTTACTCTTTTTGCTCCACAAACACTGTGTTCTAGACTGAATGAACACGGATAAGCCTGTTTCATACGAGGCCAGCCGCTGTTATTCTTGTCTCTTGTCACTACACAAATTAAAATGTATTCGGGGTGTGAATAATCTCAAAAGAATAAGCTATGGTTGCATTGCATTGCGTGTATGTACAAAGCTTTTATTTAGAATATTATAAATGCGAAAATTACTTATGTCTGTCCTGTAGAGATCTTGAGAACAGACTTGCTACTTTATAATGTAAGATTTGGAGGGGTTGAAGTATCGGATGAAAGTTTGTATGGACATTCATCGTTTTTGAAGCTAGAAGCTTGAAACTTTTTATTTATTTATTCAACTAGTTGTGCTCGCGACTTCGTCCGCGTGGATTTAGATCTATTTATTGAACCCCAAATCCATTCAGCCGTTTTAGCGTGAAAGGGAAGAGCATTTTGGGATTTTCCCATCCCTTGAGAAAATCGGGATGAAAAGTAGCCTACGTGTTAATTCAGACTACCATCAACTATCTACAGACCAAATTTCATCCAAATCCATCCAATCGCAACTTGACGGTACTTAAAATGCAACATGTTTGTAATCGTAACATGCCTTTGCAAAAACACATCACATGACTTGTGCGCCCGCCCGTACAAGGAACTGAATACGCAAATGTTAATATTTTAAAGTGGGTTGTGCATCTATCCGGTATCGTAAAAATAGGATTCCCCAACTTTTTACGCTCAACTCGTATATCTTAAAGTACAAATATACGTACTTGAAACACGTGACACGGCAGAATGAGATGTTTGTATTACGTATCATATTTTTTTTTACGCCCTTCTCTTTCTGAAAATTACATTTTACTTTTATTCCGTCTTTTCTTTGTTGCTCGCTGAATCGTCCGCGATTGTCCGCAATTGTATTCAAACCATAAAACGTGTCAAGGAATCTCGAAAGTGACACCTAGATGCATTCAAGTAAGTATAGCCGTGTCAATATTACATTAAATATGTACCTAATTCAGTTGCAAACCTGGGGTCCGATATTTGGAAGCATTTAGCCGCAATATCCCTTTCGACGGTGGTAAAAAATATACGTGTATTGCGACAAAGACAGCTCAAAATTAAAATTTACAGCTAGTTAACAAGATTAATTAAAGCTTTAACTTTCATCTACGTATACTGTACTCGAAAGTTCAAAATCAGCACAATTTTTCACCCTTTCGAATGATAATTTCGAGAAAAATGATTTCAAAGTCTGTGGGCTGTTTCTCAGAATACTGTAAAAATAAATCTTGCCCAGTGTTTTTTTGTGGCTTTGAGGCCTGTGGTCTGTGGCCTTTAGGTCTTGTTAACTTAGGCCCTGTCTACCCCGTAAGGGATTTTGAATAACTACGTGATTTATATTATGTAGATATTGTAGATCTGGAGAGTTGAGACTTCCTCAGAGTAAGCTACTAGAATACTAAAACTAGAGAGGCACTAACATTGTCGGTCGCTCTGGGAAATATCCGATGCTGGTTAAACTGACGTTTATGTTTAGAGTTGCAAATATACGTACGTCAAACAGCTATGCACGAGCGACAAAAATCGGTACCCATGTCAACATAGATTTAATTTTTTGTTGCATATAAAGCATATGCATAATTCCTTTATACCAGCAAGCGTGCGCAAAAGGGGATGGTTTGCGACTGCGGCGAAAGCTTACGAATATGTGTTAGAGCTTCTGATGCAAATTCATATCCTTACCTACTTAGTGCACAATTGAAATCGTTTGTGTGAAATATTAATATTAAGTTTTTAATTCAATTATAATACGCAGAGGTCCTAATTAAGGCTATTCCAATATGGGTAGCAAACGAGCTCGGCGGGCGGTTTTCAATCGTGACGCATTTCAACGGTAATTACGATTCCCCCGTGGAGGCGGTAGAGCTCACTTCATCGGCATTGGTTCTGGATGATCTCACCTACATTGTTATTTTAGAATAGAATAGAATAGAATAGAATAACGTTTATTGTTTAACTGTGTACAGATATGTTAACAAATATATAATTAGAACCAACAGTTTATCCATCACGGACGTACAATATATGACACTTATTACTAAAAAAAGTTAATACAGGCATGATCTATTGTCATAATTATAATACTCATTAATATTGTAAAAGACTCTATCAGTGAGCCAACTTTTTAAGGAGGTTTTAAATTTTGATATCCGTTTTCTGAGATTTTGGTGTAAAAACAAAGTGGATTAATTTAATCGCCGTAAATCGTCGTAAATCACTTAATAAATAGAAGATGATAGTGACTTGGATAAATAGTATCCAATAGCGTAGCGTAGCGTGACCTTTTGTATTAATTTATAAGGCTTCAAGTCACATACACACTTTTGATATAGGTAATTACGGTCAAAAGTTATCCAATTGGCAGTACATATTATAATTTTCATAAAGTATCGTTCAATTTTGCCGAAACTGTAAAGAAAATCTATATTTACGATCTGCCCTGCGCTCTAGAGCAAGCAATGTTTTATTCAAGAAATAAGACTGGCCTTTGTGTTACTTGGTACAAGCTCAAATAAATTATTAAGGGCAAGGTAATCACTCCGTTTGCCAGGAGAGGACTATTTGCCATGGAAAAAAAAGTCTGTCAGCGTCTACGGAAAATGTACACTGTATTATTTATGAGTTAGCACGGAAGTTCAGAGTGTAGTAAGTATTGTTTATTGTGAGTGTTTTTAAAGGGGACGCTGTAATGTTGCCGCTTGCCGCGCCGCTCGGTCCCTATTATAAACGCAGCGCTCAGCCGAGCCTGGCACTAGAGCAACTACAGCGTTTAGAGCCCGCACTAAATTTAACACTTTCCGGGTGGCTTTGTAGTGTTTGTAGTACTTTTAACTGTGTGCTGTACAGTTCAGGAGACTGAATTTTAATATCACATCGTGCCATCAACTGTCGCATTTTCGGTGCTCGCTGTCATCGCTCCATTAACTTTCGTAACTAAATGCATCGATGAAGATCGAGTACGGAAACAAAATAAATAGAATCCAATGAGAACCTTTTTCTTTTTTGAAGTTGGTTAAGAAAATAAAAAAGCACTTTAACACGTACCTGGAATTTTAGTTTAATTTATTCCTAAGCTTTGAAGGTTCCGGAGTCTGATTGCGATTGCATTGATAGAGAGATGTCCTGCGCCATCCGCAAAGTGCTAAATAAAAGTGATTGATGCATATGTAATAAACTTAGGGCGCCTAAAGAAAAAATCGTATTTAAGTAACTTTATTTTCTATTTTTAGGAAGTATATTGTGTGTACACATACTTATGTGAAAACGAATAAATAAATAAATAAATAAATTAAGCTATTGAGTAACTTGTAGAAGTCTTTTAGCTATGGACAACTTTAGAGACCATTTTTCTTAGAAATTAAATGATTAGATTAGTAAGAGATTTTCGATGCACGAGAACAACAGAGAACTAAAGTACTTAAAAGTTAACATTAGGTACCAATGTAAGTAACAATATTTTCAAAAAAATATCAAGCACCATTTATCTTAGCAGCAATCTGCTGAGTTGCCAAACCAATGAGCATTGTCGGACTCAGTAAATTCTTGGTTACATGGCTGAACTTTTATAATTTCCTGATTGAGCAAACGAAAACTAACAGAGAAACGAACCGCATACCCGCAGCCGACTAATGTTGTTTGAACTTCACGGACTCTAAACTTGTATTTGGACACCTTTATTTGTATTTCTAGCCGCTGCCTCACGAAATTCCACTGGATATGTGTTACTAGTGAACCCTTTCAACATTCCGTTGGCCGTTGAAGTAGGTATTTAGGTTTGTAATTTTTAATTTGTTTTGACAGAAATTAAACGACTCTCCTTTGACATCACAACGTCACTTAAAGAGAATCGGAGGTATTGTTTGGAACTTTAATTTAGACAGTTACCTAGATTGCTGCGCTGTGTTCTGGTTATCGATTGGATCTCGAATGAAGTGCCCGCCGAGGCCACGATAACAATTAAATCCGCGTTGATAACCAGTCCACTCCATATTCAATTTGTGAAAATGTTGACTGAATTCATTTCATTACGTTCGGTACTATCGGTACCGTGCTCACCCTTCTCTTTGTAAAATGCCATCCACTGGATGCTATCTGCAAAGAGCTCTGTAACATTTACATTTCAATATGTAGTGCACTGGTGTATCCTGTTTTCATTTATACATATTCTTCAATTGTGTGTAACATTTGCGAGTTTGCATCACATCATAATTTAACATGGTCTAACTATAGCTACTATGATTATAACAAATACACCATGAAATATCCATTAAAGCGAATAAAAAGCTAGTCGTAAAAATACTCCTCGGCGCAAATGATGTTTTTAATAAATGTCGACGTTTTACGAGACGGTGATAAACAGAGGTCAAAGTTATAAAGTCTTAACCTAACTGTAACGTGGTAGGCGTTTACGTATTATATTTTGATAAGCTGTAGTGACGATTAAAATTAAAGAGAGCGTGATAACAGAGTGCTTGTTTGGTGGGGATGAAATAATTTTAATTTACAGTGTGCTTTAGCGTAAGCCCGTCATCAGTCGTTAATGTTTGCTGGAAAATGTGGTTTTGGGAGCAGGGGCCTTACCATGACAACTTAATGCGATTCAATTCCGACTTAGTTCAGGTTTAGCTGTCATTTTTAGCATGGATTTGCCAGCGAGCGAACCTAAACTTAATCGGAACTGAATCGCATTAAGACGTCATGGTAACCCCCAGGCGTGACAATAGAGACGCTGTAAACCTACGTTTGTTACTAGCTGACTGTTCGAGTCACAGTCGAATGCTACTGTCACTTTTGTGCATGAACATTGTAATGAAATTTATTTCACAACTCAATCTACCATAACAAAATTCCTTTCTAATAAATTAAGGTGTAACAATCGCTAATCCCAGGTAATCCAGTAGGCGTACCGTATTACGTCTCAAATGCAGCGCTAGTATAGCTATTAAGTTACTTTCTATAAAAAATGTTAGTGCTAATGTTACGCATCGCTATCTAGAAGCCGTTTAACGCAAAGACAAAATGGTAGGTATTCAATCGATGGTGTAGTGTCGACGGACGAGTTGCGGTCCGGACCTTTTGACAGGCCCACCCCAAAGCCTCAGCGGCTTAAATGCTTTATCGTGAGACCTGGTTAATTACTTTGCACACATTTTTGGCAATATTAAATTAGCTCGTGTAAGAAGTTTGATATAATTTTATTATTTTAAACTCACTATTTGTCGGTCCCTAGTTTAATGCTCATCTTATCTACTCAAAGGTAGAGTTTATATAAGTTTATGGGATAAATTCACCTTTGTTCATATTTATAATATTACTAGCTGACCCGGCGAACTTTGTTCCGCCTTAAATTTGAAAAATTCCAGTGGTTTGGGCTGTGCTATCCCGCGGGAACTATGCAATTTTCCGGGATAAAAACTATCCTATGTCCTTTCCCCGGACTCAAAATATCTGTATACCAAATTTCAACTAAATCGGCCCAGCGGTTTAAGCGTGAAAAGGTAACAGACAGACAGACAGACAGAGTTACTTTCGCATTTATAATATTAGTAAGGATATTTTTGTGCAATTTTTGTTTAATAAAGCATTTACCAGAATTAAAGTTACTACTACTACATTTGATGTTTTTGATTTCCTATGTTCATACCGATAGCCACACCACAGGTATAAATCCATGATGTTACCTTGCTGAACGATATTCATACTCTTGTAACTATCGAGTGTTAAATATACAGTGTGTTTTTTAATCATCCGTGAAGTATCCGATCTAGTAGAATTTTCAATAATTCATCGGTATCAGTTCCCTGGCAAACAGGAACACCTCCTAGTCCAGATATCTTTTGCTCCGGCGTCAATTAATTCGGGAAACTTTAACAGCCGGAAGTTGCAGGTAATCGATACGATCGCAGTTGTTCCTCCACTCACTGTGCACGTTTCGTCTGTCTAGAAACTTTCAGAATTACCCGACGCCCCTGCATTTGGGGATTTAGCATCGCAACCTGGCCGAGTCAAATTTACCGGGTATTCACAGGTTACCCGAGTTAAAACAAGCGTAGGTGGTGGGAGAGATCAGCATAATTTTAAAAGTTTTTACGGTTATCGCTAGTATTTTCGTAACTGATGTTTTATTGGCACAACGTAGATTAGTGGACAGTTGTATAGGATTAAAATACTTTTTAATACAATGAGTGCTTATCGTAAAATTTAAAGAATTCATTAATAATTCATTTTGGTATTTTTAGTTCACTACAAATTATTTGTAAGTAACGGTTTCCCTTGCAACTGGATAAAAAAATTAAATAAACAATTTAATTTGCGTAGAATCAGAACCCGGAGCTGCAACGCTTGGCGATCTCGCTTTTGTTCGGTGTCACGGAGCTTTCCTGGTGTTAAATCAACGTCTCCAATATTTCTTCTTTGAATAGTTTTACAACAGTTCGCCACTTGCCAATTTTATGCAAATCCGTTCACATCGGCTTTGGCTCGGAGAGTTTCGGCTGAGCTCCCTAGGAAAATCTACCATCTGGTTATATAATAATATCTGGTCAGAGACTTTGATGCTCAACTTACTTTATCCGCTGCTCCAGACGGTCACGAATAGGCTTCGCAAATCCTTAAACCGCATGTTTTCCCGCTAACTTTTCCACAAGTTTGTTTCTTGGTGCGTATATTAACAGTACGGCAAACTTGTATAATGCTGAGAAGCAAAACATGAGGTTCGTTTAAGTGAGTTACGATGTATGAGTCTGTTATTTTTGGAACGCCACATAAAATTCAACACGCGTGGCGTATGTTTTCCAGAAACTCTATAAACGCTGAATTGAAAAAAATAAAGACTTGAAAAATATAGGCATTGTGATTGTGGGGCAGAATACATATATGACGGAATTTAGCAATGTGGCCAATGCAAGACAAGTTTAAATTAAGTTGTATACCTACTAAGAATTCAATTAACTTCTAAAACTATAAAGACCATAACATCTTGCCTGGAAATTACTAATGGCTTTAACTTATTTCAAGTTGTCTAGCTTGAGGTCGGGTCTAACTTTGTCTATTAAAGTATTAATTAGTGCATCGACGAAGTTTCGAATTTAATGTTACGGTGAGGTGCCATTAAAAGCAAAAGAGCAAGTTCTTAGAGAAAATTGGAAAATAAACCCGTATGCGGAATTAAATTACTTTTAATTAAGTATAACTGGAAAGTTTATTATCAATAAGGAGAGGAATGCAGTAATTGGTGTGATACGGCGGTGAGAAGTAATCGCAAATAGTGAGCGAGTTGGCAGAGCTCCAGCCGCCGCCGCCGTCCGAAACCTCTTTATTAACTAAGAACAGGGTCTCTATTCCACGCAGTTAAATAAGTGATATGATACGTAAGCCAAGTTAATACCATTTTTTCCGCGAAGTTTGAAGTAACAATGAAAAAGTTACAGACAGAGACGTCTATTAATAATGAATTTATGATCAACTCTATGATTTATGTATTAGGAGATCATAAATCGAAGCGATTGTTCCATACATTACTAGAGAGTCGTTTGTTCTCGTTGAGCGCTGATTATTCACATGTCCGCCCGGGGACGCCCTGCAGCGTTCTTTACAGCGGGTCCTGACCCGGACTAAGCGAGCCGCCGCGCGAGGCAGTCGCACGAGACATGCATGTTTTTGAGGCTCTTTATTGGCACGCAATTAGTCGGTTGGTCGCTATGCGCGTCCGTTGTGCTTTTTTAACAAAATAGGTTGTATAAAATATTTTATACTACACATAGTATAAAATAAAGTCCCTTTCTCTGTCCCTGTGTCCCTATGCCCCTATGTATGCTTATATCTTCAAAACCACACAACGGATTTTGATGCGGTTTTTTTAATAGATAGAGTGATTCAAGAGGAAAGTTTATATGTATAATACATGCTGGAAGAGATCCCTTAAAGGGATAAGTCCGCCTTTGTGCATGTATCTCAGTGTTTGTCAATTGTATTTTGTCGTGTTTATTTTGCACAATAAAGAGTTTACATACATACATACATACATGCATAATATACCGTGCGAAGCCGGGGCGGGTCGCTAGTTATGTATAAAATTATGTAATTGAAGTTCTATTTACCCATAAAGTCGATTTGTATTGTGTAGCGAGAGTGAAACAATGTTAGAAACTCGCTTCATAATTATGTGTAGGATGTCTTTGGATTTTCGATTATACGCGAATTTAACTGATTACCCAATTATCATACCCAATAGTCATCTCTCTAGTTTTAATGACCATAGAACGTAACCTAGTAACGTCCCGTAAATAATGACAGAGGTATATTGAAAATTATGTAAACGCAAGAAACATCGCCGTGATTCTTTTTAGAACGTTATTCATGTAATATACAGCACCAAGTTTTGATTGATTTCTAAGTAATTCAATTTTGTATTTATTTTGCTGTCTAATTAACTTTCGGAAACGATAACAGTTACATTATATGGATCTGTCAGCCATACCTTCCTTATTGAAACAGACCGTAGCGCCCAAGCTTTATCACACCTGCCATTTTCTCGCTTGTCATTAAGTGGGTCTTTTTTGCAAAGGGACAACCACGTTTAATTAGTCACTGACTGATGAGATATCTTCTGATAATTATGAACATACAAACTTTGATTCATAATTAATATAATGGCTGTAAGCATTGATCGAGATTTCAGCCTACAAATATTGTACCTAATAATGTTTTCGTTGTTATAGTGAAGCTTCATCCGTATAAAATACAGAAAAAATGCTAAAATCTGGTACGAGAACCAAATAGCTAAAGGGAAATCTCGTTCCGGACGTCGGTTAAATAAAGATAATAATCTGGCCCCATGTCAGTTCATTTTATTTGACAAAACGTATTGTTCCCTCCGATTCCAATAAATTCGTTATTGTGCTTTCAACGTTTTGGCAGTCAGTAAATAGAACGTTGGAATTTTTTTGATCGAAGATGGATATAGTAATTTAAGTTAATGACAGTATAAAAAAAACCGGAAATACGTAATAAGAGCCAGTAATGAGAAAGACATACGTATAAGGTACATAGGTCCGCGTTACCTATCAATATTTCAGAAATCGTAAAAAATATTAATCAAGTAACTCAATAGCGTAGTTCAGCCTATACCAAGCCGCAGTACATCTTCAAGTTCCAAGAAAGGACTTGGGAAGGTAATGAAAATACTTCGAAACGAACGCATAAAATATTGGTCGAATGTTCTGGGTGTGCTACTTTCATTTCTCTTGAATAAATATCCGAGAACAATGAGCTGCTTTTATAATTATAAATGTTTCCTTCGTCCCGTCATTGTAATATTTAAAACATTTGTTGGCACGCAAGCACCTGAGAGTCCAGTAAATCTCTTCGACGCAGGTCGTGCCGCGTACCGCTGTCGGTATAGTGAGCCAAACAATTGGTCCTCATGCAAAATGCAAACGCAAGCCACCGCCACCCGCCCCGGCCCAATAGCCTCTCCGAGCCAGGAGCTGCGGTTACCTGCCGCCACACTAAACAAACGCATACCTACGGCCTACTACGCTTTTTACTTTTACCTATTTTAAATTTTTAAAAGGCTACAGCTACAAACCTTCTTTTATACTGCCGGACTGAATTGGGACGCTCCATTATTTATCATTTTGCACCAACACAATGAAAGGACAGTGGCCTTGCTGTCGATAAATATGAGCAAGAAATAGGAGGCTAATGAGATACCCGCACCGAGCTTCACTACGTTTCGGCGAGAGTACAAAAAGGGAAATGTCAATATTGCGTGCGGAACACTTTCGAGTTCTGTCGGGCTCCACACAGCTCAAGGGGATTTGTTCAAGTAAATTGGTAATGTTTGGGCCGAAAGTAGGCGTATTCATTTTTATGTCTTGCTGCCAGTATTTGGTGATTCAATTGTGATAAATTAATTAATCCCGCAATTAACAACTTCTTAGAGCAGCGCACATTTGAGAGGTGTAGGGTACTTACCTAACCTGCTGAGAAGTTACGAGACGAGTACCTAATTAGTCGTATAATGCCTTATATTCAATCTGTAGTGCTATTATTTAACATATTGCTTCTGCCCGCGACTTCTTCCGCGCAGAATCACGTAAAATGTGATAAATGTTTAGGTGTCCTATTTACTAAATACCCATTCTATGTATAAAAAACAGACGCTGATCAGTGTTTCCTCCCAGGCAGCGCAGAGGACAGCGCTTCAGCTTGACAAACGACTGTTTACCCTCTATATTGCTGTGTCACAACTTCCTAAAATGTTTACATTATTCCAAAGCAACGTTCACTGAAAGTTTGAGTAGAAAAAGCAAGCAAATTGTCAAAGTAAAACTATTTTCTTTTGCTTCCTTAATTAATATACTTTATTTTTTAAATTATTACAAAAGTATTGATAAAGTATAACCTAAAGCTACCTTAAAAATCTATACATAATTATAATAAAACTGTAACAGGTCGATGTCTGTACATGGGAGGTATTAAAGAAAAATTAAATTAAGGGGCTTCACGGAAGCCAAAAATACCATTTTTAGAATTTTTGACCGTCTACATGTTTGTTACCGCTCTACGCACTACACGCTGAATGCGGTTTTTCTTATTATATTGCTGGAGGTCTAACTTAAAATGTCATGTTTCGTTTTTTTCGAAATTCCACCTAGAAGTCGAGATATGAAAGCAAAAGGGGGGTCCACCAAAAAAAATATTTTTTGTTACATTAGGTACTTATTGGGATTCCAAATAAAAGAGGAAGAAGTCATACTATGGGTAAATAGTTCCTCTATCTGTTAATAGATGTCGCTTTTTGAATGTCTTTTTACTAAGGCTAACTAAATGAAGTGTCTATTTTCAGGGCCTTGGTCTATCAAGATACTTTTATCAGGAACGCGTAAAAGTGTAAAGTTGAAATAAATCTTAGAGATGTCTGAAAACCAACCCTGTAAGTTAACGCTATCACAAGGTTCAGTCATTAGAAACGGTCTTTTTATACGAATTGTCGGGCTCCCAAGAAATTTAGGGTAGGTACAACTGGAAAGTTGTCCTAGCAATTTGAAACTTAGTATAAGAAGGTTGCTCATAAGGCACAGCCAAAATCGAATAAAACTAAGAATATTTTTGTTTATGTCTGTCTATATAAAATTGAAAATACCTTACACTGCCCATATAATACCTATTTACTTGCCAAATTTGGGCCGAACTCTCCGTGCACAAGTCCGACTCGCACTTGGCCGATTTTTTAAAACAAAGTATCTTCACGCTTAAAATACTGAACCAATTTTATGAAATTTTGTAAAGAGATAAAATAAACCTTGAGATTGAAGTAGGCTACTTTTAAATAGGTTTTCTTTCATATGATGGCAATTTTCATGGAAGCACCTTTTCTAATGAGCGTATCTTTTGATTGGATAGACTTAGAGGGTTGATTTTTTCACAGCTCTAAGGGACCGTAGACAGTATTTGTTTAATTTCAACTCTACCTTTATTTCACGCGTTATTTCGAAAAAAGGGATTGATAGACAGACAGGCAGTCCAACGGGAACCAAGTAGTTTTATGTGTTTTTTCCTTCTAAAAATGTACAGTCAATTGTAATAATAATGTATCTAGTCAAAGTTTCAAAAATAAGTACCATACGCTCTTACACCGGCGTAATAAGGTCGTGGGACATATTTTTGAGAAGTTCATATCGATACTTATTTTTGCACTTGACCGTACCTACCTAAATTTAAATGCTTACATGTTCCATCTAGTCGAAGCAATAAACTCAATTTCAGTTCTCAACCGTATAGTTAAGTCGGTGTGACAGATTGATACCGATTCGGCTGCTGACGTGCCGACGAGAGGACTTGGAAGATCTTTGATCCGAGTATAATTAACAGATAACAGAACCAGTTAGATGAAGCTACGGGCTTTCGTTTTAAACAGCTTAAATAACAATAGTCAGTGGAACTTGACACATTTTGCGTAGGACACAGGTGATTCATATAGAGCTAGAGATAGCTGGGCCCATATATAATGTGTTCCGGAAACAAAGGGCAGTATAGTACCTACGTTTTAGAAATGTGACCCTGAGGCCATATTGACCACCAGACTCAGAATTACAATCGAATTCATCGTCTTCACCATTTATTTTTTAATAAAGTATAGGATGGTAGACATGGCAGTAGAAATAGATGGTTAATGCGATTACGAGCGACCACACAGTGGTGATCATGGTCTCTAGTGTACCTGGTGCAATCTCCTACCAATAACGGCAATTCTATTTTTATTGGTGTTCTATTTTTATTTTTCTATAGCAAAGTAATTGCGAACTAGACAAACTTTACTCAGTTCACCGTGAACTTTTTCATTAGAGGAAAGCCAGCTCCGTTAACTACGTGACGTTATTTTCGTGTAGCCAAACACAACTAACAAGTTACCTCGCCTCCTACACAGATACAAATCGGGTCATTAAGATATCTACGATACTTGCTGCGGGTAGAGCAATGAACGTTGTTAACTGGGATGAGAAATGCTGCTAGTGGGTACAGGCATTAGTGCAGAAGCAATTGGCTGCCAGCTACTACGCTATAATGAAATTGCTAAGCCAAAACATTTGCATACAAAAACCGTTATATTGAAATTTGTTCTAGGCTTTGTTAACAGATGATTAACAAAACATGTGCCAGCCTAATTTTATTGTGCAGCTGTGACACAATTACGGAATTCAAAATATATTATTGCGTGTTGATACGGGCGGGCATATTATTATTATTTCTATAGTTAAATGGAATGTTGGGACGGTGTTAGCCAACGTGCGGTTACAGTAAACAAAGGTTACTTCTGTTTATAACCCCCGACGCAAAAAAGGGGCAAAAGGGGTGTTATAAGTGTGGCGTCGATGTCTTTGTGTGTGTAAGTGTGTCTGTCTGTCTGTGGCATCGTAGCTCTCAAGCGGATTATACCGATTTCGATGCGGTTTATTTTATTCGGAAGCCAGTTTAATTACGGTGGTTTTTAGCTTTATGTTTGGTAAATATCGGTACAGCAATTCGAAGAGTATCAGCTCTTTTCCATAATGTAAGGCATTTTCGGCATAAGATTGAATTTTTTTTTAATGTACGGGTTAAAAAAAAGACTATTCTTTTATGAATGTATCCTGCACGCTTGCTAAAGCGGATCCAACATTTTTTTTTGAGAGCCACACTTCATTCCAACTGCAGCGTAACCACAACTGCCGTCTGCTCGTACATTTCATTTGCAGTTAGTGTGCATTTATATTATTATTATTATTATATGAATTTTGATATGTAATATAAATTATTTTTAATAAATTAACTAATGCAGCAATGTAATGGAAATTGTCTGCTGGCAAAGATTGCTCGTGCTAGGCAAGTTCATAATAAATTACAACCTATAACGCTTGAGTCTGTCTGTTCAAGTCGTTCCTGACCAATGTCATATCATAATTTATCATTTCAGATTTCATTGTTTCGTCGCGACTTGACGGTGAACAAAGAATTAGCAGCTGGTGTCTTATGAAAGGGTCGTTAAAAAACGTAGCAAAAAATCTTCTAAATTTTTTGTTTCGAGAAAAAGCTGCGGCTCGTTGCTCCATTATATTTTACTTAATTTTTTTATGCCATTAAAATAAATTGATTCAATAGTAAAGATGAAGTACCTACGCCAGGTTGCTGAAGAAATTAAAAAAAAACGCGGAAAATCAACAGTTAGCAAAATAAGTATTAAAATCGTCCTTTGTTTAAAATAATTAACTTAGAAAACCCAAGTGTTTGCCTTTTTGGTATAGAGAGCTACGAATGTACTTACATCATAATTATAGTACCTACTCTATAGATAGATCAGTATAAAAACCAATCTTTTGAATCACTAAATTGGTATGAACGGATATCAACTCTCATGTCCCAATAGCCGTCTTTATACGAGAGGCTCGTCCTCGAGTAATGTAAAAAGATTTCTCAGAAAATCTATTGAATTACAGGATCTTGTTATCACGTTAAATGAACTTGTTACTCGGAGAGCTGATTCTGACTTTGACGCGGGTGGAGCTGCGCCGATAACCCTACCTGTATGGGCTTTATGTAGGTACACTGCTTATTATTTTTAGAAAGTCTTCATGATATTTAAAGCCCAGCTAATAACATCTAACCCTACTATTATAAGTAGGTAGACAATAGCTAGACAGTTTTTTTACTGTAGTCGGTTAAAAAAATTGAAGATCGTTTTCGGTTTGTAATAAAAATTCATAAAAGGTTAGCTAGTTAGGAAATTAAAATTTGATGCTTTATTCGAAAAAAAAAAGTGATAAGTAGTACGTTGTTGGTTTGCATCCTGAACAGCCGTGCTCGCGGAAGACGGCGTACTTAGGTATAGCTTTGAGAATACCAGTACAGAGTTTGAAAGAGTCAGCATTTTTGTGTGATGTTAGTGATAATTAAGTTTTTGTGACATTTTTTTGATCTATGTGGAAGCACCGGAGGGCGTTTGAATGTAAGCATATACATTTCACTCATAGTTGTCTTGCACGTGTGGTAGCGAAGTAGCCAGGAAGTTTTTTGTTCATTGATATATACTACTGATTTAACTGACATGTGTTTCATTTACGATATCGAAGCGATATCAAATATAGTCTTGGGTTTCATGTGATTAGCGCAGTTACTTACGTGCTTATTCCGCTCTCTACGTGATATCCTCGTACATCCTGCTTCCCGTAGCGATGATAGATACGATCAATCCCGCGTTGTAAGACTTTATCGCAAGATGTCAGTCCATCACGACTGGCGTTGATGAATGCAGCTATAATTTATCTCATGTCAGATGCGGCTTCAATCGACCCTCCATTTGCTATCTACAATTCTACATCCCATTTCCATAAAAAATGTACTTACGCGCATGATAAGGGAGTCGGTCGGTTTAATGTTAAGTAATTACGATGCTCTTTGAAGTCCCCTTTAGAGAAGTTCCTAAAATAACCAAGTACTGTAATTACCAAGAAGAATATGTGATAAGTAGGTAGATATGTATTATTACGTAACATTCGTGAATGGTTAAATGAGCGAACTCTCTCCGTATTATGTTTGCGAAACACACGTTAATTGTCAAACAAGATAAGAAAGTCATGTTAGGGGAGTTCCTTTCCCCGAATTTACTTACAATATGTTAAGGTAAACTCTGATCTTTCAAATATTTTGCTGATGAACGTGAGTTGTTTTCAGACAATTTTCTTCTTCAAAAGGCGGTCCCTCTAGAGCAAATGTTTGCTATCTTACATATTCCTCCGCTGCGCCTTTCTAACGAATGAGTGCTTGGTTGTGTGTCAAAGAAACGTAAATGAGACCTTTAAAACGAGCCCCGCGTGTGTCACTCGCAACTCTAAAAGGGAGTCGGACTTTACAACTCGTTGCTTTACACTCCGCGGCCAATTTGACATTCTAAAGTAGTATGCTCAAATCGTCTTTAAGGAATGTGTGCTCTATTTTGCCTGAGCGTAAGATTAGGTATTTAGAAATAAAGCAAGATTGTAATTTTTTTACTTATAATCTAATATTCAAATTCGTTCCTTTAAATATCAAATTACCTGTACCTAATACCTAATCCACACAATTTTGTGGAAACATACTCAGCATTAAGGATCATACTGGCGTCTTATATATAAGAACTATGAGACGCCAGTAGTGTAAATCTAGGTATTAGATTGGGGTGAATATTGATGATGCTGCGGCAATCTGCTGGTAGGTACGCCGTGTATCAGCCCAGCAGCGGGCGACGCCGCCGGCCGAACGATGAGTTACCCCGCAATTTACCTGAATAATGAACATCCACGACGAACATCATTCCGCAAAAATAACACAGACGGAAAATAATGTTCAATTTCCAATTAAAGAATAACGTTGCTGGCCTCCCACTGTTATGTAGCTCTCACAATAGCCCCCAACGTATTGATATCGAATTCTAAAAACGTGAAATGAAAAACCTTTGTATCACGATGCTTTGTGGCAATTTTTTTGCAGGAATATTAATGTTGCATTTGCACGCATGCACAAATAAAAGCGAAACAAAGATGTTGCTACCCACATTAACTCTAACGTCAATAATGGCTGGCAGCAAAATCACCAGTAACGTTAGCAGCAGGTGCAGTGAAATTTATTACCTTTTACCGGGTCTCGTGGAAACAAAATGTAGCTCTCGGGTAGCGGATTAAATTTACACAGCTCACGAATTAATAATGAGGGAACGTAACAAATAATTAAACCGTCGTCTATAGCTATCTTAATTTTATTTCGATAAAACTGGTGCCCTATCTTGATGAGCAAAATACTGTGTAACCTTGTGACAAACGGGTAAAGTTTCTACTGCCTCGAATGCATGAGCCCTTTAAGTGTAAAACGTTGTAACGAAGCGTATGGGTCGTACGAACAATCTGAGGGATAAAGTTAGCTGAGACGACTAAAAGTAACAACCTAAACAACGGCAGTAGAATGTAGGCTATATTATATTCTCAGGTCGTTCCAGAAAGAGTTCCCGGGATGCGCGACGAGACGGATATAGCCCGATACGGGCCATCCTGCCTCCCTCCGAGGCCTAGATTACTCTCGCGCCCTTTGCCATCCTCCATTTTTAACGGGAATGTGGCTCATACTCAAACAAACATTTTTTTTAAAGAAACAGCTGCTTATTACAATACCTGACTTGACACTTGATTTGACACCTGAGTAATTGGAATAAGTGACAGTTAAATAACGTAATAATAATTTGTTTACATGTTATGTAATTTAATTGTCACTTATTCCAATATTATTGGGTACCTACGTTTCGAGATTTTTCAGTGCGATAATATGTTTACTTTTTTGTGTAAACTTTGTCGTCTAAAACACAGGTGTCACTTATTATAGACTACAGGCCCACGTACAAAAAATGTGGGTCATATGAACCACCAGGTGACGTATATAGGACGATATAAGAGCATAAAATAATAAGATTCAACACTATGCCGTCACTTATAAGCTGTCCAACTGGGTGCTGGTGAGAATTCAAAAGTGCAGGTAGAGTGAGTACATTTTGGTCATATGATCATGTACGGCATTTTTACCATCGATAGATCCATGAAAAATAATAAGAAAGCGCGCAGTGCCGTAAAAAAATGGTGAGCCACAAAGTCGATATTTTCTTTTGATTTTCTGACAATTTCGAGGGTAAATTTGGTCATTTGATTCTGTACGGCATCAGTTTCATACTGTTTCAATACAGGTTCTAATCCATTATTCCGCAACGCCGTACAAAAATTGTGCGACAAGGGGACAAAATCGAGGGTTGCAACCCCCTCTTTTTCCGTGGTCCGGGGGGTGATTTGAAACAGTACGGCTTCGGTTCCAAAACATTATCTAGCACTCAAAAGTACTATTACAAATAATGCCGTCAAAAAATTATTGTTCATTTGAATGATTATCTTAATTTCATGGTATACTTGATTTATAAAGCTGTAAAATCATTTGACTCTGTACGGCAACTTTTTTTTTAACATGATATTGTAAAATACAACTGTTATATAGTAGTGCCGTTCAAAAGAAACTGTTCTAAAAAAAATTATAGAGAAATACAAAAACTGAATTTGCAAAAGTTTAAATATTCATAGATTAATAGAACATAGCAATTTTCGAAATTTTTCCCTTGTTTTATATAGTATTAAGATAAATAAATTAGGAAAAAATTATGCCGTACATTTTAATGCAGACCATTTTTTTCATACATTTCGTTCTATGGGTTCGTTCCTTTAGTGTTTTTTCCCTACAAACCTTTGGACCAACGAAAATGTACGGCATGTAAAAAAATATTATCTATGCATAAAATACTTCCAAAATAAATTAATTTTATGTTGTGTCAAATCACCCCCCGGACCACGGAAAAAGAGGGGGTTGCAACCCTCGATTTTGTCCCCTTGTCGCACAATTTTTGTACGGCGTTGCGGAATAATGGATTAGAAGCTGTATTGAAACAGTATAAAACTGATGCCGTACAGAATCAAATGACCAAATTTACCCTCGAAATTGTCAGAAAATCAAAAGAAAATATCGACTTTGTGGCTCACCATTTTTTTACGGCACTGCGCGCTTTCTTATTATTTTTCATGGATCTATCGATGGTAAAAATGCCGTACATGATCATATGACCAAAATGTACTCACTCTACCTGCACTTTTGAATTCTCACCAGCACCCAGTTGGACAGCTTACAAGTGACGGCATAGTGTTGAATCTTATTATTTTATGCTCTTATATCGTCCTATATACGTCACCTGGTGGTTCATATGACCCACATTTTTTGTACGTGGGCCTGTAGTCTATTATTTTCCCCTAGACATATTGTAACCTCACTCAGGAACTTGTTTATTTCATGTTATCCATTAATATTATTAGATACTAAATATCTTAACTAAATGCATGGATGTATGGATGTTTGTTTCTCTTTCACGCCAAAACGGCTGAACAAATTTGGATGAAATTTAGCACAGAGATAGATTATAGTCTGGAATGGCAGATAGAGTACTCTCCATCCCGGAAAATTACGTGGGATGGCGATAAACAAATTCGTTGGAGACGAAGTCACGCGTAATAGCTATTAACTAATAATAACAATAACCGTACCTACTCCAAACAAATGTTGTCACATACCTATTCCTCTGCTTTCATATGCGTCCTGCGGGAACTTTGCACTTTTTCCGGGATAGTCGATGTTGATCAGCGATTACCCCTGACACTTAAAGAAACAAAGTTTTCCTGTTTATTACATTACTTGGTACCTAGTTATAGATCCCTACAAATTTTTGAAATAATCGAAGGGTAAAAATACGCTCAGGGAATATTTACTAACTAGGCCACTCTAATAAAAAAGTGACTGTCGTTTTTGTGTCGTAAAAGGGTTGATATTAATAGCGTTAGTACTTACGTTAACTGCCCGCTACGAGCTCGGCCTGACAAGCGATAGTGGCTGCGCAGTACCTATCCTAAAAAAATGTTTACCTCAAGTAAACCTACTTCAAGTCCGAAAAAACATTTTTTTCCACCTTTACCAGATAGCCGTTCAGAGCAACATAAGAAAACCTAGGTATCATGCTTTTATGTAATTCTTAAAGATTTCAATTTGCAAAGAAAATTTAATGGAATTCTCTAACAACAGAACGATCTTGATTGGAAATACCAATTTCTCAGAGCACTGGCAACTTCACTGTAAGTAAAAGCAGGCAGGTAAGAATCCTGAAGCTCAGTCAAATCATTTTACTGTTAGATACTTCTTATGTTTTTGTAATAACTTTCGTCGGCCACAATGGAGTTTCCAACAACAGTAACATTACCAACTCACGACTCACCCCGCGGCTCAAACCTTGCAGGTAGCAACCCACTAACAAACTCACTTAATTTTCTTTAGACATTGTCCGAACTTTTATTAAGTGAGATTAAACGGGTTCGTATTAAATCAAGTCTTATTTCTGTACTAAGTGCCATTCTGAAATTTTAGAAAGATTAAAAGGTCAACGTGTTTCGCAAGTCAGTGAGCATTAGTTCCCCTTTGACACCTATTTCTGAGGTACGATATTCTAGAAATAGGCGTTATTTTCATAATAAGTACGTTATGTGATGTAAATAGGTTGTTCGTAGACTTTTACTAATGAATTCTTCTAAAATTTCACAAACAAAGACAAATAAAATCTAAAGGTCAATAATTTTATTAAGTAAACTAGCTGCCGCCCGGGACTAACCTTCGCGCAGGCTTAAAATTTGTGATGAACCTTCTTCCTTTCTCTCATGGATTAAGAATTAAAAACAGGCCAAGTTCGAGTCGGACCTAAAAAAATTTAGTAAGAGGCCAAGCAACCATGAACTCTGCTTCCACAGAGGCAACGCAATAGTATGTAGGAATTTTTCAACAACTTTTATTTTATGGATTCTTTACCTCAAAGGCAATATGCAACTATTATACTTCGTTGTCTGTCTGTACGTCAATATCAATAACCTTTTTTTAGGAAAACAAAAAGTGTAGTTCCACAGTTATGACAAACACAAACATAGAGGTAAGATTTCAAACAGCACTACGACGAGGCACATAAAAACAGGTTTAGTTCTCGTATGCATAAAGCGCCACATATCTACTTAGTACTACTACAAGCTCGCCCGCGGTATAAAGACACTAAATATGATGATACTTAACATACAATGGACCACTCTGGCTGTAAGTTAGATGAGACCCATTGTGAGCTCAGGTTTGTCTTTATTTCTTGTGACCCAACGAGACAGCGGTAGAATGTTACAGTGGATTTTGTGTTTTGCGCTCTAAAATCTTTACTTTATGACTAGAATGGTTAAAGCAATCAAACCTGATATTTAGTTTTTAACCCGACTGCGCCTGAGGGAAGGTTATGTTTTTCGAGTATATGTGGCTTTCTTTGGCACGGTCTAGAGCCTAAACGGCTTGTCGCATTTGAGCTTGAGAGATATCATTAGATGCGTTTTAGGTGTGGGAGTGACACTAGGTAAATCAAAATTATAAATATTGACGCAGTCGGGTTTTTTTAATAGTGAATTTACTTGTACTAGCAATAGTTTCCATTAAGTAAACATAGAAATTATCTAGCAAAGAGATGCTTATTCAGGCATTCGAAAAAGATTTAGTTTTTTTTAATGTACTTCCTGTAATTTATAATGACTTATAGTATAGGTACATATATTTAGAAATCAGCTCACAATTTTTTTTATTTGTTTTGGTCGTAGATGTGGAGTCTATCAAAGCGAAACAGAGTAAAAAGCATACACAATTTGTGTGGCGGCACGACGCCCTCGATGAGCGATTCCAACCTGCACATTTCAGTTGGAATGCTATTCTTATTTATAAATAACTTTCGAGAAAACGGAAAAAAGCCGTTAAAATGGTTTTCGCCTCCTTTCAACTCTTTACCTTATCATCGGCGTCGAATTGCAAAAGGTTCTCGAGCTATACGTATATCAGAGGAAGACAAGGTAACAATGAGATTGTATTAAAACTCCCGGACGTTCCTGTCAAATCATGTTATAGTCAGTCGCAGCGTCGGTCCATTTTCTTTGAAGATAAAACCAAAGTTACGCATTGTTTATTTGTTTGTCTGATATCTGAAACTTAATTAGTGGTCCCTAATTGTTTCTAATGGCTTTTATTGGTAAAGCGATAGCGTAATCTCCAAATACAATTCGATTTTATGTTGGCAAATAAATTTAGTAGTAGTAAATATTAGTAAATTTTAGGCATTATTTTGCGGAAATTAATTTAGAACATGGCAGGTACTTAATATATTACCTTGCCCCTGTGCAAACTTGGAGTAGGTTGGAGTAACTCAAGAGAATGGGGCATTTCATTTGATTACTCCCCGATGGGTTTTGTATGAAAATTTAAACTGAAAATACTCATCAACGAGATACACCTTTTACGGTAAAAAAATTATCATTCGGACTCTAGCTGTTGCCCGCAACTTCGTTTGCATAAAACTCGTTTATCGCTATCCCGCAGGAATAACGCAATTTTCAGGGATAAAAAGTAGCCTATATATTAGTAGCCGTTCTGGCGTGAAAGAGTAACAAACATCCAAACATCCATACTCACAAATTTTCACATTTATAATATTAGTAGGATTAGCAACAAAGACATGGTGAGCCTGGTAACCGCTAAGCAACTTCCATTTACCTGTATTTGAACTCATGTAGATTTTGTAGGTAAATAGTGTTCGCGGGCGGGAGCCGCTGAAGCGATGGGGCGGTGAACTGCATAATGATTCGCAAATCCTCTCTAATTAGGATAAGCATAAGCACGGCGCCGACGTACACGTACATGTGTATGAACAAAGGAGTTAATTCTAACGTTAATTAAAACGTTATTATAATTTACATTAAGGCGTAATTGTAATGCCCTACTTTTAACATCGATAAAAACATCGAAATTACCGTATGTTAACAGCTTGTATGAGAAACTTTTCCTTTTGCTATTGTGTTGTGAAGACTTCTTGCCAAATTTCATAATTCTGTGACGGTAGGTACCCTATGTTACGTGTATTGGAATGTATCTGTGGTGCCTGATCTGTGGAGAAATAAGATGGATGTGATTGATAGAATACGTGAAATATAAAACAATAAAAGTTTATTCAACAATAGAGAACTTTTATATTTAAACACCCTATAGCTAATGAATTTCTACAGTTTTTGTACGAAAATACACTTGAACTGACGGAACCGAAACATTTTTGTACAAATTTACAGTTACAATAAATCGGACGGACAGACAACGAAGTGATAAGAATTTCTTTATCCCTTTCGATCCACGGAACCCTAAAAACTATCAAACTTACAAGGTAGACCTTTACATACAACTAGGTACGACAGTTCGTTTCTTCGAAAGTTTTTAAGTTTTTAAGGGCCTATCTATGTCCGTATCATGAGTCAAACCGCAATCAAATAATTAAAATAACAACAACACCCTTTAAACTCGTATCATAATGCGTCGTATCATACAGTCAGTACGAGAGGGGTTTAGTGCATTAATACTGGAGAGCTCTCGAATAAGCATGTCGTTATGCTCCCATCGGCATTGGGATGGACGGACAGACCCTGTCGAGTGACTTTACAGGCACTGGATTCCATCACTTAGGTTTGTAGTGTTTTGGCTCATCGTATTTTCATCGTTGCCGGTTTAGTTTGAAGCAGATCAGAGCGAGTGTACGTTTTCCCGCAACAAAACGTTGATTTAAGAATAAGATAACTTTATTAGCTGATACAGAAATACAAACGTTATTATGTAAAAAATGTGTGTAGTAGAAATATCAGAAAAGCCAAAAGGTGATTTCATGCCGCAGGCCTTCTCCACCATCCTGTTCACCCGACCATAAGTCCCTCAATTTCCAGCTCCTAAACTTTTCATGCGAGGCCTAAACGAACATAAACTTTAATAACTTTATTTTACAGTTCAGAGGTTTCAACAGTTCTCCGTTTGGAATGCTTGGAATCTCGTATTATAAGCGTCACTTGTAGTGCACCTACTTGATGTAGGGTTCTAATTCGCAGCTTAGCTGAGAGCCTCAAGTCGATTGCTCTCGCGACGAGTGCCTGTTTCTTTAATAACTCGGATGAGAGTAAGGTATGGCTAGGTAGTGTGGCGGCGTCGGGTGTCGCCGAGAAAGCTTTTCTGTGTCACTCGCTCCGCCGAGAACGCCATGTCCCATATTTTCAATGGAAACAGTTTGCATTGACTGGCTCTCGCATGTACATGATACTTCTTAATTAATTACGTTACCTTTCATGCTGGCAGCGTGTTAACTCTCACGCGTATTAAACTGTTAGTGGTAAATGCATGCTGGAACAAATTGGTGAATTAAAAAAAATGTTATTATGTTATACATTTATTTTAAGTATTTGCGACAAATTATTTTTGGGTTCGTAACACAATTTCTAAAATCAAAATTCCTAACAATAAAACGCCGAAAATATAAAAATTGTAATTTATGAATAACGCATGTCCTACTTTCAGTTTGCATACGTATATAATATCTGATATGTTACAGTGCTAGTGAACTAAAATCTTAACGGCGTTTGTCCTACGTTTAAAATGTCTGATGTATGAACTTACTAACGAGATTTGTTTAGTGAAACACCAAGTTGAAACCCAATTTTAATGTGAAATTTTAATCAAAAAGTTTACATTACCCTACGCTATCATAATAAAACCAACGGCTCCCAAACTTATCATTGTTAAACTAATTGTAAATGATCACTAAAAGAGACTTGAGTCGAAGGAGCTCTCGTTTTTGTAGTTTTAAGATCAGATATATTGAGTTTCGAAATGATATCGTTAGGCTTTTTATACGAAGACATTAATGTATTTTCCAAAATATTGCCATTTTTTTTAAGAGCCTTAAGTACCTAGCTAAGAATTTATCAGGTACGTTAGAAATTTTGGTTCTCGAAATCTTGTCTTTAGGAATTTCGTGCTTAGGAATTTTGATTTAAAAAACTATGCTACGGACCCATAATTTTAGTACATAGGTACATTATCATGAGTCACTAAGATCATGTTGAGCTTACATATCTTCTCAATTCCTTAATCAGCCAAGCTTACCAGAATTCCGATCCGCACATAAAACACATCCCAAAAGTTAGTCAAATTTCTACAATGCGTGCACAAAACGCATGTCATAGTAACAACGCACCACAATGTAAATTGACGATTACATTTTATCTAAACTGTATACATTCACACTTATATCGTAAAAACAAGTTGCAATTAATTATCCCGCTATTATTAAGGTATCACAAAATTCTGCATTAGGAATTTATTACGATTATTAAGGTACGTGCTGCAACTGGTCATTTAGAAATAAATTGCTTCTGCGACCAGTAAAGTGTGTCCTTAGCGAGAAAGAGATAAAAATACCATTAAACAATGTAATTCTCGATAAAATTAAGCTTCTTGTTTTATTTAAATGTGCATGTAGTTGGAACGCATTTAATTAGCTACCTACCAAAAAGCATGTGTTATACGTCTTTTCAGCACTATCAGGTTAACGTCGTGACATCGTAGCAAATAATTAGCTGGTTATAAATGCATACAAGTACCCTAAACCAAATCAATAAGGTCGTAAAACATGATTGAGTAACTACGTTGTTGAAAGAGTACCTGAAACTATCCCAGTTTGTAAAGCCTTGTGGCATCCCGAAAAGCGGCAATAAACAAATCACTTCATTCATGTCGAAGAGCACGAGATGGTATGTACTTATAAATTTATAAAATGCATGCTTTTTAAGAACCTTAAACTATTCTTTTAAAAAATGTCTATATGTATACATTTTCACAACAGAAATCACATTTATTCAAACACTGAGACAAAAGACACATTACATTTAATGGTATAGATCGAATAAAGAAAGTACGTAACGCGATAAGGAGCGGCACGGCGTGTCCCGTTCACGCCGACGGTTACAAACTTTTTGCTGGAATAAAATGCTTACCTACAATCGCCTAATTCTTATGAATGTTGACTATTCAGTCGGTTCTCTTACTTCTATATGAATAAAATCTAAGTACTTTACATCTATTTTACACACCTTTGAAGTGTTCGTGTACAAACAGTATTCTATTTATTTTATAGCCACTGACTAGTGAGTTAAGTATTTTAGTAGGTATATATATACATAGTACACCAAATGATGTTGCTTATCCCGGAACTTCTAGTTTAATTACAAGTTTGGCACATGGTACAATGATCCCTATAATATGACGAATTCATGAGACATGCTATACGGTTTAGCAATACGACACGATATTGGAATCTTTTGGAAATAGGCAAATTAATTTTTCATGATTTTACTCCTGACATTTTGTTCAGTTAAAAAATAAGCGCGATGTATTAAAAATCACGAAAACAGCAAGTTTAGGTTCCAAGAAGGTTGTTTTACAAATTCGTGTCATGATTACACAATATTAAGTTCGAGCATACCCTAGAATGTTGTTTAAAACTACTACAACAAAGAGAAAAGATCATATGGATTTAGAAAGCTTCGCGACAGAAATATAATTAAACCATTTTGTTTAAAAAAAACTGCCACTCTGCAAACTGAGCTGAAATTACACTTATCATTTAGATAGGCACCGCATTTCGTGTTTGTATAAAACCTTGTATGTTAGTTAAATGAATTTCATGATTTCTATTGATAAAATTGAAATGGATGAATAAAATTGAATATTATATGTACATATTATGCATTAGCAACATCATAGTTTCTAAAACGAAGCGCTTTGTAGTTATCACTTTACAACTGAAATTATTTATTCAAATAGGTACAAAGAACAATAACTGCAATGAAGTATTGTTCGTATTTGGCTAATATAAAAGCTATTTTGGTTTACTTACTTTAAATCGTTAACGGTCTTTTTATTGACGGAAAAATACTACCGTTTCAGGCACGTCTTTAAAACTTAATCAAACCATAAAGCCATGTCAGAGATAAAAAATTAATGGACTTTATTCCGAGGCGCCCTTTTTATTAGAGTTATGCCACAAACGGTATGTACATATATGTCTCAAGTTATATTGTAGGCTAGAAGATTAAATTTTGCAAAACATTAAACCAAAACAATTAGAAAAACTAGAAGACTACAATTAGGTACAATTAAATCTAACATTTTAACTATTTTAATTCACAGGTTCGGTGCATAGTAGGCGCTATTGCAAAGCGATTTGCGTATTTTTTATTTTTATCTGGATGGATCCTAGAAACTAATCATAGTTTGTAAGTTTGCAAAGCTTGATTAATTAATTACAATGAATGGGTTTTACAAAACATATTTACTAAGGTATAAATGCCAATAAAATTTATCCAAATTCTACATTAGATGTACGTCGTTGTCTCTCATTGTTGTTTCTTATCCTATTGAAGAGTATAGAACTGTCGGAATTCAATTGACGATCGCGTAGCAAAGACTGGTCCTAACTCTTGCCTCTGGCGTGAGCAATGCTTGACGATAATTACAAACTCAACAAACCAAGCCGGACACTACAAAATCAATTGCTGGTAGGTCACCTCTAATCGAGGAAAGCGTAATTTAAAATCCTATTGTTAATTACGTCCCTCTCAAAGTCTATAGAACGGTCAAGGCACGGTCATGATGTGTATGCACTTACGGGATTACTTGTCCTAACAGACAGAGAGAAGAAATTTCTTCTAAATGGTTCAAAACTCGTCCTAATCTACAAGTCAAGTCGAGAAAAGCGTTTCAAGGCACATACTTTTAGAAACAACAGTAAAGTATTACAAAGGGAGACGCAGTTGCACCACGTGTCTCTGAAATGTTGCGTCAGATGAAGTTCTGAAATTAGAGGGACCGCTAGAAGCGCGCCTACTGGGACGACGGGACGGTGAGCTCCTACTGCACTACTGTTTCGAGCGCTCGCCTACGCGTAGGAAAACCGTCTCATACCATACTGTTAGGTAATCTTTACATTCATGTACATAATATACGTAATACGTAGGTATTAATTATTAAATAAAAATCTTATTCAAAGCTCTTGCAGTTCATTAAAATGATCATTTACACCTTGTCACCGTTTTAATTAAGTTCAGAGTAGACATTCCACGTGTAGCTATTATCATCATACCTATCTACAACGCACTTATAAAAGTTGACAACTGCAATTTGCAATCGTTTTTGCGTAACACTCATTCATTATCGTACACTCCGCCGTTAGCTATAGTCGAGATAAGATTGCCGTTAGTTTTTTCGTGAATGCGACAGGAGGGCCGCAAGGCTTCCGGTCAAAAAACTGGAGGTTGGATCCTCCTGTCGCACGGGAGTCGCAGGCAGGCGCCGCGGCAGAAGTGTCGGGCGGCGTGCAGCAGCGCGGGCGCGCGCGCGGGCGGCGGCGCGGGCGGCGGCAGCACGGGTGACAGCGAGCCCGCGCCCGACGCCGCCGCGGACGGCGGGCGCTACACGTGCGTGCACGCGCCCGCCGCCACGGGTCAGCCGCCCGCCAGGATGTCCTCCGGCTCCGGCGACCAGCAGTTGTCCGACAGCCAGCACCCCACCACCACCGTCACGAACCCGATCAGCAACGCCAGTACTATGTAAACCTCTGCGTTCCCTGCAGCATCAACACACAACACACGTGCTGAATACCAGTACCGAATCCACACCGGTCATGCGTTCGGAACGATTCATCTTACCGAGTTGCTTTCGGATGCCGAGGGGCTGTCGACTTCGCCAGAGCGAATTGATGAGCGTGGGATCGCCGCGTGTGCGCCAGTCGCGGTATCCTCGCCCTCTGGAATACTGACTGAATCTGCGTACAAAATACGAACAGGTTGCATATCGCTCCGCCGCCGCCTGCGACGCTGCACGTGGCGCGGCACAGCGCGCGAGGCGGCCGGGGCTCTGCGCTCGCCCGCTGTGCCCGCCCGTAATGAGACAGCAAAAGTGCCAAAGGTGCTGTTGATCATAAATTTGGCGTGAAGCCAAAAGTTCAATGCCGAAGCTGTCCATACAAACTGGAGGATATTACGTAATTTTAGCAAAAAAGCGAAATTGAATTGTTGCCATATTCCGTCCATAGGATATTTACTGCGGTCGTGCAGGATTCGCCTAGTAAAAAGGTGTTACATGCGAATGCGATCATAAACTACAGTGACAAAATAGTAAAATATCAGTATTACTGTAATATTATAATCTCTAAAGCAAATCGAATTTGATCCGGCCAAACAAAGACAAATAAACAAAATTGAATCAAAGCTCAGTTGACCGACGTAATTTCGATCGGTTGATAAAAATACTAACTATTTTATTAATTACTCGTTAGTATAGCAATGTTAAATAAAACAATTCAATTTCGCAACTTCAACGCTTTAATTAATAAACCTTACTTGTAAAAAAACGACTTAGATCAATCACTGTTTTTCGAAAGTAAATTGTAGTAAAAGTCCCGATTTTAAAAGTATTCGCATTTAGATTTTATAATATTACACTAACTTCTTTCTCAATTTCAATTCTACTGGTGAGTCAAACGTGCAAATAAAATATCAAAAATATTGTATGGTCATGCAGCGGAATCTACAACATCTGCATCCATCGGCAGCAGTCGATGCTTGACTCGTTATCGATTTCTGCTTTTGGCTCCTACAAAGGGTACAATATAAAACTTGCTTTATGCAGATAATTAGGTTGTAGATGTTCTACGGTCTACTTACATTGTCTCGTCGCACCCATTTCGTAGCAGATAATGAAATATTACATTACGTGACATTAAAACTTTTATTCAGTGACATCAAAATAAATAGCGCAGTTGTGTTAGTAAATACAGTGAAATAGAAGTAAAGTAGTAAAACCCGACCACATTAAGTCATGGGAACCTTGTGGCCAGCACTAGGCGGCGCCGGCGATCTGATCGCGGCGCAGGCGCGACTAGTGCCTACTGACTCGACACCCATTTGCTATATTTATTTTCTCTAGAAGCATTAAATATACTAATTCTTTTGAGCCAGTCGGTGTGAAAGCTCGCGAGTTTAATAAATCTTCAAGATAATGCCGCATAATAACGCTTCCAGGGGTAAAATATTAATTAGTCTTGTGCATGTGCACCGTGATTGGAATTCCACAGGGTAGGTGGGAGGCGATTATTGGTGTAATCGATTGCTGAGCTATGTATACAATCTATTGATTGGATAAGCTAAGCATAATATAAACTTTGAGGTAATAAATATACTTGCTTTTAATGGGTATTGAACTTAAAACCATTAGTTGTGCGCATAAAATTTTGATAAAAATTACTTGATCCGATCCATTACCTACTGTAAAATAAAGTGAATTTTACTCAATGCCATAATAATAGCAGCGGTGCTCTCCAACCGTTATATTACTTCAAAAGCTGAAATTAAAGTACTTGAGAATTCGTGTTAAATACATAAGTTAAGATTGAAAAGGTTGTTTGTTTCATTACTCATTTAGTTGTACTCGTAAAGTGTTGTTACAGAATCCATACACTCATAAGATAAACCATTATTACTGAGACAGAGCTACGAAACTTTGGGAGTGATGTGCGTGCTACGCGGCATGGTCTACGGCGTAGCACTTTGCGCAAGCGCTCACGGCGATGTATTGTCATTTAATTCTCGAGTAGCGCGAAGTTAGCATGTATCTAAATACACGGGCAATTAAAGTGGATAAAGACGTACACGGCGAGCTATTACTTGCATTGCGTTTAGCTCGACTGCTTATACCTAGGTAGTAACTAGTGAGTGAACATTTGGTTTACCATAGATTTATTTGAACTATCTAATCGAATCAATCAAGTAAAAATAATCGCTCCTGTCATTGCAGACTTATATTGACAGTGCTTATGTTCAGTGTGTAGCTTTAGATTGAATAAGTTTTTGACTTTGTATCTTTGGTGCCTATTTTAAACTAAACAGAAAAAAAAATGAAAAAATACGCGGAAATTTTTTTTTTAGAATCAAAACACGAATTTCCTCACCATAAAAAACCACTATTCTTGAAGAGAGGCCAGTAAACCCATCCCATATGGCATCGTATGTAGCGCAGCGTGTGTTGAGTGTTATATAGCGGCTATCCCGCAGTTGACCGGCCGAGCAGATTCATGTTCCAATGAAACATGATGTGAACAGGCCCCGGGGGTATCCTCAGCCAATGATTGCAATGGCCTACATTTACTTATACCGTCTGTGCGTGTAACGGGGCCCACTCACTCTATCCTGACACTAAAGCAAGGAGATAAAGAACATCCTTTCTCAAAAATATCATGAAACGCTTTAGGAATTGTATTGAAAACCCATCTGAGGAAAATGTTACGAAAATAGCAGTATTGAATGTTTTGTAAGGAAGGATGGATTTTGACATGCCATTTACCTTCGTTACACATATCCTATATGCTTCACTGGATAACGATCCCACAGCGACCCAGATGCTTCTGTTCTATGTTTCACTACACTTGTATTATGATTGTGAATTGTAACAGGATAAAACAAAACAATTATGAGATGATGTTTGTTTAAAAAGTTGTCAAAAAGTGTTCGCGGATTCTTAAATAATTATTATGTAGAATCAAATTTTGACATACCTATGTAAAGTATTTTCAGTGAGCTTGTTTATGCTGTACTTAATAAGAATCATAAGATGTACAACATATCTAAGGCGGTATAATACTAATATACAAGTGGATTAAATTAATTAACAAACTTCGCAAAACTCAGACGCATTGTGATGTCAGGATCTCTAATTACGTTTCAGGAGACATTCCTTTGTACAATATGCTTTGTACAATGGACATAAATCATCATTTTATTAGATTTCACCCTTTGTTTTGCTCTGGGAAAATCATTGCCTTTTTTGGGAACTAATTTGTGACATTTTATATTGCGTTCTCTTCTGTAGAATGTTCCGGGATATATTGTTAAAGTTGGTAGCGCACCAGTACAAAAAGCGAACGTTGCAAAGCTTTAGTTTTACAATTGAAGGTGAACTTTATTGACACGCTACCGTCTCGATGGGTACAAGTGAAACAAGCTCCAATAGATAACTTTTGTTTCAAAATATATCGACCTATTTGTTTTCCGCAAAAAGGAAAATACTACAGCCTAAGAAAATATTCCAAATTATCATAAATAAAAACAGAAAATGCAAAGTGCCGTCCTCATACTTTGACAAAAGAATTTCAACTAGTCTGATATATATGCGATCTTTCACATTCCACTTTTGAGCGAATTGAAATAAGTAGGTGTATGTTTTGAATGTATCGCAGTGTCTGGTATTCTGCAAAAGGGCGTAGCTTCTTTCAACTCGTTTGAACAAAATCAACGATGCAGGATTTATATTTCCTTATGATTTTCCTATATCTCATGGCAGCGAGACAGGAAGAGCTCTTCCATTCTGGCTTTGTTCTCATGTCATTAATAATCAACAAGTGTAAATTCATGCCACATCTAAGTTGTAATTTCATATCGGCTTTGTACTGGCTGATACATTCGTTCGGCACGTAATTGATAGAGTAATAAGCTGGTTCATAATTTGGTGAATAATGCAATTGCTTTTTAAATCTTCTATAAACACAACACAGGTATAAATAAATGAAAACTTAGCTTAATTATATAACGCAATGTGTTTCCCATTAATCAGTATAGGAGATTTTGGGATCCAAACGGTACTTAATTGTTGCTAACATGTCTTGCTTAACCTTCGCCAGTCTTTCGTTTGTTCTCTGGCTTTCGAACAATACTGTCAGCATCTAGTGAGTTGGATGAATTAAGGTATAGCTTTAGGTATCCTTTCAATTTGTCGAGTTTACGTAGCTTAGGTATGCCTGAATTTCACTTTTCTAAAAGCTGTTTTATATTTTACCTCTTTGTTTTTAATAGGTACGTGTAATTGATCATTAAAATGAAATACATACCAGCTTATAAAGAAAAGTGACTTTCGGCAAAATGAATGCTCACAAAAAGGGGAGATTTTCACAGACGCTTCCGTAGTCATTTGTGTGGAATGTCATTGCGCGCGTCACGTTCTACCATAAGTGTTATACATTATTGTTCTTTTTTTATTATTTGTAAGAATTGCCCTTTTTTCATTTTTACTATGACTATGATACACGACTGTGTTGTCTATTTTAATGTAGGTACGTGCGTTACGGAAGCGTCGTAGCATCGTCCCTTTTATATTTTAATGGCATTGTCTTGTCCTACGTCAACTCCACACGGTTAGCACGTTTCAGCACGCTTGACTTTACGTCCATATTTTTTGGAGACCAATGAGAAACAGTAAAAGGTGGTAGCTATCCTGGGTTTTATTAGCATAGGTTAAAATAATACGGTATCTGCCTTAGAGCCAGAGATAATCATTTATATGTGTTAAATACTTAGTAGTTTGTTATAGCCAAAATGTTATTTGAGCTACAGCACTACCAGAGACGATTTACCTCTCTTATGTCACTCTTTGGTTTATTTTTAATTGGTTCGCGTTAAAGAGGAGAGCTGATACGTGCTGATACAAACAATAATCATCATAAGGTGAATTAAATAGCTTTGAAATGAATAAAAATATTACCAATATTAATCGATTGAAGTTTTATGTTTTTTTTAGTATTTCAAAGCTCTCTAATTTACCATATGCTGTGCTAGCCGTGTTAGGGCTCAGTCAAAAGACGCAATTTTTTGAGTCGTGAGATTTGTGAGTGAGGTCATTCGATTTGTTACAAAACCATCAAGTCATTTTGTGTCGTAAAATGATTCCAATTAAATTGTCAAAATAGCGGGCGCTCGCTACTGCTTTCACCACCTTTTTTTAGCCTCACCCGTACGGTTTGAAGAAAGAAATGTCAACATTATGTATGTTAAATACACACAGTATAGTAGAAAAACAGTCTACGCATTTAAGTCATTGAAAAAACACTCTCTTGGGGCATCAGCAGAAACATTGAAACAACACATTTACGTAGATTCTTTTTTGTCTGTGGGTAACCACAGAATTCTTAGCGTAGAGACACATATCGCCGGTACTCTGACTCAACCTCGCATATGAGGTTGTTATTTCAATGTCATTAAAGTTGATAAACGAGGTTGAGTCACAGTACCGTCGACATGGCATTGTTTCATCAAAATAGTTTTTCAAGCTAATTGTTTAATTCGGCCTCAGTATAAAATTGATTGCAGCTGACATGACATGACGCGATTCACAATCACAACTAAAAAAATTACGCCCGTTTGGGAGAGCCTTTGGTTGGTCAGGTTATGTTTGTGTTCTGGCGCCTTTCTAAGTCCGGCAAGAGGGCAACGCCGGAAAGGATTTAGTGGATATGCTCCCACCACCCCTTTCCGTGCGGAAAGAGGCCGTAGGAGAGAGTCCTGGGCCTCTCCGGGCCTCGGGGTACTCGCAAAGAGTTTCCACTCCGTTAAAAAAATAAAAAAAAAAAAAGTTTGTGTTCTGGTGGCGCTGCGTACCTGCGCACGCCGCCGACACCGGGCGGCGCAGTAGAGTGCGGCACGCCCGGCGGCACCTGCGCACCTCCCTGCACGCCGCCCTGCACGCTGCCTTGAGGCGCGCACACACAACACCCTGCTCACACAAACGTTAATTCGTTAATTTGTAAACAGCTCTTACACGATGTGTGGAAACGAGGGAGGTTGGGGCGCTACCTTCCACACTTGTCTTTTTTGTAAAATAGGGGGGGAAACGAGCAAGTCACGCGATGGTAAGTAAGCACCACCGCCCATGGGCACCTCAAAGGATTGCAGATGCGTTACCAGGTTATCTCAAGTACAGTACCCTCCACACTGGAAGACGTAGCGCAAGCACTGCTGCATGGTGATGAATGTTGCACAAGGTCTTACTACCCGCAGGAATTTTGGACAAAAATGAAAATAGTGTACCTGCATGTTTTAGCTGGATATTCATTGGATATTAATTGATCACTTCAATATTATTTAGCACTGGTGTTTGCCCGCTTCTTCGTCAGCAAAGTGGTATATCGTTACCCAACAAGAAATTAGCAATATTCCGGGATAAAAGTATGTGCTATTCCAAATTATAATTTATCTCTGTGCTAAACTCTGTTCAGCTGTTCTGGCGTGATTGAGTTACAAGCACAGTGATATAAGATTATTGAATACTCAGCGTTTCATGATATGACCAAGCATTGAAATGGACAGATCATAATATTATGAAATGGTTGGACCTAATCTTGAAGCGCCTGTGCGTTTAACAGTTCATGTCGTAAAATAGCGCTAGTAAAAACGTGTAAATGGAGGATGAAAGTGCGAGAAATATATCCTAACATAACTTTTTTCCGTTTTTTGCATGACACATATGACACTAATGATATGGCCGAACGGGGATTAACATATCATAAATATTAACATTGATGCTTAAACGCTATGACCAGTTTTAGCTGGCCATGTCATGATCATGAAATTACCATGCATGTCTGTCTGTTTTTTATCGGATACATTTTGGTGAGTGTGCGCAGGAATTGCATGACCTTATAGTTTCATCTCCGTTTCGCCAACGGACTTCCAGGCGGGGGGAGCGTTTTCACCCATTTGTTGTCAACATACCATTGGCCCGCACGAGGCGGTTTGCTTCATCCTTCCTAATGCGAACTGGTAGGGAATGGAATTCGCCCCCATCGTCTGTATTTCCGGACAGATACAACCTAGGGCTCTTCAAAGCTAGAGTGAATAGGCTATTACTGAACCAGTGAGTTACACCTTTGGCCTCATCTGCACCTTCCTCCAAGTGAGATAGAGGTCAATCACTGGTCAGTTTGTAGTAAAAAAAAAAACCTAACTCATTGAGACGTGAAGTGAAGTGAAGTAAAGAGAAATCAATTCTGAAATCTGGCAACAACCTGTTCAGTAGATGTAACACACATGAGAGGGTAAACAAGGACGTCAATGACGTCATCCTACTCGCTGCCCACACGACACCATAAGTTTTCATTAATATAATATTAAGCTGAAGGTATCTTTAATACTAGCGTGATAGCAGACGTACCTAATTTGTATTTACTCCTTCATCGTTTCGTTCAAAAAGAAAGTATGTAATTATATTCGTTTTATAGCTTGGTAAGGAAAGAAGCTTAAGTTTAATTTTATTTAAAAAACCACGAGTCAATAGAGATAACGTGACTATAGAAGTCTGTAATTGCATACTAAGGGATCTCATATAATTACTACTGTTTAGGAATTTTAGATGCTGCAATCTTAGCCAGATGAGAGACCAGGAAAGGAGGTACATACATGTAGTAAAATCTCATGCTGATGCAAATCAAATGGTTCCCGTTAAGCAATAATAAAGTTGTATTTAACTGGTGTATGAGTCAAGACTAAAAAAAATGTCAGGTCAACCGAGTTAAATGCCACGACAGATCACAGCGGAGAAAATTGTGTATTTACAATACGTTTTTATGCTAAAAAGAGCTTATCTTTATCACAAGGTTTTTCACGGGCGGTAAGTACATGGCTTGATTATTACATTGGCATTAAATGTCATGCATATAATAATCGTATAAGCCAAATTTCAAGTCAAATCGACAGCTGGAAGTGGGTCCAAATTCAATTTGTAAGGTTTGAAACGATGACTTACTCACATACGAACATAACAAAAAACAATGGCTTGTAATGAAAGACTTTACTACTGCCATACAAATGTTTAATGACTAAACTGCTTTGTAATACCTTGATTAATGAAAAACTGGTTAAAAAAATGATTATTAACTATTTACGTAGTTAGATGTCTCATTTACTTTTTAACTACCAGTGCTAAATTTTATAACGTATTTTAAGGATCCTCAACAGTAAAGTCCGTATTTGTAACGCAGATTATGTCAAAGAAATTGAACCCACTTCAAAGAGTATTGGAATGAATGGTGCCTAGGAAACGGAGTAGTTCAAAGAGTACTTTTGTCCTGGGCACAATACCGTAAAAAAATTGTGGCTTTCGTATTTCCTGTAACAATTGTTATTTTGGCCTTCTGTGTTCTCGAATGTTCTGTGAAATAAGCACGAAATAAGACGTTAATTAATCGCGGCAGGTGCCTATAGGGTGTAATTGTTGGGTGATTCATGATAGAACATGTAACAAAACATCCCCCCCCCCCCCCTTGTCTAAATTTTATTAAAAGTTAAGATATATTAAAAAAAAACTGTAAATTAATTAAAAATAATTTCTAGTTAATTCGAATAACGCGCCTAACGTACCTAAACTACATAGCTCAATTCAACGCGTACTTAATATAGGAAGTAAATAAAGCCGCCTACTAATAAAATATATATGTCGTGAAAGCCTAACAAACTATACTGGTCGTGATACGTGATTATGTTGAAGATATGGCCATGTGATCGTCTAGTGCGTGAATCGTCTAGTAATTAAATTAAATACCCTTCGTTGTGTCCGCATCCTACGTAACCCTGGGAACGTTTAGTGACGAGTAAAGATTGATCTACCTACAAATTAAAACTAACATACATACGCGACGGCTAGCAACACATTACCTAAGGATTTTGTTTGCGCTAACTAAAGAAAATAGCGATTAAGCCTTCTGATTGGAAGGTATTTTATGTATAGTTAATGAAGCATAAAGTATAATAGTTAAGTGATCATTTGGGCAAGTATGGAAACAAGTCAACCATTATTTAATAAATTATGAAGTTCGTCATAATAGTAGTATACAGAAAAGTAAGTAAGTCGATGGCTAACAGCGTAGCAAGGAAACACATTATGATTAAAGTTTCATGGAGATCTATTGAATGTAAAGAACCTGTAAATTAGTCTATTACATGTTATGATAAAATATTGATCAACTTATGATCAACTTAAAGAAGTCCGCTGCTAGAAAATAAGTATGTACACAAATCAGATTGTCAATGGAAAATAGAAATGCACATTATAAACACAGTTATAAAAGATATGTGATAAATTAGTTATTTCCCCCCCTTATCCCCGACCGTCACAGTAGACCTTCATAGGCATGAGTTTGGGTTCCCTTCTATATAGAGAACAGCAAGTCTGAGTTTGATTTCAATTAGTATTCTTTCATTACTGTATGACTTCATACTGTACTTCGATATAGGCAACTAGCCAAACCAATGCGCTACCGGATGAGGTATGGTCTCCCCGTCCATGATTCAATAGTGATATTAAATTACTCACTTTAATAAAGACTTCAACTCACAAGTCTAATAAATAACATGTACACTGTTATTGTAGTAATTTTGCGATAGCAAAGAATAGTTTTACAAGGTAAATTAATCTTGTGATGATGATAATATTATAGCAGATTCCATTTCCACTATTAATTGATCATAATTCAGATGATATTGATGGTGATGACTCTCAATGCATTTGTAGTGCTTCCCGGTCCAGGTAAAACAACTACATGCGAGTCTGGACGACGTAAAATTGGTTTCAAATGGGGTGATGATTAATCTACCCTCAAAACAATCCAGCCAAGGCAAATTCAACAATTATTGAAAGTAAATGATTCAAAAGTAAGTAATTCATATGACCGTTGAATACAGACATAATGAATAAATGACACGGCATAAAATCAGCCTAAGCTCACATATCACAAACAAAGTAACACAAAACAAAGAAAACACTCACTCAGTATTTCTTCTGTGGCAGCTGAGTAAATCAGGAACCCAGCAGATACCCAGAGCCTGATAACTCTAGGGGGAAGTTTCCCGACTCCCATACGGCAGACGAGCGCCAGGTCGATCTCCAACGCCTGACTCCGTCCCGAAAGACGTTAAACCCCAAGCTTTGTTAACACCGCAAGGTTGCCTTGGGGCCGGGAACCTCGTCCCGTAAAGTCCCTACTTCAAGCGTGACAGATTAGAACACACAATCAGAATTCATGGCCAATAATCAAACGTCATGACAATGACGATGATGGTGGTAATTTCTCTGCCGATACCCCGGACTCTGGGTACCGATCATGATACTGATGGCTAAAGGTGTCCTGGCCACAGAGAAATCGGATTAGGGTAGGATCTAGGATATTGGTGAGGTTGGTATGGTAATTGGTTCACGAACACTGATTGCGAAGCACAATAAAATAATTAAACGATTAAACTAAGTTAAATAATTAAATTAAATAATTAAACTTTGTCAAAGTAAATAAACTGCGAACCGATATCGCTTACAACAGCAAGACCTCGCTTGAAGAAATTCCGAAAACAACTAATCCCGATTCCTTGAAGAAACGTCCCTTTTATACTCGCTAAGTCTGCATCATCTCAGACATTAGCGTTTTTAGCATCATAAGCCTCATCTCCGACACCGTCCTCTTCTGCGTTTTCTGCATCTTCTCAGACATTAGCGTTTTCAGCAACATAAGGCTCATCTCCGACACCGTCCTCTTCTGCGTTTTCTGCATCTTCTCAGACATTAGCGTTTTCAGCAACATAAGGCTCATCTCCGACACCGTCCTCTTCTGCGTTTTCTGCGTCATCTCCGACATTTCCGACATTTGAACCAAAACGATCCTTACGCTCTACCCAATAAGGTCGAATTTCGCTATTCCCCGTGAGTCTCGGACCGTATACATACAACTACATACATACCTGTTTTGTGGTTAGTCTAGCGTGTGAAAGAGATAGAACGCACCTCAGATACAACCAACATGAAACAACACGATCAATGAAAATTACGTCAATTCATTCTAGTTGCGAGGAAGCGCGTACGATGCTGTTTACGCAATTATCGAACATTTTAGTGTCATATACTACCTGTGTAGTTTATTCAGCGTTTATACAGTATTTAGTACATTCCTACTCATCCAGTTATCACCCTCGTACTGAAATTCCAGCTTAATTATTATTTGGTCTATACATATTATATTAAAGGAAAAGGAAAGGCTTACATAATATATCCTAATATTATTAATTGACTATAGGCAACGCCCAATCATATATTTGTGAATTTAACGGTAAAATACGCTATGTACCGTTACAACCACCCCCCAATGTTTGCGCAAGTGGAAAGCTGACAAGCTCATAACTGAAGTAAACAGTTAAATTCTCTTGTATTCACAAATATATGAACCTTCAAAATCGATCACTCTTAATTTATTAGCATTTTTCCCATGAGTGTATTTGGAATGTGTGGTGTGTTTTTAGACCGAAAGGTAGTAACTAAGGTAACAACTGAACCCATCAAGTTCACGACTAAATAATTATGAACGAATATCACCCTCACAAGGCAATCTAGTCTTAGATAGGGAAACTGTTTTGTGAGAACAATCCCCGGCTCTAGTAGCACGTTTCACCAGTCCCGCCATACCAGTCTTGCTCCTGCATATCGACCGAATATGGAAATTCCGGAAAAATCCCTTCCAAAACTAGAGTACGTTAATAGATATTGGGCCATAAGCATCCGTTAATCAATAGTCTCATTCGAAAGATCCCTTCAATACAGTAATCGCTATTCTTTCGGTGAGTGTGTAGTGTGTGAAGATTTAAGCATCGCATCCTAGCTTCTGCTTGGCTGCACCGCATGTAAAGTAATGATTATCTAGCGCCAGCCTCATAGCTGATGTCAATTTGACTTAACCTAACTCCATTCGCACTGGAAAATCATTTGTAGTGTGCTGTTCAGGGGTTGAATGCCAATAAACCGTCCTTATTAACCCCAAAATTGCTAAGTTGCTGCAGCCCCTCATACTATAGCATAACGTCATTTTTGGTCTCGTCAAGAAGTCAACATAGCATTAATACACAACCTTGTTCTTCCTTCCCCATTCCAATCGCAATTTCATACCTAGCTACACCAAATCAGCTATTTCATCAGGTAACTTAGACGTAAGTGGAATATATATAACGGACTGAATCAGTCGTTATTTTTCGAAGGTTCATACAAATGGATAAAAACAATTACATCACCACATCTCGCAACAAGTGCAAAACAACCTTGTCTGTGCAATATGCGCACTGACACGCAACTTGAAAATTGAAAATATAAAACACGCAGGCAAAGCCGTCCGGCACCCTATGTTACGGAGTAGCAAGGCAACCGTTTCCATCCTAAATAAATCAATTTAACTTAATTTAATAATTCATCTATCCATCCTACTTGTTTGTAAGAGCCAATAGCTTTCCACCTGCACAAGTCAAATCTACTAATTTTAAATTACTTTCTCGCACTTGTATCTACTCTATTCTTATGATTAGCTTAAAATGACCTTATGGTAAGCCTTAATGAATTAATTCTATGATCTTAAAGCTAAGACTTATAACTAGACTAAACCCGTGGTAGCTCAGTGTTCTAGCCTGCGACCCAACTCGTGGCAGGGTTCGCACCCCCCAGAGTCCTCCAGAATTCAAACAAGGTAACGTGAGAAAACCCGCGGAGCAAATTAATAGGTGGAGTCTCCAACCCACACAAAGCCCGCGCAGAACCTAGACGATGTCGTTGAACAATTGGATAGACTTAACTAAATACTTAAGAAAAATATTTAATCCTGAAAATGTTAATGTAAAATATCCAGAAAAGATAATCGCTAAGATCAAGACATCCGCACTTACTTACATTTCCAGTAATAAGGAACCTAATTAATTTCAGAACAGACACATTTAAAATACTCTAGGTACTATACCCAAATAACCACCAACTCAATCATAAAACTCAGATAAACTATAAGTAGATAACGTATGAAACCGATAGGTAACGCGTGCATAATGGTGTACGCACTTACGAATAAGATTTAGAACAGAAAGAACAAGGTGAGTGCAATACTCATGCAAGTACCTATTACGTCAAAATAATCATTACTTCCCTAGAGTTGACACAAATTCATGTATATTTTTTTCAAATGGATAATACTGTGATAATCAATCAACGCAGTGATCTACCTAAAATATTCAAAATACCTTTTGCTCAGGTTACCGCCAACCGAGTTTACACTAAAATCAACTATGCTCACTAGAGGGCGTTATGAACAAAACTACAACAATTAACGTTGATGCGTATCGAACCTTTTCATAAGAATAACTTTCAAAATATGTAATTATTTTCCTTACCATGAAAAGTACGTTTAAAATAAACAACTATTTTAATTTTGTTTAAAATTAGCCTACTGTAAGTTATCAATCGAAAGACATAAAACGAAACGCAATTTCAATTCAATAGTAATCATTTAAAATAAGGGTAGGCATGCGCTGCACTGTGCCGGTCTGATCAAACTACCCTTCCTTTTTTTATGCGAGCGCTCTGCCACGGTGTTAGTCATTAATTGTTAGACGAAACTCGACCTTAAGTAATGGACATACTGGGTTACTAATTATGTTCGCTTCTTGTATTTGTGAATGACTACGCTATAGCAAAGGCCTACTTGATATACTGTTAAGTAACTGACGCAATATTAACAAAGAGTAAATTTCCTCAAGAATTAAACGATAAACTGTGAATTGAATTACAATACGCAAAGGAAGCAAACATATCAAAGTTGAATGCGAGTGGCAGACTCCCTTCCAAGTGTGTTCATTTTTTTGTTTTATATAGTTCCGTACTATCTGTACTTTAAAGGAAAACCTGAGTAATCGGTTACTACATCTGTTCGCATCTTATAGCTATAGTAAGGCTCACCTGGTAAACTATTATGTAACAATCGCAATAGTAGATAAGAATTGAACGACAGTAAAATGCTTAGAATTATTTCTGAAATCAAAAGATAATTGCGAATGAAATTTCTACACGAAAAGAAAACAACAAAATTTAAAAGTCAACCCTAGTGTTGAGTTTTACGAGTTCTTAGTGTGTCTGTCCGTCAATTGGTCACACCGTAATTAGGTACTCTATTTATTGATTACAGGAAAATCTATAAAAGTTTTAAAATTTGCGTAGCCAAAATAATTTGGCAAAACATGTTGTTCACGCACCGCGGCGCCACCTAGCGAACGTCATACGAACTATCAAACATAACACCGAGCATGGTTCAAAAAAGCTCTAAGCGCCTCTAGAAACTGCGCCGGACCGTGCTATACTAATGCTGCCACCTATCGATTAGTTTAACGTTTTTGTATATATTTATATAGAGTCATTCCCTCAGGACAAGCATTCGCTTACCACCTTAGTATCGTAACGGACACAATAAAATTATAGTTAAAAATATCAAATAACCAGTCATTCTGCCCTGCATTGCACTAGACCTAAATATAGGCAGAAATTGATAGAGAAAAGAGAAGAGAGAGCAAAACCTGAGACTGACTGCAGCGACCTTCCAGATCCCCAACCGAGTTTACATGCCATTACCAACATAATATGAATCCACATCACGTACATTCTGCTTAAGGACAGGGCCCTTTTGTCACTGGACTATTATAAATACGACTGATCATAGTGAACACTAGATACCAGACTAACCATGTACCTGCATACCTATAAACTTGCACTAGCCACGTTTCCATGTCTACCTATCTGTCTTCGTAATCTACAAATATAAAACGACACTACCTTCGTTTTGCTTAGGAACCGGGCCCTAATAACACTGGATTGATATATTCACTAGCCTAACTACATACATACATACATACATACATAGGTACTCAGAATTACATACTTACAATTATGTACGGAACCTACTTTTTTCATGAAATATATTCGGCTCCGAAAATGTTTAACATTATACGACAAATGAACAAAACAGAGCATACTCGTACTAATTACTAAAGACAGGGATTTCTACATTCTATTGAACTAAAGCTCTAAATTATTATAATCATCTTGCCAGGATTGTGCAAGTGAAACAAGGCATATCTTTGCAAGTCTTATCTACCCCCTATGAGAAAGAGGCGTGATGATACGTACGTATTATCAAAGTCATGATGTAAACATTTAAAATTTTTGAAGTACCTAGTAATTACTGCTGAACCAACTTCAATGATATTCATTAAATATAGAATTGTATGTAATCTGGAAAAGCCATAACAAATGCACATTAATGAGTTTAAAATTTAACTGATACATTATATGACACCCCTGCATACTAATGAATATACATAAACTTCTATTCTTGTCAGTATCAATACCTCTGGAGCTACCTGTAAGTACACTACTAGATAGTTAGATATAAATTACCTTGCCTACCTACAGACAGTATGAGTAGCCGCTACGTATTTAGAACCAAAGCGCGATCTCCTATTTATCATACCTACTTGTGGAAAGGAGGTAGAAACCGTGAATCATTTGTCAATTGATATAATCACTTCAAAATGTAATCCTACCCTATCTTATTTTATTCTACTATCCTACTAATAAAAATATAAATTCTGAAGTTTGTGAGGATGCATGTGCATTGGTGGTATGGGTGTATAGTTGGTATGGATGCATGGGTGGTATAATTGTATGAATGGATGTAATATGCTACTATTTCCACGTCAGAACGGCTGAATAGATGTGAATGAAATTTAGCATAATGATAAACTATAGACTGAAATAACGCGTGCCTTTTATCCCTAAACCTGCGTAACTCTGGCGGGTCAGCGATAAACAAACTCTTTGCAGACAAAGTTGCAAGATGCAGCTAGTCTTTTCGGCACCTACCTAATTTAAACGTACAACAAGGGAAACAAACTAGTAAGTGGGTTACTCGATAGTAAGCAACCATCACTGCTCATGGACATCTGCAACACCGGAGCATTTGCATATGCGTTACCGGTTCAGTGAGTAAGGATAAAATACCTGATGTTGTGCCAGTAAATTCATCGACTATTCTACGACTGAACACAGCAGCGCTAGTACTGCTGCTTGGCGGTAGGATTAACAAATAGATGGTACATTACATTTTTAATAGAAGCTTCTTATTCTGACAGTATATACTTCACTTGGCTATAACTTGTGTAATCAACTCATTTACACACAAACATACGTACCTACATATAATTACAAAGTACCTGAAGTGAACTAGCCACGACCTATTGGAAACTACCCAACAAACAAACAATCAAACATATGAAAATTGCAAGATTAAAAGCTTGCTCAATAAATAAACTTTTATAAGAACGTAGGTAATACACATTCCTAAACAGAACTACCTACCATCATTATCACTATCATCATCATCATTATCTAACAACTAACGTCATCATATCATCATCAGCCCACACACGTCCCACCGCTGGGCACAGAATCCCTGTCCGAATGAGAGGACGCCTACCAAGGCACCTGAACGGGCCTACCCACCGTATTGTATACCTAATTTACTGATCTTACGAGTACCTTATCAAGTTCTTAGTAAAATCAACCTTTGAAACAACCATAATACATACAAGCTTAGAGTCAGTGTATTTCTTCATGATACTGACAGCATAAAATAAGAAAGGAAAGCATCGATGATGGACAAGAAAGCATTTCAATACCAACTAAAAACTTACTTAAAGTCTGCCTTTGTCTGAATTTCTACAATAAAATCTAATGTAGACTTAATAGTATTCCAGAGTAAACAATGACATGATCGTGTCCTATCAACCGACACCTCCTACAGAGAAACACTTACTGAACTATACTTATATACATACACTACAGTTTTTATGTCAAAATTTGAGAAAGACAACCCTACGACCAACGATAGTCATCCTGCCTCCACATAGTGCCTAGTACCTACTTACACTAAACAGAGTCAATCTATTATATAACTTTGTCACCAGTTGATACCCCTCCCTAATGATATCGTAGATACTACTTTTGTGAGCTATATTAAAACTAAAGATGGTAAAAGTTCTAGACATCCCCAGTCTTTATTGGGAGGCCTAAGAAAGAAAACTAACTCACACTCAATAAAAAGAAAGAAAGAAAGAAGGAAAGAGAAACATTTCACATACTTCAATGTAATAAAATGATGCACTCTAATTAACCCCATGAAATGACTTCTATGTTCTGACTAAAATACCCCAATATACACACATAACTAACTATCGCCAAGTATTCACAGGCACCTACAAAGCTCATACAACCGTAATGAAAAATCAAAATGAACAAGAGTACATTCACTAATATAGTAAACCAAGCTAAATGCTCCGAGATAGGTACACCTGTCACTAAACACAAAACTCTCCCAGCCATAGCTGTAATTTCTACATTACCTATTTTCGAACACAATTCCTATAACACTACTCTTTTTATTTCGTAAACACGACATACTTACATACTAGTCATTACTACCTACCGTTCGAGAACGTAATCAGTTTGCTATAACTGAGAATTCATACACTTAAGTCTCTGTCTACCCTATAATGCCTTAGCACATGAGCCTACCTTAGTAGTAAGGTTTCCTAACAAACAAAGCAAGGGTTCCTCAATATCAAGCCCCGACCACGAACTACTCTACTAAAGGGCCTAATGAAAATAATAAATACATTTAACCCACAAGAACACTACCCCCGTTCTCTAGCTTAGTATTATCACCGTAATTAAAAGTATATCTATTACACCCCCCCGACCTTGCAACCTTAAAACCCTTACCAGTATTTTCAACCTAATGGAAATCATTCAAAAATAACTATGCACCCCCCCGACTTTACAATCTTATAAATCTAGCGTACATTATAAGCAATGTTATCTATAAAAGTATCGGAGTAATTTAAGATTCCCTATCTGGATATTCAAAACACTGTAATCATAAATCTACCTACAGTCAAATGAACATTCAGTTTTAATTTATTAATGCATCTAAAATAACAACTCGTTTACAAACCAGTTAAATATCCTAACACGTTCTTAAATCACAGAAATATTCCTCTACACCGGGAACCCTAAATCAACTTTTATAAAGAAGGTAGGTATCACATTAACCAAACCGAAATCTACCCTAAATGAATCGACAATTCGAAAAGTCTACCTATATTTGATCGGCTAATACTTATAATTTCCAATGAAGGGGCAAATACACTAAGCCTATCTCTGCATACGTCTTGCAGCGTAAAATCATTACATACACATATTGCAAAACACGTCTATACCACTACGGGGTAAACAGAGCCTATAACAACATTAGAGAGAGAGACATCAAAATACCATAATATGCTATGAAAGTAAAAAAACACAACCTAAAGGATCGAAAGCACCTATCTTAATAGTAATAAAACTAAAATAATTACACAAAAATATCAGTAGGGACCCCTAGATTAAGATTAGATAAACCTAAAGTAACGTAGGCGCAAAAAATGGTACCTAACAAAACTTTAGTTGATTAACCTACTGTGAGACAAATTCGGCGACTCAATAAAGCGAACGCAACAGTGCAATTGCTCCTTAAAATATAATCCTACCGAGTAAAGTGCTAAATTTTTTTTTTGTCAGTTAGCTAGCAGTATCCTATCTACAACGGACGTTGATTAAAGTAAGAGTGCAAGTGGATAAATTAAATTTACAACAATAATGACCGAACGTGATATATAAGTGCTTACATCAACTACGAGTGGACTGAACAAGTTTAGTTAAAAGGAACAAAGTTTACAACGTAAAGTGCAAAAATGGTTGTTAGTTAGCTAGCGATATCCTACCTACAACGGATGTTGTTTATTCTAAAAGTAAGGGTGCGAAGTGGAAAAGAATTTGCAAAAATCTTCACGGGACGCAATGAATGAACGGAATCATGAACCAACGGAACTATGGAATGAAGTGGACCAATGAAAGTTTACGACAAAAATTATAAGGTAATATTAAGTGCAAAGTGAACAAGGATAATGTGAAACCATTGTGACAAAACGTGACTATCAAATATCGTTACAGAACTTGAACTATGAGTGCTTATAATAAGTGTCGCGAAAATAATGCTTCAGTAATAATTTAGAAAATTATGTAAAGATCAATATTAAAATTGTGTTCTAAAGGTGAATGTTTTATTGAACTATATCCAACTAATATTATATTTTAGTAACCTATAGAAGATACCAATCCTTACTCTCACTTTTCCATTACACGGCAACACTGTGTCCAACAATTACTTTTTATAAAAAAGCAACTGTTGGACAATTCCTAGGTAATCTACCTATGTTGAAAGTTTAAGACAAACAGACTTATAAAATACGAGCTAAAAGTATCATCCTATTACGATAAAAAATTATAAACAACCTGAATTGAGCTATGTATTATCAGCTAACAAGTATTGATATATGACCTAACTACACCAGGACCTAAGATAATCCTAAATCCTGGTCACGCGAACCACTGTAACAAAACATCCCCCCCCCCCCCTTGTCTAAATTTTATTAAAAGTTAAGATATATTAAAAAAAAACTGTAAATTAATTAAAAATAATTTCTAGTTAATTCGAATAACGCGCCTAACGTACCTAAACTACATAGCTCAATTCAACGCGTACTTAATATAGGAAGTAAATAAAGCCGCCTACTAATAAAATATATATGTCGTGAAAGCCTAACAAACTATACTGGTCGTGATACGTGATTATGTTGAAGATATGGCCATGTGATCGTCTAGTGCGTGAATCGTCTAGTAATTAAATTAAATACCCTTCGTTGTGTCCGCATCCTACGTAACCCTGGGAACGTTTAGTGACGAGTAAAGATTGATCTACCTACAAATTAAAACTAACATACATACGCGACGGCTAGCAACACATTACCTAAGGATTTTGTTTGCGCTAACTAAAGAAAATAGCGATTAAGCCTTCTGATTGGAAGGTATTTTATGTATAGTTAATGAAGCATAAAGTATAATAGTTAAGTGATCATTTGGGCAAGTATGGAAACAAGTCAACCATTATTTAATAAATTATGAAGTTCGTCATAATAGTAGTATACAGAAAAGTAAGTAAGTCGATGGCTAACAGCGTAGCAAGGAAACACATTATGATTAAAGTTTCATGGAGATCTATTGAATGTAAAGAACCTGTAAATTAGTCTATTACATGTTATGATAAAATATTGATCAACTTATGATCAACTTAAAGAAGTCCGCTGCTAGAAAATAAGTATGTACACAAATCAGATTGTCAATGGAAAATAGAAATGCACATTATAAACACAGTTATAAAAGATATGTGATAAATTAGTTATTTCCCCCCCTTATCCCCGACCGTCACAGTAGACCTTCATAGGCATGAGTTTGGGTTCCCTTCTATATAGAGAACAGCAAGTCTGAGTTTGATTTCAATTAGTATTCTTTCATTACTGTATGACTTCATACTGTACTTCGATATAGGCAACTAGCCAAACCAATGCGCTACCGGATGAGGTATGGTCTCCCCGTCCATGATTCAATAGTGATATTAAATTACTCACTTTAATAAAGACTTCAACTCACAAGTCTAATAAATAACATGTACACTGTTATTGTAGTAATTTTGCGATAGCAAAGAATAGTTTTACAAGGTAAATTAATCTTGTGATGATGATAATATTATAGCAGATTCCATTTCCACTATTAATTGATCATAATTCAGATGATATTGATGGTGATGACTCTCAATGCATTTGTAGTGCTTCCCGGTCCAGGTAAAACAACTACATGCGAGTCTGGACGACGTAAAATTGGTTTCAAATGGGGTGATGATTAATCTACCCTCAAAACAATCCAGCCAAGGCAAATTCAACAATTATTGAAAGTAAATGATTCAAAAGTAAGTAATTCATATGACCGTTGAATACAGACATAATGAATAAATGACACGGCATAAAATCAGCCTAAGCTCACATATCACAAACAAAGTAACACAAAACAAAGAAAACACTCACTCAGTATTTCTTCTGTGGCAGCTGAGTAAATCAGGAACCCAGCAGATACCCAGAGCCTGATAACTCTAGGGGGAAGTTTCCCGACTCCCATACGGCAGACGAGCGCCAGGTCGATCTCCAACGCCTGACTCCGTCCCGAAAGACGTTAAACCCCAAGCTTTGTTAACACCGCAAGGTTGCCTTGGGGCCGGGAACCTCGTCCCGTAAAGTCCCTACTTCAAGCGTGACAGATTAGAACACACAATCAGAATTCATGGCCAATAATCAAACGTCATGACAATGACGATGATGGTGGTAATTTCTCTGCCGATACCCCGGACTCTGGGTACCGATCATGATACTGATGGCTAAAGGTGTCCTGGCCACAGAGAAATCGGATTAGGGTAGGATCTAGGATATTGGTGAGGTTGGTATGGTAATTGGTTCACGAACACTGATTGCGAAGCACAATAAAATAATTAAACGATTAAACTAAGTTAAATAATTAAATTAAATAATTAAACTTTGTCAAAGTAAATAAACTGCGAACCGATATCGCTTACAACAGCAAGACCTCGCTTGAAGAAATTCCGAAAACAACTAATCCCGATTCCTTGAAGAAACGTCCCTTTTATACTCGCTAAGTCTGCATCATCTCAGACATTAGCGTTTTTAGCATCATAAGCCTCATCTCCGACACCGTCCTCTTCTGCGTTTTCTGCATCTTCTCAGACATTAGCGTTTTCAGCAACATAAGGCTCATCTCCGACACCGTCCTCTTCTGCGTTTTCTGCATCTTCTCAGACATTAGCGTTTTCAGCAACATAAGGCTCATCTCCGACACCGTCCTCTTCTGCGTTTTCTGCGTCATCTCCGACATTTCCGACATTTGAACCAAAACGATCCTTACGCTCTACCCAATAAGGTCGAATTTCGCTATTCCCCGTGAGTCTCGGACCGTATACATACAACTACATACATACCTGTTTTGTGGTTAGTCTAGCGTGTGAAAGAGATAGAACGCACCTCAGATACAACCAACATGAAACAACACGATCAATGAAAATTACGTCAATTCATTCTAGTTGCGAGGAAGCGCGTACGATGCTGTTTACGCAATTATCGAACATTTTAGTGTCATATACTACCTGTGTAGTTTATTCAGCGTTTATACAGTATTTAGTACATTCCTACTCATCCAGTTATCACCCTCGTACTGAAATTCCAGCTTAATTATTATTTGGTCTATACATATTATATTAAAGGAAAAGGAAAGGCTTACATAATATATCCTAATATTATTAATTGACTATAGGCAACGCCCAATCATATATTTGTGAATTTAACGGTAAAATACGCTATGTACCGTTACAAACACTTCACATAATGTTATTCATTGTTACGGCTCAAGTAGCTATAAATTATCATAAGCCGCGAGGTTAGAGGGCAAAGCAAGTGCCAAACTTTCTTAATAAATAGGTAAAAAGATGGTGGAAAAGGGGAAACCGATAAGATAACGACCATTATTAGGCGGTTGTATCTTGTCGTCAGAAAGGGGATAACGTTGTTCGTGGATCGTCGAGTTCAAGACGTTGTTCTAAACGTTGTTTTACCATTATTCGTAGAAAAAATAGCTTGGTATATGAACGGCTGAAGTTTTTACTGTTTTTTATTAAGCTTTCTTCTGTCTAATAACGTCAGATGTCGTTGTTATTTGACCATTATTTTATTACGAGCGGCAAAGAAATGAAGGAGAATTAGGACAAGGCAGCGGCGCACAATGACAGGCTTTGTAAGGTGCCGGCGCTGATACCTACTCTTCTTGGTAACAAAGCGGTGGACTGCTTGCTATTGTTTTCGTTTCAGAGTAATTCAACAGAGCATGTTTGTTATGCTTATAAAGGAATCAATATTTAGTTTCATTAATGGTATTTGCTGAATTTTAAGGACTACGTTCTTAATTTTTTTTATTTCATCTTTAGTCAAATGATAAAGTTAAAGTTTTATAACAAATTTATCTCCACAAATGATTTAAGGAGCTATTTATAATCCAACCAGTAAAGTAGAGTAGCACGGAGACTAGAGAGTTCCAACCGTAAGTAAAAAGTTTAAAGCAAAGAGACGATATGGATGTAGTAGTTCACTGGAATTGTATATATTTAAGTATATTGTGTATATGCGACTCAGTCCAATGCAGACAAGAGAGCTAACTCCCAAAGCCATAAAGCTCGGTTAACCGAGCAGCGTCAATAAAGACGCTCTCCATGGAGTGGACAGTGACGCTATCGTACTAAATTACTTCCACCCGAAAAACGGTTTATTATTATTACTTTCAGACGAAAAAACGGACAACTTTTTCGGCTGGCTTTTTTAAATCCTTTGATTATCGCAAATCTCTAGAGTTACTGGAAAAGTGACGTCACTACAGCCAATGCTTATCAATCTCTTCATAAGACGGGTGTCATTACATAATAAACGAAAACTGACCAAGAGTGTAAGAGTGTAATAAATGGTTACTATATTAGTCGTGACCATGAAAGGTATCTGGCGAAGCGACTTCTAATCAAGCACTGCTCCGTGATACTGTATCAAATAGCCGCTATTCATTAGATCAATTCAGAACGTTATTTATTTTAAAAAGTTGTCTTCGGTATCCTCGTTCTGAGTTGTGTTATTTGAAAAGTTATTTTTCATTAAGAAGCAACTATTAACAATTTTTTCTCATTACAGGTAATTAACAATGTAATCGATTTTACTTCTCAATAAACATTGAATAGCTTATGCGAGGTCCAAGTTACTAAGGCATTAAAGTTTAAAGCTGGGCGTTAATTTTGCAACGCTGCTCCAAGTTTGTAATGCCCCAGAACCGATCGCTAATAAACAAGTTTGATGCATCTTAACTTAAAGGTAAAGAAGACGAGAGATATTGCAATTATCTTCACTTTTACATCACCTAATTGTTGTGTACCTATATACCCACATTATAGGAATATTTAAGAAATAAATAAATATGTATAACATCTACGTTATTATTCCAGCACGCTAAAGTCGGTCAAAGCAAGTGAATTACGTCTCAAAAAGACGCTTAACAAGATTGGAAACTGTTTTTTTTGTGTTGTGACAAACTTAACTATAGTTTTCTTATTTTCGAGATATAAAGAACCATGGCAATAAGTGTTTGTTTTAAAGTGTGGGTATTTAAGTGGAGATTTTTGTTGTAGCTTAATAACTCGTTTATCTGACGTGCATAATTATAATCGCAGTTCACAGAGTGTAGAACTTGAAACCTGTCCGAGTTATATCGATGACGCGGCGGTATCGAGTTAACTATCTCAAGACGGTGCAAGCTGAAAATGGAACATTTGGGCGATGTATCTACTGGCTAATACCAACTAAACCTAATATTTATGGTAGGTATTTGTCATTGACATTTGATGGGAAAACATGGTTTTGACCATAAATATAATAAAATTTTGTTTGGAAGACCGTGATAAAATTAATAGAATTTTATACCAAGAGTTTTAAAGTCCCAATGCGTCTAATATTGAAGATTTATTGATTATGTTACAATGCTTTTATATTTGAAGTTTGAACATCATTTTTTTAAACTATGTTGATATTCATCAGAGTCTTGGTAATTTAAATATATTTTTTACATAAGATGATAAAATTGTAAACCCAAAGTGAAAATATATGAAAGCGGCCTTGATGCGTAGAAGTTACACATTAAAAATATTAAAGTCGATATTTATTGCGATAGCTTTTTATAGACATAAAAACGGTTTTTTATCCAAAGACAAAGAGAAAGTATAAAAGCATTAAGGCCGCTTTCATACATTATCTCATGGATAAAAACGCAATAAAAACCTACCCATTAAAAATAATGAATAGCAGTAAACTACGATCTTCATAAATTGACCAGATAATTAATGCAACATGAACTGTTTGATTAGTGAGCATCATTCGGAGTACCCAATACCCGATTTAATTATCGATAAATTAAACTTCGTTGTTGTAGAGTCAATTTCAATTCTGTTCATTTGTTTTTGCATGTTTTTTTATGAGCTGTAATTCGCCATTTCTTGTGATAAACTTAGCTCATACGTATTAAAAATATTTTCGAATATCAGATGAACCCATCGTACCATATTTTAATAAAGCGTGTTTTCTTTTATACAATAAATTTACTTTTTTATTAAGTGTTGCCGGCTATGACTATTTATTTGATATTTAGGATAAGGTTTTTTTAATTAGGTAAATACCAATAACTACCTACTTCGTTTTATGAGGGTTATAGATATAAATGATTTTATGTTGTTTAAATTGATAACGCTTGATAACTCTTGATAACGCCGTAAGACAGAAATACATTTATTTATCGTTTCTGAATTTTTAAATTATAAACCTAGTTTTTTAAAGAAATGGTCTCATAAGACTCGGTCGATCTTAAGTGAAACAATTATAATCTCATCACATTCTCTGGTTACGCGCAAAAGAAATTTCTGACAAATGAGATATTCTTATCAGCTTGTAAAGCTGGCAACGCATCGTATCCAAGGGTGGTGGTGCCAAGCTAACCTATATAAAAAAAAGAAATCTGATCTCCAAGCGCCCGAGTACCAACTGACTCCATATTATTATCTAACGAACTCAGAATCACAACTGCATTCACCATTCCTTTCTTTCAAAAGGCAAAGGATAAGGGTGGAAAGAAATGATTAATGCTACTGCGAGCGTCCGCGCGTTAGACAGTAAAGCTTCTGATCTAGTAGTTTCAAGAGGCAGTTTCGATTTCAAACACTGCGCCATAAAAAATGAGTCGCTGCTGTATGAGTTAGCTAATTACAATTACTTACATATGACAGTAATAACAAGAGGCAGAGAGAGGTAATGTCCTATTAAAGGTTCTTGCTGGAAAAAGTTTAACTCGATTTAGCACCCAGTGTCTATGTATGCAACTATAAGCTTTAAACCAGATCTAGCGAATAGGGACAAAGTTTGGTTACCGACTCGTAGTCCCACTGTTATAAAAACGTTCGAATTAGACTCCACCATAAGATCGACGGAACCTCGTTTTTCCGGCGTTCCTATTTCTAATCGGTTTGCCCTTCGAGCATTTGAAGATACCTAACGAACCTAACCTGATTTTATTACGGGTGGTAGGGCCTTGTGCAAGGTCCGTCCGGATCGCTACCACCATCTTACTCGCTAATCCTGCCGCTAAGTAGCAGTGGTTGCACTGCTGTGTTCCGGTGTGGAGAGTAAGACAGCCGGGGAAATTACGGGCACAAGAGGCATTTCATCTTAGTCCTCTAGGTTGGCAACGCAATTGCAATCCCTCCGGGGTTGCGGGTGTCTATGGGCAGTGGTGATCACTTACCATCAGGTGACCCACTTGCTCGTTTGCCTTCCTATTCATATATATAAAAAAAACATATATATATAAAATTATCTCTAGTGAGAATTTTTATAACAGTGGGACCAAGAGAACTAACCTCAAAGTTGTAGGGGCTCAAAGTTTTAGACTATTTCAGATGAGCCCTGTATATAGGGGTGTTACCGAGTGCTGTGAGAGCTGCCAATGTCAGGAGCGCGGAGCGGCTGAATGCCATGTCAGCGGGGCATGCCGCGGGCAGCGCGCCGCGTCATCGCGTCCGCGGGGCCATGGCACGCGCGCACGCGACACCCTACTCCTGCCTGCCGACACAATCAAAGAAAAACAATTGAAAACTTAAAAAACGCTCCACGCAAAAAAACTTATAGTTTAAAAAAATAATTCAAATTTATGCCAAAAACTAGCGACCCGCCCCGGCTTCGCACGGTATATTATGCATGTATTATACATATAAACCTTCCTCTTGAATCACTCTATCAGTGAACGAATATAACTATGGAAGCAGTCTCTTCATACAACCTACCGTTCATTATTAGCCCAAAAACTCACACAGATAGGTTTGAGGTACACACACACAAGCAAAGTAAATAAAAATTATCAATGCATTTAAGAAAATAGGTTATTGCTAATGAATCTAGGTCGGTATTAGAATGTGCTTCGCTAGTTGCGACTTTTTGAAAATAAGTACGTAAAAGCTCAACGATTTGAGAAGCGTCGGGTCTCATGTCGCGATTGGTTCTCGGCGTGACAGATTTACGCTAATTGGTTCGCGGCTTCGATGCAATGTCAGCAGATTGTCAGTGTGCCTTCGAAGCACGGACGATGTTATGCAGAAGGGGACCAGTCAGATTCAAAGCAGCCCAATGCACAAAGGTATGAAATCAGTAAGCCAAATTTTCACTCGCTTTCGCCTACTTCGTCAGCGCGCTTGACTCCTAGTTCGATAAGTGTATTACTAGTAGTTTACATATTTATTTATTTTTGTATTACAAGGAAGGCAAGCGAGCAAGTGGGATCGACCTGATAGTAAGTAATCACCGCCGCTCATGGACATCCGCAACACAGAAGTATTGTAGATGCGTTGCCGGCTTAGAGTACTAAGATAGTATACCTATGTGCCAGTAATTCCACCGGCTGTTTTACTCTCCACTTCGAAACACAGTAGCCTAAGATGTTGGTAGCGATTCGGACGAACCCTGCTCGTGGTTCTACCACCCGTGACGAATGATATTACGTAGATACGGTTTCTAAACGTATTATGTAGGTGGGTGTAGATAAAAATAACAAAAAAAATATCAGTAGATAATTTATTATAATGACAATTTGGACGTTTTTGAGAAGTTTCCGGAATATTTTCTTTGTTTTTAATTTTTATTAATACTGGTTTTTCACTCGAAAACACCATCTGAAAATAAATGTCTATTATACAATCATACAAAGTAGCGCTACATTAACTTTACTAAAACGTGATCATTCAAACCAAATAAATACGCACAGTACAAATTGGTACTGCGCTTTTAGAAAGCATTGTGTGTCCCTTCTTCGATACATAAAAATCTTCATCTTTAAAATGAACTGAGCATATTTTCGAATTCTTGCTCGGTGTCCAGTCATTTTCCTGTCTCTCTAACTGAACAGCTTTTTGCCATCGGTTTCTGCGACTCGGGTCTTGTGGGAATCTAAATTAAAATTAAAATTAAGCGAAATGAGATACGACTTCGACTTGTTAATCCGATGAAAAACCGAAATTAAAACACATATCTGTAAGTAACTTAATAATAAATGTTATGTCCTATAAAAATAGCTATATTAAAATGTACTACTACATTATGCATAATGACATCCCTCTAGTAAAAAGGGGATTTTTGATTTTTTATGTAAACAGTGTACTTACACGTGAAAAGTGATTCCAGTACTCTTGGGACAATATTCCTGCTGATTCCTGCACCACCTCACCACACATGAAGGCATTTTTAATGGATTATTTTAATTTTATATAATAAAAAACCCGTGTGACACAACTGACAGGCGGCCGCCCTGCGCACTGATCGCGTTGCCGCACTAGTTTTCAAGCCCCGCCCGCCGCGAACTAGTTTACGTTGGGTCATTTTGGAGCGTCAGAAATGCTTCCATCTTTATATTCGTTCACTGCACTCTATCTATTAAAAAAACCGCATCAAAATCCGTTGCGTAGTTTTAAAGATTTAAGCATACATAAAGCTAGGGACAGAAAGCGACTTTGTTTTATACTATGTAGTGAAGTGATGCCTTGCGTAATTTTGGAAAAGAGGGAAAACCCCTCTTTTTGCGTCGGTGGTTAAAACACAACTCGAAGGTGGTGAAAAATTATCGAATAGGTAGACGAAAATTATACGTTTAATTTTGTCAAAAAAACCTGAAGTTTTGTAGCAATAATACAGAGTTTTTTTGCACTTTCGAGTGATATGATTTCAAAAATCGGGTCCTTGAACCTTAATTCAGTTGTTGCATGACCATGTCTACAAAAATATTGCGTTCTTACACCTTAGACTCCCACAACAAAGAATAGTAGGTAATAAACGGATGCGAGGGAAATTAAACAAAAAACATGAAAATGTTAAGTTATCATGTTCAAACACTCTACATAAAAAATATTTTTATGATTTACCTATATATTTTTAAGTAAAACAAAATTTACACCATAGGTATTACAGTAGTTACACTGCTGGTAAATAATTTCTACTTTTTAATGTCAGAATCCAAGAAAAAGTGAAGTCATTAATTTTCTCACCGGAGGTCTACAATTATCCTTATTTGTAACACAAGCGTTTGATGATCTACGTTGAAATAAAATCTAAGCCGAAGTGACACGTTTGTGCTTGTTTTTATAGCGCCCTTGCGTACATTATTTGTTGCAACAAATGTCTAGATCGCGTTCCCATCTTAATGCCCAATACTAGATACAAGAAAAATACTAAATACCGATATGAGCCGCTACGGGCAGACAGTACTAACACTAAATGCATAAAGTTATAATGCTTCTTTGTAGTTGGCAGGTATCAAACTGAGCAGCGCCTGTGGGTGCCGGCTGACTGAATAAGTCACGGCCGTTCCTAAACAGTAATACCGTATCCCTCAGGTCAGACAAACATTTTATGCCTAGAAAGGAAATCATACATTTTGTGCCTTCATCACATTTTAAATAGTTCCGCTAGCGTAACTATAACCAGTTTATATAATTTCGACGAAAACCATAAAGGTAAAACGTAAAGGGACGCTAACGTCTCATGCTGCAAAGATTCCGTAATGTGGGAAGCGATAGGTACTCGCGCAGTATCACACACTGTCCTATATAATCAACCTAAGTAGTTTGTCAAAGAGTTTTACGTTCATAATAGATAGTTCTGAAATGTTAGGTAGATGGAGACTGTAATTAATGTAATCTTAACCTTAACCCATCACTATTTTGATTCCGTTTTCCACCTATACGCCTACAATCATGCTAATCGTGGCCTTAAAGTTTTGTTACTTTAAAGATTTGTGTATGTATGTAACCTTAAAAACTGTGTTTTTCAGTGTTGATTTGGTTTGTGCCTTGCCACAAATGCCACACCTACTAAGTTATAAGCCAGAGGAGAACCAGGTAAAATAGCGAGGGTTGATCTAATTTTTACTTTTAAAGAAGATGGCTAAAATAATTTGTATGCAGTATATATGCGAAAAACAACTAGGTACATATACAAGAACAGGAAAATTTGAAGGAAGTTCTTTTTAATTGAGAATGGAACATAAAACTAAGTTAACTAATAGCTCTTTTGTTCCACATAATAAAACGCGGCTTCCAGAGCACGACGTGCTGAGCTGTACTTAGCTTATCTTGTTAGGATTAGCGTGACGTCGCTGAAAGGGCGGTTTTATCGGAGGACACAGGGGCTAATGTGATAATCACCTTTGGTTTGTTATTTCAGAAGAATCAGTAGGCGCCTTCTTGTGCTTTTCTGCATTAAAAGCCCATTTACACTTAGTGGTACCTACTGCAAACTAGTAACTGTAAAAACTTTTGTTTTAATAAATGTAAATATAGAATGTCTTTTAACCTTTTCGACGCCAACGAAACATAATATCAGCACCGCAGGTTCAACGCCAACACCTATATCCACGTCCATTACTTCAATGCAAAAGCAAACTTCGTTCAATTGAGTTTAGATTTATTTAAGGCATCGCAATATAGACGTCTGGCGTATGGGTGACGTCCCTTATATTTAACGTGGGGGCTAAAAGGTTAATATTTCAAGTAGATGCAATACCATTACAATTACCCGCGTATTTCCATGGAATGAAATGATGGATTGTTATACAGCCGTCTCAGTACCGAGTTATGTATTTAATAAAACAACACGAATAAATATTTTGTATTTAGTTGAATTTCATCCTACGTCTTGAGATCTTAGACCAAACCGGCCAAGATTTTTAAAATCAAAATGATGGCGCTGAATTACATTCGCTAATATTCAATCTTAGTCATTGCAGTATCACTTTAGCTTAGGTCGTGCTGGTGGTTATCGGCAACAAATTTGCATCTTGTAAACATTGAATTGTAACAGAAATGTTTGTTGTTTCGACCCCAATGCCAGTGGCTGTCGTTTCGCCAGCGAGAATGCTTTTATTTGACGAGGCAGGCGGGCGAGCAGAGCGCGGCGGTTGTCCGCTGAGACAGACGGATTTAATTCGGATTGTGAGTATCTCTGGCTCTGGACACCGGGCCCACTATGTAACAGCCGGAAAACACACCAAGGCCAACCTCGATTGTAAAGTCTGACCGCTTGTGATGGCAGGGCGGCACGATCACATTGTTCCCTTTATTTGATTAGGTCCTAATAAACTAGACTTCGGTGGAGACCCCTTATTCCATGTAAAACGTGACGGTCCAACTGAGTAAATAAAACATTGAGTGATCTTCCGTTTGAGGTTGAACGTCGAATACTTTATGTAGGCGTTTTTATCTTGAGAATACTTACTTGGAGTGATTTATCATTCGGTTAAGGTTTGTCGGGTATTGGCATAAAAGAGACCATAATGAAACAAGAGGGCTCAATTTAGTAGAATTTGGTTCACGTTGCGCGTCGGAGTCTAGCTCAAAAATGTAAAATTGAAAAATACCTATAAAAATTCTAATTATCTAAATATTATCCAGAGCGTCGATTTTTGAAAGCAGACCACCCAAAATTAGTTAAATTTATGTATTGGAGAGTTTTTTTTAATAAATGAACATTTTTACGAGTATTTACCTATTTTGTTTTTTTTACGCAGAATCGTTTACAATTACAAGAAAAAATGTGTCCCTAAAGTTTCATTCCAGTTTGTCACTGTTTTATTCGTCGTTTATTTACATGCATGGAACATGACAAACAGGAAAAAATCCACAGTAAAATCTTTTCTTTGTTTGAGAATCGATAAGCTAAACGATTCTGAGTAAGAAAAACCCAATATAGTTAATTTGTGGAAATACTGCTCAGTGTATATTTTTGACTAGTTGACCAGATTAATAAGAGCTGTAATTTTCGTCTTTGTTAATCGTTTTTCTAATTCAGCATAATTTTTTATCACTTTCTAGGTCTAGAGGGTATTTACACAATTATGTGCTTTTAAAAATTGGACCTCAGTAGGTAGGTAAAGTAGGTAAAAATAAAAGACAGAGTTTGTTCTACGAGTGGTGAGTAGTTTATTTACTCATCCTTTGATGCCAGTATTTTTTTTTTTATATCATTGCATCGACAAAACAGAATGATATTTTTGGCCACTTATAGTGACAAAGCATATAAATTATCCCTTATTTGTTTAGTGCCTCGCAAATATTTGGTGATTAAGCTCAACTGGCGTGTTAATTGCTAAAGTCATTATCTAAGCCCTCGATTCCCGGGGATCCGCACGTCTCAATCAAAAATGGAACCCTTATTTATAGGTTGTGTTCCACTTGTGTTTCTGCCAGCCATAGCCTATTTGCTCACAATCAACTCGGCCGATCAAGTAAAAAATTTGACACTAATTATAAATCACAGGAATGTGAATGGGATGTTGACATCAATTAATTAATTTTGGAAGCAGGTATTAAAAGTACAGTAGTACCAGCTGAAAAAAAGTGGCTTCAAAACGATATTTAAAAAACAATTTATTCCGCTTAATTAATGAATTTTATGAACATTTTGTTTTGATTTTGTTTGTTAGGAAGATTAATATTTAATCATACTAAATCAAGATCAAGAACTAAAAGTTATACCTACCTAAATTAAATTTTAATCAGTGAAACCTCGAGTACACTCACGTACATTTACATTGTACCTGCATTTAATTAAAATCCCCATTCTTTCTACACGTCGCACAAAGAAAAAGATGCGTACCTACTGTTTTCATGGTTCACGTAAGTATATTTCTAATTTTATTGCTAGTGAGGTTACCACAAAAAAGTCAGATGCAAAAAAAAGTAAATATAAATTAAGCATATTCAGCGTGCGGAACCTCTACGACAGTTCACTCGTACTTGTCCGGTTTGTTCACAAGATGATCTATTTGCGCCGCGAATGATTGATGCGATAGGCCATGAGAGACTAGAGACCTAAATACAGAGCTATCTTTGTACTGACATCTAAGAAGTTGCTGCATTATTTATCACAGTACGGTTTGGGTCCACTTCCGCAGAAGTAGAGCATACTCCAAAATTCGAATTTCGTATTGTGCCTTTCCGCTCACACTAATAGCCATTCTCGCTCTCACCTTCAGAGCTAGTAGGGTTAGCCGTTGACGGATACGTTAAGGAGGACATGAGATGAAATGAAGAAAAGAAACAGTATCAGTACCTACAGTAAAAGCCAGCCGGGGAAATTACGGGCACAAAAGGCATTTCATCTTAATCCTCTAGGTTGGCAACGCATCTGCAATCCCTCCGGAGTTGCGGGTGTCTATGGACAGTGGTGATCACTTACCATCAGGTGACCCACTTGCTCGTTTGCTTTCCTATTCATATAAAAAAAAAACAGGGCCGACAACGCACTGGCATCGCGTGAAGCGCTGCGGGTGTCTATGGACAGTGGTGGTCATTTACCATCAGGTGACCCACTAGTTCGTTTTTCTGGCCTATCTAACATAAAAAAAAGTATGACACGAAATTCGGATGTCGGAGTAACCCCCAGAGATGTGCAGAATCTAATCAATCACATTACTTGAAATCCGCATCTCCCCCCTTCCCCTGGTTATGTGACAACGTGACCTAAATTTCAATTAATAGAGCACTTGACTTTTATGGAAACGCAACCTTAACCGGGGCAAGTGTTATGCTGAAGTAGATACGAGGAATTGTTAAGAATTGTATAGGGTTATGCGGTACTTAACAACCGGTACAACCGTTACGGTATACCTGTTTTTACAATAACGAGAATTACTACAACCAAGAGCAAAAGTAACCGGTCCCTATTTTTAGAAAGTAGTATGAAGAGTGACCCATTTTTCCTCGCCAGAATAATTGATAATAAGCAATGATTACACATGCTTCGATTAATTGGTTGTTTCCCAACAACCCAGGCTACAACAAAGGACGTACGCTGATTGCTTTCCCGTACAAAGTTTGTAAAGGTTCGAACGAGAGAAAAGAGTAATTACTCATTATATTATGTGGGAGTTATTCCCAACGGCCACGTCTCAATTATTTCGTGAACTAAGAAAGTGGATTTGCTTTCAGCCCTTTCAAGGTTGAAGAAAAAAACACGGCGAGCAGTGAACCATAATGTGGCGCTCAGATTTATTTTTACTTTGCGAATAGAGTGTTTGAGAAACTGTTTTGTAAAATTATCACTTGGTAAAATAAATAGCGTGTTTTCCCGTTTATAGTTTCCAAGGATGAACTGCTATCGAAGATTCAATTATGCAGACAATATTATTTGAGTTGGTTCAGCTCGAGAAGTTATATTAAGTTAACGCTGAAGGCTTTGTGGACTTGAAGTTAGTAAAAGGCGATGCTAAAATTATACGGTGTAGTGATATTGTTGGACACGCGGACATGCAATTTGGTGCTAAAACAAACCGAAGCGTAGCTTTGAGACAAAATTAAAAGTTCGAAAGAGATAAGACGTTTGGTAGATATCTTGTTAAGCTCTGCATACAATAACGTGTAGTAGATATCTACGTATGTAGTCTAGGATACTAGAGTGTTGACGGGTGAACCTAAAGACACAGATCTGTGCCAAATTTAAGGCTATCCTTTTGTATTTTTATTTAAATCAGCAAAATTTGTGCATATACAGATGAGCCTAGAATGCGGTACTTGTTTTAGCTTCGACATACGAGTGGTTAATATACCTTTTATAAATTTTCTTTTGTTATCAAATAGTTTTGAAAGAGAGAAACAAACAAGTTAAATCAGAAAATATCCTTTATTCACCCTTGCCTTCTAACACAAACACCCGACTACATGTTTTAACAGTCGAAAGGGTGAGATTTTCATTTTTAAAAAAGAAGTGGAACAGGTGGTCCATATTTAATGGTTATTGGAAGGCTACAGTTAATTTGTCTGGGTCTGTCGCTGGCACACCGAGGCGGCGCCGCGTCCGGCCGCCGGAGCCCCGCTCACTCAGCAAACACAACACCCGGCAATATTCTATCCGGCAAATTTGTTATTGCCGATGTACTAAATGAATTATTTTTCGTCTGACAAATTTCGGATTCCACCCGAATCATATTAGTTACGCCCCCACGTATGGATGGAATAACGATTAGGACCCAATCGCCAAGAGATTTATTATCCGATTCTCACGATTATATTGGCCTCTACAGAAATGATTTAGTAAATTACTTCATGTTTACTTGGATATTGCTTTAGTTTGTCTTAATGTATTACTATGTATGGTATGTCTGATAAGTAGGTATTTTAAGTGCTTCGGATTATTTCTTTTTTACTAAAAACAACTGTTAACTTTTGAAGATTAAGTTTTTGTATGATGCTTATTTGTGTCGTTCCCAAGTAAGAGGGTCCATATTGTTGAAATGAACATGAATAGCTGGAAAGATGGTAAAAGAAACAGACCTCTAACGTGAGTATTTATTAGAGTAGATAGCAGTCGCGTGGCGTCCATAGAACTCGAGTCCCATCGGCCTGCCTATTTTAAGGCACTTTTATTGTGAAAAATTAGAGGCAAAGGCTAGTTTAAGTCCCTTCGGCTTGTCTTCTGATATACTTGACGCCACGCCACTGGTAGGTAGAGTAGAAATTTCGATGTACAGGTTTGAGATAACACTTAGTTAAAAAATTAGTGAGCGTGTAAAATTTACTTCTTGATTGAAGTTAGCTTAGAAGATTATAGTTTTTAAAATTTTCACATAACTGAGAAAAAATCTGAGTAAACCAAGTAATTTTAGAATCTTCGTAACTTAAATAGGTATCTTTTAAAATTATGTAGCCAACGAGTAAAGAGAATAAGCAAGAGGGTCAATTAGTTCAACTGTCACATTTTCGCGTGGAAAATGATCACTAGTCAATTATTGAATAGTCAACGTCATATAGTATGAAACATCTCAGGGGATCAAAAAGTTCGACGCACCATACTATTTCTATTGTGTACCTACCGAACTATTTGTCCGATTTGGATGCTTATGACGATTACTAAACATCAATTGCAGTCGCTGAATCCAGTAGTGGTCCTATACATGCTTATTATTATCTTTTGTAGTCATAAGTTGTTATATCTACATACGTTTGCCATAAGTATCTTGGCAGGTACCCAATCTCGTGTATATTATGTCAGTCGGTGATTTCCGTTACTCGATATCAGAAAGGATGAGACCGTGGGATATGGCACGTAAACCGCTATATTATTACAATATAGGCGCTGGCAATGTATGTCACGTCACCACACTGTATACTGTATGTATTCAAGACACGGTACTTACATATAAAACTGTTGAACAATAAACAAAAGTATATAATAAGTTAAGTACAGTTAGCCTACGAAATATTTGAGCACTTTAGTACTTTGTCACAAGGTTCTAGTATACTCAAATTTTTCATGGCCCCACTGTACATACCTAGAAAGATGGGCACAGTAAAACGTATGATTACAAATACTAACTCGTAATTCTAAGTTGTCATTTCACTATGTCACTTTGTCTTATTTCCCCTGGCATTTCAAATAGAAACGTGTTTTCATTTTCTTTTCACCAAGAGACAAGCATAATCAATCAAATTATATCACAATGAACAGTGAATGAAGATACTATTGTTCCAGAAGAAAGAAAGAAAACATGAGTTGAAGTAATAAAATTCGCGATATTATGATGAATAGAGGTGGGGAGTGCGGGGCAACAATAGGCGTCACGCACTGGCGACCTCATAACCATCCTACTCCAATTTATGGACGGCATTTTCGGTTCACAGAGTGCCTCCCGAGATACGATACGAATAGTTGTAGTGCTCGCCGTGTCATCTATTACACGCTTACTACAGTTATTACTTTTTTGTCCCTGGACCTTTGTTGGAGTTGTGTGCCCACATTATCTTTACAGATATACAATATTACGAGTACAAAACCGTTTTCTTTTTGAATTGCGAGATTCTAATGATTTTACTTTCTCTAGAAGTTTATGCTGTTAAATAATGATGCCAAAGAACATTCTGTATTAATTCAGAAAAGGAATAAATGAAAGAAACCTTGCCGCTGCCAAATGTCTAGGACGTGTCTGAGAGGCACAGAAGGCAAAGATTCACAGGCTGTGAGGTTGGCAATGCTTATTTTTATTCTCGAATGGAAGACAGCTCGCGTCCCCAGTGGCGGCAGCCAGGCGAAAAGAGTGTTGTCTCTGAAAATTTTCTTGCCCTCCTCCTGCATGGGCCGGCGCTGTTTCAAGCGTCTTTTTATTTTCTGTATATTTTTACTTAGAACACATTTCCAATGATATTTCAAGCACTGCGGTAACTTTTATATTTTAACTATTATATTCAAAAAATATCTGGCAATTATTAGATATTTTGTGGTTTTGAGCCGTGACAGTTATGGAATGATCAGCTGTTTCGTATACATAATAATATGCATTTCGTATATACCTATACAGTTAAAAAGTTAAGCAAGTATAACGAAGGCATTTTATTCAAAAATGAATTATTAGTAGGTATAACACTGCAAAGTTTCCGGTTAGAGAAAAAGTAGGAAGACTCATAATAAGATGAAAACTTTTTGATCGTCTTCCAAAGTCGGCTTTGGATCTTACTGCCGTACTTAGCGACTTTTAATTGCGATTATATTCGTTTCTACTTAATGATTTGTCACCGAAAAAACGAAGAAATAAATGTCTCTATTTACTTATCGCAAAAAGAGTATTCCCTCAGATTCCAACTTTAACACTCTGGCTAGTGTTAAATAAAAGAGAGTCACGCTCTATTAGCAACCCGCAATCTAGAATACAACACTTCATTGGCCATCAAATCTCAGGCAAAACATTAAGCAAATACTGAACCTGCCTATGTTAATAGTTACGTTACGATGACCGGATAGCCTAGTGGTTACAGAACCTGACTATGAAGCTTGAGGTTCCGGGATGGATCCCCGGTCGGGGCAGATATTTGTATGAAAATACAAATTTTTGTTCTCAAGTCTTGGATGTTTCATATGTAAAGTATGTATTTATCTATATGAGTATGTTAATTCATTGTCTAGTACCCATATTACAAGCTTTGCTTAGTCTGGGTCTAGGTCAATTGGTGTCAATAGCCCCATGATATTAATATTATTATTATTATAGTTTGAAGTAATATTTGATCGTTAGACTTTATATATAAAGAGATTGTTATATTCTACTTAATTCTAGTTTTGGTATGCTTGTTTCTATTATTCGACAATCCCGAACTCGAAGTTGGGATAACAAGGATTTATAGAAGTCTAAAGTTTCATCCAAGAAATAAAAGCTTTTCGTTTGCGAAACCACGTAGACTACAGCATTAGCAAAGTTAGTTAATACTTCGCTTTCTTGCTTCATAATTTTATGGTGGCTCTTTATATGAAGCACGTAACGAAAAATAGATAGCAAACTCCTGAGACTGTTTTCGTAAATAAATGAAGTCGCAAGTGTTGATTGACCTAAGAACTGCTCCCTAATCACATTCCAACTCTCGCAATGGACCCATTTATTTCTCTTGGGCGAGGGAAATAGAGGCAAACTTTATTCATTGCCTAACATTTGGGAGAATTCTGCTACATGAATAATATACTCGCATACGCACATGAAGGAATACAAATTATCAGGATTACTAGGCATGTTTTTGTTGCAGCAGAGAGGCCCGCATCTCATTATGCCCCTCCCCGGACGGGCCGCTAATCCTTGGTCACTACAAAGTGATTAACATAACACAACATCGAGATACGTATACAGCTCTCCAGCTCCGTGTCCCGAAATAGAACACCCAGTCACGGGATGGCGGAAAAACCATAAAGCTCGGGCTCTGTCATGTTCTACCTTCGTACCTTCAAACTTGATCAAGTTGAGAGGTTTTCTCTTAAGGCGCTGACAACAGTTATTAAATGCGTTTTTAAAATTTTACACGAAATCGGTTTATTAGTTACGCTAGTTAACTTAGTTGAATGTATTTTTTTTTCTCACATTGTCGCATTAGGCATCGCCTGTAAAGATAATGGTAAATGTGGAAATAAATAAATAAATAAATAATAAATCAATTTTGTAAAACTTTTAAAAACTGACGTTGATTTTGATGTGGTTTGCTCTTTCCAAACCGCGATTATATAAAGTTGGCTCGATAGGTTGAACACAAAAGTACCCATACCATAATTTTCAATGAGAAAACCTTCGTTATTTGTAAATGATTTTGTTTTAAAGTCTAACAACCAAAATAAAAAAAGCGTCACGCCACTGGTATAATTTTTTTACTTATCATTTATATACAGGGAAACCAAAAGTATGTAAGAAGAGTGGCGCTGCTCAGGACCAGACTTAAAGAAATATGACAAACTTTATCACGTTAAAAGGCAAATTTACGGCTTAGAACGACGCGGATACCGTCATATAACTTTGCTTTAGTAAAGATAATTAATTGACTTCCACTAAAGAGCAATGTCTGGCGCGCAATAGATCAATCAAATCAGGGTAATTTGTCATAGCCGCAAGATTGGCTAACTTGAGTTGTGGGATACAACGTGGTAAGTTTGCTGCGTAATTACTTAGGTATTGCTAAGTTATTATGTTATTATTATAGAGTAGATAAGCCGAAATGTTAGCGAACTGAAGGGGCCCCATTTTATTATTTTTTCATTTGCAGGAAATACAAAACCGGTAGTTTAAGTATCCTCATTTTTGTAAGGGCAGATTGAATAAATATCCACCGTGAGACTGCCATAATGAAATCAAAGGATCACTGGCGTATTTCTAGTGGAAATCTGTTCGACATAATTGTATTCCGGTTCCGGACCAATCTGTGGTAGGTACCTACTTAATTCAGGAGTGCTGACGATACTGGATTGATCTCCTTAATGAGCTCTCCTCGTACCTATGGCCTCAAATTGATCCAAAACACGTTGGGCAAACCTCGAGAGCAAATGTCGAAGCATTGTGTTTTTAAAACTTGCATTATAAATAAGAAGAGAAATGATCAGCAGAAACCCAGTAAAGTAAATTAAATTATTACGATTATTTTAAACTGATTTTTGAGATTTGCGTCAAAAAATGGCCATGAAAGTTCGAATGTTGCCGCTTTTATTTTACCTTAAAGCTTTTATTTATTAACCTACCTTATACTCGTATAGTATTATAATTCATGAAAAGAAATATTCCCATTTAAGTGGAATTTTCTTCTACTAATCCCAATCACAAATCAACTTTGCCGGAGCACTTAATCTTCCAACATTCATTTTTGCTTCGCTAAATCTAATAATGTGAAGTTATAACGTCTGAAAAGCATTCTTTTGACATACAAATAATATTCAATGCGAAGGTACCTATGTAAATTAATGGATTACTATTCAATAACATTACCGTCAATCGTTTAAGTGACCAATTATGAATATGCTGTCCATATAAATAAGCATTGCTCTTGTCACTTGTAACTCAATTGTCGATTATGATCCATTATTCGGATTGAACAATATTCTCATTCCAATTACACTATTACTATGTATAGGTACGTAAAATATAATGAAAAAGATCCAGAAAGCAAAGTCAGAGCAATTTCAGTGTAGAAAAGGTCTGCCTGGGAGTTAAAGCTCTTGCAAGCTGCTAGAACATTTTTCCTAATTTCGCAAATGAATTTAGATTTTTTCCAGGGACCAGACTGGCTTGATAGAGGTCTGATGAATGCAATAAAGTACAATCAGCAACATAACATTAATTTAGTATGACCTTTTTCTAGAAACTTGTATAAAATTCCATTTGTCAATATTTTACCAATTTTCTTTTTCTTGAACTTTGTTCTTGAATTCTATTTAAAAGGTTATTCGGTATACATTCGAGAGTTATATGTGTGGAGAAGTTAATATTACTTCGGTTAATAGTAAAAGCTTATAATTTATCTACACGCAGATCTGTTTCATTTTCAAATGAAAACCTTCTTTATTTTCTATTTTCTGATATTGTAATAAAATCATAGCAGCTGGCTGGGTGGCGCGACCGGCGACTGCGAGGGTATTTGCGTAGGAGAAAGGACATGGCTGCCCGGTAATGATTTAACAAATTGCTGTTGAACTTTGAAAATTATATCAATTAGCTATTTCACTTGGTATGTGTTTTTAGTGATGTTAGATAGAAACCGAGGCTCCGAATTGGTTATTTTAGCGTATAAGAAATACAAACGCAATCCAGTTTCGTTGAAATTCATCTACTTACGAAAACTCTTTACTTGTTGAATAAACGTGTCGAAACGCAACTCATAAATTAGACGTGTTCTTACATTCACAAGAGCAAGCTTATTACTAATTTATTTTTCAATTTTACCAGTGTTTCAATTTACCGGTTAGTAAATAATTAATGAACCCGTTCAAATTAAACATTCCTTGATACTCACAGCTGTCTCAATCAGAAACGTCGTTTTCTTTAAAAGTGTAGCATTTCCAAAGATCCGTCAACAGTCAGCACTAAACTTTGTACGGCTGGCGAACAGTCAGTCCACTGCGATTAAAGGTTCCAAAGTTTGACGGGACGTGCGATGGCGCAGGCGGGTATGGCGGGCGTCGCCACCTGTCGCGGGTCGCTGCCGGGCGCGAGCGGGCGGGCGCGGCGACGGCTCGGCGGCGACTGAGCCGGGTCGGCTCGGCCCGGGCACGTGGCCTCCGCCCAGGTGCACTCCCCGCGCCCGCTCGCCCCGCCTGCACCTTGCAACCAGACTGCACACGCCGACACCTTATTAAAATGCATCAGACAATCGCCTATACCAAAGGTTGTAAATGCAACGCATCAAATCGGCCGAACGTTATTTTTGACGTTAAGTGGTTTCCGCTTCGCCATTAATCAAGAACTCGGCGAACGTGTCGTGCGTTACCCTTTTATGTGAAAAGGGGATATTGTCTGCCATTGTGGCGTGATAAGTAAATACGAGTCGGGTGCTTCGACTTTCGTTTTTACACCCCTGGTGAGTACTATCTCATCAGTTTGAAATTGAGTCCAACGTTAATTGGATTTCTTTCATAAAACGGCGTTAATCAGTGTTGGACTCGGTTCCGAACGCTCTGTGATTAATTTTTTGTGTTTCTCTATTCCATTAGCAGCGCAAATTGAATTCATATCTTACTCCGCCCACTAAACTCCCTGAAAATGGGCGGGCCTATTGTGATCATGATTTGGGTAAACATGGTTTCAAAAAGCGTTCAAAAAGGAGAAGGCTGTAATTTTGTTCAAATTATTAATTGATTTTGTCTGGGTACTGCTACAAAAATGCCTAGTGGCTGCTACGAGCGCTACGCCGTACTTTTTGCTACGGTCGCTACGCCGTAGCTTTTGCTACGAGCGCTACGCCGTAACTTTTGCTACGAACGCTACGCCGTAGCTTTTGCTAAAGCTAAATCGTTTGTGATAGACATCTCTAAATTAACGCAGCTAGAATAACCGCGGCCAACTTGAATATTATATTCATGACCTTTCAAACTTTATCGACACAAAAGAGTGAAGCCACTTAGGGAAGAACAGTTTCTAAAATATAATCCGCAACTAATGACTCCATAATTTGAACTCTTAGTGACTGCAGGCTGAACGTGTTAAGTAGGCCAGAGTGGTCAGCAAAACAGCTTGTAAAGCAAGCTACCTGCAAGCAAGCTGCCAGGCTCGGTTAAGCGCCAATGTGCTATCAATAAACATTACTGTGGCGGTAAACATGGCCGCTTGGAGTGCTTTTATACGAGTGCTGCTGAAAGAGAGGTAATGTTTTTAGGATACGTGAATTAAGTGAGTTTTTATATTCATACAATATGATTCAAATTGATTGATACTGACGAGGTGATAAAAAAAGAAATAGGTTCCGATTCAAAAATTGAAGACACATCTGTACCTAGTTTTTTTAAATTGTATTACCTTTTACCTTTTGTTCAAATCTCAGCTTGCCATCAACGAAGGAAATTTACACTTTAGGCACTAATCAGGGGTGTCTGTTATTAATTAAACATTTGATTATCAGCCATAATCGCCAATTTTTTATCACTGCAGATAGCTTATTGATATTAACTAGAAACTTATATAGTTTATGACTTTGGTTATACATTATAATCAGGACTGATATCGGGGGACCCTACACGCGGAACGGCCCTGAGGCCCCGGGGGTTCGGGGGTTGGGGGTCGATCCCATTAATTACAACAACAAAACAAGATTCATGCGTGAGAAAACCATTGGTCCTAAAAGACAGATTAACTACCAAAGATTAGTAAAAAACAGCAAGAATTAATTGAAGAGAGATGAAAAGCAATGAATGAAAAATTCGTAGTGGTTTGACCTAAGATCTCTCAAGCATTCGACCATCCGGTCGTGAACTCAAACTACTCGAATCCTGGGTCTCTCGAGTTTTTCGGAATTGATGTGCGAATACATTTGAAATTTACCATGACTTTCTCGGTGAAGAAAAATGTCGTAAGGAAACGTTCACACCTGCAAAGCAGTTCTATGGTGAATTTGAAGGTCTGAATCGCTTAAAATCTAAATGCAGATCTGTGCCCCGCAGTGGGACGTATATTATTGGCAGATCACGATGATAAAGCTAAAGAACTTAAATTTTTTGGTAAATAACAGGGATCGTTAGAGAAACTGTTCTCACGTAGTAGACCCAGTATCTCGTTGTAAAAGGTGGACTATGTCTATCAGTGAGGTAAATTACTTTATTTAACAGCCTTGTTCCGAGATACGCTCGCGTAAAGAGTCTTGCAAATATATGTTACTCTGTTTTGATCTATATAAAAAAACCCTGTTTTCGTTTACTTAAAATTAAAAGAATACGTAAGCTCTCGAACATTCCTAAGACGTATATAGTAAGTACTGTGTCATCAAATATGCTATCTACTATATAAAAATCAGTCGGGTTTTCCTTCCTGACGCTATAACTCCAGAACGCACGAACCGATTTCCACGGTTTTGCATTCGTTGGAAAGGTCTCGGGCTCTGTGAGGTTTATAGCAAAGAAAATTCAGGAAAAATTTCAACAGAAAACACACGCGGACGAAGTCACGGGCAACAGCTAGTGCTTAATTAGTTGATAATAAGCTGAAGCCAAAAGGAACACTAATTAATTAGTTAGTTACAAGTGTATTGTCCCTTACAAAGTCATTAGTAGAATATAATGGTGTCAAGGATACAAACAAAGGAAGTACGCATTCTTTATAAAAGTCTCATAAAACAAGCAGTTAAAGCATGTCGCTTCGCTGCGCGCGTCTAGTATGCAGCGGCTTTAAGGCCGGATCCCAGGCAATTTATAGCATCGATTAGCGGTTCCAAGATAGACTGTGCATTAGTTTAATACTGAGCCAGCCGATTCGCTTGACCCAGAACAGCGTTCTACACATACACACGCACTATCTGACCACACATGTACATGTAGGACGGACAGAGCAAGTGCAGTTAACAAAATTAAAAAGAGAGAAGAAGAAAAGTTAAATAAAATCAAAATCATTTTGATGCGGGCCGTGCTGAGGAGAATATGGGAGACGGACATACCTTCGCTATGCCGCCATCCCTCCTAAATAGCCACAGGTTTGTAGATTGGGATGATGTAGATTGCTTTGCTTATTCATGATGAAGCGAATAAAGATGACGATGCGAGAATATAACATATACATATTTTGAGAGGTTTTGACGTGACAACGTCTTATAAATTGGTTTGCCGGGTGACACTTCAAGAAACTGCGTTACGCTCCGCTCACGTTATGACGTTACCACTCAAAGTCGTTGTCACGTAAAACTTTCGCCCGTATACCGACTTTACAGGCAACCATTTTTTTTTAATACAACCAATTCACTTGACAGCGGTAATTTTGTAATAATGGTGACAACCCCTAGCCCTAGAGTAACTTTTTATATAGTAGTAATAGAGACCACCAGAATGGGAGATGCATAAGTGTCTCCATCTATGAAGGTGTTTTGTAACTAATGTCTTACTAAAAAGACTAGCGAATTTTGGCCAATGACAGCTTGGCTTTCCCACCTCCTTGCACACGGCAGCGCGACGCAACACTTTTAGTCTACATTTTTAGTAACACCTTCGTGAAGAAACGAGATATTGACCTGATTCTAAATTTCCAGCGTAAGTAATAAATGTCCAAGCTGGTAGATACTCTCCGCCAAACCGCTAAACCACTATTAAACCGCTAAACTTGTAGTTTTTTTAAATCAGGTCTCGTAAAAGTTTAAATAGAACATATTTCACTTAGAAAGTTTTTCGTTTTATCACCCGACGCGACCAACTTTCCCAGTTCAACAAGAAACATTGCAAGAATCGACAGCGATGTTTTATGAAATATGCAAAAGAACGAGGGAAATCAGTTAATAAATTGATTCATGGCGATGGAGCGAAGCTATTTCGCACTTTGCGTGATCAGAATGTAATTTTCAGTCGGAGTTTACGATAAACAACCCTCGATAATTCTTCTCGCATCAATACTTTATGAGAAAATTATGGAACCGAATGTAATGAAAAAGAAACTTCCTGCACGGCTAGCACAAACAGCTTCGGTTAGGTTTTTTTTGGAAGGTATTCACCTACCGTCAGAGCAAATTAAAAGTATAAACGAAGTTCTGCGGACGTCAAAGTCGAGTCAGTAAAACTACGTTTTGCCCTGCGCACACTTACAAGAAACCTGTTTGAGCTACGCATATGTGTGCTGAAGCGTGTATATAGCTTTACCTGGCCTTTGCTGTTCACGGAATCGTCTTTACTTTTTCCGTCAGAGGTATTCATCTACATCCTTACTAAACAAGGAAGAGACGAAACGAAGAAAAGCCGGAAACAGGTCGTCTTTCTAGCCTAGGGATATGTTGGTATAGTTAACGCCGGCCTTTGGGTTATCGGTTATTATTAACATTTAGTAGGATGACAAATAGCGTAGCGTAGAAAAGCTGTCAAATGCGGAAATTGCCCTTGCTCCAGAAACTGCTTGTTATCTCAAGTCGACAATAAATTATCTTTCTTTTGTTTTTTGACATTCATACCTACTAGCGGTAATTGCAGTCTCTCGGCCTTATCTAGTTTCATCGCACCTTTTCTAATTAGTACAATATGAAAGAGAAGCAATTAGCGAGCGAAAATTTGATTATACTGACGTAAACTAATGCTACTCAACTAAGAATCTGGTTCGAAAAATAATACTTAATAAGAACCTGCATTAGTCTCAGCATTCGGTCCTGATTTTTTTGTCTATCAACTACTTTTAGCTGTTGCGTGCGACTGCGTCGGCAAGCATTTTTTATCACTATCCTTCGAATACCAATCAATCAATGACTCATGTCCTTTATGTCCAAATATCTTCTTGCCAAATTTAACTGGTAAAGTGGTTTTACCGTGAAGAGTTATATTCACTTTTATAAAATAGCATTTGGTAAAGATAAGTCCTGGCTCTTCTATGCCCAGACCAAGTTTTGGGCCTAAAAAGCTGTTTTGCATTAAGATGGCGTAAAGTAGCTCTAGACAAGCAATACATACATAAATCACGTCTTTATCCCTAACGGGGTAGACAGCCAAAAGTGACAAGCAATATGAACTTATTTTTTAAATATTTAACCGCTGAATAAAGAACTCCCATGAGTACAGTCCTAGATGTAAAATAGTGTACCTAGTTACCTGCTCATGATTCTCAGTATTTCAAGTATAAAATGTCACTACTTCGCTTCACACTCTAGTCTAATAACTAGCGTTTTCCTCACACGTCAATTTATGGTAAAATTATGGATCGGGAAAGAGTAAAGTGAAACTTCCCGACGTCCGGCAACCCGATACCACGTGCGCTGCGTTTTAGTTTAGTTATAAAAGGAGAACGGCAGGGACCATAAAACATTATATATATCGGATTGCCGGGCGAGTCACCCGTCGACATGGTCGACGCGGTAGTAAATACGCACTGCTTTATAATAATCACACAACACTTTATTAATTTAAGCAACGATTCGTAACTAGTGTACACGGATTACTCTAATTAAAAGGGATGCAAATCAGAGCTAACGGGTTTTGCACATTGCTCACTTGTCAGCTGTCCAACTCGGAATGACCTGACGTCTAACTGTCAATATGCGAACCCCGTTCGAGTGTCGTCACTCGCTCTAATAAAATCTACCCACTATGACAAAACAATACTGCCTTCATTTAAAAAGATTACATAGAAAGATCTCATAATCAATTAAATCAAATTTTGCAATCATCTGCACTATTTAATGTGACGCGCCGTTACGGCCATTCTACATTTTCACGCGTCCTCGAGTGATTACTCGCTGTCCAGATCTGTAACCAAACAAAATGCATTTTGTGACTCTCCATTAGTTTCACTCGGTCACCCTGACCAACGTTATGTACGCCATTTTTTTTTTCAAACGAAAAGGTGTTCCTACTAATCCAAACTGAACATCCAACACATTTTGAGACACTCAACATACTTGTAATTATCTTAAACTCATATGCCACATACGCCCAAATGCCACGCAAGCACGAGCGCTTCACAAGCCTATAAACCACATAAGTTCAGAAGCCACACTAGCTTGGTTGCCATTGCCACACAAGCCTACAAGCCACACAGGCTCAGATGCCACACAGGCCTACAAGCCACATAAGCTTAGGAGCCACACAGGCTCGGGTGCCACACAGGCTTAGATGCCACACAGGCTCGGATGCCACACAGGCTCGGATGCCACACAGGCTCGGATCCCATACAGCCTACAAGCTACACAAGCAAAGAAGTCACAAACGCTCGGGTGCTACACAAGCTCACCCGCTAGACAAGTTCATCCGCTAGACAAGCCCGAACGCCACACAGGCTCGGCATGTATCTAGACATTGGTAACACCGATATTTTAAAACAACACAGGCAACATAATGCCTCACCAGTTCAGCGTAAACCATATCTTAAATAGTTCAGTTTACCAGGCACGTAATCACAATACAAACTCAACTAATTGATCATTTGAACTCACCGTTGCCGTTACTGGTGTATTCTGACGTTTCACTAGCGGTCTGTAAACCTGAACATAATTCCAAAGGAACATAGCAGTCAGGCATGATTCGCAGGCGATCATGGGCATACTTATATGTTCTCTTAGAATCAAGGGCTTTAAGAAGATATCTGTCACCATCAAGAACCTCTGTCACCTCATACGACCCCCTAAATTTCTGATTTAGCTTTGTTTGGTTTCGCTCATGGTTTTCTAAAAGGACGAAATCCCCAACGACAAACCTTTTTACTTTAGCTTTATTACTGTCATACCTGTTTTTTTCATAATTTGCACTACACGTTATGCCTTTTGCCGCCTGCTCTCTAATTTGCTCTAAATCAACCTCACAATCGTTACTATCCAATGCTACCAGATTTAAAGGCCTAGCCACTTTGCCTACAAGTAACTCAAGGGGACTAGCTTTAGTTATTCGGTTGTGCGTACAGTTGATAGCTAACTGAACATCAGGCAACGCGTCTTGCCACGATTTATTTTTGTCTGCTTCTACTGCAGTCAACATATTTTTGAGCGTTGACATGACTCTCTCAACTTGTCCATTGGCCCTACTTGTTCCGGTAGCTATCAAATGTAAATTGATATTGTTATTACAGCAGTAATCCTTAAAATCCTTACTCGCGAAACATCGGCCTTGATCAGCTATTACACGAGTTGGAGCGCCAAACAATGATACGCCATGTTTTAGAGCCTTGATTGCATTCGCGGCGTCAATATTTAGAGTATGGTATAAAACGACATATTTGGTAAACGCATCTATGGTAACGAAAATAAACTCTTTGGTATCATTTTTACCGCTAAGTTTACCCGTAGCGTCTATGTGAACCGTATGCCATGGTATGGTGGCTTTTGGGATGGGATGCAACTCTGACTGCGATTTTCCTGAATGCGACTTCGATAATCTGCACGTGATACAGTTCTCTACGAACTTGCGAACATATTTGTTCATATTAGGAAACCAGTAGTGACAGAAGGCTTTTTCGAGAGTTTTCTCCCATCCCAAATGCATAATACTTTCATGAACAAGGTTGATAATCGCCCACTGGAATGCTCGAGGAACTATCGGTAACCACACGCTTCTATTGTTACGTTCTACTTTTCTGTATAGCGTACCGCGACGTATTTCATAAGTTTTGGCTAAATCGACAGACAGGGTTGTATCTTGCAATTTTTTAACAATTGACGATAATTCAGGATCTTTTTGTTGTTCTGCTTTAATCCAGTTGTCAGAAATGTCTACTAAATTTACATGCTTTTGTTCAACCTTAGCTACGTTATTTGGGACTGGTAACGGATTTCGGGATAGAAAATCAACGTGCTCCATCTGTTTGCCTTTGCGGTACTCGATATCAAAATTAAATGCTTGTAAGAAGCACCACCAACGATGTACACGTGGTGTAAGGTCAACCTTAGCCTTTGATGCTTTAACAGCATTACAGTCTGTCACTACGACAAACTTTCTACCGTGGAGATAATGCCTAAAATGTTTGATCGAGTTTACTACCGCGAGTGTCTCGAGCTCGTACGAATGATACCTTGACTCTGCACTGGACGTACGGCGGCTGTGGTATTCCACCACATGCATTTTTTCGTTTACTTTTTGCATAAGTATAGCACCATATCCTTCAGCGCTAGCGTCTGTGTGTAACTCAATAGGGTAAGCTGGATCGAATATCATAAGAACCGGTTTGTCAGTGAGCACTCCTATAATTTTTTGACGGATTTCCTCAAATTTACTAGTCCATTCGATTTTACCTTTACCTGACGTAAGTCTGTACAGAGGAGCCATTAATAAGGAGAACTTGGCCACAAATTGACGAAAGTACGAAGCCAACCCAATGAATTGTCTTAATTGAGTGACTGTCTGTGGAGGGGGTAACTCGGTCAAAGCTTTTATTTTTCGAGGATTAGGTCTGATTTCACCAGCTAAGATCTCGTAACCCAAAAACTCTACCCGTTCTTTAAGAAAGGCACACTTATTTATGTTCATTGAAAAACCCGCTGTAGTTAAAGCGTTTAACACCAGTTTCAATCTATCTAAACCCTCTTCAATTGTCCTTGAAGGAATAATTGCGTCATCTAAATAGACCACAGCGAATGATTCAGTAAGACTTCCCAAAGCCTTGTTAATTGCTCGTTGATACACCGATGGGGCATTACGTAATCCGAAAGGCATAGACAAGTATTCGTACTGCCCATCCGGTGTAACAAACGCAGTACGCTCAACAGATTCAGGGTGGATAGGGATCTGATGGTAACCGCTGGCCATATCCAGCGAGGTAAAATAATGTGCACCTACTAGGCGCTGAATTTGGTCCCCTATCAACGGAAGGGGATATCGATCCGGTACAGTATTGTTATTTAGTTCCCTATAGTCAACACAAAGCCGATCAGAACCATCTTTCTTTTTTACTAAAAGGATTGGGCTTGCGAACGGTGAAGAGCTATCACGTATGACGCCAGCTTCTTTAAGGTCTTTTATTTTATCGCGAACAACCTGGCGTTCTTCAGGAGTTAACCTATAAGGCCGCCGTTGGACAGTTCGATTTGGTTCAGTTAGTTTAACTTCAAGCTGGCCAGTAGTGACTCTACCCACAGGTGTACCTTCTACAAAATGTTCTGAGTGCTCATTGAGTAACAGTGAAAGTGATTTTTTGTGTTTTAATGAGACATCGGTGTTAATTTTGCTAAAATCCTGGGATTTGGATTCTTTATCACAAATCAAAGTAATTTTATTTCTCTTTACTTTCAAATGGCTATGAAAAATTTCGACTGAGAAACCCAAAGAAATTAAATCACGGCCAATCATAATATCGTTCGTGAGGCAAAAATCAGGCACAACATGAAAAAGCAATTCTACTGTATAGTCATGTATAGACACAGTTGCCAGTATTTGAGTCGAACAGGTCAAATTTGCTTTGCCTATACCTAACAAAGTTACACAACTATTGCTACGCTTACCCGCGAAATTTTGCGCTATACTTTCCCGAATCAATGAACATTCGGCACCAGAGTCGAAACAAAATGAAAACTGCTCACCGTGGTTTATGAGGAAATCAGTAGCCGGTTTGATTAGCACCTTCATCTTTTTGTTCCCTGTTGGGACAACGCGTAGCAATATGACCAGACACGCCGCAGCGATAACACGTAGGTGGAGTGGTTGTCTTCTTTGTGGTATTACTCTCCTGGCTTGAAGTTTCACCTGCGGCTGAAACATTAGAACGCACGGCTGAACTGTTATCGCGTTTTATTGTTTTAGGGCATTCGATTGCCCGATGACCAAACACGCCGCAGTTGTAACACTTCTTTTGAAACTCAATTCGCGGTTTCTTAGCATCATCACTGTAGTTACGAGGTCGGTCTTGAGACAGTGGTCTTTTGCGATAAACATAGGCCATCAATTCTTGCTGAAGCTTGCTTCTAGTATTCACTTCACCGGTAAAAGCAAGACGCTGCAATCTCGGTTCAATTTTAGCTGTATGCGCTAAAGTAAGCGCTATCGCAATTTGTTCTACGGTTAAGTCCTTCCAACGGGATAGCAATGAGCTTAAAATACGGTTAGCATAGGCTGAAAGGCATTCGCCTTCTTTGGGACTCTCTTGTAATATCTTATAAAGAGCTGCAGCGGGCGTTTCAGCTGCAACGAAGCGTGCAAGGAACAGCTCTTTCAATTGAGGCCAAGAAATACCAGCAAAACTATGTTGGGCTAGCCACGCCGCAGCAGAACCTTTAAGCGCTTTACTCATCACGATAATTAATTTACTTCCAACTAACGGATTTTCGGCTAAGCAGAGATCAACAGTATTGCACCATGACTGTGCATCACTATCAGCTATTTCTGGATTAAATTCAGGCAATGATAGCTTAAATTCTTGAACGGAAGGTCGCATTGTTTTTATTAATTCCGTCAACTGTTTTTGCTGCATTTCAAACATTAACTTCCAACGGTTATTTTCGTCATACATAGAAGCATAATCAACAACAATATCATCACCTGCATTGCTTGTGTTCTGCTGCTCTTGAGGTAAGTCCGAACCCACTTCCGATATCGGATTGCCGGGCGAGTCACCCGTCGACATGGTCGACGCGGTAGTAAATACGCACTGCTTTATAATAATCACACAACACTTTATTAATTTAAGCAACGATTCGTAACTAGTGTACACGGATTACTCTAATTAAAAGGGATGCAAATCAGAGCTAACGGGTTTTGCACATTGCTCACTTGTCAGCTGTCCAACTCGGAATGACCTGACGTCTAACTGTCAATATGCGAACCCCGTTCGAGTGTCGTCACTCGCTCTAATAAAATCTACCCACTATGACAAAACAATACTGCCTTCATTTAAAAAGATTACATAGAAAGATCTCATAATCAATTAAATCAAATTTTGCAATCATCTGCACTATTTAATGTGACGCGCCGTTATATATCTAATGCATATTTTATTTTTCACACAAGATTATTAAGACTGCCTATATTTTGTATTTCTCCTATCAAGTTAAGGGGGTTAAGATCATAGGAATCATGTTATAGCCTCACCAGGCTAGCAACCCATCACTATTTTTATTCCATTTTCCACCTATACGCCCACATTCTTGCCAAATGTGGCCTGTAGGTACCTGTTACCTTAGGCTCTGTCTACCCCGTAAGGGATAAGGACGTGATTTGTGTATGTGTATGTGTATGTACGTTAAGGGATTTCTAGGGATAAGTTCACCTTTGTATTCTTCCCTGTTAATATTACATTTATTTTTATTTGGTTACCAGGTTTTTCCCCGCGACTTCGTCTGCGTCGAATTAGAATTTTGTGTAAGTTATTTTTATTTAGTGGCAAACATTCAATTAGAGCACAATTACTGCTATCAGAAACTATTTAATCTCCTTTCCCGGGACCGTACCCCCAACAACCACCAACCATTTGAAGTCGTTTTTATTTGGTTATGTGCAATAAAGATTTATTATACTAATACGTTATCTTTGTTTTGCTTATCGTCATCTTAACTCTAGATGAACTGCAATTAATTGTAAAACATATCACGATGTTGCAATAAATGAGGGGTCAACGAACGATGTTTTAAGGTTTTTTTTTATATAAAACTAGCAACCCCTCCGCGACCCCTCCGAGGCTTTGCACGGGTGTAATCAGTGTATCTCTACAATATTATGCATGTATTATTCATATAAACCTTTCTCTTGAATCACTCTGTCTAATAAAAAAAAACAGCATCAAATCCAGTCCGTAGTTTTAAAGTTCTAAGCATACATAGGGACACACAGACAGACAGCGAAAAGCAACTTTGTTTTATACTATATAGCTGACCCGGCGAACTTTGTTCCGCATTAAATTTCAAAAAATCCAGTGGTTTGGGCTGTGCTATCCCGCGGGAACTATGCAGATTTCAGGGATAAAAACTATCCTATGTCCTTTCCCGGGACTCAAAGTATCTGTATACCAAATTTCAACTAAATCGGCCCAGCGGTTTAAGCGTGAAAAGGTAACAGACAGACAGACAGACGGACAGACAGACAGACAGAGTTACTTTCACATTTATTATAGTAATAATAATATAGTAAGGATAGTGATAGTTAGTGTCACAAACGAGCAAGTGGGCTACCTGATGGTGAGCGAGCACCATTATCCATGAACACTACAGGATGGTGAATACTTTACCACCCTAAAGATCTAATGTGGAAAGGAATAGAATGGAATGTTTAATCATTTTAATAGATACAATGTCTTACTCTCCACTCCTGCTTGGCGACAGAATTTGCGAGTAAGAGAAGGTTCTACTAACCGCAAATAGAGGAATGGAATGCTCGTTTGCCACTTTAATTCGTAAAAATATCTCTAACAATGCATAAAAAATGAATAAAAAGCTGTACCTACTCAACAACGACCACGATCACTGTCAAGTTTGCAGCGACTTAAAAGAAATTCCAGAGCTAGAAAAAACGTAGGAAATAAATTATCAAAATCGATAAAAAAAAACAAAAACGTTCAATCACGAGGCATTAGCGTTTGAATTTGTGCTATGACTCGCATCATATCACGTAGCACTCTACGCGTAGCGCTGCTACGCCGCGTCAGCTACGTGTGTCCCGAATGAAAACGCAATTAGGCGTCCCTAGCGTGTTGTCTCCGAATCACCGAACGCACAAAAACTGAACATAATAGGACGGCGACCCGACCTTGCAATTTCCGCGAGATTATTGTTATTTCTTTTCTTTCGCTATTATACATTACTAGCTGACCCGGCGAACTTTGTTCCGCCTTAAATTTGAAAAATTCCAGTGGTTTGGGCTGTGCTATCCCGCGGGAACTATGCAATTTTCCGGGATAAAAACTATCCTATGCCCTTTCCCGGGACTCAAACTATCTGTATACCAAATTTCAACTAAATCGGCCCAGCGGTTTAAGCGTGAAAAGGTAACAGACAGACAGACAGACAGACAGACAGAGTTACTTTCGCATTTATAATATTAGTAAGGATGATACCCGGAAGCCTAAATTATTCAAGCAAAACCGGTACGTACTTGTAATATTTATGTGCATGCACCAAATGGGTCATCTGATGATAAGTGAATATCGATACCCGAGGATACAGATACGTTGCCACCTTAATGCCAGCAATTTCAACGGCTGTCTCATTGCACTACACTGCAACACAGAAGCGCAGGCAATGCTGATCAGTGGCTGGATTATCTGGTACAAAGGTGATAGCGACGATCTCCTATTATTATTAGGTACCAGATCGTACTTATCGTACTTACCAACGTTTCACTTTCCGGTAAGCGGTCGCCGCTCTAGAAGCTTCTGGCCCCAACGGACACTAGTTCTGCGAACAATGTACATCAATTACATGTTTTTTTTAATTTCTCTATAGTTAGTACCTAGTAGTTACTTTTAACTTCAGTCAACATCAAATTATTCCTCGCTATCGCGATTATTACAGACACTCAATGTTACTTTGATATTTTAATTATCAGCCACTCACCGTCTCGTCTTGCTCAAGTTTAATTCTATCTCCAATATTTTCAAGCCAAAGAGTTATATTACTCTAGAACCATAAAAGAAAATTGCTCGGAAAATGGGAAATAATGTCTTTATGATCTTACTACTTAAAACTTAAACGCGTCTGAAATTTCAATTTTCCATGAACTAACATATGAGAAAGAGAGAGGTAGAGAGATTTATTGACAAGTACTCGATGCGCAGCGAAAACAGTATATTAGAAAAACTCAAGTAGTAGAAAAAAATACTGCTTAATTAACACGCTTGTCCACGTTTTTGTAGTATGATCCGGTCGGCCAAATAAGATCACCTTTCGTCCCCTATCAAATGAAAACGTCGCTAAAGTCAAACTTTCAAGTTGGCAGCCAACTACGACGTGCAGATGATTTTCAACCAATTAGGGTAGCCGACCACATATTTGGCTGATGGTACCTAAAACTACGCTAAATAAAATTGTATAAGTTTCACTGTGAACTCAAATTTGATACAAACAATACGGTGCTTGCTCACACAATGCTTAATCACACAGTGTGCATCGGGGTTTAGAAATATTTATTTACTTTTAAAAAGCCTACCAATAGACGTAAATTGCTGAGCCAGGCTTTAATAGAAATATCGCGAGTGGGTAACTATTTGTCTGGTGCAGTATTTTAGTTGCAGTTTCGGAATTTCCACTCGAAGCTTCTATTCAGACACGTACGAATACTTTAAAAAATATCTTTTTTTATATTGCTTTGAAACAATTTTGTGAACTACACAGTACTAGTTTAAAAATGCCAGTATTTTAGTATCTGTTTTACCGATTGTTTTCAGTCTTTTACAAAAATAAAAATGTAAATAAAATCTCAAGAATAATTAACCTTTACAACTTGTTTACAGTCTTTGCTTTACTTACATAAACTTGCTTACTTACATAAACATAAACAGATTTCTGTAATTAAGTTTAAAGCTTTAAAGTGGACCCTTAAAATTCGTGAAAAGTATTCAAAATAACTCATGTCCTTTCATTGGAGAATTAACCAAGAGAGTGCTAATACCGACTATTCAATTCTGAAACATATCAGTGATTTGCTACTTATACAGCACAAGCACTAGTTTTTCGCAAATGTTTTTCCTTTGTTTTTTTATACGCATTTACATTTCTATTTAGGAATAGAGTAAAATCGTTCTAGTTACAAGAATTATGATTACCTGGTACATTTATTTTATTACGTTTTCGTAAAAAGCAATCGAGTTTTATCCACTAAGCCGCGCAACGATTGATCATTTACTATCGATATCGATGACAGCATCAGTTTGTTCAACTCTAATGTCCTACCTTAACCTTAGGTCGGTCAACCAGAGTGCGACGATGCAGCGGTTTCGGTTATTTTACTAATCATATGACATCTCTGCCTACTCTATTACTTAATTCTTCTATGTATTTCCTAGCGTATGAAATAAATAATGATACGGAAGGAAAACAACGTATCTCTTTAACTCAGTCCGTGGAGTGAATTTTAATCTTCTACAGAAAAGTGGGGTGTCGGAAATAAAAATATTTAGTTTTGTGCCAGTCTGTCGCGAGCTTCCATTCTTAATACTAAATCTTACTACTGTTTTACACTTAAAGGAAAGACGAGGCTCTTGATTGGTCTCCTTCATGGTAATTAATTTGTTTAATAACCTGCGAACTGATTTTTATTTTGATTGGAGAGAGATTTTCAACATGAAACTACCGTGAGACTCAATCATAATTACACATAAACGGATAACTCACGTATAAAAGTCGAGTGATGCTCGACTTTTATACGTGAGTTATCCGTTTATGTGTAATTATGGAGAGAGATTGCTCATTCTACAGTTTTAAATGATTCATGATCATCATCATCATACGTTTTCCACGAGATCACCTTTTATGAGGTCTCGATATTTCAACGTAGGTGCATCATGATCGTGGGTAGTCTATAGTTAGCGTAAGTTTTCGATCACAAGATACCTAAGTCTGGATCTGGATGCGTTTGCGTTAAAACTTACAGTTTCGAAGTTCATAATTGTTCCTTTACCTACACTAATATGCATCAATAAAAAAATGAGTGCGACGACTACACACTTTGAATTTCGAAGTAGCCCCGCCCCCTGTTTGTGGCCGTTTCGTTCCTCTAGGATACTGGTTTCTCATAGCGCAATAGTAATTTAGACGTTAACGCAAACACGTTTAAAACGCTTTTCATGACAAAAATTTATATTGCGGATTGGGAGCTCACCAACCCACGCTCTATAATCCCGTAGAAATCATGCCTAAAATCAAATAACATTCCAACACTCGGTATGGAGATGTAATTAAAAAGAAACACCGAATTCCAAGCGTTCGCGTTATCCCGCCGAATGACGTACGAATTACTCATAATCCCGTGTTAAGTGCGTTGCCCTTCGCCCTTCGCGTCGCGGTAAACAACGCACGTGCGACTTAATTCCGCGGATAGATTAGCGCCGTTACGTTGGCCGCTTGATTTACCCGCGCCATCTGTCAGCGTTATGACCGCAACCACGGCAATAATAAAGCTGTGATATACTGGTAAATTAAAAAAAAACGTGATACATTGCAAACAATTTACTGCATCGAATTTTTGCAGACTTGTCACCCATGCTTATTTACAGCTTTCTATTAGTACTTTTCGATGAAGATATCGACATACAGACGAGGGAAAATAACGAGAAGGTACCTATTATCAAACTTTTAATGACAATATATTTTCTGCCCGATATCAGAAGTTGATAAATTATTGGATGAATAAAAAGAAGCCTCTTCTGGTTGTTGCTTATAATGATACTGCGGAAGAACGCATTTTTTCATCCAATCCCCTTCAAATTTTTTCTTTAGGTACATGGATGTCGAATATTGATATAGATAATTTAGTAGCACCTGATTTGGACTCCGTTAAGTCATCTAAAAGAATGTACGAAATTAATAATCTTAGAGCTAATGTGATTCTGGAGTTGAAGGAAAAATATAAAGATTGCTATGTGATATTCACTGATGGTTCTAAATCATCATTTGGAAGCGGAGCTGCTTTCTATGATCCAAATGTCTCAACACAAAACCAGAATAACAATGTTTTTAAAGTTTTGGGTAATGTTTGTGTTATGACAGTTGAACTTGTTGCAATCTCTTGTGCAATATCTTATATTCAAGGAATAGGTATTAAAAATGCTGTAGTATACACCGATAGTAAAAGTGCATTACAACATATAGCCCGCTGTGTCTCTGGACACAGAGGAGTACCTCTAGCATACGAAATTTTTGAGAAAATTATAAGATTTAATGATATGACCTTGAGATTGCAATGGGTTCCGGCACATATTGGTTTGCGAGGAAATGAGGAGGCAGATCGTTTGGCCAAACGGGGTATCGTGGAGGGTCATGAAATTTGTGTTCTTTCATATTATTTAGAGGCGGCCAGTAAATTCAAAGTTAAATGCCATGAAATTTGGAAGGATCATTTTAACGACATGTCGCGAGAAAAGGGTATTTGGTATAAGTGCATTCAAAATGAACCTCCGCGTATACCATGGTTTCAAAACATTTCTTTAAGTAGAAAAAATATTGTTATTGCCCACAGATTGCGTACCGGACATGTTCCACTGAATAAGTTTGGATACCTGATGAAAAAAGTTCTTTCGCCAAATTGCGAAGTATGCGGTACCCTAGAAGATGTCCAACACTTACTAGTGGAATGTGTTCGGAATCGTGTTGCGAGGGAGGCTTTGGTTGCAGCAGCCAATCTGAATATGTATGACACGGGGATGTTTCTAGATATCTTGGCCCAACCGACCTCAGACGTCGCGTTGATGCTGTTCAGGTTGGCTGATGTGACCAACAATATGAGCTAGTGTAATATATTGTTCCACTTGTTTAATTCGCTGTTGCCCTATGGGCTAATGTGACAAAATGTACGAAGCCCGTTTTAAAATAAATAAAAAAAAAAAAAAAAAAAAAAGAAGTTGATAAATCAGTCTTAATTTAAGTTTGGCCTCGGACAAATGTTGTTGGTAGTTAAAGCTTAAACTACCTGTAAGCCATGATAATGCAGTTGTTTTCGAGGTCATCGTGAACACACGCACGAACAGACACACAAGCAGACAGACTAAATTCCATTCAAAATGCCGTGGAGTGGTTTATTTAAACATCATTAATGTATAGATTTGTACAGATAGATTGATGTTTGTTGTCATAGGAATGCGTTGTCCTCGCGTTATCACGCGCAGGTTTCGAGTATTAGCAGTTGATGTTTAGACATCCACTTAAAATTCATATTATATCACATCTCGCGGAAAAAGGTTAAACGTAACCACGGCTACTCTACTAAGAGTATGTATCTGAGAAAGAAGAAGAATCGACTAATTCTAAAACTAGGCCGCAAATGACATACGAGTGTCGAGACCGCGGTCTAACTTCAATCTATCCGGCTTACGAACTTTGCGAAGTTTTCTGTGAGTAATTTTTCAAGCCATAGTTGAACGATCACAATAACAGTCATAAATTATTGAATCAGGCATTACTTTGCGGAGGTCCATTCCTCTGAACAAAATAAATCACCTTGGTGCTCCGCAACCGTTTCGAAAACCCGCTCTTCTCCGCTTTTACATATATGAACATACCAATAACACACAGACTCAACTATCACCAATATCACACAAGATAGGTACCTACCTACTCTCAATTTATTATTTTGCTACAAGACGGCCTTAAGTATTTATGTACACATGCATCACACGGGATGCGAGTTAATGGGAAGGTGGACGTATGATTTTTTCCGTGTTAGCACCTGTTCGTATATCGTGTGTATTCTTTCCATTCGAGGGATTAAAGCGGAAGTTATGTCGGACCCAGCAAATATTGACAAGGATTGTCTACCTCTGAGGGCTTTGCGTGGCTCCCGTAGTAGGTACATATGACAAACTCTTTACGGTCAAGCATCGTACCTACCTTAATCTTAAGACCGCGATAAAGTCCAGTTTAATCGACTATCCCATCAACGCTCCGTCCGAACCTTCAGACCTAGTAGGCTGAAATTGGCATAGAAGCTTCAAATAAAAAGCGTGATAGTTCTTTTCCTCATCAGTGATTTTGACACTGTAAGTAATCTGAGCATCATAGAACGTGTTCAGCGAGCAAATGGGAAAAACAATAGTATTAATTTCAACAAGACTACCTAAGATTTTAAGTAATGCGTTGTAAGCATGCGACGGGTGTGACAGAAACATCATCTGCGGTTTTTTTTGTTTGCTATTCACACATCAAAGGTAAAAAAAATGTACATACTTCTTCTTTCTTTAGATCTTCAGTAAACTAAAAACTAACGGAATACCAATAGTACCAGTATACATTTCAATAAAAATGGAGGTCGAAATCAGTACTGGTTTTTTTTAGCAGCTAACAAAAATAAATCAGAAGCATAAGCCAATGTAGCAGCAATATATTTCAATTTTACATACTAACCGCGGTCACATGGGGCTCGTGTGCCATCTTATCTTGAGCTTAGATCGAAACTTATGATATAAATTTCTTGTCGAAGCTTCTGACAACGGTTGAGTAAGGTAGCTTTGGTATAAAGGGAAGCAACTTCATGAAAGTTTGATGACGAAAGATGTGATTTTAATCCAATAAACTATGGAAATCAAATACCACACTATCCAAATAACACAGTTTGTTAAACCGGACGAGTGCGACTTTGACTCCCGCCCTAAAGGTTCTGAACACGTTTAATATTGTTGCTCTAGACATTACACATTTTTAAAGTACCTACTACTGTAGGTACGCTTTCAAAAACAAAACATAAGGTAACGATGACTCGAAAATTATATTTAATTCACAATCATAGGTCTGTAACGATTGTGACTGAAAAGTGATTATTCACGTACCTACATGTTCTCCTTGGGTGTGTTTGACTGAGCCTTGGTCAAGACCGGTACAATTGTACGAGCTCGTTTATCACCGTTTTTAGTTCCGAAACCTTATTTGACACCGCCCACAACTTGTCACTGCACTGAAGTGGATAATAAACACTTCACAATGGAGATTTCTTTCAAAATTCAGATAGGAAGAGTGACTTTTACAATTAAATGTTGCCATTATAAAACAAAAATGGATACATTTTTATTTCAGAAAATGCAATGAAACAGCCGGCATTCTATCCTGCTAAGTAGAGCGTTACTTGTTAAACTGCAAGTGCGATATTTAATATGATATAGCAGCTTAGTTTGCATAGCTTAGGCGAGTGACCGCATCTGTTGTGCACGCTAATGAACTGAACGCCGACCTCATTCGAGAGCTACTCATGCTTACAAGTTAAGTCCGCAGATACAAGATACAAGCCAATGATCGCATTCCTCAAACGCCCGATAACATAAAGCAATAAATCCCTGGAGTCTAAGCTTTAGTAGCTGTCATAAACGGATTTGAGAACAAAATTTGTCACGAAACGAAATAGCGCGGGAAACGTACCAATGATGCATTCACTTGGATTTTGTGGTAATAATAATAAAATTGATAGATTGCTAGATTAGTAAATAATGATTTCCCAAATTACGTAACATGATTGGAAACTCATCTACTCGACAATGCCATTGATTATCACAGCTTTGCGCTTATACCTATGTACCTATACAAAGTGGTCTAACTCATACATTTGTTAGTGCAGGGTAACATAATAGTGACGTGAACAACAAAACTTAGTTTAAATTATACTTAACGAAAACTAAATTCTTTTCTATGGATAGACCTTTATCAGAGTAACAAGTAGAGCTTTTCGTAAAGTAAGAAAGTGCCCGCATACATTGCGGAAACTCAAGCTACTTACAAAAAAATGAGGCATAAAATTAGTAGCGACCCAGCAATGAAGAGGAAAAAAACTGCGCCGGCTTATTCGTTTTAGTGGTGGAGTACAACTCTCCCTCACGCGAGGAGGCATCTTCACCGTTGATAATGTCGTCATTGAATATGTATTGAGAGTTTCAGTGTTTAACATAATAGCAGTCCGCCTGATGCCGGCCATTTGCATACACTTTATAATCAAATAATGAACTATTTAAAGGCTGACACGATGTCGGCGGTTGCACCGAATACAACGTAAACACATGAGTTATGAGAGGAAATGAATACCGTAGTTGCAGTCGTAATGCGCGTACTAAGTGGATGCAACATAACTGCGATAATGATTTGAAATGGAAACTAACATAGACAGGGAAAATTCAACGGAAACATGATCTAGGTTTGGTTTGTACTGGAAAGAAAACTTACTCATTTCAGAATTAACGGTAAATCTCATGGGTTTTGTAATGCTTAGGTGACTTTATATTTTTTTTGAAAACTGGCATTACGTTAAATACCTAGTATTGACACTCTATTTAGAATCGTATTGATCATCAGTCACTTCCGTTGTGACTTTTTAGAAAGGGAGTCAGTATTACTTGACTGTGTAATTATTGTCTATTTGAAAATTTTCAATCAGTCCATTTGCTAACATGAACATTTTGCATATTTGCAATTAAATCTGACAGCGTTAAGCACATAGGCAAAGACACGTGGCACAGAGCGAATATCATCGGAATAAATGTAGTGTCCTCTTCAATTAAACAATTTCTTCTTTTGAAATATGCTTTTATTTACCCACAACCAAGTATAACAGTTTTATTACAATTATTTTTACAGTAAGCGATCTCTCTAGTTTAATATCAACGTCTTCGTCCCCGTCCCTTTCATTCGGTCCTCCCTCTCATTCCTTCATTCGTTCCATTCATCTCTACACTCATCAGTCCTTCCATCAGTCTATCATTCTGTAAACACATTCATTCCTACAGTCGGCCGTCCTGGATACTTGCCTGACCTCAGGCAACTAACTGCCTAACATAATACAGCAACTGATTCTAGCCTAACTAGCTACAGCTTAACTATAATAACAATAGCAGGCAACACAAATCATCTAAACCTAAAACAGCTGATTGCATGTTTCATCTTAACAATTTTCATAAGAGTTAACAACTTTAACTAAAACAAAATAAACATCAATGGCAACTTTTACTGACAACAGTTCTTTAAAAGTTATCCACTAAAATAAACATAATCTTTGACAAAACATTACTTAACATAACTATCTCAGTAACAGTTCAATAATCCTTAATGATAACTACAAAAATAGTGCAAGACAAATGTAACGTCGCTACCAGAGCAGTCGGTTAAGTTAGGTACACATTAAATATAGGTCAGACGTCTTACCATGTGAGGTGTTGAAGTTCATTGACCCATAGTACACGGTCGTTGACCCCAGGTCATTCACAGGTGACAGGACATGGTTTCATGTGATCAGCTGACGCCGTCGTCCGCGTCGGTCCTTCCGACGACCTGTCAATCTTCTCCACATCATACCGATCTCTTCCTGTGCTCGCTAGAACCCTGTAGGGTCCGAAGTACTTCGGTTTGAGCTTCAGGCAAGGTCCAAACTGCGTTCGAAGTATGGCCACGCTCTCTCCAATCTGGTAGACTCTACTTTCCTTGCGTCTCTTGTTGTACGTCATGCGATTTTCTTGCTGAATCTTCATTATCTGTTGCTGAGCCGATTTCCGCCGCTGCTCTCTTTCCTCGATGTAACTGTCATAACTCTCCTGTTGTAACAGTTGGTACAGCTGAAGGTCATCCTTAGTACGCATCTTCGTACCCAATAGTAACTCAAACGGCGTAGTGTCAATACTGCGTTGATAGGTACTGTTGAGAGCTGTCTGTACCCTCGCGACGTGCTTGTACCACAATGCTGGTTCTGAAATACATAACTTTGTAAGTATGGCGATAATTACTCGATTAATTCTTTCCGCTTGCCCGTTTCCTCTTGGGACGCCCGTCGTCACGAGTACATGTTGAATATTTTCTGTATCACAGTATTCTTTAAAGTCGTTACTGGTGAAAGCTGCTCCCCGGTCAGTTATTATTCTGGCTGGGTTGCCAAACGTCTGCTGGTGTATATACAATTTCGCCAGCGTCTCCTTGGCCGTCGTGCCCTTCGTTGGGTACACCCAGACAAACTTGGTGAAGGCGTCAACCACTGTAAGTATATAATTATACTGTTTTTTAGTCTCAGTTAGTGGTCCAACATGGTCACAGTGTAGTGTGTCTAATGGTACACTTCCTTTGTCTATACAGTGCAGAAATCCTTCCTGCTTTCCACCTTTCTTGGTAGCTAATAAGCAGGGAATGCAGGTGACCATAAATTCATCTATTCTTCGGGATAGGCCCTTAATGTGGTAATCTTTGGTGATCATCTCAGTCATTTTCTTCTTAGCAAAGTGCCCTGTTTCATGCACTTTCTTTATAATTTCCATCTCCATACCACTAGGTATTACCAATTTGCTTCCTTTATACAGTATGTTGTTTTCCATTACATAATCCAAATAGGGTCGTTGCCCTAAAATCTCTCTAATCGCCATCAAGCCGCCGTCATGCTCTTGGGCGTTTTTAATACTTTCATGAAGCTCTCTCGAGACAAGTCCAACATACGGCGCCCTGCTCAACGCGTCCACGTGTCTCATCCGGGAACCGGAGCGGTGCTCAACCTTGTATGAATATTCCTGTAACACTAGAGCCCATCTTGCCACACGTGTTGACAGATCTTTCTTGCTTAGGGTCAACTCGAGTGCTTGACAGTCTGTAACAATTTTAAAGTTAAGCCCAATCAAATATGGCCTGAACTTTTTTAGACCTTCAATGACCGCCAAGGCTTCCAACTCGTAGCTTGTATACTTTTGCTCAAGTTCGCTCGTCTTTTTGCTCATATAATACACAGGATGTAGCTGACCGTCGTCTGAGCAACGTTGAAGTAATATAGCGGCTAAAGCTACCATTGAGGCATCAGTATGCATTTCAGTGTGTAACTGTGGATCATAAATCTTTAAAACAGGCATACTAGCTAACTTTATTTTCAACTCATGAAATGCAGCCTTTTGAGGTGCCTCAAATACAAAACCAGTCTCCTTTTTCATTAATTCCGTCAACGGTCTCGCTATGAGTGCATAGTTCGGAATGAACTTTCTAAAGTACGACGTTAGTCCAATAAAGCTCTGTAACTGCTTAAGATTAGTAGGTAGTGGAAACCTCACCACAGCATCCGTCTTATCGGGTGATGGTCGTACTGTACCATTCTCAACCACATGTCCAAGGTACTCCACTCGTCGTTGCACCAACTGGGACTTCTTCCAGTTAACATCTAAACCATATTGGGACGCTCGTAACAGCACTTCTTTGAGTCGTTCGACTGCCTGTACTTCATTCTCTGCAAGAATTATTACGTCATCAATAAATATTAAAACATATTCTTTCTCGATCAGATCCCTGAAAATTGCATTGATAAACCGGGTAAACACTTTCGGACAGACTGAGAGTCCAAAAGGGGCCTTAAGGAACTCATACTGCGAGTTATTGGTCACAAACGATGTATACTTGATTGAATCCTCGTGAACCGTCAGATGAAAATAGCCATTCTTCAAATCAAGTGCGCTGAATACCCTCGCTTTCGCCAATCTATCAATGTGATCCTGTATCACTGGTAATGGATACTCATCCTTTACCATCTTCTTGTTAATTAACCGGTAATCCACGCAAATTCTCGTACTGCCGTCCTTCTTCTTCACCAGTACCAACGGACTAGCATACTCCGAAAAACTCACCCTAATTACGCCCTCGTCCAGCCACTGCTTCACCTGTCGTTCCACTTCCCGTTGCTCCGCCACAGCCAGTCGTCGAGGCCTTTGCGCCACCGGGATGTCGTCCTTCAAGGTGATGCGCAGCTGAATCGGCGCCTCCCGCGTCTTATTCGGTCGGTATGTTTCCACGAGCCGCTTCACTTCTTGTTGCAGCGCCGTGTCCCCCAAGAAACCTACAACATCAGAAACATCCACACCACACATAATATTACGAAGCCAACCATCGCTAGACTTCAATAACAAAACACGACTGCCCTCCATAACGAACGTTACATTCCGCAAAAACTCTTGTCCTAAAATTAACGAAAATGGCATAGCGTCTCTAGGCACGATGTTAAACGTTACATTGTCGTAGCACTGACCGTCGATGATTATGTTTGTAGTTAAATATCCGAACGATTTAACTCGCGTCGCACCAAGTCCCGTCAACCATATCTCTTTTCGCACGTAATCCGGAGCATTTAACGATTCGTAACACTCAACCGCTAATAAGTTAATGTCACTTCCCGAATCGACTAACGACGAAACACTTTTATTGAACAAAACAACGTCTTTCATAGGTTTGTTGTCGTATTTCACCGGCAGCCGTCCGCCATTGCTGTTTACATTCATCGCAGCCATCTTTGGATCGTGAACCGGTCGGTCATTCTCGTTCGGTTGCGGTTCGTTCGCGCTGACGTTCGACTCACTTCCGCGCTCCTCGTTCATTCGTTCCTTCTGAACACACATTTGACACATTTGTTTAGCCGGACCGCCATGATGATTTTGATTCGAATATGGCGTCGAATTTCTGGCCGTTCCTGCCGTCGATGATGATGATGATGTGCACTGTGTAGAAATGTGTCCGAACTGATTGCAACGGAAACATTTCAGGCCTTTCTGCTTATGTGGACATGCGCTGGATAAGTGGCTATTCTCACCGCAGTTATAACATTTTTTCTTACTACCGTGATTTTCTGTTTGCCTCGGCTTATTGTTTCTTGCTTCGTGCTGATGTGTATTTCTTGACTTTTCTTTGATCATCTCGTAAATTTTCATCTTTTCTTTCAACTCTGCGTACGTCGTAACACCATATAAAATCATTTTATTTACTGGCGTGTCTTGAATACCTTCTATAATGTATTTTATTGCGACGTAATCAGGCATTTTACCTCTTTTGCCTAACTCCTTCATTGTAAGCAAGTAATCTAAACATGACTCATCACTTTTCTTCGTTCTTGAGCTCATGAGTTCGTGTATAGTTTTTATATCGACTGTATCAGGGAATTCTCTGGAGATTGCCGTCTTTAATTCTTCCCACGACTTGTAGGCTTTTTCAGATCGTAACCAGAGCGCCGCAGTGCCAGATAATGACCGCCTCGCCAAAAGTAGCTGCTGCGTAGGGCTCCACGAGAACACCTCGGTATTATCTTCGACGTGTTCTATCCACCTGGTAACAGGGTACGTCTTATCCTGTCCCGTGAATATCGGAATGAGATCTTCCGTTAGGTGCAACATGGCGCCGCCGCTCCGTGCAGATGAACCACCCGCCTCAGCGTCTTCGTAATCAGCCTGTCGACTTGCCCGTCTTGCGTCTTTGCCCATATCGTCGTGATATCTGTCGTCTTCGTCGTTAACTGTGTAAATTCGTCTTCTGTAGCACTTACACGTCGTAACCGTATAACTTGGATTGCTTGCGTCGTCGTCACCGAATTCAATCTGAAGAAATCTCTTCTATCACGGCCGAGCCCCCAAATTCTGTAGTGTCCTCTTCAATTAAACAATTTCTTCTTTTGAAATATGCTTTTATTTACCCACAACCAAGTATAACAGTTTTATTACAATTATTTTTACAGTAAGCGATCTCTCTAGTTTAATATCAACGTCTTCGTCCCCGTCCCTTTCATTCGGTCCTCCCTCTCATTCCTTCATTCGTTCCATTCATCTCTACACTCATCAGTCCTTCCATCAGTCTATCATTCTGTAAACACATTCATTCCTACATAAATATTCCACTTTCCTGAGAGAAATTTTTCAGCGTTAACAATAAGCCTGTAATTTATCACGGAGAGAAATGAATTAGCCGTGATAGCTAAGCTCCCTTTGCTGAAATTTTCTTTGCTGTGGCATACAATTTGTTTGCAACTGTAACAAGGCCATGTCTATAGCAACTAAAACCAGTTAGCTACCACTGATAACGATATTTAGCTAAACGAATTTCAAATAATTTGCTAACAGTACTAATTGATTAGCAACTATAGCTAATTTATCAACAAAATAATTTAGTAATTGCTGTTAGTTGTAACCGTTAATAATTCTTAGTTATAGTGGATAAAAATTTCGTTACTATTACTAATTTTACATGTGTTAGACAGCAGATAATATCTTTGATACGTTTGATAAATACATTTTGCAATCACTAATAACATTTTTGCAACGGCTGCTAATTTTTTTCTGATTCATCTACTAATATATCCTTCGCTAATGTTGCTAAGAATCTTAGTCGCACCAACAAATTTACTTTGCAATGAACAGCAATATTATATTAGCAGTCGTAGCAAATCAGACTTATGTGTGGCAGCCAAGAACTTTTTGCAGCTTTGACTAACTTATTCACAAACTGTAGCTAATATTATTTGCTGCAACTGCTAAATATTTTTTTGCTAATGTTGCTAAGAATCTTAGTCCCACCAACAAATTTACTTTGCAATGAGCAGCAATATTATGTTAGCAGTCGTAGCAAATCAGACTTAAGTGTGGCAGCCAAGAACTTTTTGCAGCTTTGACTAACTTATTCACAAACTGTAGCTAATATTATTTGCTGCAACTGCTAAATATTTTTTTGCTAATGTTGCTAAGAATCTTAGTCGCACCAACAAATTTACTTTGCAATGAACAGCAATATTATATAAGCAGTCGTAGCAAATCAGACTTAAGTGTGGCAGTCAAGAACTTTTTGCAGCTTTGACTAACTTATTCACAAACTGTAGCTAATATTATTTGCTGCAACTGCTAAATATTTTTTTGCTAATGTTGCTAAGAATCTTAGTCGCACCAACAAATTTACTTTGCAATGAACAGCAATATCATATTAGCAGTCGTAGCAAATCAGACTTAAGTGTGGCAGCCAAGAACTTTTTGCAGCTTTGACTATAAGTAACGATAAGTATTAAGGCCAACAGCAACTGAGCTTACGAAATACGCCAACAGATGGCGCTGCGCGCAAGTTACATCGCGCTATCGTTTGGTTGACCGAGCGTCCATATATACCCGAGATGATTTTGAATGATTATCTTGTAACAGACACAGGAAGCGAGTCTGAGTAGCCTAGTGTGCACGTTACTGCTTCTAATTCGTTAGGACGTTAACGGGCCCGGTCTATCAGACTTTGCAGGTGTGTGCACGGGTTGCCGTATCGCAGTGGCGGTCGCTTCCTCGGGCCACAAATTGATTACATCCCACAACTAAGACTCTTGGTAACTGTAACAAACTTAATTAGCAGCTCCAGCTAACCTGATTACATCTCACAACTAAGACTCTTAGTTACAGTAACAAACCCAATTAGCACTTATAGCTAAACAGATTACATCCCACAACTAAGACTCTTAGTTAAAGTAACAAACCCAATTAGAGGCTACAGCTAAATTGATTACATCCCACAACTATGACTCTTGGTTACAGTAACAAACCCAATTAGTACTTACAGCCAAACTGATTACATCCCACAACTAAGACTCTTAGTAACTGTAACAAACTTAATTAGCAGCTACAACTAACTTGATTACATCTCACAACTAAGTATCAAACTAACTTAGTTGCTACAGCCAACACTTTCGCCGATGCAACGAATTATTTTGATTGTCACATCTAAAGTAATTAGCAGCTACGGCAAATTTGTTTGCAGCTACCGCTAAATATTGCTAATTAAATTAGCTGTCACTGCTAAATATAGCTAATATACTTAGCAGCCACAACTAATTTTAGCTAATATGATTAGCAGTCACTGCTAAGTTTCCCAAACTTCAAAGTGATCACAACTAAGAATATTTGCTATCACAGCCAAGTTTCGGTAGCGAAAAACTCTTTGCAACGATAGCTAAATACTTCGATGTCCCTATAGTTTCGAAGGAATTTAGCTGCGCCAACTAATTCCTAGTTACCACAGCTAAGTTTTTTTTTCCGTGATTACGCGAAAGATTCGGGAGCACTCGCCGCGCACATTTTTGTTCAGCATTACGGGGGTAAACAGGGGTTGATGATTATTAATACCTTTTCTCGGCATTAAAGTATCGATATGGCTCGGTTCTCACCTTGGCTAGTGTTATCGTCGTGGGCTGTTATCTAATCAAGCGCGGCATAAAGAGACGCTTCAGGCGCATAACGGTCTCAGATTGTCATCAAGCTTAATAGGCAATGATCGTCCTCTCACTCGTTACCAGCATTCGAGTCGTAAACCTGCCTATAATATCCCGCAATCACGGGGAACAAAATACTGGGTTAACAAAAATAACTTGCCCTTTGCGGTGGGTATACTTTTAGTATTATAATTTTGTAAGCGGTTGCGCTGATTTTAATCGAATACGACACTTAAAATTAAATAATCTGACTTGAGTATCTTTTCTGCTTTAGCTTATATTATTTTATAAGAAACTAAACATGCATTTAGGTACTTACATTCACGCAGAGAAGCAAGCCGACGCGTCTGTCGAGGAGTGTTTATAAAGTTAAGATCATAAAACCTTGTGTTTTAGGTAAAGTTTCACATAAATCTCGTTTTAAGTAGCAAATAAGACACACAAAGTGAGGAAACCCGTAAACACTGAAGTAATCCGCATACCGCGGTAATTACAACCAATAGCTGTAAGTTAGCTCCGCATAAGCCCGACAGTAATGGCGGCCGGGCCGGAACAAGTGCACGGAAACAGCTACAGTGCAGCGGATGCAGTGAAACAATGTATACTTAGTTATTTGTGTAAATGTCAAGAGCAATGAAAACGGGGCGAATTCCTAAGGGAGGTATAAAGAACCCGACACGTTTTCATTATACGTGTAGACTCAAACCCAAACTCTGTATTATTAAAACTATAGTTAATAGGTACTTATGTATATAATTATGTATATATTTGATATCTTTTCAACTGAGTTTTGAGTTCTTCCGCTGTGAAACGATAAACTCTTTTTTAAGTTGATTAGATTAACTTTTGTAAGTTTTATAATTACACAGAAAAGTACTAAACAAAATGAGTTTTGTGAACATAAAGTCAAGCTTGCTGCCCTGTTTAACAGTAGTATGCCGTTTCTCTCTTTTGTAAATAAAACCTTTTTTCAATTTCCATGCACAAATACGATAGGTACTACCGCATTCTGAAACAGCGGAAAATAGATCCGTCCTTGCACTGGCTTCACTATTGACTATAAAGCACAGAGAGGTTTCTTTACAGACGCGGAATTCGTTCGTACCTATGTATTTTATCGTATCAATCAAACGGTATCCTACAATGAAAGAGACCGGTAATAAAAACTTTAAACATCTTTTTTACGTTTCACATTTTACGATTTGCGCTCTAATGAAACATGCTTAACGGGAACTGTCGTATCTGTCAATTTCACTGTTTTAACGTAAAAGTTTCCTTTCCTAGATGATTTACACTAAACGATACGTCACTATTTCTGAATGTTGGACAACCGCCATATGTAAATGCCTTTTCAGGCTTATGATAATAAACTGTTCGCTAAGAAGAGCTGCTTGGGTTTGTAATTCAAACAATATGAATCACATTGAATCAGTTAGGATATCAATTTAACCATGCAGTGTTTAATGGCTCATTTCAGTCGAAATTCCGTAGTTGTGCGCGCACAGTTACACCGCATAAAACAGACCGAAATTTAAAAAGGTGCATAACGTTAATGCCCACTACGACGCACCTTTAGCTTTTAGAAAAACGAAAACAGATTCATAACAAGACTAAAAACATAAACATACGAAAAAAGAACGATAATTGTATGTACAATCTGTAAACTACATAGTGTAAAGCCACAATAAAGAAAAACAGCACGTATAAAACACATTGATTCGCAGCTCCTTACGTTTGGTAGGCATGCTTATAGATAGGATGTTAAATACTAAGTATTTAATGTAAATGTAAATATGAATAACCACGAGGAGAAGCTTTAATAGAATTATATCCACCGATAGCAAACAGTTGAAAATGAAAAGTAGTGTAATTTATTCAAATTTAATTCTTGACTTAAGCTAGCAATGTTCTAATTGCAATTGCGTAGAATTTCAAGTTATATCTTTTTGATTCTAAACATGCTCATGTGATTGCGATGGGATATGCGTACGACGTATGCGCGTGAAACAAACAAGTGCCCCGAGCGCTGACAGGCCGTCATCCTCATATTATGACGGCAACGCGTCGTTTCAATACACAAGTAGATAACTACACACGTTCCCTCGAGCTACATACACAAGTCTATACAACTAAATTATAAGCCCAATAACACGCGTTTGTATTGCATTCTTTTTTGTTCAACCTTAAAGAGCCCGCCCATGATGACAGTTAACACCGAGCCACGATAAGTACTTAGGACACTGATACGGTGAACGAATATAACTATGGAAGCAGTCTCTTCATACAACCTACCGTTCATTATTAGCCCAAAAACTCACACAGATAGGTTTGAGGTACACACACACAAGCAACGTAAATAAAAATTATCAATGCATTTAAGAAAATAGGTTAATGCTAATTAATTTAGGTCGGTATTAGAATGTGCTTCGCTAGTTGCGACTTTTTGAAAATAAGTACGTAAAAGCTCAACGATTTGAGAAGCGTCGGGTCACATGTCCGGCGATTGGTTCTCGGCGTGACAGATTTACGCTAATTGGTTCGCGGCTTCGATGCAATGTCAGCAGATTGTCAGTGTGTCTTTGAAGCACGGACGATGTTATGCAGAAGGGGACCAGTCAGATTCAAAGCAGCCCAATGCACAAAGGTATGAAATCAGTAAGCCAAATTTTCACTCGGTTTCGCCTACTTCGTCAGCGCGCTTGACTCCTAGTTCGATAAGTGTATTATTGGTAGTTTACATATTTATTTATTTTTGTATTACAAGGAAGGCAAGCGAGCAAGTGGGTTACCTGATGGTAAGTAATCACCGCCGCTCATGGACATCCGCAACACAGAAGTATTGTAGATGCGTTGCCGGCTTAGAGTACTAAGATAGTATACCTATGTGCCGGTAATTCCACCGGCTGGTTTACTCTCCACTTCGAAACACAGTAGCCTAAAATGTTGGTAGCGATTCGGACGGACCCTGCTCGTGGTTCTACCACCCGCAACGAATGATATTACGTAGATACGGTTTCTAAACGCATTATATAGGTGGGTGTAGATAAAAATAATAAAAGAAATATCAGTACATAATTTATTATAATGACAATTTGGACGTTTTTGAGGACTTTCCTGTGAAGTTTCCGGAATAGTTTCTTTGTTTTTAATTTTTATTAATACTGGTTTTTCACTCGAAAACACCATCTAAAAATACATGTCTATTAAACAATCATACAAAGTAGCACTACATTAACTAAAACGTGATCATTCAAACCAAATAAATACGCACAGTACAAATTGGTACTGCGCTTTTAGAAGGCATTATGTGTCCCTTCTTCGCTACATAAAAATCTTCATCTTTAAAATAAATTGAACATATTTTTGAATTCTTGCTCGGTGTCCAGTCATTTTCCTGTTTCTCCAATTGAACAGATTTTTTCCATCGATTTCTACGACTCGGGTCTTGTGGGAATCTAAATTAAAATTAAAATTAAGATAAGATAAGATAAGATAAGATAATTTATTTTGCAAATTGGCCGCTAAGGGCTCTTTTACATGTCTTTTGAAACTACCAGCACATTCGGAAAGACCATCATTGCCAAGAAGAATGCGCCGCAAGAAACTTGGCAGAAAGTCATTTTTTCAAATAAAAATACAGTAACTAAGAATACTTAAATTCTACTTACATTAAATACATTTATATAAGGGATGTATAAGGTCCCCGAGCCTTAAATTATATTAATCTATAAATAGTAGAGATGTATAAAGTCTCTACTGGTCAAAAAAAATAAAAAACAAAAAAATAATAATAATAGTAAGTTCAGTGGAGGTGTAAAACGCCTCCACCGTCAAATAAACTAATTGGAGATGTCTCCAATGTCGCAGGAAAAAAAAAAAAAAAAAAAAAAAAAAAAAAAAAATAAGCGAAATGAGAAACGACTTCGACTTGTTAATCCGATGAAAAACCGAAATTAAAACCCAAATCTGTATGCAACTTAATAATAAATATTATGTCCTTTAAAAATAGCTATATTAAAATGTACTAGGTACTACATTATGCATAATGACATCCCTCTAGTAAAAAGGCAATTTTGGATTTTTTGAGTAAACAGTGTACTTACACGTGAAAGGTGATTCCAGTACTCTTGGGACAATATTCCTGTTGATTCCTGCACCACCTCACCACACATGAAGGCATTTTTTAATGGATAAGTTGATTTTATATAATAAAAAACCCGTGTGACACGACTGACAGGCGCGCGCCCTGCGCACTGATCGCGTTGCCGCACTAGTTTTCAAGCCCCGCCCACCGCGAACTAGTTTACGTTGGGTCATTTTGGAGCGTCAGAAATGCTTCCATAGTTATATCCGTTCACTGCACTGATAGCAGTTGTTGTCATGTATATCCTTCAATACTACAGGTGGTGAAGGCAGGCTACCGAAGAGAGCGGCGAAGCAGTGTATGTCCCTACCTGGCCCAGCGAGCTGGACTACAGGTAGCATTCAGAGCCTTTAAGTTCATATCTTTGTCGAGGTGTCCTGTTCTATGTGGTTACCGAATTAACACATCTTAATTTATATCAATAATAATGTCATGCGAACGTTTCACATATAGAGGTCTATCAAAGATACTCATACCTTGACAGATATAGCGAGGACACCACGACAATAATCTTAAGTCATTCCGCCCACGAAATACTAAATGGAAAGCCTTGAGGACAAACAAAAGTTTGTTAAAATACTATAAGTACTATATTAAAGAGCATAAAGTACGGGTCACATTTCGTACAAATTCGTATGGGAAGTGACAATTGATTTTTGCTCCTCTGTATGTTTTTAAACAGCCTTAGCTCCGCAGTAATTCAAGCGTGTGTGTATAAAATTGAATGTAACGCTCTGCTCTACTGCTACAATATTGTATGCGTCGGTCAATAGATTTTTCGGCCCACTTTGCAGAGGGTGAAATCGAAAATGCTACATTTACAAGATCACGAGATTTGGTTCCGCTTGCTGGTTGGATCCATGCCAATACAAAAGATACAGTGATTTTGCAAATCCTAAGGAAATAGATTTATTGATACTTTTATATTAGGCACAGCAATAAAATAACTTCTTACATACTTATACGACTACTTTGACCCTTCTATAATGGCATCTATAAAATTGAAATGGGACACTTTATGCGCGCACTTCGCTCTTGACGAAAATGAAATATTGTTTAAATACTTACATAAAAAATACTCTAGCAACTTATAGGCACTTGTTCCGTTTTTTTCCTCAGAAACATCCGCGGTTTAAAATCCGTGTATCTTCTAATGACGAAATATTTTCTCATTTTAGACAGAGATATTTGATAAGCATATCGCCCAGCTCTCTTAACGGTACGTCAAGTCAAATGTAGTTTATACGGCAGATTTAATAAATTGTTTATCCGTACGTTCAACATTAACAACCCATTTTAAGTACGTTTATGTCATTGCTACTTTCCAAAAATACATACATACATACTTACATACACAAATCCCGTCTAAATCGATTACGGGATCGACAGAGCCTGAGATAACAAAACCTAAGGGCCACATGTATAATGATTGTAGGCGTATAGGTGGAAATCGGAATCAAAATAGTAATAGGTTGCTAGCCGCATCGCCTATAACATGAATCATGATTCATGGTTCCTAAGATTTTCGCCCATTCCCTCGATGGGCTTTTACCATCTGCGCGGGAAGGGAAGCGACTGGTACTTTCTATGTTTTTTCCTTACTCCCAGACCAGCATGGAAGAACTGTCCAAAAACAGTCGTTGCTAAATAAAAATACCTATTTCGGGCTCTGTGTATCGAGCTCGCTTTGTTCCATTTATAATAGTGTGCTTTAATATGTCAGAGCCCGGAATGCAGCCCAAATAGAAACAACATTTGTCGCGTTTCTAATTACTGCCGGCTGTACAGTTGACAAAGTTTCTCTTAATAAAGATACAGGATAGATATATTTAGGTACGTCTGCTAAAGTAAAATAAAAATAAAACTCATTATTTTAAGTTGCGTTCGACTACCTACCTAGTTTTGACGTTTTCAGAAGATTAAATTAGTTTATTTGTGCAAAAGTTATTAAAGTTTTTTTGCTGAAAATACCTCTTCCAAAATAATTCTAAGGCACCTTGTATATTATAAAGTGAAATTCTATGCAAAATTTCACCTTTCTACATAGGTTCTAGGGTTTGGGCTGAGTAATTATGAGTTAGGTTAGCCAGTTAGTCAGGACTTTAATAGGAGATTTTACCTCATTAATATACATAAATAACAGACAAACTCTGCAAGGCAAACGTATCTAATTTAATTTTATCCATCCGAATAAGCGCATAGGTATAAATTAGAGATGGACTGAATACTTGCCGACTACTTGGGGATACCGACTATTCGGCAAAAAATAACGACTAGTCGCTTGTAATTTCTTTTTAAAAAAATGGTGCATAAATAAACCCATGGCGACTAAATTAAATGTCTTTTAAAGCAATGATTCTAAGCAAGGTAAAAAAATACTTAGAAAAATTTGCAATAACACGGTAAGTTATAATCAAATGTACCAAATTTGTTACATTTGACCCACAAGTATGAGCGAGTGCTGTCAATTAGCCGAAGGCGGTCAATTTTATCCGAACGGCTGCAAAAACAAAGTGAGTTGACGAGCGCCCAAAATGATCGGCAATGCAGACTAGTTGGACGACTATTCGGCAATTTTGGAGCCGACTAGTCCGGTAGTCGGCAAAACCCGTAGACGGTCCATCGCTAGATAAATCAATGGATTAAAATTAATGTCCAGTGCTAGTTAATGAATCTAGCTCAATTGCACTACGGGGTGTTTGCTGTAGTAGCTAATAAATTCTACCACACACCTAGTATTAATAAGAGGTAGAAAGTTAAATAAATAATTCCAGTCTACTACAAAGCAAGAAGAGCAAGCTTGTTTATTCTCGGGAGGGTTGGAATGGAAGGGCGTCGTGGTCGCCACCCACGCAGGAACCGTGTGTGATCGAGTGATGAGGTAATTATTATTCACCCCCTTTCAATGCTTGTAATTACATTATTTACACACAAACAAACTAGCTTGTTGATAATTAATACTTACGCTCGCCTGAGGTCGTAGTGAACTTAGAGGAAACTCGACGCATGCTGAATACAATTCCACGAATTAAGAATTAAATCCTACAGAAAGTTTACTCGGCGGGGCGCTCTACCAGTCACAAATTGGTACCTACAAACACGACGATGTCGGCTTTTAATTTATTACCATAGCTAAGTAAGCTAAGTTTCAGAATAAGTTTTAATTAAAGTTAAGTGTCTTGCATCTGCAGGTCTTTTAAGTTCAGATATGAACAAGTTTTAATCGTTAGACCTGGAAGTCTTTGCATGTACTCCTTGCGTTACGTGTTCCGTTTCGCTTCATTTGTCAGGAGGCCCATTTTTGAAGGCATTCGAAAGTGGTGATAATCTATTTCAATATCAAATTATTATTTATATCCTATCTTTCTCTAATTTTTATGACTCTAGCACAAATTCACCACTTTTGATACCGCTTTTGATTGGTTAGTTTCAGTGAAGAGCTTTTAAAAATTGGGCACCGGCCGTTTTTAACAAAACCAAACTAAGTTTTTTAAAGTAGTAAGCTGAATTTCGGTTTTAAGTAAGAATGTTTTATTTCCAAAATGGCAATGTTGAACAGACTATAATAATACCGTTACGGCTTATAAATGCAAATATTTAAACACTATTTCTCAGATGTCACGGTGGAGACGGAGACGGAGTTGCGGCGGAGGGCCAGCGGTTGAATAAATCATTAGACGCGACATGAAAAATATGCGTCTATTACCTTCCGACGAAATGAATTGTGACATTAAGGATTTATACAACGTTATAATGGAAATAATATCAAAATTATTAAAAAGCAGACGCTTATATCCAGCGGCGCGATTGCAGACTTGGAAAAGTAATGCTCTCATTAATCCATAAAGGATGACGGAGATATTCCCTAATGAGGGGTAATCTAAATCAATTTGGATGGCACCGTAACTTTTGTTGGTAATTAAATATATTATATCAATTAGAATCCCTCGGCCCTTTTGAATTCCAGTTATTTAGAAATGGATAGATATTGCATAACTATTTCAGAATAAACTAAAGATAACATGTGTAATAAGTTTTCCGAGAAAGGTGTTTAGTGCAGCCGAGATGTCGCGCCTGGCGAAGTGCCCGCCGGGCGAAATTGAAAACTTTCAAGTCGGACGCCGCTGCAATACAAAACTCATTGCCCGCAATAACTCGTCTGCTCGATAACACTGCAGTTAAGTATTTTAGTTTACACCGCGAACATGAAATAGCAAAAAGTTTGCATCGATCCATTCTCAGTCACTGGCGTAGAAATATTAATTTATTTCTGTGATCTGAGTTGGACCATATAAATTTTGAAACGCCGAGGTAGGTACTTATTCACGCCCTAACAAGGTTGAGAGAATAGCGCCCCAAACGCTCGAATACACCTATTAGATGGCGGCTGTTCCTACGGTACGTGTAATTCCCAAGATACATCTTGTACGTTGCATGTTGCACGTATAGTTTTACTAGGAACTAGCCCACTTTCTTGTGCACCTGTCACACACACTGCACCCTTGGCTCGCTAACGCCCGTTACTTAGTATTCTGCCAGCATCTTGCATCTTTACTCTAACATAAAAATTGACCCATTAAATTACTTAGGTATAAACGATTGTTGTAAACAGATGACGAATGAATTACCTTTCTCTGGTAAGTACTTACCTAGACCTAGGTCATACAACAGAGTTTTATTTTATGCCTGACAAAAAAAACAGTAAATCGTAACAATTTGAGTTGCGGTTGGCAGCAACCAGACAAAATAGAAGAAGTCTAATTGGTCGCTAAAATCCATTGGCTAAATTCCAAAAGCGATGCAGTGGCTGCCGCGCTCCGGGATGGATTTGATTTAGTCACTCGCCTCCCGGAAATGATAAAGCTGTAGTGGATAAGCTTGGACGTAGCGTTCTAGCGTTAAGCTCCAGCAAGTTGAAATCGTCTGAAAACGGGTAAGTATGTTTTGGTACGTAGAACGTACCCACTTTGCAGGGCTAAATACTGAACAATTTTATCGTAACCGTTTTAATTTTAGATAATTTAGATTGATCTATATGTATAATAAGTAGGTATAATAATATTTCAGTCAACAAGAATCAGCACGAAATTGTAATTCCTATTCTAATTTTGAGTTTTATTACTTTGAAACTGTTGCTTTGGCTGCTAAAGCTTTATGAAAACAAGAAAAAATGCGTTGACTCTAAAAACGGTGCAACGTTCTCCTTAAGGAACACAAAGACATATACTATTATGATAAAGTTAAGTGCCTGAGGTCCAGAGAGGTCTGGCTGATGAATATCGCTGCTAAAACCTGCCAGTAATCCTGAAATCCCCGTTTTGTATGATATTTGCATGCAAAACAAGACGCCCTGTTTGCATATTTTCTTGCAAGCCTGCACAATAGCTTTGGCATTGACGTAGCCGTTGCTGCCCAGTTGATTGGGTCGCAGCCGCCTTTAAGGTACCTACGTGTTTCATTACCTATTTACTAAAACAAGCTTTGGACATCTCCTCACGTACACGTACACCAAACTCACATCCATGAATAAAATAAAATCCTCCCTTGGGGCGTCCTCTCCGAACAATGTCTTTTCTTTGCACCTGCGTAAATCCTCATTCCATTCATTATTCACGGTCGTTTACTATTACCCAATATATTGCAATCCCGGTACACGGAACGACGGGATTCAGCCATAGTCGGGGTCACTAAAGCGGCCTAAAGCCTCGGCTCGGCCGGCGGCTCGGATCGGGCTCGGTGCAGCCACGCCACTGCGTGGTGGCTGTGACGTATTATTGTTTTCATGCCCAGTAATAAATGTTAATGTTTACAGAAACAATCAAGCAAAAAAAATGGTTAGGCGTCATCCAAATGTCATTATTCTAGATTCGATACAGGGTTTTGATTCCCACGGTTATTGAGAATTGTATCCAATCCAAAGATTGTATCTTTTTCGCATTGAACTTAGAAACTTAACTTTTTACGGTTGCGTTTGGCGTTAGTGTCTTGTGTGATGTTAGTTGGATCTGTGGTGACATTAGGTATGTTGATTTATTTAAAAGAAGAGGAGTGTGGGGTATGCATGTAAACGTTATTATGTATCGCATTGACAAACTATCAAATAAATTGATTCCTGACCCACTGTAGAACGTTCTCACAGTAAAGGCGACGCCCAACTGCTGCGCACGATGTGCGCGTACACTCTATACGGCCCTTGCTAATTCAACGTAACGTCACTTTGACGTTTATTGTGAAAAGGTTTCACAACGGGTCAGGAATTTGTCGGTTGTTCGATTGTACTAGCTGCTTCGCACGTGATGTCGCGGAGTAGCAAGGTAACTGATTTTTATTTATTAGGTGTTCGCGGCTTTTTGCCCCCGTTCCAATTTTAATCTTTATTTTTCAAAATATTCCTACAAACCTTATTCTGACAATAACGAACACAAAAATAATAATCCAATTTGGTGCAGTAAATCGGAAATGATGAGGGTATATTATACATTTAAATGATTACTTTTTATTGATATAGATTCTATTATTTTTTTGGGAAACAGCCCCCTATGCCTACCTCAGGGTACAGCTGAAATAAAAAATTAAAATTTGTTAATTTTAATAATTAGGTAACTAATAAAAAATATATAGGTATATTATATTTATTTCTGTTGTTTACGTAGTCGCAGAAAAAGCCCGTGGCGCTCCTCAGTGTATTAATTCTTGGTCAGCCGTAAAACATAGCTGGTACTACAAAGACAAACTTCGACACACAATCTGCATCTAATAAGGCACATTCCACACCTACCTACCAACTCCCGCACAAGTTGCAAGGGGTTAACGGTGCCCGTGCGTCTCCAGTGCCGCTGCTGAGAGTTGTAGGTGCACTTATAACATGACACCAACTAGGATGGATCCCCACATCACTCCCACCACATCTAGCGTAAGAAACATCCCAGCTGGCGACCAACATAACGCAAAACTTTAAATTATACGATAAGCGTTTAAGCCATTTAAATAGACTAGGTTCACTTCTACCACTTCTGCTACATATTTATAAACATAACGATGTTATGATGGGAGCGTAGGTGGTGGCGCGGGCTGAGGCATCGACTTCACACATCTAAGTACCTACACGTACAACCTATTTTATTATACCTATTTACTCACCGAAAAATATTTTTAATTTGATATTTCTAAAGTAGGCGGATTTAGGCTACATTTGAGGGCGGTTATATTTTTTTATTTTAAATTGTTTCGCTTTTTAGTTTTTTTTTCGTATTTAATTTAGTTTTGTTTTTTTTTAAGTCGTTTTTTCTTAAAGTTAGTTTTGTCACTAGCAATTAGTATTTTTTCTCCTTTTCTAGTGCGAGCAAGCAAATGGATCATCGGGCGTATACCTATTGAGGGTCGCACAATCCAAGCAAGCCATGTCAATATTCTAGACGTGCATTGGTCGGACCGCTCTCCTTATGTCTAGACTAGAAATGCCAAAACAAATTTCCACTCACACAAAAATAATAAATGGGGTGCCATATCATTTAAGTGCAAATTTATAAACTATAACTTGTTTCTTTACTTTAAAATATTAAAACATACAAACGTATATTTGAAAAAAAAGCTCGTTTTTTAATACAATGAATGCTAAATTTGCTAATAAGAATTTATTTCCGTTTCAACTTTTGCTAGGTTGCGATAACAGTTTCTGAACGCATATTTGTTGATATTATGCTACTAAATAGAAACACTTTTCTGTCTTTGTTTAACCTATTGATTCTTATGAAGATACTAGCGCTACTTTTGAGTTTAATCCTCCTATTTCAAATTGATATCATAATTTTATTTCCTATCTGCCATCCGCCACCCTGCCTTGCTGGTACCTACCAATGAAATGAAACAAAAATGACTTTTCTTGAGGCGTATAAGTGAATACGAAATTAAGGGAAAAACAGATATTTCTAGAAAATAAACCATGGCGGCACGTGGAGAAAGAGGTGTAGTGAGAGTGCTAGATAAATTAGAGGCATCCGTGAATTCTGGTCAATACTACGAAGCACATCAAATGTACAGAACGCTTTATTTCAGGTAGTGACTATCACTTTCATGCCGTATTTTAATTGAAAGTTGCGTTTCGACCGTTGTTTTACTGTTGGTCTTGTTGCAGATATCTAAGTCAAAAGAAATATGCGGATCTTTTAAACTTGCTGCACAAAGGTGCCACTCTGCTCCTGCAGCGCGACCAGCAGGGCAGCGGCGCAGATCTAGCTATACTGCTTTTGGACGTGTTGACTAAATCCGAAACGCAACCGTCAGAGGAATGGATTGAAAAATTAGCAAATTTATTTGAAATCATGAATTCCACCATCCCAGAGCGGGAAACATTTTTGACAAATGCAGTGAAGTGGTCCATGGACAGGAATAAAAAGGGTCATCCTTTACTTCACAAGGTTATTATTTACCGAAAATGTATTTGCCACACTTACTGGTGCTTCATGTTTAAGGGTACTAACAAAAATTCTAATGTGATCTTCCGTGTAAATAGTTCATATAGCAGGTTAACATACCTTCTAATTACATAAAAAGCAAGTGTTGGAAGATTGCAACTCTGAAATCTTTGTTGGGATTTAAGCTGTTTATCTTGTTTAAGTGTATTGAAACTGATTGAACATGATTATAATATTTGTAATGTTGTACATTTTAGAAGATTGCCGAGGTGTATTGGAGAGAAAAGAAGTACACAGCAGCACACAAACATTTCTTACACTCCAGTGATGGGTCAGCATATGCCAACATGCTCATAGAGCTGCACACAACCAAGGGCCTGAAATCTGAGATAGACTTGTTCATAGCACAAGCCGTACTGCAATTTCTTTGCCTAAGAAACATACAGATGGCAACAGAGACCTTTAATAAATACACAGGGTCACACCCAACCATTAAAAATGACAATGGACCACCATATTTATTTCCGTTACTCAATTTCCTCTGGTTTCTGCTACGTGCAATTGAACAGTAAGTATAAGGCTAAATATTTTATCCAATAGCGGGCAATCCTTAGAAGCACATAAGCAGAGCTTGTTCTTTGCTTCCAGGTCATAATACATACTAATGGCTTCTTAAATTATAATTTAACATTCATTAATATTTTAATAAAAACAAAATGGTGTCAATAGTTCAGAATGCGGAGCAATTTAAATTTACGCGCACTCCGCTCCTGCGCTAAAACTGACGAAATGTTCATACTACGACAGCTTAGGCACTTCATCCCGCCGCCTAAAGTCATGCATGTGTGAACACAATTTGCGTATGTAATCTAGCGTCCAACACGCGACGCAGACAGTACACTTACATGTTACGGACGTATTTTGTGTACAACACATGCATGCAACTCCTGCCGCAGTACCTAGCATTCATGAACCGTTCGGTCGTAGACAGTTTACGGAGTCAGGTGTCTCGTACTGGTCGGTCTACGTGCGTTGACCCTAAATTGACCAAACGTCAAGACACCTAACCCCATATGACTATTTAGGACAGAACGGGTCAAGTTATGATTGCCCTCAAAGGGAATTTCGTTTCAGCCAATCACCATGCAGCACTTTACGCATGCGCGAAAAGACCTCATATTATAGGGTGAAATGCGGCCATTTTAGGATTTCATTTGCTAAAACTCGTATTGTTCGAAGTATTTGATTGGTGAAGTTTTTTGTTGATTTCTTTTGATCGTGATCATATGTTTTAATATTTTCATTCTGTTAAAGCTTCTTATGATATTTGCTTAGCTCATGAATTAATTAGCGTTCCAATTTACTAAATATTGTGTGCTTTAAGTAGGTACTAACTCATGGAATGGCCTTGTCCTTGTGTTGTGTGTTTGTGAAAGTTAGTTCCTGGCGAAAGTGGTAGGTATATCTGAGTATTTTTGGTAGATTAGTTAGATTACACATTAAAAGTAATTAAAAGTAGCTGTACCTACTTAACTTTTAGTTGGCAACAAACTGCAACTCGACAATTTCACGTTAAACTTAGTTGAATAGCCGTACTAGTTTTTATTGACAACTTGATTTGTCCTTTGCATAATAATTTTACTGTGAGTTCTTTCCGTCGAATGCACAAGTAACAGGCCCGCTTTTCCTGAATAATCATTGATGAGTGTTTCAAATTCACTCACCAATGATTTAAATTTAAGTTAGTATAATAAATTTTGTTTTCTTATTGTTTACGGTTAGTTGTAGTGTAGCAAAATTTCGCGCGCCCCAGCGTCCATCATGATAGCTCGGCGGTAAGAAAGCCGACTGCGAAGCTGGTGACCCGCGTTCGATTCCGATCTTTTTAAATCTTTTTCCTTTTTTTTTTTTTTTTGTTTTAATTAATTAACGTCAGAGTAGTAACGTACATTGCAGTAACAAGTAATACTAAGTAAACGACTGAAATAATAAGGTAAATTTTAAGTGAAAATAAAACTCCAGTGTACTGGAAAGTTTTTTTTTTTTTTTTAATGGGGTGGTAAACAGGCAAGAGATTATGCTTACACCTCGAAAATGTCTAGGCACGCCCCTGATTTTATCTTACCTACTTCTAAATGAACATGTGATCATTTTGTAGCAACTTGAACACATATTTATGTGTTTGTAAGAACTTAAAGAAGTCTCAGGTTTGTCGGCATTTCCATTCTTAACATTTAATTCTTATTTCCAGGAAACATGCAATTCAATTTAAAATACTAAGGAACTGGTATGCGATTAGTATAAAGCGAGATCCCAACTATTCCGTCTACCTGGACAACATTGGACGCATTTGGTTTGGAATAGAGATACCACATGACCCAAAAAATGCTAATTCTATGTTTGGTGGGCTCTTGAAGTCCATTATTGGTGAAGCAGAGAGTTCTGATGAAGAGGAGTATATGGGTCACAGTGCTTCGGCTCCGGATCTAGATTGAGATAAATTATGAGTATGTAAAATAAAATAGTGGACAATAGCAATATATGTTTGTATTATATAAATGACATATCAGCTTAGGCTGTGTCCAAAACAAGTTAGTTTAAGGTTATCTTACATGCATACAGTCATGTAACGCTTAAATTGATGTCATGACAAGTGCAACACCTAACACTATAGTAACTATTGGGATGAATGTAGTTTGATTGGTCTGCACCACAATTTAGGACTTAAAATCCAAGAAAGAAACTGCAATTTGGCAGAAATTAAAATGGACTGTTATGTGGATTTGTTAGCCTTTTAATAATCCATTATTTGTTTTTTAACACCTTCACTATAATTACCTATATATTTTCATATTATGTAATGAACTGATAATTACTATAATCAGCTGATTTCTAATCACAAAAGTTTTGGTACTATAGTATTATAGTCACTTCATTGGAACCTTGTAATTGTTGCTAGTAATAGGGTGGACAGAATGATAATAAAACCATAATAAATCTAAAATGTTTTTATTAATTGCACACCTTGTCCCTAGCATTTAAACCAAACAAAGCAAAACCACAAATGGTACCTCATTTTATTTTAGTGGTATAATTATTTTTATCATTGGTGGCTGAATTAGGTACATGACACATTCCATACAAGATAACCCATTCCAAAGTGCAGGGCACATATAAAAACAGAACAAAATTAGAAATAGAAACACATTTAAGTTTGAACTTTAGCAAATTGAAACAAAGTTTAAAATAAAGTTAATTTAATTATTTTATATAATTATAAGTATCTCTTCCCTTTGAAGTGTGATTGCTTCTGTTATTCCCCAGGAGTGATGAGTCATCCAATATTTTAATTTATAAAATCCCCATTTATTAATAGACCGACCACTTAAATGCGTCTTTCCTTGCCCGCGCGGGGTGGTACGACAAAGGGGGCTGAGGAAGGTGCGGCCGGCAGGCGCACTACCCGCCCGCATCTCTCTCGATCCCCTTTGTCGGCCTACCCCACGGCCCTGTGCCGCGCGGGCGAGGACTCGTTTAAGCGGTTGGTCTATACTTAGTAAGATAGCAACTATATGCCGACACATGAGATTACTTAGATGAGTTAGATAAGTTAAGCAGGGAACAACATAGATTGTTAAATTTCGATGCAAAACATACATGTTACCCATTTTGATAATACATAAGTACTCAAAATACTTAATAATAATCATAAATGTTATGTTATGCAGCATTTGGAAGTAATCTGAGTTAGCACAGCACGAGAAACCCTGTCCACTATATATATAAAAATTGGGTCTTGTAAATTTAAATATTTACATGTTGTAATTAGGCACAGGCAGGGCATTTCAGTTTTTGTGGCACCATCATATTTACAAATCTTCAACAACAAGATTTGTTATTTCTCTTGTCAACTTCCCAATGCTCATTGTCTCTTTGTAGAGTCCCAATTTAATATTTCTTATTTCTAAATCTAATGCTTGCCTGACTAAAAATCGATTAAATTCATGAACATGTGGATGATTCAAAAATTCTTCAACTTCCATCCATTTGCATTCTTTTATTTCCATTTCAGATTTAGTTATTACTGTTGAAGTAGCATGTAACTTAACAACTACATAAATGTCAGAGTTGCCAAACATTGAGTTATGGCTGTGTCTCAATGTTATCATGGATTCAAATGTAGTCTCAATTCCTGTCTCTTCTCTGACCTCCCTCATGGCAGCATCTTTAATGTCTTCTCCTGTAACATCACAGTTAAATAATGGGACAAATGAGTTTGTAACAAAGCATGACACAATTTGTCATAGATTCAGTAATAATTTTTATGTATTTTTGATTGGTGATAAGAATTTTTATAGCACATAGCTTATGACTTGGCTCAGTTCATTTAATAGCCTTTGTCGATAGAGACACAATACATGTGAGATGATGTAAGTATCTATACTGTTTGTTTGCTGCTATTCACATCATGGTCTTATCTTAAATTAAGACTTGAGATATTTTACTTACTTCGTTCAACATAGCCTCCGGGTAGCTTCCAATGGGGAAAGTCAAGTGATTTTTCACTTACAACCAATAATTGTTTCGTGTCATTGAAGACCATGCCTCCAACACCAAGGTTGGTATGGCATGCGGGAGGCAAATTATGGGTACAGTCAGTTGGCAACCACTTGTACATCATGACAAAATCATCTCTTGAGTGATGAAAATTAAATCCTTTCTGTAATGATGAAACAAAAATTTAGTATTCAGCTCCACCATAAGTATCACAACCCGCAGAACAATCTAGGTACTTTTTAAAATAAAAGTTAATAAAAGCACACAATGATATTGACTTACTGTAGCCAATACTGGCACCCACGCAGCATCTTTGATATTCACTTTGAACCAGATGCATCTTTTCTCTTCTTCAGTCCATTTTGTAAGTGAATCTGTTTAGGACAACATTAATTTTAAAAATTGCTAAACCATTCTTGATAAAAATTGCATGCTAATAAAATGATTATAGAAGAGGCAGCTCTTAAATAAAATTTAAGTTTTATTAGAGGTGGTACTAACTCACCTATCAATTGGTCTGGGAAAATATCGAAATCACAATGTTCATGCTGGGAATCAACTGTAACTCCGTTATACCGGTCTATCACACCTTCAAACGTTTTAGAAGCCATTGCAAATTGTTTTATTGTGTTCAAAAAGGACTTCAATATTAAATTTATGAAAAACTGTATTTATTTTAATGTAATGTATTATTAGCTTTATCTCACAAGTACTTCAGCTAGCAATTTAGTTTTGTTTAGAATAGATAAGGCTTTGGTAGCCTTGAAATGCGACTACAACGAATGAGCCTGTTAATGGTTTGAAATTGAATGATAAAATTAAATCTACATGTAGCATTATTCATGAGTTGAAGTTCATACTGAGACAGGGAAACTTTTTATGACAGTTTTGACTTTGACAGCTCACAAGACAGGCTGATAAAATGACAACATAACCGACAGGGCACACAGGATAGATAATAGGAAAGTATTTAGCTACGCCATCTATTATATTATGTGTTTACTACGTTTTAGTAATGAGTGCGTTATGATATGTATTTCTGGTAAATACCGACTTAATGTATTGTGCAATAATATTATAATATGATATTACCCCCTACAACCTAACAAACTCACAAATTCCTTTCTTTTAAGATACTTTGTTACCGAAGAATTATTATTTTTAGTACATTTTTTGTCTTGTTTGAGTGCATTGCCATACATATTTCAAGTTTATTTTTTATATATACAAAATCAGGAACTGTTTACACGAAAAATTTTAATCTAAACTTTTCACTAAGGAATATGGATGAGCAAGTATACATACATAACATACATACATAAATCACGTCTTTATCCCTTACGAGGTAGACAGAGCCTAAGGTAACAAGACCTAAATGCCACGTTTAGCATGATTTTGGGCATACAGGTGTTAAGGGGAATCAAAATAGTGATGGGTTGCTAGCCGCATCGCCTATAACATGATTCCTAAGATTTTCACCCATTCCCTCGGTGGGCTTTTACCATCTGCGCGGGAAGAGAAGCAACTGATACTTCTATGTTTTTTCTTTACTCTCAGACCAGCATGGAAGAGCAAGGATAGTAGGATATACATATAACTCTATTTTTATAAAATATGATAATAGGAAACATTATAATTTTATATTCTTGGTAAACATAAAGGAGGCTAAAGAATAATTATATATCAGGATTAGCGGTATTAAGAAGGAAATTTATATTGGAAAGAAGTGGCACATGGAGAGAGATGAGGTCATGGAAAAGGGTAGCATGGTCGTACTTGCTGCATTATTAGAAAATGTTATTTAAATACCAAATACCCATACTCATTCTCACTTTTGTCCATCCTTTCGACTGGCATAAAAAAAAATACGGATTTTTTTTTCACATTTAAGTTGTTTCGATTCCCAGACGAAGCAAGTAATTTTTAGAAAATCTTTGAATGGAGTACTACTAACTTTTAAAAATAATAATAGTCTTCTTTCAAAAAATATCCTATCTACGATATTTATGGTACTTTTCCCTTCATGTCGCATAGTCTTGAGACGCCTTGTGTAAATTGGTAACCAAAATAGAGCGAGATAGAAAGATGCTTCATGTAGGTAGGTGTAGGGAGTTTGACTTCCACCACACCATAGACTAGTAAAATGTGTCCAAAGGCATGTCAGACTGACAGTGACAATTCATGTTCAGCCTGTTCAACGTCAAACAAAGGTCAAATGCCAAAATACTGGCAAAAGTGACAAATACATGCTTTCCTTGAATTTTGGAATGGAATCAGAAATAAAGTAGTAGATTGTCTTGTATGTAAATTTCGACTATTATTTTATTTGACGCCTGCAGAGTGTTTCCGTTGATGTACTAGAGCAAATTCTAAAGAACAGTGAACTTCAATATAAGCTAAAATATTTTAAAATACGTGGGTCATAACCAAAACATAGTGGTGGAATTCAGTTTGTTAACTTTTAATTTGATAACGTTTAATAAAACGTTAAGGTCGTTAAGAAATATACGGAAATCATACGTACAAACTATGTACTGCCACGTAATGCGTCGATATATAGTGCATATTCCGTTACAAGTGAAATCCCGAAGTGTTTTTGTAAATAATTTAAAATTCATCAGGTATGTATTGGCGTAAATGTAAAGTCTGTTTCGAGGCGGAAAAAAATGGACTGCGGACTTACGCTGCCCGCGTATCTCGTTTTCGTCATAAAATATGATAAGACTAATTTATTATTTCTATATGACTGCGTTCCATCATCTAAGCATTACTTGAAGTAAGCAATGAACTTTAAAATAAGCTGTTATTTCATTGAGTTAGGGTTATCTCTAAAACTTGTCAATCAGGACAAAAAGCGTAAAATCCCTGGATTTGGGAGCTCAAAACCCGGTCATGTCTACATTTTATTTTTAATTTAGTCCATATAGTCACCATAATAAAAATAAAGGTGGAATTAATAATCTTAAGTCACATTGCTGTAGGCCATAGGTGGCCAAAAAGTAGAAAAATTCGATTCGGAGTACAAACAAAACCTCACCCGGATGCTCCCCGGATGCTCTCAAGCTAGGACAAATCCGAGGAAACCTGGACGGATGGTAGCCCTGCAATGACTCTCAAGAGCAGATATGTTTACCAAATATTACTAACCTATTACTATAAAACTATTACTTTTTGCAGAATTATTGATATTATTGTTATTACATATTCTAACTTATTGCAGAACTACTTGCTGCGATCATTCGAAGAATATTCAGTCACTTTTTCAAGGAGAGAAGGATAGGTTTAAAGGCATTACAGTTGACAGCACAAAAGAGAAATGGGAGCAGACCACATTTCCAACAATACTTGACAGTGAGTTACCTACTTGGTGATTATTTTCTTCATCTTGCAAAATTTCATTTACTATGTTTTCAAAAAGAGTTGTATATTGCAAATATGATTGCTACAGCATTTATCTGTTGATTATGAAATTTACTTATTCTTAGAAAAAAGTTGCTACTTAATTTAAGAGTTAACTGACTTTACCTATATTTTGCAATTTAGCAACTCTTAAGAAAAGCAAACCTATTAGAGAACAGTACTTACCACTATAGTGTCATTCCAACATAATTATTTAAGTATTTTTTTTTATTATCAACTGCTGGATGTACAAGATTGACATACTTTCTGCTTTTTAGAGTAGCCTGAAGTGGGTTTTATTGGGAGCAGTTCATCTGTTAACTTATTATTTTTTAATTTGAATATTGCAGAGTCCATTGAGGCATGGAGCAACAATGGTAACAGATGCCTTTGGTTTAAAGTAAACATCAAAGACTCGGTTCTAATACCTCACCTAGCACAAGTAAGTTTTGAAATTCATTTGCACAATTTATGATTATTAACAGTATAATGATAACTTGATATTCTTAGAAAGGTTTTAATTTTCATCATGCCAGAGATGATTTTGTGATGATGTACAAATGGCTACCAACGGACACACATCCCAACCTGCCTCCTGCCAGCTACACCAACCTGGGAGTGGGTGCAATGGTGTTCAACAGCCAGAACCAACTGCTGGCAATAACGGAACAGCATTATGACTACCCTCACTGGAAACTTCCTGGAGGTTATGTTGAAAGAGGTAAGGCATTGTTTTAAAGGCTGATTAAGCATGATTATGGATTATTCACAGCCATGGATTGAAAAATTCTGGGCAATAATGAAGACAACTTTCTTTGCTCAGCAAGGTTAGATGTGGGTTGATTTGATGGATTATTATTATTAGATATATGGTTAAGTCTAGCTTGATTCTTAGTTTCTATATGAAGCTATTGTATTTTTCGCTACTGGCTTCGAACATATTCATCATCATCATTCTGAATACTTTCAATTTCTTTACAAATTTTAATTGTTTATATTTTCTATATCCAGGTGAAGACATAGTAGCTGCTGCGGTAAGAGAAGTGAAAGAAGAGACGGGCGTTGACGCAGATTTCCAGTCCTTGGTCACATTCAGACACACACACAACATGATGTTTGGTAATTCAGATATATATGTACTACTAATGATGAAAGCACTTACTGAAGATATAACAATATCCGAGAGGGAAGTTAAGCAATGTAAGTGGATGGATGTCAAAGAATACACCAACCATGAACATGTTCATAAGTTCAATAGATTTGTAGTACATAAAGCTTTAGAGATTAAAGACAAAGGTATGAAGCTCAATATTACAAAGAAAACGGTGAAGTGGTCTAATATGGTGAGAGAAATGAGTTTTTTAGTGGTTGAAGATAGTGACCATGATAAAAAGTAATTGAAAGCCAAAGTGTATTATGCTTGAGTGCATAAGAATAAAAATTATACCTAGAGTTAGGTAGATAAAAAAGATGTTTGCTGTAAGTAAATATTTAATTTATGATATAATTTAGGCAATTATTGTGTTCACAGGCATAAGGCTATGTTGTTAATAAAATATATTTTAATACATATTATCTTTTAGAAATATCCAATAAAATTAGGCATCAAATTGACTTAACAAATGAAGATGATAAGAAAACTTTACTGACAACAACAAACTGCATGTTTACAACTTAAATACTCATTATCATATTTCATTATCTCAAACAAATGCAACTACTGTCTATTACGTAAGAATAAATGGAAGGAGTTGGTATTTATCCAATTTAAACAGACCACAGTACACCTAGTTGTCTGATAAAACTGGAAGTTCTAAGTCAGCTGAAATGAGCACAGCAGCTATCTCAGGTTAATATACTTACCTACTTGTCAGTCAGTAAAACCACTACATGTCTGAACATTCGAGTATCTGTGTTTGTATAAGTAGCTTTGTTTTAGATGTAAATCAGGAAACCGGTCAATTCGCTTTCAACGCAGCATAAAATACAGAACTGCTTTCAACTGTCCTACAGAGGCTATTGGGATTGTCTAAAAAAAAATACCTATCCTTTTTATATTTTTTTTGTGCAGAATAGTCAATTATAAGAAACCAATTTCAATGTTTTCTCATATAACTCGGTATTTTTTTCACTATTAATTATTGAAAGTATTTTGGTTGATGACGTCAGAGTTTCCATTGTGACGTCAGAGTTTCCATTGCCGGTGCCACACATCTGCTTATTGGATAAATTGATCATAAAACGTATGTGAAGCGCCGCCATTAACGTCTTTTCTATCTGTGGTGAAGTTGGCAAACTGTCATTAGTATCAATGTCAACATGATTCAACAATAACACAGGAAGATTTACGCGATCTTCTCCTATGAATTTTATATTTTCACAATCGTTACACATACCATAACATTCTGCGCGAAGCAGAAAGGTCCATAAACACATACCAAGTATTATCGAGACAAAAAAGGACCCGGAGATAAGACAGCAAACTCAGTAGGCGAAAGTAAATCGAAAAACGTAATATTTTCGCTCTCCATTAAAATATTTAGCGGAAAATCTTTCATGTGAGCGAAGCACATCGCTGTGCGGTTACACTGTTGCCTAATTATCTACCGAAAGTGCTTCTAAATCTAAACTATAATACAACAATATGAAAGTGAACAGTGGAAAAAACAAGAATGACAGTAACAAGATTGCCCATTTGCTTGTCATCTGTCATAAGATGAATGAAATGTCAGATTGCGGGTCCAAATTGAACTCCGTAGTATAATACACGCGTAAATAGCATAGAATTTGTAACCTTTGCAAATAAAGTACATTTTGGACCGTCTACGTCATGTCTGGGAATATCAAATGAAGGTCATTGCTTATTTTTCATGTAATAAATTCATTATAGCAAAATAAAATAAAGTAAATACAGAAAACGATTTGAAAAGCATTTATCTCGAAATGGTTTTCGATTTACTATACATTGTAAAAAAATAGACAATCCCAATTGAAATTATGTTTTTTTTCTTGCTGGAAAATAACTCGTTGCAAAACAACTAAGACTGAAATTTAATATTATAGGTAACGATCCTCTTCTTAAAATACGATTACGCCTAACAAATCTGCAGTGAAGGTTTTTGTTACATTTTAGTTAATAATTTAATGTAGGCGCTTACGCCAGTCCTTACAAAATACTCGGTTTCAATAATGTAGCTGTCCAAGATTATTTCAGAAAATGCGAACGAACGCACAAAACTAGGCAAAAGGAAAGAAATGCGACATACAAGACTAGACGATTTTATTTGTGTGAAAATTTTCCCTTGGTAAAGATAAATAGTGCCATTCATGAAGAAACGTGAATTTGTCAAAATTAACCTTAAACAACATAATAATAAGGTGACATATCACTCGAGTTTGAGGGACGGCGGCCTGTCAATTGCGACAAGGTTCTACGGTAGTAAGTGAATACATTTCCCTCACTGTACCTCTGTGGAACCTTTTTTTATAATTTCGTAATCATTTCTCGGCAGGTGTATGGTAAGTCATTATGACATTTGCAGTGAAAAGGTTCCATATGAGATTTCACAGTGTTGGTACGCGATTCAGTTGTACATGTACTAAATGTGATGTACCTACTTATGTAATTTCACACACTTCCACATAAAATCGGATTAAAGAGGAATTAAATATTTACATACAAAATATATGGGTACATTCAAAATTTATTTTGAATTAAAGCATAATAAAGTAGGTAACAGAGTTCTTAGGCACTAGTATTGATAACATAATACAATAAAACAAACCAAAACAAGACAAATTAAAATGATGTGTAGAGCGCGGGAGTACACAGGCAGGCACAGGCACAGGGGCCGTTTTGAAAGCAAATATGTGAAAATACTAGGGACTCGAAAGTGGTGAAAATTTGCAGTACACAATTTTCTCCACTTTCGGATAACACTTCTAGTAATATGCTTTTAAAAATCTGGCCTCAGGTCCGCGAACCCTTGATACCGTTTGGTGCTGCCGCGGCAAAAGGGTGCAGCTTCTGTAGAAATTGGCACCCTCATTTAATTTCTACTCTAAATGTAAATATCACAGAACAATTTGACGCCAATTGACTTAGTCCCCAACTTTTATGTCGCCGCATCGAACTGTTACCTAAGGAAGATGGAACGTTGAGCACTAGACAAAGTTTCACTGTTAAACCAATAAAGCAAGCAATAAAGAGTTATACATACATACATACATACATACATACATACAAACCATGCTCACCAACTGGCCACTCTTTGTGTAATAGTTTTAGCCCCAATATCAGGTTCTTACTTAACTCGTCACATTTAGTCAGACATAAATTCAAATTTACCTACCACTTCTACCAGAGATAATATTAATCAGATGCGTTGCAAGTTGGTGATATATCATAGGCACTTTGGTATCTTATTTGTTATCTCACTGAGTAGGAAGTTATCGGAAATGATAATCATTGTATGTCATTGTATAGGTAGGCTCTACTTCACTGGGCATTTAATACCAATAAGTACATTCGCCAAAATAAGTATCTATATTCGTACACCTTATCAATTTGGCGACTGTACAGTCAATTTATTTTATTATTCGGTCTCTGCAGAGTTTTTCAAACCAGGGGTCTGTGTCGGTGCTTTGCTTCTGCTTCACACTGACTGTAATGCTAGACAAGCTCTAGTAGATATATGTACCAACTCAAAAAGGAATAGTAAGTACAAAATATTCTTTGCACGGAAACGTAGGTAGGTAACATAACTACTCCCATGGAAAGTATGACTAAAGTAATCAACCGTGAGTCATTTACAACTATTTTCATAACCGCTAAATACTTAGGTAGGTATGTGTAGGTTTCTAAGGCTAAACACGTGTAGATTAAATTAGTCTGAAATTTCTAATAGCTAAATAAATTATTTGTAAAAATAATATTCTTAATATGATTATACAGCTAATTTACATTCTATCCACATAGTTTTTATTATGTTCATCAGGGCAGTAGAGTGACTTGGGCAGGAACTTCCTTGTGACCCGCTTCCAGGATATCTCCAATGATTTGCGTTGCTTGTGTGGATTAGTTGTCTGGAACAACAGTAAAATACGTCGGATAAACAAAGGATGAACTGACGAATTTCACAACAGGGCTATAGGTACGTAGTGTACACATAAATGATTTAGGTATTTTTAATTCTGCAAAGTTTTTTTTTATTACATTGCGAGGCCGTAATGCGAACAGGTTAGAAGTGCCGCAAAGTAATGCGCCTTGCAGAATTTTTCGTGCAATTCTAAACTTGGCCTTACGCTCGGAAGACGACCATAACTTGACCCATTCACTCGTAGGCATTACTCGGGATCAGGTGTTTTGTCATTTGGTGTACCTTAGGTAGGTACGATCAGTGGCAAGACAGGGAAGATACCTGACTCCGTGTAATGTCTCCGAGCGAACAGGTCAATATATATTTGTCTGCCATGCGCAGCGATTAGGTACTTTACGGACGAGTTTTGTACAGTAAAATGCGCTGTGTCTATTCCTAGACTAGCTTCTGCCCGCGACTTCGTCTGCGTAGAATTATAAATATAAACCTTTCTCTTGAATCACTCTATCTATTAAAAAAACCGCATCAAAATCCGTTGCGTAGTTTTATACATACATAACATAATATAAGCATACATCGGCACAGACAGAGAGCAGAAATTGACTTTGTTTTATACTATATAGTGTTTGTGACGTTAATCTAATTGTACTATGTTGGTTGCTTTATTCGAGAAGTTTTAAAACTATTTCGCTACGGTCTAAATTGCGTTCTTACGCGCGGCATTTACCTACTTACTGCCATTGTTAAGGTTAGCAAGGCGTTATTGTTTTATTTAAAGTTAAGTGAATATTCCCCACTTCTGCCGACTACTAAAGTGCTTAGGTACCTAGTCTAAGTATTAGCAAATCGACATTTGTCGTAACAGTCTTATGTAATTGAACGAAAATGTAAAATGAAACATTGTAAATTTTTTAACACTACACGTGATGTCACCGGTAAGTAATTAATTAACTGACAATGTAAACAAATCTCTCAGGTTGATGTTGGCCTACCCACTTCCGTTGGACCGATGACAACGCAATAAAATAAGTACTACAGTCAACAGTGTTTTTTAAAGCGTCTTATTCATAAGGTGACGATGACGAAGTGGAAGATGGGTTTACAATGGCACAGAAACATTTAGTATAAATAATCGGTAATTACAGTGCTTCTATTATCATATCATACATGTTACCTAATGTCTCTCGGCAAACTTCGTGTTTCTTATGACTGACGTCTGAATTGAAGAAACATGAATTTTGCCAAGAGACACTAATAATATAGAGAAGCACTATCTATATGTGTAGGTACAGTCAGCGTCAACTAGTTCGTGCTACCCAAAGTAGCCAAATAGTTCGCAACACGTCATTGTTACAGTTGGAATAAGGTCGTGTTGCTAACTTTTTGGCCACTTTGGGCGTCACGAACTACTTATTTGACGCTGACTGTGCATACCATCAACCCTTCATACGTGGGTCGTCAACAATAAATTTGTGTTTTACATTTCGTAACACAATTTCATCTTACAAATACATGATTTTGCGAAATAAAACTTACCTGTGTCGCATTTTCGTCTCCGTTTTTCATAGTGAAATATAGTGAAAAACTCATAAACAATAACTTCACCGTTATTGCAACGAACGCGACTATAATAAATGCGTAGCTCATTGTTGCTGGTTAACTAATAACAAATTAATAGATACGGCATGGGACAGAGCTAGTCCGGTGTCCGAGTCAAACTGCACGGCTGCTGCCAGTTTCAACACAGCATCGGCCGAAAGTGCCGATGTTGATTTTTTTATCGAAGCTAACTTCAATGCTAGCGGTTAGGTACTGATGAGCTAAGAAACTGTCAGAATGGATACGCTTTATTTTGATAAATCTACTTAATCTAAGGTGTAATAGGTACAAAGTCAATCGATTTGTTTTTAAGTACGTATCTCTAGTATCTTCACATTATCTAGTGGCGATGGTATCATTTATAAATCTTAGGGTTCCTCGGTTCGACGTTTAGCTAGTTGCCATTTCTGGTTGGTTTAAAAGTTTTATCGTCTATTAAAATTCTAAATTATCGGTTCGTAAACTCGCGAAAACGAGTTGCCAAGTAAAAATTTGTACCTAATTTGCATAGGATTTTTTTACGACAAAGTTGGGACAAATACACGACTATATGCGCGTCCACTTTTTGTACAATATGTAGTTAGGTACCTAGATATATGTGGTAGCTGGTAGATATAGGCAAGCAAAGCACCTACGTGTTTGTAGATATACATATTTGATCTACGTAATGATTTACTTAATTAGAATAAGAATAAGAAAACTTTATTAACAGATACAGAAACACAAACACAACATTATAGTTACCTACATGGATATTTATTCCAACCAGTCAAATGGCCGCCACTCAGCTATGGGTGTGTAATGATTGATATAAAAATATTTAATATATTTTCTATCGATATATCAACATTTGATATAATTTCAAAGGGTATAATCACTCATTGTGTATAATAAACGTTTGGTATAATTTTAAAATATATAAATTTATTTCGTATATTTATCGTTCGGTATAACGCTTATTTCTTATAACGATTATATGGTATAACGCTCATTTTATATACAAAAATATTTTTTATAGCAGTTCGTTTTTGTTGGGGGACGCAGTTTAAACCTAACCTAACCTACTTTTTGATAGCAGTTCGTTTTGTGATTATGTCTCTAATACATTATATCAATAATGGTTATGCCAATTGTTTTATTTTATATAAAAATAACGTTATACCATAAGTTCATTATAGGAAATAAGCATTATACTTAAAGAATGTTATATTAAATGATATTATATCAAATGATCATTATAAGAAATGATAATTATGTCATATGTAAATATATTAAGTGTTGTTATATGATTTAATAATTATATCAAATGAGCGTTATTGCTACTAATATTATACCAAAAATTTTTATATACATCGTTACGCACCCATAGAAACCATCTTTAGTACGCATACGCTTTCGAAGTGCATACCTAGTTCTTTATAATTAGGGTAGGTACCTATCTGCTTTTTGGTGAGTACCTACTGGTTATTATAATACATCATCTTCAATTTGTTTGATATTGACGTAAGATAGATTCTTAATCAGGGAACACACATACATATATCACAGGTAGACAGAGCCTAAGGTAACAAAACGTTAAGGCCACGTTTAGCATGATTGAGGGCGTATAGGTGGAAAGGGAAGTCAAAATAGTGATGGGTTGCTAGCCGCATCGCCTATAACACGATTCCTAAGACTTTCGCCCATTCCCTCGATGAGCTTTTACCATCTGCGCGGGAATGGAAAATGGAAGCAACTAGTAAATTCTATGTTTTTTCTTTACTCCCAGACCAGCATGGGAAACTTAGTTTTTTGTATAGGTATAGCAGAAGCTATCGTTCATAATGTATTAGTGCCCGGCAATAAAGAGTAGAAAACGGATGAAAGAGGGAACTAAAAGTTTTCATACTAAATCATTGCATACGCTAATGCAAGCATTTTATGTCTAAAATTTTATTGTGATAAATACATTAAGTGGGTACGTAATTCTCTTGATTATCGCACTCTCCATTTGGTTCCTTCTAAATTCTCGTGAGTTCGATTACGTATAGACATTATAATATGTAGCCAAACCATTTGAAGTAGTAAAATCAGGGTAGTTAATCGTGCTTCTCTACAATGTAAGAATTTCTAATAAGATATTTTTATTGTACATTAGCTGTGGCCCACTGCTCCGCCTCCGTTCCTGTTTTTTGTTTCGATGTTTTGTCCAGTCATTCTCGAGTTTTAGCGAGACAAACGAACAACAATTATTTTTTATGTATATAGAAGATATTGTTACTTCTGGCCAGATCTACCGAACCAATATTTACCTATACACGCATTTTGTTTTGTGATTAAGTAGTTAGGTAAGTAGATTTAACTAAGTAGGTACCTACGTGTCTACGTTTTAAATATCCTGAAGTGACACAATAATTACGATATTTACCGCGTCAGCGTTTGGCACGCGAGATAACGATTTTTAGGGTTCTGTAACAAAAGGGTGCTAATGCTAAAAGTGCTGTTACTAAGGTTCCGCTGTCTGTCTGTCTGTTAGCTACTGTATAAAGATTAAAGGGGTCACAAATTTTGCCGTTTTGCTCGATTTTAATAATCACGACTACATACCTACATACTTACATAAATCACGTTTTTATCCCTTACGGGGTTGACAGAGCCTTAGGTAACAAAACCTAAAGGGCACGTTTACAATGATCACGTACCTATAGGTGAAACTATACGGTGGTACGATACCTTGCGTGGACGAGTCCAACTCGCATTTAGCCTTTCTTTTTAGTGTTTCTTGTAGAAAGCTTATACAAGTGACATACAGAGTTTCGGGATTTGATGTTTAGTATTTACCACTATTAGTGACTATGTTCGATGGCCATAGGCGATCTTAACAATCGTAATATACTTAAAGATCCATCTCCAAAATCATTGGACGTGTCACTTGGTATAGATTGTTAGGTCTGTAGGCCTGGCTCTCGATTGTTGTTGAATTGCGCGAAGCCGCCGCGGCGCGGCCCCGTAATGACATTGCTCGCCATTGTACGAACTACGAATGTACGAGACACCATTGCCACAAAATTTGAACAGCTGCTGCAATTTGAATCTATTAACGAAATTTGCAACGGCTCGACGGCGTCGATAGTCACAATACCTGCCATTAAATTCTGTGGCTTGTGAAATACAGATAAATACATATTTTATGAACACGCTGTTGTAGCTCTATTGGACATATTATTAATTATTATACCAGTACCGCCCTAACAGCAGATTTTTTTTGCCTTCAATCATCACATATGCACTTATCTGACAAATACCCCTAGAGTTATTTGCCAAATAGTATCTGACGCTTGAAAAATCGGCCCCTAAAGTTAAAAAATAAATCGTTAAACTTGGCTTAGGGTCGACAGTTCCATACCTATATTTTGAATTTTTGATACTAACTTACCTAGCAGTCATCTTGAAATTATATAGTTTTTGGCTCTGGTCTGCTAGGATATTAAAATAGCTCTAGGTACTAGTGTACCTAGAGCCCACCCATGAACATACTTGGCTATAGAATAGATGTTATTGTAAGAGTTAGGCAGTTATTGTAGGCCCTAATTGTTTATTTTCTCCGGTACCTATACTTCATTTAATTTAGAATTCGAAACCACAACAACAGTAACTAAGTATATTGCGTCTGGTCATCTATTTCTCACCTAGCAAATAGAAGGTACAGTGCAAGACTGGCAGCCGCAAAATAAAATTGTTTTAACGTCATTTTATTTTCGTGTCGTTAACCTAGGTACAAATTGTAAAGAGAGTACAGTTCACGAGCCGCTAAATAATGTTGCTGCGGTTTCTAATTCTAAATAGATACATGATAATGTGTAGATAGGAAGCATATTCGATGGCTCTCTTACTCAATCTCGCACAGACCTATAATCGTTGCTTTCACCACTTGTATATTATATTTGTATAAGTACAAATTATAAGAAACAATAAGTAATTAGTAAAAAAATATTATTTGTGTTCAATTTAGTCGATATTGATGATTTTTAGTCTTTCACAAATAAGGTGTAGGTACTTATGTAGAAATACTAAAGTAGAACTTCAGTACCTACGGAGGATTGTTTAAAAAACGCAACCTAGATATATTTACTTACGTCCAAAAATTGTGTATTATTCCAAGTTATTTGTTATTGAAACTCGAGAATGAATGCATAGAATATTTAGTTGTGAAATTGAATATCCTCAGGCCGGATATTAGTATTCGACGTCGCGTTCGCTCCGAAGGCTTCAAGTCCGTTTGTTTTTCTAACTCGAGCGAGAACGGTAGCAAAGCAACTGCTTTGTGCATCTTTTATCTAGTATAGTAAGTATAAAACCTACGGTGATACGAGTACATATATTACAAAAAACTGAATATGGAGTAGATACTATTAAGAATACTTACATGTATTACTAAAAGAGCTTTATCTAATACCTACATAGTGGGTTAGACTACCTTAAGAATATCAGTCACCAATGGCTATGAGACTTGTTGGTATGAAAAGGTTGTTGCAACAAAAAATCGTGATCTGCAATCCAAAAAGGAACCTTTGTCATTTTCCTCTTCGACTTTCAGAACAGTGTACCTACCTCTACTCCATGCCCCGACATTGATATAAGTCGTATTATGTAATGTCGAGTGATTGTGAAACATTTTCTAAATTAATGTCCGTACGAAAGCAAATGAAGTCATTCGAAAGCCTTTGATTTGGCTGAAAATATCACCATGGCATTACTGTGAAGAAGTTCCTCAGTGGCTCAACATTTAAATGACAACACAGAAATGGGGTAGGTTTATGTATTGTATATGTTAAGGAAGTAGCTAGGTAGAAAAGGCTATGTAATTTTTTTTGAAAACGGCTCTTACATTGAAATGATTTAATACTTGGTAGGTACTGTAATGTCGCCATCAGATATACCTATCGTAGCGGGCGAGGTCCTCAAATATTTCGGAGCACAATAAAATTTCAATAAATTCGTTAATAGGTAGCATTTTATTTATAAATGAATGTAGTCGATATTTTTATGGAACAGATTGTTAGTACTAAAATATAATCGATACTCGTTGAATAAGCAGGTTGTCACAAGGAAGCCTCACCTCTGGATTTGTCCAAGTGAATGTCACAGCCATACCTTCCTTATTGAAACAGACAGTAATCCAATTCATCTTGGTATTCATGGGTATACGTACCTATTTATATTGTGCTTAAAATATAAATAAGTTACTGCTTAGGTACAGTCAGCGTCATATCATATAGTTTGAAACAGCCAAGTCGGCCAAATAGTTCGGTACACCATAAATACAGCATGGCGTGCTGATCTTTTTGATCACTCTGGATGTTCCATACTATATGACCCTGACTGTACCAGTGGCGTGGCGTCAAGTATATCAGAAGGCAAACCGAAGGGATTTAATTACCATTTTCCTCTAATTCTCCGCAATAAAATCGCCCAACTGCCTTAAAATAGGCAAGCCGGTGGGAATCGAGTTCTATGGCCGCCAACCCACTGTTAGGTACACCTATTCCGTGAGCTCTTAGAATGCCATTCTTGTTCTTGCTACTCACTCTTATGGGTTTGATGCTTGAATTGGCCGAGTGAGGGAGACAGCCAAGACAAACCCGAATGGCATTCTAAGAACTATTACGGACTGCACTTAGCTAATAATTAGTTAAACTGTCGATAATCGTATTTATAATTCATTTATTAGCCTGCCTTATCTGTCGCACCTTTTGTTTTTCTAGAGTCCTACTTAGTTAAATGGAGGTGTCCGCGTAGTCGCCATTAATTTGTAGTATTAGTGTATCGAAGATCAGCGCGTGGGGGTTGCTACTTTGTGGCTGGGGGCCGTTACTGCTGTGGGGCTGTTGCTGGCTGTTCGGCATGTCTTGGTCCAGGCTTTCCACTGATACAGTGGTCGTTGCTGTGGAGTCGACAGACCCCCTCGGACTATCCTGCAGACAACAATGAAGGAGCGTCACAAAAATTTAAATTTTAGGTTAGATTCGAGCGGATTCGAGTTTACCAGTTAGGCACTTTAGACAAGTAAGATCTGGGACCGATATCGCTGGTTATTTTTTATTCTTTGGGATATATAGGTATGTCTTGTGGTGCGGTATCCACGGGTGGAGGTGCTCACTTACCATCAGGTGATTTGCTCGTTTGCCTTCCTTGTCGTACCTATATAAAAAAAGTTGGCCTCGGCGTCGACCTGGCCATGTAGTCGCGGTCGCCACAGGCCTGACAGGCCGCCGGATAGGTTACATAGAGGACCGCGCAGACTACGCCCTAGCTCTTGTAACATTATCCTGCCTCGGGCCTGGCTTACTGGGGAGCCACTCGGGTCCTTTTAGGTCCAGTCCAACCATGGTTGGTCGAATAGGTATGGATTTTATCAAAATTGGTTTACAACACTTCTATTTAGTGTGTGATTTGAAGCATGCGCCTTGCGCCTTATAAACACTACCTCACATTTTACAAATGCCCCTTTACGAGTAGATATGACCTGCATACTTAGACACGCCTCAACATGGTATTGCTATGATGTTAGCGTCAGGATTTTAAGGAGTCTTAGCAAATACTAAGTTGACTCCGAGGATATTCAACTATGAATAACTGTACCTACGCATAGTAGCATTATATATAACATATATACATATAGCATAGATATCTTTAGAAGGAAACATTAGATACTTTTTATCCAGAAGTAACTAAATTATTTATGTTTGTAGATTATTGAAGATTTATTATGTTTTTTGTCACTTGCAAAACGATGTCATAATCTGGCCTCGTTGTTTACTTCTGATGTAAAAACTGTAAGAAACAATAGTAAAGCTCTTACTTGGTCGACTATATGTAGGTACGTACTTAACACATCGGTCTATAATAGTGGGCGAGCGTCCGAGCGAGATAGTGTGCTGCTGGCTCCTTCACACACAAAGCTAAAGTACCTAAATAACAATAAGAATGCAGTCTGGCATACTCTCTCAGCTAGTATAAAATTTAGCATTATTACATAATTATTATAAAAAAAATTTAAGTGGCTGTTTTAGGTACTTACCTGATTTTTATACCTCAAAGTAAACAACACTGACAAGACTAAGAACACAAGTTTAAACACTAAAATAACACTAACCACGGACACAAACACAGTCTGATACATTTTGAAAACAATACAGTGTTGCGTTAGATACGCAATAATAATAAATAGATCATTACATAGCTTGCTACATAATTTCGAACGAAATTGTAATTCATACACGTAAGTGGGCGGTTACATCTGGGTTGATATCATGGATTTCTTGTTAGGGTTGGGTGGGATATGTCTTTAACATTTTGCAATTAGTCGTAATGCTTGACGTATGCACCTACAGCCATGGCCCTAATCATTACTAATTGGGTTCCGTGGGATGGCCATGGAATCAAATGAATTGAATTAAAGTAAATGCAGGCCGAAAGAAAGTGGCGAGCGACCTGGATAGGTAGGTAGGTACATATCATATTGAGTGGAAGGGGCCAGAAGACGAAGGGGAGGCCTTTGCCTAGCAGTGGTAAACATGCTTTATTAAATTAAAAAAGCCGTTAGCATCTTTATTGCTTTATACTGGTTGCACACTTGCAGGGTCCACGCTTAACAATTCACTTCTTGTCAACATCCATCACACAACATCACCTATTGACCTTTCATTGACATAATATGCACAATAATAAGGGTGGTCTAGCTAGAAGACAAATATACGTGCAATGAGTTTTTTTTTACATTATAACTTTAACACTTCTACTGTCGGAATTGGATTAGGTACTACTTAATTGACTAATACTAATTAGTAATTACTACTTAGCACATTGTTTTCTTCGGTATATATTCTATGGCTTTGTAAAGATCTACTTACTATTTTATTTAGGGCATATAGAAGTTGCCTGTCTTTTGGCTGACAACCCACATACCCAGCTAGACATATTTTTTCATCGAAATTTGAATTACCTATTTACTTATCGTTAGTATTAGTTATTGGTACCTACCGTATAGGAAAAATACATACATAAACAAAATAACTGTGAAGTGAAAGCATTAAAGTACCTACTTATACACAAATACATAAAGTTTGTTAGTAAAGTATAGACATGGTAGTATTTCGCGAACCCTTCGTATGAAAGCAACTCGCACTTATCGCTTTCGTTATCGTTTGATTACAAATAAGATAAGAACCAATTAATCATGGTCTTAAATACAGAACAGAATAAAAGACATCGCTCAAGTAAAACATTAGAATACTTATTTAATTTTTTTTTTACTACGAACTGACCAGTGATTGACCTCTATCTCACTTGGTGGAAGGTGCAGATGAGGCCAAATGCGTAACTCACTGGTTCAGTAATAGCCTATTCACTCTAGCCTTGAAGAGCCCTAGGTTGTATCTGTCCGGAAATACGGACGATAACTAAATTTTAAAATGGTCTGGAGACTTTTTGTCACCTGATGACGTCGACATTAACCAATCATCGAGACACCTGACTCCATATAATGCTTTTGAGCGAACAGGTCAAGTTATGGTTGTACGCGGAGCGTAGCGCTGAATCCGCGGACGATGTTTGTTTAGTATCCACATCGGTTCCCATGTTCTCGTCCCTCGTAAGCGCACATTTTGTGTGCGATAGTGACATGCAATCCAGTCCCTAGTGAAACCAGGCGGCCTCATCCTGTCTCATACATACATACACAAATCACGTCTATATCCCTTGCGGGGTAGGCAGAGGTTGCGAGGTAGGTAGCAAGACCTGAAGGCCACGATTAGCATGATTGTAGGCGTAACTATAGGCGGAAAGGGGAATCAAAATAAGTAGTGATGGGTTGCTAGCCTCATCGCCTACAACACGATTCCTATTGTAATCGCCCATTCCCTCGATGGGCTTTTACCTTCTGCGCGAGTACTGCAACTGGTACATTCTATGTTTTTTTTTGCTCCCAGACCAGCATGGAAGACCCTGTCTCAATTAGATACAAAAAGATTTTTTGAATGAATGTACTATAATTACTTTTCGTAGAAGTAAGTAAATAAATACATCTAAAGATACCTAAACCTAAGTCACACAACAAAAAAATTAAACACTGAAGTAGGTATACTAGAGCCCTAAACGTTGATGTCACGTTAAATTATAACGTTGCCATTAACAAAGCGGCAGGCGCGAGGCCCGGCGGCGCCGTCGCCTCGCGGAGATGACAAATGAACGAACGACACATTGACGTAAATCGGAGACAAATTGTACAGACAATGTCGGTCACAAAGAACAATACGGGGTAGAAACTGACAAGCTTCACTTTGCACGTGATAATTTAAGCTATGATGAAGAGGTGAGGTATAACGAGATTAAATTGTTGAATGTTGCTAGTAAAAAAGTACTAGGTGCGAAGCCCGGCGGTGCCGCCGTTGCCGAGATAGCAGTTGAACGAACGACACATTGACATAAATAGGAGACAAGTTTTACGAGTTTTACAGACATTGTCGGTCACAAAGAACAATGAGGTAGAAACAGTCAAATGTGACACAGATGCAAAAAATCACTGCTACTTGGAAAAATTGAAACGTTCAACGCGTTAAGTACGCTAGACGTCTAGAACGATGCCCAGGCGTTCATAAGGTGTTTTGAAATAGAAAGATTAATTAATACTTCTAAGGAATCATATAAGTACCTACTACACATATGTTAGTACCTAGAAACAATGTTTTCTAGACGCTTTTTACAGTCCATACGAAACGTCCTAAAACGCCTATTAATTTCAATGCAGCTAAACCACATCACAGCTAGTCCACAAATAAAAAAGTCCGTCCATAGAATAAGACGTCATACCATCTTGTTCTTCATTTTACGAAAATACAATGCATGCGATATTCCAATTTTCAAAGAGCTTTATAGGTCAGGCTGCCCACGTACACCCTCTGCCATAGCCGATAGCTTAATCTATATGCCGTGGGCGGGCGGCCCAGAGTACTACAAGAACAGAGACAAATATTTATGGATATAATCGGTAGGTACAGTCCGTGAGCTCTTAGACTGCTAAAATGTCGGGATTCGTAGGTACCTACCATCTCCCAATTCAAGTATCAAACCCTTAAGAGTGAGTGAGACAGCAAGACAAACCCGAATTGCATTATAACAACTCATAGACGTATAATAGGAAATAGATTACTTTACGAAGACAGATGCAGCCCTTCTGCAAATCGGGTTGCAACAAGTTGCACTACCTTTGCATCCTTGAAGTAACTAAGGTACTTACGAGAGATGTGCATTGAAAAATCGTTATTCAAGTTACGATTTCTTTGCCTACAAAATGATGATCACGAAGCCCTCGGGTAATTGTTTTCCTGTTTTGTGTAGCTTCTAGCTTTGAGTCAAGTGTTCCTACTCTGTGTGCGCGGCGCGCCGGGAGCGGCACTTGTTGACTGTGCGCCTAATGCCGGCTGGCAAAATTGGCACTGAGACACCGCGCAACAGGTCTGTAAATTCGTGACAGAGGGGCCAAGAGGCGTGACACGATGTCGTATGCCGTAATGCCGTTACTAACCACCTTAGAGTCATTCGGGGTAACAGCACGCGGTGGGTAAAAGTACGCGGTGGTCCGATCTCCGACAGGGGTGGGGGGGCCGAGGTCTGTGTTTGTAAAACAGAGTGGCGCTACTGTCGCCGTTTAGGAGCCACGAGCTGCGCCGACGCAATCTAAGTACTGGTCGCAACACGTCGCCGAATACTTGTAGCAAGCTTATTTCGTTTAATTTTTGAGCCACGGAAAAGTGTGCTGTAGTTAAATGGATAGCTCTGTGCCAGTAAGTATACTATATTTCTATTGTTCATTTAATGTAGTTTTTATGTAAGTTTATCATATTCGTAAAAAGTATTTAACGTGTGTGTTGTGACTGATTATTTGGTATATTTGCCGATTGGGGTAAGAGTACGAGATTAATAGTACGCACGCGTACGTTACCCCCGTTGCGTACTTATACCCCAAATGAAATAAAAATATCAAAAATTGTTCAATCTTTCAGAATACACCAAAATGCCGAGAAATTACATAAGGAAGGCCCCTCAGCGGACCCTCATCTCAGATGACCAAATAATGAAGGCGAACACATCGGGTCAAAAGTACGCATTGGAAAAGTTTTCAGTTAAGCCTATGTAGGGCTAAAACTAATTAATCTTGATGAAAATTTTTCTTAAATAGTGAAAATTTATTGAATATTCTACAGATTTAATATCATAACATGCCAATTATATAATTCTTTATAGGTCTGGGAGGCCATCAAAAAAAAATGCGTGCTCTTGACCCGAATGACTGCGTACGTTTACCCCTCGTGCGTAACTTTACCCTAAGACTTGCGTAATTTTACCCACACATCGGGTCAAGAGTACACATTGGAAAAGTTTCCAGTTAAGCCTATGTAGGGCTAAAACTAATTAATCTTGATGGAAAATTTTGTTAAATAGTGAAAATTTATTGAATATTCTACAGATTTAATATCATAACATGCCAATTATATAATTCTTTATAGGTCTGGGAGGCCATCAAAAAAAAAGTGCGTGCTCTTGACCCGAATGACTCTACTCCTTGTACATCACGCTTGTAGCTTCATTACCTATGTGCAATTTCCCTATCACTGTCACGATTGATTTAATTTAAGCAACCATTTATATCCAAGAAACCACCAGTCTCTTTAATTTACAGGTAGAATTTGGTTTTTGTTAGGGCTGCAGGTCTAACCTAACTAACCTAATTTTCTAGTAGCATCTCGTTTTTGTTGCGGTTGTAGTCGTAGTACTAATTTAATCGAACCTACTTTTTCTAAGTATTGTTTTATATGCACAATAGTCAAGTTTAAAAAAATACCTACATCTTAAAAACAAACTTAACTGAATAATAAATCTAGCATTTGTCACCTTTAAAAAACTATTCTACGAAATAAAAATCATTGAACAAATTTTCTTTAGAATATGTTTAATTGAAATGAAGTTACGAGTATTTAAAATTAAAATATTGTATTTAATATTCTAATAGTTGTAGATACATTCTTTCTAAAAAATTGTATGAAATGGAATTATGAGAAAATTCTGTCAACAAAATAAGGGGACACCATTCATATAGACAACCTGCAACCTAAGATTTTGCGGGTAATACGTACCTACACGGTCGGATTTCATACATTTGGCGGTAACAGAAACAACGATTGATAGTCTTAGTTAGACTTTTCTAGATCTACCTATATTAGATCTGCAGGCTCGAAAACGGTCGAAAATCAGGAGTTGCGTGCGAGTGTTGCGACGGCCTTTTTCACCGTCTACGTATTGACTATTTATTTTATATGTGGATGGCCCAGTTGTATAGTCTCAGCTTAGATAACCTGCCTACAAAGTTTAAGGTCCCGGATTCGATCAACTGTTGGGGCAGATTTTACATGTGTTAAAAATACATTAAAATATATAATTTGTTTGGGACTTAAGTTTAAGTTATTTTTAAGTTTTGACAGTTTTTTATAATGTTTTATAATTAATTTTTTCTTTTCCAATAAAAACCTAGATAAAATAAAAAGAAAATGTACCTAACATCGAAAAAAGAGAAATATGGTGCAAGTTAGGTCACACAATGCCGTAATCAGTTGACCATCTTGTGAATCCGAAGCCCCGCGTCCTCGCAACGCCGCGCAACCACAGTATATATATAAGCTAAAGCAGTAAGGAACCTACGAACAAATCGGTTGAAACGAAACACGCACACAGGCGCGCGCTTTACACGGCCCCTAAGCGGACCTGAGCCTGAGCAGAGTGGACGAGGTCCGCTTAGGGGCCGTGTAAAGCGCGGGCCTGTGTGCGTGTTTCGTTTCAACCGACTTGTTCGTAGGTTCCTTACTGCTTTAGCTTATATATATACTGTGACGCAACTCTCACGGCATTTCTCGTATGTTACTTACAAAGACGGATTTAAACTTACGTTACACTTTAATAAGTACGGCGGTTCGAAAAATTAAGCAACCATTTATCATAATTATTCATCGATGCTTGTCACTCTTTCACGCCTGAACTTCTGAACAGATCTGGCTGAAATTTGGCACAGAGGTAGATTTTGACTGGAATAGCATGTAGGGCTATGTGTAATTCTCGGGGGATAGCAAGCGGGATAGCAATGTGTAATTCAATTCAGGCAGATAAAGTCGCGGGCAAAAACTCTATTACATGAAAGTCATCTGGCACGCTTAAATATGTAACGTCAGTAGGCAATAAAACATGTTGCTACATTACTCATATTTGTTTATGTGACGAGCGAGATCACATCCGATAGTACACTTCTACGGCTTACAACTGAAAGGCACGTAAGTAGGTACTTAATTAAAAAAAGGCGGCACGCGCCACCAGTATTTTTACATTTTATGTACTCAATACCATAAAAACTAAAATAAATATTTTTCGATAACACTACATAATATGATCAGGTGCGAAAATGTTTAGGGATCATTTACGCACACGTTGGATCCTTCACTTGTACTACTATTCGGTCGCCGTGTAGTAACAAATACTACACTCCGACCACATTGTGTATGGGCAATATCTGAAGCAGTGCATGCAGAGTGCGCCTGTGGCCGCAGTAGCCGCGGTCGCCGGTCCGCCGCCGCCCGAGGCTCGCGCCGCCGTTGCCACCAGCCTCCACCCACTCCACTCCACTCAGAGGCGCGAGGCGGACGTGAGTGCAGCTACGCTCGTGCTACCATCACTTTTACTCGATTCAAATTCGCAAGCCGTGCCCGCACGCGGAAACTGTCGCTTTCGCCCTACATTACCATCCCGCGACCACCATGATAACACTGTGAATTAAACTGTGAAGTGAGCCCTTAAGCCGATCAACACTATACCCCAAGGTAAGTTTTACTCGTAATCAGAATCAAAAATTAAGTCTACGTGTCCGATCCGAATGCTAAGTGAAAGGCATACTCTTTGTTAGTAAATTACGTGACTAACCTGACAGCTAAGTACGCTGCAGTTTATTTTAGGGCATTCGAAAATTTTCTGTTTGTGCCTGCAGAAGTATTACGCTTTTTGTATTACTTAAATTCTGCAGGTAGCCTTGGTCAAAATTTGCAATTAATCTCAATTTCAAATGGGTCACAACTTACTTAAAGTTTGAATAAACAAAGGATGCTTAATAACGCCTCCGTTATTATTTTTCCTTACATGCAGTTTTTTTATGCGTGTTACTTCAACCATTCAAATTAATTATAAGTGCAGTATCGCTGATCTGATGGCTTAACATTTGTTATCTATTCGATGACGATACTTTTGGATATTTGTAAATAGCTGGCAAATTGATCTTTGCGCAAAAATTCGAAACGTGGAATCGATGTCAACCGAGATCGACATATTGGTTTGTTGAACACACAATAATCATCTGAACTTAAACTTATGGTACCTTTTAAGTTGGTATGTTTTTGGTTATTGCAAACAGTAGAGTCCCTGAGTCGAAGGAAATCGGCGTCGCAACGCTTGGAACTCAAATTCATTGCGTTAGCCTCTATTATACTACATGCCTTTAAATACTTAAAACTCATAGTTTTTATTTATACAATATTACTTATTTATGAAGGAATCGTGATTCTCTTATCAAACTCGTGGCGCTTAAAAATTATATTATCGAAGTTTTGAATCTACTTTTATTTATATATATTTCATTTTATGAAGAGATTGATGAGTGTGGATGAAGCGAAAGAAGAATGTCGGGATCGTAGCAAATGGAACAAAGTAGTCTCTGCCTACCCCTGGGGGAAAGAGGCGTGACGGTATGTATTTCATTTTACTTAAGCAGTGAGCCACGCAATAAAACTACCTATAGGATAGTTTTCTATTAAATCAGAATAACTTTCAGGTAAAACTTGAGTAGGTATCTATATCAAGTTAAAATTACCTCCAATGTATATCAAGGTTTACGACGACACGGCTTATTCTGTTATATATCTATGATCTCTCTAGAATGGAATGTTACTTCGAATTTTAATTATTTTATGTATTTTTAAATATTTACTAAAATAGAATAAAAAAATAGAAGTACATAGCAGTGTAAGTAACATGAATGTTACCAAACCATTTCTAAATTCATAATCATAACAAAAAGCGACAACGCTACCGAATACTTATCTTCTAATCAAGAAAATTCCCGTTATAAATTCATCATAAATTACCTCGTCTTAACATAATCAGTTTGATTTAATCATTCGTATCGCTGAAACAATAAATTCGCTATCAGAGGTTACATTATGTGACATGTTATTTTGGTTAACAATAAATATCACCTCTTCAGTTTTTTGTTTTTGTCTGGAACAGATTATCGCAATGACTTGATGATATCATTGTAAATTTCTAAAGTCCAATATTGTAACATTTAAAATATTTGGTAACTTCTCCCCTATGTTTTTCGATATACAAATGAAGAGTCAAAGTAAAACGGACTCGATCGCGTAATAATTTGTAATTGCTTTATGTTAGCAAATCTTATTTTATGAAACTACGTTGTATAATAGTATTAATTAGAAATACATAATTAGCTTAGGGAAAGTCAAACAATTAATGTTAAATACAAAAGTGTCATAGAATGGATATAAATGTACATGAAAACTACGGTAAACCGAATTGTAAAGTATGCCATCCACTCATAATGTTTACTCACTGAGAAGCAGAAAGTAAAAACGTAAAAAGGAGAACGAGATTAGGATAGAGACAGTTTTAACAAATCTACAGAAATACCTACACCGATTCGACACGAATCATTTCAAGATGCTTTTAAAAAGTCGTGCTCTATTTTTTGACGTAAGTTAGGAGCGCAAAAAAAAACAGTAGCAAAATAGAAGGCGGAGATCGTAGAAATGGCGGCTACTAGCGAAAGTGCCTTCACTCTCAGCTTCGTTGGGGCCGGGCTCAACCGGCGTTACTGGGGGCCGATCATTGAAATCACACCTTGAAAACATCATTAACTAAAACAAAAAAAAACTGCAAACATTACACTTAGTCTTGTTACCCTAGGCCCTGTCTACCCCGTAAGGGATTGAGACGTGATTTATGTATGTACGTAGGAAACAATCAAATTTGTGAATAAAAAAAGAGATTCTAAATCACTTAAAAAACCGTACAGTGGAATTTGATACTTATTTTTAAAAACTTTTATTTAATAAACTTCCTAACGGAGTAAATTAATTCCAGCAGTACCACACCATACCACCACACCAGATTTTACCTTGTACGGATTTTGTTTCACAGTGACAGTACCTACGCGTGATTTCAAAAATCGCCCCCTCGGCTCGCTCTATCGAGGTTCCGTTCTCACACTCACACTTACGTTTTATTACCATTACGACTTCCACGTCATAGCAAAACGACAGCTTTGGATTGTTACATTAACTTTCACGCTAAGTGTGGATTGGTTCCGTCGATGTAAGTAATTCGCCGGTTTGGGAAATTTATAATCATGATAGAGTATGCTTTGATTACAAATTATAAATCATTCAGATGTCACAATAAACAAAATTAAATGCCCCCTAAATTAATAAAAAAACGGTCATGTTTGTGACTGAGACCTAAATAAAGCGGCGTATCCACCATTACCTCACTAAGCTAGCAAACTACCTATATAACAGCATAAATACACACAATTTTTCGCTAACGTCCTTTGCAAGCATTTCAAGCTTGTTTCGTATATAAGAACAAAAACCTTGTTCGCACTACCAAAGCCGCGCTGGGGTGTGATTCTCTAAAAGAAACTCGTCCGCGAAGTTATCGCTACGCTTGCTATGCAATCATAATTTGACCCGTTCTCAGGCTGGCATTATACGGAATCAGTAGTCTCATGTTGTTGGTCGTGCGTTGACCAGTTTACCAGGCCGATGACTCTGTATAATACCTTCGAGAGAACGGGTCAAGTAATGATTGCAAGCCAAGCGCAGCGATCATTTTGGGGGGCGAGTTTGAGCGAGGCCAAGAAAGTGAAGAATAGTTACCAACGATGCGGATGCGGATGACGGGTGGATTATACATAGAAAGCTTAGCTCCAACCGTTTTACGTATTAAGATACAAAGAAAAGAATACTCGCTCATACAGTGAAGATAACGGACTTCAAGTAAGCGATAATTTTATGATATATGTTCCCACTCTACTACTACGAATAAGACTCATTCATGCGCGAAAGTTATACATCAATTCTAACATAATGGATGTTATTTAATAACTATAATTGCTGACGTATCAACCCCTTTTGCTCTTGCTAGTACAGTCAGCAGCTAAAGCAATAACGATACGACACTCGTCACTTTTGACATTGTACATACCTTACAGCCATGCATGTGGTACCTACTTTGAACCTATTCCTTTTATATAATAATCAATAGCTGTAATAAACTGTAATAGTACCTACTCGTAGGTAGTCTTATAATCTCCTTCCTATAACCCAGTACCTCGCCACACTTTAGATCCCGGACACGTACCTACCTACCGAACCCACGTCAGTCTATGATTTAGTAACACCACCGTCGATAACCTATATGACGATGATGTAACAAATAGTGGATCGAATACAGCACTGCAGTGTGTGTTAAAACTATCTACTTCACTACATCACAACCTTGAAACAGACGGACCTTAATGCGGCAGCATAACAATATCACTAGCATTACTCGAATTGTTTAATGTTTAGCCAGCTGATACATTTTGTATTATGCGACATTCAAAACAGCTTGCGTGTACTCAAATTAAAACACATTGATATACACGTTCTGCGGTAAAAGCGCGTGCGGTTACGTATCTACCTAAAGTAAACTCGGCAACTAAACTATCTGCTCTTAATTTTACTTACTAAGTATACATTGCTATGTTATGTAATTCGTAATACGTTTAAATTAATAGATACGTGGTACCTACCACCAACGGCGTGGCAGTATAAGTTGAATTTGTGAACTGTTTTCGATTGACGGGATCGTCATTATAAAAAACGACACTGAAAAAGTACAAAGTTGTATGAAAAACGACCCGTTATTTTTGCTCGTCAGTGTATAATACTTATTGTGTGGAAAGACAGTAAAGACGGCTTGGTGTTTACATATCTTTCTCTAGTCTAAAGGACCTTTCTTTTCTTGTAGATACCTAGATATAATTGATACCTCATTTACAAGTTTCTGTTTTCAATAAACGAAAGAGAATGCGAACTATCCAAAGAATATTTTTTTTTGTAACTTTCATGCGCAAAGCTTAACGCATAAGGTCATAAGTGCGAAAAAAAAAATTCGGCACCGCTTAATATTGGCTGTATACTTATTTCGTGCGTATAAATTGAATGGTGGGTTGAATGCAAGCTTTTTTTTATGGTGTGGAAAATGCGCCATATGCATCCGCCCGATACGGGGTTACCAGAGCTATGTGAGGCTCTCTAAAAACTATTCGGTCGTATGTGAGGAGTTGCGGAGCACTCGGTGTCACCGCGACGCCCCACGACCTCTCCGGGATGGGGTTCCCTCTTCACGGCACCTGTGCAATGCAGGTTTGGGAATTCCCGCCCTCCCACGCTGGTGCCGCTTGGATTTTATATAGAGGTTGTCTCCCGTGGCCCCGTTGAAAAAGACAGCGGCCCACGTCCCCGACGCCTACGGGCCGGGATTGTGTTGAATGTTTTTTTTAATATATATACAAACGCATTGTGTCATCATAAAAATGCTGAAAGTGGGATGCACCGCCTGGCATTCGTTTGAATAACGTCGAAGAGGTAACGACAGAATCCGCCCTAGCCTTATGCGCGCACATTTTTTACTTCCTGCTTTGGGTTGCTGCGTTGGGTTGTTACTACTTGGATTTCATGTATCTACCTACTTTTTTGAAAAACAGCATCACAGATAGATATAAAAGTGCCTATTCTGTAACTGTTTAAAGTAAATGTTTATTTAATAGGATACAAAATGGAATTAGAACAAATTAAACTATTAAATTAAAAACGAATTAAAAACTAATCTTAAAACAAAATAATTAAAAAAGGAGGGGCCCTGTTTAAAAGCAGACGTTTATTTTTAAAATAATCCAGCCCTTTAATATTAGTACCAGCGATAAACCGGGACTTCTCACGACAATATTTTTAATCAGAATAATGGAGGATCAAAAATATCATCCCTGAATTAAATAAAATTGAACTCAACACAAACGAAGCCTTGGGCAAAATAAATTGGGTCACCTGTAATTAAATTCAAAGTTACTGGAAACTATGCATCAAGATCAGTCATAACTGTCGGCATAACAGATAACAATGCAATTCTTTATCTGAATTTTCCCGTTTAATTTCTTATGCAACGTTGGCTCTAGAACTGTTAATTCAACAATGGCTGTGATTACCGTAAGTGGGCTATGAATGGTGTGCAAGGTGAAAGTGTCTGGGCCAGTTCTGCGAAGGTCGCTGGTGACCAGACCCGCTGACGTACGGCCAGCGTCACTGACATTACCGTTAAATGTCAACCAAATGCCAAACGTATGATCCTTGTATTTATTATAGGCACCTAAGTGATATGTTGTATTGATAACTGTGCTAGAGATTACTGGGACTTCAGAAGTTATTGAATGATAGCTGGATTTAAGGTTCATAACCTAATCAAAAGCAGTTATTACCTATCGCAGACAGCCTGTAATCTTAAACATTGTATTTATTCATTTAATGCTTAGGTAATTATGCTTTAAATCAATTTAACAGTCATACCTTACCTATTTATAAAGGGTTAACGTTTAATTTAGTTTATGATTTTATTTTTATTTATAGATAATTTATGAAAATACAAATGTTTAAAAACTAAATAACAACAAAGAACATTCAAACTAGTAAAGTTGATTTATAGTAAAATAGTTAAAAATAAATGAAAATTAACCTAATATCCCCCCTGTTTCGTACCTGGTTACCATTATGCTAATAAATAAATTTTAGGTCGTGGAAATAACCTCAAAATGACAACTGCAAAAATATTTAAAAAAATATTTCGTAAGATTAATTTCGTGAAACACGATTCATGATTACGAATATGCATATATTTAATTAAGTATATTAAGGATGAATTCATTTGATTATGCATGGTCCAAATCGAATCTGTTGGCTAAATATTACGCAAGAATTCAACGCTTCGCTTTACAAAAAAAAAAACAACCGCACAACTATTTATTTTGCCAAAAATTTTGAATATTATGCAAGTATTTTGGGTAGTAATATTTTTTTAGAATCTCATTTTTTTGGCTGTTGGTGGCTGACTGGCGCTATATAGTCCATTGCCGCGCTCTGCGGCGCCAAATAAAAATAAAGGGCTGTCATGTCAGTTGTTCTTCGAAATTGTTGGTGTATTTAGGTTTTTTATTCGGAACTTATGTATGTACCCATTGTGAAATGAATTGATGTATATAGTGTTTGGTGTAAATTAATAAGTGTAAATAACAAAAGCGTTTGTCACAGCCGGCTTCCTCGAGGTTTGTGGCTCTGGAATTGATTGCAGACTACCTACTCGTCCAACGAAGGTTTTATCATACAAATATTATGTCCATTACTTGTATTGAGCGTACGTTGTAAAAAAAGGTAACATTTCACCAAATAATTGTGCATCTTTATAGATTATGGAGTCCTATATATGGACCAAAAATGTCACGATCATCATGCAGTGAAAAAGAATTAACGAATGACATAATTGTACGAACGATTCTAATTACATAATTGTAAGAAACTTTGTTATAATAAAACATTGTCATTTTGGATAGAACGCCGTTTTTTTCCTCGCATTCAAAGTGAAAAGTAGAGTGTTTAACGCGAGACTAAACAACCATAATGACACTCTAACTATAGCCACCCTCGCTCGATGAGCTCGGGTGGCTAAACATCTCGTGAATTATGGCTTGTTTTAGTCCCTCGTTGAACAATCTACTATTTAAAATAATGCGAGCTTCGCTACATCGACAATGTAACAATTAAAACTGCTTTAGTTGATTACATAGGTTTATTATAGTTAGTGATCAATTGTTCATACATGACTTAGTTAAAAAATGATTGATACTGTTATCGCCAAGATGAATCTGAGATAGAACTGTGATTAAATTAACCTTAAATGATTTCCCTAGAGATGGTCCAATCTGTTTTATAATTAGTAGTAGTTTTAGTTTTAGTATCTCTGCGTTATTTTTAAGTTGTGACTGTTTTATTATGATTTGTTTTTCTTTTCCAATAAACCCGACTCTATCTGAGGTAGTGAACAACAAATCAGTAAATTCGGTAAAATTTGAGCATTTAATTTTGACTCTCCATTTTTGTATTTATTTTTATATTTGTTACGAAAAAACTTAAAATCTGAGTTGAAAATAAAAATGACGTTTTACGATATTTACTTCCCAACTAAGTTTGTGGCGAGTGTGTGAAGCGACTAAATATTTTGTGATTTGAGTTAATGTACTTACGCTAAAAAATCGACGTTGTGATGTCCGTTATAGAAAATACGATATATTTGCTTGCAAAATAGCCCCCCACATATTATTTCTGCTTACTTCAAACCGTATCTGGGACCGGAGTAAAACTTGTTCTTCCAATGTTTTGTAATTAAAAGGCATCAACGACTTGTATTAAAACAGGTGTTCGCGCGGTCGTCTGACGCAAGCATTTTATGTTTGATTTAAAACAATAACGATTGTTGAAAACCTAAGTAAATAATTCGTGTTCAACAATAAGAGCTATAATGAATAGTTATTTTACTTACCATAGCATTTTTTTTAATCAATTGTCTCACAATATCTCAAGGTGTATTTGACTACATCCGCTTTGTATTCCAAATACCTATGCTGCTCACCAGTGCCGACTGCAATTTGTTTACGTTTTTATCGGCCACTTGATTGATACAGCTTACTGGTATTGAAAACATAACTAGATATAGTACTACGAGTAGACAGTTCCTGAATTTACTGTTACGGCGACGCGCACGCGCCTCACGCGATTTTGGTATAAGTACCTACTCTAGCCAGAATTTCGTGTTTTTTTTTCGAACATATTAGGCTATTCTGAGCTTAATAATCGGACAGAGATGCGGAATTCAACCAGATTATTTTTCATACCTATTTATTTTATTAATGTTGTTAGCCTAGTTCAGAGTGATTGTTCCTTATAATTGTGCTGAGGTTTGAGTAGTTTAGCGTTGTTGCGGATATAAAAACGACTGATTGAGATACGTGCTTTACTTCTGCATTTAATAATTATTATTACTAATCCTTTCCTATTGAGAAAAACTTTGTAAGCGGTGACAATATGATACGCGGCAAAACGCTAGCAGTCGCTAGCTTGGCGTGTCTCGCGATAGAGAGCCGAAATGTAAAAATAAAGTTTTCGTATCATAACAAAATTTACACAACAACTCCATTCGTCGTTTTAATGATCACTAACTCGGAGTAAATTGCGGACTTGAGATATTCGTTTACGCAACACTAATGCGGATTTGCCGTTTTATAATGCACGTGTTTTAATTTTATTGTTGTACCTATTGTTTCTTTTAATAATCTAGTCAGGCCATGTGCGCTTCAAACACGAGCTGTAACTATGAAAGTTTATGGTTCAAGACCTTGGCACTTAGAGTAGTATGTTCGTATTTTAGCGTCAGTTTAGAGGTCAACATGCAAGAAATAAAATTCACGTTGTCTGAGGTTAGTATTCAGAGTATTGCTCTTTAAATGGCTATAGTATACTGCAATATATTTATAGGTGTACTCTTTTAATTTCTTCGTTGTTTTCTGTCATGTTGAATTATTTCTGACCACTAAAACTCGCTCAAAATGTGAACTTAAGAAATTTAAGGACAATTTAAGTCGTATTACAAGTTAAGTAAAAGCTTAGTAAATGAAAATAATAATAATCAAAACGTCGGCTACTGATGAAACGTCATTGCACCCTTACATGTGGTATTCAAAAGACTTCTACTATGTTCACAATAATTTATCTACGTCACTCAAGCCGGTAAACTTACCCTTTAAATGAAATCCCTTTATTTCCAGTGGCACTACTGAGTGGCACTACTGTCCAAAGATTTATATTTTAAAATCCAGTTTAACATACTCGACGGAGCTCCGCAAAAGCGAAGCTCCTATTTCCGGGTATTTTTGGCCCTTGGGGCCTGGTGAAAATCTAACATAACCTAAACCTACCTCCCATTTATGATATTTATTTTGGTCTGTAGAGCCACGTAGTAGTGCCATGGGTAATACAACATGAAATCCATTCATGTCCACATCTGTCTAACCTATACGCCAAGGTAGTATGTATGTATGTAAACTCCTTATTGCACATAAAAATTAAAAAAATACAGAAATACACAGAAAATAGTACAAAGGTAGTTTACTGATAGTGGTTACATTACACGGTTGCTGTAGCGGGCTCGCTATAACGTCTATACATCGGTACGCGGGTACCTACAAAATTATATTTCGAAAGTTCATTCCACAGTTATTGCACTTTGTGTATTAATGATACGAGCTAAATTAGATGTTTGCGATTTTGCCAAGTGATAATTAAGCACGTGCTTTTGGGGGCCACGACTCGTATCGGCGTGCTGTACAGATACCGCTTGGTAACTGGTTTTATCCTTATCAAACGTTCTAAATGTTTTATGCTAGCGGCAACCGCCCGCGGCTTCGTCTACAAATAATTCGATTATCGCTGTCCCGAAGGAACTACGCAATTTTCCGGTTTACAAAATACACACCACACTACAACATTCCTAATCTATCTCTGTTCTATCCAAATCCGTTCACCCGTTCTGGCATGAAAGAGTAACAAACACCCTCACAAATTTTCGCATTTATAATATTACACTAGCTTCTGCCCGCGACTTCGTCCGCGTAAAATTAGCAATTGACATGTTTATCGCTGTCCCGCGGGAACTATGCAATTTTTCGGGGCCTCTGGGTTAATCTAGGGTACCAGCTATCTTCGTTCCAAATTTTATCCAAATCTCTTTAGTCGTTTTAGCGTAAAGAAGGAACAAACGTACACACTCACATCATCACATCCATCCATCCTCACAAACTTTCGCATTTATAATATTAGTAGGATTGGTAGGACTAGTAGGATAGTAGGCTTCATAATAATAATTTGTCACTTGAGAAGAAGTAGGGTTTGTTTTAAGAAAAATCCGAAGATATCGCAACAGAGACAAAACCACAACCGTTAGCTAGTATTTTATCATAATAAGTTTCTGTCCTAGATTTAATTTGTAATACAAGTTTTTTTTTCTGACTGTACTTGTATGAAATCCGTCCTACATTATATGTACCAAATTCCAAGTCAATCGGACCAACCGTTGAAAAATTCCTTCCTGCAGAGAATCCCGGCTGGGTCACCTTAACTTCACTACCAGATTTTTGTATTGTCATCTGACTTACCTACTCAAGTATGTAAAATTTCAGCTCAATCGGCTGAAAATATCTGCTTCAAAATAGAGCCACAAGATTCCACCCGGACAAACATACTTACATAAATACATACAAAATTCTAAAATATTTTTGATATTAATTTTATGTGTTGTAATTTTAGATTAGTTGGATCAAATAAAAACATTGAATGTTTTCATACTTTACAAGTTAGTAAAAATCATGTAAAAAGTGCTTCTATTTTCTCACTTCCTCTTTTTTCATTTGCACCCTTCAAATATGTATTTAGAGGATATGTCTCTATACTCTGGTTTCTGTTGTCCTATCAATCGTTCGAAGGCTGGAAGAGATCATTTTAAGGTATAAGTTCGCTGTACATCTGTTTTCTCGTTACCTGTAAAATTAATGTGTTTTATGTATAATAAAGAGTTATACACACATACAAATTGCCGAATGAATCTTACGTCCTATTCCTAGTTGATATTGAGATCTGAATGCGATCGTATTGTCAAATGCTTAAGTGTTCAAATCTGATTTCAACACTTAAGTAGACACCTTCGGTGCATCTGGTGGCGTGTGTTACTCGACTGTGTAACTTACTGGGTTCAGTCCATTTTTATTGAAATTATTCTCGTAGCTCGTGTCGTAGCGCGTAGCACTGCCACGTAGCACGCTAAGCTTACCACGTGGCATACTCAAAGCTTACAGTGCCCGTGATAGTCCGTCTGCTTGTTTATTATTTCAACCGCACTCACTTATCTTACTAATATTACCTATTAAGGCGAAAGTATATAAGTTTGGATGTTTTCTGCTCTTTCATGGCAAAACGGCTAAACCGTCTTATTGAAATTTGGTACTGTGATAATTACAGTCCCGGGAAAGGACATAGGATAGTTTTTGTACCGGAATATTGCATAGTTGCCGCAGTATAGCGATAAGCGAATTTATTGCTGACGGAGTCGCAGGAAACAGCTAGTTTAGCTATAAACTTAGATGTGAGGTCGAAAAGTTAGGGCTTCTGTTTCTAAGGCACAACATTTGACATTATACGTATTTAACTACGTTTAACTTTGAGCCTGAGCGGGTGGTAAAGAGAACTAAGAACATAGATCTAAAACGAGTGTAGTTAGCTTGGCAAGGAATAATAAAAACATAAATAAATTAAATGTTTGACCGAAACGTGGACTCCAAAATGTAATTTACGTATATTTGAATTATTATGTGTAGAGTCTCGTTTTTCTATTTATAGGTATTTAAAAATGTGTGAGGTTAGAGGGTTTGCTGGGGAGGGGGCGGGTATAGCCAGGCGAGTGCCGGCGCCTCCGTGGCGCTGCCAGCCTGTCATTAGTCGCCTCGGGAACCATCCGCTAGCGTAACACGACGTAGGTTTTAGCACTGGACAGAATAACCTAGGTTTACTATAGCATAATACAAAAATCCTCCCGCGCCCCTATACTATAATATGGCGTCGTGTGGTGTGAATAATAATATTACTACTCTCTGTTGGCTTGATTTCTTTCGAAATCTTGTATCCTCATATTTCAACAAATAAACACAAAACAATATCAAACTATACAAAAAAAAAATTGGTGAAAAATTGTGATGAATTTGAAATACGAGTAGCTTACAAGATACTTACGGCTCTCACTATCTTGTGACGTAGTCAAAAATTTGATTAGAGCTGTGTTTAGGAGATATAAACAGATTTATTCCATTTTCGAGTGGTATTTTCACACATGTGCTTTCAAAAATCGGGCCCCAGGGCCCATATGAAACTAAATGCACCTAGGTACTTACTAATAATTCACAGCTGTACAATACTATGGTTTCAATAAACATTAATATCACAATGAACTTATTCGCAAGCTTTTGTTTAAAAATGAAATGTAAAAACTCAAATCTTGCATGTCAGATTTGACTCACTTCTTATTCTTCACATCAGGAGCCTTACCATGACGTCTTAATGCGATTCAATTTCGAACCAAAGTTGGATCGTTCGCTGTCAGATCCAGTATTAAAAATGACAGCTACAACGTAAAATTCAATCGGAATTTAATCGCATTAAGACGTCATTGTAAGGCCCCTGGCCAATGAAAATATCGAGCGTCCTAGCCATTTGAAATTGAGATTTCATTTAATACACTAACTTGACATTAGACACGTGTAATACGTCAATTATTTTTATGACAACACTAAATTGTTTAACATTTCCGTAAGCCAACTGTACTGCTATGTGTGTTTGATAGCTGGCTATATTCTTAACCGTCGGCACATACCTACACGCAGAGGGGTGTAATAAATTGTCTATTGTAATTGACAATCATGCCGATCGTGTAGCTATTATTTACACGTTCCATTTGTCGTGCCTTACTCCATGCTGGGTAGGAAAACTCAGACCGCTTTTATTCGCCCGGTATAACATTTTCCATTTTCTATTAAGAACAAACATATCATCGTCATCATCAAAGAACATCATATAGAAACCATATCAATCCCTAAGGAAGTTATCAAATTCCAATTTAATTGTTTTTACGTGCTTATACGGTTGCTTGCTATATGGTTCAAGTTAATACACTCGTAATATTTACAATATTACCTATGTAGTAAAGTGTCGATCTAGGTGACCTAAACTAAGTGATAGAAAGGTTAGGTATTTACTTATTGTGCACATAAAATAAACATCCTCGTACGTCCTCTTATTTTTTTTCAAGTCAGATTTCCAATCAGTCTAGCATGACGCCACGAGGCGCCTACTCATGACTGTCGAGTCGACCGACAACCTGTACTTATTTTCGACTGAATTAAGTGCCGATGATGTACCTACTACGGAACTGACACATTCGGTCCTCATGTACTATCTAACACTCTCACAGTAATCGTCACTTGTTTTTCCATTACCATTCAATGTAACGTCACTATGACATTTACGATGAAAGAGTTCCACAGTGGGTCACTATAGTTAAGCCCGTGGTAAGTAGGTACATAATGTAATAATCATGAAACATTTATATGGTTGACTGCAATTTTTGACAACGTTTATAATCCTCTCGCTGTTTTTAGTAGAAAAGGATATATTTAGACAATTTTTAAAGCAAATGGTTAAAATTAATCATAATGCACAATTAACTTTGGATAGGTATGGAAGAACAATTGATTAAGTACATGATAAAAAATATAATTCATTTTCTTGCGACACGCTTGTCAAGGGGCACATTAAATCGTTATTATAGTCACGGGTTTTAACGGTAAAACGATAACATGAGTTGCTGAGGCAAAAACCTAGTATATTCCTAGCATAACTAGAATACCTATAGCGTATAACATACCTGAAGAAAAATTGGCAAGCCTTTAAATTCTTCTACGAGTAGGTACAGTTCATTTCATATAAAGTAAGCATTCAGAATTCTAATAAATGTCTTGTGCTATTGATTCATTAAGAACATCTTGATTACATGATTATTTAGCGGTTCAGATTAAGTTGTATGTACTTACAAGATTGTAGGAACGCACTCAAGCTACCGTTTCTAAGACATTTTTAATGCTTCTTATAAGTCTCATGTAACACAAAAGAAGGAAGCATTTTATAGAGCCGTATGAAGTTTACAACAATTCATTAGATATCCACAGTGGATTTAAGCTATACACTCCTATGCGATATACATACCCGTATATTGGCGCTCTTTACAAATACCGAATAGCAAGTCAATTCGAACCATAGAATATATTGTTTGTTACATACAAGTGAATATAATAAGTATAAGGGTGTTAACAATACCACAATCACGCTGAACGTAACCTTAAGGACTTTCTACCCTAGGCTCTGTCTACCCCGTGAGGGAGAAAGGCGTGTTTAATTATGTATGTACATCTTAAGAACACTGATATCGCTTAAATAATTTTCTGTGCAGCTCAGCGCTCACATTAATCGATTTTTCGTCGTGCCCGCGATCCTCACCGCCATGGCGCCATACGTTACCTATACCTACATACTTACTACTTTTCTATACCTATAAGTCTCTGATGGAAAAAATGCTTACTTAGACATCTAATAGTTATATGTTATTTATTTTCAGATCTCAAAATGCCGCAGTGGGCCAGCGCGGAGGGCGGAGGCTCCGAGGCTGAGTCGCCGGACCAGATGATGCTCTGCTATGATGACGAGACGTCCGAGTATTACGAGAACAAGCCTGACAGCGACCTGAAGATAGAACCAGCTGGTGGTGAGTAGGTATTCAATAGGAAATACTATTGTCTCTCTATCTATACACATAGACGTATCAATATTAATTGTGGGGAAGGTGGAGACTGTCATCTATCATGCATTGTGGCTTTTACATTTTAACCATATTTTTATACATGCCATCTGGTTTTTAGAGCTTTCGTTGACACTGTTTTGTTCGATGTACCTAACTTTGTCAAAATTGTACTAAATAATCATTATTTTATGAATTTATTTACATGACACTTGAAAAAACAACTATAGATAAGTATAAATATAAGAATTATTTAGTTTAGTACCTACACTAAGTAGGTACCTACCTACCGTCAGATTAGATCGGCGCTGAAATAACTGCAACGAAACTAAAAAAATTGAGAGCTAGGCATCTGAGCGTGTCAGTGAAAAATAAGCTGTGCCTAGTTACTCCTTTCATTTACGAGTGTCAGCACAGGGCCTCTCAGACTTACTAGGTTTAAGAAAAAGTTATATCTTTTTTGCATTGCCGTGTACGTATTAATATCGCTGTTTCTCCTGTATCTGTGTATCGTATTACGATATTGTATTCTATCAAGCGTCGAGGGCGCGTTCTTACTTACTTTCTCAAGGTTCAAATAAATTGTAATCTATGATGGTGCACTGATCTCACGATCACGACTAAAAAGCAACGCGTTAGCTAGATGTAGTGCACAAACTCGGAGAATGCAGCAGCGGCTAGATTTAGGAGCGGCCCCAATCGTGTCAAAAAAAAGTTGGCCATAAAGTAATTTAATTTCATTTGATGGTTTGGGGCCTAGGGCAGCCGAGACTGCAAATCCGCCACTGGGAGAATGACAGATTCTCCGTATCCATACTAATTTAAAAGCTTTCGACGTCGTCCACTCCGAAATAGCCTGATTTCGATAGTAAGTAGTTGGACTATTAAACGTTTATAGTCAACATTTTTTTAATGTTTCTGTAGAAGTCGAACGGCACGAAGTAGATAAGGGTATTACGAAAATCGCCCATAGCCGTGCGTACAAATCGATTAGTCTGCACTCGTGCTCTTACGCAAATACTTTATCGAGCGTGCAGTCGTGTCACGTAACGCTAAGGTTTGTAGAGCATCAGACTTGTTGCAGAAAGTGTTCTTATGATGTCTGGCCGCTTTGCCATTGCATTGTCACAGATGACTTCGGATGATTTCGGAGACAAGTACGACCACTTTTAGTCCCTTCTGTTTTCAGCTCTGTGTTTTTATCGGAGTGTTCATGACGCGCTTACGCCTTTTCGCCTTTTCAAGTTAAATCCCATGACGTCATTGCCAAGCGTCAGCTCGTAAAATCAATTCTTACAAAGTTGTATCCGTCACATATAAAATATTATCAAAACATACACATCTAGATATCTACGAAAGTTACAAGATAAGTTTTCACACCATCCCTAAAAACCATAGAATATTTTTTAAAGAAGTACCTACGCATGTATGAATGTATGTATATGTATGTACTACATATATCCGGCTGAAAAAAATTGCATATGTAGTAAAATAACTGAACCGTTCAAGTATGTTGTATTGTATTGCGTGCGTATTCGTAGAGTGTCACGGTTGTTAGTGGCCTCGAGAATGTGACGTAGCCCGTGATCCATGACATCAGCTGCAGGCAGATTGATGATATGGCAAATCCATCTTATCGATACGAATACTATGCGTTTTAACTTAAAGGCCACAGTGATTATTTTATGCATGTTCAAAGTTTGCGTAGCGACAAAATGCGCAGAACGGCTAGCACACGTGCCAGTTTCTCGTTCCTTTAGCTTTTAAAAAAACAACATTTCATATTACTGTAGGCGCTACTTTCGGATCAATTTACCTACTTGGCTTGACACAAACAGACCAGAAGGTGATTTATGTGAAAATATTTTTGAAGGTTTTTTAACGCTTATTTTTTAATTTAGGTCCCTACCTATGTACTCGTATCTACATACATTTACGTAGTGAAGTAAGTAAGTAGATATTAGAACACTTTTATATTTGAAGTTTCGTTCTTGATGCTACTTTTTGACGTAGATAATTAACTCACTTTTAGTGAATGTTTACTATTATCACCACCAAACTTTAACAAGTTGGACTATGTACTCTCTATTTTTGTAAAGTCATCTCATGTCATAACTGTGGTCTTGATATTTACAAGATGGCACATAAGCATCCTTGTATCTACCCTAGATCACAGTAACATCACACATCGCACTAATAATAACTACGGTGGGTAAATAAATTATATCGATGTTTATTCGATCGTTCATACTCGTACAATACCTTCTTTAGTTATCAGCAGAAGGTTAGTACCTACTTAATCGTTCGACCGCACGCCAGGCCGCAAAAAATAGTAAACATAACCGGTGCACACGTTCTAAGTTGTAATTACTTAATTAGCAAATCAATATTTTTCTCGATTAGGACAACATCAATTACAACGATTAACCAAGCATTTAACCCTAATTTTAAATTATCTTTTTTAGAAAGTTAAATCACTACATAGTACAAAACGAAGTCGCTTTCCGCTGTCTGTCTGTCTGTCCCTATGTATGCTTAGATCTTTAAAACTACGCAACGGATTTTGATGCGGTTTTTTTAATAGATAGAGTGTTTTAAGAAGGAGGTTTATTATGTACACGAAGACGAAGATTCGAGCAGAAGCTAGTAACTGATAAACTAAGCGGACACACGCAGGATCAAATTCAACATAGGTACTTTTGGCCGAGCCATTTTTTTCTCCTGAAACAATGCTTGCTAATCGCAGTCCTCGGGAGAGGTACGAGTAGCTATCAATGTCGCCACTTTCGAATGTAAACCACTTTTTTGAAAAGGCTTCTGTTCTCGATTAATTTAAGTACCTCCTGATGTTATAAGTTAACTTTATGTGACTTTATGTGAGCCATGTTTGCTCGTTCTCCTTTTAAAAAAACTGGGTTCCCTTCCTGATCATAAACAAGCAAGTTAACTATGGATGTTGTAATTTCAGAATTCTACGACAGCGGTAGCGGTAGCGACGAGGTAGCGGTCCGACGCGGATGCCGGACACGGCGCGCAGCCGCCGGTTCATCGTCATCCGGCACGGCATCCGGCACCGTTAGCAGCACCGGCACTGGCCGACGCCGTCGCTGCGGCGTGTCCGCACGGGAGCGGAATTTGCGGCGTCTGGAGAGCAATGAAAGGGAGCGCATGCGCATGCATTCACTTAACCGCGCGTTTGAGGTAAGGTTTAGTAAATACTATTTGGGTTATGGGAGAGTGGTACCTACGCGAGTAGAAGGATAGAGATTAAAAAATAAAAAATATTTGACGGAGATTTCAAAAGTTCAATTTTCTCACAATGTAGAGTCAAATAAAACAAATATTTTTTAAGCACCTTACCTACTGCCAATTTATTTCACGATTTAATTGAAACAGTGCATATATATGTAATATTTTCTTTAGTAAAATTTTAAAGATAAGCACTAATCTTTAGTTCTGTTTACTTGCAAATCCATGATCTCACGCTGGTATTTAATAACGTGTGTAAGTGAGTCGAGCAGCTCTATTTATTTATCATTGTTTTGTTTTTCAGGACCTTCGGCGGGTAATACCTCACGTCAAAAAAGACAACAGGAGTCTTTCCAAAATAGAGACATTAACTCTTGCCAAAAATTACGTGAAGGCGCTCACCAACGCAATTTGCTCCATGAGAGGCGAAGTCCCACGATATCAGTAAGTTATCAACATATATGGTATCATCTATCATCTATCTATGTCATGTCTTTAAATATATATAGAAAATCTGAATCTCGGAAACGGCTCTAACGATTTTCATAAAGTTTAGTATGTAAGGTGTTTCGGAGGCGATAAAATCAGTCTAGCTAGGTTTCATTTTTAGAAAACGTACCAAAAAAATACCATCATCCAGGTAGCTACTTATAATAATCTAGTCAATAAACAAGTACAAGGTCCACTGCTGGGGCATTGCGAACTAAAGCCTGCGAGGCTCTAGGGTAGTTACTGGAACCATCCTGCTCCACGTGCTAATCCAAATTGTCGTCGATTGAAAAATATGTCATTGTTGCACGAAATGTCTCAGACAGAATAAATGAAAATACAATTAAAGGCATCAGTAAATTAGTCGAATCTATTTTTATTGAGTATATTCACTCGTAACAATAGCAGCACCTCACTTTTTCATCCGGTTATTTCGTGTTAACATTCGATAATCGATCTAATCGTTGTGCGTGTCAATTAACTTTATACTTGTAATGTTTTCACTACTGAGTATGAATAATTGCAGTGAAATTATTTCGGGTAGGTACTGACTGCGTATGATGTTGAATTGAAACCTCACTTCGCTATTCGTATCTCAGTTTTGGTTGCTTACTGCATCCCCATACCGCAGTTCTATATTTCGAAACGTTGTCAACCAAATATATCTTTATCACTACCGTCTCTATGTATATTATTATCGTCTCTCTTCATATTCATAAAGTTTTTGTTTTCATTTAGATTTAATGGCGAAGATGAAAACGTAGAGCCAGTCTTCGTGTTAAACCGTGAGGAGCAGAACAACAACGAGCCAAGCGATCCAGAACCCGAGGAAGCGACGTCAAGCGTCCGCCCATGCCTCTGACCTCCACAACGTGCCTACCCTCGATCTCGCTCGTCTGCCAAACAATGCCTTGCCTATCTCCACTAATGCTCTCGACTAATTTATAACTGGAAACGAGCTAAAGTTCTCCAGCTTAGTGAGCTTAGTGCGTCTCGATGTGTCTAACCCAGACAAAACATACGTACGGCAATGCTGTGGAAAGGGACAAAAACAAATTGCTATTTTCAATTACATTTCTCACTCTCTTTTGGCAGCTCTTTAGCTCGTCCCCGTAGGTATGTGTTTCCATTGTTAAAGTTAAAAAGTGTAAAAATTATTCACAACTTCTGTACGTATACTTTGAACAGTAATGTTGGATATTTTTTGAAGCGCCAAAATAAAGTTAAATCATTGCTTGTAGAAATGCAGTGAAGGTTTCAATAGAATCGATCTGCACCATTTGAGGGAAAAATATTATGTTATTATTTCTATGGAAGCTGTTATAAGCGAGTTTGAAGCAGGCTTCCAACATGCTTGTAAGAGGAACTAACTGCGGTCACTGGAGTGTCGGGGAATGTGAAATCAGATCTCCCTAGAGTAAGCCGTCGCCCTATTAGATATCGCCCTATCACACGTTCGACTTATCAGTGAAGAAAATTAACGTATAACTACATACTCTTAAATTTTGGTGTTTAAATTTACGTACCTACTTACCTGCATATGAAATAAATATATATTTTCCTAGACGACGAAAATTTTATTGCACAATTTTCTGGACACTACTGAAAAAATCTCCCTTGAGGTGCCAATAACCTGCTGAGACATAAATGTTGTTATTATGTAAGTACACATTAATTTAATCACCAGTTCTCAATTAAGAAACAAACAAGTCAATTCAACTTTTCTTAATGAGAAGCACAAATGTAGATAGTGGGGGAGGAGAAAGAGTAGATATTTTGAATATTGTAGAGACGAATTTTTATACCATGAAATAAGGCGCCTGTTAAAATTTTAATTTTGATGCTAATTTTGTGATTATCTTTGTTCAATCTCATTAAATAGTTACCATTGTAATAATAATCATAAGTATAGTAAATTATTATAATTTCTTTAGGTTAAGAGTTATTGCATTTTTAGTATTTTAAAAAGTATTTTGTTAATAGGAATGAGAAATATAGGTACTTCGTGAATAACTGATTGTGGTGCATATATTTATCTGTATAAATTTACATTCCCTCTATTAAACCAATCGATGACTGGTTAATAACAATAATGCCAAAATGCTAAATAAGATGTACTTGTACATTGTGTACTTATTGGGTAATTTAATGCTGGTCTGGGAGTAAAGAAAGAACATAGAATTTGCCGGTTGCTTCTCTTCCCGCTCAGATGGTAAAAGCCCATCAAGGGAATGGGCGAAAGTCTTAGGAATCATGTTATAGGCGATGCGGTTAGCAACCCATCACTATTTTGATTTCCTTTTCCACCTATACACCCTTAGATAATCATGCTAAACGTCGCCTTAAGGTTTTGTTACTTTAGGCTCTGTCTACCCCATAAGGGATAAAGACGTGATATATGTATGTATGTATGTATGTATGAATAAATTTAAACATGAGCTGTAATTTTATTAAAATGGAAACTGTGAATGAAATCGTTACACTCGAGTTTTTTGTTTTAAACACGACGTTAATTGGTGCTTTAATTTATTTATTGTTGGGTAGGTCTACTTAATCGCCGCATCGTAAAGCATCATGCATGATTAGAATGGGTTCTAAAGGGGTTGATTATTGAAATCATATTGGAGAAAAACTCACTCGATGAATGAGGAAGGAATTTGTGTAGGTACAGTCAACCAATTTGATGCCCAGGCCACCACAAAACATTGTCATAATAACATTTTCAGCATTCGTTAATGACGACAGTAGACAAATAAATTATTTACTATGATAAGGTTCTATAGTGGCTCATGAATCAAATTGATTGACTGTACCAACTCATTATTACAAAGCTACCGCTCGAATTCTGTTTTGGACTGGTTGATACAATGATTTGATTCAACGCATAAATTTGTCACCTCCGCGAGTTTTCACACAATATGATTTCAAAAATCGGCATTTTGTTTATCTGGTATTTGATGGTCAAATTTTTAGCGTTATGCTTAAATTTAATTGGTTCTACTGCGGCTTATTCATACCATGCAGGTACGGCTAATATAAGGATATCCAAATAGGCCAGTAAAAATCTGGAGAAATTCGTGAAAATCGTCCGCAACTTTGAATGTCTTTCCTGATAAAGTTTAATCAATATTATATATTTTCAATGAAATGCAAACGTGCATATATAAATATTGTTTTATTAATCTGCCCGAAACTTCCTTCCTATTTCCTGATGCGACGGGTATCTTACCTATTGTCAGTCATGCAATTAAAAGTGTAATGCCAGCCCGGCACCTTATTTGTCCGAATAACATTGCACTGAAAATTAGTAAAGTAGGTAGGTACCTATTAATTAATTAACTCACTGAGTAACTTTTGTACCTAATTATCCCCAAATATGCTTTATTGGAATTTTAGAATTACCTCATCTAATTGTTAGTAGAGTAGAAAAAACCGGCCAAGTGCGTGTCGGGTCACGTGCAGTGTAGGGTTTCATAGTTGGCTGTCATAAATAGGCGGATACTATGAACATAATAATTATTTTTCATTTTTATTCGATAGGTAGGTACTATTGAACTACGTTCATAGTTTATAAGTTGGCCAACTATTACTTGGGCTTGGCTTGGGCTATTATTTTTGGGCTGAATGATCACCATAGAGGATCGACAGCCCGCCTGATCCAGCCAGGCGTCCCCACATCATCATCATTACTTGGTAAATTGTAAAGCCAACCTACCTGTGATAGTTTTCCTTTAAACTTCGTTATGTATAGGTATATGTACCTACTACTACCTACTATAATTCTTTTCACCCATTCAAATACAATCATTTAGCTAGCTCTTTACTCCAGCGATAGTGAAAACAAAGCTTAATACTTTGCAAACGGATCCTTGAATCAAAAAATGGTTTTTCCATACCCACCATTTATTTTTGAACGACATTTCCAACGACACCCCACACTATGAGATAAACGAGAAAAATTTCTGAGTTAAGCCGAGTGAGCTGAGTTGAGACAGACGGACGGACGAACATAGCGAAACCATAAGGTTTCCTTGTTGACTATGGAACCCTAAAAAAATTTGGCAATAAAGGCACAAGTAGTTACCTAGATATTCGGTCCTTATTATAACGTAATTACCCTAAAAGTAGTGCGATAAAAATGCTATTATAGATATAGCTACTGATGGACTAGGCGGTGCCCTACACGGGGTCTCACAAGCTAAGGGGGTCCCCGAATCCTGATCACTAAATCTGATATTGAAAATATTCTGATTAGTAAAAGCTCTGAATACGAATGGGATACCTACACTGAATATGGTGGGAGGTCAGGGTTCATGCCAAAGGGTCATAGGGTAAGGTGGCTACGCTAAGTGGCCCAAGGTCGTTAGGGGCTAATTGTAAAACGAAGGAAGTAAAACGCGACTAAAGCCCATCGTAAAAAAATTGCCTCAAGAGATTAACTGGAAGAGTTTTCTTTTTAGGGACAAGTTTGCCTAAATTCTTTCTGTATGCTGTACCTACCTACATACATACAACTCTACATATAAGTGACTTTTTCTTAAAGTAAGACTTGGCCGAAATACATATCACTACTCATTTTAATAATATTTGCCTAACACAAAGCATAGATTACATTATCGCAGCTTACCAAATTTAAAAAAAGGGGGTTTGAAAATTGGCTACCGAGCTACATTATTTAGGCTGTACTTGGGCTATGCTTGGGCTGCAATAGTATTCATGGTTGGCAACATTACCCTATCGTATGTCATTTTCAATCAATGTTGCCATCATGAGAATTTTTAAAGATTTTCACGTAACATAGGCTTAAATAAAGTTTTAATAATTCAACATTAGCTTATAATTTGCTTAGAATTGTGCTTTTAGTTTATAATTTTAAGCAAATAAATAAAATAAAATAATTGTTTAACTGTTCTTGTCAGCAATGTTGCCAGTATAAGAGAGTGTATATGAAAATTAAATTCCTCATGTGCGTGTGTAGGCAGAATAGGTTCAATCTCAATTTCATATTTAATTTGTGAATTAACGCAAGATTTAACTTTGTTGATACGATATTCAATATTTACATTGACATCTACGGATAGTGCAGGAATATAGTTTGGTACATATTCCACCCAAGTTATTAGTGGTTCACTTGAACACAGATCTGCGTCTGTCGCAATATGGCCGTCCTGTAATGATTCGGTGGTCAGTGATATTATTGTGATTTCATCTCCTACACACGAACACAATGGAACTTCGAGTCGGTAATAAATACCGGCTGGGTCGTAAGATCGGTTCAGGATCTTTTGGAGACATTTATCTTGGTGAGTCTGGTGGTGGATAATTGTAAACAAAGAAAAACGGATGATTGAGGGCCAGCTGCGATTTTTTTTGTTTCGAAATAACCAGGCGTTTCATTTTCTGTGTGAAACCTGGTTATCTTGAGGTCATCGTTAAGGCTTGCTTTTGAATTAACTCTACTGACATCGGTAAAGGCGTGATCCACTTGACGATGTAAATCTTTACCCAGCTGAATCTCTAATCTGTTTTCCTTTTCTTCTGCTTCAAATTTACATAGATTGCTATGTAAATACTATACCGTGATGCATTGAATGTAACAATAAGAAGGAACCACTATTTAACTACCAATAACTCTGCTTTCAGGCACCAACATAGTAACTAGAGAAGAGGTAGCTATCAAATTAGAATGCATCAAGACAAGGCATCCACAGCTACATATAGAGAGCAAATTTTATAAACTAATGCAAGGAGGAAGTAAGTAAAAGCAAACTTCTATGAGTCTGTAATTAAGATAGCGGAGTAATACTGAAGTCTTGACAAATTGTCTTAATTTTATGAACCATTTAATGTGGTGTGAAGCTACTGATTGGGCTTGGTCAGTTTGCAATGTTTTGAGGTTATTGCCCTTTTTTTGCTAAAATTCTGTCACACTTAATTAGTACCTAATTGTCTTATATTTCTTAGTTCTATTTCTTCTAGGCTACTTTGACTGATTATTATTTTATAGTTCATTGAACTTACCTTACTGAGTTACAAAATTATATGAGCTCAAAACCTAAGAAATGTACCGTATCTGTCAAAGTATATCCTACCAACATGTAACAACATGTATGGGAAGCGAACTTGGAAATACCTTCTGCCCCAGATTCTAAATGGCTGGACTGGAACGGTTTGTGATAACCTAAATAACAACCCACAAAACTGTAAAAAAATTGTAAAATCGATGCTGTTGGTAAATACTTAAGTGGTTATTTAGTATAGTTGAAATTGTTATGTAAGAAATAACGCTTGTAAGCGTGCGACAACAGTAGCAGATAAACCGATCGCGGTTTTCGCTCGCTGTTCACACATAATGTTATCCCTTTGTAATTGATTTGAATAAATAAATAAAAAAAAATAAAAAAAATAAAAAAATATGAGTTGCTGCATCCATAGAAATATAATAAACCATGTAGTCCATTTCTTCACACTGCATTATCTTACTGCTAGGTTATTTTAATATCCTAGCACATACTTACTGTGGACACTGCCCGTAGAGCCATAACTACACACATGAATTACAATTACTGCAATATTGTGACAGTGGTACTATTATGTGTTAAAAACCGATACATATTTTTGTCAACAGTTGGAATTCCCGCTATTAAATGGTGTGGTTCAGAAGGAGACTACAATGTAATGGTAATGGAACTGCTAGGACCTTCCTTGGAAGATTTGTTTAACTTCTGCTCTCGCCGTTTCTCCCTCAAGACTGTTCTCCTTCTTGCTGACCAGCTGATTACTCGCATAGAGGATATACATTACAGGAGTTTCATCCATAGGTAAGAAGAATTTATTCATAGGCACCTTTTCCCTGCAGCTTTTTTTGTATGATGTGAACTTGTCTTTGTTATTACAATAAAAGTAGCCTATGTTTTTTACAAGTTCTTGTTTAAATTGCATTGTTTGTTAAGGTCAAATCATGTGCAATTTACCATATTGCAAGTTAAATAAAAGCTTATGAAATTTGTTTTGTGTGTTTGTGTTTTGTTTGTGTCGACTACATATAGTGATGTTAAGGAAACTAGTAGTTACATTTCTCTTTCCATTTCACTGTAAGACATATGACATCAGCTGCTCGAAATGGTGCCACCAAAACGGATCCCAAAGTAACTGATGGAAAAAAAAGATGACTGATGTAATAACATCATAGTCACTGTTGTATTTGAACAACTATATGAAATATAGACCTTCGTCATTAGACATGACTGTATTGGGTAAAGGAATTTTGCTCTTATTGATATGATTAATAAGGCAATTAGTAGGCTTGAAGTTATCTGGATGTGGTAATGCATTAATGCATGTTGCAGGTCACCCTCAGGGTCTACTGATAATTTGATTTCCTTAAGTATTATCAATTATAAATGGCTGGTTTTACATGTAATATGTTTTACTAGTCTAGATACTTCAGGTATAGGCGTAGGCTTTAGAATTTATAATGCTATTTGTTTTTTTAAGTCTGTTGTGAATATACAACCACACCATAATATGGTTTGAAATGAAATCCAACAATAATAGTTTATTATTGTTATTGGCAGATTATAGGGACCTGCAGCTTTATTGATTAACTATATAACAGTGGATAGAAAGAGATGGTGAGAATAATTGTAATGATGCGTGTTAGACTATAAGGGCACTGGGGGTCGTCGTAAGTAATGATGACATGGATCTTTAATGTCACATCACCTATAACTGCAATGTCTCTTAATGATTTTATCATTATAACAGGCCCATTTACTTGTAATTATGGTTCTGTCACTGATTGTTTATTCTCCACATAGTTTTAGATGAAACAGTAAAATTAATGTTTTTCTTTTCAGAGATATCAAACCAGATAACTTTCTGATGGGTCTAGGTAAAAAAGGAAATTTAGTATACATAATAGATTTTGGATTAGCAAAGAAGTACAAAGATCCACGCACTCTACAACATATTTCTTACAGAGAAAACAAAAATTTAACAGGTAAGGATTGAACTTGTATCTCTCATTCCCTAATGTTAAATTTGGTAACTGATCAGTAGACAGATTAGGATTGCATAGAATTAGTAAGTTAGACAAGAAATTAAAGATAATATGTGATTTGTAAAAAAAGAACATCTTCATCTCTTTCCCACACAGCTACCGATTATAAAGCGATGTTTGATATGTTCTTTTGACAAAATGTAACATGCTAGTCTCCTTGAAGATCAGCAGAAGAGTGATACACTCTTCCAGTAAGTAATAAAACTAGAGAAATTGTGTGCGTTCTGAAACAATGTTACTATTACAGGTACCGCGAGGTATGCATCTATAAATACCCACTTGGGCATCGAACAGTCGCGGCGCGATGATTTAGAGTCCCTGGGCTATGTGCTCATGTACTTCAACCGCGGTAGCCTGCCTTGGCAGGGGCTCAAGGCTGCGACCAAGCGGCAGAAATACGAGAGAATATCCGAGAAAAAACTCTCCACGCCCTTTGACGAACTCTGTAAAGTAAGTTATCGAATACACACTGCAATGAACACATACACTACACTTAGTTACCTTATAGGGATAAGTTCGCCTTTGTGCATATATTTAAGGTCTTTTTTTTTTTGTGATCTGTCTCTACTTCTCTATATTTGTACAATAAAGCATTTACTTACTTACTTACTTACTTACTTAGTTATTAGAATATCTGTAGCAGTGATTTCAGAAAACCAGTCAAGTACTATTAATTTAACAATGATGTCTATTAAGACGACCGGATAGCCTAGTGGTTAGTGACCCTGATTATGAAGCTAGAGGTCCTGGGTTCGAATCCCGGTAGGGGCAGACAGTTGTATGATGAATACGAATGTTTGTGCCCGAGTTATAGATGTTGTATGTATTTAAGTATGTATTTATCTACGTTTATCCGTTGCCTGGTACCCATAGCACAAGCTTTGCTTAGTTTGGGGCTGGGTCAATTGGTGTAATTTGTCCTAAGATATTTATTTATTTATTAACAAAGTAATGAATGATCTTCCTTCAAGTAAACGTCAATAAGTTTTCGCCTTTTCTTTGGTCCGTCATTCATGTCATTTACTTCCTACATCAGGCAGTTATCACTAGTTTGTTAGCTCGTCTATGCAAAAATTTGTATAGGATTCGATAGGGAGTCGATTGACATCTGAACAAAGTTTTAGAGAACTTGCTAATCTTCTCTCTCTCGTTTTCAACTGGTATTTTTTATTTATTTTTATTATGTCTGCACACAGTAAGGTGAGGTTTTTTGCGGACTCACTTGGTTGCAGAGGTCTGTCTAGACTTATTAGGTCTGATGTAACCAGTGTCTTTTCGTTCCCCAGAACCATCCAATCGAGTTCCAGCTGTACCTGAAGTACTGCCGGCGGCTGCGGTTCGAGGAGCGGCCTGACTACAGCCACCTGCGCCAACTGTTCCGCACGCTATTCCACCGGCAAGGGTTCACCTACGACTATGTCTTTGACTGGAACATGCTCAAGTTTGGTATGTAACTCCAAATTTCCATATACACTAATTAAAAAACTTTAGACACGGGAAGTTCAGTTCAGTCAGCTAGAGCCATTGCTTATCCAAGTTCTGAACTATGTAAACGAATCGCCATGATGAAATTGGATATGAGTTGACTATTTTACTGTTAATGTGAAAATAGTTTAGGGAATTAAAATACGTCAAATACTTGGTCATAGTTAAATGCTAAGATCTGAGATGTTTGCCTTAAGTATACTGCCATTCTGAGTAATATTTATGTAACATTGTGATTTAAATTGTTTTTTTTTTGCTCGAACTTATGAGATCAATGGGTGTAGATTGTAATGTTTATAATTTGTACGCGAACATTTTCAGGAGGCCAGCCGGGCAACTACCAGGCGGGGGCCAAGGATCGCACGCTCCGTCGTCACGAGCCCGCTCAGGAACCTGAAATCAGTGAGTATAATTACAATATTAAAATATATTCGTTCTTGTGGAGACATCATGGAAGTAGGTTCGAGTTTAACGTTTTTATTTTTATAAAATATATGGCTTGAAGGAAAAATCTGTAACTTTTTTCTGTAGCTAAGGATGGTTATTCCTATCAATAGAAAAATTATCCATCCATTCCCAATCGCCATCGTCATGCCTTGCACTGTGATATAAAAATGGCCTCAGCCATTGCGATGATTAGATATCAAGAGCCGCTTCACCTCTTAAGTTCTCGGTATTCGTAAGTGTTAGATATCAATGGCCCCATCTCTAATTATTACCACAAAACAGACAGATACAAGAGATCAGGAACTTCACAGAGATGGTGAAACAGACCTAAAGTTCTTGCCGTTACGAGAGTGAGCAGGCATCAACATAAAATTAAGAATATTAAAATTGGTATGTGGGAGTAATGCGATATCGTTACTTTAGCAACGGCGGCCGTAGCGGGGCAGCCCAGCACGGCGGCGGCGGCCATCTCGGAGTGGCGGTGAGGGACGCGGGGCGGCTGCGCGGCGCCGGCGCGGACTGCGGCCGACACGAGCCCCGGGAGGAATTGACTCGGCGTGAACGTCCCGCGACGCTCGGTCGGAACGCAGTTTTTCTATTAAAGTAAGATTTTGTATGCATTCACGTTAAATATTGTAAATTATTAAAACTGAGACGAGCGAGTTGCGGGTTGTTTTAAAGACGAGTCTTCGTTCTGTATGTCTCGTTTTAGTGTAGCCGTTTAGGCTTACCCGTGCGCATCCATAATGCTCTATGCTCTATGCTCAGTTATAATGTAGTCGGTGAGACAGATTATATCATAAAAATTGACGAGACAGACTAGACCCGGATATGCCTTTGTGCATTTTTATTGGTAATTTACAGTTCAAATTCTTGTTTGTTTGACACATGCGATGTGTGCTTTGAGATCTACCATAATAATATTTTATTCATGTATAAAGAACAAGTTTTACAAGTATTATTGTGCAATATGATAAGTTTTTTTGAGAATTTGTAAATTTAGTTCTTTGAGACTGTAGTCCGTCTTTAATAGTCCGCTTCCTAGAATGAACTTTCTCATTTTGCGTTTAGATCATTCTTGTGAGTCAACCATTAATGATGGCAAATAAGTTTCGATTTTACGGTACTTAGTTTCAGCTTGTCTTCCATGTTTATTTATTCATCTATTCTTACTTTCAATCTATGTACTAACCAAAAGAACTGAGAGTTTCCACTGTGCAGATGTTGCTCCTAATTTCCTATGTTAAATTTGTTTATGGTTAATAAATGGCCACCACTGCCATAGCTTAACTTTGTAAGTTTCCTTTCAATGTTTTTTACTAACTATTTCCACACATTTTCCAGTTACAATACCCATAAATGCCATGCCATTTTCGAAAAAAAAAAGTCTACTTAAATTATTCCTACTTTACTGTTAACTCCACTCACCTTCGTGTTAGGTTGTCATCGTGTTTTAGCCGCTACCGTTTGCACTTGATGACAAATAAAGATCAAATACAAGAAAAAAAAAATGATGACAACTAGAACACGAATGTTCTCGGTCTTTATTGGTAAAATACTTGCACTGTGACGGCGTATGACTGACGCGTATCATGATGCTAATTTGGATCCAATGATGCATTTCGTTTTGTACCCTATGTCCTCTACAAATCCTCTGGAATAATAATGAGAGACTAAAGTGATACAAGTGTATGTCAATGCCACATCATTAATATAATAAATTATAGACAACAGTAAGATGAGTTATCCCCACGTTATCCCGGTTTAAACTGATCATTCCCTCATGTTGACTAATCCTAGGCTAACATTGGAAATGTTAAAATTACCTATTTTGCTTTAATTCATTGCCGTTCTCCGAAGCAAATTTAAAGCCGTAATGAACCACTGACAGCTTTTATAAATATGTACTATGAAACAAACATTCAATCTCTATATAGATTGCTAAAAGCAAGCGGCGATGAAAGCATATTCATTTTCGTACTAAACTTATAATTATAGTTCATTTCACACAAAGAATTAGAAGAAACTCTTAGAAAAAATGACTTCTTAAATTAGCTGACAACCTGTTCAATAACTACTAGTGTTAAGGGAAAACATACCAGAATTGAATATTCAATTGCCGTATTAAATACAAGAAAGTTCTATTTCTTTGATCTCATGTAAACTACCAAAATTATTATTTTGCTTTGATTTATCTGCTTGCACATGTATTGGTTACCAAATCTATATTTGTAAAATAAATAAATAAAACTACCTACTTGATGTCTTGAACGATGGTTCTTGGTTCGGAGATGTGTTTTTCAACTTTCTTCCATGACCAAGACCAGTACTAATTACTAGAGTATAAATACAAATAATAACCACCATAATGACTTCACATTCAGGTCACGGTTGTACTGACCAGCCACCCGCGGGTTACGGGCCAGTAAGACCATAGCCTAAGCATTTTGCGCGCTCAAAGCAAAGCCTTGCGCCTTTATCGGGTTTCTGTTACAGCGAATCCTAGTCTGAGACTAGGCGTCGATACGCCTCTAATCGTATTGACGTATTCGCTGTCCTATTCATGTCGAAAAACGCTCGCTCGTGAAACTAAATACCGTCACAACTCAAAAACGTGTGTATAATAATGTAGTATAATCAAATTAATTTTTCACTAAGAGCTTACAACTCTTATCGCAGTGTTTTGAGTTATGACTATGTAGCATTTTGAGTGCGATCGACAAACTTGTAAATATATTATAATATAATATCATAGGAACTGTGTGTTAAAAGTGTATGAAGTTCTCGGTATGTTCAGTGAGATACATAAAACTATACAGCAAAGACGAGTGTGCCCGAGTGGAACACCCTCTAATTTGACTGAGAATTAGGTTCAATTTTGTGTAAATATTTTAATTAATAGTCAAGAATTGTATTGGGCTTAAAGAACTTTCAAGTTTCAAGATATTATGATTAGTTTTTTAAGTCATATAATGTGTAGTGGATATCTCAAAATTGAGCACTCGAGTCTCTAATCAATAATGTTTTTATTTTGTGTCACATATCAGTTGTATTAGCATTTGATCGAATTAAACAATGTCGTTGACTTTGAGAAGGAACAATAACAATTTTCACTGCCAAAATAAATATTGGGATTAACGATTTCTTTGCGTTGATAAAGTGTATTGTGCCTGTTCGTTTTAAAACCAGATTTATTTTACAATTCATGTTCCAATAAGCAAATTAAATTTATTTGAACGATCCGCAAGCGCTAGTTTTAACTTTCAAAAGCCTCTACCCAGCATGTTTTCATTTTGTCGATATGTATCTTTGTTATGTTTCACATTTTTAGAGGTCTGGTATTCAAGTAAAGTTCATAATTTGAATAGATCATTTGAGAGATCCGTGTAAGTTTTTACGATATTGTGTTGCTATTTCTTATGAAATTTTGGTAATGGATGTTAGCTCAGAACATTTGTTGTACAGTAATTGGCCAGGGCTTCGGGACCGCGGCGAGACGAGGTGCGGGGACTCGCGCCGCTCGAGCTCGTCGACAAACGATAGTTAGTGTATGCTCTTACAGACGAAAGACTTGGAGTTAATTTTGTATATAATAATGTAAGGTATTTAGATAAGCTGACACACTGTTTTTTACAATATCTTAGGTAATAGAGGTAAATACATAATTGTTGTAGCGATAATTAATGCCTTTCAAATTATTTTGCTGTTATTGTACACATACCTTTGATTGCGTCTAATTCTGTGTAGTTGCCTGTTACGTACTGCATGTGAATGTTATTGATTTATATTCGTTCGTATTTGAGCGCTCATTACAGTCGAAGCGTGCAGAGTAACTTCAACATTCGAACAAAATGATGGGATGGCCGTTGTATACTGAAGCAAAATGATTCGAGACGGTCTACGCGTTCCGCAATACCGCTATTTCTTGGATGAATTCGCGACATCTAGATTCTGGCATCGGGATGCCTGTGTGCGCATTATTTTGTAATGTGCCAATACAATGGGACCTATATAGTATTGACGCATTTAAATACGGCGTATTTGTGAATACGCCTTAACAAATTGTTTGAACTGAATAATCCTTCACTATCTCATTAAAACTAATTAAAACTAATATCCACAAGTTTATATTTCATGTAGTATCCGTTTTTATTTATATGTTATGTATAATGTGGTGTATTTTTTCTTTATAAATACATAAATTATGCTAGCCTGTATAGCTTAGCATATGCATTACATATACCTATATAAATTGTTATGCTTGCATTGTTTCTAATGTCCAGTATGTATTAATTCATTTGGCACAATAAACAGTAAATAATAGCGAAGTGGTTTTATTGTGTCGCCGCGGAGTGCACTACGTAGCCAAGAATCCTCCGTCGACGGGCAGCTGCACGCCGCTGATCATGCGCGCGCCGGCGCCGAGCAGGAACTGTACGGCGTGGACCACGTCCTCCACCTCGCCAAACCTACAAAGTACCATTTCAACTGTATCTTATGGCAACACTTAATAGATCCAGAGCCCACGACCAAAACCATGTCTCATAGCAATACGGCAAAAAACCTATAAAATCGTTAGATTGTATGATTCTGAACCCGACTAGGTGTGTAGTAACGGTCGAAAGTGTAGCAACAGCGTGGGAGGCCATTTCTGCTGTGTCAAAAAAAAAGGCAGTCGGTATTATAGCAATACGTCTGATAGTGAAAATGTACATAGATTTTATAATTGTATTACGATAAAGTTTGTTTTCAGACATTTTGCGCGTAGCATATGGCCTGAGCGCATTTTTGAAAATGTCAACAAATTTAGCCGACCTGTATCATAGCAATACGGATAAAAAAAAAAAAAAACTTTTCGTATTGCTGCCAGGATTACCAAAAACCTGTTTTCAGACACTTTAAGTGTAGCATATACTCCCAAAAACGAAAATAACGTTTCAGAGTCGCCTGGCCGACGCCTCTGTTAAATGTTACGGTTTCGGGTAAATTCTTTGTTAATTATCATCTAATAAATTCAGGGTCGCAACGTATTCATTGGTTTGTAACAGAGAATTCAAGTTGCCTCAATACGATTTTTAAATGATATCTGAGTATCGAAAAGTTGTCTGATAGAGAAGGTGCTACACTTAATTTGTCTGATATAAATTTTTTGCACATGTGGACAACTTATTTTATCATGTCCAACAATTTTCAGACGTATTGCTATGATACCGATCGGTAAAATTTGTTAACATTTTCAAAACGGTCTCAAAATTTTATGCGTTCACATTTCCGTCTGAAAATTGTTTTGTTCGCATCAAATAACCAAAATTTACTAATAAAAAAGATTTTCAGACGTATTGCTATGAGACATTTTTTTTGTCTCATTTTTAATTTTTTTAAGTGATTTTACGGGTTTGCGCTACACCACTAACGTCTGAAAAATATGTTTTCGGTATCTCAGAACTATCATTCAACTACAGTCTGCAAATCAGACATATTGCTATGATGCAGTTCGGTAAAATTCTTTGACAATTTTGAAAATTCGGTCAGATCAAACGCTACGCGGAAAATGTCTGATATTGGTATTTTCGAGTTCAGGATAATCGTGTCTATCGATTTGATGCGGTTTTGGCCGTATTGCTATGAGACAAAAATTTTGGTCGTGGGCTCTCGTACTATAAAGCCAAAGTTCACTAGCGGTACGGCCTGACAAGGCACGTCAAAGAATTTTCGTAAGTGGAAATGACAACTTTATTTTAATGCTTAACGTGGTCTTTAGGGCTTGTTACCTTATGCTCTGTCTACGCCGGGCTTGGACGTGATTTGGTTATGTCTATGTTTGTGTTATTTTAATGGCCCTTGCATTTTGTTGATATCGTCCCCGAAGATTTGACCATAGTTCGGGTAGAGGCCTAAAACCAAGGACTCGAGATTCAGAATCGATTTACAAAAATCCTTTGACGTGCTATGTCCGGGTATTACCCGTAGTCCCACTGTTATAAAAAAAAATCGAATTACTCTCCACCGTAAGGTCGACGGAACCCCGAGCATTTGAAGATACCTAATGGACCTAACTTAATATTCATATCTCAAGTGAGGAATTCATAAGTGAGCGTTTTTTCCAGAACAATGTATCTATGTATTTTGTTTTTTTTACTCAACATTGTTAACCCTATCGATTCTTATACAAGAAAATATGTGTCCCAGATTTTACCATGGTTTTTAGGGTTCCGTACCTCAAAAGGAAAAAACGGAACCCTTATAGGATCACTTTGTTGTCCGTCTGTCCGTCCGTCCGTCCGTCTGTCAAGACTCTTTTTCTCAGGAACGCGTGGAGGTATGAAGCTGAAATTTATATCAATTACTCAGGTCTACTGTCCCTTGAAGCTGTGAAAAAATCAAACTTCTAAGCCAACGCAATCAAAAGATACAGCCGTTTATGCCGCAAATTTCCGCAAATTTTCAACTCAAGGGAATCAAAACCTACAAGGTAGTTCCCGTGAACGCAGAATCTTGAAATTTGGTATGAAGGTAGGTCTTATAGCACAGATTAAAGAATAATTGCGAAAACCGTAAATGTGTATGTATGTCTGTATATAGCAGTGACCAATATAAAGTAACCCCACACTGCGTACATTTTGCTTTGGAACAGGGCTCTGCTTACACTGGTTTTAGATATTTATAGATAATGATACGGAACCCTCGGTGCGCGAGTCCGACTCGCACTTGACCGGTTTTTTTTTTTGTTCCTCACGTTCCATACATAAAAAACAACGAACTGGAACGGATTTTTTTCTTGGTCGATAAGGTATTCGATTCTGAGTAAGAAAAATCCAAAACATTCTGGAAAATATGTTCATGTTGACTTTAAAAAAAAACATAATTTAGCGAAAATTTGGCTGATGCTACACACTTAACATCAACGTGACATTTGCGAATGAACTGGCGCCCCCTTAGTCTTTTAATTTCACTCTACTATCGCAGTCTACAAAGCCCTAGTACACTTACCGTCCTAATGGTATTTTGGACAGCATTTTGCCTGCCTTGACGGGGTCGGCCCACACTTGGCGCCCTAATTCCGACATGACCGCAGTAGGGTTGACGGCATTGACACGGATACCGTGAGGCCCTAGCTCCAGGGCCATCACTCGCGTCATTGAGTCAACGGCGCTTTTCGACGCACAGTACGCGACGTGGTTTTGGAGAGCGGCCTGCCAAGTTTATAGGTAAATATAGCTTGTCTGCTAGGGTATCGCCTGCCACAAGAGCTCCATAGAAAACTTAAACTACTCATACAATTTTGAGGATCTCTACTGACAGGCAGCTAGGTAGGTATATGTTACGTTGACTAGACAATCTGATTAAACCTGGTATCCTACCTTTGAAGCCTGTGACGAAATGTTGACTATACCACCCTTGATACCATTTTTTATCATTTTTTGAGATACAATCTGACTAACGTTCAGGGCTGCTCGAACATTTATCGAAATCGTCCTGTAATAAAAAAATATGCACTTAAGTTTTTAACACAGTTATATCTACATAGCATTTGTTATTAGCAGGTTTTTAAAATATCATAGGTAGTTAAGTTACAAAGAAATATTACTATAAAGTAGGACTCAAAAAAGTCGCATATTGAGAAGAAATTAACAGGGTTATTACGAACCCCCTTTAAGTAGGTAGTGTCCAGTGTTGGTGATATGCAGGAAAACTACTCACTGATCGAAACTCTTCTGCGTGCATTCCAGAAAAGGTTCAATGATAGCGACTCCCGCATTGTTGACCAAGCCGTCGAAAACTCCAAGAGCGTCGACTGTCTTCCTGGTGGAGTCCCAGTCGCGAAGGTCGACGTAGGCTATTTCAATTGTAGGGTATTCGGCTTGGAGCTTTCGCAGGTCTTCGAGCTGATTCGAAATGGTGACAACATCGGCGCCTTGTCTCCATAATTCAATGACGATACCTTTACCGATCCCTACGAATAAGAAGTAGGTACTAAATATATGTCGTTACCAAGACGTCAAATACATTACATCTACTATACACCTTTATGCCATAAGCAATACGGCCGGTGACATATTATATTTGACTATGGCTGTACCTATCGATATTTATGCCCTCGACTGTACAGAAGATTCAGGTAAATAATTAGTAGGTACGTGCTATTTCAAGGTAGGTCAGCTATTCGGCAAGAGATGGCGCCGCATGATTAATTATCTTTCCTTGTGATATTTCACGTGAGGTCGATTATTTGCCCCATATATTTATATAGCGAATTTCATCAAATTCGTTAAAACCGTTTTTGAGACCCTAAAATATATTTAGTTAGGTATATGCAAGTATCGCTCTTTTAAAATAGCACATACGTATTCAGTCAAGTCGAGCTATAGGATGTTAACTCGCAGGCCAAACAGAAAGTAGTAACTAAAGCACCGGAGTTGACATAATTAAGTAAATAAGAAAAGTTATAAGTACCTTGCGAACCGCCGGTAACGAGTATTCTCTTTCCCTTGAATGAATCCATTGTTCAAGCCTGTAAGAAACGTAATCGACTGCTCATGTCACAATAAATATGCCCTGAACTTTTATCAGCAGCCAAATATAAACAGCTCCATTATCTAAGGTCAATTTATTGAACTACAAGAATAGTTACTGTCGCGCACTATAGATGTATGTATAGATACAGTGCGATAGTATTTAAAAAAGACGGCCGGGTTGCACACCAGGAGGCCTGGCAGAAGTGAAAACTAAAAATGCACAACGCACATCAAAAAGAAAAAAAAACCTAACTACGCAAGATTTGAACCGCGGTCACCGGCGCACGCAGTGTAATTCCACACCTTATACCACTAGGCCAAACGTAGCTTACGAGTGAGTGATGAAATCAACGTTCGTATTATCCTCCATCTTACCTGATGCGAGTTTAACTTTTTTTACCCATCCCAAAAAATGCTCAACGCCGCTAAAGAAGTTTTCACTTCGAAAACCTTCGGGTCTGTCTTGCTGTCTCACTCTTATGGTAACCGAAATCCGAATGTCGTTTTAGGAGCTCACGGACTGTAGTTAGGTATAATAGTAAATTAACTACTACTTTGTTCTTGTTCTACTATTACTAATCTCCTTTTGGTGTAATGATATTTAGTAGTTTATTTATGAATTGTTTGTTGTATTTTGAGATATACGCTCTATTATTGTGGCTTTTACTATATGGATATTTTAAACTCACTCTTTGTCGGTCTCGCTTAATGCTCCTCTCATTTACTCAAAGGTAGAGATCCCTTACAGAGAAAAGTTCGCCTTTATTTGTCTCCGATTCTTTATATTTGTACAATAAAGCATTTACTTACTTGCCGATGTAATTTGATACAATTTGCCAATGGACTTTTAACAAGAGACCATTTAACCCCTTTCGGCTTTAGGGGTATTTTTGTAGCACTGTGTGCACCTACCAAGTAAGGGGATATTAATCCAATGACTAGAATATTGTTTTTAAAGTTTTAAGTTTTTTTTTTACTTTTATAATTTGACATAAAATTCAATAAATAAACACATAACATACGAAATCCCTTTTGCATTTATTAACAAAAAATCAAAAACATAATTAGTACACATTAACAGTACAGTCGAAAAAAAAGGTTAATAATTTTATTTGGCATAAGCCTTTTCTTCAATTCGAGGTCAGGTACACCTAACCTAGTCTGAAATAGGTAGATTATGTAGAACCATTATTTTCATCGCGTAATACCACATGGTAAAGTTTGATACGAAGGACATTTTGAGGGCGTTTGCATTAAATCTGAGAGTAAAGAACTGTTTACATAAAAACGTAAACGCTTTTTGAAACTTTCACTGTTTTGTTCTGTTTTTAGCTATTTGTTAGCTATAGACACTTTGAACTACCTGTTCAGTAAAAAAGAGGCAAAACTGATAGTTTGCAAGTTTCCTTACAGAAGCAGGTAGTGAAATTGCTTATGCTTATTAAAAAATAGAGATTCTTAAAATTCTAAAGGTTAATTAATACAATTTTAGTAACATATTTATGGCAGACCAGTCACTACATTATAGGCACTTAATTACCTAATTCTCTTATACATACCGAGGTTGATATAAAAAAGTATTGGACGAGGTTAGAATAAGGACAATGTTTTATAAATAATAGTTACGACAAATAGAAATATGCATCCAGGCTGCTTTTGACATTTCAAACATTTATAATGCTGATGGTATGGCGTTTAGGCACGTCTACATACGTTAAACGCCACCAAAAGTATAACAAATCCCCACTTCACAATTTAAAATCTTTATTTTATAACCCAAAAGTTACAAGTGCTACAACTTCGACATAACTAATTGTCACATATACATATATTAGTATGAGAAAGTCGTCTATATGTATAGGGTTGTTGTCTAGGGGTAAGTAGGTATACTTTGAGTACCGGCTCAGCTATACCATTAATACTATTTCATGGCGATTCGATTTCACGTACTTTAAATCATTTGAGTTTGTAAAGCCAAGCCATCGATTTTAGGACATAGTATTTATATTTAGGAAGATACTTTTTGGCTGGTTTAAACATGGCGTGTTTACAATTTACTCAATACAATCAAGACAGTAATTTATATCCCAACTACAGGCCTAACGCATAACCAAGTCTGTTCCTGAAGTAGCGGCACGGGAGGGGTGGGGGTTTACAGAACGTCAAACGACGCAACGACGCATAACTTCAGTCAGTCGGCCGCCAGCCTTGCTGTCGTCAATGTGTTAATTGAACAAGTTACTTCAAGTAAAACGCACACGGGATGTGCAACCAACGATGAGTCCCAACTAAACAAGCTGTTTATAAAGTGTGCGAATATTACAAAATAAAATATTCGATACCAATTCCGCCAAGCATAAAGATGACATTAATATACATAAAACTATTGCCATGGCTACAGGGTTGTCAGAAAGAAGCGTACAATGCGAGAATGGTTTCCGGAACTGTTTATAATTTACTTATACTTTTTTATTGTCAAACACCAAAATATTCATCAATTTGACTTAGGTACACGCTCGTAAATATATGTATAAGATTCGTAAGCATATCGTAAGAGATATCTTCAATATAATTTATCGTGTATAGCGAGATAGTTATGACATGCTAAGACACGTGACTTGGCACCCCGCCCGCACCGCTACCATACCTCAGGAACAGACTGAGTAACGCGTTAGACCTGTGGTTACTGCTAGTGACCGCGACTCGCTTTGTCGCTCAGAGCTACCCCAGTTAGATGTCTATCCTTTACTAAAACCGAGGGACAAGTGAAAATAGGTTATATTAGTCAGAGATTAACGACGTAGCTAATTACAGAACCGCGAATTCACAAAAATAATCAATTAACCTTCCACCAACCTAGAAAATACTATTAATAACTATTAAAAAAGGTTGGTACTTCGTTTATTCAAAGAACTTTGATGGGTACCTATTCCGTTTGCCCGATATCTTGATTAATGAAGTCAGAATTTTATTGAGTTGTTTGCTTTGTATGGTTGATTACTTTCAGGTTAACGATGTTGAACTACAAGCATTGATTAAATCTTCCAACTTAGTTCAAAATCTTACTTATTTATAATATCAGCCCAATATCAAAGCAAATACAGTTCTAATTAAAAATTGATTTTAGTAAGAAATTTCTAAAGTTGTTATTCTTAATACAAGTGCAATGCTGCATAGAAGGTTACTGCAGTAAAGAGTACGCTTGCTTCTTGTTATCATTGAAGAAAAGCATTTTATCACAAGCTTTATAAAAAACGATACACTATACCATAGCAGCAATCTTTAAACATTTTCATTTTTTTCTTTGGTACTTAATACAAATTGATTTAACTGGCAAATGAGATTAAGATTCTTTGCACAACCTACGTGGCCAAGAAGCCTCCATCGATGGGCAGCTCAACACCACTTATCATGCTGGACCTGTCACTTAGAAGAAATACTACTGCATTCACTACTTCTGACACCTCTCCGAACCTGGAAGAGAAACGTAAATTACATGAATACCATTGATATTTGCATTTGTCATAAACACAGCATAGGTATCATAAATATCAATTAAATACAACATAACCAAACTATCATCAAGATAACCTTAGCAATTGTCATTTGCCAGTGTGCAAGATAAGATTATGCATAGGGTTACAAAATAATTATAGTATCAATCTTTCTAAATAAGACCCACAATATTTAGTAAAAACCGGCCAAAGGCGTGTCGGATCACAGGTGAAGATTTCCGTAGTGGAAATTAAAACGAAAATGGCTATCACACACACACAAATCACGGGGGTAGACAGAGCCCAAGGTAACAAGACCTAAAGGCCAGCATGATGCCACGGTATGGTTAAAGTATCATTACATGTTAATCCAAGGTATAAAATATTATAATTGTATTTAAATAGTACACAATCAGCCGTTTTTGAGTGACCATCTGAGTGACTATCGTCACATTTATAAAACTACTTACTTCAATTATACAGGTTTGACTATTATTATTACCTTCCTAGGGGGATTTTTGCCTTCATTTCATTTGCCCTAGCCGGGTCTGACCAACCAACTTTTGCCATTTCCGTCATAATCACAGTAGGATTAACAGCATTCACTCTGATACCCTTTGGTCCCAGTTCCAACGCCATTGCTCTCGTCAGAGCATCCAAGGCAGCTTTAGAGGCACTATAAATGGCATGATCTTTCAAGGCAGCCTGGAATAAAAAAAAAATATTTCATATTTTACATCTCAATATTATCACTATCATTGCATTAATATGAAATTGACACCAGATAAGGTGAAACATGTGTAATTCCGACAATACCGTGAGATAATGTATCAGTATACTTATCCAGTTAATCCAGTAAAAGTCAGATTACAAGATAGTAGAAGAATCTTGAATTCGCACCAAAAATACTATTTTAAGATCTTATGAAAACTTTAAAAAAAAACTTGAAGTTTACCATAATGAATAAAATCTGTTTGTAACTAACATATTAATCGTTTTTGTTAAGACTGGCTTCCTCTTGTTGTATAGGTTGTACACATTCCATTTGATAAGGGGACTTAATGCATAATTATAATAAAATAAATGTTGCTCCTTATCTCTTTACAAACACAGTTTAACATCTCAGCATGTTACAAAATTTTACCTTAGAGGCTTGTGACGATATATTTACTATTGATCCATGGATATTCTTCTCAATCATTTTCTTAGCAACTACTTGACTGATGTTGAGTACAGCCTTCACATTAATGTCAAATGTTCTGAAACATATCAAATCAGATAAATTATAGCATAAGATTTAGACTTACATACAGAAATATACTTTTTAAAGGTGTCTGCCAAATGATCAATGTGTTTCACACTGACTGATGTAGGTACTAAGATGTCCTTTTATACTATAATGGCCACTGTCACAGTCCAGGGTAAAAAAACCTGGGGTAGGGAGTACTTATCTACGTCTTTGTAGGCACTAACTTTCTCAACCTTTCATTTATAAAAAAATACAAAAACCTACTGCAAAATTTAAGATGAAATATTGTACTCAGGATTGAGTCAGATACCAGGTAGGTTGAAAAGGTAGACGAAACGTCGTGATATGGATTGCGTGAAGCTTAATGAACGTGTAACTTAAATATATATTAAATAGGTTTATTTTAATGTGCAAACATACTTGTCAAAATCATTTGGGGAGCATTCTAAAAATGGTTCGCAGATTGCGACTGCCGCGTTGTTGACCAAAGCGTCGAAGTGCCCGAGCGACTCAATGACCGTTCTAGTCTTATCCCAATCTGCTATGTCTAATTCCACAATGTCAATGGAAGGATACTCTCCTTGCAAAGTCTCCAAATGAGATTTGGTCCGAGACACCGCAACTATATTAGCTCCAGCACGCCATAATTCTATCGCTATTCCCCTTCCAATGCCTGAAATATAACGATATGCACCAATTTAAATTACACGTGCGATTAAATAAAATAATTGACGTATCATATCTAATGTACTAACCTTGTCCGGCACCGGTAACTAAAACTCTTTTTCCCTTAAACGCTATTTCCATTTTGATATCAAAATGTATTTTAAACAGACCACAATATCCTTCCTTATAATATAATTAACGCTTTAGCTGAGCAACTAAATTATTGTAACAGATGCGATAATATTTTGCTCCCAGTCACTCAGCCGCTTAGTAAGTGTAGTGTGTGACAGTCGCAGTGCTGCCAGGTCCAATCTGGAAATATCAAAAGAGTAAAAACTTAAAAAAAAGGTGATTGAAAAAAAATCTGTAGATCAAATTTTATGCTAGAAAAGTCACAAAATTTGCCTAAATGCAAATTTTCTCATGTATTCTGATAATTTTGTTTTTAATATGCTGGTATAAAATGTATAAAATGAATTGTTAGAAAAAAATATAAGTATATTACATACTTACTACATTACAAAAATGTATGGTGGTCATTGTGTACCCAGCTTAAATAATTTGTATACCAGAAACAGAATGTAGTCAGAATGTTATAGTCACACACAGTATCCAGCACAAGCAAATGGACAAACTAAGAGAAACCAGGTAAATCTATATATTTAACATACATACATACACACATATGTCCATAGATTCACGCCTTTATTCCCAAAAGGGGTGGGCAGCGCACGTGAAACTTATGTTCCAGTACCACTTTTAGCATACATGTGGGTATAAAAGATCGACATAATGTGAAATAGCTATGTCACACTTGTTTTAAAAGTATCGCCACATGTTATCTGTTTAGCTGACTACCTCGGAAACATTAATCAGGGTAATAGTTATTAGGTTCAAATAAGAGTCATAAAATTCAGTAGATTCGTTTGCAAATTTAGTAGATCACTAGACATAGTCAAAAATCAGAATAACTCCTGAAAAATCAGGAGACCTGGCAACACTGGACAGTCGTGACAGACAGGTGATAAGGTGACATAAGATCATGGGCACGTTCAGCAGGCTGACTATCTGCGCATACAATACAACGCGAACACTGTGAACACTGTTCAGGAAAGGTAGTGTTTGCAAACTCTGACGCAATCATCACATCGCCTCGGAAGATAGTGTCGATAGTGAATTGTGATGACGTCGTGACCATAATTATTATGGTCAAAATATTGATTTACGAGCCACGAGTCACGAATTCGATGGATATGGTAACTAGTGTGTTTTGCGCAGATAGTGAGCTTCGTGAACGTACCCTAAATGTAAAAAGTTTAGGTTCTTCCAGAAACGTGCCACTGAATGCTTCTTCCTCACATCTTCAAAGCCGGCAATAAGTCCTCTCGGAATCAGTCGTTACTTTGTTTTAGTAATGTCTTTTCAAATTTTAATGCTCCTTAATTTTTAACATATTATTACAGTTACAACAACTCGAAACAAAAACAAACCATGTTTTTAGAATTTTTATTTAGTTATTTCAGTAGCTACAAAGCGTGTATGCTATGCGTTTAACACGCTAAGAAGCCACCGTCGATGGGAAGCTGGACGCCGTTGATCATGCTGGCCTTGTCGCTGAGTAGGAAACACACGGCGTTTACCACTTCTGATACCTCGCCGAATCTGGAATAAATAAATATGGATACCTAAGTACATACATACATAATGCTTCCAGGGGGGCTACACCAAAAGACTTATTTCATTAGTTGTGCTATATAAGCTACCTTCGTACCCAATTTCAAATTTCTAGAACAACTGGAAGTACCCCATAGGTTACTCGAGCTTGGCAATTTGTATGAAAACACCTTTTCTAATGACTGTATCTTTTGATTAAGGTGGCTCAGAGGGTTTATTTTTTCACAGCTCCAAGGGACCGCAAACTTCAGTATTTGGTTTCAATTTAACATTCCTGACAAAAAGGGTTTTGAGGAACAGACAGACAGACATACGAACAACGAAGGGTATAAGGGTTCCTTTTAACCTTTAGAGGTACGGAACCCTAAAAACGAAATAAAGTTTCGCAAACATAATAGGTACTTAAATTTTTTGATACCATTTCTAAGGACGCAGTAAAACGCTCTCTATGCTGTCACAAACGCTCACAATGTGTTTAACTGTTTATTTACCTGCCAAGGGGTATTTTCGAGAGCATGCCCTGGGCCTTCTGTGGGTCAGACCATCCGAGGCGGCCCATCTCCGTCATGATGACGGTGGGATTGACGGCGTTGACGCGGATGTTGTGAGGGCCCAGTTCCAACGCCATGACCTGAGTCATCGCATCGATGGCTCCTTTGGTCGCACTATACGTGACGTGTCCCCACAGAGCCGCCTGTTTATGAGAATGTACATAATATTACAATCATAAAGTGTATCACGGTCCAGAGCAGTCAAATCCGGCACGAAAATGAGAAATGTGTGAAGTGCGACAAGTGTGTGAAGGAAGTCATAATCATTTCTATCTGAGGATATCATTGTCTAACGCGCCACTACGCCCGAGTTGTGATAATGTCCTTATCTTATTTGTGTACGGTTTTTTTTTCTATCTATTTTCGATGATTCAGTGCACTTAGGTATATATATAGGTGTACACTCTGCTACGAGGAAGCGTTATACAAGGCTTACCTTGGACTTTCTTCCATGCTGATCTGGGAGCAAAGAAAAAACATAGAATATACCAGTTGCTTCTCTTCCGCGCAGACGGTAAAAGCCCATCGAGGGAATGAGCGAAAATCATAGGAATCATGATGAGGCTAGCAAACCATCACTATTTTGATTTCATTTTATACCTGTAGATACGCCTCCAATCTTGCTTAATGTGGCCTGTATGTATTTGTTACCTTAGGCTCCGTCTACCCCGTAAGGGATAAAGACGTGATTTGTGTATGTATTACCTTGGACGCCTGTGAAGAGATATTGACAATGGACCCTCCAGATTTCGCATCAATCATTTTCTTTGCAATCACTTGGCTCACATTTAGAACAGACTTTACGTTCACGTTCATTAACCTGTAAAAATTCGAGCATTTAAGAAACATTATTCTAAAAACTATTTAAAACTAAATGCTCTAGGTACTAATCGCATTGCCTCTAATGTTACTGACAAAACGACACTTACAGATCAAAGTTCTCCGGAGTAGTGGTCAAGAAGTCTTCTGTGAGGCCTAGAGCAGCGTTATTAACGAGACAGTCGAAGTGGCCTAGGGTTTCCAGCACTTTGCGGGACTCTTCCCAGTTGGCCAGGTCCAAAGTCACGGTGATAATGGACGGGTACTCCTTCTGTAGGGAGTCCAGGTACGACTTCGTCCGAGAGATGGCCACAACTTCGGCGCCAGCACGCCATAATTCCACTGCTATTCCTCGACCGATTCCTACCATGTATGAGTAGGTAAATAGGTATGATAAATGATTTTCGGCATAGGTACTTACGTTTGGGTGATGGTATATCTTATCATAAAAACATTTAAGTACTTAGGAGTGAAGTAGAAGTTAATTACAGCTCTGTAATTAATTTAATAACTGCTCGAAATTTTGAATTGAACTCACAGATTTTTGCCGCTTACGGGTGATAGTATTTTTGAGTGATGTCACAGAAAATAAATAGAGCAGGGGCCCGATTTTTGAAAGCACATGAGTGTGAAAGTACCACTTGAAAGTGGTATAAATCTGTTTATATCTTCAAAACTTCAGCTCTAATAAAATTTTTGACTAGGTCACAAGATTAATGAGAGACGAAAGTATCTTCTATGCAACTCGTATTTAAAATTCAGCTCAATTTTTCACCATTTTCGAGTGGTATTTTCACACATGTGCTTTCAAAAATCGGGCCCCTGTATGGAAACTAGGCTTATGCTTTGAAATAAATACCTACGGTCCAATAGAGCTTTAGGGTTGTCGATTTAATGTTTGTAAAATTTAAATGCTTTTTATTTAGTTAGCGCTATCTCAGCTAGTCATAAGGCCTGTTTTAAAGTAACTAGCTACACTTAATTAACTGTATTAGGGTTGGCACCCTTCATTTTCATAAAAAAGAAACAAACGTTTATTTGGGTTCTATAATAATTCAATACTCAAATAAATTAACTTATTCAGGGACCCCATTTTTCAAAGCACATTACTCGAAAGTGGTATAAATCAGCTTATATCTCCAAAACTACAGCTCTAATCAAAGTTTTGGCTAGTTCATAAGATTAATGACATTTGTGATTGTCTTCTATGCTACACGTATTTCAAATTCAGCACAATTTTTCACCACTTTCGAGTGGTATTTTCACACATGTGCTTTCAAAAATCAGGCCCCTGGTTGTTTAAGTTGAGATCCTTGACAAGCTAATAATATTTACTATTTTTATTTATAAACCAGTTATTATTATTAACAGTAAATGTCGTGTCATAGATATATTTAATTTAGTCTAGAGCAAACTTAGATAGGCTTCTTTTCATCACAATCAAAAGTTTAAAAACCATTTCAAATTCATCACTCCCCTAAAGTTTAATCCACGGGAACCAATCTGCGGGCGCCGGCTAATGAGATATTAAGAAATGGTATTAAGTATTTACCTTGACCAGCACCGGTTACTAGAACCCTTTTGTTCTTAAACGTAATCTCCATTTTGTTTCGTCCGTTTGTACTTGAGCAATAAACTAATAAACACAACCAAGGCCGTTGATATCCTTCGCTTTACTAAAGCTGCGAGCGAAAACGAACCAGTAGATATAAAAAAAAAATAGATAAACAGTGATACGAGTGACAGAAGGCAAGTAAACAACTTGTGGTTACGTAATTACGTGGCGTTAGTGTGTTTTATGTTATTGAAATGGAATAATCGGCGCGAATCGAATGGATGGAATAACTTTATCTCATGACCTCGACAGCTGACCGTTTGCAGTTGACATTCTCTTGATAATTGTGTGGCTAGCGACCACCATTCTTTACTTATCTATCTATAGTATCTTTCTGTCGATGCACTACCTGTAGGTACTAGAAAAAATAAGGAGCTGTTATCGGTCAATGGTTTTTAAGACGTAGGGCATTTAATCACATACTCGTATTTATTTAAATACTCAGGAATTTGATTAGCGATTATTAATGACAGGTTAGCGTTAGTGTTGTTGGTTTGCGCAACGTTTTTGCGACCAAAATTTAATGGGCTAAGACCCACCATACCCCTCTGGCACTACCCCTGAGGGTAGGGTGGGACTGAACCATACCACCGTAGTACTGTAAGCTACGTGTATTACGTAGGTTAGGTTAGTTAGGTAGCTCCTTATGCCCGGAGAGCAAACCACCCAGAAATAGGAGCCCCGCGTAGTAATTTCTCTAATCCCAGCACTACTATTGGTGGTATGGTTCAGTCCCACCCTACCTCCAGGGGTATTGCCAGCGGGGAATCCGGAACCCGCACTCAACGGTGCCGTTGCCATCTGCCCCATCCCGGGGCGGCCAGTGTGCATTGCGGTGACACCATAGTGCTCCCGCAACGCCCACAGTTCATGGCCAGGAGGGAACGTGTATGTTTTTAGACGGTAGGCCTCTCCCCTCCTTCCATAGGGAAGGCAGCGGCGAGCTGGAGAGCCCGTCATACCCCCGTTGCTGCCCCGAGCGCGGGAATGCACAAGGCGCATTTTCCACACGTTAAAAAAAAAAGGGGCATTGCCAGGGTTATGGTGGGTCTGAAGGGAATTTTATCTTCCTATCTGGCGAGGGACTTTAGTATAGATATATTTCTAATACCTACATCTACCTATAGGAACTCTTTATCTCATTAAATGAAATCGCAAACAGCAGCTGCATTTCCCGGTAGGTAATGTTGATAGTCTGTGTTGAACTCGTATTTTTAAGTAAGTAGAGTATTAGAAAATTAAAGCTCTATAAGTATAATTCATTTTGACAACATCAAAAATTTAACTTTTGTTTCAGTTATTGCCACTTCAAAATGGTATTTTATTACTAAAGTTTTAATAAATTACATCCATGCAATTTTCGACTATCCGCGATGATGTAGACCTGAAATGAAACACTGATGCGTCATGGGGCAAGTCAAAATAAATACTACGTCAGATATTTTATAAAACTTTTTATTAAAACATTGAAATTAAATCTGTAGTAGTAGGTAGGTACCTATTTAATAATTTAAAAAATATACGTAAAACTAGATTAAAAGATGTTAATAAATAATAATGATTAATTACATTTATTATATTGATTCATGAGATTTATATACTTTAGTCAGTTTTTTTGCTTTCCTTTTGTTTTACAACGACAATATTTGCTCAGATCGTTAGCTGATGAGATTACAATTACACAGGTAATTTTTTATACACGAAAGGAAAGCAAACGAGCAACTGGGTCCCTTGATGGTAAGTGAGCACCACCAGCCATAGACACCCGCGACACCAGAGGACTGCAGATGCACCGTTAGGTAGTAGCGACCCGGATGGAACTCGCAAAAGGTAATGCCTAGACACTCCTCTACTATAGGCAGTTACGTATATTTTCATGTAAAAATGTATAATGTGCCTGGCACGCCATGACAGGGTAGGCAGTGCGTACAAATTATGTTGCATCACTTAAGTGCTGCCTATCGCCTGCCTTCTCTGGCGACCCCTACTCACTTTTGCGCGCTCACACCTATCTTATACAATTATTTTTTTGGACGATGTTCCTACGTTAAAATAATGATTATAAAGTATCAGGATGACGATTTTTTAATTTGATTTCTTCGAAAAATTTAAGTGTAAACTTGAAACTATCTTCATACAGTCCAGAGCACCGAAAAGGGGTCAAACTCAACATAAGTCTCTAAGGAATACGACCCTTTGTTTGCTCTTTGTTAATCAAATCAAACAGTCTTAATGTTGCCTACTTACATACACACATCAAAAGCACAGTTTTAAAAATATGACCACAAAAACGAAGGATCAAACACTCTATGATCCCTAGACATTTGGGAAGAGTGTTTAGATTGATGATGCTTAGGATATGTTTCCAGGCACAAAATACGTCTCGAACGCGTTTGCGTTAAAATGACAAATATTATGAGAATAGTTTGTTGCCGATAAATGTCACCAGTTAGCGCTGCCAATACGGACCATTCATGATCTCTTTTGTGGCTTTCATTAAAAGCTCATTTATGTAATATTTAAACAATATAAAAATATTTTTCAAAAAACTAAAAATAACCGAGATATAAGCTATCAAAGTTTTGGCTCTACCTCTAATTAGAAAAACTGAATTTTAACATGGAGTTTATATGGGCGTCGTGACATATTATCACATCATAATTATTATGTATCGGATCTTTCTTTCTAATCGCTGACTAATTAACTAGTAGTTTAAAACTCTTACATTTTCCATATTTCTTGACCGATATTACTTTTAATTTAACTTTTTGTGATCTCTCACGATATTTTCATATTTATAAGAAAAAATGTGTTATTTTTTAATGAATATTCCCTATTTTCCCATAGAAATGAAGACTATACCTAACGCAAACGCGTTCGAGACGTTTTTTGATAAAAACCTTACAAATAGAGCAGCCTTTTTTACCCTTTTCAGCCACGAACATCTAGCAAAATCAAAATATTGAAGGAACAAGACTTCTGGTGGCATTTAATGGCTTAAGAATCATTGCATTGTAGGCTCGGCATTGTAATGAGTATCTTAAATGACTTCAGGAGTTTATCGCCTGTAAGGACTCTTGCTGTACCGTCCTCTTTCCTCTTCGTCACGCACGTCCAAGTAGTGGCTGAACACCACTGTCCACAAATACAGGTACAAAACTGTAAAAGAAAACAACTCACATTTATAATTATTTGTATTCAAATTGCAACACAATTCAACAAGCATGGGTGGGTTTGTATATTGCTATCTGCCACATATTAAATATACACATTACTCAAATAGAAATTGAAAGCGTCGTCCACGAACTCTAGTCTCATCGTTAATTGATTCTGTACCTACATAACATAATGTGGGTCTATTTGATGGCCGTAAATAATTATAATTAATCTTCTAAAGTACTCTATCAATCAAAAAGTGCGCAATTTTTTTCCGCTTCGGCGACAACACAACTCAATTATCGCTACTTCTACTTACTTAAATACAGTAGTCCTCCCACTAATATGCACGTAGCTTCCAGCACGTAGTCTTCTTCTCTCTGGTAGAGCACGATGGATGTGTGCAGCACGCTGATGAGCAGGCCGATGGCCAGCACGAGCCCCAACACCACCCACGGCAGCATCAGCCAGGAGCGCCGCTGCAACGTTACGACAAACACCGGTTAAAGCTGTAATACGGGCTCCTGATTTTTTTAAGCGCATCACTCGAAAGTGACATCTGTATATTGCTACATAACTACAGCTTAAATTAAATTTTTGATTAGTTGTCATGATAATTATAATAATGGATAATTATCAGAGTTGTGACTTTACTCGTAGGTATTTAAACCGATTGTCTGCAAAATCGGTTTACGAACGATAGTTTTACGTGATAACGTCATAAAGAAACATATTCGAACTGATAGCTCTGACGTTACGCGAGAAAATCGTGCCTCTCTATCGCCTGTTCCGCGCTCTCGCTTGCACTCTCTGACGTCACGCGGACGTAACGCAAGAGTCATGCTTTTTCGTGAGTGCAGCCGGCGTTCATCGATTTATAAGACGTTATCACGTCAAAAATTCACCACTTTCGAGTGGTAGGTATTTTTTACTGATGTGCTGTCATCGGGTCTCTATTGTTACTTTATCGGTATCATTCATTATTGTATTGTCCATTTTAGATTAGTAGTTTTATATAAATGTCGTAAAATATTGTATTTACAGCTATATTTTCTTGCCGGTACAACAGTTTGGTCGGAGTATAGTAACGTTCCTACTTGTGATAAGAAGGGCAGTAACTACACGTTACGGCGACCGACTGGCCGTGTGAGTGTGAATATCGCATCGTATTACTTACCGAGTTTGATTTCTGGGTGGCATGTAACATTGAATAAGATTTAGATTTCAGCTAAGGAAACGGATGACAAAATTGTTTGATGCCATGCACTTGTACAGCTTGAGTATCACCACCACAAACCGCACGGGACGTTTAGTGCAAAAAGGCATACACACATTACCTATTGCTTTGTGGGTAGTTGGCCAGTAGTTATAGATTTATTCGCGATGTTTCCTTTTTCCAAAAAACTTTGTGGTAAATTAAAACTTTTGCACAGTCTTTGGAAAACGATGCTGCGTCGTGAGCCCGAATAAACTCTTTAATAGCAGGCGATTGGTCAAACCAATAGGCTACCAGAGCTATACATTGCACATACTCAAATAAAAATTATATTCCTGATTTTAATGTACCTATACTCGGTAACCCTGCCGCCAAGCAGCACTGCTTGCCCTGCTGTGTTCCGGCGTGGAGAATAAGACAGCCGGTGACATTACTGGCACAAGAGGTATTCTATTCTAGCCCTCTAGGCTGGCGACGCATCTGCAATCCTCTAGTGTTGCGGGTGCCCATGGGTGGTAGTGCTCGCTACCATCAGGCGACTCACTTGCTAGTTTGCCTTCCTCGTCGTATAAAAAAAGTAAAAATATAAATAATTCGTATAAATAATTTTAAACGCAAAAAAATACCTTTTTTATTGCCACGATGAGAAGAGCGCAGATCAACACGGTGAAGCATAAACTTATGGTGAGGATGATTTTGGAAACTGTAAAAAGGAAAAATAAACATTAATCAGGATTTTTCCCTCAATGGGCTTTTACCATCTGCGCGGGAAGAGAAGCAACTAGTACGATCTATGTTTTTTCTTTACTCCCAGACCAGCAAGGAAGTAATATAATAAATTAATTAATTACAATCGAAGACTATTATTGGCATTTGAAAAAATGAATATAAGTATATCACGGGTCAATTGACACCAATTGACCCAGTCCCAAACTAAGCAGTGTTATACTTACTATTGTACTGTTTATCTTGTTCTTCGAAGAAATAGCTGCTGAAGGAGACCAGCCTGCTCGGAGCCACCCAGATGAAGACGATGGTGGCGATGGACAGTAGGATGCCCAGCACAGACACGATGATGGAGCCGTCGCGCGTGCTGGCGCAGCAGCAGCATTTTTGTAAACGTTTCATTTTCTTTTGGTTTTTATGTTCTTTCTGAATCAATGCTGGCAGTAAATTCTTAGCACCGCATGACTGTAAAAAAGAAAAGGATACAATTGTTATTATGGTAAAAAATATCACGATTCATCGACGGGCAGGCGTCGAATAAGTTATTCTGTGTCTAGATTGTGTATTCCCAGTACCCATTTAGAATTGTTGAATTGTGGATCATTAAGCAAGTTTTTATTTTCAAATCATCTGGCGGGACTCAGGCAGAACATGTGAAGGGAAATGAAAATGAAACAAGCCTACTTTTACAATTAGAGAAGCTTTAAAGTACCTAACCGTTGTAAATGCGATGGTTAGAAATTTTCTATGAACAATGTGTTTCTTTTATTAAGCATTACTTTCTATGACTGAGACGTGATGCAGTTTTAATGGATACTGGGTGTGTCTTCGGTTGTTGAGTTGGCTATTTCATTTATGATTCCGCACAGAGCGCGCGATACGTGGACTCCAAATATTAGATAGCATCTAAAACAGGCAAGTTGTCTTGTCAGACTCGTTTTTTGCTTCAACCGGTACTGTCGTCTATCCAGTCACCCAAAATAAAACACGAGACAATTTTTAATGGTAAATGGTTACGTTTAGAACAAATAATAGAAAACTTTCGTGTAGCGATGTAAGAATTCGCGTTCCCGCAGGTCCTGTAGTATGAGAATAATAACTACTATACTTTTCAAACGGTATAGACTCTATACCTACTATAGATACTCAAAATATGCGTCTGGACTTTATTGTTATGCGAGCGTATCCAAAAACGACAGGAGGAGGTGTTTATACTTAATATCTAGGTACAACTAACAAAAAATATATTTGGCAAAGTTTTTGTAACGAATACGCCTACCGACATAGTCAGACTCAAATATTATATTCGTGTAACCAACTTTCGGGTATTTACTCAATTTTAATGAGCAAAAAAGTATGCAATCTTCGAAACTTCCGGTGATAAGAGGGTGTAGTTTAGTTGGTAATTGGAAGTTTTTTTTTCCTTTTACTATAGGTATTTTTTGAGAGCATAATTATTTAAAGTAGGTAAGTGTTCATGAACGAAAAACATTTAACTTGTCATAAATGTTATGATTATTTAGAAGGGTACCTAAATGTTTGTTTCGACGATTAATATGGACTTGTTCACAGTAACGCATGGTTCTATCAATTAGTAGAGTATTTGTAAAATCATTCATAAAGTATGGTTAATACGGTAATATAAGCTAGTGTATGGTAAACAAGCCTTTGCCCGCGACTTCGTCCGCGCAGATACCGTCAGTGACGACATAATTTTTTTTTAAATAAAAAGTATCCTATGTTACTTCTAAAACCTCCAAGAATATGTGTACAAAATTTCATGGTAATCGGTTCAGTAGTTTTCGCGTGAAACCGTAACAAACAAACTTACATTCGCATTTATAATATTAGTAGGGATGGCCAAATGGGTCAGGGTATTAACTAGCGTGCCACAAAAAAAACATTTGTTTGCCATCCACAACTGATGCATAAAGCATGCATTCCTCGACAAGTAGCATGCCACGGTAATGTAACAGTTTCCCAACGTTACAAAAATCAGGTCGGCTTATAATCGGAGCAGTAGGTACACTGGCTAACGCAATCTAATTCCGGAATGACGGGATAGACCAATTACTTACGCATTGATTCGTTGCGAAACCCAAAAGCGCCGTATTTGTTTACATTACATCCAAATTAAAAAAAAAAGTACAATTATAATATACTAGCTGACCCGGCGAACTTTGTTCCGCCTTAAATTTGAAAAATTCTAGTGGTTTGGGCTGTGCTATCCCGCGGGAACTATGCAATTTTCCGGGATAAAAACTATCCTATGTCCTTTCCCGGGACTCAAACTATCTGTATACCAAATTTCAACTCAATCGGCCCAGCGGTTTAAGCAAGCGTGAAAAGGTAACAGACAGACAGACAGACAGACAGACAGACAGAGTTACTTTCGCATTTATAATATTAGTAAGGATTAGCATATTAAATGTACTTTATTTATTAATATACAAACCACTAAAAACTAAACAATAATAAGGATAACTAAAACTACGGAAGTTGATTAAAAGTAAGTTGGCGCACTTTAAATTTCCTGGCATTGGTATAACATACTATTTGAGAGCACATGAGGCGTGGAAAAGAGAACAAAAGTAACAAAAGGCGATCACATGAGTTGTGTCCCCCGCATGTTACCTAGCGCTACACTTGACATAAGTTGTACGTCCATAGAACAACGAATTTCGCTTGTAGCGACCACGCTAACCTTGGGCCAATTCTAGTTCCTAACTGCCTTATAGGTCACCAAGTCGTAATCAGTGCTGGTGCTCTACCCCGTCTATCAGCCGACATTGGCCTGACCCAGTTTGCAGATCGCATGGCCCCATTATCACGGTAAACACCCCGCTTTTATAGCACGGCCGAGGGGCACACCTAGACATATATTCTGAACTGCGCAATTTGCAAAAGCTTTTAAGCAATCTTGCGAACATTACATTCTAGGAATGTTTAAAAATACCAAATAGGCAGACAGTCAGAGAATTCATTATTTGGACAAAAGGCACCCTACTGAGAGTTAGCCTTTTCACTACATAGTATAAAATAAAGTCGCTTTCTCTGTCCCTGTGTCCCTATGTCCCTATGTATGCTTATATCTTCAAAACTACACAACGGATTTTGATGCGGTTTTTTTAATAGATAGAGTGATTCAAGAGGAAGGTTTGTATGTATAATACATGCATAATATACCATGCGAAGCCGGGGCGTGTCGCTAGTAATTTATAAACTACACTTGAAATGTCATCAGCTGTAATACATTTATAACCTCATTTATTGTACATATTTAGATTACATTAAAACCTAGCACTGTAAAGGCGGATAAAAACTTTTTAACAATTATTCGTATCAGATTAATTTCTGTAATCGCTTCATATCTTGTGACAGAAGACATTGTGTCATAAATGTCATAATCACAATCTCAATCAGAATAAATCACGAAGCGTGCTTCCAGCCTTCCATATTGGGCGCAGCAGTTGTCGCATGATGCTAATGTATCAAGAGGAACAGTATGACAGCGATTGTTATACGAATTAATTTAATTTTGCTCATTCAGTTCTACATTCAATTTATCAATTGTATATTTATCTGCTTGAAATTTTTTTAAGTGTTAAGTGTAAATCTAGGTATTGAATTTATTAACTGACTTTAAAAAATGCCCGGGCTGTTGGAAGTGGAGAACAAGAGTTTTGCTCGTCAAGAATAAGAATATTTATACATTTTTGCATCTTGAACGTCCTTGTCATAACAATATAATAAAGTGCAAAAAATTCCTAAGCATTGTCTTTGTATGTACGGTAAGGGAAATGTATTCACGTACCACCGTAGAACCCTGTCGCAATTAACAGGCCTGGTACGCGAATACATTTCCCTTACTGTACCTACCACAGTCCAACTGGCGCACTGTACTCGGATCCTTTGTTTTTCTGATAACAGTTGCGTCACTCGACAAGCAAATGTCACGGACGGCAGCCTTTGTTTCAATTAAGGGCTAATCCAGACTAATACAGGAAGAAGACAATTGATTTCCGCAGCAAAAGATAAAATCTAATATTCTACGGGAATTATAAACTCAGTATTATTTTATATACCCTTTGACTAAATCAAACGAAGACGGCTGTAGATTTTACTACCTCCATGTTTCTCATTCATAACCAACAATCGTCATTCGTGCGTGCGAGCTCAAGTAACGGAATCGTAATCTTCTACTAACAAACAATAAGAACATTGTGTGGAGCACAATACGAACAACTGTGGCATTCACTCACGACGACTGCGACGCATCACACTATTATGATTATGTAGGGGCAGGCCGAGAGTTCGTGGGGCCCTGGGGGTCTAATTCCAATTTCGTATCGTACCGTAGGTAGGTACTTCTCGCACCATTAATGACGATTAATGTTTAATGATTACTATAACTTCGGAGTATGGCCTGCACGGCTAGCACGAGTGCGCGCAAAAACTGTGTCCGCGCGAGATAGATTACCTGTCTTTTTCTTACTGTTCATTCTAGAAAGAGACAGGCAGTCCATCACGCGCGCACTCGCTCTTGCCGTCGGGAGCTTTCCTAATTAATAAACTAACTGCCATTTGTGCCATTGTGGTATGTCGTTCAGGCCGAATGTATTTTTTCTATTTGCTACAGAGTTTTATTTTGAGTTTTGGTTTTATATTAGTAGGTAGTTCCAGAGATTACTCATTATTTTAAACAAACAAACGAAACGCAACAATATACATAATTCTGCGCAGAAAAGTCACCGGTTATTACTACGTTATATAGAATAAATGGGTCAAATCATTACATTTTCTGGCTAGTATTATTAGCAGCTGCTGAAAACAAACAATGTGCCAACAGACAAACACAGTCTCAAAGGCAGAAGTCATTGACATTTCTTATAAAAACCGATCTACTAGCCGACCTTCGCGTGATCAATTAGTTTATAGCTAGGTATCGGGATTTTTTTGTGTATCAGTAACTCATCATCCATCATCACCCAACGTTTAGCTGAAAATAAATTTGTATTATCTTCAGCTTCCGCTCACAGCTGCGTACCAAATGCAGCTAAAAGACGGATAAGAACTAAAAACATTTACTGATTCAGAAGATACCACAAAGTGTGAGAGCGGATTAGCAAGGTGAATGTTTTTTGTTAATTGATATGGACTTTCGCAAAGTAACGAATGCTTATTCAAGTAATTAAAGGACAGTTTATGAGTATTTATAAATTCACGTTTTACTCAGCCTTATAAATATCATAAAGAAATTGAAAGAGCCCAATACGTTGGCACGTATTGCAATGCAAATACTTGGCCACTGTACACAAACGAAAACGAAGGTGACTAATTAGTAACAACCATTTTTAAGTAATTTCTAATTAGTTCACAGAATACATTAGCCTATACGTTTGTAGGTATGTAACCTAAATAGGTACTTACACGATAGTATTTTTTCTCAAACATGCTCGGAAATGTATGCGTTAATGTCCCGATATGAGGACATGAAGTTTCTCGTTTATGGCTCCCTACATTACTTCTTGGCTTAGGCCACAAAAGTTAGTATGAAAATCCATTTTTGTCCGCTGCTCTAATTTTTTAAATTTCTATACTAAAATTAAATTGGCAAAGGAAAAAATTACATACAGCCAACCACCACCACAATCTGTACCTAAGCATAATTGCGACATAAAAAAAAAATCTATGGTACTATATTTAAGTGCGGTTAAACATGGTGCTCAAATAGCTGGATCAAATTACTACATTTAAAAAATAAAAAAGGTGGCAAATCGAAAATCTTTTTTCTCAAACATGCTCGGAAATGTATGCGTTAATGTCCCGATATGAGGACATGAAGTTTCTCGTTTATGGCTCCCTACATTACTTCTTGGCTTAGGCCACAAAAGTTAGTATGAAAATCCATTTTTGTCCGCTGCTCTAATTTTTTAAATTTCTATACTAAAATTAAATTGGCAAAGGAAAAAATTACATACAGCCAACCACCACCACAATCTGTACCTAAGCATAATTGCGACATAAAAAAAAATCTATGGTACTATATTTAAGTGCGGTTAAACATGGTGCTCAAATAGCTGGATCAAATTACTACATTTAAAAAATAAAAAAGGTGGCAAATCGAAAATCTTTTTTCTCAAACATGCTCGGAAATGTATGCGTTAATGTCCCGATATGAGGACATGAAGTTTCTCGTTTATGGCTCCCTACATTACTTCTTGGCTTAGGCCACAAAAGTTAGTATGAAAATCCATTTTTGTCCGCTGCTCTAATTTTTTAAATTTCTATACAAAAATTAAATTGGCAAAGGAAAAAATTACATACAGCCAACCACCACCACAATCTGTACCTAAGCATAATTGCGACATAAAAAAAAATCTATGGTACTATATTTATGTGCGGTTAAACATGGTGCTCAAATAGCTGGATCAAATTAGTACATTTAAAAAATAAAAAAGGTGGCAAATCGAAAATCTTTTTTTCTGCTTATGCGTATTTCGTAGTGATTGTTATTATAATTTAACAGAAATAAAAATGACTTCTAGTGATGAAAGTGACGGGGAACTTATGAACTGTACTCCGCCTCATTTAAAAGAGGAGGCAAATTTAGCTATGCAAAATATGCTACCGGAAAAAAGTAAAGAGATTTACTTGATTGTCTAGTAGTTATTTTAATTTTAATATTTCCTCACATTGTTTGAGAAAAGCACTATACAAGCTTTGGCCGGAACAGGGATTGCAGGACTCGTTCTATCTGGCCTCGTCTTCGACTCGGCCACCTACCCCAAACTCGTCCAGCAATCCCTTACTTCACGGCCTCTGCAGTAATGTACTATTTTTATTTAATCGTAAGAGTGTAAAAGTAAGAATGTAACATTACCCCAAAGCTGTTAAAAATATGACTGCTGACAATGTCAGGTACATACCTAGTATATTGATTCACCAATTAGCAATTGTAGATGTATTTTATTAACGCATTAAAGTACACTCACAACCCGTACATTCACCCTTTATAATAGCATTTTAACTGCATTTTAACTTGTTCTTAATATTCAACAACTTCAACTTCCCGTGATCCCCTTTATATGAGCGTAATCAATACTAATTAAACAATGCCCGTCGCTACAATTGATCAAATTGATCTTGCGCAAGCCAGTGTACGGTATCACAGTAGATCGAGACCATCTGTATGCAATTGAGCCGCGCATTCCCCTCTTTATTGACTCAGGGTCCCTATTCAACACCGTCCATGTGAGATAATAGTGAGATGTTATGTCGAGGGGTGTGTTTCCACTAAGGCAGAGCGGAAACGTGCCTAATCAATCAACTATCATATTGCAAGGCGAATGGGATGAGATATGGATTTCAGCCAATGTAGGTCAATTCTGATGGTGTCCGCTCCGTTTCCTTCTACGGACCTTTAATGATAAACTTGATGAATTGTACATAGAAATTAGCTTGATTAGATTCCGTACAAGGACAGGTAAGTAGTTCAATAGCTGCTTTGAGGTTATTTTAGGCAAGTTTTTCAGGCGCTTCTTATTATTACGCATATAAAGAGGATTGATGACAGCACTGTGGATGTTGCAAAGTTGACCAAAAGCTTGCTAATTTCAGACCGGTCGCATAATTGCAACGTTAAGTACTCACTATTCAGTAATACTGCTGCCTTTTTGATTGGCACTTACGATATTTAAGAGCAAGACAAACTGCATCCGGTTTGCGATCCGCTTCTATATCACTTGGAAGGTTTTAAATAGGCCCTCAATGCCCACAGAGACTGGTTCCCAGATGAGACGCATTCGTTCACTACGCCCACGTTATTACATTACTTCTCACCATTGCTCCTACTATTTATTTCTTAGATGCTTTTGATTCTTTCTATTCAATTTAATTGGTTGGCATTGAGAGCATAGTAGTCATTGTTTATAGTTGCTGGAGTAGCAAGAATGCATGTGTCATGTTTAGTTTCAGGGCCTCGGCAACGGCTACACGTCTTGGGGCCGATTTCTCAATCCTCAGTATGAAACTTATCTGACATAATACCCATATTAGTCGAATAGGGTCTATCTGATTATTGAGAAATCAGCCCTAATTTGTTTCAGTTTTTGTAGTAGGCTTAGGAACTTACCTACCTACCAAATATGATTTGACTCTACAATCGACTCTACTTTTTTACCTGATAGTGAGAGAGCTCCCCCGCCAATGGACTCTCGCAACACCAAAGGATTGCAAATGGTTAATTATGTTCCGTTATGTATGTTTCATATTAATTAAGAATCTCGGATCCTTATTTATTCCGGTTAATTTAAAAATTTGTTTGTCTTTCTGTCACGTTAACATTTTAATTTTGCCTCCGCCACAAAGACAAAACCTCGATTAAACATGCATTTTTCTATAGCAGGTTCTTATTTTTTTAGTAAAGCGGTTTATTCTTTACATCAGTTAGTAACAAAAGTTAATTTGCGGCAGAGAAAATGAAATGGATGGTAATTATGATTCATGATGTCATACGTGGGGTTAGAACGAGAACTAAGTCAGTGTCATTAACCAATCAGCTGCGACCTTGTTTTATTTGCAGCAGCGCTTATAGTCTTTCTGGTATTTGAATAACTCTGTGGTTCCAGAAATGTAATCCAAATAAACAATGTTAAAATGCGCAAAGGAAAATACTGACTAACTCATCAACGCACAGCTCAAACTCTTCGATCGGGTGAAAATAATTTTGAAAAATGTATATTGAGTTATGGAGTTCTCAGCGCAAGGAAGTTAGGTATTTAAAACATTACGTGGACATCAACATCATTGGTCTTGATACTTTAGGCTCTGTCTACCCCGTGAGGGATAAAGACGTGATTTATGCTTATGTATGCACGAAAAAATAAGGAGTTCGATTATATTTTTATTATTATTAATGTTGTTTGGTACTTGCTACTTATAGTGAGCCAGTCTCTTACAGGTTATTATAAGGTCACGCTAGCCAAGAAATCAAATCATGCTAAATGTGTGCGATGACGTCAGGGCCCACATACGAGTATTATCGCATTCTATCACTAGTACATGCACACATACTGTTTTGTGTGGTAATGTAAATTAGTTAACAATACACGTCTTAGCTAACAGAGATTAAACGATTTCTGTGTCAATATGACCTCGAATGCCTTTTGTATACGACAGTTTTAACAGCGTATTAACAATTTAACCGATGCAGCGCTGCTCAAAGAAGTGTGTGTATCGTGTATCTTAGCGTGAGTCGCACCAAGTTAAATAGAAAGAGAAAGAAAGAAAGAAAGAAAGAAAGAGAAACATTTATTTACACATATTTGATACACGTAGATAATAAAATAAGGAGAAATACAATATACTTTAACAATAACATTAACTAGGTAGGTAGGTAGTATACCTAATCGACGATTTTGACATTATGTTTCATACGTTTTCGGTCAAATATACCTACGTCAAAATAGTCGGTTATGTACTAAGGTCCGTTCAAGGTATTGTTAAAAGAACTTGGTACGACGTTTACTTGGGTAGGTAGGTACCTACTAATATTCACCATGTATGTATCGAAAGACAAATAAATAATTTCCTGTACCTACCCTAAATGTTATACGATTTTGGAACATTGTTTACAAAAACCACGTAGGTAGCATAAGGTGATTTAAGTAATAAACAGGCAAAAGAGAAACGATTTAGCTTTTCTGCTTTTGAAGATAAAGTTAAAATTTATTTTATGTTCTTATTACCTTCTTCCAATTTATCTCGATTTAATTTTGCAAAGCGCAAAGTTGTCTTTATATTCAGGGTCGATTAACATTGTACGCTGAAAGATATTAGTTACAAACGCCGATTTTAGTACAGGGCTTTACTCAATGACCCATTTATCGAGATTCGTATAAAGATGAGGATGGAAACACAAGTCGAGTTTTCGCTGAACTGTATATGGTCATGCAACTCATGAACTTCAATGTTAAGCTGTAGGAATTGATCAAGGTTAACCACCAGTTAGTCATCAAGTTTTTTTTAAACATTAATAAATTTAAGTAATTCCGAGTTGTGGCTGAGACATTATGTAAACTATTCTTAACTATTTTTGTATATGACAAACTATAAGCCGCAAGCCAGGAGAAAATTCTAAATCGAATTATCGATTTATGGTTAAATTAAAAAGCTTCCAAAATAAAGTTTACACTAAAGCTAGACCTGGTTATTGTTCTAAGTAATTGAGAATGTTACCTAATTTTGATTATTAGCACTCCATATTCTCTGTCAAAAATAAAAAATACTAGTGAAAGAATTACTTCGATACGTCAATTAGTTTCCGATTTAGAAGTAAAACAAGTTGTAACCGTACGACGCGGGCCGCCGGTTGCGGTGTGACGTCATAGTACAACACGCTCAGTCTGGCTCACTAACTCCGCTCGCAGCCGCGCGCCCGTGCCATCGAAATTATACCTAAACTAGCTTCTGCCCGCGACTTCGTCTGCGTAGAATTATACATAAAAATCTTCCTCTTGAATCACTCTATCTATTAAAAAACACCGCATCAAAATCCGTTGTGTAGTTTTGAAGATATAAGCATACATAGGGACATTACAGGCCGGTACCGCCGCAAACGCTACGTCCCGCAATTTTTAAATCTGTAATATCTTCGAAAATATTCATTTAAATCGTATGCTGTAAAGGGCCATATAGATCTATATTAAATCAACGATTTATTTAAGGTATTCAATTGGATAAGGATTAATGCTGTATTGGTTAAAATCGCTTCGAAAATTAGCCATTATTTGTCGTAAAAAGTAAATGTCAAAAATGTTTTATTGTGGGATATCCATAAGAGATACACATATACCATCGCGGAGTTTTCTGTAGACCTTTTCAATGTGTACAATACTTAGTACATTGTTTTGATAAATCTCGTAGGGTTCAGCCTGCGTTTGCTATGTAAGCGGAAAAAATGTAATTATTTACGACATCACATTAGAAACCTCAAAAATAGCAGTACTTCTCCACTATGTTATTATACATAATATAAACCTTCCTCTTGAATCACTCTATCTATTAAAAAAACCTGCATCAAAATCCGTTGTGTAGTTTTGAAGATATAAGCATACATAGGGACATAGGGACATGAGGACAGAGAAAGCGACTTTGTTTTATACTATGTAGTGATGATGATGACTATGTAGTGATGATACTTTTAAAAATGTCCAAGCCAAATACTAGGAAATCATGTGTTGTGCCTAAATGTAAAAATACAACTACCAATTCGTCGGAAAAGTTGTTTTTTATTGTTCCAAAAGACGTTAAAATGCGAAAAAAATGGATAAAAGTTATGAAGAGGTCAGATCCATTTGGAGATAAAAGTACAGTTTATTGTTGTGAAGACCGATCTGAAATAAGTTTCAAATAAAAATAAATGGCCTAACGTATTTTGTTAGTAAAAAAAATACAAATAAACAAAAAAGGCTTAGTACATCTGTTCAAACGTCTATATTTGCAATAAAAATTAAATTAAGTAAAATGGCCTTACGTATTTTGTAAGTCAAAAAAATACAAATAAAAACAAGGTTTAGTACCTACATCTGTAACGTTCAACCCACTACATCTACATCCTAAGTACCTAACCTATCCTACTTCCTACTAATATTATAAATGCTAAAGTTTGTGAGTGTGTGTGTGTTTGTTATCTTTCACGAAAAAACTACTAAACGGATCTGGACGAAGTCTGGACTGGAATAACACATAGGCTACTTTTAACCCTGGGAAAATGTACAGTTCCCAAGGGAAACGGGGGCGAAGCTGCTGGCGGAAGCTAGTTTGCAATAAGTCAATGTATGTATTCATTTAAATTTATTAAGAAGAGCGGTACCTACCTATATATACATACGTACCTACCAATAGCTACAAAACTATAATAGTACATATTTGTTGTCTTTAACGTAAAAATTTAATGGTAGGTAACTAGGTACTTCTACTATTTGAGTTACATTAGTAGCACGGAAAGTTCAATCACCTTTGCATTTTTATTCCTCGCAACCATTAATCAATCTATTTTAGGTAGATTATCCGATTGCCCTTTTTCGAATCCTTCATCCATTTTATTAATCGAGTAATATTTACAAAAGTAGTAGTAGTATTAGACAATTAACTTAATACGCGGACGAAAACACAACAAAATACAACAAATTGATACTAAGCGGCCCGCGGTCCGCGCGGCGTGTTGTACTGTGACGTCACAAGCGGTCACGTGACTGTTAGCGGGACTCGATATTTTTTGAAACTTTAAATGCCTATAAAATCAAAACTACTAGGTATTTTTGACTACAACAAAAACTAGTGTATTTGTATACATACAGGCTTTACTGAGACAACATTTCAAGCGATTTGGCATACCTAGTAACATTCTCAATTATTAAGGAACGATTGAATAAGTTGGTGACATCACCGGGTTGAACAGTTATTGCGATGTGTAATCCAGTATGCCAGAATCGTGACTCATACAATGTTGCGGTTGGTATGATCAGCTTCCGAGGCAACGAATCCCACTTGAATCTATAAATCTTTGGGCTAACAGACAGTTTTGTTTCATAACTTGCTTATTAGTATCAAGTTAATATAATAGGATTAGCCAGTTAAAGTGAAAACAATAAGCTAGTCAAATTTGTCGCAAAACCTATAAATTTTGAGGTAGATGACTTTTGGTGTGAAGACCACGTCTCGGACGATGTAGGCAGTGCAGGACACCCCTCGACTAAATGGAGTTACGGTCTGGGCGGTGCAGCTGGCAGTGACGCAGAGCCGAAGACCGGGCTCAGTGCAGAATCTCGGGAGAGCCCTCTACATCTCGCACCCTTCGTGGAAGAAAGACGTAAGTCCTATTGACTTACAATGGGACTTACGTCTTTCTTCCACGAAGGGTGCGATCTATCTAACAGCGACAGAGCGGTTGTCTGATGGTGATTGGGGCCAGACCCTGATTAAGTAAATTTTAAATAGAAATAACAGATGACAAGTTGAGTCTCAATTGAGTTATCATTTATATGTTAGGTATATAATTCGTGATTGGTTTCCAAATGTCACGAAATAGGTATAGACTACGACTAGATACTATAGGTGTATATATTTAGGCGTACCAGGGGTAAAGCTTAGGAGATTTACTGGATGTTATTGGTATCTGACTGACTCATCCCAAATGATGAAGGTACCACAATGAACAACAGTTTCATTTAATCGTAATTGTGAATAATGAGTTTATTTTTAAACATTAATAACGATACACTTTTGTTTGTGCTATGTTCTTGGAAAAATTATATCGTGACCTTAGCTATTAAATTTATCTTATTGGCCTGAGCCTTTGTATATGTGCCTACCGCTCATTAAATTTCACTCAGAGTTTATATCAATAATAAATTAAGTTTTTGTGTATCATGTATGTATAACTCTTAATTGTAGCTACATAAAACACAGCCGAGAGAAGGAAATGTTTTTTCATCACTTAAGCTCTGAAAGTAGGTTGCATTTAACTTGAAATCCGAGTTGTAAATTCGATTTACATCCTTAGGGATGTAAGTAAATTTAAAAATCGAATGGTGCTCCTTTGTATTCACGAACTGGTAAACAAGGAGATTGTAATGCGTAATACTTCCCTCCAAACCTCCACGCTGGCATAATGCTGCTGCCCAGTGCTGGCTGAATGTGCCAAAGCCAAAGAGCGCGAGGCCATTAAAAAAAAACAAGACGGTTTGGTGCGATAAATTTTCTTCCGCTCTATTACAAATTGCGTATTTTTTTTAACAATAATGACGAGTTCAAGTGACGATTTGGATTTTCCTCGCATTTGTGATGAAAAGTAGAGTGTTCAACTCGAGTGTAAATGATCAATTACACCCGCGAACTATAAGCACCCTCGCTCGCTTTGCTCGCTCGTGTGCCTAAATATCTTGGGTGTAATTGATCACTTACAACCCTTGTTTATCAATCTACTATGAATGTAAACATAGATAACTATAGATATTTCAACATAGTTAAAACTTTAAGTAGGTACCTATCTATACAATCTGTTCATGAATTGTGATCCCCTTTAAGGTAACACCAGTATTGAAAGAGGGAATTCTTATAATAAATTTTGTACAACACTTAGTTTGTTTTGCTGATTTCGTAACAATTCATAGCTTGTATAATTATTTTATTTTTTCTGGGCGTGTAAGCACGGTGAGTACTGTTTCTGGTCCATTGATTGCAATTGCATAGTTTCGACATACTGTGTTAATGAAAACGGTAATTAGTGACTAAACAGAGGTGAGAAAGGAAGTCGTAAATGAGTGCTGCTGATTCAACCTGGTCCATATACGGTGCTAATTCGGCAATGGTTAATGGACTTCAAAATATTTTGTAAGCGCTATAACTACCTATAATGTAGTTAGGTAGGTACCTACATACGTTTATCAGAACATCAAGTAATTGTATGGCGTAAATCGTAACTTAATATTTGTCGATATTCGACTCGTCGACAATAAGGTGATTTGAATTTAGAGCGATTTAAATGACATTAGGGACGGCACCAGTAATGGACATGACCCAGTAATGGACAATAACTCTTATTTAAAAGACACTAAGGCATAGGCATTTATTTTACACCAGTCAATTTCAAACCGTATCATCTTTAAATTAAGAATGAAGTGTCCATTACTGGTGATTGTCAGCTTAAAGTGTCCAACACTGGTGCCGTCACCCTACTCATTATCATTTGATAGAATGTTGTATATCAACAAAATTATTAACGTGATGTATGTTTGTTTTATTTAAACTGACGTGACGGTGTACAAGCGAAGTGGCGGGTAACAACGAATAATATAAAACCACAATAAGATTTTTAAACAGAAAGTACGGGACTGTAATGTTGTGGATGCAGTTTTCTAAGTGTTCACAACGCCATATCAAGTGATTCCGTGTATGGAAAGCCAGGAACAGAACGCAACAAGTTCTCACGTACAACAAGTATGTCACCGAGCATCTTTGCAGTAAGTACCTCAACCGTTTCGCTGCAAAGATCTATAAATCTATTCTTTTAATGCTATTATCTTTATTTTATACCTATGTGTTACAGATACGGCCGCATTAGGCATTATGAGTTACGAGTACAAAAGCGTTGGAATAACCGTAGCTAAGATGACACATGAGACATTTGAGGATTCCAATGTGTTGTTTGTTTTGTTGTTACAATACGTTACTAGTGTACCCGCTGCCCCAGAATATTAAGTACCTACTTAAGTATATTATGTAGGTACAGCAATTTACCAAAGAGAAGTTACCAAAGTTGCGTATATGTAGAACAGATCGAAAATAAATTATTGGGGATTTTTATTCATGCTAAACGTGGCCTTTAGGTCTTGTTACCCAAGGCTTTCTACCCCGTAAGGGATATATACATCATTCATATGTATATGTATGTATGTTTTAACTTAGCACTTTTCCTAAACATATAACATTAAATTAAAAATTTAAAAACCCCCCCACGCATTAATCGAGTGATCAATCATACGAAAAAAAAACAATTTATGCTCAAAATGCCTTGCATAATTTTGGAAACGAGCTGACGCTGAGCTAAACATGGTTAAGAACCACCGCAAGGAAACTAGCTTTCGAATGAAAAAAAACTGCATCGAAATCTGTCCATCCGTTTGAGAGCTACAATGCCACACACAGATATCGACGTCAAACTTATCCTTACTCTACCCTCTTACTTACTTCTTTTTGCATCGGCGGTTAATAAATGAAAAGTATCCTGTGATGAGACCTCAAAATCTACGTACAAACGTACAAGGTTTACCTCTTTATTATGTTGGTTAGTATTGATCATATTTACGTAGCGGTTTTTACTTGGTATTCTCCTTAAATGGCCTGTCAGTCCAAGTAAGTATGGGCAGTGTAGGTCGTTGTTTACTAAGAGTCCGGAACACCGACGTTGTGGCGTCCCACACCACAAAACAGGTCCATATGGCACACGCTACAATAGGTACGATTGAGTTATTTGTCATAATTGAAAATGTTTGTTATATTAAAATGGGTCAATTTTAAAAAGGTCGGTGATGCCATTTTGTTTTGAATCGCTGTTATTAGCCCCATAGTCACGAAGGTGATTGAGCGTAGGGGGATTTTTTAAATACTACACGAAAGCAGTAAAGCCTGTGTATTGAGAAAGAAAATTACCGCCCAAAATAAATTCTCTACAAAATTTAATGCTGGCTGACCAAAATCAAATAAAGATTCTACAACTGAGGAATTTGAAAATTGAACACAAATGTCTAGTAGGTCTATTACGTAATCAGTTAAGGTTACTTGTCAGTTGTCAGTACAGCCAATAAAATTATTATTACTTATTCAATTTTTTATTAATTCATAAAACCTAGTTATTTGTTATGCAATGAGATTACAACGATTAGGTTGATCTTATTACTCTAGCTAGGTGCATTAATTCTACCAAAAGATTATTGTGTTCATGTATACGTAAACATACCTATTTAATAATATCCGTCACATGTGTGTCAATGCTACGGTTAAATAATGAAGCGGATATCGCAGAAATAGATTCTAAATACTGCTCGGCGTCTCCGTTTTGTGTAGGTACGTCCTGCGCGAAAACAACACTAGATGTTTTTTACCCTACTATACCTACTAGGTAGTAGGTACTCATGTTGCATTCGTGTGGATGGATATAGTATAAGGCACGTGGCTACCATAAACACCGGCAACATGCCGCAATCTCCGCTAGTTTTTATAAAAATAAAAATAAGAGATGCCAGATATAGTGCAGATATCGTCATAAATCCTTTCGTTATTGCCACCATTTACTGGTTTTATGGGTAAATTTATGTTCCCTAAATAATTATAATGTTATTTTCGGAGCCTCCGCTTTACGCTCACCTGCACGGGAGGACCGGAGATGCGGCGTCTTAAAACATTATTAAAATATAAATAACTTACTACTCACGACGCTCAAGGCAAGGCCGCGGGCAAACGTTATATTCCACGAGTAAATCAAGGTCTCGCCTTATGTAAACTAAATGATCATTGGAAAACTAAATCATTTAAGTTTCTTATCTTAATAATAAATGTTAATTAAATACATAGTCACCTTCTCTTCCGGTTAAAAGTATCAAATGTTCAAGTAACGGGACACTTTTCTAGTCACTTTTTAAATACACAATTTTCCAGACACAGTCAAGAATTAATGAATAAATAAGATTCGACTCGTAAGTGCGCACGATCGGGAAGCGTAAACTAAGAAAAGACGCGATATACTCGCTCAGCAAAGATCGTGTGACTAGAGTAGGCGCGAGCGAGTGAATCGAGTAGCGTCAAGTCAACGTCAACAGCAAGCATCAACTCGCGGCATTTCTGCCCGCGGGCTCGTGGGCACTGACGCACGACCATGACGATGACGCTGACATAATCGCGGTGGTATTCTGGAACCGCGCTTTGTTAACGCCGATGATTCGTGTTAATAAGTAACTGCTAGAGGGACTGGTCCCATCTCTTACAACCACAATTAAAAAATTTGGATCAGGACATTTTTTTTTAAGTTTAGATGTAGGTAGAAACATTACAAATGAAATCGAAATACATCCCAAAAGACCCACGAGAACTTGTTGCAAAGCAAAACACGCCTTATGCTTAATAATTAGCTATCAAAATGTTAATAGAGTCACCTACATTGATTACGGCGCTCAGACTATCTAAAACAGCAATTAAAAGTGTTTGATTTCTTCATAGGTTTATAAATTTTGGGTCGAACGGAATTTTGAATTGGTCACCGTTGATTGAACGCATAATGCGTTATTAATAAATAATATTACAGAGAAGGTTGATTAAAAACAAGAAACACACATTTCAAGTCACTGATCCCGTTTTACTTTTTAACTATCTGTCAATCTGTCAATGTCAAGCATAGCCATAACATAACGGTATTAGCTCGACCACTTCAATAATAAAAGTATAGAAACAACAAATAAGAAAATGAAGTGAAACTTTACTTGTAGTAGGCTGTAAAATAGTACAAACACAATGCCCTCGCGCTTTTAACCATGTCCCCTACACCATTACACATGCATAGATTAATTTTACTGCTTATAAATCATTAAATCATAATAAAATGATAAACATCCTGTCATATTTCGGCATGAACATACAGTCTGAGGTGTGCTTGTGGACGCTGTTGGGTCTCGTTAGCACCATATTCGACGCGACGCTGTTCAAAGTCAATGCGAACTTAAAACAGGTAATAAACAGAAATACATTAATTCCAAAGTACTTATAGAGCTTCGTCATATTTTGAAGCCTATATGGGTGACTGCTTTCTACATAGAGCGCATAGCTTTTAAATACAGGTTTTGGGGGTGACTGAAAATTGTGATTACTTACATAGAAATCGTTTATTCTTTGATAACTAATATCATTGGGCTGAGACTTCCCGTGCCGCTTCTGAGACAAGGTTGTAAGATCATGAGAAAAAAACTAAACACGCATCTGTAGATATAAACTTCCCTGGAATACAGGTAAAGAGGTGCATGTAAGGAATGTCCCTTAGCGATCTCGACAGGAACAGAATAATACTACTATGACGTAGCTAATGAAAAAATTGGTCTGAATTGATGGTGTCTTTTCTAGGTATGGCAGATGCGCATGCCAGTAGAGCTGTCGATGCCGGTGCAACGAGCGCTCCGCACTATGATTTCTGGTGTCATGCTTGTCCAATGCTTCACAGTCTACATTTATCTCGCTTCGTACATCGTCTTGCTGTATCCCGTTTTTCTGGTACAATTTCCTATATTTATTAAGTATAGATATGTGTACATCAGAATTTAATTTTACTGACGATCGATTAGGTAACAAATTACATAGAAATAATTAAAGAACGAAAAAGATTTAAAAAAACTATACCTATGTCAAAATTCACTACCCTAGTTGATTAGTTTCGTCTATTTAGTAAGTACCCCGTAATATACACAACTAGCTTCTGCCCGCGACTTCGTCTGCGTAGAATTATACATAAAAACCTTCCTCTTGAATCACTCTATCTATTAAAAAAACCGCATCAAAATCCGTTGTGTAGTTTTGAAGATATAAGCATACATAGGGACATAGGGACAGAGAAAGCGACTTTATTTTATACTATGTAGTGAAGTGATGAACACTGCACGTATCAGGGTAGGTACTTGAATGCATGTCACTTATTGCACTGGTGTGACCAGGAGGAGCGTCCTACTCTCGTACTGCCGTGGCTATTGCTGGCTGCAGTCCGCAAGCTGCTGTGCGAGCTGCTGAGCCTGGCCCTGGGCTTGGCGACCTGTCTGCTCGTGGGACCTGCTCGGCCGCCTTGTATAAAATTTGTGGTTATCAAAATTATCTCCATTATGCCGGCTTTTTACATGTGGATGCTTGTTTTGAGGTAATTATGAGATACTGTTGTCGTGGATTTTACATACATACATACATACACATATCACTTCCATATCCCTTACGGGGTAGACATAATTATAGGCATATAGGTGCCCATCGCCTATAACATGATTCCTAAGATTTTCGCCCATACCCTCGGAGGGCTTTTACCATCTGCGCGGGAAGAGAAGCAACTGGTACATTTTATGTTAGGTTTTTGCTCCCAGACCAGTATCGAAGCAATATAAGCGTAGATTTTAAATATTTAAAATTTGCTAAATAAGTGTGTCTATAAAATTGGACTCCAACAGTTACTACAACGCCTTGAAAGTGGTATCTGCGTTCAAGACGTTTCGAGCAGCGGTGCCGTCTAACGACCTGGACTATGGGCTAGAGCTGGCCATTCGCAGGCGGCGCACCAAGTCCTTGTTCGGAGAAGCACTAGTTCGAAGTCGACTGATATCGAATTTGTAAGTCTTAATTTTACCTATCTTGTTATTTGTTTCTTGTGTCATAGTTGAAATAATACCTGAGAAAATGCCACTCGAATATTATTATGACAATAAACTCTTTCGTTTCGTAGTACGAGTTGAGTTGTTGAAGAGTTCAGAATAATTTTGGCAATATGTTACAAATAATGGAGAAGTAGTTTTGTGCCAATACACAAATATTTCCCATTATCTATGGTAGTTTCACGGATATACATACATATATGAATCACGTCTTTATCCCTTACGGGGTAGACAGAGCCTAAGCTAACAAGACCTAAAGGCCACGTTCACGGATATCATCTTAAAAATCGGCACCCTATTTGTATAATCATTCGCTTTAAACCGTCTTCTAAACTAAAATATAGCTGGTAAAAGACTGATCCAACTAGGAATAATGAACTATTGAGTATAGTAGAGCCAATTTTAAGATTGATTTTTCAGGTACTCAGAAAAGCAAATAAATATAGGCGGAAATATAGCTTCCTCTAAAGAAATTGAAAATTTGACACCTAACAATTTGACATTAGCAGATACAAAGAACAACAATGAAGCAGGTATTGATATCAAAGAAAACAAAATATACAATGAGCAAATAGCGGTTGAACAAGCCGAAACTGATAATAATATTTCTGAAGCCGTTCCGTCCTACAACGTTCCAAATAGATTGCCGTCTGATATAGGAACTTACGAAGACTGGTTTGGCAATGAAATAATCGTACCTCGAAATACTGACCGAATCAATGACCAATTTGGTTTAATGTTGTTACGAATAAGTGCCTTTCTTCGTAGAGAAAAAAATGCTCAAAATCAAATATTTGAATCTGGTTCAATGCTGGCCGTTTCTGACCCTGATGGGAAAAATCGAAACTGTCCAACTTTAACCGATGAAGCTACAGACACTCCTCCTTTAGTCGCAAGCAAGAAAAGTAACATAGCATCGTACCTAAGAGATTACCCGGACATTTTTATGAAAAAAAACGATTCGCAATTACAATATAAGTTAGATTCGATAAGAGCAGTACATAGCCACATTGAAGGTAAAACCACTGAGAGAGCTTACACTGAACAGCGACAAGCAGTACGTATAAATTCAGGGGGTAACGTTACTTTAGACTTGGATCGACCGTTAAATAGAAAAAAATCAAGTTCAAAACAAATTGATGCAAGACAACAAAAGAGACTGGACACAGACTATACCAAATATGAAGATAGAAAAAATATTAACACCGGCGAAACATTAGAACGTCAGAATAGTGCGGAAGCGCTCAAACAAGATGCGAGCCCAACTCCATTTCCTCCTTCCAGTAGTTTGACTTCAACCGTAGATAGAAGGAAAAGTAACATGTTTAAAGCAAAATCTTCGAAAAAACGTAAGGATAAAAATACAACATCGAGTCAAAGTGATTCGACGAGTACTTCTGGCGGGGAAAGTGAGCAAAAAGGTGAGAGAAAAGGTGAAGAGGAACGAAAAGGATAGCCTAAACGTGGGAATATGTTGTAAATTACAACTTGTAATGCACTATTACAGATATAAGTATATTTTGTTGCGAAAATCATTTATTTTTAGAAAACATCAAAACATACAAACAGTGTCTTCTATAGCTTTTGCTGGGTTTAAATATAAAATTCTGAAGTTGTATTCGTCTGGATTTATCAAATTAAATTGATACATTGGAAGTTTGTTCGTTATTATCCAGGCCATTTGTGGTAATTCATGATCTATACGTAAATCATTAGGAAATACTAATGATGTGTTACTTTCTGCCACAATACCAAGGTTAGAGTTTAAATATGGTTTACGGGTATCCCAGCAACCAATACTGTCTTTAGAAACTAGATTGAAGAACATGACCCCATTGCGGTCAACAACCGCAGCCGAGACCTGACCAATGGGGCCTCGGCTCTCACCCAGTAGTTTAAATTCACTTACTGCGCTGTCCACGCGTGAAGGATCTCTTAGTACTGAAGTGTTTACAACAAATTCAAAAGAACTAGACATTGAATGGTAATACAATTGTCTATCTCCTTGGTGAAATTTACCCAATGACATCCCGAAAATACCATCACTCCACTGAAAATTAACTCCATGTAAAGTATAATTCGACAATAATGGTTCAGGGTAAAACGTGTAGTGTTCGAATCTCCAAAATGCTGCATCGGCCGCTCTAAACACAATAAGCCCAAATCTCCTAGCGTCAGCAATGTAGACATGGAGATCTCTGCAGCGCGAATCTCTAGAGTCTACAACAATATTAGTAATCAGAGAATTTTGAAGAACATGTTCTGTTGGGATTGGGTAGCGTGCTATCACTGTATTTGTTTCAAGATCAACAGCAAACAGAGTTGGCGGGCAGAGCTGGCGTGGCGTCTCGAAGGCTTCGACTTGTCCGGAGTCTAGGATCCACATCACTCCGCAATGATCAACGTTCATCCGAAAAATGGAGGTAAAACCAGAGCAGTCATCTGTAAACGCAAAAAAAGTTGGATTTTTAACCAAATTAAATTAGGGGGGATTCAATTCATTTACCTGTTCTTGACTAGTATTAGCTTTTTGCTTTAATAATAGGTACAATGTTGAGCGATAGTGTTTTAACTTAATTTGTGATGTTCAATAAAGAATATTTGTATTTGTTTGTACCCTGGGGCACGATTCATTATAATGCTCCAGATTGAAAGGGTATCTTTAGGATTTATATTCCAGGCAGATGGATTTTTTATTAGATTTCATAATACGCCCCTGATTTCATAGTACGTACCTAAGACCGTCTTGCTGGAGAAACTTAAATCCCGATTTAGAGTTAAACTCGACTAAACGATGAACCAAGCTTTTTTTTAAACCGGATTTAGTTAATGAATGTAAGTTAAATTTAAACCTTTCCAGCAAATGGTCTTAAGATGTATAACGGCATGAAGTAAAAACGGAAAAAAAAGAAATTATGCTGTCTCCTGAGTTCGAGCATTTTTCACTAACGGGGACAGTAATAGTCACCTGCGTTATGCCATTTCCAATCGGGGTATGGTTTTAAGAGAGGCGACTCTGTGGTGGGCACGACGGGCACGGCTGACAGAGACGCAGGCACGCCTTGCTTCCACCGAGGCGTGCTGATGAACAAACGGTCCTTCCAACGTTCAATGCCCAGAATTATTACGTTTGGTTGAATGAATTTTCTGGAATTTTTTAAGTCTTACGTTATTTTAAAATATCGCTAGCGGATTTCCTACTTTAAAAATCTTTTATTTTTATGTGGGATGGTAGTAATGTCAAAGTTTAAGCATTACGTTATGTATGTATAATTATACTTAATACTATTTATTTTGGTTGAAATTTACATTCGAACCAGCTATTTAATTCATCAGACGCTATCTATAGGATATGCTTATACTAAATGTTTTTTTTTTCTTGTCAACCATTGTAAATGTTGACTTTTCATTTGTTGTGAAAAGATTCTACAGTGTTCATAATTCGCACTTATTTTGACAATAACTACTCGTCCAATCTACAAAAACCCAATTGAAAGTCCGTCCAACCACTAGAAATAGATGAAATTCCACTTCAAAGATTTGAACTGACAAACATTATTGTAAAATATTAGCTTGTAAAAACTCACTCTGCATTAATGGCGGCTTGCCTGTCCTGCGCGCTGGGATACTCAAAATCCATTTGTTTCCATCGGTACAAGGTGCCTATGGCTTTACTGCGGGCAACGCTCGCAGTGCCGTCGCTTTCGATAGCGAAGCATGTCAGTAACAAAATTGTAAGACTTGACTTCTTCATCTGTAATCAAAGGAAAGGGAAGTTTGTAATACTGGCAATTTTAAGAAAAATTTGCTTGAAAATTAAACCGCCTGCGTGAATTAATATCACATTGTTTTAAAATAACGGTTTCACTGTCCTCAAAGGATTATGAGTTAACGTGTATTTACAGAAAGTTGAACCAACAATTTGTTTTAAATGTGAATTTATTATCAACCTTCTTATGGAGGTCGCCCGGTAGTAGCTTACCAACGAGAATAATTATCCTCTGTATGGGATTGGACAAAGAATTTAATATACGCAGATTGTGCCTCATACAAATTTAATTTCTTCTTCATCATAATAAAAAAAACCGGCAAAGTGAGAGTCGCACCGAGGGTAGAAATTCGCCAAATTATTATAAAATCCAGTGTTAGCGAAATGTAGGCAGCGTGAGGTCATTTTATATTGGTTTCATAAACGGACAAAAATTAAAAAAAAAAAACAGATTTTTAGACTTACCTGTTTTATTAGTTGTACTTGTACTATAAGAGCTACCTTCTTAACAAATGTCAAATTTCTAAGATAACTGGAAGTACCCCATAGGTTTTTTGAGCTCGGCAATTTGTATAGAAACACCTTTTAAAATCACTGTATCTTTCGATTTAGTTGACTCTGAGTATTTGGTATCAATTTCAAATTTATAACTCTACGGGTTCCTGAGAAAAAGGGTCTTGACGGACAGACAGACAGCCGGACAACGAAGTGATCTTATAAAGGTTCATTTTTCCTTTAGAGGCACGGAATCCTAAAGATGAAAAATAATTCAGTACCTACACGATTCCAAACTTATTGCAATTAGAATTTTCAAAATCGGTTCTGTAGATCCAGAAATGACCCCCTACAACCTCACACACTTTACCTCTTTATAATATCAGTATAGATATAGGTAGGTACGTATGTAACTCAACTTCAGTAAATATTCAATTTATTTCTTTATCATCATCATCATCTGGAGATGAAAGCCTATATACGTCCCACTGCTGGGCACAGGCCTCCTCTCAGAATGAGAGCTTGGGCTATAGTTCCCACGCGAGCCTAGTGCGGGTTGGGAACTTCACACACGCCATTGAATTGCTTCGCAGATGTGTGCGCGTTCCCTCACGATGTTTACCTTCACCGAAAAGCTCATGGTAAACAACTGTAATAATAATAATAATATAATAGCCTTTTTATTCCGAATTCGCTACAATTTCAGTAAGTATGTTGTTGTTTTTTATTATTATTATTATTAAATTGTCGCGTAATTCGGCGTGCCTCATGACATAGGCCTCCTCAGTGTATTGGAGGGTAACTGTAATATCGCACATAAATTCCAAACAACTCGAAACGAGCCCGGACTCGAACCCACGACCCTCTGCTTGAGAGGCCACAGGTCAAACCACTAGGCTATCACGGCTTTTTCTTTATAATCAAACATAAATACAAACTAAAGTAAGCCAGTAACTTTTCCTGAAACATTAAATTAATAAGAAAAAGGCACACACCATATCAAAAGTTAAAACCCGCTAATTTCATTTAACTGCTGGGTCAAATCTAAGTCCAATTTGACTCACTTCTAGTGATTGACTTACAATTTAGTAAGAATATATTACTTATATGTAAGATGGATGACACGATGTACAGCCGACATTTTTGTAGTCAGCAAAAAACTATGTACATATTAAAAACAAATTAAAAAAAACACTGATATTGTAAGATGGTTAATTCATATAATTTGAAGTTAGAACGAACTATTAAGCTAATTGTCTTATTAAGCAGCTTACCTTCGTGTTAACAGCTACAACACGGCACGTCTGTAAAGTCTGCAGTTCTGCTCTGTTATGAATGACCACACCCACCCACTCTTCATGTTAATGTATACCTAGAGGAAGACGAAGTAAATAAATAGATTGGTAACTTCACTGCTAGTCCTTAATAACTTGAGCTTAGGTCAACGCGTGAGCCAAGGATTAGAGGTAGATATTATGCGATGTTCGAAAAGTAAGACATGTTCGCCGTTAGTTAGTCATACTAAAACGACTGACTCGAAAATGTTATTACGACTACCGAATTTTCCAAATTATTTCAAACAATGCCTAATTTTTTGAAGCCCACTCAGCTGTCTTTTTATACTGGTACCACTTGACTAGAGAAATTGATCAGCAACTTTAAATAATTACGTGTATACTTTAGTGTAGGTTACTACCTACCTACGCTTTAATTTGTATTTGCGTGGTATTTGCACTTATTTTTTTCTGTGCCGTATGTTGACCCGCGCCGGACCGTTCTCTGTTAGATACTGTCCTGTTCACATGTTAGATTTCATCTAGATTTCACACACGGTCACTACGGTCAGCCAGCCAACTCGCTAGATTCTTGCGACCTAGTGAGTAATTAAATGGGCATTATTATTATTTTTAAGACTTTATTTGACTTGCAGTGTGGTTGCCTCTCGAAATTTGGTGACAGGTACCTAACTACATTTATGTAAGATAGATGACAATGTAAGTAGCTACACTAAATAAAAGTAGTGCCTAAGTATAAATTTAGATGTCCAAAAAATATTTGACACTAGATTCTACTTTTTAATTGCCTACGTAATAATGGACCTTTCTATATCATTTATTCTCATGCTAATGTTGCACAAACAGTGTGTTCTAATAACAAGTTCGTTATTTAAGACGTAATTTATCTGCTAATTTAAATACGTATGCATGTTTACGGTATCACCGGGTAGTTTCTAAATAGGTAGCTTTGTTTTTAAAATATATGCGATTGTAAAACGATTTTTGACACCTCAAAAATTATTAAATCAACTCAAATTTGACGATTTCAAATTTGTTTAGTGAATCGATAAGTTAGTTCATTTATGTTACATAGACCTCGAATATTTGCTTATTAATTATAAGTAACATTGACTTTTAATTGTTGACTGAAACACTACTAACTACATTAGTAAATAAGGTCGACCTATTATTAAAGAAGTGTCGAAATTTCGAAATTCCGCTACGATAATTGTCTCTGTCTTCTATTTAGGACTAATTTATTTTACTGGCACTCTTTGATAACAAGATAATGAAAGTCATCGAATGTCACCGATGTAAACACGAAGAAAACATTTCAATAATTATAAGCGGCCATTAATTCACCACAAAGCGGCCAAACAAGATTCCCAAAATTGCAGGAAAAAATATTTGAAAATGTTAGTACCTAGGTACTTATTAAGTTTCAAATGTTTAGTACCTAAGTACTTATTAAGTTTTCGTCGTAACAAATATGTCGAACGCGTTCGCGTTGAAATGTCAGACAATACTACACATAAGTTTAATAATTAATCGATTACTTTTACCGTTACAGTATAAATAAGTCTTTTGTCAAAGTAACTGAGACGTTTAAGCGAACGTATTTGACATGTTTTATGTGCCGAAAACTTAGACTATATATAGAGTAGACTCTGTACTGTAGTTGTTTTTACTTAGACCAACTCGTACGTTTAGATTTCGACACAAAATTGTGGTCAAATATCTGGTCAAAATGTTGTTCACCCTGTGTCAAGTTCTTAACCGCAAACTCTTGCGTCGTAACAGGGTACAGGTAGGTAACCATAATTTTATATTATTAGCCGAGGCCGAGTAACAGCCTCCTCCCATGACTTCTATTTCTTCAGCTTTTCTCCAGCTCTACCCAGTGGCGGATTTACCATAAGGCTGAAAAGGCTCCAGCCTAGGGCGGCAGTTTTTTTTTTTTTTACCTCATAGAAATAAAATTAAAATTCTAAGAAGTCTGCAACACAATTTGCAGGGGCGGCAAAATTTCAGCCTATACCTTGAAAATTTGTAAATCCGCCACTGGCTCTACCACTATATTTTCGATCTCTAAGTAAATAGGTAGACGCTTTATAATTTTGCTGCTCACAACCATGCCGTTCCCTGCAAAAGATGCCGTGATAATGCGTAGTTTGGTCAAGGCTGGCTTCATAAAACCTCAAGTTTTTTGCACCCATTATGATTTATTGTGCTATTTTTGTAAATATCCTTCGTTCATGTACTTACTCTACCACCGTATACTTTCTTATTATAAACTTCTGTTAGTTTACGTACATTCGATTGTCCTTCTCCGACACTTTAATATTTGCTTTTTCTAGACAGAAAAATGTCTAAGGGTGGTTATTCGGTAAGTAAACAAGCCTCGAACGCAAATTCAGCTTCAGCGCTGCATCAGTAAACCGACTAACAACTTCTATAACTTGACCCGTACCCTCGAAGCCAAAGCAACGTGCTGAGGCAAAGTGTGATGTCAACGCGCAAACTAACGTCGACCCATGTGCCAGCATAATGTCTACGAGTGAACGGGTCATGTTACGGTTGACGTTTGAGTGCGGTGCTGATTCTACTGCTACTCCTGAATTGTTTAGAGAATACCTATTATTATTATAATTTTAGCGGATCGCCAACTATTGAATTGACGATGATCAAAACAAAACTTGTCTCGATTTGTAAGGAAGATGAACGGTTCTAAAAACTGTTTCATAAATCACTTTGGGAGACACCACGTGGTCCTTGTATGTTGCCTCCAACGCAGGGATATATAAGACATATTTTTCACACTTACCTAAAGGAAAAGGTACCTACTTAGGTACCTAAGGTAGGTACGTTTTTTAGGTTGATTTACTATTTATGAACTGAAAAATATCATCACCTGCACCTTTAAATTTATTTAACGAGAATGATTTTACTAAATCAGGCGTTACTTTGCGGAGGTAGGTACATTTCAATTAACAAAAAACATTTAGCTCCAGTACTCAGGTAGCGGAGTAGCACGGTAAATGGGTTTTGTTAATAAATACCTAACGATTTTGTCAAAATGAAAGTCAACAGTTTTATAAAGCATCTTTTTATTTATAATAATTACCAGCTTTATTTGTTAGGACCACTCAGGCGCCGAAAATAAACAGTCTCCATTTTAAGGCATTGCCTAAAGATTCACAAAGGCGCTGGGACCGTCTCACAAACAATTACATATTAGGTATACGGTCTGTTTACGGTACGGTATAAAATAACTTTTGGAGCTGTTATAGTTAGAAACCTATGTTCTCCTTTCAACTTTAAGCAGACCACATTTTTTTATTATCTACTCATGGTGTCAGGGTAAACAAATAAAATAAAGGTTTAAAAACTACTATTCGCTATCATTTAGTAACTAAAATAAATTCTAATATTTCTTTATTTTATAAATAACAGCTATTAATTAAAGCAGATGTTAAGTAAATTGATGATAGCCTTCAAATAGGTAACAGTCAGTTTAAATAGGTAACCGGTCACTTTGACAAAAATATTCATTTTTCTGTTATAATTTAAGGTAAATTGACTTGGTCGTTTTTTATGTAATAAAATTTTATTTACATTTTAGTGCGGCAATGGATCAACATCGCTTCACCTCATAGACTAGCCGTGATACATACGTCAAGCAAACAACATAGCGTATCTGAGACACTAGCGTGGCTACAGGGGGAGACGTCGTGCTTAAGGTGAGCTCAGTGTGTTGCCGAGCTTGTGCCGAGGGAAGACGATGCCATTATGATACATTTTAATACGCCACACAAATTTACAACCCCAAAAATCCACTCGCCGATTAGTGCGCGTCTCAATATGTATGGTGTTTAATATAAATAACACCGAAGGTCTCTAGTTGAGGCGCTGCCGACGTGTACGACAAACATTATAATGACTTTCTGGCTTAATCAACTTATATTTTATATCATATTTACACATGTGAAGGTAAACCATGCACCATGTTGTGGAATTTCATTGAAGCTAATTTCTTACACTGACAAAATCATTATAAATCAGGATAATTATGTAGGCCCTCTTCACCTTACCTTTTTAACCTCGTGAGTCCCGACTTTTCATAAATCGCGTAGTACTTTAGACCGAGCCACCGAATCCCAGTTTTGTGATTTTAGGTTTAATTTAAGCATATTTAAAGTTCTTTCTTCATTGAATATTTTGTACTTCATATAGTACATTCGGCAGTTATTCTTGCTATTAATTTGTACTTCAGGAAGTACGCGAGGGCTTACGAGGATATATACACGTAAGACACAGGTTATTGTCTATATCTGAAGGTAGATATATTAAGAACTAATATAATATGTGAAAAATTATTCTTGGGAGTATTATACGTTGATAGTTTAAATTTATTTCATTTACTATCTCTACGTCTGTTCGATGCTAATCTTGATATTGCTTGATCAACATGTAGGCTTTGATCCGTAAAAGTCGGATGTCGGAACTTTAAAAACAATTTATAATTATTCGCTCTTTTATTACGAAGTAGCGGGCGGCAGCTAGTTTGACATAAAAGTGACAAAGAAATATCTCTATGAAGACGACAATAGTATGCAGGTAGCGTGTAGCGTCGTGATTGTTGTCTTTTTGAAGTATTTCATAAAGCGTTGCCATACTTGCCACTAATAGATCGTTAGGAGATATAAACAAAGTCTAATATTTTAAGCACTTTAAATTTGGAGGGAAAGGACTATTGTAGCTTTGTATTTTACAAAGATCAAATGTTCGCTGCATAAACTTGAAAGAGAAAGTTAAATTGATTCTAACCGATAGCCCGTTATAAATATTATGACCACCATCCGCGTTGCGAGGCAGTAGTAGGGGGAAGTAATTGTGTTTCCGGATCACAGATGGTATCCTTCACCGCTTCAAACGTGTCCGCGAATAAAATCCGGTAATTGTAATCGTCAGGGTCCAACGGACCCGCCTGAAACATCGGCAGTCTGTTCGATATAATCCAAACGCTTTGTTGCTCTTCCTGATCAATTTTCACGTCATTGGGAAATATTAAAGTTTCTCTATTCATAGCTACTACATCCGACGTCTTTTTCTGATACGGTTTACCCGTATCCCAGCATCCAACACTGTCTCGGGTCACTAAGCCGTAGAACATAACTCCACGCCTGTCTATGGCTGAAGCAGATGACTGACCCAGGAGCCCCCTGCTCTCACCCGCGAGGTTAAATTCCGATGCGCTGTTGTTCACGCGTGAGCTATCACGCAGTACTGATGTTGACACGACGAACTCTCTGTAACTCGACATGGCATGGAAATATAATAGCCTTTCTTCACTACTATCTATAGGCGTGAGTGCTAAGCCAAATATTCCATCTGACCATTGAAAGTTAAGCCCGTGAAGTGTGTAGTTGGAAGCCAGTGGATCTGGGTAGAACAGGTGATGACTGAATCTCCAGAATGTTTCATCGCTTTCTCTAAAAACTAAAAGGCCGAAACGCCATGTGTCTGATATATACACGTGCAAGTCGGAGCAGTCTTCTGTTCGTGTATCCACGATGAGGTTTGCAAAAAGTGAGTCTTGAAGTACATATTTTTGTGGAATTGCATATCGAGCTATGAGTTTGTCTGTATAGAGATCGAAAACCACTAAGCTCGGGGGACATATTTGTTTCGGGTTGTCTTGGGAATCTATTTGACCTGAATCTAGCACCCAGAGACGTCCACACGAGTCAGCGTTTATTCGGAAAACTGACGTCAAACCAGTGCAATTTTGATCCTCATCTGGAATATAAAACAAGCAGATTAAAATACTTTTGTATTTCCTTGTGTTTATGATAACCTAGTACTTTTAGTAACAAAAAAGGCAAAATTAGAAAAAGTTCAGAGTGTCAATAGCATTTCCAAGATACATAGATGACTTCACTATCATCATGAACGGTATATATAATAATAGTAATGGTAGAGCTAGTATAGAATAAAAGATACAGAGGGAAACACTTACTAAACGCTCTGTGGTACTTCCAGTCAGGGTAAGGCCTGAGAAGCGGTGAGGGGTGGCCGCCAACCCTGGCCACCGTGGCCAACGTGGCCGGCACCCCGCGTCGCCAGCTCGGCAGCGTCACCCACACCCGCGACCCGAACACCTCGAGGCCCAGAGGGAGCACGTTCATTGGAACGTATTTACTGAAAGCACAAAGAACTTACGATATAGTCAACTATTTTGTTTTGGAAGTAGCAGTGTATGTACACTTTGTACTTTAGAAAACTTTTTGCAATATACAAAAATCAATAGTCCTCGTAATTCTGAACAGAACTGCCAACGAAGTTGTATTATTTGAGAAAAAGGGTTAGTGGACTTATTTTCAGAAAAGTGCCTTACGGCCGATTTTGCTACTTGGTTATCTACTTTTAACAATATGCTAGATAACAATAAACATAGAAGTAATAACTAATCTGACAACAGCCCAAACCGTCTCAGAGTGAAACAGGTAGATATTGCGACCTCAGGAGGAACGTATACAGACTAGTCATCGAAATACCTACATAAACATGTTTTCACATTCATTGGACCTTTCCAAATTCATAGTAGTTACATTTGATAAAACACATTGTCTTAGCCTCATCCATCACTAATATATGTCAATAGTTCAATAGACAATTGTTAAGTGGTGAATAAACGTAACTAGTGTCACGGAACAAAAAAGCGGGTATGTACAATCAGCTAAGAAGAAAAATACGTTGTTACGATCAGATTACAATGGCGTTAGGAAGTGTAATCTGTGGTTTACTCCTTACCCAGTAGTGAGAGCATGGTGCCGATGCATGGGTGAGGGGAATTCAAAGTCAACGTATTTCCATTTGTAAAGGGTTGAGAAGGGCGGCGTGTCCCCGTCAGCAGGCAAAGACTGTGAGTGCGCCACGCCCAGCATAGCCAGCCATAACGTCAGCCCGGCTGCGCGAGAACCATCTGCAAATAAAGTTTAATGTACTCAATTAATAGTTCCCATAATCGTCCCTTTTTCGGATATTTGTGTGGAGTGTCCCTCTCCACAATGATGCCGATTTTATCTTAAATTGCAAACGGCTCAGTACTTTGGATGCGACACTGTATTAAGAGGGTTTATTCCTACTGAAGCAGTGACCAACACTCACTCCACTCTTAACACAATAAGGTGCAATCGCCAGTTAAGAGTGTCGATGACTGTATCAGAGGCACCAAAAAACTCCGCGGTAATATCCATTCCATCATTTCCGAACAAAAATATAAGATACACACTGAACCTCCTACGCAAAGTGCAAGTAATTGGAATTGGACATAACATATTTTATGACTAGTAAGTCAATATCTTCAGCGAATGTAAACAAAGCCACTCAGGTATGTCAGTTATGTCAGTTAATGCATTGTTTACTTTCGCAGGCACAAGTTGACAATCAACTGACAAAGGTAAAGAAAATTTGTTGTAAATATTGTTACTCGTAGCTGTGGTCATGTATCGATTTTAAACTCAAAATTATACGATTTTCCACCCTTCTCTACTTTTATATATGAAAAAATAAAACCTGCATAAAATATATTATTCTTTAAATAAAATAATGGATATAAATCAGTAAATCTATACATTTCCCCATCCCACACATTGAAAGACATGCAAAGATTTTTACTTAGAATAAGGATTGACATTATCACATTTTTTTACTCACCAAGACGATCTATTTGTAATTTTATGACAATTTGTTTTAGATTTAGTAGTGGTTTAGTTTTAAGGTTTATCTTGTAATTAGACGATCTTAAAATTGTAAAGATATCAGTAGAAAACTCAATACAGAGCCATGCAACGAAAGAAGAATAAATATTACAAAATTAAAATTTAAGAAATCTTTTGTCCACATTTCATAACCTGCTTCTACCTACTTATTATAAATACCATGTTTGTCGTGTTTTTGTGGTGCAAAAAATAGATAGTTGTGAATTTCACAGTAATTGTGAGGAACGACCCCAACCTTAATATTGTCTTCGGATGCTTTAACAAAATTTACACAATTTCGATTTTCTAAAGTATCATTAATAGATGAAACACACTTTCTACAATTAGAAACTGCTAATAAGTGAGTTATCTGATTCGCTTTATGGTCAGCGGTTTTATTAAGGCTGTAAGAGTAAATGCCTGTGAACTCCGTCTAGGTAATTTATTTGTAAACTGCTATTTTACTGCACATTTATTACATACTACGTAATACAATTTGTTACGTGTATACTCTGGCATACTCATACTCTAGAATTTGTAACAACAACGTTTTGATGATTACAAGGAATTTCATACCGTAAAGTTCACTTCCACATTTGAATAACTTATCTCAAGATTTACTTGATTTTGTAACATGCAAAATTAACAAGCACACTTTCACTTACCGGAGACCATTGCACACAGAAATTAAAACACTCTCAGGTAGAAATTTGCACTGCACGGGCGTGTTATTAAATGATAACTGATTTGGTGAATGAATATTACTCAGTTCGAGTTAATTGTTTTGATGTAATGCAAACCTACATTGCTTTCATTGAAGAACAAAGCGTGATATCAAAACAATGTCTCTAATGAAACACGATTGAACGGCACACATATGGCATCATGTGTCAAATTAATTACTTTAATTGTGATAGGTACGATTGCTGTTATTTCTTAAATTTAACACATTATTTAAGAGCTTAATTTTTGAAAGAAACTATTTCTTAGAATGCCATATTCAAAATATTTCTGAATTGTTGGAATATCCTTGTTAGCATGGTACAGTCAACAGCAAAAGAAAGGTCCCAGAATAATGAATACAATAATTTAACTCAAATGTTCACCTTTCGGTTAATCTCGGTTACATTCGTCAGACAAACATGCGAAGCGACTATTACTATCTCGTTTCCGCCAAGGTTTGAAATAAGTTATTATTACATCAGCTTCATTTTTGTTTTTTTTTTAATAAATCCTTTTTTGCCAAACTTTCATTTCAAAAAATTGAAATTTTGTCGTTCTTTTGTTAGTCACTTTTGACGCTTAGATAGCAGTTCTAGTATAGACATAATTATGATATCGTGTATTATTATTTCGTTTTGAAACATTGATTAGTCACTTCGTTTTTATGTCTCGATGTTGTTATCATCATTTTCTTTTAATTAATTAAACATCACTTAAAACTGAAACTTTCGTATACCTAACTGTTATAACTGGGGCGTCATGCCAGAAGATATTTTGAAATCTTGCTTTTGATCACTTAGGTACTTTTGACGTTAACTGTACTTGCCTTGTCTGTTTAGTATTCCTAACACCCCTAAGTATTATTTTTGTCACTCTCTTATAGTATTAACTTTTTATAAGGTTCTAACTAAATGTATAAAATATTGTAAAGATATTTTATAAATATATTCAGTTACTGCTGGAGAAATTTTAAACCAAAGATCATTCTAACAATACGTTAGACCAAAAGATTATGCGATCATTCAAAGGACTTCCAATAAAAGCAATCATTTTTGTCAGTAAACAAGAAATCATATAAGTCAACCCAAAGGTTCAAATTCCAACGGGGTTCATGCTAAAAGCCTGCCATCTCCTACATCTCCAAGCATAAAGCCGAATGTTTACTTTCCGGTTGAATGGTGAAACGGAAAATGCGCTTGCGCTTCACCGGCGTCTTCTCGGTAGATTGATTGAAGTAATTAGAATCGGTAGCAGCACTTTCTAGAGTTCCTAACAACATAATAATAGGTATGCTCTTGGCAATTATACAAAATTAATTACATAGGTACTACATGTATAGTATAATTTTATTATTATCAAAACACTTCTACATTATCATGACCACCCTACACTCCATTCAGGATTAGACAGACGGAAAAATCATTATTTATAGTGAAATTGATAAAATTGCATGCAGTCACATTTCTGAGTTTGAGTGTCCAACAAATATTGGATATTAAAAGACTCGCACCTTAGACCAATTCATAAATTAATCATTTTAGCGACTTTCATAGCATAATTTGTATGTAAAGCACCTAAAGAGGCAGAGGTAAATAACAGGCACTAAGAAATGCATTCACGCTTAACGTGGCTTTTAGTTCTGGTTACCATAGGCTCTGTCTACCCCGCAAGGGATAAAGACGTGATTTATGTATGTTGAATGATAAAACTCATCATCACCTCCGGGCCATGTGCTCCACTTCTGGGCACACGCCTCTCAGCAGGCAGGGTTTGAGCTATAGTTTCCCCTTTCCCGGGCCCTTTGCGGATTGGTAACTTCACTCCACTAGGCTACCATCGGTTCCATGATTATACCTTTACTAAAATAATGTTTCGCGAGTTATAGGACCATGTTGTAGGAGGGCATTTTCAAAAAAACATGTACCCTTGGCTTTTTTTCCAAAATAATGACCATTTTGGTTTTTCTGAATCAGAATTAATAGCACTATTTATTTTTGTAAAGAAAAAAAGTGTACATTGGATTTTTTTGTCAGTTTTGTGACACTATTTTCATACGATTTATATGGGGCGTCACAAAACTGACACGAAAAAGTTATATGGGAAATTAAGGTAATCTTGTTGGAAAAAGGGTACACGTTTTTTTGAAAATGCCCAGGATCGCTACCTCCATCTTACTCGCTAATTCTCTCAACAATTGCGCTGCTGTTTTCCAGCGTGGAGAGTAAGACCGGCAACATTACTGTTACATGAGGTATTTTGTTGTAGCCTTCTGGGTTAACGACGCATCTGCACTACTCTGACATTGCGAGTGTCTACGGGTGGTTCGTATTGGTACTTGCTTACCATCAGGTGATCCATTTGCTCGTTTGCCTTCTTTATTGTATAAAAAATCTTTATATTAATGAATTGCTGAAGAAGTGTTTCTACAGCATTAATGAAATATTTCCAGGGTACAATTAAAAAGTAGATAATTATACTTCAATTATTTATTGTTTTTGACATTTTTTAGTAATTGATTCATGTCGTCCTGTCTCTAGCGTTTTATGGTATTTTTTGCTATTTGGATTGTTTTTGAAATTCTTTAATTTTAATGGTTCTAATATAATAATAATTAATGTACCGTCAAACACTCCAACTTTGCCACCAGGGTATACTTTGCCCAAAACACAATTTCTAAGGAAATCTACTAATAATAAAAAAAGTTACAGAATTATGGCAACATTCATGACATTGGTAGATAATAAACTATACCTGTGGCAACACAGAGTAGCGCGTGCGCTCCTGACTTCATCCAGTAACCTGTTGGCGCTTGTCGAGTACGGAGTATATTTTTGCGGGCCAATTACTGACGAAATTTAGTAGTCAATTGTGCGTCATGGGGAATACACAAGTCAATTTTATCGATTGTTTGTAATACAAAACGATGTGCCGAGTATTTTGATGATTGTTTCGTTACTGTAACTCGTATATAACAAAAGTTATCATGATGGGCAAAATTACCCAGTGAAGTTTAGCTGTATGTTTGTCAACATTGCCCGCCAGCAAAAAACGCTTAGGGTTGGCACCTTTTCTTTTTTTTTTAACCGACTTCAAAAAAAGGAGGAGGTTCTCAAGACAAAGTATGTTTTTTTTAAAGTTTCAAGTAGGTAGATTGGTAAGTAGAAAAAAATATTTTATCCCGAGAAAAATGTGAAGTTTCCTAGCAAAAGGGACCTTATGCCTGGTTCACATTAGTCCAGTAAAATTGTTCCAGTAGCATTACATCGCGAGGCTAACGATGTCAACTGATCCACCGCACGCCGCAATGTAATTAACAAATTTGCGTCTTAGAAACTGTTTTAATACTTACCTACTTACCGACTTTGTGCTAATTAATTTTATTTTTTTAAAATCCAAATTTGACAACCCTAATACTTTTAAATCGTTACATGCCGTTTGTATGGAGAAGAGGAAAAATGACAGGCTAACATTGCCCACACATTTTATTAGGAAAGTATGAATGATATTGAATTATTTTTTAGGTCGATCGCCTTCATTGCCAAAATACTTTCATTGGTGTTGATGTCATCTGTATAAGGTCCATAATTCGCTAAAAATCTACGTGGGCAATGTTGGCTAAAAGTCCAGATTATTTTGCCCGCCCTCTTGATTGGTGATATGATAAAGAAAACTTCTACTAATTTTAGATTTTGATAAATCAGTGCATACACACGATCTCAGTTGCCACAGATATAGAAATGTGTCCGGGGTTTCATACAAAAAACTTGAAAAAATTCAGTTTTTGTCTAAAAAGTGGGCAAAGTTGGAGTGTTTGAGGTATTGTAATTCAAACACAATAATTGTATTGTTTATGAATAAATATAAATAAATAAATAAAAAAAAATGTTTTTAAAACTCGCATAAAATCTTTCCTCTTATTACCTATTAAATAAATAAATAATAAATAAATTTAAATAAAAAATCTTGTTTATTTCAGGTAAGTAATCGCCCATACATATACATTTCAAAATTACAAATAAAAATTTCAAAATTTCAAAATAAATAAAATCTTATTAAAATAAAATAAAATAAACTAAGCTTTAAAAAAATAAAATTAAAGATCGCACAATCAAAATTAATTGTTACTTCAGGCTCAACCATTTAAATTATAATTTCACAAACGGATAACTCATATAAAAAGTCATTTAAATTATCACATGCTATATGTATAAGAGAGCAGGGGCCTTACGTCTTAATGCGTTTAAATTCCGACTTTGTTCAAGTTTAGCTGTCATTTTTAGTATGGATCTGACAGCGAGCGAACCTAAACTGAATCGGAATTGAATCGCATTAAGACGTCATGGTAAGGCCCCTGTTACAGTCCATGAGCTTTTAGAATGCCATTCATGTGTGTTTGTCTGGCTGTCTCCCTCACTCGGGTGAGGGAGACAGCAAGACAAATCCGAATGGCATTCAAAGTGCTCGCCGACTGTACGCGGCGTTCATACGTCTCGTCGACAGTTATAGCTTTTGCAATTCACGATAGTGAGTGAGCTTTATTTGTGGTAAACTAAACACGTATCGGGACGACAAGTTATAGGTGCTTATCCACTAGACTAGAGGCACTCCTGAGGCCGCGCAAGTGAATACGCTGCCCAAGACGTTGAGGCAGCGTCTCCATTGGCGCGGACTCTGTTCGAGGCAGCCGCTCGACCCGAGGCTGTCTCTAGTGCAGTGATTTTCAAAGTGGGGGGCGCGCCACCCAAGGGGGGCGCAGTAACCTGCAAAGGGGGGCATGGGCTACAATACAGGACCTTATACAACCTTACGAACAAATTCCTTGTGTTTATGCCTAACAGCCTACGGCTGAGCTATAGGGGGGCACAGAGCTTTATCTTTTTAGAGAGGGGGCGCGTAATGAATAAGTTTGGGAACCCCTGCTCTAGTGGATAAGCACCTTTACGAACAGCTCTACAAAACTTAGAAAACGTGGGTAGATTTATAAAAACTTGTATCAATCAAAGTTGATTGCGATTTATCTCAATAAATGAAAGCTGAAACCTTCGCGTTAAAACTCGACTCGATCTTGACCCGCACCGATTAGTTTTTTTTCTCGTATTTTTTGTTGATTTTGAACAATAGCAGGGGTTTGATAAGCGGTAGCGGTAATGGCAACGGCCCATGCAAGAAGAGATCGGTTGTCCACGCGCCGTGCACCGGCTACATTCACGTAACGCAGAACGGATCGATTTAAAACTGCTCACAAATAAAGTCTAGCTTCATTGCTTTCGTGGTTACGATGTTTACGCAAAAACATTCTTATCAAAAGTATTTGCATACAATCGCGGCTGTACCACCACTTCAGTAGCACTACTTCATAATTTTGACACATGTAGTTCAATTCAATGTTTGGGAATATGGCTCCATCAAACTTTTGATGATTCTGCCAATGTCGAGGTTGGATAAGACACGGCATGTTTAAACTCCGATGTGCAATCTTAAGGCCGGGTACTGTATATACCTGTTGCTCTCTCTCTCTCTCTCTCTCTCTCTCTCTCTCTCTCTCTCTCTCTCTCTCTCTCTCTCTCTCTTATGTCTTTCTTTAGCCGCGCGATTACAGTTTCAACTTTCGTTAGCCAGACTCTAAACTTGACACAGCTACTAAGATAAGATAAGATAAGATAATCATTTATTTCCAAAATACTTTACATGCCATAACAAATTCACAGAAACTGATACCTTAACACAATTAGGAACTAAAGTTTAGCAGCGGTACTATCTTCTCTTTTCATTAAAAGTGAACTCTGAGCATCATCTCTTTATTCGATTACGGCGAAATAAAAACACTTAATACTGACCCTTATAAATAATACTCTATTACTGAACTGTAAAACTACTTAGCCATCAAAATAGGGCAAGTAGGTTGGGTGATACGGTAGAACATAAACCATACATTCTTAGATGGAATTAATTAAATCACAACCATTCGTTTCAGCTTTCGCATACGGCAAAGTAACTGTGTAACCGCTGAGACTATAGACTTCGAATTTTAAATTAGACTATTATGCTCTACTGACTATTATGCTGACAAATTTTAATAGGTGGTTTAATTTCGCTAAAAGCATTTTAAAAGTTCGTTTTATTAAATTTGAAATCACATTATTCTATAACACCTTTCAAAAGTGGTAAAAAAAATTGTACTAGTGTATTGCTACAAACACAGCTTAAATACAATTTTGACAAGTTGACAGAGGTTGTAATTTTGTTCCTCTAGGCTAGGAACTCGAATTTAAAAATGAACATAAATTTTACCACTTTCGAGTGTTGCGCTCATACAGATCATTCGCCGTGGAATATAGATAACTAAAAATGATAAATTAAACGAAAAGTACTGGAACACTTAGTATAAAAATTGTGTAGTGTTCAAAATATGATTATTTTCACTTGTCAGATATAGTTAGGTATTTATACTTTCAGGTTACGTATATTAATGAATATTATAATTACCCTCCATAAAAACGGGCCCGTGGTTTTTGGTTCATGTATTTAAATAAAAATTAATCATTTTGTTGATTCCAGTCATACATGATGTTACAAAAATACCCCTAAAGACCCCTTGGGTTAAACGATTCTTTGTAAAGTGTCCATTGGCAAAATATAGCAGTAGCACAACATCTACGACACACATAGGTGCCGATAAAAAACATAATAGTGTAAACCCATTTTAGTAAAACTAAAGCGTAAGCAGCATAGAAAGTCTGTTTACATTCTTACCTAATATTCTCGGAGTGATAAATGACAAGAAAAGTAACATTTGAAATACTACCCTTTTGTTAAAATACTCTTTGCCAATTACTTGACTGTTATGACAGCCTCCTAGACTTTGATGTTTTTTATATTTTCGTAACTCTTTGTATATTATATATATTACTTAATTGTTGGTTTGCGTCGATATTGACCTCAATAGAGTAGGTATAGTTATTGTATGTTAGGGTAAATAATCCTTAAAACTTCAACAATTATTCATTTATTGCAGTTTAATAATTATTTGTAAGTAAGTATACCTATTTATGTTGTGTACGCACGCAACTATACCTATGACACGCTAACTGAAGCGCAAATACAAACAATGTGAATAGATGTAACAAAAAAAACTATAAATTTAATAACCCTCTCCGTGCACTCGGAAGTAATATTTAGTGAGATCAATAACATGAACAATAAAATGAGATCAAAATAATTACAATTCCAAATAGCCTTTCCGTTGCCAATCTGAATCTGCTACAGTATCTAAATATTTATAAAATATCGTTATGACATCGTATCGTTTGCTCGTTTGTCATACTCTAGCATAATCAAACGAACTCGTTTCTACTAAGCTTTTTTCGTTTGCAATGTATACTTCCATGCTGGACTGAGAGCAAAGAAAAAATATAGAATGTACCAACAGCTCCTCTTCCCGCGCAGATAGTAGGTAGAGTCCTATCGAGGGAAAGGGCGAAAATCTTAGGTAAGAATCACGCACAGGCGATGCGGCTAGCAACCTGTCACTATTGATTCCCCTTTCCACCTATACCTACGCTCAAAATCTCGCAAAATGTGGCTTTTAGGTCTTGCTAGCCTAGGTTCTGTATATACTCCGTAACGGATAAAGATGTGATTATTATGTAGGTATGTTTGTATCTATTCAATGTACAATTTGCACGTAAGTTTATGTTAAATTTTGCAAGTCAAAATTGACCTACTTACATACAGAGATCACATTCACAGGAAATTCGGTATAATAAGTAACATGTACATTAAGGACGGATCACAATGCTAGTGCAGCCAGCAAAAACCAAAAACTTGTAAAATGTAAATTTTGAGAATATGCCTACGAATTTCGCGAATTTCTTTTTTTCTATGTAATCTGTCTAACCTATAGTTCCATAGTTGAACAAACCCTTATTGCATAAGAACACTTTATCTGTTAGAACTAATTACATATAATTTTTAATGCCCTTGCTGTAATTCTTATTAAAATGCAATATTGAAATATGTAAAACAAAATTTGTAATGTTTGGAGTTTTAAGTAATGTGTGTTAAAAGTAAGAATTATTTTATTTCCTTGTTGATTCGATTTTAAGGATAAATCTTGACAATATTTCTGACTCTACCTACTGTACTAATAGAACGACGAATTAAGTGAACGCCGGAGGTGCAATAACACACTAGCCAAACTAAACCGGCGTGCAAAAATAATGGGTTGCTTTTCATACAAAGTTGTATGAAAAAGTAACCTGTTATTTTTGCTCGTCAGTGTACACTTCGTAAAAACTTATTCTTGTGTGTTGTTAATTTTGTATCACTTACCATTCTTCTCTTTACGTTTTGATCCATAACCGAAATCACCGGTTTCCAACGCATCCTGGCCATTACGTAATTTGTTTGCACCACTGTTCCTGAAAGTGTTCACTTCCCATGGGCTCGTCCGTTCGTGTTCAAATTTATTGAACCGTTCATTTACTTTATTGTACTGACTAGTGATGTCCGCATAGATCATGGATGGCGGCGACCATTGTATGAACCACTGATGTGAAACCGCCATAGTTCAGGTATGGAACTGACGGGTAACATTGATAAAGTAGAACTTGAGCAGCTGTTATTACGACTAAACTTCAATTATCTGCGGTGTGGCCGCGCGCGTGTGCGCAAGAACTGTTGCAAAGTTACTCTGCGGGTGAATTGTGTTGGCAGGCAGCTCCGCAAGACTCCCCCCTAGTAAGCACATCCACGAGCTTTTGTAATAAACGATGCAGCTCCATGACATGCACTTAACTTTTGATAGGCGTGCATCGCAATATAATTGCAAAAACGCCTAAGAGTTACCTAACTCTAATTACCTAACTAGTATCCTCAATATACTCATCACTGGTCAAACTTAAGGTACATACAAAGCACCAACCGAGTAGACGGTGGTTTTTTTCTCGCCTATCCCATGGTGTTGTGCGTCGTTGGCTGGGTCGTTCGAACATAGTAGTATGTGGGTGAGTCTGGGAGAGTGGATGATAAATATTATACACAATACAATAATAACAACAATATACTCAATGAAAAAATAGTATAATCATAAAGACACAAATATAAAAAACACAAGGCACTATCTATTTAAATATTTTTAAATTTTTGCTTTACTGAAGCGACGGACATCACACCTTTCACCCAGAAGTCGAAACGCAGGAACATCTGCATTTGCTTAAGAAGTTGGCAGGCACTTGGAGCCTTACAGAGCTAAATTTGATGGCTCTAATAGACTCGAGCGGGGCGATGAACAAACTATCGGCACCCTGTAGTCGACCCACAAAAAAAAGTCGTGGTAGCTTTTGGTTTGACCTGCGGCCTCTCAAGCAGTTCGAATCCCGGGCTCGCACCTCTGAGTTTTCGGAATTTATGTGCGAAATTACATTTACAAACTAGTTACAAACATGCACACATCTGCGAAGCAATTCAATGGTGTGTGTGAAGCTCCTAATCCGCACTGGGCCTGCGTGGGAACTATATAGCCCAAGCTCTCTCATTCTGAGAGGAGGTCTGTGCCCGGCAGTGGGACGTACGCTAGAGATGAAACATCTTTGAGCAAAAGATGCACAGTACGCTCTTATCTGAAATCTGCAACTCACATTTAAAACCATAGTTCCCAAACACGGCCCAGAGCGAATTGAGAACTTCACACACGTAATTGAATTGCTTCGCAGGGTGTGCAGATTTCCTAATAATGTTTTCCTTCACCGAAAAGCTCAAGGTAAAATATGAAAGTTAAATAATATTTGATTCCTTTTTTATCGTATTCCGTACTGAAAATAATGTTGTCCGATCAGGAATGCGTTCAATCAGAAATACAATGAGAAAGGATCCAACCTAAAGTGCCATACGAAAAAACTATTAGGCATTATTACGTAATACTTAGTTTTACGATCGTGACAGTGCGTAAAACTTAGGGAAACCGTAAGTTTCTTTTGGCCTAATGGAAGCTTAATTATCAATTTGGTTACATAACATACAATCAGACTAAACGGCCACGTTTGCGGCACGGGCCATAACAATAACAGCAATAATAATATCACCAGATCCAAGTGCAAAAACGCAATGATGTCGAAACTTTCACTCTGTGTTTGAAAATCGTATCAATATACTACATGAGTTGTAAAGCGTAATGGCTACTCACAATCTGCCAGGTGTTTACAACTCAGCTTCCAATTTGTAGAGCTGACTGATTAAGACCTACCCAATCAGTGGTCCCCGAGTGGCCTATATAGGTAAAAATAACGATACCGGCCGATTGCTCTGAACTGCTCAACCGCCAGTATTATTCAACATGTTTGCCAAATACATCGCTATTTTAGTGACTTTTAAACTAACTTTAGCTATTTATCCATATTTTGATACACAGGACTTCATTTACAATGTGCCTAAGGTATATAGAATTTCGATCACTTTAGATAAAATGTTGGAATACTATGAGAAGAAACCTTCGAAGGATCCGGAATGGTTTATTGCTTTGAGTATGGCAAGAGGTAAGGGAACTAATTTTATTATGAGGTCATAATTACTTTTATTGTGATAACCCCCATATATATATATAATTCATAAACGTTTGTAACTAAAAGTATTCGTTCGTATGTATTTGTGGGTCACTTTAAAATTTGCCCTTGTGAGATACAGACAAAATGTAAAAGTAACGGTTTTGTAACTTTTATGAATAAGAAGAAACTGTACTAAGCCAATCCCTGAAGTGAACCAAAATTATCTTACTCCTGCCTTGTAGTAAAGGTAGTTTACTGACTTGTGATCTTGTGTTTTCATAGCATTACTTCTCTTTCATTAATAATGGAAAAAAATCAACAGTATAAGTATAATAAGAAACACTTTAAATGTTATCATTAATTAAATTAACGCAGGTCAGCTGGAGTACACGATCAATGAACTGGACAAGTCAGTCCCTCCCAAACTAAAGGAAAATCTGCAAAATATAACCAGAAGAATGGATCGTATTCGCAATAATACAGACGTCACCACTCTCGTCTATCGCAGCAAAGATTACGAATATGGTAAGTTTTTAAAGTTATTGCAGCCCTGCGGGCGCGGCGTGGCGACCGCTTAGCGTGGAATATTACAAATAAATGACTACCTTTATGAATTGACTTTAAAAATTATAGCTGGGGAATTATTTTTTTGTCTAGATAAACTTATGTATACTATACAGAACCCAGGTATGCAAAGTCAGTACTGGCATTAGTTATTATTAAAAGTAAATCACAATTTTTGTTTCTTAAACGTACATTCCTACCTAGTTTCTGAAATTAAATTAAACTACCTAATTAATCCAACAAACGTAGTGGCATTCTAGTACTCGCAACATTATGCTAATAAATGAGAGAACTAGTTTTTTGTTTTCTGATTTTTAAAGTGTCGTATTGTGAAACGCAATTAGAACTAAAGCACGTCTGTTTACCTAACATTCGACATAACGTGATCGTGCACACATTGTAAATGTTGCTGATAACCATCCGAATAGTTGGAACATAGATCGAATAGAATTTGAAAGAAAGTGGCTAGGGTTATGGGACTTGTGAGTGTGAACCAAATGTATTAAACTCAAGAAAAAAGTTTACCTACTACATTATTATTTTTGACGTTAGGGCTAAGGTTGAGATTGAAATATTGAATCTTGTTGGAGCTTTAAAACTTCGTGCCGTCATCGTCTGTTAAGTGATCAACGCTTATGCGGATTATATCGACATTTAGGTACACGAGTCTTTGTAACCCTTATCATGCACGAATAAAGGTGAGAAGCAAGACTTGCTATAGGTAATTTTCTTTAGTGTTCCCTGAGGAAACCTTTAATTATTTTTTATGACACTATCGACATTGAAGCGACCCTAGATGTTTCTTGTGATATTTCATGAAAAGTGAAGTGAAGTGTGAAGGGAAATGACTATCTCAAAAGAAACAATACAGATCTAACCGTAGCTCTAGTCTTACTGAATTCGTGCTTACGAAATTCTGTGTAGGTAAATTTCAGTTGCCAGCAATTCATTATAACATGCCAATCAATGCCACGCAATCGGATATAGCTGTAGTTACGCATGTTATATTATTTATAATATCAGCTAAGCGTCTTTATGTAATTCTAGAATTAATGACATGGCGTTACAACGTTCGTTAATTGCTTCATAGGTAATGCGATGAGGCCTGGTTTAGTTTCTTGTCTACATGCCGAATTCTATCTGTCTCTCTGTTTTAGACTTTCACATCAAATTGAACGTTCTTAATTAACAATTAATTATTATTATAAATCAAGTCATAATTTCTCCACAATCTCAATGGCTAAGAAGGAACGCGTGCGTTTTTTGGAGCATACCTACCCACTAGGGAAAGATGCGGTGTGATGGCGAGTCCTTCATACACTGCTATTGCCTTAAACGCGGGGATGTATAATAAGCCTTTTCACATGTTAAAGAAAAGGTAAATTTTTGTTAGAAAAATTGCTACTGAAAGAAGTAAACAAATTTAGGCACGGCAATGTTCTTAATTGACACGGTATTAGGACATTGGCTAATCAGTTTATAGTCTTCGTGGTCGTGACTAACTAACTAGATTTTAGTGTTCGAAAGTGCACGCTCTGTGGCGAAATAGCTATTACAAACTATCCATATGTGACTGATCTAAATAGGTCGAGTAGCAATAACTATTTTTAAGCATCTATCAATGTAAGTAATTAATTATAGGCATAGCCTTCAAGAATTGAAAGTTACAGAATGCAAATAAACAGCTCTTTCGAAAATTACATGTCAGTCTAGATGCGACAAGGTCATCTCTTACCAGATTCAGTGCATGCGTAACATAGACAAACGAACTTTATCAGGCCATTCAATGTATACGTAACATAAATAAATAATGATCTATGGGGCAGTTTCGGTGTGAGTATATGAAAATGAAATTAAAAAAATTGCTAAATCTGTAGTAGAAGTATCAACTCGTGAAAAAATAAATGATAAGGCTATCCACATCGTTTTACTCCCCAAATTTAGCTGGATGCTTACGTTAAGTGCACGTATCTTCTTCGGATACCAGCGATTGTGGCTACCTGGAATTCTTCACAACAGTAGCCCGGGTGTCTCTACAATGGGAGCCTAAATGACTAACCCTCATATTCATAAAAAGTTACAAACCTCATACTAGCGAAAAGAATGTTTTGTCTGTGTCTGGCAAAGGTAAACGTCCACATGACAGATAAAGACAAACGAGTGTTAACTACTAGAGCTCCTCATGAATGAGGGGGTTAGTTTTTGTCTCTAATCTTTTACATTGCAACGATATCAAAGATGGACGAACCAGACCTTTCACAATTTTATTCACCTATAATTACGGATTTAGTAAATTACAGATAAAATATTTTATGTTATCATTATTATAGTGTCAAAGGCGATATTTGAAAACATGGATGTTCTGGCGAGTGTTCTGGAGCCGATAACACTTGGCACTGTAGGCACCCAGAAACCATACCGATTCGACTTTGAACAATACGTACAGGAAGCCAGGACTAAAATGCCGGGAAGGAAAGCTGCGGGTAAATTTCTACAGTTTTACTGGTTGGTATTTAGAAAATGTTGTCTTCTTAATAAGTATTTGGCTGTTTCTCTTTTTAATTATAGATGCATGCACGATGCAGCTCCTGATATCAGCAATGGAGACGCAGACGACTCAGGCGGATGGAGTGTGCGAGCTGACACCCGAGTGTAGCCAGCAGTTGATGAAGGGCTCGGGCCTGGCCTTTCAACAAACCAGCCGACTCCGGGCGGCGACACTAGCTCGCCTCTTCGATTGCATGGAAGGAATCGACCTTTCTGCACACATATACAAGCTGTGTATTCAAATTTACAAAGAAACGAAATCACTGGAAGCGTGGGATCATCCTGCGGGAACGAAAACTATATTTATGCAACAAAGTTAGTAACGCACATTTCGTCATTCATAGTTCTGTTAACTTGAGGAAAGCGCTCTTTTTAATAAAGTAATAAATACGGTGTATTAGATTGCCTTCATACGGTGTATTAGATTGTCACTCAAACCTTCTAGCCTAGCATGATTCTTTATAAGTACTGGGTAACCAAAAAAACTTTATTTTACTAAAAAATGGGAATATTTGGAAAATCACTGATTTTTCCAAATTTTGGAGAGGTAATACTTAATGATCATCGCCTCTTTGTTTTCTTACATTTGTGAATAACATTGCAAACATTATTACGCATACAAAGTGTCTCAGAACTGTTCCGGAATATTTTAGCAAGTGGTTGAGTTTATGAGTGTTTTTAATGTTTTTCATTGAAGTTGTCAATTTTTCCCATACAAATCAATACTTAGTTTTGAATGAAAAATAACATTTTTTTTTACAGGAGTCTTTAATCAAACTAACCCCATCATATTATGTTGAAATATTCTGAAATAATTGGCATTGTTCATTTTTTTAAGCTGTGCTTTTAACACCTTTATTTGATAAAATGGACTATTTCAAGCAACTAATTTGAATATTATGCTTTACGTAGCTTTGTTAATTAACAATAAATATTTTTTCGCTGTTTGATAATTCGTAAATTTAGACAGAATCCCAATCGCCTTCGTTCGGCTGGCTATAAAAAAAACGGCTTTGTCTATGGTTTTGTCGATTTGACAGTGACACGTGACAGTTGCCGTAGCTAAACTTTTTTTTTTCATTTTTGTGGGAAACATTCGATGCTGGATTCTGTCTAAAAACCGGGTCGTTCGGTCAAACAAAGGTTCAAAGTACTTTTACAAAAATATCTGCAATCATAAAGTATTTTTGAAATCGGACAAGATAAATCGGATAAATGATGGTTTTCCTCGAAATGGTTTTCGAATTGGAGCATACTAAAAAAAATGAACAATGCCAATTCTAAGACACATTGTTATATTCTAAATTTTGTTAAGATCATTACGTTGTGGATTGTATGAATATTTGCATTACAGTTTTGTACTGCGCATCACAAGGCTATGGCGAATTTATCAAACCACGGTGGATGAACAAGATCATGGCTTGGCAGGAGCCTAAGGGTTGCTACGCAGACGACCGACAGCCGTTCTTGAGACTTACGGGATTCGTGGGACCTGCCACTGCGCCACCTCCGAAGGAGCGAGCGGTAAATATCATCATACTTATTTAACACTAGCATTTGCCCGCGGCTTCGCTCGCGTTTTTTCCCGTCCTCCTGTTTTTTTCCTTATCCCGTGGGAATTTCCAAAAATCCTTTCTTAGCGGATGCCTACGTCATAACATCTACCTGCATGCCAAATTTCAGCCCGATCCGTCCAGTGGTTTGGGCTGTGCGTTGATAGATCACTATGTCAGTCACCTTTGAGTTTTATATATAGTTTTATATATATAGATATCAAGTTGGCGCAATATGAAGGAGGCCTACGTCCAGCAGTGGACGGACAATGGCTGTAGATAGATAGATATCACTGCCTCCAACGCAGTGTCTTCACTTCATTACATTTTTATTTTACTTACAATGTTCGAATGTACCTATGTAAAGAGCTTGTCCGTTTCTAATCTTGAAAGTTGAGTTTTATTCACTTCCAGTAAACGGATTGATTTGGATATCTAACATCTAATATGTAGAGAAGATGAAAATGCAAGTCCAGTCAACAAAACAAATTCAGCCAAAAGGCCTGTTTTAAACTTAAATTCTTAACATAAACTCATTAATCTGCTACGAGCGACGTGATCTGTTCACACGGTGACTTCCAAACTCCATGCTCCAAACAAATGACTCCAAGTCGTCGCTCTATCACATGCTTTGCATAACCACACTTTAAAAAGTTGTTCAAATGGTCGTTACTTAGTAACGTATAATCTTCTCAAAAGCAGATACCTAACCTTTAAAACATGCCCCGTCCTTCCCAGGAAGAATACCGAGTGAAGAAGGCAGCTGAATCAGAAGGAGGCTCCTGCAACTCGCTGGCTTCGGCGATGGCACTCGGCTCTATGGTCATATACATTCGCGCTTTGCTGGAAACCGATCAAGCGTTTCAGTATGACGTACTGGTTTAATGCCTGTTTGTATTTTAATCTCTTTAGTTAGTAAAGCTGTCGTCAATAAAAAACTTTTTGTCCATATGCATGTACGTTTATTATACCTACATATTTCTGTGGACTGAGTAACTACATGGTACACTACGTACTTTAATTTTAGACTCAGACGTTAGCATGTTTACATAATTTATAATACCTACCATTAAATTTGATCGGTGCTGAAATATCTCAAACATTTGACAGCGTATCAAAGGAGTCATTACGAGTGTCAGCCGAGCCACGGGGCCACTGAGACCCATATGTGAGAATACTGGCCTCCTCCATATCTATCTCGTCCTGATATAGGTACTTACATTATATCGTTGTATCGTGCATTACCGATGCATTACAATACAATACAATAACACTTTATTGAACACCACATAATAACAACCAAAACAGAAAAAAAGGTATACAGAATATTACAAGGTAACAATAGGCGAGGCGACCTTATCGCTATAGAGCGATCTCTACCATGCTCTCTAACAGAAAATATCCGAGCAGGTGGTGCAATTTAGAATATATATTAATATACTAAGTACTGAAACGCCTTATGATCATACATCTATATGGTTCATACATATACTTTCCATCTAGTACTCGAGTTTGAACTACGTTTAAAGGAATGGATGTGTGGGCTCTATGGGTACGTTAACCTTTTCAAAGCCATCGGCGCTTAAAAGCGCCATGAGCAGTTGCTGTAACACACGACACTATCAACCCCTACAGTCGTACGAGCTAAGGTGTGTTTTGATCATTATTATGAACAAAATCTATTTAAAAACATTTTTATTTTTATTTTATTGCCACTCTGTTGCATTAATTAATAGTGCTTGGGGTAAATTGGGTACATTTTAAGACATGGAATTCCTAAGTTTATCATTAAAAAAGAACTTAGTTTAGTTCGCCTTTGTGCAAATATTTAGTCTTTTATGTGAATTGTGTTTGTTTCTTTATAAATTACGTGTAGGTACAATAAAAATCTAGGTACTCACTTACCTACTAACTCCGGAAAACCTATGGTTATCTAACAACGACGAGTACGACAACACTACATTGATTTTCGAAGGTATATTGTTTAGTCTAATGTCTAATTTAACCTTTATGCTTTATTTTTGTAATGTCTTAATTTGCAACCTGACATTGTATGTCAATTGCTAATGTGTAAAACACAGAGCTATTTCGATTTTTACTAAACTAAATTAAATTACGCATAGGTAACAGTTAATAGAGATGTTTCGTATATTAACAAGAGAAATGTGCAGTTTTGTCGGCATTACTAAAAAACCACCTATATCGGTGTTTGGTATGTAGATTAAAAACTTTATTTATAGGCAATTATTAACCACGCAATATCTCGGTATAGAAGTAATCCTTAAGAAATATGTACTATACTCATTCTTTACGTTTGATCCCGTGGGAGATTTGAAAATCCACTGTTACACTTCTATGATCCTAAAAGAATAATATGTCTGTCAAATATCAAGTTTACAAGTCTCTAAATAGTTCAAAAACCAAGGACTTACAAACGTGCGAGCGACCTCAAAACCATTTTAATTAGGCCCGGTGGATTTTTTTTACTGACTTGTCTTGCTCATAAACTAACTAGGTACTTACCTCCTTTCCTTATTTCAGGTTTTTAGTTCAAAAATTCAACAACTTTCATACAAACTGGCCTTGTCGCAAAATCCTTTCGTAACAGACGCCTACGTCATAATAATTATCTGCTTGCTAAATTTCTTTTTGAGCTGCATGTTGATCTATTAGTCACTGAATGAATCAGTCAGCCAGACAAATTCTTCTTTTACTTAATTTATACACACATACACAAATCACGTCTTTATCCCTTACGAGGTAGACAGAGCCTAAGGTAGGTACCTAACAGGTACCTACAGGCCACATTTAGCAAGATTGTTTGAATTTATATCAATATAGAAAATATTCAAGTTTTGGTTATTGGTCCAAATGGTTTTCCACGTGGTATTTTCTATGATGATTTGATGATAATTTTGCTTTTTTACTATTGTTAGGGTTAGAAGGCCGTTACGTAACTGCACTGTATAGCGCTGCCAGTCAAAAGAATCAACTAGAAGAAGTGGAAAAACATCTACAAAACCTACAAAAGGAGCTCCTCAAGCCAAAAATCATCGACTTCTGCGAATCGAGCATGCTTTCTTCTGTCGAAAAAGCCAAACTCCTAAAAGATGTTGCCAAACAAGCCGGTCGGTTGACTTTGCTATAATTATCATGTAAGGCGCTTATTACTTTATTCTTATTCTTATATTTTTTGCAGGTATGCCCGAAACTGCGGCAAACTTTTTAGAAATAGTAGCGGAAAACGGACGGCTGAAAAAATTGCGAAAAATGATAAACATGTTCATGGCTATCATGGTGGCTCACAAGAACATGGCCCTTTGCGAGGTTATCACCGCTAAGCCACTAGACGAGGGCAGCCGCAAAAGCCTTATGGATGCTCTGCAAAACTTTGTCAAAGGAGAGAAAAAGATCAGCCTCACGGAAAGGGTGGACCCCTCGATAATAGGAGGGATGGTGGTGGGAGTCGAAGACAAACATATCGATTTAAGCATTTCAAGGAAAATTCAGATGTACACTGAATTATTGCAACAATCCGTTTAATTGTTTGTTTCGTTTTTTGAAGAAGGATGTTTTTGTTTCACTCTCTGGTGACGGCAAAATTCAGTTGATTTGATAGCTTATTTTTGACTACTTAAATTAAAAGTCAAGTATTGTATCGTAATAATTTAATAAAAATAATTACACGTGAAACATAATAACTTTAAAAATAATCACCTCTGTATGGCCAGTTATACCACATAAAAGTGCTGAGCAAATGTTCAGACATTGTGCGTATTTCTAAAGACGTGACGCAACGCCATATCTGGGAATAATATGTCTGTAGCCCGTCGGCGTAATAAGATTCGCATGGTAGCCATGGTTCCGATCCTTTGGGGGACTCTTGCACGGGGAGTTTTCCAGAAGCCGTGATATGCTTTGTGCGTGGATTCTGAAATTCACTCTGTCGGAATTGAGCGATCCTGTCATAACCCTTTGGAAACTGGAGGTAAGAATCCAGAGTTCCTGATCGCCTTTTTGGTTGTTGACGATTTTGATGCCGCTAGCAAACTGCAGCGTTTCTCTGTCTATGGCGACCTGGTAAAAATTGCGAGGGGCATATTCGGTCGCGGAGTTCCAGCACCAGATACTTGGTGGCTCCATGAGCCCAAAGAACAAAATGCCGTCTCGGTCCATGGCTTCAGCTGCCGACTGGGATGTGCGCTCTTCTGGGAATACCTGAATATTAAAAAAACCTATGTAAGAGAGAGTCTAACAGAATTATGTCTGCATCCTGTCCGTTTCCTGACACTTCCCAAACGTGGATCCCGCATTAAATAATACAGCCAATAATCCCATAATACAACTGAATGTCACGAATAAATTTCTAAACTAACCCTTACAAGTATGCCTGGCGCGTACAAAGGCAAGGCAAAAAAGAGAGAATTTTGCTCGCAGCTTGTATAGCCTTGCTAGCTGTACTAGATATCTTTTGAGAAGTTTCAGGTAGAAATTTATTAGTCATATAATACACACATAAATACATGTTTTTATAATTTACGGGATAGACTTACGTTAATAGACTTGGCATTAGCATTTGCGTCCTCAATAAAGGAATCGTTACGTAGGACGGCAGTTCGCACGACGTTCTCGGTGGTGGATGCGAGCGCGTGGAAGTAGACGTAGCGGTCACGGCCGCGGCGCCACGGCGACAGCGCCATGCCCAGAATACCGTCCATCAGTTCGAAGCTCTCACCTATAGCAATGAGGCTAGTTAGTAACGCATTTAATGCTAGCATTACATAATGTTTTCTATGTGTGTCTTTAACAGAATATTGCACTTTAACACACACATTTGCGGCAATCGAAATTGAAATGAGCTGTGCACAAATAAGCTGTCATACTGTACTATCAAGGGCTAATCGATCGCCATTAGAGAGCTTTGTATACCGTGTTTATAAAAATATCGGAACGGTTTACAGAAGAAAGATTATCGTAGCGGTGACTCCGCTGACAAAGGTAGTTTATGATTAAGGAGAAAGTAAATATACTTAGGGTCGATTTTTCAATCGTCAGATAGGACCTATTCGGCGAACAACTCTATGCGTATCTGTAAGTTAAGAGCTTATCTGAGGATTGAAAAATCGGCCCTTAGTGTAAAAAGTTAAATCGTCAATTAAATTAAACTTAAACATTGTCAGGCAAGTAACGTATTACCGTCAATCGTGAATGTCCCTCGAGAAGGGAAGGGGAACATGAGGCGGTGGGTGACGCGCCAGGAGCGGTCTCGGGCCACGTCCACCACCAAAATGCCGAATCCCGTTACGTCTGCCACATACACGTATGTGTCTGAACAGTCACCGGTACTTGATTTTCGGATATCTACTATCTGGAAATTAGAAAATATTATCTTATAGTAAACACCGTCGAGTTAGTAATGTAAACAGAATTGTCACATGTCAGCGACAATTGTCGCTTTGGTGAAATAGAGGACAGTAATCCTCGTTGACAGTTCGCCTTTTTGATAGTTTGTTTGTACAAGTGCAATAAAACTTCGTTAAGCAGATTACTTACTACCAAGAAAGCTACACACACACACACACTAGACGAGCTGCAGGTTTTCCTGGCCTCGCTTTGTGGTTCGCAGTATTCTTTAATTATTTTTTATTAATGTGATACTCACGGGAGTTATGAACAAGGAAGACTCGACGTAATTAGACGCGTTGACTCTATGCCGATAGATGAGCTCATCAGTGAACAGATCGAAGGCAAGGAGTTGTGGCGGGCAGACCAGGTGGTCTCCAATCTTACCGGCATCCATCACCCACAGGCGATTACATTCATCGACCTAAAACAATGAAGAGTGGTAAATATCAGTTGTTAAAATATTACGACACGAGGATCCGGGTTCGATTCCCGGCCATAGCTTTACTTTTCGGATTTTTCTATGTGTTCTAATTTTCATAGACATTTAGAAATTAAATGTCGGAATTGCGTCATTGCCAATAACATCTGTGGCCTGTTTCGAAGCTAGAAGTTACAATTTTACAAGTCTCAACTTACCAAAATTGGCCAAATCAATCAGTGGCTGGAATTTGACCGATGTTACCACACTGGTAAAATTGTTAGGTATAGCTTCAAGAAACTGGCCACTTATACATTACATACATTATAAACTCTAAGTACAGAGTATAAGAGCTACTATATGTCAATTCTATTGCTAAGGTTTTCTTAAATATACTTAACTCTGACCCGATACCTGAATGCACAGCCTATCACTTCTATATTCACTCATTGAAATGCTTATGAGAATTTGTACTTGAAAAGGTTTAGACAGCTATCAAGGAAAACATTTTTAACACGCCTATTATTTCCTATGAATTCACAATTCTACAGAACAAAGGGGAAATAGACAAATGACCGAAAATGTAGGTATACAAAAATGGGTGGTACTAATCGCGAACAATGCAAATGATCTCTATATTTCATCTGGTACCCAGAGTCGGAAACTAAATACGATTTGTTACACATCGCCGATATCCACACCATCATGCTATGTCATGTCGCAATCAGCTTCGATGCAACCAAACCAGCCTGTCGTTTAAAATAATTCTCTCTTTAAGGGACTCCGATGGCGTTCCATTGGTTCTGGTACATAGGTACTACCAAACAAAATAAGAAAATAAATAGAGAATAGCGTTAAAAGTTAAAACCACCATGGAGAATCCGTGAAGCATCTTAGTTCAACTTTCAGTGTCACGCGCCACTTGTGCCATGGTAATGGCGGATCCAATTTTATGTATCTATAACTAATCGATTTGTCCTGACTAGGTGCCAACGCTTCACAGGTGTCAAAGCTAAACCCAATGAAAGGCCCCACTGACAAGAATGTTGGCAACTTTGCTGCGATCGCCGGAACCGGTGGATGCACGACAGTTTATTACGGAATCGTTTGAGGATCTACCGTCCCTTCAGGGTTGAAATGAAGCAATTCTAAACAACGAAGTTTTTTAACAGTTTATGTTCTGTAGTAGCCATTTCCAAGTTAAGAAAAAGAAGATACTGAAGGTCACTTACTGCTACTCTGAAGACAGAGGTCATGCCGTCGCAATTGTAGCCCTGGTTGTCGTGCCAGCTGTAGTCTGGGTATGCGGAGATGCGTGCATTCTCGTCTACTGTGCCCAACGTTATGGGCCGGCCTTCGTCGAACCGCGGGATCGTCACGAATATTCGGGATTGAAGAGCACCTGGTTACCAAATTATGACTTTATCAATATGTATTCTATGTATTTTAAAAGGCGGAGTGCGAGTTGAAAGTGCGCACTGACTAAAGAACAAATTTATTAAATATGCGTCATGATTGTCGCGATGAACAGTGTTGTTTTCTGACTTGTTTTATATTGTGAAGATTTACTTTTCGAATTTCATAATTTTATGTACAGTCGAGGGAATAAATATCGATACAGCCATCACGTCAAATATTTGTCACAGACCTTATTGTTTGTAGCACAAAAGTTGTGTGTTTGAAGTCTTGGTTACGTACATACATTTATGCCCTTGACTGTACCTATCTACAAATTTTTTCCTTATTTCACCTTACATGAAATACAGTGCAAAATGATTTTGCTTCATATTTCGTTGAATCCCATGCGGGTTTCAACCTTAACGACATTTGAATAATAAGGTTTTTATTACATTATAAACATTTTTTTCTGACAGCTATATACCTACGACTTTAATAACATGACACTAAAGTTTAAAACCGGATAACATTCAACGAAATGTCATGGAAAAACTTTATGCACTTCACCTGTACACCTTCAAATGTTTTCTTTATTTGCTATTGGAAAAGACCATAGACTCATCAAATAGCGCTTATGATGATTTGTTTTAAATATGCCTGGGTACGTAATGTAATTACGTATTTAATATTGTGTAAACAAATTAAACTTTAATAGTATTCACAAGTGGTTGTGGAATAATTTTATAGCTGTTGTGAGTACAATGGCTTAGGTAAATAGAGTTACCAACATTGACCTGCACTGGCGTACATAAAGATGGCACTACATCCGTGATGGTGTCATCTAAGGTACCTATGTATTTATTACAGGGTAACAGGAAAAATACTTGAACTTGACTACTACTACACTACCTTGGAGTAATAAGTAAAAAATAGTATACATACAGTCATATTTTCTTTTACCACATTTATTGCCAGCGAGATGTCTTCAAGCGCCGGAAATGCATATATGTGCATTCTCATGACTGCCAAATTGCGACTTTTGTTGACAACTCTAAATCAACTCATTTTCATTACCATACTTTTTGTCTATAAAAAATACCCTCTATACTACACATAGCACGTGGGTTGTCAGTAAGTAAGCATTATCTATCATCCAGCCAATAAAAACATTTGCTTGTCTTAAAAAAAGAAATAAAATATCAACACACATACCGCTTCTATGTTGCACATCGACGTCAATTGGCACCGAATTCCCGGGCACATAGTATCTCCTGTCTATGGCAGTCTGGCGATCTGCCTCCGACGGGAACTGAAAGTCTAGTTCAGCCCATTGCCGTACAATACGGAGACCAGCCCCGGACACCTGTAGCGGCGGCCAGCAGCAGGCGAGACAGTAGGACAGCAGGAAAAACCGTTCTAACCCGTATGCCATCTCCAACTTGAATGTGTCCAGTAATGCTGGATCTGTAAACGTAAAGTTCATTAGAAGCGGAGAAAGTGGTTGTATGTATGTATGTATATATGTATAATTGTTTTTGATCGAACAATTCAAATCTGCCAAGTGTGCACTTCATGTACAGTTTTTTAATCATAAAAATATATCAAGGTACCGCAGCACAGGACCGCGTTAACTCTTTATTATACATAAAACACAAGAAAAAGATGAATACAGGACAACACACATGCACAAAGGCGAACTTATCCCTAAAAGGGATCTCTTCCAGTTAACTTTTTAACGATTGACAGGACATAAGTATTAAACAAGAGTAGACACACAGAAAAAGTAAAATAACCGATCGAAACAACAGAAAATCGGTCAGAAATTAGGAGTAATCAGTCCCTTCATAAGGTGCACCGACCAATAATAGTTAGTCCAAGTAACTTGCGAATGTAGGTGTAAATAATGAATAAATTCACGATGTTTTCATATTGTGTCAAACGAGCACGCACTTTTTTGGTGAGTTTGTTAATAATTCTGCGGTATTCGTAGCTAAAACAGCACTGGAGTAAGGACGTAAAATTCCGAAACTCCTTAGAATTAGGACCCACTGACTGTGACTGTGGATACCTATCATGGCTATCATAATTATAACCTCTCAAAGTAAATCTTGGCGCAACTATTCAATGTTCATAGTTACAACGTAGTTCCAGGTAATAGGTTGGTGATACCTAGTTTAGATTTAAAAAATCGGCGGCACTGATTGCTTACTAATCTTACCATCAGATAATCCAGATTGCTCTTTTGATTTTTATTTAATCAATACAATAAAAAATACTGAGTCTCCAAACAGAGACACACAATACGACAGGTCTTCATCATATACAGCAATGAGCGTTTAAAAGTTATTTAACTCGTCTTAATTGAAACAGACTAGGTGACTTAACAATGTAAATGTCTTTTTAATTAGGTAACTTTCGTATAATAAAACACTAAAAATACAACTTATCAACTAATTACCATATTGGCTAAGTAATGTCCCGCAAAACTGGATTCGTTGCTCGTCCAAAAACATGGTTTAGTATGTGACGCACGAGTAAAATACCACAATTTCACCAAGTTTGTCATTCATGAGTACTACTTTATGTTTATTGTTCTCTAGCTTTTCACAAAAATGATAAAAACATCAAATTTATAACGTTCGGATTTATTTAAAAAAAATATCTTATTTTTTAATCACTGTGTTTTATTTAGGCTTCGTCCACGCTTACTGCACGCATGTCACCAGTAACGGAAATCTCCCGAGATACAGCTTTATATCGATTAGTTCATTGCATAGCTCAAATACGTCCAAGTGTAAATATTTAGGGCGCATTAAGCATTACAAATTTAATTTATCAACGAACGTATTAAAAAACAAATAACAATCAAAAAATTCTCCTGGGAATTGGATCACATAATCGCTGAAGGTAAACACTTCTTAGAAACTAGTACATTTAATCGCGGGTGTAACATTCGCGTACACCTTATACGTTCGCGATGGCTTACTTTAAAACAACTTTACCATATTAAAGATTCTCGTTTATGAATTTAAATAGATTATGCATTTCATATTTAGAACACGTCGTTTTGCACAAACTCAAACTAACTAACCTTCTAAGTTACAACTTGGTTATTCAAGATAAAAGTGGCGGTTAAAATGGTATTTTGTTTTAAAAAAAAGGCGGTCGCCGTGGACGTCAACGCCGACACAGTTAAAGACGACACTGCTCGTCCTCCTTCCTGCGATATCTATATGTTTTACATTGAGCCAATATTTAGTAACGGTAGGTACCCGACTTTATTTAGTTTGCCTCTTTGGTATGCGAATTTGGTTTGGCTTGACAAAAACAAGAACGATGGGATACGATTTGACTAATAATTAAAATTATCTATGCCGGTAATCCTTGAGTGAATACAAAAGTATTATCTGTCCTGGTGTCAAGAAAATGTTTTAGGAATAACAATGCGTAACTTAAATTTCAATGATCTCAAAATTGCGGCTACCAAATTGAATATACGAATGATACAAATTTAACTGCATATTGTTACCCTAGAGACTACAGTTTGATTGCTAAAAAACTGATACTGTTATGGCGACGCCATTAGTATCCATTTGATGACTTCAAATTGGGTAAGTACAAACCAAACTCACAATAAAACAGAGTTATAAAAACAGATGGTATCTCATCATAACAACCTAATCATATGTTTTTTGTGAATCCGATGCCCTGCAACACGAACCACAAACCAGTCACGTTCCACGCACTGACCACAGTGACAGAGACTAGCACAAAAACAATTCTGGTAGTACATCTAGCAATTTCACATTCGATTGTTTTTAATTTATTCTGGTGCGTTATCACTACTGACAGAACACGACATAGCATTAAAACTATTCAATTTTATTACTTTGGCACGTCTTGGCATGTTAATTTCTGATCGGAGGGTTCAGTTTTCGTTCTCAATACTTCTTCAGCGCAATCTGATATTCCCTAAACAATAGTTATACATATACTTCGCACTACGTTTCAAAAAAACCAATTGACTACCTTGCCACTTGAAATAAATCTAGAAAATACATTTTATGCTTTGAACTACAATATCGAATTATTCCTCATCTGACAAAATAGTACGCAAAATGAGAAGCGATAACTTAAAAATGCTTATAACCACGACACAGTCGGAAGTGAAGTGATGATAAAATCACAATCACTCTAGTCTAGTAGCTGCTCTACCATAAACTCCTCTGTCAATTTCTCAATGTAAGGAAAATTTTATGATCAATTATTATCTTTGCGAAATGAGAGCATTTTCCTCATTACAGATGATTTACTGTTAATTTATACTAGTTTATGAAAACACACGCCTCGTGACGTAAAAATATCATGTAACAATGGTTTAAAACCGGCATTACAATAATAGTTCCAGGGGGAGTCGAAGAACTTATCTTGAATGTGCTGGGGCCCGATTTTTGAAAGTACTTGTGTGAAAATACCACTCGAAAGTGCTGAAAAATTGTGCTGTATTTGAAATACGAGTAGTAGAAGACAATCACAGCTCTCATTAATCTTGTGAACTAGTCAAAACTTTGATTAGAGCTGTACTTTTGGAGATATAAGCTGATATATAACCACTTTCGAGTAATGTGCTTTCAAAAATCGGGTCCTTAGTTCGTACTAAGAGTTCCCTTTAGATACGTCCGGTCTTTTTGATGGCGAACTCACGTTTCTGATGACGGCACTGCGTAGCAATGTAATTCGCTTGAGAACGAGACTATTGTTTATTGTTTAGCTAATTTATGTATAAAACACGTATAAATGGTTTTAATGTCATTCGCAATACTAGAGTAATTTAAATGGAGATGAAGTCAGCATTTATTGTTTTTAATTTAAGGACATATAAAATCAGGTTGAAATAGGGATCTATAGGATAAATGTGAAATCCAGTCTTTGAACGCGATACTTTTCTGAGTTTCCTGTTTTGTCTGGGGATGCCTCGTAATTTCTTATTTAGTCAATATTTATTTTATGTTATACATTTATAATGACTAACGCTGTTATGAAAACTTGTCTGCATCTTCTTTTTTTCAATAAAAAATTGCGTGACCATAATATGCTGACTTGCCCAACAAATAACAGATCGACCGCTTAATCAGTACTAAACAATGACAAGGACTTTTCAATCAAGATGAGAAATGATTAACAGGTAAGCTTATTGACATTGACCTTGGATTCATGATCTGCGATGATATAGGTTTGATGACCCTGACTAGTAGGTAAAATCCTATTGCGGACATTATTTTTGTTGGCATAAGTAGATACTTAGGTATTTTTTATCTTGATAAGTTTTTATGATTCAGAAGACATAAAATGTGCGGTGTTTGTTTTATATTAATATAAACTTAGCTCCTTATTCATAAACGCTCTGTAGGCCTCTGCTAACTGAGCAATCGTTTGTCCTTATCTGTCACTTTGGCATTTACCTTTCACAGATAAGGACAAACGATGGCTAAGTTAGCAGAAGCCTATGGAGCGTTTATGAATAAGGGGGTTATCACTACACAGTATAACACAAAGTCGCTTTCCCTTTTCTGTCTGTCTCTATATGTATGCTTAGATCTTTAAAACTACGCAACGGATTTTGATGCAGTTTTTTAAATAGAGAGTGATTCAAGAGGAAGGTTTATATGTATAATACATATGCATAATATAGTAGAGAAACACTGATTGCACCCATGCAAATCCGGGGCTAGTCGCTAGTATCTTAATAATAATACATCAGGTACATTATCCCTACATCCCTACTTCCTTACTATTAAGTCTAAACAAGGTAGATTCCACCAAACGTTAAAGTTTACATTATATTTTGTAAGTAAAAAAAGGCTCAACAGCACTCACATTTAATTTAAATACACGTGCATTCATATCCAGCTAGTGGCGTTAAAATTTATGTTCTTAAATTTATTTATTTTTGGTTACCGTCACAAATAAATCTAAAACAATAAAACTAGTTTTGTCCAACCTTCAAGGAAGTATATTGTATGCAGAGTTCATTTGATTTACCGTGTCAAGTCTAGCACAATGATTCATTAGACAAACTCATTCGCAAAATCGAGTTCAACGTATTCTATCATAAACATACGCAACGCACCCACCAAACGCGAGACAATCACTACGTCAGCAGAGAAACGTGTTTCCGTCCGCTATTTGCCCGCAGGATATACTGGTATCGTCATTATAACAAAAAAATCTCGGCAAAAATACATCATTTCACAAACTCATTTGACGAGCCTTTTTTACTATGCTATTGGTAATTCGACGTGTTCCCGTTAGGAGGTGGTAGGGGTGCCTATTTGCGATAATTTTAACCTGTATGTAATGCTTTATGCTAAAGTTAACTATTTTTGAGTTGTCAATTTTTTTAGAATTTTTCAAAATAAGTCAAAAATATGCAACTTCAAAAATGTATAAAAGTGAAATATCAATTTAAATCAAGTTTTTCTTGGGATTTATAAAAGCGATTAAACATTGGTTGTTTATCAATATAAAAACATAAATTATCGGATCAAATTTAAAAATGCGCGACAGAAAACGTTATTGTAATTTTTCTCCAATAAAATGCCTTAATAACAAAAGATATAAAACAAAGTTGCTATCGGCTGTCTGTCTGTCCCCATTTAAGCTTTGATCTTTAAACTACGCGACGGATTTTGATGCAGTTTTTTAAATAGAGATTGATTCAAGAGGAAGGTATAAGAAGTTAGTAGTACCTAGCTATAATAGGGAAGGCGCGTCAAATGATGAGTTTGCCTAAAATACATAAATTACTTTAATTTATGATATATGTGCAGACAGAACACGAAAATATAAGATTATGTGTGAAATCAGATAAAAAAACGTAAATCGTGCGAAAAAACCTTTGAATGGCTGTCCTAAAAAAACGTATTTTGTCCCTTACATCAATTGAACCTGCGGGCGACGATATTCTAATCTAATTGTTTAAATTGTTTTTTCGCGCGATGCGGATGGTGCATGGGAGCGACCATGTTGCAAGTGTTGCAACCCGCTTCTAATGTTACTTACCGGGTTTTCCCCCTGACGAAACGGCTGATTTCTTCTGCGTAATTAATAGAAATGGTAATTATTATAGGTACCTACTGTAAAATACGTCTCTTTAGCCTCATCGGTTTTATGATTATGTTTCGACGCACAGTAAAATGAAACAGTGGTAGGTTTTCCACCTATACGCCCACAATCATGCTAAACGTGGTCTTTAGGCCTTAGGCTCTGTCTACCCCGTAAGGGATAAAGATGTGATTTGTGTACCTATGTATGTATGTACACTTATTATATAAGTACCATTTGATTGATTAGATTATTGATACTTAGTACATGACTTAGTTAGGCAAGAGCCGCTTTAGTTATTATTGTCTTTGTAATAGTACATTACAGACCTATGGCGATGAATTCGTAATTGTCCCAGATCGCAGGTGCTTGTGGCCCGAACCGAAGGGCCATAAATGGGCGATCTGAGGCTTTACGAATTATCGCCCGTGGTTTGTATAAAGTTTTACGTCTTGCCTTGGCTAGGATGTGAGATTTTCTGCCCGCGAAGCGGACGTAAAATCCTAATTACAGCCAAGGGTGACGTAAAATTTATTCAAAACTAGCTGTAGCCCGGGGCTTCGCCCCAACTACATTTTTTTTTCAAAGATTTATTTTACACAATCCTTGTCCAAACAGTAACAAACACAACTAAAAAAGAATTATCCATTTCGGGGCAGTCGTTTGGAAGTTATTTTTATTTATATAGATAAAATTTAAATTTATTTTATGTGTAACACGAAACACGACTAACAAACTGACCTTGTGCGCGTCCTTCCAATTATTCAAAAATATTTTGTATCGCAAATCTAGTAAAACACGGTTTTTAAAAATCCAACTCCACTCAGTAACGAATCTAATGTCTATCCGATAGGTCACACAGTTCACGAATCTAGAAAGTAATTCTAATTTCACTAACCTTCACAAATCGAAATTAAAGCCATAAAAGAAAATAGTTTTGTGGTTAATTCATTATGTTTAGTTTGTGTGTTTAGTGGAGCATTTCGCTATAAAAAGTTCGTTTTCTAACCGTAGGGCTTTCTAAAAAGAGAATGAAGGTATACTGACATCCGCGAAATCCGCGTTGAGTCAAATCTTGCAAAAAACGACAAGGCCGGTTATAATTAGACTTTCACTCATAAATAAACCCTAGAAAAAATTAAGTAAGTTCCTAAATCGCCTAAGCGCGGAAATGTGCAATACAACTGTTCCGCGAGTTAATTTTCCGTTACTATAGAAAATCCATTTTGTTTGCTAACTTGGAGTTTTTCTAAAGAATAGTTTGTCTTCGTTAGGCGAGTCTTAACTCTTAGTTTACCTACTACATGACTACATAGACACTTGTAAGCTCAAATCTCATCCTAAAACGCTTTAATACGAATACCAATACAATGATATTTGTTTATCAATATCACAGTAAACGAAGACTAATAAGTAGTGAAATGACAATCCCACCAAAAACATTTAAATAAGTTAACCTTTGTTTTTACATTTGAACAATAAAGCGTTTACTTGGTTACTTTCTTATAAATGTGCAAAATAAGCGAAGTTCTGCTGTAAGAGTATGAAAAAGGGCCAAGTTTGGCGCTGACTGTCAGCACATCTTCACGATTTCGGGTCTGAGTCTGTTCGAGACTGCGTGTAAAACGCCTGTTCCACTTAGATTTAAATAATTATTCCATTACATTGCATATTCCATTTACCTATACTGCATATTTTGTATTTTTAGGAAAAACGACCAGTTCTTGTTCTAAGAGTAGGTAGGTATAACACGTTTGACTCATAAAAGTTTATTGCAGGTGTAAACACATTTGACTCTGTTTCAAAGAAACGCGGCCATCAGATGGTCGATGTGCTGAGAAGAACAGTTTGTTTGTTTTTTTTCGTTCTTCAACAATAGCAGCTGTATCATCTTCATCATTACAAGCCTCGGAGTAATCTTCGTTCGTCGTGTAGTAACTAACACAAGTAGTAACACGGAGCGGACTAGCACGCGTTGAACGAAGATTGTTCAGAGGCTTGCGGTGATGAAGATGATACAGCTGCTATTGTTGAAGAACGAAGAAAACAAATATTTGACGGTCGCGTTTCTTTGAAACAACGTCAAACCTGCTTAAACCTACATTGCTATTCTACTAGCTGTTGGCTGTAGGTACTTGTTCTAAATATTGTAATTAATATGTACTTAATATTGCTTGACACGGTTTCTGCGTTAATTATGACAAACAACACTCACTGCATGAATTATTTCTTGAGGGCCCCTCAATATGTCATCAAACGCTTATCCGCATTAAATTCCTAAACCACTTCTATTCATCTGCAAACGGGTACAATTTAAATATACCTAACTGTGGCTACTAAAAGCTATTTAGCTGTTAAAACATTCATAGCAGGCTTATAGTTAACCAATGTGATAGCACTAGCTAGCGCCCGCGTCTTTCGTGTGGACTTTATACTTTTAGGGGAGTGAGGAATTTGAAATAGTAGCCATAAAAACTTCTAATGACATAAAATTTTATTCTATACGTCCAATTTTAATAAAACCCAAATGCTGCTCTAAGCTAAGCTTAATCTACATCATTCAAATTTGACCTTTGTGAATCCACTGTGTGGATTTGTGATATTAAATAAACAGCTTTTGTTTTGTATTGCACATAATATTACAAATGTGACTGAACATTATAAAAAAAACAACACAACAAACATTACCAAATAATGTATACTTAAGGTTTTCATACCATTGTCGATAACCAATTAAATGGCGTATTCTTTATTCAAAGTACTAGATAAGTTTTGCATTATAGGCGTGATGTCACGTAAGTACATTGTCTGGCTTGATACTCATGATTAAAAAAATACATTTAAATTAAACCGGTTCCTGCCAATATATCAGCTAGTTACCAAGCACTTAATTTGCCTAATTAGGCAACTTAAAATTAAGTATATATTCAATTTAAAACATACCTGAGCCAGGTACCGTGGAAACTCCTTAAAGAACTAAGCGGGCCTTTTTTATTATATAGTACGTAGTAAATTATTTTTTGGCAACAATATCAAGAGGCGGGCGGGTGCCTGTTGAGAGCAGCGCGACGGCACTGGTTGTGGTTACGAAACCCGACAGAGCATCTCTTATCATTCACGTTATATTGACAACAGCCGATCGCATCCACAAACAGGATAAACGGTAATTCAACAGGCAGAGAATAAACAACAGACGCATAAGAAAAGGCTGCCCATATCGTTGAATTAAAGCTACCGTGAAACACAGACATAATTATTAAATAAAATACACTGATCACTCACGTATCTTCAGTATGCCCGACGTATCAGGTCACGGGGGGCTGTCCGTTCGCGTTTACCTTGTTAAAGGAACCACGGATTGTTTCTTCTCGGGCACACCTCGACTGCAAAAAGGTACGCGAGTGATCCATGCATTTTTTTTAATAATTAATACCATAATCAATTCAAAACTTTAGGTCCTAAAGCATCACGTAGCCGATAGTTTATTTGACTTGTTTGCACAATTTTAAATTATGCTGCATGCAGTGTGCTTAGACTGAATATAAAAACTACGAAGTTTTGCCAAGCCACGTGTAATATACTATAGCTATTGCCTGCGACTCCGTCTGCGCAGAATTCGCTTCTAGCTGTCCTACGGGAATTATGCGATTTTCTGTGATAAAATCCTTACTCCATCTTTGCTTTTCGTTTGATCTGGGACAGTCTACTATATTAGTTCAGTGCTTTTAGTCCTCTATCGGTGGTGGATCATATTTTTTTTTCAGTAACGCTAGAAACCATGGAGAAGATGGTAAAAATGATGATGATGATGATGGTGGTAGGTGTGTTTTTAATAGTGATGATTTGGATTTCCGTATAAGGAAAAAACTCGGTTTAATGGAGATGAAATACTTATTTGTCGGTATATCTATCTGAGCGTCAGTCTGTCTACCTACCAGTCTGTCAAGCTTTGACATTCGTTAATAAATGAAAACCTATCTTGCCTACTTCCTATTGATTTCAAAGAAAGAAAAGAATCAGAAAATTGATGATTTGAAATTACCTACATAATATATCTCATTAGAATAGTAGTGGATTGATCAAAAAGGGAGGAAAATCATCTGTATAATATGACAGCACGAGGTATTTTGAGTAATTTGAGTGTGATATTGGTCTTTTCCCCAAGTTAGACACTTTACTTTTCATTTCGACTGCAAGGTAATCAACTCCCCAATTTCAAGGCATTTCTATCATGCTTTTTTTTCTAAGCTGAAGCAGCCCTAGCCGAGCCAGTATTTTTAAATTCAAGCAAGGCAGGGTGTTCAGAACTATTGTTGCTCGAGGTACGAGTGAGTATAAAATATTTAAATTGATTTTATTTCTCACATTATTTAATAATATAAACAGTGGGATAATATTCATAAAAAGTAAGTAGGTAGGTATAGTTGTCAATTTCTCTGTAAAATCAGTAAGTTACCAACAAAAAGTTAAGCTGTTTTGTCATTTAACGAGCGTTTTTTTTGCACCATTTTTGTAGTTTCTTTCAGGTGCATACACCTATGTTTTCCTTAACTACTTAAATGGTATAACAATTTCAGTAAAAGTTAATAAATAATTTGGTAATGCTATTACGATACAAATTTTGCTTGTAACGTAATACTCATAATAGTTACGATAAAAAAATGTAAGTAGGTATCCGAAAATTTTGGCTAAATAGGTATACGTTGTTCCATTTATTCGACACCTAACGCCATATATTTTTTTAATTCTTTACCGCCCTTATATCAATGAATAAATGTATTCTTTCTTTATTTCTTTCCCTTGGTTAACCATGTATGCTTTTCCTCGCGTTTGTTGGACATGATCTGTCTCACTTTCTTAGTTAATAATTTTTATTATTATTATTATTTATTATAGCCTTTTATTCCGAATTCGCTACAATTTCAGTAAGTATGTTGTTGTTGTTGTTTTTTTTTCTTTATTATTATTAAATTGTCGCGTAATTCGGCGTGCCTCATGGCATAGGCCTCCTCCGTGTATTGGAGGGTTTGGGCTATAGTTCCCACGCGCGCCCACTGCGGATTGGGAACTTAACACACACCATTGAATTTCTTCGCAGATGTATGCAGGTTTCCTCACGATGTTTTCCTTCACCGAAAAGCTCATGGCAAATTGCAAATGTAATTTGCGCACATAAATTCCGAAAAACTCAGAGGTGCGCGCCCGGGATTTGAACCCACGACGGTCTGCTTGAGAGGCCACAGGTCAAACCACTAGGCTACCACGGATTTCAAACCACTAGGCTACCACGGATTAGTTAATAATAGTAAATAATAATAAAAGTTAGTAGTAATTAGTAAGGGTGTAAAATAATTTCAGCGAACTTATGGTTCGTTGTTTTCCGTCTGAGAATCAATTAATATGTTGGTATATGGAGATTGGGCTTTGTTACTGTTCCATTAAGCGTTTTGCTAGAGCAATACTTGGTTCATGAACTTGAGGTAGGTATTTTAAATATTATTAATTCGAACCCGCAGTTCGCCACTTCGACTCGTACTTGGCTTGTTTTTATAACTGCCCTTTGCACCTAACCATTTTTATTTTTTGTTCTTAGATTTGATTTAGTACACGACGATTTATAATATTAACATAATCTTTAGATAAGGAAAACCGCAAGAAGCATTGAAACGTTTACCACTAGTAATTTTGGTTCTATTTATCGTGGATCTTTCTCTACTTTATTTGCTTAATTATTTTTAATGTTTCAATAATAAACCTAATAAAAAAGGTTTACAATATCTACTGTTATTTAAATAAGTACAAACGCTTCTATAAATTTGATGAAATCCCTTTGTAAAAATACTAATCATTCATATTATTAGACATGCTTTGAGAACTAGGTTATAGATATTATAACTAGATTTTTTTAATCCATTTAGTCCTTAACATAATTGTGATTTGGTCTTTCCAAACTTTAGATACCACAACAGCACTACTTAATTGTCACTTTAAAGGTTTTTTTTAACTTGAAATCCAATCAATATGCTGTTAGCACGGTTATCCACGAACTGACCGCTGGGACCCCTGTATTATCGATCGAGTGCCTCAACAAAGACCGGAAGCAGGCCTTAGGAAACCACAAAATGGTATTTGTATTAAAATTTGCTCGTAACAAATTGGGCATTTCAGTACAATGACGTTTCACAGGACAGACATGTCGGCTCTAATAGGTAGTTGCACTTACTTTAATAATGATGTATTTTTTTTATTAATTTTGTAAATAATATATAGAAAATACGCAATGAGATTCCCACGCAAAAGAGTAGAAATGAAACGAGAGCGCCACTTTCTACGTAACTGCCACATTTTTGGCGTAAAACACTGAAATATGGCAACAATTTTATTTCCACTGGAAATATTTGATTCTTCTTGTTTACATCCATGTTCTATTATTTTATGTGGGGGTCACCCGTTTATTTATGCATCCTCAATGAGAGTTGGAAAAAAAAATTTTAAGTACCTACCTACTTAATAATAATCTTCATACTTTCAATTTAAAATAATAATAATATAGCCTTTTTCCATTTCGCTACCAATTTCAGTACATTGTGTAGTTTTTTTTAATTATCGCGTAATACGGCGTGCCTCACGCACGGCATAGGCCATTTATTGGAGGGTTTGAACTATAGTTCCCACGCGGGCCCAGTGCGGATTGGGAACTTCACACACACCAAATTGCTTCGCAGATGTGTGGAGGTTTCCTCATGATGTTTTCATGGCAAATTTCACATGTAATTTCGCACTTAAATTCCGAAAAACTCAGAGGTGCGAACCCAGGATTCGAACCCACGACCATCTGCTTGAGAGGCTACAGGTCAAACCTCTAGGCTACCATGGGTTTCAATGACTTTCAATTTACATGGTGGTATTTATTTATGTGATATTTAATAGATAATGAAAAAGCATAACGTTCAGGGTGTGGCAGTTAAACATTAATTTACGTAACCTTCCCGGTGCTATTTTTGTTGTTAAGTATCCGCGTAAACTTGTTTTCAATTAATTTATTTTTAAATGAAGAAAAAAAACGTGACCACCGCAAATACGCAACTTCGTATGCGTCATGATTAGTATACCTCCCTATATAGTTAAGAACGAGTTAATAGTAAGTCAGGAGCTATTCGTCTAGTGACTATACTCAGCATTTCCTAGGAATATGTAGGTACCTTGATAAAAACTTTGTCTATTTTAACCTAGATAAGCAGGATAAACCACAGATTCATAGTAATTTGTTTGTTAGTACCGGTTATGTATACTTGTTTACTGCACATATTATGCTCTGGCAATGAATTAGACCGGGATACAAAGCTCGAACCCAACGCGCGTGCAGGAAGGACTGACATTAAGATTTTTTTAGGATCCCGTTTTAGAATTGGCAAAAACGGAACTTTTAAAGTTTCTAAATTTAATACTTTATTAGTACCTATATGTGTAAGGTGTTGTATGATTTGCAGTAATAAATATATTTTATAATATCATAGTTTTGTTTCGACATCGACATTTTTGACGGGGTAATATTTTTTCCCTTTCGTGTAACCTCTTGTTCCACATGACTCAGTTTCCGTTATTACACAGTAATATTTAAGCCGTGCCGCTTTTTTTGCTCGACTTGGCGGGGGCACTGCCGTGCCCCCAGATAGGATAACATAATATCAAGTTGAAAAAATAAAACACATCATTAGGCAAGTAACGTTACTTATCTGTTGCATTTTGAAATATAAACTTGTTTACATTTTGCATAATTAATGTTCATCCTCATTTTTTACCAGCTTTTACTGCAACCTATGTATGTATGTAGGTATGTTTGTCCGGATGGAATCTTGCGACTCAATTTTCAAGCAGATATCTGACAGATGACAATACAGTAAACTGGTAGTAGAATTCTGGTGATCTAGCCAGGACCGTTATCGCAGGAGGGAACTCTTCAACTGTTGGTCCGATTGACATGAAATTTGATTCACATAATTTAGGACGGATGACAATGCAAGTACAGTCAACAAAAAGTACATTCAGCACAAAAGCTTTTACCTAAAATGAAATTTTTAGGTAAGGTTATTTAATATACTTATCTAACCAATTTTACCGATGTTGGGGTTTTTCCAAACAACGTCGATTAAACGCTGCGTCACTGATACGGGTATATCACGACTCAAGCGTTGTATCATTCTAAAGGTATTTCCCGAAGAATATGAGCACAGGGTCAAAGACTCTAGTGTAAGTTTTTCACATATAAAAACGTTTCGAACGCGTTCACGTAAACGTCTCAATTACTATCGGATCCGCAAGTAGCGCTGCCAATTTTTCCATAGTAATTAAGACGTTTACGTGAACGCTTTCGAGGCGTTTTTATATGCGAAAACTTACACTAGAGGCTCAGGTGGCAACATCGAACACACACATATGCGTGCAAGGGCTAGTAATAGATTTGTCGTCTCCTATATTTCTCCTTCGTCTTTATATTTCATGTTTTGTTTTCCTCTTCCTTCTATTATCATTTAGGTATTTTATTTTAGTTTTTAAGTAAGTATTGATTTCCATAATTACTTATTGCTTTTTTCCATCGTGAATATAGCGGACCTATACCTACTGAAGTGGATAAACATACGATGACCAAGTAGTATGAGAAACGTTTGTCTCAATTTTTGAACGTCATTGTCATCATTGTCATATTTCAGTTAAAAATATCTATAACTAGCTGACTCTGTATTTTTCTTTAATTTTTCTCTCCTTGAACCATCCTCGTACTTCAAGGAATATTCTAAAAAAAGATTTAGTGAAATCGGCTCAGCTGCTCTCGAGATTTGCGCTTAGCAACACAATCAGCGATTCATTTTTATATTATAGAAGATGTGGCTTCTATTAAACCTATCGGGTGGGTTTCCGAAGTGCGACTAACCGGTTTAGGGATATACAATTTTGTCAAATAATCAACGTTGGGACGTGCTTAGGTCACGCGTCATCCGTTTAAATACAGGTCCGTGTTATTGAGTAGGTAACTAAAAACCAGCACCAGTTTTATCGGTTACGAAATCTTAGGCCCATCTTACTCGTTCTTCTCGGGAAAACATGTACAGTCTAAGATAGGCTTAAGTGGCCATTAACGACTAAGTATTATTGAAATGTTGCAATTCCGAAATACTCATAGGAGCGAGACTGGGCTCGAACTCTAGGAATGACTCTCTGCTTGAGAGGCCATAGGTCAAACCACAAGACTACCACGGCTTTATAATTACTATTGATACTAATAATGTATTATTAATATCATATGCATATTTTTTTACCTAATTATAATTTTGGTAATGATTGAATAGGTAGGTAATTTATAAAAACCTACCTACTCTTCGGAATGTCTTATTTTATCGAGGCCGAAGGTTTTTAAATTATGCATTGATAGAATTACATTATAAGGTTAGTGCGCTTCATAATTGTTTTATTGGTTTGTGGTGGTTGTACGTGACTCGTACCTACATTATTTTATTACAATGATAATTAAAAATATTTTCCGCTTCCGCATTAGGCATGTTGATTGCCTTAGCAGTCTTCCATGAAGTTCTGTTACAGGGTAAATAATTTCACAATCATGAGTAATAGAAAAAAATGTATAAGACATCATTTATTTTTTTATATACAAAGCTGAAAATCATTTATAAATAAGTACAAAAGGTGGTCTTATAATAAAACGGTAACTATGTGAAGCAAGCCTCAGTAGCAGCCCCAGTGGCGGAGTTCGGTGGTTAACATTACAAAAACTATTCGTTATAGTATTCCGCAAAGTAAGCCCGTTCATTCGTAAAATGGGGCATCAATTCAACATTTTTGTTTAAAGTTCATTACTGACTTAAATATGTTAAAGGAAAAGTTAATGACACGACTCTTAACTAAATAAAATTATTAGACTAGTCGTTAAATGTGATACCCGATTCTTTTACCTTTTTTACCTGCTATAAAACCTGTTGGTGTAGTGGTATAGCACCGTCCATAGCTTTTATTTTTTTATTTTTCTGTGTTCTAATTGTCAGTGTTGTCTATTAAATAAATTATTCTTTTAGTATTAATATATTTGTTTGCCATCCACCTGTTTTTGTCACACTCTCACCTAATCCATGTGCTACATACAAATAAAATATTTCATTTAAACACAAATGTACAGATTCGTGAAATTATACTTAAACCACAATTGCTAAAGGGTGTGCTTTAATTAAGCATAAGTAAGCATGGTTCCGTATTCCTATCAGAACCCCTTCCACAACGGTCTAGGTATCATGAAAGCAGGTAAATCTTGTATCGTTCTTAGCCACTGTATAGCATATTAAAAGCGTAAGAATAGCATAAAATGTCATGTATATTTCTTATATTTGACAAGTAGAGATATCAAGGAATTTAATTCCTACCCATCAAAGAGCCTCTTCAATAAATCGTCATAGTGACATCGGATTACTTAACAAGGAAATTCGTTACGACCCATGTAAAAGGTTCCGTGGTGGATTGGAAATTGGATTCCTTGGCTGTACGTGATAGGTACTAATATAATTATGTATGATTTTAAATCTAGATACAAATCGCACCCTTCGTGGAAGAAAGACGTAAGTCCTATTCTTACGTCTTTCTTCCACGAAGGGTGCGAAATGACAGATCGATTTAAAAGGTGAACTTACGTAGAGCTAAGGAATATTTTACTGTCACTGAAAAATTGAAGTGAATAGAAACAACGATTTACATTCGATGTCTGTACATACTGTTGACAACTTGATTCCTGACCCACCGTGGAACGTTCTCGCAGTAAACGTCACATGATTTTCCTTGTCACTTCAATGTAACTTCACTGTGATATTTACTGTGAAAGGATTCCACAGTGGGTTAAAAATCAATTTATTCGATAGTGCAATAAGTACACCTTGTGGTGTAGCTATCGCCACGAGGGATGTAATCACGCACACAACAACAATCATGTCATGACAGTGGGGTTTTAAAATTACTGTTCTCTTTTTGTATCGATTGCAATTAAGTTCAACAGGAATTGCTCCAACAATTTCATGAACATGTGACGGCTGAAGTAACTGGTGTATTAAAGTCCACCATTCAACGAATCGTAACTAGAGTAGTAAAGGAATCTGAAACACTGGGAAAAACTGTCCATCATAGATTGAACAATAATTTCATTTCATTTATTCACTACTTTTGCAATCAGTGCTTCATGTAGCTGTGTGTGTAATCATTCCCCGCAACTCTAGCTCTTGTTTCATTATAATTTATAATGAAACTAAGTTTCCACTGTCCTATAAGCTAAATAATTTGCTCACATGAATATCTTCATGTATTCAAAACACTTCGTTTTCGACATTGATTCGGTTGTAATAAATTTAAATATATATTATATCATTTCAATATATACATAATTTGTTTCATTGCTGCAAATGGCATAGCAAATTCACTGGGTTTTTTTAATTCAAAATTGTGTAGATGCACATCAAACTTATCAAAATCTTCAAAAATTTGAAAAATATTTGGTATTTTATCTGTTATTTTAGAGAACATTACATTATATGATCGTGACTCTAAATTGCACGGACTTAGGTGTAGGTGACTTGATATGCATCGACACATTAGTCTAAACGAGCACAGAAGTGTAACAGGCAAGTTAGTTTTTCTTATCTGTGCCAACTAGATACCATTTGGCAGTCTATGGCTGTCAGAGTGACAGCGTCAATGCAGCGTGCCGTTGAAGGCGCCGGTGCGCGAGAGTCGCGCGGCGCGGCGCAGCACATGTGGCGCAAGCGCAGGGTAACCCCCTTCCACAACGCGTACGACGCGGATGTGGATCTATAATAAAAGAAATACAACCAATTGATTAGGTCGCACATGTAAAAAAAATCGTTTCGAGGTGTTGAAAAATCTTGTCACAAAAATGTCGGCAACTTTGTGTTGTACCTACGGTAGAACACGTTCAAAAGACCCCTCCCCCCCTGCCCGGCTCTTAGCCAACGGATGCCCAGGGTGCACCGGACCAAGCACTGTTCTTCCCCTCGTACGGATTCAAAAACGAACCGCAGCTTTTGACCACACGCGGAGGTAACCCGACTTGCACCCCGCTCCATTACACGAGAAGAAAAACAAACTTTGACAGACAGGCAGTGTCAGTTAGTGGAGTTTGTTATAATGTAACCATAGAAACGTTGGCTTCCGAAGAAAATATGAGCCGTCATTGGTTAGGTTAGCCATTTTTGTTATAATGAAACCATAGCAACGTCAGTTTCCGAGGAAATCGCAGTGGTTCATTGGTTACCCGTATTTGTTGTAACGTCACCGTAGCAACGCCTGATTAGTCAACAGAGTTCGGCAAAAGTCGTGATAGCCGAGTTTTCCCGGTCCGTCCTCGTACGCGCACGGGCCCTGATTTGCTGATGTCAGTTGAATGTTACAATGTAAACTCGTCGCAAAATAAAAGGCCCGTTTTGACATTTGTCTTCGCGACGTAACTAGTGATGTAACCATACGACTGGGTAATCGATACTCACGATAAATCGATTCCAGTTTGGATGAGTATTTGATCGATTTGAATATGTACTGTAAAGTGCATTGGATTAAAGTTCTAATAAGAAAATTTAACTTAAACTGATAATGTAAGTATTTTGAAATGATACAATGACGATACGTCAACTTTCTTTCATTTAATATTTTTGTTACAATAACACTCACTCAATCACCAAAAGAAATCAGTAGTAATTAATTTGTCCAAACACTAGTGTTTAAAGAAATAAAACCGGCCAAGTGCGAGTCGGCCTTAAAAATATATATTGATCGATTTATTTTTTTCCTTAACCGATTATTAATAGTCTGTGGACAGTATGAAAAAAATCGTTATTCACAGCACTTAGCGGAGTGGGCGGTAACCATCAATGAAAAATGTAATTACCTTCAAAACATTTCGATCGGTAAAAAATACAGAACTTCATGGGCGTGAACTGTCAAAACGGGCCTTTTATTTTGCGACGAGTTTAGAAGATATTAAGCAAATTGCTTCACTATGATATGGTTCTAGGGTCGCATAGCAATCAAATTGGTTGACTGTACAGACCTACCCATGCAGTTAAGTATTTAAATATATGCGGGTACTTTTTGATCCTGTTAGTTGCGAAATAAAGATTCTCAAGCAGTTCGCTCGTCAAAATTAGGTTGCGCTTGTGTGTGTACAACTGTTCGTAGTTTACACCGGCCTCAATTTTTTTATGTAACCTGAGCTAGTACAATAATTATGTTTACCTCGTGCTTGTTGACTTGTCTCCGGAAGTATTTTTGGAAGCGCGTGGAGAGCGCCCAGACGGCGCCGTTGTCGCGCTCGGCCCATCGCACCTCCGCGCAGAACTGCAGCTTCTCAGAGTCTTGGGCAAGTACTCTGCAACGACATAAGCCACAATAAGACATGCAATCATATCTTGGTACATACATACATACATACATAAATCACGTCTTTATCCCTTACGGGGTAGACAGAGCCTAAGGTGACAAGACCTGAAGACCACGTTTAGCATGATTGTGGGCGTATGGATGCAAAGGGGAATCAAACTATTCCTTTCTGTAGCAGGTTAGCTGGAAGAGATCCCTTCTTAGGGATAAGCTTGCCTTTGTACTTTTTTCTCTGTATTTCTGTATTTTTTAATTTTTATGTGCAATAAAGAGTTTACATACATACATACATAAAACAGTGATGGGTTGCTAGCCACATCGCCTATATAACATGATCCCTAAGATTTTCGCCCAATCCCTCGATGGGATTATACCATCTGCGCGGAAAGAGAAGCAACCGGTACATTCTATGTTTTTTCTTTGCTCCCAGACCAGCATGGAAGAATATCTTGGTGCATTATTTTAAATAAATAAATAAATAAATATCTTGGGACAAATTACACCAATTGACCCAGCCCCAAACTAAGCAAAGCTTGTGCTATGGGTACCAGGCAGCGGATAAACATACTTATATAATGTAGATAAATACATACTACATCCGTGACTCGGGCACAAACATTCGTATTCATCATACAACTGTCTGCCCCTACCGGAATTCGAACCCAGGACCTCTAGCTTCATAGTCAGGGTCACTAACCTCTAGGCTATCCGGTCGTCAAATTTTAATAAAACAACCTACTTTGGAAAGAACCTACACTACCCTACCCTCGCTTTACCCTACACCCGCTGTCAGTCTGGAGTCGTACCCTCGTTATACTTGCTGCGATGCAGCTAAACTGACCTGTGGGAGTTGGTGATGGGGTTCCAGGCCGCGATAGCCGTCTCGACGATGGGACTGAAGATGATAGTGTCGTCGCGAGGGTCAACAGCAATGCCAAGCCCTTGCGAAGACTTGCGTCCCACCAGATTCACAGGCAGATCGGTGCCCTCAGCTGGGGGACCGGCGGCTAGTACTGCAGTGGACACGCTGAAAAGTCTGCAACGAAATTACAGGGTATGAATATTATGTGGCACATGGAATGACAACATGATTTTAAAAGAGTCTTTGGGTCGAGAGATTGAGGCAACTACAACCTAATTTTTATGTTAGATACTGTCGAAACAGTCGGTTTATGTATTACATATACCTATGTATAGATATAGATTGTACTGCCAATTGCATCACAGAGACCATAGTAGGTACATATTGCCCAAAAATGCCATAAAATACGGGTTCGACTCCCAAGTTACGTGACCATTATGTTACGTTCTCTAATGATCTTTAGCGTTAAATTTTTAAGTACCTACTGATGTTGTTCGTTACACTTAATGCGAAAGTTTCACTCCTAGGATCAAAAAGTATGTCTTAATCGCTAAAAGTGGAACATGTTATTTTTCATGGAAATTTATTTGTTATATCGTCATCATATTCAACGCTAAAGACATATTTGAGAAGTAAACAATCTAAAGTATTCTACAAAATTAATAACAAAGTAACGTGACGAATCTCTTCAATTTAAATTCAATGTAGTTTCAGTATTTTTTTCTTATTTTTCTCCTAGTATTTAAACAGTAAGTAAATAACAGAATGAAGTCGGTAATTAACTGCGTTACGCTTCAAGTAGGTATACTTGTTGTCTCTGATGCACTTTTCTGGTGCCAATGTCTATTATGGGTAGAACTGATCCCAACCTGTCAGTGGCCAAAGGCTGATAGTAGAGCAGGCCCTGTGCAGGGGAGTGGGCCAGGCCCACAACTCCGTCCATGAGGGTGAATCGTTCTCCGTTGATGTCGTACTCTCCCATGTTAGGGTCGGGGTACATGGAGGCGTGGGTGACACGCCACGCATTGTCACGATGCCCGTCGTACACGATTATGCCTGGAAAGACAACGGATCGCTTGAATACCGAATTCAATGTGTAAAATAAAAGTACGAACGTATTATTAAGGAGACATCAAACATTTAATTTAAGGTAAATTTGACATAGTTATGAGTAGATGGGGTTGATTGAAGTGAGATGATTAAAATATACAGACAGTTGTAAAACATCTTTCTTTTATTATTGACAATGGATATTTTACTGTCAATGTAGGTACACTCGTATCTGTTTATTGTTCAGCAAACTCTTTTTCCCTATAAAGTAAATTAATCGAAACAATAACAAATATCCACTTATCTACTTAATTATTTTCTAGTAATAATAAATTTACATAAAGATATACAATATAAGAGTACAAAAAAATAACATTTATGTTTGATAATAAGAATAACCGAAATTTTATCGGCGAGAACGCAGAGGTGATTCGTAACTAACAAAGTTGGTTTGATAGCTGTATTGTTTCTATCGTGTTTCTATTTATCTATACGTGAATGAAAATAAATAGTAACTGTCAGTAGTCATGCATCAATGGTCAACCACGCACGTAGTACGCAGCACGTAACACCCTTGGGCAATTGGTATTTATTCCAGCGGTGCCGCTTTTCTTAGTCATCGATGAGTTCAAAAATTTAAAACTGACGCCTAACTTGGACTTCCCACGAACTGTTAAAAGAAAAATAAGTAGCTCTTTATTTGCCGTTTGCAAATACACTTTGCCAAATTTATGGTCAAACATGAGGTTAATGACCTAGGGCATTCCCGGAATATTATTATACGGAAAGTTGTCGTTTTGTTCGCGCACGTATAGTTAGTAAACTTTGTTAAGTAAAATTGTCAGTTCGACAAACTGGTAGGTAATTGGTAGAACAGGACTTGTCTATTGTGGAAAACAAGTCTTACAATACGAGGATAAGCGTGTTTCTAACTATATAGACACTAAATTTATATTTCAATATAGTGTTTAGTTAGAATTGGATATTATTATTGGAGCTCTTGCATGTTTTTACTGCCTCTAATTAAACATTACTTATTATTAGTTAGGTACCTATAATGAATCGTATCCATATAATGCATTGCGCAGTTTTATTAGAATTAGTTACATTCTTATAAGTGCAGACGTACTTACTCTAGTACAACCAACCAAAAATTGTAGAGCGTAGAATTTATTATTCACTAATAAGCAATTTTATCGTTGGCAAGAATGTCTATTACCGATCATGGCCTTTATTCAACACCAGTTAAGTGATATCGCAGCGGCCAGGTCAGATAAATACCTCGCTCAAATAAAACGGAACGAGACTTACAAGTAATTGCTACAAAGACTATAAGTTCCTTGAACTTGACTGCTAAAACTCATGTACCTTAAGCCGTATAGATTCCCCACAAACAAACTCTATATTCACTGTGACCGTAAGAAAATTGTATAGGTATATTCAATCTAATTATAAAAACACATAAAACAACTACATACATTTCTGATACAACATCCATTGCACACGTAGGAAAAATACCAATATTATTCACACTCCGATTGTGAAATCAGCATTCGCAAGGAGACAACAATCAGCTCAATCTGCGAATCTGTATAATCTCATAAATAGACTCGTTGGTATTTATTCCCTCCCCACACATAAGTGTAAATGTGAGCTAACAAAATGGTTAAAATGTAAAAGCCTGTATGATGATTTTATCCTTTTCCCTACGCTCACTCTCACACACACACACACACACACACAAACGCTGACTGAATACTTTAATTTGCTTATTTGTTTCTAATTTTGATTTTGTTTTATTATATTTTTGTTAATTTTCTGTTCTTGAAAATTGTTTTCATTTCTTTATTTCAATTTCATACCAATGAGTAGTGGACTGCTTCTGACCGGTTTATATAGAAAATTACATAACGTGTGTGAGAGACATATCAATTTGGGTCAGTATCAACGCACTCATAAGGCATTACGTATATTTGCACATCGCAATTCTGTTGCATTCTTAAGCTATTTTAAGCAGAACCAGATATATGCTACGTGAATAACGAGCAGATATTACCCATGAGAAGCAATATCCCATTATGTGCACGTGAAACAGAGGCGCTGGCGTGCACGCCGCCGCTATATCACTTGGATAGCTTCGAATATAGACATAGATTGCGAAATATTACCATTTCGCCCATAACTGTAACTCGTCGTCAATTTAATTAGAGCTCGCATGGTAACGGTTGCGTCACTATTTCGGAGAAAGCTTATAACTAGTGATACCTCGACGAGTCTGTAGTTGAGAAAATATGAATTCCGTACACTCTACTTTGTATAATTTCCCCGTCATTGTCAAACTGTCAACGCTTGAACATGTATGTTGTATACAATTGTGTCGTAACTTACTAATTTATTACTTGGTTGAACCGCGACTTCTTTATTTCGCTTGGAAACTATTTTATGTTGTTTTCTTCAGTTGTGTTACTTTATAAGCTGTCTTTAGCGCAGGCGCAAAAATAGCAAATGTCTCAAAATGTTTAAAAATAATAAAATTGTAAGCAATGTTTGTATTACCTATCTAAATATAAATAGTGGTTAGTTTTTATCCACACAATATCTCCTTAAATTTCACGAGTTACATAACTAGAAGAACTAAAAACCATTTTGAAACGTCACGTCTCAAGACGCCAGATCCCACTTGTTGCTGATCACACTTAATAATCACTCTAGGCTATTGCTAAAATTATTAAATAAAACTAAGAACGTTATCTTCCACTATAAACCCTCGACAATTCCAAATCCGTTCGAATTATTTCTCAACTGATACAATTTTTCAATCAGTTCTAGATCGCAATCAAACATGATTGTGGCGCCGCCTTTGGTCTCGTACCTATATTATTAAATTTTTATGGTGTCCGAGCATTGATTGGCGTGACTACCGTAAAATATTGTCCGCTCCATTAGTACTTACAATTCGATAACTTGACATGATAACGCGAAACATAAAAACTTAATAGGTGTTAGGTTTGACGCGTGTCACCTTGGTGTTAAAATAATGCGAATGTAATAAACAAAAAATACTAAATTAACTGAAGTAAATTTAACCAAGCGATTTAAATATAAAATGTAAGACTATAGGTTGTTTTTGTTATTACAAATATGTATACGATAATCACGTGTAGCCATGTGGCTAATCTGCTGGAAGACAATACCACAGATAAATAGCAAAGGTACCTACTACAAAATTAATTATATCTAACCATCATGAAATAGTGTATTGTATGTCAAACATATCATTATTACATCATGATTGGCCCCAGTAACCTGTATTGATTCTAACTGTGGGAACTAATTCATTTTCTTGGTTACTTGAGAACATATAGGTATCTAATACGTGACAGACAAATCAAGTCATAGGCACAGATTGAATAAGAACACATTGAATGATACTGATATGGATATAAATTAACCTTAATCTAATTTATGACAGTGATTACTCATTATTTGTAAATAATGGCTCGTTATTTAAAATGGAATCGATCATGCTTAAATAAATTATGGCATTCGATTGATATTATTACGATAATAATAGGTAGAATGACCGTATGCTACGCTTATTGTGCACGTAATTTATGTTATGTTAATGATCTTTGATAAAATATTTGTATTGTTTGTAATTATTCGTAACAGCCATTGTAAGCGCCTTGCCAGTCCTTTGATTTTTTTACTGAAAATAACAAACTTCTCAGAAATCTTGTGAAAAAAAAAGTAACAGAATTCAAGGGGCTCCGCAACGATGCTTCAAACTAATCGGTACTTTAGGACACCAGTGAGTAGGTAAGCGTCAAAACGAATCGATGACAAACCACCATAATCAATATTTCAATATCATGCCAATTAGAGTCCTTACCTGGTGTTACGGTGTCGGTGATGTATGCAAAGATGTGGTCGCAGGTGGCAGCGAGGCGAGGAGACGAGGAGCGGGTCTCGTCCAGCACCAGGTTGGTCAGCAGCGAGCTCGGGCGCAGCAGCTCGCGGGGGAAGTACACGCTGCGCACCTACAACCGACAACAATAACATTCTCAAATTGAGGCCTTTCAGTACTATGTTCAACTTAATACGTACAAGATGCCAATTGTGGACGACGCAGGTGATTTTTTTATGCGACATGAAAGGCGTTAACATTGAGTAAGCAATCTTTATGATATTTAGATTGATATTATTTCGTTTCGGGCTGATATTCACTATTAACATTGTGTATAATCGAACAAGTTGAGTCATGGCCCACTGTAGAACGTTCTCACAGTAAACGTCAAATGATTTTCCTTGTCAATTTAATATAACGTCACTGACATTTACTGTGAAACGGTTCCACAGTGTAGTTTTCATTTAAAGTCTTTAATAGTAATCTTGAGTTAGATCTAGATTACACACGATTGAATTTATGCGTATTTCTAATTTACTCTGTTTATTGGTTTCAAAAAGCGGTTCTCTTCTATTACTTAAACAAATGTTATTCATGTTCAATGGTAATATTATGCGTATTTAATGTTTAAGAGGTTTTAATCTCGGTTAACCTCAGCATTTTATTATAGTCGTTCGATTAAAGAGACGTACTTGGTAAGTGTGATTCGTAAATTTTGCAATGTAGTTATACGTTGCGAAACTGCGTAAAGGTATCCACATTATAGATATTTAAGGAAAATTGGAGCCGACTTCTTTTTTATGCTAGGTAGATGTTTTTTCCACGGGCCGTCACAGTAATTGGACCATTACATTCCTTGTCAACTAACGTATAGTACTAGTCAATTAGGCCGGTAGTTGACTTGGGTGCAACAGTATTAAGGCCTTCGAAGAGTCGAACTTTAAATTTAACGATGAAGAAAAACACGTTTGACAAGAAAGACAATTTATGTCATGTAGACTTGCGCTTGTTCATGACAAGACCACGAGTGGTCCTTACCTCGGGCAGGCGACGTTACTGTCCAACTGGGATAGAGATAACAAACTTGGGTGCACTACTATCTATGGACACTAGTAATACCAGAGGAATGCTAATGCGGCATTAGTACCTAATGCCTCGCCAGAGTGAAGGTCAAAGATAGAATAGCTCATATGCCAGTAATTGCACCGACTGTCTTATTCTCCACGCCAGAACCCAGCAGCGTAAGCACTGCTACTTAGCTATAGTATTAATTAGGAAGTAAGATGGTGGTTCTGGTTCTGAACAACTTTGCACAAGGTCCGTGCATTCACAAATTCCGCGAGTGCCAGATAACAGCATTCAGGGAAATCAGGAAGAGAGATCTCTACTACACCTTTGGTGTTCTTAATAAGAACAAAGCTAAAAAAAACTAGCAAAACCGTGTGAATGATTTTTGAAAATCGTATTGCCTTAGTTTTAAGTATTTTAAAATGTTTGCAATGAATTTGACATGTCGCCAGAACTATAACTAGAGCAAGCATAGTCGGATTTTGACTGTACTAACGCGCCTCGAATCATTTACTAGGCGGTATGTTGGCGGGTGTCGGGCACTATAGCAAGAACGCAATCCAAAGCGTGCGGCCACGCCCGCCTGATAATAAGAACGCGACCTTGTCGACCCTCAGCCGTCGATCGCAGGACGACCGACCGACATGACCAACACTTTCAATCAACACATTTATATCCGCGTTTGATTTTGTTTGAACGCCCACATATTAATCTTAATTATTCCAAATGGTATTTAGAGTATTAATCTTCGAAATTAGAATTATGGTGTGCCAGTGTAGCAGGTCAAGGGGGGCTCTACCAATGCTTGCGCTTCAGACCTTTATCGAAGGCAAGAGTAAGTATGACTACGTGAAGGGCAGGCCAGCAATCAGGATCTGTAAATCCTGTAATCATAGATGCAGTTGCAATTGCACAGCTTGTTGCTGTGGAAGGTTAACTGGAGGGACCCCTTTAAGGATCGAAAATTGCCTTTGTACCTACATCTACGTTAACCTGTAAGCTGGCTGTGTACACTATGTGTGGCATTTTCGTTTTATTACGTACAATAAAGAGATGTACGTAGCAAAATTACTTACATATTGTTCAACGTCAGAAGATTAAAATCTTATCTCCAGCTCCTGATCAGATCTCATTTCATTGTTGAACAGTATAAAATACACATATTTAAAGTGAATTAAGTTCAAAGTAATTTAATATCAATAAAAATGCGGTATATACGTAGAGTGAAGCGGCAAAACAAAACAGTTGGTTAAACTAGATGATATTTCAAGCTTTTATAGGTGCACGCCCAATGGAACCAAAACCATGAAAGTTCCGCCGTGCTTATCTTTTAATTGCGTAATTTGTTGGTAAGTTATTAAACTGGATACTAAAACCATATTTTAATAGCTCTACTTCATTTCAAAAACTGTAATTTCCTGCCTTAGTTTTAAACAGTCTCATTAGCATCGTTTCCTTTTTCTTTACATAATGTCTAACTTGTAGTTTTACTTACAAACGAGCTTAAGAAACAAATCTTTTAAAATTAATTTTGAGTCATTAAAATCTAGGCATACGTTAGAATTTATACTCCAGGATATATAATGTAATCAGTAGGTATGCGAAATGTTCAAGTACGTTCTTAATAAAGTCGTCGCAATAATCTAAATTAGTTTTAATGAACAGGATCATATTTTAAAGTCTATCTTGACATCTCAAGGTCTGATTGGCAACAACTGAAGAATTTCTTTGTTTTGTAGATGGCCAGATATTGAATAGCATAAGATATCATCAGTGACTGCTGTGCCTCGTAACAGTTCCAGTCGCCCTAGAGTTTCTACTTCCCTAGTTACTTCCGTACTTACCTTAACATATTACCAGAAGTGGTTTGAACAATGTTTGATATTAGCAACAGGATTACAACTGCAGGCTGGCGCCTTTCACTCGGCTTAGCACTGCCATAAACTTATCATTGGTTGTTACCTAGACTAAGTATTAATCTGAATTGGCATGTTATTTGTGCAAAAGGTTATCAGATAGTTTTATTTTCATCTAAAATACCTGTCACTCTATATTAAGTTCGTATTTCACAATCACTCATTTATAATTAGGTACCCCGAAGCAATTCATTGTTTGCTGTACACCCACTCAATATCTCATAACACCACCTTACAGGTAGATTGAATGATAAACGGTTTATGCAATTATTTGAATCATGGCCAAAATTATTCTTGCTACAAGATAAAATTACTAAGTCACGAATAAACCATTCCGAGTTGTCCAACAAAGTTAGTGATACGGTTCTATTTAGGGAACAATCTGCACTAAACTTGTCAAAAATTGTCTTTAAAGACCAATTTTAGGTGAACTGCATAAGCGCCAATTAAATAATTTAAAGTCGTTATAAAATTAATGATTATACAGCTAGTAACTTGACACGAACAAATCAAACCTAACAAAATGAATAAACTTAAAGTAATACTATAAAATTTACTGACCATGAAATGAGAGCTATGAATGTCAGGTAACTAGTAGTGTGAGCGCAGTGCGTAACAGAAAGAAACAATAAAATGAGTGCTGTAGCCTTGACAATACCAACGTTTTGATCTTGAACGCGATGTGAAAGAGGCGCAAAAATGTGCACAGCGCAAACAATATTTCTAATTTGAAATGAGAAAAATCTTCAAAAGCAGCAAATTCATTAACATAATTGCACTGCCTGCATTTTAACAAAAACCACCTTTTGTAACAGACAATTTCTTAAACATGACCGTATGCTACTTAAACGATGCTTAATTATTTATTCACGGTTTTAGATTCTTTGCGCTATGTTTACACTATTACTCGAGAAACCCACGGTAAGTTCGCAGCTTTCTAAAGTCGCCCTTCGGAATAACTGGTTCATTGTTATCACACATGTTGCGCAGGGTATCTTACCACTTAATCGATTTATCTTTGATGAACAAAAATATCGACAGAATTAACTATTTGCAAAATATGTCTCATGATTTCGATTTTGTCAGGATATTCCTTAAATCGCCAATAAGTTTGACAGCTCGCAAGTCAACTTCTCCGCCTCGATAGATAAAAGGTAAAGTAAATAAAAATGGTATCATCAGCGGACACTCTCACAGAAAATGCCAATCAGGCGAAACATTACTTCGAGCAAGTGACCATCTGTGAACTGGTCATAATCACAGCGCGTGTACTTACGAGTCGGTCAGTAGCCATGTCGAAGATGAGTATCTTAGGCGGGCAGACTCTTCGGAAATCATCAATGGAGGTGACGACACCAGCATCGAGGACCCACAGCCGGTTGCAGCGGTCAGCTCGGATGCGGTACACGGAGACCAGACCGGTGCAGTTGATGTCGCCACGTCCAGCAGTGTGCCACGACCAGTCTGGGTACGCCTGTCAATAAAAATTTACACATTACAAATATTGTTGTGGTCATCTCGTAAAATAGAGTTCAATATACATCAATTTCTTTATTTGTTCCTAGACATTTCATGTTTGAATGACTATATTTGTTTTAGTCAACTGTAAATTGAGTCAGCTTACAGTAACAACTGAAGTCAGAGAAATTCATTACCTATGGAGGACTCTGTGTAATTCGTTAAATGGGACGTTAGTCAAAAGTAATAAAAATGGGAAATTGGTTTCCTTACGTGCCATACCCACGAGTTGAACCCATGAGCTTTGTTTTATTGTTCTATAGTGCTCGTATTGGAAAAAGAAAATAAAGAAATTAATATAATAAGTAAAAGTAGGTGGTAGATAAGCACCTTATTGTATGTATTACTGCTCAAAAATGTGTAGAAATCAATATTTCATACCATACCTAATTGATTCTTAGACATTTTTGATGTTCGTGGTTATTTAGTCAGGAACCTCCGATTCGTTTTTATTTGAAGGTTGATGTTATGTGGGTAGTTGTAAGTACTAAGGCGGCTGCGCCCCGCGTCCAGTTAGTCGGATTATACGTGTCAATAAGAGTGGTTGTGTTCCTTATTTGTCTCTCCAGTGACTCCCTCTGACGGAAAACAACAGTGGCGACGAGGCAAACAAAAAAAAAAAAAAAAAAACCTTAATAATAGTTACGCGCGTGATAATGGCGAAAATTTCGGTTGGATCGCTAGCAACTTTCAACCATGAAGTGCACGAGTGGTCGATCTACAAGGACAGATTGCAACATTGGTTCCTAGCGAACGACGTCACGGAGGAAGAAGACAAGGGCGGTGTTAAGCGGCGCGCAATATTGCTGAGTAGTCTAGCAGAATGTACCTACAGATTAGTGCGCGACTTAGCATTGCCGGAACCACTCGGGAAAGTAGCCTATGCGGATGTAGTGAAGTTACTGGATGAACATTTTCAATCCAAAAAGTGCGGGTTTGCGGAACGATATACATTCCACAGTGCGACTCAAAACGCAAACGAAAGCATGGCAGAGTGGGCAGCTCGCGTGCGCGGTCTCGCTGCGCATTGTGAATTTAGCGCGAATATATTCGGCGAGCTCCTACGCGATCGTTTTGTACTCGGAATGGTACACGGACCCGAACGCGATAAACTTTTTACAATGAAGATGGCCGAACTCACAATAAATAAGGCATTAGAAACCGCAGAGAATATGAGGAGCGCACGTCAGGGATCCCAGCAAGCAGCAGAGAACACGGTAAACATGCCGCACGGCGCGCTCCAGGTACTCAAGCTGGCGGCCGGGGCGGCGCGCGGCGGCGTCCAGCAGCGCGGGCGGCCGGCGCGCGGCCCGGCGCCCGCGCCCGCGCCCGACGGCTGCGCGGTGTGCGGCTACGCGGGACATCAGCAGGACGCGTGCCGGTTTAAGCACCACGTATGCAAGCGATGCCGAGTGAAGGGACATCTGAAGAGGATGTGTCCGAAACGCGTGACTCGGCAATACTACGTAGAGTGTGGCACGGATGATGATGATGATGATGTGGATGGTAAGCGTATTGTCTGTAATATTCGTACATTTGGAGGCGAGCCCATGAAGGAATCTGTCGTAGTTAATCAAAATACCCTAAATTTTGAAATAGACACCGGTTCCGCAGTAACAATTATTCCAGAAAGTAGCTATAAATCATTATTTTCGAACTACATATTACAGCCGAGTAAATTAGTTTTACAGAGTTATAATGGCGGACATATCGATACCCTCGGCACATTGACATTACCATTTTCGTATAAGAAGGTGACACATGATATCACTGTGTATGTGGTAAAGGGCCAGGGTCCATTATTACACGGAAAAAAAAACTTAGCTGTGGTAACTAGGAATTAGTTGGCGCAGCTAAATTCCTTCGAAACTATAGGGACATCGAAGTATTTAGCTATCGTTGCAAAGAGTTTTTCGCTACCGAAACTTGGCTGTGATAGCAAATATTCTTAGTTGTGATCACTTTGAAGTTTGGGAAACTTAGCAGTGACTGCTAATCATATTAGCTAAAATTAGTTGTGGCTGCTAAGTATATTAGCTATATTTAGCAGTGACAGCTAATTTAATTAGCAATATTTAGCGGTAGCTGCAAACAAATTTGCCGTAGCTGCTAATTACTTTAGATGTGACAATCAAAATAATTCGTTGCATCGGTGAAAGTGTTGGCTGTAGCAACTAAGTTAGTTTGATACTTAGTTGTGAGATGTAATCAAGTTAGTTGTAGCTGCTAATTAAGTTTGTTACAGTTACTAAGAGTCTTAGTTGTGGGATGTAATCAGTTTGGCTGTAAGTACTAATTGGGTTTGTTACTGTAACCAAGAGTCATAGTTGTGGGATGTAATCAATTTAGCTGTAGCCTCTAATTGGGTTTGTTACTTTAACTAAGAGTCTTAGTTGTGGGATGTAATCTGTTTAGCTATAAGTGCTAATTGGGTTTGTTACTGTAACTAAGAGTCTTAGTTGTGAGATGTAATCAGGTTAGCTGGAGCTGCTAATTAAGTTTGTTACAGTTACCAAGAGTCTTAGTTGTGGGATGTAATCAATTTGTGGCCCGAGGAAGCGACCGCCACTGCGATACGGCAACCCGTGCACACACCTGCAAAGTCTGATAGACCGGGCCCGTTAACGTCCTAACGAATTAGAAGCAGTAACGTGCACACTAGGCTACTCAGACTCGCTTCCTGTGTCTGTTACAAGATAATCATTCAAAATCATCTCGGGTATATATGGACGCTCGGTCAACCAAACGATAGCGCGATGTAACTTGCGCGCAGCGCCATCTGTTGGCGTATTTCGTAAGCTCAGTTGCTGTTGGCCTTAATACTTATCGTTACTTATAGTCAAAGCTGCAAAAAGTTCTTGGCTGCCACACTTAAGTCTGATTTGCTACGACTGCTAATATGATATTGCTGTTCATTGCAAAGTAAATTTGTTGGTGCGACTAAGATTCTTAGCAACATTAGCAAAAAAATATTTAGCAGTTGCAGCAAGTAATATTAGCTACAGTTTGTGAATAAGTTAGTCAAAGCTGCAAAAAAGTTCTTGACTGCCACACTTAAGTCTGATTTGCTACGACTGCTAATATAATATTGCTGTTCATTGCAAAGTAAATTTGTTGGTGCGACTAAGATTCTTAGCAACATTAGCAAAAAAATATTTAGCAGTTGCAGCAAATAATATTAGCTACAGTTTGTGAATAAGTTAGTCAAAGCTGCAAAAAGTTCTTGGCTGCAACACTTAAGTCTGATTTGCTACGACTGCTAATATAATATTGCTGTTCATTGCAAAGTAAATTTGTTGGTGCGGCTAAGATTCTTAGCAACATTAGCAAAAAATTATTTAGCAGATGCAGCAAAGAATATTAGCTACCGTTTGTGAATAAGTTAGTCAAAGCTGCAAAAAGTTCTTGGCTGCCACACTTAAGTCTGATTTGCTACGACTGCTAATATAATATTGCTGTTCATTGCAAAGTAAATTTGTTGGTGCGACTAAGATTCTTAGCAACATTAGCAAAAAAATATTTAGCAGTTGCAGCAAATAATACTAGCTACAGTTTGTGAATAAGTTAGTCAAAGCTGCAAAAAGTTCTTGGCTGCAACACTTAAGTCTGATTTGCTACGACTGCTAATATAATATTGCTGTTCATTGCAAGGTAAATTTGTTGGTGCGGCTAAGATTCTTAGCAACATTAGCAAAAAATTATTTAGCAGATGCAGCAAAGAATATTAGCTACAGTTTGTGAATAAGTTAGTCAAAGCTGCAAAAAGTTCTTGGCTGCCACACTTAAGTCTGATTTGCTACGACTGCTAATATAATATTGCTGCTCATTGCAAAGTAAATTTGTTGGTGCGACTAAGATTCTTAGCAACATTAGCAAAAAAATATTTAGCAGTTGCAGCAAATAATATTAGCTACAGTTTGTGAATAAGTTAGTCAAAGCTGCAAAAAGTTCTTGGCTGCCACACATAAGTCTGATTTGCTACGACTGCTAATATAATATTGCTGTTCATTGCAAAGTAAATTTGTTGGTGCGACTAAGATTCTTAGCAACATTAGCGAAGGATATATTAGTAGATGAATCAGAAAAAAATTAGCAGCCGTTGCAAAAATGTTATTAGTGATTGCAAAATGTATTTATCAAACGTATCAAAGATATTATCTGCTGTCTAACACATGTAAAATTAGTAATAGTAACGAAATTTTTATCCACTATAACTAAGAATTATTAACGGTTACAACTAACAGCAATTACTAAATTATTTTGTTGATAAATTAGCTATAGTTGCTAATCAATTAGTACTGTTAGCAAATTATTTGAAATTCGTTTAGCTAAATATCGTTATCAGTGGTAGCTAACTGGTTTTAGTTGCTATAGACATGGCCTTGTTACAGTTGCAAACAAATTGTATGCCACAGCAAAGAAAATTTCAGCAAAGGGAGCTTAGCTATCACGGCTAATTCATTTCTCTCCGTGTATTAGGCAGAGACTTTGTATCAAAGTTTAAACTAAAATTGTGTGCAGTTAATTATTGCGATGCTGACTTACGCGACATCACCTTAAAATTTCCGAAACTGTTTTCCAACAACTTAGGCTGTTTTAAAAATTCAGTAGTTGAATTAAAAGTGAAAGACAATACGAATCCTGTATTTTGCAGGCCTCGACCGTTGCCATTTTCTTTGCGTCAGCAGGTAGAAAAAGAAATTAATAGGTTGGTCACGTTAGGCATTTTAGTGCCTGTCCAATATTCCGAGTACGCTAGTCCAATCGTCCCCGTTCTTAAACAAGACAAATCATTACGTTTGTGCGCCGATTATTCGGTTTCATTAAACAAACATTTACTAGTTGAGAAGTACCCTCTTCCTCGAATAGACGAACTTTTTGCTAGGCTGAGCGGTGGACAACAATTTTCTAAACTTGATTTGTCGCGTGCATACAATCAAGTAAGGTTGTCCGACGAGTCACAATTGTTAACAACGATAAACACACACAAGGGTCTTTATAAATACACGAGACTTGTGTTTGGTTTATCAAGTGCACCAGCCATTTTTCGGAGAACTATGGAGACGTTACTAGCAGGCCTCGACGGAGTCCTAGTCTACCTAGACGATATCTTAGTAACTGGCAAGAATAAAAGCGAGCACATAGCAAAACTTCACGAAGTATTTAGTCGGTTGGAGCAGGCCGGGCTAGTACTGCAAAAAGAAAAGTGTTCGTTCTTCCAAGATTCGGTGTCATACTTAGGGTTTATTGTTGACAAGCAAGGTATTCATAAATCGCCCGATAAAGTAAGAGCTATTTTAAAAGCGAAAGTGCCAGCTAACGTATCTGAATTAAAATCATTTTTAGGCCTAGTTAATTATTACAGGAGTTTTGTAAAAAATGCGTCGTCGATACTAAGCCCATTGCATGTCCTATTGCAAAAAAACTGCCCTTGGGTCTGGGGCAAAGAGCACGACCAGGCAGTAGTTGCGATAAAACAGGAGCTGGCGTCGGAAAAAAATTTAGCACATTTTAATCCTGACAGCAAACTAATCCTGACCGTAGACGCGTCGCCTCGCGGCTTAGGTGCGATTTTGTCAACGGTTGTAGGCAGTGTAGAAAAACCCATATCGTATGCATCGCGCTCATTGTCTGCAGCCGAAAAGAAGTATAGTCAAATTCAAAAAGAGGCGACAGCGATCATTTTTGGAATACGCAAGTATCATCAATACTTATATGGGCGTGATGTACCTTTCATTTTAAGGACAGACCATAAGCCACTTTTGTCCATTTTTAATCCAAACAAAGGGATACCGGAAGTATCAGCCAACCGTCTGCAGCGTTATGCAATATTTTTATCAGCTTATAATTACAATATAGAATACGTTAGCAGCTCCCGCAACACAGCTGATTACTTGAGTCGGGCGTCGATCGAGGAACCGGTTTCGCGCGCGGATGACACGGCAGCGGACGGGGCGGCCTACGTACACTTTGTTTGTGAGGGTGAGCGGTTCTTATCACTCGCGGAAATAAAACAGGGTACTTGCGCCGATCATGTGCTTTCGAAGGTAAAACGGTTTATTTTAGAAGGTTGGCCTACAAAAGTAGTTGATTTAGCATTAAAACCATATTTTGATAACCGTAGCGAGTTAGCCGTTGAGGATGACCTACTTATGAGAGGTCACAAAGTAATTATTCCGTACTCGCTGCGCAAAAAAATCATTGAGGAATTACATAAAGGTCACTTAGGGGCACAGAAAATGAAATCGCAAGCTCGTGATAGGTTTTGGTGGCCCGCGCTGTCAGCTGACGCCGAGCGGCACGTGGCTGCTTGCGGCGTGTGCAGCGCGCTGCGCCGCGCGCCCGCCCGCGCCCCGCTCACACCCTGGCCCTTCCCACCGCATAGTTGGCATCGCGTGCACATTGATTTAGCGGGACCTATCAATAGTAAAACCTTTCTAGTGGTAGTCGATGCATACTCGAAATGGGTCGAGTGTTTCGATGTGTCCAATGGTTATAACACTCGGATAATTATAGAAAAGTTATGCGAGGTGATGTCGAGATTTGGGGTATTTCACACGATTTGTTCGGATAACGGAACTTACTTTGTTTCCAACGACTTTAACGAATTCTGCAATCGTAATGGAATAAAACACATAACTTCCCCAACTTACAATCCGGCCAGTAATGGGCAATGTGAAATTTATGTCAAAATTATAAAGCGGGCAATTAAAGGAATTATTTTATCACAATTCAAACTTAAAGATTTAAACATAAAATTACAAGAATTTTTATTCCATTACAGAAACTCAGAACACAGTACTACAGACAGATCCCCTGCAGAATTATTATTTGGGCGTAAATTAAGAAGCAGGTTGGATCTCATAGTTCCACATAGTCCGTTGTCATCCGATGCCACACTCGAAGCTCACGTAAAAGAAAAACAGTGCGAGCAAAGTGAACAGTTTCGGGGCAATCGAAAAGTGAATTTCGCGATAGGTGAAATAGTGTTAGTTCGAATTTCCGATAATGTAAAGGAACAGTGGGTTAAAGGAACTATAACGAAGAAACTTGGTACATCGGTGTACATTATATATATAGAAGACTTACACCGAAGCATAAAAAAACATACGAATCAAATCCTGAAATACAAGGGGGAGGAGAAGCGGAAAGAAGGCTGTGGAGAGACAAGTTATGCTCCGGCAGCGTCGCCGCAAGCCAGCGAGCCTCCACTGATGCCCCCCGTGCTACTGGCTCGCCCTGCGACGGCCGGCGACGCCGCGGCCGCTGCGACCGGCGAGCGCGGCGCGAGCGCGGACCAGCCATCGGCTGCGTCGGACGGGAGCGACGCGGACGCCGAGCGCTGGCTCGAATGCGAGCCCGGCTCCGACGCGGACTCTGCCGAGTTATCGGCGCCTGAGGCCGCCGCGTCAGAAGCGCCTGCATCTAGACCTACGGCTTTGCCCGATATTACCACGAAGCGACCTCGGAACAAAGTGGATTATCGGAAGTTCTTTTAGTTCTAAGTTAGTTTAAGTTCTTAATATTGTTACAAATAAAGGTGGAGGGATGTTATGTGGGTAGTTGTAAGTACTAAGGCGGCTGCGCCCCGCGTCCAGTTAGTCGGATTATACGTGTCAATAAGAGTGGTTGTGTTCCTTATTTGTCTCTCCAGTGACTCCCTCTGACGGAAAACAACAGTTGACTATGCAAATTATCTACTTTGCCTTTATCTATGCCTTTTCACTAATCACTCATCTAGTCAGGTTACGTGTTTCTTGTTTCCTGTTTAGTACACATTTAATTTGCAGTTATTTGGTAAAACGATTAGATTACAACGGAAGTTTGAAGGTGATTTATTCCTTCACTGACCGCTTTAACCATGTGTCTCGAAAACGGTTAAGCATGATGTGCGACAAGGTAGCTAAGTATGATGTCACACTATTCCAAATGAACGGTTTGGCAAAGGATTATTATAGTAATATATATGTTGTCAAATTAAATGTGTTACAATGCCACAACAACGTTACACTATTTTTTTTAGAGGAATGATAAAACGCAATCGAGTTTGGTAGGCCATTTCAACTTAAAAATATACGTTTGATACGATGATATTGACAAATAAGGCAAAGCTTTTCCGGATGAATATGCACTAATCCTGCAGCCTAATGTAACGTAAGTAACACGATTACTGTTGTAAAATGAACTGTTTTAATGATCGGATTTTCAACATTGACTCTTTCCTCTCTCATAGTCATTAATTATCTTTTTGTGATCGTTTTAATATGGAATATACAGTTGCTCGAGTAACACTTCAGTAAACACCAGCAAAAATTTACTTAATTACATGTCATAACTTCTACTCAAAGTAATTATCACCATGTCAAAATTGAATCCTGCTTGAATTAGTGTCACAACCGATGGCGCTTCGCGATGTTGTTATTAGTACGTCGTGTGTAACTAGAGCATAACAATTAGATACTGGCCACCAAATTACGTGCAACACAAAATAGAGATACTAAGACAATAATTCTTTAAGCCTACAAAAAATAAGATACCTACTTTATGGTCACCGTGTCACAATTGCAATATCTGTTTTATTGTTTTGTTCCTTCTCTCCTCAATAGACGTAGGTAATTAGAACCGTTACTATTTACGCTTGAACATCGAGTGTACCTATCGACTTTCAGGGTAGGTTTAGGAATCTATTTTGAACATTTTAACCAATTTGTTTTGCAAAATGTTTGACTGACTACTGAATACTATAATACTATACAAGCTTTTTCTTAGAATTACTAAAAACATTTACCGAAATAACTCAAAAATTCTAAAACGGTTCAAATAAGGTTTATATAAAACCGTATTTAATGACTCTAAGTGCAACAAAAAATGTTGAAGTGATTATAGAATATATATACATTTTAATTTTACTTTAAGACAGCGACTAAAGGTGACAAGCGAAAAAATGACAAGTTGTCTTACATATTCTGCTCAGAGGGGAGAGCACAAAGCAATAAAATATTGTAATGGTATGCTGCCCTATAAGAATTTGCAACGTGACTTAGCATCGAAAAATCTTATTTTATTAGATTTTTTATACATGGAATACAAAGTAAGAACGGAAACGAAACAAAGGTTTAAAATCTTTTAATAATGCATTGTGTTGTATTAGTTAAGTATAAGTAAGTTTTTGTTATAAGTTAAAGATATAATGCTAAATTCATTGTTTTCAAATAAATTTATATAAGTTTGTAGGTAATTTAGAAAATATCGTGTGGAAAGAAAACACGCAATTTTAATATCATTCCATATTTACTGCGAACGTGTAACACAAAAGCAAACAAACTACTTAACTTATATGTATTATGTAACTTGTTATGTCTAGTTTTAAATACCTAACAATTCAAACCCTAGCACTTGAATTCATAATTCAAGGCAAATGATTAATGTTTTGACAGTATGAAAGCGGTATTCCAATACTGTGTATGTTTGATTAGAATAATCAAAGGCCAATTAACTGCACACAATCGTGTCAGCATAACACAGTAGATCACGACCGGTAATTAGTTATAGCTTAAAGTCATAACCACGATCATAACATTATAGTATTGTCTGTTAACGAAAGAACTACGCAAAAAAAACTAACAATACAATGCAAACATATCAATATCAATTTTGTCAAAACAAAAGGGAACGCGTTGTAGCATTCAATTATTTTATCGAGAATGCCATGGCCTGACCCGCGAGACCGTTCCGCCAAGGCCGCGATACACTTCACTCTGCCGGATCCTTAATAGGTTCTCTTCGATAACTTAAACGTGTGCCTCGACTAGTTAATAAATACCTTGCCGTTACACAACAGTGAAACCGCGAGCCTTATCGTTTTTAGAGCTTTCACAAGAGAAGTCACATAGAGGTAGATACATGAGGAGTTTGCTGATGTTGCGATTTGCAATTTGCTTAAAACCAAATTGAAACAATTGAAGATGGACATCGAAGAGGAGAAAACAAGTAGTTGCCGTTGATAAAGTGTCGTTACCGTTTATTAAACATGGATTCGGTGGCGACTTTAACAGTAATTATAAGTATGTCTTTACTCCATCGTATGAAATGAACGGTATCGGTGACGTTCGTAATATTATTCATGACCTTGTATAAAGTTCACACTGCAATTATTGTAATGCCGCAAATGAAAATTATTACTAGCTTGGTGGAATTTTATTACGTATCTCGTCAAACTGTAACAGGAAAGCATAGATAGGACTAATATATGCGTAAAAGTTTTACATTGATAGTATTTAGATTTTTTTATTAGTTAGTGGTAAATGTTACTAGCTACGATTTTTTACGACAAAATTCGTTACAGCCAAGTTTCTTGCGCCTCGTTCTACTTCCTTGACAATGATGATATTGCCAAAAGCGCGGCTAAAATCAAATAATAACGTCTACGTGCCTATTTACTGCATGAAAATCATAATTGAGCAATAAGTAATGTACTAATACTACCTCTACTCTAATAAGATTTTAAAAATTGTTTCTTGGTGAAATCATTGGCACTACACCTGGTTGGCCAACGTATATCTTATCGGCGCTGTGCCGCCATATGTTTGTAAGTAAGAAATAAAGTGTTGAGTCGATTTGCAATTTCAGGGCAAACCTGCTAAATACCACACACAAACAGAGCTAAAGCGTGCGTCAGGCCTGTGCACGCAGATTGGGCAACATCAAGTCGTTGCACTAAACCAGCGGCTGTTGGGGCACATTGTTCACGTCACTGATTTTGTGAAAAGGCAAGTATTATGACGTTGGACATTTTTGATTATTTTATCGCTAAATCACTTATAGCAGCCAGTACTGCGTCATCATCATCATCATCATCACCTCCCGCTGCTGGGTACAGGCCTCCCCTCAGAACGAGAGCAAGAGGCAAGAGTGTAACCACACAGCGATGTGCTTCGCTCACATGAAAGATTTTCCGCTAAATATTTTAATGAAGAGCGAAAATATTACGTTTTCAGTTTACTTTCGCCTACTGAGTTTACTGACTTATTTCTCTTCTTTGTTTTGTCTCGATCATACCTGGTATGTGTTTATGGACCTTTCTGCTTCGCGCAGAATGTTATGGTATGTGTAACGGTTGTGAAAATATAAAATTCATAGGAGAAGATCGCGTGAATCTTCCTGTGTTATTGTTGAATCATGTTGACATTGATACTGATGACAGTTTGCCAACTTCACCACAGATAGAAAAGACGTTAATGGCGGCGCTTCACATACGTTTTATGACCAATTTATCCAATAAGCAGATGTGTGGCACCGGCAGTGGAAACTCTGACGTCATCAACCAAAATACTTTCAATAATTAATAGTAAAAAAAATACCGAGTTATATGAGAAAATATTGAAATTGGTTTCTTATAATTGACTATTCTGCACAAAAAAAATATAAAAAGGATAGGTATTTTTTTTTAGACAATCCCAATTGGGCTATAGTTCTCATGCGGGAGTAGTGCGTATTTGGAACTTCACACACACCATTGAATTGCTTCGCACATGTGTGCAGGTTTCTTCACGATGTTTTCCTTCGCCGAAAAGCTCATGGTAAATTAAATTTCAAATGTTATTATCTACCTATAAATAAACTGCTTGGTCGAAAAATTGTAATAATATAGGATGTTCGATATATAGCCTTTTTTATTTCCTTTTAATTCTAAAAGTGCGCCGCTAAGTCGGCCTCGAACGAGATGCAGCCTGAAAAAGTGGTTGCCTATGGTCTGCGCGCGCAACGACGGAGTCATCCCTGAACTCGCCTGGAAAGTGGCCGTTAATTCTTAAAATCTAATACAAATTAATGAAATGTATGGCTATTTCATGAAGATTTACTGTTTTATGTAACAAGCTATTTTTTCTAATATTATAATCTATCTGCACATGAAGTACGTGTAATTATTTACAACTGGGACGAGACTAGAGCTGCAACAGGAGAAGGCTTTCAAGGTTCGCTATCGAGAAGGAAAGACGAGGTGAGTGCCTTTTGGGATTAACCTGAAATGATAAAGGCTGTATAAACCGGAAGCCCATCTCTCGAACTCTTGTCTTCAGTCCTTATTCAATTAAATACAGTCCACTCTCTCATACATCTTCTTTTCTCTACGTGGTTTCGTTATGCCACATAGGAATTAAGAACATACTCAATGTTGAAAGTCTTCACGTTATGCTCTAAATAGACGTTAAAGTTTACGAAAGTGACTAAGTATACTGCGATAAACCAACCCACTAATTTCAATTCACGATAAAACAATATTGCCGTGAATAACATTCGGAAATGCATCCAGTAGGTAGCGTATAACTGTACGGTGGCAGAACTGACAAATTGCCTCAGGCCCTTAGCTCTACCCCCGAACTGGCTTGGCCTAGAGCACAGAAGGGACTATGATGCAGTTTTTTATATTGAGGAAGGACTCTTGTCTGACGAATTCGCCAAGGGCCTCAGACGTTATAGTTACGTGTATTGATTTCGAAAGTTGACTGTTAATTCTCAATTGCCTGCTATTAAAAGACCTCAATAATGCCTAGATATCAGCTACCAGCCTCAATAATGCTTGCACCTAATAGCTAAGCGCCTACCGAGTCTGTCTTAAAATGCCAACTAAAATTGCCGTCATTAACTAGCTAGACAAAACTTAAGCTCAGTGACTGGTTTAGTTAAACTTATCGACACACTATTAGTTATGTTTGTTTTAACAACGTATTAAGTCCTATAAGTGGTGGTTTAGTAACTCTCTGAGTTTGGCATTAAACTGACCTATTACATGTTTTTATAAAGTAGAATAAACTGAGATATATCACTACTGTCACCGAACGTTTTACCTTATATTACAGGAATTACAAAATCCAACCCTTAAAGATAATCTAGAAATTTTAATAATCGTACATATTCCTTTTTCATCAGTTGTAAAAGCGTAACTACATGAATGACTATCCCATTATTATTTATTTCGCAATGGGATTTTTCTGTAAGAAATTAGTGCTAAAAAAATGAAGATGTCAAGTTAGAAGATATTCATTTGAATTTTCATGAAATTGTGAATAGGTAGGTACTTCTACAAATTGACTTTAAGTAGTGGTTTTATGTAGGTCAACCCAAACCTATATTTATTTTCAATTTATGATCTTGGAACCATTATTTTAATTCACGTTAACAGTTAAGTACTTCAATATGCAAACTAGCACTGTAGAAATACCGAAGTAGGTAATAAAGCGTATCGAGCAAGACTTTTGAGAAAGTAATGTTATTGTAAATGCTTGACTCATAAAACATTTTATCTTAAGGAAAAAAAACGTACCTACGCGTCAGTCAACTATAGTCAACGACCCTTTTAAATCGACTTAAAGAGGAGATAGCATTTTTCAACCGTACGTAGGTAGGTAGGTGTTTCAAGTACGTTCACCGATATATTCAGCAACTGTGGTCCAATTCCGAAAAATATTAATGACATGTCATTTGAAATCGGTTGATGTTTAGGATTTAAGAAAAAATAAATGGAGATATTAAATTTATTGTTGAGACGCAAAGATATCGACTCTATCATCAAGGACGTTAAAGTGCGCTAAGAAATTTTCCACAGCTGGATCCCAATGAACGACTATATCCTAAATAAAGAAAGAAAGAAAGAAAAAACAATTTATTGCCACAATAAAAAGGTTTACAAAAAACAAATTAAGTAAAAATACTCAAACGGTGACTATTGTGACAAATAAAATAAAAAATAAATAGGTAAATAAAAAATAAATAAATAAATATCTTGGGACAAATTACACCAATTGACCCAGCCCCAAACTAAGCAAAGCTTGTACTATGGGCACCAGGCAACGGATAAACATACTTATATAAGGTAGATAAATACATACTTAAATACATACAACATCCATGACTCGGGCACAAACATTCGTATTCATCATACAACTGTCTGCCCCTACCGGGATTTGAACCCGGGACCTCTAGCTTCATAGTCAGGGTCACTAACCACTAGGCTATCCGGTCGTCACAGGTACTAATGAAATCAAATCACTTAACACTCTTAACAATCATTAAAACTTTCAAGCGCAAATTACAATGAGGACCGGCTACAGGGGCGGACCATCATTAACAAGGCTCCATTAAAATAGTAACTTCAAGGTTCTAACAATATTTTGCAATGTAAAAGTATTGCCAATCATCCATAGTTATCTATTGAAAATGGGTAAGTAAGCAATTTGGTGAATCAAATCCTATAATGTTGCTCCAGGCAAAACTTAATCTACCTGTGAAGACACCACGGAAATCCGTTTAGCAATCTCGAAGAATGGCATGAATAATTAATACACACATACTCATACGGATTAAAAAAACCGGCCAAGTGTGAGTCGGACTGGCGCACCAAGGGTTCCGTAACCTCATCTATAAAACGGCAAAAAAAGCATGTCTGTTGTATGGGAGCCCCCTTAAATATTTATTTTATTCTGTGTTTAGTATTTGTTACATGATCTGTAGAAATTTCAAGTGTCTAAGTATCTCGATTCATGAGATACAGCCTGAGACAGACGGACGGACGGACGGCAAAGTCTTAGTAGAAGGGTTCCGTTTTTACCCTTTGGCTACGGAACGTCAAAAATTATCACCATTAAAACATATTCTATCAAAATTTGTAATACCCCCGAGTAATTTTGGCAAATATCTCTAAAACTACTGTGTTTACCTAATGCGTTTTCCAAACTTGTTTCAAACTACTTCGTCTTCACATAAGTCTTTTCTCCTACTTCGGCTACCTAATCTAAAGGTTATAGCTGTCACTCGCCGAATACAGACGGCTACCGTATTCTGTGTATATGATAACTGCGGCTATCGACTTAGTGTAATGCCCCATAATGTGCACATTCTATCTTACCATGTACTATTTTACTTTAAGTATTGTAAGTTATAGACGAAAAAGGTTACCTGGAGTACGGGACTGACACCAGGTGGTAAGCTCCTGGGAACCCAAGCGAGCGTGGCAGGCACACCAGCACGCAGTCGTGGGATGCCAAGGTAGATCCTGTCCCACCCAATCTCCAAGCCAGTGGGCACAGTGTTCTCAGGTTGGAACTTCTCCAGGAGTACTGGATCCGGGGGGAAATCAAACTGCATTACGTTCCATTGGTTCACCACCTCCAAGGTAGCACTGGCTGATGCTAGCCACGCGCATAGCAGCACTATGTGGATATTCATAGTGAAGTTCTGAAATGAAAAACGTTACATAAGCCTGTGGCAATGACCTGTCCGAGTCACGATCAACTTTTGATAGTTCAAGGACACTTCCGTCTAGTTACTGTAATAGAAAATTCGATCAAGGTATTTGAAAAAACGTTTTTGATACAAAAAGAAAGAAGGATTTAGGTAGGCTTGTATAAAAATAAACACAGCACATTTTTTGCAAAGAAACAAAAAACTAAATAAGCAAAAGCCGAAAGGGCTGGTAGTTTAGCTCAGCAATGCTGCGGTTAAGTACGTGCTGATTTTCATCGATGTCCGAAATAAAACACTTAAGCACCTATTTCATAAAAATAAATACTATTTATAAAAGAAACTGACGATTTTCAGACAGTGCTTTGTTAATTGTGACACAATTCAATTTGATGCTAATAAGTAAATAAATGAAATGAATGATGACAATACAAATACTCTTAATTGAACACCATAAACCCAGAAACAAAGAAAAAGGTAGACAATAGGGGATCTTATCGCTTAATAGCGATCTCTACCAGACAACCAATAAAAGAAGGAGATAAGTCGGAACAGTTTAAGTAGGCGGCGAAAACAAATAGACAGGAGAAACGCAGGGATAATAAAAACAACAATATTGATTGCGTTGACATAGAAATTTAGCTGACTTAAGTATTTAATATTAATTTCAGCTTAATAGCTCCACTTAATACGGTTTCCATTTTTGCTGACTGAGGAATCCTAAAATGCGGATTCCGTAAACGAATACAAGTGAACGAACTGACTAATTGGAGTAGGTACGTAATTCATAATAGGTCTATTAACGGAATTGAATCATTTAATATGGAGGAAACACGTGTGAATAAATTTAAAAGCATTTATTTTCCTCTATATTTTGTACTAGCTCTTGCCCGCGACTTCGTCCGCGCAGAATCAAAATTTGCGCTAAAACTTCTTCCTCTCTCCATTAATGTACAAAAACCAGCCAAATGGGGATCATATTTTGGTACGAAGGATTTCGTACATCCTAAGTTATAATATATAACATAACAGAATAAACCCGTATCTTGCATGGGGACACCCACTACCATTATGTTTAACCCATCCTTTTGCTCTGTGAGAAATTCGAAGAATTCCTTCTAATGGCACCTACTTGATCTTCAAACCATATGTTTACTAAATACTAAGTTTCCTATCCCGTTTTTTTATCCCGCAAAATCCTGAAATCAGTTTTCAGATATCACAATTACCTACTGGTAGGCCAAATTAAAAGATTCTATTCTAGTAATAGTTACGGAGATAAGAACATTTCAAAGTAATTAACAATATAAATCCCTTCTACTCTCTATCTCTCGGGAATTTCGAAGCCATGAAATATTTTTTTACCCTACTTGTGTGATTCTAGTAATTATAGTTACGCAGATAGGGCCCCTTTTTAGTAGACTTATAAACCTCATTTATTTTATTTACGTTGCGACTCTAGGCAGGTGGTTGTTGGCACCTAGACATGTCTAGAATAATCATTCCAAGTGCAAACTGCAATTGACAGAGGTCGGACTATTGAAATTTAAGGTCACTCGCAGATACAGTTCGCATCGCTGACTGATATTTATCTCCTAATCGCAGAAGGCTTAGCGGGTAGCAAGGACTTGTCGCTATGTTTAGAGTTGTAGACATGGAATTCATTTGTTGAGCAACTTTAAGACTTTCTAATTCATAATCCAGTTCAAAAAGACAAGAAGGTTTACAATTCACACTGTACTCTGTTTTGGCTTTTACGAGTATTACGTTAATACTCCATAAAGAACTTTTGTCAAATGTCAACGCTGATCAGTACATTTATTATATCTATATGTTCAAAAATGATTATGATGCTTCTTTGTGTTCATTTAATGTGTGACATACAAAGAGACAATTAAGTTTGTAGTAGTTATAATCTAAATCGACACTTATGTAAGACTTTATGTAGGTAGAATGTAGAATACACGAAAGTAATTATCGCTTGGTGTAACAGGCTTGAAACTTGATTATCGACTCTCATTTGTTTAAATAATCAATCACATCCACATCTGTTCCAAATATTAAAGACTGGTATTATACAATCTGCTATACCCCAGTAGTTATTACGACACAGGTCGATCATAGCGTTTGATAATTTACGTTTATATTAAAAGTCACCTAGGTTACCTAGCCATGTAAGGCAACAAAACAAACCTTTTCTCATGGATTTTCGACAAAAATCTCGCTCTTAACGTTTTCCTTTCCTCACACGTGACATCTCTTCCAGCCATATATGGCCCCTTTTATACAGTTTCGCTACAATTTCAGTACATTGTGTAGTTTTTTTATACCTATAAATTATCGCGTAATTCGGCTTGCCTCATGGCATGGGCCTTCTCCATTTATTGGAGGGTTTGGGCTATAGTTCCCACGCGGCCCGTGCGGATTGGGAACTTCACACACACCATTGAATTGATTCGCAGATGTGTGCCGGTTTCCTCGCGATGTTTTCCTTCACCGAAAAGCTCATGGCAAGTTACAAATGTAATTTCGCACATGAATTCCGAAAAACTCAGAGGTGCGAACTCAGGATTCGAACCCACGACCCTCCGCTTGAGAGTCCACAGGTCAAACCACTAGGCTACCACAGCTTACTGCCATATTGCAGCCATATTGTAGGGATACTCGTATTGCTATCAAGTGAAACTTTATTTGCTCAATTTGCCTCTCAAAGGCTGCTTAATGCGACAAGACTAGCGCTGCTTGAGCAAGTCTGCATAGTAGATACTTTGCATTGTATTCAACTGTATTACATTGCTATTTACGTAATAAATTATATTGTATTATTAATGGAATTTAGGTGGAAATACTCATTCGTAACTATTTCGAATTTATTACAATTTGCATAGGTACAGATTTAATGACGTCTTTCTTCTTGCGTCGGGGTTTCAAATAAGAACTTCTACTTCGGAAAATTTAAAACTTGAGAACTCTTCCAATGTTAGAGCTACAAAAACTGTAGGTAAAATTGCATTTGATTTCAAATCCAACCACAAACTTTGAAGCCTGCAAAACCAATGACTATTGCAGTTTACAAGGCCAGCCCAGTAACCCAATCGTCTAAGGAAGTTAAACTTACAACCAAATATTTCTTCAACAAAAAACTATGAATAAATTAAAAAGTAGATTTATGATTTTTATTCCATTTGTCGGTTTATTACAGCTTATTATAAAAACTTAAGACTCGCAAAAAATACACATACCTATATACCTAGACAGGTAATGATAATTGTAAAAATTTATCGACGTATACTAGTGCAACTGTATGTATTGTGTTTACTACGTGTAACTAAAATCTGTGGCTATAATTTATAAAGAAAACCCTACGCAAAAACAGCTGGACCGATTTTGAGAACCACTCCCAGAAAACCCGTTTTCAAATTTAAAAATGTGTACACAAATAACGCGCCGGTTGAACGTACCTAAACTACGGAGTGTACACCCCCTGCCGAGAGTTCCGTAAAAATTCGCAGTTATTATAAAGTCCAGTGTTAGCAGGGTCCTGCATCTATGCAAAATGTAGGCAGTGTGGGGTCATTTTATATTGGCGTTTTGCATAGACAGGCTTTAAAAATCTGACTTAGACTTGTGTGTTCTTTTTCTTCTTCCTTCTTCTTAAAAAGTGCTTTTTTACCTATGCAAGTACGGAATCCTAAAAAAGGCAACCAAATTGTTTCACCCACTAAGAGCTACGGTGCCACGGTGGCACACTTACATAGCAATTAAACTTATAAATCTCCTCTTTTTGCTTCAAGGGTTAAAACAGGTTCACCCTTTTCAAAAGGTAAGTATTTATAACAAATTAATTCATCTGATCTGAAAAAAAAACCATTTTTGTTTCGCAGCTCTTGGTCTCTAGGACTCTAGGTCATTGGAAGGAAATAATTATTAATTGGCTAAAACTTCCTAGCAAAACAATATACGTTTGAAATATATATGTGTTTTTAACGATTCGATAATTATAAATTTATAAAGGGTTCTTCCATACCTGAAACTGAAGAAATCTACTCAGCATCCGCCCGTCAAAGTAATGGTTTATAGTAAACTTAGTCGGTCGGATTTTAGTACTTAAGTGGATTTCAATTAAGTTTCATAACATTGCGTACATGTATACACATACCTACTTTCAATAAAGTTACAAGTATATCCGAATCCTGTCCTGTTTTAGGTACATAATAGACATTACTACTTTTACGTTTTATTACCTACCTATCGTAATATCAAGGTATTACCTACTCGAGTGCTATCATTTCCCACGCACTGACAAGTTTGACGGCCACACGTTACGTTGTTATATAATATCTATTAATAATAATTTTAAGTTGCAAGTTGCGTTACAACAACAAATCTAATTTATACCTTTGCCTACTTTAAAGGAAGCTACACCAATAACCGCAATTACTTTACGAGTACATTCTAAAATAGTATTTAACATCCCACACAATTTAATAATCCTATCCTGTTGCGCAATCAATTTAATTTTGACTTAACTAAAATTTTCTTAAGATTAGTAAATGCAAATGCATAGTTGACAACAGGGTATAGTATAGCAGTCGGCCTCCATCCATTAAAATAATTTATACATTAAAGAAGTAAATCATTTCCGCGTCATGCCTTTCGCTTATTGAATTCATAAAATGCGCACCCATATTAATTATAGGCAGATATCATAAGCAAGTTCCCTGAGCCAAAAATGGGCAAACTTGTAATGATCTTGATTTTCTCTCTTGGTATGTATGCACTTTGATTTATCCGGTAGCAATTATCGCTAGTTAACGAACAAATCGTGTGGGATAATCAAACTGTGCCTATAGTAATGTCACTCTAAATTCCAACACAACATGGACCTAAAACTAGGTTATGTCTTTCATCACATCATATTGTAGTGTAGATATTTACATAATATCAACTGGTGGAATCGCACGCAACGCGCAAGGTCGTTATGAGAGAAACTGGTCGAAGAATCTTTGCTGAGACCTTTATGTAATGTGCGTACGAGTGGCCACAGGGTATGTTTTGGCATTATAACTGTCAAGCGCAGCAAAATAAAGGCCACCTTTAAAAAGGTAGGCCCAAATAACATGTTTAAGTAAACCCTGCCTTTTAAAAAGTTCACTACATTGAGACAACTGTCATATCCTAGCGGCCTTCTCATCACGATTCAAAAGATAGATCCATGTTAAGGCAGAAAACGCTGACGTTTTTTTTTACCCTAATACAATATACCAATCAACCAGCAATTTTATTATTCAATATCAAATGATACCAAATATAAAGTAGAGATTCTTAAGTAGGTACGAGCAAAATATGCGACATCATTCATTACGATGACAAAAAGTTTTGGTATGTAAAATTTAGTTATACCTAATGTATTTTTTTTCCCTCGGCTGAACTTTTTTACAATACCCATATGTTGTAATATGAGGTATTCTATCTTAGACCTGTAGGCTCACAACGCATCTGTTGTCTTCATGTGTTGCGGGTGTCCACGGGTAGTGTTGCTCACTTAGGTACCATCAGGGATCCAATCGTTCGTTCGCTACCCTATTAATAAAATAATAATTGCACCTAACCTTTTCATTTTAGCTTCGGCCCTTTGAATGCCTTTCATGTGATCGGGTCCCTATAAAACCCGGACCGGAAATTCGTACTAACGACTGACTTAATACTGTGGCAAGAAATTAAAAAGATAGGTACACGAATGACACATTTGAAATGTTAAAGTACCTACCCTATGAGATGTACTAAGGACTAAAAAAATTAAACATCATTTTTATCGCATCAAATATCAGATACAATTCATTATAAAAATGACATCGTTCAAATTTATTATAATTAAAACAGGTGTCATATTTTAGAACAAGCTTAATGGTGTTAGTAATACAATAGACAGGCTTAGCGCCTTAAACACAATCTGTCATAATTTGTGTCATGTGTGTAGTTTTGTACATAATTCATCACGTTTGACATAAAGCATTTGTTTACGAGCTCGTTTACTGTCGCAATATATTATGTTACACATTACATTTTATGTCTATTGTTTTTATACCATTTAACAATGGTGATACAGAGTACAAATAAATAACTGTTGTACCTTTCAGTTGTAATTTAACATAATCTATATTATGTGTATAGTATTAATATTCGAAGAAGTATCTTGGACTATAAATCATAACATAAAATTTTCATGCATAATATATACCCCAGGAAGGAAGCTAGTGCTTGAATATATTATGTACTGTGATTGTCGACACTGAAACCGAGAGTTAGGTACCAAAACATCCACTTCACTTTTTTGTTCATCCTATATCCATCACTGTCATTTTGTCTGGTACGTAAGAGACAGAAGCAGTTTAGTTCTGTTAGCAAAATGCATGTGCGTGCGTTAGGTGAGAAAACGATATTGTTAGTCATGCTTCACAAGACAATGCGGCCGTTGTTACAACGTTAGACACCCTTTCAAGATTTATGACTATAATGTGAAAGGTACTTGGTAGGTTTTTCCTAGCCCCCGCTCAACTTCCCCGGGCATCTCTGGTGGATGCGTAGCCTTAGGATTGCCTATCCGTAATGCTATAAGGCATAGACAAATACGAAGTTAAATAAAAGCTTTTAAGTAAGTAGGTATATGAGTTATCATAATTTCTACAATTGCATCCTAAACGATCTCCGAGAAGTGATCCGGTTTTTTTGCTCCCGAGTAGGTATATTACGAACGATAAACGAGCAATATTTATAAGGTTGATGTCATTATCTCGAAAACGATTATCAATTTTAAATCAATTTGCTATGTGCCCGCTTAAGAGGTTTTGGGATCGGTATCATATGGGAAAAGGGTTTTTCTCATTTTGCAAACACCAATCATAACTCAATAGCTCAGTTACCTACTTTAATACAACATACCGTTCCACGCGAGTAAATAATAAATTATTTCGAAATCATTCATAGACTGACAAGTGATAATATACCATATAAATATCCTGTTATTACCAAAAGCATAGAGCGTAAATCACGTAGTGCATAACGTAATAGGTATCTACTAAAGATCATATCTTAATTGTTTTCATGCGTAGATGTGATCAACGTACGCCCTAGTTTCCTTTAACGAGCCATATTTAGGTATTTTTGCAATACAGTTCATTTATTGATAATTTGAATAACCTGCAAAAGACAATCAATCTTGGAATGCGCTGTATTTGGTAAGACGTAGGTACGTTTTGGAAACAGCAGGGCAAGAACAATAGGTGACTCTGTCCATGAGAACCGTTGACTGAGAAGTAATTAAGTAATAGATTTACCTTTAATTAGCACTCGTGTGTTTTACCAACACGGTTTGTACCAACCTACATGGAACTTTGAACGGTTGCAAAAGCCAACTGCATTCAAGAAGTGACTCAAAAGCATGAGAAGCTTGTTAATTTCAAAATGGTGCAGATAAAATAATCTTCATTTTTGCGATTTTCCACGTATGATACACTAACATCTGTAATGTATGTTGTACCTATAGCTAATTAACGTAGACGTGACCACAACATGACACTAAACGTTGATTAATAAGCTGTCAGCTACACAAAAAAATTGTTAACTATAGCTTGACCTTTGCTAATAATTCGGATATTAGGATAGGTCATGAATATTTGGAGGTAACACTCTTAACGCGTGAGTTTAGAGCAATCTCGGTAAATTATTTCTTACGTCTAGATCTAGATTATACAAAAGATAATCATTTTTGTAAGCTCTTTATCTATTTATTAGATCAATAATTAATATCACACAACCAAACGTCACTAAATGGACTATGGACTTGGCTCATGCAATTCTTACTACTAATATTATAAATCCGAAAGCGGATTTAATTCGTTTGTCTGTTCCGCTCTCTCGCCTTAACTACTGAACTGATTATGATGAAATTTTGCATACATCATATAAGAAGTCCAGAATAAATAATAGGCTTGTTTTCATCCCAGAAAATGTTATAGTTCAATAGTATAGTGCAATAAACGTATTCTCCGCAGATGAAGTCGCGGGCAACAGCTAGTAGTTAATAACAGCCGTTTAGGACAGAAACTATTGACAAAATCAATTGACTACGTCTGGCCAGAACGATGAAACATAGCTTTAAAAACTTATTTGACCCAGTCTTCAAATTGGAACTAACACTGCTATAGGAGGTATTGCTGTAGTAGAGTGTTAGTGGCTACACAATATTCACCGAAGCTTTTTTTCTACAGTGTGCGATTTGATAAGAATCTCTGTGATATCCCAAAAAATATCTTTGCCTTAAGTGAGAAATTCCGGAGAAGGGGGGGGGGGATTGTTTGTACGATTCTTAAATAACTAGGTAACTAAATTACCTAATATGTGCTTCTCTATTACCCCGAAAATAAATTTGAGCAACAATTTCGACTCGTATTTCAAATTACTACCTATGGGTAGTATTTTCACTTCTATTAATTAGCTCTCTTTATTAATTTTACACCTCCACTGAACTTAAATTATTTATAATGTTTTTTTTCTCTTTCTTTTTTTCCATATCTCCTTTGTTTTACTTTGACTAGTAGAGACTTTATACATCTCTACCATAGACAAATATAATTTAAGGCTAGGGGGACCTTACACACCCCTTTTATAAATGTATTTAATTTAAGTAGAATTTAAGTATCTTACTGTATTTTATTTAAAAAAAATGACTTTCTGCCAAGTTCTTCTTGGCAATGATGGTCTTTCCAAATGTGCTGGTTGGTAGTTTCAAAAAAGACATGTAAAAGAGCCCTTGGCGGCCAATTTGCACAAAAAATTGATAATGGGTATTACGCATCGATTACTGCGTGATATTGATTCAATACAGTTAGTGAGCCAGAGATAGTAATACATAAGATAGGCACTTAAATTAAATTTGACAATCTCGTTTGCTGCGTTGCATGTGCGTATGTAAGTAAGTGTAGTCTCGGTAGTGCCGAGTCGTGTTTCCTAAGTTTTTGCTGGTACTTCGTACAATGGAGACAACGTTCCAATGCTTTGGTATGGGACAACTTCCTCTCCCCAGCACACGGGTATTGTTACCACATATGTATTAGTAAACTCGAAGCTGGCGAATTATCAGACAATGAACTATTGTTTACGTCGTGCGGCGAGTATTAACTTAATTAACAACATTTTCCATGTTTACTAACAATTGGTCCTGGTTGTGTAGTAATTATTATTATAATAAATACTTCTAAAATTATTGATAAACCAGGCAGAATCAGATGGGTAGGGATAGTAATTATAAGAAGGTACTAATATAAGGATTTTAGTTTTATCCGCGCGAAATATACGTTAGGTACATCTATACAAATATGACTGAAACAAAACATGGGAATAAGTAGTTCAGCGCTTCTCTTTGCCCCATTTTCATCAACGCACCAACGAAGCAATGGTTTTTCCACAAATGAAGCAATAATTGTACCACTGTCTTGTAATAGTTTTAGAACTATTACAATGTTTTTAAATAAATATGTGAAAATAAGTAAGTTTATGAAGTATTGGTTAATTTTGAGTTTCATGTTAAATTCATTAACTCATCATGAGACAAAATGAACAATAATGTCGTTCATCCTAGGTTTATGCCATGTTATAGCACCTACGTTAGAAGGTCCTTTCATTTACTTAATGTCCTTTGTCAAACTTCTAGTTTCGACTGTTGTCGGATTTCCAGCCTGTATACCTAGTTTTGGTCGTTAGAATAATTATTGCCTATTATAATTCAAAATATTATAGATGAAACCTAAATGTAATCAGGTTTATTGGAAAAGAAAAACAAATCATAATAAAACAGATGAATCATGAATGTGCCTATATTCGGAAGTTTGCTCTTTGCCGAGGGACATTAAAGGCTAAAAGCACTGTATTTACGGTCTTAGTAGTTATTTATACGTGATGAAAGCTTAAGGGGTTATACGTGAAATACTCGTACCTATCACAATCAGATAAATAGCTAGACTTTAAAGAACTTAGTTTGCTCCTAGACGCGGCCAGGATCTCGTAGGACACTTCATAAACACGATTAAATTACTTTACAAGAGTAGATATGCAGGTTTCCTCGTGATGTTTCACGGGGATAAGAAAATTAAATACTAAGGAGTGTAAATGTGATCTCGACCTTAAATTCGAACCCTCAGCTTTAAAAATACATAGTCGGATTGTTTTAAAATAAAGCCTTAATATCGTTTTTATTTCATTCATTCTTTCAAAATGTTGTTCACGTCAAGCGAAATTTTAAGTCATAGGTATTTGTATTGAAATCATGCAATATACAAAGCAAGCCTTAGCACAGCCTTTTCCTTTTCAAGGGTGACATTATTTTTATCACTTTTGTTTATTGACATATTAATCACTTAAAAAAACCCGGTGCTTCGAAAATGAATCTAACTATTGTACATGTGCTAACTAATGAAACGAGTAACAATCTCTTAAGTACCTGATAACGATGAGATGACATGCGCCGGCAATCGGATTGATATTTGACGCGTGACCGAGCGCGGGCGGGCGTACAACGGTCGCTGCCTCTACTGGAGGAGCAAGCACTCGGCACGATACAGAATACTCGCCCCCCTACAGCCTTAAAAGTAAAAGTGGTCGATCCCGGAGGCGTGTCCGCACCAACAACAGCCGTGACTCGATTATTACGTTAAACGGAGCTGCATTATCAAAGTGCGTGCACTCGATACTAGACACCCAGCTCACGAGTTTTTTTTCTTTAGGCCGGAACACTCGTTGTGTCTCAAGGCCGATAGGTTGCGAATTTGACAACCAAGGGTGCTTGCACATTCATTTCATTAGAATAATGCAAGATCAGATGTATTAATTGCACTAAGGTCAGCTTTAATTAGCACTGTATCAACTGCGGGCATGGTCAGATCGTATCTTTAGAATGCTGTCAAATAGGATGTACATAGGTGTTTTGAGGAACCTTTGACAATTTGCAGATCAGTGGTTAATAAAGAACATGTTTACATGCGGCGTTCGACTATTGTTTTGTTTAGGTACTCCTAGGTTATAGTTACTGGCGTAACTGACGTGACGATAGGCTGGTAAAATGCCACGGACCTCTGACCCGAGAGGGCACGAGCTCAGAAGGAACAAGGAACCTTGCCTTTTAACGAAATTTTGTGCCTAAGTAGTAAGTAGGTACTTAAAAAACTAAAGTAGTTTATTAAATTTAAATTACAGTGTGACGATTCTTACTGGGTGGGCCCCAGCCAAAGAATTTGCCACGGGCATCAGATGGTATAGTTACGTACGCCACTGGTTATATTGTTAGTTTACTTTAATTCAAAACTATTATTGATAATTAATAAATTTAATAATGCATAGTGTACCTAAGCTATGGCTAAACCTAACGGAGTTAAAAGTTGTGGGTCCGAGCCGACCTATGAGCTTTATAATATCTGTATGTACCTATGTTGTTTAGAATTGTTTTCATCAATAGATTGAGTAATTATGATAAATACCTACAAAAGGTATTTAAATAGCTTTTGTCGGTCTGCACTATAATGCTTAATTATATTACTTTTTACCACTCTCTGTCAAGTTCCTGATTTTAAGTGTCAGATATTGATGATGTCATTTTAAGGTGTATTGATGATTCCATCTCTATATCTTTCGTCTTAAGATGTCTGGAACTTTGCAGGGAGTGGTGAAACAGACCCAAATAGCTTAACCAATTAGACTAAAAAAATCCACACTCTGTAAGTATAACAACTAAGACAAGGTTTTTGGTAATTAACTACATTGTATTGTAGGTCTTAGACCCTGCTACCGATTTGTAATACCTAGTTCACAGTAACCCAGTAATTTACTCAGCGCTAGCCAATCGATCAGATGCCATTCCCAGGCTGCGCACAATCAGATCTTTTTGTCCTCGATCACAATAATGGCAGTGTGAGAGCAGGAAATACGAACCGAGCCCGTATGTCGGAAGAGTGCGTGCTTCTACTAAAACAATCAGACCGAAACGGAATTTGGATCCTTTATTTCGTACTAATTTATTTAGTAACTGATAGCTCGGGTAATGTTACCAGTTATCATGTTCCATTTGTTGCAAAACGGAGTGTCCTCTAGCTCAGGCCGTATCTCTATAAGTGATCGCTCCTGTTTTGTCGCTGAATCCGACCCTTTTTAGCTAAAGTAACAAGAAAAGGAGCAACTCTCTTAATGGGTCACAGACCAATTAGCGTCGAACTGTTTAATGTCAACGTATCAGATAAAGAATTATTCTTAGAGTCTGCCTTTGGGTGGTTTTGAGTACCTACTTACTTATTTAACAACTAGCTTTTGCCCGCGACTTTGTCCGCGCAGAATCAAAATTTGCGCTAAAACTTCTTCCTCTGTCCCATCGAAAATGTACAAAAACCAGCCAAATGCGAGTCGTACTTTAGCACGAAGGATTTCATTCTACCTACCTACCTACCTTAACGAAGTAAACCCGTTTTTTGCATGGACACCCATTTCCATTATTTTTTATCCCATCCTTGTGTTCTGTGGGAAATTCGAAAAATCCCTTCTTATGACGCCTACGTGATTTTCAAAGAACTTGTCCACTAAATACAAAGTCTATTATTTTCTATACCGTCCTTTTATCTCGATATGGGAAAATTGGAAAATCCCTTTATAGTGCAACTCTTTGTTCATTCTACTTTTTTTTTCTAAATTTCAGGATTTTGCGAAGTTGTTATTCCCGTTGGATACGAATACTTAGCCAAATATTCTGAAATCAGTTTTCAGATACCTACTGGTATGCCAAATTTAAAGATTCTAGTAATATAGTTTGCGGAGATAAGAACATTTCAAAGTAGTAATATAAATCCCGCGGGAATTTCGAAAAGTCTTGAAATTAATTTTCAGCACTTATGATCACTACCTAATGTGCCAAATTTCAAGACTCTAGTCACTATAGTTATGGCGATAGGCTCCCTTTTGTCAGTGGACTTACAAACCCCATTTATTCCTATCCCGTATGAATTTTGAAAAATCCCTCCTTAGTGCACCTCTACGATACTGAATACTGTAGCAATATTTATGTACGGTGGGACTCTAGAGGCAGCTGCGACCTTTGACATTGACATATTTATGGCTATCCCGCGGGAACTATGCAATTTTCCGGGATATAAAGTAAGCAGCCCGGTGATTTTCTCAACAGATAAGTAAAGAACAAAAAATATTTACCTTGCTACTCCACTACTCACGTGCAAGGTAACCAAGCCTGTGCGTAATATATATGTTTTTCATGCAACCCTCCCTCCACTACTGCCACATAAAACACATATAAATCCCAAAAACTTAATTATCCCTTACACCACACGTACACTGACGCGTTTCGATCCCTCTACGGGATCATTATCAAAGTTTAGTGAGTAACAACTGTAAAATAAATAAACTTTAGGTACTAATAGTACTATTAGTAAAGTTTGCATCAAAATCCGTTCAGCCGTTTCCACGTAATGCGGTCGCAAATATACAGATAAACAGATAAAAATTGTAAAAACTGTTCGAACGTTACGTCTGATTCTGAGTATCCCCAACCAATTTTTTTTTTTTTGTACTTTCGACCCTCTTCAGCTTTATTATATCTATGTATAGATAGAGGGATTTATAATTAAAAACAAAATATGTGAACAGAAATACGCCAATAGTTATTTCATTGAAGTAAAATTTCAATGAAAGGCGGGTGGTCAAAGAAAATTCTGACAAAAAATATTCCCCGAAAGGCCGGCTACACCAACAATTAAAATAAGTGCTTGCCACATTGTGTATTTTTCTGAGTAAAGCATTGCTTAGCGTGTATTTTTGGAAACGCGCGGCGCAAAATGATCATAATTTCATTCGATTACTGTCTCCCTAGCAAACACAAGCAAAATGCTGGTGCTTATTTTATCATCGATAGTTTGGAGTAGCTTGGCCCATCCCCAAGATTTGGCTTGGTACGGTGGGCCGTGGCACTTGGGGTGCGAGCATGGAGCGCACCTGTTAACCAGTAGTGGTCAATACAAAAAAGATAACGCAATCGCCATCAAAGCTGTATCCTTCAATGATGAAATCTACGTGATCACTCCCAGGTAGGTGTTCTAGTTAGACAAGCCATTTGTTAAGCATAATATATCAATGCAATGGCATAACTCAAATCATTTGTCAATGAATTATAGATTTAATCGTGACATTACGAAATGTTATACTGAATTTGAGAGACTGTTACCACCTACAGTCTAGTCTAGACAATTTTATCAGCTTGCTATTTGTATTAAAGTAATTTTAAACTTCCTCGAAAAATATACCTACAGAAATACAGCATACATGACTTACAAACTTACATACTAATATAATACTCCTTTCATCCACTCAAAGGTTGACTGGAAGAGATCCCTTAAAGGGATAAGTCCGCCTTTGTGCATGTATCTCAGTGTTTGTCAATTGTATTTGTCTTCCCGGCCATAGCTTTACTTTTCGGATTTTTCTATGTGTTCTAATTTTCATAGACATTTAGAAATTGTATTTGTCTTGTTTATTTTGCACAATAAAGAGTTTACATACATACATACATACTATGATAAATTTGGATAGGTAATTAAAATTAAAATTTAGCTAAAGTAAACATGAGCGAGTCGATCTTTTAGAATTATGACCCGAAAACTGAAATTTAAGGGTAAACTCGAAGTACTAGCACACAATATAAAGCAGTACGGATCAAATTCACGAATTAAGTCAAATAAAAGCGAGATAAAATTATATGTGTAATAAATTGAACACTTGCATAGTTTGGAAATTAATTACTTGATTTTTAGGCGTGTCCTAATCTAAATATTTCATTAGTTGTGCCTAAGTCTAGATACGTGACCTCAATATGCACTTAGGAAGTAGGCTGGCAACCTAGAAATGCAGTAAGTACTAAAAAGAAAAAAATGCTTTGCGTACTCGTAATGACAGACTGGCAGCATGTGAATTAATTAATAATTTTGAAACAAACAAGGTTGCAAGCGATAATGTAAATGTAGATCTATTTTAGTAACTTTGAATTACCTAACATAAAAAAGCCCACCTCATTAATTATTGAGTAGGTAATGGTGTTACTTGCACTCAATCATTGTTACGTCATGTGACATGTACAAGTAACATGTCAGATACTAGTACAATACATAGAATCCAATAGAATCAAATTTGTGTGAGTGGATTAGAAACGAACGATGGAAGTTTAAGATATGATTGAGGATTCGATTCGAGGCCTTTGGCTTTAATAAGATAGAATTATCATATTTAAACATACATACACAAATCATATTTTTATCCATCACGGGGTAGACAGAGCCTAAGATGACAAGACTTACAGACCACGTTTAGCAAGATTGAAGAAGATCGCTTCTTATACAAAGGTAAAAAAAACAAAAATATAAAGTTGAAACCATAAAAAAAGTTTGAAACCTCAGGATACAGTCAAAGCATGCTGTGTTTTTTTTATAAATTAAGTAGTGAAAAAAACTCTGCTTTAATTTCTTAGGCTTTGGTCGTTCTCGCTTGTCATCCGCAGCGCGCAGCGGCCCGTCGCCCGCGGCGTCTAAATTATGTTGTGTTCGTAAATGTTCGAGAGCGGTCGTTCTCGCCCGCCGCGTTATTGACATTGCCTAAGAATTTAAAGCAGAATTCGATCAGATCTTGATCGAATTTTTACTGAAATTTCCTGATTTTTTAAACATACTGCGACCAACACCGTTAGTTGTGCCTTATGGTTTTATTTGAAATTAAATTAATTTGTCCAGTTACGAAACCTAAAACAGCAAAACCAGTCAATAACTATACTTGTACTACACGGAAGAGCAAATACAACAGATAATTTTCTAAAACATACTTACAACTTATTCTCATTATTTCGTTGATCGATCATTTAACTGGTAAATCTAGTACATCTCGTCAATCGGAAATAGCGAAACTAGTGGTCAGACAGATTAATTAGACATTACCTCAGTTTAATGGTTTAACTTCTCGAGCGGTCATTCGAATGCTCAATTGGCAAGTTTAATTATTATTGTTGAAAAATCTATAGGCAAGTTTAATTATTATTGTTGAAAAATCTATTGAGTGAAGGTTGGCCAGGATATAAAATTACCTTAACGTGTCACGAAAAACGATTTGTCGGTCAACATCAGATATAATTGACCGCAATAATGAAAACTCGTGGTCTGCACATTACTTTTTGCGTATTTTATTTTGTGACGGTCTTAGGACACTCCGATACAGTTACAGTAGGCGTAGCACTGCGGCCTAGGATCTAGTGACTTTAACATACATACATACATAAATCACGTCTTTATCCATTACAGGGTAGACAGAGCTTATGGTAACAAGACCTAAAGGCCACGGTTAGCATAATTGTGGGCATATAGTTGGAAAGGGGAATCATAATAGTGATGGATTGCTAGCCGCATCGCCTATCACATGATTCCTAAGATTTTCCCCCAATCCCCTCGATGGGCTTTTGCCATCTGCGCGGGCAGACAAGCAACTGGTACATTTTATGTTATATCTTTGCTCCCAGACCAGTGACTTTAAGGACTAATATAAAAAACTTGAAGCTATGCAAACTTGTCAATACACAACAACTTTAGGTACCTACTACCATGGACGTACTGGTCCTACCTCATAATCTCAAAGACAAACAATGTTCTGGTACGTGTAGCCAGGCATGTAACAAAATGTGGTTAAATCTGAAAAGAAAGCTATTTTCAAAAGTAAATTAAAGAATATAGGTATATATAAAGAATCGGAAAAAATAGAGGCGTCAATTTTGATTGAATTAGGTTAAAAATAGCCATAAATTATAACTAAGTAGGTATATTATTATTGTGTGCCCTTGCAAGGCGTCATGGACTAACCAAAATTCCTGTAACATCTGTAAATTATGTACATGACTATACAATACATATGTAAATATAAATATAAAAGTGTGTGCACATTTTTTGCCCGCCACCTGTCATTTCGTTGTTCATGATTGGAGGCCAGCTCCTAGTCCATATTTATAATGATATTAATGATCGAGCCAATTGAATGGAATGGCGCCCGGAGATAGGGTGGGAATCGCTTTACCTTAGCGTAATACCTAATAACTATAGTAAGTTACCTTTGCCGTTTAGATACGGCGAAGTGTTTCGTCCAGAACAAGCCAGATGGACAAAAATTATTCTTCTACGTTTTTGGTTTGGGTTAGTTCGATTAATGTTTTTTGTCATATTTCGGGTTAAAGATACTTTATTCTCAAAAGAATTACATGAAATTCACTTAAATGAGAATATTTAAAGATTTACAATTAATTTGAAGCATGCAGTACATGGTAACAATACTTATTCACCTAATTAATTACATCCGAAACAAATAACAAAATCTAAAACAAGTGCAAACCAAAGTGTATAAAGAGGGTACCTACCTATATTTCTATACCATTACAATCCCAATGCATCAAGTACAACGGTTGCCGCATCCAGCGGCGCGCAGCCGCCGCCGCGCCACTCGTAGAGTCATTCGGGTCAAGAGCACGCACTTTTTTTTTGATGGCCTCCCAGACCTACAAAGAATTATATAATTGGCATGTTATAATATTAAATCTGTAGAATATTTAATAAATTTTCACTATTTAAGAAAATTTTCCATCAAGATTAATTAGTTTTAGCCCTACATAGGCTTAACTGGAAACTTTTCCAATGCGTACTCTTGACCCGATGTGTGGGTAAAATTACGCAAGTCTTAGGGTAAAGTTACGCACGCGGGGTAAACGTACGCAGTCATTCGGGTCAAGAGCACGCATTTTTTTTTTTGATGGCCTCCCAGACCTATAAAGAATTATATAATTGGCATGTTATGATATTAAATCTGTAGAATATTCAATAAATTTTCACTATTTAAGAAAATTTTCCATCAAGATTAATTAGTTTTAGCCCTACATAGGCTTAACTGAAAACTTTTCCAATGCGTACTCTTGACCCGATGTGTTCGCCTTCATTATTTGGTCATCTGAGATGAGGGTCCGCTGAGGGGCCTTCCTTATGTAATTTCTCGGCATTTTGGTGTATTCTGAAAGATTGAACAATTTTTGATATTTTTATTTCATTTGGGGTATAAGTACGCAACGGGGGTAACGTACGCGTGCGTACTATTAATCTCGTACTCTTACCCCAATCGGCAAATATACCAAATAATCAGTCACAACACACACGTTAAATACTTTTTACGAATATGATAAACTTACATAAAAACTACATTAAATGAACAATAGAAATATAGTATACTTACTGGCACAGAGCTATCTATTTAACTACAGCACACTTTTCCGTGGCTCAAAAATTAAACGAAATAAGCGTGCTACAAGTATTCGGCGACGTGTCGCGACCAGTACTTAGATTGCGTCGGCGCGGCCCGTGGCTCCTAAACGGCGTCAGTAGCGCCACTCTGTTTTACAAACACAGACCTCGGCCCCCCCACCCCTGTCGGAGATCAGACCACCGCGTACTTTTACCCACCGCGTGCTGTTACCCCGAATGACTCTAGGTGAGTAGTTATTGGCGTCACAGTAAAGTGAGATGAGATGGATGCGGCATATTTAGGTGAAATGTTTTAATGTTGGCTGGTTTACAACAAATGCATTAAGAGGTGTTGCATTAGATATTTTCTCGAAATAAGGTAATGTATTGCGGTGCGAGACAAGACAGTTACGCGGTAACAAAGCAGGGGCGTGTCCTTGCTATTGTAGCGACCCTAGCGCCACCTAGTTGGCCTCTAAATAACTACTACGACGCACGAGTAGCTAGCGCCAGTTCTAAATAACGCGAATTCAAAAGCCTCTGCAGTCCGTCTGGCATCCAGTGCGCGAGAACCTTCCAACTGCTTTTCTAGATAGTAGATTGATAAACAAGGGTTGTAAGTGATCAATTACACCCAAGATATTTAGGCGCACGAGCGAGCAAAGCGAGCGAGGGTGCTTATAGTTCGCGGGTGTAATTGATCATTTACACTCGAGTTGAACACTCTACTTTTCATCACAAATGCGAGGAAAATCCAAATCGTCACTTGAACTCGTCATTATTGTTAAAAAAAATACGCAATTTGTAATAGAGCGGAAGAAAATTTATCGCGCCAAACCGTCTTGTTTTTTTTTAATGGCCTCGCGCTCTTTGACTTTGGCACATTCAGCCAGCACTGGGCAGCAGCATTATGCCAGCATGGAGGTTTGGAGGTAAGTATTACGCAATACAATCTCCTTGTTTACCAGTTCGTGAATACAAAGAGGAGCAACATTCGATTTTTAAATTTACTTACATCCCTAAGGATGTAAATCGAATTTACAACTCGGATTTCAAGTTAAATGCAACCTACTTTCAGAGCTTAAGTGATGAAAAAAATATTATTATATCGCCATGCCCTAAAAATCTCTCAAAATGTTTTTTTTATCGTTGTTTTTGTCACACAGACTGAAGCGCGGTGTGCTGGCGTCAGTCTGGCGGGTGGTGCGCGAGCGCAGCGGGCCCGAGCTGGAGCCCTACCCGGCTTTGGCCGCGCACGCTGTCGGCGACTGTCATGGAATACAAAACGCCGTCGATTTCCATCTAGACTATCTTGTAAGTTACCCAATGTACTTGCTGATTGTCTAACTTGACGCACATACAAATACACGGGTTACTTGAAGCTGTATTTAATGAGTGTAAAATAAAATGTTGTAGGTACTATCAAGTGAGTCAAGAATTTTACTTTTTGGTTTTTTATGTTTATACTTTTACAGTTTTACCGTTAGAAAGTAAATTTCTAAACGACACTGACAATTAGAACACAGGTAGAAAAATCCGAAAAGTATTCTATGTAGGTATCAGTGTCGTTTAGAAATTTAAAATTTTGTAGGTAAATAAAATATCACATTTAATTCGTGTCTAATGTCAAAATGATAGTTAAAGACAAACGAATGTTAGGTAGGTACCAAAGTTAACATAAGCTTGCCAAGCGTTTATGAAATGGTAGGAAGTATATTCTACCATTTTTGACACTATTAGGATTAATCCTAGATATTAAAGCGTCTTGTGATTGTGCAACCGAGCTCACAATTGATTTAAGTAGGAAGTCTAGACTGCATAATTAAATGACACGTTAATCTAGAGTGAAACGGTTTCGCAACTGCCCAAGTTGGAGCCACACTTCGCTATTCGAGTTTACTAGTATCAAGCTTTGGCTCCAGTTTTTTGGCTCAATTTTTGAAAGCACATCACTCGAAAGTACCACTCGAAACTGGTATAAATCAGCTTAAATCTCCAAAACTACAGCTCTAATCAAAGTTTTGACTAGTTCACAAGATTAATGAGAGCTGTAATTGTCTTCTATCCTACTCGTTTTTCAAATTCAGCACAATTTTTCACCACTTTCGAGTGGTGTTTTCACACAAGTGCTTTCAAAAATCGGGCCCCTGATTCGGCCATAAAACACTTTCTACTTCGGCCATAATTTAGCCGAAAGTTTATTCACTTGTAAGTTGTACCTACATAAAAAAACCATTTTTTCTTGCCCGAGGGAAATCTGCTTTAACCAGAAACCCCAACCACGGAGAGGCTACAGTCCGTGGGCTCTTGGAATGGCATTCGAGTTGGTCTTTCTGTCTCACTCACTCGAGTATGATATTGAATCGGCTTTATGGCACCCGAAACGCGAAAGAAAGAGCCCACGGACTGTACGCACCTCTATTCGCCAAATATCTAATAGCTACTTCTTTTTTTTGATAATCAGCCACGAATAGCCAAGTACCTATAGCTTCCAGCATTAAGAAACGCGACCACGCGAGAATAAACTTTCAGAATTCTATTTTATTTTTATTACCTTGATTAGTTAATGGCAAGTAAGCGAATTCTAATTAATTCATATCCTTTATCGAGTTACGTAACACGCAGCTGCTAATAATTTCTTACATGAGGCCATACATAAGTCGTGTAAATTTATGAAATAGAACCATCGCAATAGCATAATTAAGGATTTACTTAATTAATATCAGCCCTAAAATTATCGACAGCTTTCAATTTTTTTCTGGGTAAGTACAAACAACTTAATATTTGTTTAACTATATCCATCACTTAAATATTTGCCTTAGCCAGACATAGAAAAAGCATTATTTTCCATGTAAAGGCTGTAAATTGCGTCACAAAAAGCACATTCAAGTAATAAACCAGAGGACACAAACTAGACCGACCACTTAAATGAGTCCACACCCGTGCTGTGCTGGGGCGCGGGGTGTGACGACCACGGGGCCCGCGAGAGGTGCGGGCGGCAGGCGCACTACCCGCCCGCACCTCTCTCCATTGGCGTGCTAGGCACATGCTTTCGACCAGGCGCCATACATAACGTTTGTATCTCTTAGTAGTCTGCGCATAACGTGCCTTGATCTCTAAAAGCCAGTTAGGATATGTTTTTAGAGCGTTTAAGCTCATTCGTCGAATCAATAATTTCCACGATCGCCGTGTGTCTCATTTTATACTAGGTACTCGATTCATTTATTTTTTATAAAATAATCAAAGCCATTTTATTGAGTCATAAAACATATGTTTTTATGTTATGAAAATAACTATTGAATTATGTAATAAACATATTTCATAAAATAAGTAGGTACTGGAATAATTGTTTAAAAACGTTTCATGATTTTAGCCATTTTTTATTTTGTATTTTTTTTTTAATAAATAGAAAACAATTCGTCCTTTCGTGTCTGTAGTGTAATGGACTAAATTTTGCATCAGAAAAGAACAATTACTATCACTACATAGTATAAAACAAAGTCGCTTTTTCTGTCCCCAAATCCGTATGTATGCTCTATCAGCTTATATCTTCAAAACTACACAACGGATTTTGATGCGGTTTTTTTTAATAGATAGAGTGATTCAAGAGGAAGGTTTGTAAAGTTTTTATAATACCTAGCGACCCGCCCCGGCTTCGCACGGTATATTATGCATGTATTATACATACAAACCTTCCTCTTGAATCACTCTATCTATTAAAAAATACCGCATCAAAATTCGTTGTGTAGTTTTGAAGATATAAGCATACATACAGACACGGGGACAGAAAAAGCGACTTTATTTTATACTATGTAGTGATGATACCGTGTCGTGTTACAAAACGTGAATACAAATTCAAAAAAAATCTCTATACTGAACTTTGTTAGACTTTATCATTCTAAAACTTTTCGAATATTCTAAAAATCTGTCATATCTGGCCTTAAAAAGGCTTCCGAAACTTGTGACTTTTAGCGAAATGAGACGAGATTTGGTTGCCCGCTCTTAATCTATCCCATTCACATACAGGGTAACCTCTGGGTGTTGGACAGCGGCGTGGTGGACGCACTTGAAGCCCCGCGCTGCACGTGCAAGCCGAAGGTCGTGGTCATCAGCACAATCCTGCGCAAGGTTACTAAACTCCTGGATCTATCGTCATTAACTGACTCCTCCTCTCTTCTGCAGTACATCGTTATTGAATATGTCTTCGGAGGGAAACCTTTTGTGTAAGTAATGTTACAATTACAAGTCGAGTCACGAAGAGGAAAATTAGCGTGGAAATTGACACTGAAATATGGCAACGTGTACTACGCCACACAACTTTAGGTACAGTCGAGGGCAATGAATATCAATACAGCCAGTGTGTCAAATATATGTTTCACCGACCTTTGTGGCATAAAGGTGTAGATGTTTTTATCGTCTTGGTAACGTACAGTCAAGTGTAATAATAAGTATTTAGTCAAAGTTTCAAAAATAAGTACCATACACTCTTACACCGGCGTAATAAGGTCGTGGGACATATCTTTGAGAAGTTGGTATCGATACTTATTTTTGCACTTGACCGTACATATATTTATGCCCTTGACTGTACCTACGTTGAAGAAACTGGATAGCGTACCTCTATGAAACCTTTTTATAGACAATATCACAATCATTTCTTTGGCATAATGTGAGGGCTACCTATTGTATGTCAATATGACATTTTCAATGACAAGGTTCCATAATGGTACAATTCAGTTTCTTTGACTGTACATGTATGTTGGGTATTGTATTGTTGGATGGAACGTTATCATAAGCTTTGTTATTAATTTAATTATGAATAGAGATACAATAATGATTGATCAATAAATACCTAGTTGAATTATCGGGACCAGGCGGTCATGAATGTAGTAGTAACAGCGTTCGAAAACTTGCATTCACGTGTATTTTTTTCTTAATTTTGCAGTTTTCCGATGAAATGCACACGCAGTTGAAAGAGTGTTAAACCTACACGACTAATGTTAATATCTACTTAGCTATATAATTAACTAATAACTTTTACAAATAGCTATAGGTAAACCCAGAAAAGTTTAAAAAAATAAATTATTGAACATTTTACGAAACATTAATTATAGTGACCTATTTTCTCTCAATAACGCATCATTACCTACTGTCAGAAAAGTATTTACGAAAATTGAAGCGAAATAGTAGATTGATAAACAAAAGGGCTGAAATTGGAATGGGTAATTTCACCCGAGTTGAACACACAATTTTTCATTTCGAATATGAGGAAAGTAAAAGAAGGTATTATGACAAATTTCACTAACGTCGCACGGTCGCACTTAATATTTGTTACGTTTGTCTTTCTTTTCCCGCTCTTTTTTCTATTGCGTGATTTGCGTGCATTGCGCATTTCTTCTGCCACCAATGGCTGCCGGCTAGTTTTTTTTAACTTGCAGACACGGAGGTCGCTATCAATTAATTGTCGACTTACATTTCATGCAAAAAAATGTACCGAACTTAATAATTCCTAATTCTCGTTGTTTACGCTTGCATAAGCTTATATAGCGTGTATATATGTTATTTTCAAATAAGATTAGTTAGCCTTTTACAATTAAAAAGGGACTTTTTGTATAGATGATTATAAAAAAACATAGATTATATGGCTATATGCGTATTTCCATTACGGTAGAGATTTTTTTTTAATTACTTTCATCCCAAGGGTCGCAATGAGTCACTTTCAACCCGCTATCCATAATATAATAATCAATAACCTACTTTCAGAGTATGAGAAATGAAAATTTTATTATTACCGTAAAACTACACAAATATGGTCCTAAAGCTCCCAACTATGGTCCAAATCTGATCCAAATATTTCCGTTTAGGCGTCACTTTTATTAGAACGAGGACGTTGAATGGTTGAAATATCTTCATTAACGGAAGGAAAAACTTGGAAAAAACAAAAAAGAATATTGGTATGGATACTTAAAGTCGTCTTGAAGTTATGGACCATAGTTAAAGTACTGGACTATACTTGGGTAGTTTTACGGTACTCTATAAGTATTAATTAGGCTCGACTTGTTTAATTAATTGATTGAGACCATTTAATTTTACGTGGTTCACATAGCGACTCGTACCTAGGTAAGGCCACGTTACAAAAACGTCCAGTTTATTGCAAAACGCCGTTTAAATTCGTTATATTTCAATACATCGCCTTCATTTACCCGGTGCGTAGACTGAATTACCTTGGCAGAGACACTGGGTTTCGAAAAAATGCTTTAGGCATCGTCTGCGATAGAATAGAAACTACTTAACAAGAGTTACAGCAATTGCGAACGCTTGTCGATTGACCGCATGTGCACTTTATCTAGCTAGTTGTATGTATGTAGGTCCAACTGCGACACATTTCTCGCCGAATATATTATGTTCATATATTAATCGAAAGAGTGCAATTGGAACGAATGTTATTATTGGCCACTATTGCTCATGCATTGTGGTAAAAAGAACACTGGGATGTTGTTCTCACGTAATGTCCATTAGGTACATGGTATTTAGAATTGGGAAGAAACCAAGAAAATATTGCTTCTCCTGCAGTTTCCTTGGAAACAATAATAAGAAGTACCTAGCCTTAGTAGTGAATAAATAATATATTATAATGTTCATACATTGTATACTAACAATGTATTATCAACTGAATCAAGAATTTTTATATCTTGATTTTTATGTTTACTTTTACGGTTTTACCGTTAGAAATTAAATTTTTAAATGTCACTAAAAATTAGAACACAAAAAAATCCGAAAAGTAAAGCTATGGCCGGGAATCGAACCCAGATCCTCGTCATTCCGTGACGCGTGCTAGCACCCATACCTGCTATAGGTGGTGTAGGGTATTCCGTGCTAAGCTTGTCAAAAAATGAAACTTGTAAAAAGGACTTAACGTTGTTATGAACATTAAGACTACAAAACCCTGAGCGGCAGGAGGTTATGGAAAGAGTAAGTAAGGCAACCGATCCACCTGATGGTAAGCGATCGCCGCCGCATAATGAGAACCAGCAACCCCAGGAGAGTTGCCAGTCGTTAGAGCAAGTGGTAAATAACGAATCAATCTCTGTGTACTTTTTATCTTTTGCAGATACATTTCAGACGCTTCGCGTGGCGCGATCCTGGTCCATGACACGTCGTCAGAGGCTGAATGGTCGGTGCTAGCGTGTGCCCCAGCAGCTGGTCTCCAGATCGCGCTGGTGAGGCGCGGGGCAACCCACGCTATACTAGTGGCTGTCAGAATAAACTACCCTGGCATCGTTGAGATAGACACCGCCGCTTTACGGAGACGGAATTCCGCCACACCGCTTAGAGGCAAGTTTATTATGTTCCTACGTATATACCTATTGTCTCCATCCATACTTATACTCGTACTCGTGGATCACCATCACTGGATCCATCGCTATAGCCATTGTAGGGTACGCCTGATACTTAATACTAAACTGTATTCGTTTGGCAAAACAAGGTCTCGGGAAGCACGAAGGGACTGTAACGGCAGCTCTATTCCAAATAGTTTAGGTATACCCAAAATCTAGGTAGATACCAATAAGATGACGCTTATGAAGAAGCTGTTTTAGATACGATTTAGAACACAAGTCGTCTCACGCTACTGACCAAGTCATTCTCCAGTTCATGCGCGTTCCGCAGAATCTTAAGTCACAAATCAACTGATGTCGCTAATGAAAGTTTGATAAGACACGTGTGTTCACGTTAAGCCCAGCCCAACACTCGCACTAGGCTGGGGTATGAAGTGAAGTCCAGGCGTGGCCAGTTTCCTCGGAGCTCACACGCTTACGGTACAGATCTCCAAATCAATTAAGCCAGTAGACATTCTTGTTTTTTTTTCAGTATTTGGTGAGCAAACGTACCCAACCTACCTCCTCGGTTCTGACGCCCACCACGTTTACCTGCGAGCTTCAAACAGTGCAGACGTGATGGCATGGGACGCACGCGAGGGCTTCAACACGTCGCGCCTCATCAGCGTCCACACCCCTGCCCCGCACCTCGTTCCTACCTCAGCAACCCTGGACCCCTTCAAACACATACTGCTGATACTAGACTCCAACTACGCTGATGTCGTGCATAGCCATTTGCCTGCTTACCACAGGATTTCTTTTATAGGGCAATTGTAAATTGGTCTCTCAAATTTGCTTCAACCACTATTTTATTTTCGATTCGTAAAACCCCACAAAAGTAGGTTTTTTTTCAATATGTTTCGTAGTTAATAGTTATGGTGCTCCCACACCGAAGTTAAGTATAGTTTTATTTTCCGTTCGTATTATAATATCCTAATAACCAGAAGTTATAACAAAAGTTATGCAGAGTTAGTAAATTTTAACGTGTTTTACATTATAATTTACGTAGCACCATAAAGGAGCGAGTGAAAGTTCCCAGTCTGGTAAATCTAGTCTTGAAAAAATCTAGTTGTGCAACAAAATTGTATCGTAAATCGTGTCGTTTGATCATCTTATTGAACTCCAACTTTAGTATCTACGAGCAGCACAATAAATTATTACAGTTTTGATTTGACCTACGCATCTTCGTTTCTTTACTCAACTACAGATGCAATTAATATATCATTATATTTTGTCGATTTGGGTTTCAATCTTCTTAACTGACAGGAACGAGCTTAAAGGTAATAAAAAATGAAGAGACAAATTGTTTGTGTATGTAAATAACACTTATATTTTAAATAACGTTGTGAAAGTAAAATAAACATCTTTAAATTAAAACAAGTAACACGTTACAAATTCGGAGATGGGACGACCGTGTTGCAAGATCGGAATTATGAAAATTAGTTTCTATATTCATGACTTACACTGATATGAATATCTTATGACATTACCGTTTAGGTCTGCATACAAATAAGCGCATTAATATGTGTGACAAAGATGCAGATCAGATTAGACAAAGGGGTACTAACTTTCGAAGCTGCTATAACGAGTGGGCGATTTCTAAAAGTTACATGTTTTCTTATATAACACTGGTCGTCTATCTTCGAAATTATTATAAAATATAAAATTATAATATTTAATAAATGAGAGCCAGCCTTACAGAGCAAGAATCACTTTACAGAGTATTAGGTAAAATATATTTACGATTTTTTGTTAAGCAGTCTCCCGACAGGCTGGTCGCAGGAACCGTTTAGGCCTTACTAGTCTGCTTCATTTAACCTTATATCACCTTGTCTTTTATAAATCAATTTCAATATAAAATACAAACAAAAACTTCACATTCAAGTGCGACGTAAACTAAACTATGTGCAAATATGAAAATATGATTTTCAGTAAGTATTTACATTTTTCTAAAAAACCAGTAAGTAATTTGTGATCCGTAGAAACAACGTACAAAAGCCAATATATACAATATTTCGTAAACCATTAGAAAATATTCATAAAATCACATGATACCTTGCAAGACATTCCCGGTGGAATTGGCTACAGCGGCCATTTTTTAGCAAATACCAAACCGAAACCTGTTTACCGTTTCAATAAATCATCACCTGGAGATTAAACTGTGTATTGAATTTATTTATTTATTGACCCCTATAATATAATACCTACTACGTACCTATTGTAAATTACCAATTGTGTTTTATAATTTTTAAAATCACAACATCCCATGGGCCAAGGCACTAGTGTGGTATTTGTTATGAAAATTTGATAATAACGCCCGCTAACTACGGTACAATTGGTATTTATACTGTTTGCCTACTGTCTATACATAATACAATACACCACAACAATGCTTTACTTTACGCAACGATCAAACCTGTTCCAATTAATATCGGTTTTGAACCAATCTTTGGTATGTGTAATTAATGAATTAATTAATAATAATTTCCAATATGTAATCCCAGTTACTACTACTAGTAATGAGCTATAAATTCCAGGTCCACAGTGTTAATTGACACAATTGATAAACACGTAAATAAGTAATACTTATTAAGTGGTATAATTAAGGGCAGCGAATGGAAAACGCGAATGTTTCTTGTAATTATGTAAATAAACACACCCACATAAAGTAGTAGAAAACATACTTCCATACAAAATCGTTGCCTTGAACTTTGTTTTAAGTTGAAAATATGACGGCTATGTGAAAATGGAGTCTTCGTTCAACTCAAAATATTTTATGTAGGATCCCTAAATAATTTTTATACTGCGGACCCGGCTTTAGTGCTCGTTACCATTATTTGAGAAGTTGCAGCCGCTCATTCTTCTAGTCACGACGGTTACGCATAATAAATTAACTGTCAACTACAAAAAACAATCAGATCTACGGTTAAATACGAAATAAATAATGAATAGGACTGCGTGTAACCCTTCAATGGTACCTCCTGCTGTTCTCATGTCGATATTCGAGTTTTCCAAACGGAAGACTTTTCACCTGCAAGAATGCGAAAGTTTCGTGTACATAAAAACAATTTTCAGTAAGTTCAGTAAGCTTAATTGACATTAAGCTTCTATCTTTAACTCGTATCGTCAAATAAAGCTCTTCAAGTATATAAAAATCACTTTAAAACTTATTCAACTGTTGACTCCGCAACACCATCGACGCAGTATCTCTCCCGCTTACCCCAATCCCCCTCCCCCTTCTGTATTCATCGTGAACGTATTCATCCTTTAAGAATATCTTCTAAAAAGATAGAAACTAGTCAGATCATCCCCGACTTATCTATTTATCAAATACCTTTAAACAAGCAATTCTGGAATTTATATAATCTGAATCTCTGAACCGGCTCCATCGATTTTCATGAAATTTAGTATACAGGGAGTTTCGGGGGCGATAAATCGAACTAGCTAGGTTTAATTTTTAGAAAACGTATCGAACAAAATACCGAGCAAGGCTCGGTCATACAGGAACTCACTCTTACTCGCTAATCCTGCCGCTAAGTAGCAGTGCTTGCACTGCTGTGTTCCGGTGTGGAGAGTAAGACAGCCGGGGAAATTACGGGCACAAGAGGCATTTCGTCTTAGTCCTCTAGGTTGGCAACGCATCTGCAATCCCTCCGGGGTTGCGGGTGTCTATGGGCAGTGGTGATCACTTACCATCAGGTGACCCACTTGCTCGTTTGCCTTCCTATTCATATAAAAAAAAAAAAAAAAAAAACTAGACCGACCGCTTAAATGAGTCCTTGCCCACGCGGGGTAGCGGCACGGGGTGGGACGACAAAGGAGGCCGAGAGAGGTGCGGGCGACAGGCGCACTACCCGCCCGCACCTCTCTCGGTCCCGTTTGTCGTCCTACCCCGCACCCGTGCCGCGCGGGCGAGGACTCATTTAAGCGGTTGGTCTATAATCGTAAATTGAAAAGTTTAATTTTGTAGCTTTCATAATTTGTAAAATTTTCTTTTAAGGTTTTCTTATAACTTTTATTATATACGCTTTGGTCCTAGCGAGGTAAATAATCCGTCAACTTTGTACTATGTGACACGGAATCGATGCCATTGACGCTACGTTACCGCGTGATCGACTTAATTGTAGCCAAGCGATAATACTAACCTGTCCTATGAGATTCCCCGGAGATATGGTTGGTGTGCCGTGGCACGATGTATTTGGACTCCTGAAACATGGAGAGCATGAGGTCTTCGGTGGTAGGATGGTACTCGACGCCATTGATGCTAGCGACCAGCGGCGAGCTCTCATAGTTCCTGTTGGCGTCCCTCGCGGCAGGGCCGGCCCGCGCCGGATAGTCCACCGATCTCGGACGTCTCGTGTCCACGGGGGTCATCTTAGGGTTCACGTGAACGTCTTTGTGTATATACGGCTCTATCGACACGTTGGATTCGTTGTCGCACTCGCTCGTGCTCGCGTTCGGCTCATTGCCGTTCACTTCGACTTTCAGCGGCCTCTGAAGAGTGGGAGATTGTACAACGGTGGTGCTGTGGACGATCGGCATCGTTCGGTTAACGGAACAGGTCGCATCGGCCAAACCGTCGTCGGGGAGACTGGCGACGCTCCGGGAGAGCGAGGGGCTGCGGGTCGGCGGGGTGATCTCGGACTCGGACTCGGGCTCGGTCGGCGGTTCGATCTTGGCCTCCTCGACCTCCTCTTTGACCTCGGCGAGCTCGTTCGCCGTCTCGCTCGGCCGCTTGACATACTTCGGCATGCGGAGCGCCCAGTGCCCGCTCTGGTCGTCGGCGGCCCACGAATGGGAGACGTTCGGTTTTTTTCTCCTGTAGAACAGCATGTAGGCGGTATTGTTGACCAGCTCGCCGGAGGCGCTCTCGTCCTCGACCGGGGTGACGCGCCAGTCGTCGAACTTGTACCACCGTCCGTCGTAGGGGTTCTTGCAGGCGGCCGTGTAGTGGCCGGTCTCCAGGTCGTCCCCGTGGTGGTAGCAGACGGCGTAGAGGTCGTAGGTGTTGTCTGCGGGCGCGGCGGCCGCGGGCCGGCGGCGGGGCGAGCGCGGGGAGCGCGGCGCGCGGGGGGGCCCCGGCTGGCCGAGCGCGCGCCCGCCCGCCTCCGGGCCGCGCCGAGACAAGTGCGGCGTCATGTCCAAATCGGTCAGAGGGAACTCCACCATCGTTGTCAACTTCGTGCTCGTTCGACATTTGGCTTGCCTGCGACGAGAATTCAATTTTAGAACCTTCGAAAGTAGAAATCGAGGATTCAAATCGAGACGATATTCGTAAATATACATAATCGATATAAATATATAATCGTAAATATACTCACTGGCGAAATCTCTTCAGGTGTATGACTAAGATGTCTGGTAGCGACCACAAGCCGAGTGTTTTCACGACCGGCATATACCTCTGGCATTGAGGACATCTGCCGAAAGAAGATGACGTTGAATTGTAAAGTTTTCTTAAATGAATAAATACATAAAACATCCATGTCTCGATTACAAACAAACGTTCGTTTGATATTCGTCATACTAATCAAATTTCAAGACAATCCGACCACTAGAACTAGGTCATATTTGACTCGCAAAATTCCACCCGAACCAACATAGATTGCCCTTAAACAAAACCTCGTAAAAACAATCAAGCTGTGCACAAATCTGTATCTGAAGATTAAAATTAGTAACAAGCGACAGTTCTAACGCTGATGATGCTGCGAACTGACCTCCAGGCGTCTTCCTGCGCGAGCTGCTCGGCGCGCGTGTAGTGCGCGAGGCAGGCGTGCAGCGTGAGCGGCGCCGCCGAGCCCGCCGCGGACACGTGCACCTCGCACGACTCCGCCGGGTCGCGGATTATACTACCAACAACGAAATCATATAGTCCAGCGATTAACCAACACGAATCATTTGGGAATAGCAAATAATTTGACTTAAAAATAATACGCCAAACCACTGCGGTGACGGCTACACTTGCCCGGCCCAAGGTCGAATTAACCAACACAAATTACTTAGAAATATTAAAAAAAAAAAAACCACTGCGTCGAGCGGTTTGGCAAGTAGATTACATAGATAGAAAATGGTTAGAAGATTTGTATGAAACTTGTGCTTTGCAGGGTTGGTCAAGACATTTCTGAACTGCCGGAATGAGTGAGTGTCACAATAAACGATTAACAAGATTTACCTGCAAAACTTTCTTTATTAAAAAACTAGCGACCCGCCCCGGCTTCGCACGGTATATTATGCATGTATTATACATATAAACCTTCCTCTTGAATCACTCTATCTATTAAAAAAACCACATCCAAATCCGTTGTGTAGTTTTGAAGATATAAGCATACATACGGACACGGGGACAGAAAAAGCGACTTTATTTTATACTATGTAGTGATATGAATATTACAATAAAATAATAGACGCTGGTACTAAAAAAAACCATTCGTTATAAGGTCGAGGTCAAATAATACGAAACTTATCAGAGGTATTTAGATCGACAATCCTGACGGGTATTTGAAATATCGTTAATGTTTTGTATAGAATTCTGAGCTGATACCTGTCCCTGTGGGTGGGGTCCCAGAGCAGCTCTAGTCGAAGGTGGGGGTGTTTGTCGTGCGCACACAGCGCTTGTTCCACGTCCAGGGCAAACAACGGATGTGGCAACTGAAATAAACAAAAACAATATAACTAGTAGCTTGATGAGAATAAGTAAGAAACAGGTAAGTTTGAATATAACCTAAGAAACCGCTCATCAAAACACTACAACTAAATGACTGTTGCACAAGACGTCAATATAGTACAGTATTTTAAATTATTTTCCGTAGCAGAATTTAGGTCCGTGGGAATCCACAGGTGGAAGGAAGGGTGAATGGAATCTTAAAAATCGACGGGAACGATATATCGTATTCGTGGTCTATAGTGGTCTGTATCTTTGAACTACAAAAATTGTAGCAAAATATTCTAGAATATAGCTTGGTCGTTTTGCGACACCACAAGCCATTCCATGGATTTATTGTAAAGAACAAGAAGTCTATAAGGTTGTGTCACGAAACGGCTCAGACATTCAACAAGGAATCTATAATGAAATCTTTGTAAACGGGATTATGGTACCTAATCAAATTCCACAATTTTTTTGTACAAGAGAACTCTTCCTATTTTATAGATTAGTTTTTAATGGAATGTAGTTTTACCTCAGGTTGCAAGTAAGCCGGGTCCTTAGGCCGGTGCGCCTCGGCGATGCGAGCGCGGAATATGTCAGCGCCCTGCGAGCCTTCCAGCACTCTCTCGGCCACAACTTGGCACATCTCCTTCAGCATCAACTTTTGTAGGTCATCATAAGAAATCTCACGAGGGACTTGCATCGTGTATGGTGAGCCTGTAATTAAAATTCAAGGAATAAGATGAATTCTTCCCACCCAAGTATTTGAGTATCCTAATATCAGTTACTATAGGGGAGAAAAGTGGTCAGTGTAGCAAAAGGATATGCCAGATCAAATAAGTATAACAATACCATTGCGTAATGATTACTAATAGTGAGGTGACTCGGCCGTGTAAGTTAACCACAAATGGTGCGGTGCGGGGCAGTCTTGTTTCCCCACCGCTAATTCGCATACGTCCAAGTCCTTGCGACCTCTAGTGCGCGCTGGTATTTACTCATTATTAGTAATTACTATGCTATGACAATACTATTACTAATGCTTATAAACGAGTACCTATTAAAGTCCAAAGGGTAGAAGGATAATTATTAATTGTAATAAAAAGTTAAATAAGTAATCTTACCAAATCTCTCTCCTTCCAGTAAATTGACCCAAAGGATGAGTAAGTAAGGTGTTGTGGGAGTTTGTAGCAACGGCGGTGCCTCCACGCAATAGAGAGATCCGAAGTCTATCCCGGCGGGCTCCCAGGCAGCGCGCGCGTTACACCAACCTGGGATAATATCAAATATGCACATAAATTAAAAACGTAATGTTAAATATAAGGCTGCAAATTAAGTCACGACTGGACTATCGCATCTCAGGTCCTGTACTTAGTTTCATGGGCGTACCCAGGTTCTGGGCCAGGGGGGGGCTAATCAGATTTTTTATAAGCTAGGTGCTTAAAAAAAATTAAATTAAAATAGATAAAATGCGTTTATTAATATTTATGTACCTACAATAAAAGTACTAGATAAGATACTTAATTAGTAGGGACGTCAACATTATCCAGGGGGGGGCAGCTGCCCCCCCCTGCCCCACCCTGCGTACGCCCATGCTTAGTTTATTGGATCAAGTCTTGCGTTATCTAAGTCTACACATATAATAATTTAGAATCATGAATAGGAAGTAATTTAAATTTATCAGTTGCTTAGATGTTAGAGTTTGTCAGACACAAAAAAAACATAAGTTATGAGAGGATGAAATACCTGTCTCGTTGATTTCTGCCAATATGATATGATCGCGATCGATGCCCGTGTCAGTATGTAAAGTGGTCCGTAGCTCGTCCATTGTGGAGTTCGGAGGTAGCTCTACACCAATGCGTACTTGTCTAGGTTGCTGGTTCACGTACACAACCTGGAAACATACATTTTATTCATATTTATTTTAATATCCTTTCCGATATAAGGTAAACGCTTTTAAGGTAAATGCACATTAGATAGTGTGGTTTCCCAGGATTATACCTAGTTTGGAAGGTGTCCGGATGAAATCTGAATATGTCCAGATGAAATCTAATTTATTTTTTCATTAGACCCTGTAACTGGGCCCCGGGTATAGGCACAAAAAACGCAGTCTTCACTTGATGGGTTCAAACGCGCTTCTATTTGGTAGAGATCCGTACTAAACTAGTGGAACATTTTTTTCAAGTGCTAATGCAGTACAGAATACAGTCATTTTTATGATGAAGGATATCCATTTGTTATGATGAAGGATATTGTGGAACAACTCATATGACGCTATCATGGACTCCAAAATGTAACATTTACGCAACCCAGTTATAAATCAATTAAGTAGTCGATTATTGACATCACCCACTATCCTCATTCCTTATGACGAAAAAAAAAAAAACAAATTAGAAGCTAATGGATGTAGATTACACAATCATCATTTATATTCGGGTCTTGGTTAAGGATGAGCTTACAAAACTTATCCTTACATTGTTTATATTTACCAACATTGCCACTTCTGTGCCCACCATCACAATGACATTCACCATTACAATAGAAAGACATGGTGAATTTGATTGCGATTGTGACTGACTTATACAATATAGGCATCGTCAGTTTAACAAACTTACAAAGCCTGACAAAGATCATAATTATTGCTTTCTGGATCATGGCGGGTAACAGTGGCGTAGCTACCTAGGGACTAGGCGGGGCAGTGCCCCGGGGCCCTCAAGCTCTGAGGGCCCTCGAATCCTTAACAGATAATCTCGATCGAACTATTATTATTACAACGTAACCAGTTTATATAGTAGTGGGGCCCCATTTTTTTATTTGCACCAGGGCCCTTGGTTACCTAGCTACGCCACTGGCGGGCAATGACACAAAAGCAAGGCTTACATTAACAGGTAATGGAGAAAGCTGGGCCGTGGCCTGTCTCGGAGGTAGCTGCACGCTCACGCAATGGAACGGGTCAAATGTACAAGAAGTCCGCTCGCATTTCGCACATGTCAATGCTGATCTGAAAAATGTTAACAACATATATTGTAATTGCAAAAGTGGCTTATTCATTTTAAGTTTTAACAGTAGGAGATGAAAGAGATAATAATAATAATAGTACACATTTAAAAGTTGCATGACAACACCCTACTATTTGAATTGATGCAACTACTTGAATTATTTTAATATTGCTCGGAATACACATTGACCACTAATTTTAGATTAAAAAACAAACTGTTCACTTATCAGTTGTGAGATTGCAAGTGACCTTGGATTTAATCTCGTAATATCATGTGCGAATACAGAGCTCCCAGTATTTAGGTTACAAGAATTACCTATATTGAGCTTGGAACACTGCCTGGACAAATGAACTATTTCTTCGAGCATGGTTGGCTAATGTTTCAGCAGCAACTACTTCGTCCGACTTGCCTCCAGTGTTCTGCAATTTTATTTATACAATTTTACAAATACTACATAGCACAAAAATATAGACAATGTAAAAGAGTTCTTATCACATACTACAGAAAATACTTTTTGAAACCAATGTCTTAAACGCTGTAACCCTGGCAAGCTTAAGACATGGACCTGCCCCTAACTGAAGGCAATCTTTTCTATTTGAATTGTAATCAGTAAGATTAGTAATATTTGGGACAAACAAGACAAAGTATCAATATATTTACTTCCTGTATACTCAGTTAATTACAATGAATTGTGAAAGTATACACAGATAAGTATGCGCAAGGAATTATACTTATCACAGCTTTTGTTTGTACATTCTCATTTATGACAATTCAAGTTTCCAAAAATATAATTTGCATTTACATAAACTATTTTTGAACACTAAATGGCACAACAGTTTGAAGGGTATCAATGTATGTTTACAAAATTATATATTTTCAGCAACACCACTGTGATAATATATAATGTATATTTAAAATTCGATAAGTGATGTTGGAAAAGTACCTTGAGAGTCTTATATTTCTTTTTGGTGGCAGTGTTTAAGTCTTCATGGACTTTGTCTAACAACCAAAACAGGAATTCTTGTGCGTCATGTTGACTGTTCCCTCGATACTGCATACCATGTCGTTCCACTGCTCCCTAATAAGAAACATTTACATGAAAACTGCTTGTGGCTTCCTACTATACACTTGAACTAAGGAATTTATTGCTACCATAGACAAGACATTAGATATTATATTTCTGGAACTCTGCATAAAGGAGATGAAAAATAGGAATGCCAGTTTGCACAAGAGATAATAAAAATTTCCATCTCCATTCAATCTTATTGGAAGTTACTAAAAACTAGACACAGTTCACAGTATAATTGCACCTGAGGCCATCACTGCTCACTCATAATAGCATCCACGGGAATTATAATTAATGACTAGTTCACACTGAAGGACACAGGCATTAATTAGTAAAATTTATGTAATAAAAATTAAAGGATGATGCAACAATTTACCTTGAATGTAGTACTCATATCAGGTGTGTACCTACAAGCCCAAAGAGCTTTTAATAGAGCTGCCAATTGTTCCGTTACTTCTCCTCTTGTTCCATATTTTTTTGAATTAATTTTATTTCTTTTCTGTAAGTCTATCTGAAATGTATAAAATGTTATGAAAATTTAAAGGCTAACAGAATCAAAATAAAACCCTACAAATAAAGTATTATAATTTAAAACACTTACCCTGTAATGATCTAATACAAAATATTCAGCTATAACATCAGTATGAGAAAGGCACTGCAAGACAGCATTCATGTAACAAGTGTTGCCGTGGTTTTTGATGCCTGTAGCAGCAGGAGTCGAGCCCGGAGGCCAGGGTGGATCTCCGCTACATGGAACTCGCTCACCATTCATTACTGCTGGTGCAGATTTTACCTACAATAATGATTGATTATTGATGCTTTTAGATCAGTCTAATAAGATCATATAAGTTCCAACTACATATTAATTGACCTAATGAGGAATAGTTGTTCGACACTACTTACTCCAGTAACGTTCACGGTACTCATATGCTGCGCTATTTTATTCAGAAATCGTTTCCATGATGGCCTTCTAAACAACTTCCTCTCGATACTACCATCTTCCTTAGGAGACTCGGCAATTGTACAACTAGAACTAGCTTGTTTACTATCGCTGTCATTACTTTTAAGTTTGCTTGAACCAGGCTTCGTCGTTCCAAAAGGATTTCGAGGCAATGTAAAAGTCCTTTTTAATCGGGATCCTTCCACCTGTTTTGGTGTCATATTATTATCAGTCACTTCGTTGATTAATTCACTCTCCGAACATGATTTTAGAACTGATGATAAATTATTAGTAGACATAATTATTCTAATATGAAATAATTACACTTGAAAATAGCTATTTTAACAAAGAAATCTGATTATAAAACATTACAATGGATATGTCACTGACATAGGCGCCATTTTGATTCGATTGAATGAATGAAATGAAGTGAAGGAAAAAGAGATTTAGAAACGAGTGAGTGACTAATTGAATGACATCGTTTTGCTAAGAGGAAATTACCATGGATTTTCCAAGTTTCCAAAAAAATACGTTATTTTCTTTTTAAAAGGAATAAAATTAACAAACAAATTAGTTCCTAAAATTTAATATTTTTGTGCAAGTTTGCACAAGTTATGTGCAGATATTTCGCTAAACTTCACGTCATATCCAATTTTTGTGGCTCTCTCTATTTCATTAAAAGTAAGCATCTGGCACTACCCTTAAAGAAAAATTACGCACACAACCATAAAAATGAATGAATGAATGGAATTTTCTTGTTCTCACTCAACTTCATAGACTAAAGAAACACAGGAGTTGAATCAATTACAAAAAATCTTCCAAGAATGGCGATATGTATTAGGTAATCAAACAATGTCCTATGCTATTAATTGAACAATATTTGTATGTAGGTACATGTGTATGTATAAATGTTTTGAGACCTTAAAAAAGGCTTTCGCGGTTTCAATGAAAATTTCTAAATAGATTTTCGGAAAACCGTGTTTTTACGATTTTGCAAACACTGAGTTTTTTGGGCGGGAAATTTTAAACGTTAATTTTATTATTCTCCCGTGTTTAAGGATAGAAACAATAGCACCTGAAGGTAACTACGACGATTAAATGGCAACAAAAGTACTTACATAATTTAAAAACCACCTACCTTGCTACTCCGCTACTCAAACGCAAGACAACTAACGCCAGATGTGGTGTAGTGTAGGGAATAATTAAGTAGTTAAAGAGAAACCTAGAAGGGGCATGTGAAGGAGAGACGCGCGTCACTGCAACATTTAAGCGGAAAATTGCATGTATGAACGTCAAATTGAATTTGACGGTTCGAGTAGCAGAATAATTCTGCCAGAATCCGATTTTCTCGAGCGATTCGCTGTCATCAGTTAGTTGCTGAATCACATAAACCTAAAACCCATCCATGAGAGTAAATTTTGCAATGCAGTTATTTTAATGAGATCTGTAACAAAGACACTGTTGTGCAATGGCAAAACTATTATTTAGACAACTGACATTTTCAGACTGTTGTTATCTTTTGGCTACTTCACGCTGGATGATGTTTATTATACCTGTACAATGAACTTTAAGCAATATTCTGAGGGTGGAAAGTTCGAATTATAATACCGGTTCAGAACTTGTTATATTTTTATAATAGAAAAGCTTCGACCAATATTTGCCAAAATTTCAAGGTAGGAGTAAACTGTCGATGTGAGAGTTTGGCGATACCGGTTTCCCCAGCGAATGTGACTTATCGCACTTTTATTGTCTTTTGTTCTCTGGGATTTATGTTGTTTTGTGTGGCGGCAGAGGTGGGTGTGATACATGTCATGAAAAAACATTATATATTTCGCACAGGCCTGGCTGTATTGCACTTGAGTAGCGGAGTTGAAAGGTAAATGTTTTTGTTCATTATTTGTTACTCGCAATACCTTTCTAGATTTTTTATTTTATTTAGCTATTTCAACTAATAGTACGTCTAGTCAGCAAAAGTACCGAGAATTTATTTTCTTTAAACCATATAACACGGTCTATTAGGACAAAATATGATAATAACTCAAATGGTTTTGATGAGCGTAACTACTCATAATTGCAATCAAGTTTAAGTGCTAAGTAAAATTCAAGAAGTGACCGTAGTTTTTATTCCACATTCAACAGAAGCACCATTAAATTAAAACCGCTGCGCAACCCTCCATGCAGGTGCTTTAGCACTATCTTGTATATAACACCGCTACACTTCCGTAACTTTTGTACATCACTCCAGTGCTTGCACACCTGTAAACAGAGTTGTGTGCCGTGCCGATGATGTTGTACCCACACAGCTATAATTTTAATGGACTGACTGTCACTGTCAGTGCAAGTAATGTGATGTCATGGGAGTGGTGGCAATGAGAAATGAAAAGAAAAACTCTGAAAACTGCGAAAAAGACTAGTAAAAGGTAGGAAGTTGATATATTTTTGATAGCTATATTATTATTGGTGTCATTAAATTAACAACGCGTGTATTAGAAGAATAATCTTCAACAAATAAATAGCGGTTTAATTAACTTTTCGTACGGATGATTATTTAATTTAAAAAATACGATGAAATGTTTATTTTTATATTGCTTTACTCATTCTTCAACATTCTAGTACCACCAGTGTTTTGTAATTAAATTTGCAGTGTATTGGTCAATGTTCAGAAAGTAATTTGAATAGTAAAATAATTAAAAATAATTCTTGAAATACTAAACAAATTCACCTTATAGATGGCCGATTCGCTGCTAGATGGTAATAAACGAATAGTTATTAGCAGTGTGTAAAATATTTTGTAGTTAATGTTTAACCAAAAAGTTTAATAAGTATTAGACTATACATTACTATTCATATTAGGTACTTACTATTTTAATAAAATAAACATAGGTGGACAAAATTATGTTATTTATATTTATGTGATTGTGATACATTTTGCCTTTTTAAGTTTTTTTAAAGTACTTACACTATGGTGGGATTATTGTAAAATAAAAAGCTTGAGCACAGCTTTCAGATCACAGATACGCATCATGACAGTCATGCTTACTGTATGCACAACTCAGATACTAGAATATATTCTCATGAAGCAACTAATATGAACCATAAGAATAAATGCTTGCCTGGAAAGATGGTTTGCACTTACTTTTACATACATTTTGTTCTCGTTTTAATAAAAAAACAAAATTTTGCTACATATCCTGTTTTTTTTAAGGTACACGAGGAGATGGGGTCTTTCCAAAAACTAAAACTTCTCATTTGGAAAAATTTTCTTCTACAAAAGAGGCACAAATATCAAACTATATTTGAAATAGCCTCACCTGTGATATTTTCTCTATTTTTAATTTTAATAAGATGTCTAGTGGATCCCAAATCTCAGCCGGATGTTACTTATCCCCCATTCTTGCCAACATACTTCAACACGAGTGGGAAAATGCAGTAAGTATGATTTCACTAAACTGGTCCGAATGGTTATTTTACCAGAATATACTAGGTTTTTTTTCGACTTATTTATTTAACAAGTGATTCTTTCTAATTTAAATCCAGACTAGGGAATTCAACCTATGGAAAAAACATTAAGCCAACTTATTCATAATTTTAAATGAATTCTAAAACTATTTCACAAGAAATTGAAACTTAATCTTAAATAACTGAAACATTGAAATTTAATCTGCAGCCCTCTTTCTCTTATTTTTTTATTAAAGCTGACAAACGAGCAAGGGGTTTACCTGATGTTAAATGATCGTGATCACTGCTACCCAAGGACATTTACTGTAAACTTGGGATTGCTAGTGTGCTCTCGGTCTTGCACTAATACTCATTTTATTTTATGGTACTGATTTAATAGTTACTGGGAAACGTTAAACTGTTAAGGAATCATCTCTCATTAACACTAGCCCAGACGACAGAATAAACTTCAGGCCAAGTCAGCTGTTTGAGATCTATTTTCAACTAGCCATGAGGGGAATCCCTGATCGCGACGCGCGCGTAGTCGAATTCTCTAGCGTATCTAGTTTGGTACGCTTGTTGCCCACATTCCAATACATGCACATCTTTTGTAAGTTTTTTATGACACACCCACCAATCCAACAAGATACATAGTTCATTCCGCAATTGTAGAATCCAGTGTTTGAGGTATGGATTCCCTAATCTGGACTTTAAATAAGAAACTCTATAGCCAAACTTTCATATTCATGACATTAATGTGTATAAATAATTTCTAAAATGCAACATCTCAGGTCTGTAGAAAATATGACAGAAGTAAGAAACAAGGGCACATTAGCATTTTCACCTGAGTGCCCATTAGCTAGGAAAGCTTTAGTGGATGCCCTGGAAATAGTAGCATTGGATAACTTGAATGGCTTTCTTGCACTTCTATTTGATCCTGAGATGCTACCCAAACCTAAAGGATTCAAGAGTGCCACAGAAATGGAAAGTGCCCTCACTCAGCCTAATGCTATGACTTTGATACTTGTTGGTGTACAATTCGATGACAATATAGCAAGTAAGTTGTAAAATTCATTTACATTAATTATTATCTACCTAATAGAAGTTAAATTGCTACTTACCCAAATATTTATAAGCTCATGAAATCCTAACCTACAAAGCTTAAGAATCTGAAGAATGTACAGTTGATGATAAAAGTACTCATGCAAACAATTTTGGCACCTTAATCCATCTTGAAAAGATAAAGAAAGCTCCATTAATTTTACGCAAGGATTTTTTTAAATACCTACAGAAGGGACATAGGTTGACGTCTTGTTTTCTTAGGTATCATCTATTTAAATTGGTAGGTACTTAGCTATTATTATTACGCAATCGAATAATGCCGCTCCTACGGTGTAGTAGGTACCTACTGTTACTTTTGCAAAAAAAAAAAACATTTTTCCAGCAGAAGTACTTATTTAAAGATTCGGTATTTTAACCAACGTTATAGCGTACCTACAAGTATCTCTCTATTTTAAGTGACAGTTTTGTACCCTAGATGCGAACGTTATATTCTTTGAAATTTTCGGATTGCATTCGGCACAGGCTGTTTATGAATTGTGAATTCTCAAACGACTTGCGTCGTACCATAAATAAGCTTAGGGTATGCTATATGTTTGATTGCAACTAATAATTGAACAAGCCGACTTTGTGCCTGACCAGTTTGAACCAATTAACTATTAACCTACTTCCATTCCTTGGATTCAGATGCCACCAAATGGCCCGATGATGTTGTTATTACTTTACGATTCCCTGCCACTATGAGGACGCCGATGGTAGACAACCCCATAAGACTGAGTTGGAGAACGAATCTCTTATTCCCATTGTTTCCGAGGCCGGGGCCCCGAGAGGCTGACGACATGTATGGAGGAAAAACACCAGGTTTTCATTTTTTTGATGAGCTCTGTACCTACAGTTAATTAAGCTAAGCTTATTTGTCGCAATCAGAATTATTTATTTAGGGCCTGTTTTACCACTCTCTGTTAAGTTGTTTGATGACGTCTCTGTCTGTTTTGTAGTAATAAATAGAGATGGAATCATAGATAATACTTAGTGTCAGGAACTTAACAGAGAGTGGCGAAACAAGCCTTTAATTCTATATGGATAGGTAGGTTACGTTACGTAGACGAGTACCATTGATGTAAAGGCTTCTTTAAGAAACTAAGTAAGGTCCTACAGTTTAAGTAAGTATTTCAGCCAGACACTTACGGTACTCTTATTATGTGCAGTGAAGGACATGTCCATAGCTAAATGTTTTTTTTTTCTATGTACAGGGTATTCTCCGGAAATGTTCCTTGCAGTACAGCACGCATTGTCCCAGTCGATACTAAAGCAGAAGTTGGGGAAACCCATTAACACCAAAGTGTACCTGCAAAGGTTTCCACAATTGTCCTACAGAGATGACAAACTGCTAATAGCTCTAGAGAAATTCATCTCTATGATAATAATGTTATGCTTTGCGTACACGTTCGTGAATACAGTAAGGGTCGTGACTGCTGAAAAGGAATTGCAGCTCAAGGTAAATTAGATTGTACCTTACTTAATGTTCTAAATTAATTTTTAAATTCTATGCTATGGAGCAAAGAAATAAAATGGAATGTACCAGTTGCGTCTCGTCCAGCGCAGATGGTTAAAGCCCATCGAGGGAATGGGCGAAATTATTAGGAATCATGTTATAGGCGATGCAGTTAGCAACCCATTACTATTTTAATTCCCCTTTCCACCTATACGCCTTCAATCATGCTAATCGTGGCCTTTGGGTCTTGTTGCCTTAGGCTCTGTCTACCCCGGGAGGGATATAGAAGTGATTTGTGTATGTGTGCAATTTAGAACTATAGTAAAAAAATCTTTCTTTCATCGTGTAAGTATATTTTACTATTATAGTTATTACTGTATACTGTTATCGTCTAACTCGTTCATTTCACATCAAGGCCTGCAACAAACATGCGGGATTCTTATTGCAATCAGGCTATAGATTTAAATGTTGGGTTAGGTTTTTCACTAGAAAATGCATGAAAAAAATACAAAGTGTTATGCGCTTTTTAGCTGCTGATAATCGCTGGTTGATAATTTTGACACAGACAAAAACTGCGCCGATGCTGTTTTATGTAAATTTAGAAATTAGAATGGAATTAGGTAAACTAGACTCACATACCTACTAATTACTTACTCAGTTTATGCACTATAGTCAAGCTCAAAAGTAGCTGAATCCCTTAGTAGTTTGTTGCAGTAAACAGCAGCACTGGGACCAGGGAGAGATTGAAATGTTGAAACTGGCGACAGTGACAAAGTGCCAAGTAATTCAGCTACTTAATGAGGTCAATTGTACTAGATACGCTGTTTTTTAATATTGTAATATACTATAGAAGCGAAGCCATGATCTATTTTTACGTTGTTTTTAAATAATTTACTATCTAACGAGGTAGGTAGTAAGGATAGTACAGTCCGCAGCAAAAGCAGATAAACAGTATAAGAGCTCAATGACCTTCACCACGCTACTTCATCGCCAAGGTAGAAAGAGGCTGATTTATTTACTTTTGATGTTGATTGTTCCTAATCAATAAGTTTAAAAACGAACTACGGGAGCTATTTTATTATATTTATTTATACAGAGAGCGATTGAACCTGATAAAATCGACACCGATGCTGTCGCGCGTACGCGAAACGCGTGTCTTCATTGATGACATAGCAGTGGGCTCTATCGATTTTTGAAGGATGATATTTACTTACTATGTGTTCTCTTGGTTCGTTTAGCTAATCGTTTCTCAACCGGTTCAAAAGTTCTAGGGTTCACTATTGTATTTGTTTTTTATTCTTGTACAAGTGTTTACATACATACTATTTGCCAGGGAAAAAAACTTACGAAAGTCCGGTAAACGCTTTGATAAACTAATTAGTTAACGGATAAAACAAGACAAAGTAATACCGGGAACCCAAAAGATGTTAAGTATATTAGTCGAAGTAAACGGTTGAGTCTCGATAGCTTACCTCAATATTACATCGATTCCTAATTTGCACAACATTCAACAGGAGACTATGACCATAATGGGTTTGCCGTCGTGGCTGCATTGGCTAGCATGGTTCATCAAGCAGTTTTCATTCCTTACAATTTCTGTCCTACTTATGGTGCTTTTATTTAAGGTAAATTAAAACAAAAGAATTGGAATGCGAATTTGTTACAGTTCTAATATTAACAGTGTTAATTTTATTGTTTGTTTCTAGATTCCGTTTAAATCCACAACATCTGGAGACCGGTTCTCAGTGCTCACATTCACACCTTGCACGGTGCTTTTCTTTTTCATGATGCTATTTGTTGTCGCTTCGTTAGCATTTTGTTTTATGGTCAGCGTGTTCTTCACTAGAGGTAAAAGGCACTTTTGAGTTATAATTAAATTAATTTACAGCAGCATTACGCGATAGCGCCGTTCCCGGTGAATTATCGTTGATTCATTAGTTAATCGATGAACCTTGCCCCGCTTCCCTTACATTTGCAATTCTACGGACGATTTATTTCGATGATTGTCTAATTATTGCGGTTGTTGCAGCGAATACCGCCGCGTCGTTCATGGGTCTGGCTTGGTTCGCCACATATTCAGTGTTTATGCTCAGTCAGATCATATATGAGGACACCAGCCTGTCTGCCAAATTATTTTTGAGCTTAATATCGAATGCGGCTATGGGATTCGCATTTCAAATGATTGTCATCTGTGAAGGCACTACGAGAGGTAAGTAATGTAACCCTATTGATATCGTATAATTTTAAAATCATTTAGATCTGTTTTCGGGATACGTCGGCTGCCATTTCCATGCCATAGCTAGTTTCTATCTAGAGAGCGAGATAGAATACGTTCGTGTAATGTACCATATCACTAAAACTACCTTTCCAAATTACCCGAATGAAGGGCAATACAATTAATTAAAAGAGAAGTACTATATTTTTTATAAAATACCTATTTACTACGACAACAGCGACTACTGATTCACACATAATGAATCATCATATTATCATCTCAATGGAAGCTTTGTTTTGATGTTACTTTTAGTATTTAAGTATGGGTAGCTAGTAACAAAAAGTAAAACTTAATAATCGGATTAAGAAAACAACAAACATCATTTAGTTTCTTCAAGTCTTTATTTGGCAATGTACATTATATTGGCCAAGTTCTAAGAATACGTTTTGTATTTTTTTAACACAGATTTTTTTGTACGTAGAATTACGTATTGTAGAATTACGATGAGGCGTAAACCGTGTTTTTTTTTTTATTTATGTCAAATTAAAGGTGTAGCATGACGTCTTTTTATAAGATAACCCGCTAGAGGGCACCGCGCGCAATAGAACGCGGTATCGTATGGCCGACACAGAAACAACAAGTAATAAGGCAAACAGCAACTGAGATTACGAAATACGCCAACAGATGGCGCTGCGCGCAAGTTACATCGCGCTATCGTTTGTTTAACCGACCGTCCATATATACCCGAGACGATTTTGTATGATGATCTTACAACAGACACAGGAAGCGAGTCTGACTAGCCTAGTGTGCACGTTTCTGCTTCTAATACGTTAGGACGTTAACGGGCCCGGTCTATCCGACTCTGCAGGTGTGTGCACGGGTTGCCGTATCGCAGTGGCGGTCGCTTCCTCGGGCCATTACCCCCTGTTTTTTTGCGCTCTAAAGTTAGCCCACTGTTAAGGGCAAGTTCTTTTATATTTTCTTTAAAATAATAAAACTTCTGTACACCACCACCGTGTATCAACACTCCGTCCGACGGACCTCCCCGCAACTGTTCCCTGCGCGACCCGTACCAGCGTTACACTGGCGACCAACGGTGGGCATCAAGAAGAATTCTACGTGACGAAGTACGGCCGAGTAACAACGACTGCGGTGAGAACGAAGGAGGAAACACCAATACCTACAAACATGTCTTATCAACCTGACGCAAGAACAATTTACCGAATTACTTTCTTCAATTAGTCCACGAAGAAGCGCATCTTTCGCGAACTGCTCTTTCAAATATGACGGCCAACGTGATCCTCAAGCAGTGGAAACCTTCCTAGCTTCCATCAAAATTTACAAGGACGCGGAAAACATATCCGACAGAGACGCTTTAAGAAGTATGCTGCTGGTATTGCAGGGGGAGGCTGCAATATGGTGGCAAGGTGTCCAAGGCGAAATAATTACATGGGGCCAGTTCGAAGAGAAGATACGACACATGTTTGCACCGAAAAAGCCAGCTTATATCGTATATCAGGAAATCGTCGAACAAAAACAACAAGAGCATGAAAAAACTGAGAGTTTTATTTCACAAAAGAAAGCCCTCTTCGCCCAGCTTCCAAAACCAAGCCTCTTGGAGTCCCAGCAGATCGATATGGTGTTCGGTCAATTACGCTTGGTAATCAGGGAGAAGATACAACGCTCTTCAGTAACAACACTCGATGAACTGATTACGGCGGCAAGAGCTATTGAGGCAACGATGGAGGAAAAACGTTTCAGTTTCAAAAACTTACTGAACCAGAAGCATCACAACACCCAACCTTCCAATAGGGGGAGATGCTCATATTGTAGGGTGATTGGACATGCTGTTGAAGATTGCAGGAAAAAGAAGGCTGAAGAAGAACGAAACGCGCTTATGCCTACCAATATCTACACTCCGAAGCCAAATCCAAGTACCTCATCATTGCATTGCTACGGGTGTGGAGCACCTGGCAGATACCGCAGCGAATGCACCAACTGTATGCCACAGAAAGTAAAGAAGGAATCAGTCGGGTTCTGTGCTTTGAACACTATTATCGACAGCCGATCCCGACCGGTGGTGTTTATCGATATTGCTGGAGTCCAAGGTGTCGCACATATAGATACATGTGCGAAGGCTAGCATTGCATCGCACACGCTCTTTGAAGTACTGAAACAGAAAGGTGCCAAATTCTCTGAAGAGCAGGTCAGCATTACTCTCGCCGATGGCTTTCCCAAGCAACAAAGGGTCCTTGTTACTAAGGTTCCCGTAAGACTGTGCGACCGAACTATCGAAACTACATTCCTGGTACTACCAGAATCAACTGATAACAGAACTCTTCTGGGAATTGGTTTCATTCAGAAAGCTGGAATGATTCTCGATCTGCCGCAGTACACCTGGCACTTTAACAACGTTCCCGAGCAGATTTACGAATTGTATTCCGAGGACTTTGTTACTTTCGATGCAGAAAATGCGACAACACCTAACGACTTAACTCATGAAGCCGCCTTACCAGAAGAAGAAGCATCTAGAGTGTACAAGGTCGCTCGCATAGACTTCGGAGATACCCAAGAACATTGCAAGCGACCGAAACCTTGTTTTGATTTGCGCCCATCACAGTACGCCTACATGATGCGAGATGCTGAGATGACAATAGTTGAGGCAGAAAACAATTTATCACCCCATTCAGCGACGTTATTTCCCGGGCCTGATGAAGTATTTATAGACACCATCGATATAACTGGGAGTATTCTGAGCGATGAGGAGCAAAAAGGCCAACTTAAGACGGAACCTGCTAAATATGCTGAGCATCGAATTGACACTGGCGACAATAACCCCACTTCAGTCCCGCCATATCGAATGTCACCACCCGCACCCATATGCCACATACGAAAGAGAGGGCGACCAAAGAAGCAACCAGAGGCCACAACCACAACCACCGAAACTAAGAAACGAGGTCGAGGGCGACCCAAGAAGCCCGGTACACGTCATGCCTAATAATGAACTGTCTCCTCGTCGGGACGCCCATCGGATCCAGAGGGGGAGTCTGTAGCATGACGTCTTTTTATAAGATAACCCGCTAGAGGGCACCGCGCGCAATAGAACGCGGTATCGTATGGCCGACACAGAAACAACAAGTAATAAGGCAAACAGCAACTGAGATTACGAAATACGCCAACAGATGGCGCTGCGCGCAAGTTACATCGCGCTATCGTTTGTTTAACCGACCGTCCATATATACCCGAGACGATTTTGTATGATGATCTTACAACAGACACAGGAAGCGAGTCTGACTAGCCTAGTGTGCACGTTTCTGCTTCTAATACGTTAGGACGTTAACGGGCCCGGTCTATCCGACTCTGCAGGTGTGTGCACGGGTTGCCGTATCGCAGTGGCGGTCGCTTCCTCGGGCCATTACCCCCTGTTTTTTTGCGCTCTAAAGTTAGCCCACTGTTAAGGGCAAGTTCTTTTATATTTTCTTTAAAATAATAAAACTTCTGTACACCACCACCGTGTATCAACACTCCGTCCGACGGACCTCCCCGCAACTGTTCCCTGCGCGACCCGTACCAGCGTTACAAAGGTTTTTTTCAAGTTTTACGGCATTCCACGATTTGTTCTGAAGATCGTATAATATAATACTTGTGTATTTATGGCCATATCATCGTACACATGACGTGTGCAATTTATAGATACTAGTTAAAAACAAAATTACTGTGCGTAGGTTCGAATAGTGAAGTGTTATGACACACACACGATGCGACACGGCGAAATTGTATACGACTATGATACCCATTAATTGCTAGTCTGAGCCTCTACTTGTAAATACGTCATATAAAAAGATAAAAAACGTCACTGTGAAAAAGACGAGAATAAACAGTGAATGACCTTGTTTGCCGTTTTTGTTGTAGTTTTGTTTCTAAGCAACTAAGTAAATTGGTTTGTAAGTATTGATATGTTAGATCATACATTTGAAGTAGGTAGCAATATTAATATCAGTTAAGAGTATACCTAATCTGTTTTACCACGTTAAAATGGCACATTGTGGGCAGAGAGGGACATACGATGCTATGAGAAATGAGATACACCAAGCTTTCTAGCACCGATGTCGATTCACGACTATTACCTAATTTCTACGCGGTACCTACACATACCCATCTTACCAGTGGCTGCTACAATGATATAACTCTTTTCAACCCCGACGAGACTAAAAGATGGCTGATGGAAATTCGAAAGAGACGGCTGTATTTTTGTAGCGGCAGCCTATGCACTCTATTTGCGCAAACGACCTGAGCTTTTACAGCGAAATTTACTTTGTAGAGATATTTAATTCGCCACATCGTCGTTGTATTTCACTGCTTGTCTACTCTTAATTATAAGTACGAGTATATCTAATAGAAAGTTTTAAAGTACTAAAGGCTCAGAGCCACGGAAGAGAAAAACAAGTGGAAACGCCTTAAGCTCCATTTACCATCAAAATTGTTGGTGTCTAAATTTATAGGTACTAAGGTGATAAACTGATAATGGTAAAGACGCACAGTGAAATCTTGGCGGCTATAAAGAGTTGTATGAGTATTGAATCAAATGAGATTATGTGGAAATGAGCAGCCAGATTTAACGGTAAATATGTATATTAAAGGAAAACTATAAAAACAGGCCCTGACGTGTGTACGCACGTCAGTCTCTCAATCACAATACAATATTATTGTCATGTCTAAGAACAACATTCGGTGTTGCTTAGACAACCGTTTAAACACTTACATACATGTAGATAGATTAGATTTACAGCCAGTATATAAGCAGGCGCTATACAGCCTCTAATACGCCCCCTTAATCTATTACATGTTACAGACATACACACATACAGACAAGTTATAAAACACACAGTAGTTGCCTGTACTCTGCACATTATTTTACAAATAAAACAAAACATACAAAACCTAAACCTAACAAATGAATAACCGCATAACCATCAAGAAAAATAAATTAATCTAATACCTACACAAAACAATTCAAACATAAAACAATTATAACAACAACTATACGTCCGCCCCCTTATTAGAATAATTTATCAAAGAAAACTGTCCTAAAAACTCTTTCAGTTTCGGGCTGTGCACGGACTTAGTTAGAATGTCAGCTATCATTTTATCGGTTGCCATGTACCTGATCTCGACTTGATTTTTCAGAACACATTCCCGTATAAAATGATACTTTATGTCTATATGCTTTGTTCTGTTATGCATCATTTTGTTAGTTGCAATTTTGTGCGCAGACTGGTTGTCGTTGTAGATTACAACCGCCTTTTTACTATCTACAGTTAAAAGAAGACTGTCCAGTAAACTACGCAGGTAAAGCGCTTCCTTTGAAGCCTGACTAAGTCCTACGTATTCTGCTTCTGTGGAGGACAAGGATACGGTAGCCTGCTTCCTACTCTCCCATGTCACGACATTCTTACCTAATTTAAAAATTAGACCAGTGAAAGATTTTCTATCTAGCGCTCCACCCCAATCTGCGTCTACATAGCCTCGTAAGTCTAAATCCCCCGACTTCTTAAAGGTAAGACAGAGGTTAGACGTACCCTTCAAATACCTAAGGACTCGCTTTGCACATTTAAAGTGTGTTTCATCGTAACACGAATTAAACTGCGAAAGTGCACTCACTGCATGCGCTATGTCCGGCCGCGTATTACAGGCTAAATAATTGAGACATCCTATCAAACTTTGATATGGCAGATTACAGTGTGAATCAGCTGACTTTTCGAGCTTGATTCCCACCTCCATTGGAGTACTAACCGGCTTCGCATCAGTCATGTTAAAATCGTTCAATATATTTAATATAAACTGCTCCTGATCAAGATGAATAACATCTTTATCCCGCCTCAGTCGCATTCCTAAAACATGTCTAGCCGCGCCTAGATCTTTCACTTTGAACTTTTCAAGCAAACCAGTTTTTAATTTTTGCTTTTCGCGTTCACAATTTCCAAATACGAAAATGTCATCAACATAAATTACTACCACTAGCCTCTTGTTATTTTTAAGGCGTTTCTGGTACAAACATGGTTCTTGTATTGACTGAATAAAACCTAACGCTAGCATCTCTTTGTCTAATTCGTAGAACCAAGCATTCGATGCTTGTTTCAACCCGTACAATGATCGCTGAAGCTTACATACTTTGGTTTCTTGACCTTTGGCTACTGCTCCTTTAGGCTGGAGCATATAAATATCTTCTTTAATCTTTCCGTATAAGAAAGCAGTAGTAACGTCCCATTGATCAATAAACCAATCGTATTCAACCGCTAGTGAAAATAACATTCGCAATGTAGAGCTTCTAACTACAGGAGAATAAGTTTCACCATAGTCAACGCCACGTACCTGCGTAAAACCTTTGGCTACCAATCTAGCTTTGTACTTGGTTACCTTGCCATCGCTGTCTTTCTTGACTTTGAATACCCATTTGCATTGTATTGGCTTCTTATCAACTGGACGGTCGACTAACTTCCAGGTTTGATTCTCCTTCAGTGATTGTAGCTCGTCGTCCATCGCCTTCTGCCACAAACCACTATCAGGCCTCGCCAACGCTTCTTCAACAGTCAATGGATCGTCATCTATCACGCTTTCCATCGCGTACATGACGTTACAGCCATAACGATCGACTGGATTACGCTCCCTTTGAGGATACCTCCTTTCAATCGGTTGAGGTAACGTCACTTCCTCTTCAGCAACTTCCTCTTCAGGTACTCTCTGCTCTGGTGCATTCGGTACACTCTCCTGATCGACAACGTCACTTGACGAACTGTTGTCATGCGCCTCCGAAGTTCCAGCTCCACTGTTGCTGTCATTGCGTACACTAGACTGAACAATCGACTCTGAATCCAGGCTTAAGCGTACGACAGAATCGTCACTTTTCACGTCTTGAAGAAAAACATTTTCTAAAAATTGTACATTTCTCGCTGTAGTGATTTGCCTTGTCTTCGGATTCATTAAACGATATCCTTTCTGGTTATCGGGATATCCAATAAATATCGTCGGTTCCGTTTTCATGTCTAGTTTGCGTCGCTTCTGTTTTGGTTTCAAACTAAAAGCCAAACAACCAAAGATTTTCAGATGACTCACATCTACATCTTTTCCAGTCCAAAGCTTCTCAGGTACAGCATCGCTCAAAGCTTTCGTTGGACTTCTGTTCTTCAAGTATACAACTGTATTTACAGCCTCTGCCCAATACTTTTTGCTCAATTTTGCTTCCGATAACAATGTCCTCGCCTTCTCAATAATGGTACGGTTCGCCCTTTCCGCAACAGAATTTTGCTCTGGTGTATAGGGCACGGTCGTCTGGTGTTTAATTCCTGCAGACTTCAAAAATTTATTAAACGGACCATTACAATACTCTGTTCCACAGTCAGATCTAAGGCATTTTATTGACCTACTCGTCTCTTTCTCAACTTCCGCCTTGTATTCACGGAACTTATCGAAAGTTTGACTTTTATTTTTCAAAAAATAAACATGCGTCTTCCGAGTATAATCGTCAATAAATAGTAGGACATACCTCGAACCTCCGTACGATGGTTCTTCCATCGGTCCACAAAGATCAGAGTGCACGAGCTGTAAAATCTCGTTCGCTCTCGTACCTTTGTTTTTGAAGGGAATCTTGCATGTCTTTCCTTCAATACACGCAATACATGGTTCAGTCAAATCACAACTTCTAAATTCCATTCCCGTAACAAGGCTTTTCAATTTATTCATGTATTTTTCGTTTAAATGCGCCAGCCGTTTATGCCAAATGTTCGAAATATTTTCATTTTGTTTTGACAATGTCAAATTGACGACGTTGTTTTTGTTTTCTTCCAACTCGTAAATTCCGTCAACTTCATGACATCTTGCAATGGGTCGATTCTGTCTTTGAATCGTGCAACCTCCTTTGTCAAAATTAATGCAATAATTCTTCTTGGTCAAATCGCTAACTGAGATTAAGTTCATGGATAAATCGGGAACGTGTAAAACATTATTCAAAGATAATTTCTGTTCGTCGCTGACTTTAGGTTCAGCGTTCCCTCGTCCTTGTACGCGTAGCTTTTCACCATTCGCTACCGAAATTTTCATGTTGCCGTTCTCGGGTTTGTAAGACAACAACCTGCTCTTATCATGAGTCATGTGATTTGAGCATCCACTGTCGAGATACCATTTGTCATTGTTAATCGCCTCCTTTGCATTCAGGCAGACATTCGCGGTTCTCTTCCGCTCTTCGCATTCGGACGCCTTGTGTCCCTGCTTATGGCATTTATAGCACTTGTAAACAAACTTCTGCTTACGATCAACGGGTTTAGTGCGAGATCTGGCATCGTTCTGTGCTCTTCTTGTGACTAGGGCTTGTTCGTGGTTTATGTTCATCTTGCTCTGTCTATTTCCTTCTTGCAGCAATTTCGTTTTTATTTGCTCCAACGTGATCTCGGTACCGCTGTTGTCTACAGCCATGATGAGGGGGCTGTACTCAGGGGTCAGGCCACCGAGCAAAATCGATATGATCCAGTCCTCTTGAATCGGTGAATCAATATCCGAAAGTTGCTGTGCAAGAAACGTAACTCTTGCAATGTAGCTTTCAATGCAGTCAAAATTTTCTAACCTGCTACTGAACAGCTCTCGTTGAATGCAGATTCGTCTTCCCCAACCTTTGTCTTCGTAAGCTCTCTGCAGATTACTCCAGACATCTTTGGCAGATTTGGCATTGTAGACGTGAGTAAAGCACTCCGGTTCCAACAACAAACAAATCGTTGTTCGTGCTTTCCTGTCGACATCTACATCTACCACATCCTTTGAAATTACTTCCCACCAGTTTTTATTTTCCAAGTAATTCCTCACCAAGAATTTCCAGTTCGGGTAATCAGACGAACCCTTCAATTTTCTTATTCCGCTCATGCCAGTCGAACAGCTGTTTTCATCTGACATTATGTCACGGAGAAAATTTTCACGAGCTTCAAACCACTTTTATTTACTTTAATAACCTTCACGTTATTTCTGGACTGCTGAGGTCCTGGGCCCATAACCAAATGAGATTATGTGGAAATGAGCAGCCAGATTTAACGGTAAATATGTATATTAAAGGAAAACTATAAAAACAGGCCCTGACGTGTGTACGCACGTCAGTCTCTCAATCACAATACAATATTATTGTCATGTCTAAGAACAACATTCGGTGTTGCTTAGACAACCGTTTAAACACTTACATACATGTAGATAGATTAGATTTACAGCCAGTATATAAGCAGGCGCTATACAGCCTCTAATAGAATCGCGACAATATCGCGAGTGATACATTCGTTGACTTTGGATTATTAAAAAAAAAACTGACTTGAATTATTATATAATTTACTAAAGTCATAGAGTAGACAACCTTGGTTATTTCCTCTATGGATAAAGTTGAGTTGGAAACCTATCTACAATATATTGATGTTTAAATTGTCGTAAGTAATGTATGCAGGTATTTGTTTCTATTTATCCAGGTTTGCAATGGGGAGATTTTTTCACAAGGATATCGTACCACGACGATTTCATGCCTGGCCATGTGGTTCTAATGTTGATTTTTGACACAATGCTGTACATGTTCATAGCTATGTATGTTGAAAAAATACGACCGGGCCTATACGGAGTACCATTGCCTTGGTATTTCCCACTTACCAAAAGTTTTTGGCTGCCGAAAAAAATTAAAGTTGAAGGTAAGCCACGCAATATAAGAAGTCTTTAGTCTATGATTGTTTACCGTGATTAGGATAACAAACGACACAAACGTAGAGATGTACACACAGCAAAGCTAATCGGTGAGCACCCTAGTTATCCACGTGTGTCATTCTATACACACATCCGCACTTATCCGCTGCCTTATTACGCACACAACAAAATGCCCTATCTGTGCTAATTGTGTTTTCTGACTACCTTCACGCATAGTTATTCAAACCTGCTGGTATTTTGTTCAATGGAAGCATAATTTTGCCACCAGTATTATAAGCGTGGTGGCTCAGGTGTATTGACCTAGGGTTATGAAACCTAAATAACCGGGTTCGAATCCTGCACAAGTGTATCTTTTTTGTTTTCAATTTTAAATTACTAATCTCAAAATAAACTCATGTTTACCTAAAACAAGAAAAAAAGGACGTAAAAGAATAAAACAATAAAATGCAATTATTGGTTCAAATTGTTTATTGCAACATTTAATTTTTATTGTATTAGCCTCTATTTGTGTTATTATTATTATTACCAAAAGTAATTAAATTAGCTAAATAAAACTGCACACTTTTCCTTATAGAATAATATTCATAAAATAACACACACTTTAGAGGCCAGTATGATTTTATGTTTACTAAAAAGTCTTATGTCACTAACATAATAATTATCTTGCAAATTGAATACACAACCATAATAGGGCTATTTTTAAGATGACACATAATTAATATCTTAAATTCTGGTTTATTAGGTTTAAGTCTGATAAAGATGAACGAAACGTTTTATTTGCGGACGTGTAAGTCAGTGGTGAAATGAATAGACATGTTAAATGACAGCCATTAACAATAACATCATTTCACACTGGGTTATAATCTCCACTTTGAAGCGACTAAGCTACCTATCTCGATTTGGTTTGGATTTTGATACCAGGGCCCATCGATGAGATCCAACCCCATAGCCTAAAGTAACACTGCCACTCGTTCTGCACTGTAAAACATTACTGTGTTTATATATTTAATTAAGTTAATATATTTCGTCTTCATCACTAAAAATCACTACATTTGACTTTGATTGATGTAATAATCAAAGTCAAGATATTCACGAGCAAAGGTTTCTTCTATGCTGGTCCGTTAAAGCATGTTTTTTGCTGGTCTACGGCAATGCAATCCTGCAGCATGCAGATGGTTTCGCACAGGTTGCAACGTAGCATTGTGTCTTGTTGCTGTGAAATGGGTCACTAGCGGGTGCGGCAACTACATAATGTCCAAATCAAATGGCAGGAGATGAGGCTTCAGGTTTAGGCCCAGAACGAATATTTTTATCGTGTCCGAAGTCTGCGTAAGGGTGAATCCATAATGGCACAGTCTTCCGCTGCAAAATAAATGAAGTTTAAATAAAAACATTTTTCGTCAAAGAAAGTTGTTTAAAACATTACCGATAAAATAATAAGTCATTGTTTTTAACACCGTTTGTCTACTTACCCATATCAAAAAACGCCTAGCGATTCCTTATATAAATAGTTATATTGTTTTGCTCTTTTCAACAAAGATAAATGAAAATCCATGTTTTGCAGCAAAGGCAAAATTAAACAGTTCGTAAGTATAACACACGGTTCATCCCGCAGCTAATAATGGCTGCCAGCGGTGACAGTTGTTGTTTGTTCACAAAATCATATTATTAGAAATTTGAGGGTAGAAAACACTTTATATTGTTTAAGACGATAACGACCAAAATAGCCATCAGCTAGCAACTTTTAAACTCCAGTAAAAAGAGTCATACCTATTAATAATTATATTAAAAGAAAACACAATGCGTTTGCGTTTTTAACATATTATATAAGAGTAAAATTAAACATACAATAGACTGCAACCACCATAAAATTAAATAGTTACGGAAAAAAATAAATTATAATTTCAACCTTATTTCAAAGCTCATAAAACAGCTATTTACACAAATTGCAATACAGTAGTCGCAGATTGAACATAATTCATAAATTCACCATGTAACTTGCATACCTCGGTGGCCTAGCGGTCAAAGACAGGTCGAAGATTTGACTTGTGCTATAGTGAACCGGGTTCGTATCCGAAGAAAACGGAATATAAAATAATAATAATAAAATGACATTTTTGGATGTTATTTCAATGGCCATGCTGGTTGTGAGGAATATTGCTTTGGAATTGGAATCTCAGACTTGTTGAGAAATAATAATATAACATCGTCGCATCAGTGAGATGGTAACTACTCTTCGCTAGTAATAATAGTTCAATGCATGGGATTGCATAAATTTGAAGATTCAAGGTCGAAGGAAGCTTCGATTCGGTTCTCTCGCTTACACTGGGGATGACAATATCCAATGTAAGATTAGGTAAAATATTTTTAGGACAGTCTAAATAAAAAAAATACTTTTACATTATTTTTGTAGAAGTAACTGAAACCGGAGATATTGCATTTTCAGCCTTTGAGTGTGACACGATACCGGCGGGGATTATTTTCATTTAATTTGTAATTATTTTTTACTTAATTTATTATAAACTAACTTAAATAGTTGTAACTTTCTTCATTGTTATTTTATAGTTAGTTGTTGTTTATTCAATAAACAGGTAATTTACAGTGACATTGCTCATTCATCTTGTTGCTAAAAAATCTGTACTTAGGGGGTAGATTTTATGATCGAACTCACTCACACATTCACATGTCATAGATTCTACTTAACGTTCATGTCGATACTCAACACGCATAGACGTGTGCGTGGCTGTGCTAACCGCATTATTTTGCTGTGTGTACCTGCAAATACGTAGTGGTACGTACTTATTTTAGGTGAGCCATAGACTAAATACTATTTCAAGATTTTTTGCTATTGTTTGTAACGCGTGTATGGCATTATGCCAAAACTAGAAGACAGACTTCTGTTAAAGATGTCCTTGACCGGTATGCAGGAACTAGTGTCCGATCGAACTTTCGGTTTCGACAAGTTTCCGTGTAGTTTCTGTTTCAGCAAAAAAACTGCCGAATCTAGAACGGAACCTATGTGACTGATCCGTAGTCAATTAACTTTTATACCGTTACTTATCTATAAATGTATTGAAAATTCGCTTATATGCATAAAGACTATTTTTTTTTAGATATCGAGGGCACAAAACGGGGCTCTGACGCAGAATATAACGATGCATTGCTAAAGGTCGTCCACGACGAAGAACCACAAGGCGTCCCTATGAGCGTCAATATAAAAGTACCCACCATGATACATACTTTTTGAAATAACGAAATCTTAATATCGTTTAAAAAATAAAACTTTTTTTCAGAATCTTACAAAAGTGTATAAAGGGCGTAGAAAAGCAGTAGACAACTTAAACTTGCGAATGTATGAAAATGAAATAACAGTGTTACTCGGCCATAACGGAGCTGGGAAAACTACTACTATATCCATGTTAACAGGTAGATCCATCCATCCATACTTACAAACTTTCACGTTTATAATATTAGTAGGACCTTTGGATAAATGTGAGAATCACTCTTCATTGCTATCTACGAATCTTTCCGTATTAAATTAAGTAAGCTCATAAAGTTTTTCTGTTCACTTAGGCACAGTGCCACCATCATCAGGGACAGCCACGATAAACGGCTACGATATCGTGACGGAAACGGAACGCGCCCGGAAATCAATCGGCATCTGTCCCCAGCATAACGTACTGTTCCCAGATCTTACTGTGGCAGAACACCTTATATTCTATTCGCGATTAAAAGGAGTACCCGCGAAAAAGTTATCTAGCGAAGTTGAGCATTTCGTAAAGCTATTAGAGTTGGAGGAAAAGGTAAGTTTTGCTTTAAAAGTACAGGTCGTAAAAATATGTACGATTAAAATTAGGGGCCCGATTTTTGATAGCACATGTGTGAAAATACCACTCGAAAGTGGTGAAAAGTGTGCTGAATTTGAAATACGAGTAGCTTAGAATATACTTCGCAGGATCGGTGTCATTTTTGGGAACGAAACGGCACGAGACCACGTCTGTGTTCTGTGAAGCGAGAGTGTAAATGAGAAGCTATGATTAAAATATAAAAATAAACAGGTTAAACAAGTTACCTTGCTCAAAATACAAAAAGTTCTTTACACTAAAAATAATATCTATATCTCATCGAATACAACGAAAAGTAATAATTGTATACAGTGGAAGATGCCTACATTCATTTTGATGACACTTTTAGTAGAGTGAGGAAATAAAAAAAAACTACCTAATTTGTAAACTTTTGATGACATATCTTTTTTTCGACGTCCGGTTTTGATGAAACAAACCTTCTAATTATGTTGCTCCAGACTAAGCTTAATCATTCATTAATCAAAATTCATTCAGTATTTTATTCAATAAATCGTTCGCAGAGAAATGTACTATCAAGTAAGCTGTCAGGCGGGCAAAAGCGACGGCTTTCTGTTGGGGCCGCGATGTGCGGGTCGTCGCGAGTGGTGTTGTTGGATGAACCGACTTCGGGACTCGACCCCGCCGCTAGACGCGCGCTATGGGACCTTTTACTCAAAGAGAAGAAAGGTAAAGCAACTTCAATTACTCACCATTCTGTTACTTATTCAGAAAATTTACTTTTAGCAGGCTATTTACTTAGCTATGGATTCCTCCGAAAACGCGGCGAAGCGACGAATGAGGTTCACGACGTGTTGTCCATGGAACAATGTAGACACTGAGCTGCATCGAAAATTGCTCTTTAAGAATCCACAGTGTCCTATACATGTATCATTAACGCCATTCGACACTTAATATCATAATTTTCTTCATCAATGGAATACTTTCATTGTTTAACAAAGAACGCCGCAATGAAAGAACTTTGGCACCTGCATCGACCGGTTGCTGAAACTCGCGCGTCGCTTTATAGTGGCACCGCTATCTGAGAAAACCTTAGGCTATGGTCTCCTATTTTAGGCTCTATGCGACGTTTCGTCACGTCGTACGCTACGTCATAATGCTTAGCTTTATTCCCCTTAATCAATGCTATTATCAACGCTTCAAGAAGCTTTTTATTACGAGCAAGTTCCAACTTGCAAGTAACTCATTTGTCAAGTAATGCTTGTGAGGAAAAATAAAGTATTCAATGTCTCGGAATAAAGTTTAGTAAAGGATATATAGGTATATTATAAAATACTACTAATGTAGCCATTCTTTTTTTAGGTCGCACAATGATTCTCACAACACATTTCATGGATGAAGCGGATGTCCTAGGCGATCGGATAGCAATCATGGCGGGCGGCAAACTGCAATGCGTTGGTACGCCTTATTTCCTGAAGAAACATTACGGCATTGGGTATAAATTGTCCATTGTCAAATTGGACAGCTGCAATGTTGAAAACGTGACAAGTTTCTTGAGATATTATGTTCCGGATTTAAAGGAAAATACGAATATTGGTAAGCCACGCCTTTTTAACAATCAATGTACAAATCTTGTTTTTCCTTAGATTCTTAAAAAAAGACTAAAAATATATTAGTTCTAAGCTTATATAATCGATTCTTGCATTTTAGGGTCGGAATTAACGTATATCTTGCCAAATGACAACGTCAGCAAATTTCCTAACATGCTCAAAGAATTTGAAGAAAAGAAAGATTCACTACACATTTCAAGCTATGGATTATCGGTCACAAGTCTTGAGGAAGTGTTTATGAAGTAAGTATTTCTACAGCAACCCTTTTTTTAAAGATACCTACCAATATCTCCATTTAAACTAACTATGAGGCCAATGATAAGGTTGAAGAAAACACTAGGTTTTTATGTGGCGGTTGTTCGGTAGAAAAAGTTAATTTGTCCTGATTCGTTGCTATAAATATAAATTAATTTTTGCTAGTTCTCTTCACAAGCTGTTTAACATTATTTTTACTAATTCTAGAGCGGGAGCGGAGCATTATGCAGAAGTTCCACTTAGTAAAAGAACAAAGTCTGTCATGACTTATACTGATCACGCAGTTTTTCCAATGGAAAACCACGTACACAGTAAGTTTATTCTACCTACTTGATTTATTATAGACGCAATTCAAACTTAATAATTATTATTTATTCAATTATTTTAGATATCGAAGCTGATCCTATACCTAAAGAAAGAGGCTTCAAACTACTAAAGAACCATATAAAAGCAATGTTTCTCAAGCTAGCATACAACTCCACAAGAAACAAGCTAGCTGCATTAATACAGTTCTCTTCACCTGTTATAAATATAGTGATATCAGTAGTTATTTCAAGATCTTGGAATTTTATATCGTCGCTACCACCGCTGACCCTTAGCTTAGAAAGTGGATTCAAATTGACCCAGACGCTTATTTCTGAAAAGAACTTGACTCCGAACTCCACGGAAAACAAATATTTGACGGCGTATAAGGATTATTTTAAACAATCCAAATACTCTGGAATGTCTTATACCGACGTGGGCACGATGGATATTGGAAAATTCTATCTCAAGTTGGTATGTCGTATATTTGTTGTCATTTTAAAGTCCACGGAATAACGGAAGAGGTTTGGAAAGCCTAGTGGGCGTCACATGTACGCCGGACTATAGGTGCTCAGCATTCACTCTTACTATAATATTTCTTATACGTGCGTGCGTTGCCTTCATAAGCCATGCTGCATATATACATACATGCATAAATCACATCTTCATCCCTTGCGGGGTAGACAGAGCCTAAGGTAACAAGAGTTTGAAAACCAAATCTGCATTTTGTTCCATGAAATTCAGCTATGCGCGTAATGCAGTGTATTCATAAATAATAAAGTCATAAGGGGAATCTATTTAGTTTTAGAACTCAGTCTGTGTCAAAGTTACTTGTTAAGAAATTGTTACTTACAGTTAAATAATGCATGGTTGCATTGATTGTGGTTCAAAATTGATTACGAGTACATTTTAGGGTACAAATCATGTTGGAGCCCCCCCGTCCAACTTCTTTCTTCTATTCGGTGGACTAAACAGTATCGTTCTTTAATGAAAAAAAATCAAGATACGAGAGGCTAAAATGTATTCTTAAATTTCTTCTAGAGTAAAGATAATCCACTACGAGTTCAGTACGAGAATGTTATTGGTGCGACATTCGCTCCTAATTCCATAACGTGCTGGTTCAGCAATTTTGGATACCACGACTCTGCCGTTTCTTTGGCGCACGTGAACAACGCGATATCTCGCGCCGCCATACCCGGGAGCTCTTTGACAGTTGTCAACTATCCGTTACCGTACTCAATAGAGAATCTCGTAAGTGACATTTTACTTATAAAATAACACCCCAAAAGAATTCAACGGAGTGTAAGCTTTTACTTGATAGTGTTTATGCTGTTATGTACACTCCTGTTGGGAAATGTTGAATTTAAATATAGGTAAGTTTTAAATTAGTGTTTTCATCTATTATTTTAGCTGAGAGTGATGGCGACTGGTGGCACCATGGGTTTCCAGTTTGCGTTCAATATGGGATTTTGTATGGCATTCGTATCGTCGTTTCTTGTACTCTTTGCGATAAAGGTAACTAATTTAATAGTTTTCATACGGACAACTTATCAAAACAATTGTGAAATTAACGTAATTAGCAGTCTTAATCAGTTGATGGAGTTCATGTTTACGCGTTTTTATTTGTACAGAGTGAAAAAGTATTGTTTCTTATTTGTTTCGAGTTCAAAATTCAGGATTCAAAACTTTATTTTGCCAATAGGCCGCCAAGGGCTCTTTTACATGACTTTTTTTTTAAACTACCAGCGCATTCGGAAATACCATCGCCAAGAAGAATGCGGCGCAAGAAACTTGGCAGAAAGTCATTTTTTCAAAATAAATTAAATTTAGTACCTACTTAAACTCTACTTATTTGTAATACATTTATAAAAGGGATGTATAAGGTCCCAAAGTTAAGTAGGTACCTTAAATTATATTGGTCTATAGTGGAGATGTATAAAGTCTCTACTGGTCAAAGTAAAACAAAATATATGAAAAGAGAGAAAAAAGTAATTAAATGAATGTCATCATTTGCATATTGATTAAAGTAGCCATTCTAGCTTCTCCATCTCAAAGTCTCATTTATCCTAACGTTTAAAAATGAAAAACTATCGATTGGTTGTCCTCTTACGGCAGAGCCGAATCAATATGCTTCTACATTATCAACCTTTCATACACACACACACACACACACACACACACACACACACACACACACACACACACACACACACACACACACACACACACACACACACACACACACACACACACACACACACACACACACACACACACACACACACACAAATCACGTCTTTATCCCTTACGAGGTAGACAGAGTCTAAGGCTTGTGGTTCTTAACCGGTGGTCCGCGGACCACTGGTGGTCCCTGGAGACACCCAAAGTGGTCCGCAGGGCCAATCTAACAAATAATTAGATAATTAGATGTGACAACCAGACACAACGCATGAAGGTGCCATTCCGTCTATTGGGGCCGATCGTAGCCATACGTTAGATATTATGTAGTTACTAGGTTAGGTGGTCCATGGCAAGACAGAAACTTTGTCAAATGGTCCCTCATGACTGAAAGGTTAAGAACCACTGGCCTAAGGCAACATTTAGCAAGATTGTGGGCGTATAGGTGAAAAATGAAATCAAAATAGTGATGGGTTGCTAGCCTCACCGCCTATAACATGATTCCTATGATTTTAGCACATTCATAACAACATACAACACACAAACATTCACAAACATTCATTCAGTACTAAATTTGTTTGTTGTATATTGACTGGGCATACCAGGAGCGCATAAGTGGCGCGAAACTCCTCCAGCGCGTGGCTGGCGTCCGGCCGGCGGTCATGTGGGGCAGCGCGCTCGTCTGGGATTGGGTTTGGATGCTGATGATCTATGTCTGCATCATCGTCACGCTTGCCGCTTTCCAGGAGGTCACGCTGTCTACCCCCAGCGAACTAGGTGAGGATTAGCTGGATTGAGTCAATTTGAAATCATATTAGGTGTGATTGTGTGAAGCGACTTAGGGGGAGTAGTCTGTAGTGTTTTTTTTTTTTATGTGAATAGGAAGGCAAACGAGCAAGTGGGTCACCTGATGGCAAGTGATCACCACTGCCCATAGACACCCGCAACCCCGGAGGGATTGCAGATGCGTTGCCAACCTAGAGGACTAAGATGAAATGCCTCTTGTGCCCGTAATTTCCCCGGCTGTCTTACTCTCCACACCGGAATACAGCAGTGCAAGCACTGCTACTTAGCGGCAGGATTAACGAGTAAGATGGTGGTAGTGATCCGGACGGACCTTGCACAAGGCCCTACCACCCGCCGCGTTGAATAGTTTCCACTAGCATAATAGACTAAAATAGAGAATCACGCTACTTATCGCGAGTACCTGCAAACAAACGATTCAATGCAAATACTAACTAATCGTCCTTCAGCGAGTAATAAGAGTGTCATCGCTTGAAGAAATACTTCGGTGGCAGGTTTAGGATAACATTAAAACACGTAATGTTTTTTTTTTGTTTAGCAAAGTAATAACAATTTTAAAAATATTATTTTACAGGTAGAGTGATGTTAGTTTTCATGGTGTTCTCACTAGCCATAATACCACTACACTATTGCGCTTCTATATTCTTCGAAGCCCCAGCCACAGGCTTTTCGAAGATGTGTTTCATAAACATCTTCACAGGTAAAAACTTTCCACTGTTCAACAAAAATGTACGTTATATAAAATAATTTCATATGTATAATTATATTATAGTCTTTTGAATTCTAGGATGCATGCCGTTTTTAATAACCGAAGTATTGAGGTTGCCAGAGGTTGGAAGTCCATTTTATGCCAATCTCTTCGATTGGATATTCTCTGTGCTGCCGATTTATTGTTTAAGCAGGAGCTTGAGGTTAGTCTTATGCTGCAGTATTTTCCCAATATATGTAGATTTTAAACTGAATCGGAAGAGCTAGCCTCTCTTTGCGCCGGTGTCTGTAGTAAAAATCAAAACTTCCGTGTCATTGTATTATTCCGGTCTCTTATAAAGAGCTCATTAACAGAATTAGAAGTTTAATGTAACAGGACATTGTACTGCGTCTTAAAATTATTCCTAACACTTCAGCAGGTAGTTTGGTTAGCTTGACATAACACCCCTGGACGTAAATGATATTAACTATTATTAAATTGCGGTTGACGAATGTGTCCATATGTTGGTCGATGTTCAAAGTCGAAAGACTTATCTGCTGAAACATTCTAGAATAATTCTAAGATACATTGTATAGTTTTGTAAACAACACTGAAAATTAGAACACGTAGAAAAATCCGAAAAGTAAAGCTATGGCTGGGAATCGAACCCGGATCCTTGTCATTCCGTGAGGCAAGCTATACCCCTACACCACATAGCAGGGGGGTAAACCTTCGATTTTTTCTATCTTACTAGCTGTCACGTGACCTTGTTACTATGCGAATTTTTGTCGCCAAGCGACATCTGTTTGAATGATGTCTGTAGGACACAATTACATTGTACATTGTATAGTCCCAAATTTATTTTACAAATCAAACTCAAATGTACCTAATGACAGAAGTGGTAACTCTCTATTTAACGTGGCACTACTTTTTTAAGGGATATGAGCGTTTCTTCGTTCGCGATACTTGCATGCGACGGGCTTTGTGGACAGTTCACAAACATCGCAAACTGCACGCGTGCCAAGCTTTGCGACAAACTCAATATCAGCGTGTGTTGCAGTGAGTTCATATTTCAGTCATCTCCTATTTAAATTGCATGTAGAGTTCCATACTTCCATCTTTATTCTACTTTAGTAACAAACCTTTATCAAATCATGCCTCTTTTCTTTTGAATATTTTTGATTTGAAAACATTTTCAGTTGATGACGACCCGTATCTGCAATGGAGTGAACCCGGTATAGGAAGATATCTGTTAGTGATGACCATGGTAGGAGTGGCTGCTTTCGTAGTATTGCTTATCATGGAATACACCGTTATTTACGAGGTTAGTAAACGAGGTAACTTTTAGTACACATATTCGGAATTATACCGAAATATCCCGGTGGTTAATTCCCGATTCATCGGATTGTTGTTTCGTCGACACATATCAATTGCAAAAAAAATGGAAATATTGTGGCTTTACATGTTAATTGAATTAATTAATGTAATTGGCATAACCTGTTCTGTAACAATTTTTCCTTGTTCGATGTAGCCATTGACTGGGTCTTTCTGGCTTTTTGCTTGACTGACTTTATTCTATATTTCCAACGAAAGCAAAATCCGATGAAACAAGAATCCGACGAAACAAGAAGAACTAATCATCAACAAGGCTATCCGTTGTTTTATTAGGCATTATTATCAACGGGATGTACATTAGTGTTTTTATTCTGTATTTCGACATAGTTATTCTGCGGTTCGAGTCCGATGCCGCCACCACCCATTGCCTGCGAAGAGGACAGCGACGTGGGTCACGAAAGAGAGCGCGTTCAAACCCTAGCGCTAGCGCGACATAGCCTCGTGTGTCGCGACTTGTCCAAATACTACACCAAGTTCCTTGCAGTCAATAGACTGTGTTTCGGTAAGTTTATTCTAATTGATATCTTTACTCTTAGCTTCATCATAGCTCCTCCAACAAGCTCGTATAGGAATGGCAAATTGGTGCACACGAGTTTTTACGGTCTGTTGGATTCGTAATGCTGACCAGAGGCCACATCATTATATAGCGCAAATCGTATTTACTGTATCTTCCTTCCCTTATTCTATACCGTTTTACAGAAATAAATGGTAAATTTCACAAAATCTACGGATTCCAAACCACACAACGCGTCTACTTTAAAGAAATCCCGTATTTTTTTTTCAAATTCCAACCACTTACTAATATTTGCAATTGCAGCGGTACGGAAAGCGGAGTGCTTTGGCCTGCTGGGCATTAACGGTGCCGGCAAAACCACCACATTCCGTATGCTCACGGGAGACGAGCGCATATCCAGCGGCGATGCTTTCGTCCACGGACTGTCCATTAAGTCCAGCCTTCAGAGCGTATACCGCCATATAGGTGAGCTGATCCATGACGAGCAACGCACCATGGGTATTTTATGGTTGCGAAAGAATATGCTTTTAAAAAAAAGAATAACTTGTAAAATATTAATTGTATAGGTGCCTTACCATGACTTCTTGATGCGATTTAATTCCAGCTAAAACCTGAACTGAGTCGGAATCGATCCCATAAGGACGTAATCGTAAGACCCCTCTAGTGTTGTGGCACCCCTCGAGTGTTTACTTACTAAGATGATACATGATGATACATATACATACTCGCCGTAGGCGTTTACTTACTAAGATGATGTCTTGCCGGCAGGTTACTGTCCGCAGTTTGACGCTTTGCTGGATAACCTGACTGCTCGCGAGAACCTGCGCATCTTTTGCCTTCTTCGCGGCATCCCAGCGCGGGTGGGCGCCGAGCGCGCCATGCAGCTTGCTAACGATCTGGGATTCGTGCGGCACTTCGATAAGAAGGTAAGCTTTACTGAAGAGTAACTGCATTTTCTATGTATTCATTCTCTTTTCTTGTTATATAATTAGCATGTGTGGCTTGTCTGTAAGTGTTAATTATGAGATTAAATAAATAAATAAATAAATAAATAAATTTTTATCATGTTGTCCGTTGCACTGCTGTTGGGCAAATGTCTTCCTTTTTTTTGCTATTCGTCTTTGTAGAGAGCATGCGTCTGCCTATGACGGCAGACTCCGACAGCCCAACCTTAGCGGTCTTGACTCCCACCGCACCACGTAGGTTTTGGAGCACAGTTTCGTTTTTCTGATGCGATCAGTTCTAAGAATACCCAAAAAATGCGCTGGTTTTGCCCATTAGCCCCTTAGCGAAGCTTGAGCCTGGACTGTTGAGTTTCAATTATTGACCTGGGACCTCGATTTGGTAGAATACGAAGTTCGGTTTGTTAACTTTAACATAAAGAACATTGCATGAGCGTTTTGTTTGATAGACTAGAACTAACTAACAGTTACAAAAGTTCATGTTTGTTTTGAACAATTTAATTGTGTAAATTAGCAAAGGGATTCCTTTAAAGCATTTTTTTTTCTATCAGGTTTATGAATGCAGCGGAGGTACGAAGAGAAAAATCAGTACCGCCGTCGCTCTGATGGGCGATTCACCGTTAGTTTTCTTAGATGAGCCCACAACAGGTATTTCTTTAAGTATTCTATACTTGTTAAAATAGGTACAAGGGTATTTAACCTGGCATCGCTATGTGGGATTAGAGATGTGTAAAGGGTACACAATATTCTTAAAAGGCCATAAATCTGTTATAGCAAAATGTGTTTTGTCTTCATCTAGATCTAGTCTAGATATAAAATATACTAGACCATTTTCCGTACTCGGTGTGGCCCTAAGAGAAAGTACCTATTGACACCCTTGACAGGAGTAATGCTTCTTTTGCATTGACACGTACAGCTGCCAAATTACTCGGTCTCGTATCAATTGTTTCAGCGCTGATCTAATCTAACATAGTAAGTGTTAAAGGCTTGTGTGTTTACTGTTCTATTGTAGCTAAATGGTTTAATGTTAGGTATGGACCCGGCGTCGAAACGTCTCGTGTGGACATCGATAAGCCAGGCCGTGGCGGCCGGGCGGAGCGTCGTGCTGACGTCACACAGCATGGAAGAGTGCGAAGCGTTGTGCTCGCGGCTCACAGTCATGGTCGCGGGCCGGCTGCATTGCCTCGGCTCGCTGCAGCATCTGAAAAGCAAGTTCTCACAAGGTGAGGAGTGCGAGGCGATCTACAACGCTAGCATGAAACAAGTGCGCGCGATAGACTCCCGTCGTTTTCTTTATGTTTGTTCTACAAATAGATGGTTAGTCTATCTCGCGCGCGATATAGCTCTCGCACGCTCTTGTGCTAGCCGTGCTGGGCTACATTTATTATTCTTATTTAACATAAGCTTACGTTTGACCACTAAACGCCAGCTGCTATGCGAAGGTGTGGTCTAAGATAGATGTAAGTATAAATAAATTTTGCTTAAATTACCTTGACGTTTCGGCCAATTGACTGCAGCCGTGTTTTTTTAGTAGATAACAATGTATGTATGTAATGTCGGCATTTGCTTTGAGAGTACAAATATACATAGATTCACACCTTTATTCCCGAAAGCGGTAGGCAGAGCATATCGCTACCTCGGGGCTCAATTGTCGTATAAGCCAAAAGTCGATTTTTCAGGAGAGCCAAAAAACTAAAAAGAAAATCAAAAAAAAATTGTAACTCTTTTGTTTTAACTGTTATAAAGAAGCTTCGTAGGATGAAAGTTCTTAAAATTATGAGTAGAACAATATGAATTCATAATATTTAAGATAGAACACATAACAAAGAAAATAGATGGCTTATACGCTTCTTAAAACCAAACAGAATGACGTTTATGACCCAAAATAATAGTTGCTGTACATGCTACTTAGGGCGTATAAGTCAGCTATTACGATTTTTGAAAAAATCAAAGGTATTAGTCACCGGTTTTCTTTTTTTGGTTAGGTACTTTACTGTTAATAAATAAATCATGTACATACACCCCAAACTACTTTACTGCGATAATGATGATAAGGTAGGTATAAACCAAATCAGTTTGAGAATCGTATTTAACTTTCAAAGTTCATTCATATTAAAAAGGTTTGAGGGTTTAGTAAGTAACAAAAAATTCGTATAGAAAAAATATATATTGCTGAAGGTAAAAAAATCAATGCCAACGAAAAAAAAACACAAATTACGTTGTTATTATTAAAAAGATTGTTCAAGTACCACATTAAAAGATAAAAATGAAAAGTAGCAACAAGAATATAGCATTTAATACTTCTAATCTCTATAAATTAAAAACAATCTTTTTTATGAAAGTTATGTGTTTAAAGCCGTTTTTACTCCAAATTTATTTTTTGTTGGCGTTTATTGCCATGAAATGAAACGCTACTGAAGGCCGTACACCAAATTTTATTCTGTTATTGGAAATAATTCAGGTCGTATTCACCAAATTGGTTTAGTGGTGGCCTATACATCTTTAAAATGAAGCGTAATGGCAGGTTGTGTAATAAACTTTGTTCAATATTCAGAAATCGTTAAGGTCGTATACGCCAAGTTTGATAAGCAATGTCCTTTATGCCAATTCTAAATCTTGATTTAGGGTCAATAATACCTTTGCATTTTTCACACTCTGAGTAGCTGGCTTTTATAGCTCGTTTTTTTTAAATTTCCTGTTTAGAGTTACAGAAAATGGAGGTTGTATTCGATATTTTTTTGGGATTTGGAGAATTTTAAATACACAGATCGATAGAGGAAAAAAAACTGAGCAAGACTGCATTCAAATCTCATTTTCGTCAAAATGGCTTATACGACAATTGAGCCCCGAGGTAGCGATATGAAACTTATGTTCCAGTGCCACTTTTAGCATAAAAACTTTGCTTTGATAAGGCATGAAATATTTTATTAAGTGAGTATTTTCTATCAACAGGGTACACGCTCGTGGTGAAATGCAGAGCTGGACCCGAACGTGACACAGATTTAGCAAAAGTCAATACTTATGTTTCAGAGCATTTCAGTGAAGTTAAACTTATGTAAGTTATGTTTTATTTATTTTTCTTGAAATGTAAACCCTTATTTTAGTCAATCATTTCATACATTTTTTTATTTCACAGAGAATCCTACCTCGGCATTAATACTTACTACTTGAATGACGTAGAGCTTCCGTGGTGGCGAGTATTCTACGTTATGGAAGAAATGAAATCCGAGTTGTCGATAGAAGATTATTCCGTCAACCAAACTTCTCTCGAACAGGTATTTCTCAGGTTCACTAGAATACACTCTACAGAGGATACGTAGCCTTTGGTTCTAACACTATCAACTATCTAAGTACAAAATTTTACTGCGCCAAAATCGATTTTATAGATGGTTAGTTGGTTGATTCCTTCAATGCTACGCCTTGCCAACTTGTTACGTACGAATGTAAATCTGTTAAGAAGTGAACTACGACTGACTTCGTCAAATTTCTTTAACACTGAAGATAATAAACCAGAAGAAAGTGTTCCAAATTTTAAATCTCTAGACTGACTGGTTTCTTTCAGTTAATCGCAGTTCCTTTTCAATTAATAGCTTCAGTTTTCAATTTGTAACTCGCCGTTGTTGATTTATAAGTTCAATGCCTGTATAATTGTCTGAACAATAGGGTGCAATAGAAACCTGTATACATGGGTAGTGACGACGTACCATAAGGGTGCCAAACTGCTCTACAGTCACGATATTTAATTGGGGACCCACTTAAGGTTCAATACCTGTCATCTTGTATGGCATTCAAACTATTTTAAGCAATTCAATTCTTGCCATGTTGGTGTGCGAATCTTGCAAGTCAAATTAGATCCTCTTCTAGTTGTCGGATTGACTTAAATTTTGTACTCATTATGGAGTTTGGATGACAATGCAAGTACAATCAAAATAAGCTCATATTCAACTAACTTGTTTGCAAAATGGGTCCCATATCCAAAGTCGTGATAGTGTGCGTTGTTGTAGTTTAGATGCCAGCCCTCTTTTAACTGACCTAGTGAACTTGGTCATGTTGTGATGAAGTTCAGAATGGCCGGTTAAAAGCGTTAGCCATTGTTCAAAAAGTAACAAGTTACTCTTTCAATTATGCTTACTCATAAATGTTATAATTTATGAATCAGGAAGTACTTAAGGCAAATCTATCTTAAGACAACTAGGGTAATATATACATGGATGTTCAGTATTTTATTATAATTTGTATACGTGTATTAATGTTAGGATATGTTTACATAAACGTATCGTTATCGTTACTGTATTTGATACTGGAATAGCAATCTTCTCAATATTTATGATAATGATAATCACTCTTAGAATCTCGTACTATCTTATTTTCATAATGAATGTTCTACATTATACCTACTACTTACTGAACAGTTTTAGACAGGGAGGTAATAGAATGATGTAGTCATCTGTAACTATGTGTATTATATTACATTTTTACGACGGCCAATATATTTATATCCTAGTTTTTTAAATTTCCTGTTAACATACGTATAATATAAGTCACGTTGGTGAGCTGCAAATATTATTCTCAGAATAAAATATACTTCATCTCGCCCAGTCCTAAATGTGCACCTAATAATAAAAAAAATTATAATGGATTTCAATGTAAATGTGATATTATTAAAACAAAGAATACCAAAAAAATCCTTCGGGAACTTGGCACTTTCCGTCGACAAAAAAATAGCCTAAGATGTCAGACGGGGATAGTGTAGCTTTCTTTAAATCAATGATTTATTTTAATTGGTTCAGTAGCCCGGACTCTATCTCCTATGTACAAGTAAAGTTTATTATTTTATGAGTTTGAATTATGAATTGTTGATCTGTTAAAATTGTGATGTACCTAAGTATTACAACAGCCATAATATTATTTGCCATGAAGTTTATCGATTACCTCTTGGGTATTTATTTTTCTATTAATTTGTAGAAATATAATACGATCTCTTCCCACTAAAAATCTCAGGAAGCTTTCCAAAAAATATTTTAACATGCAAAAAAATTAAGACAATAAAATATGCGTTGAGAAAGTCACAGTAGTTATGACAGAAACGCGTACACCAATGTATTGTTTGCTCTAATCGTCATTTTTCTTAATTAATAGTGCCACATAATAAAATAAATAAGTTCATCGAAACACACTAAGTAGTATTATACACCTGCAAACTAACGGTTGGCTATCATATATTATAGTACATACATAAATACTTATATATGAATGACAAAACAACAATTTTCCAGCTTTATCTTTCATACAGCTTTCTCCTTTGCTGTCAAGAAAAAAAATGTCTCTATACCTAATTCACAATTGAAGGACGTCATTTTCTCCCCTTCGGATTAAAATGCCCAAATAGCCAAAACTGAACTAATTATATGAAAGAAAGTTCAGACTTAACTTATGGAAAATATCTCACGCTATCCTCGCTTTTTGTACATTTTTGCGGCTATTTGCATATTGCATGTTTCGCGTAATGTGCATTTTGCGAGTAGGTAGTGTGCATTTTCCGATATGTACATCTTGCGAATATACTTTTTGCTTCGTATACGTTCCGCCTGTTTCACGATATGCGTGGGGTACATCGTGCGAATTGTACATTTTGCTATTGGTTACATTTTGCGTGTAGTGTACATTTTGCTTTTTGTGTATTTTGCTCCGAAGGGGTTTTCTCAATTAGCTAGCTATCTTAATTATTATACTATGTACCTTGATCTTTACAAGTTTATGTGCTAAAAGTACAATGACCTGTATTTTTTTCTATCTGCCGGTCTATTGTAAATCTGTACCTATTTACCTCTTAGTTTATTAAGGTTCTAACTAAGCTGAAAACATATTTGGATCCGTATTAGACGCGGTTTTGTTATGTACGTACATACTAGGTTTAATACAATACTTTAGCAAAAAAACTACTTACGTGGCAAAAATATTATTGTTTTTGCCTTTTAAATTGTGTGATATAATTTGTGATCAAGTTGTACCTTTTATTATAATTCATATATTCATATTAATAGCAGTGCTATTTTAGGTACTGCGATAGCTATGTACATAGATTTTTATTTATTAATTGCTTTAGGTGTTGCTTTTCAGTACTTTTTATTCTGTTGTTGAACGGAGTTAGCAGTTTTTAATTTCATGGAAACCATGAGTCTCTGCTGTAGATTAACAGTCACTTACTTAAATAATTCGAAGCTTGTAATAGAAAGTTCTTGTTAAAAGTATAATTTATAGTTCAAGATTTTTGCTGACTATTGGTTGACTGCACTTGCTTTGCCATTTAACATAGATATGTACGGTCGGCCAAATAAGTGGTCTACACTTTTTATTCAGCGTCTTGTATCTTTTAAAACTTAACCTAGCCTAGGTTAGGTTTTAAAAGATACAACAGAAGTGTCCGGGGAAAGCGGAGCCTTAACTTAACTAATATGGTCTCGTTGACACGCTTTAGGTACGAAGCCTAAAATCCCTCATAGCAAAAAACTACCAAGTAGGTTACGTGCTATGATAGAAAGATCGATCTGATGTGGTGCGACAGTACCAAATTGGCATGAAACTTAATGAATTTAAATGTCACTAAACGGTTGTCACAAAAATTGTCATAGTAAAATTGAAATACTTAGCCGACTTATCGTTGACCAAAATATTGTTTTATATTACTGTGGCTTTAATGTTTTCTTATATTCTCAATACCTATAGTTAATATGGTTATGTATAATGTACTTACAACTGTGACTGTATTTTGTATCAAATATCTTTGTGCGTAGTGTTTATAGATTTTATTGAATAAAGTAAGGATATTTTACTAGATGTTGTTTTTCTTAAATGCTTAAGTCTACACAGATGAAAATAGTGAGCAATGTAATGTAAATAAGACACGTATTTTCTTCCTGAATTATCACGATATCTCATCAAACGTTGCTTTAGTTGGTAATACATTATATTCATTACATTCGTTGTCCTAAACCATATTATACTATACAACGAAATATATCTAGTTAAAATCTGGACCTTTCAAAAGTATTTTGAATAGTTCAGAACTTCTGTCTGTGTTGACTAATCACTTTGCCTGTACCTGATGCCCAAACTAAACATATCTCTTAAATTTTTTAGATAATCTAGACTTAGGTACTATTAATAGATAGGTAGATAGTTTTGGGTAAATAATATAGAATAAAAATACCATAGATTTAATCATGCAATTTTAATAGGTATACATAATTAAATACATACACCACAAGAAGCACCATGACAGCGTGGATCTTAAGTTTAAAAAGAAACCACATTATATATGTAGTTACGAAGAACACGAAGCCTGTCAGCACCTTCATTTCTAGCAGAGTTCTTCTTTCTGGAACTTAGTGAACTGAAGGAAAATTTGCTCGAGCGTAGTTTGGGAGATGGTGTAGTCCTCTACATCGTAGCTTTGACGACAGCGTTCCATAATCCCAAACATGTTGGACCAAGCAACGCTACGGTCTGGCAAATAGTATGTAAGCAAACCTTGGTATTCCTCCCTAAAAATAAGATAGTGGTATTCATTTTTTTGTACGTACCTACTTAAGTAATTACTTACATTATTGTAAATACTTACATCAGCTTCGGAGTAACAAAATTGGACTGGATATATATTTGTACTGCAGCGATATCACGCTCGCCTGGCGTAGAATGTGTACACTCTCCATCCATTTTCATTTTGATTGTTAATACGAAGCCTGTAAGAAAAAAAACGGAATATTTTACATACTAAGTCTTCTGGATCGGTGGGGTATAAAAGCGTACAACTAGCTTAAATTGAAAGGTCTCAACCTAAATTTACAATATTTAAAACTCGGATAACACGGCGTTCATTAACGACATTGAAAGTTTGAGAGTACCTACATGTGGCTGTTTCTAAGGCTAGTAATTTGGGAGTTTCATAAAATACACTACTACTGCGCTATAGGTACTGTAGGGCTAGGTTTACGAATTGGCTGGTTTGAGGCTACACTCGAGTTTCATAAAACAAACACTTGACTGCTTTGTTTAAAACTCTAGAAGAGCTCTGAGGTCAGCTTGGAGCGGGAACCATACCGTTTAAAAATATTGTATTCGTTTTACTAAAAAGTTTAAAATAAATAAGATAATGTTTCAAAATATGATTTCAATTTCTTAGATGTCTTCTGCAACCGCAGTTTACCCTATAATATTTATAACATGGTCCTCGTACTTGCAAGTACAACCCAATAAATATTCTACTCTAGGGATTGGATAAGAATCATTGTTAATATTTTTATTTAAGGCCCTATAATCAATACAAAATCTCGGTGGAGCTTTTGGTTTATCTACCAATACGACTGGTGAAGCATATGGACTACAGGATCTGAGAGCTCTTCTAGAGTTCTAAACAAAACAGTCAAATAAATTTATGAAACTCGAGCGTAACCACAACCAATCACTCCGTAAACCGATATATCCTAGCCCTACAGTACTACGCCTATTGCCCGATTAGATAGTTCGTCTTAAGCAACTTACCTTCTGAAAACCTATTTTTCAAATGTTGTGGTGTGCCGAGGCACTGGAACTGTCCGTTGACCATGATGGTGAGTCTCGAGCAGAGCGCCTCGCACTCCTCCATGCTGTGCGAGGTGAGCACCACGCCGCGGCCGGCGCGCCTCGCGCCGCGCACCGCGCGCCACACCTGCCGCTTGGCCGCCGGGTCCACGCCCGTCGTGGGCTCGTCCACGAACACCAGCCGCGTGTGCCCCAACAGCGCCACTGCCGTGCTCAGCTTGCGCTTGTTGCCGCCCGAGTACTGCTCCACCTGCGGCCAGCACAAACACGCGCTCAGTCCACGGCCAAACCGCTGCCTCGCCGCTCCAACGTGGTCACGCGTCACACAGCTCCCACTCACCCGCTTGTCCAGGTGCTTGGTGAAGCCCAATTGGTGTGCGAGCATTTCGGCACGCAGCGTGGTGTGCTCGCTCTGAAGCCCGCGCAGTAGGGAGAACAAGCGTAAAGTCTCGCGCCCCGTCAGTTCGCCGAACACCGCGTCGAATTGCGGGCAATAACCTGCCCAATACAATAAAATTTCACTCGCGAGCTCTGGCATTAGCAACACAACTGCTGACTATCAGTCGTTGGCTACATACCAATATTCTCATGCACTTTAGTGATGTCCCGTTTGACGGAATGGCCGCCTACGAACGCGTCACCACTGGATATTCTTTCGTCGCCCATCAGCATCTTGAATGTCGTTGTTTTGCCGGCGCCGTTCACGCCCAGCAGACCAAACACTTCGCCATCGGCAACCGCTGAAATCATTACATTATGCTTAGGTACTTAAGTACACTGTCTTGCAACAAAAGTGTGACAGTATGAATAGGCCATTGCTTTTTTGGATCCAGTTAAAACTTAACATTGGATGGGAATATCAACTAGGTATGATCTCGAAAACCATTTTTGATGATATTTAAATCACTCGTGAGAGGTACCGATCGCTCTGTTACTGTGCCTAAATTGCCTTAAAAAATCGTTATAAATACATCCATATCAAACTCACTGAAGGAAACTTGGTTGACGGCCAAGTGTTTCCCGTAGTACTTGGACAGCCCCTTGGCGACGAGGCTGTGCTCCGCGAGAGACGCTTGGTCAACGCGCTCAACGTGCGCCATCTCATCGGCTACATCTGCGTCTAGCGCACCGGTGTTCAGGACTGGAGGTGTCTTCGTGCGGCTGAATATCTGAATAAAATATTGGGGAGTATATTCGTAGTTATTACCTATATTTATATGGCAGGGGAAAAGTTTTTCTTGATGGTGTTACATTATGTATGTATGTATAACTCTTTATTGTACATAAAGCACAAGAAAAAGATGAACACAGAACACATGCACAAAGGCGAACTTATCCCTAAAAGGGATCTCTTCCAGTTAACCTTTGAACGATTGACAGGACATAAGTATTAAGCAAGAGTAGGTAGACACACAGAAAAAGTAAAAGAACCATTATAATATAATAGGTTGGTAAGAATAGGTAAAAAGTTAGGTTTTGTGTTAATTTGTATTTCGTTTATTAGGTATAATTAATTTGTACCTATATCATAGATAGATATAGAATGTAGTAGGTAACAGATCGGTAATGCAAGAGACAGCGATATAATATGTCAGAGCGAGATAAATAGACAGGACCAGTTTTCTTACATTACACGGCTGTGGGTCTGAGTAGGGTCTGAGTGGTACCGCTGACACTCTTAATTGAAAGGAGTAAAGTTTATTTTCCTTTGACATGCAGTCTAATTTTCTGGTCCTGTTTCAGACATTTCAGCGCCGATTTTATTCTAACGGTAGTTAGTACATAGGTATATAATATATCTGTGATCTACATATACTTGCAAACAATATAATTATATTTTCAACACACTTGCTCGTAAATTGAGTCTTATTACACCGCATTTAAGCTCATAATCCAGCTTATTACGCACAAGTGCTGTAATACATTATCGCACGAGTGCGGTAATATAAACTTTTTTTTAATCTCAGTAAACAGTTCAGTATGTATAGGAGAACAAGGAATATTTTAGTGAATATTAAACTATTTTAGGTAAAAGATGATAAATAAACATTTAATTTCGACAAATTATTCATTTTTATCTAAAGTGACCATAATTTGCATATTTCAGGCATTGATTAATTATTTTTTATTATAATTTTAATATTAGGCTGTTTAGCAGTCTGTTGTCAGTGTCTTCGTCACGCGCGTGCTAAGTGCATAGCGCGCATGCGCGAGTGCTGCGCGCGGATTGGCGCGGAGAAATAATATCTGCCGCCATTTTTCACTGTTGTTGTTGATTCAGAATTTGTTATTTTATTACTTTAAAAATTACGGGTTCAAGTAATAAAGAAATGTAGTGTCCGTCGCTGGAAATACTAAAATATGTTCGGACAGTTATATCAGTAAGAAATCCAAGGTGTTAATTACCAAATGATAAAGTAAAGTTTAGAAGCAGCTCCAGGTAAGCAATTTCTGGTAACAAAGGTAAACTAAAGTTCTTAAAGTCCTTTTATTAACTAAATTTTATTTATTTTTCCTCGCAAATGTGTTGAAAAACGTCGTATGCGACGCGTGTGCTTTGGTAATTACACATCTCGGCTCTCTTACCCGCGCTCACTGGCGCTCGCGCGTACAATACGCCTCTTGTGTAATTACCAACATAGCACACTTGTATCATAATGTACTATTTACACATAAACGGATAACTCACGTATAAAAGTCGAGTGATGCTCGACATGTTTCGGACTATTTCGAAGTCCTTTTTCCAAGAGCGCTCGCCCCGGCCTACCTTTACGGAGTGACGTGATCAGTGTTGTGTGCTGCCCGACATTGGACAATAATAAAAATGACGATGAAAACGAGGGTAGTTGTGCGCCGCTGTCAGTTGCGTCGAACAGCCGCGCGAGCAGAGCGCTGGCGCGCAGTGTTCGTGTCGCTGCCGCCGGGGCGAGCGCTCTTGGAAAAAGGACTTCGAAATAGTCCGAAACATGTCGAGCATCACTCGACTTTTATACGTGAGTTATCCGTTTATGTGTAATTATGATTGAGTCTCACGGTAGTTTCATGTTGAAAATGTACTATTTCTTTATTTCAGTTATTTTGGCATCTTTTAGTCTTGTTCGAAGCCGATTTAATTATTTTTTAAATTCTATTTTACTTCGTTTTTCCCAAAGGTGGGTATTAACTAGTTAATCCGTTAATCGTTAACTAACGATGTTAACAATCCGCTTAACTGATTAACTTTTAAGTTAAGTTCAAAAAATGTTAACGCTCTTATTAACCTCCGTTAAATTGAACTTCCGTTAACTTTAGTCCGTTACATTAGTATTTTTATTAAATATAACACTGCTATCCCATTTAGTGCTGATCATTGGATGTCAATATTAATTTCAAATTTTTATGAAGGGGAATATGCACCTAATGCAAAATTACGATTAATAGCCTTATAACTTCCAACTTTACTATCGGAATAAATAAATGTGTGTTTAATTCTTCTTTCTACTTCCTGTTGTTTTTTTGGTTAACTTTTAACGGTTAACTTTAACTTGTGTTAAATTTTGGAAAATTTAACGTTCTACCGATTATCGAAGTTAACTTTTGGATTAACTGTGCCCACCTATGGTTTTTCCTACTTATAAAAACAAATCAAAATGTTAAACTTAACTGCTATTGACATTACCTTGCGATAAACTCGATACTCGATGAACATAAGTAGCGCCCACAGAACAACGCCACTGACGGCCATACTCGATATATAACGCGCAGTCCCCAAATTAGAATTGTCGGAAACTGAAAACAAGCAAGCAGGAATTAGGCACCAGCACTCTCGGGAGTCTGGGGATCTGATCAAATCACAATTTTTATATTATTATTTACATCATAGACTAGAGTGAATGAAAAACTCTTGATTGCAATTAAAAATGTTGTTTATATAAGAGATCGAAACCAACTTTCCCCGATCGCGATATGGAAATAGCAAAGTTAATAGGTAGGTATTCAGCATCAGATGTTGATAAACAATCAAAGAGCTCAAAAAGATCTAGAGACGACTCTTATCACTAAGGTAATAAGATGGTGTGTGTGTGTGCGTGTGTGTGTGTAGATCATTTTGAGCTCTTCGACTGTTTATCAACTTCTGATGCTAACTGTACCTACTAACGAAATGCAATCAAAATTAAGGTCAGTTTTTTAACTTAAAAAACAGTTTTACTGGTGTGCCTAATACTTATTATAAAAATTAAATCAACCCCACTGAGTCTATTATTCAGGTTTTAACTATCCAACTAAACTACTACGTATGGATTTTAAAATAAATTCGAATTTGCTTTTATAGTCTCATCGTGACAACCGTGCAAAATGTAACAAACATAATGACTAGCAAAAAGTACCACAGCAAGCATCAAAGCTGTTCTCGCACATGGCGTCCACGGTGCATTGGTGCAAGTTAGGCAGCACCGCGGACAGGGATTCGCACTGCTGCAGGCACGACCACTCGATCATTCCCTGCTCCAGTAAGGCACTGAAAATTGAACAGATGTTTCTAGAGATTTATTTTATACCAACAGCTTTACTTGATCAGTTTAATTACATATTTGCCTCATGACAGTTATCGTCGAAACAAGGCGAGTGCTTACTTTTCTCGCCTTGAATGAATCGAGTTTTGACAGGCAGGGTCAAACGTCTTTGTCAGATTATTCTTCCACTATTGTTACCGCAATAGAAGGGTAAGTACCTACTCAGCTACTTAAATCACAAGAGCTTTGACCAAGCTAGACTCGGCATCGGCACTGTCTTTCGTTTTATGATTGTGTGCTTTGCTTTGAGCATTTATCTTTTTTTAACAAAATTTGTAAAGAGGATAATGACAAAGAAACGCAGTAAAATGACAGAATATCAACAAAAATAAAAATCTAACGGTTGTCTGGAACATATCGATATCGACCACTTTGATAAATTGCTAAACTCGCTGTTCATACCTACTGTTCTAAGGTGTTGAATTAAGAGTACCTACTTATAAGTATGTGTATTGTATTGTTATAATTTACGCCATAATGCAATTTCAGGTAAGCTTACAACATCGATCTGACAAGGCTATACAGCGGGAAAAACGTCAAGCCTGGTATCTCTGTGCCCTCCATCGCATCCGATGTTATCATCTCCATCACCGCGGTCATAACCCCTGAAACACACGTTCCGTGGCTGTATTAATTGAGAACACATTATAAAATGTAAATCAGATACAGTCTAAATAGTCTGTGCCTAATAAATTACATTGGAAATTTGCCATGAGCTTTTCGGTGAAGGAAAACATCGTGAGGAAACCTGCACACATCTGCGAAGAAATTCAATGGTGTGTGTTAAGTTCCCAATCCGCACTGGGCGCGCGTGGGAACTATAGCCCAAACCCTCCAATACACGGAGGAGGCCTATGCCATGAGGCACGCTGAATTACGCGACAATTTAATAATAATAAAAAAAGCAACAACAACATACTTACTGAAATTGTAGCGAATTCGGAATAAAAAAGGCTATATTCATTAAAAAATGGTTTTTTACGTTGAACTTATAGTAGTTAAAAGTTACTTGTGTTACTTAGTAGTAGATAAATAATCGATATTGATATCAAAAGATGTAGAGCTATGGTGGAATAAAAAAAAGATGTTTTTTATTTTTACCAAAAATATTGATGAAGAACATGACGACGAAACCGAGTGCTGGCCCGCTGAAGAGTTGCGATATAAGGTAGTGGAAAGGCAGCATGGCGAAGCCGTACACCAGAAATGCGAAATACATCTGACCTGAGACAAAAAAAAAACAAGTTGGAAACCGCGCATCTTAAAGTAGCCAGTGTTTTGTATCATGGTGTATTGATTTTCCGCAAATTTTCTACCGTAAAAAAACACTGTAGTAGTTACCTAAACGTGCAATTTCTTACATAATAAACATATTTTCGTTCGAATTTGTGTGGTTTTAATTATTTTAAATTAGCTAGGGGTAAACTCAATTCCCATACTTGTTCACAGGGGTAGTGACATTGAAAAGGTTAGGAACCACTGCTCTAGAGGCTCAGATTTGTACGTACTTTGATAATTTCGAATTCGCTCTGCGTTTAGTTTAATAATGACAGTACAGTATTGACTTACTAAGTTCGGCAAGTGAACTCAAGCCGACGACGCTAAAAGCGGCGCACGATGCGGCGATAGTGAGGCAGATAACGAGGAACGAAGCCAAGTCAAAAAACATTGCACTGCCCCACATGATCACAGGCTGAATACCGGCGGCTTTTTGCAAGAGTTTGGCTCCCGATACACGTTCCTGTTCAGTTAAAATGTTCAATAAACGTATGTAAAATAAAATTTCAGGGAAATACATTCAGCAATTAGCAAACAGCAATGGACAAGTACCACAACTTACTTTGATATAAAACATTACGAATACCGCACTGACGACAGCAATACTGGTCCCGATATGATAGGCCAGCTGCATATAAACCATTGACGCTTCTGACTGCACATTTCCCTGGAAATAAAAACCAATTTATAAGTCTACATACATTTATTTATTTATTTATTTATTTTTCTACAGCTACTCTGTCTTGTGACGTGAGGTGGCCACGTCGTGGTAGACAAAGTTGCTGAAACATACGGTCGCTGTGTTGTCGTTGGTGTTGTTACCTGATGGTCCCTATAGTTGGCCCCGAGGGGGTAGTTGTAGACTCTGAGGCTGGCCTGCGGGTTACGCGCCTTGAGCAGTGCCTCGTGCACGGCGGCGAGGGAGGTGGCCACGTCGTGGTAGCCGAAGTTGCTGAACCACGCGGTCGCGCTCCCAGCAGCAAACGATGCACCCGTCAACAAGCGGCGTCGCAAATCAATCACGTCCTCGGGGATACTGTTCTGATAAACAAAAAAAATTTACCTTGCTACTCCCGTGCAAGATAACCAAGCCTGTGCGAAATATATATGTTTTTCATGCAATCCCTCCCTCCACTACTGCCACATAAAACACATAAATCCCACAAACTTAATTAACCCTTACACCACACAAACACTGACGCGTTTCGATGCCTCTACGGGATTACTTTCAAAGTTTAGTGAGCACAACAGTTACACATGCAAACCAACGTCGTACTGATTTCAAACCATATAAATAAACATAATGTACCCTTTGTGTACCTAAACTTAAGAATTCGAAAGAAAGACGATTATATTTTATAGCTTTACCCGTTGTAGGTAGTAGTCATCAAGAGGCTGGTTTTCAACCAGGGTAAGTTTCATACTGTCCATGTTGGCAGAGGTAAACAAGTTCTCGTAAGCCGCTGTCGCGAGCGCCCCGAGCGAAGTCGACGAGTCTGTACCATTGTAAGTTAACACCGTTTCAGTGTCCGAGTAACTAAAACATTGAAAATATCATTACACACATGCATACATACAAAATACAATAAGAATACACATATACATTATCTAAGGAGGTGGTGTGAGCCACATTCTCCTCAAGCCGTCCCCGAACGACGCCACGGAAACAGATTGCCTGATGGAGGTCGGTAACCGATTTCACATCCACAGCCTAGCAGAGTACTAACTTTGGAGGATTTGGAGTAAGTTTTGGAAGATGAAGGAGGACAGGCCAAAAGGAGATTAGCATTCGACCGTAGCCGATGCTGGCTACTGGCAGCCAAGTAGGAGTTGAAGCGCTCGAAAAAAGATACATAGGAGCAGAAGGGTTAAAAAGAATGTTGAAGAGTAATGCCTGAAAGTGGATGTTCCTACGATCTCTGACTGTCATACTGTTTCTGTGGTGTACAGTCAGCGTCATATAGTTTGAAGCATCCAAGTCGGTCAAATAGTTCGGTACACCATAAAAATAGAATGGTGTGCCGAACTATTTGGTCACTTTGGACGTTTCATACTAAATGACGCTGACTGTACACATCCAACTATTTGATCGACCTGAAAGGTTCAAAGTATATGACGCTGACTGTACCTATGCATTGATTTAATGTTAGCGTTTTTTTTGGGTTTTAGTTTGTTTGATTTGTTTACTGCAACCACAAGCACTGCTTATTCGTATATTACTAGGTAGATGTAGTAGGTACCCACTCTTAGTAGTCGCGTACTTATTCTGCAGTTTCAAAAACCTATATAATTATTATATAAGTACCTACCTAATGTTTTAAACTTCCGCGATTTTCACTCGTAACTAATCACGCAAGTAAAATATTATTTTTATTCACCTTGTAATTTTTAGCAATTATCTTTTACTTACTTGCGTGATTAAAGATCAGAGTGATGATTATTGTGGCCAAGAAGTGATGGATTACTTCCTACCCTAGTGTGAGCGTGAGAGCGCGTGACACGGCGTCCCCCGTGATCGGCACGGCAAAGTGCATGACAAGGAGCGCCATGTTCACCAGCAGCACAGGCACCAGGAGCTGCAGCACCATCAGGTTTATGGATCGCGTCCACACCAGCCACAGCTTTAGCCACACTGCGCACACGTGCTGCGCCCACAGCCGAGGAGCCTTCAATGTTGTCTTGTCTCCGTATACTGGGAACATTCAAAAGAGATATCCCATACTTAAATGTTAAGTGTAAACTTTAGACAGGTTACCTTCGTCCACTTCTTTTTGCACAATACGCTTATCAACACATAGATGTTTACGTGCTTTTCCCTAAACTAAAAGAGCGGCCATAAACAAGAGAATTCATGTGGGAATTGATCATGATAACTATCATTTTTAACGTGGCGAATTATACTAGAAAATCTTAAACAATTAAGTAATATAAGTACGTACATTGATCAGTAGATCTGAAGTCTGTTTCCTGTGGGTTGTGATTCATCTGATCAGTGTCCACGTCCGACCCTATACTGAAAAGACCACAACTCTAAGACTCTATTTGTTAAGAAAAAATAGTTCAATGAGTCATGTGGACCCTTTGGTGAGAAAAATGTAGTTAATATTTAATTTTAGTATCCCAAGGAACAATTAATTGGCAGAAGATAACATCATAAAAAACGTTGCAATGAATGGAATGAGAAACGTATACCTAATATAATTTACTTACGACATGAAAACATCTTCAAGTGTTGTTGGTGTCAAACCGTAGTTTTGGAATCGAATAATACTTTCGTTGCTCTCTAAATCACTTAACATTGCTTCAAACAAATAAGCCTGGTCATTTGTAAGAGCGTACGTCACTTCCGTGCCTGAAATATAAGAAAGTATATGAAGTAACAACACTGCGATCCGTGAACGCAGTGCAAGGTGCACCTTGTCAATGTAACGTTGAGCTAAGATTCGGTACCCAAGGTCGTGTTAAATAATTCAAATTCACTTCCTGTGATCGTAGTTTTCAAAAGTTTGAGAATTTAGAATAGGTTGGCACATACTACCTACATAATATATATATTATGTAGTGCCTTACCGCGGTCTTCCTTGATTTGTATTCCCGGTATATGTTTATTGATAATGTCCGTGCAAGCCTCGTGCTGGAAGCCGTGTCTCTTGACCACTACGAGCGTGTAGCCGACGCCGTAGTGCCGCTTGAGGAAGTAAGGCGATCCGACGCACTGCAGCCGCCCGCTGGCCATGATGGCCACGCGATCGCCGAGGATGTCGGCCTCGTCCATAAAGTGCGTCGTGAGGATCATGGAGCGACCTGTAGAGTGTTTGTGTAAGTACGGACAGTCATCGTCTGGGCCAAGTGTAGAGCAATTGCCAGCACGCCGCTTCAGGCAGCCGTTGGAGTGCGGCGGACGTACCGGCCTTCTCCCGCTGCAGCAGGTCCCAGAGCGCGCGGCGCGAGGCGGGGTCCATGCCGGAGGTGGGCTCGTCCAGCAGCACCACGCGCGGCGCCCCGCTCAGCGCGATGCCCACCGACAGCCGCCGCTTCTGCCCACCGGATAGTCCACCCGCTTGGTAATCACGCTAATTCAACAAAGTTAAAGTTTAAAAAAATCTAACTTTAGGTAGGACCAGACGTTAATAAGGTGTGATTAATGTAACCTTTTCGTTCAATTCCAGCTTAGTTATGAGTGACGCGACATCTTCATGAAGAGCTTTGCCGCTAAGGCCCTTGAGCCTTGCAAAGAAATCGAGGTGTTCCCATACGGTGAGCTCATTGAACAACACGTTGTGTTGCGGGCAGAAGCCGAGTTGCGCTCGCGCCGCCGCCGGTTGCTGTACCACATTGTATCCCGCCAACCACACGGAGCCACTACTCACCTTCACATTGCCTAGTGTTGTCAAATAATAATAATAAATTAATATTAAACTTTATCACAATAATTGAATAATACTTTTGATACTCGTTTCCTAGTTTATTTACCAGTAGGCGAATCATTAATTCAATACATTGAGGTATATTTCTAATTGATCAAACCAGCAGGTACCAATTTTAAAGTCTCACAGACGTAAAGTTAAGTTAAAGTTTCAAACCTTATAGGCTAATCCACGATCCATAATTTTCAAATAATTACTCAATACCTTCTTTGTTTAAAAATGTACTGTAAAATGTGATGTTTGTCAATTGTCAATCGAAAATTATCCTACTATTCGACTAAGATAAGCTAAGTGAAACCAAAGAGTTTTATTCATTAGTGTACAAACCTGTAAGCATAGACATAGTAGTAGATTTTCCTGCGCCGTTGTGTCCGAGCAAGACGGTTATTTGATCATCGTAAATGTTTAGGGACAAATTATTGACAGCGATGTTTTGTCCGTACACTTTCGTCAGATTCTATAAACAAGTATACCTTGTATTAATAATTACAACGATCAAATAAAACAAAGCAAATCAATAAGTAAACATCACATACTTTCATTAACACTCCGACTTTGCGATCTCTAGGCTCTTGTTCAATTACTGTATCTAGAGAATAGGTGACATCGTCGGCTGGAAAAAATAGAATCCCATTAGGCTATCAATCTACCTGCGCTAAAATTAAGGTACTTAGTTGATATACCTAACATTAATTTTAGTAGATATTGACTTCAAAACAGCAGGATGTGGAAGCAATTTATCGTTCATCTCTCTCATGAGATCATTCCCGCGCGTTACATTTAGTGCTCGAAGCAATGCTAAATCCAACAGAAAACACCAAGATTAATTAGAAGCGTTATTCCTAAATCCTCGTCAGTATACTTTATATTACAAGTAGATACTCGTCCTAGGTAGATGGTGCTAATAATGGGCAGTAGGTACTTCCCGCAGGAGCTTTACTCTTTTCAGAAGCTTTCCAGTGATAAAAAGTAAAGGTTATCTGTGGTAGTGTAGGTTTAGTAGATAGTTGCAAGGATTGTACCTTCATACAAACGTTGTTATTGTTACTTATTTTCATCTCAACTTGTACAGCCCTGTAATCTTTTAGTTACTTATCTTATCATCTCCAAAACTAATAATTCTAAGGAGGTAACTTCTGAGAAAATGTAGAGTTAAAATTGCTACTGACTCATACCTATAAGTCTATCTCACAGTGCGCTATAAGCAATCTTAAAATATCAAGATGCGCCACTAATGACCAGGCTATACCTAATAATATAAAGCTTGTAATAACATCAATTCGTAGAGTTATAATGTCTAATTATTTGCTACGAAGTAACCATACTGCTGCCTCCCTCGTACCAATATAGGTACATTAGAGCGTGTTATGACATCTAGCAAACACGTTTTGAAGGGTAGCCTTTTCATCTAGGTAGCGGTTTCGTTTTAAGAATCGTCATTTGAAACAACAAAAGAGGGATTTAAATGAATCTAACTACCTATTTTACAGTTCTTACTTAGTTAATTACCTTGCGCTACAGTATTGTTCGGAAACCAGTAGTTCTTCTGCACGAAGAAGTACCAGGGCTTGGGCGCGCCGTACGGCCCCGGCAGCACCTGCTCCAGGTACAGCGCGACCAGCATGTACAGCACGCAGTCCACCGCCAGCATGATCACCACGTGCCCGAACGAGAAGCCATTCGAGTCTGAGGTCGGCGACTCCATGAACTCGCCCCATTGCATACCTGAGCGTAAAGCCAGTTTTTACGAACAACCGTCAAATTCTGACTGTAACAGTCGCAGGAGGCTTATGTTGATGTATAAATATTACCTATGCAAAATGCCTTGTCATCGAAGTTTAATTTCAGGCATATTGCAGAGCCGTCGAAGTTCACAAAAAAAGCACAAGAGTAACTAAGTATAGACAGATTATTTAAATAAATTGCTTAAAACGATAATGAACGATTGCTTACCTCCACCGGGCTCTTTAGCGAGTATCAGTTGGAAGCCAAAGGCCATAGCAGTGTTGAGGCTGAGGCAGGTGAGCCCCTGAACGACCGCTGACACTTGCAAGTCTTCAGCTAGCAAGGTAGCCGGCACGTACGACAGCAACCAGAGTACGCTGGTGAACAGTGCCGCCGTGCTGGCTGCAATCATGGTCAAATTATAAAGCGTTGCACAACACCATACTAGCTTGTGCCTATTCTTCAACGGTTAGTCCTATTGACTTGAAATTTGGTATATCTACTTAGAGCCTGTTTCACCACTCGCAATTAAGACCCTGATATTTTAAGTGTCAGTTATCTATGATGTCGTCTCTGTCTGTTTCGTAGTGATAAATAGAGATGACACCATAGATAACTCACACTTAAGATATCAGGAACTTAACAGAGATTGGTGAAACAAGCCCTCAATGTAGGGTGTATGACAATGCGAGAAAAAGAAAACTTGTATTAAAAATTATTCTTTCAGGTTAGATAAAATTTTACAAAGCAATTAAACGATACGATAGTCAAACGTACATACCTTTTGAGAAGAAACCACTTATCATGAAACAAAAGAAAATCGTACAAGATAAGTACAGAATCAGGAAGAAAAAAATCACTGTCCAATGAGTGTGGGTGAACACAGCGTAGTTACTGAAGCCATCTCCTGTTGTAAACCAATTCACCTTAAAGAAATTGTTTTTTTATTATTAAGTATTATACCTATTCATTTTTATTCATAGTCATAGGCTACACAAAGTAAGTTAAAGTAATGTAGAAAACAAATGAAGTAAGTACAAGCACTACCAACTTAAATATTTCTTCAGTCTTTAAAAAGCTACATGGCGAAGTTTGGTTAGGTACTAGTGTCTATGAAAATAATCAACATAAAATGACACAGCATATATTTTGCTTAGGAGCAGGGCTCTGCTTACGCTGGATTTTATAATAACTTGACAAATTTGCTCGGAACCCTCCTTGCGCGAGTCCGACTCTTACTTGGCAGCTTTTTTGGTAGTTATTTAGTAGGTATACATATTTTATTGGTAAAGGAACTAAGTACCTACCTACTTTTCTACTTTTTAGAAGTGTCAATGTTGTCATTATGATTTTTCCCAGAATTAACAACATTAATGAACAAGTTTGAAACATAATGCAGAGCAGCAAGTGTCGAGAAGATTTTATTTACACTTACCTTTACAAGAGTAACGAGAAGAGATGCAATAATCAGAAAATAAATAAAATATTTGCAAAACCACGCTGTCCAATGCAACCACGTTGGAAGCCCCATTATTTTCATGGTTTCCTGTAACATGATATAAAATGTAAGTACCTATAATGTAAAATACAAAAAGATAATGTAAAATACAAAAAGATCATTAGGTACAGTCGAGGGCATAAATATCGATACAGCCATCATGTCAAATATATGTGTCATCGGCCTTATTGTTTATGGCATAAAGGTGTATAGATATTTTTGACGTCTAACGTACCTACATATATTTATGCCCTAGTTTGTACTGAATAAAGTGGCACCTACCTTAAGTTGCAATTCCTTTTCAATTGTGATCGCTCGCACAATATTTACGGCGGTATAGATGAAACTCATTAGAATCAACATGGGAATTACTAGATGCAAAAATGTATACGCAGCATCTTCTACATGCGGGGGATACGGAAACCTTTGCACGTTCACCTCAAAGTCTCGCAAGTCTTCACCCGAGACCCGCGAAATAAGCTCCATTGATACTACGTGCTGAATCGCTATGAACATTTCGCTAATGTAACCTGTAAAATTACACAAAATGTTATGTTAACCATGCAAACAATAAATGTGGGCTGTTCGAAAGTGAAAGTCGATTACTGACTGAACGAGCTACCGCGATTTTAGCCACAATTTGCACCCCAAATAACACGAGCCCTGGAGTTGCCCTTGGGTAGAGCAAGTTGAGCTCTAAGCGGCAGATGGCAAGAGGCGCCGAAATTGGTGGATGAGACGCAATAAGGAGTAGAAATTGTTGACGGAAGAGCACATAAAGACAATTTCGCTCTACTCTGATCAAGGTATATACCTACTTGGCTAAAGAGTTAGTAATTACCAGGGTCGCCGCCGTCTTCCAATGAAAAGGGAAATCTCGGTCCAACTGTTTGCAAAATAGGGAATGATAAATATGTACGCCATGATCGCCCTCCTTCGCCGTGGAATGAGTACAGCCTGGGTCTTTCAGGAAATCTCAGTGCATATCGTAAATCATTCGAAAGCTCAGTAGCACCTGTTAAAGTAAAACTAATATAAGTGTCAAAGTATTGGGGATCAATGATGCTTGTAAAAAAACTCTACGTAGGTATTGCACAAACCATGAAGTTCGTCGCTAAATTCCACGGCAGCTATAACTTCCTTGGTAGCCTCCTCTGATGAATAAATACTTCTTAAACTTAGACTATCATTATATGCCCGTACTTTTATAAATGAATTTGCAATGTTTTGAATTACCGTCTCATCTATAAAATCGGGGTTATTTGGTATATCCATTTCTGGGAATTGCTCTTTAATTATGGGTACAATAGTCTCTGGATTTTGGGTTATTAAATTGGTCACTGCACTTTGCATCACTTCTTCGAGAATAGGGCTCTCTGGCGAATAAGCGAGTGTCATTTCAAACGTATTCATCCTTTCTCTGAAAACAAATACATTGAAGTTAGAATATCATATATCACAAAAGTGTGTGTAACATCAAATAACTTACAGGATAAGTGTTGAGTAGCTAAGTGTCCGTGCCGGTATTACTGGATAGTGCATTAGATTCCGTACAGAGGGGTTTACTTGGGATCGCAAAGTGATCACTAGCGCCATAGTCAGGAGGGGTAAAAACACTTCTGCGCCAGTTTGAATGGGGTGCCGCCACTGCTGCAGGCCATTCTTCCACATGAGGAGCCGAAACTTTGTGAAGGCGCCGGTAGGCTTTGCTGCGCCACTCGCTTTCATTTTGTACTAAAAAAAGGTTTTATAAGTACCTACCTTAATAAAAAATTGAGATATTAATGAAAGCGTCGTAAAGTTAATTTTCCATAGGTGCATACTGTATGTAGATTTAGTACCGTTATACTGAGCGTGCTTTGGATTGAAGCAAACCGTAATAAAAAAAAAACAAAAGATAGCAGACGTAATTTAAAGGTAAAAACTATAATTTTAAATAGACTGGGTAACTGGGACTGGGAAATTTCTAAGTCAAAATTGGTCTTGCTTGGTTGGGTACTTACTACAGGATTTCAATATTTTTAAATCAATAAGGGGGAGGGATATAAAGTTGTCCTGAAATTGAAATTAAACTATCACCCAATGGTTACTCAAACAACGTCTTGAATGAGCTACTATAATAATCATTAATCACGTATTAATTATTAACGTATATAACCGTATTACATGTATCACTGTAAAGCCTAAATAAATAATGGCTGGCTTTTCGAAGCTGCACTATGATTATAAATGCCCCGTGTGATAAAAACGACAACCTTGATTAGATTAACGGGTAAAACCGTGAGCTAAATTAGTAAATACTACTAATCCTACTAATATTATAAATGTGAAAGTTTGTGAGAATGTTTGGATGTTTGTTATCTGGAATAACACATAGGCTACTTTTTATCCCGGAAAATTGCATAATTCCTGCGGAATAGCGATATAAACGAATTCTATGCAGACGAAGTTGCGGGCAACAGCTAGTCCTACTATAATTAAATGTGAAAGTTTTTGAGTATGGATGTTTGGATGTTTGTTACTATTTCACGCCAGAACGGGTGGACAGATCTGGATGAAATTTGGAACATAGATAGATTATAGTCTGGAATAACACATAGGCTACTTTTTATCCCGGAAAATGGCACAATTCCTGCGTAGAGTCGCAACGTAAATAAATATTGCTATACAGTATTCAGTATCATAGAGGTGCATTAAGGAGGGATTTTCAAAATTCTTACAGGATAGGGAGTAAATGAGGTTTGTAAGTCCACTGAAAAGGGAGCCTAAGAGCCTTGAAATTTGGCACCTCTTCAAGAAAAATAATTAAAAAAGCTCTTAAGGATCTTCAAAAAGCGAGCCTTCCTGTTCCTCAAAGGGCCGGCAACGCACTTGTGATTCCCCAGGTCTTGCAGGTGTCCCTGGGCGACGGTGATTGCTTTCCATCAGGTGACCCGTCAGCTCGTTTGCCCCCTCTTATATAAAAAAAATAATAATAATAATTTCAAGACTTCGAAATTCTCGCGGGAGAAAAAAGGGAATATATTATTTCTTTGAAATATTCTTATCTTCGTAACTACTTCGTCACTTGTTGAGAATATGTGGCAGCCTTTATAAAACCATAAATATATTTTATCAAAACATGCGTAGTATAAGAACAAGCGCCATCTCCTAGAGTCAGTTACAGGCAAAGATAAAAGTATGCATGCCCTCTGTTTTTCGAAAACATGGATTACGCCATCAAAACTGGACCTCTTGCGGGTTGATGGATACCAATTAGCATCATCCTACTGTCGGCCAAAAAGCGAGGGTGGAGGAGTTTGCATATTTTTAAAACGTGATATATGCACAAACTATTTAGAATGTAAGGACATAGTAGACATGTCAGTAGAGTCTGTTTTTGAAATATGTGCCATAGATTTATCCGACCTAAATCTTCTCATTGTAAACCTATATTGCCCAGATAGCAAAAGAATGTCTAACCTTTTTTATAAGTGTCTGGATAAACTATTACATCATCTTCAGAAAAAATATGGTAAACGAGATATTATTATAGGGGGAGACTTAACTTTAATGTATTAGAAAAAAACATATCTTCCTCAACATTGCTTAACGAAATTAAAAGATTTAACTTTCAGCAACCTGTAAAAGTACCTACTAGAGTAACTGTGACTAGTGCCACTTGTTGACTGACTTAATATTTAGTAATTTTCTAACATGTGAATCCAATATTTCTGTAAAAAACTATGGCCTATCAGATCATAAAGGAATCGTCCTAAATTTACCTTCTAAAAATCCACCAACACGTACCACGTGGATAACAGAGCAAAGGCTTTATAATGAACCTACCTAACGTAAATTATTTTCAATTAAAAATAAGTAAAATAGACTTAAAAAAAATAATATCAGTAAAGCTAAATGTCAATCAAAATTATAATTAATTTATTGCCATACTAAAACGAAAACTAAATTTATGTATACCAAAAACTCAAATAAAAATCAATAATAAAAATAAAAAAGTTTGGCTAACTCCCGGTATAAAAAAATTTGCGAGCACAAAAGAGTTTTGAAGATAAAAGTATAATTAAAATTTATTAAAGCTTAGGGGTTGTCTGGCAGGGGATATCAACTGTAGGAAGTGTCCGGCAATGGATAACGTGATTTCTAAAGATATTCTAGAGAAATAATAAAAAAAATTAACTTAATACTTTAACGAATTTAAGGTACCTACTATTTTATACACCTTTACTACCTGTTACCTGCCCAAGTAACCACAATCGGAACTCTATAGTCGCGGGTCGTTCTTACCTGTGTTAGAGACATACACAGAGAAACTTTCAGCTTTTATAAAATAACGAAGGTCTGGCCGTCGCCGGAAATAGCCGTGAGATAGCATTCAATCAAAATCCCTATCTTAACTCATATGATTTATTTCACTACCTAATGTATGAATTTCTCGTAATAGGCCCGATACATCTATAAAATTTATGCATGCACTATCTTGTTTTGAAAACATTACAATGATAATTTTTATCTATTAGCTGACCAGGCAGATTTCGTTTGGTTTTCAAAATAGAATCGATTTTTGTCAAGTCATCAGAAATGGTGTTTTTTTGTGATTTCATAGTTTTAATTTGTTAGGTATTTGGATATTCAGGGTGGAGAGAAATTCAACAAATCAAAGATCATAAAAATCGGTGTAACCGGTCCTAGACTGAATGGGGTAACTACAAGATTTTAATACTCTCGCTGATATGTCTCTACATTTCTATGGAATTTTCTCAATATTGAATGAGAGGGTATGAATTATATTTGAGCATAATTTAATTACATATTTATGTTCTGGGAGAATCATATTGCCTGACTTACTTATGTGCTCTATAATGACCTGTGAATAAATTATTGGAATCTTATACATACTGGGCATTTAAAAAAAATCACCTGCTAAGTAATATTTTAAGCGTTTCAAATTCAAAACGACCTGTGCCAGCAATAGGAGACAAGTATAAAGATGGAGATCTATTATGATGGTTAGTAGGGAAATGTAGACTCCAACCTAAGATCTGGGCAAGCCATTCTAGTGAATCTCACATTACGGTCAAAAATAAACAAGAACATTCTAAGGTAAGTGTAGTTACTAGTGAATGAACCCTAAAGACAAATTTGGTTTTCAAAAAAACATTTCGCTGTGATGGTAATGATTACCGTTATTACCGTTAAATATTATTGTCGCTATGAATTCTAGTTTGCTTTTCTATCATTTGTTTTATGATTATGATTATTTTGCAAAAAAATAAGTTGAAAGTGAATGAACTAGATTTTTTAGTAAATGAACAAATGAAACCAGTGAATGAACACGGTTAAATTATTTATTGAAGTAATTGATACATTCAATGGCTCATGCATTGATTTTAGTGGTTTCTGAGTTCCAGTTATAAACACTAGTACTAGCTTAAAAAGTGTAATTTGAGAGAAATGCACATGAAATCGGTTATAAATAGACGTAGTACCTATATCCTTAAGAATGAAAAGAAACACATACTACCTACATCAGTTGCTTGAAACTATTACAATATCACACCAAACATACCTAATTTAACCTACAGACCTCCTTAGTACTGCCCCAAACAATGAAAATAATTCTGCGTCGCGTAAATTTTACGCGGCTCCAGTTTTGTAACTAATGAGCTTAAGTTAAAGTTAATGTTACAGTGATTTAACAAGTAATGTTGCTAATATTTTGTGTTTTTATTTATTTACTAGCTGTTGCCCGCGACTTCGTCCGCGTGTGTTTTTGTGATACTTACGGCTTTTCTCGATACCAAAATTATTATTATTATGACTATTAACTTCGTCACGTGAACCACTGAAAGTGTGTACGAAACTATACTTTTAGAATTACGTCATAAAAATAATAATTTGCGACACGGAATCTTGAAAAAAAAAACAGGTGTAAACTAAACTGGTTAATGACTCATAACATTTATTTATACCTTATTTTACAAATAGTTTTATTTATAGTTTTGTTTATAGTTTCTTTATTCAAAAAAAGCTAAGTACAGTTTTAATTAGGTACATCACTATTAATTTCGCCAAACTATGACGCTTATTGGCGAATACTGCGCTAACTTTATAGACTACAGGCCCACATACAAAAAACAGTATGAAACTGATGCCGTACAAATCGTGCCCCATAAAGTCGGTAATTTTTTTTTGATTTTCTGACCATTTCCAGGGTAAATTTGGTCATTTGATTCTGTACGGCATCAGTTTCATACAGTTTCAATACAGCTTCTAATCCATTATTCCGCAACGCCGTACAAAAATCATGCGACACGGGGAAAAAATCGAGGGTTGCACTTTTGAATTCTCACCAGCACCCAGTTGGACAGCTTACAAGTGACGGCATAGTGCTGAATCTTATTATTTTATGCTCTTATATCGTCCTAAATACGTCACCTGGTGGTTCATATGACCCACATTTTTTGTACGTGGGCCTGTAGTCTATTAACGATATTTACCCTGATTAATTTAAAAAATTAAATCTATTCTAACCAAATCCTACTTCCTACTAATATTATAAATGTGAAAGTTTGTGAGTATGTTTGGATGTTTGTTACTCTTTCACGCCAGAACGGCTGGACAGATCTGGATGAAATTTGGAACATAGATAGGTTTAGTCTGGAATAACACCTATGCTACTTTTTATCCCGGAAAATTACGTAATTCCTGCGGGATAGCGATAAACGAATTCTATGCAGACGGAGTTGCGGGCAACAGCTAGTAATACATAAATGTTTACCTGTTTTTACCTTACGACTAACAATTCATTTACTAATCCGTTTTAATTAATATTTTGCGACTCAATTATTTCTAGCAGAAGCTTTTTTAATTTATTTTCTTGGTTTAAGTACGTAATTACAGATTATTAACACTTATTATCATTCTACAAATTAATTACCTACAGGGGCCTTGCCATAGTTGCCATGATGTCTTAATGCGATTCAGTTTAGGTTCGTAGCGCAGGCGTAAACGCGCCCTTTGATTTTGCTTTTTATAGGCAAAGGTACTAAGAGCATGTCAGCCAAGCGTTTCACGCCGCCCTCATATTAATATCAGGTTTTCAAATAAGAGTGCGTTCAAAAACCGAACGCGTTGTGAATAATGGCGTAATAAATAAAAACAAAAGTAATGGTATTGCATATTGAACTTTAGGTGTTAGATAAAGAACACAATTTAGAACGCCAATTTAGGTTGGTTGATACATACATACATATACATATCGTCACGCCTCTTTCCCACAGGGGTAGGCAGAGACTATTTTGTTCCACTTGCTAAAGGTTGTAAAGGTAGGTTGATTTAGGTTTGACAAAAATCTCTTCGTTGAAAAAATGCCTGTACAGCATGTAATTATTATATTAATGTTTTTCGCAATTGACACGCTTTTCCGGCTATATGTCTTATGTACATTTGTATCTATCTATTTTCTTCGTAGTATTACTTTGTTTGTAACTATTACCAACTACTTATACCGAGGAAAGCTGATTTTATTGAGTTCCGCTATTTTGTGCGTAATCACCTCAAAAATCAAATTTCAAGAAAACTGAGAAATTATATTTACCTGTATTAAATTGGAAGTATTATGTAGCAACTTTAAAAGGTTACACTTCATTGGTTTTTATTGTATAGGTGTATGAAGTTAATAAATTTTAAACACAAAACCCTCTTTTTTGCGTCTCTGGATGAGATTTTAAAAAAATGCTTAAACAGGTATTTCTTTATTTTTATTGCTAAGTATTTATTCTGAGTTTCATGATTCTAGAACAATCTAATTTTATTTTTCATACAAACTTTAACCCCCCTTTTCACCCCCTTTTTCCAAAAAATTCCAAAATTTCTGTAGCCTATATCCTATTCTGAATTTATTGAAATCGATTTGTGAACATTTCATCAATATCCGTTCAGTAGTTTTTACGTGATGCTCAGTCAAACAAACAAACAAACAAACAAAAATTTTAAAAATGGTTTTAATATGTTCAGTTACCGATTTTAAGTCACCCTGGTCGGTTTTTTTTTTTTAATCTTCAATGTACAGATTTTTTGGTCTCAACGATTTTATTATATGTATAGATTCTGTGTAAAAATCATCGTTTTGTTCACTCACTGGCACTGTTCATTCCTGGTACACTTACCCTAGTAAGAATTCCAGTGACTTGTTTAGGGTAGGTATTTTGTCAGACCGAATATTTTTGACTGTTCCGCAGCACACTTTCTAAACGTCTGAGGCCCGATTGTTTAAAGCACATAATATTATTATGAAATCAGCTGACGGTTCAGCTTTCGATATAAATAACATTTGAGCGTTGGCTGACTCACAGTTAGATAATGTTAATCTAATGATAATCATAAATAAATCGGGAAAAACGCTATTGACTCACGCGTGCGTGGTAAAGCTAACTGGGAAACCCAACATCCATTTCCAATCAACCGTGAAAATAATAAATTAATCTACTTAGGGCTGAGTAAGGTACATTTTACGCATGGGGTGCGATGTCGGAAACCTCCTTGAGAACTCTAGCGTTACAGTTCCCTTCTAACAGAGGCTCTTGGCCTCACGGGGGGAAAGGGTAACGCTTATGCCGGTGCACCCTGGGCAACAACTGTTAATTAATTTATTTAGTAAGTTAGTTAACTGTTGGTTAATATCCGACTTGGGGGAGGGATGGTAAGGTGAACCTGCAATTCGTTGCGGGGGATCTCAGCCAGCGGATCCAAAAATGGACCCGCAATGAGGGCGGTGCCTTTGGGCGCCTTTTTGACGGAGGCGAACCGGAGCCAAGTACCGGCAGGGAAAGGTGAGGGCAAGCCTTTTTGTACTGCGGCGAAAGCTCACCGCCGGAGCGGTGTGACCTACGGGTTGACTTCGCGGAGCGGAGCGACTTCGGTTACTGCCGGTCGACACGTAACCCAGCCCATGGGATCAGAACGAGGGCAGCTTGTCTTTTTCACGACAGGGGCCGCGAGGAGTAAACCTCTATAAAAAATCCAGACGGTCGCACCCGCGGGTGCTTTTGGTGACGGACGTAATCATACGCGATCAGTTCCGCTCTGCTTTCAGAGTAGTACATGAGGGTCGGCGGGCATAAGCAGAGCGCACCGTAAGGAACGGGATCGCGGATACCTCCCTATTCATGCCTAAAATAATATTCCTATTCTAGTCAGCTGTGTATTGAAATCTAGAGGAAGAACCTCACATTAACAGTCAAACGTGTGATATGTTATGCAGTATCCAAAAGTGCTATGGAAACTCCTACACTATTCTAAAGAAGGGTTTGGAGTGGCGTCTCCGTGTGTATAGTATATACTAGTCCTACGCCATGTGTATTGACATCGTCTACGGCCGAAGCGGGATGCGTTCGGCGACATTTCCGGTTTTTATGCTATTAGCTACTCAAACTACATGATGATAAAGTCCATATTCCCGTGCTACGATTTACCACAATTCCAAGAACATAGACCATCTCAGATAACATATACGAAATAACAGGTTATTTCTAATATGCAAGTATTCTGTTGTGCTTTTTGGTTTTCATGTTGGTATATTTTTCTTATAATGTTATGTGTAAACCATTTAATCCTTTCTTATTTATAGGTAGTTGTTAAAGATTAGTCATAATAGACTATTTTGCTTTCATAAATTTGCTAACGGAATAGTTGATAATTTCCAACATTGTTTGTAATGAAATACTATATTTTTAGTAAAACCGAAAAAGTAAAAAATAAAAATCAAGAAATAAAAATTCTTGATTCATTTGATAGTACTTATCATTTGAAAAACAGCGCCGTCTCTCGTCCCTGGTGAGCAGTAGATGTTCCACGGGAGTTTGTAATTGTGTCGTACAGACACATCATTCAAACAGATAACGCTTAGCGACAAAAATTCGCATAGTAACAAAGGTCACGTGACAGTTAGTAACAGGTAGAAAAATTCGGAGACTACCCACCTGCTATGGGTGGTGTAGGGGTATAGCACGCGTCACGGAATGACGAGGATCCGGGTTCGATTCCCGGCCATAGCTTTACTTTTCGGATTTTGCTGTGTTCTAATTTTCACCGACATTTAGAAATTTTATTTTGTGTAGGCATGTGTGAGAACCGCACTTGATGTGACGTCTTGTGAACCTATTGTTCCTGGCAACCTGTTTTATAGGTGTGGTATTTTGCTTAACGATAATGCATTTTGCCAATGAATCAATGCTGCTTGAAAGCCCTTTTGTCCATAAAATAATGAGTTAAGGTGAGTTATATTTATCTAGACATAAGGTGCTCCTAATTCTCTATGAGAACTTGTCATGGTTACTGGCGTTTCGCACGTCACTTTGTCGATGAAAGTTTCAAGAAGTTATACCCACCTACTTAATAAAAAATATTTTTGATTGGTATACTTTTATTTTATAGACACTTTGTAAAATGCAAAATATATAGTATAAAAATAGGACCGGCAACATTTATTTACAAATTATTACATACAAATATTGGTCCCAAAACGCCTCCATTGTTCTGTTATGCAATTGTGAATGTGAAAGTGACGCAATATCAATTTCATTACATACCAGTGGCGTGGCGTCAAGTATATCAGAAGGCAAGCCGAAAGAAGTTTAACTAGCCTCTTCCTCTAATTCTGCACAATAAATAGCCCAACTGCCTTAAAATAGGCAAGCCGGTGGGAATCGAGCTCTGTGGACGCCACGCCACTAACACATACTGCCTTTGAAATGGTATCCATTCCGATTTCAAAACAAATTCCAACGGATTTCTCTTAGAGGCATTACCATAACCATCACCTGATGACTGTCTGACAAAATTCTGTCAACATTTTGGCGACAAATCCCATTACAAAAAATAGAATAAAACGGGATTAAGTTAGATTCAGGTACGTTTAAGGTTAACTATTGATAACATGTATTTATTTACTTTTTGGCAAATAGCACGGCATCACAATATTGTCGAGAAATTTGTGAAGAAATACTAAACTTTTATTTTATACTTCCCAGTATTTGGCAAAATTAACTAATCGAAGCAGTGGCACAATTGGCACAAATGCAATGAACATATAAATAACATAACATAAACAATAAATAAGAAACACGATAATACTTTCTACCTATCTTAAAACTATTTTGAAATATGTAGAGTTTAACTACATCCACTAGAACATTCCATTTAACGAGGACACCAGAGCCTCTTTTTCAAGAAACGGTGCAGTTTTTTCAGTACCTATAATGTATATTATACTTTAAGAACTAATAGGTACATCGACTTAAATACAATAAGTAAAATATGCCCGTTAATGCAATTAAATGACTTACATTATTGTCATCTTCAACCTGTATTTAATCATTTTGAACACACATAGTATTATCATTCACTCATTCAATCCATTCGCAATGCCAAATACCTATAGCCTATGCGGTCGCCACCCTAAGCCTGAAAATCCTTTGCACGTCATAAAATATAACGTCGATAACACGTGGCTGTCAACTTGAAACATTTTTATTTGATACGAAGTTGAATGAAAAGTGAAGACAGCTTAAGTATTTGGCAGATCGTACATTAATTTAAAAAACCTAAAAAAATTTGGCTAAAATTATACATACCTAGTAACATTTGTAAAATCTTTTGGATCAGAACTCTTATTGACATATACAGTATAAATACGTATTTTTAATAAGTCGCAATTTGATTGCACTTACAATTTGGACTACATAAATATGTACAGTCGGTTCCCTGACATACGTAATGGCCTAATGGCTTTTCTAAGCAGTCAGTGTTGAAAAGTGGGTAGGTAAATACTTTGGTGAGGGAATCGACCGTACACATGTAAGCTTAAATTTAAATGTCACGAGCTTATTATCACTTTAAATTCAAATTATTGATTATATCACTAATTACTCCTTTGGTTTTCGTACCTATTCTGTCAACTCTTAAAAGCATCTCCGTATGAGATACCTCACAGATGCAACTATAGACCTTCTTTTTGATACTTTGTGAACTGCAGGAAGATTTGCTCGAGCGTAGTTTGAGAGATGGTGTAGTCTTCAACGTCGTGATTTTGTCGACAGCGTTCCATGGTCCCAAACATTGTGGACCAAGCAACACTTCGGTCTGGCAAGTAGTACGTTAGCAAGCCTTGGTACTCCTCCCTAAAAATAGATTGTTATTGTAGCTGGATCTATTTGTTAAATTGATCAACATGATCTATTGTTATTTGTTACAGCTTACTGGTACCTAACATGCATCAATATTTTTTTACACAGAAATATATTGTGGAGTATGCTAACAAATATGTTGGTATACTATAATTAGAGAATATACTTCTACCTTTTTATATTAATAAACAATGTTAAATTGGCTTTTGGGTATTTGTTTCCATGCTGGTCTGGGAGTAAAGAAAAAACATAGAATGTACCAGTTGCTTCTCCTCCCGCGCAGATGGTAAAAACCCATCGAGGGATTGGGCTTGGGAATCGTGTTATAGGCGATGCGGCTAGCAACCCATCACTACTTTGATTCCTCTTTTTTCCACATATACGCCCACAATCACGCTTAACGTGACCTTTAAGTCTTGTTACCTTAGGCCCTGTCTACCCCGTAAGGGATAAAGACGTGATTTATGTATGTATGTAGGTAGGTAGGTCATTTATTTCAGTATCTAGTAAGAAATTTAGGCACATTTCAATCATTGATCACTTTTTCTTACAGCTCTGTTGGTTTAGCACTCACAGAATGTAGGTATACTTACATCAACTTTGGTTTTGTAAAATTGAACTGTACATATTTTTTGACTGCGGTGATGTCACGCTCGCTTGGTGATAAGCTTGTGCTTTCTTCGTCGATTTTCATTTTGATAGTCAAAGTAAAACCTGAAATATTAGAATAAACATATTTGAAATATTTTATTTTGCTTACTTTTTGAATGCTTAATTTGACTACGTTTGAACATTTAAACAATACATAAAAATAAAAGTAATAAACGGGTTATAGTGGTTAACTCTAAGCAGCTAGACCAGGTAGATTTAGGTTTAGTTATAGGTTTGTCTCATCCATGACTTTGCCTAGCTTTTTTATAGCAAGATACCTAGCTTATTATTAAAGATCATTTATTCTCATTATCATCATATTAGAATTACAAGTAGGTATATTTAGGAAACTTACCTTCAGAGAATTTGGTCTTTAGATGTTGTGGTGTGCCGAGGCACTGGAACTGTCCGTTGACCATGATGGTGAGCCTCGAGCACAGCGCCTCGCACTCCTCCATGCTGTGCGAGGTGAGCACCACGCCGCGGCCGGCGCGCCTCGCGCCGCGCACCGCGCGCCACACCTGCCGCTTGGCCGCCGGGTCCACGCCCGTCGTGGGCTCGTCCACGAACACCAGCCGCGTGTGCCCCAACAGCGCCACGGCCGTGCTCAGCTTGCGCTTGTTGCCGCCCGAGTACTGCTCCACCTGCGGCCAGCACAAACACGCGCTCAGTCCGCGCCCAAACCGCTGCCTCGCCGCTCCAACGCGGTCACGCGTCACACAGCTCCCACTCACCCGCTTGTCCAGGTGCTTGGTGAAGCCGAGTGCGTGGGCGAGCATGTCGGCGCGCAGCGTGGCATGCTCGTTTCGCAGCCCGCGCAGCAGTGAGAACAGGCGCAGCGTCTCACGGCCCGTCAGCTCGCCGAACACCGCGTCAAACTGCGGGCAGTATCCTGTCCAACACGTTGCAACGTTACTACATTTAGAAATGTATCTAACAACTTTTCTGTGTTATAAAAAATAAGAAATTACACTTAAGCAGTTACATATACTATAAATACATGCGTATATAAGATATAATTAGTAATTTCATCACTCAAAATACCTATATTTTCATGCACTTTAGTGATCTCCCGCTTGACAGAGTAGCCGCTGACGAAGGCGTCGCCGCTGGAGACTGTCTCGTCGCCCATCAGCATCTTAAATGTCGTTGTTTTGCCAGCACCGTTTACTCCCAGCAGACCGAACACTTCAGCATCAGAGACAGCTATACAAATATCAAAGATACAATGAATATATAAGCAATACATCTTTCTTATTCTATTTAGAGTTCCTTATCTCAAAATTCAAAGACTCTTATAGGTAGGATTACCTCTCAGTTCACCTAAGACTGCATGCGTGTGTTTGTGCGTGCATCAGGCTAGATGGTCTTTCAAAAAAGTGCTGAGAGTTGTATTTCTAAGCCCAAGTGATTAAATTATACACAACATGTTAGGCAGTATCCACGTTTTATACGTGGACGATCGGATTGTTTCAGACTACTCACTCTATTTAGATATTCCAACAAAATTACAGACATTTTAGAATATAATGTAAGTATATTTTGGCTAACGAATGTTAAGCGTTCAGGAATAAATAAATTTCAAGTGAGGCTAATAAAAGTTTGTTAACTAAAAAAATCTTACTGAAGGAAACCTGGTTGACGGCTAAGTGTTTTCCGTAGTACTTGGACAGTCCCTTGGCGACGAGGCTGTGCTCCGCGAGCGAGGCCCTGTCTACTCGCTCAACATGCACCATCTCATCGGCTACATCAGCATCCAACGTCTCGCGGTTTAGTGGTGGCGGTGCCATCGTGCGGTTGAATATCTGAATCATACCACGTAATAAGGTAAGTTTGACACACCGGGCCATTACAAATACATTATAATCACATCACAAATAAATGTAAATATTCTATGCTTAAAAAGATATCTCGTATTCAAAAGTTATAGCAATTTTCGTATTACTTAGCTTGGCTTAACTTGGCTAATTTGTTCAACAATAATTATCACGCATCTCACTTATCTTATTTCTTAAATATGAAAGCTTTGATTAATGGTATAAAAAGTCAGATAATTTTACCTTCTGGTAGACCCTGTATTCGATGAACATGAGCAGAGCCCATAGGACCGCACCGCTGGCTAACATGCATGTCATGTAGCGCATGATGCCCGGTTCTTCCCAGTCAAAATACGGGTTTTCGCGGACTGGGAAACAAGAACACATTATTAAGAACATATCTATCCAGCTTTTAGCGCAGTTTAAGTACATTGCAGTCACGAATCGGGATTGTTGAGCCACTATGTTTGTAACTTGGCCGTATAATGCAAATCGAATAGCTGTCGGCTAGACGGTATCATCGGTCATTGATTACACTGCTATGCGAGCGGCTCAATAAACCCGATTCACGACTGTACAAGTAAATTAGAAAATCGGCATCAAACATTATCTACGTTCAAATTCCAACGTATGCAGACAATGTGACAGGTAATACTTGAGCTCAACTCAGCTGATAAGTCAGTTAGGCTCAATACCTACAGGTACAAAATCACTATGGCCATAGAACTGGCAAAAGAGTCGTTTTAGATGTCGACTTCGAATCAAGAGAGTTCATCCGTCTCACACACATGCTAAGTACCCTATGGCTGAATTATTTGCATTAATTAGGAACATAGGAACTAAACAAATCATAGACAAATCACTGCTATTGGAAAACGAAAGAAATGCCTACCACAACAAGAAGAGAAGTTGTTCTGGCACATGATCTCCATGCTGCACTCGTTGATATTGGGCAGCACCGCGGAAAGGTAGTCGCAAGCCTGCAGGCATGACCATTCCGTGAGCCCGACCATGTTCAATGCACTGCAACACACAGTTCAGGTCAAAGCAAAAAAGAAAAGAACTTACCTATGGAATATCTGATGGGTATTGACTAAAAATAGTAAAACATTGATGTAGAACAGTATCCATAATGCATTTTCGAAAATGAAAAAATGCAGAATCCTATGGAAAGAAGCCTCGCTATGTAGGCACATAACAAACATTCGGTATCTGGTAGGATGTGGTGGTTTTTTAATTTCGCAAAAAGGGATGGTCAAGGTGAAAAAGAGTAGAACAAGTTAAAAATACTTAAAATCTACCTATGTGTGTATGTTAATAATATAGAGTTTGCCAATATAAGTGAACAATCCAAGAAGTTGACAATATTAGTAATTTGGCTGAGTTAAGGAGGTGGCAAAATAGGAAAATGAATGGAATTTATCTTGAGCCTTCAAAAAGTGACTTATTTTAAATTACTTACCTAACTGATCTAACTAGGCTGTAGAGCGGGAAGAACTGCAGGAAAGCATCCATAATGTTGGCTACGTGCTGCGTGTCCAACTGCGGAGCTGACAGCGCCTCCACTATTTGCGCTCCCATCATACCTAAACAAAAGTGAAATAACTTAGATACTTACAGCAGGCCCTATAGCTACGGTCAGGCTACGTTTATTATGTTATGTTATGACTTTATGACTAGCAAACTAATTCTCTTAAGAACGAAACGCATTAAACCACAAATTTATAAAGGCAAACCATACCAAATAACAAACGGAAATGTCTTTTTTTGTTCTGTTGTAGAGTAGTGAGAATTAGACTGATGATATGCGAAGACCACGAGCATAATTTCAATGCATACTTTTATATGATAGTTACATATGAACAATAATTTACCGAACAAAACATTGATGAAGAACATGACGACGAATCCGAGCGCCGGTCCCTTGAAGAGATGCGACATGAGGTAGTGGAATGGCAGCATGGCAAAGCCGTACACCATGAAGGCAAGGTACATCCGACCTGAGAAACAAACAAAAAATATAATCCCATGAGAATTAGATTTTTAGGTAGGTATAGTTTTGCTAAATTCGATAAAACAATTTGCTGTTCGGCGTTCCCGCAAATTGTGTCGATTTTTCTGTTGATTAAATGCACCACTTTTTGCCATATAAAATCGGTGCCAATAAAAATAATGGAATGGAATTCGATAATGGTGGAAATATTTTTTTGTAATTTTATGGTTGCCTGAGTGTGAGCATAATCGGAACATCAATGATTTAAAACAGTTTGTTAACCTCGCCAAAAAAGTAGTAGGTGTAATGTTTCTAAACGTTGACTTACCTAATTCGGAAAACGAACTAAGGCCGATGACGCTAAAGGCAGCGCAGGATATCACAATGAATATACAGATGATTAGGAACCACACCCAATCAAATAACGCCGCGCTGCCCCACATGATCACAGGCTGAATGCCGGCCGCCTTTTGCAGAAGATTTGCTCTCGATACACGTTCCTGTTTATTGAAAAGTAACTAAATTAAAAAGTAACTGTGACCGCCATAATAAGACAGTTAGATACTATTGGGAGTAAGCATCTTTCGATTTTAAAATATAGAACCAATATAATACTCAGTTTATACAACGTAGTTTTCACTAAAACTTACTTTGATATAGAACATGATGAAAACTGCGCTGACGATTCCAAGACTGTTGCCAATTCCGGCGGACAGTTGCATCGACAGCATTGTCACTACCGCTTGCATATTGCTCTGAAAGTACACCAATTCAAATATGTAAAAGGAGGCATTTTTTGACGTTTCTTTCATACCATAATTTTAAGATATATGTAACTCTACGAATAATAATAACTCAAAAAGCGTAACTAAGCCCGAAAAATCATTCCACGCGAAGTGAACCGCAGGGGGCGGGGCTTAAAATATGTACCGCGCGGTGAATTAGTTCGGCCGGGACGCTCGAGCCGTTATTGTGACGTCATCTTTGTATTTTTGCGCTAATACATTAGAAAAACATGCCATCGTGTTGTGTGAAGTGGTGTAGAAGCCAATCAGATATGAAAAATAGAGGACTCACCTTTCATATGTATGTAAATAAATATTTTAGAACACCATACTTGACGACTCTGGATGCATGCGATCCACGCAACCTTCCCTTACCGCAAGTAGGCGGACACAATCACGACGCGCGGACTAATCGCGTGCAAGTATTGTCTGTGTGAGTGACAGGTGTCACGTTTGCATTGCTGTTAGTTTGTGTGCGTAAGTGGAATGACAATCGAAGCGGCAACTGTTAGGGAACTACGCTTCTTGACTTATTATTATTCGTAGATGTAACTAGTAACTATTTATTACACCTTGACTTACCGTGTTTGTCTGAAATTGACGAGTGCCTAAGTTTAGTTATACATTTGAGGTTACGTCAGCTAATTGCGTGTTTTTAGTATTACCTGGTCCCTGTAGTTGGCCCCGAGTGGGAAGTTGTAGACGCTGAGGTTGGCCTGCGGGTTGCGCGCCTTGAGCAGTGCCTCGTGCACGGCGGCGAGGGAGGTGGCCACGTCGTGGTAGCCGAAGTTGCTGAACCACGCGGTCGCGCTCCCAGCAGCAAACGATGCACCCGTCAACATCCGATGGCGAAGCACACCCATTTGCGCAGGGTCACTTGTCTGCGCACATAAAAACAAAGTTCTGTTTGTGTGATCATATGTACATATTATTATCCATCACTGATAGTTTCATACTAAAATAAAATATACCCATTTAAAAAAGCATACCTATAAATAAATATCTGAAGAGCAATCAATGTAACGAAGAAAAACTTACCCTGTCTAAATAATAGTCATCGAGGGGTTGATTCTCTACTAGTGTGAGTTTCATGGTCGCTATGTTGGCGGAGGTGAACATGTACTCGTAAGCTGCCTTTGCAAGAGCCCCAAGCGAAGTCGATGAAGCTGTGCCATTGTAGGTTAGCACGGTTTCTGTTTCTGAGAAGCTGAAAAATTTTAAAGCTAAATAAGAAGTATCTACATGTAGATATGTGTATCGTAAGACTCTGGACTATATAATAGTCAACAAGAAGTACATAAATAACAGCAAACACGTTTAATACAAACAGTCAGGTCGTTCACATAACCAACTAGGGAACTATCGCTTCTAGTTTTCATTGCAACCGAGTAGAAGCACAATTAGTTACACAGTGCTACCAAATACGGTAATCTACACTAATATTATAATTACTTTTATAAAATTGAATTCTTACCCCTCTCTTAGTGTCAGGGCGCGCGGCACGACGTTCTCTGTAACAGACATGACCCACTGCAGAATTCCAAGCGTGGCGTTGATCTGCAGCACGGGCACTAGCACTTGCAACAGTAGCAGCATCCACGAGCGCATCCACACCAGCAACAGCTTGAACCACATTGCCAGTACATGCTGCGCCCACAATCTCGGCCCGGTCAATGTGGCACTATCTTTATCCACTGGAAAAGTTTAACAACATGAAGGTTCAGCTGCATGCTGATAAAATTGTTCATGTTTTGTAAAACACCGTCATTTGAATTGCTAAAATATTTCTTATCTACTCAATTATGTCGTGCTAGAAGACACTAATTAAAACTTGAACAATTTTTCGCTGACTTCACAAATGCCTCCAATATGCAGACGATAGGTCATGACACATAATTGTGGACTGTAGAGACTGTTACCTTACATAACCAGATAGGATTATTGAGTTTTCTTATAAACATACCACCCGCTTCTTAGTAGTTAGTTCCTTATGAAATAGCATGAGTAAAATTCGCTACATACGTTTTAACTATTAAAAAAAAGGAAAAAGATGGTGGTGATAATGACCCAGACCGACCTTAGGTACACAAAATTTTACCACCCTCCACTACCACATCGTTAATTACGTTTTTCTATTAATTAATTTGAAGTTATAAAAATTCAACATACATTGATCAATAGAAGATACATCAAAGTCAGGTTTCTGCAGATCATCACTTATCAAGGAACCCGCAGAAGTGGTCGCGTCATCTGATTCCGAGTGTACTGGCGCTACGTCTGACCCAACGCTGAAATCATTACAGCATTTAAATGTTTGCCTCGAAAACGCAAGCAAGTCTGTTAAAACAAATGGAAATTTTAAATCACGATAGGTACTGTTTTATCGGGACAGGATCTTGAAAATGTGAGATTATTCAAAATCGATTATTATCAATCCATTTTGAGTATCGCGATCGCATTATTTAAAAAAAATACATCAAGAACAATAATTAATGTTTTGAAATTAATCGTTGACATGACCGGTACGGACATTTTTATAGTGGAGTTATATTTCACCTATATGTAGTTACCTAACTGGTTTGTTGCTTATTGGTTTTATATTCCTTATTCATGATGTATGGCTCTACGAAAAAAATATTTCGAAAAATAATAAGACCTTGGCACCAGTATAAAATAAAGAGAGGAGAGCCATCGGATCGGACGAAGTCAGTCTGAAGAATATATATATTTAATTAGTAATATCGAATAGGTATCTGGAATCGTATATAGGTGAATATGTATTACAATTGTCTATTTCAAAAAGTTCTAACAAACAATTACACTAGTATTCATAATTTAAAGTTTTTTATTTTTTATCTCTGTAACTGTGTTGTTGGCAATAAATATTTATTATTATTATTATTATGGTAAGTCATATACAACATGTGTAGGTATTACATTTCATAATTTCTCATTTTTATCTATGTCCAATATGTATTATATTGTTCTACTATTCTGATAGTGACAAAAATTATAATTTATTTGAGTAGGTACTTTTGTACATAAAAATAGTACCTACCTACATAAATACTAAAACCTATGACACAAAAAAAAATAAGTCAATGTGCCACTTGAGATAAATAAATTATTATTATTACAACCTTGTTTGCGGAACTAATTATTCGCAATATCTACTCAAGTCATGGCTAACACTCATTTCAGTGCATACTTTATAATACTAATCATACCTAAGTCGTTTCAATACTACAAGTACCTGTTTACGCTCGCTAATACGGTAAATATGTCAGTTAAGTGCTATTGTACTCACGACATAAAAACATCTTCAAGTGTCGTCGCTGTTAGACCATAGTTCTGGAACTTAATGTTATCTACGTTGCTCTCCAGCTCGGTCAACATTGCTTCAAATAAATGAGCCTGATCATTAGTCAGCCCGTACGTTATTTCAGTACCTGGAATTAAAAAAACCCCGTAAAGCCATCGTACTAGATAAAGTACTAACTAAGTCAATTAAAAAAACCTTTGAAATTCTGAAATATTCCCACAGTTAATCTTTTCCTGAAAATTGGGTGCAGCCAATATCTTCTATTTTTAGCTGTTTCTTTTCGCAAATAATACGTCGTCCATCGTGTACAAATCGTTAATTGTCGAAAATTGGCACCAGCTGCGGTCGTGGCCGACTGCCGACCAGAGTGAACAGACGTGCCGACACCCGATTAAAATCGGGATCCGACATCCGACAACTCAACTGCATCGATTTTTTCCGATAGAAGAAAAGTCACGATGTTTTAATCAACTAAGTAAGTAAGTTTTCAAGTAGACATTTTATTCAAAATATCTACACCTACAAATGTCTATATCTTTCAGTAGGAGTAATTAATTAGCTCCTAGTCAGTTAAGTGTGAAATACTTGTGGCGCTAGGTTTCAATATATGTACATAGCTACTGTTAGCACTTACCGCGGTCTTCCTTAATTTGTATTCCCGGTATGTATTTATTGATAATTTCCGTGCTAGCCTCGTACTGGAAGCCGTGCCTCTTGACCACTACGAGCGTGTAGCCGACGCCGTAGTGCCGCTTGAGAAAGTAGGGCGATCCGACGCACTGCAGCCGCCCGCTGGCCATGATAGCCACGCGATCGCCGAGGATGTCCGCCTCGTCCATAAAGTGCGTCGTGAGGATCATGGAGCGACCTGTAGAGTGTTTGTGTAAGTACGGACAGTCATCGTCTGGGCAAGTGTAGAGCAATTGCCAGCACGCCACTTCATGCAGGTGTTGGAGTGCGGCGGACGTACCGGCCTTCTCCCGCTGCAGCAGGTCCCAGAGCGCGCGGCGCGAGGCGGGGTCCATGCCGGAGGTGGGCTCGTCCAGCAGCACCACGCGCGGCGCCCCGCTCAGCGCGATGCCCACCGACAGCCGCCGCTTCTGCCCACCGGATAGGCCGCCCGCTTCGTAGTCACGCTAGGTCACAAAACACAGATACTGATAAGTATGTATTATATAAAGAAGTGTACACGATTCGCTACAAATTATTATGCACATGGTATGTCGGAACGGAAATTACGTGTTCACTCGTTCATTCTATGTGCCGAATACTGTTGGTCGGTAATAGCGAATAAAGGAAAATGAAAAAACTTTCACTGTTCTTTATTTTAGAACATTTAGTAAATTTCGAGTAATTTTAGTTGTGTACTACTGTATTGATATATAATACCGGTATTGATAACAGACATGAATACCGGCGGGATCCCGGGTTCCCGGTATTGGAAGCCCTAGTACTACATGATTTTGGCACACTTAATTAACCCGTCGTCTGTGTTGGTTCAGGATCCTGTTTTTACCATCGTATGCGTATGATAAGGATCCGTATCACGTAACTTGCGGAACTGTCAAAATCGCCACAGACGACGGTTTGTAAATTTCGCTCCGCGCCACAGACGAAGGGTTAAAACTGAAATCAGTCATACATCGTATCTACTTGCATTTATATGTAACAAACAATGACAACATCATCAATAGATACAATACATATTCTTATATTATTACACTACCTATCCACACGAGGCCTGAAACTCAATATTATTAGTTGAATTTTTTATCAATGACACTTGAGATAAATATTGGATAAAATATTTAAGAACCTTGATATTCATGAGATTTTAATTGCTTATCAGTATTTAGTAACTTCAAATAGCATATTGGCGGCGTCAAAACAAAATGTTGAGTCGTGGTTGTGTCGTTTCATAAATGACGAAGGACCAAAAACTGAGGCTTTTTGATTTTTAAGTTAATTAAGTTATTATGTATCGTTTTTTAATGCCGAAGTCCGCCAGTTTACATTAAGAACTCGCGTCACTTGTTTAACAACATTTACAAAGATAACGTTAATATTTAAGTGAAACCAATAACCGGAAGGGCTAAGCATTCCGATGTTCACGATATCGATATCCAGATTTTCAGTCGTTCGTTATCGTGCGTTACGCGGCTGAATAAGATCATGTTATAACAACTTAACCTAGGTAGGTACTCGTAAAGATAAATATAATCTATTACATAAGTAGATACTAGGTGTACTTTTAACAAACGGTGTACGGTGTGTAGGTGGCTTTTTGTTGTAACTTTTCCTTTCTGTATCAGGTTAGCTGGAAGAGATCCCTTCTTAGGGATAAGTTCACCTTTGAACTATTTTCTCTGTATTTCTGTATTTTTAAAATTTTTATGTGCAATAAAGAGTTTACATACCTACATACATACATACTTAATCCATTTTGTAAATTACTAGCGACCCCCGCCCCAAACTTCGCACAAGTTAAGTATTAAAAATATAAGTATACACCTTCTTCTTGAATCACTATCTAATCTATTGATAAAAACCGCATTAAGTAAATCTGTTGCGTAGTTTGGATTGTGGTCGATTCATTTTTCTTGTTAATTTTTAATGTCTCCTTTTTCTATCACAAATCTTGTCAGACAGATATATTTACGTATAGAACCAAATCAAATGAAACAAAATGTTACCAAACTCCGTGAGCAATAAATCGCAAAGAATATTAAGAATTTGGACCGCTCCACACAATGACAGTATCATTATTCACATGTGTTACCTTTTCATCGAGCTCCAACTTGGTTATGAGCATGTCTATGTCATCCTTCAACTCCTGCCCGCGCAGACCCTTGAGCCGCGAGAAGAACTCGAGGTGTTCCCGTACGGTGAGGTCATTGAACAGCACGTTGTGCTGCGGGCAGAAGCCGAGGTGCGCGCGCGCCGCCGCCGTCTGCTGCGCTACGTCGTACCCCGCCAGCCACACCGACCCGCTGCTCACCTGCACGTTACCTAACACGGGATAAAAATTCTTGTTGTTTTTAGATTGTTCCCAATGGGGACTATCGTTTCTTTGCTCACCAGTTGGCGCCACTGTTGACTAAGGTCCAGAGGTATAGCTGTCAAAGGCGACTTTATAAGACCGGCGCCGAAACAAAGTTTTAAATCTTGAATCTCAATAAGTTTATTAAACAAACAAACCTCTGAATTAGCTGCTCTTTGAGGCCTTTTATTTTTGCGCCACTTTTTCTTAATTCCGCTCTCAAAGCGTTCGCATTCATCGCCAAATAATCCATATTTGCGATAATTTCACGTAGGAGATCACTTTTCAGCAGGTAAATGAAAGAAATTATAATTAATGTCACGAATCCCGCTAAAACCAGTGAAAAGTGAATGTTATTGGACCTCACGCGACACTAGCGCCTCTAGTGGCAAATTCACACGCGATAGCCCCCATTGAGACCATAGCACATATTTTATCCTTTCCAGGCGGTAACACAACCAGTATGTACTAATGTTAAGTAAAGCTTGCACAAACCTGTGAGCATGGATATCGTAGTGGATTTTCCGGCTCCATTGTGTCCGAGCAAAACAGTGATCTGATCATCATAAATGTTCAGAGACAAATTATTGACAGCTACGTTTGCACCATATACTTTCGTCAGATTCTGCAAAGTAAAATGGTTTTGTATTGTTACCTACACTTAAAGCAACTTAAGTACTCGTAAGTTTAAAAAGTTGCGTAGGAAAATTGCTTACCGTCATCTTTACTCCAATTGCGTGAGCAATGGGATCTTTTTCCAAGATGATATCTTGAGTAGTATCGTTCTCGATTTCAACTGGAAATTAGAAAAATGTAAGATAGATTTTTTATTCCTCAAGGTTAGCATTAGGTAGGTACTTAAAACTAAGAAATTAACTTTATTTACGTTATAGTTTTTAAAAAGGCATTAGGAAACTAAACTTCCGTAACAGTTATTTTGTTTTTAACCGACTTCAAAAAAGGAGGAGTATTTGCGTGCGTGGGCTATTATACCTACCTAACCTATTAACTACCTCTAAATATGATCAAATACGATTGCAAATATTTTTTTCAATCTGTATAACTTTATCTAGATAAAGGTTTTAGAAGGATTTAGCGTTATATTGTTTATTTATTATAGATTCTTATTTTATTTTTCAAACCCTTGTTCTTCGATTACCGTAGCCTGTTGGCACACTACATGTGTCATGAAATAAAACTTGATTCTCATTTTAGTTAGGAGTGGAGTAGGTACATCTGTGTCAATTAAAATCCTGGTAAATAAAATATACGTTTTTTTAACTACATTAAAATGCGGTTCGATAAAACCTACTGTTTCAAATATTTGGTCAAATATCTGCGTGTGAAATACCTATTGCCTTTCAATTTCTAAGTGATCATCCCTAAACTACGATATAATTGCACATGAGCATTGCGTCACTCGCGAGTCGTCATGCATAGGTATAATTTTCTAAGTACCTACCATAACTTTGGTTTTAATTTTTTATAATTCTCGTTCCTCTATTTATAAATTTGATTTGTAACGTAAATGAACTAATACATCAAAAATAAACAGCAATGTGGGCTCCGAAACTACTATTTTGCAATATTTTCGAGAACTCCCAGCTTTTGTTTTTTTTTTCAGAAAAATATCTTATGGTTGAGCACCGCACTGTTAATTACCATATCTTTACTAAGTACCGTAGCATGAAAATATTAACATTTGTTAATATATGAATAAACAAAATGCTAAAATTACTACGTACAGGATTTAATTATTTGGTTCACTTAGATTTTACATTTATGTCAATGCGATAGACTTTCTAAAAATAAACATCCTCATTCTAAGTACCGTTTACCATAGGCATCTAAAATTAGATTTTGAAACTATTTTGTCTATTCTAACGCCGTTTTGAAATATTAATAGTTTAGCTTATAATTTTCCATATTCAAAAGACATTTGGTCGCGTCAACGCAAAAAAAATGACTAGGTACGGTAATCAGATGAAAAATGACAAGAAGTTATTGCGATTATCACAGGTAGACTCTACACCATTAAGAATGAAGTTGTCATCATTAGTTTTCAATTTACACTCGTATGATTAGCTTAGCACGAGTTGTTACTTATCGCGTTCAAAAATAACGCCCTGAAGCAAGCCGTATCTAGATCCGTTTGCCAGATGTATGAGTGAAATGAATCATCTTGCAGGCAATTGATAAGTGGTTAAATTGGTTGATAAAATTCGAGGATAACGGATTTAATTAAACGCAATCGCTTTGAGATTAATAACTGCGTATCATTATTTATTTTATTTTTGTCAGTACTTGTAAACTAAAGAAGTGCGAAATACAAAAAACACGCGGATCTCCGGTCCTTACGTCACCGTCGCGTCACGTGCAATAGTTAGTGCATGATGTTTTTTTACGAACTTTTTAATCCCCTCTTCCTCCTGGTCATATGTCGTGTGAGGTTTCAAACTAACATCCGTACCCCTGCCAAAAATCCCGGGTATACTATAATTATAACCTACATCTTTTTTTTAAAATCAAGCTGAAACCGTGAGGTCGGCGCTGGGTGTTATTGTTGCCTGTCAAGTCCAACAACGACCACTCAAAGCGCCTTTCGAGCCTCACTTGATTATAATTCACGACCCCATAATAGTAACAAAACAAATAGCTAATGAAGAAAACGTTTTTCGCCGTAGCTTGTATATAAAATATCATTACCTATGGTATAAAGACGATAATTTTGTTTGTTGCTGGTTTGGAAGCAAAGAAAAAACATAGAATGTGCCAGTTGCTTCTCGTCCCGCGCAGATGGTAAAAGCCCATCGTAGGCGAAATTCTTAGGAATCATGCTATAGGCGATGCGGCTAGCAACCCATCACTATTTTGAGTCCTTTTTCCACCGGCGTATAGGTGCAATCATGCTAAACGTGGCTATTAGGTCTTGAAGAATGCGCCGCAAGAAACTAACGAATATTGTATAATAGGTCAAGTCAAGTTATACATGAATGAACACAATTAATTTACAAAGAAATTGTCGTTGAAAATATCGTTATCCTAGATTGTATTTAAGTATTGAGTATTTAATTATTATTTTATCCTAGGATAAAATAGTAATTGTATTTGTCTAATAAATGTTTTTAAATATTTTGACTAATACTTGAGTAAGTAATTAAGTACCTATTATACCAACATAATTTTCCGATGACTAACCTGGCACAACTTTGCTGTTCGGAAACCAGTAGTTCTTCTGCACGAAGAAGTACCAGGGCTTGGGCGCGCCGTACGGCCCCGGCAGCACCTGCTCCAGGTACAGCGCGACCAGCATGTACAGCACGCAGTCCACCGCCAGCATGATCACCACGTGCCCGAACGCGAAGCGGTTCGAGTCCGGGGACGGCGACTCCATGAACTCGCCCCATTGCATGCCTGACGTACAAAACATCTCAACTTTATTTATCCATACAGTCAACTTCCCTAGCCAAGACGCGTGAGCGAGATTTTGACCCCTTGGGTAAAAAGGGCTTGGACGATGCAATTTCGGTGAAACTACCTAATAGGTACGTTTACCAGTCGGTTTACATGCAAACGGTAGCGTGGCGAATGTTTTCTGAGATTTCTCTGTTCATTGCGCAGCCGCCAAGCGATAAAGTAAGGAAGAAAAATAAAGCAGCGGCTATCCTACTAACAATATATAAATGTGAAATTTTGCGAGGATAAATGGGTGTGACGATGTGAGTGTGTATGTTTGTTCCTTCTTCACGTTGAAACGTTTCACGTTTTCTTAAGGCTATCATGTTTCCCGTGAGGAATTTCTGCAGCTATGCAAGCGCCATAAAGTAGGTACTGATTCAAATGCAGGTGCCTAATAGAGCTCTTATGTGCTCGGAATACAAACAAAGCAAGATCGTCGTGGCTATTGTAGCAACCTAGTAGAGTCAATCCTGTGGAGAAACCCTTACCTCCAGTACTCTCCTTAGCAAGCAGAAGCTGGAAGCCAAAGGACATGGCGGTGTTGATGCTGAGGCAGGTGAAGGCTTGAACACCGGCGGACACCTCCACGTCCATCGCCAGTAGCGTCGCCGGGACGTAGGACAGGAACCAGATCACACCGGAGAATAGCGCCGCCGTGCTAGCTGCATTCATAAGCATTAAGACCCTTGTTAATGTTTTTCAATCATAATTACTGACACTCGTAAAAGAAAATAGGAAAATATGTACACGATGTTGACCCAGGATATAAGCTCTGTTCATCTTGGAATCCGGAGAAGGTAGTAGTTAAATGTGGATCTTAAAAATATCTTCGGATACTACTTTCAGTGGGGCCCATTTTACACCATATCGGTACTATTCTTAAGTATATTGTATTTCTTCCTATTATATAGGTATCTACGTGTTTCGAATGTGTGTAAATAAATGTTTTTCGTTTTTCGCTTTCTCTCTTTTGCCATGAACAAAAAATGTTTACCTTGCTACTCCGCTACTCACGTGCAAAATAACCAAGCCTGTGTGAAATATTGCATTGCATTGGTTGGGTTTGCATGTGTAACAGTTGTGTTCATTAAACTTTGATAATGATCCCGTAGAGGGATCGAAACGCGTCAGTGTTTGTGTGGTGTAAGGGATAATTAAGTTTGTGGGATTTATATGTGTTTTATTGGCAGCAGTGGAGGGAGGGATTGCATGAAAAACATATATATTTCACACAGGCTTGGTTATTTTGCACGTGAGTAGCGGAATAGCAAGGTAAAAATTTTTTGTTCATTGAAATGGACCTCCGCAAAGTAACGCCTGATTCAATAAAATCTCTTTTGCCAGATTTTCGCTTGGGTCGCTGTTGGGTCTTGGGGCTTGGGGTCATTGTGTCTAGTATTTTTATTAGAAAAAATAGCTTGTATTAAAAAATAAAACTAAATGCGAGTAATACTTGTTATTTTCTTACCTTTAGAGAAGAAACCGCTGATCATGAAACAGAAGAATATCGTACATGCTAAGTACAGAAGTAGGAAGAATAAAAGAATTGTCCACGGGGTGTGGGTGAACACAGCGTAGTCACTAAATCCTTCTTCGTTCGAAAACCAACTCACCTAAAACGAAATAATCATAATAGTTACATTTAGTATGTAATACATAACGACCGCGACGCATGCGACCTTAGCAGCAATACTAAGATAACAATAGGTACTCAATATTCCATTTAAGAAAGCCATTATTATGATTTTCTAATTTTAAGCACATTACGAATCTGTGACGCATTTTCAGTTTCAGTTATGGCTTTCGTAATTCACGACGACTTTTATTTAATTGCATTATTTCTTATCATTAGGTATTTGCCAAAAGCTTTGTAATAATTTTTCATATTTTCCAAATATTTATCTTTATTATTTTATCCTGACTAAACTCGCATTCATTCCCATGCATACTTTAACACGTAGGTACCTACGCAGAAACGTGCTTGAGCGTTTTCCAAAAAAAGTCCACATTAACATTTTTTCCAGAATTTAAATATTTTGGGTCTTTCTTACTCAGAATCGTTTACCCTATCGATTCTCATACAAGAAAAAGTGTTCATGTGGACTTTTTTGGAAAACGCTCGTTTACAAAAATACCTCTAAAGCTCACTCGCATAAGAATTTTAGGGTGCAAATTTACAAACTAGTAATAGCAAAATGCTTATTTTTGCCTGTGTTTTACTCTCGTTCATCAAAAATGGAAATTAGTGCATGATATCCAGATTTTTCCTTTACCTATTTTGTGCTCAAGTTGCTGTTGTCTTACTTATTATTTACCTACTATCTATAGTTTCATTTTTCTACGTCAGTGGGAAGTACTCTATTGACTTTGGTATCAACGGTTTTTAAAGGGGAAAAGTTTATGGATCTATTTAATTTATAAAGATTTATAAAGTAAATCAACATACCTTCACAAGAACAATAATCAGACTAGCTATAATCAGAAGGTATATGAACTGCTTGCAGAACCACGCCGTCCAGTGAAGCCACGTCGGTAGTCCCATTATTTTCATTGTTTCCTAAAATACACCAACAATTAGTACATCATTACATTACTACTCAGGACGTTAAGCTATATCTATATTAAACGCCGCGGGCAACTGATAGTAAATATTTAATAGTCTGCACAGATATTTTGAAATTGAAAACAATGTAAACTGACCTTTTAGTAGTTAGCCGTTTCTATGAATTATTATCTCACTAACTAACTGTATTACTACTTTTATTCATTTTATTCATTTGTTTTCTGAGCCCACATTATCAACGAATTACACAACTGTACTATTTGAGGTGGGTAAAAATCGACTTGTATGATTTGTCTACATTATTGTCAGTTAGTCAGGTGAACTTAATAAAAAAGTGTTAAATGACAGGAAAGTAAGTGCATGAAGCGACCCCCAACCTTAAGCTGCAATTCCTTTTCAACGGTAACGGCTCGCACTATATTGACGGCGGTGTAGCTGAAGCTGAGCATTATGAACATGGGAAATAAGAATTGTAGAGCTTCAACCGCGAAATCCTCCATATACGATGGATGTGGAAACCTCTGTACGTTCACACTAAAGTCACGCATGCTTTCGCCAGTGAGGTGCGAAATAAGTTCCATGGACACCACGTGCTGAATCGCTATGAACATTTCGTTGACGTACCCTGTAATAGTATACAAAAGTTATAAACCTAATCCAAATAACTATCTTCTAGAAATTTACACAAACAGCAGATCTGTTATTTACCAGGATCGTTGCCACCTTCCCATGAGAAAGGAAATCTAGGTCCAGGTGTTTCGAAATATGGAAATATTAAATCAGTGCGCCATGATTGCCCCCCCTGGCCGTAAAATGAATTCTGTCTTGGTCTTTCAGGAAATCTCAGTGAATAACGTAGGTCGCCGGTCAACTCCGTAGCACCTATGAACAGGTAAATAAAATTATACACTTATACACAAAACAGACTTATACAATTACATTATGACCATCTTGTTAACATACCGTATAGATCATCGCTAAATTCTATGGCAGCAATAACTTCTCTAGTAATTTCTTCTGTTGAATAAATACTACTCAAACTTTGACTACTATTATATGCTTGCACTCTTATAAAACGTTTAATTAAATCTGCAATAAGTGTTCCATTTATAGAATCAGGTATCTCAGGAAGTTCTGGAAGCTCTGGTATGTCAGGTAGGTCTGGAAAATCAAACTCTGGGAATTTCTCTAAAATTACAGATAAAAGGCTTCTAATGTTTGTCGTAATTAGAGTGGTCACCGCGCTTCGTATCACATCGTCCAAAACTGGACTTTCTGGTGAATATGCTATCGAAAGCCGAGTCACGTTCATTCCTCCTCTGAAAACAAAAGGGTTTCAAAAATTACACAAATATTTACAACATAACATAGCTTGACAATATACACGAGTACAAGATGGCAGTGTTCAAGCATCATGATGACCGGTAGAAATATCGGGAGCTCATGAAAGGAAATTACATTCTTTAGGTACATCCCCTAGAAAACATGTTTAATAATGTCGGAACAATATTACTCACAAGACAGGTAACGAGTAATTGAGTGTGCCTGCCGGTATCACTGGGTAAGTGGACACGGCTCGCGAGGCCGGTTCGATCTCTGCACGGAGGATGAGCACCAGGGCCATTGTCGCGACGGGCAGCATCACTTCGGCGAAGGTCTGAATGCGGTGCCGCCATTGCTGCAGGAAGTTCTTCCACATCAGCAGCCGGAACTTGGTGCCGGCACCGGTTGTCCTCGCCCCATCACGCGCCCTCATCGCGCACTGAAATTTTGATTCATTGTCATACCTACACGTAAGCATTGAAGGTAGAGAAACGAGTTTTTGGTCACGCTAATCTGGAATTCTATTGATCTCGCATCTCATCCACCCAGCATCACACAAGTCCAGAACGATACGCACAAAAATCCCGCATAATGCCAAAAAAAGCATCTAAGTATTTTGCTATTTTTGCAGCTATTACGGATTTTACAAACATAAAACCTGCATTAACTACTGCATCTGTGGCATTAGAAAAACGAAATTATACTGCGACTCAGTATTATGGGCCAGAGCTTCTTATCTGGCAAAAATCCATATTGATATGAGGGTGTTGTTGTTATCTCTTTATCTTACGCGTTATTACAAACGCGGATACATGATTTATTTGAGTATGAAGCTTCCGACGCCAGGGGCTTGTCGATGACGTGTGAATGAATAAAGACAAGTGTCTCTCTAAGGACTGTTCTTAGCATTATACCTGACATCATACATGATCAACCCTTTTTCGCTCGAACGTAGGTATTTTAGTTTAACGCCATTGATTAAACACACGAATTCGCCAAACTAAAGAAACTAATGACATGACTCAGTGTTTACGTACGCTGACGAAGAATAAAAGAAGATTTAACTACCTACCTTACTTATCATTAGATATTGATAACGAGCAATATATGTAATACTCGTACCTACCAAAATGATAAATTCGTGCGTCAACTACGTACGCATGTAGCATATAGCTATGCAGCTGGAACTCGTAGCCCACGCCCTTGACTTTCCTTGTTAGGTGCCATAAACCAGTGAGAGTTTACGTTCGTCTACAACTACTTAATTAGGGCAAAGTATACAACAAAAAAATAATACTCGCATTTTTTTGGATTCATTGTTCCCATGACGTTACCCTAAAATTCTTTGTTCTAGAGCTTGTTTTAACTTGGCGCAATGTACAGTCAAGGGTATAAATATATGTGCGTTACCGAGACTTCAAAAACATCTATACACCTTATGTCGCAAACAATAAGGTCGGTGATACATGTATTTGACACGATGGCTAGTATAGATATTTATGCCCGCGACTGTACCTAAATATTATGGATAGGCAAAGTCGCTCCCGTTTACGATACATATTTGAATAAAAACGTAAAATTCGCGTGACCTTCACAGTTTATCTGAAAGTGGCTCGGTACTTTGGTGACTCGCTGTTCATTCGATTTTGAGTATTTTGACTCATTCGTTAAATTGACGCAGTACCTATGTCAGTCTTTAGTTAGTAATTTATATGTATACTTAACAAAGTCACTCTACGTCAGGGGTTCCCAACCAGTGGGGCGTGCCCCAATTGGGGGGCGTAGGGTGACCCAAGAGGGGGGCGCGACGAGCGGCTTAGGTATTTATTGTAATTCATCAATTGGTTAATAAAGTGCAAGCACAATGTTTTCACTAATCATTAATAGTACGAGTATTGAGTGGGGACAAGGGTCACAAGGGGGGCGTAGTATTTTAACATAATTTTGAAGGAGGCGCATAGGGGAATAGGTTGGGAACCCCTGCTCTACTCCATCTGTATGTATGTACGCTCAGATCTTTAAACTATGCGACGGATTTTCAATACAGAAAACATCAAAATATTAATGTTATAAAAGAAAGGTTTAAAGGTGTACGAATAGGAGTTTAGTTTAAAGATCAGGTAGAGGTAGTCCAAAGTTATTTCATCAGGAACATGAAATGAAATGCCTAGAACGTTTAAGAAACTGGCGGTGGCTATTGCCAGCAGGCACCAACTACTGGTAGGTACGACTACAGTTTCTTACTGAGGATACGATTTCTAAGCGTCTAAACTAAATAACCTCTTCGTGTGCTCGAGTTACGGTTCCCCTCTGTCAGGAAGGCCCTAAAGGGAGGGAGGATTATTAGCGTTCAGGCCGACACCCTGGGCAGAAATAGTAAACAATTTTATTTGTAAGTAGGAGGAAGTTTCTAGTACCTACGAGTCTTGTGCTAAGGTCATTACAGTCTTTACCATATAAGAGGGCACTAAATGACGATGACCACTGACCAGGGCTCCCAAGCATTAGGTACTTTATTATGAAAATTTGATAGATCTAAAATGTTTACGCGTTTTTCATTAGGCATTTACTTATAATGACTCTCCAATAGGTCCCCAAATACGTTACGTTTGGATAGCTTAACAAGAGCGTGTCGGACTACGCGCATTGTAGGGTTCCGTAGTTGCCTGTCACTATATTTTATGTGGCCAACCTAGCTGTGATGGTTTTCCTTTAAGCTTCATTAATATTCCTATCATTTTTTTTCACCTATCCAAAATATAACCGTTTAGCTGGCAAGGGACTCTGTTTTTTTTTTTATTAGGCGGACGGACGGACGGACGGACATAACGGAACTATAAGGGTTCCTTGTTGACTACGGAACCGTAAAAACGGCCCCGGTGAAGGTGTGTGTAATTAAAGGGCCACGTGTAAAGCTTTTAGTTTCGTCATTTACCTGCCATGTAGTGCGTGATTTTGAAAGACGTAGGTAGGACGGCGGATTAAATTTTAATAAATTTTATTTATCAGTGATTATTGATAAAATTTCAATCTATTCAGTTTACATGTAATCTTTGTTAATGTTTAATAATAATATTGTTACACAGCGTTTCTGCAAACTTCCAACTTTGCAGCTTCTCGGCAACATTACATACCTAGGTACAAGTTTTTACCCAAAAGTGAAGGCAAGGTAAGGTATATGCCTGATATATGGAACTCAGTAGACTACGTACTTTTAGCACATTCCATTGCGAGGGTGGTGAAATAAAGAATGTCTCAGATCGCTGGAACTTGTCGCACGAGCCTAAGGCGAGGGCGATGAACATGCGCACCTGCGGATTTCTATATCACGGCCCGAGGTGAGAACACAATTTTACGTTTTGCCCTGGCTAGGAAGAGAAAATTTCGCTCGCGTAGCGGGCTGTAATTTGCTAGTTACGGCCCGAGGCGACGTAAAGTTTATTTAATCACTCAAAGGGTATATTACATGTCCGAAAAATTTATGTTGAAATCTGGGCTTCAAAAACATGATTTGAATAAGGCGGGCTCAAGGGCGTGCTCTATAATAGGGGACGGGTAGTGGCGAATCAATTAAAAACTAGGTAACTACCTTAAGGTAATTACAAAATCTAATGCGAAATATAAATGCGAAACATTACCATTCTTTACATTTTCATTCAACTTTACATTTTGAAGATTGATTTGCATTCTCTTCTTTGTCTAAAGATTGAAGCATGAGTTCCACAAATCCATTATCTTACTGAAAAAGGGTTATATTTGCGTTAAATAAACTAGGTACTTTATTCGACCCATCTCTGTCGGAACCAGTTCTACTGGTAGAGTTGAAAAAAATAAACTCTTCCTGTTTCAGGCCTGCCCAATTAATTGCCCATATGCTATTTGACAATCGTCACGACTATCAATTCAATTTCCCCCTTAATGGCGGCCGTAAGGCTTGGGCCAATGTCAGTTAAAATGACAAGTGATGACAGAGCAAAAAGATGATAGAAAGAGAATCATGACAGCTCATGACTGGCAATGAATGCAGACTACGCAGAGTATTATATGAATTTTACAAGACTTCTGCAAAAAGACGACATCGAATAAGTTATATGAGGTTGGTTTCACCGGCAGTTTATCGATGGAAAACAACACGTTTGTGGGTGCTCTCTCCTCGGCTACTCCAAATTCGAAATTCGTATCATACTGTCCCTCTCACTCCCATATTAATAACCGTTTAATGACTATTAATGAGAGCGGAACGACACGAAACGAACTTCGAATTTGAATTTCGAAGTATACACAGGACCCTGTCTGTGTATGGTACTGGCACATAAGATATTTTCTATCTTAGCCTCTAGGCTGACTACGCTCTACGCGTCTGCAATCCTCTAGGGTTGTGGGTGTCCATGGTTGGTGATACTCACTTACCTGACCTAAAGGCCACGTTAATCATGATTGTGGGCGTATAAGTGGAAAGGGGAATCAAAATATTGATGGGTTGCAAGCCGCATCGCCTACAACATGATTTCTAAGATTTTCGACCATCTGTCGACCGTCTGTCGGTCTCTCCGTCAAGATCCTTTTACTCAAGAATGCGTAGAGATATAAAATTGATACCAAATACTGAGATCTGCCGTCCCTTGGAGCTATGAAAAAATGAACCCTCTAAGTCTAAGTCAACTTAACCAAAAGATACAGTCATTAGAAAAGTTGATTCCATACAAATTGCCGAGCTCGAAATACCTATGGCCCATAGGCTATGGGGTACCAGTTGTCCTAGAAATTTTAAGTTAGGTATGAAGGTAGTTCTTATAAGTAATGAAATAAGTTTAAAAATCTGTTTTTTTAAAGTCTGTCTGTCTATGTAAATAATTTTGCTTAGAGGTAGGGCTCTACCTAACACTGGATTTCATAATAACTTGGCGAATACGACTCGCAATTGGCCGATTTTTATATAGCCGTCGATATTTATGTTATATTACATGTGAACCGATTTCGATGATTACCATTACTTTTGTTGGATAGGTTATGTCTCGCTCTCACTGTCACCAAGTCAGGACGAATTGGGACGGATGGAGGTGAAACTCTTTGATGCTAGGTAGGTACATTTAAGTATACATATAGTGTCTTCTTCAATCGCGACATTGGCGGAATCATCGATAGTAATGATGAAGTTATATTATCAAAAAAAAATATTTTGACGCTAGCTCGGTATACCGCGTAGATATCAATCATATTCTTATTATCTAACTCGCTCGCAATCGCCATCGTGTTCATTTTGACAGCTCTTTTATGAATGTGACAGCTAGCTGATTCCGATGCCAATTGTCAGCCTATACATGAACTGTCAAAATGAACACGATGGCGATTGCGAGCGAGTTAGATAATAAGCCTACAGGTTCGGGAATAGGTATGTTCTGTTACCTACTCAATATTACTTCACTATTAAATTATAAAGATTTAATGAAAACTATAAAACTGTATAATTAATAGCTAAAATTTTCCACGAGAAAAAGTAGCCCAAAGTCAACCCAAAGTATCAAATTTCATGCTAATCGATTCGGTATGTCCTACGGAACCCTCAGAGCGCGGGTTTCACTCGCACTTCGCCGGTTTCTATAGTTCAATAACTTTTCATGAAGTTCTATGCAAACATTTGCAGGGATGTGTCACTATTATTTTGCCTTTAGGCTTTATCTATTTGTAGATTATTATGTACCTCTATGTATAGATAATGCACACATCAACGACCAAGTTTACGTCAACCTTTTAACCGACTTTAAAAAAGGAGGAGGCTGTGAATTGTGTTATAAATTTGACGTCGATGTCTGTGTGTGTGTGTGTCTGTCTGTCTGAGGCATAATAGCTCGCAAGCCGATGGACCGACTTCGATGTGGTTTTTCACTCGAAAGCCAGTTTCCTTGCGGTGGTTCTTAGCCATGTTTGATAAAAATCGATTCAGCAGTTTGAAGAATGTCTACTCTTTTCCAAAGTGATGTAATTTTTAGCATAAAAAATATTTGATTATTCGATTAGTGCGTGTGGGGGGGGGGGGTTAATTTTTATTTAATGTTTTTGTCTGAGTAAGAATCAAACCCAAAGGGTTAGGTAGCTATCTAAACATCGTTACGTAAAATAATCAGAAAGTAAAAAAATAAAACTTCTATAGTTTAAAAAATTTGTACGATCTGATTCTGAGTCTTCGTTCAAACCTTTCAATACATTAGGTACCTACACCTAAGTACCTGCTTTAATAAATACTCGACGAGACAAAGATATAACTTGCGATATTTATTTATTTTATCATTTGAATTAATTACGTACCTACCTACTTTGAGTAAAGTACTTACCATTATCCGATCTCTTGATTTCAGGCGATAACACTTTTCCGTGTTTTATTTTCACCTATTCACTGTTAATTATTGCGTAGTGCCTACCTTAAGGCAATGTGCTTGAAGCAAGGAACAACACGTTTACATAGGTAGATACAAATTTACACAATTTTTTTTAAATTTTATATTTGTTTTTTATTTTATTTTAATGGCCCGTTTATTTTATGAAATGAACACTATTGTATTACAGAGCTAAGTACCACCCATGGGTACCACGGCGCCACTCAAACGTACAATGGCTACTAGTGCAAAGCCAGGTACAACGTTGATAAATTCCGCCAATGATAAGCCACTGATTAAATTGATGGCGATTATTTTAAATATTCAGCCGATATCTATTACCTGTAAATAAGTATAACATATAAATAGAATGACGCGATCATCCAAAAACTATTGCAACAGAGAAGTAATTATTACTTAATTGTGATTCTAAGCACACGCATTATAATCAAATCACAAGCAGTGTGCAGTATCTTATGATAATATTATGTAAATATACTGACATGTACTCGTAGGTAAGTAGATATTAATTTGTTTCTTGAAATAGAAAATGGAACAGATGCCTATCTACTAACAGTTTCTGATAGGTAAAATAAATTACTTTTGTACCTACTATATAGCTTTAAACGCCCCAATGCTCGACACCTTTATTCCGATACTCACACTCTGCTTGTCACCTTTACTGCTATGAATTAAAGCTGAAAGTGTCGGTTATTGGTTTTTGTCGGTCATTGGTGCCACTTCGCTACCTAATTACCTACTGAACCTACTCAGCAGAAAGAATTTGACCCTCTCATGTAAGTATGCAAATGTAGGTAATTTTGTCTGGAGACTGGGCCAAATGTTGTCGCTGAGTATAATTTAACAAAAACTGGTAATTTTGAAGTGTGCGTTGCACCAAGTTACTTTAGCAATAAGTTTAACCATTAACAACGATTTTAACGTATACATAATATTTATCAGAAAACCTATGAAATCTTTATAAAATACACGTCAAAATCGATGTTTATAGTGAGTGTTATTCGTAAAGTAAAACTCACACTTGGTACTTACCTAGATAAGTACCTACCAAAAGGGTAAAGACTCCACTGTCCGTCCGTCTGTCTGTCTGTCTGTCTGTCACCAAGCTGTATCTCAGCTAAGGAACCATGATAACTAGGCTAGATAGTTAAAATTTTCATAGCATAGATAGATGATGTATTTCTATTTACCTAACTTTTTATGTCTGTCTGTCTCTGTAAGTAACCAATATAAAATGACCTCACACTGCCTACATATTGCTTAGGAGGCAGGGCTCTGCTAACACTGGATTATATATTCACTTGCCGAATTTGTACGAAACCCTCAGTGCGTGAGTCCGACTCACACTTGGCCGGTTGTTATTCATTTTGTATACTCATTTTATTAACTCTCGGCCCCTGGCAGCAGTGGCAGCCCACGCACATGTATCAACTACAGCTAGCTTCCTTTACTAAAAAGGCAAGTCCATGCAAGTGTAGGTACAACAGCACGAAAACAATACTAATTACGAAGAAAAAGGATACTAAATATTATTTAAATATCACAATGTCACGTTTTTCGAATAAACTGCTACACGATCACGAAAGCCTTGCGATGTAGGTAACCTATGAGTAGGCCTTATGGTACATATTATGAAGCAATTACACCACTGCGTTCGTCTTATGCAGTCGCCGAATTTGTTTCAAACCACTTCGGCCAACAAACATCGTCTTCACATCAGTCTATCAGCCCTCTTCGGCTAACCTATTTCGGTCGCTAGCCAAATGCGGCTGACTACCACCTACTCGTGTTTAGGTAAGTAGGTAGATACTATGTGACGATCACACTCACACTTATCAACTCGGTACGGGTGGGCATACTTAATCGGCAACGTAACAGCATCGCCTCGCCTCGGCAATGCTAGTGAACCGGTAGTGAACTGCAACCTGCGCTTGGAAAACTAGCAGTCTCACCGCTCCAGCATCCAGTGTTAGCAGAGCCCTGTTCTTAAGAAAAATATATGCAGCGTGAGGTCATTTTATGTGGGCACATAGACAGGCAGTATTTCATTGAATCAGGCGTTACTTTGCGGAGGTTCATTTCGATAAACAAAAAATTTACCTTGCTACTCCGCTACTCACGTGCAAGATAATAATAATAATAATATCTAAGGACAATTGACACCCTAGCCCCAAACTAAGCAAAGCTTGTAATATGGGCACTAGACAACGGATAAACATACTTAAATACATATTAAACATCCAAGACTCAAGAACAAACATTCGTATTTTTCATACAAATATCTGCCCCGACCGGGGATCGAACCCGCGGGATCTCAAGCTTCATAGTCAGGTTCTCTAACCACTAGGCTATCCGGTCGTCAAACCAAGATAACCAAGCCTGTGTGAAATATATATGTTTTTCATGCAATCCCTCCCTCCACTGCTGCCAATAAAACACATATAAATCCCACAAACTTAACTACCCTTACACCACACAAACACTGACGCGCTTCGATCCCTCTACGGGATCATTATCAAAGTTTAATGAGCACAACTGTTACACATGCAAACCCCATGTTTCATTAAACTTTGATAATGATCCCGTAGAGGGATCGAAACGCGTCAGTGTTTGTGTGGTGTAAGGGATAATTAAGTTTGTGGGCTAATATATGTGTTTTATTGGAGGTTTGCATGTGTAACAGTTGTGCAGGAACAAATGTGGATAATTTGTCATGCCAGTCGAATTTCATCCCCTTTCAACCACGTTTACTTAAAATTTGGGATCTAATTGACAATGCAAGAAAGTCAGCAAAAAATTTAGTAGTAAAAATGTTTTTCTAAAAAAACCTTATTTATAAATTTGAAAGTTTCTTATCACTACAGTTACAGGAGCGATGATTCATCACATCATTCTCAATATCTGCACTTCAAATTTATCAGTAAGTTCCAAAAATGATTCATCTATACCTTGATACTTATCATAACAGTAATTGTGCTTAAGTATACTGAATACATTACAGTCATACATTGATTTCAGAACTCTAATCATGCTAAACGTGGCCTTAAGGTTTTGTTACCTTAGGCTCTGTCTACCCCGTAAGGGATAGAGACGTGATATATGTATGTACAAAAATCACGTCTTTATCCCTTCCCTTCCCCTCGCTCTCCGATAAACTCAATCCTCTTGCTCTCCGCAGACGCGTTGGCTCCCTTTGCGTGTTCTATAAGATCTACAACGGGGAATGCTCTGAGGAACTCTTTGGCCTCATTCCAGCTGCGGGGTGCCATTACAAATCCACCCGTCGTAAGCATTCATTCCATCGACATCATGATGATGAATGGCAGTCTTCGACGGTGCGGTTTAATCGGTCTTTTTTGCTACGAACTTGCAAAATCTGGAACGAGCTTTCCGCTGAGGTCTTCCCATCGAGTTACGACCTGGGTGCCTTTAAGAGGCGAGTGTACAATTTTCTGCAGGGCCGACAACGCACTGGCATCGCGTAAAGCGCTGCGGGTGCCTATGGACAGTGGTGATCATTTACCATTAGGTGACCCACTAGTTCGTTTGTCTGGCCTATCTAACATAAAAAAAAAGAGGTAGACAGAGCCTAAGGTAACAAGAGCTTAAGGCCACGTTTAGATGATTGTGGGCGTATAGGTGGAAAGGGAAATCAAAATAGTGGTAGGTTGCGTGCCGCATCGTCTATAACGTGATTCCTAAGATTTTCACCCATTCCCACGATGGGCTTTTACCATTTGCGCGGGAAGAGACGCAGCTGGTACATTCTATGTTTTTCCTTTACTCCCAGACCAGCATGGAAGATCATCACAGCATGGATGTATGTATGTATTGATTTCATAATTAAGTATTTCCACAATTAAGTAATTATACTTATCAAACCTTCACGTATTTGGTCTAGTCATCAGGAGACCGAATTTAGAAATCACTAGTAGTACATAGTTACTTTTTTTTGTGAATAAGCCTATTGTGTTATCCCACTGCTGGGCTAAGGCCTCTCCTGTCAACCTCCACAACACCTGGTCCGGCGCAATGTCAGGCCAGACCTCCATATATGAGTCCAAATCGTTACGCCATCCTTGGTCTGCCTCGTCGTCGCTGGCCATTCTCCGACATCCACCAAGTAGCTAAGTAAGCCCACCTCTGTGTGTGTTACCATTTGAAGATGGTGGAAAAATTGGAGTAAAAAATTATGGGTCTAACTAATTTTGCCAAGAACGATCGGCATTTTTACGAAAAGCAGCAAGTGAATTTGGCCTTGGCCACCCTTGTTTAGTACCCCCTAACTTCGTAAAATCTAGCCTTATTGTTTTTACATACATACATACCCTCACGCCTCTTTTCCACAGGGGTAGGCATAGACTATTTCGTTCCACTTCCTACGATCCTGACATACCTCTTTCGCTTCATCCACATTCATCAATCTCTTCATACATGCTCGTTGGTTTCGGGTACTCTTAACCTGACCTTTTTCCAAAACGCCCCCAATTTGGTTACGGAACGTCCGTGTGGGCCTTCAATTCACACTCCCCATTTAAATTGTTTATTGATTTTTTTTGTATGTTTATATCACTATCACTACATAGTATAAAATAAAGTCGCTTTTTCTGTCCCCGTGTCCGTATGTATGCTTATATCTTCAAAACCAGTCAACGGATTTTGATGCGGTTCTTTTTAATAGATAGAGTGATTCAAGAGGAAGGCTTATATGTATAATACATGCATAATATACCGTGCGAAGCCGGGGCGGGTCGCTAGTGTAGTTATATATCTAAGTTATACAAAGGGAATTCGTGTATAACAATTAATGCAAGACAACAGAATACTCATGTTTTAATAGCATGTGATAATCATCTGTCAATTTTAAAGGTTTCAAATCTATCTATATCTTTTTCACTTTCTAGATCCAAAATCTGTAGTTTATGAGTTAGGCAATGTCCCAGCCTTTCATTGTAATCAGATACTTGTCTAGTAAAGCCAAAAATTGGGTTATTATTTTAGCTAGTATTCCAGTGTGTAATTTGGAAAGAACTTTAATTAAAAATAAACAGTACCATAATTAATATTTTTTTTGTAATCTACATTAATTTATGTTATGACTGATACAAATGTTATACTACAAATCATTGTGAGTTTCACTGCCACCTGTAGTGGGCGTAAGCTCGATTGGCCTCACACTGCCTGTGCAAATCTTGTTTCCGCTTCACAACTTTGCCTGTGTTGTTGGCTGCATCCAGTAGCTCCCATGCAAATGCTTGCGGAAAATGTACCGTCCTTTCTTTCTCATTTGTGGCATCTAAAAGCCATTTTATTGCCAAGAACAGAGATCTTTTCTCTGTTATGGGACCAGGAACCTGAAATTTAGAATGTTTATAAGTTGTGGGGTTTGTAGTATATATTTTTTTCTATTTACCTGACCGCTAAATTTATTTATATGAGTATACTAGCTTCTGCCCACGACTTTATCCTCATAGACTTAAAAATTGAAATGTTTATCACTATATATATGCCTGGTCTGGCCGGTAGGTACCTGGCTGGGGATTTTCTTGGCAGATTAGTTAAGTTCGCATTCAAATCTGTTAAGCCGTTTTCACATGATGCTGAAAACTGTTAGAAGATGTTCTATTATTAATTCTAAGTATCCCCAACCAACTTTTCTCTCCAACCAACTCTTCCAGGTACAGACTTTCAAACCTCTTTAGCTTTTTCATACATATGTACAGATAGTCGACCAAGAAGGAGCTTCATAATTTTTTATGACAGTTTCTCATTGTCACTTTGATTGATTGATGTTGATTTTGACTTATGACTGAAAGGCTGAGGATTTTAAGCCATACAAATGACATTGAACCTTAATGTGGTAAAAGTACTTTTATGATTGACTATACTTGTGACTTATAATTACAGCTTTAGAGTTGTCTTATTTTCCTGTTAAAAAGTTTAAAATATAAGGGAACATACCCAAACTACGTGACCCTTTTTTTCGTGTTTTTTGACCCCCTCCCCCCCCTCGGTGACCAAGCGTAGTATATGCCCAGACCCCCTCCCCCCCCCCCCCCTAGTTTTCACGTAGTATATTTTATCAATATTTTTTGCGTAAAGTTACAAAATAATGGCTTTTGTTTGTATTTTCTTATACGGCCCCTAAAAGTGCGTACTTTGAGAATGCGTACCTATAATTGCATACGGTTGTAATTGTGTTTAGTAAAAAATATATCAAGAAAAAATAGTACATTGATGGGGTAATAAAAACGTGGCGTTCTTAAAAAAAAATTATTGACTACGTGACAAGAAACCAAACCCCCCCCCCCCCCTCCCCCCGGTGACCATGAGTGGTACTTTGAAGACCCCCCTCCCCCCCCTAAATCGGTCACGTAGTTTGGGTATGTTCCCTAAATGCAAGTGAAATGTTAATAAATAATAATGTTATGTGTATTTATAGGGTGATTCCAGTCTGCATTGCAACAGCAATCAAGTCTGTAAAAAAAATATCAGCCATTTGTTAATAAATACTTTACCTGGTATGTAATGCCACCTCTCTTAATAGGTGAAAGCAGCAATAACGGCTTGGCATTATCCACAGCTTTGTACAATATCGCTTTTGGGCTCAGCTCAATCTTGGCTTTGGCCTCCGGTGAATTGGCCAAGTGATACCTTTCAATTTGTGTCCTCTTTATATTTTCGAAAGCTTTTTCAACAAGACTACGAGCCAGCTGCTTCTTGCCCATTTCCATGACATGATTGATGACTTTACTGAAAACAAAAACTGGTCTGTAGTACATAATTACACTTTCAATTTAAAAAAAAAAACATTTTACTCAGACATATTTTTAACTCAAGTGCGTTTATTTTATTATGCCTACTTTTTGCAATTTCCATGCAGAGTTGGGTAAAAACTGTTTATTTTTGCATTTTTGTTGGCAGAGTATGAAGTGATAGCAAGTAAATACTTACTTAACTAGTGGGTCATGATAAACGGAAGAGGTTTCATGTGATCCTGGAGGTTTCACAGGTATGGCGGATATTTTAGCTAACTCCCCATTTTCAATGAGTTTAGACTGGTCCTCTTTCCTAAATATTGGGTTCTGGAAGTAGTCTGGAAAACTGGTTGGACGAGAGTAACCTCGACTCTGCAACACTGTACATCCTCTAAAACAAAATAATAATGATATATTACCAACAAATAAAATTTTTTGAACAAGGAATATTTCTATTAAACCATTACATGTTTCAAACTCTGTACTAGATTGAGAAACTAGATAACATGTCAATTATTTTACTAACCGTAGCGAACACGATGAAATAGATACGAATTTATTGATTAAAAATAACTTATTAGTTAAGTTATTCATTCTAGTCTTAGAATTATAACCTTAAAATGCACGAATTTGTCAATTTTGACATTTGTGTTTATACAATGACATTTTTGTTTTTTTTTTGTTAATTTAATACTACCGCTTTTTTTCAGGGAGAAGACAAAGGAAACTTAGTTAATACAGCTTAGTCCAACGTTATTCTTTATACAATAGACAAAGGTTTGGACCGTGTTTGTACTCACTAAGTTTTTTTTCTGCTTTACTAGTGTTGTGCCAACTATGCTGAACTTACTGCTTTTTAGGCTGGCCGCAGACGAACGGAATCCTGATTCCGTGCGTCTGCGGCCAGCCTTAGCAAGGCTTTGGGTGATCTAGGCTGGCCGCAGACGCACGGAATCCTGATTCGGTTTCCTGACCAGGAATTCAGATTCGTAAAACCCGAATGCAAACCCTTCATACAAAATGTTTAACAAAGCGCACACGTTTCGTTAAGTTTCCGAACGGAAAATTTACGAAACGTGTGCGCTTTGTTAAACATTTTGTATGAAAGGTTTGCATTCGGGTTTCACGAATCTGAATTCCTGGTCAGGAAACCGAATCGGGATTCCGTGCGTCTGCGGCCAGCCCTATCCAAGCTTACTTGGCCATGTTGGCATTATTGGCTGAAAGTTCGCGTTCTCAAGTCAGACGCTCACGCAAAATTAAAAATAAACACAAAAACAAATGTGATCGCCAGATATGTCAGATGTCGACATATATTTCATATTTTCTAAAATAAAATTGTTTTGATATTTGTAATGAACGAGTTTCTATAAATTTATAAATGCGGTGGTCAATATGTCGACTATCATAAAATTTGATCTAAAGGAGTTGCGAAAATTAGCCGCCGATAAAAACTCAGGTGTGGTGGAAAAGAAAGTGACTCAAAACCTAGCACTGCAGCCTTGGTGTCTTGGAAACCTGAAGGAGTCTATTAAAAACTTGCTGGACTATAAAATTGGAAAGTTCGATAAAGAGTGCGTGCCAAGTTGTATCTTTTTAAGTGTAGCTTGATCGACAAGTATCAATTTTTAAAACTTAACTAATCGTTTCAGGTTTAATGGAATTCTTCTAAGTTATAAGAATTTGCGTGTTTTAACCAATGTGGGCGCCATTAGGAATGACAGTGCGGACATTCAGTTCCAAGTACAGGCAGACTACTTCATATTTCGGCCATTTGTGGGAGCCACCTTGAAAGGACTGGTCAATAAAAAAAGCAATACCCATTTAGGGATTCTGGTGCATCGGTGAGTGAAGTTTTGATGAAACATCCTTCTAGTCTAGTTCTTTATTTCTATAAAGAACTAGACTGGAAGGATGTGTCCACTTTACACAAGCCTTCTCCCATAATTATAAAAAAACTTCTTGTGTAGGTCAAGTGCGGGAAAGTTCACTTTGTATTTTGACCATCTTCCTGTGGTCGAGTAGACTTTGAGTTGGCTACATATATGCATAGAGTTATGAGATAATTGTACAATAATTAAGTATCTTTAGCAATTACAGCTAATTGTTAAAAAAGAAAATGTGCAGAACTTACTAAGAGTTTTTTTTATTAAGTAATAAATAACCTGAGTGTGTAACCTAGTCAATAATTTGTCAGTGATTTGTTAGTTAAACTGTAGGCTAGGGTCAACCAAAGAACACAAATAGGGAATGTTTATTTTAGAAAATGTTACTAAATTAGTGTGCTTTATTAAATTTTACAGTGTTTTCAATGTGGTCATACCCCGCCCAACAGAAGAACCAGGCAATGAATGGATAGGATCGGGTGTCCAGGAGGGGCAGGAAGTCATGTTCCGGGTTGCTGTATTAGACCTCTATGGAGCTTTGCCTTACATTAGAGGTGAATTAGATGAAAGGCAAGTATTTATTATAATAACAAGGATTAACCCCCTCATTTGAAAAAGTTATAAATCTATTAGTTAATATGAACATTTTTGTATGTATGTATACATATGGCAAAATCAGTACAGTTTTAGAGTATCAGTATTTATAATTTATTTTGGTCTTTACAGATCAGTTACACTAGGACCAGATGGTGATGATGAAATGGTTGAAACAAAACCAATAGAACCTGTGTCAGTCACTTATGTAAATTTTGACAAGACTAAACCATATTATTCTAAGCAAATTGGTGATGGCCTGCCCCAGACTTCATCAAAGAGCCCAACAAAGAATAATGCGAAATTGCCCACTCCCAACAAACAGCAGATTAAAAACAAAGCTTCAATACCAAAAGACGAAAATTGCAAAAGTGACGCCAGTATTGTGGCAAAAAAAGGGAAGAAACAAAGTAAAACTTCAGATGCCGATGCTACTGATGTGGTTCCAAGACAATCAAAAAAACACAAAAGAGATTCCTGATTTTATATTATTATACCTGTTAAATATATGATTTGATTCAATTAAATATTTACTTATTTCCATATTTCTTTCATTTTAAAGTGAAAAGCAATTCCCTTAGCAGTCGCGATGGTACTGTAGGTGTCTATGAGCGGCGGTGATCGCTTAACATCAGTTGAATCGATTGGCCGTTTGTCGGGATAGGTATAAAAATTGAAAAACTGATTCTAAATTTCAATAATGGATACCAAATTCAGAGTCAATACGACTCACAAGAATTATCGTAACAAACATACATTTCACACTTATAATTTGATTGTATCATCACTACTCACTATCACTACATAGTATAAAAAAAAGTCGGTTTCTCTGTCCCTATATCCCTATGTATGCTTAAATCTTTAAAACTACGCAACGGATTTAGATGCGGTTTCTTTTAATAGATAGAGTGATTCAAGAGGAAGGTTTATATGTATGATACATGCATAATATACCGTGCAAAGCCGGGGCGGGTCGCTAGTACATAATAAAATCAAAACCACAGTCGGACCTCTTCCAAACTTGTGGCAACCCAAACCCTTTTCTTTTTATTAACGTGGCTACTCCAACGAAGCATCATTATGTACTCTGACAACACTACTCATAAATTGTCAAACGACGGTAAAAAGTACGTTTATCCGTGTCACTTTTCTGTTGTCGATAAATACGATGCATAAATTGAACAAAACAGATTTATATTGGTCATTATGAAAACTTGACCCGTTTAATATTCAAATGGAGAATTGGGAATTCGTTACTTACACCAAAGAATAGTGAAAACAGTAACTAGTACTTCCATTAAAATGTCGAAGAATGGTGAAGTGTCATCAAACCAAGGTAAAAAATAAAAAGCTCCGGCAAATTCCATATGGTCTAGCTAGACGAATTGTTTACAAACGTTACATTTTATTTGGGTCGCGAATAGCGATGATCCGACTGACCGTGATCATTAATAATATTTCAGGGCCTAGCAGACCCAGTATGCCGAAACCCGATTTGAATTTATTAAATACTGAGAAGCGTAAAATAATAGATCTCCAAATCGGTGGACCCTCAGGGGACGGTGCAGCCTTTTTACCATTCCCCGTGAACAACTCCGCGGCGTCGCGGCCCCGCATGCCGCCTCGCACTATCAGAGATGTACTGCCTGAGAATACGAGGTAAGTAGGTACCTGTTAGACTCTTACCAGAAAAAGGTTTCGTATGTTTTTCGATATTATAGTTTGGTAGATTGTCAGGAAACAGTAGCCAAATAAAAGTTATAGTTTTATATGCATAAATAAAGAAAAACAATACATTTATTTCTTGTACCTATAAGAAAATAAACTTAAAATATAAAATATGAATAAGTGGTTGCCTGCCTGCCATCAAAAAGGTTGCAGCGAAGTCACAGCACTACTGGTTTACACCTGCTACACTTTTTTAGTATCTAGAGACAATCCAACAACATGTCTATGCATATAATAAAATACAAATTTGAGAAAAAAATCTCTGTGGTTAATAAAATTGTAAATATTACACATTTCAATGATTTTTTAGATCATTGTCTGGAACATGATGAATAACTAATTGTTTTTTTTTCATTATTATTGACCTCAGCAAAGTATTCAATCAATTATTAACTAAGAAAAATCTCAATCTAAATTCAATGATCTTGAAAAAGAAGTTTACTATAGATACACCCTTTTTTTCCCCTCTTAGGAACTTTTTCCATTCAACCATTGTTATTATTTGTGTAGGGATAGATGCAGGATTTATCCGTCCATGCAGTCATCAGGCAAATTACAGCTGTCAGCATCAGAAATCTATGATTTCACTGCTGATGACTTGCTTGATCTTGGAGAAATAGGCCGGGGTGCCTTTGGAGCTGTGAATAAGATGGTCCACCGAAAGTAAGTAACTAAATATGTTTTTTTGCAGTCTGTGTCATAATTTGAACAGCAAAAGTCAGTTCATTACCATAACACCCTACAATAAACTTGTGCAATGACATATATAGTTCCAAATGTCTTTAATTTAATTTTATGTGATCCTCACCATGCTACTTCTTTGGTCAGGCAAAACTGGTGCAGTGCTAAATAATGCTGCTGCTGCTGCTGATTAGTTAGATAACAAAAAGAAATTATTACTAGCACGAGCTTGTACGATGGTTACGAAACCATCACTGCAATTACTGCTAACAGTTGTGAAATTAATATAACTAATAAGCAAATAATTCATTTCAAAATTTAATATTAGACATGAAGTCAAAATAATATCCTCAAAATTGTTAGGTTCCATATAAATAAATCTTTTTCCAACTTTGTCTTTAATCATGCACTATTTCAAGTTCAATTAAATTCTAGAACAAACCGTGTAATGGCTGTGAAGCGTATTCGCTCCACTGTAGATGAGAAGGAACAGAAGCAATTGCTGATGGACCTTGAAGTGGTCATGAAGAGCAATGACTGTTTATATATCGTGCAGTTCTACGGAGCGCTGTTTAAAGAGGTATGCAAAGTGGCCGGTGTACTAAGTTGCTGTGGGAATGAAAGAGATATAAAGAATTCTACTGCCACAAGGGGTCTCCCCTGCTGGTATGATTTGTATTCATGCTGACCTCTTAAACGAGTCCTCGCCCGCGCATGTACAGGTCCCCTTTGTCGTCCCTCCCTGCGCCCCTGTGCCGCGCGGGCGAGGGCTCGTTGAAGCAGTCTATCTATTGTGCCAGTGCACTCTTCTGATGTGTTGGACTTTTATTAGTCTGTAGAAGTTTTTATACCACATACCTACTAACCACCAAGTCCAATCATTACTTATGATATTCATCAAATTTCAGGGTGACTGCTGGATTTGTATGGAGTTAATGGACACGTCATTAGATAAATATTATAAATTCGTATGTGAGCGAATGCAAACTCGAATACCTGAAACCATTATAGCTAAAATAACCCTTGCTACAGTGAAAGCTTTAAATTATTTAAAAGAGAAGCTAAAAATTATTCATAGGTAAGTAAACAATTATGATTCTTGGTGGCACTGCATAATTTGTGCATTATTTAAAGAAACGATATATCATATAATGTTGGTGAAGTTATTGATTTTGTATTTTTCTTTTCACAAATTTACTTTTTTTTGACAGGGATGTAAAACCGTCTAACATCCTTCTAGACAGAAGGGGCAACATAAAGTTATGTGATTTTGGTATATCAGGTAAGCTTGTGGATTCGATAGCCAGGACTCGAGACGCCGGTTGCAGACCGTACATGGCTGTAAGTACTTTAAAACTACAATAGAATAATTTTGTATCATTCCAAGTACTATTTACTGACCCCTACATCTCCATCTGCGTCCCATGGGAACTTAGCACTTTCACTAGATGAAAAAAGCCTATATTATTCTGGGTTATTAATAAATAGCTTTCTGTAGTGAATTGTTATTATAAGCGTTTCAGTTGTCCAGATATTACATCTCACATTATATATGTACCTATACAAAAGCTTATTTCTGTATTATATTTAATTATATAAAATTTCTTAAGAGTGCGACTAGTTATTCTTATTTAACCTAATTCATAGTGTTTTTATGGGCAATGAATTAAAGTAAGTTGTGATTTTCAGCCGGAGCGAATTGACCCAGGGCGCGCGCGCGGTTACGACGTGCGCTCGGACGTGTGGTCACTCGGCATCACTCTGATGGAGGTGGCCACGGGCGCGTTCCCCTACCCGCGCTGGGGCTCCGTATTCGAGCAGCTGCAGCAGGTCGTGCAGGGCGAGCCGCCGCGCCTCACCAACGCCAACAACGCCTTCTCTAACAACTTCGTCAACTTTGTTAATACTTGGTAAGTGCAATTTCAACAAGATTGATTATTACATAAATGATTTCCAGGTCAAACTAACTAACATAAATGGCTTTTTTCACCACTCTAATTTTCCTGATTATTTTAGTGTTAGATATATATGATACTGTCAGGTTTTTCTTGCAAAGTAAGTGGTGAGATAGGCTCTAATTCACATAGTATATTTAACTGCCTACCTGTTAATAAATGGTAGGCATTATTTCAAGTCCATTTGAAAAATAGACCAAACTCAGGTTAAATTAGTTACATATTTTTTTCTTTTGATTTGTTAAGGATAACCTTAAGAATGACACTTCATATAATACTCGTGATTCACAGTCTCATCAAAGAAGAAACTCAGCGCCCGAAATACAACAGATTACTGGAACATCCATTCATCAAGGGTATAGACCAGACCCGAGCTGAAGTGGCGGCACACGTGTGCGAAGTATTGGACGCTATGGAGCGCAGCGGCGTCAGCCCTTTCACTGCCGACCAGCCTGCGCAGGCTTGGGCCGATTAATCCAAAGCACCTTTCATTTGTGTTGTGAAAAGGCTGAGCCTTCAAAGTCTTGCTGTTCATGTAATGTTACAAAACTAAACTAGACTTCTCTGAGCTATGTGAAATCATAACAAGTTTTAGTTAACAGTAATAACTTCAAAGGCTCGAACTTTCTCACAATACTAGCAATAATGTCATGATTTGACAGTCACATTGTTTTATGGGTGATACTGCATACACTATAAAAGTATTAAATTTAAGGTATGGCATGTCTTATAAAGGAAATGAATAATGTGGCACCTTGCATAAATAAATATTTTGTGACTTCAAAATAATGGACTTCACACTGGCACAAGCCTCACAATCTGCTAAACTTCTTGATCACATCTGTTACTAGAAATACACATTTGTGACATACATAACATTGAAATTTTTTACATTTTACCACAAGTGAAGCAAATGTAAGCGTAAAAGTATTCAAGTTGATCCTTTGTGAATGTGTGTTCGGCTTCCTTTGCACGGCCGGCTCTTGGGTTTCTCTTGTTGAAGATGGAGTTGCATTTCAATAAATATAGTATTTCCGAGTGAAAATGAGGAGGAAAATAGTATAGTGATTATGTTAGAACAAGTAGTAAAAATTCTTAACTTATATAATCTTTATCAACAAGTTCACAGTAATGAGAATATTTTGTATGATGTCTAGAATTATCCTGTAACCTACTCATCTATACCAGGTTCTCTGCTTCATACTGTCCTTGTTCATTGCTACATGTAAATATTTATTATTCAATGCTATCTCATGTAATTATGTACTTTTTATAGCCTATCATATAATATTACGCTTTAATTAATGAATCCTAATATTGTACACAGTCAACTTGAACTTAATTAAGCAAAATGTGTATTGTAATTACAGTTTTCACTTCCCGGGGAACCTGGCAACTGATACATCATGACTGTAAAAAGTTGTCTCTGTGTGTGTGAATTGCTTGTAATTTATTTCTTCTGCTATTAAATTCTGGTTAAGATTTAGGGCATACAATGTACATACAGACAGATAATAACTGAACAATGTCACCTAGTTGCAATTACTTTATTAATAATAAAATGCATGAATTTGTGGCAGCAAATGAATTATAAACTGCAATGATGTTTCACTATCTATTTATACTATCTTCTATATTATATTTATGTTTTGGGTCTCATTACTATTGTATTATGTACTGCATAGATTGAATTAAAATAGATAATGAAATAAATTAGTATTTTACAAAACAAGTTTTATTTTGTAATCTTATTAATTACTATACATTTTGTCTTAAGTAATAGGACTTACTCTAAAATCTGACCCATCTTGGAGGAATTTAATTCTTTTCCAAATTTTACAAACAATTTGTATTTGGTACCATCAGAGAGCTGCGGTGTAAGATATATTGCATCCATTACCTTTGGTTTCATCTCAAGAAGTGGTGTCCACATATCTACTGGTATTATTCTGTCTTTTCTTCTGCCCCAGAAGTCTACAGCAGATATTTTAATATACTTGTCATCTTCACTTATATACAAAAATCCAATTGTATTGTTAAATGGTAGACTAGCTAGTGAGAATAGAATTCCTCCTGTGACACCTGTAAAAGAGTTCAGTACACTATGAAAAATTGAAAGGAGAAATTCCCTTTTGATTAGATTTTAAATACTTGCCTATATAAGCAGCTGCCAGAAAAGAGTAGTTGGGGAAAGCACCCAGTGATTCCATTAATCCACATCCGGGCACTGCTAACGTAGTGCCAAGAAAGTGATACATTTTCATTCTATTCAGAGTAGCAACGTGCCTGACAAATGGGAATGAAAATACGGATTCAAATTTTTGAGAACTTTCATGGTCGTCTTTTACTTTTGTACTACAGTTCTTGGCTGCAGTTAAGATTAGAATCGGATTTCGAATCACTGTCCATTTTGCTTTCGATAGACAGATATATTTTCCAATAAGAGTATTCATTCGCATAGTAAGGAAGTCAAACTGCTTAATCAAAACTATCTGTTTACATAAGAATCATTCATACATAACCTCAAAATATCTGTAACTGTAATGAAAGTGACATTAAATCAGCTGTCACTGACAGAATTTGTTGTTTGAGATACAGTGAAAAGCGCGTATTTTAACGTATCTGTCTGCTTTTTTTTAAAAAGGCAACAGCAATAGTCCTAACTCTTCAGTATGCTACAGTCTCAGATAAAAAAAGATACTAGATCGCACGATTTAAAAAACCTGCTGTAGCCTTAAATCGTCACTAAAGATTTTTCTTTTGACTAGTATAGTATGACATAATTGATCGTATGTGCTTGCGCTCTTTTGGCTTTTGTTAAAGTTAAAATAAAAGGCATAATCTGTCAAATTGACATTTGACTGACATTTCTTCTCTCTCTCTCTCATTCTCACTGAGTTGGCCGGTGCGCGTGGTTTTTAGTGTTGTTTATGAAAAGTTTAATGAAAATTTATCAATTTCTCAAAAGTTAGCCAGCATACGCTATGTAAAATGGCTTACTTACTTAAAGAAGTGTAAGTAATCGGTCTTCTGACTCTCATCTTTCTATAAGAATGTATTAAGTGTTCATAACCTGTGTGCACGGCACGATATACAACAACAAACAGTGAGCCGTGATTCCTAATCCGTGCTCACGCTTCTTAATTTTCCGACAGAATGTATCCAATGAATGAGTGAAATTTTATTATAAATATACAGCCTATTGAGTAAACCTGCACACTGTTATAAAGCCTATACAATAGGCAATCCTCAATCTTATTGGCCCACGTGTTTTTTATTTTATTGAGTGAAATAAAACTTGTAAAGTAACTAAATGCTGGAATTTATTAATTACAGATATGAGAAGAAGGTTGAACATACAGCCTTTTATACTGGAGGAGACATTTCTTGGACCGTTGATGGCTCACACCTTCTTTGCCAATGTAATGATGTCATTCAAGTTATTGATATCAACACATGTTGTCAAACTTTAGTCATAGGCGAGTCTGCCGAAGATACAGAAGGTGATCCCATATACACATTCAGACTGTCAAATGACAATGAAACTGTGGTCACTGCACATAAAAGTGGATTGATGAAACTATGGGACAGGCACACTGGCAAACAACTAAAGATGTGGAGGTCAGGCCATAAGGGACCGGTTGCAAGACTTGCTTTTGATTCCCTGGATTCCAGTGTTGCTTCGGGAGGCTCTGACGGTAACATAAGAGTGTGGGATCTTGGCCATCATACATGCACTAGTAGCTTGAAGGGTGCCACAGGAGTGTTCAGTGTTTTAAAGTATCACCCAGATGCATCAAAAGAATTAATATTTGGAGCTGCTGATGACACCAAGATCCGATCCTGGAACACCAAGAGTGGTAAAGAACAAGTAGTATACTCTGGACACTTCAGTAAAATAACTTCATTGCAATTTTCGCAAAATGGTGAGCAGATGGTCAGCTCTGGAAGAGACAGAGTTTTAATACTGTGGAATTTGAATGAGAGCAAGGCCCTTAGGACTGTTCCTGTTTATGAGAGCATTGAAGCTATGATAATGATGCCTCCATCTTTCAGGGTACCAAATTTTACGAAAAAATTAGAAACTCATGGGATTTATGTTGCGTGTATTGGGGAAAAAGGTATAGTTAAATTGTGGAATGTTGAAATGAGCCAAACAATGTATGAGCAAACCAACAGCCTTGTGTCTCCAGCACAGGAGGAAGGAGGATTGGCTGTGACACATTTGCTGTTCAATGAAGCCAGAAACTTGTTGTCTGTGGTCACTGTTGACCACAACATCATTATTCATGAACTAGAAACATTTAACTGTATGAAACAAATGGTTGGATTCACAGATGAAGTTTTAGATGTTATATTCATAGGTCAAAATGAAGGGCATTTAGTTGTGGCTACTAACAGCCCCGATCTGAAGTACTATGACTTGGAGTCCATGAATTGCCAAATTGTCAAGGGACATACAGACATAGTTCTGGCTCTTGCAGGTTTTCCAAAAAAACCTGAAATGTTTGTATCATCTGGAAAAGATAACTCAATCAGGATATGGCTCCAAAATAGCAACAGTGAAATAATTTGCTTAGGAGTTGGGGCAAGGCACACAGAATCTGTAGGGTCAGTGTCCACTTCTCAAATATCTATAGAATTTTGTGCCTCTGTAGGCCAAGACAACTGCTTAAAAGTTTGGGCTGTGCCTAAGGACATTGAATCAGCTAATCACAAATTGAAATCAAGTCACACAGAACTGGCTCATCAAATGGACATTAATTGTGTTTCTGTTGCACCAAATGACAAAATGATTGCTACTGGTTCTCAGGACAAAACTGCTAAGCTGTGGACAACTGACCTGAGTTTACTAGGTGTCCTAAAAGGTCACAGGAGAGGAGTGTGGTGTGCAAGGTTCTCGCCTGTGGACCAAGTAGTGCTTACATCTTCAGCAGATGCTTGCATAAAGTTGTGGTCTGTAGCAGATTTGAGTTGCTTGAAAACATTTGAAGGTCATGAAAGTTCAGTGCTTAAAATTGAATTTCTGTCCAAAGGGCAACAGATAATTTCAAGTGGAGCTGATGGGTTGCTGAAATTGTGGAACATTAAAACATCTGAATGTAAAATGTCTTCTGATATTCATGATGGTAAGGTGTGGGCTATGGCTGTCAGTAAAGACGAATCAACAATAGTAACAGGTGGGTCTGATTCAAAGTTAGTAAAATTTCAAGATGTCACTGCAGAAAAAAGAGAAAAAGCATCAAAAGAAAGAGAAGAGATGATTTTACAAGAGCAAGAGTTGACTAATCTTTTACATGATAAAAAACTTATTAAGGCCTTAAAACTGGCATTACGAATGGAGAGGCCATTACATGTATTGAAAATAGTTAATGAAGTTTTAAAGACAGGAAATGACAAGCTGTATGAGACTCTTAAAGATATCAACCATACACAGAAAGAGACACTACTGAAGTTCGCGTCTGAATGGAACACTAATAACAAGAACTGCCATGCCGCTCAGCTAGTTTTCAACATTATAGCCCCAGAAATTATATCTGGTAGTCTAAAATTACCTTCTTTAAACAGCTTCATAGAAGGAGCACTGCCATACAGTGAGAGACATTTTGAGAGATTAACTAATTTATTGCAAGATCTTAACTTTATTACTTACACAGTAAATTGTATGCAACCACATGCTATAAAAGATGACTAAAATAAAATGACTAATAAAATAAGCTGACACACTAGTTTTCTTCACAACAAAAATTCTCACCTTGCTGCTATACTGAAACCAAGCCATATATAGTTTAGGGCTGGGTCAATTGGTATAATTTGTCCCAAGGTATTTATTATTATTTACGAATCCTGGAATGTATAAAATGGCAAGCCAATAGCTTGTAGTATAGTAATGAATACTTGGTATGGCATAATCCAGTGCTCAAAACGAGTTATTGGCAAATAATGGATCTAGCAGGGATAATGGATTGAAATACGTATCTACCATCCCAGATTTATCAGTAGCACGTGACAAATTACTCATCACGTAAGCTTTAGAAGTGTCTGGTCAATGCAGTAAAAGCTTGTAATGTTCGTCAAAGGCGCGCCCGCGCAGCCTCGGCGAAGGTTTGATCGAGCAGTAAGCAGTAGCGGCAAGGCGATCTCGCGCAGCGGTCGGTTCGCACAAGCGCGACACCTCGCGTTTTACTCGTCAAATGTTAAACATGAATATAAGAACTATAATAATAATTCCGTTATTTGGAATTATATGTGAATATGCAGAAGCTCAAAAACTGCCTACGTAAGTTTCAAAGCTATTTTTATTAATTAAGTCTAAAAATATTTTAAATAGGTAATTATTTGTTTGTCAACTTTCTTACTAATAATATGTTATTAGGTACATCTACCAGTATATCAGAATAACGTGAATGACACGAGAGGGTTGCCTAATTCAATGAACAGCTAAATCACTAGTTCAGTTTTAATTAATTTGAAAAATTAACTATTTTATATTACCAGAAAATTAATTACTTAGATACATGAAGTACAGATTAGTAAAGTAAGTTGATATAAAAAAATCGTGAATACTTAGAAGAGACCGGAATTATATATACACCTACCTGAGCAGCAATGATTTCAAAAGTAATAAAAAGTTAATGTGAGCGGCACATTAAGATCCCACTAAATACCCATAGAATTTTATATTTAACTAGTAACGATCTACTTACGGTATGTGTATGTAGCTACATACTAGGTATATTGGTTCGCATTTTGCAGTAACGTAACAGAACATTCAGGATCACTTGTGTTGTGAACGGCGCATGCGCGGCGACACGACTCGAAATTTAATTTATACGAGTGTCATTAAGAACCAAACAAAACAATAGGCAGTAGACGCATCCGTAGGTAGGTACATAAACATTCAGAGTAGTAAGTAGGTAGGAACAATTTAAATGCGTAAGATGCGCAAAACTAGCTTCATGCATTCATTAATAACAGTTAAAACTGATTGATTGGTACCTAATGATATAATGTTAGAAGCTGCATTGCAGTTTTCTGATTATGACGAGTGTACATATGTGTAAAGATAAACTTTTAATAGATAAAATTGAGAAATTAATACTTACAGATGAACTTAGTGAGCAATACAAATCCCCGATTTATCCAAAAAATGGTTCACTTTTGCGTCCAATGTGCTAACTACTTTTTAAAATAGGATAATAAAGTAAACACATAAGCAGTTTAATAAACATCATGTTTTCGACGAAGTCTTCAAAATCTTGATCTGGAATATATTTAAATACTTTGTGAGCATGACTAAAATCCATATTTGTCATAATTAATCACTGTCTCAGGAGACGCTACTGTGCCGGCAGATAAGACTTAGGTATATTATAGTCTTTGTGATGCAGAGCAGTAAACAGTGGTCGTAAAACTTTACCTCACATTAACTAATTTAATAATGTCTACAACACTATTAGATTGGCCGATAAACACTTGCCTAACTACCCTCGTCTTTCTGTCAATATGTACTCAATAAAGTCTTTTAGGCCTTGGTCGTTGTCACCCGCCACCCACACGTAGTTTTGACAGTACATTTTAATGAACGCGTTCGAGACGTATTTTGTGAGTTACTCTAACTAAGGATAACAAGCGAAGTGACCGTTCTCGCCTATCGAACAGTACCTATATTATATTTATAAGCATCGTCTCCAACGCCAAAAATGCGGCAGGAGAGAACGACCGCTCCCGAACATTTATGAATTCGGTATATACCCACCTAGACGCCGGGGGTGACCGGCCGCTGCCCGGTTCCGCGTGAGAACGACCGAGGGATTAATTAGGCTTTCACATAAAAGAGTAATAAAAAAGTATAAAGCGGATGGAAGAGGAATTAAATATTTCTTACAAATTTGGACTTTACGTCAAAAACTCTCCCGTTACGTAGAAAGTGGCGCCCTTTTTAATTTATATACTCTTATGTGGAATTCTACCACAGCGTTCACTAACAATTTATGATGTTTTCTTTCTAAAGCTTCTTTCTACAGGTTATGGAATCGTTAACTTAATTTAATTAAATTGATGTCATTAGATACCTACGACACCTATACCTATACCTATACCTATAACATTTTTCGTAGATTAGGTATACAGTACGTATGCATTACAAAAATGATAACATCATAAAATAATAATAATTATGACATTAATTAAATTGTGTACTTTGGGTAAATGATCGTAGTTTAACAAACAGCCTTCGTCGTCGGTCGCTTCACTCGATAAGTAGGTACCTAAGTAGAATACAAGAAAAGTAAACGCTTCGTGTCGTGCCGAGACCGCCGAGCCTCACTAATCTTATTGTACTGTTTCTCACATTAAACCATTAATAAACCGTGGTCACGATAAATTATCTAAATTAAGAGGCAATAAGTCTCTTAAAGATAAACGTTAGATTTTTTTTTTACTTCACATAGAAAGCCAGGGGTACAAATTGGTGATGGATTATCATAAATGACGTTGCCAAATTTATTATCAATGGTAACGATTGTCACTTTATTACCCGTTGATTAACGTAGTCATCCGATCTGTGTTGTATACGTGTGGAGAAATGTATCAAGAACATAGGTAAGTATGTACAATTTGAGGCATCTTATCCTAGGATTAGTTCCCACACTCGTACTCGACACAAGCAGATTAGCGTTTGTCAGGTCAACTAATCTTTTAATTAGGTACGTCTTTGAGCGTCGCCGTTGCGCGTCGCATCGTCTATCAAAGATGCGAATAATTTCGTTGATGTCACGTTGTTTGACTACCTACCTATACGTAACTACAAAAAAATCTTAACCATATATCATGTTTGGAAATTGAACGAGCAACTTAATTTATTTAAAAATTAAAACATGAGTGCTAAACAGCCAGAAAGCGGTGCGCACAAGACAGCTGACGGCATCCCAAATAAAAGTAGGTAAGATTGAGTCCTGTGAACCGCAAAGCCCCAAAAAATGTGAGAAAAAAATTAAGCGAAGACGATCTGAAAGCAATTCCGGTATTGCTTTGTGAAAACAGTCAATTCATAATTTGTGATAGGTACGTGTTCCTTTCTGATAGGTAAATTAATTGCTTATTTTAAGAGTAGTAAGAGTAAAAGCCTCGAGCCCGAATGCTTTGTTTGTGATTTTTTCTCGCAAATAGGTAACTTACCCGAACATGAATACCGAAGTGTGGTGCTATTTGATAAAATATAACCCAACCTAAAAATTTCGTTTTAGATACAAGCTTTTTTGCTGAATGTACTTTTTGTTGACTGTACTTGCATTGTCATCCGTTCTACATATGTGAACCAAATTTCAAGTCAATCGGACCAACCGTTGAAGAGTTCCCTCCTGCGCCGACGGTCCTGGCTGGGTCACCAGAATTCTACTACCAGATTATTGTATTGTCATCAGACTTAGACAAGTATGTAAAATTTCAGCTTAATCAGATGAAGCTATCATTTGTCGGCGTAGTTTAATATGCACATCCATGCCAAATTAGGTACTGCTTTCTAGTACTAAGACTCTGAGCTAAACCGCGGACAGGCAGACGGACGGACATAGCGAAAGTATAAGGGTTCCATGTTAACTACGGAACCCTAAAAAACCGGCCAAGTGCGAGTCGGGCTTAAGAGATAACTTCACACCAAATTTTAAATTTCTAGCACTACTGGAAGTAGGTAGGTACCCCTACCCCCTACAATCACTGTATCTTTTGATTGAGTTGACTTAGGTAAAGGGTTGGTTTTTCACAGCTCTGGGGAGCCGTAGACTGTATTTGGTATTATTTTCAACTTTATTCCTTACTTCCATATTGGTCAGGAGAGAAAGAAAGACATAGAATGTACCAGTTGCCTCTCGTCCCGCGCAGATGGTAAAAGCCCATCGAGGGAATGGGCGAATCTTAGGAGTCATGTTATAGGCAATGCGGCTAGCAACCCATCACTATTTTGATTCCTCTTTCCACCTATACGCCTACAATCGTGCTAAATGTAGCCCTTAGGTCTTGTTACCTCAGGCTCTGTCTACCCCGTATGGGATATAGACATGATTTGTGTGTGTGTGTTATTCCTTATCTCGTTCCTCGGAAATAGGGCCTTGACAGATGGACGGACGGACGGGCAACAAAGTGATCCAATGAAGGTTCAGTTTTTTTTTGGAAGGAACGGAACCCTAAAAGTATGAAATACAATTCTAGCGCTTGCAGTTCTAACAGGTACTTAATCACAGAAAAGAGATTTCACTAGAAGGATTCGAACGTAACCTTTTAATTTTAATTAATATGTAGGTACATAATAGTCTAACAGTTTCCCAAGAAAAATACCTGTGACACACACACCTACTCGTATTGTATAGATATAGACAAATAATGGAAAACAACTAAACTACAAGGGGTTTTGCCATTTCGTCGACCGACGAAGTATTAAAATGATTATTTTAAATATTTGCTTAGTAAGCGTAATGCTTATGCGCTGTGTTTCGACTTGAACACCTAAGACAACCGATAAAACAACCGGCACATGAGGTATTCCATTTTAGCCCTCTAGCCTGGCAACGCATCCGCAAACCTATAGTGTTGCCGGTATCCATGGGACATTTGTCACCCTATCTCCTAAAAAAAGTATATGTACCTATACATACCCATCGGGGGAATGGGCGAAAATCATAGGAATCGTGTTATAGGCGATGCGGCTAACAACCCATCACTATTTTGATTCCACTTTCCACCTATACGCCCTCAGTGTCTTGCTAAATATGGCCTGTAGGTCTTGTTACCTTAGGCTCTGTCTACCCCGTAAGGGATAAAGACGTGATTTGTGTATGTGTACCTACATAATTATACTTTTTTTAAGCCCCTCTTACCTCTAGTATGCCCACAACTTGTTTTATGCGACATCTGCATGTCTTGTATCGTTTGATTAGTTAATTTGTGCTTGAGAGCCTTCAAGTTTATCTCAGTTTCTATGTAAATAAAGCAATTACTCGAGTTTCAAGCAATTAGTTCGATAAAAAGCAACTAAACTACGTGACACGGTCCGGTAATTCGCCGTGACCGTGTATTAGACGTCGCCTGCAAGTTCCGGGCTTACCATTAAATACTCTTTTACGTACCTACTATTTGATGATAAGTGGTTTACGTAGATAACATACATATATACATACAACATAAATCACGTCTTTATCCCCTACGGGATAGACAAAGCTTAAGGTAACAAGACCTACAGGCCACGTTTACGTAGATAAAGAAAATAATGAATGTGTGTCTAACGGGCTGAGATCCTGAACCCCGTTACACATCGTTGTGCTCAATACTTTGGTAATGGACACGCTTGACTTAGCTTTAAATTGTTATTTGGAATTCGCTCATTGCATCTTTGTCCCTTTTGTATAGAAATAATGATAAACAATAGAGTAACTCAGGCAGTTTTGGGCTTTGGTGTGCAAACAAATTGTTCTCAACGCGTTGGAGTCGTACCTATTTTGTAACCGAAACATCACTAAGAAAACTGTTGTCATCACGTTCTCAAACTTTTTTAATATAGGTATTACCTAACTCAAACTGAAAATGCCGTACTCTTACCGCTGCGTGTATATCTACTGTTTTCAGCGCAGTCGCGAAATGATGTCTCAAATTATTTTTACTTGCTAAAGCTGTGTCTAATTATAAATGACGCAACGCAAACATGACTATTCGACGATTATCAAAGTTCACTTTGCGTAAATTGTACCATTTTTTTTTCTAATATTGCATGTTTCTCTCTATTTTACATTTTGCAAAATTTTATAAAATAAAATCTTTACCGATTACTTATTTAACACAAGTACTTACACTTGTTTATTACTATGACTATGTACGCAGATGAAGCCCTTCAAATCTAGCATATAACTGTTGAAACTTGTAAAAATCATGTTATCACAATTGTACACCGTTTTAAACAATAAACGTTTTTTATTTCTTAGCAGATTATGTTAACATCCAACTTACAATTCGCTGCACCGGTATATCTTAGTTTGACTTTTTATAGTAGGTAGATATTATACAATGTCCCGCCCGCCCATTTAAGCAATGCCGATACATTTTATAATAGCAGTAATTACAGGCCATTATGGCACCTAGCCTTAACCAAACCACAGGTGGTGAGGCCATAGGACTTAGGACATGGTCATGTATCATGCATGTGTCTTGTGACCTGTTATATACTAAATGCTTTTGTGTCATCTCTGTCAACTATGTATTTAGAATTAGGTACCTATAATTTAAGCTTGCTTTTTACAACAATCTCGCACACACTATACCTACACTTGCCTGGGAATACGATATTATCTATCGTACAGGCGCTCGCAATCGCATTCAATATATTTTAGCCTCACCCTGAAGGTACTGATTGTCAGAAAGAAATGATGAATGTGATTGTGATTCCGAGTGCTATAAACAATGCATCTGTAGTCTTTCAAAATGTTGTAGTTATTAGGAAACACGGAAAATAATACATATCGATAATTATTCAGAAATATATTTTTTTATATATTTAGACATAGTATCTTGAAGCTATACCTAACTGTCAATATTAATATTTTTTTATGGAATAACGTTCACTTAATATTTGTAATTTATATCTATATCATCTAATATCATACATAATTTATAAATCGATCATAACATCAGCTTTTTCTGATTTTTTTTATCCACGGTATTGACATCCATAGATACATATAAGTGACAGGGTGCATAAATGAGAATGACCCAGTGTACTTACTAAGCTAGTAATACTAGTTCAATGCTGATATTAGTTTATGAGCTCAAAACTAGGTAGACAAGGAAAAGAAAACACCGAACGAATAATCGGTTTAAATACCTACCTTAAGTTGCGTCGGGGATTCTAAAATTGAGCATACTTAGTTTTATTATGTATCTGTTTCCTTATGGCGAGGATTATAAATACAATGCGCGAGATGTATAATAAATAATTTACCTACTCCCTTATTCATAAACACTTTTTAGTCATTATCAATCACATGTCATTAATGTATGCTTTATAACGTTTAACACCGAAAAAACGAACATTTTACTAACAGATTTGTAATTTTTTATGATTGAGGAAAAAACTGAATTCTTTTAAAACTACAATTTTACTAAACTAGCGACTGGGTGAATGACCACAATTTACAGATTAAATACAAAAGGAACAAAAATTATGGATTGTATCCGCACTCCATTAGCTATTAATTACTCTTTTTTTTTAATAAGAAGTGGTTGATGAATTCACTTTACTTGGACTGGAGTTGTAGATACCCATCTGCCACATCTGACTTCCATATATTACGATTCTTAAGATGGTAAAGTGGTAGGTAAACAAATATACTAGCCATCAAATTCCGAAACTCATTTGTGTGTCGTGTCACCTTGTATAAGCTTTACAAGAAACACTAAAAAGAAAGGCTAAATGCGAGTCGGACTGGTCCACGAAAGGTATCGCACCACCGTATAGTTTCACCTATACGCCCACAATCATGCTAAATGTGGCCCTTATGTATTGTTACCTAAGCATCTGTGTACCCCGTAAGGGATAATGACGTGCTTCATGTATGTATGTACTCAAAATTTGAAATCCCATATAAAAAAAGAGGTGAAATGTCTAGTTTCGCTTATGATTCGCGAGATTAAGAAATCCAGACTTGCACGCTGCAAGCCACTTTTTATGCCTATGCACTGCACAAAAAAACTTATCGAGTCTTACTTAATTATTATAGTTAGTTATTGTTATATTTGTACAAAAACGCTATTACTTACTTACTTATTTAACATCTAGTAGTAGAAGTAATTCTTGTATTCACTAACAGGGCATCATTCTGCATTTATTTATACTTAACCTATCTCACCTGTCGTGCGTGAGTTTAGGTAGCCACGTTGCAATTAGCCCGATTAGCCGGTACATACTTACTGCACACTGCACAGCCAAATAAACGGTAAAAATGCTAATGAAATGATGGAAGGTGACGAAGGTAAGTTTTTATTCTACCGGTTAAGTATTTTTGTATATTCTTATCGTTTCTGAAGCGTAAGTACCTATGCTGAATATATTGGTGTTACCTACATATTTTCATGACCCTAAGACGACAAAAAGGTAAACTGTTCAAAGATTTTATTTAGGGCCTATATATATATACCTATATTATAAGTACCTATTCATATTGCGTTGGATGAAGATTTTCTGATTAGACTTTTAATTATTTAGGTAATATTTTACACAACTACTTAAGGCGTAAAAATAGATTTGAATAAGATATCCCCATGACGATCTTCTTGTGAATTTACATTGACATTTCATTAAGCTTTATTTTTGTTTGTTGTTATTTTGTTTTTTATTTAATTTCAGTTATTATAATTATAATTACTATTTTATTACAATTGACGATCCTTTTGTGAATTACTTATGTTTGACATTTAATTGTATTTGTAAAAGGGTGATAAATAAATCTATCTATCTATCTATCTATATATTTTAACCAGTTTAATTTGTACCTATTCTAAAAACGTAGTTTGTATATTTAGTTGGTTTTGCATTAGGCACCAATTAAGTTAATCCCTACTAATCCTTACTAATATTATAAATGAAAAATTAACTCTTTCTGCCTGTCTGTCTGTAACGCTTTTACGCCTAAACCACTGAACCAGTTTTAAAAAAATTGGTACCTATGTAGTTTTATCTCGGAAAATTGCATAGTTTCCCTGGGATAGCGATAAGCGAATTCTGCGCAGACGCGGCGGAGTCGCGAGCAAACGCAAATTTAACGTAATTTTTGTGTTATAAATTTAGTTTCTTATAGTATAGTGTACTAATTTATGCGAGCGAGGGTAAGTCTCCCACAGTTCACAGCATCTGAAGTTAAAAAACACGCAAAAAACGTCTCTAGCGCGTTCGCGTAAACGATTGAAGAAATAAGGCCGTCAACGTATCAATTTGTATGAAAATAATGACAGGTCCACAAGCAGCATGACGTCAACAAATTAATCTCATAATATTTGACAGTTCAACGCAAACGAGTTCGAGACGTATATTGCGACAAAACTTACGCTAAACGCTCTGCACCGCGTCACGAGCGCTTGTTTGCGACACGCGGGAGCCCGCGGGCGCCGTCAGTCACATGACGCCGACCCCGGCGAAGGCTGTGGGCACATCGCTCTATGTGCAGGCTCTGAAGTTGCAAATTTTAAGTTCGTTTCGTGCTATTCTCACACAAACAGTAATAAGAGACTGAGAGGGACAGCATATTGAACATTTAATTTTGGAGTAGCCCCTGTCCGTCCGTGCCCAACAACAACAACTATCGCTTTAGGTGTTTATCGCTCATTTAACCGACGTGAAAAAAAAATGAGCAGGTTCTCTACTGTTTCTAATATAGCGAACCACACTCAAATTACATAACCCAATCTGATGTCCATGTAGGTACAAAATATTTCACGCAGATAAAAAATTATGATACTAGTGCCTTACTTACCTTTAGGTAGGTACTTAATAAAGTGCAATCCGATGTATTAATATATACTGGACTTGTGGACTTGTTTTTGCCCGCGACTTTGTCTGCGTAGAATTATACATATAAACCTAACACTTCCATCACTCTATCTATTAAAAAAACAGCATCAAAATCCGTTGCGTAATTTTAAAGATCTAAGCTTACATAGGGTCAGACAGACAGACGGCGTAACGCGACTTTGTTTAATACTATACAGGGTGGTCCAAACACTGACGTCTAAAAAAAAAATTTAGATGCCTCACATCCGGGGCTATCTGAATATACCCCATGTATGTTGGCCGATTTTTTGTAGTTTTCGAGTAATTAATTTTTAAAGATTTTTTCAAGAATTTTCGGGCCGAGCAGTTTATCATCATGTAACTTTTTTTGGTTACGTTTTTTTGAGTGTTTTTTTTTTATGACATTATCCTCACAAACTGCACTTTCACACGTAAAATAATCAGCTTCCCAACCTTGAGCCAAGTTACAACAAAATTGACCGAAAGTGAAAGTTTTACCTTTGAGCAATTCAAAGTTTGATTTTGTAATTAAAAAAAAAACTAAAAATCTCAAAATTCAAAGACGATAAGTAATTTTAAAAACTTCGCCAGTCTCTAAACTTGCAGAATAATACAAAAAAAGTGACACTTAATAGGTCATAATTTGCTGGATTCGACTTTCAAACGTACGAAGGTAGAATGTTCGTGGATCAAATAAAACAATACAATTTAATTTAAACACGTTATTTATAAAAGATTTTCAAATGTTCTGCCGTCAACTTCGAAACATAGCCTACATCTCCTTAAAAAAATCGCTCCTAGTCTCCGAAATGCGTCTCTGTTTTTTTGTATTGTCCTTTTGCTTTCTTCTAATTTTAAGCGAGAAGAATTCAGAAATTAATCGTAACGAGAGCAAAAGTAACTATTAGTTATTTCACAATAAAAGACGTGATTCCTTTGACACTTATCTAATTTATCCATATTTTTTACTATTATTTTTTGTTACTTTTAATGATAATTTCCATTTTATGAGATATTTTTAATTTGTATTAAAATTGAATTGTATTTAATTTTTAATTGTTGAAATTTTTTATTTTAAACTGACGATTTCAATATAAATTCCTTGACATTTAATTTTAAGTGATGATGTAATTTTAGATTGAATGATTAAATAAAATTAAACATAAACTTAAACATAAAACAAAAGAAGAACAAATTTATTTGTTCATAAAAAGTATTACATGGCTTTATTGATGGCCAGTACCAAATTAGGTTCGGCCAAAATAAAACAGTTTTTATGTTACTAACAACTGACTCTTTATTACACATTCTACCTTAGTACGTTTGAAAGTCGAATTCAACAAATTATGTCCTATTAAGTGTCACTTTTTTTGTATTATTCTGCAAGCTTAGAGATTAGCGAAGTTTTTAAAATTACTCATGGTCTTTGAATTTTGAGATTTTTAGTTTTTTTTTAATTACAAAATCAAACTTCGATTTGCTCAAAGGTAAAACTTTCACTTTCGGTCAATTTTGTTGTAACTTGGCTCAAGGTTGGCAAGCTGATTATTTTACGTGTGAAAGTGCAGTTTGTGAGGATAATGTCATAAAAAAAAAACACTCAAAAAAACGTAACCAAAAAAAGTTACATGATGATAAACTGCTCGGCCCGAAAATTCTTGAAAAAATCTTTAAAAATTAATTACTCGAAAACTACAAAAAATCGGCCAACATACATGGGGTATATTCGGATAGCCCCGAATGTGAGGCATCTAAATTTTTTTTTTAGACGTCAGTGTTTGGACCACCCTGTATAGTGATAATGGGTGCAGATCAGAATATATGAAGTTTAAATAAATGTATAATGGGTTAAAATACATAATGGTTCAAAATATATAATGCTATTTTATGTGTAACTATTATAGCTAGATGAACTTTTTTGATAGCGTAATATGTAGATTGGTTTAGGTTAGGTTAGGTTTAGTTTGTAACAATTCTGTTAATTTGCAATGTGCTGAGAAAATCGCATTATATATTTTTGACCATTATGTATTTTAACCCATTATACATTTTAAACTTTATGTATTTTAATACGTACCTAGTTATAATCGTCCGACAATTTGAATAATTTTATTTTAAAAATGTCTGAGTCACATGGTACTTTTTTTGAAATTGATTTTCCCTCTATTATAAACTAGTTTCTGCCCGCGACATCGTCTGCGTAGAATTATACATATAAACCATTCCCTTGAATCACTCTATCTATTGAAAAAAACCGCATCAAAATCCGTTGCGTACTTTTAAAGATTTAAGCATACATAGGGACGGACAGACAGCGACAGCGACTTTGTTTTATACTATGGAGTGATGATTCACTTAATCCACACATGATGATGTTTTTGGTAAGTTTTCTGAAAATGAAAGCTAGATCGATATCGCCCCTAGAACCCTGCATACCAAATTTCATGATAATCGGTAGAGCCTTTTCCGAGATTCAGATTACATACTACAAGAATTGCTCGTTTCAAGGTATCAATTATTAGATAATAAGTTCATTGACAAATTGCTGCAAATCCGCTTAGTGTGGATAAGTCCTAGTATGGATGGAAAAACCAACTTATTAGTTAAGCTTTAGTCTAATTTAGTATTGTAATTTTACGTAACGATTATTGGATATTGTCATGAAAACTATGAAGTGGCCGCATCATTAGCGGCTTGTCGATCGCACAATCGACCACGGCCGCTATTCAGATGTAGATCGATGCGCACACGACGCTACATTAAGGAACAATTACATTGCACTGCGGGGAAATGCAGAATGCGAGATGGTTTGGTGTGGGTAAAGTTTGAGACTTAATAACATGGCTTTAAATGAGTAAAGCCCAGCATTCAGACTGAGTAATGAGTACCTAAGTATTATTGAATTTGAAAAATACGTTTATATCTATGTATTTCAAAAAAAATCATAGTCACCGACCTCAAGTAGATTAGCAAGCACCTGCTTTATTTGATCATGCCCAATTAAATTAACAGCAGCAGAAATAAAAATCTACAAATTTGAATGTAAATGTAAGTAGGTAGGTAAGTAACTGAAAATCACGATTGGTTAGGTAAGTAACTTATTTCGCTGGCCCTACACTTAGCAATGCTGCTAGTCGAATTTCGCTTATTTCATCTACGTCACTTAGATACACGATAAACGATAAAGTGCATATTTTTTGCTGTCTAGATCATATCGCCGAATGCCTAACACGAACACCCGTGTCTGAACTAAGTAAGGTCTTTTCCATTGACCTTTCTACAAGCACGTGTAAAATGCAAAATACTCCTCACCATTCCCAAATCGATTTCCTCTTTTTGCAGCCTTGCGCATGAGGTAAATATGCACAGTGTACAATCCTTTTAAGGTGCATCTTTTGTGTATGGCATGCATGCACTGTATTGTATCTAAACATAATGTATAATATAACACGGAAGATGTTATTAAAGCTGAATTAATATCTCAATAGGATACTAATTAATCGCTAAACACCGAATCCGTTTTTACAAAATTGAATTTTTCTCTCTGTTCTATCACTAATGCATTAGGTACATATAGATAGTGAATAGTGTCAGCAAATTCGTGCTGAAATAATTACTTGTATTCCACCTTGGATTAATGTTTTCTCAAGACATCCTGAAACATGTTTATTAACAATGATAGTTAATTAGTGTGTCCGCGAATGCGTGCGTGATCCTTTACTGTGGATCATCTATATTATCGCTTATTAGCATATAAGCAAATATGTCTACGTCAAAACTTAAATTGCGGTCTAACTAGGTAATCTGTTGCACTGCGACGAGGTCTACTTACGAAACACAAATATCTGGACTTACGTATAAAATTGTTATTTTTCACGTCACGACCACGATTTAAAAAAGTGATATCTACGAACAAACATTGTGAAAAGAAAACCCTAGGAGCGCGCGAGCGCCACGTTAAGTCATTCATTAACGTCAAAAATGTATGTGATATCGATTCATATTAAACAGCTACCATTACGTGTTGAATTTTATATGTAGATAATTTCAAGCATAGAGTTTGTTTTATTGGACCGTAAGAAATCTATTATTTAGGAAACTATGCACATTGTATCAGTTGCGATCTTTAACGATGTCAAGGCTCGGCGCGCGGAAGCCGGCACGGCGGAGGCTGTGAGAAGGTAATTAATCGTGAGCTAACAGATACCAGTCGTCTCTAATATTTATGATAATCATTCATGATGTTTTATAGGAGCACCGTGATAAAGAAACGTATTATCTCCGATAAACATACGACGTTAGCCGTGTTAACAGTCAATATAGACATGAGACTATGAACGAATTTTTAACATCGTACCTACTTATTCTTACATCAATGAGCACTATTATTGGTGTTATAGCTATTTCCTTTGCACATAATTAGTTAAATTACTAAATTATTATAATTAAATTATTGTGCTTTATCATAGCATTTTCAAAAAATCTTCAAAAATACTTCACGTAATTAATGGACGCCCCCAAAGCCCGGTTGGTTCCTAAATATTAAGTCAAATCTTTGCACGTGACAAATTATTTTGCTACTGTTTACACAAATAAGCAATTACTGGACCGACTAGTAGTAATAACACGCTCATTTTTTATATGAGTTTCTTAATGCTACGGTAATTTCTCGTAACACTTTGTTACGATACGACATTTAAAAATCGATTACTGCAGATGTTACTACTTGTTTATTTTTCATTTTAATCATTCAGGCAAACCTTGCGTGTCTATGAATGTCTAGGTAAAGTACTCAGCTATTTTCTAATTGGTTCTTCGAATGGAAACAAATAGCTATTAAGTCAAAGTCACCAAAATTATTCCACTAGTGTCTGGACAAGGTTCTATCTTAGTCTTAGAGCCCACTGTGCCTTGGAGCTCTAAGTTGTTCAGATGACTCTTTTAATTTTGCTCGCGCGCGTTGTGTTCTTGTCGGTCGAGGAGTTGAAGTGATTCCTGGAAGATTTATTTTACACACCTTATGAAAGCAGTTAGAACTTTTTCATAAGTCTCTTGCGCAATATTCGATCGTAAAGTAGAAAATATAGCTGTGCTTGTGAATATGCGACATTAAGTAGGTAATGACGTATGTGGTTTGCACAGTTCAAACTAAATCCAAACAATATTTATTCCTGATTTGTGAGATTACATACCATACATTGATAAAGTCTTTGTTTCGTGTTATTTGCGGAGGCTTCGCCGCCGTTGGTCCGCAGCAAACATCGCTGGTCTTTGCCTGAATTCAAACTTTCCGCGTTAAACGCTTATCTGGTCTTTGCCCTGGTTTTAGTTACGATGCCCATGAAAAAATAACTTTTTTTTCATGAATGAAATAAAATTCACGGAAAGATAATAACAACTTCACTGTGACAAATAGAGTAAATTGTAACTCATGATCCTGATATTCATGATGCAATTTAAATATCTTCTTAAGAGTTATATTTACTTTCTGCTTCAAAATGATAAAGTTAATAATGTTTCATAGGTATAGTCTGTTTTATTTAAAATGACGAAAAGTACTTAAAACCGACATCTATTGTTCAATTGTTAACTTCAAGTGGGGTTGTAAAACCATTAGTGTTAACTAAAAGTATACCGTGAACAAACAATCTTGATAGTTTTGATGTTGTTGGTCGGTGTTACACTAGATGACGTGCGTTTCTAAAATAATAATTATATACTATATCAAAATCACTTAGCACAATTGTTCAATAGTAGGTATAAGAAATTTTTACCTGAGTGTTAGCCGCACTGTAATTGTTTATGGAAAACAATACACCTATTATACTTAAAAGGGTCCAATTCAGGTAATAAACAATAATCAATAGGAGGGGATACTTTCCAGGCTTAAGTGCAATATTTTTTTAGTGTCTAACGGGTGTATTAATAATCATATTTTAAATAAAAATTAAAATCTTTCATTTCAAAGATCAAGAAGGGTTGAGCTACTCCAATACTGCGGTCAGTTTTTTTATGTCTCTTTGTTATTTTTTCCTTTCATATTCAGCAACAAAAGAAGTTGTAAAATCCCGCGTTAATTGCATTTTCGTCATTTAAAATGAAACAGACCATACACGTTCTACTGATATGTTGCTTCCGCTAATTATTTTCTCTCACGATACGTACACTACAGACATCATAATTTATTTACTATACTTAATGTTTAATTGGAACAGCAAATTATTTTGTTTCATTCGTTATGTGACATAAACACGTAAATCCTACAGATTCTCTATTTTACTTAACGCACAGTTTATAAAGGAGAGTTAGAGAGTAGTATTTTTGGAAAGGAGTATTTTTTGCAATAACTTTAAATTAAGTAATTATTTACTTAAAAGGGACTGTGTTTGAACACTACGGAAAATTTGATTTCCAATGAGCGGCCAAGTAAAAACCATGCTTATTGGAAGCTTTTTATTTTTGAAAATTTATTAGTATAAGGAAAGAGCAAGGAATGCACTCAGTTTATACATGCCTATACAGCAAACTTTACCTAATGTGTACGTAGCCGGCGGCTTAACTCTTAATCTTAAAGCAAATCTTAGCAAATTGGTTCATAATGTTATCAGGCACGCCAAATATTAGCATTGCTGTCGTCAGTGGCTCCCTCACCGACCTTGCCGCACCATGAATCCATATATTAACCTGATACACCTTTCAGCAAACACGTAGGTATTGTTATTGAAAACAGAGCTTAACTCACAATTACTGTAATAGTGCACGTTCGTGATAAAGCATAAATGATATGACTAACAACGCGAGCTAGCGGACTGCCCCAGCGCATCCTTAATACTACTTGCCAAGATAATCAAGAAATACACTGACGAGCAACAATAATGGGTCACTTTTCATACTATTTGATATTGAAAGTGACTCTTTAATGTTGCTCGTCAGTGTATTTGTTTTATAGAGATAAAGTAATTTAAGATCATTTACTCGGAATATTCATTTTATAAACTGCCTACGTGCTTTAATTTCCAGTGCAAATTAGTCTCGTCGAATCAGTCAAATTTTATTAACTCACCAACTAATCATCCACTACCTAGTCATATCAACCATTCAACATATTAGCTAAGCTGATATTTGACTTGCAGCGCATAATCTGCCGCAAAAACTACGTACAAAATCTGGTTATCTAGCTGAAAAAAAAAGTAGATATCGGAATGGAAATTTCGACTCTACATCTTCGCGCGCAGTTTTCAAATAAGTCGAATTTCAGTAAGTATGTATGTATGTATGTATGTAAACACTTTATTGTGCAAAATAAACAAGACAAATACAATTGACAAACACTGAGATACATGCACAAAGGCGGACTTATCCCTTTAAGGGATCTCTTCCAGTCAACCTTTGAATGGATGAAAGGAGTATTATATTAGGGATGGGCGATAAGTCGATGTTGAATCCAAATTAATAACTTATGTGAGATTTGTTGTTGATGTAATTATGGTTTAATAAAATTACTCAATAATAGTCACGACCACAAACTTGTTATTCAAATTCAGGCGTCGTAATGCACTATCAATGACCAATAATAATTTGAAATTATCTTTCTCGGTTAAAGCAAACGTTCAGACGTATTAATTTGTGGTAATTGAATTACGTTGGTTGAACACTTTACGTAGGAAAACAATCTTCCCGCAGCGTAAATCGTTTATTAAGATGAATCATGTGGTTAACAGCCTCATTATTCCTGTAAAATAATACAAACTGTATGATTTCAAAAACAAAGTTAAAAACACACCTAATTGTAATTTATGCACATGTACAGACTCCTTTGTGCGTGTGCGTGAGTAGTCCTAGACTCACATGACAAGCATTTGTTTCTATTTTGGGAACTGTCATAAAAAATGATAGTGGTCTTACAGCAGGTTGCAGGTTGATCGACTCCTTTCTTAAATGCGCTGTCTTGACGTTTTCCAGGCCGACGGTGCCGGCACCGGTCGAGTGTCCGTCGCTGGCGGACGGCGACAGCTACACGCAGTCGGAGTTCCTGTCGCGGCTTGCGCACGAGTGCCGCTACGACCGCCTGCTGCTGCCCACCTACCAGACCGGGGACGTCGTCTATGTGCACGCCAGCGCCTACGTATATTTCATACAGCCGGCAGAAGCGCATGATTTGGTAATCACAACTTTTGAACACGTTCTAAGTATTTCCTAATCAACTTGTGGTCATGCTTCATGAGCTTACTTTTTGACCAAGCGTTCTTAGTTTTGCGTGTTTGCCTGAACATAAGATGTAGTGACGCCATCACAAACATACCATATTTAGAATGTTAACCTTTAATAGGTACCTCTACCTATTTTGAGTCGACATTTTATTGCTGACAGTAGCTGATTATTGCTTTGTCATCAGAGCTCTATTACTTAGTTATTTGTAAAAGTAAATCACAAGTCAATTCGACCACTGGCTGTACGCAAAATTTTACTAGTGTGATTTGAAACTTACAACTAACATTACTTAGTACATAAATTTGTAATAGATGAAATTAATTTTCTCCCTTCATGCACTTAATGCTTCAGGGGCCCGATTTTTGAAAGCACATCACTCGAAAGTGTTATATATCAGCTTATATCTCCAAAACTACAGCTCTAATCAAAGTTTTGACTAGTTCACAAGATTAATGAGAGCTGTGATTGTCTTCTACACTACTCGTATTTCAAATTCAGCACAATTTTTCACCAATGTGGTATTTTCACACATGTGCTTTCAAACGACGAGTCTTGTTTGTGGTACGAACAAAAACAATAACTTGCATGTCAAATGTTTATTTTGAGGTTAAAAATGTAAATTATGCTACATTTCAGAATTTCAAACTGCATTACCTTCTGCAATTAAGATGGACAGACGCACGGCTAGCTTACGCTCTATATTCACCAGAGCGCACCAAAATCATAGGCGAAAACGATCTGCGCCAGCGTATATGGGTTCCTCACTTGTACATGTCCAACGAGCAGTCGTCCAGCCTCATGGGCACCGACAGCAAGGACGTTCTCATCTCCATCGCACCCGACGGAGAAGTGCTCTTCAGTCGGCGCATGCAAGCTGTGCTCTACTGTTGGATGAATTTACAGAAATTCCCATTCGACGATCAAACTTGTTCAATGAATCTCGAAAGTTGTGAGTACAAAGCCTTTGTTCTTTCGAACGTGAGATAACTCATAATTATTTTAAATCGTGTCATGGTCGTTTTATGATTCATTTCAGGGAAATACAATGCATCAAATTTGCGTATCATGTGGGAAAGAGACAATCCAGTGCACCTGTCTTCCGAATTACATCTCACGGAGTATTCGTTGATCGATTTCTGGACAAACGAGTCGGTAGTGCGCGGCGATATCGTTAACATGCGGCTCGGGGGAGGTAGATGTAATGTCGTTATACTCGTATATGTTGTGTTGTTTGCTTTTAAAACGTCAAGCAAGCATATTTCCCAACAGGCATTATGTTCAACACTCAACCCCATTATTATTTACAGCGGGAAATTATAGTGCCTTAAAATTCACCTTTAAACTCGGTCGAGAGGTGGGCTACTATTTGATGGATTACTTCATTCCCTCCATGATGATCGTGGCAATGTCTTGGGTGACTTTCTGGCTGCAGGCAGACGCTTCGGCTCCAAGAATCACATTAGGTAAAATAAACATGTGTCTATTCGTAATATTTCTCATGTCCTATTTTCTTCCTTTCTGTCGGTATCTTCATTGCTGAAGGATGTGTCTAACTGTCTAGTTTAAAGAGAAAATGACTCGTTAGGTCGTTAGGTGGCTTCTCCTATATGTCTATCTTTATATTTTTAGGGGAGTGTTTACTTAGTTCCATTTTTAAATATCCTATTTATTTATGTTTAATGAATTCTGGACTAAATTATGATTATATACATATAGGTAACTGGTTTCTCAGGAACTGCTCTTACGGTTTCGATTAAATTTTGTATTTAGACTTTTGATTTAGGTACATTATACTTAATGTTTTCAGGCACAAGCACGATGTTGTCGTTTATCACCCTGGCATCTTCGCAAGCCAAGACTCTACCGAAAGTGTCGTACATCAAAGCCAGCGAGATATGGTTCCTGGGTTGCATCGGTTTTATATTCTCTGCGCTGGTTGAGTTTGCGTTTGTCAACACTATTTGGCGAAGAAAGTGAGTAATGTTAACATTATCATTTATTTGTACGAGGGGTGTTCATTAAAAATGAGAATGGGATATTGTGCACTGCTTTCTAAGAAAAACAGATATTAACATTACTGTTGTAGGTAGCGCAAACATTTAAGATAAATGATACGTGATAAAAGTTATAAACTCTCTTTTATTGTTTTTAAAATAAAGAAATTAATTTAATTGCGTTAGCGTATTCACGAAAATGGAGAATATGATTGCGCGATAACAAAATATTTGTGCTTGAAATTTTTTATTAAGTACGGAACAGGAAAATCAAAACAAATTTATTTAAGTAACCCGAACTCAGAAATTTAATAGTACTTCTTTTTGGTGTTCCGTACCCTAAAAGGAAAAAACGGAACTTATTTATAGGTCGCATCACTACATAGTATAAAACAAAGTCGCTTTCTGCTGTCTGTCTGTCCCTATGTATGCTTAGACTTTTAAAACCACGCAACGGATTTTGATGCGATTTTTTTAATAGATAGAGTGATTCAAGAATAAGGTTTATATGCATAATTCTACGCAGACGAAGTCGCGGGCAGAAGCTAGTAGAGGTATAAAGTTGAAATAAATACTAAAGAGCTGTGAAAATATCAACCCTCTAAGTCAACTCCATAAAAATAGTTCTTAGAAAAGGTGCGTCTGCATACAAATTGCCGTGCCCCCAAAAAATAGGAGGTACGTCCAGTTGTCCTAGACATTTGAAATTTGGTATGAAGGTAGCTTTTATAGTACAACTAATATAATGAATCTAAAGACCTCTTTTTTATATGTCTGCCTGTCTATGTAGGTTACCAGTATAAAATGACCTCGCACTGCCTACATTTTGCTTAGAAGCAGGGATCTGCTAACACCGGATTATATCAACTTGCCGAATTTATATGGAACCCTTGGTGCGGGTATCTGACTCACTTGGCTTATAAGTAAAAATCACGGCGCAAACGAGTTATTAAAAACTATCTATAACTTTCAGGAAAGTGGTGAATCTGAAGAAGGTGAACAGCAAGTATATTCTGAAGAGCACGCTGACGCCGCGGCTGGCGCGCAAGGAGCTGCAGAAGGAGTTGCAGGAATCTGCGCCGCAGCTCACCAAGTCCAGGTCGTGTTCCTCGCTGCAGCGCGAGACCAGCACCGACCCTGCTGGCCCTGGATACAACAACTACCTCACCGTCCACGTGAGTATTGAATACACCTACCTTAAGTACAAAAGTTCACGCATTCAAAAGATACCTTTTGAAAATGTATTTCCATACAAGAACCGTGGGAATCAAAACCTTATGCTTCCTGGCTCAGTGCTTCATTTTTTGAAGTGTCCATTTATAATTTCATATGTATGTAATGAAGTAATTGTAAAGGATTTTTTTTGTTTTTTCTTAATTTATAAAAAACAAAAGATATATTAATTACACGAAAGTCGAGATTACACTTAAATTATTTGACGGTGGTCAAATATTATTGAGATGAATGCACTGACGTTCGTGTAAGTAAAGTTTAATAAAATAAGTACTTACACGTTAAAGGATATAGACATTAACGATGTGAGACTAACTATAAGTGATACGATGACCCTGCGCTGACAAAGCATTGCAATTACCTAGTTGCATGTAAATTATTATTAAACACACGTTGAGTACCGTAACAGATTAAAATAAGGTCGCTCTCGGTTACTCTGTGCAGAATTAAATAAAAATAATTTACTTTAGTTTCACTTTTCTTTGGATAATAATTATTTGGTTTAATAATTGTATTTTGTTTACGAAATTGGATCATACTTACTCACTAAGTGACTTTCGTCTTTTGTTTTGCACAGTACACGAACTTCTTTTAAACGGATAATCAGTAATCATGTTTTTGTTCCTCTTAACGCATCATTGGTTTAGCCACAAGGTAAAGTAAATTCATTCAGTTTCGTAGATTTGCTAGACACTAGAAAATACGGATTACGTAACGATGGAAAATTAGACCGCATTTGTTTGGTTAAAAAATACAAATAGCTTTAACCACTATCAACAATTAATTACGTTAATTGCTTAACTGCAAGTTCAAGGTGAAATTTATTCGACTTTTTGACTGCTCTCACAATTACTTAATTAACTTAGCTAATTGCTCCGTGTGGCTTTAAAATCACTGTGAGACTCTATTTACATCCATTTAAACTAGAAAATTAAACAACTTTTACATTTGGTTTAAAATGTTAATGAAGTAATGAGCTCTACATTTTTGTTTTAAGTAATATTTAAATGTAGAGGCACACATAAACCGCCGACGTTTTCTGTTTAAATTGAAATTCTCTTGAAAGTAAACATTAGAAAAAAACAATTGACCATTGCTCTACCTATACGTCATTACCCTTTTCTATGTTAGCCGGTCAATAATTATTAAGTTAAATACTTATCACATCCTCGTATTCTGTACGTGACATGACTGTACTCAAACATCTCTTTTATCCTTAAGCAGAAGTGTTTCTCAGTAGATACAGGTTAGAAAATACAGTTAAAGCCTCGAAAACATGACAACCAATCTTTTTAATATGTTTTGAGATTTTACCAGCAAATGTCTTTTCTATACTTACATGACTAATTAACGCTAATATATAATGAGTAACAAGAACAAAACGGTAATATTCAGAGTTTCCCATCCGCGCTGAACCTGCCGACGATCACGACGCAGAGTTACGACGAGCTGGTGGGCGGAGGCGGGCAGGCCGGCAGCGAGGGCTCCGACGAGCCTCCCAAGCACCACACCTGGACCACCATGACGCCGCAGGAGATCGCCACCTGGATCGACAAACGCTCCCGGGTCATGTTCCCCCTCCTATTTTTGCTCTTCAACATCGTTTATTGGACGTTTGTTTACTGCCTTTGAGTTTTCGAAGGACTGTTAATTTATACTGTAGGTACTGTAGGCTTATTACCTAACTCGCTCGCAATCGCCATCATGTTCATTTTGACAGCTCTTGTATGAATGTGACAGCTAGCTGATTCCGATGCCAATTGTCAGCCCATACATGAACTGTCAAAATGAACACGATGGCGATTGCGAGCGAGTTAGGTAATAAGCCTACTGTTTTGAACCTTGTCAGATAATCAGTATTATTTTATACTCTAATTCTGTTATCACAAACCATGAAATCAGGATTAGAAGGTTAGAAAACTCCTCATGGAGTTTTATAGTATTTCAAATACTGAACATTTCTTTATCTGACGTGGAAAAGTAGATTTTTCACTATATCTGTCCGCACTTTATATTTAGAAAGTAGTTCGTTCCTTGTCGGTGTCGCTCTACGTAGGTAGTATTGAACTAAGTGCGACTGACCAATGATATAAGTAGGATACGAACGCAATTTCAGATTGTATAGACGATATAAACGTAATTTTGAGGAAGGATACGCAGTGGCGTAGCTAGGTAACCAAGGGCCCTGGTGCTAATAAAAAAATGGGGCCCCACTACTATCTAAACTGGTTACGTTTTAATAATAATAGTTCGATCGAGATTTTCTGGTAAGGGTTCGAGGGCCCTCTGAACTTGAGGGCCCCGGGGCACTGCCCCGCCTAGTCCCTAGGTAGCTACGCCACTGAGGATACGATATAAGGGCGTGCCAGCTTACTCTTGTGCTTAGACAAGTAGTGACAAACTTTTAGCGGAAATGTTTACTTTGGATCTCGTGACATTTCGTTAGCTTATGTCAAGATCTAAGTTAACCCCATAAAATATCATTTTACTAGGGTAATTTTAATTAGAAAGTTACTAGTCTAGGCACACGTGTTTGTTGCTTTAAAATAAATGTAAGTAGCTAGATCGAGTTTATGAAAACAAGAGCCCCAAATCTCAGAGTAGTATAGTCAAAAGATATGATATGATGCCCGCGAATGCATTGTCTGTATCATATAAAATTGACGCAGTTTATACCTAAGTATTCGGTTTTTGGTATTAATCGGCTTCCATTTGGCTCAAAAACATGAAACGATCAGTTCAACGACAACTAGTGATTATGAAATATTGTAGGTAGGTGTATAGAAAAAACAAAGTAAAATAAGAGGCACAAAAAATAACATAAATTCATGTAAGTTTGACATACTGATTTAAAAAATATGTATGACACAGCGGCCATAAATACGTATATCCAAAGACTTTTGTTCCTTTTTTAAAATTCAGTACCTTGCCGAATAGGTTGTATATTTAACCGTTAGTATTAAGTTTCTGCTTAATCATTTAGATTTAAAACCAATTCAATTTTACCCTCGATCAAGAAACGGCTTTTTTTCTCATTCTGACTAATGGATGAGATAAATCGATCTGTTTTAAAATTTAACACGTATAAATAAACTAATAAAGCTTATTATTTAAACTGCTGTATCCGTTTAGATGAAATTTAAAGTTAGGTTACTTAAAATCGAGTTTGAATAAAAATATGTTATTTATGAGATTATAGCTTAGTACCCAGTCAATACGTAGGTAGGCATAATATTGTGATTTGTAGATAGTCATTTATACTATAGTAAAATATTTCATGTAATTTTTATGTAAATAAGACATTTTAATAAAGTGTGTGAAACGTTTGCATTATTTTACCAGTGTCTAATACAGTGAATTCATTCATTCTATCCATCTAGACCTACTTTAGACTTTTAGGTAATATTGGGTCCACCCGCAAGATATCTAGAAAGATCTTCGATCCTAAGATCAAAAGTGCCTGATCAAACTAACACAGCAAAATAAAACATCATGTAGTAAAATTTTACATAAACCACATTTATTTAGGGCAACAAAACAAGGTAGGCACATCGAATCGAACCTACCGCATAATAGGTATGACAATTACAACATAAGTCCTACAGCTATTTAGTAATGCAAGGAAGGAAGGCATAAGTAAATATTTTCTTCAGCAATCTCATGAGTCACTACAGACCGTCATTAAAATCAACAGGATTTTAAAAACGTTGAAATTAAACCCGATTAAGAATAACAACATTTATGTTAGTTTAAAGTGACGCAGTCAAACATTTGCCTTTAGAAGCATGTTTGTAATGATAAACATTGAACAAATACATTTTATCTGTTGAGAGGTTCACATAACACTCGACAGAGCCCGAACAACTTTTCATTTCCAAACTCTACATACAATGTTGACTTTTTAGTTTTTAGTCATCGACACAGAATATTCCAACGGAAATCTACTATTGAGTAGAAGTCGTCCGGTACGGTTAAGCACGCTTTCGTATGTTCACGTACGTACGCTCCGTGAGTTTCGTCCGCTCGGGAATCATGGGTGAAGGCCGGAGAGTTTTGTACAGGAGTCAGGGAGCTGCGTCGCCCCGCGGAGCCGCCATCACCAGGCTGTCGTCGCTCGAGTATCGCTTCATTGTCACAGCACTCGCTTGACTGTGGTAGAAACAATTTAGTAAATATATTAGTCGAGAAAGTGGGGGAATCAGTACAGTATCTCGCATTATCTGATTTTGAGTATTTGCGAGGCAGTAGTCTCTATGTCTGATGTAAACTCAAAGTAACCTACCTAAGTCTGAATTGGTGAATTTTAGAGGAAGTAACTCCTTCATAACATAAACAGTAACAATGTGAGCTTCACACCACGGATTGTATGATTAAGTAAGCTACCTGTATCTGGTGCGCGGACGTGGCGTAGGTACGAGCCGCGGCAGGCGGTGGTCGAGTGCCAGCGTGCCGGAGCCCGAGCTCGATCCGCTCGAACTCTCTGACCACGCCAATTCCGACAAACTATCACCAAACAACCACACATTATAATAAAGTCGCCTAGGTACATACACTTTCCGTGTATGTTGCATCATATTCATATTGAATAAGAAGTCTGAAAATAGCCCTCGTCTGTGACGCCCAGACACTACTTTAGCAGAAGTCGATGTCATGTGGACTTAAATATGTATGCTTTAAATATAGGTAAATAAATCGTTCAATTCTTGGTACAAATTCACAATTACAGACTTCACAGCTAAATCGCGAACGACCATTACCTGGTAGAGATTGGTGGCAATCTGTTCGGTGCGTACGCATCGTTGCTCTCAGTGTAGGTGGAGGCGTGGATTTCCTGCTGGTACAGCTCGTACAGCTGGCCCAGCTCCGGGGCCACCGATATACCCATCTCTGTAATCAACATGCAAATTAATCTATAATCTACACTTCTACACTAATATTATAAAGAGGAAAAATTTGATTGTTTGTTTGTTTGAATTGAATAGGGTCCGAAACTACTGGACGGATTTCAAAAAATCTTTTGCTGTTAGAAAGCTACATTATCACTGAGTGACATACGCTACTTTTTACCGCGGGAAAATACCTTTTCCTACGGGAAAATTAATTTATCGCGGGCGAAGTTGCGGACGGAAGGCTAGTGCCTAATAAAGTAGGTACTTTTTAAATTAACGAAAAATAAATTAAGTGACTGTTTGCTCTCACTTGTAAGTTTACTTGTTCATACCGATTCAGCGAGTGGTCGGGTTAGTTTCACTAAATAGCCCTGTTAATATATTTCAGGTATTTTAAATCATATATAGTTGACAAATGTTTTCTCACATGGATCGATGTTCAAAGTGAACCGCGTCAAGGGCGGGACTAAATTTTTTAATCAAAAATTTTAATGAAACATCTTTGTAGTGTGTTCAGCCGAACTAACCCTACCACCTGCTGAAGTTTTATTTAGAAACGCTGCTTTTATTTAGCCAGTTAGGCTTGCTGGTTTTAATACCAAGAGTGAACATTCATCTAGTGTAGGCATTTAGCTAAGACAGGTCGCCCTGCAGACCGGGTTCGTACTGTGCAGTAGGTAAGTGTTATTGACCTTCGAGCGCGCGTCGCTGGCGAGTGATGATCTCGTCGGACAGCCGTCGCTGCGCGTCGCGGCGCTGCAGCGCGAGGTCGCGGCGGCGCAGCTCGTGCGCGCGCGCCGCCCGCTCGCCCTGCAGCGCCAGCTTGTCCGCCTCCAGCTCGTGCACGCGGCACACCAGCGCCAGCACCTCGCGCTCCGGCCCGCTGCTGATACGCGCCGGCAACTCCTGCACGACAATATAACTATACTCAGCGTCGAATAACGAAAAATTACGAAGATAAACAACAATACAAGAGTCCTGAAATATTCTGGAATAATTGTAAGACACGTTGTACAGTGTAGTGACCTTTCAACATGAAACTATTGTGAGACTTAATCATCATTACACTTGAACGCTTAACTGTTTTAAATATTGACCAAACGGTGAGTGTAAGCGAACCTTTACGGAGTGACGTGATCAGTGTTGTGTGCTGCGCTACATTTGACAATAATAAAAATGACGGTGAAAACGAGGGTAGTTGTGCGCCGCTGTCAGTTGCGTCGAACAGCCGCGCGAGCAGAGCGCTGGCGCGCAGTGGTCGTTTCGCTGCCGCCGGGGCGAGCGCTCTAGGAAGAAGGACTACGAAATGTCCGAAGTTTAGTTTTTATACGTGAGTTATCCGTTTAAGTGTAATAGTGTAGTGACCTGTTCAAGCTGGGCGCCGCGCAGGCGCACCTGCTCCAGCTGGCGCTCGACGCGGGCCCGCTCGGCGCGCGCGGCCTCCTGCTCGCGCTCCACGCCCGCCAGCTCCGACCACGCCTGCTCCACCGCCACCTCGGCCTCAGCGCGCTCGTTGCCGACGCTGCCCGTGCTTGAGGCGCCCGTGCCACCTCTGAATAAAAAAAAGGATAGATAGAATGTAATGTAACACTTTAATCCACTTCCGCATCAACGAGTATCACCTGGATTATGCCAATGTCAGTTTAGGTAAATGAGACAATAAAACTTGACAGTTTATGACTGTCAAGAAGTACATAGACAATCCCTCCCTTCCATGGCCAATTGATATCTAGTAACTGAGGGGTTAGGTTAGTCGAGTAGTACTTAGAGTACGGGTCTAGAATGAAACCACAACTCTTCGGCCAATGACGAGGTAAACCATCATATCAACCAACGTGAAAAGGGCAACACCCAGCAAGTACTCCTAAAAGGAATGTGGGTACCTGTAGCTCTGATGCGTGCTGAGCCTCGAACTCGGCATGTTGATAGGCTTATAGAGTCGGTTGAACCGCGCCTCCCAGTGCGAGATAGCTGCGTGTTGCCGCTCAGCGTCCAAGGCCAGCCCCAACAAGTGGCTATCCAGTTCCATGAGCCGCCGCCGCAGCCGCATCTGTTGCTTGAACGTTGATACGATGGCTTCGCGCAAGGACTTCAGGTGCGCCGCGCTTTCTTCTGTCTCTTCTTGAGACACTTCTACGGCTATTTGTTGTAGCTCCTCTTTTGTTTTTCTGTATAAATTTTATAAGTATCAATTTCGTGATTGATTTTTGTCTTTTGTTTTTTATTATATAACTACCTCAATGGAATTTAAACACTGTAAATGACAACCTTGCCAGCTGATTAAACATCTTTCCTTAGTATAATTCGAGGCTGATGGAAAAAAATATGTCTAAATCTTAACATGGATGTTTATTCTAAGCAATACTTAAATAAAGTGGCTGCTATGTAAGTACGAATATGTATAAGTGTATACAATATGTTATTGGCATATTGTGTAAATATAAATTTGCTATTATATATTCACTTTTGATAGGTACTCACATTGAGCGATCATCTTTCATCTTCAGTTTCAGCCGAGCGATTTCATCTCGTAGGTCGTTTATGACGGAGCGATATTGCGACAAATGCATCGGCGTAGCCACAAGCTCCCTTTCCACCTTAAACGTTAAATAATGAAATAAATGGTTCGTGTCACTTATGAACCGAAATTATTCGGACGATTTCTTCAGACCAGCGTAGGCGGCGTTAACTTAACAGCAAAATCGGGACACACTGCAGATTTAGATATGTATTTTTAATTACTTTTTTTACATTCGAATAAATGATTGAAAATAAATATCATAAGTCAAATAATGCAAAAAATATTTACTTCTTCAAAACCTTGAAATAAAACGCGTGATGTAGTGCACAACAGCCATGGTGACAATATTTACTAAATTACTTTGAACTACTTAGAGGCCAAGTGGCGTCCGATGACTTTCGAATAACAAGACTACTTGCTGTTAAGTCTCCGTTTATAGACTGTTAGTGTTTAGGTATGTATAGTAGACTAAACGGTTAGTGACCTGCCTGGGTTAGGTACAAGTACGTAATACGGCAAGTACGAGTAGGTAGTCAAGGCTGTCAGAATTTGATGAATCAGCTCTTTTATACTTCGGTTTTATTGTACTAGATAAGCTTACTTATTGATGACGTAAACTAAATGACAATTTAAAATTTGGTCAAATAAAAGTTTTAACATTTTTACCGAACTACATTGAATAACGAACTGTCGCAATCAATAATAACGTGAATTTTCAATAAATAAAATGGATATTTAACGAGTTTAAGAACAATTGCAAATAATTGTCGTCTCTATTCATTCGTATTTTTTTTAACTTTTGATCATTCAAAATATATATTATATATGTTATGTTTGTATATACATCTATGTACATTTACATACTTGCTCATAAATTTTATATACTAATTGCGTTTAAATTCGTTATAAGTAAATATGTTATTAGTTTTCTTCTACGTAGGTACCTACCTATTCATGGTGAAGTCGAGTAGCCAGAAATGTAGGTAGGTACCTGGAATGAGCGAAATTTGGTCCTTCGAACCAGATACGACGTATAGAGCATCATTACCCTGTTGGTGATGGAAGAAGCCCGCTGCGCGTAGTGCAGCGTGGAGCGCGTGGTCTCGCGGTGCGCGGCGCCCGGCGCCACGTGCGCCACCATGGCCGTGCGGCAGCGCCCGCCCAGCACCTCGCGCAGCAGACGCGTCAGCTTCGAGTCGCGGTAGTTCACGTATCTGCACCAAAGGATCTCTAAGGACCTCTAAGTAAGAACACATCGGAACTCAAATACTGGCCAGCTATAGTTTTCAGAAGCAGTGGCATATCTGTAACGTCTAGTGGGGCCCGCGGAAAATTCATCAAATGCAGATGCTTCCTCAATATGAAAACGTACATCAAACGGCTCTTCTGTGCTCTAAGTAGACCCGGCCAGTTAAGTGTCAGTGTCATTTTTGCCCATCCTACTCTCTCTGTCTCTGACACTACTGGTCAGACTGCGCAGTGTTCCACGGGTGACATTAAATCAGCATTACAGCAAGAAAAAAGTAAGAGAATTCGTATGTGTTCGCTCATGCGCACCTGGCTCCACCGGAGAGCGCCATAATGCAGTTGGCGAGCGCGAGCAGCGAGCGGTTGATGTGCGCGCCTTCGAGCCGGCGAGCGCGCAGACCGGCGCGCTCCGAGCCCGCCAGGTCGATCAGGAACAGCCGTCCACGCTGCACGCCGCCCGCCACCGCGGAACTTACCGTCACGCTGCAAAATGCAGTAAAATCATTCTTTATTTTAACACCATATAATATAGTACTTGACCAAAAGAGAAGAAGTTGCACAGATAAAATTACAAGATTGATGATGATGCTGAGTGCAGTTGTGCATCTTTTCTTACCTAAGCAGAGCGTGTCCACGCGACGAGTGTTCATTGGCATGCGTGGCTTCAGCGGTACGCGCGCGGTCACCACGAGCCAGCAGCTCGGACACATGTCCAGCGCTGGTGGCGCGTATCTGCACAATAAGAGTGTTAAAGTAGCCAAAAACATCGCTATTTTAAGACGTTAAGCAAGGCACTGCACGCAGCTAAGTCTGTAGCTCTTTACCTAATATCTATTTACAATTGGAGAATGAAAGCAAGTTCCCTGGGCAAAGTATTTTTTTTTGTGCAGTTAAGTAATTAGCGACTGAGATAGAGCCCTTCCTTGGATTCTCCAATTATAAAGTGGCCACACTCCGCCGTATAAGAGAGTAGCCGGTTACAGTAACTTTGTTTTTATTCGTAGAGCGGGGCGTTTTCTCTTCGGCCAGAGACAGAAATTCGCGCTAATCCAATTCTCCGTACCTCGCTAAGGCCGGCCACCACGGGCGCGCCGCTGCCGCCCTCGTCGCGGAGCTCCAGCGGCCCGGCGCCCGGGTTTAGCAGATCACGAATGTTCTCGTTGTAGATTTCGATATAGGACATTTTCACCTGGAATATCGAGAATATTATAATGAAATAAATAATTTTCGCAAGAAAATTTTATCGACACCAGTTTAGTTTTAGGTAATAGTTTGTACGTATACTTGTTACACCAACAAAATAAATCTTGCACGCAAGCCCTATAATAGCAAATAGGTTAACATACATAATACCTTCACTACGTCTGTCTGTCCCTATGTAATGCTTAAGTCTTTAAAACTACGTAACGGATTTTGATGCGGTTTTTTTAATAGATAGAGTGATTCAAGAGGAAGGTTTATGTGTATAATTCTACGCAGACGAAGTCGCGGGCAGAAGCTAGTTAACTATACACGGTGACTCGAGTTTCGGGCACAAACATTGGTATAGGTATTCATGATGTATTGTTATTTACTTGATTATATTTGTTGTTGTCGTTTCACAGTGATTAGTCGATAAGTACTGTAAGGCTGTGTAACTGTAGGAATAAATAAATAAATAAAATATTACAAGTTCATGCCCCTACCGGCGGGATTCGATTCATGTCAAATGTGTTTGCATTTCAAAACGAGGCATAATATTCATCAATGATCAAAGCCCTTAAGTAAGTAAAAGAAAACGAGGACTCATTGTTTGTCAAGAAACAAAAGTCATAGAGACTAGAAGATTAATTTGAAAACGATAGGTCATTAGTGATAGTCGCTAGTCATTATTCATTAGACGGCAGCCATACGTACGTGCCAGCATTTCACCCCCCATATTGATTCAGCTTTCAGCGTAAAGCAAACATCCATTTGGGGCACGTTACAGAATCTATGAATATTCAATGCTTTAGGGTTCCGCAGGCACTAAGCTAATGTAAATTATGGTATGACTCATACCTCATTCGTCCTTGCGTGAGTCGCGAAAGAAGCATTTACATATTTCTATTCACTACTTTCGCACTCCATCCCCGAGTAGGTGTTCAAACTTAAAAGGTCTGACTCATAATATAAGGTGATTCTGATTGTCATAGGTCAAAGTGGATAATTAAAAAATGCAATAAGTATTAGGATTGTTAATTGCATTGACGCACAAACTTTTGATAAAGGTTTCGTGTTATTAGCCTGTTAGCGGTAAGAATTATGGTTCTCCGAGGCAAGGATTTAAGTGCCAAAACGAGGACGGCGGCGGTGCAACGCCAGCCGTTGTTTGTTATCAGATGGGCGGCAAGGCCGCCCTATCGCTACAAGAGTGCCTGCCCACATAAATGACCTAGTACCTACTTCCCCCTCTATCTCCTTATCTTGTTTAGTATCCATTAATTAAAGACGTGCGTCAACGGAGTTAAAAGAGGATTAGTTTAATAACTGTTCTATTAAACAAAAACGAAACAGAGTTAAGTTTTCTGTAAAATACGTCACCATTCAAGAAATAATTTTAAAACTACTAAATGTAATTGATTCGACCTCGTTTGTGAAGAAAGAGCTAAAATATTCAAGTTGTTATGTACGCTTCCGGTTTTCAAATTATGTGAATGCCCTTTTTGACCTTTGTGGAGTTTAGTCTAATATTGTTGAATCTAACGCTGGCCATCAAGGCATCTCATAATGTTCCTTTTTCTGAGTAGATAGTTGTCACTGTCTCTTCGGTGTTTTTTCATATGCCAATACAATTTTAGTAAACCATTAAAATATAATATTTCATTAGGTTATGGGTTAATCTACATTATATTTTGTGTGTATAAATGTGGTTTATATATTTGCTAAAATATGGGTGAGTATTCAAACTCAACAGTTACGATGGAAAAGCTAAAAGGCACCATTAACTATCGAGATTGGGCATTTCAAATGCAAAACGTACTCATTTTTGAAAATTTGTGGCAATTTGTTGCCGGAATTCCTGAAACCACTAACGGTGACAATGCCGAGAATAAACTTCGACAGGAGAAGGCTCGAGCTAGGATCTGTTTAAGTGTTGACAAGTCATGTTATGCTCACATTATTCAGGCCAAGACGGCGAAAGATGTGTGGGACGCTTTGAAAAAGGCGTATGACGACACTGGTTTGCACAGGAGGTTGACATCTACGAGCTTTGTGTTCCATAAAGTTGGAACAGTTCAATTCCATGGAGATATATGTAAATGAGATCTTGTCGTTAGCTGATCAACTTAGCAGTATGGGTAAACCGCTAGATGATGAATTTCTTGCTGCTATAATGCTTCAAGGGTTACCTCAAGAGTATGAACCCATGATTATGGCTCTAGAGCACTCGAGCATTGATTTAACGACAGATAAAGTGAAGACGAAACTGCTTCAAGACAAGCGATGGAAAGGGTCCACTGGTGGTGATGACTGCTTGTTTACACGGAATCGTGGCTACAACAAGACCAGTACCCGAGGCGACGGCAAAAATGCGCCAAGTACATCGAAACACGCTAGTACCTCGTCGAACACGAAGAAGAAGCTTTGGTGTTGGAAGTGTCGATCAAAGGGTCATGTCAAGAAAGATTGCACTCAATCTGATGATGTATCCAAGACTAACCTGACCTTGACCGCACTTAGCACTGGAAGAGGTGACACTTCTTGGATTATAGATTCCGGAGCTACGGACCATATGTCAGGATGTCGCGATTGGTTCGAATCTCTCCGAGAGTCGACGACGAAGGAGGTGTGTGTAGCCAATGGCAAGAAGCTAGCCGTAAGCGGCAAAGGTGACGTTCATTTTACGTGCAAGTTTAATGGTGAAATGTTGAATATAACTTTGAAAGACGTTATTTTTGTACCAGATCTTACTGTAAATTTGATATCTGTGTCTAGTTTAACAGAAAAAGACTTTGAGTTTTCGTTTACTAATACAACATGTAACATAATAAAATCTGGAAAAATAGTTTTAACTGCTAGGAAGATTGGGAGAGTTTACATACTTCTTACTGTCGGTAGAGCCAATCTAACCACTTCAGCTACTTCTAAGGATATGATGTTATGGCATCAACGATTAGGCCATTTAAATTTTGATAGCTTGACATCACTTAAGAAGGTTGCTAATGGTATTGATTTTCAGGTTACTACTCAGAAGAATGCTTGTGAGGTATGTCTTAAGGGTAAGCAATCCCGCACCCCCTTTGTGACTAATCCTAACAAACAGCTCGCTAAAGTACGGCTGGACCTCATCCACACTGACGTCATCGGGCCGATGCCGACTGTTTCTCTCGGAGGAAAGCGTTACATCCTCACGTTCCTAGATGACTACTCCAGAAAAGTGTTTGTCTTCCCCATTGCGAAGAAGAGCGATGTGTGTAAGTACACTATTGATTTTATTAAACTTGTTGAGAATCAGTGCAATGCGAAAGTTAAAGTTTTAAGATCGGATAACGGTACGGAATACGTAAATACCGAGTTGACGGGCTTTCTTAAGAGGAAAGGGATCGTTCATCAGCTGACAGTTCCATACAGCCCCCAGCAGAATGGATCAGCGGAACGATTTAACCGCTCTTTGCTCGATAAGGTCAGATGTCTACTGTTTAATGCCAATCTAGACGACAAGATGTGGGCAGAAGCTGCTAATACTGCAGCATTTCTTATTAACCGGTCGCCAAGCTCAAGACTTTCGGGTAAAATACCTGAAGAAGTGTGGAGTGGCACTAAGGTCAATCTGAAGTATCTCCGAGTCTTTGGTTGTGAGGCATTTGCACACATAGATAACTGTAAAAGGAAAAAGTTAGACCCGAAAAGTAAGAAACTAATATTTTTAGGTTACTGTGAAAACGTAAAGGGATATCGTCTGTTCAATCCTGATGACAACAAAGTAATTGTATCACGTGATGTGGTTTTCAATGAATCTGTGTTTCCAGGAAGCCGTTCTAATAGGGTACAAAGACAAATGTTTGAACCTATTATTCTTACAGGAAGTGGTGATGAGGAGAATCTGAAAACTACGCCGGCTGAGGCGGAGCCAGAACCCACTTTGGTAGAGTCATCGGATTATCCTGTAGAGGCGGAGCCAGAAGAGTCTTCAGTCGAGTCACCAAATTATCCTGTTGAGGCGGAGCGTGAACATGAAAACATGCCTAGTGAAGACCATCTTGAAGTATTTCACGATGCGCAAGAGTCTACTAGTCATCGATATAACCTGCGTCCACGAATACCGAAACCAGCTTGTAACATAACTAACGTAAGTAATGTAACAGAATCCATAGAGCCGCGTACTGTCAAAGAAGCATTAAGTTGTGAAGATAAAGAGCTATGGCAGAAAGCCATGCAGGAAGAAATAGACTCTTTCATCTTACACGGAGCTTGGGAGCTTACTGATAAACCAGCTGACAAAAATGTAGTGAAAAACAAATGGATTTTTACATTGAAGCGGGACTCTGATGGAAACATTACACGTTACAAGGCGAGGTTGGTCGCAAAGGGCTTTACCCAAAAGTATGGTGAAGATTTTAATGAAACGTTTTCACCGGTCGTTCGTCACTGTTCTATAAGACTGCTATTAGCTCTGGCTGTACAATTGGACCTGAAAATTGACCATTTAGATGTACAGACTGCGTTCCTAAATGGAGAGTTGCGCGAGGAGATTTACATGCAACAGCCGGAAGGTTTCATGTGTCCTGGGAGCGAAAATAAAGTCTATAGATTACGAAAGGCTGTATACGGGTTGAAACAAGCGTCGCGTTCCTGGTATCAAAAGGTAAAAGATGTCTTACTTTCTATGGGATACATACAGTGTCAACAAGAAGACTGCGTCTTCATCAGGAAGTCTGGTGAGTCAGTTTGTTACATTGCTCTATATGTTGATGATTTCTTCGTCTTTTATAACGATAATCGCTTGGCAGAGGCGTTAAAATCTTCTTTGCTACGGCATTTCAAGTTAAAAGACTTAGGGCCGGTTAGAAACATGTTAGGTATCAAAGTAGAACGTGATGCAAATTCTATCAAACTAAGTCAGGAAAATCGGATTGACAAGTTGTTAGATCGTTTCGGCATGACTGACTGTAAGTCTGTAAAGTCTCCCATGATAACTAACATTAGTTCTAGTGAGAGTTCTTGTGCTACGAATAACAATGTATCCAAATTTCCGTACCAAGAGTTGTTAGGTAGTTTAATGTATCTATGTGTAACTACTCGACCTGACATTTCGTTTGCCGTGTCATACTTAAGTCAATATAACAGTTGTTATACAGAATTCCATTGGATGCAAGCCAAACGAATTGTGAGGTATCTTAAAGGAACTAAACAAAAGGCTTTAGTTTTTAAGAAATCCAATGTAAATCCTATCCTAGAAGGATATTCGGATGCAGACTGGGCTTCAGATTTAGATCGAAAGTCATACACCGGTTATGTATTTAAGTACGGTGGTAATTCGATATCTTGGGGTAGTTACAAACAGTCTTGTATTTCGTTGTCGTCCACCGAGGCGGAGTATATTAGCTTAAGTGAGGCTAGTCGAGAGGCGGTGTTCCTCCAGGCATTGTTAAAAGAGATTTTACTGTTGCGTTATTGTAAGATCGTGTTGTACTGTGATAATCAATCTGCTATGCAGCTTGCGGTTAACAAAGTGCAACACAAAAGGAGCAAGCACATCGAAGTGAGATATCATTATATAAGATATATGATAGACCGCTTCGAGGTCCAGCTTTTGTACATCCCTACGGATGTGATGGTAGCTGATGTCTTCACTAAACCACTTGGTGGTACGAAACATCAACTATTTACCAGCCAACTGGGTGTGGCATAGTGACGGCCTGATGATGTCCACCTTATGGGGGAGTGTTGAATCTAACGCTGGCCATCAAGGCATCTCATAATGTTCCTTTTTCTGAGTAGATAGTTGTCACTGTCTCTTCGGTGTTTTTTCATATGCCAATACAATTTTAGTAAACCATTAAAATATAATATTTCATTAAATATGAGGGTTTTAGAAGTATTGACTTAAAATAATATTACCACGACAATTTATGCATCGTCCGAAAGGAACGCCTGCCCAGTGTAGTTAAATTTAATTTTATGAATAAAAATAGTAAAATAAAGTACATAATTGTGTGTAAAAATAATACTCAATAATCTAGAGCTATCGGTAGACCATATAGGTGGAGCTCCGATTATGTTTTTAGGAACTGGACAGGACAACGTCTGTCAGATCCGATATTGTATTCTACATCTATACAATAAATAAAATGCTTTGTCTTGAATGACTGACTGAATTTTACATGCCTGAACTTATTGAATATTGTAACGGTGGTAATTTCGAACGCCTACTAAAATAAATTAAAGTATATGAAAACAATGCATTTTATTCATTTTAGACATCATGTTTCATAGAGCCATTTACTACTTAAGACCTACACAATCGATACCTAAACAGAAATAGTGTATCTAAGTTTTTTTTTCAAAACAACCGGGTCCGATTCCCGAGCTGAGTAGGTAGGTACAGGTTTTTTTTTAATGTATGAATGCAGTTTTTCTTGTTATTAAAATCGATGACATGGTTCCTAAGAACAGATCTTCGTATGTCTTATAGTTTCCGACTTTCCCATACTGACCGATTTCAATGAGACACCCTGTATATATAAGTATACCGCATTTTGAAGGTTGCTAAACTCTAGGTAATGCGATTTTTAGAAATTTCCTTCGGGTTAGGGAATAAATGGGGTTCATAAGTCCGCTGCAAAGGCGCCCTATCTCCGTAACTATAATTACTAGTCTTGAAATTTGACACAAAAGTAAGGAATCATAACTACTAAAACTTATTTCGGGACTTTTCGAAATTCCCGCGGGTTAGAGCGTGAAAGGGATTTATATTCTTACTTTGATTGTCCTACCTCTGCAACTATTATTACTAGAATCTTTAAACATGGCATACCAAGTGGTAATTATGATATCTGAAAACTGATTTCTGTATTAGGTATGCTAAATTCCCCTGGGATAAAAAATAAAAAGGATCATTATATGATTCAGATCCTTGTGATATTTGGGCGACATGTTCCTTGAGGATCAAAAAGGAAAATTTAGAAGGGATTTTGAAAATTTCTCACGATATAAAAGGACAGGATAGGAAATAATGACTTAATATTAGAAGAAATTGGATGAAGGTATGACGTACGTCACACTGACGTTACCTGCGCGGACGAAGTTGCGGGCAAAAGCTAGTATACCTATAAAATATCTTCGTGAAAATCGTAAATAAGTACTTACTATTCCTGACTACACTCGGAAAAGCAATTTATTAAGTTTTTATATAAAAGTCAACTTTCCACATCAACGTGAATGTTATCTTATCTAAGTAGATCAATCCATGCCTAAAGCTCGATCCTTTAATACAATGAAATAATCTATAAGTTGAAGCTATAGTGAAGTAAATATGTAATACATTAGAGTATAATGGTAGGTAAAGTAAGTATACATATACGCAGCGGACAATGGCAGCAGAGCCGGAAATTATACACGGATCTCTCTGGGACACTGCCAAGTCGCATTGATGTCTTTTAGCTATATTCTGCTTATTTCTAATTATTTTTAGGGTTCCATGCCTCAAAAGGAAAAATAGAACACTTATAGGATCACTTTGGTGTCTATCTGTCTCTCAAGAAGACTCTTTTTCTCACGAACGCGTAGAGATAAAAAGTTGTATTTCATAATATCCACATTTTGTGACAGGCAACAACTACGGAACCCAACACTGCGCGTGACCCGCCACGCTCTTGGCCGGTTTTTTCGGCATAGACTTACTTGTAGGAAAAACTCAATCTCGATTTAGTCGCTCAACCTGGTTTAAAGTTTGACAGTTGTTCCGTACCTTTTGACGTAGGTACTAAATCGAGCGAGTTTTAACACGATTTTTTTTTACTTTCAAATTTACTTTCAAATAAGAAACTTTATTTCCCCACAGAAGTTACAAAGTGCATACATAACAAGAACACATTGTTACATAGAGATAGGTAGATGACATTTTATGCGGTAAATGAAACAGCGGCCTTCGCACTAGACTCAGGGTCTGTATTGCGAGTGCCAACTGAAGTAATTAAAACACCTAAAAGTGTGTGTGTGTGTGTGTATGGTGTGTGTGTGTGTATGGTGTGTGTGTGTGTATGTGTGTGTGTGTGTGTGTGTGTGTGTGTGTGTGTGTGTGTGTGTGTGTGTATGTGTGTGTGTATGTGTGGCTACACTTTACCATTAGTAAGTGCCTGCAAGGAGATTCTCAGTATCTTGGTACCTAATTTATATTTGCTAGACAAACTTCGATTGAGAGTTAACATTACATTTTTCAAGCAAAACGGGTTAAATCTGGCAAAAAGGTTGTTTGTTCCATATAATTTGATAATAAATAGTATTTTTTTTCAGCATGGTGTCCGTAAGTACCTAAACAATGTAGTCTCGTGTTTATTTAGCTTAATTCTATTCATGCCTAAGGCAGTGATTATGTCTTCGCAGGCGTTCCGTTCTTACGTTAGCGTGTGAGAATTAAAGGTCAATATTTATTGACCTTTAATCCCATCGTCTTACGGCGATAGCCCTGCCTGAATATTTTATTTAAAGGCTTTCCTTTCCACTTCAGTGACGTTAGCAACGTTATTTAATTTTCACGCCACGGTTTCTGTATCAAAAATAAGCAAAGTTTTAACTATGCCTACGCGAAAAAGAATCGAGAATCAAATAACGGTGGAAAGAAGGACCTTGGAGAGGCGGGTCTAAAGCACATAGGCAAGAAAACCTCTTGGAGAGGAAAGACAAAGGATTGAGCAAATTGGAGGAAACTCGCTGAGGAGGCATATACCCACTAAGATTTGTAACGCCACAGGTAACAGAGGTATTTTTACTTTACACACTATAAATGTATAGGACAGGGGTGGCCAACGGGTCGATCGCGATCGACCGGTCGATCGCGCCTGTTAGTCCAGTCGATCGCGGCAAGGCAAAAAATATAAATATGTGGACCAGACTGCGCAACGTAATCACCAACTGCTGATTTAAGGTTTCATGAAGTATGTAATTGGTAGATCGCACAGGGTTTCGTTAGTAAACAGGAGATCTTGGGTCTAATCAAGTTGGCCACCCCTGGTATAGGACAAACGGCCGTAACATAACAACCATTAAACTCTCGAAATTTCTGTACTATGAGCGATGAACGCAATCCATCGGTGCTTTGATGGTTATCCCACTGTCAATCACGTGAACTGGCGGCGTGCCCTCCGTGTCGGCAATGACCTTGCGGCGGGGCGCGCGCCACGGTAATGGCAGTGGTGGCGCCCACCCACGCTACCAAAACCACAGACACCCTCTGATAATAGCCTCCGATAGATATGTGGGATCTAACATAAACATAAATATCATTCTCACAGTGTTATGAGGCGGACACTTCAATCAAGTGCGTAGTTGAACCTGGTCGAATTTGTCATATTGTTAGGTTACGTACCTATGTAATTAGGTACTTAAAAACAGGTCATTTTGTGACCGGAATTCATGACTGTCAAATTAATGCTCCACGCTCCACCCAATAACAACTTATAATTATGGATAAACGATGCAAAGTAGGTTGATTGAAATAAATATATCGATTATTCAAAATACATCGTGAAAAGGGCTTCGTATCGTAGGGGGTATCGGTTTGTCATCTTCTAACATGAACTCTTCTTCTACATATGCACAAAATCACGTCTTTATCCCTAACGGGGTCGACAGGGCCAGGGTAACATGATCTTAAGTCCACGTTTATCATGATTGTGGGTGTATAGGTGGAAAGGGGAATAAAAATAATGATGGGTTGTTAGCCGCATCACCTATAACATGATTCTTACGATTTTACCCATTCCTTCGATGGACTTTTACCATCTGCGCGGGAAGAGGAGCAACTGGTACATTCAACGTTTTTTCTTTACTCCTAGAGTACTAGACTAGCATGGATCCATCCTCTTCTTAACTGTTTTTGATTACCCAATCCAATCAAATAGTGTGCAATCCTTTGGTGTTACGTATGTCCATCGGTAGTGGTGCTGACTTACATCAGATGACCAACTTGCTCGGTTGCCTTCCTTTTTGTACCTATACCAATCTATTTAATTAAAAAATCTGTGCCCTCGTTGCTATTTTGAATCGACAATAATATATGTTGCTAATCTTTTTAGACATGAACTCTTTGTTATGAAGGCATGCATTTTCATATTATAGTACAGGCATAGCCGCTACCCTAGAAAATGTATTTTAAGTTGCTTCCGGTCGGCCAAGGTCCACCATTACATTACCATAAACCATGGTTTCTTTCGTAATAACTTACAATATTTTCCTAGTGTTAATTGCCACTAAAAATTTACGGCAATGATTCTAAATGTAGGTGAACAATGTGAACATTCTCCTACCCGTAAATAATTCAAGACGGAACCTAGTTTGTTTCACCAACACATTCTGAATGGCGGGCCAGTGAGTTAATACGTTCCTTAACTTGTCAAGAGTGCTACGGCTGTGCTTTTTATAAAATTTAGAACCAGTTTTTCTTACGAACCATTAAACTAGAACTGAGAAGTATAACTGCTTATGTTTAGAATTTTATTATGGGTAGTTTACCTACCTGTTATAGAGCGCTGCCTTAGTAGGACGATATTATTAACAATTTCACAATGCGTTCAAAAGATTTTAATTGTACCTACGTTTAACTGTAAGCTTATTAAGAACATGTTTGTTTCCAGGCTATAGATATGCGCGATTTTGGTGGTTGTTCCAACCTGATAGAGCAACGGAATAACAGCTGTTCTGTTTAGTACGATCATTTTAAATCTAGAACTTTAAGCGTTAAACTTTGAGGCTTCGACCCAGCCAGTCGCCAAATCCCTGTAATTTAAAAATGGATTGTAAAGTCACCGTTTAGCTAAATTGTCGTAAGCAAGTCTTACCTTATGTCTGCACGATGCCATTATGATTAGGAACTTTTTGAAATAGGTATCGGAGCAACTAACCTTTACTTAGGTAACTACGTAAAGTGGGTAATCATCGAAATGAAGTAGGACCCCGTTAAGTACTTATTTCTGGTATTTTTAACTTTCACGTAAATAATAGCGCTAGTAATTTCTCAAGTGTACGGCGCCACCCCAGTGCGCAGCATTAAGTTGAAATTTACAACATCGATTGTCAAGAAGTGACATTGTTCAAGGATCAACGGTTTCAGTAGTAAAGTCATTTACTTTACGACGACGTGAACAATAGAACACTGTGGCTTTCACAGGTGGAACGACCTCGGTGAAAGTATCTGAACTGAACCAATGAAAGACGCCACCAGACAACCTATTCAATTGATCTAATACCTCGCTTTGAAAAGACTTATTGCTGTATTAACGCAACACAATAGGGCTTCCTGAACGCGAAATGGTTGTTTCATACGAAGGCCTTTTCCTCTATTTACGTGTCGCATCATAATCTAAAGCTTTCTTTTTGTAATTTTAACCTTGTATCGCGTACCATTTTATATTAACCTTTTTCAGTAGGTACCAAAATATTTAAGATACCAAACCAAAGCAAAAACTTTCGGAACTGCAGCAGAAGTAACGTAATCTTCTAAATGTTAGAAAATAACCATAATAAAATTGATCGCCGGTTATTTTAAATGGAATCGAAATAGTGGCGTGACTGCATTTTGTAAAATGGTGCATCATGTTCCAAAGCTTGCACTTAAAATCGCCATACATAATACAGCTAACGCGGTAGCTCGCTATTATTAGTAGAGCGGGCGTCACGCGTTGCCTTGCGTTTCAGTTGGTGTTAATAATTATGACTGGACTAAATGAGTAATGCAAATTGGACGGTCGAGTTGGATATTGTTTACGTGTTTGTCTGTCAAATAGTTAAAATTATATGTGTAAGTAAAATGAACGATCCGCCTAAGATACTATGGTAATAACAAATAGGTACTCAAGCCAAATAAAATAGATTAATTAACCCGTGATAGCAAAAAAGATAGTAATATAATTTAAAACACGCGTTAAAAATAATGAAATCGGTTAACATCAGGGTTTACAAGGTAAAATCTACTCTTCCTATTGTTGATGTCGGTTTAAAGGTAGCCTATGTTACCAAGGCCATAATAATGAATCGACTAACACCTTATTCATCAAAATCTGATAAGTGGTTTAGGAGCTACGAAGGAAAATACGTAAATACAAATATCTGCTGCGCCGGAGCCGGGTAAAAAGTTCAAGGAAAGAAACTCGCAAAAATAAATCGAACTTCCAGAGCTGCATTGCCGCTGAATTATAATGAATATGACCGGAACCTGCGCTGCGCGTTAGATTAATTAAAAGTTTACTTATTTACTGTGCGCTGGCCATCAGAGGCTGAAACACACTATATAAAATCTAATAATGTGCTAAAATATGTACTTAAACTTACTTCATAAGCGCTGGGATGCGCGCTTTCAGCAATACTAGAGAAGAGATGGCTGAGCGCGCGCGACATGAGCCCGGTCATAGTGTGGGTCTTGCCAGCGCCAGTGGCTCCATAGGCGAACACCGCGCCAGCGAAGCCCTGAAGAGTGCCGCCCACCAGCGGCGCGCACACCGAGTCGTACACTTCCTCCTGAATGTGATACACATTTGTATATTAGGTCTCACGCCCACCCCAATCACTCAACAACTCAGGACATCAAATGATGAACCTACACTTCAGAAAATAAACCTGGATTTTTTTATCTCTATTCCTTTACCTTTCCCATCGATAGGTAGACCAAAGCTCAAAGTTGGAGAGAACAGCACGGTTAATAATGTGGTAAATAGGTAGGTGAGCTTAAAAAGTTTACCTACTCTGAAGGTGAAAATGTTGGATCTTAATCCTAGGGAGTTAATTTAAGGTACTGAAATGTGCAAATGTAAGTGATGAACCTACGGCTAGGTGCGACCTTTATGCCACATGTAAAATACCTAAGGCACCTAACCTAACACAGGTGGGTGTTATCCAAACACGTGGAAAGCCCATACAGGCGACCTTGCGAAGTGTGTGGCAGCACTTTTTATAATTACTATGGTCATAAAAAGCTAGGTCTTTAATAACTGCACTTTAACGACACAGCTGTGCGGTAAAACTAGATTTTGCTGAGCAAGACCTTGAATAGGTGCAGTGCTTTGTATTACAAATTCTAAAAATAGGCATTCAATTTAGCTCCACCTAGAACTATACGTCCAGCTTGAACTATACGTTAGACTTACCTGTGTGCTGTCTTCGCTAAAAACATGGTCGTAGACATAGTGCTTGTCGTTCACTCGTCGTTGCCGCAAGACGTCCCGCCGACTATCAGACTCCTCCTCCAGAACCAACATCTGTATAGAACATTATGAATTCAATTTATCAATAACAAATGACGAATGTTAGAATGCAAATTGTTTTTTAATGTTCCGTGGCTACACCCAAAGTCATTACCTACTATGGGTTTTGTCCACAAACGATGGTTCAATATGTTGACCGACACGATCAAGCATGCATTCAACACTAACCAAATGCTGTTCAATAAAATCTTACTGGATTTTTGGGCTCAATGGGATAGATGTTCTGTGTTCCTGCATTTTTTAATTTCATTTTTTTGTGTTATACATAATTAATATGGTTGAAATTAATCCTTACTAATATTATGAATGCGAAAGTAGCTCTATCTGTCTGTATATCTGATTGTAACCTTTTAACGCTTAAACCGCAGAACCGAATTAGTTGAAATTTGGTATACAGAGAGTCCGTCCGGAATTTTATCCCGGAAAACAGCGTAGTTCCCGCGGGATAACAATAAGCGACTTTTGCGCAGACGGAGTCGCGGGCAACAGCTAGTTAAATTCATAAAAATACAGTATTTACTCCTCGTGTTAAATGCACCTGCGCTGACGTACTCTTATTCAACTTTATTATAATTATACCTACATTTATTTCTTCTTAAATTTAAGAGCCCAACTCTGGTCGGTGGAGTAATCGCCATTCACCTACCTATACTTTACCTATCAAAACAAATAAATGTCACAAAATTAAACAGCACTTCGTTGTGACAAAATATAAATATTGATTTTGCAGCTTTTAGTGGAATAATAACATTTCAGCACAATTATTATGAACTCGTTTTAAATTTAACGACGCTACATTTTTGTCTGCATCCGAATTGTTGGCAATTCTCATTATAGAGTATTGTTTAATTAATTTCCTTATGATTAACCGTCAGCTATTATGCGCAGTATTTAATTGCATAAAACGTAAAATAATAGAGACTATATACCTACCAAGACTATACCAGTAAGTTTGTTAATTAATTATTTAGAATAAAAAAACGTGTAGAGTACCTACCATGTATGACTTTACTCGTAAATACCTCCTGCATTTATCTTGCAAACTTATATTGCAGTGTATTAAATAGAAGCCTAACAACAACTTTGATAACTTCAAAAGTTAAAAAAAGTATGGTACTTTGCTAACCTTCGTCAATTTAGTTAATCTTTATGTAACTACCTATCCATTGTACATTTTTGTTGTACCTGTCACTGCTCGATATGCAAATACATACATACATACCGTCACGCCTGTTTCCCACAAGGGTAGGCAGAGACTACTTTGTTCCACTTGCTACGATCCTGTTATACTTCTTTCGCTTCATCCACGTTCATATTCTCTTTATACATGCTCGTCGGTTTCGGGTACTCCTGACCTGAGCTTCTTCCAAAACGTCTCCTATTTGGTCTCGGAACGTCCATCTAGGCCTTCCAATACACAACAATAATATTAAAATTATTAATTTAAAAAAGAAGCCGTGGTAGCCTAGTGGTTTGACCTGTGGCCTCTCAAGCAGAGGGTCGTGGGTTCGAGCCCAGGCTCGCACCTCTGAGTTTTTCGAAATTATGTGCGATATTACTTGCGAAATTTACCATAAGCTTTTCGGTGAAGGAAAAACATCGTGAGGAAACCTGCACACATCTGCGAAGCAATTCAATGGTGTGTGTGAAGGGCCCGCGTGGGAACTATAGCCCAAGCCCTCACATTCTGAGAGGAGGCCTTTACCCAGCAGTGGGACGTATATAGGCCGGAGATGAAGTAAAATAACATAGATAACAATCATCTTCTTTGAATAATGTCAATAAACATTGGCCATTATATTATATTACATCATTATTTTTACATTTACGTAAATCTTTTGTTTTTGGTAGTTAAACCAAAACAATAGCACATTATTATAGAGTAAGGTAGGTACTGGAAAATCTTCCGATTCCTGACCCAGCCAGTGACAATGAATTTCTATGGCCAACAGTTCGATGTCTGACGTTTTCTGTGAAAAGGTTCCACGGTGGGTCAAGATCCAGTCGGTTTGCCGACTGATGTGAAGTAATACAAATTGGTCAAAAAAATGGCGACTTCTAGTTTTGAGCAGACGGAAACCCGGGTCACAGGCAGATACGATATTTGTGTCTTTAATGCGTTCAAATTAATTACAAAACGAGACCCTGAATTAAATGTTTATAGCTATCTCGATACAATTCCATGCCTCCTTACATTTCTAACAATGGAAAAATCTTGACGAAACGGCAAGGCAAGTGGTTTAGATGGCTGAGCAGTAAGCAAGCGTTTTTAGGGTTCCGTACCTCAAAAGGAAAAAACGGAACCCTTATAGGATCACTTTGTTGTCCGTCTGTCCGTCCGTCCGTCTGTCAAGACCCTTTTTCTCAGTAACGCGTGGAGGTATGAAGCTGAAATTTATATCAATTACTCAGGTCTACTGTCCCTTGAAGCTGTGAAAAAATCAAACTTCTAAGCCAACGCAATCAAAAGATACAGCCGTTTATGCCGCAAATTTCCGCAAATTTTCAACTCTCAAGGGAATCAAAACCTACAAGGTAGTTCCCGTGAACGCAGAATCTTGAAATTTGGTATGAAGGTAGGTCTTATAGCACAGATTAAAGAATAATTGCGAAAACCGTAAATGTGTATGTATGTCTGTATATAGCAGTGACCAATATAAAGTAACCCCACACTGCGTACATTTTGCTTTGGAACAGGGCTCTGCTTACACTGGTTTTAGATATTTATAGATAATGATACGGAACCCTCGGTGCGCGAGTCCGACTCGCACTTGACCGGTTTTTTATACTTATTTATTATGTAACTAAGTAGCTTCATACAAATCAAAATCAAAATTGCATATTGCTGGTACCTACTCGATAGAAAGTGGTAGGTAGCCACTAAATAAAAGTTGCATTATTCTAGTAAGACACATACTCGTACCCTATCATGTAAATCTAAGGGTTTGCTCATTCTAGTGTCGTATTAGTTCGCGTATCTATGTATGGTGGCGTAACTGTCACTACAAGAACATTTACCTTATCGCTGACCACGTGAACGATGCGGGGACCTTCATCCGCGCGCAGCGGGCGCACGCGCACCGCCACCTGCGGTCAAGGTTACTGATAATTGGTGCGGAACTTTGACTCCGAATCAGAAGATAAAAAGACATATTAAAATGAAAAAATGTGTGATCATCTCAGCAATCAGCTCTGAAAAAGATCGAAGGTGGGAATCTCAAATCAATTAATTAAAAGTTCAAGTGACGATTTTCTAAAAATTTTTAATAGAACGAATAAGTTCGCCAGTTTGGTACTGGCCAGCGAGAATTGTTGCTTTTAAGGGTTCCGTAGTCCACAACGAACCCTTATAATTTCGCTATGTCCGACCGTCCGTCCGTCCGTCCGTCTGCCCGCCGCTTAGCTTAGAGATTCTTTAGTACTAAAAATAATAAGTAATTTGGCATGGGCATATTAACTACACCGACAAAGTGGTAAAATAATATCTTGAATACATTTTTTTTTTAGGGTAGGTACCTCCCCTTCATGTAAAGTGGGGATGGTTTTTTTCTCTCTCTAGTGTGTCTCTAGACTAGACCAACTTATAAAATGTATGTACCTACTCAAATACCTATGTATGAACAGTCAGCATCAAATAGTTCGTGACAGTGACACCCAAAGTAGCCAAATAATTCGCAACACGTCATTGTTAGGTAGATACAGTTAAAATAAGGTCGTGTTGCTAACTTTTGGCCAGTTTGGGTGTAACGAACTATTTGACGCTGACTGTATGTAAACTCTTTATTGTGCAAAATAAACATAAAACAAATACAATTGACAAACACAGAGATCACCAAGGCGTACTTATCCCTTTAAGGGATCTCTTCCAGTCAACGGTAAAAGGCTCCTAGTTTGCTTGAAATTTGATACTATTTGACAAATGGACAAGAACGTACCGCGGCTGGGCATTACAGTCGTAGGGAGATCGTAGATGAGAGTCGTAGAAAGTTCTGTACACTACTGTCATTTACTTCAGTTTTTCACCTATATCTTTTTACATTTATATTATGCGAAAGGTTAGAATGTGTTTGTTAATAGGTAAATAGGTAGGTAGATGTACCTAGTGTTGTAGTCAGCTACTTACAGATGAATTTAGCTGATACGTCAACTGGGTGTCTGTTATCAGCTTTTGTCGCTCTTATCAGACTAAATTGCCTGAAATAGAACGCTTACCATACTAAATAGGTAGGCACTTTCATGGCACACCGCACTTTATTTGTTAGCGGTAATAGCGTAGTAGAAAAAACATAGAGTGTACCAGTGGCTTCTCTTCCCGCGCAGATGGCAAAAGCCCATCGACGGAATGGGCGAAAATTATAGGAATCATGTTATAAATAGGCGATGCGGCTAGCAACCCATCAATATTTTGATTCCATTTTTTGCCATCTATACGCCCACAATTTTACTAATCGTGGCCTAAGTCTTGCCACCTTAGGCTTTGTCTACCCCGTAAGGGATAAAGACGTAATTAAATTAAAAATGAAAGATATATTACATATATTAGCATCCATGTAGGGGTAATGAGCCAACACGAAAAATAGACTGTTTTATTTCTCGTGGAAAGTGCAAAATTCCCGCGAGAAGTAGACAAAGATAAAAGGCTGTAAAAATATTGTTTGATCTAAAACCTAATTCGAACAAGTACATACCTATAATACCTACTCAATTACAGTACCTAGCTGAAACATTTGAAACCAGATCGTTTATCTGATTAGGTAGAGTAGGGTACCTACCTACTTGCTTAGGTATGAGATCTCTTCAAGGGATACCTAAGGTCGTCTTTGTAGATCTGTTTGGCCTGTAACCAGTAAATTTCTTGTGTTTTATATACCTACCTACAATAAAGTGTAAGGTATACCGGCATACAATTATTAATTAAAGTTTGTAACATACCTAAATTTATTTCTTGTTAAGTTATTTAAGTGACTTATTCAGGCCTTCCAAAATCATTATACCAACAACACTGACCATCAATTTCTCCTCGGTGACTGTGGGCACCCCACCATGGTGCTTATCCGGCGTGGTCAGATTGCTCTGAGTCATGGCATTGCCTGTGATCCGTCCTCCAGCTTCACCAGACCGTGCACTCTCACTACTCTGCGCTCTTCTGATCAAACTGTTCACAAACACTCAAAAATAACGAACTCGCCCATTTAAAAATGTTTTATTAAGATACCGAGTAATCAATCATGTTTCAAAGCTAACGAATTACGTGCCGTGTATAACGAATGAAGTGGGAAATGCGTCAAACGTTCCGACATGATAATTGTAGGTACGCGGTCTTCAGCCGTGCCACCTCACGTGGACTGAGCGGTGTTCAAAATACAGCCTTCGGCCGGGGGCGGTCGCTGGGGCAACAGCTAATCACCACAAATAAAACTTTCATGCGCCATTACGGATGCCTGTACTGTAGTGTAGCAATTGTTTCTCAATTACTCCGGCCTGGGTACTAAGCATCCCTGATCTTACATAGACCACATTGTTTAGGTATGGCATACATATTATACTCATCTTAAAATGCTTAAAAAAAAGACGATCTCCGCATCTTTTTCAGGCATCGAAGTTTCCGAGTGACTATCATTTCTTTGACAAGTTTTGTATGTTCAAGGCAATATTTTTAAAGATGTATTGTAGTGTATAATATACTTAACCAACTACTCGCTTTTCCAAGGAATTCTAAATGTTGCTCATATTTATGTTGTTATTCTATTCAAAGAATGGACAGAGTAAGTAGTTATGCACCCAGGCATGTAATAAAAGAAAGCATCATTCAATCAACAATTTTATTTTAAAAAAAAACCTAAAAGAGGGCATAATGTATTAATACACATAGATTCGGTAGTTTTACACATCGTCAGCTGTCAGTTACTTTCTTAATGAGCTAAGACTTGAAATCACATAAAATGCACCGGCAACAGACGCAAGTTTAGGAATCTCTGGATTAATAGACTAATTTACAATATTATTTTAGAAATCATTATGTTGAAAAAGGTACAAAGCTTCCTAATAATAATCAGTATCATCAAGTTCAAGTGGAATACAAAATTTGTAGAAAACTTCATTATATTTAATTTCAAGGCAACTTTAATATTGTCCTTTATAATTTTAATATATCTCCTCCAAAAATGTGGAATGTTAATTAATAAATTTACGAAAAATCAGACTGTGCCAGGTGCAAATAGTTTAACACCCCTGTCAAATAATTTGAAAAGGTATCTAGAGGGTTTCATATCAATAGTGTACATGTGTTCATCATCTAATTTTTGTCCAGGGTGCTTGATTGCCAAGTGTCCCGACACATCAGCACTCAAGCCTGAAGAAAGATTTCCAACTTCCAAGATTGTGTGTGCTGTGTGGCACAGAAGATTTGCCATTACATGCGTCACATCATCATCACTTGCCAAATTACAGTGAAACAAAACAAATGAATTAGAGTCAAGCCTACCCAACTTAATAATATTATTACAAAACTTATTCACATCTCTTAGACTGTGCTGCATATCAAACAAATGCGAAACACCATCAAAAATAATATTAACTACTCCATTATTTGCTTTCATTGAGTTCAAATTTTCTTTCAGACTACTAAATATGTTTTCTAGAGAATCAGGTTCATTTTCCAATAAAAGATTAACAAGCACTTCATCTAATTTAAAGATTTCAACAAGCCCTGAGTCTCTATATTTCTGCAAATTGTAATTCATCTTAAGTCCCACATTCTGATAATGAAGAAGAGAATTGTGAGTTGTTATTAACAACACAGCTTGCTTGTTTTTTATACAGTGACCAAGGATGCAGCTAGTGATAAATGAACTATCACATCCATTGATCTCCTTAGCGACAATAACTCTGTTGGTTGCTATAGATTTATCCAGCTGAAGACTTGATATTATATCTGACGACATCCTGCAAATGAAGTATGTTTGAGATTAATCAAAACAATTTTTTTATGCTTTGGCATAGAATTATGTAACATAAATATAACAAGACTGACAGTGATTACGATCGACGATAAGCGTCGCGCCACCGGTAGTTATTCCTTTCAGTCGTAACGTAACTCACGCCTCGCGATCCAGTGTAAAAGAGCAATATATTTAATAAGTTGTTTATACTCAAATAAGTGATACGAGAATTTCAATTGGCCAATGAAAGTAAAATGAATCATTGTATTTTGAAATAAGAAATAGCCATAGTTTACGTAAGTTACAATTTTATTAATGATCTTGTTTAAAGAAATTCCTAGTAGATACATAATTTTATTCGCACTTTGACTGTCGTCAAATTTGCAAAATATAAACGAGTGAAATTTGTGTTGTTTTGTTCCTTTTAATCAAATTCATTAGAAAGTCATATGAATCAAATTAAATACGGCTGTGGCTTGGAATGGAGACATTTTAGCTGCACTTATATTAAATTACGAAGCTAAAAAATGTAAGTACTTACCTAATGTGTGATGAAAACAGTTGATTTAATTCACCCCGCAAAACGTGTACTTCATTTAGAACATTTAAGTGAAATTCTTAATTACGCCTTTGGTCACACAAATATCCATTGCATCAATTTTAATTTAAACCCAATTCGATTTGAGGTTATGATTTGATATTTATTCAAATCCCATGGTCCTATCATAACTTGCTATCTCATAATTATGATCTTGCGAGCAATTTTCACTGCAATGAATCATAAAAAAAACGTTAATAAGTAACTAAAAAAGTTTTAGTGCTCTGTCAATACTGTGAATTATTTTAGTCTAAGTGTTGAAACGATAGTTTTCACAGGAAAAGTTAAATATTATTGGTTTTTGAACAATTAGTTTGAAGTCAGCCTGTCGTGATGACAGTGACAGCTACGATGACAGCGTTTCGCATTCAAAAAACTACGTTCAGAATCTTGTCTTAAAATAAATGATGAATGAAAGATTGTAACTGTATTTAAAAGTAAAACGCTAAAATATTCACAATTATGTTCCTTCTACATTTGATAATATTCTAATATGATCGTTTTAGATAAATAAAATAAAATTTTTAGTGTATATAAAATAGTTTATTTATCTGGTTTCTGAAAACGGCCCAGAGAACAGCTGCGCTGCCCGGTGTCATTGTCATGTCAGGTCGATCAGACGTCATTTGTCGTTGACACAGCGCAGTCGACGTTCGTTCGGCTTGCCTTGCACACGACCGACTTGATAACACGTTTTTTCTAGGTACCCTGTAAAAGCCATGCGCATGCAAGCTTCTTATCAATGAACCAAAACTCTAACTTTGCTTCCGCTTATTTTTAAAATATCAATCACGATGAAGTGCTGTAACATAAAACATCTTTGTGATAAATGATGTGTGGTGAATGATAATTTGTGATAATGTTGTCAGTAACTCGACATAAATGAAATAAATAGATAGTTTATAATCATATTACCTTGAATCTCAGAAGCCTCACATTGTTGGAGTAAGTTTATTCAGTACTACCTATGCACATGCGTGGTAAAAATAGATGTTAGCTAGAGTTCAGCTAAAGGTATTTTAGACTACTACTTTCTACTTGAGAATCTTTGTGTTGTGTTTAATTTTACCAGAATCACTTAAACTTTCAGAGTCATGACGGTGCAACCAGTTCTGTTATCAAAATGGTATTTTGGAGGCCTGGCTTCTGCTGGGGCAGCCAGTATCACTCACCCACTGGACTTACTGAAAGTCCAAATGCAGACACAAAAAGGAAAAGGCGATTCTCTGTTCAAACTAACAGCACATATATTAAAAAAGCAAGGTACCTATCTCATCTTATTATACTTAGTTTAATTCTTATAAGAAGCAAATACCTATCTGCCATTCAGATCTGTGAATTTGACCCCGGGGAAATTGTTTCAAACTATCAGCAATCATTATTTATTGCTTAATAAATTGTAATATCACAGCAAGATAGTTATTGCAATTTATCTACTGTTAATTATTTTTTTACCAGCAAACAATCCTGTTTCTGCATAGCAAAATAATCATATAATCTTAAAAATTATGAACAACAAAACAGTTTACATTATAAAATGCAAATTCAATTTTCAGGTATTATGGGCCTCTATGTGGGCATATCTGCGTCCCTCACACGTCAGCTCAGCTACTCCACAGCTAGATTTGGCATTTATGAGGTTGCTAAGCAGCACTTCACTCCCAAAGATGTGAGTAATTTGTCTTGCCTTTTTAAAATCTATCTATTTGCTATAAGAATTACACATAACATAAAACGAACAAAACTTGTTTAAAAAATGGCCATTAGCAAGTTTAGTGACCATGACGAAACTGAAGGTTACTGTAAAAGTAATGCTAATTTAAAGATTTGCAATTGAATGCCTTCAAATTTATTTAAAACATGAACTGTACAAGGACAAAAAAAAATGATAGACAATAAGCACTTTTGAAAGCACTACCTACTCCATAATATATTGATTAATTGCTCTTTCAGGGCAGTCCGCTGCCATTCTACATGTCTGCATTCCTGGCAGGTCTGGGGGGGTTTGCCGGGGGCCTTGTTGGCAACCCTGCAGATTTAGTCAATGTAAGAATGCAAAATGACATAAAACTCCCAGCTGACCACAAAAGGAAGTAAGTGAAGTTTTGACCAGGGTTGTGTCAAGACACCTTTTGTACACCTTACGTACCTGACCAATCTTAACCAGTGATTCTAGTATATAAAGTGGTATAATTATGAAGTCCAATGACGCATAATTTTCGAGATATTCAATATTTAAACATTCTCAACTAAAGATTTATTCACATGGGAAGTACTAAACTTAATTGATTAATTTTGCTCTAAATTTTTTTTTATTAAGATTAATATTTGGACATAATATGTTCATATATAATTATTTACTCGTAATATTGTCAGGACAGGAATATGCTGTTAAAATCTGTTGGGTTCCTCGGTGTATGTATATCCATAACTAAACATCGGTATCAACATTTAAATTTCATAGTTCATACCACTCGATAAGGGTAGCAAGACAAAGAAATACATTTGAATAATAACGTTTAATTTACGCTATAAAAATGTATCAATACAAATATTATTTATCTGAGGTTATTAAATAGGCCAACAGTTATTTCGCTAAAATTTTTATTTTAATTAATTGCATATACTAAAAGAGGTTTATGTTGTAAATACGTCATAAAACCTTAATACTTTATCTTATGTTTAACGATCAAGTCCCAATCCAACTCCGTGTTAGACTGAGACAATAATTAGACTCAACGCAATATCAAAACAAAATAAAGGTTAACAATACTAAGTGTATTTTATTGTATTTGTTTTCCTGCGGACCATACTAACATTGCCATAATTTTTTAATGTTGATATCGATGTTTATCCATAAGTATAAGCACTGAATACTTTTCTTATGTGAACTCTGTCCTGATTACAAAAGTACTTAATTAATGTAAATAATGAATTCAATGCTGATAAAAATAAAGACCACAGCTAGAGACAGCTAGTGAAAGTTATATTAAATGTATTTAAGTAATTTTAATAAAATGTGTGATATATTTTCAGCTACAAAAATGTATTCCATGGGATGTATTCAGTGGCTACAAAAGAAGGTGTCAGGCAACTTTGGGCTGGTGCCTCCATGAACTGCAGCAGAGCGGCGCTCATGACCATTGGCCAGCTCTCTTTCTACGATCAAATCAAAGCCTTGCTGCTCAGCACACCATACTTTGGAGATAATGTTATTACGCATGTGACTTCTAGTCTATCAGCTGTAAGTAATTAAGTGTTTTTATAGTATAATTTTTCAATATTTTACTGATGAAATCCATTTTTTCCAAAGTTTCGAGAGCCCTTTCTGCAAAAGATTTTAGATGAGAATAGCTCAAACATTATTAAATCTAATAATGTCTATTGGCAAATTTTTCGGTTTTCTAAACCTTCTCGTCTTATTTGTAAAAATTCAATGAATTGGTTTAATTATAATAATAATAATTAATAATAGATAATAATAACAAATTGATAAGGTTTTTTTGCACATCTTTAATTGATATAAGTAGTAATGGAATCGTAAGTGTGATCGCTTTGATAAGAAGTGATAGTGAAATCTTCAATACACACAAGTATGAACTCATATTGATTTAGTGCCTACAGTAGTTATCATTACATTACAGGGAGCTATTGCGACAACATTGACTCAACCAGTTGATGTGCTGAAGACGAGGGCAATGAACGCCAAGCGTGGAGAAGTGAAGAGTGTGCTTAAACTCATCGTGAGCACGGCCAAGGAGGGGCCGACTGCATTCTACAAAGGATACATTCCAGCGTTCGCAAGACTCGCTCCTCACACTATACTTACCTTCGTGTTCCTAGAACAGTTAAGAATAAATTTTGGCTATGCCAAGGCCTAGAATCAAATACGCGGAGTGAGACAAAGTTTTAAAGCATTCATAAAATGATGCTTAAAATATATTCACAACGCGGTATTGACCGTATATTGGTAAAAGTAGTGAATGTTACAAACTAGATAATTTGTGATTGAACAAATAATTCGTGTAGACTTTTATAGAAGACTTTAGACCAGTCAATCTTAGTTAAACGGCGTCATTCTAACTCATGAAAAGTTACCAGAAGTAAAATGTTACAGTTTGAGTGTTTTATGACATATTTTTTTATCAATTTTAACATCAGATAGATAATGTAACTCTGGTCTTCCCTGCTGTAAATTAAACAGGTCCGAAAAGTTTATGAAACTTACAATCTGTCACAACTGAAGTAAATTATATTTTAAGGTATCTATTTTGTTAATGATATTTTTATTTTTGACCATAGTCATGTTAATTCTTTTCTAAATATTTACATATTGTTGTTGCTGCATTTTTTAAACAAAGTGTATATTATAGTTAAATAAGCAACTATTTTTGTGATGTCTCAATTTGTTATAAAAATGGTTTAATGACCACATATATTCCATAATTTATTTTATAAATATGTTATCATAATTATTTATCATACTGTAAGTACAAACCTTTAAATTGAGTATACTTAACAATGGCCAAATCAAACGTAAACAATAGTCTGCAGTTTTAGCATTTTGTTTCATATTTAATCGTGTCTATGCCGTTTACATTGTCATTAGGTTTATTAGATAAAATTGTATGCAAGAAATGTCAGGACGCGCCTCTTAAATGATTCCATTACGATCCGTAAGGTTTGAAATGTTTATTTTTGATATGTTTACTTACGTCTAAACATTCCTGTGAAACCTGTGAAAATAGGCTTATGCTTATGTTATGTATAATGGCCTTGTATTAATTTGCGATTCTTAATAAATTGTACTTGCGTACGTACAGCGTTAGTCGGGCGATCGTCATCAAACGTTACCGTAATTGAAATAATTTCGGAGTGTGTCGTTTATTTGTCGGAGTTGAGTCGCGCGAACACTTTTTGCGTTTATAGTTTAGATAAACCGTTGCTTGCTACCTGGGTTAATTATTAAAATCCAGCGTAATAGAAGGGAACGGGTGTCAGAAGCCATCTAGTATCAGAAATGGTTAACCAATCATTACTGAAAAGTCACGTCGCTGACACACAACAACACAAACCGAGACAACATCGTTGGGAAACCTGCACACATCTACGAAGCAATTCAATGGTGTGTGTGAAGTTCCCAAACCGCACTGGGCCCGCGTGAGAACTATTGCCCAAGCACTCTCGTTCTGAGAGAACCGTGCCCAGCAGTGAGACGTATGTAGGAGGATGGAGATGTCATCATCTCATGACTGCAGATAACAATAGGTAGGAAAGTAGGTATACTTACCTATAGGTACAGTACTCGAACTGATGGTTTAAAAATATTTTTCCGCGTAGTTGGTGGCGCCACTACAAGCGTTTCGTCTAATCGCGTAGTATTTTTTTCTAAATCATAAGGTAGTTATCATGGTTCACTTACACTGATCGAGTCACCATCACAAATACATGTCTCAAATTAATTGGTCGGCTGTCATGTAATACCCCACGTAGCGTTTACATTTATCCGGCTTTTTCGTATGATTACTTGAAGCTAGCAAGGGTAGCAAAGTAAGTGTGACTGGACGTGGACTGGACCATTATGTTATCGGTCGTAAAATGTATTTTTCATTGTCGTCCCCTACGTCGTATCGCACGTATTTAACCCTACTCCTTTAGGCCCATGTCTACAGATTCTTATCTCTACAGATTCCCAATTCTACAGATTATCATAATCTACAGATTACCAATTCTACAGATTCTCGTGTCTACAGATTCCCAATTCTATAGACTGTCAGCCCCCATTTTCTCGTGGCCCCATCAATGGGACGACGAGAGAGACTGATTTCTCGTAGTCCCATTAATAAAATTTCACTTATTGTATATTAATATTAATATGTTCACAACGCATTTAGTACCACTTCGTAAACAAACTTTATCTAATGCTGAGTGGAAGTGGAAGATGATAAATATATGACAAATAAGTATTCAAAATGACAAGCAAATTCTCAGAATTAATAAGAAATACTTACAAAAAACAGACCACTACCCTAGAGACATGCCATCTTTACGAATTTCTAGGCAAATTATAATTGTTATTTTTTTTGTTTTGTTTATTTTTAGTTGGGGTTGTTGTTGTCCTATGCGTCAAATAAATGTATTTTCTTTCTTTCTTCTTTCAAACACTTCTGCCAACATTGGCGGAGTGCGACGTAAGCGGGCGACAGGGGTGACGTCACGGAGAAAGAAAAAAGAGATGAGGGTACGTCAATATTGTATATCGATAAGTTACTGACCGGTTAGATTTTGGGAGCAAGGCAAACTGAAAAAAAAACTGTCATGTGCATTTTGAAGTGATAACTCCTTATGGGAAGGTAACCGGAAAACCGCTTCGTAACTTAACGCGTTACGGCGCCTGTGTGCATTCGAATATTCTAAAAATCTGCCATATTATCTGCCTTTAAAAAGCTTCCGAAACTTGTGACTTATATCGATACGGTTTAGTCGCATCTCTACTTACAAGTGCCGTTGAATGCAAGAAAGAGATGTAACGCGACGCAAAGCGTGCTAAACAAGGACATAACATAGACTTGGTACTTATTAGCGACTATTGTAGTAGGACCTTTATTTAAACAATCGATGGACGTATGAGAGTGGTCACAATAGATTAGCGAGCGTATTACATGTCTAATGGGGTAGGTGGTCTGTGGATATAGCACACAAATCCTGTTTCTGTGTCCGTTCTAAATCCTGAGTGCTGGCAATCTGTAGAATTGGGAATCTGTAATTAAAACCCCACCATTGATACCAAGAGTTGGTAATTTGATTATTGTTAAAAATAAAACAAACAGGACGTAGTTTCAAATTGCGTACAAAATTTTTCGAAATATCATTCCTAGTTGTATATTTCTTATAATTTTGTAAACGTTAACGTATTTTCGACTTTTCTATTTTTTAGTCACCTTTAGCACGAATTTTGTGTTCTTTTTATCTGTTTTATTTGTTAAGTTTACTATTTTTTAAGAATTCATCTTTCGAGTCCGAAAATGAGATGCATACATTTTATTAGCGAATTATTGATTGTTAGTGTGAAAACAAAGTAGTTAATGAATGTTGAAATATATAACTTAGTTAAAAAATGTATTTTATTTTTCAAGTCATATTGGGGGGCGGGGGGAGGGGGATATATTCAAAACGATAACAAATAAAACAACGTCATAGAAGACAGATCACATTGCATTTAAAACGAGATTCAATGCTTTACAATATAATATGATTGATGATAATTTAACATTGTTAATAATCTGTAAATTGACAACATCAAATCTGTTAAGGCAACTACAAAGTAATTTTGGATCACATCAAACCATCCACCATGCCCTATTAGCATACAAGATTTAAAAGTCGATATCCAAAAAGCAACGATCTCTGACTTGGGAGCAGAGATGTAAAATGCGAGCAAAATTCATTGAAGTACCAACAATAACAGTAAACTGACTTTCGGATTCTGTTCAATTTCATCAGTAAGATAATATTTATTTGTATAATTTTAATACCGAATATTTTAGTTCATCAATTTAGAACCATCGCCATCCCTAACTGGTTGTCATACGTCATTTCAATGGATTTTGCTCGCATTTTACGATCTCTGCTTTTAACTAAAATTTTGCCAATTTATGACTTTTAATTTACATAATAATATCTATATAAGTACTTGTGCATCACACTATTCTAACGAGTGCTATCTTATAAACTAGGATGGACGTACGCAGGTCCCTTTCCTGAAAATATTCTTGCGCTCAATACTAACCCTAATCGAAAAACGAAAAAATATTTTAGACTGGTGTTGAATTGACATAAATCTTTGAATTAAAATGAAAAAAGCGCCTTTGCGTAACGTACAAAGTTGGACTAGATTAAAATCAAAGGCGATTTTTATAAGTGACATCTAGCGGCCGAGCCGCGAGCCGTTAACTATGTTTGTAAAATACATTGGGGCTAGTCGGTTCTGGCTCGTAGCATGCTGCACCGCCCTGCGTGCTCGATCGTGATAGTGGCCGGGCCTTGCATCCACGGCTCGCCGTCTACTTGCATCGCGCACGAACCGTTCAGCTCTATCTGCAATTTACAAGATAACGCTGTAGTCACGATGACCGGATAACCAAGCAACCTAGTGGTAAGAGAATCTGACTACAAAGCTTGAGGTCCCGGGTTCGATTATATGTATGAAAAAGAAGAAAGAACATTGTGGTAGCCGAGTAGAAAGGAAAATATGTTTTGCACATATTATACGTATATTTTATCATTCACTCAATCGACTTCATTGAGGCATTAAAAAAAGTCGATTGGGCGTTTATTCGAAACCTAGTACCGATAAAACTTTGCTTAAATAGTTTGGGGCTATGACCCGTAATGTTTATTTACTTGGCGCCAAATAGTGGATATAATTCAACACTCACCTTTATTTTTGACGCTTGCGCAAACCGATATGGTTCGGCCAGTCCGCACTGCAGGCGCGCTATATGGAATGAGGACGATATCCCAACGACCTGCCGAAACATAACCAGTTAGGTTTAATTTACAAAACTGAGCATTAAAATAAAATTCCAAGCCATAAAGGTACTCAAAGTTACCTCGAGTTTTCCATCATCTATGCTTTGTTCTTCTACGTCTCCATCGTTTCCCATGTCTGAAATCAAATAATATATACTGTTATTTAAAATTTGCCAAGTCTAGTCCATCATCTTATTTTGAATGGGCGAACTATTTTGTCTTCAGTCATTTATCATTCAGTGAAGGATGCATGTCAAACAGTAAAGGATGAGGTTAGAAAGACGGTGATTGCCATCTATACACATAGCAGGGGAGGCTCACTCCAGAGCTGCACGCCGGCGCCCCAGCTGGGTATGTTGAGCGCCACGAGCGCCTGCAGCGGCGGCAGCGCCAGCGCCGCGTCGTCCACGCGCACGCGCAGCCGCCGCTCCAGCCCGCCGCAGCCCCCGTCGTGCCACGCTCGCCCCGCTCCCAGGAACACGTACGCCATCTATACACATAGCAGGGGAGGCTCACTCCAGAGCTGCACGCCGGCGCCCCAGCTGGGTATGTTGAGCGCCACGAGCGCCTGCAGCGGCGGCAGCGCCAGCGCCGCGTCGTCCACGCGCACGCGCAGCCGCCGCTCCAGCCCGCCGCAGCCCCCGTCGTGCCACGCTCGCCCCGCTCCCAGGAACACGTACGCCATCTATACACATAGCAGGGGAGGCTCACTCCAGAGCTGCACGCCGGCGCCCCAGCTGGGTATGTTGAGCGCCACGAGCGCCTGCAGCGGCGGCAGCGCCAGCGCCGCGTCGTCCACGCGCACGCGCAGCCGCCGCTCCAGCCCGCCGCAGCCCCCGTCGTGCCACGCTCGCCCCGCTCCCAGGAACACGTACGCCATCTATACACATAGCAGGGGAGGCTCACTCCAGAGCTGCACGCCGGCGCCCCAGCTGGGTATGTTGAGCGCCACGAGCGCCTGCAGCGGCGGCAGCGCCAGCGCCGCGTCGTCCACGCGCACGCGCAGCCGCCGCTCCAGCCCGCCGCAGCCCCCGTCGTGCCACGCTCGCCCCGCTCCCAGGAACACGTACGCCATCTATACACATAGCAGGGGAGGCTCACTCCAGAGCTGCACGCCGGCGCCCCAGCTGGGTATGTTGAGCGCCACGAGCGCCTGCAGCGGCGGCAGCGCCAGCGCCGCGTCGTCCACGCGCACGCGCAGCCGCCGCTCCAGCCCGCCGCAGCCCCCGTCGTGCCACGCTCGCCCCGCTCCCAGGAACACGTCCGCCATCTATACACATAGCAGGGGAGGCTCACTCCAGAGCTGCACGCCGGCGCCCCAGCTGGGTATGTTGAGCGCCACGAGCGCCTGCAGCGGCGGCAGCGCCAGCGCCGCGTCGTCCACGCGCACGCGCAGCCGCCGCTCCAGCCCGCCGCAGCCCCCGTCGTGCCACGCTCGCCCCGCTCCCAGGAACACGTCCGCCATCTATACACATAGCAGGGGAGGCTCACTCCAGAGCTGCACGCCGGCGCCCCAGCTGGGTATGTTGAGCGCCACGAGCGCCTGCAGCGGCGGCAGCGCCAGCGCCGCGTCGTCCACGCGCACGCGCAGCCGCCGCTCCAGCCCGCCGCAGCCCCCGTCGTGCCACGCTCGCCCCGCTCCCAGGAACACGTCCGCCATCTATACACATAGCAGGGGAGGCTCACTCCAGAGCTGCACGCCGGCGCCCCAGCTGGGTATGTTGAGCGCCACGAGCGCCTGCAGCGGCGGCAGCGCCAGCGCCGCGTCGTCCACGCGCACGCGCAGCCGCCGCTCCAGCCCGCCGCAGCCCCCGTCGTGCCACGCTCGCCCCGCTCCCAGGAACACGTCCGCCATCTATACACATAGCAGGGGAGGCTCACTCCAGAGCTGCACGCCGGCGCCCCAGCTGGGTATGTTGAGCGCCACGAGCGCCTGCAGCGGCGGCAGCGCCAGCGCCGCGTCGTCCACGCGCACGCGCAGCCGCCGCTCCAGCCCGCCGCAGCCCCCGTCGTGCCACGCTCGCCCCGCTCCCAGGAACACGTCCGCCATCTATACACATAGCAAGGGAGGCTCACTCCAGAGCTGCACGCCGGCGCCCCAGCTGGGTATGTTGAGCGCCACGAGCGCCTGCAGCGGCGGCAGCGCCAGCGCCGCGTCGTCCACGCGCACGCGCAGCCGCCGCTCCAGCCCGCCGCAGCCCCCGTCGTGCCACGCTCGCCCCGCTCCCAGGAACACGTCCGCCATCTATACACATAGCAGGGGAGGCTCACTCCAGAGCTGCACGCCGGCGCCCCAGCTGGGTATGTTGAGCGCCACGAGCGCCTGCAGCGGCGGCAGCGCCAGCGCCGCGTCGTCCACGCGCACGCGCAGCCGCCGCTCCAGCCCGCCGCAGCCCCCGTCGTGCCACGCTCGCCCCGCTCCCAGGAACACGTACGCCATCTACACGGCAAACACGTTATGTGTGCAAATAGTTCATTTTCCAAAAATATTTGTCCAAACATTTGTGCTCATCATCGCATCGTGTCTCGTAGTTACAGGAGATTTAGGGCCTGTCTCACCACACTCTGTTAAGTTCCAGTTATCTAGTGTCAGTTATCTATGATTCTCTCTCTATTTCTTACTACGAAACAGACAGAGTCCACATCATAGATAACTGACACTTCAGATAACTGGAATTTAACAGAGAGTGGTGCAACAGGTCCTTAGAGTTAGGTATCACTGACGTAGTTGAGCGTCCGGCTGGCGTAGCGGTAGAGGAAGACGGAGCGCGCGCGGTGGAAGTCGAGCGCGACCTGCGCGTCCACGCCGATGCTGGCGTAGTTGTGCGCGAACAGCACGCGCTCGCGCCGCCGCGCCAGCCGCCCGCCCGTAGCGCGGATGGACACCTTCCACCTGACACACACTAGTTCATTGAACTTCAAAAAGGATGAGGTTCCTATTTATTTTTTATTCGTCTTCTTCCAACACTGGAAAGGCAAAGGGCCAAGGATCAAGGCGCATACGGCCTAGCCTGACGTAACTAATTTTATAATTAGCAAGTACTGTCACAGTCAAAGTCGTCCTAGTGTGTCCTGGTCATATCCTGTCAGTTTCTCATGCGTCAGTGTACTTTACGGCGAGCTAAGACGAGAAGCAGCTGGCGGCTATTTAGGGGTAATAAAACAGTGACCCCCAATGAGGTACTGAATTCGAGTTTTGTTTTTTTTATTACTCTACAGATTTGAAAGTGGTACCAAAATTTTCCTGCACACAAAGCAACAAAAATAAAGCTTGCAAGTCGGACTCCCTGTGGCGGCCTACCATGGAAGACTGCTTCCACACTCTTTAGTGCGCCGCGTCTTTTGTTTCGTTGTCAGTTGAGACACTTGGCATTAGTTTATTTATTGCAGTGACGATTTTTTATGTTAAAATGTATATCGTTTATTTAGTTTTGTTTGCAATTACATAAAGCTATTTAAGTGGACTTTAAACTGTTTATTATTAAGCCCACATCCCTATACCAAGGTCTGTCGCATTTAAGCAGGTCTCACGCGCCCATTCATACCAATTCCATGACTGGTTATTTGAACGTACTCGAGCCCAGTAGACGCAACAGCCAGTGTCCCAGCAACCCTATAAAATCTCACTCGCATGTCACACTTCCCCTTCAAAATTGTCAGTGAAACCCCAAAAAGTAGTGCGACCTGCCAGCCACGCCCACAGTAGGTACTCGCCTGTCCACCTGCTGCGGCTCGGCGCGGCGCACGGCCGCGAGGATGGCGGGGGCGTCCAGAGCGCCGCAGCCGGCGCCCCAGCCCAGCGTGCGCGACAAGTAGTGCGACCTGCCAGCCACGCCCACAGTAGGTACTCGCCTGTCCAGCTGCTGCGGCTCGGCGCGGCGCACGGCCGCGAGGATGGCGGGGGCGTCCAGAGCGCCGCAGCCGGCGCCCCAGCCCAGCGTGCGCGACAAGTAGTGCGACCTGCCAGCCACGCCCACAGTAGGTACTCGCCTGTCCAGCTGCTGCGGCTCGGCGCGGCGCACGGCCGCGAGGATGGCGGGGGCGTCCAGAGCGCCGCAGCCGGCGCCCCAGCCCAGCGTGCGCGACAAGTAGTGCGACCTGCCAGCCACGCCCACAGTAGGTACTCGCCTGTCCAGCTGCTGCGGCTCGGCGCGGCGCACGGCCGCGAGGATGGCGGGGGCGTCCAGAGCGCCGCAGCCGGCGCCCCAGCCCAGCGTGCGCGACAAGTAGTGCGACCTGCCAGCCACGCCCACAGTAGGTACTCGCCTGTCCAGCTGCTGCGGCTCGGCGCGGCGCACGGCCGCGAGGATGGCGGGGGCGTCCAGAGCGCCGCAGCCGGCGCCCCAGCCCAGCGTGCGCGACAAGTAGTGCGACCTGCCAGCCACGCCCACAGTAGGTACTCGCCTGTCCAGCTGCTGCGGCTCGGCGCGGCGCACGGCCGCGAGGATGGCGGGGGCGTCCAGAGCGCCGCAGCCGGCGCCCCAGCCCAGCGTGCGCGACAAGTAGTGCGACCTGCCAGCCACGCCCACAGTAGGTACTCGCCTGTCCAGCTGCTGCGGCTCGGCGCGGCGCACGGCCGCGAGGATGGCGGGGGCGTCCAGAGCGCCGCAGCCGGCGCCCCAGCCCAGCGTGCGCGACAAGTAGTGCGACCTGCCAGCCACGCCCACAGTAGGTACTCGCCTGTCCAGCTGCTGCGGCTCGGCGCGGCGCACGGCCGCGAGGATGGCGGGGGCGTCCAGAGCGCCGCAGCCGGCGCCCCAGCCCAGCGTGCGCGACAAGTAGTGCGACCTGCCAGCCACGCCCACAGTAGGTACTCGCCTGTCCAGCTGCTGCGGCTCGGCGCGGCGCACGGCCGCGAGGATGGCGGGGGCGTCCAGAGCGCCGCAGCCGGCGCCCCAGCCCAGCGTGCGCGACAAGTAGTGCGACCTGCCAGCCACGCCCACAGTAGGTACTCGCCTGTCCAGCTGCTGCGGCTCGGCGCGGCGCACGGCCGCGAGGATGGCGGGGGCGTCCAGAGCGCCGCAGCCGGCGCCCCAGCCCAGCGTGCGCGACAAGTAGTGCGACCTGCCAGCCACGCCCACAGTAGGTACTCGCCTGTCCAGCTGCTGCGGCTCGGCGCGGCGCACGGCCGCGAGGATGGCGGGGGCGTCCAGAGCGCCGCAGCCGGCGCCCCAGCCCAGCGTGCGCGACAAGTAGTGCGACCTGCCAGCCACGCCCACAGTAGGTACTCGCCTGTCCAGCTGCTGCGGCTCGGCGCGGCGCACGGCCGCGAGGATGGCGGGGGCGTCCAGAGCGCCGCAGCCGGCGCCCCAGCCCAGCGTGCGCGACAAGTAGTGCGACCTGCCAGCCACGCCCACAGTAGGTACTCGCCTGTCCAGCTGCTGCGGCTCGGCGCGGCGCACGGCCGCGAGGATGGCGGGGGCGTCCAGAGCGCCGCAGCCGGCGCCCCAGCCCAGCGTGCGCGACAAGTAGTGCGACCTGCCAGCCACGCCCACAGTAGGTACTCGCCTGTCCAGCTGCTGCGGCTCGGCGCGGCGCACGGCCGCGAGGATGGCGGGGGCGTCCAGAGCGCCGCAGCCGGCGCCCCAGCCCAGCGTGCGCGACAAGTAGTGCGACCTGCCAGCCACGCCCACAGTAGGTACTCGCCTGTCCAGCTGCTGCGGCTCGGCGCGGCGCACGGCCGCGAGGATGGCGGGGGCGTCCAGAGCGCCGCAGCCGGCGCCCCAGCCCAGCGTGCGCGACAAGTAGTGCGACCTGCCAGCCACGCCCACAGTAGGTACTCGCCTGTCCAGCTGCTGCGGCTCGGCGCGGCGCACGGCCGCGAGGATGGCGGGGGCGTCCAGAGCGCCGCAGCCGGCGCCCCAGCCCAGCGTGCGCGACAAGTAGTGCGACCTGCCAGCCACGCCCACAGTAGGTACTCGCCTGTCCAGCTGCTGCGGCTCGGCGCGGCGCACGGCCGCGAGGATGGCGGGGGCGTCCAGAGCGCCGCAGCCGGCGCCCCAGCCCAGCGTGCGCGACAAGTAGTGCGACCTGCCAGCCACGCCCACAGTAGGTACTCGCCTGTCCAGCTGCTGCGGCTCGGCGCGGCGCACGGCCGCGAGGATGGCGGGGGCGTCCAGAGCGCCGCAGCCGGCGCCCCAGCCCAGCGTGCGCGACAAGTAGTGCGACCTGCCAGCCACGCCCACAGTAGGTACTCGCCTGTCCAGCTGCTGCGGCTCGGCGCGGCGCACGGCCGCGAGGATGGCGGGGGCGTCCAGAGCGCCGCAGCCGGCGCCCCAGCCCAGCGTGCGCGACAAGTAGTGCGACCTGCCAGCCACGCCCACAGTAGGTACTCGCCTGTCCAGCTGCTGCGGCTCGGCGCGGCGCACGGCCGCGAGGATGGCGGGGGCGTCCAGAGCGCCGCAGCCGGCGCCCCAGCCCAGCGTGCGCGACAAGTAGTGCGACCTGCCAGCCACGCCCACAGTAGGTACTCGCCTGTCCAGCTGCTGCGGCTCGGCGCGGCGCACGGCCGCGAGGATGGCGGGGGCGTCCAGAGCGCCGCAGCCGGCGCCCCAGCCCAGCGTGCGCGACAAGTAGTGCGACCTGCCAGCCACGCCCACAGTAGGTACTCGCCTGTCCAGCTGCTGCGGCTCGGCGCGGCGCACGGCCGCGAGGATGGCGGGGGCGTCCAGAGCGCCGCAGCCGGCGCCCCAGCCCAGCGTGCGCGACAAGTAGTGCGACCTGCCAGCCACGCCCACAGTAGGTACTCGCCTGTCCAGCTGCTGCGGCTCGGCGCGGCGCACGGCCGCGAGGATGGCGGGGGCGTCCAGAGCGCCGCAGCCGGCGCCCCAGCCCAGCGTGCGCGACAAGTAGTGCGACCTGCCAGCCACGCCCACAGTAGGTACTCGCCTGTCCAGCTGCTGCGGCTCGGCGCGGCGCACGGCCGCGAGGATGGCGGGGGCGTCCAGAGCGCCGCAGCCGGCGCCCCAGCCCAGCGTGCGCGACAAGTCGTTGCCTGTGCCCATCGGCAGGATCGCCACCGAAGCCTACAGAGTAGATGACGGGGTTCAAATAAGGTTGACACCATCTTTAGTTATTTTTTATTGTGCTCGTCATTTTCAGGGTAATGCTTTTATGAAACAACTAGCTGTCGCTCGCAACTTCATCTGAATTTTCGGAGAATTCATTTATCGCGTGTCTGCAGAAACTACAAAATTTTCCGGGATGAAACTATCCTGGCCTTCCCGGGATATCGAACTATCTCCTCACCAAATTTTGTCACGATCAGTAGAGTAGTTTGCAAGCGAGGGCGTAACAAATAAACACACTCGTATTCATTCACGTTTATAACGTTAGTTAGGATGTTTTATAAGAAAAAATCTGGAACGGAGGCGCGGCCGTAGGCAACAGCTACTTAACCAACCAACCAACTCTAACAGAAACGCTTTATTCTTGCCTTGTTGGGTATGGGTACCTTGACGTGCGGCGCGTCCTGCAGCGCGGTGAGCGCCCACGCGACGGTGCCGTCGCCGCCCGCCACCAGCACGCGGCAGCGCGGCGGCATCCAGCGCGCCACGCTCTCCGGCGCCGACACGCTCATGTCCACCACCTGCACACACACACACACACACACACACACAAGTACCATAAACACTACTAGTGCCTAGTGCTCGTAGTCAGAGCCTATAATAAAGGCGTAGGGATGTGACGACCGTTCGCCGGCAGGAGTTGTGGTGTCGCCGGTACAGTTAGTCGTCGCAGGGCGGCTTGCGGTGTGCCGTTGGTGCATAGCGACACCACGAATCTGAGACCGCTAGGGGCACACGTACACACATCGCGCTTCTACACGCACTTCGCACACTGACACCGCCTCTAGTTCTTAAACAGTTTATTCTTGATGTAATTAAAAGTTTTATTACTTTTAAAATAAAAAAAAAGCTTGACCTGCTGTAGAACCATGTTGTGGGGCATATTTTCATTTAAATTGATTATCCAGTTCATGTTTACTTACTTAATTGTGTCTTTCTTTGTTTATAATTAGAATACAGCACAGTTAAACAATGCATCATTTGCATTAGACCTGTCGCCGTGCCATCTTTTACACATTTTAAATAGTAACTAAATATATTCTTTCATCCTTCAATACTGCTAAGTCCTAAAGAAATATGCTAATGTCTTTGTGATTTCAGATTCAGCTTTTGCTTACTTGAACAGGATTGAGCAGACCTCTGAAAAGTGATAGCACCTCATCACTCCTGTTACTTCCAGATTTGCGATTGGCTGCAATTACAGTAGAAATGTGTTATTAGAAATTCATTTAATTAAAAAATATATATATTGCTAACTTTGCTGCTGGTGCTAAAAACTATAACAACATAGTTTTTTTATCAATTTTTTTAAATGAAGAATTACCAAAAATGAACAGAGGTTCCCAATCTTCTACAGGAGGTGGTTTGATGTTGGTTATTAACCCTTTATCAACCTGTACACAATCTGGTGGAATGATTATGTTGCGGTACTTTTGGAAATCACAAATCTGAAACAAAATTATTTTGTTGTAGTTTTATCAAAGTAGTTAGATAAAAAGAAATTCAAAGCCTTTGGACAAGCAAAATAAATGTTGTGGCTTTACCTCTGAGTCATTAAAAGCACTGTCATTGCACAGCTTAGTCCGTTGGCACCAGCAGCAATAGAACCTCTTGGCAAGGTCTTCATTGCTGTCAGAGGAGTCTCCCCGACCAGTTCCAGCTGGGAAAGTTAAAATTTCAATTAATATGAGTAATGAGTTATTTGAAAATATTATTAAAACCTGTTTATGTATATTATGTTGAAAAACATTTTTTTTTCTAATAAGGTACCACAAAATGAATTCCATAGTTAGATAGTTAAGTTTTTAAAAAGGACTTCAACCACTACCTATGCTTGATTATTAAAGCTGGATCATTAATATTTATTCTCAGGAAAAACATGTATGCGAAAATTATTAGATAAAGGTTTCATAAAACTTACTCTGAACCCAGTGATGATGGAATGGTTTGTCAGCTGGCCAAGTGAACTGTTTACAGCGAAACTTTTTGTCAACAACACGGCGGCATCTCTTGCATGCGCTGACCGCGCAACACTCACAGAACAGGCCAACTAGGGGCAGCATTAATTTACCGCATACGGAACACTACAATATCAACACAAATAAATATTACGACACACCATAAATGAACAAAATCACATTAAGCGCCACTTTACTCACGTAAATGTTATAAGGAACCGACTTGTTACATTGTATGCTTCTCCATGTATGACCTCGAGACCTATATTTGGTTTGTAAATAATTATTATCACCGAAAAGTGCGTGAAGTATTCGGTAAACTAAATAACTTAGAAATAAACCACCAATTAAAAAATAATAATTAAATATAACATCATTTAATTTTAGGAATGTATCCATTACTACAATTTGTCATGAGATTTCATTTATTCATGTGTTACATCAATAAACAAATTTTGAAATTGAAATAGAAAGACCGAACCGATCCGAAAATCAATCACACAATGACGTGAAGCTAATTTTGTGCTAGTTGCACTATTAGTATATACCTATTCAATTCTTTTGCAACTCAATTTGAACTAAAAGAAGTATAATTTGTTGTAGATTTTCGTTGTTACAATGAAGGAAAATATAGATTTATATCGGAATTAGCGTCAACCTTAACGTATCTGTCAAGCAAGATTGTCAAGTAAACTTCCGATAAACTTCCCATCCCAGTGTTGTACCTACCTTTACTTGGCACTTTTGGCAGTCGTCTAACCTTATCTATTATACAATGTGCGACCGTCTTAACTTGGGCACACCAGACCAGACCATCCATAACGTGAAGCGATAACATGAGATGTCGATTTTTCTATTTTCGTAGGACCTTTTAAGATTCAATTTAGGCCATAGAGTGACTTTTTATATTTAGGGTACGTTCTTGTACTGTAGTCTTGTACCGTCGATTGCGGTTAGCGATTCTGTGAACACAGCCCTAGTTCGACAAAATGATCACATCGTTACATTTCAATTTTCAACCAATTTAGAAAAAACTTTGTCAAATTAAATAGTATATGAATCACTATCTGTTGTTGAAAACCGCATGAAAATCCGTTCAGTAGTTTTTGAGTTTATCGCGAACAGACAGACTTTGTTATAAGGTGGAGTCACTCACTATACAAAGTTGTATGAAAAGCGACCCATTATTTTTTCTCGACACAATAAATTTGGCAAAGGGGGGATAGAATGAGCAATCACTCGTTTTGTCTACCTTTACCATTATAATTATTATAGTGATGTTATGATCTTAATTTAATGAATAGCCAGATCATCATGTCACAGGTAATGAAGTCCAAATCCCTAGACTGATGTAAATACCATCATATCACTCCTTCATATTTGTTTTCCAAGACTATAATTTCAAATTAATTTTTTACATGCTATGCAAACTGCAGTAGTGAATAGGTACAAGCACAATTTATTTCAAGCTTATTTATTTGTAAGAAAATATATTCATAAATCAAGATAGGTATTTATAATGTATTCTTAAGATTAATCAAATCATTTCTTAGCTTAGAAGAGCACATTTCCACAGGGTTTTTTTTCTCTTTATTCTGAATGTCTAATACAGCTCCTGCCTTAACTAACATGAATGCTGCAGAGTCCCTATCTTCTTCACAAGCAAGGTGTCTGTAAAAAAAGGATTTAAAAAGATCAATAATAGTCATAGAAAAGCTACTATTCAAATTAGCAAGTGTGTTTGAATGAAAAAAAAACTTCAATTCCTGTTTGAATTCACAATAACAGGTGAAATTAAAAAAGTTTTGTGATAGTGGAAAGCCATTGCTGCAATCCAGAAAGTTTCTCAATGTTAGTCATTATGTTTCTCAGGTTTTGTTTAACTAGATACTTACAATGGTGTGTTACCAGTAGAATCTTGAGGGTCTATTTTTATGTTTGGACTATTCAACAGCAGTTCAACAACATTATTTCTCCCTAGGGATGCTGCTCTATGCAGTGGAGTGGCATGCAGTATATCAGCCTCATTTACATTTGCCCCAGAATCAATCAACAGCTTCACTATCTGAAAAAATAAATGAATATATATTTTTGCTATAATCTCTGCCTGACAACTCAAATCCTATGGGTAGTACATAATATGGCAATGGAAATTTTACAGTTTTACATTTGGAGTCCTAATTTTGTCCGCTGTTTGTGAAGTTTGAGTCATCAAAAGGATGTATATGACAAGGCTTCGCAATCATAATTAGATATCACATGCTGCATGCAACATCTTAGCTACATTCGGGATAATATTACGATTAGAAAATTCAATTATTTTTAAATTATTTTACTTTAAATCAACTTTCCTAGTTTTAGTCTTCTTTATTCTTATTTAGTTGTTAACAGTTTGTATTTTAATAAAGTATCTATTCATTCAAAATTTATAAAAAATTAGAAAACACACCTCTTTGTGACCCTTAGAACAGGAATAATGCAATGAAGTCTGTCCACGGTTTGTTTTGTGGTTAACATTGGCATTTTTACCGATCAGCAGCCTTACAACCTCGAACCTTCCTGCTGACGCCGCAAGTATAAGAGGAGTAGAATTAGTGTCATCTATAGGATCTACAGGACTTCCACACTCAACTAAGTATTCAACCAAATTTTCATTACCGCCCAGTGCAGCCCAGTGAATCAGAAGACGATTATTCTGAAAACATAAGTAAATATATGTGTTAGAGAAAACCAGTCAAAACAAGCTTGGCTTACCTACATGTACACAGTTGTAGCTAAGTTGTCAAAAAGTTACCGGATCTGGAGTTGTGACCAGGGATGCCGTTTGATCCACCTTCACTTTGACTTGATTGAAATCGCCCTTGTAGGCGGTTTCATAAACTGAACCAATCGACATTGTTTTTTAAATTAAATTTAAATTAAAGTATGCACGATCACACCATGTGTAGCTAACTATTGCTTAATTTCGTTCTAATTTTTAATTACATTTGTGCACAGTAGCAAAGAAAATCCCAAATAAAGTAAAATAATAGCTAGTAGGTTCTTCTTGTTTGTTGTATCAATATCAAGATATTCAAGATTTTCAGTTCGTCAAGTCATTCACTGAATTTGACAGTTTTGACACTGACAGACCAGTATCTTGGCAACACCATCCAGTTCGTTCGAGCTACTGAAAAATCTAACAAATTAGGTCTCAGATATACTTTTTGTTATCTCACAACATACTATTACTTTATTTCATTATGTTATTTTTTCACATACTTAGAGAATTTAGACGCGTTACTTCACGACAAATTGACAAAATGCTTTGAGAATAATCTTACTTTAACAAGAATAAATAAGTTTGGCATAGCTTGTGCCCCGCGCTGGCAGATTAAAAAGCAAATATCTCATTTGACAGGCATGTTTCACTCTCAGTGATTTGTTGAGACTGTCAATAGAATCAATCGAATCAAATCAAGTTTTATTTGACCTCACTTCACTTTACTCGCTCACACACAAGACAAGAGTCTTTAGCAAGTAAATCATAGATAGAAAGGTGTATGAATATTAGTGTTGACTTAATAATCAGGAACTGAAATGAGGTTTAAGCGCTAATCTTTATTGTTTTTGCTGTTGTTCAAAGATATTTCTCTGGTAAGACGCATTTTTATTTTAGTTGTTTGCTAAACACGGTTACTCAGTCCGTGCTACTCAGATTCGGGATAAGTTGAAATGAAATTGAATTGTTTTGTTTGGTTTTAGATACAACAGTTTTTATTTGAACGGTTCGCCAAGATGAGTTCGCCGTATTTCGATCATTATGACGGCAGTAAACTGTTTCAGGGATTAGCCACTAGAATTGGCCTACCATTGGATCTTGTAAGTATTTACCAAACATTTCCTTGGATCATGTTGTGGCATTGTGTTTGGTAATAGTGGCCCATCATCATAAATCACAGTTAATTTTTGTCTTGACAACACATTATAGATTTCATGAATTGCCCTGTTCTAACATAATATTGTATTATGGTTGTGTATGCTGAAGTGACCTATAAAAAACAGGCACTGCTATTGAAAAAAAAGTGATTGAGACACAAGATGCACTATGAGGAGTGACACCACCAAATCACTTTCAATCTCATGTTATTGTTTGCAATCACATGTATTGTAATCAAAATTGTGTTTCTTAGCAACAACCTTAGCAAACATGGCTGTCATTACAATACCATTTATTATGAAAAGGTTCCACAGGGACTAGTTTTATTTCAGTTTGAGCATTTGGGTCAAACATTTTTAAATACATACAATACAATACAATAACTCTTTACATATAATTATTTGTATTTGATTTACTATTTGAATTATATTTTTTTCTCTTTTGTATTGGTCGCAAAATAGACATCTAGTGTGTATGTATTGTGCCACAAAAGTAGATAAAAAGAGTAGATGTAGTTTGTTGTTTAGTAAATTTCTCACAGCATGAATGTCACACCAATTGTCACTCAATCTATTCATAGAATGACATCACTGATACTGTCATGATCATTGAATAGATCAAGTTCATGGCCCTATTTTAGAACAGATTATAACATCAAAATGTGTAATAGGTTTAGAACTTTGTGGTCAAGTTGTTTAATAGCATTCAAAATATTATTTTGTTAAGAAAATTCTAAATAACATGCATCTGAATCACTGATCCTTTATTAGTGCCCATACTAAGAGGCAACTTTGGCTCAATGCCAACATACCTACTTCAGTTTAATTAAGTAACAAGGATTAAACACATTCTTAAGAATATTCATTTGATTTTGACTAAAAGTTTAAAATCGCATGGGCCACTAGTGTTTTCTGTTAAGTATTTATATCTTGGTGTGAAGGCCCTGTTGAAGCAATTGAAAAAAAGTCAATTTCTATGCAGTATGCAAGCAGCCTGCACACAAGCATAAAATAATCATACCATGCATGTGATGTGTGATCTACATGGACACTATGGACAGTAGACCTTAGTCACTGAAATAAATTGACTATTGCCTAGTCATAGCAGGGCTCTGTAGGTACCATTAACAATGCAAGCAATCCCACTTAAATTTATTGATGACCCCTGCTCTGCTCTTTGTATGGAACAACATTATTCTAGGCAGAAAGTTCTGCTTCTCTGTTCCACAGCTATTTTACTATAGGTACTTAAATAGTTTCTAGGTAAACTGGTAGTAATGCGGTAGGAGTAGGATACGGCATGAAGTCTTACCTTAAATGTTTACGTAAATGATAGTAAAATTCCCGAATAAGTTAATAGCAGACCTTTAAATACCGTTATTTTTGCGTAACGCTCTTTTTCATAACGTTAGATTACCGAATAGCGTTTTTCAATAAAACGTTTTTAGGTAGCGCTATTTTTCAGTACGTTATATTACCGAATAGCGTTTTTTAATAAAACATTATTTATTCTGTAGCGGTATTCATTATAACGTTATTAATAGCGATATATATCGATACTTCGGCAAGTGATATAATAACGTTATAGACCATCTCTTTCTTACACTCTATAACACCCGCTCTATATAACGTGCAACAAACATATGCAATGACAAATCTGTACTGTTTTCGTGAATTGTCAAAACATACTTTACAAATTTGTTTCGTGGGACGTTGCGCAATCCATGAATCAAGCGCACGGCACGCCGTGCCGGTACGGGTGCGTGTTCCCAAAGTAAAGTATACCAACGCAGCGGCAACAGCGAGTAGTTCATAATCAGTTTCATAGCGTTATTATACCTAACGCTATTTCATAACGTTATGGTTTTCTTTAAACACAAACGACATATACCGGTATTATATCGTTTTTTTCATAACGTTTTAAAGGTCTATAACGCTATTTCGTAAAGTTACGGTTTTCTTTTCGTTATGATATGATATAACGTTATGAAGGAATATAGAATTTGTTTGAACGAAATTTTAAACACAAACGATATATACCGCTATTATATCGTTTTTTTTTATAACGTTATAAAGGTCTGGTTAATAGCCCCTAAAAAGGTAAGTGTAAAAGTATTTACTTGTTTTAAAATTCAGTTTATCTTATCAAATAACTTTTGTCATTCTCCGAATTGGCACGACTCACCGGCAGGCGCTTTAAATGGCACATAGAATGAATTGACTCCAGTAAAACATTTTTTTTTGGTAAAGAAAGTTACCTATTAGTTATACGCGTTTCTTAACACGCTTGACTACGGATATTTTACGATGGTATACTTAAAACTGGTAGAATCCACGCCTTAAGTTCCAGTTTCGACATTCACTGATAATCATCCTAATTAACATACAAATACGGAACATTGAAATAATAGAACCTCTAGAATTACACGTTGTTAACGTTACCTAGTTAGCGTTATTACGACTTAACTTAGAGTTAACCCATTTTAAATACTTACCTATTTAATATTTAAAATACCTACTATTTAAATAAGTATTTCTTTTCTGCTAGGTAACGTAACGATTTGCATTATAAAGTGGCTACAATGAATTCTTGTTTGGGCTTCAACAGAGTCTGATGCTAAACGCGGAAAGCAAAACACGTAACATCATGTGACATCATGCGACACTATTATAGTACACAATTTAACACACCACTCATAAATCAGAATGAAGCGCACTTTACGTCGCACCATTGTGCTCTTCATTCTGCAGCGAAAGCCAGCATTGGCGTTAATTGGTGGACAATACCGCACTCAGTAGCCGTAGGCAGCACACTAGTTGTCGTGGACATAAAGCATATATCCCTGTGGAATCTGTTCGTGGATGTAATTTCTTAGAGATCGCCCAGGCGGAAATAGAAACTAGGCCAACATGGCTTGCATTTTGTGTCTACATTACTTAGATGGTGTCAAAAGTGCCAGGCCATTTTGTGTAACGCGCGGGCGCGTAACCGTTTTCGTTTGTCAGAACGAAATGGTGAATGCGATCGTGATTCCGAGGGCGTTGGACAACATGGCCTGTCTGGATTTCCTGCAATAGCTACCTAGCTAGGAACTCCATCGTTGCGTTAACGTCTAATAATTAGGATGTTTTAGATTACTTTGTCATGTGTTTCTTTGTCTGAGTAGAAAAAAGCGTAAAATTTTGCTTTGATTTATGATTTCACTAAGGCACATGATTAGTTTCATAACATCATATTTTCCTTCCATTAGGTTAATTTTTTGATAGCACAAATAGCTGCACTATGCCTGGCAAGACTGTTTCGGAAACCATTGAAGCTTGCTTCGCCAGAATTTCGTCATTCTGTGTGCCTTATTATAGGTCTGATAATGGGATATTTTTGCTTTGGGAAGTAAGTTATTTCATGTTTTTTGAACTAACTAGAATAATTGCACTAGTACTTTTATTTGCTTTAAATCTCTACAAGATTTAACACTTTTGCCTGTCTAATCCAAGCAGAGCAAACTCTAAATGAAAGGTAAGAGTACCTACCAGTGGCGTGGGGTCAAGTATATCAGAGGGCAAGCCGAAGGGAATTTAACTAGCCTTTTCCTCTAATTCTACACAATAAAAGTGCCCAACTGCCTTAAAATAGGCAAGCCGGTGGAAAACGAGTTACATGGACGACACGCCACTGAAGAGTACAGTACCTACCTACTTACTTGAAGTAGACTAAAAAATTAATGACAAACGAGTTCAAAATTCTAGAGTTTACCCTGGCTGCTTTCCTTATTAGTATAATCCGCGAGTTTTGCTAGTATGTATTTACCGTGTTCCTGTCTCGTAACTACGAGACATTGAGAAAGAGATGGAGCCTGCATGTTCCATAGCATAGCTATAGGTCCTCTAAAGAAATACGTTACAAGCAGAACAGTGTCGAAGAGCTCAAAAAGATTTATGCGCAATACCCAACTTTGCCAAGTCTCTTATTGTCCATGACCACATTAAGTCGCGATAGTTACGTAGAAGCGACACTCCTTTTTAATTTCTAGGTACATACTCGTACATGTGTACCGATGCGTGTCGATGCGAGTCGTATCTACTCTTATCTACTACAGAGCAGCAAGTGTAGTGTAGGTGGTGGGCGCTCGACTCAGGTTACGTGCCTACTGGAATTCGCATTTGCTTACAATGAGGTTGCGCTTTTCCTTCCACTGAGACCTGCTAAATCGACCAATCGTATTACATAGTTAATATTCGCATCTGACCCCGCTCAGCTTGCAACATTATAATGTGATTGGTCAATTCAACATATCTCTGTTCGGCTCCGCCTCAATGGTAGCGCACCCTTAAAAAACCTACCTGTGCCTACGTGCGGCTAAGTGCAAAAATAAGTATCGATAGGAACTTCTCAAAAATATGTCCCACGACCTTATTAAGCTGGTGTAAGAGCGTACGGTACTTTTGTATTTGAAATTTTGTCTAGATACATATTATTACACTTGACTGTACATAGTGATATAATAACTATAATGCTATATTGAGAACTGTGACAGATCGCATCGAACGGGGTTTTTACGGAATCCTCGAAAAATTGAGTTGATTCCTTGCTATGATGTTTTTCAAAAAATCTTGATTGTTAATTCTTTGAATTAATTAAGGAGTTTCACATCTACGTAAACTATCTTAAAAACCACCGTAGCATTGTTACCATTTCTTGCGATGTTATGTATAATATAGACCTACAATGCTGTGTTGAATTATCTCATAGCTTTAGATAAAAGAGGATAAAAGGTATTATGTTTATTGTTCCTGTAAACGCTATGGTTTTCTGAATTAAGTAAATAAATGTCAGTAACAAAATGAAAGATCTCTTGAGTTTTATAACGTTGAATTGTTTTTGCAGGCAATCGATACATTTATCCGTACTGGCAATGCTGAGTTACACATTGCTGAAGTTCCTGCCCCAACATTTAGTAGGAAAGTAAGTATTATTTTTTTTAAAAATTAATGGAAACTAGTTAGGAAACTTGGCCAATATGATTAAGGATCGATACGCGTTGTTACTCTTGGAACAACTTACAGACACGAATAGATACACATACATTTTATTGATGACATGGCATAAACTGAACTGAAGTAGAAATGGGCGGAATAATTGTCTAGAAAGACCGACGAGAGCCGGTTACAGGGTGTTAGTCAAGATTGAAATTGAAATGTAGATTAGTAGGCAGACCGCCGGCCCATTGGTCACAGTCGTCATTTGCACAGGACGGGGCAAAGTGGGATGAAAACATAGAGTCCTTTACCCAGCAGTAGCTGGATATAAGCTTGAGTTATTTGATCGATAATTGTGAAATTAAATGCCAAAACGTACAATTACTAATTTTGAGATCTTGTTTCAGTGCTATTTTAGCGGCATCTATATTTTATTTGTCGTGCTTGCACTTGCATCGACAAATCTACCATACGGCTGATTACTCACTGGATATAACAGGTACAATAATAATCATCTTTACGTGTACGTTAGTATTACGACTAATATATCGAACCATTGTTAGACGCTGATGGAGTACTTAATAAATCATGTCTCAAATAACAATTTTCTATTAACTGACACGCGTTGAACTCATGTTCAAGGGTTGTCTAAGTTTCCTTAGTAACAAGTTAAGTTTAGTAGTGTTTAAGGCGGCACTCAATGTCCATACAAAATTAGCAGGTAAATTCACTAAACGCGACCAACCACCTACCAGTAGGTAGCTCAGTGATTGCCAATGACCCGACTATACACTGTGTCTTAGAATTGGCATTGTTCATTTTTTTAAGCTGTGCTTTTAACACCTTTGTTTGATAAAATGGACTATTTCAAGCAACTGATTTGAATATTATGCTTTTACGTAGCTTTGTTAATTAATAATAAATGTTTTTTCGCTGTTTGATAATTCGTGAATTTAGACAGAATCCCAATCACCTTCGTTCGGCTGGCTATAAAAAAAACGGCTTTGTCTATGGTTTTGTCGATTTGACAGTGACACGTGACAGTTGCCATAGCTAAACTTTTTTTTTTCGTTTTTGTGGCAAACATTCGATGCTGGATTCTGTCTAAAAACCGGGTCGTTCGGTCAAACAAAGGTTCAAAGTACTTTTACAAAAATATCTGCAATCATAAAGTATTTTTGAAATCGGATAAATGATGGTTTTCCTCGAAATGGTTTTCGAACTGGAGCATACTAAAAAAAATGAACAATGCCAATTAGTCCCGAATTCTGCAGCAGGTAGTTAGTTTCACTGTTAACATACTATGGTCGATATTATTCAGGTATACGCAGTCAAGGGGTGACTCAATTTTGAATTAAATTGTACTAACCGAACCACCACCTGCTAAAATATTCTAGAACAACTAATACACCTTGTATACATATTTAGTATATTTACCCACCTAACTCAAATTCTATTTTAAGTAATAATACATTACTAGCGATTTATTTAAACTTGAATTAGGTAGGTACCTGATTTCTCAAGAACGTAAAAAATAAAAACTTATATTTTAATATTCATACTATTCATTGAATTCTGTTTCAACTTGAACTGTACCCCTAGGTAGCTGATCATTAAAACACAAAGGCAATTAAATATGTATTAAGATAAATACCTACTTAGGTATAACATTGTTAGAAAATGCATTTATTATCAATTCAAGAGTTAAACATTCCGTTATCGTATCTTACCTACATACATACAGTTCCATAAAGGTGTAAATGTCTGATATTGATATTGTCCTTTCTCTCATTGTTTCTTTTGTTGCTTATTGAATTGATAATATCTAATTATAGGTGTAAGATATAGTAAGTTCACCGTCCTCGTGAACAAAGAAAGTAAATAAATACAAAGCACCTATTAATGATAGATAAGCGACGTATGTGGTCCAAACGTTATTATACAGATGCCATTAGATATATCGTAGTGAGCGAGGTCCTCAAATATTTCGGAGCAACATTGAATTTCAATAAATTCGTTACACGATAAGGTTAACGACATCAGAACACGCAATTCGTCATAAATATAAGAGCAGCGACTTTTCAATAAATTCGGGTCATTCAATAAGGTAAAAATATCAGAAGGCATAGATAGGTATTGACGCAATCAGACTGATCATAAATATCGGAACATTTGTGAAAAATAAACCTTACGTAAATAATAATAGATTCGAATTTCAAACAAATACTATAGTTATGCCAAAATGAAAGATGTCACCTATTATAGTATGCTCGTTTGTATGCATAGTTCACTGTAATTCAAAGTGTTTGTTAAAAAGTGAAGGTATATTTTCCACAAATGTTCTGATCTTTATGATCAGCCTAACTTCATCGATACCTTTGACAACAAGTGACGTCTCGATTTTATTGAAAGGTCGCTGCTCTTATATTTATGACTAATTGCGTGTTCTGATTAGAGATGAAACGGATAGCAGTTTGGCCGGATACCGGATACCGGATATTCGGCCGACCATTTGGCCGGATAGCCGGACATCCGGCCGCCGGATATCCGGCGACACTTAGCCGTTTGCGTAGGCGGCGCGCCTACGATCGGGTGGACTCGGTTCGATTCCAAACAATTTTCAAATTGCAGTAGTGTGTATAGCGAAAGACTTTTTTCTGAAGCTGGCCTTATTTATGAAGAGAAACGCAACCGCCTGCTACCTCTCAATGCAAAGAAATTAGTATTTATTCACCATAATTTGCCCTTAGTGCAGTATGAGTACTAAAAGCAAATAATTACTCAAAAATAATTACTCAAAAATATGTTTCTTTTATTCAGATTTTTTTTATTCGGCCGGATAAATATCCGGCCGAATAGTAGCTATCCGGTATTCGGCCGGATAGTATTATGGCGGCCGGATAGTATTATGGCGGCCGGATAGGCCGGATAGGCCGGATACCGGATAGTTACCGGATATCCGTTTCATCTCTAGTTCTGATGTTATTAGCCTTATTTAACGTTACGAATTTATTGAAATTTAAGGCTGCTCCGAAATATTTGATTAGGTACCTCGCCCGCTACCATATATCTATCTGATGGCGACAGTAAAACGAATTCCCTAGTAAAGTATTACTCTATAACTACTTCAAGTGAATCTACGAAAGATAAAATATATAATAGTTGGATTAAAATATGGTGAAAGAAAAACTTCTGAAACGACGACATTCGTATAGCCGTAAGAGAGTATCAGATATATTTCGAGTGCTTGTTCTGTCCGATATTTCCCTATGAGCCTAATACTGTATGCCTTTTTTTGACACTAGCTGGCATTCGCGACTTTGCGGTTGCGTAGAGTTTATATCGTTCATACATACACAAACACACATACACAAATCACGTCTACATCCCTTACGGGATAGACAGAGCCTGAGGTAACAAAACCTAAAGGCCGCATTTAGCATGATTGTAGGCGTACCTATAGGTAGGTGGAAGAATCTGTTCTTCGGAACTATGGCACCGATTTTAGATTTAATAAAAATGGCATTACATTTTTTTATACCATAAAATATACTGTTTTTTTCGTAATAACTTTTTCAAAATTTCTGCCAACGTTATAAATAGGTTCTTCGTAGTTATTTTTGATAGTGTTACTTATTATTCAGTCAAAAGGAACACATTCTTAATGGAATCTTGTTATACAATTAAAATAAAAACTCAGTAAATATTTCATTAGAGCCAATTATAATTATTTTGACCGGGTCTGATCTCCGGCTATGTATGTTTTTTCTTTAAATTGAATGCCAACAGATTCCTATATAGTTAGATAGTTTTCCACTTCTACCTACTGACCCATTTGGATTTTATATCGGATTGATCCAGTCATTCTTTAGTTTTCCGCTTAGCAACACATTTAGCATTTTTTTTATTTATGTAAGTAGTTAAATAGATAGATAATAGTGACAGTATGACACGAAGTCTGCTGATGGTTTTGATAAAATGGAAGTACTGTATTCATCATTTACGTACATTTGCAGGACCTTTAATGGTGATAACACAAAGAGTTACCTCTTTGGCTTACTCGCTCCAAGACACTTTGACGCAGAAAGAAATCAATGCGAACGGTAGTCATTCGAGCATAGGCCAGCTGTCGACAAAAATCGAAAAAATACCGTCTCCACTGGAATACTTTGCATTTACATTGGCTTTCCAAACGTTGATGTGCGGACCAGTGGTGTTTTACTCAGACTACATCGACTTTATAGAGGGCGCTCGGGTTGATGCAGTGAGTATACTCGTAGGGACGCGAAAAAGTACTAAATATTAAGCCAGTTAATTTGACTCTTGCTCAAGCAAGATTAGGACATGCCAAACGGTTTTTACTGTATGTAATTAACTGAGCAAGACGTAATTTGACGTATATTTTTTCAGAATGAAAAGGAAAAACAAGAAGTGGAGCCTTCCCCGCGGAAAGCTGTGATGTATAAAGTGGCGGGATCGCTGGGGGCTGCTCTTTTATATTTAACACTGGCGAAGAAATACCCTCTCTCAGTTTTAGGAGGTGAGTCCCTGTCTTACTCCTTATGTTATGTCTATGGGGACATGAAATTAAAAGCAAAATCAGAATTAAAATCCGACAGACAGCCGATCGGGCGGATGTGGCGAAACTATAAAGCGAAGCTATATAGGACTGGAATTATTGTTTTATTTTTATTTTAAGGCCTAGCTGATCCAGCATCAGAGGTGTCTCGGTCGTGGTCAGCGGTTTATCTGCTCTGGTACGCTTACTTGTCGACCCTAGTGGTTCGCTGCAAGTACTACCATGCGTGGTTATTGTCCGAAGCCATCTGTAATAACTGCGGCATGGGTTTCAACGGCTACGACAACAACGGGACGCCTAAATGGGACAAAATGTCCAACATTGACGTCTTTGGATTTGAGGTAGGTTTTTGAATTATTTTCTTCGTCTGCTTAGTTATAAGCCAATCCTGAAGTCAGTCAGAAAATTCACGTGGTCACAAACTGTCGTATTTATAATATTAATAGGATGTCATCAAGTTTCCAAATTTGTTTAGATATATATTTTATACCTAAGCGGATCTCAATATACCTAAGCGGATCTCAATATGAATGAAAACATGTTTGAACAATCAGCTCCGTATCGCTACGTAACCTCGTCAGTTTGACGTCAGTTTTTGTAACTTTTGATCTCTACGTTATTACTCAATACAAAATATTAAACATAATTTTCAATTTTGTTTTCTAAAATTGCACATCTGATAGGTAGGTACGTATAATGTATATATGTATGTATATAAGGCTACAATGATTTTTATGAAATTTAGTAGGTATGCAGTGGGTTTCGGAGACGATAAATCGATCTAGGTAGGTTTCATTTATAGAAAACGTACCAAAAAAAAAATCTAGGTACTTAGGTATTAAAGTGACGTTAAGTAAAGCAAGAAATACTCAGTGGCTGGTTCAGAAAAAATCTATAACGATTGAGCGGGAAATCTCAGCTCAATCATATCAGATAAATTATTAATCTGCTATTCTATTGGTCAATTGCGTAGGATTTTTTTAGGTTAAGTGCCTGACCCTATGGACAGACTATATGCTCGTCGCTGCGTCTCGCTCTGCTTACTCCGCTGACACGATAAACGGTGTAGCAGCCATTTACGCTCTCTTATTCTTCTCAGTTATTCTTCTCTTTCTTACCGGTCATGACGACATAGTCAGAGAGTTCTAGGTATGACGAGTAACGTTGAATACTATTATCTATCTACCTCTTCCTCGCCACTTCCCATGCCACTCATCGAATGATTTATGACTAAACACGGAATCGTTGATAAGACAGAGCTACATACTTGAACACAATAGCGTAACTTTAGGGTGGTAGGACTGGGAAAATGGCAAGGCCCCTAGCTCTGCGGGGCTCTGTACTGGCTTGACCCAGCGAGCGTACAGAGGGATGATGATGCACTTCTTTATAGTGAGGAAGGACCCTCATCTGATGAATTTGCCACGGGCCCCAGACGTTATAGTTACGCTTCTGCTTGAATAGATATCTGACGACAATTGCAGTTCGCCCAGAACTTCCGGACGGCCGTGACCAGCTGGAACAAGAACACGAACGCGTGGCTGCGCTACGTGGCGTACGAGCGCGGCGGCGCGGCGTGGCGCACGGCGCGCGTCTACGCGCTCTCCGCCATCTGGCACGGCTTCCACCCTGGCTACTATCTCACCTTCCTCGCCGGGGGCTTGTTCACCGTCGCAGCTAGAAAGGTAAGCCATAAGTCAAACTGTGGCATCCGACGAAAGGCCTTGCTGTCTAACGCTCTTTCTTGAAATCACTCATCATCTCATCATCACTCATCAATCATTGAGTTAAAAAAATTGAAATTCGTGTCGCCGCGCTCACACTTATAGCCATTGATATCAGTGACAGGCGGTATGATATGAATTTTGTATTTGGGAGTAAACCCCTAGACGTAGCTTAGAGGCGTTAAGTCTAAGAACGTCTAAGCTGGCCGTCTTAACTTAGGCAACGTGATGTATATTTTACGTGGCACAACACCAGTGTATCGTATGCAAGGCGCAATGTATCGTTTAAGCTATAAAGAGGCTTATATTACTTGCGTACATCAGAGGATATACATATCAAATTATTGTTTACTGAATACCACACGGTAAATATCCTGGAAAAGTAGATAACCTACATTGTACGTATATGTAGTATATAATATGTACTAGCTTCTGCCCGCGACTTCGTCCGCTTAGAATTGGACTGATGTTGATAGTAGTCTGCAATAATTATTTATATTTTCCAACCCTGTATATTTCAGATCCGAGGCGTAGCTCGGCCCATGTTCCTGGGCAGCCGACCAAGGAAACTCTTCTACGACTTCCTGTCGTTCGTGACGACGCGAGTGGCGATGACGTATGCCACCGTACCGTTCGTGCTACTGCACTTGGCCCCGAGCTTGGCATTCTACGGGTTCGTATGCGTTTGTTTGGTCACTGCCTATCACGCCAAGTGCCTCTTTAGTCCAAAACTAAAGATGTTCGGTTTGTGCGGATGTGCACGGTTTATGCACGCAGTGGTAATGCCTGATTGACAGAAACTTCTTGTTTGCATAATTTAATATAAGAAACTGATATAACGAAAGTAATTTTATCATAGGGACCGAAAATTGTTCTTAATGGTTTGCTTTGATTTTTACGGTTACTCCGATAGAAAATATATTTCCGAACTATACTGAAAACTAGAACACAAAAAAATCCAAAAATAAAGATATGTAAGTGTTAATAAGATTGTTTTCTGCTCAGGAAACTTTACTACTCTCTGCACTTCATCGCTCTCGGCGCGCTGCTGATTCCTGAGCGGCGAAGGTCTACTTCCAGCACTACTGTGATCACCGAGCTTCCGCAAAAATCTTCCATCGTTAATAAGGACAATATACCTGTACGTGAAATTAACGGAGAAACTAACGGCAAGCTAAAAACTTCTTAAATAAAGTTTATAGTTTTCTGAAAATACTATTTTTTATAATAATATTGAAGTTTTTTAATATTACGCCGATAAATCTTAGTATACGGTATATTCAAATTGAATGTTAGTTTGTTAATGTGCGTGTTGATTTTTCATTTTCTAATGTTTATTTGACACTTATTTGAACAACTAATATTGCATTTAATTCTGATAGAAGATAGATAAAAACTTTCATCGTTGCTTAAATAATTTTCTTATAAATACCATGATAGTATAGTTATTTATCAGTATTGCTTTCATTGTTTTTTTACAAAGATAAGTGTTCTCTTACTGATGATTAACAAAACCAATCTTAGAACGTACAAAGTCGTACAAAGATACAAAGGTAGCTTAGTTGTTATAAAATAAGTTGTTATTCAATACAACAATTATTATATAATTATAAATTTTAATTAACAATCTCATACAGTTCTTTTAATATAATTTTTCTTTGTCATGCATCACGCATGTCGGTAAGATTTAAGCTTTAAAAGCACTTAACCATTGTGTCAAAATAGTGCAAAAGAAAAAAATAGTTGCCAAAAAATTCAATACAGAGGACATGATTGAGGTTGTCATAGTGCTTCATCTTTTATTAATTTCTAACATTTTAATTTTGCAACAACGATAAATAATTAACGCAAGAGTGCTTTATATCTCCGTATCATAGGGCACTGTAATGCTTCCGACAACTCCATCAAAACAAAGTATTGATTCACGTAAGTCATCCGCTGACAACCTAATGTATTGGATAATCTTAAAATTAAAGTCAAGTCTGATTAGTTTTTGTTAAAAAAAACTTTGATTAAAAGCATTTGTGCTGATTGTAAAATCAATGCAATTGCATTGCCATCTACGCGAGTTCATTTCAAGTCAATCAGCCCAACCAATGACCACTAGAAGTAAATCAAATTTGACATATTTGTGAAAGTGTGACAAAACAAACAAATATGTAGTATGTAGACTCGAATTGTTTAATTAAATTTGACCTTATGCATGTTAAACTGTTCGGATTAAAGTTTGCGTGAGATGTCCATTTAGTAAGGCGCATACGAAAGTTGACTTTCCACAAGAAGAAATGAAAACGTCTGGTATTCATTGTAACATTTTGTTCATATCTGTTATTCCGCCTGACACCTATGTAATCTGTTTATGAAATTAATTTAATTATTAAGTATTTTAAGCTAAAATGAAGCATCTAAATTATTAGTACTGGTATATTTTTACTAATGACGATAGTTTATTTTTTAATTATGGAAATAGGTAGTGAAATATTTCAATAATTTAATCATAGAATTTACTTTATTTTGAACTTTACCAGCACTGTGTTAAGATTGCTTTTTAATATTAACCTTTTCGCCGCCACGTCAAATACATGAGACGTCACCCATTGCCGGTTGCTTTTGGATTGAAGTAACGGACGTATATATAGGTCGTTGGCGTTGAACCTGCGATGCTTATATAACAGTCGTAGGCGTCGAAATGGTAAATTTATGAGCATGTCCAGACTCCATGTTACACAAAATAAAATCTTGTAGTGCCTCGCATCCTAGTGAAGGTTTGATTAGTTCAGAGTATTATTTCCATATTTAGCGTGCGAGATGGAACTCGCAGTCCACTCCCGAAAATTATATGCCATATTACCAGACTTCAGCCTTGATAGCTCGGACGCGTTCGTTACGTTCTACCGTCGAGTACTTTCTCGCACTTTTAGTCGGTTTGTGATCAAGGCTTTTCTCATTATAGTAAATTGAAAAAGTTGGTGTATCATGCTGTAGTACAAGGCCTATAAATTACTATAAAACTTTCCTTACGCCGAGTGCCTACAACCAGATGCGTAATCTAATTTTTTATTGGAGTTTCACGTTTCATGTTTAAATAAAGTAATTCCAATAAATGTCACTAACTTAATGTACTTTATTATTGATATCAAGAAATACTTCACAAAAGATAAGACTTAAACACATGATGGATTGTGGTCAGAAATATTTTAATTAATTTATCATGTAGATAGACTAAAGCCCAATTTACACAAGCAAGGTAAAATATACAAGTTTCATTACATCACCATGTAATGTGAACGAATTAGAAGTCGTCAGAAGTAGTTGACTCGATCTAAACTGGGCTCAAGCTAATGACTACTAATGAGTCGTGTAGTGTTCTATAAAAGTCCACCCTATGGTCATGCAGGTTTAGTGAGACTTTAAAATACAGTTTGGCATGAAGTTAGAGCCCTGAATTTCCATCAAAATTTTTATTACAGCAGCAAATTTCAATATCATTTAGAAGACCTTACATGGTCACTTTTTTACCTATATTTAACGGGTTTTAACTAAACAAATGTGTTAGTATAATCTAGAATAACATATTTTATAGTTATATGAGTACTGCAAGTTAACAATATATTTTATTTATTTTCTATGTCTTTAATTTTTTATATTCCATCAGCAAAAAACAATTTTGACAAAAACTTTTTGCAGACCCTTTTTGTCGAACACACTCGTAATCACTCGGAAGAGTAAGATGGTAAAATATGAGGGTAGAAAGAGATGGTGGATGCGATCGCGAGCGTCCGTGCGTCAGACGATAAAATTCCAATACAATACCCGGCCGCAAAGATTGCACATCGGTCTTCTCGGCTAATTTCGGGTTCGTAGAGCGTTGTATCGCTTTAATTTACGTGACGCCAATTCTCTTTCCAAAGACCGTACAATCTTTATGGCCGGGTACTGTACTTGATTATTATGTTGCTATTGAAGCTCTATACATGTACCAAACTACAAGTCTCCATCTGCTATGGTATTATCAATTAGTGTACTGCTTACAAATCAATTAATTTATTTTAGAAAATACTTTTAACTAAACTAAAATAAAGAAATCAAGGAAAGAATAAGGTGACGGCAGGCTATTTAAATATACAGTCAGCCAAATGGAACTCGAAGACCATTGTAGAACCAATTCACAATCAACATCAGTGTACATGTACATTGACACTGCAGACACAAATAACAAGGAGATCAATTATTGCGATAAGGTTATACAGTGACCCAGGGTTATATTTGGTTGACCTTACATACTACAAATATAGTTTTTCTATCATTTATCTAACTCCTCTCACTCCATGGAACTAATAAATATCAAACATGTTTAATTTTTTAAAAATATTTTATACCTAGAAAGAGACAATAACAATATATTCAAAAGATTTCAATGAACCTATTATGATATATGAAGCATTATTACATTGGTGATAAGGTGACCTTAGCAGATCTTGGTGTACATGGTTTAATCGCTTTTTTTTATAAACAGCTTAAGGACTACATATACTTATTCTTAGAATAAAAATTAGTTCCTTTATAATGTGTCAGGACCGGCCCAAAGATAGAACAAGTTGAGCGTCCGCTATAGGCACCAGAATCAAAAGCAACTTTGGCAGAGGAGGGAGTAGAAACTGTCAACTGAAGGGCCCCCAAACACAACCCTGCCCTACTCTGATCATGGGCTACTTGTAATTTACATTTAACGGATTTTAATTTACTTAGATTCTGATTGAGTTTTCACAGATATGTCAAATTATAAAACTGCTACCACACAAGAGGTTCATATACAAGACTTCTTCATTTGCTGTTTTTATTCTTCAGAAATGCTTCTCTGATGTAACAAAGAGCTCCAGGTACATCATTAGTGATCTGCAGTTTCTGCTGCACTTCTTTAAAAATATCCAGGCTTGGATTAATCTGTAACACTAAACACATATCCATATAAATAAATAAAAATTGACACAAGTATGAAGCTTGATACTTAGGAATGGCTCAAGTCAACTGCTGCTGTGGTCAGTGGCGGACTAAGCCCGTCAGAGGCCCGGGGTGACAAAACTGAAATGAGGCCCCCCAACTTAAAAAAAATATGTAGTTTTGTCCATACACAGAAATGGGAATCTTGGAAGTCTTGTTTAAGATTTGATCAGGAGAACGCGGAGGCATTTGGGCCCCCCCAAAGACCGGGGGCCCGGGGCGGGCCGCCCCTTCCGCCCCCCTGTTAGTCCGCCACTGGCTGTAGTGTAAGGTAGTTTGCAGTAAAATTTCATGATCTTATTGAATGTTTAATAATGGTGGTATTTATTCCTTCCAAACTTTTATTTTGTGCAATTATGTTATGCCATCAAACAACACAACAAATGCTTACAGACAGACAGAGTAATATAACAAAAAAAAAATGGATATGTTTTTATCCAACATTGGAAGATATGAATATAACATACCCTCATAGTGCTTTGTGTTTGTATCCTTTAGTAATTGAACTGAATATTCTTTGGATTCTTTCTTCACTTCTGTGAAGAACTGGACAAATATCTCTTGCTTTCCATCATTTCTTGCTTCAACAGTGAAGTATATTTTCAAATATTTCTTGTAATATTTTTGTGCCATAAGAAATGCTTCATGAGTATCCTTTATTTCTTTAGAAAGTAGCTTTTGGTCTGAAACAATTGAATATTAATAAAATACACACCTAAAAATTGTGTTACATCATATTTATAGTAGGTATAAACATATATACATTGTTCATGGTTGAAAGACAACGCACATGTTAAACTACTGGAGTTTGAGACTTTCATATTAGCAGACATACATGTTCCTATAGTATCATTCACCTATTATTAATTCTTCTAAAGTGAATTATCATTCTATAAAATGTTTAGGGGGTTTATACCTACATGATGCGTACAAAGTGGATACAAACCTGATTTGAAATTCCCATAGTGGATCTGTTGTCGTTCGTATTCTTCAACTTTAGTTTTTATTTCCTGCACTAATTGTTTATTCGTCTCAATTATGTTTTTCAGTTCGTCGTCACTGTTCCGGGCAGCACTACCGGAGTAGTTAAAATTCTGAACTTCAAATTCTTCTAGCTGATTTGTGATTTGTTTTGATAAGTGACACACGTTGGCTTTGAAATCACAAAGCATCTTGCTGTTCGTTTCAGTTAAGTCTAATCGGAAGTCCCAGGCTTCATCAAATACACTCATTGTTATGGTTTATGTAACAATCTCAATTATTCTGAAATCATATGTTTTCTTTTAACACTATAAACAAAAAGACAATAATAATTTTATTTACATAAACTCGTACACAACGCTACCCATGCCCAACTGACTTGCATTCAAAATATTCAAATATTTTTTCTTTTATTTACCGCCTACGGACAAGGCTAAGGAATCTATGTTCATCCATACACGACACAGACTGCTTGACTGCTCTGGCTTCAGGTTGTTCCGAAATTCATCTCATGTGAGCGAAGGCGAATATAAGTGCAAGTTTTCGCTGCATTAGCGCTTTTCCAAGCTGTGTTGGTTTCTTGACGCTCACCAAAGGACACGAACCTCAAACCTTTGCGTAGACTTCCACACATACGTGCGACTTTATCAGAAATATGAATTTGACGTTTGACGTTTTAAGTCTAGTTTGTGGTTTAACCATTTGTTGTTTTTCTGCTTATATATGTAAGTATAAGAACAGAAGTAAAACAGATCAACTGCACAAATAAAATCATCCTCACTGTCCACGTTTGACAAAATCGCAAGCAAGACTGAAGACATTTGTCACATATTCGTAAACAAGTGTGAGAGGAAAGCGCAATAGGTTCGCATATGAGTATGCACCCGCACACACTGGGTTTACAAATAATTTTTTGATCGCCATTCATATGTGTGCAAGCATTTGTACAAAATACGAATATTTGCTCACATTTAAGTGACCATGACCAGACTTACATTGGCTCCGCGTTCGTGCGTGTGTCTCTGATGGCCGTTGGAAAGCTCTTTGATTAGATCTCAGGATTAGATTATAGTCTTCTCTTTCTATGGTCATTACTCTGTAACCTAACTATGCTCCTACACTATGTGTGTTAATCAAATGTACACTTGTGTTTTTTATAAATAATGGTAACAAATGACATGAGAGACTAAAAAACTGTCTCGAACGAAACGGGACGGGCCGGTGCAAGATTTCGACGATTTCGACCGTCTGGTAACACTTTATTTATGCGTCTTATACATATTTTTTTTCTCTTCAATATAAAATAAAATAATTGAATGTATAGTTTTATTTGGTGAAATATATCTGTAAATAAAAATGAAGAAAATAGTCAGTATCCCGTACAAGGAAAATATTGGAATGAAATAGGGATACGATAGAGGTAAGCGTTCAGTTTTCGATCACAAATTGGGTATTGGGTTGAATGAATATGTATTCAATCAATCCAGTCCGTCCAGTCAAATATGTAATTGCAATGGTTGTTTCAGGTGTCTATATAATTTCAGATTTTTAAAGACAACATTTTGCGGGACTGATTGTCATTATGTTTTATAGCATTCACGCAATATTTCATAAGTGTACTTGGACTGTTCGTCAAACCAATGATAGTTTTATGTCTATGAAGAATCAGAAATTGTCCAATGGGCCATTGTCTCAGCTGTTTCGAAAATCAAGCTAATGCTAATATTACGGCTACCCATAGGAGTAAAGATGGTGAGTACTTCCACTTTCGGTCCTTCTAATGAACTATTTAATTTCTTGTTTTAACCAGCAAATCTGTTAATTTTCTTTACTCAATTTAATCTTAGATCTCTCTTCACCCCTTCTCTCTATTTTTCCAAATAGTTTATCATATTCATTTCCATTTTTTGTGTTTACATCATATCAAACAATAATAGATGAGAGTTTACTGCAGAAATATAACAATCACAATGTCTTTGACCCTATTGTGCTAGTCATGCCAGAGGGAGATATACAAATACATTTATACAAAATCAGTGGGAACTTGTTGTGTTGTGTGCCATTATTGTAAACTGAGTCATAAACATTAACTTGTTAGTAAATAACTATTGAGTATGTTAAAATCATATTTTCTCTGCAGGCAAATGGTTTTTATGTATTTTCAGAAGATAGATTATTTATGGAATAATAAAACTAATATTTGTTAAACTTTTAGAAATTACAGATATTGTGACCAACCAAGTGCCAGCTGTCATTGTGTCGGACTGTCTGCAGGAGGAGCCACTTCTCCCTGATAATGAGAATACTATGAACAACTGCAGACAAACCAGCAATATACAAAATGACAACACCCTAAACACTTTTGGAGAGACTTGTTCTGCAGAGATGGCAAACTCACAAAGGGCCTTTATCAACTCTGAAAAGGTACTTAAACCTTTCTATCAAAAGTTACCATCAATTCCGCGGACAATGTCGTCTTTGGGGTCAAGTGAGCCCCGTATTTCAGAATCAAAGATTGATCAACTGTTTGACCAGTACAAGGATTCATTGGAGGATGCTATACTAGCTGAAGGCATTGAAAACCTGTGCAATGATCTTCAGTTGAATCCAGATGATTTTAAAGTTCTTGTTCTTGCTTGGAAATTAAATGCTAGTCAAATGTGTAGATTCACAAAAATAGAATTTATACAAGGCTTGAAAAACATGAAAACAGATTCCATTAAAGGCATACAATACAAATTAAACGAAATTATCAGTGAATTGAATAGAGAAACAGAGCAATTTAAAGATTTGTATAGATTTACTTTTAAATTTGGATTGGATGTGAGCACTGGCCAGCGCATACTGCCTTCTGATATAGCTATAGTGTTGTGGCGGTTAGTTTTCACCAACAATGAGCCCCCTATACTTGATCGATGGCTCGGATATCTAGAAAAGAATCCTCAGATCAGAGGAATCCCTAAGGATACTTGGTACATGTTTTTAAACTTTTGTGAATTTGTGGGAGATGATCTCAGCAGTTATGATGACACAGAGGCTTGGCCAAGTCTTTTTGATGACTTTGTAGAACATGAACATGATCAAGTTAATCAGAATGTCACAAAAAATGACATGAATATACAGGATTGAATTCCTAGTTTTGCCAAAACATAGTATAGGTACTTAATGAAAGATTATTGATATTGAAGAGACTGATATATCCTGTATTGGTTAAACATAAAATTTTGTGAATGAATGCTGTTTATGATCTGTTGTAAATCACTGATTTATTTCCAGGCTGGCCTGTATTTCACATTCAAAGAGCCATGTCTTAACAGGCCTTGTATGTTTTAAATTACAAGTAGCATGCAAAATTCAAATCAAACATGGCAAATATATATTGGTTAAAGACATATCATGGTTTCTAATTGTTTTTTGTTAATCTAACATATTTTTGTAGGTAAATTAAACTTGCTGGTACAGAAATAGGAGTTCACTCCATTTAAATAAGCAGATAGCAGCTACAATTACCAAATGGAATGAAATTTCTAACTTTAAATCATGTACACGAAAATGCAGTATCTATGAAAAAGCCTCATTTAAGTATGCCTTCAAAATTATAATGTCAGAGGCTCGATTTTTGAAAGCACATCACTTGAAAGTACTACACTAGAAAGCGGTATAAATCAGCTTATATCTCCAAAACTACAGCTCTAATCAAAGTTTTGACTAGTTCACAAGACTAATGAGAGCTGTGATTGTCTTCTATGCTACTCATATTTCAAATTCAGCACAATTTTTCACCACTTTCGAGTGGCGTTTTCACACGTGCTTTAAAAAATCTGGCCCCAGTTTTTTTTACATTCAGCTCTAATGAACGAATGCTGAAAGTGATTGGAACATAATGTGACGAACATCAATAATTATACTTATTATTTGCATGTTAATGGTCACCCTGGGTTAGTAACTGGCTTTAGAAAAAACTATATCTGTAAATACATACATTTTATTTTAATATAATTTTCTATAGTTAATCATCGAGTAGATTTATGTAGAGTAAGTAGGGCTGCCATCCGTCCGGGTTTCCCCGGATTTGTCCTAGTTTGAAGGGCGTCCGGATGCCGTCCGGCAGGGGTTCTTAAAAGTGTCCGGGTGAAACCCGGACACTTTTGTTGTCAGGGGAAACCCAACTTTTTTAAAGATAAGCGATAAATTGAAATAAATCTTAGTTAAAAATTCATCAACAATAACCCGCATTCAAGAAGGCACGTGTCTTTATTTTTGTTGCAAAAAAATTTTTTCAGATGTGTCCGGGGAAAAAACCATATTTCGCCCAAATGTCCGGGTTTTTTGCCGTGTTTATCCGGTGTCGGCAATTTAGGTGATGGCAGCCCTAAGAGTAAGGCTTGTTAAAAAAAATGACATTCCAAGTTTGGAATTTTATTCTTTGATGTAATTAGGCCAAAATCTGTAAATATATTATGTACCCATACACTATGTCTGTCACTTCAAAATTGACTTAGTTGGACAAGTATTTTTTGGCTATTATTGTCTTAATCTATACTTCGTTATTTTTAGCAATAGAAAGACTGTAAACAACTTTGACGTCTTTTTATCGAAAAACACTATTTGAAAATCGCTAACTGAAAGACGTAACATGATAACGAAACAAATCACAATATTCCAGGGATTTGAAATTGTAACTTGCTGTCATTTAATTTTGAAAACTGTTTTCAATAAAAGGATGTGTCAAGATTGTTAACCTTTTTTCGCACGCTAAAAAAAACGAAGTATATATTGTTTTTATTTCAAATGACACGTCTGAATTTTTACGGTTATTTGCCTTTTTGGTCATTAGTCAACGAGACTGGAATGAATTTGTATTTTGAAGTTACCTGACATTGTCTCATATAATAGGTATAGCTAACCACATCGCAATGTTTTGACACCAAAAAGGGGCGCCATTTGAACATTCAGCATAACGTATTATTTATACTAATTGAAAACGCTTTTGGTGCAAAACAAAATAAATCTATCAAATGCGTATCCATACCGAAGTAATAAATACCCTATGGGTGAGAGATTAGATCGTTTCCCCAAACTCGTTAATTCCGCGTAGCAAACTTTCCATTCGCATTTTTCCCCACTCGAATTTCTACCCATTTAACCTTTTTTTAACATTTGCTTGCATTTCTATTCTCAATCATGCCTAACCGACATTTCGCACAATATTTTAATTTCTTACGCGATATTTTTCCCATACCAAAGGTTTCCCTGTTGTTATTTTGCATCGATACGTCTTTTTGCCGATACGATACCGATACCAATATTCGAAAGTATCGTTGTATCGACTTTGAAATTATAGTCGATACCGATTTATCGACAAACCCGAAGTGTCGCTGATATATCGGTATCGGTATTTCATACAACCAAGCCTAATAATTGTTATTTTCAAATTAGTTTTTTTTTCTCGCAAATTAGCAAACATTTACTCATGCTCATATCATAAAAAAACAGTAAATTCGCTATTAGGTAGGGGAGATAGGGGAGCATTGGGCACTTTTTTACTTAAGCCTTAATAAAAATGCAATTTTTTAACAAAATCAACTTTTTACTCCTTATATTAGTAGCACATATATTTGGCTTCAATTATAACGAAGAACACTTATACAATTATAATCAGTCTCAAAATTGCAAGAGATTTTCTGAATACTGTCAAAAGTGCCCAAACCTCCCAATGGTCGGGAGGTTTGGGCACTGTATTAAATAGGCCACTTAATGGTAAATTACTTGAATATTAAATAATATAATCATAAAAACTTGCAATAAAATCAACAAACAATCAACTGTGGCACGTAATATTATTTCTTTAGGGATTTCGCGTCGCTTATTTTTCTTTTTAAATTCAAACGGCATTTTTCTAGAAAAAATAATATAATAATTAGTAACACAAACAATATTAAAACATCAAAAGTATTTAGTATTCAAATTGAATATTTACACGCAATTTAAACCCGTCGAAATAATTTTCTTTTAACAGAACTTACTTTTTACCTTACTTACTTACTTATGAATGATAAAAAAGTCGAATGAGTAGAAATTCGAGTGGGGAAAAATGCGAATGGAAATATTGCTACGCGGAATTAACGAGTTTAGGGAAACGATCTAATCTCTCCTATGGGTATCGTCGTACGTATACATGTTTATGTATCGACAAGTTTCGTCGAACTGCTACGCAGTTTGTTGACGAAATATAAAGTCACTTGTTTATGATTATTGCTCTAACGAAAAGAGTCTGACTGAAAGACTAACTTAACTTTGTATATACACATCAATACATCTGGTCGATTTTCAAACTGAAAATGTAGATAAGTTTCTAGCATTTAGAATTTGATAGATGGATAAACGCATGATAGCCGCACTGGAAACGAAACTGATCACAGGGACTGCGTTTTTCCTTGTGAGTTACGGGGTAGGTACGGTACCTTAAAACTTAAACAATAGCTTCCCTGTTAACGCGCTGAGTGAGTATGCGCTTTTATAATTTATTTTTTACAAGCAAATTATTCAAAATTCGGTCGTGGACCCGGCCATATTTTTGGGTCAGAAAGTTGTTATGGGCTTGCGTGGTCAGACGTAGGAAATTAACCGCGTTGTCAAGCTTACATTAGACCTTACAAAGTTTTATATTTGACTATTTAAGTTGAAGTCTCAAGTAAAAAGATACAAATATTTACATTGTTTTTTTTTTTCATTTATTAAACACGCGCAAGGTAGCTACAGAGCACTCGTGTGGTACTCTTCGTAATTAAAGTACGGAATTATTTATCAATAGCCCCGGCTTCGCATAGGTTATTAAACTATAGGTACGTATAACCCTTTGAACTCGCTGACCTGAACTAATAATAAATAATAGTATGTCAAACTTTTAGTCCTAACTGCGCCCATTTTTGATCATGACTCCAGGGTGCGGCAACGTGTATTTCAGACAGAGCATGAAACACAAACAAAATAGTAACATTGGTATAATATAAGTACTGTCAAGGTGAGAAATATGGATTCGCGCAGTTGCAAAAATATGTAAACATCAACCTTAACGCCAGTACAATAAGGTGTATTTTGTCACTGGGGTGTATATAATATTAGTAGACCTTGACTGTACTGTCTGGTTTTACCATTCTTCTAAAAATCAAGATACTTATCTCTGGGTGGCTTATAAGCAGGCCAAACCCATAAGGAAGAACGCTGTACCTATAGAATACTAGCTTCTGCCCACGTAGAATAAGCAATTGACATGTTTATAGCTATCCCGCGGGAACTATGCGATTTTCCAGTGTATTACCCATGGCACTACTGACCAAAACAAATCTCATAAATGGGAGGTTTTGGTTCACATAATGAACGGATAACAATGCAAGTACAGTCAGCAAAAAAACTTGTCTAAAATTAAATTTTTAGGTTATTTTATCTGAGCGTGTTACAGTCGAGGTGATGATTAAAACACGAAAGTCTTAATAAAATTTTATTTAAACAAAATAATATAGTCGCAGCCTGCCAGTGTCGCTCGGGGTGGAGGCGCGCGAGGCGCGCGCGGCCCCGCGACGGCGGCAACAGAACCAAGGCACTACAACGCGGCGGCCGATCCTGCCTCCGGCACTACAAGCGATGTCCACAAATAAATCTACTCAGCATCAGGCTCGGGGGCAGCGCGCGCCTCGCGTCTTGTCCACTGATATACACAAAATATTGATAATAAATATACAAACGCCCCTAGATATTAATCGTTAACCTGATTATATTAAAAAAGCTGAAAACTTTATAAATCCATAATATACATTAATTTAACAACTCGGGCGTTGAGCCTTTAGGTATATGTATATGTTCCTTTTTCTTGAAAAAAAAAATCTGAACCACCTTTACGCAGTTTGCATAACTGTCCATAAGTACTCGCAATGTACCTACTAGAGGTAGGGGTAGGACGAACGAGAAGCGCGAGCCGCGTCGCGCGGCGCCGGTCTCCAAGGGAACAAGCTCTCGTCAGGGCTCCGCCCAGATATTGGTCACTTACAGCAATAAATTATTATCTATCATCATAGTATGATAAGTATTGCAGATACAATAATTACAATAAACGTTAAAACAGACATTGCTGATAAAATTTCTGACTTAATGAAAGTAAAAGTGATACCTCAGTACAAACGAAACAGAATTAACTTTATAATGAAATTGTCTTACAGAAATTAATAAAATTATTTCATTTTCAAGTGACACACGACATAGTATGAAATATTATGTGTATAAAATGAACGTAGCTAAATACATAAAAAGTTATGGTGATCATCAGCATCAGCAAGACAATGAACTCATAAAAGTCAAAAGTAACAGTATTTGAAATTAAATATACAGCGAGAAACAATGCTTAGGTATAGCCCTGCTACCTTTTACTAGAGCTAAAGGGACAATATTTCCAATTACGCCATCCTACACCATAACTTATGAATTGGTCTTACCGGCATCACAATGTCACGTGGGACGGCCATATTGACTTCAAACCAAAATTAATATCCAACATTCGGTGACAATAATACATACAAGTCTAAATTAGACCATGATAAGTTCGTGAACTGACTCTTTTATTAATTGGCTTGGTACATGAACCCATTTCTTAAATGTATCGATACAAAGAGCATTATTCCGAAATAGTGATTAGCAGTATGATGCTTTTGGATCAGCAGTGATGTAATGGTGTTATAATAGTTTCAATGTAAATTCTTTGAATAAACACAAGTATTTATATTGTCCACACACAAGTGAAAACGCTATGGTTAGCATTTTACCGTGTAGGCTTTGTTGACTGCCATATGCAGCTACATCAGCACAAAACGCGTAGGCTTATATTTAAGGCATTTAGCAAAAGATTGAGTTATTCAGAAGACTTTTAAAGATGAACAGAGGATTGTACATGGATGGCAAGCACGGCTCGTACAGATCAAGCCATCTCATTCCAAGAGGATCCCTGTGGCCTGCAGTTGGACATATAGGCTAGAGACGATTGAAGCATGGTGCTTTTAATTGGAGTAAACGAATTTTTACTTGATGGCAGTGGTTGTTCAAATATTTTATTTTCTTCTTTAAGGACTAGCTGTTCTATATAATTATTACGAAAATAAAAGTTAGTGATCATTTTCATCATAATGAAGCAATATAATAACACTTGAGGTCTCACATGATACAGATCCCAAAATTCAGGATTACATTTTACATGTTTTCTGTGATAATATGGTTTTGGAAAGGCCTATCCTAGCTAAATTACAAATGATAGTGCCAGTTTACTCGATCACTTTTAGGACTTTACCAATAGCAATAGTTTTATCTGAAACAAAAAAAAAACATTAGAACATCCTAAAAATTAATAAAAAATATCATTTTTGAAATGGTGAATGGGATTGCGATCTCGGCGCGCTAAACCCGGGGATATATCCCAGAAGTTCCATATGGAACAATCAGTACATATGTAAATGCCAAATAAACGATCTCAATACATACAAGGCTTTAGACCTGGTTTGTTTTCAACAGACTTAAAAAAAAATTGACCCATATGTTTGTATGTATGTATGTTTGACCGCGATTATCTCGCGTTCGGCTGAACCAATTTCGATGCGGTTTTCAGAATACTTGTTGCCGTCTGGAGAAGGTTTTATCGTAAATCAAATCATGTTGGTAAGCTGATGATAGGAGGTACCACTCCTTAACGGTTAGAAGTTGGAGCATAATTCTAAGTATCATAGGTACGGCGTAGACCGACAATTGTGTTCTTTCAGGTTGTTCAGGTGATCTGATGATGGAAGGTTCAACTTCTTAACAGGTAGGAGTTAATGGTCAATTCTTTGCATATTATGTTATGTATATAATTATGAAATAATAAACATAAAAAAAAGTAGAAACACCTTCAAAAAAACATGAAATAATCCTCTAAAGCAGTGATTCTCAAAGTGGTCCAGGTGGACCCCCAGGGGTCCACGGAAGACTCGACGGGGGTCTACGTTGGGCGTAACCAAAAATGGGGGTCCATAATCGTAAGCGGGGGTGCATGAAAATTTTGACGTAGCTGGTGTTGAGAATAGACATAGTATGTATAATGCAATTAAAAACTTACTCTCATCTCTTAATGTGAACCTGCCCATTTGAGCAAACTTCTTAAAGGGCTCTAAGCAGATGATGCCCGCGCACTCTATCCTCATGATAGCCACTTGGTCCTGCTTCACGAAGCGCGGCCGCGTCTTAGACTTATCTCCCGTTTTCTTATCCACAAGACAGATCAGCGCCTGAAAACACAAATTATATTACCTACTTTTTGCCCATGATAATCGTACAAATTCGTTGCCACACTTTGCTGCTCGTTACGCACTGGCAGTAGGTTTTTCCGCTTTGTAGCTCTTGGCGCTGAACGTGTTAACTTGCTAATTAACTCCTAATTGTAAACACTATAAATGGCACAAAAATGTTAACGCAACAAGTAGGGCAATGGGGATTATATGGAATCATTTCAGACCAATGCCAATGCATGGATTATCGCGTGCTTCACGTATAACATACCGGTATCACGATAATATTGATTGTTTAATCAACACCATTGAGTTTCAACATGAAACTACCGTGAGACTCAATTATAATTACACATAAACGGATAACTCACGTATAAAAAGTCGAATGATGCTCGACATGTTTCGGACTATTTCGTAGTCCTTTTTCCAAGCGCTGGCGCGCAGTGTTCGTGTCGCTGCCGCCGGGGCGAGCGCTCTTGGAAAAAGGATTACGAAATAGTCCGAAACATGTCGAGCATCATTCGACTTTTTATACGTGAGTTATCCGTTGATGTGTAATTACCATTGAGTTGTTCATCTAAAGTTGCTATGAAAACTGAAGGTTTTTTCTGCAGTTCTAATAGCTCGTTAAGATAGTTTAGAGGCGCTAAAGAGAGTCAAAACGTTAACTACTTACAAGAAAATCTAAAAATACAATTATAATATTTCCAATACCTTAACAGTAACCTCTTCAGCGGCGCAATGTATATGCATGACAGCAGAGTATCCTGCGCAAATGATGGACTTGTGCTCCAAAATTACAACTTGCGCATCAAAAACCTGCAAAAAGTAAGGATAGAGTAAAAATAATGTGCTGAACTATCACAACTATAATATAGACAGAATTTATGCTTTTAAAATGATTTATATTTAAGGTATAATTTTTTTAAAGTAATGCATAACTTACTCTTCCCGTAGTGATGGGGTCAGCAATGTCGCAGAGCACGAAGCCGGGTGACACGTCTTCTTCTTCAATGCCTTTTAGCTTAACTTTCACGTTTTCACCGGGTCCGATCGACGTCACCTCAATGTCATCCGACCATAGCTGATCAACATTGACTTGCACCTGCAAATAAATAAATAATTTTGTAAATAGATACACTAGTTATTGCAGTAAACAAAAACTATACGTTAAAAATAAAAATAAAAATACTATGTACAAAATTAACCTAAACCTAGCCTAACTTAAACTACAAATAAAACACCCCTCCCAGGTCACTCTCACTGCTCATTGTACCCAGAAGGCTGGCATCATTGCCGCGTTGAATTTTGTAAATGGTAACTTTTTATGACTTAACTACATACCAATTATATTATCTAGGGTTGATTGTTCGACCTCACTAAAGCTTATCACATTGTGACGCAATAAGTGATGGCAATAGTACATTTGATAGCGGCAGCTACAATTTGATAGGATGCGATATTTGGCACTGTTCTGTTGATGACTGTCAAAAGCATTTTTTGTTTCTTCAATTAGACCTTCACTTATAAGGTTTGGTGTAAAGCACGCAAAATAGGCGTAATACAAAAAACGTGGAATAGCAGAAAATAGTTCGCTACGACCTTCAACCTTATAAGGTATTGGTTATGCTAAGCAGTTGCTTTAACTCAAGAGGCATTGCACTAAGTACTTTTTGTAACTTACCCTATTAGGCATGAGGAAAAGGGTGCTGCCCTTTCGCGTAGTTCCGGCTTCGACCTTCCCCATGAGAACCGTACCCATGTCTTTGTACTTGTCGACTACAGGCATAATGAAAGGTCCGTCCATCTTGCGGTTCAGCGACGGAAGCTCGTCGATCAGCTGGATGAAAGATGGTCCCGAATACCAGGAACAGATATCTTCAGATACCTGAATAGGAAAATAAATTAACATCAATGCTAGCTAGGATGAAAGCAATTGGCATTGTTGTTTTTTTAGAATGCTCCAATTCGAAAACCATTTGGATAATAAACAATGGATATTCATAAAAAATGATTTGTGCCAGGATGCAACAATGACTCGACAATAGCCCCAACATAATCATTGTGAAAATCAGAGAAGATTTGCAGTGTACGCAAGCTAATGTGGAATATTTCAAAATTTACACTATGTATTGTTTCGAAGACCATTTTAATGACATAGGAGTCCGTAAGATGTGCAGGGGTCATACGAGAAAAACGGAAAAAGCTCGGAAAACAATAACAACACCAAAGGACAATTGAGGTTGACGTTGACTTTACACACACATTCACAGATCTATGACGTTGACGTACAGACTAAAACGGTTTTTTTAATGTTGAACGAAGGCAAGTGCCAAATTAACAAAATATCAAAGAGCGAAAAAATGTTTATTAATAATAAACAAAGCTACGTAAAAGCGTAATATTCAAACTAGTTGCTTGAAATAGTCCATTTAATCAAATAGAATTGTTAAAAGCACAGCTTAAAAAGAATTTAATGATTAATTTGATCCCTTTAAAAAAATATTAAACCTGTCGACGTATTAATGATATCCAAGATCAGACAATGTAATGTTCAGCTTTTGTAATATTTGTATTGATCCGATGTTTCAGATGATGAATTAAAGAAAACTTACTCTCTCCAAAAGCCCTTGTCCAGTTTGGCCCGACACAGGTAAGAAGGATAAGTCCTTGGCAGTATTGAAGCCAAGTTTTTTAAGGTATGGTAGGATTTTATCTCGACATTCATTGTATCTGTAAAGTAAAACAAAAGCAAGTTCACGTCAAAAATTCCGATCAAGCAAAAGGATAGCAAAAAAATTATGAAGATGACAACTGCAATTTTATACTGACTGCTTGTTGCTAGCAGGAGATCTTTGTATTTTCCTTGGATACCAAGTAGCTTAGGTGGATTGTGGATAGTGTAGTTACAATGCCTCCAACTTTACTATTTCATTACCTATGTTAGCATAACAGATGATAAAGATTAATTTCGCTATAGCTCACCTTTTCTCGTCCCAATTGACAGTAGGGTCGTCCATTTTATTAACAAGAGCCACTAAATGCTTCACTCCCGCAGTCTTTGCTAACATGGCGTGCTCACGAGTTTGTCCCCCTCTATCGAAACCAGTCTCAAATTCACCTTTACGCGCTGAAATTACCTGGAAACAAATATTTTTTTCGATAGTTTGGAATATGGATTTGAGTAACTCAACACCAGTCTACTTTTACAAGAGGCAGCTGCGCATAAAATTTATTAACATTCATAAGGGTCATTCGAGGTACCTACTCAGCAAAACAAAAGGGTGTCACCTATACCACGTAGGTACTCTGTTAACTTAGAGGTAGAACATTCACAACTTTGAGTAGTACCTACTCAATGCATACACACATACATACATAAATCACGACTTTATCCCTTACGGGGTGATAGCCTTTTTTTTTAACAGAGAGGAAATCTTTATCTAGGCACGGGGATGCCTAGGGTTATGTGGGACTCCCCCCGAAGGGGTAAACCCGAACTAAAAACTCTTCGGCGTTGCCAAGGTAACAAGACCTAAAGGCCAAGTTTAGCATGATTGTTGTGGTACAATGTAGAAATAGCATATTTATTTTTAGTATTTGTTATGAATACACTTGGTATACAGAATACGCACCAGCACGGCTAAATCGGCCTGCGCCGCTCCACCGATCATATTGGGCACGAAACTCTTGTGTCCAGGGGCATCAAGAATTGTAAAGTGCTTCTTTTCAGTCTCGAAGTATGCTCTCCCTACCTCCACTGTTTTACCCTTGTCGCGTTCTGCAAAAGGCAATAAATAATTATAGGCAATCCATCAGACTGGTTTTCAACAATGTCATGAACACGTTCAAATGATTCCACCTGCACGCAAGCAATCGTCTTGGAATAGTTGGAATATCAACTGTGAACTTAAACATGCAAGTCACTATTATAATCTAGCTCTGACGTTTGGTGTGGCTAATATGGGTCTCCACCTGACCAGATATGGCCACTTTTAACTTTTTCTTTAATGTTATACATATAAAGGTCAAACCTTACCTTCTTGGTTAGTATCGAGCGCCCAAGATAGGTACCAGGACTCTCGAGACTTCTCTCGCGCTTCTCTTTCGTATTTGTCCAGAGTTCGTTTATCTACCATGCCTGTCAAGGACATAATCTGACCACCAATCGTCGATTTACCAGCATCTATAAATACAACAAACCAGAATTTTAGAACGGGTATGAATTAAAAGTACATAATCTTGAGTGTTAACTGAAAGAAAGTTACTTGGAATATTCAATTGAAAGGGTTTCTGGATAATCATATTCTGTAGTGTTGTCTTGACTCCACTTGTATTTTTGCCTTAAAACTTGAACTGTTTGCTTGGAGATTTTATTATATTTAATGAACTTACCGACATGTCCAATAAACACCACATTAACATGTTCCTTCTTGCTACGAGTGTCTTCCACTCGAGGTGGTTTCTTCTTGGGAATTTTCTTTGTTAATTCGCCATCCTCCTGATAGAGATAATGAAATATGTATGATTAGAGTGAAATATGACAATAATTTTGATTAATTCGTTCACACACTGCACAGGATACGAAGCTTTTAATCAATCAAAATTTAAATTAAATTATAAATGTATTGCCGTGGTCCTACTAATTTGTCCTACAGGGAAAAAATGCTGCCCTTATTTTGAATAATTCAATAATATTTGAATACCGACGGGCGACATTATACAGAAAAAAGAGCTCCGCCCTTGGGCGGGACTCCGTCGAAAACCAGTAGGATTAACTGTAGTAGGACCACGGGCAACAAAGGAAAAATGATACTAAAAGAAGTTATTTCTGAGAAAAATTAAGTGATAGAAAGAAAAAAAACATGCTAATTAGAAGGTCCTGAACCTGCTGGTCGATTTCCTCCTCGTCAGGTTCGTTGTTTTCTTCGGGCGTGAGCAGAGCGTCGTCGGCCTCGGCCTCCCAGCTGTCGACGGTGGGGGAGACGTCGGGCGGCACGGGCGGCGCGGCGGGCGCGGGCGCGGCGCCGGCCGGCGGCACGGGCGGCGGCTCCTCCACGCGCGGCGACAAGGACGCGGCCCCGCCATCGCCGCTGTCGCCGCGCTCTCCGCAACCTACACCCATCAAAGCAGCAGTCAGCAAACATCCCTTGAACACTCACTAAGGGCGTTGCGGCTACTTTTCGATGCAAATTCTATTATTTCGCGTCTGATTGCAGACTTTGATGTCTGCAATTGCAGGTAAAGATTCCGCTGGGGGCTGCAGCCGAGAGCGAGAACAGCCTTTCTTATTTTTGCTTAATGGCGACTTAGTTTACGATTACTGGTTACAAATTATTCCCATGTTTTATGTTCCTAAGGTCCTGAGTTATTTTGTTTTAGTTATAAAATAGGGATGTCTGTAAAACAGGCCAAATTGTAAACCTTCAAGGCTAAATGGAGTGGTTATTGGTGTCATATAAATGAAGGCTGACCAACATCAACTCAAATAGACTGGTCAGCTATAGATAGAATAACCCAAGGCTGCTCAACTTTTTTTTATATGTCGGGATAAACGGACAATACAGATATTTCTGGCGGGCCAGGACTTAAGGTACACCATACACAGACTATCAACTTGATGGGTATTTTCAGGCTTGCGCGGGCCACTTGAAAATGGTCAGCAGGCCACAATGTGGCCCGTGGTCACAAGGTCGAGCAGTCTTGTCTTGGAATAAGCCAATGCCTTTGTTTTCCTCAACTTGGTGGGGACACTACCATGCCCCCAGACATTAGTGATTTTGCACTACTAATGCTAGCCAACTTCTTTTATATTCTGCATAAAAAACTATGCATCTCTATTGTCATGTCAGCTTGTAAATGTCCCAAGGCTGGGCAGTCTTCTACTCAGAATTAATGTTGTAAATAATGTGCACAAATAGACAATGTTTTAGCAACAAACCAAACTGCTTTTCATACTGTTTTAAAACATTGTATTTTTTTATTATTATTGTGAGCCTATTGTGTCCCACTGCCGAGCAAAGGCCTCCCCGCAACGCTTCCACTGCTCTTGGTCTGGTGTCCAGTCCTTTAAGAAGGTGTCCCACTCATTCCGCCATCGCCATCTAGGTCTGACGGGATGCCGCTTTGAGTTATTGGGACTCCAATTAGTGGTTGTCTTGGCCCACAACTCATCCGGCTTATGGCAAATATGAGCAGCCCAGTCCCATTTCAGCTTTCCCGCTTTTTTACCAACGTCTGTGACTTGAGTCATAGAGCGCAGGTTCCTGATTTGATCCACTAGTTTTACACTTAGCATGCTGCATTCCATGGCTCACCGGCAAACCCCGATTTTGGACTTGAGAGCCTCTGTCAAAGTCCAAGTTTGAGCACCATAAGTGAGAATTGGAAGTATGCACATGTACATAAGCTTCTTTTTCAAAGAAATTGGAAAGTTGCCTTTTATCAGGTGTTTCATGGACCAATAGCTCCTCCAGGCATTTTATGTCCATCTTTCGACTTCTTTTTGCTGTCGAGCCCGGAAGGGAAATAATTGGCCCGAGTAAATGTACTCCTGGACATATGCGATATGTTCTCAGTTTATCTCGATCCTATATAAAATAATAATTTCAAAAGTACTTTCAGACTTGGACATTAAAGAATACAATATGCTAGAAAACTATACATTGGAAACTATACCAGATAGATGTGACACTGTTATTTTAATTTGATATTATATGAGTAATCTGACATGTTTCAATAATTATTGTATTGTTTGTTTAGATGTGTCCAAAATATGTACAGAAAAACAAACTAAGGAAAATCATACATAGATCAAAGGAGCTATAAAGCTTATATTTTTAAATAATTTGTCATATACATATATACATAGTAATTAAATAACAACCCTTCTTTTTAGTTTCAGTGCACTGAAAAAGAAAAACACTACACTAAACTAAAGCATGGAAACAAAAGTCCAAATGTTGAAGTGTCCGAAAGTAATGCAATTTGCACATGGTAACATATTCCAAATAAGTACTGAGGAAATAGATTCAATTTTCAATCAGAGGGCAAAAATACCTGAGCCATGTCTTAATGACTAAGCAGACATAAATCACATTGTTTTTCCTCTTGAGAATTATACTGTTTAGTTTTAAAAATCTACAATATAATAATGACAAACAAAACTAATAGTGCCAGTAATGTAGGTTTTTTTTACACCACTGACTTGAAAAAAAAGTGCAAATACTGTATTGATAGTTAATCAAAATATGTATTTAAACTCTATTCCTTGATGATCATTCCTCCACTTCTACATCTCTCATTTTCATCAAGGTGTTTATGTGTATAATAAAATACAGCAGAGAGGTAGTGGCCACTACCCAGACTCACTTTGGAGATAATTTCAATATAAACAAGAACTTAATGGAATCGAGTACAGAGCACTGTGATAAGTAAAGTGATATTATGTAGATACCAGAAACTAGCATGTATGATTTTTTTCTTTTGTTTCTAACATAAAATACCTACCTATATGGTGGTTGAAACATTGCATCAAGAAACATAAATCTTATGAATTTTGTCAAGGCAAAATTCTACAACATTCCACAGATTGGTAAGCAGCAGTCAACAACATGGTGGCAGAATAGGAAAAATATCTCAGGCCCCTAGCTCCGCTACAGGGCAATAAATAGGCTGGCCCTAGAGCATGGGAGGAACATTGATGTACTTCTTTGGATAGAATAATGGACATCTGATGAATTTTGCCACTGACGTTAAAGAACAAGTTAAAACCATATGAGGCAAAGAAATTTTTGAATTTGAAACAGGAGAGATTCTTGAAGAATGCGTTCCACATTACTAACTCCTGAGAGCATCTCTACTGGCCTACTCTCTAGTATCACACCATTGCAGGTAAAAAATAAAACAAATAGAAATAGGCACTACAAGCCAGCTCCTCTTTAATTCTAGTGACATTTGCAAACCACACATCTTAGAGAGATCTAATCACCAAATGTAACATTAAACAACACTTACATACATGCACTTACTCTTATTCAATAATAGAGTAAATAAAATAAAAAAACTGTGAAGTTTGTTTACCCTCTAAGTTTACAGTTCACAAATAAATATTCATGCACATTAGAAACTGGAGAACACAGCAAATATAATAAAACCAGACATAATAAACCAAAAATCATGTATAAAATTATTCCAGTTGAGTAAACAAGTAAAGTTAAATGTCCGAAGATTGGGTTCGTGCCTTCGTCAAGGGGGGGAAAGTTGACTTCTTGTAAGCGGTTGAAATGCAATTATCAAACAGACAAGCGTTTACATCATACTAAACAAATGTTTGCAAAGATATCCATTAAAAAAGCAAGGTTATCAAAGTGGTTTTGTTTGCTAATGAAAAAATCCTTGATTCAATAATCACATCAAAGATAGATAAAATAACTATCAAATTATTTGAAACATAGGTTAAGTATCTATTTAAGAAATAACTGCTGCCGAGGCAAGTCAAATGACCAGGTGATTTAGTATAGGTACTTGCAACAAAGCATTATGTATTTAGTTTAATTTCTCAAAGTAATTTCAAAGACTTCTTGCAAATACGAAGATTTTTACTTACGTATAATGCGTGAATCTTGCATTTGACTTTCTTATCAAAATATACTTGTTATATCTACGTCAGCATAGTACCTATTGGCCCAAACTAGTGAGTAAAACTGATTATCTCCGTTAATTTCAACAGAGCAAAATTAAATCTTAGGTGAAAGTTACGAACTCAAAGTAGGTATAAGCGCCGCGTGTCTCGACATAACCCGTTAAAACTGGATTTATAAAAAAAATACACATTGAATTTACCATTACCGTACAGGAAAGTTGTGACTTAAAATAGTTACGTGCGATTTTTATGAAATTATATCACTTTACTGAGCAAACAATGTTATAATTAGTTCTAATACTTCAATGCAGATAGCTAATATGACAAGACAACCGACTTACCGTTCAGGACGGGACTATCAGCAGAATTTGTGGAACCGCTTTCAGATTTTTGTGGTGATGAGGGGGATTCGGAGGTTTCGTTTGCCTGAGAAGGCATACAAAAAGAAGGCACGAACTCCACGGCATTTACATTCAACGTGGAAAATTTTGTAGACACATCATTGGAATCTTTTGCACCTTGTTCACCTATGACATCGGCCTGATTTTCCCAAGAGTCTGGAGCACCGATATTGGACATATTTATAAAACAGACAATGTAAAGTTACTAAATAAGTCTTTATTTCTAGTTATTTTTATAATTATTCGCGTTCTTTTCTCGATAGATCCGCGTGTGTCTTTATCTCCGACCGGAAGTTCATGGCAATTTGCCAAAATTTTTAGACTACTTATAGGCTCATTTAAATGTATTAAAAATGGAATTTGGTATTAAATAAATCATAATTATTTACTTTATTAATATAATTGCAAGTTTAATTCATACAATAAGCTTTGAAAGTGGATTCTGGGATCATTTTTAATTAAATGAACTTAAACTGATCCACCACTTCCTGTAAAACAATTGCCAGCATTAAAATTAACATTGGATCGTGGCATAGACTAAGAACTTGAAAAAATGGACCAAGAGTAAAAAGTAACACCCACAGACGCATGAGACGCGTCGATTTTAGGCGTTTCGTGTTTATTTATTGCGCTGTGTGAGACAAGCATAATAGGAACCCGAGGAACTCTTTATCTCAAACAAATTACAGAATTTGTATTTGTTATCGTAGAAAGCACGGAAATTCTCCACAGCATTCTTATTTTTATCAGATTGCCTCTTTCTAAACTTAATTTCTAAGAGAGCAAGAACGAGCGCACAATACCTACCGAAATTCCAATTTTTTCGAATTCAAAATTTTATACTTTTTTGGAAGATAATTATTTCTACCGTGTAATTTCTACGTGTTGGCCACATAGATTAAATTCACATGCACATTATAATAAAACTCAGCCAAAAATTCCCCTATTGGATATAGCTTAATTAATGTTGGGAAACCGAATCCTTTTCATAAAAAAATGTGCACTTTGCTTTACTCCATAGAGTAATATAATATACGGCGTGGCGAAAGGAGTCTCTTCCACGACAACTATTATAATCTTCAGATCAGCCTAAATAGCAGCGCCATCTATTATTTGTTTTCGTCAACATAATAAGCGTAAATGTGCAGCTATGCGGGGCATAGTTCAAACAGACGATGTATTTTATTTCATTGGTTTTCATATTGAATAGTTAGGCTTGCTATACGATAGACATCCATCTGTCCAGCTTTCCAGTGGCTTCCAGAGTTTGAAATGCGTCTCCACTTTTGGGTGGTGTTAGTTGTTGAGGTTGGTAACCACACGTAGTTCAAGAAATACTGGCAGGTTCGAAAATGTAATGAGAAAAGCTTTGTGACAGGTCTGCCACTGTCGTACTGTCATTTTACCTTCAAGAGATATGCGATTGTTAAGTTTATGTATACAAATACACACACACTCTCTCCCTTTCTCTCACACACTTGCACTTCCAGACTTATCTATATGCATATTAGCATGCTCAGGACTCCTTAATTGTTTCAATCTTTACCAATTAAAATAACCTATAAATTAAAAACCTAAAATAAAACCTGTAGAGTACGTAAAGTATTGGCATGGCAAAAGTAATGAAAACAACTAGTAGATGGCGTAACTGAATACTTCAACTGTCAAATTTTTACTACCCCTGGTTTGCTCCTTTCCAAAATGGCGGCGCTTGTGCTGTAGTTGTAGTGTAGCTGTAGCCGTCAGGTACTAACCTGCGAGCTGTGTGATTAACGAATTGTAACAAGTTCGGCCAATCGGCCACAGTGTGTGGAGAAAATAGACTTGTTCATTTAATGACACAGCCGTGGTGCTTTCAGTAAAACATCTAATACCTTCGTGTATGTTTTTCTACCTGGGAAACATAATATCTCTTCACCGCGTCATTAAAGACTATCCCATTACTGAAGTTCAACATTTTAGGTTACTTAATTAACAGTGACCTGTTTTTTGTAACAACTGTTTACGCAAGTTTTGAATGTCTGACATGGTAACAAATCTAGCTTATGGTTACTTTTGGAGATGTCTGTTCACTATAAGTTCAAAAGCGCCTTGGATTATGACACTGTCACGTTCGATGGTCTTCACATATCAGTAGGCGAACTGAAATCAGCAATTTCCCAGCAGAAGAGAATTGGAAAAACCTCTGACTTCGATCTACAAATCACTAATGCTCAAACAAAAGAAGGTCAGTATATAGTGTGTAAGAATTTCATTGTTTTTGTTCAGCATGCTTTACCTCTTTTATTTGGTCTCCCAGGACCGTCTATCTAAAGTACTTGCTTTGTTTGTTTGATTCCTACATTGTATAAAGATTCCATAGCCAACTTATTGCCTAATTTAGATTAGATTCAACAAATCCAAACATTCGGTGTTTATGACATTCAGTTTGACCCGGGATCCTAATGTTCCTGAGGCCTTTGGTGTGATTGAGATCACTCAGTTGCTGTATTTAAAAAGATTAAGAAAAATAAGTTCGTTTATTGTCAGAAATTTGACACATAACTAAATTTCATTTACCTACTGGTCTTAGACGTATTGATCTCAAAGGCTGCAAGAATCAGTACCCTATCACTTTACTTTGTAATCATTTAACAAACTTTTTTTAATCAATACATTATTTATTATTCTTAACTGTCATTTTTCTTATTTTGAGCCGATAAAAGTACAAGTATAGTCAGATAATCAAGTATGAGGTATAGTCCATTCCAATCCATTTTAACGCTTTTGTAAACAAACAAGTCCCCCCATGTTCATATAAGATTTAAATATAATTATCATCATCATCTTTAGCCTTAACATACATATATACATCCCACTGCCGAGTACAGGCCGCTTCTCAGAATGAGAGGGCCTGGGCTATAGTTTCTACGTGGGCACAATGGGGATTGGGAACTTCACACACACCTTTGATTTGTTTCACAAATGTGTGCAGGTTTCCTCATGATATTTACCTTCACCGAAAAGCTCATGGTAAATTTCAAATGTAATGCTAATGTAAATGTAAAAGCGGTGGTAGCCTAGTGGTTTGACCTATGGCCTCTCAAGCAGAGGTTTGAATCCCGGAGTTTTGCAGGATTTATGTATTATTAAATGTTGTGAGATATCAAGAATGATGTTTCAACATTCGAGTGAATGTGATGCTAATTGCATACAATGAGTGATTGTGTGGGACTTTAGATTAAATTATTTAGGTTACAAAGGCATTAAAGTGGATTGGAATGGAGAATAGTAATCCTGTAAAAACATTTTATTTTAACTTATATTTTATTCAAGTACTTACATTCTATTTTAGTACAATATAATTATGATCATAATAAATATTTATTTTGATGACTGAGAATTGGTGGCCCTATTGCAGTGGGGTAACTATAACGTCTGGGGCCGGCGGCAAATTCGTCATATGGGGCTCCTTCCTCAATATAAAGAAGTGCATCAGCGTCCCTTCTGTGCTCTAAACCAAGCTAGTTTATGGCCCGTGACATTTTGACACTCCTGCCACCCTATAGTTAATCCACTGCCCTATTGGACTAATTTTATCATTGAATAGCAAAACACTTAAATCTCGCCTGTCTTCTTATGACACATTAGCTTTTGCGCACAATGTTATCTGCACAGAATAACAATTTTGCCTGTTACTCAGGGATAATGTAGTATTTTAATATTGATAGAATTTTATAAATCAATCCAGTAGTTTTGTTTTTTTTTTGTTACAAATTTAAAAACAAATGTTTCTTTTTATGATATTAGTATAGATTGATATAAATATTGCTTTCTAGGTAGACAAATAAAAAGTATTTCCTTTTTCTAAACCATTGCATCAACAGTCAACATGAGAATAAAATTCTGCAACATGGCTGTGCCTAACATAGTCATTTAGGTCAGGCTTTACATACTTCATATTCTCAAAATATTGTATGTTTACAGTGTACAGTGATGACGGGACACTAATTCCTAAAAACACATCACTCCTTGTGGCTAGAGTACCCCTGTCACAGCAACCTAAGAAACAGTGGGAAGGTTCCAACAGTAACGCATCATCAGTACATAAAGATGTCTCTGTTGGGAAGGGCCTGGCAGATCTGTCTCGCATGGAAGGTAGCGAACAGGATAAAATAAATGCTATGATCACACAATCTACTTTTGACTATGATCCAAGCAAGTAAGGCTTTAGTATAGATTATTTGGTATATATTTATTATATTATAATAGGTATTATTCTCATACTTGTATTATAAGTAGTACACAAAGTAGCTAGTATTTTTTGCATGATTTGGCTGATTACTATTATTGTTAATGGCTTTTTCCCCTTTGCCATATTGGCAAGTTTATTTTGCTAATGTTGTTGTAGAAATATGACAGTATTACACACATTGTTTGAATTAAAGTTGGGGTGCGAGTTGGGTTAGTTCCTTCGTTTTTGGATCCGTCCCGGGGGTGGGAAGGGCAGTGCTTGGTCTAGTGCACCCTGGGCATCGGTTAATGATTTCCTGGTTGTCTCCGAGGGATATCACTGTGTGTTGGCTAAGAGCCCGATAGGGTGGGGAGTCTTTTGACTGTGTTCTACCGTACAATGTTGCTGATATTTTGTCAGAAGATTTTTGAATATATTTTTTAATACTTTAACATTGGCGAAATCATTGCTTCGATCGATGGGGCCATATTATCCTAAAAAATAATTTAATTGAATTAAAGTTTTTGGCTTTGTAGAACTGGAGGAACATCAAAAGATCTAAAGCAAATGAAGTCATGGATGGTATATAACTATTTGACAAAATCCCCTAAAGTTGCGTTTGCGAGATGGCGCTACTGTCGTGCACAGAGCCAATGCATAGGGAACTGGTTATCTCTACAGGGTTAAATGTTGGTCTAGAAATAAAATCAACAAGCTAGCCAATTCAACACTATTTTATTTGCTTTCAGTTACCAAAAAATTAGAGGACAGAATCAAAGAGGTGTTGTTCCCCCCAACTACGTTTGTTACAAGTGTCAGAAGCATGGTCATTGGATTAAGGATTGTCCTATAGCCAATTCAGTAAGTTAAATACATATAACGAGTTTTAATTTGATACTGTCTCATTCAACTAACATAAATGTACATCTTAATTACAGACTGATCCAATAGAAATAAGGCGAAGTACTGGAATACCTCGTAGTTTTATGGTGCCAGTTGATGGACCAAAAGCACCTGGCGCGATGATGACCCCAAGTGGAACCTTTGCAGTTCCTGCAGTGGACCAGTGAGCTTAAAGAATAGTACATTGTGTATTAAGGGTGGTAAGGAATAACGATTGAGGAGGATCGAGCCCGAAGTCGAAGACTAGGGCTTTCTGAGTCGAGGTTCGTAATTCCCGTACCGCCCGTGAAACATGCAATGTTTTTCATCACATTTGCGAGTAAATAAATAAAATTATTGGGCAGAAAAAACCGGCATGCGCCGGAGACGCGCTGCGCGGGCGGCGGGGGCCGCGGCCGCTGCGGCCGTCGCGGTCGCGGGCATTACTTACCGCCCTAGGGTTTCATGACAAGAAAAAAAGCCCGAGGATTTTTATGTTTACGTGCAAACGTGATGAAAACAAATTAACTCCATCCTATATTGCATTGTCTTGCTGCGGGCACAGCTGCTTCAGCTCTAATCACCACTCAATACATTTTCGGAACTTGACTCAACCTGCACAGATTTACAAAGCAGATCAATGTTAATCTGTGTAGGTTGACTCACGATGTGTTCAAACCTATGATGGTAAGCCAGAGAAGTCCATGTGTTCTTTAAATTTAAATAAAAACGAACTCTTTGTCCACAGTGAAGCATACCTCGCGTCTGAGAACGCAGGTGCGGCGGACACGCCGGCGAACGCGCCCGCAGCGCCCGAAACCAACATCCCTGATGAACTCATCTGCAGCCTCTGTAGAGATCTGCTCACTGACGCTGTCATGATCCCTTGCTGCGGCAACTCTTTCTGTGATGAATGTAAGACGTCTTATTCATAAAGTTACTTGTAACTTTACTTGTGTGATGTACCTAACAATGAGCTGTTTGAGAGCTGTAGCGCATTGGATCTGTATGACGGTGGCCAGTGGCCAACTGTGGCTATGATTAGTCACTACTGGGCCTTGCGTCCATTCTTAATTTATACGCACTTTTTGTTGATGGTAGTCGATTATTACATTGTCACCGGAAGTCACAATGTACTTACTGAATTTCAAGTAAATCAGAATTTTGGAAGCGGGTAAAATCGAGTTGTAACTAAACTATGTAATCAAGTGTATCCAAATTGCACTTTACTGCTGGGTTCATATTTTTTATGGTTTGGTTTTCAGGTATAAGAGGGGCTTTACTAGAATCTGAGGACCATGAATGCCCCGATTGTCGTGAAAAGGAAATCGCACCGACAACATTAATTCCTAATAGGTATGCATATACAAATAGATTTTTTCTCAAAATAGAGATGTTAACTGATTACAAATGTTAATTAAATTAGTAATTCGGTTTGATTAACTTTCGTCGAATCGAATAAAAAAAGACTCATCAATTCACAGCCAAAAATGTCAATTGATATACAAATGAATAAAAATAGGCATATAGTCAAATTGAGGACCTCCTCCTTTTTATGAAAGCGATTAAAAATTGCCAATTCTGAAATAGGTAATGGTGAACTACCTTTTAATTTATAGAAAGTAAAAAGAAGTTGTGTTTCAGATTCTTACGGAATTCCGTATCGGCGTTCCGAAATCAGACTGGGTACAGTCGGCGCGCTCCGCATAGGCCTTCCGCGGCGCCCCCACAAATTCCAAACTTAGGTGAGTTGTGTGTGGTGCCATTCACTCATTCAATAGTTATTTGGAGCATTTCATTTCAGCATGCTCTTAGTCTGCCTATTAATCCGGCTTTTACCACGTAAAGCATGACGCTTTAAGACGGCCTAATTTAGAAACTGGCATCATAACTGTCGCGACTGTCAATAAAATAATCGAACATAGACCTTGGAAATTTCTTTTAGTGAACGATATAATATATACTCGGGAGCAAAATAACCGGGTCACGTCCTGTAGAAAGTTGTATGAAAAATGACCCGGTTTTATTGCTCCTGAGTAGGCATATAAGTGATTATTTGCTTACTTATAAACTTAATTGTTTCCACAGACCAACCCCCACCTGTGATTCCGATATTGCAGCCTCCAAACGGACAAGTACAGCCTCCGGTCAACAATGGTGAGTGTTTCATTTTTAATATTATCATCTACAAATTCGCATGTTACGGGGAGTGAGTCACGGTGCATGTTAAAATTTTAAAATTATGTTAGAAGATAGCTAAAATTGTGTTTTAAGGCGCGTGCAGCCAGACATTTAAAGTAACGTGTAGTATATTGTGTTGTATCGTGTGATGTACGTACGTGTATGTGAACTTTTTATGCTGATTGCTCTATCAGCATTACATTCCATGTTAATTTATTTCCGGTATTTACACCTATAAATTGAATGTACTTGGGTTTTATTAAAACAGGCGCTCATATTTTCGTTATTGATCATCGGAGATAAAACTGCGATAAGCATGTACCTAAGAAGCATGAAATGATATTAGGCAACATTTTTAATTACTATTTGATAACAATTAAAACGTGACATTCTCAACAACTTTTTGTAATTTATTGTTAAAAACGTGTTTTCTTTTTAGATTAATATTCGATTCAAAACTTATCTGGCATATATTTTTTCTTAACCATTTGAAAGTTAACAATGCCTTTAGTTGTGATAGCCGTGTCTACAGCATCACTTACTCATATAGTCGTCCGAACTAAAATGTGCAATAACGACCTACGTGTCTGCTTTGGAGTTCGAGTTAGCTATTGACATTATGTCAACGTGGCATGTGGGTGACAACTTGTGCATGCTACCGAGGCTTTGAAAGGGTTAAAAATGGATATAGAATGAACACATTCGACTCGTTGACAAACCAAAAATGACATGCCATTGTTTAGTTAAAATATTACGGACACATTTAATGTCGCGGACGGGTAATACATCGCACGATACATCGATTCGCACGTTATACGCGTCCGGAGTTGGCTTTAATGAGCGCTAAAAACCCGTAGATACTGTATCGGGCAGTGTAGGCGGGGCGGGCGGCGACTCGGACGGCTCCTCGGACGACATCACCGTGACGGTGCCGCCGCGGCACGCGCACCGCGCCGGCGAGCGCGTGCCGCCGCCGCCGCGCCGCCGCCGCGCACACGCTCACGCTCACGCTCACGGTACACACACCAACAGCCCTGCCAGCTGCCAGCTACCAGCTACCAGATACCAGCCTGCCCCATAAGAGCCTTATAAGATGTCGATGCTACACCAACATTAACACATTTGAACGGATAATGTCTTGTAATTGTAAAAGCCGGGTACTGACTGATAGTTGCATCGGTAAGAATGATTTTACGGCATTTCGTGAACAAACGATTTCATTTAGCAGGATTGGACCTTCGGGGCTGGGAGTAGAACCCTCTACTATCTTCTATCTATATGATATTGATATTATATGCTAGAATTAAAACTAAAATGAAAAAGAACCAACTGTTTGTGATATTGGAATGGTTAGAGTTATTACATTCGCAAATAAAGGATCAAATATAATAAAAATGTTAACATTAGACATCTGTTTATTACTAAGTAACGTACTGTGTTGTTTCGTATATTAGACTATTTTCAATCCATAATTGTCCTTAAACAGTAAATGTTTGATCTGGAATGATTTTGACGTATTCAATTTATGCGAAAACGATACCGATCTTGCCTTGTAGTAGGTGTATACAAAACAAGTATGAACTCATTTTGAAATACGCTTAGCCAGTCGACTGCCATGTACTGCCCCAGCAACCTAAAGGGCCCCAGCATCATAAACACATGTTACGATAATACAATGTCAATCCTGCCGTAGGAAACGTTTTGTTCTTTAAATACCTTTTTTTTTTGCCTTGCCCATACTTATGCAACTATGAGCCTCGGGAGCCAGCTATTTTCGGTTAAGTTTTAAACTTACCAAACTAAATCATACACTTTTTTAACTTTTTGATTTCCATGCTTACTTAATAACCTACTGAAACGGAGATGAATGGCGCGAAAAAATATACTTCCGTGCAATTAAATGTACGTCCTAACTATCTGCCGCCATTGACATCAACAATAATAATACATAAATACTTTTTCGCGCAACAGCTTCGCTTTTAGTATTTAAACAAGATAATGCCTTAAGCAGCTGCCTTACTAGACCACTTGCTTATTCACTATCTAACGAGGAAAACTCACTGAACCAGGGGCGTATGCGTGACTAATGTCATACGTCCCACTGTATGCCGTATACGTCTGAATTTTGCGCGGTTACTGGTACCTCATCATCACTCATCAAGTCATCAATAGTCGTGTACGCAGTTTAATTTAATTATTAATGTCTTTCGAACGCGAAAGCCAGTTTGTTGACAGCTGTCTGTGCAGACTCCTGAGAGTCGCAATGTGCAATTCAACTTCAATGGCTTTTGCACTCTTATCACAGAGACGTTAACGTCTCTTTTACAGGTGTAGTGCATAAAGTTTGGGGGGGGGGGGGGGGGGGGGGGGGGGGGGGGGCTGTGGTCCTCGTGGGCGCGGGCGTTACTCACCGCGCGAGGGTTTCATGGCAAGAAAAAAGCCCGAGGGTTTTATATGGGGCATTACGGCCAAGTTAACCTGTATGTTTTGAAACCGTTTACCTACTACACCACATATTTAAGAGCATTATATCCACGTAACACCGGAAACCGCAATTTTGCTAATATTTGTAAAATAATATGTTGTCAATACAGATGCACCTTAGTCAAACAGCCCAATAAAATACGTCAGTTTGCACTAAACGACATGTCTGCACCGTGCCTCTTTTGCTTAGTATCACTCTTTTTAACCTTTTAAATGTTGAGTGATTTCCGACTGTCGCCAGAAGGCACTGTTAAATAAGTTATCACTTGAATAGCGAACTATTACGCTAATCTATAATAGACATAATTATGTAGGTATCTGCTCTTGCTCGCTGCCCATAAAACTACTCCCCTTTATGCTAGCTGTAATATTCTTAAACAAAAAAGGAAAAATGTAGATAATCTTGGTATTTTTAATTATTTTTACACAAGGCTGCAATAGAGCTAGAATAAAAAAGTAACCCAAAACTGATAATAAAAACTCGAATCTCTTTATATTATACATAGAGAAAACCATTGGTTATTTTCTCTATGATATCACAAAACCCTTTTTTTTTTGTTTTTTTCATAATTGTTGGGACGAGGTTTGTATGAGGAACGTATAAATCTGCAACAGCGGTGAAACCGTGAGCTTAAGCTAGTTAATATAAAGAGTCTTCAACACATACGATGTCATAGGTGATGCGGCTAGCAACTCGTCATTATTTTGATTCTCCTTTCCACCTATACGTCCACAATCATGCTAAACGTGGCCTTTAGGTCTTGTCACCTTAGGCTCTGTCTACTCCGTAATATTTATTTTTCTTCAACAATGTATTTAATTGTTACAGGACCACCACCTATATTGAAACCTCCTGGCCTGGAAACTCCTCCAAACTTGTCAATGAATGTAAGTATTGCTCAAGTGCAAATTATTCGTTTGAATTTTCATGGTCATAATAATTTCGCTGACCTCTGGTTTTCTCCTTAGATGCCAAGAGTTGACGAACAGCGTGCTAGTACCCCTACAATAGACGAAGGAAGGGATCCTATGGCAGCACAGGTAAATCTAAATAAAGTTAATTCGAAAGTGACCTGATGATGTTAGTGCTTCATTATAAATCAATAAATGTTTGTTTTCAGGCCTCTTTTAATCGTGGTCCACCGCCGTTCGTCGGGAGGGGACCTCCGCCGGGGCACAGATTTAACGAGTAAGTATTTTTCTCAAACATTGTCGTAAATGTCGTCATTATATTCTAAGTAACAGAACACGAAGGGCCTTGTTGACGGTCGAATTACATTGCAGGCGCGATTTTCTGACCATAAATCGGATTGCTGGACTGTTTTCATTTGTTTTTAATTTTTAAAAAGTCAAAGAGACTATGGAATAATGAACAACAATGTCATACAGCAAAGTCGATGGCCGATGAGAAGGTACTCGTTTTGTTCGAGTCTAACGTTTTTATCAATGTCTCATAGCTTACGGTGACAGATGACATAAAAAACTTAAGAAAAAAGGCGGGAACGTGAAAACCACCTAAGTTGCGAGGAAGTTTAGTTCAAAAATTATTTTCATTTCCTCTCAATGTTTGAGAAAAACATTATATCAGCTAGAAGAGCAATTGCTGGATTCGTAAGTTTAAAAAACACTCACCTGCGGTTCGTGTTTTTACAGAAGTTACTCAGCCAGCAATTTGGTACTTCCCCGGCTTCGGCACTAATCTACTAATGTGTTCCACAAAACGAGCGTATTTTTACATCACGTGACATCGAAAGTGAATTTTAGAAGTTCATAGTAGCAGCATAGCAATAGCTAAAACTGTTGGTTCCAGGCCGCCGTACGGCCGCGGCCGGCGCCCGGGCCCGCCGGGGCCGCCGTTCGGCGAGCGCTTCCCGCCGGAGCCGTACCAGCCGCCGCCGCCCGGCATTAAGGACTCGCCTAATGGGTAATTTACAACCCCCTTATGTAAAATCTCACCAAATCTTCATACTCACTATAACAAAGTAACCGACAAATACGATAATTGATTTCGTTTCCAGTCTCAATATTTGATCTGAAAAAGTGTGTTTGCAGCGTTAATATAAACTAATCTATTTATTTTACCGGTTAGTGAGAACTAATTAGGTAATTCGGTAAAAAATCGGAACTGCTATAGTATGATAATATGATTACTAACTATATTCAAAGTTTTTACAAGTCTTTATTTAGTTTCACCTGTTCCATTTTCAGTGAGTCTGTTTGTAATCAAATAATACAAGTTAAATTTGCCAATTTTTTTCGACATACATTGCACATTAATTATTGAATGAAAGATTGCGACTATAAGGGGCTGTTTCTCCACTCTCTGTAAAGTTCCTGACATCTTAAGTGTCACTTGTCTATGATTCCCTCTCTATATCTTACTACGAAACAGGCAGGGACGACATTTAACCGACACTTAAAATATCAGGGTCTTAGTGGTGAAACAGACCCTAAATGTTACAAATTTTAACTGAATTGTACCTACAGCAATTTTTAAAGAAAAGTAACTTCTACTTGGTGCCAACCATGATCTTGATTACTTTTCGCAGTTGACTACCTCGTAATGTCGCATTGTATCATTAAGATAGTATACGACAAAAATGTAGCGTTAACTCTAAAGCTTTTGTCACAGAAATATCACTTTCTATCCATTAGGCGAGAGTGTAAGAGTGATTTATGCTCACGCTAAGCGGAAGTGTGTTTGGGCTTCTGGGTAAGGCATTACTAAAAGGCGAGTGAGAGTGATATTTTTTGCTTTTTCTCTGCTCCGAAGTTGATGAGATAGTTTGAGAATGTTCTGCAGCTAAAATAAAAAACTATTTTGACTATGTTACTCAGAAGAGGTCACTGGTTTCTGGGCGTCTTTCTCATATAATATTGCTAAATATTCCAAGTACTGCATTGTCTCGATTCGGTCTTCGTTTGATATCTTCATTTGAAATTCTCGAAACTTGGTTTCGTGCGCGTATACGCGTTACCTCACAGAACAAAAATTAAATGCACTGTGATACTTTTTTAATTCTTATAAACGGTATTTCCCCACGGTCCACACCGCGTTCTGTCCATGTCACGTTCGTCGCTGACAAGGCTCTATTCTTTGGTAGGCACGGCGTGGATCCGCTGGAGGCGTTCAACCGCATGATCCGGGAGAAGGAGATGCGAGCGAAGCGCCGCGAGGAGGAGCGGCGGCGCGCGCACTCGGGCAGCCGCTCGCGCTCGCGCACGCCTCGCTCGCCACGCTCGCAGCGCTCGCCGCGCTCGCCTCGCTCCCCCCGCTCGCCGCGCTCCCCCCGCTCGCCGCGCTCGGGGCGCTCGCCGCGCAGCCTGAGCCGGGCGCGCGAGCCGCCGCCGCCGCGCAGCCCCCGCAGCCCGCGCCTGCGGCTCCGGCCTCGCGGTGACAGCAGACTGCGTTATTCTAGGTTCGTTCCGCCTTTGGATACTTACAGAGTCTCTTTATGTAAAGTCGTCGCATAGCGCCTCGCTTTGTTTGCATGTTGTTTCACGCTAGTCTCTCTGTGCATGTTTAGTGCTTTTTTCGTTGATGTCGAGGTCGTTCATTTTTCAGTTGTATCATCTTGTCGTGTAGTCAGTCTCTCTTTCTTCTGTTATCGATTAACGATTAACGATTAGTTATTATCCTAATTTAGCATGTTGTACATACTTATTATTAATGCTATTTAATTGTGGTGGTCGGTTTGTACGTATTATAAGTTTAATGCTCGGCAAACAAGTGCTTGTGTATTCGCTAATAGAATTATATGAAATCTCTTCTATTGGATGTTTAGATAAATTTATTTATTGGTGTTTGGCAGATCTCGCTCGATTTCTCGCGGACGCTTGAGACGTTCTCCATGGTCGCCGCGGCGCCGGCGCTCCCGCGAGAGATCCTTGTCATTGACACGGTAAGTTATTCGTTTCAAAAAAAATCCTGTCAGAACCAGAGTTGAGGTGAATAATTACGAACACAGGTCAACAATGCATCCTACATGTAAACAAGTATGTAGTCACTGGAAACGATATCGGATAGAACAAAGTATACAAAAACGTCATAATACGCTACTCCCAGCTCTACGAGTAGAGTAGAGTTGCGTTAAATATTTTCGAGTGGTTTGGTCGTTCCAATGACCGCCAACAAATGAAATACATATTTCGTTTTGGGGACAAGTTAGGTGCGTAACGGAGAGACGCAAACGTTTATTTTGATAATGCTTTTGACCGCTCGAAAAATGAAATCATGCAATTAAAACCAAACCAAGAAAACCACTTAATTTCAATGAAAATATTATAACCAATATTATCAATAAACCATCAGGTATAGATATGAAAGTAGTTTTAACACTTATATTTATCCAGATCGCCGTCACCGCGGCGCCGGCACCGCTCTCCACTACGTTACCGCTCGCCGATGCGGTCGCCGCCACGCTCGCCGCCCCGCTCCCCGCTGCGCACGCCTCTCCGCTCGCCGCCCCGCTCTCCGCTGCGCACGCCGCTTCGCACGCCGCCCCGTTCTCCGCTCCGCTCTCCCATGCGCTCGCCCCGACGGTCCGCCTTGCGGTCACCGCCACCTCGTGCGATGTCGCCCCATCGGTAAGTAACATAATTTCATCAATAAGTCTTGCTGCATATTCGTTAGTTAGCTGCTCTTTATATTAAAGTTTTGTTGACTTAGTTGCTCTTTATATTAAAGTTTGGTTAACCCATCGACAGACGATTATACTTTGTTTTGTGTCTAGAAGTTACTTTTTATAGATTTTCAATTGACATCAAGAGCTTTAACAAACATTTTGCGAGCATTACCTTTACATATGCTTTAATTTTTGTGTTTGACGTAATACTATGTTGTTGGTTCAGGTACGCTGGAGTCTACGACGAACTGTTGTCGCCGCCGCGCCGTAACGTTGAGCCGCCGTACGGACCCAGGTACGATTGTAAAAGTCTAACTAGTGTCGACACGCGCCCTTTACCGTCATCCATGAAAATGCGTTTGCTATATAACGTTATGAAATTGCCCAGCGGATTGAACCTGTGTTCGCGAAGTGCGTAGTAGGTTTATCGTTAATCGGACTCTTTCGTCTACGTATAACTTGCCTTTGTCGGTTGGTTTTGTTAATTATTTAACCTTCGTTGAATTTTTACGCAACATGCCGTTTGAAAAAGCGGTAAGTACAAAGGTAGCGAGGAAGCACAGCACGATGTAGAACGTCGATCAACTCTCGCGTCGAGTTTGTCTCCAGACGGCGTGCAGCTTGTACTAGTCAATAAGTAACAGTTAAGACTTAAGACTGATAGACACATAAGTTACCTGTTATTTTTAGATATGTCTGTATCTTGTTAAAATATGAAATGCGCCTTTAGGCAATATTCAATAAAATGTGATATTAAAATTTTACTATTATCATAATTTTATGTACACTCAGGGAAAAATAAACTGCATTGAATCGTTCTTTAAAATAAATTGGATGCAGTTTATTAGTCCCTCAGTATATTTTGTATGTAGTGAGTCCGAAAAGACAGCTATAATACACTAAAATCCACTTTTCTCCTGTAAAATACAGAATGTTTGTTTATTTATATGATGGAAAATGTGAATTCAATGTCATTTGCGGCTATGGGCGGCTTAGTAGTTGAATGTTGCTGTATGCACGCAGAATGATGTTCGATATAGTCATCATTAATAATTGGAACTCTGAAATGGTGGAAATTCCACATTCTACATGCCATAATTTTTCCAAAAGACACATACCAAAACACCCTTTCTCTTAATCGATGTGGCAATACGTCGATTTCCTAGAACATACGTTACTATAAATTTTTTATTATATCTATTTTTAAATGGTTTGAGTATCTCTTTGAAGCTTACGTGAAATATATTTCTGGATTGGTGGATTGGTCACGGGAAAGACGTCTAGCTCTTGGGATTTGAAAATTTGGATATCTTGGGTCTGTTTGTTTTAGAAAAAGACAATTGTCTAAATCTAAACGCTTCAAAGGTTACCCCTAGCTGATTGCTACCACATCTGAATATTAAAGTGGTTGTTATGAAGAGTTATTTATATTTTGAATGCTATTTAGTGTGGTACACATGAGAATGAAAAAACATTTTTTTTTGTGATTAAGTAAAGCGCTCCACCTTTGCAAGTTACAAACTAAAGTAAAACAATAAGTAAGTAGTCTGACAGGAACTGCAAGTTTGAAGGGTTATTACGATGTTCGTAGAATTTAGAGTGCAATAAAATAAAACAGATCTGTGTGTAGAATGTAGGCTTTGTTTACGCATTATATATCCGTTTGAATTATGTGTGACCCACTGGTGGAATATTTTCACGGTAAATGATATGATATCGATATCGCAATCTCATATGACATGGCCTCAGACCGATTAAAAAAAATACTGTTTTTTGCGAATGCCGAAGCAAAGTAAAGTAAAACTACGCCTCGCAGTGTGCATTCAGTTGTACGCACAACACGTACAACCAAAATTCGGCTACGCAAACTAGTTATTATGAGGGATGAATTCAACTATGGTAATGACTGTTTTAGTATCAATAGCATGTAGGCCATATAGGCGCAACGCCATATGTCGATGATGCGTTTGGAAGTTCAGACGTTGATACAAATCACCCATACGCCAGACTTCTTTATTGCGATGCCTTAAGTTTTATCTAAACCTAATTGAAAGAAGGTTGCTTTTCCATTGAAGTAATGGAAGTATATATAAGTTTTGGCGTTTAACCTGCGATGCTTATTATATGAGTCGTTGGCGTAGAAAAGGTTAAACGATAATATGACACTGCACAGCATCTAAACGCACAGCATAAAACTGGTAATAAAATTCGTTTATGTTAAATTAGGCATAGTCCATCAAATGAGTTTTCATTTTCGCTGTTTAAAAGTACCCAAGCAGTGAATTAGGTACCTATCATCTAATATTATGCGACAGTGATGAATCCATAATATAGTGAATAATAATAATTTATTTAAATTAAATTTATACTTCGTTTATATCGGACGATGAGTAATTCACTGCCCAGATACTTTTAGTAGGCGCAATTTAAAACTCCTTTGAACGGCTAAAATTTACTAACGCAACAACAGATAATTTGACTAGATTTTATGCCGTGCGTTTATTTATATTGACTCTGCATAGTGTCATGTTATCGTTGAATAAGCTATCCTAATGATAGTTTACTTAACCATGACATGTATCTCAAAGTCTAATTTCCAAATGCTTCGACAATATATGGAAGTTCATCTGTATTGCATCCACATGAATGATCTACTTGCTATTGATACTAAACCATCCTAATGATTATTTAGTCAATCCATTGTCGCTTCTGGGAATCCATTGAGCAACGCACACGGCGCAAAGTGACACGCAGTTCTACCCGACTTCGCTTTGTTTTTCGCAGAATTGTTTCTTTACTGCTTGGTCTGAGGATATGGCAGAAAATATATATTAGGAGGACATTATACACAGAGATAACGTTTTGGGGTGAGCCACGCATGAGGATGAAGATGGTTTAACTGATTTCTGGTTATGTAAAACCATAATGATTTACTTTTACTGTAGTGCATGATGTATTTGTTACCAATCTTTGAATTTCATATTTTTATAATAACCGCTTAGAAGATTTGTAAGGTTTTAGAGAAAATTGTTGTTTTGTTTACTTCTATATTTTTGTTTAAATGTGATTTTTAGTGTTAAGAAGTTCAGTTGAAATCGATTTTTTAGATTCCTAAAAATTGACAATCAAGCCAATACTTAAACTGTGTTAAGTACATACTAGTAAAAACTTTTTAAAATCCATTGAACATGTGGAACACGCGCCAGGTTATAGAAAACTGTATTTCTAAATTCTGTGTGGCAAGGCCAGTAATAACTAAAATTAAACTGCTCAACTCACGATTGTAAGCCGAGAACAATCCTACTAGTGTCGGCGATGTAGCGGTATCAATATGTAACTCCACGAAGCTGACTAATTTAAACGATACGGTGGCTGGGATTCGCTACCAGCTCGGAAGCTAGTTTGTTCCTAGATTGGAGACGTCTGCTCTTAGAAATAATTTCAAAGACATAGGCGCCTTATGCTTTCTGTCGTTCAGTATAGACATTTTGACACTACGTACTGAAACCGCAGCATCGCCGACACAGTACTATGCACCTCTCTTGTCTCATGTCTCACAAGAGCTCAAAGAAATTGCAAAGCTCGAAATTGTAAAGTTCTATTTATCCCTTTAAGACGACATTGTCCATTTTCCTACATTGTCAACTTTCCTAACTCGTTCAATACTTGGTGGCAAATCAAAACGTACCAAATTATCAAAGACCGAATTTTAAAATTTTAAAAACGCTCGCATTAATCGTGTATGAGAACCGTAACCGTAAATTTAAAAAAATAACGACTTTTTGCTGAAAATGCCTTACATCTGCTGATATTCTTCATACTGCGGGACCGATTGTTACAAAACATGACTAAGAACCACCGCAAGGAAACTGGTTTTCAAGTGAAAAAAAAAACATCGAAATCGGTCCGTCTGCTTAAGAGCGATGCCACAGACACAGACATCGACGTCAAACTTGACACCCTTTTTTTTGCGTCGAGGGTAAAATTACTTCTGGTCTCTTTTCATATAAAATGATGTTGTATCAGAAATATCAGTACAAACTACGAGGATACAGTTGCCAACAGCTAATACTCATACGGCTTACAATACTTACACGCTCTTTCTGTCACGTTCATAGAAATGGCGAGTTTAAAACCTAGAGTCTTGACAGTTTATTCAGATGCAAAAATATTAATCAAAAGCATGTCGAAGCACCACTGTTTGATGTTCTTTTAATTATTACCTATGCATATGTGCCATTCAACTATAAATGCTGTTAAACCTCCTAACTAGAAACGTCCATTAATATTTGTTGGTGACCTAGATGTTATCTATGAAAATTAATAGACGTTACTGAGTGGGAGCATCTGTTTTATTTCTTTATGTGATTATTTATATGCATTCCTGTTTCTTTATTTTTTGGTTTATTATGTTATTATGATTTTTTACGGTTGAATAATTAGGTTTAGAAGTTATTTTTGTTTTATTATTATGTTGACTGTTCGGCTATGTCTAGCATGATTATCTGTGATATAAACTGTGATGTAAATGGAATAAAATATTATTTTTATAACTTGCGTTTCATTTTAACGTTTAAGTTAAAGTTAATAAAACCACAGTTCTTAAAGCGCGTTAGTATTTCCACTTAGTTGATTGTCATATCTAACTTTTGATTGTCACACAACTATGAGAGGGTAGTTCTTAAGGTGGTCCAATATTGAAGTTCTTCGCAGTCATGTTTCGAAATATACACATTGATATCAAATTGTATCAAATGAAACATCCAACTTACCACGAGAAATACTTAGGCTTTATTTTTGGAAAACTAATATTATATTGATGAAAATGTACAGTCGCCATTTGTTACCTGGAAGCTGTACAATAGTGATGTAACGAATATTCGCATTCGCGGATATTCGCATATTTTTGGATATTCGTATTTGCTTTCGCATCCGCAAAATTTCTGCGAATGTTTTGCGAATAAATATGAATATCAGAAAAAAAAAAAACAATTTGAAGATAATGGTAGGTTAATAAAATCAAAAACCCAATCATTTCTTATGTTTTTAATGCACAAAGCTAACCTCAAAATTCACTTGTTTTGTTTACGAAAAGACCGGCGCGGGCGGAATCACATTCGTTACATCACTACTGTACAATATCTAAACACGACCGTTTTGTCGATCGAGTACGTGTTTTATTATTTTTGAGCATATGGACAGCTCCAATGTATCTGATGGACACGGCACAGCATCAGCTTTCTAATCCATTTGAGCGTTTAATTAAGATTTAGGCGTAATGTTATAACCCTATCGCAATAAGCTGACATATCATTCGAGTTTGAGAGAGGGCGGCCTGTCAATTTCATTTCAATTGTGACGGGGTTCTGCGGTGGTACATTTCACTCGGTCTACTTTGGCTTTGCCTTTTCTGATTGGCCAATTCTCGCTTTAAGAACTGTGAAGCTTATTTTCAAAACATGTGTTGATTTCGATGAATTGCTAAGTTTGGAATTTATTACTTTAGGTTAATCGTGTATTTTGTAAATTGTGTAAAATGAAGGAAGTTTGGCGAGTTTAAAATATAGTATTTGTGTATAAAAAGCTTTGTGAAAAATTGTTTGGTATATTGTGTGTGAACCTGATAAGTCAAGCTAATTGTGTGTAGATTGTCGCTGAATGTCTCCGACCCCATTAAATCCTTTATACATGTTAACATATACTGTCGGAACTAGAGTTGAGAGAAATGTATTGCGTCAAAGATTGACAGATTAATTTTGAAAGTTATTTTGCGTACCCCAAGAGGAAAAACGAAACCCTTATAGGATCACTCCGTTGTTCGTCTGTCTGTCCGTGCGTGTATGCGTCATCTTACCACCTCATTTTCTCAGGAACGGGTAGAGGTATAAAGTTGAAGATTATAAAGGCGAGAGTTTGTAAGTTTGGATGTTTGGATGTTTGTTGCTCTTTCATGGCAAAACGGCCAAACCGATTTTATTGAAATTTGGTACAGTGATAGTCACAGTCCCGGAAAAGGGCATAGGATAGTTTTTATTCCGGAAAATTGCATAGTTCCCGCGGGAGAGCGATATGCGAATTTATCGCAGACGGAACAGCTAGTATCAAATAAACTAAGGACGATGGTGAGGACTCGCGGGTGGTAGGATCCTGTGCAAGATTCGCCGGATCGCTACCACCATCTTACTTATCCTGCTGGCAAGCAGCAGTGCTTACGGTGTTGTGTGCCGGCGTGGAGATTAGGACAGCCGGTAAAATTATTGGCACATGCATAAGGTCCTGGCCCTTTAGGCTGGTAATGCATATCTATAATTCTTTGGTTTTGTGGGTGTGGAAGTACGGCTCACTTGCTATTTAGGTGACCCAATATCATCATACGTAAATAACAAAATAATTCAATTTTATGCCTGAAATGCCTTTCATCATTTTGGAAAAAAGTTGATACTCTTTAAACTGCTAGAGCAATTTCTACCAAACATGACTAAGAACCACCGAATAAAAGTCGAATAAAAAAAACCGCATCCAAATCGGTCCATCCGTTTGAGAGCTATGATGCCACAGATAGATACACACACACGTACACGCACACACACACAGAGAGAGAGGAGAGAGAGAGAGAGATCAACGTCAAACTTAGAACGCCCCTCTTGCGTCGGGGGTTAAAAATTCGCTTTCTGTATTATCTACCGAAACCGAAAAAGTAAAACATTAAAATCAAGAAATAAAAATTCTTGATTCATTTGATAGTACTTATCATTTGAACAACAGCGCCTTCTCTCGTCCCTGGTGAGCAGTAGATGTTCTACGGGAGTTTGTAATTGTGTCGTACAGACACATCATTCAAACAGATAACGCTTAGCGACAAAAATTCGCATAGTAACAAAGGTCACGTGACAGTTAGTAACAGGTACAGGTAGAAAAATTCGGAGACTACCCACTTGCTATGGGTGGTGTAGGGGTATAGCACGCGTCACGGAATGACGAGGATCATCCGGGTTCGATTCTCGGCCATTGCTTTACTTTTCGGATTTTTCTGTGTTCTAATTTTCACTGACATTTAGAAATTTATTATCTACTTCCAAAAATAGGTAGATGCGTATGGAAAAAATAAAAATCTCATTAATTTACTACCTTTTTTTCACCACGAGTTACTGATGAGTACATTCACTTCAACTCTAGTTCCAATATTGTTAGGTACTATAATCAGTCCACGAATTAAATGGGAAAATGGAGTTCTCTTAACATGATATTAAATACAATATGTTAAGTTTAATGTTTAATTTGTTAAAAACGCAATAACAAATGTAAACCATATGCAAACCGTTTTATGGTGTTTTTTATACAACAAGACAAGTGGTCTGTCTTATTTTGTGCGTAGTGTTTTTTTTCGTCTTATATTAAAGATGAAGGTTAGATATTATTTAAAACGCTTTTTCTCTTCTTCACAAAAAAATACTTATTGTGCTCTAGTGCATAAATAAAATATTCGTCTAATTAAGACCAAGAGAATCAGATGCCACAACTCTAATACTAAATATTCGGGAGCAAAAAAAACCGGGGTGCCGTAGTAAGTTGCAAGAAAAGTGACCCGGTTCCAGAGTATAGTTAGTGTCACGTGTTAATTGTGTTTATTTTTTTCTTGTTAATGTTTTACTTTTACTTTCAATGTTTATTTTTTTCTTGTTAATGTTTTGCTTTTACTTTCAACATAAATGGGTGAATTTTAAACTGTTATTTGTGTGGCTTACATCTTGGTATGTATGGCGCACAAAACTCTACTACCCTTCACTGTCAAAGTGTTGTATTGTCACCCAACTAACATATCCATACCAATTTCGAAGTCAATCTACAAGAAGTGGATCCAATTATACTGAAATTAAATTACACAAATTCCACTTTCAAAAATCCACTGAAATGCAATGTTGAGCGAAATGTGCAATGTTGTTGTTTAATTTTCTCGTAAACGAAATGAGAAACGGAATGTATAAGTCGTTCATAAAATCCTTTTTACTATTGTGACATAAACATCTATAGAAGCTATATATTATGTTGCCGAAACAATATTAATATAATATATGACAATATGATTGTGTTCTTTTCTCAATAATGTAATGGTGCTCGATAGATTTAAGATTCAAAGCTTGTAAGTGCCCTTATTTACCTTAGTTATTAAAACTTTATTTTTACTCATTACTAAATGTGTCTTTGTTTTATTTCAAAGGATTGAGTTGAATAACCAAAATTTATTGCATCGGCACAATGTATCTGTTTGATGATGTAACATTATACATACCTAAGTTAAGTTATATAATGTATCTACTTATAAATAATGAAATGTTGTTTCTAAACAAATAGATGCTATGTGAGATAATGATTTCTATAAATCCTTAACCAGCACTACTGCTGGTCATCAATGCTTTAGTCGTCGAGCTCGGATTTTGACTTCATGACTTCTGGAAACTTCAACGAAGGTAATCCTTTACTTGTACCTTAGGAACTTTCATATTTTAATATCAACAGCATCGGATACAAATCAATATCTATACTAATTATTTTCATTAAGAATGCCTAATATTATCCAGGAACTGATTTTTCTTCCATTTCAATACAATAAATGGTCATGCAGGCAGTACAAATACCATACCGGTATCATCATGCCTCGTCTCATTCGTTTTTGACAGTTCTTGATTCGTGACATTCTGTATGCGTCACTTATTCTTCATTTGCCATCTTGCTTGGTAGTGACTTTCGTCTAGTCACATTTAGAGTTTACTTGCGTTTTTCTCATTTACACTTCAGTATTTGGCACTATCTTCTTTAAGAATAAGAATAAGAATAAGAATAAGAAAACTTTATTGACTGATACAGATACACACAGAATATTACTTAAGGATTCTAACCAGCCAAATGGCCGCCACTCAGCTATGTGTCACTTTAGGCGCGTGCGTTAGACTCGTTAGTTATTGGTAAACGTTTCTTGAACATGTTTGCTACTGGTCCCATTACAAATAGATCTGTTTTGTTTTAATAGTACATTACTGAAGAGACCAGTAAGCCATACCGGACGAGTTGGTTTGAAATCCAAGTCCAATATGGCACTTAACGGTTGAAGCTTGTTTAGTGCAATTTTCAAACATATAGCAAAAATCTACAAAGACAAAATGTAATCACTACATAGTATAAAACAAAGTCGCTTTCCGCTGTCTGTCTGTCTGTCCCTATGTATGCTTAAATCTTTAAAACTACGCAACGGATTTTGATGCGGTTTTTTTTAATACCCCGTAAGGGATAAAGACGTGATTTGTGTATTTTTTAATAGATAGAGTGATTCAAACTTAGTCGCGGGCAGAAGTTAGTTAATTACTACCAATAATAATAAGTCAAAAAACGTAACTAAGCCCGAATAATCTTTCCACGCGAAGTGAACCGCAGGGGGCGGGGCTTAAAATATGTACCGCGCGGTGAATTAGTTCGGCCGTGACGCTCGAGCCGTTATCGTGACGTTATCGTTGTATTTTTGCGCTAATACATTAGAAAAATATGCCATCGTGTGGTGTGAAGTGGTGTAGAAGCCATTCAGATATGAAAAATAGAGGACTCACCTTTCATTATGTATGTAAGTAAATATTTTAGGACACCATACTTGACGACTCTGGATGCATGCGATCCACGCACACTTCCCTTACCGCAAGTAGGTGGACACAATCACGACGCGCGGACTAATCGCGTGCAAGTATTGTCTGTGTGAGTGACAGGTGTTACGTTTGCATTGCTGTTAGTTTGTGTGCGTAAGTGGAATGACAATCGAAGCGGCAACTGTTAGGGAATTACGCTTCTTGACTTATTATTATTCGTAGGTTAATTATAATAGTGAAATTAAAATTCTATGTCAACGAAGTGTTCCCAAAAAATTTTATGCCCGTCGCCATAGATCGGATTCAAACGACGGTTTTTCGGAGATGGATAATAAATTAAACAACCCTTAAATAGTTTACTTGGGAACATTTCGATACCGCGAATCAGGATTGGGACTGCCCGATACAGCGGCATCCAGTGGCCGATAGTCGTACTAAACAAAACATTGCATCGCTGTACAAGGTAAAAATTTTATTAAAGTATGCAAGCTCGTTGCACGAACGCCGCTGCTCTTATGCTCATGTTTTTTTAAATGCGTTCCATATACGACCTACCTTTAAGATTTGGAATAAATATTTGTTAAATAGTATGAATTTTTAACTAATCTATTTATATTTATATTACAAAACAATAGAAGTCCTTATCAAATCATATTTAAAGGTATTGTAACATTTATAAAAAATAATAGGTACATTTATTGTTCAACCTTTTTAATGACCCAAACATGAGGCTTTTTACACTATTAAAAAATATGACATATTTTACAAGGAGTTCTAAGATCAAATTACAACGCATGTTATGTATGGGATTTGTATCGTGTTTACTGGACACTTTCCGAATTCAAAACCTCTACTTACCGGAGACTAATGGTTATATTCTCTTTTACCCTAATCTTTGTCCGGTATTCTTAACCAAAGATAATATAACCACTACGTTTTAAGAGACGGGACTCCCATACTAGCGAATAGAATCAGTTGACACCAAGGTTTACACGGCAAAACAATACCAAAATGGACGCCAAAAACAGTAGTGTCAAATATAGTACGGTAAGCTATACGCTTGCGTTTCTTATCGATATCGATAAAATGGTGATGGTTGAAATATATATAGGCTCACGTCAACAATTCTTGTAATCGATCCAAAGGATCGATTCCACATTTAAGTCCTGTTATTATAGTGGATAATTCATTTAATGGACTAATACATTGTTGCACTTAAATGTGTAACCTGAGTCAAAATAAACATTTTCAACTGATTATTTACGTATAGTTTATGTAGTATATTTTATCTGTGTATCGTTTCGTGAATCACAGAGGGTTCTGGCGGGTTGTGTATATGATCTTACTTTTCCCTCAGTTGCATGGAATGCCCGAATTCAAATTTATTTTGTCGTTTTGAATTGTAATCTAAATTTGATTTATATAGCCCTATTAATTTCCAAGTAAAACCTGAGATGGGATAGACAGACGGGCAGGATAAAACAATAAGGATTCCGTTTCTGGCATTCTGGCCACGAACCCTGAACTAAGACGTATATCAAAACGAATAAATATATGCCCAAAAATATTGAGAGGTACTATTATTGACTACTGAGAGGCCAAATAAGGATAATACGAATAAACAATGAGATCGAAAGTAACATGGCGCATACAGGATTAGACTAAGACTTTCTAGGAAGATTAGGAATAAAATATGAGTGACGAATCTAACAAAGTAAAAATATTCATACGTCCCATATTTTTCGCCATTCTGAAGGGCAGACAACTTAATAATAAAAAATATTATTCCAATGATTTTCCTCCTAGTACTATACTCGGGAGCAAAAAAACCGCGTCGCTTTTCATACAACTTTCTACGGAAAGTGACCTGATTTTTTTTCTCTCGAGTATATATTAAAAAATAAACACCCACAAGTACAGTCGTTTATTTTTCCTCATTTATGTAAATAATTATTATAAAATTATCGGAATAAAATTAACTAGGTTTCCCATGCTGTTCAGTTCAGTTACTTACTCGTTCATTAGGAGAGCCCTAAAACGAAATACTTCTTAGCTTGTAGACATTATTGCATAAATTTCTTTAAAACGGACTACTTTTTAACCGACCGAGTGTATATGTGTATTATGAAAGGCAGCATTATGCATATATATAGTACAGTCGCCATCCGATCGTAGCGGGCGAGGTCCTCGAATATTTCGGAGCAGCATGAAATTTCAATAAATTCGTTACATTAAGTAAGGTTAATAATATCAGAACACGCAATTCGTCATAAATATAAGAGAACAGACTTTTCAATAAAATCGGGACGTCGCAGATCGTCAAAGGTATCGATGCAGTCAGAGTGATCATAAAGATCGGAACATTTGTGGAAATATACCTACCTTAACTTTGTAAAAAACACTTTAAATTACATTGAAATATGCATGCAAGCGAGTACAACTATAGGTGACATATTTCATTTTGGCATGACGTATGAGCCATATTTGTATTTTGTTTGGAATTCGAATCTATTATTATATACGTAAGGTTTATTCTCCACAAATGTTCAGATATTTATGATCAGCCTGACTGCGTCGATACCTTTGACGATCTGTGCCTCCTGATATTTTTAGCTTATTGAACGTCCCGAATTTATTGAAAATTAGCTCGCCGGCACTATATATCTGATAGCGACTGTACCAAGAAAACATAAGTATCAATACAAACAAGTAAACAAGGTTATTCCTGCTTCTTAAGTCCCAGAAAATGGTACATGGAGCAAAACTTACAGTGGCTTAATGCAGCTGCCACATAATCTTTTTTAGTTTTTAGGTTCGGTTCGTAAGGCAATTTTCATTCGTTAGTAGGAAATACATTTTCAGTTACAATGAGCGTGCCTCAAATTTGAGAAACGGTTTACAACCGGTCAAAATCTGTTTCTAATATTTCACAACCTTAACTCTGCTCACTCATTTATTTGCATTCATGTGTTCATAACATTAATAGTAATGTGTTTATTTACAGGTATGGCCCACGAAACAATGGACCTCCACCGGTGTATCCCAACATGGGAGTAAAGCCCATACCTCCTATGTCAAGTATGCCAATGATTGATCCTCCGCCAGGATATCGAGGCCGGTATGATCCACCACCTTTCGAAGATATTCCTCCTGGTTTAGAACCTACCGTTCCCGGATTTGAACCATCGCCATTTGAAAAGCCACAGTTCGGTCCGCCTGGACCAATGGATCGTGACAGAATTCAGCCACCAAATTATAGAGATCCTTATAGAGCGCCTTTTGTAGAAGGCCCTCCTGGGTATAGAGATATGCCAATGGCCCCAGTGCAAAACGAAATTCCTGTTCATGTGGGAGACCAACCCCGGTATCGTGATAACTACAGACCAGGGCATCCTTATCGAGATCAGGGACCAGTACCATTTAGAGACGGACAGCCTTTCCGTGACGCAGGACAACCGCCGTTTCGTGATGCTGGTTTCAGGGGCGGACCCCCTCCTACATTTAGGGATAACTTCAGGAATGTTCCATTTAGGGAAGGTGGTTTCCGGGATAATCCACCTCATGGTTTCCGAGAAGGAATGGCGCCTTTTAGGCCACCAAGTGTTGACCCTAGAGATCCTAGGGATCCTAGAGACCCAAGAGACCCTAATTATCATGATCCAGCTTTTCGCGATGGCTTTCGCGATGAAAACAATACTAGTAGAGAAATGCGCCCGGGTTATAGACCTGGTGTTCGCAGTAGAGGCACTTCTAGACGCAATGTTAATGTTGAACACGATAGACACAGGGAACGAGAGGGGAGAGAACGAGAGCGATACGGTGATAATCGGGAACCCGTTGATAGGACCCGTGATATAGAAAAACGGCCAGGTCGTGACGATAGGCCACGCGAAGACCGACCCCGTGAAGACCGACCGCGTGAAGATCGACCTCGCGAAGACCGACCTCGTGATGATCGACCACGTGATGATCGACCACGTGATCATGAGAGAAACCGTGACTATGAAAAAGAGAGAGAACGGGAGCACGAGCGAGCTACCCCTGATAAGAAAATTCGTGGATCCCCAAAACGAAACCGTGATACTCGTGAAAAGAAAAGGAGTGAATCCAGAGGTCGGTCTCGTGATCGTGACCGTGAAGGCCGAAGGGAAAAGAAAGAAGAAAGAGTCCGAGATAAAACGTCTTCAGAGAGAACCAAAGAACACAAAGAGAAGGAAAAGAAGTTAAGAGACAGAAAGAAGAAGAAGCGGGAAAAAGAAAAAGACACGGATAAAAAGAAGAAGCGAGAGAAAAAAGAAAAAAAAGAAAAAGAATCCGTGAAGAAAGAAAACGATACTCTTGAAAATCTAGACAACAAAGACGAGATGGATAAAGAACTAAATAATGTCGAGGCTGATAAAGTGGATATTGAATCAAAACAAGATGATTTGGAAGTTGAAAAAACCGTTGTTGAAAAACTAGACTCTCCGAAGGAGGAGGTAAAGGAAGAAGTTAAAAACGATTTATACGGCGATGAAGCTGCGGAAGCAGTGGATAAAGAAATAATTCAGAATTATATTAAAACCGAAGAAAATAACGCCAACATAGATAACGATAATACTGATCCGGGGCATAAAGAAGAACCTTTCGATGGAATTGAATTACAAGTAACTGCCGAAGAGTTAGATCTCAAAGCAGACATTGAGAACACAACCGAAAAAGAAATGTTGGCGCCCTTACCTGAACTATCTAAATGGGAAGTAGACGAAGACAATGTAGAGAAGAAAGAACCTGGAGAAATAACTTCGCCGGAAGAAGAGGATACAGGAAAAGTGACATCCGAAGTTTTGAAGCGTGCGGAAAATGCAATTTTTGCAAAAGCCATTAATTCTCTCAGACCAATCGAAATCAAGAAAATAAGTAGCGAAAGGCTTAAACTTTATGACGATGATGCACAATCAAAAGGTTCAATGAATAACATCCAAATAACAGTTCCTGTGGCAGATTCCGAACAAAGATCTATTGAAATAAACGAAAAGAAAAAGAGAACATCTAAAACTCCTCCTCCCAGGTTGTCTGTAAAGGAACGATTAGGTGGTAAAGTTGATGACGTACGCAGAACGAGAGAACCGCGGATTGTGCAAAGTACAGTTGAACGAGTAAAGTCACGATCCAAAACACCTAAAAAGGAACAATCATATCGTAGAGTGACAGTAGACAGAGATAGATCTAAGAAACCTGAGGGCATAAGTAGGTTCGATCCCCCGAAAATGGAGAAGCATCCACCATCTGGCTCGAGAGCATCTCAAGATAAGTTTTCATCCCGTAGCCCAAATAGAGACAGAAAAAGAAAAGATTTAGAAAAGAATGCCAAAGCGGCGAAAAAGATACCATCGGAAGTAAGTACTGATTCTCGCAATCAAGATAAAATTCCACCCGTGGCTCTAAAAACTACAGCTACTGACCGGGAGAGAAAGAAGTCTACTTTAGATGAAGCACAGTTTGAACCTGACTATGACGAAACAGTAGAATCCGATCATGATGTCAAAGATATATCTAGTGGAAAAAAGCGTGAACGTTCAGTTTCACAATCTGGACCTGGTGATACCAAGAAACAAAAAATCGAGGACGATACAATCAAGTTAGACTTAACTAATGTTAAAAAGAAACCGGACACAGAAACAGAGTCATCAAGCGATTCTTACTCCTCGTCTTCGTCATCTTCGGATACTCGAAGGCGTAAGAAGAAGAAGAAACGCAGCAGTAAGAAAAAGAAAAAACGAGCTGCTAGCGATAGTGAAAGCGAGTCCGATTCTGACTCTGACGATCATAAGAAGAAGAAAAAGAAGCGTAAACATAAGAAAAAGTCCAGTAAAAAGAAGAAAAAGTCTAAACACAAGTAATTCCTGTGTCGCAAGTTGTGCAAGTTTGATTTAATAGGAAATACCCACTTGCATATGAATTTGTAAAGCTCGTTCTTTCACAACATTTCTATTGTTATGTTCCACTTTAGTCTGCTTTAATAGTTATTTGGGTTCTTTAGCAGAAGCAGGTACTATATGTATTTTTTACAATTCCGCATAATTACGCATATTTACTTAGATTAACTATATTTAACATTAAACGTATGGAAGTGCGATTTGTGTTTTTATTTTTAAAATATCCAACCAGACCAAGGTAACCTAAGGTTGGGCGTAAGCCCAAATAGACAACAGTTTTTTAAATTGTCTATGGATTAATAGGGATAAAAATGATTTAACAAAAAGTGTCGACTAAATTAGGAATAATTTAATAATTTAGACAGATTGAGATAATGTGAAACTAACACAAACAAATACAATGAATCTTAATTTTTTCTCCGGTGCAATCCGAAAAGACTGAGGAAGATGTGGTGGAACCAATTTTTGGTGCGCAACTCTCTGTCGTACTTCGCGTCTCTCCGGAATTGGCGCCATTCCTCGCGTTTTTCATCATCTCGCGGACCATAAGTTGGCTTTTTCCCGAACGAGCGCTTTATTGTCTGCAGCAAAAAATAGGTTATTATTATTAATTTATGATTTATGCTTATGTACAATGCAAACAGGTGAAAACAGATCACCACTGCACGGATGTGCGAGAAATAGAATACCCGTCCTTCTCTTACTGTTCGTTCTAGAAAGAGACTGAGGTCTCGCGCGCAATCGTGCTAGCCGTTCTGGTAACACAGTGGTAGTAATAGTAACTGGCGAAAACTAGCTAGTTACCTAACGCATAGTTCAAGCAAAAAAAAGTAATAGAAGGTAACTTGTGTATCAATAAAACACTTGGCGGTCTATGTTTGGAATCACAACCACGAAAATACCATGGGATAATCTGTATTTAGCTACAATAGTTTTCTACTCTACTAAAATTGGTACCTACTGTTTTAGTAGAAATTTAGCTAGTCGTACGTATTTTATTGCAACAACCGATTTTCACCGATATTGAATATCGAGGGCTGCGTGGTCAAACCCAATTAGTCGAGTTAACATTCCATAGGAATTTAGAAATTAAAAATAGATTTACAAATTTTATATTTTCAACTGTCAATCATTTCGCTTTATTGGGTTTGACCACTGAGCCCTATTATTTCCATGTGCGTGATTTCTATAACTGGCCACTAGAGTATCAATAGGTACTAACCTCGACAAAGCTAGAAGATCTACGCTTCCAAATTGCAACCCCGATAAATATGGGAATAAGCGCCATTCCAATATACTGCAGCATGTTACCCGCAACTATAATGAAAAAAAAAGTTGATTAGTAAGTAGGTGCAAACATAATAAAACTCAAACGGAGTTACGTATCAATATTATTCTTGTACATACTGTAAGCTTCTCTCGGATACACGTAATCGTCTCCAAACGTTAAGGCGTCAGTCGCAATCATTGCGTACATGAAGACGGCAATCATGATAACAGGAGTGAATATAGACCAGCAAATACGCCAGTACAGGTTCGGCTTGATTCCCAGCATGAATTCAATATCCAGGCAAAGGTTCTCTAAGCCTGAAATCAGTACAATAAGGCAGCTATATACACAATTTAGATTCTACACTTCTCATGATTCATTAAAAATTCACATATTTGTGATCGTTTGAGATTTAGATTAGGTACTTACCGTAAATCCAGAAGATGCCGATAGTTTCGATAATTGCTGCAAAGAGTCTCATGAAAGTTCCTCCGTAATAATCTACTATCTCCAGAATATACTGTCCACCCTGAAAACATATTCAACGTTAAAGAAATAACCCATTTTCGCATGGTCCTACTGATTTGTCCTATTAGTAGGACCACGAGGGAGAACTATTTCTGTCTGACCTACTGTGTGCTCTCCCTCCTGTAGAACTGTATAGGTCAGGTTAGGTTAGTTTTATAATAATCCTGAACAACATACATAATATACACCCTGAACAATATATAGGAGGTGGATTTTGCATGCAAATATAAAGTAGGATAGACAAAAATAGGCCTTCATCGTGGTCTTACTAATAGGACATTAGTAGGACCACGAGAAAACGGGGAAGAAATATCATGTAAATACTGCTTAGATTATAGGTATAGGTACCTAATACTTATGTACAAACTAGCTGACCCGGCGAACTTTGTTCCGCCTTAAATTTGAAAAATTCCAGTGGTTTGGGCTGTGCTATCCCGCGGGAACTATGCAATTTTCCGGGATAAAAACTATCCTATGTCCTTTCCCGGGACTCGAACTATCTGTATACCAAATTTCAACTAAATCGGCCCAGCGGTTTAAGCGTGAAAAGATAACAGACAGACAGACAGAGTTACTTTCGCATTTATAATATTAGTAAGGAAGGATTATGTTTGTTACTTTGATGCCTACGATTCACGACTTTGTATCGACGATAGAGTTGAAAGAAGGAAGAGGATGTGGGTTGGATTTTGTTATACTTATAATTACTAACCGGAGTAACGTAAACTAGTCCAACTAGGAATCCTGATATGCAGGCACCAATGGCCATGTAGATAGTGGGCACCCGGGGGAAGGCGTCCAGGAGCACGGTGTTTATCGTAGAGAGCAGACCCACGCCCGACCCGACACCAAGCACTGCCATCATCAGGAAAAATAGGACCGAGAATAGCTGCAAGGAGAAAACGCTTTCAGATAAAGTACTTAATTCCAACATTTTGTATGTTAGTATATCTAGTAATAAGGCTTTTAATTATTTTTTCATGGTGGGCTTTACTATATGTCCCTACACGTTTAATGTGGTAAACATACCAGGAAGCACACATCGTCAAAGTTATCGACGCAGTCAGGCTGATCATAAATATCTGAACATTTGTGGAAAATAAACCTTACTTATACACTGTATAATAACAGATTCGAAATCCAAACAAAATACAAATATGGCTCATGCCAAATGAAAGATGTCACATATAGTGTACACGTTTGCATGCATGATTCACTGTAATTAAAACTGTTCCTTACAAAGTTAAGGTATATTTTCCATAAATGTTCAGATCTTTATGACCAGCCTGACTACATCGATGCCTTTGCCGATCTGTCACGTCCCGATTTTATTGAAAAGTCGCTGCTCTTATATGTTTGACGAATTGCGTGTTCTGAAGTTATTAACCTTAGGGTGCTGCACCAGTGTTGGGCACTTTAAGCTGACAAGCACCAGTAATGGACACTTCATACTTAATTTAAAGATGATACGGTTTAAAATTGCCTTGTAAAATAAATGACTATGCCTTAGTGTCTTTTACATACATATACAGGGTGTCCCAGAAAGTAGAGTCAAGTGAAAGTCCTGACGTAGAGCAACTCAAGGGGCATCCGAATCACCCCCATGTATGTTCCGCGATTTTTCGTAGTTTAGGAGTTATGGCCTTTTTTCACATTTTCTATTAATCTACGACCACGGAGACAGTTTTGCTCACTCTGACTGCAATAATTGAGATAATTGGCTGTTTGTTTTTTTAACGAGTAGCTGAATAGTACGTGCATGTATTTCATTTAAAAACAAAACAACATCTCGTTGACCGTTTGGGCAAAAAAAAATATCGAATCACAAAAAGTGACTAAATTTTGACTGTAGTTCAGACTTTGAAGGCCGATTACAAAAAAAACTAACATAACTTTTTTTTTTCAAACCATGTTTAAAAACTGCCTTATTTAATTGACTTTCTACCCTATTAATTTTATTGATCTATCATTAAGGGATTATGCCAAAAAAAAATATCAAAACGTACTTCATCCGTAATTTTCACTTTTTCTAGTAAGGCCAAGTTCAAATCTGAAATTGGGTTTGTGCTCCGGATTTAGCATGAAAAACTTCTTGATGCAAAACAATAATACTGGCCACTGATTTTCTGAGGCTATTAAATGAAAATTAAAAAAGATTTCAGATTTGTACTTGGCCTTACTAGAAAAAGTGAAAATTACGGATGAAGTACGTTTTGATATATTTTTTTTGGCATGATCCCTTAATGATAAATCAATGAAATTAATAGGGTAGAAAGTCAATTAAATAAGGCAGTTTTTAAACATGGTTTGAAAAAAAAAAGTTATGTTAGTTTTTTTTGTAATCGGCCTTCAAAGTCTGAACTACAGTCAAAATTTAGTCACTTTTTGTGATTCGATATTTTTTTTTGCCCGAACGGTCAACGATGTTGTTTTTTTTTTAAATGAAATATATGCACGTACTATTCAGCTACTCGCTAAAAAAACAAACAGCCAATTATCTCAATTATTGCAGTCAGAGTGAGCAAAACTGTCTCCGTGGTCGTAGATTAATAGAAAATGTGAAAAAAGGCCATAACTCCTAAACTACGAAAAATCGCGGAACATACATGGGGGTGATTCGGATGCCCCTTGAGTTGCTCTACGTCAGGACTTTCGCTTGACTGTACTTTCTGGGACACCCTGTATACAATATAATAAATCACGTCTTTATCCCTTACGGGGTAGACAGAGCCTAAGGTGACAAGACCTGAAGACCTAGTGTCTTTTAAATAAGAGTTATTGTGCATGTTATTTGAAGATTACGTAGGGGTTATAAGAAGGGATTTTTCAAATTTCCCACAGAACAAACGGACGGGATAAAAAATAATGGAAGTGGGTGTCCATGCAAGAAACGGGTTTATTTCGTTGAGGTAGCTAGGTAGTACGAAATCCTTTGTGCTAAAGTACGACTCGCATTTTGATGGTTTCTGTACATTTTCGATGCGAGACCGGAAGAAGTTTTAGCGCAAATTTTGATTCTGCGCGGATGAAGTCACGGGTAATATAGTAGGTAATAAAATATGGCATAGGTACGTTTACATTTTTAGCGAGTTTGTGATGAATACAAATTGATGATGCCCTTTGAGTTGACTATATAAATAGTAAAGATATAACCAATACATAGGTAGATACGGTGCCTCAACTACGGAACCTTAAAAATGAAATTTTTGGCACATGTTAATAATCGCACAAGAAAGAAAATATATGATGTACCTATTGAGATATCACTGATCATTATTTGATATCATTAGTACTTATTATGCGGGTTATTTCCTTTTGTTATTGAACTTGTTATCAATAAGTTACTCAGAATATAATCGCATTATTGATTATGCAAAGACGGATATTTTGTTTAATGTATAAAGTGCTAACAAATCCCTACCTACCGATATTTTGGCAGCTAATGCTACTTGGCTTTTATAGCAAGCGCATTTAAGTACAAAACATTAAAAGGTTTAGCTACCTACGACAGTTTTTTTGGAGGGAATTAGGGAAACAACCTTGCTACGTAAAAACACCCCGTTAACGAGATAGTTAATAGTCACTGATTAAGACTTGCGACAAATTGTCAAACATATAAAAAATTAAAATTCGGAGAGACGGACTGTACGACTTAAGTTTATCATACAAAATTAAATATTAAAAATATATATATATATTTTCCATGCTGGTCTGGGAGTAAAGAAAAAACTGTACCAGTTGCTTCTCTTCCCGCGCAGATGGTAAAAGCCCATCGCGAAAATCTTAGGAATCATATTTATAGGCGATACGATACGTGGCCTTTAGGTCGTTTCCTTCGGCTCTATTTTGTGCATATTTTTCTTAAACAACTCATAGCTTCTGACATGTTCATTCTCAAATGATCCAAGCTTTTAAATAAAGACTCATAGCTGAAAGATTTAAGTAGATGCCAAGCCATGAATTACAAAAAATGTAGGTACTTCAGGCAAAGCTATTACGAAATTCAGTTGATATCAACTCATATTATTCATACCTGTGGCGCGAAGGGAGACTTAGCAATGGCGTCCGGATAAGAAATGAAGGCAAGCCCCGTTCCTCCTGACCCTATGACGTCCTCGACGTTGTCGTAGTTCAGTTCGTACGCCAAGTTGCCGAGAATACCGAATATTGTTATTCCTGATATCAGACTTGTGCACGTATCCAGAACAGACACTATGATAGAGACCCTGAAACACCGAAAAATTACACTTAATTAGGTACGCTACTTATACAGTAAGACATAAATATACCGAGCATACATAAATAGCGAGAAACTTTCTCGTGTGGACCCACCATATCTATAAGGGACCGGAATTTCCTAGACTCGATCAGATAAAAATATCATAATCGAGTACCAAACTGAATGTGAAATTAAGTGGAACATTTTACGAACTTTTCGATTTTTCGCCACTTACCTACCTATTACTTGAACAACCACTTTAAGCAAGTAGGTCAAACATACCTGTAAACGTTGTGATCGAATCCATTATACGAAGCAAACATAATTAGGGCGCCGGAACACACCGAGAGCGAGAAGAATACTTGTGTGACTGCCGCATACCAGACCTATAAAAATAATGATATACTTTTGGTTAATTATTCCCGTAGAAATTTCGTGAAAAGCGATTTAGTATTTTGGTTTTCATACAAATTCGGCTTAGTCGACTACTTAACTATACGTAGTATGAAAACTGACCTCTAATGTTAAAATCTTATCCCACTCTGGGGTAAAGAAGAAAGCTATTCCATTGCTGGCGCCTGGTAGAGTCACAGCCCTGTAAACACGATTACAAAAAAAATATGATTTAAAAATTTGTTCAGGAGCAATTTTGAAATAATTATTTTATTATTATTTGTATGAACGCTGGTACAGTCAGCGTCAAATAGTTCGTGAGACCTAAAGTGGCCAAAAAGTTAGCAACACGACCTTATTTCAACTGTAACAAAAACGTGTTGCGAACTATTTGGCTACTTTAGGTGTCACGATCTATTTGACGCTGACTGTACATATGTCATTTTTCGTCTGTCCTTATGTATGTAAAGTAAGACTTCCTTACCTGATGAGCAAAATGAACAGCACAATGTACGGGAAAATAGCCAGGAAATAAGCAGCTTTGCCCGAGCTCTTCACTCCACGGGCCACTATCACGAAAATGATTATCCATGAGGCCAGAAGACAAAGTGTTAAGTCCCACAGTGGAGTCCCTATTAACAAACAAACAATCTATCACCAAGATGCATTAAGCCACATACTTTCGGGAAGCTGCCTTGTTTTAGTTTCATTCATAATTATCCTGCAAGACACCCGTCTGGATGTCCGTCCGGATGGACGCGCTACAACAGCAAACAAAACATAAAGACGGTTATAGAAATAGTTTGGGTAGGCCCCTAGAAGGCAAGTAGAGCTTAGTTGTACAAAAAATACTAATATTATTAATGGATGCCCTGTATAAACTAACCGATTCCGTCTTCAATGCCATCTAGTTGACGAAGAACCGTTTGACTGAAACAAAATATTAGGTTATTGGTATTATTAAAGCCAATGTGTGAAAATGATGTAAACCTACTATACCTACTTATTACAAACAAAATTAAAATTACATTTAAATTAAATTACAAAAAATTAAAATAAATTATTAAATTAAATATAAAAATAAACATACTATATCTACATACATAATATACAAGCTTTGCTTAGTTTGGGATTGTCATTTGGTGTAAATTGTCCCATGATATTTATTTATTATTTAAGACATGAGCATGATATGATGATGTGATATGATAATTTTATCGGTATTATTAGTCAACTCTTAAGCATTTTTTTCGAACTGCATTTTTTGCGTTTTTGGGTTAGAATAAAGTTCGACTAGTAAGTAGGAGGTATCTGTCAGTTTGGCTCACTTTTTCCTTTTGCCGCTGCATTTGTACCTACCTACTAATCTTGTTAGAAAAACAAGCCCATTGTGGAAAAGCAAAGCCTGTCCACAATAGATAATCAAGCTTTCTGGCTCATTGAAACGCAAGATGTGGATGGAGGATTTTTTCATCATATGTTTTATTATCTATCGCGTGTTGATAAATATTAATTGTATCACCTGCTTGAGCCGATAGATAACTTTATCGAATTAGGTAGGTATGTTAGATAAAGCTTACTTGCTATCTTCGATTTCCCCTTTTTATCGGTTTGGTAATAATCGTAAACGTGAAATCTATAGATAGGAGTTCGGTAACAATAAAGTAAAAACTCACGTGAAGTATAATTCTGCGCTGCTGACGGCGTCTCCATCTAACTCCGTGCCGTTAACGACTTCGCCGGATGGGACACAGTTTTCCCATTCCGGCAGACAGACGGCCCACGGTAGTGTGGATTGGAAACTCATCGCCAAGTAATAGAGGCACAAGGCGATAATAGACACGTAATAGGAAAGCACATAGCCCGCGCCAAGAGCTTGCGCGTAGCCCGTACCTTAAACAAAAGACGGGGGTGGTTAACGCCACCGTAAAATAATGATCGTAATAAAAAATAATAATTTAACACTAGTAGTATTTGATAAAGATATGGGCGTTATTTATACCGCTGAGTTCTTGTTATGAATATTTTTGTAAATTACTATAACCTAAAAAAACATTTTTGTTACAAACTTTTTGCTGAATATACTTTTTGTTGACTGTACTTGCATTGTCATCTAAGTACCTACCTATCCTACACACAACGGGAAAGGTGAAACTAATAAATTAAAAGTTTGTAAAATTAAAACTAAGTTTGTCTTTAAACGCGTTTATGTTTTTTGTATCACCATACATTACGAAATTTGCCCTTGTTATTTGTTTTGTAAGTGAACTCAATTACACAGATATAACTGATAGTATTATTTTACAACACATAGATAATAGTAATAAAATTATAATACGTTAATCACTCGTTCTGGATACTGCAAAAAATTATTTGCATTAATTATTAATTTAACTTCCATGAAACAATAAAATCAAATATCTGCTTTTACGAATTTATTTTAAAATGCGTTTAAAAACACTACTGTATATAGGTAGTAAAATGTTCTGTTTTACGAGTAATAAGCCTAAGGAAATTAAAAGAAACCCTAACTACACATTCCAGTCAGGTTATGAGAGGTAAGAAGTTCGTTTCGCGTTACATATAATATAAGTTAAGTAGCAATCTGCTTAGTACAAGTGCAATGCTAGTTATATGCAAAGTCAAAAGTTAAGTAGCTAGTAGGTACAAATATTAGGTAGGAATGTTAGGCACATACATACATTTGTTTTTAATTCTAGTTCATGCAATCTAAGCATACTTAGCGTACCTTTCATAGCCGGTGAAAGAGCCCATACTCTCACGCAGTTACTACTGCTGAACTGTCCAAGCACTGTCTCTAGGAAGTACATTGGCATTCCTATAAGAATCAGTACTATAAGGTAGGGGATGAGGAAGGCGCCGCCGCCATTATTGTAAGCTACGAAGGGGAACCGCCACACATTGCCGAGCCCCACTGACATGGCAATGCAAGAGAAGAGGAACTCAAGCTGGTTGTCCCATTGTGGACGGTTTGCTGCCCTGTCTTCGCCCTGAAAATATAAAAAGTGTTTTTAATAATCGTCCATGTAAAATAGGGTTTAGTTCGCTTCAATAATAATTACGTATCTACGATATGAAGCAGATGCCAATTTAAATTAATTAATCCGAAGTAACCAAAGATAGGTAACAAGACTCTAGGTATCTCGTTTTAGTAAACTTAGCGATCCGTGGGACTCAGGGAAACACCCAATCAAGTTGGGCTACCTACAGATAAAATAAAGTCTTGATTGGCTACTTTTAGTTAGTAAATATATTCGTCCATTAATTACATAAGGTTAACACCTTAACAGGGGGAGGGAGGGTCTAGCCGAATCTTACTAAATCTCACTTGAGGGAGAGGGCGGTCTTGGCAAATATCACGTAATTTTTTTCTAGCAGAAAACGGTGTGAATTTGGTTCTGGTATTGTAAAAATCGAACTTTAACTTAATGTGAATTCGAATGGTGTTTACCCAAAATACATTTTTTTTAAATCTCATGTGAGATTGGGCAATGGAGGGAGTGTGTCGAGAAAAAACTTACAACATCTCATCAAGGGGAAGGGGGGGTCAAGTAATTAATGGACGCTCCCCAGTTGTACCATGATTACATAAAAGTTTACATTTCGACAGCTAAAATTTATAAAGTTCCAACTATGTCAGATTTTGTCACGATATGACTTATAGTATATAAGTTTTTGGTAGCAATGTTTGTTTTATGTCTACGAGTAGCTTGGGTTATTCTGATTTTTTAAGATATTGTAAAACTGAAAGGCAAATCTAAACACATAGGTACATAACCATACACGCTATAATATCGGAGTAGAGATTTAAAATCCATACATCGAACACAAATGTGCGAGAAACGTTGACAAAATAGATTATCATGATTTGGATACAAATAAATTAATATGTTGTCATTAAAAGTTTAAAAGCATTTTGTAATTCGTCACTCTCCTAAAAAAAAGTGCTCGCGAACGAAACGTTAGAAAAAATTTAGTGAAACAAGAATTACGATTAATTAATTAATTATTTTTATAACATTTTATTCAAAATTATAATATCTGTCAACTTCTTCTTCGCATATACACAAGTTTGCTTTATTTAATCAATAAGAAAATGAATTTAAAGCTGAGTAATAACTATTTATAAAAGTAAGTAAACAAACATAATCGTTTATTGGGGCATGTTTGTGTATTGCGTATTAACCTGTTTTATATATTTTTAATTCGTTATCGCTGTGCTCGTTCACTTATCTATTTAACTTGTGTTTAGAACTAAACAAGAAATAAAGGTTTGTTTATTTTACTTAGGTATAGGTAGGTAGGTACGTCAACTAATTAAACAACAAAAAAATCGTAAGTTCTTACATTGTACCAATTTGGTACCTGTGCCACTTTAGAACCTTATCATTGTAGATAAATAATTTTACTTAGGTATTAGCGACAGTGATTATCGAAAGACGTTAATGTCATTATGACAAGGTTCTGTGGTGGCCTGCGAATCAAATTGGTTGTCTGTAATCTATTGAATGCGGACTGTGGTTTTATCGATTCACCTACCATTATTGTCAAGCCGGATTTTGAATATAATTATTCTTAACTAGCTTCTGCCCGCGACTTCGTCTGCGTACAATTAGACTTAAGAACTGATGGCCATAGTATATTTTGCAATAATTATTAACGTCGCGAGTCTTGGCAGCTACGACCTTTGACATGTTTATGGCTATCCCGCCGGAACTATGCGATTTTCCGGGATAAAAAGTAGCCTATGTGTTAATTTAGGGTACCAGCTATCTCAGTTCCAAATTTTATTCAAATCCATCTAGTCGTTTCAGCGTGAAGAAGGAACCAAAACACACACTCACATCGTCACCTGCTCCATCCTTCCTCGCAAAGTCGCATTTATAATATTAGTAGGATTTTTATATTTTTAAATTGAGAGTATCTAAGTAATCTAATGACAGTTATACAGGGTGCTCGCGAGGAACCCGCATAACTTTACCAGTGTATACCTGAGGTCGTAATGATTAAAAAACGTTATATAACATAGGTCGAAATATGATTTTTAACTTTTTTTAACTTTTCATACAAATTAAATAAATTATTTTTGGTTCACCAGTAACACAATGCCTCATAGGACGAGCTGGCAACGTTTGTTATTGTTATCTCTTTCTCTCTCTTTGCCCAAGACTTTCGACTTGACAAATTGACATTGTCAATGTTCGCAACTTGCTCGTGTAATACAAATCGGGGTCCGGACTCTTACGAGGCTGGAATAACGACTTTGGCCGAACTCTGTTGACCAATGAGGCGGGCGTTGCTACAGTTACGTTTAAACAAAAGGTTAACCAATGACGGAACGCGATTTTCCGGAAGCTGACGTTGCTATGGTTACTTAATAACAAAAACGTTCAACCAATGCCTGAACGCGATTTTCCGGAAGCTGACATTGCTATGGTTACTTAATAACAAAAACGGCCAACCAATGACTGAACACGATTTTCCGGAAGCTAACGTTGCTATGGTTACTTAATAACAAAAATGGTCAACCAATGACAACGTGACATTTCCTGCTGACGTAATGTTTAATGTTTTGAATCCAGCAATGCTACCAAAAGCACGATATAAGTAAGCAGAAAAGGATCAAAAGGAGGAAGTGATTTGCTTGATTAAAAGTAATATTTTATTTCATTTTGGAAACGTGCTTCGTAAACTTTGACTTTAATTATTCAGTTTAGCAATTCGTATTTGCGTTCAAAAAGTTTATTCTTTGGTATTATTCTCGGTACTGGCCACTTGGAAATTTCCTTCGAGTGTCGAGTGTGTACTTTAAATAATGACATCAGTCACATGGATGATGGGTGACATTGTTGCTATTGATTCTAACGGTGTAGAAAATGTAATTAAGATAAAAATAATCTTTGTAATAAAACTTGAAGAAATTGCGAGTGATCAGACGGTCAACCTAACAGCTAAAAAAAATGTTGCAGAGTGTTTTCGGTCCATGGTGCAAAATATCACTCAGATCCTGAGAAACGTGGGAGTGCTTTTGCGGATTTTGAGTATTCTAGCTCAGCGTCCCCGGATTTCAACGCAAGTCCCGGCTTTGCACGTAGCTGATACAGTGATTTACAATTACTCGTGTACTAGGGTATTCATGTATTGTCGTGTAATAATAAATGAACAAATTGATTAATGATTGTGTATTTTTACTTAAAAAAACAAATAACAAGACCCTTATCATAAAGTTTAATAAAACCGAATAGGTAATTACTAAGTTAACATAAATTTTCATTCACGATAGATTAAAAATCATAATTTTCCTACCTATTGCACAAATTGTGCGGTTTAACTTAGACGGTTGACGTCGATAGTCGAAAAAAGAGTAAACATAGGCTACTTTTTACCGCGGGAAAATACCTTTTCCTACGGGAAAATTAATTTATCGCGGGCGAAGCTGCGGACGGAAGGCTAGTGAATGAGATTACTCATTAAAATTCGTTTTGATTTATTTAATATTGTTATTGTACATTGAACATAACATAATTATGGGTAATAAAATATTATCATCACGAACTGTTTACTTTCATGTGTAGTTTCTCATATTTTAAGTGAATATCCAGTCCCACCCAAGGCGGGGGGCCCTTGCGATATCTAAGCATCGTTATTATATGCCATCATAAGAAATCAATCGATTTTACAAATAACACTGTGTTAAGAATTTTAATATTCTACTTCTTATTCTCTCCTTAATGGCGGCCGTATTTATTTTCAATGACACATAAACAGAAAGACAGTGACAGGAACGAACTTCTGCAGTTTACGCCAGTCAGATAATATGACGCGGTCTTGCAACGTCGCTATCATAAAGGTGCATTATACTGGTTTCTATTTAAAGCAAAAAATATTAATTACTCGCAAACTAAGCCGAATCCAGCTTACTTTATACAACATTTTATTTTCTAAACATGGTCAGGAATACGGTGGCAAAGTTATGCGGGTTCCTCGCGAGCACCCTGTATATTAATTGACTATTTACCTACGCAGTTTTATTTCCACATTTCTGTTAACGTGACTTTAGATAATGTTGACAAAAGTTTATAATATGTATATGGCTGATTTTCTTAGATACCCTGGCTAGACTGGGGGCCGATTTCTGAGATCAACCGCTCAATCGAAAATGTCACTCAAATTAATTCGGTGCTATTTAAATTTGCTGCCTAAACTTTCGATGGTAAATGCAGTTCTTTGACCATAAAACTTATTTTTACACTTTGCTAACCGTATTCTTTTTATCTATTTAGTCTTAACAACGAATTTTTCATTTTACGTTACTGATGAATGTAATACGCACCTGTTTTTTCCTCGGTTCATCTGTCACGAGATCAACTTTTTCTGGCATCGGCGGTGCAAATTTTTTTTCGGGGACATTTTCTACCACGGTTACTGTAGGTTCCTGAAAAAAAGTGCGATACACATGTTATGCAGTTTTTTTGTATATAATTTGTATAAGTATTTTTCCTGGTGTACCGTTACCCAGAACCCGAGAGTGAACGTATATTGTAATGTAAACAACTTACGAAATTTAAGCCGTTACATTAATTTTGAAGCAAAGGAAAAATGTTTTAACTGCCTACTTAAATACTGAGTGTTTCCTTAGTTGGAGTCCGGACTGTGAAAAAAAAAAGTGGGAAAATCCGGACTGTGTTGGTACGTTTTGTAAGAAAATGCGAGTCTTGAGCGAGCTTAATAGTACAGCACTAGGAGGATCCGATTTTTGAATGCACATCACTCGAAAGTGATAAAAGTCTGTGTTTTGCTACGAAACTACAGCTCAAATAAAATTTTCGACTAGTTGGCTAGATTAATTACGTAATTTAAATTCAGCACAATTCGATTTCTGAAGTTCGTGTGATACCTTCGCTCTTTCTCTCAAATTAATGACTAGGTATAGGTGTGAGCTTAACGGCACGAAATGAACTTCGAAAATCGAATTTCGGAGTATAAGGCCAGGGTCTTAAAGCATTAGTTAAAACATGTTCAGACCCAGGAGGCGAGGCTATAGACTTACTATGACTGAGCTGTGTCCGTTGCTAGCTAACTCTGCTGGTGGTGCATCGATGGTGGTCTCTGGTGCAGCATCAAACGCTATATTTGTTTGACCATTTTCGGCCGCGTTCTCTTGGTTTGTGTCCTGTTTATACATAAGTATATTTAATTAAACTTATACCTATGTTTATTTTGACACACAACATTGCCTGTAGCATTAACTGTTTTTGAGTGGTGTTCTGCCCGCACATTTTCGATGGGCTTATAGAGAGGGCTCAAGATAAATCTTGAGTATAATTCAAGGAATCCGCAACATATTTTTATTAACATGCGAAAATTGAGATAACTGGATATTTTGAACGAAGTAATTATTGTCATCAGGTGCTCAAATAGTGCAATCACAATTTCAATCAATTTTAATAAACGCGATTAATATTCATAAAATAAAATAATCACCATTTAAACTTATTGGTGCACCTATGCACACCAATTACATTTGCCGACGAAATGAGAGTCTATTTGGCTATTCTCAACCTATTTATGGCCGATAGTATCTTTGGAATTTTAAGATATCAAGAGATATAAGATAATACAAAGATTTGGGTACAGTCACTATGACAAATGTTATGTTGGCGTTACGGCGTAAAGCGTAAGAGACACAGTTATGCAGCCATATAGCTCTGTCCCTTACGCTGAATAGAACTTGGCACGCATTAAGCGATTGTGGTAACCCCCCTGATGTCACGGAGCCATTACATTTTACGTTTTCCGACCCTCCGTTTTCCGACTTAGTAAATTACAAAGTTACCTATAAATAGTTCGATAAATTATTAAAATCGTGTATAGCCGAGTCCTGGTCACACATAAGCAAAATGTGCCTGCGCGGTTTGGGGTTATTTTGCATCAGTCGCGGGCATAGACAGGAAGACATCGTTTGATTTGTTCACAGCTTCAGGGGATGGCAGACTAGCGTATTTGATACTAATTTTAGCTTCGGATCTCCACGTGTTCCTAAGAAAATGAATGATCCAGAATGAGGGTTCCGTGTTTTCCTTTTGAGATACAGAATCCTAAAACTTAAGAGAGCAGTGACTTTGATGAACAGATAACTTTGTACTATCACGGTATTCACTGTAAATGCAATGTAGATATGATATACTACTTGTGAGTATCGGATATGCACAGTATCTAACAGCTGCGATAGGTGCATCTATTTAGGTATTTGGGCTAATTTTAGGTGTATGTTTTTTAATATAATTTCTTTGTGTTTCATAATTTTTTGTCGACACCCCTTTTAATGATAAGTGCGCCTCTGTACCTGTTTTAATCTGTAACCCGTTAATTTCATGTGTTTTATGTATAGACCTATACTTTACGTACCACTGCCACATAACAACATGCACGTATATACTTGGCTTCCTGCTTCTTGTTTGGGGTCTCTTCGTCCCCGTCGCGGAATAAAAAATTATATTATATTTACTTACATCTTTTTCGTTCTCTCGAATACCCAAATAAAAGCAGTGTAGAGCTAAGAAATTGATATGCTTACAAAGCAAACCGAAATGCACTTGGGCTGCCGATGAATATATTGCAGAAAAATAAAAGTTGATAGTTTAACAAGGATAAAAAAACACCAAATTTTTTTAATTACATTTTCTGACAGTTTTTTTTTCATTTTCATGTTTAAAATTGCGTCTTAACTAAATTCTTTATTATCTATAATCTTTAAATTTCTTTTTATTTCTGTTTTAATTTAAAGTAAGTAGGTAAATAAAAATTACATAAATGAAATTAATACAAATTAAACTATTAAATTAAAAACTAATATAGTTAGTAATTCTATATAATTAGTAATTCACCGTATTTAAATTGTTTTTCAAATTACCTAGCTTAGGAATTTTTAATCTGTGACATTTTAACATTAAGATTATAAATAATATAAGATAATTCATTCGAAAAATTGCTTGTACAAAGACTTAATAAAAAAAAGGGAAAATCTTGTAGTAGTAGTTAGTAGCATTGCGTAAAATAATATTAAATTATGTTGAAAGTATATTTAAATAAAAATTGTTTGGAACAATGCAGCTGATAAAATTGCGGATATTTTGGCATAAAAACCGGGCAAGTGCGAATCGGGATCGCGCACTGAGGGTTCCGTACAAACTCGGCACGTTTATACAAAATCCATTGTTAGTAGAGTTCTGGTTTTAAGCAAAATGTAGGCACGGATAGGTCATTTTATATTGGTTATTTAAATGGACCAAAATAAATGAAGCATCGGGTGACCAGAGGGCTGGTTTCTTTTTAGCACAAAGGGTAAGCATTGCCATCCAACGCGGCAATGCTGCCAGCCTTCTGGGCACCATGCCACCGGGCAGTGATTTGGGGCAACTTTTTTATTTATAGCTTTATAACAATTTGTTTTATAATTAGTAGTAGTTTTAGTTTTAGTATCTCTGCGTTATTTTTAAGTTGTGACTGTTTTATTATGATTTGTTTTTCTTTTCCAATAAACCCCAATGGACAGTTAAAAAAGTCTTTCACCCAGTTGTCCTAGAATTTGAAATCTGGTATGAATAAAAATAAATCTAAAAATCTGTTTATTTAACGTTGGTCGGTGTAAATAAACAACCATTATTGATCTCGCATAGGCTAGACTAGACTGTCCATTCATGACCCACTGCCGTGCAATTTCGAACGGTCTCGTAGTGATTTTTGTATATCTTTTATACTTACTAACATTAGCAATAAGCAATTATGTAACAAACAAATTATGGGTCCCAGTTACCCGAATAAAGAAATTTATTATTTATTATTATAAACTGACCTCACACTGCCTACATTTTGTTTAGGAGCAGGGCTCTGCTAACACTGGATTTTATATTCAGGAGCCGAATTTGTACGGGACCCTCTGTGTGCGAGTCCGACTCGCTCTTGGCCGGTTTTTCCTTATGAGGTACGGAATCCTAAAATGGTCCTTACACGGAAGGACGTAATGGGGGCTATCGCGTGTGAATTTGCCGCTAGAGGCGCTAGTATCGCGTGAGGTCCAATAACATTCACTTTTCACTGGTTTTGGCGGGCTTCGTGACATAAATTTATAATTTCTTTCATATACCAGTTGAAAAGTGATCTCCTTCATGAAATTATCGCAAATATGGATTATTTGGCGATGAATGTGAACGATTTGAATGCGTTTTTTTCCGAACAAGACGGAACTGCACAACATTGCGGCATAGCTACTCGATATGATGATAGTTATTTATAATTAGTAAACTTAATGAGATTCAAGTTTAAAACTTTGTTTCGGCGCCGATCTTATAAAGTCGCCTTTGACAGCTATACCTCTGGACCTTAGTCAACAGTGGCGCCAACTGGTGAGCAAAGAAACGATTGTCCCCATTACCTTGATTTTTCTACGAAGATACGGTCTGCTGTTTTAAAAAATAATTCAGTACCTAACAATTTTTGACATGAGTATACATAAATGTCGATAACATAAATTAATTTGCCATTTCTTATCTACTGCACGTCGTTGTTGGACGATAAGGAAGGGGGTACAATTTAGTATGCACAGGAGTTCATAGTCTCCTGCCGCCCAATGTCCTAAATAAAAGACAACTGTCAAAGAAAAATCTGAACTTTACATGAATAACACTAGATTTGAAATCTAACTACCAAAATTTGACTTTGGGCCGCAGGAGGATAGCATAAGTAAACTTGCAATTGTTCATCTAATGTACGTTATTATTGTAGTTTGGGGTACTCACTCGTATAGGTAGGTACGAAGTAAAAAGCAGAATGTTTACCGGAAAACATCAATTTTGATCAAAATGTCCTTTGTGATGTCCTCGTGTGTGAAATGAGTACTTCTCCTCCATCTTTGAACAAACATATTCATATTCATATTCATATTCATTTATTCATAAACAATACAGACATTGTGTTTGAAATATCATTACAAATTAAATTAGTTTTCATCACATACATATAAATTAAAATTAAATTAAGAAAAACTAACAAGTAGGTACATCTTCTCACATTAGGTACATTAAATATTATCATGTCATATTATTAAATTAAATTAAATTAAATTAAACAGACGATGTAGGTTGGCACTACCCACTTGCAACAGGCTTGCACTCAGAAGAAAAAGTGTTCACAATATGTGTATAAACATTTTTAATAAAATACCAAGCGCTCTTAGAATATTACCTTATCGCGCATTTAAAACCAACCTGCGCAGAATGTTGACTGAAAACTGTTTCTACAGCATCAACGAATTTTTAAACCACAAATTTGAAGATATGCATTGCATGACACAGGATAGTATTGTTTAGTTTACTTTAGTTTGACTTGAGGGAATCTATTTGACATTATATTCAATGACATACCTATTATTATGATTGTCGTAATGTTGCATGTACTTAGTATTGTTGTTGTTTTTTGCATTTAATGAAATTGACATTTATTTAAAATTTAGTTGTTTATATTTGATGTAATTGACATTTAATTAAGATTAAGATTTGCATGTCGTTCTCTCACGACTGAATACTGTACTTGAAATACATCAACATCGTGTGTTATTATAATTGTGTATTCTGGCAAATAAATGATTCTATTCTATTCTATTCTATTACTTTTATTAGCGGGGTTTAAATCGGGTAGTCACCATAACATAGTCTTTTAAGTGTGGGTCAAACTCCAACTCTACTTTCTGCATACTTTTTCTTGATACCGGATAGGAGTGGTCGATTAAGCCCCCCCCCCCCCTCTACAAATCTGGAGGTAGCTTTGACAAAACTAAGGTACTTTTGTATTATAAGACTAACCATTTTGTCAGGGTTCCGTAGTCATCAAGGAACCCTTATAGTTTAGCTATGTCCGACCGTACGTCCGTGTGTAATATGGCATGGGTGTACATATTAACTACGCCGACAAAGTCACGGTGGTGGTCGACAACTTTTCTTATTGGAAATCGTTACTTATTTTATTGAATCAGGCGTTACTTTGTCCATTTCAACGAACAAAAAATTTACCTTGCTCTCCGCTACTCATCGCCGCGTTTGAGTAGCGGAGTAGCAAGGTAAATTTTTTGTTCGTTGAATCGTTACTTACTTAATTGTGAAGAGCCGTCCGCCTTCCCAAATTTTTGAATTTTAACTGTTAACGGGAACTACTTTGCGATCATTTTTAGGAGATACAACATGGCCTCCAATTTTATTATCACTACATAGTATAAAACAAAATCACTTTCCGATGTCTGTCCCTATGTATGCTTAGATCTTTAAAACTACGCAATGGATTTTGGTCCGGTTTTTTTTAATAGATAGTGATTCACGAAAAATGTTTGGATATACAATTTGTCAGATTTTGTATAAACTGGTTGAAATATAACGAGAATTGTGTGAAGTGTCGGGAAAAACCAAGCTGCCTGGGATACCTACAAACCTGGGCACAGCTACTTTTTAAATGTTTTGAAATATTATTTCGGATCGGTGGTAGGTGGGCGACTGCGCTGAAGACAGCTTTCATAGAGACTTTAAGGATTGATTTGCTCGCAGACTACCCAGCGGCGGAGCTGCTGATGTTATTCCATATCTACTAATATAATGCGCAAGTGTGTTTGTCTGTCTGTTTGTTATCTCGTCACGCTTAAACCGCTGAACCTATTTACATGCAATTTGGTGGTATGGGTATGGATATATTGATGGTCCCATAGAAGGACATAGAACGATTTTTATTTCGGAAATCATCTTTGACGGAGGTGAAAAGGGGTGAAATTTACTACGAAGATGCGATGCCTTAAGGGTGATATAATTTATGCTAAATATTTATCATACATACACATACACAAATCACGTCTATATCCCTTACGGGTTAGACAGAGCCCAAGGTAACAAGACTTAAAGGCCACGTTTAGCATGGTTGTAGGCGTAATGGTGGAAAAAGGATTCAAAATAGTGATGGGTTGCTAGCCGCATCGCCTATAACATGATATTTATCATTTTATTTTAAACTATCTTCTGCCCGCGACTTCGTCTGCGCAGAATTATAGGTACATATAAACTGTTGGCGACAGCCAGCCTTTTTATAGTCTTTATTGTATTTTATTATTTTTTATACCTTTTCTATTTTGTTTTGTGTTATGTCAGAGTGTATGATTTGTACGTCACTGTATCAGTTTCTATTAAACAGCTAAAAATGCTAAAAACTGATTTTATTTACTAAAGAATAGTAGCAGGCACCTTCTGGTGCCCAACAAATGGTCCTTCGACGTGAGTATTAAACTGGTTATATAATATTTTTCCGATTTGTGCCGTACCTACTGTTATTTTTTTCTGCTGTTGCATCCCACTAAATTTCTTTTCCCTACATCAAAATGCTTACTAGAAGCAAAAGCGCCGCTAATAAAATAGTAGAGCCAGCCGCGAACGCCGTAGAGCCGGTTGCTCCCATGTCGTCGGCACAGCCGCCCGACCCGCCACGTTCGACACAACATTCATCCACCACGGGTCGCTCTGCTCGCTCGAGCCGCTCCAGTGCAACCGTGGTAGCGCAGAAGCTTGCCGCGCAGGCTGAGCACGCGCGCCGCATCGCCGAGCTGGAGCGCGCAGTAGTGGACAAGGAGAGAGCCACTGTGGAGAGAGAGCGAGCCACTGTGGAGAGAGAGCGAGCCGCAACGGAGAAGGAGAGAGCCGTTTTAGAGAAGGAGAGAGCAGCTGCTGACTTGCTATTAAAAGCGGAGCTGGCTACCATCGAGGCGCACAGCTCTAGTAGTCAGTATTGTAGGACCGCTGATTGGGTAGACTCGTGTACTGAGACTGTTCCTAATTTTCAGGTGCCAAGGCCTAATAATGATGTTGAGGAGTGTGTACATTTGCCGTCAGTGCCGGTACCCCAGGGGGTACTAATGCCCGGCACTGCTACTACGGTTACACCTCCATCGCATCCTATAAATAAACTGCCATACTTTGCGTCGCCGCAGCCTATTGAGGTAACGAGATATGTTACTGCCGCGGCTACCATGTGGCAGGAGCCGCCACCACCTGCTGGACTTAGGTCTGCCGAGCCTCTACCTACGTGGGAACAATCACACGAACATGCACAGCATTTAGGTACACACATTAAGCGTGAACTATGTAACAACCTTAATAAAACTAGCCATAGTCAGGGTACACCTACTGATATTCAACAATTAGCTGAAGCTATCACGAGCCTGGCCGCATCGAAGCAGCAGACGCCGCGGGTGAGTGACCTAAAGCTTCCTTTGTTTGATGGGCGTATTCACGACTGGCTACTATTTAAAAGAACTTTTGAGTTCACAGAAGCTAGTTTTTCTCCTTTAGAGAACCTAGCTAGGCTAAATTTTGCTTTGCGAGGCGTAGCTAAGGACGAAGTCGGCGCACTTTTAGCCTCTGCGCAGGGCCCGGGTGTGGTCATGAGCGCCTTGGAGGCTAGGTTCGGTCGTCCCGAGCACATAATCCTGCACGAAATGGCCCAGATTAAAGCTTTGCCTAAACTATTTAGTGTTGACGGGGGCAGGGATCTGTGCCAGTTCGCTTGTCGAGTTCGCAGGTGCGTAGAAACCATTCGCGCGCTCAACCAGTTGGAATATTTGGCCTCTCCGGAACTCGCTAACACCATTATAGGAAAGCTAAGCTCGCTCTTGCGGGCTCGATGGGCAGATTATGCATTTCTTCGTAGTCATACCAAAAACAGGCTCGAACTTATTTCCGATTTTCTTTCGCACGAAACTGAAATACATTCAAAGTTTGGTTTTATTCCTGACATAAAAACGTCACTGTCAGATCGACCTAAATTTAAAGAAGAAATTCACGCGGCCTGTACTTATGACGACGAAGAAGAATTCTTTGAAAATTACCTGACTTTAGGTACTAACATTAATTCTTTTCAGCAAGCTAAGAACTCTTTGGCAAAAAAACCTTCAGCGCCACCTACCGTAAAACAGCCGAAGTTCTCTTGTAGATTCTGTCAAAAAGACTACCATGACTTAGCTGAGTGTAGTGAGTTTCAGTTGCTTCATGTTGACGATAGGTGGCAGTGGGTTATTGAAAATAAGTTTTGTAGGAAATGTCTGAATAAAGGTGGACATTTGTACAAAACATGTAAAGCTGATTGCAAGGACCCTATCTGCAACCGTAAATTTAGTCACCATACTCTGCTTCATTTGTCTAAGCAGACAAACCATGTTTCGTTGACCACAGGTGCAGACTCTGTTCTAGCGCCCTCCGACATGAACGATGGCGCCGCTAACAAAAGTTCTAGCGAGGTCGTTGCACATTCGTCTTCCCAACTATCTAGTGGTCGTTGTCGCCCGTTGCTGAAAGTGATCCCGGTAACAGTCAGTGGACCACTCGGGTCTGCGGATGTATATGCCCTGCTGGATGACGGCTCAACGGCTACTATAGTAGATGCAAAAGTAGCGCAACAGATCGGAGCTGTAGGACCCAAAGATCATATTAGAGTTAATTGTATAGGCGGCCTTTTCAAAAATACGGACGTGTCATTTGTAAATTTAAACATTAAAGGTAAACACAGCGACCAATATTTTGACATTTGCAATGTTCGGTCTTTGTCTGACTTAGACATAGCTACCTGTCAGTCGATTTCCTCGCCTGATATTTCGCAGTATAGTTATTTATCGGACTTAGTTAAAGAGCTGCGTTATGATCAGGCGAAACCTTCATTAATCATCGGGGTTGACAACTGGCACCTGAGTGTTCCACTTGAGGTTCGTCATGGTACTAAATCACAGCCAGTTGCCACTCGCACTCCTTTGGGTTGGGTTTTGTATGGATTTCCTTCCAATAAAACCAAGTCAGTTGACTTCGTTAACCACTGTGTTTTCGATGAAAGCAGATCCATAGAGACTCCCATTAAGGAAAATCACCAGTACTTAGATGCCTCACATGCCATTGTAGATAATCATTTCAATATGGACGATTATCTCGGAAGCTTAGACGATGGCGACAAAGCTGCTCGTCTAGCAGCCGATAGAGTCAAGGTGCACAGCTTCGCAGGCATCAAGACGAGATCGTGGGTGTCCAATAAACCTGAAGCTTTGTCTCTACCGCCACCTGAGCTGTGCAGCTCCACATCATCACAAGTAGGTTGGAGTCCACCATTAGTAGGACAAATCTTTTGGCCTGATTTAACGACTGTGATTAAATGGTTGCGCAGCGACACTCGCACGTTTAAGCCTTTTGTGGCGCATATGGTTGGTGAAATCACAGAAATTACCGACATCGCCAACTGGTGTTACGTCCCAACCTCCGATAATGTTGCGGATGGCGCTACGCGCCCTAGCTCATCAAAATTTGATACGTCCGCTCGCTGGTTCACCGGACCTTCATTTCCACTAGAGCCATCACATACTTGGCCAAGTGAACCGTCGAGCGAGGTCCCATTATCTCGGGATGAAGAGGTGAAACGATCCGTTCTACCCGAAGTAGTGGGACAAATCAACGTCCAACTGCAGGAACTACCTTTACCGGTTGTTGCGGACCATTCAAAGTTTTCAGAGTGGTTACGTTTAGTCCGTGCCACGGATCGCGTCCATCAATTTATTAATTTAGTTCGGCTGCGTTTGAGTTTGAAACGTCAAAATTCTAAATTAAATTTCAAGAAAGAAGTTTCAAGATCGAAGAATTGCAATCCTTTGAATGCGGATCTCCTTGAAGCTGCTGAGAAGAGACTGTTTTTAAGGTCTCAACTAAGAGATCATGATTTTCATCGGTCTTTGGACAATCTTCTTCTGCTCGTCGGGAGGATTCCACGTGCTCAAGGCGTGGATATTGAACAAAGCCCCATCACTTTAGACGGCAAACATCCCATTGTTCAGCTAATGATGGCCTACCTTCACACAAGAGCCGCTCATGCAAACAACAAGACGGTAGTAAACCAACTGAGGTGCATATTCTATGAGGTCCAACTGAGGCTATCTCTGAAGAAACTTGCAAAATGTTATTTCTTTTGTCGAATGAAGAAGGCTCTTCCGCTGACACATTTAACCGGAGACCTTCCTGAAGCGCGACTTTCTCATCATCTAAAACCACAAGTATCACAAGTCGTGATAAACGCTATGCTTCTGTTCACCCTGTTTAACTGTTCGAGTGATACATTTGGAGATCATAGCAAGCTTCATGAATTCGGCTATATTGACATTAAAGAGATTATGTCGATACACACCTCCCTATTCAGTGACTCAGTTCAAGGCCGTGGATCTTGGTTTTTTATGGCCGATGGATCCCTTCCCAGAAGGACATGGCCACGAGGCAGAGTAACCGCCATCTACCCCGGTTCAAAGGGAATAATGCGATTTGCTGACTTGGCAAGAAAAGGCGGAATTTTGCGCCCTCCAGTTAGAAAGCTGGTGCCTCTACCTACTGTCGCCTAGCATACTGGTGCTTTGCACCGCGGGGCGCCATGTTGGCGACAGCCAGCCTTTTTATAGTCTTTATTGTATTTTATTATTTTTTATACCTTTTCTATTTTGTTTTGTGTTATGTCAGAGTGTATGATTTGTACGTCACTGTATCAGTTTCTATTAAACAGCTAAAAATGCTAAAAACTGATTTTATTTACTAAAGAATAGTAGCAGGCACCTTCTGGTGCCCAACATAAACCTTCCTCTTAAATCATTCTATCTGTTAAAAAAAACGCATCCAAATCCGTTACGTAGTTTTAAAGATCTAAGCGTACTTTGGGACAGGTAGACAGAGAAAAGCGACTTTTGTTGTATACTATGTATCGATTTATTTGTTTAAAATATTTGCCACTAACTTTTTGCAGGCGTTTTACCCTAAACACTAATTCCACGTAGACGAAGTCGCGGGCAAAATCTAGTCTTGAGTATAAAATTAAATGATCGGTGGAACTATCGTATAGGTTTTGATTCCCACGATGTTTTTATGATAATGCAACCTATTGCATCTTTTTATGGTGTTGACATTAAAACTCAATTCTTTTCTCAACTCCGATACATACTTATCCATATTTATTACCAGTAGCTGACTATCTGATAGCAATCTTAATTGACTCAAAGCAAATTCAACTTTAATACTTTGAGTTATAACTGCTAAACAATAAAACATGTAAGATTGTAAATAAAAAATTGTCAGAACTCGTACAGGTATATTTGTCATTTATGCTAAAATATGTACAATAAATTAATTACTCTATGTTACGTTTTACATTAATCTTATTTTCTGTAGCCTCCTGTTAAACTCAGGCCACAATGGCGTAGTTTGGATGAGGTCCGCTTCGCCCGGTCTGCCTTCGCGTCCATCTTGAATAACTCCCATTCCCGCTTCGTGGCAATGTTGCGCGGTCCCCACGACGCCTTAGCCTTGAATGCTTGTTTGAAGGTCTGGAAACACAGTAAAACATTTTTTTTTAATCAAATGTATTTAAAAAATAATAAAATCATATGTCAGGTTGTTTTCAAAATGTACAGTTTGGATGACAATGCAGGTAGATAGATATACAATCAATAAAAGTAAAATCGGCAAAAAGGCTTGTATTTTTTTAATAAATTTTTATTAATTTGGCGGTAAGTAGAGGTACTAGTTTTAAACAGTATAAGTATTAAAATACCTTGTTCTTTTTACAGAATTTAGTTAAAAGAAGTTGCAGTTGAAAGTTAGCTAATTTAGTTAGAGAAATGACCAATTTATGAGGATGGTTTTTTTTCTACCTATTTTCAAAAGTCATTATAACTTTCTTGAAAAAAAATTAATATAGTTATGTGGCTTTCACTTAATACCATCGGTTATTTACTTTTCTCTTAAATGTGCAGCCAGCGATGTTTTGAAAAAGCTGCGTCATTAAAAGATTAGGGTTCGTTATAAATTGCGTTATTATACACACGCAATTATTTTTAATCTGTGATCAAAAACCAATTGTCCTAATCCAGTAATCACGATGAAGTTGCAATTATATGAAACTAAGCATTTATGTTTAATTAATGTGGAGTGTTCACGTATGCAGTGGTTAATTATTGGTTTTAAAATACGTAGGTATCATCAATTGTAGCACCTTTACTATTGCATAAAATTTTAACTGATTATTAATATTTTTCAACTCCTAATCAAAGATTAAAAATCATCATAGGTATAATTCGTGTCGCCAAAAGCAACAGCAATCTACAACTACCACTTTTCTTGCCCATTCCTTTTACTCACCCTGAAGAAGTTTCCAGTTTTGTTCCTATACATTGTAACGCCAAGGAAGATTGGAACAAATGCAATCCCGACAAAGAGCATCAGATATCCGGATACTAAAAAAGAAAAACGTGTATAAATACTCGTACCTATGTTTAATTTAATTAAACATAAATGCATATACATCTATACTTTTATCTAGACAAAAATGACAAATGGACATTGTTTTTTTTAAATAAACACTAACAGAATTAAAAGATTCTCGGTTAATAACATGTGACATACTAATCAACGGGATATAGACCACGCATGCATGCAACTGCGTCGAAATATCGGGAGCACGTTAAAGGTAACCGCGGATTACAGATCCCGTTGATAATATGTCCGATGTTTATAAATACTGCTTTATACTTTAGTAAAATGTTATCTAACACAGGATTAATACGGCTCTTCGTATCGAGAGATTGATGCAGATTTTTATACATACTCCAGGGACTTAACATGTCATTTTTACCATACATATCGCCCATAGCTAATCTAGATCGATGTTCGATTCGATGTACTCAGGGTGGATTGTAATTTAATGTATGAAATGTCACGATTATGATTAATCAAACGTCCTTGGATAAACATAACTTGGATAACATTTGATTTAAATTTGTGAAATTTGTTTTTAGGGTTCCGTTGTCAAAATGGCAAAAGCGGAGTTTATAGTTTTACCATGACCTTATATGGTGTAGGGACATAATAATTGCGCTGACAAAGGAATGCCCATTTATATTAAAATGTACATATATTAAAAAAAAGATATCACCTATACCTACATATAGTGGGGATGAATTTGAACCAAATCAAGAGCCCGATTATTGAAAACACCATCATTCAAAAGTGGTGAAAATTTGAGAATTTGAATTACGCGCAGACTACCTGAAAATCTTGACAACAAGTCGAAAACTTAATTCGACTTACTAATAACTTGTTTTGTAGCTGCTAACTTTCAGCAAGAATGTTAATGAAATTGGACCTATGGTATACTATACTATCCTAATGAGCTAACGGCTTTGAAAGTTAACGAGTAGGTAGGTACCTAATAGACGGCTAAAACTTATATAAATCCAATATGCGGAGCCTAGGTTCGAATCCTACCGACTGCACCAATGGAATGACAATGAAATGCCGGCTGGAAGCTAACTGATTTTGTTTATTACAAAAGTCTACCCTTTTAGTCACAATATATGCATACCCTACAGTATTTATTGTATATCAAACACACGAAAAAAAAACCAACACGCACTTGGCCGATTATTCAGTCAGATAATGAACAGAAAAAGCGTACTTATTGTAGCAAATTGCGTTTTAAATATTAAGTACATATTAGTTATAAACTCACACCTAAGTACCTCACTTGAGGTGGGATAATGATTGATTATGTGAATAAGATAATCAATTAGTACTAGTATTACCTATTTCCGATTAAGTACGCACTTTAATCCTGTCTTCTAGGGAAAACCTAAAATTATGTTCCATATCGTTAATACATACTCTAAGCCTTTATATAGGTACAGGAGCCTGATTGCAGTGTCAATGTCAATCGTACTTCCTGTGTGTATGTATATGCATGCAGGGAATTTTTAACTCTATCTATATATCTGCCCTGCGTGCATGCACAAAATAAGAATGGTAGTGACGCTGCAAGCAGGATCCTGGATGCAGGGCTTTGAACATGCTACTCAAGGCTCGCCAGGATAGTATTCATTACTTGTTTGTCTCGGAGGGCTATAAAATTGTATACTTAGGTAAGCAAATAGAGACACGTGGCTATATAGCCGCGGAAAATCTGAGCCTCTATTCAGGAATGACACGGGACAGATACAACCACGCGTAATGCGATATGTTAGCGATAGATAATTCAACTGAAACGATAACATATGCGTTTTAGCTATTCGGAACGCTACATCAACATGGTTGGGAAATTGTCATCAGTTCTGAAGGTGTAATGAAAAATGATGGATTCTGATCCGTATTATGAAAGCTCCAGGATTATCTGAGCACTATTTCCAATAGACTATCTATTTTACATCTGTTTTTGCCAATGCTTACCGTAGCCAGCCGTGGGATAAGGTTCTCCTCCGAACAGCAAGGTGTCAAAGGAGACGAGTGCATAGATGAACACCACCAACATCATAGCGGGGGTGATGATGCCCCAACACCAGCGCCAGTACATTGAGGTCTTGATGCCCAACATGAACTCGATGTCGAGACAGACGTTCTCCAAGCCTGTCACCAAAATACAGTATTTAGTTTAAAACACAGTAACTCGTGGAATACTACTCTTTGTTATTCCTACTGCACTCTAGTTCAGAAAATATATATCTACTGAGATCGCTCCAAGAAATTCAGTAATTAGCTAGTCCTATTGTCACATAAATCGCGAAACAGAAAATAATCTACACTGCGTAATATTAGAAATACGAAAAGAATCCTGTCTCCATTTAAAATTATTTTCTACCTGTCTTAAAAAAAAAAGGAACTGAATGACGATAACATAGGATGGAGTGCAGAAATTGCATTTACCGGAAGAAAATAAAGTAGGTAATACTCATAGATTTATATCCGGCTACAGACTTCATGTACAGGCACAGGCATGGTGTTTTGACTGTGAAAATACCACGCGGTAATATCATGGCAATGATTGGGCAAAACCTAATCTGTTACCTTAAGTACAAAAAATCATAGATTTATGGATTAATTACCTTCATTATGATACCGTATCATGCAAGTCTGGAGATAAAGTAGAATCAGGAGAGATCTTGAACTGATATGCAAAACATGTGGATTGTCTATATAAGACAAGATAACTAAGCTATTAACCAGTATTCGTTTTCTTTTTCTCAAACAAAGCTTTCCTCATTCCAACTCCATAGGATTACTGACTTAAAGTGTCACGACCGTGTACCTAGTTGGATTTCTTAAAATTAAAATTAACACTTAATTATTACCGTAGATCCACATTACTCCTATTATTTCAGTGATACCGCAGAAGAGTATCAAGAATGTACCGCCGAAATAGTCCACAAGGTCGAGTATCCATTGGCCACCCTGTAAGAAAATTAATGGTTATGGTCAGGCGCGTTGGTAATTTTAATGCTAAAATGTGCTCTGCTCTGTCCGGCTTTAAATTCCTAGTTCGTGTTGTGCCTTTCCGCTTATAATGTCAATAACATGAGAGTAAGATGAACGGTAGGATAAGAGCTTCGAATTTGGGAATATCCCCCCGAGTCAAAGTTAATCGGTGCTTCACTACACGTATACTACTCGGTGCTGGATGGAACTTAACAGGAAAGGTCGATCTGATTCGACAAATAACATTCAAAACACCACATATAACATCCAAAACAGAAAAACAAAATAATTAAAATATAAACTTAGGCTACCTTAAAATAACGTAGTAAAATAAAACTTATGTTAAAAATTTAAATAAATTTGGACCCTTAGGTAGGGTCCCCATCACGCAGGCAGCATTCCCGCGTTGTATCGCAATTGCGAGTCATTGTGCGAGAAAGTTTAGTATTAAAACAAAGTCGCTTTCCGCTGTCTGTCTGTCCGTCCCTATGTATGCTTAGATCTTTAAAAGTAGGTACGGAACGGATTTTGATTTGTTTTTTTAATAGATATTGTGATTCAAGAGGAAGAGGACCCTAGTATCTATACCTACCTATGAAACAGTACCGTGACTGACTGACTGACAGTCAACGCACAGCCTAAACCTCTGGACCTAGGAACTAGAAATTCGGCAGACGTATCTCTTGAGTATCTCAGAGGAGCACTAAGAAGGGATTTTTTGGAATTCCCACGGGATAGGGAATAAATGAGGCTAATATATTCCTCAGTAACTGTAATAACTAGACTGTTCAAATTCGGCACACATGTAGATGATTGTATCACTATAAAACTGATTTCAGGATTTTTCGATATGCCCACGGGATGAGGAAAAAATGGGATTTATATGTTCGATTCAGAGTGACTGACAGACAACGCACAGCCTAAACTACCTGGGTACCTGGATACTTGAAATTTGGCAGACGTATGTCTTGAGTATCCCAGCGGAGCACTCTAAGAAGGGATTTTTTGGAATTCCCACGGGATAGGGAATAAATGAGACTTATATATTTCTCAGTAGGTACCTAACTGAAATAACTAGACTCTTCAAATTTGGCACACATGTAGATGATTGTAGCACTAAAACATGTTCTCCAGGAAAATGCGAAATTTCCGCGGGATAGAAATAGGTGCATTCAACTTTGGGGCTGATTTAAAAAAATCGTTCACTGATAGAAAGCCACACTGTCACTCATTGACATTTAATTATTTTTAAAATAGGTCAAAACCGTTATTTCTATCCCACGGGAACTTTACATTTTCTTGGCATAAAAGGGATAGGTATATTTCAATCAGAAACAATGTATATAGCTTTCTAGTAGTGATATATTTTTTTATTGGTAGAATGAATTTAGTTATTGTTTGGGTGTTGTCTACGCGTACGAAGTCGCGGGCAAAAGCTAGTATTAATATAAAATAACATTACCTAATACTACTTACACTACTTATAGCGCACTTATATAGTGTTAGTTTAATGTCGTAACAAACGTTTTGAAGGCGTTCGCGTGTCCAGTAAGTGGTATGAAAACAGTTTGTTGTTATCACGTGTTGCTAGCAGTGTTGCCGTTTGGTTCCGAAAGTTCCGTTTTGCGGAACTTTTGACACCCCCGCGGAACTTGGGAGGAACTTTCTATTTTGGTACATTTTTCGGAACTTTTGGAGTCCCGGCATAAAGATACGTGGTAAAAAAAACTTTAAATACCACACTGAAAATACAGGCTATTTTTTCGTTATTAACGCAAAAAAATGGAACTTTTTAGGGATGACAATGTAATTTTCAAGGGAAGTGACCTGGCAACACTGGTTGCTAGAGGCGGTGCCACTTTGCTCATATTAATCGAGATGTTCACGTGAAGGAGTTAGAGACGCTCTGTTACAGAGGGTCAGTTTACAAGACAAGCGCAAGCGCAACAGTTGACGCTGCACAACTAGGCAAAACTACTTATGCATAAGAGATAGCTGCTGTAGCGTTTGGGCGTTTTCCAAAAAAGTCCATATGATAATTTTTTCCAGAATTTAAATATTTTGGGTTTTTCTTACTCAAAATCGTTTACCCTTTCGATTCTCATACAAGAAAAAATGTTTCCCAGATTTTACTATGAAATTATGTTTCCTGTTCGTCACGTTCCGCACTTAGGAGCTATATTAAAAGAAGTGATGAACTGAAATGAAAAATTTGGGAGACATTTTTTCTTGTATAAAGATCGATAGGGTAAAAGATTTGGAGTAAGAAAACCCCAAAATTGTTGAATTCTGGAAAAAAAGGTTCATGAGGACTGTTTTTTGGAAAATGCTCGTTTACGTTTGTAGGCGCCTCGTCTAGGGTGTGGTGTTATATGTTGGAAAAGGGTGGCAAAGCTCCAATTTCAAATGGTAAGGGCGCCTATACTCACTTATAACAAAATACTGGGGAAAATAACCGATTCCTCGTATAATATTATTACTCACTGGTGTCACGTAGATCAAGCCGATGCCAAATCCTGCCGTGCAGCAGAATGCTGACATGAAGACGGTTTTGACGCGGGGGAAGGCGTCCAGCATGACGGTGTTGATGGCGGACAGCAGAGCCACGCCGGAGCCTATTCCGAGCACGGACATCATCAGGAAGAACAGGACTGAGAACAGCTGCAAACAATAGAGAGATATCCAGCCAACCGGACGCGAAAGAGATGCGATTTGACAGTAAAAGTGGAAATAAATTTATTCGTAACTAGCTGACCCGGCGAACTTTGTTCCGCCTTAAATTTGAAAAATTGCAGTGGTTTGGGCTGTGCTATCCCGCGGGGACTATGCAATTTTCCGGGATAAAAACTATCCTATGTCCTTTCCCGGGACTCAAACTATCTGTATAACAAATTTCAGCTAAATCGGCCCAGCGGTTTAAGCGTGAAAAGGTAACAGACAGACAGACAGACAGACAGAGTTACTTTCGCATTTATAATAATATATATATATATATATATTAGTAAGGAAGTAAGGATAAGGATTTTCACGTTTTAATCTTAAGTGATTTTCCTTTTTGATACTTAGCAAATCAACATTTAACTTAAGATTATCATCAATGTAAAAGACACTTTAAAGCAGTGTTTCTTAAACTTTCTGCAGTCATGGACCACTGGGCTCTATCTCCCCCGTGAGGGATAAGGACGTGATTTGTGTATGTATGGGCCACTTTCAGAATTTCTGAAAGTCCATAGACCACTATCGAAGCTTATTAAAGGGAAAGAAAACAAAGCTTAATACGTATAAAAAAACTCTAAGGAAATATATTAAGGGTTAACTGTGTTGCTGTGGGTATTGGATACTCAACACAAGAATCGATTCTATAATCGTAACTGTAATGTTAATGATAAAAGCAACACCAATTCGTTTTACTGTTGCAACACTGTATATTTTCCTCTTCTCCCCTTCCTGTGTGTGCTTATTACACGGCTGCGATTTACCTCAAGCAAATCTTTATTATTTTCTCTTGTTTTCACCGCCCTTCAGTTCAATAACTAACAAATAAAACAGTACATTGTTCAGTGGGCCCCTGGCACATATGTATGCCACGAATCCCTAAGGACGGACCCCAATTTAAGAAACCCTACTTTATAGTTTAACAATCGTTAACGTATCCGAATTACTTAAATCATAAAATATACTCCTTATAACATACATACATATATCACGTCTTTATCTCTTATGGGGTAGACAGAGCCTAAGGTAACAAAACCTTAAGGCCACGTTTAGCATGATTAGGGGCGTATAGGTGGAAAGGAAAATCAAAATAGTGATGGGTTGCTGGCCGCATCGCCTATAACATGATTCCTAAGACGTTCGCCTATTCCCTCGATGGGCTTTTACCATCTGCGCGGCAAGCAACTGGTAAATTCTGTTTTTTCTTTACTCCCAGACCAGCATGGAAGAACTCCTTATAGGTAATTGTAATTGATCTGTAAAGTACATTTTTCTAGTTTTAACGAGTTAGCCTTAATAAATATTTACCTGTGGAATGGGAGTCTTCGCGATGGCATCAGGGTAAGAGATGAAGGCCAAGCCACTTCCTCCGGAACCCACTACGTCTTCTACGGGCTTCTGCAGTACGTAACCTAGGTTACCCAGGATTCCGAAGATGGTGATGCCGGAGAGCAAGCTGGTGAACGTGTCCAGGGTTGTGACGATCATAGAGTCCCTGTCAACGAAGATAGTTTGATAACTTTTACGTCAAAATAAAATGCGGGAGCCAAATAAAATTGTTTTTGATCATTTGATCGTTTCCATTTTTAGGGTTCAGTAGTCAACAAGGGACCCTTATAGTTTCGCTATGTTCGTCCGTCCGTTCGTCTGTCTGTCTGTCCGTTCGCGGCTTAGCTCAGAGATTTTTACTACTAGAAAGCCGTAATTTGGCATTAGTGTACATACTAAAGTTCCCAATCCGCACTGGGCGCGCGTGGGAACTATAGCCCAAACCCTCCAATACACGGAGGAGGCCTATGCCGTGAGGCACGCCGAATTACGCGACAATTAAATAATAATAATAATAATAAAATAAAAACAACAACAACATACTTACTGAAATTGTAGCGAATTCGGAATAAAAAAGGCTATAATAATAACATACTAACTACGCCAACAAAATGGTAAAATAAAATCTTGTTTTTTTTTTTGTGAATTCCCTACACGTAAAGTGGAGATGATATTTTTTTCTCGTTTTGTCCCATAATGCGTTGTTGGTTATAAAAGTCAGTCAGTATTGTGACGATGCGGAACGTGCTCCAGTGAGGGCCAGTCTCTCCACATCGTTCGCCCGTGCCGGACGTGCACACAGTGATTTCTCAATTATTGTCTGACTCTGATGACATTCTTTGTTATTCATTAAGACTCTTTTTTTTAAATATTGTGGTGAAAACTATTACTATTATATAAACTAAGCTTTAAGGTTCTAATTATCGTTAGTCAAGTGTCCCCCAATTGCCAGCTAAACGATTGTATTTGGATAGGTGAATAATTCATGGTAGTTTGTAGTTTGTATAACGAAATTTAAAGAAAAACTATCACAGCTAAGTTGGCTTTACAATTTAACGAGTAATAGCCGGCCAACTTATAAAATGTACTTGAAACCGTGAACTATATGTTCATAGTCTATACTATGAACAAAAATAATATCGATTAAAATGAAAAATAATAATTTTATTCGTATTCATAATAACCACATTTTGTGACAGGCAACGAACGGAAACGAAAGAAAACGGAACCCCACACTGCGCGTGGCCCGACATGCTCTTGGCTACTTATATAGGATACTTACCTTAAAAGACACATAGGCTACTTAGTTAGTCGACTAGACTATAATAATTTTGTTCATCCAATTTTAGTTAATGGTATTACACTCTAAAAAAAATATTAACATTTCGTTTGTTATTTGAAAAATCTTTTCTTTATATTAGTAACGGTTGAATTTCTTAGAGTTGGGTCCCAAGTTTGTAAACTTGTGTTAGATGGGTCGTAGCCCAGACAACTTAGGGAACCCCTGTATTAGAGAGATCGAAAAGCAGTTATTTGGTACAGTCCAAGTTGTAATTTCACCATCATCGAAAGTAACAAATTTTCTTTGAACTTTGATCCTTTAGAAAGTGTTAAGGACCATAGTAAGTATGTCCCCGTTGACTTATTTCCAACGTGCACACTTTTGACGAATTACTTACTACGTACCTGAAAATATTGTGTCTGAAGCCGTTGTATGAAGAGAACATAATGATGGTGCCCGTGCACACCGACAGAGAGAAGAATACCTGCGTGACGGCAGCGTACCACACCTGTGAATGGAATAGATAGAGTTACATTACAATACCGCTAGCACAATATATTCGACTTGTTAATAGACCGTGGTAAACGTGAGACACGGTATTTCGTGATATAAACGGAAAATTACGCAGGTAGATACACCTAGTCGTTGCGGAGCATTATTCGAAGGGATTTTCGAGGCAGAATAAAGACAATAAGGGTATACTTCCAAGGTGTTCCATTATACGACAAGTCTGACGATGGGGTCCCTAACAAAGAACGTTGGGTAGATAAATGCCGAACTGCGTCGCTTTTGTGTGTTAATAATAAGTTACCTAAATAGTTTTCTTTTCAGGAATACCTTTCCATCCTTAGCGGCTTAAACCAATGCTGGGGCCCGATTTTTGAAAGCTCATCTCTCAAAAGTCCCATTCGGAAGTGGTATAAATTTATGTAGTACTGAAAAACTACAGCTCAAATAAAATTTTGGATTTATTGACTATATTAATGACAGACGTAGTTTTATTTTACTGTACTTGCATTTCAAGTTCAGTTAAAATTTTTACCACATTCGAATGGTACTTTCGAGGCCTTTCAAAAATCGGGCCCTGGTGTTAATTAAAATATTGGAAGAGACCTTCATAGTTGCATACATCTCATATTTAGGTTTATTGGTATCAAAATCTTCTTCATGTTGGCTTCGGCCTAATGAATTGTTTTTAAATAACCGGTCCCACCCGTGGACGGAAACCCGTACCAAAATAATTAAAGAGAATTTTAAATTGCAATGACGTGTGTGGCTCAAATTGTAAATTCTTACCTCAAGTTTGATGAGTTTGTCCCATTGAGGCGTCAGGAAGAACAGGACTCCTTTTCCAGCTCCAGGTAGAGTCATAGTGCTGCAATGAATAAAGTTTTAGGTCATTCTAGAATGCCTCGTTCTCGCTATGCCTCTGGATCGGCAAATTTGCTGGGCTGGTAAAGCAAAGTGGTAGTGGCTGAAGAATTTATATGAAGCTGAGAAGCATTATGCCGGATCGGCAAATCCGCCAATCCGGAGTAGTGGGAGTGGCAACCAGGTTTTACTTAAGTCGAGGCGTTACTGCCACATTTGATGTTTAATACTAAATATGACAACAATTGTTTACGAACGTTTTGTCTTTTTCGGTTTCTACGGGTCTGGGAATTAAACCCAGTTCCTCGTCATATGCTTTACCATATAGTAAGTATGACAAATCATTTCGAGCTTTCTTTCTCTGTTGTTTTCAGCGTGTATTATAAGATTATTGGAAAAATAATTTGTAACGGATAGATAAGTACAACATAAAAACAACACAAAAATCGTTAGTCAATTTTCGAATTTAGTGAAACTTTTTAGTTCCACTTTCATATGATTTCAACCTTGCCTTGTTTTAACACCAGAAAAACGAGTTACAATTCAACTCACGTAATAAGTAATATAATCATCACAACGTAGGGGAAAATGGCAAGGAAGTAAGCAGCTTTCCCGGAGCTCTTCACGCCGCGAGCCACGATCAGGAAGATGATGAACCACGACAGGAACAAAGCCAGGGTCAGATACCAGATCGGGAGACCTGAATAAGGGAATTCATATAGTGCAATTACATGATATTCAAACAATCGTGAGACATGATTAAAAACTACAACATAAACGGTTTAACTCACTCACCGTTAAAAATGTCTTCCGATAAGATCGATACTAGTTGAATCGTCTTCGTCTAAGTATCGTGACTTAAATCGTATATTTTGTAGTTTTTATGGTGCAATTACCTACTTACATTTTAAACACTATGTTAAGAGCTTTGCTACTTTGTACTATTTACGAGTAAATGAAGTCTCTCTGAAGGCAACTTGATCGTGATCGTATATATTGTTAAATAATTAATTAAAGTGTTAATGAAATAATGTACCTATACGGTAAACTGAAAACTAGCTTGCGGAAAAGTCGTACTTGGGCCACCATAGAACCTTATCATAGTAAATAATTTTATTTGTGTTGATTGTAAATAATTTTATTTGTTGTATGATAGTAGGGTCCTGTGGAGGTCTATGTATGAATGAAATTGGTTCACTTTACCTTATTTTAGTTACATTTTATTGTCTAATGTGGTACATACATACATCAAATGAATAAATATTATAGGTACGGTCAACCATTTTAATTGTAAAGCCACTATGGAACGCGATAGCGTAACTAATACACGTTGCTAATGTTTGGCAATGTCAATATGATAATATTGATATTGCCAAACATTAGCAACGTGTTTTAAACACTAAAAAGCTAAGTTGTATGCTCAACCATTAAAGTTGTTGGTGTACCTCCGTTTAAAACAGTATTTGAAGAGTTACTGAAGTATTAATTCAAGATTTATATATTAATAATTTCCATCTGTCTAGACTTAAGGGTGTTAGTAGGTAGGTATTTTAGAACATTGATGTATTATTTTAGCCAATTATATAGAACAACGCGGTTAGGTGTGGATCATACGGTTACTACCTTTATATCGTTAGCCCGAATATTGTTTTCCTGACAGCGACTAATCAACCAATGGCAATGGAATTTTTTTGTTTAGTACAGGCCAAATTATTCTGGTTTGTTTTAAAAACCAAAATGTGTTTTTTACTGTTTGATGATAAAGAAAAAAAGTCGCATCATGTATTCAAATTATGCAAAAACAACCCTAAGACACAGTATGGGGACCTCTAACCTCTAACAAATTTTAATTAAAATTTCATAATATATGTTTTTAAAGTTAAGAATTAGAGTCCCGTTGGGCACCTTTCAGATGCAGAACCCTTAAATCGAAGTGTTTAAAATTTCACCTATTCACTAGCCGGGCAAGTAAAGCACAAGTGAGCGGTGAATTTTTTAAATCTCATCAGTATTTACCTAAGTATCACTCGAAAATATTAAAAAGTTGTGTTGAAGTTTGAATACAGATAGAGTAGGCACATACTCACTTAAATATAGGTGAAAAATTGAAGTAAATGACCTGTTAATTGATATGGGACATTTTTCTAATTTGGAACGTCAATTTGTCTATTCGCACACATTACTCACACATTCAACAGGTCATTTACATTTGGGTTTTCACCTATAGTGTGTCTCTCGACAAACTTTGTTTTTCATATGACTGACATCTGTACTGAAGATGCAATGTTTGCCGGGAATTAAGATACAATAAGCACTGTAGAAAATCACAGCTGTTATACATTTTTTTCAACATGTCAAACACTTAATTTAAGCGTTAGCTTTGTAGTTAATAGCCATAGTAAAATTATTATTTTCTGCTTTTGAATGGTATTTTCAGAAGTGATTTGAAATATCGGCCGTCACGTTAAATGTAGATGAGCGTTTTCCAAAAAGAAAGTCGACACGAACATTTTGTCCAGAATTTAACTATTTTGGGTTTTTCTTACTCAGAATCGTTTACCCTATCGATCCTTATACTAGAAAAAATGGATACATGTGGACTTTTTTTTGGAAAACGTTCAGATTCGAGATCAAGAAATTCTGCCAAATTAGTGCTAGTGAATACAAGGTAAAACGCAAAAATTCGGGTTATCGATAGGTCACCGTGTCACACAATTTACGAACCGAGTACTAACCGAGTCCACCAACAATGCTGTCACTCTGTTGCAGCACCGTCCTCCTGAAGATGAAAATTAATTTACAACAACATTTTGAACAGAATGTATAATACAGTCAGCAACAGAAGTGACTAACAGCGAAGTGCTTAAGAAAATAACCTGGCCACTGTATCGTCCAATAGAGTAAAAGGTCCCACTGACCAATTTCATCCGGCCGAATGCCAATGTATCCCCTTAGATATGCTTAATCTATTTGTAAGGATAAAGTCAGTTTTTAGTAGTGACCTATTGCAAATACTAAAAAGCTCCTTCGCCCAGTCAGCCACGTCTGCTGCGGACTCTGCATTTGCTAACTTAAGACTTACACAAAATATAATTCGGCACTACTCGTCCCATTTTTTGACTCATCGATGCCTTCGGTTTGATCAGCGGGGACACAGTACACATCTGTCCAGGATTCGTCGCAGACAGCCCAGGGCAGCGTGGACTGGAAGCTCATGACCAGGTAGAAGAGACAGAGCGCGATAATAGAGACGTAATATGACAGGATGTAGACGCAGCCCAGGGCTTGAGCGTAGCCCGCACCTGAAAAGATTTGAATAAGATGATAAAGATGTGTAACCTTTTGTTGATAAAACACAATATGACGTTTGTAGGACCTGCTCAGATTGGAATACTTAGTCGAGTTTTAATTACTTAAGTATGTAAGTATCCAAATGAGCCATTTCAAGTAGGAACTTTCTTTCAAGTAAGGAGCCTTCGAGGAAAAAAGTCATAGTCATAAGTAAGTAAGTAAGTAAGTAAGTAAATGCTTTATTGTACAAATATAGAGAAGTAGAGACAAATCACAAAAAAAAAAAAGACCTTAAATATATGCACAAAGGCGAAAAGCGAGGTGGCTTAAATATATGAACATCTGTTAAATTTAGAAAGCCTTATGATTAAGGCTCATCCTCCTGAGCTAATCAGCTCAGATTACAAAAACATCGTAAAATCAGATTAAAAAGAAGACCTGTTACTAACCTTTCATACCAGGTGACAATGCCCAGACTCTCACCGAATTTCTTGAGCTAAACTGACCCAGTACACATTCAAGGTAGTACATGGGCTTGCCTATAAGGATAAGTACGATGATATAAGGGATGAGGAAGGCGCCACCGCCGTTGTCGTAGGCTACGAAGGGGAACCGCCACACGTTGCCGAGCCCCACTGACGTGGCTATGCAGGACATGAGGAACTCGATCTGGCTGTCCCATGTTGCACGTTGTGGCATCTTGTTCTCTGGATCCTGAAAGGAAAAGTTTTACATTTAGAAATAGTTCTTCTCCTTGACCCGGTGGTCCAAGTGCTGTTAAAAGGAAAGTCACAAAGCAAAGGGAATTTTAACACCCATACAATATACAACAAAAATTATTAAATAATCGTTTACGCACACTATAAAACACCAGCACGTCTAGCGTCTAGCACGAGAGGGCACAAAAGTCGCGTCGCGCGCGAGATAGATTGCCCGTCTTTTTCTTACTGTTCGTTCTAGAAAAAGACGGATAGTCTATCTCGCGCGCTCTCGTGCTACCCGGACTGGAACGGCAAAATAAATGACGTAAATATCAAAACTCGAAGCCAAACTCTACTCGATTTCGAGTTGATAGATTGACATGTCAGCGATAGATTGCCCGTCTTTTTCTTACTGTTCGTTCTAGAAAAAGACGGATAGTCTATCTCGCGCGCTCTCGTGCTACCCGGACTGGAACGGCAAAATAAATGACGTAAATATCAAAACTCGAAGCCAAACTCTACTCGATTTCGAGTTGATAGATTGACATGTCAGCGAGGTTTGCTTTATAAAAGGCAATAGAGTTGTGTATGTTACAACTTTACGTCTTCCTATTCTTAAGTGAGAGTTTCTGACTTCCTAATTAAACGGTAAATGTCCTACCTACTTACTGCCTGGGGAGACGTAAATATGTATAGGTGAAAAACTTCAGTAAATAAACTATTGTATGGGTGAGTAATGTGTGCGAATAGACAAATTGACGTCCCATATCAGTTCTGTACACTACGACATACAACACGTCATTTTCACCTGCAATTGATTCATGCATAGTTATGTCTGCATGCATAGTACCTGCACTTTTTGACAGTGCTTCTTAGAACATTGGTGAGGTTGATTAGGTTGTTTTAGAAGGGTTGATTGAAACAAACAGTAGGTACATATCCCAAATTTCTAATCACAAGTGGTTTTAAGACAAGATTAACAAAATCATTAAAATACGTTCACAGTAATCATAATAAGTAACATCGTTTCGATTGGGTAGAACTAATGTAATGTGTATTATTTCGTCATTCTAATAATAATAACTACTTAAATAGATATAAAACTCTCTTTAAGATAAAAAGACTGAGTGACGCTCTTGTGCTTAAGCATTTATTTTAATAACCAATCATATTAAGAAAAAACCGGTCAAGTGCGAGTCGGACTCGCGCACCGAGGGTTCCGTATCATTATCTATAAATATATAAAACCAGTGTAAGCAGAGCCCTGCTCCAAAGCAAAATGTACGCAGTGTGGGGTTACTTTATATTGGTCACTGCTATATACAGACATACATACACATTTACGGTTTTCGCAATTATTCTTTAATCTGTGCTATAAGACCTACCTTCATACCAAATTTCAAAATTCTGCGTTCACGGGAACTACCTTGTAGGTTTTGATTCCCTTGAGAGTTGAAAATTTGCGGAAATTTGCGGCATAAACGGCTGTATCTTTTGATTGCGTTGGCTTAGAAGTTTGATTTTTTCACAGCTTCAAGGGACAGTAGACCTGAGTAATTGATATAAATTTCAGCTTCATACCTCCACGCGTTCCTGAGAAAAAGGGTCTTGACAGACGGACGGACAGACGGACAACAAAGTGATCCTATAAGGGTTCCGTTTTTTCCTTTTGAGGTACGGAACCCTAAAAATAGAGTTGTATTGTCAAAATGGCATTTAACTTAATTATATATGATTAGATTGACTGTAACGAAAAATATAGCAAAATGTAAAACATACTAAAAGTAACTTGGATTTCCTCAAAAACGATTTTAACTAATTTAAATTAGAGACCAAACTAACACCACTTCTATTCTTCAATTTTAACAGTAAGGCATTTTTTATTTTAAAATTATGTAATAGGTAGGTACATATTTAATTGATATCGCTCAGCTTCGGGCTCGCAGTCTCTTCGTACCTACTTGTACGTACGAGTAGATACTTAAAACTGAAGCTTAAGTTTAACTGAAATCACAGTTAATCACTGCACTAACTTCTCAAAAAAGTACTTAACACAAAAATTTCACGAGCTAACATGTCATAGTAACAAGTAAATAAGACTGAACACCACTAAAATGTTTTTCAGGATTTAAAGCTGTGGTTGACTGAATGTACCTATAGACATATCGTGTAGACGTCCTACGGCGTCAAAACAAAGGGGTGACATAAATTCTAAACTTTTACTTTTACTAAAACCTGAACAGGCTGTTCATACCAAGTCAACCACATGCTGAAATATTCAGGAACAATCTCTGAGACACCGTGTTTGTTTGAAAGTTTTAATCAAAACCAGGCAGACAGACTCACCCCAATAAGACACAAACAAATTATAAAAAGTCGCACATAAAAATAAGGATTAAAAATATTATATTATTAATTAAAAATATTTTTTGTCGTTCTACTTTGAACTTGGCTGACTGATACGTATTAACTGAAGCCCAATCAAAACGACCTAAATTAGAGATACTGATAGCGATACCGCGATATTTGTTAGTACTTTCATCGCTGATGTATCATCAATAAATAAAATAAATGACATCATCGTCCGCCGGTCCCTTGCCATCTTTAACGTGCCAATTTGGCTTGAGACCACTGGCATCGCGAGAGACTATGGCAAGAAACCGGATGGTACGACTTTGATTCCGTATGGAAGGTTGGTTTAGTATTGGTATGGGGTGCCACCTGTACAAACACTTTTACTCCGTCTCGTCTCCATGGAGCTTTGTAATAGTAGTGGAGGCAAAATACGTGAAATTTCACTTAAGTCAGGAAATAATTCTAAGAACTGATAAAAACGATTGTTTTTGATTTGTATGGGTTAGAAATGGAACCTAATACAGCATTTGATATATTCATCCCCCCGGAAAGGGGTGGAATTGGTTGAAAATGGTGTAATAGTAATAACTAAGAAGAAAAAATAGGTGTAGTCTGTGCAATTTTCCATACGTTTTATTACATCTTAATCTATATTTGCACCCGTTATTTAGCTCAATTCAAGCCACGGAACATACAAAAAAAAAATCATATAACTAAAAATATACTTCTTGGCATTGCGGCCCCGGGGAAAATACAGAAAGCGGTGCAAATTGAGGAAATGATGAGAACATATATCAAAACACAATACCAAATTTGCACCAGGGTGCGACACCCGGAAAGTAGTTTTCTATGTTTTACTGTCTTTGTACTTCGGGGGAAATTTTGAAATTAATAAAAATCGTCACAATCGTCTTAACTTGGTTTGATTTACATTCGCACCCCATAAAAAATTGACATTTCTACACGGAACATGCGGTTCTGTAATACTACCCGCTACCTAGCGTTCGCTGCTATTCATTGCGTTTAGATAGAACTATGTTTACCGAACTTCCAGTTAAATTTTTCTTTTTTTTATTGAGTGCGAATGTAGTATCTTTTAAATATATGTTATTTATAAATTTTCACGACTATCTTAATTTCCCCCGAAGTACAATCTAAAAAAGAGTGAAAAAAACATGTTCCATACTTTGCACGGGGGTGCAAAGTTACCTGGGTGTTTATAATACTTTAAAAAGCTTAATGTAAGTTTGCACCAACCGTCTGAATTATCCTCGAGCCGCAATCAGAAAAAAATATTTTACCAAGATTCTATACATCGTACACCTTTTTAATTAATATACATTATGTACCAAACGGGACCCTTCACGTGGCTAAACTTGCGCCTAATACCTTTTATCATACTCCAAAATAAAGGCATTTGAAGTTTATACCTAATATTTTAAAGTGTTCCGTACATGATAGAAATGTGCAAACCGAGGGAAACCATCTAGTCGTGCCCTTTAACGATTCCACAAAAAAACACGACTACACGAATTACTTCCATACTTTTCCGTAATTCGACTATACTATAGTGGTGTAGCATCTTAAGCGGCCGAAAAAGCGCGCATTCGGTGTCGAGACCCTCGGGCCGTGCGGTCCTATCGCTCTATGGATTTTTAAATAAATCGACGTCACAGGGGATCAAAGAGCTGGCAGCTTCCTCGGACAAAGAAAAATTGCTTATCTAGTCGAAGAAGGAATGCTGCCAGCATCTTTGACACCATGCCCAGGGACTCCATTTTAATGTTTTTTTTGTGATATTTATTTTACTTAGGAGAGGTATGTTTTGATAACCTCTATATATTTTAATATTTTTGTAGCTTAAAGACATAAAATAAGTTAAAACTTCTGTTTAATTAATTTTTACAAAAAAAATAGTTCAAGTAGGTACTAAGTAAGTTCGATGATACTAAAATTGTTACTGGTTCTATTTCATATAGCATTCAATTCTAGGTAAAGGTTACGGTATTAATGACATAATGTGTTTTGGATAGTGACAAAAAATCACCTTGTGCATTCATTACTGATAAACGCAGTGGAGGATAAGCTGGCGTGACAGTCATCGGTGGTGTGCCTAATCGTGCAAAATGGATTGATATTAATCGATTTCAATGAACGCACACAACTACTGTCAGGCTTTCAGACATACTGACATCATGCAAATTGATTCCCGCAAGACCTATGTCGCACTCGTTGTGCTTCATACAAGGATAAAGTTATGAATGGAATGGCATACTATAGGCCATTTTTTCGTATTTTTTTTCATTATATCTATATATTTTTTTGTTAATTGAAAAGCTAGAGTAAGTCAAACTTTTCCTCTCCAATTTCAATACAATAAGTAGCGTATCTGCACTGGGCCCGCGAGGGAACTATAGCCCAACCCCTCTCATTCTGAGAGGAGGCCTGTACCCAGCAGTGGGACGTATATAGGCTGGAGATGAAGTAACGTATGATTATCTGCGGAGGGCAATGATGACTCCACGGACGAACTTACACCTTAAACTAAATAGATAAGTTGACTTTGCTACTCTCCACGATATACTTAGTGAGGTCAAGCCATGCACGGTCGGTCGAAAAAACATTGCTTTTCTTTTAGACATCCGCCGAGGATGTCGATGTCTCAGATAGAGGCGCAACTCGTGTCCTGGGCATTTTTATTGTAGCGGTGGTTTAGCTTGTGGCTTAGGTTGCCTTTTCGTCGATTATTAAAAAAAATTAGACATACTCGTATATATAAAGCGGAGTAGTAAAGTAAAGTACTTAAGCCTTTTAATTTACGTGTACATTGGCAAAGTAACGTCTGAATCTCTTTATACCTACAGCAAGGAAGTAAATATATAAGACTGTACCTTCTTTTCCATACTATTATCATCTTCTAAAGGAGGTTTGAGGTAGGGTGGCGGTTGGCCAGGGGGTCCCGGCGGCGGCGCTCCGTTGGAAGGGTGCTCCGGCGTAGAATCGAACGCCGCGTTGACATGTTCCCCGTTCTGAAATAGAGAACAACCATTTCCATCACGTTGTTTTTAGCCTAAGAAAAAGAAGAGATAAAAATCTTTATACTATTAGTACCTAACTATTTAAGTAAGATCATTTCATTTTTTTTGTAGAATTGCTTTAAATGTATATTTTATATAATAAGACTAACATTCATAGAATAAGCCATGTACTAACACAATACTGTATGAGTCATGTAGTTGCTCGAAAATAAATAAATATTATTATTATTTCTGTATATTTATTTTTATCTCAGGTTAGGTTTTTACAATATTCATATAAAAAGTAATAAAACAATATTAATACAAAATATAAAAACATTATAAAAACCTAACCTAGGGTGCCGCCGGCAGCGAGGCAAGGCCTAAGCTACCGGTGGTCAGGGCGACAGAGACAGGAACCTCCTGACTATCCGAGCCGTGTCCAGGAGTACCGCCTTCTGTATCTGGCCCTTGACCCAACCACCTAGCGAGAGCCTTTTAAGGTGATGGTCAAGGCTCTTCGCTATTAAACCGTTTGCCGAAACGACTATCGGGACAGTGATCGTGGAATCAACAGGCCACATGGCGGTAACCTCGTGAGCCAAGTCAAGGTACTTGCTGACTTTGTCCTTCTCGGCCTTCACGAGGTTCACGTCATGGGGAATCGTGATGTCTACGAGCACTGCCTGGCGCTTCGATCGATCTATCAGCACGATATCAGGTTTATTGGCGACAATAGTCCTGTCCGTGATGATAGATCGATTCCAATAGAGCGTGACACGACCATTTTCAAGAACTGGTGCAGGTATGTACTTATAGTAGGGCACTTCGAAGTCCACAAGACCGAATAAAAGAGCAAGTTGCTGGTGAATAATCCTGGCTACAAGGTTATGTCTGTGCAAGTACTCGCCGTTAGCAAGACTAGAACAACCAGAAATAATATGCCTGAGTGACTCTCTACTATTATAATAAGATGCTCGAGGGGGAATGCAACAAAACGATTATATATGTATTATCATATGTATCATGAATGTCATCAGTTTTCAGCCGTCTAAGTACTCGTACAACCGCGTGGTAGTTCCGATGTTCCACCAGGTTTTACACTCCGAAGTGTGATTCGTGCCATTCCGTTAACACCCGAGACTCGCACTAATAGTAATTAATTTGAGAGTGAGAGAGACGGTATGATATTAAATTTCGGAGTAGCCCACAGGGACATTGTTCGCGACGGAGCTGCCGCACTATTTCTAAGAAAGATAGTTCTGTACGAAGCAGCTCAGCCAATGCGCAAAAAAAACTACAGAGTGGTAATAGTAATAGTCGCTTCAAAATGACTTAGGAAGTTCTTTGAATAGTAGGTTTTTGTTATAGACTGAGAGCTAGCGACCAAATCGGTCATGTGGCTTCAGCGGTATTGAACCTCCGTTAGCTACTTCCCTAAACAACCTTTCCCTATAATCTTCGTGCTGCCAGGTCGCGGGCGGTGGGTGCGGGTGTAGTGGGGTGGGGAAAAAAAAGAAAAAAAATGTAGGCAAAGGTTGTTCAGGGAAGTAGCTAACGGAGTTTCGATACAGCTGAAGCCACATGACCGATTTGGTCGCAAGCTCTCGGTCTATTAGTATTGTATAGTTAGGTAACATTTTATCACATAGCTGAATTGGTGACCCATGTAGTGTGGGGCTAGTAAATTGAATGTATGAAAGTTGATGCAGTTTCGTTGTTTGAGTTTAGTTAGTTCTACTTAAACATAAACTAAGGTAATTATTAGTTAGTGTAATGAGAATATGCATGCGGAATACGGCCGTGAACGTGAAGAAATTAGGTGCTAACAAACAGAATGAATCAGTATTTATTAGGCTCAGACTGCACTTATTGTTGTCCAATCAATTACAAGTTTTACAGATCCATTTTGCGTGTTAGTCTAATAATTCGAATTTCCGATGTAAACGCAAGTATTTTAGGTCCAAATGGACGTCTCATAGAAGTCGGAATTAATTGGCAGTAGTCTACAATGTACTTGTCTTTTATTTTTCAATTTTTACAACAGAATGTAACCAACGCGCTTATTCAATCAATTACAAGTTTTACAGATGCATTTTGCGTGTTCGTCTAATAATTCGAATTTCCAATGTAAACGCAAGTATTTTAGGTCCAAATGGACGTCTCATAGAAGTCGGAATTAATTGGCAGTAGTCTACAATGTACTTGTCTTTTATTTTTCAATTTTTACAACAGAATGTAACCAACGCGCTTATTCAATCAACTACAAGTTTTACAGATGCATTTTGCGTGTTCGTCTAATAATTCGAATTTCCGATGTAAACGCAAGTATTTTAGGTCCAAATGGACGTCTCATAGAAGTCGGAATTAATTGGCAGTAGTCTACAATGTACTTGTCTTTTATTTTTCAATTTTCACAACAGAATGTAACCAACGCGCTTATTACGTGTCTTCAATTAAATTACTTACTTTCAAAATTTATTACAACCTATTCGGTAATTCGTTCAAGTCTATTGATAGCAATAAATATGTGGCTCAATTACTTAAATTATAGCAACGTTTGATTCCACATGATTCATGGTCAGAATAGAAAGGCGAGTGGGTTTTTTCGCGCATTCCATCTATGAAGAACTATTACGAAACTCCAGCGCAGGGTCATATGAACATGCAAATGTGATATAAGAAGGTAACTTAATATTTATTTTTACATGCAGTCTTTGAGTCGCCTAATTGTGATGAGTGCGGAATAGTCGACGATGTGCATCACTTTTTAATGGAATGTGTTAAGACACGAGCCAAGAGGGATGAGCTGTGTAGAGTTTGGGGTTTTACTCTTTTGGATGTGGGTGTTTTTCAGTCAATATTGGCGAAACCTTTTTCTGAGCCAGCTAAATTTGTATACAGTTTTTTTATAAATAGTTATGCAATTCTGTCGTTTTTAAGTTAAAACATATTACTTTGTGGTTGTTGTGGTTTCTACAATAAGCAATTGGAGCTGACATGTTCATTCTCAAATGATCCAAGCTTATAAAAATAAAGATTTAAAAAAAATACATGCAGTCTTAAGGCCTGTACACAACACATTGAAGTCGGTGATGCGCCGACATTGGTCGCGGTTTCATGTACACACGTGGATTCAGCAGCGGCGTTAGGGCCACTGACACCCCGGGCAGTAATATTTAGGCGCCCCTTAAGTACAGTATTGAGGGTACACAGCCGGTGAGCCAGGAGGCCGAGGCCCCAGACCTCAGCGCCCCCCAAATTTGGCGCCCCGGGCCGTCGCCCCATCGCGCCCCCCCCTAACACCGGCACTGCGTGGATCAATTTCAAGCAACTGGATCGCCGACCAAATCGAGGACGTAGTTACGGTTAGGCAATTTTGGTGTGTAGGAGCCTTTAGCAAGGATGTGACCGTGACTCCGACTTCGATATTCCGGATATAAACGGTAGATAACCCTGTTCAATATCAAAATTCATTGAAAACCTTGCAGACAAAGTAAGGATAATTAAAAAGGAGGTCGTATCGAACAAAGGCTTCAAGTTGAATGAACTGCGGTATGCGGTATCGTTAATTTTCTGTGACAAAAGTAGGCATTTTATTTTAAATTGAGGATCAAAAGTTATCTTCGTGACTCATGTTTTAAATACTTCGGAAACTAATTAATGATTGTTATCTAAGTCATAAGTCATAAGTCATAAGTCATTTATTTGCAGAAAATAGTGTACAATAAGATGATAAACAGGAATAACAATGACACAACTGGTAATCAGTAATATGTTACGAAAAACATTTAATTTATCGACAGCTAGCTATATAGCCTCCAAAAGTTTTAATACAGTAAGATACTCATATTATTAGGGGTCATATATTATTATTTACCTCAGGTTTATTGACCGCAGTAAGTTGCAGTTTTGTTATGAAACATCCGTAAACAATGATAACCGTGAATCAACACATTGTTGATAAACATAACAAACAAAGATGACTGTTTTAAATATCTTTAGCTTGAGCCATTACTTGCATGGTTCTCTGCCAAAACAACCAATGAAGAATACTTACGTGGGTCAAACCAAACGTTACCTTCGTAATGGACTATTCCATTAGAGATGTAATCCACTCTAAAACGATTTCATAATGCTCTTATTTTATAGAATAATAGAATAAGAATAGTTTAGTAGCTAATACATACAAAACCAGAAACAAAGTACCTATCCCACCCCCGAGATCCCAACCAGACAAAATAGCGTCATTCAACTATGTTTCAAAAAAATCCGGGGATGTTTAATGTCATGTCACTGATTTTCAGTAACGCCAGTTATTTATGCAAACTTTATTAAATTCTTTACCTGCCTACCAGTGGCGTGGCGTAAAGTATATTAGAAGGCAAGCCGAAGAGAATTTAACTAGCCTATTCCGCTAATTCTGCACAATAAAAGTGCCCAACTGCCTTAAAATAGGCAAGCCGGTGGGATTCGAATTCTATGGACGCCACGCCACTGTTGCCTGCCTACGTACAATTGTGTCCTTCCTTGTATCAATTTATTAAATAAATAGACGAATCTTTTAATCGCTGAAACCTACATGGAAAGTGACGCAGATCACCTCCGATGCATAATATTCTATTGCGTTATTAGTAAATTTAACACTACTTATGTGTTTCGGAACGAGATGGCTAGGATTACCGCTCTATTAGTTACAATGTGGGATGATCATAATATGAGTAAGTAATAATTATTCTGTTATGTTGTGTTGATCTTATTCGTTATGAAAAAAAGGTGGTTAGCTAAAAAAAAAACGGCAAAACTTTGCACATGTTATGAAATTGTTGAAATACCCAAAAGAAAAAATAGTCGATTATTCGACAAGGGAAGAAAAGCACCAATTTGGTGGGTGTTTTCTCACATTTTATTTCGATCAAGAGTTATGTAAAAAACGACAAGTATTGACGACAATACTGTAAAGACTCCTTCTTTACTCCTTATTGAATTCTAAATTTAAATTTTTAAAAGTAAAAAAAAAATAATTCAAAACTAACGACCAACAGACAGTCGGCTTAGGGCTTCCGCTGGAAGCATTATGTAGGTATTGATTTTAATATACTAAAGAGCATTTTCTTTTATAATTCTTAAGTTTATAATGCTGTATTTAAGCTAGCTTTAGAAATTGCATCCTCAAGGCACCACTACTATATGTATGTAATTACAGTGGCAATATAGCATTAGCCTAGATCAACAAAGCACGGCTAGTAACGATATGTAACAAATTGCAACAGATTATACAAAATACATCGGGAGCTGCTCTAACGTATTACAATAATTGCAATGCAATTTTATAGATTGTCCCTACCTTTCGAATTACCAAAAATCCGTACCTCAGAAGCATCATAATAACATAACACTGTCTTTTACATAGACGACAAAAACAGTAACTTGGATTAGTGTAGTCAACAGATGCAAAATTAACGCAAGATAATAAAAGTAGGTACCTAAGTAGGTACCTATTTATTTTTCTCTCTCGTAATCGCTTGGACAGTAGTTTTATGTATTAAGATGAAGATCATGTATAATTTAATGTTGACTGTAACAGGAAAGTTACACCACGTAATTCATATACCTACAATATATGCCTTTCATGTCTTTTATTTCTTGTCATTGTCTTGTTTCTGAGGGCCATCGACGTCAATTTGCGACAGGTATCGAGTCATACTCGACCTTATCTACTTAATAAAATTGGTAATTCGCGTAATACCTTACTTTAGATACCCGTGTTATTAATTATTATGTTATTTGATTAGATAGCCACAACATAACATTGCATGTATGTTTGTCGCCCACTTATACGAAAGTAACGTGCGGGTTAGTAAGCCTTGTGGTTATTGAATGAGTGGTTTTTTTTCGGACTAATGAGTACATTTACTGCGAATTGAAAGTGAGTTTGCTGTAGGTATGACTGTGTGCTTATTTTCTGTCAGTTTGGTAAGAGTTGCTATAAAGGCTATATTAGTTTATTGTACCTACCTATATTTATTTTATAGTACAGGCACAATACAGATCATTGTTCATGGGCCAAATATTCATTGGTTACAAATTGTCACAAATCCAAACAACAGAAGGGAAACAGAGGAAAGAAGAGCCTTTTTCCGAAAAACAAAATACATTAACAACGCATAAGTGGAACCGCAGGAAAAACCTAATTTGGATTAACGAAAAGATCCGATAAGATCGCTGTAGGTGCCTATTTAATTAATAATAACCTCAAATGGTTTCAGTAGTCCAGCGAGCAGACCAAAGATTCTTTAATTCATATTTTTCTGAATAAACATTACTCTATGAGTACGTCATGTTATCTAACCAAATTAGCTACATTTTATGAGCAATAACCGCGATAAAACATTATATTGGATAACTGTTTGACAGCATATTAATTTTTTGGGCCTTTGCCGTGTCTCGTCTTAGTAAAGATGTACACCCCTCTTGTGTAAATAACTACCGTTTGGGTTTGGGACATGGACATGTCTTTTACTCGACTACTGTAGAGTCACAGATTACAGGACTTGTCTGAATTTAACCAAATAGAGTGACTTGAATAGAAATGTCATAGGTAGATACTCGTACTATTATATAAATATTAGTTTTGGTAACGTGCAACAAACGTTGGGCGCCAGCCACAGTAATAGTGGAGGCAAAATACGTGAAATTTCCCTTAAGTCAGGAAATAATTCTAAGAACTGATAAAAACAATTGTTTTTGATTTGTATGGGTTAGAAATGGAATTTAATACATCACTTGATATATTCACCCCCCCCGGAAAGGGGTGGAATTGGTTGAAAATGGTGTAATAGTAATAACTAAGAAGAAAAAATAGGTGTAGTCTGTGCAATTTGCCATACGTTTTATTACATCTTAATCTATATTTGCACCCGTTATTTAGCTCAATTCAAGCTACGGAACATACAAAAAAAAATTCATATAACTAAAAATATACTTTTTGGCATTGCGGCCCCGGGAAAAATACAGAACGCGGTGCAAATTGAGGAAATGATGAGAATATATATCAAAACACAATACCAAATTTGCACCAGGGTGCGACACCCGGAAAGTAGTTTTCTATGTTTTACTGTCTTTGTACTTCGGGGGAAATTTTGGAATTAATAAAAATCGTCACAATCGTCTTAACTTGGTTTGATTTACATTCGCACCCCATAAAAAATTGACATTTCTACACGGAACATGCGGTTCTGTAATACTACCCGCTACCTAGCGTTCGCTGCTATTCCTTGCGTTTAGATAGAACTATGTTTACCAAACTTCCGGTTAAAATTTTCTTTTTTTTATTGAGTGCGAATGTAGTATCTTTTAAATATGTGTTATTTATAAATTTTCACGACTATCTTAATTTCCCCCGAAGTACAATCTACAAAAGAGTGAAAAAAAACATGTTCCATACCTTGCACGGGGGTGCAAAGTTACCTGGGTGTTTATAATACTTTGAAAAGCTTAATCTAAGTTTGCACCAACCGTCTGAATTATCCTCGAGCCGCAATCAGAAAAAAATATTTTACCGAGATTCTATACATCGTACACCTTTTTAATTAACATACATTATGTACCAAAGGGGACCCTTCACGTGGCTAAACTTGCGCCTAATACCTTTTATCATACTCCAAAATAACGGCATTTGAAGTTTATACCTAATATTTTAAAGTGTTCCGTACATGATAGAAAGGTGCAAACCGAGGGAAACCATCTAGTCGTGCCCTCTAACGATTCCACAAAAAAACACGACTACACGAATTACTTCCATACTTTTCCGTAATTCGACTATACTATAAAGCGTTGTCGAGTTGAAGTTGACGACAACGCATTTATACCTAAAAATCAGTAGACAAATTTCTTAATGCTTTATAATGTACGTTAAATGTGATCAGTATCAACTTCATAAATTTACTACTGGGTACAGAATGCAAAAGTGAAATGATTGCTAATTAATTTAAAATAATAATTAGGAATTTTGGCGTATGATAATGTTTCACGGAAATGACTACTGATTAGGTAATTAATTTGTTGTTTCTATTGAAGCAAAAAGAATATATATCCACTTTTTCCGTGCCGGACCTAAAACGTTAACAAAACATCGCGTGGAATGTAGACGATAATACGGGGTTAATCAAAATAATAATGATTATCTATCGATTATTACGACGTTCGTGCGTTAATGATAATATGGCACGTGCATTGATTTAAACAAAAAAACGTGTTTTTTGGTATTTTTTTATACGATTAGTTAGGCAACGAGCAAGTGGATCATCTGATGGTAAGTGAATGTGGGAACTTGTTATTTACAAATGAGTTGAATGAAAAATGGAAATGTTAGAGTTTAATACCTACGCTAAGTATGTTAAAAAATATACGACTTACAATCAAAGTAGAAATAACATCGTGAAATTGTAGACACAATAAAAGATTGGAGTAGTTAAATATAATTGTTATTAATTAGGCATAAAAATGTAAATAGGTACTTATGTGCATCGAGCGATATTCACAAAATCTTTGTATACCGAACCTTAAAAAGTAAAAACAGAAATGAGAATAATGTGGATGAAACTTTTACAACACCTGTGAGACATAGAGACACCACAACACGTCTGACATAAACAACTTCTCACCATTTCGTTTCACTTTTGTCACTTATTGTGTTATTTGTTTATGAGCGCGAAAACAAGCGCGGTGGTCACTTCGAGCGACGCACTCTGATCGTAAGTGAGTGGGAGCGCGCCTTCTTTCTCGGCTTTATATAAATATATCGAGCGGCAGCCGAAGGATCGCTCCTTGTAATCTATCTACTGCATGTATACCGTTCACCCTAATCACCACGTGTTGGCCATTGACGCCGTTGCCGCGCGAGCCCATATCGCTACCTCGGGGCTCAATTGTCGTATAAGCCAAAAGTCGATTTTTCAGGAGAGCCAAAAAACTAAAAAGAAAAACAAAAAAAAATTTTAACTCTTTTGTTTTAACTGTTATAAAGAAGCTTCGTAGGATGAAAGTTCTTAAAATTATGAGTAGAATAATATGAATTCATAATATTTAAGATAGAACCCATAACAAAGAAAATAGATGGCTTATACGCTTCTTAAAAGCAAACAGAATGACGTTTATGACCCAAAATAATAGTTGCTGTACATGCTACTTAGGACGTATAAGTCAACTATTACGATTTTTGAAAAAATCAAAGGTATTAGTCACCGGTTTTCTTTTTTTGGTTAGGTACTTTACTGTAAAAAAATAAATCATGTATATACACCCCAAACTACTTTACTGCGATAATGATGATAAGGTAGGTATAAACCAAATCAGTTTGAGAATCGTATTTAACTTTCAAAGTCCATTCATATTAAAAAGGTTTGAGGGTTTGGTAAGTAACAAAAAATTCGTATAGAAAAAATATATATTGCTGAAGGTAAAACATCAATGCCAACGAAAAAAAAACACAAATTACGTTGTTATTATTAAAAAGATTGTTCAAGTACCACATAAAACGATAAAAATGAAAAGTAGCAACAAGAATATAGCATTTAATACTTCTAATCTCTTTCAATTAAAAACAATCTTTTTTATAAAAGTTATGTGTTTAACGCCGTTTTTACTCCAAATTTATTTTTTGTTGGCGTTTATTGCCATGAAATGAAATGCTACTGCAGGCCGTACACCAAACTTTATTCTGTTATTGGAAATAATTCAGGTCGTATTCACCAAATTGGTTTAGTGGTGGCTTATACATCTTAAAAATGAAACGTAATGGCAGGTTGTATAATAAACTTTGTTCAATTTTCAGAAATCGTTAAGGTCGTATACGCCAAGTTTGATAAGCAATGTCCTTTATGCCAATTATAAATCTTGATTTAGGGTCAATAATACCTTTGCCTTTTTCACACTCTGAGTAGCTGGCTTTTATAGCTCGTTTTTTTTAAATTTCCTGTTTAGAGTTACAGAAAATGGAGGTTGTATTCGATATTTTTTTGGGATTTGGAGAATTTTAAATACACAGATCGATAGAGAAAAAAAAACTGAGCAAGACTGCATTCAAATCTCATTTTCGTCAAAATGGCTTATACGACAATTGAGCCCCGAGGTAGCGATATGGTATTGCATCGCTGAGCAAGGTGCCTTCGTTTGTTTGTAAAGTGAATAATGGAAACCCATCCCTTTGTGATACCGATGTTGTGACTGTTCTTGATGACACAGCACAGGTTTGTTTTCACAGGAACTAATCTAATCAGTGCACACATGAGTTTTTGTAAATAATTAACTTTTTATTACAATATTTTATTGTTTACTGCATTTTTTGTCAACCAATACGATAAATTTCATTAAGGACACAAATTTTGATCCTTGATTCTGGTCTGTTAAAAACATTTTGAAAGACCGTTCTGTTCGTTTGCTTCGCTGTAATTTCATAAAATGACACAAAATTAAAAATTAATTAAAACAAGAAACGTATAAAAATTTGTGCACTAATTAAAAAATTATCATGGTGTGTATGTGTATACCAGATCCCAAGTCGATCTGCCCAATAGAAGTGGGTGAAACTCGACTTGCAAATACCTGCTAACCTACTTATTATTAAATTTGCAAATTAATATATTCTATTCTAATACATATATTCTATTCTATCTCCGCAATCAGGACATCCAGAACAATCTCCACTGGTAGAACCTGGATGACTTTATTGGCCACCTTGCTTGGCATACTCGTAGGTATTTGACTTCGTCAGCAAGTGCAGTTTCCTGATGCTGTAGGGCGTAGGGGATTGACGTCTAGCACTTTCTATCACTTCGTTTATTTTTAATTTCATCCAGTCGTTTAAGAAGCATGTCCAAACTTTTTTTTAATTGCAACAATGGCATGTAATCTAGTCGTTTTTAACTTTGTTTAATAGTGACTCAAACTGGCCGCTAAGAAAGTACGTTTTTTCCTAAAAAACGAAATATTAATATTGGTTTGGTTGGTTCACTACAAATAAAAGTTAAATATTGATATTTTTATTTACTATTTATTTTTTATATTTCCTCACAATAGTCGTGAAAAACACTATGTTATGTCTCGGCCGAAGGATAAATGGATGGAATCGTATATTCTTACTTACTTAACTGTCCGTCCATTGCTCACCCACCTATTCGTCCTCTGCAATATTGGGCTCGTCCAGAAATCATGTGACTCTTTATTGGCTGATCAACAAAATATTACGAATGATCACGATAGGGGAGAGTGGTGTCTGAGAACACATCACGTGTAATTTTTTTAAACAGCAGGAAAGTAAAAAAATAACGAAATTTGAAACCCGTGGACCGAGGAATTGACGTAGCGTGAGCGTGACATGGCCTAAATAAAAAAAAGTAATTGCTGCTTTTTTTTAATCCATACCAAGTCCGGAAAATACACGTGATCTTGAATGGGGGGAGGGTGTAGCGTTATAATCACCAAATATCACCAAGAGGGAGAGGGGGCGGGTCAAAAGTAGCCCAAATATGATCACATGATTTCTGGACAAACCCATTGTGCCATTCATAGTATCTTGTAATGGGTATATACTGTTTAAAAGATGTGTAATTTTACTTACTTCTTATACCATAAGACTGTAATGCAGAGCATGTTCTTGGCTGTATTCGCTTGGCCTTGGCTTGGTCACTCCTAAAGTAAATAAAAAATGGTATGTACTTTCACTTACTAGATTAAAATAGAATGATGTGATGTGTTTTACTCAGTCTTCGTGAAGATATACCTATTGACGTACTTGTAGAGCATTAAAAGTAAAAAAAAATTAAAGATTCATTGTCAGTTGCAAAAATCATTTGGTTAGATAAAACGGTACTTAGGTACGTATATTTCTGAAATTACATCCTATCGTTTATCGTACGTTGAGTCACGTGTGGAATGTTTTCTTGTATTATACATTATCAGAATCCTTAAAAGTATTATCCTAAATGTCAAATATACTTACAATGCTTGTATTTTTTTAATGTCCTCCGGCAGACTTGGTTTTTTTATCAGTTCAGGGGCCCGATTTTTGAAAGTACATTACTCGAAAGTTGTAAAAGCGATATAAATCTGTGTATTGCCTCAAAATTACAGCTCAAGAAGTTATATGCGTACGTAAACTCTCCTTTGCAAAAAAACGGGCACTTTTATATTATTTTTAAGAAATTACTCATTTTGCCAAAGAATAAGGCAACTTCAATTGACTTTCTCTTTTATCTAGTCTAAAAGTGACAAATAATTAAATTAATTAATTAATATCGATTGTGACCTCCGCTGACTGAAGTAACTGCTGCAATTCTTCGTGGCATGAAAAGTTTTGGTCGCCTATTTTTCCTGCAAATGGGTTTACTTTTTAACGATCCATTTTTATTTATATAAATACTAGCGGTTGCCCGCGGCTACATCTGCGCAAAATTCGCTTATCGCTATCCCGCGAGAACTATGCAAATTTCTGTTTAGTTCTAGTGACCCCACTGTTATAAAAAAGTCGAATTACACTCTACCATAAGGTCGACGAAACCCCGCTTTCGCGGGGTTCCTATTTCCGTTCCGTTTGCCCTTCGGGCATTTAAATATACCTAACAAGCCTAACCTAATTTTATGATCTCTAGTGAAGGTTTTTGTAACAGCGGGGCATAACAGTGGGACCACGAGAATTAACCCCAATTTTCCGGGATAAAAACTATTCTATGTAAGGACATTTCAGTCGTTTCAGTCCCTAATAACTATATTTTCTTAAGTCATCTTCACAATGTAGCGTAGATAAAGAACATAAATAAGCAAGGACTTTAACTGCTTAACCTTTTAGCCGCCGAAAAAATTAATACCAAACATGCCAGTATCGCCGAGTGTCAAAAAATATATGACAAATAGGTATTGTCTTATTTATAAGACTACGGCGGTTAGCCGGTTAATAACAAACGCTTACGGCGGTTATATTTAGTTAAATAAATAAATAAAAAAATGTTTCTACATGGCACATTGAAAATTTAATAACCTTCTTTTTTAAGTAGAAAAAATAATAAAAACAACAAATTTCCAAAATTATCCATGTATTGGTAGGAGCTATGCGTTTCAAAAACGATGAACATTAGCGTTTATAATATTATAATCATGTGTAACAATTAAAGTAAACCACTAAAACAACCAATAAACATCACTACTATCAAAGAAACCATTGTGATCCACTATATCAATATGGTCCCAGCCGGCCTTCATTTCATAAACGTAGGTAAGTAAAACTACGCCCCTTTTATGAACTAGGGGCAAAATATATCGCAGCTGTCACGGCAAATATCTGAACTCACACCTAAGCCTGCCAGCCGTTTGTGGCCACATGTAACACGATAGGCACCTAGAGTAGAGTACCTACCTAGGTCGCTTAGATATATTTGTAGGCGACTCTACCAAATCAATGCAAACCGCTACTATCTACGATTCTTCGTTTCAATCGAAGTGTTTAATAAAGATAATAGAGGGTTGATAATAAAAGTAACCAAACACAGGAGGATGCGTACACATTCAAATCTTGGGATACGATTAGCGTCGTTAACCGTAAGGTAACTGGTGCTAACCAAAGTGTCAACCTTATAAATTGTAGTGACGACCTACAAAATCGCGTAACGTGCACAAGTACCTTACCTAGGTACTTCTTCCAACTTATAGTTCCCAAAATACTGATGATAGGTACTCAGCTGCTAACATCTTTCTATTCTAGTCAACTTCTTTGGACATACTTTAGTGTGCTGAGAAATAGCAGTGTCCCGTTTGTTTTTAACGACACTCCTCACGTTTAGGTACAACGTTATCAAGGCAAAATTTGATGTTCCTAAGGCAAAATTTGATGTTCCTAAGGCAAAATTTGATGTTCCTAAGGCAAAATTTGATGTTCCTAAGGCAAAATTTGATGTTCCTAAGGCAAAATTTGATGTTCCTAAGGCAAAATTTGATGTTCCTAAGGCAAAATTTGATGTTCCTAAGGCAAAATTTGATGTTCCTAAGGCAAAATTTGATGTTCCTAAGGCAAAATTTGATGTTCCTAAGGCAAAATTTGATGTTCCTAAGGCAAAATTTGATGTTTCTAAGGCAAAATTTGATGTTGCTAAGGCAAAATTTGATGTTCCTAAGGCAAAATTTGATGTTCCTAAGGCAAAATTTGATGTTCCTAAGGCAAAATTTGATGTTCCTAAGGCAAAATTTGATGTTCCTAAGGCAAAATTTGATGTTCCTAAGGCAAAATTTGATGTTCCTGAAGGCAAAATTTGATGTTCCTAAGGCAAAATTTGATGTTCCTAAGGCAAAATTTGATGTTCCTAAGGCAAAATTTGATGTTCCTAAGGCAAAATTTGATGTTCCTTGACGGATACTGACGGCTAGCCTTGCGATTTTTTGGTGTTTTTCGATTGATTTGGATAAAAGACGACCCCGGCTTTCATCCCCTGACTCGATTTCTACCCTCACACGTGATTTGGCTTTTTTATAACGGACTTTCGATTTTTCATACCGATTTTAATCGGTTTAAATCATTTGCTAACTTTTGCTATTTGACGCTTAATAGCTTCTATACCCGGTGACCTACCCCCACCAAATTCCTGTGGTGGGTAGAGGAGGGGAAGAAGCTACTTCGTTGTTAATTAGCATAGCTAGCAACTAGCGGTTATTTAATTACAGATTTTTGAACTAAGGTCTAAAAATCTGCTAATTGAGTCGTTAAAGTTTTTGAGCAATCTATAAAACCCCTTATAGATTGCTCAAATTACGTCGTAAAGGCGTGATTTTGGTGGCGAAAGATAGGTTTTATTTTTCGCCCCATAATTGCCCTTTGCAGCGGGGGGGTATCTCCGCCCTGAAAGGAGATATTAAATTTTTAAATTTCCGGCCGGCGAATTGCAACGGTGGTGAGTGGGAGCCCACCGTGAAAGGTTTGTGTACATAGTTGGGCAAAAGTGGGGAATTTTGATAAAAATTCCATTGGTTACCGGAAAGTTCCCGGAAGGCTCCAGGAGGTAGGGGGGGGGTCCCAACCTCCACTTTTGGGCTTCTTGGACTTTTTGGAAGCGGATATAGGTGGTGAAAAGTGAGGAGAATTTGGGTTTTTAACTCGATCTCCGAATTTTTTCCGGGAGTGACCGCAGGTGGTGGGGGGTGTCCCACCCCTACTTTCTGGGTGTTTAAAACGGCCTGCCCCATAAAGGGGCTAAGCTTAAAGCGAGCTTTTCGGTGTTTTCCACCAAAATGGAAAACAAATCAGCGGACTTATTGGAACCATTCCAGGACGCAATGGAGATGGTTTCAAATCCCATGAAGAGGGGCATTGTTGGCGGAAGGACTACCGGGGCAGGAACTCTGTCCCCGAAAGTCAGCAGTGCTGCAAGAGGGCGCACTCCCACGGCATTGGGAGCATATTCCGGACTGGCCGCCGCCAAGGCTAAACTGCGGGGATCCGACAGCGAGGACTACCAATCCCAGGCGGACAAAACTAAGACCTACCGCCTGGAGTTCCCAGCACTGCGCTCCCTCTCGCAGGGGAGCAGGAAGGCTGCGAAGAGGGACAGGAGCCCCGTCCGCTCCGTTCACGTGTCCGACGCGTCGGAGGACGAGGACGAGGACGACACTCGCCGACCGCCGAACGCGCGCGACCCGGCTCTGGAGAACGGCCGTTTGGAGCCCGAAGGAGCCGGCGTTGTTGACTGCGCGCGCAGGGCGGCCCGCCTTGTGCTGGCTGAGGCGGCCAAGTCGGGCAACCTGAACGGGGTCGTCCGCGGCAATATCAACGCGGCTTGCCGGGAGATCCTACAATGCATGGAGTCTCTCGACAACCGCGTTGAGAGCGAAGAGGTTCGGAAGCTCCAAGCCGACAACAAGAGGATGCGGGAGCAGCTGTCTCAGCTTACGGCGGAGACCAAAGCGCTACGCACCGCGTTCGCGGAGCGGCGCGGGACCCCTCAACCTCAACCTACGGTTTCGGGGCTCCCCGATGGACTGCAAGAGGCGCTTGCAGTCCACTCGAGGGAATTGTTCCTAAGCATCGGGAACATGATCAACGCCCGGCTCGAGGCGGTTGAAAAGCGCTTGCCGGCGGAGCCAATCCTCCGCCCCCCGCTAGCAGCGGACAGAGCTAGCCGAGCGCAAGAGGCGCCAAAGGGGAAAAAGGCGAAGGGAGGGCGCTCCGCCAGCCAGCCTGAACCCCGGTCGGTACTGCAAACGTCGCAGGCCAAAAACAAGACCCAACCTAAGGCCCAGCCGAAGGCCCAGTCTGGGGCTCAGCCTAAGGCGCAAAAGGCGCAGCCTAAGGCTAGGACGGTGCCAAAGAGCCAAAATAGGGCTCAGACGACGCCAGAGCCGGTACCCTCCTCCTCGGCGGCCACACAGCAATCTTCTTGGACTGAGGTGGTGAAAAGGAAACCCAAGTCCAAGAAGAACCAACAGACGGCACCAGCGGCTAACAAAAAGGCAGCCGGACCAAAGAAGCTGGCAGCCCCCAAAAGTTCGGCTGTCATAATCACGTTGAAGCCGGACGCCGAAGTCACCTACATACAGGCCATGCAGAAGGCTGCAACGTCGCTCCAGCTTGCCGACGTGGGACTGGAGAGCGTGAGGATACGCAAGGCGGCCACGGGCGCTCGGCTCATAGAGGTAGCGGGGGCCGATAGCGGCCGAGTTGCGGATGACCTGGCCGAAAGGATAAGGCAGGCAATAGGAGAAGTGGCCACAGTGAACAGACCGTACAAGACGGCGGACCTCCGGGCTTTGATGAGTCAGTAACTACGGAGGACGTCAGGACAGCAGTGGTCCTGAAGGGCGGCTGCACAGTGGAGCAGGTCAAGGTGAGCTCGATCCGGATACTGGCAAATGGTACCGGGTCGGTACTGGTGCGGTGCCCGGTGCTAGCCGCCAAAGCCCTGGTCCAGGCGGGGAAACTGCTGGTCGGATGGTCGGCGGCCAAGATTGTGGCCCTTGAACCCCAGCCGATGCGATGTTATCGCTGTATGGGGACGGGCCACACAAGGGCGCGGTGTCCGTCACTGGTGGAAAGGGGGGACCTGTGCTTCCGTTGCTCCAGGCCGGGACACAGAGCAGCGGAATGCGAGGCGGACCCTTTCTGTAGCGTCTGTCATCACGCCAAGCGCCCAGCGGGTCATACGATGGGAGGGCAGTCGTGCTCCCCCCCTCCCACCAAAGGGAAGGATGAAGCCCAAAAAACCCAGCAGGGTCCGACGATTGCCCCAAGGGCTGAAGAGGATAACCGCATGGATGTCTAAATGCCAGCACACCAGCATTTAGACATCCTGCAGTGCAACCTCAACCACTCCGCCCGCGCTCAAGACTTGCTCATGCAGGTCATGGCGGAGTGGGAGTTGGCCATGGCGGTTGTAGCGGAGCCTTACTTCGCTCCCCCCCAACCCAATTGGGTGGGGGATACCGACGGGACAGTGGCGATTGTGGTGCCGGCCACAGGCTTCCTCCCTCCCCTGTCCCGAATCGAGAGCGGGCCGGGATACGTGGCGGCCAAATGGGGCAGGACAGTCGTCATTGCGACGTACTTCTCCCCCAATAAGCCGCTATCGGACTTCGAGGCGTACCTCGAGGAGATAGGGCGAGTGGTGGGGAGAGCTGCCCCAGCCCAGGTGATAGTGATGGGGGACCTGAATGCCAAGAGCGCCGCGTGGGGTTCCCCCGTCACTGATCCGAAGGGGGTTGTGCTGGGAGACTGGGTGGTTGCTGCCGGGCTAGAGGTGCTAAACCGGGGCGACGCCAACACATGCGTGCGTCGGCAGGGTGGGTCCATCGTGGACGTCACGTTTGCGACCCCTGCCCTCGCCGCACGAGTGAGTGATTGGCGCGTCCTGGAGGAAGAAGAGACCCTCTCCGATCACCGGTACATCCGGATGAGGGTCTCCGCCTCGCCGTCATCGCAACCGCAATCCCAGCCGCCTGCGGGAGCGACGACCTTCCCACGATGGGTACTGGCGAAGTACGACGCGGGCATGGCCGAGGAGGCAGCCATCGTGCAGACGTGGCGTACCCCCCCAGCCAGCGACCTGGGCGTGGAAGGGAAGGCGGCCCGATTCCAGGAATCGATGACGGCGGTGTGTGACGCTGCAATGCCGCGAATCCGCAGATTGCCGGCCAAGACAAGCGTGTATTGGTGGTCCGAAGAAATCGCGAATCTTCGGGCCGCCAGTAACCGCGCCCGCCGTGCATACACACACTGCAGGCGAAGGAGGTCACACACCGCAGAGGAGGAGGAGCTGCTGCATAGCGCGCTCCAGGAGGCAAAGCGGGTCCTACAGCTGGCGATTTCAAAGGCGAAGGACGCCGCCTATGAGGAGTTTCTGGCCACGCTCGACAGGGATCCATGGGGGCGCCCGTTTAAGATGGTGCGCAACAAGATGAAGCGTGCCCCCCCCATGGACTCCCTTGAGCCAGAGCTCCTCAACAGAGTTGTGGAGGCCCTCTTCCCGCCGGCGCCAGACTTTGATCCCCCGAGGATGGTGGCCCCCTCGGAGGACCAAGAGGAACCCCCCGTCCCGAGAGTGAACGACGACGAGTTCATGTGGCTGACGGACCGTCTCCGGGCCTGTAAAAAGGCTCCGGGCCCAGACGGGGTACCAGCGAGGGTCATCCCCGTTGCCCTGACACACCTGGGGAGGCACTTTAGAGATCTGCTCGACGAGTGCCTTCAGGTCGGACACTTCCCCAGAGTGTGGAAGGAGGGGCGGCTTGTCCTCCTGCCCAAGCCGGGGCAGTCACCGAACTCGCCCTCCGGCCATCGCCCCATCGTCCTGTTGAACGAGTCGGGTAAGGCGCTGGAGAGGGTCATCTCATGGAGAATACTCGGCCATCTGCGGGACACAGGCCCAAGCCTGAGCGACAACCAGTTTGGGTTTCGGGCAGGCCGGTCAACGGTGGACGCGATACGGGCGCTGAAGGACTTCAGCGACCTGGCAACCAGCAAGGGGGAGGGAGTGGTGGCGGTATCGCTGGATATCGCCAACGCGTTCGGCTCCCTCCCGTATGCGGTAATTAAGGAAGCCATGCGATACCACCAACTGCCGGTATACGTCCAAAAGATCGTAGGGCACTACCTTGAGGATAGGGTAGTGCTCTACGATCACGGCGGGAGGAGAATGAGCCGACCCATGGCCTGTGGAGTCCCCCAAGGTTCCGTACTTGGCCCGCTCCTTTGGAACCTTGGGTTCGACTATGTCATACGCGGAGTCCAGCTTCCCCGCATGACCACCATCTGTTATGCCGACGACACGATGGTGGCCGTCCGGGGAAGCGATATGCAGGAAACCCTACGAAGGGCTACAGTAGCGGTAGAGCTGGTGGTCGACCGCATCAAGGCGCTCGGCCTAAAGGTGTCGGTATCCAAAACCGACGCCATGGTCTTTGGGGCGCCTAGATGGCGTGTCCCGTCGGGCACCACGCTCACAATTAGCGGAGAGCCTGTCCAGGTCAAGGCCAATATCAAATATCTTGGCCTTGTCCTGGACAGAAAGTGGGACTTCAGCGAGCACTTCACCAGGCTCGCCCCCAAGCTGGTGGGTGCCGCGTCGGCATTGGGTCGGCTGCTGCCGAACCTAGGAGGGCCGAGCATGCCCTGCCGCAGGCTATATGCGGGAGTGGTCCGGAGCATGGCACTATATGGTGCTCCGATATGGGCTGACCGGCTGACGCAGAAGGGTAGGGCCCTTCTGCGACGACCACAGAGGGTATGCGCCACCCGCATGATTCGCGCTTATGTGACGGTGGCGCATATGGCTGCCTGCCTCATAGCCGGTACACCTCCCTGGGACGTCGACGCCAAAGCCCTGGCGGAGTCGTACAGGGAGCAAAAAGAGGCCATAGCTAGAGGAGACAGGCAGGCTCCGGCGGAGATCCTGCACGCCCGCCGACAGACGGAGAGGCGGATGCGAGACAGATGGAAGGAGGAGCTGGAGGGTTGCCGATATGGAACGAGAACCATAGCGGCAATCCTCCCACATATGGAGTTATGGCTCGACAGAGGTTACGGGATCATAACCCACCGTCTCACCCAGATCCTGACGGGGCACGGGTGTTTTGGCCATTATCTGCACCGCATCGGCAGGGAGGAGACTGCCGAGTGCTACAACTGCGGTGCAGACGATGATACGGCCCAACACACCCTGGCCGAGTGCCCGTGCTGGGACTATGAGCGTGGCCAGCTCATGGCAGCGCTCGACGGACGGACAGACTTGTCGCTCCACAGCATAGTGGAAGCTATGCTTGGGGGCGACGAGGACTGGGAGGAGGTAGCCTCCTTTTGTGAAGCAATAATGCTCCAAAAGGAGGCGGAGGAACGGGAGCGCGAGGAGTGTGTCCATGCGCCCCCGTTCCGGCGCAGACGAACGGGGCGAAGGCGGCGGCAGTTTGCTGCCCGCTTGAACCCTTAGTGGGACCAGCGGGTTGGGGACGGGGGTCCTCCACCTGCATTGCACGGTCCCACACGTCTGGGGGGGGAGTCGAAGCGTTGCGACTCCTCCCTCCTTGGTGCGGGTGGCCCCGGTGATTTTCACCAAAGCCGGGGCAGGCCGGGGGGCGTCGTCGGCTCGAGTCCTCGGGATCCCACGGCGCCTACCTAAACCCGGCGAGCGGTCAATGCCGTAGTGTTTTTAGTGGGTATGTTCCCCCCTCCCCTTCCCGCAGGGGAAGAGGACGGGGGAGAGAGCCCCACATAACCGCTCGGCCCCCCCCGGGCCCGGGGGTACTCGTAAATGAGTTTTCACTACGTTAAAAAAATAAAAAAAAAAAAAGGTACAACGTTATCTGTTGCTGACTGTATCTGGCCTTGGCTTTTGCAAAGGACAGCTATATCAATAAAATCTGGCAGTCTGTCGAGTTAATTATATTCACATCGGTACATCATCCTATGTAACTGTCAAAAAACGTTATAATTATTGGAACACCCTTCCGAAGCACTAAATAGCATAATTTGGGACCCTGAGCAACCGTGCCTGGTCAGTTAGTCGGTATAGACAAATCACTATAAAAAAAATCGAGAGAGGTCTGCTTAATTTGGTAGAGGTATTGCGATGTCGATAAGGACTATTTTAATATAATCCGGCTGCAAAACGTCATGACAAAATAATGTTATGTTATACTAATGGACATGGTTGACCTCTTAGTGCGTCAGTTCAAAGTTTGCGAACCCTGTTTTATGGTTTCTCTTATCGTGATTTACCTATGCGACACTACCTGTCATTTTCCCATATTTCACCGACTCACTATAGGCTTCAGCTTCCAAGCATGGTCAATGTACACGCAGCTAGGCCAGTAAATAAGGATGGAGTAGTTGTCTTGGAGGCTGTACTTCGGACCTGTCTTAGTATCTGAGTGTTGTAGGACTCGAGACTTTGCAACAGCAACGTGTCCATTGCCGCATATGCTTCGTGGACGACGCGCTGTTAAATAGAAAAACTATTAGTCGAACAGTCCAGGAACTGCAGTTGATGTGAAGAGTATCGTCGATATACACGGATATTGGGAAATAAAGCGAAAGGGAAAACTTATGCTCATCAATGACATGCGAATGCGAATAATACTGGTTGAAGATGAACATACTTAATTGCATGCATTGCTTTAAATTTTCTAGCATCGAACCAATCGGGCAAAATGAAGAAAAAATAACTTGCGTTTGTAATCGAATCATACAACATGAGTACCTAAATAGGTAGCCAGGGGTTTACGGTTTACTATTTTGGTATCATATTTTAATTACAGTTCAAATTAGGTGTCTAGCAGTGGAGCATAATATTAAGCTGAAGACTAAGTAGGATGTGATGATATGCAACTTTATTCATTTATAAATAAAAGCTTTGGGTAGTCTAATAGCTAATTAAGTCAACCTTAGGCACTTAAAATAAGATTTACACGTATATATCTAGTGTGTACATCTTAAGTGAAAGATCAGTGATAGATACGTATAATGTTGTAAGAACTCCCTCTTTTCCATACGAGCTACGAAACCTAATAAATCAGCAAAGAATCATCGTACCTCTGTTGTGACTCTTGGGTTATTCACATCCGTCGGTCGAAACATCATGATCGAGTACGTATTGTCGATTCCTAAGTGACCGTCGACCCAATCTTCTATACCACCGGCATACAGCGCTGTGATAAGGAAAATACGTCGCTTAAAACTGCAAGCCACTTATGTTGCTGCTACTTACAGACTAGTAATTACTGAAGGTACTTTACAGGTTAATACTTAACATAAAGCTAAGTTATACAATGAATTTCCTGTGTGATACTGACGATTCGTTTCCGGCGTTACAGATAAAAATATACGTAAGAGAATCATTATCACGATTCACGATGCTAGGTAGATATAGGTAATAAAGAAGTGGCGTGGTGCCTAGCTACAGTCCGTTTCAATAAGGAATTATGGCTGACAGATCCTTTGAATGTAACTGTTAGCGTTCACGAGAGTTTTGACAGCAAAATAAATACAAAATTGAATTACACAGAAATAATTTAATACTTGGTACCTACTGTACATTAATAGCGTTCTAAAAACCAGAACCAAAGCGTTTTTTTGTATATATAATTTTCAAGTATAAAAATTTTCAATAAATGTCATTAATCACGAGACGGTACTAGTTTACGTTCTATGGTCATTAAAACTAGAATTAATATGTAGTCGATATTTTTATGGAACGGATTTTTGTTAGTACCTACCTACTAATAATAATAATAATAATAAAAATGATTTATTGTACACTCAAAACCAAAACAGAAACAAGTACAGTACTTAGGGACTATCGAAATGTACCGAGAAGTCATATGACGTGTCAAAAATTCCGGCCCCCAAACTAGGTAAAAACCTGTGTCTTGGGGGACTGAGTTTGAGTGTCTCCGACTTCGGCGATCTACATATAAAAAATCGCAGTGGATAATACTCGCTTAGCAAATTATACACAAAAGAAAATAAAATAAAACATAAAAAGGAGATTAGTCATGCAACAAGAGTCAAAAACAACAAAGTATCCATGGGAGGATACAAAATGCAATCACACAGTAAAATACTGCAGAGCTTATTAGCTACATCCGCTTATGCACCACTTGGAATATTTAGAGATTGAGGTTTAACGTTCAAGACACTGTTAAGAGGAGATTTTCTGTATCAGCATATGTGAGGCCTTGCACCCATTTCCTAACTTTGACTTTAACCTCGTATCTATTTAATTTATAGATAGCAATTAATTTGTTGATTTTATTATAAAGTTTAGAGCTAAGAGCAACAGTCTGCCGGCGGGCAAAAGCTGAATGGCACGCCGCAGATCTAGATACCGTGTGACCGTGGCGTCTCAAAAGTAGAGACTCATCTAATGGCAAAGTGGAATGATGGCGCAGAATAGCCTGAAGAATGAATGTTTGCCTCACTGTGAGTATTTGGGATTCTGAGTAGAGTTGCGTGGTTGGAAAATCTCTCTTTTTGAAGAACATAACCTTCAGAACAGCTCTCTGCGCGCGTTCTACTCCTAATAACACCGTTTTGAAAGTGCCACCCCATACCGGAATGCAGTATGAGATAATTGAATGACAGAGGCTGTGGTATGTTAACGTCAACACATCCGGGTCAGCTGAGTGACGTAGTTGCTTAAAAAGATACAGAAGCCTTCTAATGCGAGTACACAGGGTCTCGACGTGGGCGCGCCAGTCCAGGCTTTGATCAATGTGTACTCCAAGGTATCTAATGCTGGGAACAATGGATAACGGAATACAATTGCAGTCAAATTTGTTGCTCGTGCATGTATGTGCTTTGACAGTTTCTTGTTCTGCGGAGGGCACAACAGAATTGCGTAGAGAAAAACGGATGACTTTGGTTTTTTCAAGATTTAGAGTCAGCAATTTAGACGACAGCCATTCCATGACTTTGACAAGAGCGTATTCGGCGTTAAGTTTGGCTTGTTCCCAGGTATCGTCGTATACCAAAAGAGCCGTATCATCTGCGTACGTGAATATATCACAGTTTGGGATTGAAAATTGGCACAGTTCATTAATATAAATAAGAAATAGGGTCGGAGCCAAAATGCTGCCCTGGGGAACACCGACAGTAAGAGCTTCCTCGTTGCTGAGATGGGGACCAATCTTAACACGCTGGGTGCGGCCAGTGAGGTAGCTTTTGAATATGCCAAGAGAATGACCTCGTATGCCGACTCTTTCCATTTGTGAAAGAAGGATGGGGACAGAGACGGTGTCAAAAGCCTTCGTAAGATCTAAAAATATGCCGTAGCATTTTTGACGGCTGTCCATTTTGTTAACCAAGGTGTTTGTGAAGGCTGAAACTGCATCTTCTGTTGAGACACCGGTTCTGAAGCCGTATTGATTGGAGGCGATAAGTTTAAATTTATTCAGGTATGAAATTAGATTTTTATTGAGGATCTTTTCCAAAATTTTTGATAAGGAGCTCAGAATTGATATGGGCCTGTAATTCGTAACACTGGCTCTGTCCCCACTCTTGTAAATGGGATGCACCACAGCTTTTTTAAAAGCGTCAGGAAAGGTAGCAGAGTCTATAGCTAAATTACAGATGTGCGTAATAGCAGGTGTTAAAGCATGTTTTGATTGTTTTATGACTTTAGATGGTATATTATCCCAGCCAGTAGCGCAATCACTACGGAGGCCCCCTATCACTCCTTCAACATAGGCTTCGTCAACCGGCGTGATAAGAAGGGAATTTCCGGGAGAGGGGCAGGAAGGGAGATTGGTGATACTCGAAGAAGTGGGCTTTATTTGACTTGCTAGCGTATTGCCTACATTGGCAAAGAAGTGATTAACCTCGTTAATTGAAGAAGGACCCTTTCCAGACTTATTAAGAAGTTCGCTGGGGGATTGTGTAGGGCGGTTTGTGTTTGTAATGGATTTGATGACCTTCCAAGTCGCTTTAGGATTATTTTTGGCTATTTGTAACTGGTCTTTCTCATATGATCGCTTTAGCTTTCTAAGTAGAATATTGCAAAAATTCCGGTACCGTGTGTAGGTAAGTTTGAGAATCTCATTATTCGGGTTTTTATTTAGCTTGATGTGCATTCGATCCCGGTTTCGAATGCAGCGGATCAATCCCGGCGTCATCCAGGGCTTAACGACGCGTGATTTCCTAGGAACTGGGGTTACAATAGTATGTTTCGTGATAGCATTTTGGAGAATATTTATAAGCGAATTGGTAGCGTGATTCAAATCTTTTTCGGATAAAATCGAGTCAAAATTAAGGCCATCAATCTCCATTTTAGTGGCCTGAAAGTTGTACCGAGTAAAGGTGTTGCCATGCACCGGACTGCGGACGTGATTTGTTTTAAGGCACAGAATAACTGGAAGGTGATCGGTGATGAAGGTTTCAAGAATAATTACTACTGCTGGAGCCTTCGCTTTAAGAAAAACATGGTCTAGGCAATTTTCTAGTCTGGTAGGAAGGAGGTGTGCTGGTAGGAGCCCTAATGAAGCTGTTAATGTAAGGTAATCATTTGAACGGCTGTCTCTATTGTTTGGCTTGATATCTACATTTATATCTCCCACCAGAACTATGTTAGTGAAGTTGCTAAGTGAGGAAACTACATTTTCGAGACTTTTGTAGAAATTGCTAAGATCTTGATATGATGGAGAGCGATAGATGCAGATAACAGCGGTGTTCATTAATTTACAGACAAGGCAATTTGCATCTTGATACAGGGGCTCAGACACTACAGCTTCTAGATGGTTTCTGATGTAGATGGTAACACCATCATTTTGTGACTTATTATTGTTCGTAGAATAAGATGAAAAACCTTTCAAGATAGGGGTAGAACCGGCCACCTTAAGCCAGCACTCAGTGAAAATAACAACATCGAAGTCTATACCAGTAGTGTTTAAGATAGCGATAAACTCGTCAAAGTTTTTCTTAAGACTTCTAATATTAACATGAATAATCCTGAGACCACCCTCTTCATTCGTAATAAAATCAGAACATTTTTCAGGTGAACTCATATATGAATTAGCGATGGAGAGATCATCAATATCATTTACAATATTAAGCATCATCTTTAGGCCGTGTTAAGTAAAATACGTAAACACAATCTATGGGCGGTGAAGCAAGATTTTCGGTGTAATGGTTGCGTAAACAAATGCAGGCATGTCCAAGTTCGTACAGTGCGATAGATACAGTAATCATTGGCGAAGACAGAGATAGGCGGCAGATGTTATGATTGTTGCATTGAAGCGATACATTAATAATACTAGGATTATGAAAAGCAATTAAACAATAGTAAGCATGCAAGAAAGAGAAAGCTATCCGATTCGACAATAGTCATTTTTCTTCATGTATTAAACGAAGGCATTTCTCAGACTTTATGTGGATTGGTTTGTCATCCGAGCCCCTATTCAGAAGGATGCGGCCATTAGAATGCCAGCATTTGTATCCAAACGGTTCAGCCCATTTGCGCGTGGCGAAAAGAAGTTTCTTCTGCGCTGGCGTGAGGTGTTCATCGACATAGATCGGTTTTTTGGCACCCGGGATCCCGATGGAGAGGGTGTTCAGCTTATCCTCAACCCGGCGATCCTTATTGTAGCTCCGCAGGGAGGAGAGGAAATTAGTGCGTTTTGTTACTGAGAGAAACTCTGCCACAATGGGTCGAAAAGTGTCGGACTTGCCAGGAAGCCTGTAGATATCACGCTACTAGAATATAATCGATACTCATTGAATAAGCAGGGTGTCACAAGGAAGCCTCACCTCTGGATTTGTCAAAGTGAATGTCACAGCCATACCTTCCTTATTGAAACAGACCGTAGTCAGTGTGCACGGTATATTTGTTGACAGTAGTTATTAGCACGGCGAAAAAGAAAGTGTCAACTGTGAGCGCCGGTTTAACACTCATAGCCTTACGTAGAAACTCCGAAGTTTGACCGGCCACATAAGGACGCCCACTGATGCTGTAGGCTGCGGAGGCCGCCCTAGATGCCCTCTGCCTCTGTTAAATATATAAATAAGTAGGTACATAACTACATTAATATCTAACATATAAACTGATAAAGCGATTACATTTAGAAATAATTGTGCATACTGCGTAGCAGAACAAGGAATTTAGATATGAAAAACGACTGCTTTGGAACGTAAATTTATGACTCGGACATTAGTAACTTGCTAGTTATGGTTATGACAATTTTGGCCATATATACATACATTGTTTTTCAACTAAGGGTAAGTACGGGAACATATAGATAAAAACACTGACTTACCTTCAAAATACTCAAAATACCCATAAGACTTTCCAAAGAAAATAAATTCATTTTAATGAAAATACACCTACTCAAAACAAAATATATATACTTAGGTATGTCTTTCTACGTTACTCTAAATGAATAATAAAATTCAATATTACTACTGCAACGTTTTATCTTACAAAAACGTGATCGAAGGCACGTTTCTTTTTCGTATGCGAGTATGGATACATGACTCCCTGAAAAGTAAATTAGTTTTGGTTAGTTATTGAATAATAAATGGTAGATTGAAGATATTAAATCACAAAAAAATCTAATCACCTAGCTTTTACGCACCTACTTGGTGACGAAGAGTCCTTACGTTAGATGATAACTTTTATCAATAGAGTAAAAAAGACAATAATACTCCAGATAAAAGTAAAAGATGTTTTTGATAGGTTCTCTGTCCCAGGTATGACTCACGAAATAATATTAGACAAAAAACGTATGAAATCCACAATTTCTACTAACAAGTACATCCCCCTCCTTGAAGGCGATGAAGGTGTGTAGCGGTGAGCCCTGGACATGCAAGAAGTGAGTAATAGCGGCAGTTTCCAGCTCGCTGAGTTGCCGTGGTCCCGCGTACAGGTCCCCGCACGCATGCTCCGAACGGCGTTCTTCCGCTGCCGAAATAACGGCTTTCATTTAGAGCGTACAGTCATGCGTGGCCCTTTATTCTATAGCAATCCAGGCATGATTAATTGGTAACTAGCTTCTGTTCTACATATAAACCTTCCTCTTGCATCACTCTATCTATTAAAAAGCCGCATCAAAATCCGTTGCGTAGTTTTAAAGATCTAAGCATACAGAGGGCAGACGGAAAGCGACTTTATTTTACACTATGTAGTGAAGGAGAAGCTTTTATGTCGTTTTCGTGAAACATGTTTTTATATAGCTGCACAATTTTATCGCAGGGAAAAACGTAGGTATTAGGCACCATCAGTATACTTAGGTCGTGCATCATTATAATGGAACAGCATTATTATGGCGTATAAGAACTTGTGAAGCCAAGTCATCGGTAACGCAGACATTTAGACAGCAGGATAGTCATTAATAGATAATAACCACCTCACTGCAGCCGGTTTCATCCTGTCTACGTAAGTAGATAATTGTCGTGCGATTTATATCCTACATGATAAAAGTGAATTATTTTATAATTCACTAAGTACGCCCTTTCCATTGATAACATTGTGACCATTCAGTTTCAAATAAAACACACGATCACCTTCAAAAAACGTGTGTTCGTACGAGTATGTATTAAATATCTTCCTTATCTTCGTATCTATGTAAATCTTAAGCTTAATTTTGGTAATATATCGGCCCAAACGTCCGCGTTTGAGTAGTAGGTACCTACTACAACTACAACTTGCAAAGACGGAGAAAAACGGTTCAAGAACACGACCCATCTATACATATAAAATTCAAAGTCCTGACTGACTGACTGACTGACTTAACTATATATCAACGCACAGCCCAAACCACTGGACTTAGAGACTTGAAATTTTGCACATAGATACCTTATACAATGTAGGCATCCACTAAGGAAGGATTTTTGGAAACTCCCACGGGATAAGGAAAAAACGGGAATTATATATTCGATTCTTTGTAATGGCTGAGATGATGATGATGATGATGATATATTCGATTCCGAGTGACGCTATCTCAGTAACTATAATAACTAGACTCTTCAAATTTGATACATAAGTAGGTGATTACAAAACTAAGAAACTAATTTCAGGATTTTTGGAAATTTCCACGGGATAAGGAATAAAACGGGATTTATATATTCAGTTCTACGGGATCGATTTTTGGTTTTACTGGTCGTATAAAACTGAAATTTGGCCTTCAAGTTCTCTTGGGGAGTGTAGGGGAGCACTACAAAAGGATTTCCCGAAATTCCCACGGGAACGGAAACACCGGGACTTTTCGTTTTACTGGTTGCAGAAAGCTGAAATTCGGCATGTAGGTTGCTTCGGGAGTGTAGAGGAGCATTAAGAGAGTACTTTCCAAAATTCCCACGGAAACGGGAAAAAAACAGGATTTTTCGTTTTACTGGTCGTAGAAAGCTGAAATTTTGCAAGTGGGTTCCTTAAGGAGTGTAGGAGTTCCCGTAATAATTTCGGGAATTGGTCTATTTGGCGAAATTCTTAAGGGAACGGGAAAAACGGGACGCGGGGGAAAAGTTGAAATTTGTCACGTAGGTATATTCGGGAGTGTAGGGGAACACTAAGAAAGGATTTTCCGAAACGCCCACAGGAAAAAACGGGATTTTACGTTTCCAGACGAAACAGCGGAAGAAAGAGACTTAACATTTATAACGTGTGTTTCTTCAAAGGCTTTAAGTGTACTCCGAAAGCACTCCCCAAAATTTCCACGGGAACGGGAAAAAACGTATTTTTTCGTTTTACATCATAGCGCGTACGAAGTCGCGGGAAAAAGCTATTTAGGGTATATTTTAGGACAGCCCTATAGGTTAGGTTAGGTTTGTTTTATAAAAATCCTGCAATATTTACAGTTTCAGAAAAATCAAGGTAGCGGGGCAATGCGGGGGCTTGCTTGCATGCTTGCTTGAGTGCTTGCTTTGCATGCTTGATTGCATACTTGCTTTCATGCATGCTTGCATGCTTGCTTGAATGCATGCATGCTTGCGTGCTTACTTGCATGCATGCTTGCTTGCACGCTTGCTTGCATGCTTGCATGCCTGCTTGCATGCCTGCTTGCATACCTACATGCTTGCATGCATGCTTGAAAGCTTGCAGGTTTGGTTGTTCGCTTGCTTGATTGCTAGCTTCTTTGAAATACTCATGGTTCACGCGTGCGAAGCCGCGGGCAAAAGCTAGTCTTACATAGGAAAACAACATTGGATATTTGTAATCCCATAAGAGGAGCTGAAACTGATGAGACTAACGCGGTATCCATTGGTATTCGAAGTTTCGGTCGAGATTGACGCCGTAGCAAGGCTGCACAGTGCAGCGCAGGCCGTTCGCCTCGCAGGCCACGCAGGAGTCCTTGGCGCTGCACGGGTCCCACGATTGGCGCAAATTTTTACTCCACTCACGACGCTAAACAGTTTGATAATATATTAGACACGATAAGATTGTGTCACTAAATGAGCATTAAGATTTAATAGCTTTTCTTTATTAATCTACTTTAATTACATTGCATAATGTGGGTGATTTTGTAATAAAAGTTGTAGTCAATCTAATTTCCTTGATTTTGGATTTTCATCTTATGTCCAGGTAGGTACACATAGCAAAGCTATTCGGTAAGCAGGTTAGACGGGGCGGTGCGTGCAAGGGTGTTTATCTGATTATTTTGCCGTGTGTAGTAGTGTGTACATACTTAGAATCACGAATTCACAACTTAGTATTTCGAGAGAGCGAAAAGTTTCAGGCGAAATGCTGACGAAATTACGGAAAACAACTAGTAAGTATTTACTAAGACATAAGATACACTTGGTCATACTTTTGGAAACGTCATGGAGTAATCATATCCGTCAGGGTTTAATACTGGAACTACCCAAAATCGGTATTTAGATAGGAGGTCTGCGTGAGACTCGCTACGCTCGATCAGCTGGTACAGAACGTATAGGGCAGCGGCGACCGCGTGGTGGTCTCGACCCTGAATACCTTAAAAGAAACAACATTATATCAATAACTACAACAGAAAAAACTTACAAGTCCTATCGTTCCAGGTATTATAGGTAAATATGAAAATATAGATCGTATCTACAGTACCTGTACTTCAGGTGTTTGGAAAGGCTATTTTATACCTATTTTAAAATTAAATTTTAAAAGAAATAGCAAGAACAAATATTTACTTCGTTCCTATTGAATTTTTATTAAACACGGCGTATCCTATTACATGATTCATTACCTGCTACTATTAAAACCACTTGCTTGGCTGATAAGATCTGTCCGCTACTAGGATCGTCTATAATCATCATGTAAATTGGATTTTCCATAACTGTGTACGTGTCATCAGTTATATCAACCCATTTTGCTATAGGGCTGTCGTCCGTCCATTTTTTTAACTGCGCTACAATCTGAAAAAAAACTGGGTGCCAGTGCCATTCGAATTTCGTTTACGCTATTTTCAAATGCTTACGAAAATTAATAAAGTGTAACTAAGTAAAATCCTCTAGAAGCTGTCTATTTGTTACCAGAAAGTGATAGTATTTCTTTAAATCTGTCTTAAGATTGTTATTCTACGAATACAACCATACCTCAGGCAGTGTTCGAGGTGACTTAAAGCTCAAATCACGAAGTTTTCGTAAATTACAACTTGGTCGACGCTTTTCTCTAAAAGATTTTGGTGTTGGAGTTTCATCATAATCGTATGATAAAGTAGCATTAGTGTTGTAAAACTGTGTAGTTTTCCTTTCCGTAGTACTCTCCAGAGTAGTTTTATCATTCTGATCCTCGAAATTTACGTCTTCAATGCTTAAGCTGGTCGTATTGTCAACGTAATTTTCACTGTCGGTACTAACATAGTCTTCCTCGGATTCAGTACGTAAATTATCTTCTTTTCTTCGAGTGTCTTCTTCATCGAATGATTTGTCACTTTCTGTTTTTTCTGTAGTGGTTTCCGTGTCATCTACGTCATCATACGCTATGTGATACCCGGATTCTAGATCGGTAGATGTCATTTTCGATGTCAGTGTTACTTCTTCTTCCCCACTCCAGTACTGCGAGGTGTAAGTAACACGCGTGGGGGAAACACTTTGAGGGATTTTCTCATATGCAGATGTTTGTTGAGGGACATCCATTATTTTAGCTTCATTTTCTGAAGAAATCAATAACGTTTCCAGAAGATTAGGGTCTGGTTGAAATTTTCCTATAACTTCTTGTTCCGATTCTAATCGCGTAGGGATTTCGAAATTGGTTAAAGTCGAACGGAGAGGAGGAGACAAGAGAGTCGTTCGATGTACCTAATTAAACAAAAACAAAAATAATTTACTATATGAGCAGCTTTAGGTGCATAAAATACCTACTAGTTAAAAGGATCAGAAGCCTTACCATGATTCAATATTACGTTTTAGCTGTCATTTTTGACACAAACTTCTGGATCTGACAACGAGCGATCCAACTTTGGTTCGGAATTGAATCGCATTAAGACGTCATGGTAAGGCCCCAGTTCCTTGAATGGACGAGTATGAAAAAGTAATGAAAATTTTGGAAAGTGTATGATTTGAGAAACTGTGTAGGTACCTAGATACTGTTTTAGTGTGTACGTAAGTTATACATACACAAATCACGTCTTTATCCCTTACAGGGTAGACAGAACCTAAGGTAACAAAACCTAAAGGGAGCGTATTACCTTTTGAAAATTGCACATTTCAGTGTTTTATAATGTTGTATTATTATCCTAAGCCGACGAGCTAATTACAACGGCTCGCTGTTGTTAATCACTAGTAACGTTGTAATGGACTGACCAAAGAAGTACTTGCTGACTAATATCATGCCATTCATAACCCATGTGACCGCACCTCAGTACCCTCCCACTAACACCCTAAGATCGATGCAAGTCAGCCAGTATTACACTTATTGTTTTTATTTGCTGAAATTATCGCTTACTTTTTCCTATTTGACTCTGCGTCTGCAATTACCGACATTGTCTGATCCGCTTAAGTAAAATTATATATTTTTGTAAGAGCGGTTGCTGCTTGCAATTCTTTGGTCACGTTTGGTACTCATGGGCGCTTTGTCGCGGATACTTAATGTAGTTTTTGTCAGTGAATGAATTTTTAGAATCAGTCCCTAGTAGGTAGGTACGTTCAGATATCACCACCCACATACAAACAAAAAAAACGAACAAAGTTTACCTCTTCACTAGTTCACCACCATATTAAGTATATTAATAGGTAAATATATAAATAGATGTAAAATGAAATAAATAAAAGAACAGGATTTTGATAAGCAACTTACTGGTTTATTTAAAGTTGGTGGAGTCAGAGGCGAAACTGCGGATCGAGGGAAGAATGCGACAGCAGTGATGGGCGCGTACTGGCGCACGACCTGCGCGTGCGACGGGGTCCGGGATATGAACTGCGGGCTGGCCGGGGGGCTCTCGTCCCTTTCCGCAAGTTTCGGCACAAATTTCGGAGGCTGGCTAATAATCTCATCTGTGGAATAAGCTTAGAGGAAGTTCCAGAATTCTTTTCTTTTTCGTTGTCCTCATTGATTAAGGTACCTACCTAGTCTAGTTCAATCGTATTTACATCACGAGAAACACGAAAAATATGAAAAACATTTTCGACGTGAATTATTAATCACTACATAGCTGTCATAAAACTATGTCCTCCTACGCGTCTGTCTGTCTGGCGATAAACTAAAAAAAGAACGGATTTGAGTAATTCAGGAAGGTTTGATAAATATTATTTGTGTGGGTTGGAATATAACGATAATTGTTGAAAGTGTCGGGAAAAGTCAATGTTTTTTTTATACACGACAAGGAAGGCAAACGAGAGAGTGGGTCACCTGATGCTAAGTGAGCACCACCACCCATGGACAGCTGCCAAGAATACAAATTTTAATTTTGCACGAACGAAGCCACGGGCAAGACCTAGGGCCAAAAAAAAGTTCTTATGTTTATCTGAAAGATTAACAGAATTCTTACCTTTTGGCGTTTGTCCTTCTTCAGCTAAAGGATCTCGTTCAAGGAGGTATAAATCGCCATTGAGTTGCGTTATTTTCACAGTCGTCGGGGGGACAAACCGTGTGTACTCGAGGGGTACGTACGTCGGCGAGACGAGCTTCGCAGCCGGCACCACCGCCCCGCTGACTATAATCGACTCCGACTTTTTCGTGGAAGGTTGAATGTTTATGGCAAAAACTTGCGTACTAGCCCTAATGGTTGGGTTGAGGATATCGTCGTCTACTTTAACGATGAACTCTTGCTTGGTCACTTGGTCATTAGCTCTCCATCGGGTGTATTCTGACAGCGCTCTTTTAGCGCGAGATGCTGCAACGAGGGCGAATATCAAGAACTGAGCAAATTTTTTAAGTCCACATCACGTAAGTATATAACTTCATACTTACACGAGTTTAAACACGATCCATTTTCATTACTATAAGTTAAATTTGTCTGTAAGCTGAAACATAAGTGTATAAAGTGTAATACTATCAAAATTATTCGTATTTTCATGTTAATTCAGATCTGAATAGCATTGTTTGACACATAGCGTAGTGGACAACTGTTGTCAATAAAATTGTCTTCTATGTCACTTCATAGAAAGTCGCCAGCAAGTATTATAATTTTTTAACACAGCGAATGAATACTTTTCCAAATATGCTCCTACCATGCTCCTATAAAACGAAGTTAAGAAACAAGTACAATACGTGAGTTATTTATTACTAAAACAAAGAGGCAACATTTTGAATAACCTGCTTAAATAAAAAATGCACATGCTGTATTATTACAGGTTTTTGTTAGGGTTGTATGCATTACAGCTTCTTTAAAGAGATGTTCCCAGAAAGGAATTGATGTAGGTACTAATATCTACTACGTACCATATCGAGGACTATCAAGGACACTTTTTTGGCATTTAGACCATAGAGGAACTTACATACATTTAGACCTTTGTGATTAAGACTGTCTTACTTTGATTAAAATAAAAAACCTTCTTCATTAAGGTCAAAACACTTCTAAACCGAAAATTATTTTTTGTAACCATGCTTTTGCAGTTTAAACTTTATTTGATTGTTGTTTTGTACTTCTTTGGCGCAATTTTTATGTTATTCTTTCCTCCAAGAAACTTCAAACTGTACGCATGCATCATTATTTTTACATGCATAAAATTTAGTACCTACCAAATTTTTTCCAGTTTGTGCTCTATGTTTACATGTTTTTGTGAAGGTCGGGGTCGGGAGCGAAGATGCGGATGTCACGGAGCGTCGGACGTGGTTTAAAATATGAAAAATACGTTGACTTTAATGACTTAGTGTCTGCAACAGAACGCATGGCACTGGACGACCCTGACGTAGCCAGGATAGTGCGTCTAAATCCAGCCACTGCCGAGAACCGTAGCATTATAGCTCTGGAATTACATAGCGACAGTCAAAGTCAGAAACCTGGAATACTGATAATAGGAGGTGAGCACTACAGCCCTTGTCTTCGCTCTTGCCTTACTTCAGCGACAGCTGGCAACATAATAGATATTCTAAATGTCACGCACCGTTGGACGCTATATAGCATGTTACCACATGTACCATACGAGTAGCGAATTTGTAATCATAATCATCATCTCCAGTCTATACGTCACTGCTGAGCACAGGCCTTTCTTAGAATGAGAGGAATGCTAATCTAAGTTTGTAAACGGCCCTCAGTTGTAATAAACTGGTGGCCTGAATGTTGCTTGAGTTATTTAAGTCTAAAAGGACTGTGTTTGTTGACCATACACGCACATCACACACATCACATCATCATTACATCTTGTATTTCTAGCATTGAATGGAATGGCATGGGCAGCACCTAACGCAGTTCTCGAGTTGGCTGAAAAGCTCTTGTACGATAGCAGTTACCAAACTCCGTTCTTCAACGACTATGACTGGTAAACCTCCGACTTTTGTACTTCTTTAATGTGATGACATTAACTTAATCGAATAAAATTAATCCCAGGTATCTAATTCCAATGGGAAACCCTGATGGGATACATTTCACACAAACGCAACGTGATCTGCAGCCTCTGAACGTACAAGAGTGGTCTACGAATCTGACTGCCAGAAGTCGGACGCGTCCAGCCGAGTGGCACAAGAATGTAGATAAGGAATCTGATACAGATTCTTGTTTTGGGACTAATATTAACCGGAATTTTGCTTTCCATTGGCAAGGTGAGGTTTAAGACACGCAGCAAAATCGACAACGATTGTAAAGCTGGGGCCCAATTTTTGAAAGCACATGTGTGAAAATCTCAAAGTGGTGAAAAATTGTGCTGAATTTGAAATACGAGTAGCATAGAAGACAATCACAGCTCTCATTAATCTTGTGAAAAAAGAAAAAATATATTTTGAATAATAGCTGTACAATATTTACGAAAACACTGGGAAAATTCAAAATGTGCTAAAGCGATATCCTAACGACGTTTTCTCTTCGATATTAGGCCTACTATTGAACTTCTAAATCACTTTGTGCAAAAACGACTCTACATTTATGATGTTTCATATTATATCATGATATAGATGTTAAACAATAATTTATTAAGTACATATTTACCTCCTTATTCATAGACGTTCTATAGGCTTCTGCTAACTTAGCAATCATTTGTCCTTTTCTTTAAAAGGTAGGTAAGTGACAGATAAAGACAAACGATTGCTAAGTTAGCAGAGGTTTACAGAGAGTTTATGAATAAGGTGGTTAGTCTCTTGGTTATTTACAAATAGATGATGTCAAAAAAAAGCCGGAACGTTGCTCACAATGGTTCCCAGGAGTAAAACCATTCTCAACGTACGAAGCGCAGGCGCTACGCAAGTACGTAGACCGTCTCGGCGATACGATTCAGCTAGCAATTCACTTGCATGCTAGCTTTGAACCAAAAAAGGTAAATGTTGTTCAAATATCGGTATAAGTTCCTTTAAAAAACCGACCAAGTGCGAGTCGGACTCGTGCATCGAGGATCCGTACAAATTCCGCAAGTACTTAGATATAAAATCCAGTGTTAACAGAGTGAGTGAGAAAATCAGAAATGTAGGCAATGTGAAAATTTTTGATTATTTGACTTACCTATTTGTTGTGATGTAACAGCTACTTTCATGCCAATCAAAGTTCTAGGACCCCCTAAATCAAATCAAATTTTCGAATTTTGTAAATCCAGCACTATTTAAAAAAAATATATAATAAATTTACTTTCAGATCAGTCAAGTAGAGGATATAGAAAATGAGAAAACTTGCGAAGTCGCACTATTGAGTAGCAAATAACGTAAAAATAATTTCAAGGTCACATTTCCCCATTTTTAGGAGTTAATGCTCTACCCGTGGCGGTATTCGAAGCGTCACCCGAGCAACTATCACGCCCTGCAAGACATCGGGGAGTATGCGGCGAGGCTGTCGCGGCTACCCGATGGACGCATTTACGAGGCAGGTTCTAGGGACTGTTTAGATTGACCATTTTACAGATCCCAGTAAACCTCTTGAGTATTTTACTAACAAAAGACATTATATTCATTTCTGCGGTGTCAAGGTTATTCGAGAAATTAGCCAGCATAAGCTCGAAATATGAGACTATACGGATTCACTTTAATGACACCCGTTTATTTTCCTTACTACTTACCCCTACCCTTTATATCTGCTGGACAGTAGACAGTATACTGATTAAGGGTCGATTTTTCAATCCTCAGATAAGCACTTAACTAACAGATACTCATAGAGTTGTTCGTCGAATAGGTTCTATCTGACGATTGAAAAATCGACCTTAAGTTTAGTTAAAAAAAAAACTAAAAGACTTAGCTAATTATTTAATTAAGTACCCGCACATGGCAAAAAAGGTTAATAGTAGATTGGCTATAACGAGTTACTTTGAGTAAGGTTTACATGATATATTAATCAGCCATTGTCGAGCAGGTGGTGTGAAAAAAAGATAACAAACGCTCTGCTAGAGAATGCTAACACCAAAGCGTAAGGTTAGGTCGTCGTTCGTCCTTGCCATATACACATCTAGGTACAAACAGTTTTATCAGTTGTAATATCAGGGAACCGGTGATACGCTGACAGCTTTGATCGATTTAATGTAACTAATTGTTTATCTTTATGATAATTAGGTGCATCAAAGCAGCAACGACGGTCGCGTGGCGGGCTCGGTCACGGACTACCTCGCCGGCGTGGTGGGGACGGAGCTGGTGTACCTTCTGAAACCTTACCATCGGAAATATCCTGTTTACACTGACTCCAAACACCTTAGTGAGTAAACAGAACCGTAACTATTCCGATCCTATTCAAATATAAATATAGAAGGTGATTTCAAAACGACAATACAAAACACGATTTCATGAGTTATGAAAAAAAAGCCATCGACTATTATCTATCTATCTAATCTAATATCTTTAACCGAGCAATTCTTGTATATTAGAATCTCAGAAACGGCTCCAATGATTTTCATCAAATTTGATATGCTGGGGATTTCGGGGGCGATAAAATGTACCAGAAAAAAACTCGACCAAAGCTCGGTCATCCAGGTACTGAATTAAAGTTATGGGATTAAAGGGACCCGTAAAAAACACTATGTTTCCACAGAAGCGTACGTGGACAAAGCTATGTCGGCGACGCTGAGCCTTGTCCGTGGTTGGCGGCGCAGCACGAATCAGAATACCCTGACCTTCTTTGGAAAAGACGTCGAATTCTAACCATGGCGATTCATTTAATAAATTCGAATATTAACTTTTACATGCCTTTACTTATGTCAATGCATTCATTTAATTACAAACATAACATAACACATACTCCTTCCGGCCATGCAAATGGCCATTAAGGTCCACTTACCATTATGTTTGGAATGAAAAAAAGGAGGTTCTACTTTCTTTTCATAATTCAACTTGCCTTGGATTCCTATCACAAAGAAGCGAGCAAGCAATGAAATATTTTATTTTTATTAGGTTGGCGCCCAATGTGGGACTGATTCCAAAAAAAATACTGTGTTGTTTCTGTAAACTCTAGAATATTTTAGAACTCGGAACGATTAGAAATTATAATAATAAATGGTAACGAGGAAATTAATGAGAGACTTAATGATAAATAGAAAATATATTCGTAACATTTTTATTAGCACTTTCAGGCTGTATAACTAAACAACATAGATACAATTGGTTTAATGTACACTATATACAAATAAAGAGTCTAATATCAACTTGTCGAGGTTGACGAGGTCAAAACATTTTTTCTTAAGATTGCGAGATCAATGTCCCAGTTCTCTGACAAGCTATTTAGTGAGTTAAGTAAAGATTGTTTATTAACAAAGTGATCGTTAAGTTCCGTTATGTGGAGGAGACTTAGTTCAAGAGAGACTCTGTGTAGATACTGAAGTCTTTTGAACAGAGCATCTTTGAGCTCTCTGTTTTCCGTCTCACGCCAGTACCTCAGGTTTCTACCGATGACTGTCGTTATGTGCTGTCTGATGTCTTTCAGGCAAGTCTTTTTCTCCTGGTTCGACTGAAAATTAAAGTAAAACAAGGTGTTAAAGAAGATTATATTGTCCGGCTAATCCTAAACTACAACTTGACCAAAAATCATAAATATTGGGCCACGAAAAGGCTGGCCGTATAAATGATTAACAATGCGTTGCGTATAAGCGGCCGACGAAAACAAAATGACGATTCGTTTTTCTAAGATCTAAGATCACACGGTCTGGTGGCACGCACGAGTGTATTAAGGCGGTTGTTTCACATACGTGCTATCGATTGTGTAAACCTAGGTTTCCACACTTTAATCGCTGACCGTGCACTTAGCAAGTTTTTTTTAAAGAAAAGTGTATGTAAAGAAAGGGATAGAGAACACGTAATGTGTGTCAGTACCTGTTGTTGCGCACACAGCGCGAGCCGCACGCGCACGCGGCGCGGCGCCGGCAGCGCGCGCAGCGCCAGCGATACCAGCCCCCCCGCCGACACGCGCGCGCAGCTCGGGAACCGCGCGCTCTCCGCCTCGCCCCTACAACAACACCACAGGGTGTGGTTATCATCTCCAGCCTATATACCTCCCACTGCTGAGCACAGACCTCCTCGCAGTATGAGTGGGAATGTTTATGACTTTTTCTAATTGCTTTTTTGTCAATATTCTAAACCTGATACTAAGGATTAAAATGACAATGTCTCGAGCAATAGGGACGGAAATGACTGCGTAAAGAAGTAAAACATAAGGTAGATTATCTGGGTAGCAACATACTTTTTAAACTCCCCCCGTATTTTTTTCAAAGTTGATAAGATCTCTAACATGATAATTAGATAAATATTTTAGTGACAAAGATAAACCCGATACGACGCCTAGGCCGCTGTAGGTAGAACCTTTTCACAATCAACGTCGAAGGACTTTGACACTGCGACACAAATAACAAGCCGATCTTATTGCGAGAAGGGTTTTATTTGGTTGACCGTACAAATGGGTACCACTGATTTCGAAAAGGAATTAAGAATTAAACACTTGCGGCCGTGAAATAATTGTGAAAATGAGCATTAACTTAATCACTGACTTTGTTTATAACAATAACAAATCTTATAACAAGTAGGTTTTGTTACTTTAGGCTCTGTCTACCCCGTAAAGGATAAAGACGTGATATATGTATGTATGTATGTATGTATGTATAACAAGTAGTATAAGCAAAATACACGACCAGTTCCGGTACCTACTACTACTACTGCTCCTAGTAGGAAATCGACAGGGACAACGGATTCCGCGGTCTTGGTTCATTTGGGGATAACAAATATTTAAAAAATAAAGTAGAATCTCCTATGACTGTTTATATGGTGCTTAGTTGATTTTATGCCCGTCTCCCAGATACCACCGAAATATGGACTTAGAGTGGGTTTAAAAATCATGTATTCCTAAACCGCAATGAATATTCAATTTAAAGTAAATGGAATAACTGTCGGCTTCAATCCTATTCTCATTGCGATTTAGTAATAGTTCCGTAAGTTGCAAGGCTCACAGATATCCCTTGTGTCATATTCGATTTATCGATATCAAATTGATCTTCTAACTTTTGTGAAAACCCCGAGAAATAGATACTATTGCAGCATTGTCATTTTCACTAAAAAAAAAGGCCAATGTTGGACGTATATTCCCTAAATGCTTCCAAGAACCCTTGCAACGTTAAGTCGCTGACGAGTTTAACATGTATCTCGTTACCAATACACACTGTAGGGAATATTAATTATTTTTTTCATGACTTTCATTTAAAGCTCATTAATGTAGTAAACAATCCTATTTTACTAATATTATAAAAGCGAAAGTTTGTAAGTTTGGATGTTTGGATGTTTGTTGCTCTTTCATGGCAAAGCGGCTAAACCGATTTTATTGAAATTTGGTATAGTGATAGTTACAGTACCGGGAAAGGACATAGGATAGTTTTTATCCCGGAATATCGCATAGTTCCCGCGGGGTAGCGATGAGCGCATTCATCGCAGACGGAGTCGCGGGCAACAGCTAGTATATATATATTTTATAAAAATAACTGAGATATAAGCTATAAAAGATTTGTCTCTATCTCTTTGTAGAAAAACGGAATTTTAATATGGAGTTTACATGGGCGTTCTAAAAAATGACGTCACATGTCATATCAGATCTCTCTTTATAATCGCTGACTAATTAGTAGTTTAAAACTCTTATACACCGTGGGAACGAGTTATGCGAAAAATTTTAACCTAAGATTCTAGTGCCTATTTGGACTAAAAACGTAATATAAAAGTGCTGGGGAAAGTCCAATTTTTCCAAATTCACAAGTTGATAATTTACCTGCCATCTGCCATAATTTTGAGTACCTACTCGAATAACTTTTTATTAAAAGTTCAGTTTCAACACCAATAAGTTCTTTGGACTTTTTATCCATATTTTCTTGTTGAAAACATACTGACCGCAAATCAAATTTAAAATGTCACTAGAAATTACTAAAAAAAGGGTAAACGATTGTCACCTAAGTCAAGTTGAATAGCGCTACTCGTTTCTAAAGTTTCGTTCACAAGAAAGTACCATCGTTAATTGATTTTTTTGTTACAGAAATGAAGAAAGTTAATGTGACAGTTTAGGACCCATGTTGATATAACATTATTTACTCGTAATATCACAGGAATCTATAGTTAAAGCTTTTCGCATAACTCGTTCCCACGGTGTATTTTCCGTATTTCTTGACTAATATTACTTTTAATTTCACTTCATGTCATCACTTTTACGGTATTTTATTTTCATATTTTATTAAGAAACTAGCTTCTGCCCGCGACTTCGTCTGCGTAGAATTATACATATAAACGATCCTCTGAATAAAAAAACCGCATCAAAATCCGTTGCGTAGTTTTAAATATACATAGGGATAGACAGACAGACAGACAGCGGAAAGCGACTTAGTTTTATACTATGTATAGATTTGTATTTTTTTTAATGCATATGCCCTATTATCTAAGCGTTGAGCCATACCTAAGTAGGCCTCAAATTGATAGGGCCTGCATGGTCTAGGTTTTCACTTATTGCCTTATGCATGAAGAGGACTTTGCTTTATAATATTGTAGTGGTAAAAAAGTATACCTCTGTTTGGAGAACACGAATATAGTAGGGTATGTGTGCACGGTGTAGTGCCAGGGCAAGTCGTGGCGCAGCGCGTCGAGCCGAGCGGCGCGCGCCGGCTCCCCGCAGCCCGCGAGCAGCCGCGTGGCCTCCAGCAACGCGCGCGTTGTGGCCGCGCCGCACAGCCCGCCGCACACTGCTACAAGCGTTAGCTGCAATAAAAAAAAGGCTTTACCTACGGCACGGATCAGACGGTCAATATTATCGCGACACATGTCAACAACCACACAAAAACACTGGCGCATTTCGAACCCTCTACGAGTCCATTCTCAAAGTACTAGCACACCGTCTACTGCGTGCACAACTATTACTAAACCGCAATGAGTACAATTTGACGTAAGTATATGGAATAAAGGTCCGACCACATCGGCGCGTAAAAGATGTTGACGGTGCTCCTACGCAACAAAATGTATGGGAAAACGGTGAGAAAGCGTGACGTCGACGACACGTCAATGCGAATACGCGGCGGTGTGGTCGCTCCTTAACCGTATTTATTTGGCATAGGCTTGGCTGTCTTGCGCGTGTGGTAGCGGACTAGCAAGATATTTTTTGTTCATTTGCCTAATGTGCAGGAAACTTGTCACTCACCTCCTCAGGTCTCTTCACGAGCCGCCTAAACGTTTTCGTGGTAAGATCAACGACGTGCACAGAGTGTTCGTCCACGCCCATCTGCGCGGCCTGGCCGTCCGAGCCGAAGTAGTGCGTCTGCGCCGCCTCGTCCACTACCGTCCGCAACGACCGTTTCAAGCTCTTGTGTGTGAAGTTGTAGATGAAGTCCCTTAGCGATTTTGCGGTGTATTCTTCTGTGAGCAAGTATTGGCTTTCGTGCTGAAAACAAAGTTATTTTTTTCTCATCAACAATCACTCGGTATGAAAATACGAATATTTGTTCTCTCTTGGATGTTTAATATTTTTCTACTCATGTCTATCCGTGGCCTAGTACCCATAACACGAGCATTGCTTCATTTGGGACTAGTTCAAATGGTAGAAATTGTCCCATGATATTTATTTATTTATCAAAGTGGCAATTACTGCGAACTTGGCCATATTTTTCAGACCGTCTGTCACTGAAATAACTGACTGCGAAGCGTGTGTAATTCGCAGCAGGAAAACTGTTAGTTGAGACGATGTGGTTGAAACAAATTTCGAATGTTATTATTATAAATTATTGTATCTGGCTTTACTTTCCGTAGCTCCACAACAATGATCAACAGTGCACATTTTTGACTCACAGACAGATAGGTAAAACTTGCATAAAAAGTACACGAAATTCGAAGATGTGTGTATACGTATGTTCATTAACAAAGAACTTTGGTAAGTAGGTATGGAGTAAATAACAATAGTATCATAAATACTAAGTTGATTGTTTTATGGCTGTCTGATGACGGAATTTCCTATAACTTACGTATGCAGCAAACGTCTAAATTACCTACCAGACTGTTATCAACCGTTTCATGTTAACAATGGAAAAAACACTAGAAACGATAAGGTGCGCCATTAAAATGCAACTTCCACTGGCAAGAATAAATTAAAATAACAAATCAACTATGTTGCACATATATTAAATATACCTAACAAACAGTTAACTAAACAATAAACAGTTAATAAAACATCAGTTTTTTAATGTACCAAAAAGATGTCACCAAATACCACCAGCCATTGGACACCTACAACACCAGAGGGTTGCAGATTCATTTACAGCTTTGAGGGCTTGGATGAAATTCCTCATAGGCCAGTGATTTTCCTCATCTTTATAAATCGTTGAATAGTGTTATAAATACTTATAACAAAGAAATAATAATTAATTCCGCACTAAAGTAAAGCAAAACTGGAGACTACATGCCACAGTTTTTACCATTAAGGTACCATAGCTTTGTATCTATCTAATAATCATTTAATACCTACTAGCGACCAGCCCCGGCGTCGCAGGGGTGCAGTCAATGTTTTTCTACGATATTATGCATGTATTATACATATAAACCTTCCTCTTGAATCACTCTTATCTATTAATAAAGACCGCCGCAAAATCTGTTGCGTAATTTTTAAAGATCTAAGCATACATAGGGACAGACAGACAGCGGAAAGCTACTTTGTGATAGTATCCTAAAAAAATGCTTACCTTACTGTCCAAGATAACAACTGCAGTCTTGTCTTTTTTACTATCTACGTTTATGCCGAGCGACTCGGCGAAGTGGTGATTCCGCACACTATCCACAGCGAGTATGTTCAAGCTGAAATTGTGCGCGCAAGCCAGCCCCTGAATGAATGTTATGTTCCCACTGGACACCTTATGCGGCGTGATTGGAGGGCCCCAAGTTTTAGCAAACCGCATTAATTTACAGAAGTGTTTCACATTATCTTGGATAAGGTTTTCAGGTGACAGCGGATCATCTTCGAAAGGCAGCATTGTGGTGCCTAAGCTGTAACAACGAATGAGAGACGCGATATCAACAATGCATTACAGACACAATTGATTTTGCGAGAGACACGTAACGTCATTTCTTATTGACTAGACGAACAATTGTTTATTATAGGAATGCAACACATTTCATGTTTGTTTCAAAGTGTGTTATTTCAAAATGACTCTTTACATGGAATGTAAGTCAGTAAAATTAATTAATCTTTTATCGGTGCTCACAAATATAAACACAATGCCATGAAATCAATTACAGCTTCTTATTTGCACACGTCACAAAAAACTCACGACTGTTTTTTATAGGTACAACATGGAAGGCAAAGAACATTCTCAACACTAGAGGAATTACCGATGCGTTGCCAACCGAGGTGGGCTGAAATTAGATGCATCTTGTGCCCGTATTTCCTTGGCTATCTTTCTCTAGGCAATGGTAGCGATCAGGACGGACACTACCCGAATTCCCTGTCACGCGAAGACTATATTAAAAACCTATGCGGCCGAAAATTCACCAGACTCATAATACAAATACATTTATATTAAAGAGGACGATGATTTTTTATATTGTACACTTACTCTTCTGCTTCCAAGAACAGTTCACTTTCAAGCCTGGCCTTTTCCTCAAATGACTGACATTGCTCATAGTTCTCATAGGCACTCTTCTCAGCCGGCATCACGGTTGGACTGCATTCTTCCATCAGACCCAATGAAGACAGGAGGTACGATTTATCGTCACCACTACCAATAATCTTCGATATATCGAAACCTCTTTTAAATAAGTAGTTAAAAACCCCACTTTTCTGAGTCTTTTCTGTACTATTATTCCATGGATACTTATTATTATGAGACACAATTTCTTTCTTGTAGTATTGGTTCGTCTTTCTTACAGTCTGTTTAAATTTGTAGTCTTCACAGAATTTCATGAAATCTTTCTGTTGGTATAAGAGCCTTTGGACTAGTTGCAATTTAATTAATTCACTGGTCCACTGAAAACTTTCATTGTTATTGCAGTTGTAGTATTCCATAGCTACTTCTCTGAGCTAGAAAAGATAAAAATCAAATTAAGAAACTAGGTACAGCAAAACAGGTACTGGCTGTTTGTCGCTCAATCAATTCTCCCGTCTCTGTCAAAATTTAGTTACAATAACTTACCAATGAATAGGATGGCAGTTGCTCATACAGTGGATTGAGGGGAGTGAAGAGTATTAAAAGAGGATTGCCATCAACATATCTTTCAAAGGTAAAAGCCTTCCTCCACATTGGCTCAATCCTTGCAACAGGTTGCGAGAAATTTTCTAACACCCAATTCATGAGTGATGATTCGTTCCAAATGCTCATTTCAGTTTCACTTACTACATATTCCTGTGAAAAAAAATACAGTATAAAAATAAATCGTTTATTGACTGGTAGGTTTTAGGAGTTTATGTATTATATTCGGTACGGTTATGTATTGTGGCTCGCAGTGTTTGCAATTTTTAAACTCATTCGTCCATCCCTAATATAATACTCCTTTCATCCCCTCAAAGGTTGACTGGAAGAGATCCCTTAAAGGGACAAGTCCGCCTTTGTGCATGTATCTCAGTGTTTGTCAATTGTATTTTGTCTTGTTTCTTTTGCACAGTAAAGAGTTTACATACATACATACATATAAATCCAATTCATAGAATTCCATTAAAAGTCGCACCCCAACTTCTTTCTAGGATCAGTGGCGTAACTATAACGTCTGGGGTCCCATGGCAAATTCGTCAGATGGGGCCTTCCTCAATATAAAGAAGTGCATCAGCGTCCCTTCTGTGCTCTAAACCAAGCCAGTTCGGGGCTCCCTAGAGCTAGGGGCCCTGGCATTTTGCTACCCCTGCCACCCTATAGTTACGCCACTGTCTGGGATTTCGTATTATTTTCGAATTTCTACTCAGAATCACGAGCACTATCCACTATTGCAGGGGTTCCCAACCTATTACCCTATGCGCCTCCCTCAAGTTTATGCTAAAATACTACGCCCCCCTTGTCCCAACTCAAGTACGATGGAAATGAAACAAACGATCTACAACATACTATTAATGATTAGCGAGAACATTGTGCTTGCACTTTATTAATAAATTTTAATAAATACCTAAGAGCGTCGCGCCCCCCGTTGGATTACCCTACGCCCCCCAAGGGGGGCGCGCCCCACTGGTTGGGAACTCCTGCACTATTGTATGGCGAGAACTCCCGGAAAAAAGTTGGGGGTACGAGTTTTAATGGAATGGCCCAATTAGAATATAAAATATTTATTTATAGTGCTCACCCTAGTATCATTCCACAACATGAGCCTTGCACTTGGCACGCTGTTAACTCCGAGGTCTATGGCCAGGTCTTCAGATGTAACCACCCCAAAGCAAACTTCACCCACATAGTCAAATTCTCGAATTTTTAAGGCCACATGATACCAAGTGTTGTAGTGCTTCGAACTGTCTGTCAATGGAGTGTAACCCACTGCTACTGCCTAAAATTAAATAAGCTTCTCATTTTCTGTTACATTTCTTACACTAGTACACATAGCTGTATATGGTTCCATATTATTTACCACAGTAACCCTTTACTAAAATACTTACATCACAAATGGACAACAACTGCACAAGATCATCAGTTCCGGATATCCTTTCTAAAGGTTTCAATATTAATTCTAAAAATTTTACCATATTGTGAGCATTTCTGGGGCCTGAAAAGAAAAAGACCGTGTTTATAAATAGAATCATGATATAAGCAATAAATTTGTAATCAAGTTAGGTTTTAAATAGTACAATATTTTTAGTAAATCAATAAAACATAAATCTAGATTATTTTTCTAAGGTTTAACAAAAATTCCTGTGTATATTATAATAAAAAATCTAAAATGGTGATTATTAAATTGTCTTAAAAGTGTAACTACCACCAACAATAAATTAAGTGAAATATTAAATAAAAATACAATCCTAGATTTACATATTAACTACTGTTGTGTGCCCTTACAGGGCGTCATGGACTGACTTAGAACAATGTTAACATCTTCATATGTATGTACATGACTTAACAATGAATAAATAAATTAATTAATTAAAAAAATATATGAGATTGATAAGCCTACTGTTGCAACCAAACCCAAAATTTTCTCTGGGCATACGCACCTCTGAGTTTTTCGGAATTTATGTGCGCAAAATTACATTTTTGCAATTTGCCATGAGCTGTTCGGTGAAGGAAAACATTGTGAGGAAACCTGCACACATCTGCGAAGAAATTCAATGGTGTGTGTTAAGTTCCCAATCCGCACTGGGCGCGCGTGGGAACTATAGCCCAAACCCTCCAATACACGGAGGAGGCCTATGCCATGAGGCACGCCGAATCACGCGACAATTTAATAATAATAATAAAAAAAAAAAAAAAAAAAACAACATACTGAAATTGTAGTGAATTCGGAATAAAAAGGCTATAATAATAATAATAATAATAAAAAAACCATGGCCTGTAGATCTTCACGAATTGTTAGTTACAAAGGTAATAATTGTAAAATATGTGGGCAACAAACCTTTGTAGAGAACTCCTCTGGAAGTACTTGTGTATGCAATTAATATTGGCCATGATGGAATCTTATTATGTTGTAATCTACATTCACTACCGGGGTTCCAGCAATTGATAGCTGAGAAGTGTACCTATAAATTTGAATTGGTAATTTTTAAACTTATTTACTTGTAAAAAAATGTTACATCTTGTACAGCAAGAAGCAAAAGCATTCTGTAAAATTTATTTTACTACTAGAGGTTTTGGATTGAAACACTGTTATAAAATATTTTTGAGGAATTTAGATTCAGTTAAATGTTGACTCCATAACATTATCAATCAATGTTATCATGTTCGAAATTCAATGTAAACAATAACACACCCGATCATTCAATACCATAGCAGCCTCCTCAAATTGTCCTCGGACGTACTGGGACTCTGCATCCCACGGAGCATAGTACATGACAAATGACACATCAACATGATTGATGGTTGCATGAGCATTACTGAGCTGCCCCTTGTGCCAGTCTGTCACTAGAGAATCTGAGTTGAAGAACTTTATAGCTTTAGGATGCTTCGAAACTTTTGAAGGCCTGAAAATTTTAAATAATACTATGTTATTAGGAACCACAAATAATATTCAAGTAAAAAAAAAAAAACTTACGTATTATGAAGAGCACCGTATGTCGTCAACGCTAGTGCGACAAAAAACACCATTTCCTTGACTAACATTGTGACTGATTCTTTATTATTCTGCTGTTTAGCCACTTCAGAATTTTCTGATGGCTTTTGGGCATGTTTAGATGGACTAGATGTGTTACTTGGTAATGCAACTTGTACTATGCTTTCTTCAGTGTCCACCGTCGGAAACATTTACACGTCATTCAAAAAACAATAAGGTAAAGTAGGAATCTAAACTTCATTTCCAACAAAATTGCTTTGCTTCTGCTTCTTGCCAAAATAATATAATCGGTCAGAGCAAAATGAATTATAACCAAACTGGGAAATCATAATCAAATTGTTCACCCTCTGCTATGCATGCACTTCGTTCATACAATTTTGCCGTGCTTTAATTCATTATTTTTCAGGACAGTTTTCTATTATTTTGATAACAGGTCAACTGACTGACAGTTACACGTCAACCCTTAACGTCACTTTTATAAAGATCACCACTCACGGGAATTTTAAGGTACGGCGACGGCAATACTATATTAAAACCGTGCCGTGTGACGTTGAATTATTAAAGCAATGACGAAATAACGTCTATGAACGTATTTAAAATTGTCAAGGTCTGGCAACACTAAGCTCAGCGCCATCTTGTTGCAATTGGCATTTTACTTGTTTTTTGATGAGCAGAAAATTGTGTCACATTTTGCGATTTAACGGCTTATGGCTTCTAGTAATCGTAAAGAAACGATTTAACGGCTCCTAGACTTCAGAAAACGGGTCAAAAATACTTACCAAAGATATAGCGTGTGCGCGTCGTGTAAATTCGATTACACACTTTTGTTATGATTAAGGTCTATCCTTGAATACTTCTTCAACGATACGTAAAAAAACATGGAATCTCCAAGGCAATCAGAAAATGATACTGTGGAATATTGGAGAAAACAGGCAAAACACTATGAGCAGAAGTAAGTTTCTACTGATTTAATACTATTTTAATATGTAAACAATCAACACTTATTGATTCTGATTGTGGTGAATTTAACATAGGATTGTGAATTGTTTTCATTTTTAACCGACTACAAAAAGGAGGAGGTTCTATGTTCGACTATATGTATGTTTTCTTGTAATCCCTTAACCTTACAATCTTAACATTATTGCAATTATAAGCCATAGTCCAGCTAAACTATGCAAATAATTTGTGTTGATGTCTTGATTATTTTGAAATTTTGAGACATTTAGCATTGCCAGAGTTTTTGTTATTCTTCAAATGAATTACTTCAACCTATTCTTCCTATTTGCCAGGGCAAATGATATACAACAAGAGTTGGATGAGTATACAGAAAATTCAGCACAACTGGAAAAAGAACTTGAAGCTTCACTGATACAAGTTGAGAAACAGAACAGAGACCTGGAACATCAGAATCAGAGGCTAAAAAATGAAATAGAATCTCTGAAGGTTTGAAATTTTTAATATGGAAGAATAAATCTATAAGACATTGTGTACAAACTTGTGTATTACAATGACTCACGACTGTAGACTTGAAGGACACAAGTGCTATGAGCGTTATGACATCAATTTGGTATTATATATTTTTGCAGTTCTTGTAAGATGCATTGTCAAACACATGAATTTAATGTAATAGAATGTACAAAACATACAATACCAAAATCAGATGACCCTAATAATATGCTATAGGTACAAATTAAATGAAACCAGCAGGAGTTAAGAATGGAAAGTGAAATGTATTTTCTGTGCAATCTGACTGATTAATCACACTCACTTAATATTACTATTGTTGCTAATAATTTCAGACCAAGTTAGACAGAAGTCAGCATGAAACAAATGCCTTAGAAAATGAACTGCAAGCACTGAAAATAGAACAGGACAAAAAAGCTGAATATATCAGAGAATTAGAGCAAAAGAATGATGACTTGGAAAGAGGGCAGAGGTAAACAAATTGTAACATATACATAGTTCAGGAGAGGTGACTCTTTATTTGTGGGTGTGTCATTTTATTAAAAAAATTATGAAACTAATTATTTGTCTAACACATGCTATCAACGAATTAGTATTAAATTAAAATACTTAGTAAACTGAATTAAAACTTTTTTTTAGATATGTATAGGTGGCCATCAAGCAAGCGGGTTACCTGATGGAAAGTAATCACTGCTGCCTCTCATAAACTATCATTAAAGTGCAGAAACTTGTTAATTAGTGGTGTGCCCAAGTTATTTTTTGTTTGCCATCCCTGAACTAGTTGGTATATCCATAAAAATATATCAATCACATACATCATTGTTTTATTTATACAGGGTAATTTCAGAGTCAGTATCTTGTATAGAATCTTTGTTAAATCAAGCTTATGAAAGAAATGCAGTTCTGGAAAGTGAAGTTGATGAGGTTGAAAATCTCAAAGTCAGATTACAAAGAGCTACAGATGAAGCTAGAGGTTTGTAATGATATTATAATAAGAATTGACTGTTACATTATTTTCTCCATGTTTAACTAATGTTTTCTTTTAGATCTGAAGCAGGAACTAAAAGTTGTAGAAAAAATTCCTGTGCACAGAAAGGAAGACGAAAGTACAAATGAGAATCCAATGGTCAATGGGCATGTTACAAACAGTACTAAAGGCCAGGTTGAGACAGAAACCCAAACAGTCTTGTCTTCACCACTGAAACGTAAGTTGCACAATTTAATTTATTATTGAAGTCATTAAATCAGACCCCCTCAATCTTGCTAATTGTGGTCTGTAGGTACCTGTTACCTTAGGCTCTGTCTACCCCGTAAGGGATAAAGACGTGATTTGTGTGTGTGTGTGTGTGTGTATTAAATCAGATTGTGGGATTTATGTTAATCAACAATACAATCCCTAAATCCTACTAATATTATAAATGTGACAGTTTGTGAGTGAGGATGTGAGTAAGTGCATGAGTGTGTATGTTTGTTCCTTCTTCAGCCCGTACTCCTAGATTGTAACATAGGCTACTTTTTATCCTGGAAAATCGCATAGTACCCATGGGATTGCAATAAGAAAATTCTCCGCAGATGGAGTTGCTGGGCAATAGCTAGTTAGCATATACATTTCAAGAATCTTAAACTGTTTCATATTCACCACTGATTCCGCAAATATTTAATTGTTAATAAAAAAGCAATTTAAGAATGGGATTGTGCTATTTCACATGACATTTTATTTTTTTACTTAATAGTGCCTAGTAATAGAAATTTAATCTAATTTGCAATATAAATTGTAGCAATAATACTGATACAATATTTATAGAGGCAAATCAATTTATTGTTTATAATTAATTGTACTAGTTATTGCTAACTGTCTCTGCAGAATTAATTAATTAAATAAGACTTATTTGAGTAGAAGTAGTTGCACAATAATTACTTAATTCTTTGTTGTCAACAATAGTTGCTAGGAAACCTTCAATCATATTGATGTATAATCGTTTTCTAGTAAGTCATTTCTGAGTCATGTTTTATTCATATGAAAAACTACCAGACCCCATGCAGCTGTTTATACGTCATTGAACCAAATAAACTTAGAAACTTTCATATTTTTACCATTTCGCCGGATTACAAGTGACAAGCAAAAGTAACTTAACTACTTTTACAAATTTAGGTTGATAATCAACCTTATTGTGCTTTAAACATGGTTGAATTTTCATTAAATATTTTTTTGCATTTAGTGACTTGCTTGTCACCCGACGATTTGCATCAGTAAGATTTATCATCTGCTAGGCTAGTATGATTATCAATTTAACTTGAAATTTGGAATGTGTATGAGTGTTAGATAAAAAATGTAATGTTTAACAACTACTTATTTTCTAATAGGAGAAATTAATGGTAATGCAATGACACCATCAGCAAGGGTATCGGCTATCAATATTGTTGGTGACCTGCTCCGTAAAGTTGGGGTAAGTAAAATCCAAGTTATTAAGACTTTAATTAATGCCATGATAGTTCTTGTTGTTGCAATACTCACTTTTGAATATATTACTTAGAAAAACTTTTTCCTTTGGTTATAAATGTGACAAGTATTGATTACACAATGCTGTATTGTTTTTTGTGGAACTTAATTATACGAAAACAATCAAGGTTCTTCCTAGTAGATACCAATTTGTAAGAATAATCAAATCAATGTATTGTTGTTATCACTTCTCTCAGTCTAGTGTGTCACAGATGTAGGTATATTATTTATAATAATTATTGATATGTTCTATTTATTTTCTTTATATATATGTATATGTGTTTTGCTCTTATTTATGTTTATGTAACATTACTTAAGGTTTTGTTATTATCTTTTACTTATTTATTGTAATAAAATCTTTCATTTATTCAGAATTGGTATTTTATCATTTTACCAAAGTGCACTTTTTATGTATTATTCGCTAAATCACTGTATATTTAAACACATATTTTCCAAAGAGATAGTTGTATATAAAGAGTAGATAGTTAAGTATATGCACTTAGCCATAGGATAAAATTAGCACTTGCATGATGATTTTGTTGTGCTTAAAATGTATGTAGTTTGCATGATATTTATTGCTTACAGCTTGAAAGGTTTCTTTGCCGTGAATGTGGTAAGATCAAATGCACGTGTGGCACACAACCCACAGTCTCGCAGAATGAGCCTGATAAACAAACAGGAGAGAACAATTCTAGTGCCCATGATAACGACAGTGGCTTAGATAATACAATAGAATACAGAAATCCTAAATTGTTCATACGACAGAGTTCTGGGCCTGATTTGATAACACAAAAAAGTCATTCATTAAATAAGAGATCTTCTGAAGAACCATTTGTAAGACCTGCCCATGGAGAAAATGGAAAACTGAGAAGATCTTTTGCAGTAAGATCTAGAGAAGGACTTGAAAATCTCTTAAGCTTTGCTTCCATAAGAAATGGACAATCTCGTGGGAAAGCAAAGCAAACTTTAGCACGATAACATAACTGTCTCTAGTGGCTCTTTATGTTCTATAGGCGTTTTATACATTTGTAAACTAACTGACTTCATGTTTGATTATTAGGAGCTTTAATTTTCTGAGATTGTATCAAATTATATGTACCTAGTTTTTACAATTTGTAGGTACTTTTGAGGCATTACCTATAGTTACAATTTCTTACTGACTAGTACAAATCCGTTAAATTGTTCTGAACATTAGTAGTTTTGCATGCTTTATGTTGTACTATTTATGATTTTGTATATTTAATTGTATGTATTTTGAGTATTGTGTGTATCCATTTTAAATGGTGGAGGTTTTAACTGCACATAATTTCCCATCACCTACTAATATTAGTATCATTCATGTTTTGTACTTTTCTTCATTGTAGGCTTTGGAATCAAAGTTAGCGTCGTGTCGTGGTACTGTTAGACCTAAAGAGCATTCACCAAATTCAAGCTCAGATGTGAATAAGGACTACAGGTGTGTACTCAAGAACTAAGCTGTCAAACATCGGCACACCATCGCCTCTGCACTGCAAATATTGCAGCGTTAGCACATAGTGTGATACTATCTGTACACAAGTAGAAAAATATCAACTAAACATCTTTTTTTAACATTATGCCAGATATAAGCGTATTTAGGAAAAGATATATGATATCAAAGAAGCTTTAAAACTGCTTCATGTTTAAATATTCTTGCTGATGTAACATAACCTTGTGTACTATGATTAACATCACATTTCCTATATTATTTGCTAAAAACTGTGATGATAAAAATATTTTAAGGATTGGTATTTAAATGTAATAATAATAATATAGTTTTGGCCTACCCACCGGCGAAAAACCACGTTAATTACTGCGGCGCACACACACATAAAGAGCTTGTAGGAGTTCTAAAATTTGTAAGTTGGTAAAAAGTTGAGCGACATAATATTCGTGTAGTAACATAATAAAGTGGGTATCATTGATCCCTCAAGGTGTGCAGTCCGTCCCTGAGATCTGAACAAAATCTTAAGATTACTTTCTTTAACATTTAACAGTTGACGCTTTCAATACCTTAATCCACTGTCGTAAGTTTTGGTATCTGTAAATTAATAACCCATGAACTAATTTTAAAATCCTATTGTAAATCCTGTTGAAGTAATAACTAGTTAATTAATATTTTTCGCTTGAATGATCACCTCAAATCAGCTTACATGTAACAATCATGTGTAGGTTAACATGGTGGACAAAAATATTTTGGAGTGATATTTTTATGTAAATAATTAGAAGTCATAATGAAATTGTTAAAATTAGAAAGTTTTATAATAAATAAAAATAACAAATTAATTTCTTGAATATACACGAATCTATTGAACAGTTACTGGACTGATTTTGAATTTATACTTAGGTTATTTTCATCAGTTAATCAACAGTAGTATTTAGTAGCAGACCAAAAATAATCTGCATTTGTTTGTTTCTAGGGAAACTAAAATAATTTCCTGCCATCTAATAATGTAATTGTCAACCAAAATAATTATCTATTTTACTCTGGTAGTAAAGAATTGGATACAGCCAGATGTAGTGGGCCGACATTTTAAGGTTCTGTTAACTCGACCCTCAATGGTGGAGAATGAAACTGGCACCACACGAGCTATAGATCTTTCGTGGTGCGCTTCGAATGTTTTAAAGTCATACATAAACTTCCACGATTCACTAAGGAGGTCTAGATATCAGAGGCATGATTGCAGAATAGATATTCCATCCCCAATTCTTTGCTGCCTGGGTTCAGTACATCAGTTTTGGACTCTAAAAATGTTCTGTAGAATGACTAATAAGTCATTCTTACCTTTATTCGTTAAACACCTTAAACAATCATTGCCATCATATAAAAAATAACTATAATATAATATTGTTATATTTACATAGGTACATATATTTTTATAATTATTGTTCATCTTCATTGTCAAAGTTCATATTTATCCCATCTATGTTTTGTGGGCATGGCATGTATTCGTTTTTAATGTCCCTTTGTCCTAGCCTTACTAACAAAAAAAGTTTCTTAGTTCCCACTTATAGCAATAAAATATTTGTAATAGGGATAGTTATTATGTGTAATTTGTGCTCACAATATTAACCTAAATGTAATTAATGGTCAAGTTTGTATGGATGAGATAAATTATCATATACTCTTGTTACATAGTCTTGCCTTATTCTACTTAATGTCAGTATGGATATTTCATTTATATGACCGGAGATTTAAGCTATCGCCTACCTATCGCATCAGCATCGCCATGCGGCCTCACCTCGCCTTAAAGGCGCGGGCAGACATGCAGGGACTCGCCGAATGCCGATGCGTCGTATCCGCCAATTAGCGAGCAATGTCGAGTACCTATTACCGATAATTAGCCGAGCAAGGCGAGAACTGATAATAGTTGCTCGGCGATGTACGGGCACCCATCCACACTAGCTTATGCGGCGAATGATCGGCTCGGCTCTCGGCGTGTACCGCATGACGACGCGCCTTTAGAATACAGCAGTGACATGGAGACATTTTGTTGCTATGTAGGTAAAATACCCATAATTATTTAAATTAAATACAAATTAGTGTACACCACATTTTGATTTAATTTATAAAAATTAAGCATCAATTTGGGTAGCACTACAGTCCATATTTTAATGCTTTAGGTCGAGACTAGGCGGTGGTGCTAAAGCGCTACATGTGCGGTAAACTTTAGCCTCTCAGTGATTAGTTTGTAATAGATTTCTAGTTTCGTAAATGCGTGTGGAATTATACCTAAGGGTATAAAATAAAGGTAATAATAATAAAATGTAGTTTTCAAGCTGCCTTGCTGTCACGCCTTTTTGTCACAAGTGTTAGGTCTGAGTTTGACAATTAGGTTAAAGTTAGAACGTGGCATAGTCAAGGGCAAATTTTGCAAATAATACTGTTTATTTTTTACTCAATAACCCTAAATTAATTGCCATTTGTTTCAAAGAAATGTGAATACAATTAATTATGTCTACTTAGCATCAAGAATCTGATACTGTTCAATCTTTAAGCTTCTTACTTATCATCCATGTTGTTTTTCAGCCAGCTAGACAAAACTTGTAAACTGTTGTTATCATCGGGAAACATGCATGGCCTTTGCTGGCCGTTCAGCAAGATGGGTGATGAGTAAGACGCTTTAAGTCGTCCTTTTGCTTAGGGTTAATTTATTCTTCCCCATTCATTTGCAAGCTCTTTGTAGATATCAAGCATTTATTCAATGTTTTTAGCGTTGAAATAGTTTTAATTTTGTGCGCAATTTAATATTGAACAATATTAAAAATAAGTCAAAACTTATACATTGTTTTATTGGTTTCCTCGTCCTTAGCACGTTAGCAGCGGTGAACAACGTCATATTATTTGTTTTCCCGTCAGCACATTAGACAGTAAATTAGTCCATTCTACATGCTTTGGCACTTCTACTGGAGGCTTGAAGTTTTGAACTAAATCTTGTACAGGCTTGTTAAATAAATTTAATTTAAGAATTACAGGTGAAGCGTCTTCACTGCTGACTACCTCCATCAAAATATTCCCTGCAATAAAAACTACAATTATTTGAGTTCTTTTATTTAGCATTAATATGCTAAATAAAATTATTTTTATGAATCCGACGTTACTTGCCTGCTACTTTATGTGATTTCGTTAGCCATAAAACAATTACATATGATGGCTGAGTATGCATTAGATAAATCAATTTGGCAAGTATATGCTGTAGCATCAATGACAGTAGTCGAAACTAAAAAAAGATGAGGCATGTTTAGTGGGTAGGTATTTGTTTTTCATGTGCATTACACACTAAGTATGTTTTTCAACAGCGAGATGTTACAGAATATATGCTACTTGAGAGCAATTTTTTTAGGCATTTTTTTTTTATTAGCAACGACTGGAAAGTGTGTAACACTTATAGGAACAGTTTGTTAGTTGTACGTCGCTTAAAACTTTAGGAATGTTAAGCATTCCATTATACATACCAGAGTAAATACTGCATAGTACATGGCAGTAGTTGGCATAAGCAGCAGTAGTATGGTAAATGCAACAGTGCCGACGAAAAGCTCTTGATTAGTATATTCACAGGAATCTATGCCTCCACGAAGGGGATTATATTTGCGTCCAACAAATAATCGCAACAGTGCGATCAGGCCTGACACTTGTATGTTAAATAACCTGAGAAATTATATTGTACAAGCATATTTTTCAAATAGAAATATAAAGAAATATTATTTTATAAAACCAATAAACAATTATTTACCTTGCAGCATAGACATAAATACAGTATGAATGAAATGTTGCTACACATAACATGTCGGAAATGATTGCAGCTTGAAATGAAAAACCAGCATACCCAATATAATGGAACAAGTGCAATATTACATCCAGTTTTTCACCAGTTACATCTGCAAAGATAGAGAAATTCTTTATGACAAGGTTTTATTTATAGTCAACTGTAAGTAATTATTATGTTTGTCAAATCTTGCAATTGATTTCCAACTTCCAGTGGTTGAAGTAAATGGTATTTGTACCTAGCTATAATGTTAAGAAAATGGCAAAACAATATGTAAATTCACATAGGTATACACTGAAACAAGCTTATTTTCAACAAATTCTTATTTAAAGTTTCCTTAGCTGCAGTTTCTATAGGTAGGTGAGTTGGTTCAGGTGACTACAAGTGTTTAAATGATTAAGTATATTATGTTAAAATATAATGTGACAACTACCATGTTTTAAAAATTACACTTAGGTTCAATTTAACACCAATCTTACTGAAGTTAAATGGTAATAATTACCCAAAAAAAGCCACCAAAGTTGTGTGTGATAAGAGAAATATTTTCCAAGCATTTTATTAAATGCATTGTTGAGTTTTAATCCGGCAGGAGCACCCATCAGCCATTTCAGTAAAGTATATAAATAATTTACTAGTTTCTGCAAAAAAAAAATGTAAGTATGATCCTACTTAAAAAAAATCCTACTTAAATACATTTTTATAATGCATGAAGAACACCTCAAGAACTCCCATTAGAGCTTCACTAAGTTCTTTTTCATTTAGTGTTACAAGTTGTAATATAAAATATCCGAACATGATGTCCATTACAACTGATACTATTAGATTGCCTTGCTTTATTGATACCTGAAATAGCAATACACATGAAATTAGATTAAACTGATTGTCTATGTCAATTGAAATTACCTTTTCAACATTGTTACAATTTATAACTTACTTTTCTGTCTTTTCTGAGTGATGTAAAAAGCCAGTAGGCTAAATTAATACAATTAACAATGTGCTGGCCAAACATAGTGTAAGATAACCAAAATGGACATTCGAGAATTGGTTGAAAAGAGCTTTTATTATAATGACTACAGCTGGCATGCTCTTGTATCAACATTTGTAATTCCCTGATGTGTTCACTAGATTCACACAGAATTCCTGTATCCTTAATTTTTTCATATTCATACAGCATCACAATACAGTTCTCGGTGAAATCTATCTGATTGCCATTCAAGAATATTTTCTTAATTTGAGGTATTTTGCGATGCTTGAAAACCACACGGTTTGGGAATTTATTTGTATTATTTTCTAAATTGGTGATACCGACATTACATAAACCATATACAACTTTTTTCTTTTCTTTATGCCGTTTCCATAAAAGGTCTTTATCACTCGAATATTTCACGAAGTAAATTACTATTTCAAGCTCAGAGATAGTGAGGAAACCTTTTAAATAAATAGAATCTTTTAGGTTTTTTGGTAATATCGGAAGTAATATTTTTAACGATTTACCAGTCATTTTTGTATTTAAGACTATAAAATTATTGCAGAAAGCATGTTTAATAAATCTTTTTTAATTAATAAACTTAACACTGTTGATGTTTATCGGGTTACATTGGCTATCAGCTGATATAATGACTGAGACTGACTGACTGACGGTGACAGTGACGTATGAAAAATTGTTACCATTAATTTAATATTCCTGGGGTGCGTTCAGTTTGATCACCCGATGACGCCCGACGACGCACTGGCCCGTTCAGTAAGTCAGTGCGATCATCGGACGATCACACCAAGTCGTTCAGTAACATCGTCGGGCGTCGTCGGGCGATCGCACCGGTCACACCGTAAAATAGATGGGTAAAAAACGCACAGACGTCACTTTGACAGTTGATATGAGGCAAAATTTATAATTCGAACGCTGGGGATATAAACTTATTATTACGAATACGAAATCATACTTCAATTGACACTTTTGACAGAAGAACGCCCCAAGTCGTTCAGTAAGTGTGTTCATGATCGGACGATTTTCTGATATATAACTAGGTCAAAACACCTACACAGAGATAGACCGTAATAGCAGAATACACAAACTTTAATTTATACGAATACAAAAACACAATAATAGAGCCTAGATAAAAAACGTATGTTTTTTCCCTTGACAAATCTTTTGAGAGTACCTGACAAGACAGAACAATTTTTTGTTATTTAAAAATAATCATAGACAATATACTGTGGTATTACAGCCTACATACATATTTCTAACACTCCTCCTTATTTTCCAATAACTTACATGTCTCCTGTCTTTCATCTTCTTACACCCATCGCATTTGCACACCATCCAAACTTTCCTTTCACTAAAGGTTTGGTCAGTGCATCAGCCACCATACGACTCGTCTCTACATATTCGACTGCTATCTGTTTATTCACAATAGCTTCCCTTACGAAGTGGTAACGTATGTCTATATGCTTAGTACGTTGGTGGTGAACCGGGTTCTGTGCAATAGCTAAAGCTGATTGGCTATCACTAAGAATGTTCATACAGGTTTCTTCTTTAGCTGTCATTTCTGCTATGAACCTTCTTAGGAATACTGCTTCTCTTGCGGCTTCTGACAGAGCCACGTATTCCGCTTCCGCAGTAGACAAAGCTATAGTTTTTTGTTTGCTGCTTTGCCAACATACAGCTCCTCCTTGAGCTAAAAAAACGTAGCCTGACCACGACTTTCGGTCGTCTTCTTTGCCACCATGACTGGCGTCAGAATATCCTTGACACATTATCTCAGATGTTGTAATTTTTGAATATCTTATTCCATAACTCTTGGTTCCTTTTAAGTATCGTAGCACTCTTTTTGCTGCCGTCCAGATGTCTTCTGTGTAACAGTTGTTAAACTGACTCAGGAAACTTACAGTGTGCATTATGTCCGGTCTAGTGCACACTGCCAAGTACATCAAGGATCCAATCAAATTTTGGTATGGAATTCTTCCATCTGGTTCCAATCCCGTCTCTAATTTTTCTAAATGAGAACCAGGGACTGCTGGTGTGGCAACAGTTTTACACTCCTCCATTCCAAAGGTCTTGAGAAGTTTCTCAATATACCTTTCTTGATCAACCTTTATCTCATCCTTTGTTTGGGTGATCTGCATTCCTAATATTAGTTCTGCTTTACCGAGGTCTTTCATTTCAAATTTTGACTTAAGGTCATCCTTCACTTTTCGAAGCTCATTCTGGTCGTTCCAAAATATTAATAGGTCATCAACATACACAGCTATTATTATGACCTTAGACTCTTTAGTCCTTATGTAGACACACGGTTCGTTTTTAGATTGATTAAATTGAAGTTTTTTCAACTCAAAATCCAATTTGTTATTCCAAGCTCTAGGAGCTTGTTTGAGTCCATAAAGTGACCGGTTCAGCTGACACACATAGTCCTTCTTCTCTCCGTCTTCAAAGCCTTGAGGTTGTTTCATGAAGACTATTTCCTTAAGCTCTCCATTTAGGAAAGCAGTCTTCACGTCCATCTGATCAATTTTTAAATTCATTCTGCTAGCCAGCGCTATCAGAGTTCTCAGTGAGCTATGACGAACTACTGGCGAGAAGGTCTCATGGTAGTCAATGCCCCACCTTTGGCTGAAGCCTCTAGCCACCAGTCGTGCCTTGTATCTTTGCCTATTTCCCGCCTCTTCTTTGATTTTAAATATCCATTTAGAATCAACGACGTTACATTTCTTCGGGGGCTTTACAAGGGTCCACGTATGATTCTTGTTGAGGGCATCTAACTCCTCCTGAATTGCGACTTTCCATTTCTCAGCATCTCGTCCAGACAGAGCTTCTTGAACTGTAGTCGGTTCCTTTTCCGATTCAGTTACATTATAAAGGACATAGTCTGGAAACTGTTTAGGCTTTCTCACTCTTAATGAATACCTTCTTTCAGTTTCCGGCTCTTCAATTTCGTCTTCATCAGCTGATATGAAGTTATCTAATTCAGATTCATAGTCAACTCTTTCTGGTTGTTGACACTGAACTTGATCATTCGATTCCATCGTCTGGACATCGGTTTCAATTTGAGGCAACTGAACTTCTTCCCTCATGTCAATCTCCACTCGAGGTGATTGGACTTGTACCCTTGTGTCAGTCTCCACTCGAGGTGACTGGACTTCTTCCTGTCTGGGTAATGAATGAAACTCAGGTTCCTCATGTTGAATATCTGTGCTGATAGGAACTTCTTGGGTAACTGTTTCTTGCTTATCAGATTTGTATTTTTGCTGCTCAAAAAATACAACATCCTTAGCTTTGTACACCTGACCAGTTCTTGGATCTAAAAGTCGATAGGCTTTGGCATTATCCCAAAATCCTGTGTGCACCAACTCTTTGCTTTTCGGGTCCCATTTAGTTCTTTTTTGATCAGGAATGTGCATAAATGCTCTGCATCCGAAAACTTTGATGTTCTGCAGATCACATTTCTTTCCTGTCCACGCTTCCTCTGGCGTTTTGCCCTTGACTGCAATAGTTGGCGACCTATTCTTCAGGAATACTGCATGATGGACGGCTTCTGCCCAAAAATGCTTGTCAAGTCCTGATTCTTGAAGCATCGACCTGCTCTTCTCGCAGATTGTGCGATTGGCCCGTTCAGCAACTCCATTTTGCTCCGGCGTGTATTCGACTGTAACTTGGTGCAGAATACCATTTTCCTTTAGAAAATCGTCCATTTGTTTGTTCACGAACTCTTTTCCGTTGTCGCTTCTTATGGTCTTTATTTTCTTCCCAGTTTGCGTCTCTACAAATGCTTTAAACTCTTTAAACTTCCCAAAAACTTCACCTTTTTGTTTTAAAAAGTATACAAATGTTTTACGCGTAAAATCGTCAATAAACGTAAGAAAATATTTACATTTACCGAATGAAGCGACATTCATAGGTCCACAAACATCAGAGTGTACTAAACCTAACACCTCTGTTGCTCGTGTTGCACCACTCCTCTTCGATGGTTGTTTGGTTTGCTTTCCCATCAGACAAGGTACACATTCAAATTTTGAATTAGGGTCGGGAAAACTTACCCCAGTGGCCAATTTGTTTTTTAGTAGAAGGAGGTTATGTATACCAAGATGTCCCATTCTGCGATGCCACAGGTCCAGCTCATTGCTTTCCGCTGTCGACACGAGTGCTGCATTCTGTAAAGAACACTGGTTTAGCTTGTATACTCCTCTATCTACCCCACCTTTGACTACTGCTTGGCCGCGAATTTTGCATTCATCTCTTTTATAGATCTCGCAACGATTATGATGAAATACTATGACATACCCTTTTTCAGCAATTGCACTTACACTCATAAGATTGGTTGTCAAGTTTGGTACATACATGACATTGCTTACAGTCATCCCCATTGACTCGCACTGTACCGTACCTTTTCCTTCTCCAAATACTTTGTCACCATTTGCACATGTTACAGTAGCACGATCTATACTCTTATAGTCTTTAAACCACTGCCTCTTGCTTGTCATATGTCTGGACGCTCCGGAGTCCAAGACCCATTCTTCGTCACGGTCTCCAGTCATGGCAAATGCAAAGGCATTAAACGCTTCTTTCTGCTTGTTTGCTTTATTCGGACATTCATATGCCTTATGCAAACCATCGCAAATGTAGCACTTGATCTTCTTCTTTGGTTTCGGCTTACTCTTGCCTTTTTGCTTCGAGAACATTGCCGACGTCGTCGAAGTTCCGCTTGAACTTGGCGCTGAAAAAGTATCCTCCATTTGGAAAAGTTTTGTCTTTACATAATCTGTAGTAAGAGTTATGTTGCTGTTTTCTATTGCTAGTCTCATCGGCTGAAAATCTATGGTTAGCCCTTGTAGCAGTAAAGCAGCCAGCAACTCATCGTCTACCTCTTTTCCAAGGTCTGACAGCTCCTGAGATGTCGTCATTACCGCCGTGACATATTCTCTCACTGTAGAGAATTGTTCCAGTTTGTAGCTCACTAGCCTTGATAGAAGTCTACATCGGTTGTTCAAACCTTTGTCTTCAAAAGCACTCTCTAAGGCATCCCATGCCTGCTTAGCTGTCGTACATTTCTTGACATGGACAAGACAATGCGGTTTGATCATCAGGCAAATTTTTGCTCTCGCTCTCTGATCTTTCTTCGTACCTTGTGCATCCGTAGCTGCGGGGGTGACGCTCGTGTACTCCCACAACTCTACATCTATAAGGTACAGCTCCATTTGGAATTTCCATATTGAGTAATTAGCGTTACCGTCGAGTTTTTCGATAGTAGGCGAAACTGAATTACTCATCATTTCAACTCTTGAATTAGTACTCGTATTTATCCCAACGACTGTAGTTGTAAAGTCGCCGCTGTCATTTGGCATTCCGATTTTCAGTCGCTGAGTTTCCCATAACCTGATATATAACTAGGTCAAAACACCTACACAGAGATAGACCGTAATAGCAGAATACACAAACTTTAATTTATACGAATACAAAAACACAATAATAGAGCCTAGATAAAAAACGTATGTTTTTTCCCTTGACAAATCTTTTGAGAGTACCTGACAAGACAGAACAATCTTTTGTTATTTAAAAATAATCATAGACAATATACTGTGGTATTACAGCCTACATACATATTTCTAACATTTTCACCCGACGATAATCACACTGACACTTTAGTTACTGAACGTAGCCCTGAATCTATATGTCCTCAAGAGATGGACGATATAAAAAAAGCACACGGGGATGTTTTAATCTAGGAATCGATTATATCAAACATGTCAGTGAAAATTCCGCTCAAAACTGGTGAAAAGTGAGCACTTTTTTATAATTAAGTAGAATTTTTCACAGAACTTGTTTCAATTCAATTCAAATTAAGGAAAAAGTGGCTCCATCAACTTTTTGATGATCAGAACTTGTTTCAAAAAAGTAACCAGCAGATTCGATTGTATTACCTTGAATTTCGGAATAAACCCCCATTATGACTGTATGGGCTTATACGCTTTCGCCTTTCTTATAATAGAAGAAAAAAAACGTGATGTGTGATATGATGTGACCAGTGTTGCCTATTTAGCAACCTTTGTATGTACTTTAGTTGTTAATTTATTAATTTATTAAGTATTAATACTACTTTATTTGCGCATAATAATGACTGCTTGCCTTTTTGTTGTAACTTTTCCTTTCTGTGGCAGGTTAGCTGGAAGAGATCCCTTCTTAGGGATAAGTTCGCCTTTGTACTATTTTCTCTGTATTACTGTATTTTTATATTTTTTATGTGCAATAAAGAGTTTACATACATACATACCTTGTCGCTCGAAATGGCGACTTTTCTAACTCCAGGTGACGTATTTAGAATATAAACCTCTATTAGTATTATGCCATTAATCATTGGTGAAATAATTCTTGGCCAAGCATTAAACGACCTCAGGCAAATAATATTTGTATTCTTATTTTTTTTATGGCGTATAAATTAAACGTTATTATTGAAATATTTGAATGTATTTATTTATTTTGCTACCCTTACCAAGTGTCATGAAATTTGAACGTTGATACCGATGTTTAATGATTGCAAAATTAGTTAATTAATAAATATCATGAGATCCAGGAAACATGCGTAAATAGGTATTTATTTATATACTTATGTTGGCGACAGACAACCTTTTTATGTTTTTATATTTTGTATTGTCTATTTAAAAAGTGTAGTTTTTGTTTGCTTATGTGTGTCAAAGTTTTTTCCTAACGTCATGTAAAAATGTGTGATAATCTTAAATAAATAATAATATGATTTTAACATTGATTTCAACAACTTACGACATCCATGATTTGGGTATTAATACGATATACGTCACGTCACTGTCAACGTCAACAACAATAACACAAAATTTTATAAATTTTATTTTTTATGAGCGTTCCCTCTAAGGTAAAATGCCCTTATTGCCCGTGCTCGACCAAGCTCTACGTGCAGCCGAAGGGTCTTAATGTTCATATCAGTCGCGTGCACAAGGATGTGGCCTCTCGGAGTGATAGTGTTTCGCCACTTCCGGGCACAAGCCGCGGCACGACCGCGGGCTTGCCTGTCTCGAACTCAAGTAATGTCCCTCATCCATCACAGAGCGTAACGGGTCTGCACGATTTGCCATCGTTGAAAAGAAGAGTTCGAGTTCTAAGGCATATACCCAAAGGAGCGAGAAATCTGGCGGCTGGCAGGTTATGCGACTTGATGGAGATTTGTCTGCGAACGAACGATGCCGATGACTGGTTCAATTTGCTTTCTTACCCATTTTCCGCCCTAAGAGTTCCAGAGGATGGTGTGCGCAAATCTTTAACGGCGAAAGTGAAAACAAACATCAATGAGGAAATCACGTACTTTCCGAATACTCAGTCAACGCACAAACCAACTTCGACTTACCGAATCATTGAAGCAAAGGTTCATGACGGTGATTTGAGAGGTGCCGTCCGTATGCTTCTGTCGGACTCGTCACTGGCTCCCACCGATAATAATACTTTGAGCGCTTTGCAAGACAAGCATCCATCCCCTTCCAGGCCATTGATTTTACCACCGGAACCAAACCCTACAAGTATCTCTCTTTCAGTTACCCCCTCAGAGGTGGCCAGTGCTTTGGGGTCCTTTTATAACGGGTCAGCTTCAGGTTTGGATGGTTTGCGTCCTCAGCACCTAAAGGAGCTGACCTCGCCTTCGGCGGGTGATAACGGAATTCGACTTTTGGAGTCGCTCTCTAAATTATGCAATTTTTTGTTAAAAGGTTCCTTGAATGTGGAAGTGGCCCCTTACCTATATGGAGCATCTCTCTGTGCTCTTTCGAAGAAGGATGGCGGTATCAGGCCGATTGCCGTAGGAGCTACATATCGCCGCCTAACGGCTAAGCTTGGTTGTAGATCTGTCCGAGAAGCCATGTCGTCTCATCTTCAGCCAAGACAGATGGGATTCAGTACGGCTTTGGGTTGTGAGGGGGCGATACATGCCACACGATCTTTTGCGATGGAGCATGAGGACACCGATACCGTTATCGTTAAGATAGATATTAAGAACGCATTTAATAGCGTCGAAAGAGACACGCTGCTGTCGGAGGTTTTGGAACATGTGCCATCTCTATACCCTTTCATTTATCAGTGTTATTCTGCTCCGAGTAACCTGTTTTATGGCGAAAGTTCAATCCTCTCACAAGTTGGTGCTCAGCAAGGGGATCCCCTAGGCCCTTTACTATTCTGTTTGGCAATTCAGAACATCATTTCAGGCTTAGCCTCTCCGCTGAATGTTTGGTATTTAGATGATGGCACAATTGGCGGAGACCCAGATGTTATTTTGGAGGACCTAAGCAGACTAAAGCTGGCTTTGGAAGCCATTGGTCTCGAAATTAACCCGGGCAAGTGTGAGTTGTTTGCGTGCGGGGATGTAAGTACAGACAGGCTTGAGAGCTTCCGGTCACAGTTGCCTGGCATCCGTCAGCTAGATAAGGCAGCATTTAGTCTGTTAGGTGCACCAATATTTCCCGAAGGTGTCAGTTCTGCTCTCAATTCCAAAAAACTGGCACTTTTATCAGCACGTGATCATCTGACGTGTTTGTCAGCCCATGTCGCACTTACCCTGTTACGAAATTGTTTCGGGATGCCCCGGATGACGTACATTTTACGTACATCTCCTACATGGCTCTTCGAGCATGACGTGGCACTTTTTGACGATACCCTGAGGTTAACGCTGGAGGACGTACTAAATGTTCATTTTACCAATTCACAGTGGCGTCAGGCCGCACTCCCAGTAAGGCATGGTGGTCTTGGGGTACGTCGAGTCCAGGATGTCGGCATTGTGGCATTCCTGGCATCCTCCTATGGCTCTGCGGATCTCGTTGCTCGCATTTTGAGTTACGATGGTGACGATATTCGCGTGCCGTTTCAGTCAGAGGCTCTTGCCAGATGGTCAAGTCTTTGTCCTGGGGACAAACGCCCAGATAATACTTGTCTGCAGAGAAGATGGGACGACATACTCTGCAAGCAAGTATTTGATACTGCACTTTTAAACGCCTCAGAAAGCCTTGATGTAGCTCGGCTAAAGGCGGCCGCCAGACCAGAATCGGGGGCGTGGTTGCATGCCTTGCCATCTCCACAGATGGGTACACTGCTCGATAACGATTCGCTGAGGATAGCAGTGGCACTTCGTTTAGGCGGCAAGGTATGCGAACCACACCGCTGTGTATGTGGGGCAATGGTGCAAGAAGATGGGCACCATGGTCTGAGCTGCCAAAGGTGTGCGGGGCGTTTTCCAAGACACCACGCCATTAACGACATTGTGCGGCGGGCAATGGTGTCGGTCAATGTGCCTTGCGTGCTCGAACCTCCGGGCCTCAGCAGAATCGACGGTAAGCGACCGGATGGCCTTACACTGGTTCCTTGGCGGAAGGGTCGTTGTCTTCTGTGGGACGCGACGTGTGTAAGCACTTTCGCTATGTCCCACTTGAGACAGACCTCGCGGTTAGCTGGCTCCGCAGCTGAAGCTGCCGCGAGGCTAAAGCACTCTAAATATTCCGCCTTAGAGTCAGTGTACGAGTTTGTACCGGTCGCCGTCGAGACAGCGGGTCCCTGGGGCTCGGAGGCTAAGGAGCTTTTCAGGGAGCTGGGCCGCAGACTAAAAGACAGGGGCTGCGATCCCCGCTCTGGTTCGTGGCTGGTTCAAAGGGTTGCCATTGCAGTGCAAAGAGGCAACGCGGCCAGCATTATGGGAACCTTTGAACCAGGCACGAAACAGGGGGACATTTTTTAGGCTACTTTTTAATAATTTTTAACATAATTTACTTTTAATCAACTTCCGTAGTTTTAGTTATCCTTATTATTGTTTAGTTTTTAGTGGTTTGTATATTAATAAATAAAGATTATTAACATTTGTATTTATATGACAAATGCTTGCCCCTACCTTTCTACTATTTATAACTTTTAAACTAAAAGCTTTAATTCCGCCCCGGTTAATAATTCAACTCAACCTTAAGATACAGACATTTCAAAAGGTATTTCTATGCAAATTCCCGTGCTCCCAAAAAAAGGGGGTACTCCCAGTTGTCCTAAAAATAGCACAACTAATTAAATTAATCTAAAAATTTAACTATTTTTGTCGGTCGTCTGTTTTGTCAAAGACCAATATAAAATAAGCTCACACTGCCTATATTTTGTTTAAGAGTAGGGCTCTGTTAATACTGGATCTTAAATTGACTTGCTGAATTTATCTGAAACCCTCGGCGCGCGAAACCATAGCTAACTTTGTAAGCATAATGGATAATAAATACATTTAGCGACTTCATGTGGCGTCTTTTGGGGACACTTCACTTTTGCATTTTTTTTTAACTTTCAGCCATTAATCGATCTCTCATTGCAGATAAATGAAAAATGAATTATTATGACAAAGACATTGGTTCCTTTGATTCTTTCCGAAACCTCCACAAATGCCTTCGCGACTCGTACCTTTTCGAGTTGGCAACACTAGATGTGACCACCGCGGTCGCGATCGTCGCCATCTTGTTTGAGTTGAGTACCTACCTAGTCGGTCTGCTGCGTTGCAGGAAAGTTAGATTGTGAATTAAATTAAATTTCGCCGTGACCTAGGCGCAAAAGCAAAAATAATTTCAAACTAAGTGCCTCGTACAATGAAAGCTACCTTAGACTAGTCAAGATTTCAATCTCGTTCGTGGCAAATTAAGTGAATGCAAAATGTCAGCACACGAGCAAATGAGGGCGATGTTGGATCAATTAATGGGGACGTCTCGGAATGGTAATAAAATTATGTATTAAATTATTAATAAAGTAAGGTTTTGTACTAAAAACTGAAACTACATATACATCTTTTAATGTAATAAACTACATGTGCTTTAAATCGCTGATAAGTTACCTTTTTGATACAGCAAAAATAATAAATATAAGACCTGCCTGTTGTCTGAATAAAATCATTGTGAATTGCAATTTCAGGAGAAGCTGACAAGCACGGAGTTAAGTTTTTTGATGACTCTGTGTGTAAATCATTTCTACTACAATGTTGTCCACATGAAATTCTATCTTCCACGGTAAGTCTCTTCAATTGAAAATATTCATGCTGTGTTCCTGGGGCTATGCTGAAGCTGCAAAATTTCTGTGCATGGTCATGATCGATTACTCTGAACTAACTTTATAGTTACAACTATTTGCCATGTTTATTCTTATCAAAAAAGTAAGAAATTTATAAATTGCTTTTCAAACCATAACACAGAAATTTACTGGTTTCCTAGAAATTAGTTTTTTATGGGATTGCAGTGTTCTATTATCATATGCAGTGGGATTAATTATCCAGTTATCATAAACTTTTTTTTTATTGATTATCCCAATGTGTATGTTGACCATTTCATTCTTTCTTGACTCATCTATTGTCATGATAATGTAGTGCCTCTGGAAGAATCTATTGGAGTGGCATTAACTGTGGTGAAATATGCTTTTCAGAAAATGCCCAACACTAGTCTTTATTGCTCATCACAATACTTAAGAGATGAGGGATAGATTGTATGAGTTAGGCTGTTCTGTAAGTACCAAGATGTACGTATAAAACATTTATAGTTAGCTGATTGTATGTTTACTGCTAAGCAGGACTTGATTTAATAAGGCTCCCGGGCTTAATATAAAGTCAATAAAAAAATCATCGGTTCATATGCAGCTTTGGTGAGTACAAGTAAAATTTTAGGAACAATATGTTAAGCCGGGTGAGCGCAATTTGGTGATACATTGGGTACGTACTGAGCTACTAAAGTGGCTAGACAGGAAAGATATACAGTTGCATGAAAATAATGTATAATACAATTAAATTTCAATTGCAAATTATCTGTTAGGTGATCCCCTCTAAGAAAAACTGGTTAAAACAACCTACTTTTACTTTGCTGCATTGCTTTAAGGAAAGTTTTTATGTTTATGTAAATGTATATTAAAATATATAACTATTTTTAAAACTTAACTCAGCAATGAAACAAAATTGTCTTTGAACTATCATTCCAATTTTAAAGTGGCTAGTGTTTCCTTACATATTTTTTTAAATATATCTATGAGTTTGCCAACTAACTAGGTACTAAGTTGTAAAGGATGGGTGTTTCCTCTAAGATTTGTAAGTACATATTTATGTCAATATTTGTCAACGAGTGAACCTGGGCGTGAGCTGATGGTGATAGATTGTATGTATTTTATTCAACCGATAACTTTATGGTTTATATAATGGAAGGGTTTTCTTCAATGTCTTCTTCTGATTTGTTGTCCTGTCAACTTGTTCACCGCCAAAGGTTGTTTCTTCACTTTATCCATGTTAGTTTTCACACTATCACAAGCAGCCCGTGCCCATACAAATTGGCACTGAGAGGGCACGCTTGGTAGTAGTTGTTTGGTATAAGTTAATATTTTACACCAATTGTGGCGGTGGATATGTTACAAATTTTTTCCTTATTCAGTGAAGATCTTTAGTTCTGAGTGTAACTTTTTCATTAATGCTATAGATTTTACAAAATTTTTGTGGATTCCATGGAAAATTATAATCAGTTCACTCTCCCTGATGAAAAATGTTGCAATAAGACAAGGCAAAGTGTTGTGCAGAAAATGATCGCCAGTGGCGACTTTGGTTACAAAACAAAACCAAATACACTCTTGTTACCTAGCAAAGGACTATGAGATGACTAAAGATTCATCCCACATTCAAATAATCAAAATATTTTTTATTACATTAATTGTTTTTAAACAGCCTCACATTTTCCCAGGGAAAGTGTGCTCTTTCTTTGTCAGATGACAACATAAATTATGGATACAACTAATGGTAACTATTTATAGATAGATGTTTTAAAAGTTTTATAACAAGTTCTACACTGAATAGCATTTAAAATTACTTAAATAGGTCTTAATGTAAACCCAAATATTCAAGATTCAACCCATTTTAATCAGACATAACATTTTTGTATTTAATTGATTGCATATTTTATGTGGTTTGACTTTTTTTGATTTGCAGCGTATGGATTTAGGTGAGTGTCCAAAAATACATGATTTGGCACTGCGAGCGGATTATGAGTTAGCATCAAAAACCAAAGACTATTTCTATGACATTGATGTGAGTATCATATTTATTAGAATTTACTGTTTTAAGTGGTTTCTAACTTAAATATTTTGAATATAAATTGGAAAAGTTCACGAATATGTATGTACAGTTAACATGCAATGTGCTTTTAGAAAAAATAAAAGTTAAATTTCTGCAGACTAACTTATAACTCATTTTGAAATTCAACATCTCCAAAAATAGCAAGAATGCAATGAAGGGTGTGAGTATTAAATATTAAGTAAATTTTTTATGTTCTTGTCCATTTTTTATGATACTGCAGACACAACACCATGGAAACCTAATTGTATGTAATTATTTGTTTGTGATAAATTTTTGTTAATATGTTTAACTTGTATTATGTTTCAAAGGCAACGGAGCATTTAGAGGCGTTTATAGCTGATTGTGATCGCCGAACGTCCGCTGCAAAGCAACGCCTCGCTGAAACTCAGGAGGAACTGTCTGCTGAAGTAACTGAGAAGGCAAACTCAGTGCATGAGCTTGCTGAACAAATCGGTCAAAAGTTAGCCCGTGCTGAGGCGCTTGGAGAAGAGGGTATGGTTGAAGAAAGCGTCAAGCTTATGGGAGAGGTGTGGCACAAGTTCCAGATACAACATCTTTAAAATATGTTTAAATGATATTAAAAATAATTTGGTAAAATTACAGATAGATGACTTGCGCAAAAAAAAAGCAGTAGCTGAACAGGAATATCGTAACTCTATGCCAGCATCGTCCTACCAGCAGCAGAAGCTACGGGTGTGTGAGGTGTGCTCGGCTTATCTCGGGATACACGATAATGACAGACGGCTGGCCGATCATTTTGGAGGAAAACTACATCTTGGGTTCATTACCATTCGGGAAAAGCTTTCTGACTTGAAGGTACATAGTAAACTTTATTGGCGTTTACAAGCTTTTATTTAGGTTCACTGGTCTTGGTTTTTGTCTGTAATCAAATCTTGCAAATGAAATTTTACTAATTTCTAGCTTGACTTGAAAGGTATATAGTGTAAGTTGGATAACATTCAAGCCCATTCAGTAAAAAGTAAACTGCAAAAAAAGCTTTCTATTAATGAACAATAAATTTTTACCTTGCTACTCCGCTACTCACGTGCAAAATAACCAAGCCTGTGTGAAATATATATGTTTTTCATGCAATCCCTCCCTCCACTGCTGCCAATAAAACACATATAAATCCCACAAACTTAATTATCCCTTACACCACACAAACACTGACGCGTTTCGATCCCTCTACGGGATCATTATCAAAGTTTAAACACAACCGTTACACATGCAAACCAACGTCGTACTGAATCTAAACTGTATATATAAGCAAAATGTACCTACGTTCATATGTTTTCCCAAAGTACCCTATTATTTATGATTTTTATTATCCATTAACAACTACCTTCAAAATAAAAAAAAAAATTTTTTCCCCGACTACAGTAAAAACAAATAGGGTTATGTATTTTACAAAAACAATTTTCATTCATCAAAATGAAAACAATTTGTTAGAGGAAAATCATGCGTTGCCGGATTCAGCGTCTTTCGACATCTTACATTTTTGTGAGAAGGGTTTACAGTTGGATATTTTAGAGCAGTTGGAGATAATTAGGTACAGCAATAGTGGTTCCATAGTTAATGAACAAGTGAACTTGCTTTCATCGCCGTTATTGCGTGTTCATTTTGATGAATGAAAATTGTTTTTGTAAAATACATAACCCTATTTGTTTTTACTGTAGTCGGGGAAAAAATTTTTTTATTTTATTTTGAAGGTAGTTGTTAATGGATAATAAAAATCATAAATAATAGGGTACTTTGGGAAAACATATGAACGTAGGTACATTTTGCTTATATATACAGTTTAGATTCAGTACGACGTTGGTTTGCATGTGTAACGGTTGTTTAAACTTTGATAATGATCCCGTAGAGGGATCGAAACGCGTCAGTGTTTGTGTGGTGTAAGGGATAATTAAGTTTGTGGGATTTATATGTGTTTTATTGGCAGCAGTGGAGGGAGGGATTGCATGAAAAACATATATATTTCACACAGGCTTGGTTATTTTGCACGTGAGTAGCGGAGTAGCAAGGTAAAAATTTATTGTTCATTGAAATGGACCTCCGCAAAGTAACGCCTGATTCAATAAAATATTTAAAAGCTTTCTATTAATCATGTTTTCTTTGCACGAAGTTATTTGTTCACCACTACCAATTTGATATTTTTATCAAGTCAATTGGAGGTAAAAGATATGAAAATTCTTCTTTTATGTTATCCACTTCCTATTGCCGTACTGTACCAATTTGATACAGCAGTGCCCTGCAATTTTACCTGCAAATTCGTTTGTGCTACTTTATCTTTGTTTTGAATTAGTGTATAGTATGTATGTATGTATGTATAACTCTTTATTGTACATAAAACACAAGAAAAAGATGAATACAGGATAACACACATGCACAAAGGCCAAAGGCAAAGGGTGATAGTTATAATCATATAAGTTGATAAGGAACTTACTGTTCGCGGATCATTTCTAATTGGTCCGCGACAGCCAAGTGTGGTACCAGGATTTCTACAATACATAATTTCTCGGGGTTAAATTTTTCCGATAATCTTACCATTGATTTTGTAAATGACCCCGTTGTAACTCGATTCAGACAACTTAATGGCTTGTCAATTCCGATCGATCGTAGAAAACTGTAGACAAGAGGCGCGAGGAGCGCGGCGCGTCAGAGCGGGAGCGCGGCGGAGGGCGCCGGCACTACGTGGGCGGGCGCGAGTTGGACAGGCGCGCGCGCAGGCACCGCGAGTCAGCGCGCGAGCGCGACCGCACGCGTGACGGCGACCGCGACCGCGCCAGGGAAGCAGACCGCGAGCGCGAGCGCGGCAAGGACGACAAGCGCGACCGCGATCGTAGCGAGCGCAGCGAACGCAGCGAACGCGGTGAACGCGGCGAACGCGGAGAACGCGGAGAACGCGGAGAGCGCGGAGATCGTGATCGAGAGCGCAAGTGAGTTCACACGATTAGTTAACGATATTTGTTACTAAAAGAGCTGGAATAATTACTAATTAAATTTTAAAAAAACGTATTTGCGTTACACATGATGCGTGCATGTGATTTAGAAATTTAAATTTCATCGCACTGTTGGGAAGGTTTGATTATTTCAGTGGATTGATGTTTTGAATGAATGATTTTTAAAGAAATTAATAGATTTTTCGTGAGCAGAAAGTCGTTAAAATGCACGATTAGTGAAGTGCAAGTGCCGCGGTGAAGTCACATGTTTGTGGTTTGCTGCTAAAAGCCGTCTATGACTCTTTATTCTAGCTTTTTGCTCGTTTTTATATTTATTACAATAAACGCTTCCTTATTTCTAGGCGCAGCCGCTCACGCAGTCGGAGTAAACGGGACGGTTCCCGCGAGAGATCCCGCGGCGACCGCGAGTCTCGCCGCAGCCGCTCGCACATCTCGTCCTCGCGCGACCACCGGCGGGACTAGCCTTGCCTTCCTATGGGGCCACACCCGAGCCTGATGGCGACCAGAGTTCAAATTCGGATTCACGTTAAGTTGGGAATTAAAAACACGATTTGCTCTACGACTGATTGTCCGAAATTTGCTACTTTTAAAACTCCTTTGTTTGATAACTTCATTTTTATTAGAGGGCAGTTCCATTTTTAACGTTTCACTTGTTATTTATTCCTTCATATTAACATATTCTTGCTTGTTGCGTGTTTATTGTATATGACGACAAGAAAAAAAATATTCTTGTAAGTACTCTATTATTATTACTTTTCTAGAGGCCAGTAATAGCCTAGCAGACTTATGAAACTAACAGGATGAATGGGAAAACGTTTTCAAAGTGGTGAATTTCGTACACCCGTCGTCTTAATTCATAATAGCTTATTATAAACTTCAGTTGCAAATGTGAATTCTGGTCAGTTGCATGTATAGTGCAGGGCGGTCGTTAGAAAAAAAAATTGGTTTGATGAAAGAATAACGCATATTGTACACTTAGTACTGAGGGGATAATCTGATCTGTATTATTTACACTTTTGAGACTCAATACAGACCAACAATAAAGAGAGGAAAATAAAATAAGGATGCCAGTAGTTTCCTTCATGTCGTATTTTCGAGTAAATTCTTAAACTTCAATATGGCAATCATTTTGTGTGACACATGTCTTCTTTCATCCGTTTTCCACTTTTTATTATCGGACTGTAATTCATAATAAATGAAAGTTGAGGATAAATTATGAACTGTAACCGTCAAGCAGTATTTGGTTACGATTGTTTATTTTAGTAGTGTAAAATATTATTTTCTTAGGAAATAGATACATTGAAATCACATTGAAAACGAATGGCTGTCGGTATTAAGATTGTAGTGGAAAGGAATGTTTATATAATGAATAAATGTTATTTATGTTTGACTCGTGACAGGCAGCAGATTACACTAGCAAGATTTTAGTTCAAATGTTTTGATTTTCTTCAGTTGGTATACCCAATACCCAGTTGATAAAACATTTGTAGAAGCGTGTTAAAGCAATAAGAAAAGTAAGCGCACTTTGAGGATTAATGTTAAAGTTTATAAATAAGACTAATTAAATATTAAGAGTTAGAGAATTTGATTTTTATAGGTATAAATTATGCATACAATTTGTGTTAAATTTTCTTTTTTTGAGACATTCAAAAATATGTTGTCCCGCACTGCTCTTGTTGGTTTAATAAATTTTTACCTATGAAAAACATTTTTTTATTAATGATTCAATGTGGCGTCTCCACATCCAACTTTGTTCGACGTACATTTATTCAGGCAAGTTCGTCGGATAAAAATCTGTTTTAATTCAAAGATATTCTTTCATAATCAATCTTAAAATAAGATCATTTGGCTAAATCAATATTTATTTTTGTAACGCACACCATCCGGTTATCCGATTGGTAAAAGTCTCCCTTCTACGGATTCCCTGCTAAAGCTCGTATGTGTGTACAAGAGGAAGAACATTGTATATTGATACAAAAAAAAAACTGTCGTTATGGGACTAAATCTAAGAGTGCTTCTCTTTCTAGAACTGTGACCTTAATTTGTGTGAAAGAGGCAACATCTAATTATACTGTTAGACCATTTACAGAGACCAAGTGCCTTTATAACCTAAATTGAAATGAAATAGTACCTAGTTTAAGTTTGTGGGATTTATAATGTGTTTTATTGGCAGCAGTGGAGGGAGGGCTTGCACGAAAAACATATATATTTCACACAGGCTTGGTTATCTTGCACGTGAGTAGCAAGGTAAATTTTTGGTTCAATGAAAAAGAATGTTAAACGTTGATTCCCCTTTGCACCTATACGCCCACAATCGTGCTGAACGTGGCCTTTAGGTCTTGTTACTTTAGGCTCTGTCTACCCGTAAAGACGTGATTTATATATGTATGTATATGGAGTAAATGTTCTAGATCTGTTAATTTCTGACGAGTTCTCGACTCTGCTCTGCCAAATGTCTCTTTTTGACGGATAGGTACAAACGACGCGCTCGCTACGTCTTACTAAGTCCACACTTGAGCTCCGCTTTTTTAGCGTAGACTCACGGGTGAAAGATAGGTGCAAGTAAGAAAAACTAAAACTGACATTTAAACACTTACTTTTTACGCTTTTAAACAGGTATTACGGAATGATGAGGACCCAGGTTCGATTCCTGGCCATTGCTTTAGGTACTTCGGATTTTTCTGTGTTCAAATTTTCAGTGTCGTTTAGAAATTTTAATAAGGTTCTTATTTATAAAACAATTTAATTGGACCACTGCATTGTATACACAGTTGTATATTAAAGTAATTAATGTTATTAAAATTTAAAACCGGATATAATTCAACTACACTACACCTGTAACTACTACGCTAGTAATAATAGATCAATGAGAATTAGGGCCCTTACACACTATAAGCGATTATTATAGCGATTTGTCCGGCGATTTCTAAGCGATTCGCGTGCACGCCGGGATCTTGCGGCGTCTTGGTGACGCTAGCGTATTTGCCATCAGATACATAAGCTGTCTAGTCTAAGTGCTCGAAAATGTCTGAACCAGCACTCACGTGATGGACAATACGGCCATGTTCAGATATTTTTGATTTGGACCGATTGGGTATGATAAATAAGAATTATTGAAGTGTGTAAAATTTATTTAGTTTCGCATTTCATGCACCTTAACTACGTACATACGTAAAAATTCTCATTAATTATTCACGAATAAAATATCTACAAAATACTCTCTACTACAGATATCGGCAAACTAAGCTTTACCTCACAGGAGCGCAAGAGACAGTTGGATAATTTGTACCTTGAAAGTTAAAATTTTATGTTTCATTTTATATTACATCTTACTTACTAATTTTGACGCCAGCGGATAAGTATCCTACATAAAATGCATAAAATGGCAATAGTTCCGTATAGAAATATTAACTTCGTCTTTCATTGGGCATCTTACTTAGTCACTTGTGGTCGTTTATGTGTTTGTCCATCTCGTAATAGTTAGTGCGGGTGCACAAACACTTGTACTACAGAAAACAAATCACTGGAACGCACCCAAATGATTAAGTGCCGAGTGCCGACTCGTCAGAGTTCATTTTCATATCTAAGGTAAGATTGTGTCCACTTCTGTTATAGATATCTGAAATCTGAAGAAATCTTGACAAAAGAAAAAAAAAACACTTCCCAGCCATGGGGTTCGTAATAGGTTCAACTCGTAATCCGACCTAGTTTGCCTACCTGGAAGCACCCTATACCACATTCGCATCTCTTTCGTGATTATTTACAAGCATAAAATAAAGTGCTTTTCAAATGGCCACCAGATGGAAGTCCCTTTTAAATTTTCACAAAATTGTGACGTCACAAAGCGTGACCTTAAAAAAATCTATGACATTTGCATTCTGTTTCTAATATTTTATAAATATACTTTTCTCAAACATGCTCGGAAATGTATGCGTTAATGTCCCGATATGAGGACATGAAGTTTCTCGTTTATGGCTCCCTACTTTACTTCTTGGCTTAGGCCACAAAAGTTAGTATGAAAATCCATTTTTGTCCGCTGCTCTAATTTTTTAAATTTCTATACTAAAATTAAATTGGCAAAGGAAAAAATTACATACAGCCAACCACCACCACAATCTGTACCTAAGCATAATTGCGACATAAAAAAAAATATCTATGGTACTATATTTATGTGCGGTTAAACATGGTGCTCAAATAGCTGGACTGGATCAAATTAGTACATTTAAAAAATAAAAAAGGTGGCAAATCGAAAATCTTTTTTTCTGCTTATGCGTATTTCGTAGTGATTGTTATCATAATTTAACAGAAATAAAAATGACTTCTAGTGATGAAAGTGACGGGGAACTTATGAACTGTACTCCGCCTCATTTAAAAGAGGAGGCAAATTTAGCTATGCAAAATATGCTACCGGAAAAAAGTAAACTATGATTTACTTGATTGTCTAGTAGTTATTTTAATTTTAATATTTCCTCACATTGTTTGAGAAAAGCACTATACAAGCTTTGGCCGGAACAGGGATTGCAGGACTCGTTCTATCTGGCCTCGTCTTCGACTCGGCCACCTACCCCAAACTCGTCCAGCAATCCCTTACTTCACGGCCTCTGCAGTAATGTACTATTATTTAGAATTACAATTGGAGCCTAAAGCCAAATTCATATCATAATATTAACAATTTGTGATTTGATAAATTTATAAAATATATAATTTTGGTTTTCTTAAATTCCAAATTATAGTCACTAGAGATGTAAAGCTTTACTACTAAACGATTAAAATATAATAAAATATAATAGCATGATGCAAGAACCACCGACAATTTAAACTATCAATTAACTAGGAACATTTCAAATTTAAAATATCTACTTAAAGTACAAGAGCAAGAGAAAGGGTGCAAAGTTATTGCGCTTTCAGTCAAGCGTCCCAAGCCCAACTCTTCCGGCACCATCGAGCATTATAACCAACAATAACTTATAATCATTATTTTAACTATAATGGTTTTCTTCCAGGAAGAAACCTCGCGAAAGGTCTAACTAATTAGTGCAAAACAGAAACACCGATCCCATCACATCCGACCACAATACCGACCGATAGCATCAGTCGCTATGAAATATCCCGGCAAAACATCGAAGTAGCTTTGACAGTTGTTTTGAGTGTATCGCGCGTGGACCACCGATATAAAACGATGTCTCAAAGTATTTAAAAATAATGAAATTGTAGGCAACGTTATATCTAGAATTTAAAAGCGACAAAACACTAAAAAGTTTTGGAATCAGATAACACTGGCCAATATTACCAATTTATAGGTCATATGCTCGAGGTCGATGTCCGGCACACCACTACAACAATTTTACTATCACAAATTCACATTGTAACAAATGAAACATAACTGATTAAATGTAGATTCAGGGATATAAGAGGGGTTCTTTTTAAAACATTGATCGCATTTACTATTTTGGCAAATGTCCCAGTCATGGAGTTAAAAAATGTTAAAAATTACCCTTTTACTACCCCTGAATGTGGCTACACTCACCCTAGTAAACACTAATGCCGTAAGAATCTACTTATATAATGAAATTGTGAATGATATCAAAAACCTTGTGAAAATTTTGAACGCACTCACAGTCGCCTCACAATAAATTCGCCAGCTGCGCAAATTTGGACCTTACGCAAAATTACAGATCAGTTTTTAATGCATGAGCGACGCATCTAAACTGATATTAATATTGGTTTAAAGATAGTAAATTAGCACAGGTTTTTGAAATCATAACAATAATGTACATTGAGATCAAAATGTTATTCAATATCAAAAATAAAAAAGATTTACAGTAAACAATTGCAGTAGTTACGCCCCACTGCTGGGCACAGGCGTCTAGAATCTATTTTTGATCCCTACTCATTTTGTGACACTCCCCACAAATGAATAATTTTACTTTGCTATCTCCGCGATATAGTGAAGTTAAGTCATTAATATTTGGGGCGCATATTTTCTGCCTCCCTTAATTTGTTATTCGAATTATTTTAATTGTATATTGTAAAGGAACAATCCTTTAAAAAATCGAATACAATTTAAAATTTACCAAAATTCTACTTTGGCTTAGTTGGCTGATTGGACTAACAGTTGAACTTATTAGAATATAGAAACCAATGTATTCGAGATATAAGGAAGGGTTAAAATACAAATTTTAAAGAACGAGTAGTCCTACTTATTAAGAACATTTTTCTAATCACCTACTACTTACGTTTCTCTGGCATATTAAATTATCTAATTTTCAGTTCTACACATAGACTATCTGTCAATTAACTAACCCTGTCTTTAAAAATTAAATGAAAAGGCCTTATAAAAAGCCAAAGTCAAAATACTCAAGTAATACCTACTTGAAAATGGCAAAACACTATTTGTGCATTATCTATCTATTATTAGTCTATTACAGATATATCTATCAAATCTATTACATAATAAAGGACATCTAAGAGTCAATATAACAGCTGGTACTTTGTACAGTCGCCAAAACCTTTAACAGGCCTCTCGTTCAACGGTCACCAGTTATGTATGCGTTGATAACTATTCTCGAAGGTCCAAACTTCCTGTTCATTACAAAAGTTTATCTAGATTCCCAAAATGGCGTGCAACAGTAAATGCTTTCCCACTGTGGGCGCCATGGCACCTTCTTAGAGTAATGCCGTTGTATCCTGCCCGAAGCCATCTAACCAATGAACGTGAAACATCACAGCATACAATAACACGCTCGCGACTTTTCGCGAACGCTTTTTGCTAGATGCCAACCCATTTGATTGCTTACAGCAATTAATATTCGATTTTTATTTTATTTTTATTTTGTGAAGTTTTAATTTGAAACCCAGCATTTCCGATAACACGCCAGACAGGGCTGATAGTATGACTACTTTGGTGATTGTGTACAAGTAATGGTTGGCACATATTCCGGATATCTTGAACGGCGAATCCAGTTCCTGTAAAAACAGTATAATATGTTAATATCGCGAGTATTGGAGTGTAACAATTGCAAAGTACTTGTACACACTTTTATTTGCGTTAATTACCACTTGTATTGTATCTACATATTCATAAAGTCCGCATCGTTTTTTTCAATTAGGTATAAGTATTGAAAAAATGAAATGACTTAAATGAGATTTCATAGAGGTTAAAATGAAAACCGACGATTATCTTATTCTCGGTGTTGAATGGAGATAAAAACAAAGAACTGATTGAAAGAACTGATCATTTTTATAGCTTTCGTTCGGGACTAATTATCTAAACCAGCGGTTCCCGAAAGGTGGTCCGCGGAACCCTGGGGTTCCGTGGAAGGGCAATAAGGGTTCCGTAAAAAATATTTTCATGTGCGGTGAGCAACGTTGTTCGCGCGCACTGACCTGTGTTGTTTTTCATTTATACCTATTTTAAGGTGTTATCAAAGAAGGGTTCCGCTAGGAAAAATGTAATCAATTAGGGTTCCTTGACACAAAAAAATTGGGAACCCCTGATCTAAACGAACCTCACAAGTGAAGCGATCGTTGCGGTTTGATGACAATTATATCTTGACCCGTTCGCTCGTAGGCGTTATATAGAATCAGGTGTCATATAATACATATGAGCGAAATTAATAATTTATGTTATTATTATTATTGGAGTGGGTATTTTTGTGTCTTTATACTCGATAAAATAAATCTCACCTTAAGCAAATCGGCGGCCAGTTTGAGCACATTATTCGCGACAGTCAGCTGTTCCTTGCTCTCCGGTCTCTGTTCGATGGCTAAGTGCAAGTTGATCTGTTCAGTCAGTATGGCGGACAAGCACCCGCGGTATTTGCGGTTGACATTGCTGCCTAGCGTTAGTAAACGCAGCAGATAGATCCCCAGGCAACTACTCCAGACAAGAGCTTCGAGAAGCCACCCGCACTCGAGCGTCATTGAATCCTGGTGAAAAATTTGTTATTATTATTAAACAGTATCTCAGAACTACAGAGAATGATAGTCACGATCACGAGCGAAAAACCGGTAAGTGCGAGCCGGACTCACACACTGAGGGTACCGTACATACCAAATCAACTTAAGTCATTAATCATCAAGTTATTTGGTACACACTTGCATTTCTGGAACCTCAATAAAAATCTACAGTTTGCGAGTGTGTATGTCTGTCCATCAGTATATTTATTACAAAGGCCATTATCGCGCTAAAACAGCTGGACGAGTTAGGATGAAATATGCACCCAGATAATTGATAATCTGGATTAACACATTTAATACTTGTATTTGTATTTCCACGTAATCGAGATTAATGCACGAAAAAACCCGAAAACCCAAGATGAAAATTTGGACGGGACTTAATTTATGGGAAATTTTAACTATCATATCCAATGAGTCAGGGTAGCGGAGCCGCGGGTAAAAGCTAGAGTGTAATAAAACAAGACTTACCCTCAATAGCTGTGCGCTGACGCAAGCTAGCAGTATCAGCGTGAGCATGAACGCGGCAGACACTATCACGTCCACGGAGCGCTGGGGCCCGCGGCGCTGCACCAGAATTCAAAATTCAAAATTTATTTTTGCAAATAGACCGCTAAGGACTCTTTTACATGTCTTGTTGAAAGTACTAGCGCATTCGAAAATTCCATCATTGCCAAGAAGAATGCGCCGCAAGAAACTTGGCACCACACAAAGTTAATTGTTAAAAAACCGGCCAAGTGCGAGACGGACTCACAGACCGAGGGTAGGGTTGCCAGATTGAATGACCCTATTGATGGGAGAAAAAAAATATTTTTCAGGATTCTGGGACTTTGGTAGGGAGGAACAAAAATAATATAATTTAAACCCCGCGCACTCGAAACGGGCGGCAACGTTCCGCTTGACAAAAATTGAGAACTTATAATTATGGTTTTAATATGAAGTTGTTTTACGGGAGATTTTTTACTTTGACGGGAGACGGGAGCACATACAAAAATTGTCAACATATTAAGTGTTAAAATATATCGCTGCTTATAAACGAAAGTGCCACAAATCAAAATCAAGTTTTTTTGAGGAGAGCACAATTAAACTTTTCATTTGATTTTTTATTTGTTTTTTTGCACTCCTACGTCCAATGCTTTTGTGTCATAATACCGTCGATGCGTATTTTAATTCTCTACCTTTTGTTTATTTTAACTTTGAGGTAACTATATCCTTAACTTAACCGTCAATGCGTAAAAATGTCAAAAGGGCGCATGCATAAAACTGCGATTTAGAGACCGATTTTGACCGGTGTCTTTGTGACATATGAAAATAAGGTTGATTTTGGCCACATTTTTTAAATAAAAGTGATTTTGGAAAAATTTGATTTGTGGCCCTTCAGTTTATAAGCAGCGATATGTATAAAGCCCCAGCGTTAGCAGTCTTCAGTCTTCAAGTAATTTTATACTAGTTATTGAAATCCACAGACAGATAGACATAAAAGTTCAAGATGTTCAGCCTTTTCTCTTTGTTTCTGCTATATGAGCTTCACAATAAATTTCAAGTTTCTAGCACAACTAGAAGTACCCTATAGGATTTGTTTCCAAGGCAATTTGTAAAGGAACACATTTCTTCATGCCTGTTTCTTTCGATTGTGTTAATTTCGAAGTTTGATTTTAATCTTAAACAATAGTAAACCTTAAGTACTAAAATAGTAAATCCATTGTCACGTACCCGTAAATACGACCGCGTGGACAGCCAAGTCTTGATATTCCTCACTGTGTTGAGCCTAAAGTGCGGCAACTCCGACTTGCGAGCTCGACGCGCCGAAGTAAGATGCGAGAACAGTTTTGCGTACAAGAAACGTTGCTTGAATGCGCGTTCCGCCACAGCCAGTAGAAAGAACACGAGCCCACTTAGAGCGAAGCGAAGCACACAGGAAAGCATGTTCGTTGCTATTTCCCTGGAAAATTATTGTACATACATACATAAGTCACGTTTTTATCCCTTACGGAGTAGGCAGACCCTAACAAGTAACAAGACCTAAAGGCGACGTTTAGCATGATTGTGGGCGTATAGGTGGAAAGGGGAATCAAAATTGTGATTGTGTGCTAGCCGCATCGCCTATAACATGATTCCTATTTTCGTCCATTCCCTCCATTCGTGCATTTCCCAGTGCATGCTCCCAGACCAGTATGGAAGAAATTATTGTGTTAGCGATAAATAATAGATTTCAGCACGCCACGAGAGCTCGCGAGAGCTGTGCCGCACGCGACATAGACTTCGTCTCTTTCTAGAACGAACAGGAAGATAAAGACGGATAATCTATGTCGCGTGCGGCACAGCTCTCGCGCGGTCAAGTGCTGGCCGTGCTGTAACAATCATAAGTCCTCAGCGACATACCGCCAGAATGAAAAGCTGAAACATTCGAGGAGCGTTTTTTTTAAAGCAAACAATTTGAATTCCACTCACCACATGTTATCTCCAAAAGCCCCGCTTAGTATAGACAATAGAGATCCCTGACTGTAGTTGAAGATTAATGATGGGATGTAAGTAAGAAGCGATAAAGATTGTAGCTCCTCTTCACTTCTTGTATCTTGTTCTATAGCAACCTGAAAGCAATGTAGTCCTTTTAATTCAGTCGCTTACCCCCTTATTCATAAACGCTCTATAGGTTTGTCGTTATCTATGAAAGGTGACGCACTTGCTCGTTTGCCTTCCTATTCATATAAAAAAAAAAAAAAAAAAAAGGTAAATGTCCAAATGACAGATAAGGACAAACGATTGCTAAAGTAAAGGGGGTTAGTCATCAATGAGGCTGAAGTAGAAAATGAGATATAATACAACTTACTAACATACATTTCGAAATGAAATCCATCAATATGACTGGATTATTACTAACTAGCTGACCCGGCGAACTTTGTTCCGCCTTAAATTTGAAAAATTCTATTGGTTTGGGCTGTGCTATCCCGCGGGAACTATGCAATTTTCCGGGATAAAAACTATCCTATGTCCTTTCCCGGGACTCAAACTATCTGTATACCAAATTTCAACTAAATCGGCACAGCGGTTTAAGCGTGAAAAGGTAACAGACAGACAGACAGACAGACAGACAGAGTTACTTTCGCATTTATAATATTAGTGTAAGAAAGTAAGGATTAACCGGCACATCATACCAATCTTTTCCCTTCCTTCAAATCTCTTTAGCATATCAGGCATTTATTAATCAACTTTATGATAGTGTCAGATCGTTGCTAAATTGTCAAAAAAAAAAACAAGTATAGTTACGCAACTGAAGTGTTAGTTTAGTACCTGGATGAGTCTAGCGGCGGGAGAGACCAGCGCGACGCCGGCGGCCATGAGCAGGCCGGCCCACATGCAGCCGTCCGCGGCCAGGGCCCGCTCGGCGCGCGCCACCACGTACCAGCTGATGTCCACGGCCGACAGCTCCGCGCGCAGCGTCGAACCGCGCTCCCACATCGTGCATTTCACTGGGACAATTCATCCGTACATTTTCTAATGGCGCTCCTTCACTATCCGTTTCAAGTGTCCAAAAGTCACCTCCAACTACCTCACCTCCCCAACATCATTTGTATAAACTTGAAACTGTAATTCTCTTATATTACCAACCAGCTGTTACCCGTGACTCCGTCTGCGCAGAATTTGTTTACCGCTATCTCGCGAGAACTATGCGATTTTCCGGGATAAAAATATTCTATGTTCTTTTCCGGGACCGAAACTATCTCTCTACCAAATCTCAATAAAATCGATTCAGTGGCTTAGGCGTGAAAGCGCAACAGACCGACAGACAGTTACTTTTGCATTTATAATATTTCTAAGAGGCGAAAACGCAGATAATGACTGGAAAACCAAGCATGGAATGCGATAACGACTGGGAAGATTAGAAGGGATGTTGGATGCTAATTCGGCGGAGCGCGTTGCACAATAATCGCTACAACTGGTCTCCATGGACCTGTGACGATAAACCTGTAGTTTGAGTATTTTGCATGGTTAAAAAGTGGTACCTGTATCACTTGTAGGGTCAAGCAAAGCAAAGGGGTCCCAAGAACTGTCCGCGGCGTAGTGGAACCCGTCGGAGTGCCCGCCTTCTGACTGGGACCCGTAGCTGCTCTCCTCGCCTGTAACATGCGTTGAAACTGACATCTTCATTTTTAAGATTTGATTTATAACATGCTCATTAACAGTGAGCCCATTAAATCATCATTTATACTGAGGAAAATACAGGGTGATTAGAAATCCGAGAACTGTAGGCTTATTACCTAACTCGCTCGCAATCGCCATCGTGTTCATTTTGACAGTTCTTGTATGAATGTGATAGCTAGCTGATTCCGATGCCAATTGTCAGCCCATACATGAACTGTCACAACGAAAACGATGGCGATTGCGAGCGAGTTAGGTAATAAGCCTACTGATGTGTTACGGCTTCGGTTTCTCAAAAATAAAATATTGTATGAATAGCCAGAATTCTATAGATCGTCATATATAAATATAAAGTTTCAGAAAATAATAAATTGGGCACCCTGAAACCATAGCCTCATTATCATAACATTGGACCACGCTCTTACACAAGAAGACAATCGCTCTTTCTGTTTCTGAACTAGGTACCTATTTGCATTTATTTGAAACAGCTAGACGCGATTACGAAGACTTGGCAAACGTGCAGTCCAAGCTTTAAGAAATAGTATTAAAATGTAATAGTCATGTATGTTATTGTAGTACATAAAGTGCTTACTGTTAGTAGTTTGCCCAACCCAGTCCGACATGGTATGGTGCGATGGTAGAGCGATCGATGGCGCTGATGCCGAACATTCCCCGTCTGACGACGAGCTCTGGTAATTCTCTAATTTCTACACAAATCAATTAATTCATTTTAAACAATGTTTCTTTAAAAGGATGCGAGGAATGAAGCGAAAGCTGTTATACACCGGCAAACGAAACATGCTGTCAACACAAGGACGATAGCTACCTGGGCTCTTGGGGTGAAAATTGTTGCCATCCTATTATTGTGAAAAATTGAGACGTTAATATCCAGTATTAAGCTATTAATTAATATTTAATCGACGGAAATATTATCATTCATGCTATATGTATGAAGTAAGAATAACTGTACCTTGGATTTCTTTTTAGCAGCAACATATTCTTCATCACTTGTTTCACGTGGTATGGTTTCCGGGGCCCAAGATTTTTTAAACCTAACGCCAATTCGCTTGCCCTCTCCCGGACTACTCGTCGGTATAGACCCGTCGGAGTCGTGCCCGAGAGACTTCTCGTCGTCCTCCCTTTTCAGTCTACCTATATTCCTTAACACATGACTAGGAACTTGTTTAATACTTGGATCGATCACTGGTTTTACCGTTACTGGTTTAGTATCGGATGGTTCATTGACTAGTTGTGGCGAGCACTCTGGTTCCTTCCGGTGTTCCGCGTCGCTTCCATTGGAATAGTATCCATTCAAGCTTTCGAAGCCGTCGTCACCCTCCGCGAACATAGCTCTGGCTAGGTGCACGTTATGATTGTGTCCGAGCACGTTGAAACTTTCCAACCGCTTCTTCGTCAGTATATTCTTGTATGTAAATGACGGCTGTCCACTGTCGTCCAGAGGCGGAGTGAACGTCACAACCGGTGTGGAAACTTCAGGTTTCTTCCAAACCATGTAATCTTCGTCATCCGAATCTTTGGCTTTCGTAAGTGTCTTTTTCATGATTGGCTCCATGTTTTTAATAAGATTCTCTTTTATTAGTTCCTTTTTGCGTTTCCTGCAAGCATAAAAGATGTGGTTGGTCAAGGTGAGGAAGCTGTCTGGGCCAGCAGAGCAGTAGAAGGACTGCCATATTGTAGTGGTAGACATATTGTGGCAACGTTCTTTGTGAGGACTATGTCTAACAGTGTATGTTTTATAACTGATGATGTTAATAATAGTGTTTGAAAATCGGAAAAAGGCGTTATCCCAGAGGTGATACCGAGCTAGATAAATATTTCACCGCCAAAAATCACCACGTGGCAGTTTATCGAAGTCATTAGAGTCGTGTTCGAGATCTAAAAATAATAACTAATGCACTTGTACCTCAGGCCCGTATCTGGCACGTCGGTGCGCGACTGCCGGCGCCGGAACTTGGCCGGCTTGGCGCACGGCGCCTTGCTGTGGCTGGAAGTGGCTCCGCTCTCGCCCGACGCGCCCGCGCTGCCTCCGTCGCACTCCGACCGCGGCCTCCTGATACCGGAAACTAGCACTTACACTGGGAGGACAAAACTTTTTTCCAATAAAGAGAGGTGTGCGAGTAAAATATCCACCCAATATCCAATAGTGTTACTTCATTTGACACTGCTTCATACCCATTTAATTATTTTTTCAAATTTGAATATGTTGCCTGGTATAGCTATTGCAATTAATGATGACGAGCGAGTATTATTTGTGGTAAACACGTATCTGCATACGTTTCGATGTGTGCGTGTCTTACGGAGCAATTTTCGAGCTACATTTCTCTGTATTTTTTTAAGCTTACCTTACCCACTTTCGCTCACACACACACACTGTTATGTGTTTACCATAAATAAAGTTCACTCACCGTCGTTAATCGCAAGAGCTATAACCACGGCCGCAAGCATTCCAGCTGCGCAATCAACACAGAAAACCAGCGGCTGCGTTAGAGCTGCACTCATACCTGAAATATCGAGGAAGTTTCCGGCGGTACGTGGATCGTGGGTGCACCCTCGCGAGCTCCATTTCGGTGGTGCTCACGATCTGCGAGTGGACTATGCACAACACTATCATCAGACCAGCAGGCACCAGCCAACAGTTGGGCTGAAACATTGAATATTCCGATAATTTGATGCACATAATTTATTACATGACCATGCCTTATTTTAAGCTATCTTAATCATCGTCCCACCCTAGCCCATGTTTCAATGATGGGAACAGAATTCACACGCAATGAGAATGATTGCGTTCTCCCTGGTTAGTGAGACAATGCAGTGACCTGATTTTTTTTTAATGGATGTCGGACATTTTACTTTGCATTCGTATTTCTAGAGAAGGAAAGTGTCTTTATTGAAAGCAGATGTCATTCTATAAAACGAAAACGTAATTTTAGAGAAGTCAAGCATCTTTCTAGAGAACACATTCACATTTCTAGAGAAAGCAAATGTCTTTCTATAGAAGGCAACGTCATTCTAGAGAAGGCAAACGTCATTCTAGATTCTAGAGAAAACAAGCAATTTTCTAGAGAAATCAAACTTCATTTTAGTGAAGGCAAGCGTCAATCTTGAAAAGGAAACGTCTTTCTAGATTATTTCAAGCTACGCTTTAGACTTTAGAGCTGGCTATGAGATTAGTCAGTACTCACATCAACAGACGGCGTGGCGGGTGAGGTGATATACAACAGCATATTAGCAAGCTGCATAGTCCAGAGAGCCAGCAGGAACCGAGCGCAACTGGGCGATGTCTGCTGCGCCCACCACGCGTACAGGGCAGGAAGGAACACTAGCCGTACTAACGCGTACCACACTACTCGACGCATGCCCAGTGTTGGTTTCGCCTTGGGGAATGATGACCCTTGTAGTGAGAAATTACATGTTAAAAAAAATTCCTCCAAAAGTAGTGTTAGTATGAACGGAAAGATAATGAAGGTTTGTGAATATGTCTGCTGTTATTTCTTCATGGTAAACCGGCTGGACGGATTTGGATGAATTTGGTAAATAACACATAGGCTACTATTTATTGGGATATTACAACAGGATGGTTTTTTTTAAATCTCATATTCTAAAGAAGCTTTAGTACACAGGGGTGGCTATGTCAGCCTCTTGGGAGGACTCAAGAAGATCAGAGATCAAAATTCATGCAGCATCCCCTCCCCCAGAGCCAGATGCTCTGGATATGAAGGAATGCTGCACAAATTTATATATGGTAAGAGCTTTGTCCAACGAAGGGCATGCCATCACAATGATCAAGATTTATGCATGCAAAATCCCATAATCTGAAAGGTTAAGTTTAGAGACTACATTTTTCACAAATCTTCATGCAACATTAATTAAGAAATGAATGAGATTTTCGAAAATTCTATTGAAAATTTTGTAAGCATCCATAATTTCGATTGACAGATTTGTTAGTTCTCACGAGCAATGTTGTGGGTTAGGGCATGCAATGGCGGGCTCACCAATTTAGCTGTGTCATGTTACACTGTTATCTCCTATTGCACGCTATTGGTTGCAGATAAAAGCTAGTAGTTTGTACCTCTAACAAGGTCCACATCGATGAGGTAAGAGCGAGCGTGCGAGGAGAAGTCGACGATGCGGCGGCGGTACGTGCCGCGCATCAGCAACTGTTCTACCATAGTCTCCCATTCCTCCTTGTCGTACGAACTGATCTTCTTCTGGTACCTGTATAAAAAAAATTGTACCCTTAACATCAAGTTAACATGTAAACTTTTTTTAACCTACCAATCAAATTTATTTTTGAATTCTTGTGTAAAAAACGCAAAACTTTGGGTACTTTTTAATGTCACTTACTTGCACAATGCATTAACTTTTGAAAAGTACTTTTTCGTAAGTCAATATAATTTAAATACTTACCATGCTGCCAGGTGCATCATGGTGAACAGAATGTATGAAGTTCGTGGTAGCCAATAATTTAATCTCAGTTGAATTTGAAAGCTGAAATGTAAACACAAAGAATATGTGAATAATATTTTATAGCGTGATCACAAATTGTTTTGCAGGGAAGTGTATACATACATTCAAGTCATTCAACGCATAATCTCTGTTTTGATATCAGTATTATGATTACTGTAACAATGCTTACCATTTGGTTCTCTTTAATGGCCAGGTTTCTGAGAAAGTCCACCACAATCAAGATTACACTGCAACTAATTTGATAACTGAAACCAGAAAATTATACCCTAAATTGGCAACAAGCGGCAGTGGTCTAAGTCTGTTTAGTTCAAAGTGGTATCGTCAACAAAAGTTACAAAACTCATTGTCACGATATAAAATACCGCATTGATTTTCTGTGAATGTAAAGTTCAAGGGCATTTGAACAGCACCAACAAAGGTCACTTAAAAATAAATTTGCTATAAATATAGTCCACTCTTCAGCACGTATTATAAAATTACCGTTATGTTCCGTCAATGGGCTTATTATTATACTTACATGTAGCATTTTGATAGCAAAATTTGGTCCTATATCTTATACAATTGTAACATTAAGTTACCGATGAGGTTTTTATTCTTAGCTTTTATCTCCCCGCATTTTTGCAGACTTTTATCAACAATTTCGCAGAATAAAAATTGCAACAATCAAACCAATTCACATCAACTTGACAAGCAACTGACAACTGAGACTGACTGAATTAGGTAGGTACATTACTGACTGAGACCACTGACAATGACATTATTGTGAATGTTGCCAGCTTAATGTAAGCATTTTGTTTCTTTTTCTCAAATTGGCATTGTTCATTTTTTTAAGCTGTGCTTTTAACACCTTTATTTGATAAAATGGACTATTTCAAGCAACTAATTTGAATATTATGCTTTCACGTAGCTTTGTTAATTAATTAAATTTAAGACTATTTAAAAGATCTGTGTTAAAAATATTGAAAAATAATGTATTTTACGATATAAATGAATTTCTAGAGCATGATTTTACGGTATCCCATCCCATCCATATTGTTACAAAATAAAAACTATTTTTAGATTATAAGAGCAAATATTGTACGCCTGAAAGGCAAATTATAGCGGTTACTTTAAATATATTATCTAACTTACGTGTACCTATAATTATCAATAAACGATTTGATTTGATTTGATTTGATTTAATAATAAATATTTTTTCGCTGTTTGATAATTCGTGAATTTAGACGAATCCCAATCGCCTTCGTTCGGCTGGCTATAAAAAAAACGGCTTTGTCTATGGTTTTGTCGATTTGACAGTGACACGTGACAGTTGCCGTAGGTAAACTTTTTTTTTTCATTTTTGTGGCAAACATTCGATGCTGGATTCTGTCTAAAAACCGGGTCGTTCGGTCAAACAAAGGTTCAAAGTACTTGTACAAATATATCTGCAATCATAAAGTATTTTTGAAATCGGACAAGATAAATCAGATAATTGATGGTTTGCCCAGACGGTGTGTTTGAAGTGTCGAAGTCACGTGTCGTGTTTTTTTGTGAATAAGTGGCCTCGTAAAATTCGAACAATGTCGTAATTAACCGACGAACTTAATTGTAAAAAAACTCGGATAAAAAAATTACATCAAAAAATATTGCCATGGGGCAACACCATTGCTCGTTGGAGCTGCTTGCGCGGCGGAGGCCAGAGTAAGACCTGAATGTATAATCCAAAATATTTGGTTAAATCTGAGCTAGGGGTGACAGATCCATAGGTTTGAGATTTCCTGACGCCTATATACGTCTTTGAGATGCAACGGAACTATAATCGTTAATAGTCAAGTCTTAGGTACAGTATGGGAAATATATTCACGAACATTACGACTGTAGAACCCTATCGCAATAAGGTGTCAGGAAATTGCGGCAGGATTCTAACAACGATGGAATGTGAATAAATTTCCCTCACTTTAACTACTAGGTAAATAAAAAACTCAACCTTAATCTGTCCACTTTATTCTTATTATTATTTCGATAAGTTACAGGTACGACACGGTATAATGTATTAATATAATAGACTATGCATCAATAAGCACTACTCAATAACATTTTATTAAAACAATATACTATTATAACAGCATTTAGCAAGATTTACAGCTGAGAGGTCCATTGGATTATTTGTACTTCATAGACTTGGAATGCTGTTCCAGCATCAGCATTTACCACGGACAAAGTATCCCTTTGAACATACTGACTGAGTAGTAAGAGAAAGGACGTGTCCTGTGCATCCGCAATAAATGCTCTAGGTACTATGAGTGTAAGTAGATTTCGAAAAACAAACACATTCACTGTTTCACAATGAGAAAGTAAAAAGCGCCTCTAGCGGCGCATATTTATAACTTATAATCGACTGTTCCCGCCATAAAGGTACAATCGCAATAAAAAAAAACTGACGTTCTCACGCAAGTTTCTTTGCAATGTGAATCTACGTCAATGCAAATCAAACGCTAGTGCGTTCGAGACGTTTGGTCACAAACTGGCACTTACACTCAAAGTACCCAATTGGTGTGCTGGGATTGGAAATGCGAGTGATTCCTACACTAGTATTAATCCTATGTTAAAGTTCAGTGGTGAGTTCGTCTTGAGGCCTCCTCGTCATTTCGAAGAGCTCATCTTCCAACCACACGCTTTCTCTCCTTACAATCGGTCTTCTCTCCCAGGGGTCGGAGAGGACTATTGTTTCTCTTTCTTTCTCTATTTGAGAGTAGCTCGGCGGGCGGGCGTCATTCCACTCGCACTGGCTCTCTAATTCCTTGTCTATAATATTGCTGTCGTATGACGCGGGAGAGTACGACGGCGGTTTAAACGTGGAGAAGGATTGCTGAGTGATCTCAGAGTCGGAACTTTGGCTCGGTGGGGGCGCGAGGAAATTCACCAGCTGGCCTTCATGCGTCTGCGCGGGCAACGGATTGCGGCTGTAGCGTTTCAGTATTCTGAAAGGAGTAAAACCAGTTACTTAATACGATGTCGTTTTTAACATATACATCTCTTTCTCTCTTTCTCAACTGGTTATTATGATAGCATGTTGAACGGAATACAGGCGCAGGGGATAGATTTTTGAAATCACACCACTAAAAAGTACCTTTCGAAAGTCATAAATTCCGAGCACCTATTGCTACGTTAAAGTTCAACGAAATATCCGACAGAACGCACAGCACAATTTTTCGCAACTTTTGAAAGTGTCATAAATTGTGACGAATTTGTAATATGAAGTGGACGACAATATTAATACAGCTTTAATTGACACCAATTTTATTGTCAACTATAATTAATCTTATTTCGTAGGAATATTCCGTTCCATTAGGAATTTATTGATGCATGATTCATTATACACATTAACCAGCAATAATTAGCTAGAATTTCTGACGGAAAAACCGTAAAAACAGCAGTGAGTAAATTTCTGATAAAAAAACATTATACTACCTTTCTGCCCAACTAGCTAGCCGCGGCCACTCGTCGGGTACTACCGGAACTTGCTGCTTGTTCAGTAAAATGAGCAGCTTCGCCAGATCACTCATCACGCAACTGCAACAAAGCTAATATTAGATACAAAGAAGCAGCTACAGTAAACAAACACGGGTTACTGCATCAAGGCTGATGTACTACGCAGGGCCATGTTTTGTTTGGATTTTGTAATAGAAAGTAACGTTAAAGTCCGGTAACCGCTAACCAAGCATCCGTATCTACAAAATTGTCTTTGGTGTAATACAGCTATATCCAGTTGGTAAGTATTCGATGGAAGCTATAAGATTTTGAACTTGAACTTTATCTATATAGCTTATTGTAAAACACATTTTTAATTGAAGCTTTTTGACAGTTAATGATAGTTATGACGCCCAGCCTAAACTCATGGACCTAGTTAATTAAGTAGCTGAAAATTTGCATATGGGTTCCTTTTATCTATCATATTATAAAGAGGAAAGATTTGATTGTTTCCGAAACTACCTACAGGACAGATTTGAAAAAAATCTTTTACCGTTAGAATCATACATGATCCCTAATAAACATAGGCTATATTTGATTCTATGCGGACGAAGTCGCGGGCAGCAGCTAGTGCTTTATAATATTATTTATACTAATACTATAAATATGCGAAAGTGTGTCTGTCTGTCTGTTACCCATTCGGGTTCAAACCGCTGAACCAATTTATTTGGAACCGTAAAACTACACAATTATAGATCAGTACTATAACTATGGTCCATAACTGCAAGACGACTTTAAGTGTTCATACCAATATTATTATTTGTTTTGTCCAAGTTTTTCCTTCCGTTAATGAACATATTTAACCATTGAACTTCCTCGTTCTAATAAAAGTCACACCTATACGAAAATATTTGAGTCAGATTTGGACCACAGTTGGAATTGGGTATAGAAACAGCCTCAGTCGCGGAGAAGTCCATTATAGCTTATAGTTAGATAGTTTTTATACCGGAAAACCGCTTAGTTCCCGCGGTACAGCGATAAGCGAATTCTGCGCGAACGGAGTCTCGGGCAACAGCTAGTAAATAATAATTTACACACATACACAAATCACATCTTTATCTCTTACGGAGCCTAAGGTAACAGGGTCATAGGTGGAAAATGGAATTAAAATAGTGATGGGTTGCTAGCCTCATCGCCTATAACATGAGTCCTATGATTTTCGCCCATTCCCTCAATGGGCTTTTACCATCTGCGCGGGTAGAGAAGCAACTGGTACATTCTATGTTTTTTCTTTGCTCCCAGACGAGCATGGAAGATTATCTTCCAATCATAATATTCAGAAACATGACCACTTCATGTCTTTAAAATTCACCTAGGTACTCGTTCTTATTCACTAGTCGTTCATGCGATCAGTAACAAAGCACCGCACGTCACGCTATTCGTTTTTTTTTTAATTTCCTTTACCTGTAACCTCCAATACACGGAGGAGGCCTATGCCATGAGGCACGCCGAATTACGCGACAATTTAATAATAATAATAAAAAAAAACAACAACAACATACTTACTGAAATTGTAGCGAATTCGGAATAAAAAGGCTATATTACCTGTAAGCCATGGCAGCGTCGTTGTTCCCCAGCTGATACAGCTCTCGAACTTGGTTTCGCGTGTGGTTCAGTATCGCGAGCAGCGTGTATGCGTGCGGCTGCAACATAAACATTGCATAATAGATTACACGACGTGATTACGACCATCTTTTGATCTACATAGAGTCATAATGGTAGTCGTTTAAAATGAGAACGCGTTCGACAATGACTTTACTGTTGTGCAATTTATTAAGTCCGATATACAAACTGTAACAAGTACGTAATTATGTCTGTGAGTATACACTGTATTATACAAAATAAAACAACAAACAACTCATAGAGCCAAATTTATGTAAGGAATCTCGAATAGTTAATAGCGTTTGATTAGAGATCGACTTAAATCAACAATTCTAAACTCATATAGGTATCTACTCGTAGATCTCGTTTTAATTAAGTACATTGAATCATAGGCTATCTATAGTTTCTACAAGCTAATCAAAAACTACATTCAATCTGTACAATAAACAGGTAATTAAAAAAATAACAAAATACTACATACAAAATATAAGCTAATTATACTTATGTGTCAAGTCAGTATTGTTTTATTAATTACAGTATAGGTACCTAGGTAGTTATAAAAAAAATCCATCATAAATAAAGATGATTTAGTTAAAGATGAAAAGTATGTTGCCCTGCCCACAGGCATAGTTTTTAATGGGCGTTTAATTGTATAATAATTGAAACTAGAAAGTTCTTGTTAATTTCTAAGACCAAATTATGCCTATCTTTTATCATTATCATCTAATTTAAAAGTAATTTTAGGTTCACAAAGAAGAATCTTTCCAGGTTTGGCAGCAATCAAATAAAGTTCCAAAGTTCGCACAGAAGCTACCTTGGAGCGCAAACATTCAGTTTCAAGTTCTAAATTGCTTAAACGTGTTGACTAAGATTATCTTAAGATTATCTTGGTAAGGATAGGATTCATATCGAATATCTAAGTGCCATCTATTTATCGCAGGAACCATACAATTAATTGTTTAAATATTGTATTGTAAGGTACCTAGGTATTCTGCTTAGTATCATTTTAGTAGGTAAGTGAAACGCTTTAAAGTTGTAGAGTCCTATTTTAATGCCTACCTATACAATTTCAAAGGATGGATCTTAATTTTGAATTTAATTATAGGAAATAAAGAGAGTTCCATAACTTATTACATAAATAAGTATACTAGGAACTTAGGACACAAGCCTTTTAGGTGAAAAGTCTACAACAAGGGTACCTACTTTGCCAATATATCGGATCCTGAATGTCGTGCCATACTGACATCAGCGATCCGAATACATGGGATTTTTAACAATCAATGCATGCTAGGTTTTCATTTGCTTTTACATTTCGAGAGGTTGTTTTTGAATCGATAAGGAATTTTAATGATTACTTAATGGAATTGAATAAACGAAATTGATCATCAAATGATTTAAGTAATTAAGCAGCTTTGAGTAGGTATGTTAGATTAACAATACGCAATAATGTTAAGTGCCAAAGCTATGAACAGACAGGTACCAACTTGATGTAAAAATAAACAGATGACGACTTATAAATAATGCAATAGATATGTATCTTCACAACTAAAAAAAAGTAGGTAGGTACTTATTCAAAATTCTCTGGCCAGAGCCAAAGAACTGGTCTTCGAGGTATCGTCATTATTACAACTGCGATGTTACGATACTCGTAGCAACAGCAAGACGCGATGTCGATGCGTGAAAAAACTGTTAACTAGATGCATCCGCACATCTCTTTGTTAAGCACTTTGTCAATGCCGCTTAGCTTGAAAAGTAAATATCAAATTACCACTTCATCTCAGCTAATGCACTGTATAGCTTACACCTACAGGAAGGAAAATTAAACACCAATGCAAAATGCCACTTATACGAATAGGTACACAACTAACAGCAACTTTGACGGAGGCCTCAGTTTATTTTACAGCCATGTATTCTCTTAACGGTAGCACCGCTAGGATAACCACGGTTGAGATTGTTAACAAAGCTTCGGTTTTACAAAGTAGTTTATGGTTAGCTAGATAAGCAAGTGAATAATGAGTAGGCACTTGGCTGCATAAGACGATTTACCACATAGGTACAACGCTATTAAGAAGATATGCTGTACGATAAGATCTCTATTAATTCCTGCTACGCTTTTTAATTATAATACTGCACTGAAACTCAACATATTAAGCAGTTTGATTTAAAAAAAAACTGCATGTCGCATTACATTACGGAACTGTGTTGACAATTTCTTGTACATGCACACTTCTTTACTTAGCTACTCGTTTTTACGAGGAGTTTACTTTAATTTTCATGCGCTAAAATATTTGAAACCCCGAATATCAACGAATGTCGACATACTGTGAGGCGAGTTATAGATATCAAAATAAAGAGATCACTTTGTCGAGTGTAGAACGAAGGAGATTCAACTTACCCGTAAGCAATCCAGTTGCTTGTGAAAATCTCTTAGGCGTGTGTCATCGTCATGCCTCGGCCGTTGTGGCAGCGGCTGCGATCGCGCGCGTGCGCTGTTCCGACACTTGGCGTACGTCGCGCCGGCCGCCACGAGGACAATGCACGCCACTGCACCGCACGCGCCGCCCACTAACACCTACAAACAAACATAAATCAACATTCGAGATTAGGTACCGTTTGTCGATGATTATTTAGTGTCATCCGTTCTTTGCACCCACGGTTTAGATTACGAAAGTTTGACTGATTAAAAGAGCGGCGACGCTGAGTTAAATTTGGGCGTCAGCGATACCAGATTTGGCAAGATTCTTTCGATTTTCCGACGGAAATCATTCAATCATACAGATTATCTAATAATTAAACTTGCAAAAATTTGTAATAGTCCGACACTGTTACTGCCGTAACTGAGAAAGCCTAATCTGAAAATCATAAATTTGATTGTGAAATTATTAGTAAATTGCACGGAAATCGATATTTGAGGAAGTGAATTATCGAAGGTAAATTAAGTGGACGTTTAAGGAATATTAAAGGCCAATGATTCAAACGCACGCAAACGCAACCTATACAATTCTTCGTTTACAAAATATTAATGAAATCAGATTATTCAATAGCTCATTGTTAATTTTATTTAGTTCTGTTTTTTGTCGTGTACTAAAGTCGATTATTTTTTTTAAGACAAACAACTTTTGCTGAGTGCATTATATTACAGGCCAGCCGCCTACTGAGTCATCGCATGAGATCACATATAAAGCAACGTTAAGTTAATTTTATTCATAGAATGCTGAATGGTGTATAAAAGGCGATGTAGCTCTACTGCGACCGTTTGGAACATCGAATACGCATGGAATGATAAATTCTAAAACGTCAAGACAAGACTTATAACAGACAGCGTTCCTTTAAAATACCAACAGATTAAGCAATTAGATTTAATAAGCCAGAAATTAATTTCAGTATATTTTTTATTGCAATGCTTCCTCTTCGAGCCTTCATTAATTATGTTGAAACTTTGAATCGAGCAAAACTCCACAACACTACCATTATTCTCCGTCCACGTATTGTAAAATCGGAGTGACAATAAGTATCGATCGATGTTTTATACCTGTAACTCTCAGAGTTCAACTTCAGTACTTCGTTCAGACGTAAGTAATATATACAATCCGTGAACCAGCCGTAATATGACGGTATAACGGCTCCACTTTTTGAAATCGTGAATATGGCGGATTCTGCAATACGACGACGACAGTCAACAGTAAAAAAAAAATACACATTAGTAGCGTCGTGGTAATGCACGAAATACTTGGTAAAAAGCACGTTACGTAAATCCAGGCACATTCATCGAATTCCTCATTAGTGTACATCAAGTTAACCTAATTTATTTTCATCATCATCTTTCTTATCTCTGGTAATTATGCCCGCCTCTATGGATTTAACCCCAATTCACCGAAACTAAACGCTTTCAAAAGCGACGCGTGGTAAAGAAAGATAAATTTAATGTGGATTAAAGTCACTTCAAAAAAGTGGACCGTTTCATGAAGAGCTTTACGTAATTATTTCTGAAAATGCTTACGTATTTTTAGTCGCCCTTTTGAAAGTTAAAAGCTGAAAGCTGTTTTCTTTGAACGAGAATGCAAAGTAATACGGTTTCAATACGTATTGTGTCTTTCAGCTCTGGTGATTGACTGAAGCCATTTCGGCGTGTGGCTAATGCCTTGTAAGCTTCTCAATTTATTTGAACAGTTTTTTTCAATCGTTTATGGAAGTAGCTAATGTAAAGTATGTATCCATATTGTATCAAAAATTAAACTTCTGCAAATGTGTAGGTACTTGTATGCCTAGAATTACTTATAATTACGAAGAATCTTTAAAGGTCCATTACGTTTTAGTGTGTATGTATGCACGTGTTTAATGATACTTAGTAGTTTATTTATGAATTGTTTGTTGTATTTTGAGATGTACGCTCTATTGTGGCTTTCACTATATGGATATTTTAAACTCACTCTTTGTCGGTTTCTCGCTTAATGCTCCTCTCATTTACTCAAAGGTTAACTGGTAGAGATCCCTTATAGGGATAAGTTCGCCTTTGTGCATATATTTAAGGTCTTTTTTTTGTGATTTGTCTCTACTTCTCTATATTTGTACAATAAAGCATTTACTTACTTACTTACTTACTTACGTTTTGCATATCTGTCTACCTCGTAAGGGATAAATACGTGATTTATCTATCTATGTATGTATGTGATGTATAACGTTTTGCAGCAAAAGTGAAATAATAAATTATACCAGACAAAAAAATAGCAAGGGCCAGTCTTGCACTCAGAAGCATCATACGCATGTTGCGGATACCATATGGCCCTTACATTTTATAAGTTTCGCTGCAATTTTTTTATATAATAGGGTTAAAAATTAGCAAGTAGGTCACCTTATGCTATGATATGATGGTGAATACCTAATACCCATGGACATGCATAACACCAAAAGATTGTAGACACATGGCAACCTAATTGGCTACCATGAAATACTTCATTTGCCAGTAACATCATCGGTTATCTTACCATCCACGCCCGAACATAGTTGCAGATGTTGGTATAAAGTTGCTTACACTGTATCCGTATTTAATTTAGGGTTGTTTTTGCACAGTTGTACCTCATTATAAGTATTGGAGGGGTAGCAGACGCGGCCCATGAGGTGGTCGTCATGTGCCCACGCCTCGCGCGATCCCGCTGGGCATGCGCTTGCGCACGTCCCGCCCGGCCAGACCAGCAGTCGCGCACACTTTATGCAGCCGTCGGCCGCGCACCTGACACACTCTGGCCCGCATCCTGGAAACCATATTGGAAAGCTTATTTTCCTGATCAAAAAGGCATCTTATTACTAACCAGTGTCGGACCACTCGTAACGGCCCTAACTGCTACTAAGATACTACAACGCTGTTTTTTCATGTATGGCGGATACGACCTATTTTTCAAGGATATCGCAATAACTGTAAGCTACTTAAATTTTCGAAGCAATTTTAGCTGAAATGGTATTATTTTTTACTATTTTTTAAGCCGCGGTTCAGAAGTCAAAGAGGAGGGTCACCATATCACACACATAGGTATGATTATACACATAATCTTCTTGCAGAACACTCGCCTTCAGAGTATAATATAACTGTGTCTCACAAGCAAAGCTGTTTAAAGTAAATAACGAATAGCTAGGAGTACTTAGTAGCAGTAAATTATATTTTATCATTACACAGACATAAATTCGCATGTAGAACCAAATATTTTTATCTATTCTTGACATCAAACACCATCGCAACGAGATATTAATTTCTGAATTTCACAAAAGTATCCCCTTACCTACCAACTTCCTTAACCATTAATCTTGTTTTAAGAGAGTAAGGTTAAAAATATTTGCGCCAAATTTATAAACTCATTAATAACGTCTCATCTTTTACGGTAGCTATAGACCGGGTGGACATTATGGTTCAATAAGGTTTTTAAGTTGTAAAAAATATAAAAAAACCATCGAAATATAAAGGTCCGCTATTTGGTATTTCTGCTCTATAAAATACATAGTCAACATAATATGAGCTTATACTGCCTTATACTATTAACTATATTAAAAGTCATGCTAATTTGTGATGGAAATTCTTGTCAGCTATGTGTCCAAACTCAACACGTACTTGAACCCAGATCTTCGTAAATATTTGGATCCATCGACCTCATGCCACAATTTCATTTCCCAATTTACTCTACTGGTAATACTGAACAACATCATTCTTCTCATTCGCATCACAGATTTCGCGCACAGGACTCATTACAATAATGCTGCAATAAAGATGGAATTTTAAAAAGTAAATCGGAGTCAATCCTAATTTGATGCTCTTCAATTTATCATTCGTACCCGCGTCGGTATTTCTATGCTAATATGCCGTGTTTGGGCGTAATGGTATGCATGGCGATGCACGACCGTCGCTTATTCGATTACATGCAGGTTTAAGTAGGAGACAGTAGCGGTTGTTGATTTAGCACTATGTCATGCTAGTCTTCACGCTCAGTTGGCAAAGATATTGACCACGCGAACGCGATCATAACATTACTTTTTGTCCGCGACTTTTTAAACTGTGAATTTTTTCAGGACAAAAAATGTTACTATGTTCATCTCCGGGCGGGTCATAGTTTACAGTTTGTCTAAATCTAAATAAATGTGTATAAAAAAATGTAACCCAAACCTGTGGAGCCGTTAAAGAGCAATTTGTCCCAAAATAAACACACAACATATTATAATAAACAACAATCCACGTCCTCCATGACGCGGCAATTAGATAATTTGCGGTTTACTGACAATTAACAATTCCTCGGTATCATAGCAGGTTTGCACCGTCAGGGCTGTCATTTCGTTAATTCTTAAGTAGTTGATTAGCTTGTTTTTCTGGTAGCTGCAACATACGCATTAAGTTCGCAATAAAATGCGATTGCGATGCATATTGTATAACACTTTGGTTAGGTAACTACTATGATAATCGTACGATTCTCTTAATGATTTTGTTTGTTTGTGCAAGACCAGCATTACCAGTGAAATTTAAATCTCATTTGTTTGAGACGTATGTAAATATTGTGAGGTTGCTTTCGCTTTTTGTTTAGACCGCTGTCTCGGTGGCGACAAACGTAGCGAATGGTGAATGTAAAGTTTCAAAATTTCTCTACGCGCACGCCTACACCCAGCCATACATAACTTAATCGACAGTTTATTGCTGTTTTGTTTATCTTCTTGTGATTTTGGTAACGATCGTCTGCAACGTGGGAAGACATGAGATAAAGAGATTAAACAGCTAATAAAGTATTGATATTCTGTTATACTGATAGTAGCCGCAAGGCCGGATTATCCTTAGATCTATATAGGCAACTACCTATAGGACTAGTTTTGATTGGAGGACCCGTGGGCTATGGACATTAGGAGGTATAAAGTACTTCCAAATAGTTATCATTATCCTATACAATACAACGGAAGGACAAGTAGGAAAAACTTTCAACAAACTAGTCTCAGCATCGGTACTGGCTTTTGTTTTTACAAAAAAAATAACCAGACGCTTTTAACAACGAGAAGAGAATTGCATTGTATATGGGCCTCTTCTGGGCTTAATCCGGCCCTGGGTAGTCGTATTGCAAACAAGAAAGTAAAAATATATCGGACGATGCTTAAGAGGGTATCGAGCGGTGAAGCGGATGACGACGGTTGCACTTAAGATTCATAAATTAAATTATAAATTTTATGCCAAAGCAAAACTAGACGCACCTATGTAAAGTTTAGCCGTCATCGCGACGTACGCTCCGTAGAGTATGCTTTGTGTAGGTTTTAGATGACAATTCGTGTCGTCTCGGACGCGTTTGCGTTCAAATGAGCTTACAATCTTCGATCCACAATTTCTCATAGTAATTAAGACGTTTATGCGAAGGCGTTTGAAACGTTTTTTTGTGTGAAAACCATGTGAAAACTTATAGGTACTTGAGGCTCTGTCTTAAATTCTAAAAAAAACACGCAAGACATTTACTCGCATGTTTTGAATTAGTATTGGAATCGTGATGTCAATGACTGGTCAGTTCGTATGATGATTTTTGTAAAACGATTTGCTGTTAAATTGACTTAGCATCCGACGTACTCTACCGTTTGGTGTAGTACTTTCCAAAGGGAAAGCGCACGCGATGCGATTAGTGTGCCGGCTGTAATTAGCGGGATCGATCGAATAGTAATTCTATTGTGTTCCGTGTGAGCTCATTATGCCGTGAACGCACATCAAAGGCTTTGATTTCTAAAATTCAAATTGAAGTCAAATGTGACCAACAAATTGCGGAACTGGTACATAATTGACTGGAATAATTTCAATTAGCGCTTTGTTATTACGACATTATTATGTTACATATCGACTAATGCCTCTTTTTAATTTTTCCTAACAATGGAAGTAACTTGTAGAGTTGAGTTAACAGTTGAGGTCTCTTCTTTACGGGGGTTTTCCGACCTGATATTTAATTATGGTCGGTTCGGAAAACGCTAAATTCAGATGATTTAACCTTTGTCCAAGTGCATCTGAATTTAATTGTAAACATTTTATCGTTTTGAATCATTTGATTTGCACTAGTAAAACAATCAAAAGCATCGAAATATGGAATCAATGGAATTCACGCTACCATAAATTGCTTAAGGACAATAACCCCAAATTGCACTACATGGGCGAAAGTCTTAGGAATCATGTTAAAGGCGATGCGGCTAGCAACCCATCACTATTTCAATCTCCCTTTCCACCTATACGCCCTTAATCATGCTAAACGTGGCCTTAAGGTTTTGTTACCTTAGCTTTTGTCTAACCCCGTAAGGGATAAAGACGTGGTATAAATATGTATGTATGTGTGTGTTATATTATACCGATGGATTATGTGCGATAATTTCTCTAGCGAGCTCAAGTACCTTCATACCTTAGGATTAAAGCATTTAAATAATGTAATAAGCGTTTGAGTACGAGTTTGTGCCAAAATGAGGGGCCGTGACACTGTAGGGACATATTTCCTTGTTATGGCTCGTCGAGGGGCCTGGCAATATTCATAAGCTAAATGGGGTCACACGGAGTTCAATTTAACTTTTTCTTAATTGGAGTTCATCTGTTTCTGTAAGGTAAGCATGTAGGCGGTTAGAATTAACACTGACTGAGGTGTCAGTAAGAGATACCAATCAAAGGCCTCCCGTCTTTCTGTACGCTACCTTTGAACGGTTTAACATTTGAAGCGTATCAGCCAACAGGTTGTGTTTCACATTATATCATAGCAGATATCAAAGCAAACAACAACGATATTAAATATAAATTAGAATTTCAAATAAGGTTTATATTTGATATACAGTTCAAAGACTTACAAGCAAACTGTTATTTATACAAATTTTAATATTAGGTAGTAAAACTTTATAGAAATAAGAACAGGTAAAAGGATCTTACAGTGAAGTGCGAGAACAAAATCAACATCATCGTCATCATCTCCAGCTATAGCTTCATAGCTCACACTGCTGGGCACAGGTCAACTCTCAGTATGAGAGGGCATTGGTTGTAGTTCCCACGCGTTTTCAGTGCAGGATGGGAACTTTATAAATAGCATTAAACAGGGTGAAAGCTCAGGGTGAATTGTTTTTGAAATTCTCGGAGGTTCGAGTCCGGGTTCGAACCACGTCTTTCCCATTGAGATGCCACAGGTCAAACCTCTAGGTTGTATATTAATCACAGCTTTCGGAGAGCACAAGATCACATTCTAATTAAAATCTGTGGTGATACTCATTATTCCACTTTTTATACTTTCTCTGGAAGGTAAAGAAGTCAAAATATTTTTAAATACGTATCTTAATTCTGATTTTTATGTAGTAGGTACATAAGCCGTCGTCAAACGACTTCAAATTCAGGTATCAGAACAGAGCAAAATTTTAACAAAGCTCTTCCATCGAACGCTGAAAATATAAAGCAAAACCAATTTTGATCCTTTAGTGGCATCGCAGATATGTGTCCCTAGTACATAATGTATGAGACCGCATGCGGCAGAGCCACGAGATTGCATGACCGCATTTACGGGAGACCGGACGGAGGATCACAACTAAATTACAAAATTTTAAAACTTGCAACGATGGTTTTCTGTAAATACGATAATATTTCTTAAAGGCCAGAGTAAGGGCAGAGTATTATCTGCGGGTGCAATGAGATAATCACAATACGCTTGTCAGGGCAGTGAAGGATATATATACGTACTTGTGAAAAATATAGAAAAAAAAAATTGACAAAACCATTCTTCTGGCGCAGAACAGTAAAACAGAGACATTTGAGGCAAATAAGAAAAACAATAGAGAGGCAAAAACTGTGTACATAAGATCTCATGTCATACATTGTAAAGTATCAACAAAGTCAATTAAAATTCAACTTGAGTTGAATACAGGACGGTTGCTTAATTCTGAGCTGATTTTATCGATAAAAGCAAGAAAAATAAAAAAGGCACTTAAAAGCGTTTCTTATTTCTTTAATGAAATTATATTATTTAAAAGGCCAGGAATTTTGTAATATTATTTTAGTTTTTAGTTAAGTAACATAGCCATATTTTACTTTACTTAGTCAGGGTGACTGTGACCGCATTCCAACACTACTTCTACAAGTGACAAAAATGACTTTTGGGTGATGAAAGAGGAGGTGATGTGAGGTATATAGGGGTGCCTTTGTGACATTTGAAACTCTTTCTGTCCTTCTCCTTTTTGTTCCTGAAACGACTACCAGGGCATCAAAGGTTAGCAGTAGTACTGGACTCACTCACGTGTGTCGTTGGTGGGCGGCGCGTCGGCCGGCCGCAACTGCGCGTGCGCCGCGCTCGCCATCGCCAGCAGCGTCAGCGCCAGCGCTGCGCGTCTCATCGCACCGACGTGTCCATCGTGACACTGGAAACAAAAGAAACTATGAAAATTTGAAAAAGTTCGTATACTTCAATTAGTTTTGTTTTTGGTGTACAATAACTTTGGCAGATAGATAGTCAAATTGACACAGCTATTTAAAAAAAGAGTAGAATTATAATACGGGTGAAAAAATGCTTAAATGTTGTTTTTGTTTTCAGGTAGACTTTTAGTTAAGTTTTTAGAAATATAATGAAAAACATCGATTGGTTTGTGTTTAATAAAAATGTTCTCTTTTCAGCGTAACTCAATTTCGTTCTTATTTCGACATCTAAAGCATTTGAAAGGTACAGTATGGTTTAGCGGAAACAGTCGTCCGTTCGGGCTCACCTTGAGAAGAACCCACGGATCGGTTCGAAACATGACAGGAATACCTCGACAACAAATACGTAAGTGACCAATGTATTTTAATTAATAATTAGGCCATGTTATTTCCAGGTAATCCAGTGAATTGTCAAATGCAAATAAATTTTCAATTAAGGAAGGCCTTTGGCTAGCCGCAGTGCGAAAAAAGGTTAATCCTAACCTAATCCATGAGACGGCGAAAGCCTCTTTACAAGCTTAATCAAACTGTGAGACATTGATCTTTCGGATCGGTATTTTGCAACTCGATGTCAGAATATATACACGGTACAAGCAACAGACGTAACATCACATTTCAGCCATTTATCAAACGGTAATCTCCTGTTTAAAAGACTACGAGACTGACTGATAGACTACGCACAGCATAAACAACACTGCACAGGAGCTATTTGAAATTTGACAGATATTCCTTAAGGACCATAGGGGTCCAGTAAAAAGGAGTTTTTAGAAATTATAGTGGGCTAGACTAGAGAATAAAAAGATTTATGTATTTTAGGTATTTTAGCTTTACATACGTAGATACGGTACAGCTAAATCCGACATGTAGTATTGGCCTTTTTAACTGATTTAAAAAATGTTCTCTATTTGACTCGACTCGTATGTTTGTATTTAGATACATGCATGTGCGCGAGTTTTAGTCTCTTACAGGGGCATATCTAACCACTGGCATAAGCTAGCAGTTTAATATTCTTAAGTGTTTTTAGACTCGGTACCTACCGAAGATCATTCGAGAATCGGGCCTGTTTGCATTTCGCACCGTACAACCATAAATCAAGTTTCCAATTTACTAATTTGTCAATGGTTTACTTCTAATAGTACCTATTCCTTTGTAACGGTTGCAAAACCGGTATCTTTAGATAACCCGTGTGACGCATCGCCATTTAACATTCGTGTCTCGTCAATTGACTGGCGCTTACCAAACCAAAATCGCCACAAAATAGGTCATCCTTATGTGAAAGAAAATTGGCAGGCTTTGCAGGTTTTAATACAAATACTAACATATAAAGTACGAGCTGATTATTTACGAGCCGTGGTCGTAAAAGTGGCACATGCATAGCTAATGAATTACCCACTTTGACACACGTGGGAAATGTCATGCTAGAATATTTGATTAAAAACATATTCTTTTGTTTTTTCATATATAAGTTGGTGATGATTTTCATGTTGTCTAGGAGTAGGTATGCTCTTTCTATTAGAGTTATTTGTTATGACCCAGTTAGGTGTTAGGATACATTTACAACTTTATCCCATAGTGATAAAATCATTTCATAAATATCCGAGACGTCGTAATGGATACTTTACTCGTGACCGAACTTATTATTTTACTTTGAATGTTAGGTTAAGGTCACTTCTAAGTGGGTGAGTAGAATCAATTTATCATGCTTGTTTTATCACAAAACATTTCATTATAGCTATTAAAATTGGCGAGTATTGGAATGCGATAGAGGCATCCTGTTTTGTGAGATTTTAGTAGATTCTAGTTTATTATGTTTATTGATGATGTAGGTCACAAGGTCTGTGTCTAACAGTACGAGCGGGTTTGCAAATTAGTTGACATTGGCATTCGATAATTATCTACACTGACCGCTATCACATTTGTATAACTATCATGTTCATATGTTTTGCTCTTCGCCATAAATGTGCTTATTGTTTTGTTATCATGGAGATGACTTGCATCTGTACTGTTCGAGTGGCTTTTAATGTCTGGTCACGATAAGCCCTACTGTTGAGACGGCAATTTTTTTATGACATTCTGTTTGATGTAACCGTGTTCTTAGCCGCGATTAAAATAACAATGCATTTTTTTTTCTGCACACCATTCAAAAATGTGGTTTTGCACACGGAATAAATGCATTATTTCCTCTTTTTTTGTAGCCCATAATTGCGCAACAGACTATGTCGTTAGAACAGAAATACGAGACTACAAGTAGACCAGGATACAGGACACCTAAACGCTTTTTATATACGACTCGTTAATATTTTGTTCCATCAACAATAGAAGTCGTGCCTAAGAGTTTTAGGCGTTGGCGTCGGTATTGTCGGTAATGCCTTTTGCAATACAAAAGGCACGCATTTTAACCTTGTAAGTAATCTTTTGAAGAGCGTGGCATGAACCGAATCGACGGCAGTTTCATATTATGAATGATCTACGCAATATTTTATTTATTCGTAAACCTACTTAACACGGTGAATAAAACATGAAGTAAAGTAGAGAGTATTTACAAGCTGAAAAGGCTTTTAAAAACTCGTTTCTTGAAGAACGTGTTCGTTTTGGGAGTCTAGTTCACCCAATATGAGAATAGAGCAAAGTGTACACGTACAACATTTCTAGCGTTTCAATCTCACGCATTTATCGTTAGGTTATTTCATGAATTAAAATTACCATCTTCTTCCCATGATTCTCCGTTGTATAATCGATCTACACACCGTTTATCTAAAACTTTTCAACCAGTTAAACCGGTTCCTTTCCCTAAAGGTCCAGCTAGATTGCACGAACTCGATGTATTTAAAAATCGAAGATCGCAATATACACTTATGTATATATAATGCTAGCCTAGAATAAAGTATCGCACAGTATACTCAGACCAGGAACAGGCTGTAGTGTGGATAGAAACGGGGCTACCGCAAACACGGCCGATGCGCGCGAGATGGATAGAGTAGGTAAGGCTCGGTGAAAGTTGCCGACAACGCGTTTGTGACGTACTATTCACGCAACTCATGGGCACGAGCAATTTACGCTACCATTCAACTTAGACCTCCCACGTCCCTTCCATCTATTTAACTGTTTCGATGTAGATGGTGGCTTACGTGAACTTTTAGAGCTCAAGGTATATTTGCCGTTTTAAAGATAAATCGGCGGTCAAGGGCCCCGTCGCCGGACTGCTGACCGGATCTGCCGGGAAGCATGCGGGCTTTTCGACCGCACAAAACATCCGGGACGGGTGTATGTTTAACCTTATTAATGCAAACCAAGTGACATATTTACGAAGTGCTATTGTAGTCCTATGTACGTATAATGGATCATAATAATTGTTAGGGAGTATCCGTCCTGTCCGATTCTATTATTTTTGACTGAGAAAGTATAATAAAGCGGAGGAGCGGAAACCTCAAACCTCTGATATATGTATTTTAATTTCGTTCGGTTATTTAATGTCATGTAATTTTCATTGTAATAAAAGCAAACACTAATATAGTCATCATAATATAGTGAGATTCAGCGGAAACAAATGCAACTTCTAAAATGCGCTCATACACCATTATTGCGATTAGGTAATAAGAGATAGGCACCTATCAAGAGATCGAGTCATTCAACAGTGATGCGAAAGGTGAGAAATTTCCTATTGATTAACAGAACATAATGTACGTGATTTTTGATCAGTTATGTAGATTATCTTTATTTCAAGTTTGTATGCAATTTGTTTTTTTTCCCAATAAACCATAATCGTGTAATTATTTTTCAAGAGTTTCATAATAACTACCGAACAAACGAAGACTATCCTTTTAAAGATGTCGGGATGTCGTCATCCTAATTGTAACATAGAGTTGATAGAGTCTAGCTAATGAAAGTTAAGACTGACATCGAGCGGCAAATTTAAAAATTCTGTGCGTAACCTGTAATATTATGCGCAAATACTGGTTGATACATTATACCTACATATACGTGTGATAGATATTAGCATTGAGAATGAACAGTATGCAGGATCAATACAATATTTGTGCACAATTTTATAGGTCACAACACAGGTTTTTTTTAATTTGCCGTGCGATTCCAGTCTCAACTTTCGTAGCCATAGTCGTTTATTAATTGAACTTTAGTTAGGCACTTCTTTACTTTAATACGTTCACAGCAATCACAGCAAAGACACTGTGCCAGGCGCCAGGTCTTCCATTTTGTCCAATTCTTCATTTACAATCCTAAAGTACTCTTGTTCAGCATCAGCTTCGATTTCTTCATCTTCAACCATTTCTGTGCTAGGTGATTTCGGTGACGAAGGTTCCTGTTCCTGCTGTTCTTCTTGCATTCTCTGTTTCAGATGTATTTCTCGTAAACGTGCATCTAAATAATGCTCCCTTCTAGATTCTCTTTCATACGTCTGACTCATAAGTTGTTTGTCGTTACTACCCGGAAGAGCCATATTCTCTGAAACTTGTATTAAGTAAGTAGACCCTTTACTACCTCCCACAGCCACTAGGTGACCGTCCACATGAGGAGTTACTTTTGTTAATGCTTGTTTGGATACTTTTAACAAAGATACAGGTTCTCTATATTTGCGAAGAAAATCCCAGTAATACAAATATCCTCCTTGACAAACAACCATGTAGCAAGAATACCTTAAAGGAGCCCAAGCTACATCAGCTACTTGGTGGCGATAAGGCATTGTCACTATTATGGGAGCGGTGCGGACTTCTTCGCTCCACACATTGACAGAATACTCTCCGCATGTCACAAACATTCTTAACGTGCATGGACTTCGATGCACTGCTCTGACCGCCCCCGGATGAGCTTTCCAATGAGACGCGATAACTTCAGAATGTTCTCTTCCCATGCGATTAACATTGATCACTAGTCCAGTGTCAGTTCCGCAGAGAAATTTCGTGGGAAGTCCGGAGTTGAAATCCAAAGAGCTAACGCCTTCCGCGTTACTCAGCATTGGCTGTTGTCCGGGTATTAAATTCACAGACATAATAAGTTGATCTAAAGGTTTAGTAAGATTTCGTAGATCCCACCAGTAGCAGCTACCATCAGAGGATCCAGTAAAGAACTCAGTATTCGTTCTTGAATGTACGTACAGCAATGCGGAAATCGGTTCGAGGTGGGAATTAAACACTGAACTACTGGAAATGGCTTGTTTGCCACTACGAATGTCGAAGACATTTACGGTTCCATTGTCGAGGCCTGCGATTAATAGTTCTGGATCACAGGGAGAGCACGCCAATTGGCCACAAGGGACAACAGGTATTATCTCGTTTTCAGGTTTAGTTTGTCTCGTGATATCCCATAAATAGCATGCTGTTGAGTCCCTTAGCTTAGATTCTGGAGACCATTCTTTATGGCTGTAAGATACGGCTAACTTCGATTGTTTTTCGTTAGTCCAAACAATACTTGACACTGGACGGTTGAATGGATCTCTGAACACATTTTCTTCCCGTATATTATAGGTTTCCACTGGTGACTGTTGGTTCATTTCGGCAAAGTATGTTTGGTACATATTAATTGCGTTGTTTTGATCCAAGTAGTGATTAATTTGCGGTGTAAGAGACATGACTGCATGGACGTAGCTGTCGTCGTGCATTACGCGGCGCCGATGTCGTGCTACTTGATCCTCGCTGTCAGTGTGGACCTCACGGGGCCATCCTCCCTCCGTATGATTTATTCCCGTCTCATGGAAAACCACTTGTTTCGTGTTTGCGTCATGCTCCGCCTGCGGTAGGGCCGCCTGGACCAGACGATTGATAGGGTTACGGAGACCGTATAATGTTTGCTGACTTTTATTGGGATTAATTGAATCCAGCAAGTGTCCTGCTACAGCTTGGAACAGCGGTTGCTTACCGAAATCTTTCTTTTTCTTGGAGTAAGGGTAAGTTGATTGAGAATAATTAGGCATAACTAATATTTCACAGAAAATATAAAAGTGGAAAATACCGATCGCCTATGAAATGTCACAATAATTATAAAATCAACAAGGTCATGAAACGGATTGTTTCAATGATGAAAATAAGGCAGTGGCGTCAAGATCGCGTCATTGTCGCCATATGTGTCTATGTGAAGTTGGCATATCAAGTGCCAGCATATCAAGAAAAAAATGGAGTTCTGTTCGCATGCAGCATAGTTCTGTAGTTCCTGATACTTTTTAGAAATAGTTCTGGTCATTTTCCTCGAAAATTTTAATTTCAATTTTTGACATAATGATATGCTAACTTCCACATGAAAAGTTCAGCATATCACAAACAAATTGTATTTATAGTGGCACTATACATAGTTCTATAGTTCCTGATACTTTTTAGAAATAGTTCTGGTGATTTTCCTCGAAAATTTTGAATTTCAATTTTTGACATAATGATATGCTAACTTCCTCATAAAAAGTCCAGCATATCACAAACAAATTAAAGTTCTAGTGCCACTATACATAGTTCTATAGTTCCTGATACATTTAAGAAATAGTTCTGGTGATATTCCTCGAAAATTTTTAATTTCAATTTTTGACATAATGATATGCTATCTTCCACATAAAAAGTTCAGCATATCACAAACAAATTGTATTTATAGTGGCACTATACATAGTTCTATAGTTCCTGATACTTTTTAGAAATAGTTCTGGTGATTTTCTTCGAAAATTTTGAATTTCAATTTTTGACATAATGATATGCTAACTTCCTCATAAAAAGTCCAGCATATCACAAACAAATTGAATTTCTAGTGGCAATATACATAGGTCTATAGTTCCTGATACATTTTAGAAAGAGTTCTGCCGATTTCCGCTAAAAAAAAAAACATTATTTTTTTTGACAGAATGATATGCTAACTTCCATGATGATATGCTGTGCTATCGAAAAGAGTTCTGAGCCCGTTTACGGTCTCAAATGATGGATATGGTGTAGTAGTAAATAGTTCTGACGAGTTCTGGCGTTAAAATCGCTTTTAAAAAAAAAATTATTTTGGTCAAAGATGATATGCTAACTTCCGTTATGATATGCTGTGGTATTAAAGAGAGTTCTGAGCCCGATTATGGTCTCAAATGATGGATATGGTGTAGTAGTAAATAGTTCTGAGGAGTTCTGGCGTTAAAATCGCTTTTTAAAAAAGATATTTATTTTGGTCAAAGATGATATATGCTAACTTCCGTTCTGATATGCTGTGGTATTAAAGAGAGTTCTGAGCCCGATTATGGTCTTAAAAGATGGATATGGTGTAGTAGTAAATAGTTCTGAGGAGTTCTGGCGTTAAAATCGCTTTAAAAAAAAATTATTTATTTTGGTCAAAGATGATATGCTAACTTCCGTTGTGATATTCTGTGGTATTAAAGAGAGTTCTGAGCCCGATTATGGTCTTAAAAGATGGATATGGTGTAGTAGTAAATAGTTCTGAGGAGTTCTGGCCTTAATATCGCTTCAAATCATTTTAAGAAATATTTTTCGAAAATGCTATGCTAACTTCCATGTTGATATGCTGTGGTTTTGAAGAGAGTTCTGAGCCCGTTTATGGTCTCAAATGATGGATATGGTGTAGTAGTAAATAGTTCTGAGGAGTTCTGGCGTTCAAATCGCTTTAAAAAAAAGATTTATTTTGGTCAAAGATAATTTGCTAATTTCCGTGATGATATGCTGCAGTATTGAAGAGAGTTCTGAGCCCGATTATGGTCTCAAATGATGGATATAGTGTAGTAGTAAATAGTTCTGAGGAGTTCTGGCCTTAATATCGCTTCAAATAATTTTCAGGAATATTTTTCGAAAATGATATGCTAACTTCCATGTTGATATGATGTGGTTTTGAAGAGAGTTCTGAGCCCGTTCATGGTCTCAAAGGATGGAAATGGTGTAGTAGTAAATAGTTCTGAGTTCTGGCGTTAAAATCGCTTTTAAAAAAAATGATTTATTTTGGTCAAAGATGATATGCTAATTTCCGTTATGATATGCTGTGGTATTAAAGAGAGTTCTGAGCCCGTTTATGGTCTCAAATGATGGATATGATGTAGTTGTAAATAGTTCTGAGGAGTTCTGGTGTTAATATCGCTTCAAATCATTTTAAGGAATATTTTTCGAAAATGATATGCTTATTTCCATGTTGATATGCTGTGGTTTTGAAGAGAGTTCTGAGCCCGTTTATGGTCTTAAAAGATGGATATGGTATTGTAGTAAATAGTTCTGAGGAGTTCTGGCGTTAATATCGCTTCAAATCATTTTAAGGAATATTTTTCGAAAATGATATGCTAACTTCCATGTTGATATGCTGTGGTTTTGAAGAGAGTTCTGAGCCCGTTTACGGTCTGAAAAGATGGATATGGTGTAGTAGTAAATAGTTCTGAGGAGTTCTGGCGTTAAAATCGCTTCAAATCATTTTAAGGAATATTTTTCGAAAATTATATGCTAACTTCCATGTTGATATGCTGTGGTTTCGAGGAGTTCTGAGCCCGTTTATGGTCTCAAAGGATGGAAATGGTGTAGTAGTAAATAGTTCCGTAGAGTTCTAGAGTTGATATCGCTTCAAATAATTTTAAGGATTATTTTTCAAAAATGATATGCTAACTTCCATGTTGATATGCTGAGGTTTTGAAGAGAGTTCTGAGCCCGTTTATGGTCTTAAAAGATGGATATGGTGTAGTAGTAAATAGTTCCGTAGAGTTCTAGAGTTGATATCGCTTCAAATAATTTTAAGGATTATTTTTCAAAAATGATATGCTAACTTCCATGTTGATATGCTGAGGTTTTGAAGAGAGTTCTGAGCCCGTTTATGGTCTTAAAAGATGGATATGGTGTAGTAGTAAATAGTTCTGAGGAGTTCTGGCGTTAATATCGCTTCAAATCATTTTAACAAATATTTTTCGAAAATGATATGCTAACTTCCATGCTGATATGCTGTGGTTTTGAAGAGAGTTCCGAGCCCGTTTACGGTCTCAAATGATGGATATGGTGTAGTAGTAAATAGTTCTGAGGAGTTCTGGCGTTAAAATCGCTTTTTAAAAAAGATATTTATTTTGGTCAAAGATGATATATGCTAACTTCCGTTCTGATATGCTGTGGTATTAAAGAGAGTTCTGAGCCCGATTATGGTCTTAAAAGATGGATATGGTGTAGTAGTAAATAGTTCTGAGGAGTTCTGGCGTTAAAATCGCTTTAAAAAAAAAATATTTATTTTGGTCAAAGATGATATGCTAACTTCCGTTGTGATATGCTGTGGTATTAAAGAGAGTTCTGAGCCCGATTATGGTCTTAAAAGATGGATATGGTGTAGTAGTAAATAGTTCTGAGGAGTTCTGGCCTTAATATCGCTTCAAATCATTTTAAGAAATATTTTTCGAAAATGCTATGCTAACTTCCATGTTGATATGCTGTGGTTTTGAAGAGAGTTCTGAGCCCGTTTATGGTCTCAAATGATGGATATGGTGTAGTAGTAAATAGTTCTGAGGAGTTCTGGCGTTCAAATCGCTTTAAAAAAAAGATTTATTTTGGTCAAAGATAATTTGCTAATTTCCGTGATGATATGCTGCAGTATTGAAGAGAGTTCTGAGCCCGATTATGGTCTCAAATGATGGATATAGTGTAGTAGTAAATAGTTCTGAGGAGTTCTGGTGTTAATATCGCTTCAAATCATTTTAAGGAATATTTTTCGAAAATGATATGCTTATTTCCATGTTGATATGCTGTGGTTTTGAAGAGAGTTCTGAGCCCGTTTATGGTCTTAAAAGATGGATATGGTATTGTAGTAAATAGTTCTGAGGAGTTCTGGCGTTAATATCGCTTCAAATAATTTTCAGGAATATTTTTCGAAAATGATATGCTAACTTCCATGTTGATATGATGTGGTTTTGAAGAGAGTTCTGAGCCCGTTCATGGTCTCAAAGGATGGAAATGGTGTAGTAGTAAATAGTTCTGAGTTCTGGCGTTAAAATCGCTTTTAAAAAAAATGATTTATTTTGGTCAAAGATGATATGCTAATTTCCGTTATGATATGCTGTGGTATTAAAGAGAGTTCTGAGCCCGTTTATGGTCTCAAATGATGGATATGATGTAGTTGTAAATAGTTCTGAGGAGTTCTGGTGTTAATATCGCTTCAAATCATTTTAAGGAATATTTTTCGAAAATGATATGCTTATTTCCATGTTGATATGCTGTGGTTTTGAAGAGAGTTCTGAGCCCGTTTATGGTCTTAAAAGATGGATATGGTATTGTAGTAAATAGTTCTGAGGAGTTCTGGCGTTAATATCGCTTCAAATCATTTTAAGGAATATTTTTCGAAAATGATATGCTAACTTCCATGTTGATATGCTGTGGTTTTGAAGAGAGTTCTGAGCCCGTTTACGGTCTGAAAAGATGGATATGGTGTAGTAGTAAATAGTTCTGAGGAGTTCTGGCGTTAAAATCGCTTCAAATCATTTTAAGGAATATTTTTCGAAAATTATATGCTAACTTCCATGTTGATATGCTGTGGTTTCGAGGAGTTCTGAGCCCGTTTATGGTCTCAAAGGATGGAAATGGTGTAGTAGTAAATAGTTCCGTAGAGTTCTAGAGTTGATATCGCTTCAAATAATTTTAAGGATTATTTTTCAAAAATGATATGCTAACTTCCATGTTGATATGCTGAGGTTTTGAAGAGAGTTCTGAGCCCGTTTATGGTCTTAAAAGATGGATATGGTGTAGTAGTAAATAGTTCCGTAGAGTTCTAGAGTTGATATCGCTTCAAATAATTTTAAGGATTATTTTTCAAAAATGATATGCTAACTTCCATGTTGATATGCTGAGGTTTTGAAGAGAGTTCTGAGCCCGTTTATGGTCTTAAAAGATGGATATGGTGTAGTAGTAAATAGTTCTGAGGAGTTCTGGCGTTAATATCGCTTCAAATCATTTTAACAAATATTTTTCGAAAATGATATGCTAACTTCCATGCTGATATGCTGTGGTTTTGAAGAGAGTTCCGAGCCCGTTTACGGTCTCAAATGATGGATATGGTGTAGTAGTAAATAGTTCTGACGAGTTCTGGCGTTAAAATCGCTTTTAAAAAAAAAATTATTTTGGTCAAAGATGATATGCTAACTTCCGTTATGATATGCTGTGGTATTAAAGAGAGTTCTGAGCCCGATTATGGTCTCAAATGATGGATATGGTGTAGTAGTAAATAGTTCTGAGGAGTTCTGGCGTTAAAATCGCTTTTTAAAAAAGATATTTATTTTGGTCAAAGATGATATATGCTAACTTCCGTTCTGATATGCTGTGGTATTAAAGAGAGTTCTGAGCCCGATTATGGTCTTAAAAGATGGATATGGTGTAGTAGTAAATAGTTCTGAGGAGTTCTGGCGTTAAAATCGCTTTAAAAAAAAATTATTTATTTTGGTCAAAGATGATATGCTAACTTCCGTTGTGATATTCTGTGGTATTAAAGAGAGTTCTGAGCCCGATTATGGTCTTAAAAGATGGATATGGTGTAGTAGTAAATAGTTCTGAGGAGTTCTGGCCTTAATATCGCTTCAAATCATTTTAAGAAATATTTTTCGAAAATGCTATGCTAACTTCCATGTTGATATGCTGTGGTTTTGAAGAGAGTTCTGAGCCCGTTTATGGTCTCAAATGATGGATATGGTGTAGTAGTAAATAGTTCTGAGGAGTTCTGGCGTTCAAATCGCTTTAAAAAAAAGATTTATTTTGGTCAAAGATAATTTGCTAATTTCCGTGATGATATGCTGCAGTATTGAAGAGAGTTCTGAGCCCGATTATGGTCTCAAATGATGGATATAGTGTAGTAGTAAATAGTTCTGAGGAGTTCTGGCCTTAATATCGCTTCAAATAATTTTCAGGAATATTTTTCGAAAATGATATGCTAACTTCCATGTTGATATGATGTGGTTTTGAAGAGAGTTCTGAGCCCGTTCATGGTCTCAAAGGATGGAAATGGTGTAGTAGTAAATAGTTCTGAGTTCTGGCGTTAAAATCGCTTTTAAAAAAAATGATTTATTTTGGTCAAAGATGATATGCTAATTTCCGTTATGATATGCTGTGGTATTAAAGAGAGTTCTGAGCCCGTTTATGGTCTCAAATGATGGATATGATGTAGTTGTAAATAGTTCTGAGGAGTTCTGGTGTTAATATCGCTTCAAATCATTTTAAGGAATATTTTTCGAAAATGATATGCTTATTTCCATGTTGATATGCTGTGGTTTTGAAGAGAGTTCTGAGCCCGTTTATGGTCTTAAAAGATGGATATGGTATTGTAGTAAATAGTTCTGAGGAGTTCTGGCGTTAATATCGCTTCAAATCATTTTAAGGAATATTTTTCGAAAATGATATGCTAACTTCCATGTTGATATGCTGTGGTTTTGAAGAGAGTTCTGAGCCCGTTTACGGTCTGAAAAGATGGATATGGTGTAGTAGTAAATAGTTCTGAGGAGTTCTGGCGTTAAAATCGCTTCAAATCATTTTAAGGAATATTTTTCGAAAATTATATGCTAACTTCCATGTTGATATGCTGTGGTTTCGAGGAGTTCTGAGCCCGTTTATGGTCTCAAAGGATGGAAATGGTGTAGTAGTAAATAGTTCCGTAGAGTTCTAGAGTTGATATCGCTTCAAATAATTTTAAGGATTATTTTTCAAAAATGATATGCTAACTTCCATGTTGATATGCTGAGGTTTTGAAGAGAGTTCTGAGCCCGTTTATGGTCTTAAAAGATGGATATGGTGTAGTAGTAAATAGTTCCGTAGAGTTCTAGAGTTGATATCGCTTCAAATAATTTTAAGGATTATTTTTCAAAAATGATATGCTAACTTCCATGTTGATATGCTGAGGTTTTGAAGAGAGTTCTGAGCCCGTTTATGGTCTTAAAAGATGGATATGGTATTGTAGTAAATAGTTCTGAGGAGTTCTGGCGTTAATATCGCTTCAAATCATTTTAAGGAATATTTTTCGAAAATGATATGCTAACTTCCATGTTGATATGCTGTGGTTTTGAAGAGAGTTCTGAGCCCGTTTACGGTCTGAAAAGATGGATATGGTGTAGTAGTAAATAGTTCTGAGGAGTTCTGGCGTTAAAATCGCTTCAAATCATTTTAAGGAATATTTTTCGAAAATTATATGCTAACTTCCATGTTGATATGCTGTGGTTTCGAGGAGTTCTGAGCCCGTTTATGGTCTCAAAGGATGGAAATGGTGTAGTAGTAAATAGTTCCGTAGAGTTCTAGAGTTGATATCGCTTCAAATAATTTTAAGGATTATTTTTCAAAAATGATATGCTAACTTCCATGTTGATATGCTGAGGTTTTGAAGAGAGTTCTGAGCCCGTTTATGGTCTTAAAAGATGGATATGGTGTAGTAGTAAATAGTTCCGTAGAGTTCTAGAGTTGATATCGCTTCAAATAATTTTAAGGATTATTTTTCAAAAATGATATGCTAACTTCCATGTTGATATGCTGAGGTTTTGAAGAGAGTTCTGAGCCCGTTTATGGTCTTAAAAGATGGATATGGTGTAGTAGTAAATAGTTCCGTAGAGTTCTAGAGTTGATATCGCTTCAAATAATTTTAAGGATTATTTTTCAAAAATGATATGCTAACTTCCATGTTGATATGCTGAGGTTTTGAAGAGAGTTCTGAGCCCGTTTATGGTCTTAAAAGATGGATATGGTGTAGTAGTAAATAGTTCTGAGGAGTTCTGGCGTTAATATCGCTTCAAATCATTTTAACAAATATTTTTCGAAAATGATATGCTAACTTCCATGTTGATATGCTGAGGTTTTGAAGAGAGTTCTGAGCCCGTTTATGGTCTTAAAAGATGGATATGGTGTAGTAGTAAATAGTTCTGAGGAGTTCTGGCGTTAATATCGCTTCAAATCATTTTAACAAATATTTTTCGAAAATGATATGCTAACTTCCATGCTGATATGCTGTGGTTTTGAAGAGAGTTCCGAGCCCGTTTACGGTCTCAAATGATGGATATGGTGTAGTAGTAAATAGTTCTGACGAGTTCTGGCGTTAAAATCGCTTTTAAAAAAAAAATTATTTTGGTCAAAGATGATATGCTAACTTCCGTTATGATATGCTGTGGTATTAAAGAGAGTTCTGAGCCCGATTATGGTCTCAAATGATGGATATGGTGTAGTAGTAAATAGTTCTGAGGAGTTCTGGCGTTAAAATCGCTTTTTAAAAAAGATATTTATTTTGGTCAAAGATGATATATGCTAACTTCCGTTCTGATATGCTGTGGTATTAAAGAGAGTTCTGAGCCCGATTATGGTCTTAAAAGATGGATATGGTGTAGTAGTAAATAGTTCTGAGGAGTTCTGGCGTTAAAATCGCTTTAAAAAAAAATTATTTATTTTGGTCAAAGATGATATGCTAACTTCCGTTGTGATATTCTGTGGTATTAAAGAGAGTTCTGAGCCCGATTATGGTCTTAAAAGATGGATATGGTGTAGTAGTAAATAGTTCTGAGGAGTTCTGGCCTTAATATCGCTTCAAATCATTTTAAGAAATATTTTTCGAAAATGCTATGCTAACTTCCATGTTGATATGCTGTGGTTTTGAAGAGAGTTCTGAGCCCGTTTATGGTCTCAAATGATGGATATGGTGTAGTAGTAAATAGTTCTGAGGAGTTCTGGCGTTCAAATCGCTTTAAAAAAAAGATTTATTTTGGTCAAAGATAATTTGCTAATTTCCGTGATGATATGCTGCAGTATTGAAGAGAGTTCTGAGCCCGATTATGGTCTCAAATGATGGATATAGTGTAGTAGTAAATAGTTCTGAGGAGTTCTGGCCTTAATATCGCTTCAAATAATTTTCAGGAATATTTTTCGAAAATGATATGCTAACTTCCATGTTGATATGATGTGGTTTTGAAGAGAGTTCTGAGCCCGTTCATGGTCTCAAAGGATGGAAATGGTGTAGTAGTAAATAGTTCTGAGTTCTGGCGTTAAAATCGCTTTTAAAAAAAATGATTTATTTTGGTCAAAGATGATATGCTAATTTCCGTTATGATATGCTGTGGTATTAAAGAGAGTTCTGAGCCCGTTTATGGTCTCAAATGATGGATATGATGTAGTTGTAAATAGTTCTGAGGAGTTCTGGTGTTAATATCGCTTCAAATCATTTTAAGGAATATTTTTCGAAAATGATATGCTTATTTCCATGTTGATATGCTGTGGTTTTGAAGAGAGTTCTGAGCCCGTTTATGGTCTTAAAAGATGGATATGGTATTGTAGTAAATAGTTCTGAGGAGTTCTGGCGTTAATATCGCTTCAAATCATTTTAAGGAATATTTTTCGAAAATGATATGCTAACTTCCATGTTGATATGCTGTGGTTTTGAAGAGAGTTCTGAGCCCGTTTACGGTCTGAAAAGATGGATATGGTGTAGTAGTAAATAGTTCTGAGGAGTTCTGGCGTTAAAATCGCTTCAAATCATTTTAAGGAATATTTTTCGAAAATTATATGCTAACTTCCATGTTGATATGCTGTGGTTTCGAGGAGTTCTGAGCCCGTTTATGGTCTCAAAGGATGGAAATGGTGTAGTAGTAAATAGTTCCGTAGAGTTCTAGAGTTGATATCGCTTCAAATAATTTTAAGGATTATTTTTCAAAAATGATATGCTAACTTCCATGTTGATATGCTGAGGTTTTGAAGAGAGTTCTGAGCCCGTTTATGGTCTTAAAAGATGGATATGGTGTAGTAGTAAATAGTTCCGTAGAGTTCTAGAGTTGATATCGCTTCAAATAATTTTAAGGATTATTTTTCAAAAATGATATGCTAACTTCCATGTTGATATGCTGAGGTTTTGAAGAGAGTTCTGAGCCCGTTTATGGTCTTAAAAGATGGATATGGTGTAGTAGTAAATAGTTCTGAGGAGTTCTGGCGTTAATATCGCTTCAAATCATTTTAACAAATATTTTTCGAAAATGATATGCTAACTTCCATGCTGATATGCTGTGGTTTTGAAGAGAGTTCCGAGCCCGTTTACGGTCTTTAATGATGGATATGGTGTAGTAGTAAATAGTTCTGAGGAGTTCTGGCGTTAAAATCGCTTTTAAAAAAAAGATTTATTTTGGTCAAAGATGATATGCTAACTTCCGTTATGATATGCTATGGTATTAAAGAGAGCTGTGAGCCCGATTATGGTCTCAAAGGATGGAAATGGTGTAGTAGTAAATAGTTCTGAGGAGTTCTGGCGTTAAAATCGCTTTTAAAAAAAAATATTTATTTTGGTCAAAGATGATATGCTAACTTCCGTTGTGATATGCTGTGGTATTAAAGAGAGTTCTGAGCCCGATTATGGTCTTAAAAGATGGATATGGTGTAGTAGTAAATAGTTCTGAGGAGTTCTGGCCTTAATATCGCTTCAAATCATTTTAAGAAATATTTTTCGAAAATGCTATGCTAACTTCCATGTTGATATGCTGTGGTTTTGAAGAGAGTTCTGAGCCCGTTTATGGTCTCAAATGATGGATATGGTGTAGTAGTAAATAGTTCTGAGGAGTTCTGGCGTTCAAATCGCTTTAAAAAAAAAGATTTATTTTGGTCAAAGATAATTTGCTTATTTCCGTTGTGATATGCTGCAGTATTGAAGAGAGTTCTGAGCCCGATTATGGTCTCAAATGATGGATATAGTGTAGTAGTAAATAGTTCTGAGGAGTTCTGGCCTTAATATCGCTTCAAATAATTTAAAGGAATATTTTTCAAAAATGATATGCTAACTTCCATGTTGATATGCTGTGGTTTTGAAGAGAGTTCTGAGCCCGTCTATGGTCTTAAAAGATGGAAGTGCTGTAGTAGTAAATAGTTCTGAGGAGTTCTGGTGTTAATATCGCTTTTAAAAAATGTAGAGTTATTTTGGTCAAAAATGATATGCCAACTTTCTTGATGATATGCTGTGATTTTGAAGAGAGTTCTGAACCCGTTCATGGTCTCAAAGGATGGATATGGTGCAGTAGTAAATAGTTCTGAGGACTTCTGGTGTTAATATCGCTTCAAATAATTTTAAAGAATATTTTTCAAAAATGATATGCCAACTTCCATGTTGATATGCTGTGGTTTTGAAGAGAGTTCTGAGCCCGTTTATGGTCTCCAAAGATGGATATGGTGTAGTAGTAAATAGTTCTGAGGAGTTCTGGCGTTAACATTGCTTCAAATAATTTTAAGGAATAACTTCATTAATAACACGACTTTTTTGCACAAATATAGCATGCGAGCTTTCATACCCGCTGCCCATATCGAAAAAACAGGTATTATCCGTTTTGTCCCGGTAAACATATCCACTAAGGACCTGTACTGTAAGCTGTCTTCAATCAATGAAATCATTCCAATTAGCCGATTTACCAAAAAAGTAGGACAAGAGCGAGTGCCTCTACAAACTGCATTACATTCCTATCAAATTCATTGCCTGAAAATGTACAGTACGACCTGTTCTCGTACAGTACCATAAACGGGCTCAGAACTCTCTTCAAAACCACAGCGTATCAACATGGAAGTTAGCATATCATCTTTTTAACGCGACCTTGCAAAAGTTCTAGCTAAAACACGAAAAAAAAACTCATATATGTCTAAATGCTATGTTATTTCAACAGTTCTACCCAGCGTCTCAGCTGATTTCGATAGGAACAAGTCAAGTAAGCATGGGGAGCAACAAAAAACTATCATTTTAACGCGACCTAGCACAAGTTCTGGCTAAAACACAAAAAAAACTCATATATGTCGAAATGCTATGTTATTTGAACAGTTCTACCCGGCATCTCAGCTGATTTCGATAGGAACAGGACAAATAAGCATAAAGCAACAAAGAACTATCATTTTAACGCGACCTAGCAATAGTTCTGGCTAAGACACGAAAAAAACCTGATATATGTCCAAATGCTATGTTATTGGAACAGTTCTACCCAGCATCTCAGCTGATTTTGATAGGAACAGGAAGAGTAAGCATACAGCAACAAAGAGCTGTCATTTTAACGCGACCTAGCAAAAATTCGAATTTTCTAAAAAAAGGCGTATTTTGAGGGTGGTGTATGGGAACCCGCATACATAAATTTGTTTACCTTTGGTGGGTGAAAAAGGTGGGAACTTCGGATTTTGTCTGAATTATTTCCCAAAGGTCCCAAACGGTCGGAGGAAGTATAAAGCAACAAAGAGCGATCATTTTAACGCGACCTAGCAATAGTTCTGGCTAAAACACGAAAAAAACCTGATATATGTCCAAATGCTATGTTATTTGAGTAGTTCCTATCAAAATCAGCTAAGATGCCGGGTAGAACTGTTCAAAGAACATAGCATTTAGACATATATGAGTTTTTTTTTCGTGTTTTAGCCAGAACTATTGCTAGGTCGCGTTAAAATGATAGTTATTTGTTGCTTTATGCTTATTTGTCCTGTTCCTATCGAAATCAGCTGGGATGCTGGGTAGAACTGTTCAAATAACATAGCATTTAGACATATATGAGTTTTTTTAGTGTTTTAGCTAGAACTACTGCTACGTCGCGTTAAAATGATAGTTCTTTGTTGCTTTCTGCTAACTTGACCTGTTCCTATCGAAATCAGCTGAGATGCTGGGTAGAACTGTTCCAATAACATAGCATTTGGACATATATCAGGTTTTTTTCGTGTTTTAGCCAGAACTATTGCTAGGTCGCGTTAAAATGATAGTTCTTTGTTGCTTTCTGCTAACTTGACCTGTTCCTATCGAAATCAGCTGAGATGCTGGGTAGAACTGTTCCAATAACATAGCATTTGGACATATATCAGGTTTTTTTTTCGTGTTTTAGCCAGAACTATTGCTAGGTCGCGTTAAAATGATAGTTCTTTGTTGTTTTATGCTTACTTGACCTGTGATGACCTGTGACCTGTGATGCTGGGTAGAACTGTTCCAATAACATAGCATTTGGACATATATCAGGTTTTTTTCGTGTTTTAGCCAGAACTATTGCTAGGTCGCGTTAAAATGATAGTACTTTGTTGCTTTCTGCTAACTTGACCTGTTCCTATCGAAATCAGCTGAGATGCTGGGTAGAACTGTTCCAATAACATAGCATTTGGACATATATCAGGTTTTTTTATCGTGTTTTAGCCAGAACTATTGCTAGGTCGCGTTAAAATGATAGTTCTTTGTTGTTTTATGCTTACTTGACCTGTTCCTATCGAAATCAGCTGAGATGCCGGGTAGAACTGTTCAAATAACATAGCATTTCGACATATATGAGTTTTTTTTAGTGTTTTAGCCAGAACTTTTCCTAGGTCGCGTTGAAAAGGTTGTTTTTTGATGATGTATGCTTTTTTGTCCTGTTTCTATCGAAATCAACTGAGATGCTGGGTAGAACTGTTCAAATAACATAGCAATACAATACAATACAATACAAATACTCTTTATTGAACACCACAAATCAGTACAAAACAATACAGAAACAAAGAACAAAGTAGACAAAAGGCTGTCTTATCGCTTAATAGCGATCTCTTCATAGCATAGCATTTAGACATATGAGTTTTTTTTTTCGTGTTTTAGTCAGAACTATTGCAAGGTTGCGTTAAAATGATAGTTATTTGTTGCTTTATGCTTATTTGTCCTGTTCCTATCGAAATCAGCTGGGATGCTGGGTAGAACTGTTCAAATAACATAGCATTTAGACATATATGAGTTTTTTTAGTGTTTTAGCTAGAACTACTGCTACATCGCGTTAAAATGATAGTTCTTTGTTGCTTTCTGCTAACTTGACCTGTTCCTATCGAAATCAGCTGAGATGCTGGGTAGAACTGTTCCAATAACATAGCATTTGGACATATACCAGGTTTTTTTCGTGTTTTAGCCAGAACTATTGCTAGGTCGCGTTAAAATGATAGTTCTTTGTTGCTTTATGCTTATTTGTCCTGTTCCTATCGAAATCAGCTGGGATGCTGGGTAGAACTGTTCAAATAACATAGCATTTAGACATATATGAATTTTTTTAGTGTTTTAGCTAGAACTACTGCTAAGTCGCGTTAAAATGATAGTTCTTTGTTGCTTTATGCTTACTTGACCTGTTCCTATCGAAATCAGCTGAGATGCTGGGTAGAACTGTTCCAATAACATAGCATTTGGACATATATCAGGTTTTTTTCGTGTTTTAGCCAGAACTATTGCTAGGTCGCGTTAAAATGATAGTTCTTTGTTGCTTCATGCTTACATGACTTGTTCCTATCGAAATCAGCTGAGACGCTGGGTAGAACTGTTTAAATAACATAGCATTTAGACATATATGAGTTTTTTTTTCGTGTTTTAGCTAGAACTTTTGCAAGGTCGCGTTAAAAAGATGATATGCTAACTTCCATGTTGATACGCTGTGGTTTTGAAGAGAGTTCTGAGCCCGTTTATGGTACTGTACGAGAACAGGTCGTACTGTACATTTTCAGGCAATGAATTTGATAGGAATGTAATGCAGTTTGTAGAGGCACTCGCTCTTGTCCTACTTTTTTGGTAAATCGGCTAATTGGAATGATTTCATTGATTGAAGACAGCTTACAGTACAGGTCCTTAGTGGATATGTTTACCGGGACAAAACGGATAATACCTGTTTTTTCGATATGGGCAGCGGGTATGAAAGCTCGCTCGCTCAAAAAAGTAGTGTTATTAATGAAGTTATTCCTTAAAATTATTTGAAGCAATGTTAACGCCAGAACTCCTCAGAACTATTTACTACTACACCATATCCATCATTACAGACCATAGACGGGCTCAGATCTCTCTTTAAAACCACAGCATATCAGCATGGAAGTTAGCATATCATTTTTGAAAATTATTCCTTAAAATTATTTGAAGCGATAATAACAACAGAACTCCTCGGAACTATTTACTACTACGCCATATCCATCTTTTAAGACGATAAACGGGCTCAGAACTCTTTTCAAAACCACAGCATATCATCAAGGAAGTTAGCATATCATTTTAGTAAAATATTTCTTAAAATTATTGGAAGCGATATTAACGCCAGAACTCTTCAGAACTATTTACTACTACGCCATATCCATCTTTTAAGACGATAAACGGGCTCAGAACTCTTTTCAAAACCACAGCATATCATCAAGGAAGTTAGCATATCATTTTTGTAAAATATTTCTTAAAATTATTTGAAGCGATATTAACCCCAGAACTCCTCAGAACTATTTACTTCTACACCATAACCATCATTTAAGACCGTAAACGGGCTCAGAACTCTCTTCAAAACCACAGCATATCAACATGGAAGTTGGCATATCATTTTTGACCAAAATAACTCTACATTTTTTAAAAGCGATATTAACACCAGAACTCCTCGGAACTATTTACTACTACACCATATCCATCTTTTAAGACCATAACCGGGCTCAGAACTTTCTTTGAAACCACAGCATATCAACATGGAAGTTAGCATATCATTTTTGAAAAATGTTTCCTAAAATTATTTGAAGCGATATTAACGCCAGAACTCCTCAGAACTATTTACTTCTACACTATATCCATCATTTAAGACCTTAAACGGGCTCAGAACTCTCTTCAAAACCACAGCATATCAACATGGAAGTTAGCATATCATTTTTGAAAATTATTCCTTAAAATTATTTGAAGCGATAATAACAACAGAACTCCTCGGAACTATTTACTACTACGCCATATCCATCTTTTAAGACGATAAACGGGCTCAGAACTCTTTTCAAAACCACAGCATATCATCAAGGAAGTTGGCATATCATTTTTGACCAAAATAACTCTACATTTTTTAAAAGCGATATTAACACCAGAACTCCTCAGAACTATTTACTACTACACCATATCCATCTTTTAAGACCATAACCGGGCTCAGAACTCTTTTCAAAACCACAGCATATCAACATGGAAGTTAGCATATCATTTTTGAAAAATATTCCTTACAATTATTTGAAGCGATATTAACGCCAGAACTCCTCAGAACTATTCACTAATACACCATATCCATCATTTAAGACCTTAAACGGGCTCAGAACTCTCTTCAAAACCACAGCATATCAACATGGAAGTTAGCATATCATTTTTGAAAAATATTCCTTAAAATTATTTGAAGCGATAATAACAACAGAACTCCTCGGAACTATTTACTACTACGCCATATTCATCTTTTAAGACGATAAACGGGCTCAGAACTCTTTTCAAAACCACAGCATATCATCAAGGAAGTTAGCATATCATTTTTGTAAAATATTTCTTAAAATTATTGGAAGCGATATTAACGCCAGAACTCTTCAGAACTATTTATTACTACACCATATCCATCATTTAAGACCTTAAACGGGCTCAGAACTCTCTTCAAAACCACAGCATATCAACATGGAAGTTAGCATATCATTTTTGAAAAATATTCCTTAAAATTATTTGAAGCGATATTAACGCCAGAACTCCTCGGAACTATTTACTTCTACGCCATATCCATCATTTAAGACCTTAAACGGGCTCAGAACTCTCTTCAAAACCACAGCATATCATCACGGAAGTTAGCAAATTATCTTTGACCAAAATAATTCAATTTTTTTTAAAAGCGATATTAACGCCAGAACTCCTCAGAACTATTTACTACTACACCATATCCATCTTTTAAGACCATAACCGGGCTCAGAACTTTCTTTGAAACCACAGCATATCAACATGGAAGTTAGCATATCATTTTTGAAAAATGTTTCCTAAAATTATTTGAAGCGATATTAACGCCAGAACTCCTCAGAACTATTTACTTCTACACTATATCCATCATTTAAGACCTTAAACGGGCTCAGAACTCTCTTCAAAACCACAGCATATCAACATGGAAGTTAGCATATCATTTTTGTAAAATATTTCTTAAAATTATTTGAAGCGATATTAACCCCAGAACTCCTCAGAACTATTTACTTCTACACCATAACCATCATTTAAGACCATAAACGGGCTCAGAACTCTCTTCAAAACCACAGCATATCAACATGGAAGTTAGCATATCATTTTTGAAAATTATTCCTTAAAATTATTTGAAGCGATAATAACAACAGAACTCTTCAGAACTATTTACTACTACACCATATCCATCTTTTAAGACCATAAACGGGCTCAGAACTCTCTTCAAAACCACAGCATATCAACATGGAAGTTAGCATATCATTTTTGAAAAATATTCCTTAAAATTATTTGAAGCGATATTATCGCCAGAACTCCTCGGAACTATTTACTACTACGCCATAACCATCTTTTAAGACGATAAACGGGCTCAGAACTCTTTTCAAAACCACAGCATATCATCAAGGAAGTTGGCATATCATTTTTGACCAAAATAACTCTACATTTTTTAAAAGCGATATTAACACCAGAACTCCTCAGAACTATTTACTACTACACCATATCCATCTTTTAAGACCATAACCGGGCTCAGAACTTTCTTTGAAACCACAGCATATCAACATGGAAGTTAGCATATCATTTTTGAAAAATGTTTCCTAAAATTATTTGAAGCGATATTAACGCCAGAACTCCTCAGAACTATTTACTTCTACACTATATCCATCATTTAAGACCATAAACGGGCTCAGAACTCTCTTCAAAACCACAGCATATCAACATGGAAGTTAGCATATCATTTTTGAAAATTATTCCTTAAAATTATTTGAAGCGATAATAACAACAGAACTCTTCAGAACTATTTACTACTACACCATATCCATCTTTTAAGACCATAAACGGGCTCAGAACTCTCTTCAAAACCACAGCATATCAACATGGAAGTTAGCATATCATTTTTGAAAAATATTCCTTAAAATTATTTGAAGCGATATTATCGCCAGAACTCCTCGGAACTATTTACTACTACGCCATAACCATCTTTTAAGACGATAAACGGGCTCAGAACTCTTTTCAAAACCACAGCATATCATCAAGGAAGTTGGCATATCATTTTTGACCAAAATAACTCTACATTTTTTAAAAGCGATATTAACACCAGAACTCCTCAGAACTATTTACTACTACACCATATCCATCTTTTAAGACCATAACCGGGCTCAGAACTTTCTTTGAAACCACAGCATATCAACATGGAAGTTAGCATATCATTTTTGAAAAATGTTTCCTAAAATTATTTGAAGCGATATTAACGCCAGAACTCCTCAGAACTATTTACTTCTACACTATATCCATCATTTAAGACCTTAAACGGGCTCAGAACTCTTTTCAAAACCACAGCATATCAACATGGAAGTTAGCATATCATTTTTGAAAAATATTCCTTACAATTATTTGAAGCGATATTAACGCCAGAACTCCTCAGAACTATTCACTAATACACCATATCCATCATTTAAGACCTTAAACGGGCTCAGAACTCTCTTCAAAACCACAGCATATCAACATGGAAGTTAGCATATCATTTTTGAAAAATATTCCTTAAAATTATTTGAAGCGATATTAACGCCAGAACTCCTCGGAACTATTTACTTCTACGCCATATCCATCTTTTAAGACAATAAACGGGCTCAGAACTCTTTTCAAAACCACAGCATATCATCAAGGAAGTTAGCATATCATTTTTGTAAAATATTTCTTAAAATTATTTGAAGCGATATTAACCCCAGAACTCCTCAGAACTATTTACTTCTACACCATAACCATCATTTAAGACCATAAACGGGCTCAGAACTCTCTTCAAAACCACAGCATATCAACATGGAAGTTAGCATATCATTTTTGAAAATTATTTCTTAAAATTATTTGAAGCGATAATAACAACAGAACTCCTCGGAACTATTTACTACTACGCCATATTCATCTTTTAAGACGATAAACGGGCTCAGAACTCTTTTCAAAACCACAGCATATCATCAAGGAAGTTAGCATATCATTTTTGTAAAATATTTCTTAAAATTATTGGAAGCGATATTAACGCCAGAACTCTTCAGAACTATTTATTACTACACCATATCCATCATTTAAGACCTTAAACGGGCTCAGAACTCTCTTCAAAACCACAGCATATCAACATGGAAGTTAGCATATCATTTTTGAAAAATATTCCTTAAAATTATTTGAAGCGATATTAACGCCAGAACTCCTCGGAACTATTTACTTCTACGCCATATCCATCATTTAAGACCTTAAACGGGCTCAGAACTCTCTTCAAAACCACAGCATATCATCACGGAAGTTAGCAAATTATCTTTGACCAAAATAATTCAATTTTTTTTAAAAGCGATATTAACGCCAGAACTCCTCAGAACTATTTACTACTACACCATATCCATCTTTTAAGACCATAACCGGGCTCAGAACTTTCTTTGAAACCACAGCATATCAACATGGAAGTTAGCATATCATTTTTGAAAAATGTTTCCTAAAATTATTTGAAGCGATATTAACGCCAGAACTCCTCAGAACTATTTACTTCTACACTATATCCATCATTTAAGACCTTAAACGGGCTCAGAACTCTTTTCAAAACCACAGCATATCAACATGGAAGTTAGCATATCATTTTTGAAAAATATTCCTTACAATTATTTGAAGCGATATTAACGCCAGAACTCCTCAGAACTATTCACTAATACACCATATCCATCATTTAAGACCTTAAACGGGCTCAGAACTCTCTTCAAAACCACAGCATATCAACATGGAAGTTAGCATATCATTTTTGAAAAATATTCCTTAAAATTATTTGAAGCGATATTAACGCCAGAACTCCTCGGAACTATTTACTTCTACGCCATATCCATCTTTTAAGACAATAAACGGGCTCAGAACTCTTTTCAAAACCACAGCATATCATCAAGGAAGTTAGCATATCATTTTTGTAAAATATTTCTTAAAATTATTTGAAGCGATATTAACCCCAGAACTCCTCAGAACTATTTACTTCTACACCATAACCATCATTTAAGACCATAAACGGGCTCAGAACTCTCTTCAAAACCACAGCATATCAACATGGAAGTTAGCATATCATTTTTGAAAATTATTTCTTAAAATTATTTGAAGCGATAATAACAACAGAACTCCTCGGAACTATTTACTACTACGCCATATTCATCTTTTAAGACGATAAACGGGCTCAGAACTCTTTTCAAAACCACAGCATATCATCAAGGAAGTTAGCATATCATTTTTGTAAAATATTTCTTAAAATTATTGGAAGCGATATTAACGCCAGAACTCTTCAGAACTATTTATTACTACACCATATCCATCATTTAAGACCTTAAACGGGCTCAGAACTCTCTTCAAAACCACAGCATATCAACATGGAAGTTAGCATATCATTTTTGAAAAATATTCCTTAAAATTATTTGAAGCGATATTAACGCCAGAACTCCTCGGAACTATTTACTTCTACGCCATATCCATCATTTAAGACCTTAAACGGGCTCAGAACTCTCTTCAAAACCACAGCATATCATCACGGAAGTTAGCAAATTATCTTTGACCAAAATAATTCAATTTTTTTTAAAAGCGATATTAACGCCAGAACTCCTCAGAACTATTTACTACTACACCATATCCATCTTTTAAGACCATAACCGGGCTCAGAACTTTCTTTGAAACCACAGCATATCAACATGGAAGTTAGCATATCATTTTTGAAAAATGTTTCCTAAAATTATTTGAAGCGATATTAACGCCAGAACTCCTCAGAACTATTTACTTCTACACTATATCCATCATTTAAGACCTTAAACGGGCTCAGAACTCTTTTCAAAACCACAGCATATCAACATGGAAGTTAGCATATCATTTTTGAAAAATATTCCTTACAATTATTTGAAGCGATATTAACGCCAGAACTCCTCAGAACTATTCACTAATACACCATATCCATCATTTAAGACCTTAAACGGGCTCAGAACTCTCTTCAAAACCACAGCATATCAACATGGAAGTTAGCATATCATTTTTGAAAAATATTCCTTAAAATTATTTGAAGCGATATTAACGCCAGAACTCCTCGGAACTATTTACTTCTACGCCATATCCATCATTTAAGACCTTAAACGGGCTCAGAACTCTCTTCAAAACCACAGCATATCATCACGGAAGTTAGCAAATTATCTTTGACCAAAATAATTCAATTTTTTTTAAAAGCGATATTAACGCCAGAACTCCTCAGAACTATTTACTACTACACCATATCCATCTTTTAAGACCATAAACGGGCTCAGAACTCTCTTCAAAACCACAGCATATCAACGTAGAAGTTAGCATATCATTTTTGAAAAATGTTTCTTAAAATTATTTGAAGCGATATGAACGCCAGAACTCCTCAGAACTATTTACTTCTACACTATATCCATCATTTAAGACCTTAAACGGGCTCAGAACTCTCTTCAAAACCACAGCATATCAACATGGAAGTTAGCATATCATTTTTGTAAAATATTTCTTAAAATTATTTGAAGCGATATTAACCCCAGAACTCCTCAGAACTATTTACTTCTACACTATATCCATCATTTAAGACCTTAAACGGGCTCAGAACTCTCTTCAAAACCACAGCATATCAACATGGAAGTTAGCATATCATTTTTGTAAAATATTTCTTAAAATTATTTGAAGCGATATTAACCCCAGAACTCCTCAGAACTATTTACTTCTACACCATATCCATCATTTAAGACCTTAAACGGGCTCAGAACTCTCTTCAAAACCACAGCATATCATCACGGAAGTTAGCAAATTATCTTTGACCAAAATAATTCAATTTTTTTAAAAAGCGATATTAACGCCAGAACTCCTCAGAACTATTTACTACTACACCATATCCATCTTTTAAGACCTTAAACGGGCTCAGAACTCTCTTCAAAACCACAGCATATCAACATAGAAGTTAGCATATCATTTTTGAAAATTATTTCTTAAAATTATTTGAAGCGATAATAACAACAGAACTCCTCGGAACTATTTACTACTACGCCATATTCATCTTTTAAGACGATAAACGGGCTCAGAACTCTTTTCAAAACCACAGCATATCATCAAGGAAGTTAGCATATCATTTTTGTAAAATATTTCTTAAAATTATTGGAAGCGATATTAACGCCAGAACTCTTCAGAACTATTTATTACTACACCATATCCATCATTTAAGACCTTAAACGGGCTCAGAACTCTCTTCAAAACCACAGCATATCATCACGGAAGTTAGCAAATTATCTTTGACCAAAATAATTCAATTTTTTTTAAAAGCGATATTAACGCCAGAACTCCTCAGAACTATTTACTACTACACCATATCCATCTTTTAAGACCTTAAACGGGCTCAGAACTCTTCAAAACCACAGCATATCAACGTAGAAGTTAGCAAATTATCTTTGACCAAAATAATTCAATTTTTTTTAAAAGCGATATTAACGCCAGAACTCCTCAGAACTATTTACTACTACACCATATCCATCTTTTAAGACCATAACCGGGCTCAGAACTTTCTTTGAAACCACAGCATATCAACATGGAAGTTAGCATATCATTTTTGAAAAATGTTTCCTAAAATTATTTGAAGCGATATTAACGCCAGAACTCCTCAGAACTATTTACTTCTACACTATATCCATCATTTAAGACCTTAAACGGGCTCAGAACTCTTTTCAAAACCACAGCATATCAACATGGAAGTTAGCATATCATTTTTGAAAAATATTCCTTACAATTATTTGAAGCGATATTAACGCCAGAACTCCTCAGAACTATTCACTAATACACCATATCCATCATTTAAGACCTTAAACGGGCTCAGAACTCTCTTCAAAACCACAGCATATCAACATGGAAGTTAGCATATCATTTTTGAAAAATATTCCTTAAAATTATTTGAAGCGATATTAACGCCAGAACTCCTCGGAACTATTTACTTCTACGCCATATCCATCATTTAAGACCTTAAACGGGCTCAGAACTCTCTTCAAAACCACAGCATATCATCACGGAAGTTAGCAAATTATCTTTGACCAAAATAATTCAATTTTTTTTAAAAGCGATATTAACGCCAGAACTCCTCAGAACTATTTACTACTACACCATATCCATCTTTTAAGACCATAAACGGGCTCAGAACTCTCTTCAAAACCACAGCATATCAACGTAGAAGTTAGCATATCATTTTTGAAAAATGTTTCTTAAAATTATTTGAAGCGATATGAACGCCAGAACTCCTCAGAACTATTTACTTCTACACTATATCCATCATTTAAGACCTTAAACGGGCTCAGAACTCTCTTCAAAACCACAGCATATCAACATGGAAGTTAGCATATCATTTTTGTAAAATATTTCTTAAAATTATTTGAAGCGATATTAACCCCAGAACTCCTCAGAACTATTTACTTCTACACTATATCCATCATTTAAGACCTTAAACGGGCTCAGAACTCTCTTCAAAACCACAGCATATCAACATGGAAGTTAGCATATCATTTTTGTAAAATATTTCTTAAAATTATTTGAAGCGATATTAACCCCAGAACTCCTCAGAACTATTTACTTCTACACCATATCCATCATTTAAGACCTTAAACGGGCTCAGAACTCTCTTCAAAACCACAGCATATCATCACGGAAGTTAGCAAATTATCTTTGACCAAAATAATTCAATTTTTTTTAAAAGCGATATTAACGCCAGAACTCCTCAGAACTATTTACTACTACACCATATCCATCTTTTAAGACCTTAAACGGGCTCAGAACTCTCTTCAAAACCACAGCATATCAACATAGAAGTTAGCATATCATTTTTGAAAATTATTTCTTAAAATTATTTGAAGCGATAATAACAACAGAACTCCTCGGAACTATTTACTACTACGCCATATTCATCTTTTAAGACGATAAACGGGCTCAGAACTCTTTTCAAAACCACAGCATATCATCAAGGAAGTTAGCATATCATTTTTGTAAAATATTTCTTAAAATTATTGGAAGCGATATTAACGCCAGAACTCTTCAGAACTATTTATTACTACACCATATCCATCATTTAAGACCTTAAACGGGCTCAGAACTCTCTTCAAAACCACAGCATATCATCACGGAAGTTAGCAAATTATCTTTGACCAAAATAATTCAATTTTTTTTAAAAGCGATATTAACGCCAGAACTCCTCAGAACTATTTACTACTACACCATATCCATCTTTTAAGACCTTAAACGGGCTCAGAACTCTTCAAAACCACAGCATATCAACGTAGAAGTTAGCATATCATTTTTGAAAAATGTTTCTTAAAATTATTTGAAGCGATATGAACGCCAGAACTCCTCAGAACTATTTACTTCTACACTATATCCATCATTTAAGACCTTAAACGGGCTCAGAACTCTCTTCAAAACCACAGCATATCAACATGGAAGTTAGCATATCATTTTTGTAAAATATTTCTTAAAATTATTTGAAGCGATATTAACCCCAGAACTCCTCAGAACTATTTACTTCTACACTATATCCATCATTTAAGACCTTAAACGGGCTCAGAACTCTCTTCAAAACCACAGCATATCAACATGGAAGTTAGCATATCATTTTTGTAAAATATTTCTTAAAATTATTTGAAGCGATATTAACCCCAGAACTCCTCAGAACTATTTACTTCTACACCATATCCATCATTTAAGACCTTAAACAGGCTCAGAACTCTCTTCAAAACCACAGCATATCATCACGGAAGTTAGCAAATTATCTTTGACCAAAATAATTCAATTTTTTTTAAAAGCGATATTAACGCCAGAACTCCTCAGAACTATTTACTACTACACCATATCCATCTTTTAAGACCTTAAACGGGCTCAGAACTCTCTTCAAAACCACAGCATATCAACATAGAAGTTAGCATATCATTTTTGAAAAATATTCCTTAAAATTATTTGAAGCGATATTTACGCCAGAACTCCTCAGAACTATTTACTACTACACCATAACCATCATTTAAGACCATAAACGGGCTCAGAACTCTCTTCAAAACCACAGCATATCATCACGGAAGTTAGCATATCATTTTTGAAAATTATTCCTTAAAATTATTTGAAGCGATATTTACGCCAGAACTCTTAAGAACTATTTACTACTACACCATAACCATCATTTAAGACCATAAACGGGCTCAGAACTCTCTTCAAAACCACAGCATACCAACATGGAAGTTAGCATATCATTCCGTCAAAAAAATTCATGTTTTTTTTTTAGCGAAAATCGGCAGAACTCTTTCTAAAATGTATCAGGAACTATAGAAATATGTATATTGCCACTAGAAATTCAATTTGTTTGTGATATGCTGGACTTTTTATGTGGAAGTTAGCATATCATTATGTCAAAAATTGAAATAAAAAATTTTGAGGATAGTCACCAGAACTATTTCTAAAAAGTATCAGGAACTATAGAACTATGTATAGTGCCACTAGAAATTCAATTTGTTTGTGATATGCTGGACTTTTTATGTGGAAGTTAGCATATCATTATGTCAAAAATTGAAATTAAAATTTTCGAGGATAATCACCAGAACTATTTCTAAAAAGTATCAGGAACTATAGAACTATGTATAGTGCCACTAGAAATTCAATTTGTTTGTGATATGCTGAACTTTTAATGTGGAAGTTAGCATATCATTATGTCAAAAATTGAAATCAAAAATTTTCGGGGAATATCACCAGAACTATTTCTTAAATGTATCAGGAACTATAGAACTATGTACAGTGCCACTAGAACTTCAATTTGTTTGTGATATGCTGGACTTTTCATGTGGAAGTTAGCATATCATTATGTCAAAAATTGAAATTAAAATTTTCGAGGAAAATGACCAGAACTATTTCTAAAAAGTATCAGGAACTACAGAACTATGCTGCATGCGAACAGAACTCCATTTTTTTCTTGATATGCTGGCACTTGATATGCCAACTTCACATAGACGCCATATGTGTCCTTGCATTAATGAAAAATGTATAGCAATAGCAGGTATTCGACCACTAACAATTAAAATTAGAGCATGGATTTCATATTTTATGTGCATTAAGATTATTGTCGATCAAGTATGAATAATTTTTTTGCTACATAATTTTAGTATGTTTGTTGACTGGAACAAGTTCTAAGTTAGTAGCGGCGGCAGGTATGCTGGTTTAGCTAATTGAATTGCTTAATTAAACATCTATTAAGGTTTTTGTTGTCTTGTTGCCTGGGTCTCACGCTGTCTAATTAATTTGTTTCAAAACTAAGAATGTGTCGTTACGACTGGATTCATCTAAGATTTTTAAATGCTAGTAATTTCGGTGTCGGTTGCAGCATTGTTTCTCGTACCAGGAAATGTCGCAAGCGCATAATACAGGTACGTAAGTTGCGGTTTCCATTAATATGCATTGAGAACACATAAGGCAGGTAGGCACTCAAATATGCGAGAATTGACATTTGTGTCGATCTGAACCAGTCCCATCTAATGATCGCTGCTGGCAACGTTAGTTAAATAATTTTTATGTATTTAAATACGTATTAGAAGCGCTAATTCGAATCCGGATTCCTCTGTTTGTGAATGATTTGTTTAAGAGTATGGAACAGATCTAGCGAGTTATTCATTAATAGTGAACAAATAAACGGCATAAATAAATAGGTAGTCCCTACCTGACATTTTTTGAACATATCCAATAAGTACGAGTACATACCTGTTACTTAAAAAAAAAAAATTAATAATATGTAGGTGTGCAAGGAAAGTACCTGTGTTTTACCCGCAGGTAAACAATGCAATACGCATTGCAACTAATCGTACAATTGCACTGCCGTTGAACCCATAAAATAGCTAAAACACTTACTTTGTTCCTAACCATAAAAAGGTAAGCAGCGTTGACCACAAATCACAATGCGATTTCACATGTCTCACAACACCTTATTACACCATTGAGTGTCATAGACTTAGTCACGAAGCACAGCACTCGACACTTTTGTTTTGAATTTTCGACTTGAAAGTTTAAAATAGCGCGCGTATTGACGTGCGCCGCGCAGGCGTTTCCCCGGTGACTGCTCGACTGCCTCGACTGTCGACTGCGAGCGAGCTGCGCGCGAGTTCGTGACGGGTAGAGAGCGAAGTAGCCTGTTGTCACACTACTGTGAACGACTGGTTCGATTTGCGTTTCCTAAACATCAACAAACCTTAATTGACTCGTCAGCAAAATTTGGCTGTGGTGACTTTCCAAATTAGGATTAATTAAGGCGCGCGACATGAGAGCCGACTATGACTATAATAATTAATAATTATAACGTGATTAAAGACTTCACTTTGTAAATGTAATACATACATTACATAAATCACGTCTTTATCACTTACAGGGTAGACAGTAAACATAATCATTGTATTATTTAATAAAAACTAACAAGTGTAAGTTATTAAGAGGAGCATCGTTAGCAAAAGTGACATTCTAAATCTATGTTGATGTAATTTGACAATTGTACGGACGTTAAAAATATTTTTATTTTTTACGGTTAAGGCTTTAACTAAGTACCTAAGTACATTAAGTAAATATTTAATACTAATCACGCAAACAAACAACATCACGTAGCCACGTACTTAGAGATTTAAGTAACGGAACACCAAATTTAAAGTGGGCACCAATAAAAATTAAATGGTGTCGCCGTCGCCATTAAGACAATGTTTATTTTATTTTGCCACCATAATTACAAAATAATGTGTTTAAATTGTACCCACATCACATTAAGCGGGTAAAACTACACATTCAAAAGCAATTGTCAATGTTTTGCAAAGGGAAAAGCTTACGAATGTGGGGCAGCTTGGAAGTGGTAATGGCGTAGTCACGACACGGCGGAATCAACTGGGTAACTTACATTGCACATAAAACACTGGCTAAGGTCCGCTTGAAGTACGTGAAGCTAATTATAATACTTGGCTAATTATACAGCCTTATGATCTAGGTTGCCTACAGAATGTAATCTCTGAGCTAGCGAATGTGGCACGGAAAAACCACCTGCCTGACTAAACTGACCTTTGAATAGATATTTTTTGTACCAGTACTAAGGCTCATTGTTGATAAAATCTCTGGGTTAGTAGGTATTAGTGCTAGGCCTATAGTGTTTGTCCCTACACTCGCACATATTCACATATTTTAAGCAAAACACGTGTTCGTTATTTATTTCGTCTACCTGAGAGCTTAAAAACCTTCCCTTTTATTTCGACACTTATTTTATCTTCACTCCTCATTTTATGAGTAAGATTACGGTAATTCCCAATATACATTTTCAAAATATTTAGGTCCTAACATACCAGATATGTAAAATCATCGGAACTAACTAACTACATATAAATAATATTGGAAACACGACGGCGATTTCAATTTTTTTGTTTTTGGAACCTGACAAAACTTAAAAATCTTGAAAAATACTTACTGATCAATGACGAATCAGTAATCAGGGCATTTATTTGTGGATTGATTACCTACCTGAAAATTAAATAATAACCTAACTTAAAAAAAATATTTTTGATTGAAGCTTTTTTTGCTGACTGTACTTGCATTGCCATGCGTCCTACATTATTATGTGTAAAATGAACAAAAAATTTTACCTTGCTACTCCGCTACTCACGTGCAAAATAACCAAGCCTGTGTGAAATATATATGTTTTTCATGCAATCCCTCCCTCCACTGCTGCCAATAAAACACATATAAATCCCACAAACTTAATTATCCCTTACACCACATAAACACTGACGCGTTTCAATCCCTCTACGGGATCCTTATCAAAGTTTACACACAACCGTTACACATGCAAAACATTGCATGAAAAACATATATATTTCACACAGGCTTGGTTATTTTGCACGTGAGTAGCGGAGTAGCAAGGTAAAATTTTTTGTTCATTGAAATGGACCTCCGCAAAGTAACGCCTGATTCAATAAAATATTATTATGTGTACCAAATTTCAAGTCAATCGTACCAACCGTTGAACCAAGAGTTCCCTCCTGCGGAGACGGTCCGGTCAGATTATTGTATTGTCATCAGACTTCCTCAAGTACCTATGCTAATTTTCAGCGCAATCGGTTAAAAGTAGTGTCCGACCGAAGTCTCGGTTTCGGTTTCGGTTTCGGCCAATTTCGGCCAAAAATGTGATTTCGGCCGAAGTTTCGGTTTCGGCCAGAATCCGGCCGAAACCTTCGGCCGGGCCGAAATTACTTCGCGGCCTCTCGCGGCTCTCGCATCGGGAGCATTCGGCTTAATTCGGGCGCGTAAAGTAAAAGTACAAATTGGAATATGTACTCTAAGCTCCAGGAAGAAGGACTACAAAATAGTCCGAAACATGTCGAGCACCACTCGACTTTTTATACGTGAGTTATCCGTTTGTGTAATTATGATTAAAGTCTCACGGTAGTTTCATGTACCTATATCTATTTTCATTAAAAATAAACGTTTTTTATTTTGTTTAACAAAAAAAGAAACGATATCAAATAAGAAATCCTTGCAATAACCTTTTCCTTACGATTTGTACAGTAATTTTGAATATTTTGATACGTCTTCTAAAATTTCGGTTTCGGTTTCGGTTTCGGCCGAAATCAGAAAAAAACCGAATATTCGGTTTCGGTTTCGGTTTCGGCTAAAAATCGTGTTTCGGTCGGACACTAGTTAAAAGACATCTGCTTCAAAATTTAGTTACTGGATTCCACCCAGACAAACATACATACATAGGTACGTTGCAAGTTAATAAAAATCTTGTAAAAAAACTTACTGTTAGATATAGCTTTTTATTTTTTATTTGGCCTTTCCTTTAAAATATTTAAACATTGTCCACTGATCTTGCTTCAAAGACCTTTTGTGACGGGTTTCGCATTCATCGAAGGCATTTTATCCTTTGACGTAATTTTTTTATGCTGTTTCATTCCAATAGTTAAAAATATTTTCGAGACTAAGTTATATTGGTTTAGGAGATAAAAGGCGTGCATTTTTAATTACGGACAATTAGCAGACAGTGAAGGGTTGACGAAATGCAAGCAAGCGTTTAATTGTGGTTAAGAATCAACCGGTTTAATTGGTCATTATCGTTAAACGGTCGGACAGATCGTTCCTTGAGTTGATTACCAATTGACCCGGCTGGCCTTGCGTCGCAGAGCAGAGCTGCAGAGAATTATGCTATCTGTTATGAATATCACTTACTGCGACACGAAAAGTCAGACAACTTGACCCCTGTTCTATTAACCGTAGCACTACTTAACAAATTAGATCTGTAAATTAATCAGCACAGAAAGACGAACTGCGAATACTGAGGTTTGCGTTTCTTGACCTATATCTGTTAGGTGTAGTTCACCGCAGCGCGAGACGTGGATTTCGTTTGATTTGTTATATTGTGATGTATTTCCGACAAGAGGTAACAAACTCGTAAAATAATCAGCTTTTAACAGTTCCACTGAAGGCAAAAAGATACGTTGTGTAATAAATTATGTACAAATTACATAACACATGTTTTTATGCACAATTATGTACCTATTTAATAATTAATGTTTAATTTTAAAATCACTGGATCCACCACATTCGATGGATCCATCACATTCGTTAGGTCCATAAGTAATTAAAATCACCGATTGGTCACATATCACTGCTATTGGGCTTGCATTATTCTATTTATCATTAAAATAACCGCATTTACGTTGTACGAAATTGTATTTGTCAAATACATACTTAAATGTAAGTAGAGACGAAAGTATATTTCATGACTTCCGTGTCACTTAGCAAAACCCCTCTCTTGGGCGGCCGTAATATCTACTATTATGAGGCAAATTTTATAAAAACAAACTTCAGCGGTTTCATTATATCTAACAACAGGTCACCGCACACGGGTGGAATATTCAACAAGCCATGCTAACAAGTAAAGGTGAAAAACTTAAGTTAATGACCTGTTGTATGTGTGAGTAATGTGTGCGAATAGACAAATTGATGTTCCAAATTAGAAAGATGACCTAAATCCCATATCAGTTCTGTACATCTGTTTGCTCTATTAAAAAGCTACAGAAAAAAGATTAGTTAATAATTAATTCATTCAGCTAATTCAGGCTTATCACTATAGGCCGACCGCTTAAATGAGTCCTTGTCCGCGCGGGTACAGGGGCGCAGGGTAGGACCACAAAGGGGACTGAGAGCGGTGCGGGCGGGTAGTGCGCCTGCCGCCCGGACCTCTCTCGACCCCCTTTGTCGCCTAGGCCGCGCCCCTGAGCCGCGCGGGCGACGACTCATTTAAGCGGTTGGTATATTGGGACCGAGCGCGACGACAGCGCCACGTGATAATCGGCCATTATGAACAATATTGTCACCGCTGTCAAACAAGAAGTAAGTAAATATTGTGAAAAATATTAATGAAATCTTGTGTTATTTTACTATATTACACAATTTTGGACAACGGTAGTCAGTAACATTATTGCCAATAATATTAAAATTGTTGTTTTCAGTGAAATTTTAGAGGTTAGGTAACTTACTTTTTTTTTCTTACGGCAAATATCCACTTATTTCTTTGGTCTCGTTTCCACCATGGTCTTGGAAATTGGTAAAATTTACAGTCGCTATTCTTCTTGGTGTTATTACAATTCACAACAACACATCTTACCAGGACCATATTTTTATCTCAAAAACGATTAGAAAATGTTTACTGCAATATGGATTTGACAGCTCAAGTCAGCGATAAAAATGACAATTTTAGCCGTAGCGAGCGCTGTGATCGTTTAGGCTACCCCCTCCACCCGCTTTGCACTCTCCCAATAGAAGGCAGATTATTTGCTTTTATTAAGATAAATATATGTGGTCAATAAATATGTGCGATAATTGATACATTAACGCTTAACAAATCCATACTAACTAGCAAACATCAGTAATTTTTATTTTTATTTTAGTACCTAACATGTAGTACATAACCAGGACTCTAAAATTATACACGTTTTTAGTATTAAAACTTAATCCTCACTAGAGACAACGATTGACCTTCTAGTGTAACTTTTTGACACAAGAAGTCGCCTTGAACACGTGATAAACCCAATTTTTAAAAGCAAATTTGCAGCGCCTTCCAGCGACACGATACTGACACGACAACGAACTATTCTCACAATACTCGACATTTTAACACGAACGTTTTCGAGACGTTACGCGCGACATAAAACTTACACTAAAGACGGTGAACACTTGAACAGTATGCTTAGCGAAGGTTTTCGGTCACAAAACAAGGCTCGAACGCGTTTGCTTTAAAATATCAAATACTATGAGAAGAGTTTGTTGCCGCTTCGATCCGCAAGCGCAAGTGGCGCTGCCAATTATTCCATAGTAATTGAGACGTTTACGTGAACGCGTTCGAGACGTTTTTATTTGCGAAAACTTACACTAGAGGCTCTGGTGTCAAGAACAGAGAAATTTACCTTGAATAGTATAGCGTATAGGCCGTAAGCAGGTGTGATACTGCACAGCTTGAAAAACGGAGTATTGACATTGGTAAATTTATACTAAAGAAAATAAAGACAATGGGTATCTGTATCATCTTATTGATGGTATTCGCACAAATGTAAAAGAATTCTTAGCAAGCCAGCACAATGGACAATAGAACGTGCCGGCCGGACAGCCGGCGATCGTCATAAAGAGGCTCATTGTGAAGTAAGCGACGTTATAGTCATCGTGAATATATTTATTTTTCATGACATCTAAATGAATAAGCTTTCTAAAATCGAATTTGTTAAACTTCTGTTGAGGTGAAGAGTTTTTTTCCCTTCGTTTTGTTAATTTTCTTTTCTTGCTTTACTTAGGTACTTGTTTACTTAGTTTTGCATACCCCAAATACCTACGGGATCTTAAAACAAAATAAGCGATGTCGACGATACTAAGATTTGGGAAGAAAGCATTTTTTGAAATTATAAGTATCATTCGAAACTGGTAAGATTAATTAATCAATAGTTTTTTTTAGGGTAGACCGGGGGCAATAGTACCACGGGTCAATAGTACCATCGCCTATAACTCTTCAACTACACCGAAATATGCATGTGTGTGTATACACGAGTGTGCCTTGAGCGTGTCTCAACCTGCTCACTAGCCGGCCACTCGCTGCCGCTCGAGATGCACATGCTAGAAGACGATTTGTATTTTTGACTGACCAAGGTAAATATTTACGATTTACGTTTTGTACCAGTGTTTATAATGAAATGGTCGTAGTGTGAAAGTTTTACTGGCGTGTGATTCTCTAGTTATTAAAGTTTGTAATGTATCACAGTTTGGGGGTCAGTTATGTATAAAAATCGAGATTTGTGAAGTTTAGTGGGTGCGAGTAAAAAAGGGCAATTGTACCACAACACTCGGGGTCAATTGTAACGTTACAATTGACCCTGTGCTACAATTGACCCGGAGTTTTTACCCGACTGCTGAAACAAATCGTGTAATGTTTTCAAGGTTCATGTACGTATGCATGTATGTGAGTTTGTTTGTTCCACCATAACTTTTAGAACCGTTACCAGATTTTAACGTATGAGACATCGTTAGAATTCTTATTTTATTCGGATTAACGGCGGCTGACTAGCTTTTGAAAACAATCAATATGGCGGCTGTCAGTTGTGAAGTGTCCAAATGTGAATTGATTATATTTTACTAATAACGAATAATGATTGATCTATTCGATGTTAGGTCGTGATATGTATAAAATATTTTTGTAACAAGTTACATCTTGGGTATTTTAATTTACATATTTATTATTTTAATTTATATAATAATACTTTTGATTCATTCCGATATATTTCGGGATCTATATAAATTAAAATCCCGCAATGTTATGTGTTTCTACTGAATCAGATAATACTAGGTGCTGCATTATTGAAAAATGATTTGTTTTGAAGGATGGGGTTGATTGTACCAGGGGTCAATTGTAACTGTATGGGATTAGTAATTATTAAATAATTCGATATTTATACTGTATTGAGATGTTGTTATTACTGGAAAGGTGTGCTATGAGCACCCTTAAGTGTTTTTTTATTATAAGTAGACATAATATGTTTCAATAACTTGGAGATTATTATAATACGCTTAGGTCAACTGAAATGCTAGCTTTGTCTAGTCTAAATACGAGTATATAATTAAGACTGATGTATCGTAACAAGCTAATTCGTCTTAAGAAATGTACAATCAATACTGATTGATTAGTGCATTATTTTGGATTTTATTTACCTTTGTTTTTCTGGTACAATTGACCCGTACGAGGGGTCAATTGTAACACGAGGACTTCATGAACAAAAACTCATTTTGCACCATTCTGATGCTATCAAATATAAATTATTTTCTAGATTCTGATAGCCAACTAGACTAGAATGTTATATCCTAAGCGATTTCTAGGTGGTGGCCTTAGATTCTGAGTTATGGGTAATTATTTGGAAACTGGTACTATTGCCCCCGGTCTACCCTACTGATACTGAATCACAAAAAAATGGATGGTAAAAAAGAATCACTTTTTACTAAGCACTAACAGTTACCCAGTAGGTAGGTGGGTCATACAGAATTAAGGAAAACGAAATTATAAAAAACTAGCTTTTGCCCGCGGCTTCGCACGCGTGAACCATGAGTATTTCAAAGAAGCTAGCAATCAAGCAAGCGAACAACCAAACCTGCAAGCTTTCAAGCATGCATGCAAGCATGTAAGTATGCAGGCAGGCATGCAAGCAGGCATGCAAGCATGCAAGCAAGCGTGCAAGCAAGCATGCATGCAAGTAAGCACGCAAGCATGCATGCATTCAAGCAAGCATGCAAGCATGCATGAAAGCAAGTATGCAATCAAGCATGCAAAGCAAGCACTCAAGCAAGCATGCAATCAAGCCCCCGCATTGCCCCGCTACCTTGATTTTTCTGAAACTGTAAATATTGCAGGATTTTAATAAAACAAACCTAACCTAACCTATAGGGCTGTCCTAAAATATACCCTAAATAGCTTTTTCCCGCGACTTCGTACGCGCTATGACGTAAAACGAAAAAATAAGTTTTTTCCCGTTCCCGTGGAAATTTTGGGGAGTGCTTTCGGAGTACACTTAAAGCCTTTAAAGAAACACACGTTATAAATGTTAAGTCTCTTTCTTCCGCTGTTTCGTCTGGAAACGTAAAGTCCCGTTTTTTCCCGTCCCTGTGGGCGTTTCGGAAAATCCTTTCTTAGTGTTCCCCTACACTCCCGAATATACCTACGTGACAAATTTCAACTTTTCCCCCGCGTCCCGTTTTTCCCGTTCCCGTAAGAATTTCGCCAAATAGACCAATTCCCGAAATTCTTACGGGAACTCCTACACTCCCCAAGGAACCATTTTGCAAAATTTCAGCTTTCTACGACCAGTAAAACGAAAAATCCTGTTTTTTTCCCGTTTCCGTGGGAATTTTGGAAAGTACTCTCTTAATGCTCCTCTACACTCCCGAAGCAACCTACATGCCGAATTTCAGCTTTCTGCAACCAGTAAAACGAAAAGTCCCGGTGTTTCCGTTCCCGTCGGAATTTCGGGAAATCCTTTTGTAGTGCTCCCCTACACTCCCCAAGAGAACTTGAAGGCCAAATTTCAGTTTTATACGACCAGTAAAACGAAAAATCGATCCCGTAGAACTGAATATATAAATCCCGTTTTATTTCTTATCCCGTGGAAATTTCCAAAAATCCTGAAATTAGTTTCTTAGTTTTGTAATCACCTACTTATCTATCAAATTTGAAGAGTCTAGTTATTATAGTTACAGAGATAGCGTCACTCGGAATCGAATATATCATCATCATCATCATCATCTCAGCCATTACAAAGAATCGAATATATAATTCCCGTTTTTTCCTTATCCCGTGGGAGTTTCCAAAAATCCTTCCTTAGTGGATGCCTACATTGTATAAGGTATCTATGTGCAAAATTTCAAGTCTCTAAGTCCAGTGGTTTGGGCTGTGCGTGGATATATAGTTAAGTCAGTCAGTCAGTCAGTCAGGACTTTGAATTTTATATGTATAGATAAAAAGTAAACAGATCACAATCAAACTTATTTTATTGGTTGACTGTGTTATAAACACTTATATACCTGTATTGTTTGCAGCCACTGTACCTACCTAAAACCAGACTCAGCACTGAAAAGGTTAGTTGAGGTTAATGGCAACGTAAGTACAAGCTCAGCAAGCTTATGAAATATATCTTGGTCGTCCAGGTGGTTTAATGAAAAAATGTTTATGTCAGAACATCAACCGCTCATCCACCTGCAGTAGCTTATTTGTTTTTCAAGTCAAACATGTCTTAGCTTACAAGCTAGAGCGCAGTCTGGTACCTAACATAATATATATAAGTAGGTAGTTTTAAATCGCTAAGAAGAAAGGTAAATAGTAATATATTTATAATGCCAAATTTAATGAGTAAATGTTATAGTATTCATAATGAGAACCAATCATTTCAACGATAAACATTTGACAAAGGCATCGCAAACTCTTGATTTGGAAAATTTTATTATCTGCTATACCTACCTACTTAATTCGTAAACTTAAAAAACAATCTAAGAACCTAATCGTGTGGTTCAGGTTATGTTACATCAGTTTATAATTTTTGTAATTAGCCAAATGATGAGATGAGTTTGTAAAATGATGCTTTTCCTGACACGTTATTTTGTACAATCTTGATAAAAAAAAAATACTATATTTTTCGTGGACACAAAGCTTGTGTGGGACCTATTTCTATTCGGCGAGCATCCTGCCAATTGACCTTGTAGTTCGTGCCTCGTAATTGGACCTTTGTAGCCTGAATCGATTCAATAATATGTCCGCCGGTGCTGGCACAGGCCTAACGAATTTTATGTTCCTGGGCACATACTCGGCGACCTAAATTAAGTAGCTGAGTGATCTTAAGGGGTAGTTAGTTAAGTTTTAGTAGTGATTGGAAAAGCCAGATTCGAACTTGATAGCTTTTATCATACGACCAGATTGATTCGATTGTTTATACATACATACGTAAATCATGTCTTTACCGCTTACAGGGTAGACATAGCCTAAACGGTATTTTGTTTTCTATGTAAATACACATGAGCAAGTTTCCAGAATCTTTGTCTCAACAGAGCATAATTAAACCGAAATTGTTTATAAACGGTAACAAACTTTGATAAGATGTAGAATTGTAGATTCTTAAAAAAATAGCGATTGGAGTGACCTGCCACAGGATCATAAAACAACTCGAGCAAATGCACGTTAAATAGCAAGCGACCCCGCAAACAGTTTCCCAGTTTTCCATTATCAGCGCGCATCAATACTCCATGTCTCCAGCTGATAGGTGGCACAATATTTGTGTGATTTATGCGAAGTTCATTCCTCGCACCAGGAAACCATTTATCATACGTTGTCAATTGGAAGGCGACCCATTTTCGCGACGCGGGGAGTTGGTTGCTTTTCTTGCGGTTCACTTGAAAGTGATGATTGTACAGTTTTTATAATGACGGCGACGCTTTAAGTGTGAGCTTCAACATGAAGCAAAACTTGGTATCTGCTAAATTGACGAAAATTGTAGAGCACACTGTAGAGCATTTTTGTTTTACAAAAACCTATATGAACCATGAGTACCTACTTTATTCTTACGAGTATACTTTCCTTGTCGGATTACAAATTGAAGGCTAATGCCATCGAAAATTTAATCTGCTGTAGGTATCAGCGAAATGGAGTGTAATAGTGAATACGGTTTTGCGAAAATAAAATAAATGGGAACTGGAACACATTTACTAGAGCGGATTCGGTCGGCCGCGGAATATGCACGGACGTCCAGGCAATTTCGCAATGCTAATGCGCACATCATATTAAACATCAAACTTGGTAACTGGTAACTAAAATATTTAGCTAGTTGATTAAATGAGTTTTATAGTCGTTAAATCGTAATTTAACCTGACCAAATTCATTTATTTAAAAACGTATTCACCTATTCAGTGTGAGAACATTCATACTTAATAACCAGACGTATAATTTTCACTCAGAGTCTATGGATCGTCATAAGTAAAAGCGTTTCATTAAGATAATGTTTTCTTAACTTGGATTTAATTGTTTTAATAGCTCTGTCGAGACAAATATTCGGGAAAATGGCTCGTGTGTATTTACATAGAAAACAAAATATCGTCATTTATATATGCGAAGGAGAAATATCATAGCTAAAATTTATTCGGATAATAAATTAAATCTAAGAAAGCATTAATATTAAAAACAGATGAAATTGCTTACAATGTTTTTGTAGGTCCATCACATGATTAAAAGATAAATAGGTAAATAAACCTACCATTAAGTTTTTGTGTACAAATCATACACACCAGTTTTATTTTTGTTCAGTTTTAATTTAATCATACCTGCTATAAGGATGGATTCGAATGAATACTAAAAGTGGTATAGAAATGGCTGTCATGTCAAATTGCGTGTAGACGAGCAAAAGGTAACGCTACGCTATCGGAAGCATTGGGCATCGCTTGGCCATTGGCCCGCGATTAGATTTATCGGGCCGGCGAGCACGGAGCGTCTCCGCCGGCACACTGCAGAGATTCGTGAATTTTATTGTTTCCCCTCGTGCGATTTTGAACAAACTTTCTTGTTCGCGCGACCGCTTGAACGAACTTCGTAAGCCGGCATTAATCTTAGGACAGTCGTAGTTTAAAACTCGAAGCCGGTGAGAACATTGTTACTTACTTCGAGGTTTAAGGCATTGGAGTTTTGTACGTCCGTTCATTCGTAGCCGCTAAGAATTTATTGATTTTACCAAATATTTTACTGTGATCGAATTGCTATAATTATTAGAGGACTCATTTGTCTTTAACACATGTGTATTTCTAAATGTCAGTGAAAATTAGAACACATAGAAAAATCCGAAAAGTAAAGCTATGGCCGGGAAACGAACCCGGATCCTCGTCATTCCGTGACGCGTGCTATACCCCTACACCACCCATAGCAGGTGGGTAGTCTCCGATTTTTTCTACCCGTTACTAACTGTCACGTGACCTTTTTGTTACTATGCGAATTTTTGTCGCCAAGCGTCATCTGTTTGAATGATGTGTCTGTACGACACAATTACAAACTCCCGTGGAACATCTACTGCTCACCAGGGACGAGAGAAGGCGCTGTTTTTCAAATGATAGGTACTATCAAATGAATCAAAAAATTTTATTTCTTGATTTTTATGTTTTACTTTTTCGGTTTTTTCGGGGTGTATTTATAATGAGCATAGTATGGTGACTTATATAGTACTTCGAGATTCCATCAGTCTACTGAACTGAATTTTACATCGCGGACTTCAGTTCTCAGCGCGGGATAATCACAAATCCGCCGGGGATGTGCGAATGTGATTTATCACGTCACCATGAATAAGGCATGACTTTTGAGGGTTGGATGTATCCATCATAATCTTGTTATTTGTAAAAATAACCTCGCAATATCATTAGGGATATAATCCGACGGTTTAAATTGGGCGTTTGCTGTACGCGTCTAACCATATTAATTATTAATTGGCTTAGTACTTTTATTACCTACGAAAAAGAAGCCAATGCGTATGCTTCTGGTAAGTTTTACCCATGCAGTGTGCATGCACTTACTTTAGCTCACTTTTATTGTTTTCAAATAATTTTCTTCAAAAAAACTTATGGTTATTTCCAGTCCAAACGTTACCTCGGTTAGGTACTAGTAATAGTAAACAACCACGATGAAATAATACAATATTGCAAAGAACTAAACCATGATAGATTTAAATTAGTGACAATTCACGATAAATTTTGGCATAAAATAACAATGAGATTATAATTATTATTCTCAACATATTATTATTCCGATGAAGCAAGCGATAAGTGGCAAGCGCAGCGGTCGCTGGAGTCGAGCCATTTAGTTGGCTGTATCGCAGTCGGCGCAAATCTAACTGCCCGAGTCGTGCCTTAAATCCAAACCGTAATTGGCCTTTGTACAAAACGCTGCAAAACCTGATGAAATATGCTTTTATTGTACGGAACAACGAAATACAGCTGCAGGGTTCAGAGCGCGACGTGTGCGGCTGTGCGCGAGCAAGCAACACCTCTCGCTCTGTTTAACTGTAACGGCTGTAAAACTGCAATCATCTTACAACCGCAAAAATTACTGAAAAATAGTGAAAAGTAAGATCTGAAAATTATACAAAAAATATTAACTATGCTACTTCAGGAATAAATCAAAATATATCGGTTGGCGGTGCCTAGGTACTGATTAGCTTTAAATCGGTGCTAAGACCATAGGCAATATGTAGGTAAGTATATAGGCTAGGTTTACTCCTGCCGCGGCTGCCACAGATTGCAATGTGTTACTCAAATTTAGAATAATTTTATCTATTTCTTGTGGTTGCGCAATATATATACGTATTTTTTAACAAATCTACTAACTACAGATTTTATATAGATTTTACTTAGACACTACCTATCTGTTACTAGTTCGCTTCAACCTATTGTTTTTTTTTTTTTTTTTTTTTTATATGAATAGGAAGGCAAACGAGCAAGTGGGTCACCTGATGGTAAGTGATCACCACTGCCCATAGACACCCGCAACCCCGGAGGGATTGCAAATGCGTTGCCAACCTAGAGGACTAAGATGAAATGCCTCTTGTGCCCGTAATTTCCCCGGCTGTCTTACTCTCCACACCGGAACACAGCAGTGCAAGCACTGCTACTTAGCGGCAGGATTAGCGAGTAAGATGGTGGTAGCGATCCGGACGGACCTTGCACAAGGCCCTACCACCCGCAAACTTGTGTTAGATTCTGACCCAATATAAATGGGATTGGGATCAACTGGAAAGTAAACCCTTTCAAACCAAAATATATTTTCATTTCATACCAGTCTTGCCGTCTTTTAGTAATCAGAGATCATTTCGAAATAAGATTCCAACAAAATGAGAATGTATTCAGTTTAGAGATAGTTAAAATCGCGAGCTTAATGTAGTTAAAAACATGTGATAACATTGTATAAATTATGATGACCACATTAGTTATGATTTGATGTTTAATAGCATTTAAAATTCATGAAGTACGTACCTAGATACATACAATACAGCTTAGAATCTATTACGGCTTATAATTTCTGTCATTTCATAAAGGTACTTATTTCGTTTGGGCTCTAGGATTTTTAAGTTGAAAGTTAAAACCGGATCTGTGTTAGTAACTACCGGTACCTAAGTACCTTACTATCAGTGCTCGGTCCAATTTACACAACGCGAATAGTATATAATTATTTCTTGTGTAGCCACGCAATTAAAATATGCGTTAGTTTAAAATTTATGCAAATCATTCGCAAATCATGAACAGCGTTTTATTTAAGCTTGGGTGAGCTCGTTATGGAATGAGAGTATGTAACTCTGTTGACTTACGCAACCCTAATAAAACAATTTTGTGGAGTGCTACCATGTCTTCATTATATTTCGCCTGCAGCAATAAAACAATATATATCTACCTACGTTCTGTTTTTCTAGGTACGTTTATACACTCGCTGCGATTCATGTGATGTATACTCGTTATACTCTAGGCTACCTGCCGTGAATTGGAACGTAGGATAGGTACCGGGAGGAAAATTATCAATGTGTAGTGGAGCGTGGGATTGTTTTCGAACGTTGCCCCGACGACCGCTGAACCACCGAGGAATGCAAACTTGTGACCTAGTTGCTGACCAGTGAAGTAATTAGTTCCAGGGCCCAGTTAACCGACGCTTCTTAGAATTTTCTAGTAGGCTCTACGGGTTTCTTTACAAAGTTACAGGCACTACAGTTAATTGGAGGTAATTGAAAGTGAAGTTTCCTTCGTTTTCCTGCGTATTCGTTAGACGGCAACTTATTGAATGTCCGTAATTATTTTCAACGGATCCTGCTTCTATTGTTTTCATTTAGGCAGATAAAATAGATTAGAATTAAAATGTCTGTGACGAGGTTAAATTTATTTTATGATACGAGGTCGTCGTGAATAAAACTTAGCCGTATTTTATGACGACAAATTTCTAACAAATGTAAAATATATCCTCAAAATGTCGTAGCTACATAACCTAAGAGTGTTGAGAGCCTGTACCCTAATGGCGCGACCGGGCTGCTACCTACCCACTGCGGTCTGGATTCACACCTCGCCCAGAGACGAATTCTATTGAGGTGAATTGTATTTGAAATGCCATTTACTGAGAGTGTTAGCTCAATTTATGGGGCACAGTAATTGACTATTAATTTTCACGAGCTTTGGGCTCCATACGGCATTAATTCAGGTAATGATTCTGTCTACTCCACATGAGGCTACTATGAGGCTCTTATAAACGTGCGGGTGTGATTTTGAATTGTCGTAACAGTATAATTTGCTTTATAAATAAGATAATTGTTCATTTATTGTACTGACTATGGAAGAGAACTCTGACAGTGTTAAGTATATTAATAAAAAAACGACGAAGCTGTTCAGAAAAGCAGCGGTATATAAATTAAAATCATGTAACCTACTCAAAATTGTCATGACAAGTAAAGAATGCGCAGCAAAAGAAAGTCCGTTAAGCCAGTAAAAACCCAATAACAAATATTTCAAGTTGATTTATACAGAAAAACAGACCGTGAAGTGTAAACTAATAAAGGCACGCCTTGAATAGCGAATTTCTTTTGAGTTTAAAACATTATTTTTGAGTATGTTTTTCAATCCTGATTTTTGTTTCGTCATTGAACCAACACGTCCGGATTGTTACGCTGACTGAACTAGTAGATAACTGGATTCACTGGGAAAATCCCATTCATGAATTGCTTTAGTCAAAAAAGTGAGTTTGATCAAACTACAGGCAGGCAGTGTTTATTTACTTATTTTATTTTCTTTTATTTACCTTTACGCTCGGTTAGTCCGGCACTGAAAAAAGGATGCGAAAATTTGTCGAGTCGCGGTCATAAATATCCGAAAGCGACAGCAGGGTCCGCCATTTTCCTGTTGACAAAATCGCACCCACAATACATTCAAACTTGTCTAAAGTTTCCATTGTTTATAGCTCTACTAGCGATTGCTAAGTGGAGCTTACTCTGCATCCTTTTAATTCAATTAAGTACATGGTTTATTTTAGCTAATGGATGAAAGTTCGTAATTTAATTACAGGTATAAATTTTAGTTCCATGTTTGACACAGGTTTTAGGCTGAAAATTACATTTATTAGTTACATTAATGTATTTGATATGCGTGTTCTGTGACATTGAGCATCTTGGTTTTCGACTTTGAAATTGATAGCGCTTATTGAAGCGCTCCGGCAGACTGCCACATCTACGGCGATACTCTGTCCTGAAAAGAAAATAATCTTGATGAAACGTCTTGCAATAAAGAGAGAAACGTCTTCGTTGTCGTTTCACGTTTTCGTCGAAATAAACTGGGACATTGCGTCGACAAAGCGGAAAACTTTATTTTCATACTAAGTCTTGCAACAGTTATTGTCTTTGTTAATACCTCATTCAAGCACCCTATTCTGTACATTCCCACTAATGAGTTTTCTTCTGGAGATGTCAATTGAATTTTGTTTTTATTGTTCTCGTTAGTGCTGTGTGAATATTTTATCTCCAACCTACTAAGTAAGTAAGTATCATTATTGAAAATGTGCGGAAAATATAATATTGCGGTGGAGCGGTGACTGGGTAGGTAGGTAAAACTTGTCCCCCAATCGAGAATCTTTTTGAAAACTGTGTTAATTAATTTACTGTTCGTACCCACCTACTGTTTTAATTACGTGTATTTGTTTCGAGAACATCAGTATAACACTTGGTTAGAATATTTCTCTACTTAATAATCATGTTAGTGTTTCCTCCGTGTGTATAAAGTAAGAAGTTTTCATTATTACTAAAAGCAAGAGCATCAATGTACAGCTGGAGAAAGTACTACGAACTGTGTTCGTTAACACTTACTCCCGCTAAAGTTTATTTGGGCAAGTTTTGTTACATTTATTCAACTTCGACTCTGGACAACTTTTAGGTTCGCACGAATTTTTAAGCTTGAAAATGCATAGGTACTTTTTAATTTCGTATCTTTTTTTATTTGCAGATTAATTGCTACCACATTATATTATTCAATATTCTTTGCTCCCAGACCAGCATGGAAGAAACAATAGAAATATTACATCATACACAAATCACGTTTTTAACCCTTACGGAGTAGACAGAGCCTAAGGTAACAGGTACCTACAGGCCACATTTACCAAGATTGTGGGCGTATAGGTAGAAAATGGAATATTTAGCAGTGCCATACAATTTATGTTCTTGTACCAACGTTCCATAAAAAAGAACACAGAGTACAGTATTTAGAATAACAAACATACAAGAAATTAGCGGATGCTGCAAAGGTTTCGTTTTCTGCAAAATCCAAAGTTCAGATTGCTGTTAAAATGAAGGCAATTTATAAGCATCCATCCATTTTATAAGCATGATGCTTATTCTCTTCTCTGTATGCATAAATAATACCCTCTACAAAACATTTGGGATTCATCTCGATACCCGCGCGGAGTTACCTAATCAAGTAAAAGCAGGTGTAAGTCCCTATTGATTTTCCCCGTCATTCACTCACTGGCTTCTCAAGTTCCATGAGCCTGTGAGAGCTTAATTTATTCACAAACTTTGGAGGTCACCCTGTATATCACCAATACATGAAGTTCCACGCAGTTGTGTGAGATTGAAAGCATAGTTCTCCATATTGAACAGGATTTGTTGTGTATTCGTGGAATTCGGTGAAAAGGGTTTGCGTAACAAGGGAATGTGAACTACCTAAATGTTTGCTGTTTCAACTTTTTTGGCTTCAACGTGATTATACTTATAATGTAATGTACGAACCCTTAGCAAAATTACGTTTAAACCTACTGCGGCAAACCCGAAAGGTGGGTTATGATTTCAGCTGGTGTGAATTAATGTACACCTGTGTTCATTGTTACCGTTTAATTTTCATACTATTCATCACAATTTGTCGAATGAGGTATCGTTAGAAGCATCATTATCGTCCGCTAGTTGCAAGGTATGTGACGTCATACTAAATTCAATATGGCGCCACCTAGAGGGCATAAATGGATAAAAAAAACAAAAAAAACTGGGCCGTTATTGATGTCCAGTTAGAGCTTCATTAGCAAATCCTAAATGCACTGATGAGAATATATAATATACAGATCACGTTCCATACAAAGTTAAAAAGTGATAGTCGTACAGTCCTTGAGCTCTTAGAATGCCTTGCTTGTCTTGCTGTCTCACCCACTCCGCCGATTCAAGTATCAAACCCATAAGAGTGTGTCACGGACTGTATGTAGGTAGGTATTTTTGAAATGAAATGAAATAATTTATTTGGCTTTAGACGTGGTAAAAAAGTGATCTAGTATTTAGTGTTTATGTCCAGCGATACGTCTAACCAAATAAATTGGCATGCAAACATTGTCTTATTTACTAAAGCGGATTTTGTAGTTTGAAATAGCACATTTTAAAGAGTTTCCATTATTATTAAACAATAAATTCAAATATAAATATTACTACAAATTATTAGTATTACCTACAATTATTTATTTTAAATATTCTTTGTATGTACGTAAGCGACTTCTTGTACTAAAATAGTTTTACACGCCACTAAAACTGTTAAGTAAAAATTTGAATACGGCCTGAGTTACTAATGTAGCATTTGTTTTTCGAACGCTATTTTTTACCAAAACCGCTCGCTAAAACGTAGACCGCTTGAACGAAATATGAAATTTAATGCAGGTCAGTGAGTTCCAGGTTTATAGTGTAGTTGTAAAGAGTGGGCAGCCCGTCCGGACGCCCAGTTCGGCACTGGGCCAAGCACGTCCACAATTTACTTATGCTAAAGCTACACAGGCGGAATTAGTCTTAGCGGAAAGCGGGCAGCGTAAGGCCCAACATATGTTTAGGACGTTTATTGTAACGACCTGTACATGTACTAATTTAAGTCACATATACTAGCGACCTTAGCGGCATTGGTATAAAATCTGAAAACGGAATATTTAACATAATATATTGTAAAGATACGAAATTACATTTGAAATTTAACATGAGCTTTTCGGTGAAGGAAAACATCGAGAGCGAAGCTATTCAATGGTGAGTGTGAAGTTAGTTAGAAGTGGGAACTATAGCCTAAGCCCTCTTATTCTGAGAGGAGGCTGTGAGCAGTGGGACGTATATAGGCTGGAGATGATGATGATTGTAATGGTAAGTATTGTATTGCAAAGTGTGAGTCCTACTTTTGGAAATGGCCTATAATTGATTAGTTTCGATATTTGATTAAGAACTACGTTTCGCATTCCTAAAAATAGGACCTTGGACTTTATGAGGTTAAACTCCCATGACTAGTTTCGGTTTGTTTCGGAAAACCTTCTTCAGATGTAATTCGCAGTACACACGGAAGCTGCCAGGTCCTCTAGTTCCGAGCGAGGGCTGGAACGGCGCGATGCGTCTCTCGCGGTCAGGTGTTTAAGTATAAAAGCCGCTTAAGCATCCTTACTTTGGCATTCTGGCATTATCTTTGAATTGTAACTCTGTAAGATGGTGAGATGGTACGGTCCTCGTCGCTGAAGGTAGGTACACAACAAGCACGGCCAGTGGGCGTCGCGGTGACACCTAGTGCTCCCGTAACGCTCACAGTCATGGCCAGGAGGGAACGTGTGTGTTTTAGACGGTAGGCCTCTCCCCTCATTCCATAGGGAAGGCAGCGGCGAGTTGGAGAGTCCGTCATACTCCCGTTGCTGCCCCGAGCGCGGGAATGCATAAGGTGCATTTTCCACACGTTAAAAAAAGGTACACAACAAGCAACAGTAACAAGTATATTTCTGCTCGTCAGTGTAAATGTAGGTACCTATTACAACACTCGTACTAGCAATCATCGACACGCTAAACGCTACGCTTGTGGCTTTTGTAATAGTCTTAGCCTTACTTAGCTGCGCTCCTCCTACCGTGATACGAATATACTCTGCACTCGGAAATATGCCTCTATTCTGTATGTTTTGACGGTTGCCCCTGACGTCAGAGCATGGTGCGGAGAAGGATAACCTGCCAGTTTTAACTTAATTTTCACAAAAGCACCGCATTGTTCTTTTGTAGGGTGGTTAAAATATGAACATTTTGGGAAAACAAAGAATACTCGTACGTATAAATGAATTTTCAAGTCTTTTCGGAAGTAGTCAAGTCAAGTGGCAAAAATGGAACATTTATAGTTTCGCCATGTCCGTCTGTCAGTAAGAGGCTTAGCTCAGTCTTAGTAGGTACTAGAAAACTGTAGTGTATAAGTTCAAGCAATTTGATTTTTGGGTCACCGTAAAACCTTATCATAGTGAATAATTTTACTGGTAGGTATTGTCCTTTCTGGAGGATTTTTTATACGTTTTTCATTTGTTTAGAAAATTTTGATAGCTTAGGTAGTAAAAATGACACAAAATCTCAACTTTGTAACTAATAGGTATATTTTGACAGATGAGTGTTGCGGATGTCCTTGGGTGGTGGTGACCACTTACCATCAGGTGACCCACTTGCTCGTTTGCCTTCCTATTCATATAAAAAAAAAATTGTACTTAACAGAAACAGAGCGTTTATATCTTATTAAGTAGAATTCGAACATTAAATAAGTAGATTGTAAATATTAACTGAGACTTAGGGCATTTTATTGTACAAAAAATCGGCCTTTATACCCCGAAATAAGTTCCTTGCTTACACACAATGAAGCGAGTTAAATATTTTGCAACAGAATTTCGTTATTAAATATTCTTGCAGCTGCCAAACGTATACCGACGTTTGATTGAACGGAAACGCTCCCAGTAAACGCTGAAGGGCTGAAATCATTTAATAACGCAAAAATTTTACTTAAGCCGACCCGAGTGCCCCGAGCGGAGTTATGCTAACGAACTGCCATTATGTTGCGCCCTCGTGTCACTGTGTGAAGGTTTTGCACTCTCGACCGAGTTATGGCAGAGGGTTGTTTCGGAAAATCATTTGTTGCTTTAGGGAAAAGCGGGCAGTAAGATCGCGCGCGGCGGCGTGGCAGCACGCGTCGGACCAGCCCTTAGCGACGCGATCATAACCGCTCACATACTTCGATGAACACTGACGGAGGTGCTTTTTACTGAAACAACAAATGAAACGTGACACTGTTACGCACAGTCCCCCGTGACAGAGTGAGTCTAAGTGGTGTTCAAAAAACTATAAAAGACCTCGCTTAAGACGTTGATGGATTGGATGTTTTTGTGAAACTTGGAATGACTGATATAAGTAAGTTTACTGCTGATTAGTTTAATGAGTTTATGTTAAAACGGTTTATTATGAAACTTTTGATTTCGTCTTTATTGTGTTCATTAATTATATTTCAAAGCTCGTCACAGCTTCTTTTAAAAAGTTCCAACTGTACCGGCTCGTAAAAAGTTTATGAATGGAAACTAATTTCATTTTATGACAGCTTTCATATTTTCCCAAATTCCTTGAAATATTTCTACTCAATTGAAGCGATACTTTTTAATTATTATATAAATTAGATGATATTTGGGTGCTATTTTCTTAATTATTAGAACAAGTAACACATAGGCACGTTACAAGAAGAGCATTTACAAATAAATAAAATATACTCGGGAGCACAAAAACCGGGTCACTTCCAGTAGACAGTTGTATGAAAAGTGATCCGGTTTCTTTGCTCCCGAGTATAGCTACTCTTCTATAGTTAACTATTTTAAAACAAAATTTACTTATGTTATTAACCACGGAACTCTATTATTTTAAAACAAGCTGAAACTCATAAACTGCGTTTTAAACGAACGTGAGCTAGACAAGCGATGCCAAAGTTTAGTCGTGCTGAAAATCGGCCAAGTATTTGTTCAAATTGTAGTTTCAGTTACTAAGACCTCCAGTACTTGGAGTAATTAAGCAGATTTACTGCTCGAATTGCTTCGCGTTTCGAAGCTCACAACGAATTTCAACTCCAACTGTCAGAATATCTCTAGATTAAACTGACGATCTCCAGTTAACACTTAAACGTACCTACCTCAGTTTGTGACCTCTTCACTTCGTCAAAGTAATTAAAAGTCGTGATTGCGATCTGTGAACTTTGTCCATCAAAGCACGTATGTGCGTGACCACCGGAGTATTGCGTGTTTTATTGCGTAGGTAAGGTCCTTAACGAGATTATAGGCACCTACGCATATTTTAATACATAAAGTTAATCAAAATTTAGCAAATAGTCTGCTTCGTCAAGCATAAACTAATAATAAGCCACCTATATTAAATATGGCCACAAAGATCGATATATTTTGCCGACTTAGTAGGTATCTAACGAAGTTAATTGTTAAAAAATGGGTAATTGCAGAGACAATGGTTCAAAAAAGGTTACATTTCACTGATTTAGCAAAATTTACATCTAAAAATTACTAGATTTAAAAAAAAACTTGGCAACATCGATTCTGGAAGGAAATGTGAACGGTTACATTTCAATGGTAAAATGCTAAAATGTTTCTGATGTAAAATGATTACAATACAGGCTTTTCCCAAACGTCGCAGTTAACACAATATTTTAATTAATTCCTATCTCACATTTAAGTACTAAGTAAATATTTTTAAAAATGCGAGAAAATAGTTTACATAAATGACATTTCTTATAATTAAGATATCCTGTGGATGCGGTCTGTCCATGTGAATATTTTTTTCACTATGATGGTTAGTTTTGAACTATACTGACGTGCAATAATAACGTGTCGCTTTCCATTGAACTTTGTATGACAGGTGACCCGATATTCTTGTTCGTCAGTGTAGTTTGAAAAAATATTGATTTTGTGGTTTGCTCTAAAATATAAATTAAAAAGCGAGGGAATTGGGCTTCGTTTAGATGCAGCTCGTAATGCGTACGAGGGACATTTTAACAGCCTTCATATAACAATTGAAAAGTATAATTTGGTTAATCGACGTGCGAATTCCTTTTGCGACCGCAAACAGGGCAACTTTGACAACGGACGGGCTCGGATTGCAATTAGAAAGGGCGGCCAACTCGACAACATTTACATTTTAATTTAAATTTCTCGATCCTGACGAGATTCAAGATAAATTGGACTTCGTATTTAGCGCAATAATTTGAAACTGCCGCGCCGTGGTCTCCAAATTAAGGGGTGGGAATAATTGTTTGCGTTGTAATTAATAATTCACATTAATTTTATGAGACCGCTATGAGCAGCTGTATTTTGTGGTTTGACTTTGATTAACCTGGGCACGCATTTACACAGCGGGAACTGATTGAAGTTTAGTAGTTAATTTTAATTACCAATACATTGTCATGCTTAGTCGGCCTTACATAAATGTGACATAGAATATTTCATCAAATCATTGTCAAAAATTTACAACCTATTGTATACACAAAATCATAAACCGATCGTCGATCGAATCTGCACAATTTACAATTATTTTTAAGCCGCGAATAGCTTGTTATTATGAACATTGAGTAGGTACATCGGTTAATTACACTTTTATTCTTCCCGGACCCCTCACGTCATTTGCAGACCTGACCGGGGGTTCTCCCTCATTTTTTAGCAATTTCCCTGAGATCAACATGACCACTACCTACGAAAGTAATTTTTAAACGATTTTTTGGTCACGTCTATTTATTATTAAAACGAGAGTAAAGTTTTGATAAAATATTTGACAGAAAAATAAATACCATTTTCACTTGTTAACTCTCCTGTAACAATAGAAAAGCACGAAGACCTACTAACCAATACTGTATTTTATAACTCCAATTCAATTATTTTGTCTAGGTCTTTTTATTGAGCAAATAGGTCTGCAACAGTATATACCCTTGGGCTTTGTAATATTACACTTAAAACTTTACAACCTGAAAGTCGATGACGAAATAAGTAACAATTTTATCTATCATACGGTACATTAAGAACAAATTTTTAGAAATCATACCTTTTCTGAGGAGAAAAGGGGATAGAAATTTACTTGCAACTTATGTAATGAATCCGGAAACTAACGAAGCATGATAAATTATAAAAAACTTAATTCACAATTAAATAAAACTAAATCAGCTTTGATTCGTAGTTGTTTTGAATTAAAGAGAGTTTGGGGGAATAAATCTTATATTCTGCGGATGTAATCTAGTACAAATAGACGAAGTTTGCGAAGTTTTTTGGAACTTCCTCATTAAAATGCAAGCCTTGAGCGTCCTGGACTTTACTTAACGTGTCAAGATGGTTGCCAGCACACTATTTTCACTTTCATACAGTTAAATTAAACAGTACACTAAGATATACACGTAGGTACTGTTTAGAGAACGGTAAGTGAGCAAGTAAATGTACCTAATTGTGATTTTTTATACGGCATTTTCGACTGAAAACTCTTTTCGATGTACATTTTCAGTGTACTCTACGGTCGAAACCTTTATTTATTTTCAATTATCATTCATTGCGACATTTTCCTATTAAAAAGTACCGCAGAAACGTTAGCAAGTGTTAAACCTCGCGATGGCACGTGTAACGATCACGATATTGTTATTCAATCCCTGTTTTGTACCAGTGAATATAAGGACTACTTTATTCATGCCAATTTAAAGTATTCTTTAATACGCGAGCGGGCGTAAAGTCACGTCTCGACCGCTAAGGGCAGGCTTTCTCTACGTCAATCTCGAAACATTTTCCTTCTCGTCCTCAACGAGACAAGCATGCTAATGTGTTATGTTACAACAATAGATGGTAAATATACATATCTATTTGAAATATTCCAGATGTAAAATTGATAATTTCTAATGTGTGAGTACTCGTACATTTTATTACTTATTTATTTATTAACTTTTCATTTAAACTTTTATGTACTTTTGGCAACGCATAGAATCGGTTGTTTAATTTCTTGACGAGCATAAAAGCGTAAAACTTTGATAGAAAAGGAGACGGTTAATATAAAAACCGGTTTTGCTATTCAAAACGGTTTCCATCGAACCTTTTACGAGCTCACAGCGACGAGAGCACTCGGAAGAAACGCGGACGCAATATCATTCCATCAATATCGACATTGAAAAATGGACGATAACATTCGATTCGTTAGTCGCAAAAAGAAAATAATGCAAAATGCGGATTGGAACAAAGAACGGTTCTCATGGACGGATAACAAAAGGAATGCGAGGCCGGGTATCGTTCGTTTGATGGGTCCGTAGTACCGGCGTAGCCGTGTCCCTCGTAGCGCGTAGCAGCCTACGACCACGCTCTGCCCGGTTGTTTTGATTGCTTGCCAACTAGTATAGTCGAATTACCGAAAAGTATGGAAGTAATTCGTGTAGTCGTGTTTTTTTGTGGAATCGTTAGAGGGCACGACTAGATGGTTTCCCTCGGTTTGCACCTTTCTATCATGTACGGAACACTTTAAAATATTAGGTATAAACTTCAAATGCCGTTATTTTGGAGTATGATAAAAGGTATTAGGCGCAAGTTTAGCCACGTGAAGGGTCCCCTTTGGTACATAATGTATGTTAATTAAAAAGATGTACGATGTATAGAATCTTGGTAAAATATTTTTTTCTGATTGCGGCTCGAGGATAATTCAGACGGTTGGTGCAAACTTAGATTAAGCTTTTCAAAGTATTATAAACACCCAGGTAACTTTGCACCCCCGTGCAAAGTATGGAACATGTTTTTTTTCACTCTTTTGTAGATTGTACTTCGGGGGAAATTAAGATAGTCGTGAAAATTTATAAATAACACATATTTAAAAGATACTACATTCGCACTCAATAAAAAAAAGAAAATTTTAACCGGAAGTTTGGTAAACATAGTTCTATCTAAACGCAAGGAATAGCAGCGAACGCTAGGTAGCGGGTAGTATTACAGAACCGCATGTTCCGTGTAGAAATGTCAATTTTTTATGGGGTGCGAATGTAAATCAAACCAAGTTAAGACGATTGTGACGATTTTTATTAATTCCAAAATTTCCCCCGAAGTACAAAGACAGTAAAACATAGAAAACTACTTTCCGGGTGTCGCACCCTGGTGCAAATTTGGTATTGTGTTTTGATATATATTCTCATCATTTCCTCAATTTGCACCGCGTTCTGTATTTTTCCCGGGGCCGCAATGCCAAAAAGTATATTTTTAGTTATATGATTTTTTTTTTGTATGTTCCGTAGCTTGAATTGAGCTAAATAACGGGTGCAAATATAGATTAAGATGTAATAAAACGTATGGCAAATTGCACAGACTACACCTATTTTTTCTTCTTAGTTATTACTATTACACCATTTTCAACCAATTCCACCCCTTTCCGGGGGGGTGAATATATCAAGTGATGTATTAAATTCCATTTCTAACCCATACAAATCAAAAACAATTGTTTTTATCAGTTCTTAGAATTATTTCCTGACTTAAGGGAAATTTCACGTATTTTGCCTCCACTAAACGACTTTTTGCTATGTGAAATCTTTTTTAAACTTACGATAAATACTATTTATGCGCCGGCAGCTTTCTCGCAAAAAGACTCGCAATTGCGATACAACGCGGAAATGCTGCCTGAGTGATGGGGATCCTACCTAAGGGTCCAAAATTATTATAATTTTTAGCATAAGTTTTATTTTTATTAAGTTATTTTTAAGGTAGCTTTAATTATGTATGTGTATCTATACTTTTGTAATCATTTACAAAGTAAAGAAACTATTTACGAAGTATACTCAACTTACTATGAAAGTTTGTAAAGATGGACCACTTATTCTGTGCATACCTACTAGTTCAGTGATTATAGTTTCATCGATTTCTCCCTCAAAACTTCCAAATAGTTGTGTGGTTGACTTGAAACAGCTTTGTAGAAGTAGTGCGAACGCTTACCTAACTATTTAATTCTAAATTACAGTCATTTCGTTAATTATCAGTCAACTTTGAGGGATTCAAAATTGGACCTAATTACAGGAAATCTACTTAGTCTACGTTCCGTACTCTGGGGCTCAAAGTAAAAAAGCAAATTTATTTACGTCTGTCTGAAGATATAAATTTAGATATGATTGCAAAATATGAAACGTTTAAAATGTTAATTAAGCAGAGTATCAGTATCCTTTCATCTCGTTTATTCGTAATTTGTTGGGGTAATCGTCCGAAATGCCCCAAATGATGCTTAGTACCGAGATAAATATCGTAATAGCCTATAAATTTATCATTTTAATTCGCTTTTAATCTTTATTGATTTCATTGTAAGCTATTTGCGTGCAATTTGCGGCTTAGCTAAGGCTTATGCGGTCAAATGCATACGTTTAGATAAAATCCCCGCATTTACATATTTTGAAAATTTATTCGGAAAGCAAACGGGGAAAAATACTTTATTTATTCCTTTACACCGCACACGCACACACAAATCACATCTGTATCCCTTACGGGGTTGACAGAGCCTGAGGTGACAAGACCTAAGGGCCACGTTTAGCATGATTATGGTATAGACGTATAGCAGGAAAGAGGAATCAAAATAGTGATGGGTTGCTAGCCGCATCGCCTATAACATGATTTCTAAAATTTTCGAATTGTCACTCCACACCAGAACACCACAATACTGAACACCAGGCACGTAATAAATAGTACAGAATCACTACATAGTCACTACATAGTATAAATATAAAATAAAGTCGCTTTCTCTGTCCCTATGTCCCTACTATGTTTGCTTATATCTTCAAAACTACACAACGGATTTTGATGCGGTTTTTTTTAATAGATAGAGTGATTCAGGAGGAAGGTTTTTATGTATAATTCTACGCACACGAAGTCGCGGGCAAAAGCTAGTAATGTATATTCACATAAACTAACAATGTATGCAATGCAATACGCGGAGATTGTACATATTCATTAGAAATATAATATACACACCAACTTGTTTTACTTTAGCTAGTTGACTAAGTGTTCATTAAAACTAAGATTTTACTTACATGAATTTAAAAAAACGTCGTGCTGTATTTTATGGATGGACTTATTCACTATCCCAGAATAACAGAGGATTTTTTACGTAAATATAGGTACACGTAGTTACCATTAGTTGAATGCATGCTTGCTACATATTGGTGCACAAGTTACGTGATATCGTACCAGCAAGTGTTTTAAAACTGAAATTTGCCGGGAAATAAATCTGCTGCGTTAAAGTTGCTTGGAGCCAGACAGTAGCGGGTTCAGTCTTGTCGTGAATATTAAACATGCCGCTTATGCTATCTGTAATTCGAAAACGCTTAGTGGACTTAATTTATACTACATAATACCAGTTCAAATGAGGTTAAAACTAACGTTTAGTTGGCGAGCTACGTGGGTTTTATTATATCGTAAAACTCGTGAAGTCTGCTCTGGAAAAGCAAAGAAAAGTAGGCTAAACGCAAAGATAAAAATGAAAATAATTGCCGATAATGAGCTAAGTATTTCAATGTGATAAATGAACATTGAATCTGTTTAAACCTGCAATTATATTGATGTATTTCCTCTCCTCATCAGTGCCTATACGAATAAAGTACTATGGTATTTTTTGTACAAAACTTTTTCCTCTCATTCTGAGAATTTGATGAAGTCGGCACGAGGAAAACGGAATGGAAATAGAAAAGTCTCCTTATTGGTTGCGTGAATTACTTCATACGTCTGGCGCTTTAACAGATGTTTGGCTATCGCTTTGTGATGTTATACGATAGGTATGAAATAAACCCATTAAGACGAGAAATAGCGTTAAGTATTGCGTTTGATTATTTTGTTATTCAATGTTAGGTCAAAAAAATTAACATGAACGGTGGAGTAGTACAAAAATATTGATTGACTTTTAGAGTAACTTTATTTGTGGCAATATTTGGTACTACATAACTAAAAAAATGGCTTCAGAAATATCTGAGGGTGAATATATTCTGACAAGAGTCACGAAGAAGTACTAACATAAAACTTTGTATGGGAAGTAATTCGTTATTTTTGCTCTTCAGTGTATTTACTTTGAATACTCTTGACTCTTCCGTACTTGTATGTGCTTCTGACCGCCCGGTATTCCCTCGTGCAAATTTCAAATTAGGGCGCTGTTTTTTTGGTAGCTACAGTATCCATTCCATGGGACGTTATGAAAAACGCATTGCGGTTTTTCGGAGAAATAAAAGCAAAGTGTTCTTATCCTAAAATGAACATGAGGCGAGTCGTTCGGAGCCCGGCAGGGGTTGCGAACTACCGACCGCGTAGACCGCATACGGCGGGCCATGTTGTTTGTGGACAGAGTAATTAAATGGTTATTATCTTTCTCCTTTTGTCATTTTCCCAAGCCCATTTTGACTTTTGACCCACATTTTACTTCGTATTTAGCGTAAAATTGTGCGTTTTATCTTGTGAAACGCCTATGGCCATTATTGCGTTCCCCTTAGCACAGGATGAGCCCTCTCTCTCTTAGAATAATAATGAAATAATAATGAAAAGCGTACATCCTTCAGACTGCTAAGATCTTACTTAATAATTTTAAGTGAAAAGTTTGTTATTAACCTATTACGAAATGAACTATTCAGGTGAATAAATTTCTACTGAATTCAGCTACCCAACACACCCAACCGCTTAGCCTATGCTGCTAGATAGTTTTTATAGTTAGTCTGGCTGAGCCTAAGATAGCTTTATATGTAAATTGTCTGCGAATTATTAGATGATTAAAGCGAATATAGTGAATTTTTATTTGTTCGTTTAGACGGTTGCGTGCATCACATGTCAAATCTAGAGGCATCAAATGATTGTCACATGTTATAAATAAACGTATCCTCATATTCTGGAAAATCGTTTGGTATACCTTGTTTCTTAGCTGTTGTGTTTTTATTTGCCCTTTAAACTAGGTCGAGCTATCGGTGGCCTGCGCTCTTCGGGATTCAGAGACTTATTCCATTTATTGGTTTGATGTTTTTGCAAGAATCTTTTACTAACGTCTCTGTTTACGTTCCTCTGGGATTGAGAAGTCTAGAAATTGATTTGTTTTCAAAAGGGCGAGGCGGTATGTAACATTCGTTTGCTATAATATTAAGTATACATGTTGAACTCTGATTTATATCAAAGATTTTTACTTATTTCTCGCAGCTATTAGTTTCTTCTTTATAGTTATGGTGAGTTACAGTGAAGGTTACTATTTAATAGCAATAAATAGTAGTAACAGCAAGAAAACTTATGCATAGTCTTGATAAATTACTAAAATCAAGCGACGTGTAACGTATAAGTACCAAATGCCGAGGTCACAGAGTTAATAGTAATAATAGATTTTGTCATAATGTTTTCAGTTTTGACAATAAATCTACTATTACCTACCAAAACTTTACAACTATACTACCCCATCGTAAACGCTAACATAACGTCTCTAGGTAGGTAATATGTCAGCATTAAAAGAAAAAAGTTCAACGAAAGGGAAAACGGCACCTAACAAGCGCACTTAATGATACCCTAGTCGGCAAAACTCAAAAGACAAACGAATCGCCCTGAACAAAGAAATCGTTTATGCTTTTCCTCAATGTGCTCTAAGTATACGTTGGCATGTGTAGGGCGCGCAGCCGTTTCGATGAGGTTACTGAGCTTTTCAGAAAATATCACTTGATTAGAACGAAAAAAGTTAGTTGCAAGCGTAAATTTGCATTATATTTTGCACAAGTGAACTAGGATTATAGAATGCTTGTTCAACTAGCGTACATCACTCAATTATGCCATGCAATTCTTTTACTACCTGCATCCGTATTTCATATTCAAGTTTAGAATATCTTAAAAATGGTACTATCGACTGGCGCTTTCAAAAATCGAAGCACAGGTTTAAAATGTTTAGTTCTGAATTAACGTTGTTTCATAAAAGCAAGCTACGCGAGATAGACTAACCCGTCTCTTTCTAGAACGAACAGTAAGAAAAAGACGAGCAATCTATCTCGCGTGACGCGACTGTCGTGCTGGACGTGCTATCGGATATTTTGACACAATTGGAATTGACTGAATTGAATTGGTACGCGATAATGAAGGATACTATTTAATTGGTATAATTAAGGCTTAGTTTCAGTTCATCAGTCTTAAACAGGTAAGCTAAAAAGAAACTTACATTTAAAGTACCTATATTCTAGCTATTTTTATTAAGTACTAAAGGAGCGACCACACCGCCGCATATACGCAGTCACGTGTCGTAGGCGTCACGTTTTCTCACTGTTTTTTCATACATTTTGTTGCGTAAACGCACCGGCAACGTCTTTTACGCACCAATATGGTCGCACGTTTGTGGCGCAGGTAACAAATTTTACCATAATATGTATCTCATGATTAAGAGATGCCATGCTTGCTGCTCCATGCATGCTGGTGTGGGAGTAAAGAAAAAACATAGAATTTACCAGTTGCTTCTCTTCCCGCGCAGATGGTAAAAGCCCATCGAGGGAATGGGCGAAAGTCTTAGGAATCATGTTATAGGCGATGCGGCTAGCAACCCATCACTGTTTTGATTTTCCTTTCCAACTATATGTTTTGTTACCTTAGGCTCTGTCTACCTCGTAAGGGATAAAGTAGGCGTGATATATGTATGTATGTATGTATGATTAAGAGTCATACACAATTGCAAAGAATAAGGAAATTTGTAACTATATTCGGTATCAAATGTAATCAACATTTTTCACCTAAAACAAAAACAATAACAGCAATTATGAATTCATTCCCGCCCAATTGCCGATAGAATAAAAAACGATCACAAAAATTGAAATGCTCTAAGTTATAAAAGCTCGGCAGCAACTTTTAACAACTTTTTGTTTTAATATCATCGAGAAAGCTTTTTCGTATAATTGTTTTTTTCCGCCTCCGAAGTCAAGCGGAACGACGCAGAGTCCGCTCGGCCGCGCGAAATTATCACAAGCTCCTACTTATTTAGATCTGTATTGTTTTCCATCATGCTTGTCCTGGAGAACGTCTCTCTTCCCCAGTCATTATTCATACTCCCAATGCGGAGTGCAGGCGTTTTCTAAAGAATCCGCATAATGTTTTTCCAAATTACTATAGTGTGCCAATGAATACAAGTAGAAGAACTGTAAGTAGGCAAGTTTAGTGCAAATTCTTTAAATCTTCTTCATCATCTTTCCCCTACTAACAGTGGGGACTGCTGGGCAAACTAGTTTTCCTACGTGTAAGTTTGGGCTTAGCCTGTAGTTTCTATTAGACAGTTTATTTAGGCAATGCTCATTAGGAGGTTCACATGTCTCATTAGGTAAATAATATAATGTGTGCGGTTTCCCCTTTCTTTGTTTTATTTTACCGAAAGGGTGATTGTAAATTTAAAATATAACGTTACACGCAGTTTACTTTATAAAGGGAGATCCTGAGACTGGAAGCTCTTCTACAAATCTTCCGTTCAATACCAGGCACTCCGTTTAGTACTAGGCTCAAATCACAAATTCCCTTTGCCAGTAACGAACACGACATAATAGGCTGACGAGGGACGAATACGTAGACCCGATACAAATTGGTGGGTTTTAGTAAGTAGTTTCTTTTCTATTTCGACATCAAATTGTCGCTTTATGTTATTATTTGAAACAAAAGAACACGTTCAGTTAAGACAGACGGACCTAAAAGGGTCATTCCATTTATTTCAATCACTTATTACAGTTGTTTTTAATACACAATAGGTACATAAGCTGAAAGAAAACAATAAGTATGAAAAAGTTAGAATTCAAAAAATATTAATGAAACAGAGATCACGTTAATCTCTGTCCTAAGCACGACTTCGACCAAATGGATCGTGAAATTGCACCTCGCATTTATTACGTTCATCTAAATCTCTGTTATGGCTACGTACAATGAGATAGATTTAAATATATAATCAGTGGCAAAAAATTGGGCCAGTCTCTATACAAATTTACCTATATTGCCTGCATAATATTTATAATTGCTTTCACTCTATGCTAGATTATCAACATAATTCAATCAATAAGCGGGCAGAAAGCGGCTGATGAACACGAACCTTGTATGAGCATGTTAACCCCTTTTCATATTGACTTAACGCGCTCAAACTTCAATATTATTGTTATGCAAATAATAAAGTTCAATGTATTAATATATGCAAACGCACATAGACGTGACAGCACGTGAAGCCATACTAATAATGGGGGATCCAAGACAGTGTAAAAGCTTGTTTAATTAAATTTGTCTACGTCGCATGTTTGAAAGGAGACGATTAACATCTTGAAAGCGGTGCGGTGGCGGCGTCGGCTTAGCATCAATATAATCTACGCTTGCTAAACATCAATCACGCAACGTCGCCCCGCGGCCTTTTGCACATGATACCTCCCGCCCATGATCCCTAGCACTTTGATGGAACCTCAATTTGTAATACATTTACAAAGTAGAGCTATTTGTCAATTTTCTATTACGATTTTTCTTTCCGTTTCGTTATTAAATCACAGTTCGTTATTAAATAATGGATATTTGACGCGTGGTTAGTTTATGTCCAAGATTTACTTAATCTCCGCGCCAGCGGAGTAAATCAGGCTTGAAGGGATTTGTTCTAAGTTAAATTTATTAAGTCATTAAGGTTATCGATCCAGTGCTACTGCTAGCCACGTTTAAGCACCAACTTACCTGAAATGAACTAACAATACCTACATAACAAGACAATAACAATACGTCCCAACTTAAATAAGTTTTTGAAGCAGTCAGTCCCGGTATCAGAATTTGGTCTAGGAAAACGTTTTAAACGTTACTCCGCCTTAGCGCCCCAATTCATGATTAAGCGCTTTCAGAATTTGTTTGTAAAAAGAACACAATCTAACGATTACGCAGATCGGTTTCTCTAGAACAGTTCACTCCATCTTGGTCATTTTCATTCTGCATTAGATTACGACTTAGTGAGTCCACACGTCTCGGCTATGGATCAGAGGATTGTGATGTGAGGTTCTTGGGTCACCACTCCCTATTAATACCCTAGAAGCGCTGACCAAATCTCTCGACATGCCTGCGTTAAAGACACCATGCACGTGTTCGTGGCAGCGCCAAGGTACCCGCAGTGATGGAGCCGAACGACGCTCATGACGACGGTAAGAGACCCAATGGTGCCCTGGGACGTAACATCAACATGCGTCTATACTCTGGCGGTAGGACTTATAGGAATAAGTTCGTCTTTGTGCATATATTTTGTTTTTTTTGTGATTTATGTTTGTTTCTTTATAAAGCAATAAAGCATTTACTTACTTACCTTTGTGCTCCTACGGCATCAAATACTGGCGCAGTAGGCGCTTTTGCGCCGCTAATACTGTTAAGTCAGCGAAAATTTCGGTTTTGCGGCTTTTGGCTTGGAGTAGAGACGCTTCGCTTGGCACGTTGGGACCCGACACCTACCTTTTTATAATAGTAAAAAATCAAAATATCAGTTGAGCTGAAAATGAGTGAAGGGGTGAAAATGAAGAGGCCTTTACTCGGTAGTGGGTGGATGTGGGCTGATTCGAAAGGGCTGACACGTTCCTCGGCCAACGCATCGATATTGCGATTCTGCCTGCCTTTTGGGCACCATGCCCTTAAGTAAAAGCCACAGGGACGTTTTTCATTTCACTTTTATAGTTGCAGTTTATTAGAAATAGTACATATAATACACAAACTCTACGAAAAACGGGTATGTTCAAATATTTACTCAATACTAAAATCATGAAATCGTTTTTTTTGAGTCACTTTTCGATACTTTTAATATTAAAGTAGGATTACGTAGAAATGAAGTTAAGAATTGACTTCGCAGGGTTTGCAGCTTTTCAATTCTGTAGGCAAACATTCTGAGCTTAATTCGGTGCCTCCAGTTCATTTGTACAGCAGGGGCGAGGTTAAAGTGTCTTGGGGCCAGAGTTTATTTTCACGCTGAATGCTCAGCAAAGGCAAAATACTTTGTTTTTTTTCCAGAGCCGTCTACGCTCGATTAGTCGTTTCCCTTTTAGTCCGGGGCACGTTCAAAAACAGATGTTATTGATGCGCTGTTAACGTATATTCCAACTATCTAATGAGCTGGCTTCCATGCTTTAAGTCTGTGCAGGTTTGTAACTAAGTTTAATCGGAGTTTCATAGCACTTAGATGAGCATTTAGGAGTTTTCGGATGAGCATGCCATTAATCTTAAATGTTTTGGAAAAAGTTTTGGGACATAAAAAGTAATAGCTCTCATTAAGTACTATTTTTTGCACGCGCGTTCATTTTTATAAGTGTATAATTAACTTGCCACGTTAGTATGCGTATGTTAGGTGGTCTAGTGGTCGGATTTAAGGATGATTTCCACAAAATGCCTCGCATTGCATCGGATCGGAACATTCGGAACGGATTTTATGATCTTTAAACCATGTACACACTTGACCGTAAGTGTCATCCGTATATAAGATGAATTGAGCAAGCGCAGTCAACAAAAGATACAGACAGCAAAAAAAAATTGCATCTTAAATTTAATTTTTCAAGAAAATATTCTAATGCCGTCGTAACGAAAATATTACCCTCACCCCTTGATTTGTGACATGTATAATCAAATTAGGCACATCTATCTTGTCCAATTACATAGTTTATGGACCTCCTACTTCTCCTGATTACTTTAATATTAGATACGTTAAAATTTAAAGTAACTTTTGTATAGTTACTCACATTATACTAAATAGCTGTTGCTCGCGACTCCGTCTGCGCAGAATTCGCTCATCGCTATCCCTGGGAGCGATCCGATTTTCCGGAATAAAAATTATGCCATGTCCTACGCCGACACTGAAACTGTCTCTACACCGAGTTCAGATAAATTCACTCTATTTAATATTATTTCATATTAATTTATCTTACATACCGCTCTATATCCTCTTACAGTTCTGGTGAAGAAATCAATTTCAGTTCCTGTTTCACAAATAGCTCAAATACTTACTATCGAGTATAGTTGGTCTGTAAATTTATATATTTAGGGGTTAATCCCTAGTCCCACGTAACCGTTTTGACCGCATCAAACACGGTGGACGGTAACTTTTATTGAACAAGTTTCGTACTGTGACACATAGTTTTAGAGCACGTGAAAACATTATAGCCGCTTACGTACTGGTTTTCTGCTGTCTTTCTAACTAACGCAAGCTTCTTAATACTTACTTACTTAAGTTACTTTGTAGATATATAATAGTTTTGTTAATATTTTAGATTTTTATAAGCGAACCTTATCCGTGACTTTGTCATATTGTAGAAGAAAGATAAATTAGTACTTACCTGTATTAGTTGTCAAGTACCTATATATGTTTTACAATGATATTGTTTTACAAAAGTTACACATTGCACCTCGGATTTAATACTTGCGCAGTTTTAGATAAACAGGCTTAGATATTTTAATTACGATCTTTTCGATTTCGTGATTCGAACTAGGAATCTTTGTTCGCTTTACTCGCTTTCCGTAATTTCGTTTCATCAATGTGAAAAGCATTTTGATGTTCAAAAAGTAATTTCAGACGCCGTTAATATTTATAATAATTTGTTTTATCTATCGCCAAAGTGAACTCAGGGACATCATTTTGACAATAATCGTTTATATCATTAGTGACAGCACTTTATATTCAAGGCCCTCCCCCGCGTTAAAGAAAATGGCCTGTGAAATGACGACCATGGGGTGTTATCGGAGTGTCGTCTCCCCATCGGGAAATAAACAGCAAAATCATTAGCTATAAATTTACCACATTTAAGCTAATGATAAGCAAATTTAGCGCTAAGATTATAAAGAAGAGTTTTGGGTCTTGAAAGCTGCGCGATAATTTGTTATGTAATGCGATGAAAGCCGTAGTCGCATATTTTATTACTATGATAAATTCGATTGTTTGCGAAAAATTATGACGGTTGTATGTAATTATGTATGAGTGAACGAAACTCAGGAAATAGATGATAGTTTATAAACTTTTTATGTCGGAAAATAACAGAAGACGTGGGTACATTTGACACTTCGCAAGGCATGATCTTATGTTGGTGACAGGATATTTTAAAACCATTAAAACATTTTTAGACACATTGTTATGACAAATAAAATGCCTTAAATCATGCAGATATTTTTCACAGTAGTTGCGTGCAAAGCGTCCGATAAGGTTATAATGACGAACCTTATTTAATCCCTTCCAAGGTTAGAACTTGAAGTTCAAGCCCTCCGCAATATAGCCCAAGATAAACATCAGAAAAGTAATAAAGCTGTAAAACTTTTACTTTTATACACGTTATACCTGAATAAAGTAAAATGTATTCATTGTGTATTCGATCGGAGAACAATTAGAGTTTCCCCACAACCCGCCCGTGGGTGGGGGAATTTTTCCCTTTTTTTTTCTTTAATTGCTCTGATTGGTGCGACGGGACGAATAAAGCCGCATTTGCCGAGAATTTGTAGGCTCGCTCGCGTTCAAGCGCTAGCAACCTCTAATTTAGGCTTGATTGTAGGCGGCACCACGTTATAAAGTTTCTTTTGAACTCCTAAGATTTAAGTACTATCTGTTGTCTTGAGAAAAAAATGTGACCATAAAAAAGAGCTGCAGAAATATTTTGTGGTTGTTCTGGACGCAAGTGTCGCAGTAATATTTCAAATGAGTGCCAAGTTATATTAAATTTGAGACATGGTTTTACTGGCAAGGAAACATCTTGAAAACTTCACAGAATTTTTCAATACATGAAATCTATTAGTTACACGATGGATTAGGCATGAGTAATTTTATCTCGTGATGCTTAAACCAAAACGATTTCTTATGCTGAACTCAAAGTGGATAACAAATACAGATAACGATAAAATCAGTGAAAACAGGATTACCAACATTACAGTTCGCTCCATACCTGGCAGAGGGTGGCAACCGCAGTCGCCGCAGAAATTCTGCTATAGACCGACCGCTTAAATGAATCCTCACCCGCGCGGTGCAGGGGCGCGGGGTGGGACGACAGAGGGGGCCGAGAGTGATGCGGGCGGCAGGCGAAGGCCCGCATCTCTCTCGGTTCCCTTAGTCGTCCTACCCGGCGCTCCTGTGCCGCGCGTGCGAGGACTCATTTAAGCGGTCGGTCTATAGATTGTCACTTTAATATAGCAAGCCATATTATCATAGGCGTATGCATGTTTGCGAGGGCAAATTATAGACCAATAGTTATTAGTAAGGATTAAGTAGGGATATACTGACTGGAAGACGATTTTAAAATATTTATGAGTGCTAATAAAACATGTTGTTCTTTAATAGGTACACACATCCTTTTACCTTTTGGACAACTTTTTTTTATACAAAAACACGACTTTGTGCCTTACGGGGTAAACAGAGCCTAAGGTGACAAGACCTAAAGGCCACGTTTAACATGACTGTGGGCGCACCTATAGGTGGAAAGGGAAATCAAATTAGTGTTGGGTTGCTAGCCGCATCGCCTATAACATGATTCCTAAGATTTTCGCCGATTCCCTCGATGGGCTTTACCATATTTAAGTGCCTACTATTTCAATTTTCTTTTTTTCTGGATTCGAAGTTTATCGTAAGTGCTTTTTCTTTGATCATCTTATTCTTTGATCGGTTGTCAGTTCGTCAAATCTCCTTAGTGTCTATAATGACTCTCATTAAAATTTTTGCTGCTGCCTTTGACCTTATTCGATTTGCGGTAAATATCTACTAATTTGTGTGATCAGGCTAAATAAAAAGCAAAGACTGAAGTTCTGCGAACAGTAAAATGAGACCAGTAAAACTGCGCCTCGCCGTCTGCATAGACAAACTCTTCGAAATATATTGGTCGAGCGAGAAGTAGGTACCTAGGTAATTTTACCCATCTACACTTTGTTTTCAAAATTCAGATATTTTTTCATTGCTTAATTTGGCACTGTGAGTAGTAAGAACACAGAATGTTTCTCGGTAGCGTCCGTCGTATGAGAGTCTTGAAACGAATAAATATTTAATTGAAAAAGGTGCTGTATAAAAATGCAATAACGCGATAAGCACCTGCTCACTTTACTTCTGAGAAAGTAAACCATTGCGGGAGATATTTCCAGCACCGTGAAACGGAGACGGTAAAAGATAAATTTGAACTAACTTTGTAGTAAAGGGTTGATAAAGTACATCTGTAGATTGCGGCTCGACTCTCTGTCACCGCTCGCCGCCTACTCATGTACAGCTAGCATACTGTGATTTGCTTCGTCGCTATGTGTGTTCTCTTCTTACTATCCTTGTAGAAAAGAGACACACTGACTGAGATGTAGAAAAACGTCCAAGCGTTCTATGTCGAACTCCGCGACGCCAACAATAGCTTGGATTTACGGGCGGGATGCAATGAGCCAACCGACCATTCAAAGGCGAGCCCAAGCCTTCATTTTGCATGATATTAAACTGGGAAAATAAAAAGTTGATATAAAGGAAAACTTAGAGAGGAAATTATCATGAAAGGCGAGAGGTGCGGTGCGGCGCAGTACTTATTGTCATTAGTTTTTTTTCCAGTTTCCTAGGTCACCGGTATGTAGCTACTTTGTAATTTAAAATCTAGTGTCATTGGTTTGCTGTTAAGAGAAATTTATATTTTACACTTAACGTGGTTTTTAATATCACAATAACCAAACAGTCTCAGTAGTAACTGTTATATTTCAAATTTCTAACAAATTTTAGGGAATTAAATCGTAATTATTATTTCGCTGGAAAATTATGATTTTTAGCTTGGTTGTAAACAGTACGCCTGCCAATCGCTTCTTCCAAGGTAATAGTGGCTTGTGCGAGTATGATGGAAACGAGTATTTATAGTAGAGGGTTAATTATTAAAGTTCTAGTGAAAGCTTTGTTACTAGAGGCACCGACCGGAAAAATTTTGCAGATTGAATTGGAACAGATACTGTCTTGTTCTGTGGACTGCGCCAGTGTTTACTACCCGCCAGGACTCACAAGTTGCATCGAAGTATCTCCATCGGCCTCTCCTAAACTATTTACACTTCGACCTACGAAAAATAAAACTTTTTATGGAAAAGTTTTTAGACAAAGAGTGGAAATCGATTTTGCTGACATGGAAAGGTTTATTATGTCAAAACAGATTGTGATCTATTTTCGTGTGACATATTGCTGGCGCCTAAATATTAATTGGCATCATTACTAATTCCCCGGTTAGTTCACAACTTCCAAGTTGGCAACTCGCCGAGTTAACTACGTGGGACTAGAAAGTGGTTCACAATCGCATCGAAACGCGAACTCGCATAGTACTTCACGATTGGCTCGACTTGACGTTCAAGTCATCGATTCATGCTCGCTTTTATAACTCACGGACTATGCGTCTAAAGTGCTGTCACGCTTTTCCTAATTATAACTTTGCAAGATAGAGTGGGACAGAACTATGTTGTAAACGGGTCGGGTGGTTTTGAGTCGCCCTGAAGCAGATCACTCGAGTAGTTCGAAGCGTATCGACATCTCGGGTTCCCTGGAGTGCGGCTTTTACCCTCCATTTCAGTTCGCGAGTGAATATCCTCCATTCCTCGCTCTAACCGAGTTACTGACCCGGGCAAGCTTTTGATAGTTAAACCGTTAAATGTCGTACTTCCGCCAGGCTACCTAGACTCTAACTTACCTCTGTCGATTCCAGAAGGCATTGGCTGCCTATAAATTGTATCCATCTCAACAACTACCGAATGCCGATAAATCTGTTTCTTACCCACAATTCTCGGTGTAGAACTGTAACCTATTTAGGAAGAACGATCCATTGGGAATGGCGTTGAACTCGGTGAAACATTTTTTTAAGTCTTAGCATTCGCACAAACCAACTCGTGATACGAGCAACAAAACATCAAGTCTGAAACGATGGCAGATATTGCAGCTAGATCAGAGGCGACAGAAAAGAAATTCTCTCAAAGTCAAATGGGAGAAATTTGCTGGAATACCTCTCAAATGCAAATTAAATTCATACTATCTGATTATGACTCAATTGGTCGATTGCAGAAATATTTAAAAAAAGTCTTAGCAATGACATTCTTTGGCAAGACGTCTCAGAAGATAGGCAATAAGCAAAGCCCCATTAAGGTGACGGTACAATTTGGCTAATTTATACCCCTGTACTGAGTCACAAAAAGTTTCCCTCATTAAGTAAAGAGACAACTGAAGTAAATCACGCAGCCAAGGCGGCTCGTATCGCAGACACGATTGCTATCTCCAAATTACGGGAAGGGTAAGAGCGTTTGCAAATCATGAGCCATCCATTTACTTACACTTGGGTCTCTTACTTTCGAAAGTTATGTGTATTCCTGCTATTGCTTAAATGTACTATATTTTTTATTTCCTTTTTATTTTCACCAATTTACCCCGGGCATCACATTTTGTTGATTTTACTGTTAGGCAGATTGTAGCTACCTATCTCCTAGCAACAAAGTTGTATTAGAAACATGTTCTTAAACTTGATAGGTATCCTAAGACAGCACGAAGAAAACTCATAAATACGTTGTGTCATGTTCAGGAAAATCCATGAAATAGACACTAAAGCAGAAGACATTAGAGAGAGGTTTATAAAACCTGAATGCAGATTGTGTTATCAGAAGCCTTGCATGATAGGTAGGCATAGTTCTAGACATGTCCTTCTCTAAACAGTATGTGTGTTGGAAAGGGACGAACGCATTAAAACAAATATATTACTAGTGTGCTAATGTTACTAGAGTGGCCAGAAAACGCTGTCCAGCTTCAGTTTTGCTGTGCGAATTCCCAGCCCAGTAGGTATAACGCAAACAAGTGTAAACCTCAGTAAATAAAATCGTCCTTCTGGTTCAATTAACGTTGATTCAATAGCTGCCCGGAAAGCAAAGCAAGTGTCGCCAGCCACTGATTAATTCCGCAACACGAACTGTCTTGCCTGGTTCCTTTTATTTGCGTTAATCCCGCAATATTGCGTTAGCGGCTCTCGGTACGGAATATCACTGGGCTCACTTTATAGATCAATGCGGAAAATAACAGTTATATTAAAATCGAGATAGACAGATGACACTCTTTTTCTATATAATAGCCTACGAGCCTGTATGACCCTAAGTGGAACCTTTAAACGAATTGAATAAACATTCTTCTTATACAGGCTCCGATAGAGGATTTTTTTTGGTGTCATCTCAGTTCCAAGTTATTTCGGAGCTATGCGTAAAGTAGTGTAAAATGACGCCAGACCTGGTAAATATACGCAGTGTGCGAGTAGAGTAGCAATTATCATTATTTATGACCCAATTTAGAACGCCCTGCGTCTTATTAATATTGTTAATCCTTTGTAATGTGTTTGTGTTATCATAATCAATTATTTTACTATGAGAAGGTCTTTGGTTCTGGTGGACGTAGGTTGTACTACGAGTATTAATGTAGATTTGTCCTGTGTACAGGTAGGTACCTATATATAAATACCACGCTCTTAAGTGGTGGTCGAAATAATTGATGATTAAACGAACTTACCTGTACGTGAAGTTCAATCATAATTATACGAAGGCTTCGTCCGAAGAGATTAGCATATATGTACTTGTAGTAACGCGTAGCGGACACCATTCTTACACTATATTTGAGATCTACCTTATTTTTTTTTTTTTTTTTTACGGTAGTTCCACATTCTTTCTTTATTACGTCCATCGGCAGCCATCTTCATTTAGTTCAGAGCTTAATATCACGCCTATGGGGCTTGCTAAATGTTATAAAGGGAGGGAGGGATGCTAATCTCTTCGGACGAAGCCTTCGTATAATTATGATTGAACTTCACGTACAGGTAAGTTCGTTTAATCATCAATTATACTTGGCTTCGTCCTCGAGATTAGCATATATGTACTGCAACCTGCTTTTTAGAATGGGTAAATGGCTAGGCTGCAAAGATAAAAAAAAATGAAAAGAAGTGAAGCTAAAGTGTAAAGTTAAATGGACAGAGGAACAGAATAGAATAGGGAAACTTGTAAATGAAAAATATACCTGGGTAAATACACTGTTTATTTTTATATAGCAGAGAATACTTGCATGACACAAACAATACAGTTTAGGGCTTATGCCTAAGTAAAATTTATAACCTCAGGGACGGTTCGATGTGTAGGAAAGGTTAAAATCTAAGCCTAAGTATACATGCGGTTTCCCTACGTTATACCACCATTTCTTGTGTGAATTTAAATGTTAAAATTACTAAGTTTTACATGAAGAAAAAGGGGCCCACCTCATGGGACAGGGCGTGGCACCACGCCGGTTACTCCCTGCGGTTATCCTCCGGCGCGGCTGCTGGCTCTCGGCCCTTAACTAGCCGCCACGGTGTGGAACGACCCTTCTCATGCAGTCTCTTGCATTGACATGCGGAAAAATGCTCATTCCCCAAAAGTAAAATATGCAGACAAAATGGTTTCAAATTTCTTTTTTTTCCCACCAGCCTGAAAGCGAAAAGTAACCCAGGGTTAACGACAGACCGGCAAAAGGTGGAGCGGAAAGGCGTGCTCGCACCAGCAAAGGTTAGGAAAAGAACAAAGGGAGGCCAAGCCAGAGTACTTACCGGAACACCAAGAAAAATGGTTCCTAAATTAAAATTTCAGCTGGACCCGCCAACCCGACGATTTCCATCGTCTTAATTATTTAGTCAACCAGATGGATTTTCATAAGACAAGGCCTGGAGTTAGTCTTGATAAAATTAAGCGTGCGTGCGCGTCGCTTCGCAGAATCAAAGAGGCAAAGAAAGTTGCCATGACAAGCCAAAACACTTCCAGACTCAATTTTCAACCATCGACAAAACTACCATTTAACACGTTGTAAAAAAATGATAAAAGAAGGTTAACGAGTTATTAAATGTATGGAAAACCCCAGATTATTTTATTTTATCCTGAAACAATTTTAGAAAAGCTTGATTGATATAATCTTCTATTTACTATATGAAAGCTACTACCACAACTGAACGATGTAATTTCCCTGGTAACACTATTGAATTTAATACGAAGGACGAATAAGGAGCCTCGAAGGATACGGCCAATCACGTCACGGGCATCGACCAATGACGCTGTAAAATTGTAAAATTATTATGCGCGAAGATTCAAATTTTGACACTTGAAGTAGTGCCGCGAAAATTTAACTAAGTGCGAAAAACGCAACGTTACAATACCCCCTCCCCTAAGGAAAGGTTCACATACACGTGAACCTGTCGCTGTCCCAGCGACTTCCTACAAAAATATACAAGTATTTACCCAAAAAAAACTTAACCTAATTAATCGCAGATAACCTCTACAACAACAACAGGTAACCTTCTCCGATCACCTAAACACAACTTAAAACAAAACAACTAATGGACGGAATTCTTACCGTACACCCAAAAAATAAAAAATAAAAATCCTAAACAGAAATCTACTTCCGTTTACAAAAGCTTTTCCACCAGTAAAATACCATTCCATAAAATTTCCAACAGCCAGGACACATCCCTTGCAACCAATAGTCTGCCAGTCCGGGCGAAGATGTTAAAACCAACCAACATAAAACTATATAACCATCTTATCTAACCAAAACAACACCTATCTACAGCTATCAACAAGAAATTTCTATTTCCACCTAAAATAACTTTCTTAAATAATTGTCACACAGGTCAACCAACTAAATATATTTTCAAGAGTAACTCTTAATTTAAAAAAAAACCTCATAATCCAACCTATCCGAAAAACTCTCAACAACTTGCATCACATCTACACTTTCAATAACTACCACTTTCCAAAAAAATCCAACAACTCCAGAAATCCTCCTGCTCTTCCAATCCAATTCTCCAAAACAGTACAAAAAAAATTCACCAATAACCATTACTACCAACCAGAAAGAACAATATTCCTAGAGACTAAAAAATATGTTCCATCAAATCAGAATATATATATACATTTATATTTAGTGAGTAGGCAGGCCAGTCATACTAAATTGTTATTTTTTTTTTTCTTATCATACTCTTCCCAACCAAAATAACCTTACATAAATCATGCTTACATACTTCTCTTCATACTCTTCCATACATCATCACTCACCCCATCACTCAATCTTACTAATGATAACACAATAAACTTGTGCATCATTTCCTAGCTATCCCTCGGTGTACAACTACATATACTGTATTGACACTTTGAAAATAACAATCTGACCTATCTACAACATACTTTTCTTACTCTGCTACTGTACAACATAGTGAAACACAATCTATATATGAGCAGAATTAAATTTTAAAATCCTTGATGTGCCAAGTGCCTATTCCTCGACCATCAAGACGTTCCAACTCATACACTAAAGGTGAAAGAACCTTTTTTATCTTACACTTTTCATACTTAGGTGCCAGCTTCGCCATTTTGAATTTACTGGCGTCGCTTTGCACAAAAGTACGCTTCCACACAAAATCTCCCTCTTTAAATTTAGCTGGCCGCCTTCTCAAGTTATAATACTTAGAGTTAGCAGCGTGAGCCTTAAGTAAATGCCCTCTGACCTCATCAAAAATTTTAGTCATATGGCCAAATCCACCTGCGTACTCTTCCCGTGGAATACCAGGTTCATAGTCTTTGTCAGAATCTCTGTAAAATTTACCATCAATTACTGGCTCTCTAGCATGCACTAAGAAAAAGGGTGAAAATTGTGTACTTTCATTAACGGCACTATTTATAGCAAATTGAATTTTACAGAGATTTTGATCCCAAGATCTATGGTTTTCCTTTACATAGGATGAAACTGCAACCATTACGGTTTTGTTAAACCTTTCCACTAAATTAATTTGCGGCGTGTAGCGTGGCGTGTAGTGTAGGTTAGGAATATTATAGCGTTGTATCATGGCTCGAAATTCAGATCCTGTGAACTGCACACCGTTATCTGCAATCACAGTTTCTGGAACCCCATGAACAAGAATGATATCATTTTCAAAATGTTTAGCTACTAACGCACTACTAGCACGACGAAGTGGGAACAAAAATGTGTACTTAGAGAAGCAACAGGTAACTACCAACAAAAATGTGAAACCAGAAGTCGAGCGAGGCAAGGGACCTACTAAGTCTACAGAGAGCACTTGAAATGGCCTATAACAAACTTTAGGCTGGCCCATCAGACCAGCTGTGCCTTTAGTAGAATGTTTGTAAGCTGCGCAGGTGTCACAAGACCTCACAAACTCAACCACATCCTTGTGCATCCCTGGCCAAAAATACCTAAGACACAATCTCCTGTGGGTTTTAAAAACACCTAAATGAGCCGCAGTGGACTCGCAGTGGTTCTCCCTAATAATGGCCTGTCTATCTCCTTGTCTAACTACTACCTTCCAGTCAAATTCGTTTAAAAGATTGTATTTACTTTTACAATATCTGTACAACTTCGCATCCTTAACGGAAAAATTTGGAAAATTGGCAGGAAAGTCAATACAACCCTTTACAACTCTGTCATACCAAGGATCTGCAACAGCGTTCGACGGAGAGACATTAATGGTATCTACTTTTAAAAGTCTAGAAAGAGCGTCTGGAACGACATTATCAGTACCTCGCCTATGTTCGATTTCAAAATTGTATTGAGAGAGCCTGCAACCCCACCTTGCCAACCGACCTGTGGGATTTTCTAAGTTCATGAACCACTTCAAGGCTGCATGGTCTGTAATCACCTTGAATGGACGTGAACCGAGGTAGGCCTGAAACTTTTCAACCACAAAGATGACAGCAAGGGCTTCTCTCTCTGTCGCGCTGTAATTCTGTTCACTTTTTGACAACGCACGACTGACATAGGCAACAGGATGGTCGATACCATTGATGTTCTGCGACAACATTCCACCTATACCATAAGCTGAAGCATCGCAGTGAACTGAAAATTGTTTAGTAAAATCCGGAACGGCTAAAATAGGAGCAGACACAAGCATATTTTTTAAGGTATTAAAAGCAGCTTCTGCTTCCTCACTCCAACTAAAAGGAGGAGCCTTCTTTCCTTTGCTAGTCAGTTTGTTCAAAGGGGCAGCAACTGTGGAGAAATTTCGGATAAACCGACGGTACCAGGAACAAGTACCTAAGAAAACCTTGACATCCTTCGCAGAACCTGGAGTTGGGAAATTTAAAATAGCTGCCACTTTCTCAGGATCTGTACGAAGACCGAACTCATCAACAACATATCCTAAATATTTCAAGGAATTTCTAAAAAAATTTGATTTCTTAAAATTAATTGTCAAATTTGCAGACCGTAATTTCTCCAAAACCCTGTTCAAAAGAAGTAAATGTGTATCAAAATCAGAACTGACAATAATAATATCATCGACATAGCAGAATACCATGCCATTTTCAACATCACTACAGAAATTGTAACCAAATAAGGCATCCATCAGTCGCTGTTGTCTGGCTGGAGCTCCACAAAGACCAAAAGGCATGACCTTAAACTTGAAAAGGCCACGACCTGGAACTGTAAAACTGGTTTTCTCTTGTGAATCCGGATGTAAAGGTATTTGCCAAAAGCTAGAACTCAAATCAACTGAGGACAAATATCGAGCTTCTTTTAAGCTATCCAAAATCTGAGGGATGTAAGGCATATTGTACGCATCACCCTTTGTTACTGCATTTAGTTTTCGGCAGTCTAGGCAGAACCTCCAGTCACCATTTGCCTTATGTACCAGCAGAGCAGGATTGTTCCAGGCACCTTCGCTAGGTGTGACCACATCTAGCTCCAGCATCCGGTCTAACTCTAAATTTAAAGCGGCCTTCTTTTCTGGTGACAAAGGATACTGCCTCGTACGCAGGGGAGCTGCATCTCCCGTATCAATAATATGTTGAGTCAAATGTGTCCTACCTAAACCTTTACTTTCAAAAGAAATGTCATGAAATTTGCTAATAATAGACTCGGCCAACTCCTTCTTCTCAGAACCTAAATCTTCAAAAGCTTGTAAAGTGTGTATCTGATCAGAGTTGATAGTATTTAAAGCAAACAAGGAGTCAGAGGGGCATCTATAACTAATTTTGTCAAAAATTTCAGGTGCCAAATTAAATTCCCTCCAAAAGTCACAACCTAAAATGATATTTGAAACTATACTAGGTATTACATAAAACTTTATGACTTTTGTTGAATTATTAAAAGTAACTGGTACAAAAATGTACCCAATTGTCTCACAATTTACCCCATTTGCAACAGTACACGCAGTGTAAGATGTTTCATGCCACTCAAAGCCAAATTTAATTAATTGCAGATGGGAATTATTCCCCAATATGGAAATACAAGCTCCAGAATCTAAAAGTCCACAAACTTCAAAATTGTTAATTAAAATATTTAAATGTGGTCTAATGTCATTAGGGTCAGGTGCAAACAAAACCGAAGCAATAGATTTATAACTGTAAAACTTAGCAACTGAATTTAAATGACCGCTTTGAAATTTGCTTCGGTGCGCTACTAGTTTTTTGAAATTACACACTTGGGGCAAGTTTTAACTGTAAATCCTTGTTCCCCACATTTGAAGCATTTAATGGAGGAGGAGGGTGTTACCCTACATCTCCTAAAAGAATGGTCAGTCTTTCCACATTTGTAACAAACAGGCTTTTGTTCTGGTGCCTTCTTTTGCGGAGCTGGTTGTTGAACAACAGCGGCTACTGTTGGCTTTGACTTCCCACTATAAGAATACTCAGGACTCAATGTAAGTTTAGGAGGTTCTACAAATAAATTGGCTCTTTGTTTAGCGGACTCTAACAACCTACACTTGGACTTAAGCTCTGATACTGACTTAATCTCAACCAAGGCCAGCTGTTCACCGAGGCTAGGCCTAATGTTGTGTAACAAAATCTCTAATTTCTCTTCCTCACTCAAAGGTACACGCAGCCTACTGAAAAGGCACGACATCACAGCAATGTAAATGTGAACAGGTTCATCAGCACCCTGAGTGCGAGCCCTGATCTCTCCTTTCAAACGATAATCAAAATCGACAGAGTCAAACTCCTCTAATAACAACGCCTTAAGTTCACCCCAGGACGTGACCTGTGACCTAACACCACGCAACCAAATCAATCCCTTGTCTACAAACAACAATGATGCAGACTGGTACAGCTTTTCATCTGTAACCCCAAAAGCAATCTGCAACTCCTCGATGTTCTCGAGGAAAGTCCTAGGATCACCAGTACCATTAAATCTGACTTTCCACTTGGATAAATCTTTATCACCGGAACACACAACATTTGAGTTGACAGGTGGAATGTCAACCTCAGGTTTAACTTTACTTTTAGTGCTAACAGGCTTCTCTTCCTGTTCCGGGATATTACTTGCGGATTTGCTACGCGATCCCCTCATTTTGAAATATTTTAAGAAAATAAAGTGTATAAAATGGTGGTAAAACTCACAAGAACAGTCCTAAACTCACTTTAAAATAATATGTCAACTTTAAGTAGTATTATTTTTAAACAAAATTTAAAGTTTAATAATCTCGGTGAAATCTATTAAGTGCTCCTGCACTAAATAACAAACCATTTGGTGCTTATTCAAACTAAAATTATTTGATATTTACTTCCAAACAAACACAAGCAAAAGAACTGTCATAACAAAATGAAATCTGTGGTGAGCTTCTGTACTATAAATTATCACCAATGGTCTCAGTACTAAGTCAATAATGTATGCACAAAATGTTAATAAAAGTAAAAGTCAACTCAAAATGGTACACCACAGAAGTTTAAAGTAGTTTTAAAAAGTTTAAATGTCTTAAAACACTATGAATGAACTTCAACTCTAATTGTAATTAAAAATTTAAGAAATTAGTTATGTTCTAGATTTAACACAATAGTTATATTTGAAGTTGTCAAAAGCACTGTAAATTATGTACTGGTACTACTTAATCACACAAACCTAAGGAAAAATAACACAGTATGGTATACGCACAAAATTAACACACAGTATGGTATTTTATAACACAGTATGGTTTTTATAACACACAAAATAAAGAGTGACACAGTCGAGTGTCAGAAAATTCAATGATGTGTTTTAGGGTGTGAAACCTAAAAACTACACAAAATGGCTGCCAGCCTATGCTGAACTTGATGCCAAAATCACTAAGCTAAAACATACCTCGCACTAAAAATAGCATAAAATGTCTACAAAATAGAGAATATTTAAAATATGAATCTGTGTATTGGTGAATGTAACACCTTTTATTACTACACAATTAATACAATAGAAATTTCAGTACAAAACTGTAATTTAAAGCACAGAAGGTGCGCACAACACAAAATTGTCTTGCAATTTAACCCCGACTACGGGTAAATTAATGTTACATGAATTTAAACAGACCTTCAACACACAAGAGAGCAAAGAATGGTGGTATATTTCCTACATAAATTGAATAAAGTGGGCGCCATTTGCAACCTGCTTTTTAGAATGGGTAAATGGCTAGGCTGCAAAGATAAAAAAAAATGAAAAGAAGTGAAGCTAAAGTGTAAAGTTAAATGGACAGAGGAACAGAATAGAATAGGGAAACTTGTAAATGAAAAATATACCTGGGTAAATACACTGTTTATTTTTATATAGCAGAGAATACTTGCATGACACAAACAATACAGTTTAGGGCTTATGCCTAAGTAAAATTTATAACCTCAGGGACGGTTCGATGTGTAGGAAAGGTTAAAATCTAAGCCTAAGTATACATGCGGTTTCCCTACGTTATACCACCATTTCTTGTGTGAATTTAAATGTTAAAATTACTAAGTTTTACATGAAGAAAAAGGGGCCCACCTCATGGGACAGGGCGTGGCACCACGCCGGTTACTCCCTGCGGTTATCCTCCGGCGCGGCTGCTGGCTCTCGGCCCTTAACTAGCCGCCACGGTGTGGAACGACCCTTCTCATGCAGTCTCTTGCATTGACATGCGGAAAAATGCTCATTCCCCAAAAGTAAAATATGCAGACAAAATGGTTTCAAATTTCTTTTTTTTCCCACCAGCCTGAAAGCGAAAAGTAACCCAGGGTTAACGACAGACCGGCAAAAGGTGGAGCGGAAAGGCGTGCTCGCACCAGCAAAGGTTAGGAAAAGAACAAAGGGAGGCCAAGCCAGAGTACTTACCGGAACACCAAGAAAAATGGTTCCTAAATTAAAATTTCAGCTGGACCCGCCAACCCGACGATTTCCATCGTCTTAATTATTTAGTCAACCAGATGGATTTTCATAAGACAAGGCCTGGAGTTAGTCTTGATAAAATTAAGCGTGCGTGCGCGTCGCTTCGCAGAATCAAAGAGGCAAAGAAAGTTGCCATGACAAGCCAAAACACTTCCAGACTCAATTTTCAACCATCGACAAAACTACCATTTAACACGTTGTAAAAAAATGATAAAAGAAGGTTAACGAGTTATTAAATGTATGGAAAACCCCAGATTATTTTATTTTATCCTGAAACAATTTTAGAAAAGCTTGATTGATATAATCTTCTATTTACTATATGAAAGCTACTACCACAACTGAACGATGTAATTTCCCTGGTAACACTATTGAATTTAATACGAAGGACGAATAAGGAGCCTCGAAGGATACGGCCAATCACGTCACGGGCATCGACCAATGACGCTGTAAAATTGTAAAATTATTATGCGCGAAGATTCAAATTTTGACACTTGAAGTAGTGCCGCGAAAATTTAACTAAGTGCGAAAAACGCAACGTTACAATACCCCCTCCCCTAAGGAAAGGTTCACATACACGTGAACCTGTCGCTGTCCCAGCGACTTCCTACAAAAATATACAAGTATTTACCCAAAAAAAACTTAACCTAATTAATCGCAGATAACCTCTACAACAACAACAGGTAACCTTCTCCGATCACCTAAACACAACTTAAAACAAAACAACTAATGGACGGAATTCTTACCGTACACCCAAAAAATAAAAAATAAAAATCCTAAACAGAAATCTACTTCCGTTTACAAAAGCTTTTCCACCAGTAAAATACCATTCCATAAAATTTCCAACAGCCAGGACACATCCCTTGCAACCAATAGTCTGCCAGTCCGGGCGAAGATGTTAAAACCAACCAACATAAAACTATATAACCATCTTATCTAACCAAAACAACACCTATCTACAGCTATCAACAAGAAATTTCTATTTCCACCTAAAATAACTTTCTTAAATAATTGTCACACAGGTCAACCAACTAAATATATTTTCAAGAGTAACTCTTAATTTAAAAAAAAACCTCATAATCCAACCTATCCGAAAAACTCTCAACAACTTGCATCACATCTACACTTTCAATAACTACCACTTTCCAAAAAAATCCAACAACTCCAGAAATCCTCCTGCTCTTCCAATCCAATTCTCCAAAACAGTACAAAAAAAATTCACCAATAACCATTACTACCAACCAGAAAGAACAATATTCCTAGAGACTAAAAAATATGTTCCATCAAATCAGAATATATATATACATTTATATTTAGTGAGTAGGCAGGCCAGTCATACTAAATTGTTATTTTTTTTTTTCTTATCATACTCTTCCCAACCAAAATAACCTTACATAAATCATGCTTACATACTTCTCTTCATACTCTTCCATACATCATCACTCACCCCATCACTCAATCTTACTAATGATAACACAATAAACTTGTGCATCATTTCCTAGCTATCCCTCGGTGTACAACTACATATACTGTATTGACACTTTGAAAATAACAATCTGACCTATCTACAACATACTTTTCTTACTCTGCTACTGTACAACATAGTGAAACACAATCTATATATGAGCAGAATTAAATTTTAAAATCCTTGATGTGCCAAGTGCCTATTCCTCGACCATCAAGACGTTCCAACTCATACACTAAAGGTGAAAGAACCTTTTTTATCTTACACTTTTCATACTTAGGTGCCAGCTTCGCCATTTTGAATTTACTGGCGTCGCTTTGCACAAAAGTACGCTTCCACACAAAATCTCCCTCTTTAAATTTAGCTGGCCGCCTTCTCAAGTTATAATACTTAGAGTTAGCAGCGTGAGCCTTAAGTAAATGCCCTCTGACCTCATCAAAAATTTTAGTCATATGGCCAAATCCACCTGCGTACTCTTCCCGTGGAATACCAGGTTCATAGTCTTTGTCAGAATCTCTGTAAAATTTACCATCAATTACTGGCTCTCTAGCATGCACTAAGAAAAAGGGTGAAAATTGTGTACTTTCATTAACGGCACTATTTATAGCAAATTGAATTTTACAGAGATTTTGATCCCAAGATCTATGGTTTTCCTTTACATAGGATGAAACTGCAACCATTACGGTTTTGTTAAACCTTTCCACTAAATTAATTTGCGGCGTGTAGCGTGGCGTGTAGTGTAGGTTAGGAATATTATAGCGTTGTATCATGGCTCGAAATTCAGATCCTGTGAACTGCACACCGTTATCTGCAATCACAGTTTCTGGAACCCCATGAACAAGAATGATATCATTTTCAAAATGTTTAGCTACTAACGCACTACTAGCACGACGAAGTGGGAACAAAAATGTGTACTTAGAGAAGCAACAGGTAACTACCAACAAAAATGTGAAACCAGAAGTCGAGCGAGGCAAGGGACCTACTAAGTCTACAGAGAGCACTTGAAATGGCCTATAACAAACTTTAGGCTGGCCCATCAGACCAGCTGTGCCTTTAGTAGAATGTTTGTAAGCTGCGCAGGTGTCACAAGACCTCACAAACTCAACCACATCCTTGTGCATCCCTGGCCAAAAATACCTAAGACACAATCTCCTGTGGGTTTTAAAAACACCTAAATGAGCCGCAGTGGACTCGCAGTGGTTCTCCCTAATAATGGCCTGTCTATCTCCTTGTCTAACTACTACCTTCCAGTCAAATTCGTTTAAAAGATTGTATTTACTTTTACAATATCTGTACAACTTCGCATCCTTAACGGAAAAATTTGGAAAATTGGCAGGAAAGTCAATACAACCCTTTACAACTCTGTCATACCAAGGATCTGCAACAGCGTTCGACGGAGAGACATTAATGGTATCTACTTTTAAAAGTCTAGAAAGAGCGTCTGGAACGACATTATCAGTACCTCGCCTATGTTCGATTTCAAAATTGTATTGAGAGAGCCTGCAACCCCACCTTGCCAACCGACCTGTGGGATTTTCTAAGTTCATGAACCACTTCAAGGCTGCATGGTCTGTAATCACCTTGAATGGACGTGAACCGAGGTAGGCCTGAAACTTTTCAACCACAAAGATGACAGCAAGGGCTTCTCTCTCTGTCGCGCTGTAATTCTGTTCACTTTTTGACAACGCACGACTGACATAGGCAACAGGATGGTCGATACCATTGATGTTCTGCGACAACATTCCACCTATACCATAAGCTGAAGCATCGCAGTGAACTGAAAATTGTTTAGTAAAATCCGGAACGGCTAAAATAGGAGCAGACACAAGCATATTTTTTAAGGTATTAAAAGCAGCTTCTGCTTCCTCACTCCAACTAAAAGGAGGAGCCTTCTTTCCTTTGCTAGTCAGTTTGTTCAAAGGGGCAGCAACTGTGGAGAAATTTCGGATAAACCGACGGTACCAGGAACAAGTACCTAAGAAAACCTTGACATCCTTCGCAGAACCTGGAGTTGGGAAATTTAAAATAGCTGCCACTTTCTCAGGATCTGTACGAAGACCGAACTCATCAACAACATATCCTAAATATTTCAAGGAATTTCTAAAAAAATTTGATTTCTTAAAATTAATTGTCAAATTTGCAGACCGTAATTTCTCCAAAACCCTGTTCAAAAGAAGTAAATGTGTATCAAAATCAGAACTGACAATAATAATATCATCGACATAGCAGAATACCATGCCATTTTCAACATCACTACAGAAATTGTAACCAAATAAGGCATCCATCAGTCGCTGTTGTCTGGCTGGAGCTCCACAAAGACCAAAAGGCATGACCTTAAACTTGAAAAGGCCACGACCTGGAACTGTAAAACTGGTTTTCTCTTGTGAATCCGGATGTAAAGGTATTTGCCAAAAGCTAGAACTCAAATCAACTGAGGACAAATATCGAGCTTCTTTTAAGCTATCCAAAATCTGAGGGATGTAAGGCATATTGTACGCATCACCCTTTGTTACTGCATTTAGTTTTCGGCAGTCTAGGCAGAACCTCCAGTCACCATTTGCCTTATGTACCAGCAGAGCAGGATTGTTCCAGGCACCTTCGCTAGGTGTGACCACATCTAGCTCCAGCATCCGGTCTAACTCTAAATTTAAAGCGGCCTTCTTTTCTGGTGACAAAGGATACTGCCTCGTACGCAGGGGAGCTGCATCTCCCGTATCAATAATATGTTGAGTCAAATGTGTCCTACCTAAACCTTTACTTTCAAAAGAAATGTCATGAAATTTGCTAATAATAGACTCGGCCAACTCCTTCTTCTCAGAACCTAAATCTTCAAAAGCTTGTAAAGTGTGTATCTGATCAGAGTTGATAGTATTTAAAGCAAACAAGGAGTCAGAGGGGCATCTATAACTAATTTTGTCAAAAATTTCAGGTGCCAAATTAAATTCCCTCCAAAAGTCACAACCTAAAATGATATTTGAAACTATACTAGGTATTACATAAAACTTTATGACTTTTGTTGAATTATTAAAAGTAACTGGTACAAAAATGTACCCAATTGTCTCACAATTTACCCCATTTGCAACAGTACACGCAGTGTAAGATGTTTCATGCCACTCAAAGCCAAATTTAATTAATTGCAGATGGGAATTATTCCCCAATATGGAAATACAAGCTCCAGAATCTAAAAGTCCACAAACTTCAAAATTGTTAATTAAAATATTTAAATGTGGTCTAATGTCATTAGGGTCAGGTGCAAACAAAACCGAAGCAATAGATTTATAACTGTAAAACTTAGCAACTGAATTTAAATGACCGCTTTGAAATTTGCTTCGGTGCGCTACTAGTTTTTTGAAATTACACACTTGGGGCAAGTTTTAACTGTAAATCCTTGTTCCCCACATTTGAAGCATTTAATGGAGGAGGAGGGTGTTACCCTACATCTCCTAAAAGAATGGTCAGTCTTTCCACATTTGTAACAAACAGGCTTTTGTTCTGGTGCCTTCTTTTGCGGAGCTGGTTGTTGAACAACAGCGGCTACTGTTGGCTTTGACTTCCCACTATAAGAATACTCAGGACTCAATGTAAGTTTAGGAGGTTCTACAAATAAATTGGCTCTTTGTTTAGCGGACTCTAACAACCTACACTTGGACTTAAGCTCTGATACTGACTTAATCTCAACCAAGGCCAGCTGTTCACCGAGGCTAGGCCTAATGTTGTGTAACAAAATCTCTAATTTCTCTTCCTCACTCAAAGGTACACGCAGCCTACTGAAAAGGCACGACATCACAGCAATGTAAATGTGAACAGGTTCATCAGCACCCTGAGTGCGAGCCCTGATCTCTCCTTTCAAACGATAATCAAAATCGACAGAGTCAAACTCCTCTAATAACAACGCCTTAAGTTCACCCCAGGACGTGACCTGTGACCTAACACCACGCAACCAAATCAATCCCTTGTCTACAAACAACAATGATGCAGACTGGTACAGCTTTTCATCTGTAACCCCAAAAGCAATCTGCAACTCCTCGATGTTCTCGAGGAAAGTCCTAGGATCACCAGTACCATTAAATCTGACTTTCCACTTGGATAAATCTTTATCACCGGAACACACAACATTTGAGTTGACAGGTGGAATGTCAACCTCAGGTTTAACTTTACTTTTAGTGCTAACAGGCTTCTCTTCCTGTTCCGGGATATTACTTGCGGATTTGCTACGCGATCCCCTCATTTTGAAATATTTTAAGAAAATAAAGTGTATAAAATGGTGGTAAAACTCACAAGAACAGTCCTAAACTCACTTTAAAATAATATGTCAACTTTAAGTAGTATTATTTTTAAACAAAATTTAAAGTTTAATAATCTCGGTGAAATCTATTAAGTGCTCCTGCACTAAATAACAAACCATTTGGTGCTTATTCAAACTAAAATTATTTGATATTTACTTCCAAACAAACACAAGCAAAAGAACTGTCATAACAAAATGAAATCTGTGGTGAGCTTCTGTACTATAAATTATCACCAATGGTCTCAGTACTAAGTCAATAATGTATGCACAAAATGTTAATAAAAGTAAAAGTCAACTCAAAATGGTACACCACAGAAGTTTAAAGTAGTTTTAAAAAGTTTAAATGTCTTAAAACACTATGAATGAACTTCAACTCTAATTGTAATTAAAAATTTAAGAAATTAGTTATGTTCTAGATTTAACACAATAGTTATATTTGAAGTTGTCAAAAGCACTGTAAATTATGTACTGGTACTACTTAATCACACAAACCTAAGGAAAAATAACACAGTATGGTATACGCACAAAATTAACACACAGTATGGTATTTTATAACACAGTATGGTTTTTATAACACACAAAATAAAGAGTGACACAGTCGAGTGTCAGAAAATTCAATGATGTGTTTTAGGGTGTGAAACCTAAAAACTACACAAAATGGCTGCCAGCCTATGCTGAACTTGATGCCAAAATCACTAAGCTAAAACATACCTCGCACTAAAAATAGCATAAAATGTCTACAAAATAGAGAATATTTAAAATATGAATCTGTGTATTGGTGAATGTAACACCTTTTATTACTACACAATTAATACAATAGAAATTTCAGTACAAAACTGTAATTTAAAGCACAGAAGGTGCGCACAACACAAAATTGTCTTGCAATTTAACCCCGACTACGGGTAAATTAATGTTACATGAATTTAAACAGACCTTCAACACACAAGAGAGCAAAGAATGGTGGTATATTTCCTACATAAATTGAATAAAGTGGGCGCCATTTGCAACCTGCTTTTTAGAATGGGTAAATGGCTAGGCTGCAAAGATAAAAAAAAATGAAAAGAAGTGAAGCTAAAGTGTAAAGTTAAATGGACAGAGGAACAGAATAGAATAGGGAAACTTGTAAATGAAAAATATACCTGGGTAAATACACTGTTTATTTTTATATAGCAGAGAATACTTGCATGACACAAACAATACAGTTTAGGGCTTATGCCTAAGTAAAATTTATAACCTCAGGGACGGTTCGATGTGTAGGAAAGGTTAAAATCTAAGCCTAAGTATACATGCGGTTTCCCTACGTTATACCACCATTTCTTGTGTGAATTTAAATGTTAAAATTACTAAGTTTTACATGAAGAAAAAGGGGCCCACCTCATGGGACAGGGCGTGGCACCACGCCGGTTACTCCCTGCGGTTATCCTCCGGCGCGGCTGCTGGCTCTCGGCCCTTAACTAGCCGCCACGGTGTGGAACGACCCTTCTCATGCAGTCTCTTGCATTGACATGCGGAAAAATGCTCATTCCCCAAAAGTAAAATATGCAGACAAAATGGTTTCAAATTTCTTTTTTTTCCCACCAGCCTGAAAGCGAAAAGTAACCCAGGGTTAACGACAGACCGGCAAAAGGTGGAGCGGAAAGGCGTGCTCGCACCAGCAAAGGTTAGGAAAAGAACAAAGGGAGGCCAAGCCAGAGTACTTACCGGAACACCAAGAAAAATGGTTCCTAAATTAAAATTTCAGCTGGACCCGCCAACCCGACGATTTCCATCGTCTTAATTATTTAGTCAACCAGATGGATTTTCATAAGACAAGGCCTGGAGTTAGTCTTGATAAAATTAAGCGTGCGTGCGCGTCGCTTCGCAGAATCAAAGAGGCAAAGAAAGTTGCCATGACAAGCCAAAACACTTCCAGACTCAATTTTCAACCATCGACAAAACTACCATTTAACACGTTGTAAAAAAATGATAAAAGAAGGTTAACGAGTTATTAAATGTATGGAAAACCCCAGATTATTTTATTTTATCCTGAAACAATTTTAGAAAAGCTTGATTGATATAATCTTCTATTTACTATATGAAAGCTACTACCACAACTGAACGATGTAATTTCCCTGGTAACACTATTGAATTTAATACGAAGGACGAATAAGGAGCCTCGAAGGATACGGCCAATCACGTCACGGGCATCGACCAATGACGCTGTAAAATTGTAAAATTATTATGCGCGAAGATTCAAATTTTGACACTTGAAGTAGTGCCGCGAAAATTTAACTAAGTGCGAAAAACGCAACGTTACAGTACTTGTAGATGTTTAGAGCTTTTGGTTAAGCGGGCGTGATATTCCTATGAGTATCAGGCGTATGGTATTCTTATGTAGGAAAGGGAAACAATGAAATTCATAAAATGAGGGAAAGAAAACATTATATTTGTTATTCTTCTAGATTTGATCATTGTTATTTGAACAAGAGATTATTGCTTCAGCGAAAAGATTATTTCCTTCATTATTATAATCAACCTGTAGATGTCTATTATAGAATCTAAAGAAAGTTTGAGAACTGCCGCTCCATCCAGCAGTTCGTTTAATTGTATCGAGGCTTACGCCTAACCTGTGCGCTGCAGAGGCGGCTGCGTGCCGTGTGCTGTGCGCTCCAAAAATTGAAACATCGATTCCGCTTTCAGTTAAGGTGTTTCGCACCCATCGACTTAGTGTCTGACTGGAGACTGCTCTATGAGGATTTCTAAGACTTATAAATAAGCTGTTAATATCTGCACGCAGAGTTGACGTTTTATTCAAATACGAAATCAGTGTACGTCCGGGACATATTGCGGGTTTTTCATCGAAAAAAGGGAGAACCAATAGTGGCTGGCAGAAACCCAGCCTTGAGGTTTTAATTAGATCGGGAACTTTTATAGTTACTTGAGTTTGACCAATAGATATGTTATTTATGTTAATTTTGGAGAACGTCTGCATTCTGTGTGCAGTTATTAAGGCAAGTAAAGTAATTAACTTCTTAGAAATTATTTCTAAATTTAACTCGTTATTAGGGTAATAGTTTTCCAATAAATTTAGGACGACTGATGTGTCCCAAGTCGAGTCATACTTCGGTCTAGGAGGGTGAAGCCGAAATATACCTCGAAAGAATCGTTTCAGTCTTTCGTCCTGCCCTATGTGCTCACCAAGTACGAGCGCTAAAGCAGAGCGACAAGTATTTAACGTACTATATTTTGCACTGTCATTATGAAGCTCTGTGAGGAAATTAATGACATCGGAAATGGACGCTGTGTACAAATTGACGGTGTTTTTAGTACAGTATGAATACCATCGTTTTAAATAAACATCATATTGTTTAAAGGTGTTAGGTGAGAGTGATGCAAGCATAACATCTAAGGCCGATGATGGTACATTTTGCTTTAACATGGCCGTCCGGATAATATTGCGACCGCCAGGGTAATTTTCTTGTGGATTTCCCGTTGGCTGAAAAGATGAGAAATCAAAGGGTTTTCATTAGGTTTAAATAACAACAGTTCTGAGGAAACAAGGCTCTTGAAGAGAGGGTACCACGGTTGGGTTTGCCAAAAGGGGACCACCATTATTCCCCGAGCTTCCTCGGAAATTATTTTACGCAGGGATTTGAGAATCAAAGGAAAGGGCGGAAACGCATAGAAGAAGGTATTCCATTTTACAGTGAATGCATCGATAGCGTGTGCTTCGGGATCACGGTGCCATGAAATGTATTTATGGCACTTTTTATTGATCCTGCTTGCGAACAGGTCAATTTCTGGTGAACCGAACTTGTCAACAATACGTTGGAAAATCACATCTGAAAGGCCCCATTCGATATCAGGGTGAATGCGTCGGGATTCTGCATCAGCTTCTGTATTTTCCGAAGACTTTATGTACGAGGCGAACACGTGCAGCTTGCGAAACTCGCACCATTGCCACAATTCTTTCGTGACTCTAGTTAGGTGAGGGTATTGAATGCCACCCATCCGATTGATGTAAGATATAGCGGTTGTGTTGTCAACCCGTAACAAGATCTGGCTGTTAGTTAAATTTTTAGCAAAAAATTTTAGACCGAAGAAAGCGGCCAGCAATTCTAGATAGTTAATGTGCTGACGGCTTTCTTCTTCGCTCCACAACCCGCTAGCTCTATCGTCCCCGCAAGCTATGCCCCACCCAGATTGAGAGGCATCTGAAAAGATTTCTATGACATAGTCGATGCGTTTGATTTTGCTAACTGAATTTTGAATAGACTTATGCCACCAGGTCAGATCAGGCATTATTGATTCGGGTAGTACCATGTAACGATCGTAGTCGTTATGGTCTTTGAGGCTTAAATACTTTAGGCGTTCAAAATATTTGGTATACAACCAACTGTAATCAACAGCCGGGCAAGCCGAAATCAGAAGACCTACTAAGCGTGCGAATGCTCTAATCTTACAGTGTCTTATTGTGAAGAATTTCTCAATTTCTTTTTTAATTCTGTCAACTTTCTCTGACGGCAAACTGACTACGAAAGTTATTGAATTGATGACATAACCCAGAAACACGCAAGAATTGTTAGGAATAAAACAGCTCTTTTCTTCATTTAGGGTGAAACCGAGAGATGTCAGCAAAGTTTTTGTTTGTAAGACATTATCAGCGCATCCTGTATAGGATTGTGATAACAGGAGCCAGTCATCTAGGTACACCGTGGACAAGTGCCCGGCAGAGCGAAGGAGACGAGCAACTGGTTTCATGATTTTTGTAAAAATGAAAGGCGCCGTACTGAGGCCAAATGGCAACACTTTAAATTCGAACAGCTGAGAATCCCACTGAAAACGTAAATATTTTCTAAATTGTTTATGAATCTTAATTGAAAAGTAAGCGTCCTTTAAATCTAGTTTAGCCATGAAGCACTTATCGGTAACTAATTTTAAAGCTGTTCGTAAATCTTCAATTTTGAAGTGTTTCGGGTGTATAAATTTGTTCAAATTCTTTAAGTTCAAAATGAAACGCTTTGTGCCATTTGGCTTCGATACTAGGAATGCGCTCGACAAAAATTGACCCTCGCATGGTTGACACTTAGATATAGCACCTAGAGACAGCAAATCGTTAATGGCTTTACAAAAGTCGGCATTTTCTGAAACCGAACAATCACGCATTGGTGGACAAGATGTTTGAGAAACAGGCCTATAAAAGGGAATTTGATAGCCCCTGATAACCGAGAGAACAACAGGGTCGCTCGTTATTAGTGACCACTGTTTATAAAACTTTGCAAGTCTACCAGCAGTGTTTACCGAATCTAGCGACGACTGCGCTCGTTGCGACGATTCTGAGACTGCTTGGATGAGCCGAAGCGCGGAGTCTTCGTCTGCGTAGCTGGCGTCGTCCTCGGCGTCTGCGTTGTCTGCTTGCGTGCTAGATTCGGGCCTCTCCAGTTTTTTGATGTGCTAGGTGCGTTCTTTTTGTTGGGTATCGGTTTGGCAGTAGGTACGTACGCCTTTAACTCTGCTCCCGATTTATTGATCGCTCGAGCAGTTTTTAGTGTCTCAGATAAATTCGGCCCAAAGAGTAAAGTGTCGACCTTAGTATTTTGCAATTGGTCTTTCATGTCCCTTTTTACAGACGAGAGAACATAGTTACGTCTCGTAATCGAATCATTATATTGACAGTCGGAGAGTATACGGCAGGCGTCCATGAGAAGGCGCGTCAAGGCCGAATTTTTTTCATTAGCGGTTAACAAGAGCGTAATCGCTTCGCTAAGGGCAGACATGGCGGTACCGAGCATCTTTTGTCTTGCCTCGATCGCTTTGTCTCTTTTTGCGACTAAGTCCGTTAGTGCCGCTTTTATTTCTGGGTTAAGCGACGGCGAGTCCAGTAGTCTGCAATTGCTCGGAATAAGATATTTATCCGACAGTTCTTTTCGGGCCTCTTTTGTCATACCTGACGTGACAAAATGCTCAAGGCGAACCGCAAGATCCTTTTGAATTTCTTTTCCATATTTAGTGGTCTTTGTCGGATCTATTCCGAGAATTTCCAGTAATTCAGCGTCTAATTCTGATTCGATGCATGACGCTTCGGCGGGTGCCGTAGACGTCGCGGGCGCAACGGGCGTGGAGGATGCGGCGTCAGTAGTCGGGGCGGCGCACGTGGAGGGGGGGCTGGCCGTCGTCGGTGCGGCGGCGGCAGCGGGCGCGGCCGCCGCATCCACGGCGCGCGGCTCTGGCGAGGCAGGGCTACTCGGCACAGGCGAGGTGGGCTCCACAGGTGGCGAAGGTGATTTGCTATCTCCTTCGTTGCTTTCGTCCGACGACGAGGCTGGACTCTGGATTCGACATCTTTGACGTCGGTGGTTTGTCTCATGGCGGTCTGAAATCGATAAGACGATTGTCAGATTTATGCATAACCTTTACTGAGTTAAGAAACAGTCCTACATACTGTTCGCAAAACTTAAAATCGGGTAGTGACAACTCCAAAGAGAAGCACGCAAACCCAGGTGGTATGCATTGTATGTAGCACCATAAAAACGGGCAGTAACAACTCCAAAGAGAGGCACGCAAACCCGGGTGCATACTACCTACAGTACCGGAAAAACGGGTAGTAACAACTCCAAAGAGAGGCACGCAAACCCGGGTACTGTAGGAACTTTTGCTCATAAATATACGTAGGTATGCCGTAAACGACGTTCAAGTAATAACGAGATAGCCCGAAGACTTATCCGCGTTATTTAAAACTAAATATATATATCGGTATGAGGCAGCCCCTCGAACTACCCGCTTAACCGATTTAATATTTGTAAATAAGTATGAGCAAAAGTAACTATATATACGTGTGCTATATTTATAACAGAATATATTTAACATACCCTTGGTTCGCGACCGGCGCGGGGGAGAAGGTGAATCCAACGATGAACTGGAATCTATGGTGCGTCGTCTGCCGCGAAGAACCTTCCTTTCCAACTTTTTTATTTTTGCTTTTAAATATACGTAAGGATCATCACTGCACCTTTTAGGCATTATTATATTTTTATATCACTAATCACTGGTGCCTAGAAGTGAAACGTGTAGAATGGCGAAGCACTAAAACGCGAATGAAGATGGCTGCCGATGGACGTAATAAAGAAAGAATGTGGAACTACCGTAAAAAAAAAAAAAAAAAATAAGGTAGATCTCAAATATAGTGTAAGAATGGTGTCCGCTACGCGTTACTACAAGTACATATATGCTAATCTCGAGGACGAAGCCAAGTATAATGAAGATAAGCGACTACCGTCATAACGTGGTCTTAGCTTATACCTATTGCAACTGTAAAAGTCCTTTTAAACAATATTCAGTGTCTAAATTTAAAGTTCCCAGATGTGCTAGTGTAAGCTTTCAGGGTTCAATGTACAAAGAAATCCCGAGTAAGAAAAATGTGCAAAAACACAACGCCACTGCTCCCGTAAAACAGTGAGTAAAGAAGTTAAAAGTGCTACTTTTAATCCGTAAAAGAAAAAGTGAGGAGTTTCTGGTCTTAATTTGTCTGGCGGTCTGCGTGTTTATATGTTTCTTCCGGCTACCACCATCTACCTCGTTAATACTGCCATAAAGCAACAGTGCATACGCTGCTGTTTCCGGCTCAGCGAATAAGACAGCCGGTGAAATTATTGGCATATGGGGTGTTCTACCTTAGCCCTCGCTGCTCATCAGCAATCCTCTGGTGTTATGGATCTCCATGGGTGGTGCTGCTCACTTACCATCAGGTGACCCACTTGTTAGTTGTCTCATATATATTCTGAAAAATACAGAAATAAGAAATAAGAAACGTTTATTGTATAAAACCGTGTACAATTGTGATAACATGATTTTTATAAGTTTCAACAGTTTATCCATTTCGGACGTACAATATTTAGGTAGTTAGTTACCTATTTATTGTTATAAATTAATTATATCTTTATTTGAATAATTCGTACAAAGGTATATAACGATAAAAAAAGTAATAAAATATACAGTATTTGGATACTTTTTGTTTTCCTATTCATTATTCACATTGAATGAGGAAATTACAGATTACGAGGACAACAATGTGCATTTTGTTGTTACAGTGTGCTACATTTTGTAGGCTGTTAAGAATTATTTACTGCCATATAAAATGCAGTCTCGAAACGCCTACAATGTACGTTCTACGCAATATTGCTTTGTTCGAAACTCAGGCGTTTATTTGTTATGCAAACTAACCGACTTCCTAGATCGTTTGTGAAGAGGTCGAAACAATACTTTACATCCAAACCAAACTAAGTATTTTTGTTATAGTGATAATTTAATTCAATAAAAAAATTATAGTACAACAAGGTTGCTCCAAAGCTCTTTCTGCTAGGAGCTACTTCTTTTGAAAGTTTTAGAATTGCTACTCAATCTGTACCTACGGTTCATACGAAGTGGGTTATTGACATGTTGACAACAAGAAGATCGATGAAGACATCGACTGGCTAGGGTAGCAGAAAAAAGTAAGTGAATTCGTCGTCATTTTGAGGTCGCCCTGGCAGTTCAAAGTCATGGTAACTTTGCAAGATATAAAGATTCATTTTCCTTTATAGGTAGGCATTTAAGTTTTGGAAAAGATGTTAGAAATTAAGTTCCAAAAAAGGGGACCATGGCATGGTGTCCAAAAGACTGGCCGTGTTCTTTCGTTGAATAGTGATGCTAATTTTTTTAGAGAGATAGCTTCCCCTTTGGTCACCAGTTGGATTATCATTTTGAGTACCACCCGACGTTTTACCTAAGCCCTACGCCGACAAGAAGCTAAATATTGAAAATCCCCTGTTCCCAATAACATCCTTATTATTCTTGTGACATCAAAAACATGTTTGTTATTGAATAAAAGCTGTCTTGACCATAGAAATGCTGATATAAAATCAAGTGTAGGTAAAATAGGCTTTCATGCGACCCTTTGTAAGTACAAAAAGGAATGTTAATGACAATGTAAGGTATCTATTTACGATACTTCACCACATACTGCTCGTTTATAAAAGCTGCTACTATTTATTATAAAGGAGGTACCCTGATATTTACTATATATGTATACGTGTAGATACTAACTGTTAAAGTTTATGCAAACTTTTGGAAAAATAGAGTTAAATTATGCTAGTTACCACTATTTTTAAACTTGGTCGAGAACTAGAATAAGTATAAATCGTGGACCTTTTTCGTTATTTATTTGAAGTGCCTGACGTCTCAGCGATGTTAATCCAGTTTACTTGACCTCACATTAATTAAATAAAAAAAAATTGTCTTAACGAAATTACATACGTTCCTGCATCGTTACCTACTACGCTCAGGCTTCTGAAATTGAGGAATAAATAGGTTAATTGTTAAAATAATCATGTCTAGTTAAATTAAACCCCGTAAGCACGTACTTTCGGTAACGTAACCTCAAAACCCTAATTGGTCAACTTATTTCGTAACATGGAGAGCACAATGTTAATTTCCAACGTATAATTGCAAATTATACCATTTACAAGTTTAGTTTATTTTAAACCTGTTAACATATTTCTTAGCGTTATGTTAAAATTCTGACTAGTTGAAACAAAATATCGCAGGTACTAAGATATTTTGGTCTTCATGAATAAATTCATGTTGTTAAAATGAAATACCTAGTCTGTCGGCATGTGAAAAATACTTTCACGTACACAGGTAAAAGGCTATACAGTTCTGAAAAATGATTTTTCAAGTTCATTTACTTAACTCATGGTGCGCATTCAAATGCGCAGGTAATTAATATGTATATCCTAAGTTGTTGATAATCTCTTTAGATATTTTCTGAAATTACCCGAAGGTGTAATGATAGAAAGAAGTAGCTTTTACGATAACGATTCAAAATCCTACTTCCTACTTCCTACTAATATTATAAATGTGAAAGTTTGTGAGTATGTTTGGATGTTTGTTACTCTTTCACGCCAGAACGGCTGGACAGATCTGGATGAAATTTGGAAAATAGATAGATTATAGTCTGGCTACTTTTTATCCCGGAAAATTGCGTCATTCCTGCGGGATAGCGATAAACGCATTCTATGCAGACGAAGTTGCGGGCAACAGCTAGTATTTAATATTTCAAAAAATATTTCTTCCATGCTGGTTTGAGAGTAAAGAAAAACAGAATTTACCAGTTGCTTCTCTTCCCGCGCAAATAGTTAAACCCCATCGAGGGAATGGGCGAAAGTCTTAGGAATCATGTTATAGGCGGTACGGCTAGCAACCCATCACTATTTTGATTTCCTTTTCCACCTATACGCCCTTAGTCATGCTAAATGTGGCTTTAAGGTTTTGTTACCTTAGGCTCTGTCTACTCCGTAAGGGATAAAGACGTGATATTATTGTGTGCATCTTTTGGATAATTATGTATCATGTCTTTTTGTGTTGTGGCAATAAATATCTTTATTATTATTATTATTATTATTATATATGTATTCCTACAGTACCTATGTATGTCAAAAAATATGCTTGAAATTGTGGTTTTGTGGTAAACAATGTTATTGCTTGTCACGCTCAAAATATTTTATTTATTTCTCTCCTCGTAGTGTTTCCTCTTAGTTCGGCAACTTTGCGACATTATTTGTGTAGATGCCTAATTACCATCGCGATCTGGCAAATGAGAGCGGAAGCCGCTCGCGGAATAAAAGGACAACACAAACCCGGAAGCGTGCTTTGTTTCAAATGTTACTATTTGAATAGTTAATGTGAATTTCAAAGTAGGTAGGATACTTCCTTTAACTCCAAAGACGCTTGTGTCTCAAGTTTTTAGACGACATTTTCAAGGGTAACTAATGAATGTCTCCGTGTACATAATTGTTAGTAGTTGTAGTTTAGTTGAACACAAGATTTATTATGATAGGTACTCATACCGTAGTCAGTACTTACCTACTTTACATTTTATTCATAAAATGTTCGTTCGTGTGGTGTGTCCATTGGATCGGTTGTTGGTTAAATTAGAGTGCCGACAAAATGCATTGAGAGCGCTCGTGGCCGCGTGGCGACTAACGTGCATGTTATGTAAACTTAAATCCCAGGCCAATACAGTATCAGCGTTCAGCACATTCAGCGGCCACCTTCACTATTTGCAGCAAGCTGTTTGCTTTGTAAATGCTGCGGCATTGTGTGCATTTGTATCGGGAGAATGGTTGTCGACCCTGATATCCGTTTAATATGATAATCCGCATGCAAACAAGCGGAGGATTGGCCGGCCAAATTATTTATGCACCCCGGCCTGCGGGTGATGGCTTCACTCGCCGGCGACCGGCAACCAGCGGCCGGCGACCGTTGCGGGCCGCCGGAACTTTTATTGAACCTCAGGTCTGGACAGGTGAGAGGATGAACTTGTATTTCAGGAATAAAGCGACGTATAAATTATGCACGAGAAATTCACCCGCCAAGGGTACGCGAGTAAAAATTTTAATTTTGGAACAATGTTTTTTGTTACGAACATAGCTCGCTGGGGACAGCTTCAGCTTTTCTTGTGTGAACATTTTAAGCTATAGGTTGGAGATTGTGAACACATTCTGTTAGCCACCGGGGACCTGAAACGATAAATAAACAACATTGACATAGATACGACAGTGGCACGACGATTATTTTAACTTGTAGCGGTCTTCTAATCATTAATTCAGATTAAGCTGCTTAGCCGGTTCTCAAAAATCAAGAAGTTGTTTAAATAATGTTTTCACGCGAGATCATGACAAATATCACATCCGTGTCGTGACCTTATCTATCAACAACAAATTGATAGGTCAGTTCGAACGCTGGACTTAGTGACAAGACATGTGGCGTTATTACTCCCCGCATATGAAGACGTAAACCCGGCTTAGACAGACGGTAATCAATTCCGTAGTAATTGAATTCGGTCAGGCGGACATGCATCATCCCGGTCCTGCTTGGTCCTGCCCTGGCGCCGCACGAAGCTTTAATGAAATAATACTCACACTAATTTGATTGTGCCGATGTAATTGCGTTTGCTACGTGGGGTTATTATGACCTATATTGAATAGGTAACGAATTAGTCCGCTACAATCTCATCTAATATTCAGATGGCGTTGGTGTTGAAAATGGCGTGATTCCGGCACAATTTCTAAACTTCCTCAACGTTTTGATATCATTCATGTAAAAAAAATTATAAGTGATCTCCCTAAATTTCACACCACAATAACGAAGAAGGAATACAGTAGCTAAATATTTTATTATCAGCTTCAATTGGATTCTCTGAAGCAATCGAAAGATCAGATAGCATCACTATAAATCCAAGCTTCGACCAAAAAGAGAAAATATTATGCAGCGCTTGGGGACGAAAGGCTTGTACAATAATAAAATACCGGAGAGAGTGGACGAGCAGGAAATCTAAGATTAACACAAAATTGCTGATTGAGTCGGCTATTGGTAGTTGCGGCCGCCGTGTATCGGGGAATTTGGTTCCACACGGGGGAATGCATTTAGTTAGAGGCTATAGCAGGTAACGCGGGTTTCATTAACTCTACAAATAACACAGACAGTTTATTTCATCATATTTGTACAGATAGATTAATTAATGGATCAAATAATGTTAGTGTTAGGAGTATTAAGTTATGAAATAATTTAAAGTAGGTACCTACCTACTATTAGGATAGTGTTAAGCAATTATTTTAGATTAAACAGCTAGCAAAAAGTAGATAAGATTATTTGACATGGAGGTAAAAGTATCTAAAAAAAACTCGTTTTAAAATAAAGACAAGCGCATGACACTTCTGTAGGCAGCCGGAAGTCATAACAAGTTAGCATCAAACGAAATTGGGCGTGCGAAACGAGGATAACAAAGTGAGAGTAATAAAATCACCACTTGTAAACTTCGCAATGAGATGCTCAGGAACAACGCCAAGAAATTATAACGTAATTTGGCTTTGAGGAGCTTTAAGATCTCACAATGGCTCACTCTCGTAAATCACGTTAGGAGTTCCGCTCTAGATGTCCCAGTGACTCTCGGACAGTACTGGCCTGACACCGCATGCTAATGAGGACGCATCGAGGAGAAACAAGATTGTCGGGTTTATAAAAATAACAGGCGAATCCACTTTCATTTTTGTTCCGAGTTCCGCCGCGGCTCCGCTCTATTGTTGTGTGCGAGCCACAAAGGGAACGCATTCTATTTCTCTAGAATGCCAGCTGAGTTTTTCGCAAAAGTGTTACTTAAGGAAAAGTGTTACATGTACTTTTGTTACGGAACTATGTGGCCCGCTCTTGACTTTTTCTTCGAAGTTTATAAAGTTGTTTAAAGGAAGACTGCTTTTTATGAGTAGGCGTATCTGATATAGTTCACTCCAGGATTTAGTGAACTGTGTTTTGCATATTTATATTGTTAATGCGTTCAAGTTTACAAGCGTAGCCCATCATTTTATTTCACCCCTCTGTTATCTAATTGAGTTAGTATTATGAGGAAGGCCCCGAAGGAAACAAAATGAATATGGCACAGTTAATAAGTAAAAACAACTTTCAATCATACTGATGATTGTTGCAAATAAAATATTGAAACTGGATGGAAGGAGTGAGCAACGCCAACTTATTGCCAAAAAGTTACCTGCACGACATTATTGCAAAGCGAATAGCGCTTCAAAACTTTCAGCAACTTTAAACTCGTACGTTCACCATCGGACAGGTATTACAGCAGAAAATTTAAAAGAAAACTTTTAGCACTATGTTAAGTTGCATCTCAGCTTTGAAATTTTGACAGTAACGATACATTTCGATTTCCTGAGGTTCCATTTGTCGCAGTGGCGTTCGTGAAATATCGAAGAGGATTAAGGTGTCGAATTGTGAACGCTTCTGCGGGCGATCCGCTTCGCTCATGAGGATGGATTACCCGCTTTCGAGATGGGATGGGAGTCGCTGATAAACGACTTGATGATGCGCTAATCCCGACTGTTTTGTATGCCGCATCGGCACTTCCCGAACGAAGAATTATCGATCGATTCGATTGCCGCTTTTGTTTTATTTTATCGTAAATATCCACAAATAAATATACTTATCACTTTTAAAATCGCCTGTGTTGCGCTTAAACTTTGTAAGAGAGCGCTTCGATAGCAAGCTAACAATTTAATTTAAAACCTTTCACATTTGTCCTATCAACAGCGATAACAATAGTATAATGTCAAGTTAACGTTTATTTCTAAGCATTGTATCGTTACAGTGAACTGTTATTACGATCGTAAAATAAGGTGACAAAGATTTTGAACGCACAAGGCTCAGAGAAAGGCTCGTTAAGGAAATTGTCTCGAGTCATAGGGCAGGCGGCTGTAGTTGCGACAGCTTTCGGTCAGAGCCAGCGACCTTGTGAGAAAGCGTGAAGCGTGCGTGCCGCAGGCTATTCAGAATAGCGGCATTGTTCTTGAATTCAACTATTGCATAATAAGCCGGTTAATTTATAGCGGTTCGTGATTGTTATGTTCTTTATTTTCTTGTAACTTTTCACCTTTGTACCTCCGGGTAGTTTCTATTCGACATATTTTGGCGAACGCGTACCACCTCAATTTTTGACACGAAGGTTATTGTTTTGGCCATCACAGTAATATACATATGTAACAAGGCCGCAATAAGTGTAACTTAAGTAATACGGGTGCCTACTCTACTTTGTCGCTATATGTCCAGAAATATTCTAATATGCGCCTATTTAATGATTAACGGTTAATTACAGTAGACATAATTATACTGAGGGTCTATACTCCGTGCTTATTTATCTTGAGCTCCCAATATTTCAAAGCATCGATACATCATGATAATGACAAGTCATAAAATCTAAGGTCAATTGTAGAGTTTTATCCGTATTCATGATGTATGCGGTCATAGAAAATAATTATGTATTTGTTGATCAACTCAACTCCTGTCTATCTGGCTACTTAGGCCTGCTCAAATCACCTGTATTTGTGATTTTACGCTGTCAATAACATAGAAGTTGGGTATTATATTATTTATGTTATTATTGTTGAAGCGGCGCAGGCGATCAGGTTGTAAGATTGTGGTGAAACTGCACTCAGGCAACACTTTCTCCAAGGCCGCGCTGGCGCCACGCCTCCCACTACACCGCGTAACATAATATAATAATGCCATAATGAAGCTGGATACAAAATAATATTATCATCATGTTAGAAGCACTCTATTCCCGCTTTATAATAATGCGTTGACGACGTATGGGCTATACAAAAACATGATATAAATATCAAACTGTATCATGTTACGAATAATAATATTAATATAAGTGTCACCATGTATGAGACGATTTCTCTCCGCACGGATTTTTACCCCATAATATTAATATTTATGTCACAGATTCAAAATCCAAAAGGCATAGGCATGATAAATCACACTTTAAGAGATTGCCGAAAAATATTGGAGAATGAACAGTTTAAGTTGCATTAAAAAGTAGCTGTTGTGTTGTGTATTCAACGGGCATATGTTTACGTTGTTAGATAGAGTTGTAACACTTTACACTGTACAGGTTTAGCTTACCTTTATCAATTATTTCCACTTAGAAATGTGAAGACAGACTTGTCATTTACATTCACTAAAATATCATACTTTCACCGTGATTTCTTTGTTGTCAACACTAGGAGAGGTGCCTTGACACTTGCTTTCTTCATTTCTACTTATAAACGCCCCTTTAATAGCGTAATTAGTACGTAAACTCATAATTAAACTAATTGTTTTGTTACTGGGCGGTCTTTCCGTATATGTTTTGGTTGACAGCTGCCGAGATGTTTCCTTTTTTAATCTTGCGTTCCGTTACGCGCCATACGCTCGTAACGTGGCCGGTATTTGTTTTGATTAGCGTAAGTATTTACAAATTCCTCTGCCACACTGATAATATTATTTTCAGGTAAGATAGTGTTGTTTTCAGTTAGTGTCAAATTTTCTAAACTCATATTTACTTCATACGTTGTTCCTTTAGCGTGATATCTCGTTATGTCACGTGAGTGAAACCGATCTCAGACCGGAACGTTCAGAAGTGTATTCTGTTTATGCTGTCTTCGGTTAAATCTGACGTCACGGATCTCTTTACAAATTAATTTCTTGTTCCCAAGTGTTTCTTAAATTGAGGAAAGTGGTTTATTTTGTTAATAGAATGGTCTTTGTCATTTCATACTGTGAAATTGATATTATTTCAATTTTTCCACATTTCTTTCTTTTCCTCGCCGTCCTATCGAACCAGCGAGTATATCGTAAGGTTTCCGAACGATCATGACTGGGCTCGTTTCGACTTGTCGATTTGGTTGATCTTCGTATTCCAGCGAACGTTAAGCGATGTAGACGCAAAAACTTAAATACTCCTGAGATACCAGATTCGGGTCGGGTAAGCAGTCTTTGCTCAAGCTTCCTTTATTTTGAGTATTTTTCTGTGTCCTAATTCGTTATTTCGTTCTTTCTAGTGCCTAGCACCATGACTTTGTAAACTTAACTTCACGTCGTCGCGCCGACCGGCGCCATGTAAAGTTTTTTTTTGACACACCTTCATTCCTTGGTGAGTTATATTTTATTCATGTTAAACGTAAGAAACTGCAATATCTTATAATTTGCGTCGTTTCTTTGCGCAGATTCGTTATGTGTTTTTAATGGTTTCAATGCTTGTCCATTCCAGCCGCTAATCCGCTGCTTTCGCGACTATGCGATAATACTTTCTTCGCCTTTCTCCTGGGTGTCTTATGCTTGCGTGCATCTTGTAAAACTACGTGCCTCGCCGTTCTGCTGCTGTTAAAACCCCTTAACTGGGTAAGTTTTTCTCCTTTAATAAGTGATCGCGAGTGTACCCTCATCTTACTTTAGTAACCAAAAATATTAACTGTGAATATTTTGTTCACAGGGTTTTTTTTTTAACTTACATCAAGTCCAGGCGTCCTTCGTCTGAAGACCTGTTTTTTTTTGGTTTTGCGTATACCTGTAGTCCAGGCGTGCTACGTCTGAAGCATATTTTTTAATACCTTAAGTTCAAGAGTGCTTCGTCTGAAGTTTTCTTAGTATAACGTAGTCTTTCTCGGTAAGGGCGCACGGCCGTCCCACCGCTTGCGTTTTATACTTAATTCTTGTACGCTTAATCGTTCAACCGTGTATCTCATTCTATCGTCTCTCATACTACCGTTACTCTCATATTTACGGCTACTGTTTCTCTCATACTACCGTTACTCTCATATTTACGTCTACCGTACTTATTATAAATATCGACCATCTTAACTAATTTTAACTACTTTGAACTATCGGTGCTGTGTTTCTAATGATTTAACCATGTTTAAACTCAACGTGTGAATCCTTTTGTAACCGATATTCACACCCGATATTTGACCAAAGTGTGTTCCTTGTCGCTTACTTTTAGTATCGGATAGACATACTCTAATTTTAAATATATAAGACTGTTTGTAACTACTTTCGACCCGATATCGAGACCCGATATTTGACCTCGTGTTTCCAGGATTTAATCTTATGTTTTCCATATGAGTATTTTTCACACCTGTGCCACAGACTGGACGCGTTTGTTTTATTAGGGTGCCGATATCGTCGGTCCATCTATATTGTTAAGCTCACTTAGTTCTAAGTTACGCGGTTGTGTTACTTTAAGGTTTAATTAAACAAATTTAAGTTATCACTTTGTTTCTTTTAAGCACATCATTCGTTTGTCAGCGGGAGTGCCTGGCGCCTCCTATATAAATTTCTTCGGTATTTCCTGTTGCTCCGAGATTAAGCCTTACCTACGCCCTAAATTATCATAGTCTCTTTTGCTCTCTTTAGCCGGATATCTTTTGACTATTATAACGAATAATTTTCTTTACTTTGCCACGCACGGGTATATTACAGTGGCGATCCCAACGTTTGGCCCGGAGAATGATGTGTTTAAATTGACATATTTACTTGTTTAAGTTTTAAGTGGTTGTCTCTCACTTATTGTTTATTGAATGAGAACGGTAGAACGCGTACTTACTTTTAGCCTAAGCGGATAAGGTTTTGAAGGTGTAACTTTTATTTTAATAATAGAAATTAAGTTTTCTGTACTGATATTTACTGTGTGACTTTAAGATACATAAAAACTTATACTTTAAGTTGTACTTAACCTACTTTTAGTAAACTGTGACTAAACCTAAACTATTTATTTGAGCTTTATCTCAATAATACTAAACTGAACTTAAACTTATTTCTGAAGCTGAACTTACACACTGATACTGTTTCGTTACTTATACTGAAGCTTTAACTGAATAATACTAAACTGAACTTAAACTTATTTCTGAAGCTACACTTACACACTGATACTGTTTCGTTACTTATACTGAATTGAATGTGGACTTGTCTATCCCACAATACTTTACTGTTTTCTGAAAAATTTTCTTACTTTTGATAAGTCACGTGTGTCCTTTTTCTTTTTAAACAAGTAAAGGCCAGGAGGAGTCTTTATCTTTCACTCACCTACACACTCTTATTGTTTCAAACATGGATTTTCTTAAAGCTGGCTGTAAAATAACTTACTTACATAAAGACGAAATAACACATGAGCTTTCTATACGTAAACTGGCGGTTAATCCACTCTCGCGTCGTCATAGCTTGCAGCAGGCTTTGAAGCAAACTGCTCAATTAGCCCGTAGAGGAAGTTTAAAATTTAATTCTTTAACTGAGATCGATCCTACTACTGAACTGGAAATTTGCCAGCGTAAAGCTGAAGAGATCGAAGCAGAACTTTCGGATAATCTTTCTAGTGCTGCCATTGATAGATTGAACTCTAGATGTAAATATTTACTTTGCCGTCTTTCTAGATTGCCTCAAGACTTTGAGGAAGCTCAGTTGCTTCGTGCTACTTTAACTACTATTATGGAACGCTTACATAATGACAAATCGTCCTCTTCAGATCCTGATAGTGATGGAAGTCAGTTGGACGACCACACTCAAGTCATCAAAAAAGTAGTTTATAAATCTGAGAAAGCCTTTAACATCAACTCTTTAAATCTAAAGTATAAAGGTGACACATGTGCACGTATTTTCTTAACTAGGTTAGAAGAGCTTCGTGTTGCTAGAAAAATTCCTGAGCAACTTATTTACTGTGGATTTCCTGAAATTTTTGATGGACCTGCTCTTTCGTGGTTCAGAGCCAACCGGACTGAATTGCTTACTTATAAAGATGTGGTAAAGGCTCTGAAGGAAGATTTTGACATTCCTGATCTTGATCATAAACTTCTGCAGGAAATTCGTGCAAGGACACAAGCTAAAAATGAAACCATAGTCTTTTTCGTGTCCACTGTTCTAGGTATGTTCGAGCGCCTGGAAAAGGCGATTCCTGAATCTGAAAAACTTGATATTCTTACTCGTAATATGCGTCCTGAGTATAGTAAGGATCTTGCATTACAAGACATTACTTCCATAAAACAACTTAAGACTTTGTGTAAACGTATTGAACTAGCTCAGGTAAGAGCAAGTGAATTTCGTGAACCCAACACTGCTACTCTTGACAAGCCTAATTCTTCAACTAATACGACTATCGTAACGGGAACATACGCCCGGAAAAACTTTAAAAACACTCATCCTTTTAAACCTAAAACACATGTAGCTGCCGTCACTCAGTCTACTTCTAGACAACCATGTTTTCGATGTGGTCTGTCAAACCATCCTACTGGTAAATGTTTGAAATCTCGAGAGATAGTTTGCTTTAAGTGTGGTAATAAAGGAGTCCGTACTCCGGACTGTCTCAACTGTAACCCTATCTCAAAAAACTGAATAGCGTGGTCTTCTCTAAAAAATCAACTTACTTTAATTCTACTCCCTTGCGCGTAGAAAAGGCCACTTACTTTGAACCTCCTAAGGGAGATACTCGACTTTACATTGCTGTTGATGTACTAAATTTAAAGGTTAAGGGTTTGCTTGACTGTGGTGCAAGTTGCTCCATATTAGGTAGCGATAGCCACCTTGTGTTTGCTGCTCTCGGCATTCCTATTCTTTCTCATTCTGTCCCATTGAAACTTTCTGTGGCTAATGGCCAAGAACTTCTCTGTACCGAATTTATGTCTTTACCTGTTCACTACAACGGTAATATTCAAGTGGTAAATTTCAACATCCAATCTAAAATCACTACTCCTATTATATTTGGTTTAAACTTCTGGAAAACTTTCAAATTGGCTCCGGAAATTATTTCTAGTTTGCTGTTTGATGAAAATATTGCTAGTATGTCTGATATTCCTGTTGAAGCCGGTTTAAATACTTTTGACTCTTTAACCTTGGAGCAAAAGGCTCAATTAGATGATATAAAGTTATTATATGACCAAATAAATACTGACAAAGTCGGTCTGGGAAAAACTCACCTCCTTGAACATGTGATTAATACTGGTAACTGTAACCCTATAAAGCAGAAATATTATCGTCTTAGTCCTGATAAACAGTTTGCTTTAGAAAAAGAACTTGATCGTATGTTAGAAATTGGAATTGTGGAACCTTCATATTCTCCTTGGAATTCTCCTGTAGTGATGGTGGAAAAATCCAACGGCGACCTAAGACTTTGCTTAGATAGTAGGAAAGTGAACTCTGTTTCCAAATCTGATGCATATCCTTTGCCGTATGTGAATTATATCCTAGATAACTTACGTGATGCTAAATACCTTTCTTCACTCGACTTAAGCGCTGCTTATCATCAAATTCCTTTGAGTACTGACTCCAAAGAAAAAACAGCTTTTACTGTACCCGGTCGTGGTTTATATCACTACAACCGAATGTGTTTTGGTTTAGTTGGTGCCTCAGCAACGATGCAGCGTCTAATGGATAATCTGTTTACAGCTGAATTTGATAACAAAGTCTTCTGTTATATTGATGATATTATTATCTGTACATCCGATTTTGATGAGCATTTACGTTTGTTGGAAGCTGTCCTTGAAAAATTAAAAGCTGCTAATCTTACTATTAACATGAAGAAATCTTTATTCTGTAGAAGTGAACTTAAATACCTAGGCTACGTAGTCGACCGATACGGTTTGAGAACCGATCCTTCTAAGGTCGAAGTAATCCTAAATTTTCCTATTCCTCAAGATGCAAAAGGCATCAAACGTTTCCTTGGTATGGCCGGCTGGTATCGCCGTTTCATTAAGAACTTTTCTCAAATAGCTCGTCCTCTATCTCGTTTAACTAGCAAGAAGATCAAATTTGCTTGGTCTGACGAAGCTAACGATTCCTTTAATGCGCTCAAATCTGCTCTTGTATCAGCTCCTATATTAAGGTGCCCTAATTTTGACGAACCTTTCTATATACACACCGACGCCTCTTCTTATGCCATCGGTGCTGTCCTTACTCAACGTATAGATAATTGCGATCATCCTATTGCATATTGCAGTCGTACACTGAACACTCCTGAATCTAATTACTCAGCTACCGAAAGAGAACTGTTAGCTGTGATCTATGCTCTTGAACAATATCGTGCTTATGTAGAAGGTAGAAAATGCTATATTGTGACTGACCATGCTTCTCTTAAATGGTTTTCTAATCTAAAAAACCCTACTGGTCGTCTCAATCGATGGGCCTGTAGGCTAAGCCAATTTAATTTTGAACTAATTCATCGAAAGGGTAAAGAACATATAATACCCGATTGCCTTTCTCGTATTCAAATTAATGCTATTGATGTACTTTCCACTCAAGATCCTTGGTATATAGATATCTACAAAAAAGTATCTGATAAGCCTACTCTCTTTCCTAATTTTAAAATTGAAAATGGTAAACTTTTCCGTCTTTCTAAGAACAAATATCGCCTGACAGCTCAATTTGACTGGAAGTTGGTTGTTCCCTATGAGGACAGGAATTCTATCTTGAACCAGTTTCATGACGATGCTACTGCTGGACACTTTGGTGTAGCTAAAACACATCTTAGGATTGCTAATCTATATTTTTGGCCTACTCTCTTTCAAGATGTCAAAGACTATGTGGATTCTTGTGAAATCTGCAAAACTTATAAACCTGTTAACCTTGCTCGACCTGGTTTGATGGGAAATCCCAGGCGGATCTCCGTTCCTGGTGAAGCTATATCATGCGATATTTTAGGACCGTTCCCTCCTTCTTATCTAAGGAACCAGTACCTTTTCGTCACCTCTGATTACTTTAGCAAATATGTTACCTTGTTTCCCTTGCGTACCGTGACCGCAAAGAACATAGTTAAGTGCTTAGAGAAAAGTATATTCCTTGTACATGGAACTCCTAAATATGTTTATGTCGATAATGGTCCTCAATTTATATCTAAGGAATTCAGAGACCTGATGTCTAAATACAATGTTCCGCATGTATTCTACAACCCACGTTATCATGCACAAACAAATCAGACTGAACGCGTGAATCGCGAACTTGTGCGCACAATCGCTTCTTACGTGCGTTCGGACCACCGAACCTGGGACCAGAACGTACACGAAATTCAATGTGCCCTAAACACTGCTGTCCACGAAGGAACTAAGTTCACTCCGTATTTCCTAACCCATGGTCGTGAAATGATCATTGATGGTTCTCTTTATAATATCGACTACCCAATAGACGAAAACACCTTATCGCTAGATAATAGTTTTGCTTTTTCTGATAGCCTCAAAGAGTTAAAAACTATATTTCAAAAGGTGCGTCAATCTCTATTAGCCTCCCATGCTCGTAATGCTAAATATTACAACATGAGGAAACGCCCCCTTCAACTGCAAGAGGGACAGATTGTCTATAAGAGATGTTTTCCTTTGTCTAATGCTGCTAAGCATTTTTCTGCTAAATTGTCTCCCCGCTATGAAAAATGTATAATTCATAAGGAGCGCGGACCTCTTGTTTACACTTTGAAATCCTTGAATGGAAAGCTACTAGGCGACTTCCATATCAAAGATATTGTTCGACCGGGTGAAGCTCCACCTCCCTCGTAGTGGTGTGTAGTTTCGTTCCGCTAGTCAATCTTTTACTCATACTTTACAGAACATTTAACCATTGGATAGTTCCCCAATGATTTGTTTCTCTTATACGTAGGTTATGTCAATGGCCTAAGACTAACCTCATTCTTCTTAATTTCCTCTAATTAGCTAGATTCTTTGGTCTAGTATAAGCTGAAAGAAGCATCTGTCTCTTTGAATAAAGCTTACTTTCCAGCCTGAACCTTTCGTAGGTTCATTCTCTTTGTAAATAGATCTTGGTGTTTTTCTATTTACCAAATAGTAAAACTTCATAAACCCTTAGGTATAGTACAATCCATAGTTACAGGAAACATAAGTTGACTACTCACTTAGGAACTATTTCTTCTATGAATATTTCCAGTGGTATATCAATTTGATTGGATTTAGTTCTAAGTTGTCCTTTAGTCAGTACCAATAGGTCATAAGTTGCATGCTCATTCCATTAATAGAACATCCATCGATGTGCCATAGTTGTTTGTTTAAATTTAATGATACTAGGTTAGCGAGTGCGCACTCATTTAGTTTAAGTTGGCCAGATGCGCCGGATGTTTATTTCGTGGATACTTTCAATTCCACTCACTTAGTTTAAGTTGGCCGTATGAGTCAGATATTATTAGATAGGTAACTAGTGGATAATTTCCATTCCATTCATTTAGTTTAAGTTGGTTTTATGTTGGCTAAGTGAGCTGAGCCGTTGTCTTATTTTGTAAGTTCTGAATGCTACTCCCAGTTGTTCTCTTCTTTACTTCAATTCGTGGAGAAATATCTTTTCGACACATTTTTTTTTGGTAAATCTTTTATCAAAAAAAAATATTTAAAAATTTAGAATTTTTAAATATTTTTTTTTAACCCAACTAAAGATGAACTGTAACACTTTACACTGTACAGGTTTAGCTTACCTTTATCAATTATTTCCACTTAGAAATGTGAAGACAGACTTGTCATTTACATTCACTAAAATATCATACTTTCACCGTGATTTCTTTGTTGTCAACACTAGGAGAGGTGCCTTGACACTTGCTTTCTTCATTTCTACTTATAAACGCCCCTTTAATAGCGTAATTAGTACGTAAACTCATAATTAAACTAATTGTTTTGTTACTGGGCGGTCTTTCCGTATATGTTTTGGTTGACAGCTGCCGAGATGTTTCCTTTTTTAATCTTGCGTTCCGTTACGCGCCATACGCTCGTAACGTGGCCGGTATTTGTTTTGATTAGCGTAAGTATTTACAAATTCCTCTGCCACACTGATAATATTATTTTCAGGTAAGATAGTGTTGTTTTCAGTTAGTGTCAAATTTTCTAAACTCATATTTACTTCATACGTTGTTCCTTTAGCGTGATATCTCGTTATGTCACGTGAGTGAAACCGATCTCAGACCGGAACGTTCAGAAGTGTATTCTGTTTATGCTGTCTTCGGTTAAATCTGACGTCACGGATCTCTTTACAAATTAATTTCTTGTTCCCAAGTGTTTCTTAAATTGAGGAAAGTGGTTTATTTTGTTAATAGAATGGTCTTTGTCATTTCATACTGTGAAATTGATATTATTTCAATTTTTCCACATTTCTTTCTTTTCCTCGCCGTCCTATCGAACCAGCGAGTATATCGTAAGGTTTCCGAACGATCATGACTGGGCTCGTTTCGACTTGTCGATTTGGTTGATCTTCGTATTCCAGCGAACGTTAAGCGATGTAGACGCAAAAACTTAAATACTCCTGAGATACCAGATTCGGGTCGGGTAAGCAGTCTTTGCTCAAGCTTCCTTTATTTTGAGTATTTTTCTGTGTCCTAATTCGTTATTTCGTTCTTTCTAGTGCCTAGCACCATGACTTTGTAAACTTAACTTCACGTCGTCGCGCCGACCGGCGCCATGTAAAGTTTTTTTTTGACACACCTTCATTCCTTGGTGAGTTATATTTTATTCATGTTAAACGTAAGAAACTGCAATATCTTATAATTTGCGTCGTTTCTTTGCGCAGATTCGTTATGTGTTTTTAATGGTTTCAATGCTTGTCCATTCCAGCCGCTAATCCGCTGCTTTCGCGACTATGCGATAATACTTTCTTCGCCTTTCTCCTGGGTGTCTTATGCTTGCGTGCATCTTGTAAAACTACGTGCCTCGCCGTTCTGCTGCTGTTAAAACCCCTTAACTGGGTAAGTTTTTCTCCTTTAATAAGTGATCGCGAGTGTACCCTCATCTTACTTTAGTAACCAAAAATATTAACTGTGAATATTTTGTTCACAGGGTTTTTTTTTTAACTTACATCAAGTCCAGGCGTCCTTCGTCTGAAGACCTGTTTTTTTTTGGTTTTGCGTATACCTGTAGTCCAGGCGTGCTACGTCTGAAGCATATTTTTTAATACCTTAAGTTCAAGAGTGCTTCGTCTGAAGTTTTCTTAGTATAACGTAGTCTTTCTCGGTAAGGGCGCACGGCCGTCCCACCGCTTGCGTTTTATACTTAATTCTTGTACGCTTAATCGTTCAACCGTGTATCTCATTCTATCGTCTCTCATACTACCGTTACTCTCATATTTACGGCTACTGTTTCTCTCATACTACCGTTACTCTCATATTTACGTCTACCGTACTTATTATAAATATCGACCATCTTAACTAATTTTAACTACTTTGAACTATCGGTGCTGTGTTTCTAATGATTTAACCATGTTTAAACTCAACGTGTGAATCCTTTTGTAACCGATATTCACACCCGATATTTGACCAAAGTGTGTTCCTTGTCGCTTACTTTTAGTATCGGATAGACATACTCTAATTTTAAATATATAAGACTGTTTGTAACTACTTTCGACCCGATATCGAGACCCGATATTTGACCTCGTGTTTCCAGGATTTAATCTTATGTTTTCCATATGAGTATTTTTCACACCTGTGCCACAGACTGGACGCGTTTGTTTTATTAGGGTGCCGATATCGTCGGTCCATCTATATTGTTAAGCTCACTTAGTTCTAAGTTACGCGGTTGTGTTACTTTAAGGTTTAATTAAACAAATTTAAGTTATCACTTTGTTTCTTTTAAGCACATCATTCGTTTGTCAGCGGGAGTGCCTGGCGCCTCCTATATAAATTTCTTCGGTATTTCCTGTTGCTCCGAGATTAAGCCTTACCTACGCCCTAAATTATCATAGTCTCTTTTGCTCTCTTTAGCCGGATATCTTTTGACTATTATAACGAATAATTTTCTTTACTTTGCCACGCACGGGTATATTACAGAGTACTTAAAAGTAAATATTTGAGTACTTGTATCCAAGCTACAGTGCCGTAATGGTTGGATGGTTGTTGCCAGTTGGACAAGAAGACAACGATGGAGAAGCTACGAGCACATCCGTGATGCAGCACGGGGTCGTTTGCAGGGATCCCAGCTGGTCATCCACTCGACTCTAATAAATGGGGCAATTTTTTTAAGCTCCTTTCACTTCAAGTACTTACTTACAAAGTACTAGCAGATGTTCCTGTGCTTTGATTTTTGGCCGGAAGGTGTGGTGTTCCAATGGTTTAGGGTGGCTAAGACGTGTATTTCTTGTGGTGTATGAGTGATTATTTTTATCACTAGATAGTATAATATAAAGATAATATTACATACATATATATTAATCATAAGGTAATCTAGGTGACATTTTCCTATCTTGAGTGAAAACGTCTTGAGAATCGTGGTTTTGCACTCTACCGCAGTAAGGGTTGATGAAAGTATGCAGTTGGTTTTTAATAATATTCTGCAGAAATAGCTTAGGTATTATCTGCAACCGACATTTCCGACAGTTCCTCGCTTACATTAGAAACGGAGAGAACAAGTATTTTTAGAAAATAATGAACGCGAAACGAGAGACGGATGTAGGGTCGGCTACCTAAGTGTTTTATTATTCCCGAGTATCTTTGCAAAGGATTACCTCAGGTACACAAAGTATGAAAAATACACGCAGACTTATCTAGTTTAAAAAATCGTTTGTCACTCGACGATATTAACATTGCATAGAGCTCCACCGTTGTCTAAGACTTACTTAGAAGAATTTCAGCATTATATTAAGTTTGGTGAGAGTAAATCTCTATTCTTAGGGGCGAGCGTTTGCTTGGAAAAGATTAAAGAAACCGAGGTATTGGATTATTTATGCAAGGTGCCTGGAGACGGCGGATCTTTGTCTATTGGAGTGTGGCTTGTGTCTGAGTGAAGCGTGATAGAGCCGCAGTTTAGCATGATTCAGCTTTGTGATTGATTTCAGCACCGTTGATAGCAGTCTACTCGGAGGTTGGTATGTACTCGTACCACCATGTAAATTTTACATGATTCCGAAATGTCGAGATTAGTTTACGTTTATGTTTCATATGGCGAACCATTTGTTACCTACATAATTTTAGACATTCGTTTCATAAAAGGTTTTTTTTACGTATATATTTTGGTTGTATTATACTTAGGATAATAAAGACAGAGTTACTCAGGTTCTGAATTACTCGACCGTACGTTAAAAAAGGAAGTGGGAGCGAAACAGCTTGAACGTTAAAATAAAAGGCGTTCAAGAGTTACATAATGAAAGAAAGCATTGAACCATACGGTTAGAAAGAACCTACTTAAACGCTGTCAGTATCCTTTGATTTCATATTAAACTTACTCACGCTGAACATTATAAATCGGTTTTTGATACGGAAGTTAGTTCTGCATCTATATGTAAAGTATCTGTCTTAATATCTATGCAAAGTTTGTCTCAGGTCATAATTTAGGAAGTGTCTGATCATAATAAAAGTTGCGGTTAGAATAAATATATAACATTTTCTAGATTATGAAACAGTTACGTGATACGTTCGTAAATTATGGCTAATATATGTAATGGGTACTTTTCTATCCAGAAGTCTGTTAATCGATCTCATTTAATTACAATACATACTTAGTAAGAAAATGACATCATCTACCTATACAAAGCGGGATGGGTAAGTAAAATAAAAATTGATATTTTAGTAATATATCAGTCGCTATGAAACCTATTACCTAAGTAATCTCATTAGTCAGGATTACAGTACCCTTACTAGTGCAAGATCCTTGAAGTTGGTTGGGTTCCTAATAATCAAAGCAAACAACCGCGGGTAACACGGGGGACGTTAACATTACACAGTGGCAGAAATGGAGGCGATGCGTCGAGCAAATGAGCCACTGTGCTGTGCATAAGTTTGAAGTGACTTGACATGTCAAAATGTGGGTCACGCAGTAAACATTCGCGTAAACAAAACATAAAGTTAGAAAGTCCTTGGTCAGTGGTGTGATATAACACAGGCGGAAATGTTCTGATCCGCGCGGATCTGGTGTACGTAACACATTATGTACAATATTATGCATTGGAATGATGCCCTCATCGTAGCGTAACGCTGTGGAAGTAATTAGAATTTAAATTCTGTCTACAACAGCGGTATTCAATATGGATTCGATGTGTGAGAAATTACGTTGGCCCAGTTCATGATCGTAATATGTATAGATTGTGAAATATGACACGATACGAGACATTAAGTTTACAAAAACTCCTAATAGTATACCACACAAAGAGGTTGGAGATAATTTGGAATACACAATCCTATATATTGCTAAATGTTATTTTTCGATCACGACTACTTATAGGTCAACTACATTGCATCATAATTAATTAATCAAATGGTTTATTACATTATTCGTAATAATCGATTTATTTACTAATTGGAAGCTTAGTTTGCCATTTAGACTTGCCTTAAAGTATCCTAAATTGGACGCTTAATTAGCATTTGTATCATATATTAATTTCAGAGCGCTATTTGATGTTTAACTTGGTCCTTACTTTAATTTGAGGCGTTTGTCTTTTTTATCGTCCATTGATTATGGATATTGTTTAGAAAGACGCTGAGACGTTAAAACATACAAACGAGCACTTACCTACTTACACTATTCTAATTGGTCAGTCGAATTAAGAAAATATTTAAAAGATCTTGACCATATCATGTGCTTTTCGAATTATGATAAAAGTACAACTCAGTGGACGAAAAAAAATACATTTGGCTATGGCACTCCTTTCTAGCTCAAAATAAAGTTTTTTTATTCATAAAACAAGGTTGGTAAACGAGTAAGTGCATCCCCTGATGGTAAGTGAGCACCAAAACCCTTGGACACCCGCAACACCAAAGAATCGCAAATGCGTTGTTACCCTAGAGGGCTAAGATGGAACACCTCATGCACTAGTTTCACCAGTTGCCTGCTGGATCCATGCTGGAATAAAGCAGCACGAATGGTGGTAGCGATCCGGACGGAACTTGCATAAGGTTCTACTACCAGTTAAGTTAAAGTAAACAAATCTCCTAGCAGCTTTCTGCTTATGCAAAAGTACTTACATTTCCACAGCCAATGGGAGGCTGTTTCCTTGTTTATCGACTATGACGATGGCATGGCGGGTTTCAGAGCTACGTCTCCGTCGTCGCCCCGATTGCAATGCCGATTGATTTATCTGCATCGCGCACCCAAATGTGTTCGTCGTTTACTCGCTGTCAGCGACTCTGCCTAAAATAGCTCAACAATACTGAAAGTCAAACCTCTCCCTGTTGTAACGTCAAAAAACCAAAGCCGACATTGTTCTTTCACAGAGAAATTAGATTCTCACGAAGAAATGTGAAGTTTGACGAAAATCGTGTGAGCCCTAATATTTAGAATAATGAGCCGATCAATAAATGTAAATCAACTTCTGGATAAAGTCGGTCTTTTGGAGCAACACAGACCCAAGATTCATCTTCACGATGGGCTTGCCAGAGTTGCCAGTTATTGTATTCATCTCCATTCTGGACTTCAAAGACTTTTGGGTTTCTCTGGATCCGTTATTTTAAATTGATCATTTTGATATTTACGCGCAGTATTGATGTGTGCAATGAAACCTTTTCCCACTCCCCTGGTTTTACTTATTAATGAAAAACTATTTCTTGACATCTAGGCTGTCAAGCTGTCAACTTTTTCCAATATCAAGAATGATGTTTTCAAAAAGTCAATGCAGTTTGATAGCGGGTAATGTTTGTATGGTGCAGGTAGAAGCGGCGCCGGCGGCGGGTGGCGGGCGCGGGCGGGATGAGCGGCGGCGCGCTGGCGCTGACCGCGCTGTCCGGGCCGCCGCTGTCCGCCGCCGAGGCGCTCTCCGCGCTGCTATGGCAGCCGTACGAGTGCCGCTCGCCGCCCCTCGCGCGCTCCCGCACCGACGGAGCCCTGGCCGAGAGAGGGGGCGCTCAGTCGCCAAGCGGCGGTCGTCATGCGCGCGCGCCGTCACGCTCGATCCCCCGCCACGAGATGCGGCTGCCCGTCCCGGCCGAGGCGGTCTCGGTGCGAGTCCCGGCCGAAGATCGGAACGTGTCTAGTGTCATAGTGCAAGTGCAGGATGCGCCTGTCAGTTGTAATGTAAACAGTGCGGTGCAGACGGAGCGGGAGCGGAGTGTAGCGAGCGCGGAGTGCCAGACGGAGGAGCCGGCACGGCGGCGCAGGACCCGGCGAGCGCGGGCGCCGCGGGTGCCCGAGCTGGAGAGCGTGCCGCCGCCCCCGTACAGCACACTACCGCCGCCGCCGCTGCCGCTGCCGCCATTGCCGCCGCAGCACGCGCTGCCGGTGCCAGTGCCGCCGCCCGCGCCGATCATCGCACCGCATCCTCCTGCGCATCGGTTTCCCTTCCAGCCCATCCCACTAAGGTGCGCATAATTCCTTTGATATTTTACATTGTTTTCCTATGCGTCTAAATAGGCATCTAATGCAAGAACTTCTAGGATAGTAGGTATAATTTCACGATGTGTCGATAACATGGCGATTTAATGACCGCATTGTCCTTGTGTTATTGTATTGTTTGCACGGGTACTACTTACATCGAGTATGAGTACTCTTCTGCACATTTATTTGATAACATTATCCACTACAGTTGTTGATAACTCTCAATATATCGTTGACACACGATTGTCAATGGGTATGAAGTTAATCATTAGTCGGTCAGGTTGAACTTACGGCTTTGGAGAAAGGCGGTCTCGCATGTGGTATACAAAGCCGGAACAAAGATCGAGATACGTGCACAGTACTGCGCATGAATACAACATAAATCTTCTCGTAACCGTAGCGTAGCGGTCGTCAGAGACTATACTAGATAGATAGATAGTTATAATAGTTCGTCTTCGCGTGTGTTCGTTGAAGTCTTTTGTTGGAGAGCCCCGGACAGTGCCATAACAACTCGTGCGCTAAAATGCAAAACCGAACGTTCGTTTTACATGCTTTGATTAGTCTCGGTATAATGTTATGTAACTTATTTTGTCATGTGCAACATTTTCCACGTGATATGGTCACATTTTCTCTTTAAACGCAACGATTTCAGTTGACTATTCGAAAGAAAGAACATTGAAACTTGAAAATCACACTAAGCAGAGTTTTGAAACGCAAAAGTGCGTGTTCAGTTTAAGAGAAAATAAAAAGTAAATTTCTAAATGTCTGTGAAAATTAGAACACATAGAAAAATCCGAAAAGTTAAGCTATGGCCGGGAAAACCGTAAAAGTAAACATAAAGAATCAAGAAATAAAAATTTCTTGATTCATTTGATAGTACCTAAAATAAAAAGACTCAATAATAATTAATAAAGAAACTAAATTGCTAGCATTTAATAGGATACATAAAAATGAGGTAGTAGGTATTGTATTGGTTAATTAAATGAGTGTAGGTGTACCCAGTCGTGCCGGGGAACTGGTTTGCGCGCACATGGTGGAAAGTTGCATGTAGGCTGCCCCGCCGGCTGTGGGCAGAGATTAGCAGCACACGTATTACGAAAACCATTGCAGCGTACGTATTGTTTCTCTTTGAATGTTATTACTACTGCACTCAAGACCAAATGGACACTTTTGTATTATAGGAATCATCTGTAGACATGTCAGTAGGTACGTCAGGTTAATTCGGCACGCTAACTTACCATAACCTACCTTCTACACAGAATATCATCTGATGCAGTAAAATTCGACAAAGTGCTTTACCATTTTTAACCTTTTTCTTGCTATTCACCTTCATTTGACAAGATAATTTTGAAAGTCGACAGTTTCTACGTCGGAAAAATACAATAAGGCAGGTTTTCACATTGAGTTGAAAGTGATAATAGTCTTCGATGTTTTAAATATGCCGATCTGAAATTGAACGTAAGGTGAGGGCGGTGAAAACATTCCGTGGTGGACTAGACTAGAAGGTACACACATACACGTGGCTAAATATAAATTTTACGGCCAGCTGTTATTTTAAGTGCATTGTACTTTTTGACGAACCTAACTGACTGCCTAACTAACTGACAGATAAACTGACAGAGACAACGCACTTCCTCAAGCTAAAACAGTGAAGCTTAAGTCTTCTAAAGTATGCAAACTTCAGCTTACAATATAAATGCTATAAAATGATATTTTTCGGAATTCTGACGGGAAGGAACTATAGACCGACCGCTATAATGAGTTCTCGCCCGCGCGGGGTGGGACGATAAAGGGGGTCAAGAGAGGTGCGGGCGGCAAGCGCACTACCCGCCCGCACCGAGAGGTCCCCGCGGTCGTTCTACCCCGCGCCCCAGTGCCGCGCGTGCGAGGACTCGTTTAAGCGGTCCATGTATAACATATTAATATTTTTCGCTAATCATAACTCATAAGCACATCGTAAGTAAAAACTGATAATGTAGCGCGTAGCTGGGGAGCACCAGTATTTTCGCAAGCCCTAAAGGCACTGTGGTGTGATGGATGCAATACATGATGTGTGGTGTAGTGTGATACTTTTCCTTACGGTTTTACTGTTTTACAGTACATATAGATCTTTAAAAGATCACAGTTAGCAGACTAAATATACTTCCCGTAGGAATACTAGTTAACCCCATGAGAGTTAATAAAACTAATTAAAAATTTGGTGGTTGTCAAGCATAATTACACATAAACGGATAACTCACGTATAAAAAGTCGAGTGATGCTCGACATGTTTCGGACTATTTCGTAGTCCTTCATGTTGAAAGTGGTTGTCAAGCAATCAGAACTCAAGTAGCTCAATAAAGTACTCGAAAATAAGAGTAAAAGAGGAGGACTATAATATTAAAGGAAATAAAACTTTAATAATTATTTAGTGCTTGCTAATTGGCATTAGTTGTTAGGGTTTAACGACGATAGCAATTAAGCAGTAAAAATATAATAAGTAATATCAAATCAGATGCGAATAGCCCTCTCTGCTTTTTTAATTATTTTATTTTAAGATTAGTTTTAGTTTAGTTTTTAATTTAATCATAGTTTAATAACTCAAGCTTCACTTCTGATCTTTAAATGCACGTAAACTAGAACTCCGCAGTCGTCTGCAATTAAAAAAGGCGAGTTTAATCAGTCTAAGACAAGATGGAACACAAACTTAACTGTTTTACTGCCACCAATTCTCCTACCATACACCTACATACAAATGTGGTCATGTACAATTAAATAGTGTAAAAGTGATGTTTGATATTTTTGCACTTAATGGTTCTTGACGGAACTAAAAAAGAGCGACGCCATTACAACTTTCGACACCCATCTTACAATTCAAATTCGGTAGTGAATTTCGCTAGTTTGTGCCGTAAACAAGACTGTCCTCCAAGCGTTTGTCGGTCAATATCGCGCGAAACACAACGCGGTGAGAAGTGGGCTGCGCGCATCCGCAAACGACGATTGTCACATTTCTAGATCACCAACACTCAGATAGGGTTGCTAGACGTCAAGATTTGGGATGGGATTTCATTCACTTGTTTTTGGTTTTATTTAATGTCAAGATCAGATAATCACGCACATAAAGTAAAGTAATACATTAACACAGGAGAAAGCTAGTAAAGGGTTTTTATAAAAACCTGACATTTTCAGAACTTACCCCCTACAGGGTAAAAAATTGGTTCTGCCCGCTATTGAGGAAGCGAAATGTAAATACCAATACAAAACACTTCGAGCAGCATTTTAGCTGATTCAACGTATTTTAGTCGGGGAAATGAAAACCTCTCGCGCCCCATTTGCCTGATGAGACATTAAAATAAGCCGGAACTGTTTATCCTGCATAATTTTCTCACAATCAATAGCAAAGCGCGTGCACAAAACTCCGTATTCCTGCGAAACGAGTTATCATTCCGTACTAAAACGGAGTTCTATTCCAAGATTCCACACTTCCTTGAATGTTAAGCTTACAAATACAAATAAACATACACCTCGCGCGGTGCTGGCTCTTTGCCAACATCCTAATGGCACGGGACTTGCGCCAAACTCGCTAGAAAAAACTCTATATTGGAAACTAAAGTAAGTAAACGAAAGTGGATTGACTTAATCGTTATTTAGAATTCCATCAGCCACTATTATAAATCAAAGCGTCTTTGATCCACTTGTTTTTTGACATAAAGTAACATAATGACTGTTTATGAGGTCATTAGTCTTTCACGATAGTTTCTTGGCTATTTAAATCATGTTGTTCAGCTCAAGATTGTGCTTGAGCTCCTATCTTGGCTAAGCAAGTCGAGCGGCCAATTACGGACCGACTTCGACCGTCCTCGGGCGATGCAATTCAATTTGCGAGAGCATTGTCCGTCCGTCCTCACCCACAGCCTCGAAACCCCCAGTCTAAATTTAAAGTGTTTTACCCCAAAATTTCTTGTACCTGCTTTATTTCATTTTGGAAGGCGGATGTATATGATTTGGTTTGAAAAGTCAGTAGGTAATCGCAATTACAATGCCACGGTTAAAGACCATGAAAAATTATGCCAATGAAAACAGTATCTAGGTTTGCTCGGAATCTATTAGCACCATATGCCAATGACTAGTTGATTCGGTTGTTTGACCTTAGCGTTGCGCAAGCCGCGCCGGCGCAGCATACAGCACTGGTCGTTGTGGTCGTGCGTTGTGAAATCCTAACGTAGATATTGTTTTGTTACAAATTGCTTGGGATTTTATATCTCTCTACAATGGAAAATGATGTGTTTTATGAGATATATTACACTCTAATGTGATGTTTGGCAACGTCATTGTGGGCCGTTACAACATAATCTGTTTTTGTAACATATTCCCAAACTGATAAATGAGATTATATCTATTATCCATACTAGAAGGCATTTCTGCATAGTTAATAATAATTCGAGTTTAAAACTGTATCAGCGCTCAGAAAAAGTCACTTGGTTACAAAAAAAAATTAACATCTGACGCCTAGTCCAACTAAATAACGTTAAAATATTGTTAATAGCAGCGTCACATGATTTACTTTAAAGCAACATTTACAAGAGTGACGCTACGTTCTGGGTTTCTATCTCAACCGAGCCTAAGCTGTAGATACAAGCTACGTGTGATAAGTGTCGTGATTGCGGTCGGCTGTCGGTTGCCGGCTCCAGGTGAAAGTGCCGACGTCGAATGTAGGTTCCTTCTACGGCCACTGACGCTGCGATTTGTCAACTCTAATCGAATTTCTATAGAAGCGAATGAATCTTTTTGACGTAATTGCACTAACGTACATTGTTAGTTTAGTCGCAGTGTGAACTAGTAAATCAATCGTTTATTTTGTAGAAAGTAGGGCGTCATTCTTAAAATTAATTTAAATGTTTTTGATAGCTCCACAAATTACGATATTGATGACTGTTTGCACCTCCAAATTCGTTCATACAGTATAAACTATCAGTTCCTAGCGGTGACAGTGGTTGTGTTTTGAAAAAACTTATTTAGTTATAGTTAGCCAAAAACGTCAAACCCCTTTTATAGAGCGTTTAATCAAAATAGTCGTACAAGAACCGTCATTCATTGCTATTAAGAAACTGGTACTGTACTTTTGTTTTATTACAAGCTCAATTCTCGTTGCAGTGAATACAAAACGCAGGCACAGTTTTTTTTTCATACGGCTGAACCTACGAGCGAGTAGGTAGGTACGAGCTATGTCTGAATTGTGTCGAATTGGCAGAACGAAAAACATAATGGCTCAAGCGTAAAAATTTATTGGATTAACTAAGTGCAGTATTGGATATAAACATTTCGTCAGGATAATAGTGCGAGGCACGCTACAGACATGTTAGTTTCGTTGCTCGGCTAATGAGCGTTCCGTGTCGGTGGGCCGATGGCACGCGATTTAAGCATTTCACTGCAAAGTTACTGAATTGTCGATATGTTGACAATTACTTAAAGCTGGTACTTAGTTAATACATAGGCGTTTAAAGTCGAAAATATATCGGGAGCTCGTTTAAGCTTATATAGGCCATCGTAGTCCACATTCTTTCTAACGTACTGTCGCTAGTTCAGGCAATTATTCAATAACATTTTTGTACTTACTGACCAATCATCATTAAACTTGCTTATATTTAATCAGGCCACCACTATAATAGCTAATCGTAAATCTAAATCAATGTATTATAATAAAGATTACATTTGCTTCTGTTCACATGCATGTTATCGCATGAAATGTAGTGTTTTATGTGACAATGGATTGCCTATACACGGATGCAATCAATTACAATGATGATCGATGACAGTATCTATAACTCGGACTGGCTTGTGATCAAACGTTTGCTTTATCTTAAAACTTAATGAGTCATTATGATAACATTATATTGTACGCTCCTCGCGCTACGGCTCATTATGGATGATTCTTTCATTACACACTTAATTAGATACGCAATTAAACAATGGCAAAATGAGACGGTGGAGCCTTTAATTACGATGAAAATTATACGCCGCTGTGTAGGGAATTCCTTATTAAGGAAAGTTTAATAAATACTGTTCAAAATTTTACTCTATACTGAAATAAATAGTGATAGATACCTAAAGTATACTGTTAAAGAACACTTATTTAGTTATAGTTTGCTTGCACAACAATTATCTTGTCCCGAATGATTCGTACTTGAATTAGCTGCATTAACAGCTTTGCTCGCGTTGAATATAAATGTTAGTTAAACTAAAATTTCCTCCTAAAATGGAATTTGTAGTCCATGTTCAATTGTAACGCTATGACGAAGCGTATAATAGTACAAGTCAAAATTACGTAAGACTACGTATACAGAATAAAGAAAAACGATAAAAGAGCCACGCAATGCAACATATATGCCATTGTAGGCATTATTCGGTCAAATAGGTAAGGTTACACAATAGAACATTAAACACTTTCATTTACGTTAAGTGTTTTGTTAACAAAGTACCTGACTTAAGGGATTGTGTCACGTATTCTTACTGATAGTGGTTTCAACCGAACTAGGTTGTGTTAAGGTTACGAAATTTCACTAACAACCTTGTGAAGTTTAAGGAGGTGATAGCCACGAGCAGAACAATGAACAGAGCTCGAGAAATTACGCTGCATGTGTTAAGTAAAAGGTATTGTCCTGTACTTATTCTCATTATGCGTCAAGTAAGTTTTTCCGTCTCTATTTCAATTTCATGTCAATCCGACGTACAGAAGTGGGTTAAATTCACTTCTAAGATTGAAGGAATCAAAACAAGAAGATAAGAAACAGATATTCGAAATGATTAGAACAACGCTCTTTGTGCCATGATTCTGACTTTGGTGCCACCAAAAGTGAGATAATCGCTTGGGTTAAACAAAATACCTACAGTATAAAACCGGAAAGGTGTATCGTTTGATTTAAATTTTGCTATACATAAATTGACATTTTGTTGCATTCAAGTTTATTACTTAACACGAGTAGAATTCAATTGTAAATCAGACAGGAAACATCGTTGAAATCCCACCGATGACTGGTAGTATCTTGCTTGCTGACATGGTCATGCTCAAGTTTACCGTCGTCGCGTACATGTTCCCTATTTCTGCTCGTGAAAATGCTCGGATGTATCACCCCCATTATAGGATGGTGAAGTGACGTTTTTGCCACGATAGCTATCTTTCACCGCCATTCGCTAGGGTCATTATGTAAATGGTCGTCGTCCGTGCGTAATGACGGGGCAGCGCAGAATAACGCATCATATGAAATCGTCAGCAATAATGCCTGAACTTTTGAACCGTAATTGTCATTTAGAAATCAAAACTTTATGGTAGGTATTTTCCTGTTTATAACGGTTGATATAGGCGTAATTTTACTATGTTTGGTGATCGTTAAATACACCAACTCATTTTTAATCTACGTTGCGTTGACCTATAAAGTAGAACTGATATTTTAGGAACCTGTTTTTAGCTTTTTTTATCAACGATGTGACGATATTGTCATGTTTTTAAAGATATACTCGTAGTCCTACTTAAATTGATGTAACGTGGAAGAAAACCTAATCCTAACGATACATCTTCATACAAATACACACTAATTGACGCTGTTCTTAATCGATATTATAAAAATAATGGTCTGATTATCAGTAGGTAATTTTGCTTTACAATTTTTTTAACACAGCAACGCTACTGCGCTTTAAAATCGGAACAATAATTTTGTTTACACAACGTATGATTAACGAAACAACTGTTTACTCAGGTGAAAAAAAAGTCAAATAATATTGTTTCCCAAAAAAAAAACCCATTGAAACGGCGACTATTTTGTACTTAATAAATAATTTACTTCCTCATTTGACAGTTTCAACATTCTTTTCGTTGTACGATCGATACATATATATATTTACAATGACTATTACGTGTTTCTCATGACTGGTAACATTTTGGTCTGGTAAACTAGTTCTACTAATATCAGAAACGATTATTACAAAAAAAATAAAGCAAAGTAGAGCAGTAAATAAAGCATTTACTTACTTATTATAGACCCAATTCTCTGATATTTGTTACAGGGCCATGTTTCGAGGATCATTAATTATTATGTTAGTGGAATAGTCGGGTTAGATAACTTATGATAATGTTCAAATATCTAGTGAAACGGATCCGGCCGCCTGACATTTCGTTCGGTGACCTCGCCGCGACTGACCCACGCTCGTGCACTCTGCGTGCAGCCATCTGCAGCCGTCTCGATCCTTACCACTGTAACAATAATGACTGATTTGCTTTGGCACGCTTTCGTTATGAAAGTTTAGCTGGCTGCATGTACCGACAGACATTCTACGCGAGCAAATGATTTCTATGTTGAAATTGAATGTTTGTAGCTTTTATGGCTCTCCGGTTTTTTTATTCCATGTGTAGTTTGCTCTTCTATTTTTTTTTATTGTTATCATGTAAGTTCAAAGAGCGCTTGCAGTTGTTTCAATTTAAACTTTGAAACTAAAACTTACTAAACTAAAAATACAACTACTGTAGTGTATTCCGTCATCAATTAAGAACCCCATTCTGTTACTCAGATCACTATTACCAGTGTAATTGGCATTGTTCATTTTTTTTAAGCTATGCTTTTAACACCTTTATTTGATAAAATGGACTATTTCAAGCAACTAATTTGAATATTATGCTTTTACGTAGCTTTGTTAATTAATAATAAATATTTTTTCGCTGTTTGATAATTCGTGAATTTAGACAGAATCCCAATCGCCTTCGTTCGGCTGGCTATAAAAAAACGGCTTTGTCTATGGTTTTGTCGTGACAGGTGACAGTTCCCATAGTAAAACTTTTTTTTCCATTTTTGTGGCAAACATTCAATGCTGGATTCTGTCTAAAAACCGGGTCGTTATGTCAAACAAAGGTTAAAAGTAGTTTTACAAAAATATCTGTAATCATAAAGTGTTTTTGAAATCGGACAAGATAAATCGGATAATTGATGGTTTTCCTCGAAATGGTTTTCGAATTGGAGCATACTAAAAAAAATGAACAATGCCAATTAGCAGTTTAAATGCACTAGTGTTAGCAACGGAGTGTAGACTGTTGGTACCTATATAAAAGCTTCATATCTACCGATGCTTGATCCTTGTCGTAAAAGGTCGTCCTTGGCTCCGATATTAAAATCGAAGTGCATCAAGCACATAAATTTCGAATGCTAAAAGTCTGGAAGTACCGTGGCAGGTCTTTATTGATTCCTCGCAAATAAATCGTAAACGGGGAAATAGTCGAGAGCTTCATAAAGCGGAACGAGTTCAAAAGACATTATTCAGCTATGAATCGGAGAATGGTTTTAAAAACAGAATAAAACATGGCCGCCTTCCATCACTCATGAACAGTTGCGGAATCATGCTCATAATCGTGGTTATTCGCGTAATGAATTGTATGTATGTATGTATGTAAACTCTTTATTGTGCAAAATAAACGAGAGAAATCTTATCCCTTTAAGGGATCTCTTCCAGACAACCTTTGAGTGGATGAAAGGAGTATTATATTAGGGATGGACGAGTGAGTTTAAAAATTACAAACACTTAGAGCCACAATACATAACTTTACCGAATATAATACATAAACTCCTAAAACCTACCAGTCAATAAACTACTTTATACTACCTTAATTAATTGTTTAATTGTTGCGGGCAATCTGATTTTAACTATCCAACACCCACTGTTTGTGAAATAAAAACATATTTGCGGATGTATAGCGATTAATCCAGTTCCGTATAGAATAAGTTTATAGGAAAAATATGTTATGTTGCCTGCACGCACAGATAGATGCCTTTATTGTGGCAAGCATTGAAACACGCAAACACAACAGCCTGTAATTACAAGTCAATCACCTTTATAATATTTTTAATTTAACAAGTGGACCAAAAAACGAAACACGAACACGAAAAATGTTTTACACGAAATAGGTAAATAAAAAGCAAACTGATAAAGGCTTCCATAATATTTACTTTATAGTAAAGTAACTACCAATTTTTGTGCAACTGATTTTAACTAAGCCTACGTTCTCCTATTTAATTAAAAAATATCGTCAAAGTTTGACTACGGTATACATACTTTTCAATGAGACCAAAAGTTGTCCTATAAAACCATTATAAAATAAAAACGAAATTAAGATGGCACTCCTACCAATTATTTTAGTCACGAGTGCACTTCAAAATGTCAAGACCATTCTTTATTGAGAATATATTTTATTATATCTGGCGATCAGTTAGCCCTTCTTTAATAGCTTATAGCCTTAGCTGGGGGGATATTTTTCATGACTTTTATGATTAATGAATTAGACAATTGATATTGACGCAAGAGCGATTGCAGTTTGCCCCAGCAGTTGTGACCGTATGTTCCGATCGACCCTTCGGTTTAATAATAGGGCTTTTGCGGGTGACCGTTATTACACTTATTTCCATAAATATGCCTATGGTGCTGATTTTTAGCTTGCGAATTCAAATTATTAGAATATACATAAGCTAAAAGGTATCGTTGAATAACTAATTATCCCTCAACGCCGAAAACTTTAAAGCCATGCATATTAAAATATGCTTTAACAGTGCAATATTAAAGTCGTATAGTCTACTTTGTATGCATGCATTAAAATATTCTTTAAATATGTAGTAAGTCCAACAAAAAATACTTACATGGCTACTTGACTTGACTCATTGATACTTCCTTCTCCATTTACGTGTCTGCAACCTTTGCCCCACATTATTCACTGATTGTTGATGTGTCATTGTATTCCTTATAATCGAATGTATTTCTTCCTTTATACATATTTGGACATAAACACAGCTGCTTACAAAGTGATTTTAATTTACTTTAAGTGTACGGTATTTAAGACATTTGTGTTAATCAGATAAATAATGTGCATATAATAGAATTGCTAAATTAGTCAGCGACAATAAAATATGTATAAACAAACTTGACACGTGCCATATTTTTCATATGACACAAGAACAAGCTGGTTCAATGCCCCTCGGCGGCTTGCGATCATTGTAATAGTATCCTGTATAATAGAACATAATAGACGTTCGTACGAGTGATTTATGCTCATATTAATTGCGGGGTCCCAGGAGGGAATGTTAGAGGATTTCAATTTATTTTCATTGTTCCCGGCGACTGTTGTGTTACGTTGGTTAGCATTTGTTTTGCTAGCTGAATTTCCCAGGATCGAATGTACTGTGGTTCCATAACTTACGAGATAAGAGGTCATGTCATGAGGTGTTCGTTGATAATTCCGATTTTCAATGGTTTCTGCTAGATTGAAGACAATTGGTACTTAATTTACATTGGGAATTACGGCGTAGGATTGCGAATCTATTGCCTCGATGAAAGAAGAAAACTATCGTGTTTTATAAACACTGCTTGAATCGTGGTATTTTCTAAGGTACCTAATCAAGGCCCATCTCCACGGAAGTCGTTAATGAATAGACGATAATCATGAATTGTAAATACGAACACTAGGATTTATTTCAATCGTATGTGCTATGAATTAACTCTATAACATAAAGAAAGCAGTCACTTCAGCAAAAATATATCAATTTGGTAAACCACACCTACTTACACGAACTCAAACTTTGAATCCCTTCTTCACGGTTGGGTTAAAAAAGAAACACAGAATTTCACAAAGTTTTATTTGACTTGCAATGTTTGTTAGTTGGCTTAGGTCAAAATTTGAAAGTCAAATTTAACCCATTTCCACTTGTCGAATGGATTTTAAATTGGATGACAATGTAAGCATAAACAAAAACAGACAGCAAAAAACATGTATTAAAAATGAAATTTTGTCAAAACTTATTGGGTATTCGACAGATTGGAACATCAACACAACCAGATCGACCTCAGTTGAAAAATTGTATCCAACCGGTAAGAAGGGAAATTGGATTTTCGAAGTTCGTTTCGTGCCGTTCCGCTCACACTAATAGTCATTTATTTGAGAGTGAGAGGGTCGGTAGGACATGAACTCCGAAAGTTGAATTTCGGAGTAGCCCCCCAGAGCCTTTGTAGCTTCGCCGCAGATGCCGTATCGAGTCGTGCTAGTGCCCGCGAACAGTTCAAATTGTCATGATTTTGTAGGTACTTAGATTATTTGATTATTTTGAATTGAAGTATGGACTCGTCGGCATTGTGCTCCCTCTTGGTGCCTCTCACTGGAGTGGGAGGGTAGTCGGTTAAAGAAAAGAGGGCGGACACGTAGGATCGGGTGATTCGTTAACCAACCTTGGTGGAGAGTATTCCTAGGATTGTGTTAATTATATCTGGTGTGATTTAACAAGTGTTGAAAATATAACGGATTGACAAGAGACTATAGTGTTTCATTTTACTTCAGAAGTGCGATAACTACCCAAAAAGGAACATAACAAAGGTGAGTTGAGTACTCATTACTATGATTTTTTCTTCTTTTTTTTATCGCCGTTACATACCTACTTGGAAGTTAGCGGTATGATTGATAATGTTTACGCCCACATTATATTGCAACACAGCCTATTACATACCGGCTAATTTTCACTGGCGTTGTGAAGTGGAAAATTCCCGTTAACTTTTGTTCTTAAGTACAGTCGTAGAATACATGCATGATACATACATGCATGACATGTGTGACACGGAGAATTCTTACGAACCGTACACAGTCGTTAATAATGATTAGAATTATAATATTATACCTACGATCGTTAATGGCCTTTCATAAAAATGTATTCTATAATTTTCGATAAAGAAAGGTAGGAAATGAAAGTTTCTTGGTTGATGTCTGGCTGGATTACCCTAAGGTATGTGATCATAATACGAGTACTTAAACACTTTCTTGCAATAGTTACGTAAGCTTAATTTCATTTCTAAAATAGTTTTACACGTTATAATATCAGTAGATATGGTTTCCACTGGTTACCGAATAAATACATATCGTGTCGGATCTAGTTAGGAGGCGCGTTAGGTATGTTTGCCGGGTTGAGTAGATATGTTTTCTACTGGTTACCGAGTAAACTGCACGATCGGCCTGAGCGTTATCACAGTTTACAGACAGTTTTATTGAAGAGGAAAACAAATGCTAGGCCGGAATGTTTATATAATCATAATTATGAAAATCCAAGATGTGGTACTTTCAAGGAAAATAATGTCATTTCAGTTTCACACACGATGGGTGGGGACGATGAAGGTGGCACGCCGCCCGGAACTCCTCCTAAGCAGAAGCGGTCTAAGCGGTCTAAGAAGCAGAAGCGGAGGAGGAGTACCTCTTCTTCATCGAGCTCCTCCGGTGACTATAAGACGTCAAAACGCCGTAAGACCTCGAACAAGCTGACAACCAAGGGCGTTTTGAAATTGTTGTTGAAAGCGGATAGGAGTAAGCCTTTTAGTCTGGGCAACAATATGAATAATGTAGTCCCAGAGTTCGATCCTGGGAATAGGGCTCAAACCATTGACTGCTGGCTTCGCAAAGTCAACGAGTGCGCCTCCATTTATGGCTGGGACGACAAACAAACCATCCATTTCTCGCTTCAGAAACTCGGAGGCCAGGCAAAAAGGTGGTTTGAGACCTTACCCACCGTCAAGTACAGTTGGCGCGAATGGCAGGCCAAACTCAAAAGGGCATTCCCTAGCGAGGAAAATTATGGTCGCCTTTTGGAGGAAATGTTGAGCCGCACCACTCGTAGCGACGAAAACTTGAGGGAATACTTTTATGACAAGCTGAGTTTGCTTGCTCGTTGTGAGATCCATGGCAAAAAGGCCGTTGACTGCATCGTTTACGGCATAATTGATAGGTCAGTTAGAAATGGGGCGCAGGCGTTGAATTGCACTGAGCCCGAAGATCTGCTAAGCTATCTTAGTTCTCAGAAACCCCAAACATTTATACAGTCCAGTAAACCCCGGGATCGTGCAGTAAATAAGGATAACACAACGAGTAATGCAGGCTCATCCAATAGCTCTGTAACCTGTTACAACTGTCGCACTAAGGGTCACCCCTTTTTCAAGTGCCCGAAACCATTGGTCAAGTGTAAGCGCTGCAGTAGGATAGGGCACGACAATGACAGTTGTACGTTGGAACCCTTCAGGGTCTCTAACGCGACGCGAACTGATAGTACCGCTGAAAGAAAAACTCTCAAAATTGACGTAACTTCTAAAGCCAATGAAAAATTCTTCAAGGAGGTTAAGATCAATGAAAAAATATTTATAGGTTACGTAGATTTTGGGAGTGAATGCACCCTGTTACGGAAAAGCGAAGCAGAAACATTAGGCCTAGCAAAGAGATTTGATGCTGTACCGGTAGTCAAGGGGTTTGGGCAGTCTGCGGTTGTCCCTTTGTATAAGTCAATCGTTGATATAAAGGTTGATGAAGTTGACTCAACGGTTGAGGTTTTAGTAGTTGATAATGAATTTATGCAAACTGCTTTAATTGTCGGTCAAAATTTCACCGAACTCCCATTTGTCACGGTCCTCAAGGACAACCAAAAACTCTTGTTTTACAGATGTCCAAATGATTACCCCTTCAGTAGTAATGATAACTGTTTGAAGCTACAGGTGACACAATCTGTCGAAGTCTCTAAAACGTCCACCATCCCCATTCGCACAGAGTCGAGCTATACGGGGGATATTTTTATTGAGGGGTACACTACGTTAGAACCTGGTAAAGAGTATCGCCTACTACAGGGCGCCTATCATATAAGTGATGGTAAGGGCGAAGTGGTTGTTTCAAACTTGTCGAACAATATCATTAAGTTCGGCGTTGACACGGTTATCGCCAGGTCAGTACCTTTTACTGAGCGCGAGGCCTGTCAGATCAATAGGATCACCACTGACATCTCCCAGCTGGAACCTCTTAAAAAGTCCGAGATTAACATTGGCCCAGGTTTAAGTGATACGCAAACCGACAGACTTTACTCTCTGCTGCAGAGCTACCGCGATTGTTTTGCTACAGAGTTGAGTGAGATAGGTTGCGCCGCCGATATACAAATGAAAATAGAATTGATGGACAACAAACCAATAGTATACCGGCCGTACCGCCTCTCTCACTCCGAGCGTGAGCAAGTAAGAAAGACAATAGACGAACTATTGCAGAACGACATAATTCAAGAATCAAATTCTAGTTATGCAAGTCCCATTCTGATGGTTAGGAAAAAGACGGGTGAGCAAAGACTCTGTGTTGATTTCAGAGCTCTTAATAATAAGACCATAAAAGACCGCTTTCCCCTCCCTGTTATCGATGACCAGATATCTAATCTCGGCGGAAACAGTTTCTTTACAACACTTGACCTAGCCTCAGGCTACTACCAAGTCCCAATGGCTGAAGAAAGCCAACATCTTACTGGTTTTGTCACTCCGGACGGCCATTATCAGTTCAAAAGGATGCCTTTTGGACTGGCTAATGCGCCAGCCGTCTTCCAAAGGATGATGAACAAAATTCTAGGAAACAGACGTTTTGAATATGCATTGGCTTATCTTGATGATGTTCTCATCCCATCGCAAGATGTTGAAGAAATGTTTAGACGCTTGGAGGACGTATTTGCACTTTTCAGGCAATATGGCTTAACGTTAAAACTCTCTAAGTGTCGTTTCTTCGACAATCGTGTCAATTATCTCGGATATGACATATCTTCCAATGGTATACAACCTGGGGAAGCTAAGACATTGGCAGTCAAAGAATTCCCCACGCCCCGTAATCTGCACGAAGTTCGCCAATTCCTGGGTTTGACCGGATATTTTCGAAAATTTATAAAGGGATACGGTGAGATTGCTCGCCCATTGACCACGCTGTTGAGAAAAGATGTTGCATGGCAGTGGTCGGACCAGGAACAGCGAGCTTTTTGCACTTTACAGGAGATGCTTGTAAGCCGACCGGTTTTAGCGCTCTATGATCCCAAGCTCGAAACCGAACTGCATTGTGACGCCAGTTCTCTCGGCGTAGGAGGTATTCTGATGCAGTGGCAAAAGGATACACGCGTCCTGAAGCCCGTTGCTTATTTTAGTCGGCAGACAACCCCAGAGGAGAGACATCTACACTCCTACGAATTGGAGACACTGGCTGTCGTTTGCTCGTTAAAAAAATTCAGGGTTTACCTATTGGGTATCCATTTCAAAATATATACCGATTGCGCTGCGCTTAGGACCACCTTGACTAAAAGGGACCTTGTTCCGCGGATAGCCAGGTGGTGGTTACAAATAAGCGAGTATACGTTTGACATTGAATATCGCCCGGGAGTGCAAATGTCCCATGTGGACGCATTAAGTCGCAACACCCGGTTATCCGCGGGTGCCGAGGATAATCCCGCCGTGAATATTTACAACATAAGTCAAGAAAATTGGTTACTATTCCTACAAATAGCTGATCCCGACATCTCCCGCATACTTAAAATCCTTAATCCTGACGACGATCAAGAATGCAAGGACGTTAAGAAAAACTACGTAATCAAGAATCATACCGTGTATAGAAAGGTGGATGATCGCTTACTACTAGTCATCCCGCGGAGTGCAAGGTGGCAGATATGTCGTGCTAATCATGACGATGTCGGACACATGGGCTACGCGAAAACTCTTGAAAGGATACAGGATCAATACTGGTTTCCAAAATTACGTAACTATGTGAAGAAGTATGTATCAGCGTGTATAGAATGTGCGTATAATAAAGATTCTGCATCAAAGCAAAAATCCGGTCACTTGCATCCAATCGAGAAAGTCCCTATACCATTTCATACGATTCATATGGACCACCTTGGACCATTTGTAAAGAGTAAGAGTGGCAATTCCTATATACTCACGGTAGTCGATGCCTTTACCAAATACGTGTTTATCAGGGCTGTAAAGGACGTCAAAAGTAAAACTACAACTAAAGCTTTGGAATCGATATTCTGTGATTTCAGTCCCCCAGCTAGGATAATTTCTGACCGTGGTTCTTCATTCACGTCTGCCGCGTTCCAATCTTTTTGCAAGGAACATGGCATTAAGCATGTTTTGAACGCAGTCGCTTGTCCCAGAGCCAATGGCCAGGCTGAGAGATTCAATCAAACAATTCTAAATTCACTGTCTGCACAGAACTCGTTTGGCCATGAGCGTGACTGGGACAAATGTCTGCGTAAAATCCAGTGGGGCATTAATAACACAGTTAATGCGTCCACTCATAAAAGTGCGTCTGAAGCATTGTTTGGGTTGAAAATGCGCGATAGTTTAGCTAATAAACTTGAATTCCCAGTGTCGCAACTAATGTTGATTTGGACGATATAAGACAAGGTATTAGCAGCAACATTGAGAGAGAACAAACTAAGATGAAACTCAGACACGACAAAAATAGGGTTCCCGCGGCTAAGTACAACATTGACGATTTAGTTAAAATCTCACGCAACAATTTTGACAACTGCGGAAAGAGTACTAAACTACTGTCTAAATTTATAGGTCCGTACAAAATTACCGAGGTTCTAGGCAATGATCGCTATAGAATTACAGACATCCCAGGCTTTAGTAAGAAAGGTAAACTTTATACAACTGTGATAGCAGCAGATAGAATTAGGCCATGGATACACATCAAGACTTTAGAACTACATAATAGTGATAGTGACCTAAGTAGCAGTAGTGCCGATAGCGTGTAACCTTATTAAACTCTGGATCTTGTCAAATTGTGTACTAAGAAAGTTAACAAAGTTGATGGAATCGATCAATTTATTTAATTACGTATTATCGTATATTCTAACCATCTCGTTATGTACCTATAGTTACGTAGTGCATTTGATTTGTTCAAATTTATTTAAATCGCTTAGAATTGTAAAACTATTAGTAAACACAAAATGTACATAATATGCTATATGAAGTGTCTCGCCGAATGTCATGATTTTCTGATATTTAATGTATCTTCCATGGTAGTAAATGTGCGCCAGGAGTCAGCACAGTGTCGGATGGCCGAATGTCATGATTTTGTAGGTACTTAGATTATTTGATTATTTTGAATTGAAGTATGGACTCGTCGGCATTGTGCTCCCTCTTGGTGCCTCTCACTGGAGTGGGAGGGTAGTCGGTTAAAGAAAAGAGGGCGGACACGTAGGATCGGGTGATTCGTTAACCAACCTTGGTGGAGAGTATTCCTAGGATTGTGTTAATTATATCTGGTGTGATTTAACAAGTGTTGAAAATATAACGGATTGACAAGAGACTATAGTGTTTCATTTTAAAATTAATTAACTTTTGCGTCCCAAATGAGGTGAAGTGTATTCAAGTTTAGAATTCAATTAACAAGCGCTTTAAACGTGTCGACGTTAATTCTGCTCGAATGGTGACCGCAACATAAGAAACACGATTACTTTAGAACTAAGTACAGTAAGAACATGTATTTGTTTTTGTAATGTGTTTGAAACTGGGGTCTTCTTTAATATAAGATTAAAACATAGCTTTGTTAGTTCGTCTATGACTGAAGGACGAGGAAACTTCAACATAGTCTTGATCTTTAAATTTCGTTTCGAGAAACATTTTCATTTAGATGTCTTAAAAAAGATTCATTCGCAAAAGTACGAGTATATTAAAAGCGATCTCCTTTCTATTACTTTAACAATATCTGCCCTGTTACAATGTTATTGCCTTACATAACAAACTGCGTCATAAAATAAATCAAATACCTTCGGATAATGTTTTACAAATACCAGCCAAAGCCACGCATAGTCCGATACAAAGTTTCGCACTACCCACACCCTCGCATATTTCATCCCATAGGATTTGTATCAATGGATAGGTAGTGGCGTGGACATCGCTCTTTTGTGACGCTTCCCCTCGCCCTGCGGTCCCTTCTCAAATTTGAGGGAACTGCAGGACAATAATTAAGCTGGCCATTCATTGAATTCATCAACGCTCTTGATTTTAGCCTAGGTCGTGCAAGGGATCGAGCCCTTAAAATTGATCAAACTTGTTCGGAATTACAATGAGACAGAATTAATTAAGAAGTTCTAAAAATTAACACACTCATAATTGCCTATAGTGCAGTTCGCACCAAAAAGTTAGCGCCAGTAAAGTGAGATTTAAACTTACCCTTTTGACACCTATATTCAGATTCGTAAACGTATTTGGGGTAGATTGTACACAATACAAATCTTACATTATGGCTAAGTAGCTGTTGCCCACGATTTTGTTTGCTTCCCGCGGAAATTTTGCAATGATTGGAATAAACAGCATATACACTTAGTGATAACTTAGCATAGAATTCTGCCAGTGAAAGAGTTCTTAAAAATCTCACAAACCCCTTTATAACATTAGTTTAGGATTAAACTTAGTCGTTATATTCTGTGACGCAAATTGGACAACTTATCGGCTGTACGTTCGTCACGCACACGAGCACCTTTTGTGGTTCACTTTTTGTCTGCTAAATTCTTTGAAGCTATCGTTCCGTATTATTAAAAAAAGTAAAGAATAACAAAGAATATTTAGAGTGTATCATAGTCATTGCTCCATTTTTTACCAGCGTAATATAAAAGAAAAAGTGATCCATTAAAAGAGAACTAACTTTCCTCCCCTTTCCCAGGTAGGGTTCACGTGCACCGTCATTTTCCGGGATTGTAGATGTAATCAAATCTTGTTAGGAATTGGGGGATCCAAATTTCCGCGACCGGAAATACGTTATAATTTATTTATCCACTCGACGAAACCCGAATCCATCTCTTTAACCAGATCTGATTCTGTAAAATTGGTGGATTTTCAAATTTATCAGGAACGTTGAATTATGCCGTTCACGCATTTTTTGAATAACGCATAAAAATGTAGGTATCTACAATTAGCTAGACACTCAACTCTAGTCAAAGTGGCCCGATATCAAGTTATAATCGGCAGAAGTATATAATTATGTAGCGCCTATTAAATAAACACGGTTTTGCCATTAAGGTTTACTTATTAAACATCAATTTAAAAATCGATTCTAAATGTAATAAAATGATAGTTTCGTTAATATTATAAAAGTGCCTACCTGATTTGCTCTACCACATTGATGTTACAAAAAAGATTAACGAGGAACCGAATAACCTCTATATTTCCTTTTTTTCAGTAGAGATTTTTATCTACTCTAAACCTTGCACTTTGTAGAGCGCCTTGAATGTAATAAAATGTTGGCGAAGTGTACACCCGTTCAATGTGTATGATACAATATACATATACTTTATGTACCTAAATATATGTAGCGGGAGATTTACGATATATGAGAACGGAAGCTAATATTACGCAAGTATAAACACGCGCGTTTTGATATTATGCTAAATTGATTCATATTCATATGAAAATAAATTGACTCTCAGATACAATACAATCTGCTATATTAAATGAGTTTAGTAATACTGTCTAGTTTTAGTTTAAAATTAAGTATAAGTAAATTACTTAAAAAGCGTCTAGTTTCGTAAACAGCAGAATCACGTGGAGCTAGCTTCAGTGGAGCGACCGGTAGAAAGTAGCTTACCTCCTGTGCCACTCTTCATTCAACCATACTGAACAGGTTACGACTGGCTTTACGCGCACAAACAAACTCCGGCGCAGCCTTCGTAGCCTACGGTTGCTACGGTTACAAGAGAGCTTTGCGTACATACAAACACGCACACACGTGCGCTTACCCGGTACACCAGTACTTACGCCTGACGCAGGTCAGCTCGGCGCATCATTTTTTTCTCACTAGAACCGGTTCGTGCACCGAAGGGAATGACTCAGGCAGAGGTGTCTGGTAATGTCTGGTGATACAAATGTAACGATCTCTTTCAATTTCACGAAATGTATCTAAATGAGACAAATGTCCCAGTTAAATGTGCCTTGGCCTGACAGGGCCGGACTGCATGTTTGCATCTAAAGTTTCTTCATTGTGCGGGCTCGATCTCTCCCGCTCTTTGTGTAAAGGATCGCTGTATTCCACATTGTATATTTAAGTAGATAGAGGGCATTGATTTATAGCATTGAACACGTGTGGTTAGTTGTGAAGCGGTCGTCATTTGACAAGGGATGCCTCTACCTGCTATAGAAATTGTGCCCTTCGCACTGTATCCTAAAATACACACAATGAAACGAGAACCTTATTGAAGAGGGAATTTGCTATTGATGCCGGTTTTGGCAGCGTCGTGTTGCTGCATGCTTGATTAGCGCGCTTTGTGTTCTCGATTTTGAGTAAGACAGTTCAAATAACGGCATGTGTTTTGAAGCTTATGTTACCCATTAAAGTTATTATAATTATTACAAGAGCGGCATTAATAATATTAAAGCTAATAAGTGAAACTCAGTTTAATGGATAAGATCATAAGGACGAATCACCCGTGTCTAATCTATTCAGGGTTTACAGTCACGGCGTTATATCTTTGTATAGTTTTTTTCCTAAAATCACTGAAATATGAAAAATCGTAAACAGAATTTATAGAAACGAAAAATCTATTAGTCATCCCTCAACTCGAACAGTCAAATAACAAAAAGTAATTTTGCAACTGGAGGATCCAGTTACCGTCTTCCGTCTGTGTAGTTGCGTTATCTTCAAGTTATACCTTGCCTGGACAACTATTTATACAGAACAATAAGTGTCTACCTGCCGTTCAAAGGCAACACAATACACAAGTGACCGTCTTTTGAATGCTACTTCAGTTCCTATGCCTCTGTTCACATAAATTATTGCGCAGACTGTAATTTCGTTCATTTCACATTTTGAGAGTTATATATTTCGACTTATCATTAAATTTATTGTTTCTTTGATAGCCGTAATAATAAGATTGTTATTGCTTCTATTACTCCGCCTCTTAAGCAGTGTACGTTGATCTTCGGCGTTTTGTAATTCGGTTTTATTGTGCAGTTAGCTTAGACATAATGGCTACAACTTATAAGTTAAGTACCCAAGTACAAGTACCCAAACCTTGATCCCGTTCTCTGGTGCAGTAAAACCTGTTTTGGCAGGACGCCTTTCTTTCACACAGCCACGTGTGTCGTAGAACGGTTCATCCTCGTAAAACGTTTGAGTTGAAGCGAGACAGAATATATGCACCTACGCGTACTCCGTGTGCCGTGGGAAACGAGTAAAAAAAAGAGTTTTTGTCCTTCCTTTCGCTTAACTGCCTATATAGATATTGGCTTTTGTTCTCTACTCGATACTATTTAATACGGTTTTGTTGTGTCATAAGGTATCACGAATATAAACAGTCATTGTTTGTATTTTGTTTGGAATTTATGTTAGTTACGAGTATAAGTATTACGAAGATAAGAGAAGAAAACCCTTTGTCTAATCAAATGCGTCTACCATAGTAGGATCACTTAATAGCTCCCGTGTGACTGACTGACGTTTCCCGTAATGAATGGCTAGTGACATAACAAGAAAATGTGTAACGTTATGTAAATAGTTTTTCTCAGGTGGTTTCGTAACTCAGTAAATAGCTGCGAGCAAGCCTACGGAACGATCACGCGTCGCTACCTGCGGAGTGCAGATCATTTCACGCATGCGCTGCAAATCCAAAATGGTCATTGTCTCGATATCAACTTAAACGCTATTGCGACATTCTGCTTTCATTTAGTACGTAAGTACGTTATAAACGAAATGCCTTATTTGAACAAACATTGTGCTTTGTTAAGCCCCGAAACCCAAATGGCATTCTAAGAGCTCACGGCCTGTACCTACTTTTAAAACAGCTTTTACCTATGCTACTCTGTCTTGACACTTTACTATTACTAAAACTTCGCTGCCCGTCCGTCCGTCACCAGTCTGTATCTCATGAACCGTGATACTTAGACAGTTGAAATTTCTACATAATATTATTATGATGTATCTCTGTTGCCGCTATAACAACAAATATTAAAAACAGAATAAAATAAATATTTAAGGGGGCTCCAATACAACAGACATGATTTTCTTGCCGTTTTAGAGATAATGGTACGGAATCCATTGCGCGCGAGTTCGACTCGCACTTGGCCGGTTTTTACTATTATTTTTAATAAACAATGACTCCATATGATATGACAGAGCGTTAAATGTAAATATACGATGAAATTTTATTGCGAGAGTAAGTCGAAGGTTTTTCAATCAAGAATCGTTTACCTACTAACGGTGAATTCGTTTGCTAACTATAATTATTTACGTATTAAGACCTTGTCGCCATAATAGTTAATCTGCGATGCCATTTTACTTTGTTGACGTAAACAATACAATCAGAGCGTGGCCCTGCCATTACTACGGGATGTAAGCGCATGCGCCGGAGCAGGCTGCGAGTCTAGCTAAACCGGTACTGAGGTCGACGCTCGCCGCCAGATGTCGCTTGTTCTTACGCTGAATGGGGCTAAGATCTCTAATTGTGCGCATCCAGGTGGTCTTTGAAATGTTTATCACATTATTCTTTTGTAAAGATATTATATTAGGTATCGTGGAACAATACTTAATACATAATGAACGATTAATTAGATTTGATTCATTTAGCCAATGAACAAGTTTGTGTATGGATTATAATATACGGATAATTTATAAGCAGGATCAACATTTAAGATACTTTTATAGTGGGAGATCGGGTTGCAGCAGGATAGACAGAAATAACAGAATTCTACGCAGAAGAAATTGCGAGATAAATGTACCTAGCATGTAACAAAATTGTTGCTTTGTTCGCAGCATTAGGATGAAGTTACAGAAATAATAACTTAACGTTTAAATCCGACGATGATTGGAATTCACAAAAATTACTATACCACATACACAAACTAGACTAGAGATATAGCCCAGTCATTACCAGCATTTCGTTGCGTCTCAGTAAATAAATCTATCTTCAAACGCGATGCTGATTCATTATATTGCAATGGTATCAATCAATCAGCCGATTAAACCATCAATAATGACGTGGTCGGAATCGGGAGCATCCATTTTATTCCTTTACTGTGATCTGTAAGTAATATATGTAGCTCGTATACAAATAAAGACTTATTTTGTTGATGTTTGAAGAGAACGAGGAGTTTAACATGGAGATTAACTTATTATAGCGCGTCTATAAAAGAGGTAGGTACATAATTTGAAATGCATGATGTGACTTGATGATCTGTGTAACTCCGATAATCGTATTTATGTTGTTTTGCGCATGAGAAGCACCAAGAAGTCTATTCTATCTCCATAATCTATATATTTCGTAGACTGGTCCAAAACTACGAATTGAACTAGCACTTTTGACGTAAAGTCGTGCGTTTAGCTTTGTTCACTGGTCCATTAAGTTGCTGGTTTGCGGACAAAGTACTCGGTAAGCCCGCATCACGTTGCGCTGTCAATGAACTAGGTGTTGCTTTTCATTCGGTGGCCACTACTTCACTTAGGTAATGTTGGTACGTTCAATTTCACTAGGTAGGTACCAGAAGTTCGCCGAAAAAGCTACAATCAATACTTTACATTTAAAACACTGATACAAAGAATATTGTTAGTAAAGATAATACACGTAGGCGCTTGACAATATTTAAACCTGGAGAGAATATCTGAAATGGAACAGACATCGTAATTCATAGTTTTCTTGCCTAAATTTGAACCCAATATTAGACATTAAAAAACCTGTATGTATGACGAGGTGGCCCTTTTATATAAATGTATATTTAGTTTGATGTAAATCTTTTACGGTTCGTTAGTTTTCAATAAAATTATGTCGAAAAAGCAGCATAATTATATGACAGACTTAGGGCGTATCCAAAACCGTGAGAAAGCGTAATTCCGATTTCGTGTTCAACTCGGGCAGCAGAAATTTACAAAAAGTGAGAGCAGTTCATCGCTTTTCGGTATACAAATCGGCACTGGGTTCCCACAAATTTTGCCAAATTACTACTTATTACCGAATTCACTAAATTGCTTGTTCTGGACCCAGTTCGAATGTTTTTTTATTGTTCACTGTTATTTTTGGGAGGTGATACCGATATTTTCCTAGTGAAAAATAAAATTGTGGGCTTTGAATAATGGAAAGCTAACAAGTGGGAGTTAATGTATCGTTAGCAAAATGTTTTACTTCAGCCCTTATCTAGATTCAACAAAGAGTTTTTCTTAGCAAGGTCCATTCATATTTTTCTGTCAATTTTATTGTTTACGGTCTCCCAAAATGTTAGAACTGTTAGTTGGCATTCACATTACACTTTCATCTTCTAGATTCATTTTGGACTTACTCCTAACAAGATCTATTCTGTACAATAACCTAGCCTCTATTTTTCCCAAACACGAGAACATGGCAATATAAACGACTCTGACAACAATTGCCGCAGTCGATTAGTATCGGCAAAAATCTCTCTTTACCGCTTTTATGAATATTATTTGAGAACTCTTTCGATGTCCTTAAAGTACAACTTGAGTTACATTATAATCTACGTAAGTTTAAGAACCTATTGTACATATTAGCCTCTACTTAAGTATTTACTAACGAATACAGCTTGTATTACGGTTAGCTATACCAAGTATCCCAAAAAAAAAATTACGACATTTCACCAACTCGTAGAGTTCGCCAGTTTGAATCAACCATCTCTGTACTTAATTTTAGTATGTATATATTAGTTAGCTAAAAATTCACTAATAAAGCCAAATAATGGGATCCAAGGAAATGTTTAATTAAGTTCATGATAATAAGTAATTAAATGAAGGAGTTAAATAAAATCGCATAATTGAAAAGTTAGATAAGCTACTAAGTAGAAAATCTGAAATATCACAATAAAGTTAACAGTTTGAAATTGAAGCAAGTCAAATTGGAACAGAAACTGCACTAACAACATTATAAACAACGTTAGCGAGCAACCCTCTTGTTTTCAGCTCGAAATGTTCTCGCCCCGATTTCAGTTTCACGAATTTCTTGATTTAGTTTCAAGAAGTCATTTCTCGGGAACAACATTTCACTGCCATTTCTTGCCGGCGTCGGAGTACGCTTCGTTCTGCAAATTGTGGAATTATAAGCATATTTTCGAAGGAGTTTTAAGGATCATGATATACCTACTTAATAAATAGTGAAACATTTTCTAAAATTTAACTTACAATGTCAACTTACGTATCAGTGTGTTCGATACATTAAAATACTTCGCACGGGTGTTTAGAATGAAAGAAGAATTTGTGAAATATCGTTAAGCTTTTTGTGACTATAACCTAGACCAGCGAACTTCCTAAGCCAGATTGCACTCGGTCCATGCGAGCACTTTTTACAACGTCAATTCAGTGCCATGTTGTTTATTGACCGGGTTAGGAACTCGAAACTAGGGACAACAAAACTTTAATTAGCCGGGGTGACAAATCATTCCGTAATCTTGATTAATTAGCAAAATATTTATTGAGCAAGAACGATGGCGTAAATAAACTTTTAGTCTCGGTCTTGGTTACAGCGTCGCAGTAAGAAAGCATAGCGCTCCGATGAGATGGCGCAGACCGAGTCACGTACGACGACGGTTCACTCCACTCTCCTCATCAGTGAGATAAATAATAAATTGGAATAAAAAACGCCTTTGCAAGGAAGAGGAACTGTAGAAGACTTTACAATTTAATAATATTAAAAAAATAGGTACTTATCTACTGATTGGTTGCGGCAGCTAAGATCGCAATGCATCAAAACAAATTTAGATGCAATTCAAGTTAACTACACGTTCAACATGAAACTACCGTAAGACTCAGTCATAATTACACAAACTCGACTCATATGCTTGACATGTTTCGGACTAGTTTGTAGTCCTTCCTCTTGGAGCGTTCGCCCCGGCGGCAGCGAAAGGAACTAACAATATCATGTAGAACATCACTCGACTTTTATATGTGAGTTATCCATTTGTGTAATTATAAACTACACGTGATACAAATAATATCCTATTTTCTCCAATTATTTATCAGCACTAGGTGTAAGTATTTTATTCCATGTCCAAAAAAAAAATACGCGAACGAAGAAGTTCACATGCTTAGGAGTTCTTCACCGATGATAGAAATAGAGTTGTTATTACCTAATGGTGTTAACACTGACAACAAACGTGCCTCACAACGTTGGCGAAAATACTGTATGGGTCGACTGTAAAATTCTGTTGACCCTTAAAGTATTTTTAGCATTTTTGTTCGGTATATTTAATTTACTTACCTACGCCTACAGAATCATTACTTTTGTCTATAGAAATTTGCATAATAAGCCTCTCTGTGACGCTGCTCTCGTATCCGTGTGCCTTATTGATAAATCCTTATCAATGGGACTCGTTAAATTGTGTGCCCTTTTTATTTCTTTTATGTACCTAATCAGTTTGAAGTCGAGGACGGCACAAAAAGCTTCCCACATGTGCGTCATTAGAGCAATCCCGGCCGGCGTCGGGATCCGAAATGCGTGCCCTGCGGGTTGCGGGGGCGGCCCAATTAGGTACTCGTATACCTGAACCTGAGCGATAGCCCTCACCCACGGACGCGCTTCTCAAATCAGCAAACGTTTAAGCAAGAATTTTAACTATTGATACCGGGAATACCCATGCAAGGCGTTCCACGCACGTGTCCAGTGTATGGCAAGTGAATGAAAATGTTTCAATCAACATACCTTAACGCTCTGCTTTAATTGAGAGTCAATCTTAGTTATTTGAGCACCAGTTTAAAACACAAAGTAAGTTAAGAAACTGTTAGCCTCTCATAAAACAACTTTCTTAAGTAAACTGAGTCTCACTTGAATTTATTTAATGAAAGAAAGATGAATATTTTATTTGGTGAGCTTCGTATTTTTGACGAGAAGAGTGAATATTTTAAATACGCGCCAACGTGAACTGTTGAGGCCGGGCGTCGTGTGGAGGCGTCTGAATCCCGAGGGATCCAATTTCTCTCGCCAACTCCCAAGATGTTGTGCCTACCGCGCTTAGTTTGCACACTAACACGTTTTAAGTCCCTAAAATGTTGGTTCATTGAACGAAAAAGCCAATGGAAAATGTATTCGGGGCGCGAGAAAGTAAACAATTAAGTTACAGAGCTTGAACTAAAATGCGACCAGAACAGCTGTTATAATGCAGTTCTGAATTTCTCTTGAGTACTCAGAACTTTTTATTTGTTTTTACATAATTTCGCGTAAATGAAACAATGAGTTGCGAGCATTCCTCGTCGACGACGCATCAACTCATAAACACGGATGTGAAGTTTCAAAATCGACAGCTGTTTAAACAACATCGGAAGCGCTATTCATTGTTGCGCTGCATCAAATTACTCTGCTGCTGATGTACTGATTGAAATCTAAGCCTATTTAGCCTATCTACGCCTATATTGGGCAAACGACTGTTTTCCTCTTCGATTGTGCCACAGATAGGTTTTTGTGTAACTGTTATCTGTAGAAAAATCTCAGTATAGTTGTTCTGCTCCTATGCACCACGGAATTGAAGAACCATCCAGTTTTTGCTGATCTAGCAAGAGTGCTTGACCTGCTGCGGAGTCTGATTTCTAAATATATGACTGATGAGCAAAAATAACGGGTCGCTTTTCATACAAATTTGTATGGAAAGTGATCCGTAATTTTTGCACGGTAGTGTATATTTTTAAACTAGATTTGACCAATTCCTTCAGTTGCTTGAAATATTGTGTGACCTATATTTGTATGTACTATTTTATCTGCATGTACTGAACAAACTGATAGGCTGTAGATTAATTATATTGAGTGTTATAAGTGAGAATATATATTTTTTATGTGGATAATTTGCTCAAATATAATATACGACAGCGTTTCAAACACCCATATACTGTCTGATGTATCAGAGTCAGATGCCATATTTCCTGCATTTAAATGTGACCCATTATGCTGAAAATGACGGTATTTCAATTATTATTCTACGGTGGTATCAGATTTATGTTCCGTAGGTTTTATGGTAGGTGTGTTTAGTGTAACGTTTCAGCCGGCAGCTGTTTTATCGTCGGTAGCCATGCGTTCATTGTTGGCACGCTTGCAGTACATCAGATTAAATAATGCGAGCTTGTTAACAGTTACCTATTAGTAGCTTGTAGAGCCTTGCACTCTGTTAGTTGTTTATAACATTCTGCTTTAAAATTAATGTATTGCAAATGGGCGGCTAATAAACGAAATCATTGTATGCAAATGCAATTCACAGAGCTCGCATTGTGCGTGATTGTTTACATGCACTGATTTGGTTTCGATGAAAGCAGTATTTATTTGATTTGGTTTATTATCTATTTTTGCAGTTATATTGACGTACGGTTTTGTATTAATATGATAAAAAGCAAAAATATCGTCTCTTCTTTCGGTGTCGTCTCTTACCGGAGCTTGGCGATCATCAATGTAATTAGCATTTTGTTTTTCATCCCAATCCATTCCCGAATGTTTTCAACCACGATGTTGTTTTTACGTCTGCTGGTTTTCGGCGTCCTTAAATCTTACTTTGTATTAAAAACTGGAGAGGTTTGTATTTGTTATGTCTGGTAAAGATAAATTGTGCTAAATTACTTCGAAAGATAGGTAGGTACAAGAAACGGTGATCTCATGATCAAGAAAACATACCTAAATTGTTTTACTACAAGCTGTAACAATAATAATACGGCGGAGTGAAAGGTAAACCACTACCCACGAACTGACTCCGTGCTGAGACTCATCGGAGTGCAATTCAAACTTAGGGACTGCAAGCGCAGAGTTCATAATGATAAAAACTTTATCTTGAGTGCTTTAGAAAATGGTAATACTATGACTATAGCACTGTAATAGACACCTTTATTCGCTGAGCTACCTGTTTTTTGTCAATTTGGTAGTTTCGGTCAGGTTGGCAATCATTCACACAAACCATGATAATTTTAGGTTTAATAAAAGTTGAAGTGAAATGAATCATTGGAAAAATTTGGGGCCAAGTTCAAACGCATAGGCATACTTACATGTTAGAGTTCTGCGTACATTTTGTTCTTGTTCAGTTATAAATTTGCAATCCAGTATTGAGTTCCCACAGCCTTACGGAAGCGGTCACGCGGATCATTTTCTTTTCAAAAAGCGTGAAATTGTAATATTTTTAAGCTTCACTGGACTAAATCATTGAAAATGGAGACGCTTTGGTAAGGTAACGGTCATTCGGAAGACAATCGTTTCGTGACTCGAACTTTGCTGGCAACTTTAATGTCCTATCCTAAAGTGTACCCACATTTGTTTATTTTTATTACATGCGGTCTATGAAGGTCGTTAAAATTAGTTTCGGTCTGTTGCGTGTGTGTGTTACGTAATAGACAGTGTGAGTGATTACGGCAAATTGCGATTATATCGCACGGTCTACTAACTGCGCCGTGACACTGACCGAAGCGTCTTTAAGTGCTGCTCAATTAAGCTCTCTCATCTCTACATCCTCGGGCATTATACCCCATTCTTATCCCTGTAAGTCGTGTCGTAAGTCACAAAAGTATTTCTCGACCAGAAATGCAATAGGGCAACTTTTGGCGGAAAATACGAGCCAAGTTTCTTCCTTTACCTTGAGTGGTAAAAAAATCTGCGCTGGTCCCGGAGCGGCCGCCGCGCGCTCAGACTCGATAAAATTTACATGTTTCGCTTTCAGCCTGTAGGTATTTTCTTTTAAAGGGTGAAATAAGATGGCATTACGCAAAGAGAATATTCAATTAGAGACTGCTTTTAGATTTATGCAACAGGAGAGCGCTGTTTAAACTTATTTTTCTTAAGTGCTTTTTGGAATTTCAATTTGAGTCTCGATTATTTTTGTTTACGGCATTGCGACGACCTAAATTGGATTTCTACTGGAGGTTGAGGTCGATTGGAGAAAGTAATATTTTACCTGCCTGGACGTAAAACCGAACGTCAATAGCGATTTGCAATATTTTCTGCCAATATTTAATGAGTAATTCGGAGTCTTAAGAGCGTTACCGATATAGGTGAGTCGTTGAAGCGAAGGGGCCTCTAGCTAAATTGATGATCGCTTCGTTCGTTTTTGATGTCTTTGGTGGGGAATCTGTTAAATCTTTTATCGGCAGTTAGGTGGATGCGAGCGGTTGGAGTGGCTCGTTAAATCTTACCTGCTCACGATTGCGGCCTGCTTCTCATCTCGCCCTACATATGATAATGCACGACGTACCTAGTAGTTTAATTATAATATACGAGATCCAATTCCTTAAATTAAAAATAACTCTCCTTATCTAGAACGCGATGGTAAAGAAGCGAAATTCGGCCTATCCTTGCTAGGACGTTGCATACATACATGCATAAATCACGTCTTTATCTTACGGGGTAGACAGACCCCAAGGTAACAAGCCCTACGATTAGTATGATTATGGGCATATAGGTCGAAAGGGGAATCAAAATAGTGATGGGTTGCTAGCTGCGTCGTCTATAACATGACAGGTATTAAATATAAAGAATCGTGCGGTATTTTTTTATATTATGATTAAAAAGACACTTTTTTTTAAATTCGTCCCCTGATTCCGGGTTTAATTTTCGTTCATCATTCGCTAGGCTGAGCAACAAATGACTATTACTGTAGTTACTCTTAGCGGTATCATATTACATCGAATCTAACACCGTCAAATCAATATGCCAAATTGTAATGCTCATTGCATGTAAATCCTTTGCTTATATATCTAGTTTGTTATTAGTAACAGACGTGTCTCGCTTAGCGACGTTCGAATGAGTGAGTTCTATCGAGTTTCTTTGAAGTCTACTGGAGCAATTTCGTCGTGTTTACGTTCTAAGTATAGAATGTTTATGCTAGAATATTTCTCAGTCTTTCTGTCGCTGTGCTTGGTACGGATTTTGTTTATATATGCGAAACGGACAGCTGATTTGCTTGGATTGCTTTTAAAAATGTTATCTGTCCTTTCGCACCATCTTAGAGGATATAATTAGTTAAATGCAGAGACAGAGAGACACTAGAATTTGTATTAAGTGTCACTTTAAATAATTGAGAGCATACGAACCCCGCATTGTTGGTTGGTACTACCCGGGTACCACGGTACGGGCTATTATGATTATGTGGGTGCCAGAAACACCTCCATTAAACAAACATGGTAAGAAAAGGTACAGTGGGTACGAACACGGCTCTACATTGACTATTTTAGTTCATACTGCATTTCTTAATTCCTATCTGGATTATTTTCTTGTTTCGTCCTTTTTAGATACATTTTTTACGTCAAAAGATAAAAAAATTAAACTTATTTTAAGCGAAATGTATTTAATAAGCGTGGAGTAAGGGCGAATCTTAAATACATAATAATATAATTAAATAAGTACATAATAAATAGTAAATTCAATAAAACTAGATATTGTCTTCTGAATTGAACTAAATATGTAATTTCCTTAAAATTGGACTGTTTCGTTTTCGCCAAGGCTGATATCTTATAATTATAAATATTATGGAATATTATTCCACGAGAGCGCGGAACCGTGAGCGCAAACAAATTACCCCCCGTCAACGTTGCTCAAACTTCTAAGGGCCGTATTATTGTTTGTTTTTATTAACATAAACTCCGTTGGCTTCTGTATCTGTTATATCTAAATATACATGAGATTGTAAAAAGTTGGGTACCTACTGTCGAAAGTAGTTGAGCGAACGTTGACAGCGGATTTTGAATTGTACCGTTAGCAAATTTATAAAGCAAACCGATAATAACGAAGGTTACGGCGATGTGAAAAAAATCGGTATTGTATTTAATTTATTTTTTACTTTGTTATAGGTACACCTCATCGCAGGCACTTTTTTATTATCATAAGCTAGGTCTTAAAAACTACCAATTTAATTATGCATTGCCTGTTTTGTAATCAAATATTTAAAGATTATACTCTTCTCCTTGTCCGAGACGATTTACATGTAGTAACGCTGATTGTACAGCGCTTCAGGTCACTATCTTTAAAGCTAAAAAAAAAAAAAAAACAAAATAACCTGTCTTTTTGACAGATGTGACAATGTCATTACGCTTTGAGTGCGCGCCAAGGTCGCTTTATAATCTCTCATTAATAATAAAAATACAGCAGTTTTATTGACTGTTCACTATATTAACTATATTCAACATAATTACGGGTTTACAGTGATGTTTGGTGTTAAATCAGCGGAATTGAGGATGGTTGAAAACTTCATACATTCCTGTAGATTTTTTCGAATACCTACCTAAGGTTTGTTTGGATAATTCGTAAGGTATGTATGCGGCAATATTATTCAAATAGAATAAGTACAAGTGCCTAGAGAATTCACATTGAACAGGTATTGAGGTAATGTGCTTTCGTTAATAGGCGGTACGAAATTGCGTCGCAATTTATTATTTTATTATTATCTTATCACTGACTACAGAAAGGTAGGTTCAAATTCAACGTCTACGTTCTGTAGTTTACATATATGCGGTTAAAATATACAATCTGGTGCGGAAAACTTGTATATTTTATTCGTTCCGTGACCGACGTTCTGATTTCGCGGTCGTAGATCAACTCGTGTTAATGTGAATTTAAGAAGAATTAGGAAGATACAATCAAGAATAAAGACATTCAACTCAGCCCTCATTGTGGGCACTTGGATGAAGATTCAGAAAAGATGCAATAACACAGGATGAAGACATACTGCGGAGCTGACTGCCAACCTCCACTAGTTGGAGAGGCACTATGAGAGAGAGAGAAGACATACTGGAGAAGTTAGATATGTTCCTAAGTATAACCAGTTGAACTAAAATAAGTAAATATAATATTCAATCCTTAAAAGATGTCATCAATGCTACGGTACTCCTAATGAATCCGGAGATACATACAGAGCACTGTTTCAGACAGTAATGTGTAACATTTTATTGATAAATAAAGAAATAAATAATCAGAACTGTAAGTGAATTTCTAGAGATCAATAAGTAAAAAATTAACTTGAACAGTAAGTAAAACAAACTCTTTACTGTGCAAAATAAACTCCTACATAATCTATTTTCGAGTGCACATGCCTTAGCCTGTCTTTTTTATTAACATTAGCAATAAGCAATTATGTTACTTACAAATTTTGGGTCCCAGTTATCCGAATAAAGAAATTTATTATTATTATTATTATTAGCGCCATCACATAGTGGATGGACAGGCATACATAAACATACCTTAGAGCCAGCACCGAGAGGCTGGACAGGTAACGTTATATATGACCCATCACTGCAGGTCCGAAAAATTATCATAAAGAAATTTATTATTATTATTATTATTAGCGCCATCACATAGTGGATGGACAGACATACATAAACATACCTTAGAGCGAGCACAGAGAGGCTGGACAGGTAACGTTATATATGACCCATCACTGCAGGTCCGAAAAATTATCAATCAACCATTTTTGGGTAATACAGGCCTTAGCCCATCACATAGCGATTGGACAGGTAATTTATAAAATATGACCCACAGATCAAAAGGACCAAGAAAATAACACTCAAGAATTTATTTGTAGACAAGGCTTAGAGCTACCACAAGTTGCGGGTAGACGGCCGTTTCGTACATAGTTGAGCTAAATATAGTTGCGCATGATACATTGTCCAGGCCCTCCCGTACTGAAGGGAGGCCTGTGCACAACTGTTGAACAAAATTATTCATCCCGGAGAAGTGGAGATGGAAGAGCTATGATTTAGTTAAGGATAGGACACAAAAAATAATCATTTAACAATTGCTTCATATAATAAAATATTAATATAATACATTACATACTGGTCCATTTCTGTTACAGCGACTGCTAACAATTGAACGAAGGCTTCGATTGAACGTCCTTTCATGTGATCCTAATTAACCCAATCGTTTCCCCAGAAATATTATTTCATTATTGGAGAACATAGAACATATATAAAGACGCAAACTATACTAAACATAGCTCAGTTGTACAAAATTGAAGATCAACTTCAATGCAAAAAACTATTATGATATGAAATAACCATCATTGAATGGGAGCACTCATTAGGCTCGTATAAAAATTTTGAACGGTGTTCTCACTCGGGATCTGTTTGCTTCTAAATCTAATTGAAATTAAGGATTGGGCCGGAAGATTAATGCCTTCATACTTCACTGGGCTAACTTGTTTTTTATTTTTACTGATACCTATCATTCTCTGTGGCAGTAAATATAACCTTAAGGAATCTGGTTTCAGGGTTATTACTTTATTTTTTTCTCTTACCGTTCTGAGTTTCTGGTCGTTATCACTAACATTTGTTGAAATATTCCTATTAGTATTCCCCAGGCAGGGAAAGTGAATATCCCACCAGCTTAAACTGGGCTGCAGCAAGGCTTTTGTCAGCATGACTTATTTGGGGCGAGATAGCCTATTATCAGCAGTCGATGTAATGTTACCACAAACTCAGTTACCACAGTAGTCTACCGGGAACTGGTTGATTATTAACATTATTTAAGATTTTCTGTATGCCCTTACGTTGACCTATATCAGGAATCAATAAGTATTCTAAAAGTAAAGACTAAAGGGTTGTTACTCGGTTTTATCAAGGAAGTGGACGTCAGCAAAGTAACGTCTGTCGATAACGAATTCTAAAGAAGTTTCTAATCAATATTTTTTGAGTAGAGTTCAATTATATGATTCTTAAGGGATTTATATTCAGGTGATAAACCTCTATTGCTGTACTTAACAGATATTTGCCCTTTACTTTATAAAAAAATTATATGATGTAAACAAGATAAAATTATCATCTTTTATAATATCTTGATCGAACATTTAAAATCTTAAAGTGGAAGTGGTTGATGATGATATAATGAGAAATAAAGAGGATTAGGTATAGCATTTATACCTAACATACCATAGTAATCAAGAAGGAGTCGACGGAGCCCCGTTTCACGGGGCCCCTATTTTCGAGTTAGGATTACAAGATAACCTAACCTAACCTATAACCTAAGAATCCAGTTCTTTTAATGTCTGTGTGGTGTTTTGTTATGGCGGGGGCTGCGCCCCCGAGCCCCCCATGTGGGGGGCTCTGCCCCCCACGCCCCCCTTTTCTCCTTCGTGGTTTACGACATTTGTTCGACAATATAAAAAGCTGTTATCAGAGATACATCAACTTCGGTGATGGCACATCACATGCCTTAGTGCAGTAATTTATCATCACTTAAGTAACGATAGTTTATGGTAATCTAGTATACTATGATGTTTAGTACATCACTATTATTGTTTTTATTAATATTGTTGGAAGGAGGGCTAAGCTGTAAAAAGAGATATTTTCCATTTCCATCGATAAGGTTACTTTCTGTCTAACCTGAGGTTGTAATAAATCATGTTTATTTAAAACCCATATTATTATTATTCACAACCCTGCCTTTAAACATCTACATGTAAATCGTCTCGGACAAGGAGAAGAGTATAATTGTATGATTAAACGAACTTACCTGAAGTGAAGTTCTATCATAATTATACGTAGCTCCTTGTCCGAGACGACGGTCCCAACCCTTCCCACTAATACTAAAGCATTATCCCAATTATAGGGTTGTTCATACCATACATCTTCAAACGTAATGACATTGTCACATCTGTCAAAAAGACAGGTTATTTTGTTTTTTTTTTTTTTTAGCTTTAAAGATAGTGACCTGAAGCGCTGTACAATCAGCGTTACTACATGTAAATCGTCTCGGACAAGGAGCTACGTATAATTATGATAGAACTTCACTTCAGGTAAGTTCGTTTAATCATACAATTAACCTGATCTTTTCGATTTAACAACAATGGTCACGATCATTTGTTCGTTTACTACCTACGTTTTTGCTATCAATACCTACACAGTCTATCCTAGCTTTGTGTGTAATTCACTTGCGTGTTAAAGCAATTAGAAAAAAATGAACTTACTTTAGTTATTACGTGGATTTTTTCGTGAATATTATGTTACAGTTCAAGAAACTGAATGGCGTACCACCGTGAGAAATTTTCAGAATTACTTTGGTAATGATTTCATTCACCGACTAGATTCGTTACACTTGCGGATAGAAAAAAGTGGTTTCACTTGTGTACACTTAGTGTCATCAACAATAAATTAAATGGAATTTAGTATTTTTTAAATCTCATTGATTTTTAAGATAACAGTAAGTATTTTATTAAAAAGCGTTTTTCATCATAAACAGGAAACTACTAACAAGTCAAGATCTTTTTCCTAATGCAGAAAAACAAAATATAGCTGAAGATAAGATACATTTATTCGCCGTCTTAAATTTAATTCGATAAAAGCAATGAGGACTAGTAAACCTACTCTCCATTCACGTTTCTCGTTTTCTTTTCAGTAAATTAATGATCATTTGAAAACTCCCGCTGACGCTCTTATTGTTTCAGAGCTCCGGGATTTTTACGCATAATCAACGATGGCATTCTTTATTGTGACGTAATTGGGCCGCGAGATATTCATTAAGACAGAGTGAAATATCACATCCTTCCCTTTAATAAAATAACTGGCTGACAAGACTTTTTTTTTATTAAAATCTCTGGCATTTTTATCAAGTCGGTTCTTGTGCGATGGGATGTTAATAAACATATCTTAACGCTACGCATGCGAGGATATTGGAATTTATAAAAAATGTTAGGCTGTAAAATGTTAACAGATTTTTTTTTAAATTACTTAAACCCATGATTTGTGTATATATTTATGTTTGTAAACCCATTCTTAAGAAAAAAAAAAATATTGTGAATTCTGTGAGTACATTTAGCAACATAATATCACCTTTGAATGTTGTACTTTATTTCATGAACATATTTTGACTATTAAATACGTGCCTGTAGCGGACAAGATATAAAAATACGAAGCTACTTTCGCTGGCATTTGAAAATGTCGTTTTATAATTTCGCATGTTGTAGCGTATCATTTTGTGAGATCTTATCATGTCAGGCGCTTTCTGAGTATTCACGTAAATCCCTGTTCCAAATAATGCCAGGTTAATTTATTTATAAAGCAAAAGAGGGATTTACTTGTCACGTGAACGTGAACATAATTTAAGTCACCTGGTTACGTTAATTTCTAATTAATTTCGAGGTTCTCTCTCCTCGTGTGAATTGAATAGATACTTTCAGAAATCGCTCAAAATGAATTAAATTCTGATTCAGACAAATCTTTTTCTGATGTAATCGTGACACGATTCACCTGTCACGTTTGTAAAATTCCGTGCACACCGAATCAGTGCACGAATTTAACCGGAAAAATAAGATTGCTTGAAACTCCAACAGCAGACCGGTCCAAACTCAACATGGCAAGCTCGTAACTCTTTGTATGACGCGGAGATACTGTGGTTTTCTCCCAGTCGCGGTTGCTCGGGACAGTAGTTATTTTAATCAGACATTCCTAAATAGATTTTTTATACAGAAGGGTGTCCGCTTTAATTTTCTACGGGAACGGTCTTCATTGAAATAGCTGAGTTGGAATAGTTGTTAAGATGCATTCGTTGGAATATTAAGCTTATTTGAAAACTAAACTAAGCAAAGAAAGAAAATAATTCTTAATGTGAATCATAATTCTATTCTAGTATGTTAGCTTAAGACCAAATAAAAAGTAAGTACGCACAAGTAGAGTCTACGCCAACGTTCCAACGTAGTCATAAAATGCCAGCGACTCCAGGGGGAGACGTTTTCGTGTACAAATCGGTTACGTTCGGCACTTTAGTCGATAATACGGGCTTGCGTTACCCTCTTGGCGTCGCAGTGCTATCTCGGTCCTCGCTTCATTGCCTTTATTCCCAGGCTTTAAACTAAACGCCGATAATTATCACAATCGAATGCGATAACTCCAATCTCCATTCAGTTCACTGTTTTGAATTATTGGGCTAGTTTGTTCACTTTGACGGATTTAAGTGCTATTGCGGAATAGTTTGAGTTTGGGTTGGGGTTGACAATACAATCATTGTGGTGTTGATATTTGATGTTAATGTTCTATTATTGCTTTTGTTACAGGTAAGTCGCAATTACGGACTCCCTTTTGAAAATGCTTAGGTAAGTGAGTAGTTTTCTTTTAGAGTTGTAATGCAATATAGTTAGTTATATAAGCGTCTGCCAAACTTTTAGTAATTGTTAAATCTTAATCATAACATTTCTAAATGACACTGAAAATTAGAATACGTAAAAATGCGAAGAGTAAGACTATGGCCGGGAATCGAACCCGGATCCTCGTCATTCCGTGACGCGTGTTATACCGCTACACCACCCATAGCAGGTCTCCAATCTTAATCATATTACGGATGATGTAACTAGATATATTTACTATCGATGCAATCACAGTCAAAACAAGTAAAGAAGTACGTAATTGTTAATTAATAAAAAAAAACAATTTAGTCACCATTATAGTCTATTTCGATCTTTAGTTCACGTTACAACCAAACCTTACCCCTAACTGAATCCTCAATATCTTTCATACGTCACCTCATTCTTCAAATCGAATATTCACTCTCTCACTCTTATATCATCCGTCTCATTCACACCCTCTTGCTTTCCATTCCACATAACTTATCAATTTAGTCTAAGTATCCTAACTTATATTGCTAACAATGAGTTAGTGAATTGAGAGTGAGTAACTTATTGAAGTGGTCGCCACCATTTTAATTGTTTGAAAATTTAGTTACTAAAGCTGCCCACACACGCTAGGTGATAACTGAACGTGTTATGACATGACTCCTTGCCTGCGCAAGCAAAATTTGAATACACACGTTCAGTTATGCCTGCACAAATGAACTGTGCAGCCATAATCATCGGTTATAACCTAGCGTGTGTGGCCGGCTTTACTCTAGCATGTCGATTATCGATCAAACGAAAATTTGAATTTTGTTACGTCTTATCATCTCTGTATTCTTTTAGGTAACACTGACGAACTCTTTAGGTAAAATACTTTACATTTACTTATTATATATTTGTATAACGGCTTGTAAGTTTTATTAACGTGGATTAATTACTTGAGGCACGAGAGCTATATTCGTAAATTCTCATTAAAATGACGGGATATTGACTAGCTCTTTGTTTACATTGTAAACTATTCTCATCCGCTTCAAATTCAAACAATGCTATCCGTGAATTATGAAAGATGTTTAATGAAACTAAAATATAACACGAACCCTTTCAAGTAGGCGCTTCACTTTGTGTAATAAGCACAAATTGATGACTAATTTTAGTCGTGGAACGACTCGACTAACGACCGGATATTTTTGGTCGGTGCTTAAGTAGACGCCGCTAAAAAGAAATACTAAACGCGGACGCGCTGTCTCTTAGTCTATAAATAATGTTACTTTATCGTTTTCTTTTTTCATATTAATTTGTTCTACACGCTCTTCGTCATTTTTAGAAGCTGTATTTTTAAGTTTTATGTCTTTCGTGCTGGGTAGCCGTAGTGGAAGTGTATATTCCACGACATCGTGTTTTGTCTATAGTAATATATAAATATAATACAGCGGATGTATAAATAGGGTTGTACATCCCACGTTGTCTAGCTTTCAAGAGGTATTCATAACATAATTATTAAGCCACAATCGTATCATACCTATATCCTCGTTGTCATATGACAACATACCTGCAGGTGTACGGTCGTCATCTTTACCTATAAAACGGTACCGTGACTGACAGAAAGAAAAGGCACAGTTTAAACCACTGGAGCCCCCCATCTCGGTAAGGAGTTTGACACATTACAGTTTTTTTTAAAGTAGGATGGAAAACGAGCAAGTGGGTCATGTGATGATAAGTGAACACCACCACCCTCAGACATCCGTGGCGTCAGGGGATTGAACGCATCGGTTGTCAGCATAAAGAGCTGTCAGAGTATCATGTGCCAGTAATTTCACCGTATTGTCTTCCACTTGACCCTGCAAGCTATAAGAAATGTAAAAGTACAAGCTCCCTTCGTGATAATGATAATGCACAAAATGTTGCCAAGTAGACGCTATGCCTTTCAGAATGTTCGGGCGTAACTGTTATTTACAATCGCAACTTTTCCACCACCGCCTGCCGCTTGACAACAACTAGAACTTTCAGAATCGTAACAGGATCCATATTTTGTCTCAGGGGCCATTCGGGGGCACCGCGACGAGTGTATGATAAATGGCAACCCCCGTTAGGCACAATGAGAACATTTTCAACTCTTGTAACTTCCAGCCTAATTGTACAGCGGAGTGACAGGTCTACATTGCTCCTCGTATTCCCAACTCGGGCCTAATTCCGCTGATAAAATATTTAATCCTAAGTGCTGTGTTTGCTAATTTGCGCTGATGTTTTGACTGCCTAGTCTTGCTTGAGTTTGTTAAGGAGCTTGCTATTATGTGTATCATTAATACAATTGATTTCGCGAGTAAAGTAAACGTAAGTGTAGTATTAGGTACCTATTTTGTCGCAATATTATTTAGCACCATCTGAGTCAAGTTTCTTACGTCTTACATTACATGCAATCTGAAATGCTGAAAATATGCAATTTGATGCTATGTAAAAAAGGCATTTGCTTACTTTCGTTGGTCTTTATCTTGCACTTTGTCGAACACAGACAAAATAGTCATGCATTTTGCTCTAAGAGATTCGTAGGTTTTTATAAAAAAAACTCTTTTGCTTTCCTTTTTTGAGTCTAAATTAATTTAAATGATTTTTAACAAACAAATGAATAAATAAATAAATACATATATAAATGAAGTGAGGTTAGTAAGAAGCTTGTAAAATGCGTACACTTATATAGTCGACCTTTGTCAAATGAAGTCGTTGGTATAATGAGTTAATTCCTCAAACGGGTCGGAAGGACCTGCATACACATTACAAGTTAGCACTTCGTTAACTGGATACAAAGTAATTAAGTGAGCTGTGTTTCTTACACAAAAGTCCGAAGTTTCTCGAGGGAGCTCGCCAAGAAATTTATAGCTGTTCCTTTTAAGACTACAGTAAAAAATCTATTTAGCCTAAAGACAAGGATTTACACGAAGAGTTAGAGTTATGGAGGCGACATTTTGGACGTAAAGCTTTAAGTTTATTTTTTATTGACCTACTTCTGAAAATATAGCGCGCACGCCAATTTTTTAGTCGCTAAAGATTTGGAAACTACTGCGTTCTAAATCTATGCTCGTCGCATTTTGCATCCCTTTCTTTTTATTTTTGAATCATCAAAAGACGAAAGTATGAGTAAGAACCTGCATCTAGCCGCACACGAAATATAGTAATGTAGTGTAGCTTGTGAATTACTGAGATGCTACAGGAAACTTTTAGGTTCTTCCTAAACAAAAATCATGGTTCCTTCTTAACATTTCAAAGCAAAGTTTTACATGTATAAAATGAAATTTTACGTTCGGGATGCTTTTTTTGTAGCCGACCGTACATACTAGTATATGTGTCATGGTAAACCTTCGAGGTTATCCACTTAATGTAGAATATATATCATTAGCATTAAAAACAACACAAACCGCATTATTCAGGTCAGCATCCAGTATCACAGTATCAGTAAACTCGTAGATATAAAATTTGATTGCAGGCCTAGTATAAATCATTTAACTTTTGCAATAGATTTGCCATTTCAATTATCGGTCAGCAATTTAACGGTATACACAAGAAGATACGAAGATACGGTACTAGAGAAGGATAGTCATATCTCAATTATTAGTTATTGTTACCTATTTATAAGAAATTGTGAAGGTAAATAAATGTGCAAATACATCTTTTACTTCTGCCGTTAAAATCAGACTTGTCAAAGCAATCACACGCCGCTCTCTGAATGAAACAAATGATGGAATTTCTGGATTTTCACACTTATGTTCGACACCCTTTGTGTTGTTTTCGTGTATTTATGAAGTAACTCTATCTAAGGTAGTGTTCAAATTAAACAGCTGTCTCGCCGTTTTCCGCAACTATATGTTTTCACTCTGTAATTACGCTTATTTGCGTACATTTTTGGGCTTGCAAGGCACTTACGCATGACAATATAGTTGAGCAATAAGGCATCTAAAGTTTTGGATGGAAATAAATACTGAAATCAAACAACCATGCTTGGTATCATTCCAATTACTGTTCACACGCTGATCACACGCAATCGAGATGAATGCAGTTAACAAAGCTAACACAAGACTATACAAGTCATGCGAGCATTGTCAGGAGTCTTCCTTGTACGGGGCCGGTCCGCGTTCATTGTTGCCAATAATTGCCAACGCTCACACGATCGCTTTCTACTTATACCTTCAAAATAACGCTTCACCTTTTCGAACAATTTGTACAATCTCCTTTCGGGATACTTTTGGCGGCAAAGGCGTTTGAATGCAAATTTTTGCCATGTCAGTATCATACTGAAGTCTGAATTGATAAATATATTCGTACATAGTATAATAATGCTTGTTTGATAAAGTGTGCCAATCAACGTCACTTAAATATAATTATGTATTTGCCACAAAGCCCTAAAACAAAGGTATTTATCACGTGTATGTGTTGTGTTATATAGATCTGAGTTACTTGTTTATGTATGACGAATTACTGCGTTTACAAATATGATGCATGTTTTTGTAATTTTGTGCGAACACAATATTGGTGACCTTGATCCTATATCTGAATAAAAAAAGTACGTTTATTGTCACATCAGCTTAGCGCGTAATAGACTTAAATATTGAATTTTTGGGTGGTAAAGGAATCCTTTGATTGACAGATCATTTTACCTCTGCGAGAACTCTGGACATCAAAGTGTTAATTATGTTTGATTGAAACCTACAGAAAAGCGTATCTACAACCTCCGTTTTCCATCATAAATGGTATCCAAGCTGAACTGTAGGTACTTGTATATTATTTCAAAACACTCCAATCGATTACAAGCATTACGGTCATTCTTCCATCAAATAACAGAGCTGTTTCTGCACTGCAGATATTTCGAGTGTTTTGTAATTCGAATATCTCAAAGCACATCGAATGGGAATTGATGAAATTAATTTAATATGCGGTTTGTTTGCACGATTTGTAGTACGACTAGCCTCATTCTTGGTAAAAAGTATATAACCATTACTTTTATTACACGAGTAGGTACTGTCGGTATCTGTCGAAAGCAATGCAGTTTTATTTGGCTTTGGAGATGATGCAAGGAAGCAGAAAGTGAAATACAGTTCGTTATTATATTATGTATTACCCACTGAACATGAAACTTACAGGACCTTTCTGGCAAGTTGACAGACTTACCATTTGAACGTTTCTAAAGAAAGGTCATGTAAACATTGCTGTAATTTTAATTAAACATGTTCATTGAAACTTTCAAAAATGTTGCGATTGATGTTATATCAACATTACATATGAAAGTTTATTACTTAACTTTCAAGCAACATTGCTGTATTAACTTATTATAATATTCAGTTATTAAATTGCTACGATGTTATTTTATAACATTGCAGATGAAACGTTGCAGCAATCTATATTTAACAACATGCATCACGGAACATTGCTATTACGTTGAAAACTAAACTTATTGAAATGTTTCACAATATTATTGCAGCAATATACTTTTTGCAACCTATAAAATTAAAAGTACCAAAAACGTCACAGTTTCAATGTTGCTATGAAATAACATTATAGACATTGCAGTTACCTCGTAAACAGAACTTATTGTAACTTTCAATATGATTATTGCAGCAATTTACATTTTGAAATATAAGTATTTTAATGTTGCTTCAACGACACATTTTATACGTTGTTGAAACTTTCATAAAAAACATTACAGGCAATTTGCAGTCAAAGTTATCTGAAACTTATGGTGTTATTATTGCAGCAATATTCTTTTTGCAACATATAAAATTTGAGGTATCATAAACGTCACAGACTCAATGTTGCTGTGGAATAACACTATAGACACTGCAGGTACCTTGCAAACTGAAATTATTGAAACATTCAATATCATCATTGAATTAAATTACATCTTAGAATGTATATTTTCTAAACTGAAAAATGGAACTGAGAACATCATTTTCATGAAGTCTGTTAAAATACCAAAACCTTCTCCTAAATGAAACAAAGCCAGGAGTACTAAAAAACGTTTTATTGCCACAACACAATGGAGTAAAATGCTTTCAAATTTGAAAGATATTTTGGAAAAAGTGTCAAAATCCAGGCGAAGATAGCAACATTAATTGCACAAGAAGTTACCTTTATGTTACAAATGTAACTGCCATAACTAATTGAATGAAAGTTTCGTACAAATTACATGTGCGTTATTATAGCAATGTAGCATGACGTCATTATTTTTAAGATAACCCGCTAGAGGGCGCCGCGCGCAATAGAACGTGGTATCGTATGGCCGACACAGAAACGATAAGTATTAAGGCCAACAGCAACTGAGCTTACGAAATACGCCAACAGATGGCGCTGCGCGCAAGTTACATCGCGCTATCGTTTGGTTGACCGAGCGTCCATATATACCCGAGATGATTTTAGATGATTATCTTGTAACAGACACAGGAGCGGGATAGAGTAGCCTAGTGTGCACGTTACTGCTTCTAATTCGTTAGGACGTTAAAGGGCCCGGTCTATCAGACTCTGCAGGTGTGTGCACGGGTTGCCGTAGCATTGGCGGTCGCATCCTCGGGCCATTACCCCTGTATTTTTTAGCGCTTTAAAATTAGCCCACTGTTAAGGGCAAGTTCATTTATATATTTTCTTAAAATATAACTTCTGAACACACAACAACCGTGTATCGACACTCCGTCCGACGGACCTCCCCGCAACTGTTCCCTGCGCGACCCGTACCAGCGTTACAGCAACATTAATTGCACAAGTTACGTTAATGTTACAAATGTAAATGCCACAACTTATTGAATGAAAGTTTCCTGCAAGTTACATATGCGTTATTATAGCAACATTAATTGCTCAAGTTACCTCTATGTTACAAATGTAACTTTGCCACAACTAATTAAATGAAAGTTTTCTGCAAGTTGCATATGTGACGTTGTAGACATATAGAAATTATAATTTATTAAAAGTTTTCGTGAAAACTTTCTTGAAAGTTACAATTGAAACATTTGAGCAAAGTTGCATTTGAAAGTTGTGTAAAGTTCTAGTGATCAGGTCTATGAAACTTACAGGGTATATATACAGCGGAGCCGTTAGAGCTTTGCATCAATATTTCTCAAACGTTGCTAGAACGTTGCAACCTTGCAAATGAAACTTACAAGCCCCCATATGTGAGTTTCAGCAATGTTAACGCAAGTTTTGCATGTTTAACGGGTAGATTTGATCAAAAGTGAATTTTTAAGTTACTCTATTTTTTGTTGACTCTAATTGCATTGTATTGCATCATAAACTCGTATTTATGGGTACCAAATTGCAAGTCAATCTAACCACTATAAGACAAGGTAAGTTAGATAAAAACTTGTAATAAATATGCCAATTGACTCGATACTGTAAGAACTTTCAGCGAAGTAAGCTGTGAAACGTATTTTGTGGGAAACTTACACAATATCAATAGTACTTTGCTTAAGTTACATCTTTGTACTGTATAAAACATTTGGGGTGGAGCGAAACTACTTTCCTCCGCCGCAGATGTCTAATCGTAACTGGAACTAACATAACATTTAATATCTACGTAAGTGACTCCACATGACATTCAATTCATGTTGAATTACTAAGTGCTGCAGGTATACCTATTTCAATCTAGAAGCTTAATTATATGAATAACTAGCTTCTGCCCGCGACTTCGTCTGCGTAGAATTATGCATAAAAACCTTCCTCTCGAATCACTCTATCTATTAAAAAAAACCGCATCAAAATCCGTTGTGTAGTTTTGAAGATATAAGCATACATAAGGACATAGGGACATAGGGACAGAGAAAGCGACTTTGTTTTATTTGTACTATGTAGTGATGTAGTCGCTATTAGATATATCGTAGTGAGCGAGGTCCTCAAACAGCAAACGAACACACAATTCGTCATAAATATCTGACTGCGTCGATACCTTTGACAATCTGTGCTTCTTAATATTTTTACCTCATTAAACGTTCCGAATTTATTGGAAAGTCGCTGCTCTTATATTTATGACCAATTGCATGTTCTGATGTTATTAACCCTATCTAGTGTAACGAATTTATTGAAATTTAATGCTGCTCCGAAATATTCGAGGACCTCGCCCGCTACGATATATAATGATGGCGGCTGTGCAATATCAGTCGCGGAGATTCAACTGATTGGAGGCATTATTGAGTAAAAGGCGTAACGTACCTTACTACAACTCATTATCATCAATACGCAAGTGAGAGCAGATCAAACTGAAAGAACTTTGTTATTACTTATGCATGTCCCCTTTTCTTGCCCTTGGTCTGAGGAATAGAAACAACGCAATTATGTAAATAGCCTTTCCTCATCCACAACGTATTCCTCTAATTCCTTTTCTCATATCACAAGCACATCCTGACCCCAACACGTGTTCCGCGAACCATCAGTTCTACAGCGAGTCTTTAAACCATCCTAAACAAACATTGGAAAATGTGCTCCAAAATCAATAATGGTCTTGCGGCAATATTTGTTTAACAGTTATCTTTCTGTATTTGAGATTTCACGGATTGTTTGCATTGCTATGATTATTGGTAAGGCAAAAAGGCTAGATCAGGGGGAATTGTAAGAGTATACTGCTTTATAAGTTAATTGAAAAACAATACAATATACAATAACTGTCAGCCATTTAATAAACGTTTTGATTTTTGTTTCGTAGGTAGTCATCCTGACAAGAAACATTGGCACTATTAGAAACAATTTATATAATAATATTTCGTTCCTTATTGAACGCCACAAATCAGTTCAGTTTTATTATAATACCTAATTGGGATGATAAAAAGCGGCAAACATTCTGTGAGAGTTAAGCTTTCTTATGTTTTGGATGCCTTTACAATTATGGAAGGTTGGCCAAAGGCTAGCTTTCAACAGGCTCAAAACACGCTCGTACATAATTACAGATAATGTAATGTCTATTTTTTTAAGACGATTGCAACGCTTTCGTTAACAGTGTAGTTATTCTGCGACACGGGACCTAGTGCCGAGCCTACACCACTTTGTTATAATGTGTGATATCAGGTTGGTCTCACTCACGTCGCCCTACTTGTAACGTGTCGACGAGAAGAGGACACGCTTTGTTAACCCCAGGCGACTTGTGACATATTAAGTTCTAAAACAGATAGTGAAGTGAAACAATTAGGTGTTAAAGTAGGTGAGCTTAACGTGATTTCAGTTGTTAATGTTTTACTTGTAGCGGTTAAAATAGAATGTAATTTGATCACGTTGAAAAAACTACTTTCATCTGGGCAATAATGGTCTTTATGAAAACGCTTGTAGTATAAAAACATGCATAAAAGAGGTCTTTGCGGCCTTTTTTTTAAAATAAACATAATTATTTTGGTTATCATATAATTTGGAGTACAATTTGTTGCAATCGAGCAGATTGTGCCTATACATTGTAATAGATTGTTGAAACATTCCACGTTATACAATATCCTTCATGTAACGTGGTGATGTGTGATTGATTGCAAGTAAGGCCTTAAATAGGAAAATTCGCTTAAAATAAATCACCAAAACTTGTTAAATAGAGCAGTTAAGAATAACAACATCCAACCGTAGAATGCTCCTGTTACGTTTGAAATTTCAAGGCTGTCAAAACATGTCAGCCGTTACGAAATTTAATCAGCCGTCAACATCAACTCTGTTTAAACGTGTTTACATGAGCAGTAGGTTAATAAACCACGGAAGCTTTAGAAGCATTTGACATTCAACGACAACTCGTATTGGTTTAACTAGACCTGTTCTTCATGTTTATGTAGCAGTAGCGGTTGAGTCGGGCTGCACTGTTCTAGCAATAGTAATAGTACCTACCCCTGATGCATTACGAACGATCAACAAGAGTTTAACGCTAAAATGCACCGTCGTATCTTATATACATATTGTATGTTGAGTAACTTACCACTTTCTTAATTTAGCCGTACAGTGCAAATCGTGAGTAAGTTGTGTGTCTGACCACTAAATTATGAAAAGTGTCAAATGGCTCTAAATTTCACGTGAAGTCAATGCATAATAAAAAGCGAAAAGGATTTTCGAGTGTGTGATGAATGATGATCAAATTGCTTGTTGAGGTTGGCTGGGAACTCTTTGGTGCAATTATTCCATTAGAACGTGTGTCACGGTGAGCTATGGCACGCAAGTTCAATCCCGGCAAAGGCACCCAAAGTAATTTTTCGCTTTTTTTATCTTTGCTTACGTTAAAAGTTCTGTTAATTAAAAGAAAAAATATGTATTTTGTTAGTTTAGTTATACCTGCTGGCGTTTATTTAGTCTTTAGTAACGTTTTGTTTTATTAGTCTGTGCTTCAGACCGCCTCAATTCGTTATATTTTTTGTCCTAGACCAGTTTGCGACGGTTCTATAATTTCAGTTTCCGCCAATTACTGGAATCGTCTGAACTCGAACTGCATGTACTTAGTTGTAGTTGTCTGGATTAAAATGGCATCTGGATATTTCCGGTTACATTGAGGTTAGTTCTTACAATGTCTTATTACTTCTTTGTTTTTTGTACCGTAAACACAGGAGTAGATGACGAGTCCTGGAGTGAGCTACACCAACTACATTAACTTTTTTTTTTGGCAGTATAGTCGTGTTTAGATCATTTTAATTCCACAACCACTGATCCGCTTCTGCTGCTGAATCTACGTTGGTTTAAGTACCGTTGTCGCACTACATTGGTCCTAATTAAATGAAAACAAGGTTTCTATATGATCAAAACATAGGCAAATACATACATATACAGAGATCTTATGCGTATATTTAGGTCCACTAGTTTGCGCCATGAGGCGTACAAATAGCCAATATAATGGATGGCATGCATTTTCGATTTTAATATGCATTACACATTATATTATTCTACATGCAGATTCACAGCTGTGGAAAAAATAAAATTACTAATTATAATAAAGACAAGTTTTTATTGAAATAATATAGAAATAATAAACATAATTTGGTGCCGAAACCAGGGATCCGCTAAATAATCTCGGCTAGAGTAATATGCTTTTTCGACTCAAAAGTTATTTGGGCTGGTCAAAAACTTTTATAGTTTTAGGCAATTTGTTATATACTCTATCGAAGAAAAGCTGTTCTAAAACGAGGCATTGTGATCTTATCCTGTTGACGCGTGCTATTGAAAGTGGGAAATTGACTCATATATTATGTTTCTATACATTGCAGATACGTAAGGACAAGGCAGTGTATCTTTAAGTTAATAAAATGCGGTCTACATGATTCGGTGGATTGAATACCGCAAACAGATCTTATGCATTTCTTTTGTCCTTTAAATGCCAATTCCCGGTCTGTAGAGTTTCCTTAGAAAATAATGCCGTGCCTTAATGTGGACGTGACATATGCATGGTAGGCAGTTAGTACCGCTGTTTGATTCACGACTTTCTTTAAATTGTACAACGCATAGGAAAATTTGTTTAGTTAATCACATATAATGTCAATTTGTTGTTTGATAATAATAATAAGTATAATGTTTCGTCAATTTTATGATTGTCATAAGCAATATTTAAATTCGGTACATTATTAATTCTTTGTCTGAAGTTCAGAATTTTGGTTTTATCTTAGTTTATATGCAAATTATTCCTATTCAGGCATTTCATTATTAATTCTAATAATTTATTTTTATCAGTTTCGTATGTTCCTAAGTCATCTCCCTTAAATACGACTGTGCTGTCATCAGCGAAAAGCACCATTGGTTGACAAATAACTCGCGGTAAATCATTAATGTGCTTATCTTTACTCATAGCTAACTAAGTATTTTCTAATGAGTCAAATGATAAGGTACTAAGTGGTAAGTTAGTGATTAGGTTCCTTTAAGGGATAAGTTCGCCTTTGTTCATCTATTTATCTCATTACCTGTAAAATTAATGTGTTTTATGTACAATAAAGAGTTATACTTGAAATTATACGGAATTCTAGGCAACAAATGGGAAACTTTAACTAAAGACCAAAGTTACAGATGTTTGGATCGGAATTTGAAATAGGTTCTAGTTTTTTTGCGCTCGATCCGTTGCCGAACTTTTCGTAGAAGTAGCCTTAGAATTGTTATTATGTAATATTACTTACTCTAAGAATGGTCCTGACTAAAGAAAAACATACATGTTTACTGTACTGTTTACAGTAGATTTTCACTCGAAATTACGCAAACAACCTTTAGAAACTTACCTGCAAAGAACCGTGGGCGGCAGAAGGTAAGGATTTAGCTTATTCCCCTCTGAATTATTTAGCACCACCTTATCAATTTTAAAACCAATAAGTACTGAAAAGTGGCTAGAAAATATTCGCGTTCGAATCAAACTTATACTTTACCAAGCTTGGCTTTGATAAGATAGCATGCAATGTCTGCGTCAAAAGCATCATATTCCAGCAGTTATGGTTATGACGTGCCGTCTGACAACAATGCAGCTTAATCCAAATTCCTTGGGCCGACATAATTTTTTTCTTTAGCAAGTTTAAACCTCTGTAGCAGCTTAATGAAGCGGATGGACCCGAGACAACGGCGCTCCTAAATGGATTCGCCACGAAATGAAACACGACCCAGATTCACTATTACAGCAATTCCTGCGGTGTTCGCTTACATTATTTAATTTTGGCGCGTCAGTGTTTTGGACGCCCCAATGGCAGGAGTGTTCCCATTTTCTTACCTTTTCAATCCAAATATTGGTAATTTATGTGCCATCTTCCAACCTTCTTCTACTTTATTAGATCATCAATTCTCTACCAAATTTCAATCAAATTTCACTACTGGGAGTAATTTATTGAATCTGGCGTTAGTTTGCGAAGGTCCAGTTGAATGAACAAAAAATATACTTGCAGATGTGGTAGCGGAGTAGCAAGGTAAATGGTTTTCTTTTTCATTACTAGAAGTAAGTTTTAAAAGATCAAGTTATGTAAAAATGACATAAATTGGCCAATATCCAACCTGGGTTGTATAGCTAGGTTGGAAGATGGGATGACTCAATCGTAGTGGGCGGACACTGTACTAGATATATAAGTACTAGAAGTACCAACTACATATTATTATGAACATGATGATGTTTATGGAGTATCCAATGCATCTAGGCGTGTGCGTGTATGTTTCACAGTGTGAGCCCGACTAGCTTCTCTACATAGTATAAAATAAAGTCGTTTTCTCTGTCCCTGTGTCCCTATGTCCCTTTGTATGCTTATATCTTCAAAACTATATATACTATGCACCATCAAGCAACTTGGCCGCCATGATGTAGACGGGTCTTCAACTTTGGTGCGCAGAGGTCTTTGGATATTTTGTAATAATGGGTTCTTTGAGTTACCTTACGACGAAAACCAGAATGACGAATAAGTTAAATATTCATTAGCTGGAATGGTTACTAACTCAAGTTTCATAAGGATAATTGAAATTGTTTTGCTCACGGATGTTTTTGAAATAGGTTTTTGTTTTACTGATAGCTGCTTCCTGTTTGACTCGCCGTTTACCGAGTAATTGTATTATTTAAAATATACTGTATATTTTACTGTGTAATAAACATAATATGTATATTTACCTACTATTCCTTCATTTCAGACTTATAATCTTTTCATCACGCTTGCTCGTAAACGGTATCAAAACATACAGGTTAACTTGGCCGTAATGCCCCATATAAAACCCTAGGGCGGTAATTAACGCCCGCAGCCCCGCGCCCCGCGCCCCCGCCGCCCGCGCAGCAGCGCAGCACAACAGCTTTCTTATTCATTTTAACTCCCGATTGGTGAAAACAAAAATAGTTTTTTTCTTTTAGTGATTACTTTACAGCTCTCGCAGTGACACCACGGAATAAATAATAAGTGAGGTACCTACGGAGCAGACTTTCTGACGTGACGCTTCGGCATGTTCTGACTTACTTTGGCCTGTAAACGTTTTGGTTTTCTTTTTGTGGTTTAGTCTGTGACAATATTCGAATTATTGAATACCTACTTTAACTAACAAAGTAATTGTTTCCTTATAACATAGTTCTATAACGTAGGATTGGCCTGCGAACTATGTTGTATCCAAAAACACAAAGTTATGCCTCAGCATTGTTCACAGCAACATTAGCGAATCGGACAAGACGTGTTTCAGTATTGAATTGACATTAGTTTGACAGTTGAATCGCGACTGCATCACGGTTGATAGCCATGCACTAGGCAAAGGTATCCGTAGGCTGAGCCCCTTCATTGCGGCCTACTTCCAGTAGAAAGTTGGAGGTAAAGAAAAAGGCTATCGTTATCTAAACTTTTTAAAAGTTTCGTAAAACACGATAGCTGTAGTAATCAGTTTGTTTATTCAGCACACACTTGACCCGAATAAGTTGGTGCGTTTAATTGTTTCCATGAACGTGATTTGTTTTGAGTCATTGCTCTTTTTCTGTTACAACACGCGATGCTTCAGGCAATTGCTGAATTAAATTGTTTTTCATTAATATGTGTTCGTTTACCATATCATCTCAATATTAATGTTTGTAATTGGTAGTAACAGTTTCACATAAAAAAATGGCATTAAGGGACCCACGGGAATCTCAATATTGTTTACTTACGAATACAAGATGAAGAAATCAAAGACAATTATTTGAAGCTTATTGTTTGACCTCTTTTGTTTTGCTGTTAACAATAGTGAATATTCTTAAACATAATAAATAATGCTATGAATTACAGCTGGTTCCACAGCTTATTGCCTTTATTCGTTTCATGAATACTTCCATGCTGGTCTGGGAGCAAAGAAAAACATAGAATGTACCAGTTGCTTCTCTCCCGCGTAGATGGTAAAAGCCCATCGAGGGAATGGGCGAAAATCACAGGAATCATGTTATAGGCGAAGCGACTAGCAAGCAACCCATCACTATTCTGATTCCATTTTTTTGCCATCTATACGCCCATAATCTTGCTAAACGTGGCCTGTAGGTGTTGCCAACTTAGGTTCTGTCACCCCGTAAGGGATAAAGACGTGATTTGTGTTTGTGTACGTGTATGTATGTATGAATATTTGCAGGTGCTAATTGAATGCTGTTGTATATGAAGTTCAAATGAACATCGATTATTCAAATCAGCTGTTTGGATCGCCTACGGCAGACGTACTCGTATGTGTGCGTGTGTTGCATAAAGTACACACATAATCAACAAGCGTGCAGGCAATCATGTGTCGATAGCAAGGTTACCTTGCAATGTTAAAGAGCATTCATATACCTACTTAAGTAAATATACATTATATATGTCAAATATTGGCGCAAAATTTGACAATGAAGCTAGGAAATCCTTGATTTATGACTGCAATTTATTTTTTCTGCGTTGCTTGGAAAGTTTGGAAATTGGTATTACATTACATATTCTGTTGAAATGTCAGTGGGTATCTTAAGTACTACTTATTTACCAGTAACTCTCCTCCTATTGTACTTAAAACTTAATGTGAAATGTGTAGTTTGATGATAAATTACTTCAGATAAGTACTTAACGCACTCCCTCAGTAAAGTTAGATTTAGCATAGATTAACTAACCGAGTGCGAGCCAGACTCTGAATGGTTTCGTATCTCAAAGTATACTACCGAAAATGCTGAATAAAAATCCATTTCTTGTATGGGAACCCCTTTTAGTCTTAGGTAGGTATATATATATATATATATTATCGGCTATAGTAACATCTACCTATTACGATTTTAAGAAAATAGCCCACAGGGACGGATTGACATTGGAGTCTTAAATATTAAACGGGACTCCATCATTACCATTCGAAAAAAGTTCACAGAAGAGAAATAATTTATTTAATACATGGAGACAATACAAATTGTTTTTTTAAATACATAGTAGGTACACGTAGTATCCGAAATAGGTGACTAGAGAGAGACTGCAGCGTCTGCAATTTGCAGGTGCACCTGCAGCTTACGTCACGTTCACTGAATAATCTAACAATTAATACATACGTAGTTAGTTTGACGTATGAGGCAATCCCATTTCACGTGCGAACACATGTTCGACTAGATTTCCCCGTAAAACACGTACACACATATATGTTCTTTATCAAGTATTAGTATGGGGGTGGAGGGGGAGAGGGTAGGGATTCCCCGTACTGTGCAATTTACGAATCAATATAGAACAACATTTAAATTTCCCGAATTATACACAGCTATGCTAGTTTCGAGGATTGATATTTGACTGTTGTATTTTACTACCTACTATTGGACAACAATAAAAAGTTTTGTGTTCGTTGCGTTTTTAAGAATATCATGATTAAGAAAACATTTCTCATAAATACTTATTGAATAACATTCGGGAACAAAATGAACATTGCATGAACTGCATCAAATCCAAAGTAAAATTTAACGAGTTAAATAGATCGAAAAAAACTTTTTTTCCCCTTTTTTACATTCCTTACCCTATTTTAATTGATAGCTCCTAGTTTTTGGCCACAAATTGGTTTTGAACATAAATATATAGGTACAAACATACCGTCACGCCTCTTTCCCATAGGAGTAGGCTAAGTAGAGACTACTTTGTTCCTCTTGCTACGATCCTAACATAGCTCTTTCGCTTCATCCACATTTATTAATCTCTTCACAGATGCTAGTCAGTTTTAATACTTTTGAAATTCAACCGAAACGGCGGACCCACAAAAATATAAAGCTTATTTTCTTATCATTTGGCATGGTGTGCTTTACGCTTTGCGAAGTCTTTCTATTTGTTCTTTAATCAGTATACATTTCGAATTACTCTGGGCTTTGTCACAAGCTCCATCTGTGTGTACATATCTGAACTCAAATCAGATACCCTCGTAAACTCCAAACACAATCTTAGGTCAGATACGTGTATTAATAAGTTGTTGGCAGTGTACACGGTTTGCAGTACCGTGGTCAACAGACACTATGTCGCTAATAGCTCATCGGTGCGTTGATCGGCCGTATTATTGCATAATACACGGCGTATTTACTATTGACCTCGACTCACACAATATGTGCTTAGGTTTATATAAGGCAGGCATACGCTAGTTAACCTTCAACTTTAAGTGGATTGGAATATATCTCTATTCGGCCTAGCCTTAGCGATCATGAACAGTCTAAAGTACCCATTATTAAAAAAACAGTTGCGGCATTGGAGCGAAGCTGGAAGCGTGAAGAGCGAAGGTCTACATTTTGAGATTAAAAAAAAAAACATTAAAAAGCAGGGACATGCTGACATGTTCTATCTTTGTGGTTAGGCTGCATTTGTTTTATCTATAAAAGCAAACTCTTTTGCGGAATGAATTTCTACGTTAACTATATTATTATCCAAGTGTTATGATACATTCATTAAACGTTCTCAACATACGCTTTAAGGTCTAATCTCTTGTTTGTACCTCGTTAATTAAGCTTGACAAGCTATTCAGATGTATCAAGCTCCTAGACTGGAATGGTCTGTAGACAAGATTTAATCTTACATTCGTATTTACGAATTAGATTAATATTAGATTTTCATATCTACCTTCATATGTTCAGATAATTTTCACATTATAGGAATGTTACATGTTTAAATGGATTCCAAATCTTAATTTCCTTTCAAACAGGTACATGTGTATCTCTTTCACTAGGGCGCAGGAACAACAATAATCATCATTTTAGTGTAAAAATCATAGCGATGATACTAACGGCTATGCATAAATCACGTCTTTATCCCTTACGGGATAGACAGAGCCTAAGGTAACAAGACCTAAAGGCCACGTTTAGCATGATTGTGGGCGTAGAGGTAAAAAGGGGCATCAAAATAGTATCTACTAATAATAATTGCGGCTCTACGATAACAACACTCATTGGTGTCTCTGAGTGCGATGCTTAAACATGTAAATACTTACTTCTGTTTGGTTGCGTTTCGTTTAAGTATGTAAGTATTTAGTAGGTAAGTGAAGGGACAGCTCATTAACTCTTGGTTGGCCCTTATGATGCAAACACTCATTAATTCTATATGCGCACTAACGATGCTGCGCTTTAACAAGCAATTAATTGCATCCTGTTATTGCAGTGGTTCTTAACCGGTGGTCCCTGGAACCATCCCAAGTAGTCCGCGGAGTCATCCTAATAAATTATTAGATAAATGACAACGAGTCGTCACAACGCGTAAAGGTGCAATTCTGTTCATTGACCGATTGCAGCCATACCTTAGATACCCAGTTCGTGGTCCGCGGCAAGAGAAATTTTGACAAACGATCCCGTGTCAGGTTAAGAACCACTGTGTTTACGGGTGGTAGGGCCTTGTGCAAGGTCCGTCCGGATCGCTACCACCATCTTACTCGCTAATCCTGCCGCTAAGTAGCAGTGCTTGCACTGCTGTGTTCCGGTGTGGAGAGTAAGACAGCCGGGGAAATTACGGGCACAAGAGGCATTTCATCTTAGTCCTCTAGGTTGGCAACGCATCTGCAATCCCTCCGAGGTTGCGGGTGTCTATGGGCAGTGGTGATCACTTACCATCAGGTGACCCACTTGCTCGTTTGCCTTCCTATTCATATAAAAAAAAAAAAAACTGTGTTAGTGTAACCCTCAATTATTATGGAAATAAAACATTTCCTTATTCTTTCTCGCAAAATGTCTAATCAAGCACGTGTTGACATTATTAATGCGTATGAGATGAAATACACTTTTATGACTCCCATTATGCTTGTTATATGGAACCAGGCAGTTGAGTGCCTAAGCAATCGTAACGTAAATAAAGCCACCTCCCGTTGCGTTTACGATTGAAGTGGCTGCTTTACCTTTACGACTGAAATTACACGCAATAAAAATATTTCATTTTTGTTTCAGGTAAATACACCTGGGTGTTCACATGGACCCCTGATCGGCGAAGACGATGTCTCGAATAATTGCATGGTATACATAGATCTTTTTTATCCGCACAAGTTTCATTAAAAACATGTAAAGCGTATTTAAAACGGTAAAGTGCAATGAATGAACGTATGAAAAAAAAATAGGGATTCATTTATGGGGATACGAGTTATAAACATTCTGTGAAAATTTCAAACGTCTACCTATTACGGACTCAGCCGGGCGGACAGACAGATAACCATAAGCGGGACCTTGTTTACATTTATCTACGGAACCCTAAAAAGGAAGCGAGGTCGCATTTTAAATGGACACCGATAATCACTAATCACCAGCTCCCAAGCGATTTGGTCACGATGCGAAAGCATCTCAACCTAATAACTCACTTTAAACAGACGAGTTCATAATTAGACGTAATTATTGTACCATTCAGTCGCAAGCAATCAGTCGTTCATAAATAACGAACAATGCCCGTCCATTTTGCCGGTGATCGGCGAGCCCGCCGCAGTAGTTGATTTAGACATGATATACCGCTCGTGAGACGCCTACGCTGGCTAATCTGTGTACAGATAACCGCGCACAAGTGTTTCATGTCCGTCTAAGCGTGGAGAAATTCCTACCAATTTGCGTTCAGCAATTAAGTAAATTAAGCCTAAGGTAACAAAACCTAAAGGCCACGTTTAGCATGATTGTAGGCGTATAGTTGGAAAAAGGAATCAAAATTGTGATGGGTTACTACCCGCATTGCCTATAACATGATTCATGATTCCTAAGAATTTCGCCTATTCCCTTGATGGGCTTTTACCATATGCGCGGGACGAGAAGCAACTGGTACATTCTATATTTTTACTTTGCTACCAGACCAGCATGGAAGTAACGTCGATTTTATTTACCACATTATCACACTCTTGTTTTGAATATATATATATATATATATATTACCGAAAGCAAAAGCTTAACATCTAATTTGACATTAAATACGTATTTATTTCAGGATTTAAATAATGCTTCTCACACTAGCACGAATACAGTTTAATCTATGCACTCCACACACGCATCTAAATCTCCTGTGTTAACATAGTGCGCTGTAAATCCGTTGTTATCGAAGCCTTGCCCTGCATTCATGAAACCGATTGCAATCGCAAACCGCATTAGAATGCACAAGGCTCGCTGCATCCGAATATGGGACTACTGTCGACACCTGCTCTGTGTTATGGGTTAAGGTCGAAGGGCTGTTTTATTATTCTATCGGAGGAATCATAACACAATATCAAACGTGACTAGGGCTGAATAATGAAAATGTTATTGAAATTGTATGTATGGCGGGTAGTATTACCAATTGTACCGTTACGACGAATAAGTTATTAGTGAGCCTACTTAGGGATAGTAATAAACGTTGCAATACTCGTTTTTTGCCTACAAGACGACGCGATATCAGGCGGCTTAGACGAAACTGTAATTGCAGAGGTTCAAACATTCAATCCGATATAACTTGTACTCAATAAATACCTATACAATTATAACATCGGCCCCTTAAAAATAAGCATAACATTTCTTAAAATTACTTGGGGAGCTGCTTTTTGTGAAGCCGAGCGGGGACTGCTGTCACAACCGAGTGAATCTTACTTCACAATAAAATATAAATAATTTGTTATCTACACTGTAAATAAATTGAAGGAAAAAATAGTAAATACCAGCTAATTAGATAAAGCTGGATAATGGGCTCTATTTGGATACAGAATCTGGGTTGATAATTTTAAAGTCCCGTCTCAATTTCTCCTACGTGATATCTTATACCTTTAGACGAGTAATTCATATACATATACGTGTATATAATCGGAATCTCGGAAATGGCTGCAACGATTTTCATGAAATTTAATATGCGGGGGGTTTCGGGAGCGATAAATCGATCTAGCCAGGTTTCAGTTTTAGAAAACTTAAGAACAAAAAAAAATACCTTGCTACTCTGCTACTCACGTGCAAGACGTGCACGGTTTGATCGGGACGCCTGGTGATTTAATAAAGTTGAAAGGACGCTTGGCACGCATAGCCACGAAGCACCGATTTCATCTCCTTCAGCTCCTTAATATAAGGATTCGACCCTGTCGCCAAATCCTTTCTTAGCGCATGCCTACGTCATTATAACAATTAGTTTGCCACAAAATTTCAGTGCAATCCGTTCAGTCGCTTGAGCTGTGCGTTGATCGATCATTAAGGCACGGTTGCCTTTTATAATATACAGATGTTACTATCTATATGTACTGTCCTATAAATAAGGAAGTAAACTCCCTTTGTGATTGTAGCGAGTGAGCTTTGAATTTCATTTCCTGCGAACAAATGTGCAACATCACGGTCAGGAAGAGTGAAGCTGTTTAACACTGATTTGTTTTGTCCGTCGATTACGTAACGTTCACTTCTGTTTACTGTTAAAGATCTTACGAACATTGAGATAAAGTATAGGGAGCATGCCCAAGCTCAAGCAAGTAATTTCGAGCAAATGTTTCATTTTGGAATGTGTTTCTTAAGCTTTTTTGGGTTCGGAGAGACGACGTGCTGGCGGTAGTACCAATGCCAATGTATGTTCCCAGATATTATAATAATTTTATTATACATACATAATTTTATCAACATGGATGAGACTCCTACCACACGATAGAATTTAATTAACAGTTTGACAAGATTGGCAATCAATGTGTGTACTAGTTGTTGGATAATCGGATGGTCGGTAAATTAAATTGCCAACCAGATTGTCAATCAAATTGTATATACTGTGGAATGGGATGAGGATATTTTAGATAGAATATTATATGTAACGACTAACCCCATTTTCCATAAACGCTTGTTATACTTGTGTATGTTAACATAACATTCGTTTGTCTTTATCTGCCTCTGTCATTTGCCTTTGCCTGACTCAGAAAAAATACATTTTATTATGGCACGTTTGTAACTTTTTATGAATAAGGGGTCGGGGGGGGGGGGGGGGGCGTGTATATAAAGTACGAAAATGTTTTTTTTTAGTAGCCATCACAATGTAAACAGGGCTCGTAAACTTTGGAGATGAATTAGGTAATAGAAGCGGATTAGCGAAGTTTGTGATCGTTTTAGGCATATTGGTAGGAAATTTTAGGATAGCGTTACGGCATTTTTTATTTAGATATATTAATTAGTCTGAGTGGATTGGAAAGCGCGAAGAAACCTTGATGAATAGAATAAAGCCGTGCTGGTATCGTGTTCAAGGACATATATTACCTACTGGATAGGTACTTGCATAATACAGGAATTAGCAGTGTTTTCTGGTTCAGTGGGTCATTGCCCATCGATCGTTGCCCAAAACTCATCGTTTGCTTTATATAATACTAGCTGGTGCCCGCGGCTTCGCCCTCGTTGCAGTTTCAGTGTTTTCTCAAAAATTTGTTTAATGTGAACTTTGTTCAGACAGTAACGACCACAACAAAAAAAAATTTAGTATCCAATGGATACATACATTTCGACGATTATTTTATATTAATAAAAATAATTTTCTCAAAAAGTATGAAATTCACACAGGCAGGCAACTTTTACTTTCAGTATAGACTATGTCGCAACTTTTTAATACTAAGATAGTCAGCCAATTCATTTCGCTTTTATGTTAAACATTAACAACTTAAATGCGCAAGTATTCAGTATTCACTTTAGCCTCTCAAATGTCTCTAATATAAATACTTAATGTGTCATCGACATTACTCGGTCAGCGCGCGAGTGCGAAATCTCGTTGCGGGTGCTTGAATCGCGAACCGATTTCGTATTAATCTGGCCTATATGCATCTGAATTATACAATACGCGCTTATTCGAGCTGCATTTGTTGCCGGATAGATATCGAAAATTTGGCATTCGATTTAAGTGCTATCGATAGAAACAATTATAGGTCTGCCTGAATTGAAACTGTTTTGAAGCAGTGGTGCGTTAGTGATTTGCAAAACATAATTATTTTCCTGTCCAGTCCTACAAAAGCACATTTTATTCTCTCTCTCTTATAGTGCCTCTCCAACTAGTGGAGGTTGGCAGTCAGCTCCGCATATTTCCTCCGATCCTTCGCGAGGTTGAAAAGTTCGGCAGCACTTGCGACTCCGGTCCACTCCCGGATATTGCGCAACCACGACTTCTTCCTATGGCCGACTGCTACTTTGCCCATCATTATTAAATGCAGGAATTCGTATCTGGCGTGCCTAAGCACGTGGCCCAGGTAGGCAACTTTACGCATGAAAAATTTATTGAATAATTAAAATAATTCTTGATGACAATTTTTTAGGACATGGTAATGAGTAATGACACTATCGATATAAATAATACACCACTACCAGGGGGTGTACACTCCGCAGTTTAGCTACGTTCAAACGGCGGGCCTGCCGGGCAGGCTATTGGCAGTAGGTTGCCGCTCGCCTCGCACGCTGGCCGCGTCGTGCGTTGATCCTTGCCAACCGTGTATCATACGACGTTTTTCAAATTATGGCAAATTTGTATACCTAAACCTCACTTGTATTCGAGAGAGGGCCTTCTGTACGGTAGAAATATTAGTTATTCTGTGCCGCTACCACAGAATAAGTAATAGTACTAACGTACAGTACAATGGGGTAAATTATCAATACTTTACCTTCCCAAATGCCGTAATTTTTTATATCAGCCTTAGATACATTTTAAATTGCGGTACCTAACCTCATCCAACTGTAAATCCTCATACGTACTCTATTTGTATCTCTTACACTACACGGCCAACTAGTATAGTGACACTACAGCGAGCAATCGGCCTGTGGTGTGCAGTCACGACCGTGTCGCAACACCACGCCACTTCTCGCAATACCGCGTGCCGCACCACGATCTGAAATGGGCACTCTTTGTTCCAAACACTCCCGACATTAGGAAATACCGCAGGGACAGCTCAATATAAACAACAATGCACTGTATAAAATTAATCTCGGCAAAAATCAACGTCTATATCAATAATAGTACATTACTGCAGAGGCCGTGAAGTAAGGGATTGCTGGACGAGTTTGGGGTAGGTGGCCGAGTCGAAGACGAGGCCAGATAGAACGAGTCCTGCAATCCCTGTTCCGGCCAAAGCTTGTATAGTGCTTTTCTCAAACAATGTGAGGAAATATTAAAATTAAAATAACTACTAGACAATCAAGTAAATCATAGTTTACTTTTTTCCGGTAGCATATTTTGCATAGCTAAATTTGCCTCCTCTTTTAAATGAGGCGGAGTACAGTTCATAAGTTCCCCGTCACTTTCATCACTAGAAGTCATTTTTATTTCTGTTAAATTATAATAACAATCACTACGAAATACGCATAAGCAGAAAAAAAGATTTTCGATTTGCCACCTTTTTTATTTTTTAAATGTACTAATTTGATCCAGCTATTTGAGCACCATGTTTAACCGCACTTAAATATAGTACCATAGATTTTTTTTTTATGTCGCAATTATGCTTAGGTACAGATTGTGGTGGTGGTTGGCTGTATGTAATTTTTTCCTTTGCCAATTTAATTTTAGTATAGAAATTTAAAAAATTAGAGCAGCGGACAAAAATGGATTTTCATACTAACTTTTGTGGCCTAAGCCAAGAAGTAATGTAGGGAGCCATAAACGAGAAACTTCATGTCCTCATATCGGGACATTAACGCATACATTTCCGAGCATGTTTGAGAAAAAATGTTTTTGTACCAAAGCTGTTATTATCGCAACGATCACAGAAAGGATTTATTGTAATGTGTGAAAGAAATATCCGTCGACCCGAATTTTATGGATCGGGTTTATTTCTCTGAAGTTACACACGTATGTATACAGCTTGCATTTACGGCGTCATGCGCGATCATAAATTTTATGGGATTTTCGGACTGACTTTTAATGGACTGGATCTAGGAAGTTGACCACGTTTATGAATAGCCGATAAAAGTGCGTCGAGGCGATAAAATGCCGGCCTTTTAATGTTGCCAACATTCACAGTGAAGTATTGGATGGACAGTAGTAGGCTAAGCGTGAGTTGCACCAAGTTACTATAACAGCAATTTTAACCGCAACCGACGATTTTGACATTATATTTCATAGGTTTTGTGTCAAAAATTGTCGGTTATGGTTAAAGTTATTGTTAAACTCTCTAGGTGCAACTCACGCTTAGTAGGTATGTAAGTAGGTAGGTACCTAACTAAACTTTAGTTTATAACTAAGTGTCTTTATATTAGAAAGACAACGATGCGGTCGCTTAGTAAAATAAAACTCCTTCCAAATGGATTCCTAAGCTTGTATGCTCATCAAATGCGTTGAAAAAAAACAATCTGAATTTGAACAGATAAATGCATAACAAGTGAATAAATAAATATAATACTCGCAGATTCTCCACCAGACCATCTGTCTAACTTGAATACAAATAATTGAGATTAGATATGTGAAATTACCGTAGTAAATTTGCGTACAAACTGCTTAAATAAATCATTATTATAGATCCTAATTTAGGAGTTCGGTTCATGTCTGAGCATTTACGACGTACGATTTTAATAACGCACATATCATACACGCATCACCCTCATACATTGTAATAACCTGAATTTATATTAGTTTGGCATGTTTTCGTTAGTTTATTACGATATGAACGGTATTTTGTTAAATTTCAAACCGCCTGCTAACGGAGCGGGTGAAATAACATTTGAACCGCTCGTGAAAAATTACAATACCTAATTCAGTCGGCGGCAGATATCGGAACAAGGCTTTATGTCATGGGTTTAAGATTGTATTCCGATATATCTGGCTACCTTGGTCGCTACGATATGTCTGACTCTGACAGTACAACGAAATATCTCGTAAAAGAATATCATACCATTAAATATTTCCCGGAGCCTGGTTTTTAAACGATATTGTAGCACAGCACAATTACTAGTATTTTCGAATCAGAAAATTCTAGTTATTGTTAGGTAGGTACATATTGCACTAATAACAATAGGTAATTATTAAAGTTGAGCAAAAAATGATTAAAAAGGCGACTCTTGGATTGTGTGAAACCATCTAGCCCAACTTCAAAAGAGAAGACATTGGGACGGATAGACAGACGGACGGGCTGACAGCCAAGCAATAGTAATGGAGGTCCCGTTGGCAGCCTTTGGATATGGAAGCCTAAAAAAGTTCCTTAACGCACCTGAACTAATAATTTTTATTATTGAATTAATTGAATGAAATTAATCCAGTACCTACCTATCCATCGCAAAAAATGTAACGGGAAAGAAAACTAATAAACTTTTTTTTGGCTTGTAGCTCTTCAACATTTACCGTAACAGATTTCATCTACTTAATGTAGTGAGACGGATAATTAGTTCTAACTTTTTTAAGCAGATAATTCAGTCTCCAAGGCTAGCCTCAAACGCTAAGGAGTATGCAGGTACGACTATGACTCACAACAAGGCCGCGTCGTTCACACGGGCTTAATTCTTAAACAAGTCTCCGGCTCCGTCTAAATAAGCATGTAACATGGGAATTCTAACTACGACGCAAGTATTCACACGCCCAGTTTCTGGTCTTCATGCGACGATCGGTTGATATACGTATACTATTGTTCTTGTTCCCGATTCCATTAGGGATGTAGCATTAACTCAAGCTTTAGCACCTAAAGTTGTATGAAAAGTGATAAAATCTAACTTGGAGGTATCGTTGTTCGTTAAACACGAAAAAATTCGTGGACCTGCCAGTAGTGGCTTTGTTCCTAGACTTTTTATACGACAACGTCACGTTAGCGCCGAGTAGCGAGAAAACCAATCAAACTTTTTGCCTGTTATAAAAGTTAGCACCAAAACTAGAATTTTCTCTTATTAAAACTTTTTTAACGCTGAAAATATTAATTGTATCATGTTTTCAAACTTGTTTAAATGCGCCCAAATACGCAAAAAAGTGTGAAGCAAGAAATATGACAAAAAAAACGTAAAAAATAATAAGGTCTCCTAAGTGAAGAATGATCATCATTAATCAAGTTTTTTGCTATCTATTACAGTCACAATATAAGGCATGCTCGGACACTATTTGTTGCCGTTTTTGTAAGGATAAAAACTAAGGCAGTTGACCAAATTGTCGTGCAAAAAGTCATAAAAAATATCAAGATCACTGTCAATGCCGACCGTGGAATCCGTGACAGTGCAAAGGTCATTGCCACACGCTAGATGATTTTCATACTGTGCTATCGAACACATCTCTGATTCTTGAATCAAGGCATTTTATCTTTACCCATAATGTGGATACTAACGTAATTATCTTTATAGAGTTGGGGTACAATCGAGCAAAGAATGTGTAGGTAGTAACGGATAAAGTATAAAGCGACGTTGACATAAAGATAATGTATCTACTAAAGCTTGGATGATATTACTAATAATGCTCTCTCTAATACGCGAAGATTATGTGATAAGTAGCTCATTTACCTTCGTCGAAAGTGCGATCATCTTTTTCTCTAAATGGTTTACTGCAAATTGCATGACTGCTTAGAAGGATTAAGATAATAACTATGTGGCAATAAGCGGAACTGTTCTAACAGGAAATTCGCTATTTCCTTTCATACTTAGTAATGAGGTTTACGCCACAAAACAATATTCTATGTGTGCTTTTCCTATACCTAACAAAAAAATAACGTCTCACTCTTTTTTTATGTAGGTATAATAGGCTTGCGCTTTGTGCAATTTTGCTTTGAAATCGCAGTGATACTTAGTCAGGGTTAGATGACTGTAGGCTGAATCATGTATTAATATGATTTACCTACTTTTGTGAAATATCAAAATTATCATAATTAATGAAACAGAATAGTAACAGTAATTAGGTACCTCCTTCTCGAACTATAAACAGAACTTCACAAAAAAAATCGCCTTACCTCGAATAGAAACAACACTGACAAGACCAGATAGCGTGCGTGCAAAAAGTCCTATAACAAATGCTACCGATCCGTCAATATCAAGGGAACTCGAGCCCACCTCGCCCATTAAACTGAGACGATGTGACGTTTGGGGTCCACGCCATAAATCGAAGCCCTCGAACAATGTGTAGTTACAACGTTATGAGTGCGGACAATAGCGTATCGGTGTCAAGATCGTTAGCTCCGCTGGGACGGACTGCTTTTGTCTTCTTTGAGGGCCAAATGTCAACCACATGCCAATGCTACAAAGTCTATCGGCCTTTCCGCTCCATGTGCAAAGACGCCATTCAGAATAGTATAAAGCGCTTAAACAAACGAGCATCTACTAATTCACAAAACAATTGACTACGTTCAAATCACAACAAAAATGTCACACCAGATTTAGTTGATTCTTAATATGTATGACATGAAATAGCGTTCAACAAAGTTGTCGTTTACATCAAAAGTATTTATTCGTAGTTCTGCTTCATCATTTTACTGTCAAACCCAATAGTACTGTAACATTGCCGTGTCACGTCTATTTCCGACTGTCTGCGAGTATCAGGAATCCCAGTTCGTAAACGTTTTGAAGTCACCTTAATAGGTTTCTGTCACTCTTCGTATTAAAAGGAAATTATGTAATTTTAGCCAGCGTAATGTATTGGATATCGTAGGAAATATACAAGTGCAAGTTAGACGAACCTATAAGTGGTTTAAAGAAAAGAAATTAAAAATAAAATAGTAGGATACACCTCATAGAATGATTTCAGAAAGCAAAAAAGGTAAATAAATGATTAACGCTTACAGCTTTTGTACAAAAAAAAACCTATGTATATTTTTAAAGTTGAAGCAAATATACATCTATTTCTCCAGGTCATAGAATTATATTGCCAGATCGATGACGATGACAGAATTGTGTACCATAAATAATACCCTAGTGGGTATTAGCATCAGAAGAACAGAGGTTCATTTTGGCTTGAACCCACTGCATTGACATGACCTTACACATTAGCAACGGAAACTGATCAAGAACACTGATTACAAACGCATTAGACGCATCCATGTCGTAACGCGGTTTATCGTTGTTATAATTATGGGGTTTTGGTTGAGGTCAGGGTGACTTCCCGCAGCTGTCGGGAAGTGCTGCCCTCGTTGCTGCGTTGTTGCAGGATGTTAGCTTTGGCGTCCGCTTGCAACTGGCCAACACATATTGGAATCCATTACTAAGGTGAAATGAAAACTTGATGTTATGTTGTATTAGTGACTTAGACTCGATTTTAAGATGAATGAAAGTCGTATGCGGGTATGTCGTTTGCTGCAGTCTTAGTGTTTTAGCTATAAGCTACTCCATTTTATGTCTATTATACTCTACTCTATATTGCGACCCCGAAATGTCATTCGTATCAATAATTTTGATTCCCAATTTTGTAGCTTACTTTGTGTAGGTATGCCATTAATACATCACATACATAACGTGCGTACGTTAGGTGCGTATTGTACATACGCACGGCTCCGTCTCCCGAGTTACAGTTATAGTGATTTGTTTTTATTTTATTTTTTATAGGTATTTATTTATGTCGTATGTATTTTTTTAGCTCTTGTTTGTTTTTGTTTTGTACTGTTTCTTTGTGTTAACTCTTATTTATGCTATACTAGCTGACCCGGCGAACTTTGTTCCGCCTTAAATTTGAAAAATTCCAGTGGTTTGGGCTGTGGTATCCCGCGGGAACTATGCAATTTTCCGGGATAAAAACTATCCTATGTCCTTTCCCGGGACTCAAACTATCTGTATACCAAATTTCAACTAAATCGGCCCAGCGGTTTAAGCGTGAAAAGGTAACAGACAGACAGACAGACAGACAGACAGACAGACAGAGTTACTTTCGCATTTATAATATTAGTAAGGAAGTAAGGATAGTAGTAAGTTTTTATACTAAATATTTCTACTCTTTTCACGGGATTCCCTGTACTGGAGTTTCGTAAGATGATTTAAAATAATGTAATTATTACAATAATAATCACTACATAGTATAAAATAAAGTCGCTTTCTCTGTCTCTATGTCCCTATGTATGCTTATATCTTCAAAGCTACACAACGGATTTTGATGCGGTTTTTTTTAATAGATAGAGTGATTCAAGAGGAAGGTTTTTATGTATAATTCTACGCAGACGAAGTCGCGGGCAGAAGCTAGTAAGTTATAATTATAACTCGAGAATATTGTTTTTAAGCAACAAATGTGTTCAAAGTTATTTTCAAAACAAGCTTCGACGAGACTAGACTATCATTTCTACATAACTGGCACCTACCTACCTACCTATTATTTTTATGAAACACAAATATGAAACATTACTTTAATAAGGTCTTTCCGCTGTGGGTATTTTTGCTATAAAAGTTTTTCCTTCAAGCAGTAAGTAGGTGTTCAATTTTGCAACAAGCTTTCCGCCCCAATAAACCCAAACATGCCCATATTTCATGTACTCTATTTTTGTTCAGGAAATAACGTCAATAAATTACCTCATGCTTAGTATGTAGGTATATTAATATAGCACAGCACGCTACCGTTTTGGAATCGGGCGGTAGCTTTGCTTCCATTTATATAGAGTTCTCGTCGTACCTAATATAACTACCTAATAACTACCTAATAAAGGGAAATGTGATCAAATTGGTCACTGAGGTTTTTTATTCATTAATTGGTGTCCCAGGAATTTGTAGTATTGGATTTGTTGATGAAATAAGCTTATATAGAAATCACCCAGGTTTATTTAACATTTGTGACTTTTTAGAGGAGGGTGACAACTTGGAATGAACAAAAACAATTAACCTATGCCTATGACCGTTACAAGTAACTACACACACACACACACACACAAATCACGTCTTTATGCCTTACTGGGTGGACAGAGCCTAAGAAAATGCTTGACTTACTACCCGAAAGTTCAATGACATTTGCAATAAACGTCAGGGGGAAGTCCCACTCAAAGGTCATGTGTCTTAAAAGCAAAATAGGATAGAATTTATGAACTATGAAAACAAACAACCATTTTGAAATTGTCATTGATTTAGTGACCTGAATATAATGACTAGTGACATGCATGAGAACTTGTTCATGTGTGATTAAAATGACGTAAATTAATAAATGTTTTATTTAAATATTTCATTGTAATTAAGCACAATGTAAACTGATTAAGTTAGGTTGCACTTGTGTGCGTGCAACTGTATTCACACGGTGACGTGTATTTGAAACCTGCCTCACTTTGTCGTTCGCTGAACTCTCATCTTCATTTCTCATTAGGTCTGAATTTGGTTTGCATAGTGTTCACATATTTTCGCTAGTGAAGTGACCAAAAAAAGCGATAGCCATAATCTTGGAATGTTTTCGTACATTTGCTGGCTTTGTTCGGCGCTCGTTCCAGACTAATGGTGGCCGAGTTTTATAGCAGTTCCGTCCACTCGCTCACGTAACGCCTCGTAATGTGCTTTAATGACCCGCTGTTTATGTGCATAGATAACGCAATTAACGCGCGCCGGTCTGTATGGCGGTCATTATAACTTCGTTTGTTTTTTCTTAGCTACATACTGTGATTTTGGTAACGATTTCCGCACGCGTGATGAATTTGGCGCAGCTGATTTTTCCTTGATTTTCCATTTTATTACGTGCCGAGTATTATCTGAAGAAATAACAAATACGCACCTTTAAATACGTTAAAGCTTCATTTTAATTAAAAAGCGGGATGATAAGCGTAAATGGAACGGTTAAACTTAAAACGGAATGTACTCGTAAAAAATATTTTGTCATCGAAAGTTTTGTCGGAAAATGTTTAATGAAATAGCTTTTTGAAGCTCCAATGAAGGTATAATTTTTCGCTTTTGATTATGTACTTGTAGAGTAATTATCAATGGGTAGTTGCGGCAGGTAATCCCGGATTACAGGCTGGAGCAGCGCGAGAGCATCACAGGCGATGATTAATAGCGTAGCGGTAATCCTGCGCTTCTTTTGCAAGGTGATATTCCTGAGTCTTCATGTTTGACGGGGACGGATCTCTGTGACTTGCTTTTAACTACGCGAATTAAGAACTTGTGCAGATCGGTATAAAAATTTAATAAAAGTTGTAGTAGTACCTACTACATTTCTTATCCTACTAATATTATAAATGCAAAAGTTTGTGACGATGTGAGTGAGTGATTGAGTGTGTATGTTTGTTCCTTCTTCACGCTGAAACGACTCGATGTATTTGGATCAAATTTAGAACAGAAATAGCTGATACCCTAGATTAAAACATAGGCTACTTTTTATCCCGGGAAATTGCATAGTTCCCGCGGGATAGTGATAAACAAATTCTATGCAGACGAAGTCGCGGGCAACCGTACCTATAAGATAAATAACTCACGCGCTAGGTAACAAAGGCCGAGAAAAAAGTAATACTTAATGCAACTTTTTTTGCTGACTTTTTATTACCACACATGAAGTATGTAGATCCAAGTGGGTAAAAGTCAGCTAGAAGATTATTTAATTTGTCTTTAAACTAACGAACAGATACTGCAAAGCTTGTACTAAAAACCAAACGTATAACTAAATCATTTAGGAATCTAGATTTCTTTACATATACCTAAAAGTACTTAAACGACAATAAAGTCTCTACAGTTGCATTATGATATTTGGGGCATATGACTTCCTTATTCAGATTAAAATCCTTGTTACGGTTCGAATATTAACAATTAAATCCTAGGTTGCGGTGACAATGTTGCAAAATAGGTTACAGAGTTCATTCCAGTTTTTAACTGATGTGGCTTCACTTTGTTCTTTAATTAAGTCTATCGGCAGCGGCGCCGAGCCGTAATCTCTGAATAGTGCCGTAGTTGGCGCACCAATTAGTCTCTCGGCAGAGAGAACCGCCCTCTCTTTGTGAATCGTTTACACTCTGTTCATCGCTCTCACACGAGGCGACAACTCGCATTCAAAGTTTGTGAAGAAACATTCTATTTTAGTCATTCAACTGTCAACGAATTTAATAATAAAATCACAAAGCTCCCAAACGCACTTCACACAGTGTACATCAATCAACGGTATTATAATTATAACAGCGCCAGGAGTACCGCCGTCTTTCGTTTAACTTTCATTAGTATACATTACGCAACTAGGGAACGAGCTAACTAATTCAGTGGAGGTACAAACAAATTTCGCCATAATTAAATTGATGAAGCGCGTGACAACGGTATCAAATTCATAATTTGAAAGGGAAATTTTTCATCACCCCGGAGCGTTATGCCAAATTGAATTGAGAACCACGAATATCCGCCGAGCCACTACCGTGCCGTCGTCATTCTGCGCAAAAATACCTACACAGAAAGAAACACTAAAAATACAATGTTTACAGAAACAAAAATCCAATTCAACCAAGGATCCCGAAGGTGTTGAATTACGAGACGAATTTAAATTAATTGAATTTTCAGGTGTTTGCCGGCGAAAAGAAAGAGGGATGCTTTAAACTTACTCGAGTTTTCTTACGATTTTTATTTTATGTATTTCCTTTACGTTTTCGCAATTTCTTTGTTCCTTACCTGTTGCGAGAAGAAAAGAGCTGTAATAAGTGTTGTTGATTGCAGTCTTTTCATCTTATATTTGTTTGTAATTCAAGTGTATCGAAGTGGTCGTCGTTCGGACATGTTTCCACTCGGATCGCATTAGGGTGGACCATTGGACGAGGGTCCCTCAATTTGCCGACGTTTATACGGACCGCAGCCGTCCTACCGATACGTAACTTACTTACAGATAACTACGCTGCCGGATAAAAGGATGACTTTTTTGCGAGGTTCTTTCGGAATGGAAAAAGGTTTTTGCTGTGACCAATAGTAATTAGGTAGCAGTCTTTGTGCTTGTTTCTAGGCTCTTGGCCGTATAATGTACAAACATATTTTGTTACAGTAACACGCGGAGAACCCTAGTAGACTAACTTTTTTAAGTGATATGGTTTTGATTGAAAACTTGATTTCTTTCTTCTTTTTCTTTTGTTTTATTTTTTTATATACAGAGCATAAACCAACTAGCATTAGAATTCATTAGTGTGTAATGCCCTGAAGCTTTTACTGTATAAACCGCAAAAACAGTAGATACCGCGACAGCAATAAATATACGGTACGCCGCAAACGCGTCATGAGGTGCTTTGGGTAATTTGCATCTTTGGATAACGCGCTCATTTATTAAAGGGGGTACAGGTACGTTTATACCTGGGTTACCTACATGGGTTACATTTGCAGTTTTGCACCGCTGAGTTTTGCGGAGTTTACGCTGAATTTTGCAACGTACCTACGTTTTGTCCATTTTGCGCCGAACGTATCTCTGGGTTACCGGCGCGTGACTCCCCTTTTGATACCATATATCACTGGAGGAAGAACTGTATCAATAGCCGGTCATTATGATGACAATTTGCGCGGTATCATGTGGGACACGAGTGAACGCACACTGGGGGTTATTTAGTGCTTATGGTAGTTTCTAAAAGAATATTGTGTAGGTACCTACATATATTTTTTTGCGGTTAAATTGTGTACGTAATGATTTTATTTGATGTTCATCATGTTATTTTTCAGTTTTTTTTTGTTGTTTGAGTGTACTATGTAAGAACTTAAGTAGAAATATTTTCTCTCGTTTGCGAAAGCTATTTAATAACTTTGTCTGCTTCTTAAATTTTCAACGTTGTTTTGATAAAATTTGGTACCTACTTTTCTATCATATTTATGACTCGTAAACGTAACGAGAACTCTCTCGAGCAAAGCAACAATATTAAAATATCAAAGAAAAAACTTCAAACACATTACTTATTGTAATAAAACTTCATAAGAGTTGTCGTAAACACGAATATGTTTTTGTTAAAACGATAGTCACCCTCCCTCGTAAGCAGCATTTAGTGTTCCCAAGAGTGGATCCACGACCCAGCCGCGTTAGCGCTGCCTTGAAAGCAACATAAACCCGAAGTGGTGACTCTGCATAAAACAGTGCTCTATAAACAACCTAATATACCCTTATTTACTCCAAGCAAACAAAAGAACATTTGTAGGTGCATCATTCACGCTAACTTAGCTAAAACAAGGTCGCTAACAATAATGCGTATATCGATAGCACGCAAACTACAGTCTACAACCTACATAATTAACGGAAGGTAAACAAACGAAATCACTACGCAAAACCAGCCAATCAAACCGATGGTTTGTATCTGTGGTCTGTCTTGATTGCCTGCTGCGTAGTGAGTCACCTTTAGAGGTGGAATAGTATAAACAGTTTAAAAATAAAATACTAAAAACAAATGAAGCATATCCAATAACGTAGACCGCTCTTAAACAGATGTGTGTTGAGTTAGTGAAGGTAACTGGAACAGCTGCATAGAGGGAGGAAAAAAGGCTTTTATCATTGCAACCGCCGCACCGGGCCGAAAAAAAGTTTGGGACATCGTCATTATTGCCATTGTATCAGTTCCAACCAGTTTTCACAATGATTTTTATACCTGGCTTTTGCGTAAAATTTTGCGTCTTGAAATGTTGACGGGATCAACCTTATTTATTACGCACAATCTTTTTAGCACACTTTTAAACGCTAACATTAATAATGCAACTGCGTTACGTACTTATTTCAAAAATATTCGTTAACATTATAATAATAATAATCCATTTATTGGTTTTATTAACTTTGTTTTATTTCGGTAAACCCTATTTCAGTAGACCACATACTTTTAACTGCTTTATTTTTTTATTTAGTTTTACAAGTTTTTTGTACAACTCACACCTAAGTGAAGAATTGAGGTGAGTCGTAAATACGAGATCGCTTGTTTGTAAAATATATCCCCAGTGACTCGGAAACAAACATTCGTATCAATAGAGAATATTTCCTATAAGAAATTCAAATGCGTCTCACCCTGTTTCCTATGGAAATCGCTATGAATGAATAAAGGATCGGTTGTAGAGTTGGAGAGTCTCTTTGAGAAGCAAAAGGTTTTATCGGCTCACTGTTTGTATTTTTGAGGGATTCCAACTGTAGTACTTTTGTAATTGTTTCAATTACATTTGTGCCAGTATTTGCAAAGCCAGCTTGCGACTTCGTTTTTGCTTTGCTTACAAAATAGGGTAAACGATTTGAAAAAGCTGTTTCAAATGTAAACTATACGTACCTATTTTGTCTTTAAAAAATGGAATGTCCTGTGATGTCATATACTTCCAGTTTCGTCTCTGTTCGGGATTTTCTACTGCATTTACGACCGATAGAAAAAAATAACTGAAAATTAGAGTTGAAGCTATTTAATAAGTGGAAGTGTCCCAGTAATGGCATGTCAACAAGTATTGCTGGTATAGCGTCGCAAAATCGCTTTCCTAAGCCAACTGATAGAGGTGACAATCACACGTGTAAACATCCGGCGACTAATGTGTTGCGGTCGGACTACACAGGGATGGCAAACGCGATCATCTTGACTTGATCGGTGATATATGAAACCACCAAGGAAACTATGGCGTTTGTGGTAAAACAACGCATCAGATATATTGACACCGTATAGCGTTTTTGAAATGATTGAAAATGATAAAACAGTAAAAGTGAGAATTCAAATTGATTTTTTCCCTACTAGCTGTTGCCCGCAACTTCGTCTGCATAGAATTCGTTTATCGCTATCCCGCAGGAATTACGCAGTTTTCATTTTCATTTTCATTCATTTCATTTTCATTTTCATCCAAATTTGTCCAACCGTTCTGGCGTGAAAGAGTAACAGACATCCGTCCATACTTACAAACTTTAGCGTTTATAATACCTATTAGGAGGATTCAAATGCATTTGACACGATTTGAAGTGGCAATGTTACGTGCCTAAGTATTTCAAATTCTAGCAACTACGGAACGATTGAATAGCAGTAGAATACTAGCAAATAGCAACCCTACTAAGCCTGCCGCACAGATACCGAGTGAGAGAAAACAGATGTGCGACTTTATCTATTACGCTTACAACACGATTATTTACCCTAACGCCGTCTGTTCGATCTGTTACAAATAATTTCTTGAGTATATTGGTAGACCTTGCTCTCTACGATATTGACTCATGACACGGCAAAATTCGACAACCTGAGATATCACAGAGAAATTTTACTTAGCTACCTATAATTCCAGTCGACTGTAAAGATAAACGAGTTAATTAGCATTACCATTTCCCTGCCTCCGCTTTTCGAGAGCAAACTGTGCCTAAGTACTTTGTTTACTTAGTATTTTCATTATATAATTACACTTCCATGTTAAGGAAAGGGTAATTGAATAAATATAATTAAAGGTATATTCTCTCACGTAACGTATGCTCTACTTTTATTCGTTTTTTTGACATGGGAATCTAAAAGGTTGAACACGAAGTAGTCAGCGACGCGTGACGTGTTGTGTTGTGTTTTTTTAGCACATTCACACATATGTGCCGTGATTTTTACCGGGATTTGTTGTTTTTCCCATTACGTCCTGGCGCCGAGGGTGTTAAAACAAAAACCGCTAAATGCGTGTCGACTCGCGTAAAACATTTTTTTCCATTGTTTTTTTGGACCCGCAGCTAACCATTGTGGACGGGGCCTTCAGCGATAATACGATTTAAATCGTTACTTTCAAATGATTGATGTGATGTTAAGTGATGCTTTTGAATTGTTAACTCCGCTCGAGCTACGACAAAGGAACACATCGTTATCGTGATAGTAGGTACTTCAGAGAAATTTCTCATTTCATCCGAAGGCAAAGGTATTTAAGACGTATCTAGCAGAACGCTCGCGAGCCGCGCGGGCGCGTAACGTGTAGGCTATCATTTTTCACACCCTAATCCGAAGACAAGTCTCGTCAAAGGGAGCGCTTATCGCGTCCCCCAATTTATTTCCTCGGGTTTTCCACGTGATATTGTCACAAACATAGACGTGTCAGACGTGTCATTTCGGTTCTCTGGACGAGTTTTACAAGGCTCAGTAAACAACAAAATAAATTGTAACGTGAGCCTTCTCATTTCACGCGAAATGCGATTGGAGGGCAGTTGTTCCATATCGCACGCGCACACATACGAAACTTTTGGCGTTCGGTAAAAACGCTCTATATAAACTGGATAAAAATAAGTAAGGATTGCTCTTTTGTTGCTATGAAATGCGAGCCGCTGTCTGTAAACAATGTAATCTGACATAGAGTTTCATAGATAGAGCCAATAGTGTTAAACGAGCTACCCAATTCTCCCAATAACATTTTACACTTACACAACACTAGTACTTGTTATATATACCAGGCCCATATCTTAATTACCTACTATAGATTTGAGTTTTTTTTGTTAAGATATAAAAGCGTGTGAATTATGTTCACTATGCCACATAATGACTAAACATTTACTGTCGACGTCGATTGTCTAACTCTACTGTCCTGTTTGACGAACAAATGGCATTTCCCCTCTATTGGTTTAATTTCTCTATTAATCGAAGAAACATTCCGCTAGCAGACAATGACTCGTCGCTAATGGTGCGAGCACGCATGTGAACTGCGAGCGTCGCTCTGTCCCCAAGTCGTGATCACTCTGCTTCCTCTTCCTAGTACGAGTAGTCAGTACTAGCAACCGCTCCGCCTACATTACAGGTGTACGCAGTAAAAAACGCCCTTCGTTGCCACCCAAGGTTGCAACCGTGTGAATTAAGTTCATGGAATAGATACTTCACACTTGTGCCTACTTTGTGCTCCATAAGTCCCACGAGATAACTGCGATGCGTGTGTAACTAATTGATGTCTAACAATTCAATACGCTCTCTGCACGTCAGCGTAATCTATTTCTTATTGTTTGTAGATGACATTTAATGACGTGTTGATTAGATTTGAGCATTCTAAATTGATCTCGGCTGATAGACAAAAAAATCCAGTCAAGCACGAGTTGAAGTCGCGCACTCAGAGATTCGTACAAATAAACATTCATACGACGCGTTCCTGAGAAATAAGGTCTCCACAGACAGACGGAAAAAAGTTGATCCAATAAGGGGTCTTTTTTTGAGGTAAAGCACCCTAAAAAGTACTCATCATGTCGTCATCATCACAGCTTGAAACGGCACAAGCATTCATTGTTTTTGTTTTGACTAAATCCTTTGACAAAACAAGTGAAAGTTTACATACGTTGATGTGTTAGAGCATTATGGAGACATCTGAGCCTAAGATATTGATTATTACATTCATTCATATATACATAAATCACGTCTTTCTCCCTGTATTAGGCAGACATGCGCTGCGTGATCCAGAGTTATCTATGTAACTTCGAGTTAAGAGCAGTTAAAAGGGAATCACTCATATTAGGTACATACAGAGCTGATGAAAGCCATAGTGTTCGTCTAGGACTGAGCCAAATATACATTTCCGTATGAAATGGCTCGTGAAAGGGTACAAAGTGGTATTGCGTATCTACGACAGGAATCAGTGTGAATGTGGGTGCGCCGAGGCTTATGCGACACTGACTTTGCGATATACCAGAATGATGGAAGTGAAGGAAAAGTGGAAACCTCGCTATCCTAACTAGTATCACTGCTATCGAGAGAAATACAGTTGAAAGACAGCTTTGGACCGTCAAAAATAAAGCATCAAGCTAGATTCTAAAAAAAGAGACTAATCTCCTCGAGTACCTATATAGGTACTGTAGAGCTGCCTTGAGAGGAACTAAACTGTACGGGGTTCGTTATAGCAATCTTGAGCAAACTGAGGTGGCAGGACTATTGATTAAAATACATTTAAAACATTTTAGTATCTTTTATTTAAACTTTCAAGCTATTCTTACAATACATGGAAACGCTTTGGTTCTCGATCCAAGCTGATCTGAGGGCCGTTCTCGAGTTCTAAAAAAACAATCAATGAATCTCGAACGTAGCTTCTTATTAGCCAGTCCAAAAACATATACAACCTACCCCTACAGTACCTATCCGATGGCAAAGGGAGGTCGAGCTTTTGATTCTATGTACACTAAAATGTAGCTCTGATTAAGCGCATTCCAAGCAAAACTGTGCTACAAAAATTTTGTGGGTAACATTTTTGTCCTTGGTCATGAGATTCATAAATTTTCATTAAATAGTAGAATATATATTTAAGGTGTGACATTGGTACATTTTAAACTCTAAGGTGAATGAATTGTACCTACGTATAATAAATAGTTTTCATTGTGAGCCTATGCCACCATATAAATTGATCCTAACGTTGTGAAAAAAGAAAATAGATGCTTATGCTAAATATCTAAAACCAATCGCGAACAAGTCGAGCAGCAATCAATTATATAATATAGATCGTGATTTTTAATTTCTGTTATATTTATATCGTACCTACATAAACGCAAAGATAAGTTTTTTTATGAATAATCCTCACAGGGCCTATACATCATAATTCCGTGAATGAAAAGATTACGGAAAAGGAATTTGGTTTTCTCAAGGTTTTTTATGTATCGCGTACCTTCTCGATATTGAGGAACGTTTATATATTTTCAGGTATGATGAACTTTTGAAATTAATGCTTAAGAGGCTTCAAGAAAAAGAGAATAAGTAGGTACTTATCTTTTATGTTTCTTCGACATCACCTTATTACCTTACATAGTCAACTGTGTACTTTAGATATCCACTTTCCAATCTCATTTCGTCAAGTTTTTATGCATTGATAGCAACTATAAAAGTCTTCGATCTTACCCCGATTATTTCTCAAAATTAATTGGTGGTATATTTTCAGGAGTTCCACATGAATGCGAAAGCGCTGCTGTGTTTGGTGGCTTCAATAGTTAATATTTATACGTAGGCTCTTGAGTTTCTCATTTAGAGGAGCTCGTGTTAGTTAAATGCATTGCTGCACCTCCGACGGCAACTGATAGACGTCGTAATAGGCTTCTGTATCCATACGCTACTTGTGACAGGGATGCTGTACGGGTACAAGAATGGAACGTTTAACATTCACGTTATACGTGATTTTGTTCATATTACGTAGGTAAATGTATCACTCTTTATTGTACCTACATAAAACACATTCATAAATGTAATTAGTAAATCGGTAGTCATGGTTTGTTTGTTCTGATTATTGAATTCACAGATATGTAGTCCATTAGTAAAGATAGGGTACGTAAATGTGGTCAGTTCGTCGGTCATTTTTAATGGACGGTTTTGAAATGAGTTAGTAAACCGTCTTCAAATAAGGTGGTAGTGGCCTATTTTAGTCTGTATATTTTCGTATAATTTAGTCAAAATTGAAAAAAAAACTGCTTTGGAAGAGTTTTTTCTAGGTGGTATGGTATTTATATTATATCAACTTGCAAAATTATGAAGAGATGCTAATCATCGCCCGTTATTTCTTAAAGCAGCAATGACGTTTGCTATTGTTGATATTTCTTATAACATTTACCGTTTACTTCGTAGTAACTAAATACGCTAAATAGCGTGCCACTGTACGGTGTTGGTGTTTATTTAATATACGGTTTATTGCACTCTTCAGTTTGTAGCACATAGGTACCCAGATCGAATCCAACAATCACAATTATCTGTAATTAACTAGCGGTCGTCATTTAACGCACATGATTTTTAACACTATAATCTGTATGTCACAATTATAACAGTTTTTATCATGTTATATTATATGTATGTATATTAGACAGGTGGTGGAAAGTTGTTTTAAAATTCCAGCTTTTAAAACTTACTCGTTACAATGATGTGTAACAATAATGTAACTGCTTATTGATTTAAAATAGCCCCCTAATTTATAACTTTAATATGTATTCTATTCATTATGCGACTTTCACCAATATTGACTAAGAGTTTTAAAACATGTCGGCCATTATAATTATGGTAACAATACTGGATTTTTTAAAAAAAATTGTGCTTAAAAAAAAAAACAAAAAAAAAAGACTGTTGTTGCCCAAGTTGCACCGGCTCAAACTTTACTAAGAGGAACATAACACTCGAGCACACGAGAAGATAATTATTATTCGTCTATAAATTATTCGCTTTAACTATTAAGTTTAACATTCATTGGCCTAGGAATATCTGTGACTCTAATATTTCTCTCTGTCCAACAGAGAAAAAGACGACGTTTTTTAACAGATCAGTAACATTTTATGAATAAGAAAATAATTTTCATCTGCATTCCACGGGAACGTTATGCATCCCCGAGTATCTAAATAGTAGAGATTATAATATATTCTGATGAAACAAGGTTTCAGCATGTAACTACATACTTACATTTATAATTTTAAATTCTAATTGTTCGCATGTCTTGACTTAAACCTTTAAAATGAGATACCCATGATTTTATCACATACATTTTAATTAAATTTACTTTCATAATGGTTTCTAACAATGGCAAATATTCATAGGGCATTTGGTGTAATTAACTACGGATGGGCTTAACATTTTATGGACCGTAGTAACCCGAAGCTTGGGCGACCTATTTCCCTGTCATCATACTCATCACCCAAGATATTATCACGCATATCATCCGCCCATTTCACTACACATTTCATAAGTGCCAGCGATAAGCGAGTGCAACTTTTAGCACTGAAATAATATTGTAGAAATAACTAAATAGATTTTTGTGCCCTATTAGTTTCGTTTATTTCATCATCACTATCACTTCACTACATAGTATGAAATAAAGTCACTTTCTCTGTCCTTATGTCCCTATGTATGCTAATATCTTCAAAACTACACAACGGATTTTGATGCGGTTTTTTTAATAGATAGAGTGATTCAAGAGGAAGGTTTTTATGTATAATTCTACGCAGACGAAGTCGCGGGCAGAAGCTAGTTTAAAATAAAATGATAAATATTTACACCATAATTTGCATAAAATGAAATGTCAGAAGAATTTAAGTAACATTGAATTCGTCAACGTTCATATAGGTAAATAGTTGGAGGCAAATTTCAAAGCGTGTTTTGTTAACCTTAACACAAAAATGTTTGCTATTTCGGTGACCAAAGAGTTGTGTAAAATTAATGAAATTTGGTTGATATTGAAATACTCTTAGGTTCACATTCCGCCAATTCGTCAATTATTTTACCTCTATGAGGATCTTGTTTAGGGTCTATCTTGATCGTTACAACCATCTTATTCGCTAATTCAATCACCAAGTAGAACAGCCAGTGAAATCACACGCACATGAGATATTTTTTATCTTAGCTCTCTAGACTAGCAATCTATCTATTCTATGCCTTCCTAATGCCTCGTTATTGATACATAAAACTTCTGATAGTATCTCAATAAGTAAATTTCTATAGTACCTGGTCCAATTTAGTTCATCTGTTAAATTTTCGAGCTAATGATCCAGAAGAGGCTTTGAAATCTTCACACGGCACCACCGCTTCTATTAAACGCTAGTTACCTCCACTTTCCATACAACTAAGCCGGCCCTTAACCCTTCATTCCCGATTCGTCACACGCTCATCACTATAATCAAACCGTTTCATCATCGCGGATGACGAACGGCGTTAGACAGAGAGGCCATTAAACTGTCAATGGCAGGGGGCATAACGGCGCGTGCGTGAACCGCAATATAGGCTACATAAATCAGCTAATTAACCCTTCCAGCCCTTATTAACGACATAAATTTCACACTCCGCAGCACACCACTCGAGATGTTATGTGGGTTTAATATGCACATAACACACTCGATGGGTTAGACGGGTGAGGATGTAAGGCTGAATGTCTAAATCCTAAGTGGAGCGGCTTAGTACAAGACAACGTTAATCTACGTTGAAGTCCTCTGTCTACACAGCGTGACTAGTGGCCTAGTCTATCAGTAGGCGGCGTACACAAGGGTTTCTGTAAAGGATTTGTTACGCTAAGCCTTATAACAAACCAACTGCAAAACAAACATGTGTAAGTAGGTACCTACACAAAATTTCAAGGCTACAAACACGACGGTATTTTGTTGGAGATGTATATCTAATTAAAATAAGCTATACTTACGACTAAATAACGCTTTAATTAGCGATATAATACATAGTCACAATTTTTAAATAAAATCATCACGATAAAGTTCTAAGAAAAATGTAACCCTCATTTAACACAAGTAAAGTACGAGTAGAGATACGATCACTGCCATCCTAGCCATCTAGTAGGGCCCGTATCGCGTGGATGCAGCCATTACGGGCCCCATAAACCGGCGAGTGAGTCGTCCTACCCTCACTTATCGGATCACCAAGCAGATGGCGCCACAGAGCGCTAATTTGTCCTCACTACATTTAAAGCTCGTCCTAAGGCAGAGCTTCAAATTGATCGTAAATTATTTTTACTTTAGTGTTGCCTTTTAAATGAGATATTACAAAATGAGGTGCATTCAAATTTACAGTTACACAAAAACGTTTGCTGTCAGTCATAAATCACTGACTTATACGATACGAAATCTAATAATTTCAAATTGTGAAAGGTAAGTCTATAGAGTGAGGAATGAAAAACGTGTTTTTCGAACTTCGATTGCAACTGAGGTCGTAACGATGACTAGTCAAATTAAAAACAGAAGAGGCGAGCCCGACGCGGAATTAATGTTATTGTAGCAAAGCAATTTATCAAAATGTCCGGCGGCCATTCCCAGCGAACGTCGCACCGCTTTATACTCGAAACTTGTCCAATGAGAACTTTAGTCTCATTGCTTTTAAACTCGCTATACCTACCGATCTATTACATCAACAAAAGTTGATAGGATTAAATTTATTCTTTATGACACTCTGTCTTCGCTTCATGACTCAACTTTAATCCGACAGTCTCCTACTTACATAATAAAAGTTGACTTTTTAAGTGCCGCCGTCGTCTCTGTGAATGTTCCCAATTATTTAATAGGTTCCTACTTCCTTTATCAGTATTTCTTATGACTTTCGTACTGAATAAGAGTCACTGTCGCAATCAATAGCTCAAAAAGCATCCCAGTCGAGCGTGACCGAGATAAAAGTGGTCGGGTTTTGTTTCAATGTAAGCGTATGTGCCCCGATACCGACCATTAAGTATTAACATTATAAGAACCCTCTTCCTCTAGGGCCGCATGATAGGGTCGATAAACTCGTGTGCATTCATCCGAACTCCCAATGACGGCAATTTATATATGCATAGGTGATTTAGAGCACACAAAGATTCATTCAATCTCAATGTGGCTTGGCAATTTAGATCGAAAGCGTGCTTTGAATAATCTAAAATATGAAAGGCTAACTTCAGTACGTGCCTATTTAGGGAACGGGTTATACGGGAATGTCAGCGAGAAATAAACTCAGTCTGTTGTCCGATGCTGGAATCCAGGATGGCAGAAACAAAGCTAAGAAAAACAGAGCGAGCAGAACTGTCTGAAACACAGGAAAGCCATTAAAGCTTTCATATTCGTGTGCATGCCGTCCACTGAATTATTAGTTACTGCGAACTAGGTAACAATGTATAATTAGCCATAAGGATGACGTTGAAATTTTACACGCAGAAGCCTCTCCTCTTTATATTTCTTGTCGTAAAATCTTTTTATCAGAGCAAAAAACCAATTTACTTTACCGTAGTTACGCAGATGTGGTAAATTTTACATTTTATGTTACTGCATGAATGTTCGTCTAATTCCTAGCTCGTTGCAGGGCAAATCATCATTGGCATAATGGGATTTTAGACGAGACTTAAGCTTCATATCGTGTGGAAACACGGAGCTGTTACGCTCATGTATTATGCATCACGATTTAGTGAAATGATTCTGTTTCACCTTAACTATTCAATTTGTGATGTTCACCGAAGTCAATTCGTATTTGACTTCCTAATACAGATATTATCTGTATAATTTATAAAAATGTTAATGATGAAGTACTTGAAATTGAATTATTTGAACATCTGCTATCCATCTATCTTCTTTTTTTCTCATTTATAATAAAGAGGTGGATTAAAGAAAAAAAACTTAATGAAATGAATTGTAGGTGAAACGAAGTCCACTGGGTCATTTAGCTATTTAATTTATAGTAAAAACTTAACAATAACAATGAACACAAAATACTTATACTTAAGGATAATTAGTATACCTATTTCAAAATGATTACCATGGGAATATTTGGAACCATAAATTAAGCTGCGAGACAAATGCAATTACAGCTCGAAAGTAGATTCAACTAAAAATCAACAAAACTGTCCTCACATTTGCGAAATTAACTCCGCGTTCATAAAGGCATCAAGTCAACTTACGGCTAATCACAGTTGCGCGCAACACTCTGGCTGTAAAGAGGGGTTCTAGCTGCGTTAGCCAGGAGATAAAGGCTGCACGTAGCACTTAGAGTGTGCCTTAATAGGCTTAATTTGAATCTGTGAGGTAGTTTACACATATGTGTACCCTCAACCCTCATGCACCGACAAAACACATTGCTGCATGGATGTATTTTCGTATTGCTTACAAAGCGTTGTATTGTCGACTGTTTTGAACGAAGATAGAAAGCAAACGAAACGCTTAGAAAATTATTCGTGTTGTTCTTGCTGGTCTGAATCATTACAAAATCTCAGGGAAAACATTAGGATCTTTAACGTGCATTATGCCATTAACCTTCAAGATGGTTGCCGCGCTGTTAACAGGGAGTCGTTATTGTTTACCGGGTTTATTAAGTACTATTACTTCCTGTTGATCTTGTAGTTTTCTGCTTCACAGATTTATTTAAGAGTAGAAAATGCCTCTGAGCATGAAATTATAATAATCCGTTCGAAAGCTTTTGCTGCTCAATTGTTTTAATAAACTAAGGCCATAGTCCTTTTTTTAATACCTACTTTGACTTTTTGCTGATATACCCTAGCTAGACTCTTGGATAACTCTATCAAAGAAAATAGCAAGTTAAGCAGACTTCAGTTCTGTAAGTGGAGTCTTAACGCATTCACTGCCACTGACGCATATATGCGTTTTCGTGACTTTAGCCCAGTGTCACTGTCATAATTTTACAGGCATTTGAAGGCGCATGTGCGTCTATGGCGCCTGAAGAAGCCTCGGGTTTGTCAGCTGGTAGCGAATGCGTTGACAAACCTTCACACTCGGCTATGCCATTATTATCAACTGTATACATGTCTTAATTAATAAATATCTATTACAGATCGGGCAGAGGCGCTGCGTACGCGTGTTCCGAGGGCGAAGGTAACGCGCCCAAGTCATGTTGTGGCCGGCCCCCGCTCCGGCTGTGCGTGTTGTTCCTCGGCGTCGTCGGCGCCTGCCTCGTTGCCGCTGGTGCTGTCCTGGGAGCCCTGAGGCCGCATCCCAGAGCACCACTCACATTACTACTGCTTATGATAGGTGAGACAAGCTACTGGTATATAATATATACAGACAGATGTCGTGCAAAATCTTTTCCCATCGTATTATCTCGAAAATGTTATTATTTGTATGGTTTTTGTCATTCTACTTCAGTCAGGCTCATAGACACATCGGCATCATTCGGAAGTAGTCGTGTGTTCACGGTGGGAGAGGATTATTTACTACTACGTCTGTCTGTAAATAAGTGATGTAGACAGGCACTCAGAATCGGGTACTAAACGGCTGTGTAGTATATTATGGTGTTGCTTGGCGTTCTCAGCGCCTACCTTATCGCCGCCGCTACTATGCTAGGTGTGGCCACATCCCAGAGCACCACTCACATTATTACTGCTTCTGATAAAACTGTAGACAAGCTGGTAGTCTATAAGTAGGTCTAGAGGCAAGAAGTAGACACACATGGAATCTCTAGTGAACATGGGCTGTAGTGCTTGCGGCGTCGTCGGCGCCTGCTTTACTCGTTTTGCCGTTATTATGTGCTTCTCTAACACCCTTGTCCGGGAAGTGATCGTTGTGATCGAGAAACAATCGTAACTTGACCCATATACTCGCAGGTATTACACGGTATGAGATGTCTTGCCATTTGGCGTTTCACACGACCGATGGCAAAACACGGATGACACCTGACTCCGTGTAATGCTGCCGAACACCGCGATTACTTCACGGAAGAGTTCTGTTTACGGAATCGCACTCCTGTATTTGGTGTGCTGAAGCAGCAACCCAGTGCACCCGTGGTCTATAGTTCAGGGTTACAGGGTAGCTTAGAGTGTATCTGGTGCATTTTTTGCGGCTTGCGGCACGGGCTATTACTTTGTATGATATCGGTGAATGAAGCTCGTAAGCTCGTAAAATCTGGTAGGCAACGAAAATATCATAAAAAAGCTAAGGGTATCTTTTCGACTGATGAGTTATGCGTGTGGTGGGAAACCAATCAAACCTGACATAGAGAAGCGGTTAAATTTTAATAAATGATTTACGTCGCAACCAATCTGAACATATTTGATCGTAGTTAACGAGCATTCCAATAATTTTCTTAAACGTTAAATTTAAAAGTTCATAGATTCTTTTACAAAATAAATTTCCTTGCAATTTCTGCGTAAATTTTAGGAAATGAATTTTTATGGCTAACAAAAGTTTATCTTATTAATAAGCAAATGCAAGGAAAATGTATTATTGCGATAAAAAATGTGACAAATATGTACACTGAAAGACCGGATAAGATAAAACCGATATCGGTACCGACCTAAAACTTTTTCGTGGCAAAATAAAATTGCCCATTTGAATAAAGCCCTTTATAGGCAGTCTTTGATCATTTAACAGTTCGCAACTCGTTTCATGCTTAACCGAGCCGAACTAGGCTTTTTTATTTTATCGCCGATTAAAACCCAGTTATCCGGTCTGATGGTCCGGCGAACAAAATGAAAGTAGGTGACAAACCGTCACCCGACTCCAATTTCGCGTGCCCACGGTACAAGAGCAGATTTTCCGACGTCCCGTGTTCTAATATTCATAAATTCGAGCAAACGGCTTTATGGGTACGTAACAAATGGCGGTAATTAACCGTGAAACAATCCGGGAGCTCATTGGGTATTCGCCATGCACATGACAATAACAAGTCTGGCCGAAATCTCATTACATCATTCACAAAGTCGCGTCCGCCCTTCAACGGGCGAAGTTTTCAATTAAACTTCAAATGAGTTTTGGAGCGGAATTAATTGGATTTTCATTAGCGTTAGGGACAAATGATGTTGTTGTTACAGGCAAGCGATCTATTGTTGTACCGACGGGGTAATTTGTACGCGTCAGTCAGCCGAGACTTCACGCATCACCATCCGTCGGCGCGGCGCACCGATTACACTGCGGATATAATACGTACACTCGCCCACATGATCTTTATCCCCTAACTCTACTATAGTTCGTTAGAACTGGGCTCGAGGGGCACAGAACGTGGCCCACCGTACTGACAGCGGGATCATACCGAAACATATTGTTCGTGAGCACGAGCAAAAGCAATTAAGAACAGTTGCTAAAGTCACGGCAGTTGTTTTGTTGTGTCTAATTATTTTATAATTATTGCGATACGACACTAATTATTATTCTAAAGCATTTAATGTGCGGGCGTTTTAAATTACGTTATCGTTTAGGAGTCTCTTCCTTCCGACATAGGTATTAATATATGCCTTTCCTACGTAGGTTTTCCGTGTAAAATAACCTTCAGACAGGGTATAAATAATTATTGTAACTTCTAACTCTGTAAAACTGTAAAAATGAAACAATGATAAACCCGTAATAATTATTAGTAACAATACCATCGTTAGGTATTTATAATTTAATGTCCTCTTGCAGTTACCTTACCTTACAGTTACCTAGACTGTATAATGCTATCATCATTCTGTATTCCCAACGCTACCGACACTAGTATCAGAAACACTTCTTCTTGAGAACTGCGTACATTCACATTTCAACTTAAGTTTTATATTTCAGGAATAGGCGTAGTGCTAGTAACAGCGGCGGGCCTGGCATGGCGGCTCGGCGCGCGCGACGCTCCTTGCGCGCTTCTTGGGTTGCGACGTTCGTCGTGCAGACGTCTCGTGCCGCGCCTGCCGCCCAGCTATGCTAGGCCGCACCATCCATACGCGGCCATGTTATATCCAGAGTTCCACTACAGGCCTCCCCCGCCGACGTATCAGGCCTCTATGCAAGAGTATAGACTCAGGTATGTGTATGTATCGTGTTAAATGTATAATGGCTTATTATTTGAAATTAATGTAATTTAGGGGTGAATGAATCGACTGTAGGTAAAGATAGAAGCTAGAGCTAACTAAGAAAAGCGCATTGAAGTAGGTCAAGCCAAAATTAAAAAATAACTTCAACAATTTTCCGTAGAGCGTATACCTATTCATCAGATTATTACTTAACGCTGAAAAAAGCCGCCCAATATATTACACTACCGTAGTGTTAAGCTAATTCAAAACAAGAGTAACTAGTTATTTACAAGAAAAAATAATTATGTCAATTAATGCACTATGAATAAATAAATAAATAGAAGTACAACGTGACTTTGCTTAAAACATTTTTAAACAGTGCTCGCAATCTAATGGGCGCCTACTGCATAGAGAATTTTAATGAAAAGTAAAGCTACGCAGCAGATTTTACGAAAGCAGACGCTGTTCTATTATGTAAATAAATGTATTAAAAATTAACATTGCATTGTTAAGTTTGTCTATTTTTATTATTTATCCTCCTAATTTTCTGTCACTCTTTTCAGGTTACTTCTCTTAGATAGAAGTGCGCCCGCGGTGTCACCGCCTCCTACCTACAGATCTAATTCAGCCAGTCTAGTCAGGTAAATATTTCTATTGGATTGCCAACAAAAAATACTCACCGGGTAGGTATTTATATTAATACTGTTTTTGTCAGGTCAATTAGTTACAGTCAAAGCCACAAAAATTAAATGCACATAAAATGTAATGAATATGGAAATGGAACCACTGCTTCTGCCACCAGTGTATTAACTAGCCCAGCCCACAGGCCATAAATTGGTTTTTCGGGTACCCGTTATCCAGAATAACTCTGGAACGTAAAGGTTTTGAACGGTTAGCACGAGTGGTCATGGGTAGTTTTGTCACTTTCTGTGATATATATTGTAGTTTAATGGGGATGCGCTGAATGGTATGAAAAAAACGGCAATAAGCGCTAGTCGCCCTAGATAGACTTTTACAGTTTACTGAGACAAGTATGCACTGCCTAATTCAGTCAAAGCCGATCTCACATGTTTGTTTGTTTGTTTTCTTGCAGAGGGTCAACCGGTGCTGCGTGGTGCGGGTCCGACTACAGCGGGCCCCCCTCGTACCGCGCGCCCCGCGCCGACCCCCCGGTCTCCGTGTCCGACGCCCTCCCCCTCTCCCCCCTCGACCTCAAATACGCCGACGACACTCTCGAAGCCTTACCCAAGCCCACAGAACAAGAGAAAGACGAACATCACCTCGTAACCATAGTCCACACCGACGCGCAACCAGTTATCGTGACAGTATCCGGGTCGACAGCCCTCAACGAATCACATATGCATATGCAACCGCCGACCGAAATCGACATACTGGCACATTTATAACGAACCTAGTTAGTATGTAGTGTGAACGTGACTCTCGCGAGACTTGGGGTGTGAGATTTGAACAAAGTGAAAAAGCGAAAAGTGATTATTGTAGTACCCTATCAGTACTATTTAAGGTGTTATTGTTCTGTAAGTTTAAGCAGGGGTGGAAATGCTGCATAGTAAACTTTATAAAGTTGAGAGCATGAGAAAATTAAAAATACTTAATAAAATATCAGCCTACCTAGTACCTTACTATGATACATAAGCGAAGTGACCAAAAAGAAGACCGTTTTAATAATTGAACGTACATTGCGTCGAGTTGCTATGTGCATTTTCATTCTGTAATGGTTTCACGTACCTTTAATGTAGATAAGTTATGTGTAAATATTTTACATTACGACAATCACTGTCTCGTTTAGTTTAATTTAGGTAAATGAATTACCTTAAACCATGTGCCGTGTAAATAAAATGATAGATACAAATAATTAGCACTAATTGTTCAGACAAAGATCAATTAATTATTTAAACCAAATCCTTTGCTGTAATGTACAAGATTGAATACAGTGTTGTTTTATAATCGTGCCAATGGTTTTTATGCTTAATGTAAATATGTTTATGAGTTTCCCAGATATTAAATGACTTGACCAGAAGAGTAACATATTTCTTTTAAATGCCGTATGTCTTGCGTAATTGTAGTAGTTTTCCATTATTTATTATAATAAGCCTTCAACCATTTATTATCGTTACCTTGTCTATCTGCACCCTCTCAGTTACGCAGGATTCATCTCAGCGAGAGTGGTTAAGGTAAGCAATATGTTACTTTATTGGTTACGACTATGAGTCTGATATAAAAATACATAATTTTCATCCCATGCGATCAGGCTTATGATTATTAGTTCTATTTCGACTGTCTTGTAATTTTCATTTTGTTCATTGTACTCGGAGGTAAATAGACAAAGTTTAGAAAATATCCAAATCTAAATCAGACAGCAATTTGTAGGTATGACGTGTACCATTATTTTAATTATTTAATCAATCACCATACCTACTGTTGCTGTTAAACAAATCGTAACATTAATAAAACTATTGTATCGTTAAGATGTTGTACATAAAGTTATTTGTATTATAAGAAATAAATAAAGATCTTTAGTGAATGTAACTTAGTTTCCTTCATATTTTGACTTTTTATAACCTTCCATCCGTAGCGCCAGCTACTGTTTAATTTCACGCATCTCGTACGCAGTTTAAATGTAAACGAAAACTGTGGTTGTTGCTAAAGGGTGGATTCTGTACAAATTTGTTCCATTCTAAATGTAAATCGAAGCACTGCGAGCGGACTCCGAAACAATGGTCCTCTGTAATTGTATTGTAAAGCAATTTTGTCACGACTGCCAGCCACCCCGGGAAAATGAAAATCGGACCAGATTAATAAAACGCCCGGCACAATGGGAACGTAATAAAGCAAGAATTATGAATGAATAAAATTTCGTAATAAGTGTTCCGCTTGATATTACCCCGCATATTCGACTGGTTAGTAACGAGTATGAAACTCCTTCGTCATAACTTTCATTGGAGTCAACATGGTAGTTTGCAAGTTATGTACGTTTTATCATAAAACAAAGTTGACCAAAGGCTCCTTTTACCTTCCGCTCGAAAGCCTCCGTGAAACTTCGCAATATAGCCCGTGCAAATATTCTTCTTTGATTTAAAGACCGCACTCTTCTCGTAAATTTAGTTCATAAAATTATGTTACGTGGTTCATTTGCCGCAGTTGGCGCAAACTTTTCCTTCCCGTGCCGCAAAAATTATACATTTCTGGATTTTTTTCGCTCAACTCATTTCGTTCTCGTTGTATGATTTAGAACTTAAACTTTAACTGTAAAAATATACAATTTTTATTAAGTATACAATGTATGGGTTTAATTCAGATTTTGAAAAGTTATGAACTATTTTGTAGGTATCTAAATTAAACTAAATTCTGCTTCGTTATGCGCAATTCTCAACTAAGTTTATCATCTGTGTATTTATAAATAAAAACCTTAGTTAAGTATTGTGAATGTTTCCATCAAATCATTTAGACGGATGTATCGAACATGTGGGCAAAAGATCCACTTACGCGATAAGTAAGTAGGCACAGTGATCGATGCGCGTGGATTCTGAGGGTAAGTAATAAATTTAGATTCCAATGCGTACCTACCGCTATTGGCCGCTGTACACATTGGGCCAGCGTGTTGGGCCATCGTGTGGAGACCTACTTGGCTGTATGTTGGCGGCCAGCCGAACGGTGTGTTTTTCGTGCACACATCAAAGGATCTTGGCGCGTTTCGCAAACACTGGTAACACGTTAGCATACTTCCAGTTAGTTTTTATCCGTCACTTCCGTCAGCAGAGACAGTAGTGACGGTAGTTCCCAAGACGATGGCGTGGACTAGCAAGCAACGAGGTGTTCTTTTCAGTCACTCTACTTTGGTGCACTTTTACAAAATAACTAAACGCACTGTATAAATAAGTTGCCGAGCTGCAAGAGATTCCACGTCCATCGTTATAAAAGAGGCAATGCAGAATGATCGGTGCACAAATGTGTAAACAGCGACATTTGGTACTTTGGCCCAACGCGCTGGCCCAATGTGTACAGCGGCCTTATGATTGTGATACGCATCACTTTTTATGTATCCATTCGCCAGGTGAAAGAAATATTAAGTAAACAGACTCTTCTTCTTCTTTTTCTAATATGGCCCCATCGATCGATGCGATGATTTCGCCAATGTCAAAGTAATAAATACAGTATTGAAAATTTTTGTGACAAAAATTTCGGCAACGTTGTACGGTAGAACACGGTCAAAAGAAGTCCCCTCACCTGTCGGGCTCTTAGCCAACGGATACTGATATCTCTCAGAATCTGCCAGGAAATCATTAACCGATGCCCAGGGTGCACCGGACCAAGCACTGCTCAGTAAATAGATTAAAATGTACCTAACCTACGACCTCTACTAATGCAATGTCACACCGCCTGTCTGTTGAATAGTGTCAAAAATTAAAACAAATTAGGCCTGTGAGAGCAAGATTTAACACGTTTATGCTGGCCATACACCATCCTTCATACTGTCCAATCGGCGTGACTCATGCCAATCGACTCCCACGATCAGTTCTAACTGATCCAACCGGCAGCGTCATGCCGATTGGACAATAGGAACGATGGTGTATGGCCAGCATTAGGTAGTGCGATGTGACATCATAAAAGCTTCGCGTAGTTCGCGTCTAATTTTTATTCATCTATCTCTTTACTGTCTAACTGTGCGAGCAAGGACCTGCGAAGTTTCTGCGCTCTGTTTGTAAAAATGGGGATAGGTGCGGATATATTTAGTTAATATTTCCAGACTTTATTCCGATAACAAATACCTACCAATTTATCAAAACAAACGATTAATGTGTGAGCATGAGCACCACAATAAAACAACAGAGGATATTTCTACTCCAGCCGTCATAATCATCCGTATGAGATTAGTCTTAGTATTAGCTCGCAATTGAAAAGTCAACACTGATGTGAAGCAGTTCCAACAATTTTCTCAGATTAGGATTCGTGAAATCACATTGAACGTTCCAAAATACATTCAATTACGATATTATTGCTCCCCTGCGCCGTGCGGGGTTCTGAACAAGTTTCTGCACTAAAATTTCAAAATATTGGATGTAGATGCACGGAACGATCCCCCGAGCGTACCTGAGCGCATCCAAGCGCACCGAATATGCATAACCAATACTTCCCCTCCTTATGCAAACTTAAATCGTTTTCGGTGGGTTATTTTGTTTTGAGAGGCCGACTTTGTTTTGACTTTAAAGTAGGAAGCGTTTTAGTCGGTTTAGGCGTGTTAGACGGGTTGAATACGTAAGTAGGTACCTACCTACTTTTATAACTGAGAAATTGAGAAATAAAGGAAACATACTGTAATGAATTTTAAATCGTGATTTTAAACAAGGTTTCCTGATGAAGATAGAGCACTAGTAACGATTAATGAACTAGCATAAGTTAACCAAGAACTATGGAACCCATTAAGGAAGAAAACGAGGATAGTTACTTACTTAATTAAAATCAAGGATAGTTACTTAATTAAGCTAGCTGCCAGTGTAGACATCAAAGCCAATATTTTGTTTCACGGCTTATTTCACTCTATGTAAATATTGCTTGACCGCCTTCCTAATACAATTGTAAAATAATAGCGACTAACATATGGAATCCAAAGGCAACTAAAAAGGAAATCTTTTTGAAAATAGTTTCTGCACAAACACATCACAGCGACATGCCGTAGATGAAACTTCATAGATAATTCGGACGTGAAAGTACGTCCGCTTTATACCACCTTTGTGTAATCTTACAGTGGGACGCAGCCTCGCTAGGATTCCAAGGGATTTTGTCTGCTTACCCACGCTGGTCCGGCGGGATGGGTCGCCAAACAAATAACCAGTAATCCTCGCCTAAGTACCCAACCGCCACAGGACTTCGGCAATCAGAATGTGTCCTTGATGGCGAAAGTAATAGCTGGAGGCGAATAGCAAATTGGAAAGAGAGGTAAAGTTAACGACTTAGATTATGAGTAGCTAGCTACCGACTGTCATTTGTTTAATAATCATTATATCTTTAGACTTTATACGTCTCAATACTGCTTTGCAGGTGCATACAGGTGGCTCGCGACATTTTCTTATAATGAAAAGGCCACAGTGAAGTTTAAATGTACCTAATTTCGCAAAAAAAAAATGCAAAAGAACTCGAATATTTGAGTCCGGATTCGATACTACGACTCTCTCTGTCAATTGTATCTTCCTGTGTGTGTCTCTCTTGGTCTCTAAGTGTGTTGCGTCTTTTTTAAAAATACCTTGGAGATATTAGTAGGTACAAAGAAAGACAGTAAGAAAAGAAAGAAGACATTTATTCCTTTTTGCAAGACACACAAATATAAGATAATATACACAATTGTATAGAAATAAACAAGGTAAAACAAAAAAAACATAGACATGAAAAATAGATCATCAGCGTTGACCTAAGGGTCACCTAAGGCCTAGCGTTATCTAACTATTTTAGGCATCTCGTCTACATGAATCGATGAGATTAGAATATGAACAATGCGACGGAAGAGATGCCAGGCGGGGCGATACTTCTCGCAGGCGCATTGGTACTTGTGTCTGAAAAACAAGTGAGTAGGCGTACTACATTACACTTGGTAAAAAAAACAGCAGGTCTGTTTAATTTGGCGCCTACCGAGTAGGTGAGGCAAAGGTGGCGTTAGAAATAATGTAGATACACTTCGTATTCAGTAGGCGTTACAACCAACGGACACGTCAATTAACTGTGAAATGGATTAGAAGCAGGTATGGTACCTATATAAAATAGGTTTAAACATAAAAAGTCAGCCCTTGGTAGATCGCTGTAATTCTAGTGTTATGATTTTTGTTGGTGCATATTTATACTTGTATTTATATTGTATACCTATTTATGCAAACAAACAATTGGGTCCCCTGAAGGCAAAGAAAAGGCCAGGAAGTGTGCATGGGCGGTGACCCATGCACCACAGGATTGCAGATGCGTTGGCAAACTAAAAGGCTAACATAGATGTCCAGTATCTTCACCAACTGTCCTATTCTCTAAGCCACAACACTGCAAACTGCGACACCTTGCACAAGGTCTTACCACCCGCTACTTACTACTCGAGCGACTATAGATACGAGAATTTTAGAGCGTTGGCGCACTGTCCGCCTTTCTTGGTTACAGGAAGCGCTTCGGGGTAAATCGCTATTGAATGGAATCGACAAGAGATGCCGATATGCCGAGAAATGATTTATTGACTCGTCGGCTCCCCGCCAGCCTCGCTAATGGCGGCTGAATAAGCACTCGCCTGCGAGCTATGTTTTTAGAGTTCCACACCGTGAAACCCCTTATAATACCCGTCATGTCCATGCCTTGCCCTGTCAGTGTAAATTTGGCTAAGAAAAAGTAATGCGGTAAAGGTTTACCAGTTTTACTATCAACTAATTTAATAAAAAAATCTTGACGAGTCGTTACATTGATGTAAAAAAAAATTAATTATGTATGTTGGCGTTTAATAAACAGCTAAAACCTTTAAACCTTGTGTTAGTAAAGCAATTCGTGAGCGACTGTCGACATGGCTTCTACATATTTTTTAATAGATAAATATCTGAGGACAATTGACCCCAATTATTGATCTGGTAATAGGCAACGGATATACATAGGTATAGATAAAATATACATAATTTAATTACCTAAGTACCTAACTAAACATCCAAGTCCTTTCATACTTACTAAATATCTGCTTCACTTGGGTCGGCCCCGGACCTCTAGTTTCATTGATAGCCAGGTTCATATTATACTCTTAGTCAATTTCGCCATATTTTATCTTGTTCTATAATTTATTTCACAGCTTCAGACGTTGAGCTGAAGAGGTAGAGACTTCCAGGACCGGCTCCATATGGTTCTTCGTCCAGGGCCTTACCATGACGTGATAATTCGATTCAATTCCGATTCAATTTTAAGTTTTAGCTGTTATTTTTAACTAACAAAAAAATTACCTTGCTACTCCGCTACTCACCTACGAGTATCTATCTATGTGCTATCGTTGAAATGGACCTCCGCAAAGTAACGCCTGATTCAATAAAATATGTTATTTTTAACACTTCTAGTTTGGATCTGACAGCGAGCGATCTAACTTTGGTTCGGAATTGACTCGGATTAAGACGTTATGGTAAGGGTCGTCCTGGCTTCCTACTATCAGAAGCTTGCCACTTCAGTGCTTGCTATGCCTACCGCCTACCAGTTACTCTACAGATTTAAATAGAGGGACATTACGTTGCAACTTACTAGTGCTCTAAGTACGAAAAACTATTTTATAGGTTTAACTCGAATTTATGAATCGGAGGCGGTTCTACTAGTTTCGATCTATTCGGAAGATCTTCAAGAATAAGTACGTTTACGATGGAGGCACATCCCGCTTAATTTTTGCCGTAAAAAATGTAAATCATTCTTTAACATAGTTCAAGTTAGTATGAAGACTAACCTATAAAATTATAATAAGTGGAAATAGTGCGCCCACGTAGCAAAATAAAACTGTAACGAAAAAGTTACGGTAATTCCACAAATCCTCCATACAATTGCATCGCTAAGGGAGCCATTCAATTTTCTTGAGTAGCTTTAAAACTCCCCGTGTGGCTGAGCCTTTACCCGTCTAGTATGAGTCACATTTGGAGCTGAAGTTATCAAACTGAAAGCTTAGTAAAGGTTGCTGCCAGGGTTATCTCGAAATAAAATGGGAACGTAAAGACCATCGATGGCCTTAAAGATAGTTCTTTCATTCTCCAGACGGTACTCGTCCTCTCGCCAACTAGGTATATATCTAGTTTATGCCGGTCGAGATATACAATGACAAATACTTTACGAAATGAAAGTTTTCGGGTGGGTTAGGTTAGGGACGATGTCATAAAACTTTTGTGGGGATTACTTATGTCGTTTGTGAAATTGTGGGTTTCATAAGTTTTATTATTTCTGTACCAACCTAGTATGTTGCCGTGGAGTGAGTTTAATAAAAGTTACATATATGTGGATTCGGTACCTTCATTTTAATTATTGTAGACGGAGTTTTATATTATACTAGCTTCTGCCCGCGACTTCGTCTGCGTATTATACATATAATAAACCTTGCTCTCGAACCACTCCATCTATTAAAAAAACACCACATCAAAATCCGTTGCTTAGTTTTAAAGATCAAAACATACGAGTACCTACATAGGAATAGACAAACAGACAGACAGCAGAAAACTACGCATCTACGTTTTTTAATAGATAGAGTGATTCAAGAGGAAGGTTTATACGTATAATACATGTATAATATAGTAAAGAAACACGGATTGCACCCGTGCGAAGCCGGTGCGGGTCGCTAGTTAAGAAAATAAAAGCACTGTTAGTTACCTACAATTTTTGCACCTTATCCTAGTCGCTTATCTTCAACCTTTGCAAGTTTAAGCGGGTAAACATTTTTATACTTGTCAGCTTTTGTAATAAGACATTTAAATTAGTAAAATAATGGAATCTGCGAAGTAACATTCCGCAAAGCGGCGTGGCCGATTCCGGTATTTGTGAGTTATGCCGGGACGTCCGGACGATGAAATACGCGACCCTGGAATTGACGTACGTATTTAGCCTTGGAAATAGGGCCGGGTTAGAAATGGCATAAATAATAATCCGTCGATTGATTTAGATTGGACGATTGGAATTGATTGCTGGTCTTATGATATAACGCTGGCGTAAAAAATCTGACTATACCTACCTATCTACTACTTATTATTTTTTATTTCTTCTTAATAACTCTCCGACTAGCGAAGGTTGGCAGTTAGCTCTGAATATACCACCCTGTCTCTTGCGAGGCGAAAAAGATGGGAGGTACTCTCGCGGCACCAGCCCACTCCCAAATATTTCTCAGCCAAGATTTTTTCGACGGCCTACGGTGTCTTTTACTAACTTCTTTTTCTAAATGAAAAATATGCTCTGTGTGGATTGGAGACCAAGCTCAGATATGCGTAACAACTAAATTTTCTTTATACGATTTAATTCTCAGAAAAGCTTAGAAAAAGTTTCATTCAACATGAACCGAATGGGATCTCCATTTGGTTTTCTTGTTAACTTACTTCAAATGCCTTGGCGACAATTTTGTAATCAGATCTGTGAAAATGCCACTCGAAAAGGGTAAATTATAAAAAAAAGAAAATTATTGTATCAAACAGTCGAAAATATTGAGTTGAGCGGTAGTTTTGTAGCAATGGTAGTACACATATTTTTATTTCTTTCAAGTGGTATTTTAGCAGGTTTGTCTGAGTTCCTATCCAAATAACTCTCTAAGTACCTATTTTTTTTTGGGGCCGCAGTCCCTACTGTGACTTTAAACCACCGAGTGTCATAGGTACTAAGTACGACCCTTTGAAAGAGGCGGCAAGTTAAACTGTTCATAGTCTCATTAAAGTTATGAATTGTAGTAGATTTAATTTAATTTAACGCTTATTACATTCGTTGCGCAAGTTAGATACTTTTGCTGAGCCAAAACTCATGTTAGTGTCATAACTTGGGAACAAAGTTGGCTCCATCCCCAGCGCCTCAGCTCCGTTAATATTCTAATTAACTTGTATTAATCTTTATCAAATGGAATAGTTCAACAATAGCAACAAGAACCTGGGGAAGTTAAACTGAAGTTCAATTAGTTGGTGTGCGCTTGTGGGGAACCAACAATGTTGTGTACCTACATTCTGCCTCGGTTGACTTGCGAACGAAATGATGCGCTATAAATCGCGTCGTGGTTGATATTGCTGGAATTTCATTTGAAGGGAAAATTGTTGCCAAACCAAAAATGATTTTTTAAATATTTAAGGGCTTACAAGCTAGAGTTGGTCATTTTTAACCGCCCCATCGCGTGATATTGTATCTCGTCGAGGCGTAAAATTGTATGCACGCGTGCATTTGCAGAAAAAACGCGTCTTGTTCTACAAATGCACATTCGGTAGGTACCTACCTAGTTATATTAGCTTTTAACTTAACTGTTATCAAGGGCCTTAACATAACGTCTTAATGCAACTCAATTCCGAACCAAAGTTAGATCGCTCGCTGTCAGATGCATACTAGAAGTGTCAAAAATGACAGCTAAAGAATCGGAATTGAATCGCATTAAGACGTCTGGAAAGGCCCCAGTACCTTGTCCCTGTCACGTGTACCTATTTAAGAAATAGATTAAAAATAAGCACATTATTTGCTTATAAATCGGCATTTTACCATAAGTCCTCTGTATCGTTTTAACTGAAGTACTATCCTTACGCTCGGTGTCGCTCATGTCTCCAATATAACGTGACAGGATCGGTACTGACATTAGTCGAAACGCTAGTAGAACTACCCTCCATTATAGGTGTGACAGATATGGAAGTGTTGTTATTTTCTTTTGATTAACATTCATCTATCCTCTCTTTATTGTATGAATGCGTGTGCGGTAGGTATTTATATTAGATCTTTAAAAGTATGCTACGGATTTTGATGATTTTTTTTAATAAATAGAGTGATTTGAGAGGAAGGATTATATTTATAAAATACGCTGACGAAGTTAGTTAGACGGAAGCTAGTTATACATTATTCAAAGTGTGAACGAAATCGTACTCAAAGAAACTTTGACAGCTGTTTTCAGCGAAATCGCACGTGGACTACCGTTGTAAACGATGTCTCGAAGTACTATTTAAAAATAATAAAATCGCAGGCGTTGTTGCATCTAGAGTATAATTTATCAAGGCTGTACCACATGTGCGGTCGCCTCAATTACGATCACAAAATTTTAGAAGTCCCCCCACTCCCGGAAGGTGCGTGAAATATAAATCAGCTAGCTGTGATTTAGGTGAAGCCTCCCGGAAAGTTTTAATTCTGTTTGGCCCGAGCTCTCTGCCATTTAATTTATCAATTATTTATTGCACGCCGGGAACTTAGACACCTTCTCTATTAACAGTAGGTAGGTACTTACCCAATAAATGAACATAAAATGGAAAAAATTAAGTACAAAATAGCCTGAATTGCGTAATCTCTCTTGATCAACCAATTTTTCATACAGAGAGTTAATTTTGTTGGCTTTCTTTTTATTGTACGAGTTAAAATCTTATGAAAAGTCACATGATTAAGAATAGCTTGTTTGAAAAATAGGAAAGATTGAAGTTGTATTTCAGTTGGAAACATGGACGATATTCTGCACAGTTTTTCACGTAGGTATGTCCACATCAGGTAATTTTCGGTGAGTTTTACTTGATTTTACTAACTTACATAGGTATTTGTAGAGAAAATGTCCAAATTAGCCCGGTTTAATATTTCACCGTTCGCAGACCCGGGAGAGGCATTCAGTGAAACGGTTTCAGTTACTCGCGGGACGGAACTTTGTTGCATGCATGCAAATATCTCGCTAAATTTATTTTTTACTATCATGGTACAGTCGTTGAAAGATTCATACACTTAACGCAAAATTTTATACAAATGTTAACAAAAGAAAGTTTCCACCTACTTACGCTTTGCCATCGTATCCGCCGTATATTATTAAAAAAAACCCTGATTTCAATTAATTAACCGCAAATTTAGTCTCAATCGCAAAGTGCATAGAAGTTTTCCCAGCCACATAGGTACACTCAGCTTAGAGAAATATTACTCCACTGATACGGTCGCGCCTGCACTGAAAGGATTAATCTTCTCTGTAGCTACAGCAGCTGTACGTTGAAGTCTACGTTACCTACTTAACGTCCAATTACTCAAGTCGTCCTTTATACGGATACCTTACCATACATTATGGAGTCACACTTAAGTCAGTTTTTTATACTTTCGAGTGATGTGCTTTCAAAGATCGGGCCCCAGCAAATAGTGAAATTCAGTGTCTATTTCCATGCATCGCGGACCTGTGCTCTGATTTCAAGGTCTTAGTAAAACCGATTGAGATCTCTTTCTCGACCGCCTCGACTCTCTATGTTGTTTCCTTCCTGCAAATAGAAGCTTGCCACTTCAGCAATCGTTTGGAGAGGTGGGATTGGAATTCTGTCAATTGCCTTTTAGTTCGTCAACTCTCATAGCTTCATCACAACATACATCTTAGAGAATAACATTCCTGGTTATGTGGCCGTCTAGCGACAATGGAGTCCGACTGTACCTCCCATCCACACCGGCAGACGCGAGTTAAATTAGCATACCTATAGTTTGACCACGCCGCCGGCGGCCTTTAATGAGAATTTACGGCCTCCGCGGAACCCGAATTCAAACTTTAACCACGTAGGTGTGCTGCGTTATGATAACATTATTTCCGGAAGTTCTAGTACGATGCTACGACTAAATACGAACAAGGAAGAAAGCCTTTGACAGTAAAAAAAGGTAGAAATTAAGGACGTCAAATAAAACATGTTAGGTATAATAGTCGTCAAAAAAAGTCAAGGGATGTGACGATAATAAGTTATGGAGGTTTCAAAATAAGAACCGAGAGAGAGTCTACCGTACCGTACCCTCAGAGAACACAACCTAATAGAGTGAAAACGTCATACAGTTCATATGAAATAGAATTACGCCAAGTCGAAATTGGCGATTACAGCACTCTGATTGGCCAGCCGAAGGTCATAAGGTTTAACAAAGTTAAGCAAGCAGCTATTATGATCGATATGGATAGGTACGTACATAATGTTTACTCGTTGAGCGTAGTGCGTAGTGAATAAAACTATAGTCGGGAGTAAAGAAACCGGGCCACTTTTCAAACAACTTTCTACGGTTAAAACCAAAACGTAAATATTGACCAAATGCTAATAACATAAATACGTTTGTTCCATGTAGAAAACAAACCAAAAAAACAATCCCGAAAAATTGGCGATTGTATGTTATATGGTATAATGTCGAAAAAGAGCGAAGTGACTCAAGTGAGGGAAAGGAACTTTGCCACAATTGGATAGCCAGTGGCGTATTTACAAATTTTCAAGGTATATCCTGAATAGTGTTTTTGCCGCCCTTGCAAAATTTTTTGAAAACCCTAAGTTTTTTTTTTTTATTTCTATGAGGTAAAAAAAAGCTCGTTCCCCAAATTTGCCGCCCCCAAAATCTGCCGCCCTAGGCTCGAGCCTTATGGTAAATCCGCCACTGTGGATAGCCTTACCACTCTAATTGGTTATTTCCTCTATACCTAATCGTTACCTAACCAAGAGAAAGAGAGGTCTTGAAACGATAGGATTTACTCATAAAATGCTCTGATCCGTTTAAATATTATATTATTGATATTTTTTCATTTTAATAAGCTTGCGGGACTAGGTGGTAAACACATTCGCGGTACACAATACCAACAAAACAGAAACAACTCCTTACTTCAGTAAGTATCTAAATGTAGTTAGTTACTGTCATAACAATTTATTGTTTCGTAAACTTTGTAGTTAAGTATCTGGAAGTCAGGAGCTATGCTTTACACCAAAAACCGTTCACAAAGATTGTTTCGCCTTTTCACCGGCTCGTCTGTCGAGGCAATAAAGTTGTTTCATGGCAGTAACGTTCACCAAATTGGACGTGAAGTCGTTTTGGGCAGCTAACGTCTTACTTTGCACTTAACAATGTTGTGAATTGAGATGAAATAAAGATACAATGTATTGGTAAGTAGGTAACACGTCTAGTACCTACATTCTAACCCAAAATATGGCAGACTTCCCACTTATTAGAGGTAAGTAAAGAGTGTTAATTGTGTTGTCTTTGTTCAAAGCATTCTTTATGTGAAATGAACCAAGCACATGTGAAAATAAGTGGTATAGGTATTTATCATTATTTCACAGATTCGGCGGATTTGGCTGTCATTTTATTGCAGTGATTTAGATGTCCAAGGGACTTTAAATACGTACGTGTTAGGTAGTATTTTATTTGATCATATAAACTTATGCTACAACACCTAAAAATCTGTCACCCTCCCGTAGTATTTTTTACTTCACACCCAGCTAGGCTAGAAAAACGAATTTAAGGCGTCCGTTATTTTTACGGCAAAATGTCTTCATAAAGACTTTCATGTATGCGCATATTAAATAAATGACGCCCATATCCGTGCCACGCGGAAATCTGGGCGACGACGTGGAAAATTTATGTTGTTAATATACGAAGATACATAACTATATCTAATTACCCAAAAAAGCTTGACAATGTCTATTAGACGGAAAGAGTACCTAGTTAAGTAAGTACTTTAGATTATAGCAGCTAGCAAAGTAAAATTTTTAAGACGAATTCACGACAGACTTGCCTAAAGACAAAGATTTACTGTCGAAATATGTATCAATGCAGCGCGATACTGATATCTTATGCGCATACATTTAGAGTATCTTACGATGCCACATTACCCTCTGCGGGTAATGACGTGTGAAGCGTAAAGCTTGGTAACAGCCCAATAGGGGTTCGCTCGTCCCATCCTATGGTTGTTTTCATTTGATACTCAAGAATATTGATTAAAATTGTTTAAGAACTTTCGCTTACCACAGTGTAATAACAAACAGAAACGACAATTTCGCACCAGTTCAAAAATAACTTACCTTCCTCGGAACAAATTAATTTATGTTTATTTTGCAAGACGCCGCGGAAACTCATCAACGAGCAATCTAAACCTTATCCATCACAAAATAATGTTTGAAAAACTTCGATGTAAACACTCGAATTGCGAAGATTTGACGAGAAGTTGACAAAATGTTCTTTATCGCGAATTCTGGTAAATGCGCGTTAAATTCCAGATTTATTACGAAACTTACGAGTTTTAAACGCTGCCGTCGCGCCTCCCCCGCGCCGTATATATTGGCAGAATTAACTTTGTGGCACAGACTTATTTCATACTAGCTTTGTCCGCGACTTCATTCGGCTGGAAAAAAAATTCCTGGTTGGGATAAGGAACTTATACAAGGGTGAATAATCTGAATTAAGGTGGCGACTTCGCCAGGGCAACTACTTCAATCGTGGGTACGACGCGAAAACGTTCTTAGAATACATTTAATAGACCATAGCCCAAAAGTATGATCAAGTACAGTCGCCATCAGATATATAGTAGCGGGCGCCTCAAATATTTCGGAGCAGCATTTCAATTCGTTACACTAAATAACGTTAGTAAAATCAGAACACGCAATTAGCAATAAATATAAGAGCAGCAACTTTTCAATAAAATCGGGACGTCACAGATCGTCAAAGGTATCGATGCAGTCGGGCTGATAATAAGAATCAAATATCTGAACATTTGTGGAAAATATCCCTTTACTTTGTAACAAACAGTTTAAATTACAGTGAATTATGCATGCAAACGAGTTCACTATATGTACCTATAGGTGACATCTTTAATTTTGGCATGACGTATGAGCCATATTTCTGTTTTCTTTGGAATTCGAATCTATTACTACATCGCATGGTTTATTTTCCACAAATGTTTAGATTTTTTCTCAAAAATGTCCGTTAAAGTCGTCATTGTTAACTACATATCAGAACAGGAAGTTAATTGTTGCCGGTCAGTCCAAAATTAAAAAAAAAAAAAACATTACTGTCGCGCTAAACTCGACAGTAATGTTGTATACAAATTCCATTACTGTCTAGTTATTAACTTTTTAAAAATGCAAATCACCATTATAAAATAAAGGCATAAGACTTAAAACATCAAATTAAAAAAAAAAAAGCTAGTACGACAGCGTGTTTATCTGTGTCTGAAATAGCTTTAGGTGTTCTGGGTAGAAAAATACACTCTTCAAATGCCATTGATAGAAAAAGGCGCCAAAGCAAAACAATTTTCACTATTTTATTTTCATTTATTTTTGTTGTTTTATTTTAGATTTTTGAGAAAAGCACTATACTTGCCTCGGCCAGAATAGCATTGCTGGCTTCGTATTATTAAACGGACTCGCAAGCTCGTCCGTTCAAACCAATACTCAGCCAGCAATTGCCTACTTCCTGGCCTAGACAGTAATGTACTATTATCAGCCTGACTGTATCGCATACCTTTGACGATCTGTGCTTCCTGATATTTTTACCTCATTAAACGTTCCGAATTTACTGAAATTTAATGCTGCTCCGAAATATGTGAGCACCTCGCCCGCTACGATATATCTGATGGCGACTGGCACAAGTTAATGGTAATACCAATTTTGCATTTAAATTAATTTCATTTTTGGTTACTGCGACAAAGTATTTAGAATCAGCTAATTAAAAGGCTGACTTGTAAAACATGTTCGCAATGATACAACAACATAAGATAATTTTCAATTTATTGTATAGATATACACATTCGCATATAAAATTGTCTAGTAAGACTATCTAATAAATTAGACCTAAGCAATTTCATACATACATAGTTTACTATCTGGTGGATTTGTAAATATAGATAAATATAACATATCCTCCAATGTACACAATATCTATTAATATCGTAACAACATATTTTATATAAAAAATGTAGTTGTGGGCACTTTATAAACAAATAATAATTGCTAGAATCAACAGGTAAAATGTAATAAGATTAATTTTGTTAAAATTCATCATAATTCGTGACGACATATTATAGGGAATAATTAATTAGATACTCACCGTCAATAATTTTAAAGTTCATCACTGAAGTCCAACAGATATTTAAAACTAAGCTCACCTACGGGGGCAGACTTTGCAATCATTTTCATTATTTACAAATTCACTAGACAACACATTCAAAGCCTGTTTTTGTAAAAAAAAAACGGCTTGTGTTAGTCCACTGACGTGTTTTAAGTAGTACTTTCGTTTAAAATAATGAACAGGTCATTTAATAAAACACCCCAAGGTAAGTTTTCAAATACCTGTTACAAATTGTCACATTTGATGGACACAGCTTTTGAGACGAATTTTAATGTGATTTTTCACTATACAGCATGCAGCATTTAGAGAAAAACAGGATAAGATTCCTTTGGTAGAACAACCGTGTTCGAAATCAGGTATTAAGAATGGAAACAATTAAGTCGCTAAAGTAACTTTGAATGGCAAAAGTTTTACAAAATGTGACATTAAAAAAGAAATTCTTACCACTATTGGTCACTCTCATAGGAATAACGGCAGTGTCTGTTTCGTTTTTTATGACAGTGATGGCAAAAAGTAATAAACGTACATAGCTACTCGAACAAGAACTCTCTGGCGACTTTGACTGCGAACAGTGACATCTAGCTGATAATCAGGAGACTCAGTTTCATTGGACAACATGGCGTCACTTGAGAGGCAGAAGACGTAATGACATCTAGCGGAAGTTGCTAATATGGGACTCTTTAATTCGAGTTAAAATTTTAATGGAAGAACAATAATAAAGAAGAACTATTACATCAAAAATGATAACACAGCTAATAACAGTCTTACAAAGTCAAACTGGATCAATAAATATATTATGCATGATAATGATAAGTAGTATTAGACAATTCCGTACGTCATAATATGGCTGCGCTCACGAGATGTTTCACGTTATCTGTCGAATTTGTAAGGACTGAGATTTTGGTGGCCATTGTGAGATTATGAGCATGTGAAATAGCAAAAGGTGTTCGTTTGCATCCTATCCGTGACTAAACGCGTCTACCTGTAAACAAACAAAGAGGTGGTGTTAAGATAATACATCACAATAAACTTTGTTGCTGTGTTATTTGAATTGCAAAAAAAATGGTTAAAAACAAGAATTTGCAAAAAAATATTTTGAAACAAAGCTTTTCCTGTCTGTGCTTGCATTGTCAGCCAATCCACACAACTTGTGAAATTCGATTTGCAATCTGGAGCAGTCAATTTTATTGGACTTGTCCGAGTTTTAAACTTAAAGTAGGCTAGGGCTATTACGCATAGTACGCACTGAAAATCTTGCATGCTACCCTAAGCAGAGTATGGTTGATCTCAATTATTTCTGATGTTCACCAATATGTATGCTACCTGTACCTACTCAGCAAAATAAATTCATTTCATTTCATTTAAGGTAGGCTCAGGGGCGTGCAGTGGGTTTTGACAGAGGGTAGGCATATTGACAACAAAACCCGTATTGGTACGAAGCGTGTTGGGCACATTTACGTATACTTACAAGCACTGCTTATATGCCTGTAAGGGATGCACGCGTCTGGGTAGGCTTAATAACTAAGCAAACATCTCACCTCTTCTTCGGCCCCTCATCCTTCGCTTTTTTCTCTTGCTCTCTTTTCTTAGCAGCTTCTTCCCGCTGTTGGCGAATGATGGCCAGCCTCGCGAGGTCAGCGCGGGCCTGATCCGTCTTGCCTTCTGCATGCGCCTTCTGGTACGCCGCAGCTGCCCGCTGCCGCTCTATCTCTTCACGCTCACGTCTAGAAACCAGGAAATAAACAGAATTGGCATTGTTCATTTTTTTTAGTATGCTCCAATTCGAAAACCATCATTTATCCGATTTATCTTGTCCGATTTCAAAAATACTTTATGATTGCAGATATATTTGTAAAAATACTTTGAACCTTTGTTTGACCGAACGACCCGGTTTTTAGACAGAATCCAGCATCGAATGTTTGCCACAAAAATGAAAAAAAAAAGTTTAGCTATGGCAACTGTCACGTGTCACTGTCAAATCGACAAAACCATAGAAAAAGCCGTTTTTTTATAGCCAGCCGAACGAAGGCGATTGGGATTCTGTCTAAATTCACGAATTATCAAACAGCGAAAAAATATGTATTATTAATTAACAAAGCTACGTAAAAGCATAATATTCAAATTAGTTGCTTGAAATAGTCCATTTTATCAAATAAAGGTGTTAAAAGCACAGCTTAAAAAAAATGAACAATGCCAATTAACAACTAGCTTGCAACTAGACTATATCTGGGTAACACACAAAATAGTATCTACAGTAATGTTTCGTTGTAGTTCGAGACTCACCTTGATAGCTGCGGTTTCTCTCCTTCCCCTAAAGAACTATTCAGATTCGATAATTTCTTATTCTTTTTCACAACTCTGTTCGGATTTTCTACTTCAATGAGTCCGGAAACACCCTTTGCTTTTGTTGGATGCTGAAATAAAAAAATATTCATAGTAAACATTTTATAATAATTTCGCAAAAATAATCCTATACAAGTTGAGATATTTTAAACTGCATAACGGATTTTAATGCAATTTTCATCAATAGAGTGAGTCAAAAGGAGTTCTTATAGTTAATATTGTTTTGTGTTTTTAATTCGTTGAAATGTGGCAATAACTGTTCAAGATATAAAAAGGCAAGTGAGGTGAGAGCTTTTATCAAAAACGCTGACTTATTTAATCTACATTGCACCCGTGTGAAGCTGAGGCTGGTCGCTAGTACTCAAAAAATGTAATACATTAATTTAAGCTATTTCAACAATACAATACAATACAAATATTTTCAATGGGTTTTATAGAAAATATGTGGAAATAATTACATCTTCATCTGAGTCACTTTCATCGCTGCTGCCCGAGCCGGATTTATTGTCAGCCGACTCCTCTTCGCTGGAGGACTCATCTCCTCCATGCTCCTTTCTCCACCTGGAAAATTTGCATCATCAATAGGATTAAATCTAAATAATAAGAAAAATACAAGATTAAATCTAGTTAACTCGAAATATAATTAAATAATAAGAACATAAGATATTATACATTAAGTTTGTACAATCACCCTCAGATACAAAGAGTATGTTTTCAACAATACAACTTAGCCGGCATAAGCGGTTGTGTGGAAGTTCTTAGACATCAATAATTGATAACCCTTATAACCTCTGTGCTGTTCTCTCACATAAATTGTACATTATAGTAAAATATAAAAGTGGTCTATGTATAGTACAATGTAAACATGTCAATTGCTAACACATAATGGGGCTTATGATAATTTCAAGACAATGATGTTAATTTACTGCAGCTCAGCATTACTAATAATATTAGTACATACATTTTCGCAATTACTGTGGACTAATTAAAAACAACATTTTTACATGTATGTGTAGTTTTAAAAAAAAGAGCTGTATACCCAGCAATCTTTTAAAGAATATAAAATGTTAAAGTTGAATTAAAACTTTATTTTTACTTATCCACGAGTCAAGATAAATAAAATTAAAGTGAGTAGAATGTTCTCACAGAAAATGTAACAACAATTTTCAAAGTTGATTTGATATATGCTCCACGGTGGGTCGGCCATCATTGTTTTACGATGAATGTATGCTATCACAAGCTAGCTGTAGCCAAGTATTCAAGTCGGGCAGTAGGTTAAATAAAATTAAAACTGCAAAAAAATACGTGAAATAACCCCAATATTCATGTTATAAGTCAAAACTAATTAATGTAATGTTATGAACATTTCAAAGGAGGGTTGTTGAACTCCCAAAACTCCCTCTGGCTACACCTATGTGTCTATCTTTAACGAATGAACTTCGCATCACATGAAAAGTACTTTATATTTCTTATATCTCTTCCAAGGAAGCATTGACAATCTCTCCACTTGCCAATAATTTTAAAACACGCAAATTGGCAAGTTGCAATATGTAAAGGTGTCAAACAGACAAAGACAACCAATATAATATTCGTAATACATTAGTTTACGAATACAAAGTAAACGCAGGCTAGTAATATTGAGGAACAACAATTTAGCTGCCCTAAAATGTGAAATGCATCATGAACTTACTTTTGTTTCAGCTCTTCTTGCTTTCGCTGCTCTTCCAGCTCTTCAGGGCTGGTAAACTTGCGATTGCGGCCCTTGTGATTGGTGTATTTTCCTGGAAAACATCAAACGTACAACGTGAAAACAACGCGAAAGCACATTTTCTAGTAACATTGGGTCGACATTGAAAAAACATAAGAGCCAAGAAATGACACACTTTCTTACCACGTGGCATGTTGAATTGACAGGAAACTGGCTGAGATAAATAATAAAACAATCCTAATCAGTTTGCAAGAGCGCTAAAGGATTTTATTCAGCAAAATGAAATATCGTACAAATTTAGAGTTGACGTTCATGCCGGAACTACAGCACAGATAACAAAATTCTGTTCAATTAAATGTCAATGCCGTGTAGCGGTAATTTATGAAATTAACGATGAGGTTAGCCAACAAAATAAAATTAAAAAACCTTTTTATCGGAATAAATATTTTTATTATACATTGTTGTGAAAGAATTATAGGAAAAATATACGTATACTTAAAACTAGAGTAGTCTACTTAGTTCCAGGAACTGTTTTAATTCTTCGTAATGTTTGTTCAAGTATTTAATCCTAACTTATAACCTTTTATTCTAATACGTCATCATGGTACTTCTTCAATTATTTCTTATCTGTAGATTGATTTTTATTTTCATTACGTGTTGTTATTTTTCCTGGCAATTTCATAAGTGTATTTTGTAATTCAGAATTCAGACATATGGAAAACTTTCTTTAAATTACGCATTTTAAGAATAAGAACGTAAAAAAACTTCTATAACAATGTTTTGCCCCGTCTCTTACATACCCATGTAACCTAACCTATATATTTTTTTAACTTCTCTGTGTAGAAAATGTGATTAGCGCGAAAATTATGAGAACTCCTTGTCAATCAATGGCGCCAAAACATAAAAAAATATTGGACACTTTCACGTCACTTTAAAAAAATCTTTCCCGTGGAACCAGTAAGTACTTATTGGAGGTTCATCTAAAGGAGAATAAAAAGAACCAAGCTAAAGGTAAATGTCCTGATCGGCGCCCTAATAGCAACAGTCCTTCTTATAACTGGTCTATTTTTATGCCAGATCAGGTTCTGTAGTAACGCGCAGGTACTTATTTCACGACCGACACAAGTTGCGTAAAAATAAAACGTAATCGAAATGTGGCGATTTACTTGTAATCTTGATAAACAATGATTTTGTTTTAAAAATAACCTTCTCCCTCTTGGAGGTGAAATAATAGTATCTAACTACAACATCGCTCCTTTTTAATTAATTAAGTACTGCCTACATTTCGCTTAGGGGCGGGGCTCTACTAACAATGGGTTTATATTCACTTGGCTAGTTTGCAGAGAACCCTCGGTGCGCGAGTCTGACTAGCACTTGGGCGGTTATTTTTCAACAATTTTACATGTCTTCCATTTTTATTTGTTATTAGTTACTTTCTGATGTATCTTTCTATGTATAGTTTATAGACTATGTGTAAATAAATTATGTTACTAGCCTATTTTACATTGTGTTTCATTCATATGAAAGAGAGTTCAATTTTCAAAGTAGTCAAATCATAAAATTTGGTTTTGCAAGATTACAAACGATGAATGTCCACTGGACGGGTAAACTTACGAGACGTTATCGTCATTGATGAATGAGTCACAGAGAAACGTGTGATACTGAGTGAACTTAACCCACGAGACGGCGCCTACCTAAATGTCACAGTGGAGGTCAACGACCTATGTTTTTTTTTTAAAGTAGGTACGACTTTGTCTAAACCTCACTAGGTTTAGACAAAGTCGACCAAGAAAACGTTCTACACTTTATTTCAAATTTTATTAATCACAGGTCCAATCCAAGTACAAGATCGATTGAACTTATATGTATCATGTATCTTAAAAGTTACGGTAATGGGGGCTATCGCGTGTGAATTTGCCACTAGAGGCGCTAGTGTCGCGTGAGGTCCAATAACATTCACTTTTCACTGGTTTTAGCGGGATTCGTGACATTAATTATAATTTCTTTCATTTACCTGCTGAAAAGTGATCTCCTACGTGAAATTATCGCAAATATGGATTATTTGGCGATGAATGCGAACGCTTTGAGAGCGGAATTAAGAAAAAGTGGCGCAAAAATAAAAGGCCTCAAAGAGCAGCTAATTCAGAGGTTTGTTTGTTTAATAAACTTATTGAGATTCAAGATTTAAAACTTTGTTTCGGCGCCGGTCTTATAAAGTCGCCTTTGACAGCTATACCTCTGGACCTTAGTCAACAGTGGCGCCAACTGGTGAGCAAAGAAACGATAGTCCCCATTGAGGAAATATTTACCGTTCCAGGTATGGGTACGACGACGATGATCTGATTCAATCATGACTATTAATCGATATAGATTGCATTCCATTGTGCTTAGAACTTATCAGATGGAACTTAGTTGCGTGGATTTTCCAAAGAAAAAAGATTTACCCATTTCCTTAGAGCAGGAAAATAACACTTGTGTTAAACTAAAAGGTACCTATGCAGCTATGAAATAAGTATATTTTTTAAACAATTTATTTTAGTTTGGCTTTAAAGTATGAGTGGAAATATTTACGCTCTTTATTTATAACAAACTTTTTAATGTCCTCGATCAGAACATCCTTACCTCATCGATCAAACCAGCGACAGTACGAAATGCAGCAATTGCATTGTTATGAATTCATAAAAAAAGTTCAGATCATAAGCCGGATATTTTTGTGCAAGGATACACGTCAAGTGGTACGGTCAAGTGCAAAAATAAGTATCGATAGGAACTTTTCAAAAATATGTCCCACGACCTTCTTACGCTGGTGTAAGAGCGTATGATACTTATTTTTGAAACTTTCTCTTGACTGTACGTACAAAGGGGAGATTTGCCAAATATGTAATGGCGCTTCTTCACTATTACTTTCAAGTGTCAAAAAGTCACCCCCAACTATCTCACTTCACCTCCTCCCTCACCTCCCAAAAGTCATTGTTTGATACTCGAAACTTGAATTTGAAGGAAGTAGTGTAGAGGTAGGTGCTTTATGGAGGGTCCACCCATTACACCCGGGCCCGGGAGTAATCAAATAAAAAAGACGGGGGAAAGTACTTAGGTAGGTTCACAGCACACCAAAATTTGTCAGCAGATCCTGACGAATGGCAACCCTGCGCAGTATCCTTCTCAACTCGACACGAACAACTAAAGGTTTGTCCTGTTACAGAAACCGCCTAAAACCTAAGCACGAATCATTCACCTCGATTCACAATCGGTTATTGTCAAGTCAAGGCTGAATGACAGTTTACTATGTATGCGGCGTACGCGACACCGAAACCTAATGTTTTGACGATTGTTTTGATGTAAACACTACAGCCGAAGATCAAGAAATAGATTTGAAGAAAGTGGAGAAAAAATGGCACACGCGACCTTGTTTAGAAATTGGAAGGTTCGCAAGCTTGGTATAAAGTTAACGTATGTTAAGTTAACTTATGCAAAGTGTTAATGAATAAGGGGGTAAGAATATTTCGTGGCTTATCCACACCATACATTAACAATGAACTGTTTTATCGAATACAACTCCATTCCTCATTGTAGCGGTGCACTGCCAATATTATCGTAAGGACAGTGATATTTACTGCGTCCTCTGTCACAAACCGCGTGTTCCAAAAAGTCACAAAATGAGCGTAAACACTATAGTTGCCTACCTATAGGTGGTAACTGTAATTCAAATTGAACCTTTTTTATCTCGTTAACAGCATTATAAATTTCTAAACGACACTGAAAATTAGAACACAGAAAAATCCGAAATGTAAAGCTATGGCCGGGGATCGAACTCGGGATCCTCGTCATTCCGTGACGCGTGCTATATCCCTACACCACCCGTAGCAGGTGGGTAAGCCTTCAAATTTTTCTATCTGTTACTAGCGCTGTCACATAACTGTGTTTAGAGTGTTGCAGGTAGGGTTGCCACCTTTTTTTTGAAGAAATATAGTATTTTTCTCAGAACCTTGCCAAAATATAGTACTTTTGGGAAATTTTGGAAAAAAATAGTACACATTCATTCATTTATCATGTTTAAACATTATATACAAGCAGTGGAGTTAGCAATGAAAAAATAGTATTTTTCGTACTATATTATATTTCTATAATATATAGTACTTGACCGCAATATAGTACGATACTATATAATATAGTACAGGTGGCAACCCTAGTTGCAGGAGACCCTATCGGTGTTATCGAAGATAGCTCTACGCCCTCCACGGCACAGAACCTCCGCATCGCTTTTTTTTTTAAATATGTGCTGTTTTTTTCTCATTTCCAAGAGGAACGACTACGAACTAGTCCGAAACATTCGAGCATCACTCTACTTTTATTCGTGAGTTATCCGTTTATGTAATTCTGTTATTCTTTGTTTATAAATATTATACTTCGTGGTCCGTTTCTCACTGATTTATTTCGAATACTGTGCTAGATTACGAATCTAACGAACGGTTTTTTTTACAGCGAAGCCTTAAATACTTAACTACTGATTTGAAATACTGAAACGTACCTAAACATAAAATTGCTTTATTATCCTTATGAAGACAGAACAGCATACCCCGCAGCTTTAGGATTAAAATAATCCGTGCCGCATGCCATTTACTCTAATAATAACAATTAACCTAAATAATTCCACAATAAAAACATAACCACACTCTTGCGCAATTATTCACTTCAACAGTTTTGAAAAATGTATGCAATTACACGGAATTTAATATACGTTTTGTTAAGAGATAAATTCCCTTCCGATGGCCCCTCATATCGCGACATAACGGTTTATTTGGGACACATTAATCTTTTTGCGAGGGAAAGAATTCGAGGCATTATCGTTTTTTATATCGAACATTTTGTTTCAGGTTCCACATTATAGCTCTTAATTAAAAAGGTTCTTTTAACTGGTCACACAACGTTGTACTCTGTTTGTTAAAATTGATTGGTTACTTTAATTCGGTAGGAGATGTGGACGTTGTTAAATCGCATATTCAGTGAAGACTTAACGAGCGCCAATACATGACTGTTTAAAAGTTAAATAAAAGGCTTAAATTTAAATTAAATCGTGTCGGAGGGCTTAGTAATTCCATCTCGTATAATTTTAGGATGGTCATCGTTGTTTTGTCATTCCTTATTTAAGTTTTAAGTATATTATTATGTAAGCATGATATTATGTATAGTAGTAAAATTAATAAAAAAACGTCGTGAAAAAAGAAAGTTTAACCTTACGACTCCTGTCAACAGTCGTACAAATCGAAATAAGTAAGCCTGACCAGAAATGTAAAAAACTTCGCTACGTATATTGCGGATAATTTCGGAACTAACTTCTGTATGGACTATACTATTCTATGTGTTACCGTTTAAAAGATACAGTGGCGACACCAATGCAGGTTTTATATATTTCTGGTCAGGCCAAAAAAAGCTGGCACTGATGTAGGCGACCGTCAAATAAATACGTAATAGGTAAAATAATTAAGATATAATACTTACTATAATTTAAAATATAGCCCAGTGAATCACCTAAAATAATTTAAACCAGCTTAATCTATCAAGTTTTTTTCAGGCTCTTGCTCGTCAGCGGCTGTTAGTTTTGTCGTACACACGTATAAGAGGCGAAGGAACCACGGCGCGCGTCCACATACAGCCTCGCTGAGACCTTGTCCGCTACGCAAGGACGCTGGCAGCCCCTGCACGAAAAACGCCCGCCACTACCGAACGAACGCGCCCGCGGGAAAGTTCACTTTGAATCTAGAACTATTTTGTTTTAAAATCGTGATAGCGGGATTTTTTAAGTAGCCAGTATTTTGTTACTAGAAAAAGTTTTCCGATTGCAAACTTTTTGCTGAGTGTTAGTGAAAAAGTGTTGCGGAATTTAAGGTAAGATTATCTTTCGCATAATAATATAATTAAACATTAAAATTAAAATATTAAAATAAGAAATTTGGGAGACATTCTGTTTTAGATTAGGCACTCGTTGAACTCTTTTTAACGCAAGAAACTTTATTATCAGTTCGCGCAATTTTACTCATGGTGTTTGGTTATTTAGGTTGGTGTGACGTTTAACACTTTTTTAAGAGTAAATATTATCGCCAACATTACATTTTTGATTAGTTTCAGTGGAATCTATAGCGATGCCTAATTTACACCCAATATTCATAATATTTACAGTCATGCAACAAGTACAAAAGTCATTCATAAATTTTATTTAAGAACTCATTCAAAAACATTTAGTGTAATATATTGCAAGTTTATTTGCTAGGTTCTTGTAATATACCCTTTGTTTTTTCTTGACCACAGAAAATTATTCCTAAAAGTTTTTTTTAAACCGAACATATTCATTACTTTCACGATAACAATTGGTTTTTCCATCTCGTATTTGCAAGTATTTGCATGTTACATTTTTCAAGTCATCAAGGTACCGTATTTTGAAAAACCATGTTTATTTTAACATTGTGATTGTGATGTGTTCTCTGATGATCATCAAAATATTACCGATGTGTTTTATCGTCCTGTGTAAGCTTATATGAAAAACACACCAGTCCTAGATATGAAAAACACGCCAGTCCTAGCTATGTCTCTACATTTTTTATAAATAAAACATAGGTAGGTACTTACTTTTGTTCATGTAGGCCAAGATGTAGAGTGAAACAAATAAAAATGACTATTTCAAAACAGTACGTGTGCTATATATAGTTCTAATCTAAAGTATGTAAGGAAATAATATAAATATATTTTACTGTAGTATAGCTACAATACAGAGCTCTCAAATTAAGTGTGTGCTGGATTTGTTTTAGCTGATTTTTGCATATTACAAGTAAGACAACATCTTATGCTAAATATTGTTTCTTTCTTTTACTGATTCCTGGTACCTACAGGTAAACAAGTTCAAAAGTCATAATGACTCAAGTGCCTTTTTGTTATTCATTATAATCATTATCGTTGTAGTGAGTTCCTATTTTCACGATCAGGGGCCCGATTTTTGAAAGCACATCACTCGAAAGTGGTATAAATCAGCTTATATCTCCAAAACTACAGCACTTATCAAAGTTTTGACTAGTTCACAAGATTAATGAGAGCTGTGATTGTCTTTTATGCTACTCGTCATTCAAATTCAGCTCAATTTTTTACCACTTTCGAGTGGTATTTTCACACATGTGCTTTCAAAAATCGGGCCCCAGCGCGCAGTAAATAGGAACGTAGACAGGGTAAAATTAAACATATCCATTGCCAACGTTGTATATTAAATAAGTCTTTCATACTTTTGCTTATTGAAAACAAAACTAAGTTTGAAAATTATAGTAGGTGCTTGCGTATAACTTTCAAAGTACAAAAAATACACCCCCTTGCAAAAAAAAACGGGCACCCGTGGTTTTTGTAATTTATGTGCGTAAAAGCTTACTTTCCAAGCTTTAATGCCTAAAAATCTGAAAAACCATAGGTGCCCGATTTTTTTGCAAGGGGGTGTACATTCTCTGTTTGAAATTTTATTATGCCTCTATTTCCTTTGAAAGTAAAATGTAATGAATTCTTTTGGGCGCACATATATCACAGTGCTGCAACGTAAAAGAACTATTTTTGCAAACATTATTTATTACATAAGCTACATTTTACGTTCGTTGTACTAAACTATTTTTATCTCAAACTACATTCGTCCCCTTAACCAAAGAAATCCTTTTTCTCAGTTTGTATTGTTAGTGTCCGGAGCGGAGATGCGCGATAGCAACGCGCACGGCTCATGTTAATTCAATCGATAGCTGCCAGCATTCCCTGTCAGATAACTAGCACGGGAGCTTAGGGATGTAGGAATTTCTCAAGGCTCGAGCATTCCAGGAACAGTCGATACCGGCTCTAGGGTAGGGTACAAGGCGCCTGAAGTAAAACGAGGGGCCGCAGATATCAATTTAAAAAGGGATGACATAGAAATATTGGTGGCGGAGATGCAGTTGCCGACGTTGTTGAGTGAGCCTTCCTGTGGTGTTGCCGCTGGGTCCAGACTTATTTTCAGAATTAGGAAACTTCCGTGCTGGTCTGGGAGCAAAGGAAAAACATAGAATGTACCAGTTGCTTCTCTTCCCGCGCAAATGGTAAAAGCCCATCGAGGGAATGGACGAAAATAGGAATCATGTTATAGGGGATGCGGCTAGCAACCCATCATTATTTTGATTCCCTTTCCACCTATTACGCCCACATTCATGCTAAACGTGGCTCTTAGGTTTTGTTACCTTAGGCTGTGTCTACCCCGTAAGGGATAAAGACGTGATTTATGTATGTATGTAGAAAACTTGGGCATTAGTTCGTATGTGGGTGAAGTGCTGTCTGGGAACTTCAAAACAGTACATTGTTTCACAGTGATTCCAGGTTGATTCAGAAATTCTTCTTTACCTAGAGACTTATGGTACCTACTAATTAATAATATAGTATAACACATAAATTCTAACAAACACAAAGGTGTGAATCTGAGTTCAGACCCATCGATCCTCTGCTCGAGAGGTTGTAGGTCAAATCACTAAGCTACTACAGATTTTTGAAATGGGCCTTAATGTTCTCAGATGTCTAAATGTAACTTAATACAGAAATTAAAGCTTTTCGTGAAAAACAACCTTTGGAATTATCTTTCACTTATTCCCCTATCCACTCTAACACAAGAAGGAAGTTATTGAACATAATTTTGTAAAAAATTGTTTCAATGGAAAATGTCCACAAATCTTTAAAAATACAAAGGGTTTAAGATTTCCTGGAGAATAACAAACCGAATAGGTTATGTTCTTTAAACCATTTGTTTTTGTTGTCATTGTTAGTCCAAATACTCCCTAATGTGGCCTCACTACACTTAACCAATTCTTCCGTGATCGCAAGCATGGGTAATTTGTGTTATTTGTAAAAAAAGCCTAATAAAAAGCATATTAAGAAAACTCGAATCCCTAGTAATTGGAGTAATCAATCGTCTAATTATTGGTTGTCTACGCGGTATTTTTTTCTTCAAAGTGATGTAAGAAACACAAGATTGGCACAGTAATTATTATGTAGCCATCAATAGCTACTATTTCAACGTTCTCATGTTTTAAAAAGGCCACCAACTTCGCTATATAGGTAGAGAAGATAGAACACGTCAATTCGGATTCTACAAAAAAGTGCAGCAGATCGATCACTTTTCCTGAGCGAAAACAGTTCAAGGGTTTGCATTTCACAAAAGACGCAATAGATTGAAAGCTAAAAGTCATTTAATCTAAAATTAATTATTTTTAATATTACTAGTGACTTATCGGAGCCTTTTTTTACAATAAACGAAACATTTCGAGTTAAGTAGTTTATGACGCTTACACACACTTTAGATGTAAATGCGTTTAAATTATCTACATGTAGGTACTTTTTCCATTCAATATATTTGTTTATTGTAATAAATAATAACATCAACATGACACCAAAAACTATAGATAAATAAAATATAAGTACAACGTAAATGAACTGAACTAAAACTAAAATAAATGTAAAAAAGCGCTCCCCGCGGCATAGGGCCAAAGATGTTGGTAGCATTTCCTCGCTGTATCACAATACTGATTCTGTATGTTTAATTTGTCTTTAGAAAATCGGTGTTTTCAAATACCTCATCAGAAGATTTCCCCTTTTAAGAGGGTATAATTAATTCAATTTATGCTGTTTACATACGGTGGGTAACATGCTTGATAACAAGGTGTTACATCGTAGATAGGCAGCCTGTTCAGGTAAAATAGATTCCACTTTTATCCTGTCAAGCAATTCAAAGTGCCTGTTTTCCTACCAAGCCTCATTACAGAACCTCACTGAGATTATTATAAGGTCTACTTGATATTATGTTGCAGAAAACCTGTTCAATTCCCGTCGCGAAGCTACATTGAAAATTACCAGGGTAAAATGATAATGAGAAATGCAAAATTCTAACGATAAAAAGCTGAATATGATGGTTTTTCTTTGCAATTTGAGTTGGGATAATATTATGTATTTTATTTTTTGTATCTACTTGTTTGATACAATCAATTATATGCTTTTCGCTCTATTATGAGGGGATTGTTGGGCAGTAACATACGTGGTTATGAAAATACATGTTAGCTATCTGGTTTTCTTCTGCTTTTTTTGCAGTCATTTTTAGTAATATACTAGCTACTCCCCGCGACTTCATCTGCGTAGAATTATATATATAATTAAACCTTCCTCTTGAAATCACTCTAAAACACCGCACCAAAATCCGTTGTGTAGTTTTAAAGATCTAAGCATACATAGGGACAGACAGACAGACAGACAGTAGAAAGCGACTTTGTTTTATACTATGTATTAATATTGACTAAGCACATTACGTAACGTAACATCCAGAGGTTTTGTCTGTAAACGCCTATTGACATAGTTCTTTAATGATGATGAGATGACTCAATTTATAATGACGGGGTAGAAATCAAGGAAACAATCAGCGTATAAATTTGATGCGCGTCTTTTTATGTCGCTTGACTTTGTTTTATACCCTCTTGTTATTTAAAAATATAGAACTTTATACTTTGTTCTATTTAACATCAAAATTCCTCATGTAAACAAACGTTTCATCCCTATTAACATTGTAACTCTGTCAGTCTGTCTGTCTATCTGTCTGTATGTCTGTCTGTTACCTTTTCACGCTTAAACCGTTGGACTAAATTGAAACTTCGTATACAGATAGTTTGAGTCCTGGGGAAGGACTTAGGATAGTTTTTATCCCGGAAAATAGCATAGTTCCCATGGGATAGCGATAAGCGAATTCTGCGCAGACGGAGTCGCGGGCAACACCTACATAGTAGTAAAATGTGCTCTTTTATTGTTGTACACTCTAGCGATACTCAGGTACGGGTTTTGCCATATTAAGTAACCATATTATACACATAGATTATTTATCAATGAGTAAATTCATACGTGTAGGCCGTTAGATAGGTTGTTGACTTGATGGAAATTTAACCATTATCATATTATCGAGTAAACTTTAGATGCGAACAAAATGACAGGTGCAAAGTGACGACGTGCTAATTTGGCCACTGTTGTGGTTACGGTATTTGTAATACGTTGAACAATGTAAAATTCATAGGTTGTAAGTAGATTCTCAGGTCTTTAGATATAACCATAACCCACACTCGTAATCAAGGAGTCGTTAGTAGGTCCTATATTTCCGTTGACAAGAGACTACACTTAATGCATGGTTTCCATCAAACTTCTGGTTTTCAAACAGATTTTCTTCATTTTGACCCTAAACCTAAACCTATACCAGTATGCTTAGTGTAAGTTTTTGGTAACAAAATACGTCTCGAATGCGCTTGCGTTAAAATCCTACTAATATTATAAATGTGAAAGTTTGTGAGTTTGGATGTTTGTTACTCTTTCACGCCAGAACGGCTTGACAGATCTGGATGAAATTTAGAACATAGATAGATTATAGTCTGGAATAACACATAGGCTACTTTTTATCCCGGAAAATTGCGTAATTCCCGCGGGATAGCGATAAACGAATTCTATGCAGACGAAGTTGCGGGCAACCGCTAGTTTCAAATACTATGAGATTCGTTTGTTGCCGATTCGAGCCGCAAGTGGCGCTGCCAATTTTTCCATAGTAATAGTCCGAGACGCTTTTTTTTGTGTGAAAAATTACACTAGATGCTCAGCTTGTACAAAAAGGCTCAATCACTATCTAACTTGTTTAAGTTTATTCGTGAACGCAATCCAGCATAGTGCTGACACATTAACTAGCCGACAAGGAGTATATTCCCGCCCCAAATCAGGTTCAAACAGCTAATTCTATCTCGTAACCATCGCTGTAAAAAATAGACATTCGTTTAGTTGTTATCTCAAACCACGATTCAATGTTTTTGCTTCGAGTGTATGCAAATTGAGTTGCTATTCTTCTGCTGCGATCTACATTATAGCCGGGTTATCATAACGATCGGTCGCCGTGGGTGTGGATTGCCCCTTACGACTTTAGTATGAACGAGTACATAGTTGAGGAAATGGAATAATTCAGCTTGTGTAGATATAATCGTTTTAGGACACGTTTTCGCGTAGTTTGCGTAGGTAGTGCGGTCATAATTGTGTAGGCTTTGTACTGTATATTTTAGTTTACAGTTATTCATAAATAAGATATTGTAGCTTTTGCTGTAGGTACCTATAATTGCATATTTTATACAGCGATGTTATTATTGCAAAAAACCCTACGGTTCTTCGTTAATAATCTAGGAAGTTTTATATTTCAGTAAATAAATTCTGTGATTTGCACGTCACGCGAATTTCTACGTATTGCAATTTGCAACGCAGTGCTATCGTAAGGCTGTAGTCCCACAGAATCCTGCAATTCATTATGGTTGATTGTACATTCTTATGATCAGAAGGAAAAATAATATAAAACTAATTCATAGTTTTTCCGATGAAGCTTAAGCCCAGTACTAAATTACTTGGAAACCAGAAAGAAAAGAAATGTGAGCCTCTTTTTCAAAAAAGAGATAGATGGATATTAAAGCGATATCTTTTTTTTTACTTTTATGATGATAGTATATCCTTGTAGATAAATCCTTGGAGTAGAATAAGCTTGTCGTAGGCTTGTCCTGTTTACCGTAATCAATCCGGTATACGGCAATAATGAGACAGGAATGTATCTGGCACATTTGGCGAAGTTGCCAAGTAGGTGCCAAGGCAGATCTGTTGCCAAGAATTCGACATTTCTTCCCCAATTCCGATCGCATACTGTACCAGTTCCATAATTTGAGTTGTTTTGCTTTGACATTGAACTTGGTACGCGAAAAGCTTGGTAGATTTAAGACATCAATCAGAAATCGACAGTGACTAAGCATGTCAGATAAACATTGTACATTTAATTTATTTTAAATTTTGCTTTTGTCGTCTTGTGGTATTTTTTTCAGTCTTAAGTGTTTCATATTAAAAAACTGTTAATACAAAAGGTGTAACAGTAACCCTAAATAAAACAAATTTTATAAAACTTATCGACAGCCTCCATATTTTGTGACACTGAACTTATGAATTTAACCGTGAACATAGGATGTACCGGTTGCTTCTCTTCCCTCGCAGATGGTAAAAGCCTATTATGGAAATAGGCGCAAATCGTAGGAATCATGTTATAGGCGATGCAGCTAGCAACCCATCACTATTTTGATTTCCCTTTCCACCTATACGTGATTTATGTATGTTTGCATGTATGTAAGTAAAGTAACCTAAATTTAAAGTCTTCGATTTTTTTAAGTTACCCTTTTCTTAAAAACGTCTTTTACAAGTGAAATCTAGAGAAATCTAACAGTAAAGTCCAACGGTAAAGACTTACGCCGGGGCACAATGGGTGTGGATTTTTGGCTCACGTTACCTTGTCGCTTGACACGGTGTGTCACCATATTCATTCTTATCAATTAATTAGCAGAGGAACCGTTCGTATCTCTATAAATGGAGATGACAATTTGAAAACAATAGTTTGATATCACACATTTTGTGATTATCATTATCACTATACTTGTTAAGTAGGTATTGATCATTTTCGATAATTAGGACAGCTTATAGGTACTTATAGTTGGTTTTTGGCTGTGTCTCACTCCATATTTCATCCCCGAACAATGAACCACTTAACTTTATACAAGTGTAGAACTACAAACATGTATTTATAGGCTATTTATTTCCGGAGATTTAATTGTAGTTCAGTCAGCATTTTAGTGATTTTTTGTGTATCTACTATTGGTTTTTAGACAACATTTAAACATTAGGTACAGGCAGGATGGTTCCATTCCATATAACACGACGTTATCAAAATTTGAAGGCTGAAACAAGCTAATTGTAATACTAATCTCAAATCTAGGTATTTTTAGATGAACTTGGATGTAAAAGACTTAGATTAATATGTAACTGCGGATAATTTGTATGTGTACGTATCATTACAGATCAAAGTCAAACAGTGTGCCTAACACAACAAAGAATCCGATGTAATAATATCCTTTACATTTGGCGTTTGCGATAGGCATACATTGGTATGCGTGAAAATCGCTAGAGTAGTGTGTTACATTTTCGGGTCCCGAATGTATAAATTCTGAACACCAAATGAGTTCTATCTTTAAAAATTGATATCAATTGCCGCGTGTAATACGACCTAATTTGTTATTTTTTGGTTGTAATCTGCCTGAACAAACTTTGTAAAAAAGGAACTATTGGGGGCAAAAGCCGCGGGTATAAGCTACCTTCAAAGAAATAAAACTGTAACTGTCAAATTCAATTAGATCACAATTACCACTAAGACAATAGAGTCATCGATCTCGCACAAATATGAAATTGAACAAGATATCCTAATGCCTGTTCTATCGATCAAGACTAGACCGTTACTTGCGTCTTATCAACTTAGTCATGTTTGTCTTTCTTATTATCTGTCAAAAGTAGCCAGAGCACTTCATGTATTCCAGCAAGGTCACTGAACTTAAGTTTATGATCCTCAGAAATTCTAATTAACAGAATTTAAGATCGCTATCGGCCAAATACGAACTGAATAAGGATGTTTTGTTTCTTGCGGGAACAATGACCGTTTTTTGTTGGTTTTAATTAGGTAATATGAGTGGTTAATGTGGTAGGAGCATCTTTGAAGCATCTTGTTTTGTGCTGCGTTGTATAGTTTGACAAGTGCGAACTGTTACTTGTGAACGTAACAAAAACGGTTATTAAAATTGTAGAGATGTGCATCCTATCCTATGGCGCTCAAAGCTAGTTTATAAATGAGGCTAGCTGTCCAAGTCTAGCTGCCCAAAATTATTTTCTTTCAGACCTACTTTACAGTTTCAACATACGTACATAAATCACGTCTGTATCCCTTAGATACGGGTTAAAAAGAGCCTAAGATAACAAGGCCACGTTTAGCATGATTGTGGGTATTTAGGTGGAAAGAGGAATCAAAATAGTGATGGGTTGCTAGCCACTCCTATAACATGATTCCTAAAATTTTCACCCGTTCCCTCGATGGGCTTTTATCATCTGCGCGGGAAGAGAAGCGGTGGTAGATACATTGTATGTTTGTTCTTTGGTCCCAGACCAGCATGGAAGAAAGAAGTTTCAAGATCCTGTTAAAAGTAAAGTTTATTTAGTTAATAATTAAGCAGTAGGTAGGTGATTTGTATTGCAAACCTGTGTTATGTTTTTTATGTGGCGCTGTTTAACGAGAAATGCTCATATATTTTTTCAAAGACACAGAACCCTAAAGCTAAAGTTATCGGAAGTTATTAAAATGTACTTTTATGGTGCTCGGTAGTGTTGAGATTGCTTGCGGTTATTGTCCCATACTCGTTTATTATTTTTCGCCTATTTAATTGGGATATAAAATTTATGGTACCCGTTGCTTTGCATGTTTTTGACCTCCGTGTTTAGCTCAATTAGCAGACTGCCGGGGCAACGGTACCCGGATGAAATATCTTTTGACCAACAATTGCCCGAAAGTTAATCAGTCATTTAAGATTCATTTGTTACGTGGACAACTCGTGTTAGGAACCGTTAACAATTAATTTTTAACTAATTGAGATGTTTGAAGTGTGTTTAAAATCCCCGTTTAGAATTAATAGACAAGTAGGCAATGCTTTTGTTCACACCGTGGCGATGGACAATGAATCATTTGTGTTTAAGTAAAGTATTGTCACAGAAGATTTAGCGAATTGAGTGGCAACATTGTTCAACACTTTAGTGATTTGTCATTTTATAAAAATTTCATTTACTATCGTAGGTACTTACTTAACTCTAAATTGTTATTTGTTCTTGAATTGGCCAATTAGAGTGTGGCAGTTGTCACCGAGGCTTGGCGATTTATTTTTCAAACAAATTGTATTATATACCCGTTCTATTAGTTATATTATAATTTCTCTATGGGTATACTTAGTAAGGTGCGGTCAAGTGCAAAATTAAGTATCGATACGAACTTCTCAAAAATATGTCCCACGACCTTATTACGCCGGTGTAAGAGTATATGATACTTATTTTTGAAACGTTGAGTAGATACATATAATTACACTTGACTGTACCTAATCTGTATGGTTCAAAGACGCAGCTCACAAAAATAATACTTGGTCACAAAAAATTGCATTGCTGAGATATCAGCAAATATTAATTAACAGCTAGTAAACAAATTTAAAAGTTTCGCGATACTTTGTCTTTAAATGAATTCGGTCACATAACTGTGACGGAAACTCCTAGGAAATATGAGAAATGATCATTCTCATAATGCTCCTGTTTAAATATTCATAACTTAAAAAATCAAATTAAATACGTCTTAATGATAAGTTGAGTCATTTGATACACCGCTTTATTTGCCAAGGCAGAACAAAGATGTATGTTACCGGTTAGCGGTAATTAAAGACTTGCTGAGGTCTTAAAAAACAAGCTCAATTTTTGTTAAATACTATGATGATTTATGGCTGTTACAGAAGAAACAAACTTTATGTATTTTTTTGGTATTTTGCATAATAATTGGGTTTTGTCTAAGGATGTAATATTGTCCGGAGGCACTGACGTGTGATGATTTTTATTGAGGCACGTAGCTATTATTAGGTTTCTTTTTAAAGATTTATTTTTATGTGCATTGCCATTTTTTTAAGTAGGTAGGTAAGTGCTAATATATATTTTTTAATAATGAACTATATTCTTTTGACTCTATTACTTACACTGATACAACTTTACGAAACGTAAGTACCTAAATCAGATTTGCAACCTAGAATTACATGTCGTAAATTTTACAACTTGTACCATTACTTACCCAAGAAAACAACACCTCGGATTTTATTGACAACGGCATTCTTTAGAGGCAAATCTTTATATCCTTCGCCTGGGTGATGTATACCCAGTTATTTTCAAGGCTGCTTATTCATCCGTAAATAGAATACCCTTCGCCGTGCCATTGAACCAGATAAACTAACCCATTCCATCCCATATAATTAAGACGAAACAATAAGAAAGTGAGTAGCATCTAGCCCATCTACAAGTATTGCACAACGATCAGACTTAAGAATCGGCGGATGACACGATACCATCTGAAGCCGCAGGCCGTGAAGTGTTGCCAAACTAAACGATTTGTGTCGGATTGATTTATTGTGCTTTAACTCCAACTTATAGATCAATGATAGTCGACTGGGTGGAACTAGGTAATAGCACTTAGCTGTATGAGGTCCTGTCATAGAACAGCGTGGAACAGACACTACCCCGTTTCTTCAAATATTTACAGTTACATTTTAAAACAAAATATTAACATTTTCAAAGCTTAAATCCTGAAACAACGATGATGGAAAATACTTGGAGAAAATATCCGGAGAAAAAATATATTTTTTTGGCTCTTTGTACAGTCAAGTGTAATAATATATGTATCTAGACAAAGTTTCAAAAATAAGTATCATACGCTCTTACACCAGCGTAATAAGGTCGTGGGAAATATTTTTGAGAAGTTCCTATCCTCCGTCTTCACTGTCTTGGTTTCTTCTTTATCTTCTTTTTAATATGGCCCCATCGATCGATGCGATGATGATTCAAAAGTCTTGTGACAAAAATGTCGGCAACTTTGTACGCTATAACACGGTCAAAAGACCCCCGCCTCCTTCTCGGGCTCTTAGCCAACGGCCAATGATTTCCCTCGGAGACCGCCGGGAAATCATTAACCGATGCCCAGAGTGCACCGGACCAAGCACTGCTCTTCACCCCGGACGGATCCAAAAACGAGCCGCAGCTCAAGCTCTTGATCACACGCGGAGGTAACCCGACTCGCACCCAAGAGAAGCGTTTAAATATACCAATGTTGTACCTATTTAGGTATTCAAATATTAACATTATATTTCAGAGTGAAAACCGGGATATGATTTATGACAATAGGCACCTCCATGCCTGAATGGTGATGTCATCATTTAATGATGGCTCACGTCAGACGTGCATGGAAATCGTGATTGTAAGGGAAAATTTAATCTTAGTATGAAGCTCAATTGCAACGTCCTAACTGGTATACAGTAGGCCAAGGCATGATGATACCATTTTGTTATGATAGCTGATGATGCGTCACAGCCAATGAACAAACTAGAGGAAATAAAATAAAAAAGTACATATAGATACTTGCAATAATGATCAACTCACTCTAAGCCTAAATGAGACAGTTTTTCAAACAAAAAATATTATTCATATGGAATTTGAAATTAAAAGGTGGTACTGGCTGATCCAGCGACTGGATGCAACAGAGGAGATACGGAGGTTTCTCCTGAAAAGATTTTATTACTATATACTTGAGCTACTTACAATAATACTACACTTTAAGTATGATTAGGTATGACACAATCAGGTATGCCGTGCACGCAAATAATTAGGTACGTTTAATAAAATTAAAACAAAAGACACCGCTGTTGATGCAGTAAAGTGATTCCATGGACATAAATGACTGACGTCCGGTGCAATTAATGATTAAACCAGTTTAATTACTTTGAAACTGAAGTCATCAACATCACTCTAGTTTATTAACGGAAAAACTTGCTAACGGATCATCGTAAAATCGGTAGCCTTCAAGGAATGTCTTCCAGGCAACCAAAGCTTATACACTGTGTTATAAAACTAGTCCAGAACATAACAGCTTTTGGTTGTGCATACAAAAGTATTATAATATATATATTATCGATATTTAAAGCGTGTGAAAACTTTACTGGTTGCCTAACTATTTGCAGGAATATTCAGTATCACATTCGAAATATCGTGTATACTTATACATTGTAAACAAAAACAAAAGCACCTAGGTACTTGACGAAAATTGTGTAATTACCGGCTAAGCGAGCCGACGCATGCGTAGACGAAGCGTAGCCTTGGTCTTGAACTTGCTTCTCGCTACGCAACTTGTGCAACCTCGAATTACACAAATTACTGCGCCAGCTGCTGTAATACTTGTGCATCTAGTAACCACTGCTCCAGTTGGCTCAGTATGTAACCGGGTTAGGATTTTAAAGTGATTTAAATATTAATAGTGGGATATTTTGTTACTGTTTATGGTTTTTGCGTGAAGACAATAATTACCTACCCATTGAAATAAAACTATTTGTTAACCTATAGACTACAGACTAATTAAAGATATAGATACTTGAATGAAATTGTTTTGTTGATCTGGGTCAATAAAAAACCGTGAGAGCTTGAGTTTTTATTCACTAAAACTATAATTGTGCCCCTTTTACATAGCGACTCATTTTTTCTCATCAAAGTTTTCTATACAATCACTACTTACGTTAAAGGCTAATTATTTAAAGCTTTATGTTTAACTAGCTTCTGCCAGCGACTTGGTTTGCGTAGAATTATGCATTATAAACCTTCCTCTTGAATCACTGCATGTCTATTAAAAAACCGCATCAAAATCCGTTGGGCAGTTTTAAAGACCTAAGCATACTTAGGGACGGACAGACAGCGGAAAGCGACTTTGTTTTATACTATGTATTGATATTGACTAAGCACATTATATAACGTAAAATCCAGAGGTTTTGTCTATAAACGCCTATTGACATAGTTCTTTGATGATGATGAGATGACTCAATTTATAATGACGGGGTAGAAATCAAGGAAACAATCAGCGTATAAATTTGATGAGCGTCTTTTTTGTCGCGCACCACAGATGTCATAAAAACTAAACGACGGAAAATGGCTAAATGTGTTAAACGTTTATACATTGAAGGGAGTAAAAAATTGCTGGGTCCAACTGTGACCAGTAGCAAAATGAAAGAAATATTGTACAATGATGGTAAGTGATCACCACCGCCCATAGACACCCGCAACCCCGGAGGGATTGCAGATGCGTTGCCAACCTAGAGGACTAAGATGAAATGCCTCTTGTGCCCGTAATTTCCCCGGCTGTCTTCATATTATATGGAATGGAATTAATATTATAAAAAATTGGATTTAAAATTGGATTGGAAGCTATCCTCCAGGGCTATTGTAATCTGACCTTACGATAGTACTAATCATAAGATAGAAAGTTAGAATTAAATGTGTCTCTAGCTATTAGGTAGCTATTTACAATTCGATGACTAAAATGTTTATCTTTGCGCAAAAAAAAAATTGTAAAAGTCAGTACCTACCTACTTGTCTACCATTCAAAAACTATTCGCATAACCCATTTGAACATTTACATTTGAAACAAGTTTCGTTACAACTCAAGTCATTCCCAGATAGAATATCGTCTATCTGGCTGTTGGCCACAGGAATGCAGTTCTTGACCACAGCTGCTGCAAGTGAATCTTCCATGGAACCTGTTCCTTGCTTATGCCAAGAACTGCAGTAATAACTCGTCGCTTGATGCAGTTTTACTCTCGTTAAAATAAAAGTAAAAGGAGATTTTAGATTACGCATAATGAGCTAAACGAGGGATCGAGTACCTACACGGTTCCGCACGTATGTGGGTGCAGTATTAGGTATAACAAGTGCTGTATGCACTTTATGAGGCAGAGTTGAAGTTTTTACCTACTTAAAATTGCGGTGTTCATAGATGTACAATCCTTTAACTACTACTTCAACTCCCGACTAAAAATAAGAGACCAACAAATGGAAAAGGTAAAAATAAGTCCGGGTGAACTATTAGAAAATGCTAATGAAAACGATCGTAATTTGCTCACATGTGTGAATGTAGTTAAAACTGTTCTGATATATAATCTCATACTGGCACTAATTAAAACAAATAGGTGCAATCATCATAGTTTAGCTGCTTGGAATGATTCCTGTGAGCTTCATAGAGCTACATTGTGTATTTAGCCATACATTAGCTGCTAGAAGCCTTTAGCGGTGAGTCATAAAAAGATTACTGGTAACTTTAATTAGTTTCAATTAGTTGGCGATCGGAAGCTATTTAAAGAACCCTCGAGAGAACGATTAAATATGTACCTAACTATTTCGTTTATTAAAAAAAACGATAATATTTCATTTTATTTAATGTATTATCTTTACACGAGAAGTTGCCGCTAGTTCGCTAAAACGAAACCCGATAGCTAACCATTAAATATCGACTCTCTTTTGTCTTTACAGCGTCATTTTCAATTTAATAATTCATAACACAAAAGCATTATCTTAACCCTAAAATCATGCATAGCCCCAAATCAAAATATAAAATGAGTGTACATTTTAATATATCAGAGAACCCGCTCCTTCTTCCACGTCAGTTTTTGTTTTTCTTGCATGCATCCAGTAATTATCCACGGCAATGAACCGCGGGCACGACGTCGATTTGTTTTTGCCGCTGTTATCTGGTTGTTCACTCGTGACCTTTAGGAAAATGCGTGAGGAATTATCTGACAGGAATGTCAGGGAGTCAGCAGAATTTTCTAAAGCTGAGGTAAGGTAGGTGAGGTAAGGCTGGATCTAAAAATAGGTAAGTAAAGCAGCGGAGGATTGCGTTTCAAGATAAATAGCTGATTTAGATTGCTGCTGCACCAATGCTGGTGTTGTAAGTAGGAGTCCACTCATAATTATTTAGTATCTAAAACAAAGAAAATTAAGTAAGTTGGTATTTAGTTTAAACTTAAATTGAATTAAGTCCTGAGTAATCATTGCTATTAGTTTTCATTTAGGCGTTTGTACATTCTATAGAAAAAATAACTGCCTCATTGCGTGTTTTGTTATGCAACATAAGCATAAGTAAATACTTACTACTACTACATAAATGTTATCCGGGTTATTGCTGATATCCAGGTTATACTTCAAGCAAAACTGATGGATTAAGATTTTCATACACGAGTTTCGCTGACGCTCAACATTCCTCCATTCAAAAGTATTCACTTACCATTACGGGACTTTTAATTAGATAAAACTTTTCGATCGTATACAGACTGTAATAGCATAGCAGCGCGCGTGGTTAAAGACTGGCTGGTTTTATGGTGTTCCATTTTATACCCAAAAAAAACAACGGCTTCATATTTAGAATTTCCTCAGAAACAATTAGTAGCTAATGGAATGGATTGGCAGCCGGACCTGTAGTAGGTAATACGTGATGCTACTATCGTGTCCGATTTGTCAGCGCTGCAATTGCAGTCACGAGCACGTACTTTTGCAATTTGCATCACGTAGGATTCGGTAGTAAAAAACAAAGTGCAACAATTATGAATCACCAACCTGCTGTACAGTTACATCAATTAGGTTTTTTAAAACCCTACCCAATCTATAAATCTAACTTTGATGAAGCCAGTAGGTACTTAAACTACTCTTATGTGTAACGTATTACCTACTTTGTTTAAAGTTAAGATTTGGACCATCCACCAACATTACACCCCCAGCAATATTGCAAATTCATTCAATAAATCCACCTTCATGTACTGTTTTATAATTAACAGTAATGTTTTTGAATAGATAACCTTTTTGAAATGTCGCTTATCGAATAGATTACTGAATTCGAATAAATGAGCTTTCGAATAGAAGATCTAGTATAAAATTGGGGAACTTGGATCTCCTGTGATCCAGGCTCACCAATTTTATACTACTACTAACGTTAATTTGTTATTAATTTTGAACAGTCCTGAAATATCTCATCCACAGCTAATAAATAGCGGATCAGCGACTACTAGATATTACAAGAAGCTAATATTCCAGACTTAGAATAACAAGTTCTCATTAGAGTGAGTTGACATAATGAAAAGAAAAACGCAGGACTAACATAGGATAGATAATAGATGATCTTCTCCGAAGGGACAACTACTCGATAATGTACTTATAATACAAATAAACTGGTTCTGATTCGTTTATACCAGACTGGTAATAAGGCGTAAGGGTACGAAAAAAAGACCAAGGTGTGCAGAGTTTGCAATTAAATGATCTTGGATAGCTGTGATGAATGTGGACAGGCGATTGCCCCGGGCGGTTTCTTACGCATAATAACCGACCAATCATCCTGTGCCAATCACAGGTCGGGAATAGAAATGTTTTAAACAAAACTTTAAAGGTTTTTTCATCGCACTTGCTCGTAAAGGGTTCTTATCACCCTCGATGCACATTGTACTATTGTTTAACTATTGAAACACTAACAAAAGTTAAATCTATAAACGTCATTTCATTCGCTTTATCAAAAACTAATTTAACTATTTAAAACTTCCTAGAAAAAATACAATGTACCTAATGCTTTTTTTCAGAGTATTGAGATAATAACTAGACGGAACCAGTTTTAATAGTCATACGCCTGGTATATTACCTACAATTAAAATGGAATAATACATCCTTTGTAGCGCTACCATACAACAGGACTAAAGTCTATTGGCCGTGTCTTATCCAACCCCGACATTGGCAGAATCATCAAAAATTTGATGGAGCCATATTCCCAAACATTGAATTGAACATCCTTACTTAGGTACTTCGTACATAGATACATATAGTGCTTCTAGTTTCTTAAATGTATACAATATTCGACAGTTGTCGTGTTCTGAACAAAACCTGAATGAAAAATGAAAATAAAAAATTCTTAAGGTCGAGAGCAAGTGCAACAGCTGCATCGACCATCACTCTATCCAAATTTAAACTACTCGCTCTCGTCCCCAATAATGTAGGTAGGTAATTTTTCATTCATGTTTACTGGAAACACGGCAACTGTCAAATATATTAAAAAACTAGAAGCGCTGTACACTTTTTAACTGATCGTTCTTGCCTTCATCGTGTTTTGTCCGAAAAGTTTATTTGTTGGAAAAAGTAAAACTTATTTCTCATCTATATTTATACTTAGCGAATTTATTGCTTACACGCAGACAATCTAGCAACATAGCAAGTGGCAGGCCCTGCGTCAAAGAAAGTAACTTAAACCTCATAAAATTACCACTACATTCATAAGTTTAATATCATAAATTACAGCTGGGCAAGCGTGAATGAATAATTTGCATATGAAACAAAACCTGACTAATTCACGAGTCAAGTTATTTATAACCCAAAATTTCGTATCTCGTGGGGTCAGTTGAGGTCATTAACATTGGCAGGCTTCGATCTTGACCTACACTGTGTTGCACCTTTACAATATCTCATTATGTAACACCTTTCGACGCTTGCATTCTTACTCATGTGTAACTGACCAAGAAATTGACTGGATTGGTTTAATTCCATTTGCAGTAATCAAAACCCATCAAGGGAATGGGCGAAAATCATAGGAATCATGTTATAGCCGATGCGGCTAGCAACCCATCACTATTTTGATTCCACTTACCACCTATACGCCCTCAGTTCTTAGGCTCTGTCTACACCGTAAGGGATACAAACGTGGTTTGTGTGTATGTAGCAATTCAAAACTTCCATTTTTTCTTATCTGAGCAGTTGTTACTTCTCAAAGTTGGTTAATATATTGAGTACCTAACTTACTTTTGCGCTTAGATATCGCGTGAGACTTGTCAGTTCTGAAGCAATTAGAGTCAAGTTTCTGGTTGTAGCTTGGAGTTTATTTATAGCTCCGCGTCTGGTCTGGACCCGTGGGATCGCCAGCGCTCACGCACACTTCTGTAACACCTACGTTTAATAAAACTTCCCTAATTAAAGGTTTTGCTTACACTTTTTTGCGAAAATCCGTGTTTATTTACTGATCACCATTATCATGTATGATTACATCAGGGACATAAGGACGATCTTGCGCCGCGACCTCCAGCTCTCGCCAGCTCATGCCCAGGGATTCCAATTTCTTTTCAACAGTGCGCTACTTACCATTATGTTGTTTTGGAACGACCTCTTACTACTGATACATTTACTTTTTTGTGTTTTTTTACCTATTTGTCCCTTGATAGTTTCGGTGACTGCAGTAATATTTCAAACAGGATTATTTGTAGAGCCACTGTAGCTTTGCTATGCAATAGCATATTTTCTCAAATTTGAAAAAGCGTGAGATAATTCGCTCAGAGATAAGACCTGATTAGATCGTTTTTTTGCCCAAAAATTAGAACCGTTTTCGAACCTCATAAAATAAGTATGTACCTATCTATACATCAGTATTCGTTAGAACTTGGTAGGTTAGTCGGTTTTAACACTGTAAAGTTTTGCACTGTAATGATAAATCAAAATACATACATTTATTAAAAAAACTGATATTTTAGTACTGAGAACGAGGAGTTGAGATGCCCAATAGAGATTCGTTAACTAATCAATAATAAAACCTATAGCACGAAACGTTGCAAGGTAATTTTTAAACCTACTATTTCGAAGGGTTTTGTGACATCCAGTAGAATTAAAATAGAATCGTTTCTTATACGTATCATCATAACTTAGTTCAATGTTATTGTTACAGTTGCCAGACATCACGAGGACGATGTTCTTGTAACAAAACTCTATGGAAATACGGCTCGAAATGAAGAACGTCCTACCTCTACTAGTGCTGGGCCTTTTCATTCGAACGACGCATACAAATAATGGTAGGTATCTTATTAGCACAGTTCTCACTATTTATATTGCTGTCTATATTTAATTAGGTGTGTAATGTATTTGATGTTTTTCCAGTTTCATCGTCGGATGAATTGCGTCATCCAAGGGTAAGCGGGCGCATCGTGAAACTGTATTCAGGGATCAAACCAGAGCCAATAATATGCCCCAATGAAGGCTTTCAAGCGGATCCTAAGCAATGTGCTGTGTTTTATAGATGTGTAAAAGGCGACAACGATAAATACACAGTTTTTAGAGTAAGTAATAATAAATGAATGAGTTTGGACCATAATCTTGAATTACCTGCTTACTGAATATAGTTTCTTGGAAATCCGTTAATGTAGATAATTTATTTGAAATCTGGCACCAGCCTCAAATGCGAGTGATCAAAATCTTTATCAAAATGATACAACCTTTACGTTGCTACTTCACTGACACTTGCACTCTGCGTTGGTAGCGCCTGTTTGTCTGTTCGTCTGTCACCAGTGTCTCATGAACCGTGATAGCTAGACAGCTGAAATTTTCACAGATGATGTATTTCTGTTGCCGCTATAACAACAAATACTAAAAACAGAATATTTTTATGTATGTCTATATAAGCAATCAATATAAATTGATCACACACTGCATATATTTGGCTTAGGAACAGGGTTCTGCTAACACTGGATTTTATATTAACTTGCTAAATTTGTACGGAACCCTGGGTGCGCGAGTCCGACTCGCACTTGGCTGTTTTTTTAACTAGGTACATGTAAATAGAACAGTATCATTTAGTTATCATTAGTTTAAATTTTTAATTGTTTTTTTTTTGTCTTTTTAGTATGAATGCGGACCAGGCACAGTATACGATCCTGACAAAGAAATCTGTAATCATCCAAAAAGCACGAGACGCTTGAACTGCGGCGGTTATGCCACTTCTTCCACTGAGCAAGTCAACGAAAACGAAATAGATGGATCTCGCCTAGAAGTACCATCTCCGATCAGTACAAAACACCCGGTGTACACCGACCAAACCACAAAGAAGAGTGAGATTTCTAGTGCTTCAACGAACAATCCTTGGTATAGTTCAACCGATTACAAGAGTTCTCAATCATCAAGTGTTTCTACTTTTAACCCATGGATGAGTTCCACTAATAATGATAACCGGAAGGTGACCAATTCTCCTGGAACACGTCGCCCGACGTCGCAAACCGGCGAACAGTGCACTTCTGATGGATTCATGGGCGACACTGAAAATTGTCGGAAATTTTACAGATGCGTAGGAAACGGACGAGGCAGGTACATTAGGTATGAGTTTATGTGTAGTGAATTGACTATATGGGATGACGAAGCACAAGCTTGTAACCATGCTTGGGCAGTAAAGAAAAGGAGATGCGGCCGGGCCAATCCTGAAGATGAAAATAATAGGTCTACTACAACAGCCACCGAATCCAATGAAGTAAAAATGGACAAAACACTCCAATCACAAGTCCAAATAAGCTATGGGTCAAAAGTGAACCAAGTCCAAACTCAAATAAGTAACGGACCAGTAATACAGAATCAAACTCAAATAAATTACGGAGATCGCTTGAATGAAGAACCAAACTCAAATTTGAAGCAAAATCAAACACAAATATCACAGGGATCAGCTGTAAGCCAATCACAGACACAGATTAATTATGGGAATAATGGATTTCAAACCCAATTACAAATAGATCATTCAAAAGAATCTAGTCAAAGTCAAATTCAAGTACAAGAAACAACTACGAGTCGGACTAATGCTCCACCGCAAAGTGACGAGACTCAAAGACCTAGTACTGAGAAGCCCGATAACGGTAACAATGAGTGCACTGAAAGTGGTTTTATGGGAGACTCGAATGATTGCAAAAAGTTTTACAGATGCGTTGATAATGGTAGAGGTGGTTACATTAAATATGAGTTTTCTTGTGGAGACGGAACAGTATGGGATCCAAACGCAGAAGCATGTAATCATGAATGGGCTGTAAAAGATTGTAAAAATAAAACTCCGTCCGAAACAATGACTCAAGATACTACAACTACGACTACTAATAAGCCGCAGTACTCAAGTACAACAGAAACAACTAATGCAGAAGATGAAGATGTTGGATATGGAGAACAAAATGAACATCAAACTTCAACCACAGAAAAACAAAATAAACCGTTAACAAGTACAGACTCTACTACAATCACAGTAAGCACAACAACCACAGTTTCAAGCGTAACGTCTCAGCCTCACACGGACGGAAGCGTTTGTAGTTCGAGTGGATTCATTGGCGACTCAAAAGATTGTAAGAAATTTTACAGATGTGTCGATAACGGTAAGAGTGGTTTCACAAAATACGAATACAAGTGTGGAGAGGGCACCGTGTGGGATTCTGAAATTGAAGCATGCAACCACGAGTGGGCAGTTAAAAATTGCGGTGGTGGCTCAGAGGCTAGTGTCACTGAAAAACCCACAACTAGTGAATCTGTTTCAATGACTACGGTAAACCTTATACAGACAACAACAGAAACAGCTGAAGGTGATGATGGTGGTTATGGGAAGCCTCAAACTGAAACACCGCAAACAACGGCTACGACAAAGAAGCCAGAAGTAACGCATGTAAATCAAGGTAATAAATGCACTGCCAGCGGATTCATGGGAGACAACAAAGATTGCAAAAAGTTTTATAGATGTGTGGAAAATGGCAATGGAGCCTTTACTCGGTATGAATTCTCGTGTGGCGAAGGCACGGTATGGGACGCCAAAATAGATGCATGTAATCACGCATGGGCGGTAGAGAATTGTGGCGCAGGAACACCAAATAAAGATTCCCCAGATGTCACAACATCAGCAAGTAGCGTTATGCAAGATGAAGGGGACAATAGTGGATACCCTTCACCCAGTGACAACAATACAGATAATCCAGCGGAATCAACAATGTCTACTACAATGGCAAGTACTTCTTCATCACCCACTTCGACAGAATCTTCGTCAGATAAATGCCAATCTGGTGGATTTATAGGCGATAAAAACGACTGCAAAAAGTTTTACAGGTGTGTTGATGATGGTAAAGGAGGATACACTCGATACGAATTTTCTTGTGGTGAAGGCACAGTTTGGGATCAAAGTATTGAAGCATGCAACCATCCAACACCTGATAACAATTGCAAATATGGTAAGCCTTCAACTAATCAAATTAATGAAACACCAACTACTCTGGCTTCTTCTACTTCACAGTCAACTACAATAACCAATAAAGATGAAAATAATAATGTCGATGATAACTCGTCTACTGCAAAACCATCCACAAACGCCACGTCAAATAATGATTCCTGTTCAACAGAAGGTTTCTTTGGCAATTCCAGAGACTGCAAAAAGTTTTATAGATGTGTTGATAATCAGAACGGTGGTTACACCAAATATGACTTTACATGTGGAGAAGGTACAATGTGGGATCCGGAAATTAATGCCTGCAATCATGTCAAATCAGGGAATGGTTGCAGCCCACAAGGCAATAACATGGAAGCGACGCAAAACCAACCAGTGCCCGAAAATGTTGAGAATATAGAAACTACAACATCTCAAGTCACTGCGTCAAGTACTACAACAGGTTCGGTGACACAAGAACAAAGCAGTTCAAATAATAAGTGTGAATCTGAAGGATTTTTCGGTAATTCAGAGAATTGTAAGAAGTTTTATAGATGTGTTGACGATGGGAAAGGTGGATACACAAAATATGATTTTACATGTGGAGAAGGTACGATTTGGGATAATCAGTCACAAACATGTAATCATGAATCAAGCCAGAGCAAATGTTCATCGAGTTCTGGATCTAGTTCTTCCGAAACACCACCGCCACAATCACAAGCCACAACTCAAAGTGACACTACTAATGAATCTGCAACAACTACAACGAAACAACCACTCACTGACAGTTCAACTTCAAGTTCTTCTGATGAATGTTCATCAGAAGGTTTCTATGCCAACACAAATGACTGTAAGAAATTTTTCAGATGTGTCAGCGATGGAAAAGGGGGCTATACCAAATATGACTTCACCTGCGGCGATGGTACGGTATGGGTGCAAGAAATACAGGCTTGTGATCATGACAATAATATTTCAAATTGCAGTGCTCAAACAATTTCATCGACATCTGGCCCACAAAGCAATCAAGAAACACAGCCTACTTCAACATCTTCTACAACAATTAGTTCTACAACTCCTGAAAAGGAAAGTGACGAAATGACGTCTGAGAATTCTGGTGGCTTAACACAGTCGGATGACTGTAAGTCTGAAGGATTTTACCCGAATAAAAGCGATTGCAAGAAGTTTTACCGTTGTGTTGATAATGGTGAAGGTGGGTTAAAAAGATACGATTTCACATGTGGCGAAGGCACAGCTTGGGATACGAACATACAAACATGTAACCACGACAATGAGGTTAAAAGCTGCAAAGGTTCACAAGAACAAAACCAGTCAGAGCCGGCTACGGCTAATGATGAACCTTCTCAATCAACAGAAGCAACTAGTACCACTAAGACGTCAACTACGAAACAGCCCAGTGAAAATAAACAGCCAAATGGAAAATGTGAAGAAGAAGGATACTTTGGAGACACTAACGACTGTAAAAAGTTCTACAGATGTGTAGATAATGGTAAAGGTGGTTTTACAAAGTATGACTTTACTTGTGGAGAGGGTACAATTTGGGATCAAGACATAACGACTTGCAATCATCCGCAAGATGTGCAAAATCCATCTTGCAATGGTAAAAGTACCTCAACAACAACTGAAACGTCAAGTAGTACGTCATCGACAACCCCAGGCTCTACAGCGAGTTCCGAATCATCATCGTCATCTTCAACAACTGAAAATCAAGGTTCATCAGATTGTTCTCAAGGTTCGACACAAAAACCACAAAACCAAAACGTGAATTGTACTAAAGCCGGATTTTACGCTGATCCAAATGACTGTAAAAAATTCTATAGGTGTGTTGATTGGAATAATGATGGTCAAAAATTCTCCGTTTATCATTTTGACTGCGGAGAGGGTACAATTTGGGATCCAGCGGTAGAAACATGTAACCACGAAGACTCAGTGTATCCACGTCGTAACTGCTCAGGTACGGAAACTCAAGCACAAAATACACCTGATGAATCAACTACAACTTCAACTACAACCCAGAAGTCTACAGAAGATCAATCAACTACTCAAGATTCAACAACTACTACAGAGGCTACGACGGAAATGTCAACCACAAGCGAATACACAACTCAAACTAGCACAACTTCAACTACAACCCAACCACCAACAACTGAACAGTCCACGACTACTACTTCTACCACTACTACTACTACTCCTTCTACTACTACTACTACACCTGCAACTGAATCAACCACTAGCGAGCAAGCTACGACTCAACAGTCAACGACTGAGCAATCTACTACTCAAGAGTCTACAACAACTGAAAATACTACAACTCAACCGTCAAGTACTACCGAACAAAGCTCTACTCAGTCAAGTACTACAACTGAGCAGAGCACTACACAACAATCTAGTACCACAGAACAAAGTACTACACAGCAGAGTACTACTGAACAATCTAGTACGACAGAACAAAGTACTACTGAACAAAGTACCACAGAGCAAAGTACTACTGAACAATCTAGTACCACAGAACAATCTAGTACTACTGAACAATCTAGTACTACAGAACAATCTAGTACTACAGAACAATCTAGTACTACAGAACAATCTAGTACTACTGATGACACTATTACTCAACAATCAACTACTGCTGAGCAAACTACTACTGAACAATCAGGTACCACTGAACAAATGACTGAAGAGTCAACGACACAAGAATCAAGTACAACAGAACAATCAACTGAAGCTACAGAATCATCAACAACGGAGCAGCCTAGTTCATCTACTACCGAAGAAAGTACTGATAACACTACCACCGAGAGCAGTCAAGAATCAACTACTGAAGCAAGTTCTTCTGATTCAAAAGAATGCCCTGAAACTGATGACGATCAAAACGTTTATGTATGCCCAACTTCTTTTAGACGACATCCAAAGTACTGCAATATGTTTTATCAATGTACGGAAGACAATGATAGCCACGACTTGAATATAGCTGTATTTAAATGCCCTAATAACACAATTTATGATGAAACTAAAACACAATGTGTCGACAACGATAAAGCTGATAAAAAATGTAATGGTCAAATAGCTGAAAGGCGGAGAGTTAAACGTTTGGGTGGAGTTACGAAGGAACCTGTAAGTATCCACTGTCGTGAAATATCATTCGCTGCATGTGATTATCTGATGATTAAGATGTTTAATTATATTATTATTTTGTTACAGATTGAGGTTAGCAAGGAAAGTCATGTTTGCCGTACGACTGGTAACTTTCCATTCGAGAAAAGCGAGTGCTCGCCAGCGTTCCTGAAATGTGACAAATCAAAAACCGGCAAATTAAAAGGTTACGTGTATCAATGTCCTGAAGGCCACGTCTACTGGTCTATTAGCAAAAGATGTGAAAAGAAGTCCAATGTCAGAGATTGCAAGCTTAGCGCTAATGACTGGAGAGACCGGTGGCAAATTCCAATAGAAAGGAAGAATGTTGCTCCCAATTAATGAAACACTATTTACCTAGGTATCTATAAAAGTCATGAAGATGGACTTATGCGTCATACAAACAAAACTTGATCTACCTTTTACATTTGCATTTGTGCAATATTTTTAAGAATAAGTATTAGTTTAATGATCATGATGTACATATATACATACATTTAATGTGCTCTATTTCTCATAGTTTACTTAGTATGATTTACCCGCATCACTTGATGATTGTCACTACAGAAAATATGATTGGTTAATGAAATTACCGTATCTAGTCTAATTAAAATGGAGTGAAAAAATTGTATAAAAAACAATGACAATCAATTTTGCTGCCATAATTATAAGTCAATGTTGAACTTGTGATCAAAATGTTCGTCGAAACAAACAACATTTTGAGCACGACTTTTTTTGTAAGAAAATAAATTATTATTTTGTAAGTGGCAATGACTTTTATTAACAATAACGGTTTAGTTTACAAAAATAGAAACAAATAATAATTATAACTAAAAACAATAAATAATTGAAAAAATTATAATCATTACAATAAAATCACCTCCACACCTTTACAGGTGGATAATAGTCCTTTACAAAATTGTGATAATTCGGAGATGACAAAATCTTTGAGTGATTCTTCTTCAGTATAATGTTTAACATTACTAAATACAGATCCTAAAAATGCATGACAAGGGATTTTTGTAGCCATTAAGTTGCCCTTAAGATCAATAGTTAACTTATCTTCTCCTTCGTACTGCGTCGGCACATTATTTTCAATTTCATTTGTTGCGGACTTATCAAAAACTGTTGGCGCTGGAAGGATCATGGGTTGAATTATCTTATCATTCTCTTCCCCTTTTTTGCGTGATTCATTTGGTATTGTTGAGCTCCTTTTTGTAACATGCCCCTTAGTGGTAAAATTTCTGGAGTCTCTTTGCTGTAGTGCTATTTTAGATCCTTCTCGAAACAAGAAATCGATAAAGGATGGTAATAAATGCGATGTTTCATTTATTTGTGATAAGTTGTTTTCAGTATCGATTACTGTTGATTTTGGTAATCTATTATTCTGCAAATGATTCTGGTAACCGGTAGTCAAATTTACACTGTCTCCGATACTTAAGGTTTTCAATTCATCAAGGGATTCTTTTATTTCTATTTTTGTAATGTCTTGTCTATTTTCTGCTTCACTGAGAGATTGACTTTCTAAAGCCGTATCAGTTTCTAACGCATCTATAATGTCACGAATATTATTTACTTTTTTTTTGTTTTTATGATCATGATTTGCCAAGATATGATGGCCATTCCTATTTTTCTTATGTTCACTCTTCTGAGCGTTTTGTTGTAAATGTTTAGCAATAGTCAACTTTGAAGTTTCTTGGAAATTGAGAAGAATATTTTGCAGCTTCTCTATATAAGTTGAGTGTGGAGATTTTGGAGTCAGTATTACCGGATTAAAGACTACTCCACCTTTATCCCAAATAGATACAGCTCGCACTAAAAATTCTATAAACTGGTAAGGTAATCGCTTCCAATATTTGCGCAATGGAGAAGAATTTAAGTAAGTGGACAAATTGTTGTACTGTATGTCAACATTGCTCTTTTTTTTAACAGGAGTTAAATCTAGCTCGTGAATGTTATTTGCCGTCCAGAGGGAATTAAGTGCATCATCATTATTTATTTCAGCTTGATGATTTAGTTTCTCTCCTTGGCTTGTGTCATTGAATAGCACAACAATATTAAATTTATATTGTAAATAATCATTAGCAATAATTTCGACGTATGGCAACAATTTATCTAAATTTGCCTCTTTATCATTATTGACGAAAACGTGCATGAAAACCTCTGGTAAGTACCGTTTCTGGAGGGGGTCTATCATATCAGCAGTGGGTTGTCGTGAAGTTGGTTTTGCATCGACCGTATTCCACAAAGCGTAAGACAGTACGCTGTTGTAAACTATGAAAGTCGTCAATGCGAACATACCGAGACCGATCCACCAATAAGTAACCGAAGATGTCCAGTGATCTGAAATAACACAACACATACATATACTGTAATCTAGGACAAGATAACCTCCTATTCTAATGTATCTTAATTCAGAATTAACACTGTACAGTAATGCTATGTTAGCTACGTTGCCGATATTTTCATACTTATAAATATAACTAAAAGAAACAACTATAGCTAAAACGTTTGGTCTACCACCAATTGGCGTCTTTCTTGCTCTTTTTGCTGTTAGTAGGTTGCACGTAATAGCATTACTTAGGTGTCTTACCTGGCCAATTCTTAATAATTGCAGCCGCTCCCTTTATATTGTTCTTCACTCTGCTCTTGTGGCCCATATGACGTCTTTGGTTTGGCACGAACTGGTGAGAATCTTCGTCGGTTTCTTCGCATAAAAGCGGACGGTGCTCTTTACAACAAGAGTCACTCATCACTAGCCATTGGTATATCTGAGGGACGTAAAAGGAAAGTAAGTATTAGAAATGAAAGGAAAAGGACCTTGACAAGACTTAGTAGAAGGGCCGCCAGGGTCCCTACCACCATTTTACTGATGTGTTCTAGTGAGAACAGTTTTTTTCCAGACCTAGACAGTTAAGAAGTCCATTATATTTAGAATTAGAAGAAAACCATAGGAGGTGGTAAGAGAGTATGAAATTTTGAATTAAATATTAATAATGTAGCTAAAGAAAACTTGAATGGTAAGAATAAATAAACAGAGCTAAGGCCCAATGAGACTACCGCTTTTCTTGCAGTGAGTAAAAATAATAAGTAAAAGCTTGCATTATTCTATGGATATACAAAACCCAAATAAACTGCAAATTAAATAATGTCATATCACCCAGCGAGAGTTCTATTGCATCCTACAGGCGTCTATATCCTACATTTACTGAAAATCCATAAATGTTTTGTAAGCAAATACATTACCCTCTTTGTTCGCAAATCCTGGACAAATAATACAGCGTTTCGTTATAATAAACCCAATAATATCTAATTCAATGTCTACTTCAATTCGCCACTTAAACGAAACGTCATTTACTGGCTGGTACGTCACGGAAATTTTGTAGTCATTGATTCACAGACAAGCGATTACATCCAAATAGTTTCAATAAAAAGTTTATTAGCGATAGTAGATTGATAAACAAGGGTTGAAATTGACCCATGTCACCTGAGATATTTCTGGCGCTCAAACGAAGTGAGAGCGCCAATAGTTCGAGGGTGAAATGGGTAATTTCACCCGAGTTGAACACTCTACTTTTCATTTCGAATATGAGATAAGTAAAAGAAGGTATTATGACAAATTTCACTAACTTCGCACGGTCGCACTTAATATTTGTTACGTTTGTTTTTCTTTTCCCGCTCTTTCATCTATTGCGGATTTGCGATCGTTGCGCATTTCTTCTGCGCACCAGCCTAGTTTTTTTAGCGCAGCAAGCTGCCGGCTAGTTTTTTTAAACTTGCAGACACGGAGGTCGCTATCAATTAATCGCCGACTTATATTTCAAGCTAAAAAAAATTACCGAACATAATAATTCCTAATTCTCGCTGTATACGTTTGCATAAGCGTATATAGCGTGAATGTTATTTTCAAAAAAGATTATTACGAACTATTGTATAGATGATTATTGTAAAACATAGATTACATGGCTGTATACGTATTTCCATTGCTATGTTCCTACCTCATTTGGATTAGCTATAAAGGGTTAAGATTTTTTTCAAACTACTTTTAACCCAAGGGTCGCGATGAGTCACTCTCAACCCGTTGTCCAGATAATCAATGACCTACTTTCAGAAAATAAGAATCATTTCTCAAAGTATTAAACACCTTTGGTAGGACCTCAGATAAATAACAACGGTAGGACTAGTTTGGGACCTGGTAGGCAAGTAAGAAGGCAAAGTCCGTCCGTATCGCTACGACACCCAACATCTTACTAGCTAATCCTACAGCCAAGCAGCACAGAGCACGTGCTACTGTGTCCCAACGTGGAGAGTAAGAATACTGGTGAAACTACTAGCACACGATGCATTCCATCTCAGCCCTCCAGACTGGCAACACATCTACAAACCCACCGCTCTTGCGGATATCCGTGAGTGATGGTTGTCACTTACGTTCAGGTGAACCACTGGCTCGTTTGTCACCCTATCTCTTAAAAAAATCTTTGAGGTGATAACACTTAGGCATCTTCTTAATCAGCTAAAGAATGCCCGACCTTTGCATGTTGCTAATGATTGAAAGCACATTGTAAGTAAAGTCAGCGTCATATATTTATAGAAGTATGCCAGTCGCAAATAGTTTGGTACACCATAGATACGGTATGGCATGCAGAACTTTTTGTGGTCACTCTGGAAGTTTCGTACAATATGACGCTGACTGTACAAGCGACAAGACCGCATATTGTCTACTTTGTTCTTTGTTTCTGTATTGTTTTGCTCTTATATGTGGTGTTAAATAAAAAGTATTTGTAATGTATTGTATTGCAGCTACAAGAAGCTTACCTCGACTGTACAAGTTTCATTCACAAACGATCACAAGCCTGATACACTTTACGTTCAATACAATACACGATTCACTAAACCAGTTCACCTGTGAACCTTGAAGGATCACACTTGAATGAGTAACGTCTGGCGTAGAGGCAAGTAAGTCGATATATTCAAACGGCACGTTTTAATTTCAGCGATAATTTCTGTTTATTCAACAATGCATTCGTCTCACGTATTGACGCACTGTTTGGTAGCGAATACTACTGAGCCAGCTTGAAAGTGATGTCAAGGTGGCCTTTTAGCGGGTCTTGTATGCATTTTTATATAGAGCTGCATGTACACAGTGTCTTTAAAGTACTACAGCATGTGGTTATGTTAGTTTGTTTGGAAATTCTAGTATTTTTTTTCAGTTATTCTATCGAGTCGTTTTATGGAGCGTTTTATGTATTAGAACATATTAAAACTGCCTTCTGGTGTTCGGATTGCAAGCTGAATTATTCTAAACTACGTATTTTACTTATTTCTCTAACTAGTTGATAGGTATTCTTGTAAATCGTCTACAAATCTAGTAGACTGGAGGCGCGTAAAATCCTTAGCTTATGTAATATCATAACTTTAAAAAGGAAACGTGTTATTACCTCCATAACACTCAAGGCTGGAAAAAACTTGCCTGTGTCATTAGTTTGAAATCAGAACAAACTTCAAAAAAAATCAGTTGTCGTTGCATCTCATGTTCACAAAAGAATTAAATTGAAAGCAATTAATTGGATTTTATAAGAAGTTTTTTTACGTACCACAAACTGCGGTGAGTTCTCATTTGGTAACCGACTGCATAAAAATTTCATCTTATACCTATCAATAGCTTCAACATTAACAAAACACATTGTCAAACTTTAAGTTCTGATTTCTCTACATCAAGCCTAAACCATTGGATCTAGTTCGAGGGAATTATGATAGGTTCCCTCAATGATCTACATAAGGAATACCTATGAGACGGATTTCGCAAAATTCGAACCGAATAAAGAGTTCTGCATCTGTGGCAAAGCCGATAACGTAAGCTCTTTAATAAAATAAAAGTACATAATATTTTTTGTTTAAGTTAATGTCGAAGTGTGAATGTAAATGTCACTTGGGAGTCGAAAACCCGAGGGCCGCTCCGATAACTAGGTATGTATCGCACCCAGTATCCCCTCGTAGCACCAGTGCTCCGTCATTCACAAGCCTTGTTCTCACGTACCGAGTATGTACTTCTTTTACGTTTCCATAGTCATGTAGATTTTAACTCGACCGCCGTCAAGGTGTATTTTAAGCACACAGTGATCAACAAGAAACCCTTAATGTAGTTTCACCGTCTCCCATATGTGTTTACGTTTATATATCCCCGCTTAGCTCAGCCAGTACTAGAAATCTTAGTAGTATAACATATCAAAGTTTAATTGAAAACATCACGCTAAGAAGGCTTTAAAAGTTAACGAGTTGTTGATAGTAAGTCGGGGCTCGACACGAATTTGTCCGATTTTTAATTTTACAGAGTAACGAGGATGGAGCGCCCTTCTGAGCTGAGTGGTGGCGAGGAATATCCACTTCTGAAAGTGGACAATGGCGCTGGCGACGTCTCCACGCACCAGCCGTCTTCTCCTACAGTCTGCCGTGAGATCAAGAAGATACTACTTGATCGATGGCCGGGTCTGTTTATTGTCCATTTGCATCTACACCAAGTTTTTACATGGATGCATCACTAATATTTATGATGTTATGGTACCTACTCATCCCATGTATTTCTCTGTTTACAGATGTTATGACGGCTTATTGGATGACGCTTAGTTTGATGGGATCAGCGTTCTTGATATGCTTCATTTTAGGCACCAACGCCGGGTACAAAAGACCGCCACTTATAACCAAAAATAATATATCCAAACTGACGGGTGACGTTTACTGCCATCACATCATTCAAAGAGGAGGTTACTTGCCGTTTGTTTTTTATACACAATTCCTTTCCACTATAGTTGACGAATATCGATCCACGCGATTCAACATTATTTTTCTGGTCGACGATTCCATAAGAAGTGTAGAACCGAGGAACATGAGATGTTACAACGGATTTATTGGTTATCAAAGCCGGGATGCTTTTGATGACAGTAATAAACGAGAAATGATGGAGTTCGGAAAGAAGCATCATAACGTGAACATCACCATTACTTGTTTGAGCAGATACATGGCAACGACGCCGTTGAAATACAAGTGGCGAACTATACCGCTATCATATTTATCATTTTACGTCAGAATTTTTACGGTCTGGCAAAATGGAGGCATCGGAATAGACTTGGCAGCGTTTAGTAACAACTTAGGCAATAGATTGCACTTCGACCGACGCATTAACGAGATCCTGAAGAACCACAATAATGGTCTCGTGGAGACTGACTATAACACTTTACTTAGCGCTATAGACAAAGAGGAAGAAAATTGTTTAATCACCATTAGTAATCAAATATTTAATGAGACTATAAAAATGTTCAATAAAATTTTCTCTATTCCTGCTGCTACAGTAGGCACAGAACCTTTGCCAATGAATATTCCAGTAATAAGAACACATAGAGCCAAAAGACAAGTAAATGATGACATTGAAATTTCAACTAAAAAAGCTAGCACTGACCAAAGTTCCTCATCTGAATTGAAACTCAACGTAACTGAAAATTATAAGGAAATTACTAACTTAGAAGTGAATATTTCTAACACTGGACAAGTTAATACTGCAGAGCCCTTTTCTACCATAGAACAGTTAAAACATACCGTAACGCAGGAAAGTGCAGACCTTAATGTTGTACAAGAACCATTCAAGAATGATTGGACGACTGGGATGAATCAGACTGATACAACTAATTCCGAAAATCATCAGATACTTTTATTTTATGATCTTGCGCTAATGTCCGATAATGTGGAGCCTGCTAAGTTGCCTATCGCAACCACAGTTAAATTAGCCTCAAACAGTACTAATCACGTTAATAAAACTAAGACTGAAGCTCGTCTTGTATTACATTCTGATGGTATATTCGTCGCTGCTTCCGAGAAAATGCATCCATTTTTGGGAATGCTGTTGACTGCTGCCTTTAGTAAACTACGCCCCGAAGTGGCAATTCAAGATACTCTTCTCAATCAATGCACAGGAGTGTACCAATACGAAGCCTATTGCATGATATACTTACTTTGACTTGATATTAATTTGTTTGAAAATTTTCTTTTTCTTTGTTATTCTTATTATTGGTTTTAATTACTAGTATTCTTGTGTATGTTCTTGATTTTGTTGTCATCATTAGACTTGTATTTTTTTTGTGTTAGTTAATAAATTACTTAAATTTACCACAGTACGAATAATTATTGACCATCGTAAAATTTTGGCCAAACTCAAAATTCTCTGCGTTTAAAACAACTTGCAGGTAACAGATGTAGCAAACTTCTAATCGTCATGTTTTTTGTGATACAGGGAAAACTAGCATGCCCATGGTCACCCACAACATTTAGTGGAATTTATAAGCCAATTTTCTTCCAATGGCTTCGACAAGAAAGTAACTAGTTATCCCTTTATTTCCCGTGGCACTACTGTCCAGAGATTTCTATTTCAAAACCAAGTTTAAAATAGTCGATGAAGCTCCGCTCCGCTTTCGCGGAGCTCCTATTTCTGGGCATTTTTTGCCCTTCGGGCCTGCTGAAGATCTAACATAACCCAAACCTAGCTCTCATTTATGATATTTATTTTTTGGTCTGTAGTGCCACGTAGTAGTGCCATGGGTAATACACCTATTTACGTCTACAGATCTATTTGTACCTATTTGTGTCTACTCTTGCCTAATACTTATGTCCTGTCAATCGTTCAAAGGTTAACTGGAAGAGATCCCTTTTAGGGATAAGTTCGCCTTTGTGCATGTGTGTTATCCTGTATTCATCTTTTTCTTGTGTTTTATGTACAATAAAGAGTTATACATACATACATACATTTACTTTTATTTCCCGTGGCACTAGGTACTGTCCAAAGATTTCTATTTCAAAATCAAGTTTAACATAGTCGACGGAGCTCAAACCAGACCATTTGGCAGGGTTTTCGTCATAGACATAGGTTTTCGTTGTTGGTTAGCTTGAAATTGCGTGTGGTGACTGCCAACAAGGCTGTGTGGCTCAGACCTTTAATTACCGTTATTTTTGCGTAACGCTATTTTTCATAACGTTAGATTACCGAATAGCATTTTTCAATAAAACGTTTTTAGGTAGCGCTATTTTTCAGTACGTTATATTACCGAATAGCGTTTTTTAATAAAACATTATTTATTCTGTAGCGGTATTCATTATAACGTTATTAATAGCGATATATATCGATACTTCGGCAAGTGATATAATAACGTTATAGACCATCTCTTTCTTACACTCTATAACACCCGCTCTATATAACGTGCGACAAACATATGCAATGACAAATCTGTACTGTTTACGGTAGGGTAGGTCGAAGATAAGACAACAATCAAATTATTGTAAGGGTGGCAACGTTGCGCAATCAAGCGCACGGCGCGCCGTGCCGGTACGTGTGCGTGTTCCCAAAGTAAAGTATACCAACGCAGCGGCAACAGCGCGTAGTTCATAATCAGTTTCATAGCGTTATTATACCTAACGCTATTTCATAACGTTATGGTTTTCTTTAAACACAAACGACATATACCGGTATTATATCGTTTTTTTCATAACGTTTTAAAGGTCTATAACGCTATTTCGTAAAGTTACGGTTTTCTTTTCGTTATGATATGATATAACGTTATGAAGGAATATAGAATTTGTTTGAACGAAATTTTAAACACAAACGATATATACCGCTATTATATCGTTTTTTTTTATAACGTTATAAAGGTCTGGTGTGGCTACATGGTCGTAGTAGGACCAAGCGGAAAAAATGCTGCCATTATTTTGAATCATTCAATAATATTTTTATACATAAATATAGGTAGGTTAAGGTTAGGTATCTTCAGTTGCCCGAAGGGAAAAATACCCAGAAAAAGAAACTGTAGTAGGACCTCAGGCAACAAAGAATTTTTCCACTATAGGTATAGGCATGATCGAACGGGCAGCATTTAAAGTCGCACATAGGATGCAAATTTGATGCGAATGTATAGGATATTGTGTGTGCTCTGTGCTCACAGTCCGTTTTTCCGGCAGATAGTGCATATTGCGTGGGTAGTGATTCTATGGAAACAGCCTTCTTGGTTCGTCATTGTCAAAATTATCAAAGTCATAATGATATGACTTACGAGTATATAAAAAATTACTCTATGGATATGACAGCCAGTAGTGGGCCAGTTTGGTCAAGTTCAACTATATTCAATAAGCTACAAAGTCATGAAGCATAACAGGGAAGTACTGATATATTTAAAGAACCATGGTAACTAGAATATCACGAGCACAACCTAACTGTTATTTTTTATGATGAAGTTACCGTTCAATATTATACTAAAGCCTCTGCTAAAGCCTAATTTAAGTCGTACGAGGCTGTTCTGCCAGCACATGGTATTTAGTATCAGTTTACCTTTCACTATCTTCTACGGGATTCTAGGCTTAGTAAGATTTTTTTTCTAAAACGATTTCCTGGATTAAATTTTCCCTCTTTAAATAATATTTTATTTTGTTTCCAGTATATGAACATTAAACATCTCAGAAAACATCTAGGAGAACCGGTGTTTACTCAGAACACTTATAATTATTTGAACCCAAGTCAAAATGCAATGCTTTCGCACGACCTCAAAATTATAGCCACATCAATGGGACTTGTGCAGTATCTTTGCCTTTTGGTCGGTTGCGTAACGGTAAGAGCTGTGTATATTGGACTCGTGGCCTCTACCGATAGCTAAGTACATCCGTAACTTACGTGCTGGTAGTGTCACAGTATGCGGCTGATTTTACCACACCCACCAGCGCCAGCCGGTAGAGCAAGCGGTGCGGCCGCTCTATGTGCCAAGATGGCAAGAAGCGCCAGAATCAGGACACGGGCCGCGTAAAGCAACTACGTATAGGATCGAGTGGATACCGTCAACTGAAAGGCGCTAAAAGACCATCGTGGTTTCGGCGCGACGTTCAAACGCAGATCGCACCGTTTGTCTGTTGATTTTTTTTGGGCAGCCTTTACGACCTGGCTACGTCTACACGCGACTGGCGTGATTATTTTTTGTTAATTGGGCGGTCGAGACCCTTATCGCACAGTAGTTACCTGGCAGCAGCGGCGTCGTAATGCGTGTACGACGTGGGCCACCCTCTACGTTCGCGGTCCGAAACGAGGGCCCTCGACGTACAAAATTATTTATTATTATTTCTTAAAATTGTTTCATGAACGTGCCCCAATATAAAACCACGCGGAGTATATTTTGCTCACATCAATACTTAGCTCTTGGGCCGTCACTGCCTGGAGACGTAATGAATAGAGAAAACGCGTTGGCCATTCTTAAGTATTTAACGATAAGCTCGAATGAAATAGATAGAGAAGGCAAAAGAAAGAGGAGGAAGAAGAAAAAACCCTATCGTTCACTACCGCCTGTTCATCATTAAAAACTTAGACTAAGAAATATTTCTCTTTAAAATTTTCAGGATAATCCAGCCCTGTTTCTTCCTCATCTAGTTGGTCAGTTCTTCGCTATCGTAGCCAAAGTGCTCAGTGCCATGGCAATGCTGAGCCCTTCAAGCATGAAGTCACTATTCAACCTCGGGCATGTTGCGTGTGTCGTCGCATTGATGAGCTTCAACTGGCTTCAAGAGTTTTGTGTGTTTAGACAGACGTTATGTGTTTGTGATCTTTGACAACAGTAATTTAATATAATTTTCAGCTTTAAACATTAAAAATACCCGTGTTTTATTTTAACCCCATTTTATATTTAGCCTTCATTCAACAATGAAATGCATTTAAAGTTTCAAGCGGCTGCCACATGATGGTTGCTTCCTAAATGTTGATTATCCTTGGCATCGCAGGCCTTATTGATGAATGGTTCTATTTCCATGATAAGTAGTCCAAGTAGGCCTTGCCTTCCCGACTGCTTTGATGGTTGGCAAACTGTCAAAAAAGATATTTACCTAAGTAACTACCTGAGTTGGTAACCGACCAAAGTAACTTCAATCGTACCTAACTTTGAAACTATCATCGAAGCTTTACAGATACTGCTTTACTTTACTGATATTTTTAGGTATATCGATAATATGTGGATGCCGACATAATACGGTATATCTATTTATCGATATTGCTGGTATTTAGATGGCAAGTTTAAAGTTTAACTAATAAATACCGACACATATTTGGTATACCCTGAACTTTCTAATAAACCATAGAGTTCTAAAATAAACTCTGGCCACTTTGTTACAACTACTATGTACAATTGCTGTTAAATGTTGAAAAACAAAAGCAATTTTAATGAAATTGTCAAACAAAATTCAAGTGGTTTGGCGTCCATACGATATGTGAAATCATATTTTTACAACTTTTAACTAACATACATTTACGTGATGTTGGTTTAACTAGAAATCCCTACCATGACTATTTATTCTGGAGCAGTCTAACACAAAATGGAATCCGAAAGCACTGCTGTATTAATAGACCAACTTCGACACAAACATGAAAAACTGAACGAAACAGTAAGTACCTACTTAAATCAAATATTTGTATTACTACTATAAATTTGACTTTTGAATTAGTGACCTAAATTGCACGAATATAAAGTAGGTATAAATATACCTGTAGTCCGTAGATAATAAACAAATAGGTAGGTAGGTACCTATACTCATTCTGAGAGGAGTAGGCCTGTGCTCAGCAGTGGGACGTAATAAAGGCTGGAGATGATGAGGTATACTTAGTAGATAAAGTAGACGGGAGATCTCACTTTCTATTTTCGTACACCCTGTTTTAAGGTAACGAGTATATTTTTTACAAGCAAGGTTAGGGATCTATTTTAAACTGTTTGTGTCTGTACCGATTACCGAATCAATTGAAATATGGCACACCTAAACGATGTAAGGATGACAATGCAAAACAATCATCTACAGGTACAGTCAGCAAAAATATTATTAATAATGCAATTATGACTAAATAAAATCACAAGTTTTTATAAAGTGAAATTTAGGACGCTGAAATATCGATGGTTTCTTAACATTCAACTTTTCTAAGTAAATGTCTTAAATATTAGCAAGTTAGCAATGAAGTGGCGGGATGCTCGGAAGGTGGTCGCCTGAGGCTTCGTGCGTTGATGGTGGCTCTGCTGGGTATATCGATGTCGGCCTGCGCGTTTGCTTCACAACCAGTTGAGCTGGAGCTTGACGACGACGAAGTCACCCAGAAGCTCAACAATGTCAGCTTTGCGAGACGGTAAGTGAGCAAATGCTCAGAAGTGAAATACCGCTGTATCTTTTAAGTTACCCACTAAAATTAACGAATGTATTCGTAAACTAAAACATGTTGCGTGCTAAGTATGTATGTGTTATCGGAGTACTTAGGAGAAGCCAGGCTATTGATTTTGTTTTAATGCACATAAGTATTTGTCGATTTTCATAATCATTGCACAAGTTACGCGCAGGGCCGGACCGTGAGTTTAGGGGGCCCTGGGCTAATAGGTACTACTTAGGGGCCCACCTATTTACTCAAAGTATAAGAAAAAAAAATTGACTTTGACTTGAATTAGCTGGGGGCCCCTTGAATCCACGGGGTCCTGGGCTGAAGCCCAAAAAGCCATAATTATGGTTGACCCGGCCCTGGTTACGCGTCTGATGTCGATGTGGTTTTCTTTATTCGAACGGCAGTGTTCTTGCGGTGGTTCTTAGCTATGTTTGGTAAAAATTGGTAAAGCAGTTTGAAAAGCATCAGCTGTTTTCCTAAATGATGGTATTTTCGGTACAAATTGACTTAATTTTTTTTAATTTAATGTTAATTTACAGCATTACGAAACCCACTATAAGACTGGTGATGGGCTACGGCAAACTGAGCGCGTTTGTCACGGCGACGACCTCCCTCCTGCTGCTGATTGCTGTGATGTCGAAGGTTTGTATCGTACAATGCCCTTCATTTAATTAAAACTAAATAGGCGACAGAGTTTCAAATGTAGCAATGGGCCAAACCCAATAGCGTATGGATAGGTACACGGATAGCGAAGTGTCTTTAGTGTAGTGCCAGCTTTGAGGTAGATTTTAATTGAACACGAGTCTATTAAAGTTTGATCACAATATTTTTAACCAATAAAATAGAATATCTAATTATTGTAAATTCACTGGACCGAATTACTCACGTATTGAAATATCGAGCCAACGGATTAATAACAAGCCTGCTCACTCCAAATATAATACCCGCCAGAGAACGGCTCAAAGTTATAATTGCGTGTGTTTTAGACTCACAAAATATGTATGCTCGGATAGTGACCGCTACGTTTGCAATGAAATCATACCTAGGTATTGTGTCTGGCCTTAAATTAATTTTATTTTAACTCATTATAGATTCGACAGGAAATGCGATCAGAATTCCTCTTTTTTGTAAAACTAACGGGTGTTGACAAATCTCCAATTAAAATTACATAATATCACGAATAGATTATTAGTAGGTAGATTACTCGTCGCGTTTTTATCGAGCTGTCAATTTAAGCGACGCCGAATAACACATTACCTCGGCCAGCGGCTATGCTCTGGTATTATCGCTCGCATGCCAATCTCGAATAGCCTGATCAACGCAAGACCAGCGACATAAGACCCGTGTGTTGTAGCAATCGTGGTGGCGGCGCGGCGCTCGTTGGCTGGCGGCGCCGGCGCTGCTGGTGGCGGCTCTCGAGGTGGCATCAGACGCGGGCGACGCCATGCTCGCGGCCGCGCTGCGCGGCTGCCACGAGCCTGCCAAGGTCGCCGTGCACACAGCCGCAGCAGCGCTGCTCGTCACTGTCGAGATACTTGTCTGGTAACTATTAATATGCTATGTATAAACGAGGTGTCTTAAATTGTTCTGGAAAAGGTATTTCAGCGTGGCCTTGTTACCTTGGACTACCCCGTAAGGTATAAAGACGTGATTTGCAAATGTTTTCACCCGGTATGTTTCAGAGTTCCGTAAAGGGTTAAAACTGGGACCATATTACTAAGACTCCCCTGTCCGTCGGTCTGTTCGTGTGTCTGTCACCAGGCTGTATCTCAGGAACCGTGATAGCTTTATAGATTTACCAAACGGTTTATTGGTTTAACCACTAGTCCTCTAAATTTTCTATAGGTAAGTCCCGTGCTTCCATGCATTGGAAATTCAATGAACTTTTCTGTTACAGGTATTTCATAGCAAAATTCTTCGAATACAACCCTCCGCAATCCAACGAAGAACGCGACAAAACGACTAACATTCTAAAAGCGATAGAGATGTAATGTAATGTTTCCACTTTTTTTTTAAACTCCAATTGCAAAGGCACAAGTTCCATGCATTATTAAGACCTTAGAAACTCGATAATTACGGCGTAGTAAGTTTCGAAAACGTAATGAATTTTAAACTTTCTGTTTAAGCTTCAAATTTAGTGTTATAGCAAGGAAATGCCATTGTTCGTCAAAACCGTCAGAAGCAGACATAAACAGCAAACTAACGCGTCTAACGTCAGTTGTTTGCTATATTTGTGGGCTAGAAGGACTAGCTCCAAAATATCTACTCTATTGTTACTAAAAGAATCATTGCTGTCGCTTGAAGCTCATTTGCTGCCGACTGTACATGCCGCGTGAAATATTTTTTTTGGTTTTGTATCCGATTGAATAAAACACATGCTTCCCCATAAAAATTGTTTATTCTTCATAATAATTACAATACTTTTGTACCTTACGGATAAAATAATGTTGTTTAAAAATTACATTTTATCAGTGGTTACACAAAATAATATAGGTCGAAAGGCACTGAGTGTTGCTCTATTCTTATCTACTGTAAGGTTGCCAACTGTCTAAAAATATACTCTATTTCTTCTAATAAAAGTTGGCAACCAACTGTGAGATTACAAAGTCAAGTGTCCCACAAAATCAACGAGTGCGAGCAACCCTGAGACTATGCATAAGGAAAGATGACTTAAGGTGGACTTAGACCAAACGAGCGAATGCTCATTCTATCCCCATCCCCACTCTGCCAAATTGATTTTTGCTGTACACAATAAATTTGACAGAATGAACATTTGCTCGTTTGGTCTAATTCCACCTTTAGATGACTCACTGTTGCCCTCAGACGGCAGCCTTTAGAACCAGAAGCAGTAGTCCAGCCGGTTAGCCTGGTTAGTGTAACTTTTCAATAGTTAGTGCAAATATTTTTAGCCCGTTTGATATAATGAAATGTCAACTTCATCGAAGACCCGCGGCGCGGAGCTTCTAGTTCTAAGTGGTTTGCACTTTGGACATAGCAGCGGAGCGTTTAAAAAAAAACATGTCTTTTTTCCAGAATATTATTATTTTGGATTTTTCTTACTCTGAATCGATTACCATATCGATCTTCATACAAGAAAAAATGACCGCCAAAACTTCCATTCCAGTAGGTACGTCACTTTTTTGTTCGTCCGTTTTCTATACATTTGTGTATGAGACCGATAGGATAAGCGATTGGAGTAAAACGGTAAGAAACATACTAAAATTCTGGAAAAAATATGTTCATGGTTTTTCAAAAAAAAACGCCAGCCCCAACTATCCTTAACCTACTCAATAACGTAATGCAAAATAGACTCCCTTTTTCTGATTCCCTTTTCTACCTATACGCCCACAACTGCAACTTCCCAAAACAAGCACTTCTTGGTACTTGCAAATGAAATGTATTGTGCTATGGTAATTTGAATAGTGAATTGTATTTGCCGGGAGTTGATAATTTTTTTTTTTCTTTAGTGTTTTTGAGAAACCATGATTTTGGCACTTAAGGCTATACTGGAACAAAATAAAGTCAATAGGTGCATAAAGAAAACCGGATGCACAATATTACAATAAAGTTATCCGCTTAAGAGCTACCATCAACTTTTGAAAAACGTCAAAACCGTAATTTAAAAAATACTTTTTTCAACATTTCCTTGACTCGCTTTCCAAATAAATTAGATTCAAATTGAAAGTATTATTGCATTATAGAACATGGAAAGACTCGGTTGCCTACGTTACTGGTTTTGTGGGACAGGAGACGCATTTAACGGTTCACTCCAACAAACCAGACAAGAGTTGGCAATATCAGTAACTTCTTTTATTTACTTTGAATTTAGAATTTTCTTTAAGCGTTACATACTTTAAACTGGAAACTAATTTATTGGGCATGAAAGTCAGTGAACTACTGAAATTATTTTGTATACTATAAATCACGAATTTAACTATATTTTTCGATGTATATTTTACAAAAAGCATTATCATCATCTCCAGCCCAAATACGTCCAACTGCTGGGCACAGGCCTCCTCTCAGTCCGAGAGGGCTTTATTAAAGCGTTATATTTGATAAAAAAAATACTATGGAGCAAAAAAACAGGTCACTCCCCATAGAAAGTTGTGTGAAAAGTGACCCGGTTTTTTGCTCCCGAGTATATTAATTAATACTAAATAACTAGCATATTTGGTGCAATTTTTAAAGCCTTAAGAAATAACTACATCCCTAATTGTTTGCCTTATAATTTATGTAGTAAATCCACAAATGCGAGATTGATAACTAATAACAATACTTTAGAACTACAATATCACAGTGATAGAAACTCACTTTTTAAGCCCTTATTCATAATAATATAAATTGAGTAATAGTGTAAAACTAATGTTTAAAAATTGTATAATAGTTATATTAGTAAATATAATTTTGACATTGGAGTCATTGATATGTATGCGTTAGTGTTAGTTTAGTTAGCATTATGCATGTGTATATATATGTGTATATCATGTACCTCTAGTTTCACGGGGCCTAGACTAGCTGGGTTTGGTTGGAGTTAAATACGTTAATGGACTTGTTAAGTATTGAGGAAGGACCTTCGTCTGATGCAATATGTTCCGGGCTTCAGTTATTGGGGGGGCGTTCAAGTATTACGTAACGCAATTTGAGGGGGAGGGGGGGTTACAGAAAAACGTTACGGCGCGTTACAAGGGGGGGGGGGGGGGGAGTCAAAAATCTTCAATAATTGCGTTAAGTAATACTTGAACGCTCCGTTACGCCACTGCAAATGATTCATAATCACACAATGATGAATAACGTAGGTTCGAGTTTATCATTATCAGTGTGGCGAATGCTTCGTTACTTCAGCACACGTAGTTAATATTACATTCATAGCTTCATTGTGTTAGACTCTTACTCTGATATTTTGCTAATGTTAAAAAATAGTTGGTAATAAAACTAAACAATAAGTATTATATTGCAGATTATGCAATTAATAGGTCACAAAACCAAGTGCTCTAAATTGACTGCAATTGTGATGCTCACAATTTTCTCTAAGAAAATCCCATCCCTATTTTGATTCCCCTTTCCACCTATACGCCCACAATCATGCTAAGCGTGGCCTTTGGGTCTTGTCACCTTAGGCTCTGTCTACCCCGTAAGGGAGAAATACGTGATTTGTGTATGTATGTATGTATGTATGTATTCTCTAAGAAAATACTACGGTACAGCGCCGCCATACAGAGTATCGATCTAGAGACCACATGAAAATCGTAAAAAAGTTAAAAATATGTATACTATCATAAGTGATCATAAGATTATTAGTAAGTGCAGTCACAGTAACAAAAACTACTCTAATACACCTGAATGGATTGACGTTTTTTGTAAGCCGCTTCGAGTATAATTATCTAATGGCAACTGTAATATCAAACATTAAAAAAAACAGATCAATTTGCTACAGTACCGAATTGGACTCCCTGACACAATTCACAGATTATTTCCCTTTTATTTGGGTATGCCTGGTGTCTATCGTTGATTTCTTTCTCCACCCAAGACATAAACCGATCTTTCAGCATCAAAATAGTATCTTCACGAATCCTGCCTTCTTGGAAAAACTCTTTCAAAACATACGCTATACAGTTGTCGTTCTCACTGCAAGGGTCACCAAGAGGCCTCTTGTGCTTCAAATAATTAAATACAAAATTTACTATTTGTACGACCAAGTCTTCTTCAGGGCTCAAGAGACGCATCCTTGCGATGTCCTGAGGTAACAAATGAGACAAAACATTGAATGCCACGGTCATAAGATTCGCATAGAGCTCTTGACTCAAGTCTTGTAATAACCTCGCTATGTTTTCAGAGCCTGACGCACTGACACGCACCAAATGAGCACCTATGCGGAGGACCTCTTCTGGACGTATGCCCACGAGTAAACTACTTTCGCTTTCTTCTTGCGTCTCCGTACAGCTTCTAGTAACGGGTACCGTTGGTGTCAGTTTTGTCGGTACATTCTTCGCTGGTATCGTGTCAGGCCCCAAAGACGTGAACAGTTGGGAGCGTCCATCAGGATCGAGAGTACTTAATTCGGCAGGATTGAACCTGTGTTGCGCGTTCAGATTCACTTGACCATCAGCCGTCATAGATATCCTCAGCTTGTGCTGGTTGATGTCCTTGTTTATTTTCAGTACGTCAGCGAAGTATTGGTCCTTGTTGCCAATATTCTGGATGCCTCTGATGACTTCCGTGTTCCCCTGGACGGTGCCAGACACTCTGCGCGATTCCGCACTGAGCTTGTCGAAGATTTTTCTGCAAAATGGTTAAGTTTTAAAATATATATAGGCCTTTGCGACTATTACAGACGAATTATGTCTGGGAGATCTTCTGTGGCTATACAATCAAATGCGAGAGCCACATACTCTACCATAAGCCTGACAAGAGAAGTTTCAATATGGTCTATTAAAAGCCATAGACATATTACAAAGTAGTCGTTATAGAACTTTTAAAAGAGCGAGCGCGAACCGCCTGTTTCAGCTTGAGCAATAATGCTTTCAGACATTATCAACGAGATATAGACCGCGATATTTCGATGCAGTTATATGCATCATGATCACGGGTAGACTGAAGAAATTGTTCCAATGGTAACGACAGTGCTTGCAGTCGACGTGAAAAAATGAGGGTATACTGTGTATGTATTATTGGTAACTCTGTCCGTATGCCCGTCTGTCTGTGTCAGTTGATACCTTTTCACGCATAAACCGCTGAACCGATTTAGTTGAAATATGGTATACAGATAGTTTGAGTTCCGGGGAAGGACATAGTTTTTATCCCGGAAAATTTGCATAGTTCCCGCGGGATAACGTTTCTGAGCAGACGGAGTCGCGGGCAACAGCTATGAATGTTGAGATGAGAATGTATACATGGCATTATTTCAACCATGTTGAGAACTATTCGAAAGGCGTCTGCGAGGACAACAGATCACAGAGCAACTATTTTTCTTTTGAGGCAACTCTAGTTACCCAGTCTAACATAATTTTGCTGTCCAGGATTGGCTGTTTACCTGTGCCTATTACTTCTTAGCGTCATGCGGTAGTCGTTGATCGTTTTCGCTTGTGCGTCTTCTATAATGCTCTGAGCGGTCCTATTCGACATCACAGCATGACAGAAGAACAGAGTCGCGGCTGTGAACTGGAACAACTCCAGTTTGGACGGCTCTTCACCGTGACGGTACTGGAAAACAACCATAGGCTTGTGGTTAATTTACAGGCCTAATTTTCAACAATTAACAATTCTAACAATTCTATGTGCAAAGTGCTTATGGGGTAGACAAAGCTTAAGGCCACGCTTAGCATGTTTGTGGGCGTACTTATAAACAGGTGGAAAGAGAATCAAAAATAATGATAGGGTGCTAGCCGCATGGCCCATAACGATTCCCAAGATATTACCTCGATAGGCTTTTACCATCTGCGCGGGAAGAGAAGCTGCTGGTACATTGTATGTTTTTTTTGTCCCAGACCAGCATAGAAGGTAAAGCGCTAAAATTGCTATCCCAATTTGGGATTGTCTATTTTTTTACAATGTATAGTAAATCGAAAACCATTTCGAGATAAATGCTTTTTAAATCGTTTTCTCTATTTACTTTATTTTATTTTGCTATAATGAATTTATTACATGAAAAATAAGCAATGACCTTCATTTGACATTCCCAGACATGGCGTAGACGGTCCAAAATGTACTTTATTTGCAAAGGTTACAAATTCTATGCTATTTACGCGTGTATTATGCTACGGAGTTCAATTTGGACCCGCAATCTGACATTTCATTCATCTTATGACAGATGACAAGCAAATGGGCAATCTTGTTACTGTCATTCTTGTTTTTTTCACCGTTTACTTTCATATTGTTGTATTATAGTTTAGATTTAGAAGCACTTTCGGTAGATAATTAGGCAAGAGTGTAACCACACAGCGATGTGCTTTGCTCACATGAAAGATTTTACGCTAAATATTTTAATGGAGAGCGAAAATATTACGTTTTTCGGTTTACTTTCGCCTACCGAGTTTACTGTCTTATTTCCGGGTCCTGTTTTGTCTCGATCATACTTGGTATGTGTTTATGGACCTTACTGCTTCGCGCAGAATGTTATGGTATGTATAACAATTGTGAAAATATAAAATTCATAGGAGAAGATCGCGTAAATCTTCCTGTGTTATTGTTGAATCATGTTGACATTGATACTAATGACAGTTTGCCAACTTCACCACAGATAGAAAAGACGTTGATGGCGGAGGTTCACATACGTTTTATGATCAATTTATCCAATAAGCAGATGTGTGACACCGGCAATGGAAACTGACGTCATCAACCAAAATACTTTCAATAATTAATAGTGAAAAAAATACCGAGTTATATGAGAAAATATTGAAATTGGTTTCTTATAATTGACTATTCTGCACAAAAAAAATATAAAAAGGATAGGTATTTTTTTTTAGACAATCCCAATTGGTGTTAAAGAACAAGTGATTTTATGTAGACATGCTGGAGCATTAAAACTGCGCTATCAAATTATAATTTTGATGGTGTTAGCTACTATATGAGGCTGGATGAGAACTGATCACGTGGCCAATAGTACAGTGATCAGTGATCATCCCAGAAATTGGTTATTATAGGAAATAATGCTTAGAAACTAACGCTTCTTGGTAATTTTGTACGGTACCTACTTAACAATAAGGAATGTCATATCATGAACATAACACATGGCTTACTTTCAATATGATGTGCACAAGACTGTTGACGACGCCTGCGCCGCCCGTCACCACGTTGGCATGGCGCAGAACTTCCACAGACACGGCAAGCGCTTGTCCAGTCTGCAAAAAAAAAGCTATATGGTTGTTAAAGGTTCCTAATACCAATGATACACATCGAAACACGTTTCTACATAACCCATAAAGATATAAAGCCATAAATATTGCACATCGGTCTTCTCGGCTAATTTCGGCGCCATAGAGCGTTGTCTCGCTCTAACTTACGTAACGCCTATTGTCTCTTTCCAAAGACCGAAGTGAAATCTTTATGGCCGGGTACTGTAAATGCTAGTCCAATCATTACGAGTAAATACCAAAGAAAAAGGAATTTGCTGGTGACAATTTCAAGTTTTTAACTTTTTGAGAAAAGCCGCCACGTTGGATTAAGGGCTAGCAATAGAGCGCGCTAGAGCTGTGTCGCGCGCGAGATAGTCTACCCGCCTCTTTCTAGAACAAACAATGAGAAAATAACGGGTAGTATTTCGCGCGCGTCACAACTGTCACGTCCATTTGTGCTAGCCCTGCAGAGCTATTTATTCTTTAGCGCGAAGCCACGGGTATGCCTATTAAACCACGGATACACTAGGAGACAAAATAAATTTCCTGCGACATTGTGTCGCCAGCGCCGCACAGGTCGCGCGATGTAGGCAGATATGTCAGGTGAAGTATTGCGAAGTCGCACGACTTCGCCGGACGTCGCTATTTACATAAGTCACGCGACGTCCCAGATATGTCCGGCGAAATCGGCCGGCTTCGCTTGACATGTCGTGGGACATTTATCTCTTGTGTGTCCGTGGCTTTAGGGTCTTCTGTGGGTTTTACCTTAGTCATGTTAGTGCCGGCTGCGGCCGAACGCGTCAGCAGATTAGAAGCTGCGCCGGCGGCGAGTCCGACGCTCGACGCCGCTATGTTGAGCCAGCTGCCGCGCGCTTCCGCATCCGTAGGGCTGATAGTCTGAAAATAAAATGTAACAATAGTTAAAACCAATTCCATAACCAAACCATAGAAATCTAAAAACGGATCGGATTTCCCAGAGGCATAGAAACCAAGTAACCAAGTTAATAGATTAGAAGTATAGAATCTTATGAACAATGAAATCAGGTAAATCAATTGTCATCATCTTCCTCTAGGTTTTCATTAATTGCAGAACTAGTATTAACGCCCAGGGAGTCCAGAGAGTTTCATGTTTAATAGTCCCCCGGGTTAGTGCTCAATGAAAGAACTAATTATAATATAATTATTATTATATTAGACTGATGAAAAATAATACCAAATGCGTAGATTATTTGGTTTGATTTTATGCTTCAAACTTAGTTATTAGTCTGAAAAAAAAACTTTTGATTTTAGTTACTTTATGAAACTGGCATTTATTGCTATTTGATTGAGACATATTTAAATTTTAGTGGTATTGTTGCACGTTTTATAATGGAAAACTTTGATTTTAAGAAATTAATGACTGTTTTTACTATGTGAATCGTTCGTAATATAATTGCAATGTTGAATATCATATTATTGTTTAGTTATAAAAGTCTCCTAAAAACCCTTAGTAAAAAAAAAAATCTTAATAATTACGGGAATAAAATGATATTGCACTATTATCTTGCACGGCAATCACATTAAAAAGTAGTCGAATAAAATGGTACACCAATGGTACAATATTAGCGTTTGACCCCGATAAACACCGAATAAAATGATATACGTCTTAACGCGTAATAGTGAATGATCTATTTTGACTAAGTTACTATTTCTTAAATATCTTTCCTTTGAGACATTTCTCGTGTGCCACAGTAACATATCGAAACATAATGAAAAGTTACCTTTGCATAAAGCTAACTACCAACCGTTTACGTTCAAAATACAAGTCACAATTGCGCGAAACATCTATTTTATTTTTCCTGAAAAATTTGGTTTTTGCAGTTATCTTTTTGTTCCCCGGGACCGGCGATATGTATGTATGTATGTATATATTATTTGGTGTAATAGTCCTAATAGGAGACAAACGTTGACTGTAAGGCCACACTGACACTGCTGAGTAGCTAATATTTCGTGACCATTTCTCCCACATCTGCTGACTTTTACTGTCACAAACAAACGTTTTCTCACTTTCTTACTATGTGGCACTTAGCATACCTGTTCATGGGAACTTCTATCACGCAAATGCAGGGACGATCTCACAAGCCCGTATAAGCAGGTGGAGACAGTAGCGACCGCGGCGCCGGCGATAACAACGGGCGCCACAGGTGTGAACGCGGCAACTCCCAACACGCCTAAAGCGCCTAACGAAGCTACGGTGCTCGCTGTATCGGCGGAACTTAGGACGCGAGCCTTAATGCCGAGGTTGGGGGAAGGAACTACGGTCAGTTTCACCGCGAAGGCTCCGTCACCCTGGAAATATTGACAGTTTTATAATGATTCACGGCTAAGTGCCTTCCATTGATTGGCAAACAAAAAAATGGAATGCGGTTGCTTCTCTGCCGGGTGAAATCGTAGGAATCGTGATACCGTGATTAAAGAAGCCTAAGATTAAAAATTAAATAAGCCTATAAAGGCAATGCTCACAAACCATCGCTCTTTTGATTGTACACAAAACATTACTATTGTACTTCTTAAAAAAAACGGAATAGTTTTTTATAAGTTTTATGATAACATGCCATGTTCGCATCCCACCTACTTATACATATCTCGTTCATGGTATCTAAGTAGTTTAAACATTTGTAAGTATGTCAAATTTCAACTATTTTTATTATTGGTCCAATTGACTTTAAATTTAATACACAATGCCACTACCGGTCAACCGAAACCACAGTCAGCAAATATAATTCGTTGTACATCTCATTATATTTATCTACTACTACTTACTATAATGGTTCCATTATATTCCCCATTCTCAGGCACTATCAGGACGCATTTTGGCTGAGTGTTGTTAAGTAGATACGACTCCCAGTCATGATACACCCTCGCATCTTCATCAACATAGATCCTACATGATTTTGCTAGAAATAAACACAACATTGTTACGCTAGCTATTGCCTGCGACTCCGTCTGCGTACAATTTGTTTATCGCTATTCCACGCTTTCACCAACGCTAAAACTATTTCTACACCAAATTTCAACTAAATTGTTTAAGCATGATGAGTAAACATAAAGATAGACACACTCGTATTTATTTTAGTATACTTTAACTTGAACTAGTTCTAAAAGGAATACTTCCATGGAAAAATCGAGAATACAAAGAAGTGAGAGACATAATAACACCATGATATACAGGGTGTTTGGTAGCTAAATACAAAGCTTTAAGGGGATGATGGCCGAGGTATTTTTGAACATTTTTAGCCATATAATGTCTTAGCGGAAATTTGATATTTTTTTTTTAATTGGAGACTTAGAAATTTTAGGAAAATACCCAGAATTTGATAGTCACGAGGCAATATTGCCCCAATGAGCGTTAATTTGGAAACAAAATCTTTTATTTCGGATAGTTTAATGTGTATTTGACCAAATGAAATAATTTTTAAGTGTCTTTCTTACCAGAAAAACAAAATGGAGGCATTTGAAATTACTAAAAATGTCTTAGGTTGGAACAGAGTCATTTTTATGTTTCTAAATGTCAGTGAAAATTAGAACACAGAAAAATCCGAAAAGTAAAGCTATGGCCGGGAATCGAACCCGGATCCTCGTCATTCCGTGACGCGTGCTATACCCCTACACCACCCATAGCAGGTGGGTAGTCTCCGAATTTTTCTACCTGTTACTAACTGTCACGTGACTCTCGCTAAGAGAATGTACTAGTCTTGGAATTTCACGTTAAAGGTACTTAACTAGTAAATTACATGAAAAAAAGATTAAAATGAAATCATTAATTTTCGGTTTGTTGTGATTTGAATACTAAATTAATTAATTTTACATTTTTTTTTACATTAATAAATCAATGTTTTTTTCACACATTACTTACTAGTAAAATTTCAAGACTAGTGCATTTTTAGCGAGTGCTCCCTGAATTTGGTTTTTACTTTTTATCTCAGATTTAGCAAGCAATGTGAATGAGTGATACCTTAAAAGAAAGAACAATAAACAGGCATGTTTCTAAAAACGTTTGAACATTTCAAGGATTTTTTTTAATTATTTTTAAAACAGAAAAATTACTCTGTTCCAACCTAAGATATTTTTAGTAATTTCGAATGCCTCCATTTTGTTTTTCTGGCAAGAAAGACACTTAAAAATTATTTCATTTGGTCCAATACACATTAAACTACCCGAAATAAAAGATTTTGTTTCCAAATTAACGCTCATTGGGGCAATATTGCCTCGTGACTATAAAATTCCGGGTATTTTCCTAAAATTTCTAAGTCTTCAATTTAAAAAAAAAATATCAAATTTCGGCTAAGACATATATGGCTAAAAATGTTCAAAAATACCTTGGCTATCATCCCCTTAAAGCTTTGTATCTAGCTACCAAACACCCTGTATATTTTAATTGAACATTGCTTACCACCGACAGTGGTTGGAATACATTTCCTTATCTTGAACACAGCTGTGCACCAGATATCAATATCATTTCTTTGGTGAAGATCCACCCAATAATCTGCTGGCTCCAATTGATAGAACTTTTTTGGCTTCGGTTTCGCACACACTATTAAGAGTACAGACAGTATCACATCTTCATCGTTTTGAGTGTATTTGCCTGAAACATTACGAACACTATCAGATAACGATAATTTAGTCAAGTGCTTTGTGCTACCAATTGTTATGTTGTATAAAAACCAGTATACCAGCAAATTGACGGGGAAGAACCATGTATCTTACAATCTTACATTGAGAAAACCAATAGCTTATATCTTACACGAAGTTGAAATTACAAAATAGGAGATCTTGCTTCTTCTCCATCGAAATTAAAGTAAAGTGAAACACATATAATTTCAGTGGTTGTTGGACGTACATATTTTAAGAAAAGACATACAATGGTCTACCATCACTTTAATAGGTACATTATGAAACTCTAATTAAAGTTTAATTAGTTTAGTTAGTTTTCTGTATTTGCACAATAAAGAGTTAAGCTACATATTCAAGTAACACTGATCATATTAACATAAAATAAGTTTAAATCCAACTTTAACACAAACTTTTTTGCTGTCTCCTTTATGTTGAAAGTACTTGAACTGTTGTTCAATCTACATGTACAGTCAAGTGTAATAATATGTATCTAAACAAAGTTTCAAAAATAAGTGCCATACACTCTTATACCGGCGTAATAAGGTCTTGGGACATATTTTTGAGAAGTTTGTATTGATACTTATTTTTGCACTTGAGTGTACTTGGTCAATTTTAAATTAGTCAGATCACGTGAAATGGATGAAGTTAGGCTTTCAGAATTAGACCTGATCCAACAATACATATATAATTATGTATACATTCCAGCTTGTAGAAACAAACTACTACTTACTGAGAATGCATAAACTCATATAATTGAGATTAGATAATCATAAATCATTTATGTTATCAAAATAGGTAGTCTGTCAAAATGGCAAGAGATAAAAAATTAAATCAATTAACATAAATTATATCAAAATGTCTGATGACGATGACATACCGTGTTGGATGACATATCGACAGTGAAGAAGCAAGATCTCCAATTTTGTACTTTCGGCTTTATGAGCTATTGGTTCTCTCAATAGAATTCAAACTACAATAATAAAAATGTGTAAGATAGATCTTGGTTCTTCCCCGTCTATATCATAGATAACTGACACATAAGATAATTGGAACTTAACAGAGAGTAGTGAAACAGCCCCTAATTTAACCCAATTCCAGTGGTTGGATTGACTTGAAATCTGCTATGCTACACATTTGTAGTGCTATATCAATGCATGTACAGTTGAGGGCATACATAACAATACAGCCAACATGGCAATTATATGTATCACCCAACTTATCGATCGCGGAATAAAGGTGTATATTTACGTCAAGTTTCTTGTGGTGCATTCTTCTTGGCAATGATGGTCTTTCCGAATGCACTGGTAGTTTCAAAAAGACATGTAAAAGAGCCCTTGGTGGCCAATTTGCAAAAAAAAACTTCATTTTCACTTGTCTGTACAGTCAACAAAAAGAAATACATACACATACATATATCAATCATGTGATCATCCTTATCCCTAACAGGGTAGACAGAGCCTAAAGTAACAAAACCTTAAGACCACGTTTAGCATGATTAAGGGCATATAGCTGGAAAGGGAAATCAAAATAGTGATGGGTTGCTAGCCGCATCGCCTATAACATTATTCCTAAGACTTTGCTCATTCCCTTGATGGGCTTTTACCATCTGCGCAGGAAGAGAAGCATCTGGTAAATTCTATGCTTTTTCTTTACTCCCAGACCAGCACGGAAGAAACATAAAGAAATGAATGCAATAAAGCATGCCAGGTTTATCAAGGTTATACTTACTCTGTTCACATAGCTTTTCATACACCCTCATAACTTGCTCCTTCTGCCTGTGACTGTATCCTTCAAGATGAGCACTGTCTATATCTGTCACTTCAGTAAGCTCTCCCTCCGAACTTGGACTCCCAAATAAGGCAAAGGCCACATTCTGCAGTAAATAGTTTCTTTTGACCTTTTCATACCTGTAAAATGAACATATTAAAGAGTGGCAACTTAAAATTAATAATCTATCAGCAGCACGACAATAACAGACAACAAACTGAACATTGAAAAAGTGGCTGTATCAACAATTTGATCTCAACCTACCAACCTATGTAATGATCCTTTTAAGATTTAAAACAAAAGTTTAAAAAGTTACATGATAATCAAAACCGTGTTCACCATAAGGGCACACGGAGCCCCGAAGAACCGACAATTTCAATAATAAATGGTCATAATACTTAGTAAAAAAATGTTATTATAATATGCTTTTTTTACTTTCCAAAAAGGCCACAAGTTCTCATGTGCCCAAGGGCCCCAGCCTAGATTAAGACAGCCCCGATGATAATACTATCATTTTGGTACTAAATTGAAGCCAACCAAATACTTCTAATAATAGTAAAATGACAAGTTTATGATTAAGTACATCCTTGCTTCAGGACTACTACGTACTTGACTTTTCTCACTACTAGAACGTTAATAATCACTCATTTACATGCACTTGGTATTACACTTACTTAATCCAGTCACATTCTGGTAGATTCTCGAAGTACTCTTGTTGAATTTGAACTGGGGAAAGCACAACAGGCACATTGTCCGTATCCGTTTCAATTCCGAAGGGTGCATTCTCGTGAGCCTCAAATAAAACATCGTTTTGCGCCGTACTATTTTCGATTTCCATCTCCATATTTACTTTATTTGAGTCTGATATAAGAACACTGTATCTCGATGCAATGGTAGCAAATAAGTTTGATCAGTATTGAACAAACAGTACAATTTTACTTTTACGAAATAAAACTTGTCGACTTTGTGCAAAACTGCAAACTGTGTTAAGTGTGATGCAATGGAATATGACACTAAACAAAATTTTCCACTTGACGTCTTAATGACAACAGGACAGCAGATAGAATTTATATGTAGCAAGACAAGGACAAGAAGCGATAAAAGTAGTAAAACCGAACAACAATGAAACGTCAAGTTAAGTCAGACAATGGTCAGACGTCAAAAGAGTTTTATAAAGAAAAAAGGGGAACTCCGCAGACGTAGACAAAATAGTACAGAGTAATTTTGTCATAATTTAGGTTTTTTCCACGCCCACCACTGTATTAAATTGAAAGGAAGTTCTGATCTGTTGTAAAAAATCGGGGCTTGTGTTTGCAGTCTGGTTTTTGTTTTTAAATAGATTTATTTATTTACCTACCTAGCGCCTCCTAACGCCTCCTATCGGCCCCCCCGCGAAGTATACGCCCATTGAAACCCTTGAAGATCTTTCAATAAGATTGAAAATAGCTGAATCGTTCCCGACCTCGGAGGAATGACTTAATAATCAGATATGACTGTACGGACTTAAACCCCTTTGCTTTTTCTGTAAGACATACCAATTACCAAAGACAATTTATTAATGACAATGATCTCTCACTCTAAAAATTGAATTTCGATCGAGTTATGAATGTAAAGGGTGGCCCTCCACTTGGCTTATTTATCCAAATATTGGCGTGAGTGAAGGGGATGCACTATACTGTTTCTAGCGTATGCGACGAAAATGCCAATAGCGCAACCCGAACACACAACATCTTACTTTAGGTAGAGCTACGATTTTTAGACTAAAATGTAAAGCTACATGTTGCCTGCTTCCTGCGAAAAACAAAAAAGCAGAATAATTGCTCATAACTCTTGCTAACAAATATTATTTTCGGGTTAGTCAGAGAGTTTCCTGGTCAGTTATGACGTAATTAACTGCTAGGTGGTTGGTTCAAGGGCCAGATACAGAAGGCAGTACTCGTGGACACGGCTGGGATAGTCAGGAGGTTCCTCTCTCTGTCGCCCTGACCTGACCTGACCGGTAGCTTAGGCCCCTCTTCGCTGCCGGCGGCACCCTAGGTTAGGTTTTTATAATGATTTTAAATTTTGTAAATTCAATATTGTTTTTTACTTTTTATATAATTATATATATATTTTTTTATATTAAAACCGACAAACGGGCATGCGGTGCACCTGATGGTAAGTGATCACTGCCGCCCATGGACAACTACAGCACCAATATATGAATATTAGGTACTTATAAACCTAACTTAAGATAAAAATAAATATACAGATAATAATACATATTATGTAGTTTCATTTAAGTTCCTTTCATTACATAAAAATCAGAGGAATCAGAGTCTGAGTCGCTTATCGTAAGTGTACCTACTACAATAAAGGTGTAGGTACGAAAATTTATTTTCACAATTATTTTATTTATAAATTATGCGAAAGGAAAACGGGCAAGTGAGCCACCTGCCCATTGACACCCTTAACAGGAGGGATTGTCGATATGTTGCGAGGCAAGAGTATGGTTTGTTTCAGCAACAAAAGAAGTTGTAAAATTGTAAAATCCCGCGTTAATTGCATTTTCGTCATTTTAAATAAAACAAACTATACCTACCTATACATTTTTGAACACACACTCTTCTTTTCTAAAAAATAGCACGCCAACTAAAATTGATTTTTGCTGGTATATTTACATTAAATTAGGTAAATCCCTACTAATATTATAAATGTGAAAGTAACTCTGTCTGTAACAACCTTTTCACGCTTAAACCGTTCGACCAATTTAGTTGAAATTTGGTACATAGATAGTTTGAGTCCCGAGGAAGGACATAGGATAGTTTCTGTCCCGGAAAATTGCATAGTTCCCGCGGGATAGCGATAAGCGAATTCTGCGCAGACGAAGTCGCGGGCAACAGCTAGTACTATTATATAATAATTTTAATATGTAAATGATGCAATATTTTCACGGCTATGAACCTTTTACCTTTTTATTTATTATGTTGAACAAACCGTAGCATTTTAATACGACACGTGTAGGGACTGATTTTCCGTATAAGCGTAATACTGTTTCAAAACAGCTTCTAATTCATTATTCCGCAACGCCGTACAAAAATCATGCGACAAGGGGAAAAAATCGAGGGTTGCACTTTTGAATTCTCACCAGCACCCAGTTGGACAGCTTACAAGTGACGGCATAGTGCTGAATCTTATTATTTTATGCTCTTATATTCTATCGTCCTATATACGTCACCTGGTGGTTCATATGACCCACATTTTTTGTATGTGGGCCTGTAGTCTATAATACTTGTTTTTCTTCAATTTATAATGAGTATCTACACGAGGACTTTGCGATCGCTCCATAAAGTAACTCCCACACGGTGCGTGGTAAATATCACAAAGTCGGGGGGGGGGGGGGGGGGTGGAGGTCACGGTGACGTTTATCCAAATATCTAAACAAAATGTATCGTGCGTGTTTTTCCATCCTTTCACAAAGTAAGTTAACGATTATGAACATTTTCAGCTCGGATTTTAAGTTTTTTGAGACGAAATTACATTTATTTAAAAAAATTGCACGAGTCACGGGATTTTGAGTTTTATGTTAAAAGCTTATAAATACCTACCGATGAGTACGAAAACGATGAGTTAAGTGAGATGAAAGTGGCTTTCATGCACACAGTATCTGGCATATCAGGAATGCCACTTTAAGCTAGGCATGAACTTGGCACAGTTTTCTTCCAGTATCTGGGACGGGAGTGACGGGAGGAGTGCGTGTAAGGCTTAGGATTGTATCTAAGGTCTGGAATGCGCGACCGTAAGTAGAAAGACAGATAGACAGGAGACGAACACAGAAGTGATCCTATAAGGGTTCCTTTTTAACTGGTTTCTATTTAACAATGAACTGTTCTTATGTAAGTATGTGAGTGTGAGGTATCCAATTCGAAATTTGCAAACTATTTTCTCAAATACTTCCAACTTTTTCATTTCGAGGTGCGGAACCCTAAAAATAAACCAAGAGAATCGACCCACGTAGGTAAGTACGAGTAGGTAGGTACGTAATGTTTAACGAACAAAAACCGTCTCCTTCCTAATTCGCAACTGTAGTTAATTAGGTAATAATAATTAATACCTACTGGTTATTTTAGACCATTCTACTATTCCATGTTGTGTCACTGGTGGGTTGGAACGTTTATGTAGATAGGTATGACGTTGTTGTTTAGAAATACAAATAACACACCGTTACAGCGATCTTCAAACGAGGACTCTTTATACGAGTATAGTATCTCACGCGCAGCACCGGTATCACCGAAAATGTTTATAAATATCAGCACCAGTAAGTACTTAATGTTATTAAAAAATAATTCACACACACGACGTGAGTACCGAACCAATCGTAATTATGCTTAGCCGAATCAATTCGGCATTGTGGATCGTAAAAATTTAACCACGTGAACGTTTACATTATTGCAAACAATTACTGATTATATCAGATATCAACGTCAACTCTGCCGGATCGATTCAGTCAGTTAATAGTGCTCGTATGGTGCAGCAGTTAAAACTGTCCTTTAAAAAATAACTACGAGGCTATTGAATGGTTTTATAAATAGTTCATGCTAGCTCCAATATGAAGTACTCGCGGCTTTTCAGTTTCGTGATACTATTCTCATGTGTAACTCTGTTGCATGTCCTAGTTAATGTAGACGGTGTTCTTGATTTTATAATAGAGAAGCACCCCGTTGCTATTAATGTTTACACAGAAGAAGAGGGTTTTGATCTACACTGGTATATCGTGAATCAGTACTACGAAGCTCGGAAGGTAAGCTACCATTTTATTTGGCTAAAATAAAGAAAACAAGGTACCTACTGTTAATCGTGGTGTATAGGAATCACAAGGTGAATAGGGACAAAACCGGTAATAAGTTTTGCCTCAAATTTTCTCTGAAACTACCAACTGACTCGCCCGCGAAGTAATAGCTGCACTTGACATGCAATCATAACTTGACCCCTCGCTTGCAAATATTATTACAGAAACAAGAGTCAATATGTTTTTGGCCGTACGATAACCAATTGACCAGACACATGACTCCGTATAAAATCTACGAGAGACGGTCAAATTGTTATTGTTATTTTGCGGGTAGTGACTTTCAGAGAATCTCACCCCCCTGGTCGTCTTACCGTCTCCGCCTTGTCCTCGCCTTGCGGTATTAAATTCTCCAAGTGGCTAAGTGCGCTCACATTTGAAGGGGTATCCTGCAGATCTGTCCGAGCCACTCAACTACACTTCACCACGAGGATTTTGTATAACAATTACACATAAACGGATAACTCACGTATAAAAGTCGAGTGATGCATGTTTGGAAAAGGACTTCGAAATAGTCCGAAACATGTCGAGCATCACTCGACTTTTATACGTGAGTTATCCGTTTATGTGTAATTATGATTGAGTCTCACGGGAGTTTCATGTTGATTTTGTATAACGTTCATTTTTGTTTGCTTCCAGTTATGGCAGACATCGAACATAGGTTCTTATCTCTTCAAGAACGCCGATAGTAAAACCTTTAAGCAAAATAATGAAAGTGATCGCATTTACAATGTTATGATATGGAAGCACTGGTCGTGGTTAAAACAAAGACATGGTAACCCTTTGAACGAGTGCAGTGTTCAGAACTGTCGATTTTCTGGTGATCCCGATTTTGAAGCCGCTGATGCAGTAGTAGTACATCTGCAGAAAGGATTGATACCTCATGTAAAAAGGCGGGATCCGAACCAAATATGGATATTCTTGACGGACGAATCTCCGAAGCATACGTTTACTTTGGCACAGAAAGGTATCAAACTGCCTCAGTTGGCCAATATATTCAATTGGTCGATGACATACAGGTAAGATCTGTTGTGGATCGTGGAGTGTAAAATTCATTATCATAATTGGATTTGGACGGTTAAGAGCAAAGTGATGAATTTGTTGCAGTCTTCTATTTTCAAATTTCAAATCGCGTTACCAATCGCGTTGCGTAATCGCGCACCGCAGTTAGCAGTGTCTCTTTCGTACCTACCTATTATCTCCCAATTTTCACTTCTTTTCGCACTCACTCGCATTTATCTGGAATTCTATCATTATTATGTCGGGCGGGACACAGCTTCGCTTGCGCTTAAACTTATAATATCATTGGCTAAACATACTATTCAAGCATTAGTAGGTATAGTTTGAAAACTTTTCAAAGTTAAATCAAAGGACACCAGGTTATTCTAAATTTTATTATAAGATAAGTAATTATTTAATAAAACTCCTATTAGATGTGTCAGGTTCAGCTAACTCTAACTTCTACATCATCATCAAGTACATACTTACTCGTAATTTCGAAAGTCCGATGTGAGCGCCCGGGTCCAAATCTACTACACCATGTTTGGCTGGCCACACACAGGTCAAACTACTCCACACCTACGGCTAAATACGTCATGTAATCATTGTTTTTTTTTATAGAACAGATTCAGACGTCCCAGTGCCTTATGGGCGCACTGTAGCCTTGCCTTTTCCAAAATTCGATAAAGTTACCGACGAGAACTTGATAAGCCTGGTGCCGTACTGGAAGAATAAACAGCTTGATGTGTTAGCTGCCATCCTAGTTTCGAATTGCATGAAATTCAGAATGAAGTTCCTAGAAGAACTCAATCAATACATCAAAGTGGACGTGCATGGGGGTTGCGCCACTAACAAGGACAATAAACACAGGTAATACCAATTAATGAGTAAGAGAATTATACATTGGATTCAATCACTTCAATAACCAATATTTGACAAATTGCATTGTTTCACAAACTCATCATTTGGCAAACCTTCATTATTTGCTAAAACTTAATTTTTAGAAGTCAATATAAATATGGTAGATGATAAAAGTTTGCTAAATGATTCCATTCAATATTCTCCTATATAATGAACGAGAATATTTTTAGGTAGAGCTCATACATAACTCATACTTTTTACTTGTTCCAGTTGTCCAGGGCATGTGAGAAAAGATTGCCTAGCAATGTCTAAATATTTGTTCTATCTGGTACTGGAAAATTCAAAGTGCCGCCAATATTTGACGGAAAAAGGTTTCAACCATGCATATGGAAAGGGTGCCATTCCTATTATAATGGGACCATCAATAGAAGATTGTGACAAACTGCTGCCTCCAAATTCGTTCCTGCATGTCGACAACTACGAGACTCTGGAGCATTTAGCATGGGACATGATTTCCATAAGTGAAAATAAAACTCGTCTCTTGTCATATCATGCGTGGAGAAATGATTTTGAAATCGCCAACGAGCACGGATACTTTGGAAATAAATCTTTCCACTTTTGTCGTGTATGTGAGGCGCTTAATTTTAACGATCGTGCACCAAAAGTGTACAACGAACATGATTTACGGTTATTTTTAGACCCACAATTATTGTGCAATGCAACTAACTAGTTTAATATAGAATTCTTTGGTAGGTGTAGGTACCGTAAGAACTTGTGTGGAATCAGACGTTACTTTGCGGAGGTTCATGTTAAAGTAAAAAGATGACGGCAGCTCGGACAAGACGTCATCGCAAAAACAGATGTGGACATTGAACATGATTTACTTTACAGGGTCGTAATAGAATCATACCTTCTTTCGTCGTACGTATTATGATTATCTAGGGGTATGATGCATTTGACCTTTTGATTGCATTTCTGGCATAGTTAAGTCTTGTTCAGGTTTTGCAATGACTTGTCCGAGCGAGCCCTTATTACGCGAAATAAATTAAGGTTATCCATTTAGTTTTACCTCAGGAACGTAATGAACAAAAGCGCCTTAAACTTTCTTTAGACAGCCGAAATTTTCATCGCCCCGACGTTTAGCGGACTCCCCGAATCATTTCAGAATTTTGCAAGTTCTCCCCGAGGATCTTAGCAAGAAATATAAATTCACTGTTCATCGAGTAATAAATTTTGGCACATTGTTATTCAAGACGAGAATAGTCTCTGTGAATTATGATACAACTTTGTTTCTGATTGTATTGTCTCTGAAAACATTTGCACAGGTGGTAACGTTGCAGGTTTCTCAATGGAGAAAAAGTGAGGTGACTCATACCTACTAGCCTTAGAATAAGTCTGTAGTTCATGTGTCGCGTAAAATTTAAGAATATCAGTGCAATGATAATGTATCTATCAAGGTAGTAGTGTGCTAATATCATGCCGGAATGAACAAAGCTTGTTAGCATAGCGTGGAGATAGGAACAGCTCTAACGAAGTAGTTTAGCTAATCCGACAAGAAAACAACAACAATGTTAATTCGTTACGAAAACTTCAGCCGACTCGGTGCTATGGAGCTCCGGTAATTGTTTTAAGAAATACACGTCAGCTTTGGGCTTAAGGGCTTAGACGAGCTTATTTTAGTGTTAGTACTTGAAAGCTCAGCTGCATTAAGGTTATTAAATGTGATGATAAATTATTATTATACATGTTTGCTTTAATCGCAGCGGGAAAACTGATACCATATGTTAATATTTAACACTTTAATTAACAATGTGGACTAATACTAGGTACATAATATGACTATACTACGTAATAAGACACTTTTGTGGATTTTTTTAATAGAATTTTTAAGACTCTAAACTTACGACGAGGTTTGAATATTTAATGACTTTTTTATTTTGTTACTTTACCTATAGGGTTAAAGATATTATCATTACATAAGTTAAATTTGGAGAGGAGAAACAAAAAGGAGATGGCGGGACGATTTGCAGTCTTTTGAGCTGGACCTGGGAAGCTTCGCAACAGACTGAGATGACACCAAATTGGATATAAAAAAACAGTATTTTCTTATAGGTACTAAATCTGACAAACTACATGCGATTCATCTGATGTTACTGACCACCGCCGCCTATGGAAAAGTAAAGTGCCGATGCGACTGCTGGAGTGGATTATCATTGCCTAGTAAAAAGTGGTATTTTGGCATTTCAATGACACCCATGTCCATTAAAAAACTTTGCTTGAAAGGGGCATAAAACACCGCTTAAGCCGCACGATGGCGGAGCACCATCCATCGAAGTGCTAATAATTGAAACTACACTTCCGTCAAGTGGTACGATGATGGAGCTCGGCAGCTGGGACAAGGTTAAAGAGTTTCTTTAGCATCACCCAATCTACATACATACGTACAGACATATCAATCACGTCTTTAGTATCATTACGGGGTAGACAGAGCCTAAGTAATAAGACCTAAAGGTCACGTTCAGCGTATCTACGTATAATGGTAATTTATTCTGAATCTATGTATTTTAGTAATTATTTTATACCTATAAATAGTAATTTAGTACATTATGACCTCGGGAGAAAAGGAGTTCTATTTAAGTGTTATTGGCAATTGTTAATAACTTTCAAACATACTTCCAGCGGAAGTACCTACTCCGAAATTCGAAATTCAAAGGTTGTATCATACCCTCCCTCTCACTTTCCTATTAATGACTGCCAGTGAGAAAAAACGGCATGAAACAAACTTCACATTTGCAACTTCGGAGTAGGCCTGGAACACTGTAGTACGAGTATGTTTAGGTTTTTTATGAGAATAATAAGACAAAGTTTATATCAAAGTAAGAAATGAACTGAAGTAAATGAACACTTCTCTTGTTGTATAGCTGTAGTTCGTGTATATAGCCTGTTTGTAAGAAATTGCTGGACCGTCGGATAAAAGTGCCCAGGGGTACTATGACGTTTTAATGCGATTCCGATTCAGTTTAGGTTAGCTCGCTGTCAGATCCATACTAAAAATGACAGCTGAAACCGTCCTTATTATTTGTTAAAAATTACAAAACATGCAAGTTAGTTTCGTTCTAAACGTTATCGTTTTGTTGTTAGATAATTAGATGCAATGTGTGTAAAAAGACTTTTGTATAATTTTGTATTTTGTATTTCCTATAGATTAAGCATGGAATAGAGACATAGGCATTAAAAACATTATGAATACTAGCAGTTTTTGTTAAAATAATTACAGTAGACTTTTTGGCGATCCTAGGGTACTTCTTGTGCATTGTACTAATGAACTTACATTGTCACCAAACTTACACTTAAGGTCAAGTTTCCGATTATAGACCGACCGCTTAAATGAGCCCTCGCCCGCGCGGTGAAAGGGTGCGGGGTGGGACGACCGCGGGGGCCGAGAGAGAAGCGGGCGGCAGGCGCACTACCTGCCCGCATCTCTCTCGGTCCCCTTAGTCATCATACCCCGCGCCCCTGTGCCCCGCGGGCGAGAACTCATTTAAGTGGTCGGTCTATAACTTCATTAACGCACTGTAAATGAGTGGAACTAGTGTGGCAAGAATTATCCCAAACAAACTGGTAAAGACTGTTAACCGCTACTTAATATTAAATAGTTAATTTGAATAAAATATAGTAAAAAAAACATTGAGAATGTAATAAAATTTTTCTTTAATAGCGTGTTTAATTGTACAGGTTCAACGGTGAATAATGTAAAGTAGTTTCGTCGGGCCTATAAAGAAATTATATCACAAAAATCCCTACGGTGTTTTTTTAAAAACTTAAAAATATACTTAAATAAAATGAAAATTTCTAACGTAAATTAACGTCAAACATTGAACTTTCTGAGCTTAAGACGCCAAAATTACGTAATGTAATTACTATAACTCCGGAATTAGGTGAGGGATAAATTATGGGGATAAACAGAGGAAGCATAAATAATGATATTTTACTTTTAAGATTAATAAACTGAGGAACATAAGACTTACGAAGATCGTATGATTATGACTTCACAAGAAAAATTCTTAATTAACACAGAAACCATTAATAATTTAATTAAGGTACTTAAATTAAGATATTTTAACAATTTCCAGCAAGACGGCCTTAATGATCCCCTGGGTTTCTGTGATTAAAAAACTATCAACATACCTATCCATATTTTTGTAAGGATAATTCTAACGCCGGAAAATAACATCGCTATGTGCACCGGAGTCCTAAAGCTTGTTTACTTTTCCAACTTTTTTCTTTAATCGCACTCTTTGATAAGGGAATTTGCGATCAATTTCCCTACAAACCCGGTGCTAAGAGGGCATTAAAGCGCCATTTGTTTAAACTTTTCTCGAACTTTCAAGTCGTGCGTACCTATTTGTTGGAGCGATTTGCAAAATTGCTTCCACACAAGTTTGAAGAGTTCCTGCGGGATACCAGCCCAACTCTTGTACACAAGTATTGAGAGAAGTTCGTAATTTACGATTTATTTATTTATAAATGCAGTTCACTTTGAAACATTAGAAAGAATAACCAACGTTTAAAATAAAATAGACCCAATGATCTCAAACCAATTTTATTGTTAATAGGATACTTCGCAGATATTCATTAACAGTGTATTAAAGAGGGAAGTATTAGAAGGCTCTAAGACTGAGCTGTTGGCGCCTCGAGTGGTTAATATAAATTCTGTTTTTATTGCCGTCTACGAGTTCGCGCGTAATTTGTGGCCCAGCTGTTTGTTTTACTTTACGGGGTCGTAATAAAAAGTGCCTGTAACACAATAGTCTACAAACAGTCGCATAACACAACCAGTTCAAAGAGATCCGCAGTTTCTTCAGCCGTACCCTTTACGTCGACGTCATATCTACAGCGACAAAGGGGGGAAAGTGATATCCTTTTATACTGGTTGCCTATAAGAGAAAATTACACCCACCTCGAGGCCAAATGATTAGGTGTGTACTTATGTGTTCTACGAATGTTTGAACCCTTCTGTTCTGCTAACAAGAAATGGTAGACGTGGGTCATTTTTTCAACGGCACCTAAGATGATGCTTTTTTTGACTTAACGTTTAAAAGTTTCATGATTTTTGTAAGATAGCTTTAACAACAGAACTGTCGGGTTTGTGACCACTATTTTAACAATAAAGAAATCCATTTTATATTGTAGCGTGAAAACATGTATTTATTGATCGGAGTATCGAAAGCGGCGTCACGGAATCTGAACAGATGGCGTCGAGACAATTTCTCGAGCTCATTCTTGTTCGCGATCGCTGGCCAACCTTCCCCGTGATATATTGCTGACCCGATCCCCTTCCCGTTTGCTGCTTTTTAATCTTGTGATTTATGTACGCGCGAAAAACGATTTTTGAATACAATGAAATCCATTTCGTTGGGATCAAATTTATTTTCTTGTCTTGAAATCAAGGTAAGACGGAACGTTTCATGATATAGGTAGGCCTTTGATTAAAAACACTTTGTAAACTATATGTTAGCCGCAGATAGCTTTGTGGTAAGAGAATCAGAATGTATGAAAAATAAAAATATGTATTCTTAAGTCTTGGAAGTTTAATACGTATTTCAGTATGTATACTACTGCAAAAATTTTGATGGATGGATTTTTGTTACTCTGGATAAAAAGTGATACAGTGTATCTCACTTTTTATTCCGATCATATAGTTGCGCGATTATATAGTTGCGGCATAGCGATAAACGAATTCTTCACAGATAGAGTCGCGAACAGCAGCTAGTTTATATATGTAAATATTATGTTTATCCGTTGACTTGTACGTTTGGTTAGCTTTAGTTAGTTTGAGACTAAGTCAATTCGTGTCTATGTTTCCATGGAGTTTATTTATTACTTCTACAAAATACCTTGAAAGTTTCGTACTTGCTTGTAGTAGTTTCTAACTACTTAAAGAATAACATCAAAGCTTTCTGTTAAAGATAAATAATCGGCTTACTGAAAGTAAGTGGTAAAAGTAAGCAGGCCCAACTTGAATTTACCACAATGTCGCAAGTTAACCTTCTTAGCAGATGTTTTAGGCTTAGGTCGGGAAAGCTGCTTTGACCGAAACAATGATATTTTAAGTAAATGTTGCCTTTAGCGTCTCGTTTATTTTGCTCATACAAAATTATTTTATCTTACTAATATTATAAAGGCGAAAGCTTGGATGTTTGGATGTTTCTTGTTCTTTATATTTGTTCTAAACCAATTTTATTGAACTTTTGTACAGAAACTATTATAGTCCCGGAGAAGGATATAGGATAGTTTTTATCCCGAAATATCGCATAGTTCCCGCCGGATAGCGATAAGCGATTTTATCACAGACGGCGTCGCGGGCAATAGGTAGGTACTAATATTATAAATCTGAAAGTATGTGAGTGTATGTTTGTTCCTTCTTCACGCTGAAACGAGTGGACGAATTTGGATAAAATTTGGAATAGAGATAGTTGATGGTATCTTAGATTAAAACATTGGCTACTTTTTATGCCAGAAAATTGTTCCCGCGGGATATTGGTAAACATTTCAAAGGCCATAGCTGCGTAGAGTCGCAACGTAAATAATTATTGCAGAATATACTATCAACATCAGTTCTTAAGTCTAATTCTAGGCGGACGAAGTCGTGGGCAGAAGTTAGTATAGGTATATACATCAAAATTAACTGGTTTATGAACGTTATTAAAATTATTAAACAAAAAAATATTTTTCTTCGACTAAAAACGACGAAATAATATATGCTAATATTTGGCCGTCTGACTGGGCATTGAATAACTTTACTTTGCTATCTCCGCGATATAGTGAAGTCAAGTCGTGGAAAACAGGTACACTCCCGATAGTTTATAAAGATAATTCAAAGATTGGCTAATTACACACAGACCCGCGTTAAGTTGTTTTGTCATAATTATCCTCAGATTTTAAAAACCTTTTTCTTATGAATCGGTACCTACTTACAAAAAACATAAACGACTACTCATTAACCTACGTAACGACGTAATATTTTAAAGATGAGGGAGCATTTAAAACAGTTAAGCGAAAAAGGGCCGCTGTGAGCTTTATTTAACTGGCATACTTTGAAATAAACATTATATTTCAAAAAAGAAAATATTTTTTTTAGAATCATAAAAGCCTGCTTGGTATAGCAAACTTGGGTGACTGGCTGGATCGAAGCCTCCTCTATATCTAACTGTATTCTAGTCTTATTATACAGAAACATCGCAAAGAGAGTAACATCACATTTGCCATGCAATTATTAAGCAGGGGCAGATTTTTGAAAGCAAATAATACCTATGTGACAAATACCACTCAAAAATGGTGAAAAACTGTGCGGAATTTTAAATTCGAGTAGATTAGAAGACAATTACAGCTCTTCTTAAGCTAGTCAACTAGTCGTAAATATAATTTGAGCTGTAGTTTTGTAACAATATACAGCTTTTTTCACTTTCGAATGATACTTTCGAGTGGTGTGGTTTCAAAAATCGGGCCCCATTTAGGTATTGAACCGATTAAAAACAATGAGTAGGTAATGTAAGATAGTTGATATAGGTAATTAGAGATTTGGGATTTGTAATTTTTAATGTAACCCTGAATAATAAAATATACTTTACCTAATAATATTATATCTATATCGTTCATGTTTCGGCCGTCTTGGAACTTTAAGACTACTAAGATCACGAGTATCTACTTAGATCCAAGTATTCGAAGTGGAAGTATCCGTTTTTCGCTTTGAATTTGAACACACATTTCTCAATAGGTGCGCGGATACTTTAAAGATATTTCTGGTTTATTACGTTCTATAAAATCAACGGCGGTCACATTGATAGAGCAGCTATTTGTCAGTAAACTCTGTCAGGTTGGAAGAATTAACACCTTTAGTTTGTAATTTCAACACAATTGTGTAAAAAACTTTAAAAGAAGCGTAGAGAAAAGTGCTTGAAAATGCATCAACATTATCTCGACATAGAAACTTTATGTTTATTCTCTTGTTGTCTATATAAATCCCAAAAGCGAGGAAGCTTAGAGCAGTTTCTAAGCGTTTAATAACTTCGCGCTTAAAAATACACTTTATCCGGTACTAGCTCATGCCCACGGCTTCGCCCTCGTCCCAGTTTTTTTTTCAAAATTTTATTTTTTGCAATGCTTGTCCAAACAGTGACAAACATAACTAAACACACAGAAGAATGATGCAATTCGGTGCAGTCGTTTAGAAGTTATGCGCGTACAAACATTTTGACGATTCATTTTTATTTATGTATACTACCTAACTTAAAAAAAAGAAGTACTAGTTAACTGCCCGGTTTTCTTAGAAACTACCAGATGTGTTTTATTTTTTTTTCAACCTGGGAATGTTTGGAATAAGTTAACTTTTCTGTTCGAAAAAGTTACTTTCAAACGAGTATACAGATAAGAAATAAAAAAAAAGCAAACTTTTTGTTTAAACCTTTACGACACAAGATTAAATGTATCAGGAGCTTTACCATGACGTCTTAATGCGTTTAATTTCGACTCAGTTCAGTTTTTAGCTGTCATTTTTAGTATGGATCTGACAGCGAGCGAACCTAAACTGAATCAGAAAAGGGACTATCGTTTCTTTGCTCACCAGTTGGCGCCACTTGACTAAGGTCCAGTCCAGAGGTATAGCTGTAAAAGGCAACTTTATAAGAACGGCGCCGAAACAAAGTTTTAAATCTTGAATCTCATTAAGTTTATTAATTATAAATAACTATCTTTCATTTTAACTTTGAGGCCGCTTATTTTTGCGCCTCTTTTTCTTAATTCCGCTTTCAAAGCGATCAAAATCATCGCCAAATAATCCGTATTAGCGATAATTTCACGAAGGAGACCACTTTTCAACAGGTAAATGGAAGAAATTATAATTTATGTCACGAAGGCCGCCTAAACCAGTAAAATACATACATAAATACACATACATACATAAATCACGTCTTTATCCCTTACGGGGTAGACAAAGCCTAAGGTGACAAGACCTAAAGACCACGTTTAGCATGATTGTGGGCGTATGGATGGAAAGGGGAATCAGAACAGTGATGGGTCGCTAGCCACATCGCCTATATAACATGATCCCTAAGATTTTCGCCCAATCCCTCGATGGGCTTTTACCATCTGCGCGGGAAGAGAAGCAATTGGTACATTCTATGTTTTTTCTTTGCTCCCAGACCAGCATGGAAGAACCAGTAAAAAGTTAATGTTATTCGACCTCACGCGACACTAGCGCCTCTAGTGGCAAATTCACATGCGATAGCCCCCTTTAATCGCATTAAGACGCCATGGTCCCTGTGTTCAATAAGAAAGTTGTGGTCCGAATCATTATTTGCAGATCGAGACACATCCAGAACACCAGTAATTAGAGGCTGGCTAGGCTTAATTTTCCCACTCCCTGTCAGTCCTTATCAGTGCTAGATCTGAGTTACGAGTACGCAATGAGGACGCTAGATAGCAGTTCCTGCATTTATCTGCATTGCAAATGTTGTGCATCACATCACCATACACTACATACGTACATATCGTGCACCACGACGGAGTAACAGCGTTATCGGTAAGAAAGAGAAGAAAAATAAATTAATTGACGACGTAATTTTTGAAATAAAACTACCGTGAGCCATGAGACAATTATTTAATACTAGCTGTTACCCGAGACTTTGTCCGTGCAAAATTAAATTTAACCTATGTTCATCAGGGATAATGTAGGATTCTAATGGTAAATTTTCAAATCGGTCCAGTAGTTTCGGATCCTATTCAAAGCAATCAAAAACAAAGAAATCATTCCTCTTTATAATATTAGTGTAGGGAATACATGGTCACTCTCGTATATTTTGTAGTTGAAGTATGGCTCGACCCCGGTCATAGTTATTTATACAATACAAGAACCGTATGCGTCACAAAAACCAACAAAAACGGCGTTAAAGTTGTATTTATTGTTTGATTACAAAGTAAAAACCGCAGATTCCTAAGACGATTTGTAATACAACGCCGAACCATGTTTATTTTGAACACCGTTTGTAATTTCCGTAAATTTAAAAACTACGTGCCCAAAGTGCGAAAACAACTCTTTGCTTAATCCAAGCGAACCAGGGAAGATAACATTATTTATGGCTATACCATTCCGGCTGGAATCGCTCACACAATAAACTGAGGTTGTTTCCAGGAAAATCCGATTCAGCGAACTTCTATATAATTAAAACTCGGCATTTGCGAACTCAAAAGCGGTGCAAGCGAATAATTCATAAGAAGGTTAATTAAATTCGTTCTCCCGTAGCGGTCGGAAGGCGGTACTTATAATATTGAATTAACCCTAGTCATCTGATTGCATATGTTGCGGCTACACTCTTTCGGGTAAGTCCGTCCTGCACTGACTCGTAGCGATAGCACCTAATGAAGAGTTCGCGTCACGTTGCTTGGGGAAAGAAAGGACCTCCCTCACTCAGGAACGAATAACGGGCCAATCAATGTGTTGAGCTTGGCGTTATTGAATTTGGGATTTTTTATTTTATTTTCAGTATTTCTGGGACGTTACAATGAAAGCGCATATATAACACATTACAAGAGTGTTAGCTCTGATAATTATTTTCCTGCAGAAATACGGCAAAAGAGGAAGAGCGGCAGAAGTTTTTATAAGTTTTTGATGCAAGTAATTTGTTGACTTGAGATGCATTGTCATCCAATCTAACAGAGTTCTGTGTATGTGTATACTGTCCTACACAAACAAACAAACAAGCAGATCAAGTTAAGTAAAGTTGTAGAAAAAGATACGGTCACGTATGATGTGATCAATACTAGCCCCTTAGGTCCTCGCTATCCATATAGCTGGAGTTATGAACACATTGCTTCCATTCAAAATGACGTCCTGGTTACGCATTTTATCTTGTGGGAATCCTGTTGGTAGTCTCCCGGGTCCACAAGGAACGAAGTCGGACTGGGAGCCAAATTAGATTCCCCTCCACTTTTTAAGCGCATTTGCCGCGTCTGTCCTCGTTTTACCAAGTTTCATTAGACGGGGCATTTATATTCAAAGTATCTTCTTGTCCCGCATGAACTTATTCAGTGGCATGATAGTAAATTACAAAGCTTAGTGGGCGATAATGAAACTCATTCCTTTGTAACCCTTACTTTTTCTCTGCGGCCCCTCTGTCGAGCTAATTTACAGCGCTAAGTATTTTATGAGGGTCGTACCTGCTAAAGGATTTGTATTTGTGTTTAATTATTTTATGTAGAGTTAAACTCAAAAGACAGCCCTTTCCGGGGATTAAAATGCAAATTTACTTCGAATATACTTTTAGGCTGAAATAAAATGTCAGGCGCATTTTGTGTAATGTCTGCGCAGAATTCGCTTATGGCTATCCCGCGGGAACTATGCAATTTTCCGGGAAACTATGCATCTGCAAAAAAATCATTAAAATCGGTTCAGCGGTTTAGGCGTGATAACAGACAGAGTTACTTTCGCATTATTAATATTATAGAAGGCACAAGTGTACCGTGCTATGTTGACCATTAGGTGCATTAGATAAGCGAGCCGAGAGCAATGCACATGGCACATAACAGTTCTGAAGCTGTATTGAAAGTGATCGTGGTTCTATGTATGTATGTATTTATTGTGCAAAATGAACAAGTCAAATACAATTAACAAACACTGAGATACATGCACAAAGGCGGACTTATCCATTTAAGGGATCTCTTCCAGTCAAACTTGGAGTGGATGAAAGGAGTATTGTATTAGGGATGGACGAGTGAGTTTAAAAATTGCAAACACTGAGAGCCACAATACAGAACTTTACCGAATATAATACATAAACTCCTAAAACCTACCAGTCAATAAACTACTTTATAGTAGTGGTTCGTTGTATCCTCTGTATAAAGTTGTACAATTTTTATATTTGTTGCTCACATATTTCAACTTCCGTACATACCGAAAGCTAAAGCAACCTAAAAAGAGATAAAGTAATGCTGTCGCACCAATTCAACACTCCACTCAATCGTCTCCACAACCCATTAAGGACTTTGTTGAACTAGTGTGACGTCTTTTCCCCACAATGCCATGCAAGCCACAGAGTTCACGAGTGCAATTAAGACTCCTCGGTCTTTTAATCAGCACTTGCTTTGATTAGACGCGGTTCTAACGTATTCAGGGAGCATCCAGTTCTCTTTGAAACTGTATGAAGCACGACTGATTAGCAATTTTATGTTTTAGTTGGAAACAAAATTGTGTGTAATCAGTAATCAGGAGAGGATGCATTTTGGAACGCGCAGAATAATTTGTAGGAGAGCCGTTGTTTACAATTAGTTGGCTTCCTTTGAAGTTGGCCTGTAATAATAGTCAGTAATTATTAAGCAAAAGTTGTAAAAAAACATATTTTCAGTCGAGCAGGTGGCACATTTTTTTTCTCTTTCTTTTCTAAAGCGCGTGCATCATGTATCGAGTCGGATTCCTACATGAAGGATTCCCAAGCACGGTTCAATTTCTATTATTATCTCTTCAATGCCCCTGCTACGCCTCTACGAAAGTGCTACGCGCTACGCTGGTGGCCACTCCACAAACCGCATATCATTTATGCGCAAAATTAAGTTTATTCGAATATTAAAAAAAACTCAAAATAATGAAGTATTCCGAATAAGTTTTAAGACACAGTGTATATGTGTGTGTTTATAGAAAGAAAGAAAGAAGACATTTATTCCATTTTGCAAGACACACAAATATAAGGGAATATACACAATTTTATAGAAAATAAACAAGGAATAAAAACACACACATGAAAAATCGGCGTTGTGTCTTCGCAAAAGTGAAAACGGTTGCTGGCTCAGCATTACGATGAGGTGTATTTTGGTTTTAATTTTTTAGCCTAAGTTTTATATATTAGTAAGTAATTTTTAGGGTAGCCTAAGTTTATATTCCAAGTAGTTACGAACTACGGATATTTGCGTCCATGCGGTGGCAACGGATTATAATGACGTCATATATATTCAAAAGTACCTACCTACGATTAGTTAGACGCGTCTGGAATATTAAATGGAAAACGAAACGAATTCAAAGCGCTTCTGATATTCACTTTAATTAAATTTCCACATCGAGCAAAATGGCTTTCAGGGAATACCATGTGGATTTGTGAATTTAATACTAAATATGAGGTTTACATCAATATATTTGCTATTCAAAAAACTTTCCTTTAACTTTATTAGACATATAACTAAAAAAAAACCTGTACTCAGCTCGGGAATCGAACCCGGTTGTTTTGAAAAAATAAACTTACACTATTTCTATTTAGATATCGATTGTTCATTTTAGACATCATGTTTCATAGAGCGATTTGCTGCTTAAGTCCTACACAATCGATATTTAAATAGAAATAGTGTAAGCGACCGGGTTCGATTCCCGAGCTGAGTACAGGTTTTTTTTAATGTATGAATGCAGTTTTTCTTGTTATTAGAATCGATGACATGGTTCCTAAGAACAGATCTTCGTATGTCTTATAGTTTCAGACTTTCCCATACTGACTGATTTCAATGAGACATTCTGTATATAAAAGGACCCATAGTATTTATGTAATTGAAGCGTTAACATGGACGCTTTGGAGACGTTTTTCGGGGTGCGAGTCGTGTGGTTACCTTCACGTGTGGTCAAGAGCGGCGGTTCCTTTTTGGATCCGTCCGGGGGGAAGAGCAGTGCTTGATCCTGCAACCTGGGCAACGGCTAATGATTTCCTGGCAGTTTCTGAGGGATATCATTGACCGTTGGCTAAGAGCCCGACAGGGGGGAGGGGGGTCTTTGACCATTACCGTACAACGTTGCCGACATTTTGTCACAAGATTTTTTAATCATATTTTTGTTACTTTGACATTGGCGAAGTTGACGTCGCTATAACGACTTGAAACGCCACAAATAAGAAGAAAAAGAAGAGACGTTTTTCGAGGCAAAAACTTACAGTAAAGGCGAAATTTAGTACACGTTTCTTTAAGAGCCGGCATTGCTCAATGAATATAATTTAACGTCCACACACTGAAAGAGTGGCGAAAGCGAAGGGGTTATCTTTTAAATTTATGGGGTATGAAATTGGGATAGTCCACCTTTATAGGCGAAAATATGAAAACGCTTCAGTTTGCACGGAATAAATTACCCTAAATTGCTGGAGTTCGGATTGCGGTCGGCCCTTACGGATTGGATATTCAAGAGATTAGGGGCGTTACAGCGGACGCTCGGACGGCCATCCATCAGAGACGGGCAACAGTGGACAATGGTCCAGGGAATACACAATGACCACCGCCATTTATTTGATGTAAAAAGCGGAATAGTCCAAAGTGTTATGATTCGAACGCGTGGTTATAAACGATAAGTATAGGTATGGAGTTTAAGAAATTGATTATCATTATCTTTGATGTATAACCAAATAAATAATGAATAAAATTATATGGTTTAAATTGTCTTCCGTGCTGGTCTGGGAGCAAAGGAGGTCTTCCCAACGAGTTACGACCTGGATGCCTTTAAGAGGCGAGTGTCCAATTTTCTGCAGGGCCGACAACGCACTGGCATCGCAAAAAGCGCTGCGGGTGTCTATGGACAGTGGTGATCATTTACCATCAGGTGACCCACTAGTTCGTTTGTCTGGCCTATCTAACATAAAAAATAAAAAAAAGAATGTACCAGTTGCTTGTCGTCCCGCACAGATGGTAAAAGCCCATCGAGGGAATGGGTAAAATTCTTAGGAATCACGTCATAGGCGATGCGGCTAGCAACCCATCACTATTTTGACTCCAGTTTCCACCTAGTCGCCTCTAATCATGCTAAACGTGGCCTTTAAGTCTTGTTATCTCAGCCTCTGTCTACCCCGTAAGGGATATAGACGTGATCTGTGTATGTGTATGTATGTATGTTAAATTGTGAGTATGATAATTGTTCCACTTTTAATTAATAATAGGAAAACTCGTCAATGCAACTATGATTAATTAATTAATATAGTGTTAACTAGATAATTGTTGATAGCTACGAGCTTAACCTGTTTTCAGTACATCAAAGTTTTTATAAACGAATTATCAACGCGACTCTCTCACAGCGAATGCATTAATTGTCACGGTGTTATGTCACCTTTTGTGCTGTGACGGTTCTCTGTAACTTAAACTTTTATCATACTCATCATCAACGGGAAGACGACTGTTGAACAAAGAGGGCAGCCCCTAAGAACCCCACAATGAACGACAACCTGCACGCATCCGACGGTTCTTCTTCTTCTTCTTATTTGTGGCGTTTCAAGTCGTTATAGCGACGACAACTTCGCCAATGTCAAAGTAACAAAAATATAATTAAAAAATCTTGTGACAAAATGTCGGCAACGTTGTACGGTAATGGTCAAAGACCCCCTCCCCCCTGTCGGGCTCTTAGCCAACGGCCAATGATATCCCTCAGAAACTGCCAGGAAATCATTAGCCGATGCCCAGGGTGCACCGGATCAAGCACTGCTCTTCCCCCCGGACGGATCCAAAAACATCCGACGGTTACCCGCAACTTTCGCGATGTCGTGTCACCTAAATAGTGACCTGTCAAAAGTCATCGGTCTGCCTAAAGTATTCACAGACTGTGCATTAATAAAGCCGCTGTAATAACAAATAATAAAAATAAAAATTTGCAGCGGCGCTAAATATTATCTAGCTGCATAATTTTCAAGCACCTCTTGGCTTAGGTATTTATTTTCCTAGCCACTTTAATTCCGCACCAGCATTTCTCGAAACGCAACCTTAATGTATAAATCTCAACACCTTGACGGGCAACATCCGATATGAGGCAATTTACTAGCGAAGAAAGCGTCTCACTTTATCGCACCACTTCACTCCGCTTATGAAAGTGTTGCTGATTTACGGCGGCTGGTATAATGTTGTTGAACTAAACACGAACGTTACTGTGTTTGCAGATGCGAATTAGTGATAATACATACTTCTCTCCTAGCATCTAACCATAGCTTCGAGTTGGAGTAATGGGATTGTGATATATAAATTAGTTTACAAACTGATTTTTTCTAGATCGCTATGCTCTTGACAGAGGGGTCCTGGTCTTTGAGGATCAGAACATTTTGCGGGGGAAATAGTTTAATAGTTTCTCCTTGCCTTGCGCATCACTGTGGAGCCCAGAATTCTTTAATCTCCAAAAGTGGAAGCAGTGCAGTAAAGTCTAACAAAGAGAACTAGACAGCCCCTTCTTTTCCTAAAAATATTCCATGTGATATTCTTAATAGGCACGGTAAGTGATGATGATGATAAGGAAAAAAGAGAAAGCCTAAGCTTTTTAAACAATCATGTAATACAGCGGTTCGATTAAATTAAGTTTTAGATGCAAAAACCTCTTTAAACATCTTTATCTCGCTCATGAGATCCACCATCTGCTCTGATTAATGGCTTAGATCCCGCAAATAGAGAATCCCGATGAAACAGGAGGCCATGATAATGCATTTTTTAATCCTTCATTAGTGTAAAAGGCCGCAGCATTAATGGCTGGCTTTTTTATCTGGCGTACAGTACAGTACAGTCCGCTTAATCTGTAATTAGCGTCTGGCCGGCGCCGGCTGCCGATCGCATAAAAACTGCAATTTGCTGCCACAACATCGCGTTATTGCTTAAACGAGGGATTTTATTATCTTCCTATGCTCTACGTGTGGAAATTTTAATTTTAGCCTTATTAAAAAGAGAATTTAGTAAAGCGTCCATGGCTACGAACATTCTGTATTTATGAGTGTGCCTACCCCAACACGGATTCGAAACTGAAACCTCTAGCTTCATAGGCAGGACCAGTAACTACGAAGCCCGGTCGCTAATTGTGAATTTTATAGAAATAGCGCATTCTTTTCATTTACTCGAACATTTTTAATATCTATGAACCAATTAAAAGTGGGCGTTAAATTACTTTTTGATAAAACTTTTGGATGATCGCAGTCTGCATTTAATCGAGAGCATAATTAAGCAATCTTTATTAAGTCTCTAAACCTCATTAGCTAGTCCCGGCGACAGTCAGTCGGTTACCGCAAGCAATCTGAAGTTTGCCACAAAAGTTCGTCAATTCCCGTCTAAGCACCGACATCAACATTATAAATGGTTTGATTTAAGGCGCTACCTTCAATTCCAAACTTTGTTGTTATAGGCCTGTCATAATTTGTGAAAGTTTATTAGGTTCACAGGCGTTTGAAATTTAAACGATCGTGAACGTGCACCTAGTTAGATGCCGCACTCTTTTCGGGGGCGATTTTTTTTATTGCAGCATATATAATACACATTGCATGCGTTTGAGGATAATTACGCCTGACAAAAAACTACGGAGAACCATAATAATAATAGTAACCCATGGTGTACAAATTACGTATAATTTGTTTGAAAAAAAAAAACAATTCTTACACCAAACCAAACCAATCACTGCGCCCTGATTAGCGAAGGTCAGACAGGCAGATATTGTTATCGATATTGGTACTAGAGGTATTTTGTTCAGTCCTAGCGTAACATAGTGAAACAATCTCATTATGTTTTTGTATAAGTAAAAAAAACCTTCTGTTGGGAGTTACGAAATTGGATGGATTGTATCATCGCTCTATTTCTCCGTGTTTATAACTAGGTACCTAGGCTTGACCCTATTTATTAAATTGACTACGAAATTGAGTTCAGTTTCCACTTGACGTGACGTGAGGGTTAACAAGCTTTAAAGTTTAAATTGTAACTAACTTTTACGTATCCCTGAGAGTTAAAGGACCTCCAGTTAATTATTACAACTATCCACCAGTAGAGTAAACTAGTGGGATACATGCTGGTTACTATACTGTTTTGATACCATTTGTTAATGTTTGAATTCGAAACTGTCGGCTCCAGGAAAATTGCCATGCTACGAGGCCGTTCGAAATAGATTGTAATCTGATTGAATTTGAAAAAAATTAACGCACTAACATTCATAAGTTTCTTTCTGCTCCGAAGTGCAGATTACAACTTGATTGCTTTGCCCATTTCATGGACTATCGAGCCTAATAATAAACTCTTCTCAAAACTTATTGAAGAATGTTTTAAAACTTTAGAAGAATACTTTAATGTGTAGATTACTAAATTAATCATTGTTACGCAACAGTTTGACTTGGTTGATATTGACTGATCGAATCTTTTTTAATTTTTATCTGTATTTCATTTGACTAATTGAGTAATGCTTTGACAAAAATGTAAAATTATTATCTCTTCTATTAGATCTGTAACATTATTTTCAAGCAATAAATGATTATGATTTGACGACGGTTCGTAATGAGTAGTAATTTTACAGAGTTGTTTTTATAATGTTGTATTTTTTGTTTTTTGAACTTGAGTAACTATCTAATATTCACTGAACTAAGAACAAATAATTAGAAAACTAAGCCTTGACAAAATTGTGGTTGAAGTATTTTAAAATCGTTGGACGATAAAACGGTCTGACGGGCACTTGCAGGAAAAAAATTGTCTCAATTTAGCCGCTAAAACTTGTTTAAAGTTTCAGTTCCATACATTTTGACACTACTAATTCGAGTTTGACACTAAATCGAGATTAAACTTTTTCCAGCAAATGGTCATTAAACAGAAATGATGAATGTAATTAATGATTTACAATTTTATTGAGTACCTATCTTACTACAAAAAACTTGAACATGTTTTAGTCATGCTTAAACACCATGTTTAACTGTTGTTTAAGACACAGACTAAGTTTTTGTAGTAACACGGTAAAAACATTAGCGTGAGTTAAATATCTGCCAAAGTAAAATGTACTTACTGTTCTTGAGTAAGGCACACAAACTCCGAGCGAGACAGAATTGCAAATAGATAGTAGATAAAAATAAGCGTGAAATAATGGTATAGGTTAAGCGGTTAGCATGTTGTAATGGACTAAAGCCTCTCAGATCCAGTCACTGGAAATTACAGGTGCAAATCAAACGCTATTAAGTTAGGTAACTTTTTATCCCGATAAAATTTTCCGATGGCTCGCCGAATGATTTTAAATCTGCTGAACGCTCATTTTGAGTCTAACGAGCGTGAATTGGGACATAAAAGAAAACCTTTTCCATCGCTCCGTGCTTTAACTAATTGATATGAAAGCCGTATTTTGCGGAATCGTGAGTAATATAATGTTTTAAGCTTTGGCGATTTTCATTTATAATTAATTCCTGACACATCCGGATCTTCGACTTTTGTGAGTATATTACTAGATACAAAAAAGAGAATAGGTTGGAATTGTTCAAAAAACTCGTGTGTGGCTAAGTAACCGAACGTGATACGCTTTATATTTTTACTATATTTATACTATGTGTCTATATGTTGTTAGTCTACTCGTGACCATAGCCGCTACATTATGGTCGAAATGGTGAGCGAAATTCAGAAAAAGGTCTGGTGTATGATAATTCAGCCTGTTAATGTCCCACCGCTGAGCACAGACCGCCTCTCAATAAAAACATATGATATACTTATATTTAGATACAAAAACGGAGACGTAGCTGAAGGGTACTGGGGTTTCACCGATCCTTGAACTTTTAAATACGTATGCGTTTTTTCTTGCGAGAAAATATTTTTGCAAGATGATTTTTAAACACGAGTGAAAAATAAACAAACTAATAGAAAATAAGCTAATTTCTCGATCCTTCAGATACAGCTATTTGAAGGATCGAGAATCGTAGACATAAGTAAGGGGTTGTTGAAGCCTCACTACACTTCAGCCAGGTCTGTCCTACGCAATATTTAATGTACATAAAGGAAGGGTAGTACGAGTTTTTTCGTTGTCTCAAATACCCACTCTAAAATGTCTACCAGCTCCCGAAATAATTGACTCAACCTCTATAAAAAGCCTAAGCGTTTTAGTGCTTTAATCGGGGCTTCTTCGTGGCACAATGATTGGCATTTCAATTTGGGTTAGCTGCGATATCTGGACCAGGAAATGCGTCAATTCACTCCGCAGAGAGCGTTTGGCTGCGATCTACAACTAGTGCAACTTCGATTCTAGTTTGCTCTTACTTTTTCATTCTCTTCGCTATGCAGTTCAGCATTGTTTTGGGAACAATAGGTGTCCGCCGAACCAATAAAGCGCGTTGGAGTTGGAAAGCAGTTCGTCTGATAGTATTTTTATGTTTAATTTAAAGTTAGTTACAAATGAGTAGTCATAATTGTAAATTTTATAGTTTTTTGCCAAATAAAGATTATTTTAGAGTCGGTTCAGTAGTTTCGAGATTACCGAAAGTTTTCTGTCATTATAAATACTTACAATATTCTGAGTATTTAATGGTCTTTCGAATATTTTTAACGACATCTTTAAAAAACCTTGTCTCAAATATATCTTAAATGTTCGCTGTATCTTCGGAAGAAAAACATAATTAATGTTGTGTTGTTTGTAATCAGAGAGCTAAGTGGTACACAGCGCCAGATGCTCCTCCATTATTACAAGCCTTTTATCTTTGGCACGAAACGAAGTATTTCGCACACACGCCCCGTTTGAGCTCGGCTCGATTAGTTAATATCATGTTAAATTAATTGAATTTGTAAATAGGAGCCTCTTCATTTGTAACTTATTGCTTTGGAAGTGAAAATGGTATTTTGACAATGTATTTTATTTAAAAAAGAAAAAAAAACTAAATTAGAAGGCGGAAGTTTAAAAGAGAACTTTGTGAGTACCACAAATACCTACTCAAAAAGAGAAAAGCTTAGTTCTCATACTTTTCACAGGGCTTCGACGTTACCCACAAAAATGTAGGACCATGTTGCTAATATTTAATAGTTCGTTTTGTTTGGGTTGTACTATTAACTGAACTATATCTGTGAAAAAGTTCAGGTGTTTAATATTAATACTACCCTGTCGGTAGAGATTTAATAAAACTGTCAGAGTCAATGTGTTGCCGCGTGACATTTCTCACATTGCAAGATATTAAAAGAAAAAATGATAAAAAAATATCGAAGATGCTCAGTCACAGGTATATTATTATCTGTCTGGAGATAGAGGTCTACTTGTATAGTTGCGTCTATCTTGGGCAAAATTTCAAAATAATACGTATTTTGATTTCACGCTCGCTTGCAGCGTCAAATAAATTATATTTTGCAAAGAAAATAAACATGAAAAAATATATGTGTCAACTATGCTTGTGACTTTACACTTTTAACTACTCAAAACGGCAAAACTACCACAAAGATTTCAATAAAATTTGGTTATGAGATAGTGTAAAACCTGGCTCAAAACATCACACAATTTATATTCAGGAAATTCGTAAAGTCACTCTTACCATTGAAAATGGATGAAAGTTGGCTGGAAAGATTTGCCCCATACTTAAATGAACCAAAAAGCAAGTTAGATACGTAATCGCTCGTTTGCACCCACAAAGAGACACGGACTAGGGCTCGGACTTTAATTCATCATCTTCCACGATGGGTTAGCGCTGGGGTTCCCAAAGTGTGCGCCGCAGCGCCCTGGTGCGCCGTAGAAAGTAAAGAGGGGCGCCGTGAGTTCTATCATTATCCGAAACCACAAATATTCGCGGGTACCTATTTGAGCGCTCGCATCGGTAAATAATATAGCAACAATACAACTTAGCTAAGGCAGGGCGCCGTTACAAAATACTAAACTTGTAACTGCGCCGCAGGTTGAAAAAGATTGGGAACCCCTGGGTTAGCGGAAGGCCCCGCAAAATGGCTCTTAAATATTTAAACTTCGTCGACCGCGTCCCTGAGAAACCTTTAAATGATATCCTTGAAGAATACCTCGACCCTCAAGCATTTTTATACTGGCAACAATCGTTAAGTAATTTGTCTGCTTCAAGTGAAACTAGCCGCTATTAGATAGAAAAGGAGCTTTATGTTAATGGCTAGGTACGATTTTCAGTTCTCAGTTGGACGAGGAAGGAAATACACCTCACACGAGATAAATATTTTTGGCACCCGAGCATAGCGATGACTCGAATTCGAGTGTGCTATTGGTATCTTCCCCAAGTTAAACACTCTACTCTCGTTTTTATTTAGACTACGCCAAAATTAAAAAAGTTTGTGGACACCAAAAATAATGCAAATAGCAGCTCTAGTCAAGCTAGTTCAAAGAAAATTAACGTAAACGATTGAATAGTGATGCTGATATTATTAAGTAAGAATAATTTATTGAAATACAATGTCAAACAACGCCTTATTTTTTAAAAAGTAAATTACCACCCTTTGTTAAACATTATGTACCAAGTATGTTAACTCTTTATTGCGCAAAATAAACATAAATCAAATACAAATGACAAACACAGACAAGTGATTATGTCACTTACGTTATTATTTCCCTCACTTTCCGAGTATGACAGATGAAAAATCAATTTCATACCGCCGTTGTACCATTATATCATTTCTAACTCAATCCCTAAATTAGATCGCAGGAATTACAGTAGTTTGGAGGGATAAGTGCCGCCATATGTCACGGAGTGCGGGATGCCCGGGCCGGGTAAAAAGTCGGACGTGAACCTTGTGGAGTTATCTCCTCTTGACTTGCTACCCCGCACCATATTTTCCTAAGTTTTATAGCAAACTGCTGCTTCATGTTTTAATTTAAAGCAGCGCCATTTGAGAACAAAAATCGGCTAAGCATTTTAGAGGTTTTTCATCTTTGTTTCTGAGATCTATCTCACCATCAATCAACCACTCAAGCCCAATAAGCATTACACAGAGTCACTATAAAATTATCCGGTTCTCAAGTCGATCGTAAAATTTTAATTTCCTTCGAGAATGACGTGATTAATACCAACCTCGCTCGGCTTCAGTTTGTAACTTAGCCATCAATTTTACGTCTTTTATTTAATCCTTGTTCACACTTCTTACCCACAGTCGGTTTGTCTGTCGTCTATGTGTTTATTATCTTGAGAAGCAATGATTCCACGTCAATTATTTTTGATGAGAAGTTTCATCGGGAAAAAAATAACCGCATGAATACACCCTTAAAAAGTAATAAGTGTATTCGATTTATTTCAATAAATTACCTTTTTGTGCTTCTTAATTGTTTGTTACTAAGTACTACCAACTAATGGCTGCTAGAACTACGTCTCAACGCTCGACTGAGAAGCTATAATAGCTAGGATCACACCCATTTAACTGTCAAGCTTCTGTGTTAGGCTTGTCTAGAACCTTGGCAAAATAATCCTCACGCAACACCGGCAACGCAGCCTTAAATCACCATTTTGCTGTCGACTCTACAATATTTCAAGTTAAGCCCCTTACCCTAATATCATTAAGCCGCGCAAAGATTTTACCGAATCAAAATTTCCGATAAAGAAGTTATCCATCGAACGTCATCCGCTGTCGGCTGAATATCTGATTGCAATTGAACATGAATGCGAAATTTTGTCGCGTTAGCATCGTCCGATAGCGGAAAATATTGTCCGATAGGGCGTACCCGAAGCTATTTTCGTAAATCGTTAATCAGTCGGTGGAGCGGAAAACTGATAAGGCAGACCTTTTGCCAATTAAGTTAATGGTGATTCTTTTTCGCTGGCCTTGGCGCAAATGGCTCTCGCCGGCGGCGGTGATCCCGCGTGTGTCACAGACATGTTACTTAGGCATTGATTGAATACGGAGAGCCGTGGAAAAACTTGAGAGCTCTACAGCCAACTTTACCGATCTTCGATGACGTTCGTGCATAATTTAAAAGGGATTTAATAGCTCGCAATGTGAAGCAAGGGAACCCTGCATAAAAATGCTCTATTTCACGGGAAGCCCGTGTACTTACTTTTAAAAGGGTCCGGCAGGGTAATAAAAGTGTCAATTATTAGTACCTTCATCAAACTGCTCATAAAGTTAGGGCTTGAGCACTTTACCATTTGATGAACTCCTGTAACGAAAATATATTGCTCCCTTTTGCATTATTTAGGCTATCAACCTTCACCTGAGCGATAGGCTTAGGGATCGGGTAAAAGATCTCTCGAATAGGGTTAGAAACTAGTTCCTAATCTTTGCGAATTCAAAAAGAGAAAAGAAAGTCAAATTAACTTGATTTTTACCACTAAAATGTTTTAAAGTAGCTCTAAATATAAAGGGAGTATATGAGTGAAGATCACGCTATGATATCTGACATCCAAGCCGTTATACTGATCACAGTGATTCAGCTTTCAAACCTACTTAAAAAAGAATGGCATATAAACTATTCCACAAGTTGACTAGTGCCTCTCCATGGAACTTCATCACATTAATACATCGAGCATGTAGGTATGGCGAGTGAAAATGTAATTTAAAATTGTTTGAAAAAATACCGTATCAAGTAGCGATGTAAAACCAACGCTGGATGATTAGTTTGAATTAATTTAGCTTTAATTTGGATTAATTTAGGTTTAGCCACTTGGGCCACCCCTAAGCCGTGAACATGTTTGTTTTACTTTAGATAAAGTCTTCATTTTACTTTAGAATGTCCTAATAATGTCGCTTGGTTATGTACGAAGAACAAGGGGATCCTGCACTCTGAAAATCCAAAATGGAATGGCCCGTATTACCTCTCTCTCTGCATTAATGTCAAAACATTACTTGCCAGAATAAAATATCATTCCCTTTGAGAACATACTATTGTGGGTCACAGTTCAAATCTGTAGTTCATTCGGATCCATGTTTTCATCTTACGTAACGCATGCCTTAAGCAAGCAGAAGTAGACCCTGAAGTCATTTTAATTTGAACGAGCGAAGTGCTTGTAATTAAAAAAGGTGCATTGAAAAAGTCGACCTCCTTACAGCGTCGTTAGAGTCGGCCTCGTTCTGATCGAGAATCCGATATCCGATCGAGATACAGGAAACTTTAAACAAGTTCTATTCATTAAAGTCGCAATAAAGCTGGCTATCGGAAAATCACGATTGTTTCAAGTCTTTAAGAACTTGAATATCACTTTGTACCGAGTGCTCTAACTATTAAAAACCTTACGAGAATTTATAGCGGGGAATTGTACATGTCTATTTTTGTAAGAATAATCTCCCACGCAAGTCCATTGCGAGTTAAGGATTTCAGACAAACACAAAGATATAAATAAATTTCGAAAACTTTTAGGCGTGCACCCAGGTTCTAATCCACAACACTCTGCTTGAGAGGCCGTAGGTCAAACCTAGTGGTTTGCACTAGTAGCTATGACTGCCCTTTTAATGTCTTTATTGAAATAAAAATGTTTGTCATTAAAGTTCCTAAGATGTTTCTAGAAAATAAGTGACAAGAAACAACAATTAAGTGAGCGTTCCGGCTGAACCAGCCGCCTAAACGGGTTCCGTCCCCGAAAGTATCGGACAATTTACTTATGCTAATCCTACGTCACCCTAAGGACAATAGCCAATTTTGGTTCAGAGTTCCAATTAACATTATGTTACTAAACTTTGTCTATCAAGGATGGTTTTTCGCGTTTACTGCGTATCATAATTTTATAATTAAACTAGCTTCTGCAAGCGACTTCGTCATACATATAAACCGTCCTCTTGAATCTCTCTATCTATTAAAAAAAATTGCACCAGAATCCGTTGCGTAGTTTTTAAGATCTAAACATACATAGAGACAGACGGCGGACAGCGACTTTGTTTTATACTATGTAGTGATTTAAAGAAGCCCTCATATATGTAAGCAAAAGACGCCTTAGCTTGCTAATATAATGTCCGTATATATATACTTAAGGTTAATACCCCTTGAAAATTTCCCTGGTTTAATAAGGAATATTAAGTTTCCGATTCTTACGAATATCGATACTGTAACATACCTATTTACTTGTTATTAAGGCGACGACAGAAGCTTGCTTATAATTTATTTAGATTAACATCTTTACAGTAATTAATAATTAGATAAGAACAGACTTAAGAGGGATTTGCTTATAATGTTGCTGTAACTAAATATTATAATACCCGTTTAATAATTTTACAAAATTTAATTATAATAAGCGCTGGTTTTATTTAGTTTATTCTGTTTTAATTTTTATTTTAAGCTGAATAGTTTATTCAAGAATACTAATGTTCGTGCACATGGAAAGGTAGAATGGAGAAAGATACGTGCCACTTGACTTAACCTTCACTACATAGTATAAAATAAAGTCGCTTTTACTGTCCCTGTGTCCCTATGTCTCTATGTATGCTTATATCTTCAAAACTACACAACGGATTTTGATGCGGTTTTTTTTAATAGATAGAGTGATTCAAGAGGAAGGTTTTTATGTATAATTCTACGCAGACGAAGTCGCGGGCAGAAGCTAGTAATATATAAAAAAGCCGCTTGAATTTTATTGGTAACGCATAAGTGTAAATAAACGTTTGTGTTTCTACTATATAATACATACATTGATTGTTGTTTACAATGCGTTCAGTTAAAAGTACAAACCTGTTTTTAGCCCTCAATCCTATGTGGCCGGAATGCACGGCCTTGAATGGACGACCTGTTTAGAAATCACATGAGGGACATAAAGTATCAGATCGTACATTTTATACCTTGCATTCCGAGTCGTACATTGGTCGCACCCGCTTAAATGTTCAGCATCATACTGTATAAAGTTTGTTCCGCTTCTTCGTAATCTACAAAGTTTTAGTTGTTCATGTGAATACAGGGAAAAGTTGTTAGTAATTTGGTGAAGTACGCTGATAACAACCAGTAGATAAATAATTGATGTCTAGGTGGTTTAAAGAGGTTTTCTAAATGAGTAACAATTTTTTGTGTACTATAAGAGCCTTAAATGAAAGTGGGACGCCAATGAAATCAGAGTCACGGCAATCAGTTCAAGAGCTTTCCAAAATTGCCCCTTAAAAGGCTACTTGAAGTACCTACCCACCTTGCTCAACCATTGTTCGGGCAATGTTGGTTATATTTTCCTCAGCGAAAAAGGCGTTATTTAACTTACTTGTACACGTGTACGATTTCTTTTGTGTCACCAAGGTTTCGTGTCTCTTCTTTATTAGTATTTATTTGGGTCATTGTTGTTGAAACCTCTTTATAATGGACATCAGATTTTGTGTTTTTATATTGACATTGATTTGAATAACTTTCAAATACACAACAGGCTCTACATTATAAAATTGTTTTATTAGGTTATGGGAAAATTATTCCAAATAATTTTATAATCCCTTCTGATTTTTTGTTGAAACCTCTTTATAATGGACATCAGATTTTGTGTTTTTATATTGACATTGATTTGAATGGTTTTCAAATACACAACAGGCTCTACATTATAAAATTGTTTTATTAGGTTATGGGAAAATTATTCCAAATAATTTTATAATCCCTTCTGATTTTTTTTTGGGATTAAGTAAATAACGTTTTATATTGAATTTTGAATTTTCAAACAATATGAGTGTCCAAAAGTTGGATCGCTTTAATATTGAAAAGCTACGCGGACTTGACAACTGCAGGCTTATTACGTAACTCGCTCGCGATCGTATTCATCGTTGAAGACGATTGTGATTACGATTCGACCGCCTTGAAACATTGGTATTACGTAAAAAAATGATTCCAATTATGCGAGGGAATCGCTTTCAAAAACGAAACCAATTGAATGGACCAAAAAGTTTTGTTTTTGCAAACAACTTTCGCGACGAATGATTTTTATTAAATCAATTGACCCTAATTCTAGCGTTGTTATTTACTTAAATAACTAAATTAAATACGTTGTTTTGGTTCATTGAAATATTAAGATCCGAATAACAAAAAATATCATTTATAACCAAAAATACAAAATGCAGTGTGAACGAAACTAAACGCAAACTTAATTAAAAAAAAAAACATCTTGACAGTGTCTTCCCGACAAATCCAACAATCAAAGAACTAAGTAAGTTTGGTTTACATTTTTTACTCAGTTTAATTGCTTTACTGTGCGTTTTATAGCTAAATTGATAGAATAGGTACAATAATAAATTAACCCTGGAGTGATTACAGTTCCGTAAGCATTATACTCACGAAAATAGATTAGTATAGAACACATCGTGTCGGAAATGTTTGTTCGAAATAAACGTTTGTTTTTAAACTCATATACGATTGGCGATTCTCTCTTTTAGTGTATAAACATCCAGTGCATTTGATATACGATGTGTAGTGCTTCCAGTGGTTTATTAAAGCACCCAGTGCAGCGGTATGAGAAGTACCGAAAAGTTTCCAAACTTGTTTGTTGTACCATAAAATCATTTTCTATCACGAATTATAATTAGTCCCATACTTATTATAATACAACAAAAACAGCGGTCGACATTTCGATAGCAACAGCCATTCACCTCAAGCCTACGAATGAACTATGAATATCGAATTTCGGTGTATAAGAATTTTTAACATTTTAGGAGCCGTCGTGGACATGGCCAGCAGCTCTGTGGACCCCGGCTACGGGGATACGGAGTGACCACAGCGCAGACGTGCAGCAGCTGCATGCCGCATTTAAAATTAATGCAAAAACATCGAATTCGTACATACATACATAAACCACCTTTATCACTTACAGGAAGGACAAATACTAAGGTAAAAAGACCATACACAATATTACATAATATAACGCGTAAGAGCGCTTGTAGACGTCCGTTTTTTTCACCGGATAACGGACCGTGTTTTTTTGCCGGATTCACGGTGGTGTATGAATTATAATGAATGTGTGTACATGCACCGGACTTCGGTCCGGCGAACAATTTACGCCGGATGCACCACCGCTTCTCCTCGGCGCGACGGACACCGGTCCGGTGTAAGAAAAAAACGGATGTTTTAGTGATTACTTCAAAATGTTCAAAAATTACGCCTCAGAAGTAGAACACTTAAATACTTTATGGCAATAACTAAGTGAGTGTCTTATGTTATAATTTTATGTATTATTTTCAGAGTGCAGAATTACAGTCGGCTCACCAGCTTGGCAGCTTGGCAGAGGCAGGCGCTGGCCGCGCGCTCGGCTAAATTACTTGCCTGTGCCTAAATTACCTTGAACAGCGTTTTTGACAGCCTTTACTAGGCTATAGAATGTTTGTGACAGTGTGAGGATCTCAGTGAGTGAGTGAGTGTGTATGTTTGTTCTTTCTTCACACTGAAACGACTGATAATATAACATTAAGATAGCGATAAACGTGTCAACTGCTAATTCTATGCAGAGGAAGTTGCAGGCAGAAACTAGTAATAAATAACTAGAAAATGATATACGTTTTTTTGTTAACTACCTTTTTTAAATCCATTATTCCAGGAATACAGATTTTGTTATAAGTACTTGTTTTTATTAATTAAAAATATATATTTTTTTATGTTAGAGAGGCCAGACAAACGAACTAGTGGGTCACCTGATGTTAAATGATCACCACTGTCCATAAACACCCGCAGCGCTTTACGCGATGCCAGTGCGTTGTCGGCCCTACTAGTGACATGTAATAAAGCCTCGATAAAGTTAATTTATTAGTATTATTTGTGGAATTAGTACATGACTTCTTATTTCTGGGGCATTGTTTATCTTGCTGGAACAGCCAAGCCATGGAGATCGCTAGACGAATCACTCGGATGGGCCGCCTTCAAAAACTTGCAATGTAAGGCAGAGTTCCAACAATACCTTAAAACCAAAGTAATCGACCAATGTGGTAATGTAAACGAAGAGGCCTTTACCCAGCAGTGGGTGTGTGACGCTGCATTATGCGCGCGCACAGCACACCACTACAAGCTACGCCCTGCCGGCGCTGACGCCGCGGACCGCCCGCTGTTGCTGAGACTACGCCTGCGCCGATCGCCCAATATACTAACTCGCTCGCTACGCCTATTAAAATCTATTTTTCCGATTCAATTCTTTTCACAATGAATAACAAACTGTTTAACCTTCTTTTCTCTTTAACGATTAAACCTTTCTTCATAACCAAAATCTTGTCAATTAAATCTTAACATTCTCAATCTAAGTAATAGTAACTAATTGGTGGATGTGGACTGATTTGATACATAGATTAGTAACTCTCAAGCAGAGGTTTATGGGTTCGAACGCAGGCTCGCACATCCAAGTTTTACGGAATTTTTGACAGTTGATTCCGAGCGAGATTGGTTTCAAAATGAAAACAATCGTTCTAAAAACTCGGTCGGCTTCGCATCGCAGTCGAAAGCGGTTGTGAGCCATATTTTAAACCAATTGAACGAATGGTTTGCCACAAATTCGTTCCACGTAACTAAAATGACAGCTTAGAATTGTTTTGAAGCCCAAGGCTAGCTGTCAATCCAAAGCGAGAGCTAAATTGTCCCCGTCTTGAAATAATGGAAGTAACTTGAGTTGGATTTTTTTGATAGTTTATAATTTATCAATATAATAATTGACTTACAAAGGCACCTTGCTAATTGCTATGTAAAATTGAGTATTTTTTGTGATGTTTTCCTTTGAATGTCGATCAAAAAGATAAAAATGGCAAGAAGTAAAGTAAGATAAGCCCGCCTTTGTACAGACCTATACATATGTGTATCTTAATTTTAGTCAATTGTCTTTGTACCTATATTTTAATTTTGTACATTCAATAAAGTGTTAACTTAGATACAAGTACATAAACTAAAATAATCATCAAGGGGAGTTGTATTCGAAACGGAATAATATCGTCGCCGGCTGCGCTCCGGCAGGGCATAGCTTGCAGCGATGTGCTGTGCACACCCACTGCTGGGTAAAGACCTCTTTCTTTATTTACACGCCGCTTTGCCCGGTCCTGTGCCAGTCTCATCCACAGCTCTCCACCAGACTGCCAAATGTTATCTGACTAACGAGTGACCGCCTTCGAACATATACGTAGCCATGTAGTAATAATTCCACAAATAATACTAATAAATCAACTTTATTGAGGCTTTATCAGAGGCGTCTCAACCTATGGTGCAGAGTGTGCGGCGCACACGGGCGCCGGGTCTAAGGGGGCGCCGAGCGCCCTCTAATGCGACACCTCCAAAGATGCGTCGCTCGCGGCGCCGGCGCTCTCAAAGACCCTGCGCCCGTGTGATGGCCGACGCCGGGGGCGGCGCGGTAGCAAAGAAAGGCTACTCTTGCTCGTTTGCCTTCCTATTCATATAAAAAAAAAAAAAACTATTTAAATTTACACAATGACTTTTGTTTCAACGTGAAATCAGCATTAAAACAGATAATTGAAGATTAAATTGCGCCTACTAGACTAGAGGGCGCCAGGGTACCTACTGGTTGCACACGGGCGCCACAAGGGCTAGAGACGCCTCTGGGCTTTATTACATTATTATGAATAATAAAAACAAGTACTTATAACAAAATCTGTATTGCTGGAATAATACATACACATACACATACACAAATCACGTCTTTATCCCTTACGGGGTAGACAGAGCCAAAGGTGCCTAAAAGGTACCTACAGGCCACATTTAGCAAGAATTGTGAGCGTATAGGTGGAAAATGGAATCAAAATAGTGATGGGTTGCTAGCCTCATCGCCTATAACATGATTCCTAATATTTTCGCCCATTCCCTCGATGGGCTTTTACCATCTGCGCGGGTAAAGAAGCAACTGGTACATTCTAAGTTTTTTCTTTGCTCCCAGACCAGCACGGAAAGTTGCTGGAATAATGGATTTAAAAAAGGTAGTTAACAAAAAAACGTATATCATTTTTTAGTTATTTATTACTAGTTTCTGCCTGCAACTTCCTCTGCATGCATGCATGCAGCTGCTGGCCATGTCCACGACGGCTCCTAAAATGTTAATAATTCTTATACACCAAAATTCGATATTCGTAGTTCGTTCGTAGGCTTGAGGGGAAAGCCTGTTGCTATCGAATTGTCTACCGCTGTTTTTGTTGTATAATAATAAGTGTGGGACATATTATAGTTCGTTAGGGAAAATGATTTTATGGTAAATAATAATAAATAAATGTCTTGGGACAAATTACACCAATTGACCCAGTACAACAAACAAGTTTGGAAACTTTTCTTAACTTCTCGTACCAGATGTAATCACTCCAGGGTTAATTTATTATTGTATTCTATCAATTTAGCTATAATACCTTGATTAAAATACACAGTAAAGCAATTAAACAAAGTTAAAAATGTAAACCGAACTTACTTAGTTTGTTGATTGTTGGGAAGACACTGACAACTGACCACCGATTAGAGAGATACACTGACAAGATGTTTTTTTTTAATTAAGTTTGCGTTTATTTTCGTTCACACTGTATTTAGAGTTTTTGATTATAAATGATATGTTTTGTTATTTGGATATTAATATTTCAATTAACCAAGACCAAGTATCTAATTTAGTAATCTAAGTGAATGAAAACGCTAGAATTAGGGTCAATTAATTTAATAAAAATCATTCGTCACTAAAGATGTTTGCAAAAACAAAACTTTTTGGTCCATTCAATTGCTTTCGCTTTTCAAAGCGATTGCGAGGGTAATCGGAATATTTTTTTTACATAATACCAATGTTTCAAGGCGGTCGGCCTCGGAATCATAATCACAATCAACTTGGACGACGAATACGATCGCGATTCGCGATATGATTGGCTGGATATGACGATTAGTGTCGTACTTATTAGTATTGTTAAGAATTAGCTACTTATTAGGAAATTTCTAGTTATTTTTTAAATTAAAAAGAATACAACATTACAAATGCGAAGTTTATTTTCATTTTATTCCTTTTCGAATACAACTCCCCTTGATGATTATTTTTGTTTATTTACTTGCATCTAAGTAAACATTTTATTGAATGTACAGAATTAAAATATACAAACACAATTGACAGAAATTAAGATACATATAGGTACAAAGGCGGGCTTATTTTACTTTACTTCTTGCCATTTTTATCGTTTTGATCGACATTCAAAGGAAAACATCACAACAAAATATTAAATTTTACCTAGCAATTGGGAATGGATGATTATTTTAAAAGTGCTCGATGATTTTTCTATTGATAGGAATAACCATCCTTAGCTACAGAAAAAAGTTACAGATTTTTCCATCGAACGATATATTTTATAAAAATAAAAACGTTTTACTCAGTCATTCGGCGGCCCCTATATACGGCTGATAAGCAGTTAGGTCATAACATAACAAATAAAAAAAAAGGCTGCTTGAATCTGTGGTACACAATGACATAAGTAGCTAAAAAAAGCAACGGCTAAGTGGCGCCGTCTGTGAATTGTTGGTGTTACTAAACCATACACGGGGAATTTCATTAAACATTAACATTAATTTTCAACACAGTTGCTCGTAATTTGAGTCTTATTGCACCGCATTTAAACTCATAATTCAGCTTATTACGCACAAGTGCTGTAATATATTACCGCACGAGTGCGGTAATATAAACTTTTTTTAAAATCTCAGCAAACGGTTCAGTATCTATAGGAACAAGGAATATTTTCGTGAATATTAAACTATTTTAGGTTAAAGATGATAAATAAACATTTAAGTTCGACAAATTATTCATTTTTATCTAAAGAGTGACCATAATTTGCAAATTTAAGACATTGATTAATTATTTTATTATAATTTTAATTTTAGGCTCTTTAGCAGTCTGTTGTCAGTGCCTTCGTCGTGCGCGTGCTAAGTGCACAGCGCGCATGCGCGAGTGCTGCGTGCGGATTGGAACGGAGAAATAATATTTGCCGCCATTTTTCACTGATATTGTTGATTCAGACTTTGTTATTTTATTACTTTAAAAATTACGAGTTCAAGTAATAAAGAAATGTAGTGTCCGTCGCTGGAAATACTAAAATATGTTCGGACAATGTTCGGACAGTCATATCAGTAAGAAATCCAAGGTGTTAATTACATCGCGCGTACAATACGCCTCGTGTGTAATTACCAACATAGCACACTTGTATCATAATGTACTATTCTCATACAACATTCAGTAGTGTTGTTGATTCTGAGTAGAAATAAGCCCAATAATTTCCAAAATCTGGGAAAAAATATATATAGTCATTTTTATTGAAATTCCCCATGTATGGTTGAGTAACACCAACAATTCACAGACGGCGCCACTTAGCCGATGCTTTTTTTTAGCTACTTATGTCATTGTGTACCACAGATTCATGCAGCCTATTTTTTATTTTGACGTACTGCTTATCAGGCAGGACTTTTTGGCAAATCATTCGTTCAATTGCTTTCAAAAATGGCTCGCAATCACTTTCGAAAGCGATGCCAAGCCGATCGAGTTACGTGGAACGATTGTTTTCATTTTGAAACCAATCTCGGAATCAGCTGTCAAAAATGAAGACGATGCTGATTGCGAGCGAGTTACGTAATAAGCCTGCTGGTTGGTATGGAAGTTCGATATAAACCTGCAACTTACTATGCACAAACTGCAAGATATTGTGAAAGGCGTCGAAACTGCTCCTCTACCCCTAAGACAAGATGCGTCGGCTGAGGAAATTACAAATTTTCAAAAGAAACTTACCCAATACGAAGAACGCGACGCATTACTCCAATGTATCATCGGCTGTAGCGTCTCCTCAGAGCCTAAACGTCATATACTCACTGCTAAGTCCGGTAAGGAAATGTGGGATATACTTCACTCAGTTTATGAGCAGAAGAATGATAGAAGATTAGATTTGTTGTACTGCCAGTTGTTCACCTATTCGAAAGATGAAGCTGATGACATTGCCACGCACGTCTCGAAGTTGCAGGCATTATGGCAACAGCTCAACGACGAATTAAAGGAAGAAGGATCTCTCCCTCAATCATTGTTAATGAACAGGATACTGAATACCCTACCTTCAGCGTATCTAGAGTTCAAGAATGCTTGGGAGTCCGTGCCTAAGGAGAATAGAAGTATTTCTACCCTTATGGAGCGTCTGCGTCTTCACGAACAGCGTCTTGGAGACCTAGATTCCAATCCTTCTACTTCAACTGTTATGCCTGACAACAACGCTCTTCTAACAAATAAAAAGAAAATGAAATGTTCACACTGTAACAAAATTGGACATACTTACAAACAATGTTTTTTGCTTAAGAAATTAAAGAAGCGAAACAAGAGCAACGAAGCTGTTCCAGATGATGGCGATGCATTCCTATCTCGACAAGATAATTCAAACTCAAACTGGATTGTTGACTCAGGCGCATCTCATCACATCACGTCAAACGCCAATTGGTTCAGAAGCTACTCTCCTTTTGATAACCCTAGAGCCTTGCGACTGGGAGATGATCGGACTATGTATGCATATGGCCAAGGAATTATTGATGTTGAAATGTCCGTCAACGGCAAGTGGAATCGCGCTCATTTAAATAATGTTTGGTATGTACCTCAAGCAGGACAAAACCTATTCTCAGCTGGTTCGGCCTTGGACCATGGTTATATGGAGATAGCTGACAAGGATAAGCGTGTCTTCAAAGACAAGAATGGCCAAGTTAAAGCTGTCAGTATCAGAGATGGTAATCTGTATAAGCTTTTGATGAAAGTAAGAACTGTCAATGCTTGTGTTGTCAAAGAAGGAGCAAGCCTACAACTTTGGCATGAAAGACTTTGTCACCAAAACAAAAGACATGTAAAGGAAATCCTTTCACGCAACGGTATTAAATTTTCACCTGATCAATCTGACTGTGATGGCTGTGTGTACGGAAAGATGACCAGATTGTCATTCGGCACAAGGCAACATCGTGGAACCAAACCCGGCGATCAAATTAACGCGGATGTTTGCGGACCTATGTCTGAATCGTCAATTGGTGGAAAAAGATACTTTGTTGTATTCAAAGACGACTTTACTAAGTTCAGAAAGGTATATTTTTTGAAACAAAAATCCGAAGTAGCCAGTGTATTACCCAAATTTCTTGCTGAAATTAAAACAGCTGGTCATGTTGTTAAGGAGCTACTTACAGATGGCGGAAAAGAATTCAACAATGCTGAAGTACATCGTACTACAGAAGCAGTTGGCTTAAACCACCGTTTGAGTATGCCGTACACTCCAGAACAGAACGGCGCAGCAGAACGTGAAAACAGGATTCTTGTTGAAGCAGCGAGAAGCATGCTATACAATAAAGACCTTCCGAAGAAGCTGTGGGCCGAAGCTATTAATACTGCGAGTTACGTACTTAACAGAACTGGACCAACACAGATAGCGGGGAAAACACCATATGAGCTTTGGTATAATAAGCCAGCTTACATCGAACATTTACGTATTTTTGGGACAGAATGCTTTGTACATATTCCAAGTCAGAAACGTAAGAAGCTCGATAAAAAGGCTATGAAAGGTTATTTGGTTGGATACTGTGGAGATAAAGATGGCTATCGTATCTGGATACCCGAAAAGAGTGACGTTATCATCTCAAGAGATGTACTGTTCAGATCAGAGACTGTTTCGACTGAATTCTGTAAGCTGCCATACGTTTTTGGTGAGCATGAAGATCAGGAAACATCTGAGGCTGTTAGCAGACAAGACAACATTCCTTTTAACGAGATCCAAGATGAAGCTCAATCACCAACTAGTAACACCAATGATGTTGAAACTCCTGAACTTAATCAAGAAGTACAAAGTCGCTATAATTTAAGAGATAGAAGTCTTATTCCTCATAACTCCAAAACAAGTTGTTGTGTTTGTCTTTCTGAAGAGGAACCTCAGACGTACAAACAGGCAATGGAGTCGAAAAACAATAAAGAATGGCAAACTGCTATGGAAGAAGAGATGAGTTCACTGAAAGAAAACAATACGTGGATTTTAGTAGAACAACCTGAAGATAGAGAAGCTCTTAGCAACAAATGGGTATACAAAATAAAAAAGAAAGTTGATGGATCTATTGAACGCTTTAAAGCTCGACTAGTTATCCGAGGATTTAGTCAGGAGTATGGCATCGATTACCACGAAACTTTCAGCCCTGTTGTTCGCTGGGATACAATTCGCACAATGTTAAGCGAAGCTGTCATCAGAAAAATGCATATGACTCAATTCGATGTGAAAACTGCCTTCTTATACGGTGACATCGACGAGACTATTTACATGAAGCAACCTGTGGGATTTGATGACGGATCAGGCCGCGTCTGCAAGCTCATTAAAAGCCTATACGGCTTGAAACAGGCACCACGATGCTGGAATAAGAAGTTCTGTTCCTTTTTGCTGAAATACAAATTGAAGCAAAGTGAGTCGGACCCTTGCCTATTCATAAGCCAAGATCGGCAGCTGATCATCATGATTTATGTTGATGATGGATTGGTATTATCGCCTGATAGAGCTTGTATGGAAGAATTCCTGAGCGCCCTGACAGCAGAGTTTCAAGTTCGCACTTCTGAAGCAGGCTGTTATCTTGGACTTCAGATAAGTCGCCTAAATGATGGGTCGATATTTATTAACCAAGAAGCCTACATAAAAACTATTTTGAAATATTATGATATGTCAGAAGCAAACTCTGTGCTAATTCCGATTGAAAAAAGTCAAATGTCAAATAGTTCGAACTGCGACAATGACACGGACGTCAATAATTTTCATTACAGAGAATTAGTCGGAAAATTATTATATTTATCGGTTGTGAGCAGACCCGATATTTGTTTTGCGATAAATGTTTTATCTAAACATGTCGAGAAACCCGAAAAGTGCCACTATGCGATTGCCAAACGAGTCTTGAGATACTTGAAGGGAACTCAATGCCTTGGTATACTATACAAGCCTTCGTTAGCTAAAGAAAATTCTTTCGTGGCATATAGCGATGCAGATTACGCAGGAGACAAAGACACGAGAAGGTCGACGTCTGGCTACGTATGTCTGGCCGCAGGGGGAGCGGTGTCGTGGTCTTCAAAGACACAAAGATGTGTCACACTTTCAACCACTGAGGCGGAGTTTGTGGCGGCCAGCCTTGCTGCGCAGACCATTATATGGCTAAATCGCCTTTACTTGGAAGTCCGTGGAACAGAGGCTGTACCCGTAATTTACGTAGACAACCAAAGTGCCATAAAGCTGGTCAAGAACCCAGTGTTTCATTTCAAAACGAAACATATCGACACGCGGTATAAGTTTCTACGAGAGCTCTACCAAGAGAAAAAGGTAAACGTCCTCTACGTACCGTCAAGAGAACAAGTGGCGGATACGTTTACAAAAGCCCTGCCCAAGGAAAGCTTTGTCAGAGCACGAACCTCACTAGGAGTGGTGAGTAACCCTGATCTGATGTAGGGGGAGTGTTGAAACCTCTTTATAATGGACATCAGATTTTGTGTTTTTATATTGACATTGATTTGAATGGTTTTCAAATACACAACAGGCTCTACATTATAAAATTGTTTTATTATAACCTAATAAAACAATTTTATAATGTAGAGCCTGTTGTGTATTTGAAAGTTATTCAAATCAATGTCAATATAAAAACACAAAATCTGATGTCCATTATAAAGAGGTTTCAACACTCCCCCTACATCAGATCAGGGTTACTCACCACTCCTAGTGAGGTTCGTGCTCTGACAAAGCTTTCCTTGGGCAGGGCTTTTGTAAACGTATCCGCCACTTGTTCTCTTGACGGTACGTAGAGGACGTTTACCTTTTTCTTTTGGTAGAGCTCTCGTAGAAACTTATACCGCGTGTCGATATGTTTCGTTTTGAAATGAAACACTGGGTTCTTGACCAGCTTTATGGCACTTTGGTTGTCTACGTAAATTACGGGTACAGCCTCTGTTCCACGGACTTCCAAGTAAAGGCGATTGAGCCATATAATGGTCTGCTCACAACCGATAAATATAATAATTTTCCGACTAATTCTCTGTAATGAAAATTATTGACGTCCGTGTCATTGTCGCAGTTCGAACTATTTGACATTTGACTTTTTTCAATCGGAATTAGCACAGAGTTTGCTTCTGACATATCATAATATTTCAAAATAGTTTTTATGTAGGCTTCTTGGTTAATAAATATCGACCCATCATTTAGGCGACTTATCTGAAGTCCAAGATAACAGCCTGCTTCAGAAGTGCGAACTTGAAACTCTGCTGTCAGGGCGCTCAGGAATTCTTCCATACAAGCTCTATCAGGCGATAATACCAATCCATCATCAACATAAATCATGATGATCAGCTGCCGATCTTGGCTTATGAATAGGCAAGGGTCCGACTCACTTTGCTTCAATTTGTATTTCAGCAAAAAGGAACAGAACTTCTTATTCCAGCATCGTGGTGCCTGTTTCAAGCCGTATAGGCTTTTAATGAGCTTGCAGACGCGGCCTGATCCGTCATCAAATCCCACAGGTTGCTTCATGTAAATAGTCTCGTCGATGTCACCGTATAAGAAGGCAGTTTTCACATCGAATTGAGTCATATGCATTTTTCTGATGACAGCTTCGCTTAACATTGTGCGAATTGTATCCCAGCGAACAACAGGGCTGAAAGTTTCGTGGTAATCGATGCCATACTCCTGACTGAATCCTCGGATAACTAGTCGAGCTTTAAAGCGTTCAATAGAACCATCAACTTTCTTTTTAATTTTGTATACCCATTTGTTGCTAAGGGCTTCTCTATCTTCAGGTTGTTCTACTAAAATCCACGTATTGTTTTCTTTCAGTGAACTCATCTCTTCTTCCATAGCAGTTTGCCATTCTTTATTATTTTTCGACTCCATTGCCTGTTTTTACGTCTGAGGTTCCTCTTCAGAAAGACAGACACAACAACTTGTTTTGGAGTTATGAGGAATAAGACTTCTATCTCTTAAATTATAGCGACTTTGTACTTCTTGATTAAGTTCAGGAGTTTCAACATCATTGGTGTTACTAGTTGGTGATTGAGCTTCATCTTGGATCTCGTTAAAAGGAATGTTGTCTTGTCTGCTAACAGCCTCAGATGTTTCCTGATCTTCATGCTCACCAAAAACGTATGGCAGCTTACAGAATTCAGTCGAAACAGTCTCTGATCTGAACAGTACATCTCTTGAGATGATAACGTCACTCTTTTCGGGTATCCAGATACGATAGCCATCTTTATCTCCACAGTATCCAACCAAATAACCTTTCATAGCCTTTTTATCGAGCTTCTTACGTTTCTGACTTGGAATATGTACAAAGCATTCTGTCCCAAAAATACGTAAATGTTCGATGTAAGCTGGCTTATTATACCAAAGCTCATATGGTGTTTTCCCCGCTATCTGTGTTGGTCCAGTTCTGTTAAGTACGTAACTCGCAGTATTAATAGCTTCGGCCCACAGCTTCTTCGGAAGGTCTTTATTGTATAGCATGCTTCTCGCTGCTTCAACAAGAATCCTGTTTTCACGTTCTGCTGCGCCGTTCTGCTCTGGAGTGTACGGCATACTCAAACGGTGGTTTAAGCCAACTGCTTCTGTAATACGATGTACTTCCGCATTGTTGAATTCTTTTCCGCCATCTGTAAGTAGCTCCTTAACAACATGACCAGCTGTTTTAATTTCAGCAAGAAATTTGGGTAATACACTGGCTACTTCGGATTTTTGTTTCAAAAAATATACCTTTCTGAACTTAGTAAAGTCGTCTTTGAATACAACAAAGTATCTCTTTCCACCAATTGATGATTCAGACATAGGTCCGCAAACATCCGCGTTAATTTGATCGCCGGGTTTGGTTCCACGATGTTGCCTTGTGCCGAATGACAATCTGGTCATCTTTCCGTACACACAGCTATCACAGTCAGATTGATCAGGTGAAAATTTAATACCGTTGCGTGAAAGGATTTTCTTTACATGTCTTTTGTTTTGGTGACAAAGTCTTTCATGCCAAAGTTGTAGGCTTGCTCCTTCTTTGACAACACAAGCATTGACAGTTCTTACTTTCATCAAAAGCTTATACAGGTTACCATCTCTGATACTGACAGCTTTAACTTGGCCATTCTTGTCTTTGTTGAAACCTCTTTATAATGGACATCAGATTTTGTGTTTTTATATTGACATTGATTTGAATAACTTTCAAATACACAACAGGCTCTACATTATAAAATTGTTTTATTAGAGCTGGTCAAGAACCCAGTGTTTCATTTCAAAACGAAACATATCGACACGCGGTATAAGTTTCTACGAGAGCTCTACCAAAAGAAAAAGGTAAACGTCCTCTACGTACCGTCAAGAGAACAAGTGGCGGATACGTTTACAAAAGCCCTGCCCAAGGAAAGCTTTGTCAGAGCACGAACCTCACTAGGAGTGGTGAGTAACCCTGATCTGATGTAGGGGGAGTGTTGAAACCTCTTTATAATGGACATCAGATTTTGTGTTTTTATATTGACATTGATTTGAATAACTTTCAAATACACAACAGGCTCTACATTATAAAATTGTTTTATTAATTGTCAAAATTTAATTACATAAGTATCGTTACTTCTAAAGCAGTATTTTCCTTTTAAACCACAACACGCATTTATAAGTTTACTTCAATAAACGTATACTGTACATAATATAAATAAGTCATTTTCTTAGCATTGAGAAGAAGTTTTAGGTCACTGCATATATAAGTAAATAAAATCGTGAAAAATAATACAGTTATGGTTTTTGTTATATGAGTATAGTTACGTTACTATCACTACATAGTATAAAACAAAGTCGCTTTCTGCGGTCTGTCTGTCCCTACGTATGCTTAGATTTTTAACTACGCAATGGATTTTGATGCAGTTTTTTTTTAATAGATAGAGTGATTCAAGAGGAAGGTTTATAGGCATAATATAGTAGAGAAACACTGATTGCACCCGTGCGAAGCCGGGGCAGGTCGCTAGTAAACTACATATGGATATTCTTATTTAAACATAAACAATCTTGAGTCGCGCGAAAAACTATCTCATGAAATCTCTTGTAAACGGTGTGAAGTTTCAATAATTTGTATAAATTATTCACTGAATTCGGAGGTAAATTTTATTTTATTCGGCGAGGACTGCAGTTGAAGCAGAAGTTAGTAGCACTGTTGGAAACTTTAGCGAACGAGCGGCAAAGCCGCCATTATACATTTAAACTTGAATATCAGTAACAAATTATTTCAGGACTATATTTTACCTGTTACTTAGCGGCGGATTTTGCTATTCTCTATCAAACAGAGTTGAGCACTATGTGGAGATTAGGGATTAAACTACTTTCTACTGGATTAGACGTAAATCTGTTTAGAAAATTGCCCTTAAAAAGAAAGATAGAAAAGCTTATCATATTTTATCCTACTTATCTTGTTGTTTCAAAGATAGAGCAAATATTAACTCACTCATTCGTAATTGAATAGGAGTATTCCAGACCTGAACGTAAGGGTGCTTACTCGTTATTTAGAACCCTTCGGATCAAAAGACATGGCTAAAATAAGAGACACACAAAATTTTTCCTTGGCTGTGTGAGTGGAACGCCCCTTTAAGGTATTAGAAACACCTAAAGTTGTATCCCCGACGTGGCACTAACCGGGTCGATTACAATCTTGCCCGCACGCCGCAAATGAAAAGGGTTAATTAATTTATTTTGCACATGAAATGGATGCCCATGGGGGGCGCTATTATGAGAACTTTGAGAATTTTTAGATGATAGATATCAGTTGCCGTCGCGTTAATTATGAGACCTTAGTCATCTTTCTGATTAACTACCAGTGAAAAAAAATGTGCGTGACATAATTATTTATTTAAGTGTGTGGCATTAGCTAACTTTTTGACGGTCGCGTGGTTAGTTTCCCTTCGCCATTAAAAATTCTCTCCGGTATTAAAACTTCCCGCTTTATATCTTCGCAGCATAGTTGCTATGTTTGCTCCAACAACTCCCATAAGTCCGCGGTTTACACGTAACTTGCATTTCCACCAGGCCTCCTTTAAAAGGGTTGTACTAAAACTTGACTTAAGCGTAGAGTTCTTCCACTTAAAAATTCCGAGACTCGAGACGCTTTGATAGTTCAAAAAATTACGACAAAGTATTCTTAAGAGTTTCCAAAATCGTCTTACAATGTCTTAAGTCAACCACATGGAAGCAATGAAAAATAATAGCAACCGGCTACCGAGCAGTCTTTGAAGTAGTTTCCACAGAAACCATTATAAATAACGAGACGTTCGTTTTATAAGTACGCGTCATATTCCGCGGCGTCGTAAATTAAATTTCATTTTAAAACCGCAAGACGTCTCGAAGAGATTTATGCGGCGCGTCTGTGTTGTAATCTGATTACAGGGTTGCGTCGAAGAAGAGAATTAAGCTCGCCAGAGGCGAGTTAGGGAAATTATTGTTTGGATGCCTCGGGGAGTCGCGACGTGGGCCACGTAATATACTCAACAACAGAACGCAAGTTATTATAAATGTAATAATTTCCACGCATAATTTTAAATAATACTTAACTTGCTAGAGTGAGCAATAAAGTTGAACATTTTGCTATTTTTGCATTAGTGTTTAGTTTAGCCCACAATCATGCTAAACGTGACCTTTAGGTCTTGTTACCTTAGGCACTGATACGGATAGAGACGTGATTTATGTAAGTACCTATGTATGTATATGTTTCGTTAGTTGAGCCAAAGAGAAATTATTCAACAGGGTGGAACTTCACACACTAAACTTGCAGAAAAGTAAAACGCAGCGCGGCGTTGTCTGGTCTCTGACTGGCCTGTCCAAGCAAGACAAAAGAGTTGTGCATGCAGATTACGATCGATAGCGATAAAAAATGTTGAATAGTTCCAAGGCCCACACTTAGATCCCCGAAAAAAAAACATATCAATTATAATAACTAAAACTATGTAAACTTTCTATGTAATATTGTGTCTGAAACGAATATCGTGAAAAAGTTGTACCTAATTGGATAGCTATTGGTAAATTCTTTTTACGGTAATTTTTATTTTTATTTACACACATTCGATACACGTAGATACAAAACAAGGGGAAATACAATAATAAATGACTATTGATAAATATAAATGTACAAGACAAATTAATTAAACTAAAACTTAAAAACAACTATAAAATACCTATATTTACAAATAAAAAAAAAGTTATAAAAAGAAAACCCCGTCCAATCCTACTGGCTGGTTGGTTAGATTCGGAGTATATTTTTTCATTGAGTCATTTTTTTTCAAACAATTAACGCTGAAAGAAACAGTATAAATAAAATTGAGCCTACTGTTTCCTTGATATTATTTGTTTGACTCACACTCTTGGGTTTCAAGGAACAACTTGTTATATTAAATTTTCCGTTTCAGATGTTCGGGCGTAGCCTTTGAGGACACACCGAGCCTCCTCGACACTTGCTTATTTAGTTTGACACTTTGTTAAATTGTAAACAGCAAGTTTAGAACAAAACCAAAAAGTTTAGAACAATATTATCATCGCCATCTCCAGCATTATAAAAGATGTTGAAGAATTTAGAATTTTTGAGTAGGTTAGTGTAATAGAGACTAATGTTAATAGGTACCTAATGTATGTAAACAAAACAGAGAACCCACAACAAAAGTTGCCAATGGGAATTTTTGGAAAACTTGTCATTAATGTTGTTTTTATAGGATTTTCATAAAATAATCAGTTAAAACACGTAATAATGCTATCCTGGGGACACTTAACATGCTTCCATTAATAATTATTAAATTAAAATTTTCTGAGAATATTCCATTATAGATTTCGCTACTTTGGTAACTTCTCTTAGGTTTGCTAGTTCGGTCACGTAAACCCAGCAGCCCCCTGCAGAAGTATTCCAGATCAGTTTAAGAAACAGTGTAATATGGGAGTTTCTTCTATGCTGGTCTGGGTGTATAGAAAAAACATAGAATGTAGGTACCAGTTGCTTCTCTTCCCGCGCAGATGGTAATAAAAAGCTCATCGAGGGAACGGGCAAAAACTTAGGAATCATGTTATAGGCGATGTGGCTAGCAACCCATCACTATTTTGCTCCCCCTTTCCATCCTTGAGCCCACAATCATGCTAAATGTGGTCTTTAAGTCTTGTTACCTCAGGCTTTGTCTACCCCGTAGGGGATAAAGACATGATGTGTGTATGTGTATGTATGTATGTACGTCGTTCTGTTGGGCAATAACAGAAGAAGGCTTGGGTTGTAGTTTCCACCCAGACCCAGTGCGGATTGAGAACTTTGCACACCATAGGTAATCGAACTGTTGCGATGCGGCTAGCAACCCATCACTATTTTGATTCCCCTTTCCACTTCCACCTATGCGCCTTGTCACTCTGGGCTATCTACCCCCTAAGAGATAAAGATGTAGTTTATGTATGTATATATGTTTGCATATATGTTGCTGGTTTCCTTACGATATTTTTTTCTACACTGGAAAGCTCATGCACAATCTTTTACACTCTGTGTATTTTTCTTGTTTTTTATACTGTCAATAGTTCCAAGGTTCAAGGAAGAGATCTCTTTAAAGGATAACTTCGGCTACGTACATCGGTTTTCTCCTGTAACTTGTGTCATTAATTTAGACATGTTTTTTCAAGATTTAAAAAGCAAGAACAACAAGTCAACATCCTGTAGAAAACGTCTAAAAGCTACATAAAGTAGTGTTCACAATATACCAACATGTCAAAATAAATACGTAATGCGCGACGCGAATCCTCTTCTACCCGGTTCACAGCACACTGTTCTCATTCCCTGTGGACTAGTCGATCTATCCGTGTGATGTATAAATATTGTCACCTGAAAACCACTCTCATCGAAACCACTGGCTCACTAGCTATGGTTAGCTGTATACCAGTGAAAACCTATTCCTGTCTGTAACGCGAAAACGAAGTTCCCGAATAGATTGACGTTCAAACTGGAGTTATGCTGAAATGATTCAACGCGACAGCGGCTAACGAGAAATATAGAGAGTTAGAGACCGTCCCAACAAAATTCAATTATGGACGAGAGGAGCGTATTGTTTTCATTTTTAGTAGTTCAGCGAGCGGAATGAAAACGGAACAGGTTTCAGACCAATTTTTGTGCTCGTTAATTGCATATGGGAAAGCTTCTGGTGCGTCGTAGATCTTATTCTTATATTTTACTAGCGACCCGCCCCGGCTTCGCGCGGTATATTATGCATGTATTATATATATAAACCTTCCTCTTGAATCACTCTTTTTGTGCTCGTTAATTGCATATGGGAAAGCTTCTGGTGCGTCGTAGATCTTATTCTTATATTTTACTAGCGACCCGCCCCGGCTTCGCGCGGTATATTATGCATGTATTATATATATAAACCTTCCTCTTGAATCACTCTATCTATTAAAAAAATTCGCATTAAAATCCGTTGTGTAGTTTTGAAGATATAAGCATACATACGGATTTGAGGACAGAAAAAGCGACTTTATTTTATAGTATGTAGTGCTGAGGCTTCAGTACAATATAAGATTAGCTTACTTACATACATACATACACAAATCACAGACAGAGCCCAAGGTAACAGGTACCTACAGGCCACATTTAGCAAGATTGTGGGCGTATAGGTGGAAAATGGAATCAAAATAGTGATGGGTAGCCTCATCGCTTATAACATGATTCCTATGATGTCGCCCATTCCCTCGATGGGCTTTTACCATCTGCGCGGGTAGAGAAGCAATTGGTACATTCTATGTTTTTTCTTTGCTCCCAGACCAGCATGGGAGAAATTAGCTTATTTAATTGTCTTTGAACCATAAAAAATGCTCTAACTTCACAAATCACAGACTTGGCAGGCGTTCTATAATCTTTGCGCTAAAATGAAACCAATCGACTACTAATTGAATGAAACTTCGTCTCAAGTTCGATGTTCCAACTTAATTTAATTTCTGGATTTTGCAGTATTTTTAATGTCATGAAAGAACGTGTTCTAATTTTTAGGGCACCGATTTTATTATTTGACATTTTAAATTGCTTTTTAAAAAGGTTTTATTTCAATTATTATTATTTTCTCTTTTTATCTACCCATGACGATCTGTTTGTGAAAATTTACATTGACATTTCATTAAGCTTTATTTTTGTTTGTTGTTATTTAATTTCAGTTATTATAATTATTATTACTATTTTATTACAATTAACGATCCTTTTGTGAATTAGGTACTTATGTTTGATATTTAATTGTACTTTTAAAAGGGTGATAAATAAATCTAATCTAATCTAATCTAATAACGGAACCCTATTACTAAGACTGTCGGTCTGTCGGTCTGTGTGGCACCAGGCTGTATCACAGTTGAAATTTTCACAGAACATGTATTTCTGTTGCGGCAAAAACAACAAATACTAATAACAAAATAAAATTAATATTTAACTGGGGCTCCCATACAACAAACGTGATTTTTTTGCCGTTTTTTTATTACCAACCAATTTGCTTTAATCACGCCTTTATTTCTTCTCTACCCGCGTCAATGGTAAAAGCCCATCGAGGGAATGGGCAAAATTCATAGGAATCTTGTTGTAGGCGATGAGGCTATCAACCCATCACTATTTTGATTCCATTTTCCACATATACGCCCACAATCTTGCTAAATATGGCCTGTAGGTACATGTATGTATGTATGTAAACTCTTTATTGCTCTTTGTTACCGTAGGCTCTGTCTACCCCGTTAGGGATAAAGTCGTGATTGGTGTATGTATGTATTATTTATTTACGGGGTTATTTAGAATATATATTAATATACCAATTTGCTTATGCGAACAGACAAAAATGTTTTTTTGCTGTACGGTAGTACGGAACCCTCTGTCCGCGAGTCCGATTCGCACTTCGCCGGTTTTTAAAGATAATATATTATTTTTCATTGTGATTCCAATTTCCGATTTAATTTAGTCAAAGGGAAAATCTATCAAAAAACTTTCTATTTTAAAAAAAGTTGTATCTACGTCTAAAACTAAACTGCGCTACCGTGGATTCCACGTAAAAGTTAGATACTTACTCATTTTTTTGGGATTTGTTTGTGCCCATCCACTATCTAAATGATTTTTTTTCACTCGTTAGTCAGTTTTTTAAATTGGTTTTATTTGCTTATATGTTAATTGACTAATTTTGAATATTTCTTGTTTACCTATTTTCAAGTCTATTGGATAGACTGCATAACATTCGATCAACAATTCGTACTCACTTTGTAGCTGTTACTTTAAGCGTCCGCTACATTGCAGTTCCAATTCGCCCACAAAGAGCGATCAGCTATCAAAAGGATGTTTTATACGAGTTAAACTTTGACAAAATGATTCATGACTACTACTGGCTAAGCTGCATTGTACTCGTAACGGGTGCTGGAGATTCGCAAACCATCACGTATTTCAAAATCCGTGACAGAAACAAGGCCTCATAATATGGATTCAACCTAAGATATTTATATAACTATATCTTAAGGATCAAGACGTGGCTTACGTATGTATGTATATATATGTATTCTTCGAAAACAGTTGCTTTTACTCTGTACCTTCACGTGCAAGACAGTAAGTGCGTATTTGACGGGGTAAACGATATACTCATATAGCTTTAAGAATGGAATAGTAAAGAATTTGAAACGTGTCGTTTTGTGCGGTTGGTGACCTATACGCCCTTAATCATGCTAAACGTACGGTAAAGATCTGGAACCAACTTCCTGCTGCAACATTCCCTGAGCGGTACAATTTAGGGATCTTTAAAAAGCGAGCCTTCCTGTTCCTCAAAGGGCCGGCAACGCACTTGTGATTCCCCAGGTCTTGCAGGTGTCCCTGGGCGACGGTGATTGCTTTCCATCAGGTGACCCGTCTGCTCGTTTGCCCCCTCTTATATAAAAAAAAAACCTGGCCTTAAGGTTTTGTTACCTTAGGCCCTGTCTACCCCTTAAGGGATAAAGACGTAACATATGTATGTATGTATGGTGACAAGCAACAGTTGAGCTTGAGTTTTATTTAAAATGGTCATTGACCTCTGCAAAGTAAAGCCTGATTCAATCAATAACTTAGAAATACCAAAACTTCTAGAAACAAGGCGTAACATCTCCTTCCTTCCTCTTGATTAAACGTATTCAAAACTTTGAAACTGAAACTTTATCCAAATATCCAAGTAGGTGTGTTTTAGCCTTAATGGAAGATTAAAGGGTTAAGTGTGGAACAATCGGTTCCACTTTAAAGTAAGCGTTGGGCCGGCAGACGACTTTTATTCACCGAATGATGTCATTAATTAAAAGTTAGGTGATTAGCAGCAAATACCTATTCAAAAGCCGCGAACTCAAGAGTCCTTTGTCAGCTGTCTTAGGTGAAACTTTTCAGTAATTGATTCATTTATTATGCTTTATTTTGAAGCGGGCGGCAATTTATCGATTATTTGTTTCGCCAATTATTCCACAAAGCCTGAAGGAATTGTTAAGGGGGAACCCTTTTTGTAATCAAGAACAGAATGTTTTAAGAGCCCTTGATTACAACAAATTTTAAGGTGTATTTCTTGGGCAGCTGATGGGTGAAAGGTATAGAAAGCTTTTATGTTTTACCACCTAACATTTATTATCGTTTCATAATTCTCTTGCAACATTATGAAATCGGATTTCGTAAAACATTGTAGCTTTGTTCAGATATTTGACGATAACATATTGCGAATTTTGTAAATGTGGGTAGGTTAGGTTTTAATCTATCTTCGTATACCTTTAAAGCTGTATTAAGGGCTTAAAAAAGCAGAGCAAGAGAATAATAATTATTGTCATAATACCTAGATAGATTGTTTTAATTATAATCATAGCTATTTTAATTATTCTCTGTTAATTAGACCTAGTGTTTTGATTACATTTTTCTTCAAAGATACTCGAAATACCCCAGTCCTACGCTCCAAATTCTCTTTTTAAAAATATTTTATCCGCTGGATATTGTTGACCATTATGTTGAGTAAAACACGTTTGAATTAAATTAGCGTTTAAATTAAAACCCACAGAAATAAAAGGCTAAATCGTCGTATTTAAGTGAATAGAATTTTATTTGTACCTAAATTGAAATGAAATAATTGGACGAGAGTGGAAGCCTTATTCATTACGTGAATTGCTCACTTGGGAAAAAATCGCTTATCAAACCACTAGCCTATCACAAGTTTTTTTTATATTTCTAAAATACGTACATACATACATACATACCGTCACGCTTCTTTCCCACAGGGGTAGGCAGAGACTACTTTGTTCCACTTGCTACGATCCTGACGTAAAATATTAATAAAAAAAAAATATTTTCGGGTGTCTCAGATCCACCTTAGATCCATAGATTGGTAGTTACATAACACTTAGGTATTAACTTATAGCACACATATTACCTCCCCGTGATGATGTATGGATCGGAAACTTGGGCAATCAGTGGACAGCTGATCCACCGACTGCAAGTTACCCAGAGGGCTATGGAAGAGACCTTTACTCAGCATTGGGTAGAAAAAGGTTGAAGAAGTAAGAAGAAGAAGACACATATTAACTGGCAAAAATATTTGAACAGTTAATTAGGCATCAGGTTTTACGACTTGCATAACTTTCAGAGTTTTTTAAATATACCTATACAAGCCTAGAGTACCTAATGAAATATTTGCAAGTCACATCGTGAAAAGTTTTAAAGCCAATTCACCGTATTACTCTGCCATTCTTAATTACTGGATTCTTTTCGACTTTAGTAACACTTAAATATGGCGCTTAGAACGCTTTGCAACTCTACCCTTGGCATCTATCTCTCCGACATATTCAGTAAAAACAAAACGTTCCATGCACTTGAGCATAGTGATAATCAATGTTGATATTAATTGGTGCCGCTGAGATGACATCATTCCTAATATTGCCGACTTTTCTTTGATGAACTGATAATAATACTCAATGTTTTGAGACGACATTACTACACTGACGAGCAAAAGCAAAGGGCCACTTAGAAATTTTGTGTTGAACACGAAATATTTTATTAAAACATAATAAAGAATAACCAAGTTGAGTCACTAAGAAATAACGAATTGGGCGGGTCTCGGCTCAAACTTTGGTCGTTTGTGGAGACACGATAGTGAGACCAAGTGAGACAGATGGTGCCAACTGAGATAGTTTTCGAGAGCCTTGTCTTCTTATACGACATGAAAGTCCCAAGTAATTTCACAGACACCGGATGATACTCTTCTTATACGCGTAAGGGAAACTTCAAATTGTGTCTCGAATGACGTAAGCGTAGCCAGATGGTTTAACAGGACCCTTAACGATGTGATGTGTAGGTTTATTACTGGCTGCTTGTACGAGTACCTACGTAATGGCTTTCTACACAATAAAAAAAAATAACACATGCTTCAAGGTGTTTTTTGAGATACAAGATACTTTGTTCTAGGTCCGTCTGGTTCGTTATTACTACCTCACCTGTTAATCTTGCCGCCAAGCAGCACGTCGCTGTGATCCGGCGTGGAGAGTAAGGCAGCCAGTGAAATTAATGGCACTTGAGGTATTCTATTTTAGGCCTGTTGGCTGAAAACGCACCTGTAATCCTTGGGTTGCAGGTCCAGGCTCCACTTTCTAGTTTTTCAATCTATTTAGTAAGTAAATGAATAATGTGATGCGAGTGTTTTTTATAGGTTCATTTGAATGAGAATATCTTAGCTAACTATACCTATAATAACTATTTATCGGACGATTTGTCTAGTGTCCTTAATTATTCCACTCATTTAATTTATTTACGCTCCTAACTTATCTACTTCACTTAAGTAAGTAGGTAAGTAAGTGAACTCTTTATTGTGCAAAATAAACATAAGACAAATACAATTCACAAACACTGAGATACATGCACAAAGGCGGTCTTATCTCTTTAAGGGATTTCTACCAGTCAACCTATGAGTGGATGAGAGAAACTTACTTAACTTGGGAATGGGCGAAATTCTTAGGAATCATGGTTATAGGCGATGCGGCTAGCAACCCATCACTAATTTGGTTCCCTTTTCCACCTATACAACAATCATCCTAAACGTGGCCCTTAGATCTTGTTACCTTAGGCTCGGTCTACCCGGAAGGGATATAGACGTGATTTATGTATGTATGTAACTTAATAATAATATACCTTTCTTTTTAATTAAATGGTGATAACTACAGGTAGGTAAAATTAGATACATGTATGTGTTTAGGTACCTATTTATACAGTTATTGTACTCGTATAGTCTGTATTATGCACTTCTACAGTAGATAGATAGTACCTACTTGGAAAAAATGCACGGAAGAAAAGTATAACTTCTAATAGGCCCTGTAAAAAACAATATCACTGCGGGACATCTAAATTTATACATGTGAAGGACTCTCAAGTCTTTGGGACGGGGCTGTTCCGCGGACCCATGTTCAGCGGAGAAATGAAAACGCGAGGAATATTGATGTCAGTGCCATTTTTCAATCCCCGAGGCAAAAAGGGGGATCTCGGCTTGTAGCTGTTGTTTGATCACAGGTACGTATCAACTTCAATTTCAAAGACATCATGTTTACATTTTTTTACCTCAAATTGCAATATGGTGAAAATTTATCTGTCGAAACAGACTTTAGAATAAGCGCGGATAGCTTTGTTACTAGATAACTGTGGGTAAAAATAAACAAAGTTTGAAATCTATAGTGAGTTTAAAATCTACAAAATAGGTTTAGGTTAGATTAAGTTTGCCAGATATTACATATAAAAATTCGGTTTAGTTTCCATTTATTGAGAAATTGAATTGCATATGAATATAAAATACGAGTATATTCTACATACCCTACTGGATGACAGATCTATTTCAAATACCTATTTTGTCGCCTTTTGTTTACAATCCTTCGCTAAAGAAATAATATGAAAATAGAATCTAATCAAAGCAATAGGTACATGATGAAACTTTCAAAATTAAACTACTTTCAAAGCAATAAAGCTAAATAATGATCGATGCTTCCGCGCCGATAAAAAACTATCAGTTAACTTCCGACACCAAAAATATCGGCCTAATTAAACAATAGAAACATGACCTTATTTTCTGCTATCAGACAAACAGCCGAGTAACGATGACCGGCTATTCCCCTATAAATAACAGTATATCTTATGCTTTATGTCAGAATGTGGTGATTTATAACGTGCGAAATTCAACGCACGAAGCGTTGCGTGTGTCCGGGCAGGTACCGAGGCCCCCGATCTGGGGCCCGGGGGAGCCCCAAGACGGAGCGGGGGCATGTCAGGCCCCTACGTTATAATTAAGGCCCTAATAATACGTAAGGATAAAGAGGCAAAGAAGCTGTGCCAACTGGCAACCGGCCGAATCTGGTAATCTGCATTCTGTGTCTAGCAAAGGATCAGCGTATATCTGACATTAACGGATATTATGCTTAAGTGGCTAGTGAGTTAGCAATGTGTAGTAAACTGAAGTTAATGGACCTTTTAAATGTTGTACTTATTGGAGATGCGTTCAATTCTTTATTAGTTTCCCGTCTATCTTAAATTATATATGCTTAAACTCGGCGGAATTTTATTATTTTCATCTAAAATATTGTTAAATATGAAAATTACAAATAGTCTTGGTTTAACTAGCACGCAAATGTTTCGGTAAACATTAAGGCGCTTAGAACTGTATTTGTGTAAAATCACTTCGAAATAAAAAGGGTTTTTCTATATAACTGATCCCCTCAAGCCCTTGCAATGCAAATTACAAGCTTATAATAATAATAAACCATTCTGAGTGAACGCAATGTCCAATTTACCTACCGAAGGGGATCACGACAAAAGTCGGCCAACTCTAAAAAGAGCCATGAAAAAAATATCACGAAAAAACAAAGCTGGGGGCTTACGTAGAATTTGAAAAGGGTTACTAATGGACATTTTTGTTAAAACGGCCACCGCGTTTAATGATTTCGTTTTATTTCCCCGTGCCGGAGATAATAAATGGTCAGCCGACGTAAATGAGAAAATAATAGCACAGATTATCATAAATAAATATGGTGATGGACAGTATGGTTACGTCTGGATTAAATGTAAAGAATTAGAGAGGCAACAGGCTTACTCAATAGGATTGAAGCGGCACTTATCACATCTTCGAAAAAGCTAATTAGGTAAGTATTTAGTTTAAAAAGACTTGTAGGCACGGTATGAAATCTATCTTGAAATACCTAATTAAGAGTTATAGCTTAAAGAAAAAAAAAAAACATAATAGAAATTATAAAAATGTTTCCCGAACGTTTACATAATTGCGCTTAATTTCTTCCATTATTCCTTTGATATTAAATACGGTGCAACGTCGCAATTTATTTCAAGCAGTGACGACAAAAGGAGCTACAAATATCGTTGCATTAATTAAAATATGCCGATGAGACTCAAAATATTAAAGCATTATTAGCGCAGGTAGGTTTTACCTTTAATTAAAGTCTTATCTCGTAGAAAGCACTGCGAATTCCGAGTTAATTAACTTCCGTATACGTGAATGCAGCCACACACATTCAACGGGATCCCATACAGGCTTTAGGTAGGGCAGCGCATCTGATTGAAAAGCCCACCTTCCCTGCAAACATGCAATACAAGCTTAAGCACTTTGGTTATAGGAGAATCTACGATAGCCGGAAAAGCGAACGAAACTCTACCAAGTAACTGGACGGACAATCCAACACGCTTAATGCCCATTACTGCTTCTTGGGAGCGGTTATGCTAGAGTTGCATTTCAAGCACGCAATGTAAGCGCTCTTGTTTTGCATGATGAAAATGTTCAAAATGAAAAGGTAAGGGTGGGTGAGTAGAGTTACCCGCAGGTTTAGTCTGCTACGAACTCTCTGCGGGAGACCACGCGTATTTCTGTTGCCAAGACGAGATTCGTAACAAAGTAGAACAAAGTTTCGTGACTAAGATTGAAGTCTGGTTTACATTGAAATTTGCGAATCCGCAGTTAACAATCACGTTTGAATCTTGGAGGTTTGTGCTTCGTCGGAAATAAAAGGTTCGTAAATTTTTAATTGAATTTAGTTGATGATTTATAGGGAGTTGAGGGTGGATTCAATTCTTAAATCTTTTTGTTTGGGTTTTAATTTAAACGCAATATATCAAATTAATGTATCGTCTCAGCGTTGTAAAAAAATATTTATTTTTGGCTTAGTTGTTTGTTAGGCAATCGGTTCAGCTAGGATATTTTTCGAGTATAACGCAATCATTTACATAAAAGAAATCTAAGAGTTCGAAAAATATTTGGTTTTGGATAAATACTGAGTCGAAATAGAAAAATAATTCAAATTGCATAGAGAACATAAGAACAAGCTGCCTAACCCATTGATTTATTATAACAAGGACTTTTCGAGTCTTTAATTTTCATCCTTCCTTTTGGTAATTGGCTTTAACATAAGCAGATTAGAGCAATCAATGAAATAGAAGTACTTAGTTATTTTAAGAACAAGTAAATAAAAGTGATAAAGCGACGTAAATGTTGAGATGCTTGTGAAGGTAGCGTTCGAAAAGACTTAGCCAACGGGCTTGACCGTCGTATGTGTTGCCAATTTATGTTGTCAACTAGCATCTGCCCGCGACTTTGTCTGCGTAGAATTATACATATAAACCTTCCTCTTGAATCACTCTGTCTATTAAAAAGAACCGCATTGAAATCCGTTGCGTAGTTTTAAAAATATAAGCATACATAGGGACAGACAGAGAAACAGACAGACGGCAGAAAGCAACTTTGTCTTATACTATACTAGCGACCCGCTCCGGCTTCGCACGGTATATTATGCATGTATTTTACATAAAAACCTTTCTCTTGAATCACTCTATCTATTAAAAGAAACCGCATCAATATCCGTTGTGTAGTTTTGAAGATATAAGCATACATAGGGACATAGGGACAGAGAAAGCGACTTTATTTTACACTATGTAGTGATGATGATGGTGATGTGTATTATTTGTGGCCTGGGTTTGTAGTTGCAGGTTTATAACATTATATAACACTTTAAATTCATGATGCACTAAGATGCAAGCTTTAAATATGGTGGACGGTCCGCAGAAACGTAGTTTATTTAGCCAAGACGTCGTGATTCACTTATTTTGCAGCGTTGCTTTAATTTCAAATAAATTAACTTTGTAACCTGAGTCTCAAACGCTGCAGGGGAAATGCAAATGAAAAATTAAAAATACCTACTCTAATTATATTCGGTGGAGTAAATAACGTCTTATTATTACAACTAAAGTTACCGGGACGTTTATTGCAACAGCTTTGAGATTTTAGCTGCAGCTAAAATGCAGATTGTCATGACAATCAAAACTAATGAACACGTTCCAATATTCAGACTGGTATTTATTAATTATTTATATTCTGTCTGTCTGGCTCTGTCTACCCCGTAAGGGATAAAGACGTGATATATGTATGTATTATATTTATATACATTTATTTGAAAGCAAACATCAAATAACTAACTATATTTAGCAGTCTTTTATAATTCGAAGCATTAGAATTCGATATAAATATTTCCAATACTTACCTATAGCAGAAATACGTCCTACTAAAACAAATTGCTTTGCGTAATACATTTCTGGGTCAGTAATTTAATAAAAAAACAATGTTATTAAAAAGGCAATTTAAAATAAAACGTGGCAGGTGTAGGAATAGAATAAGAGAAAGAAAAGTCCACATTTTAATCCGCAAGGCGCGCAAGAGGCCGACATAAATTAAAAAGTCGGACCAACTTCTGTCGGACAAATTTGAATAGCACTAGTTGCTACCTGGGTTTTACTTTTGAATATTATTCTGTCGTTAATATCGATATTAATAAACTTTAGAAAAGATGTGACGACTTAGTCAAAATAATCGGAAATAAAGATGGTAGGAATTAAGGTTGTAAAAGGAAGTATGGCTGCAAAAACTGGAGAAAAAAATTGTTGCTACTCTACTTTTTGAAATGACGATGATGGTGAATAGGGATGAACAAAATTATAATCTCGTATATTTTCATTTTTGAAGATTCCTTATAATAATTCTTCCTTGATCCATTTGCATGGCGTAACTTGTCGACCTGGAACCGATTAAAGTTTTTCTTAGAATCAAGTTTAATATTCGAAAAAGGTTTGAATACCACATATCTTTCTACCTTCATCACCTTACCATACATCTCCTCGTTTACTTGGCACATCTCCAACAGAGACAGTGCTGTGCCTACTGGACTTGCTATCTCCGTCCACAACCCGCTGACTTAAAGCTTGCACAATGTGGATGTATATTTCTTTAATGATTTTTAGGGTTCCGTACATCTAAAAAAAAGGGACCCTTGTAAGTTCACTTCGTTGTCCGTCTGTCCGTCAAGACTCTTTTTCTCAGGAATGAGTTGGAACAAAAAATAAAAATTGATACCAAATACGACGTTGTGAAAAAATGAACCCTCTGAGTCGACTTATTTAAAGGAGAAGTCAGTCAACTTATCGGGAGGGGGGGGGGGGGGGTTCTCCTGGGGTAGATACTTCCAGTAGTCCTAGAAATTTGGAACTTGGTGTGAAAGCAGCTCTTACAGCACAATTAGTGATATAAATCAAAAAAGAAATCTGATCTCTTCATGTCCGTCTATGTAAGTAACCAATATAAAATAACCTCTCACTGCATACATTTTGCTTAAGAGCAGGGCTCTACTAACAAGACTAACAAACTAATAAGACATTGCAGACTCCCCGAGGCAAGAAAACGTTTACCGAGTCTATTTTAGGTGTTGTCAGTTAGCACACTTTCACTCACTCACGCTCCTCCTACACACACCCACACACACACACACACATTTGCAGCTATTTTTTTAAATCAATGTTCTGATTTCTGGTTAGCATTGGGGTTCCCATCTGTAAACTATTATTATTATTTTTAGCTTTTTTGTTATTCTGACCGCTTCATAATGTATTGGTAACCGTTATTTTGATATTTTTTGGCTGCCACGATACAGGCTGTGCCTAGTGTGGAGCTGGAGTCATTGAATTTCCTAATATTGTAATTCGTTTCTATTTTGAAAAATAAATTTTACTTTACTTTACATTGGATTTGATAATAACTTGGTGAATTTGTACGGATCCCTCGGTGTGAGAGTCCAAGTTGCACTTGACCGGTTTTTTTGGCGTGATTTGTAATTTAGGTTGTCTCAGCCTGTATTTTATTAAAAGGCAAGTCTGCTGTTGGAGTTTCAGGGCTTTTTTGTTTTCAGCCATAGTTATGTTTTTGCAGACGGATCTTTTTGTTTTTAATTTTGACAAAAGTTAAGGGACCAAATGCCAGACAACACATTAAGTTAACTTTACATCCGCATTCCGCATGTATGGTGTTTTATTTCACTAAGTTTTATCTCATATTTATTAGTGAACGTTTATCCTAAACAACAACTTTTGTTTATTATTTATTTAAGTGAATGTTTCTACATAATTTACTTTTTGCTTCAATTTAAACAGTTTTATTGTAATACTAATGAATAACTGATTTATTAATGGCGTCATTAGAACTTCGTTAAATAAATAATTCATCTTTTAAAAATGTAAATCCCGTGTTGCGCGGATTACCTACCGTTTATGCAGCTTTCGGTTTCTACAACTACTCGTATAAAACAATGCATTTAACTTTCCATAATATATACGCTTACTCACAAATACTCCATTGTTAGACGTGGGACTAACTATTTTATAAAATGAAATGTAATTTTATTGTCATGTCACTTAGTTAGGTATATCATTATGATTATAACATAGTCTTGATCGTTCCGACTGGTTTCGGCCATGGCGACTACTTCGACTCCTAGTTAGTATGACGCTCAAGCGCCCGAAGATGGCTTATGTAGCCGATCTTAGCGGTGAAACCTCGCGCACAATGAATGCACGTGAGCACACCGTTGACATAATGATATTAATGATAGCAAAATGCAAAAGGCTAGTAAGTAAGTAAGTAAGTAAGTAAATGCTTTATTGTACAAATATAAAGAAACAGATACAATTCACAAAAAAAGAAAAAACATTAATATATGCACAAAGGCGAACTTATCCCTATAAGGGATCTCTACCAGTTAACCTTTGAGTAGATGAGAGGAGCATTAAACGAGGGACCGACAAAGTGAAGGTTTAAAATTCCAGATAGTGAAAGCCACAATAGAGCGTACTTATCTAAGCACAATAAACAAAACATAAAAAACATAAAAAACTACTAAATATCATTACACACATGCATACATACAAAATACAATAAGAGTCTACTAGTCTAGTCTTAGTACTCGTAACGTGTGATATGCGTGCTAGTCATGTTGACTTTTTTAATTACTTATACTCGTAGTGGGTAATAAAAATCTAAGGTAAAGTGTAAATATCGCTAAATAAAAATACATTTTTAATCAGTTTCTTATTTAAAAAAAAGCCAAGTGTGAGTTAGACTTGGGCACTGAGTATTCCGTACAAATTCGACAAGTGAATAAACAATCCAGTGTTAGCAGAGCCCTCCCTCGTAAGTTAAATGCAGGCAGCATGAGGTCATTTTATATTGGTTAATTGCATACACAGCCAAGACAAAAATATGTTTTTAATTTGTTGTTATCGCGGCAAGAGAAATACAAATCATAATTTGCTGTCACGGTTCATGAGATAACGGCCTGGTGACAAACAAACAAACTGACTGACATTGGAGTCTTAGTTATAGTCTCGTGTTTACCTTTTGGGTACGGAACCCTAAAAATTACCATTACGATTGAGTGCTAAGTAATTTAAAATTCGTGTCAGAATTCTTCATATTTTCCTATAGAATACAGATTGCCTCCCGTGGACAGATAAAGAAACTCTATTAGAATAAGTACCTAATAGCTTCAACTTACTCGGAAGTTGTTCCTAGAAATAAAAAAAGGCACCGGTGAAGTGTGAGTCAGATTCGCACATTAAGGGTTTCGTACAAAAGAAATATGTCTTGAATTTACGTTTTAGGTATTACTATACACAATTACTTTGTTTTTCATACAAATCAAACGGTATTTCGTTAAAAAAGAAAGCTATGTTTGTAACGTGGAAAAATGTACAGTCAAGGGCATAAATATTATATACGTTACCAACATCTACATTACACCTTTATGCCACAAACAGTCGGCGTTACATATTTATTTGACATGATTCAGGCTGTATTGATATTTATGCCCTCGACTGTACAATAATGGACATATTATTAAAAAAAATGGAAATCAATGATTTACGATTTTTCCTTGAGTTGTGAGGCCTTCCTTCCTGCCAAGTTTTATAATTCTATGTCTACCGGTACCTTATAGGCTTTGTTTCCGTCGGGTTTTGCTTGAAAATAGCACCTACGCTTTCAAAAGATCGTATCATTTGATCGCATGAAACTTAAAAACTTCATATTTTACGGTTGCAAGAGACAATAGACCCAAGTGTTGCATATCAAATATAATCTGATACCTCCACTCCCTGCGTTCCCGAGACAAAAGGTGTTGACTCTTTATAAACAGACAGAGGTCGATGAAGTGATCTTATAATGGTTTCCTTTTAGTGTAACGAAACGGAACCCTAAAAAAAGAAGGAAACCGTTCTCTTAAGCGTTAATTAAGTAGAAGTTACGAAATCATCCCAATTTCCCTATTCAGGAAAGTTCTGCATAAAAATGTAACACTTGACTAACCCCCCTCCATTATAATTAAATGAGTTGATCATTTCCTACTTTTTCTGTACATTTTCGTTTTAAAACTTTGTTTCTGAAAACTACCATCCTCATACTAACTTTAGTTTGAGTTTTAACCTACTTTATCGTAGTAATCTTCACAATACTAACGGCTAAATCTATATAAATATACAAAAATACTCTATGTCCGTTTATTCCTTTGCCCTGTTTTTTTTTTAATTACCAATCCTAGTTGTGCAATGCCTCCACAACTCCCGGCCCGGCGCATTCTCCGGCCACTCTGGCCAGTCTTCTATATACGCGTTTAAATCTTTGTGCAAGCTCCTTGGTCTGACTCCAACACGAACCAAGTGGCTGAGAGAGTCTCCCTCTGTGGGTGCATATGATAGACACGTCAAGGTCAAGGTACTGCCTAATCCCAGTAAATATTTAATGAATGAGCCACGGCGTGTGCTTGTATTCCTGTGTATAAAATACAAAAGCACTAGTGCCAAAAGTATTCAAGTCATTGTGTATTCGCGGCGTATCAGAGTAGCTAGTAACGACATTTTACTCTTATTTACTAGTTTATTACATATTATATAGTGACAAAGCATTCTGACATACTTTTCACGTTAGTGAAGTTAGATTATCACTTACGACGACAAATGCCAAATGATTACGGATTTTCAGAGGACATTTTCACTTGAGTTATTCACGTTAGAAAAAATGGTGTTTGGTGGTTATGGTCCCTTCATAAACGCTTGTTAGGCTTATGGTACTTATTTCATTCGTTTGTTTTTCATTGACGCTGGTATGAGATAAGACCTTTCGTATCTGGTGAAGGAAACTTATACACATCTACGAAGTAGTTGAATGGGTGTGAGAGAACTATTGGCCAAGAAGCCGCTCTCATCCCTGTGTCCAGCAATGGGACGATAAGGGCTAAAATAAAACGATTTTTAAATAAGGTAAAACATGCGTTTTAGGCACATAATGTTCATAGACGAGTTGACATCTGGCCGACAAGTAGACGAAAAATGAGATTGTCATATTTTCGAATACGAACGCAGTAATAATGACTTCGAATGTGTTTCCAAAACGATTTGTAACAAAACCATATACAAACCAAAACTAAAAGATATAATTTAATGTCACTTGAAATAATGTATGTTTATGATACAAATTTGAGTCAATATAAAATTGGGCTTTATAAATTGTTGAAGGCTAGCGTATTCTAAAGCATAACCGAGCATGAAGGTGTTTAAAATTTCATTTGTTTCAGGTGCAAACGGGAGCTAATAATGTCGAAGGGCTTCGTTCACTTCACGTGCTGTCTGGTGGTTGTATTCACCATGTGCATAGGTACGTTCAACATGCTGTGAGGCAAATGTCAAGAGATCGTAAATTTTTGATCGGTTTTGTTGCAGTATTAGGTGATCGATTTCACCGACTGACATTCACGTTTGAATTAATATTTCAGATCAAAAACGATTTTAGTAAACATGACCACCGTGGTACGTTAAAAGTTCTGTCATTTTTAATCAAACACTTAAAATAATAGCCAACTATGTTTTTGTGGAAATACTGCAAGAATTTACGATGTTGATTTTAAAACTTTCATTTACAGAAATGTGGTTTTAAAATAAATCTAGTCTCATTACAGATTTTTTTTTGTTCATAGATGAAGGAAATGGAAACTGGAAGAAGAAATACAGAGAAAATCTTCAAAAGGACATCGCAAAATTTAAGGAAATGGCTGGTAATTATCCTTTATAATAGTTAACAATCTATTTAATTATTGTAACGTTGACTTAAGCGATTATTTAAGGTTTGATTCTACAGAAGTTGTACTTTAGTAACAATTAAGCTACAAAAATGATCGTATCTTCTTAAATTTTTGAACATTGTTCTGGCTACATGTGATAAGTAATGCTGACAAATTTATTTCAACATGTCACAAGAACTAATTTTAAAGCTTGAAGTAGCGTTCATGTTTAAGGTCGTGTAATAAACGGTACCCTAATTAAGAGAAGCTGCTCAAATTAATGAGATAAGTCTGGCGTAAAACTCGACTCACAATTAGTTTTATTTGCAGAAAAGATTGAAGAAGAAATAGAAGATTTCTACGACGAGTACTCAGACAGACCGAGTAACGATTATTTTCCTAATAGAGATGAAAAATCTTATAAAGAAGAAACAATTGACTATAGTTTACAAGAGAATGAACTTAATAACTATGGACACAAATTTAACTTATCACAAAAGGCCACTGGGAATATAACAAATAACATAACCAGGGACAAAAATCCACCCACGCTAAGAAATACTTTGTCAAACGAAAGAGAACTTAAATTTGACGTAGGAAAAGAAATCACTTCCACAGAAAAAGTAAATATAGTGAGTTCAAAGTGGCCGAAATTCGAAGAAATTTTACAAGACATGGGTAAAAAATACGATTGGAAAAATGATAGATGGATCAAAGTAAAAAAGAAAACGAACCAATCGACTGAAGAAAATCATTTAATGTCTCATGAAAGGCACAAATTTAGCTACAAAACTGTGAAACTAAATAGAAGTAAAAGCAGACGGAACGTTGTGATAGCTGTCACAGCTGTGAGATAGGACATTTCAAGCTGGGCAGGTTTCTAAATTCATAGGAAAATTGAATACCTTTTTTTATTAGACGTCACGGGACCAAGCCAACGTAGAGTCGATAAATTTAACATTTTAATCACAGTTTCATGAAGTGAGCAGGCCACACTATTCCAGTAGTTTTATAAATTTGAAATCGCAATGTGTACTTTAGCTGTTTTTCTCTTGCCACAGTAGTATGTTTGTGATATTTTTGACACAAAGAAACCGTCTGCGTTTTCCGTCAAATGTTCAACTTCTCTTCTCAAAGGATCCCACTTAATGAATTATCTATTTAAACCTGTAACACTTCATCCCGTCGTTACAATAAATGTAAGGTATCCCCTTATTTGCTATAAAATCAATGGCTATAAAATCACATTCTATAAAACCATTTGCTATAATGATTCACTTTCTATAAATTCAGATGCTATAATCATTGCTTGCTATAATGCTCACTTGCTATAACACTTAAATTCTCTAAAGTTACTTTCTATAAATTCAAAATCTATAACATTCATTTGCTATAATATTCATTTGCTATAACATTCATTTGCTATAATATTCATTTGCTATAACACTCATTTGCTATAAGGATTAGATAGTATAACATTTGTTTTCTATAACTATTGAAATCTCTAAACTTTACTTAGGCAGCGGTACTACAACTGAAAAGTCGCGGAAAAGGGGGGTGTGGGGGGCAGGGCCCCCCACATGGGGGGCTCGGGGGCGCAGCCCCCGCCATTAGAAAAACACGTTACCAACATCCAATTTAAGACAGATAGGTTTGTTAGTTACCTTGTGTCCTTCAGAGCAGAAAATAGGAGCCCCGCGCAGCGGGGCTCTTTCGACCTCGCATTAGGATGCCTGGCTGAATTTAAGGAATCAGTAGAGGAAATAAAAAACAAATATAACAATAAAGAATATATTTATGAATCTTATTTACTTTAATTTTAAATCTGATGCTAAGGCTCTGAGAAAATCTAAGGGGCTGTGGTAATCTTTTTTGTTGTTAAGGATATTGTTTATTTTTACATTTGAACACCTGGCTCTGTTTTATAGATTTTGATGCTTATAGAATGTGAATGTTATAGATTTTGAATGTTATAGATTATGAATGTTATAGAAAATAATCATTATAGAAAACAATTTTATAGATTTTGAATGTTATAGATTATGAAATTATAGATTTTGAATGTTATAGATTATGAATGTTATAGATTTTGAAATTATAGATTTTGAATGTTATAGCATGTGACTTTTATAGCAAATGAATGTTTATAGCAAGTGATTTTATAGCATATGAACTTATAGATTTTAAATTTATAGCATTTGATTTTATAGCAAATAAGGTAGACCCTAAATGTAAACGTAGATCTATGTTCAATAGATTGCTGTTATCTGTAATGTCTTAAATCTCAATTAAATAATTCTTAAAAAGATCTTGAACAAAAAGTTGAAACAATAAAAATCTAAATTATTTAATATTGTGTTGTTTTATTTCTATTGTATTTGCTCGTCCTGTTTGCCTTTTCTATCGATATTCTATTCAAATTGATATAAGGAAACTTTGATGGCCTAATCACAAAATACGTAGACATGGTCCGGGAAATCTCCAAAATGAAAATTTTGTATGACCAGTTCCGGCTGTCAAGTTTTTTGTAATAAGTTACGACGCATTAGTACAATCAGGTATTCTTAATACAAGTTGAAGGAAAATGAATTACACGAAACATAATGTTTCCCACTTTTCATGATCAAAAAACAAGCGAAATAACAAAAGAAAATCCAAAACCTCTCACTGGCAGGATGTGACGTAAACTGCAACTGTAACTGAAAAAAGGTCTTTCCTTTCCAAAACATAAGATTCAATGTCCCGAACGTTTTGCGAGAAATAATGGCTAGGGTGTAAGGTGAAATAATTGACTTATTTATCATACTCATCCATGGCCTCTTTTTCGACTCCCGTCTTATCCCATTCCTCTTATTTATTACAGACATGTGTTATCCCTTGCCTCTGGGAATACCAGATGGGAATTTTCGTAATTATATTTTACTTTGTATACACACTTATAGGAGTTTGTTCACACGATCGCAAATTGATGAAGAATTAGTGTTTTTGTTAATTGTGTCGAACATAATCCATCAATGTTAATGGATTGGGTTTCTTTTGAGGTCAGTTTTGTTCAAAGAAATAGATATTCACAAAATATTATAAGACTGAGAATTTCCGATCTGTGAAATGTTTTATTAGATGCTCGATTGATTTACATCGATTTTGTTGTCTATTTCGCATCCATTTTCCAAAATTCTTGTTGCAGTCTTGGGTTAAATAATTAAATCGTTAAACAGGTTTAAGGTTAGTGATAACAGTTTCATATACATAGTGGGCCCTGTAACAGGAGCAAAAAATTAAAACACAGATTCTGCTACTCAAAATAGTTCCAGTTCTGCAACTTTCAAAAATTAAGTAATTTTATCATTATGTTTATTCCAAACTAATTCCTAAAATAACCTAAATATGATATCGATGTCAGATTACTAAATGTCAGATTTAGCAATACATTGCTTAAATTATGAAACAATAATAAAAATAGCAATACAGATTATTTTTAAAAGTTGTAGAACGAAGTTAGCTGGGGATGAATACCGGACCACCCTGTATCTTAACGCTACTTAACTCTAAGTTAGAAGCTAACGTCGAGTTAAGTACATAATTAACTTTTCTATGGTGGTATATTGTGAAATAGAATGAACACTATTTTTATAGATATTTATAGGTGCCTAAGATCAAAAATAAAAAATGAACGTCGCTTTAAATTGTTTGAATATAATAAATAGACTTGCAACGCAACTTAGTTAAATCATTGATACTTACAATAGAGTTCGGGCAATGTCCATCTTTGCGAAAGGCTCAATCGATGGGAAATCACATATGGCCTGGCCTATACAGCCCGCTTCCTAAGAGTTAAGAGTTTGTGTTAAGTTAATCCACTGATTGTTGGAAAACTAACAATGCCCCATTCGCAAGATGTCCGGTAAGTGGTAGATTATATTTTGTTTTTGGACCGAAAAAAGTTTTAGTAAGAGTTGCAAGATTTTCGATGATTAAATGCTTCGTTTAGTGTGTCACAACAATAATTTATCGGATTTCAGGTTTGCATTTATAATGAATACTTTTTCTGTTTTTAAGAATAAACTTGTTTCAAGTGACACAAAACGTAAAGATTAGTGGCCTTATCGCAATAAACTTAAATAAGTCTTAGACATGTCGAAAATTACAGTTACCTGCATACGAATGACGGAACATAGTGTTAAACACAAATTTACATTAATAATAGTTTATCTATAATATAATACAACAATTCTGTAGTTAGACCTAAATAAATACGGGCCCAGTACTCACAAGGAAACATTCTAAATTATTTAAATTTACAAAAAACCGTTCCTAAAACGTTATGCCATAAAGCTGTTTTCTTCGCACAAAAGCTTTAAGATTGGTACTTAACATAATGACACAGCCGTGCTACAATTCCGCAAAATGTGCACGCAAAAGACAAATTTATTATAAAACCGCCATACTGTAGCCATGATCGAGAATTTCGTGAGGAAAGTGGTTGAGACAACAATGTCAGAAAAAATGTTTTTTACATTTACAAGTAAAATCTTTCGTGAGCTCGGCTGTCAAGGGAAAACATATTCGAGAAGCCTTCTTACTAACAAGCTGCGACAAAAATAATTAAAGTATCAAACACGGTTAAATCATCTTTTATAAAAACAAACAGAAGACGCCGCAAGTTAAATATTTTTATGCAAAGATCGTGACGGAAACATCAACAAACGGTTTAAAATTAATTATAATAAGAACCCACTCAGACTCGGCGTAGAGCACAAATATTAAATTAAAATCCATTGAAATACCTATATTTAAAATCTTGGAGAGATTTAGTTGACCAACGATGTTCTTATCAAAAGACGTGAAAACATTTCTTTCAGTATTCTTCCTGTCATTTAGACCTGCGACCTTGAGAGTACCTTCCTTCCTCTAAGGTCGTTTAGGTCATTAGGGATATCATTTGCATGGAATAAATATAAAATCAGCCTCTTATGCCGTATAACAAAGCTGATGGGTAGAATTAAATGATGTTAAACAAAATTAGTCGCTACTTTGAACAGTCGTCCATGTACGGAAAAGTGTTCCAAATTATAATATAACTTGCAGTTGTGTGTGTGATATAAAATCGTCTTTGTCCCTTACGGGGTAGACAGTCTAAGGTAACAAGACCTAAAGGCCACGATTAACATGATTGTGGGCGTATAAGTAAAAAAAAAAGGGAATCCAAATAGTGATGGGTTGCTAGCCATATCTTTTATAACATGATTCCTAAGATTTTCTCGATGGGTTTTTACTATCTGCGTGGGAAGAGAAGCGATTGGTACCTACATTTTATGTTTTTTCTTTACTCCCAGACCAGTATGGAAGTAAAATTCAAATCGATAAGTAATCGAATGTTAAAAGGGAAAATAAAACATCAATATGAATAAAACCGGTCATTTGCAAATCATACTTGTGAATTTGTGAATCAGCTGAGTCTATCATCAATGTTATGTGAAAGTTATATTCTGACTTATAAAATGCTGCGGATTTTATACTAGATAGGAGAGTGCCATATCGATCAAGTAATAGTTAGCCGCAGAATTTTGCTTTAGGATCGCTTGCAGCATGGATGGGGTCGAGACTTAGCCTACTTGTTACAAGGGCTGATCTCCTTGCAAACTTGCGTAGTTCCTCCGCAAACAGCTCTATTTGCGTTTCCTCGTCCGACGGACCCTGAGTCAACATTAATATCCCCATCGTTTTTAAGAGACACTTGTAAGAAATGTCGCTATTCATCGAGCTATGGAGGCCTTGTAAGCATTTGTAACCGAAACGAAAAAGGTGAAATTAAGGCGTGGGCAACTCAGCCTAATGAAATTCTGTGTGTCATAAGTTATCCCTGAGCTTAGATTCAAGGCAGTTGGTACTGATTTGAACCCAAAGAACAGGTAAGTTAGTGAGAGTTAAATTTAGAAATCATATACGGGACCGAAGTGAAGCCGTAGGCAACAGCTGATTTTGAATTTAATGTTATTTTAGTCCTACGTTCGTGGTAACATCATAATATAGGAATGAGTAAATTCCTTAGACGTTTAGCACTACTACGCGTCACTCGTCGGTGTGGCGACCGTTTTCTCTGTTCATTGCGTGTGCTGCCATGTAACCAATGTCGACCGCGCGATGAATAGAAAAAACGCTAGCCGCACCGCCGATGTCCTTAGCGCGTAGTCATAGCCAGGCCGTAATACATTACCAGTAGTCAAAATAGAAAACTGCTATCAGTGTCAAATCAGTTTGCAATGCGTAATAGTATACTTACTCTGTACCTATTTATCTACGTCTGTTATTATACAATGAAGAGGTAAACTTTACTTCTTTGTTTTATGTAGGGTAATCCCAGAATTCTAAAAATTATTTCACCAATAAAAACAACTCTATCCCAGTCTATTAAAGGCAACTTCTTCTCCCGAGAAAGCACACAGTTCCTACGGAACGCAGATGAAGATGTGGCCAACAGCTACTTATAGATAACCATAATTCAAAGTTTTTTGTGTTACGTAAGAGAGACTTTAGAAAAACAGAATGTACCAGTTACTTCTCTTCCCGCGCAGATGGTAAAAGCCTATCGAGGGAACGGGCGAAAATCTTAGGAATCATGACTGTTATAGGCGGTGCGGCTAGTAATCCATCACTATTTTGATTTCCCTTTCCACATGCACATGCTAAACGTGGCCTTTAGGTCTTGTTACTTTAGACTCTGTCTACCCCGTAAGAGATAACGACGTGCTTGATACATACATACGTATGTAAGTGTCTTAAAGACTAAAATTTCCATTTCCATTTTTGCATAGGCAAATAGATGCCAGGTGTCTGCTTTGGACTGAGACTAGATTTTAAAATTGTACGTTACTTCAAGATCTCTCAGGTTATTTAATTTAATAGAGTGCCAGATCGTGTGATTCCAAATCCTGCATCAAATATGTATCCTGCACTACGTGCAAGTTCCACTATAAGAGAAAAACATATCTTATAAAAATAGGGCAAAATACGAACAGGAAAGGGCAAACGCTAAGAAATTCGAGTCGTATTCGCAGATCAATTTTTCATAGACATGTTTTTTCAGCGGCGTTTCTGAGAGTCGGCAATTTATCAAGCCTGTATGTTGCGGGTTTACACAAAAAAATCACAGATTATTTTATAAAAAAAAAACAAAGACGAACGTGATCCGGCTCCTGTACGTGACTCGAATGGTATTAAGCGAAAATGTGAAGTTTATGATTTTTTTACGAGGACCTAGCGAGTCTTCGTTACTCTACCTGAGAGGATTTCAATTTGTAGCTGATGTTTCTTTAATGGCTTGTCAATGCAGCGCATAGTTTTCCTCTCTCGCGCAAAATTGGAGTGGATGTAATAATAATAAATATTAGGAAACAAATTACGCAAATTGACCTAGTCCTAAAGTAAGGGCTAGTAAGGCTTGTATTATGGGTACTGGACAACGATATACGCACTTAAATAGATAGAAACATCCATGACTCACAGGAACAAATACTCGTGCTCATCACACAAATATTATGCCCTTACCGGGATTCGAATCCGGGACGCTTGCTTCGCAGGCAGGGTCACTACCAACTAACAGGTAACTAAGATGTTTAATGAATTAACAATGGTATATGAGAGTCATATATGAGAGTCATCGAGCAACCAAGGTAATTAATTATTTTAAATATAAACCCCGCTAAAGTGCAACTAAATATAAACTCCAATTTGAAAGAAAAACTTTTCACACGTTATATCCAAAGTTTGAAGCACTGAAATAATAATACAGCCCAAGTCATATTTCATGAAAATGTCGGCCATATTAAAGTGTCAAACTATAAAATTTATTTTATGCACCCAGCAGGCACTGACGTCAATAAATATCCCACACCAGAGAATTATTACGTTATCGTCAAATAATGGGTAATATAATATATTAAATTTATTATAAATTATATTTTAAATATAAATGTGAAAGTTTGTGAGTTTGGATGTTTGTTACTCTTTCACGTCAGAACGGCTGGACAGATCTGGATGAAATTTGGAACATAGATAGATTATAGTCTGGAATAACACATAGGCTACTTTTTATCCCGGAAAAATGAACGGTTCCCGAGGGATATATGATGATGATGATGATGATGAATATATTACTACTAAGTGGGTACTATTACTACTATTACGTCGCAATGTAGTAATGGTAATTATAGTAATAGTAAATAGCGAAAAAAACAAAAACAAATATATCCCTCGGGAACCGTTCATTTTTCCGGGATAAAAAGTAAACCAACCATCTGCGAGCTATTCTGGCGTGCGCTGCCAAAACCGTTACACATGTAATCTATACTAATATTATAAAGAGGAAAGATTTGATTGTTTGTTTGTTTGAATTGAATAGGCTCCGAAACTACTGGACCGATTTCAAAAATTCTTTTGCCGTTAGAAAGCTACATTATCACTGAGTTTGTTTGTTTTTTATAAATGTGTGGGTATATCTCATCATCATCATCATCATCATCAGCCTATGTTAGTCCACTGCTGGACATAGGCCTTCCCTAATGAGCGCCACAGCGCCCTGTCTTTGACTTGAAGCATCCAGCATCTGCCTGCAGTCTTTCGCAGATCGTCATCCCACCTGGCCGGAGGGCGTCCTACACTACGTTTGCCAAGTCGCGGTCTCCACTCAAGAACACGTTTCCCCCAGCGGTTGTCGGTTCTTCGCGAGATATGGCCGGCCCACTGCCACTTCAGCTTACTAATTCTTTGAGCTATGTCGGTAACTCTGGTTCTCTGTCGGATGTATTCGTTACGAATCCTGTCCTTCAGAGAGACTCCGAGCATAGCTCTTTCCATAGCTCGCTGAGCGACTTTGAACTGGTGGACCAACCCTACCGTGAGTGTCCACGTCTCAGCTCCGTAGGTCATGACGGGTAGGACGCACTGATAAGTAAAAAACGGGAATTATATATTCGATTCCGAGTGACGCTATCTCAGTAACTATAATAACTACCCAAGTAGCAAAGTACTCCTATAGTAAGACTAATACCTCTTATATCAGTTTTATAAAAGTTTTTTCAAATCTGCTGTAGGAAAATTCTTATAGTTGTATTATAAAGCTCCTGATCAAGAGTAATAGTTTTATATCTGCATCTTATAAGACGATTTAAGCTATAAGATACTTTACTCCTATTACATTGACTACAGAACGTTTATAGGATAACTTTGTACGACTCTTTTCAGACACATAGTCTTTTAAGTGCATTTTATAATGCTTTTATTAGAGTATGTGATTTTGATCCTATAAGCGCATTTTGTAAGACGTTTACTCCTATTAGTGTCATGGTTAATGCTCCAATAGGTGTTTTAGTCTTACAAATATCATAGAAACAGTACATATAGGATGAATCGTTGTAGGATTGATTGGACTTAATCCTTGCTTCTGTAAGATTACTTGCACTATATCAGCAAGCTGTAAGAACTTTATAAGTATGTTTTTACTTTGAATTGTCTTATGCATTCTGTTATAAGAATCCCTGTGTTGCGCAGCCATCACAGCCATTTTGTTTGCATTTTGTTATCCTATAAAAGCACTATCCAAGAGCTGAATTTCTATAATGGTTTTGATTAAGTATGTTTTGTAAAAATCATTTATTTAAATAATAAATTACTATAAAAATTACAATTAAAATAGGGGGCATGAAAGTATATTGTATAAAATCGAGAACATTATCGATACAATTAATTTACCAAGTTGATTTCGTGTACGTAACTAATAAATGCACACACCTTCGTAAATAACTTATATTCTGCAAATAGTATTTTAATTGTTTCATACTACAAACAGCATACCATTATAACACAGGACACTATCGGAAAAAAAGGTACGCGACTCTTAGTAGGGCATTAAGTTCATCGCTGTAAAATTAGATACTCCTACAGCACCATAACAACAGATCGCTGTAGGACTAAATACTCCTACAGCACCATACAACAGATCGCTGTAGGACTAAATGAGCTTACATAATGCATTTGTAGGAGTTACATAGGATCATTTAATCCTACAAGCACGGGTTGAAATTCCATTGTAAGATTAAAGCGCACTTCATAGGATAATAATAAGTAGACTGTAAGACTAAATCCTCCTATAAAGTGCGCCCAAATGTGGTATTACAATGGTATATAGGAGTTTTATCTATACTAATATTATAAAGAGGAAAGATTTGATTGTTTGTTTGTTTGAATTGAATAGGCTCCGAAACTACTGGACCGATTTCAAAAATTCTTTTGCCGTTAGAAAGCTACATTATCACTGAGTGACATAGGCTACTTTTTACCGCGGGAAAATACCTTTTCCTACGGGAAAATTATTTTTTTATAAATGTGTGGGTATATCTCATCATCATCATCATCATCATCAGCCTATGTTAGTCCACTGCTGGACATAGGCCTTCCCTAATGAGCGCCACAGCGCCCTGTCTTTAGCTTGAAGCATCCAGCATCTGCCTGCAGTCTTTCGCAGATCGTCATCCCACCTGGCCGGAGGGCGTCCTACACCAATCCAATTGCCACGCTTAGTTTTAAGTTTGATTTACTTTATATAAATGTATATAGACTCTATTTGTGGTAATAAAATTCTATTCTATTCTATTCTATTCTATTCTACACTACGTTTGCCAAGTCGCGGTCTCCACTCAAGAACACGTTTCCCCCAGCGGTTGTCGGTTCTTCGCGAGATATGGCCGGCCCACTGCCACTTCAGCTTACTAATTCTTTGAGCTATGTCGGTAACTCTGGTTCTCTGTCGGATGTATTCGTTACGAATCCTGTCCTTCAGAGAGACTCCGAGCATAGCTCTTTCCATAGCTCGCTGAGCGACTTTGAACTGGTGGACCAACCCTACCGTGAGTGTCCACGTCTCAGCTCCGTAGGTCATGACGGGTAGGACGCACTGATAAGGAAAAAACGGGAATTATTATATTCGATTCCGAGTGACGCTATCTCAGTAACTATAATAACTAGACTCTTCAAATTTGATACAAAAGTAAGTGATTACAAAACTAAGAAACTAATTTCAGGATGTTTGGAGATTCCCACGGGATAAGGAAAAATCGGGATTTATATATTCAGTTCTTACGGGAACGGGAAAAACGGGAACAGCAGAAAGTTGAAATTTGTCACGTAGGTTTATTCGGGAGTGTAAGGGAACACTAAGAAAGGATTTTCCGAAACGCCCACAGGGACGAGAAAAAACGGGATTTTACGTTTCGAGACGAAACAGCGGAAGAAAGAGACTTAACATTTATAACGTGTGTTTCTTTAAAGGCTTTAAGTGAACTCCGAAAGCACTCCCCAAAATTTCCACGGGAACGGGAAAAACTTATTTTTTCGTTTTACATCTTAGCGCGTACGAAGTCGTGGGCAAAAGCTATTTAGGATATATTTTAGGACAGCCCTATAGGTTAGGTTAGGTTTGTTTTATAAAAATCCTGCAATATTTACAGTTTCAGAAAAATTAAGGCAGCGGGGCAATGCGGGGGCTTGCTTGCATGCTTGCTTGAGTCCTTGCTTTGCATGCTTGATTGCATACTTGCTTTCATGCATGCTTGCTTGCGAGCTTACTTGCATGCATGCTTGCTTGCTTGCAAGCTTGCTTGGCATGCTTACTTGCATGCTCACTGCGTGCTTGCTTGCACGCTTGCTTGCATGCTTGCTTGCATGCTTGCTTTGCCTGCTTTCATGCCTGCTTGCATGCCTGCTTGCATGCTTGCTTGCATACTTACATGCTTGCATGCCTGTTGGCATGCCTGCTTGCATACTTACATGCTTGCATGCTTGCTTGAAAGCTTGCAGGTTTGCTTGCTTGCTTGCTTGCATGCCTGCTTGCATATTTAGATGCTTGCATGCTTGCTTGCATGCCTGCTTGCATGCCTGCTTGCATACTTACATGCTTGCTCGATTGCTTGCTTCTTTGAAATGCTCATGGTTCGCTTGCTTACTTGCATGCATGCTTGCTTGCACGCTTGCTTGGCATGCTTACTTGCATGCTCACTGCGTGCTTGCTTGCACGCTTGCATGTCATGCTTTCATGCATTCTCGCTGAGTGCTTGCTTGCACGCTTGCTTGCATGCTTGCTTGCATGCTTGCTTTGCCTGCTTTCATGCCTGCTTGCATGCCTGCTTGCATGCCTGCTTGCATACTTACATGCTTGCATGCTTGCTTGCATGCCTGCTTGCATACTTACATGCTTGCATGCTTGCTTGAAAGCTTGCAGTTTCGCTTGCTTGCTTGCTTGATTGCTTGCTTCTTTGAAATGCTCATGGTTCACGCGTGCGAAGCCGCGGGCAACAGCTAGTAAAATATAAAAAACCGCGCGCTTAATTTCCCTCTGCATAGTTTACATGTAATATGCAAAGTCCTGGAGTAAATGATACGCAAACATTGACCTATTTGGGCAAAACATATTTTGGCGAGCGGGTATATATTGCGAAAAGCTTTTACCTGAATCGAAGGGAAGGATATTTTAGTGATGGTAATTATGGTAATGAATTCGCATCTTGAAGATATATTAGAAATGCTTGTTTGTTGAAGAAGGTGGGTTAATAAATATTTAATACTGACTAGCTAATTATTTCATCGCGCCGATACAGAGTTTATTATGAAACATTAAGACGTGTATTACATTCTAGACTGAATGCTATATTGGAAGCGAGTCTTAGAATCATCTTTTGGAATCATAGAGGAGTTATCCAATACAGTGTGGTAAAAATGTTAGTAGCACTAGTTTTTCGTAATACTGTTTATCAGTATTACGATTTAAGTGCCTATTTACTTTTTCCCAATAAAACAAATAAGTGAGATTTATCCACTATGCGACTCAATGTCTGAAGCATTTAATATCGACATTGATTAAATTGATCTGCTTGCTTAACACTGATGCCTTGTTGGCACAAGCTTGACCTCAAGCCAGTCAACCAGAGTGCAGCAATTGACGCAAACGCTTGTTTTTGTTTCAATATAATATAATTTAAAATATTTCTACTCTATTGGTAATAATTATGTTTGAAACCAATCAGTCTTCAATTTCAGTTCATTTTCTGTTTGAAATGGCTATTAGTTTCTTCAATATCTGAAGGCTTGGAGGTGTATTATAGTTTTGTAAGTGGTTTATGGCAAAGCGTAATAGGTGTATTCGGGAAACAATTTTGAACATTAATAAATATCATTTGAATGATTGGTAGAACGTGCGTGTGTGTAATTATTGTTTAATGTACATACATTAAAATAGTGATTAAGATCATTACAATAGATATTTTTTATTACCGTGCCAAGTTTCATTGTGTCCCGAGAAAAAAACTAGGATCAGTTGGTAGTTTTCTCTATGGACTTGATTCATGTATTGTTTATTATGTGGTGCTCAATAAAGATTCGTTGTATTGTATTTTAGCAAAGTTTTTCAGGATAAGAAACGAGATCATTACATTAACACTATTTTTTTGGTAACAACTCAAATAGACCGCACCTAGTAAAACTTGGGATGGAACAAAGAAAATTACCTCGTCAAGGAAACAGCTCTACAAACACGGCTTCACACACCTAATGAAATATTTTCATTAGAAGCCAACGCCGGCGCCAAGTGGGTAAATACTCGTACGTTTCCTTCACATTACGCAGTTCAACTGGATTACTGCAATCAAGATGGGAAAAATAGACGGAAAGAAGACGCGGAGGGACCAAAATAAATTCCGGCTTTGTACGGCCTGAAACTGATATTGTTCACTGTATTTGGAATCATATACATGTGAAAAACCATTTGAGTATTTTGTTCAGTAACAATTATACATTTTACGGCAATGATAAGTATGGTATGGTAAGTATCACTGCTGAAAAAATCCTTGCTTTGGCTGATTAAGGTGATCCCCATTTCTCGTTCAAAACTTTTCAGAATAATTTTATTTTTTTGTTGGATTTGTATTATAGAAACAAGAAAACGATTTGTTTATCTGCAATGCGTCGTAGGGCGAAGTTCCAAATGGTAAACAGTTTTTATGTCAATGTTTTAAGTCAGCGTGGCGTCACTTTGTCTTCCAAATATCCCAACTTCGCGTAATACAACTTTATGTTATTACCTTGTATCTTACGCGTCTCACATCTAGCGAAATTACGTCGCGACACTCGTACACATGCACATAAAGTGCCAGGATAAATTGAATTACCCGTGTTAAACGTTCATTAACTTGCGACTAAAACGCTTGTGTAAAACAAAGCCTTAATAATGTTGTATCAATATCGTGCCATGCGAGCGCAAAGTATCTTTCAATTTTCAAGAAATTTGCGGTAGTAGCTACACAATGGAATTATTAATTAAAGTAACCCTTGCCACAGCGGCGATGTTAGAAGGTCACGGCGCGCTCCAGTACCCCGGAGGATACAGCGTACGATCAGAAAACTTAATAAGGTACTTGTTCGTATTGAGATTTTGGGTATATTCTGTGTTTGGTTTATTTAATAAGTTTAGTTAACTTTATGGTCCATAACTTACAGAATTTAGACTCCATAAAGTATCTAATGAGAGTAAGATTCAAATAATACCAGCCTGCTTGTTCAATATTATAATATTCTTTCTTAGTTTTTGACACAGTCCGACAGTGAATAATGAAAATGTCAGTTCGTTACGATATTAGTGAGGCAGTTTATTGAAGTGACTATTTTCAATCGGCATTGGTAGTTACTAAGAAGTTTATGTTAATCTTTCCTTGAGTTCGAATTGACTTTTAAGAATTTATTGTATTTTCTAAGAATGGGCGACACGTATGCTTATACCAAAATAAGGAAAGAATTTGGCCGGCAGCCGATGTTTTGTGAGACTCGCCCGCAACTGTTGGATTCTATTAACCCAGAAGGGCAAATACAGAAACTATATGGTCTTCGAAACCCAGTTCATAGTGCTACGCAATGTTCCGATCCCAAGTCACAGCATTACGTTAACACCAAAACAGTAACGTATAATAATACAGGAGTTAATCACGCAGAAGGTGGGTGGCCGAAAGATGTACAGTTTTGGGACGAAGAAGCGACAAATCGAGTTCGTCGACGAGTCGAACGAGAAGATGGTTATGTGGAAGCTGTCTTAGCTACAGCCCCATCATTCGAACATTACATAAAGCAAAACAATGCCATTGAAATGTATAACATGTATTTTAAAGAAATGAGCGATCAACCACCTCTAGAGAAATCTAAATTAAAGGTTAACAATGTGTATAGAGATCCCTTCGATCGCCCCATATCATGTATCGGGTGGACGTATGAAGAGGATGGCAAACTAGTTGTGGCGTATTGTAATAGATCGCATCATCTTACTGGACCTGTCAATGAAAACAACACATGTTACGTTTGGGATTTAGAAAATCCTACCGCACCTTTGAGCGAATTTGATCCTCCAAATGCTTGCTGCCAAATAGTTTGCTCTCCTATTATACCACAAATTTTACTCGGGGGGTTGGATGATGGGAGAGTTTGCATGTTTGACATAAGATCCAGCGCGCAGCCTGTTGCAATAAGTCCGGCACATTTGGCACACAGAGATCCGGTTACGTCCCTTGTTTACATAAATTCTCGGCTCATGACAGAGTTTTTCAGTGGATCGACGGATGGCAATTGTATTTGGTGGGATATTCGTAACCTAACTCAACCGACTGACGAGTTGCTAATGTGCGTTCCTTCCAAGAAAACCAGAAGCCTAGCTTATTCAGAAGGTATAACTTCAATGCAATTTGACAAAGCCTTTCCCACTAGGTTCTTGTGTGGCACTGATACCGGATATTTAATAAATGTCAACCGAAAAGGAAAGACCTATCAGGAGGTTATGTCTGGTATTTTCCGAGCGCATTACGGTCCCGTCAAAGCTGTGCAGAGAAGTCCTTCTTTATCAAAAATGATAATTACTTGTGGCGATTTTACTGTGCATGTCTGGAGCGATGACATTCATCAATCTCCTATAGTGACCGGAATAAGCCATCGGTATCAAATTAACGATGTATGTTGGTCACCACAAAGAGTCTCAAGTTACATGAGCATCTCTGTTGACGGAAAGTTTCGTATTTGGGACTTTTTACGTAAGTACCGGGAACCCGTAGCAGTGTTGCCTGTTGCCCGTTCCCCATTGTTGAAACTAAAGGTACATGATGATGGTCGCTTTGTCGCTATAGGTGACATTAAAGGGAGGTTACATTTGATTTCACTGTCTGAAAATTTGGTACTTTCCGGTGAACGTGATAAATCATTGATGGCTCAACTGTTTGATCGTGAATCTCGCCGAGAACATCTTTTAGAGAGCCGGGTTAAGGAAATTAAACTTAAAATTCAACAAGAGGTTACAGGACCTGTAGATACAGTTGACGAAGAAGCGGTAGTAAAAGCTGAGGATGAGTACATGAAGGCGGTTATGGCTGAAATGCGTCGCACGGGCTATGTACCTGGCGATCCTGCAACTGCTGATCTGTCCAAGATACCGAAATTTAAACGTCTATGAAGTTTCTTTACTTGTGGCACTGAGGTGTGTATGTTTTTTTTTGTAATGTAATAAACTTGCAAGTTATGTTTACTTAATTATTTAAGTTAAAAATGAATGCTTTTGTGAAATACAAAAAATATTTAAAACGATTATATTTGTTACTTTGCAAACCGACCACTGTTCAGATTGCATTATTACACACTCAACAAAAATCAACACTACAGGCCAACACTAAATAGATACGCTTTTTAAACTCTATACGAGTTCATTCTCAACCAAACATACTACAACCGTACCATATCAAAACGAATGACGTACAGTAACGCTGTAAGTTAAATATTTTTAACTTTTATTGCTGAAAAATTATCTAAATAATAAAATCATCATATTACCTATTACTGAGAATAAAAATATGTGATGACAAAATTCGTCGTGAAAACAAATGAAATGACGCGGCTAAATTGTCTTTTATCTGTTACACCTACAATGACCTAACATACCTGTTTTATACTTCTAATGGCCTAGCACGCTAGACTTTGTCGTTGATATAGAGCATATACCTTTCTTACCAGTAGGTGTGTGTGTAAGGGACGGATGCTTTATGTCTGCGATAAACGCTAAGGCCTCTGTTTGTGAGCCCGAGCCTGTTTTATGCCTCTAACGTTCCGAAACTTATCAGAAATGTTTATCTTAAGGAATTCCTCTCCTTGCAACATACCTTATAACACGGTCTTGTAACTCAAAGTATCCTGTTTGTTATCAGTTCGCGTGAATACATTCGGGACGCATTATTAGACCCTCACAACCCTTGCGGTTTACTTCACGAAGGGAAATTTTCTTACTTATTCAGGTACACGCGTTTCCAAGACGCGTAATCGACCGGAATTGGAATTTCCCACTTCAGAAATAAATATAGGAGCGTTTAACCACGTTTTCTTTTGAAAGAAATGGTTTCTATCAGTTTTGCTTTCATGAAGTATATGGAGGTTTTCAGGCAGCTGCACCTTTTAAGGTTTATATTCGAATACGAAAAGTCATACGAATGAAATAAACACACAGGATTAGATGGAATGTTAAGCTTAGTCACAAAAGCCTTTCGAAACGAACAAATTCATAAAATACGAAGCAAACGATATAAATGCGTTGTTGAACGGCTTATTCGCCTCGAAGTAACATTGGCTATAAATTTCATTGCAATAAAGGGGGAAAAGAACGCTGAGCTTCGTGTAAAACATGTTGCTCAGGGCTGGAGGCACAATATATAGTGTAACTACTTATTTACTTACCAAACAAAATGTAATTTTTTTATACATACATACACATACACAAATCACGTCTTTATCCCCGACGGGGTAGACAGAGCCTAAGGTGACAAGACCTTACAGGTCACGTTTAGCAAGATTATGAGCGTTTAGATGGAAAATGAAATCAAAATAGTGATGGGTTGCTAGCCGCTTCGCCTATAACATGATTCCTATGTTTTTTTTATCTGCGAAGGAAATTAGTTGCACGCTTTTATTTTGCTGTTTTCTATGAATACGTTCAAAACAGACTGTTAATTCCATTGGCTGCGTTATATTTCTACCGTAACAATTGCAATACTGATACTGTTAAATCTTACACAAATTATAAAAGCTGTGGTCGCTTGATTTCTCAACAAGAGAATCGTGGATTCGAACTTGGGTAGCCCCTCAGATTGGACGGAAATTATATGCGAAATAACGAATTTACTGTGAACTTTTCGGTGAAGGGAAACATCTTAGAATTTTTGTGTGCACTCCTATAAAGCAGTTCAATGGTGCGCGAGAAGTTCTCAATAGTTGCCAACCGGATTCGCCTCGGAATTAAAACACAAATCTCTTTCATTTTCGGAAGAGGTTTATATGCAGCAGTAGTAAGTATTGCGCTTTTAGATGGTGGTAATGGCTGTATTATTGTCAATCTTGCTACAAGCAGCTACCTCGCAGCTACTGTTTATGACAATGGGATCTCCAAAAAAGTTCCCTTGTGCTCAAGCCTTCAACGCCGATTGCTGATTCCTATGAGGGGTGTTATATCACTTACCATCAAGTGGTTCGTTGGCTCGTCTGCCTCTAGGTACTTCCCAAAAAAATCAGCGCAAGAGCACTGATTGGGCGAGATTGTCGACCAATTGACTCTTAACCCAACAGAATTTTGCATAGTTGCTAGAGCAATCACTGCATCATTGTACCAGCGGCTAGCAGCTAGCCACATCGACCTATAATTACTAGTTAATTACTACGTGTCAAAGTAATACGACATCCGTTATATTGTAACAGGAGCTGCAAATCTCGATGCCGGCCCCCTTTGATCGCGTCTTGGTAAATTTATGCAATTACTACGCCGGGAACTTGGCAAGAAATCAAGGAAGTGTGCCGCGTAATGACACTGAACATTACTTAATTTTAAATGAGCTTAGTATCAGAGTACGAAGAGGTGTAATTTTAATTAAAATTAAATTAGTTACAGGTGTGGAATAATGGGTGGTTCTGTTAAAGGACCGCGGTAATGTGGATACTGTTCTTTAATTACTGTTTCGCTTAAACATACCCCTATACCTACGTACATAGCTACTGTGTAATGGTTGTATCGTATAAGGATGTACGCTTTTTTACATTAGTCCTGAGTTAGGTAATTACCTCAAAATTGATCCCAAACGGGAGCAATACTTCTTGTAAACACGAGATTAGTATTTCAAAACTTCACCGAATTTTGTTTCCTTAGGAAAGTTATAATTTACGAGAGCCAAAGCAAAAGTTATAATCCGCTAAGATTTAAAGTCAGTGAGGTCTCATTATCTTATCGAATAACGTGCAGCGACTGATACACGTTTCAAAAATATTCATTAACGAAGGCTAGGCTTACAAATGACAGTTTTCTAAATTTTCTAATGAAAATCAACTTTAATTGACACCCTTTCATATAAGCTTCACGAGTAATAGATACCTAGCTAAGTATATAAACATAAGTAAAAAAAAACTTATAAATCGACTTCGTTTATCTTTATCAGACACCGTTATGTATAGGTACAATTTTTTTTTTTTTGCATTTGCTGCACAAAGTGAAACGTACGATATGAGGACTGTATATATATTATGATAACGCAAGAAGGAAAATAAGATATCAAGTGAAATCACCAGGAAACTGAACTGCTTCTTTTACTGCTATTTTACAACAACAACTGACAATACAAAGACAATAATTCAAAAACAAACAAAGGAAAAGAGTTTCCAAAGTAAGGAGTTCGCGACATAAAGTCAAACATATTTTTCTTATTTATATCAAACCTTTAAGAATAGGCAAGTAAATATACCAAAAACTTATGCATACCTAAGTATTTTTCAGTCTCAAGAGTGCTACTAATATTTTGATGGATTCACTTCTTCGGTTTTAAGTAAAAAATAATAACGGATCGGATACATATTATTTAGAACGCCAGTTAAAATATGTTATTAAGCAGTTTTATTTTAAATAGCTATAAAGACATTTTGTGATGCAGCAGATATGTGTTCGGAATAATAGTTGATCTTTGCCTGAAAATAAATTGCATGAGCCACTACCGCGATATCTTTAGTTCTGTGAACAAGTTTAAAACTACTTCCTCTTCTGTGATGGTATTCATAGATTAGCCAACTATCCCGTAACGAAACTTCAGATCCTTCGGGTTCTAGCCTACTGGAACGCCTTGGTGATGTATCTACCGTAGCTACCGTGTTCAACTATTTATACCATAATTTACGGCAGCTAACAAATTCGCGCAACGGTTAAGTAACGTCAAATTTGTATAGGATACAGTAGCTGGCGCTATCACCATTGCGCCCAAGTAAGGAAAGAGCATTTTGCCTCCGTTAAAGTCTAGTCCCTTGAACTACGTCTCAAAGCGCTGACCCAATGCTGGATGACACAGTTAAAAGTTTGAAAGGTTGCCACTAAATTGCCTCTCTTTTTAACTAGTTTAGTACGAAAGAGATGCAATGCGCGAGTACCAAGCGCTATCGTGCCAAACTTCTGAAAGGCCGAGTATACACGAGTAGCGTTTGTGACGAGCTCTAAAATAAAGCCTTTCCTGGTAGCTGTTTTTGTGTAGCTGTTTATTACGTGCGGGTCAGTAAGATGTTTCATCTCCATCGTTAAGTCTGAGTACCTTCCTATTAAGCATTTTATTTCTTGTTGAAGTGGTTAAATACCTATCTTTTGGACTAACGTCTCTGCATTAGCTCACTAGCTACTAATATTGGCTTTTAATTTTTAATTAACGACGGACCGGAGAAGTTATGTGATCATTAAGTTTATAATGCACGAGTGGCTGCGATGAGTTTACACGCTCGGGTTCCTGTACCTGTTATAAAATGAATTTGATAAGTCGCATCTGGAGCCAGTCTAGCTTTAGGGCCGGTTTCGGACGCCTCTGTCTGATTCGTAGTAATAAATAGGGACGGAATCATAGATAACTGACACTTAAGATAGCTGGGACTTAATAGAATGGTGAAACAGGCCCTTAATGTAATAATATTAAATGTCATGTTAGCGTATAGGTACAATATAAATATTTTTTTCAGTTTGTAAGGACCGTATATAGCGATTTAAGGTTACTGTGTCAGTATTCCTGCAAGTACTCATTTTGTATGCACCAGTATTAAGCTAAGTTAGGATTGTTTTGTGACAATTGATTCCTGTCTTTCTTCTTTCATCTCTCGTATAAATGTATGAAGTATCACAAATATTTTTCCTAGGCATCTGCATTTTGAAATTTCAAAAACTAAATAGTATTTCACTATATATGACCAAACTATAAGAAAAGAATGCCAAGCCGTTACTAAAATAACGATAAAAGAAAGGCTTTATATACAACATTTATGTTAATGATTACAAATGGGGCACTATACGAAAAACGTGATATAACTTCACTATTCAGCGGAGTCGCCATCCCACATATCCAAAGAAACGAATGTTCAAATAAAGCACTTAAAATAGCGAATCAATAAATCACCATCCATCAGTCTAGGACTTAAATTTACATACCATCCCGTTGCCAATTAATACCGCCGATAATTACATTAGCCTTTGAAATGATATTCGAGCGAAATACATACTATCGAATCGAATAATGTTAATAGAGTCATGCCGACCAATAGGTTAAGTGGTTAGTTAGGTTAGTGTTGTTACTAGTTTGGTTACCGCTAGATCCCTACAAAAGCATATAACATATAAGTACAGCTATTGTGTAAGCTCTGGACACAAAAACATTCGAAACTTATTTAGCTCCCAGGAAACGGAAATCGTTACTAAGGAAAAATTGACAAATGACTCAGCACTATGCAGGCCTTACAGCCTACGCTGGTCTAAAAGTGGTAGATCTACCTCTTTTACAGTACGTCCTCAATGCGAAATCCATAAGCCACCAAAACGTACTGCGAACAAGTCGGCAGGTGTTACAACTGCGAAGCTACTTCTTGGAAATTTATACGTAACGAAATACCTCAAAGTGGGTCATATTTTACCGTGGCGGGAGACCGCACTGGCGGCATTAGTGTAAGTGAAGGCGTAGTTTAGGCGCAAGTTGGAATAAGAGCGTTGTTAAATGTACTGTGAGCAGGCACATTAGGTAGGTAGGGTGCTGAGGCGGGAACACAGCACGTGTTGAATATTAAATCACTTGTTTTTTTTATTTTGTGGTAAGTAGATCCTGCAAGGTCCGCCCGGATCGATGCCACCGTCGCACTCGCTAATCCAGCCGCCAAGTGCTTGCACCGCTGTGTTCTGGCGTGGAGAGTGACAGCCAGCAATTGCCATCACATGAGAGTACAAAAAGCTGGAAACGCATGAAACTTCTAGTGTAGCAGATATCATGTCATTGCTTCCATCAGACCCATTTGCTCATTTGTCTTCCTTGTCATATAAAAAAATGGAAAACAAAACAGTGTAGGTTTGAACCGCGAGCTGGTATAACCATAGAAAGTGAGTATAGAACGCAATACTTGTTTAAAAAAAATAGCTAAGCTTTTTGCCAACTGTACTGTACAACTGTCTTCTATAATCGAAGTAAGTAAGTAAGTAAGTAAATGCTTTATTGTATAAATATAAAGAAACAGATACAATTCACAAAAAAATAAAAATACCTACTACATACACTCCGTAGTCTACGCGACTAAGAAATAGTAGCGGATCAGACTTGCATGAAACATAGATCGAAAGTTAATGCGTGAAAGCATGTAACATGTAACACATGACCTGAATAAGAATTTAAAATTTCCTTATCATGTGCTTACATCGAAATGGGAATCTAATGAATGCCGGGTAACGACCTCGTTGATCTAATATGATACAAAATTCAATAAAACGGGGTGTCTGGAAGATCTTACCCACCCGCCAGACGAATACGACGTCCAATGAGTAGCGTTAAGGTTTTATTTCCATCGAGTAGAGAGGAGAGACAGGTAGTGTGGCACATAATGGAAAACGTAAATAAGTGTGTTCCCAGCGTGCGGTCCATTTCGCACCCGAGTCCTCATTATGCTGCCTTTATCGCAAAATAACGGCCGAAGGACGGAAACCTAATCAGACCCCGTCATCGTGTACGGCGAATTGCACTCCTTTCCTTGTATTCCCCACGGACTTCAGCTCATTTCCTTCTTTCTAACATAACAAACTTCGTCGGGAATCGACTATTTTCTCCCCAAGTTTAATTAAAAAGGTTTTTTTTACCTTCCGGGTGTGCTGGAAGTACGTACTTGGAAACTTTATGCGCCAATGTTACTTATTTACAGACAAAAGTTTTCCCTGAACATTGCAATGGAAACTGGAATGGTGACGCTTTTTAATTTTTATGCACTTCATCAAATCAGAGTAATGGAATAAAATTTTAGTGAGTAAATTTTTACTGTTTTTATTATTCTTGACAATTTGTTTACTAGAGTCTCATGGTTATCGCGTAAGTAAGTTGATAATATTTATTTAGAAGAATTGACAATGAATCAAACGAAATCTGATATCGATAAAACTTTCTCTCACTTTCTATCAAGTATAGTTATTTCATAGTTAACTCTCTCTCTTTCTATCAAGTATAGTTATTTCAACTGTAAACTATAATTTGGAGGTGTCCAAACTCATCGAACCAACTTTGCAGTGGCGAATGCTAGGCAACACCGAGTTTGTACTGTGAATACTGTGATATAAGATTGTCACCTATACCTGGACCTAGTTTCAAGAGACGTGGTGAAGTTTGACTGCTTTGTTCTAACTAATGGATACTATGTTCAGCTTTGACCTTAATCTCCTTTACCTAAGTTTTGATTACATAGTTGTTATGTTATTTATGAGGCTATCTTTGTCGAAGATTAGTCTAGGGGGTAATGTATATAATATTATACCTATTAATAATTATTCTGCTTATCTGGTTACACATAATGCGTCTCCATAAAGAGATGTTCGATTGAATGGTTAATTAACAGTTAAGAAAAAAGAAAAGACAAAACAAAAGTTCGCAACGGAAAGTTCTGATACCAAATATGTGGCGACAAAGGTGACTTGAATTGCGTAGATAGTTCTTTCATAATGTTTTAAGTTATATACACGGCTCCTTTTAGTTAGTAATAATTACAAATTTGACATTATCTCGTATCAGTTCACTATAATAATATTCGTCGTTACTAGTGCATGTAGACGTCAAAAATTAAACAGCAATACTACAAGGGATATATGTAGAGTAATCACAGCCAGACGTTAATTCATTTAGTTCTAATTATCATTAGCAAATTAAATTTATATACAAAGATTCGACTGAATTTTATTTATTTTTCCTCGCAAATTTATTGGAAAACGTCGTATGTGACGCGTGTGTTTTGGTAATTACACACTCGGCTCTCTTAACCGCGCTCGCTTGAGCTCGCGCGTACAATAACACCTCGTGTGTAATGACCAACAAAGCACACTTGTGTCATAATGTACTATTATATTTGTAATAAACAATAAATAAATATCAACACCTAACTATAGGTAAGTAGAGCTACTTTCAACGTTCCAAACTCTATAGTTACGGCGAGGGTGACCACCCAACAATAGGAACAAAGGCTCAACAAGGTTTTATAAATGGGAAGTATCAATGAGTAACCCTATTATTACATTGATCGTACGAATACTTACATCGGGTGATTGAATACGAAAGAGTGAAATGTTCAAACTTACTCTAATTGTAAATAACGGCCAAGAAAGTGCTTTACAGTTTAAATAAAAACATTTCATTAAGTTCTAAATTAATTTAGTTTTATAATAAGTATGTTTTTTAAATATTGCAGCTTATTAAATCGCGTTTCTATTGAAAATTACATTTCATGAATTAGACTTTTTCGCTTTGAAATAACGTACAATTTGTTGAGCGGGTGTTTCTGCGAGAAAATAACTTAAGATTACACTGATTGCGACAAAAAAGTCCTTCTAGTCGTTTGTTATTCTGTCTGGTTTATGAGTTGGCTAGCACTCTAGTTATTTAGCGTAGGTGGTACATAAAACTGGCAATCAAAAACGCCCAACACTTTTAAGACCGACGTGAAGCCGTACCCCACCCTAACTTTGTAAAAACAAACCAATTACGGACTCCATGAAAGGCATTTCGTCTTTGTATGGACAACAGCGTACTTATCCTACACAAGGTCAATGACCCAAATCGATACAGGCAGTACGATTTTTTATCGTTTATTAAGAACTGTTGTCAGTATCAGCGGTCATGTTCGTCGAACTTTGTCAGCAGCGAACAAGATTTATGTAACTTGAATACGGCTTTGCCATTCAGCTTTCGTATTTGAGCGTCGGAAAACTTTGTTACAATTTGCGTTTTCTGCTTATTCGGAATTCAAAGAAATCGTGGCCGACTGGATGATTAATGTTTCGACAGATGGACAGCATGGGGCTGTTACTTATAGAGAGGGGCATACTTAATTCGATTGAAGCTTAACTAATTCATAATCATCGATTATTTTAATTATGGAATTACGATCTACATTATTATAAATGTAAATTTGTAAGTATATAGCTTTAGTAGAATCTAAGTAACACCTACGTAAAAATAATAATAAATTACATATTATCAAATGCAAAGTGGATCGTTAGTAGTATTCGAGCGATAAAATAACTGAATGTGATATAAAATCGAAACTAAAAACTAAATGTCATCTAATTCGTTCTCTACTAAAAAAGTGTTAATAAACGCCATAAGTCCAAACATAAACGGACCAAGACATAAACCGATAGCAATGGTGCGCAAGAAATTAGTCCCACAGGAGAGGCCTATTTGCAATGTCGTAACGGTTTACAGGACGAGGGGGTTAGTTTTAAGTGATGGCATTAAGAAATCATATTAAAATTAATTAAGCAAGCTTAATGATGCACCGTTAAGAAAAAGTTTATCTTGCATTCCACCCTTTTCTCTTCGAGTGCACTATCCCAAGTGTATTCATGCGAATTGGGTGTCAACCCACATGCTTTTTTGTATTGTATTATTAGTTAGAGATGATGTGTGGGGACGTGTTTTTATGGCAGTATAGACATCCCTGATGAGAATTAATATGCCGATAAATGAATATACTCCTGTATGGTTTCCAGTAACTACTTGCAAAGCCTTGAACAATTCGATAAAGCCATACAAGCTTATAATGAAGCACTGAGATGGAACGTAAGTTTACTTAAAAAAATCGTAGCTTTTTTTATTAAAGACAAGAATTAACTGTTAGCTTTAGTAACTCTTATTCCATTCATTAAAGTAGAAATTTGGTATGTGTTTAACTATGAGTCCAAGGTGAAGATAACCTCGTGTATTTTCATGCCATATTTAAGTAGATTAAACTGAGATGGAATTACTATTTTTAATTTTTTTTGTACTTTTGCTGTATCTAAGAAGTACGGAATTCGACTACTTAACCGTTTCTTGTTTGTGTAAGGACAAGTAGAACTGCAACTATAAGAATAGGTACCTCAGTAAGTATAGTTGTTTTACAAAACTCTCATATTACCATAATTGTCCCAAATAAGCTGGTTCGTTATTTACCGTAACCGAACTCCAAAGCAATTGAAATACGGCTATTGTTGGCCTTTTAAGGCTTCTAGCCTATTCAAGGGGCTGGGCTACTGGTTTTTAAATTTTTTTCATTTTTGTTGTATACGCCTAAATTCATATAATAACCGCGACTTAACATTACTCCCTGCAACATGTGACGCACGTAATTGAATAATAGCCATTAAGCATTAATTAGGTAATAATTATATGTGTAACTAATCTTTAAGCACGTCCTTATATTTGGCCTACCGAGAATACAACATCTCTGGTACTATGGGTGTATTTACTTAAACCTCCTCGTCCACCCTCAAACTATCTCATGGCGACCCTCAACCTATCTCACATTTCTGATGTTTTCTTCAGAATTCTGACGTCCGTTCTCTCCTCGGCCGTAGCCTTGCGCGGGCGAAGGCTACGTACTACGCAGGCGCGTTGGCCGATGCAGCGCGTGCTGCTGGTTTGTACTGGATTTAAGTTTTACATTTCGTGTTAATTATAAAAAATACGTATTAAGTAATTGACAGTTAATTGGAAGCGAATCTGGCTATACACCTTCGCAACGCTGCACGATAGGCCATTCTATTTTTGACATTTTATTGGATAACAAAGACGGTTAATTTTATACATGCTAAGAGTATAGGTACCTATTTGTCTTTTTTTATTTTAATAATTATACTTTCTTCATACATATAACCATTATTTCCTTGGGTTTTTTTATTTTTAATCTAACCTGGGAAATCAAAAACTCTCTTAACTTGTCTTACAAAAGTGGTTTGCCGACTCGGTCACGGGTTTTCCTTTTGGGAATGAAAACTTTTTGCAAAAGCTACGTAAGTAATTGAATAAACAGTGTGTTTCCACTAAGGCAATAAACAGATTTCAGCTGTGCAGGTCACGTATTGAATTTTAACGAATTGAAAAGCGAGGAAAAAGTCCTTCATTCCGAGATTGTCATTTATTAGTCCAAAGTCGTATCGTGTTTTTTAGAACTGGAACCTGAGAACTTGACAGCCCTGCAGATTCGGGCTCAGACAGAGTACGAAAAGTGTGCTTTTGAGCGTTCGCTTGTACTCGCTCATCGTGGAAGATTTTTACGGAAATTCCCGCCAGACTTCGCGGAGTGCGCAAGGCATGCTGAAGAAACGGTAATATTTGCATTTTAAATGTTGCGGTGGAAAATCTTAACGCAAGGTGCAATGAACTAAGTTAATGTTTATAAACATTGAAATACACGATATTTTTGATGCAACAAAACACGTACACAAAAGCAAAACAGCTACCATTTGTCAATACACAATTGTTTACACTACGTTATTATAAATTTACATCCAAAGTTGTGCACACTAAAAACAGCTTTATAAAGGCAAAAGAAATACATTCATATTATATTTTAATTTCACTACACGAACTTACAAAGACAAATGCAAAACAAGCGGAAATTGCTCTACTCCACGAATAATACGTAACTATGTATATTGCGAAATTCTTGGAGCACGTTTGCTGACTCTGTCAGTTTTCTGTCCTTTAAGCGTCACGTACGTCACACGTCCAGTTATTAAAAGAACTACTCTATTTCAATAAAAACCCAACGTTTAAGTGAATCCGGTTTAGGCTCCCCCAAGACCCATTCTCGCAAAAGGGATGAAGAGAAATCCAAGGTGAAAATATTGCTTTTTAAATGTGAAGCGTAAACTCTTTGACTACTCCCTGGGGCTCTTCGTTCGTGAGTTCACATTTGTTGTCATTCTAACTTTATTACAAGTTCTACGAACTCTCTGATTGCCAGGCTATGTTGCCCGAAGTTATATTTGTAGCAGTTGCCGTAAACAAAGTAATATTAAGATGGAACACCTGGAAACTTGAGCATTCGTAGATTTAACCGAGTGAAGGATCCAGTTGTTAAAGTTTAGTGGTAATATTGTATTACTTCAGCTTTACTTATTTTATTTTCTAACTGTAGGTGTAAGAAGGTTAAATAAGGGGCTAGATCTTGCGCATCAAAATCAATTTCCAGCGAGACTGCTGGGAGCTGGGATTAAGGCGAGTCCTTTCGCACGACTTTCTTACTAATCCAAGTGATCCATCTTGCTATTATTTAACCGCTGTACTCTGAATAAGTCGGCCTACCTATCAGCGTAATCTGAGAATCAGCAATTAAGTTTATTAGGGCTTGACGTCGAAGGCTTTGCTGTTCGGAATTAACATTGTGCATAATAACACTAAATAAGCCGTCTGCTTTCAGCCACTTCCCTTTTATCGCCTGAGAGCTGAGAATTATTCTAATGTGATAGGACGGATTAAAATTTTACCATCCGAGAGCGTTTACCGGATTTCGTCATATAAGCTAAGATTGTTGTAACTATTTTGACCGTGTCGAATAAATGGTATCACGTTGGGGGTTTAGTGTGGATTAGCTTCCTTCTTCCTTTTTAGTGACTTACCTAGGTGTTATTTTTAGGCTTAGCCCTACTTTTTTCTTATAAAATACGGAAAGTAAACGAGGATGAGAACCTTCTTGATGGTAATGTTACTTTTTTCGAATCACAGACTAATAACCTAAGTCATTAAATTCATTTTTAATACAAGCTTTTTTGCTGACTGTACTTTTTATTGACTGTACTTGCATTGTCATCCGTTTTACATATGTGTACCAATTTTCAAGTCAATTGGACCAACCGTTAAAGAGTTCGCTCCTGCGGAGTCAGTCCTGACTGGACCACCAGAATTCTGCTACCAGATTATTTTCAACGGATTTACTAGATTTTGCATAATTTCACCTCAACCGGATGAAGATATCTGCTTCAAAATTGAGTTACAAGATTCCATCCGGACAAACATACATAGTTACATACATACCTACATACACGCATTGCAAGTTAATAAAAGGTCGTAATAATGGCGACTTTAGATACGAAGTTTTCTGTTGTACTAGGTCCGAGACTGCACTGGAAGCAGTGCCGGCCCTGTTTTACAGTCGGCTATGACTATCTTTCAATCAGACGACCTCAAGAAAGATTCGATGGACGACTTGACTCCTAAAGCCGTAGTGCGCCACAGTCGCATACTTCGGCAGCCAACACATCAGGTATCATTGTAATACTATAATTTTGCTTTAAAAAAATCGTTTTTTAAGTGGCGAGGTTTGATAACCGATGAATATTACGAGTATTCAATCGAAGATTTCTTTTATTTAAACTAAATAAATAAGCTAATCTAATCAGCGATTGACTCGTATCTCACGACAAATGAGGCCAAAAGTGTAGTTCACTAGTTCAGTGCCCAAAAGGAAATGGAATTGTTAGTCCGTGCATTTCCTGTAACACTCACACACACATGAACATGCGGTTGAAAATCTGGAAGCTTTAACTATAACTTTATAAAGCAAGCCTACTTATTCCTGAAAGGGCCGGCAACGCATCTGTGATTCTCCACGTTTTGAAGGTGTCCCTGGGCGACGATGATCACTTTCCATCAGGTGACCCGTCTGCTCGTTTTCCCCCTCTTATTTAAAAAAAAACTGAATTATATTTGCAGGTTCAAGATATTTCGCGAGTAGAAAAACAGAAGAAGATACACATGGCCCGTTTAATGGCATCAAAGTATTTGCAACGCATGGCCCATGACAAGTACTTTCTCGTAGATCTGTGTAAAGATGAACGATTGGCGTCTGCCAACAAAAAAGGTTCGATGAAATTGCAGGAACTCGCCAACAATGCGCTTGCGGACGTTGAAAAACGACAGGTGATAAAAACAGTCATTATATCCGCCTAAACCATACCTACGCATATGTTGTTCTATTTATTGCTTGTGATTGAATTGCCGTTGTCTGCAACTAGGTATACGTTTCATTATTACATTAAGTCTCATATTTGTAATACATACATACATACCATCAGGCCTCTTTCCCACAGGGGTAGGCAGAGACTACTTTGTTCCACTTGCTACGATCCTGATATACTTCTTTCGCTTCATCCACATTGGTTATTATTTAATTAAAAATATCACACATTTTTACATAGCACTAGAAATCAAAACTAAGTTCATAAATTTTTTTAATAGACAAATCGAAACATAAAAGAGTTTGTCTGTCGCCAACAACATTCATCAATTCAATTAATTCATAATACTCATGTATGTCCCACAGACTTCTTTTTAATTTTGTGGATGGGTTACTGTCAAGACGGAATCGGAACACCAAGTGAATCTCGTTTCTGATTTGATTAGCCACGCCTAAAGTACCTGCGAGTTTCAGGATGTTTGACTATATTAAAGAGCTGGTGATGTCACATTCTGGCCTCATAACCCTCCTTGTGTATAGTCTATTAGGATTGCTTTCAAATCTGTAAAGAATTTCAAGTTGGAGTGCAATTCATGTAATAAAACCGCAATCCTCATTAATTCGAGTAAAATTCTAGTTTGTCTCGGATTGAGCTTGGTTAGCTTAGTAATGGTATGCCCAGAGTTCATCCTCCTCAAGATTCCTCATTGTGGCAAGTTAAACTAAGCCACGCTTAATATTAAGATCTCTGTCTGTAAGAAGACATGCACCCGAATTAGATTTCAAGCGGCACGTCTCCTAGACCACGTAATCGTAATATATTTATGTAGTTATGCAGTGCGTACTTTTTGGAATCCACAAAACGACGAATATGTCAGTACAGTGAACTAAAAACCAACTACCGTGCTACTATCACCTATTGTTAGATAACACGTTTTAAATCATGGAAATATTTGTCATTTTGGTAGCGCAGAAAATAAAGTGGTTGATATTGGTGCGACCAATAAACGATTTGGAATACTTGGAATGCGTGATCCAAAAATGCACGTCCTGATGAGTGGACGTGTATTTTAGACTATGGCGTACCTACCTGTATTCCGACGCCGTCTATGTTAGGCGCATCGGTTGAAACGCAACGTTGCCCTAGATATATAAATACCATCATGTGGCAGTGGTTAAATTTATGTTAGGATGATTTGATTTTTCAGCATAACTTTTAAGCACAATACATATAATATAACGTGCTTGGTTCATCACATGAACCACATCACAGCACAAAAACAAGACAATTTCAGTTAGATCAGTGGTTATATTAAAATTCTTTTATTAAATAAAAGCTAAGCTGATAAAACAAAAAATGAAAACGAGGAATTATTTGCGTAAAAATATCTGGCAGCCCAATGAATTCGTCAGTTTAGGCTTTTAAGGGTGCCTTATCCCCTTACAAATCCCGAGGCAAGTTGCCAAGCTATTTCAATAGATGCAAAATCAAAAACATTTTGGCACGAGAAGACATCCGTTACGAGAAATGAAGTTTGCTTAATGCCGTTTACTTGGACGCAGGCGGCGCATTTATTTATATGTTTCGCTTTCTGAATCTGTCTCATAAAATTCTTCCAGTCTAATAAGCAAAACGTGGAGTTCAGCACGATCTAGGACTAGATTTTTCTCTTATCTTTAAATTAGGTACTTTATATTATGCAGTCCACCCCAATGGAGGATTATAGATATTATGTACTTACGTTTCTCTTAAATAGATGCGGTACCACGACGTTGAGCACATCTGAATGTTCTAATTTTGTCGAACTTTCGTGCACAAACAAAGATAGGTGTATCGTAAAACTAAACAAGAGCCATATATTCACAACGGCACGTATGACACAAATGACAAAATTATCTTCAATTACCCTCCAACTCCAAGTAAATAAAATGTCAAGATGGAGTTCTGCGAATGGGAAAAGCTGGCTATACACGCTCGGATTTGTCCGTCAGATGAGCCTGACAATACTGTCCGGCGCAAAGAACTGCCAATCTAGGTACTTATAATTGAAATTTAACACGGATTTGTACGTTTTGCTATACACTGTCGCAAGACACTACTGTTAGACGGATCTGACGGGCAAATCCGTGCGTGTATGGATGGTTATAGTGGGGCTCATTTGAACTTTGCTTTGAGTGCGTGTGCGTAACTCAAATAGTTTGCTTGACGAAGTTTGGTGGCACTTGTGTACGCGACTGTATGACAACAGAGCTTAGTTTAAACCGGCCTCACTTTGCCGTTGGCAGAATTCCATCTGGACTTTTAATTCGGTCTAAGCACTGCACATAAATATCATAAAAAGTAACGCATGCCAAGAGCCGGCCTCTTTGGTCTGAAGAACTGCTCCATGGATATAAATTCGGAGTTCATTTCGGTCCGTTCCACTCACACTAACGATCACTTTTAGGAGAGTGAGAGGGACAGTATGATATGAATTTCGAATATCGAATTTTGGAATAGCCTTCCTGTTGATAAACAGGGCCCAGATATTCAATAGATCGTTGTTCTTCAGTGTGTCCTCCGTGAGCGGCGCCCTATGTACGCAGCAAGAGCGGCCGAGGCAGCGGCGCGGGCGCGTCTCTGCCACGCGAGACGAAAGCAACTTGCGCGAGCGCAGAAACAGAACATCACAGACGCGCAGCGGCTTGTCAACGGTGTTTTAGCTGTGCATGAGACACATGATACTTTAAAGTAACTATTGAAAATAAAAACGTTATTGAAGTGAGCTTGTTCTACACATAATCTAACGTGTTAGCAGTTACATAACTAACTCAAAACAGTATTTTACGCAAGAAGTATTTAGTCATTTTCTTAGGTGTACACATTAATATTATGACGTTTGTGTAGCAGATGGGCAGTTTATTTTTGTTTATAGTACTTTTTTTGGAGAAACACCAGCAGTCAGAAACTACAGAGTAATTTAATTAAATAGTGTCATTGAATCTAATTATAGGATCTCAAAATTCATATCAAATTCTAAATCGATACATGAATATAAAACCGTGGGTGACCTCGCATATAGAAAAGTTCCGTAGACTAAATTAAATAAAAATGGCTATCACAAACAGACAGAGACAAAGTTGCTGTAGCATTTCCAATCTATACTATAATATTATTAAGTGGAAAAATTTGATTGTTTGTTTGTTTGTTTGAATTGAATAGGCTCCGAAACTACTGGACGGATTTCAAAAATTCTTTTGCCGTTAGAAAGCTACATTATCACTGAGTGACAAAGGATACTTTTTACCGCGGGAAAATATCTTTCCTACGGGAAAAATAATTTACCGTGGGCAAAGCTGCGGACGGAAGGCTTGTATTTGTATAAACTAACAGATGTCTGGAGCAGGCTGAGTTTGCAATGGAGCAAATTTCGCGCAAACCTCCCAATTTGCTGCCAGGGAAGGAGAGGTTTCTGCAAGAGCTGCATGACATCGTCGGGCTGGCTTTCCTCGACCAGGCGAGTGATTGTAATTCAACGCTAGTAGTTGAGAGTGAATAATATCTCCAGGTAAATGAACAAAAAATTTCCTTGCTACTCCGCTAGTCACGTGCAAGATAACCAATCCTGTGTGAAATATTATGTTTTTCATACAATCCCTCCACTGCTGCCAATAAAACACATAGTACACACAACGGAGTATGACGTTGGTTTGCATGTGTAACAGTTGTGCTCATTAAACTTTGATAATGATCCCGTAGAGGGATCGAAACGCGTCAGTGTTTGTGTGGTGTAAGGGATAATTAAGTTTGTGGGATTTATATGTGTTTTATTGGCAGCAGTGGAGGGAGGGATTGCATGAAAAACATATATTTCACACAGGCTTGGTTATCTTGCACGTGAGTAGCGGAGTAGCAAGGTAAATTTTTTGTTCATTGAAATGGACCTCCGCAAAGTAACGCCTGATTCAATAAATTACTCCAGGTAAATGTCATACTTGGGGGCCGAAGTCCAAAGGAAGAGAGTTGGAAGTGGTATTTAATTTTAAGCATCCGCGCCGCGTTAAGAAACTTCAATAGAGCGAAGCAGATAATGGATAGTCAAGAACTAAGTGGCGCTAGAGCCGCTGAAAAGTGTTTTTTTTTTCTAAACTTTTAAATACGACCACAAAATGACGAAACGTTTGGTCGTCGCCTTAAAGTCCTTTTGTTGGAAAACCCATTTTATTCTGTAGATGATTTTTTGAATTTGACACTGATCTAATTTATCCATATTTATTATTATTATTTTTTGTTTCTTTTAATATTAATTTACATTTTATGACACGTTTTTAATTTGTATTTAAATTGATTTGTATTTAATTTTTAATTGTTGACATTTTTATTTTTTATTTTAAGCTGACGATTTCAATATAAATTCCTTGACATTTAATTTTAAGTGATGATGTAATTTTATATTGAATGATCAAATAAACATAAACATAAACAATACGACGTCTTCCACAGAAACGGGTAGCAGAAGAAATGAGCGAAGCAGACCGGGAAACCAGGGCTTTTATACTGCTTGGTATCGCTGTATCGCAAGAACCAAGCAGAGATTCATTGCTGAGGATGCGGCCTCTAGCTCCGCCTCGGGATGCCAAGTAATTTAATCAATAGAGGGTACATCCCCATACCCATACCAATCCTTACCCATATTTAAATCTATGTTGAAGGAGCACTATCTGTCATCTTGTGCATAAATCTTGTAGCTGGTTTTTTTTAGGTATGTGTGTATGTGTCTATTTATATCTCCATTTATTATAATTGTGTGTTTAATGTATAATATATTATGTATTTCAATACTTAGTATATTAATATATATTCTAAATTGCACCACCTGCTCAGATCTGTTCTGTTCTCCAGTCCATTATGGTTGCCTGGAAGAGATCGCTCTGCTGCGATAAGGCAGCCTATTGTTACCTAGTAATATTCTGTATACCTTTTTTCTGTTTTGGTTGTTATATGTGGTGTTCAATAAAGAGTTATTGTATTGTATTGTATTGTACATTTTGACGAGGCTAAAAAACATGGCACACCAGTTACAAAACGTCAAAATTCCACGCAATTACCTTTTCCTGTTATCGTGCAGATAACGCGGAGCGGTGAATTTCCACAGCGACTTGAGTAGGAGTTTTCAGTTTTACCGTAAACAGCCACGTTCTGTAAAAAATAGAAATAAAATTTAAAAGTACAGTCCAGTGTAATAATATGTATTTACCTAGTCAAAGTTTCAAAAATAAGTAGTACCATACACTCTTACACCGACGTAATAAGGTCGTGGGACATATTTTTGAGATGTTCGTATCGATACTTATTTTTGCACTTGACCGTACATACCTTAACGTGGTAGATCAACGATGTACGTAGTAGTCACGATAAAGGAAGCTTTAATTACTCACTCGCCCAGCTTATTTTTTTTTTATTTCAATCATTATCGTAGTCATTACTAGCTAATTTAGATATGTAGAGTAGTCCATGCTGGTTTGAAAGTAAAAAAAACATAGAATGCCCATCGAGGGAATGGGCGGAGATCTATGGAATCATGTTATAAGCGGTGCGGCTAGCAACCCATCAAAAGAAAGAAAGAACACATTTATTCCTTTTTGCAAGACACCCAAATATAAGAGAATATACACAATGTCACTATTTTGATTCCCCTTTCCACCTATACGCCCACAATCATGCTAAACGTGGCCTTTATATCTTGTTGCTAAGGCAACAAGATACCGGGGTAAGCCCCGGTAGCTCGCACTTAAGTAAATACATGCTTTTTTCACCACGATAATAATATAGAAAAAAGAACAAACGCACCAATGTTTTTTTTAATAATAATAATAATTCTTAACCTGTCAGGATTATGCAACTAGTCTTAACGAAAAGAGCAACTCTATACCTACCAGCCAACTGTTTCTGTCAATATGTTTTTCCTAAAGTCCCCAAATGGCAGTATAGTCCTCAGGGACAAAGAGACGGTAGCAACTGAATATTGGAAAGAATGTTGTTTTCAATATTTTATTTACAAGGGGACAAAGCATAGAACCCAACTTCGAATGTAGTAAGTTTAACTTAGCTAAAAACAAGTTTTATAATTATTATAATTTCGAATATTTAAAGCCTAATCAAGACGAGCGGTTATAAGTTTTTTATTTAACCTATAGAAAATTTTGTATGTTGCTTAAAATAGTCTATATGTGTGCAGTAAAAGAGTCTGGGCCTGGTGTATATAAATGGAATGGTCTTCTTAAGAAATATTATATATGCGAGTCGGGGTACCTCCACGTGTGAACAAGAGCCGCGGTTCGTTTTCGGATCCGTCCGGGGGGAAGAGCAGTGCTTGGTCCGGTGCACCCTGGGCAACGGCTAATGATTTCCCCTGGCAGTATCTGAGGGATATCTTTGACCGTGTTACCGTACAACGTTGCCGACATTTTTATAATTAATTTTCTTTACCGACATTGGCGAAGTTGTCGTCACTATAACGACTATTGTAACGCCACAATCAAAAGAAGAAGAAGAAATATTGATTTTGTAAACTTGAAATAATGAGCTGCGCAAACTTCGCGCTGCCTCTTCGTTTAAATTTGCTTTTAACGGCAGGATGCACAAAAAGAACTCATTGTGTGCGATGTGCTGATTAAATTCAAAGAGAAAAAAAGTCAAACTTTTCCAAGTGAATTAATTTTAGCGGATACAATAAATTCTATGCGCTTAAACGGCGCTTTATTTCCTGCTCTACTTTTACTTTGCGTTAGCGTTTCGAGAACGTCTTGAGCAGGTTCAAATAACGGCTTAGCCCTCTCAGTGGGAGTTCTTGTGCTAAAACAAGAGGTGTGCAAAGGAATGGCTGACTCTCAAGTTTTAAATCTTAGATTTCTACAGAGGATAAAATATCTTTTGTAACTACACTGTGTTTTTTAAGATGAGAGATCGGTCGATGAGAAGACGGTCATATCATATCGGTCAGGAGCTTAAGATACAAACTCAGCTTAGTTCGAAATCCGTTAGACATGCCAATAAGTATACCTTTGAGTATAACACAAATTAAAAATGTTCTATTGTATTGTATATTATTATTATTAAAACACTTAGTATTTAGGGGGGGGGGGGGTCGAGCCGAATCTTACTAAATCTCACTTGGGGGAGAGGGGGGTCTTGGCAAATATCACGTAATTTTTTTTAGCAGAAAAACGGTGTAAAACTGTGAAAATTAAGTTAAATTAAAGTTGAATGAAAATAAAAAACGTATCTTTAATAAAATATGACAAAATCTGACACAATTGTTTTTTAATACATCCAATACTTTTATACCCAAAGTACAAGTTTTGAAAAATCTCACGTGAGATTGGGGTAGGGGGGAGGGGGTCGAGAAAAATCTTACGACATCTCACCAAGGGGGGAGGGGGGTCAAAACATCCTTAAAAATGCCTCACGTGGTTAATGGACGTCCCCTTAGTAATACAATGCGTGATTTTCATGTTTAAAAGCTAACCTCGTAAGCATTTGGTACCACCTATGTCGCGAACTAACACATCGCATCTTAGGTTCATTTTGTAAAACTGCTACTATCCGGAGTCTTTAGCAATAATTATGAAACCAAAGAAACCGGTTTGCCTTTACTAAAAAGGAATTTGGAATTGAAGAAAACCATGAGAAAACGTGACGCCTACGATACGTTACTGCGTATACATGCGGTCGGTCCTCGAGGCACTCGAGAAGCGAGTATAGTGATTTGCTGCTGGCTCTTGCTAATAGGGAAATAGTCCTCGCCGGCGGTGTGAACAGCTAGCGATCAACTACAAATTTTAATATATCTGTCTATTATAACGACCTGGGATCTATAATCTTTTGTTCGTTTCTTGAGCGAGAAAATAGTCAATAGCTAATCTCTTCCTTGCCCTTGGTGGGACTAGTGCCTTAAGTGGGCGACAGACGCGCGAGTAAGTTCGCGTACTTACTGCCGACGACTTTACTCGCCTGTATGTCAGTCTAAGTACGCGTACTTTTAGAGTAAAATACAGGCGAGTAAAGTCGTCAAGCCGTAAGTAGGCGAACTTACTCTGTCTTTAGACTGGTTAACTACGCCTTGCCGCGTACGCGAGTGCAGAGTTCATTGCTTGGCGAAGTGTGGTTGCACTTGTGTGGGTGCAACTGCATGCACGTGATTGAAACCGGCCTCATTTGTCATTCACAGAACTCATTACTTTTTATTTCGTCTGAGGTTCCTTGTACAATTCATAGTCATAGTCGCCAGCCGGTTGCCATTCGCTACCATTATGTCAACGGTGTGCTCACGTGCATTCATTGTGCGCGAGGTTTCACCGCTAAGATCGGCTACATAAGCCATCTTCGAGCGCATGAGCGTCATACTAACTAGGAGTCGAAGTGGTCGCCATGGCCGAAATCGGTCGGAAGGATCATCATCATCATAGTCATAGTTCATGATGCAGTGAAATTCTAAACGGGTTTCAGCGGATATTGTTAGCTAGGTATTATTCTCAGGTGGTTGCTGTATTTGTATTCTTGAGAGCACATGAGTAATTAGGTTGACTTGATGTCTCGCTGCAGTAATTGTGCGTGATTTGTGGAGCGTGAGAACAATGCGAATGCGTCGATGAATAGGAAACGATACGTGTATAGTCTAGTACGTATGTACAATAGATATAATAGATGTGTGATATAGTGACAATATCTAGACAGGTTCATCTTACTAATGAACTAGCTTTACTTTTCGGATTTTTCGATGTGTTCTAACTTTCAGTGTCGTTTAGAAATTTAGGTTCATCTTGTAAATCCAATTAAAATTACATAGTATGCTAATAAATACGTTACCTTATCTTGGTGCTTTGCGAAATTTATCGTGTTTTAGAATGTCTCATCTAAAGTCCCCTTGTAAAAAGTTGCAACCCTAACTGTAGCAAAACGTATGTCGGACACGAACATGCGTAGGGCTGATTTACACTCAAATATCTAATATGTTGATACCATGATAAAGCCATGTCATTGTCATTTATTGTTCAGTTGGTTACGTAGCTATTTTCTGCGCTGCTATTTTTTCTATATGTAGGTACCGGCGCGACAATTCTCATTTAAGTATTCGGGGTATAAGGCAGACACTAATTAAAAATCTGGTGTCACCGTTCCTTTGACATTCGATCCCTCCCCTTTGATGATCCCTGCTACCTTATAACAGAATCTTAGGTAGGTACGTATTTACCCGTAGCTTGATGGTATCTATGGCGATTTCCGCCCGGTAAAAAGATATAGGTATGTAAGTACAGGTAAACTCGAGGGGTCTTTGGACGTAGTAAAGTCAACAAGAAATATTAAAATATCAAAGAGTGTTTATACCTCTGTCTTTTAAAGCCAGTATAGATACCACATGGGCTCAGTGCGTAGATATAGTACGCGTATTTTAATAAATTGATTCATAGTACATACATGTAGAGATTTTGCCACCGTATCTCCACCACCTAAAGCATATATTTAAGGTTTGTTTTTGTGATTTGTCTCTGCTTCTTTATATTTGTACAATAAAGCATTTACTTACTTACTTACTTATTGATTTCAAATCAATTCTAGCACATACACTTTGAAAATCTCTGAGGTGTGCGCCCGAGCTCTAATGGACACGAAAGAAACTGAATCGCGTACCTACCACTGTGGAATCTTTTCACTGCAAATGTCATAATGACTTACCAGCATACACCTTCCAAAAAAATTTGGCTGAATTGTATGAGATAAGGTTCCACAGAGGGTTCCACAGAGGTTCCACTTGAATCAGTTTCTTCGACCGCACGACCCACAGCTTTAGAGGCAATTGTAAGGGGTCCGGCGTTGCAAATGCAAAAACAGACTCTTTAAACACGAATTTATTATATACTAGTGAACCGCCCCGGCTTCGCACGGTATATTATGCATGTATTATACATTATAAACCTTCCTCTTGAATCACTCTATCTATTAAAAAAAACCGCATCAAAATCCGTTGCGTAGTTTTAAAGATTTAAGCATACATACGCACAAAGGGACAGAAAAAGCGACTTTATTTTATACAATGTAGTGAAGTGATGACGACACACTTTAGGGCATAAAACTGAAACTTAACTTAAAATCTAAAGTCCGGTGTCGCTCGCGGCTGGTATCGTAAGAGTGGCAGTACTGACAGCGTACCTACAGTTGGTTATAACGAGCTTTGTGACACTGCACGTATCTACCCTAGATTTAATATACCTACATTTTTTTAAATAACCGTAAAAATAAATCAACTTGGGAGGCGAGATTATAGCTAATTTAAGATCGCCTAATTAAATAAAAAATAACAAAATTAAAGTATTTGAGCGCGTCAGTAACAGCAATATAGTTTAAACAATTGGGCTACCGCCTCTTTTTTTGGTGCTACGAGAAAATTAATATTACTATAAAATATTTTTATGTTGCAGGAGCCGCTTACGCACATTAGAACGCGCCCTGAAGCTAAGTGTACGGGCAGCTGAACGTTGCTACCTTCTGCATGAATTGGCCAGGCTGTACGCCGACACCAAGCAAGCCCACAAGGCGCGGTTCTATTCCATCAAGTGCCAAGCAGGTTATTCATACCTCAAAAATGTTTAACAATCAATCCCGTACGATTTATTGCACTTATTTTGATCCCTAATAATTAATGAAAATAATGGTGTGATAGTTTATTTAACAGGGAAACGAGTGTAATAATATATGTATCTAGACAAAGTTTCAAAAATAAGTACCATACGCTCCTACACCAGCGTAATAAGGTCGTGGGACATATTTTTGAGAAGTTCCTATCGATACTTATTTTTGCACTTGACCGTACTATCAGTATAAAGTTAGAGGGAATTAGGAAATCGTCTACCTATACGCATATCCAAGCGTTTTTCAAAGTATACTTAATCTTAACTTTGCGCTTTTTTGTAAACTTACGTAAGAACTATCAAGACCCCCTCCCACCCCCTTGTAAGAAAAAATAAAACATGGTCGACCCCCTCCCCCCTAAATCGTCTTACGTAATAAATGAATGGCCCCTAATCAGTAACACTATTTTCCCGCATTGTAAGAACACAAAACCCGTCTAGCGGGGTCTTAGCGCTGAATGTGTTAATAATCAGAACGGTAGGATGCTAGGGCTATTTCTTAAATAAATTAGTAGGTCAGAACTTTATGAAGATTTTATTTTAATGTTGCTATTAATGGGACAATTACATTGCGTAGTTCCAACGACCGCAACAGTGTAAAGATGATGCTAGTCATCCATATTCGACTGTTAAAGCTGCAATCGCCTTATTAGATGAACAACAATGTGAACACGGCATCTGTGGGCAGCATTAGGTCATTGCATGCGGCGAACGCGGAGATTAGGCGGACATTCTAGTGTAAAGACGACATTACTTAGTTAGCTGAAGTAGTTTGAAACTAGCTCCGCGTCCGCATTAGGCTGACTAAGCAATGTAATTGGCCCTTAGGCACTTGTCCCACTGCCGACGAGAAAGCGATTAGCTAGCGACTATTTTCTCGCTCATGAAACGTACAATAATATTGGTATCCCACCCATGTCATTGAAAGGGACACATATATTAATAGCTAATCCCAGACTGATTACATTGCCGGCGAGAACTCTATTCACTAGCCTAACAAGAACGATCAAAGATAAAAGTCGCTGAAGAATACTCGCTTAAACCTGTCATTCTACTCTACAAGTGGAGTGAGTGATCGCCTGTCGCACTCACACAATCGCTTAATTAGCAAAGCGACAAAACTATCGGAACAACACGTTCGCTTCTCTTTGCTCGTCGTTTGTTTATCGCTTCTCGCTCATCGTCGGTGGTGGGATAGCCTTAAACCTCTAGTGACTACTATTCGAGTACATTAGATTCAGAAGTTTATTGATTTCCACTTACTGGTACAATACAGAGGCTAGAGCATCAGGCCAGCGGGTGTGGCTGCTCAACGCAACATTCCTCCTGGCACGAGGTCACGTGCTTCAGAATAACCGCCCCGAAGCCCGCGCTGCGCTGTTAGAAGGCGCCGGCTTGGCTCGCTCCTTTAACTTTAACGACGTCTCCGAGTTCTTTGATACGGTATCGTGTCTAAGTAGTTTAATTTTAGTGCTTTATTGTGGTAGTCAGCTTGACAATAAACAGCGCCTTGCGTCCCTGGTGAGCAGTAGATGTTTCACGGGAGTTTGTAATTGTGTCGTACAGACACACCATTCAAACAAATGACGCTTGTCGACAAAAAAATCATATATCACCGTGGAACCCTACCGCAATAGGGTGACATATAACACGAGTTTGAATGACGGCGGCCTGTCAATTGCGACAGGGTTTTACGGTGGTACGTGAATTCGTAATTGGACACAAGCAAATGGAACTAGTTGTATCCATTACAGCTCATTGAAGTTTGTGAGTGTGGCGGTACGATATTTTGAGCCTTATTTTTCGTTCAGTAAATATACCTACTTAGTAAAACAACCCCAAGTTTATAAATACTTAATTTCAATATTTGGGACACAGACTTCTTTTACGACACACAACGCTGCAGAAAGTTGCCACGTGATGCATTTTTAAGTAAGTACTTTGGCTTGCGTTTGACCACAGTCACGCCTAATAGTAAAAAACCGACGATATGGACTAAGAATGAGCACGATTGCTTAAGAGTAGTATTAAATCGTTTGATTGGAAAACGAGATGTAGTGTTCAGCGAACATAAACGCAAGGCAATTCCACTCCTCAGCGATCCGGATAATAAAGGATTATCTAGAGCAGGATTGGAAAACCAATGGCACACGTGCCAATTATAAGGACAATTAACACGTCTAATATTAGCAATATAGCCAGTTATAGTTGAGTCGCTTCACTTCAAGCCCGGATAAATGCAATTCTGTGTTTTGTTAATGAAAAGGTACTTTTCATCAGAAAAAAAATTGGATTTAGGTGTCCGATTTTAAAGTTAGAGACTCAATTTTCCTTTTGATTGCTAACATCTGAATTGAGAACCTCCTCCATTTTTGAAGTCGGTTAAAAATTCGAACTTCTTGCTTTATCAACAACGAAGTCCGTCACTTCGAGAAAAGCATTGGTTGGTACAGCTGTGCTCGACTTGGCGGGGGCACTGCTGTGCCTCTAGATTTTGATTGATTGTTTTATTTTTGATCACATTAAAGGTGAATAAATCAACATAATTCTTTTATAGCTAAATTATTATTGTTACTACAATTATAGTAAATTTTCGCCTTAGACGTCTTTTATTGGGACTTAGAGTAAAATAGTTTACCACCTGAGAAACAGTAGGAATAGGGGTAACAATACTGGACCGTACGTACAACACAAGAATGACGAGAACCTAAGACGAAATGTGATCATAACTATTCGAACCCACCTATTATTGTTTTGCCAAAACAATCAAAGTTTGTTAAATACACACACAATACAATGGCGTGCATAACAAAGTCCGACCACTTCCCGTCCAGCCAAACTTCACGCTGTAATTCTCCGCTACTCTGGTTGCTTCGGGCGTTTCAGTTGCAGTTATGCGTTGAACTTTGTCATAATGGTATAGTAGTTTGACAACCTCAATTTCATCGGCATTGCATTGCAATCGGCAATGGGGTGTCATGGTCATAGTTCTATTGTATTAGTATTTGGAGTCAGTTTTCAATGGAGATTTAAACCAATCAATAACATAACTTAAGCGAAAGAAAAACATGTCATTTCCCACCCACATGGTAAAACCCCATCGAGGGCAAACATTTTAGGAATCATGTTATAGGCGATGCGGCTAGCAAAGCAATCCATCACTATTTTGATTCCCCTTTCCATATACGCCCATAATCGTGCTAAACGTGGCCTGCAGGTCTTGTTACCCTAGACTTTGTCTACCTCGTAAGGGATATAGGCTTGATTTGTATGTAAAAATCTATTTTTGTGAAACGGACTCTCAAGCGAGCAAGAGGGTCATCTGATTGTATGTAAGGGAACATCACCACTTCTGGACACGACGATGCAACGCCAGAAAAGAGTGCAGATGTGTTGCTAGCCTTGAGGGCTAAGATAGAGTAACCTTGGCTTACTCTCTACGCTGGAACACAGCATCAATGTAACAATCCTAAAGGATCCTGCACGAGGTCATACCACCTTCAAATTATCACATCTTTTATATGACTTCACTTACAACTTTTTTCGTGTTCCTAGTGCGCTACAGTGGCCACTGAGGGGGAACTTTTGGCGGGCGAAGCGTCCTTGGAAAAGCGAGAGAAAGCCATGGTCAGTTTGATGCAGGACGATGACTTGCGCTCCGCTGCAAAGCATCTCTTCAAGCGAATGTCTACCGTCCCAGCTGCGAGGTAATATTAATGTAAAAGTATAATCTTCTCTACTATTTATTTAGTATACATGGTATCTCAGAATTGTTCCGGATTATTTCACCAGATAATTGTGTTAGCTTGATTGAACACTTCTGGATAAATGGAAACATTTTCGTCAACCGCAAAAAAAACTGAAAGACAGGTAAACAGGTATTCAGGTATTTTTATCTTTAATTCTGGTCTGGAAGTAAAGAAAAAACATAGAATATACCAGCTGCTTCTCTTCGTGCGCAGATGGTATAGGTAAAAGCCCAGGAAATGGGCGAAAATCTTAGGAATCATGTTATAGGCGATGCGGTTAGGAACCTATCACTATTTTAATTCCCCTTTCCACCTAAACACCTACAATCATGCTTAACGTGGCGTTTAAGTCTTGTTACCTTAGGATTTGTCGTAGGCAAGTCACATGGTGATAGTAATCCATACGGACCTTGGGCAAGGTCCTACCAATCCCGTAAATCACTGTTTTGTGAAAATAAAGTACACCGTGTTAGTAACAGGGTAAGGACATGTGGCTTGTTCCTCAAATGCATTTATGACGTCGGAATTTACATGCGGTGACACTGCACTTTTCATGCATCATGCATGCAATAACGGTGATGCTGCCGCGTTTCACTTAGCCTTTTGCCCACAAAAAGCTTGCGCTGCCTCGAAATATTGCATGAAATCTGTGTGGATCAAAGCAGCCTTTGTAAAATAAAATTTTGCCTTTGCGTTGAATCTTTAAATGAGACATTGTGGTAGTGCGAATACTATTTAAGCGGTAAAAGGAATTAAAATGTATTATTAATTGTGTCTGGGTGTCAAATCAAGTCGCAACAAACGCCTTGATTTTCCAGCATACTACATATAAAAAGTACTCTGTGGCCTTGAATGCGTTGGAGTTAAAATGAAAAATGTTATGATATTAGTTTGTTGCAGTTACGTGCGGCGCTGCTCATTTTTCCATACCTTGTAATCGAATTGAAAAATTTACACGAACGCGTTTGAGACTTTTTTCGTGTCAAAACTTACAATACAGGCACAGGCCCAGGTGTTAGGTTAGGTTTAGGTCGAACACACGTCCAATAAACGTCAAATTGTAGAAAAATTATGAGCGATTCTATTTACTTTATGGAACGCGATTTTATCGCTTCAAATTGTTCAAACTTGCACTCATTTATAACCGTTTGCTACCAGCAGTTTCCCATACTCTCCATACTTACAGATCGCTTGGCGAAGTTTTGAGAACTTAAAGTTAACGGAGCATCAAACTTTCAAAGGAAGTCTTTTACAATAAATTATCGAACAAAACCAATAACTCCACAATCTAGTATTTACGAGGAACTCGAAAGAAACTCTGTTTACTGCGCAAAAACTTTTCAGGACTCCACTAAGTTATAGCTAGAGCGGCGAGCTCATAATATTTTAAAATTTCCGAGATTTATATTAAGTCTTGTAGAATATATCTTAGGTGTTAGAAGAAAGCGTTGGGAGGGGAAGGACTAGACGGACGTTCTGTGACCAAATTGGGGACATTTTGAAAAAAGCCCGAAACCGACGAGTATGTATGAAGAGATTGATTAATGTGGATGAAGCGAAAGGGTGTGTCAGGATCGTATATAGCAAGTGGAACAGAGTAATATCTGCCTGCCCCTGTGGGTAAGAGGTGTTTCGATATGTATGTACGCCGATATTGTTACAATAGCATTGGGGTTAGTGGTGCGAAAAGTACCTACCTAGTAAGAATTTTGTGTATTATGCGATACAAGGTTCTTTTATTTTTCGTACAAAAAATTGCGTTTGATCACAATCGGTAAAAACGTAGCATGCTTGTCTAGTGAAAAACTTATTTACACAAAGTTCACACGAACACAAGATATAAATTGATCTTGGTATGTTTATTTCCCCTATGTTCCATAATTACCAGCGGATACATTTGAACGATACGGTTTATAACTGATACGCCAATTTTTCGCTGCGTATTTTTTAAGCGATTGAACAAATTTTCTTTTATATCACTGTGCGGCTGACATTGTCTTTTCACACTACATTACACTAGCTTTCTCCAGAGCTACTTAAGCGAAAAAATAAAGCCTAAGTACATAGTTTGGGAGTTTTAGCCCCATTTAGGTCAATATTAACACCAATGTCTTAGCAAGAGCATGGCAGCTAATAGCGGTTAGTAGGAAAGAGCAGCTCTGCTGGGCTGGTTCCGTGCTATGGAAATAAAATATCACAACATTAAAATTAAAAAAAAAATACAAAATCTAGACCGATCAAGTTACCCTTAGCTGACTAAACTCTAGTGCTTAAACGTAGCCGTTGTTTGCGCAGACCTTTTTTGAGGAAAATTGACTACACGAACGTAGGAAAATCAGTCGCCGTAGCCAGATTCCAGGAGTAATAGTATTATTATTGTTCTAGACGCTTCTCAATAATGCCAGGGACACATCCAGAAGACACGGCACCCACGACAGGGCGCCGCGCGTCTATCATGCCACGTGGGCCACAACCGGCACGCCACGTTCGCAAGGCTCACCTACCCCTTGGCTTCCAAGACTTCGATAATTAACTCCAGATTGCACCACGTCAAATAAAGTCCAGTACCTAAAGGCCACATCACTACATAACCTTTGGCTGGCTGGACATGGAGAGTTTAGAGTTATTTTTATTTTTGATCTGTTTCAAAAGCTGTTGTCGCTTTTGCAGCTAAGGTCGAACCTTAAAGTGCTGGTTACTTAGGTACAAGCTGAATTGTGGATGTAGATATATCACTATATTTAACATTTGGAAAATCTTTGAGAATTTTATTCGTAATGTTTACATGATTTTTTATAATGCTATGAAATGTACCGTTCTTTCTGACTTACTTTAAATAGACATGATGTTTTTAATATCGAAGGTGACTTTCATTTAATCATCGTTATCATTGTAATAAAGTTTTGTCAAATAATTTCATTTAAATGTAGATATGCTCGATCACGAGATATTTTCGTACTATGTGGAATATAACCAGGCGTTTACATAAATCTAGAAAGAGGTTGTTTTTGATGAAATTAATTTGATACTCATTCTATTTAAAACTACAGTGACAAACGAAAACCCGTACGCAAAGTGATCCATTAGTTATGCTCGTCACTTTATTACCTATGTCAACATTACTAACTACATTCCGTGCCTACTCATTGCCCCACGAATTAAACACTTAAACCCACAAAGGTAACAGAAAGCCGCTAAACAACATAACCACAAATTGAAATTGGTGAGTTTAATTTGGAATTAACCAGCTAACGGTCACGCCGTGGCGTGGGGTGTCTTAAATCATGCGCAATCCCCATGCTTGACGAGAAACAAGCAATTAGTCCGTTTGGTCCACAATTCGGGTACAATAATCCGAATTGCAGTACATTGCGGAGTTATATGACCCATTTCATCGTACTGACTCCGGTTGCCCCGCAATCTACAGCTACTTTAATGATTTTACTTGTGTTATGTAAACTGCTACAGTTCGCATTTCCGTCTGCAGTCCTAGCAACCAATTAATGGACGCAACACAGTTTGTGTTTACATACAACGAGTTATTGTTATTTCGTTTCATTTTGTTTTGTCCATCGTACGTCACATTAAATTAGTACTGAAGTTAAGGGTTTACTGCAACGTTCGTGTTAAATTTTCGTTTACTTTATTTAAGCGGCATTGTTTTTAATTACTTTGAATCACTTGGCTGGATGGTTTGACTCTTCAATTTTCACTCAAACAGAGGTTACGATTAGGCTAGTCTGCTAAACATAATGCGATAACATTGAATTAGAATTTAATTATTCAGTAAAGTTTTGTTATTTGCCCTAATAATGGGACGATACTTAACCACATAACTATTTGGAATACGTACTTTATTCATGGCTGCTTTATTCGTTTCCATAAAGGCTTTTCAACCTTCGATAAACGTAAAAAACGTAAATTCATCAGATACATTTGTAAAGGTAACTTAGAATGAATGCTGCCAAACATAAAATGGCACGAGACTAATTTTACGACCCAGAAGACAACTTTAGGGGCACTTCGTGTTATTTATGGACACTAAATTATTGAAGACTACAGTTACAAAGTAAATTGGTGAAGGTAGCTTTCAATCCATTTCCCATGTTAATATCAGATGCGAAAATGTTTGCACCGCTTAGTTTATTTAGTACGTCTTTACGAAGATCATTTTATTTTAGAGGGCCGAACGTGGTATACGAATAACAGGATATGCTATTAAATAAATGGCAATACTTTTTGGATACCTAAGTATGGTAAACATCAATCAATTAATGCTTCTTTTTAGTCTAGTGGTGGTGGCTTCAAAGAGTGACAATAAAGAATATGAAAAATAGGTGTAATGTAAAATTTCTGTTTTTTCTTCAAAATGTTCACCCAAAACTTCTTCGTTCACTTCAAAGTGTTCTCGTATCTACGTCTGTTTTATTTGTTTATTATTGTTTATAAGATTGCCGCTTTGTCGAAATGGCCATTAAGGGATGGTGGTAATTGCATAGTTAATAACATTAAATTAAATATTTAATAAACTCCGCGCGTTAATCGAGTAATCAAACAGTAAATAAAAAAAAATGTTTTGCCAAAAATGCGCTGATAATAATATTCTTCAAACTACTGGACCAATTTTTACCAAACAAGGCTAAAAACCACTGCAAGGAAACTGGCTTTCGAATCAAACAATCCTTATCCTTTGATGCCACAAACAGACAGACATACATATAACACCCCTCTTTTTGGGACGGGGGTTAAAAACTCAATAACTAACAGATTGCCAACAGAAAATTGTCATAGTTTTTTACATTGTCATTGCATTGAAACACGTACCGATCCTTTTTTCCAACATGAAGTTAATAGGCGTAAATGGGAACATGTCAAGAGAGGCGTCAGACAGCTTGCGCGTAATTGGTCGCTTGTGTGGCAGCCGCAATAAATAGTGCCGGTACGATTTGTGACGCCGCCGTGTGTCGAGCTAAATTATATTTTAATTAAGACCGTATAAGCTTCACTGTAGCTCGCCAGTAAAGCAAGTGGCAGAAAAAGTATCCAAAAACAAAAGTTTATTTTGCAAATAGGCCACTAGGGGCGCTTATGTATTGTTTAAACTACCAGTGTTTTCGGGAAGACCATCATTGACAATAAGAATGCGCCGCGAGAAACTTGGCACAAAGTTTTTTTTCAAACATACCATATTTGAGGTAAGTAACAGGTATAACTGGAAAGTCAAAATGGTACATAAGGTACTAACTGATTGCCTGCAGCTATGTTTGCGCAAACCCTGAGCATTTATAAGAACCTGAAAGCTAGCACATTAGTAAAACCATGCATCATCAAAAATATATCGGTAAATAAAGGCAGAAAAAAGATGAACGAACACTTTGACTGAATCACACCTCTTCAAAGAACTCTGAAATCTCGCTTGTCGGGCTACATAATGTTCCAACATTCTTTTCTAGTCACTTTGTAAGGCACACGTGTTCCCCTAGTAATACAGCCGAAAGCGACTAGAAAATTAAGCAATTTTGCCTGCCTTTGCCCGTAATGGTCTAACGCACGGGCACTTGCTATTGCATTCACCATGTGTTTCTACCCTCGTCCTTTACCATTTGACAAACACGATTACAACCGTGTTTCAGAGAGTAAAGCTATTTAGAAAGAGATCTGTAAAATTAACGTAACTTTTTTGTCTAGTTCGACCATTGACGTACAATAAACAACTAGACTCCAAATCACGCTCAAAAACTGTCCGAAGCAAAAGTCTGAACGACGCGTCTATTGTTCAGAGTTTTTGTTCAGTTGTGTTTCGACCGCGCTTTGATAACAATGTATATGTCTCTTTCGCACCGTAATCTTATTATTGAGAACAAAAGAGACAGGCAGGTTTCCAGCGCGTGGCGTCGTGTCATTACTTCTCACGATCCTACGCCATTGATATTAAACATTACTGCCACGAAATAAGGTGTCAATTTGAACGAATATGTTAATGTTATCTGTCTAAGTCGATGTGTTGACACACACAACACATAGACAAAGCAACTCGGACGTTTCTTGAGGAACCTTTGTTAGCGATTGAGAGTCTAGTTGTTTATCGTAAGTCAATGAGTTCGACAAAACAACATTCTCCTACACCCGACATTTGACAATAATAAAAATGACGATGAAAACGAGGGTAGTTGTGCGCCACTGTCAGTTGCGTCGAACAGCCGCGCGAGCAGAGCGCTGGCGCGCAGTGTTCGTGTCGCTGCCGTCGGGGCGAGCGCTCTTGGAAAAAGGACTACGAAATAGTCCGAAACATGTCGAGCATCACTCGACTTTTTATACGTGAGTTATCCGTTTATGTGTAATGATGATTAAGTCTCACGGTAATTTCATGTTGAAAGAAACATTCTCCTAGATAAAGTAAATAAAAAGCCTAGTATATCAAAGATAAAACGCTAGTCTGATTTGATGTGTTTCGCGGCTAGAATATTGCATTAGGCCCACTAATGTTCTCTCGCACGTTCCGCCACATTCATGAAGAATTTATACGACAACGACAAAGCAGCTTAGAGCTCGCTGTAGCGTGCTTTATGTAAATCGTGTTGGTATGTAATTGCAGTTGCTAGCAGGAGACAGTTTTAGTGCAGTATAGTCGGCTTCCTAAAATACCGGCCGTGCGGTTTAACGAATGTTTTGAATACGAGCCGGGTTTGGAATTGTGTTTTTTTTGTCGGCCGACATATTGACACTATCGCGCTTTCAAAAAAGGCGAAATGGTGGACCGCAAAACGGATTGACATTTTTAGATGGGTTATTTATTCGTCTACATTATTTACAAATGGAGTGAGAAAGAACAAACATATATGTCTTAAAACATGAGCCTAATTAGTATTTATTTAGGTTTTAATCCTTCCAAAGTATGGTACAAACAGTGTACAGATCGTAACGGTACCTACCTTCATTCCAAAAAAATATGTTCTTCCATGGACACGCAAACACAACAAGAGTTTATTTATATGCATAGGTAGTTAGGTTTTGTACTCGTATCACCAAACATTCTGATAGCAATATTAGTCTCATTTATTCTAATAAAAACGAAGCCATCATGGTGATAGAACTCTACATTCTTTCATAAGAAATCCGGTAAAATTTACGCGGTTGGTATTACGTACAGCTCATTATTTAAATGCAGTTTTTTTTAAGCACACTCTCGAAAGCTGATTTTAGCGACATCACACGTAACATTTTAACGTGGAAATATTATACTGCACCGAATTTAAGTTTAAAGCTTACTTGTACGACGCTTAAGTACATAAATAGTCTAACAAACTGTAAAGATAAGGGTAGAACTAAAAAGGTGGTGAATGCGATCCCGAGTACCCAATTCAATACTATGGAGGATATTTAAAATTACTTTGTCAACATTTCCTATGAGCTTAAATCATATTTAAAATTTCACACATATTTTCACCACTTTCGAGTGGCCACAGATACAATTTCAAAAAACGGCTCCCTCTTAGACGGTGCTCTATAAATAAACGTAAAATGTAGGCTTGGCAAGCAAAGACTAAATGAGACTTGTGAAGCTCTAGCTTTGTACGATTTACTGTATCTGGCCTGGAGTTCAGAGTTAAGCTATTATAAGATTTGAATTTAGATTAGGTTCGGCTGTAGACCTGTAAACGGCTAGTACTGAGCAGACACTACGGCAAGAATAGGCCTGTTACCAAGGTAAGTCCATACAGACCACCAAAGTATTTAACTGTAGAAAGTTTAAAAGTGTTACTACATTGTACATACACATTACATAGTGTACGTATTTTATGAGCTGTAGTGAGGCTAGGAAACCAATTAGGCTAAAAGCGTTTGTTAAAATGTCCATTTTGCAGAATACATGTCATATCATTATTGCATAGTGCAAGTACAATGAGACATGTTGGAAGCTGACACGTATTTGCTTTGTGATATAATGAGAACCCAGAATAATTACAGAACCAGAGGAATCGAAAAATACATTTTAAAATTATACGCTGCTTAGCATGATAGTGATATATAGTGACTCTTTAAGGCTCTTTTGAGCTAATTCTCTAAAGACCAACGTCGTAGCAAATCGTAGGCAGACCAAATAATGACATGTTTTAGAGTTGGGTGTCAATCTGCTTGTATTCAGAACTGTACCTAGGTATGCTCATTAACTTTTAGCTGCACCCTTATAGACTCTATTTGGACTGTCATCACTCAAAATAAGCCTATCAAATTTAAAATCATTTCGGCCAATCAAACTGCTAATTCGACTTGTAAGATTTTTTCCAAACATGCCAACTAAAAAGTAAAGTTAAATAAGTTTTTACTAAATCGATTATAACTTTAACGTGAGTGTAACAAATCTCAAAGCTATCTTATTACTACCGGGAGTGGGTCAAAATTGAAATGCAAAATTAGAAACGGACAACTTACATTGTGTACAACGAACATTAAATACGAGTTAAATAAAAACTTATAATAAAGGTTTGTAGAAATTAATTCTGCACTGAGGCACTGTTCCTGAATATGCTCTGGCACAGCAGTACAACTGATTTACTCGCCGTTATTTACTGATTTCACTTCGAAATGGATTGGAAAATGAGCATGCCCTATTACTGGGCCGTCAGGAGGCCATGACAGTTTTTGCGGCTGAATTATTATCAATGATCAGTGTTGAGTGCACATTAGGTACGGATATCGTTACAAATGCTGATCTATTTTATTTTAATACATTTTATTGAGCACCAAGAACGTTATTTATATTACTGTTAAATGATAAGGCGGATGACATTCAAAGATCCCAAGAAATGTTCACAAAGTAAATCGTGGAAGTAATAAGATTTATTCAAAATTAAGGGTGACTAGCACACGAATATCAAATATATGCTTATAAATAGACAATTGTTACGGCACCTTACGCAGTAATCTGGGTTAAATGAAACAAACACAAGTTTGAAAAGCATTTATTTTATTTAGGGAGGAAAGAATCTACAATCTTAAGATTGTTTTTTTTTAAGTGCATCGTTGTTGTCATTTAATGTCTTTAAAACCAGTAATTGTTTAAGAATAAGTTGTTTAAGTTTGCAAGGAAGCGCGAGCTCATAGACAACTCTTAACGATCGCCAAAAACTGTGACCCTCAACGCGGATAATTCGCGTCCTTCGTCCTAATGACTTGTTTCGGGGTAGGTTCATTAATTATTATCGCGCTACGTCAGACCACGGCCGACCAGAACTGACAAATTCGTTACATTTACCAATGATTAATGGGCCATTTGAAATTTACGTTATTGTTGTCACAGAACGAGATAATTCGGAATACGGTTATGATAAATAACGTATTTTAGCTAGGGTACCTTCCTCATCTTTTTTTTGCTGAGTCTTTTCATTTTGTAGTCTACTGGTGAACTATTACATACCTAAATCAATTTACCTTATAAGAGTGTACCAGGAAAACGGTTTATAAATCCATTGATTACAAAGATTAAAGGCTGGTTCTCGTAAAATTATTGGGGCTTGGGCGACGTAAGGTCACATGTAGGTATTTGGTTCAAATGTATAAGTTAATCAACATAATATTACGTATAAATCCATGGCTAGGTTACTAAGCATTAGTAGAGAGAAAAGAAACATTAAAGATAGGTACGTATATATTTTTTTAGTATAGAAACACTGACAACGCGCATACTCTACGAGGTAGTGATAATAGTTATTTGTTATGCAAGGCTGCAAAGTGTTTGTTTGGCGCGAGTGCCTGAATTGAAACCCGAGCAAGCGAAGGTTTCTGTGATTGAACCACGAGCGAAGCGAGTGGTTCAAAAGAAGAATCCTGAGCGTCGCCAGGGTTTCAAGGCACGAGATACTAAACAACTTTGCTGCCGAGCGAAACACACAATTTTTCACCTCACTACAGCGAGAAAAATGGTGGATGAAAGAAAAACAGTCTAATAGTAAATCAGTTTTTTTATTCTTTGCTTCTAAATAAGAAAGGTAAAAGGATCTAAGCCCATACAGCCTAGTCTAATAATCTAATAAGTAAAACTATTTTTTCTGATTGTTCTATCACATTAATTTATTGTGTATTATACTGTTTTATCATAAACCAAGCAACAATTTTGGTCAACTTTTCGGTTTCCCGACGAGCAATCTTTCTAAAAACTTTTAATTTTTTCTAATCACAGATTTATTTTTAAAAAGAAAATTAAAAAATCGCACTAACTAGACTGAATTAAAAAAAAATGGGGCGCGTTCTGAATTTGCATCATAATATCTGTTTTTTCCTGCTTGGTTGCTATTTTTGTGGTTAACCAAAAATTAAAATTATTAATAAAAACCAATATCGTTTTTTTCTTTTAGCAACAAAAGTTAGCAAATCTTGAAAATAACTTAGGAAGTAACGGATTTTAAAATAAATTAATAATGGATACCGGATCGCGTTTCTGAATGTGACATTATGTTTTTTTTTATCGGATGAAAAAGTTAGGGGTCTGACAAGTTCGACATTTGAAGTTCGTATTATTCCGTCCTTCTCATTCACCTAATTAAGTACTATTCGTATAAGCGAGACGACAACATACGAAGTTCAAAGTTCTAATTTCTGAGTATATGAGTAGGTGGGCAATGGTGGTCATCGTCACGTTCGAATTTCAAAAACCTTTTCCACGCAAGCGGGGAAAAAGCACTTTTCCACGCAGATTTTGAAGGAGAAAGACAGGCTTTTCGAGCAAGTGAGGTGAAAAATAAATTATACGTAGACTAAGCTAATAGTTTTTTACAAATCAAAAATCTATTAATTATGACAATGGAGACACTGCAATAACTCGATTTCAAAAGTTTTCGTCCCACCCCTGTATTAAATACGAGCTAACTATGCGTCTACATCGCCAGTCGTGATGAAACCACCGGGTCTTAAATCCAAAGGGGAACAAACAAACATAACTTGAATATTTATAATACTAGATGCTGTTATGTACAGAATAATGTGTCAACCCACTTGGTGAAAAATAGGGTTATTACACATAACACCCCCTCCATAAGCAGTAAGAGCACTGAATAAGTAAAAGTGAAAGAGCAAGATAAATTAAGTACACTCGCCTGTTTTATTACCCGACTGCAGAAGAGTTTATTACATTATTTTAAATAAATAAATAATATCTAGGGCTAATTGACACATGTGGCTTAGTAGGGCACAATTCGATAATATTTAAAACAAGTTTCTGTCAAAAAAATCATCTTGAAACTCAATTTTGAAGCAGATAATATCTTCAACCGATTCAGCTGAAATTTTGCATACTTGAGTTTATCGGATGATAATACAATAATTTGGTAGTACAATTCTGGTGGCCCGGTCAGAACCGTCTCCGCAGGAGAGAAATCTTTAACGGTAGGTCCGATTGCCTTGATTTTTTTTACACATACGTATATATATGTCGAACGAATAGCAATGTAAGTACAGTCACCAAAAAAGCTTGTATCAAAAATTAAACTTTTAGGTTAGGTTATTTATATATAGGTACTAGCTTCTGCCCGCGACTTCGTCTGCGTAGAATTATACATAACCTTCCTCTTGAATCACTATATCTATTAAAAAAAACCGCATCAAAATCCGTTATGTGGTTTTGAAGATATAAGCATACATAGGGACATAGGGACAGAGAAAGCGACTTTATTTTATACTATGTAGTGATGATGATAGTGATATATTATCTTTATCTATCAAGGAACCCTAAAAAGGTGTGGAACCGAATAAACCTCACAGTGCCGGTTTAATGCCTTCGCACTTGCGCTACAAACTTAAAATTTCCAACTCAGCGCTTGAGTTTCACTCTGTTATGTTACTGCCATGTTCAGTCTGTTGGCATTCCGACCGCCAAATGTTGCGGTTCACAACTTTCATGAGACCGGAACAATTTTAATGGCCGCCATGATGCTGAAACTAATTGTGTGCGGCGCCTGTTATTAACATAACTGCCGTGAATAATTGAACATGAAGAGTCGGCGGTAGGAAGCCGAGTCGACAAATTATATCTACGAGAGTATATTTATACTCTAAAGTCTTCGATAATGACTATAAACTATAGATGCAAATTGCATTTAATGTTACCGTTTACACTATGCGCTCGCTCGTTTGTCAAACTACATACATACATGAATGACGTCTTTACCCCTTAGAGCCTTTTTTTTATGGCGTGGAAAATGCACCTTACAATTTCATGCTTGTTGTGCACAAGCGACAGCTCCCAAAGCGACTTTGAACATAGTTTTTCCGACACACTTTGAGCAGTTGGTTTCGTTATCTTGAGTAGGTATAACATCACTGTGCCTCAGCTGTGTAATCGAATCAATATTTTTATATTTACATACAGTATGAATTATAAAACAACAAAATAATTTTCCCGAAAAAAATATTGTACCGGCAACGACTTTGCATGAAAAATTTAAGCTCTTCGTGTTTCCGTGTCTTTGTTACCCAGTTGTTACCATTACCTCTCCTACCTACACATCGATACATAATATATTTATTTTGATATTGACTTAAGCCTGTGGCACACTGAGCAAAGCTATTAAATTATTTTTTATAATTTTTTTTTTTTAGTTGTAATTAAGGTCTCATACTTTGCAGGGGTGTTCAAACCAATATAGCGAACATGCTCGTGAATTATCGTTAAAGGGTTTTCTGACACCCTGTATAATATGTTTTCATGTAGGTATAGCTAGACTTTTAACGGTAAACTAGTTCGGCTAATATTTGACTCGATTGTAGAAACTGCTAGCGTGTATACAGAACACGTTAATCTTCTTATTTTTTCATTAAATGACCACACACAAAAAGACCTTTATGAAACCCAATCTCAAAATTACGGTCTGACATCTCCAAATCGAGGGAAGTAAAATATTTTCGCATCGCTTGCACAAAGGCTTGTTAAAATAAACAGTTATGGAGCCCGGTCCTATTGTGGAAATACAATAATAATAGAGATGCCTTAAAGACGTCGAACTCGCTACGGAGCTCGAAGAAATTGAAGATATTTTCCACATACCGCTTCGTTCGCGCGATACGTTGCAGAAGGCTGGTTGGCTGGATACATTTATATTGGAATGGCCATTGTTGAGAGATACACGAGAAAAGGACTGAAGCCTTATAAATAGACATTTGGAAGCTTGTTTGTCGATGGTTTACATAATTTAAGGTACTTGATTGAATTAGGCGTTACTATGCCAAAGTCGATATCAATTAACATAAGTTTTTGTTAGAAGTATAATATACAGCGTGTAAATCCAAAACAAGCAAATATTTCAATGGTGGTTAGTACAGTACCCAAGCAGTATATTTGATACTTTATATTTAAAACTACAACAAAAAAATAGCTACCTATATAAAATAATTCAAACTGCAATGTAAAGTTAACATGAAAGTTAAGCTCATTGACAGTTACTTGGCAGCTGCTGTTTAGATACTTATCAACTAGAGGCAACCTCGGGTCGAGCGGCTGCCTCGCTCCGAGGCCGCGCAAGTGAAGACGCTGCTTAAGACGTTGAGGCAGCGTTGAGGCAGTGTCTCCACTTGCGCAGCCTCGGAGCGAGGCAGCCGCGCGACCCGAGGCTGCCTCTAGTGGATAAGCACTTTTTGAATATCTATTTGACAGTTACGTGGATTGCCATGTCTGCATTACATTGCTGCTCAGTCATTTTTCAATCGTATATAATTTAAAAAGTCAAGTTAATTATTGATTACGTTTCTAAACCCTATGACTGGTTTAATTCTTTGCTCGTATTGGATGTATACGCTGTATATAATCTTGCATATCAAGATTTTTCAGCTGACTCTACTTTTTGTAGACTGTACTTACCATGATCATCAATCCCAAAATTTCTATTCAATTCGACCTCTGAAAGCGGGTCAAATTGGACTTACAAGATTTGATTTATACGAGCAAAAATAATTATATACACCTTTTATATAACCTTGCTACTACAACCTCACGTGAAAGACTACAATATCTTAGCTGGTCATGAGTGTTTGCGCAGTATCAACTGTTTTTGTTCATACAATTAAAGAGTTGTTCTTTTACATTTAGTGTGCTCATCGTCATTATTTCAAATTCGTATGAATTGTTTCTCATCTTTCCTTTATTTGATAACAATAACATGTTAGAAGCTAAATGCTAACCATAATAAAGCTGATAATTATGAGTAATTAATATATGTATAATATTAAATTACGTACGGAAATATTATGTTTATGTTTGTATCATGAAACGTTAGCAATAGAATGGTACGCAAAAGATGATTATTTACTTACTGACGATATTGTTGAATACGTTAATAATAGAACTAAAAAATAATAACTTTATTATCAGTCTAGCTGGCGCCCGCAACTTTGTTCGCACATACTTCACTTTTATGAGTGACAAATTTTAAATTGTTTTTTAAATTTCAATTGCAATTTTTTCCGAAGTCCAATAGACCCTGTTGAAGTAATACCTCCATATCGTTTTAGGTTAATCTTACTCTATCTATCTCTAAACGCCTTTAAAATTCCTGCAGTAGTTTCCAAAATCAGCATGTACTTTCCATCAGGAGAGATAATAGGGATTAGTATACTTAAGAAAATACAGACAAAAATTGTAACAGTCGTATTGTATTGTAACGTGTTCTGTCATCGTTTCCAAACGCCGCCAAAGCATTTTAACCGACTTCAAGAAAATGTGGAGGTTCTATGTTTAGCTGTATGTATTTTTTCTCAAATACAAAAGTTTTTTTTCTTTATCCCTACTGTTAATTCAATCAATACAATGTAAGTCCAAAACATGATCTAACAAATTTATGAATTCGAGTTCAGGGCATGCTCTTAAAATATTACTTGAAGGATTCTTATTGAACTCATCTTCTTTCAAACTAAAATATACAGCGAAGTATAAATCCAACCCTTGTGATAAAATAACGGATTTGCAAGATATATATTTTAGTAAGTCGAAGGTGACGGTGTAAAATACACGATATATTTAACACTAACAGTCTGATAATCTTTTAAAACATTATTAAACACTAATTTCGGCCCGCGACTTCGTCCGTGTAGAGTTAGACTTAAGAACTGGTGTTAAGTAATAGTATATTATGCAAAAATGATTTGCCTTTTGACTAATAAATGTTTATCTCTCTCTCTCTTTCTCTCTCTTAACATGTTCGTCGTTATCCCGCGGGAACTAAGTAATTTTTGTAGAATAAAAAGTAGCTTATGTTTTAATCTAGGATACCCCGTTCCAAATTTGATCCAAATCCGTCCAGTCGTTTTAACGGTAATAAGATACAACATACATACTCACTTACTCTCATCCTCACATCCTCACAAACTTTCGCATTTATAATAATATTAGCAAGCTAATAATTATAACTTAACGTAAAAAAACATGCGTACGTTTTGCTTTTAGTTTTACTAGACTTCTTTTGCTGACTGTACTATTTGTTAACATCTTACATTATACGTAAATTATAATAGCAAATTTCAAGTCAATCGAATGAACCGCTGAAAAGTTCCTTCTTGAGGAGACAATCCGGGCAAAGCTACCAGAATTTCATTTCCAGTTTATTACAGTGTCGCCAAACTTACATAAGTATGCTAATTTAAACGTCAATCTGACCGCTGGAAATAAGTCGACGTTCACTTGCGAGATTCGCCCCAAACATGAAAACATTATAAGTTAATACAAAACCTCCTAAAATACAAATAACGCTGAGCAAACTGTGCCAAACAACGTTTCGTCCCATCCGACGAATAAAGTCACTTCTGCAAAATTGGTACTTTTCACTAGGAGCATTTGAATTTTCTCTTATTTAATTTTGATTATAACTTTGTAAGTAAAAGAAGTAAGTCAATGATATTAAGTATAGTTCTTACTAGAATAGTGAGGATTACTTTTCAGCAGCAATATATTTTAAATGTTAAGGCTTTCAAGGAATTCTGGGTCTTAAAGTAATATGTAATTTTTTACGTGGGAACGTACAACCAAAAATGTGGTATTATGAGAATATAGAACTATTTATGTCGAAATTTGACTTTGAGAATCGGGGTCTATAGGCATATGGAACTTTGTTCCTCGGATATTTTGACATTTTTTGAACAACATGTGACCACTATGCGCTAGTGTTTATCGCGGGATATTAAAGTTGTCGTCATTTTGGTACACGCCTGGTTAGACAAGGACATTTTTTTGTATCGGCGATAAACCATAATATTCTAAGGCATCTGGATAGTGACTAAGGTACGTGATAATTGGCAATGACGAAATAAAAAAAAATATGCTAAAGTATGAGATCTTTATTAAAAACGATGTAGTTTTTCTCTGAGATAATGTGACTCAATAGGTTCGAAAGCTTTCACGTGATCACATACACTAGTTATCATCTCGTCAACAATAATTCTCTTGTGCTTTTGATGCCGACCTCTTTGATTCTCCTCCATAATAGCTCTACCATCATATTTTTGTCCCAGTTTTTATTATTTAACCACACATGGTTTTGCATCCTTTATCAGTAGATTCGACATTATCTGACAATACAAGCGGTAAGAAATATGTTATAGTAAATTGCCTGTTATTAGGCCCTTCTTGATTAAGGCAACGCGTTTTTTCTGTTTCGTGGAATTGTTGACCACAAATAAACACTTTTTCTTTACTTGATGTAGCCCAAAAGTTTGAAAAAATTAGCTGTCTATTTGCTGGTGATAATTTTTCGAAACATTTGTAGCGACAATTGCAAAGCGGCCCCAGTACCTTTAGCTCAACGACGTTGCCGGCCCTGTTAATGAAAGCTTTACCCTTATTTTTGAGTTCTTTTCGTTTAACATCAGACCAATTTGACACATTTCTTTTGAGTTTGCTTGATTGTCGGGGCTTGCTGGGAGCCTCATCAACAGTGTTCTGCCATATCCCATGTGTCACGCAAAATGAATCGTTACATTTCTTATCTGAATGCTTATTCAGAGGTGAAAGCATGGGTGTGGCTATATTTAAACAATTTATCACGTCATTAGTAGAGATGGATGGCGTTGAAGTATTGTGGAAACTGGTAGTAACCTCTATATTAAAAGGCGACGGTTCCATTATAGATAGCGGCTCATCTATAGGCGTCAGTTCCTCTGAAGGAGATGGTTCCAATATTGGTGATGTGGCTACACAAAAAGTGACGGATTGAACGGTGGCACTACTTTCTTTACCTAAATTTTCCATCGCGTCTCGCTTTAGCCCAATAGGTAGTGATTCCATACTGAGCCATGTATCTACATTCGCAGAAGATATGACTGGGGCATCGGCACTACTTGCCTTAACTGGATCTTCCGTCACTACTCGGTCTCGAAGTACGTCTTGTTAGTATGTATGTATGTATAACTCTTTATTGTATACAAAACACAAGAAAAAGATGAATAAAGGACAGCACACATGCACAAAGGCGAACTTATCCCTAAAAGTACTAGTTTCTAGTTTTGATATACTTATTTTATTGAATCAGGCGTTACATTGCGGAGGTCCTTTTCAATGAACAAAAAATATTTACCTTGCTACTCCGTTATATAGCTAGAAATTCACCACTCCACTATATTACTACAATATTATATTATTTTTATATATAAGAGAGAATGAATGGAACGAAGTTTTGTAAGCAAATTTACGAGGGAAGTGTGCTGAAAGTCAGCCGGTCGAGGGTGTCCTCTAAAAACGTACACCGAACAGATCGGGAACATATTAGAAGATTTATTTTATTAGAAGCACCCGAACCGTCGAGGATGTATGAGGTGAGTGATGAAGCGAGAGAAGTGTCAAAATAGCAGCGTTAAGCGCTGTATTGTCTCTGCTTATGCTGCACGAAATAAGGTGTGATGTATATGTATCTATGTGTGTTATTTTTATTCTATAAAAGTAAATAGAAAATGAAATGTGAGACGTAAATGGTATTAACTTAAATGCGTTCCTTAGAAAAAGGTGACGTATGCACAAGTGAACTAGATAACGCGTGTCTGTTCCGGCGTAAATGGTTGCAAGTGCTTTTACAACTCTGAAATTCTATCTAGTTTCCATCAATAAACGGTACATAACTATATACATCGTGCCTATTAAAACTTTTTCTTAATGTGAAATCTATATAAAACTTGTATTGCATACATCATAATACGTTACGAATACATTTTTTCCGATTTATATCGATTTACTATAAAAAAAGTTCTAAAAGGTAATATGCTACCTTTTACTTGGGAATCAATGGTAAGAATTACTTAAACCGTAAAAACATAATAAAATACTTACCGTTATTTTGTAAATAGAAGAAAAAGGGACTTACGTGTTTGTGAATCATGATGACTATCCTCTGTTGGACCATTTCTAATGCTATTATTAATTTAACTTGTACTTAGTGCTAAGTTAGTAAGCCGTCTCGAGCGACGATGCGTCCGGCGTGTAAAGTTCTATCGATATTTACAACTTTATACGTCGGGTTCATATCACATGGAACTTTTTTAAAGGTTGAAATCTCAAAAAGTACTTGGATTTGAGAAATAATTTATATACAGAATTGAAGCTGGAGAATAGCTTATTAAAACAAAACAATAAAATCAATTTAGTTGTTTATTATCATATAACCTTTTTCGTGGGATGGGACGGTTTAAACGTCATATTTTATTTTCCGAGTTCGTATTTTGTTTGCTGATAAACAACAGGCTTTAAGGCATTGTGGCATTAACTTTACTTCGTTTTATTCACAATTCTGTGTGTCAAATGTTTACAAACTGAAACGTATCTAAAACTCGACGTCCATCGGCCTGCGTCGCTTTTATTGGCAAAGGCTTGTGTGTGTCCATTATCTTTTTTATTTCTACTATCAATAGAGTCTGGAGACTCTGGTAGCTAACGATGATTGAGACTGGAATCGCGCGGCAAACTTTAAGATTGCAAGTACTCTATTGATACTTTATATGTATTAAGTAGTATTGTTTGATTGTTCTCACGTTCTTAGAACCAGGATCATTGATGTTATTGATATTGCAGAATGCGCTTCGTAAAAACTACCAAACCTTGAAGCAGAAATATTGTTTATAAAATACGGGTCTAGATTATTATCGTCAGATCGAGTTCAGTTTGGAATATATTCACTCATGCGCAGAATTCTTGGTGCCTCGGTTAGAGCCAATCTATTTGATTTATCTAGATGCACTTCAAAATATATTTTCTTTTTTTTAGTTTACTATTTTTATTTTTGTAATATTGATAAACAATGTACATACAAATCGCATGGTTTGATAATGATGTAGATTAAAGTTAAAGAAGTCTTCGACAGCCAACTATTTCCAAAATTTCTACTTGTGAGACTCTTCAACTCGAACTACAGATGTTATCAATCCATAATTAGCCTCGATCCGCTGTGTTATAAAATGTTTTGCAAAATTTAGGCGACTATTGCTTTGTCAACACGTATAAACAACACAATTGAATACATAGAGGTACTCTAATTTCGAAGAAGTAACGCAGCTTTTATTTAAATGTCAATTAAATCACGTTCACTTGTTTTATGTATCGAGTCTTGCAGATATTATTCCCTCTAATGGTCTGCGTGCAATGAAAAACATAGAATTTACCAGCTGCTTCTCTTCCCGCGCAAATCCATCGAGGGAATGGGCGAAAATGGTAGGAATCATGATATAGGCGATGCGTCTGGCCACCTATCACAATTTTGATTCCCCTTTCCACCTATACACCCGCAATCATGCTAAACGTGGCCTTTAGGTCTTACCTTAGGATTTGCCTACCTGTAAGGAAGAACGACGTGATTTATGTGTGTATGTGTCGTATGATAGAAAAAAGACAAGTGAATAATGTGTGATAGCTACTGGTAGTGGACTGTATAAGCGTGAATGGAGGATGATGGAAACACTTTAAACTGTATCAGTATTTAATTATGGTAGCAAAACACAGCACGTACAAATTGTGGCACAAGGCAGACTGACGGTGTAAAATATTGACATAAATATCAAAAAAAGGTAAAAGTAGGCCGCAAACCAGCCAGTAGCCAACAATGTGTGTTTGTCAATTGTATTTATTTCTCTTGTTTATTTTGCACAATAAAGAGTTTACGTACATACATAATAAGGTAGTTGTCTACATACATCTCTGTAAAACTAAATATCAATTTAATTATTTCAGAAAAAGAAATGAAAATGTAGAAAGTAAACATTTACAGATTGCGGATGCAGGCGGTCGGCTTTTAGTGAAAGGTAAATATGCTGCGCTCTACGATGCCGGAAATATCTAAGTAAACGAATGTCTGTATGGATTCGAAATGAAAAAGTATATTTGATGGAATTACGCAAGCACTCAAGTTAATAAAGGATTGAGTTGGTTAGCGTGATAAGAGATTGGCTTTAGTCGCTCTCATATATTAGGTACTTATAATGTGGACGCTTTTAAACTGATTTATTTTTTGATACAACCTTAAACTCCGTCGTATAACGTTATAACTTTTTCCTTCCATTTTAAAGATTAAATTCATCTATACGATTACGATAAGATTCAACTGCGATTTCAATCGATGTTTTATTTAAGGAACCAATTTGAAACCTCACATTGTATCTAAGTATAAAAAAAACATGGAAAGCAATTTCACAGCCATTGAGAACCTTCTGTTTTGAAGTTGGTTTAAAACTATTTTAAGTACCTTTTATAACTTCACGATAAGATTTCGCAGAACGTAAAGAGCGCTTACTTAGACAGTAGATCAGGGGTTAAAAATGTTTAAACAAAAAGGCACTTTTAAAATTTACCCGGCTACTTTTTTTGTTTCTATCTATACCTACGGTTCTTGAGTTGGATAAAAGGATTTTATCAGAATTTAGCAGCTCAGTAGCATTTTTTAAATAAACTAGTGATCTCAATCAAATTTTTTTCATTGAATTTTGTAACAAAACGACTCGTTAATTTTGCTCGTAAGTATATTCGCTGTGACGCTTGATGCGAAAATCGTTTATCTCGTTAAATTGTTAAGTTTAATTTTATTAGTTTCCAGTCATACTGGTAAAAGTTAAAACCTATTGCCGTAGAACAAAAAAATAATTGTTCAAAATATTGTTTTCGTTATCACTGGTATCCATTGACCTGATTAAATTTACATTAAATACGTTGAAAACATCTTACTCGCTAATCCCACCGCTAAGTAGCAGTGCTGCTGCTGTGTTCCGGTGTGGAGAGTAAGACAGCCGGGGAAATTACGGGCACAAGAGGCATTTCATCTTAGTCCTCTAGGTTGGCAACGCATCTGCAATCCCTCCGGGGTTGCGGGTGTCTATGGGCAGTGGTGATCACATACCATCAGGTGACCCACTTGCTCGTGTCTTCGTATTCATATAAAAAAAAAAAAAAACAATACCTTTAACTCATCATATAAATTGGTACTTATAAGACCGAATGTTGTTAGGTAGATTTATAAATAGATACACACGCCGTAGGTTATTAACTCACAAAGGATCCACTACAAAGCCTAGCTCCAACAATAATGGCATCCCGTTTGCGTATCTTAATGTATTATAGTAGGTTCTGAGTCCAGGTTAGAAATACGTGGCAAGTACGAGCAATTATTTACTTAGGTGAACAAATTAAAACAGGTCCAGGTGGAAAAATATGAGTAACAATAACTATGTAAAAAATATATCAGTTTTTGTAACTGGGAGAGATGATATTGTCATCGTTGTGCATTAATATAATTTTTGTTCAATTCAGATTTATACACGTATCTATAGATACATTCACTGTGTTAGTCGATGTTTAGATGTTCAAAATACCAAGTCAAAAGCCCATGCAAGTTGATTAAAGTTAAGGCAAGTGGAACAAAAAATTTCAATTTTTTAAAACTCTAACGAACATTTTCAAACCAGTAAACAAAAAGTCGCGCCTGAAACAATGTCGCTATTGAAGTATTTATTGTCAGCGAAATAGTCCGTTGTATTTGTGCTCATCAACAGCTTTTCTGTTGTTCACTTTTTATCGAGGTACAATACAAAGGCCATAAAACTTGTTCGTCTGTGACAAATGGCGTTCAAAAAAGCTATAAAATTGGAAACCATTTTAACGTACGACCAGCAATGAAATGGGATTAACTCTTTTTAACCTCGTGCAAGCTTTTCGCCAAAGCTTAAATATTAAAGAAGTTTAAAAATAGAATGAGATGAATTTTACGGAAATATCACACTGCGCTCGGAAACGCAAATTAATTTAGATTAATTTGTGTACTCGTAAGCTTTTTACAATTAACGTCTATCTGTTAATTGGTCAGAAGCTAACGGCTTTCAATTTTTTTTTAATTATATCAATCATTTTGCATGCATAATATATTGAATATAGGTGTACACCCCAGGAATTTTGTAATTTTATTACAATTTATCTTGTTACCTTTCCTGAAAAAGACTCCTTAATTTCTCACCTTTACAATTATCTAGAGCAGAAAACGTTAACTCAATACTTAGTTTTCGAAGTGTATTTGTACTAAGCGCCAACTATCTGGAGGATAGGTTTTAACAATCAAATCAATAAGAACTTCTGTAATTTGCTTGTACTTAGTACTTTAACATTGGAGGCCCCTAGCTACTCTAGCCGATGTTACCTTACTTTATTATGCTTTAATCAAGCTTTCAGACATATTTTCTTTGAAAAAACCTAGGCTGTTATTTGTTTAGTGCCAAAGCTGAACGCGTTGGGACTTTTATGAGCTCTAATGGACTCTCTCTAGAAGCTTCTAAAACATTACTTTCAATTTAAGTTCAGCGAATTGCCCACTTCGACCTTTAAAAAGTGCATCTTTTGAACCATTAAATTTGACATGATATTCACAATGTTGTTGTAGGCATCGAACATTTTGACATACCAATTTTTTATTTTCACGTTAGTAAAAGAAACACACATTATACACCTTTTAATCATTTATTTGAACATTTAACCTATATAAACCATATAATATATGAATGACGTAAACACATTATGTAACCATTAACTATACACGCATATACATAGTACAGTATTAATATTGTGGTACGACTTAAGACACATGAAGCACAGCAATCAAAGCACGTTATCATAAAGCTACTGTATATTTTCAGAGATATTTATCACACAGGAATTATTTAACTAATTGACTTAAGCAGACCTAATCAACACCTAGGGATAGCAACCAAAGCTACAACACAATAATTATATACAATGTACACAGAGATATACATACTTAATTGATTAATACCAATCGATAAGAAGTTTCTTACTCAACCGTTCTGGACACTGGTCGGAGGCAAAGTGAGCTCCGTGTGTTCTCCCTCCTCCATCGTACCTCTGTTCCCGGCACAGAGGGCGCTGTTGGGCATTTCAGGTTAGCCAACTCCACGTAAATTAACCGGAAATACCAGGGCGACAACATCCGGCCGTCCTGCGCACGTGCTCGTCCCGAGCCACGTACAGATCTCATGTAGGAGCTGAGAACAACAATGACAAATTAGTACATCACACATCATCTCTAGCAAGCAGAGACTTTCCCTGTGGCTCTCTACGAAGGGAGTGTAATTAAAGTATGTAATTTAAATAGTTAACTCGTTCACCCTTGTGGCTTAAACTATGTAATATGTCCATATATATATTACAAGTCGTGTATCGCCACTTACGAGTTCACCACTAGGAAGTGGCGTTCACCACGGATTCCCACTTCCTATTATTACACACTTCAAAAACACTATATATCAAAATGTTCGAAGTTACTGCATGAGATAAAGTATTCAATATAAATCACCGTTTCATCAATACCATAACAGGGGCCTTACTTCAACATTATTAATAAAATGTTCTTATTAAATGCAATACAACTTATACTACCTTAATCATTTTGGACGACAACATCTGGCTTCTCCTGGGAGTCAGAGTCTGCTCCGAGGCTGATCCAAGGTTTCATATTCTCAACGCACGCAGTCCCGTTGTAGCGCTTGGAAGACCTTTCAGCCCCTCTCATATCGGCAACCCTGTATCTGTCTTTACCGAGTACTTCAGTCACCTGAAACGGACCCTTATACAGTGGCATCAGCTTCGTACTTTGTCCTTCATTTGAGTGACTTGGTATTCTGAGTACTACCAAATCTCCTACCTCGTAACTCTGCGCTTTCTTACGTTTCGCATCAAAGGCAATCTTCTGCCTTTCCGAGTCTCTTTTTATGTTGGAATCTACTTCCTTCCTGAGCGCTGTTACGTCAACCAAGCCGTCAACATTATCGTCGTCAGTGATTCCGTCATTCTTCATTCGAATTCGATACCCGAAAAATACTTCACTTGGTACTGCAGCAGTTGTCTTATTAATTGTACTATTAATACCTAGCTGAATCTTACTAATATGCTGGTCCCATTTGTTATTATCTGTGTCCGCGCCTAAACTTCTCAAAGCATCTAATATAGTTCGGTTATAACGCTCCACCTGGCCATTAGAGCGTGGGACAGCTGTAGCAATAATGTGCGCCCTTATGTTTAAATCTTGACAAAATTCAGTAAACAATTTTGACGTAAAAGCACTACCTGCATCACAAATCAATCGCCTTGGGGTGCCAAATACTTTAAATACTTTATTCAATTCATTTATAACGATTTGACTAGTCGTATTTTTAACTGCGGAGATGAAAACGAATTTTGTAAACGAATCTACCATTACTAGTAAGTAATTGTTTTGTTGCGTAGATTTGACAAAAGGTCCGAGGTGATCAAGGTGAATGGTGTGAAACGGCCGAGCATATTTAGGAATGGGGTATAATTGCCCGGGTTTTTTACCATGAATATGTTTGTTGTAAATGCAATTAAGACAATTCTTTATGTACTTCGTGACAGTTCTCTTTAATCGTGGAAACCAGTACTTCGCTTTTATTCTTTCTATGGTTTTATCGACTGCAAAGTGCCCTACATCATCGTGATTTGCTCTAATCACCTGCCACACGCAATTTTTAGGCACTAACCAGCGTCTACCAAATTCAGTTCTACGATAAACTTTATTCCCAACTAGTTCGTATTCCGCAAATATCTTTTTATTCGCATCGGTCACGCCTGACTGTAAAAGCTCTCTGATACTAGTAATATTTGAATCTAACAATTGTACCGATAAAAGCCAATCACCTTCCGTTATTGACATTACTTCTACTTCGCTATCCCTTTTTGACACGTTTTCTTTTTCTACTGGATTACGACTCAAGGCGTCGACGTGCTGCATTTGTGAACCGGCTCTATGATTTATATCAAATGTGAATTCTTGAGTGTGCAACACCCACCTGCTAATACGCGGCACGATTTCTTGTTTAGTTAAGGCGTACCTAACAGCATTGCAGTCAGTAGTGATTTTAAATGGAGCACCCAACAAGTAATGACGAAATTTTTGTAATCCCGTAACGATAGCCAACAGCTCCAGCTCAAAAGAATGATATTTCTTTTCCTCATTACTTGTTTGGCGACTATAAAAATGGACTGGTTTTTCACCGTGTTCAGTGAGTTGCATAAGAATGCAGCCTAGCCCATCGCGACTTGCGTCTGTGTATAAATTAATTGGTAACTTAGGGTCAAAAATACTAAGTACCGCGTTATCTACCAAAGCAGATTTTAATGCAGTAACTGCTGAGTCATGTTCGACATTCCATTGCCACACAGAATCCTTCTTTAACAAGTTACTCAAAGGTTTGCTAAGCACCGCGCAATTTTTGATAAATTTTCTAAAATAATTTATAAGTCCCAGAAATTGTCTCAGTTGGTGCACTGTTTTGGGGGTAGGAAAATCTTGAATCGCTTTGACTTTACGAGTACTGGGACGTACTCCTTCGTGACTAACCCTGTATCCCAAAAACGTAACTTCTTTTTGAAAGAACATACATTTCTCTATATTTATTGTGAGACCATTGCTCTCAAATATTTGTAACACACTTTCTAAACACGCTACATTCTCTTCTAGGGTCTCTGTGGCAATAAGTAGGTCGTCCATGTAGCAAATAACCCGTCCAAATCTTAAATTACCCAAAACGGTGTCCATCAATCGCTGAAACACTGCAGGACCGTTGCAAAGACCAAACGGCATCCTAACAAATTCAAAGTGTCCATCAGGCGTGATGAAAGCAGTTTTGTGTATAGATTCAGCTTTTATTGGAATTTGGTGATACCCACTTTTCAAATCTAATAAAGTGAAATATTTACAACCTTTTAACCTGTCAATAAGGTCTTCAATCAAGGGCATTGGGTATTTTTCCTTAACAGTAATTTTGTTTAAGTGTCTATAATCTACACATAAGCGTTTATCTCCTGACGCTTTATCTACAAGAAGTGCTGGACTTGCGTAAGCAGAGCTACTGTTACGAATTATACCACTTTCTAACAGTTCATTTGTAATCTCGCGAGTTTTAACCCTTTCCGCTTCTGACATTCTATACGATCGCTGATAAACCGGTTTACTAGATAGCAATTCTATATCTAACTCAACACAGGTAGTTTTGCCTAGGTTCGTTAAATTATTTGATACGCAATGAGGGTATTTTGAAAAAATCTCCTTTAATAATGATTCATGTTCTTTGTCTGTATGAGCGCTGTCGAATGTATTATTAGTGCCAATATTAAATACTTCTGAAGATTGTGCCAATTGAAACGTTAAGCTGTTTCCGATTCGTGTATACATTATGCTTTCATCTTCCGTGAAATTTCGTCCTATCAAAATATCACAACCCGACAACGTGTCAATAACGTATAGCGTAGTAGTCAAAGTAACTGAATCTACTTTTAAATTCACTGTCACAGCGTGCGTTACTTGCGTAGTGAACTCATTTGTAAATCCTGAAAGGTTGATTGGGCTGCCTAATTCATAAGTTTGCAACTTGTATCGCTTTATGGAATCCACAGTTATTAACGAACAATCACTGCCCATGTCAAAAAATGCGTCACATTCAGAATGGTTCAAAACTACCTTCTTACAAAATTTTTGCTTAGTTTTCGATTCGTTAACTAACTTTACCTCCACATCTTTTTCGACTTTAGTCTTCACCTTCGATTTACAAGCTTTTTCTAAGTGTCCTGTTTTACTACAAGACGAGCATTTTACATTATCTTTAACAGTACAGTTGTTTCTCCTGTGCCCCGGCTCACCGCAACGATAACAAATTAGACTGCATGACGCGTTATTCTGACTACTAGGCACACCAGGCTCAACTGTACTATTACCGATTTTATCAGTTGTATTCTGATTCCAAAACGCAGGTCGAAAATGATGTTTAGGAATTACATTGTTTTTGTTTGTCTCTGTGAAAGTTTTTCCATGTAAAAATGACGCAAGATCATCGCAGTATTTAAAACTACCTGCTTCTGCCGCACTTATTATGTTTGCATCGCCTATCGAACCTACTATAATTGATATGATGTCTTGTTCACGGAAATCTAAACGCAATCTATCTATTTTTGCTTTTTGTTGAAAATAGAATTCATACAGTGACTGTTTCGGGGAAGGTTTTGCGTCTACTAGTTCTTTAAGAAGCGTATATGCGTTACGTTTCACTTGAAAAGTATCTGATAACATATCTCGCCACTGTTTCCATTGCCATTTTGTCCATTTGGATTCATTCTTTTGAAAAGAATCTAGCCATAATTTGGCAGTATTTCGAAGCTTTTGAAGTGCTTGATATGTTATCATGCTATCAGACCATTTAAATGTTCGAGAATTAGCCTCAACAACGTCTAACCAGCTGTCAACATTATCAATCAACGGATCGAATTCGGGAATCACTGACGATAGAACAATGTTTTGACTCACGGTTGGTGCAGCCTCGCGGCGACGCTTGTTTCTGTGCCGTCGCCGTCGGCTTCGCGAACGACTGCTGGCGCTGCTCGAGCCACTGGAGCTGCTGGAGGTGGAAGACGAGCTGGTTGACTGCCGGCGCGAGCGGCCTCGTTTCTTCTTTCGGCCACGTGGCATTATTGTGGGCGCAAATTGAACACTTCTGATAAAAGAAACACACATTATACACCTTTTAATCATTTATTTGAACATTTAACCTATATAAACCATATAATATATGAATGACGTAAACACATTATGTAACCATTAACTATACACGCATATACATAGTACAGTATTAATATTGTGGTACGACTTAAGACACATGAAGCACAGCAATCAAAGCACGTTATCATAAAGCTACTGTATATTTTCAGAGATATTTATCACACAGGAATTATTTAACTAATTGACTTAAGCAGACCTAATCAACACCTAGGGATAGCAACCAAAGCTACAACACAATAATTATATACAATGTACACAGAGATAAAGCTACAACACAATAATTATATACAATGTACACAGAGATATACATACTTAATTGATTAATACCAATCGATAAGAAGTTTCTTACTCAACCGTTCTGGACACTGGTCGGAGGCAAAGTGAGCTCCGTGTGTTCTCCCTCCTCCATCGTACCTCTGTTCCCGGCACAGAGGGCGCTGTTGGGCATTTCAGGTTAGCCAACTCCACGTAAATTAACCGGAAATACCAGGGCGACAACATCAGGTATTAATTATTATTTTTAAACTATACTGAATACTAGAACTCGTAGAATCTTAAATTTCTGTCTATAGCTTTCTTTCGGATTTTTCTATGTGCTCTAAAAGTCAGTACTTACCTACATAGTTTAAAAATAATTTGATATTGACAGACAGATATTTTTGAAAGCCATTGATTGGGAAGGATGTAGGTACTCATCCTAGAAGACGACCGTGTCTTTCGATCACTTTAATCATCCACAAGGCACAACTATGGAAAGGTAAATGAGGGTAAGTTATCAATTTGTCCTAATTTGCTATTCACCATTGATTATATTCCAACAGGCTATAATGGCGGTTCAAATCGGCGCTGACAATATAATTCCAATTATGAATTGAGGTAGGGATTGGTAATTACCACGTCCGTCTGTCGATCAGCATCACATAACTTGCCTAATGACCCCCTATACGGAGTATGCCTTGTATGTACCTAATCTTGTAGTACTTAAGAAATACCACTATTCTATTTAGACTTCACACCGTTGTAGATCTCTCAATACCGTGGATATTTTTAGTACGCCTTTTTAAGCAATAATGGAAATAATGAGACTATATTAAAGCTTTCTAGCCATTGTAGTCTTGGCTGTGCATTTATGATAAGTAATAGTAAATACACTATTAGGTACTTCTTTTCGTGAAATTATTGGGATAAGGTTATGTATTTACTTTTACCTAAAATGTTATTTTGATTATAGACATACTCTACATTTCCTAACAAACATCCGCTATGCAATATCACCGTTCATTTGTCAGGAAATCAGATGCGAACGATATTTTCATTCCCCCTATTTCATTACGGACAAAACTGCGATTTTTAAAGGCAAATATTTTATTGCTCCTCGCTTTAAGCCAATACAGCGAAAATAAAAACAAAAATGTAATTTTCTTTTCGAGATTCAATTTCGGTGTTTTATACGATCGCAGTCCCTTTTATTTATGACAAAATACATAAAAAGTAGTATGATAATTTATTATTTTTTCTCTTCGGCATTGCGTGACTGCGTACCAAATCGGGACCGTGAAACGTTATAAACAATGTTCCTTTAATTGAATAATTTACCGTTAGCATTTATTATTTTTAACGTTTTTCAAAATTAATTTATGTTAGCGAACTCCGTGCCCCAGGCTTACTCCTGTGTCCGACGTGGATACAATATGAACTTCATTAATATTTATAAACATCGTCTCTAAGCATGTACACAATGCTATTGTTTGGAGAAAGTCTCCACCAAGAGCGTGTTTAGGTTTGCACGTTTCAAGTTTTAAGCTTTGCAAAGCAGCGTCGCGTTATTTGCTTCGCTGTTTCGTATGAAACTACGAGTAAGTATACAGTGTCGTTTGCTCCAAAAGTCGGTCACATCACAACGGATGCGTTGTCTTTGAGGCTGTCTTGGAAACTGTTTCCTTGTGACATACATACGAGTTGCAAATTTCAAGATTTCTGTGCACGTCTTTTGTATAGGAAATTTATAGGGAAGTTTGAGATGGCTAAAAAGTCTGCATCATTTTACTCATGAGGCATGAAGAGAAAAGCAACTGATGAAATTACTGACATAGTCATGAGGTATTCCACCATGACTTATGAGACTTTTACGAGTGTCTGTGAGTTGTGTTGCGAGGAAGGGCTTATAGAAATAAATAAAGACGTACTTTCTTACTAATTGAGGAACAAATCAATTTGGTTTGAGAGCCTCACAATGTAGCTAATTACGGCACTAAGTATCGATTCGTGAGTCACAGACGGTTATGGCTGAAAGTCAGTGCTACACGTGTCTAACACCTCAGCGTAATGCTGAGCCAGCGACCGTTTCAATTTGCGATCTATTTTTATGTCTGTGTCTTTTTCTATAAAATTGTGTATATTCTCTAATATTTGTGTGTCTTGCAAAAAGGAATAAATGTCTTCTTTCTTTCTTTCTTTCTTAGGATAAAATACTTTAAGGGAAGACTTAGATATTCTGTCGCTCATATCCTCCATTTCACGATTTCTGACAAAGTTGTGGCCTCACTTCATTATGTAAACGGTATAGCACACTGAGAGCTATCGGGCTATGCATTTCACCGAGAGTGGTTGAGGCAATGACAAATTTGCCAAGCCATTGAACGCTCTCCGCTAGACCATCACCGGAATAACCAGCGATTCGGTGCGGAGTAATTGCAATTACAGTGGGAAGTTGCATCTTTACAACCACGTAAATAGTTTTATTTGTATCACGGTTAATTACGTCACACATTTACTACGGGACAGACCGGAATTACGACAGTTCGTTTAAGGTAAATTTTGTCTAATCATATACCTAACCTAACTAACATTTAAAATTTGGACCTTTTGAGATTGATGAGGTTTAATGAGGCTATACGTCATGTCCGTCTAAAAACACGAATATAATTCCTTTTACAATTTGTCATAGCTTTGCGAGTTGGCAATTCCAGATAAAAAATGAATGAAGATTATTTTGTAAATACGAAAAGTATTAAAATAAACCTAAACTAAAGCTAAATTAAAAATAACTTAGCAATAAAGTTAAACTTATGATAAAAATGTAAGTAAAATGAATTAAATAATGTAACGCTGGTAGCAATCATTTTCTTATTAAGAGTGTGATGAATCATAAATTCATCACTAGATGTTTGAATGAGCAGAATATATACATTTTATATTACATACACAAATCACGTCTTTATCCCCTATGGGGCAGACAGAGCCTAAGGTAACAGGTACCTACAGGCCACATTTAGCAAGATTGTGGGCGTATAGGTGGAAAATGGAATCAAAATAGTGATGGGTTGCTAGCCTCATCACCTATAACATGATTCCTAATATTTTCGCCCATTCCCTCGATGGGCTTTTACCATCTGCGCGGGTAGAGAAGCAACTGGTACATTCTATGTTCCTTCTTTTCTCCCAGACCAGCCTGGAAGGCGATGATGATATTACATGATGAAATTAATCCAAATGCAGTATATGCTCCGTTCCTATATAGCGTCGAATGTTTATACAAACTGAGCTTTGCGCGTTAAGGAATCAAAACCAAATCGAATTAGACCAGCGACATAAGCTGCTCAAATCACAATTAATGATTCAGTATATGTAGTTATCTATGACACGCACGTTGTCATTAATTCGGTCACAATATTTATTCAAGATAATGCCTTGTTACAGGAATATTCCATTTGCATGTTGTTTCGGAGGCTGTTTATATTAAGGTTTTAAAGTGATTCGACTGGGGTTACTACGCCGGCAGATTGTTTTACAAAAGTTCTGGTAAAAATAACTTTTAGCAGTCGTCTCCGAATCTAGACGCGCGGCATGTAAATAACGTTTTCTTCATCGTTTAACTAAACGTTGAAAAATATATATTCAGCTAGAAGGTGGAGTAAGAGTGTGAAGAACGTAAATAAAAGAAAAAGTTTATCAATTGTACAATATGAAGCATACGGAAGCAAATGTAAAAATACAAAAATATTACAGTGCATAGAAATTGAAACTACATGATAGTTGTTAGGTACACGGGGGTTTATCATAAAAACGAATTTAACAATTTGTCTATCACTGAAGTGTTAGAGTAATCACACATGTAAAAAACTGGGATATTTTAAAACTTAAAAAAAACCTAATCTATTATGAAACGAGGCCCAGCAGTGGCTTTTAGTTTTGGAGAGATGTATCGAAAACATTAACTTTGAAACAAGTAAAAAAAATTCACCAGTATAAGAATAACAGAAAGCGGGAGGACAATGTTACCAGATGATTATAATGTTCTTGTTTTCAATTACCACAGAATAACCTTAACTAAACTCCAACGGCAATAATTTATCAATTAGTTGCGCAGGCTCGGTCAACTCGGCCGTCGACTAAAAAGCCGTAGTTATAAATTTCAGCTCGCCGCAGTTACCAATATTTTGTTGAAGTTGAGCCAGTTATTGAATTTCTGTCCTCGTATATTGGGCGCGCGGATATTGTGCTAGAGCTGCGGCACATTGGCCGATATGAGACCGCGTACTTGCATGCAAATATGGTTTCCAGTAAAGAAACTGCACTGGTTGGAGACTTTAGAATATGTATGTATATCAGAGTATATTATACTTTATTAAAGTACTGACCCGTATAAAAGTGGATGCTGCCGGTCAGTTTATTTTGTGTCTTTCATGCTTTGATTTTAGTTAGCCTCACATTTACGGTTGGATTTTACAGATTCGCAAATAATTACGATAAACGACCGCCAGAACGTAAGATGTGACCCTTTGAAGTGCCCCAACGACGTATCCAAAATTGACACGCTTGAGTCTTACTAGATTTCACTTTCACCCGTTGTTTAGAGTCATCCAGTTTAGTAGTAGGAACATAACTACGGTTACTGGTGTAAACAAACAAAGATAAACCAAATGTCAGTTAACAAATAAATGAGATCACATTAATTTCTTGATGTCTAGTCGATAAACACAAAAATGACGGTTATAAAGTATTTTTAAGTATTTTCAGTATTTAATCAATACCTACAATTTAAATTTGTTTGATTAAAAGATAAAGGCCCAAGCAAATAAAATCAGCAGATATACTCGTATTTAAAGATAACATCGTTTTCCTCTAATGATGTTTTTCTTAAAACGCCCTTTTGTGTCAAACAAATTGACATTCTTTATACGGATTTTAAATTTTGTCTAATAAATCAAATTTTCAGCTCATTTGATTGAATAGGATTTGATTGAAAGTTCCTTCATTCGTTATTCTCAAAATTAAAAAAATATTTACTGAAGAATAACTGAATTTTTTACCTAGTTAATAACATATAATAAAAGTCCCTATTCATAAAAATACTGCCTATTTAGGAGTTATTTCAAAAATTAGAAAATTGGGACAAATTTGTTTTTACCTCTTATGCTGACGCAGTACCGAATGGCCGCTCAAAGCCTTGCTATGTTCCAATTTTGCGAACAAACTCAAAGCTTTAAGGCGTTCATTTAGTGAAACTTTTATTTAACATGGATTTAAATCTCAGTACGCCGGTTAAATTGGAACTTTTTTTCTTACTGTACCTACTCTCCAGCACACTGAGCGATATTTTTTCTAAAGTTCCCAAACGTTCTCTGCATTTCGATCGAAAATGGGAGAAACTTTATAATGGCTACGTTTACTAGCTACAGAGTACGTAGTTGTTTTTTATTCGCTGTGACGCTCAGAACGTTTTTTTCCAAGAATCCGGAAACCTTTTAGGGCCGAAGGAAATAACATCGCTTCTATCTAACATTTAAAGCTAATAATGCAAATTAAAGCGTACTCAAACCGACGTGATCGGAATACGGAGTTCGGCGGAGCCTTCAATCGAGATGCAGTGACGTTTACAGCTCCATCGATCAGTCTCAGGACGTTAATTGCCTGAAACCTCGACGAAACCTTACCTTAAGCGCTTCAGATCATTCCAAATTACACGATACTTGGCGCTAAAATGTTTTGGTGAGCTTGTGTCGCTGGTAAGTACTTACGATACGAAAATGTGACAACAAATTTATAAGGTGAAGGCGTCGTCCACGGACAAACTTTTTTTTAAAGAACTGAGATGGCAAATGAGCAAGCACTCGATGACCACCCCTCATAGACACTCGCAACACTAAGGGCCTGTTTCATCACCCTCAGTTAAGAGCCTGATGTTTTAAGTGTCAGTTAGCTATGATGTCGTCTTCTGTTTCGTAGTAATAAATAGAGAGGGAATCATAGTTAACTGACCTTTAAGATACCAGGAACATCACAGAAACCACTTGACAGAGAGTGGTGAAACGGGGCCCAAAGGATTTTAGATCACAGACGTGTTGCTAGCCTAGGGGGCTGAGATGGAATACGAGTACCTCGTGCACCAGTAATTTCTCTGGTTGCCTTATTGTACATGCCAAAATACGACGCTATAAATATAATATGTGATAAAATTAAAAACTAAAACTAATTTAAACTTTCCCAACGGCTAAATATGCAATATAAAAGGCGTTAATGCCACAGAAGCGAGGGAAGTTTGAAGCTACAAAGTAAATAAGAAATGCGCCCAAGACTCTGCCTATTTTATAAAAAGTGCGAGCTGAAGTCTATCTTATTATTGGTACCATTTGCATCATTACCATTTCAATCAATACAAATTTGATCAATGGTTTTTAAACCATCAGCACATCGTCACGCATGACCGGCCCGGGTCGGAACGGAATTGCAAAGCTCATCATTACCCCTTTTACCGAAAACTGAATCATTTTCTTCCGCAATCTATATAAAAGGGTATTTATTCACTTTGTTGCCTACTCAAAGCTAATTACTTCCTGACATTACAAGCACCTTTCTTCAAAATCCAAAGAAAAAGCTTGACGTTATATGAGATTTTAAGTGGGTTCCTAAGGTGGAAATGCGGCGAAGGAAAATAATCGAAGTGCTTTGATCGTACGCTGTAAACTGGTGGGGTGCGTCTTAATAAGGGTGTGACATCTCTTTGACGGCGACACGGGATATGAGGGGACGCTGGGGCGTACGTCGATTGCACTTGTAGTGAGCCATATGTCTCGATTTATACTCGCACTTGAGTTATTCAATATTTATGGTGCTTGGAAAAGTTAAAACTGTTGGAGTAAGATTTCAAGCGTTTTACCAATTTTGGAAAAGGATTTGCCAATTTTACATACATAACATACATGTATCACGTGTCTATATTCCTTATGGGGTAGATAAAGCCTAAGGTAACAAAACCTTAAAGCCACTTTTAGCATGATTGAGGGCGTATAGATGGAAAGGGAAATTAAAATAGGGATGGGTTACTAACGGCTTCGCCTATAACATGATTCCTAAGACTTTCCCCCATTCCCTCGATGGGCTTTTACCATCTGCGCGGGTAGAGAAGAAACTGGTAAATTCTATGCTTTTGCTTTACTCTCAGACCAGCATGGAAGAACAGAGATACACGTAGCAGAGTGTGACAGAGTGTCGAAAATCGCTACGTGTTTTTTTCTTCATCATCACTACAAACAATCGTTTAGTTTTGCTGCCGTGTACTAATAATTACTTCTTTTATTTACGCCAATAGCAACCGTTCCTACACTTTGAATGGTTGCACAGTAAGATTATTGTATCGAAAAAGTGCAAGACAAGTCGCTTCATGAGCCCAGTCTATTATAGCAGACCGCTTGAACGTACCATTCAATAGTGATAAACCAGTGTGCTGAATGAAAAAAAAATTGTAAAGAAAATGAAAACTGATCTGATTAGTCCTGTAAATTAGTTAAAAAATATTTTGAGCTGTTTTGTCAGATTTGAGAAACACATTCGATTTTCGAGTGTTGTAATTTAAAAAATGGGTAACCTAGTAACCAAGCTACTAACGGGAAAGCACTCTACTTCCCAGCAATAAAGCTTTACACGTTCTTTTGCTGTTTCTTTATTTTAATCTAACTCGTACAAAATGCCGCGAGATAACGATAAATCACTCTGTACGTACTACGAATAGCGGGGTTCAAGTTTTTTCTCCTCGTCACTACACACGTATAGTTTTATTGTGTTAGGAGTGATGTATGTGGGTGTGTGACAGTACAAAATTGAAGACGTGGTTCCAGTGCAGGCGTTGCCTTATTTGAGGTGGATTATACTTACACTCATTATCCAGTGTCTTAAAAGTGTTCCGGATCATTTCAGCAGGTGATTATGTTTGTGTATTTTTTCGTCATAATATTTAATTCAAAATTAAGTCACTTCTTTGACGTCGTACACTTTGAGCGCGACCAAAGTTTGAACCATTCGTCAAATAGAATTTAAAAAATCCTAAAATATTTATAGGGGTTCTGTTAAACTAACACAACCAAATTAAGATTGTATAAAATAAACTTCCATGCTTGTCTAGGAGTAAAGGAAAAACATAGAATGTACCAGCTGCTTCTCTTCCCGCGCAGATGGCAAAAGCCCATGGAGGGACTTGGCGAAAATCTTAGGAATCATGTTATAGGCGAGGCGGCTAGCAACCCATCACTATTTTGATTCCCCTTTCCACCTTTACGCCCGCAATTATGCTAAACGTGGCATAAAGGTCTTATTTATTACCTTAGGTTCTGTCTACCCTGTAGAAGGATATAGTCGTGATTTGTGTATGTATGTGAGCTCACTGCATTACAACGAAAACGTAACACAATCTTTGAACACGCGCTTAACAATCGTCAATTTACAGAATATAATAATATATACAGGGTGCTCGCGAGGAACCCGCATAACTTTGCCACCGTATTCCTGACCATGTTTAGAAAATAAAATGTTGTATAAAGTAAGCTGGATTCGGCTTAGTTTGCGAGTAATTAATATTTTTTGCTTTAAATAGAAACCAGTATAATGCACCTTTATGATAGCGACGTTGCAAGACCGCGTCATATTATCTGACTGGCGTAAACTGCAGAAGTTCGTTCCTGTCACTGTCTTTCTGTTTATGTGTCATTGAAAATAAATACGGCCGCCATTAAGGAGAGAATAAGAAGTAGAATATTAAAATTCTTAACACAGTGTTATTTGTAAAATCGATTGATTTCTTATGATGGCATATAATAACGATGCTTAGATATCGCAAGGGCCCCCCGCCTTGGGTGGGACTGGATATTCACTTAAAATATGAGAAACTACACATGAAAGTAAACAGTTCGTGATGATAATATTTTATTACCCATAATTATGTTATGTTCAATGTACAATAACAATATTAAATAAATCAAAACGAATTTTAATGAGTAATCTCATTCACTAGCCTTCCGTCCGCAGCTTCGCCCGCGATAAATTAATTTTCCCGTAGGAAAAGGTATTTTCCCGCGGTAAAAAGTAGCCTATGTTTACTCTTTTTTCGACTATCGACGTCAACCGTCTAAGTTAAACCGCACAATTTGTGCAATAGGTAGGAAAATTATGATTTTTAATCTATCGTGAATGAAAATTTATGTTAACTTAGTAATTACCTATTCGGTTTTATTAAACTTTATGATAAGGGTCTTGTTATTTGTTTTTTTAAGTAAAAATACACAATCATTAATCAATTTGTTCATTTATTATTACACGACAATACATGAATACCCTAGTACACGAGTAATTGTAAATCACTGTATCAGCTACGTGCAAAGCCGGGACTTGCGTTGAAATCCGGGGACGCTGAGCTAGAATACTCAAAATCCGCAATAGCACTCCCACGTTTCTCAGGATCTGAGTGATATTTTGCACCATGGACCGAAAACACTCTGCAACATTTTTTTTAGCTGTTAGGTTGACCGTCTGATCACTCGCAATTTCTTCAAGTTTTATTACAAAGATTATTTTTATCTTAATTACATTTTCTACACCGTTAGAATCAATAGCAACAATGTCACCCATCATCCATGTGACTGATGTCATTATTTAAAGTACACACTCGACACTCGAAGGAAATTTCCAAGTGGCCAGTACCGAGAATAATACCAAAGAATAAACTTTTTGAACGCAAATACGAATTGCTAAACTGAATAATTAAAGTCAAAGTTTACGAAGCACGTTTCCAAAATGAAATAAAATATTACTTTTAATCAAGCAAATCACTTCCTCCTTTTGATCCTTTTCTGCTTACTTATATCGTGCTTTTGGTAGCATTGCTGGATTCAAAACATTAAACATTACGTCAGCAGGAAATGTCACGTTGTCATTGGTTGACCATTTTTGTTATTAAGTAACCATAGCAACGTTAGCTTCCGGAAAATCGTGTTCAGTCATTGGTTGGCCGTTTTTGTTATTAAGTAACCATAGCAATGTCAGCTTCCGGAAAATCGCGTTCAGGCATTGGTTGAACGTTTTTGTTATTAAGTAACCATAGCAACGTCAGCTTCCGGAAAATCGCGTTCCGTCATTGGTTAACCTTTTGTTTAAACGTAACTGTAGCAACGCCCGCCTCATTGGTCAACAGAGTTCGGCCAAAGTCGTTATTCCAGCCTCGTAAGAGTCCGGACCCCGATTTGTATTACACGAGCAAGTTGCGAACATTGACAATGTCAATTTGTCAAGTCGAAAGTCTTGGGCAAAGAGAGAGAAAGAGATAACAATAACAAACGTTGCCAGCTCGTCCTATGAGGCATTGTGTTACTGGTGAACCAAAAATAATTTATTTAATTTGTATGAAAAGTTAAAAAAAGTTAAAAATCATATTTCGACCTATGTTATATAACGTTTTTTAATCATTACGACCTCAGGTATACACTGGTAAAGTTATGCGGGTTCCTCGCGAGCACCCTGTATAGCAATATAAAAAGGAAACGTTCTTCAAACTTTATTTTACTAACTTTATTGAAACAATTCGCGCCCACAGTGGCTTATTTTTTCTCTTTAATAACCGTTATTTCAAAATACTCGCTTAAACTCAGGCGCAGTATGAAAGCTTAAACGGATAAGCGAGGTCGCTGAAATCCATCCATTCACATTACTTGGCTGCTAAAGTCTGAGGCGCTGTCAGGGGGATTTCAAAACGTTAAAAACGTCAGCCTAATGCTTACCGAAAAGGTATAGGTGTATACTTTTACCGGAAGCCTATAATATATATTCATCTATTACATATTCGGAAAGGTGGGAAGCGTACAACCGTTCCATCGCCTATATTTTTATAATTATCAGGTGATTTATTTACAAAAATAAAGTAACCCCGCGATCAAATTTAATAAATTTGCCATAAAATCTACTGACATTCGAGATCAAAACGTGCAACTGGAAAATATACTTGATTATAATATTTCATTTACTTTATTATCGGACAAACATTTACATTTTCACGTCAGTTGTTGTCTGAAATGTACCGATTTCTGAAAAGCCTCAACCTTGGAGCGGAGACGTTGGCAACAGACCCTCATTTGTCACTTTTTCAGCTTCAAGATCCAGGCTATTACTTCAGACTATCGCAAAACAATGCCCATAATTATAGTCTCAATTAATTTCGTCGCTCTCCTTTACTATTACAAAATTCCTTTGTTTGTGACGTGTAGGTACTTCATGAATTTACTTTCATCATCGTCATCATTATCAACTTTATCAGCAGGAAGAGATAGTTACGCGAGGATATCCACGGCAGAAGTTTATATCTGATTCAAGTCATAAGTCCGACATAATATTATTAGACTGCGATGTATTGAAAGATCTGTCAATTCCATTTCTATACACACCGCGATCTGATAATACATAAGATAGCAACTCAAATTGCAATACAGATGAAGCGTGTAGCCTGGTACATGCCTACGTACATACATATACTATATACGTACGTATAGTAGTAGCGTAGAATTAGTACATTACTGCAGAGGCCGTGAAGTAAGGGATTGCTGGACGAGTTTGGGGTAGGTGGCCGAGTCGAAGACGAGGCCAGATAGAACGAGTCCTGCAATCCCTGTTCCGGCCAAAGCTTGTATAGTGCTTTTCTCAAACAATGTGAGGAAATATTAAAATTAAAATAACTAATACTAGACAATCAAGTAAATCATAGTTTATTATAGGGAAAAAGTAATTTACTTTTTTCCGGTAGCATATTTTGCATAGCTAAATTTGCGTCCTCTTTTAAATGAGGCGGAGTACAGTTCATAAGTTCCCCGTCACTTTCATCACTAGAAGTCATTTTTATTTCTGTTAAATTATAATAACAATCACTACGAAATACGCATAAGCAGAAAAAAAGATTTTCGATTTGCCACCTTTTTTATTTTTTAAATGTACTAATTTGATCCAGCTATTTGAGCACCATGTTTAACCGCACATAAATATAGTACCATAGATTTTTTTTTATGTCGCAATTATGCTTAGGTACAGATTGTGTTGGTGGTTGGCTGTATGTAATTTTTTCCTTTGCCAATTTAATTTTATAGAAATTTAAAAAATTTGAGCAGCGGACAAAAATGGATTTTCATACTAACTTTTGTGGCCTAAGCCAAGAAGTAATGTAGGGAGCCATAAACGAGAAACTGCATGTCCTCATATCGGGACATTAACGCATACATTTCCGAGCATGTTTGAGAAAATAATATTACTTGTGAGGGTAGTACTAAAATGGAAACGCGTTGATTCAGTTCTAGCCTAAATTTACCGTCAAAAACATTTGTGTCAACTAATAAAGCCGCAACCACCAGTGTGTTTCATTAATTCGCACCCGAATATTTTGGTCACATACTCACAGATGTCATAACAAAATAAAACTAATTCAAAATACTCAGCACCCCAATTGGGCACACCTTAACATAATTAAACTAACAACAAAAGCAAGCCCTGCCCCTGATAACATTATTGTTGTAAACCGTGGGTCCGAAAAGGCTTTTAGGAGTTTCCAGAAGGTGTCTATTACAGTCGGAGATGATAGTAACCGTGCACTCGTGGACAGAGAAATGTGTACACTTTTTTATAACATGCAAAGGAATGAGATGCGGAAATGTAAAGATATCTTTGTCCTTGTGTGTATTGGGGGGGCTGTGATAACGAGCGTGTCAGAATTTTGCGAAACAAACGTATGTCCGAAACATTAAATCACGGTCCATGCGAACGAAAGAGCGAGGCCAGCGCGGCTGTCCTACGGAAAAAGAAAGTAACTAACATTTTTGTCAAAACCGGTGTTTTTGTATTTTTGGCACTTTTAGACGATAACGGATGTTGCTACATTCATGGAATCACCAAAAGAGCCTTAGTTTTAGAGATAAATTTTCACCAAACACAGTAACTGCACGCACTGACTCACAATATCTACGGAAAAACAAAGTAAACCGCAGTTACAACGCATAAATGAGGTAATTGCATGTCGTTTACTTTGTTTTTAAGTTGTAATTTGATCCACTTTGTTTTTTGTTTGGTAAATCGTTTTTTATTGAGACTTTGATTTAGTTAAAACAAAAGTAAATAGCATTACTTCATTTTTGTATTGTAAAGAAGCGTCAAAATTACCAATTTATCTACGCAAAAACAAAGTAACTCAATTTTAAGGGAAAAAGAAAGTAATTGAATGGCAGTTACTTTCTTATTACAATTTTATTTTAATAAACTTCGTTTTTAAGCCTCATTTACTTTGTTTCTATATTTTTAAACTGAATAAACTGCTTCATTTAAAAATTTTGAAGATACTGCTTTGGCACTTGCTTTATTTATTTGTAGCTTTCAGAACGCAGCCCGTATGGTCCAGCAGCCCTCGCCTGTATTTTTAAGTGATTAATAACAGGCTGAATCTTCATGAGTTCGTTCGGTTCGACGAGACGCCCAAGTTTTACCTTTTTGCATGTTCTCAAAGAGGTAGGTAATGTAGTGCGCAGATGTAATACATGTCGATTTGGTAGGGTGTCTGACTAACAGTAAATTTTTTATTGACATTTTGAGATAATATTATGATAATAAACTCGGAAAAACAATTGTCCTACTAAATCGATGGTTTGAGTTGGAGCGTCCTCCACGCCGAATATGTCAAAATAACGAGGTCATAAAAATTATTAATAACCAACTGATTTTTTGTATGCATCTCAGTAAATATTAGTATAATTGAATGGCCACAAAGTCCTACAAATGTAGTGGTAGGTTTTCCTAGTCTTACACTTGGAAGTTGTCGATTCCACGGTAACCCTTTTTTCATGAATAACAACCTAGGTTTGATTTTGTCCTATCCGGAATAAGGTGTAGAACACAATTTTACTTACTGTCCTACACCAAAAGTGGTATGTATTTCCAGGGATTGATATATTTTGTCCACATTTTTAACTTTACATTTCGATCACGGAAAATAAACTGCGGTGGGGACAACAGCAACTTGGAGTAGCGTTTACTACACAATACATGTTATGAGTATATCTATACAGGGCGTCACAAAACCCTTTAACGTTAATTCACGAACTTGTTCGTTATATTGGTTTGAACACCCATGCAAAGTATGAGACCCTAATCAAAACTCAAAAATATTATATATATATGGAAACTTAAATGGAGATTTTACAGTTTATTTTCCGTAATACAGAGTTAAATTCGTAAACAATCCCGAGTGAATGACGTTGTCGTTAGCCACTCACTTGCTTCCGATTTTAAGACAAGGTAACCTAAATTGTTTTGTCATTTCACAAATACGACGGCACAGTGCCACGTTATTTTCTAAAATCGATAACTTTGTTTCTACTCAACCATTTTCAAATATTTTTACTATTTCATAAAAGCAATTAAATGAAGAATTAGATAGCAGCGCTATAACTATTATAATACCAAAAATATTTTTTAAAAATGCACAAAGTTGACATAGAGAAATAATTGCAGTTTGAGTAGAAAACTATTTTTAATTAAAAATTTAGAGAGATAACGTATCTTTTCTATTAATTAATTTAAAGTAGACTAAACAAGCTTTCATTTGATACCAAATAACCAGTAAGTTTTCTTATAAAAAATATAAAATAAATAATAATTAAAATAATTTCAATATTCCTGTAGGACTAGCGATATATACCCATTTTTCGGTAGGACACTGTTTGATTTAGGCAAAGTGTGCACTAACTGAACGTGTGTTTTTTTTGTCCTACGGTTAATAATAAAAAAAGTGTTGCCGTGGAATCGACAACTTCCAAGTGTAGGACTAGGAAAACCTACTACTACATTTTGTAGGACTTTGTGGCCATTCAATTATACTTATATTTACTAAGCTGCATACAGAAAATCAGCTATTTATTAATAATTTTTATGACCTCGTTATTTCGACATATTCGGCATGGAGGACGCTCCAACTCAAACCATCGATTTTGTAGGACAATTGTTTTTCCGAGTTTATTATCATATTATCTTAAAATTTCAATAAAAAAATTACTGTTAGTCAGACACTTTTGACACCCTACCAAATCGACAAGTAATTACATCTGCCCACTACATTACCTACCTCTTGGAGAACGTGCAAAGAGGTAAAACTTGGGCGTCTCGTCGAACCGAACGAACTCACGAAGATTCAGCCTGTTATTTATCACTTAAAAAAACAGGCGGGGGCTGCTGGACCAGTAACCGTCATAAAATTACGCGCGCGTAACCTGACAGAATCTGTCATGTTTCGCTAAATCTGATTTAGACCTTGCTTATCAAAATTCATTCTCAACGGAACTTTTCGAGAAGTTTTGTTTCTAAATAGTTGCTTGAGGTAGAAATAAATAATAAAATTTATTGTATATTGGTACCTACCTATAATAATTTAATATCTTATCACACTAAACAATCCCCCGGGTCCCCCAAATGACAATCTAAGTAACCCCCATCCCTATGTTTCCTATTAGCCTTGTTACTTATTAAGCGATTTAAATAAGTAAATGATTTTACAGTGTGTAGAAAGAATTTTTATTCTTTAAATTTCTCCCTAACACCTTGTAAAAACAAGGTAAGTACTATTACTTCATTATTTAAATTAAAACTTGTGTGAGGAATATGCTTATTAGCAATTAAAAAATAAAGTTAAAGTATTTACTTTGTTTTTGACTTGAGACATTTATTTAAAAATAATTAATTTACTACGGAAAAACATTTTTTGGCATTTAAAAGAGAACTAAAAACAAATTGTCATAAAATTGTTATACAATAAGTAGAGCAAATTATTTGACACATTACTACATTTAAAAAATGGTGGAATAGTTAATAGAACGTTTTAAATTAAGTTTTTTCGGTTTTTTCGCTCTCCTGTAAAATTTACTAAACTGCAGTTACTTTCTTTTTCCGTGGGGCAGCCGAGCGAGCCAAGTACGTAAAATCGCACAACTGAGTAAGATGCTCAGAATACACCATTCTATTTAGAACTTACTTAGCCTGGCCACAAAAATGTTATATACACGTTTTAGAGAAGCCTAAGGTCGATGATCGAATTCGAGATCAAAAATGTAAAAAACAAAGGTCTATAACATTACAATTATTATTTTAAATGGCAATAAAAAACAATATCATATTACATTTTTTAATCACGAATTCGATCACCGACTATAAGTTTCTAGTTTTCCGCGAAGTGAAATGTGTTGAATATCGGGTTCAATGGTTGTCTAAGCTTTTTGTGGTAGCACGAACCAGGTTTAACGTGGAACTTCTCTTTTATCTTTAAACAGCAATAAAATAACAAACAGGTGCTGTCGGAACACTAACTGAATTTTTTTTATTGTAACAGACGTTGTCGCAACTCGTAATATAAGCTTATAAGTGCAGCTTCCGTCGAAAATCGTTGATGTTTTACTACGTGTCACGAACTCTGACTTCGTCCAAGAAAAATATTAGACATTATGATAGCATACAAAATTCTATCGTACTTTGAATGACAACGTTTGTTTTAAAGAAAGAAAATGTCTTATTTCTTTTTGATCTCTTCTTATTCTTCTTCAAGGGCCTCTCCAACTAGTGCAGGCCAGCGATTAGTTTTTGGGATCCATCTCTATTGCCTGCGTGCCTAAAAAGTTATGTTGCTAAAGAGATGCCCGTCCAGTCCCTTATGTTACGGAGCCACGATTTCTTTCTGCGTCGCAACTCGTCTCTTTCCTGCAATCTTGCCCATCAATATTACTTGCAGGAGTTCATATCAGTCATGCCTAAGCACGTGTCCGATATACGAAACGACCGATATGATCTTTTTGATGTGGTTTTCATAAATTATTGGCTTTGAATGCCGAACATTTCCACTGACAATAATAGCATAATGAATAGAGAATTGAATAATTGACTAATTATGTTTCTGTGTACTTACTGCGAAACTCGGCTCATATTCTACCGGGGCTCTAAATAAATAACATCATGTTATTTCAGCCCGGGTATAATGAAGGCGGCGGCGACATATAAAGTCATTTGACCCTTCATTATTGTGTATTCAAATTCACAGAAGGATTGATAACATTGTTAGCTGAAAGTATTTACCTTGGTTGGTAGGGACATGAACTAGAAATTTTACGTGACATACATAAGAAGTAAAATGTTATATTATGTACTTAAAATTACAAGTAAGGACTTCCATAATTATTTTAACAATTCATAGTTTAAATTTAGATTTTTTGTAATTTTGGCGATATGATTGTATTTATTTTACGCAGGTTTCCTTGAATCAATGAACAGAGAACATTGTCTTGCTGCTACGTTTTGTTTTGATAGAGCAGAGAAATGAGGTCAATGCATCATCATAATATTATTGTCACATGAATTCAAACTCAACCTCAAACTCAAACTTAAATGCAAAGCATTAAATACTGTGTTTATTACTGTAATTCGTAGTATTGTCATGCGGACGCGACGCCAAATACAACGTCGCAATAATAACCTTTCACCTCAGAAATGCAAAATATAACATTCAGAAACATGTAAGTCTACATTCTCACCGTTTATTTCCATGGTCTCGATTTACAATTCTTTCGTAGTAAGGATGTAAGACTTTTGGCTTTAAATATCCTGTTTCCCTCAGTTGTCGGTTTCCCCAGCTCGCGAGATTCCCCTTTGAGTCAAATACAGGGGAGACATTTATAGATTTTCTCTTGTGAGATACCCCGATGCATCAAACGTTGAGGTAGAAATAATCCTATAAAGCTCTGGCGTCCATCGCCGAGCCGGTGGTGCGGTGAGCACGCCACACTCGTAAATATATTTTATATTCTGAACGAGTTCATGGAAGTATTGACGTAACAAACACGAATCCTAACTCCAGTGCAGTCATAGCTACAAATGCTGCCAACGTTCTACAAGATAGATGATGATGACTGTAAAAAATTAGACCAGAGAATCGTTTATTAAAACACTAGGAGCTTGTAGTACACGTGTTTTAGTACAAGATTAGCACATACAAGAAAGCATTGCATTTCGGTATGTTTTAGTGATCCTACCCTAAGCCGTTGAAAATTTAGTTGGTTTGAAATAAACTGTGTAAAATGTTGTCATTTTTGAAAACTTTAGCACAGACTTGTCCCCCGAATCAAAGTTAGGCCGAAATGAAATTAGAAATTGTCTATGCTACATTACACAAACAATCTGTTCAATTTCAACGGCATCCAGTAAGTTTTTGCGACATGATAGAAGATAATCTGGAACAACACCTTTGCGGTTCCGTTAGTAGCTTGCTTTTACTGTTTAGTGTTAGCTCCTTGTTGCGGGGCTTAACGACTGACTTCAGTCCTGAAATAATGGCTTTAACTGCCTATACAACTAGAACACAATATAAAAATAAATGGTTGTTACCAAAGTCCAATTTAGCGATGTTTAAAAATGGACCACAATATAAATGTACGCAAATAGCGAATAAAATCCCTGAATACATTAGACAAGAATCCCGAAACAATATATTTAAAAATAACTTAAAGACATTCCTTATAAAAAAATGCTACTATTCTGTTAACGAGTTCCTAAATGATCAAACTGTAAAGTAATTTAAATGAAACTACAGAAACATTGACATTTCAAACTACCTATAGATATTTTTCTCAAATTTATATGACATTATTTATAAACCATTGTATTGATTCTAAGTTTAAGATTGTTAAGTTAAGATTATAAGTTAAGATTGTTAAGTTATTATTGATTCTTAGATTTAATTGACATTCCATTATACTGATACTTAACAGAAACATCAGCAACATTATAACATATTATTTATTCACACCCTAAGGAATAATACAAAAACACAGTTCCTATGAATGCAAATGGGCATCTTATAAATGCAGCACCACTTAACCGAGTAGCCATAAGCATACATTGTACATTACTCAAATCACATTATGTTGAAGGAAATACTTATTGGAAAGGTTTATTGGTTTAACTTTATTTCTAGTACACACTAATTAATTGGGTTCTGGATTAATGTTTATGAAACGTCACACCGATAGGTTCATCTGCAAGGGGGCTGACACAATATACTTAAGTATTATGCGTAGCTGCACGGAGTAGTTGAACTTCCTTCGGCTGCCGGTGGTGAGACGAAAAGAGGAGCTTCCGCCGTCAGTATGGGTCTTTTATAGCGTGTAGTTTTTGACAGTCCCGGATAAGTCACGCTTAGTGTTGCCAATGTAGACGCCAAAACACCGTGACGACAACATACTTATTTTGAAACGTTGTCTAGATACATATTATTACACTTGTACCTAATAGATTAAGCATTGTTAACATTTTATACCCTGACAGGGTGTCATGTACCTACCTCCATTTTCACAGTAACATCTATATTTATGTAATGAACATGACTTGAATGATTAAATAAATAAAAATAAATAAATAAATAAATAAATATACGGGAGTTCGACAATATCCGTAACACGAAGTAAACGACTATTTTGCGACCGGCGGCACATCAACCGATTTCTAATACACTGCGTGTGTTGCCAGTTAACCACTGTGCGGTGTGCGTCTCGACCGTGTAATGAACAGAGAAATGGCTCCCCACATCGTCAGTCGAGCATTGTCGAGGCTGGGCCGTAAAACAATGGCGAACATGCCTCGTGATAACGACTGCTCGCCTCATAGCTCGGTCGGTGCTGTCGGAGAAACATTTACTGGCAACTAGGAACAGCACTGCATTTGTATAGAAACTTCGAGCTAACTTAAAACGAGATAGCTAAAAGAAGAATCTACCGTGGAATGTCAAAACACCCGAACTAATCTGACCCAACATCGTGTAATTATCAGACTTCGACTGTATGAGATTAGAGTGGCTTTCAAACCGCTTAAGAACTGTCAATCCAACTATGGATAAGAATTGATAAAACTACTTCTAATAAACGACCATAGAAGTCAATTTACGTATCTTTTAACATCAACACTGATCCCCTTCGATTCGTTGTAAAAAGTAATCAATAACTTTGTCACGAATACCGAAGCCCTTCCGAACTAAACGCCAAAGCCAATTTTGTCATCAACTTATCCAATCTATAAAAGGTTTCATTAGTAAAACGATTGTATACATCAGTACCTATACACTTATTCGTAAGTAGGTACAATCAAACAAATTGATTCCTGATCCACTGTGTACCTACACATTAATTTTACAAGGAAAGTTGTAACGTTTACTGTGAAAACCTTCTAGCGTAGATTATGAATCAAATTATTTGATAATACCTGAAGTAAATCTACAGTGTGTGAATTTCATACGGCCATAGATTTTAACAACTGGTAATTATACACACTAATTAGCTAACATAAAAAAAAGTGTAACGGCAACATTACTTGAATTTTATTTTATCATACAAATGAATTTAGCTGCTTGCATGCTGGTCTGGGAGTAAAGAAAAAACATAGAATGTACCTGCAGTTGCTTATCTTCCCGCGCTGATGGTAAAAGTCCATTGAGGAAATGGGCGAAAAATTTTAAAATCATGTTATAGGCGATGCGCCTAGCAACCCATCACTATTTTGATTCCCCTTTCCACCTATACGCCCACAATCATGCTAAACGTGGCCTTTAGGTCTTGTTACCTGAGGCTATGTCTACCTATAAGGGATAATGACCTGATTTATGTATGTATGTATTAATTTAGAATCTATCTTTAAAAGCATAATTCATAATATTAATATGTGTGGTAAAAAAGCATGCTTTTATCATTTTAAAAGTACTGTGTACAAAAATTAAAACAAGATAACCAACATAACTAAACATCATTAGTTTTATATACCAATGAGACAGACTTCATATGCCGGTAATTTTATCGGCTTTACTCTCCACACCGACAAACAATAGCGCAAGCATTAGTCATTAGCAAGCGAGACGATGGTAGCGATCCGGATGGACCTCGTTAGAGGAAGAGCTTGCTGAAAATTCTGCGAAACGTACAGGTGTTTATTACAATTAATGAATTTCATAAACAATTAAACGTTACAACAGTACTTCACTTGGTTTATAGTTAAAATTAACAAGCAACGCGATTTACGTTGTTTGCGCTAAGTTGTATAAGCTTGTATACAAGTATAAACACGCGGTTGCTTTTGCTGGATGCGGTTTTGTAGACTATTACACTGTTCTGCTAATTACTACCTAACACAACTGTTAAGGGAAAACTGCTTCGCCCTTGGCAGACAGAAAGGACGATAAATTGTAGAAATTAAACTAGACTGTGACTTTTTTCGTATCCGTCACATTTTTGGCTTCAATAGTTTTTGAATATGGCAATAATTTCGTATGTACTTAAAAGTTTAGTTTCTTTCCATCGGTTGTCTATATTTTCTTGTTGAATTCACATCACATGCAGAGAATATCATTTTAGCATAGAATCCCATAAAACTTAATGCATGTTTTATAGGTAACTAGCGACTCGCCCCGGCTTCGCACGGTATATTATGCATGTATTATACATACAAACCTTCCTCTTGAATCACTCTATCTATTAAAAAAACTGCATCAAAATCCATTGTGTAGTTTTGAAGATATAAGCATACATACGGACACGGGGACATAAAAAGCGACTTTGTTTTATACTATGTAGTGATAGTGATAGTGATGATAGTGATGATGAGATAATGATAATTTGAATTCTCATGAACAAACCCAAACTAAGTACTTAATGTCATTCAACGTACGGATACTTGGCGATACGGAGGTGGCCGCAGGTTGCCTTTTATTCGGAGCAAATGGAATCACCCGTGGATAACTGAAAAATTCACACATGGGTAACGCCAAAGGTAGTTCTAAAGCTTTACTATGGTGGATCTTGGCCTGTTCTCTCTCGCATTGTATGCATTCGAAGTTCATTGTAGTTAAGTAAGTTATGAATTGGATTCCATTATGTACATGTCAAGACTTAAAAGAAACGCACGCCTGCTTTCGGTGATGACTTTTAATTGTAACCCGTTCACATCACGGCCTGGCGATTTAATGAAATTTGCAGGATATTTGTTGGCTTTAGTGCAGTCTTATCTAAAATTTTTATAGGATGGGATGGAAGGCGAAAACATAAGCGTTCGTTTCGTTTCGTTCGTTTGTCCTGTAAGAAACTTTTACGCGTAAGAAAGTACTGTACTGTACAGTAAGCAACTTTTACTACTTTTACTCGTAAATAGAGTTGATACCTGACAAAAATTAACACCCTTATTAATGAGTATACTTGTCTTGTTCAACTTATGGTAAGTAACTTGACAGACAAAACATACGTTAGGCCATACCAGATTTGTAGCTTTTAATGAATTAAGGGTGTCAACATAAGGAGATATTTTAAAGTTTACGAACACCATGTGCACTCATTTTCTGTTCCTCCATTAGCTCGTAATGAAATAGGCTCGGAAGGGTGTCAGGTCGTCAGGTCGCCCCCCATCCGTCACAGTCAAGCGGCAGGTACGCCATTAATATGGCCTACAGACGCCGGTCGCGATACTGCCGTGTGGGGATTTACTGAGTAATGGCCAGCCAATACAGAAAGGCTTCATCTATAGTAAACGACAGCAGGAAGCAATTATAAGAGGAGAAATGAATATCATTTGTCAGGTCAGCCGGATGTGAAAGGATCGTCTCGATTTAGAAAGTTCTACCCGAAGTTCGGGAGTGAAAGTGGTTGGCGAGCATAATGATTTTGGCTTGACGTTCTTGCTTATAAAACTTATAATAAGCGAATCGTTATAAAGACTGTTCGAATCACAACACACTTCAACTTCAGAACCTTTTTCATTTGACATTAATAGAATGATACTATAGCTATGTAGGTACAAACATGATTGTATTGTAATCCAAATGGCAAATCAAGTATACTTGCTGGAGAAAACGCATAAAATTACATTTAGCTATGCATACACACAAGAAAATTGTACATTTTAACTTGCAACGTGCAGTATTTTGGTTAGTTGACGTCTTTGTTTAAATCTTCAGAATATATGACAGTCTTCCAATTTATTCAGTCGTCACAGCTCAAAGCAGGCACTGTACCATGGGAAAATAATCCACTGTTAGCCCTCAACCTGAGAGAGGTATTTGTCGTGCGCTATTCTTAATTGAGTACCCACGCCCTAAACTGTTTGATGTTGACTGTAAAACAAATTACTTCGGTCACAGAGTATTAGTGAAATAGATTATCTTACCTTAACTAGAGTTAGATGTCCCAGGGTTGGGCTTGTGAGGTTTTGTAATAAGCGTACGGAAGTGGAAGTAAAAGGATGGTTACCAACCGGGTCCCGGCCGACTAATCATTGTAAGCCTGTTATTACACCTTGCTCAAAGTAATTAACTCTTACTGTAAAATTTAACTGAGCTGGTTTGTGATGATTTATTCTCAAGGTGTTTCCGTTGTCTGTACAGACGTCATCAGATACACACATATATTGGTACATTGGAGATACCTATGTGCTGGAGAATATCTGAACATCTATTAATTAATTCCAATCGCGTAAGTGCGTGTTCTTATATTTAAGAGTATCTACTACTACCACAAAAACAATTCTGATATGGACATATAATAGTCAAATAATTAGGCATTCCTACATATATGTCGTAGTCAAAAAATCCTTAAGAATCGTAATTTGCCAGTCGTGACCGTTTTCACAAGCTAGCTAGATGTTATTATTATGTGTTATTGTTATATATTATATTATTCATTAGTTTGTAATTCAAAGAAATAGGTGGACATTGGCCATGCCATCTACTTTAAGTTTAATCACACAGGTTTTTCTTTGTAAAATAAAGAATTTAAAACAATAATACTTGAGCTAAATTTCGCAGTGAAATTAAGTAGAGGTCGGTACAGATATGTAGACATATGTACTTAGATTTATTCAAGTAGACATGCAATTGCATCGCAGTGCCTCCGCCGTAGGTATTTTACCTGGAGGGGAAATTAAATTTAAACCCTCAAGCGGCCGAAGAGTGGAATCAAAGGGGTGGTGCCACAAGGGGTGAAAATTATATGTGATTTACAAAGACATTTGCAACGACGCTGATTATACGTTGCCGAGCACAAACAACGACCGCATACTGCACGTCACTAGAATTTGAATACAATAATAGAACCGAATACAACATTAGACTTTCTCTTACATCTCTAATATTTTAAATTCATACTGTCACAAAGGATGACAGTTACAAATTATATTAATGCAAAAGCCAGCCCCAACACAGATTGAATAACGGTCTGGTCAGAATCTTAATGTATTTTCTCGTTCGAATTTGAATGAATTACAAGAGTTAACCAGCGACATGTTTTGAAATTGTATACGAGATCAAAAGGAAAAAATTGAAACATTTACAAATACATTTTATGTGAATGTATTCAATAACCTTAGAGGTGAATGAAACGTGTGTTGCGTGAATTTGAAAAGGGGCCTAAGTACTTAAGAATTCTAGAGAGATTTACCTGCATATTTTAAAGTAGATCCGAGCTTTGTAGCACACGGTGCTCTATTACGGGAGGGAATAATTTATGGAGACATGTATCTTGGCGCTATTCATAAATTACTCACGCTTCTCCTGGGACCCTTTAGTCAAGGTATGCCGAATGCCACTCGGAGAGGCATCCCGTTTGTTCCGGCCAATTGTTGGGGCACGAGCTCAATGCTTTTGTTATTCTGCTAAAGCCTATTTAATTATGTACTTGAATTGATCAGATCGACTTATGGGCCTATTGAATGCCTCCAATTTAATTAATTAGAAGTACAGAAATCATTCGTTTAGTTAAACCTTTTGATACCTATTAAATATATCACTACTTATTATAAATCAAAATCCTCCGCCACGATAAATCGTGGCTTCGCCATGTTACTTAGCTGCACCCGAAAAACGTCAGGGTGGGTCACTAGTTAATAATAAAAAAAAAAATGTTTATTGTATTAAATGTTCTCATTGTGAAACTGCTGTCTTCTATTTTTATTCAACATTCACGCATATGAGTCTAATTATGTTATTTAAAATAGTTATTCTTCTGCTTAAAAAGCCTTAGTCGCCCTCAGGCATCGAGTAAGTGAAACATATCGTGAGGGAAACGTATAAAACCTTGTACAAAACTTTACTCCGAAACACTTCCACGTAATTCTTTCGTAATTGATGTTAATTATTCGTTTTTACACCAACAGTCGTTAACTGACTACTTAAATGTTATTTACGTGCTAAAATGGCTTAAACACTATCGATTTTCAATTAATAATTTACGTAGACTAGGCTTTGCGCGGGAATAGAAATAAGTTACTGGGGTGATTTACTTACTGTAAACGTTCTGAATTAATTTCATTCAATTTATGGAGTTACCTATGTAATAAATAAAGAATGCTTACTTAATAGTTTTACAGGTAGGTAAGCTAAAGGTAAATTATCGCTACTGGTTGAAATGTGGAGAGTTTAATTGGTTTAATCGCGTTTAAGAACTATTTATTGACAACGACACATAAACATGGTTCGTTTTGGAGTCCACCTAAAAAAAATGGTACAGTTCAGCTCTTAGAATGCCATGGGTTTGATACTTGAATCGGCCGAAGGAGGGAAACAGAACGACAAACCTTTGTGGGTGTTGGGTTGTCAGTAGAGCTAAATTTGGAAATATACGGAAATGCGAAGATTGCCGAGGAACCTCAAAGGGACTTATAACTGTCATCGAACAAATGTGCGCGTCTCAGTTCATAAAAAACGTAATAACGTGGTATTGTGTAATGTAATGTACAACGTTTATAAGTATTCAACAAAAAAGATAATGGCAGATCGTGTTTTTGGTCTCATTTTAATTTTTCTATCGATCTTATTTCATCTAAAAAATAATTACTTCAATGACAAATCCTTGACATGCTTGTCATACCAGGATTTGTCAAAGCAAATGTAACAACAATATCTCTAGATGTTTATTTGGAAATGATAAATAACAAACTTAAACAGGTTCAATTCTTGATGTTTTTGTTACAGGGCGTGTATGCACATTGAGAAATTCTTTGGAAGATTCAGTTTACGCGCCGGGTGCATGGCAGTGGCGGCACTTTACACATTGATATCCGTTGTGGCCATTTCAACTGTATATAACATTGGCGGGGCTAATGTACTACCTAAGGATAAATTGTTTGGTAAGTACTTTAGCTACTGGCACACAAGTGGGCTTTATATCATAACCATTTTGTGAAATTGTACTTACTTTTTTCAACGTGGTTACAAACGCCATTGACAATGCGGCCGTATTAAGCAGAAATACACGTAAAAGAGCCCTTTGCGGGCTACTTACCCACCTACAGAATTATTTTTTCACTTATATCTTCTTCTATCTTTTTTGCTACGTAGATTAAGAATATTTCGACCTTTTCTTTTATTCTCTTGACCGTTATGGAAATACAATTTGGTCATCAACATAGATACTTACACACATTAATGACGTATTTATCCCTTGCGAGATAGGCAGAGCCTAGAGTAACAAGATCTAAACGTTACGTTTGGCGTGATTGTGAGCTTACGGTGGAAAAGAAAGAAGACTCAAAATATAGTAACTGGTTGATAGCTGCATCGCTTATAACAACACATCTAGATCAATAAAGGGGTTCCAGCCAATCTTAGCAAATTTTCAAAGTTAGTAAACTTCTTAATGTACTTTTCTCTTTATTCCAGCTCTTCAGATTTGCACAACTTTTGTTTCAATTGTAGTCATAACTTTCTCCAGTCTATTCGTCTTAGGCATTAAAAAGGTAATCTTATTTTGAGTGATAATTGCTTCATAATTTAATAGCGTAATCATTTCTAATAGTATTTTATCTGTGTATCGTTTCGTGAGTCACAGACGGTTCTGGCTGAAAATCAGTGCTGCAGGTGTCTTGCACCTCAGCGTAATGCTGAGCCAGCGACCGTTTCACTTTGGCGAAGACACACACAACGCTGATGATCTATTTTTCATGTCTGTGTTTTTTTTCTTGTTACTTTTCTATAAAATTGTGTATTTTCTCTTATATTTGTGTCTTGCGAAAAGGAACCATGTCTTCTTTCTTTCTTGCAACAGACTAATGTGAAGATGACGTTTGTTGGCCGAAGTAGCTCGAAACAAGTTCGGCGACCGCATTAAGCGTATGCAATACTGTAATTGCCCCTTTATGAAGTATCACAACTCGTCGAGTTATACATAATGTACTCATTTCATTTCTAGTTGAAAGCTTAATTAGTGTGTGCAATGTAGTCGTACTTCTATCACCTACCCAAATTTGATTACAATTGTCACATTAAAATTTAGAACAAAATGTCCACTTAAGGGCAATCAGAATGGCCGCTGTCAAAATTGGCTTGTTTAAATCAAATGTGACGTAAAACTTTCGCCTAAACTCCCATTTTTCAGGTCCGCCCCGAGCTGATGCATCCATGTGTTCTTCTAGACGTCATTGTTGGCTTCATATTATCGTTTGCTTTGCCATTTGCCATTGTGAAGTTCTACAAATATGACTCTAAAGTAAAAGCTGCCTGCACGACTGTGGTTGGCTTACTCTATTTGGGTAAGTTTGAATGATTTCTGCCAATATTGCATTTGTATTTTCTTGAAAACGTGAACCAAACACATTATACTCTTATATAAAAATGCTGTTACTTAAAAGAAATTATTCGTTACAGTTTATCCTTTCGATTGGCATCATAAACGGGTACAATTGCGGGGGCAAGTTAAAGGGAGAAAGAGCGAAAAGTTTTAAATGAACATTTTTTTTGTTTACACTATTTAAAATATCTACTTCCCTTTGTAATTAATGGCCGTGGGACACCCTGAATTCGTTTTATAGAGAAATTGCTGTTCAAATGTTCCTGCCTTGAGAAAAATCAGGTTTTTTTAGAAGGCTAATATTACGGTCGGGCGCCTTGAAGTTTTACAACTTTTTTCTTTACCTAAATTTGAATGTTCAAATTACAGCACTGCATGCGTACCTATGGTTGGTAATTTTAAAGTTCTACCGAGAAATAAAGGCTGAAGCTGAGATTGCGGACGAAACCAATGAAGCTGAATTAAGACCTCGAACAACAGAAACTACTTAGTAATAAACATATTTTGGTAGGTACTCAGCAATGTCCGTTTTTATAAACTTTTATTTAATTTGGAATATTCTTGCGTAGGTAGTTTGTAGGGACAACTTTGAAAACCAATTTAAAAAAATCGACCTCTTTCAGTCTAGTGGCCGAATCGAAATGCTATTTTCTCAAACATGCTCGGAAATGTATGCGTTAATGTCCCGATATGAGGACATGAAGTTTCTCGTTTATGGCTCCCTACATTACTTCTTGGCTTAGGCCACAAAAGTTAGTATGAAAATCCATTTTTGTCCGCTGCTCTAATTTTTTAAATTTCTATACTAAAATTAAATTGGCAAAGGAAAAAATTACATACAGCCAACCACCACCACAATCTGTACCTAAGCATAATTGCGACATAAAAAAAAAACTATGGTACTATATTTATGTGCGGTTAAACATGGTGCTCAAACAGCTGGATCAAATTAGTACATTTAAAAAATAAAAAAGGTGGCAAATCGAAAATCTTTTTAATTTTAATATTTCCTCACATTGTTTGAGAAAAGCACTATACAAGCTTTGGCCGGAACAGGGATTGCAGGACTCGTTCTATCTGGCCTCGTCTTCGACTCGGCCACCTACCCCAAACTCGTCCAGCAATCCCTTACTTCACGGCCTCTGCAGTAATGTACTATTAATTAAGTAATAGGTATATAGATGCGATGATAATGCAAGCGTAGACAAAAAGTACAACCAGCAAAAGAAGTTTATATTAGAAATGTTTTTTTAACAATACCATGACCTAATAATGCTTGTCTGAATATGGGTATTTTCTATACCTACAAAATTTCTCCATGCTGGTCTGGGAGTAAAGAAAAAACACAGAACTTACCAGTGGCTTCTCTTCCCGCGCAGATGCTAAATGCCCATCGAGGGATTGGGCGAAAATCTTAGGAATCATGTTATAGGGGATGCGGCTAGCAACCCATCACTATTTTGATTCCCTTTTCCACCTATACGCCCACAATCATGCTAAACGTGGCCTTAAGGTTTTGTTACCTTTGGCTCTGTCTACCCCGTAAGGGATAAATACGTGATATATGTATGTATAAAATTTTAATAATAATAATAATAATGTGGGCGCTGTTACCGTCACCCCCGAGGACGTTAGTTGTGCTATCCATACAGCCCAGAACTGGAAAAGTCCTGGTCCAGATGGATTGCACAACTTCTGGCTGAAGTGGTTTCGATGCTCACATGAACGTTTGGCAATGCAATTCCAGCAAGCCCTCGAGCTCGGCTCCCTATCACCTCTTTTAACAACCGGTATCACCTTCCTGCTCTATAAGTCCGGTAGTACCATGGAAGCGAAAAATTACAGACCCATTACGTGTTTACCCACACTGTACAAACTCCTTACATCCATTTTGAGAGCAAAAATTAACGCGCACATCGTTGCAAACGACATTTTGGCCCCCGCTCAAAATGGATGTAAGGTTGGGTCTCGTGGTACTAAAGAGCTCCTCCTCATAGACATGACTATTTGCTAAAAGTACTCGATAGTCTTTTGTCAGGAGGCAACAAGGTACGCGCCTTCAACGCCTGGGTGATGCCCCTGCTCATATACTCCTTTGGCATACTAAGGTGGAATCAGACTGAGCTGAATGCCCTGGATCGAAGGGTTCGTTCATTGCTCACTACGCGTCGCATGCTACACCCTCGCTTGTCTGTTATGAGACTGTACATCCCACGGAAATGTGGAGGCCGTGGCTTCTTAAATGCCCAGGACCTCCACAACCGTGAGGTGTACAGTCTTAGGGAATATTTCCTGAACAACGAGTGTGGGATGCATCGTGATGTAGTGGCGGTGGACAAATCCTTCACCCCTCTCACCTTGGCAAAAGAGAACTGGCGCAGACCTAAGGTACGGAGCACCGAGGATCGCAAGACTGAATGGGAGAGTAAGGAGCTGCACGGGCGGTTCTATAAGGCCCTCATGGGGCCCGATGTAGACCTGCTCGCGTCGGTGAACTGGCTACGCTTCGGGGATCTCTTCGGGGAAACCGAAGGTTTTGCCTGTGCAATAGCGGACGAAGTTATCATGACTAATAACTACCGGAGATATATCCTGAAGGACGGTACGGTCGACATTTGTCGGGCATGCCGCCGTCCTGGAGAGTCACTCAGGCATATTATTTCTGGTTGTTCTAGTCTTGCTAACGGCCTGCTTCGGGCGGTACCTAAAAAGAATCGGTAGGGAGGAGACGGAGTCGTGCCACGAGTGCGGCGCGGCGGCGGACACGGCACAGCACACGCTGGAGCTGTGCCCCGCCTGGTCGGAGCAGCGCCGCACTCTGGTGGCGACTATCGGCGGCGACCTCTCACTCCCCGGCGTAGTACACGCTATGGTCGGGAGTGAGGGGTCCTGGGAGGCCGTCGCCTCCTTCTGCGAAGAAGTGATGTCGCAGAAGGAGGAGAGGGAGCAGGAGCGCGAGAACGACCCCCTCGCGCCCCCGCTCCGGCGCAGACGAACGGGGAGGAGGCGGCGGCAGTTTGCCGCTGCCCTCCCCTAGTGGTGCCTGCTGGCGGGGGATGGGGATCCCCTGCTAGCGTGTAGAGGCCCACGAGTCTAGGGGGGGGCCAGGTATTCCCGGCCCCCCTCTCTTTGGCGCGGGAGCCCCGGCGTTTAAGGCTGGGGCGGCCGGCGGGGCGTGCGTGGTGACACCATAGTTCTCCCACGGCGCCCCTCCAATGGCAGAGAGGGAATACCGGCGGTTTTTTAGTGGGTAGGCCTCCTCCGCTTCCCCCCGCTCGGGGAGGGGGCCGGGGAGGAGAGTCCCACATAACTTCCGCGTCGTCCCCACGGCGCGGTCGTATGCGTAACGCATTTTTCCGCCGCAAAAAAAAAAAAAAAAAAAGTCTTGCTAACGGCGAGTACTTGCACAGACATAACCTTGCAGCCAGGATTATTCACCAGCAACTTGCTCTTTTATTCGGTCTTGTGGACTTCGAAGTGCCCTACTATAAGTATACACCTGCACCAGTTCTTGAAAATGGTCGTGTCACGCTCTATTGGGATCGATCTATCATCACGGACAGGACTATTGTCGCCAATAAACCTGATATCGTGCTGGTAGATCGATTGAAGCGCCAGGCAGTGCTCGTGGACATCACGATCCCCCATGACGTGAACCTCGTGAAGGCCGAGAAGGACAAAGTCAGCAAGTACCTTGACTTGGCTCACGAGATTACCGCCATGTGGCCTGTTGATTCCACGATCACTGTCCCGATAGTCGTTTCGGCAAACGGTTTAATAGCGAAGAGCCTTGACCATCACCTTAAAAGGCTCTCGCTAGGTGGTTGGGTCAAGGGCCAGATACAGAAGGCGGTACTCCTGGACACGGCTCGGATAGTCAGGAGGTTCCTTTCTCTGTCGCCCTGACCACCGGTAGCTTAGGCCTTGCCTCGCTGCCGGCGGCACCCTAGGTTAGGTTTTTATAATGTTTTTATATTTTGTATTAATATTGTTTTATTACTTTTTATATTAATATTGTAAAAACCTAACTTAAGATAAAAATAAATATACAGATAATAATAATAATAATAATATCTTGGGACAATTGACACCAATTTGTAATATGGGCACTAGACAACGGATAAACATAGATACTTATATAGATAAATACATACTTAAATACATATTAAACATCCAAGACTCGAGAACAAACATACGTATTGTCATACAAATATCTGCCCCGACCGGGGATCGAACCCGGGACCTCAAGCTTCATAGTCAGGTTCTCTAACCACTGGGCCATCCGGTCGTCAAATCATCGTCGTCGGTGTCAATTCATATTTATTTGTAGCTCCCTATTTATCAAAGCGCTGTATACACAGTAACAATAGAGATAAACGCTGGAGTATACCGTCTCGCACAAAAAAAACACAAGTAACTAACGGAACTAACCACGTACGTGGAAATCGTCGCAGATGTCAAGATTGCACCGTAATTTGCGGCAGCGTAATGCATTTCGCGCACATGCGATTTGCCCGTAAACGTCATTCCCGTTCGCATCTGGGGTTGCCATTTGAAATAACAGGCTTTAAAGTGAGGATTGAGGTTAGGAATAGGCGTGTTCCTTACACTACGCCGTTTATGGATTTCAGGTGAATACGAACGCAAAATCGTGAAAAAAATTATGCACAAAAATATTTTCTGTAACAGAAAACTATTTGCTGTTATTTAATTTATCTGTATTTTATTATGGCCGAATAAAAATAGGGAGCTACGTCCTTTCTGTCACATTTATAACCTATCTTCATCATCATCTCAAGCCTATATACGTTTCACTACTAGGCACAAGCCTCCTTTTAGATCAGAGAGCTTGAGCTATAGTTCCCAGTTATACCTAACATATAAATGAAGTAAAATATACAGTAATGATGGCAACAATTGTGTGTATAGTCCATTCCAATCCATTTTAAAACACTTGTAAACAAACCAATTTCATCTAATTTCTCACACAATCACTCATTGTTTGCAATTAGCATTACATCCTCTGGAATGTTGAAGGATCATACTAGATATCTCACGACATTTTATAACTAACATACTATGATTGTTATATTAAATTTTTATATGAACTTTCGGCGACTTATTTATTTACAACAGCGTTAAAATGAATTGGAATAAACCATAAATAAGTTTAGTATTATTGTTTTGTTGTCGGAGTTTTATAGATACGCGCCAAATTTCAAATCAATCGGACCACTTAAAGTAGATGTTTAGATTTTGGATTTAATACATTCGTGTTAAAACATGTTCGTCCTTTTTAATTTTCAGGCCTTACCTAATTCCAATGCCGGTAACGTAAGTTTTCCGGCATCAAACGTTAAGATTTTATTAAAAAAAAGAGAAGCATAATTGAAATAAGCAAAAGACAGGACTGATCATGATGATAAATAGCGCTCTGAGACGCCATTGAAAGAGGCACCGGCAATTTCCCATTATTTAGTAAATATTCCAGAACGAAAGGTGAAAATATTAATTTATCAATGTTATGAATAATGTAACAAAACACCTGAAGGGAAAAATGCTTCAATTCAGGTGTATTTTTACGTGAATTTTATAAATAAACACTCCCGCTATGAATAATTTCACAAAGACTATGACTACATATGTAGGTACCTATCAATAATTATGTGCACACGACAGACAACGCAAAGCCTACACCACTGAAGCTTAGTTGTTAATGTAGATTGAGCTTCGTAAGTATGAATTTTTCAAGATTCCCACGGGATAGGGAATTGGTCGATTTTTGCCGCGGCAGATAGCTAATTGTCTTCTTACGGAAAAAAACGAGTGAGAAAATGCAAGATCTGTACTCATATCCATTCCTATCACATGCACTTCGTACGTGCCTCACTGAACCCTTTTGACGCGAGTAGGTTGTACAAACACATTCAAAGATATCTTGCCGTGTACAAACGAGATGCTTTCCAAGTACAAACGTGGATATGCTTTGTTTCTACGAGATATAGACCACGATTACCCATGATGAGCTCCCGAAACTTTGACGCAGTTGCATACATCATGATTAAAGAAAGGCAATTAAAACTGTAAGTGTAACATTTACAAATAACGTTTACAAATATTTCATGGGTATTTTGTCCAAATCGTCGGTTATGGTTAGTTTGTTAAGACTTGATGTCTTATAGAATGTAAAGTTGTAGGTAGATAACATCCATAAAAATTGTAAGTCCATCACTGCTATTTGAGAACTAGTCTGGGGGTACCTATTAGAAATGCTAACAGAATAAATTTCAGCGTCAATCAAGTGTATTAAATACCCATGGCACTACTACGTGGCACTACTACTAGGTACCTACTGACCAAAATAAATATCATAAATGGGAGTTAGGTTAAGGTTAGGTTAGACCTTCAGCAGGCCCGAAAAAAGTTGTGTTTAGATTTCCTCATGGTATTATTTATGTGGCCTGTTACCATAGGCTCTGTCTACCCCGTAAGGGATGAAGACCTGATTTGTGCATTGTGCATTATTCCTTCAACGAAAAATTATAATGAATTAACCAGTCAGTTGTTGAAATTTGTATCCCCACGACCATTTACATAAATAGTAGGACCTATCTATTAACACTATTCTGGCAAACATTTTCATGTCACCAAAGCACTATCCCATTTATTTTCAAGTATAATATACCTAAGTCACAATATTAGTCTTTTCTTTTTTTCTTATTTCTTTCTTTCTTTCTTTCTTTCTAGTGATTTACTCTTCCAATATCAATTCATCCAGTGGACCGTCGACCATGCCGCGAGCTTTGGTCGCCATGTTATTTGGAATAAATTACCTTGTAACCTTTACGTTTATGTTTTTAATTGCAAAATTAATTGTAATAAAACCAGAGCTTTGACGTAATTAAATTGGACACGAACTGAACAACTTGCTCGATAATATTATTATTGAATTTTGTCCAACTATTAAAACCAATTGGATTTAACGGTGTAAATTAAATTTGACAATTATTGACGAAATTGTAGGGAGATTTGAGGTTAATTTCTGATGAAATCGTGCTTGCTTGTCAAATAGAAGTGGCAATGTAAAGTGATAGTGTTACTTTGAGGAAGATCAGTGTTTATGCTAGGTGGGTAAGGCTCCCGTAGGTAGGTGGGTAGGCGTCTTTTACAAAAAATGCCCAGTGTTCATGAACTGAGACCAAACACTTTGCTACTCGCGACCACTCACACCTCCATACTGCACGTTCTTACAGAGTAGTAAATTATTAGTTTTGGTTTATAAACATATTTGTAACACGGGATATGGCGGTTTAAACGCCTCGTGATCCTATCCAGGTTCATTAGGATTCCAAATGTTGTTGGACAAGGATTATGCCAAAAATCCCGGCTACAGAGACGATCTTTTGTCCCAATTTGACTTTGAGAGCTCACTGAAACCTCTTCATCCAACTCTTGTACGCAACGTTTTATTCCGCAGTCTCAAGACTGCCGTTAACGGTAGTTCTAGACATTCACGATTCTGGTGATATATTCCTAGATGATACCTACACTGTTAAGCTTTAATCCCAATTTCCATTTATTCACGCAGCTGCAGTTCAGCGGAGCAATACGTTTGATTGGAAAGCCCATTTGCAACCAGGTGATTGCAGACCCAAATAGATTCCCGCATGAAATAATGGAATTACCTGTTATAACTCGATGCGGAAACCAGCAAAGTTCCTCATTCGCGGGTAGTGTTACCGACACACCACACGTCAGGATTTGTGCAGACATGTCAGGATTTTAAAACTTTACTCGGAAGTTATTCCCCTAGATTTTGGAACCTGTGAGGATTTTTTACATGACCAACGTATTCTGCCAAAGCATGTGAGAAGGCTTGAAAACCTTCCAGATTCACCAATCACCTAAGGCATAAAGCACAATATTTTAGAATTTTTATAAGTATTTTGAAACTAGTGGCTGTCTGATGATGCGACTTGCTTAATGGTAGACCTAGCTACTTTTACTTTTAAAACATTTACTCATATTGAGCAGCGGAGTAGCAAGGTAACTATCTTTATGGCAGGGTACTAACACATGATTCAATAAAAAAACTTGTGTTTTTGAAATGGTTTTTGTCGGGATTTACAATTTTCCCGGCTGGTTACCCTATTCGCGGGTCTATAGCATTCATGTCCATGACGCAGCGCCGCTGTCGGATTCATTTGCAGTGTCAATATTGGTCCGAAGTGGTCGTATTGCGAGATTTGATTGCGTTGCAATCAGTTTGTGATGCGACCAGTTAATTTGGTCCCGCAATGACGTGATACATTTTTATCGAGTAAAATTTTAGGGAATAATGGAGTTATAGATGTTGAAGAGTTAGGATATGAAAAAGGCAAGACTTCTAGGTTGCACTTTCATAGAAAAAGCAGACTAGGGGCGTGCATCAGATTGAATCAATCATATTGTCGGATTTCCATTAACAAGATCGATTCTGCAGTCTCACCGTCGTCCTAATAAAAACATAAAACGTAAAACCATAGTTTTGCATGGGCAAGATTGTGGTTCTTTGCGCAAATACCAATGCACATTAAACCTATAGACAGATAATATATTATTCGCTTACACACAGCGAAATATGAAAAAAATAACCTATAACTCGTAAACGAGTATGTTCCGAGAAATATGGCAGTTTGTGTTTAAAATGATTAAACAGTCTCGTTTATCTCCAATGCGCATAATACTTAATAATCACCTAACAACTCATCGTCTTAACTCTGACCGAGCAAACGCAATAGGTTGTATCAGTAGCGAACTCGTTTAGTCATGTACGTGAGAAAGAATTTTATGTCACGATCTTTTACAATAAAGGTGTGATAAATGAAGTCAGAAGTGCTCCCCTAAAGTATGCCTGCGTAATATTTCCACGCGCACGCCTCTCATGAACCTTATGATGAAATTCACTTTCAAGCCGTTACCATTTTTCAGGAACTTTCATTATTTTTCACGTCTGATGGCGTCAAGAAAGATTTTCGGGGCCGGTTTCTTGTTATGGTGATTTAGGAAACTTAGCAGTGGCGGGTTTTATCTGGTTTCATGTGTTTCGAATAGTCGTTCTTTTACGTTATGTTTTGTTTATAGACACGGTAGTAGTACGTACTCCGTTAAAACGAGAAAAAAGTGGAACATGACCCTAAAAACGTTACGTCATATTTTCAAACACTTAACTTCAACCTGAATTATATTCGAGATGTCACTGATCAACAGTTACAAGTGACGCTATCGTTATTTATTATAACTTAGTGGTTGATAAGGCGTTGGCTGATATATGACTGATTGAATAATGTTACTTTTGATGGTCAAGTTAGATACTTATAGATCTACATAGGAGCTAAAAATCGGTTGGCTGTTCCATAAATTTTGACACAATTATGTCGATTTTAACACTAAAGACATCGAGATTAAACTTCTTTTTACAGCTAGACGGCCGCGCGGCTGTCCTACGGAAAAAGAAAGTAACTAACATTTTTGTCAAAACCGGTGTTTTTGTATTTTTGGCACTTTTAGACGATAACGGATGTTGCTACATTCTTGGAATCACCAAAAGAGCCTTAGTTTTAGAGATAAATTTTCACCAAACACAGTAACTGCAGGCACTGACTCACATTATCTACGGAAAAACAAAGTAAACCGCAATTACAACGCATAAATGAGGTAATTGCATGTCGTTTACTTTGTTTTTAAGTTGTAATTTGATCCGCTTTGTTTTTTGTTTCGTAACTCGTTTTTTATTGAGACTTTGATTTAGTTAAAACAAAAGTAAATAGCATTACTTCATTTTTGTATTGTAAAGAAGCGTCAAAATTACCAATTTATCTACGCAAAAACAAAGTAACTCAATTTTAAGGGAAAAAGAAAGTAATTGAATGGCAGTTACTTTCTTATTACAATTTTATTTTAATAAACTTCGTTTTTAAGCATCATTTACTTTGTTTCTATATTGTTAAGCTGAATAAACTGCTTCATTTAAAAATTTTGAAGATACTGTTTTGGCACTTGCTTTATTTATTTGTTGCTTTCAGAACGCAGCCCGTATGGTCCAGCAGCCCCCGCCTGTATTTTTAAGTGATTAATAACAGGCTGAATCTTCGTGAGTTCGTTCGGTTCGACGAGACGCCCAAGTTTTACCTCTTTTCACGTTCTCAAAGAGGTAGGTAATGTAGTGCGCAGATGTAATACATGTCGATTTGGTAGGGTGTCGAAATAGTCTGACTAACAGTAAATTTTTTATTGAAATTTTGAGATAATATATTATTATGATAATAAACTCGGAAAAACAATTGTCCTACAAAATCGATGGTTTGAGTTGGAGTGTCCTCCACGCCGAATATGTCGAAATAACGAGGTCATAAAAATTATTAATAACCAACTGATTTTTTGTATGCAGCTCAGTAAATATTAGTATAATTGAATGGCCACAAAGTCCTACAAATGTAGTGGTAGGTTTTCCTAGTCCTACACTTGGAATTTGTCAATTCCACGATAACCCTTTTTTCATTAATAACAACCTAGGTTTGATTTTGTCCTATCCGGAATAAGGTGTAGAACACAATTTTACTACTGTCCTACACCAAAAGTGGTATGTATTTCCAGGGATTGATATATTTTGTCCACATATTTAACTTTACATTTCGATCACGGAAAATAAACTGCGGTGGGGACACCAGCAACTTGGAGTAGCGTATATCTATACAGGGCGTCACAAAACCCTTCAACGTTAATTTACGAACTTGTTCGTTACATTGGTTTGAACACCCATGCAAAGTATGAGACCTTAATTAAAACTAATATATATGTCGGCAAACCTCAAAATTAGTCTCTTTATTGACTATTCTGAGGCCAAGGTGCGCGCCACTAGATGGCGCTACAAGCGCGCCTAACGAAACATCGGAGCGGGGCGGTATGGTGGGGGCAGGAGCTCGATCAGCTGCTCGCTACGGCCGCTCCGGCACTTTGATTGCGGACCTCCGACGGATCGTTGTGCCTCAGAATATCATTAGAATATTACTGTAAAATCAATTTGATTTCAACATTAAAATAACTAAGTGTGAAGCATTGTTTCATTTTAAAATAACGGTTCCCATAGACCAATCGAGATGTCTAAAGTAGTTGAGCAGGACACTGGCCATACGCCGACATCAGAAGTGCTTAAAGAACCCACGACTCAAAATAGCAGTCCCGGAGGCCAACAATCCGTCGATGTGAGCAAGCATGAGGCAGAGATTTTTCTACGAGTGCTACGTGGTATGACGAACAACGTCTCGCCGCAAACAACAACCGCGCCTGCACCAGCGTCAACGCCGACACTCATCAAGTTCGACCCAGAGGACGCCGAGGCCGACATCGAGGGTTGGTGCAACATAAACGAGGTTATAATTAAACACCGGAAGCTTGAAGGTACCGAATTACTATTATCTTTGTCACACGCGTTATGTGGACGTGCAGCATCGATTCTGACTAGAATAAACACCAATGCTATTACTTGGGAAAATGTCAAAGAAACGTTACTATCCAGATTTTCAAAGCCGATGCTTATGCAAGACTATTTTGATAAAATTATAAAATTTCAAATTAACAACAGGGAAACCGCTTCAGACGCTGCTACACGACTTTGGCAGATGATAGAAAAAATCCCAAAAATTGATCTACCCGACGAAGTCATAACTGGTTTTACTATATCAGTGTTATCTAATTGTGATTCCAATATTCGAAGGGAGCTGAATACTCAAACTGTAACTTCTAAATTGCAACTTTTTCGAATATTGCGGGGTGTATCACTATTGAAAAGAAGAGGCGACAATTTTGATAATAACTTTGACAATAAGCGGTCACGGTACACCGACACTAAAACTTTTAGTGGCAAATGCCATCTTTGTGGCGAAACAGGCCACAAAATAATGACTTGTCCGCGTAATCGGAATGAAAGTTCACAGGTTTTAAAACTACCCACATCGCGCCATGAAGATAAACGTGCAGTTATCTGCTACAACTGCGGAAAGCCTGGCCACGTGTCTTCTTCCTGCGCAGCCCCGAAGGAAAAGCAAGAGCACGTGCAGAAAAGAGAAGTCCACCTGTGTTGTAAGCGAGCGGTGACTGGTGAGCTCAACGTAGCAGGTAAAAGCGGCAACTTTATTTTTGATTCTGGTTCTGAGTGTTCTCTAATTACACAAAATTTCGCACAGCAAATACAGGGAACACATTTTCAAAACACAGTAATATTAGTTGGAATTGGAAATTCGGAGGTAGTATGTACCGATCAACTGTTATGTGTAGTTAATGTGCAAAACTTAACGTTAGAGATATTATTTCACGTGGTTAGCGACGATTACCTTGTGGAGCCCATTTTGCTTGGTCGAGATGTTATTGAAAAAGGGATACGTGTAGAAATTAACGAAAAAGGCGTTTTGCTTTCTCAGTCGAAATTTTCGCAAATATGTAATGTGTCTAATACTAACGGTTTTACGGGAAAGATTAGTACAGATTTAAACGGGGAAAATAAGTCTGCCCTCTTAGATGTTATTTCAAAATTTTCAAATAGTTTTGTTGAAGGGGTACCCACAAACCGAGTAAATACTGGTGCAATGAAAATTGACCTGATAGATCCCAATAAGACAGTACAAAGACGTCCCTATAGGCTGTCTGCATCTGAAAGACAAGTTGTAAAGGACAAAATATCGGAACTTATGGAAGCAGGTATCATTCGCGAGAGTTGTTCACCTTTTGCTAGCCCGATACTACTAGTAAAGAAAAAAGATGGTAGTGACCGAATGGTAGTTGATTATAGGGAATTAAATTCTAACACTAGATCTGATAACTACCCTCTTCCCAGAATCGCAGACCAAATTGATCGATTACATGGCGCTAAATACTTTACTTCATTGGATATGACCTCCGGATTTCACTGTATACCTATAGATTCTAACTCTATCGAGCGTACTGCATTCGTTACACCTGATGGACAATTCGAATATGTAGCAATGCCTTTCGGTCTTAAAAATGCCCCTTCTGTTTTTCAAAGATGCATTCAAAAAGCTTTGAAAAACTGTGACTTTGCACAAATTTATTTAGATGATGTTTTGATTCCATCCACGACGGTTGCAGAGGGCTTAGAACGTTTAGATCTTGTTCTTACAGCTCTTACTGAGGCTGGGTTCTCGTTAAACATGAAAAAATGTAGCTTTTTAAAAACTCGCGTAACTTATCTTGGTTACGTCATACAGTCAGGTGAAATAAGACCAAATCCACTGAAAATCCAGGCATTAATAGAGAGTCCTCCCCCCCGTACCGCAACTCAGGTGCGCCAATTTATAGGATTAGCTTCATATTTTAGACAATTTATTCCGAATTTTTCGTTGCTTATGGCCCCGCTTTATCCTCTTGTACAACTTAAAGGACAGATAAAATGGACAGAACAACATTCTAAGGTTCATCAAAAAGTTGTAAAAATTTTAACCTCAGAGCCTGTTCTGGCCATTTTTGACCCCGATAGAGATATAGAGCTTCACACGGATGCCAGCTCTCAGGGTTATGGCGCCGTCTTGATCCAGCGGCATAATAAAGCTCCCCATGTCGTGGCCTATTTCAGTCGTCGTACCAGTGAAGCTGAATCACGGTACCACTCCTACGAGCTCGAAACGCTCGCCGTGGTTAAAGCTGTTGAGAGTTTTAGGCACTATTTGTACGGGCGTCAATTTACAGTACGTACTGATTGCAATGCGCTGAAGTCTTCTAGCACAAAAACTGACCTTACTCCGCGGGTTCATAGGTGGTGGGCAATATTGCAGTGCTACGATTTTAATATCGAATATAGAGAGGGTCGACACATGTCTCATGCTGACTTTTTGTCCAGAAATCCGTTACCCAACGTCGATTCAAATTCTCAAACGAAGTTGGTGCAAAGTGTCGAACTACAACATGGCTGGCTTGCTGTAGAGCAGCAACGCGATAGTGAGATTTCGGATATAGTATCAAAATGGGACAGCGGTGAACTCTCTCCAGATATAGCTCAGTCTTATGATGTTCGAAACGGCGTTTTGTATCGTAAAATTCAACGAAACAAGCGTAGCTCTTGGTTACCCGTAGTTCCACTTTCGCTGGCGTGGTCGCTTATAAGTCATGTCCATAATCAAATAAAACACCTAGGTTACGACAAAACATTAGACAAACTTTACGAATGTTACTGGTTCCAAGGTATGGCAAAGGCTGTTAAAAAAATTTGTTGACTCGTGCTTAGTGTGTAAAACGTGTAAAGGCAGTTCTGGAGCGCAACAAATCCAACTGCATCCAATACCCAAAGTAGCTATTCCTTGGCACACAGTGCATATCGATATAAGCGGGAAACTTAGTGGCAAAAGCCAAAGAAAAGAGTACGTATTTGTTGTAATTGACGCGTTTACCAAATTTGTGTTGTTACGGCATACTCTCACTTTGAACTCTAATAGTGCCGTAGAGACCCTAAAATACTGCGTTCATTTGTTCGGAGCTCCAAAACGCGTTATCGCCGACCAAGGTCGTTGTTTTATAAGTAGCGATTTCAAAACATTCTGTAGTGACAATAATATAGACTTGCATATCATCGCTACAGGAGCAAGTAGAGCAAATGGGCAGGTTGAAAGGGTGATGCAGACTCTCAAAAACCTATTAACGATAGTAGAGAATAACAGTGACAATATTTGGAGAGAAGAGCTCGGAGAAATTCAGTTAGTATTAAATTCTACGAAATGTAGAGTCACTGGATTCTCGCCGTCTGAACTAATGTTCGGAATCAATAGTCAACCATTAGGTATAGCAACAATTTCTCATGATAACACTAGCATTGAAAATAGGGAAACCGATTTGCAAGAAAATAGGCAAACCGCTGCAAATAATATTCAATCGTTAGCATATACCGAACGTGACCGTTTTAATAAAGGTAAAGCTAGAGTTAAATCTTTTTGTGTCGGTGATTTTGTGTTCCTAAAATGCTGCGAACGGAATCAAACTAAACTAGATAGAAAATTTAGAGGGCCCTTTAAAATAGTAAAAGTTTTAGATAATGATCGTTACGAGTTACGAAACGTTGATGGCTCAAACAGAACGTACAAATATCCTCATGAAAGCTTGCGAGAGGTACCAAAAGGGCGGGCGGGATTGACTGAGGTAGTAGAAGCAATGTTTGATGAGATCTTTGACGAGAATGAGACCGTGTCGGCAAATAATACAGATTCTATTGAAACTAGCGTGGACGACGAGAATCAAAATGTCAGTGAAGAGAGAGTTATTGTTGGTGAGGCTGATAGCATTGCGGTAGTCCCCGGGACTAGCCGAATGTGAAGCGGTTGTGTGTTGAATAAAGGCAGGCTGCATCCTCGTAGACTGGCTGCAATCATCTGGCTTGCCACTCCCTATATGGGTGCTGGTCCCCAGAATGAGGCGCAGAGCTGTGACGAGTGCAGTATGAGGCCGGTTATGATTGGCAGAATCTGTGTTGAATCACTTGACGTGGCGAGGATAGTGTGAGATGGGGAAGGAGATTGTTTTTTTTGTACCTATGTGGGAAATTAAGATGTACCATGTAACATAATTTATGTTCGCAGATTAGCGCCCGAGGTCGTGCGCTAGTCAGGAAGGCCGTGTCGGCAAACCTCAAAATTAGTCTCTTTATTGACTATTCTGAGGCCAAGGTGCGCGCCACTAGATGGCGCTACAAGCGCGCCTAACGAAACATCGGAGCGGGGCGGTATGGTGGGGGCAGGAGCTCGATCAGCTGCTCGCTACGGCCGCTCCGGCACTTTGATTGCGGACCTCCGACGGATCGTTGTGCCTCAGAATATCATTAGAATATTACTGTAAAATCAATTTGATTTCAACATTAAAATAACTAAGTGTGAAGCATTGTTTCATTTTAAAATAACGGTTCCCATAGACCAATCGAGATGTCTAAAGTAGTTGAGCAGGACACTGGCCATACGCCGACATATATATATATATATATATATATATATATATATATATATATTATGGAAACTTAAATGGAGATTTTACACGTGTAGTAAACGCTAGGTACTCCAAGTTGCTGTTGTCCCCACCGCAGTTTATTTTCCGTAATACAGAGTTAAATTCGTTAACAATCCCGAGTGAATCACTCACGTTGTCGTTAGCCACTCACTTGCTTCCGATTTTAAGATAAGGTACCTAAATTGTTTTGACATTTCACAAATACGATGGCACAATGTCACGTTATTTTCTAAAATCGATAACTTTGTTTCTACTCAACCATTATCAAATATTTATACCATTTCGTAAAAGCGAATAAATGAAAAATTAGATAGCAGCGCTATAATTATTGGTTATAATACCAAAAATATTTTTAAAAATGCACAAAGCTGACATAGAGAAATAATTGCAGAGTTTAAGTAGAAAACTATTTTTAATTAAAAATTTAGAGAGATAACGTGTCTTTTCTATTAATTAATTTCAAGTAGACTAAACAAGCTTTCATTTGATACCAAATAACCAGTAAGTTTTCTTATAAAAAATATAAAATAATTTCAATATTCCTGTAGGACTAGCGATATATACCCATTTTTCGGTAGGACACTGTTTGATTTAGGCAAAGTGTGCACTAACTGAACGTGTCTTTTTTTTGTCCTACGGTTAATAATAAAAAAGTGTTGCCGTGGAATCGACAACTTCCAAGTGTAGGACTAGGAAAACCTACCACTACATTTTGTAGGACTTTGTGGCCATTCAATTATACTATATTTACTAAGCTGCATACAAAAAATCAGCTATTTATTAATAATTTTTATGACCTCGTTATTTCGACATATTCGGCATGGAGGACGCTCCAACTCAAACCATCGATTTTGTAGGACAATTGTTTTTACGAGTTTATTATCATATTATCTTAAAATTTCAATAAAAAATTTACTTTCAACATGAAACTCCCGTGAGACTCAATCATAATTACACATAAACGGATAACTCACGTATAAAAAGTCGAGTGATGCTCGACATGTTTCGGACTATTTCGAAGTCCTTTTTCCAAGAGCGCTCGCCCCGGCGGCAGCGACACGAACACTGCGCGCCAGCGCTCTGCTCGCGCGGCTGTTCGACGCAACTGACAGCGGCGCACAACTACCCTCGTTCTCATCGTCATTTTTATTATTGTCAAATGTCGGGCAGCACACAACACTGATCACGTCACTCCGTAAAGGTTCGCTCACACTCACCGTTTGGTCAATATTTAAAACAGTTTTCCAACTCGGGGGCACCGACCATCCACTATCCCGGTTGAAATTGGGATAGTGTTCGTGTCGCTGCCGCCGGGGCGAGCGCTCTTGGAAAAAGGACTTCGAAATAGTCCGAAACATGTCGAGCATCACTCGACTTTTTATACGTGAGTTATCCGTTTATGTGTAAAAAATTTACTGTTAGACACTTTTGACACCCTACCAAATCAACATGTGTTACATCTGCCCACTACATTACCTACCTCTTTGAGAACGTGCAAAGAGTTAAAACTTGGGCGTCTCGTCGAACCGAACAAACTCACGAAGATTCAGCCTGTTATTTATCACTTAAAAAACAGGCGGGGGCTGCTGGCCCCGTACCGTCATAAAATTACGCGCGCGTAACCTGACAGAATCTGTCATGTTTCGCTAAATCTGATTTAGATCTTGCTTGTCAAAATTCATTCTCAACGGAACTTTTCGAGAAGTTTTGTTTCTAAATAGTTGCTTGAGGTAGAAATAAATAATAAAATTTATTGTATATTGGTACCTACCTGTAATAATTTAATATCTTATCACACTAAACAATCCCCCGGGTCCACCAAATGACAATCTAAGTAACCCCCAGCCCTATGTTTCCTATTAGCCTTGTTACTTATTAAGCGATTTAAAAAAGTAAATGATTTTACAGTGTGTAGAAATAATTTTTATTCTTTAAATTTCTCCCTAACACCTTGTAAAAACAAGGTAAGTACTATTACTTCATTATTTAAATAAAAACTTGTGTGAGGAATATGCTTATTAGCAATTAAAAAATAAAGTAAAGGTATTTACTTGTTTTTGACTTGACACGTTTATTTAAAAATAATTAATTTACTACGGAAAAACATTTTTTGGCATTTAAAAGAGAACTAAAAACAAATTGTCATAAATATGTTATACAATAGGTAGAGCAAAATATTTGACACATTACTACATTAAAAACATTTTGGAATAGTTAATAGAACGTTTTAAATTAAGTTTTTTCGGTTTTTTCGCTCTCCTGTAAAATTTACTAAACTGCAGTTACTTTCTTTTTCCGTGGGGCAGCCGCGCGGCCTTAGACATCAAAACAAGAAGTTTCCCCTTCGTTTATTTTTCAATGACATTAATTTGTATTAATTTTATTCAAGTATTATTTTATGTAAGTTTAATATCGGAGGAAATACTAATTAGCACCGACTACTAATTGAGTAGGTACCGCACTAACTCTATGACAACACGCAATCCTTCCTATTCGACCGGTAAACTAAGTAATTGAGCGATAGTGATTGATCACGCACACACGCATGGAGCTCTTTGCCAACTGTTTAGCTATACTCTACAACTAGGTACCTATGTTTAGCACCATCTTACCTACTGGAGAGCTAAGGTAATTTAAACTTATAATTCAGTTTCACAGGCCTGACCGGAAAAAACAATAATTTAAAGATAACATTTGTTAACTACCTACTAACTACTCAGTGTATACACGGACGACTCTGAGTGAGTGAATGTGTCTACATTACACACCCAGTGTGTACGCAGACTGCCTTTGAGTGAGAGTAGGTGTCTACATTAAGCACTTAGTGTGTGCGCAGACTGCTATTGTGTTGTGTTTATCGTTTTTTCACTGAATGTACGATACAATCTATTTGGACGCTTATTTTTTACCAAATTAACAGTTCTCTTAACAAAAAATACCAAACACAAACACGCGGCAAACAAGGTGAAGTACCAACCTAACGGAATAATTAAACAGCCCACAATTCCATGCAAATTGCTCTCCAAACACGAGCCAGAAAACTCCATTACTCTAAACGCGGCTGCCATAATCCGCTTTCTTTCGACAATAAAATAATAGGCCGCCGCAATCGACCAGTGGAGTTCGCAGTAATACGAATCATTGAGAGCGTTATGTAGGACTCATGAAATCCGTGTGCGGCGAGAACGTGATCAGAGTCTTTATGGCCCCTTGCATAAAATATAAGTTTTTACACACGGTTTATTATAACTAAGGCCCTACGTTTCATCGTCAGTTTAACCCAAATTCAACCTTGTTCTAAAAACACAGGGTTAACTTTTATAAGCTTTGTGAATGGTAAATATGATCTTGTAGCAGCAGGCCCAGTATTATGTATACGTGCGGGGTCACAGCTAAATTATTGTAGTCTTAAATTCTTTTAGAAAATGTGATCCTAAATCAATACACAATAAAAAACTGCATTGCACTTAACCTGGGTAGTAAATGGCATTTATCCCCAGTTCTAACACTTGGCTGAGAGGTTGGAGGAGTCAATTATTAAAAGAAACTTGAAGACTTAAGAAGAACTTTGTTTTTTTGAAGTGATAACTTTTTAACGGCGCTGTGCACTTTTAGGGATCGGTAAAAAAATTTCAAACTCACGTGACCGTCAGGATTACGTAATTGACATGTCACATAATTACACTCCACTTATAAATTGTGACTTTATCCTGTTCGGGAAAATAACGCGTGCGTGTAAAGACTCCTTTATCTAATTAGAATAATACGACGTTCTTTTTTAATTTATGGCCCAGTCATTTAAGGTTAGATTAGGTAAGAATCTCGGAATTCGAGATACCTAGCTGTAAGTCTGTAAATACTTGTATATTGACACCCTAAAAGTTGTCTCAAAACCTACATATGGTAGGGTGTGCGCAACTATTAAATTTCAAGGTCAAAGGTCACAAAAATCGGTTTTTTGCGCTTTTTTTGTAAATATCTCATTTCCTACGGGTTTTTGCTGTTTGTTATTAATGACGATATTGTAGAATACAAAATTCCCTACAAATTGTGTTTAAATTTTTTTTTTATACGGTGAACCGTTTTCGAGATAGAGGGCGGAGAGCGCGCGGTCTCAGCACTTCAGGTCAACCGGTGCCTCCGGTCGAAAACGCGCCATATATAGTTAATGAACTATCGATATATCAAGTATATTATATTTTATCATTTTTTTTCCTAACCTATCCACTTTTTATTCAGTACTAGCTGACCCGGCGAACTTTGTTCCGCCTTAAAATTGAAAAATTCCAGTGGTTTGGGCTGTGCTATCCCGCGGGAACTATGCATTTTTTCGGGATAAAAACTATCCTATGTCCTTTCCCGGAACTCAAACTATCTGTATACTAAATTTCAACTAAATCGGCCCAGCGCAATTACGTGGGCAGGTAAGTGTTGTTAATTAATACTGAATAAAAAGTGTATAAATGCGAAAGTAACTTTGTCTGTCTGTTACCTTTTCACGCTTAAACCGCTGGGCCGATTTAGTTGAAATTTGGTATACAGATAGTTTGAGTCCCGGGAAAGGACATAGGATAGTTTTTATCCCGGAAAATTGCATAGTTCCCGCGGGATAGCACAGCCCAAACCACTGGAATTTTTCAAATTTAAGGCGGAACAAAGTTCGCCGGGTCAGCTAGTACTGAATAAAAAGTGGACAGGTTAGGAAAAAAAATGATAAAATATAATATAATTGATATATCGATAGTTCATCAACTATATATGGTGCGTTTTCGACCGGAGGCACCGGTTGACCTGAAGTGCTGAGACCGCGCGCTCTCCGCCCTCTATCTCGAAAACGGTTCACCGTATAAAAAAAAAATTTAATCACAATTTGTAGGGAATTTTGTATTCTACAATATCGTCATTAATAACAAATAGCAAAAACCCGTAGGAAATGAGATATTTACAAAAAAAGCGCAAAAAACCGATTTTTGTGACCTTTGACCTTGAAATTTAATAGTTGCGCACACCCTACCATATGTAGGTTTTGAGACAACTTTTAGGGTGTCAATATACAAGTATTTACCGATTTACAGCCGGGTATCTCGAATTCCGAGGTGAACTTGCTATAATGACTGGACAATTATTTCAGATCCGTGTTCGGATATTAAATCATTTTTTCGATTCAGTTACGAGCCTCATTTGACAATAGATTTATGTTCCGAAATGAAAAGTGCAATATGCCACCTGTCTGATAAATAGTGGATTAAAGTTCTAGAGTGGATTTTTTAATGTATCTACTTACCTATATAAAACCTCTGAAATCCGGCAATTTCTTACTGAAACGTTTGAATTTTATTTAACAAGCAGGGCTCCGTAATATCAGGGTCATTCCCGTGACGTCTCGATCGTTAAGTTTATCGCCTAATTTAAATTTAAATACTAGGTACATTCCGGAATTATGACCGAAGCTTTTAATGACCCATATAAAACCTCCCTTAGTCTAATTAATTTCTTCCTCTGCAATTTATATCGCAGTAAAATTTAAACGGACTTTTTCACAGATTTTTCACACCGGGTTTATTTATACTCGAATGCCCAACTTTCTTCTGTGCAAAGAGCAAAGAGAATTCTCGCTCAACTCAACATGCGAATGTTTTATACGATTCCCATTCCACTTCCAGTAATGCATAATGGTTGTAAATAATGAACGAGTCGACTGTATGTATTTTTTTTATTTTCCTGTCAACACCGCCTAGCTCTGGATTCCCCTAAATAAATTCCAACATAAGTATACAACTTTGTCCCCTACCACTGTAATAAGAAGTCAGGATCCGAACTAAACGCAAGCATGGACCCACATGCCACGAGGACAGAATACGAATTAGGTATTATTATGGTACTAAGTAATATTGCTCCGCAGATTGGAAAGTTCACTGATTTCGCTGAAAATTGGTATCGCTTCCGAGAACTTTCTTTGTTTTCAATACAGAATGAATATTCACGCTTGGAAAAATAAGACACAATGGTCGTTGTACTTCGATAGCTTAATTACTATCGTCGAAACGGAATATATGAGTAAGAGAACGCAATTAAACAGTCTTTTGTTCTTCACGCGTAAGGCGGTAACGTGCACAAATAAGTGCCCTGGAGCTTAGCTGGATATTTTTTTCCATAAATTAATTAACAATTACTGGGAAGTAAGTAACGACACAAGCAGCCTTTGGAGAATATTTCGAGATAGCAGTACATCTCGGACTCGTTCGCGCATATCATTATAAGCGTATCTCTAGCGGCACACAACGGTACCAACAATCAAAACATAATTTTATTTGTCAAATGTTTTGAAAAATTATATTATTTCACAATACTTTACTAAACATTAACAAAATTGTATTATCCTCTATATTATATTGTCTTCTGCAGTAAGTATGAACCTGCATTAAATACAATTCAAATCATCATCATCATCATGGACATAGGCCTCCCCTAATGAGCGCCATTGCGCCCTGTCTTTAGCTTGACGCATCCAGCATCTGCCTGCAGTCTTTCGCAGATCGTCATCCCACCTGGCCGGAGGGCGTCCTACACTACGTTTGCCGAGTCGCGGTCTCCACTCAAGAACACTTCAAAGAAGAGCAATTCAAATATTATGTAGTTTTGCGTGTGAGTGTAAACAACCATTATGATTATATTTTTATATTTTTAATACCCCCCTCCCGCAGTGGGTGTATGTAGGCCGATTTGATTAATTTGATTGAAACACGATCCCGTTATATTTCACCAAGTGTTGGCTGTGGTGAAGCTCGACATTGCGCGAGGAAAATGATGTTAGGGGTTAGGGATTTCATTACTTTTTACGAGGGTTTTTATTATTTACAGTACACAATGCATTTCGAGTTAAATCTGCTGCTGTATAGGAAGATACTGACATAAAATTTGGATTACATCAATGCTGTAAAAAGTTTTATTTTAAAGCTTATTTTACCGCTTCTCTCACCACAATTTAATGTTAAAATTAAGGAAGTAAATGCCTTTAGAAATATTTTTTTGATCAAGTTTGAAAACGTATTTAACCTACTAAATCTAAAAGTGCCTGCTACTAATGTATTTACACTAAGAACCTCTTAGCAGGTTAGGTACCTAACCTACTGTAATATTGTTTTATATCAATAAAAACATAGGTCATGCTAAATTGTGTTCCTTTGTTTTTGCATGTTTTGTTTGCCGAAGGCAGCTGGCTTTAGATAAATTATAATCCATAAGGAATATACAGGCCAAACAGAAAGATTATAATATAGCTATTCGATAAAAAATATACTTTTCCTAGATAATTTCCCACTCAATTGATCTATTTATTTTACGACAACAGTAACACCTAAATACAAGTTTATTATAAACATTTTAAAACAGATCCCAATTGTAATTCCCAACTTATTCTCACATTGTTTAATCTGAACATGTTTGTTTTGATATTTGTCACACGAACGTTTTATTATTCCATTAATTACTTCCATATTGCCGACTGGAAGCCAAAGCTTGGCTTTCAGCAGTCTTTTGTTTACGGCCACCGTCACCCAACAACAAAGCCTTGATCCCGAACGTTAATCCGTTGGGACTATTAAGCATTCATTTGTTTGAAAGGAATTATTCGTGTGAATCTTCATCATTAAAATTCATAGCAAGTTAGGTGTCAGCGGCGCCCTTCATTTGTCGGCTTTGAGGGAATTCAGTCCAAGCCGGTCCGAAACCGTGCGTATGAATAGTTTACCTGAAAATATTGTCTGGTTAACTATCATTCAGGTAGTCGTGATCCCTTCGGATCGTAATGTACGAGTACCTACCTATGTACTACGTTTTTTCAGCATCAGAAAAAATGAAAACGATCTTGACAATAGGTAGGTATATTTTTATTGAAAAACAGTTTTATAAAATAACTAACAGCAAGGTAACTTAAAAATCCTTGGAATATTGAGATTTTTTTCCAGTTACAGATTTCAAAAAAGTGTTTTTCTATAAAAGTTGTTGAAATTGTTTACGTTTAAACGAAGTACCTAAGTATACAATATATACGGTACCTACATCCAAAACGTATATACCTATTCGTTCTAACTGACAGGTTTGGATTTATAAAGGGACCTTTTTGCCTGCAGCCCAAACCCTGGTGTATGTAAAGGATCCCCAACCCCATTGAAGACCTAGGACACATTATCGAAAACTGTTTTAACAAAATGGCAATTAGTTGATTAGTAGGTGTTATTTACCTGTAGTTTACTAGACGCACCTGGTTTGATTCACCTGAGTGAATTAAGTAAACTATAAGTACACCTAATACCCACTGTGACGCAATGGGTGTATCAAGTTTACTTAAAGTGTACCTACTTGGTGCACTCACGAGAGTTAAGGTGCACTAAGTTAACCTTTAGTGCATTGTATGGAGTTTGTTCACCTATTGGGTGAACAAATTAACTAAAAGTACCTACACATGCACTTGTAGCTGTGCAAGGGTGCATAACACAGACCACCTAGCATTAGACATGTAATACAAGGCGGCATTTTCTGGATCCTATGAGCGTAATTTGCGCCTATAACTTCGAACACAAACGCGCGCTCATTCAGACCATTCAGTAGCGACCAGGAAACAGACCCGTAAGCAGCGAGTTACTGTGACCTATAAAAATACAAAAAAATGCCAGTTTGCGCTGTAAGATGGTGTGGAAGCGACAGTCGCAAAAATAATTACAAGAAGGATAATATCACGTTTCATCGGTTAGTACAAAGTTACGATAATACGTTAATAACAAAAATCACGGAGTTCTATTAACACTGGTCGCTAATAAGTACCAAGTCTATGTATGTCCTTGTTTAGCACGCTTTGCGTCGCGTTACATCTCTTTCTTGCATTCAACGGCACTTGTAAGTAGAGATGCGACCAAACCGTATCGATATAACTCACACGTTTCGGAAGCTTTTTAAAGGCCAGATATGGCAGATTTTTAGAATATTCGAAAGGTGGAGCATGCACACTGGCGCCGTAACGCGTTAAGTTACGCAGCGGTTTCCGGTTACCTTCCGATAAGAAGTTATCACTTCAAAATCTTAAAACTTATCGATAACTTATCGATATACAATATCGACATACCCTCATCTCTTTTTTCTTTCTCCGTGACGTCACCCCTGCCGCCCGCTTACCTCGCGTTCCGCCAATGCCGGCAGAAATGTTTGCTTAGAAATTCGTAAAGATTGCAAGTCTCTGGGGGTAGGTAGTCTATGGTGCATAATGTGCACTTTTAGTATACTTGACAAATTAACTAAAAGTACACATTATGCACTTGTGGCTGTGCAAGGGTGCATAACATGTACTTGTATTCCTAGCCTCAATGTTGTAACTGGTGAAAATAGCAGCTACAATAAGTAGCAGTTTCCAGCAGATTGAACTTTAGTGTAACCATTTTTGTTGGTTAATACTTTCGCTCCATTAAATTTAATTAAGTAGGTATAAGCGATTGGAACAACCTCAAATTTCATGATCCCACCGCAACACTGCGTAAAACGTTTAATGAGAAGGCTTGCGGTCTCAGTTTAATTGCCGTTAGCTCATTATTAACATGGTTTATAAAAAAATGTAAAATAATCAACCAGTTTCCATATCACTGCCAATATAATTTACAATTTGTTATGTAAGTAACAACAATTTTCGTACTTGTAGTTGTTACAGAATATTTCATGTACCTAAGTACTACCGATCAGATTGATTCCTGACCTAATGTGTAGACATCACAATATTTTTTCTTGCCAATTCAATATGTAACGTCACTATGGTATTTACTGCGATAATGTACCACAATGAGTCAATCAATTTGATCGATGGTACAGTTAAGTGGAATAATATGTATCTAGTCAAAGTTTCAAAAATAAGTAGGTAGGTACCTACACTCTTACACCGGCGTAATAAGGTCGTGGGACATATTTTTGAGAAGTTCGTATCCTATCGTGTTCGTATGTATCGTTCGTGTTCCTAAGTATATTGTATTTCTTCCTGTAATATATCTACGTGTATCGAATGTGTGTAAATAAATGTTTCTCTCCCTCTCTCTCTCTCTCGATATTTATTTTTGCAGTTGACCGTACATGATATCAATATTTTTACAGTTGTGTTTAAAACAATTCTAGTGTCAACATATTTCCAATTTAAACGTTGTTTTTGAACTATCCAGCTTAACTTGTAGTTTTGAACATACCTTAAAGTTTCCCAGGGTCTAGTTATGTTAGCCAGCTTTTAAAGCTGCCAGCCAATTTAAAGTTATAAGCCTGTTATACTGAAAATAAAACAGATAAGCGGGTTTGCTACTATCCAACTTGCTTAAACATATAATGCGCAATATTTCATTGTATAAAGTTAGTCTGATGTATAAACGGGCGGCACCGCAGTGTTCCAGCCAAGTCGAGCGCTTCGATGATAAGTTCCAGTCACCAGTTTTCTAGTTATGCTGCAAATATTATTTATAATGAATACCCCTAAAGATGAACATTATGAAAACTACAGTATACGCATTGCTCTGAAAAGTAAAATGTTCGAATGAATCATTTAAACGCAGACTTATTCAGATAAAAAATCACTGTACCTACTATTTTACAAAGTACTGGGAAGTTAATTTTATTGACATTGAACAGTATATTTATTAAATCGAGTACTAATTAAAGGACCGATTTTTTAAAGTGCTATCTTTATATATTTGCCATTAAAAAATCTGCATAAAAATTTTGTAAACTGTCATTTTAAAATCATTAGTCACGGTAATTTCCGTAAGGTAAGTATAAATAAATATATATATTTAAAAAGCTAAGGAAAAACAAACAATCTACCAGTTGGTCGTCTTCCCGTGCACATGGTAAAATCCCAAAGAGGGAATGGGCGAAAATCATAGAAATCATGTTATAGGCTAGCAATCCATCATTATTTTGATTCCATTTTCGACCTATACGCCCACAATCTTGTTACTCGTGGCCTGTAGATCTTGTTACCTTAGACTCTGTCTACCCCGTAAGGGGTAAAGACGTGATTTGTGTATGTATATATTATTATGTGTACATTAAATTTAAAAGTAGTAGGTAGCTGTGGCATAGCAACTGCGATTCGAACTTATTATTGTTGTAATATTCGTCCCACAAAAACTTAGTTTATGATTCAACCCCGAAACTACATTAAAATATTTTATGATCTTCGCGGCACCTAAAATGTTTTTGCTCATAAAACATACATACATTATTTATAACGTGTTATGCGGGTTAATGCTGTAGCTAGATTTATGCGGGGCAACTTGGCTCTAAATTTATGTAGACGTCTATAAGTAGGCTGCCGATAACTCGACTGAGCATCGTGTACATGCTAAGACAAGCTCTTTTCCATAATCGAATAAGTCGCGAACGCCCCGGGATTGTCGAGAAAGGGGACGTATTCTTAAATCCCTAGACACTTTCACGAAATTCATTATGAAGTTTGGAAGTTATAAATTGTCATAGCAATGAAAGAAGAAAAGTGCGGGCTACACGAAAGGTCAAGGCACTCACGGGGCGGTTTAGGTGAGGGCGCTGTCTGCATAAATTTAACTTTTAAAGCCTTTGGCTTCGTTATTTTTTCAGGGAAATGAATACTTAAGTTATGGTTTATTTTTGCTACAAATGCCCTTCACACAATAAAGCTTCATAACGATTTTAGAACACAATAATGATCAGAATCATAGGAGGCATAAAGTCATATCTCAATGACAAAATTGTACCTATCTCGAGCTCCTACTATTTTCGTAGGGACCGACAAGCTATAACTGGAATTAGCAGATGGAGCAACATAATACAGCTCTAATATACCTACGACGTTCACCCAAAATAAATGTATCGAGTCGTATGAAGATAACTCGGGGATCCAACGCCATCGAACTGACGTAATAAGGACGCAAAAAACGAAGACGTGATAAGACTCCGTTCGTTGTCTTTTCTTTGAATAAAATTGTAGGTTGAATTGGATATGCAATTAGGCAGCATAATTCCGAACACACTTGGGTATCGGGAAAGTATAAAAAGGAAAATGTAAATTTAGTACCTTCTTGCACATTAAATTAAATACATCTTGATAAACCGTTGTTACCAACTAAAAATAGGTAGGTACATTTTCATTCTGTTCTGTCTAAAATTTTGATTAAAATATACCTACTTACTAACTCTATCCTATGATATGCGACGAGCAGTAGGTATTTATACGTAACTCTTTAAAAATTCTAATATTTAAGTTCCTATGTTATGGTTTTAGATTTTGAAAATGGCACTAAAGATTCCAATGAAATTGGTTTTACTGGAGTTTTTGGGGATGAAAGACAATCTAGCTAAGCCTTGTTCTTCAGAAAAGGGGTTTGCCCATTTCGCACACACCTAGCTTGATCGCTGGAACTTTTATCAAAAATAAAGCAAATCAAAGTCAAATCATTGACATATTAATTCATGCATAGATATGATTTTACGTACACTTCTAACTGTAAAGCTTTTGTGTAAGCCTCTTATGTACAAAGCTTGTAATGCAATTCGAATCGACACAAATGCGCACATTTCTGAACCGCGTACAAATAAAACCTTTCTTTCAGACAGGAGAGAATTAGAGAGGGAGTGTTTGTTATTGACAGACAAACCGAGTGGTATAAATATTTACACATGTAATCTTCTCACGTCAATGTAGCGTAAATGTGTTTGAGAGTCCGCTTCTAAGTCGCAGCACACTGATATAAAACAGCAAACAAAGTAAATCGTAAAATAAAATATTTACTGTTTTTCAGACTGAGTTCGCATGTGCCACCAAGAATGAGTGATACTAGGAAAAGTGCAAAGCTTGACACTGGTTCGTCAGCAATTAAACCAGTTCCAATGAACATAATGGCAATCCATAAAATTTATTTTGAACTCTAGCTGGACAGTTTATCATACGTTTTTCTACCGTATGTTTACAAGAAAATGTATTTGATTTAATTAATAGAAGTTTTAAGTTTTTACTGTAAGACCACATGAAATTAATTTAAATTTAGTAAAAATTATAGCTAAAAAATTGTGTTAGGTACTGCAAACACTTTAGTAAGTACTCTTTAAAGTTATTTCAATAGTTCTATCAAAACATTTCAGAAATTTCTAGTATTGCTACACAAATAATTGAATGATTTATACAGGTAAACGAACTCTCAAAACATGAAATCAACATTCTAATTCGCTGTTCAGAGAAAAATTTGAGGCGATATTTTTTTTTTTCACTTATCAAAGTGCCTACTATGCTTACTTTTGCCTACTGCAACCATCAGTCTAGAGACACGATATGCACAAGCACAACTACGCAGAGCTTCGTGCATTCAATTATTTGTGCAATTACTCGATGCAATGGCAGTCTGGAAACCAACCGACACGATGACGAACGCGGTAAACAAACAACGAGAGCAAAATACACTTCTCAATACACGCTCTGAAAACCAGTCGCATGTCGTTTCTAGGTAGGTAGTTCAAAGATTTTCATGAATGTTTTTAAATAAATTGCGATCATAGCAACAGTTGTTTGGGTTCCACGGTTTAACTAACGTAACAGCCCGCCCAACACAAAGTAGAAAAAACAAAAATGCGAAATGTTTCGCACGCGCCGGGTAACAACAGTGCGTCACCAAATACAAACAAAAAGCATTTACACTCAAAGAAAAATTGTTGCTGAATAAAAACCGAAAAAAGTGGAAAAATAAAATGAAGCAAAACACGCGCGCAGCAGTCTAATCTTAGCACTTTACATTACATAAGAACACAAAAACCTTGCTGAATAAAAAACTTCGATACATCAGTCGCTACTCCTGCCGCTAAGTAGCAGTGCTTGCACTGCTGTGTTCCGGTGTGGAGAGTAAGACAGCCGGGGAAATTACGGGCACAAGAGGCATTTCATCTTAATCCTCTAGGTTGGCAACGCATCTGCAATCCCTCCGGGGTTGCGGGTGTCTATGGGCAGTAGTGATCACTTACCATCAGGTGACTCACTTGCTTGTTTGCCTTCCTATTATATAAAAAAAAAGTCAACTCTCGTGAAACAAGGATCCTTTAAGTTACTGTTGTAAGTAAAATTTGAATCAGGTAACTATATAGATAGGCAGAGATAATGGCTCGCAAGTCTAGCAACAATTTCTCAAACTAAGCATTTCCTTCTTGATTGCGAATTTCCTGGAAAACAAAGGCAGGGAAAAGAAAACTGAAAGTGTTCGAGAAACACATGGCAGGCTTTCTTGAGGCTTACTGGGATTCCGCCAATGTGCGACTCATTCGTACGCTCGAGTTCACTCTTAAAATATTGTCGTTTTTATACTTTGCCCGCCAGAAGGGCGAGAGGAAATTGTTTTCTGATTGGTAAAGGTGCCGTCAAAAGAGATCAAGAAGCTTCCGCGATTTTGACGTCGTTGAATATTGGATCGAATTATGCATCGTCCATTTGGTCTAACCGTTATTAACGGAGATTATTTGGAATTAATAACGGCTTTAGAAGTCACTAGCAAATTGCGATCTCATTCGAAGCTTATGGCATATTTGACATTTGATTTCAATCTTGATTTGGATATCCCACGCTATAAGATATGTACTTTCAATTATGTATGTAGCAAAATATTTAGAAATTATTGTTTATAACCTAAGAAATTTGATGCTTTTCAGAGATTTCTCCATCGAGGAACCATACAAACTTTACTACAACAGTAGAATAACACACCAAAGCTTCGAAGTGAAATACCTATTCCGATGGCCGTTAGCGAACGTCACAACACGACAAACGCTGGCTAGGTGCATTATCTCGGAGCCAATAGCAATCCAATCACCTAGGATCTGAATAGAAATATTGCAGAGCGATGTCAGCTACAATCGAAATCTTTACAATTCTCCCTGAGTGAATTATTGGGAATTCAAATAACACATTGTGATCGGCGACAAATCTGAGAAGACGGAGTTACGGATAAAGAAATCTAATAACGTAGAATAAAATACATTAATTAACACTTCAAAACCATTACATAATACTAATCAAAAGTCATCATTATACATTATACTAAGGAAAACTTACATAGAGTGATTTCTTCTCTGATTATTCCAAAGCCCTTCCTTTTCGATTCTTTTACTACCTATACTTTTGTAACTTTATTCCGAACTTAAATACTTCATAATTTTTAAGTTAATTCATGTTAATTGCCGTGCAATAGCCGCGATTTTTCAAAGTAAATAAAACACAACTCGTAGCGTACAGTCGAACGGAAAAGCGGGAAACACATCTTTACGAGCAAATTGTCCATTAAAATCGAGGGAAATTGGCGTAGCTTCGTATGCTTTTTTGTACAAATGCCATTTGCAGAAATAACAGCACAAAATGCCTTTATGAGGAACAGCAGCGCGTGGTTACGATTTATGGAACTGCGAACTGAATCAGTACATTGTGAAATCTATTCGGAGCGGGCGGAAATGTGTACGTGTATTTTAACTCGGCGTGTGTAATTTTTTTACCGTCGTGTATTTCCCGCTCACCGCACCGCCATTGCAGCGCCGCGCCTCGCATTCAAAGAACACGTAGCAGTATAATAACTATTTGGAACTCGAATGGGCCAAATGGCGCTTTCAGCCTGTTTTATGTCCCGTATGAGTTTTTGCTTCTCGTGTCCTCTGCAGCTTGAATAGCATACTCCAGCCGTGGTAGGTCATAACTAAGCGGCGTTCGAGTCAAATAACTTCCTCCTATAAATTCGAGCCAACGTTGAATTTAACAGCACGAAATTCTGGAATTTCTGTTGTGAATACGACTAACTTCAATTGAAATAAGAACTTCGCCAACGCTCTATTTTTCTAGCAACAAACGAGGTTCGCTTGCGTAAACTTAGCAGCATGAGAATAATGTAAAAAGATGTATATACTCAAGTAAAATAGTCTCATTGCGTGTAATAAACGAAAAAGGTCAGTATTTATTTGCTATTTTTGCTGTCGCCGTTTTGGTAATCGACTCTGATGTACCACACATTTTATCAACACATTTGATAATAACATTTTACTCGATGCTAAGAAAACGTACTTATGTAATAAAAATAACGTTTCGTACAAAACAATATCCGCGCGAATAAAGGCATTGTTGATGTGTTGGCACAAATGAAAACATGTCAGTTCACAAATACGTAACATGGCAGATGCTTTACATGTTTACATGGCACGGTCTAATAATGCGCGGAGCCACTCCATTTATCATTCGCACCATATTTCATAAGTTTGCGGTTGTTTGTCTTCTCTTAAATCCCTCTCTAGTTATGCGTACGCCGTAATTATTTATGTTTGTAACGACAACATTATATTTTGCGTTTGCGAACGGGCCATTTGTCTCGCAAGATCCTCTATAAATTGAAGGTACGGCCTCATTATGCGGTCTATAATTGCCCAGTCCTGGTAAAATTAAATTGGTGCCAGGAAACCGTATGAAACGCAATGATTAGACATCTGGGATAGTCTTGATGGAGCGAAGGTCTTAAAACAAGATGGATGGGCGCCGTCACTGTTCACAGGCTCCGCCAAAGAGAATATAATTTATGATTGTTCAAAGTTAAGTGGAGTTCGATCATAATCAAAGAAAGTTATTTAAATTTGAAATTGACACTTGTTAAAACAATCTTTGAAAGTTATAATCGATAGAACGCTGAAGTTTATTTAATTCATCTGATATGGTGATTATTATGAATTTAATTTATACGTTTTTTGATTACGCTTAGCGTTCGTCAATTTCATCATAATACTAGGATACTTTATTAAATATATATATCTATTTAGGGGGTGAATTGGCGTTAAGGTCACTAAGAAAACTAACGAACTAACTTCATACACGAATATGAAGCTGCATATCGGAGAGGTTTATGTGAATCCATACTATTGCACTAATATTATAATTGTGAAATTGCGTATGTCTGTTACCTCTTCTGGCTTAAACCGGTGAACCGATTTAAACTAAATTTGGCGTGGACATAGTTAAGATCCCAGGGAAGGGCACTGAACAGTTTTTGATTGCAGAAGTCATCCTTTAAGGATGTGAAAAGGAGGATGAAAATTTACTACGAAGATGGGAAACCCTAAGGTTGATGTAATTAAGTGTTTACCACTAAATATAAGCTACTAAAAATACTAATTCTACGCAGACGAAGTCGCGGGCAAAAGCTAGTTTCATCATAATATTATAAAAAGTTAGATGATAATCAGTAATTTTATTATGTAGAGATAGAATTTTATAAGGAACAGCCTGAGCCTAGTAGAGTATCACTCAAAGTTTAAAAAATATAGCTGTCAATTCGGCAAATGTCATCTTATAATATTTTTTCTTGTTACTTAAACAATAATTGTAAATTGTGAAACTTATGTGGATGCTTATCTACTCTTAGTTTGCTTTATTCATTCAAAATGGTGTCTCTCTCAAGGAAACCCTCGTATAATATGTACGGTTCAACTAAACCAACATTGGTCAACAAACATCCGAAACAGCTTTCCTTTTGCACGGATTTTGAGAAATCTATAGTCATCAATACATTCACTCGACGCGGATGGAAGCAAGTTGCACCCGACGAAGTCTGGAACATATATTGGGCGAATACAGTCAATTGTAGGAATATTTTCAACATAGACAATGGCACCAGGCTAAATGACCACCAACTTATAAATCATTTCCCAAAACACTACGAATTGGTACGTAAAGACTTATTGGTACGGAACATAAAAAAGTACAGAAAAGAATTAGAAAAAGAATGTAATCGCTTAGCGGAAAAAATAGACGTTACTCTCCCCGGTGGCCACAAAGTTACCCGCTATGTACATTTGGATTTTATTCCTATAACGTACGTCCTGCCCTCTGACTACAATTTGTTCGTGGAGGAATACCGCCGCTCTCCGCAAACAACGTGGATACTCAAACCGACCAGCAAATCCCAAGGGGAAGGAATTTTCCTCATCAACAAACTGTCAAAACTGAAGAAATGGTCTCGGGAATCAAAAAAATATTTACAGCACCAACTCACCAACAAGGACTCCTACGTTATATCACGCTACATTGATAATCCGCTTTTGATCGGAGGAAAGAAATTCGATTTGAGGATTTACGTCCTCGTTACGTCTTTTCGTCCCTTAAAGGCTTATATGTTCCGAAACGGCTTTTGTAGATTCTGTACAATGAAGTACGACTCGAGCGTCACCGAGCTCGACAATATGTACGTCCATTTAACAAATGTTAGCGTGCAGAAACACGGCGAGGATTACAACAGCCAGCACGGGGGAAAGTTGGGCATACAAAATTTAAAGCTCTATTTAGAGGGCACGCGTGGCCGGGAAGTAACCGAGAGGCTATTCCACGAGATACAATGGCTTATAGTACATTCCCTAAAAGCCGTTGCGCCAGTTATGGCCAATGACCGCCATTGCTTTGAATGTTACGGTTATGACATTATCATCGATACTGACTTAAAACCTTGGCTTATCGAAGTAAACGCGTCTCCTTCGATGACAGCGACGACAAATAACGATGGCATACTGAAGAGCAAGCTTATAGAAAACCTTCTATCCGTTGTTCTCCCTCCAGACGGTATACCCGACGTGCGGTGGAAGAAAACTCCAAGTGCTAAGGCGTTAGGTGACTTTGAGGTGCTTATAGACGAAGGCTCGCCGCTCAAAGAAGGAGTAGATTTCATGCATCCTGGTAGTTAATGTAAATGCTTAATTTGTGTAATAAAAACACCGAAGTTCAAAAATTTAAAACTGGTTTTTATTAGTAAATGTATGTAACAAACGCGAAAAAAATTAAGTCTAGAAATAAAAGAACAAAATAACTACCGAACACGATGACTTTTGTTATAACGTGAGTTGACGTCCTCCCTCTCTATTAATTCTTCATCGATCAAAACATCAAAGTCGCCAAGCGAGTCAGGATTAGGCGTCTTATTCCACCTCGCATCAGGAATTCCATCTGGTGGCACTACTACAGAGACGATATTGTCAATGAGTTTATACTTTAGAATTCTGTCATTGTGTGTAGTCGACTGCAGCGAAGGCGAAGCATTAACTTCAACTAGCCAGGGCTTTAGCGTATTATCAATGATAATATCATAGCCATAGCACTCGAAGCAATGGCGATCGTTGGCCATAACTGGTGCAACTGCTTTTAAGGAATGCACGATAAGCCATTGCATTTCTGTGAAAAGTTTGTCTGTAACGGTGCGCCCGCGAGTTCCTTCCAAATATAAGCGAAAATTTTGAATGCTCATCTTTCCGCCGTGCAGGCTATTGTAATCCCCACCATGTTTCTGTACGCTAACATTAGTTAAATGAACATACATGTTGTCCAGTTCGGTAACACTCGTATCATACTTGACTGTACAAAACCGGCAGAACCCGTGCTGAAATAAATAAGCCTTAAGGGGCCGAAACGACGTCACGAGGACATACAATCTCAGATCGAACTTTTTACCGCCAATCAAAAGCGGATTGTCAATATAACGCGATATAACATAACTTTCTTTACTGCTGAATTGTGGGTGGAAAGGAGTTTTCGCTTCACGCGACCACTTCTTTAGTTTGGAAAGTTTGTTTATTAGGAAAATTCCCGCGCCTTGAGATTTGCCGCACGGCTTCATTATCCACGTACTTTGGGGGGATTTCCTATATTCTTCCACGAACATATTATAATCTGCGGGCAGCACGTAGGTTACGGGTATGAAATCCAAATGTATATAACGTGTTACGACGTGACCGTTGGGTAATTGCAGTTCCGCTTTTTCCGCTAGTGGACTGCCCTCCCTTTCGAGTTCTTTTCTGTATCTCTTAATGTTTTTCACGAGCAAATCTTTTCGTGATAGTTCATAATGATTCGGAAAGTGATTGATCATTTGGTTATCTGTCATTCTGTAACCGCTTTCGATGCTGAAGATGTTTCGGCAGTTGGTAGTGAAAGACCAGTAGAAGTTCCATTCGTCGTCAGGTCCAACCTGGACCCAGCCGCGTCGTTCAAAATTAGTCATGATTACCGACTTCTCCAGGTCCGTACAATAAGTCACCCTCCCTTTTTCTGTAGTGGCCGGGGAAAACTTACAAAATACAATTGGTTGCACTTTTTTTGGCTCTTGCGTCATCGTGGGTTATTTATGATTTTCAATTAAATTAATAATATAGACCTAAAAAAATTGTTGCAAAAAAAAACTTCCAAGTTGGCGTGAAATGTCATTTTTGTGACGTTTTTATTTTACTGACGTGTTTTGATTTTTTAAACATTGCAATGAGACAAGTTACAATATAAGAGTCTCAAATAAGGCCGCATAGCGTGCATTGACGATAAAAACAATCTTATCAATAGCAGAAAGTGCTCCTCACCGTAAAAAGGCAAATTATACAAATAAAATCTTGATTGATAGTCGAGCGACGAAAGGGATTTGCTCACCGCGCTCAGCCGAGGTAAAAAGAAAACCAACGCGTCTTTAGTTCACTATCCAATTCGAGCCGAGGCGACTTCAATTCCCTAAGGAAATCGTGTTCAATATTTTTTGTACTATTTTTTGTTTGTTTCATTCTATCTAAACTGTATTTGGATTGTCTACCGTTTCATGTCACGATTATGCTACGAGTTATGTTATTATGTATGCGCTCTCATATTTTCTTTTTCTTTTTTTCTTAGATCAACAGTATTTTTGGTGCTTTAGAATAAATCAAATCAAAAAACAAATCACAATAATAAATACCATAAAACGATTTAAAGCAATTGACGTGTGTAATCCCAAACTCAAGAAAGTTTGTATTAAGGCTTTTTTACATACAGGTAACATCCAGGTTCCAGATTTTTTTATAGAGGTTGACAGGTTGGAGCGGCCCACCTTCCCGGCGCCTACGGGCCAGGGTTACGTGTCGACTGACATAACCGAAGTAGAACTTTGGAAATAGGCACTGCGACCGACCTCAGACGTCGCGTTGATGCTGTTCAGGTTGGCTGATGTGACCAACAATATGAGCTAGTGTAATATATTGTTCCACTTGTTTAATTCGCTGTTGCCCTATGGGCTAATGTGACAAAATGTACGAAGCCCGTTTTTAAAAAAAAAAAAAAAAAAAAAAAAAAAATAGGCACTCATACATGAGATTTCAGGAAATAGTATAAGATACTTAAAGTTTTATATAAAAATCTTAACAAACGAGTAGCGAATAGCGATGAGAAGCGGACTAGCAAGGTAAATATTTTTTGTTCATTGAAATTAACCTCCGCAAAGTAACGCCTGATTCAAAAAAATGTAAGAAATTATATTGAAGGTCTTTTCAGAACTGAACTTTCTGATGGAGTAGTTCCTCGGTAGTCAATTTCTCATACCGATAAAATCAAAAAGGTTACAGAAAGGCCTGACTGACAGTCGTATGACGAAGGTACTGTGGGAATTGTCCAAGGAAGGCTCCGGAAATCCCCGAATTACTTTTTCTTATCAGCTTGACAAAAACTAGAAAGTATATGGATATCTGATGTAAGTATAAAAAGTCATCGCTGTAAAGTCAACATAGATAAAGATTATCATTTCGTGCATTGCTGGGAAAAAATGCGATGTTAAAATACATAATGAATAAAATACAAATACTTTTTATTGAAAACCACTAAACAACGATACTTATCACGAGACTTAAAAAGTACCGGATTTATAAAGTCACTTAACATGATCTTATCCTTTCGTTAGGCTTTCTGAGAATACTTTATAAAGGTGACAACAATAAAACATTGAAACATTATTATTTGGGCGCTACGCATGTTAAATCTTGGTATGACCAACACTTGACCTCAAAAAAAAAACGGAACCAACAAGGTTTCCACGGGCGAAGTGGAGTGAAAATCTCAACAAATTGGGGGTCCGTCTAATGGTCCGTGCTAACGGTTGAGATCACTCGTGATTATGGCCCTTGTTTTGTTAATGAAAACAGGAAGGAAACGTCGTACATTTTATCCGATGCCCGAGGAACGCGAGATTGCAACCGTTTTCGCTAGAAACCGCAAATCGAAGGGAAATTTTAAAATGGCGTAAACGTAGCTCACTTCCGCGATCCGATCGCCTGTAAAATATTATAATTTTCCGCTGTTTATGCTGCTTAATGTGGCTTCGCTGTGGCGGCAATTTAAAAAACGCAGATAATTATTCGCTTTAAAATTTGACAATGAAATCATAATAAGAAAATTCATTTAACCACTCAGGTTTCGTACATTTTTGAACGCAAAGGCATCCCAATCATTTCATATTGAAGAGTTCTCGTTTCTTTAATTAACGGACGGGCCCGTAGTCTTCACAATTCCGCCTACGTCACGTATTTAAACCGAAGTCGACTCTCTTATCGACGCCCTACTTCCCCTTGATATTCGACTGGCTTGCCAATATGCCTATAGCGTATAGCGAACGTTGATAAAGTCGAAACGGAAACAAATTTATTTAACTTTTTTCCTTAAGGCGTCTTCTTATTTAGTTATTGTTTCCTTGTATGAATTCATTATTTCTAAACGTTTTGTATTGGCTTGATATATTCCGTGTTGCAGGTTTGTTCGGATAAATATCAGGCTTGTTTTGAAACTCTGTGTGTGGGCGTATAACTGGAACAATCAGATATCCGAAATGAATCCAAATCCAATATAAGAGTTTCTAATAAGTTAGGATAGAGACAGAATCATGTCAAAGGTCATTCTTTATTCGTAAATAATTCTTTTACAACTAAAGTCTACACTTTACGACTTATTTCAATGTATGTAATTTGATACTTTACTAAAAACTGAGAGGAATACACGTCTGTTACATCAAAATATCTCTTACCAGGCTACCTAAAGAATACTAAATTCTTGAAGGAGGTATATGTTTTGCCTTATGTTTGCAAATTTGTGAACAAAAACCTTCGCTTAAGCATCCCGTTTCAGTAATTCAAGGAGTTCTTCTTTTTGGCGGGAAACAGCGGTTGGAAGCATTTTAACCTTTAATGAAATAGAGCCTGCGAGGAATTTAATATCTGTAGCCAGGCGATCACTATGATGACTCGAACAAACTGCGGCCGACAATGTTGCCACTTTAATGAAAAGTAGGTTATGAAATGGGTGCAATGTATTTTTACGATTTATATTAATCTAAAGTAGATACTATAGCAATTACCTCCTTGAAAAAGGCTGCTTTATATTTATAAAGATACTAATACTAATTAAAAAAGTAATTAATTGTTGCCACTTTATTTAGCAGACATTGTGCAGTTAAATAAAAGTACAAATTATTAAACCTAGTTCCCAAACTGCAACTGCGCGAGACGTTAATAATTAAAAGAAAACTCGGCTCGCTATTCCAGAAAGTTCTCATTACAGAGAATCATCAACATTCATGGAGGCGGAAAAACTGAACTTCCCACTTTACCGTTGTAAAACCAGCTGGCAAGTGCAGTAAAAATAATACTAAAGCATTAAGTTCCCAGGCGAGGTTTATGTAGGTGGGATAATGAAAGGGTTGCCTTAATACAGCACCTGTACAATAGCCAAGTTAACATCCGAAAAAATAAATGGCTCTATCTCTTCGGATTGATTTTTTCGCAGCTTTAAGGGACCGCAGACCTTAGTATTTGGTATCAATTTTAATTTTATATCTCTACGCGTTCCTGAGAAAAAAGGTATTGACGTTCAGACGGACAGATAGGTAGACAAACAGACGGACAACGAAGTTATCTAAATAAAGGTTCCCTTTTTCTTTTAGAGGTACGAAACCTTAAAAATACCTAAGTACATAAAGCTGTGGATATTGGCTTCAGGCGGCTAGATACTCTCGATTTAAGTTCCTTTTAATTAGAATTCCTAATATCTAAAATATGGGCGGCTTCGCAAAGAATGAACATGGCATTCAAAGCTGTTTCACAGAGGGCTTTGGCGTATGTATAGTAGCTCTGGTACGTTGCTTGTGGCTTAGACATCAAGTGCTAATGCAACGTGAATTGGTGCGTTTGATTTAGCATGATGCGGCGTAACGCGGTAGCTTTGGAGCTAGCTGAATAGAATTCAAGGCAGTAGATATTGGTCTGTTTCTAAGCATCTTACATGTTTGTGGCAAGCATCAATGTTGTGCTTTAAAAGGGTGTTTTTAACACACCGTATCATAACTTTCGCTGTAGACAACTATAATCCTACTTAAGTATATTATGAATGCGAAAGTTTATGAGTGAGGATGTGAGTAAGTAAGTGAGTGTGTGTTGTTCCTTCTTCACGATGAAAAGACAGGGACGGATTTAGATCAAATTCGGAAAGAATATAACCGGCCTTAGGCTACTTTTTATCTCGGAAAATGGCATAATTAGTCCCTTCGGGATAGCGATAAACATGTCAAACAAAGATAACAGAGCTTCCCAGGTATAAATATTGCAGAATATTTTATCTACATCAGCTCTTTAGTCTAATTTCTACGCGGACGAAGTTGCGGGCGGATGCTAGTAGAGAATAAGATTGTGAGTAAATTTTTCTGTCTATGTATATTTAGTTTAAATTGTGAATGAATGTAATGAGTTTTTTACAATAACCATTTTGGGTTTTGCCGCTGTCAGGTAAAAAGTCTGCTAATATATAGGCGGCCAAGAAGTTATTTTATCAACATAATACAATTTCATTTTTCCAATCAGCCTTTTCATTTTAGTGTGATGTCTGTCATACGAAATGATAGGCAAAATACACTTAAGTGTGTGATCGACTATAGTGTCTACTATCGTCCACTTTATTGCTATGAAGTTTTGGATGTAAGCTTCGATCGCAACACAGGCACTCTAGCAGTAGGTGCGTCCCATTTCAAGACAAAGCCTGTACTTGACACGGTATCGCCTAAAATATCACATTGTGAAGCTGTAACTCCTAAAATCGTTGGGAATTTCAGTCAGAGCTTATCTATCGCCTAGCTGGATAGTTAAGCCCGTTGCTTGTTCATTTGAAACTCGAGAGCAAATTATCTGACAGCCTTAAGGCTTTGTATTATCTGCAGACGGTGATCAACGACTTTATAGGCGTAATGTAATCGTAACTTGGTCTTGACATCCACTGTTAGACGCAAACGGAAATATTTATTCCCAAGTTATCTAATAAAGTTAATGTTTACGTCAACGATGTGTGTACATACATAAATCGTGAATGAATGAATGGTGCCAGTAAATAATATATTAGGCAGCACTCATTGTTTTCCATAGCAAAGTTTTTCATAAATTGATACGTAGAATATTCGTCGTATAATTCTCCTATCTTGCCCGACAATGCACTTAAAATATTGGACCCTTTTTTTAATTAAATACTACACAAGAGAGAAGACATTAGGTAACTTCAACATTATAAAACGCACTAGAAATTACGTGTTTTGCTTAGATTGTTTTATAGCAACTCATACCTATGTGGTTAGTACCACACATACATACCGTCACGCCTCTTTCCCACAGGGGTGCAGAGACTACTTTGCTCCATGCCTAAATAAAATGCTTCATAGAAAAAAAGGTCTTCTATATTTTCTAAACGAATATTTACCTATCGTGTACGTACCTTCAATGAAATCTCTGTTTACTCAGAGCCATCATTTTATCTACCTGTATAGGTACAATCGATGGCGGGGGAGGCACGGTGTCTACAATTGAGAGCAATTTCCGGGACATTCTGCCGTCACTGTTCATCGCCTATACGGAATATGCAGGCAGCCCATTGATTCAGGTGCAAATTTATGGAAACCATATTTATACGCCACGAGGGACAAAAAATATATTCACGAAACAATTTCTCTTTGTCTGCGTGCTTAATTTACACTTAGTAGATCGTTGTTGGAGGTAAATGTTTATTTATTTGAATGAACATGTTTCAGCTCATAAGAACATTTTTGACTATTTGTCTCAGTGTCTGTAATTTTATTTCAAAGCAGGTATCGTCTAACAATCTGTATTCCTGGCTGAACGCACCTAAGCAGTGTTGGTCTTATTAGTAGCTATGTGAAGGTTAAAAAGTTAAATCAGTGCTTAAGGCAATTTCAGTAGCCAGGTTATGTAAAGGTTAAACACCTGGGTTATGGATGACAGTTCTATAGTACATTTAGACACTACTTAAGATTAGCTTAGAACTCAAGAGTTAAAGTTAGTCAGAATATCAAGAACGTGCTGGTGTGAAAGAGGATATAGTGACTAGGATAGAAAAAAGTATGCTTAGTTGGTTTGGTCACGTAGAGCGGATGGATGAAAGTAGATTAACTAAACAGATCTATATGGGGAGTGTGAATGGTAACGTTGGGAGGGGAAGGCCTAGACGGACGTTTCGATAGTGCTGGTGTGAAAGAGGATATAGTGACTAGGATAGAAAAAAGTATGCTTAGTTGGTTTGGTCACGTAGAGCGGATGGATGAAAGTAGATTAACTAAACAGATCTATATGGGGAGTGTGAATGGTAACGTTGGGAGGGGAAGGCCTAGACGGACGTTTCGAGACCAAATAGGAGACGTTTTGGAAAAAGGTCAGGTCAGGAGTACCCGAAACCGACGAGCATGTATGAAGAGATTGATGAATGTGGATGAAGCGAAAGAAGTATGTCAGGATCGTAGCAAGTGGAACAAAGTAGTCTCTGCCTACCCCTGTGGGAAAGAGGCGTGACGGTATGTATGTATGTATGTATGAAGTTTTTGTTAACTGATCATTATTTGTTTCTGTCTGCAAGACAAACAAAAGACAACTTTCCTTTCAACATTTTTATAACTTTCACCAATAGTGAAGTTAGTCTTGAACCCTATTTGTATCTAACTCTGCAATTTCAGAATCCTTAAATTTGCAGCTTAAGTATCTTTGTAGATCAAATATCCAGTGACAGACGAGATGAGCCCCAACCCTCTGGAAGCTGATAAACAAATCATACGAAAATGGCCCCATAATTTACGGTTATTGACGACCCCTTCAGTTGGGTTACATCAAACGGCGCCAAAAACACGAGCCCCTGTATCACTAATAATTCAGGCGGTGAAGTGGCGTTTTTCGGGTTTACCCAATCTAAGTTCTTAAGCTTTAGGCGAAAAAACGTGACATTAAAATATTCACGAAGCCATTCGTGTAAAGCCGATCGATAGCCAGCCAATCCCCTAGCCACATTTGAGATTTTAATGCCTTCCTACGGCCGGGTTTCAAAGAAAATGTTGGAATTTGCTAACTGGAAAATTACAGAATATGTCTAGAACATTTGTGATGTAATTTTTAGTTTCCTGAAAGTTACAGTAGCGTTATTTAAGCTTTTTTTAAGTCGTAGCAAAATTTGTATAGGTATTATGTTACATTTACAAATGTCAGCTTAGCTTAAATACATAAATTATCTTTAAGCTAATGCAAAATTTTCAACAGTAATTTCATCAGAATTCATAGTAGCTTTTGAACCCTAATTAATGAAATACAAAAAGTTAGTGTAAGCTTTTAAGTATTTAGCTTATAATCTTTGTATGTACCTATATCGGTAAGTCATCTAAACATTTCCCACTTCTATTGGCTTGAAATTAAGCTAAATTCAAGACAAGTATGTACATAATAGTTATGTAGGATGGATGACAATGCAAGTACAATCAACAAAAAACTACAATACAAATATATTTAACTTATTTCATCCAGACTTTCTACTTAGGGACAATTTTAAACTGTCATTCTGTAGATGTGACTTAAGTGCCGAATAACAAAGTTCTAGCCAAGTTTAAGCTGCACCCGGAAGTCTTGACAAAGACGAAATTTCGTCGCAGGATAAAACTAGTACAATATTAACTAGTTGGGAGTTTGCTATTTAGCATATAGAATGGCCTGCGGTGTAGTGTTATTTTTCCTGAGCAGCCAACATTAGGATGCAAATAAGCAGCATGTGGCACACTCGCCACTTTTGATGCACTTTATAAGCAGGTTTTATCAGCCCTAAGTGGCTTTTCATAGAAGTAAACCTACTTGATACACTTTATGAAGACATTCACTTTTATAAATAGATTGTATACGTCTACAAGTTTATACAGTAAATAAATGTAGTACCTATAGTTGTACATTTATTTAAATTTATTATTTTTCCCTGCTCGGGCTCCAGATGTCGGTTCGTCTTTTTCTAATAGCTCCTCATCTATTAGTAGTTCGAAGCTTCCCAAGGACTCGGCATTCGGTAATTTATTCCAGCGTACGTCTGGGACTCCATCTGGAGGCAATACTACGGACAAAATATTGTCTATCAATTTGTACTTAAGAATCCTATCGTTTACCGTAGTAGAGGTCAGTGAAGGAGAAGCGTTCACTTCTACCAACCAAGGCTTCAGCTGGTTATCTATGATGATGTCGTAACCATAGCATTCGAAGCAGTGTCTGTCATTTGCCATTACGGGAGCAACTGCCTTCAAGGAATGCACTATTAGCCACTGCATTGCAGCAAACAACTTTTCCGTAACAGCCCTCCCACGCGTACCCTCCAAATACAACCTCAAATTTTCAACGCTCATCTTACCCCCATGAATACTATTATAATCACCGCCATGCTTCTGAACACTCACATTAGTAAGATGCACGTACATGTTGTCTAACTCCGTCACACTCGTATCGTACTTCACCGTACAAAATCTACAAAAGCCGAGTTGGAAAAGATAAGCTTTGAGAGGGCGGAAAGATGTGACCAACACGTAAAGTCTTAAATCAAACTTTTTGCCTCCTATCAGTAGAGGGTTGTCTATATACCGGGAAATGACGTAGCTTTCTTTACTCAGCTGCGGATGGAAGGGTGTTTTCGCTTCACGGGACCATTTTTTCAGCTTCGATAGTTTATTTATTAGAAAAATTCCGGTGCCCTGTGATTTTCCACACGGCTTCATGATCCAAGTGCTTTGCGGTGACTTGCGGTATTCCTCGACGAACATGTTGTAGTCCGCTGGTAGAACAAACGTTACCGGCACGAAGTCGAGATGAATGAATCGGGTGACCATCTGACCTCCCGGCAAAGCCACCTCTGCCTTTTCCGCTAATAAACTGCCTTCTCTCTCGAGCTCCTTGCGATATCTTTTAATATTTTTTACAAGCAAATCTTTCCTTGAAAGCTCGTAATGATTCGGAAAGTGATTTATCATTTGATTGTCATTCATCCTGTATCCACTCTCCACGCTGAACAGATTTCTGCAAGTTTGCGTGGATGCCCAGTAGAAGTACCACTCGTCATCGGGCCCCACTTGGTTCCAGCCGCGGCGCTCGAAGTTACTCAGCAAAACCGACTTTTCTAAATCCGTGCAAAAGTTAACGCGGCACCTTTCGACAGCTGGTACGTTCACTCTGCCGTATAGGTTAGTAGCTATTTTCTTCGCTTCCTGATTCATTGTTGGTGATCCCGTTTGTTCGCATGGAAAGTTCGGTCCATTGACCAAATATTTGAGGCGCAGGTGGGCGCTGTTGTCATGACATTCGACAAATAACGCTTGCAGTGTGGCGACTGCGAAGCGTGCTTCACTATGACTACGAGTAAACATGGACCCGTATTGATTTTAACGAGTTTTTGTTGGGACTCGGTGTCGGTTCGCGTTGGTGTATCATTTTACATGGCAATGCTAGTCGCAGTCATCGTGTTAAACGCTAAACTGATTCATACCTAAATCGTGGAGCAATTACATGAATGTCATATAAGGTTTTAACAAATGTTGTATTGTAATAATGAATAAACAAAATACAAAACATTTTGAGTTTACGAGCGTTTTCTTATTTCAATTTGTGCAAATAAAATCACTAATAGGTACAAGTGTTTCTGTGTAGTTTCCATCTCGTTTGAGGTAAAAGCTTTCCCGGATATAAAGTGTCGAAATATGTTACCCAAAGTCAGGTATACGAGTATATATTTTGCCACAAACATGCTCCGCCCTTTTGCCTCATAGAGTCGTATAATATTTCATATGGAAAGCCTACATGCAAAACCTATTATAACAGATTGTGAAGGATGTGTGCCAAAATGTTTCTGGGTTCTGTTATGTTGTTTTTGTGTTTGACGTGACTGACAAACAGACTATTGTTTTGCATTCGTTTCTTTTTTTTAGTATCACGTTGGGGCACACTATACCTACTTACTAAACTAACGCTCTTATTGAAAAATGCTTATTATGTTTCTATTGATATTCAATTGTCTTTATCTATCTCTTTGACATTTATTTGGTTTTCACTAAGTACATCATAATCATCATCATCAACAGCCAGAAGTCGTCCACTGTTGAACAAAGGCCTCCCCCTTAGAACGCCACAATGAACGACAACTCGCTACCTGCATCCACCGGTTTCCCGCAACTCACTAAAGGCCTGTCTCACCACTCTGTAAAGTTCCGCTTGTCGTAAGTATCAGTTATATACGATGACGTCTCTGTCTGTTTCGTACTAATAAATAGGGACGGAATCATAGATAACTGACACTTAAGTTAACTGTTACTTAACAGAGAGTGTTGAAACAGGCCCTAAGTATATACAAACGAAATCATAACTTACTATAAATAAAAGGGTCAACCATTACTATAGTGAATAAAATTAAACATTAACAAAGTGCATTAGCAGTCGCCGTTTTAACAACGACTACGGCTTATTGCGAAGAAATCTAAACTTATCTTAAATGAAATAACCACAAAGTAGATGCGCCACGTAAAATTTTTACTCTCTTTGCAAAGGCGAAGTTTAACGGCTAACTAATCAAGCTGGCGGATACTTTCTTATGGCAAATAGAAAATTCAAAAACGTGACACTAAAATGTCTTGAATACTCAACACATTCAGATTCAGTTCGATCACTCTGTGAATACACTGATAAACCAAAATTATTAATGTACCTACAGATCAAAAAGGGGAAAAAGTTAACTATACCTACGACAGTCGGAATTGCTTCATACGTATTTATAAGGTTACTAAGTTAAATTAAACTAAACTTTATCCGTTTTAAAACATGTGTCAGTATTGATTGTTCGTTAATTTGCCCAAAGAAAGGCGATCAGTCGTGATTTACCTGATAAAAGGATAGCGGACACGATTATGAATAATTTCTCCAGATTAGGTGGAACCATAAAAACGTGATACTTTGCCTCGGGGGCACTAAAAATATGAAAGAAAATTTTACGATAGACATTATGCCCCGACCAATAACATTGACAAGCCGTGTAATACCTTTAATCCATTTTATCATACCCCAGAGGTTTTCTTCGAATTTTTTTGTAAACATACATTCATAAATCACGTCTTAATCTCTTACAGGGTAGACAGAACCTAAAGGAACAAGACCTAAAGGTCACGTTTAGCGTGATTGTTAAGGAATTTTTGAAAAATTAAGATTATTATTTTTTGGAAGGATTTTTTGGAAAGGAATAGTATGAATAGGTCTTGCATTGGACTTATTTCTTGCATTGGTTGTCTGGAAGAGATCGCTATTAAGCGATAAGACCGCCTATTGTCTACTTTGTTCTTTGTTTCTGTATTGTTTTGTACTGATTTGTGGTGTTCAATAAAGAGTATTTGTATTGTATTGTATTGAATAGGTAAGTACCTAAATTATTTCTAAAAAAATATACTCGTAAATCAGGCATGGTTGTTACAAGTAAATATTGACTTATTTACTAACTAACAATTTAATCAAATCTTGCAACTCGTTTTTACCCACTTCCAATGGTACAATTCAATTAGATTTTTGTGCCAGTTACGTAAAAAGTAGCGCCTCTATTAATATTTTGTGATATTTTTTTATGATTTCACGGTGCTGACCCAGCGCTTAGACTATGTGATACAAAGTTTCTAACAACTCTACCGGGACACATTTTATGATCCTACAAAACATCTAAACAAGAACAAATGCCTTATTAACTGGCAAAACTTCGGGAACTAAATCACCGGCACATAAGCCCTGCCAAAAATTATATTCTCTTTGTTTTATCGTTACAATACCAACATCGCGGGAATTAACAGACCACGATATCCGTCGACGGCATGATCCAGAGTTGCCAACTTTCTAATTTATCTTCCGCTGTCGTGGATGTGGGGAAAACTTACTTGAACATAATTCTGGTACGGATTTTGGGTTGCCTAGGCTTTAATATTCAATTAAAATATAAAGTTTATGACTTTGTGCGTGATTACTCATAAACGCTCGTATTAGCTGTAACACCTACATGTTGTCTTCATCAATCACGTTGACGTTTGTTCTAGTTAGTCACAAACAAAAATAAAACATCATCTAAATTAGCTACAACTAAGTATGTAGTAGCAATTGAACTAAGAATTTACGCTAGAAATCACTAAGTGCACCTTAGTTCCCGGCCACGAGTATCGCCTTCGAGACGGATATTGTGCAGTGGCAATATATTGTGTTGCCTGCAGAAAAAAACAAGAGCAACAACTTGCCGCTAGCAACTAGGTACTTACGGTGCGCTCAAGATCACGGTACCGTTTATTCTCGAAGAAATACTCTCCAAAATCACGCAATAAAAACACAGTTTGTACATGGACTTCTGGAAAGATTAGGTATAACGTTTTTGGTCCTTTAACGCCAGCCCCTGTCAAATTGATGTTGTTGGAACGCGAATGTGTGTGTTTAGTTCGCCTGTAATGGTCTCAAACAAATTAAATAAAAATATTTCATGCCAAAAAAAGCCTTACAATAATTTTCGAAAGGAGCTGATGTTCTTCAAACTGCTAGGCCTATTTTTGCCAAATATGGCTAAGAACCACCGCAAGGCTTTGGAATGAAAAAATCCGCACTGATATCGGTCCGTCCCTTTGAGAACTACGATGTCACCGACACAAACACACACACACACGCAGACATCAACGTCAAACTTATTTTATGCCCTATTTGTAGGGGTTTAGGAACAAAAAATAACAACTGTGAGAGTTACCACTAGAAATCACTAAGAACCCAAGTTCACGGCACCGAGTATCGCCGATTAAACAAGTTGTGCTCTTGCGATTTATCGCCGTGTCTGTGCACGGGCAAGTTTTCCTGGGCGCCCGCCAGCGGCGACACATGTTATAAGTTGCCGCAACTTCTTAAATTGAACATTGAGAACAAAACAAAGCTTCTATTTATTTGCAAACGTCTACTACGGTCCGAGCGAAGGAAATTGGCTGCGGATGCGGGTGGTTTATCTAGAATTGTTGTTTACTTGGCGCAGTGCAATCGATTTGAGAGGTGAAGGTAAACATTTTCAAAGATGTAAATGTTTCAACGAAAAGCTACTGTGGCACTGAGACACTTATTCGCCATACGACAAAGGTTAATGTAAATATCGAGATTTTATATTTTATCATTTTTGACAAATCACAAATCGAATAGTACACTTAAGTGGGTTACGGGTGAGACATAATACCTACCCATAAAAGCGTACCAACACCCGTATTATTAAAAAATAATATACCGTACATATTTATTTCCGCAAGCTAACACTATTTATAAATATTCTATTTCATTTTGACGTAAGAAGCCATAAAAATCCCGCGGGCTTTGTTCCGAATGTTGATTACCTATTCAAAGTATTATATTCGGATAGGTCCGGGTCAGGATTGGCGGTTTTATTTCAGGATCCAATTTAGGATTTATGTTTCACGATCCCAAATTTTCCCAATCCTATTCGTACGTGCACTTGATTGAAGACACTTCTCAACATAATAAGTGGCTACAAGTCCCAAATTACGACTGCCGAGTCTTAAGCAAGGATATCCTCTCATTGATTCAATTGACCTGTTGGTAGGAAAGGATATACTTTTATATTCCAAATAAGTCCATCCTTATGTCAATTCCCGCAATTTTCTGTTTACCTTGCGATTTGTATTTTTCATGTTTTTATTTTTAGGTAGACTTTTTCACAATCGAGTTAAATTCTGTTTTATGTTACCGAATTAATTAAAAAATCTGGCTGTAGCTTATTTTCAATGACTATTGTTGCAAATTATTTGATGAAACTATAATTATACCCCGTGTATAAAACGGTCACGACACGGTACCTAATTATGATGTACAGTTCACGCGAGTCGCAGTCTCAGAGTTATCAAGGGCTGGGGAAACAAGGAGAGGGTGTGAGCCGCGCCCGAAATGCTTCATATCCCGCACTTGCCCAGCTCAAAGACTACAATGTTGGCCCAGTTTGAGTAATGAACTTAACGTGAGAGCATGTTTGCCTATCTCTTAAATTTTCACCTTTTCACTAATGATTACAATGTGAATTAATTAGTTAAGATTGCTCGCAGCTGCTCGTAAAACAATAAATAAATAAAAAACTTCAATAATTCGATCTCTGTATACCTACGGGTAGGTATCTACTAAAACCGGTCTCGAAAAACCGGGACAAATTCTTTGTTTATCTTTCATTTCGTTCGTAAATACCAAACATTCTACCGACTCACACAAAGATTCAGTAAAATACTTAGTACGGCTACTTAAACCGTATTTATGCTCCCATTTTATTTGTATCCCATGATTTAAACGCGGTCCATTTTCGCTGGACAAAGGGAAACGGGAAACCCATGGGAATTTAGAATCTGGGCAACGTTTTGCCCAGGACGCGGAAATATAAGCCGAGCAGGGTGATTGATGTAGTCCGTGACAGGATTCCCGACGTAAAATACCAGCATTAAATCCTTTTGTCACCCGGAAAGTTTATTCAAAGTGCAAAATACACCCCTTAAGGTTTTGATGAGATCAAAATTGAAAACAAAGCAGTCTCCTTTTTCTAACGTCAATTTATTGCGTAAAAGATCACTGCAGTTGTATTTGGGTGGAGAATTCTCAACTCGTTTAAGGAACACACCTAAGTAAACACCATTGGGTTATGTATTTTAGCGTGTGTTGGAAGGGAAGCAGTCTGTGGACTGAACAACTTTGACTATCTCTCTGCATGTTCATAATACGTGCGGGTGTATACCGCACGAAATTCACTTTTATTTAACCTTAAGCGCCAAGCTTCGTAGTGATTTAATTAATTGTTTTGTGAATTGTTCATTTATTTTGTTCACACCAGCAACTCAAATCTTCAACTCGGTTGAAAAAATATTTCAGTCCTTTCTTTCTTATTCAGAGAAGTCTAAATGAATATCTTGGGCTATTATGTGAATTATTATTAATCTTCCAGTTATGATTTACGCGAAACTTCATTTATAATGAACGCGTACTATAAGTATAACTATCGCGATTCCGAGCCATTTAACATCATGAGCCGCTGGTCCCGTTCGGCGAGTTATACCTTATACCTACTCTGTTACAAACATTAAAGATTTTCCTATTTAATGTAGCGTAACACAAGACACATTTAAATTTTTCACGCGATTTATGATGTGAGGAAACGTGGATCACCTATGAAAATTATGACTTTGAACAAAGCAGGTATTTAAACGCATTATAATGTATCTAATCTACGTTAGGGTGACATAATAAATAATTTGCTTGGTTGTGCTTTTGTATGTTCCAGTTACTGATTTTTAAATGTCTTTCTTTATTTTCTGATGTAAGACCTGGCCATAAGAAAGTGACAGGCCACATTTTAGCAACATTGTGGGCGTATAGGTGGAAAATGGAATCAAAGTAGTGATGGGTTGCTAGCCTCATCGCCTATAACATGATTCCTATGATTTTCGCCCATTCCCTCGATGGGCTTTTAGTATCTGCGCGGATAGAGAAGCAATTGGTACATTCTACATATGTCTTTTCTTTGCTCCCAGACCAGCATGGAAGAAAATGTTGACAACTTTCTTGACCAACTATAATAATAGGTTACTGGACCTTTAGCGAGATTATTTACAGCACGTCGCGTATTCCCAGCACTGTGATGTAACGTCGTGCATCGATATACCCACGTAAATAGATTAAATACAGCTGTGATCCTGCTTATAAGCTTGCCGATCTAAGCGGCTTAATTAGCTCCTCATCAAGTTTCAGTGCAAATTGGCTTAAACATCGTGCCTAGCTTAGCTACTCTGCACTTCACTCTAGTCTCGTACGGTCTACGAGTACATTGTGTCCCATGAGATTAAACTTCCGAATTTGGAAGCACAATGTTTTCCATCAACTATTTTTCGCGTCATACTCTCAAAAGTCACAGTATATTGAACGAATCTCTACGGAGAATCGCTTCGCGCGTTGATACAATAAATATCTAACGTGAACACTACTAGTTACTATACGTTATCGAGTTTTCAATTTTTCATCCATTTCTTATCAAATTATCAATATAAGTAGTTATGATCTTTCAAAATTTCATTTTATAAATTTTATTAACCTTCATAAATAAATAAATATTTCTTCCATGCAGGTCTGGGAGCAAAGAATCGAGGGAATGGGCGAAAATCATAGTAATCATGTTATAGGCGATGCGGCTAGCAACCCATCACTATTTTGATTCCATATTCCACCTATACGCCCACAATCTTGCTAAATGTGGTCTGTAGGTACCTGTTTAGGCTCTGTGTACCCCGTAAGGGATAAATTTGCGTTATGTGTATGTATGTATAAATAAATATAATGTATGTACGTGAATCTAGAGGTTTTAAAATGGCCAATAATATTTTGTTCTAGATCTCGTTGAGATATCGTAACACAAACGTATGATTTAAATACCTATCCATTTGGACATTTAGCCATTTGGCTGGTTAGAATCCTTAAGTAATATTCTGTGTGTATCTGTATCAGTCAATAAAGTTTTCTTATTCTTATTCTTATTTTTTTTTATCTACTTGAAACATGAAAATGTATTTGACCAAAAACATAGTGTATACATTTAATACTTTCGGGCTCTTTTACCTAACTCTTGCAGATGTAGGTATGTACTCATAGGTACCGACTATGCCGCAGAGCAGAACACATGGCCCAATCATTGTAATGTTTTGTGAGAAAGAGCTATATTTTTTACAGTTACGTAGGATGGTATACAATGTAAAATTATTATCAAGTATTTATTAATACTATTAGCTTTTCACGATAATAACACATGTAGTATTGAAATATTCCACCTTTACAATACAATTTTCTTTTCGAAAGCTGTCAGTTACCGTACAGGTTTGTAGTTTATATTGATTGATAAAGTATTGATAAAAAAACATTTAAACACCTTAAAAGCCCTTTTAAAGAAGTTTGAGTTTCGAGAAACAATACCTTTAAAGATCTATTTATTTACTAGACAGCGTATCGGTATAACTTACAGCATATTACACTACATAGCGTGGTATTTGAAACAAACCACTCGGTTGTAAAATTATATTTCGACTGCGATTGACCTCCATATTTTATTATTTTATTTTAGCGTCAGCCATTAAGCTGGATTTATGTGTACTATAATAACATTGTAACCTATCGGACGTTTCCAAATCATTTGCCAAATCGTTACAGGATGAACGTAAAAGTTCTATTGAAATATGACACCTGTTAGCGAAGTTGATATCAAAGGAGAGCGATATAGGGGAGCCGGGAACATTCCGCTTTCTGCTTACTTCCAGGATTATTATCGCCAGTCAATTTATGATGTATTTTCGCTTGGATTTTTGATTTATTATTTACACAGGGTAGCCGCAGTTGCCTTAGGCCTCTTGCATAGCTAACTGGCAAATATTGGACGGAGGATTGGTTAAGTAGCAGTGGCGTGGCGTTAAGTATACCAGAAGGCAAGCCGAAGGGAATTTGACTAGCATTTTCCTCTAATTCAGCTCAGCACAATAAAGTGCCCAACTGTCTTAAAATACGCAAACCAGTGGAAATCTAGTTCTATGGGCGCCACGCCACTGTTAGGCAGGTAAGTATTTGGAATGGTAAGTAATTGTTCTATTTTCTGTACTTAGTTAATAGAAAGATGGGTAATCTTCAAGGTTTCAATGTATTTTATTTGGTAGGTTTTTTTTATAAAGTTTAAATTGCAAGGCGCATCTTGAAAGTTTTATCGGAACAAACATTGAAAACGTTGGTAAGTTAACGAGTACAATCAGTCTCTACAATTAAAAGGGAAGCTATAAATAAAACCTCCGTTTTTCAAGTTAGTTCAAAATATCGAAGACCGGTAAAGTCAAAGTGAATTAGTTCGAGCGACTGAATATTGGAATCAATTCGAAATATTAGACCGAAGGTCCGGAGTATAAACTAAATAAAACATAAAATACAGGACGATACTCGATAGAAAGTATCGGCGAGGAGGCCGATCCTCCTCAAAGTGCCGTAAAACGTCCGTTCGGGTCGGCGCCGGATACGATTTTAAGATTTATAACTCACCCCAAAAGTTTGTTAATAGACTAAGTAATAGAATCTAGACGGGTAGTATCCGATTCGGTAAATGCTTCCAAGTGTAGTCACTGGTGCGGTTGCTAGAGAGATTTGTAATTATTATATTATGCCAAATATTTGAACAAATATTGATTCTTCAGTTCAACCGTGTTGGACTCTGTTCTCTTGCTGAGATAGCGTTACGGCAAACGCTGGGCTCACAAAAATAGTTTTGATACGTTTGGGTATGGATCGAGGGAATGGGCGAACATCACAGGAATCATGTTATAGGCCATGCAGCTAGCAACAGTAGCAACCCATTAGGTACTATTTTGATTCCATTTTTCATCTACACCTAGCCCCACAATCTTGCTAAACGTGGCTCTGTCTACCCCGTAAGGGATAAAGACGTGATTTGTGTATTGTATTGTATTGGGTATGGTTTTTTCCTTCAATAGATTCTGCATTGCATACCTACTTTCGGCCCCTCAATTTCGTCACATCCTAGTTAGATAAATCTCGAAGGTATAATTGTCGTGATTTTCTTTTCAAGTAACATGATCATGTATGACAGTTCTTTTTATTTTCTTATAGTTATCAGTTACATCTGTTGATCGTCGTTGTCGTGGATCAGCAGAGATGCTCTTCTGCATCCAATTATTCATGGGGATTTTGTACAACAACCATTAGGGTGACAGTGCGGAAAATATATATCTTGTGTACAAATTAATCCGTGTTAAAATTAGGAAAACTTTGCCTTTATATGCGGGCTCGGACGTAAGCGGTATTAAGCTTTACTAATTAATCTCGACTGGGAGGGACATGAGAAAGAAAAGGTTCGTTAGTGGACATCATTGTGGTATTTAATTAAGGAAAATACATTTTCAATTCAAATTGGATTACGTTTTCAGTCAATCTGGTTAGGTTTTTATTTGAAGTAACTAATGAGGGTTATTTTTAATTAACTTTTTATCGTCGTAGATTCAACAGTAGGTACCTATCTAATACATCACAACATTATACTAAAGACATTGCAATAATTTGTTTTATGTTTAGCTATGATGTTTTTAGTTGTATATTTGTAGTACCTGCCAAGGATTATTTGTATTCCGTGGTTTTAGGGAAGCGGAGATGATATTAAAATATTATTTAAAAACTTTGATTGAAATAATTGAATTTTTTAACACATTGGTTTCACTAACAGCTGATTAACAGAAACTAAGCGACTGTATTTATTTACCGGGAAAGTGTAAAATTCTCAAGGGATGTATTTAAATGAAGTTACGGCAAATCGTCTTTCATATTTGTACCGCGTCGCGAAATTATAGAGCATGTGGTTTAATTCAAAGCAGAATTTTTTATTGCAAAAGCGGCAATGTCAGTTAAAAACCATTGAATGAGTACCATATAACTCGGTAATTTTGACGTTCAAAGACTTAAGAAGACATGAATAATCCAATCGTCACTTTCCATTCGTTAAACTAATGTAGGTCAGGTACCTTTTTGTTTCATAAAAACAAAAGATTCCTTTATCTTTGTGTCACGTTTCATTTGTTTCCGCGTTTCAACTATTTCATAAGCGGCATGGGTTGACAACCAGCGCCTAACCCGAATTCCAGTCAGGCCTAAATTCTTATTATGCTAGGATTCACCGCGAGACCATCAGTCAAAAAGGCAATCATTTATCTCTCTCGAAGCTCCCGACAGCCAACGGAGGTGACAGTTCCCTTAACTTATCTATTTAGGCTGAAGTGTTTTTCCAACGAGAAATAGTGGAAAAACTTGACTTTTAAATCCTGACGAAGGCTTATCAACGCATGTCCCGTACTAAAGGCATTTCACACTTTGAATAACACACGGAAATCTCATTAGGAATCGAACAATCGTTACGACCCATGTAGATCTTTTCAATACATTTAATTGAGCCCGATGTAGTCCAGAAATATATTATTTTATATGAGGTGAGACCGAGTGGTCTTTGGGTGTATAGTGTATATAAAGAAAGAAAAGAAAGAAAGAAAGAAGACATTTATACGCTGGACAATGCACCTTTTACATTGATGTACCTCCTGCTGTAGTCTTGTATAGTTTCTTAAAACGAACAAATGGACATTATTAAAATTATTTTCAGTCAACATACTTGTTGTAAGACCAAAATGCAAAAACAAATTGAAATCGTGGATTTCTTTTCGTAACTTGTAGAAAACTTGTAAAATTGTATGTAACCAAACTTAGTAGTTGACATTTCGGGGCTTTACTCGCGTCCAAACCGCTACCGCGTCGCTCGCTATCCAAACCCGAGAGAATAACGGGATTTAAAATAGCCCATGTGTTTGTTCTACAGATCTAGCTGTCTAAACAGCAAATTTAATTCAAAGCTATAACTACGAGAAAGAATATCGAACATTAAGTAAGACCAGAAATAATAAATAGTAGATACCTATCGCAATCGCAGTTCAGCGCGGGAATGCTGCCTGCGTGATAGGCACCCTGCCAAGAGGCCCACCTCTCTTTTTTAATTAATTTTAAAGTTTATTTAAGTTAGTTTAATTTAACCGTAGTTTTAATTTTGTATTTACATTTTAAGTATCGGTTTTTAGAGTTTTTGTTTGTGTATGCATGTATTTTTATAATCAGCCAGAACGGATTTTCGTAGTGCAACGTATCATATAGGCTTGGCTTTGTCTGGCTTAAAATAGTGGAATAAATAGAATAGGATTGCATAAAAAAATATTGTTACCAACTTTAATTTAAATTTTAGGTACCTATCATGGTTTCTCACTAAACTAAAACCTCACGCACTGTTAACAGCTACAATAACCAAACTATCGTATCTACTTGTAGATAGGTAAGTATAATGCTACATCGAAGTCGTAGCAATGCCGTGTCGTAGCAAGAGCTACGCAGCCGCTTCATTCGTAGGAACAATTTTGTTAGTATAGAGAGCATTGTACGGCATCTAATCTACGGTATCACTGCACTCCGCGGTATTTACATTTTAAACTTGCATTAATTCAGAACTACATTATGTTTTTTAATGTTTAGACCTGCCATGTAGATGAATTATTCACACAAATGAAGCAAATCATTTAAGAATTGGACTTTAAAACCAAGCAAAGTATCGCACAAAATACCAAAGTTTTGTTTATTAACTAATCCGAGTCACAAAATACTTGACCTTGCCTTGTAGGTAATAAAATATGGCAAATAAAGCCACAGGACTTTTTTGACATAGGACTTTCTACAACGTGATTTTGACATGAAATTGACTCATCACGTAGAAATATCACCATTCGCCTTCGCGTGTCCTAGTATAGTGTGTTTCTTTTTAAATGACGAAAATGCAATTAGCGCGGGATTTTACAACTTCTTTTGTTGCTGAATATGAAAGGAAAAAATAACAAAGAGACATAAAAAAACTGACCGCAGTATTGGAGTAGCTCAACCCTTCTTGATCTTTGAAATGAAAGATTTAAATTTTTATTTAAAATATGATTATTAATACACCCGTTAGACACTAAAAAAATATTGCACTTAAGCCTGGAAAGTATCCCCTCCTATTGATTATTGTGTATTACCTGAATTGGACCCTTTTAAGTATAATAGGTGTATTGTTTTCCATATACAATTACAGTGCGGCTAACACTCAGGTAAAAATTTCTTATACCTACTATTAAACAATTGTGCAAAGTGATTTTGATACAGTATATAATTATTATTTTAGAAACGCACGTCATCTAGTGTAACACCGACCAACAACATCAAAACTATCAAGATTGTTTGTTCACGGTATACTTTTAGTTAACACTAATGGTTTTACAACCCCACTTGAAGTTAACAATTGAACAATAGATGTCGGTTTTAAGTACTTTTCGTCATTTAAAATGAAACAGACCATAACATCAGATGTCCGCATAAGTATCGGGGTAAAACAAAATTTCCGCATAACAAAAGGCGCAATCGGGCGTCTAAATAAAAACTAAAAGGGAAAAAGACTGGGCATCGCAATCGAGTGGCCGCGTCGCCCGCACACCCGCTCTCAACCAAATATTATTATCCCCACAAACGAAGCGAATGGTGAATCTGCTTTTTAGTGACCACGTCGGAATTACGAACGAGACAATTTGTATACGCTCGCAATTGCTTTTACTGTTTTGTTTGTAATTGATTGAATCACGTGGTATTTATAGTCCTAAACTGTGTCTTAAAATTAGATACATACATACATAAATCACGTCTTTATCCCTTACGGGGTAGACAGAGCCTAAGGTGACAAGACCTAAAGACCACGTTTAGCATGATTGTGGCGTATGGATGGAAAGGAGAATCAAAACAGTGATGGGTTGCTAGCCACATCACATATATAACATGATCCCTAAGATTTTCACCCAATCCCTCAATGGGCTTATACCATCTGCGCGGGAAGAGAAGCAACTGGTACATTCTATGTTTTTTTTTTGCTCCCAGACCAGCATGGAAGAATCGTCGTTAGTTTGACCGAACATCTTTGTAGTTACCAGTGGCGTGGCGTCCATAGAACTCGATTTCCACTGGCTTGCCTATTTAAAGGCATTTGGGTACTTTATTGTACAGAATTAGAGGAAAAGGCTAGTTAATTTCCCTTCGGCTTGTCTTTTGATATACTTGCCGCTACGCCACGGTAGTTAGTTACCTAAATATTTTTCAGGTTTATTTATTGTGATTGACAAAATAAATGTTGTCTATGTACAGATTAAGCGTACGGTCCCGAAGGGGTAATATAATTTTGAATCAAAAATTACCATTTAAATAAGCTTTGCAGCAGTGTAGAATCAAACTAACCTAACCAATTGGGATTGTCTTTTTTTTTACAATGTAGTGTATAGGGGAGAGTGGGTAGGATTCGTACACATTTTTTGTATGTTACATAAAAAAATAACTGTTAACAATTTTATAATAAATTCAATGCTGCTATATACATCACTTATCTGGCTTTAATAATCATTAAGTGTCTTTTGGATATTAAGCAGCATGGCGATGCTACAGTGATTTTGCTCAAAACCTCTGTACGAATGCTCCCGGTGTACGAATCCTACCCACTCTCCCCTACTGATTCAAAAACCATTGAAATATTCTAGAATAATTTTAACATGTCTTTTATATACAAATGTATTTGTGCAAAATTAAGCTTTCTCCGTTCCCACATACATTTTGTTACACAAATCCAACTATCACCAACACCACACAAGATGCTAAGGCGTTACAAATCGATAAGTACAGTGAATTAACAGAAATATAACAGGGCAAGGTAGATAAAAGGCGGTATATCGCTTAAAGGCGATCTCTACCAGACAACCATTTAGACACGGACACAAATTTGAACCAATAAAGAATACTACATACATTCATACATCCATAAATCACGTCTTTATCCCTTACGGGGTAAACATAGCCTAAGGTAACAAGACCTAAAGGCCACGCTTAGCAGGACTGTTGGCGTAAAGAATACTGCCGTAAGAAAATAATGATTCATTTGTATTCGTCTTTTATTTATGAAAGTGTACTTACTGTCCGCAGTTTTGAGTCACGGGAAAACGGGTGAAAAATCTTAATAAGAAAGGTACGTGCTTCAATAATAAAGGCCTCCAAGTATTCTTGGAAAACAATTTGCAATGTCAGCCCCAAGAATGTCGGTCAAGTGAGGGGAAGTACATTGCGGAGGTAGGTAACTAACCTATAGGCAGCTATATATCATAAACACTGACTGGGAGTTTGGTTGTTTGTGAGAAAAGCATTAACTTAAAAGATAATTATACCTTTGGCAAGAAAGGCAATTCTATTCCATTCGAAATAATTGCTTTGGTTGGGTACGCTTACTTGATTAGCGGATGCGGTTGCCATTTTCATTTAAAAATGGCAGGACTCCTCCCGCAGATACGTGACCTAAAACACTCCTGAAACCGATATGGACACAACTAAGAAAAGGTTATGAGGGTTTCATTACATTGCCAGTGAACGACTTTGAAGTTGTCGATTCAATTCCACAACACAATGCGACTTGTAGAATTTAATCTCGCTAATTTTATTTTATAATTTTTTTCAAATTGTATTCCCATGTAGACACACAATAAACACAATTAAAAAATGGTCACTGTTTTTTATTTTTTTAAACTAACCGTCACAATGGCTCTTTGTAATGAAAAACAGTTGATCTCTGTACACGACCATCGGTTTTATAACTATAACAAACCTAGTAACTACTTCGCTTATGAGCTAAAACTAGGCAGCTACAGCTGAATGACGTGCAAACTATCCGCGCGGAGTCTGTTGGTTTTAGGGTCTGTTTGTACTATACAAAATCACTATTAGAATTCAACACAAAACATATTACGCAAACTTTGTCGCTAACCAGAACAGCGACAGTTTCCTAACATATATTAGCAAGTTTTGGTAGTATTTCCAACCATTACGTTTAGTTGCAAAGTTAAGTGCGCCCCAGGGTCCCACATATTGTAGATTATTTTGTATCTTGTATTACTATGGGCATTTTCAAGCCAATCCGATTAGGTACTACGTAGGTAGGTAGGTATTACTTTATAGGTAATATGAATAATATGGAATACTTTTTTAAAAAATTTGTCAGGTTTTTGATTTTCTTTTGCGGATTACTGGGATTTTCAATTTTTGTGATTGAACCAAAAAAAGCAAGTAAAGTTAGTCCCTATAGGTAGGTAGGTACGTTGTTATATTCATAGTCACGCGTGAAGCACGCATTACGTAATGATGAGGAACTAGGTTCGACTTCCAAATCCCACTTACTTTTTTTTCCTTGCGTTAGGTACCTACCTAACTAATCGTTACATTAAATTTAGAAAAAATACGCTTTAAATCTGTACAGCTAATTGAGGTTTTAAATTACGACGGTCCGGTAGTTATTTGGCAATTTTTTATCTTTAATCATGAAAGTTTAATGAACCGAAAATTCGACTACAAAAAAGCCTGAACTTAATCTATTTTAGCTGCTAAAAAGTGCTATAATAAAATTAAACCTCGGGCGCCTTTTTAATCGCGTGATAAACTGTTTTATTGGTTCTGAGAAATACCCAGTAACCTTGCCCGATGCCTTGAAATATTATTAAAGAACCTTAATATAATGACGAGCAAAAAAAGGTCCAAAACATACTTGACTACCTAATAATAACCCTTTTTTTCTCCAACGTGGTTCTGCAATAGGTAATTTGAACATCGATAAAATTGGCGTTAGAATATATTAATTAAGCTTAGTTATTTTTGGTTTGCTACCCACCTACAAATACGCTAGAAAATTAAAATGCCTCACAAGAAGCCTGTAGAAACGTGATAGATTAGTCGGTAAATTAAACGTAATGAATTAATTAGAACTATCGTGGGACCGGTTATTTTTTTCTTTTATGTACGTTTGTGTGCTTACAAATAGGTACAATCGACAAACAAATATCTGTATCTTACAAAATCCATTTAGATTTGAATGTGTAGGTATTGCTTAAGTAATATACGAGTGAAACTGAATCCTGATTACCACTGTAATATATTTGTATCTCAACTGTTGGAAAGACTAAAAAATTAGCACCGGTTTGGTAATATACTCAAGATATTGACTACTTTTTTTATAAGAAATCAGTTTATTTCGTGAAATGAAAAAGTGTTAAGTAATCAATCAAAACGTGACAAATAAATTTTCTCTTTTCAATTATGAAATTTACTTGTTCGTTCTTGTAATCTCACTTCAATATACTTAGGTAGGTACTCTAATTTTAGATTCCATTACATCGTTGAATAACATTATTACATTCCAATTTCACATTTCAGTAAAACCTTGGTCAACAAAGCATTATGTAAATTCGTTTGTTCCATCTAATTAGGAAAGGGTCGTCTCTGAATTTCTATAATGTTAACGTTACTAGATAGAATGATAAAATCTGAGTGCCTTGGGTAGGTATGCATTATACTTTGGATAACATATGAGAAACACGATATTAAGTTCCTACTGGCCCCCTCTAAAATATTAAACTCAATAACACTTGCAGCATACACATGAACTCGTATTTTTTATCGCAATTAACTTCTCGAACGAGTCCACGTTGTGATGTCAAATACTACCTATGAGATACCTATTATTTCGATACCGTTATGAGCCGCTAGTGGTACCAACGTATGTATGAACATACTAAACTCTTTATTGTGTTTAATACAATTGACAAACACTGACTTACTGCCAGCTTTTGAGTGGATGAGCGGAGTATTATATTAGGGAGTGAGGCTATCAATTCGTACCTAACTAATTATTGAAACGTTTAAACTTACAGCAAAGTAGTTCGTTTGTGGCGTTAGCTCACTTAAATGTATATTCGGACGTATTTATAAGCAACAACTTACTTATATAGTCTCGCGTTAGTGAGTTACCAATAAGCCTTAATCCTAAGTTGAAACTAGCAGGCCTAACGGTTTTGAATTGCCACAAACTGTTAGAAAACCTTTAGCAGCCAGTGACACTAATCCAAATCTCTTTTCTGCTCTAAAGGGGAACTGTTGTCCTAGCTTTTCAAAAATTCCCTCCGTGAAAGGCTAAGCTCCGGCTCGTCGCTAAGAAGATTCTCGCATCCGGAATAACCATTGACGTACTGTGAGGGAAGACTAAGTAAAAGTAGAGCTTTATTAGAAGTAGGAGAACAGTGTGTAACATTGAAAATCATAAAAGTACCTATTTTAGAGACGTAATTTACCCGAAACCGTTTCAGAAGTGCTATTAAACTCTAAGATTTTCCATCAAGACGGTAGAAAACGTAGATTGACCCGCCTACTCATTTATAAACTGTTAAGTACAAACCTGTACATGACATGTTTCTGTCTCTGTCTGACATGGAAATTACAAAATTTCAGAAAAAAAGCAACAATTATTATATTGAAGCTTCAGTTTGACTCCCGATCATAGATTAATTAAATCTCATCCTAGGTGATCTGTAATTTGCACCTAGTTGGTCCAGAATAGTATTTAAATAATGGATAACAGGTAGGCACATTGTGCGCGCAAGTATATTCCGAGGCGTCAAAAGGATGTTGTACCGTAAAACTACCTAACTATCTTCAAGACGACTTTAAGTCTCCAAACCAATATTCTTTTTTGTTTTGTCCAAGTTTTTTTTTCCGTTAATGAACATATTTAACCATTGAACTTCCTCGTTCTAATAAAAGTCACACCTAAACGAAAATATTTGAGTCGGATTTGAACCATAGTTGGGAGCTTTTAGACTACAGTTTGTGTAGCTTTACGGTACCTAAGTAGGTTCACTTGCATTGTCTATCTCGGTGGCATATCTGTGGCTATAACCTTTTGCGGCAACGAGATGGGACCGCGGTAATATGTTCACCAAACAGGCGACTCTCATAATAGAAACGCGACACAAAAGGGGACAAGGGAAACGAGATAAATGTAAGCATCTATATTACGGGAGGTACGTATCGCAACGTCTTTTTATAGCTATGAAATTGGGAATTTGGTATTGTTTAGTTATGAACCGGGATTAGGAAATTAACTTTGATCAGCAAAATGTTACTTTATGTACGGCTCTTCGCTAATATAATGGAGTAAGATGAAACGTTGTGAACATAACGATTATAAAACAGGAAGGTTATTGGACGTTCGTTTGGCTGTTGGCTTAGAACTTAGTCCAAATAAAAAAATACTTGAAAAGCGTGTGTAGATGAACTAGTTTGTTTACCAAAGTACGATAGCACTTGCGTGGGTGTAACAGTATGTACACTGCATAGGTAGGTATTTTATACAGTTAGGTACAGGATTTTTTGTATAACGTTTGAGAGAAAAATGTGTTTTCATTTTTATGAAGCGTGTTTTCAATTACTTTTCCCCTCAGGACTTTTGATTTGTTTCGGGAATGGATTCGATAAACAACACAATCATTGTTATTCAACGTATTCAGAGCTACAGGACCTACCCATGTGTCTAATTTCGTTAGTATTTTTTTATATACAAGAAGAAAGGAAAACGAGCAAGGGGTCGCCTGATAGTAAGTGAGCACCACCACTTCTAGCGACAGGATTCTAGCAAGTCAGACTGTAGTAACGCTTCGGACGGACCTTGCACGAGGTCCCTACCACGATAAAAAGAATCCAGTAATTTAATTTTGAAGCAGTTCTCGCTTTTGGAGAGTTCTGGGGTTTTCGCGCCGTGAGTCTATTTCAGTTTTTTGAGAACTAACTAGGTAGGTACTACTACTAGAGTACTAACTCTAGTGCAAAATATGCAATGAAAATAAAGTGATGAAAGGGGAAACCTGCACATTCTAGCCTCCTATTACTTCACCGAAATCTTATATACGTTATACAACAGAACAGCGCATCTAAAAATAAATTGTGATCCGAATTGATCTCCCCTTAATCCACAATTTCGTAAATTGGCATAAAATTATTCGTCATCCTAAAGCCCAAGGATATTATCGTCGTAATTTCAATTTCAAAACGAGCAAATACAAAACAATTGGCATTACAGATAATGATAACGAGTTTCGGGCGAGCGATTATCCTGAAGATGGTTATTATCGTGGCATTAAACGGATATTAAAACGAAACAATTGCTGTTTTTCCTATCTCGGAAGTGAAAATGTCCCTCAAATAGGTATAGCGTAGTGTTAGTTATAAGTTTATATGTAGGGTAGAAGCACCGCGGCGGACGCCGGGAGATTGTACGGTAGTTGTCAGTCGGAATATAGCTCAGTTTGCAAACAGTCGGTTCTTTTATTTGCGTCCCAAATTCTTCCTGAAATAACAGTGGCGACGAGTCAGAACGAACCTTACACGTGTTTAAAGGTGGTGAAATTTTAGCAAAATGGCAAGAGTGTCGGTTGGGTTGCTCAGTGCTTTTAATCACGAAACACAGGATTGGGAGCTGTACAAAGGCCGCCTAGAACAGTGGTTTTTAGCGAACGACATAGATGAAACCACGGATAACTCAGGCGCTAAGCGCAGAGCTATATTATTGAGTAGTTTAGCAGAGACTACCTACCGACTCGCGACAACATTAGCAGCACCCACAGACATCGGAATTTTGTCGTTTATCGCCGTGACGAAACTGCTCGACGATCATTTTCAAATTAAAAAATGCAGTTTTGCAGAACGCCACAATTTTTTTTGTGCTATTCAAACGCCAGAAGAATCTTTTGCTGACTGGGCCGCACGTTTACGCGGTCTGGCGATACATTGTGCTTTTAAGGAGAAGAGCCTCGAGGAAACTTTAAGGGACCGGTTCGTGCTAGGCATGACCGGAGGTCCGGAACGAGATCGGTTGTTTACTGAACCTTTGGAAGGGCTGACTATGGCGAAGGCGGTGCAGCTAGCAGAGAGTACGCGTTGCGCTCGGCAGGGGGCGCAGCAGCCGGCGGGGCGAGCGGCCCCGGCGCGGCCGCAGCTGCTGGACGTGCACAAGCTAGCTGCGCGCGCGCCGGCCGGCCCGGGTCCGGCTCGCGACCCGCGGCGCTCGCAGCCGCCAGAAGCGGCCGTCGTCCAGGACCCCAGATTTAAAGTGCAGTGTTCGGTTTGCGGATATTATGGTCACGATGGTAGGAAGTGCAAGTTTAGGAATGCGACATGTAGGAAGTGCGGTTCAAAGGGGCATTTAATACGAGTGTGCAATGCGAAACAGTCTAGCCAGTATTTTTTACAGTGCTGTTCGGATGAAGACGATGGTAAGCAGTTAATTTTTAATATTCGGAGCCACCTTGGTGAACCAATGCAGGAATCGATTTTGGTTAATGATGTTCGTTTGGAGTTTGAGATCGATACGGGTTCGGCTGTTACAGCTATATCAGAGAAATTATATGAAAAACATTTCGGTAGCTATTCGTTAACTAACTGTAACAAAATTTTGCGCAGTTACGACGGCTCGTCAATTGAATGTCTAGGCACCATTACACTTCCCTTTTTATATAAAACCGTTAAAAAAAATTTAGAAATATTTGTAATAAGGGGGGGGCGGACCGCCGTTGTTGGGCCGGGATTTCATAGCAAAATTTAAGCTTCAAATCTGCCCCATACAGATTTGCAAGATTGACGAAGACATACAACCTCTTTTGGAAATGAATTCTCACCTTTTTGAGGATAAGCTGGGTTGTTGCAAAAATATTGCGGTTAAGCTGTTTTTAAAACCAGACGCGACACCTGTGTTTCATAAAGCGCGACCCGTTCCGTTTGCCTTACGAGAAAAAATAGAACACGAGTTAGATCGTTTGGTGGGTTTAGGTATTATCGAACCAGTAACATTTTCAGAGTATGCGAGCCCCATCGTTCCAGTGTTAAAAAAAGACGGTAGCCCGAGGTTGTGCGCTGACTACTCGGCAACGCTTAATAAACAACTCGTAATCGAAAAGTACCCCCTCCCGCGCGTGGATGAGCTGTTTGCTAGACTTTCCGGGGGCGTCCAGTTTTCAAAACTTGATTTATCTGGTGCGTACAATCAGTTAAGGTTGGACCCCGATTCACAGAAATTTACTTGTATAAATACTCACAGAGGATTGTATAAATATACTAGGCTTGTGTTCGGGTTGTCAAGCGCCCCGGCAATTTTCCAGCGAACCCTAGAAAGAATTCTCGCAGGCGTAGACGGGGTCCTGCAATTTCTGGACGACATTTTGATAACAGGCAACTCGCGGGAGCAGCATCTCGTACGGTTGCGAGAAGTTTTGGGAAAACTAAGTATGGCGGGGTTAATTTTAAAAAGAGAAAAATGTAGTTTTTTTCAGGATTCGGTCTCTTATTTGGGGTTTGTAATCGACAAGCAGGGGTTACATAAGTCACCAGATAAAGTGGAGGCCATTGTAAATGCCAAAGCTCCGACCAATATTACCGAATTTAAATCATTCTTGGGTCTCGTAAACTATTATAGGAACTTTATTAATGACGCATCTGGAATTTTATACCCTTTGCATCAGTTATTGCAAAAAAATACAAAATGGGGGTGGACTAGACATCACGATGACGCTTTCAATACCATAAAAAAGGTACTTGCATCGGATAACACGTTAGCCCACTTCGACCCCGATGCAAGAATAATTCTTACCGTGGATGCGTCACCGTTTGGTTTAGCTGCAATTTTGTCTCAACAGGATAGAACCGGGTTAGAAAGACCGGTTTCCTTTATGTCCAGAAGTCTTAATGTGGCGGAAAAAAAATACAGCCAAATTCAAAAAGAAGCCACCGCTATAATTTTTGGTGTCAGGAAATTTCATCAATTTCTGTACGGTCGAGCAACGCCGTTCGTTTTGAGAACTGATCACAAGCCGCTTTTGTCAATATTTCGCCCCGGGAAGGGCATACCGGAAGTTTCAGCGAATAGACTCCAACGATATGCGTTGTTTCTTTCTGCATATAATTATGAGATAGAATATGTAAGTAGCGCGCACAACTAAGCCGATTTCCTTAGTCGCTCCATGGCGCAACCTGCATTAGAGGAGCGCCCGGACGAGCACACCGCCGCCGATGACTCAGACTCGGACCCGGCCACCTATGTTCATTTCGTAGTAGAAACCGGTTCGCCGCTCGCTAAGCTACGGGACGTCAGATGCGCTACGAAAGCCGATCCCGTGTTAGCACAAGTAGTTGCCTATTTGAATAATGGATGGCCGAACGGAAAAATTGATAAAACAATTAAGCCTTATTTTAATTGTCGATCAGAGCTTTCTTGCGAAAGCGGTTGTCTCATGAGGGGTAGTAAATTAGTTGTGCCATTAGCGCTCGTTAATTCCATAATAACAGAGTTACATCGCGGACATTTGGGGATTGCGAAAATGAAAGCGGAAGCGCGCGCTCGGTTCTGGTGGGTTGGCGCGGGCGCTGCGCTGGAGCGCGCCGCCGCGGCGTGCGCCGTGTGTGCGCAGCTGCGCCCCGCGCCGCGCCGCGCGCCGCTCACGCCGTGGCCGTTTCCACCGGAACCGTGGTACAGAGTGCATTTAGATTTCTTGGGCCCGTTCAATGAAAAGATATACTTGATAGCAGTCGATGCATATTCTAAATGGGTAGAGGTGTTCGACGTCAGCGGCGGCTACGGTTCAAGGATAGTGATAAACATACTGTGCGAGTTAATGGCCAGATTCGGGTTAATCCACACGTTGTGTACAGACAATGGCACCTCTTTTGTATCTAGTGAGTTCGAAAAGTTCTGTTTAGTTAATGGCATAACACACATAACAAGTCCAACATATCACGCCGCGAGTAACGGCCAAGCTGAATCTTTTGTAAAAATAATTAAGAAAGCGCTGAAATCAATCATTTTGTCAGGAACAAAAAAAAACGATTTAAATTTAAAATTAAAAGAATTTCTTTTTTACTACAGAAATTCCAAACATTCAACAACAAATCGATCTCCTGCTGAAATCTTGTTTGGTAAGAATTTGCGTTGTCGATTAGATTTATTAAAGCCATCGCCAAAACCATCCGACACAGCACTGTCTAATACGGTAAATGTTAAACAGTCCTCACAGGTGATACAGTACCGTGGGAATAGAAATATTAACTTTGAAATAAACGATTTAGTAAGAGTAAAGGTTAACAATGGACCAAATAATGCATGGATAAAAGGAACAATTAAAAAAAATTAGGTAAAGCAGCCTATTTGGTGAGTTTAGAAGGTTCACAGCGAATAATAAAAAGACATAGAAACCAACTACATCGGGAAGAAGGTGAGGACGAGAGGTTAGAAGAAGACGACGAGGCAAACGTGGTGCAGCTTAGTACCAGCCGGTTTAGAAAGGAAGGGTTAGAAGAATTTTCTCCGGACCAACAGCCAGCACTACTTTTGAATAGTGCACCGAGTCCACCACGAGACGCCGTATCCGACCCTCCTATTTTAGTTAACGAGCCCGCGCTTGCTGTGCGACCTGAGTCACATGCGGACCATCAGGAGCCGGAGGAGGCTTCCACATCAACCGCTATAACAGAAATACCAGCGTCGGACCTCTCACAACCACATCCTGCTGCGGGGACCGAACCTCCCCCACTCCAGAGTCAACGTCCGGCAAGAGTAAAAAGGATACGCAAACCTGTAGACTACCTATAGACGCTATCCTTCTATATCGTATTGTAATGTATTGTTGTAAAGTTTGTAAAACTATTGGTGGAGGGATGTTAGTTATAAGTTTATATGTAGGGTAGAAGCACCGCGGCGGACGCCGGGAGATTGTACGGTAGTTGTCAGTCGGAATATAGCTCAGTTTGCAAACAGTCGGTTCTTTTATTTGCGTCCCAAATTCTTCCTGAAATAACACGTAGGTAAGAACTTATTGCAAAGGCCACTCGACGGTCACAGCAAAAAACTTGTGAAAACGGACGAACACGAAAAAATGTGCAGTTATCTTGTAATTGCCTTTTTGCTGTCTCGTGATGCTGCGTCGGTTGGATTTGTTCACTTTGTGTAGTTTTGGTGGCCAAATTTTAAACCTATTTTAACGCTATAAAAGACGTAAAAGAGCGTTGAAATAAAGTGTTCCTACCTATACCTACTTTGTTTTATCATTGTGATGATTGTTCTTAAGTTCATTAAATTCCAGAGAGACTTCTTTATTTTCATGTGGTGACCATATTACAATGAAAAACAAAAGACGTACTCCCAATCATTATGTTCTTAGCCTTTTCGGCTTAACTTGTGTTTTAGGAGATTTGTGTTCGAGCCACTATATAGAGTCACTTTATTGGGCTCTAGGCAAATATCAAATTGCGTCACATGATTATTATGTTCTAGATACAGTCCAGGACAGTCTAAAATTGGAGTTTTATGTAATAATTTAATGTTGTTATTATTCGATGCTGATGATTTCTTCCATGCTGGTCTGGGAGCGTAGAAAAAACAGAATGTAGTTAGGTACATATTCTCAGTGATTAGGCGCGTTAGGTTTGTATCTCACTCTTATTGCTTATTTCTTCCACGCTGGTCTGGAAGTCGAGAAAAAACATGGAATGTACCAGTAGCTTGTCTTCCCGCGCAGATGGTAAAAGCCCATCGAGGGATTGGGCGAAAATCTTAGGGATCATGTTATATAGGCGATGTGGCTAAGCAACCCATCACTGTTTTGATTTCCCTTTCCATCCATACGCCCACGATCATGCTAAACATGGTCTTTAGGTTTTGTTACCTTAGGATCTGGCTACCCCGTAAGGGATAAAGACGTGAGTTACCTATGTATGACCTATGTATTATTCGATACTGGTGTCTCGAGACATTGAGAAAGATCAATATGATAACGTAAAAACAGACGCAATTCAAAATAATTCTCGCTCAGTGGGTAGCTAGGTACCTATTTTCTATTTGAGTCACGGAGCAGAACCCTAAAATATTCACGACACCACCTGAATTGCCGCAATAATCCGCAGGTGCAAAAACTAGTTAATAATGTGACCAGCGCAGTAAGAAGCGGGCACAAATTCTCACGCTGCGATCCGTCCCTTTCACACAGTACTAGTAGGAAAGGGACGCACTGACCAGTCCAGTAGGTATTGGATAATGTGCTAGCCTCTAATACTTCAAGACCCTACAATAGTATACAAGTGATATAATAAGGACGGGTGATTCAAATCTCACTCGAAACGGCTCAAAATGCCTTATAAATTACTAGCGACCCGCCCCGGCTTCGCACGGTATATCATGCATGTATTATATACATTATAAACCTTCCTCTTGAATCACTCTATCTATTAAAAAAAACCGCATCAAAATCCGTTGTGTAGTTTTGAAGATATAAGCAGACATACGGATTTGGGGACAGAAAAAGCGACTTTGTTTTATAATATGTAGTGATAGGTACACCCAGAACCTGACAAGTCAAAACCATACCCATCCACTACAATGCGCCTTTAACAGTTTGGTTACCGAAGTCCTTCCATTTTAGTTTTCACGTGACAAATGACATGGTCTTTTACTCACGGATATCTCGGCCAATAGTGCAATAAGAGTGACATACATACATATGACGCCTTTATCCCTTACGGGGTAGACGATAAGGTAACAAAACCTTAAGGCCACATTTAGCATGATTGTGGGCGTATAGGTGGAAAGCAATAAGAGTGAGATACAAACTTAACGCCGCGTAATCGCCGAGAATATCCAATGGAGTTGTAATGTAGGTACATGAATATTCTACCCAGCATGCAAAATTGATACCCACCAGCGAAGTGTGCTTAAACTGTTACCTTCATTTATATTCCATGCACTCCAGGCGCCAATTCGATTGGAGCGGACGAACCTGCCACGATTGCAATTTCAAATATCCGCCTATATCAATTCCCGATAGTACGTGTCCGCTTCCGACTGATTATGGATGCATTAGACTGATTCAACCCACGCCGACCGGGTATTACCGGATGCATAATATTTTATTAGTTACCTCCCTCCCCCTGACCCCCTTATTCATAAACGCTCTATAGGCTTCTGCTAACTTAGCAATCGTTTGTCTGTATGTGAAACGTAAATGTCAAAGTGACAGATAAGGACAAACAATTGCTAAGTTAGAAGGCTACAGAGCGTTTATGGATAAGGGGGTTAATTATTGCGAGGTCGTATAATTTTATTGGGCTACGTTATCCCTGTGCGTTTACCTACCTAAAACTACTCGAGTAGGAAGTAGTAGTAGTGAAGTAGAATCGACAAATTATTTCTAACCCCTGACTTAAAAAAGGGATGTTATAAGGTTGACATCAATCTCTCTCCCTCTCTCTGTATGTCTGTGGCATCGTAGCTCTCACACGAATGGCCCAGCTACCTTGTGGTAGTTTTTTTTTGTAAAAATCGGTCCATCATTTTTAGCGTAGGGTTTTTTTTAATGTTTGGTTATGTTTCAGAAAAATAATGCGCCCACTATAGACCGAACTACGGTCTATAATGCTTGAGGTGTCATCTCTTCGCTCCCGTAAGTCCGGTAGGTACGGGTGGTTAATTTCAAGTCGATAAAGAGCGTCCGATCGACATAAAATAAGTAGGTATACCTAGTCAAAATTTCCTTGATTCTTTTTTCATTGCTTTTTTTGTTTTCATGAAGTGACTGGGTAGTCTCAAGAGTAAACTAACGGGTCAGTGAAATAGCACAAGTAACTAATATTTCTTCTTTATTTTGTAAAACTAACTATTGCGTATCACAAAATATCATTACTTACAAGCTAAGTCCATCTGTATCTTAAATACGTCGTTATTAAATTTATAATTATTTAAACGACAAATAATATTCTTTATTTACATTTATAATAAAGCAAGAGCGTAATGCAACCCTTTCCAGGATATTTATAACAAATATAGTTTTTAGCTTGTATAAAACATAGTAAGAATTAAAACCACAACCCATCCTCAGCCTCTTCTTCGCTGTCCGTAACTTGAAGATCATCTTGGATAGCTGGATCCGGCTGTAAACAAAAACCATATCAATTTGTTACACTTACAAAGAAAGAGACAGCGTTAACGTTATATTTTAACCACAAAAATTAAGGTTAAAACTCCCTTATTCATTAACTCTTTATGCTTATGCTAACTTCCCATTACGTTTGTCTTTATCTATTAGGTACTGTTATAGGCGATGTATATAGCAATTAGCAAGCCAGCGCAATTTATATTCCCCTTTCCATCCATACACCCACAATAATGCTAAACGTGGTCTTTAGGTCTTGTTACCCAGTAAGGGATAAAGACGTGAGTTATGTATGTGTCTATTACTAAAACATGCTGAGCACAAAAAACATGCATTTCGTCATAAGATGTTAGTAACTCTTTATGAATAAGAAGACAAGTCCCCTGGGAACTTTCTAGTAGGCAGTGGTTCAAACGCCCGTTTGAAGATCAAATTGAAATATTTAGCAACTGGTTTTTGGTGGGCACAAATTGGCGACACATACCATGCAATGTAACATTATAGCGTGAGTATGACATGCAGAATACACCATTATTCGATATGCAAGAACAACTTTCCAAAGGCATGGGATTAAAATTCGTGCACCAAAATAAGTAATAGCAACATTTTTTTAAGCGCAAACTATAAAAAAAAGTCTAACCTGCCAGCTTTCAGGCGGTTCCTCTTTGAACTGTGGCGGCTCCATGGAAGTACCTTCCATTGGTGGGTCCATGTGCATATCGAGTTCCATGGGCTCCTCCTACGAAATAATAACATGACGACTTCTACTTAATCTATGACTTGGATCGCTGTATTTCAAATAAAGAATTAAAGATAATGCAGAGGGCGGTATTCGGCCAGAATTTAATGACAGAGTCACATCTTTAGATTAAGGCAAAGGTCAACATCAGTACACAGCATACCTTAACAACAGTAGGGAAGGTGTACTCAGAGGAGTGTTGGTCAAGGTCGACCAGGTCGTGGTGAGGCGGCTCCTCGGGCGCTTCTCGCTTTATCAGGAACTCGGACGTGTCGAAACTGGACTCTCCTACTGTCAGGTCGTCTTCTGTGATGGAATATGTATTTTTAAGGGGTGGGTCCGGAAATTGGGGTGAGTCGCGATGTACCTACGAGTGTTACGGTTCTCCTCTTGCAGAAGGCTTTAAAGGAGTAAGAGGAGCATATGGGCCGAGGCACCTTGGGGAACAACATTATAAAAGACTAGAGTGAAATATCCCTGTTTGCCAGTCCCAACAACTTTGCCGAACAAGAGAAACAATTATTCTTTCCTCTAGTTCCTTCTTCTAGTTCTTGTTCCTTTAGTTTGTTAAAAGTACATTATACAATTTCGTTTTAAACGTAAGTCACATACTTACCCGAGTTCGAAAATGACAAATAGGTACCTAAACGAACTTAACGTTGAGTTGAAAATATTCTTACCAGGACGAACAGACAACTGAACCATAGTCTCAGCAGCATCATTAGTTTCCACTTCCTCGAGCCCTGAGCTTCCACTGTCCGAATACTGTAGATCTGCATCAAGAGACACTACAATAAAGTATTAAAACAGATGTTGAAATAAAAAGGTAAAGAAAAAAAAAGTAACTGATAAAAACGAAAACAATGTCAGATACTTACCTTCCTCTAAACTGTTCTGGTCCTTCCTTGGTCGACCGCGCTTTCTTGGTGTGGCTCCTAAAAAAAAGTACGTATTAGGACAATTGATGAACGTTGCAGGTAGCAAATCTGCCGATACAGGCCGTTTAGGAACTACCGTAAGTAGAATTACTAGTATTACATCCCAACCTGAACTATCCCGTATGAATGATCATCTATCTATCTTCTATATCTATAATCTATATACAGGGTGCTCGCGAGCAACCCGCATAACTTTGCCACCGTATTCCTGACCATGTTTAGAAAATAAAATGTTGTATAAAGTAAGCTGGATTCGGCTTAGTTTGCGAGTAATTAATATTTTTTGCTTTAAAAGAAAGTCGTGTTAGTTACACTATTTATAACTCGAGAACGGCTGAATCGATTTGGCTGAAAATTGGTAGGGAGGTAGCTCAGGACCAGGAGACGGACATAGGATACTTTTTATCCCGATTTCCCCACGGGATGAAAATTTCGAAATGTTGTACTAATAAAGCTACAGACATTAAATTTAGCATGCCTACACATTATTCCTTGATTAGTATAAAGATGCACTTACAAAGGAATTTTTCCAATTTAAGGCGGAACAAAGTTCGCCGGGTCAGCTAGTTAATAAATGAAAATGATTCGACCACCTCACTAAGATCGGAGGATCGCGCTGGATGCAAGCCGCTTCCAACCGGTCTTATTGGATGTCTAAAGGAGAGGCCTATGTTCAGCAGTGGACTTGTAATGGCTGAGATGATGATGATGATGATGATGATTCGACCACCCGTTTCACAACTCACCGTCGACGGAAGTCTGCGGCGGCTTGTGCTTCCGCGGGCGGCCGCGGCCGCGCTTCTCGTCGCTGTTGCCGGGCGGCGGCGGCTCCTCCGGCTCGTCGGACTGCTCGGCCGCCTCCGCCATCTTCTGCTGCACGCGGAGGATGTTCGCTTCCAATTGGCTCACGTTGTCGCCGAACTGGGAAACAAAGGTCGACACTCAAGCGATGGTTTAGATCAGGGGTGGCCAACTTGATTACACCCAAGATCTCCTGTTTACTAACGAAACCCTGTGCGATCTACCAATTACATACTTCATGAAACCTTAAATCAGCAGTTGGTGATTACGTTGCGCAGTCTGGTCCACATATTTATATTTTTTGCCTTGCCGCGATCGACTGGACTAACAGGCGCGATCGACCGGTCGATCGCGATCGACCCGTTGGCCATCCCTGGTTTAGATGAATCACATTAATCAAATTAGAGACATACAAGATTTTTGTACAGTCAATGGTTATATATTTTTTAATTTTTTTTATATGAATAGGAAGGCAAACGAGCAAGTGGGTCACCTGATGGTAAGTGATCACCACTGCCCATAGACACCCGCAACCCCGGAGGGATTGCAAATGCGTTATCAACCTAGAGGACTAAGATGAAATGCCTCTTGTGCCCGTAATTTCCCCGGCGGTCTTACTCTCCACACCGGAACACAGCAGTGCAAGCACTGCTACTTACCGGCAGGATTAGCGAGTAAGATGGTGGTAGCGATCCGGACGGACCTTGCACAAGACCCTACCACCCGCAAATAATTATATACTTATATTGAGTAACGATGACAATGCATTCAGAAAAGAATCGTCAGCAAAAAAAAATTAAATGCAATTTTGATTAAAAGCCATGTCGACCCCGAGCCTGGGTTTTATTACTAGAGTACCGACCTGTTCAAGCGCCTCTTGCGTGACTTTCAAAATGGCCTCCGCCTGCCGCGTGAATTGCGAGTTGAGTCCGTTGTAGGCCCGGCAGTTGTCAACGATCAGCTGTATGTCGCGCAAGAACTCCGCGCGACTGTGGTACTTGTGGGCTGCGAGTGGAATACACTTGTTAATGGATTCCCTACCCTCATTAAAAAGTAAAATAAGTAGTGGATATCAAGTATGATTTGAGAGCGTTTGGAGTATTCTAAAGATAAAGAATATTAAAACTAAATATAAATATCTACTATTTCTTCTGAGGAAGTCGAGAAGGGAGGCGTTTTCCCAGCAGTGGGACACAAATATAGGCTAATATAATAATAATAATTTCTTACTATTCTAACAATGGAATTCACAATAACGTCTTAATAAAACAACAAATGACCAACAAAGAAAACAAATTTAGAAAGAGAACCAACAGAAATCTGATTGTAATGTATTTTAATCCCCTATTTTTAATAAGAAATCAGCTAAAAATCGTTCTAAATGAACAACGACATATGCGAGCGATTTTATTACATGCGAGCTCATTAAAATTAATAGGTACCTTGAATCTTCTTCCCCATAGTTTCCATGTCGATAGGTTTCTTTATGACGTTATAGTAGTCCTTCACCTGTTTCTTGTTGACAGGCTTCAAGAACGGCCACGCTTCGGGCATCACCTTCAGCTTTGTCGTAAGCAAGTTCTCCAAGATAAACGACAAGGCCACCTTAACAGATTTTTTCAGTTAGTAGATACTAGGTTGAATAACTTATAAAAAATGGTTGTTTTGTAATCAGAGTTATTTCCGCGATGATAGTTTTCTTAAAACGCTAAGTCGTTTAAAAACTTTTTAAGCCCTTATAAATTATTTTCAATAGCCCCAAATGAAAAAAAACAAAAGAGTTACCACATGGCACCAGCCGCTTCATTATAAACGTTTACAAACGGCAAGGCTACCACAAGTACACGCGAGAATTGTGCCGCGCGCGAGATAAACTACCAGTCTTTTTCTTACCGTTCATTCTAGTAAGAGACGGGCAATCTATCTCGCGCGCACTTGTACACGCCGTGCTGTCACATGAATACACAACTCTAGTAAGTACTCAATCTTTTCAAATATTTAAAGGACACGGCATTTGACGAAATGTTTACGACGGTACTTTTTACAAAATGCCGGCATCGCAATGTTCGTTCAATTGGCATTGTTCATTTTTTTAGTATGCTCCAATTCGAAAACCATTTCGAGGAAAACCATCAATTATCCGATTTATCTTGTCCGATTTCAAAAATACTTTATGATTACAGATATTTTTGTAAAATAAAATAAATAAAAATAAAATCTAAAAGTACTTTTAACCTTTGTTTGACATAACGACCCGGTTTTTAGACAGAATCCAGCATTGAATGTTTGCCACAAAAATGGAAAAAAAAGTTTTACTATGGGAACTGTCACCTGTCACGACAAAACCATAGACAAAGCCGTTTTTTTTTTAAATGGCTGAACGAAGGCGATTGGGATTCTGTCTAAATTCACGAACTATCAAACAGCGAAAAAAAAATTTATTATTAATTAACAAAGCTACGTAAAAGCATGATATTCAAATTAGTTGCTTGAAATAGTCCATTTTATCAAATAAAGGTGTTAAAAGCACAGCTTAAAAAAAATGAACAATGCCAATTTACCTGATCATTGTCGTCAAGAAGGGGGTTGATCTGCTTCTCGAGCTTCATGAGTTGTTCCTCCTTCTCTGCCAGTTTCTCAACGCATCGTTGCAACATGCGTTGCGCCGCGACAGTCAAACTGCTTGCTGGCCCTGAAAAATATGAAAACATATCAGTTATGTTGGTCTTAATATGTATTTATTGAGCCTCCTCCGGCGAGGCGGCTTGATCAGACAGACAGTAAGTTTTTCGAGATTTTTTTTAATCATAATTGACAGATGTTTCTATGTGAACGGCGTCAAGGGCGGGACTAAATTTGGAATTAAAAATTTAAATAACAACAAGTAGGTATGCCAAACTATACCAGCTACATGTTGGAATATTCTGTAAAAATTATAGAATTCAAGAGACTGTGAAAAAAAAAAAAGGATTAGAGGCAAATGCTGTCAATGGCTCACATGTGTGACACCTCAACGCTGATTTTCAGTCAGAACGAATTCTCTTGGCTCCAACATTGTTGGATGACCAGACTATATGGACTAGATAAGAGTGTTTAGAGATTAAAGCGTTTGACCACTTCCAATGACTTCAACGTATAAGAAGACAATTAAAGAAAAAAAGAGTACCATTATACAAGCTGGAGTTCTCGACGATTTGGTTGACGTCTGCGAGGAACTCCTCCCGGCTTTGGTAGTGCTTCTGGCGCAAGTTATCCCGGATCGTCTGGAGGTCCATAGGCCGCGACACGATCCGATAGTAGTCGGCCACCAACTGTTGTGGGAATATGTAAATGAATTTTCTTTTATTTTATGTATTTACTATGTCACCAAGAACTTCAAAAATGTTGGTGTATCACTACATAGTATAAAACAAAGTCGCTTGCTCTGACCCTATGTCCATATGTCCCTATGTATGCTTATATCTTCAAAACTACACAACGGATTTTGATGCGGTTTTGTTTAATAGATAGAGTGATTCAAGAGAAAGGTTTTTACGTATAATTCTACGCAGACGAAGTCGCGGGCAGAAGCTAGTATTAAATAAGGTGTAACGCTTAAGCAATTATAATTTCACTTATATTACAATCCATTTCATATTTTTGCTTCAAGAGCGTATTTGATTGGAATGATGAAGTTAGATTAAGTTAGAATTAGAACCCACTAACATTATAAATTCGAACCTTTCACTCTCTCACTTAAAAATAATAGGATAATTTGCATAGTTCCCGCGGGATAGCAAGAAACAAATTCTAAGCAAACGAAGGCGCCGACACCAACATTCATAATATTCCCGAAAATAAAATCGTTTTAAAATTGTTGCATAGTACCATTTTCATCGAATGACCTACACTAGGCAATTACTCTCACTTAGATACTGCACTCAATAAAGTACACAAGGACTTACATTACGTCAACTCACCTTCTGATTAACAGGAAACAGGAACGGCTGGACATCAGGCAAATGCCGCATATGATTTAGCACGTCTTCCAGCAACGAGGACAGCGTGACCAGCGGGTCCGTGCGCCGCCGCTCCGCCGGCCGCTTCACCAGGTAGTCGCAGGACTCGCTGATGGTGCCGCGACGTTTGTTGCGCCCGCCTGGCCGGTTGTCGCCGCGCCGGCCGTTGCCGCGCCGCTTTAAGTCGTCGGCTGATTGCTGAGGGTATAAATAGTAGTGTAGTGTAAGTATGTATCACTTGTGTATCAATATATTCATTTGACTGTGTGTGTGTGTGTGTGTGTATGTGTCCATATAATGTGTGATTTATAATCAATAAATGTAGTCCTATTCGAGATCTGGTTGTTTCAATACATCTCCACGCGCCCAACCTTATATGGCGACCTTGCCAGCATTTCTTATTAAGGCCCAGTGGCGTAGCTACCTAGGGACTAGGCGGGGCAGTGCCCCGGGACCCTCACGCTCAGAGGGCCCTCGCATCCTTACCAGAAAATCTCGATCGAACTATTATTCGTAACCAGTTTAGATAGTAGTGGAGCCCCATTTTTTTATTTGCACCAGGGCCCTTGGTTACCTAGCTACGCCACTGTTAATGCCGAAGCCTGGGAAGTAGCAAATTGCTGGATCTGTAACTTGTTTAGCACGAGCCGCAGGTGTGTGTTTTTTAAAGTTACGAATCCAGCAATTGCTCTTCTAGCTGAGGCAGATATAATGCTTTTCTTAAACATTGAGACTAAGCTTCCTCGCAACTGAGGTGGTTTTCCCGTTCCCGCCATTTTCTTAACTTTTTTTTTTGTCATCAGTCACCGTAAACTATTTGAGACATTGAAAAAAACGTTAGACTCGAACAAAACGCGCACTCTTCGGCCATCGACTTGGCATGACATTGTTCATTATTCCATAGTCTCTTCGACTTTTAAAAAAGTTAAAAACAAATGAAAAACAGTCCAGCAATCCGATTTATGGTCAGAAAATTGTGCCTGCAGTGTAATTCGACCGTCAACAAGGCCCTTCGTGTTCTGTTACTTAGAAAAGTTAATTATTGAGTGTCAATTGATTTACAGCGGGCACGCCTCGATGTCTTACCTTGATAGCCTTAGGTAAAGTCAGCTTGACCCCATCAATATAGCCCGTGTCTTCGTCGTCGGGCTCCGGTATGGGCTCGATGTCGGTCTCCGGCGGCGACGCCGGCCCGCCGCCCATTGACCCGGTGTACAGCGGGCACGCCTTGTTGGTGCGCATGTGACCCACTTGGCCGCACGCACCACACTGAGACAGACAATATTATGCTTTGACAATAAAGTAAAATTAAGAAAAAATTATACAATCTCGGATACTCAGACTTTAACAGTACTTTTCCATTGACTTACAATAAACAACTGGACTCTCACAGCCGTATTCATAAAAATTCCTTAATTGAGGCTTGATCAGTCTGTTAGTTAACAGACTGATTAAGCTTATTGGACGATTGTTAAGAAGTGTGATTCATAAACGCTTGCTAGCAGTCTGCTAACTAATGAGCTGCTAATAGGTTGATTAGACGCGTTATGTTGCCGATATTGACAAATCATAGACAAAAAATGGCCCAATCGTGAATTAAAAAAAAAAATGACAGCGAATTAATGCGGGAAACTGCAAACCGCTTTTGCAAAGTTAGGTACACTACACAAGGGAACTACATTATAAAATGAATACTACAAAAAAGGAGTGATAATTGGACAGCGGAGGATAAAGTAAGAAAATCAAACTTTCTTTCCGATCTGTCGCGCAATTTAAAAATCAGTGCAGAACTCTCAAATCCGCTGAGAAACGGCTAGTTAGCACCGAGAGAAAAGCGCGATTTGAGACCGGAGGTAGCCTGCCTCCGCGAGAAGAACCCATTTCTTCGAACTCTAAGAAAGAGCCTGGTTGCCGCAAGAGTTCGAAACTGACAACAACGAGTTTGATTCGGACTTTATAAATCAGGTTGGTATGATTTGGTTATATATTTTTTATATTTCACTTTTGTTTTAATGCTGAAAATGTCCACAAGTTTCAGTTTGAAATACCTAGGTATAAAGCTTGGGCCATCACATCATCAAATATCATGATATATTTCAGGATCGTATTAAACAAAAATTGTATTGCATTAAGTGATTTGTATTAACCGACGTGAGAAGTTGTAGTATCTGAACGTATCTACGTATTGAAGTGGTAAATGTTGACACCTTGACGTTTTAAATTTGACGTAACTATAGATAGATATACAGTAAAATAATATTATTAGTTCTATAAGGCCTATGAAGTTCTGTTGCATAAGTACTTGATAAATTATCAACAAGCAATATCATTTATATAAACTACATAATAAAACTGCTTTCTAAAGTATTAAGGAGTTAGCTGGGTGTGTGTGTGTGTGGGTAGCGAGCGAGTTCAAGTTTTAAGTACTGTTGTCAATAAAAAAAATGTTGCTGTGAATCGTTTTATCCCTTGTTAATGCTACTTATCATAATCCTGATAAAAGCAAGCGTAGGTAGCAACCTAAATTTCAATGAGGAAGGGCTGTGCATGAAGACAGTATTGGTACCTAGGTTAGTATTTAAAATCATGTGAATAAGTCAATATAATTTAGATAATCGTGCTTTAAACATAGGTATCCGTCCGAGGTTGTTTATCTGTCTAAATAGTATACTAATCGTTATTTTCATACTTATGTTTTCTTCTTTAAAGTGCCTAAAGTTTCATGCAGGAAATAACAAGTTTTAACAGTGAACAAAACAAATATGTAATTTAATTTGACCTGTTAGATAACTGTTGATGAGATTATGCCCCAAAAGAATATCTATCCCACTTTGTATCCCTTTGATATCTGTAAAATCAATGTTAGTCAATCAGTCAAGTTATCTTAACAATAAAAGGCTTCAATCAGGTGAATGCACCCAATGAGAATTTAGTACCTGCTCGCTCACACAGTTCTAAAAAATAAGATGTGTTCTAAGGAAGTTTAGATAAGCTTACTTATAGATAATACCCTTGGTAAGGCAGGGTGGGACATTTGTTGCACCCGGCTCTCTACCCGAAGCTAAAAATATTTAGGCATAATGAAAAAAAATATTATTTCTTATTTATGCTGCCCCACCCCTTAAAAATGCAGGGTATGCCCATGGTAGATTAAGTTAAAAACAAAAGTACCTATGTCAGCTCAAAATATATTTTAATTAAACAACTTTTTTTTCTTCAGATTCTGACGGCTCCAGTAGTGCTCAGTACCAGTGTTCCAGTAGTGCCTATTACCAGTGTTCCAGTAGTGCAAATCTAAGAAGCCACACCACCTGCCGACCCTGCCGTGGAACCTTCCCTAACCCCACATGCTCGGCCTGCTCAGGAAGTTATGTTTTCACGCTTTAAAACTAAGAAAAGAAAAGTAAATTACTTCAATTCTAATTATGATATTGTGTTAGGCCTAGGTATAGATATGTTATATTGTTATGTTATGTTGTAACAGGCTGTTTTCCGCATCTCTAGGACTATAAACTGCGCCTATTTTGAGTGGTGGGCTGCAGCAAAGCAAGAAGCCTAGCAAATCTATTTATTTTGTAAATTTCTAAAATAAATGTATTTTTATATGTCATGACATGAAGTTTCTTTTACCTACTTATAATTTTTTAATGTAATTTTCTCTGTCAACTTTAATAAGTAAGCAAAATTGCAAATAAAAATAAATAAATGAAACATGTTATGCTAGAAAATATTATAAATAAAAGGTTACAGGTATGAACACAAATTTTTCTTCAAAAGTAAAAGTGTAGACAACTTTAAAGTTAGCTTTATGCATACATCCAGCAGCATACTTTTGTATAGGTAGGTACCTTATTGTGTTTTATATTTTGGAAATAAAGCTTCTTACTAAATTATACTTATTTTTATATTACAAGAAACGTAATAAATGAATGAATTAAATAGGTATTAATGCTGCTACTGTTACATACATGATTGCCATTGGCGACTCTAATGCTTATGAACGGTTTCTACCGCACGAGACGCCCCGAAGTCTTCCTTTGACTCAAGTAAGGTAAATCTGTTGACCCCAGGTTGGTGGAATTGCACTTATTGATAGAATAGAATATAATAAATTTAAGTGGTGTAAAAAAAGTATGTAGGTACTTATGTATTATTGCACATAAAACATTTACAGATAAAAGTTTACAATACAGTTATATTGTACAAAGGCGAACTTATCCCTTAAAGGGATCTCTACCAGTTAACCTAAAATTATCTTTAATTAATAATGCAATATAAAATATTAATTAACAGGGCACCAAAATGGATGCACTCAGCATATGCCGATGTCTGAAATTCTTCAGCCATGGCGCTGGTTTTATAACTACATACATACATACACATACACAAATCACGTCTTTACCCCTTACGGGGTAAACAGAGCCGGAGGTAACAGATACCTTATAGGCCACATTTAGCAAGATTGCGGGCGTATCTAGGTGAAAAATGAAACCAAAATAGTGATGGGTTGCTAGCCTCATCGCCTATAACATGATTCCTATGATTTTCGCCCATTCCCTCGATGGGCTTTTACCATCTGCGCGAGAAGCAACTGGTACCTATATTCTATGTTTTTTCTTTGCTCCCAGACCAGCATGGAAGAATTATAACTAGGTACATGTTCCTAATGTTGTAAGTGCAAAAACCCGTAACTATGTTAATCATCTTAATTTTATTTCTTATAGGTACATTTATTATTATACACGTATCATACTAAATACCCAATTATAAGGAAAAACAAAACCCACTTTATAATCCCTTCGTTAAAAATCTTCTCTTGGGTATGGTTTTACTCTTGTCAAAATCAGCTGTTCACATTTTTGGCGGCCATTTTGTGAGTTAGCAGAGAGATAAAGGAGGGTCCACGGTCCTCTAACTTAGGGACTACTTAACAGAGCCTTGATGGACTGATTAGCGCTAACAGACGTTTATGAATCACGTTTTTTTGCATCAGTCCTATAGCGAGCCTATAGCGAGCCTCTAACTTTTTATGAATACGGCTGTCAGTCGCTAACAAAGGTTCCTCAAGAAACGTCCGAGTTGCTTTGTCTATGTGTTGTGTGTGTCAACACATCGACTTAGACAGATAACATTAACATATTCGTTCAAATTGACACCTTATTTCGTGGCAGTAATGTTTAATATCAATGGCGTAGGATCGTGAGAAGTAATGACACGACGCCACGCGCTGGAAACCTGCCTGTCTCTTTTGTTCTCAATAGTAAGATTACGGTGCGAAAGAGACATATACATTGTTATCAAAGCGCGGTCGAAACACAACTGAACCAAAACTCTGAACAATAGACGCGTCGTTCAGACTTTTGCTTCGGACAGTTTTTGAGCGTGATTGGGAGTCTAGTTGTTTATTGTACGTCAATGTACTTTTCGTATTTCATTCCGAAGACTTTTTCGCTCTCTCATGTGCCACAATGTCACAAATGGACTCATCAATTTCTTTAGTGTTTTTTTCTATTTTGTTGTAAATTATAGTAAATCTAGAGTACAAAGACAAAACTCAAGCCCAAAACGGTACAAGTACAATACTATGATGTTTCAGCACGCATCACATACTAATAAGGAACTAGAATTTCAGCTTTACTTTGGTATAATTTGGTCACAGATTATAAAGCACGCTTTTGATGACGATAAACGCTTCATGTTTTCCCTGTTAAAATTGATCATGTAGGTAGGAAACAAATGGAGTATAGCTGGTTACCTTCAGCTTTAAGTCCGGCTTCAGCTTGGCTCGGCGACGGGAAGGTGTGTGCAAATCCGGCTCTTGCTTGATCTGACCCAGAGGAATCAGCCCAGGGGACGCCGACCCCAAATCATTCGACGATGACATGCTCATACCTAATTCGATAAAAAAGTAAATAAATCGAAGGTCGCCTAAAAGGGTCATTACAATTATGTTGAGTCATTCGATGAGTGACAGCTACAAGCGTCTAATTAGGCAGACGGACTAATGTGAAGACGAAATCAAATTCGTTGGCAAAGTTTATTTGAAACAAAATCGACAACCGAATTTAGGGGAACGCAGTAATGTAATTGCCGCTTTACACTACTAGCATTATAAACAGAAAAGTAAATTTATCTGTCTCTCTCTGTTTCATACCTCCTCCTGATAAAACCACTGAACTACATTGACAAGTGTGTTAGAATGGAAAATTTAAGCTGCCAAAGTGAAAATTCAATTAATCTGATTGTGATCTAGTTAAATAAGTTACATACTTCCCAAAATATTGGCTGCCAAATGCTGATGTATGTTTGTTTACTCATAGATTTTCATTGAATAAGATCACTGTGTTCATAATGTGAATGTAGCTTACGCGTGTCGACTTACTATCATTGTTGAACGGTCCCGGAATGGTGACATTGCCGGCCAGTCTTTCTCTCTCCTGATTTCTCTTGATACGCCTCAGTTGTTCCTGCAAAAACATTCATAAATTTTCACGTTATGAGTGAGAAAGAGTGTCAAACGTACGTTCATCCCCCTCGGACTTGCTTTAACTAAATGCTTTACCTGTGTTTGTAACGTACCTGAATTCGTCTTTTTTCTCGCTTCATCTCTTCCTTCTGCGTTTCGTCCATCGTGGCAAACTGGCGTATGAACGCATCATCTTTGGTGGAGCGTATTTTGGTGTACGCTTCTATGACGGCCGCTTTGCGTACGAACTCTACGCGAGTGTAACGCTGGCCGGACGCGTTACGGAATGTACGGACTATTCGGAGGACACGACCTAGGAGAGAACAAATGTCAGAACTGTTGTTTTTAACTAAAGTAAAGCCTAACAATATTCTATTAAGTAGCCCTCGCCATGTCGTGGCAAATAGCACTTTTTAATCTGGATAAAAAAGGACGAAAATATTTCGCAATTATAAACAAAAATGCCAAATACTTGCAAGAAAAAAAAATTACAATAAAATATTTACATCAACAAAGGGACGAAGGATTGCATTTCAAATGGATCGGTTACCTGACCGGTATCGACATTTTATAATGCTACACATTGCCATAAGTAAGCTGTTTGTAGTGACGCCAAATGCTCAGAGCCAAATGGGAAGTTTAGTTTGGGCCTTTACTGCTGGTTCATCTGTAGCCGGAGGAAATTTTACTACATCTACATCATGCTGATGAGTTTCAGATATGTCTCCTTCCGCCAAGTCTATATTTACATTCCGATAACCGTGCTCGTAACCCTTGTCTACCATATCTGGACCGTCAACAACGTCCAGAGTCCAGAGCTATCTATTACTACGATTATTCAGCTAATCGGCAAGAGATGGCGCTACCAACCACTACACATATTTTTTTTGAACACAGAATGAACAGACCGATTATTAGACCTAAAATTTAAAGCCAATTACAAAATCGTCCAGTGCCGTATCTGAATACGGTGGTAAGGTCTTAAACCTACCTTGACTAGACGTTTGCTGTTGGTCCGCCTGATTTATTTGAGGTTTCTTGTCAGATTGACCGAGAATCATTTTCCTCAGCTCCGCTCTTTCAGCTTCCTCTCTTTCCAATGATAACTGTAAGTAAGTAAATTCTTCATTGTACAAACGTAAGAAAACAACCACAATTTATAAAAAAAAAATACGTACAAAGGCAAACTTATCCTTATAAGGGATCTGTACCAATTAACCTTTGAGTAGATGAAAAATACATTGTATTTTAAAAGCTTTTGTATTTCACTTTAGTGAATGTTTCTATGACAAAGTTATAAGTAAGCTTCAATTTAGTGCGTACCTAGCACGCTTCATAGTACGGGATGGTACACTGTCCGTTAAGAGATAACAATTTTTTTTTATCATGTTTTAGCATGGGACAATGCCGCCCGTTTATCATTCTGTTTACCTTAGAAAAACACAACAGCTGCGTTTTTGCAACTACTATGGCAAATCTAATGCAACATCGGCAGTGTTTAAGCTAGTAGTACACGATTTTTGCCACGCTGTGAACTTAACGCGCTATAAAAGGTCAAATAAAGCCTGCAAGCTCCAAACCGCTATGTTACGACACTTTAACACTGGCAGCCTACGCCATTCACGCACACGTTACTTCACGATGTTACATTGCATGGTTACGTCGCACCAGTTCTAATTTTAAAATTAGAATTCATCAAAGACGAAGGATCAAACCTTCATAGTACACAACATTCAATACGTCATAGAATGAGTTGTATCAACAGACCTGCTCAGTAGTTTTCTTGTTGGCCAGCATGTTTTCAAGATTCTTTCCCATCTCCTCGAGGTCAGACTCTTCGCTGACGGAACTCTCTGCCTCGTCAGTACTTAACACTTCGGTGCTCGACAGTACGCGGTTTTGAAGCTCGAATATGCGCTGGCATTCTTCTTTGTACCTGTACAAATTTAGATGCAACATAGCATTAGATACAAGTCTTTATCCCTAACTGGGTAGAACGAGCCTAACGTAACAAGACCTAAAGGCCACGTTTAGTATGATTGTGGACGAATAGGTGGAAAGGGGAATCGAAATAGTGATGGGTTGTCTCCGCACATTTTCTCTGTCTACAGCTATTTACCTTTCTTGATGCTCAGCGATAGAAAATCGGTTGCCTCTTGAGAACTTGGTCATTCCCTCTTCGCCGGCTTTGGCTTTCTCCGTCGACAAAGTCCGCACGACGTCGATCACTTCCCAACGTGATAGTTTTTTGATCTATCAACAAAATAAATGATTAATAATCATTGGAACTACTGATTAACTCAACATATCGAGAACGTTCAGTGCATACAAACAAACACTTTACCAATTAAAAATAGGTAGTTGTAGTTAGTATAAAAAAAGCGGAAGTCTTGGCTGTGAACCAAAGTAACGCGGGACATCCTGGCAAGGTCGCCATGTGAGGATGGGCGTTGGGAGACAACTAATGTAGACGAGTTTTGGGTTAATACTGTCCTTTATTACACACGTAGCTTACGCTTATATAGTGCTACATACTGGGAGAGTGTGAGTGTGGCACAGCTCACACTACACTAACTTCAACAAAAACGTCATAATGTGAAGCTTCACAATATGCTAGCTACCTTGCTAGAAGGTAGCTACCTTGAAGAGGTACTTTTGCTAATACGGGGATCATTGTCGAAAACCTAAACAAACTTGTGGGAGGCTTACGGCCATCAAATCAAACGTAGAATTAGCAAAACTTCATTTTTTTTGTTTATTTGAAATAGTACATTTTATAGTACGGGAAGTGGTCGGTCTGAGGCCCGTCTCTCTGTTCGTTAAAAACAATCTATGTGAACCTCGAGATTAGCCTTTTACTAGCCAGCCCTATGAAATATCCTACCTAACTCTACAATACTTGAACTCTCTATGAGCTGCCGAAAATCTGCACCCCAAACGAACCACTTCAAATTATTAAAAAGTAAAAAAGCATCAACAAACCTCTTCCTCGGGCACTCCAAACTTCCTTAGCAGCGCCTTAGCATTATTCAAACTCAGCCTTCTCAGATCAGCATCAGTTCCCGTGACAGTTCTCTTCGGCTGCGCCTCTTCATTGGGCTGCTGTGTGGGCTTGTTGGGCACACGCACGTATGAGAAGCCTTCGCCACAACCTGTGGGGTCTGCCGGCCCGGTCAGCTGTAAGAGGCACTTGCCACGCATCGCTTGGATGTAGGCGCGTGTCGTATTCCATGGGGCTACTTTCACCTATGAAAAAAGAGAAACCAAAGTGATTTTAATAGAAATTGACTACAGCGCCATCTAACGGTAAGTGTCCACGCTCTCGATAGCTAGCTATCACACAGACAATGTACGTTATGCATTTGAAAATGTGAGACTTATCAGGAGACAACCTCATGACTGGAATTCAAATATCTAGGAAACTACACAATTCTTGGCACATTTAAGACAATTAAAAAGTCGAAAGTCACACCTTAACCGACATTAATTTTCACTCGACATATGTTCATTGACAACTTTACCATATGCGAATATGCCACCAGTTGTATTTTTTTGTAAGGATACGTAAGCTATAGTACCCTGCCATTAAAATGGCACATCGGTCGTCTCGGTTAGTTTGGGCTTCGTAGAGCGGTGTCTCGCTCTAACTTACGTGACGCCTATTGTCTCTTTCCAAAGACCGAAGTGCAATATTTATGGCCGTGTACTAAAATAACGCTGCATAATGGTTAAAGCTTGACGATACTTTATTGTTATTTAAAATTTTAGTTAACTACTAATCATGTCAAGAAACATTACTAAGACCATAACAACAAAGACTATACCCCTTATTCATAAACGCTCTGTAGGCTTCTGCTAACTTAGCAATCGTTTGTCCTTATCTTTCACTTTGACATTCGCCTTTCACAGATAAGGACCAACGATTGCTAAGTTAGCAGAAGCCTATAGAGCGTTTATGAATAAGGGTTTGTGTCTGCAATTTAAAGGTCCATCACGTACTTCATCATCCATTTTCAGCTGCATCTCCTCATCATCGTCTTCCGCAGGCGTGAATATGAACTTCTCGCCGTAGCCAGCGTCTTTCAGCCTCTGCTCAGCAGAAGCCATGCTGAAGTAAGCGCAACACTGCTCCGGGGATACCATTGCGCGTATCTCCTCTTCCGAAGGCAAACGGAACTCCGGTTTTATCACCCACCTGCACAAAACAAACAACTCAACAAACGGTTACTCAATGGAATAAAAACAGTGGACACCTGTTTCACCAACGCGACAATTGTCGGTGACAAGTGACAATTCTGTTTACATCACAAAATTGACAAGAATCTACGCTGGTTGGCTTCATATTGACTACGCATTGCATTTCGAATTGTCAATGGCCACCGACAGAAGATGGGCGCGACAGAAGATGGACGAAGATGGACACTGAGGTCAAATGCCATATTCTGTAACGCACTCGGAACCACTAAGTCACGTGATATAGAATTAGGGTAGAAAGGGATGGCGAATGCGATTGTGCTATTATGAGTCGGGCACAAGATCGTCAAGAATGGTAGAATTGGCAAGAGGCCTCCCTGTGAGACCCTGATGACGTCGGAGGAAACAACTCAAATTATTGCTAAATATCAACTGCAAAGGTATGATAAATGTCATGTTAGAAAATAAGTCTATCAAAGGGTTGGGCTTATAAGTATGCGACAAAAAACGAGCAGTATCCAGACAGTAATGTGTGTATGTAAAGTGTCACTTAAAGTGCCATTACCGCCATTAGAAAAAAGCTAGCTTGCCGGTGGTAGGGCCTTGTGCAAGGTCCGTCCGGATCGCTACCACCATCTTACTCGCTAATCCTGCCGCTAAGTAGCAGTGCTTGCACTGCTGTGTTCCGGTGTGGAGAGTAAGACAGCCGGGGAAATTACGGGCACAAGAGGCATTGCATCTTAGTCCTCTAGGTTGGCAACGCATCTGCAATCCCTCCGGGGTTGCGGGTGTCTATGGGCAGTGGTGATCACTTATCATCAGGTGACCCACTTGCTCGTTTGCCTTCCTATTCATATAAAAAAAAAAAAAAAAAAAAAAAAAAAAAGAAGCTAATTTGGAACTGAGTAGGCTTGATTCGACAGCAATATTCTAAATATCAAAATAGCCTATTCAATAAAAAAAAACTACTTCAAATTTTAAGAACTCACCAATTGGAATCCAATCCCGTCCGCTTGAAATCGGCGCAGAGCTTGAGACGTTTCCTTATCGAGCTCTCAGAGTGCGAAGGGAAAGCCCGCTTGATATCGTCCATCTTGATACGACGAGGACTGTCTCGCGATTTCCAGAACAATCGATAAATGTACACCTAAAAATCATAGAACATTTTACAATAATTTACTCCATAAATGAGACGTTTGAGAAACTCAAAAGGTCATCAATGCTTTTAATTTAAGCCCCTTCGGGCTGTCTGGAGGTCTGTAAGTTACTACAACTGTTTAATTTTTTGTTTACCTGCAAAAAGTCTCGTACAAAATTGTTAGCTCTTTTAGAATTCGGTCCAGGCACTTCGTAAAGTGGGCACTCTTGTCCTGCGACGTATATTGCATCAATTTCACGTACGTAATACGCTTGCCTGAAAATAACATCGAAGTTAACTATGCAAGTCCCATTGACAGTTAAAGCCAAAGACGTTGAAATAAACGTTTATAAAAGTCTTTTACGTCTTGTAATCCGGTTTTGACGAGTATATGAAGTTTGGAGATGATTCTGGGGTAGGTGGAGTAGTAAAGATTACTGATCAGCAATAAGATCGCCTGTTAAATATGTTATACATCTTCTCCTTTTTATTTTTCTCACTTCCTTTTTGTATGGCGTTCATAGAATGGTATCCATCGCCGCTTCGTCCTACTTTAACTGTCTAGTCGGACTCTTGCAATTTATGATGGTGAGTATGCTTTATTTGTAGTAAACACGTATCAGCATATGTGTCAAAGTGTGCGTGAGAGCGAAAGCGTGTATGGTAAGCATAAAAAAATAAAGACAAATCTCGCTCGATAATCGCTCCGTAAGACACGCACACATGTAAAATACCCCAGCATACATGTAAAATTTTACACATCGTGAATTGCAAAAGCCGTAACTGTATTTGTAGACAACTGGTCCTTATAACGAGGAACTCCGTAAGCGCCAGAGTGTGCTCGTATATCGGCGCGCGGTACATGTTCTCGACTACGGGCTGCGTCAGTATACCACCCAGGAACGGGGAATTATGCCCGTAGCTACCTCGTCGTATTTCAACTGTTTTAAGCGGGGCAGAATCGCGTTCAATAAAGAGTATGTGCAACTTTTTTTGTACACACCTGGTTCTTATAACGAGGAACTTCGTAAGCGCCAGTGTGCTCGTATATCGGCGCGCGGTACATGTTGTTCTCGACTACGGGCTGCGTCAGTATACCACCCAGCAACGGGGAATTATGCCCGTAGCTACCTCGTCGTATTTCAACTGTTTTTAAGCGGGGCAGAATCGCGTTCAATAAAGAGTATGTGCAACTGTATTTATACACACCTGGTTCTTATAACGAGGAACTCCGTAAGCGCCAGAGTGTGCTCGTATATCGGCGCGCGGTACATATTGTTCTTGACTACGGGCTGCGTCAGTATACCACCCAGGAACGGGGAATTATACCCGTAGCTACCTCGTCGTATTTCAACTGTTTTTAACCGGGACAGAATCGCGTTCAATAAAGAGCATGTGCAACATTTTTTGTACACACCTGGTTCTTATAACGAGGAACTCCGTAAGCGCCAGAGTGTGCTCGTATATCGGCGCGCGGTACATGTTGTTCTCGACTACGGGCTGCGTCAGTATACCACCCAGGAACGGGGAATTATGCTACCTATCTCTTCGTATTTCAACTGTTTTTAAGCGGGGCAGAATCGCGTTCAATAAAGAGTATGTGCAACTTTTTTTGTACGCACCTGGTTCTTATAACGAGGAACTCCGTAAGCGCCAGAGTGTGCTCGTATATCGACGCGCGGTACATGTTCTCAACTACGGGCTGCGTCAGTATACCACCCAGGAACGGGGAATTGGCATTGTTCATTATTTTTAGTATGTTCCAATTCGAAAACCATTTCGAGGAAAACCATCATTTATCCGATTTATCTTGTCCGATTTCAAAAATACTTTATGATTGCAGATATTTTTATAAAAGTACTTTGAACCTTGTTTTTAGACAGAATCCAGCATCGAATGTTTGCCACAAAAATGAAAAAAAAAGTTTAGCTATGGCAACTGTCACGTGTCACTGTCAAATCGACAAAACCATATACAAAGCCGTTTTTTTTATAGCCAGCCGAACGAAGGCGATTGGGGTTCAGTCTAAATTCACGAATTATCAAACAGCGAAAAAATATTTATTATTAATTAACAAAGCTACGTAAAAGCATAATATTCAAATTAGTTGCTTGAAATAGTCCATTTTATCAAATAAAGGTGTTAAAAGCACAGCTTAAAAAAAATGAACAATGCCAATTATGCCCGTAGCTACCTCGTCGTATTTCAAGCGGGGCAGAATCGCATTCAATAAAGAGTATGTGCAACTTTTGTACACACCTGGTCCTTATAACGAGGAACTCCGTAAGCGCCAGAGTGTGCTCGTATATCGGCGCGCGGTACATGTTGTTCTCGACTGCGGGCTGCGTCAGTATACCACCCAGCAACGGGGTATTATGCTACCTACCTCGTCGTATTTCAACTGTTTTTAAGCGGGGCAGAATCGCGTTCAAAAAAGAGTATGTGCAACTGTATTTGTACACACCTGGTCCGTATAACGAGGAACTCCGTAAGCGCCAGAGTGTGCTCGTATATCGGCGCGCGGTACATGTTGTTCTCGACTGCGGGCTGCGTCAGTATACCACCCAGCAACGGGGAATTATGCTACCTATCTCTTCGTATTTCAACTGTTTTTAAGCGGGGCAGAATCGCGTTCAAAAAAGAGTATGTGCAACTGTATTTGTACACACCTGGTCCGTATAACGAGGAACTCCGTAAGCGCCAGAGTGTGCTCGTATATCGGCGCGCGGTACATGTTGTTCTCGACTACGGGCTGCGTCGCTCCCGGCGGCAGTATGCCCAGGAACGGGGAAGTATGCGCGTACGCCACCTCGCCGTATTTCAACGGTTTGGGGCCACTATCCTATAGGGAAATAGAACTGTTAAAAAGCTTCGCGAACGGTATTTAATTGTATTTATGTATGTATGTAAACTCTTTATTGTGCAAAATAAACATAAGGCAAACACTGAGATACGTGCACAGACTTATCACTTTAAGGGATCTCTTCCAGTCAACCTTTGAATGGATGACAGGAGATTAGGAGGATTAGGAGATTGTTTTAACGTTTCGTACCAAAAGAGTTTTAACGGGACCCTAATACTAAGACTCCGCTGTCCGTCTGTCTGGCTATCTGTCACCAAACTGTATCTCATGAACCGTGATAGCTGGACAGAGCCTAAGGTAACAGATACCTACAGGCCACATTTAGCAAGATTGTGAGCGTATAGGTGAAAAATGAAATCAAAATAGTGATGGGTTGCTAGCCTCGTCGCCCATAACATGATTCCTATGATTTTGATTTTCGCCCATTCCCTCGATGGGCTTTTAACATCTGCGCGGGTAGAGACTGGTATATTCTATGTTTTTTCTTTGCTCCCAGACCCGCATGGAAGAATATTTTTTTACAGATGTGTTTATTTTTCCTCTATAAAAACAAATACTAAAATCAGAATATTTTTAACTCTATGTAAGTAACCAATATAAAATGCCCTCGGCCTACATTTTGCTTAGTAGGAAGAGCTCTCCTAACACTGGATTTTATATTCACTTGCCAAATTCGTACGGAACCCTCGGTGCGCTTTTGACACGCACTTGTCCGGTTTCTTTTTTTTTAAGGTTCGGAACCCTATAAATATTACCTTAGTCGCGGTCCGTTTGTAATAGTTCTTGATCTTAGTGCACATCCCGACTTGGCTGATGAGTGGAGGATGCTCCTCGCAGAACTCAACGAGAACTATTTCACCGTCGCGCCCGCTCAAGTCTTCGGGGGTACGCATGAAGAACACGTCGCCACCTCCTGAAGCCAGGCGCTCTGCTTCACGTTGCTAGAACAATTAATTAACTTTATCATGCATCATTGTCAACTCCAGTCTATTTATGTCCCACTGCTAGGCCGACTTCACTCAGAATGAGCAAGTCCATTGCGGATTGAGATAAAATTTATAGGACAATTCGACAAATTGATAAACATTAGTAGAGGTTCTATAACTACTAGGATATCCATGTACATGACTTACAATTAATAAAATATACATACACACACATACACAAATCACGTGTATCCCTTACGGGGTAGACAGAGGCTAAGGTAACAAGACCTTAAAGGTCACATTTACCATGATAGTGGGCGAAAACAATAAAATATGAAATGCAATAATAATATTCCTAAGACTTTCGCTCATACCCTCGATGGACTTTTACCATCTGCGCGGGCAGAGAAGCAACTGGTGAATTCTATGTTTTTTCTTTACTCCCAGACCAGCATGAAAAGTCTTAGGAATCATGTGTTATATAGGCGATGCGGCTAGCAACCCATCACTACCCTCCCACTTCCCTTCACTTCACTTCCTTTCACTTCCCTTTCCAGCTATACGCCCATCATGCCAAACGTGGCCTTAAGGTTTTGTTAGCTTAGACTCTGTCTACCCCGTAAGGGATAAAGACGTTATATACGAGGGCGGTTTGATAAGTCAGTGACTTCGAGTAAAAAAACAACCTTTTTCACATATGACCTTTTTATTTCTAATTCTTAACTATTCGGTAGCTCGCTGTTTTTATTTATTTTTTTATATTGGGAAAATAAAAAAAGAAATCGAGACATATGTCAGATGATATTGGAAAATCATTGATTATGGAGAAAAGTGAATTTCGTGTGCCAATTAAACATTACTTTTTACGTGAAAAAACTATCAAAGAGACTGAAGACCGGCTTAAAAAATATTATGTGGAATCTGCTCCGTCTCATGGTATGGTGCACAAGTGGTTTACGGAATTTGGTTCTGGACGTATCACCACCAATGATGCAGAACGCTCTGGAAGGCCGATTCAAGTGACTACTGGTGATATCGTGAATAAAGTCCACGATATTGTTTTAGATGACCGTCGAGTGAAGATACGTGAGATAGCTGAGACTGTACACATTTCATCTGAACGAGTTTTTCATATCTTGCATAATATTTTAAGTATGAAAAAGCTTTCCGCAAGATGGGTGCCGCGTTTGCTCACAGCCGATCAAAAACGACATTGCGTAACAACTTCCGAGCAATGCTTAGCCAAATTTAAACGTAATCCTACTGAATTTTTACGTCGATTCGTGACGGTGGATGAAACATGGATCCAGCATTATACACAAGAAACGAAAAATCAGTCAAAACGGTGGACTTCTACTAGCGAACGGACCCTAAGAAAGCAAAAACGTTAATTCAGCAGGAAAGGTAATGGCCACTGTTTTTTGGGACAGCCAAGGTGTTATTCATTATCGACTATTTACAGAAAGGTAAAACAATAAGTGGCCTTTATTATGCTGCTTTGTTGGAAAAATTTCACGCAGAAGTTTTGAAAAACGGCCACATCTGGCAAAGAAGAAAATACTTTTTCATCACGACAATGCACCTGCACACTCGTCGGCAGTCGCAACAGCCAAATTAGTAGAATTGCGTTATAAAATACTGCCACACCCACCCTTATCTCCAGATTTGGCACCGTGTAATTTTTTCTTGTACCCTAACATGAAGAAATGGCTCGGTGGGAAAAGATTTTCATCAAACGAGGAAGTCATAGCTGAAACTGAAGCATATTTTTCGGGGTTTGACAAAAAATATTTTTTGGAGGGGTTACAAAAACTGGAACATCGTTGGACGAAATGCATCGAGTTGAAAGGAGATTATGTAGAAAAATAAAAAAAAATCTTGTGAAAAAGTTTTTTTTTTTTTACTTAAAGTCACTGACTTATCAAACCACCCTCGTATGTATGTATGTAATAATAATATAATCGTCATACCTTTGCCTTCTTCTTGATATGCTTGATCAAAGGCTGCACAGAGTGGGGGCCTGCCGCGGCCAGGGGCCCGTAGGACAGTTTCCGCATGGCCGGGCGGTGGAAGGCGCGCAGCCGCGCCGGGCCCATGTGCGTCTGTATGAAGGGCGCTCGGAGCTCCACCACCGGGGTGCTGTGCTGAATGAGCTGACCCCCGCCGACTTTGAGACGCGGGTTCTGAGATTTCGCTTGGTAGAAGCTGGAATGGAAGAAAAACAATTAGTAGTCGACTTCATCATCTTCATCTGCATCTTCATCATCGGCTTTTTCATCTGTATTCACCACGACATTTTTGCAAATAAATATTCTTATTCTTATTGTATATTTCGGCTATTCGTGAGGACGAAGGAGAATGCAATTTGGAAGAGATGCTCGAAAAATTGTCCGTCCATCTGTCGGTCTCATCAGTGTGTCTTTTATTTCCGTCCGTCATGACCCTTACTTTCAAGAGCGCGTGTAGATATTTAGTTCAAATTAATATGGGACACATTCGGAGGACTAAGTCATTTTCAAACGTAAAAAAAGTAACTAAGTTCGCACGATCTAAAGACAACTTTTGATGTTGTATTTTATACAAAAACCGTTAAATCAAAACCTATACGGTGAAGTACTTCTCGTTGGCATAGAATTATGAAAATTGATAATAGTCCTCACAACACTTGTGAAGGGAAAACTCCGATGACAACTTATCCGCAAAAACAACTTTGTTTTTCTTATAAATATTACGAAGCACAAACTTATTTTTTGCCGTTTACAAATCTATAAGTACAGCCGACGTCAAAGATAGTTTTACACTTTAGTCCCTTGTCGTTTGAACTTCATGTTTGAACTTACATATGAAGTTTTCAAAGTGCTTGGAGTGAGGCGCTAAGATGTAAAGATAATCTTTGACGTCGACGTACTCGCAATCGTCAATGCGCTTGCAACTTGGGCGGTTTTTGCACACTAGTTGGCAACCCCAACACTACTATTATTAAGTTGGCACTAAAGCCTAAATTTTTTCTCTCTGTTTGTACACACGGCAATATAATCAGGTAAGCACCTACGCACGCTCGCGCCGTATCTATCCTGCTTACCGAATAGCTTTGCTGTGTACCAATGGCGAAAAAACGCGTCTTAATTCCTAATTTATGGTGCTTTTGTTATAACCAGCTCTCCACCGAGTTCTCGACAACACTTACACATCATTGGAGATATTGAAGGGGTCACGATCGGGCGACTTGGGAGGGGGCGGCGGCGCGTCTTCTTGCAAGACGTTGATCACGCCCGCCTTGCCCAACAATATCTTGGATTTCTTCACATGCGGATGAGGTATCTTAACCTTCGGTTGAGGTCCTCGTTCTGGAAAAAAAATGTAAGCCACAAAGTCTTCGGAGATAGTATATTGTTGGGTTAGAGTTAGACTTTACCCATAGTGAATTTTTAGTAGTTGATTTGAAACTTGATTTGAAACTGTTTCTGATTTATCCAGAACTAACCGGCATACCGACATAGAGGGGAGGTGGCTATTGAGCGACTTGTGGTTCAAGGTAGGGTTGAGGGTACCAGGCCCCGAGGAAGATCGCCTATGAAGTGGACTGACCAGATGAAGGCGGCAGTAAATGGCTCGTCATCACTACATGAATGCACGAGGAAGGCGGCCATCAGAGAGGAGTGGCGGCGTGTTGTGAAGCTTGCCACCAATCCTTGAAGTGATGACCACGACCACTCTGTCAAGAGTGATACCGACAAGGAAGAAGAACCGACATACAGTTCTCGTCTACAATATTTGGGGTGTTTTCCTCCACGTCGTATAACTGTGGGTGATATATCTTCAGCAGAATGTATCCTACGAGTTTACTGTATTAGTTACCTCTGGTAATCTTCGAGGGGTCCACATCATCCGGTATACCCAGGATAATGTTCTCATCGTTGGGGTCCAGAGTCAGTATCTTAGGCTTCGGTATCTTGGGCATATTCTCGGCATCCCATATCACGTCTTCTTCCCAGGTTCCGTAAACCAGTTCCTCGTTTTCAACGGGAAATATGCTGTACCAGGTGTTGTCTTCGCCATCGGCTGCTGCCGCGCCGGCCTGGGTATTAGACGTAGCAGTAGCGGATCTAGGATAAAACAAACATTTAAGTTTCTCAGAGGCATTTGGCATTCATACAGCGCTGCTTTGTAAAAGCATCACAACAACCACGTTACAACACTCATGCTAAACATGGCGTTTAGGTCTTGTTACCTTAGGCTTTGTCTACCAGGATAAAGACTTGGTTTACGGTCAACCAATTGGAACCCTTCATCATCATCATCATCATCATCATCATCATCTCAGCCATTACAAGTCCACTACTGGACATAGGCCTCTCCTATAGATCTCCAATAAGACCGGTTGGAAGCGGCTTGCATCCAGCGCGATCCTCCGATCTTAATGGAACCCTTAGACACCGTTTAACCTTATCGCAATAAGTGATCGGCTTGTTAATTGCGTCTGTCTGACAAAGTACCCCAACGTTGATTGTGCAAAGGTTGTGGCCTAGGGGGTTCCGCTTTGCTGGCTGTACATTGGTCGCTCCTTGACTTAACTAGGGGCACAGATTAAGTTGTAGTCGGATAGACGAAGTACATACGCGGCAGGTTTTGGCTGCAGCGGCGCCGGCGGCTGCGGTCTCGGATGTGAGAACTGCTGCGCCGTGCGACTGACCGACGTCGGCACCCAGCCCGCGGCATTGCTCTTACTGTTCAGACGGGCTAGCACCTGTGGGGAGAGGAACCAATTGAGGCAAGTTCTTTGGAAGGCTAGAGAATGTTAGTAAGATGCCACTATGGTCATGCAAGAGTAGAAGAATGAATAATGCTGGCACACTACAAAAAAAATGACGATAGGCCGTTCATGTCAACTGACCCTGGCTCAAATAAAGACAGGGTAAAATAGCGCGATTTATTGGAGGTATGTCCAGGAGTGGCCTGGTACAGGCTGAAGATGATGATAATATTTTCTTCTCTTTCTTCTTCCCTTTTTATTATGATCTATGATTCCTCTCCAGGCAGACCTTATACTGAGGGACCAAAGTCCCAAAACAAGATAATTAGAATTTGTATCTATTCTTCAGAATTTAAAAACTTTCATAGTGTTATGAAGTCACCAGCGCTAGCTGAACTTACTTCGTAGTAGTTCACATACATACATACATAAATCACGTCTTTTTCCCTTATGGGGTAGACAGAACCTAAGGTAACAAGACCTAAAGGCTTCGTTTAGCAAGATTGTGGGCATATAGGTGAAAAATGAAATCAAAATAGTGATGGGTTGCTAGCCTCATCGCCTATAACATGATTCCAGTAGTGATTGTAGTAGTTCATCTATTTAATAACTAGGTGACGTTAGAGTTTCCACAGTCTGCCTCTTCAGGCGCCCGCTACGGAGTCCCTACACATATAAACGTCCAACAACCATTCTATTAATCATAACCAGAATCACAAACCTTTTGTTTAATTTCACTGCCATCCCAAATAACGTCATCTTCCCACTGCAGCTGCGACAGCATAAGGAACGAATCCTCGGGGAACCCGCTGTCGGGACTGTCCGTATCCTCTGATTGCTCAGTCATGGTTTCATCTTCTGTCTTCTCTTTGGATTCCAAGTCACGGTCGGGTGAGGGAGCCTAAAATATTTCAGTTTAATTTATTCACACAGGTCGTCGAGTTGGGTGTTCGCTGAAGTTAAACGCTGCTGTTCTTTCTATAGTAACATAAATACTAAAATCCAATCTGCTCGGTTTCGAGTCCGCTCACACTTATAATCATTACGGTTGTCGCAGACATAACCGCTCGGCACCGGAACGGCAGCGCCTCGCCTCATCGGCTCGCCGTCAACCATACACAAGCTCGTAACGGAAACGGCTTAAAAGTCCAGTAGCCCGTTTCTTGAAGCTACAATTTACAATTTTACAAGCCTAAACTATAGACAGACCGCTTAAATGAGTCCTCTCCCGCGCACCTGCAACGGTGGGGACCTCTGTCGGTGCGGGCGGGTAGTGCGCCTGCCGCCCGCACAGAGCTCTGCCCCCGCGGTCCTCCCACCCAACGCGTCTGCACCGCGCGAGGACTCATTTAAGCGGTCGGTCTATAGCAACATAGTCAAATTCCGACCACTGGTTGATTGATTGGGCCAATTTTTCTTGTCTAGTCTTGTAAAATTGAAACTTGTAGCTTCGAGTAACGGGCCACAATACGCTCATGCCATTAGGCAAATGTAGTGTTTTCAAAAAAGAATTGACCCACCTTAACTTTGAATCCGTAGTCGAACCCTTCCCCCGTCTCGGGCACGTTGAGCATGTCGTACCAGACTTGCGCGGGACCGAAGCGCCAGTGCGCCGGCGTCGGCCGCTGCGACTTGTCGCCGGAGTTCGCATTGTTAGCGTCCGAGTTCGATTGCTGGTTCTCTTCCATTGGTCTATTATATTAATAGACACGCGATTAAAAAGTCTTATGGTAGCTTATGGTAGTTTTACAGAGGAAGCGGTAGGAAGGTATTAGTTTTAATCAACCAAAAACTTGCTTTAAGTTATTAAATTTCTCCTTCACCAACTGTATTCAAAGTTCCCTTTTAATTTTGTTAGCTTTTAAGTTGGATGTTGTCCAGGATGCTGACTGTACTCTTTGTTATTTATACTTGCATTGTCATCCATCCAACATAGGTGTACCGAATTTCAAGACAATCCAACCACTAGAAGCGAGTCAAATTTATCTCGCAAGATAAGCCCAAAGAAAAAACAAACCAGTCAAGTTAAAAGCTTTTAAAAAGGTACCTCAAGAACTTGTCCTCATCGTCGCTAGCATACTGCGGTTCTATGTTGTCCGACTGCTGCGCAGCGGTGTCGCTGCTCGTACTGCCGCTGCGTTTGCGCCGACGACGCTTTTTCACGCCGCGCCATATTTGCGGCAAGCTGGAGAGCTTCCCCGGACCAAAGAGGCGCGAGAACAGGAGTACCTGACATAATACCCCTCGATATTACAGATAGATACATACACACACGTCTTTATTCCTTAGGAGTAGACAGATATGAATGTGAAAATCATTAAGCGTGGCTCAATTTTTTAAATATGGTTCCTAAAACAGATTAAATAAATAACTTGCCTTATCAGGGCGAAAATCAGGAAACAGTTCAGTGACATTGGTGTTCGCATATTTCGAAGGTAACATTGCAGCAAGCGGTGTTTCCAGTTTCCTTGGTGTTTCAGAAGTCTGATGCTTCAGGGTCCTTTCTCTGGTAACATTATGTAATGTTTATACAATCTACTTAAAAATGTGAAAATGGTGGTCAATTTAGTTTTTGAGATAGTGAGATGTCTATACACATTAAAGTGTTTGTGCCTATGTCAGAAAAGACAACTAACTGCTAATAACTGCTTGTAAGCAAACGCTAGTAAAATTTACTCATGCGAAAAGAGGTTATTAGCTCCTAGAGAGTTGCTTTCAAGTTTGTAACGATAAATAAATATAAAATATGTAGTTCAGCAACTTACGGTACCATTGACGGTGGTGGCATTAGACCTCCGTCTCCCTCCATATCACCCTCATAACCATCATCATTTGGCCGCTGGTCATCTTGTTGGAAATAATCACCATCCTTCCAATTTTCATCTTTCATTTCACTCTGTGGACAATCGCTTTTAATATCTACTTCCGAGTGTTCACTTATACACTCGTCTAGGCTTTCAGAAACGTCCATAGCTTCGGGCTCGGGTTTTGCTTCAGTCTGTGCGTCGGTTTGTGCATCCAGATTAGATTTAGTGTCTGATTCCTAATATTGTTAACACAAAATTTTGTTAGAACAGTGTTTGTGAAAAAGATTAGGTTTTACAGGATTTTAACAGCGAAAGCTATTTCGTGATGTTAGTGAGGAACGAAATTGAAAACTGTTAAGTGCAGTGATTCTAATTGAAGGTTACTTAGGGCTTGTTTCACCACTCTGTGTTAGGTGCCAGTTATCTACGATGATGTCTCTGTCTGTTTCGTAGTAATAAATGGAGACGGAATCATAGATAACCGATACTTAAGATAACTAGAACTTAACAGAGTGGTGAGACAGGCCCTAAATCATGCTAACTAAGATCTTTTTAAGCATGAATTGTATCATGTGCAAGTGCTTCTAAATTTGTAGTAAATTTAAGAACCAATTTTACAAAAGTAAAAATACTGTTGTACCAATTAAATTAAATTATGATGTTTTTTTCCTGATAAAGGTATATTACTCTCAAAGACAACTACTACAACTATTTGATTTATTCTATCAAGCATGCACCCAGTACCACAGTCTGACACGAAATACACACAAACATTGAACAGTGTTCCTTTAGAATACAATAATTCATCTCTTTATCTTTATTTCTTCATCAGTAATGTATGGTATATTCTGTCTTGTTAATGAGAGTTTTTATAGTTTTTTCGTTACTAAAAAGTACTCATAGTCAAGTTTAACAAAATGAAAGATAGTACAAGGCATGATGTAGATACAGTTTTTTTTTTTTTTTACAACTGCGGCAAGATAATGTCATTTCACCAGAGTGGGCAACACACTCCCAATATTCGCCCAATACAATTATTTAGGTAATCCATTGAGTGCATTAATACATACATACATACACAAATCACGTATATATCCCTTACGGGGTAGACAGAGTGACTTAATAACTTCTAGATATAAAATTCTTATGCCCAGTGCTCAAATTAAACCACTACAAACACAAACCAAACATGTAACCACCTCCAAATAAAAGTGAAATGCACAAAAAACAGACAAGTGGCATAAAAAATATGTTTTGTTTTCTAGTGAAAATGTGCTATGTCCCATTAACAACATGATCCATGAACTATGAGCAGATGATTGTTAAAATGTGTTAGTCACAGCAACAAGCACCTCAATGATTAATTTTTATGATGCTATCTTACTTGCACATCCTCAGCAACATCATCAATATCAAAGAAATCAACAGCTGATGGACTTTTTACAGTGTAATCTGAAATTAAAAAAAGGTGTAAAGGAAGTAAAACGAAATTAACTTCTAATTTTATTTATACCTAGCTGTCACCTACCACTTCGTCTGCAATTTGTTTATTGCTAACCCACGGGAATTACGGGACAAAAAGTAGCCTGTTATCCTAGACTATAATCTACCTATGTTCTAAATTTATCCAGGTCTGTTCAGACATTCCGGCATGAAAGAGTAATAAATATCCATACATCCATACTCACAAACTTTCACATTTATAATGTTAGGATAATAATATTGTCTTTATTTAGACAGTAATTCATTAACAGTGTGATTGCCTACTTAGTTATTGGCATTGTTTTTTAAATAAATAAGTGTATTTTTAGTAACTATGCTTATACTTATTACTTTTGAAACAATCGCCCAGCCTGTATACCATAGTCTGTAGAGACATCCTTTCAAGTCTGTTTGGTAAGAGTAAACCTTACTGGATATTCTTAAGTAGTATCTTACTCAATATGGCAATTCTATCCGTAAGATCCTACTACTCATTCTTTTCATAAACTAATTCAACATAAAGGTCGCCTACTCAAAGTACTATTTGCAGTGGCTACTGCCAATCATATTGAGTATGCCTTAATTGAGTACTTGGCAATGACTCCACAAACATTGCTTTGAGTAAGTAAAAGCACAAGTCGCCAAAAAGTAATTATCACCAGGTAATTAATAAATCATTTACTTAAGTATCTGAACTATGCACTGTTTATAATATCATCCATTCATTGTTACCAATTAATTAAAGCTTCACTGTTAAACCAACAAAATCTGCGATAGTACAAACCAAAACAACCACTACTAACCTTTTTCTTCCTCCTCCTTGATCGTCTCTTCAGTTTCGAGCACTTCAGACAGCATAGAGCCAAGTCCAAGCCGGGTGAGCGAGGACAGCATACGCTTAGACTCCCCGTCCAGAAGCCCATCGTCTTCTAATTGACCCCTCTCATCGATATTACCAAACAGAAACCCAGTCAAGTCGACTCCGCCGCGATCATGGTCGCCGCCGTCGTCACTGTCGCACATCATGCTACGTCTACTATTACAATTTAAAGATCAAATAAACACATTCCAAACGAAATTCCTGTTAAAAATTACACGGACGAGTCATAACACGATACGGCATAATAAATATAAAGTGAACTAAGCTAACAACCAACACCAAGCTATCACAGCGAACGAATGAAAGAAAAGAAAATGAAGTGAAATGAACGAACCAATGAACGATGTGGTGTGACGTGTGTCATGGGCTGACAGCTGTCACTCACTGTCAAAACCAAGATGGCAACACTGTTTGGCCTATTTAAGCCATAAATAAAAACGCTCGACTTACAGCGTTTTCGCTTCCTCATTTTCATCGTGAAGACTAACCTTAACTTTTGTAATAACGCGCGAAATTTAAATGAAACACCAAACTTTGTCTTGTCTCGTATTTTCTCAGCGTATTTTATTTCTTTCCATCTTTGTGAAAATGATAGTTTTATATTTTATTAAATCAAACATTTTACCTTCGATTTTATTAAAGTAAAGCTATTTCGATTAATAATTATTCGTGTTGTTCTGATGAACAGATTTGTCTTAACCGTAACCCTTCACTACTTCCTAGTCTATTGTAACTAGCGAACCATCATACTTGCTTCAAATAAATAAATAAATACTTTCTGAATTCTAAGTTTACAAATAATTCAATTCCTAAAAAACGCTGAAAATTAGTACACCTAGAAAAATCCGAAAGGTAAAGCTATAGCCGGGAATCGAAACCGGATCCTCATCATTCTGTGATGCGTGCTTTATTACCCCTACACCACCCACAGCAGGTGAGAGTAAGCCTTCGAATTTTTATATCTGTTACTAGCTGTCACGTGATCTTGTTACTATACCTACGATTTTTTGTCGCCAAGCGTCATCTTGTTTGAATGATGTGTCTGTACGGTACGACACAAATACAAAAACGAATAAATTATTAATTTCAAACGGTAAAACCGTAAAAGTAAACATAAAAAATCAAGAAGCAAAATTCTTGATTAATTTCGTTAATAATAATTCAATATTTGATCGGACTATAATAACTATAAATACCTACCTGTCAAATTTAATATTATACCTACTTAAACAGGTATACCGGTAAAATAAACTTGAATTATAAAGCTTCAATAATGTTGATTAAAAAGGCTTACCAGGAGCAGCAGCGACAGTTCTGCAGATCAGCTGGTAGGGTAGTCAATGGACCATTTGACCTTTGCAGCATTTACACCAGGTGTACCTAATTTGCGCTGTGATATTATACTTCACCCTAATTTTAGTGCACTTGTCTTAGGTATCAGGCAGAAATATAGTTGGGCTAGCTGTCTTTGCGGCTCGGTTGTAGTTGTGCGAACGGAAATTCGGATAACACAACAGTTCTCCGAAGTTGGGCAGGCGCTAAATGGTACGGCTATTTAGATGATACGTTCCCTACGTACTGGCCATTTGTAAATTATTTTGTTATGCTTCATTATAATGTACTTATCTATTTCAAAGTCTCAATTACATTAAATTATAGGTCTTCGTAACCTTCCCGATGCGAAGAGAAGGCTTCTATAAGTTTGACTGCTATGTGCTTGTGTTTGTGTTTGATGTCTATGTGTTATGTCTGTGGGCCATTTATTTTTGAAAGCAAGGTTTTCTAGCGGTGATTCTTACACAGGTTTAATCGAAAACAATTTAGCCGTTTCAAGGCTATCACTTTATACCTGCGGGTGGTAGGGCCTTGTGCAAGGTCCGTCCGGATCGCTACCACCATCTTACTCGCTAATCCTGTCGCTAAGTAGCAGTGCTTGCACTGCTGTGTTCCGGTGTGGAGAGTAAGACAGCTGGGGAAATTACGGGCACCAGAGGCATTTCATATTAGTCCTCTAGGTTGGCAACGCATCTGCAATCCCTCCGGGGTTGCGGGTGTCTATGGGCAGTGGTGATCACTTACCATCAAGTGACCCACTTGCTCGTTTGCCTTCCTATTCATATAAAAAAAAACCTAAAGGTTTGTCTTTCTTTTGCGTGTCTGGGGTTTATAATTTTTTTATTTTTTTTTATGCAAATCCTGGAGACCTACGTACCAAAAAGGAGTACCTATATGTTCAAAATGTTGGCCGCTTTCAATTGTACAGATGTCCAAAATAAAAACCTACCTAACAAAGTAGGTATTAAATATTATCTACAACAATAGGGCAAACGGAAATGAATAGGCACAGAGCGTTCTGGGTTACACAAAAAGGCCTTTGGATGAGTTAACAAAATCTCGCTCGATCGATGAAATAACGATTAAGGAAGCACAATGTAAACATCAAACAACGTGAAATAAACATGTTTAATTTAGGGATCGAATGACAACAACAAATGAAAAAAAATGCGCATTAGATATTTGTAGGTGCCCTGAGTACAAAATACTGATTTGGATTCTAATAGGTAGGAAGTTACTATAGTCAGCTGCGGGTAAGAGTTCTTTTATCAAAGTTACCTACTTAACTTAGTGATCAAAAATGTTTGGTAGCTGAATTAGCTAACGTCTGCCAGGTTAACAGAAATGTAGTTACGCATAGTGTAAAAGCAGCCATGAAAGAGAAGGCTTAGTTCGTTCGAAAATGAAATAATTCCACTGGGCCACGTATGCCGCTAGAGACGAACCTCGCATTGTTGGACCGTGTCCGGGGTTGCCATTGTACAAATTTGAAAAGTTTCAACAAAACCACAATTTTAAATTTAAACAGCCAACTGAATAAAAAGATACATCAGTTCACAATTTTTCCAAAGAAATTACAAATAAAAAGGACGTGGGAAATCCTGACAAATGATCAAAAGTCTTGACACGTCAGTAAAATTCCAGACGTCTGGCAACCCTACGCGTCTCAACGTTCTTGAAACAACAAAAACTGGAACGAGCTTTAATGAATTTCTTTCATTACCTATTTTTTTTTGCACAGTTAGTTGTGTTTTTAGTATATTCGTCTGGATACGTTACTTTTTAAATAAATGGTAGGAAAAAAAACATCTTTTACATCTTAGATACTTAAATTTATTGACTAGGTACCTACGGCGTTACTTCGCAGATTCCTTAACAATAGGTATACGAAACCTACCAAAACTCAGCTACTCCGTCTGTACATTACTATAATAAGTCTTCTGCAAAAACCTGCCATCCTCCGCTTTCACATTGTAGAGCCACATAATAATAATTATTAGGATATTACACAGATCCAAGTATCACCAACTCCATATAAGACGCTAATGTGTTTTAAATACCATAGTTGTAGCAAAAAAAGATTGATTGATTGACCAGACTCAATACGGCGGAAGAGGTGAACTTATATAAAGACATCAAGTGTCGCACTCGCACAGACGAAGCTACCTTCCCGTGTCCTCACGATCCCACGAAGTAGCAAGGTGATTAATTTACCTTTTTAAATTGGTAACGTAAAATGTATAAAGAAATAGGCAAAAAACGATCTTTGATTAGAAAATCGTTTATTAATATTTAAAAAAAAACTTACACGTTGTTTACTTATATCGCAAATACGATAGGTTCATCAGTTTGCACTTATTATAGAATAGTGATTAAAAATGAACGAACAGATATGCGTTTCCAAACTTTAGATTTTTGCTTTATTGTGACAGTGTAAACAACGTTCTTGTTGCCTTGACTACATATCAACCATAGACAATAACACTTTCCCTCACAATAGGAAAAATAAAAAAGGTTTCACACACTGTTAAATGTTCACTAAAATAGTTACACTCATTAGAACTACTTTGTAGACACTAGTCCCAGTGCATGACATAAGGGGGAGAATGTCGGACGAGGCAGCGCCTTTGTAAGAATATCTGCCACTTGGAACGCAGTACCGATTCTCTCTACTTCTATTGTGCCTTCAGCAACTAGCTCTCTTACATAGAAGTGTCGAATACGGATATGCTTAGTTCGCTTGTGAAACTCTGGGTTGTGGGCAAGTCGCACGGCTGCTTCGTTGTCCACATTAAGCGTCGGTGTTTCTGTAAGCGTGGTTAAGTCTTGCATAATCCTCGTAAGCCAAACAAGCTCTCTAGCTGCTTCGCTTGCTGCTACGAGTTCAGCTTCAGTCGTAGAAATCGCAACCGTCGATTGTCGCTGACTGATCCAAGAAATAATACCACCGGAATAACGACAGACTACTCCAGTAGTGGATCGAGCGGTGTCTTGATCTCCACCATGGTCTGCATCGCTAAAACCTTCGAGTACTCCGGGTAAGTATCTTGGTTTATATTTTATTCCAAGAGAAAATGTGCCCTTGACATAACGTAGAATACGTTTCACTCTAAGCCAATCCTCCTTGGATGGGGATTCTAATTTTCTAGACGCAACTCCTACAGCATAAGCTATGTCTGGACGTGTTCCGACCATGAGGTAAGCTAGAGCGCCAACAGCTTCTCGATATGGAAAGTCTACCATGTCTTCGGTTTCAGCTTTCCCTGAATGTGAAGGTTCTTTTTCTATTGGTGTTGTAACAGGGTTACAGTTGGCCATTCCAAAACGTTCCAAAATTCTTTTAGCGTAGGCTTCTTGGTTTATTACTATTGAGCCGTCTTCTTCTCTTACTATTTGTAATCCTAAGTAATTAGATGCAGGCTTCGTTGTAATCTGCAGTCTATGCTGTAAGTCACTAAGGAAGGTATTGGCGAGGTCCTCATCAGTGGCAGCTACCAATCCGTCATCAACATACAGCGTGATGAGTAGCTTCTTGCCATTGACGTGCTTAGTATATAGACAACAGTCAGCTTCACACTGTTTGAAGTCCATATCTAGTAAAATTCTTTCAAAGCACGAATTCCAACATCTTGGAGCTTGCTTTAATCCATATAGGCTTCGATTAAGCTTCCATACATTCGATGATCCGTCACTGTATCCTTCAGGCTGTTGAACATAAATTTCCTCTTTTAAATTTCCGTTTAGGAAAGCAGTGCAAACATCGAACTGAACAAGATGTAGGTTTTCTTGTGCGCTGACACTCAATACAGCTCTTATTGTTGCAAGGCGGGCAACCGGGCTGAAAGTTTGGTCAAAATCTAGACCTTTTCTTTGCTTGAAGCCTTTCACGACAAGACGAGCTTTATACTTGTCGATGGAGCCATCTGGATTCCTTTTGATACGTAGAACCCATTTGCATGGGAGAGCTTTCCTCCCTTCTGGTAAGGTACAAGGCGTGAAGACTTTCAATTCTTTTAGGGAATTCATTTCACTGTTCATTGCTTTATGCCATGCTTCACAATCGTCTCGCTTCATCGCATCTGAAAAGTTTGAAGGGTAAGTTTCGGTAACATAAACATAATCATCAAATCTTTCTGGACGTTTAATTTGGCTACGGTCGCGCAAATTGTAACGAGGTGGTAGTGGCTGAGGCAATGACTGGTCAGCGTCATGAAATTCTTCCTCTTCAAGATCGTCGTGATATTCTTGAGGTTGGACATTGTCTTCTACTTGAACTTGTTCTGGTAATTCTCCCTCGAGACTTTGTTCAACATCGTTGGAATATTCATCATGAATTGCGGTTTCGGTCGTGACAGGATCTTCGCATATTCCTGATGTAGCCGGCTCGTTATTTTGCAACGGTATTTGCAAAATGTGCTCCCTCGTGTTAGTGACGGTTTTTTCAGATGTAGGAACACTATCGTTGATAGCGAGTGGCTTTTCATCAAATATCACATCCCGCGAACGGATGAGCGAGTTTCTCTTTCCGTCTGTAATCCAGATCCGATAGCAATCTTCGTCATAACCAACGAGTCTGCCTTTGATAGCTTTCTTATCAAACTTCTTCCGCTTTTGCTTCGGTATATGGACGTACGCAGTGCAACCTATGATTCTGAGGTGCTTTATTCCTTGTGTTTTTCCATGCCAAAGTTCATACGGGGATTTGTCGGAGTTTGTGGGACCCGTTCTATTAAGAATGTATGCAGCTGTGTTTATAAGTTCAGCCCAAATTTCTTGAGGCATAGCTTCGTGTGCATACATCATGGATCTCGCTGTTTCCACTAGCGTTCTATTTTCTCTCTCACTTGAGCCATTTTGTTCCGGTGTATACGGTGCGACAAGTCTCTGTTGAATTCCATGCGAGTTTAAAATGTTTCGAACGGACTTATTGTCGAATTCGCCACCGCCATCACTCAGGAGGCATTTTACGGTGTACCCCGCTGCTTTAGTCTGAGCAAGCATCAAAGCGAGTTTATCTTTGACCTCGGACTTGCGTCGCAGGAAGTATACCATACGATATCCTGTGTAATCGTCTTTGAACAAAACGTAATACTGGAGTTTTGTAAAACTGGGTTGGAATGGTCCACAAACATCTGTGTGTACGAGTTCGCCTGGTGCTGAAGCTCGAGTACGCGTGCCAAATTTCAGTCTATGAGCTTTCCCATATATGCAGCCCTCACATGTCTCCTTGTCAAGAGGAAGATCTAGGTCCAGTTCGCGTTTAACTGTCGCTTTAACATGCCTCTTGTTCTGGTGAGCGAGTCTCTCGTGATAGAGTTGCATTGTCGCTGTCGTCGCATAGACTTCAGGTGCTTTTTCAGGATACAAGTTTATAACGTCGAGTCTGTATAGACCTCCTTGATATCGACGTTTTCCAACTAAGCATTTTCCTCCGTTGACGAAGACGGTGCATTCTTTCGTCGTTGATGAGAACAAGCTATTCGGAACTTTATCATGAAGCGCAAGCACCGAGAATAAATTCTTGCTGATAGCAGGTACGTACCAGACGTCTTGCAGGGTAACGCGTTGTCGTTTCCCTTCCACGTTTGCTTCAATCATAACTGAACCTTTGCCTTTAGCACTGATCGCATTGCCATTAGCCGTTGTTACAGTTCGGATTTGGTCAAAGTGTTCGAAATTTTGAAATAGATCAGCTCGGTTGGTAACGTGGCTCGTCGCGCCATTATCTACATACCAACTCTCGGTGTCTCGTTCAAGCGCGAAAACTTCACTGTTTTCAATTGACATTAAAACCATATTCGCTGTCTTTGAAGTAGAAGGCGTTGCATTGCTGCTTTTCGGAGGCTTGCCATCTCGAATCCATTTCTGACAATTTCTTACGCGATGACCGATAGCTTGACAGTAATTGCACTTCATCTTTTTATCTCTCTTCTTGTCAAAAGACGTTGAACTTGGGTTTGTCACTAGAGCTTCTTGTTGCTGTTGTACGACGTCATTACTCAGCAGTGCCCGCTCGAAGGCACAAAGGTGGCTCGTTAAGTTTTCAACTGTTCTCTCGTTTTGACTCAGTAGTAGCCAACTTGACTTAAAAGCAAAAAATCGTTCATCTAATGTATCTAGGATTTTGCAAATTAGAAATAGGTCCGGAAGTTTCGTGGTTTCATCTTTCTTCATGAGTTCTATGTTCAAGTCGTTCCATATATTTTTCAATTTTGACATATGGGTTGACACGTCATCTTCTTTCATATGTTTAAAACCAAAGAAATCGGCACATAAATTATATGCTCTATCTTCTGACTGACCATCAAATAATCTATGCAGTTCTTCCCATACTTTATGAGCGGTATCGAATCGCATTATTTTCTTTAGGACTTCATCGCACATGTTCGTGGTGAGGATGAGCAGAGCGCAGCTTTCTGCCTTCATATATTTTGCTAGCGCTAAATCATATGCAGAAACTTGAGCGTCACCTGCACCCTCTTGCAACACGGGCTTACTATAGGCTCCCACTGTTACTTCCATTGCACCCGGTGTGCCTCGTAACATGATGGAAATTTTGTATCGCCATGTTTCCCAATTGTGCTTTCCTTCTAGCGCGCCGACTACGATTCGTGCACTTACGGATTCCATTTCTAATCACACTTAAAACCCATAACCTATTATAGAATAGTGATTAAAAATGAACGAACAGATATGCGTTTCCAAACTTTAGATTTTTGCTTTATTGTGACAGTGTAAACAACGTTCTTGTTGCCTTGACTACATATCAACCATAGACAATAACAGCACTAAGTTAGCTCACAATGGAAAACAACCACGAAAAAATCCTTCATTTCCCGCTGTAAAATAATTACTTACTGAAATTTCGCGTACAAAAATGCTCTTTCAACTTCCACGTACCCTTAATTATGGGCAAACTTGAAAACATTATGAAAGAGTAGTTGCATGCATGCGAGCTACCTGGTAAACGTACCTAGCCAAAGTAATAAATAATTATTATCCAGGCGTGCACGCTTTTTAGCTCGTAAGAATGTTCGAAATAAATATAGGGCTACGGGAACCTCAGAATATCTAATATTTACCATTTATACCTACATAATTTCGTTTAAAGACCGTACCGTTTTGTTCGGTACCTACCATGACTCTAGCCGGTTTAGGGTTCCATTTCTTAACCAAATTTGCAATAACGGAACTCTTGTGCGAATTATTTTATCTTCATAAAGTTACCGATTATACTGCCTGTAACATAGGTACGAACGAACAAACAAACGGACGGACTGGCCGAAAATACTAGCCAGCAAAAATAATAAGTCACTTCCTGTGCAAGCTGCATGGAAAGTTATTAAGTATTTAATTTGCTCGTCATTACCTTTAAGGACTCCGTGGGCATTGACTTGAGATACCCGGTTTTTTTTATAGATTAAATACCTATGCAGCTTGTGTTTTCGTTTACGCTTGAGGTACCAATGTCGGCACAACAAGATCACCTAAACAATATACCTACTATACCCCGTAGAGCCATAAACCGCATTCGTAAACCACAACACAGCTTGTCACGTCGACGTCACGTCAGTCACGGGTGAAACGTAGGGTTTTTATAACGTAAATTTTAGATGTGTTTACTTACGGCGGGAAAGTTCATGTACGTTTTATTATGCTGCCTTTACTATTTTAACCCTTTATTTCGAAAGTCGCACCAAGTTTACTCAATATGGATTATCGTTTCATTGCTCACCAGTTGGCGCCAGTGTTGACTAAGGTCCAGAGGCATAGCAGCAGCTGTCTAAGGCACCTTTATAAGATCGGCACCGGAAGAAAGTTTTAAATACTCAATCTCATTAAGTTTATTAATTATAAATGACTATCATCATATCGAGTAGCTATGCCGCAATGTTATGCAGTTATGTTCAGAAAAAAAATCGCTCACAAAAAACACATTCATCGCCAAATAATCCATATTTGCAACAATATTTTCAACGGGTAAATAATAGTTATTTGTTATGCAAGGCTGCAAAGTGTTTGTTTGGCGCGAGTGCCTGAATTGAAACCCGAGCAAGCGAAGGATTCTAGGATTGAACCACGAGCGAAGCGAGTGGTTCAAAAGAAGAATCCCGAGCGTCGCGAGAGTTTCAAGGCACGAGATACTAAACAACTTTGCTGCCGAGCGAAACACACAATTTTTCACCTCACTACAGCGAGAAAAATGGTGGATGAAAGAAAAACAGTCTAATAGTAAATCAGTTTTTTTATTCTAAATAAGAAAGGTAAAAGGATCTAAGCCCATACAGCCTAGTCTAATAATCTAATAAGTAAATCTATTTTTTCTGATTGTTCCATCACATTAATTTCTTGTGTATTATACTCTTTTATCACAAACCAAACAACAATTTTGGACAACTTTTCGGTTTCCCGACGAGCAATCTCTAAAAACTTTTTTTTTCTAGTCATAGATATATTTTTATAAAGAAAGTTAAAAAATCGCACTAACTAGACTGAATTAAAAAAAATGGGGCGCGTTCTGAATTTGCATCATAATATTTGTTTTTTCCTGCTTGGTTGCTATTTTTGTGGTTAACCACAAATTAAAATAATTAATAAAAACCAATATCGTTTTTTCTTTTAGCAACGAAAGTTAGCAAATCTTGAAAATAACTTGAAGTAACGGATTTTAAAATAAATTAATAATGAATACCGGATCGCGTTTCTGAACGTGACATTATGTTTTTTTTTATCGGATGAAAAAGTTAGGGGTCTGATAACAAGTTCGATATTTGAAGTTCGTATTATTCCGTCCTTCTCATTCACATAATTAAGTACTATTCGTATAAGCGAGACGACAACATACAAAGTTCAAATTCTAATTTCTGAGTATATGAGTAGGTGGGCAATGGTGGTCATCGTTACGTTCGAATTTCAAAAACCTTTTCCACGCAAGGGGGGAAAAAGCACTTTTCCACGCAGATTTTGAAGGAGAAAGTCAGCCTTTTCGAGCAAGTGAGGTGAAAAAGAAATTATAATTTATGTCACGAAGCCCGCCAAAACCGGTGAAAAGTGAATGTTATTGGACCTCACGCGACACTAGCGCCTCTAGTGGCAAATTCACACGCGATGATTCCATTCAAGCCTCTTTCAATTTTTGATAAAACTAACAAAAATCTTAAAGTAGGTATGTTGATTAAAATCAACACTGCGAAATAAAGGGTTAATGCAGAATCGGCTAAAGTGCGTTTTGATAACTGCGGGACTAAGTAAAATGATTACAATTTATTTCTGGACTAACTACCCGTCCCGACGTCGCACAAATGCAATGTAAATACTACCGGGCAATTTTAACCAATTTAATGAAAATCCGTGCAGTAGTTTTTGTTTGCCGAGAACAAAAAGAAAGAGCGGCAAAGGACTTTGTAAATGATATAGTCAAGTAGTCAAGTAAAATTGGAGGGTTTCTTCTTCGTATGGGAAACTGAAAGAAATTTGATTCAGGTACTCGTAAGTACTATAAAACACAAATAGTTTACAGTTAAGACACGACAAATATCAAAAATTACTCGACCCATGCTAGTCTCTTACTATTTCTATCATCACAATTATTCGATCATTTTATCGCAATTTGTTAGGTACAAGATTGTAATCCTTCGTAATCATCTTTAACAAACATCTCATGTAGCTAATAGTAAGAACCCACATGAGAAAGTTCAAAGTCTGTAAAGAGTAATAAAGCGAGCTCTCAGAGAACTCGGAGATAACTTGGAAAGAGTTATATTAAATCACGGCAGCAACTTTTACAAAAACAACTCGCCCTAAGACTCACGCATGAAATTGTTTTTCCTCCATCGGTGAATGTACGAAAAGTAGAGAGAGATTCAGAATTTAAGTTGGATGCTCACCCCCAGCCATACTGTCTATCATGTAACGAAATAAGTTTGACTGATAGGATAATCAATCCTACCGCCAAGCAGCGCTTGCCTTTTTATGTTCCTGCGTGGAGAATAAGATAGCTAGGTGTACCTAAATATATTACTGATACAAATATAAATAGTTTATTTGTCAAAGATTTAGATTTAGATTTGTATCAACATATTATGCTGCGCCCAAGGGCATAGAAATATCCTGCAGGAAGGTTCAGTCAAGTGTAGGCGACGCACCTATTTAGGCAGCTACCTTTTTGTTAAACTATTATATTTTAGCACTGGCCACAAATAAAGTAAATTGGACGCAGCGCTAAAAGAAAACAAAAACAAAAAAGAGTCGTATCTTTGCTGTTGTCAGCGCTGCGTGTTGAATTTTAAATTTAATGTAAATTGTTTTATTAGTTTCTACGGTCTACATCAAGCACTAAACCAATATGTCTAAAAATATGTGTAAAATCTGGCAACGCATCTGCAATCCTTCAGTATTTCGAATGTAAATGTGTGGCTGTGTTCAGGCTCACTCACCGAGACACGTTTTGTTTTATTTTGTTCGTTTGTCACCCTATTCTTAATATAAAAAATGTTCTTCCCAGTTCACTTTGTTTTACTTTCATAACAAGGTAACTGTCAAAATCAATATGGTTGAAAAACTATAAAGTTAGGAGTCGAGTAAGTTAGTTTCAAACATAAACAACTAGAAAGGCTATAATTGCTAAAACACCAAGTTTTCCTAAGATTGGGGACAATAGACGTAATTCTGCTGTATTATTCTTAAATACTGTGGTATTTCTAATTTCACCCACAAATCAGTGTTGGAAAACTAGTGTTGTAGAACTCTAAAGCACAAAATACTCGACTTATAAACACAGAATCTATTGCTCGACGATTTGGGGGTTTAGACAGTTTCCCAATAGACTCGTCGCGTTCGAGTTCGCCATTTAGTGCTCGAGTCTCGATATGTAACAGGTCGAACTCATGATATGACAAGATGTGTATGTCATATATGTATGTATCTTCTTCTTATGGTGCCTCTCCAACTAGTGAAGGTTGGCAGTCAGCTCCGCATACTTCACACGGTCCCTGGCCAGGTTGAAAAGCTCCGCTGCACTTGTGATTCCAGTCCATTCCCGGATATTTCGCAGCCAAGATTTCTTCCTGCGCCCAACAGCTCTTTTTCCAGCCACTTTGCCCATGATTATAAGCTGTAAAAGCTCGTATCTTCTGTGCCTAAGCACATGTCCCAGATAAGCAACCTTTCTTCTTTTGATGGTCTGCATCAGTTCACACTCCTTTCCAACCCGCCGCAGGACCTCAACATTGGTCACCCGATCCGTCCATCTTATGTATGTATGTAAACCCTTTATTATGCAACACAAAAATAAAACGAATACAACTGACAAACACTAAGATACATGCACGATAAAGTATACGCGTGTGGAAGTCTGTTGAAGATTTCATATTTAATGATATCTATGTATAAGTAGATTCATAACCTTTACGTCAATAGCCGACTCTGCTTCGAGCCAAGGCGAGTATCTTAAGTTAGGGCTCTAATATGTGTAGGGAGGACTCGAGACTCGCGCTAGACATTACTTTTAACTTTTCGAGTCTTCAATAGTCCGACCGAGCCCTATAGAATTGAATCGACTTGAGGACCAAAGTTTTATTCAACTCCCAACCTTGACGATATCTCACCAACCAAAGTTTTAGTGCCTTTTACTTTCAACACGAAACGTGTGTGAATGTGAACATTAACTTTAAGGGGCGTATTTAGAAGCAGTCTAACGATTCGTAAGAGGCAAACATGTTAAGTTACGACCCAATGAATATAACATCAACACATCAAATGGATACTCCAAAGTTAAAGAAAACATGTCTCGAATCAAACGCATGCGGACATCGAGGAAATAAGCAAATAGAGAAGTAATACGGGCAACCTAATTCCGCAACACTCATTATTATTAGATGCCCGTGACTTCGTCCGCGTATTAGACTTACATAGGCAGCTACGACCTTTGACATGTTTATCGTTATCCCGCGGGAACTATGCAATTTTCTGGGATAAAAAGTAGCCTATGTGTAAATCTAGGGCACCAGCTATCTCCGTTTCAAATTTTATCTAAATCCGTCCAGTTATTTTAGCGTGAAAGAAGGAACAAACATACACACTCACATCGTCACATCCATCCATCCATCCTCACAAACTTTCGCATTTATAATATTAGTGGGATTTTTGAAAGATTTTTTGCGATCATTTTTCCCTTATCTCCTACATGGAACAAAGCCATTAATTTAGTAGAATTTTGATTATTTATATTTACCCATCTGTTTTTAACAAAATTAGACTTTCATTCATTTTACCATGCAATGACAAAACATTAACTATCCATATCGATCATGATATCAGCTTGCCAAACTCTAGTGACCTGTTTGATCTTTGGCCGGCCAATCAGCGTGCAATGGCAATCGACTGAACGGTCTACTATCAGTCTCAAAAAATCACCCCTGCCTACTCAATCCACCTCCTTCCTCACCTTCCAAATGCCATTTTTGACACTAGAAACTTGAAATAGGCCAGATACTCCGGAATTTGATTTTAAAAATTCGTTTCGTGCCGTTCCGCTTACACTAGTCATTAATTTGATAGTGAGAGGGACGGAATGATACGAACTTCAAAAATCGAATTTCGGAGTAGCCCTCTTGTGTAGGAGTGCGGTAACAATCGCCACATGGCTTGGTGAATTTGTTTATAAGACATTTCCCCTCTATTAGTTAGTTCCTCTATGCATGCGGATCACGAGGAGCTAAAGTGCGCGAGAGGGTTCCAAAGGCGCATGCAAATTAGTTGAGTACTTGACGGGACCATCTTGGATGTTCTTTTTGACTCAGCCACGCGCTTAATGCGACTGAGAACTGATATCTCGTGACGTTTGCTCCAATCTCTTTATTTTTGTTACTGGCCTAAGTTTCTATGGGAAAATGCGGATAAAAAAGATTCAGCTTTGAAATTAATCTATGTTAAACATGTTTCTCGAGTTACAAAGATACCGTATGATTTCAATGCTTATGGCAAGACGATCAATAAGTGACGTTATATTTTTAAAATTTCCTCCGAACCCCCAGAGCTGAGCACTAGTCCGACTCACACATGACCGGACTGTTTACCTATTAACATCGAAAATAGTTCGGAATTGATTTGTCTATAGCAATCGAGACGTTAAAGCGGCGTTCAAGACGTTTTATCTAGAAGTTATCATTAGGTATTAGTAGTATACTTGTTTGCGCAATTATTTGATCTTTATTTTCTGCCAAGCTCAAACAATTATTACAAACTTATTAATTGCTTTAAGAGGCTTGCTGTGTATAGCAACTAATATATACAAATTGGATGTATTATTCGTGTGCTAGATATATAAGTAAGTTTGTTACATATAACACGGGTAAGAGTCCGGGTCAGGCCAAACTTGGAACTAATTTCACTAATCGGATTACACTATTACCGACGTACAGCCGGCTAAATTGTTCTCGGCTCACTTGGATGATCTGTTAAATTGATGTAGGCGAGCTATGATTGTTTTGACGGCCACACCCGTGGGCCCACGCGTCGCGTCTTAATTGGAATTGATCACGAATTCAGAACGTACGCGCAGGACCCATGTGACGGGATACCTAACTTTATCGAGCGATGTGTCCTTCAACTACTTATTTAATTTTACTATTCGCCGTAAAATATTCTACATATAAGTTATCCGTCAAATACTGTACACGTTGGTACGTTGATTTCGTCAATGTTAATGTTGCTCTGGTTGGAAATTAAGTTTTGTGTTTTTGTAAGTGCACCGCGCAGCACTGCCCGCGCCCGACGGCCTTAATACATTGAATTGATTCATGGGTTCATAGAATCTCGTGATATAGTGATAAATTTGTGATTTGTATCAAAACATGAATTTATTGAATGGCATAAAATAACAAGTTACAGCCGTAAGCCGGGTAATAAACTATAGACATAAAAAGGTGAAGTGGTGAAGGTATATATTACACTGAATCACATTAAATTTGATCCAAAATACTTTGTATGTGGTTGGATTGCGGCATCTGAATAAAAAATGTTTTTCAATTTCAAACGTGGTTAACAATTTGTTACCATACAATGTCCGATCTTGAAAGTGAAATGAAAATGAAATCCAATCAAGTGCGCAGACAAAGTTAATTAAATTCGAATAACAAATATTATGTATAAAACCGGCCAACTTCATGTTGGGACATAATATAGGTACATAGGGTTGAGTGCCGTAGTTCCCCGTCACAATTTTATAATTTACTAGCGACCCGCCCCGGCTTCGCACGGTATATTATGCATGTATTATACATAATATAAACCTTCCTCTTGAATCACTCTATCAATTAAAAAAACCGCATCAAAATCCGTTGTGTAGTTTTAAAGATAATATAAGCATACATAGGGACATAGGGACAGAGAAGGCGACTTTATGTTATACTATGTAGTGATGATATAGAGGCCTTTAAAAATATATATATTCATTCATATTCAAGAGGGGAATTACAAAAAAATTAAACTATGATAAAATCTAAAAGTTAACTAAATATACTAAACTTAAAACTAAATAAATATACCTAACTATAAAAAGAAAACACCATCTAAAAGGCCCTAATACAGGGGTTCCCAATTTTTTTGTGTCAAGGAACCCTAATTGATTACATTTTTCCTAGCGGAACCCTTCTTTGATAACACCTTAAAATAGGTATAAATGAAAAACAACACAGGTCAGTGCGCGCGAACAACGTTGCTCACCGCACATGAAAATATTTTTTACGGAACCCTTATTGCCCTTCCACGGAACCCCAGGGTTCCGCGGACCACCTTTCGGGAACCGCTGCCCTAATATAGATAGATAGAACAGTTAACACGTTTATTTGATCCACTATTAAATAAATACTCGTTAATTTTATGAGTAGTTGCTGCTCTTGTTGCTGTGATAGTTGTGGAAAGCCCGTAATATTTTAAACGAGCAATCCAACGACTCTCAAGAATAATATAGAACCAATAGATGACTTTTTCCAAATATTATTTTACCATTTTCGTGGGTGAATTACAGATCTCTGAATACTAACTAGCACACACATATTTCTTTGTTTGACAAAAAAATATAAGTCTAAAAATCCTGGTCGATACGAGAACAGCCCCAAAACAACAGATAGGTATGTTTCACATCTATAAAATAGTAATCAATAAATAAATAAATATCTTCGGACAAATTACACCAATTGACCCAGCCCCAAACTAAGCAAAGCTTGTACTACGGGTACCAGGCAACGGATAAGCATACTTATATAATGTAGATAAATACATACTTAAATACATACAACATCCATGATCGGGCACAAACATTCGTATTCATCATACAACTGTCTGCCCCTACCGGGATTCGAACCCAGGACCTCTAGCTTCATAGTCAGGGTCACTAACCACTAGGGTATCCGGTCGGTCGTATAGTGTGGATATGGAAAGATTAGTTTACTCGTTCCCCGATACTTTGATGAGGTCATTACCATCCAAAGTTAGCAACGAGCAAGGCTGATGTTATTATAATACGACCTAAAATGTCCCCCAGGGCTCTACTTACAGAATTTGAAGGGCTAACAAGCATCTGAGCCTTTTGTGGGACCGTAGATGTTCCATATAAGTCCAAATTCAATGTTCCCTTGTATCTTCAGTCTGACAACAGTGTACACAAACAAATAGAATTTGTATAACAGCCAAATGATTTGAAAGCAACGTATCTTAATCACTGACAGGTATGTACGTCATTTATTCGAACAATAATAATAAATGTTAACATTAAATGTATGCGTACTTGAACAAGCTTGAAGTCGACTCTAATGTTATGAAAGACGATTAATTCCAGTAGATACTATAATTTTCTTCGTTATTTCAATTAACAGTACTAATATTCATTGCATGCTTCCATAATAACGCGACATATGTCATTATCAAATTTCTTTACACATTCGCTGCCATTGCACCCATTGCTACGCGCTACATTTGTAACCGGTTAATAGCAGCTTTCTTCCACTAAGTAGCAAAAACTGCTTACGAACAGAGAACTCATCTGTTTAGGTTCTTGGCTCAATAAGTAACAACGTAAGAACTAAGCAAAAATACTTTATGTAACTAATTCAGGATCGATACACGTGAAAGTCTTTTCCTATCTGTTTTTATTGCTAGGCTATGTAGGTATTCTGTGAAAACTGAAAAAAAAGTATTCGAATCACTTACAATACTTATTTCTACGTAACATTATGCCTCATTGATATGATAAGTAACCGAATGGATAGAAAGAGAGGCTGTTGGCGACGAATAACTTTATTTTGTGAAAAGCTGGTTAAAATATAACAATTGTAACAATTGAGAATCTTACAAAACACCCATTTTGATTGTAATTTTAACGAAATAAGTACAACAGTTATGTTTAAAAATAATTTGAAGTAATAAACGATTCGAGAAAAGGTAGGTAGTTCCCCGCCTTCCTTTTTTTGGTCTTGGCGGTGGTATTACCGTGCCCCTAGATGTGCTAAAATTACTCAACGTAAAATGACAACTTATCTCCAAGCTAAGCAAACGGCCGTGTTGAATTTCAATTAAGTCGGTTATACCTTCGCGATACAAACACAGCACATAATCAAGGCAGGTTTAAATTTTGGCCGGCTTAGTGCCGAAGACAGCTGGGGCCCGGAATTGCTCTTTGTTGTACGCTATGGGCACTAACAGGCATAATCTTATACGAACCCCTAGAGTTATTATTGCGGATTACGTTCCCGCCCTCGAATAACCCGATAGGTATAGTATTGCGGTGAACTTAAACCATAACGCTCGCTGACGGAACAAATACTGTCAGAAGCGAGACGTATTTTGTATCTTTATAATACTTAGTGTAAAATTTCGATCACAAAACACGTCTCTATGATCTATAAGAGCTACCTCCATACCAAATTTCAAATTTCTAGGACAACTGGAAGTATCCCACATTTTGTGTTAGCACGACAATTAGCATGGGTGTTCAATTCTTTGTTTGTTGGTAGGTATGTGACACAGTATAGACACAATAGAAGATAATTCCTCTGATATTTCGATTGACGCGTCAAACGGGCTATCCATTTCCGCAACTTAGTGATTTATCACATAAACAGTACAACAACTTAAAGGTACACGTTTTTCAACCAACAGGACACTGTGCCGTTTTTGACATTATAAAAGCATATTTATGACTATTAAGACACTGTGACTATTGGTATATTCCGATTGGGCACTCGAAAGTCTAGACCCTGTAGTTAGGCACGTATAATGATCGATATCGATAATTAAAATGGTACAGGGAACAAAACTCACTTATTTTTGTTAGGTGGTAAACAAATAAAATAAAGTCCGCTTCCGCTCCACGCTGTTTGTATGTAGGTACGCTTAGAACTTTAAACTATATGCAATGGATTTTAATGCGGTTTTCACAAATAGATAGAATGACTCAAGTGAAAGGTTTAAACGAAGACGGTGCGGGTTGATATATTTATAAGAAACAAGTCAAGCTGATAACTCGACAAATTATTCGTGATTTAGCAATTTATCTAAGTCAATATTTTATAGTAAAATATCCATCGCAGTACGAATTTTCCCTCCGAACATTTAGTTAAGTATGTTATTTACCGGACTTCTTTTTTCACTTACCAAAATTTGCGGCTATTGTCAAGTACAAGAAAGGGCCTAAAAGTGGTTCGCTCTCAAAGTTTTTCGTAAGTTTAGGGTGAGTCGGCCTGGAGTTGAATGCGAATTTTCATACGGAGGGCCAGTGATGAGAGAAAATAATCGATTTTCAAATAATAACAATCGATATTTAATAAATCGATCATGTGAATGAGACTTTTGTATGAAAAATACATTAGAAATAAAGGTTACGGGGAATCCCAATGCTGCCAAATTTGCTTACACTAAGTCGATGTGTATACCTAATAAAAAAATCAAAATAGGTACAGTAAAGTTTTTTTATTTAATATGAGTTTCGAAACTGAAACATAAGGTTCTCGGTTTGATTATTCTTATGTTACCTACTTATTTGATTAATATATTTTTTAAATACTCATTTCTTTTTTTTTTTCTAACTTTGATCGATTTTTCCGCAATCGATCATTGAGTAATCGATTATTTTCAGTCAACGTCACATCCCTAAGAGAGCCGCGAGCGCTTAACGTGTTGACGGTAATAAATGTTTACGCAGAAAGTAGACGTAAACGGCTCGAGTGCGACGCCGGCGATGTTTACTCTGACGTAACGTTGCGTTGGTGTCGGCTCACTTAAAGCAAACTTGTATATGCTCCTTCACATGGGAGTAAACGGGACGGGAATAGAAAAAGTTTGTTGCTAGAGTGAATAAACAACTGAGTACTCAAGGAAACTATTATCTGTGTATTTATTACTGTTAGAATACGTTTCGCTGTTTAAAAAAAACATCAATTGCTATTGTTATGTTCGAACAAAAAGTGTTTGAAAATAATTTTCAGTTTTTAAATGTGCATTTACTCCTATGTGCCCCACTAGTGCCAAAAAAATTAAAGCCAGACAACGGCACCTTTAGTACTAGGATCTTGTTTATATCTTTTGGAATACGGACCCCTAAAATAAAAAGAAATTCTGCCTTTGCTAAAAAAAGTTTCCTAACTAGGCAAAAGTGTTCTTAAATACTTCTCCAATGTAGATGCGTAGTCTCTTTGGCATGTTTACAAGTAAAACTAACAGTTAAAGCGGCGGCGGCGCCTGCCGACTCCCAGTACTTACCGTAGAAAGTTCCAGACTCTGCAACTTGATGCGTCACATGCTGCGTCCTGAAAAGCTTGTGATGCAGCGCCGTAAGATGCAAATGTGTGCTAATTTAGTATAAAATATGTCTTCACGTTCCTAGTAGGAATAGATAGTGTTTGAGAAGCGAGAAATGGGTGTTACAGACCGTGAGCTCTTAGAAAGCCATTTTTGCTGTCTCACTCTTATGGGCTTGATAGTTGAATCGGCCGAAGCTACCTGAAACCCGAAAGGCATTCTAAGAGCTCACGGACTGTACACTTGCAACTAGTACAGTCCTTCAGTTAATTTTGTAATCACGTGTTTGCATATTTTCGTCATAAGATCAGCTGAGAATAAGCCATTCTTGGGCATGCCTTTTTTTTCTTATAGCCCTTAAATTCTGCTTCTAAAATTAAACGCATCGAAGACCTCAAATAAAAATCGTCCCATACTCATATATGGGAGCTGGATGCTGGACTCATTGGAGCGCCAAGTTAAGAGGATCAGGCAAATATTCACTTGTGGAAGCAAATCTTCTGAGCTTCAAACACCGAAGACGAGTGGCCAGCCTCTCGGTTTTTTATCGGTTACATTTCGGTGAGTGTGCAAAGGTTTTGCATTACCTGATACCCCCTTCCTCTTTTCGTCCCTTTCCGGCTTTTAATATATGTCTATTTATATTTATAAACGAATTGATGTTCGTTTGTCTCGCTAATCGTTTTGAAATATTTCTGGAAGTCCAGGGGCTTAACCATGACTTCAATTCAACTCCGATTCAGCTTAGGTTCGCTCGCTATCAGATCCATACTAAAATGACAGCTAAAACCTGGACTAAGTCGGAATTGAATCGCATTAAGACGTGGCGAGACTCCGGGAAAGGTATTAAACGGTAAGAAACATTAAAAATAAAACAAGATCGGAGGTGAAGCCGCGGGCAACAGCTAGTATTTATATAAAATCATTTTATGTAAAGTATAGCTGCGTTGTGAAACTGTTATAAAGCTTTTACTCATAATGAGACAGACTCCAATTCAGATTGGATGGAGGTGATACTGCAACCACATAATCAACATTTGCAATATGGCGTAACTGTCAGTTAAAAGTGGAATTCGGAATACGGGATATAACGAGAATCAGCATACCATTATGTAGGGAATGAATCTCTATTTCTCTGCTACCATTAAAACAGTTGGTAAATACTTAGTAATTACAGAACAATTCCATCCAACAATATTAAACCTAATAGCTCTTGTCAGCGCTGCCTGTTGACATTTTCAGTATATTTTAAATTGTTTTATTTAAATAGTTTCTTAAGTCTACAACAGCGGTCGGCTTAGTGATGAAGTGAACTTAAAAATCGTATCACAATTTTGACAGCCAACTCGCCTTTGGAGCTTGGTATCACCCCTCTATTCTAGTCTAACCTCTTTTTGTTTCAATTCAACTAAAACAACATCGAAATACTAATCCTAAAACAAATGCCTTTTGTTTCTGTATTCCAAACTAGTTCATCCAATCAAAATAACATGTCGCGCGTCCTGAAATTCAAATATTTTTCATTCAAACTGAAAATTTCGTACACGAAAGAACAAAGTGAAAAACACGAAAAATGTTAAAGCACGCCACATCAGTCAGGGTTACAGGATTAAATTTTCATCTCCCCGCGTCCCTCGGTGGACAGTGGACTTAATATTGTCGCCAAAATTATTGTTTCTGTCTGGAGAATACGTCTTTATTAATGATTTGCTCAACTTCGGTGCTTAATGCGCTCGAGATGAAGTAGGTGCTGGATATTATGTATGTTGTTGTTGATATACAGATGAGATGATTCTAATGAGCCCACGAAGCACTTAACACCGGAGCAGGCATAGCGTGCTTTCTCCCTCCGTTGATTTACAGGACCAAGTGATCTTAAGGAACGTCATGTTCCACATTTTGTATTTTCATTTTGGTACCCATTCGTTTCTAGAAACGTATAATTTTTATTTTTTATTTTTATTGCTATTACGTCTGTATTACGTAGGCTTAATAGTCGCGTCTTGGACTTGGGAACAAAAATTCTGGTTCCCTAACCACTAGGCAGAAAAAAGAAAATGTGTTAATAACAAAATAAACAAAACTTTCGCCGTAGATGGTTTCTTAATGAAACCTAACGGAAAGGGACTGATTTAGTAAGACAAATAGACTAAGCAGGAATAGCTGTATGAAACCAATACCCGTAGTTGTATAAGACTTGTAAGAAGGGTGACCCAGGCTGATTAAAATTTGAAAATGTATTACATACACATACGTCACGTCACGCCTCTTTCCTACAGGGGAAGGCAGAGACTACTTTGTTCCGCTTCCTACGATCCTGACATACCTCTTCCGCTTCATCCACATTCATCAATCTCTTCATACATGCTCGCCGGTTTCGGGTACTCCTGACCTGACCTTTTTCCAAAACGTCTCCAATTTGGCCTCGGAACGTCCGTCAAAAAAAAATGTAATCATTACTATTCATTACAAAAGATATAGTTGTAACACTAAACGTGGCATTAATAAATCTAATCACACCGCGACAAAGGCTACAAATGATTCTTCAAATGTTGCCGACCGTACCTTCTCATCGCGTCTAAAGATATAACGCAAATTAAAGTTTTGACAGCAGCATAATTATCTATGCAAATTGAGAGACCTTTATAATGAAAAATCCACAGGCGTCACTCACGTACAAAAAGAAGGGTGATTACCATTTTAATGGCCGCAAGAGTACGACAAGGATTCCTGTGAGCCTCTGACCTTTTCCGTAATAAAAATATACTACGAGCTTGATTATAAAACTCATGTTACTAATAATACAAATACGAAATTTTGTCCGTGTGCGTTTCTGTGTGAGGAAAAGTGCGTGTGTGTTGTGTATGTCACCGTTACACGTTCAAACGGTGACTTTTATCCCGGACAGTGGTAGTTTCTGTGGGTTGGCAGTAAATGAAATCTAAGGCGGTGAAGTCGCGGACAACATCCAGTAATTTATTTATTTTGAAAAAAGCGACAATTGACACCAATTGGCCTTACTAGCTCCAAACTAAACAAGGCTTGTATTATGAGTACCTACTTAGCAAGGTAAGGCTACTAATCTATACATACATAGTACATATTGTAGCATAATAAAACATTAAAGCACACTCAGGTGCACTTGAATGTCCTATGACACTAACAAATTAAACGTAGAATTTAGAACACAAACATTTTATTCAGGTAATGGGTAGGTTATCACAACGATTTAAAATAAGTAAGGAGTCGCGCGAGTCCTAAGAAAAGTACAGTTCCTGTAAATTAATCGAGAACCAAACGTATAGTAGGAACATGATGAACCCTTTTTTAGAATTTAGAGAGTTAGAAAATAACGTATAACAATTGTTCGCAAAAAGCAAGTCGTAAGTTAAAACGTACCCAGAAAAGTAGGCAATCTAACTACTCTGCAGAGTCGCTATATATATCTACCTTGTACATACATTATAAGGGAAGAGAACGATTGTTATGAGTTGAAGCTATTGAACATTCGCTAGCAAAGTTGGCCTTATAAAATAGATAGACACATAATTTAACGACTAACTACAATTCGCATAGCACCGGGTAAAAAAGAACGCATATATGGGGAATTAAATATAAGAATATTGTCACGAGCGGATCGTCTTCTTGGTGTTGGTATCCAACTGAGATTTCCTGAAGAACCCGATAAAATCAGACGGCTTGAAGTCTTAACAGGAATAACTCCTTTTCTTCGTACACCGTAGGTACTGCAACGGTATCACTGGGCCCAAATCCCGGAAATAGTTGGGGTAACGGTAGGGCTGTAAATAAATTCTAACATTAAAAACCCACATGAAACATAAACCTTATCCACGCCACAACGACAGAAGCACAAGAACTTACCCGATAAAGAAAATCGGCCAAATAGAATTCACACCCGAATAAGGGCGACTCAACACTGGAAAACCCACCGGGTTTATGAAGCACTCTGCTCTCGTGTCGTAACAATGGGCACCAAATTATTTCACCAACCAATTAAAATTATACCATGAGAAAATAATATAAATATGCCGGTGACACGTCTCTCACAACAAATCAATCCAAACGTCTCTCGAAACTCATCTCAAAGCGCAGGAATGTAATTTTAAAATTTGAAATACTTATTCTAAACACCTTGAATCATATGAATTAAAACGTTACGAAAAATCAGCCAGTAACGCCGAAACCAAAAAAAGGTACGTAATGATAAAGCGGCATGATAATGCTGCGAATATCCCCCTACCAATACAAAAAAAAACTTTTGTCCAACCCAAAGAAACAGCCTGTATAATAAGAATCCCAATGAAAAACCGAACAGAATTGGACAACAACTCAACTCAAACCATAAGTTAAAGTTTGAAGCCTTAAATAAAAACTAAACCAAAGGTTGCAAACACGACACAACCATATAAACAACAACAACCCTAAAAAAAACATTCAAAGGATAATAAACCCTAAGCCAAGAACAACTATACCAAAACATGACTAAGTGACAACCCTAAAATGAAAAATAACAAGACAATCCATTAAACTAACCTAACCCTATTTGGAGTCTTCTAGAAACCAAGACTAAAACTAACAGAAACCTAACTAAATACCTATACGCCAGTGTAAAACTAACCACTGATTAGAACAGCTTTACGACACTGCCTAACCGTTGATTGTTCCCACAACTATACACCCCAAGCTAAAAAAACCTTTTTACAACACTAAAACCTAACTTACAAGAGAACAAACAAAACACTAACAATAACTATCAGATAGAATCAATTAAGTAACAAGCCATAAAACGATTAACACTAGAATCACTGATACTCGCTGAAAAGTCAAACAGCGATAGAATAAGAACGCTATTACTATCTACACCCACACACCTAGGATCCAGACACCTAGTTAAAATGATAAGGAATCACGGAAGCTGCGTACGAAATTTAAAAAACAAATACAATTCGCTTCGACCACACAAACAAAAGAACTACGCCAGCCCAACGGCGTAGAACTAAGCAGGGCCGAAATTGGGTTTGTATTTTTACGGAAACGACAGTTACCTATATTAGACACAACAAATGAACAGACATACATATAAAAAAAGGTGGAGTAGTTATAATTGACATAAAGAAACACTAAAACGTAAAGGGTGTTCACAAAACTATGGGATGAACAAAATACCAGAAAAATAGTAACAAAATACACTAACCAAATTTTAAGAGTGATAAAATGTAGTTTAAATAACCACAAAAAAAATGTACATGAGCGTGAAAATAACCAAATTGAATCAACCAAAACAACAGAGCAGATAGAATGCCAAATTAGAATTTAGAAAAAAAAACTTATATTACTAAGCTAACCAAAGAACTATGATAGTCCAACATTGACTAGTCTCAACCTAAAGAACTAAACCGCAGCAGTAGTTAAGATTATTTCAAAATATCTTTGATGTGGTACCTCCCAGTACAGGGCGAATCCATATCTGTTAATTCGTAAACCTGTGGCGACACAACGTTAGAGACACGACAACATATAAATCGTGGAGCAAATTTACCACCACCATGGGTATCAGGATTAGTACGTGCAAAATTTCTGCGCCATACAATATCACCAACATTTAATCTAATAGAATTTCTACGAGAATTGTAACGTCTGGCATTGCGCTGAAACCCGAAAACGAGAGCGTCTTCAACCTTAGCGTAAATCTCACGTAGAGTCAGTAGATTAGTTGCACGTTCGTCCCGACTGTCGACTAAACTCGCGTCTCGAGTCTGAACAATTGAACGTGGATTAACCATATCGACTTCACGACCGTATACCAAAAAATTAGGCGTGTAACCTGTTGCTAAATTGATACATGAATTGAGATATAACGCAACCTTAGGAAGACATCTTGCCCAAGAACGGCGATCGTTATCGACTAAAATGCTTAACGCTACTACGACAGACTGATTGTAGCGCTCAACAACACTGGCGTTTGGACTGTAATAAGGTGTAAAGCAAGGCTCGGGTATACCGTATGATGCCAAAAATCTACTGAACGCAACGCTCCGAAAAACACTAGCATTATCACATAAAACATGAGCCGGCCTGCCGTAACGCAGGAAAACCTCTGATTCTAAGGCCGTAGAAATTGAATTAGCGTCGAATCTTTTTAAAGGGACTAGCCAAACAAACTTGGTAAATACATCGACCATAGAAAGGATATAGCGATAGCCATAGAATGCAGCAGGAAGCGGGCCAATAAGATCGATCGACAGTAAATCCATAGGAGCGGAAACTTGTCTTGGATATAACATCTGACCACGCGGCTGGGTATTCGCGATCTTGTAAGCTTTACAAGTAGCACAACCTGAAAGCACCGAAGAGATATCACGAAACATATTAGGCCAGTAATATATCTCCCTAGCCTTGAGATAGGTTTTCATCACTCCCGGATGGATATTGGGAAACGAATCGTGTAACTCGTTGATTGCCATTGCTGACTTCTCGGAAGGCAAAACAATACGCCACTGATTAGGAGTTAAAGGATTATTGACAGGCATCTTGCGTAAAAGAACACCATCATTTATACTATACGCTTGGAACATTTGAGGAGTTTCTAAAACCCCGCGGTAAATTTTCCTATACCATTGATCTGAAGTAGAATTCGGCCCTTGATCAAACGTAATAAGATTAATGTGCAGACGAGACAAAGCGTCCGGAACGACATTCAAACAACCCGGTTTATGTTGAACTTCGAAGTTATATTGAGATATAATGGTAGCCCACCGTGCTAAACGCCCAGTAGGGTTATCAAGCGTAAGTAACCACTTCAACGCTATATGGTCAGTGACAATGGTGAATTTCATACCGTCAAGATATCCGCGGAAATGATTAATAGATTCTAATACTGCGAGAAGTTCGCGCTCAGTAGTGCTATAATTGCGCTCAGCCTTTGTAAATAGACGCGAATAATACGCTATTGGATGTTCAACGCCATCAATAGACTGTGCCAGTACAGAACCTAGACCCACTGACGAAGCGTCGCATTGAAGAATAAATGGCTTAGTGAAATCGGGACATGCCATAACTGGCGAATTCATCAAGGCCTTTTTGAGGTCGTTGAAAGCAGCAGTAGCAGCCTCATTCCAGTCAATAATATCACGACCTTTTTTTCTTCCCTAAAAGAGCGGTCATAGGTGCGATGATCGATGAAAAATTATTGACGAAACGCCTATAATAGGAGCACATTCCTATAAAAGCACGCAGTGATTTAGCAGAAGTAGGGGTCGGATAATCACTGATAGACTCCAGCTTCTTGGGGTCAGTTTGTAAACCACTTTCATTTACCACATAACCAAGATATCTGAGAATCTCTCAAGATGTCTGAATTATCAAGAATATCCTGAATGCGGGGTAAAGGATACGAGTCACGTACAGTAACAGCGTTCAACTTTCTACTGTCTACACAAAATCTCACGGAACCATCCTTTTTGGTTACCATCACCACGGGACTAGCCCACGGCGAATGGGAAGGTCGAATAACGCCCATCTTTAACATTTTATCAATCTCATCATTGAGTAACTTAAGTTTAACGGGTGACGAAGGGTATGGACGTTGACGTATCGGTAATCCAACGGTTTCTATTTTATGAGAAAGCCAAGTTGTACACCCTAATCCCTTCACATCAGAAGATATCTCCTTGAACTCATCGATCACGGTACGCAACTGAGATTCTTGTAGAGATGTCAAAGCCCAACGTGGTTGAACAAAACGTACTTCACCAACGGACTGGGATGGGCTGACAGTTACAGGACGCGGAATGAAAAGGACACCAGAAAATTCCTGATCAAAAGCTCTACTTAATACGGACGTAAAACCGAATTTATTCCAAAACTCGATTCCCAGAATAAATTGAGTAGGTAAATTCCTACCGACCAAGCAAGAATGGAACACAATCGAACCATTAAAATGTATGGGAAGGTCAGCTCCCCCTAGTATCTCAATCGGAGAGTTATCCGCCGAAACCACCGTCGGCCGAATCTTGGTGCAAAAAGTGATACCTAAATCAGTCAAAAGCGAAACATCAACCAAAGAAGTTTGGGCACCTGAGTCTAACAATGCTTTCACACGTACGCCTGCTATATAAATCTCGACAAACAAACGATTATCTACAGAATCAGTAATAACAACGGGTGATACGGTTGGGCTAGACCGCACACCAGTTATTAGTTTTTTTGAGGAGTTGGGTTACAAGCAGCACAGTCACGTGTGATCACTCCCTCACGCTTACAACGGAAACAAACGGGTCCGGGATACTTCGGACAAGCACGGTACTGATGTCCGGCTTCATTGCATTTCAAGCACAAAGGAGATGATTCTTGGAACTGAACAGGTGCAATGTGTTTTGATGAACAAGGTTGAGACTGAAACGTTTCAAAGTTCCCGGCAATCAGTAACAAAGAATCTATATCGTTTATCAAATTTGTTGCTAGACAAGGAAAATAGCGAGGATGCAACCCGTACTTTACGATAAGAAAAAGTCCTTCTTCACTAATTGGTGAAAATAGCTTTGAATTCAGATCTCTCGCCTGAATGACAAAATCACGCATTGACTGATTTCCCCTCTGCTTCAAACTACGTAGATCACGCTCCACCTTGAAATCAAAGTCAACAACGTCGAACGTCTTCAAAAAAGCTGCCTTAAGGCTTTCATAATTCAATTCTGGATGCTTGATAGAGCGGAAATATTTTAGAGCAGTATCACTCAATAATTCGTGAAAACGACGCACGATGTACGAAGAAGGTACACAGCGAGCCTCAGACTCTTCTTCAATACGAAAGAAAAAATCACGGACACAAGAATTACCTGAAAACTTAATACCCCATTTAGTCAAAGACTCTTCTTTCACCACAGTATGTGAGACCACCCGTGGAGGAGTAGGTTCTCCCATAATGGAGTCGTGAAATAAATCACCAGCTTCAGGATTAAAAATGCGCCTATTAGGCTGAAGAATTTGAGAGGCCTGGTTAGGTGTATCGTATATGTGACCCGCTGCACTATCTCCTTCCATAATTAATAATCAGACGAAATTCAGTAACAGACCGACAAACGTAAAAAACTATGTTGGAGAATACTATGCAGCTACAGGTTCTAAGTAAGGAATAGTAAACTACTAAATAAACGACACGGGTTTTAAAATTGAGGACTGAATAAAAGGCATAAATGAGAACAGTTATAAAATATTATTTACATTTGATACAAACACAAATCATAAATATTTCATTAAATTGTGCGCATAGCTTCGATCTTCGAACGTAGTTGAGCGAGAAATTGTTCCAACATCGAGACAGGACTTGCAGTATAACTGACTTGTACACTGCTACTTTATGTACTGTAAAATAAGCAGAATTAATAAGCGGAAGCGTAGTCGAACACGACTACCATCCACTACGGCAAGAAAAAAAAATTACAATCAATTCGTAAATATATCGATAATAACTTACCTTTTTAATTCGGGCGCCACTTTTGTAGCATAATAAAACATTAAAGCACACTCAGGTGCACTTGAATGTCCTATGACACTAACAAATTAAACGTAGAATTTAGAACACAAACATTTTATTCAGGTAATGGGTAGGTTATCACAACGATTTAAAATAAGTAAGGAGTCGCGCGAGTCCTAAGAAAAGTACAGTTCCTGTAAATTAATCGAGAACCAAACGTATAGTAGGAACATGATGAACCCTTTTTTAGAATTTAGAGAGTTAGAAAATAACGTATAACAATTGTTCGCAAAAAGCAAGTCGTAAGTTAAAACGTACCCAGAAAAGTAGGCAATCTAACTACTCTGCAGAGTCGCTATATATATCTACCTTGTACATACATTATAAGGGAAGAGAACGATTGTTATGAGTTGAAGCTATTGAACATTCGCTAGCAAAGTTGGCCTTATAAAATAGATAGACACATAATTTAACGACTAACTACAATTCGCATAGCACCGGGTAAAAAAGAACGCATATATGGGGAATTAAATATAAGAATATTGTCACGAGCGGATCGTCTTCTTGGTGTTGGTATCCAACTGAGATTTCCTGAAGAACCCGATAAAATCAGACGGCTTGAAGTCTTAACAGGAATAACTCCTTTTCTTCGTACACCGTAGGTACTGCAACGGTATCACTGGGCCCAAATCCCGGAAATAGTTGGGGTAATGGTAGGGCTGTAAATAAATTCTAACATTAAAAACCCACATGAAACATAAACCTTATCCACGCCACAACGACAGAAGCACAAGAACTTACCCGATAAAGAAAATCGGCCAAATAGAATTCACACCCGAATAAGGGCGACTCAACACTGGAAAACCCACCGGGTTTATGAAGCACTCTGCTCTCGTGTCGTAACAATGGGCACCAAATTATTTCACCAACCAATTAAAATTATACCATGAGAAAATAATATAAATATGCCGGTGACACGTCTCTCACAACAAATCAATCCAAACGTCTCTCGAAACTCATCTCAAAGCGCAGGAATGTAATTTTAAAATTTGAAATACTTATTCTAAACACCTTGAATCATATGAATTAAAACGTTACGAAAAATCAGCCAGTAACGCCGAAACCAAAAAAAGGTACGTAATGATAAAGCGGCATGATAATGCTGCGATATATAATAAAGCATGGAAGATATTCGAAAAAAAGTTGGCTGGTTAGAATTAATAACAGAACACGTTCCAACAGTTTATAGATTTTGTCTGTGTGTCTGTATATTTGCGAGCGCATCACGTGAAAACGGCTAAACGAATGTTAATGCATATTTTACTAATCTATCAAGAAAATCCCCAGCCAGGTTACAGGCTACTTTTTATCCCGGAAAATTGCATAGTTCCCGTGGCGCATAAACATGTCAAAGATCATAGCTGCCTAGAGTTGGAACGTCAATAATTATTGCAGAATATGCTATCAACTCACTTCTTAAGTCTAATTCTACGTGGACGAAGTCACGGGCTGAAGCTAGTATCCTAATATACTAGACAACTGTTGTATCAGTACCGACTTAAGTAAATACCCAATTATTGAATAAAACATTCGTATTTTTCCTGCATAATAATATAATATCTCCGAGCGAGAATCGAACTCGAATCCATTAACTTATAACAACATTATTATACAAGTAAATGTCATTTTTAGGGCAAGTTTTGCCACAGTCTCTACGCGATCGCGTCTCAATTAACTAATTAAGTACAAATTGGCAGTGCCTAGGTCTGAGCAGAATAAAAAAGAAAATAGTTCTGAAAATAACTGACTATATAGTAGTAGGCGCACTAACTAGCCTGTCATGGAATGGGGAGCCCTTCGTTTAGTCGAAGAATTGGTAATGTTTGGTCGAATGATCGTTTGGTCTACAATTTATTCAGCTGAAACTGGAAATATTTCAGAAATTATTTTACATAGGTTATGTAGAATAGGTTGGATTTTGTTAGGTTTATTCTATGATTTTCTTCTGAAAAGTCGATGGTTTCAGTACAAATTCAGTTTAGACCAAACAATTTTATTATTCGACCATCCGATATAGATCCCTTGGAATGATCTATAAAAATAAACAACAGCGTATACGGTCTAGACTAGGTGTGTGTGTTTAAATTATATACTGCAAGCAGGTATTCCACAGGAGCTAATACAAAGTGAGAGTACAAAACCAACAATGAGAAGGCTTATATTCCACTGTTCTCGTACAGCTTCTTGGCACGGCTCAATGGTAAAGAATTTTCGGATTGACAATAACTCACTTGGAGGTAAAATGGGCGGGTCGGAAGTGAAATAGTCATCAAAATCGAGAACGATCCGACTAGTTTCGGTTTTTTGAAGACCTCCTTTAGATTAGGGCTGACTATTCAGTGGGGGCATTCACGATGGAGGCGCTCCCCGCACTGCAGCTAGATGGCTGTGGCTGCGCTTATAATGTTCAACATTTTGAACTCCGTCTAGATCTTGAACCTTAGATAGCAGTCTTTATGCCCGCAGAGCTGACGGCCAGCCGGGTCATCGCTTGCGCAGCTTGGCGGACCTCGATATTTTTACTTCGGCCACCGTTGCCCAGCCCATTGTTTAGCTGTTGTTTATTGTTGGTTTTTTATTGTGGAGTCCTGAAAAAAAAATGTGTTTTATTAGTATCGTTATTTAAGTCTGTCCAAATAATGTTTGTAAGAAATTTATATATTGTTATTTATCTTACTTTTGTGGCCTTCCTGTATGTTTCCTTTGTTTCAATTGTGTATTTTAAATTGTGTTGTGTCGTCGTGAAAGTGAAACAACTGATTACTTTTGTCCCGTTCTGTGATTTGCCTATAAACAAAGTAGTATATTTATATGATACGTATTATATGCATATATTTCATATTGAAATTGCCACACAATGTATAAATATCACATTTACCTGCATTCTTCCGTTCTATTGTTATTGTTTTTACGTAATGTTTTTCTGTTCTTGCCATGCCTCGTTTGAATAACTTCAAAGTTGGTTTATTTAATGCTGGATCCCTTGGTACGGGACATGACGAGTTGATTGCGACTGTGACCACGACAAAGGCCGACGTTGTTGCTGTGAACGAGACCTGGCTGCGCGCCGGCGAGGAGGGCCGGGCGCCGGCAGTGGCGGGCTATAGACTGAGGCACGTTGCGCGGCCAGCCGATATCCGCGCGGGGCGCGGGGGTGGTGTAGGGTTTTTTATCCGTCGCGATCTCACCGCCCGCACTCTTCCGCACCCCCCCGCCGCCCTCGTAGAACAAATATGTGGTTGAAATTTAACGTTAACAGCAAACGTTTAATAATTGGAACCGCATACCGTCCGCCTTGGCTTAATGTTGACACTTTTTTTGACGCCATTACGACTTCGATTACTTCTTTTGACAATTATGACCGTTTGATTTTGCTTGGAGACTTCAACATAAATTTTACTGACAAAACAAATACAAAATTTGAACGTCTGACGCATTTTTTGACTTCAGTGAACCTAACTCAACACGTAAGCGATCCGACGCATTTCACTGAACACAGCGAAACGACCATAGACCTGATTTGCACTGACGCTCGAGTCGTGAATGTGGATGTGAAGCACATTCCCGACTTGGGTAGACATGCATTCATTACGGCCGAGTTTGACATAAAAAAACAGAAACCGACGCCAAGACGCATTACATACCGACCTCTTAAAGACATTAACTTTAGTGACTTCGACAATGACCTCAAGTCTATAAATTGGGACCAAATACTCTTACTTGATGACGTGAATGACATGATACAAGTATTTAATGATTTTTTACTACAAATATTCGACAAACACGCTCCTGAAAAAACAGTTGTGGTGAAGGAGGCACACAAACCATGGTTGACAAGCAATGTGAAGCTTATGATGCGTCTTAGGGACAAAGCTCACGACAAATACAAGCGTTCCAAGACTGATGCTCATAAGCAGTACTATTTAGACTTAAAACACCTGGTGATCGCAGCCATCCATAGCGAGAAACGTGCCTTCTTCAAGCACCACATCAACGACGTTACCGACTCAAAGACTCTCTGGAAAAACTTAAAGCGCACTGTCCTTCCAGACTCAAAGACGCGGACTGACCTCCCGACACACTTTAACGACCCCGACTTAATAAACCGCCATTTTTTAAACATACCTGGTAACCCAGCCGTATCTATATCTGACTTGACACGGTATGAATTTGATAGACATAGTGACAAAACTTTTACCCTTCAACCAACAACCTCTGAAACTGTGACCAAAATTACAAACTCTATTAAAACGACTGCAAAGGGACATGATTTGATCGCTATTGACATGTTACTTATGACTCTTCCGGTGACTTCTAAGATACTGACATTCATCATCAATAGGAGTATTCAGACTATGACTTTCCCGACTGATTGGAAAATCGCTCAAGTGACCCCGTTACCAAAAACCACAAATCCCGTTAATCTGTCCGAACTCCGTCCTATTAGTATCCTTCCCTGTGCATCAAAGATAATAGAAAGGGTGGTTTGCGAACAGCTGTCGGAATACCTGGAGAAATACAGCATCCTACCTGAACTGCAATCGGGTTTTCGCAAGGGTCGATCGACAGTTACTGCGTTACTCGATGTAGTCGATAATATTCTGCAGGCTCGGGATGCTGGTAAAAGTACCATATTAGTGCTTTTAGATTTCTCCAGGGCTTTTGATTGTATTAGTATCCCCTTGCTATTATCTAAGATGTCTTATTACGGATTTGATGCCACGGCGATAAAATGGTTTAGCAGTTATTTGACTGACCGTGCGCAGACAGTCGTATTGCGTGGGATGGATGGTGGTGCTCTGCGGTCCTCTCTTTGCCCTGTGACACGGGGAGTGCCGCAGGGTTCGATACTTGGACCTCTGCTCTTTATATTGTACAGTTCTGATATTGTCAACGGTATAAAGAGCAGTGGATACCATCTTTACGCGGACGATCTGCAACTGTATATCTCCTGCGCGCCGTCAGAGACGTCTTTAGCTGTGGACGCCATCAATGCAGATCTGGATCGTATTTCGGCTTGGTCGGAGAAGAACTGTTTGGTCCTCAATCCCCGCAAGTCGAAGTATATCGTTTTTGGGTCAAGGCATCAAATTCGGAATACTCTTGCTGCTCTGGCTACCGGGAATGTTGCCGTCATGGGTGAACCAATAGAGCGGGTGGTAGAAGCCAATAACCTTGGCCTCCTAATGGACGGCCAGCTGAACTTTGAGAACCACATACTGAAAGTTGTGAGTAACTGCTTCTACCGCCTCAAAATTCTGTACAATATACGCGATTACCTTAGTGTCGATTTGCGTGTTGACCTTTGTGAATCGCTTATATTGTCCAGATTAAACTATTGTGACGTTATTTATGGCGGTTGCATTCTTGGTCGTTCTAAGAGGCTTCTACAGCGAGTGCAAAACGCATGTGCTCGTTTTTGTTTCCGCGTCCCTCCCCGCTCCCATATCACCCCATACCTGAACGCCGCCAACTTGCTGAACATGCCTGCGCGCAGGCGCATGCACCTAGCCACTTTGCTGTTCGGTGTGAGACGTCACGAGACCCCATCATACCTCTTTAACAAGATGGTTTGGTCAAGGAGTGAGCGCAGGAGCGCAATGGTTCTCATACCTAAGCATCGGACTGCGGCATTTCGAGGCAGTTTCAAGTTTGCGGCGTCCAAGTGCTGGAATGATATTCCTCCCCCTATCCAAGGATCGTCAAGTAGTTACACCTTCAAGCGCAAGCTGAAGGATCACTTATTGACGCTCCAAAAATCCTTACAATAGTCCTCCAGCACTTTGTACTTTCATATGCCAACCTGTTGTTTTTGAAAAATTTAGTTTTCCCTCCTTTTTTATTTTTTGTTTATTGTAAACTATTTAATTAATTTATGTATTTTTTAGTTACATATAAGTCGGGTTCTATCTACCTATGTATTGCATTATTTACGAAAAAGTTTATGGATTATGTAGTATATTTTATCTGTGTATCGTTTCGTGAGTCATAGACGGTTCTGGCTGAAAATCAGTGCTGCAGGTGTCTAACGCCTCAGCGTAATGCTGAGCCAGCGACCGTTTCACTTTTGCGAAGACACACACAACGGTGATGATCTATTTTACGTCTCTATGTTTTTTATTGTTATACCTTGTTTATTTTCTATAAAATTGTGTATAATGTCTTATATTTGTGTGTCTTGCAAAAAGGAATAAATGTCTTCTTTCTTTCTTTCTTTCTTTCAGTCTAGACCATTTAATTAGCGTACCCAGACTCATTTTCCATAATTTTTTCGAATCATCTCGATAGCAATCTAATTCGTTTCGTTTCATGTATGAATTGAAATCATTTTCGATGGCAGCACTTCATCATTTCGTTTTTTTTAATGCTATTGGAGAAACTTCGTAATGTGGTTTACAATTATTGGTTGAATACGAAATTCAAATGTTACCATATAACACTAGATTATGCTCGCAGGTTTACCAGTGGAAGAATAAAAACCCCGGCACAGCACATTTCACAATTCTATCTCAAAACAATTTGAATGTTGTTCGCTGACTCATTATGACGCGAATTATCTTGCTACTTTTGCGCATGACAAGTTCGCATGGTGTTGTTCATAGTTAATCATACCTACTTTGTATGGGGCACTCCATAGCTTGCTAATGTGTACTCTAAAGTCACGATACTGTTTTAATTAAATAAATAAATATCTAGGGACAAATTACACCAATTGACCCAGCCCCAAACTAAGCAAAGCTTGTACTATGGGTACCAGGCAACGGATAAACATACTTATATAAGGTAGATAAATACATACTTAAATACAAACAACATCCATGACTCGGGCACAAACATTTGTATTCATCATACAACTGTCTGCCCCTACCGGGATTCGAACCCGGGACCTCTAGCTTCATAGTCAGGGTTACTAACCACTAGGCTATCCGGTCATTTTATAAATATACACTGTATTATTGTGAACCAATCAAAAATCTTATCAAGTTGAAAACACGCTACCTGTTGTACAGAATTAGGGAACGGAAAGAATGACACTGTCACAAAGTCGTACAACAAAAAGTTGTTAACTTTTACGAGTGAATCCTCTCCCTTACATAATTTGGGGGTAGATAAAGGCACACCCTTCTATAAAAGTAAATAGGCACAAAAGTACTGAAACTTACAGAGCGAGAAAAGTACGTTCACTTTCTAATTTTAAAACCATATTTAATTTAGAACACTGAAAAACTGAGCGAATAACTCAATCAGACTGAAACGGCGAGTGAGCTCCCGAAATACTTAGTCGCAATGAGTCATAAAACGTAAAGCTCTCAAGCTAAAATATGGAAACCCTTACATATTTATATTTGGAAACTTCACGCGTAAAAAACTTTTACCATTACGTTAACAGGTTTCGTCATTATTCATCTGTATCTACTAAACTTCGAGAACAATCACGTGCCCCGATTTTAATTAAAAAATCAGCTTCAACAGATGTTAGTCTGTACAAGTGCTCTTGGAATTATTTTGGAGTAGCTGTTGCCCGCGACTTCGTCTGCGCAGAATTCGCTTATCGCTATCCCGCGGGAACTATGCAATTTTCCGGGACAGAAACTATCCTATGTCCTTCCTCGGGACTCAAACTATCTATATACCAAATTTCAACTAAATCGGTCGAACGGTTTAAGCGTGAAAAGGTAACAGACAGACAGACAGAGTTACTTTCACATTTATAATATTAGTAGGGATTGGAATATTTCTGCAGGTGGCTGGATCACTTTAACTTATCCACATTGCGATGGGAGATAGAAAGAAAAATATTTATTCCTTTTTGCAAGACACACTAATGCAAGAAAATATACACAATTTTGTACAAAAAAAACAAGAAAAACAAAACACGGACATGAAAAATAGATCATCAGCGTTGTGTGTGTCTTCGCAAAAGTGAAACCGTCGCTGGTTCAGCATTACGCTGAAGTGTTAGACTGCAGCACTGATTTTCAGCGAGAACCGTCTGTGACTCACGAAATGATACACAGATAAAATATACTACATAATCCATACAAAATATGTAAATGAAGTAATAAATAAATAGAACCCGACTTATGTGTAATTAAAAAAAATACATAACTACATCAATAACAATTTACAATAAACAAAAAATAAAAGAAGGGAAAACTAAATTATTCAAAAAAAAATACAGGCGTACATACATACATACATACACAAATCACGTCTTTATTAATTCTAACCAGCCAACATGTTTTCGAATATCTTCCATGTACTTTTGAACCTCTTCAGTTTTATTATACTTGTATGTATGTAGTCGTGTCAGTGTGATGAAGGAACAAACTTTCGCATTTATAATATTAGTAGGATTAAGTGAGCGCATTACCTCGCTGCATGCTTGATGCAGCCCTGTACCACCAAAGGTTGAAAATGAGACTACTAATGAGCCTGGAACATTACTTTGTTATTACGTAGCTTTAGGAGTAAATAATAACATAGCGCAGCTTTAACGATGTTCGTTGGTTCTTTTTAAATTTAAGCTTTGATGTCTGGTTAGCGTGTGCGTCTCGGTATATCTAAAAATGGATCATAGATTTTGTTTTTTTTTAGAGTTCTTTAGATAAAACGGTAGAACCGAAATCCTTAGTATCACTACGTCCTTATGTCCAAGATGTCCTTACGTTCGGCAGGAAGACACGAAGATTCGGGGAGCGCTGCTGGGACAGTAACCGGCGGCTTCAGCCAAGGGGAACTGGGCTGAATGATCGCCATAGAGGATCGACAGCCCGCCTGATCCAGCCAGGCGTCCCCACATCATCATCATCATCATTGTCATCATCACTACGTCCGTCTGCCCACGTGTCCGTAGCTTATTAGTATAAATGTTTTAGGTATGCTACCTATACGCAGGTATATAGAAGACTAGCTGTTGCCCGCAACTTCGTCTGCATAGAATTTGTTTATCGCTATCCCGCAGGAATTACGCAATTTTCTGGGATAAAAAGTAACCTATGTGTTATTCCAGACTATAATTAATTGTTCCGAACTTCATCCAGATCTGTCTAGCCGTTCTGGAGTGAAAGAGTAACAAACATCAATCCATCCATCCATCCATCCCTCCATCCATACTTACACACTTTCGCGTTTATAATATTAGTAGGATTGACATAGTGATATTAATCACACCGAAAAGGAGGTAGAATAAAATCAAATCAGGAAAAAAAAGTTTTAGACACCATCACAAGTGAAATCACGAAGTTTTTTTCTTGTTTACATCTATCACCGCAAGTAGTTTTCCTAGTAAATTAAGGAATTATTATCTAACCTGCTTACATTTTTTATTGTTCTTATTAAAATAGTGACAGGCTATTAAGGAACTCTAAATTGCGCTTAGCAACACGCATTTACCCAAAATACTTTTTTTAAAGAAACGATCGGACTAAATTCACTTCAGTCTCCAGTTGCTTAAACATCTTTCTTTTGTTTGAATCAAAGTATTTTTTTTTTAAATACAAACCTCAAAGCTAGCTGAATGCATTTAGCAAAAACACCAGTAGCAAAAAAAATGTACAGCAAAAGGCCATTCTTCAAGACTTGTATTTAATTTCACTGCACAGAATACTGGCAGTTCGTAGCAACCTGCTACGCTCGGCGTAGCGGCGATTGATCTACGAGCGCTACAACGTTCGTAGCATCAGCAATACATTGGTTTGCATTTGTAACAAGATGCAAAAGTGTCGTTTTAGCATTAAATATTACATACTTACTCACCTATATCTTGTTCATTTCATTTCTCGGACGAGTTGTAGATGGAGGGGAAGTTTAGTATCTATTGCCGCTATTTACATTAAAAACTCTTTACAATTAACTGCCGAGTATTGCTTCTTTTTTTATGAAATCGTGTGGGAAATGAGCAAATGAGTGATTTAATGGTAAGTGATCACCACAATCCTTGGACACCTCCAATACTAATACAAATTGTACCCCCATTGTAGGACTTGGTACAATGGGGATACAATGGGGGGTCACCAGGGTTTAACACGTTTAAATTGAGTTGCGTTACCTTCCAGCTACATACCTTGACCCCCATTGCATGCTACAGCCTACCACCCGCGCTGTCCTCCTTCATCTTCCAAAACTTACTCCAAATCCTTCACAGTTAACTCTGCTAGGCTGTGGATGTGGAATCGGTTACCGACCTCCATCAGGCAGTCTGGCTCCGTAGCATCGTTTAGGGAGAGCTTGAGATAGATGTGGCTCGCGCCATCTCCTTAGATATTATATATGTGTACTCTTATTGTATTTTGTATGTATGTGTAATGATATTTAGTAGTTTATTTTATGATTTGTTTATTATGTACGCTCTATTGTGGCTTTCACTATCTGGAATTTTAAACTCATACTTTGTCGGTCCCTTGTTTAATGCTCCTCGCACCTACTCAAAGGTTAACGGGTAGAAATCCCTTATAAGTTCGTCTTTGGGCATATATTAATGTTATTTTTATTTTTTTGTGAATTGTATCTGTTTCTTTATATTTGCACAATAAAGCAGTTACTTGCTTACTTACTTTTTGTTTACAAACCAACGTTAGTTTATTTACAATTATGCTACCTTGCAACCGTCTGTAAACTGTCGCATTAGAACAAAAACTACCTCCAACAATTCACGTAAATAAGAAAATTGCATTCGAATAATTTTCATTTGAACTTCAACTTAGTGCGAAATGTGGCGAGGCGCAGAAAGTTCAGCAATAATAGCGGCGCGTAAATCTCTTAGTTCTTCCATGGAAACGCAGTAAAACCTTGGTTTCACGTAATAAAGCTTCAGCCGTAGGATAAATTATAACATTGGCTGACTCAAAGGTCGGAAAATTTAAGTTCTATAGCGTAAACTGAGGTGACTTTGAGGAGAATTTAAGAAATGGTTTGATGATGAACTCACTCATTTTTATTCATGTTTACTGAACAAAAAATATTAACCTTGCTACTCCGCTACTCACGTGCAAGATAACCAAGCTTGTGTGAAATATTTTTTTTATTCATGCAAAACATTATATATTTCACACAGGCTTGGTTATATTGCACGCGAGTAGAGGAGTAGCAAGGTAAATATTTTTTGTTCATTGATTAGATTAGATTAGATTCATTTATTTCCATTTGTAAATTATATTATATTTTTATGTCAAAACATAAGAAAGTCACAAAAAAATCGTCAATTGTAAACAAAATAAAAACAATAAGGTGCAATAAAATAATTCATACAAAAACTAGAAATCAGAAATCCAATAATACAATCAAGAAACAAAAATGTCAAATAAATACAAACAATAAAATATTAAGATAAAATTAATATAAAATAAAAAAAAAAACAAATTAAATTAAAACATTCAATGTCAGAAAAAAAACATTTCACTATACTCTTTTACAGAGTAGGTACAATGATTTGTCCAATTCGTAAGAACAACGTATTTTTGACATCACTGTGTATTCATTTGGTAGAGTTCACATGTACGTGGTATTAGCTAGTTATTGCTATAACTATTTTCATTATCACAGACGACTTATCTTGTGTCGTAAGTTGATTCTATATGGAACAAGAGGAAGAAATCTTGGTTAAAATTTCGGCAGATTTCTATAGAGTTATAGACGTATTGTTTTAAGCGCTCTGTTTAACTAAATAAAGCTTCGTTTCCTCGAACTTTTACAGCCAAGCCCTAAAAGCGAAGGGTTGATTGAATTTATCCAGGGCAATTTAATTTGTTAGTCCCAATTTATCATTGAAACTCTTACTCGTACGTATTCACAGATCGAGGTAAGGTTCAATTTAACACTGTATTACACCTTCTTAGAGTTTACTTTGGAAGTTTGTTTGGTTTCTAGGGATGTCACGTGACTGAGTTTAAAAAGTAGAAGCAAATCACAGCTACGTATTCATTCACCATTTGATGTTATGATGTGTTACAGTTATCATAGTTGTAAACCTTGCCTCGCTTGTTTAACTACATTTACGAGCAAAATAACGAGTATAGAAAGCAGTACGAAAAGTGACCCGTTACTTTTGCTCGCATGACATAATGAAGTCAAAGTTTTCAACCCTAGCGATGAAAATGGGTGGTATCGTGAACAAGATAAAAAGAGGTCTTGGTAACAAGGTTAGGATCAGTTAGTTTCTTTCGTTACTTCGTCTCGAGATCACGGACAAATCCAAGCGGACAGTGTTCTAGTTAATGTCACGGACATAAGAACTTAAAGGACTAAAGAACTCATTCTTCAAAATTTTGCACCACATATAATTAACGCGTCACAATATGTATACTATATGTATAGTCAATTACACTCACAAATAGTGTGGCTTTCTATTGGTAAAAGAATTTTCAAAATCAGTTCAGTAGAGCTAAAGATTCCCCCCTAAAACCTCACAAACTCATAGATTTTACCTCTTTAATATTGGTATAGATAGATGGAGTGTGCAAATGCACAGAATTTGTGTGTTATGTTTGATTAACGTACCGCACAGGTGAGAACTATTGTGACGCGTGAATTAGATGTGGTGCATAAATATCTATAGTATTACATAAAAATTATGATATCTTGCCTCGCAAAAAGACGAAAAAGTTCTATAAAGCTTAGTATGAAATACTTTTGTTATGGTTGTCTGTCATCAAAGTCAGGAGTCTACTACATGAGATCAATTTTGCTTCGCAACCTGCTAAAACTTTCACATTACGTTATAATTATGTCATATAAGTAACAATAACGAAAAGGCTGCAAGGTGAGCTAGTTTGTTAGGTTTTTTAGTTCAATGATATTGGCAATTCAATGTAATATTTCCTGCAAAAAGATTCCATAAGAGGATTTTCATTCAAATGGTTTCACAGTTTGGTCTAGACAGTCTCGAGTTTCATAAAAAGCCGTTAACTTTTATCTAAGCACTTATCTTTGTAACTTTAGCTAGTTCCTATCTTTGTTTGTCTTTATGTCACCTTTAGACCACTGTTTTATGCAGAGTTTGGAAAGTGCTGACATGTCGTGTGTCAGAAAAATACTCAATATCTAATAGTGATAGTATCATACGTCATATAAAACTGATGTCCTTGTGCAAGATATTAAATAACTCTGCAGAAACCCTTTGAAATCAGTTAATTTAACGTTTGTGTTAGTGTCGAACAAAATCATATTAAAAGAAGCCTCTGTTAGAAATCTTTCATTTTACTCAAAATATTTTGCCCAATTTCATCCAATTCCAGTGGTTGGATTGGCTTGTTTGATATAATTAATTTAGTCCTTATAAGGTATAGCTTTTATTACAGATTACAGATGTTTTATTTATACGACATTAATTAATTGTAACTTTTTTAAGTGTTTTTTTTTTAATATTTCTACGATATAGCTAAACATGAAAAACGTAAATTAAAGATAAATAAGGGAATAAAAATATAATGTTTTCATCTGCTGTTTTAATCATCGGCAAATTCTGCGATTCTCTTTCTAATTGAGCAACATAAATATACAAGTTTAAGATTATGAAAACAAAACAAAGAACTTGGGATATCTACACAAACAAAGTTAAATAAAAATAGTTTTAAGTAACGCTATAGCTCGCTAAATTCAAGTGGGCGGAGCTGAGATAAACTCTAACAAAGTGAATAAATTCAACGATATCAAACGCGGCGACATCAACGGCAGTAAATCGTGACTTCTTCGAGTGTAAAGTAACTAAAGACATTTTCTTTAAAGTACTAGAGGATTTAGTTTCTTTATCGAAAAACAATGCGGGAAGCAAACAAAGGTTAATACCTACTTAACTTTTAAAACAATAGGTAGGTACGACCGCAGAGCGTAAAATCATATTACTAATCCTAATTTAATCCCTTCAGACTTTCTGAAAGTGTCATAAAATCTACCTTAATACAGTTACAGTGTAGTTAGTTTTTAGACATAATTTAAATTATTTGCGTGTTGATTTTTTAACGGCTACACCGTAGCTTTTTTATACATACCTAGTTATAATAATTGGAATATTATAACAGTATTTTTTTCCATCGCAATAGGCGAAATTCTTAGGAGTCATGTTATATAGGCGATGCGGCTAGCAACCCATCACTATTTTGATTCCATTTTCCAACTATACGCCTACAATCATGCTAAACGTGGCCTTTAGGTCTGGTTACCTCAGGCTCTGTCTACCCTGTAAGAGATCAAGACGTGATTTATGTATGTGTATGTATGTATTTTTGTATGTAATTTTTTTAACACATTTCCGTAGATTCGTATTAAAGTGTGTCGTGATTGCACCGGATAGAAAAATTACAAACTCGTAAACACTCTCTACAATACAAACAACTTTACAATGCACTAAATGTAAACGAACGTCGTTATGTTCGTTATCTTTAGTACAGAAATGTAAGGTAAAATCCTTTTAATTTATATCCAGTTAGTTAGGCCGTGCGAGCTCGTTACGGGTGCATTTCGAAGCTTATCTTTTAGGCTGTTACTATTTTAATGGGATGAAGCGGAAGCGTACTGTGGCTAAAAAGTAAAAATACGAGTTTAACGTATCGATGGTTCCATAAAAGTATTTTCGTCATCCAGTTACGGATCGGGTTTAAGTCCGCTACCTAACCCCCTGCTTGTAGGACCTTCTTGTAGTACCACTGTATACGTCTCTACTATAGACTAATGTAATTTAAGACTCGGGGGCCTTATACATCGTATTTAATTTAAGTAGAATTTTAGTATTCTTACTGTATTTTAATTTGAAAAAATGACTTTCTGCCAAGTTTCTTGCGGCGCATTCTTCTTGGCAATGATGGTCTCTCCGAATGCGCTAGTAGTTTCAAAAAGTCATGTAAACGTGCCTTTGGCGGCCAGTTTGCAAAAATAAAATTTTGATTTTGATTTTGTCTGCCAATCGCGTTGCGTGCTGTGCCGATGTCATAGAGTAAAATACTGGCCCTGAGTAAGTTTACACACACGCAACATATCACGTCCAAATCCCTTGCGGGGTACATTACATACACGGGGTGGGTAAAAAACGTTTTATATTTACGTTTTATGTTTTCCTCTAGTTAATGCTCCGTCTTACTATTTTACAGGGAAGCTGTGTTATGTTCTGCTTAAAATTAATTTTAGCTTCGGGATTTTAACATTCATTGCTTATATTTCTGATTCTGGGAAAAATAATCTAGCCAAATGTGGAGAACATTTGGCATCAAAAGCATGGCAATTAACTACGGAATTAATATAAATGCCTTTTAAATCATTTTTCGTTGTTATTTCTTGAATTGTAGGTATCTACTACGGAGCGCTGCTGGGACAGTAAGGGGAACTGGGCTGAATGATCGCCAAAAGGATCGACAGCCCGTCTGACCCAGCTAGGCATCCCCACCCAACATCATCAGCATCATCAACTTACTACAGATTATATTTGGTCTGGGAAACTACATTATATTTTAAGTACCTAACTTAAATTATCATACCTACTTACTGCAAAATTCAAATCAATCTTATTATTCATTTACATCAGAATTGGTCTGGCTTCAACTACTCTCCTGATTGTTTCTCAACAGCTTTGTTGGCAACACATCACAAAGATTTTAAAAGCTGTGTGATTTTCCTCATTTACTGGCAATTTGGCATACAAAAAATGGTATTCTGACTTCATACGAGTATTCCTGTAGCCCACAGTTCTCTCCCCGAGCAAACTCGCCCGCTCAGCGCATGCTTACTAATTAGTGCCGACATTTCCTCGAAATTCATGGCTTGTTTTTCCAATGCACCATTGTTTTTATGCTGTCCCCACTGCATTACATTAATTTACACAAAAAACCAACCCGACTCATTCCGGTTCTACAAGCGTTTTGTGTCACGAACATTTTTTCGGTCCGAGTTTTTTCTTCTGTCCGACATATTCTGACACAGAAACAAACAACTTCTCCCCACATGGAACACGAGATACGGGAACCCAGCAAATGTACGAACATTTTCATATTCTTGTATTTTCCGAAGTTTTATTAGAAAAGGAAGAAGCTATTGTAACAATGTTAACGTATTTGAGCTGTGTTCCATTTTATTCGAAACAAGAGTATGTCGTTATCATTGTTATAACAGGATTTTAGCATGGCCAGACGAAATATTATCGAGTTTTCAGAATTTAAAACTTCGACTGTGAAGAAATGGAATTAAAACTTTACTATCTTATTGTCAACACAGTGTCAGTTCATAACAATGCCTCATTTTAAGAACTAATTAGGTATTGAGTTTGATTTAAGTATTTTTTGTAACGTTGTTATACCGCCACATGAGTATTTCCATTCTGTTTTTATTCGTACCTAATATAAACCTTCACAAAACAATTCCGCATTAAAATTTTGCTCGTGAGTGTAGTTTTACCAATTTATAGAGACGCAAACCCACGTTCAAAACGTAAGAACTTATTAATCACCAGGTACGTATAAAAAAGATTGTAAACAGATTATTCTATTAATAAAGGCCTTTAAGCCGATAACTTTTTTATTACCATCCTAATTTTACTAAAGGATTATTAAATATTTCATTATTCATAAAAGGTTTTAACAACGGCCAATTAGAACATAATAATTAATTCGTTATCTCTTATTAATCGTACGTAGCCCTTCCATTATGAACGCTCTGTCAACAATCCTTATACGGAAATTATAGGCGACCCAAATCCCAACCGTATGGGAGATTATGGATTACAAAGATTCAATTTTACATTGTACGGCATCAAATGTTTTACGAGACCGTAAATTTTAAATTATCGACTCATTCTTGAGCGGGCACTCAAATCGTTTTTAGAATTGCGTCAGTTACTTTTTTTACAAAAAGAAAGGCAATCGAGGCGGCTCACCTGGTGTTAAGTTAGCACCGCCACCCAAAAAATAGAATTACAACACTATAGAATTGCAAATGCATTACCAGCCTAGAGAACTAAGATAGAATACCTCATCTGCTAGTAATTTCACTAGCTGTCACATTCTCCACGCCGGAACACAGAAGCGCAACCACGGGCGGCAGAATTAGTGAGCAAGACAGTGGAAGCGATCTAGACGGATCTGCACGAGGCCCTAACATCCACAAGAGAATCACCATATTTCAAAAGAGGGTGATTGCTTACCAGGCTTTTATTTACTGTTAAAGTACACCTACACAGGTTATTGCACGTATTTGTCGAAGTTACCCGAAATTTTCCGAACTATTCCGAGATTTCGAACTCCCAACACTGGCCTTACCTGTTGACGTCTTAGTCTTCCTTAATGCAATTAAATTCCGATTCAGTTTAGGTTCGCTCGCTGTAAGATCCATACTAATGACAGCTAAAACCCGAACTGTGTCGATATGGAATCGCATTAAGACGTCATAGTAAGGCCCCAGAAAGCCACCCGAACACCGAAAGAACCAAGAGTTCTCGGTTGGCTTTTTCTATAAGGTCTACCTCTTATATATTTGTAGACAGCATGATAAATATAGATTTTACTTCAAAAGTCGAACACAAGGGAATTCAACAAAAACTACTTTTAAAAGGTTTTCGGTGTCGGAAATATCAGGTGTGTTTTCTTATTGAGAAGTATAATAGATTTGGACACTCTATAAACCCACATTATTAAAGACTTTATTTAGTGTAAGTGTACACAAATGCCATCACGAACGCGTGCGAATTTGTATAGCGCCACTAGCGGGACGTTACGGCAACAAACTAATATCATTGTATTTGCCAGTTTAAGGCTAAAGCAGTTGAGGCATTTGGTGGAACAAAACTTACACTAAGCCCTCAGGTACAAAATAAAACTTAAGAACCTGGGGCGCGCCAGGAAACGTATAACATTACACAAACATCACAGACTCAAGTCGTCGTACGCCAGAAACTGTTACCCGAACGCAAAGAGGATTTGACCAACAGAGTGGGATGTTATATAATTCGTTTGAAAATAATAATTGCCGGTCAACGGTCGAGCAAGACATTCGAGTTATTCATGGCCTTACCAAAAATTTAATCACGACTATATGCCTACTATACACGACACGTGCTAAACGTCAGTCTATTTATTTTATGGTAACGCGATAAATGTTTACCCCCCTATATAAACGCTTGTTAAACTTTTAGGAAGCTAACATTCGTGTCTCTTTTAACTTTGACCTTCTCCTTTGTCTTACACAGACAAAACATACATGTTGTTAAAAGATGAAGATAAAAGTCACTTGTTTTTCGTTACAATGAATATTTTGTTGCAGCGTTGGAGCCCGTACAACTCTCACGGTTGATTCATCTGTGCTCGAACGACTCAACTTTTCTACCTCTCAGATGAGCTCTTGAGTAGGAACATTCCACGCCACGCAATCTCTGTCCGGGGCGTATTCATTAAGAGTGCAGTTTAACTCATCAAGTGTCAACCGTATCCGGGGACAAGCGCGGGACTCTAATTAACTGTCTCGGTCTAAGTGTACGTGAATGTCTTTTCAGAGCGTACTTCGCAACTTGCGCTATTTGAAGGGTTAAGTTTCGCCGTGCCGTGCACTTTTGCCTTACGAGAGCCCTAAAGTTTGGGGCGTTTTAATTTCACGTCATCTATCATTCGTCATTTTTGGCACGAACTTTAAAATATAGTGACCGTATAAATATGGCGGCAGTAATAAATAGCTAATTACCTATCATGAGCGGTTCACGATCCACCCGTGATCATGATGCATAGGTACAACTACATCGAAATATCAAGAGCTTATGAAAGGTAAATCCTGTAGAAAATGATTGCGTTCGTGTAATAAACCGTGAATCCATAAAATAGTAGATATTTCAACTCCAGTTTAAAATAAATACGTCTATTTACGCATTACAGCCATCATAATCATAAGAACTTTATCCGTAAAAAGGTCGGTAATAAATAAACAAGTTTCTTTAGATGAGATACTTATATATTTGTGTTTACCTATATATCGTCAGATCGTAACCACCTACTCAATCTACAAACATTACAAACTCGAAAAATAAATTAGGTAGATATTGTGAACAGGAAACCAAAGAATCTACAGAAACGCGCCCATTCAGAATAAGTCGGGTACTTTGCACAATTACGTTTTCAATACATTCTGACTAAACGGCCCGATAAGACTTTGAATAAGTCAACGCGAGGACATAAAAGAAATAAAGCAGCGGTAACACAAAGGGACTAAATTCGCACCACATAACATAAAATATAAAGTTTCCTCTGTTGCCCGACAACGCAGTTAACCTCTTGAATGAATACAATGTTTTCTCATAAAATATCCTAGCTCCAAGCTAATAACACGTGCCAGGAGGATATTTTCTATGGCCACGATTGCTACGCAATTTCCTACCTTACATTTGAACAATATGGAACGTAGAACAATATTCGGAGTCCGTATATGGGTTTGTTCTATTAAATTTAACGATTAAACGCTTAAAGCGGGTATTTTGTGATTTCTAGGTGTTTATTCATGCGCAGAAACACGTTTAGGTACTCGGTGAGGGGGAGCAAATATTTTATCAGCTCTTAGTTGGACGGCTGTTATACGGCATGTATAGCGGGGAGCGAAGTGCGGTTACCGGCTATTTTGATTGCTGTTAAATCTAGATACGGTAGTGTGTCAGCCAAGTTCGCAAATCAGGACGACGACCGGCCGTGAGTTAATACACGAACCAATTCGGGTCACTCTCGATCTATTCTTTTTTTTTTTTTTTTTACTACAAACCGACCAGTGATTGACCTCTATCTCACTTGGCGGAAGGTGCAGATGAGGCCAAAGGTTCAGTAATAGCCTATTCACTCTAGCTTCGAAGAGCCCTAGGTTGTATCTGTCCGGAAATACAGACGATGGGAGCGAATTCCACTCCCTAGCAGTTCACTTTAGGAAGGATGAAGCAAACCGCCTCGTGCGAGCCAATGGTATTCGACTTAAGTAATTGCAATTTGGCTTATTCAATTGGTAAGATTATCGTGTAGCTACTGTAAAATGAGTTGACTTTGATTTTATAATTGCTATAAAACCGATATTGTGCATGTGAGTTGTGAACGACTAAGAGTAGCAGATACAAACAACAATGAGTGTGTTTGTCGTCAAACTACTTCGTGTGAGTGTTGAAGGCGCCCTGCAGTTTACAGTCAGACCGGCCAAAACAAGTAATACATACTATATGCTCACAAACGTTTGTGATTATAATGTTAGGGGCAGTGGGATACAAAGTAAGATGTGCTCGACATTTGGAACCTAATCAAGTTAATATCACTCCCTTGAGTCCCATTTCCATTCAAGAATTAAATAGCAAAAGCTACCAAATAAAACAAATTCAGCTCAGTTCTAAATGGTATTTCATAATCTTTTGACAGCTCCATATTAAAACGCGCATTACGCTACTATTTCATTACCCAGGCAGTACTATGAAATATTCATAACGAAACAATGTTCGTAATCAAATGCCCGGGGATTACTCCGAAATCCGAAATTTGAATTTCGTATATTATACCGTCCCTATCACTCTCCTGTTAATGGATTTATGAGTGAGCAGCACGGTACGAAACGAACTTCGAATTCCTTACTTTGGAGTAGGCCCGCTGCCATCCAGTTGGATATGTATAGCCGCTACTGCTTTGAAAACACCGGCCAGTTGCGACTGGGACTCACACAAGAATGGTTCTGTGCGCATACTATTGTTTTTATTAAGATAAAGCAAAATACGCTGAAAAAAAAAACATTTTTTATCTTGGTATGGCGTTAAGTGATCAACGCCGTTCATAAATACCTATTACAGTACCATTGGGACTGCTGGTGCGTTGCCGCTCTTGCAAAAAGTAATACTCTCTCCTTTAAAAAGCACCCATGTTGTAGCAAGTCGAGCAAAACCTCAGCCACCAGTCTATTCCAAATCTTACTCGTACGTTCGGGACGAGGAAATTCAGCTTAAATCGCGCAGTGGATGAGCACCGAGGTAGTGTTGATAAAAGGTACCTTTACGTTGAGAAGGACGACTATGAACCTTGGCTGCTGGGACAAGATTAAATTGCTAATTTTGCCTAAATAACAGACCTTGCTCTGTTGAGTATTAGGGCAGTTCTCCGGAGTGGCATTTTTACGTGTCCGGGGCAAAAAATAATAGATTTCGTCGCTAGATAATACTGAAAAAAATCAGACATATACTTTAGGCTCAGTCCCGCTTAGAGAACTATTAAAATACTCCATAGTTATTTACACCTCTAAAGAAAAAAATATTACATTTAAAAATTGACATTCGGTGGTAGTGTCCCCTACGCAGATGAGCGGAGAAAAAAAATTATATCTTAAGATACGAATTTTATTTCCAGGTCTCAAATGGGTTCCTATATACAAAACTTGTTTATAAATCATATAATACACACAAATAAAAAATATCATTTAAATTCATTCAATTAAAACAATTTTTCCCCATGTCCGAGGGTAACGTTTGAACTCGGTGGAGTTTACGAAACGCGCCGGCATCCTAACAAAGAAACATACCAGGAATCTCGCGATGCGCGTGTAGGTAGCCTCAGATGTGCCGTGTTTGCTGGCGAGAGCGGAATTCGATTCACAACTCAGCGCCAAATTTTTCGAGGTAATGTTCGTCGTTCGGCGGGTTTGGTTTCGTGTTTTGTTGAATTCGGTGAGGCAATTAATTTTTTCAGTGTTAGTTCTATTGGTAGTTTGATAGTAAGTAAGTCATCTCTAGGGGTATGTGATTTCATTATTAAGTGACTCTTGTAAGTACTATTCCTATATTTTCTGTTATTTGGAAAAAACGTTTAATTTTGAATTCGGTGGCAATGATCTCAGTGGATTCGGTGGGGTTTTGGGCCACCGAAATCAAGAAAACTGCCACTGAAATCAATAAAACTGCTACCGAAATCAATAAAGCCGCCACAGCTATCCGTATTTATTTTAGAAAAACGTTAAAGTATTCTTTATTTTTGCACGAATACTTATTGCACGCACATAATAAAATTAAAGAAGTATGTCTGTCCATCTCTCAGTCAAGTTGTCGCTTGTTTACGCTTTTTAAACGGTTGAATCGATTTATATGAAAATTAATATAGTATGTGCTCCAGAAAGATTAAAATATACGTTTCATCAAGTGATCCAGAACTCTACGAGGCATACAAAGCGAAAAATATGACAAGATATCCCAGAAGAGATGAAAGAAATTTTACGATTATTTTTAAATATTCCCTTTAACCGAAGACTGATTACTATTATGAGGATCCAAGTGCCTAGATAGGATAGACGAATTATTTTATTTTGAAGAAAAGTTGAGATTTTAATTATTCCAGCATTTTAAAACTGATTATTGAGGAATTTTGTTATCCTAATTCTTAAATTTCTTTGAATGTCTTTTTATTGTTTGAAACTGGTGCAACGAGAGACTTCAAAAATCATTATTCTTTACTTATCTCTTACTTATTTAGTTGCTCTGGCACATTTGAAGAATGTGTTTTTTGAAACCATCCCGCTTTTCGCAATTATGTAAGAATTACTGTATGATTTTTTTAAATATATTTTTTTGTAATTAAAGCGTGTTTGGTATTATTAAAATGCGTTTTATTATTATCAAGTTGATTTCACTGGTACCTTTTTGATTTAAGTGGCACTGTCTTTTGAATTTTGATTTCGGTGAGTATGTTTGATTTCGGTGATTGTTTAAATTTAAATATCTTACTAACTAACAGGTTTACTAGAAGGCCTTTAGTACTAATATTTTTTAAATTTAGGCCTGTATTTAGATTTTGAGGTGATACAATAAAAAAGTTAATAGAAAAATTTGCCACCGAAGTCACCTAAAACAGCTTGTCTCGGAGAACTGCCCATTATGTTCCGGGGCGTACGGTAAGATATTCCAGGAAATTACAAGCAAAATCAGCATGCCATCATAAAGTATTTTTTTTGGCAACGTACCTATAACCTCTCTTGCATCGTAGGTATCTACGGCTTGACTTCCACGATTTCTATAAAAAGTACTCTCTAAATTTCAACGATTGCGGTTCAAATGTTACAGCTATGTGATCTCTGAACGGACAGACAGGCGGACCTTTTAGAACAGAACCCTAAAAAGCTAACTATTGTGTAACTGGATTAACTCGACGTCAACGATTGGAATTTTTACGTAAAACAAAATGTCACTAGCCTTTGTACACGGGGGAAAACCGAAAACCCCTAATAAAAATCAACGCCCAATGCCTGCAAAACTAGAATGCTGCTAATACGAATACAAAAATATTTATTGCTTTACAATGATATTTTTTACGTAGGAATGACCAGTGATTGACTTATCTTGCCTGATAGTGCGTGTTAATCCAGCAATGTACTACGACGTTGTTATGCTGACGCAAAAATTAAGTATACCTGATGTAGAATTCTATTTAGCTCTACCCAGTATCTAAGGGATACAGACAGGACTAATATGTCATCTAAGTATGTATTTAGCGGAAATAAGCTTTCTATGAAAAAAACGGATTTAGAAACAAGGGATATTTTGTAATACTCAACAAGGAAAGCACTTGATGGTAAAGCTATCACCTGAGCTTATGGATACTCGTAACAAACACCGGAGAATTATTAAGTACCAAATACGTTGCCAATCTAAATATCTGAAAATTCTTTCTACAGTCTACCTGTTATCATGATGAAGTCACTGAATTGAGCTAGTTAAAGGTAATAGCGTCCTATAACACGTTGATAATAATTATGTCTATATCTGAACACGATCGTTTTGTTACATGCAAATGTTTTCAGATATTTTTAAGCACACCTAAAAGCTACCTAGAAGCTAGTCCTACTAATATTATAAATGTGAAAGTTTGTGAGTATGTTTGGATGTTTGTTACTCTTTCACGCCAGAACGGCTGGACAGCTCGGAATGAAATTTGGAACATATATTATATAGATTATAGTCTGGAATAACATATAGACTACTTTTTATCCCGGAAAATTGCGTAATTCCCGCGGGATAGCGATAAACAAATTCTTTGCAGACGAAGGTGCGGGCAACAGCTAGTATTTAATAAATACACCCTTTATAAAAATGCCAAGTGTGTACCCATTGAAGTTCAAAGTTTTAAACAAAAGAATAGAACCGCCTTCAAATGTAGCCTAAATCCGCCTATATACATTTCATAACAAATTCTATTAACTTTAGAAATGTCAAATTAAAATTATTTTTCGGTGTGCGCTACCTGTTTACTTATATGTTTGAAGTCGGTGTCTATCGCTATGCCTATAAGATTCCCTTTCCAACAAAAAAAAATCTTTTCCAAATCGGTCTACAACAACTGACGAAGTTCTGAGGTACCAAACATAAAAAAACTACCGAATTGAGCTTCCTCCTTTTTGTGTAGTCGATTAAAAACAAAGAATCTTCTGACAGGCAGACAGTAGTAAGTTAGCAACAGGGTTCCCTTAAGTACTCTGTGGTACACGGAACCCTAAAAAATAGCTACATCATTTTAATAATAATACAATCTTATCGTTAAAAGAAACTTATGTTTTAATAACGGTAACTGATTAACTTATCCGGTAATTATTTTTTGTAAGATTTCCTTTCATCTACCAATAACAACTTTTATGAAATAACCTTCAGGGCTTGTTAAGCTTGTGCCTACTTTATTCCCAATTTCCACATAATATATAAATAATAATGGATACAAAAGCTTTTTACGGCCGAAGAAAAAGATACAACATTGTAATTAATAATCAGAATAATCCTGGCTTTAGGTACCTATGTAGGTATCCAACAAAATGAGCTTTCGTCCGCTCATTGCTTACTGGCCTACTTATTATTTTAAGCTTTCTGTGTTTCTTTAATGAAATCTTTTTTGCTAACGGTATTTACATAATGCGTACATTATCATCCGATTTCTAAATATGTAGAATAAATACGCGTACAGTGACAAGTTTAGTGAGTCCAGAATTAAAGCAACGTACGCGAGATACCTACTTACCCTCCATTATCTAATCTAATGGTGATCTAAGTCAATAAAGTTGCAATGCAGCTGAAACGTCGAGAATAGAGGCATATATTTTGAATTAAAGATTGATTTATCCGCTATAGGATTGAATGTAAAAAATGCCGTTACGAGTACTCTCTTTGTACCTACACGGTTCTTTGTTCCTAGCACATCGCTGGAAAGTCCCACTCGAAAATGGTATAAATCAGCTTATATCTCCAAAACTAAGTACAGCTCTAATCAAAGTTATGACTAGTTCAGAAGATTAAAAAGATCTGTGATTGTCTACTATGCTATTCGTATTTCAAATTCAGCGCAATTTTTCACCAATTTCGACTGGTATTTTCAGTCATGTGTTGAAAATCGGACCCCTTGTTTATTTTACGAGTATATTCGGAACCATGCCCGTGTATTGAGCTGCAACTGTAGGTAGGTAATTTAGACCATCATAGTTTTTTTGCTTTTGTTGGCACGGCGACTGATCCTATATTGACAATGGACTGGTTAGCGGACTGATGGTGCGAGTCGGGTTACCTCCACGTGAGGTCAAGGGGTGCGGTTCGTTTTTGATCCGTCCGGGATGAAGAGCAGTGCTTGGTCCGGTGCACCCTGGGCAACGTCTAATGATTTCCTGCCAGTTTCTGAGGGATATTATTGACCGTTGGCTAAGAGCCCGACAGGGGGGAGGGGGGTCTTTGACCATTAACGTACAACGTTGCCGACATTTTGTCACAAGATTTTTAAATTGTATTTTTGTTACTTTGACATTGGCGAAGTTGTCGTCGCTGTAATGAATTGATACGCCACAAATAAGAAGAAGAAGAAGAAGATAGCGGACTGATGGATTTCATGCTATCATGCGGGTGCGCGGCAGTCCTAACAGCCTCCTGGCCACTGTTGCAGAGAGGATCGAGAGCCCTTTTTACAGTCATGGGATGATATGCATCTGGCAGCGAGAGGTGGTTAGGATAGGACTTATTGTGTGTTTTACTAATTTAGACTTAAGGTTACAATTGTTACTGACAACTTATGGATGTTTTGATTCCGAAATAAATGTTTTTTTTTTTTGTTTTTAACTTAATATCTCTCTAGGAGGAAATACTTTGCACGGGCCTAAGCCAAGTGCTTTAATTTTATGCTAATTTATGACACGGACAAGAATTTTCTTGCTATACGGCATGTGTTGAGGATGACACATTTTTGTAGGAGTGTGTATGCGGATAATAATTATTATTATTAATAATACAGAGTAGAAACCTAAATCCATCAACACCCCGGTTCTCTGTTAACTTAATTTAATGCTTATTGAGACAAAAAATAACCTAAAAAGTATCTAAAACACTTAGTCAGCTTATCCGACTTTATCCGACTAAGTAGAGCGAAACCAAAAGGAAATAAACGTTTTCATTTACGATAAACAAGGCGACGAGTCAGCCTGGAAACTGTTCGGCGGAACTCTTTTAATTATTCGCAACTTTGGTTTTTTTTCCCTAACTTCTGCGAATTCATTTAATGAAGGTTGATAAAGAGCGTTGGGATAACGGCTCTCGAGTTTTAATAAGTATGTGAAATACATCCAGGTATTATGTGGTATTACAGATCTACATTATTTTAAACTCACAGGATTTCATTATATACCTGTAGACTTAGGCATAAAATGCAAAAATAATAATAAATAATAAAAAATAATAATAAATAATAAAAAATAATAATAAATAATAAAAAATAATAATAATGGTCTGGGAGCAAAGAAAAAACATAGAATGTACCAGTTGCTTCTCTACCCGCGCAGATGGTAAAAGCCCATCGAGGGAATGGGCGATTATAATAGGAATCATGTTATAGGCGATGAGGCTAGCAACCCATCACTATTTTGATTCAATTTTCCACCTATACGCCCACAATCTTGCTAAATGTGGCCTGTAGGTACCTGTTACCTTAGGCTCTGTCTACCCCGTAAGGGATGAAGACGTGATTTGTGTGTGTGTGTGTGTGTGTGTGTGTGTGTGTGTGTGTGTGTGTGTGTGTATAATTGTAATGATTCCAAAAATGTGACGACAAAGCTAAGTGAACCTTTAATTAAAATCCTGTGAATGACACCCACAATTTCTGGTTTTAATCACAATTTCACTGAATTTCAATTATCTGCAGTTGATTTTAATGGTTTCTGTTAAAGTGTAGTCGCAGGTTTTCCAATTTATTTGTGATGTCAGAGAGTACGTTATCGTAGGTGTTGATGGTCAGTTAGATGTTTTGGAGCAGTTAGAAATAATTAGGTACTTACAAAAATAGTGGTTCAATTATTAATGAGCAGGTAAACTTGGTTTCCTCATCTTTGTAGCTTGTCCATTTTGGTAAATAATAATTATTTTTGTTAAATATGCAACCCTTTTGTTATTGTTGTAGTCGGTTATATTATTGCATTTAGTTGTTGGTTTTAAAAACTCAAAATCATAAATAAAAGGGTAGTTTCAAAACAAAAATATATTAATGTTTTCTTTAGAATTACTACATCGGTGGAATATGTTTGACAGTTATTTGTGCTCGTACTCTGGGTTAGTGCTTTGTGTGATGTAGGGGATAGTTAAGTTTGTGAGATTTATACATGTTTTATGTAGCAGTAGAGGAGGGAGGAATTGCATGTAAAAACGTATATATTTCGCATAGACTTGGCTATGAGTATCTTGCACGTAAGTTGCGGACTAGCAAGCTACTTAATTTTTTTTTGTTAATTGAAATGGTCCTCCGCAAAGCAACGCCTGATTCAATAAAATAAAAAAACGTCTACTTACAATCACAAGTACAACTTACGAAACTATTTTCTTCTTCCTAACCTTTTCAATTGACAACTTTATCGGTCGGTTAGTGGACTCCGCCGGGAGCCCTCGAAAGAAGGTAGCACAACGACCCAACGGAGACCGATTATTTCGTGATAAAAGCATGCATTCAAAGGTTTTTATTTAAACGTAATTAAACATGAATACAAATATTACCAACATGGTAAGGGTTTTTTACATCTCATTGGTATTTTTCTTTTCTGTGCTAAATGTAGTGGGATAGTGAATATTTTCTAATATCGATCGATGCGATGATTTCGCCAATAAAGTACCTATTCAAAAATCTTGTGACAAAAATGACGGCAACATTGTACGGTAGAACACGGTCAAAAGACCCCCTCCCTCCCTGTCGGGATCTTAGCCAACGGTCAATGATATCACTCGGAGACCACCAGGAAATTATTAACCGATGCCCAGGGTGCGCCAGACCAAGCACTGATCTTCCCTTCGGACGGATCCAAAAACGAACCGCAGCTTTTGACCAAACGCGGTGCATGGTAACCCGACGGAACCCCAGTGAATAATTTTTGTCTTGCTAAGTAAGGGGGGGGGCTTACCCTTCAAAATTTTCTACCTACCTAGAACCTATTTATCTACAATCTAGCGCAATTTTTTGCCTATCTTGCTCTTTATGCTGTTCGCCACGTGAATGAGAGCGATGCAATTAATAGAATCCCTCGCATGAATAACCAAGTGAATAAACTTACAAAACTCTGTTTCACACTGCCATTACCACTTGTACCTCAGCGTCAAAAACAAGCAAAATACTTTAAAATCCACAGACAACAGAATGGAAAGCTTGTAAATCTTGTAATAAAGTAAATCAACTGAAGTTAGCGCGCTATTCAGAGCCCGGAGGACCCTCAATGGGCCTTTTTTTAGTGAATTAAACACAATTGAGCTGTATACAAAGTAATATATCTCGCTGACATTGTCTAGTTATACAAAAAGTTACGGCGAACTGTTGATGTTGAACATTAAAGATAATTGTTACTAATTTTAAGGAAGAGAGGATTTATTATTGTTCGCAAAGGTTTTTTTGATATATTTTTCCATTTTAATTGCACATCGTACTAGGTATTAATGATTTCGAATGCGTGATCATAATCTACTAAATAATTCTCACTAGCTAGCCCAGCCACCAAATATTCGAAATGACATACATAGGTATACATACACCCCCAATTTGTTATGTGACAAATTTAAGGAGTTACGCATGTTTTCAGTACAAAGGTCTTGCTGCGTGGGTCTTTCTCACAATAAGCCATTTGTTATTTCCTCTGTAGCGTAAGTACTACCCACACCACAGCCCATATAACTTCTTAAGGAAAGTAAGCACACACCCGAAACGTGCTACTCGCTAAGACGCCGCAGCTGGCGAATTAGAACGATTACGTTTTCAACTCATTGTACCAAAACTATTCCCATTGGGGCCATTTGTTTAGAAATCTTGTTGTAGTTGGACAGGAGGTACAATAATACGTCAGCCTGTAAGCCTCTAGGGCGGTTAAGGATGGAAGGCGGCAGCGTTTGGTAATTTATTGTTGTTAACTGCTATAAAAATGTTAGCAACACACATTAGAGAGAATAACAGGAGGCACGCGGGACGCATGCCGTGATGACGACCCGTTACTATTTTGTTTATGTGTTTATTTAGCAACTTTACGACACGTTTTTAGTACGCAATTTGCAATATTTCAATTGTGTTCCGGTGGTTTTATTACCTGAAGGAAAGTTGAATAATTTTGCCGAAGGCGTTTCACTGGCGAAGCGTCATCGTTTATACCAACAATGTCGTGTGTGTCGCAGGATATTGATTGAGGATACTATACCGTGTCGTGAAGGTCAAAACATCAATAAACTTAAATGTATGAACTAATTACCAATACATATATATAGTCCAACGGGCTGGGGATCAGACTTATGTTCTTCATGTAAACAGACCGCAGCAGGGTGTATGTTTATCAATCTTTAACGCTTAATCAGTTAACAATAATCACACCAATGTCATACAATGTAAGTTAAGTACTAAAACTACATATATTCACACTTATATTTACAAACACTCGCACATTAGATAAAATTTGCACAAACTTTACCTACTCAATAAAACTCTGGTTAAGGGTTAAACGCAACATAAATCAGTAAATTAAATACTTGAATCAAATTAAATTTAAACAGCATTCATTTCTGGTTCATCCTCAGACAGCACTTCACTAAATTCCGTGTTGCTAAATATTTATGCGGAGTCTCTTTCTTTTCAATCGTAATTGAGGGAGATTGTCGAGTATTTGGCAAATACAGTGAAATAATGTTCCATCATAATAGAGAAATTCTGAACAACTGAACATCATCACGAAATAACGACCAGTATAACAATTGTAAACCTATTAAGGAGAAATAAATTCGATACTTATGTAAAATGTTAGACAAGGATTGTTTTACGAACGACTAATCTGTTTTGTCTATTAGATAAATGAGTTCTGTCAATCCCGATTAAGACAAAGACTTATTGCTACTGTTTTGAATCAATGAAATTCGTTTTCTTCAACAATATTTTTTTAAAGAAACGAACTGAAAGACAATACTAAGTGGTCATGTTTGAATTCTGATTTGAAAATTAGGTAGGAATACCTACACTGAATCTTAATATTAATCTGGAATATTTCAACAAGGGTTTGGGTTGCTTTAACTTAACACCTCTGTAATTGTTTTAACAGTGATTGACAAAACGTATCCATTATATTGGTCGATGTTCACAGTGTAGGTAGGTACGGCACGGCGTCAAAAGGGCGACTCAATTTTAAAACGAAAATTGCAATAAAATACCTTTCCAGGATTATTCAAGCAAAGTAGGTACCCCAACCAATTGCTATAATTTACCAGAATAAAAATTATAAGACAACTTGCCTTCAAAAACTACCAATACGTGATATAATGACTCGTGAAAATGAACTAATGAATAAAATGCGTAACTCTCTCGCGCAGTTGGACTGTGTAAAACGTGTACCTGCGTAAGCTCTGCGGAATCTTTCCACAATAAAGGTTAGGTATAATGACATGCTGTTGCCTGCCAAGAAACATTATGACGTTTATTGTGCTAAGGTTGCAGCGAGTCGCGTTTGAAACGGGTCGTGGTTCAACCGAAGTTATTTGACTTTCGGATTGTTTTATTCGTTGTAGGAATTGGCTGGCAGGCAGGCTGGAATTTCAGTTTTCTTAGTTTGCTAACTTGATTTTATTTACATAATACATAGATTTTGTTCTGGTATAATACGTGCTTACCTATGTGAAAGTAAGACGCGTTCCTAGAATGTTCATAAAGCTGTTTGATTCAGTTGTTTGTGAATATGAAACTGGTTTAATGTTTCATAGTCAATAACTTTCTAATGCTCCGTTAAAGAACATAGTCTAATAGGTGTGAAGCTTTGATTATAAGAACATTAATCGTTTCATTCGACTAAACTTTTACTATCTTTATCGATTATAATAGCTTCTTGTCAAACTATAGGTGACCTGCTTGACCTTTGGCCGGCCTATCAAAGTGCAGCTACCGCCACGCTGGCTTGCCGTGGGTATTTAGGACGCACAACTAAAACCACTGAACGGATTGCGCTGAAACTCAGATAGTTATTATGACGTAGGCATCCGCTATGATAGGATTTTGCGACTGGATTAAGGTGGCTTAGGGAGCTCTGCTATAAATATTAATTCTGCGTTTACGAAGTCGCGGGCATCAGCCAGTTTAAATAAGTGTCTGCAGTTTATGATCCCGGGCAACTCTCTCCCGCGGGGCTTCCAGGTTCTAATAGTTTCTTTATAAAGCTATCTATTTGTCTACGGCCTCGTAACGAGATATAGTCAGCTATAAACAGCATGAGTAATGATGCCAAGTAGGCATTAGTAAACCGATTACCGTTTTAGTTAGTCGTCGGTACCCTTGATTAGTCGTCATTGCCTTCCCTGGCATCTACTAAGTAGAATTTGCATATTAAACACGAGTTTAATATGCAAGAGCTAAGCAAAACTGATCGCGTTTTTCACGTCTTGCCTACTGTCTTTGAAAAAGTTTTTGTTCGATTCAACAAACAAATGAATGTCGATGCTGGAGTCGAGATGTCGTGGCAAATGTTAAGTTCTGGAAACGGCCATAATAATGTGTTGTGATAGTTTCTTTACGTACGAGTTATGTTAACAGTAAAGCAGTTGACTACCACAAAGTCCGATTTCATGCCCCGTGCAGACAGTACCAAAGGTTAAATCAACGTTCATCTTTACTATCATCAAGAATGGTATTTAGATAACTAGTGAGGTTACTTAAGCACAAGAAAACCTGTCGTTAAAAAAATCACTAGGCAAATATTTTGTTAAAGGTTAACTGTGTTGCTGGCACACATTTTACGGACCCCTTAGGGGTCCATGGAACCAACTTTAAGAAACCCTGTGCTATAGCGTAATTAAACAAAGAGGGATTAAGCTATCCGGGTAAACAACACAGTCGGTGGGTGGATACAAGCGGCTTGGATTCAGTTTTAGACCAACAGCTTAAAAATATATAAATGCACAGTATATGTATAATTTTCATCTACCGAGGTTTGAAGATATTTTCTATGAATATTGTGATATGATACCTCTTAATATTATACTTAAAATTATCCTGGTGTTTGAGGACAAAGTAAGTAAGTAAATAAATGCTTTATTGTACAAATATAAAGAAACATACACAATTCACAAAAAAAACATTAAAGGCGAAGGCGAACTTATCCCTATAAGGGAGGGACCGACAAAGAGTGAGTTTAAATATACAGATTGTGGTGGTGGCGTTACTCCAAACACATAAAACTGTCTATTAAACCTTTCAAAGTAAACCTTCCAACATCGAAGCGACAACTTCAAGTTGCGTAAAAAGTTTAAATAGCTTAGCTCAGTGTTTGCGGAATCGGAAAACTCGTTATCTAGAAATAAGACCTAGCTACATCGATTTTTGTCCCTAGAAACCCCCATAATACAGCAAATCTCGGCGCAACCCGAACCTTTTTTGAGATCTGACAACATCCCGATACTATATATTTACAAATACTTATTGCTCATTGTTGAATTATACTCGTACACTTCAAAAATCTTTATCTTTACACTTTACAAATTATTAAAAAACAAAGTTAAATTAATAAATAAATACTCATATTATTTATGCTCAACGTGTGTCTGTAATTTATTAAGGAATGTTTCAAGTATGCTCATAATGCTTAATGCTCCTCTCATTTACTCAAAGATTAACTGGTAGTGACCCCTTATAGGGATAAGTTCGCCTTTGTGCATATATTTAATGTATTTTGTGTGATTTGTTTCTGTTTCTTTATATTTGTACAATAAAGCATTCACTTAATTACTTCTTACTTAATCATTATACAATGTGTCTTGGAATTATTGGGTTGGGTGGATAGACGAAAATCTTAGGAATCACTTTATAGGCGATGCGGCTAGCATCATTGTTCAAATTAAAATGCACTTATTCCTTGCGAGAGATGTTCTTTATTAGACCGACTGACAATGACACCAAATTGACACGAAGTTATAAAAATCTATTAAAAGTAAATCAGATATGAAACCTCAACATCCTCCGGGCGGCAAAGCTGAGCTCCTGACTTCGAGCTGGTATAACCTCTAAAGGGGACGTTTATACTCGGCATCTGCCCATGTGGACTCTTGCCACTCTCGACCCTCCTTCTCGTCCTGGGATTGGTTTCAATCCATTTTCTAGCTGGTCGAACTCTTGCTGTCAGGCTGGATTCTTTCACTACTGCATGATGTGGCATGTAGTGTCCCTTCATGTCATTCTCTGTAACTATATCTAACATCCCTTCTTTTAACCGGTCTTTAAAGATATTTTCATATTCATTGTAATTATTCGTCTGCGTAAGTTTTCTAGTATAAGTTATTTCTAATCGTTTCATTGCCATGTCTCTATTGCTCTCCATTTTATTTTGTCCAATTTTCCACGGCAAGTTAACTTCATATCTACCAGTCTCTTTTTTGTTCACGCTTTCTTCAAAATAATTCAAAATTTCTTCCTGTGATTCTTTCTTAGATTTAATTTCAATCGGGTCCCTTATTCCTATCACTTCGAGTTCCCATAAGTCCATGACATTATTATTGCTCAGGTACTCGAGGTTGGAACAACTGATGCTTTTCTGTCCTTGAACCGTCCATCCGAGTTTTGTTTTTATGGCGGTCAAGTTTCCTTCTAATTGTATATAACAACCAGTCAACAACATCCCTGAATAATCTGCTCCAATAAGCAGTCCGATGTTAGGTGAATTTCTTCCTTTGTCGCTCAAGTTAATGTTATTGTTCTTCAACTGAACCATCAAGCGATCGTTTTCAAGTAGTCGCGGTATAACGCCGCAGACTTTTGTTTTATCGAGTGCGGTCATTTGAAATTCGAACTCGTTATCTAGGCTTTTCACGTTCAAATTATAAATGCCATAGTCAGCCTTATCAGTTTTTATGCCGCCGAACAACGAATGTGCCAAAGAGATTCGTTTAATTGTAGTTATTCCAAGGCTCTTCACAATATCACGTCGAACGTACGACCGCTGCGATCCGCTGTCCAAAAAGGCTCGTGTAGTCAGGGACTTGCCTTCGTGCTCAATTTTTACCATCAGCGTCTGAAGTAGAGTGGTAGTATTAGTCTTCTGTGATGCAGTGTTCTCAGTAATGGATTGATTTTGACTACTTTTGATCGTTGGTGTTTCGTCAGTAGACGGACCTTTATCTTGAGTTCCAGGGCACAGTAGTACGGTATGTCGTCGCGCACAAAGAATGCATTTTGTGAAGCTCTTGCATTGCTTGGCCGTATGATTCGCTTTTAAACAAATAAAACATACGCCTTTTTTCATCAAAAACTGCTTTCGCTCTTCAAGCGTCATTTTGGCAGCTTTGAAGCATTCCAGACTGCTGTGCGTTCTCTCACACCATATGCACGTAGTGTTTTTGACATCTTTCTTAGGTTCGGTAGAAACAAGACAAGAAGCTGTAGGTTGTTTATTGCTACAGTTCGACGCTTTAATATTACCTTCGCCGTCCGTACTGGAAATCCCGTTTCGAGATATTTTTATTCTTTCTTCGCTTTCGACTTCTCTCTTGACGAAATCTAGTAAGTTCTTCAAGTCGTCAGCAGTGTTGACCGCTTGTCCTCTTGCTCTCTCCCAGGCTCTGAGCACGTCTTCGGGCAGCGCCGACTCCACCAGCGGGTACAACATGGCGACGTACTTGTCGCTCGTGACGCCTAGGGATTGTAAGGCGCGTAGCTGCGTGTTAAGTTTGTCAAACAGAGAACTCAGAGTCGATGCATTCTTCTCGTAACTTTGTGATTGAGTGAGAACAAGGTTCAATAACTCTCTTACGTAAATCTCGATAAGTAAATCGTCTCTTGCAAACCTCCCTTTAAGTTGATCCCTGGCCGCTCTGTAGTTTTCCCCTGACGGCGGAAAACTTTCCACGAGCTCTCTTGCTGGAGAACCCGGTAATGTAGCTTGGATTAGGTACTGAAATTTGTCATCGATGTCGATGTCTACTGCTTCATCAATTTTCTTAAATTGTCGCCAACAGTGTTGCCGTTTGGTTCCGAAAGTTCCGTTTTGCGGAACTTTTGACACCCCCGCGGAACTTGGGAGGAACTTTTTATTTTGGTACATTTTTCGGAACTTTTCGGGTCCCGGCTATTTTTTCGTTATTAACACAAATATTGAATGGATGAGGTAAAAAAAAAAAAAAAAGGTCGTAAAATGCAACTTTTCTGCGAAAAATGAAACTTTTAGGGATGACAATGTAATTAAAAAAAAAAGCTCATTCCCCAAGATTTTAATGAAAACGGAACTTTTCTGCCAAAAATGGAACTTTTTAGGGGTGACAATGGAATTTTCAACAGAAGTGACCTGGCAACACTGGTCCCCAAAAACTAAGCCAGTTCTTAATTTTGCCATCGAATTCAATTAGTTTTATTTTTGGCAAAACGAATTTTCTTTTACATTCAGTGTCGGTGTAATTAGTTTTCTTCGAAATAGTATGTTTGTCTGACATATTACTCCTTCTAGATCTTACCATCGAATTTTCGCTCCCAGAGTCTGACATATTTTTTTCTCTGGATCTTACCGTAGGATCTTCGATTAGGGAGTGGCTCTCGGATACGGAGCGAGCATCGCTGGGCCAGAGTCGGTTGTACTTGAGCTTTGCTTCTCCCCAAAAATACCGATATTCGTCCGCTGTTTCGCAATCGTCATCAAATTCTTTGCTACTCTCGTAATCAAGTTCTTCGAGCCACTTACGTCTTACTTTTTCTTCGATTTCGAACAATTGATTCGCTTTTTCTTGAAGTATCTCAAATGTCACTTTTACTCCATCGAAATCGTCGGCCGTGTCACATCTCTCCAAAAATCGGTTTCGAGTTCTTGTAAACGAGCTCCGGATAATTTTTCTTTCTCGTTTAAGCAATTGCAAATCCATTTTTCCTCACGGTCGCCACTTGTTCAAATTAAAATGCACTTATTCCTTGCGAGAGATGTTCTTTATTAGACCGACTGACAATGACACTAAATTGACACGAAGTTATAAAAATCTATTAAAAGTAAATCAGATATGAAACCTCAACAATCATTATTTTATTTTATTCCCCTTTCCACCTATACTTAACCTAACCTAACTTTAGATCTTGTTACCTCAGGCTCTGTCTACCCCGTAAGGGATAAAGACGTGAGTTATGTATGTATTTAGATACATGTTGGGATTGCTTTGATTGAACCCTGGCCTAGAAGTTTTTCATCGTAATTATGGATTCAAAATTAAGCCACTCCTTTGACGCGCACATTTTGATCATCGACCATGGAAACAATTGACAGCGGTCAATAAATCCCGACAAAAAATACAGGGATGTTCCGTCGAACTAACCAAACCCTCGACTGAAATTCTGTATTCATTTTAAAACACCTTGCAGAAAAAAATACCATTGAGCCCACGAGCATTACTGAGCATTATTGAGCTCGTGAGCATTATTGAGCTCGTGAGCATTATTGAGCCCATTTCAGCATCTCGAGGCGCTAATCTGTGACCGTAACTAATTTCTCTAGTTATTCGCGCACTCATCATACGATTGCACAATGGCCCCGAGCCTACTTGTTAAGCACCGCGCCGCTCACTTATTCAAAAGAGCGCGCGAGGGGCTTTTTGTACGAGAAATTATTTACAAATCCCCTGAATGGACTAACAATGCCGGTTTGACCCTAACTGTTGAGATTTCGCTCCTCGCCCCAATTCGTGAAAATACACGCTAATTTTTATTTTTTTAACTTTGATTCGAAAAAGCACTAACATATATCCTACTCCTACTAATATTATAAACGTGAAAGTTTGTAAGTATGGATAGATGGATGGATGTTTTTTATTCTTTCACGCCAGAACGGCTAGCCAGCTGGACAGATCTGGATGAAAATTGGAACGTCGATAGAATAACACATAGGCTACTTTTTATCCCGGAAAATTGCGTAATTCCTGCGGGATAGCGATAAACGAATGCTATGCAGACGAAGTTGCGGGCAACAGCTAGTCTTCTATATACCTGCGTATAGGTAGCATACCTAAAACAAACTCTGGTTACTTACATCATTAGGTAACTCAAGAACGGCGGCTTCGATTATTTTGATCTTTGATTCGTTTGTTTTGTCTCCACCCCGAATAGCCAAATATTTATTAAATAATTCATCATCATCATCATCAGCCAGAAGACGCCCACTGTTAAAAAAGGCCTCCCTGTAGAACGCCTCAATGAACGACAACTCGCCAACTGCATCCACTGGTTTCCCGCAACTTTTACGATATATTCGGTCCACCTAGTGGGAGGCCTGCCAACACTGCGTCTATGAAATAATTACGAAATTAATATTTCGTACCTATGCAATGCCATCTCTGATAGATGAAACGGTGAAACGAAGTTTTCCGGGTCGGCTAGTAATAATATGAATGTTTGAAACGAGCGAGCTCAGACTCAATATAATGTCAAGACAGCTCTAGAGTAAAGAAAGAAAGAAAGAAAGAAAGAAGAAATTTATTCCTTTTTGCAAGACACACAACACTGCACACAGTACTGCGAATGGTAATAAAGTGAGACCGGTTTATACTATCTCTTGCCGTCTGCAGTTACAAGGCCAAGGCGTAGTTTTAAAGTAGGCATAATAAGCAGTTCGCAATGCTTAACATTTTACTTGGTTTGAGTAAAATATATGACCCAAAACGCCTAATTAAAAACCCAAAATGAAAGTTCCCAAACTGCCCTATCTCTTCTTCTTCTGCCTCGTTACACTGCTGAGAATCGCAACTCGACTACATATATACATGTACTTTCGATCAGCTCCCAAATGCTTGTTGTCCTATACTTATTACCTACCCAAAATCGCAAAGTCAGTCTTACTGCAATCCCTGTGATCGAGTATTTAAAACTAAAGTCGGTCTAGAAAGCATTGTTTAGGGTCGACTTTCACTTGCAAGATTTGATTACAGAAGGATAGACAGGGAAAGACACTGGGATAGGTGAAACTAAAATGAAAGCTTGTGAAAAGATACTTTTAAAAATTACTCGCCGCCAAAAACCGTCGCATTTCGTTACATACAAATTAGTTTATTACCTGTGAGAAGCATTAGGCTTTTTTAAGTCAGCCCGTGAAGCCATATTGTGGGGGTACATCCTGATTTATTCATACAGGGGGCGACCGCCAGATGAGAAGGTCGCGGGTCAGGTGTGCCCACTCAGCGCTTAAGAATAAAACAACAGAAGGCAAGTATTTTTGACGTCCCTTAAATAAAGAAGAATAATGTCCCACATTGCCTCCGCCCGCTGTTCCCCGCTCAAGACCGCTGTAATGTGCCTACATAAACTTTTGACTAACGGGAGCAGTGGAATGCTCGCTGTCTTAATGAACATTGATTGAAGGGCTTTAGTTATCTTTACAGCAATAGTGACAACCAAAATAACTAGTCACTGTCCATACAAATTTGTATGGAAAGTAATCCGTTATTAAAATTTGCTCGTCGGTGTATCTGAGCCTTTAGTTACTGCAGAGAAAACAACTTACATACAAGATTTTGTTTTTGTTTTTTGGCTTCATTTTCAGCCAGTTTTGTCTGATTGATGACAACATGAGTAGGTACATTCGGAAAAACAAAACCTTGTGTTAAAAATTTAACTTAACAAAAACTACCTACTCTACATGTTACAAAGGTCTACTTTTATCCCAGACAGCCAAATCTAATTCACATAACTATACCTTAAATTTAGGTACCTATCACATTTTTAAGCTAGAGTACGTAGGGTCAAACCTATATCAAAAGGAATCTGAAAGTTCAAATGGACAGAATTGTGTTAAAAAGAAATTCCATTGTAATTATTTTATCGTATTGGAATACAAGTTATATTCCGTGATTCTAATATTTCTAATGCTAATCTGAAAGTTGGAATTAATAAACTTTTCCAACGTCTGAAGTCAGAGAGCCTGTGCGGAAGGGTGGAAATTATAAAAGTCCTGAGCTCAAGCCGTTGTCAATCAAAACCCATAAAAAATTATTACCATGCCGTTTTAATTATACCTACCTATATAAAAAAAAAAACTTTTTTTACAAGAATTTTCTGCGTCATTTCAGTATCAGAAAGTAAAACTTCAGTCCAGGGGCCTTACACGTCTTAATGCGATGTAATTCCGACTCTGTGCAGATTTTAGCTGTCATTTTTAGTATGGATCTAACAGCGAGCAAACCTAAACTGAATCGAAATTGAATCGCATTAAGACGTCACGGTAACCCCCCTGTACTATTAAACAAGCAATTTCTAACTAGCCTATCTAGGTTTAGAGATTTCTAAGTCTAGAACCTAAGCTGTCGAGATATTCGACCGCATTTAGTATAAGGGATAAAGACGTGATTTGTGTATGTATGTATGTATTAGTATAATAATGGCGCCACCTTTTGCCGCGTAAGAGATTATTAGATATCTCTGTACAATACTAAACTTACGGGGCCATCTCTTGCCAATTAGGCGAACTAGAATCCCTCTATAAAGTCATACAATTATTATACTGAGTGGCAAAAAATGTGGCCCTCGTATGTATACAATATAGACAATTTTGTATAGAGACTGGGTCAAACTTTGTGCAACTGAGTATACCATGTTTTGCCGAGTAGCCTGAATTACATTAATCCTTAGCGTATCTCACTTTTGAAGAAGCTTCTAGAAATCCTATTCCTTTATAGGTACGCGCAGTTCTTCAGTAGGTATATTGTATTGGTTTCTCGGAAACTGACGTTACGACTTGAATGACGTTTTGTAAGAATGTAGAGAAAATTTTGCCTTTTAAGTGGATATTCCAGGGGCCTTACCATGACGTTTTAACACAATTCAATTCCGACTCAGTTCAGGTTTTAGCTGTCATTTTTAGTATGGGTCTGACAGCGAGCGAACCTAAACTGAATCGGAATTGAATCGCATTCAGACGTCATGGTAAGGACCCAGGTAGGTTTAATCGCAAAAATAATACTATTCCCATAAAAAAATCTCCACGGCCAATACCTGCATTTCCTTGAACCTCAACGGTTGAACCGTGCCATTTCAGAAACACCTCAAAATTAAACATACATACATAAATACACATACGCAAATCACGTCTTTATCCCTTACGGTTTAGACAGAGTCTAAGGTAACAAGACCTACCAGGCCTTTAGCAGGACTGTCGGCGTATAGGTGGAAAGCGGAATGAAAATTGTGATGGGTTGCTAGCCGCATCGCCTATAACATGATTCCTATGATTTTCGCCCATTCCCTCGATGGGCTTTTAGCATCTACGCGGGAAGAGAAGCAACTGGTACATTCTATGTTTTTTGTTTGCTCTCAGACCAGCAATGAAGTCCGGCAAAATTAAACATGTCACTGAATAATTGGTAGTTAGTAAAAATACTAAGTGCCATTCATATTGATCAAGCCTAAGAAAACAGAGGCGTCTTACGTTAATTAGCCTAATTATGCGTGTAATGCATCCAATGATGTATGTGGCGTAATGATTAATCGCGCGAGTCAACAAGGTACGCTGTTCCGCGCCTGAATGTTTAATGAGTAAGCGTCAAGTCACGGGACCCTTGAGTTCAGTCTGATTGCGTAAAAATTTTATGTAATATAAGAGGCCTTAGTCAAGATAATTACTAGTGCAAACACTACACCGCGAGCGAGATTTGGTTTCTTGCTTACGCGTGAACTCAATGCGCCAGGGGCCCGATTTATGTGAAAATACCACTCGAAAGTGATGAAAAATTGTGCTGAATTTAAAATACGAGTAGCATAGAAGTCAATCACAGCTCTCATTAATCTTGTGATCTGGTCAAAACTTTGATTAGAGTTGTAGTTTTGGAGATATACCTAAGCTGATTTATACCACTTTCGAGTGATATGCTTTCAAAAGACACATAGACGGTTCTGGCTGAAAATCAGTGCTGCACGTGTCTAACACCTCAGCGTAATGCTGTGCCGGTGACCGTTTCACTTTTGCGAAGACACACACAACGCCGATGATCTATTTTTCATGGGTGTTTTTTCGGGAATAAATGTATCCTTTCTTTCTAAAATCGTGCCCCAGGTTGGGAATACTGAAAACCCATGTTGTAGATGTAGAGTGTTAATAGGCGTTTTGTCTACTGACATAGACTTGAATAGTGAAGCGTTCTTTCATCCTTTGTATTAATGAAGGTTTGCAACTGGGTTTTTGCACTTTACTTTTATGTTAGGAAAGAGACTCTTTTTAAATAGATTCATTTTCATAATATTATTTGATATTTAATTTTTTGATTTATCATCACTACATAGTATAAAACAAAGTCGCTTTCTCTGTCCCTATATCCCTATGTCCCTATGTATGCTTATATATTCAAAACTACACATCGGATTTTGATGCGGTTTTTTTAAATAGATAGAGTGATTCATGAGGAAGGTTTTTATGTATAATTCTACGCAGACGAAGTCGCGGCCAGAAGCTAGCTTATTATAAGTCGACATTTCGTCAGTTCGTGTGTAACATAAATTCACTTAAAGTAAGTATAGTTAGATACCATAATTTAGATTTAGATTATTTATTCATTCAATAAAAATTACATCATTAATTTTACGTTGCCAAGTTAAGAAAATAATAAAAATAAAAATAAATAATAAAAATCAATTGAATATTACAAAAAAGAAAATCTAAAACAATTAGGTATAGTTGGTTTCTTTTAAAATGACGAAAATGCAATTAACGCGGGATTTTACAACTTTTGTTGCTGAATGTGAAAGGAAAAAATAACAAAGAGACGTAATAAAACTGACCGAAGTATGGCACGTGTACTGGAGTAGCTCAACTCTTCTTGATCTTTGAAATTAAAGATTTTAAATTTTATTTAAAATGTGACTATTAATACTTACACAAAAAATACATATTACATATTACATAACACATGTACTAAAAGAGCGAAAGCCAGTTAGACACTAACAAAATATTGCACTTAAGCCTAGAAAGTATCCCCTCCTTAATTGATCATTGTTTATTACCTGAACTGGACCCTTTTAAGTATAATAGGTGAAACGCACGTCGTCTAGTGTAACATCGACCAACAACATCAAAACTATCAAGATTGTTTGTTCACGGTATACTTTTAGCGAACGCTAATGGTTTTACAACCCCACTTGAAGTTAACAATTGAACAATAGACGTCGGTTTTAAGTACTTTTCGTCATTTTAAATGAAACAAACTATACAAAGTTGATTCTCCGCTAGAGATCCTCCATCACTAACAATAAACAAAACACAAACAATAATAATAGTAAAGAAAGAGTAAATATTAATGTGATTTAATATAGAATGTTGCGCTTGAACCAAAATTCAACACTTTATACTTTCAGCTGCCAAACCTAACAGATAAAGCTTTGGCTTTAATTACAGGCTGCTTGCTGGTTTCGCATTCCTGCGGTTTTGATCTACAATGAAGAAAACCCCGATAAATGATAGGATTGCGGCAGCGCGATTCGATTTCAAAGCTTTGCATTTAAATCAGGCTCAGGCAGATGCACTTTCCATATTTTTCGTGGATTTTCATACGGCACCTGAACATTTATCACTCGGCTGGGCGAGACTGAATTATAGTAGTAGCTCCCTACTTCGAGCATTAAGTGCATTGGATGTTTCTGCATGTAATCCGCGTTATACAGTCTTATTCCGCTGCAAAACTTATTATCCGGTGAGCATTTCGCTAAATCCGTCATCATGCCATGTCTGCTATATAAACTGCACAATTATGTGTACACTTTATGTCTATGGATTTGAGCTGAGCGTTGATAGAGTTAATCAGTCAGGACTTTTCAACGTGTTATAATAGTAAAAAGTAAGATCCTAATGTCGTACTGTATTTTAGCCACGTTCTCACTGTACTCCAAACGAGTGTGTAATTATTACAGTGCAATAATTACTAGCCGTAAATACGCTCTGCCGGCCACCTGTGCTCGGCTGGCGCTTAAATAAATTTACCTGCTCGTAGTTATAGTTTTAATAATTAGGTATCTTGATAATTTTATAGATTTTTTAAAAGACGAACCGGAAACCTCTCTCTAGGTAGACCGACAGCATTGCAAGAGTTGCAGGCAACCGGTGGTTGCAGGTGGTTGTCGCTCATTGTAGCTAAAGATTCCGCCTTCTTCAACAATTGATATCCGACTGATTATGATGATGATATTTATGTGTCTTTTATATATGTATATCAGACATAATATTCTTAAAGAAAGGCGGAGGCTTGAGCTACAATACTTTATTGATTATGTATAAAATAGCAATGCATCGCTACGGCGTAGCACAGCAATCCTACGTCTTACTCGTAGAGTCATGATATAGTAAATGTCAATAAAATAAATTCTTCAGGGTTTCTATCATTTATTGACAACATAATGAGTCAGCAACTGAACAAGACATGTTCAGTTTTTAGCGGTTATAAACTAAGACCTATGTATAAAGTTGATGTAAGTATCGTAATAATATTTTTGGTAATTCGTATCGAAATATTCATTTTAATATGCAGTGGCCAATTTTAAACGAAATTTATTTGACGTCACCCAAACTCATGAATAATGCTATTAACACCGCTGTAGCTGTTTCAATTAACATTAAAAATCCGTATTATTCGACGAAAGCATTATAATAATTTGTGGGGATGAAAACAAGCGGCATAATGTGATTTAATTATAACATTTTGCATAATACTGAATGCAATTTTCAAAATTGTACTTTTATACTTAACTTATACATGAATTACACAATTTACTAAAATAAATCTCAATGCCAGAAAGAGCTTGATGACTGTGAATGAAGCAAAAGAAATATGTCAGGATCGTAGCAAGTGGAACAAAGTAGTCTCTGCCTACCCTTATGGGAAAGAGGCGTGACGGTATGTATGTATGTATGTATGTAATCTCAATGCCCGCAAGTGAAGGTTCAAGTCACAAAATTATAACATCGATGTTCAAAAGTTTTACTTAAATTGTTTTAACTTTGAGAAATATTTGTGTTGAGATCGTTATCCCATTATTCGATTAGATTACGAGTATACGTAGGTGGACATCTAAGCATTATCGGGGCAAGTAAATTTGAATACTTACTGTTATCGGATCGCATAGATTCTGTTCACTCACGAAGTTTTTTTAGTCGGATCAAAAACTAAGTGAAGTGATCTACGCATGATTGATGTAAACCTTTACCTCTGGACTTAATCTGGCATTACAAAGTTTGTGTGAATTGTTCCCAAAAAAATAAGTCAAACTCTACTTGCAAGATTTTACTCAAACATTAACACACCACATTTAACCCCCGACGCAAATAAGGGGTGTTATAATTTTAACCGCAATGTACCTATTGTGTGTGTGTGCCATCGCAGCTGTCAATCGAATGAACCGATGCAGTTTTTTTTTCATTTGAAAGCCAGTTTCCTTGCAGTTTTTTTTAAATACATTTACTCGTATTTATACTGTGTTGTGTCAACTATAGAGAGATCATTTTTGGCATAAAGTTGAATTTTTAAAGGTTGATTCTTAAACTATAAGTGTTTAAATTTCTTAATGTCACTGAAAATTAGAACACAGAAAAATCCGAAAAGTAAAGCTATGGCCGGGAATCGAACCCGGATCCTCGTTATTTCGTGACGCGTGCTATACCCCTACACCACCCATAGCAGGTAAAGTAAAGCTATGGGCGGGAACATTTACATGTTCAGTGACATTTAGAAATTTAATTTCTAACGGTAAAACCGTAAAAGTAAACATAAAAACAAAGAAATAAAAATTCTTGATTCATTTGATAGTACACATATAAGTATCTATTTCGTGCGGGTTTTTTTTTTTAATTAAAAGCTTTTTAATCTGTAGGTATCTACTGATATGCCAACATACAATTCCAATCTAGTCACGGGTCTCGCAGACATATGCATACGTATCGCCGCATATCTCACCGTACGCAGCCTAACAAATGGCCAGCAATCTAATTGAATTATGTCACCTGGACACTGGGAACCGTCTCAATTTAACCTAATTTATATCACGACCGCATCACGACGTACTAACCGGTCACTCACCTGGCGTGATGAACGTACTGACTTGCTGAAGGCTTGAAGGTTAATAAATTAAAAAGAAATGATATATTTCAAACCACTTAGCTCATAATGTAAAGAATGTAAATATAATTTTTATACACTCCGCCAAATTATCAAAAATACTGGACAAGTATTTTCTCTTTCGTGAGTCAAACGAAAAATGACAAAGATAAAGCGCGTTAAAGTTCAGGAGAGGGGGCTCAGATGTCACTTCTCACTAAAAATTGTACCAAGACATGACGTCATGAGACATTTCAAGACAACATGTCTGTTACATATTGGATTATATGAAAAATAAAAAATACACGACCCTTTCACCCTTTTTAACTTACGAAAAAAGCGGAGGCTCTCAACTCGACGTGTTTATTTTTAATTTTTTTTATGTATGTACGACCACGCATACCTTTTACAGAGTACCTAGGCCAATTTTGATAATTATTTTTTTATTTGAAAGGGTGAGAGGACTGAAGGTGGTCCCATATAAGTTTGAAAAAAAATACACCCACTGGGTAGGAAAACAGGGGATGAATGATTGTTCATTCACTGATTTTAATGCTGAGTTGTGTATTCAAAAAAATAAAACCGCCTTCAAAAAAATAACCGCTAAAAAGACAAAAATAACCATAGATAAATAACCTCAGATCTAATAGTGGCAAACCTAATAAGCACCGCACCGATTTCAAACAAATCAGAAGGTAAAGTATACGCAATACTTATGGTTATTTTTCTCTTTTAGCGGTTATTTTGTACTACTTCGACTTTGCACTACTTTCCGTCAGCTAAATATTGTATTTTATCGTGTGTTATAATGTGCAATGAAGAGTTTACATATATACGTACTACATTTCATAAATTTTTCTAATAAATAAATGTTTAGCACAAGATTCACATCAACGATAATCAAATTAATTATTTTTTTAAGGCTAAATTAGAGTTCAGGTTTTAATTAATAGTAAATTGAATAAGATTTTAATGAGTTCGAAATAATTTTTTATTACGTCAGCATAATATTGAAGATTAAAATATTTGTATCGAGGTAAATAGAGAAACTAGCCAAGTGCTTTTGCAACTGTACATACGATATACCTCGTATACCTATGCATAATAGACCAAAAAATAATAAAAAAACGAAAATTGCAAACTTTTTTTTACATAATAAATATTGAAATACGCATGACACATAATAGTAAAGTAAAGTAAAAAAGTCTTTATTTATAATATGCAAAAGGTTACAACATGTTTGTTCAGCAGCCTCCGCACTAGACTCAGGGCCTGTGTCGCGGAGACTAGAGACAGTTATAACAATAAGGGCTTAACATAAAAATCAAAAATAATTTGTGTGCGTGTGTATGTGTGTGTGTGTGTGTGTGTGTGTGTGTGTGTGTGCGTGTTGTGTGTAGGTAGTATGTGAGTGTTAGTGCTTTTAATTACAGGCTGTAAGAATATTTTCAGTTTCGTCGTGATTCAAACTCATTAGCCAGCGTTCAGTTTCTTTTTTCAGTTCTTTGCTTGTCAGATTTTTTATGTTTTTTATGTGTTTACAGGATTTATTATAGATATGCGAGTGGGCATAAGGTGGCAAACGCCTAGCAAAAGTTGATCTTATAGTGGGAATTGGTATTTTGTATCTGCGTTGTTTGACAAGGTTAACGAAATCTTTGGAAGAGACAGTAATTTTATGAATTGTGGTGCTTACTTTTGAAATGAATAATTGACGTACTCGTAAGACTTTGGCTGCTTTGTAAAGATCATTTGTAGGGAATCTACGAGGTTTGGATAACATGACCTTCAGCACTGCTCGCTGCGTAGTCTCCAGCTCACGCAGAGTGGTCTTAGCGACACCCCCCCATGCTAACATGCAGTACGTGAGGGCAGACTGGCAAAGAGCCTTGTAAACTAAAGTTAATATATATTTAGGTGCAGATTTACGTAAGGATTTTAAAATAAAAATAGTTTTCCGTATCTTACCAGCTAGCGAAGAGACATGTTCTTTAAAAGAAAGATTATTATCAACCGTAATACCTAGGTACTTAATCGTATCGGTGATATCTGTAGACGGGCAGTTGCAATTTGGAGGTGGCGATATGTTTTGTGAGCATGAGTGTATCCTGAGCTTTGGCAACTCACTAGGACTAGAGATGCGTGTTTTGTGGAAGGTGAGGTATTTTGTTTTTTTCACGTTTAGGGTCAGAAGGTTTTTGCTTAACCAGAGAGCTATATTCGACATTCCTTTTTCAGCTGACCTTAAAACAGCGTCCCAGGAATCATCGTTAAATATGATAACAGTATCGTCAGCGTAACATATGAGTTCTGCTTCTTGAATTGAGGTATTAAATATGTCGTTCATGTAAATAATAAATAAAGTTGGACCAAGTATGCTACCCTGAGGTACTCCAAAGTTAACTGATAGCTGATCACTGGTTAACGACCCAATCCTTACGCACTGACGACGATTTGTAAGGTAACTGCGGAACCATTCAAGGGTGGTACCTCTTATACCCATACCGGCGAGTTTTTGAAGCAGTATAGGAATGGAAACTGTGTCAAATGCCTTAGCTAGGTCAAGGAAGACGCCGAGGCAGCATTTGTTTTGATCTAAATAATGAGCTACTCGTTTAGTTAATAGCACCACTGCATCTTCCGTTGACTTGTTTCTTCTAAAACCAAACTGTTTATCAGCAAGAAGACATTGATTTTCGAGATATTGCACTAGTCGTTTGTTGACAATTTTTTCTAAAAGTTTCGAGAATATACTTAATAATGTAATGGGTCTAAAATTTGAAGGGGAGGTTTTATCACCATCTTTGTGTATTGGTGAAACAACGCCAATCTTCCAAACGTTAGGAAATTTTCCATTTGACAAACTAAGGTTAAAAATATACGTCAGAGGTTCCACTATGTACGGAGCGATCAGTTTAATTAGCACAGGAGTATATCCATCGAAACCAGGGGCACTACCTAGCCGTAGATCATTAATTAGTCCACAAACTTCCTTTTCGTCAGTGGGTGAAAAGAAAAGGGAATTTACTGGAGAATTCGCATTATTGGCTTCAGCTGCAAGTATATCTTCAGTTGTGTTTAATTCAGTTAATGTTTTATCTGCTAGTGACTTGCCGACGTTAGAAAAGTATTCATTACATGCATTTAACGAGTGAAAGGGATTAGCGGTAGAGAGGAGAGTTGAAGCATCGTTACCAGGCTTAGACATATTACATATATTTTTTATGCTGTGCCAGAGTTTCTTTGGGTCGTTTTTGTTGTCAAGTAACAGCTTTTTCTCGTAACTGGATTTAACCCTATGAAGTAGATTTGACAAGAAATTTCTGTATCTTTTATATGTAACTTGAAGAATAAGGTTATTTGGGTCTTTTTTGGCCTGAAGATGAAGAAAATCACGGTTTCGCTGACATTTTATAAGACCAGGAGTAATCCATGGTTTAATATTAAATTTTGCTCTGGATACAACAACATCTTTTTTATTTGAACGCATAACATTATCTAAAATATTAACGAGAAAAGTTGTTGCGCTGTCAACATCATCACTATTGAAAAGAGGCGACCAATCTACGGATTTCAGGTCGGAGACAAACTTTGTGTGATCAACAATAGATTTAGTGCGTTTTGGTGAATTTGTATTTATGACTATGCCGGGTAAACCTAAGATGCACAAATCATGATCGGTTATACCGGACGGTGCTACAAAACCATATCTCCCTATTCCGTTTTTTACAAAAATATGGTCTAAACAAGCGGGTCCTCTAGTTGGGTTTGTAATAGCAGGCAGCAGTAAGTGCTCCGTAAGGAGGCACAAGTATTCAGAGCATTGCTCATTTAGTGGGTAGTTACAGATATCTAAGTTTAGATCACCAGCCACAACCGTAATTTTGCTATTGTTCACTCCTCTAAGTACTGCTTCTAAAGAGATTAAAAAGTCATCTATTAAAGTAAAAGAAGGAGATCGATAAATGCCTAATATATTTATATCCGTTCCTAAAGAAATTTTTAGACAGTTGCAATCATTCATTAAAGGTTCAGAGACATCTACGCTCCAAGAGTTTTTGATGTAAACTACTACGCCACCGCTTTTGTTTATGAACTTTTTTGTGGAATGATTGGAGTATCCATTGATTAGAGGTAATTTTATCCCGTCAGTAAGCCAGCATTCAGTTAATATGATAACGTCAAATGCTAATTTTAGTCGCGCTAGGGTTATAATAAACTCATTAAAATTCTTTTGAATACTGCGTATGTTAAAAGTAAGGATTTTGAATTTCGAATTTGAATCTGTTACAGCTTCTCCGCACTTCTCCAGGCTCTCAAACGTGCGACAGTTAATTTTCAGAAGGTTGTCTGCTTCTGTTACGTAATCCAGTTATAAAAAGACGATAAGTAAAGATTATGTGAAATTTGGTTAGATTTGGCGCTTGAGAGACTGGTATGAAGTGACTTACGCTGTTTAGAGAGTATGGGTAAAGCCTGCATATACTATGGTTTGAATACATCAGTGTAAAAAATGTATGTGAGTACAGAGAGTCCGTGATTGTGTGCAGTGAGTGTGTGAGTGAGTGTAGTGAGTGAGTATTAGTACTAAGACTGAGATCAATTTTTGAGATAACTAATAGAATAACAATCAATATTGCGAAAAAAATAACTAAAAGATAAACAATCATTATTGCGAAAACAGTAATTAGAAAGTAGACCATCAATACTTCGAAAACAAGGCTACATGGTTGTATTATTTGCGGCTGGTCCAACTCTTTGCCCCAGGTCGTCCAAAGACGCGATACGGCTGCTCGGCTTATTGTCGTTTTCACGAACGTAGATGATACCATTTCGAGTCCAGCAGTACCGAAAATTGTGCGCAGTAGCCCGCAGCCTGGCCTCACGAAATAACAGCCGATTTTCTCGTGTAAGTCGTTCATTCACGTAGAGTTTTTGTGGAGCTCCGATAGCGAGAGATTCCGACGTAAGGTTACGTCTGGCTTTTGCACCTTTAAGTAACTCGTCTCGTTTTTGGCGGCGCATCAGCTTTACACGAATTGGGCGCGGCTTGCGGTCGTCCCCGGAGTCGAGTTTGGGGCCTTTTGGGCGCTTCGGCCCGACGCGCGTGATGTCATCGAGGTCCAGTTCTTGTAGCGGAACCCCAATCTTTTGTGATACCGTGAGCACTATGTGGGTGAGATTCTCAGTATCACACTCTGGAACGCCGATAATCTCAAGCTCGTTCCGCATTGAATGTTGTTCTTGGGCCGAGAGTTGTTGTTTTAACTGTGTCACAGATGATTTTAACGTTGCAATTTCCAAGTCGGCCACTTCCAGTTTCGACAAGAATTGCGTGTGCTTGTCGTTCAAAGAGACCGATAGGGTTGATATCTGCTCCTTAAGTTCAACGACCTCTTGTCTTAGCAAACCTATTTCACTATTTTGACGTTTCATCTCGCTTAAATCTTGCCTGAGTTGACGCAGCTCTGAGAGGACATCAGGGGCCTGGATCTCTTCATTAGACTTGGTCTTAGTCTTCGTAGTTTTGCTCATGTTGGACGGGAAATTTTTCAGTAAATAGGTTTGTATGGTTCGCACCTTACACCTTTGAATGTTTGTAGAATTGAAAGAGTAAATTGATAGAAATTGATTTATTTATACTGAACTGATAGTATTACTAATAATGAGTTTGATGAGGTGAGTCCGCGGCGGCTGATAATGCGCAACTGACGCGTTTTACATAGAACGTGGAAATGGTGCTAATGCTATGTCAGCGTTATGAAAATAATGTGCGGTGTTGCACCGTACATGCTCCGGGGCGCGGAGATGAAAATGAAGGGATGAAAAAGATGTGTTACAAAGATGATAAACAATATTTGCTTAATACTAGATGATTCAACAAATGATGCCCGACATTTATTCACGATTGATTCTCTTAAAACTACATCTCGTGAAAATGGGTGAGGACGCAGCGTTCACTGAAAACATGCTACCGCTTGTAGCATTATGCTTAAGGCCACTTGAACACTGCACTTCACTGTGCTCTGCTTTTACACTAACACACTGATCACTGACCTCGGACACTGCTGGCTCCACCCGCGGCGCGGGTGCCTCCCGGCCCCGCGCGGCAGCGCGACGCGTTTTTGCATATGCGTACGCGGCGTATACTAGCCCTGCTGCTGCAACCACGTAGATGGCTACGTAGTGATGTACATCATGAAATGAAATGTCATTGTTGTCGTCGTCTGTTGGCTCTGGCACTGTTTTCATTTGTTTAATCTGTTTTTGAATATTGGCAAAAGATTCGGTAAAGTTAGAAGAAGTTTCTGTCATCTGATTGATTGGTAATGATAAGTTGATGAGATAATTGACCGGTGCTATTTTTACAGTGACGATATCTGGCTTGATATGAATATCGTTAGAATGCTGTTTGTGCGATGTGATCGTAAATGACTCGCCCTTGATGACGCAGTCGTTTCCTAGTGCGATCAAGCTTACTCCGTGTAATTGTTCCGTTGCAACTTGATTCTCACATATGATCCGTAGAGTGCATTGACCACAACAAGTGAGCATGAATGTGTTTTGTTTACTCAGCTCGTTCCAGACTTCTTGACACGTGCTCGAGATTGTTTTGCATTTATCTTGATATTGACCTTTGATGCATAAATTATGATCTGCTTGTCTTTGATAAACCGGTTTCTGAAATTCGCACAACTTTGTATCTGGGTCTAAGTTCATGCAGTTCTGAAGATCATTTTCAGCAATTGCTATGTAAGTATCTTTCTTTATATCAATGGCCATATAGTTTGATATTGGTGTGACGCTAACCATTTCCCGCTCGTCTCGACGGGGGACTGGTAATAGCTTGTAAATATCGTAGTTGTCTCTGTTGATAAGTGGAATTTGCATTTCAAATATGAAGTATTGCGAAGTCATGCGAGCTCTGACTTTGAGTATTTTGTAAATTTTTGCAAGGTCCGTTTGAATGTTGTCTACAGGTAATGATAAGTCTTTCGCCAACTGTCCTGATATGATACTCAGCTCTTCTTGAAGTTGTGCGGGCGTCAAGAGATGGAAGTTGAAGTGACGCACGTTGGTGATGGTGTCTATTAAGTTATCTTGAATAGCCTTCAAATTGCTAAGGACGTTGTTTGCTATGATACTTGATACTGTAAATTCTTCCATGATTTCCATGCTTACTACTTCATTTCCCATAGTTGTTACTGCTTTTCCTAAACTGTTTAAGTGCTGGTTAAATACCTTGTGCTGTTGTTCAATGTTGTCTTGAATGCGTTTGAGAAGATTGTGTTCTGCTTCAATTATTGATGTCTGATTCCTCCAAAACTGGGTTAATTGTTTTTGATTTGTTCTTATCATCGTGATATCTCGGTGGTACTGTTCCGCGAATCGTTCGTCTAATACTCCGAACAAACTATTTGCGATGTAACCGACACCGTCAATGAGCCCGCGACGTACTCGCGGCTGCCTATCAAATGCCTGACTCTGCAACATGCGGTCGTAGTGTTTCATATCTTCGAGTCCGTGTCGTAACTGGAGTGTTATGATTTCACAACGGGATTTCCCGCCTAAACTTGAGCATAAACGGTCTAAATGTTTACAATAGTCACCCAGAAGCCTGTTGCCGTACCAGTAGGGCTCCATATCATAATATACTACTAATTTCCATTTGTCTTGTATTAGTCGCATGTTTGATAGTTTGTCGAAATAAATGCTGTTGTTTGATTGCAATGGCGTTACGTTATATGCTCCGTAAACTTCTGATGTAGCGACCAACATAAACAATAGGAAGATCGTGGTCATGAAATTGATACATGATGTTTTAAATGATTTTACCTTTCCTTGCTTTGTATTTCGGTTTGTCGACGCTTCAGTTTTTTGATTTTGTTTGTTGATTTGTTCTGATTGTGCATCTTGTGTTTCTTTGCTAGTTGGTAGAATTGATAATTTAACGATGGGACGTTTTATGATACCATTTTTGGTTTTTAAACTGACAACTCGGACGAGACCATCCTTTCCGGGGTGAAGTTCTACTACTCGGGCCAACGCCCATTTGCCTGATGGTAGATTCGCATCATGAATAATCACAATGTCATCTAGCTTGATGTTCGGATAAGTTTGTTGCCATTTGCTTCTGATTGATAGCTGGGTTAGATATTCGGATTGCCATCTCTTCCAGAGATCCTGAAATATCTTTTGAGTTAGTCGCCATCTTGTTCTCTCGTCCCGCTCTGTTTCAATGATAGTTAATGCGGGCCCGCTTGCTAAAAAGTGCGAGGGTGTCAAATAATCAATATCATTTGGATCTTCAGTTATCGCACAGAGTGGACGGGCATTTAGGCATGCTTCTAGCTGCGCAAGCAGCGTAGCGTACTCTTCATATGTTAATTTCTGCTCGCCTACTACTCTGCGTAGATGGTGCTTAAGCTTTTTGACGCTGGATTCCCATAATCCTCCAGCACTAGGCCAGGCAGGTGCGTTGAAATGCCACTTGATCTGCATTTCACTGATTTCTGTAAGGAACTCTTCTGTGCAAATTGATTTCAAATCTAGATATTCCCTCTCTAATATCTTGTTTGCTCCTACGAAATTGGTTCCATTGTCACTGTATATGTGACCAGGGGTACCTCTTCTTGCTGAAAGTCTTCGTAGAGCGGCTAAAAATGCTGATGATGTCAGGTCAGACACCAGTTCGAAATGCACAGCTTTTGTAACCATGCATACAAAAACTGCCACATAACCTTTTGTTGATTTGATTCCCCTGCCTTTGCTTGATTTTACGTCGACGAAACCTGTGTAGTCGACACCACAATGATAGAACGGTCTTGAGGAATTTGTCCTGGATGCTGGTAAATCGCCCATGAGTTGTTGATGTTTGTTGGGATTGTGACGTTTACATAACACACATTTTGATAATCTGTTCTTCACGGCTCTATTTCCTCCCACTATCCAGTACTGATTTCTGATATATGATAGGGTTGTACTTGCTGTTCCATGAAAGGTACGCTTGTGAGCATGGTCTATGATTAGGTCGGCTAAATGTCCGCGATGTGGGATTATTAGCGGATATTTCATGTCTTCACTGATTGATGAGTTTCTCAGTCTCCCTAAAACTCTCAAAAGTCCGTCTTTATCTAGGTACGGGTTGAGTTTTAAAATTTTGCTTTTTGATTTGACCTTGCCTTGTTTAAGCAAGTCGGATATTTCTTCAGAGTACTCTTGTCTTTGAATATGCTTGATAACTTTTAACTTTGCTGCTCGTAACTCATCAGCTGTTAAAAATGATGATGTGTTTCTGTTACGCGACACCGCACGTTGTATCCATGCGAGAACGCGGTAAACACCTGTGAAACTGCTGTGTTTATCAATTAATTGTTGAATAATACAATCATTTGTGTTTTGCATTTGAGTTATGTTAGATTGTTTTATTTTCTTTGATTCTAAATCAGTTGTGAAAACTGATTTTTCTTGTTTGTCTTGATTGAAAGATGATAAAGATGGGGGTCCATTCCACCAGAGCGAGTGCTGTTGTAATTGATCTACCGTCAGACCGCGACTAGCACAATCTGCGGGGTTTTCTTTTGATGGAACGTAATGCCAACATTCGGAAGGCATAGTTTCAGTGATGTTTCTCACTCTGTTGGCAACGAACGGTTTCCAACGAGTTGGCTCTCCTTGAATCCAACCCAAAGTTGCTTTGGAATCACTCCATCCATGAACTTCAATGTCATGATTTTGTAAACTTTGCTTGACCTTGATCATCAGCTTTGAGAGTAAGTGCGCTCCACAAAGCTCAAGCCTCGGTAGTGAGACTTCGGTGCGTGATTTGCTGATAGGCACCACTTTTGTTTTGGCTGCTAATAGAGTGATTGATGATTTGTTTTTGTTTGTTATGCGTGCGTAAATAACGCATGAATATGCTTTTATGGAGGCGTCGCTGTATCCATGCAGCTCAATGCGCTCCTTTTCTCCGCTTTGCACCCACCTTGATATTTTGATTTTGTTGATGTTAGCCATATCTGCACTGAGATTTCTCCAGTCTTGTTTTATGACCTCTGATACCTCATCATCCCATTTCAAATCTGTGCTCCACACACGTTGAAATAAGAGCTTGAGTCGAATTGTTAGTGGGGCCAGCCAACCGAGAGGGTCGTATACTTTGGAAATGTCTGCTAATAGGTTTCTCTTTGTAGGCTTAGATAATGGATCTTCTGTCATTTTGCACTGGAATGTGAATGTATCATCTTCGGCAATCCATGTCAAACCCAAAGCCTTTGTTGATTCTTGATGGCGAAAGTCAAAATTAGCTTGACTTTCTGAACTGTTTTTCATGCTTTCCAATAATGCTGGTTCATTCGAACACCATTTGCGGAGATTAAAGCCTCCTGACCGCAGAAGGTCAATAAGGTCAACTTGTAGTTGTTTTGCTGATTCTATGGTATGACTTCCACTCAGCAAATCATCCATATAGAACTGATTTTTTAAGACCTGTGATGCTGCTGGGAAGGTCTCAGATTCATCTTCTGCTAGCTGTTTAAGCGTCATCATAGCTAAGAAAGGGGCAGCTTTTGTTCCGTACGTGACGGTTGCTAGTTGATAATCTTGTAATTGCTGATTAGCTGATGCACGCCAAATGATTTTTTGATATATCTGGTCATCTTCATGAACCAGAATTTGCCTGAACATCTTCTCGATGTCGGCAGTGAATGCATGCTTATACTGTCTCCAATTAAGGATTAATGATAGCAAATCTTGCTGCAAATTGGGTCCTTTGTACATGAGGTCATTTAAACTGTATCCTGATGATGACGATCCTGATGCGTTGAATACCACGCGTAAAGACGTAGTCGTGGACTCCGCACGTTTCACGCAATGGTGTGGTAAGTAGTAACCCAAAGTGTTGTTGCTGTCTGCTGGATGCATGTGTCCTAGCGTGATATATTCATTTATGAACGATATGTAGCCCTCTGCCACGTCTTTCTGTGTTTGGAATTTTTTCTCCAATTGATGAAATTGTGCTATGGCCTTGTGTTTTGATTGACCCAATTTTTCATTTACGTCGGGATGCAGAGGGAGACGTACGACATATCTTCCGTCAGCCTGTCTTTTTGTTGTTGATTTATAAAATTGTAAACAATGTTGATCTTCGGCGCTTATGTCGTTGCTCTCTGATATATCTTCGATCTTCCAGAATCTTTGGAAATCGAGCTCATTGATCATGATAACGTTGCAATGATATGATTTTGCTCCATTGGCGTTCCCACAAAGGATCCAGCCAAAGCGTGTCTGCTGTGCTATTGGTAGGCAATCGTTCTCTTTAACAATACCACTCAATATAATTGTTGAATAAATGTCGGCGCCTAGTAACAAATCGACTGGCCGGCTCACGTAAAACTCGGGGTCAGCTAACTGAATTTGATCTATAAAAGGCCATGATGGTTTTGCAAATGAATTATTTGGCAAGTTGTTGATTAACTGTTTCATGATGAAGACGTCTGCATTTAAGGAGTAATCATTGTAAAGTGATGATATAGTTATGGACATTACTCCTTTGCAGTTGCTCTCTTTTGCTCCTACGCCAAAAATGACTCCTTTGCAACGTTTACGTTGCAACCCTAATTGCTGGGCGGCGTTTTCGCTGATAATTGATGTTTGTGAGCCTTGATCAATAAGAGCTCGCAATGTTTGATAAGATCCATCAGCTGATTGCACGTGGACCAGTGCTGTTGCTAAAAGTACTTCGCCGGCTTCTTCTTGCAATACATTATTTTTGTGTACAGTCGGTTGTTTGCTTGCGTCATTAGCAGACGGCATGTTCTTTGTTATTTTACCGAGCGCTTCATGTAACAATGTATTATGATCCTCTTTACACAGGCGGCACTTCTTGATAGAGCGGCACTCTTTGCCATGATGATTGTAAAGACACTTTTTGCAAAGCGACAGTTTCGTAATTGTTGTTAGTTTCATGTTAGGTTGTAATTCTAGAAACGTGTCGCAATGGAAAATTCCGTGATTTTTGTTACAAACCGGGCAACTTTGTTGACTGTTATGAGCTGGTTTGAACGAACTTGATTTATTAGCCGAGTAATTTTGATTGCTTGTAAATGACTTGTAATAATGGGATTTTCTTACAGTCGAATTTGATGTTTCTTGGTTATGATATGCCTTCGCAGAGTCTGGTTTGCGCTTTGATGACTCTAATGACGTGAACTTACTCTCCAGAAATTCTAGTAGTTCCTGAAAAGATGGTAAATCCCTGGGGTTTTTTAACGATTCAATGTAGTCGTTATGCGTATCTGCGTCTAGCTTGTTAGATATGATGTAAACAAGCATCGGGTCCCAGGAGCTTATTTCGACGCCCAAGGCCTTAATGGCATTGAGACACTCGTTGGTCACATCATGCATCTTCTTGATTGCTGCTGCTGATTGATACTGGAGTGTTGGTAAATTCATCAAAATGCTGAGGTGCGAATTGAATATTAGCTTATCGTTGTTGTAACGGTGGTTAAGAATGTCCCAACTGATTTCGTAGTTATCGGAGCTAATATGTAGGTGCTGTATTAATTTTTCGGCTTCACCTTTTAGTTTACTTTTTAAAAACTGCATTTTTTGACCGTTTGAGAGCGACCTGTTGTTATGAATGGATTCTATAAATAAATCCTTAAAGGATACCCATTGATGATAGTTGCCGCCGAATGTTGGGATATCCATTTGAGGTGTAGCTTTCTCTCTATGAGTTTGAGACCACATTTTGCTATTGATGGCTTTCTTGACGTCATGATATTTTTTCTCGTGCTTGAAGAATGTTTCTTCGTATTCTAAATTTTCTACTAAGAGCTCGCTATCGATCTCCCAGTGGAGAGCATCGATAACAGACCAACGCACTTGAATGGACTTTAAAATGTCTTCGAACTCCCATTTTTCAGAGACAGCGTCGAGGTTGATGATACTGATAGTTCTTTCAAATGCCTTGAAATTGCTTTTCTGTTTACGCAACATCTCTTCTAACTTGCTGCTAGTGCCCCACTCCCGCGGAGCCGGGTTTCTTTGAAATGGTGGATGAGAAGATGATGCTGTGTCTTGATGATGTGTCTGCCCTTTATCCTCTGCAGACAACTGATTCATGATATATGCTCTTGCTTCGATGTAAAACTCTGATGTTTGCTTGTAATCACTTACAAAATACTCGTCTGATTTATCGTCAAACTCGCACAACTTGATATTATTGCTCTGATATTGTTGCCAATAAGAATCTAAGGTGTTCAAGCGTCTCTTGATGTGTGCCGTTGTCTTCCGGTCGGTGCCATCTTTTTTAAAATTTGTTAGGAGTTGTTTCATAGAATCTTGGATTAACGTTTGATTTGCCAGAAGATCTTCCATTATGCCAGACTAGATGCAAGATAGTGATAAAAGATTGATGACTCACCGAAGTATCCTGGTACACTTACTTCACTGCAATTCCATGTGCAATCCACGTGGTTCACACCCGCGAAGTAGGTCCCACCTTCGGCGGTTCGAAGGACCAAAAAGATGTATGGTTCGCACCTTACACCTTTGAATGTTTGTAGAATTGAAAGAGTAAATTGATAGAAATTGATTTATTTATACTGAACTGATAGTATTACTAATAATGAGTTTGATGAGGTGAGTCCGCGGCGGCTGATAATGCGCAACTGACGCGTTTTACATAGAACGTGGAAATGGTGCTAATGCTATGTCAGCGTTATGAAAATAATGTGCGGTGTTGCACCGTACAAGGTTATAAATAAAAACAAGGAAAATTAACACACACTGACATGCACTTAAGTGTGTTTGGTTAGTAAACAGTACTTAGTTCTTAGTTAAAAGTATTAAAGATATTAGTTGCGTAGAAAAGTTAGTAAAGTTGTTATTGAAATTCACACATTCACAAAAAGACGTTAAACCATAACCAAAAACTTCAGAGCTTTGCGTAAGCGAAATAAAGTTTTAGTCCAACACAATAAGGTTCATCAACAAATTCCGGGAAGCGAGCCGCGGCGATTCCGGGAAGCGGGCGATGGTGTGCTCGACGCGCGGTAATAATAATTTGCGTTTTGCAAGTTTTTGACGATGTTTTGCTTGATATTTCGTAAAGCACTAAAGCAATCAAAAAGTTGTTTTCACTGATAGATATCTTGTGTCACTAGCTTTAATTGTATAATGGTCACTGAGTCTAAACACAACTTTAAACTACATTTTACGAATATTAAATACGGAGCAAAGTGTCGGTGATGCTCACTGCGTGGTTGCCGCGCGTTAATATTCTATACATTCATTGCATTATAATAAACAAAACAAAACATTCAAGCTAAGTATATTTTACAGCAACATATCACTAAACTAAAAAGTTAATTTCACTATTAAAGACTGAACCCATCTCGAAGCAAACTTCAAACTTACAGTTCCCCTAGGAACGTAAACTAGACGTAAATTTGCACACGAACACACTCTATTAAAACCGTATATCACAGCATTAATACGTCTACACATCGTGTACGTGATGCTTCTATCTCTACGTTGTTCTATCCGCTACTACCCGCTCATACAGAATGTATATGAATGGCCGCCTTGTTGGAGCTAAAATTTTATAATCTTGCATTTTCGTAGAGAACTTCGGCAAGGGTTAAGTTCCCGTATCGCCTTTATTAGGTTAATACGGCCTTGCCATTCCAAAGGTTTCGCAAGTTGGACTATTAAGGCCCGTTGTTGGCCTGATGTGCTTGCAACTTGCATTAGCCAAGATAATGGCTTGTCTCACACATTCGGGGACCGTTTTGTAAACAATGAAGCTATGAAATTTTATGATAACGCTGCTTACGCCTAAGATAAACAGGCTTTTACTGATGTAACTAGTGACATGGGTTACTCAGAATTTTATTAAACAAGTTTATTCAAATTTAAACTTGTAGTTTAAGAAACAACCATAGCTTTACTTTTCGGATTTTTGTGTTCTAATTTTCAGTGTCGTTTAGAAATTTAACCCTTAGTAATTCAATTTTATACCTAATTACGCCTTACCTACACACACACATTAAAGTCAAAATTATAACACCCGCTCTTTTTACATACATACATAAATCAAATCAAAATAGTGATGGGTTGCTAGTCGCATCGCCTATAATGTTATGATTCCTAGGATTTTCGCCCATTCCCTCGATGGATTTTTGCGTCGGGGTTTAGTAGAAAAATATATTATTATAGTTAAGTAGTAGAATACTGTATATTGCACTATACTAGTTATCATAAAATAAGTAAAGATAAATATTTAGTGAACTTGAACTTCGGAATCTGTTCGGAACGTGATTTGGTCGCTATCGAAAGGCCTAATGCCTGTTTTGGTTCTTATACATTTGCTCGAGTATAAATACAATACAATTTAATATTAATCTAAAGATATTAAGGAACTGTTTCACCACTCTCTGTTAAGTTCCACTTATCTTAAGTGTCAGTTATATATGATGACGTCTATGTCTGTTTCGTAGTATAAATATGCACGCGACATTATTATTAGTTTATTATAAAATTATAAAAAGACATTATAAAAAGTCCAGTAGTTGCCAAAGTTGACTTGAAATTTGGTACATCTGTAGTTAGTATGACAATGACAATGCAAGTACAATCTACTTGAAATCAACAAAACAAACATGCTTGTATTAAAAAAAATACACAAAATTGTTCATACTAATGGGAGCCCAATGAAAAGCGGCAATCAAAAATGACTGTTAAAGAATTTCTTGACGTTTATAGTTTGATGTCATCTCGCTCCATCATAATTAATTACATTTGATTTAAGCGGCCCAACGGGATAATCCATTAGCCGTTATGCACCCGAAATTAGACGGCACAACATGCTCGCCGTCGGCGGCTAACCGCAAACTAAATTGCGGGTTCGAGTGCGCAAGATATGTGTCATAGGAGAACCTATGAGCACATTTAGTGGTAAACACACAGGGTGTAAATGGAATACATAATAATATAATATGTAATGGTACATAGAATGTCAACGAGACATTCTATGTATGAGATAGGGTCCGCAACGAGCATATCAGACAAAAGACGAAAGTCGTCGACATAGCCCGAAGGATTAGTACGTTGAAATGGCAATGGGCTGGTCACGTTTGCCGTAGAACTGACAACCGTTGGAGCAAACGTATCCTAGAGTGGAGACCACGGGTGGAAAAGCGTAGTGTGGGACGCCCTGCGACGCGTTGGACGGATGACCTTAGGAGGACAGCTGGCAGTGCCTGGATGAGGGAAGCCCAGGATCGCAAAAGTTGGCACAATATGAAGGAGGCCTACGTCCAGCAGTGGACGGACAATGGCTGTAGATAGATAGATAGACATAGAATGTACCAGTTGCTTCTCTTCCCGAGCACATGGTAAAAGCCCATCGAGGGATTGGGTGAAAATCTTAGGGATCATGTTATATAGGCGACCTGGCTAGCAACCGATCACTGTTTTGATTCCCCTTTCCATCCATACGCCCACAATTTTGCTGAGCGTGGTCTTTAGGTCTAGTTACCTTAGGCTCTGTCTACCCCGTAAGGGATAAAGACGTGATTTATGTATGTATGTATGTAAATGCAATACTGGCGTTATAAAGGATTTTTTATTAGACAAAGCTACAAAATTTTAGATTAGCTTTTACCTAGTACCTGTGCGTGTGATGTGATTAAAATTAATCTGGAATACTCCGCCAGATGGTAGCGTTAGTTTTACTGAACACCCTGTTAAATAAATTCACAGTTGTTTTATTGGAGTTGACACAAATGTTGTTGTTGTGTGATTGTCAGTGTTAAAAATGCAGGTAGAGGTGAATCAAAATATTCAACCCAATCCACCAAAGAGAATGTACGAAATTTAATTAGGTACAGATCGTAATTATCCACAACACACAACTAATTAGCGCTGTGATTGTTTCAAATTAATGAAAAACATTCCACGGAGCTACATCAGTATTTAATTACGTATCAAAACTGTGAAAATTAATTTATTTTAAGTATCTTAACTACCTTAATTTAACTTTGTAACGTGAAATTATAATGTGATTCTTGTTTTCAATACAACAAAAAAATAATTTCATAAGAGTTATGGTAAAGTTTCATTTTTTACGAACTTTTCGTTGACAGTAAGTCTACTAAATTGATTGTTATTCAAACACATTTCAAATCAATACGACTTACAAAAAGTTATAAAAATCGTTTTGCAACATTTAAGTAGTATTTTTAACGATAATCTACGGCGGTAATTTGAAACGAGACACGCCGGAAATAACGTAAAAATATATGGTGTGCCATTCTCGCGTAGCAACTACAAAAGAAAAGTAAAATCTGCAAAAAATTGGAATCACTGATCAATGAAAACAAATAGGTTACGTTGCTCGTGTGCAATTTCAGTGCAAGGCTACATTCCTTGTTAGGATCGCGGTCTAGTGATTAGCTGCTCGGTCGACGCAGGGCGTGATTAATCTGGGAACGGTGGTCGTCTCGCCACCTGCCTAGTGCAGAGTTAGCACAAAGCACTTGTGATGTCGGTTCCGCCCTTTTTTTGCTTGTTTTCTTGCAAGAAAGGCAAACGGATCAAGGCCCATACATCCTAGTCTGATGTATTAATATTTTTCTAATTTTAAATCCCTGTCGCAGACAGAGTTGTCTTCGTCTATTCTAGTTTAGTATTAACCTGCCAGTTTTTATGGGTTTTGTAAAGCGATAGTGTAGGTACTTTACGGCGAGAAGCAGAAGGCAGATACTAGGAGATATTAAACAGGTAGGTATGTTTTTTCACTTGAAATTCTTCATTTGTCGATCACAACTACGTTAATTTCTTGTATAATACGTACCTAGACTATTTTTACTGACTACAAACAACAGTAAGCACAGAAACCGTTTGGTCCTATTGCATAAATTATATTCTATGTCATATGTAAGAATAAGCACAAGCTATTAATTTCAGATTTGTTTTAGCATAAAATATGACGCGTTTGCCATGTGTAAACCCGAGACAATACTACTATGCAAGTACCACACATGATTTATCATTCGCGAAACAATATGTCAGGCGATGGAAATTTTTTGGTCACGGGGAATTTGGTTGCGTGCGTGCTACGCATTTGTGTGACGGTTTTATTTTATAACTAGATAGCTGCTGTTGGCCGCAACTTCATCTACGCAGAATAAAATATAACCCATGTTCATCAGGGATAATGTAGGGTTCTAATGGTGAAATAACGTTTCTAAATGGTCATGGTTCTCATTTGAACTCCATCCCTCCACGAGTTCCCGAGAAAAAGGTTCTTGACAGGCAGATAGGCAGACGTACAACGAACTGATCCTAAGCGGTTCCTTATTATCTTTTTAGTTAGGTAGGAACCCTAAAAACAAAACGGCTTCCACATTAATGTACTCAAGTCAAACCGTACCTTAGTAAATCCATCTTCAAGCGTTACGGTCTTTGCTTTTACCGAATTCAGAGTTTATTCTATTCGTAGCCAGAAGTTTTAGTTCACTGTTTATCTGCAGGCACAGTGATGTGTGGCCAGCCCGTCGCAATGTCGCGAAGATGGATTTAATCTGGCAACACTGGAACACGGCGAATCTGTATGTGTTGTAGTGTGGCCATAATTCAGCGCTTCCGATATTTATAGCCTAGTTGGTGAGGTTTAACACGTTCGGTGTTTGGAACAAATAAATATCTACTTGTTTTTTTTTGTTATAGGTGGAATTGGAATCTCTGAGAGAAGTATAAAAAATCTCGATATTCCCACGGGATCGGGATGTAGGTATGCGTGAAAAATCCCAAAGTTTAAACCGTAAAGTTTACAGTACTCTTTATTGCTTAGTTCAGACCATAAAATTTACTTTATGAAGACTACGATATGTGGTACTGGGAAACTTTCCATTGAAATTAAATTAAAATAAAATAACACGGGATTTCAGCTGTATGAAGTCGCAGACATAAGTTTGTCTAATAATATGTCACTTTGAAACTAGGTTTTGCTGGAAAAATTGATATGAGCTTTAACGTCTTTCTTACTATTTATGAATAAGTAAATGAGTTAATAATCAAACGTATCAATCGAAGCTATAGGTATTTATTAAACTATTCATCGGGCAGTGTTTAGTATTCCATCAAGAATCACGGCTCGACGAGGGCGCCAAATACTTCATTAGCCTACTTCACGCCGCCCGCCTTTAAGGGACAGTGGAAATTCCATTACGTACAATGAAAATATATTTCAGCTGATCAACACGCTTTATTGGAAGATATCCTCGGATTTTTGAAGATAGAACGGTATATAAATGAGCACAAACGGCAACGAATCCGTTTTTTATTTGACGATAAGGGTGCGTTTTTAAGAAGCGGAGCGGAGACGAGCAAGATCCACCCCTTACCTACACTTACATTAGTTAAAATTTCTATCACACTAGTTAAACACACATGACATTAATTTCAATCAATCAACATTACATTAGTTAAACCTATATCACATTGATTGTAATCATCATTACATTAGTTGTAATCCACATCATTTTAGATGAAATTCACAGCACATTAGTTACAATTCACAGCACATTAGTTGACGTTCACAGCATGTTAGTAGAAATCCACAGCACATCAGTTGAAATTCACATCACATTAGTTAAAATCTACAGGACATTACTTGAAATCCAGAACACATTAGTTGAAATTCACAGCATGTAAGTTGAAACTCAGATCACATTAGTTGAAATCCACAGCTCATTAAATGAAATCCACAGCATAATTATTTAAAATCCACAACGCATCAGTTGGAATTCACATCACATTAGATGAAAATTCACATCACATTATTTGAAATCACACCACATCAGTTGAAACTCACATCACCTTAGTATAAATCCACAACACAATTGACTTGATCTACATTAAATTAGTTAGAATACACAGCACATGAGTTTGAAAAAAATCACCCCCCAGATTCTGTTTGGCAACCAAGCTCCAGGATTAGACATAATTAAAGAATAGTTTCCAAATTATAGTAGGCTATATTTCTGCCAAAATTGTTCCGTATGTTCAACCTTCCCTTAAGCGGATGCTTATTCGAAGCAAATAAAATGTACGTAGTCTGGCAGTTTCCAATTCTGAATGCAAAGAGTCTGCCCCTTGTTTACAATCGAAGACAAGTTAATTGAAGGAAGCTATTGTAAGCCATTGGTTTTAACTTCGTTTCACTTGTATTTATTTAGCTAATAACGATTTCGTTACCGCTTAATTTATTAGTTGCGTTCTTTGAGTTGTAGTCCACCCTTTGTTAGTTTAATGATAAAAATCCTAAATTCAAGAACTCAGACTACAATTGATTTTATTTTTTTTAGATATTTTGATTATTTTTGCGGTTTGAAGACTTTTTTTTGTTTCATTTTCCATTTTTGTGTAATTTTTTCATACAATTTCGTCACAAAAATGAGGGCAAAGTCATAAAAAATTAAGAAAAATTAAGCAATTTTTTTGGACATATGGTACATTTTATATGAAAAATGCCCTTTCGTTTTGTCGATCATTTTTAGGGTTCCGTACCTCAAAAGGAAAAAACGGAACCCTTATAGGATCACACTTTGTTGTCCGTCTGTCCGTCTGTCAAGACCCTTTTTCTCAGGAACGCGTGGAGGTATGAAGCTGAAATTTATATCAATTACTCAGGTCTACTGTCCCTTGAAGCTGTGAAAAAATCAAACTTCTAAGCCAACGCAATCAAAAGATACAGCCGTTTATGCCGCAAATTTCCGCAAATTTTCAACTCTCAAGGGAATCAAAACCTACAAGGTAGTTCCCGTGAACGCAGAATCTTGAAATTTGGTATGAAGGTAGGTCTTATAGCACAGATTAAAGAATAATTGCGAAAACCGTAAATGTGTATGTATGTCTGTATATAGCAGTGACCAATATAAAGTAACCCCACACTGCGTACATTTTGCTTTGGAACAGGGCTCTGCTTACACTGGTTTTAGATATTTATAGATAATGATACGGAACCCTCGGTGCGCGAGTCCGACTCGCACTTGACCGGTTTTTTATACAAATTCTCTCTACATAAGAACCTTGTTCTGACATCAACAAATATTTGTAAAATTATTGCTCAAATTGATCTAGGCGTTCTCGAGTTTTGCTCTTAGCAGCTTAAGCAATGCATTCAATGACAACGGGTCGATTTTCTAAACGATGTTTTTTGTAATTTTGCCATTTTTGAAAAATGTTAGTCCTCTGCCAACTCTTACTGTAATAAAATCTAAAAGGTTCTATGTAACCACAAGTGAAAACCAATTAATAAGCCTCATTGCGTTTCCTAACAGTAGGTATCAGAGTCTACTCCTGTGCGGAATTGAACTCACCTGCAGTTATTAGGAAGCGAGATCTCTCTCTTAATCCCATAATTGGTGCAAGTGAACAGTGCAAAGCGGGATTGAGAGATAGTCAAAATTCTTCTATTTTCCTACGTAGCTTTAGAAAACAATTTATTTTAAGATTACCCACTGTAAAAATATAGTCAGCGGAGCAAAATTTGGCCCAGTCTCGATACATACAAGAAACGTCTTTTTTAGTTTGGTGGTACACAACCAATTTGTAAGAAAAAGATCACAGCTTCCTTTCTATGTTCCAATTGTTCACATTGTTTGTCTAGCATTACTCAAACATACAATTAAAATGTAATATTTCAATTATTTTCCTGTCATTATTATTATGTAAAACCCTAAGCAGTTAAATGAAACATCTATTCCGTTGAAAAATCAGCCTTTAAACATTTAAAGGGAAATTGCGTTGCTTTCATTCCACACGCTTAGCCGTGCGTGGGCACAAGAATCCTCATTGTTCGTCCATCCTTTGGAAATTAGCGGACTCATTCCTTTATTTAATTATATATCTTTGAGAAAAAAGAAAAAAAGGTCATTTTAACCTTTTACATTAAAATTCAGCATTAATTGACACATTCAATGTGTCATTTAACATCAAACCTGATAACTAAAAAAATTGTGATTTTGTCGAAGAATCTTGGGGGCTGGATTTTGATACCATTCGAAAGAAATGGCAATTAAAAATATACGTTCCTTCAAAACTAAGTACACTTAGTTGAAATTATGTTTTAGGGATGTGTTTTTCTAATACACTTTCAAGATCAAAAATTGTGATGAATTTGCAATAAGACTTAGGGGAGACCGAGGCAAGTTGAGACAGAGGTGAGTTGATACAAAGCCTTTTTCTCTGCACCTATGACAGTTAGTGAGGTCACAACTTCACACAAACTGTGGAGTGTAGAAAGAGCAACGAATTAGCGAAGTTACCAGCCCGATAAACTGACACAGTTCAGAGAAATCGGCTTTGTATCAACTTACCTCTGTCTCAACTCGCCTCGGTCTCCCCTACTTTATTTAGAAATTCACATCACTAAGTTTTGGGAGAACGTAGTTTTTTACTTTTTTCTAATTGTATCAAAAACAACCACCAGTAACAAAATATCATAATTTTTGGGGTTCCGTTCCTCAAAAAGACAAAAGTAACCCTTAAAAGATCATTTTGTCGTCCGTCTGTCTATCTGTCCATGAGGACCCTTTTTCTCAAGAACGCGTAGTGATATTAAAATTGAAATTCATACCTACCAAATAGATACTGAGGTCTGCCGTTCCGCTTAAGTCGCATTTCCCATAAATTCGCAAAGGGATCAAAAATCTATAGGGTACCTACTTTCAGTTGTCCTATAAATTTGAAATTTGGTACAAAGGTTTATAACACAACTGATGAAATAAATCTAAAAATCTGTTTTTTTAACGTATGTCTAAGTAACCAATATAAAATGATCTCACACTGCCTACATTTTGCGTAGTGCAGGGCTCTGCTAACACTGGATTTTACTTGCCGAATTTGTACGGAATCCTTTATGCGCAACTTTGACTCGCACTTGTCTGGTTTTTTCTTGTAATAATGTCCAATTCCGCTGTTCGCTAACTATTTAGACCACCCAGAGGTAATAGCACTAGCAGTTTCATTCTGTTGAAGCCGATTATGACCGCCTGTAATGCCCCCTTACAATGTCGCTCAATGAGCTCATGGGCACTCCACACGTCCAATCGTTCGGAAACATTGTTGCTATATCTACAGCCCTAGACGACTGCGAGGCGAGAGACTATACGGCTTGGCCAAGAAGAATATCATAAATTAATTGACGTACGTGTAAAATGTTAGGCACTATATCCACACTAGCTTTTGCGCGTAACTTCGTCTGCATAGAATTCGTTTATCGCTAGCCCGGACTTACGCAATTTTCCGGGATGAAAAGTAGCCTATGTGTTATTCCAGATTATAATATATCTATGTTCCAAATTTCATCCAGATTTGTCCAGCCGTTCTGGCGTGAAAGAGTAACAAAGATCCATCCATACTTACAAACTTTCGCGTTTATAATATTAGTAGGATATTTTATGTCTGGATATGGACAAGCAATTTGGTTATTTAATGGAAAGTGACCACCACCAGTTGTGGACATCTTCTGTACCTAGAGAATTGCAGGTGCGTTGTCAGCCTAGAGGGCTGTGTTTACTCTCCCCGCCGGTACAAGCTGTGAAAGCAATGCTGCTTGCCGGCAGGTTTTTTTTTATATAAGAGGGGGAAAACGAGCAGGACACCTGCAAGACTTGGGGTATCACAGGTGCGTTGACCGCTCAGGGAATGTTGCAGCAGGAAGTTGGTTCCAGATCTTTGTTGTGGAATTGCGAGTAAGGTCGAAAGCGAGGGGCTTTGGAGGATAAGTACGCAAGTACAGCCATTTAGGAGAAAAAGTGCCTCAATACCTTGTAAATTCAAAAATTTCCAGCACTCAAAATGAAAATTTTCGAACAGATTTTATGTTTTTACGTGCGACTGCTAAAACAATGGAAGTTTGAAGAGCCTAGGTTAACAAGACCCAAGTTATAAAATTGTTACTTATATAACAGCTGAGTAAGCTTTATAGTACCTGCTTACTTAATAAAAAGCAGCAATTTGCAAGTTTTAAAATGAAAAGGGGATTACGTTAATGCAGTCGGTCGAGTCGAATACTGAAGCGATTAACCGGACGATTAAACGAGCAATCGACGATTAAAAGAATTACATCAATTGGGTCGAAATGAGCCAAATCCATAAAAAATGTAAAGTCTCTTTTCATACTTTTAGTCGTCTCCAGAAAATAGTAAAGTAAATAATTGAAATTCTAAAAACCAAACACAGCTTTAGGCCGTTTCAAATTTAATTTAATAATTTTCACTATTAGCGTTTTGATTAAAATAAGACCGATTTATTTTACAAGTCCCCATTTTGACCTTTGATATCTAGTGGTTAAATATGAATACTGCAAAATTGACACGTTCCTACCTAAATAAGATCATAAGTTTGTCGTTATAGCAGGCTGAAAATAAATGGGTGTAATTTCCAAGCACGTAAAAGTTACAACAACATAATTCAAAAATTTTAAATCTGTATTAATGCGGCGTCCGTGTGGCGGGTAAAATATTGCTAATAAACGATTTATCATCCCAAAAGATTTCGTTCCATTAATAATGTAATTTTATACAAACACCATAGATTTGGAATGAACAACAGTTTACTACTTTCTAAATCTATGACAAATACATACATTTACAGATAGGTTTAGTCAGTCTGACATTTTCGTAGTTTGTAAAGAATGAGCGCGCCTGCATTTAGTGGAATATTTTACCTTAAGGTTCAACATTGACTACTAATGTATTATTTTAGGATTCTGTACCTTAAAACGGCAAAAAGAACGCTTGTAAGATCACTTTGTTGTCCAACTGTTTATCTTTCTGTCATTTATTCTGTGTTGGAAGCTAAAAAACATACTTTTGCAATAATTGCAAAAACAAATCACGTTTTTAAGCTAAAACAATCATTAACCAACCAACTTAGAACCTGTTGAAAGTTAATTTTCATACAAAAACTGTGGTGATAAAAAAAAAACAATTAATAAATACCTACTTAAAATTATAATTTTGAAATACCTAATCATAATCTTATGTGTATTCCAATAAAGCCGCTTTTATACAAGATTTTTGAAATTATTTCGAAAGCAGTGGTGCCAAATGACTTTTGAGCGACAAATATTTATATCATAAGTATTACCTACCTGCTGCCATCAATCACACTTCAGATACATGCATAGTTACTGCCCACAAGGATTTAACTTGCGCTCAAGAGGCTATGCAATACAATTTCGATCAACTGTGCAGGTGGGCTCATGACATGGGGTTAGTGATAAATGCATCTAAAACCAAAATGGTCTATATTAAATCCCCTTATAAACAAGTTACAGGGGTCCCCAGTGTCGTGGCTCACGGGCACCTCTGCCTACATAACCCACTAATTGATGGATGTAAATGCCGAGCTATAGAGGTTGTATCGCATCACACTTACCTCGGTCTGATTGTGGATAGTAAATTAAATTGGAGGCCACACATAGACCATATATGCTCCAAATTAAGGTCTATAGCAGCTAAATTGTCGATACTGAAGTACAAAATTCCTTATAAAATCCTGCGAACTCTTTACCTTGCAATGGCAGACTCTGTAATTGATTATGGACTAAGCAGCTATGGTAGGACATATAAAACATATATAGAACGAATATACAAATTACAAGTTTCATTGTTGAAGATGATAGTACCTAATTATGTGAAAGCCCGCTACGCAGATGACTACAGTAGCTTATTTAGCCACTGCAGGGTAATTAATATTTATAATAAATTCAGTATGTCCCTACTCTCTGAGGAATGCGCTGCCATACCCACAATCGAACAAAAGACCCGTTCGCACCAACTGCGCCGTTTGGATTATTTGCCAGCTTACAATTTGCCATGTAATAGTAATTCCTATGGAAGGAGAACAAACTCTTACCTAATACCCGCAACACTGAATACCCTCCCAAAGGAATTATTAAGCGAAGTGATAAACACTGCCAACAATCCCAAAACATGTAAAAAGATACTCAAAAATCACTACTTAAGTACCTAGAGAGTGACAACAATGTACCTACTTAGTCTGGTTAGCGAAGCACTGAACCGCTGTAACTCGCCTACTACTACATAAACCCCCAGAGGGTTTTTCAATAGTGGCATATGAACCCCAATTCTGTGTATTTTATATATATATTAAATAAATAAAAATAAAAAAATATATTATAATTGGTTTTTATATAGAACTCTGAATACTGACATTAAAGCCACTGAAAATAAAAGCCTTCACAAATCTTTCGAAGATTAAGTAATGTATTCTTCTCCAAAATATTTGATCTTTCACTTTTTTACCAAAACACGTAGCGAGCCCAATAAAAACATCATTGAAAAGCAACCATGAAAGACCCTTCATTTGGCTGGGGCACGTAGTAACGAGATCAATGGGGATGTGTGCTGCTGCATCCGAGTGTTGTCTGATGTCTGCACACGTCCACCCGCATCAGGCCCTTGTTTACTTCAAATAATCTCGGTAACAGTTATTTTTAAGATTTAGGGGCTCGTGCAAAATACTTCCTTAAATTATTTAAAAAAGTTAACTTAACAGATGGTTGGAATAGTCTGGCTAAGCATTCCTGAAAATGTTTTTTGTGATTTTATTTATAGTATCCATATAATTGGTCGATGTTGCAGTGTTTTATAGTAAGCAATAAAGTTTTCCTACGTATTAATTTTGATTACGCTCTTACTTTACTTTATGGAAATAATCAAAGTCTTACCCACATGCTATGGGTGGTGTATAGGAGTAACGCACGCATTATGGGATTGGTTTAGGGTACATGCTATGTTTACTGCACTGCGTTCCTAATAGTTTTTTTCTTAATTGTGTCTGTATCTGTTTTATTCCCCAATAAGGAAAATAAATAAATAAATGACTCAGTGAGACTAAGTGGGATAGGCGGGATTTTTCCATGTGTCCTTTTTTCAGTATCGTTTAGGAATATACGCTGTTACCATAATTTAATTAACCAATAACAAAGAATATAAGCCAATGTAATGAAAATAAAAATCTTCTTCTTCATGTACCTCTTCAGTAAAGATTGGCCGTTATCTTTTTGTATTCTTCTTTGTCAATAGCCAGACGGAACAGCGAATGGAAAAATTGAACATCGCAAATTTTGAGTAGGTAAAGGACGTGGATTGTTTTGTTCCGATTTTATGGTGAGGCGATAACCGACGATGATTGGCATCTTTCATTTCACATTTAATTTCAGTCTCTATATTTTATACTCTAAAAATAACACAAATTAATAAATACGGATCCCAGAGTATTAAATTCTACATTGCGCCTACTCCAGTGAATGTTGTACCCTTTTCACAAAAGACTCTCGGTAATGCCAGACGGTTTGGCTAAAATTGACTTTTGGGTCGACTGAGTTCTGAATAGAAGTTGCCAATGCTTATTTAAATGTTCGGGTAATCGCGAGACTGTATCGCTTAAACGATATTGAGTTCGGATTTAGTAATCCAAGTTGAAGGAGTCAGGGTGCAAAAATATATTACTTCTAATTTATTTTCAAAGAAAGCTTTTTTAAATTATGTAGGTACCTTTAAGAAACGTTTTCTAAACGCCACGTTAACGCCGACTATTTTTGAGAATATAACAGAAATTGGTCAGGAAGGATAAACAATTTAACTATTTCACAGGACGCCTTAGCTTGCTTTGGGTTTGTATTGGATACTCGGACGGACGGAACTGCTCAATATCATTTCAGCACGCACAGCTGACTCTCCTTCAAATTTCTTCGCCATAAGCGCATTTACATACCTAAATTTCATCAATAGCACTATGCAAAGTTAACACAATTGGTGTTCAAAAGTTTAAACGGAAATATTTTATTCATAGCGCACCGCTCTGTCCGAACCGATGAATTTGTATGACGCAGATAACGCGTTTATTGTCACGGTTAGTAAATAAAGTCTGTCGCATCCACCAATCATGTACAGAGATCACGTAGAAAGCCGTCCCGATGAAAGGTATAATCCTATCAATTATTACGGCCGTGCCCCAATTCAGCAACTGTTAAATGCAAAAGGAAAAAAAATGAGCAAAATATTGGACGAACTAATTTTGGCGAGGACTTCGTTGTTTGTGTTGTGTAGCCGTTTCGACGTTTTTGAGAGTTGCTTCTGAATTAGATAGGAATGCCATGTTGCTTTGTTCCATTTCGGCTAAAATAGAATCCGAAAATGTTTCTGCAGCGCATTTGGAGCATTGAAGTCTGCTAAAAGTGAAATAATTTAGGGTTAGGTTAGGTACTCAAAACTTTATGAAAGGTAGATTTTTAAAATCACATCGGAGTAAAAATCGCTTGAAAAAGGTTAAAATATTTGTAATACTACAAAACTAACACTGGAAAAAAATAGTGTACTCTTTGTAACGTACTTTTTTTGTCACATTATTATACCTATACAGTTGTGATTTCAAAAATAATCTCAAATTCAATAAAAGGTAAGTTTTCTACCAAGTATTTTTCTCATTCTGAGAGGAGGCGTGTGCCCAGCAAAGGGAAGTACCTACAAATTTTTAACTTTTTGAATGGGGTCTATATTTTGTCCCAAAGTTGAAGTTCCGACGGTTTGTCACAATTTTCGTTAGTCATATAGCGTTTTATTTCTGAAACTGTATCTTTTTTTTTTCAAAATTGGCAGGTAGTAAATTAACTAACTATACTACTACTACATTTTGATAACTTTTCCAAAATTTCTGAAAAATGCACGATTTCATGACCAAAAAATTATGGGACAAAAAGAGACCCGTTTCCAATTTAGTCACACTTTTCATCTTCGAGTACCTACAGTTTGACTCTTTAAAATTAATTATTTGTCACTTTTTTAAATGCTTTGTACAATAATCTCAGCCATGGAAATGTGATTACTGCGGTTGGCGGCACACACCTAACCAGCCGGTAAGAGGCTACAGCAGCCTAGGAGTCTAATAGCTCCGGAAAGATCTGATGCAGAAGGCAAAGGAAAAACCTCTGTATTAAATTCCCAAGAAAGTCAACCACTCAGGCAAGAGTGTAACGCCAAAGAAGAAGAATTTAGAACTAGTTCAAACCTAAAAATATCACGCTTCAGTATTCCACGGCACATAATTTATATTCTTACCAACGTATTCCAAGCGCAATGCATAACTGTACAGGGACTCACTAAATGACCCCATACTGTATCAATAACCACGCCACTTCATCAGCGCTAAAACCCCATGGGATTCAGAGTGTTTTCGAATATGGCTCGATTTTTCCAATACAATGAAAATGTTCTCATAAATTCTAACCAACTGTAGTAAAGTAAAATTGTTAAATATGCTGTGCACACAGCACTGGCGCCATTACTAAAGCGAACTAAATATAAGAGACATTTTACGTTGATACAAAGATTAAAAGTGCATGCGTTAGAAAAGAATTTGCTTGCGTCGTTTTGGTTTCATTTAAATCTTTATGTTATTAAATTAGAGAGATTAGTTGTTAATCAACCAAATAGCTATGCTAAGTTGCTTGCTAAATTAGTTAATGCTTGATACTTGTCACTTACTCTTGTCATATCTGTGTAAACAGTACGCGAACCGCTGTTCCAATATTAAACATTAAAATCTGTCCTACTGACACTAGTTCTTAAGTTTATGTATTAGGTACTGTACTTACTCGTAAAATTGCTTAGTATTTAATGCAAATGATTAGAAGTCGGGCCTACTTCCTACGCGGCAAGAACCTACCTTTTGTCACTTATCAAGTGGAGTGAACATTCGAAGCTACTTTTTTGACATCAATGTAGACAGCAACTGGCCACTAGTCACTCCACAGATAAGTCCCTAATCATTACTAGCAACAAAATACTAAGCTCATGTAAACCATCATTACACAAGAAAGTGCGTTACAAAAAGTACTAGCTGTAGTCAGATTACTTTATGAAAATGAGTAGTAGTATTTTTCACGTAATCATACTCGTCTAGATCGCAATATTAATTCGAGAGTTTAGGGCCTCACTTAGTTCCAAATACTTATTGCCGTCTTGTTCTTGGCGCATCTAAGTTCATTGGCCTTTCCAACGGTCGTTAATGGTAATAGAGTAAACAGAACTCATATCCATCCCTTAGGATTACAACTTTACACCACAACACCGCTATGTTACGTAAGCACCGAGATGTTCCGAGCTTTCGCCAGCTTAAAGCGGAACTGACAAATCTAATTGTTTTCGATGGGAGAGAACACAATATTTCCCATTTTCAGGATCCCGGGGGGTTACGATCAGCTCTTCTATTAGTTCAATTTGTTACAGAATATGATACGGCGGAGTCTACTTCGCTCTTGCCAAATGTTAAGAAATTGTGTGTGTTGCTATTTATTTCCGTTGAGACTTAATTTTTCACTGTTCATGTAAATATTGCTGGCACAAAACTAACTACGTATATATTATCGCCATTAGGTAAGCTATTTGTTAATATACCCGTCGGCATTATTCGGAAGTAATCGTGTATTCACGGTGGGAAAGGATTATTCACTACATCTTTACATGTAAATAATGAATGAAAAATGCAAAAACAATAATTTGCCTCTTTCTAAGACGCCCCTCCCACTAATTCCAAGTTTAAAAATAAAAATAAGATCTCAAGACACCCTCTGTCACACAGCGAGGACAATATGCAGATTGCATCATCTATGTGAATAATATCTACCTACTCTTTATTCCGAAGCTAATTCGATAAACTGAAATGCGAGGCGTTAGGGGAAAAATTTACTTGAAATTCTCGAATATATTTCAAAAGACTCGTTACATGATTTGGTGTACGGCTTTTACGGGAAAATGAACCTTTCGAGATAAAGAGGAAGATTTGGGCTTCAGATTACACAGCCTTTTCTTATTCAGTTTAAAATTGCTGATTTTTAAGTGGAATGGTGTTGAAGATTCCTGGATATTATTTAAGGCGGCGATAATTCAATTTACATTTTTATTTTAGTACTATATACCTGTAGCTCGCGATTTGGCTTGCACAGACTTCGTTTATTGCAACACCGAGGAAACTATGTATTGTCAAACCTCGACGCAAAATGAGGGGTGATAAAAGCTAGACGTCTATCTCTCTCTCTCTCTCTCTCTCTCTCTCTCTGTGTGTGTGTGTGTGTCTATGACGTCGTAGCTCTTAAGCACATAGACCGATTTTTATGTGGTTTTTTCATTCGAAAGCCACTTGCGGTGGTTCTTAGCTTGTTCTGTGAAAATCGGTCCAGTAGTTTGAAGACTAGGTGTCCATTTGATACCTATTGAAAATTGAAATTGATTAGCTTTTATAATTGGAATAACCATTTCCCAGCTGGCCAAGTGGCACGCAAGTACCTAAACGATCGACCGCGTAAGTGATGCCATTTAAGTTTTTTTTAATTACTCTAATTGTTCCTGATTCTAGCGTTCACGTAATCTGGGCGTACCTAGTTGTGGGCTTAGTTTTAGGCCAAAGGGTCAGACGGCAAATCAGCGCTGCGGCTTGCCGCAGCAACATGCTGAGCGTGGCCTTTTTTGCGCTATTTGGCACCTAAATAACCTAGTTGTTTTTGTTAGTGAACAAGTTTTTTTAATTTCTGTGCCTATGATGAATTAGTGTCAATAAATCCTACTAATATTATAAACTAGCTTCTGCCCGCGACTTCGTCTGCTTAGAATTATACATTATAAACCTTCCTCTTGAATCACTCTATCTATTAAAAAAACCGCACCAAAATCCGTTGCGTAGTTTTTAAGATCTGAGCATACATAGGGGCAGATAGCGGAAAGCGACTTTGTTTTATACTATGTAGTGATGCGAAAGTTTGTGAGGATGGGTGGACGGATGGATGAGACGATGTGAGACTGGACGGATTTTAATAAAATTTGGAACGAATGTATCTCTATATCCTAGATTAACACATAGGCTACTTTTTATCCTGGATAATTGCATAGTTCCCGCGGGATAGCGATAAACATATCAAAGGTCGTAGCTGCCTAATTTAAGTCTAAATCTTTCATCCTTTAAACTGACTAATACTTTAATTTGCTTTGAGCATTTGAATGAGTATTAATTTAAATACAAGCATGCTAGCAAAAAGAGATTTATGGAACCCTCATCAGTAGGCCAGTGCATAATTACATGCTTAAAAATTATGTCAAATAAAATTACAAAATTAATTCTTTCGGTGCCCTATTTGTCACCTTTGACCCTACTTAGAGATTTCCAATTCATTTTCATTGTCAAAATAATCAACTCCATAAATATGTACTTTATCGTAAATTGTAATCCAATAAAACATTAATTATTCAAAATTCGGATGCACAAACTTAGCCCGACAACCCCTAAAGATTCTAACACGTTCCATTAGCCTTCTGAAACTATAACTCTACTACAAGTTGCATCAGGCGAGTTTCAGAAATTGGTATTAATAGAAGTCAGACTACCAAATTTAATACTCAAGGCAGCTCAATTTAAAATACTGTTCAGAGACAAAGATCCAAATATTGCACAGAATGTAAACGTTTCTATACGCCTCAGAGGTCAGAAAGCACGCGACCGATCACCAACTCGCTGGAATGACATGCTTAAAAAAGCTACTGAGTCCAGCATCGTTATAATATGAGTATAACAACATTGGTAGGTACATCGCTAAGTACTGGCGTAACAATAGGGTGGCAGTGGCAGAAATGCCACGGGCCCCGACTCTATGGGGCCCCCGAATTGGCTGGGTCGAAACGTAGTTGATGCATATTTTTAGTTTAAAGAAATTGCCACGGGGTCCAGACGTCATAAGTACGCCACTATTGTTAAAATATTCGATAAAGTACCCCGAAAATAAAAACATCTACCCGTGTGCCTCGTCTGCGTAAACCAAGCATTGCCTCTGAGGGTATTTATTTACTCTATAGTCAGACAGCCGCATTATTATTCAATACCGAAAGCTCTACAGTGCAGGTAAATACCTACTACTTACTTGTTATTATTCGTATTTGTTACGTACCTAGTTCGTAGTATTGGGTAGTTATCTTGTAGTTAGGTTGCAGTGTCGGCTCTCCCATACTAGACTGCCATCATCGACAAATTAACAGACAAAAATTAAATAACAGTTATAGGATAGTTACAAATATCTGAACGGTAATAATACGAAGGCTTTTCGGCGAAATTTAATTTGGCTTAAAGTTTTTGTGATTCCGATGGGTTGCCAACTGAATGATATCACAACGGTATGCGCAAAAAGATAAATCTGTTTGTTTAAACTCGTTAACATTCGAAATCAGCATAAATTATTCGAATTTAGTTCGAAATAGCGTGAACGCGCCGTGAAAATACAGTCAATTGCGAGTTTAAAAGGCTCAATGATTCCATTACCGTGATTCATCACTATTAAACATAGAAAAATACTGGTATTAGCCAGCAAGTATTTGTTTCGTTTCCCAGGGAATAAAACGGAGGGCATTAGAAATAAAAAATGTAGCACGCACAAAACGTCTTGACCCGTCGCCCACCCTCTTCTAGCCGAGATCCGAAAGGAAAGACACTGTTGACTTGAAGTTCGCACAGGGTACAGAGCGAAAGCTACTTGAAAATAGGTAAATAACAAACGGCGTCATTACCGGGACACCTAACGTGGGTCAACCAGGCAACCGTAAAGGATGTATTAAAGCGGGCCAAACAAAAATATTAGCAAATGTAATTACAGAGAGGAAACGCACCTAATGTCCTGGCTCGAGACGTGACCCCAACAGCGCAACAACGGGAGTTTTTCAAGGAAATGAGTTAACTTTCCGAGCTTGCGTTCTAATTCCGAGTCAACTAGGGCATTATTTATTTTGTTTACGCTGACTGTACCTACTTACCGTTTTTCCGACGGACATTGTTTTTTGTCGCCTTCTTCGCTATTTGTACGCAACTTTGCGCGTTGGGTAACGATGCTAAATGTCGTATGATTGATGAATTCGATTGGATTTACGACTTATTTACCCTGTGAATCGATGTTAACATAATAAGCCAACTCAAATCGTGATCTGGTTGGCTTCTTTCATTTTGTACTTTGTTAGTATGAAAATACAAGCCTATAAACTCAAGAAAAGTGGTTTGAATTGAATTGAGACGTATTTTCCGCCCATTTTACTTTAGAAAAGCATAGACAACCAACGCTGAATGAGAATAAAAAATACTTGTCAACAATAGTATTTATCAACCCAATATTCCTCAAGCTTACTTCCTTAAAAACTGCATTATTACATAGGTATATTGACATCGAAACTCATCAATATAGCGTCAGAATTATCCCGAGTTAAAGGTGATCAAATGCCATCAGTTTCTTTCATATTTTTCCAGCTTGGTGGGTGACAGGCATTTGAGAATTAGAACGTAGGTTTTTAAAGTCTACGAATCCCCCAATCAGGCATAAAATTATTTCCTTTTTCGATCATCTCGTTGCCACTTTTAAACCTAAGTTGACTAAACGAATGAGAACTCAACTTGAAAAATATCTGGCTGGCAGTGGTAAATGCGATCATCAATTGTGGAAGGAACTAGATTTTTTTTATTACAAGACATTCAGTTCTATACCTACTTAGAAAGCTTTTGAAGTTAATATAATGTGCTGTGTGTTTCTTTAATTATTATAGAAAACAAAACTTGGAAGAAATTAGATAGATGTTGCCTTATTTTACGTAATTTAAACTTAACGTCATAAATCATAAACTTTGAGATGAGCAATACTAGTTATTATTTATGCCACTATTACAGCACCCGAGAGACCTTCGTTTAAATAATTAAAATTTGTTAGCCAATCGTCTAAAACAATTAAAGCACCGGCCCATTTATAACGTCCCGAATCTTAGACCGACCATCACAAAGGAATAATGAACAACAATAATCTTTGGGAACTTCACAAATTTTCCAAATCCTTTCATCGAAGTTTCTCCGCATTTGTTTTCTGCCGGGGGCAATTCTATTGTTGCAAATAAAATTAATTTAAATTGACACAACAACAAACAAACTATTCCTCAACAGGGGCACTGATTTAAAGCTCGATGGCATCAAGTTGTAAGCCTCCCTCCCTAATAATTTAATTATTATTCCGTGATACCGTTGAGCCTCTTAATACTGGTAGTCAATAGCAATTAAGTAAACAGAATGAAGTGGATTCTTTAGAAGATTTCATGCTAATGAAGCGTTGTTTTATATTTTGAGATTTGAAAGTATGACTTTGAGAGAGAGATGACAGGAATAAAGTAACAGACTACCTAGATATTAATTATTTGGCCTGTTATGTCTTTGTTTCGACTGTTGTATTTCGATCAGCGGATAGTTTGTTTTTGAGGGGCCAATCCTTTCGTCAACCAAAATTTGATGAATGTCTACCATCATTTCAGAAACTTTTAAATTTTGTAAATCTTTATTAACTGTTAATTTGTAAACTTAAAAAAAAATCAATAAATTCAACCCCAACAGCGTGAGAATGTGAGAATTATAATTAGCTAGATACTAAGTGGGTACTTTATTCTTAGATTTACCTACTTAAAAATTTAAATAGTTGATTATTATTTTATAATTACAGTGTCGTGCAACTGATTTATTCAAAATAGTTACATTACATTACCTATCTGTCTTCTCTCATATCTCACAACTTTTTGTAGTTAAAGAACCGCATTACGAGATTTCGCAATTTATTACATACGTATTTTTTTTCAGTTCACAATCGTACTAAACGTGGTCTTGGTCTTGTTAACTTAGGCTTTAAATAGCATAAAGACGTATAATTAAATTTAGGTATATGTATATTTTTTAAAAGAGGCAGAGGAAGACAAAGGAAAAGATGGGAGGATGAAATAGTTGAAATGGCCGGCAGGACGTGGACAAGACAAGCAGAAAACAGAGAAGAGTGGAAGAGGTTGGGGGAGGCCTTTGCCGCCAAGCAAGCAGATAGATAAGGGGAAAATAATTATAATAACAATAATAGTTAAAATTATGTAATGTTTTTTTTTCTTAATAATTATTATAAATGTATTAAATTGTATCTGAATAAAGGCTAATAATAATAATATGTATATTTTTTTAATGCGATAAGTGTATATTGTGAACTGGAATACGGGTGTTTCTCAAATAGTATCCAAAGTTCAGAGACAACAAACCGAAATGTTTCAATTGCACATAATACGCTTAGCGAAAAAAATCCCGCCACAGTAAATGATTGTCGCCCAGGACCCCGGTGCAGCCGGCGCCATAAATTGTGGCGCGAGCGAGCGCCAAACACGTACAGTTAATGTTATATGGAGGGTTTTTATACTGTTTTTCACTGCTTCCTTTATATGTAACGTGCGTTGGAAACGTTTAGGTACGACTTCGAAATAGGATTTTGCGCGTGGTACAACAAATAACCTTCTGCAAGGTTCTAACCGCTACCACCGCCTTCATCGCTAACCCTGCCATCATTATCAGCGCTCTAAATTGCTGACTCTTTTCCAATATTCTGGGTTGCAGGTGTCTGATGCTATTGCTCACTTGCCGTCAGTGATCAGGTAGTTTTATATCCTATCTCATAAGTAGGTAGAGCTACCTTTTTAATTACTTTTTAATTTAAGAGCAAAAATTAAAGCGAATTTTACACACACACACACACACATAAATCACGTCTTTGTCTGGTATGGGGTAGGTGGAAAGGGGAATGGGATGGGGGAGGGGAAGGGGGGGGTGAATTTTACCACTTCATCAATCTTCAATATCACACTTTAATAGAACAAAAATACCTATATTCACTACAGGTATGTGGGTTTTGTGAAACATGGTAAGTTATAAAACACTTGGTTAGCTTCCTACCGTAAAAGGTATAAATAGCAAAGAAATAATTCAGTATTCGCGATACGCGATGTCAACAAAAACTGTTTTGCTCTAAGGTGGCTGGTTTTACTCCATACTTTTGTTAACATATCACCTTTTGAGCAGGTCGGGTGGCGGATTTTCCGCAGTAGTATTTCTAGTTCTGTTATTCTAAAATAGTTAATGTAAAATACAAACACATTTATTTACTCTACGAATGTCTTCCTGAAGTACCACTTAAGCAAAACATCGCATTAGACGTCCTCTTAAGTATACCGAAACACCAAAACAACGTTAAATATATTTCACAGACTCCCTAGCACTGAGAATAGATTACTTTGGTTGCATATTGCACCTCTATTATTCCTTTAACTACACTGACAAACGAAAATAACAAAAACAAAAAACATTTGTATAAAAAGCGACGCGTAATTTTGCTCGTCAATACACTTAGTTGGTAAAAAGACTGCTAAGCTAAAACGGAAATAGGCTGGACATATATTATCTGCCGCGTGCATCCACAAAGGTTTTCAGTCGGCCACTTGGTGAGTGCCCGAGAATGGCCAGCGACAAAAAGGCAGACCAAGAAGCGGATGGCCGTGCCTGCTGCGTGCAACCACAGAGAGGTTTGGTCACACATCCACTTGGTGGGTGCCCGAGAATGGCCAGTGACAAAAAGGCAGACCAAGAAGCGGATGGCGTTGCCTGCCGCGTGCAACCACAGAGAGGTTTGGTCACACAGCCACTTGGTGGGTGCCCGAGAGTGGCCAGCGACAAAAAGGCAGACCAAGAAGCGGATGGCCGTGCCTGCTGCGTGCAACCACAGAGAGGTTTGGTCACACAGCCACTTGGTGGGTGCCCGAGAATAGCCAGCGACAAAAAGGCAGACCAAGAAGCGGATGGCTGTGTCTGCCGCATGCACCCACAGAGAGGTTTGGTCACACAGCCACTTGGTGGGTGCCCGAGAATAACCACCGACGACGAGGCAGACGGAGAACAAGATAACGGGACAATTTGGATGCATTTATGGAGGACTGGCATGACATTGCGCCGGACCGGGGGTTATGCAGGTTGCCTCTGAGAGAAGCTTTCGTTGTCCAGCAGTGGGCCAATATCTTAATTAAAAAACGATTATTTAAAATCTATATCAGCCTTCGATGAGACATTTTAATTTACAACTAAGCATAAAAAATATGAAAGCAACTAAGACGAACATATCTATTAAAAAATGTATTTCAGTTACAAATTCGTAAATACACAAACTGTTGAGCAAGATTAAACAAAGAAAATAATAAAATAATAAGACAACGGAAATAAATTAACTAGGTAGGTAAACATTCTCTAAGTGATACCTCACAATGAACACTATAAGCCGTACAAACTTATTTAGAAACGTTTCCTTAATTAGTGAAATCCAAGAGATACAAAACTTCCAAACTAACGCTAACACCCCATCAATCCTTTATTTCGCTCCAAGTCTTGCTCGAGCACTTCTTATGAGGTTTTTTTTCTTTTACTTGCTAAGGCTGCATCCAAACCGTCAACGGGTTCTCAAAAATAATAAAATCGCGGCGTATATATGAATCACTTGTACTGTATGTGTCGAATACATCGTAGCGACCAAAGTGTCCGTATACGCGCTTTTACGCCTTATTCCGATATATTGGAACACTTGCATCGCTACGATACATCTGACGCCGGCTATACGTAATCAATTGTCTCAATGGTGTGTTTTATTTACTTGTTAAACACAATGTTTAAAGCATTAGAAGTGTCTATTGAATTTATTAAATTTACAGGTGATTGCATTATGAAGACAAACGCAGTTGATGTAAATACTTTTCAAACATGTCTTTGACGATTATAATATTAGAAAAATATGTAATGAATACTTAGTCAACGCTCAGCTTTTGAGTCGGTGCTGATTGACTCATCAACGCTCAGTTTATGCCCACTAGAAAGCTGTCATTTTTGCTTTATGATTTAGTCAAAAAATAAGGCCGCATTTCGCAATATTTCTACCTAAACCAATATTACATATTAAATCTTTTTTGAATGATATATTGTGAGCCCTTACTGAGATCTTGTGACGACATCGCGAGAGTTGTTGGAAACCGATGGATGCAGGTGGCAGGTTGTTGTTGACTGTGGTGTTCTAAGGGGGAGGCCTCTGTTCAACAATGGATGTCGATTAAGTTCTCGTAATCTCTGCCAGTTTGGCTCCAACTCCAACTTCAGCGCACTCGCAGCGATCAAATAACGAATAATCGGCTTTCATTAGGGCTTGCTGATTTCTCTAAGGAAGTGATCGATTTGCAGCTTCGACTAGGTTTTATTCATTCCGCTTACGCTGGAATATCGGCCTTAAAGACTTTGATACTTGTATATAATTATTATAAAGTTGTGACATAGGCTAATTAGTATTCAAACAAAGGCCAAAGTTCAAAAGCCAATTAAAGGTATGAATATGGTATGTAGGTCTACGAAAATACACTCGGCTAAACAAGCTTGTATTATTTAATTTCTAAATGTCTATGAAAATTAGAACACATAGAAAAATCCGAAAAGTAAAGCTATGGCCGGGCTTGTATTATTTATTTCTAAAAGACAATTTTAACAAAGAATTACCTACTTAATAACATCATACTAACAATATCTTCTCTTGTACGAAATCAATACAATAACCTTTTATAATTATATCGTCGGTGGAAAGGAAGAACTGCTAAAGCGCCATTTTGGTCAAAATGAGTTTTATATGCAGTTCGATTGGATTTTTTTTTCTGCGTCGATCTATGTAGGTTTCGTAGCAATCAGAGCACTTTTTTGGCGCTTAAGCATTCTGAAAATGTGGGGATTTTGATTAAAATCCGGCTTTTACGTCTACTAAAGCAACATGTTTTCGGCCTTTTTTGAGCACAAGTCGGTTTAGTAACACATTATTTACATTAACATTACTTAAGCAATTTTCCTTGGTTTAGATTTTAGTCGAATTGCTACTTTAGTAGTTTAAGCTTATCGATTTTTATGTTTCACTGGTCAGTTAGTAATTTTTGACTACTGTTGTTTGAAACTGGTTGGCGCTTTAGCAAAACGACGTCATTCAAAATATTATTACGAATGCACTTAAGCAATTTCTCGTTTACTAAATGTTTTATTACTCTAAGAGTTTAGTTAAAATAACATCTTGAAGTTTTATGTTATAATCTGTATTAGAAATTATTTCAACTAATCAACTAATCAATTAATCAACTTTAGCAATTTTATACCATGGCATATTGAAAGACTATGGTTGTTTAAGTATTAAATACGAACATGCATTTAACATTCGCGCGATTTAAGCACACTCCGGCGCACTCAGATCCAGTCGGGAGAAGTCGAGTTTCTTCGTTTAGCCGCAGCAAATATAGTAAATATTAGGATCTCATACAAATTGTTGTGATAAAAGATAATTATTTAAAGCAGGTTTCTGTTAAAGTGATATTAAAACATTTAATAAAGAGGTATTAGGTACTTTTAAGTTCCTAATAACTTAAAAAGTGTTGATGATGTAGATGTAGGATTTTAGTTTTAGGTGTCAAGCTAACTTAAATTAGTTTATTAATGGGAATCTTTATAGTTTCTTTTGTAATACTGATACTAAAGATACGTGTATACCTACTTAAGATTCAAACTAAAATGAGACCTATTCATACAAGTTACAATAACTTTTGCCACCCTCGAAACATTAACAAATTTTAACTAAATACTCGTAATTTTTAATATCTTGTTAGCCAACACAACATCAATGCCATATTAACTAAACGTAGAAACATAATTTGGGTTTAGCTGACAACATAAATATCTATCAAAAATTGGTCAAAATTGGTTAACGTTTAGGGGTTTAAACAGACGAAACGAAACGAAACGAGTGTCACTGACTTTATTTCTCAATCTTTCATCCACGATCACAAAATCAATTATACTATTCGCACTTCCTTCTTCCTTTGTGTATATATGGATCTTTTTGTTTGAAAACATTGTATTTGTCACGCAAAGATTCCACTCCAAACACACCTCAAGCACACTTTTCCCGTTTTCATTCACTCGTTCATCACCAAACACACCAAGCACTCTTTCATATCCGTTACGCTTTTTACCTACCCATCCGTTAAATCACCTAGCATGATGATCATCTCATTCTCCTTGCATTTACTCGCAATATGTCTCACACTATCTTAGAACACTTCACGTTCAGCTGTCTTTTACAGACCCACTCGATCCCACATCCGTCGGTGCATATGCGCCGAGAACGAAGATACGAGTGAGTCCAACTTTCAGCCTCACCCACAAAAGCCTGGGCCTCACACACTCAAACTCAATCACACACTCAGCCACTCTTGCGGAAAGTATGACACCAACTCCCTGACGCCTTGCCTTGATTGGCGCCAGACCAATATGCCATATAGGTTCCATGTTTGGTGGTGTCACATCCTTTCCGCTTCGTTTCATTCACACACAAAACATCAATATGCCTAACATTCATCATCTGACACACTTCATCAACATGGTCTTGCATTCCTCCTCTTACATTCAATGTAGCGAAGCGGCTCTCCATAGCCCACTTCTCACCCCCTGTGATGAGCGCGACGTGACGGGTTGCGAATCTCGTCACCGCCATCTTGATCATCATTTTGAACTAAATGAAATGGTGTCATGTCGTTCCCACGAGTAGCAAGGGATAAAGGTCGGTCCTGGCAGAGCCCCGCATACCAGGATAAGGCAATCCATTATTAGGGAATCGCCTGGTCCCCCAGGCGAATTGGCACGCTTAAGACTGGGCACGCCCTTAGTCACGCATCTCTCGGCACGGCAGACCTTAGATTGGCGGTAGGATAGAAAGGTGGAGAGGGGTGAAGAATTGAGGTAGGATAGGGTTTAAAAGGATACTACAGAAATGGAAGACTGATGAAGCAACTGTAGTAGCTAGGGGAGGCCGGGGTCGCATACCCGTATACTAAACTCTACATACCGGACAGGCACTTAAGATGAGTATCCCCTGACTCACTAAACTTAAACTTATTCATTGATAACGTTAACGTAATAACAGAGGCAACTTACCTGTATAAGAGCCTTGATTTTATAGTCTTAGATACCACGTTAGTGTCATTCTACGACTTTTATTTATGTCATTAGGGTAAATAAGCATTCTTTTCTAACACGGACTTAATGTCCTTTTCCATTTGTTAGTAGTTTGAACGTAAGAAAGTATCATTATTCTTAACTGTTAGTATTATTTTTTGGATTTTTTAATTCGATTTGCACGTGTAAGCAAATTTTCCTCTATGCATAGGCAGCGTTTTTGATTCCTTAGCAGTTTTACTCTATGAAGCAAGTAGCGAAAGATCATTTGTTAGCAGTTTTTCCTTTACGATACTAACACATTGTAAAGTAACTTAGCGTTTTTCGTTTACTACAAAACATGCCCTAGCCATGTATTAGCATATTTTGATGAATTGGATTGTTCAATCTGATGTAGATTAGTATTTTTACCTTACTAACATTTTCTTTCTAATCAGAGTACTTTTGCTAAAGCGACACTTATTTCCCTTTCTATAATACCTAGGTACCTACAAATGATCTGTAAATTAAGACAAAAAAAAACGCAACGTTATCTTTCTTACATTGAACTACGTAACATTAATATTAAAATAGATATGATTTTTTTTTCGAAAAAAAAAACTTTGAAATTCATTTCCCACGAATGCCATTTTGGCGCTTTAGCAGTTCTTCCTTTCCACCGACGATATGTATAAATGGATAATTATTAATAATCAATTAGGTTAAGAATTTGCATGACAAATTTTGGCAGAGCATACGACGTGTACCTTCCTCTGACATGTGTATTTTTTTTATAAAATAAGACCTGTGTATGTTCTTGCGAATTAAATAATTTCATTCCATTTTCATTTCATTTCATTGAACACCACAGTAACTATAAACAATTTATGCAGATAACATAGGACAAATCACTAAATTCTAAATACTAAATTCTATGTTATGTATGTACATTAATGTGTCAGAAATAGCTGTTGGGGCTCTTAAATTCACAGGCCGTGTTCTTGCACTCGTAGCCACTAGCTACTGTGTGCAGTGATAGAAGCGATCTGTTAGACTTTAGGTGAAATAATTCGAGAGCTACGCCCCGCCGCTACGAACGTTCGTAGCACGTTTGAAGTACCTTCTCATATCTTAACTTAAGGTATAAAGGCGAGAGTAAGTAGTAAAAAGTTTCATAACATTTTGGAGATTCTTAAAATAAAATAAATAGTTTGAGAGTAAGCGAACTTTTCATACAGACGATAATTACTTTTTTAAACCTGAACCAGTTTCAGATATTTGTGAGTTTTGTTCTACAAATACATGCATACATAAATCACGTCTTTATCCCATACAGGGTCGACAAAGCCTAAGGTAACAATTCAAAAAGCTACGTTTAGCATGATTGTGGGCTTAAAGGTAGAAAAGGGGGTCAAAATAGTGATGGGTAACTAGCCGCATCGCCTATAACATGATTCCTAAGGCTTTTGCCATCTGCGCGGGCAGAGAAGCAACTGGTAAATTCTGTGTTTTTTCTTTACTCCCAGACCTGCTTGGAAGGAAATAAACAAATACCTACAAAAAACCTATATTTTTTTAAGTTTTTAACACCTTGCAGTAAAAGCAGGGAGGTTTTGTTCGGGTCAATCCCATTTAAGGTTTTAAAACGAATTGAACAAAAAATCTCCTCTAATTCAATAAATTTAATACGAAAATGACACCGCCGCTAAGTAGCAGTGCTTGCACTGCTGTGTTCCGGTGTGGAGAGTAAGACAGCCGGGGAAATTACGGGCACAAGAGGCATGTCATCTTAATCCTCTAGGTTGGCAACGCATCTGCAAGCCCTCCGGGGTTGCGGGTGTCTATGGGCAGTGGTGATCACTTACCATCAGGTGACCCACTTGCTCGTTTGCCTTCCTATTAATATTAAAAAAAAAACCACACTATACAATATCGGTCGGTGAAGTAACTTTTAAGTAGGCTACCGTCCCAACGGTTTTGGCTCTAAAGCAAACAGTCGCCGCGAGTGCCGCGAGTACGACAAATGGCCACTACTTTCACAAAGCTTCTATCTTCGGAATGAGCTGTATTCAAGTAAAGTGTTTCAGGGAACAGCAAAAAATATCCATGGGTTTCCTTCATTTTCAATGTTTATTGTTCACAAATTAGCATTAGATGAGTAGCTACAGTTGCCCCTGCTTGCTTTTCTTTTAGTGTAGGGGAGACCGAGGAGAGTTGAGACAGAGGTGAGTTGATACAAAGCCGATTTCTCTGAACTTTGACAGTTTATCGGGCTGGTAACTTCGCTAATTCGTTGCTCTTTCTACACTCCACAGTTTGTGTGAAGTTGTGACCTCGCTAACTGTCATAGGTGCAGAGAAATCGGCTTTGTATCAACTCACCTCTGTCTCAACTCTCCTCGGTCTCCCTTACCCATGTTGGTGACACAAAAACGGCTTGAACGCGTTTGCGTAGTCGTCTTAATTACTATGGAATGGAAAGATATACTGACCGCTTAAATGAGTCAACGCCCGCGCGGTGCAGGGGCGCGGGATGGGATGACAAAGGGGGCACTACCCGCCCGCACCCCTCTCAGTCCCCTTTGGCGTCCAACCCCGCGCCTCTGTGCCGCGCGGGCGAGGACATTAAGGGGTCGGTCTATAGCGCCACACAGTGTTGCCGTTTGGTTCCGAAAGTTCCGTTTTGCGGAACTTGGGAGGAACTTTGTATTTTGGTACATTTTTCGGAACTTTTGGGGTCCCGGCATGAAGATACGTGGTAAAAAAACTTTAAATACACACTAAAAAATACAGGCTAAGTTTTTGTTATTAACACAAATATTATTCCAATCCAAATTCCTATGGATGAATGGATGAGGTAAAAAAAAAAAAAGCTCGTTCCCCAAGATTTAAATGAAAATGGAACTTTTTAGGGATGACAATGTAATTTTCAAGGGAAGTGGCCTGGCAACACTGGCCACAAGCGGCACAAAATGGTATCAATGATTATAATCTCATAGAAAGGCCTTTATTCAACAGTGGACGTCTTCTGGCTGATGATGATGATGACACAAAAATTACGCTTAGGTATGGGCAATTGTCACAATATTGCTTTAAAGCCGTTTCTTGTGACAGAAAACTTACTTACACTAATGACTTTGATGTATCGAAGGAATTTTGTTCTAAACTTTTTACAGAAAGCTAAGAGCGAGTAAGTTACTGAATTCTTAATGCAGGGAAAGTTGACTGAAATCAAGGTGATTTTCCGTATCAGAAGCATCGGTATAAACTTTGAGACTTTTTGTATTCAGTCTTCGTTGAGTTTCTTAACGCATTATGCTACTTTTCACTTTGTCTTTTCACAGCTTTGCATGGATACTACAGTACCTAATTCTTATTTTGACATTAAAAACAAATAATATTAGATTATTTTTTCTAATATTTTATGTGAATGATTAGTTCCCTCAACTAATTTCCAGTCGCAATTTGCTTAAATTATTTTTAATAATGTACCTACCCAAAACCTTACACCTACACTTCTCACCTGCATTTACTACCTACCTACTTATCAAAGTGTAATCCAGCTTGAAAGTTAACTAAAACTTACTTTGTAGCAAAAAATAAAAGGGGAACAGCACATACTGGTTGCTAAGCCACAGTGTCAAAGTCAATAATCAGCCAGTAAATTGAAATCGACAACGAGACAGTCTCCTAAAAATACCTTCACAACTTACACAGAAAAATCGGGCTAAAAATCAATACTCGGTGTTTTCCGTAAGTAAAGTATCCAAAGACTTTCCAAATAATATAAATCAAATGCCAAGTTACAAAAGTTTTACTGGTTGAAAGTTTGAAAGAATGAATGAAATTGGGATAACCACGGGATAACAAACACGGTATTCAATGTAAACAAATATTGTTTCCAATTAGAGAAGTAGCATGTAACTGCCCTCCCTACTAAACTATCTAAAGACTAACTTATATACTAACCTAGCTCTTAACAGCTCTACCTACCTAATAGAAAATATTAATGGCAGCGTGATTCGTCTAAAACTGATGGACCAACTTTGTGATTCTTGCAGTAACCCGAGAATCTTTGCATGGAAAATAAGAATGGTTTCCTAACTTGTAACTAATGTCTACCCTATCAATAATTACTTAAAAATAATGTAGAAAATTAGCAAATTAATTAAATAATAAATTCTTAAGGAAATAATGATAAAAAAATGAGTTCGAAAACAAGATAGAGTTTCTAAGTAAATTTATAATTGTACTTCAGATATGTGAACCCCCAAAATGGGGTGAATCCGCTACCACCTTCCCCTTCGGATTCTACTTACGCCACCCTATAACTATAAACATCCCCTTGAGGCTGCATATAGTTAGAAAATTAAGCATTAACTTTGATGCTATTAAAAGATCTTTAGTACAAATACAAAGCTTTACTTTCACTACTTTTAGTCAACTTCTGAGACTACTAAGTTCATTACTTATTAGCACTTTAATTATAAGCCAAGATTCTAGTGTCAAGGAAAAGATAGTTTTAACATGACGAAGTAGGTATAATTTTATTTAACATATTATTGAATGATACAAAAGGTTGATATTTCCTTCGTTTATCCCTTATCTTTTAGGATAGAAGATGAGCTTTATTTACTCAGAAAACCCCCTTAAATTTCATTCTGAACTTTATTGTTCATTAAATTTGTAAACTGCTTTAGTTTTAATTATTTTGATTAAATAAATATTTGAAAATGAAGTGCTTTATGAAATATTTCTCTTCAGATTAATACTTAAAAAGTATTCATTTAGATACTAGCTACCCCACTAACTATCACTGAACTATATTGAAGTTTAATTAATCCTAATAAATCTAGCTGCTCTATCAACTAAACTGCACGTATCAACAAGCTAGAAAAACCCGGTTTTCTTATTTAAATTACTCGCGTTCCCATTCATAATGCAATGAATGAGTCCTGAACTAAATTACCCCTAAGTGAGAGGGTCAGTCTCCAAGAACTATCCATAAGACCCGTGTGCTCAGCGATAAAGACGGTTTGGACTGGGATTGTCAAGTATCGCTGTGACGAATAAGCCGTGTGAATAAATAAATAGATAAATAAGGTGACAGAACGATGTTGAATTTGAAACACCAATAGGCATAACAAACCCTACACAATCCTGGGAGAAATTGGTCTGTCTCTTCTGGTATAATACAAGACCCCACTTTTACTCCATAAGTGGTTATTTTCTTAATAAAAATTGCGTATCTGAGGAAAGCTACCCTGTCAGTTGACACCGTTGAGGTAACCCGGGTATCAATCCACAGATATCAGCTTTTACTAGCTGAAACTCGATACAGTTCTCATTATTTACTTCCAAAAATCAAAGCATCATATCCCGAGCAAAGAATATACTAGCATTATAAACACTAGCATACGCAAGGCCAAGAAATAACACATCGATCTCCACAAGCAACGAACCCAAAATTAAATAATCTCAGGAGAACTTCACGAATCCGCTGACGTAAACAAAAGACCCATATTCACGTAATGCCACTCCTTATATAGAGAGTGACACAACGGCGCTACCATCCTTAACGGCCGTTTCGCCCATACTGGCTATAACTTCCACAATGTCCATATCCGTCACGATAGCTACAGTAACAATATACAATTTTATAACTTTTTATTTTACTTAATTCTTAGATAGCTTATTTACTATTTCTAAGAATAAATCCAAACATATCTCTAAATTTAGCTCTAAACGATAACTTTCTTTTAATTTATATATGCGTATTTAAAAAGCTTATATTTTCCTCTATAAAATTTTCATCGCCATTTTGTATGCAACTAATTTTCCTAAGCCATTTTCAATAACTCTTTTCTACTGAACTACTAACCGGAATCTGATGAAACTTAGACAAACAGACCCTTATATCATAGAGTTTCTTGTCATATAATCTAATTCCTTGCATTTTAATCATTCGTCTTATAATAATAATAATCTTGTACTTTTCTCATATTTTTGACATAAGCAAACCCCGAAAACTTTGTAATCACATTATGACTTATTTACTACTCCAAAGTTAGTGAAACTTGGACACTATAAATCTAATGAATCATACATCTTATTCCAATAAGCATTTTCCTTGCATTTTGAGATTTTCTCTGGTAAAAACCATATTCCCAGTACATATATTGCTTCTCTACTTTTTAATCAATTTCACCCACTGAAAGTTCCTGAAACTAACACTACATACTTAGTAAAATATTTAAATCATTCCTACACCTCATTATCCAATAATTAACCTAAATTTAATTAAAATACCTGAAATAATTTTATTAGCGTCATCTGATGGCGAAAATTGAAACTATAGAAAACTATGACTTTTGTTTCAGTACCCATCATAAAATTAGCCGGCCTAAGTACTTCTAGTTGTTCACGACTTCCCGTAAGATGGCATTATAATTAATATTCTTAAATTATACTAGCTCTCAATGTATGAAATATATTCATGATCTTGCGAGTTCATGCTTACTCAAGCCTGATCCGTTACAATCGTCCCCTCTAATTGTTAAGGTGGTTAATTATATCAAATTAGCTACCGATATAATTAGAACTAATATCATTGAATTCGTGAATATATTTCTTTATCAATATTTGCCTTATAGGCCGGGAGATAGTGACAGAAATTACTGGGTCATTTGTACCAGTATGGCGGTTCTTCAGGGGTCTAAAGTACGCAATGACAAAAAGAAAAATGATGGTCATAGCGCTGGTACCGGCGGCCCAATCGCGTGGGCGTTAGTCGAACTCGTCGGATAAATTACGAGTGTGAAACGATTTGTTCCACAATCATTTTAGTATTTTCCGATAGTCCATAAAAAATAAGCAGGCGGTAGTGTCATGCCATACTTTTCCGGTGTGACTTACAGCCCGCCATACCGACGCGAACGCGTTAATTAAAAAATAAAAAATTCAACCATTTGTACCAGGCTAATTTTTGCACAGTTAATCATCGTCGTGCAGCCATTTACGAAAATCACCATGCCATACTTTTTGGACGGTTCTAAATGGTCGCCATACCGCCGAAAATCAGCAAATATTTTTTTTTTCGCCAAACGATTTGTACCAGTATTGCATTTGGATTTTTGGAAAGTATTTGATAAAATGTGACCGTGATTATATTTGCCATACTTCTAGTAGGGGGAAAAAGTGCTGCCATACTTGAAAAACTTATTTATTCGACACATTTCAAAAATACGACTGTACAATACGTAAAATATTTTTTTACAGCATGGGATCATTATATTCTGTTTATATTCGAGCGGTGGTAGCCGTTCAATATTATACAATATAAACATCTGGTTATAAGTCAAGATTGCCGCCACCGAGATCTTTGAAATTTTGTATTTATATTCGTTGAACCTCAAACTTACGAGAAAAATTAGTGCCATACTGTTACAAATAGTTCAAAACACGAATAAAATCTTACAATTAAAAAAATATATTATACACATTCGCCACCTCCCACAGGTATGGCATTATCAGACTTCTGTTTATGACCATTCAGGAGCTATTGAAAAAAAATTTTAGGGTGGTACAAATCGTTTAGCGAAAAAAAAAAATTTGCTGATTTTCGGCGGTATGGCGACCATTTGGAACCGTCCAAAAAGTATGGCATGGTGATTTTCGTAAATGGCTGCACGACGATGATTAACTGTGCAAAAATTAGCCTGGTACAAATGGTTGAATTTTTTATTTTTTTAATTAACGCATTCGCGTCGGTATGGCGGGCTGTAAGTCACACCGGAAAAGTATGGCATGACACTACCGCCTGCTTATTTTTTATGGACTATCGGAAAATACTAAAATGATTGTGGAACAAATCGTTTCACACTCGTAATTTATCCGACGAGTTCGACTAACGCCCACGCGATTGGGCCGCCGGTACCAGCGCTATGACCATCATTTTTCTTTTTGTCATTGCGTACTTTAGACCCCTGAAGAACCGCCATACTGGTACAAATGACCCATTAATTTCTGTCACTATCTCCCGGTCTATTAGACGTGTAAAGTCTGACCCAATTCTATTTGGCTTTAATTATATTCTGAGTTTCCAACAATATAATTATATTTTATTATACCATCTATACACAACATATTATTATGCATATTATTGTCATTATGTACATTACTGTAATGACACTATTCCAGTCAAATAAAATTTTGTCAAGCTATAATTTGTTGTATGTTTTTAAACCAGATTTTATTCATTGAATATGCAAGACAAAACCTTCAAAGCTTTCAATGATTCATGTAATGAATTAATTTCCATTATTGCCAAACCTTTGCACTCAACAAAAGCGTTTGTTTGTGAGACAATCGTTGCTAGAAGAGCTGTATAAAGAGTCGCAATTACCGTGTATCTTTGGCGCAATACGACAACTTCGAAGTACCTTTCCGTGAATGCAAATAGTTCTTTATTATGTTTTATTCATGGTAGCTACAATGTTAATTCCTCATTAAATCCTCATCTAGCTCAGAACTCTTTCCTCACACAACAATAAACAAAACTGGTGCTTGTGGAGTGTGTGACGATCATAATTGTTCCTACCAGTAGAGTAATGAACCATTAGCACGCAATATTAAAATTGAACTTGCTTTCTTGCCTAATCCTAAGCTTCACCAGCTAATCGCTCATTTTGTAAGTGTGCTGTATCTCAGGCAAACACTGATAAATGGTTTGTCTCCACTTGAAGTTGATGTAACCTTTAGATCAAACCCTCTCACTTTAAAATAAAAATTCTTTACTTTGCAAAATACCAATTAAGATCCCTTTCAATACTCTATCATAAGCAAAACTTCATTCATCTACTCCAATAAAACATAACACACTTTTTTTTTTTTTTACTCTCACTACCTAAATTATGCACCAACTCCTTCAAGTTTGACAAACTTCTTTTTATTTCTGAAACCATTAATTTGAAATAAACCTACAATATTTATTAATACAATTAAAAGATTAATTCAACACTAATCTGTAGCTTAAATTCAAAATCATATAAAATATTTCCATGATATTAGCTGAAACACATCGACCGCCAACGTATAATCACCCTTAATTACGGCCCTAGTAATTAATTTAACTAAATTTTCACCTATATTAAATAACTTTTTCACCGGTTCAATAAACGTCCCCAATCCCTTATCTAAACTTTGCTACTAATAACTAAATCTAAACAAACAACCAGTAACTAACAAAATAATAAACTATTACGTACTGAAAATAATAAATACCAAAAACTTCGACTGCATATAACAGTCTTTTTTCACTAAAATTTTCAGTCCAACAACTAAAACCAACTTCACTACTTTAAAATTTAAAATTTCATTAGTTTTTTGAAACTTCCATCATTCTCTATATTAAAATATTTAACTACATAACACAACTAAAATTCTAACTTTCCCGCTTACTAAACTAATCATAACAAACTAATATTATGTCAACGTCATGACGCAATGACAGTGACAATGAAAGCGGTTTAGTTTTTTTTGCCACACTTAAAAACCCTTTCGAAAGACCAATTTTTTTTCGTTTCATTTATTCTGTTTCCATAAATTCTTTGTCACCCGTTCGAATTACTTTTAAACAAAACACACCCAATTAATTCAACCAAATATGCTTTAATCGAATTTCTAGTTGCTTCTTACAATAAATTCACGTCTGACGTAAATAAAATGTCCACGTTTGAGGAATTAATCAAGAAATACCCCTGCTTATGAAAATTAATTGAAACTTTCCTAAAACTTCCCTAAAAATTTTAATCTAATAATTCTTTTTTTTTTTTTTTAGTTATCATACAAACTCCGAAGCCACAAAAACTAAAAGATAACTAATAATATATATATATATTTTTTACTCATTTACAAATTATAAAACTGTATGGAATTGTTCCCTTTGCCCACATAAAAGAACCATCCGTCAAACTCTGACAAAAGAAATCTCGTATCGTATTGGCATAAAATGGTTTACGATTATGAAACTATAGCTAAGACTCATAGTCTTTCGTTAATCTATCACGGAACAACATTACGCACTCGACAATACTCACTTAATATCAATGAACTTTCAACAATTGACTATATATACTGGTATTGTATTTTTCATTATTAACAGCCACTACTACATATTATTTAAACAAACAATCCTCCTTAATAATCTTTTAAAAAACTACTTAAAAATCTATCTTGTCTTTGATTAACATGTTGTCAAGGCAACAAGAACGTTGTTTATACTGTCATAATAAAGAAAAAACTAAAATTTAGAAACGCATATCTTTCCGTTCGTTTTTAAACACTATTATATAATACTATTCCTCTAAAAAAACTTTAATAGAATTAACTGTATATACTTGACGTTTGAATGTGACTCCTAATATAACTGTTTACCCATTTCAGATACTAGTACAATTTATTTACTTATAATTAAAACTCAAGATATATTGAAGATCCAAAACTACCCAAGTAATTTTATAACCACCCGAGTTGGATACGAGAATGAAAACCACTCAACTTATACCGAATTGCAGATTCTTCCTACATTAAACCAGAGAAAACATTCAGTAAGGCAGCAGATTACATACATACTTATCCTAATAAAACTAATAATCCTTTTAAAAAACCCGTCCCCATTCTTTTAATCAAATATTATCTTAATACTACTTATCTATATTTTCCTAAATTATCTAGTGACTATTTTTTTTTTAAATGCTCCTTTTCAACAACTTTAAAGATAATATCCCGTCCCCCAAATTCTCAAGTTTAAAAATATCCTTAGTACTCAACTCAAGTAAATTCAACTACCTAGTTTTATCTGTTTCTAGCTATACCTATTGTAAAATTTACTGCCTTATTTTAAAAATTTCTTCCTGTTTAATAATGATAATAAATTATTTAAATATTATCTAAAGTTAAGTCTAAATGAACCGGCGAACGAACAATAAAACAATTACTGCTACTATGATTCCAATAACAAATTCATTGTGAATCGAACACAACTTATGAAAACTATTAATTCAATAGAAAATTATTTGTTTTACAGATGGTAAAAGGAATCCTACAAGTGTTAACAGTACATACATACCCGTTAACAAGCCACCTATCTACCTATCACTACCTTTCTAGCAGCAACCTATGATGTCTTCAATAATGTAACAATAAAATGTCTCAACAATTTATTGCTTTAACCTCATTTTCCTTTATCCTATCCTACTCCTTCTAACAATGCAAAATATAACTCCAATTCTTATTTTCCACGTCCATTACACAGACAACAAAATGTGACTATTTTGTAAACAAATAGTCACCCAATTTACCTAACAAATAACTTAAAATCCAAAATATCCTATTACTCAAGTATATCAAGCTTAAATAAAAGCTATGCAACACCAATAAAGAGCACACTATGCTAGACTGAAACGAATCAATAAATTACCTATCTGCCCTAAATACTAAACCCAAATAAAACAAGGAAATTCATATGCTCACATATAAATCATCATCAGCCCATGTTACGTCCCACCGTCGGACACAGGACTCCTAATGAACATAGCTAAATGCATATACCCACATAAACATCATCATCATCAGCCCATATTACGACCCACCGACGGACACAGACCTCTCAGAATAAAAAAACTTAATTCACATAATAATAATAATAAAAACCGTAATAACCCTATTAATCCTGGTCACGGCACCGAAATGTAACTGCCCTCCCTACTAAACTATCTAAAGACTAACTTATATACTAACCTAGCTCTTAACAGCTCTACCTACCTAATAGAAAATATTAATGGCAGCGTGATTCGTCTAAAACTGATGGACCAACTTTGTGATTCTTGCAGTAACCCGAGAATCTTTGCATGGAAAATAAGAATGGTTTCCTAACTTGTAACTAATGTCTACCCTATCAATAATTACTTAAAAATAATGTAGAAAATTAGCAAATTAATTAAATAATAAATTCTTAAGGAAATAATGATAAAAAAATGAGTTCGAAAACAAGATAGAGTTTCTAAGTAAATTTATAATTGTACTTCAGATATGTGAACCCCCAAAATGGGGTGAATCCGCTACCACCTTCCCCTTCGGATTCTACTTACGCCACCCTATAACTATAAACATCCCCTTGAGGCTGCATATAGTTAGAAAATTAAGCATTAACTTTGATGCTATTAAAAGATCTTTAGTACAAATACAAAGCTTTACTTTCACTACTTTTAGTCAACTTCTGAGACTACTAAGTTCATTACTTATTAGCACTTTAATTATAAGCCAAGATTCTAGTGTCAAGGAAAAGATAGTTTTAACATGACGAAGTAGGTATAATTTTATTTAACATATTATTGAATGATACAAAAGGTTGATATTTCCTTCGTTTATCCCTTATCTTTTAGGATAGAAGATGAGCTTTATTTACTCAGAAAACCCCCTTAAATTTCATTCTGAACTTTATTGTTCATTAAATTTGTAAACTGCTTTAGTTTTAATTATTTTGATTAAATAAATATTTGAAAATGAAGTGCTTTATGAAATATTTCTCTTCAGATTAATACTTAAAAAGTATTCATTTAGATACTAGCTACCCCACTAACTATCACTGAACTATATTGAAGTTTAATTAATCCTAATAAATCTAGCTGCTCTATCAACTAAACTGCACGTATCAACAAGCTAGAAAAACCCGGTTTTCTTATTTAAATTACTCGCGTTCCCATTCATAATGCAATGAATGAGTCCTGAACTAAATTACCCCTAAGTGAGAGGGTCAGTCTCCAAGAACTATCCATAAGACCCGTGTGCTCAGCGATAAAGACGGTTTGGACTGGGATTGTCAAGTATCGCTGTGACGAATAAGCCGTGTGAATAAATAAATAGATAAATAAGGTGACAGAACGATGTTGAATTTGAAACACCAATAGGCATAACAAACCCTACACAATCCTGGGAGAAATTGGTCTGTCTCTTCTGGTATAATACAAGACCCCACTTTTACTCCATAAGTGGTTATTTTCTTAATAAAAATTGCGTATCTGAGGAAAGCTACCCTGTCAGTTGACACCGTTGAGGTAACCCGGGTATCAATCCACAGATATCAGCTTTTACTAGCTGAAACTCGATACAGTTCTCATTATTTACTTCCAAAAATCAAAGCATCATATCCCGAGCAAAGAATATACTAGCATTATAAACACTAGCATACGCAAGGCCAAGAAATAACACATCGATCTCCACAAGCAACGAACCCAAAATTAAATAATCTCAGGAGAACTTCACGAATCCGCTGACGTAAACAAAAGACCCATATTCACGTAATGCCACTCCTTATATAGAGAGTGACACAACGGCGCTACCATCCTTAACGGCCGTTTCGCCCATACTGGCTATAACTTCCACAATGTCCATATCCGTCACGATAGCTACAGTAACAATATACAATTTTATAACTTTTTATTTTACTTAATTCTTAGATAGCTTATTTACTATTTCTAAGAATAAATCCAAACATATCTCTAAATTTAGCTCTAAACGATAACTTTCTTTTAATTTATATATGCGTATTTAAAAAGCTTATATTTTCCTCTATAAAATTTTCATCGCCATTTTGTATGCAACTAATTTTCCTAAGCCATTTTCAATAACTCTTTTCTACTGAACTACTAACCGGAATCTGATGAAACTTAGACAAACAGACCCTTATATCATAGAGTTTCTTGTCATATAATCTAATTCCTTGCATTTTAATCATTCGTCTTATAATAATAATAATCTTGTACTTTTCTCATATTTTTGACATAAGCAAACCCCGAAAACTTTGTAATCACATTATGACTTATTTACTACTCCAAAGTTAGTGAAACTTGGACACTATAAATCTAATGAATCATACATCTTATTCCAATAAGCATTTTCCTTGCATTTTGAGATTTTCTCTGGTAAAAACCATATTCCCAGTACATATATTGCTTCTCTACTTTTTAATCAATTTCACCCACTGAAAGTTCCTGAAACTAACACTACATACTTAGTAAAATATTTAAATCATTCCTACACCTCATTATCCAATAATTAACCTAAATTTAATTAAAATACCTGAAATAATTTTATTAGCGTCATCTGATGGCGAAAATTGAAACTATAGAAAACTATGACTTTTGTTTCAGTACCCATCATAAAATTAGCCGGCCTAAGTACTTCTAGTTGTTCACGACTTCCCGTAAGATGGCATTATAATTAATATTCTTAAATTATACTAGCTCTCAATGTATGAAATATATTCATGATCTTGCGAGTTCATGCTTACTCAAGCCTGATCCGTTACAATCGTCCCCTCTAATTGTTAAGGTGGTTAATTATATCAAATTAGCTACCGATATAATTAGAACTAATATCATTGAATTCGTGAATATATTTCTTTATCAATATTTGCCTTATAGGCCGGGAGATAGTGACAGAAATTACTGGGTCATTTGTACCAGTATGGCGGTTCTTCAGGGGTCTAAAGTACGCAATGACAAAAAGAAAAATGATGGTCATAGCGCTGGTACCGGCGGCCCAATCGCGTGGGCGTTAGTCGAACTCGTCGGATAAATTACGAGTGTGAAACGATTTGTTCCACAATCATTTTAGTATTTTCCGATAGTCCATAAAAAATAAGCAGGCGGTAGTGTCATGCCATACTTTTCCGGTGTGACTTACAGCCCGCCATACCGACGCGAACGCGTTAATTAAAAAATAAAAAATTCAACCATTTGTACCAGGCTAATTTTTGCACAGTTAATCATCGTCGTGCAGCCATTTACGAAAATCACCATGCCATACTTTTTGGACGGTTCTAAATGGTCGCCATACCGCCGAAAATCAGCAAATATTTTTTTTTTTCGCCAAACGATTTGTACCAGTATTGCATTTGGATTTTTGGAAAGTATTTGATAAAATGTGACCGTGATTATATTTGCCATACTTCTAGTAGGGGGAAAAAGTGCTGCCATACTTGAAAAACTTATTTATTCGACACATTTCAAAAATACGACTGTACAATACGTAAAATATTTTTTTACAGCATGGGATCATTATATTCTGTTTATATTCGAGCGGTGGTAGCCGTTCAATATTATACAATATAAACATCTGGTTATAAGTCAAGATTGCCGCCACCGAGATCTTTGAAATTTTGTATTTATATTCGTTGAACCTCAAACTTACGAGAAAAATTAGTGCCATACTGTTACAAATCGTTCAAAACACGAATAAAATCTTACAATTAAAAAAATATATTATACACATTCGCCACCTCCCACAGGTATGGCATTATCAGACTTCTGTTTATGACCATTCAGGAGCTATTGAAAAAAAATTTTAGGGTGGTACAAATCGTTTAGCGAAAAAAAAAAATTTGCTGATTTTCGGCGGTATGGCGACCATTTGGAACCGTCCAAAAAGTATGGCATGGTGATTTTCGTAAATGGCTGCACGACGATGATTAACTGTGCAAAAATTAGCCTGGTACAAATGGTTGAATTTTTTATTTTTTTAATTAACGCATTCGCGTCGGTATGGCGGGCTGTAAGTCACACCGGAAAAGTATGGCATGACACTACCGCCTGCTTATTTTTTATGGACTATCGGAAAATACTAAAATGATTGTGGAACAAATCGTTTCACACTCGTAATTTATCCGACGAGTTCGACTAACGCCCACGCGATTGGGCCGCCGGTACCAGCGCTATGACCATCATTTTTCTTTTTGTCATTGCGTACTTTAGACCCCTGAAGAACCGCCATACTGGTACAAATGACCCATTAATTTCTGTCACTATCTCCCGGTCTATTAGACGTGTAAAGTCTGACCCAATTCTATTTGGCTTTAATTATATTCTGAGTTTCCAACAATATAATTATATTTTATTATACCATCTATACACAACATATTATTATGCATATTATTGTCATTATGTACATTACTGTAATGACACTATTCCAGTCAAATAAAATTTTGTCAAGCTATAATTTGTTGTATGTTTTTAAACCAGATTTTATTCATTGAATATGCAAGACAAAACCTTCAAAGCTTTCAATGATTCATGTAATGAATTAATTTCCATTATTGCCAAACCTTTGCACTCAACAAAAGCGTTTGTTTGTGAGACAATCGTTGCTAGAAGAGCTGTATAAAGAGTCGCAATTACCGTGTATCTTTGGCGCAATACGACAACTTCGAAGTACCTTTCCGTGAATGCAAATAGTTCTTTATTATGTTTTATTCATGGTAGCTACAATGTTAATTCCTCATTAAATCCTCATCTAGCTCAGAACTCTTTCCTCACACAACAATAAACAAAACTGGTGCTTGTGGAGTGTGTGACGATCATAATTGTTCCTACCAGTAGAGTAATGAACCATTAGCACGCAATATTAAAATTGAACTTGCTTTCTTGCCTAATCCTAAGCTTCACCAGCTAATCGCTCATTTTGTAAGTGTGCTGTATCTCAGGCAAACACTGATAAATGGTTTGTCTCCACTTGAAGTTGATGTAACCTTTAGATCAAACCCTCTCACTTTAAAATAAAAATTCTTTACTTTGCAAAATACCAATTAAGATCCCTTTCAATACTCTATCATAAGCAAAACTTCATTCATCTACTCCAATAAAACATAACACACTTTTTTTTTTTTTTACTCTCACTACCTAAATTATGCACCAACTCCTTCAAGTTTGACAAACTTCTTTTTATTTCTGAAACCATTAATTTGAAATAAACCTACAATATTTATTAATACAATTAAAAGATTAATTCAACACTAATCTGTAGCTTAAATTCAAAATCATATAAAATATTTCCATGATATTAGCTGAAACACATCGACCGCCAACGTATAATCACCCTTAATTACGGCCCTAGTAATTAATTTAACTAAATTTTCACCTATATTAAATAACTTTTTCACCGGTTCAATAAACGTCCCCAATCCCTTATCTAAACTTTGCTACTAATAACTAAATCTAAACAAACAACCAGTAACTAACAAAATAATAAACTATTACGTACTGAAAATAATAAATACCAAAAACTTCGACTGCATATAACAGTCTTTTTTCACTAAAATTTTCAGTCCAACAACTAAAACCAACTTCACTACTTTAAAATTTAAAATTTCATTAGTTTTTTGAAACTTCCATCATTCTCTATATTAAAATATTTAACTACATAACACAACTAAAATTCTAACTTTCCCGCTTACTAAACTAATCATAACAAACTAATATTATGTCAACGTCATGACGCAATGACAGTGACAATGAAAGCGGTTTAGTTTTTTTTGCCACACTTAAAAACCCTTTCGAAAGACCAATTTTTTTTCGTTTCATTTATTCTGTTTCCATAAATTCTTTATGTCACCCGTTCGAATTACTTTTAAACAAAACACACCCAATTAATTCAACCAAATATGCTTTAATCGAATTTCTAGTTGCTTCTTACAATAAATTCACGTCTGACGTAAATAAAATGTCCACGTTTGAGGAATTAATCAAGAAATACCCCTGCTTATGAAAATTAATTGAAACTTTCCTAAAACTTCCCTAAAAATTTTAATCTAATAATTCTTTTTTTTTTTTTTTAGTTATCATACAAACTCCGAAGCCACAAAAACTAAAAGATAACTAATAATATATATATATTTTTTACTCATTTACAAATTATAAAACTGTATGGAATTGTTCCCTTTGCCCACATAAAAGAACCATCCGTCAAACTCTGACAAAAGAAATCTCGTATCGTATTGGCATAAAATGGTTTACGATTATGAAACTATAGCTAAGACATAGTCTTTCGTTAATCTATCACGGAACAACATTACGCACTCGACAATACTCACTTAATATCAATGAACTTTCAACAATTGACTATATATACTGGTATTGTATTTTTCATTATTAACAGCCACTACTACATATTATTTAAACAAACAATCCTCCTTAATAATCTTTTAAAAAACTACTTAAAAATCTATCTTGTCTTTGATTAACATGTTGTCAAGGCAACAAGAACGTTGTTTATACTGTCATAATAAAGAAAAAACTAAAATTTAGAAACGCATATCTTTCCGTTCGTTTTTAAACACTATTATATAATACTATTCCTCTAAAAAAACTTTAATAGAATTAACTGTATATACTTGACGTTTGAATGTGACTCCTAATATAACTGTTTACCCATTTCAGATACTAGTACAATTTATTTACTTATAATTAAAACTCAAGATATATTGAAGATCCAAAACTACCCAAGTAATTTTATAACCACCCGAGTTGGATACGAGAATGAAAACCACTCTCAACTTATACCGAATTGCAGATTCTTCCTACATTAAACCAGAGAAAACATTCAGTAAGGCAGCAGATTACATACATACTTATCCTAATAAAACTAATAATCCTTTTAAAAAACCCGTCCCCATTCTTTTAATCAAATATTATCTTAATACTACTTATCTATATTTTCCTAAATTATCTAGTGACTATTTTTTTTTTAAATGCTCCTTTTCAACTACTTTAAAGATAATATCCCGTCCCCCAAATTCTCAAGTTTAAAAATATCCTTAGTACTCAACTCAAGTAAATTCAACTACCTAGTTTTATCTGTTTCTAGCTATACCTATTGTAAAATTTACTGCCTTATTTTAAAAATTTCTTCCTGTTTAATAATGATAATAAATTATTTAAATATTATCTAAAGTTAAGTCTAAATGAACCGGCGAACGAACAATAAAACAATTACTGCTACTATGATTCCAATAACAAATTCATTGTGAATCGAACACAACTTATGAAAACTATTAATTCAATAGAAAATTATTTGTTTTACAGATGGTAAAAGGAATCCTACAAGTGTTAACAGTACATACATACCCGTTAACAAGCCACCTATCTACCTATCACTACCTTTCTAGCAGCAACCTATGATGTCTTCAATAATGTAACAATAAAATGTCTCAACAATTTATTGCTTTAACCTCATTTTCCCTTATCCTATCCTACTCCTTCTAACAATGCAAAATATAACTCCAATTCTTATTTTCCACGTCCATTACACAGACAACAAAATGTGACTATTTTGTAAACAAATAGTCACCCAATTTACCTAACAAATAACTTAAAATCCAAAATATCCTATTACTCAAGTATATCAAGCTTAAATAAAAGCTATGCAACACCAATAAAGAGCACACTATGCTAGACTGAAACGAATCAATAAATTACCTATCTGCCCTAAATACTAAACCCAAATAAAACAAGGAAATTCATATGCTCACATATAAATCATCATCAGCCCATGTTACGTCCCACCGTCGGACACAGGACTCCTAATGAACATAGCTAAATGCATATACCCACATAAACATCATCATCATCAGCCCATATTACGACCCACCGACGGACACAGACCTCTCAGAATAAAAAAACTTAATTCACATAATAATAATAATAAAAACCGTAATAACCCTATTAATCCTGGTCACGGCACCGAAATGTAACTGCCCTCCCTACTAAACTATCTAAAGACTAACTTATATACTAACCTAGCTCTTAACAGCTCTACCTACCTAATAGAAAATATTAATGGCAGCGTGATTCGTCTAAAACTGATGGACCAACTTTGTGATTCTTGCAGTAACCCGAGAATCTTTGCATGGAAAATAAGAATGGTTTCCTAACTTGTAACTAATGTCTACCCTATCAATAATTACTTAAAAATAATGTAGAAAATTAGCAAATTAATTAAATAATAAATTCTTAAGGAAATAATGATAAAAAAATGAGTTCGAAAACAAGATAGAGTTTCTAAGTAAATTTATAATTGTACTTCAGATATGTGAACCCCCAAAATGGGGTGAATCCGCTACCACCTTCCCCTTCGGATTCTACTTACGCCACCCTATAACTATAAACATCCCCTTGAGGCTGCATATAGTTAGAAAATTAAGCATTAACTTTGATGCTATTAAAAGATCTTTAGTACAAATACAAAGCTTTACTTTCACTACTTTTAGTCAACTTCTGAGACTACTAAGTTCATTACTTATTAGCACTTTAATTATAAGCCAAGATTCTAGTGTCAAGGAAAAGATAGTTTTAACATGACGAAGTAGGTATAATTTTATTTAACATATTATTGAATGATACAAAAGGTTGATATTTCCTTCGTTTATCCCTTATCTTTTAGGATAGAAGATGAGCTTTATTTACTCAGAAAACCCCCTTAAATTTCATTCTGAACTTTATTGTTCATTAAATTTGTAAACTGCTTTAGTTTTAATTATTTTGATTAAATAAATATTTGAAAATGAAGTGCTTTATGAAATATTTCTCTTCAGATTAATACTTAAAAAGTATTCATTTAGATACTAGCTACCCCACTAACTATCACTGAACTATATTGAAGTTTAATTAATCCTAATAAATCTAGCTGCTCTATCAACTAAACTGCACGTATCAACAAGCTAGAAAAACCCGGTTTTCTTATTTAAATTACTCGCGTTCCCATTCATAATGCAATGAATGAGTCCTGAACTAAATTACCCCTAAGTGAGAGGGTCAGTCTCCAAGAACTATCCATAAGACCCGTGTGCTCAGCGATAAAGACGGTTTGGACTGGGATTGTCAAGTATCGCTGTGACGAATAAGCCGTGTGAATAAATAAATAGATAAATAAGGTGACAGAACGATGTTGAATTTGAAACACCAATAGGCATAACAAACCCTACACAATCCTGGGAGAAATTGGTCTGTCTCTTCTGGTATAATACAAGACCCCACTTTTACTCCATAAGTGGTTATTTTCTTAATAAAAATTGCGTATCTGAGGAAAGCTACCCTGTCAGTTGACACCGTTGAGGTAACCCGGGTATCAATCCACAGATATCAGCTTTTACTAGCTGAAACTCGATACAGTTCTCATTATTTACTTCCAAAAATCAAAGCATCATATCCCGAGCAAAGAATATACTAGCATTATAAACACTAGCATACGCAAGGCCAAGAAATAACACATCGATCTCCACAAGCAACGAACCCAAAATTAAATAATCTCAGGAGAACTTCACGAATCCGCTGACGTAAACAAAAGACCCATATTCACGTAATGCCACTCCTTATATAGAGAGTGACACAACGGCGCTACCATCCTTAACGGCCGTTTCGCCCATACTGGCTATAACTTCCACAATGTCCATATCCGTCACGATAGCTACAGTAACAATATACAATTTTATAACTTTTTATTTTACTTAATTCTTAGATAGCTTATTTACTATTTCTAAGAATAAATCCAAACATATCTCTAAATTTAGCTCTAAACGATAACTTTCTTTTAATTTATATATGCGTATTTAAAAAGCTTATATTTTCCTCTATAAAATTTTCATCGCCATTTTGTATGCAACTAATTTTCCTAAGCCATTTTCAATAACTCTTTTCTACTGAACTACTAACCGGAATCTGATGAAACTTAGACAAACAGACCCTTATATCATAGAGTTTCTTGTCATATAATCTAATTCCTTGCATTTTAATCATTCGTCTTATAATAATAATAATCTTGTACTTTTCTCATATTTTTGACATAAGCAAACCCCGAAAACTTTGTAATCACATTATGACTTATTTACTACTCCAAAGTTAGTGAAACTTGGACACTATAAATCTAATGAATCATACATCTTATTCCAATAAGCATTTTCCTTGCATTTTGAGATTTTCTCTGGTAAAAACCATATTCCCAGTACATATATTGCTTCTCTACTTTTTAATCAATTTCACCCACTGAAAGTTCCTGAAACTAACACTACATACTTAGTAAAATATTTAAATCATTCCTACACCTCATTATCCAATAATTAACCTAAATTTAATTAAAATACCTGAAATAATTTTATTAGCGTCATCTGATGGCGAAAATTGAAACTATAGAAAACTATGACTTTTGTTTCAGTACCCATCATAAAATTAGCCGGCCTAAGTACTTCTAGTTGTTCACGACTTCCCGTAAGATGGCATTATAATTAATATTCTTAAATTATACTAGCTCTCAATGTATGAAATATATTCATGATCTTGCGAGTTCATGCTTACTCAAGCCTGATCCGTTACAAGCATTGTGGAAGTTTGTTGTACTTCCATAATTGTGATGGAAACTAACTTTTTAGCGGTCTAGTAGGTGCCTTTGTCCAGTGTGTTTTTAGTGACCTATTTTCAAAATGTATTGTCAGCAACATTATGTGCCATTCATAAAGTTAAATAATGTTTCTTAATACTAATAACAATAAACATAAATGTGAAATGATAGCCAAGTTCAATAATTAATAATATGCGTTGTGTTACAGGTATTTTGCATATCCACTAGGAGGTCCCTAACCTTCTCATTATGTACCTACTACTGAATGTTAAATAAATACCTACATTTTCATTTTCATTTTCATTTTCATTGACTTCGCCGACAAAAGAATTGATATGTATACGGGTGCCCAAGTTCTGAATAGAAAATCCTGCATTTGTTTCACTTGAGATGTAATTAAATTTCAAGATTTGTCTTGGCTGATTTATCTTTAGACGCTTGGAGGTCTATTAGGTTATTTAAGTATATACCATGAACACGTAAATGTGTACGTGACACACCCGGTAGAAATAATACGCAATTTTTTTTTTTCTGATTAGGTACCCCGTACTTTCACAATAGGCATCAGCGTCAGTAAATAAAAACCAGAATTCATATAATGCAATTAGTGAGCTAGGAAGTCCAGCATAGTGAATTCATGCAAACGTGGAATTAACAAGGAAGTTCCCACATAGCCCCGTTTACAAGGGAAACCGGGTAAACCTACGAACAAAGAGCGTTGAATTTTTTACACAGGCAACACTGAAGAGGAAATTTTTTAGCAGTCCGCCGACGGACTCTGTTTTCCGGTACATCGGATGCAGACTTCTGCGTCGCTCTTTTTATCCTTTGCATGGAATATTTCGACGTCCTTGGACTTTTTGATGAAACCATCGATTTGAACACTTGTCATCACGATAGCATGAAAATGAGACGAATATTTCATTCCAGTTCTAGATATATTTTACTTACGGAATAATAAGGAAAATATTATACAGAAAGAATGAGGGCTCCTATACGATGCATTCTACTATCTTTCAAAAAAGTAGAGTTCTAATGCTATTAACCGATGTGGATAATAAATAGCACACTAATAAGCGATGCAATAGATGTAAATTCATCATCTAAATATTTATGGGTTTTCAAGAGCCGGTGCATTATTACTAGATTTTAACGAAATACTTAACCTTTGGTCTTAACCAGGATGAACGGAAATGTACAAGTACTCACCAAATTTGAAAGTTGAAGCAGCCTGAAACAACGTACTGTATGACACTGTAGTGACAGACACCATGGAAAATATACCAAGGATATCGGATTATCCTGCGAGTCGCGAGTTTGGGGATGTTCTGATATATACCTACACACACTGTACAAGACACTTTAGGAGACATTTATAAAGCCTCTTCTATTTATGCAATTATATACCGTAGAGCTTTGAATTGTGTAAAAAAAATTGTACATAGTTAAGGGCTTTAATTAAAACAAAAGTTACCTAATTGATTCCTTTCTGTTACGACTTTTTCACACTTATTGCAATGGAATAAAAATATATATTTTTTTAAAACGACTCCTTTAAGAACACTGTAAATTTTCACGAGATCAATCATAATACTAATACACCAAGTGCATGCTAAATAATTAATTTTAGGGAGTTTTATAAAATAAAAAATATGTTTAGAATACGCACATTTTATTTAACATTAAAATTCTAACCGACTAAAGTCTTTTAAATTCATTACCTAATGGATACGGATTGGCTAAATTAATTAAAATTAATTACCGTTAGTTAACAAATAACTTGGTTTTGGCAATCTTCAAAATATTTACATTATGTGACATGCTACGCATTTACACTATGACTTTTGTATTTACACAGTTAATGATATGTAGTTATACCAAGTTTCTTACTTACTTAAATAGGTAAAATGGTAAATGAATACTTTAGTATCTTTACCGCTTGTTTCTGTAACGAGTTTTTTGTCTGTGTCGGCCAAAGCTGAGGCGAATAGGAAAAATAGCGAGAGGGTTTGTATCGGAAATTGAATTTTCTTTTGTGATGATGTAGTTGATTGCAACAAATGTTTTATTAAAAAAACTCTACTAGCAGAAGTAACTGCTTCATTTGAATGAAAATGCTGTTTTTACTAACAGATTGGCAAATAATACTCTGTCATTTCCTTCGTGATATCATTATTGAAAGAAAAAATAAATATTATATTCATTTCAAGATATAATCTCATAATCGTTAGGTTCTAAAGTTAAGTAACAATTTCCTACAAAAATCGGCGAAATAGATGCTTCTAATTAGCGTAAAGTAAACATATATATTGCCACCTTTAGCGATATCCATGATACGCCTGAGTATTTCATATTTATGTAGGTGTGCAAAAAAAAATGATAATTTTTGTCTTTCGATCCTACTAAAGAGACGTCGCTTTTTCAGCTGCTCTATTTAGTACTTACACTCAAAATTCTGTAACAACGGATACTTTGTGGTAATTTCCGAGAGTTAATCCAATATCATTTTGTGAAAAATAACTTTTAAAAAGTCTTCAGAACCATTACAACAATAGATTCAAAATTTACAGTGTTTGTGTTAGTACGGTAATGCAATCAGTACGTTTATTGCATTATCGTAACTACAGGCTTAGAGCAATATTAACTTTAAAACCTACCAACAGTTTCGCAGACACTCCAAAAAAACCAACAAGTCATTATTAGGATGACTTAACTTAAATGTTAATTTATTTTATGAAACGAGAACGTAAAACGCAAGTTCATTTTCAGAAAATTCTTTCTACGGTTTTTTTTTAATTGCCGCTTCGGCACAGTCCTTGTTCTTAAAAAAGTCTGACAATATTTATTACACGTGGCAACATTTCATTATAACTGCTTGGCGATTTAAATACACGTTCATTCAAACCAATATCTAAATAAATAAACTAAGTAGGTACTTATACAATTATAAAACGCAATAAAAGCTAAGTCTTCAAGACCATATTTTCTTAGAAAATGTACTACATTAGTTACATAATTAAATTATCATTACCATACACTCGAAAGGAATTTGTTAAAAAAATATAAATTAAGCGATTATTCTTATGCCTAAAACTATCACAGGATGTTCTGAGCATAATTTTAAGGCTCAACTCAAACAGGTGCACCTAGTGGATAGTGATCAAGAGATATTATAATATTGGTAATAATTATCCTTCACATTGAACTAGGTGGCAATAGTTACTTACACTTGGAATCTTGTCATTTGCGGAATCAAAATCAAGTGCAGCGCCACAAACTTGTCTGGCCCAGTGGTAAAAACTGGAACTAATGCCATTACACTATCAATGTCGATTCAGCAGCAGAACTATATTCATAAACACCGACGCCATCGCTAGGTTACATAGTTTCTTGACTCAAATATCAATTGATTATCACCATAGCCCAATATGAAAACAATTAATTGATTATGATATCGGTTGATCAAGCAGTGATATTGATGAAAAATACCTAAGTATTCATTAGAACTTTATGCTATAAGAGCGGAAGGGCTATTCTGGCTTCTCTAAAATTATTGATTTGCAAGGGCAACATACCTATCTATAGATAATGTTTTCACTTCAAAACAATTTGCATACAAAATAACTCAATTACCTCTCCATTACAAGGTGTAGAAATACGAAAGGTTCCTTAAATAGAGGAGTTTTTACAGAAGGTCTTATATTGTATTTAACAGCTGCTATATGTATCATACTCCTGTCACATTTCCTGACTAAAAGGTTATCTACACTCTTTAAATTAACACAACTTTGACCTTCCTTTAACATCAAACATTTTAATTTCATTATTCATAATCATGGCAATAGGTTTCACAACTGTATTTTGTTTGGCTACAGAACAAATAGTCTATGCATTTAATGCCAAGTATAATTTGATACGAAAAATCTCTTTTCTTATCTTATAATTAAGAAACAGTTTATAATTATCAACAATGAGAACATACAAGATAGTAACACAAATCTTCACCCAAAAATGATATCATACAGATCGAGAGAACAATACTTTGGCTCAATGTTTTGGAATCATCTTCATCAAATAATATTTCACCAAACTCTTGTTATGTTAATAGTCAAAATATTTAACGCAATTTATGCGTAAGCAAAATGTATTATGCGATCATAGTTATTTAGTAAGTGATGAATACAATAAAGTAAACCAAACAATTTATTCATTCACGCATTATTTACAGTCCACCGCACACCGCACACGATTATAACTGACCACTCCACTCATTGGATGTTCTAATTTCAAAATTCGTTTTCTTTTCCTAAACATAATAATATTTAAATTTACGTTGGAACTAGGTTGCCAGCGTGGTGAAACGCTAGGTGTCCTGAGATGCCAAGGAGGATTAATTGCATGTTATAGTTTGTGTGGGTCGCCTTGCCAGGCAGACCACACTCTTGATCCCTGTACTCCAAGCAAAAGTTCTGTAAACAAGAAAAATATGCAGGTAGCTTCAAATTGTTAATACAAAATTAATATTTTAACCACATAATACCAAGCACACTTTCAGAATTTCGAAATATTGAGGTTTGAATTATAACTTAGTCTCAAGTCTAAAGGTAGTCAAACTGCTCACCAAGTCTTCTGCTTCAAAAAAATTATTATTTAAATGATACCATTTCCATTTCTATTCGCACCTGTAAATATCTATAATCCATAATCACTGTTTCATAGGTGTGTATGACCTTTTTAAGGAGCTTTATTAATAAGGCCAATCGAAATGTCAACCACATTTTTATCATTAGCAGGTTTAGCTGCGGGCTGTGGGATTTACGTGCAATATTTTTAAAGAGCCACCAAGGTCAGTTTGCGTATTTTCGGCCAGTTCGCTATCTGTAGCCGCTGACACTTCACTTAGCGCTGTAGTCATAATTAAAACAATTTTAATTTTGAACTGGTGCTGGCCAGTAAGATAAGAAGGATGGAATGGAACCAACCTTAATGATATTGGACGCCATTTGCTTCAGGAATTTACTGGTGAATACGGCGGCATCGTCCCCGCACGTCCTCTGCACTGTTTGCTCCGAGCAGAGAAGATATTCTTGGAATGAACTGGAAAAGAAAACGACAGTAAATACCAAGTCGCATATGTTGTGATATTTTCATGAATTACAAATGAATAAAACAAAGCTCTATCGTAAAAATGTCGTATGCCGAATTTTTCAGTAACTCTAATTCTAACTCCTAATTTTTGTTGGGTTCTGTTCTAGGTGTAGATTGCTTTACGTGAATTGCGATAGATAGATTTGACTAGTAGATTTAATTAATTAATGAAAATGTCCACGTGCCGTTAATGAGAAAATAACAATGACCTAAGTAAGTTTCGCTAAATAAGTATAAGTTTTACAACCACACCATTAGCCGCCACGTATTCCGAATACCGTTAGCATTCAATTCATACATTACAATAACAAATTAAGAGAAAAAAGGAAATAAACTCCGTTAACATTACGAAGCCTTTTTCGCTGAAAAAATAGGCGGTATATTTGTTTATCTTTCCATTGTGCCAGCACGGGCAGCGATGTGTAAATCCTATGATAGAGGATTTTTAATAGAGGGACTGTCCAGACGCAGTGCCGTGGCTAAATGGGTTGCAGACATTTGTGTACTGAACGTGTTTACTGCTCGGCTTTAGCAGCATTACGGAAAGGGGAGAATACATTTTCCAAAGTTAGGCTGACTCAGCAATTTAATCAATAGCACTGGAGGAAAGTGTTATTTCGAATATAAAATGACTTTAATTTTGTTCAATCGCCAACAGACATCGGACACATTGGAGTTACACGAAAGACAATTCGGTCGCGTTCAAATATTTTTGGGCACGGATATATCCGATGACGACTGTGTTTCTCTTTCAAAACAAGACGCCTAATTAGATACCAGTTGTAAAAATAAATATCAGTTACTATTTTCGAAAAATATTGACGCTATGTGTTATTGTTTCATAAATAACAAACTGAAAGCATTATTAACCAGGCAACATTGAACAATCTCATGTGTTCATTGATTTTTCCTGTGCGGAACATGCTATTATCATATTAGAAAATGCATAATGTACACGTTGTTTTCTACATGAAAGCCTCGAATACCTACTCATCTGCATCCATAAAACATTTCTCAACATTATGGCGAAATTACCGATTCAATTGAAGCAAAACGTGCGGATAACGAAGTCATTAACATTGAATGAGCCCTTGAGTATCCCTAATTCTATGGAATAAAATTCGAGCAGTATCCTTAAACAGTTTAACGGTCACAATGGGGAGCGGGGAAATCGCAGAACACCATCTAATGGGGGGTTTAGGGACGCCGATAAAATTGATTGATTGTTTGCGGTCATTAATCTCGATATCTTTTATGGATGAGCACAAAACACTAATGACGCTTTGTGCAGATCCGCTGCGCGATAGAATGCGCGGGACCAGCGTCATCGCATCTGTTTTGAAACAGTGGATTGGCATTTTTCGACGTCCACGAGTACTTTGCTCGAGTAACCAAAACCCCGAATTTGTTACGAGTACCTAATCTTTGTTTTACTAAAATACTACGTAGGTACGGCTCAAGTTACATTAGATGACAAGAACAGGGCCTTACCATGACGTCTTAATGCGATTCAATTTCGAACCATAGTTGGATCGCCCGCTGTCAGATCCTTACGTTATGGTAAGGCCCCAGAGCTGTAATTTTCTTTTACTTCACTCATAATTTAAATGCACAATTTTTCATCACCTTTAAGTGGTACTCTCGAGTGATGTGCTTTCAAGAACCAGGGGGTTACTGTGTCGTCTTAATGCGATTCAGTTTAGGTTCGCTCGCTGACAGATCCATACTAAAAATGACAGCTAAAACCTGAACTGAGTCGGAATTTATCGCATTAAGACGACATGGTAAGGCCTCTGGCCTCTGGTTCTATTATTTTCATTACACTAGAGATAATTTGGATAAGTGTAGTGTAATGTTAATATTTGAAATGGAAGATCTCATCGCAAATTTATTGTATAGCTCGCATCTTATGTGTAGCCTTGGGTGTATTTTTTGTTTGAAAAAGAACAAGGTTTGTACATTAGCTGCTACCCGCGACTTCGTCTCCAATGAAGTCATTTATTGTTATTACTATACCGTGGAAACCGTGAAATTTTCCGGGAAAAAACAAAGTTTTTGTTCAAACTATCTTCTGTCCAAATTTTATCGAGATCGGTAAGTATACCTAGCTGTTTTGTCGTAAAGAGGAAGAGACGAAATGTCTCTCCAACTCTGCTGAGTTAGGTACTTCGCATTTGTAATAAGATTAAAAATACATGGAGAATGGATGGATTCGTAAGATAAAACTGTTTATAATTAAACTGGGCAACTGCGATTCTGACGGTTCTGTACAAATTTAAATGGCAAGCAACATTTTTTTTTGCTTTCGGCAAAAATGGCTCGTAATTATCATTAGAAATGGAAATCGGTGATTTTCGGATTTTCTCCTTTGCTTGTTTAGAAGCGGGGCGGAACTCATTTCTGAAAAATAGTCTCGACGGACGGAACAACGATAACGACGGTATCTTAGAAGAGTTCCGTTTTTCTTTTCTCAGTCAGTACGAAACTCTAACAATAGGTACTAAAATTAAGCCTAACTTAAATCTAACAACCCTAGTTGAAATTAAAAGTTATTCGATATTGCTCCAATGGGGATGGTGTATTTAAAAAAGAAGCGAATGAAAAATTACAATTGGTTGGAAAATGAACCAACCAAACCAATGGACAAGTAAAACAACATTTAAGTAATTCAAGAACTTCACGACACGAGTGAGTAAAATAAATATCAAATGCTCATTTCTAGGAAGGATACCTACTCGTTAACTTTTTCTGATATGTATTTTTCCATCGCGAAATTGTGAAAAGACCTTTCGTAGAATCGTTAGGGGCTCTTAAGCGGGTGCCGCTAAAAATACAACTGCCTTAATTCCATTGATTGAAATCCGCCATTATAAACATTGGCCACTTAATATTGCAAAGATTCACGCCTTCGACGAGTAATTACTTCGCAGGGTACAGTTCGATTTGGTAAAATATTTTACTAACGAGGGCTATTCAATATTCAAGGCTCCGACGACTCTTTGGAGTAGTCTCCCGGATTCCCCTTGATAAGTTCCCGGACAGTTTAATTTGTGGAAATCAAATTGTCTAAGGCCAATCTAAAGATGTCTGTGTTAGATAATGAGAAATACTGCGGAATTATTAATTACATTTATTGTTCGCTTGCGAAAACATCACTCTTAACGAGGTTTCGAGCCTTGATTTGACTTAAACGTTGAAAGGGCTTTCACGAATTAAGGATGTAAGCGTGTGAAAAGAAAATTCTCATTTAAAAACTTGAGCATTTTCATATTTTTAAAGCATAAGTAAGCCCTCAGGGGTGCACTATGCGTCTACCAAAACATACTGCATAGACGAAGCTGATTGGTTGCTGCTGTATGTTTTGAATACCGCTCCAATTCGACTTGTGCGTCCTTTGGCTCGCTAAAGCTTTAAAAGCACTCCTGAAGAAGTAAAAAATACTACGCGTACTTATAAAGCAAAAACATATTATGCTTACCAGCACACTGTCCTTAGGTAATCTTCGTGGCTGACATCTTGATCCGTATTATACTGGTCGCTCTTCTGATGATTGCTGAGCGTCGTCAGCGTAACTTCGTACCTCTTGCTGCACGTTTCATACTCAGTCCTCACATTCTTGACGCAGTCTGCGTGCTTCAAATATTCATCCTGATAAGGTCCTCGGGTGCACAGCTCCTGAACGACCCCACTGATACCAGCGTATATCTTTTTGAATACTATTTGTTCGTGCTTCTCCATACAGACGTTAGTGTAATTGTCAATGCATGTTATACCGGACCGGAGATTTCTGAAAACAAAATGATATTGTTACCGAGGTATTGAGGACATTATTAACTACTAGCGACCCGCCCCGGCTTTGCACGGTATATTATGCATGTATTATACATATAAACCTTCCTCTTGAATCATTCTATCTATTAAAAAAAACCGCATCCAAATCCGTTGTGTAGTTTTGAAGATATAAGCATACATACGGACATGAGGACAGAAAAAGCGACTTTATTTTATACTATGTAGGTAGTGATGTAAATTCTCTTTTGTCACTCTAAACTAGCTTGAAACAAAACAGCGGAATTTTAAAACTTGTTCTATACAAACTTCATTGTCAGTGATTAAAAGCAGAGGTAGATCCCTTAATACGAGACCATTTATTTTCCTTTGATTTTTAGTTGCGTTGAGATAATCTATATAAAAATAAATCGTCTAAATGTACGCGCATAACTTCCAAACGACTGCACCGAATAGGATATTCTCTTTTTTTAGTTGTGTTTGTTACTGTTTGAACAAAGTTTGTATAAAATAAAAAATCAAAAATTTCAACGGGGGCGAAGCCCCGGGCAACAGCTAGTGATGAATACGGTTTGCTTTCCGGTGCCTGAAATTTAAACCACCTATTCATTGACTTGTCAAACGTAAGCTTTATTTAAAATCAGTATATTCTGTTTCAATGTAAACAATGGCTCCCAAATATTCATGTTTTAGTAGTGTTTGTTTGATCGCATTGATTAACGTCAATGCAATGTGGACTTAACAGTTGGCAACGTGGGAGTAAAATGCAATTGAAAATTTCAGCAAAATTTAAAGGTAAATTGAATACGCTGTTTGCATTATAACAAACAAAAGCTTTGTTTATTAGAAGTTACATATTGTAGTGGTTTTAGCTTTAATTAATTAATTTGTCCGAGCACAAGATTTCATTCCGAGTAAGTACATTTTTGATCAGAGTTTCGAAATTGTGTTCGAACTGTTACGAAGGAAAGTTCGTAGCTATTATTTAGTACCTACCAACAAACACTTCTGGAAAGTACCAGGAAAATTATTAGAGCGGTAATTGATAAAATATAATAGCGGAGCAGCGGTAATTTCGCTTGATCCATCTATTCACGTCATCAAAGAACTCATTGGCTATTCAGCGCTTCTATGAAGTGCTCAGCGAAGTTAGTCAGACGGACAACTAGTTTCAAATTGCTATTTACCGCAAACAAGAACACTAAATTAAGATGAGCTAACTGCGTACCATTCCAACGCGGGAAGTTCTACCATGCTGACGTCTACGTCTTTAGCAAGAGTTACCCATTTTCTTAGTTCCCCATTTTCACAAAGTTACTCGGTTTTCACAAAGTTCGACGTTACGTAAATGAATAAGCGCTATATCGCCTTACCGTGATACCGAACTGTAAAAGACCGAACTATTATTCTCTTCTCAATCTCTAAATTAATTATTACTTGAAGGGTAATAAATTACTTTACTGCTTTCATTCAAAACTTTAAAAGTAGTAGAATGTTACTGGAGCACTCCTGGAGGTAATTAAGGTTCAATTGTTTTAAGTGGGTCATTATGATTGAACTGCACTGATGAATTTGTGCACTAAGTAGTTATGACAGACGGCTGCAGGCTTTAAACAGTTTAAAATGAAGGAAATTGGTATGAATAAGAGTCCAAATAATTTTTGATTTTATAAAGGTGTTTATAAATTATTACACATTATACGGACAATTGCAGTGTTGGTATAAAATACTCATTACATGGCTGCATGGACCCTGTTTCCTTTCCTTTGAATATCCAGGGATAAGGGACGCAGAAAAAAGTACTCATTACCCCCATCTAAAAAAGATGCATTCTTAACTTTTATCTAACAATGAGGAATATCTAGTTAATGTTATGATGACATTTTTAATCTTAGTATAGTGTTATATTTATCTGTGCTTTAGTCGAACAGCGGCGGACTATTTACAAAATATTTTCTCGCCGGGTAAGTTGATCCTGGCTGATACATTTCATGCGGTTGCGGAGACAGCTTTGAACGGAGTCTGTAGATTGCACAAAGTGTCGTTCCTCACTAAAACTAGGAGACTGGATATCATTTTACTTGCCGGGGACTAGAATGACCGTAAAACACACAGCCACACAGAGACGTGGTACTGAATCTTAGTTTACGGCGTCGTTATTTCTATTAAATGGTTACTTGTACTCGTAAAAGTGTGATTAGGTTTGAAAAGCACTGTCATTCACTGGGATTTTGAGGCACGAGAGACATTGAATCATGTTGTAGTAACTGTTTACTACTTACCTAAATTAAACGTTTATGTTAAAGGTACAAAGGGATGCAATGGAAATTTCCTTAGCCTCTACCCTACAAGGTGACATATTTTGTCAAACGGATTTGAAATGCCTTTAAACTGTTACGAGTATTAAGGTTCAAAGTATAACTTTTTATAATGTCCGTTGTATATTTTATTGGAACCCAAGAGGTTAAAAGAAAATTTTGGATACGCAAAAATCACCGGCAAAGATGTAACATACTCTTGTGTCTGAAAATTACTGCGGGAAACTTCAGCAATGGCCCATTTTTTGAAAACACACACTCGAAAGTACCATTAAAAATTAGAAAAAACTCTGTATCGATAAGATTATTACGTCTTGAACTTAGAATTTTCACATTACGTGCTCTCGAAAATCAAGCCCCAGGTGGTGAGGCAAGCTTGCCTGACCTCAGTAAATACTCGCACGTATTATACAAGTAATTTTCCAGGATTTTTAAATATCATACAGTGGGGTGGCGTCCATAAAACTGGATTCCCACTGGCTTGCCTATTGTAAGGCAGTTGGGCACTTTATTGTACAGAATTAGAGGAAAAGGCTAATTAAATTCCCTTAGGCTTGCCTTCTGATATACTTGACGCCACGCCACTGTTATCATATGAGTGACAAATGTCACCATACATATTGGTCGATATTCAAAGTGTACGACGTCAAAGGTTTTGCGGGTGGTAGGGCCTTGTGCAAGGTCCGTCCGGATCGCTACCACCATCTTACTCGCTAATCCTGCCGCTAAGTAGCAGTGCTCTCACTGCTGTGTTCCGGTGTGGAGAGTAAGACAGCCGGGGAAATTACGGGCACAAGAGGCATTTCATCTTAGTCTTCTAGGTTGGCAATGCATCTGCAATCCCTCCGGGGTTGCGGGTGTCTATGGGCAGTGGTGATCACTTACCATCAGGTGACCCACTTGCTCGTTTGCCTTCCTATTCATATAAAAAATAAAAGAAAAGGGGTGACATAAATTTAAATCCAAAATATTAATTAACTACATTTACAGGTTTGTACAATTAAACTAGACTAGCCTAACTACCTTCTGAAAATATTCCTGCGTAATTCTCAGGCACATTCATAACTCTGTAATCCCTGTTGCTTCAGTTACCAAGTAAAGAAAGTTGCCAAGATGCTAAGTAAGACTAAGTGTAAGGTAACTTACATGCAACTCTTGTCGAGCTCTTCCCGAGTTAGGGCGAAGGAAATTTCCGGCGAACTGAGAACAGGCAAGTCCATGGAACAACGTTGTAACAGGTCTTCTTCCTTGTTGCAGTTTTCTTTGATGGCACCTGGTGATAGAAAAGAAAGACATTAGGCTTTAACAGTTTAAAGACAAACAATTTTTAAAAGCATCTCTTTGACTGATAATCATTATAAGGTTTTTTTTACATCTTGAGATAGCCGTTGTTTTAGATATGTAATCGGAATAGATATATCCAAATAATAGTTGGTGACAAATGAAGATTTTTGCCCTGATTTGAATTAAAAAAATTGAGGAATAACAGTTTAGACTTTCGTGACATTAGTTTACCATTTTACCCTATGTCGATACGATACACAATAATTCTAAGATACAGTTTAGTATAAAATGATTCCCTGAATGTTTCTTTTTTCCTAAATGTACTGTCGTTTTTTTTTAACTCTATCTGTATGGAATGGGTGTACATAAATGTTTCTCTCTCACTTTTTATATATCACGGAAAACTGCAGTTCTCGCGGGACTACGGTACCAGAAATCGGCACAAACGAAGTCTTAAATGATGATACCTTAATTTTGATGTTTTTTTACCTTGACTAATAATTTGTTTGTTTAAAAACCGCATTGCGTATCAGCGTGTGTCCATAAAAAAACATGTAAACAGAACAATCAACGGCGCAGGCGCACTAACTCAACTTTCCCGGTGACGTGCGCGTGTCTAAATTTATCTGGTCAATGTGGGCAAGAGTATCATGCTCCTGGCTGACTTTGGGGGCGGGGCACAAATATTTACGCAGTATCATTTCATATTTAGCGTAGCTCGTGGGAACTTCGCCGAATCCGAAATTAGTCGCCAGAACTAAATAGCGAAAGCTCCACTCGTGAACTTAAAGCTCCTGTGCGAGCAATGTTGAATTCAGAATGTCACCACTGCTCATTTGGTTTTTATATTAAGGCAGGATAAATGCAGGAAGAGATGAATAACAGCAGCACGATGAATTTTAAAGCAATAAGGTCTTAAGATCTATGCTTACGAACTAAGCCTGGCAATCAGCATCTAAGTTATGAGATTAATGCATGTTCTTACATCACAATATTTACATTAATTAATCCATGATATGAGTAAGTACCATTAACATTCGTGTATTAAACGTGACGGGTCACTCCACTCGTTCAATGTGTGAAAAATAAGATAACTTATGTTAACTCGTATCAGGTTGCAAAACATCACGCCAATCTTATCAAAAACCACGCGGTGGTGTAGTATGGCATCGCAGCGATCGGCGCCGGCGCTGACGGTCGCATTACACGGCATCCATGACTCGGCGACATGGCGATCTATTTCCTAGTGCATTTCGTGTTTTAGCTGTTAACCCCTGTCCGATGAACGCATTGAGCGAGCAATGTACAAAGAAGCGAGTTGCAGCCCACGCTACCAGTCGTGTATAGTGGTGGAAGATAGAGTTAGCACGTGTCGCGCACGCGCTGTCAGCTGTTGATACACATGAGATGATAACGTTGTTCCATCTCCGGACACATCTGCAGTTTTAGCGATACATTGTAATTTTTGTTAATTGTTTTAATTGATGCAATGGTCGAGAGTGGTTGCCTGATCTATGAAACTACTCATCTAAGAGAACTGAACTGTAACAAATTATAATGATAGGTACTATAAATTAGGGTAGATTTAACGTTTTGACGTGAGTTCATAAATGATTAGCTATGGTGTTAATTGGCAGAACGCTACCAACTATAAGTCACTACAAACATCGCCCGATGGTGACTGACGGCAAATTATTACTTACATCAATCGAAGTGTTTAAATCTACACTTAGCTATACTTCAGAATATTTTCATTTATTACTAGCAACATTCACAAAATCAACGACACGCTAGATTAGAAAAACAAACTGGTAAGTAAATGATATCTTGACAATGGCCTCGAATATCCGCTGCCATCGTGTGTGTCCTGTTAAACAGGTAGTTATTTTTAACAGTGCCGTTCTAAGAACCATACATTCCGTGGTCGTGGTGGGGAGCCGAGCCCACGACGCCGCTTGCTGCCATTGGTTGGCTCGTATCGTACGATGTTTTTGCCATGTGTGAGGCGCGTGCGTCTGTACAGCACACACTCTCACCCAATCGAAGCATGATCGTGGACCAATTCGAGACAGATCGAGTAGGTGCCGGTCAATTAAATGATGGAATTGCTGAGATGCCTTAGGAAGTCTTGCCTTGACACTGCGATTGTTTCAATAATCGTCATTTGTTTTATTGTTGCACGGAAAGGAGCAACTTCATCTTGTCTTGACCCTTATTTACTGGTCAGCAACTTAATAATTACATGAGTGTTAAGTGATTGTTATGAATTTATGATAGTCAGCAGATAGATACTATTAATACAAATTAATTGGTCCACATCAACACTTGGCACGTACAATAATTCTAACGTGAAGACGTAACCATGACGTTTAAAATATTCTAAGCGCCACAAAAACAAAACCGAGACGAGGTACTTATACTATTTTTCTAGTAGGTAGCTGTTTTTGTTTATCATAAGATATTTACTACTGTCACTGTACTGCTGTTGTTTTTTATAAAACAATTGTGAAGGTTTCTATACAGCAAACGTGTGACCTACAAAGCTAATGAAAACACTGCCTACAGTACTGGTTTGTTATAGCGACCATGTTCAGCTAGATATACGTAACATCGATCGTTAACTAAGTAAATTACGAGATAGATCAACTGAAGAAAGTATCTTACGTTATTAGTTTCTAAGATGTTTCATTGTAATTTAAATCAAACCTAAATATAATTCTAGAAATTTCACTCAAGTGCATGATCTTTCTAGATATATTTATTTTATATGCAGTTCACAACAGTTCGATTCATGGTCGATGGGTAATGAGTCAGTTCGTTTTACACTTATAATGCTTTTTGTTTCGAACGATGCATGAATGCTGATGGAATTCCGCCGATTAAAATTTACTGTTGCCAAGACAGAGTAGAGCAGCCAAGGAGAACAGGCGATTTATTTGCGAATTAAATCGTACCACAGCATTTCAGACACATTTCTAATTCTATATTAACATATTTTCTACTACTACTACAGTCAGTCCTTCATGTCTGAGGATCGTGGTCATCGATTTCTGGTTTGCATCTTGAACGGATGATCTGCCTCCACCGGTTTCGGCCCTGCGCGTCTTTTACGACTGAGTAGAATTTGGAGGCAAGTGTATATAGGCAGACCACCTGCCCGATGGTCCGATGACATAAGGGAGACAGCAGGACCAGTCTGGAAGAGGGAAACGGGCAACCGTTCGGGATGGAGACGGATTGGAGAGGCGTATGCCCAACGGTGGGCGTCTACACGCTGAAGAAGAAGAATTTGGAGGATGATAAGTCTTTCACTTGATCGACCCATGTAGTCGGTGAACGTTCTCGCTTCACAATCGTTCGCCTTCTGTGTTCCCAACTATGATCAGTTTTTCCAAACTATCATCTCCTCTGCGCACAATATATTTTCTACAGTTACTGTGTTTTATAGCACGAGTAAACTCGTTAATATTAAGCGTGAAGGTAGATAACACTCACAAATACACTATGGACTCAAAGCCAATTTCTCTGAACTGATGAGTTTGAGCGGCTTTACCGAGTCTTAGACATTTAATTGAATTACCTACTTTGGAGTCTCAAAAGGACCTCATTTTAAGACCATTATAATAAGGCGGTTAACTCCAAGCTGCGAAAATGGACTAACTTTAGAGAAGCCGGGTAACGGACCGAGTCACAACTTTGCGAGACCAAGTCTTGTCGTAAGTACAATGCAGATCTTGGGCCTGCAGTTGACTGAAATTGTCCAATTACTTAAGGTTAATAATCATACTAACCTTTAAACAAAAAAATATTAAAGAAACTGTAATCACTATCACTATCACTACATAGTATAAAATAAAGTCGCTTTCTCTGTCCCTGATGCGTCCCTATGTCCCTATGTATGCTTATATCTTCAAAACCACACAACGGATTTTGATGCGGTTTTTTTTAATAGATAGAGTGATTCAAGAGGAAGGTTTATATGTATAATACATGCATAATATACCGTGCGAAGCCTGGGCGGGTCGCTAGTTCATAATAAAATTTAATTTTAATCTTTCGAATACACAGTTCAGGTGGAGTTTTACAACCACATCACTGAAATATAAGCCTCATTAAAAATTGAAAATTAAAATTGCCCCTATGAGCTGATATGAGGTAACTCCATCAGTTGAAAACAAATATTATCTAAAATAAATACAACATCGCTTGGTAATGTAAATAGCGTGATCAGTGGTCACTTTCCGATGACCTATTAACACAACTTACCCGTAATTCGTAAAGATCAAGCGATGACAGGCCGAGTTATCAATTTTGCAACGGGTTATCATTATGTATATCATTTCTTTCTATTGTCAACAGCTAACTTAAAGATTAATATCTGATGGTTGCTTTTCAGCCGCGTGTTTCGCTTACTGCGTGACGTGCTATTCTATTTTAAAAAGTTTTTAATGGAATTAGGCGATATAATCGAAACGATGCATCAAATTGGGGCACGATTTTATCACGATTGATAGAAGGATTAAGTTTATTAATTGCGGTTTTTATAAGCTCTGATTTCAAGATTGTGTGTTGTTGTAGTAGGTCAAATGAAACCACAGTCGTATAGGTAAATCTTAATAAGTTTCTTGGAGTAAAAAACTAGGTAAGTAATGAGTAGGAGTTGGATTTTGGCTTAATGCGTAAAATTGATAATGAAATCAAGACAACGTATTCAGGTAACTCATTATGTGGAAGAAACTTTCCATATATTACGATAACACTATCGCTTCGCAAATCTTACATAGACATACGATAGCCCTAGGGGCTTGATAAATGATAATATCGTTATCATTTTTAATATCTTATCGCTGCAAATTTGTTTTTATTGTGACGACTTTACCAGAACGATCAAACTTCACTAGAAAAATCATGTGAGGTAAAATAATTAAAAATTGTTAGATATAGGTACCATGTTTAAACAGATTCCTAAGTAAAAAGTATTAGAGAATGAGAATAGGAACTCTACTCGAGAAAAAAGTTTCAGCACTTAATCAAACGTTCCAAATTTCGATCGATGGTCAATATCTAAAATAGGTCTTGAGTACGAAAGATTGCTTTTATGTTCCCCCGTAACGACATCATGAAAGCAAGCTGATCCCAAAGGAATCAGCGGCGCACATAATGCTGGAAGCTTGGAATGATGGCGTAGCAAATCGGCTATTTCAGTGGTGTCTCGGCTCGGCATCGCGCTCGTTTGTCATCGCATTCAGATGGGATAACTTTTTGTACGGGCCGCTGACTTCATCCCAACTTTTGTAAGGAAATCGAGCCTTATTATCACCCCAATACTGAGTAATGTGTTTCAGTGTTGACGCTAAAGCGGGCGTTTTGGGCACGGTTTGACGGAATAATGATGGATGCTTTATGTTTTGTGTAAAGTTACTCTGATCAACCAGTATTTGACGCAGAAGTTTATTAATCGGTGAATTTTAGGGAGGCTTCTTTAATTTTTCGCCGCATATAGGTACGTTAAAATCTGCATATTTCGTGAACATATTTTTTTATGTTGGCAGTTGTTTTAACTCCAATCAAATTTACTTAAATAATAGCTAATTGAATCCGCACTGGGCCTGCGCGGGAGCTATAGCCATAGCCCCGTTTCATTGTGAGAGTAGGCTTGTTGCTCAGTAAGGGAACGTATATATGTATACATAGGCTGGAAATGATGGGAGATATTTTCAATTCAATTTATATAGATTTGATATGAACGATTTTCGTGTTAAGAGTCTATTCTTATTAGGTACAATGATTCGACGTGAAAATGCTGTTTAATTGTTGTTTAAGGGCTACCCTACAAAGAAGCCCCAATTAATTACAATAACCGGCTTAACGTTTTCGGGTTACACTACGGGAACCTATGCATAAATCTATGAATTTGCCTACCTTTAATGTATTTATTTGTTTCAGATTTTCCGGCCAAAAATGTTTAAGCGGTCTCTTGCGGGGTCATAAATTCGGATAAAACAATTTCATCCGACTGGAATCGCGCCCCGAACTATGCGGCTCTGCCATAAATCCCGATTAGCCTTCGGCAGAAAGAATGAATCCATAGATTATTTGCAATATTTTCACTCATACGTGTACAAATAAGGGGATCCTTCGGATATTCAGGCAATGGAAAACATTGCCCCGTTATATCCGAAAACGGATAAGTACTTATTCATATTTACGTATTATCGTTTACACAACTGTGGGGGCCGCTATCCATTGTGTCGTGCGGAATTATGTGTATCTAAGTAACGTGTAGTCGTAAAATAAATGTATCGTTAGTTTAATCTTTTTCTTCTTTGGACAATTGTATAAAGCGGTAGGCGGTAGGCATGAAGGGTCTCCTTTAGGTTTATTTAACGTAAATATTGAGTTTTTTGCTACGATTTATTCTGAAACTTATTATTGGCGTGACTGACAATTTTATAACTTTTACTGTAAATGAGAAATTCAACTGATTCACATTCCATTAAATGCTTCTGCTGAAGTGGTCGATTTCTCTCAAAATTTCGAATTTCGGACAGTAACCAGGAATGTATAACAATGTAAAAAACCGGCTAGGTGCGAATCAGAGTCACGCAATGGGGCGAGGGTTCAGTATAAATTGTAACATTTCTGTTCTCATCAGCAATCGAAATAAGTGGTTTTTAGATCTTTTTACATTACTTTTGTCTGGTCAACGGGAAATATTCTAAAGGTTTTGATATCCACAGTTTTTGTATAGCTTTATAAACTTTTATTTACGGTTGCAAATTGTTGCATTGAGTTTGAGTATTTTATACTAATCTCCCTCGACTCTTAGCTCAAAAAATAGTATTGACAGTCGACTGACAGCTAAGTGATGCTATGACGGTCTAACGTAAAAAAAATATATCGTTAACTTGGGTTAGAAACAGTTTCATACCTTTTGTCAATTTTTAACTCTAGGTTAGCAATTGGCTCGGAGTTATAAAATTAAACCTGGTCGACGCCGCAGATGCCTATTCTCTCGTTTTGTTCCTTTTAAGGTGCGGAATACTAACAACTAAGTCAACTTATAAATCACACTGTTTTATCGTTATACGTTCGAACGAAATTAAAATGAGAAAACGTGTGAAAAATTAATGAGTGTCGAAACGGAAGCGCAGTGACAATAAAAGTGCAATGGGAGAGTTTTTTTTTATCATAAACGAATAGTCTGCCATGGTAATTGACTGGCGGTGGCTGATAGCGCCTACAACAGGCAGTATAAAATAATTTTCATTTTTTATCCAAGCGACGTAAAAATTGCAAAACTGTAAAATAAACTATGCAAAAACATGTAATTAAAAAACTTGAATACCCACCACGCATTATTTAAGTAACCAAACAGTAATAAAAATAAAAAAACAATATTTAACTGATTCTTTAAGGAAACTATAGGTCTATTTGTATTCATCGAATTACCATCACTTGACTATACTGTATGACTGTTTGTTTTTAATAAATTAAAAAAAAATACTTATTGCCAAAAATGCCATACGTCACTTTGGAAAAGAGCTGATATGTTTTTCAAACTGCTGGACCGATTTTTACCAAACATGGCGAAGAATTACTGCAAAAAAACTGGCTTTCGAGTGAAAAAAACTGCATTGACATCGGTCCATCGGCTTGAGCTGTGATGCCACAGACAGACAGACACCAAACAGACACAGACACACACACACATCGACGTCAACTTGTAACTAACACTTAGATACACGTTTTGGGATTCAGATGCTAATTAAAACGGTACAATTTGAATCCCAGTACCCTGGCTGCCTCCCCATTTGCCGGTCACCTGGCTTGGTCACATGCAATTTTGCAATTTTATGGTATTTTACAGGCTAGCTAATACAAAAATATTGGTTTACATAAATGATAAACCTTACACAAGCTTAAGATGCTTCCGTTACAATAACTGAAATTTAAAATACAGTTTTAGCAGTATTTTCTTTAAATCGCCCTATTTAGTACCTAAGCGATGTGCGTCATAAAGTGTCTTAGTTCACCAATATCTACTTAAACAGCTAGTAAACCTTAGAATATTTCAGCACAGACTTCGTTTCGTAGTAAAGCAATTATACTTTCTGCGAAAACCCAATACGCACTTCAAGTTCAATTTAATAATATTTGTGTCAATCCTCAATAATATTTTGATGAATTGGAGCTTTAGGCCTCCATTTAGAATTTTGTGTGGGTTTTTCCAAAGAAAATACGTTATACAACTGATCACAACAATGTAAAGCTGATATGAAAACATACACGCAATAGGTATCAAATTGCTGGAACACATTTGATCTTAATTGCCATGACCGCAAGATCTGTCCGATCAATTCTTTCTTGAGCAATAACGGGCGGACCTCGTTGTTTGCTAGTTGTTACCAATTAGTACTGTAGGACTACAACCATTACCTTAATTGCAACCGAAAGGTTCCAACGCTGAAAAACAATCGGTAGATCATATTTTGGTTTACTTGTTTTTTATTTAAATATATTGGGAACATCATAGAGTGGGCGGTTGGCCAAGCGCCCAGTGGACAGACGCCCTGTTTCAACTTCAGACCGAAATAGGTACACAAACATTTATTTATATTTATGTATGTAGTGTTAGATGACTACAATGAACTTCTAGACGCCGTGAGAGGTTGCATGATGATGTGACGTCACAACGTTAAATCGGTTGTAAAGATGTAGTAAGCGGAAGCGTCAATTAGTTTACGACACGAGCAGGAAGTTTTTTTTTAATTTGTGAACAAGCTGAAGAAGAAGTACGAATAAAATTATTAATTATTGTGAAATGCAATAAAGTAAAATAAAGTAAGAAATGCATACAGAAGTTTACTTTCACCTATTGAAATTTCGAGTGGCTCAGATTTATCGAAGTAGGTACCTACAGCATAGAGAAGAGCAAGATATAGAGGTACCAAAACAGGTGAAAAAGGTAGGCCACATCTTTAGACTATTAAAACATGATTCAATTGATATGTCGATGGGTCCTACGTATAACGGCCAATCCATGAAAAAATTACAAAGTAAATGCTACCTTAAGTATAATGAAACATAATTTAGACTACCCTATCTAGAATGATTTAGATTAGCCCATATACGTTGGACCCATCGATGTATGGGATATTTTTACCACGGAAAATCGCATACTTCCCCCGGGATAGCGCTAAACGTTTAGAATTCTTGTAGACGAAGTAGAATGCAACAATTCATATGAATAGTTCGAATATATTTTTTTAAGTAAGAAAGTGCGTTACTAAATTTAAAAGCCAATTGGCCGTTAACGTAGCGTTACCATCACTTATATTAGATAAGCATTTTTTAGCCTTCCTTGGAGGTTGTCTATTATTAACTTAACTGACTCATCAAGTGCTAATTAACGTATCAGTGTTGTACAAGTTGGCTTTGTGTCTAGTCTACGTAATATGAATGAACTATACGATAAGTACTTTGCCTGTAGAATAATTTTCCTTGCATACCATACATACATACATACACACCGTCACGCCTCTTTCCCACAGGGGTAGCCAGAGACTGCTTTGTTCCACTTGCTACGATCCTGACATACTTCTTTCGCTTCATCCGCATTCATCAATCTCTTCATACATGCTCGTCGGTTTCGGGTACTCCTGACCTGACCTTTTTCCTTAGCGAGACATTGTAACGGATCAGGCTTGAGTAAGCATGAACTCGCAAGATCATGAATATATTTCATACATTGAGAGCTAGTATAATTTAAGAATATTAATTATAATGCCATCTAACGGGAAGTCGTGAACAACTAGAAGTACTTAGGCCGGCTAATTTTATGATGGGTACTGAAACAAAAGTCATAGATTTCTATAGTTTCAATTTTCGCCATCAGATGACGCTAATAAAATTATCTCAGGTATTTTAATTAAAATTAGGTTAATTATTGGATAATGAGGTGTAGGAATGATTTAAATATTTTACTAAGTATGTAGTATTAGTTTCAGGAACTTTCAGCGGGTAAAATTGATTAAAAAATAGAGAAACAATATATGTACTGGGAATATGGTTTTTACCAGAGAAAATCTCAAAATGCAAGGAAAATGCTTATTGGAATAAGATGTATGATTCATTAGATTTATAGTGTCCAAGTTTCACTAACTTTGGTGCAGTAAATAAGTAATAATATGATTACAAAGTTTTCGGGGTTTGCTTATGTCAAAAATATGAGAAAAGTACAAGTTTATTATTATTATAAGACGAATGATTAAAATGCAAGGAATTAGATTATATGACAAGAAACTCTATGTTATAAGGGTCTGTTTGTCTAAGTTTCATCAGATTCCGGTTAGTAGTTCAGTAGAAAAGAGTTATTAAAAATGGCTTGGGAAAATTAGTTGCATACAAAATGGTGATGAAAATTTTATAGAGGAAAATATAAGCTTTTTAAATACGCATATATAAATTAAAAGAAAGTTATCGTTTAGAGCTAAATTTAGAGATATGTTTGGATATATTCTTAGAAATAGTAAATAAACTACCTAAGAATTAAGTAAAATTAAAAGTTATAAAATTGTATATTGATTTTGTAGTTCATGTGAAGGATGTGGACAATGTAGAGATTGTAGCCAGCAGTGTGGCGAAACTTCCATACTAACGCTAAATGTATGGAGTGTATTACAAAACGTATACCAATAATAAGAAACAACGTCAAATAAGATCAAACGTCAAATGGTTGACATTGACATTGACAAGACATGAACTTGACAACATTTGAATTTGAATTTGGCAGAATCATCAAAAGTTTGACGGAGCCATATTCCCAAAAATTGGATTGAATTTGACCGGCATTAACGGTTCCAAGTCTATAATTTGGTGCGAGTCGGGTTACCTCCGCGTGTGGTCAAGAGCTGCGGTTTCTTTTTGGATCCGTCCGAGGGGAAGAGCAGTGCTTGGTCCGGTGCTCCCCAGGGTGCTCATGCATCGGCTAATGATTTCCTGGCGGTCTCCGAGGGATATCATTGACCATTGGCTAAGAGCCCGACAGGGGGGGGGGGGGGGGTCTTTTGACCGTGTTCTACCGTACAACGTTGCCGACATTTTTGTCACAAAATCATCGCATCGATCGATGGGGCCATATTAAAAAAGAAGAAGAAGAAGTCTATATTAATAAGCTCTTTTTCACAACATTTCCCTTGCAAGAAAATCGGTGAGTACCTACATGTTTTAACAAAAAGTGCTGCCCGTCGCGGTTTCGCCCGTGTTTTACAAATAATGCAGGCAAAGCCACGCGATAAAATACGTAGTATTTGTCTTTGTCTACCCCTCCAGGTCCATTATATATACGAGTGAAATATTTTCGTAATCGTATGAACAACTTTAGAGATCTATCTGATATTGTCATAATATCTACCCACATACTGACTTTGTGTCCTAGGAGCAGTCCTTGAATTATTTAACGGTCATTTTTGCTAGAAGTACAAGCCGTCGGGAATATCAGTGGATCTCTTTGCATACAGAAAATATCTGCCAGGTTTACCAACATCATATCTATCAGCTTAAATAAGGGACCCATCTTTCGTAGAATTTCTACACTGTTGTAGAATCAGTTCATGGGAGGAGTTCTGTGTATTGTAAATTCTCACTTGCCGGCACCCCTTAGTCACTGGTGAAAGCTGCTGTTTTTTTTGTCTATAGTCCGCAGTGCAAAGCAAACAGGGCAAAAAATCCCATAGTAGCGAGGGTGTGTATTACTTAATTTTTTAGCAGTAGTTTGCAGGGTTGAAGGACAAGTTAAGTGATAAATTGATAATAGTCCATTCAGGCTAAAGTAGTGATGAAGGTATATATGGAAACCTTTATGTAATAATTATAATTAGTATGCTAAAAAAAAATATAAAATGTTGTTTTTCAGATGCAAAGAATGGATTAAACTAGTGGGCAATCCTGAACTCGTATATTTGCCAATAGAAAAATTGAATAAAGTTCGATACATATGTGGGGATCACTTTATCAAGAAACATTTCAACAAGAAAGGAAATCGTCTGAAGAAAACTGCTGTTCCTCAATTAAAATTAACTTTGCCTCCTTTGACTGATGAGCAGTTAATAGAATTTCCTTGTCACGTGCAGAGTTATAAAAACGGTTAGTAACATGACAATGAGATTTCGAAATCCATACTAATATTTTTAATGTGAAAGTGTGTCAAAAACAGTTGGTTTAGAATTTAATCTATACTAATATTATAAATAGGAAAAATTTGATTGTTTGTTTGCATTGAATAGGCTCCGAAACTACTGGATCGATTTCATACTAATATTTTTAATGTGAAAGTGTGTCAAAAACAGTTGGTTTAGAATTTAATCTATACTAATATTATAAATAGGAAAAATTTGATTGTTTGTTTGTTTAAATTAAAATGAGACCACACGGGAAGCACCAGCTTTCAAATAAAAAAAGAATTATCAAAATCGGTTCACTCAGTCGAAAGTTCTGAGGTTAACAAACATAAAAAAACTAAAAAAAAATACAGTCAAATTGAGAACCTTTGAAGTTTTTGCCTGTGATGTCTGAGGATTTGCTTTCTTTATACTAATGAAAGGATTTTTGGAATTGGTGGAGTAGTTTCGGAGATTACCCATCACTACATGGTATAAAACAAAGTCTCTTTCTCTGTCCCTATGTCCCTATGTATGCTTATATCTTCAAAACTACACAACGGATTTTGATGCGCTTTTTCAAATAGATAGAGTGATTCAAGAGGAAGGTTTTTATGTATAATTCTACGCAGATGAAGTCGCGGGCAGAAGCTAGTTACGTATAAACTCAAAAAGTTTCCCTGCAAGCACTCAAACAAGCATGCAGCTAAGTATGTATGTATGGATGCCATTGTCAGAACTGGACCAAATTAAAATGAGACCACACGGGAAGCACCAGCTTTCAAATAAAAAAAGAATTATCAAAATCGGTTCACTCAGTCGAAAGTTCTGAGGTTAACAAACATAAAAAAACTAAAAAAAAATACAGTCAAATTGAGAACCTTTGAAGTTTTTGCCTGTGATGTCTGAGGATTTGCTTTCTTTATACTAATGAAAGGATTTTTGGAATTGGTGGAGTAGTTTCGGAGATTACCCATCACTACATGGTATAAAACAAAGCCTCTTTCTCTGTCCCTATGTCCCTATGTATGCTTATATCTTCAAAACTACACAACGGATTTTGATGCGCTTTTTCAAATAGATAGAGTGATTCAAGAGGAAGGTTTTTATGAATAATTCTACGCAGATGAAGTCGCGGGCAGAAGCTAGTTACGTATAAACTCAAAAAGTTTCCCTGCAAGCACTCAAACAAGCATGCAGCTAAGTATGTATGGGAAAAAAATGCAATTGGCAATGCCTATTTTATGTTTTTATTATAGGTGAATAAAGCCAAACGAGCAAATGGGTCACTTAATGGTAACTGATCACTGCTGCCCTTAGAAATCCGCAATAACAGAAGGATTGCTGATGCGTTGCCAATGTAAATGACTGAGATTAAATGCTTCTTGCATACGTAATTAAATTGCCCCAGCTGATTTTCGTCTCCACACTAGAGTACAACAGGTCAAGCACTGCTTCTCAGAGGCGGGATTAGCAGGTAACATGATGGTAGCTGTGTGGACTGGCCTTGCACTTCGAAACCAAGCAGGAAGAAAACTGCTGATTTTATAATTTAGAGATTTCAAATAAAACCAGTGATTTCACTGGTTACCTTTTTCCATAGGAAAACCGCATTCAACTATATACATACCATTTTTCCGGGATAAAAAGTAATGGTAAACGTCAAACATTATCATATAGTAGCTCTTTGGCTTTCAGAACACACCCCAGGTGCCATTGCTTCCACTAGCCGGGCTGCACTTTCATCTGACAATGTTCACCGAGAAGATGGTAAACGTCAAACATTATCATATAGCTATGGATGCATTAAACCTGAACACCAGAGTGATTGCAGCAGATGCATTGTCAACCTACAGGGCTAGTTTTTAGGGTTCCGTAGCCAAATGGCAAAAAACGGAACCCTTATAGATTCGTCATGTCTGTCTGTCCGTCCGTATGTCACCGCCACTTTTCTCCGAAACTATAAGAACTATACTGTTTACACTTCACATCAAAGTCAAGCTATCCAGAAGACGACACATTACAGTACTTGATGGCAAAAGATTATCTCCTTCTTACAAATAGTGATGGAACATAAGTTTCACTTTCAATCATAACTTGACCCGTTCTGTCCTAAATAGTCATATGGGGTTAGGTGTCTTGACGTTTGGTCAATTTAGGGTCAACGCACGTAGACCGACCAGTACGAGACACCTGACTCCGTATACTGTCTACGACCGAACGGTTCATGAATGCTAGGTACTGCGGCAGGAGTTGCATGCATGTGTTGTACACAAACAAAATACGTCCGTAACATGTAAGTGTACTGTCTGCGTCGCGTGTTGGACGCTAGATTACATACGCAAATTGTGTTCACACATGCATGACTTTAGGCGGCGGGATGAAGTGCCTAAGCTGTCGTAGTATGAACCTTTCGTCAGTTTTAGCGCAGGAGCGGAGTGCGCGTAAATTTAAATTGCTCCGCATTCTGAAGATAGCTGGTACCCTAGATAAATGATACCTACCCTAGAACATAGGTTACTTTTTGTCCCGGAAAATTGCATAGTTAACGCGGGATAGCGATAAACATGGCAATTGTTGATTCTACGCGGACGAAGTCGCGGGCATAAGCTAGTGTACCATAAAAGGGTTTTTAGGGGTTGGGAAGATCAATATCACGGTCGTAACATATTGTAACTTTTGCAGATGGATCTTCGCGGAAGACAGAGGTTGTCGTCAGCAGTGTTGCTCAACATTTGGGCGGCATACTAAACTTAACCTTCATCTTGGCTCTATACTTCGGAGATACATGAGTTTGTGTGATCTTCGAAAAATATAGAAAATCACGGTTTTTTTCCTCCACAAACTTGAGATGTGACCATTTTGCGGTTCTCCCATCCCATGTCATATTGCCATTTTTTAAAAAGTTATTCCTTATACTTTTAAAAATAGCTGCGGTACATCGTATAAGATGATAAATCCCGTTTTTTCCCTATCCCGTAGGAATTTCGAAAAATACCTTCTCAGTGCACCTCTAGGATACTCAAGGTATATATGTGTGCCAAATTTCAAGTTTCTAGCCATATTATGCCTACCGCAGTATTTCTTCGTAAACAATATTTTTTGTTTTCCCTCCAGGTGCTAGAATTACCAGGCTGCTCCGTGAGCTTACTCTGGAGCATTATTTTACTAGATATTATTATTACCTACTTCTATGTATATGAAGAGTCTAGTAATTATAAGTTCATAGGATTTCGTTAAACGATATATAAATTCCGATTTTTCCTTATCCCGTGGGAATTTCCAAAAATCCTTCCTTAGTGGATGCCTACATTATATAAGGCATCTATGTGCAAAATTTCAAGTCTCTAAGTCCAGTGGTTTGGGGTGGTTTGGGGTGTGCGTTGTTATACAGTTAAGTCAGTCAGGACTTTGAATTTTATATATATAGATTTACCTTAGGTTAAGTTGTTTTAAATACATATTTTCTTCTAGTTATTGCCTTTTATTTCATTAAACTATCACTTACACGTAAATAGAGAAAAGAAACGTATATGTTGAACGGTATAACCGGCCTTACGGAAAAGTATCGATATAAATATTTTTTATGACATCACTATTATCGATAACTTCCGTAACCCTACTGACTACTTTGCAGCACTAGGGTCACGTCAAGTAGCATTGTGACCAACATAACGGAATGCAAGACTGATGTCTGAATGTTGGTAAGGTCGTTTATAATAAAGTCTATACATTTGCTTTTTTATTGTTTTTTCTATGAAGTGCCGTCTCTTAAACGTAGTGATTATATTCTCTTTGGTAGCCAGTGTCGACGTTGTGGTCAATGTGGATGGTAGCGCCGTTGTGTCACTCTCTATATAAGGAGAGGCATTACGTGAATATGGGTCTTTTGTTTACGTCAGCGGATTCGTGAAGTTCTCCTGAGATTATTTAATTTTGGGTTCGTTGCTTGTGGAGATCGATGTGTTATTTCTTGGCCTTGCGTATGCTAGTGTTTATAATGCTAGTATATTCTTTGCTCGGGATATGATGCTTAGATTTTTGGAAGTAAATAATGAGAACTGTATCGAGTTTCAGCTAGTAAAAGCTGATATCTGTGGATTGATACCCGGGTTACCTCAACGGTGTCAACTGACAGGGTAGCTTTCCTCAGATACGCAATTTTTATTAAGAAAATAACCACTTATGGAGTAAAAGTGGGGTCTTGTATTATACCAGAAGAGACAGACCAATTTCTCCCAGGATTGTGTAGGGTTTGTTATGCCTATAGTGGTGTTTCAAATTCAACATCGTTCTGTCACCTTATTTATCTATTTATTTATTCACACGGCTTATTCGTCACAGTGATACTTAACAATCCCAGTCCAAACTGTCTTTATCGCTGAGCACACGGGTCTTATGGATAGTTCTTGGAGACTGACCCTCTCACTTAGGGGTAATTTAGTTCAGGACTCATTCATTGCATTATGAATGGGAACGCGAGTAATTTAAATAAGAAAACCGGGTTTTTCTAGCTTGTTGTTACGTGCAGTTTAGTTGGTAGAGCAGCTAGGTTTAATAGGATTAAATAAACTTCAGTATAGTTCAGTGATAGATATTGGGGTAGCTAGTATCTAAATGAATACTTTTTAAGTTTTAATCTGAAGAGAAATATTTCATAAAGCACTTCATTTCAATTCAAATATTTATTTAATCAAAATAATTAAAACTAAAGCAGTTACAAATTTAATGAACAATAAAGTTCAGAATGAGATTTAAGGGGTTTTCTGAGTAAATAATGCTCATCTTCTATCCTAAAAGATAAAGAATAAACGAAGGAAATATCAACCTTTTGTATCATTCAATAATATGTTAAATAATATTATACTTCGTCATGTTAAAACTACTTTTCTTTGATACCAGAATCTTGGCTTATAATTAAAGTGCTTGAAAGTTTTATTTCTTAAAGACTGAAGTAATCTGTATTCATGAAATTTTATATTAATTAATAAATATAAAAACGTAATAAGTAAATGGAATTAGTAGTCTCAGAAGTTGGCTAAAAGCAGTGAAAGTAAAGCTTTGTATTTGTACTAAAGATCTTTTAATAGCATCAAAGTTAATGCTTAATTTCCTAACTATATGCAGCCTCAAGGGGATGTTTATAGTTATAGGGTGGTGTAAGTAGAATCCGAAGGGGAAGGTGGTAGCGGATTCACCCCATTTTGGGGGTTCACATATCTGAAGTACAATTATAAACTTTATCTTGTTTTCGAACTCACTTCTTTTTCATTATTTCCTTAAGAATTTATTATATAACAGATTTGCTAATTTTCTACATTATTTTTAAGTAATTATTGATAGGGTAAACATTAGATAGAGTTAGGAATCCATTCTTATTTTCCATGCAAAGATTCTCGGGTTACTACAATAATCACAGTGTTGGTCCATCAGTTTTTTAGACGAATCACGCAGCCATTATTATTTTATATTAGGTAGGTAGTTGTTAAGAGTTAGGTTAGTATATAAGTTAGTCTTTAGTTAGCTTAGTAGGGAGGGCAGTTACAACATTAAAAACTATAGCGAAGTTTTTGACACGCAAAACGTCTCAAACGCTTTCGCGGTAAAGTTTTGGACACTAATCGTGTGTCTAAATTGGCAGCGACCTAACGGCGCGCATTGGCAACAAAAAAACGTTAAAAAAGTGCTCGTAATTTTTGAAAACTTTAACGCGTTCGATTATTTTTCAATCAGCGACAGATAGGTATAGATAATACTTGAAAAAATATTTGTTTATTGTGACGAAAAACTTACACTATAATGTGTTGGATACACCTATTTATGGTGTTACCAGTAGTTAAACGATTAAGTGAAAATATATCTAGACATTTTTACAGATTATATTCCGTCGTGTAAAAAGGTGGCATTAATTATTTTTACACACTTTTCGGTGTAGGGTAAACTCGGGTAATTACGTGACTCACTTAACTCCGTGATACCATGTTTGAAGCTATTCGTGGTGTTACATGAGCAAATATCATTTATTTAAATGCTACCTTATGACGCAGAAAATAAGACTTTTTACTTTGAAAACGTCTTATACCCACGAAAAGCTTCAAACATGGTTTCACGCATGTATCACGGAATTAAACGGGTCACGTAATTACCCGAGTTTACCCTAAGTAAATGAAAACACGGAAATTCGGCTATTGAAGAGCATTATAATCAAGTTAATGGTTATTACATAATAACTAAGATGATACCGACTTAATCCATTGCATAATTTAAGCAGAGATTAATTTCATAAATTTTTAATCTTCAATCCAGGAAAGTAGGGATATAAATATTCTATTAATTGTACACGGGGATTGCCTTAGCTACATGGGTAAGTTATTAATTATTATTAGCTTAAAATGTTTTTTTTCAGTACTTAGAGCAAAGTTAAATTTCCTATATTATTAGGTACTTATAGGACATTATTTTACTAAAATTTTACCAAGATATTTATTTTCCTTTAAATTTTGAAAAGGTAGACGACATTCAAACAGTTCAAGATTTTATTAAAAGTTTTTAAAAATGGTAAAGCAATAAGCAATACATCGTGAGCGACTAGTATTTTGTTGAATTCTAGTAGGTGTCGGTATTGTGCTATCAATCGTATAAAGTGTAAAATATTATACCTACCTTTATTAATTTACCCAGTGACATGATGACGATATCGCAAAAAAAAAAAAAAAAATTTTTGAAGTACTGCTAAACAGATACAAGATTCAAACGTTACTTTAATAAAAACAATAAAACAGATTTTAAACCGTGTTCGGCAACAGAAATATGATATTTAATTCTTATCTGTGCATGCAAACAAAGATTTATGCATTTAAGTATTTGAGTGGCGGGCGACGCTACATTGCTAAAAAGAACTTATATCCAAACGAGTAACAATAAAAGTTAGATCTATTGGTGGTATGAGTAAAGGCTATAATATTGTTGTGATACTTAATACTGTTTTGAAAGGGCCATAAAGCGACCATGATGCATTCTCGGAAGGCAGGAAATCAGGAATGCAATCGTACTCAATCAAGATTTGACTGGACGTTTTAAAGTATATACAATACAAAACAATACTTATTGAATTTAATACCACTCTTACCTTATTGAATTGAATGCCTCAAGATTATGCGACAGGCCCGGGTATTGTACAGTGTTATATAATAATCCATACTAATAACTTACCTATTATAAATACGAAAGTGCGTCTGCCTGTTACCTTTTCACGCATTTATCGCTGAACCGATTTAGTTAAATTTTGGTATAAGTAGAAATAGCTTCAGTTCCGGGGAAGGACATATAGACTACAAGCCCATGGAAAAAAAACATGTGAAATGAACCAGCGTGAATGAAGCGGCTATTACTATATCTATACATATAATAAAATCGTTGAGAGTTTGTTTGTTTGTTTGACTGAGCATCACGTAAAAACTACTGAACGGATATTGATGAAATGTTCACAAATCGATTTCAATAAATTCAGAATAGGATATAGGCTACAGAAATTTTGGAAAATTTTGTAAAAAGGGGGTGAAAAGGGGGGTTAAAGTTTGTATGAAAAAAGAAAATTAGATTATTCTAGAACCATGAAACTCAGAGTAAATACTAAGTAATAAAAATAAAGAAATACCTGTTTTAGCATTTTTTTTAAATCTCATCCAGAGACGCAAAAAAGAGGGTTTTGTGTTTAAAATTAATTAACTTCATACACCTATATAATAAAAACCAATGAAGTGCAACCTTTTAAAATTGCTGAATAATACTTCCAATTTAACACAGGTAAATATAATTTCTCAGTTTTCTTGAAATTTGATTTTATATAAAATAGTGGAACTCAAGAAAATCAGCTTTCCTCGGTATAAGTAGTTGGTAATAATTACAAACAAAATAATACTACGGAGAAAATAGATAGATACTAATGTACATAAGACATATAAGCGGAAAAGTGTGTCAATTGTGAAAAAACATTAATAAAATAGTTACATGCTTTACAGGTATTTTTTCAACGAAGTCATTTTTGTCAAACCTAAATCAACCTAAATTGGCGTCCTAAATTGTGTTCTTTACCTAACACCTAAAGTTCAATATGCAATACCGTTACTTTGTTTTTATTATTTAGGTTTTCGAACGCCCTCTTATTTGAAAACCTGATAATTATTATGAGGGTGGCGTAAAACGCTTGGCTGTATGGTCTTAGTACCTTTGCCTATAAAAGGGCGCGTTTACGCCTGCGCTACGAACATGTCAGAATTTTATTGTGAAAAGTACTCTGTGATGAACCTGACAGCGAGCGAACCTAAACTTAATCGCATTAAGACATAATGGCAAGGCCCCTGTAGGTAATTAATTTGTAGAATGATAATAAGTGTTAATAATCTGTAATTACGTACTTAAACCAAGAAAATAAATTAAAAAAGCTTCTGCTAGAAAAAATTGAGTCGCAAAATATTAATTAAAACAGAAAACAGATTAGTAAATGAATTGTTAGTCGTAAGGTAAAAACAGGTAAACATTTATGTATTATTTGGTTAGAATATATTTAATTTTTTAAATTAATCAGGGTACAAATAAATATCGTTAAAGTGAGCGCAGTATTCGCCAATAAGCGTCATAGTTTGGCGAAATTAATAGTGATGTAACTAAAACTGTACTTAGATTTTTTGAATAAAGAAACTATAAACAAAACTATAAATAAAACTATTTGTAAAATAAGGTATATATAAATGTGATGAGTCATAAACCAGTTTACACCTGTTTTTTTTCAAGATTCCGTGTCGCAAATTATTATTTTCATTACGTAATTCTAAAAGTATCTCTATACTTTCGTGCACACTTTCAGTGGTTCCCGTGACGAAGTTAATAGTAAGTAAGTAAGTAAGTAAGTAAGTAAGTAAGTAAATGCTTTATTGTACAAATATAGAGAAGTAGAGACAAATCACAAAAAAAAAAGACCTTAAATATATGCACAAAGGCGAACTTATAGGGATAAGAGGAGAGTAGAGATCCCTTATAGGGATAAGGGATCTCTACCAGTTAACCTTTGAGTAAATGAGAGGAGCATTAAGCGAGAGACCGACAAAGAGTGAGTTTAAAATAATAATAATAATAATAATTATAGTCATAATAATAATAATTTTTGATATCGAGAAAAGCCGTAAGTATCACAAAAACACACGCGGACGAAGTCGCGGGCAACAGCTAGTCATAAAATAACTCTGAGCGGTATGCCGTCATTTCTGAGCGGTACATTTATGGAATTTCTCAGGTACAAGTGAGGAATTACGACTAATTATTAATTTACGGAGTTTTAATAGCTTAGCTTTTTAGATGATTAAAAATAAATGGAGAAAAACCTAGTGCCGTTTAAAGTGGTGGTGCCGGAAGTTAGTGCATTTTTTTTTCAATGTATGAGAAAAAATCTGTACCGCTCAGAAATGACGGCATAGCGCTCAGAGATATTTTATGATTTAGTAACAGCCTTCTAAGCTTCATTCACGCTGGTTCATTTCACATGTTTTTTTTTTGTCCATGGGCTTGTAGTCTAATAGGATAATTTTTATCCTGGAAAATCGCATAGTTCTGCGGGATACAGATAAGCGAATTCAGCGCAGCCGGAGTCGCGGACAACCGCTAGTAATATCATACGTTTCTTGAGGGTAAAGCACTAAACTAACCCTCATATTTGAAAGCAGCCTGGTATAAAAAGCTGCCTTCTCTCTGCTCGGGGACTTTTAGTACGGTCATCAGGACATCAGGACAACTCTGGGAATAAACTATATACCAATTTTCAAAACTACGCGAATAATTTTAACTCAATTAGGTCCTCAGTATATTTTTTCCAAAACTGTTACGATTTTTTTCCTTGCAGCTCTTAAACTAAAATAGTCGTAGTTAGGTATAAAAAGTATAAGTTGTATTTTTGGAAATTTAAATTACTTTCATTTTGAAATGACTCCAAAAGAAGGAAAAGATACCCAATTGTTGTATATATTCGTATTTTTTTGGAAAGTTTTTACGATTGCAGTGTCAATATAACTTTCACCTCACTTGCTCGAAAATGCTATCTTTTTCCTTCAAAATCTGGATGGGAAAAGTGTTTTTTTCCCCTCTAGGGCGGAAAAGGTTTTTGAAATTTGAACGTGACGATAACCACAATATTGTCCACCTACTCATATACCTACTCAGAAATTTGAACTTCGTATGTTGCCGTCCCGCTTACACGAATAGTAGGTATATACCTACCTTAATAATAAATTAGGTGAGAGGACGGAATAATACGAACTTCAAAAAATTTAGAACTTGTTATCAGACCCCCTAACTTTTTCATTCGATTTAAAAAAAAACATAATGTCACGTTCCGAAACACGATCCATTATTAATTTATTTTAAAATCCGTTAATTCCTAAGTTATTTTCAAGATTTGCTAACGTTCGTTGCTAAATAAAAAACTGATTTACTACTAGTTCCAACTGTTTTTCTTCCATCCACCATTTTTCTCTATGTTTGTGTGTTTCACTTGGCAGCAAAGTTGTTTGGTGTCTCGTGCCTTGAAACCCTCACGTGACAGGAGTATTCTTTTAAACCACTCGCTTAGGTACTCGTGGTCAATCATAGGATCCTTTGCTTACTCGGATTTCAATACAGGCACTCGCGCCAAACAAAAACTTTGCAGTCTTGTATAACAAAAAACTATTATTTATTTCGATCAAGAAACTTATTAACTCGTAATTAATTACACAATAAGTTTTTGTACTTTTATTAAATTAAGCACTAGCTTTTGCTCGCGACTTCGTCTGCGCGGATTTACTATTTCGGGTAGCTAATTTTTAAACCAAAAAATGTAGTAACAAACAAGTATCGCATTTTCGTAGTAAATTTCATAATTTAATTACTTAGAATGACAATGGATCAGTCATTGTTAAAGTAAACGCTTTTATGGTTTCAAAATTTCGCCAAGACAATGGGAATTATGAGAAAAATCTATGTGGGAATACAGCAAAATTCTCACACTGGAATGCATAAGGTATTAGAAAAAAAATTAGGTTTGCTCTGCTTAACAAGTGAACATAAAACTCTTTTATTTTCACTTCATTTTCACCGTGAGATGACTGCGGATTACATCAAAATATTTCAATTAATATAATTTTTTTTTAATGATCATAAGTTCCACGCAAAAACTAAGAAAGAACAATTTGAATAAAATAGTCTTTGAACCGGTAAAAGTTCTCTGTAAACGGGCCATTTAATAGCTCGTTGACGGAGATCTCTAGAAATTCCATACACGTGTCCATTCTTCAAAAGACGTCTGAACGCATATTAAACATGTAAAAATATCACGTACTAATAAAATATTACGTATTACCTTCGTCACAACATGAACATTAAACGTTACAGTGCTACCTACTGACATAGGTGTTGTGATATAAACGTAAATAATTGTAACAGAAGACAACCTTGAAGAAAGATCACATTCACACGCGCGACTTACGTTTTTCTCTCTTTCTCCTTTTTACATTAATGATAACAAATCAATTAACGAGTAAGAAATCAAATTCGATAACTTACCCGCTTTAGTTAACACCAAGCAAAAAAAGAACGCTGCAAATGTTTGACGATACATTTTGCACTTAATTTTTTCTAATAGTTGACTATTATTAATTTTTCAGCTTGTTAATGCTCACTCCGATCACTAAAATAAAGAATTCACATTCACCTAACAATTTTAACAATAATTTTTAGTTCACGTAACTGAATACGTAGATAAGTTTTGCAAAGTAGAAGTACGTCCTCCCGCAATGCCTTATCAAAGTCAACTGTTTACAAAATTTGAATGAATGAGAAAAGTACGTGAGACGTATGCGACAGACAACCTGCCGCGCAAACAATATTTTGGCATTGACAGATAGAAAGGTGTATTACATTAAATATTTACTAAATTATTCTTTCTTAATAGTAAAATAAAATTACAAATAATATAAATTTGTTGTAACACCAATAAACACACACTATTGTTTTATTACTTCTGTTTATAACTTCACTTCACTGCGCCGAGTGCGCCGCTAGATAGATTGACGTTTGTCATTGTCACTTGTCAATAACAGCTGTAAAAGTTGATTGTGGCTGTATCGCGAATTTATTATTTATTATTCTGTGAATTTGAATGTGAATTAACAAAATGTTGACATAAAAACCCGGAGAAATTAATTATAAATAATAGTTTTCTTTTAAGCACTACATGTACTCATCGCTCCTTCTTAACAAGCACATAACCTAAATGGCTACGAAAATGTTAAGAAATATTTTAAGAACTAGGCCACCAAATATAATATTGAGACGATGGGAAAGTTCAGAAAAAAAGGTCGTTGTATATGACCCATTTGTGACTAAACCTCAGAAGACTAAGGAAACATATTTGGAAGTGATAAAGATGTTCGAAGGCCGGGACACTCGGCGGCGCGGTCACGTAGAATTTATTTATGCAGCTTTAGGTAGAATGAAGGAATTTGGCGTACAGAAAGATTTGGAAGTTTATAAGGCACTAGTAGAAGTATTACCGAAAGGAAAAATGGTTCCAGAGAACATATTTCAAGCAGAGTTTATGCATTATCCAAAGCAACAGCAGTGCGCTGTTGACTTACTCGAACAAATGGAGGATAATGGTACTGTACTCTGTGGTCTACTAGATTATTAGATTATTTCTTAGTCTCATTTGGTTTCTTTTCACCATAGTTATGATATTTGAATATCATCAGATTGAACCGAAGTTTACTTGGTTAAGCTATTTAATAAATAAATAAATATCTTGGGACAATTGACACAAATTGACCTAGGTAGTCCCAAACTTAGCAAAGCTTGTAAAACATAAATACATAATTTAATATCCAGGACTCAAAACAAACACTCATATTTTTCATTTATAATATCTTTCCTCAAGCTTTGTAGTCAGGTTCTCTAAGCATTGGGCTATTTGATCGTCAAATATTTTATTTTCATTGTTTAGGTGTAATGCCAGACTCGGAATTGGAGCAGATACTGTTAAACACATTTGGTCGGAGAGGCATACCACTCCGTAAGTTTTGGCGTATGATGTACTGGATGCCCAAGTTCAAGAACCTCAGTCCGTGGTACTTACCAGATGAACTTCCAAATGACGTTTTAGACTTAGCAAGGCTAGCAATAGAAAGGATAACTTCTGTAGATCCTGACACTAAAGTTGAAGTTTGGCAAGTAAATATTTTTCTTTCATTGACACACTAAATCACTTTATTTTCTGTATCTTCTTCACTCACCTACTGCTAGGTAAAGGGCTCTTCATTTTTATGTCACTTTATCTGACCTAATTGATTTCTGATTATACAGCAATATCTTTGACTGAACTTGTCAGAGACTTTCCCTTTTCTTTTGTATCTTCTCTTTGTGTATCACTTTTATGACCCTCATTATATTTGCATTTCTGTTTATCTTTCAGTCGGAAGAAATTGAAGCATCTCTTGACAAAACCTGGATTGTGAGTGCACAAAGCGACTCACAGAAGGTGCTACTTTCTGAGCAACCTGAAGATGACCCATTGGTCGTCAGAGGTCCCTACAAAGTCTGCATAAGGGACCAATTTGTGACTTACTTCTTGTTACTTGGAAAAATAAGACCAGAGTTAAAGGATGACAGTGATCCTGATGGTATGACCCTTCCAAGTGTAAATTAAACCTTTCTATGCAACCAAAAATTAACAAGAATTTAGCCTAACTTAGTTCTCTCCAACCTTTTTAAACATTTTCGTAGCTGGCCCGAATTGGTGCAGTTAAGTCTATACTTTTTACATTCCAGATGTTTCAAACCTGAAAAAGCCTTCAGGCATTCCGGGTTTTATTGGTCACACTACACTACCCTCGAAAAGTTGTACTGTGCATGAACAAGATGATGGAACTATTCTATCCATATGTGCAACAGGTATACATAATCTTATTGATAGCATCCATGAGATTTAATTTATGAATAGCCATCAATTACTACTGAAACTGTAAAAGATTGAAATAGCAATATTTGGGTAAAGGCAAATTTGATCCACTTATATGGGTTAGATTGACTTGATATTTGGCGTACCTACATTCTGTAGGATATATGACAATGCAAGTATGGTCACCAAAAAGTACTTACTACAACTAAGGATTGTACTTATAAGCTTTTTTTAACATAATCTTTTTAATACAGGCACATCATCAAGAGATTCCTTATTATCTTGGATAAGATTGCTAGAAAGGAATGGCAATCCTCTGCTATCCAGTATACCAGTTATATTCACCCTCACTGCACCACCAACAGACATAGCGATACAAGAAACCCAACCAGCAACGGTGAATGAAGAAAAAGTACCTGGCACAAATTAGACAATTGTACATAGTATAATATTTATGGAATTGTTAAACTAAAAAATAAAATAAAAAGCTTTAAAAAACGTTCTTTATTTCTTCTATTTGGTAACAGCTATCTTAATTATTTATGTACAAATTTAATATACAGTGAATAAGAATAACAACAAGAAGTTGGTTGCCTTAAGTTTTTAAAATATGAGTCATTCAAATAAAGAATCTTAAAGATAAACCTATAGGTCTACTCAACTTGGACTAAGTCACCAAAACTCCAACCTTGACCAATTTATTATAATTATGTCAGAAAAAGATCTTACAGCAATGGTCTCTAATGTGTATTATGTATGTAGCCTTTCTCTGGCTTTTCTCATCGAGATTAACTTTTGAGTGAATTTGACTATTTCCTACCTACCTCATAATGGACTATCTGTCTAGTACAGGTATATTAAATGTCCTATTAATCATTAATCAATACTTAAATAACTTATACTTATACAATTTTACTATCCATTTTCTCCCCTTGTAATAATGTTTGTACACAAAAGGAATAAATAATTCAATTAATATCACAAGGTACCTTTTTACCTTTAAATTAAAGGAAGGCATGATGTATTTATAATTCAGGGGTGTAGGATGTGCATGGGACGCCACAACTCACTTTGCCACTCGGTACATACCACTCTAACTAACGTAATAATAGAGAGATGCACTAAGCAACAAGCACAGAGTGCACTCTTCATTGTGACTCTTGTTGTCTTTCCCGATAAGAAATCGATAAATTTTTGCATGTAAACATGTAAATGAACATTGATAGGATAACTGAAGCATTAACAATACTAGTCAAAACATGTGGTTTGGCTCAACCCCTTGTAAAGACAGAGCTTTCTGTATCAACCACAAACTAAGTCTAGACAAAGTTTGAAAAAAAAAATTAAAAACCTTTTGAAATTTATCCATCCAAAGAGCCTTTTCCAGATACTGGTAAAGGTCCGATAAAGAATTCATACACTAGTTAAAATATCCAGAATCATGTCCATTCATAGTCCTCATCCTCCACAAAAGAGATTGTTCCCCACTGTCAAGTGATGTTGTGCCAATCCGACTGCGGCAGAAGATAGGTCTCATTGTCACTCCTTATGACAGTGACACCGGCTCCGTAATATGGTATCACATAAGCCGACCCATCTGAAGGTCCTACAACCTGTGGATTTTAAACAAGTAATACATAAATGGCACAGTTTGTCATTTAACACACCAATTGATAAAGAAGTTGCGTATGGTAAAACCTTCTGCAAGGTTTGACTGGATTACTACCAGCGGCATAACTATAACATCTGGGGCCCGCGGGAAATTCGTCAGATGGGGGTCCTTCCTCAATATAAAGAAGTGCATCAGCGCCCCTTCTGTGCTCTAAACCAATCTAATTTGGGGGCCCCTTAGAGCTAGGGGCCCGTGGCATTTTGGCACTCCTGCCACCCTATAGTTACACCACTCATTACTACCACAATCTTTTGCGCTAGTCCCACAACTAAAAAGCAAAGCCTGCACGGTTGTTTCTGTGTGGAGATTGAGACAAAGAAATTATGAGCATACAAGGCAATTTATTTTTGCTCTCTAGGTTAGTAACACAATAGGCAATCAGTCTGGTCTCGCATTTGACTATGGACTTCAGTTAATTACCATCAGGTGACTTGCTTGTTTACCTTTTTTTAAAATGGAAATTAAACAAAACTGCTCCGTCATTAAATACCTTCTAAAATAGGCTTGACGCTTGGCTTGTTACACAAAATCAAGGACTTTTTAATGAGTGAAGTGTTAGCGAACTTTTAGATATTTATACTGGACTGATTTAAACTTAAACTTGGACTATGAGATAGGCACATCAGCAACTCTGCTGCTTGCCTATAATTCAATAATAATAATAATAAAAACACGTATTTACCTGCGCAGCTATCAATATAATATCCAGCAGCTGTCCCAAAAACATGAATCCTAAGGTGCATAATTTTGCTAACCCAATGCCTGGATACCCCAGGTAAAACCGGTCAAGTCCAAACATGCCAAGGAACACTGAAAGAAGCAGTGCTATTTCCAAGGAGTATCCATTAGTCCATTTACATGGCATTTTCCTTTTGAATGTGGAATTTCTTGTTCCTTCACATATTATACCCTCAGCAGCTATGCACTGTACTGTAACAAAATGAAGAGGAATTTAGACCTATTATTAGTAACTACATCAATTATTATTGCTTAATAAAAATAATAAAATATCTGTTTACCTTCAGCCTCCCCTTCCGACGGAATTTCCTTCCCCTGTACACAACCTCTGAACTGTTGTGTATCTGGATCTACCTGGTTTATACTAGGATCCGGGCATATGTACTGCCCCAACCGCAATGAACTACAGTCCACTAATTCCACTTTTACCTCATCCGAACCCACAGTTAACGTACAAAAATAAAGGCAGAGTAAACAGACAGGCATGCATTGTTTTCCCAACATGATTCATTCGTTTACACGGTTACACTTCAACTATGGAGTTTATTAGACGCTTAATCATTTCAATGAAGCTATAAGAATCTATTCTAGTTAAATACTACGGTAATAAGGCAAGTAATATCCATTTAAATGAGATTTCTAATACTAATTCAGAATCAGAACAGTAATTCAGATCACTCAACTTGCGTATGGTGTTCTGTCATAGTGACAGCTGGTGGTACTGACAGTGACGTTAGAGAGCCGTATTTTTATTTTTTTTATGGTTTGTTTTTTTAAACGATGCAAACGAAATAAAACTTGAACAAAATTTGCTCGTCAAAATATTTGAAACTTAATCGATATCGAGTTTTTAAAATAGTGTTAACCAATACTACGGTCTGTTGCAATTGCAATGGAAGGTATGGCTGACAGGTCCATAGAATGTAATTGTTAGCGTTGACGAAAGTTTTGATATTGACAGTAAAATAAATAAAAAATTAACATAGAATAATAACTGTACATTAATAGCGTTCTAAAAAGAACCACTGCGATTTTTTTTTGTTTACGTAATTTTCAGATACATGATTTTCAATAAATGTTATTATCCTTATCCTTATCCTTACTAATATTATAAATGCGAAAGTAACTCTGTCTGTCTGTCTGTCTGTCTGTCTGTCTGTTACCTTTTCACGCTTAAACCGCTGGGCCGATTTAGTTGAAATTTGGTATACAGATAGTTTAAGTCCCGGGAAAGGACATAGGATAGTTTTTATCCCGGAAAATTGCATAGTTCCCGCGGGATAGCGATAAGCGAATTCTGCGCAGACGAAGTCGCGGGCAACAACTAGTAATTATATAATTACGAGACGCTACTAGGTTACGTTCTATGGTCATCAAAACTAGAGAGGTGACTATGACTATGTACTGTTAGGTAATCGGTTAAAATCGCGTATCTATAATCGTTGAATATGCAGGATGTCACAAAAAAGCCTCACATCTAGATTTGTCAAATGAATGTCACAGCCATGCCATACCTTCCTTATTGAAACAGACTGTACTAACGGTTTCTCAATCTTCTATAGTACTAACTACTATGTGGTTGATGATTCGTGTGTACGGTAGATAGAACGCAACAAGACACTACCTAGCGATTATTCTTCTTTGTACTCCAACGATGTAACGGCTATGTTCTTTAATTTAGGACCTATTTCTATAATTTAGGACCTATCAACACCACGCAACTCGTTTTAAACTCTGCGACTCCATTTAACAGCTGTTATGACTACCTATGACTTGCACGTGTGGTTGCGGGATGACAAGGTTAGGTAGGTACAGGTTTTTGTTTATTTAAAAGGCCCTTAAAGGATAAGGCTGCGGCTCCACTGAGGCGGAGACGAGCGGAGCGGAGAGGAGACGTGTGGGGATCGACCAATCATATAGAGCGGAGATTGGTCGATCCCCACACGTCTCCTCTCCGCTCCGCTCGTCTCCGCCTCAGTGGAGCCGCAGCCTTAAAGACGTGATTTATGGATGTATGTTTACAAGTAACTTCCTGATTCGGTCAATCATTTTGTAACGTTGATTGACACTATAGCGTAAAGGGTAACTCGCTCGCGAGGTGAGAGTCGAGAGCCTCTCTACACTAGTGACCCTTGTGACACTCTATGAAACAATTTCCCGTACCCACTTCAATAAAAAATAATTGCATGCCGTTCTTTTATTTTCAGTGTGACTATTTATAGGTACACCTCACCGGTACACCTACCTAAAACTGTAAGTGCATGCATTTCGAGGTAGGTTTATCTAAAGTTAACTACAATGTGTAAGTTTTTGTTGTAAAAAATATTTTGACGCTACAAACTTTTTCTGATAAGTAGGTAGGTACCTAGGCTACTTAGGTAGGTAAATTCTCATCCGATATGATTATTCCCATGTCAAATTTCAAGTCGGTGAATGTAGTCGAAAAATTATTTGCAAAATTTGAAGACAACTTGAACATTTAAGCATCGCGCGTCGGCTAAAAGTGAACGAATTCGTAATGTAAAAATCACGGACTGTCTATATTTCTTTGACTTTTTTTATTATGTAACTACTAAGTAGCTTCTGCCCGCGACTTCGTCTGCGTAGAATTACACCATATTCGACGGGGAAGAACTAAGATCCCCTATCCTACAAATTTTAATTAGTTACCTATTGTTGTTTGAATTCTATTGAGAGAACCATTAGCTCCTATCTTACATCAAGCCGAAATTACAAGATAGGAGGTCTTGGTTCTTCAATCTTCACTGTTGATATTATAAACCGTTCTCTTGAATCACTCTATCTATTAAAAAAACCGCATCAAAATCCGCTGCGTAAGTACTTTTAATAATCTAAGCTTAGGATAGTTAGGGACAGACAGCGGGAAGCGACTTTGTTTTATACCTACTACCTACGTAGTGATGAAGTGAAGTAATTGGTTCCCACATAAAATAACTTAAATGGCAGCTTAGCTGTAACTACCAAATTGTAATCTAGGCATTTAATCCCAATAAAATAAACCTATCGGCTATTATATTTCATCAAACCTAAGGTAGAAGCAAGGTCTGAAAAATATAGTGAATTACCTCTACGCGACCGTTTTTGCCGCCGGCTGTGACACCGGGTGAAAAAGTAGCAATTAACCGGGCGTTGTAGCGGGTAATACTCAATCCGGAACTCTAGGTGCGGGAGGAGCCTTATACACCGGGGGAATTGCGGAATTTATACAGTAGGTAAAAGCCCGTCGAGGGAATAGGCGAACCTCTTAGGAATCATGTTATAGGCGATGCGGTAGCTACATTCGTCCACCGGGTAGCTATCACTGTTCATGGGATAAGTACAGCCTGGTGACAGACAGAAGGACAGTGACTTAACGTAAGTCGGACAGTGACTTGGACAGTTAGAAGTAACTAATAGTGTCCCGTTTTTACCCTACAGGTACCTACGGAAGCCTAAAACAGTATTTTTTACGCTGATACAAACGTTTTCAAACGTTTAAGTTTTAAGTACCTACTGATACCTAGCTATTTAATAGGTATAGATACATTCTTTTTCGAATAGATGTACACGCGACCTAAGAGCATCCCGCCTTAATTGCAGTAGCAAACTAATGTGCCTCATTCCGCCAACAAGATCGTTGTTTACCTTCCCGCTGAAATACCTACACGAGACAGACATCTTCATTCGTCGAGACTAATTACATGTGATACTATGGCTTTTAATGGCTCACTCAGAAACTGTAGTTAGCTACACAATGCACTTTTGGATTATACCCAAAGTAGGTAAGTATAATGACAACAATTAAAAGTCTGCATATGAGAGGAGCGCTGGTTTTCTATGATAATAAGTAGCGTGTAGTGCCGTTTAGATTTACACACCTATTACCTATTTACTTAAACTCATCCTCTAGTGTAAGTTACTTACTGTACCTAAGTACCTACTGGCACAAATATGTCTAGAACGCATTTGCGCAAACGACTCAATTGCAATGGAAAAATTGGCAGCGCTATTATAGACCGATCGCTTAAATGAGTCCTTGCCCGCTCGGGGACAGGGGCGTAGGGTAGGACGACAAAGGGGACCGAGAGCGCACTACCCGCCCGCACCTCTCTCGGCCCCCTTTGTCGCCTACCCCGCGCCTCTGTGCCGCACGGGCGAGTATTCATTTAAGCGGTCGGTCCTAGGTCGGTCTATAGCGGGACACATAATCATTAATCACATAATCCCATAGTAGGTAGGTACTTTGACACTTCAACAGAAACGCGTTTGAGAAGTTCTGTTGCAATAGAAAATTTACAAATCATCGATTTTTGATATACATTTTTTTATTTTCTGTTCCAGTTTATTTTATAAAATTTCATGATCATAGCCGTCGAAACGAGGCAGTAACGTACTACAAGTAAATATGAATCGCGAGAATTGACCAGCAAAACATAATTTACACTAAGCACTGAACTAATTCTGGGTCCTACTGAAAAACAGCGTTGCGGCTTGCCGCAACATTATGCTGAGTGGGGCCCATTTTTACACCATATCGGTACTATTGCTAAGTGTTTTGTATTTCTTCCTATTATATATCAACGTGTATCGAATGTGTGTAAATAAATGTTTCTCTCTCTCTCTCTCTCTCTAATGACTGGGGGAGGCATATTATGTCCAATAGTGGACGTCCTGACCCGGGTATCACGATGATGATGACTTTACTAATAGGTACTATAGGTAGGTACCTCAACAACATTTGGTTTTAGACAATCCATGAATTAATTTCATGGGGTTACCCGCTTAAGCATCTGCTTAAACATGTCATTGCTCTAATAGCCTTTAATTAAGTAGATAAACGATCTTAAATCCTGAAAATAACGAGAATAATCCGGGCATCAGTGGCTACATTTTAACCTTATTCTCTTTGACGCGTTTAAGTGCCCTCTCTGAATATTTGATGCATTCTCGTCTGGAATGAACGAGCTCTTTTAGCGAAAGCGAAATCTGCAGTTGGCTATCGATTTACCGTGCGACCGTTCGGCGTTCAATTTCACGTGACAGATTGTTTTTTTCAGAAAAAATATGCTTTGAATGTAAGTATTTAAGTACCTATCTATCTACTTATCTATCTGTTTTGGTATATTTAGTATATAAAAAAGCCGTGGTAGCCTAGTGGTTTGACCTGTGGCCTCTCAAGCAGAGCGTCGTGGGTTCAAATCCCGGGCGCGCACCTCTGAGTTTTTCGGAATTTATGTGCGAAAATTACATTTGAAATTTGCCATGAGCTTTTGAAGAAAAACATCGTGAGGAAACCTGCACACATCTGCGAAGAAATTCAATGGTGTGTGGTAAGTTCCCAATCCGCACTGGGCGCGCATGGGAACTATAGCCCAAACCCTCCAATACACGGAGGAGGCCTATGCCATGAGGCACGCCGAACTACGCGACAATTTAATAATAAAAAAAAAAAGAAAAAAAACAACATCAACAACATACTGAAATTGTAGCGAATTCGGAATAAAAAGGCTATATTATTATTATTATAAGTGCGCAAAGCCAACGTACACCGAATCTTAGCTAGGTAGGTAGGTATACAACGAACCGCAAAATATCTAAAACACAATAGACTAACGCCTCAGTAAAAACAAGGTGCCAAATATAAACCTTTCCCAAAACCATTGAGTTAAGGATACGGCCTCTAACAAAGCTGTAAAGGTTGATAAGTTCCAGTTTCCGCCTTACTATCAAAGGAGGTCAATCTTAAGAATACTTGGCTCTACTCTCTACATGCGTGAAGGTAAAGGTGCACCTAACCACCTACCCACTTTAAAAGAATTGAAGTGTTTGTAGTAGGTACCTACTTATACGTACGTTTACCTACTTGGTTCGTAGATAATTTTTTGGTCTCTTCTCTACATTTAGGTAAGTACCTATGGTGAACACTCTTCTTCTTCTTCTTCAGCCCTTTTTACGTCCACTGCAGGACATAGGCCTCCTCCAATGCACGCCATTCTCTTCTGTTATGAGCTGTTCTCCTCCACAATTTCCCTGCTATACTGGCAATGTCGTCACTCCAACGAGCCAGTGGTCTGCCTCTATTCCTGAAGCCAGTTCTCGGTCTCCAGTCCAGCACGGTTCGAGTCCACCGTCCGTCCTCCCTTCGGCACACGTGGCCCGCCCATCTCCATTTTAGTGAAGACACTCTGAGGGCAATGTCGGCAACACCAGTTCTTCTTCTGATCTCTGTGTTTGGTATGTGATCCAGCAAGGAGATACCCAGCATCTTTCTCTCCATAGCCCTCTGCGCCACTTGAAGATGGTGTATCACAGACTTTGTCAGAGTCCAAGTCTCGCAACCGTACGTGAGAACGGGTAGAACGCACTGATCAAACACTCGCCGCTTCAAGCATGTCGGTATGGTATGTCACTCAAGAAGACATCATTCAGTTTCCCGAATGCGGCCCACCCCAGTTGAATTCGACGGTCTATTTCAACGCCTTGCGAATATTTGTCCAGACATAGCTTTTGACCAAGGTAGACATACTCTCGGACGCGTTGAACACAATGGCCATGGACAAAAATACCCTGAACATCCTGAGCGCACATAATTTGAGTCTTAGCCATGTTCATCCTCAGTCCAGCTGCCCTTGACGCGTCATCGAGACTTTCGAGCATCATTTGCAGGTCCTCTAGTCCCTCTGCAAAAATAATCACGTCATCTGCAAATCTAAGGTGTGTCAGTTGTCTTCCGTCGATTGAAATACCCTTGTCTGACCAATCCAGCAATTTAAACACATCTTCCAAGGCAGATGTGAATAGTTTCGGCGAAATGGTGTCTCCCTGTCTTACTCCGCGCTCAATACTTACCGCCTCCGTCAGCTCATGCATCTTAACCCGCAAGGTTGCACCTCGATAAATCTCTTGAATGATCTGTATGTAACGGTCATCGACGAGAGCTCTTCGAAGGGAATTAATTACTGCCCAATGTTCCACTGAGTCAAAGGCCTTCTCGTAATCAACAAAAGCCACAACTAGATATGTTCCTGTTGTATTCGGCGCACTTTTCGAAAAGCTGTCTTACGGTAAAAATATGATCCACAGCAGAGTAACCGGAACGAAAACCTGCCTGTTCCACGGACTGAGCGGAGTCTAGCCTATGCGACAATCTCAAAGTGATCACCTTAGTAAATAACTTGTACGTATGGGTTAAAATTGAAATTGGTCTGTAATTCGTCAATAGGCTCTTATCTCCTTTTTTGTGCAACAAAGCAACAATAGCCGAATGGTGAACACTGTCTAAGCTTAACTATTACTTTTATAAGCATGAGGACAAGTTTAATTGGTTAAGACTTTGTAGGTCCCTATAGTTAGTTAAATGCTTTTCGTGAATAGTTTAGTTTATTATTCATTGATTTTTTCACAGCTCTAAGGGACCGTAGGTAAGCTTTAGTATTCGATATTAATTTCAATTCAATACCTTTACGCGTTCCCGAAAAAAGGGTCCTGACAGACAACAAGGAGATCCTATAAGGGTCCTGTTTTAACGTGAGAACGTCTTATAAATCACGCTGTCACGTTCCGCGTGACGTCAGAGCTAGCAGTTTTCATCAATGTTTCTTTATGACGTTATCACCTAAAACTATCGTCCATAAACAGACTACAGACACTACAGGTTTTTTCCTTTTGAGGTACGGAACCCTAAAAACACACAAATTCGTCAAGTTATTGTAATCAATATCCAGTGTTAGCAGAGCCTTGCTCTCAAACGAAATGTAAGCAGGGTGAGGTCATTTTATATTGGATACTACATAGACAGACAAACATTAAAAAATCTGATTTTTAGATTTATTTTATTAGTTGTGCTATAAAAGCTAGTACCTTCATACCAAATTTCAAATTTCCAGGACTATTAAAAGTAGGTACCCCATAGGTTTTCGATCTCTGCAATTTGTATGGAAAGGGAAACGCCTTCTAATGACTGTATTTTTTGATGAAGTTGACTCGAAGAGTTCATTTTTTTTACAGCCCCAAGCGATCGCAGACCTCAGTTGGCATCGATTTCAATTTTATATCACTACGCATTCCTGAGAATAAGGGTTTTGTTTGACGGACAGACAGACCCTTTTTACCTTTAGAGAAACTCTAAAAATATCTCCGCGGCGCGCGAATTATACAGTCGAAGTTTGATTCAATAAGTTAAATCCATCCTAGTCATTAGTCAAAGGGAAAACTTTCCAATTCAATGGGCCAAGATAACTTCGCGCCGGGACTCATTATAAATATCCAGAAGAGTCGCTAACAAACCGTGGGATTTCTTACATTCCGCGTCCGAGCAGTGACTAACGAATGAACTTTTAAAAAGTAGATCGTACCGAGTTTGCGACGGGTAAAAGGATCACACGATGTGATATTTTGCATCGGGTGGATGAAAGTTGTATACACAATACGTGCTTTGCTCGTGATCTTGTGATACATTCGAATCGAACAACCTTAAGCGCCAAAGGCAAGGAAGACTTTGAAAATAATACTTACGGAGTATTAGGTAAATTTCTTATTATTGTGGAGTCATCAGGCACCTATTTCACCAATTCGACAATTGTCGGTGACAAGTGACAGTTTGAATTAATAATCAATATGAAGCCAACCGGCGTAGATTCTCGTCGAGTTTGTAATGTAAACAGAATTATCACTTGTCACCGACAATTGTAGCTTTGGTGAAATAGGGGCCAGGTCTCAATACACTTGTCAATTTTAAAGGCAATCCTACTACGCGTGAGAAAATAAAAATTGCCAATTATAGGACGTGGCTAAAGCTGTTAGTAAATCATATAAAAAAGCTGTGCCATTGATTTCAAACATTTCGTGACATGCTTCTGCTAACTTCGCTTTTTTTATAGTACGACTTATGTCCATAAGAAGTCCTCATAAAGTAGGGCTGTTTAGCATGCTTCAATAAAATGGAGGTTTATTTATGTCATGACAGATGCAAAATAAAAACATTCTTACAATTATAATTAATTTAATTAATTTTAATACACAAATGTTACATTATGTAGTATCTTCAATATTACTTAACTCTGTTCAAGATCGATATTATTAGTTATCGCATAATTATATTTCACGATGTAAAATGCAAGTACCTACAGTACCCGTCCATAAAGATTACGCTTCGGTCTTTGGAAAGACACGATTGGCGTGACGTAAGTTAGAGCGAGATAACGCTCTACGAAGTCGAAATTAGCCTAGACGACCCATTTGCAATCTTTATGACCGAGTAACGTATAAGAATATTTCATAAGGTATGTTTTTTCTATAAAAATGTCAAGTTAAACATTATTCAAACTCGTTTCTATGTCGTCAGCAGTTTGACAACGAATCGACAGTTCAACTGTCGCGGAGTCAATGATGATGATGATGTCTCGTCCGAAGTGGGGGCTCTCTCACGTGATGTCATCACCCGCGCCAGCCGGTAAATGACGGCGACCTGGTAAGAAGATCTCTATGATATATCTCTATCCGGGGTTGCGGGTGTCTATGGGCAGTGGTGATCACTTACCATCAGGTGACCCACTTGTTCGTTTGCCTTCCTATTCACATAAAAAAAAAATATATATATATCAACTTTTGCCTGTATCTGCTTCACGGGTCTATAGTCTGGCAGATGGATCAATGCAATAAAATGACACTTTCAGTGTTGTCAGTGTTTGGAATATATTAAATAGTGATGTGACTTAGTGAGTGAATAAAGAATGAACGACGTCATGAAATTAATTTGCGTCATCTACGAAATAGATATTTCTCAAAGCGTATTTCAATAAAATGATTTGTTCAATAAGGTTTTTATATGATTTCTAATTATTTGGCAAATTAGTTGTCAGTTTTCCACTCATTCCCCAACATTTTGCCATAAATAAAACAGCGATAACACATTAATACTTATTTCTTGCATTGCGTAATTCTCATAGAACTTTATAAGTACTGGTAGGGATCTGGTTATTAGCCCGTAATTTCGACTGCCAGATCTGATAATACACGTGAGCGAAGCTGCGAGTAAATGTTACTGGATAGTATTTCAGGGTTCGCCAACTTTATTAGACCAAGATCTACGGTTTACTGGCCGTACGCTGAGCCGGTCTGACGTAATGAGTATTTTTCATAGAAATAATTCTGTATAAACATTATTTTCTGCCTTGTCATGGCTGGTTGGCCACCCCTGGTATAATATATGTTTGCAATCTATACTTACGCGTTAAAGCTCTGAGCAGGCTGCGCTTGCTGCGATGTCTGCTGCGCCAGGTTCCCGAAGGTCATGGTGTTCTGGGTGGCTAAGCTCTCGAACGTAGCGTTGGATTGCGTCGGGGAGCCGAAACCTAAACATTATATTAAATTTACCTGTTTTCTTATAGCGTTAAATAACGACCTTTTAGGTCTTACTGCAACGTAGGTAAGCTAAATAAATCTATATATTCTATATAGGTATATTAAAATGAAATCCTATTTCCCTTGGTCACGGCATCACGCGTTGAACGGCTGGACCGATTTCGCTAATTATTTTTTTGTTGCCCTTGTTATTGTCAGGACAAGGTTACTTACGTAACAATATTAAAAAAAAAGAAAAAAAATACGGGTCGGGCGAAGCCGCCCGCGGCTTTTTTTTGTAATATACAATTCCAAGTTACAGTGTACTGCGTTCTGCATCAACATTGAACAGATATTAAAATTTACGAGTTCTAATTAGATTGCATGTCAAATTTAATTTGTGACGATCGAAGCAAACAATCAATTAAAGTTTAGTGAACTTAATAAAAATTGTAAACAATAAACTTCTAATAAAGAAACTGATTAGTGAGACACATTTTAAATCTAGCTAATAAAATAGTAAAAAAGTATTTATGTACCTGGTTGCGCCGCGGCACCTCCGAACACGGAACCCGGTGAACCACCGCCAAAGGCCGAGCCGCCGAATGCCGCGTTGCCGCCGAAGGTGGCCGACGCGCCGAAACCGCCTGGGCTCTTGTTGAAACCGCCGAACGCCGAAGCGCCAAAACCGGAGCTAGTCGGCGAACCAAAACTAAGAGAAAAACTCGTCAATATCCAGGTTTGCGTATTGCAAATTGGTGCTCTGTCAGGAGAGCCGTGCCAAAACTATGAATGGCAATAAAAAACAATTTTTTTTTTTTTTGTGAGACATAGGAAACGTTTAGTTCTTTACTTGTTTCACATTGTTTTCTTTTTGGTACGAGTTTGTGGAAACGCGACAGATATAGACGTGTGCCTGAAAGCTGCGTAACTTTTAAAAACAGAATATTTTTTAATGTATATCGCCTACAATATTTAAGGTATTTTCCCTACGTGTCGCATATCCGATCGAGAGACGCCCTGTATGCCTTGCGCCCCGCAAAACGAGGCAGAATAAATGTAGTACACAGATAGCCTAAACAGGCAACTCCCGTTGGAGAATTGAATTTTGTTTAATATTTACTTACCTAGCCTGCTGACCGAACGTTGCTTTGCCTCCAAAACCGCTGCCAAATCCACCTGTCGTCAAATAAGAACAATAAATATCAAAGGTTGTACGTCTGTGAACAGTTAATTTAATCTATATTTCCTCACGTCCAAAAAAAAGATTTTAATTCGTCTGTAGGTGTGAAATCGCGCTTATACGCCAAATACTCGCCAAATTTTACCTTTTTTTAATTTCAAACGGTGACTAGAACCCTATTCAGAAATGAAAGTCTAAGATTAATTATTCTGATTTCATACATTCCATACTTATACTAATAACGAGAAAGGACACTATGTATCTATTAGAATTTTTCAAACGATTAACTCAGATTAGGATTTTGTATGAGACCAGCCTTGAAGGCTATATCACTACATAGTATAAAACAAAATCGCTTTCTCTGTCCCTATGTATGCTTATATCTTCAAAACTACATTACGGATTTTGATGCGGTTTTTTTTAATAGTTGTTAGTGATTCAAGAGGAAGGTTTTTATGTATAATTCTACGCAGACGAAGTCGCGGGCAGAAGCTAGTATACATACCTATAAAATTAAATCTTTGTTACCAGTTTGTTGCGTCGGCGAGCCGAACGGTTTGCTGTCACCGGCGCCGAAGGCTTGCCCAGGCGCGGCGGGAGAGCTGAAGCTGCCACTCCCAAACACTGACGACGCTTGAGTCGTCGCTTGTTGCCCTGTCAGAAAATCACGTCCACATTAACATGTTATATCAAGTGCATAAACACAAGTGTTTGCCGTCATCATTCTTTTGTAAACGTCGCTACACACCTACATAAGTCGCCCACCCACTGACGTTAAAGGACCGATTCTAGAAATCACACATGTGAAAATAGCATTCGTGATGTACACACGGCAATATAATCAGGTAAGCACCTACGCACGCTCGCGCCGTATCTATCCTGCTTACCGAATAGCTTTGCTGTGTGTACATCTGCGTGCGTATACCTCAAAATTACCGTTAGATAAAAAATATTGCTGTGAAAACGAATTATGGCGGTTATTTTATACTATGCCACTACTCGTATTTCAAAATGCAAGTTTTGAGTATGAATATTTACACAGGTGTGATTTTAAAGTCAGCCCGAGACACGAATTTATAAGCATATAATAAAATAAAAAAATTATAGCTTAATCAATATTAACCTTCGCTATTAGTTGGAAAAAATCTTTTTAACCTTTGTATTAAATCCAGGACAGTTTTTCAAATGGTACCGTCAAGGGCATAAATATATGTACGTTACCAAGACGTCAAAAACGTTATGCCATAAACAATAAGGCCGTTGACACATTGTATTTGACATGATGGCCGAATCGATATTTATGTCCTCTACCGTACAATTTCCAGTTATTACTATAACTCACCAAATCCAGTAGATCCGAAAGCTCCTCCGCTATTAGCATTACTGCCCCAGAAGTTAGAGGCGGGTGCAGTCGAAGTTTGGCCGAAAGTTGACGCTCCGCCGAATATGGCTGAAGCCTGGGTGCTCGGTTGGCCGAAAGCTGTTTTGCCGCCGAATACATTGCCATTGCTACTGCCGAATACTGATGTTCCGGATGAGCTAAAACCAAAACGCAACTGAGTAAGTTATTTAGTGCATTATACCTACCGAATTCCTGTGAAGCGAAGACACTCTTGTGCTAGTCCATCGACTATGACTAGTACCATTTTCAATTTGCTTTTACTTCACATGTCTACGAAAAACAAAGTACAATTCAAAGACTTTCAAGTTTAAATACCATAATGCCAATATAAGCTTATGTTTGGAATAAATTATATGATTATTATTATAATAATAATAATAATAATTATTATTGGGACCGTGCGCGACGACAGCGCCACGTACAGGCGGCCATTATGGACAATATTGTCACCGCTGTCAAACAAGAAGTAAGTAAATATTGTGAAAAATATTAATGAAATCTTGTGTTATTTTACTATATTACACAATTTTGGACAATGGTAGTCAGTAACATTATTGCCAATAATATTAAAATTGTTGTTTTCAGTGAAATTTTAGAGGTTAGGTAACTTACTTTTTTTTTCTTACGGCTAATATCCACTTATTTCTTTGGTCTCTTTTCCACCATGGTCTTGGAAATTGGTAAAATTTACAGTCGCTATTCTTCTTGGTGTTATTTCAATTCACAACAACACATCTTACCAGGACCATATTTTATCTCAAAAACGATTAGAAAATGTTTACTGCAATATGGATTTGACAGCTCAAGTCAGCGACAAAATAGTCAATTTTAGCCGTAGCGAGCGCTGTGATCGTTTAAGCTACCCCCTCCACCCGCTTTGCACTCTGCCAATAACAGGCGTTAATTAATTTTTGACAATTAGTTTTTTGTTAATTTTACTAACGTCGCCTTAGCAAAAGTCACTCCGTTTTACGCTACCTATAATGTGTAAAGAAATAGTCTTACCCTCCTCCGAATATGCTCTCGCTGCTTTGTGAAGGTGCGCTGGTTGTAGAAATATTAACCGAAGCAAACAAAGACTCGCCGCCGCCAAACAGTGAACCACCTGCTGTCGTAGCAGGAGCTCCAAAGACAGACGTTTGTGCGGGACTCCCGAACACAGAAGCCTGGGTGGTTTGAGCAGGCGTTCCGAATACGGACGCCTGTGTAGCCGGCGGCGCGCCAAATACCGAAGCTGGCGAACTTTGATTAGGACTACCAAACAAAGATGCTTGGTTAGTTTGCGTCGGAGTACCAAACACAGACGTTTGTGTTGCCGCCGCGCCGAAAACAGACGGTTGACTAGCACCGAATACGGACGACTGACTCGAAGGCGTAGGACTCCCAAACACAGATGACTGAGTCGTCTGAGTGCCGAATACGGAGGCTTGAGTTGTCGGAGCACCGAACACTGAGGCTTGCGTTGTCTGCGGAGCTCCAAACACAGACGATTGTGTTGTCTCCGAACTTCCAAACGCAGAAGCCTGAGTCGCCGGAGTCCCAAACACAGATGTTTGTGTTGTAGGAGGACTTCCAAAAACGGACGATTGAGCCGCAGGAGGACTTCCAAATATAGACGGCTGAGGTGTCTGAGGGCTCCCGAATACAGAACTTTGAGTGCCACCGAAAACGGAAGGCTGGGACGTAGATGTTGGCGCTCCGAAAATTGATGCAGTGGTAGCCGGAGTGCTAAATACTGATGGTTGTGTAGGTGTAGTAGGTGTTGTTGAATCAAATCCGCTTTGAGTTGTCGAAGTAATAGTTCCAAAAGCACTAGGGGTAGATGACGGAGTACTATCAATATCAGATGAGGGAGCAGAAGTAGCAGCAGCAAAAACAGGAGCAGCAGTTGTCGTTGTTGTGGTAGCGAAAGCAGATGTACCAAATGCTGTTTTTGCTGTCGAACCGAAAACTGATGAAGCGGTCGATGCGGTTGAACTGAATACGCTCTCAGCTGGTTTTGCTTCGGTGGTTAATGTTGTAGCAAAAACAGAGCTTTGCGTGGTTGCTGTTGCACCAAATATCGAGGATCCAAAAATGCTTGATGGGGTTGTAGACGCTGTGGCGAATATTGAAGCCGATTCGGTTTTAGTCGGAGATGACACTGTAGCCGAAGAAACAGCTGAAGAGAATATTGAAGCGGGTTCCGTCTTAGTTGGAGTTGTTAGGGGAGAAGATGCGACTGCTGTAGCAAATATAGACGATGCTAATGACGTCGGCTGAGGTTTTGCTATTGTTACTGTTTGAGAAACAACTGCAGGCGTTGAAGAAGAGACTGAACTTGAGCCGAATACAGATTGTGGTTTAGGCACTGTAACCAAAACACAAATGTTAAAAATGATTGAATAATACTAATGTATAATCCATAAAACACTAGGTCGGTTAACAAGACCTGACGCAAATAAAATTAACTCAGTTAATTTTACAGGACAGTCATGATGCCAGTACCGTCTAGTTGTTAGTTCTATTCTCAATCCCATTGCGGTTCAATAAAAGACATACATTTCATTATATTTACTAGCAATACATTTTTGTTACAAAAAATGCTAATACTCTTGTATTCATTGATAATTTCATACGATTATTAAAATCCGCGTTAGCTCTTGTTAAACGACCTATAACTATAGGTACTCTAGTCCTACCAGTTATAGTAGCGCTTGCAGTAGCAAATATAGAAGCCGAGGATGCAGCAGCTGTGTCTGACTTAGGCACGACTTTAGACGCTTCAGTTTTAATTTCCGATTTAATTGCTACCGGTTTCGCAACTTCATCTAAAATAACATTAAAAAATAGTAACACTTAACAAAATATCATAGAAATTTGCATAATATCAAAACTATAATTGAATAGGTATGTCATACCTGTTGCAAAAGCACTGGACGGGCTCGCACTAGGTTGCGTGTTAGAACCAAATAATGGCTTATTTGTATTTTGTACACTCAATGGTTTAGTCTCATTTTCTTTTCTATCGTCTTTGGTTACTTTCGGAATAGAAAGAATCACGTTCCCGCTAGCCTTCTCAGGTGCATTCTCTTTAGATTTCTCTGCTACTTTCTCCGGTTTCGGTTCCACTTTGGGCTCGGCTTTTGGGTCTACTCTTTTGAATGTGAATGTTTTCGAATTGCTTCCTAAAACGTCTGGTGCGTTTTGAGTTGCTTGTAAAGGCGTAGAGGTTCTCATTGCAAATAGATTCGACATAGGTTTGTCTTCTTTTTTAGCGTCGGTTTTGAGTGTTATGGTGGAGTCGGGTTCGCCAGTTTCGCTGGATTTCGCCTCAGGTACGAAAGCTTGGGGTGCAAATTTGTTGAACATGTTGCTTAGTTCCGATATAGGCTTTGAAGTGAATGAGGTTGGTGTGGCAACAATAACTGATGAAACTGAAATACAAAAATAAGGATAATTTGATCAAGCCAAGGTTTTGTGTGAAAACAGACATATAAAATTTAAGTTTTAAATAATCATAATCTACTATTTCATAGGTGTGTACGAGCTATTTAAAAAGCTGTATTAATAAGGCCAATCGAAATGTCAACCACATTTTTGTCACTAGCAGGTTTAGCTGCGGGATTTACGTGCAATATGTTAAAAGAGCCACCAAGATAATACATACACAAACCACGTCTATATCCACGTCTATATCTAGATAGAGCCTGAGGTAACAAGACCAAAACTGAATCAAAACAGTGATGGGTTGCTAACCGCATCGCCTAAGTATAACATGATTCCTACGATTTTCATTGATTCTGTCGATGGTCTTTTACCATCTGCGCGGGAAGAGAAGCAATTGGTACATTCTATGTTTTTTTTTGCTCCCAGACCAGCATGAAAGGATGAATTCATAGTATCAAGCAACGTTTGGTATATAATTGTCTCATACATACAATTAAAGCCTGAAGAAGGCGAACAAATCTTCTGTCCCATGAAACTGTCCGCGGTGTCCTCCTTCTTCGGTTCGATAGTGACTTGTTTGTTCTGAAGCAAGTCTTTCAGCACGCTGCGAGTATTCGCCGAAGCAGCAGTATTTGGTGTAGTCAATGAAAACGGCTGTTTGGATACAACGGGTGCCTGGACTTGCTTGGGCGGTTCTGGTTTTGGCTCTGAAAAATATTCTTTAAACGATCAGTGAAAAGTTAGCAATTTCGAGATACTACATTTTTTCAAAGTAGTGACGATTATATAGTTACTAGGTGGTCCATTGATTATAACAATAATAAGAAACACTAATCCTTTAAAATCATAACTTTGCTTGTCTTGCGTAGGAAGAGAGCAACATTACCTTCAGTGAACAGGGTTCTGACAACTTGAGGTGCAGTGATTGGCTTTATGGCGACAGGTATGTGTTGAGTCGGTGGTTGGGCCAGTAGAGGTGGTTTCACTTCCTTTGTCTCTGCCTTCACTATATTAATTGGCACAGCTGTTGAAACAAAAAAGGAGTTGACTGTCATAGCGATAGCAGACCACATTTCGTCGTCCCTTGTCAACGCTACATAATGCTATCAATATGAATCAAGATTTTTACTCCTTGATTTTTTATATTTATTTTTATGGATTTACCCGTTACAAATTTAATTCAGTCGTTAAGAAATTTAACGCTACATAATATTATAAAACTAAATCCTCCTCCTTAAACGAGTCCTCGCCCGCGCGGCAGGGGGGCGCGAGGTAGGCGACAAAGGGGAGTGAGAGAGGTGCGGGCGGCAGGCGAACTACCCGCAGGCGGTCTATATGCGACGATGGAATGTTCTATAAACTCACCAGTTTGGACAGGTCTAGGCTCAATTTTGACAGCGGCTTTCTCATTCGCTTTGTCCTTCAAACTCTTCTCATAGCTCTTTCGCATCGCTGCCAAATGATGCCTCATCTCTACGTTCACGGGTTTGATCTTAACCGTCTTGTGGTTCGACAGCATGTCTCGAAGGGCATCCAGCTTTTGTGGCGTCAACAAGTTTTTATTTTCCTTGTTTTGCGGCTCGATGCTCATATTGAGGATGTTTTTAGTCAGTTTTGAGAGCGGGTCTCTGTAATTGTGACGTATTTATAAAGAAACTATTTTGGAATCAGTAAATTTACTATCGCCAGTTTTAAGAAAGGTCCTATAACATTCTGTATACAAGCAGTCTTTGTACTATCAAATGAATCAAGGAATTACTATTTCTTGATTTTTTATGTTTACTTTTACGGTTTTACCGTTAGAAATTAAATTTCTAAACGACACTGAAAATTAGAATGGCGCGTACTATACTTCAACACCACCCATAGCAGGTCGGTAAGCCTTCGAATTTTTCTATCTGTTACTAGCTGTCACGTGACCTTGTTACTATGCGAATTTTTTGTCGCTAAGCGTCATCTGTTTGAATGATGTGCCTGTACGACACAATTACTGTCCCTGGTGAGCAGTAGATGTTCCACGGGAGTTTGTAATTGTGTCGTACAGACACATTAGTTGAAGTTACTAAATTTTTCTTAAAAATCGAAATAAAACAAAAATGTAAATGAAATAACATACTTTTTGAACGGCGTGGTTCTCAATATGGAAGTGGACTTGAACGCAGGAGTCACATTGCATTCGTTGAGGGTGCTCCTGAGTGTCTTGAGGAGCGCCTGCTGCCGACTCAAGATCTCTTGCTGCCTCACCAGCGGTTGATACACGTCGTCTAGTATCGGACGGATCATAGTATGGCCTGGCCTGGAATTACGAATATAGTATAAATAACAGTATGTACTTACACAAAATATTATAAACGCGACAGAAACTCTTCATGTAACATTACAGATTTACCAATAATTTACCTTTACATAGACTTTAACTACAAAATAAGCAAATTGTCAGTACCACCAGCGTTTGAAACAATATAAAAATGTATATAGTACGTCCTTCTTTTTCAAAGTAAGAGAGTCATAATCCTTATTTGCAGAGGCAGCATTTAGAGCACCGACCCTTTATAACAATGGTTTTAACTGAAAGTCTCCTATAACCCATGTGCTGTTATAATTATAAAGTCATCCGAGACCATTGTCTAACGCACTCGGGATCACAAGGGGCCATCCATAACGTCACACATTAAGGGGGGGGGGGCTGGAAATTTGTGACACACGAACAAAATAATTGTAGTCTTCATAGTTAACCCTGTGTGGGGGGCGGCTCTAAAAATGATGAAATTGGTGTGACGTAATTTATGGACGGCCCCCAATCGTATTCACCATTTTTTTTTTAAACGGTTGAGATCGGAAAGAGCTAGCGGATGTGATTACCAAACGATAAAGCCTCAGGTTCGAAATCAAAGAGTTTATTTTTATTATACGGGATTAGGTAATGTGTGGATAATCCTTGAACTATGGATAGAAGGCAAAACTTAAGATGGCGATTTAAAAAAAAATCTAATGTAGTCTTACAATAATGATAATCCCTATCTGATAACACAATTACTCAAGAATAATGAGCAAAAATAAGAAAATTAAAAAATAAAATAGCTTAAAATGGTGCTATGATCAAAACACTGAACAAGGGTGTTCATTTTCTAAAAAACCTAAAAGTCCAAATATTTCGGAAACCATGCAACATTTACTAAACGTAGCATTATTATAACGTCCTAAGTGCCCTCTATCCATAGTTCAAGGATTACCCACTCATTACCTAACACCCTGTATACTCACTTCTTTAACTTCATGTCCATCTCAACCTGTTGGTTCCACTTATAGTCCAAAGCCCTGTGAGCTTGTTCCAACTGCGACTGTACGTAGTAAGCGAGTTTCTTTACTGACGCCACCCGCTTAGTGGTCAGAGGGTCGGCTTGCGTCCATTGGTCCAGTTCTTTAGCGCTGCAAGGGTAATATTTAGTTAAAATTTACAGTACAAATAAAATATGAGCCTAATATTTTCCTAAAGGGCCGGCAATGCACCCGTAACCCCTTATGGGTGCACACTGGCGGCAGTGATATGCTACACAAAAAAATCTTTGAACACCACAAATCAGTACAATAACATTACAAAAATAAAAACGTGCACCGTCCAGTCCCTTAAGAAGGTGTCCAACTCGTCCCGTCATCGCCGTCTAGGTCTGTCGGGCCGCCGCTCTTATCTTAGGCGGTCTTATCGCTCAAAAATGATCTCTTCCAGACAACTCATTAGTTAGACAGTTTAATAACTGGATTATATATAAGCTACCCACTTTTTATCCCGATATTCCCTTGGAATCAGGATCCACACATGCAAAAACCCGCGTTGTAAATGAAGACTACGTAGGTTTTCTTGAGAAATCTCATATTATAACGCCTGGATAACCAATTGGTTAGAAAAATTGACTATGCAGCTTGGGGTTCCGATTAGATTCCCGGTCGGGGCATATACATATTATGTACGTAAAATACGAACAAAGTTCCTATGTTTATGTGTTGCCGAGTATTCGAACCCCCTTATTCATAAACACTCTACAAGCTTCTGCTAACTTAGCAATCGTTTGTCCTTATCTGTGAAAGGTAAATGTCAGTGACAGACAAGGACAAACGATTGCTAAGTAAGCAGAAGCCTACAGAGCGTTTATGAAAAAAGGGGATAGTTTGTAACAAGCTTTGTTGAATTTGGGACTAGCTCCATTACTGTGGACTGTGCCAAGACCTTTATCTATTTATTTATTTTAATAAAAATCGTAATAAGAATAAGAATATGATAACTTTATTAGTTGGATACAGAAACACAAACAGAATATTATAAATGGATACTTATTCCCACCAGCCAAATGGCCGCCACTCAGCTATGTATCATGAATGTCGTGACGCTAATAAGTGAGACCAATTAAAAAAAACTTACTCGGAATGTGTACGAGCTTCGGCAACTACGGCGCATGCGCGTACCAAATCTAACTTTAGCGTGATGATGGCATTGCGCAGGTCTTCGAGAGAACAGTCGTTCTTTATCGATGCCGCATCGAGATTCTGGAGTTCTGTGTTTGGACTTATGGCCTGGAGATCACGGTGGTACTGCAGAAGCGTCGAGGAAAATGAATTAATCAGTTGCTCATAACCATTAAGCATAAAATTAATTGACTAAAAGCGGCAAAGTGCGAGTTGGAAACGCACATCATTACGCACTACATAGTATAAAATAAAGTCGCTTTCTCTGTCCCTATGTATGCTTATATCTTCAAAACTACACAACGGATTTTGATGCGGTTTTTTTAAATAGATAGAGTGATTCAAGAGGAAGGTTTTTATGTATAATTCTACGCAGACGAAGTCGCGGGCAGAAGCTAGTTACCTACTACATAAATCACGTATTTACCCCTACAGGGAAGACATGACCTAAGGTAACAAGACTAAATCTCAGGGCCACTTTTAGCATGATTGTGGGTGTGGGTGGAAAAGGGAATCAAAATACTGATGGGTTGCTAGCCGCATCGCCTATAATATTATTCCATTTTAGTATTTTTTGTTATAGCGGCAACAGAGATAGATGTGTGAAAATTTCAACTGTCTAGCTATCACGGGTCATAAGATACAGCCTGGTGATAGACAGACAGACAGGCAGACGGACGGACAGCGAAGTCTTAGTAATAGGGTCCGGCTTTCACCCTATGGGTACGGACCCTAAAAAATAACCGGGTACAAACCTGTATCTGCGCTTGCCGAGTCTTCGTCACAAACTTGTAGAGTTCCGACTGGAACTCGTTTACCTCCCTTATGAGCATACTTCTCAACTCCTGGTTGGCTTTCTGTTTGTTGGCTATCTCTTGCTCGGCTTTGAGGGCCGCGTTCAACTCCTGCGTTTGATCTTTCTGCGGCGCTGGGGCAGGTTTTGGTTGGACCTGTAAGTTTAGTTTACAAATTACTTAAACTCTGTACGCCTGACGGGCTCTGTACGCTACCCAAAAACAAACGACAACTAACTTAATTTAAAATTTCAGGATTTTTAGTTTTCTTCTTCTTTTTCTAATATGGCCCCATCGATCGTTGCGATGATTTCGCCAATGTCAAAGTAATAAATACAGTATTCAAAAATCCTGTGTCAAAAATGCCGGCAACGTTGTACGGTAGAACACGGTCAAAAGACCCACCCTGTCTTAGCCAACGGATAATGATATCCCTCAGAATATGCCAACAAATCATTAACCGATGCCCAGGATGCACGGGACCAAGCACTGCTCTTCCCCTCGGACGGATCCAAAAACGAACCGCAGCACTTGACCACACGCCAATTGTCCCAAACACAAAATGGTGTTTACGCATTCACTGCCGCCGACGCATACATGCGTTTTCGTGACTTTCGCCCAGTGCCGCTGTCATAATTTTACAGGCACTTGAACGCACGTTAGCGTCAGCGCCACCTGAAGAAGTCTCGGGTTTGACAGCTGGCAGCGAATGCGTTAAAGCGTAACAACAGACCTGAGGCCATGTCTAATATATTTGGAATCACAATCGCATCCACCAATCCTTTCTGTCAAACAGCCTGATGGTAGAAAGAGATATTGAATCTGGGGCCCGATATTTGAAAGCACATCACTCGAAAGTACCACGCGAAAGAGGTGAAAAATTGTGCTGAATTTTTAATACGAGTAGCAATGAAAACAATCACAGCTCTCATTAATCTTTTGAACTAGTCAAAACTTTGATTAGAGCTGTAATTTTGGACATATAAGCTGATTTATACCACTTTCGAGTGATGTGCTTTCCAAAATCGGGCCCCTGATCGCGAGTACATGTATTATAGTAAAATGACACAAAAATATAATAATATCATGACAAATACGATACCAAATTATAATATATAAATTCAACACGCGCGCTTGAAGACAATTCTAGTTCTAAAATATTTAAGATTTTTTGTAGATACGACCGTAGATACGATATGTCTTAAACCTCACCATGTATCACCAAGGGGGAGGGGGGGTTAAAAAATGCTTAAAAAAAGATCACGTGATTAATGGACGGCCCCTAAGGGCTCTGATTAACTACAGTTGCTTGTTCAGACTTATGTAACTCATTCGAAACAGAAAACTTCCAGAATCAGTCATTACGTTATCTTTTATTTTGGCACGGAACCTTAAAAAAGAAGATTTAGATGTTTACCTGTGGTTGCGGTACGGGTGTCGGCGTTGGCACCACTATAGCAGGTTTGGTTTCAGGCGGCTTTGGTTCATTCACCTGAGGCTGAGGCGCTGCAACTAAAAATAAAATAATATTTACATACATTTTTTTTTATATAAGAGGGGGAAAACGAGCAGTCGGGTCACCTGATGGAAAGCAATCACCGTCGCCCAGAGACACCTGCAAGACCTGGGAAATCACAAGTGCGTTGCCGGCCCTTTGAGGAACAGGAAGGCTCGCTTTTTAAAGATCCCTAAATTGTACCGCTCAGGGAATGTTGCAGCAGGAAGTTTGTTCCAGATGTTTACCGTACGAGGAAAGAAATTGCGTTTAAAACGCACGGTACTTGACTGCCAACCATCAAGATGTTGAGGATGGAAGGACAGACGGTTCCGCGAAGTACGGTAGTGGAATTTAGCCGCAGGCGGCAATCCGAAGAGTTCATCGGAGCACTCCCCATGATAAATACGGTACAGTATGCAGAGGGATGCTACATCCCTCCGCACAGCCAGAGAACATACATACACACAATGCCACGTTTAGCATGATTGTGGGCGTACAGGTAGAAAGGGGAATTAAAATAGTGATGGGTTGCTAGCCGCAGCGCCTATAACATGATTCCTAAGATTTTCGCCCATTTCCTCGATGGTCTATTACCATCTGCGCGGAAAGAGAAGCAACTGGTACATTCTGTTTTTTCTTTACTCCCAGACCAGCACGGAAGAAGATAATATTTCAAACCACTTGAACATTTAAAACCTTTTTAGGGGAGTTATTAAAGAGATTGGCATTCGTGATACAGACCCAGAGCCAAGTGCGAAAGCCGCTGTTTTACTAACCGCATAAATGTGTCATCTACTGATCTCTATGTAACAATATGTCATTTGAAAATTGTTATGCACTTTGTAACTTCTGTGGTGAAAATAAAGTTATTCTTATTCTTAAGAAAACCAATTCAATAGTTTGTGTATACGTTCTATGAATAAATTGACAACTATCTGATTATAGTCACCTAGACTTACCATCTTAAAAAGTTACAGTGCAAAATTACCCAAACGTAAAAATATAAGAAATATTCAGCTAAATTATGATCTGCCCGCGTCTGACAAAATGGGGTTGCAGTTTGATCTACTAATTACTTACTTGTACTAAAAGTGGGTAGGTTCTGAGGCTGGGGTGCGCTTATTGGTTTGCTGGCAGCGTTAGTGGTCAACGCGAAATGCGCGGGCGCCGACACTGGCTGAGCCGGCTGAGGCGTCGGCAGCAACGGTTGTGCTGGCTGCAAATAAATTATTGGCAACATCCGAAAACTAAAGAATTATCTGAAGAGGCGGTTAGTAAGCTAAGCATCAGTGGTTTAGCATGTATTAATAAGCAATGAAAGAACAAAGAGCCATCTATTAATCAATTCAAATCAACACCATCTTGATGAATAGTGCTCTTCCACTGAGCGTATAAAATAAAATTGTGCTGTATAAGTACAGACCAATTCACAAGAGCTGGCATGAATGGATTGAATGAGTGAATAATAATACTGTGTGTGTATAACAAAATGATTATGTACTTGTTTACTAAATATTAGGAGGCCCCTGTACAAGAACGTCACTCACACAGTGACAAGTGACATTACTTCATTCAATCCATTCGTTCATAAAATAAAATTGTGCTGTGTAAGTGCAGATCGATTCACAAGAGCTGACACGAATGGATTTAATGATAATACTATGTGTGTATAAAAAAAACATAACACAGATTGAGGTTTATTTTGAGGCCCCTGTACAAGAACGTCACTCAAACAGTGACAAGTGACATTACTTCGTTCAATTCATACGAGTGTGGAGAGATGGCTGATGTTTTTGTTGAAAAATGCAGGTTTTCACAAAGTATTGCTTACCTTAGCTTGTAATGCAGCTGCTAGGGCCGGAGCGACCGGCGGATTCGACACGGGTACTTCAGTACTGTATGAAATAATCAAATTAGCTAGGTGTCCCAACAATGAGGCATCGCATATAACATGATTCCTAAATTCGCCCATTCCCTCGATGGGCTTTTACCATCTGCGCGGGAAGAAAAGCAGCTGGTGCATTTTATGTTGTTTATTTGATCCCAGATCAGTATGGAAGTAAGAATTTGTAAATATCTATAAGTTCAATTATTTACCTGACCATAGCAGCAGCAGGTAAGGTCAGCACTTGCGGCTGTGCGGTGATCAGAGGCGCCTGCTTGTTCAGATTGATGACGTTGAAAATGGTCAGATGGCCAGTTTGTGAGACAACGTGGAGTATTGGCATGGGCGGCAGCACCTCGTTCTCGCCTAAAAGAAAACGGTATAATAGGTAGCTAAAGACAGGGCGCTATGGCGCTCATTAGGGGAGGCCTATGTCCAGCAGTGGACTAACATAGGCTGATGATGATGATGATGATGATGATAATTGGTACAATCATCTCCAGACTACATGCGTCCCACTGCTGAGTATTTTAATAAAATTAGGTGCTAGCAGTTTAGCGACAGGTTGCCATTAACAAAAACATTTGAAGTTGAAGATTCAAATGGTTTGGTGTATGATAGCTAATGGAAGTGGACTGTATAAACGTGAGTGGAGGATGATGGAAACACTTATAAACGTATTAGGTAGCAAAACACAGCACATACAAATTGTGGCACAAGGCAGACTGACAGTGTAAAAATATGGACATTATATCAAAAAGGTAAAAGTAGGCCGCAAACCAGCCAGTAGCCAACAGTGTAAATATCTGCAAAACAAAAGACTGTCATAATTACCCCAAGGCAGCTGAAAAACTGCAGCCGTGTCGAAGCAAATACCCACAGGATAATTCTCTTGCTTCTTGTCAGTCAATGGCAGTTCAGGCCTTGCTTCATCAGGCTGCAAATAAAAGGTAAGCGAGTTTAAAATAGATGGATTTATTTTTGATGCTTTGCTTATTTTTATGACATGGTTTGTATTGTCTATGTGTCCCCAAAAGTGTCCTACTAATTTTATTTCCTAATATACCTGACACCATTGCAACCAATTGGCACCATCAGCTGTTCCCAGTGTTGCCATTTCCATGCTGTTCGATGATGAGCAGAGAATCATGTTCCTGAAACAGAAACATCGTAAGTATAGCAAAGTTAGGTAAAACAACTAAGGGACATTTATTATTTTACGATTAATTTTTATTTTAACGCCATCTCTCGTAAACAGGGTATTATATGAGTATCTTGAGTATGTTCCATTTTGTTCGGAAATAATTACATAGATGGCGCTTATCACATTTGTTAAGTAATTTAGAAAATTATTCTAGAACACAGAAATATTTGAGCGTGCATACAAATCGCTCGGGTTGGAAAATTATTTGGAGAACGAGCTTTATTTTTCTGTTGTATTATTTAAAAATAGCTCACCATTGCGCAACTCCATGCAAGTAGTAATACCAGGGTCGGTTGCTTCCCATGCTGTAGCAAATATCTTCATAGTTGAGGCACATCGGCTGCCCAGCTTTGGGTGTGTTTACAATAGTAACAGCTGTAAACAGAGGTAAACACAATAATAATAATAAAGTCCATTTATTTACAATTCAATTATTATAACTTAATCACTAAAGATCAGAATTGGCTATTTAGTCGAACAGGATATTCAGGCTCAATTTCAAGAGATGGTTTAGGCAATGTTTGAAAGCACTCAAGTTGTATAAAATTTAAATAAATAACTAACCAGGTCGACTATTATCAGCAGCATTCCTATAGACCACGGCAAACTGGTATGTCGATATCCAATGTATGGCTAGTGCTTCTACTGGTGACCCTTGAAAGAGATTTGGGGCAGGTACGGACTTCATAGGCGACAAGTCCGGCTTGTACTGATAGAGTGTGCCATCACTGTTACCGACCACCAGCTGTTTGCCTTTAGGGCTCCAGCAGATGCATCTGTAAACAACATAACCATAATTATTTATTATTTTTATAATATTATAACTGCAATCAGTCGCCAGACTTTTATCAGCTGTGTTGTTGAATGGATGCAGGGCTTTTGAAGTTCAGCAGGCCAATGCCTTGCTGCCAACTTAGAATATGTGGTTCCTCTTTAACCTCCTAACCACATTGGCATTGTCAAGTAATCCAGAAGCAAGTGGATTGGGGTGATTTGTAAGTCGTTTGATATGCTGTTTCCTAAAGCGCTCTATTTCAGAGGATACTGTTGCAATGTTCAAATATTCGTGTATTTCGTCATTCAACCATAATTATGACATCAGAAATTTACTTTAAAATTTACATGTTATTCAAAGTTGTCCTTTCAAATGAATGTGTTGCTTTCAAATAAATTCGCAAACTATTTTTTAATAACTGTTTTAAGAACACACAGAAAAATTACGCCACATTATACACAGGTGTGTCAGCGTGTATGGTAAAGCCAGCATCAGATTGATAATGTCAATTTTCTGTACCTGTGTTTTTGTTTTAGTACTTACAAGATTCACAAGAGCTGGCACGAATGGATCGAATGAGGGAATGATAATACTATGTGTGTATAACAAAATTATTAAATACAGGTTGAGGTTTATTTTGAGGCCCTTGTACAAAAACGTCACTCACAGTGACAAGTGACATTACTTTGTCCAATCCATTCCAATCCGTTTCAGCTAGCAGTGCAATAGTGTGAGGTCTTATGCTTGTAAGTCAAGGGTAAAAAGGCATTCAATAATAAGCATGCATAGCAGCCTTAAATTCATATGAAACATCATTTTTGATTACAAGAGGTGAGACTATTCTAAACACACCCTACAGTGGCCAAAAAAAAAGTTCAGTAGGTACTTTCTTATGTTTCTTACAACAGGGGCCTTACTATGACGTCTTAATGCGATTCAATCACGATTCTTTAGCTATCATTTTTGACACTTCTAGTATAGATCTGACAGGGATCGATCCAACTTTGGTTCAGAATTGAATTGTATTAAGACGTCATGGAAAGGCTCCAGGTCTCTTTTGCTTACCTTGCTTTTGACTGCACCTTTTTAACTTGGCCCGTGCTAGCTTGCAGGACAGTGAGAGTGCCATCAAAGAATGCAAGAGCTATTGTGTCTGGGATGCAAGGATTCCATTTTAAATCAGACACAAAAGTTGATGGGTTCACATCGCATTTAACAGACACTACTGGCGAGACATTCTGAAACATGAAAAAACTGTGAGTTCAGTCTATTTACTAAAATATACCACTAGGTCTACTGATTATGAAAAAAATAACTATGCTAGCTTGTAGGTAGATTGTTTTAAATTTTATGCCATACCTGATTTTGGAAGTCTGAAACTTTATATATAACAAGCAACTGTCCCCCAGTAACCGCCAGCAGTTCTTGGTCGCAGCTGATAGAAATGTGAGTTGGCTTTTCTTGGAGTTGCACAGGCATATGCTGCGGGTCACATTCCTTGTCAATGAGATGTTTGAGGTAATATACTGAAAAACAAAAAAGAGAATAAGTGTTTTTGTTAACCTGGTGACCCCTCAGACCACCACTGCTTGCATACATTATATGTACACTTAATACTGACATTAAAAAACCGAGCCTTTGGCAATATCATAAACTACCCAACCTACCAGGGAGCTAAACTTTAGAGCAGATGACATCATTATAATGTAAATTAACATATAGGATTCTTTTGTTTTTGTGTTATAGACTCCATGGCAACTTGGCTCAAGTGAAACCATAATGTTTCGGTTAAGTATATTTACAGTATAGATTTACAAATACAAAATTAATTTACAAATAATGATACAAATTTGTTATTGTCCCCAACAATTTTTTTTCAATTGTTTTTTTTTTGTTTACTTTTTTGTTCATGAATCATTTAAATAAGTTGCTTTATTCATAAACACACAATGAGTTAAAATAAATTAAAAAATATGAATGTATTACAAGATAATTAATTGAACTAAAACTAAAATAATCTGATTTTCATAAGTATTGGCCGTCTCAACTCAAGTGTCTGACTGAGTCTAAAGAGGCTAATAACTAGATAATAATGATGACACTGATGATGTAAAATCTAGATAAAAACACTCTGTATGTAGCTTGATGTAAATCTGTCATCAACACCAAAGTTCCGCTTCCTGCTCATAACACAAACTATAAAACAAAATTAGTTTTATAAGATTATATATTTTAGTTTATTTTTCAGTTTAAGTTTCTGATTTGTTTCTGAGTTGATTTGTGATGATTTGTGGTGTTCAATAAAGGGTATTTGTATTGTATTGTACTGTTGTCTTGTTTGAATTAATAAGTTGCATTATAACAAGCAGAATCTCTTGTTTACCTGCCAGTTTTCCATCGGGTGTGCCAATAAACACAATTCCATACTTGCTGGCACTGGCCACTAAGTTGTAACCTCTATTTGGAAGTGGGTTGCTCGTATTAAACACCTTTACCTTGCGTTGCAACTTATACAAGAGGTTCTGAAAAAAAAAAGAATTAATAGGAGATTAGGAAGTCTGTGACCAGCAATATGACGTTCACATAGTCTGCAATTAATCGTCAATTGAGACGAAAATACTTGGCTAACCTGTTACAAGAATCTCAAACTACAAAAATATGAGTTTTCCAGCAAAATTTTACAAATTATTTATACAATGTATATACAGTGTAAATTGAAAGATAACTGAATTAGACGGATTACAGAGTGATACCTATAAAATATTATATTTCTTACCGGCTCGTCATGAGAATTCGGACCAAATTGCACTTCCATTATTGTCTTTTACGCGTCAAAACCCCGCTGCAATTAAATTAGATAGTTGACTAACATTTGTCAAGTCCTTATTGAAGTTATTCAATTCAACTGTATTTTGTGGTTTTATTTAATTTTTAGGTATTTCAAAACCGCTTTATATTTGTATTTAGCAGAAGAATGGGATAAATGCCATCCGTCATACCGCCAATGTGAACGTAACTGTCATCATGCTGTCAACAATGTCAATTGTCAAGCAAGTGTCAGTGTCAGTGTCACCACGTATTTTTTTTGTAAGACTTCGGGCAAAGAGTCTGTTCCCATACAATAAGCATTTGTATTTGTCTTAGTTTACAGAAGTTTTTGAAAAAAGATGGTATTATTATGGTTTTTTATTGGTGTAGAGAAAAATGTGTGGTAAACTGATAAATATTCTATTAGCGTTTAAAGATCGTGGTGCTTAGACAGAGTTTTTGTGCCGTTTAGGTAAATGGATAAATATTTTTTCTAATGTATTATGTAGTTACGTTAGTAATCACGTAGTTAGTTAGGTATTTTATAAAAAAGGCAATCATTAATTTCATGAAAGTGTTCTCGTGGTAGTAGCTAGGTAGGTATGTAAACAAAAACTTAAACCGCACGCTCATCATTAAATTTTATTAAGTAAGTAGGTACCTACCTAATTTATAACCTAAACCTCGAAGAACGATCTTTTTTACATTTTCATCAATTTCAATTTAGGTTGGATACATTAATAATTATGATTATTATTATATTACACTTAGTACTCTATGTGCACAGTGATTTATTGGTATTGTACTAATAATGTAGGTACAATAATTATTAATTGCTCGGTTATAATTAAGTATTAGGTACTCAAAAAATACAAATAGGTATGTACCTTCTTATACTTGTAGACGTTTTTAATTTGCTTACATCATTATCATTAATAATTACTCGAAAGTAGTTTCTTACTAGGCACCTATTAGGTACCTATTATCTTGGTCTGCAGTAAAAGCCAAAGAACTCAAAAATATCTAGGTATACTTTGATCGCACTAGGTAAGTAGGTAGGTATATAATATTAAGCCTGTACAAGACAATATATTGTAAAGACAGGCAATGCTTGTGCGGGTTTTTTGAGTTCTTTAACTGCTTTCTCATATTATTACGTTGTTTCCCAGAAACTCTATGTATAAATATTATACTTGTGCTGTTTAAAGGAAGCTAACAAAATACAAATTTTCTCATACATCAGGAAAGCAAAGAAATTTCTTAATCAGCCACCGATGAGCAATTTCGGGAAACGGTAATTTGAGTAAGTTGTAATAAATTGCGTATCTCCATGACTCCACTTTGTATACAGCTTTTGGATCATCATCAGTCAAAGCTTTTACAAACGTTTCCAAAATATCTACATCCGTTAAGGAATCATAGCTGATGTTATGCGAGACGTTTTGCAGGTAGTCCCTTAGGCTTGTTATCCTTTTCTCGTAGAAAGACCGCTGCTCCAAATTTAAATTTTCAAGCATAACGTTACATTGGGTGGCTTGTCTCGATAGTATATTGCTGGAGCCGATGAAACCACCTGGATAGTGAAATGTAAATAGTTTAGCGATTACGTAACACTACGATATAAATGTTCTAATAAAGACAATAAAGACCATAAACCAGTAGGTAACAGCGTTTTTTTATTAAATCAGACGTTACGAGTACTTTGCGGAGGTGCATTTGAACGAAAAAAAGCATTTAGTTAGGTAGGTACCTTGCTACTCCGCTACACAAAACAGCAGAGTAGCAAGGTAAATACTTTTTTTTTCAGTAGCAGGTAGAGGTGTTTACAAAAAAAATGGAAAGCAATAGGCAGTCTAATTTCTCGGAACACTGTTTCCGGACAGCCATTTCGACCAAAACGAAATCCCTCCAAACTTCCAAATTCACAAAATCATCCTGCAGTCCTCAGGTCATAATAAAATAATGTGATGAAAGTAGGATCCTCGTTTCGGTGTATACGGACACATTTTACCAACCGCAGCCCCTTCTAATGGCCATTGCTCAAATCAAGATTGACTAAAATCACCGCGTTGTATGGTCTACCAATTTAACTAAGTGGTTTCTGGTAATTTGACAGTTGAATGAAGGGTGATTGCATTACCACGCGATTATAACGATCACACAATATTCTTGCATGAAAATTGATGATTGTTTTGTACAAACTCTATACTCTATCCCCCATTCATAAATCGAATCCCTGATAACTTTTTACTTAACCTCTGAAATTTAATGCCATGAAGACGCTTTCAATGAAAGTATAAAATTGTTAAAACAGACCTCAACTTGAGTATCTAAAGGAGAACATAACAAACAGAATCAGTAATTTTGTCATTAGCCAAGTACCTGCCTACCTACCTGAGTTAAGTAAGTAGGTAGGTACTGGGTGTCTGGAACGTTTTCTAAATCCTCTTTTCTCAGACCAATTTTTTGAAAACGCCCAAAACTACCGCACTGATAAGTTTCTGAGTGGTTGAAAATAATATTTAGAACTCTAATTTTGTGAAATTCAACACATTTAGCGGACACACAACTAGCGGAGAATTGGTTTGATTGTACCTAATTGTTCTATTTAATAATTATTGTTTTTGAATTTGACATTTTTGTAATATTCAATTGATTTTTATTGCTTGATTTTATTTTATTTTGTTTGGTCTTGATTTTCAGTCTGAATTCTCCTAACTTGACAATGTAAAATTTATGATGTAATTTTTATTGAATGAATAAATAATCTAATGTAATCACATAGGTCGAAAATCGTTGTTCGTTTCGATCCGTTCCGCTCTCACTAATACTCATCAAGATGAGAGAGAGGAGGATGATACGATACGAACTTGGAATTTCTGAGTTGCCCCCTACACTATAAGACATAACCAGACTCACCAGGCACAAAGGCCACAGCCGTCAGGCCCTGGGCCGTCAGTTCGTAACGTAAGGCTTGCGTCCAAGCCAACAGGCCTGCTTTGCTCGCGCTATAAGCTCCGAAGCCTGGCAGAGGCTGGAGACCACAGTGGCTTGCTATGTTTATTATACGGGGATACGATGAGCCCTGTAAGGAAAGATGATAATTAATTATTATCACTGCATATTGTAAAACAGAGTACCCGCCGCGCTAGTCCCATAAAATCGAAACTGGGTGGATTTTCTGACGGTTTTTAGCAATAGAGTGATTCATGAGGAAGGTTTCAGTCTATAACTTGTCAACGTTTTTTTTAAATTGTTTATCTTCTCTTCTTCCTCGTTCCCACACTTGCTGGGGATCATGACCACATACGATCAGCTTCTAGTTGACTATAATTGTAGCAACAGCTTTTTAATCCACATTGCACCCGAGGGAACCTCGGGCGGGTAGCTAGTTTAGGGTTGCCTTGCCACGTTTAGTAGTGTCTACTATTCGTAGAATACTAACCTCAGTAGCACTCTTCCTAAGTTGCGGTAAGAGTGCCGAAACTACTCTCATAGGACCAAGCAAATTTACGTTCACGGTATTTTCTACCATCGAGGGTGTCTGCCATTCGTAGTCCCCTATCGTCATCACCCCGGCGTTGTTGATCACCGCATGCAATCCTAGAAGTTTCAATATAATTTTAAAAACTTACGTAATTAATAAATTAATACAATACGATACAAATATTATTTATTGAACACCACAAGTACAATAACATTGCAGAAATAAAGAACAAGGTAAATATAGGCGGTCTAATAATTTATTTCTTGTGAACAAAAAAAAAAACTGAAAAAGGGCCACAAATTAAATACGAGGGGGTTCAAATCCACCTAGTTTATATTAATTACACGTTACGAAGAACGATTGAATTGAAAAAACATAAATTCATGTTGAAAAACAAACGTACAAAAAAGTAGTGGGTAGATAAAAGTTATCTATTAAAAATACATAACATAGTACTAACTCTTCAAATAATCTTTACTCACTGTAACTAGGATTTTCTGCGAGCAGATCGCTCACAAATTTCCCGAAACTAGCTACACTTTCTGCCTTTGTGACGTCCAAGGAGCAAGGATGAACTGTCAACTTAGCCAAAGCGGTCGCTGCTTCAGAGTCTGTTCCATTTAACATCCCTGCTACCGTCACTAGACCCTCACGAGCCGTTCTAGCTGCTAGAGCATAACCGAGGCCACTATCACATCCAGTTACAGCCACCACTCTCTTTAGTGCCATTACAAGTTCTAATAAGTTTGTAGGTCTTTAAATAACCAGTGCCAAACAGATAGCACCGTAGTTGGATGTAAACAGCACTAAATAATGGATAACGGTTATGTTTGCTTGTTCTCGGAGTGCAGTCTAGATAAGACCGCCGTCGGAGCTAAACTGGCGGCGAATAAGATCCTCGGTCAACTTGTTGCATATAAAATGTGAGCGTCATGGTGGCGAGACTGATCACGATTAAAATTTTAGAACCCCTCAAATCATCTTCAGCCTATATACGTCCTATTGCTGGGCACAGACCTCCTCTCAGAACAAGAGGGCTTCAGAGAGAGAACCCCTCAAAAATCAATCAAAAACATCCGGCTACCAGCTTCTAGATATTACAAAAAAGAAACGTTCATATTTTAAAGACAGGGAGTCTTACTTATAACGAAACACTTGAAAGCTCATCATTTACAAGAGATCTTAAATGTCTCGCGATCAATCAACTATTATCACATGGTTTGTATTAAATACCTATGTCGCACTGCTGATGTGTCGTAAATGTAACTGTAAGAAAGTAATGACTTTATGAGTAATTTTACTATTATTTTATTTATTTTTCATGCGCTGCGAAGTAAAAAATTATAGGTGTCACGAGTTGTCTAATGATCTTCTTCGTAAATAGTCCGACCGTCTCGCCATTGTGGTTGTGGTTGCGAGTCGGGGCATACGGAGAGATGTTCAGTAAGACGTCGTCGTAACTTCTCCTAGAACAGGCATTCCATTTTTGCGGGTTAGAGGCGAATTCATTGAATATCTGCCCGATTTTCAAAGGTTACCACCCAACCACAGGTTTAAAGGTTTCAAAGGTTAATTCTGTGCCTATTTGTCTGTATCAGACGCAAGAGCTATAATATATATATTTTTTTGAAAATACTAATGCTTGTGAATTTTTTCTAAATCCGGAATTCTGACCGGGCAGCGCCACCTTAACGCTTACACATAAAACGAGTTTGGAGTTTCGGATTTCGTTGCATATTAAAAACGAATTTCATGTTTATATTTTTGTTAGTCCGTGTCAAGTTTTGGTTTTTAGATGTCGTCTGTTTTTAAATTCATATACGCATAACTCTAGTGTCGGCAACGCAATAGATGAAATCGTCTACAAAGAGATGCCAATAAAAGAGGCACGTTTCGGCACGAATACCCATCTGAGGGATTAGAGCTATTGAACGGAAACAATCTTGTATTTATGGTTGACTTAATTCACGAGCAGATCTTTTCGAGTTGAAAGTGTTTCGTCAAATAGCCGAGCCGCAAACAAACTCCGACTGTCCTCCGGGAATCGTTCATTTAATTACTCCACGAGACTTGTGACCGTGTAGTAGAATTTAATAAACCTATTTCGGAAGAATACTGTGTGAAAAGCGAGCCAAGCGCGTGTCGGTCTCTAACTTAAGCAAGGTTTTAGTCAAATTTCATTCAATTCCAGTGGTCAGAGCCTCTAGTGTAAGTTATCACACAAAGAAATGTCTCGTTCGCGTTCTCGTAAACGTCTCGATTTCCATGGAAAAATTGGCAGCGCCACATACGGATCAAAACGGCAACAAACGCAAACGCGATCGAGACTTATTTTATGACCGAAAACTTACACTAAGCATACTGATTGACTTTATTGGTATGCACATTAAGAGCTTCATCATTTTTTATGACAGTTCTTATTCTTACATCATCATCATCATCATCACTACATAGTATAAAATAAAGTCGCTTTCTCTGTCCCTGTGTCCCTATGTCCCTATGTATACCTATTATATCTTCAAAACTACACAACGGATTTTGATGCGGTTTTTTTAATAGATAGAGTGATTCAAGAGAAAGGTTTATATGTATAATACATGCATAATATACCGTGCGAAGCCGGGGCGGGTCGCTAGTCAGAAATAAAACTATAAGGCTGTATGATAAGTAGGTAGGTACATTGACTTGAATGTGGAGACAAGTTTTAACTTATATTAGCCACGTAAATGAAATTGAAACTTAAGGCTGACTTCAAATCTGGTATACAATTGTAGGACGGATGGCAATGCAAGTACAGTCAACAAAAAGAACATTATCAAAATAATCTTGTATGAAAAATGAAATTATTTTATCAATTATTAAATGGATATTATTTTTATACCTAATTATAACGTCGACTACGAGCTGAAAGAAGCGAAGGCAGCCGCGGCTACTTTCATTCTTTTGGATTTGCGGATTGATAGATTTCTGGTAAGTAGATAATAAAATAATACAAGAACTTACTTTCCCTGATATTCGTAAATAAATAAGAAAGGTATAACACGTATCGTAATTATATCAACATGAATCAAGTAAAGATTGCGTATCCATATCCAGTTCAATCAAAATGGGAAAATCCTTACATCAATGGCGAATCGAATTCATGGAACCGAAATAATTGGCTGATAAGATGTAAATATATTTTTCCCAAAAAAGTTTTCCAATTAGATTTACTCGTTTATTGCTCAACGAGTGAGCGAGTTACACTTTGACTATATGAAACTCATTAAAAATAAATCGGAACCCATCGGGCAGAGCATTATTCGATAAGATTTTATTGAAAGATGAATAATGCTATAGAATAGACCTACCGCTTAAATTTATCCTCGCCAGCGCGGCACAGGGGCGCGGGGTAGGACGACCAAGGGGACCGAGAGTGGTGCGGGCGGGTGTCGGTCTATAGTTCCTTGGACTTGTAAGCATCTATTGGTTACGGTAGCCGCTTACCATAAGCCGGTTCGTACGCTGGTCAGCAACCGATGTGGTATATAAAAAAACTGGATATTTGTAGTTTCTTAGCCACATTGTACATTGGTACCTACCAATCTAAATTGTTACTATTTTGAAGAACATCGACAAGCCATTTTACGATTGCTATGATACTATACAGACCTACCTATATCATTAACTAGCTTCTGCCCGCGACTTCGCCTGCGTAGAATTATACATAAAAACTTTCCTCTTGAATCAGTCTATCTATTAAAAAAAACCGCATCAAAATCCGTTGTGTAGTTTTGAAGATATAAGCATACATAGGGACAGAAGGACAAAGGGACATAGGGACATATATGGACAGAGAAAGCGACTTTGTTTTATACTATGTAGTGATGATAAAAAATATTTGGATGTCTGATGACTGTCGGTGGATAGTACCTACCTACTCGTGTGTTCTAAAAAATTTAAACATTGTATCTACATTTTGTTTTCTAATATTAAAGTCGCATTATACGCATTTTTATATCGCTAAAATTCTAGTCAAATTATTGTAGCACATTCTGTAGGTACTATTATATCCGTGCATGGCGGGAAGAACTTGATAACTAGACTTACATGATTTTTTTTTTACCGTCGCAATGGCTTCCTACAGCATTGGTTTTATAGGAAAAAAATTGACAACTCGATATCTACGATACTTTTAGAGATATTGCCTCGTGAGTATTTGAATATATCCATACGCTGCGTATTTTATTTAACGAAATGAGATATATACGCGATGAGTCACAATAAAAAATATAATATCGTAATATATCCTTACATCAACTTATGCTCAAAAACCGATCTAACGTACGTAAATTGACAAAACAAGATATCAAATAAAAGTCGACTAAAGTCGACTAATACACTATTACGTTAACAAATACATATATCGTTTTACCTACTTATATTCAACTACTGATAAAACGAACGTAACTTGATATGTCAATTTATACTTACACTATACCAATTCTATGGTGAATAAGTTAACATGTTCGGTGATCATGATCGGTGAACATGTTGATAAGTCAATTATTATGAATAATAAGATAGTAAGAAAGATAAACATAACCATATTTGAAAAACCATCTAAAATTACTCTTAAATCAATTTAGACATTTCAATTACACTGAAAAACTGATTTTTAGGAATTAAATTAAATAACGTTTTCACTGGTTTGAGCACTAATGTATGGGTAATAAGTTGATAAGTCTCTGGGTAGTATGTTGACAAGTCTAATATCTTACAAAATAAGCAGAATTTACGAGAATACGTAACATAATTTGAAAGATTACATAAAATTATCCATAAATCAAGCTATAGAGATGAGTTCGAGATAAAAACGGATTTTGGAGAAAATGACAAACTTTAAAATCGCTGCCCTGTAAAATTGCCATTTTGGAGTTATCAAGTTCTTCCCGCCATGCACGGATATAAGCAACATTGTATAATAATCTTTGGAAAAACTCTTTTTTTTCCGATTTGGCAAACTAAGGTACTTAAACAAAGTTATACTAAACTCAGCTTCAGTTCCTGTGAATTTGTTATAGCATGTAAAGTATTTTGGAAATAAATGATTTATTTGATTATTTGAATTGATTTGAGCTTGATGGCCTCGGCAACTGGGTACTTGCCATATTAACCGACCACAGGCCATGACTGCTTAAAAAATAGATGTTAAAATCGAAATTCAAAGCAAGTTTTTACACGACGACAGGACCGTATACCAAGCGGCATATCCAAACCCGTACCATATCCCGTCCCAGCGGGATACGTGCTAATTGTGACGTGTGTAACGGATATTTACCACCGCACCGTATCGTTCTTTATTTGTTGCATTGATTTTACATAAATTTCCCGCCTATGGGGGACCGGCGCGCATAGATTGTAAATATAGCACGATTTGGGATCCCAGGGATCACTGATGAAAGCAGTGACAAATTTATGTGCTCTTTATTGGAACGTGTTTTTTCTGCCAGTAACAAAATGAATTTGTAGCCAGGGGGATGCTAAGTGACTGGCCGTTATGCGATCGTTTTTAAAACAAAAACTGTAACTGCACTTCCGGCCAGTAACTACGCAAATTGTGAGCAAAGTGTAAAAAGTTTTTAGTTTAAATTACTCTGGAATAACAATACCGTAACTAGGTATACGACCTATTTTAAATACCTATACCATGGGATTACTAGTCTTCGAGCCCGTAGTTCTTTTTTGACAATGTCTCAGAAATAGATAATTTTAACACAAACCAGGTCTTTATCCCTTATGGGGTAGACAGAGCCCAAGGTAACAAGATCTACAGGCCATGTTTAGCAAGACTGTGGGCGTATAGGTAGAAAACATCAAAGTAGTGATGGGTTGCTAGCCGCATCACCTATAACATGATTCCTATGATTTTCGCCTTTTCCCTCGATGGGCTTTTACCATCTGCGCGGGGAAGAAAAGCAGCTGGTACATTCTATGTTTTTCTTTGCTCACAGACCAACATGGAAGTAAACGACTTTAAGCAACTTTAAATATTATTAGGTAAGTACTTATTATCATAATAAATTTGTCAATGGTATGATTGTAAGATACGCAGCTCTCTGGGTCTCAGATGGGCACGCAAGTATATAATATGCGCTTATTAAATCTAAATCTTACCGTCGATGTCAATGCCAATCAGAGATACATTATTAGCTCGTTCCTCTCCCACTTGGACAGCGTCGAATAAAGGCCCACCTCCACAGTCCAAGTAACAATCCTACCAAGATTTACCTCACATTTATACATGCACGCCCGTCCTCACTCGACGCGGTTCCGTGTTGACGCACGGCTCTCAAAAGCAGGCCCGCCATTACACGGAACACAATCCGGCAGAAGAACACTCAAATGAGCAAACACTATTATCAGGGCGAGGGCGAGATTTCCCTGGAGGGCTTTTCCTTAAAATCGGGATGACCGACCGTTGGACCGTGGACTAAGCGGGACGATATTGGTGACATGTGTTTTTAAAGTCTTCGGAAAAAAGTTTGATGCCGAACTATCGATGAATATAATTTTGAGTAGAATTATGGTTTTTGAATTGAGCCTGCTGGTCAGTGAACTTGACTAGCTAGAGGTGGAGTTAGATCAAACGAGCGAATGCTCATTCTATCCCCACTCTGCCTAATTTATTGTGTCGCGCAAAAATAAAGGGTCGCTTTTCATACAAATTTGTATGGAGCGTGACCCGTTATTTTTGCTGTACACAATAAATTTGATAGAACGAGCATTTGCTCGTTTGGTCTAACTTAACCTTATGATGAACGCGAATGTTTGCTCTCGGGTTTTTAATTTTCATTTAATTATGACTACGAGTATTTAAGCATGTTTTATACGATGCCTAGTACTTACCCAACCCATAACACAAGCTTTGCTTAGTTTGGGACTAGGTCGATTGGTGTCATATCAATTGTTCAGTAATATTAAAGCGGCAGAAATAAAATTATTGCTTGACGAAAACCTTTGAACCTTCTGTCCGTAATATACTAAATTTATTCTAATATAATAAGATAGGGTGGCAAACGAGGAAGAGGGTCACCTAATGGTAAGTGAGTACCCCCAACTTTGGACACTCAGAACCAGAAGAATAGGGAATCACAGACGCGTTTCCGCCTAGAAGTCTAAGAAGGAATGCCTCATGAGCCAGTAATGACGCCGGTTGTCTTACTCTTCACGTCGGAACACAGCAGCGCCACCACTGCTACTTGGCGGTAGGATTAGTAGCGATCTGAAAGGACCTTGCAAAAGGTCCTATCACCTACAAGATGCAACGTCTAATGATATTAAGACATAGGGTTTAGTTTGTCAATGATTTCAAGGTGGCATTTACCCGTTATACTATGACGCTATCGAAAATCTGTTGTACTTTGTACATTACTTAAACCACTCAATCACTTAACTGTTACTGCACATATTAACATAAACGAAGTAACTTAACCGGGAAGTGTTTCCGGCCAATTGATACACATGAACGTCTAAATCCTGTACCAAGTAGATAAATTATCTACCATAATTATTTTTGGGTACCGTGTGCTCTTCGCAGGTATGTATAATGTACTCTGTGTTCAGACCAATTGCTGTTTTCGCCATCTGTCATCATCCGTCAACCCGTCTCCTGGCCACTCAAGAAGCAATAAACATGTTGCCACAGAAAAATAAATCGAGATCTTCATTTTTAACGTCTGAATAACACTATATACTAATAAATAAATTTATTTTGTCTAAATAATGTTACATGACTATTATTTACATTACAATTTTAATATACTTTAAGGATAATCCCCTCGCTCCAGATTGGGGCAGTAGACAAAATATACAATGTTATCTCTCTTTACTTTTTGATATCCTAAGACAAGACCATGTGAGACGCCTTAGATCAAATCACTTGCTTTTAAAGCATTTCATAAGTCACCAAAGAATGCTAAGTCGCCTAGTTTTGTACGAGTGACTAAGAAGAATATCCTTCAAGCCGTTCTTGATCTTAAGAAAAAATGTAATAAGCGTTTCACACATAAAAATCCGCATTGTCCCATGTTTTCATACCTTGACCTATCAATTTTTTCTCGTCGCAGCATAAATCACTAGTGCAGTTGGCGGCATTGCGCTGCAATTTACGCGCAACAACAGGCTTTGCCAACAGCACGGCAAAATCGTTACAAAATATTTATTAACAGCTCAAATATTCAGGAGTATTTTTCTGTTCATAAAAATGTATTCACGCAGACTGAGAGCACTTATCGTCAGCGTTTAGTCCTCTGTAATACGACGTGGGGTCTTATTGGTTGAATGCTTGCCGCTTAATTAAGTGACTGTAAGTGGCTCAGTAGTAGCTGGAATTTGAAAACGAGAGATTATTCACATGGAAGCGCTTTTATAAATGAGCTCTTTAAAAATGCTGACGCTAAAGGTCACAAAGAAAACATATCCCCGTATTCATATAAGCTTTGGATATTGCTGCGAAAATCCATAATACTATTTTTTGTTTTAAATTTTAATGGGTACTAAATACTTACTAATAAAAGTAACAAGTGATAATAAATATTACAACCATAAGTTTTATCAGGATGGAAGCTCATTGTTAAAAATTGTTTTTTTTTTTATTTCTTCAAAACAGAAGCGTTACTTAATTTAATTTCTTATGTTACTTCTAATCCAATCCAGGTAATTATAAACGTTGGTATACAGCGACGGCACAGCCGATCCGCATGGTGAATCAGCCCTCTTCCCACTAACTATTCCGGCTACAAAGTACTTCCCCCTGTGCAGAGTCATCAAAGGCCCGCCAGAATCGCCTTTGCACGTGTCCTCCCCGGTATGACCTGCTGCGCAAAGATGGCGACTCGTCAAGTAAGGATAGTGCCTTGTGCATTCTCTTTGCGGTACTAGATGGACGACAGTGGATTGTTTCACGTCGGATTGGAAGCGGCCGTTGCGGCCCCAACCAGCCACGGAGAGAGGCAGGTTTGAAAAGTCGGGGTTGTCTATGTTAATTAGCGGCAGGCATATTGGACGAACGAAATCTGAAATCAATAATAAAATTATCAAGGGCGTTTATAAAATACTAGCTGTTGCCCGCGATCGCTATCCCACGGAATCTATGCGATTTTCCGAAATAAAATCTATCCTATTCTTTTTCTCGAGACTGAAACTATCTCTTTACCAAATTTCAGTGAAATTGGTTCTGAGTTTTAGGTGTGAAAGCGTAACAGACAAGCAGACAGATAGACAGACGAGTTACTTTCGCATTTACAATATTAAATAGTAGGCATAGTAGGGAAGTAGGGATGAACGTTGTGTATAGGTACCTAATCACGAATTTTATTGATTAACAGAAAACTAATTAATTACCTTTTAGTACTACTAAATTATTAGTAACTGATGCTTAGTAAATATAGCTACTGAATGAATTCATAATAATCAAAAACCGCAATTCGAGCGGAATATTTTGTTCCACGTTTAAAACATTTTCGTGTTATGAGTATTTGTGATTTCCACTTCTATTGTTTAAATTATTAGATGAAAACTAAAATGATCTAAAACGGGAAACCGTTTAAAATTAAGAACGTTAATGAAACAATAGTTGCATTAGATATAAATAAATTAATTGTTTGTATTTTCATAACTTTATGAATTGACAAAATATTTAAGCCCGAACAATTCGCCTGTGGAAAACGACATCTAGATTGTACAATATAAATGTTATAATTAAGTACATTGAGATAACCACTTTCTATCTATTTGAACCCACGCGTAACCTTTTCACAGTAAATTCCATAGTGACGTTACTATGAGTTGATAAGAAATTTTGATACTTAATATAACAATGACTACTGGTTTTTTAATCGATATTTTATGCTTTGACTATTTTATGTCTCGCAAATCGGCATTTTTATACTTCGTAATTTTTCAATAAAGACACTAGTCGCTCAACTCTTTAAAAATGTAGATTTATCACAGAAACACACTTACAATAATTGTTAAACTATTAAGCACATACCTGTATACGGCGCGAAATCACGAAGTCGTATTAATGCTATGTCGTTCTGCAACCGAGAGTCGTCATACTGCGGGTGCAGCACTACATCTTCTGCGTGCATTGCTATGTTGTCTATGCATCGCCGCCCTTCACCGGGACTGACCTCACAATCTCTCGGAAAAGTGCGCTTATCGTATTCTGCTAAAATAACTTCGACACTAGAAAAAAGAAGTTTTTATTATGAGATGAAACATGTTGCAATGGCCGATGGAAAAATCATGTGTAATAGTTGTGCAACGAGCATCGTTATTTTCTAAAGGAAATTATTCGATACTGGTGATTTTGTAACAAAACTGCCTCAGCAAAATGTGGATACATGCGATGTATAATCCGTACAAAAGCTATAGATTACCCTCCTGTACGGACTTTAGCGACATTTTTTTAATTCTCTACATAAATATTTACCCAAACTTAATGCATTTTTACTTTTTTTATAATCCTTTTAAAACAAAAAGTTTACCAATTATTTAATTCTATCACTGCTAAACAGACGCTGAGCAAGCAAATTTTGCAAGCACTTAAGAGAGAAAACATAGCACTTAACACATACAACTACATCCACCTACTTCATTCGTGAAATATCACTAACAAGGGCTAATATTTTGGATGAGGAAATCGTCGAGAGCCCGACCTCATAATAATTTCACTTGATTTATGAACCATATTCCAGGGAGCTTCTGTTGTCCTTATCATAGTAGGTATTTAGAGGTCTCAGAATGTATTTTTCAAATACCTAATAAAAAGTTGAAGCTCCACGGACACGTACGTCCCCTATTAAGGTTGTGAGTGTCCAAGACTAAGCATTAAAAGTAGCAATGAAAGTTAAAGTATATTGGCTGGTAACATTGTATTTTACGTGAAACACTTCAGCTTTACGGTGGTTAGGTGGAATCAGTAATAAAGTGTGCTCTTCATGGAGTTTTAACTTACTCAGTGAGGCGGGCGGTCGCGTCGTATAGACAGTGTGCAGCGGTGAGAACATATCGTGAACTGATTAAGGACCCCCCGCAGCTGAATTCTGCCTGGCCCTTGCCGCTGGTGAATTTAGAGTTTAGGAGCACCGTCCACGGGAACTGGTCGAGCTCAGTCGTCTGACCACCTGCGGGGATGAAATTGATGACATGGCATTTGATACATTTACTGAAATCTATACAAATTATTCAATAGTAAGAATTTAACACTAGAGACGAAAAATCTGTCCATTGAAAACATTTTAGAAAATTTAACCTAAACACGTTGACCGTATACATTTCGATGGTTTTTGGAATTTTTGATTGTCTGTTCGCGGTAATCTTTAGAACTTCTGAACGAATTGTAACTACGTTTTTGATTAATAGTAGACTTAGTTTCACCAAAATTTAATTTAGGGAACAAAAACAAAGTACTTTTAAAAGGAAACTCCACAGGAATAATAGCCGCGGGTACTAACTAGGTAATTGGTGAGACTTCAATGTTTAGACACCTAACTAAATTGATTAAAAATGTAACAATTTATTTTAAATAATAGATAAAAAATCAAATACCATAATTAACTCAAATTCAAATATTTTGAACGTTTTTATGAAACTAACCACTAAACTTAATCGCAAACAAAAGAAAAGCTAGTTTTATCTCCAATGCACCCGAGAAACTAATCCAAACGAGGCAATACTTAGAATCGTATAATTCCATTTTCATTAAAACGAGTCTTTCCTCCACTATAATGGCTGCGCTACTTCCGCGTACGTTTATGCTGCGCTACAAAAGAATGCTATTCAGTCTACTTACGTACCTATAATCCTGTCGGCGTCAGACACGTCTCGACCACAGCATCCCTTGTTGGGCTCCGGCGGGAAGCTTGTTAAACCCGTGCATTGCCCTAAGTTAGTTGTTCCCGTATTACCATTTCTATTCAAGCCGTTCGAAGGACTCGGAACGTTAGGATTCTTCATAAAATAAGGATTCTGAAACGGATTTCCACCGTACGGGTTTTGATAAGGTCCATAGTTGAATCCTTGGTTATTCGACGGTCTTCGCTGCCATGATGGCGCGCGGTGGCTATCGTAGTTACCATCGTTGTCTTTGTAATCGTCATTTTGTTTTGATTCATCGTTCCGCAAATATTCAGATTTGTCTTCTCGGTTGTTTAGCCAAACGTTTTCAGTTGTTTGTCTGTTATAAAGATGCCTATTCGGATTTTGGATTGCTTCAAAATCGCCAATTGATCTTGTACTCTTAACACTGCTACTACTAGCCATATGAGTTGGGGCTTGAGAATTTATGAGCGGACAACAGATCTGCAAAATTTGAAAATGCCATCAAATTGTCATTGGTACAATCAATTTTACTCCGCAAAACGCGGATGCAAATTCAAATCGCGTTTTAATTATTTGACATGTAATTAAGGGAGATTTAGAATTGAATTCCCAACGAAATACGTTCGAAGGGAAACAGAGTTGGGTAATTATGTGGCTGTGGAAGCAATTTATCATGCTGCACCGGCCGAACTACATGACGCAAGTTCGATGATTAATCGCCACATTGGCTAAAATTGCAATTTTATTGACAAGGGATTCGATTAAAATGCTTTAAAGTACATAATACCAGCGATCACTTTTTTTAACAGATATTTTGCCACTGTACGCTCAATCAAGTGCAAAAATGTAAAAAATACTCGTGAAAAATTCAAAAACGAATGCCATAATATAGTTTTTTTGTTATTATTGGACAGATTCGATTGCTAAAAATTTCGCATTATTACTCATATTATCTCTACACCCTCTAGGTACAGCATGGTTTCTGTTCTATTTTTTTTTTATTTGAATTAACGTCTCATTATAATCGTCAAAACCATCATCGTCGTCTGTTCTGTAAACCCTACTGCTGGGCACGTAATTATTTTCATATTATTAACGCTCTAAAGCTCTTTATAAAAACCCCTGGTCACCTACTAAATGACATCTTAATACTTAATTACAAAGGCGTCTTATCTAAGGACATTCTGCGAAGAAATCGTAAGATTGAAAGCGTTGTAAAATTTACTAGATTCTGCGCGCAACTTCGTCTGCGGCGAATTATTTATATAAAACCTTCCTCTTGAATCACTCTATATCTATTAAAAACCGCATCAAAATCCGTTGAGTAGTTTTAAAGATCTACATAGGGACAGACAGCGGAAAGCGACTTTATTTTATACTATGTAGTGATCATATTTACGTATTTTTTTCTCCTGTAAGGTTGAAACGCGAAGTCGTTGCCGTCATCGAGCTTAGGCAAGCTGCAAGAAAAATAAGCGGTCCATCGCTTTTGCTCAGCAGCAGTCAGGTTGTTGAAGACCAAGCAGTCGGACACTGGGACGCAGTTGATGCATATATCTGAAAAACCCATTAAAACATTTTCAATACAAGCTGTGTTTGATTAGCGTAGGTACCTACTTTAGGTTGACTGCGCTTGCTTTAACTAAAGCCGTAACAAAAACAAACAAACAAATAAGTAAAAACAACGAATTTTGAAAATGTACTTGCATTACCTTTCAATCGTTTGTATTCTAGATTACAACATTACCTACAATTTTATTATTTTGTACATAAATAGGGGCTGCTATTTTTCTTGGCTGTAAACCATCGGTGTCTGTCCTAAATTTCGATCAATGCAATTGAGTGTGTGTGTTTTGTTTCGTGTTAAATGTTCAGTTAAGATTGTTCTAGACTGAGTATGTTTTAGATCCCAATGATCACGTTTAAACGATTAACGCGTACGTTTATTTGCTGTCTTATTTAACGGGATTATCCGGCTCTGGGCAGGATTTGGTGAAAAGGTTTCATCAAAACTAGCGTAATGGGTCACGTGCAGCCGGATTATGAGGACTGACCCACCAGCGGGATTTGTACCAGTTAGGTATATCTTTATCCAATTAAAAGGACTAACAACGGTTTGTTTGTAAAAATGATTTAACGAAACTGTGTTACGAAGGTTGTTCAGGAAATGTTTAGAGTAAGTAATCGGTTTATCATTTAAATGAATTACTTGTTTGGTTGAGCCGGTAGGTTACCGACAACGAGAGGCAGTTAGAAAAAAAATTACATCAAAGGGTTCAAATCACTTTTGATCACTTGTAATTATTGACGTAAGCTTGCATTCTGTAAAGGCAAAGTTTAATTACGGCTCGTCGTGTGCCTACGATTGCTCACACACGTAGGTGAAGTTGGACCCGGACTCATTTGGTTAAACACAAAATATTATCTGTACATTTTAACTGGTCTAAATCCAAACACTGAGTCACAAATTTATCTCAAATTGGTGTTTTGTTTATGTGTTATATGTCAAGTCGGTTTCAATAGTTTTAAATGTAAAATGTACAATTCATAAGCAGGCAAAGTTTAGCTTCATCTAGATGGAATGAAATAATCTTATTTGATGAAATATGAGTGCTGAAGATGGATGTAAAGAATGGACTATAAAAGCAAACTAAGATATAAAATTGTGAATAATGATGTTTTAATGCAACAGAACGTCACACAAGAACTGAAGAAGGACTATGAATGAAGTAAAGTCAAAAAGTAAAAAATAATAATATTATACTTACCATAAAACTATTAAAGAGTTTGCAACAATGTGTATAGTTAGAAAACATTTCCTACGGCTAACTACAGTAAGTAACAAGTCCAAAATATAAATAAGCAAACATACCCTGCGTCCTCACAGTCTCAACTAAAAGCGAGTAGATAAAACACACAAAAACACTCCGAAATACCATGTTCACAGCAAATATACACAGTGATCGACAAAGACTGCTAGCATTAACATTGTATACTCTAATGGTACGATTTATCGAATACTTGTTTAATTATTATTACTACTTGTGGGTATTTCTCACTTAATTGCTTGACGTAGACGTCAAATTGGCTCGTTGATTACACCACTTATCACATCGTTTCGATGTCTCTTATAATAAGCTGGTTTCTTAGTAAAAAGGAGAAGAATGGCTAAGTACCTACTCACCAGGCTCATCAGATGAATAATTAAAAATGCACCAATTAGACCCTAAATCTCAAGTTCTGCGTGTTATTTTGTTAGGCTCCATTGTAAATTATTGTATATTTTATTTTAGCAAGCAGACTACTAAAACATACTGTACATAAATTAAGGTAAGTTTAAGTTACAATTATGAATCGTCAAAGTGACTATTAAAGTAATTGATCTTCTCAATAGAATACCTGTTAGTTCTCAACGTCGCGTGAGATAAATAACACATAAATAACAAGCTAAGTAATGCCAAGTAACATGGGTTTTTCCGAGTGGCTTTTAACAAACCAACCTTTTTCCTTATTTCAACCATTCTCGAAAATAAAATGTTAACTATATACACTTACATTTTGAGTTTACCAATCAATGTAGATTCAAACAATGCAACAATACTTACATCATTACTATTTAATGTACCTATTTATTTTTAGCTTAAAGTTTCATTGTTATCTCTCCTCCGTCTGTCTTCTATTCTTATTATTAGTTCTGTGAAAAAATAGTGCGATCGTAATTTTGCTTTGGTAAGGAACTAATTTAAAAGTAACATAATTTTCAAATTGTATTGAACAATAAATGCGCGAATAAAACTAGCTCTCGATCTACTTTTGTATTCTAAAACTTGAAACTTAATCGATGTTTAGGATGTGTATCTAAGTGCGACATTAAAGACAGTTCGTCACAAGCTAATTAATTACTTCACATAATTGCCGTTAGTGACGTGTACGAAATTCTCAAAGTGAATCGGCAATCGGTTGCGAATCGATGCTCGCTGGGACGGGAAACGAAATCAGAATAGGTAACAGCCAAGGGGGTAGAATTTAATTAGTAGGGATGTTCCACTCTTGCCGCTACCGGTAATGATGGCGGGCCTAGGTGTTTGCTGGAAAGTCTACTGTGTTTTGTTAACTTTCGTTATTGTTTTAGCTGTGTTTTCTGTAATTGCGATTAGCGAAATCCAAATTGCAAGTGAATACCATGCTCAGTTATTTCTTTTCTTTTAACGTCACTTAGGACACCTTTGAGTTCAAGTACAACAGCGCAAATTATATTTTGTATGTATTTAGCTTTATATCCATGAGAAGAAGGACTTGTCGTTCATGATTATGAAAGAAGGACTTTGGATATGCCAAAATGTTTGCCTTTTGTTTGTTTAATTCATTAAAACTATTTTATGACTATTTGAATATGTTATCGAAATTCGGCAATTTTCAAGATTGTAAAAAAGTACAACAAAGGAACATGACACAGATTATAAATTGTGTGATAAAAATATTTGCTCTAATGTGATTATCCAGGCTGGAAACATACAAACGTATTCCCTATACGTTTGTATGGAGAAACGGCAAACCGCTGGCACCTCAATTTCCTTTTAAATTCTTCCGAAGTAAAGTCAAACAACAGACCCCTGTCGAGGGCTTAGACTCTGCGCTACCAACTTACTATTGTTCGGAGTTCGGAGCCCTAACGGCCAATTTAATGTGTTTTAAACACTGGCATAGTTCCAGACGTTGCATGGATGGAGCACTAATTGAATATACTATCGATTAGTTTTATAAATAGTTAACAAAGTCTGGAGCGGAAATTTCCATTCAGCCATTACTGGCGTGCATTGGACGGATATGGATGGTGGCTGTGACTTTTCTCTCTAATCTTAGAAATAATATTAGTTTTTCATAAAAATAATTATTTATACATACATGCCGTCACGCCTCTTTCCCACAGGGCTAGGCAGAGACTATTTTGTTCCACTTGCTACGGTCCCGACATACTTTTTTCACTTCATCCACTTTCATCAATCTCTTCATACATGCTTGTCGGTTTCGGGTACTCCTGACCTGACCTTTATCCAAAACGTCTCCTAATAGGTAGCCTATTGACTTATGTCGGATGAATTGTAAAACACTGTGGTATAGTCCATTCCAATCCATTTTAACGCTATTGTAAACAAACGAGTCCCCCATATTCATATATTTTTTTTATTTAATTACTATAGTATGATTGTTCTAAAGACCCTACAACGTTCCGGAGGATGTGATGCTAACTGTATACAATGAGTGACTGTGTGAGAATTTAGATGAAATTCGTTTGTTTACAACAGCGTTAAAATTTATTATAATGGACTATACCCATGTAATGAACTGTTTTTTTTTCAGTTAAAAGTGATGATGATGTACTCCTAGCTATATGCAATACAAGCTGCTTTATTATGCTAATGTAAGTTTAGGATAGCAAAATACGTCTCGATAACGTTTGCTTTAAACTGTCAAATACTACAAGAAGTTTGTCGCCGTTTCATTCCGCTAGCGGCGCTGTCAATTATCCCATAATAATTGAGACGTTTACGCCAACGCGTTCTAGACGTTTTTATTTGCGAAAACTTAAACTAGAGGCTCAGTTTTTGGTCATAAAATACGCCTCGACCACGTTTGCTTTAAAATGACAAATACTATGAAAACTGTTTGCTGCCGTATCAATCCGCAAGTGATGCTGCCAATTATTCTGTAGTAATGGAGACGTTGACGTGAACGCGTTAAATACAATTTTGTGTGAAAAGTAACTCCAGAGGCTTTGTAAGAAGTTAGGTTGCACGACAATAACCGTAACTGCTTTACATCTCCACGGTTCGTGAAAGAAAACGTTGCATTCGGTTCAATTTTACGAGCGGCGGTCTAGTTGAATGGTAGAACCGAATTCAAATATTGAAACGGGTCATAAAATTGAAATGGGAAATCCCTAAAGTTATCATGGTTGATTCACCGATACAACCAACTGGATATTTGTGTTGTAACTTAATTAAAAGATATAGGCTATGTTCATCAGGAATAATTTAGGATTCTAATGGTGAAATAATTTTTCAAATCAGTCCAGTATTTTCGGAGCATATTCAATGCAAACAAACAATCAATCCTCTTTATAATATTAGTAGGTATAGATAGATATAGATAATGAGAAGTTGGCCGATGTCGTCATATTTCGAATTAAAATTTGATTTAGTTCTCTAAGAGGCTTAAAAGTCAAACTTTAATATTACCAGGTAAAGATGGTAATGGATCCGAGTTGGATACAGCCAGCAAAAAAAACTATCATTAGAAATTATATTTTTGCACGAAACTTGTTTTCAATTAATTTCGTTTTGCATGCACCCGACGCGACAAGTGGTAGGTACTTATCTTGTTGGCTCGTAGTAGGGAGGACCCCTTGCGCAGGAAATAAAGGGTGGCAAATCATGTTGTTGTACGTGACGTATTAATTTTAATACACTTAAACGGCAATTAAAATACACATTTACATTGTTTGATTCCTTATTCGCTATTCCTGTTCAACATTATACAATTGTGTACTTAATGTTGTACCTTGTTTTATACTACACTTTACAGTTAACATCTAATTGAAAAAACGCACTCGATTAAGGAGCGACCACACCGCCGCGTATACGTAGTGACGTGTCGTAGGCGTCACGTTTCTCACCGTTTTTTCATACATTTTGTTGCGTAAAAGCACCGTCAACATCTTTTACGCACAGGTGTGGTCGGACCTTTATGCTGAGCCTCTGGCTCCGTGTAAGTTTTAGTACGACAAACGTATCAAACGCGTTCGAGTTTACATCCCAATTATTATGAAAAAATTAGCAGCGCCATTAGCGGAACGAAACGGCAACAAACAATTCTTATAGTAATTTCACAGTTTAACACAAACGTGATCAAGACATAGGCACCTATTTTGTAGAGGTTTTCGGTGAAGAACGCTCTATAATACATCTGTGAAGCATTTTAGTATTGAGAAGAGACCTATGACTAGCAGAAGAACGTATCTATGTAGATTAGGGATTTTGGAAATGATGATGAAGATGATTATTTTATTATCAGCCATCAGTTTTTTATAAGTCTTGATGCTTATTTTTTTTTAATCAAACGCAGGTCCAGATAAATTTTATACAACGCTTACAAAAAGTATGAATAACCATTTCCTATAATTGCATATGTTACGCCACATCAGAAACGGCATTTAACGTTTATAAATACGAAAACATTAAGCTGAGTTCAAGTGAGGCCTATGAAAGACGACTATGCAAAAGGCTTGTTCCAAGTTAAATAAAAAAGGATAAGTACACAAAACTACGCAAGGATGACAGCGAGCCAGGGTAGACTGCGATGCCAGCATTTTTCTTTTGAACAAGGAATTTTTAACGCGTAATGTTAGCGAACATCAGCAATTTAATTTATGCTAGAGACGCGGCTGGCATAAGTAGTTAGCTGTAGGAAAAATCGGTGTAGTAAATAGACTATTTTGACGACATGATAGTTGAGGGTCAGCAAACAATATCACGCGTGCCTCCTCACCCGCTTTGCTACCAAGGATTCGAATTTGATAGAAAATTACTCCAAAAACAAGATTATTTACAGTTCTAATTATGTGAAATTCAGTATTATTTTTCACCTGTTTCGGACGATTATCGGGTAACGTGCAAACATCGGCCCCCAAATCCTAATCCCCTTCAATCTACATGTTATACGAACTAAAAATACCTAAACACGAGTGCAACTTGGCTTTTTCATCCCCTCTTTTGACAGCAACCGCTTCTAAAGTCTAACTCCACTCGTTCAACACCGCCTCTCGACGCTAAAGCGATTTGTCTTAATTCGGAAGCAAATTTTCATTTCCGTGGCTTACTTCGTTTTCCTCTAATTGCCGAGCTATCTGCGTGGTAAATACCTACCTCCACGGTTTTAACGTTAACGTAATCAGGCGTCTGTTTAAACATGTTTAGAATTTACCCAAATATTCCCGACAGATTGATAAACGTGAACATTTAATGAAATCAAATCGAAACCCTTTATGCGCATATTTGAATTTAAAGAATAAATTGTGCAGAACGGCAGCAGACGGTACGAGTTACACGTCCAGAACACATTGCGTCTACAATACGAGTAAAAAATGGTATCCTATATTTAAAAGTGGATTCAATTTCAGAGGCGTTTCCGCAAAAAGTATGTTAATTAAAAATGTTCGTCTGCAAAAAATACATTTAACTGTGCAGGTTGTTTTAAGTATACTGCGGGAATGTTACATGAGCAAATCTTCTTTGTGACAGTCGCAAACTCAGTTTGATTTAATTTGAATGTTCACACGACAACCTAAACTCATTAACTCAACTCATATTACTTGTACAAGTCTGATAATTAACGAGTCATGAGCGAATTGCCTTACCATATCAAATGCTTCAAATGCTTTCCGAGAAGCAGTGCTGCTGATCCTAGACGCATATTTTCACACGCCATAAAACGTGGGGAGTAATTTGAAACACTCGGCATTCACCTGGCTCTGAAAGGTCCCTTTGCCTATGACTCCGAGTTTTGCCCCTTTTGCAGCGTGCACAGCCGTCTCGCGCCGAGTGTTTGTCACAATCGTCAGCCGGCAACAATGATCTTTTGACTGCCAGGACTTGGAAACAGCGAGAACGTTTTCAAGTGCAGCTCGTTTTAAAAATGCAGAAAATTAGACTCGCTGACAATAGAATAGTTTTCAATGAGTCACTAGGTACTACGTGAATTGCGACATTTATACCGGGCATAGCTTCGTGTTTTGCTAACTTGAAATGAAAAGATTCTTTCAGCTTCCATTTTTTTTGTATGAATTCCTAAATAAGATTGTAGATCTCATTGCTGAGAATTAAGATATGCGTTTTTCCAGATAAATTGGATATAAGACGAAAAATAACGAAATGGGTTATTCCGGACCGAGTTCATTCATCGCAAACATCGTTTGATTTTACGATCCAAATTATGTATTTAATATTTCTGATTTTCCTTGAGCTATCTGTTTTACTTTGCTCTTCTGTAAATAAGGGAGATTGCTTTTTTTCGCGGTTATAAAATGGCTATAATAAAACATTATGCGTCCTTGCCGACGGCGTTATTTGTGGTTGCACTCCAGCTCTATGGGGTGAAGCGGTAATAAGGCAGGGATACACTGGAAATTCTACTCCAAGCAAGCCTAGACATATACAAGCTGTGTATACGTAAACGGCGGGACCAAATTAGTATCCTGCGCAGTGTGTTCATAACTTTACAGAGGGGTAGGGTGCGTTGACGTAGTTGGTACTTGGTTCTTGGTTCTTCCCGATGATATTTGCAAATATTAATAATAAATGCGTAACATAGGGGAGGCGGCGATGTTTTACCTTATCTCTGTGTTACAGCATTGTCACCCATTTATGCGCCATAAATATACTTTTCGGATTAATAATGCATTTGGTATCTGCATAAATAAGGAGTCGTGCAGCTGTGGTTGTACGCGCCGTCATAGTAAACAGTTTGGAAATGTTTTGTGATGGAAAATAGTAATAATTTTCAATACTCTTATTTATTTCAAATATTTTTAAACCTGTCTGGTCTGTTACTTATGGGCGCTATGAAAGCGGAGCTGTTCGTAATACCCGGGTTTTATTGCTCGTGAACCCTAAATGTATTACCAATTTACAGACGGATAGGCGGAACTCTTTTTAGAGCTCCGTTAAAACCAGAAACTTTATTGTCTGTTACTCGTACTTCAATCAGGTCGGTATTCACGCCCACGCATATATCCCCGTTATTTAAGAACTCGGTGGGCTAAACAAAGTCAATAAGTTACCAGTACCTACCTAGCTATTTTATGGCGTACCTACCTTGCTTAAGATTTTATTCGTTGAGTTGCTCTTGGGCCAGAACGGGTGTCAATAGCACTTCTTAGAAAAGTTTATCAAAAAGAAAAGCTAGAAAATCTCAAGTCAGATTACTAATTACGAAGCCGTGAAAATATGGGATTAGAAGTATTTTTAGCTGTTAGGTTACAATAGAGCCTCTTCTCGGTATTTACTTCAACGATCTTTAGTCATTTCATTAAGTATATTTTACCTTAGATCTTCACTTTTATTAAAACACCCTTTTTTTGCTGACACTGAAATTTGCCTTTGCCAAATACAGACAAAACATTTTCCTGTAACTCGTGTTTGTGTAACTCCAATACGTACGCTTTAGTAAATAGTGAGTAAACAGTTTAAACGTTCTACGTTTAGTTGAATTAGAAATATTTTCAACAGGATATAGACGTTACTTTATCCAGTGGAAAGTATATATATATTTGATAATAGATTATACTTACTATACATATATAGGGGTTAGGTTTACTGCCTAGGATGCATGTAATTCATCACTGGATACAACGGATATTGGTAACGTGCTATGGTGTAGGATGTTGCTTTGAAATAGCATGTATCAAGAATTGAACATTATTTACTTGATCGCATAAAATCGTTGATTCGGTATTATTCCGGCCTCGTCGGCAGAATGATCGAAAAAAGAAACAATTGACACCAATTGACCTAGTAGGGACCCAAACTAGGCAAAGCTTGTAATACGGGTGCTAGATAACGGATAAATATACTTAGATAGGTAAATACACAGATTAAACATGCACGGCTCGAGAATAAACATTCGTATTTTTCTAACATAATAATGTGTACTTGCATAGTGATAATGGAACTAGTGGGTAATAGACCCTCAAGTTTCATATTTATTTAGTCTGGTTCTCTAACTACTAGGCTATTCGGTCGCCAAATGCCAACACACTGTAAGGTACAAGCATCTCCACAATCAGCATCGAACTGTGCTAGGAGTTTTTATTTATTCCAATTTAATTGCGAATCGGACCTACAAGAGGCGACTGGGATTCCATGAATATTTAAGAGTATAAAGGTATGTTTGCAAATGATTAGCGAAAGTCATATTATATAGGGTTACCTCGAAACGTGGCAGCGTGTCGGTCAGGTTCAAAGTATATTTACACGAAACATTTCGAGTTTTTTTTATTTTTATATGAATAGTTAAGCAAACGAGCAAGTGGGTCACCTGATGGTAAGTGATCACCACTGCCCATAGACACCCGCAACCCCGGAGGGATAGCAGATGCGTTGCCAACCTAGAGGACTAAGATGAAATGCCTCTTGTGCCCGTAATTTCCCCGGCTGTCTTACTCTCCATACCGGAACACAGCAGTGCAAGCACTGCTACTTAGCGGCCGGATTAGCGAGTAAGATGGTGGTAGCGATCCGGACGGACCTTGCACAAGGCCCTACCACCCGCAAAACTACTACTACTACTACTACTCTACTACTACTACTACTACTCTACTACTACTACTACTCTACTACTACTACTACTACGAGGAGCTACTTTTGACCCCTTTAAAAATACTATTTTACCCCCCTATGGAGCTTAATAGTGGTGCGTAATACATTTATTGCCAACTTAGCGTTAGCGCAGTCCATCTGCTGGTGATTACATTAAGAAAACGCTTAATTACACCACGTTATCCCCCGGAAAGTTACGGTTTACGAGCAAGACCGGCGGTCTGCCGCAATCAAAATGTTACCAGTTGCCGACATGGATGTAGAGGCGTGAGAACTTAGTGTTCAGCCAGCTTTAATCTCTTCAAATCATCGTAAATTAATACATACATACATATTTCACGTCTTTATCCTTTACGGGGTAGACAGAGCCTAAGGTAACAAAACCTTAAAGCCACGTTTAGCGTGATTAAGGGCGTATAGTCGGAAAGGGAAATCAAAATAGTGATGCGTTACTCGCGCATCGCCTATAACATGACTTCTATGATTTTCGCCCATTCCCTCGATGGGCTTTTACTATCTGCGCGGGAAGAAAAGCAACTGTTACATTCTATGTTTTTTCTTTGCTCCCAGACCAGCGTGGAAGAAATTAATTGATGTGATATACCTTAGTAGTTAATTCTTGTATGTGGCCTGTAGGGATCTGTTACCTTAGGCTCTGTCTGCCCCGTAAGGGATAAAGACGTGATTTGTGTGTGTACTTTTTTTTTACCAAGAGAAAAATCCTAAGTTCCTAAGTATACCAGCATCTCACTTTCGACGTGCGGTGAAAATCGTGCGGCAATAGTCACCCGTGTAAAGCTAGCTCTAGGAACGCCCCAGCTTAAACTAACGACGAGGTAAGCTAACCCTAATTTGTTCTTGGCGCTTCTAGAACGCCCTAAATCTGGCCGACCAGCATCTGTAATGTTTTCACTCCTAAGTTTACAGAGATGGATGGATCTATTCCAAAGTGCACGTCTAATTGTAAGTTTAGGGTCCAAACTGGTTGGAGGGTGTCAGCCGATGTGTTTTGCGGGAGCCGACCAAGTTGTGGAAAAGTTTAAATATTGTTATAGTTGGATACTTAGCGGAAATTGTGGGCAATCAATATTGTGGAACTGCTTTCATCCGTGGGATCGTAAACTTCGCAGACCCAATTCGGTGACATCTTGTCGCGCAGAACTTCTACTTGTTATAAATAGTTAGCTAGTTATTATAACGAAGTAAATTAATGTGCGAAATATTACTTTCGATTAATATTGTTCATGTAATTCATCAATGTATTGCATGTATAACTTTGAACATTAAACACAGGAAATTTGGCAGGTTATGGGCCAAAACAGATGCACAAAGGAGTTCTTATCTCTATCACTTAATCTTCGAACGATTGACAGTGAACAAAAATAAGAGTAGACAATGAACACACTAACATTATAATGATAAGACTAATTTAACGGAAATAAATAGTGCGTATCAGTTATACTAAAAAAAAAACACATGGTAAATTTTAATGCGTACAATTTCGCAAATAAATTTCGAATAAACACATAGATGCAAGATGTAGTTCGAACGCACAATCCTCTTCTTTGAGACTACAGTTCAAACCCTTAAAGCCTAAGGGCTATTTTATACGGCTATAATTTCCCTAATACTCGAAAAATAAAAATACCACTCTATGGCATCCGTCACGAACGCTCTAGAAAGAAGACGTTACCGCTTAGATTTCACATTTATCTCAAAGGCGAGTGCTTTGGAAGTGTTCGAGGGTCTTCGTCAGGGTTGCAAGAAGTCAGGATTTATGCCTCGACCCGGCTATAAAACAACGCCCAGCGTGATACGTCCGTATTTAGGGCGCGGTCAGAGACATCCCTGTTTGGTCGTAGGCCTGCGACATAAAATTCTTAAAAAACGCAAGGGGATTCAGAGCCCCTAGTATACGTTTTCACACAAAAAACGTCTCGAACACGGTCACGAAAACGTCACAATTACTATGAAAATATTGGCAGTACTACTTGCGGATCAAACCGGCAATAAACACTGTTCCCATAGTATTTGACATGTTCCTGAAACCTTACACTAAGCATCAGAGCCTTCAGTCAGTTTGAAGTTACGGAAAACTGAATATGTTATCATCAAATAGGCTATTCAATGGGAACATATAAAAAAACTGGAACATCTGATATCACCAATCACAAAGTTAACTGGGTACAGTGTATTCTTAAATTGGAGCGGTTTTTACTGATCTTTTTTTGACATTAGCAAACTGAATTAGCACCGGCTTCTGACTAAATTAACGCTCTGTGCTTAAAACGGAAACTGTCGTTTACGAAATCATAATTGCCCGTCTTGCCACTTTTTTGTGAAGCAAAAATGGCCGGCGACAAATTTAATACAGAAATACTCGACAGCAATTTTTACATTATTATAAATCCTTCAACTAAGAATATGGGTCTTTGCATGTTTTCCTTAAATATTTGCTTACGAAAACCAAGTAAACAAACATTTTGTAGTATAATCCAGCGCCAGTTACTCTTAATTTGAATGCGTTGCGAATTAGTTTTATTAGTCCTAGAGGATTAATACATTCGTAAGCATTGGCAAGAAGTTTGTCTTCCCTTATCACTGCCACCCATATAGCAAGTCAAGTCAGTCTTATCAACAGCCTCACGGGATTACTCAATAGATATTGTTCGGTTCGTAATGAGAAATTTGTGGCGCCTTGTCAGCAATCAGTGGGAAATTTGGTGGTTTCTTTTCCTGCTGCATTAAATTATCACATTTTTGTCGAAAGATTCTCAACGTAGAATTTTGGGAATAATCTTAGAACTCATTTGATGAAATTTAGCTAATAAAACATAATTGACGTCATTATAGTACCTATTCGTTTTCAACTGCCGTCAAATTAGTAAAGTTCAGCGAAATAATCCTCAAACTGTAATTTAAATTATTATTATTAGTAACTAGCTTCTGCCCGCGACTTCGTCTGCGTATTATACATATAAAACTTCCTCTCGAATCACTCTATCAGTTTTAAAAAAAACCGCATCAAAATTCGTTGCGTAGTTTTACAGATCTCAGCATACATAGGGACAGACAGAGAGACAGCGGAAAGCGACTTTGTTTTATACTATGTAGTGATTACACATGAAACATTGTCTATAGATAGTTTGAGGAAGCGTAACAGTACCTATGTATTACTTTTTCAACCACTAAGTCTTAAAATAAAGCATAAAATCAATAAATAGCTCTATCTGTTGTGTTTCCGCTAAATACTAAATGCAGTCTGGTCCTATACAGCGTAGCCGTAGAACCACGTGCCTGAAAAATAACATTTCGGTCTGTCATGCTCGCCGTATGTTCACGGACTTATCACGTAGATATCAAGACGCGGAAATAGCACGGATCCGTCCAAATAACATTATATAAAGCGAGTGTAAATCCAACGTACATTACCTAGCGACAGCTAGTAACATTTGTTTTGAAATCCCACCTGGATTCCATGGATACATTGTTTATTTAAGTTTCATGTGCTCGCTGCGTTTTCAGGAATAGACATGCCATTTAGAAGCCAGATAAAATAAATCATTCTGAATCTTGTTAAGTGGCAAGTTTTGATTTATGCAGTCTACGAATTGGGAGCCCATCGCTTGTTAAAAATAACACTGTAAGTACCTCATTTCACAATCTTTATTATGTACTAACTATTAATAACTATTCGCGTGGTTAAGTTGATTAGACATTGGATAGAACTTATGAAAAAGTTACACCTAATGAATAATCAGATAATAAGGATTTGTCAAATGATAAGCTTGTGAAGTGATGCATCAGTAAAAAGATTTTGAGCAAGTGATAATCAACCCTGAATTTTCAAAACGACACAATATTATTTGCCTTATTTACTTGATACACGTAAGTTAACTCCAGACTATCTGTCAATCTGCTACCTTCAATAATTTTTCTTTAGAAAACTCTTCATAAGTCACAAACAGAGTCAAATTTTAAATCAAGCCGATTCAATATTGAATCAAGAGATGCAAAACACCTTTTATCTCCTCAACTATTCGTCTAGTAAATACGGTATAAAGAGGCTACGTCGAAGTTGCCGTCGGCTTGGCGGGTGTGAAATCAGAAAGTTGCCCCTGCATCTGTTTCCATCTAGTTTGATGCTAACTACTCTGGACCGCGTGCTGATACGCGGGAAATTGTTGGAATATGTTGCCGAACGTAGGGGTTGCTTTCCATAGCTGTAATAACTCGGGAATTAGCAATTTTGGCTGCAGATATCTCACTAAAGTACTGAATTATGCAGGCTACGTCAGAAGAACTTGCGGTGGAAACGATTTAATTATTTACGCGTCGCGCCAACGTCAATGTAGTAGGGTCGATCGAGATTACAATATTGTCTAACAAAATCAAATTATATTATTAAAAGGGATTTTTAAAGCTTGATGTTTGGTTTAGTTACCCTATTACCTCTGTCTAACCCGTAAGGGATAAAGGCGTGATTCATTTATGTATGTAAGTATGCACTTCTGTAATTTTTAAACAAATTGTACACCAGACCTGCTTAAGTACTAGAATACTTGTAACAGTTTTTCAGTAATTGATGGTCAACTAACATTACACAAAAATATGTATTTTTTACGGAATATTGACCGCGATTATTACCTTTAATTCTCAGTCTACCTCCCGTGATCATAGTGTTTGCAACTGCTTCGAAATATTAAGATAATTTTATCCAACTTCTTGTGGAAAGTGACCCTTTAGCTTTACCCGATAGTGTATGTATGTCTAGTAAAATTATTATTTCTTTGTTGTTAGGACACCGATACCAACCGATTGCATAGGCCAGGAAAGAACCGAAATCAACCGGAGTGCCTTTTAGTGTACATATATAGGTACGAGTACGTTTCACTAAGCTTACCATTGAGCGACATCAACAGAAATGCAAAACACAATGAAACACCAGAATCACGACTTTGTTTTGGTCGAATAGCTGACTCCGTCTAATTTTCCGGTCAAAAACGACACTTTATTAAGACACTCCCAGGCTTCTATTCAAAAATGCACTGCACAGTGGATCATTTACAAGTCGTCGGTGCAAAATGCAGTGAGCGTAACGAGCAGATTGACTCACGACTCGCCCTCTTTATCTCGAGGGAAAACGCTTGTCGACTGCACAAAATACGCTCAGCGTCGTCTTTACCCACCGGAATTTAAAATGACAATTAATATTCCAAGAAATACAACGCTTTGCGAGAGCAATCTTGTGAATAATTGAGATTTAGAAATTTTAATTTTATGGTAATAGTTAGTTCAAGATTTTATCCGGCTATTATTATTATTTACTAGCGACCCGCCCCGGCTTTGCACGGTATATTATGCATGTATTATACATATAAACCTTCCTCTTGAATCACTCTATCTATTAAAAAAAAGCGCATCAAAATCCGTTGCGTAGCTCTACAGATCTCAGCATACATAGGGATATAGGGACAGAGAAAGCGACTTTGTTTTATACAATGTAGTGATTTATTTATTTAGATTCTCTTATTATTAATATCTTTATAATGACGCAACGAAAATGATGGAAAGTTTGTTTTATAATTACATGTAAAGAAAAAATGCTAAGATTGTCAGTTACTTTTGGAGATTCCATAAATATCAGTTTACAAACAGAAGCATAATTTCTTTATTATCTCAGCTAATGAGACTGATATAATAAATGAACTGGCGGAAGCTGATACCAGTATTCATTTTATTCTTGGCTCACAAAGACACTAATTAGGAATACTTAAAATGCATTACTTTTCAAAAGAGCACTCTTTGCGCTTCTGCAAAATTTGTTCTCCTATATTTATTCATTTTCCTTTTAAATGGTAAAATTTAGAGCGAAACGAGTCTACCAATTTATTTAGTTAGTAGTCGAAGTATTTAAGTTTTTACAGATGCAATTTTAATTATCTAGTAATAAAACTAGTATATTTTCCGAACCCTGCTTCTTTTAAAACAAGAGCTGTCTTGTGTTGCATGGCATGCGGTGCCAAAAATGACGTAGTTACAATACTCGAACAAAGGGTGAGACACTGTCGCTTTTTCATTTGACGATTTTTTTGACATTTGCCGCTCAGAATCCTCGTTTGATGTGTGAACCATAACTAACTACATAGTTATGGTTCACACCTACTCATTGTACCGTTTGTTAACAAATTCGTCAACAAGGCCGTGAATAATGAAGCGGATTCGATAACTATTTAGCAGAAAACGAGCAGGAAAGTAGGAGAGAAGTAAAAATCAAAGCAGCAGCTGACATTGCAATTATAATGAGAGAGACAAAACATAGACATCAACTTAAGAAACACGTATAAATAAAAAGCAACTTTAAATAATAGAATAATAGACAATATCGGAAATACAAAATAACCATACAATACAATACAAATACTTTTTATTGAACACCACAAATCAGTACAAAACAATACAGAAACAAAGAACAAAGTAGACAAATAGTTGGGTAACCATTTACAACGCTAACAAATAACGTAATGTAATGACTTAATTTTGAACCGTTTCAAACGCCATGATGTTTCCCTCTAAATCTTTGAGTTGCTACAGTGTGCGTGAATTCAACTTGCTTGTAATTTCCCCGGTGGTTCGGACATCGTTAAGGTCTATTCATGTAAAGTAGGAGACAATTTGAAAAGCGATTTTTATGCCTCTAAGATATTTCATCACGGCCTGATTATACATAAGGATATTTTTTAAATATTCAAAGGGAATAAAGTTAAATTCAACGCAATTACAAGCGTTGCTGTGTTTTTTTTTTCAGATATTGTAGGTCAGTATAAGTAAAATTGTGTTGTATCCATTGGTCAAAATGTTTACTTGAAATAGACAACACGTAATGTTGACAATCCATTAAAAAAAACAAAAGTTGGATGCTCATTTTATAAAGCTTATAAAGTCTCTAAAATCGCCATAATCGTACGAAGATACAGCATGGTTTATTTTCAAGAATATTACGTACTAAATATATTTTAGTGAAATACCGCGTTCGGAAAGTTCATTGTTTCCTATCAAAGCTGCGTTATCAAAGAGCTCTCGTTGAGTTTATGTGGAATCTCGGTTCCATTACTTTACCTTGTACCTTAGTTATTCTCGTTCCATAATTCTCGGTGAAATTCTTGCATGCTTCATTGGAGACTTTGATTTCCTTAACTGACGATTTACTTGTTACAAATTATCTTACAATCATAACGACTGAGGTTAATTAATATGAGGTTAATAGTTCAAGTGGTATTTGGAACAGATACTTCACGTAATGTAAAAAGATCACCGTTCTTGACTTCATACATCACATCATAACTCAACGTGATAATATATGACCAATAGGTTTTTTAGTTTGTAATAATAAGGTATTCCATGTTTGGGCAAACGCAACCCACATCGATTTGTAATTGTTGTCGTTGACGATCTTTTTGAGAATTTGTTACATTTTTATTAATAAAATATCATAATAATTATCAATCAATATGGTGTCAGGACCTGGCATTGTAATGGATAGTATATTGAAAAGTGCTTTTAACAATTAAGGGTTTATAAACCTTTATTATTTATTATGTCCTAAGATTTAACATGATTATTTCCTTTTCACTCAAAATCATTTAAAAATTAAACTGCCTTAAGACAGCAGTTATACGACAAAATGAATGCTTGCCGGGAAATTAGCTTTATAATCGCTTCAGAATATCATTTCCTTTCTAATTTCGCCTTTGTCTTCAACGTAGCTTCGACGCTGGAAATACGTAAATACCACGCACGTATCTATGGAGCAGCTTGATTAAAAAGTTGAGTAACTACAATAAAGTAGTGGAAAATTTTAAACTAAAAAAACGTGTTGGAGGAAGTTCAACCCGATCACTAGAAACAAAAAACGAACAAGTTAAATAAAAGCTATAAAAAAATAACACTTCCTGGCCTGGCAGTCTACTATCTACTAATCATGTGTAACGACTAAATCTAGATTTAATTATTCCAAGGACAAGAAAGTGCCTTCCAACATAATTGCGTGACGCTGTCACCATAACTGCGCTTCTTTTATACTTCTATTCCGGTTATTTCATTACGTTTCTTTGTTTACGAGATCCCTCGAACTTAGCAAAGGTTAAAAGGGATTAAACCACGCTCCGGGTTTGTTAGGCAGCCGAGCTTTTCTCAGCTTCCGTCGTGAATGGAGCTTTATAAAAGCTAACTCAATGCTTTACGAAAAATAAAGAGGTTTGAGTTCGGAATTATGTAGGAGAGGTTTACGTTTTGTTTACTGAACGTTTTTAATTAATTGGCTTAGTGAAGGGCTGAATGCGGTAGTATCTGTTTTAAACGTATCGGGTTTAAAATTTTACATACATACATACACACATACACAAATCACGTCTTTATCCCTTACGGGGTAGACAGAGCCTAAGGTAACAAGACCTACAGGCCACGTTTAGCAAGACACTGAGGGCGTAGAGGTGGAAAGTGGAATCAAAATAGTGATGGGTTGCTAGCCGCATCGCCTACTTCCACGCTGGTCTGGGAGCAAAGAAAAAACATAGAATGTACCAGGTTGCTTCTCTTTCCGCGCAAATGGTAAAAACCCATCGAGGGAATGGGCGAAAATCATAGGAATCATGTTTAAAATTTTACTTGCTTAAAATATGATAAAAGTAATTCAAACATTCTAAATTTAAGTAAGCAGTACCTACATAACAAGTACCCGTCTGATACACTTAACTAAATCAATTCGGTACACTTCTACGATGCACCGCTGTATTAATCCATATTACAAGCGACATCTATTGAATATTCATTTTATCCGACAAAATGTAAGGAAGATAACATTGCACCAAAATATACATTCGTTAGCAAAATCCCGACACCTGGAGCATGGCAACACTGTACAAACTTCAGCAAGACGCATCGCTGCATCGGCCCGAGGCAATTCTACTAATTAGATCAGAAATTAAAGGCCCACGGGACGGGACGTGCGCGCGACGTCACGTCGTAGATTTTGACGTGTAAAATAAAAATTGAATCTGTTTGAAACTGTTAAATCGACGGCAGCCGTAATCACAATTTATTTCTGTCCAAAAGTGTTGGGAATGGTAGAAAGAAACGGTGAATACGGAGTTAGAAAATAATATTTTACTATGGTCTCTGGTGTCAGTAGAAAAGTGTATTTCAAAGGTTGACTTAGAGGCTGGGCGTTGATGACACAGTCAATCAGTTAGTTACTTAGAATTTTTGATTTAATAATAATTTGATCAGCGATGTAAGAATAATAAAATACATTACTCAAGGATACTAATAACATTTTTCTTTATTTCTTGGGATTTTTATCGATAACCATAAAGTAATTTTAACACTAGTAAGAATCTACCTAACTGCAATTAATAGTATATCAATTGCATCATACTCTACATAATACTTGTGCTAATCATTTTATTGAATCAGGCGTTACTTTGCGGAGGTCCATTTCAATGAACAAAAAATTTACCTTGCTACTCCGCTACTCACGTGCAAGATAACCAAGCCTGTGTGAAATATATATGTTTTATGGCACACAGGCTTGGTTATCTTGCACGTGAGTAGCGGAGTAGCAAGGTAATTTTTTTGTTCATTGTACTAATCACATGAATAGAGCTATACATTCCCATCTTTCTCTAACTCTGAATGATGTTGCGTCGTATCGTCCCCGTCACGTCCCCGGTGCACTGTGAACCTTTCTTAATTAGATAACGAATTAACGTCTTGTGATGCTGTGTTTGACTCATCACGGTGTCCTTTGCCGGGCTTGCTTACATTCCTCTAGTGATGTATCTCGTCTATGTATCCGTGGAATTTCGACGGAAAATATCCTTCTCCGTATCCGGTTTTTTCTAAATACATAAATTTGTAAAGAGAGGTAGCAACGAATCTAAATATTTTTAATTTCGATTTCACTACATATTATAAAACAAAGTCACTTTTTCTGTCCCCACGTCCCGATGTATGCTTATATCTTCAAAACTACACAACGGATTTTGATGCGGTTTTTTTTAAATAGATAGAGTGATTCAAGAGGAAGGTTTATATGTATAGTACATGCACAATATACCGTGCGAAGCCGGGGCGGGTCGCTAGTAAATTTATAAACATATTTTATTTTCAAAGGAACTGTCTGCGAAGCTGTATATCGTCCGGTTCGATCCTCGAGCATGGCGGACATTAAAAACTGTGAAAAGTACAAATGTTTCTTCTTGGGTTTTGGGTGCGTAAGTTGTATATTTACGAAGTCCTAAGTATAGTATTTACCTACCTATTTTTAATTTATTAAAATAATTAAGTAAACCACACATTTGGGATATTTAAAACACTTAATTAATTGTTAATTTGCACAAGGTAAATTGTAATGACGCTAAGTAATAGCGTTGTGTTTCGTATATCAAGGATTCGGATACGGATATTATTATTAAGTGTCCAGCACATCTCTTACCATCTCAAGCAAAAACGGCTAAGTCACAAGAGGGTATTGACTTGTAACGTTCCAGGAATCGTTCAATTTGAACGCTGATCACTATTTGCTCTTAGAGCTTGGCATCTTAATTGAACTATTCCAGTAATTTAGTCGGAGCACGAATACGTTGCGCGCTGTCTAACAACTTAAATTAAGTCATGCCCAACAAAAAGGTCTATGAATCGCATGTAACAGTTCATTATCGTAATTCACACTGGATATTAAATCAGCATAGAGTTTAGTGTTTTAGTTCAGGGTTTGATTCGGAACGGAAGTTTAACAGGGTCTTAATGTGATAAACGTCGAAAGATACAGGCTGTTGGCGACTGGCTGCAGTGTGGCCTTTTTTATAATCCTTTTGTCACGTTATTGCTCTATATCTTGTTTTTATGTTTCAATGTCAGTTGTCAAGTGGTAGTGATCCTGTCCTTGTCCTGTTATCGCGAACTATAGTGATTAAACCCGTGTTTCTACTTACATTTTAGCCTTTCATTCATACAGTCCACTCAATAGCTATCACAGGCTGCTAACTGTCGACCCACTCCACAACTGAAACGTCGGGATAAATAATAGAGTACCGAGTGGCGTATGTCGTAAAACTTTTAAAACCGGCCAAGACAAGGAATCACTTTTGACGTTGTTTCAAAACTTTTTCCCATAACTTCTCTTCCATACATTCATCCGTGATCATTTCATTCTCGTAACAAAAAAAACAGTCGTATATATTGGGCTCGTTCTGTGCTCAGGTCACCTCACGAGTAAGCAGATATATGGCAATTTATCTTTATATTTGACATAAAAAAATTCAGATCATAATAAACGTTTTTCCTTAACATTGTGAGCTGACATTATCGTCTCCTCATTTTCCGCAATGTTCTTTTCTTATAAATATGCGCATGCGTGCTGACTATCACACGTTAGTACTATTACTTATTCTGTGCTATCACTGTAGTTTTTTAACGTTTTCCAACACAAGTATACCTTAGTGCAAGTGTAAACAGAACTATGCTACTTCCACGCGAGGAAGGCGTATGAGTGCGTTAAAGGGTTTATAATACCACGTCTAGACGCAGTGGGGCACCACACAATGTCATCATGAAGGGATTTGTTGCTCGAACATGGTTTCAAAAGGCACAGGCTGTATAAAGGCGCAGAATGGCACTTTAGTGCGTCATCTATTTCTCCCTTGTAAGCCCGGGATTTAACCTTTTCAATGTCACGTCAAATATAATTTGACGGATTCCAGTAGTTATGTAAAAAATATTTATTATTAGTATTTATCACATAACACAGTGTAACTACCAACCACCTAAATACCGTCCCATGTAATGAAAGAAAAAAATGCATCAGGTTTATTTCACACGGATACTATTTGGTCACTAACGCACTCAACTTGATGTCAATATTATCACAATATTGTGATTCTGAAAAAAAAAATCACATTCTTATTTTGAGAAAAAGGCTTATTTGTTAATTCACAAGCACTGCTTATTCACTGGTACTGTCCTAGTTCTTACCTATAAAAAATTACAAAAATAATTAAATGAACAACCTAGACCTTAAAATTTTTATTCTACGGATAAAAGTGTGCGAATTATCCCGTTCGTGATATTTTCAAACGAAAGAAGACGCAAAACTCTTATAAAAAGAAAAAATGCACATCAAATTAATAAACCAACACAGCGACGCCCCACACAATCAGGATGACATTCGATACTGCACAGAACTTAATGGTTCACTGTGTAACCAGGTGTCTCCCTTCTATAGCAACGGGACAATTTCATACACGCCGTGTGTGTAAGCTGTTACATCGATTAAGCCCTTCGCCTGAAAGACCCGAACTGATGCGTGATCTTTATGTAAGTACGAATTTGCATGTTCTATTATTTCACTTCCAATGCCGATGTATTATTTTGACATGATCATGCTAGTATTAGGTTAGGAAATTCCGCCCTAAGGACTTCATTATTGGCGGCATTATCAGCTCTAACAATATATATTTTTTCATTATTATAATTGACTACATTTGAAAGAGCTAATTTAATATTACTAGTAGGCATAAGGGCTGTGCTAGTAGCATCCCCGTCCTAAATTTGTCTATCGTTATCTGAAACAAAATATTATTTTATTTTCATTAAAGTGTTACTACAGACGATGCGAATAAAACAAATACAAAGTTGTTTTTACATCTGGTGAGTGTGCGACAAGCTCATTTGGTCAGCTTTTTTTACCACAGTCTTTACTATTTGCTCGATTGTTTTTCCCCTCAACTGCAGTGTGCAGCGATCACGGCTAAAGTATTAGGACTTGTTGATATCCGATCGAGAAGTTTAATATTTTTCATCCCGTCGCCCCAGCAGGTGTGCACGACTATGATTTATGTCCCACTCAAACGGAAGAATGGGATTTTAGCTTGCTCCCGGTAAATTTATTTCTTTCTTTTCGTGCGGCAAACATTGAAATGAAATCAATTATTCATTTTGTGTTGTGTAAAATGCAATGAAACATGCGTAGTGGAAAAAGATGCACCTTCAATTACTTTTCAACACAGTTTTATTATATTTTGAATTATTTTTGCCATAAATGCATTTTCTGTACATACCCCGTAAGGGATACAGATGTGATTTGTGTATGTATGTATGTATAAATACATTTTAAAGACGTCTAGCATACTTTTGGGACCCCATGTTACCATTCTGCCAGTGATCATTGTTTGAGTAGGAACTGAAAAAATTTAAACCGCAGTACTCGCAATTCGTATTAAGACATACTATCAAAATTAAAAAAAAAAAATCTTCAGAAGTCGCGACGTGGAACGCTCACTCCCATCGATTCCAAATGCCTTGCGGGGTCGTCAACAAAATAAGCCATGACGTATTCACGTTAATAGGAAACAATTCTCACAAGGGTAACAAATTGAGAAAAGGGAGTTCACTGTTTGAACAGAAAAAACACAAATAGGGAAATCGAATACCATTTCCCATCTGATTTGGGATGCGCAATAAACAGCCGAGGGGACCGTCGTGCGTGTATGTACGTGCGTAGCTCGCTTGTGTGAGTAAGAAAAACCGCCTTTTTGTTGTGATCATGACACTGAAATACTGTGTAGGTATTTTAAAGTCAACTTTTTGTAAATTCGTACCTTTTGCCACAACGTGTCGTACGGTCGGCCAAATAAGTGGTCTATCCAACGAAAATGTCGCTCAAGTGAAGTCCAACATTCAAGTTGAGAGCCACGCTAATCTACATCATATTTTATGACATGCAAAAGGTTTTCAACTTTAGGGTGCACATAATTCGGCGTATATAGTGATTTCGTTGTTTGAAATAAGTTCAGATTTATTTTAAATGAGTTTTTTTTGTTGACCATTAGGTATTAAGGCAATAAGTTAAAAGATATTTATCTCTGGCAGTATGTAAATTAACTTACTGAACCTTCTTTTGTTTTGTTATTAAATAGGTTCGGAAATCTTTTATCAATCTAGTAATGTTTCATTTATGCTGATGGCTATTTAGACAAATTTTCTCTGCAATAGCTCTGACAGAGGTTAGTAAGGTCGAGATTTTATCTTCATTGTCTTTGTCTCACTAGATATTTGAAGCAGTGTCTAGATTTTTGTCCTATTCTATTTAAACGAGTGAAAAAATTATCATCGCATAACATTAAAAGGTACATGATTAGCTCTACCAAGAACTGGTCCTTAAGTATCGCGATCGAGATGAGTCGCGGTAATGGAATTTAAAAGCGTCCTTTTGTGTTAAAAGAAAATGAAGACAGTGTCGTTATAGAACAGTTTAAACTAGCTAATTGCGTCGAGAAAAATCCAGAGGCACACGGAGCCGCTTCAAACTTCGTAACGAGTTTCACCGACCCCATTTAAAATGTGTTTGTGCTAAAACTCTGGCCAGTTTGACGTTTCATTGTATTGTTCTTATAATTAGCGCCAATAGCCACTTGCAAGATAAAACTAGTCTCAATTTAGTCTCTTAATCTTGTTTACTGCTTGACAGTTAAAAGTGGTAGCCCCATAGTTTGAACTGTGGCCTTTCAAGCAGAGGGTAGTGGGTTCGGGTATAACTCACGTATAAAAAGTCGAGTGATGCTCGACATGTTTCGGACTATTTAGTAGTCTTTCTTCCTGGAGCGCTCGCCTTTTTATACGTGAGTTATCCGTTTATGTGTAATTATGATTAAATCTCACGGTAGTTTCATGTTGAAAGCTCCTATCTTACTTTAACCCGTCAAGCGTCCAAGCGACTACAGTAGTCCCTAACTTTTTGGGGACTTTTTTAGGACATTTCCCGCCCGAAAAAGTTAGGGACTACTGTAGTCGCTTGGACGCTTGACGGGTTAATCCGAAATTTCAAGATAGGAGGTCTTGATTCTTCGCCGTTGATTTGGAATGTACCATAGCTTTTCGGCAAAAGAAAACTTCGTCTCGTATTAGGTATGCGTATTATTTTTATTCATTAATAATTTATGAACAAAATTACAGCATTAGTACAGAAAAAAAACTAATGCGCTGTAAGATTCAAAATACTTATATTAATATGTCGCATTTCTTGCATAAATGTATGCAAATGGAGTATTTCACTTTCAGTTGCTACTTCTTTAATATTTTAGCTTGCTTTCATTCTGACGCATACGTGATAAATAACAAGTCAGCACATGAATCAACTAACTCATCGTTGCATCTCCACAACTCACGAAAAGTATCACGGTGTCTTCCAGAACATTAACTCTCCTCTAGATGACCAGACTAGTGTGACCCCTCTAAGTCCATATAAAATAGTAGTTAATTAGGCGACGGATGGGGTCAGGACGAATTGGAGCTATTAAAGGCAGACACAATGTCTAAGTTGCGCAGGTACTTCGTATTGTCTTGGAATGGCGTATCTTGCGCTTGTAATGTGACTTGACGTTATAAAGTTCTAATTCTGGATTGAAATAGAAACTTCAGATCCATAGAGGAATTAAACAATAGAGTGAGAATGTTATACTTGTAGGTACTTATTTGTTTGGAAATGTTCACCAAATCACTGCGACAATGAGGCAATTTGATTGGCTGGCACATGTGATTATCAAGCATGATACTAGAGCATTTAAAAAAAAAGTCTAGGTACCTACATGAACATTTTCGGTTTTTCTTACTCAGAATCGTTTACCCTATCGATTTTCAATCAAGAAAAAATGTGTCCCAGATTTTACTATGGATTTTTTTCCTTTTTGTCACGTTCCATACCTACCTATTCAAAAAAGTGACGTACTGGAATGGACATTTTGGGACACATTATTTCCTGTATAGGGATCGATAGGGTAAACGATTCTGAGCAAAAAAAAATAGTTAAACTCTGGAAAAAATGATAATGTGGACTTTTTTTTTGGAAACGGCTCACTGGAGTAGTTGAGTAAGCGAATAATTACTATCGATATCTATAGTACATGTTTAGTCACTGCGAGGCAAGTAAATGACACTCACTGAAAAAAAAAAGTTCCCTGTCAGAGATAAAGAAAAAACTAGTTCTAAGTACAACATTAGTTCGAATCACAAAATGATGTTAAGAGTTCATCAAAACACTATAAATTTACACCCGTTAACTGATTTACTAAACTAACCTTTCCAAAAACATGGTATAACTCTTTACTGTACATAAAGCAATTCAAAACAGCGAATACAGGGCAAAACAAACGCACAAAGCATCATCATCTTCATTTAGGCTCTTTAACAAATTTTACCACAAACAATCTCAAAAATAATTAACCGCCATTGTATTTTATGTCCATTTTACGAAGTAATTCTATTACCTAATACCAAAGTCATTATAAGACGGAAATAATGAACTGAAGAGCAGATTTTCCGAGAGCGAAGCCAACCTTCACGGGCAGGCTTTTAGGTCAACACCTCAGTCGAGAGTTGGAAATATAAAATTAATAAAATTAATAGTCCGGAAAGCACTCATCAGGTACTTACCACTTCCTCAAAATTACAACTGCGTACTTATAGTAAAGTATTCTAAATAAATACTTTTTAATTAATTTATTTATTTATTTCATGCAATTCACAAGTCATAGGTACAATAAAATGATGGCAATATGCACAATAAAACTTATGAAACCCTGTTGGGCTCAGCATTTTAGAGAGGATCTTTTAATGATCCGTTTAATGATATAGTAGTTTACTTTTTAACGTAATACCTAAGTATTTTGAGCCAGTTGCTTTAAATAGGTAGTCGTTAACATAAAGTGCAACTGTAAGTGACGTTTTATTTAAAGTTAGCGACCGCTCTCATAGAATCAGGCTTACCTATTCAGGGAGCTCCCCAGGTCCCTAGACTTTCAGACTGGCTTTATCAAAGAACTAACACTATTAACAATATTGTGAGTGAAAAATGTGGAAATCTAAACGGTTTGGGTTATTTATTAAAGTTAAAACGAACCAACCTCTATTATATTTTTGATATGTAATTTTAGATACCTGTTTAAAATATTTAATTATTATCTGCCACGAGGAGAAACATCACTATCACTACATAGTATAAAACAAAGTCGCTTTTTCTGTCCCCAAATCCGTATGTATCCTTATATCTTCAAAACTACACAACGGATTTTGATGCGGTTTTTTTTAATGGATAGAGTGATTCAAGAGGAAGGTTTATAATGTATATACATGCATAATATATAAAAACCAGAAAGGAAGTTTGACTTAATCAAATAGATACGTTTAAGATACTCAAGCTAGATTATGCGAATAGTCTCTCAGTCATTCACGATGTTTAAAAGTATTTAGAGAAGATATTTTTGTAACGCTGATAAATTCTTCACTCAAAGTTATTTTCTTCTGTAAAGTTTATTCACGTGTATTTGCTGGGTACATGCCTTCCTCATTTGTGGTGGTGTGAAGTGGTTTTATTTAATCGTCGTCAAAACCATCTTGCCGAACCAGCAAAATCTTTTCAAACCAAACATAAACCCAGTCACCAATTTTAACATTTTTTTAGTCTTCACGTCCCATTCACCTATATAGCCACTTGACTAGGAAAATAAGGACATTACTCACTCGCTGTCCGTCCCGAAGAGATCCCTTAGATGGATAAGTTTGCCTCTGTGCATGATTGTATCAGTGTCTGTCAATTGTGTTTCTTTATTCTTATTTTTGTTCAATAAAGTGTTTATTTACATCAGCTTTAGTACTTTACACACACTCCGAACAATGCAAACAATATAACGTCAACAATTACTGGTCTATGGAGACTTATGGACTACTAGCTGACCCGGCGAACTTTGTTCCGCCTTAAATTTGAAAAATTCCAGTGGTTTGGGCTGTGCTATCCCGCGGGAACTATGCAATTTTCCGGGATAAAAACTATCCTATGTCCTTTCCCGGGACTCAAACTATCCGTATACCAAATTTCAACTAAATCGGCCGAGCGGTTTAAGCGTGAAGAGGTAACAGACAGACAGACAGACAGACAGACAGACAGACAGACAGAGTTACTTTCGCATTTATAATATTAGTAAGGATTTATAAATAAGACTTTAAATTCCAGTTCAAAATGAATGGCTACGCATTGGCCGCATTAGTTTTAGGGTCGGTCCGGAAAAGGGCGTCCGGTTATAAATGTCCGGTCGGTCGACGGGATAACAACATCAACCGTACACTTTAATGTGACTTATTCACATTACATTTGGCTTATTCAACATTTGGCTTAGTTATTTGGTAATTTGGTTTATTTATCCGCTGGTTGGCGCTTTCTTTTGACAGACAATTGAACTTGATTTTATTTGTTTTGGAAGGACGATTGCTTTTATAGCTTCAATATTATACATGGCAATTTAATAGAAAACACATAAACGGTTTATAAAAGATTTTGTGAAGAGCAAAAGGATTCAGCAGAACTGCTGGTTTACAAAATTCACTTTGGAAAAAGGAAATGTTTATGTTCACGACAATTGTACAAGTGTACTTACATTGATGGCCTATTTAAAAGGACGGTCGTAGCCTTGTACGATAAAAGCCATTACACTATTTAATTAAATGCCTATTAAAGATTTTAAATACAAATACTACTTGATAACATCATTTCACAGGAGCTATCTTTAGCCACTTTATATAAAGCGGTGAAACACAGGTATGTGCTTAAGTTTCCGAAAGTGAGGAAAGCCGTTTTCACCCATGCTATACGAGCCAACATAATGGAGAATACCAGCCTCACTTTAATTACTTCTGACATAACAAACAAAAGTCGTGAGCGCGTTTGTTTATTGCGAAACTTATTGTATCGCATAAAGTGTTTCAATTGCGCGCAGTGTATTGTTCCTGAAACTCAATAATTGGTGTTCTCCTTCATTGTGCCGCTATCTGCGCTGCATTGTACTAGATGAGGACTATTTATTCTTTGTCCGTGAATAAAGAAAATACATTGCTTTCAGCTTTACTCTTTAGACTTTCATGAAATACTAGCAGAAGTCTTAATACAATGTCTTTCAGACCACAAAGGACTTTTTCATTCGGGTGAGTGATTCCGAAGATTACCCTACTAAGGAGGAAACTTAACTCCGTGCAAGCATTTTCGTCTTTTGTTTGTAGCTGTTAAAGGCAATTACCATTTTCAGAATTCAAAGGGAACGAGATTCGTCAACAAAAGAAGACAATCGACAGTAAAACTACGCGAACCCACCATAACTTTCGTTTACTGTAAGAAAAGATTTTCTTTTTTTGCTTACTCTATTGAACTACGGAACAAATTGCTGAAACTGAAATCTTCCTAAGCTGATAGAATATGTATCGGCACTTAGCGGATAAAATTCGGAAACAACGCCTGCAGCAACTGGCAGACACAGAGCGCTCGCTTCTATCAAAACTTTGAGCTGTTATTAAAAGCAAATAGAAATATTTCTTTTTCCAGATTCAATCAGTGCTCTAGTACTTACTCAATTAAACTATAAAACCAAGAACATCAAAGACCATAGAAAAACTTGGACAAAGAAAAATATGCGCAATTAACTGGTCATGACTGCAACGGTCCATTTGCATAAAATCTCCAACGAGACGCTAAAGAAACCCAACACCGTTTTCAATTTGAATATTTCATATCTTAGTTGTTAACTCTCTTGTTTACATACTAAAGCTGAGCTTGAAAGCGCCATTTGAAAGAGGAAAAATGTCTTTAGTTAATGGTAAAGTTTACATACATTTTGCATTATTCGCATGCCCGCTTAAAACACCAGGCGGCGCGACACTTCTCCCCCGGAGGGTGCTCTTGTAGTTTATTGACATTTACTTTCCGGGAGTAAACAGGGCGACAGTGGCTGTCTGTCTCCGCCTTGACTTCCCGCAAAATGCGTCTATTCCGTGCCCACCGCACTGAGGGAAACTCGGAGCAGCGTGCTCGAGTCATGGGGAAAGAGAAATGAAAAGTATGTAAAGTATGTGCGCTCTGTTATTGAATCCACGCGCACGTTTCGCCGGTATAACTCCGAGATTATTAGACCGGATGCGCTGCATGCATTATATTTGGAATATGAGCTTTTGTAACAACAGCTTCTACTAAGTTAAGAGGTGGTAATATTTCGAAATATACTATGTATGTTATTCAATCGATGTTTAGAGCTAGACGTGTCTGTTTTCACAAACTTTGCAAAGATTTCGTTTCAAAAATCGATAGGTGGACTCGAGAGCCATTGTTATCCGATTACTGAGAGACCGAGGCTAATGCAATATGTATCAGCATTCAGTATTGACGCTGACCCTTTCAACCCGCCGTCTTGAGGCTACTTATAAGATTCCAACACTCTTCGTATGCCCTTAAGTTTCAAGCTGTTGAATTTTTCAGGTATGTAGTTAAGCATACACGCCGAGAAGTTGTGGCACTCAGTGTTCGTAACGCAGAAGTTTGTACTTACGTTATGGCTCTTGTGATTAGGCTAACTTGTAAGAAGATTACCCTAATGGATGCTTAAAACTTTACGCACTAATTTTGTTTACACGTTGCTTTCAGATGTTAGTCTTTATGTAAGTTGAAGTAGGGACATTTTGAATATTTGAATTTGGAAACAGCAATCTAATATCAGGTGTAAAAATAGGTATAGGAAGATTCTTCCCAAACTATTTTACATAATATTATACGGTGCTTTTAGCAAGAATTAAATATGTTAATGATGATGGAAGGACGAAGAATATTAGATTTGAAAGTGCACCTCAATGTACGCTTAATTAACATTATTTTTATTTTCCCTTGTTGATATTTTCGAGCCAATGTAACGGAGTGGTTAGCTGCCATTCATTTTATATCACCCTAGTCCCACATATTACTAGATACAGACGCGTTCATCCCTTACAGGCATATAAGCAGTGCTTGTAAGCATACGTAAATGTGCCCGACACGCTTCGTACCAATACGGGTTTTGTTGTCAATATGCCTATCCTCTTTCAGAACCCACTGCACGCCCCTGACTAGATACAATTTTAAGACTTAGGCTACTTATGTGCCTCAATTTTCATCAAATATATAATTTCTAATGTTGAAGGCTGTAGTGTAGAAAATACGTCTTAAAGTGTCTGGTAGTGGAATGCCTGTGCCAAAGGGTACCAATCAATATAAATTTCCGTGGAGGTTCGCGGGTCACAACCCATCCCGGTCAGCCCACCCATACAATGCCAATCTAAAATTTGGCTTCAGAAACACCACAGTTGGCTCGACTACAAGTAGGGTAATAACAACCGTAGCTATAAACTCCAACCGTCAATTCCACTCGGTATAATGGTGCAGTAAGTGAGCATTTGTTCTAATGCCTACGAAGAATGCATCGAACACTTGGATGGACACTTGGACCCATATTGTTGTCAGGAAATATATTCGCCAAACGCTTTTCTTTGAATCACCGAGTACCTACATAATGTTATGAAACATTAAAACATGGTTTCTTTTTTATAGAAATAGCATTCACAGTGAGTTAAAAATTATGTAGTTTCCATAATGCTTATGTAGGTAACAATGTGAGAATTAACTGAAAAACTGGGATTGCAATTGTTGGCGACTGGCTGCAGTGTGGCCTTTTTATAATCTTTTTGTCACGTTTATTCTTCTATATCTTGTTTTTTACGTTTTAATGTCAGTTGTCAAGTGGTACTGCTCCTGTCCTTGTCCTGTTATTGTGAACTAGTTAAACCCGTGTTTCTACTAACATTTTAGCCTTTCATTCATACAGTCCACTCAATAGCTATCAGCAATACTATGGCGGAGCGTATTTGTATTTTTTTTTGCGATATTGTTCGCTGCACAGCAGCAATGTTTCATTATTTTAGCTGCTATTTTGCGCCTCGATCCCGAGAGTATAGTTTATCTTTTCCAGATAAAATTTAGACATGTTAATCTACAATCTAGACTTCATACGTGTATACATTTTATAGAAATACTATAAATATTTAGTCGAATTTTATGACATTATTTTTCAATAAACTAAAACTTCCCTAGTATCAGCTTTTGTTCCCAATATAAACGGATGTGTCAATGCCATTGTTTACCGACAGTGACAAATTGGGCAACACAGAACTCTTATTTCGGTTTGACCCGTCATCTGGAGTTTTTTCTAGTCTCCAGAGAATTTTCATATGCGCGGTACAGTTCATAGCGTTAGTTCTAATCCTTATTTGCATATTAATACAATATTTTTGGTTTTTCTTGAATGAATAAAGCAAGGAAGTTAAAAAACAATTAAAAAATGGAAGCTTTCAGGCGGTAACAGGTTTTAAGCTATCTAGCAAACATGTATTCGTGACGTAGATAAACTGTGCGGTATGATTGATTAAACGTAGCCAAAGCATCAGGTGGGTCGTTAGACAGCGGACGGCTTAATGTTTATCCCAAATGACACTTATTAAACGCTAAAACAATAAGGGCAGTATAAACTACGCGTAGGTATACTGAACATTTAGACTGATACTGTTTTTTAACATAATTAACAAGGTTTTGTCAAGTTCATCTGGATACTTCGTCACCCGTACAAGGAATAACTGGCATCAAGAATAAAAACTTTAATTTAAAAGGATATAGTTTTAGTAAAAGCCGTGTATTTCTTCCAAAGTGATTGATAAAGATATTTTATAATTAGAAATCTAATTCTGTATCTAGATGCTTTGTTAGACTGAAATGTAGACACAAGACAGGGAATCTACATGAAATTGTTTCCCATTCGAAACGTCAATTGATAATCGACGATAATTTTCTCAAATTTACTGTGATTCTTCTACTGTTTTATTACCGGGTATCTCAAATATTTTCTATTTTATTTATTTTTTAGCATCAAATTGCAAAGGTACAATTTTACCCATAGGGTGTAGCTAAATACATATTAGTTAAATTATACATATTATTATTATGTAAATACATAAATATGTTTATCTCTCTCGCTCTCTCTCTCAAAAGAAAACGGGCTCTCCTGTTTTCCTATAAACCTAGTTTAGCGCAGCCTTTATAAACAATTGTGAGGTTCTATAATGCATCCGCTTAACATAAATAATGGTAGAAAACTAAAATGGCGGCATGTAGGTCTGCTGGCATCGGGCGGTGATAGAGGTTGCGTCGGTGCCAAATTGCCCTGTTCGCTTATCATCGGGATTACGTCTAGCGTCCGTGCTGGGAGTACAATATTTATAATTCTTTGTCATCATAATACTTTTTTCATATCACACGGAAGACAAACGAGCAAGTGACCTGATGGTAAGCGAGCACCACCACACATGAATACTCGCAATAGTAGACGACTTCAGCAGATAGATGCGTTGCCAGCCCGGAGGGCCGAGCTCCACGCCGGAACACGGCAGCGCAAGTACCTACCTACTGCTACTTGTTTAAAATTTGTTAATACACACACACACACACACACACACACACACACACACACACACACAATGTCGTCTCACTTACTAACAATATCATTTTTTAGCTTGATTTTTTGTTTCTGTGTTAGTTTTAAGTATGTTTCGCTTAACTGTATTTCTGTGGTCATCTGTCATTGGCTTTTTGTTTAGTACTTAAGTCTCATTACAATGTACTGTATTGCTGTTGATGCCCCAAATAAAATAAATAAATAAATAAGAGCCCCTGTCTCCCCTACTTTTACTTCGTGGCAGGACTAGCGAGTAAAAATGTGGTAGGGATCCAGACGGACCTTGCACGAGGTCCTACCCGTTGAACGCGGTGCGCATACCCATCCTTTACCGTTTCATAAAAAGACATTATTAATGCGATGTGATTTTGAGTGCGTCAGGTGATATGTATATTTAGGTCACTAAAACCGAAGTGAGCTTACGTCTAGCCCATAATATCCAGGGTCTCTTGGGTTCCACAATATTTCAGCAGTTGCTTGAGCTAGTTTGACTAAATAGTCCTGTATATGTTTTCCAGGATTTTTGAATCAAAGTTGGCAAATGTCTCCTTAATACATGGATCGATGTTCAAAGTAAATCGCGTCGAAGGGCGGACTAAATTTTAAATCAAAAATTTTAATGAAAAATCTTTAGATGGATATAGTCGAACTAACCAAACCACCAGCAGAAATATTCCGGAAAAAATCTGAGAGACCTCTTTTAAGACCTTTCTACCACATTGTCACATGATCATAAAGGGTTAAGAACAACACCAATAGTGTGTACCACAAATAATTAAAAAGGATCGCTGGCTTGTCTTGGCCCCACTTCACATTGAAGGTCCTCCGCATAGTATAGAATCTCCAGCATCACTACATAGTATAAAACAAAGTCGCTTTCTCTGTCCCTATGTCCCTATGTATGCTTATATCTTCAAAACTACACAACGGATTTTGATGTGATTTTTTTAAATAGATAGAGTGATTCAAGAGGAAGGTTTTTATGTATAATTCTACGCAGACAAAGTCGCGGGCAGAAGCTAGTATATTATAAACTCTGCCCACAGCCGGGCAAAGGCTTCACAATGAGAGGGCATGGGCTATAGTTTCCACGCAAACCCAATGCGGATTGGGAACTTCACACAAAGTAACGCGTAATAAATTATGGTTAGCTTAAACTCATTGCAAATGACTCTCGTATTGCACCTGCATTCACGTTGCGTTCGAATCTATTTCATATTTTTTCCAATTTGTGATTTTTCCACGCCAAAGCGTTTAAATAGGATTGGTGACTTGGAAACAATTGACCTACTCGCTCGGCTACCACTGCAAATTGATTTTTGTTTTGATCGGTTTCTATTATTTATGTAGATTTTTAAATTATTTTGATACAATATTACGGATATTGCATACTTTTGGGTTATATGAATTGACTTAGCCTTCTACTGATTTGGTACCTTGGTACCTAGTTCTTGTATAGTGCTTCTAGTTTCTTAATGTCTCTCGGAAAACTTTGTGTTTCTTCAGTTCAGCCGTCAGTCACATGAATCAATGTTCTATGGGGTATATGAGCCTATAATCAATGGCTTAAGACTAACAGCTGAACCGCTGGAATTTCCCATTTTTCATGCGTAAGCGCCAATCCCATGGGAATATCAGACCTAACTGTCTATATGCTTTTCATTCAAATACATCCAGCTGTTTTAACTTGAATAAAATATACTTAACACACGCGCACACAAACATACTCAAACTTGAAATGAATGGATAGCCTTACTTTGCTACTCCGCGATACGACAAAGCATAGTCATCCATAGTAGCAAAGTAACGTCATCCATTCATTTTAACATGGAACCAAGTAACGCCTGAATCTACACAGATTTTGCAATAAACCTTCGCATTTATAATATTATGAATATTAAAAGAATCTCGGTTTGCATACTTACATTTTCAGACTCTGAATACGTAGGTAGTCTCGCAGCGGGCAACTGTACTTGAAGCAACTGAATTCCTGTACTCGCTTTGACGGGGCGAGGTCGTATGTTTCCTGTGGGTTGCTACGTAATCGCACCTGCTTTTGCTCCCTTGTGGTATAAAATCCTAAGCGGCCTTTGCTGTATGAAATACTCCGAGTCTCTTGTAAGCGACTCCTTGATATTTGTATCAATGTGTGTACTTGTATTGCAATGTGGTCGGATTTTTGGTGCTTAAACTTTTCAATGGAGGCAGTACTTAAAGGATTTAAAATACATTTCAGAATATTTTAGTTAAGATTCAGCTTACCCACATTTTTCTTAATATAAGCAATTTAGTTGCTATTTACTTGTTACTTTAAAACATGTGAAAATTTATTTAAGACGGTCACTTGACCAAAGGATTAATTTAGGAATGTATTCATAATTTAGACTCCTGATAATCTTTTATGAAGATTATAAATGTAAAGTTTTGGGTATGGCAATAAAGAATAGAAATTATAAAAGGGCGCCACTTTCATCGTAACTTTCACATTTTTGTGTAAAACCCTTTAATGTGGCAACGATTTTAATTCTTATTTTTTTACGTTTTACATTTTGTTGGCGTACTCTACCTTCTAGCTCCTTGCTTGCCAGTAACCGCCTGTTGGCTGCCTGCCTAAAGCAACTATAATGAAAGCGAACTAACCTATTAGATCTGTTGTCCTATTTGGAATTTTCTTTTGTGCCCGACTGTAGCTGGCACATTTTTTCAGCCTCCTGTAATTGACAGCACCCAGCGTTGGTCCCTGAAGGGCATGTAACATATCGTTCGGAATATTTCTCCGAGGCCTGTTGTGCCGTCACTTCCGGTCCCGTCCCCACCGGAACCGGAAAAAGCGATAAATCATCCGCCATTGTCGCCAGCGCCCAATTGACATTGATTTTTCTACGTGCGTGCTGGTTTTGTTTGATTGTGCTGTATTGTGTTAGGGTAGGCGCTTTGACTGAATTTATTACCTAATCAAACGTGTGAATGGGTTTGTTTGGTTGATGTAAATCAACATTATATTTACCGTGGCTGAAGGAAATATCTCAAGCTTCATTCTTGGAAGGTGCCATTAAAACAAGATTGTAGATTATTGTAAAAATTGTGATATATTCTTTGTTAAACTATGAATATTTAACTGTACAAAATACATGGTGTTTCTAATTTACATTTTCAATATCATTAACAAAATTAAAAGTTTTATAAAACATTATTCAATGGCAGGCGACGATCGGTCATTTGTGAGCGCCTTCCTTAGCTTCACCGTTGCGAATTGCTGGGGCCTGCGCAAAAAGTATGCCTTAAAACTATTTCTAACTATATGGTAAATTTCTATCCACCTACCCTCGTTTTCATAACTCCAAATATACATTGAAAACAGTTTCATATGTGTTTAATTTGTATACTAATATGGCCTTAAGTAATTGTAAATCAATACGTATAAAATATTATAAGGCAATAATTAATTAACATACAGTATACACGTCTACGTATTACAAAATGTCAACATAAATCATAAGAACGGTAAAATAAAACAAAAACACAACAAAAACCTGTCAAACTATTTGTAGACTCCGGTTTCACGTCCCCACAAGTCATACCAGGGCCCAAAAGTGTGGCCATCTTCAGGGAGCTCGTTGCCTTCGGATCTCTTGAGCAATTTAGTACGAGGTAGCAACTGTGGCCGTTGTTGTTTCAGTGCCTCGTTGAATTTTTGATCATCTGACTCGCTATAAGGACCTTCAGTACGTCTGTCCATCAAGCGTCTCGATTCCAATCTGGCCTCCTCTTGACGTATTTTAGTCTTCTCAGCTTTTTTAGAGTCTGTTTCGTAATCGTACCGTGACACGCGTCGCTCTTGGTCGCTGAAATAAGATATGTTTGACTCATAGTATCTGTCTTCTCGTCGTCCATTGTACTTCAGGGAGCTGTCATCGTAACTTCTCGGCGTCCTGTTTCTCGACCTTGGGTCTCTGTTGTCTTTCGGATTTGTAAAATCCTTTCTACCATTATGACGTCGGTCTAGTGAGTAATCAATTCTTGGTTCTCTGCTTTCGTATGGCCTTATGTCTTTCTTAGGCGTCCGCATTTCAGCCTGGGGATATTCATTTTTGTGGTGTCCGTTTTCAAAATTCTGCTGCTGTCGTATTTTTTCTTCTTTGCTGGAACGTTTTTTATTGTATTTTAAAGTTCCTTCGTCATGTCCATTATACGAGTTTTCGTTTCTAATTTCGTTATTGTTTCGTTCTGTAGGAATGCCGTATCGATCAGTAACTGGTTCATTATCTTTATATTTCAAAGTTTCTGACGATGCAGAAAATGTTTTAACTTCCTTCGAATTATCTTTGAATGTTTTAAATTCCATCGTTTTTGGTGGAGAATGCTCGTGTGAAGATCGTTTAGCTTTGTCAGAAGACATTGTAGCTCGAACATGAGGTTTAATAGGCGTGACTTCGATTTCTTCAAATTCGGGCATGTATGCATTTTCTTTTCGTGTCTTGATGTTATCTTCCATGGTTTGTGCTTGCCGGCGTTTGTCAAGTTCTTGTTGTTTTCTGGATGTCATGTGATCATCTACTATGATACAGTCATATGGATCTGTACTAGATGCAACAGAGTTAACGTCGGAACTGCTATCGTTATCGTATCTCTGTAATATTTCGCGACGTTTTACAGTTTTCATTACAAAACCGTCTCCGTTCTCGTCATTATAGAAACTGTTTTCGAAATTAGTTTTGATCGTGCTAGAGTTTGTTAAGTCCGAATGTCGAGATTCATTACGAGGTACCACGTCTTCTAGCTTTTCTTCAGCAATAACTTTTTCTGATGTAGATTTTTTGTTCATGACATGGTTTTGGTGGTATATTTCGTTGCTTTTCCTGCTTCTCTCGTTTCGGTCTTCATTTTCAATTGAACCCAAACTTTTTGCTTGGCGCATGCCATTGCTTACTTTAATGTCCTTTCTGTCAATCGTTTCCTTCGGCCGAGATTGGCCGTTTTCGACAGGCGGTGTCTTCTCTGGACTTGATTGTTTCCTCGCATCAGGTATCTCGGGAGCAGGTCGCAGCTCTTTTTTGATTTTAACGAATAGCTTTTTCTTATATTCTGGGACAGTATCAACAATATCACGGTGCTGCCAAAGCGACATTCCTTCCATTATCTCTTCATTTGTAGTTCGGCCAAATTTCCAGAATGATTTGGTTCTTTTAATTTTTTGAGAATCCTTATCCATGTCGAGCATGCTTCTTAGCATCAATTGTTGATCGTCCGTCAAGTAACCGTTTGCGTTGTTCGGTTTCGGACCTCTCTTCAAACTTTGAGTTTTAAGTAAATAAGCTTTATGATCGTTCGCATGTTGAGCAGATTTACTACGAAAAAAAAAGAAAATGAAATAAATCAAGCACTACTATTAACCAAAACAACATAAAACAAGCTAAATTCTAAATACTTCAAACTAATAAAATGAGCGCAAATAGTTCTTACCTGATAGGTACTCGTAAACGTTGAGCTTCTTCATCACTGTAGTCCACGTCAGGTTGGGGTGGAGGTTCGTTCGAGAAACCAGAGTCATTGGAACTGTGCAATGAAACGTTGCCAACAGCACCAACTGCCGACACTACTGTTTTAGCTGGCCCTGCTTTGTTTTGAGCCATCTGTTGGAAAAGTAACATGATGAATAAAATATTAAAGATATTTTAAGAAGATTAATTTCTGCAGGTATACTTTTAGGCGACCAGTATGCATAAGTTACCTGAGAACGCATAGGCAGCGTTTGCGGTCCAAAAGTCCTGGTTTCGATGACGGCATGAGTTGTAAAGCTTGCAGCTGATGTAGAACTCTTTATAGCGCTGGTAGCTACTGCAGCAGGTGTTGATGAATGGAATGTAGCACTAGCTGATGAGCTCAGAGCGCCCGGTGATGGCGCTGGAAGAGTCGGAGGAAGACCCGGAGATCCGTTGCCTAGGCGACCCTGTGTTGAACGATTACATTTACATTACATTTTTCAAATTATACGGGATAATGCCAACGTAGGTGTAATAACATGTTTTGATGACATAACTTAGTAACAAAATCGTAGTCCTTAGTCGTAGTTGGTACTTTTGATTTGTGATGTGTTTAGTTGCTGAATTAAATAAATGTTTGGACCAACCTTGTTAACATGATGAGCGGTGACTGTATCTCCAAACATGCGAGTTGGAGGATGTGCATGAGCAGTCACGGCGCCAGGTTGCGCGTGTGTTACCGGGGCCGGTGGAGGTGCTTCTCCGGGCGTCTGTACGCAGCTCCAACGTGCGGGAGAGCTGCTGCTGAAACAAATGACAAACAACTTTTAGTCTTTACTGTCTGGCTTTTGTTTTTACTCGAAAACTACCAATGGTTCATTTTTGCTTTGATATTTCGCATTTATGGATATGTGTTTGAATTACCTTACCTTTTTGTCATTAAGATAATTTACCTTTATATGTTGGAAGCTTATGGATATAGGTACCTGATATCGTTCTCCACTATTGGCTCAGTGTACGCAAGAGGGAACCATCCCGCGTGATGAGTGCGCATATTCTCGCCGTACTGCCAGCCTTTGGTGCGTTCACCGAGCAAGGCCAACACATCGCCCTGTTGGAAACTGAGCTGGTTGTCGCCAGCAGCTGCGTAAGCGTACAGAGCACGTGCTAGTGGCGGGTCGCGAGATGTGCAAGTTGGTGGCGCCAGCGATGATGGGCGAGTTGCTGGGCGAGTGTCCATGTCTGAAACATATTTTTTATATGCAAAACGGATGGTAAAATCTGGAACTCCTGTGGCCATTAGTGTCATGACAACAGGGATTATACGGAACTGCCTCTTGTGCAAGTAACTTCCCCAGATTACCTCCTATGCCAGAACAGAACAAGGCAAACGTTGTTGCTTGTCAATGAAGCTAGGAAGTAAAATAATGGTGCTTATCTGGACTGACCTTGCACAAAGACTACTTGCAGAAGTAAGTTGGGCATTTAATGTCGGATAACGTCCTTGATTGTGGAGTTACATCACAAGGACCTAGGTGTATTAGCTACTCGAACAATCGTTTGCCACAGTCATATCTTACCTTGATCTCCAGTATGCAAGCTCGCTTGCAGGTTAAAGTCAGATTTGGCCCTGGACAGGCCTTGAGCAGGGGATCCAAGGTCACCAATAGACCTCACGTCTAGACAAGATGCGTCGACAGACCGGGTCTTTCGCAGAGCTGACCCTACTGAGGCGCGGTCGTCATCGTCTCCGATACGGGGGCTGGCATACACATCCTCATCAGCCCAGAAGGAGACTTGCTGTTAAAAAGAAAAGTTTTTATTATTATTTAAAGCGCAAGTCAACAGGCAAAAATGATAAATGTTTATGATAGAGCGAAATATTATGATTCGAAGGCAACGAGGGATAGTTTGTAACGGGCAATTTACGAGAATTTGTTTTATTTAATTCGCTTGATTCATATTTTACTTGTTTATGTCGTTAGTTTCGTTCGATGCAAGGCTTCAAGACTGGGTATCATAAGACGCTGGGTAATAATAAATGTATGTGATAAGGTTTTGTTGATATTTTATGGCTCGATAAAAAAAGAATCATTAAAAATACAAAGCTATTCGGCAGTGCGAAGTTAATATACGCTTTCGAAAATTTAATACCGCAACTGGATGCTTCTGCGAATTTTTTTATCTCAAACTTGGAGAAAGCATAAATAGGAAAATGCTGTATTTTTACAATTCTTTAGGTCATATGTGTTTTAAATGGGCCGTTGGGGCTATAATAGCCCATAAAACAATTTTACGTTAGTGGAGACAGATTTAACGGTTTCTCGGAGAGAAGCTCATCCAAAATTCATGACGAATTTTATTTATCATAATATCGTCATCTAGATCAGAGCTTTTATTAAACATCTTTATGTCTTTATTGACAACGACAATAAAAAGGCGTGTGACTATGTGAGCCTTGTTTCAGCATTTCATAACTCTTACTTGCACGCTGACAGCCTATTTGTTAAGAAGCTGTTATAGCAAGAACTTTTTTAAGGTCCTTTCGAAAAACTAGGGGTAGGGAATTTGTTAACGGCACCAATTAATAACGACAAGGTGGACCGATGACCTCATTAAGATCGGAGGATCGCTAAAGGCGAGGCCTATGTTCAGCAGTGGACTTGTAATGGCTGAGATGATGATGATGATGATGATGACCAATTAATTAGGATTGATTTCCTGACTCACCCTCATTCTGCTGACAAACATGGCTTCAACATTCGGTGGCAGGTACTCTCGGGTGCGGGAGACCTCGAGCCACTCCTCGAGGCCTGTGTTGTAGGCTGCAGCACCGGATGAATGATATGCCAGCCAGTGCTTCGCGAGCGAGCACTGGCGCTCTAGCACGAAGCCGTAGCGACGACGTTCTTGAGTCATTGCCTGTAGAAGACAAGGTAAGGATTAAATTGAGTGGGATACCAAAAGCAACTACCTATAGACCGACCGCTTACATGAGTGCTTGCAGAATGCAGGGTCGCGGGGTGGGACGACAAAGGGGACTGATAGAGGTGCGGGCGGGTAGTGCGCCTGCCGCCCGCACCTCTCTCGTTCCCCTTTGACATCCCTGTATCCTTTGTATTCTGTGGCGCGGGTGAAGACTCATTTAAGCGGTCGGTCTATACCAACCAACCATGTAGGATCCTAAATCAGTGCAAGTGACGGGTTTTTCTTGTTGCCGCTGATTACATAGAGAGGCAAGGATCTCAAATTATTTTCTTAGTGTCTGAGGAATCCAACATGTTTTCATTGTCATTGAGCAAAGTTTATGTAATATGCTTTAAATCATCTTACGAATTTAAAAGGAAGCCTTCGCAAATTAACAAAGTAGGTTGCACAAAATATAATAGATAATTAAATAAAATAATAATATTAATATGTTTGCCACATTATACGAGTATCTCTGCTTTATTCTTTTTTGTTAAAGATAAAATACCTAATAATGTTTCTGAAGACAACATTAGTAAAGTAAATAAATGAATAGAGAGAGAATGAATAGAGAATAAAAATAAATATCAATAGGTACCTACCTACTGAAAAAAGGTAGTTACGAAAACGAATAAAATGTTTTAAGTTACCAAGAAGATGCTGTAAATTGTTATACTAAAAAGCGCATTCACTAAGATGAAAAAAAAAGTTCCGACGTCTAGTTTAAAACAGATGGGCATACTTACATTTTTCAAGCTTTGCTCGCAAAACGCGTCCAGTTTCGTTTTCTCCTCCTCCAATATTTGCATATTCTGTAAAGAGAAAACAAAAATAAATCAAATCTTTATGAAAAACTCTCTGTTGTACCTACTCAAGTTGTTATTTTAACTCGCGAATTGGAAAGTAATTGGCTTTAGTACAAAATGAAAACCGTCAATGACAAAAACTTCGAACCGACTTTTTTCTTGTCGATAAATTTCTTAGAATCGTAAAACAAATTTCGTCGATTCGAAAACAAAAACTTCGGAGCCCCGTTGAAAGTTAGCTCTGAGAGGTGAAATCATGAGGCATGAAACGGAGCTGGCGTGTAACTCCCGGGCGAGCTGCGCGTCAAAAAGGAAAAAAGGGGGCCATTTATCCTACTAGGATACGTTATAATAATAATATCTTGGGACAATTGACACCAATTGCCAATTGATAATCCTGCCGCTAAGTAGCAGTGCTTGCACTGCTGTGTTCCGGTGTGGAGAGTAAGACAGCCGGGGAAATTACGGGCACAAGAGGCATTGCATCTTAGTCCTCTAGGTTGGCAACGCATCTGCAATCCCTCCGGGGTTGCGGGTGTCTATGGGCAGTGGTGATCACTTATTATCAGGTGACCCACTTGCTCGTTTGCCTTCCTATTCATATAAAAAAAAAAAAAAAAATTGACCTAGCAAAGCTTGTGATATGGGTACTAGACAACGGATAAACATACTTATATAGATAGGTACATACTTAAATACATATTAAACATCCAAGACTCGAGAACAAACATTCGTATCTTTCATACAAATATCTGCCCCGACCGGGGATCGAACCCGGGACCTCAAGCTTCATAGTCAGGTTCTCTAACCACTGGGCCATCCGGTCGACGCTGAAATCCTAAGCTGCTAATAAAATTTAAAAACTACGCAAAATTCATCTATATTGCATCAAAAGCGTTACTTGCGTTGAACTCGTTGGAAAGTAATCAAACCAATAAATGAATACGGGGAAAACAAAACTTCTGAACTACGAGTAGGTATGTAGGTAATTTTATACACCATAAACGGTCATCCCCGTGGAAGAATTAAAAATCCAGTATAATGTATTATATACAGCAATATGTCTATTAAGATAATCTAAGACACGCCGCCTCACTATTTTTACCTTCATTTCCTTGTCCATAGCAGATCCAACCTTGGTGACGTTTGTCTTTTTCTTCCTCTGTTTCTTGATTGTGGTAGCAGCCTTGCTGTAGCTCTCGGACCTCAGCTTGTGTTGTTGAAGGAATCGCTTCTGTTCGGACTGGGAATAATAGAAGCAATTTTAATAATATTAAGTACGGTCTTAACCCACAAAGGACCCATTGCTTCAAGAACAACAGCTGTGACCAATCTCTAGCCATTGCCATAAAATCGTTTAGACAGTAATATCATCAAACTGATACTCTAGAGTCTAGGGTTATTACTACCTAACGCATTCATTATACATACATTCACAGATCACGTCTGTATACCTTCCGGGGTAGAGAGCCTAAGGTAATTAGACTGAAATGCCACGTTTAGCATGATTGTAGGCTTATTGGTGGAAAGGGGAATCAAAATAGTGATGAGTTGCTAGCCGCATCACCTATAACATGATTCCTAAGAATTAATTATTATAGCAGAAAATAAATCAAAATTTGGTCAACCTAGTACCTACCTACTAATATCTGAAGATAATTTTAATTAAAATATAGTATGTACCTACAGCTTACTATGACGTAATACCTGCTTTTTTAAAATATATGAATAGGAAGGCAAACGATCAAGTGGGTCACCTGATGGTAAGTGATCACCACTGCCCATAGACACCTGCAACCCCGGAGGGATTGCAGATGCGTTGCCAACCTAGAGGACTAAGATGAAATGCCTCTTGTGCCCGTAATTTCCCCGGCTGTCTTGCTCTCCACACCGGAACACAGCAGTGCAAGCACTGCTACTTAGCGGCAGGATTAGCGAGTAATATGGTGGTAGCGATCCGGACGGACTTTGCATAAGGCCCTACCACCCGCAAAAGCCTGCTTGGTTTATAATGTTGCGATTTCATGAAAGTTACAATGTACGTTGCGATAAAACTCGTTATAATACGATATCACTATTCCAGCTAAGAAATTTTTGCCCGGGCTACTATGTCAGATACCACAATAGATACAATGACAAAGCCAAAATACGCCCAAGGAAAATATACCAGTAGGGACGTTTAGTTCCGGCAAAACTTTTTTAATAGAAATCCTTATCTCCCGCTAAACGAGATATTCGCCTAAGCTATTTGAACTTGCGGACCCTTTTCTAGTAAACAATTCCTGGTAACATGGATGTACAAGAAGATTACACGGGGAAAATATATTTTATATCAGACCAACCTGTACTACTTTTGTATCCTTCTCCAGATTTGTCTCCAAGGGAACCAGAAGATCCACGTAAAATGCCTTCAACTGAAATAAACATGAGGGCTTTAATCTTCGCCTGTTAAATTGAGAACAGTACAGGAAAAACGTTAATTTGTTTTCATATCCTCAACATTAGTAAAAAGAATTGTCTAGACAAACTCAAGTTGGTTTCCTGAGAAAATGAGCACGTTTAGATACCTACTAATGGTATAAAACGACAAAAAACCACTTACAATATTCATTTGTTGATCTTGTATTTCTCGGTATACTTCGACGACTTTCATAAGGGCTGTCCCTGTAATTGTAATAAAATTAATTATAGACACAATTCCAAGAGACAAGCAATTAAAAATAGATTGACATTCTTAATAGCCAATAGGTTCCCTTCAAAACTAGTCAATTTCCTACTAATATTATAAATGTGTAAGTTTGTGAGTATTGATGATTGGATGTTTGTTACTCTTTCACGCCAGAACGGCTGGACAGATCTGGATAAAATTTGGAACATAGATAGATTATAGTCTGGAATAACACATAGGCTTTGTTTATCCCGGAAAATTGCGTTATCTGCGGGATAGCGATAAAGGAATTCTATGCAGACGGAGTTGCGGGCAACAGCTAGTTTAATAATAAATAACAGTTCTAGATCACCAGCTTGGTTCTACAACGGACAAAATAAAGTGGATTTTACGTACACATGCCGAAATTAAACGACCGAAGTTCTGCGGTTCTTTTTTTTGCTTCATTGTATTAAGTTGGAATTGGCACACAACGCAAGCTGTTGTAAAAAACGAATGCGTTGTGGCAGAACTGCCACAGTCTCAGCCCTGGCCCACAAGCCGTGGCGTAATTTCAGTTTAGTATGTGGTGTGGAATATAAACTAACCGGCGACAATACTCGATGTTGTAGGCGTTTTATTTCATCATTTCTGTTATACTTATACGGGAAAGTATTTTCATGATTGATTAAACTTTCACCATTTCAAGCAAGACAGTAGACTTTTGTAAAAAAGGCTTTGACTTACAGGAATGTCGACGGAATTAAATGTATTAAAAACCACGAGATACTAACAACACGGCCGTTATAACACCAAAATCCGGTCGCGTAATTCTCAGATGTTTTGCCCGAAGCCTTAAAGCTAATGCATTACGTTTTTGTCGAAACCATAATGGCTTAAATTTGGCTATTCTTCAGCGCCTGATTGGCACAATGTTTTGCTCAGTTATTTTTTGAATGAAAAACCAGTCGTTCAGGTTTCTAAGAAATCGGACGATAATGTAAGTCCCGTTGTAAACACCTACGCCTTTGAATGTGATTGAGGTCGATGACCAGGATCTAAGTAAGCATTGGTGAGTGCAAATAGATTAACTAAAAATAATATTTGGTTTGATAATTTATGAGTTTACCTATATCGGCACAGCCTCCCCAAGTTCCTTGCTGAGCCTGGCGGCCCAACTTGCCCACAGCGTCCACATACTGACGAGAGGCAGCCGCAGCTCCTGTTTATTAGAAAAATAAAACGTAAAAAATAAATAATTGTGCAGTGTTGACTAAAATTATTAAGGAATTCAGTATTTTCAATTTAAAAGCTAGCATTTTTACATCTATTTTTGTAATGTTGTAGATAAATTTAAAGTGTGTTTTTATAACTCAACTTTGCAGGCATTCATCAACTACAAAATTAATTTAAATTATATTCCAATCATTACTGAATATAGTTACGAAAGTTTGCTCAAGGCTAAATTAACATTCTCAAATTCTAACCACCTAAGCACATGTTTAGGATAATGACCAAAATACTAAGGACGTCTGGGCCAAAATAATTGAATACTTAATGATAATAATTCACTCGGGATGTTATGAGCGCGAGGACATGTCGTATATTGCCCGGCGGACCGGGTTTACAACACTTAAATAGTCGGAATAACCCATTTAAGTGTTGTTTAGTGAAATAAATTAGTTTGCCGCAAACCAGCCCCACAATAAAGTAACCAGCTTCGAGAGCCATACATCGCACAATGCAGCAGTTTATGGCTGTCGAGCGTCGGCTATAATACTCTAGATAAGCCAGCGGAGACAATTTGGCACAAACTACGCCCCAGTTCTGTAGCCAAGCAAGAGCAGTACACTGAGGTTTTGCATATAGATGCACCCATTTGGCTTACGGTACATAAAATTAATTGCCCACGCTTGACTAGATACGTGTCACTCAGATCTATTGCAAAAGTAAAAGTGTAAACAAAGCTATCATGATTATTAACCAAACGAATTAAGTGCGTGAGTGGGTCGCCAAAATATAGACTACTCGGAAATAAAACGAAAGCCGATCCGAAAAGGATACAACGCAGAGGGTAAACGAACCTTTAATGTCTTAGATAAGGCATTTATGTTTGGAGATGGCTTATAATAAACCTTATAACGGCATTGGAGTCGACGCTGGCGAGTTTTGTTTAATCTATCAATGATAGTGGATTGCTTAATGGAACTTACATTTCGTTAGAACTTAGTCAAGTTATATTTAAATTTATAGGCAAACTATTAACTGTATTCAAAAACTGGCCAGTATTAAAATTCACTTTTATATTAAATACACTAACTGCCGCTTGCACAGTCGATACTTAAAATATTAAAACGTTAATCGTGGGTTACGGATTACAGCTACATTCATCTTGACAATGCTTAAACCAGGCTTTAAAGTGAACTTGGAGTTATGATTAGGGTAACAAAGGTCCGCGCTAGCCCGTCTAAGATGTCGATACATTTTTTGATCGAACACTTATCTATCATTAACTAACGGATAGCATAAAAAGCAAATAACAAATAAATGAGGTAAAGACGGATTGATTACATCATTAATTAAAGGCTAATGGAACACGCACAACTAAACATGGAACTAGGTAAGATTCATCAGTGACACAACAATCTGCAAGGGCAGAAATCGGGAACTAAGTAAACAAACATTTGATAACATATCCAGATTTTAGTTATATTTCGTCGTGCTTCTACACGACTTAATATTATAATTATTACATGTATTTAGCAATGTTTGGAAACTTTGTGTGACAAAATTCGTGAAGAAATAATCTGCCAGCGGTTACGAAGGTAGTTTATATCGTTCACAATTGTTAACATCCATGTTGTGTAGACTTTAGACAAGTCTTTAAACTTACCCTGGATCCCTAGACTATAAACTTACCATGTAAAGCTTTGAGGTAAGTTTTACCAGCTGTGATCATCTGACGGGCGCCAGGGTTAAACTTATCCAGAATGTTCTGTAACAAAAATAAAACAAACTTATGAAACCTATTCGAGCGGAACCAATCAGTGATTTCATTGTTATCCGAACAATTGAAACATAACGTCGGCGTTCGAAATTATGAAACGGTTTCGTTACGACATAATTGCAAATTAGATATTTTTTCGGCTCTCTCGACGAATTTTTGATGGTGTATTTTTTATTTAAATCCATCGTACTGGATAAAAATTATCATTTTCGATTAAACTTGATTGACGGTATTCTTTTGCTTTTCAACGACATTTAGAAGGTTAGAAAGTTTATTGCGTTAAAGCAAAAGAAAATAGAAATCTTAGTCCCTAAAAGGTTTTATCTGTAGATGCGTGTAGGTTGATGAAGGCTTGTTCATTTGCGATTGCAGTTGAAATCAGGTCTAAGACCGTAAACAGATGTTGGAATGCGGCCTTTCAAGGATGCTGCGCGAGGTGCGGCTACCTGCCGCCGGCGCAAGAACCGGCGCATTCCGATGTCAATATAACTCAAAACTTCTTTAAACACTAAGTATGGACTCAATATTAAATATTCAAATCAGTTAAGTGCGAGTCGGGCCACGCGTAGCGAAGTTATTATGCGTTGACTTGTATCATCAACATAGCTGTGATAAAGTTTAGTTCTTTTTACTCACGCACACACACACACAGACACACACTTCTAGATACAAGATTCCTAAGATTTCTATCTTATAAAAAAAATTACATACATGTGTATATACATAGTTCACAATAAATTTGATCGTAACAAAAATTTAACTTCAAAGCTCACTATATCTCAAAAGAATCTCTGAATATAGATAGAGTCCCATTTTAGATCTTTTCGTCGTCTTTCGTCTGTCGAATCGTTTTGATGGAAAAACTTATATCTCGATTTAATAGTGTCAAAATGCCTATTTAGCTGCTAAATCGATATTTATCTTTTCCAGCAAGTAGCCATTAATCCATAAACTAAAATACTGTTGGAAAACTGACACATTATTTTCACACTTTTTTGTTTGGCTATAAGAGGCGGGAAATAGTTTATGTCATGAGTTTTTTAAAAGGGTAAGCAAACAAGCAATTCCCAGAAAAGGAACAAGTACTACCCAAACCCTAATATATTTTTAATATTGATATTGGAGGGTTTATATAAATAGACCTTATTTGCAGTTACCAACACTTTATCGGAGTACGCTGTTAACCACGTTAATGGGTACGTAGATAGGTTAACGCGTAGCAGCAAACGGTCCAATATACGCGAGCCTTACAAAAAGCCAATGCATTTTCCCTTTTACCCTAATATCCAGTGGTCTTCGGTGCCACGTGGCCCCCAACTACGTGTTAATGTGTTTTACGATCGAGCCGAGTCAAAATTTGCCGCGTAATACGGATATGTTCAACGCGTTACGGTACGTGATAACAGCTCTTTGGAAATAGAAAGACGCGGCCCCCGCTTTCTCTGATTATTTTGCGAGATAAAAAAGTGACGTACCCTTAAAATCATTTAAGATTTGAATGGCGCTGTCATCATTTATTCAGGGGGTGTCATTCATAACAAACACTCTAGTCTGCTTTTAAATAACTTATCTGTCCCGTCTGCGCGCTATTCCGTTCGATGCAGAATTTCCTTCGGCTCCGAAGAGTGGAAGGCCATTTTTCACCGGATTCAGACGTACATTTTAAAATACCGAACGCCTTATGTCGTAGGCCGGCTGCTTATTGCTCGCGTCGGGCGCGTAAATCTTGGGGAGGGTCCGTGTATAGCTTGTCAGGGCCAAGGGTGAAAAATAGATGCGCACTTACAAAAATTAAGTAGCACCGGAACCGAGGGACGGGGCTGCTATTGGAAAAAGGAATTAATGGTGCATTTGCTTTTTTAAGTTAACGATTTTATTCACCAGACTGGCTGATGCCCGCGACTTCGTCTGCGAATTATTTAATTTTTAGACCTACCGCGGGAACCATTACAATTTTTCGTGATAAAAGTGAGTAGTGACCTATTTTATTCTTCCACTAGCGACCCGCTCCGGCTTCGCACGGTATATTATGCATGTATTATACATATAAACCTTCCTCTTGAATCATTATATCTACTAAAAAAAACCGCATCAAAATCCGTTGTATAGTTTTGAAGATATAAGCATACATAAGGACAAAGGGATAGAAAAAGCGACTTTATTTTATACTATGTAGTGATAGTGATAGTGATGATGTTCAAACTATTTGACTATCTAATTTCATCAAGTGGATAGAACGGTGTTACCGTAAAAAGTAACAAACTGATAGAGCCAGAGACTGAGATACAGAGTTACTTTTGCATTTATAATTAGTTTGATTAAATTAAAAAATAAATGTTTGCTCTTTTTGAATGTATGCATATATTTGCAAGCTAAAACGAATAAATCTGTCATTAGTGTTCAGCAAAAATAAGTGCTATACACTATAATGTGTGTTTACAGATTTGAATGTCAATAGCAACATAATCACGGCTATATTTAGTCTCAATAGGTAATTTATATGTTGAATTTTTCATGTTCTTAAGTAACCTATAAACAAGCAAATTTAAAGCATTAAATGATACCCCAATTCAATTGCATTGGGCAAACAAAACGCATTAGCACCAACACACAAAAATAAATTTGTTTTCGCTTCCGCGAATCATTCTAGCAATCCGTAATGTAATACAGGCGGCCTTATCCCATCCTCTTTATTTGTGTGGCACGTAGCAAACGACATTTGGTACCAAATTGCCTCAGGCAGACTTCGTGACGCGTCGCTCCCTGTCCTACCCTTTCCTCTAATGTCCTACGCACACGTACCACATCTTTTTATATCAACCGGGAATACAATAATCTAGCATTGAAATTCATAATGTCATGAAATTGGTACACAGGCAAGCTTTTACGATTGTCAGTACGTGTTACGGAGGAAGAAAGATTTCTTCACATTCTGTGATTTCCTTCTATGATTTTTATATCTTAGATCAAAAGGAAGATGGCGGAATGGCTTCAAGGCATTCCTTTTGGGTTGCCATAAACATAATGCGTTCAACTGAAAAAAAAACAATAAAAGAGGAAGGCTTCATTCAGCACTCCGCAGTGGGATACCGTAGGCTAATAAATAAAATACTTCTCTTTGCAATTCGTGCTTCTAAGTCTCTAGTGTATGTTTTTAAAACTAAAACATCTCATCACATTGCGGAAGTCTCGATTGGTATGCATATACAAGATTTTGCAGCGCCCCTGCTGGCACATAGCGGCAAAAAAGTAATGTCATAGTATTTGACATTTCGACACGAACGCTTCGAGACGTGTGTTGCTATAAAAAACTTATAATAAGCGCTCGGCAGCAATCGAGAAAGTTCGACTTGGTCCGCAGCCAAATCTATAGGCTCTAAAGTACGAATAATTACAATTACAATCAAAGTTGCGAAACATCGTTTATGCAGATAATACTTGTTAATTATAAAACGTAATTAATTGGCTTCTGCTGCGACGCGGCCATTATTGCGAAGCTCCTGTTTGTGATAGTAGTTTGCGACAAGGGTATTAAATTTTACGTCCGGTCGACGAAGTGCTTTGAGTTAACATGTGTACCTTTATTTTTGGTTTCGATATGAAAACACACACCCTTAAAATACGGATAAAAGGTACTTGTTTATACCATACCCGCTTATTCGTAAATACTAGTTAAGCTTCAGCTAGTTTAGCATTCCTCTGTATGCTGTACCTGTAATTTTAACATTAGCCTCAAAAAAAAATTTTGCACGCTTGTATGATAATATGTACAAATAGCAGAACAAGCTACCAATTGTCTATATGCCACCCAGTGACTTTGTTATACCTACTTATTCTTTGCCAATAAATATATTCTTATTTAAGACATGTTACTTAAAGCATGCTTTTGTTAAAAATTGCATTTTTGTTAGAGCTAGCCGTTTCTTTAACATCTTTTATAAAAACTTGCGTCCCGAACAGATATATTTATGTAGACGAAACACTTGTTGCCTCTTCACGCGGTCGCCGTGTTTACAATGCAATAGCGAGCTGCACTGCAAAGACCAAGACTGGGGTTATGTTGACTTACCCTCAGCTTGCAGCTTTATGACTCTAAGAGATCTTTAGTCTTTCGACAGAAGCAGCGTTCAGTATACGCTGCGATGTTTAATATTATTTGAACAAAATGAAACTTCCTTGTTGAGGAGAGTTTCCTGCACGACAGGGGTGATACAAAATACATGTAAGAGGAATATGTACAACGATGTCACACTAAAATGAAGCAAGAAACTCAACCAAAAGAACAAGGAATGTTAATCAGCAATGTTGGTGAATTCCTTAAATTAAATTACATTCCATAAAGATACCGACGATCGCTAAGGGGGATGCGTTTAATTAACGTTTTTTTTTCTTGCTAATTAAACCAATTACTTGCATTTTTAATTCTCCCCAATAAGGTAGCAGGAAACTCTTAAATTACGATCTAAGCCCGCTTTGGGGCTCAGCTTTAACGTCATCACGGCCTGCAATTTGTTACGAACTCGACAATGCACCTCTGAGTTCTTTTCCGAAGGAAAATAAAAGAGTCGTCTTAAGTTCTCTAAATGAAGTTGACTACAAAAGGCGGAGCCCGTAATTCAAATGAACGCAGCCGGTGCCGACCGCTTCGATTCTCCGCTTTGAAAACTAATTTTTATCAAAGTTTCAGACGCGGCACTTAACAAATACTCCTCTCTAAAGAGTTCGTTCTTTGGAATTAATGATTTTCACTATTCGTTGTAGCGTTTGAGCTACGTTTTTCACCATTTTTTACTACCTACAATCTCCTTCTCTTTAATTAACATACCACTGACATGCCATAAATTGTTTCCTGTGCTGATTTACAATTAGCGTTAACGAATAGAAACACTTCTTTTATAATGTTGAATTAAATTGACCACATAAAATCCTGGATGGTTTCCTTAATTGCAACCTCTATGCGAATTGCGCATTAGTTCGACGACTGAAACCTGATTCTAGAAATGGCAGGTTGTTCAATTAGAAAGCGGTTGTTGGAATAATTAGGAATGCTAACATTGCGGTAGCGTCATGTGGATACAGCGTATATCTTAATAACAAGGTTGTCACTTGTCATGGAAGTTCAATTTTAGTTATTTATTCAAGTAGAACGTTCAACTGGAATTAGCGTCTATTGTCTGTTGTTTGTGCCGTTCACAGTCGTTTACTGTGACAATTAGAACTCGTGGCAAGGCCGAAGTTCTTGCCAAGTTGCCTTAATGTTGTTTGCTTTAACTAAAATGTTGACTTGTCCCAGTGCTGGTGTCCGAGCCTCGGAATTAGATAGCTAACAACATTTAATAGCAAGCCATCCCGCTATAATGGCTTTGTTTCAAACTTCGTTCTAACCATCGTAGCGGATCTTATAACACCTATGGCGGGATCAATATTGCTTGACCCCTGTGACAGCTGCCGTCCCCATACAATTTCGTAATTTTTGGTTAGAAATTGAACAGATAGGACAGCTGTCACAGTTCTAATGTTGTAAAGGATGTTTCAGAGTTTCACTTACCTACTTCTTGTATTTGGACACATATTATCCATCGATACTTCTTATATTTAGGTGAGAATAAGTAAGTTTTTGTTACTCCTGGTACTAAGACGAAACTTTACAAATTATACCACACATGCGCACTTTTTATTTCTAAACTAAAATTCCATTGTCAATGAGATTTGCTACTGAATTGAAAATTAAATAAATAAATAGTTTTGTAAGTACCTACGTTATGGTTTCCCGAATAAACTAGTTACCTATGAGATTGTGTTAATCATTTTCTAATGTACAAAATGCTGTTTTAGTCTAGTATGTTACTATGTAAATATTCTAATAACAGTTAATTAAATGTAAAACAGTCAAACATTATCATGAATCCTTTATTAATTAAAGAAGTTGGGTAACTTTCGGGCGTAGCCCACGTACGCTTGTTATTAAATTACCTACTTGTCAGGTAAAATTGAATTTCATAATTCAGGCGATACCCTATTTCAGACCGCCCTAGATATTTTGAAACTTATAATTTTATTATAAGCGTTTAAGTATACAAAACGATTCAGAACCGGGAAACAATATCATGAAAATGACGAAGCTGTACTAGAAAACTATACATATTTTGATAGCCAAGGCCATAGTTTTTGTTGACCGTAAGTAAATTGTCATCCAATATAATAATTACGAGTACCTACATAATATTTGTGTAAAAATACCAAATTCCAAAAAAAAAACAATCACTAAACGTACGAAACTAAACGTACGAAAGTGGTTTGCAAATTTTGAAGACGAAACGAACGATTATTGGAAGATAAAAATAACTTTTAAATAAACCACTATTTTGTTTTGTTACATTGTTCAATTTTGGTGCCACATAAGAGGCGTCTAAAAATTTACTTTTGGCATTACAGGATCAGTGATAATCAGATACGTACTTGTATATTTCACAAGCTTCATCAATTAATTCAATTTTGCATATTGCATGATCACATTATTATGAATTCAGAATTGGTGGTTAATAATATGAAACGGCCATAATTATCCTTGTGGTCTACTTTCATTTGTGGTTAGTTTTCGGATATTTACGGCTATTTTATTTTGAAGCCACACAATAGTGGCATCAAAAGCAGTACCTGATGCATTTAATGGTTTTGTTATTCAGATGATTTTTTCACAAAATAATAATCATTACAATCATTAAAAGCGATTTCGAATATACATATTATACTAATCTATACATATAAAATTCAAAGTCCTGACTGACTGACTGACTGACTTAACTATATATCAACGCACAGCCCAAACCACTGGACTTAGAGACTTGAAATTTTGCACATAGATACCTTATACAATGTAGGCATCCACTAAGGAAGGATTTTTGGAAACTCCCACGGGATAAGGAAAAAACGGGAATTATATATTCGATTCTTTGTAATGGCTGAGATGATGATGATGATGATGATGATATATTCGATTCCGAGTGACGCTATCTCAGTAACTATAATAACTAGACTCTTCAAATTTGATACATAAGTAGGTGATTACAAAACTAAGAAACTAATTTCAGGATTTTTGGAAATTTCCACGGGATAAGGAATAAAACGGGATTTATATACTCAGTTCTACGGGATCGATTTTTCGTTTTACTGGTCGTATAAAACTGAAATTTGGCCTTCAAGTTCTCTTGGGGAGTGTAGGGGAGCACTACAAAAGGATTTCCCGAAATTCCCACGGGAACGGAAACACCGGGACTTTTCGTTTTACTGGTTGCAGAAAGCTGAAATTCGGCATGTAGGTTGCTTCGGGAGTGTAGAGGATCATTAAGAGAGTACTTTCCAAAATTCCCACGGAAACGGGAAAAAAACAGGATTTTTCGTTTTACTGGTCGTAGAAAGCTGAAATTTTGCAAGTGGGTTCCTTGGGGAGTGTAGGAGTTCCCGTAAGAATTTCGGGAATTGGACTATTTGGCGAAATTCTTACGGGAACGGGAAAAACGGGACGCGGGGGAAAAGTTGTAATTTGTCACGTAGGTATATTCGGGAGTGTAGGGGAACACTAAGAAAGGATTTTCCGAAACGCCCACAGGGACGGGAAAAAACGGGATTTTACGTTTCCAGACGAAACAGCGGAAGAAAGAGACTTAACATTTATAACGTGTGTTTCTTTAAAGGCTTTAAGTGTACTCCGAAAGCACTCCCCAAAATTTCTGCGGGAACGGGAAAAAACGTATTTTTTCGTTTTACATCATAGCGCGTACGAAGTCGCGGGAAAAAGCTATTTAGGGTATATTTTAGGACAGCCCTATAGGTTAGGTTAGGTTTGTTTTATAAAAATCCTGCAATATTTACAGTTTCAGAAAAATCAAGGTAGCGGGGCAATGCGGGGGCTTGCTTGCATGCTTGCTTGAGTGCTTGCTTTGCATGCTTGATTGCATACTTGCTTTCATGCATGCTTGCATGCTTGCTTGAATGCATGCATGCTTGCGTGCTTACTTGCATGCATGCTTGCTTGCACGCTTGCTTGCATGCTTGCATGCCTGCTTGCATACTTACATGCTTGAAAGCTTGCAGGCTTGATTGCTAGCTTCTTTGAAATACTCATGGTTCACGCGTGCGAAGCCGCGGGCAAAAGCTAGTATTTAATATGGTACCTTGTTTACTTACTTGGACATCTAACACTGAGATCACAGAAAACACAGGAGAATAGTGAAAAAAAACTAAGGCTCTGCATCAATCAAAACAATATTCTGACATCCTCATATCGTAACTCCCTAAGCGACATTCCATCAAACGCATTTGTTTCAAATAAACGCTTACAAAAACTTAACTCGGTAAAGACAATGCCACCAGCCACGCCGCGAATTACGCAGTCTAATCTCACAGCGCAGTCACGAAACGAGCCTTCGCAGCCGCATTCCTCGCATTCCTATGCAAGGTGCCGCAATAGGCGTTTAAGACTATCCACCTGCCATGGCGCTTAAGCCAAAGGCGTAGGTTTCTGAATGGTATATTCCTGCAAAATGACAACGATTAAATTTACGCAAAAAATGCATTCAAAATTCGCGTGCCTGATAGGCCAGCTGCCATTAATTTCGACACTCAAGACTGTTTATTGTTTAGGTGGGAGAAGTATTGCTTTTTGCAAAAAGCACTAAAATACTTTGAGAAATGTGGTGGTTGAAATTGTGTTGTCAATGTACGTGACAGTTGAGTTATTGGCGACACTTTTTATAATACTACTTACATACCTATATTATTTTAAGTTGCGGCGACACTTTAAATTTTGTCGCATTTACAGTTATTCAATACCTGGTTCATTTCCTTGTTAATTGACGTTCCAGAGTACGGGATAACTTTTATTCTGACTAGGCATCTCATTTTAGCTGGGTGTCCTATAAAACCCTTTATTATCTAGATTAATTGAACAAATATGTTATTCAACAAAGCCCTGATTAAATACCGCGCCTAATATCCATTTAAAATGTTACATGTTAACCCGAAGTGGATCGAAGTCGTTAAACTAAATTTTAAATGTACCGTTCAGCGATAATTATTTTAGTAACGTTGTTACGTATTTATTTATTAGAAACTCTGATTACGTATGTGCAGTGGACTACCTCGACTACGTAACGGAAACCTATGCACTTGTCTAAATTACATATTAAAATGCACTCCAGAACTCCTTCCAAAGAAATTCTATTAAACATGCCAACGTGTCCATGCGCTTATAAATAATAGAACACGTCCAATGTTGTACGTATAAAACTATGAATGTTACCAAATTATTATACCATCGTGGCTGTTAACAATAAAGGGAAAACAGTACAATGACTGGGAGTTACGCCGCTTTTGATATTTTTTCCACAAAAATTGTTTGACATAATTGGCAGTTATGATTTTTCCACGCTGGTCTGGCAGTAAAGAAAAAACATAGAATGTATCAGTTGCTTCTTTTCCCGCGCATATGGTAAAAGCCCGTCGAGGGAATGGACGGAAATTAGAAATCATGTTATAGGGGATGTGGCTAGCAACCCATCACTTTTTTAATTCCCCTTTCCACCTATACGAGAATCATGCCTTTAGGTCTTGTTACCTTAGGCTCTGTCTACCCCGTAAATAATAAAGACATGATTTATGTATGTATGTGTGTACGTATGATTTTTTTTAAATTTAGAATGTTATATCAAAAAGTGGTTTGTAATCAGGTAGAGCTAATACGCAAGTTGAGTTAGTCTTCGAAAGGATTCTTCATGTCAGTGAGATAAGGAGACAGTTAAAGGTAGGAAAATGTTTTGTTTTCTTTAATCGTAAAGTACTCATAAGACATACCTATAAGTATAAGATCCTACAGACTCTACGTATAATTTTCATCGGCTGATTAGACCCGGTGAAAGTGCCGGCTCATTTCACGATAAACATAGAACGCAGGCAACACTACAATTTCCTTGCGCTTATAAATTGTGTTTACAACACTATAATAAGCAAGGCAAATACTTGAAATGGTTTACTCAGCCAATAAGAGCCTGACTCCCCTTTCTACAGCTAAACGAGAAATAATATCAAAAGTTTTCTTTGAAAAACTTCAATACAATCCCAAGTCGTTTTACAGTCGGCACGTTAAACGGAATTCCTGTGCTGGTCTAGAAAGAGTTTTGCCGTAATGAAATTCTTCAAATATCACCCTCTATGAGGATTAAAATTCATGTAAAATTGCGCGTGCGGTTTCGTACGCGCCTCGCTAACGATTCCAAGTATTTTGATAATGGCTCCCCCTAGTAAATGATAAGCTAAATTTTATGCCTCGGAACGGGTTGAAATTGTTGAAAAGTTTTAAGTAATTTCAGGTGTTAAACGGCGTTAGTTTCAAATGCGATGATTCTCATACACCTAAAGATTAAATGCTGGAAGAATGAGTAGGTAAAAAACATCCTTTTGATGACGTACTTTAGGAGGTACTTTAGTGCCACACGTACTTAATTTCAAATCAAGCGGGCCTGTAAAAGTAGGCAATAAGATTTGAAGCCATTGTTATTTAGTTACCAGTGGTGAAACTAACAAAATTATTAAATAACCTAATACCCTAGTAATAGTTCGTTGACCAACTAATTATTCCTTAAACAATGATTTGCCAGTAAGTTACCAATAATAATAGGACGAAAAGTAATTTTATTAAATTATTATTTGCCTTGATAAATAAATTGATAAATAATTTGGGTAGCGATACACGCCGGAATGGAACACCTGGAGGCTTAATTTAGTTTTCGTACCTACTTAAGAGTCATTTGCAAAAACTACTACATACTTAGTTACCCTTGGAATTCGCAAATTTTATATCTATTTAACCATTATTAAAATGTAAGTCACATGTGTAGGCCGAGTAACAGCACACTGTACAAGCATTAAGCGAACAGCACACGTACTTCACAACTACAACCTGTCGTGCAAATATTTGTGCACATCGGATTTACGTGTTAACCGCTCGGAATTGTAATCAGCTTTGATTGGCCCGCTGTCGATGAGACTAATGATTTTGCTTTCCGAATTCACTATTAAATATTTGTATTTATGAATGAATATGGCAATGCTTGGACATTTTGCATGTGCAAACACAGTGGATATACGATTAACACGAAATATGTTTTGCTCTAATATTCGGACAGCATGTTGATTGCTTGTTATGGGAATTTAATGGCATGACAATATTGGTGTGTCCGAATTTTAGATTAAATTCTAGTGATTTCTATAGGCAATTCAGTCACGGATTTACAGTATTAAGACAATATTATCAACAGACTTCAAAAGCCGGTACTATTTCTTGATTTTTTCACAAGCAAAAAATAACTTTGTTTTTCCAAGAAATCATACGGCACTTCTTTGAAAACCCAAGTTATTTTAGTAAATGGAAAATGTGAAATAAAAAGACATTACTCTGATCAGAAAATAAATCACTGATTATTGGAGATAATTACGACTTGATATCTCCACGCCCCCGTTCCAGAGCTAAGTGGTATTGACAGGAAGATAGACAGAAGGTCAACAAAATTATTCTATAGCTATCTATATAGGGGTTATTCTTTAGAATCTTAAAAACTCAATATCTTAAGTTAACTTTTGCCTTTAATTCACCCGTAACCAAAATCAACGGCAGCGTCTGTGGATGTATCACAAAGAGTTCATTGCGTCCCCGGGGGATCGCTAATGCCGTCCCGGAGTCAGTCTCCGACGAATTTAATAACACGAAAACGTAAGGAAATAGAGCGATCCTTCTGAATTTAGCCGCGACAACCCGCTCTGATGAACGTAGCCTCGTGCAGACATTTTACGAAACTTACCTATTATTCGTCGCATAACTTGGCAGAAACACCTTGTACTATTTTTTTAATGAAAGAGGCTATTATACAAATTAAATTCGGCAACACTAACGAACCATGCAGTGTCAAAAAAAGCATAGCTCTGATAGCCACTTCACAATTACGTTCGTCTAGTTCATTTTGTACAAGCCAAGAATGTTTAGAGTAAAAGTTTTCTTGGCAATGAAAGTCGGTTCAAATCCGTACTATACAGGAATTTGTCACGGCGATCGACCCACTGCAGCTTGTGCCAGCCCTGGTTCACTTCGCGCCAAAATGGCTACCGTGCTGTGAGTAACAATACGCCTTATGCTTCTGCATTCTAGAACTTACTTTGCCGTGGTACCATTTGCCATTTTTACACTTCGTGTCGTTTTATGTCTACTATTATGTATTCTATGGTTGTCTGAAACTAAATTCGCAATGAGCCGCGACGAAGTAAAATAACATGTCACGGAGATGTTCCGTATAATTTCAATTTCATGGTTATTTTAAAGTTTCCCTGTTTTTAGTTAGAAAGTGACATGAGACAATAGGTGGTATTTAATTGTTACTCAAGCGCCGATCACTGTCACATTCCGTTTCTACTCATTTGTTTATTTTTGAATGCCCATAAGCTTGCGTGCCGATAGCTAGCTAGTGGTTTGTTAGTGAGAAGAACGTAGCCTTGTTGAAAATAAATAAACTCACTTGATGAAAATTCTGGCTCTATTATGAAAGAGAAGAATATATTCTCGCCTACCGTTTTTCACGTTTCGCTGCATTTTAATTTATTCCTTATTCAATATTGAATATCTTTTTATGTTGTAATTTGCTTGTAACTAAAAATACGTTTCTGTTTAATTTGATCTCAAATTCTACGAATTCTCTTAATAAAATGTATCTGTGACCCGTAAATTAAGATATCTTGAGATTACTTGAAGGTTCATCTGTTCTATATTTAAACCTGGCCGATAGTAAATTTGGAATGTTTGCAGTGCGAAATGTAAAAATAATTAGAAAACAGTACCTAGGGATTTGCATTAAAAAGAATATCACATTTCTTAATAAAATATGAATATATTGTAAAAAAGATGACAAAAAGTGAAATTAAAAGTAAATATCGGTCAACTACTGTTTAGTCAGCGATTAGAAAGAGAGATCCGATATGGCATGTGACGTCATTTGTCACAACGCCCATAACTCCATATTAAAATTCCGTTGTTCTAGAAAGAGATCGAAACAAATTGTTTTTATAGTTATTCGAGAAACATTTTTCTTATACTTATTGTTTATTACATGAATGAGCTTTATATGAGCGTCTACGGCACTAATAATGCGATGAAATTATGAGTTTAAAGCTCTTCACGTTTGTTTATTTCGCAACGCTCGGAGCGCGGGCGCAGTAAAGCCATTCTGGTAATTAGGAAAATATTTCGCGTAGCAACTAATTTCTGTTCGAGATGAGGCACAGCCGTGGTGCAGAATGTAGGCAATTACATAAACGACAATCAACGGTACAAAGACGTCAGGAAGGGAAAGTGGAGTAACGTAATTATACAGATATGCCACGTTAACACGTCTGATGCGCGGCCATTGGACGCGGCGGTCGAAACGCCGGGTTAAAAAAGTTTTTTTTTATTGTCTTCATTCTTGGTACCACAATCTATGTAGGTTAATTTGACATATGACAATGCCAAAGTTCAAGTTTCTAGTATATGCAGAGAAATTTGTGGTGGATCGTGGTCCCCTTTGACCACAAGTGGTAAGAAAAAAGAAATCTTAAGGATGTATTGCCAAGGTTTTAAAGTGAAATTTGATGACTATGATTATAATTTCGCAACTTTCACAAAAAGATATAGGCTCGTGATTCGACTACGAATACTAAGTACACTTTTAAGTAATTTTTTTAACGCAACAGTTGCTGCCTTAACTTGCGGGTAGTAGGAGTCCTACCAAACCTACCGTAGGACATTGTGTATGATCCGTCCGGATGGTTACCACCTTACTCGCTAATCGTGTTCCTACGTGGAGAGTGGAATTAAGGTCCTCTAGGCTGACAACGCATTTACAATCCTCTGTAACGCGTCTCCTTGGTGCTTAGTTACCTTGAGATGACCAATTTGCATGTATGCCACCTAAGTAATACGAAAAAAAAACTTTGCACGACCCTGTGTTCCACTATTGTAAAGGTGACAGAAGATCGCCTGAAAAATTAAAGCGTTTAAAACGCCCGTTCGCGCTGTGCTTAATATCTCTCGACAGAGCAATAAGCATTAATGTAATTTGTGCAAATATGAAAACGGCAGAATTTGCCCTTATTAGTTCAGCGTCACAGTTGGCCGGAGACGGCTGGGACGCTCCTAAATACTAATTATATTACGCGATCTGTACACACGGAGTTAAACTGGTAATTGAATGTTTTTAAATCTAATAGAAAATAATAGGATTAATATCAATAGGAGACAATGAAGCCTGGAAAAAAATAGGTTACCATTTTCCATAGCGCTTCTTTTTCTGATCTGGCACTTTGCATACCAATAAGTAATATATCTTAAATGTATAAGTTTTTGATAAAGACTGTTCAATATACTCCTTATAAGAGTTTTAAATACACGTATGAACAATTAGTAATATTACCGCTAAATTTTAAATGTCATTAGGTAACGACATCTCACAATCTCCGATCTCTCAAATTTTAAATGATAATAGTAAATAACTGTTGGCTTCGGCTCCATGAACGTCTTTCAAAATGAAAATCCATGCCAAAAATGAAAATAAATTCATAATTGTTATTGCGTAATGTATACATGTGAATGTGTATTGTGTTTTTGCTTGACTCAAAAGCACATGTACATGTTCTCCAAAAAGATAATAGTCAATTTACACGGCTGCATAAAATTTAACAAGATTATAAACCGCTAAGTCTAAACTAAGCGGATTTGGAGACAGAATTTACGATTGTTTACATCGGACCACCGGGCGATAACGGAGAAAAATAGCCAAGTTTCAGCTGAAATTTACCAAAATAAATATTGTATAATATAATACGCTGACGAGCAAAATAACGGGTCTCTTTGCATACAACTTTATATGGGAAGTAACCCATTACTTTTGCACGTAGGTGTATTACAAGTAGTGTTATCATTATTATTGTTGGTACGGATTTCCGATCACGGGCCCGTGGGGACCCGGTCATTTGAAAGGCATTCATGGGGCCGAGACCAACACGATGAGGCCTTTGGTACCATATAATAGAAAAATGAGATGAGCGAAACTATGGAGGTCTGCCCCCTAAAACACAATGAGGATGTGCTAGCGGACAGCCCTCCACCGGTGCAAAACTATTGCCAGGTAGGAACTGACATGGAGTGAGCTATGATGTTGGGATGCTGTGGATAAGGATACCGGGCTATGGAGTGAGATACGCTGACACCTACCATTTCAACATATCTTAAACATTTGAATTTTGGTAGGCGGTGATTCGCCACCCACTGAATGGGCTCAAACTGCTACCCACTCGGGGCAACGAGGCGGCAACATTGGTGAGCGCGCCTAGGGATGGAGAAGGGTACCTGGACCTCAAACTACCATCACTTGGCCTTTCAAAACAGTCGCATCAGTAGGCTTATTACCTAACGCACTCGGAATCGCCATCGTGTTTATTTTGACAGTTCATGTGTGGGCTGACAATCGGCATCGGAATCAGCTAGCTGTCATATTCATACAAGAACTGACAAAATGAACATGATGGCGATTGCGAGCGAGTTAGGTAACCCTACAAGTGCCAACTCGCCACTTACGCGAACACATCCATCATTCGAGCATTTAGCTCTTGCTATTATTATTGTTATTATTGGATGCTATTAACTACACAGATAAGAATTTTAATTCAATCAAATACGACAACGCACACTAATGTTAAGCACATAATGATTTTGGCGAAGTTGTAGGTGTTTATCGCAATTATTAACAAAACAAAAGAAAAATAATAAGGCTCAATGGAAATAAGCAAAAGGATTGGGCATATGGCCTTATTGAAAACGCTTTGAAGTTGCGCTCACCCACTCATCACAAGATGAAATACTTACTTACCGAAATCTAAACGAGCACACGCCAGGTATCTTTAATTTAATGAACTTTCTGTAATTTTTGCCGCCCGAAACAAACGTCAAGGTAAATTTGTGTAAGTAGGCACGTTCCAAATAGAAAAAAAATGTTTATTGTTGTACTACAAAGGAGAACGCCGCGCGAGACTTAGCAGGCGTTATAAAATAAATTTTCTTGGTACTCTTTCGGGGCGCGCATAGCCGGGGGAGGTTTTCTTTCTATCGCGTTTAATCTTTCAAAGGAGCAGGCCACTGATCTGATCTCGCACATCTGTTCGTTTTCATTTCTGACTCAGACATGACAATAAACAACGTTTAAATGGATAAAAGACGCAAATCTTCGCCCGAAAAGACGCTTAACTGATTTAAAGGCGCATTAAAAATGATGTTTTTTCATGTTTGTCCAAACACGAGCTTCCTTGGTTTTCAAATAAAATTTGCGATACGCCGCTGGAATATTGTACTGTAAGCCAGCTTCCAGCAATTAGACGTCTTCTAATATCACCTTACTGGTAGGTACTCAAAACAAAAATCCTTTTGCCAAGTCTCGCCCGCAGCGCTACTCCATACCACGCTGTCCTTATAACTGTCATCCAGATTTAATATCACATCTTCCATTTTGGTCGGGTTCTGCCGAGTGGCAATTTCCTTCCTTAAATTATATTTCGACGAATACGCGTAAACTAAATACATATGCGACCCGAAAGACAAATTTTATTTATATTTTTCTGTCTGCCATAGATCCAGCGATGTGTTGTGTTTTACGACAGGCTTTTATATTGATGGTTTTATCTTTTCGTGTTTTTTGCCAGCTCATATAAAAATACGTGACATATAAAAAGTACGATGGAAAATCAACAGCGACCATAGAAATGCATGAGGTTGATAGTAAACATCTAACAAAACGCACAACTCCATTGTATGAGATTTTATAGTTCCGCAAGTAAAGTATCGTAGATTTCCCCTCTCTTGGAGCTTGCAGTCATTGAATTTTTGTAAAACTTTCTGAAGACGTAACCATATAAGTACCTACTCAGAATGTTCGTGCTAAACGTGGCCTTTAGGTCTTTTTATCTTAGGCTTTGTCTACCCCGTTAGGGATAAAGACGTGATTTATGTATGTATGTAAATTTTCGTAATTTTATTGTACCTATTATATTCATTGAATTATGAAGAAAAATATTTTGATAGTTCCTACAAGCTTACTGTTTCATAATTTTTAAAGTAGATGAAAATAGATTAAGTGACATCATTGTAATTACATCATCAACATATAAAATATTCTAAAACCGAATAAACCAGCAACAATTTGAAGATACCTACAAATAATCTATTTACCAAGAAACCTCTCAGACAAGGTCAAAAGAATACAAAACATCTATTGTACCTAACGCACTCAGTATACAGTGATAAGCTGTTAGTGTAATGGTAATTTGGCGTAATGGATCTTTCTAGAACGAGACGGTGCGCCGAAGTTAAATGTCCGCCCATCACCCGGGTCGATCGTGATCGCTGTTCGCAACAAATCAACCTCGTACCAGAGAGCCTCATATTACTCAATGACGAAACATTTGGGAAGGATGCATATGGTACGGGAATGTTCGATTCCATGCAGCTAAGAATGAGTAGGTAGGGTATTTGTCAATATGACGGAACTAAACTAACACCACTCCCACGAAGGTCATTTGGGCCATTTTAAACATGACACTTTGACAGCCACAGCGCAAATAGCAATTGATATTCTGATATTATCGAGCAACAAAATTCCATTGTTACAAAAAATATCATAATCGAAGGACAGCATTTTTATGTGTCTACTTAATTTATTAAGTGACCGATAAAATTGATTACGTAAAGCCATATAAAAAGTTAACAGAATCTCATTAAAAGGGTATACTCATGGTTGGTTAAAGTTTTCTTTAATAACGAAATCCTTTCAAGGAAAGCCTTAAATGACAAGAAGGCAGTAGGTAATGCGGATGAAATTTCTTTATAAATAAAAATAAAGGCCACGAGGGGACGGCCAGCGGTCCACCCTGCGACCATGTTAAGATTGTTAGGCAAGATGGCTACTAAATTTCCAACTAAATTACACATTGGACATGTCAAGTGAACGAAGGTGAACTCGAGCGTCTACTATCGGAGTGTCCCAGGGGATACTGAACTTGGCTTGGCCATTCTTATTCAAATAAGTGCGGGCAAGCGATTTACCCAGGGGAATCATGACGGGCGCACGCTCCAGATAGAACCTTCCATGAAGTTTCAGACTTGAATAAAAGTAAAATATGTGCTGTTTTTGGAACGTATAAGCTCGTTTTATAAAACCGGATTGGGATATTAGAGCCATCATTATTATCCCTGTTATGTATCCCCCGGAGGGCACTCTGAGCGCACGCCTTTTACAATTCTTCCCATTGACCAAAGGAAATCACGCAACTCCACACGAATGCTACGAGTAAACAGATATAGCGTAACGACGAAATTTTACATTAGGCCGGTTTAATGTCGCGAAGCAATCTCATTCTGGAAAGGAAACCGGGTGAGGCTTAACCAGGACACTTTGGCCTCTGAGATTCCACAGTGTCATGCCAGTTCGGGGGGATGAAGTATGGTTCGTGGGTCCCAGAGGGTGGTCGCGATACATCAGTTACGATGCCTCGCGCGATACCGCAGCTAAGACAAATGCGCGCCGTATCTTGCGCACTTCTCGTGTGTACCTTCACTTTCTTATTTCCCTAAGCGGTAGTTAATGGAATGGCGAACAGAAAAGACCCAAACGTTCTATGAATATTATGGAGTACTCTTTAATAGACCACGTACTCAAAATCAAGACTGAAATGGAAAAGCACGTCACGACCGGTGATGCACAACCCACATATAGACTATATTGTGCAGTAGAAGAAGCGGTCAGTCAACCGCTGATATTGATTCGCTGCACTAAACTTAATAAAACAGCTCCTAAATTACTACCTTTCACAACCCTCTAAAGTTATCACGCAACTCAGGGAAATCAGTTAATTCACCTAAATGCGGAGGTCACAAAATTACTGCTTACACGAAACATTCTAATTTTCCTTACGGATTCCCGTTAAAGTGGCGACGAAGTAAAAATGTTACGGAATGGAAAATTGGGAAGTCACGTACTTTGTTATAATAATTTAAATGGAAACGTGTTTAGGTTTTCTGGCCGCGTCCCCTCACAGGGTGTCGCATCCTTAATTATTACTTTGACATTTGCAACGGTGAAATTGTTCGCATAATAAACATGCCGGGGGTTTTGTTAATTCGTTTTGTTCCCTTTAACTAGTTATGAGTGTAAAACTATGTTTCTGTTAGAATGTTAATTGATTGTATGTATACCTTTAGAGGTAAGGATTCAGGATGTTTCCGATCAAAATTGGTATTGATCAGGAGGTATGTTGTACTTATAGTATGGTCGAACAAATAAGTGCGTTACAATTATTTTTTAATAGGGCAATTTATTAGATTGACATGTAAGTTGTAATGACTATTCTTTACAACTTTGTAAGCCTTACGACCAATATTTAATGTATTAATAATATAACTTATAAGCCAATGTCACAATCGATTGTTTTATTTACTCTTCTGATGTAAGAACTGTCATAACAATCAAATGTTAAAGCATCCACTTGATCAAAGGTACACACACAAGTAAATATACCTAGCATATTAACACAATACACATGACAGCTGAGGCTGAATAAATGACTGTTGATAAAAAAAACTACGACGCGGCCGCGGCGCGGTAAACAATTTTTAACAAAAAGCTAAATTCATTTAAAATAAATATCACAAACCATCGCACTGTACTCGTACAACAATAAGAGCAACTCTAATTTCAAAAATGTAAGCATTTTTTCGTTTGTATTCTTCACAAATTCTCACGGCTCGTGATTAAATTTAATGATATCCAATTAGTTTGACTTTGACCTTTAAAACTTAAATAACCATTTAAGATGCAACTCTGAATGCTTATTATCAAACGAGGCCTTCGTCGCTTGTAAATGTCAGTTGATTTCTATCAAAGCTTTTGTCTAACACATCACAATTTAGCTGTTTGAGCTACTAAATGAAAATGACAGTGTTGTCTTACGTAAGAAAAGTGAAAGTTTTGTTTTTAGAAATTGATGGATCTCCTAAAATCGTAAAAAGAAGATTTGAATGCAACGCTTTCGTTGAACAGTGTTACCGGATTTCGAAATCAAAACCAAAATTAATATTATAGTTAATACAGACTGCTTAAAAGGTTTACATTTTAATCATGTTGGAATGAAAATCTACGGAAGCTACATTTAAATTAGTCAATGTCATCATGTTTGCGGGAGCAGATACCCACATCATTTGCATAGATAAACTCCGAGGAAGAGTATCACCAATACGGCTAAATGAAATCATAATAAGGGAGTTCCCGCCGCGAGCATTAGAGCAATAAACCCGAATTCCCACTTAAATAAGACTTTACGTCCTATTTTTACGACGCAATAATTAATTTAAATGTACCACGGGAGTCGTACTTTAATTAATTAATTATTTCACAAGGAATAGGTATTTCGTTCCTGCGGCCGTTAAAATTCATAAAGTCATATTTAAAATGTAATCCCTTTGTGCTGTTAAATTTTAATAATCCCCTTTTTGCATCTACGGTTTTTGATTTTTGCGGTTCCGTAATCAAAATGACGAAATTGTTACTCTTAATAGTTTCGCCATGTCCGTCCGTCTGTCCGCGGTTTAGCTAGGGATTAGCTCAGAGAATCTTAGTACCAGAAAATTGTAATACGGGTACATGAATTATAGAAAAAAGAAACTTATTAATGTGCATTTGTATAAATTATACCACAAACAAAATCGAAACATTTTACTCGCGTTTGTTAAGGATATGACTACACAAAATAAATCCCATAAAAAAAGAGAAACCACAAACAGTTTTTTAATCAGTTAATTTGAAAACAAAAAGTTTATCATAAAGAATCCACTAACTCATTACCATATTTATTATTGTGAAAAGATATAAGTTCTTAAAAGTAAGCGGTTCTGTATCTCTGTCAAATGGAATGCGATAAAAATTCAAATTGTTCGATAAAAGCGTTAGAGAAATCGAATGGAATGTTCGTTTAGTCGCTTATTTATACTTGACCGTTTGACCTTGGCATTTTATAAGGCAGGTGTAAGACGATGGCTATAATTTTTAATAATAATATCATTAGTGTTTTCACCTTTAGCTCAGGTCCGTGTTGAGTTAAAAATGGTTAATGAAGTTAGCGGTCACTTTCTACCTTTTAGCTGCGGCGTGCTAATCTAAATTGTAAGATTACCTATTAGCACTATTGCAGAGAAAATGGATAACTAATTTAATAAGCATGTAGAGCTAAAATTAAATGTATGACCGACATTTTGAAAGTTGCTTATTTACGTGTTTTTCAAATGTTTTGCTTTACTAACTGTAGAACTAATGTAAAAAAGTAATTATGTGTGTCAGTTTGATACTTATAAGTATTTACTGAAATAGGCAATTAAAACGAGTAAAGATACGTTTGAAAATAAAAACTCGCCTAACTACAGAAAACATAGCCTAGATTATCATCAAGGATTATATCTCGGGCTACATAAGTCAATTTAAATGATAATGTACAAACTCCATTTGTTAAGGTTAAAACATACATTCTGTGGTACATTAATTGGATAAAATAATCATGGTTATCAAGTGCAGCGGAGCTTTTCAGCCTGGCCAGGGACCGTGTAAAGTATGCGGAGCTGACTGCCAACCTTCACTAGTTGGAAAGGCACCATAAGAGGAAGAATCATGGTTATCATATCTGATCATACAAACAAAAATGTTCAAAAATATTAGGCACGAACCACAGGCAATGTTTTGTTCCAGATGTCAAATTTAAAATTAAATTATTATACTTTGGAAAAAAAACTACACGTCATCATTCATCTTATAGTTACAGACAGAAATTTATTGCAGAGGCCTTCGTCCTGCACCGATAATACGACATAAAAATTAGATTTCATTATTTTATAGCTGAAAAAACAACTCCAAAACATTTTCAAACAAATAACACAACTCACCTTGTAAATGCCATCGACGAGTTTCGTCAGTTCTTCGGTCTCCATTATGAGCAATTTCCACAAAACTAATTGCGTTTAGTCGAAAGTTATACGGGAAACTTCATTGGGAATTCAACAATATTTGCACACGGACAAAGTTCGACTGTAACACCACGGACACTGAATTCACATTTCATCACCACTGTCCGACGAACTTACTATTTGTTGAAAATTAAATCACTCAAACACTTTCGAAGACATCTGGAACAAAAAAGTTTTCGAATTTAGAAACTTATCAATAATTAAGATGAACTGATTTGTTTATTACTGGCCGTCAAAATAAAAAAAGTTGAAAGGGATTAAAAATTAAAAGTAAAAACCTTTTTCGAGATAACTATCTGTATTTCCGCAACGCGTGCGTTCGGAGAGCGGCTCGCAAGTCGACTTGCCTCTCGAGTAGGTATCTCGAACGTAGATGGTTAGAAAGAAATACAAACTAAACGAACCGGTGCCATATTATGGACCTGTTGATGTCTAAACCGTTGCCACTCTACTGCGTACCTTCCGTGTTTACATAAGATGAAATTCCGAGTGGTCATTTTCAAACAGCATCAGGTCAACGACACTGTTCAATATTTACATATATCTAAGGTTAAAGTTCTGTGGCAATAACCTACCAAAGGATTTTTATTGGTCATTATTAAAGCTATTTTATTTTTTAAACGCAAAAGCAAAGTTAGCAAATAATATAACGTCGATACGTAACCGCTATAATAATAGCATATTGTTGTTGGGTAAGCTTTTAGTGAAATGAAAAGGACCTGCGGGCAAAATAGCGTGTTGAAAATCTTTAGACATGTTGCGAAAGGTTATTTAGCCAATGTCATATGCAATCGCGGCAAATTTTAAATATACATGCAATTTGCGTGGCAGGTGTTACTTACGCCCCTGTAGTAGGAGCACAATAGGCGTAACAATAAGTAACTTTCGTTTTCATGGCCGCTGCACCGCCTACGCCGGCTTCCATCCGGTTGCGCAGTAAGCGCCTAAAACTTCGATTTTTAAATAAGCAGACAAACCTTGAAACTTTCGCTGTTCTCAAATTCAAAAACGACATGTCAATATGGAAATAGAGTAATAAATTAGCTGCGTCCGTCGCCATTTGCATAATTACGCAAGAGCTTTATGCACTTGCCGAGGTTAATCATATGCGTGGCCCGGCTCGTCAGTAAAGTTCGCTTAAATATCGTAGGCTATGCCCATGGATCGCGAGCGACGGTTACCCGTCAGCTTTCTAAAGCTGAAACTCGGAAAAGTTAGCTTAGTTTAGCGACTATAAGGAAAAGTATTTTCTCAATTGTTAGAAATGGCCGAGCGAAACCGCCGACGGTGAAAAGGTCTGGAACTATCGCGAAGTTTTTTCGCGCGTCACATGCTGAGGAAAAATATGAAACACAATTTTCTGAGAGGATCCGTAACTTCATTTTGAACAAGAGAGATTTGCGCCCCGCCCGCGCCCCGCACCCTGCCCCCTTGCATATGCACCCGTTCGGGAGAAGCTGAGCGCGGGTTTTCCACTTTTCTTCTTTTTCCCGTATCCCCGAAGCGCAAGGAAACAAGTGTGCGAGACTGCTTATTTCAGTTCCAACTTGTTTAGCTTGGATTGAACTAGTTCGATCCGGATTTAGGAGTAGAAAGCCTCGTAAATAACCACATCCGAGGGTCTAGTGCAAAGTGGAAATCAAGGATATCTAGCATTCAGAAGTTACTTTACACCTAAGCTTAGAACTTTTATATTGTCGAGGGTTCTTATAAAACTGTGTAAAAGTTTGGCCGCTGAACTGATTTTTTATTCCGTAAATTCGAATTGGAAGCTAAAAAGCAAGACCGTCGGATTATCTTCGCGTGCCACGTTGATTCGAGGAACGGCATAAAATAATAGAATATAGCAGGAGTTAGTACAACGTTGCATTGCACCCGTCGGCTGGCCGCGCCATTTCGCTGACGAACCTTGTTATCCTGAATATGTGACAGCACATTGTGGTTTAATATCCATATTCGTATTCTTGCTCGGCTTTCAGTCTTACTCGAGGAATACACTTTTGTATCGGAATTTAAAATGCTTTAACAGCGAAAACTAAACCTTGTTAAAATTTCACATGTGCTATCGAAAAATGGCTAGGAAAGTGTTTTATTTTTTTTTGTCAAACTTTGATGTCATATTAGAAATTGGTCACATATTATACCAAAAACTCATATGAGAGTGTAAAACAAGCCCCTAAGCAATAGTTATGTTTAAATTTAAAAAAAAACATCAGATTATTTTTGACTAGCTTCTGCCCGCGACTTCGTCTGCGTAGAATTATACATACCTTCCTCTTGAATCACTCTATCTATTAAAAAAAACCGCATCAAAATCCGTTGCGTAGTTTTTAAGATCTAATCATACATAGGGCCAGCCAGACAGACAGCGGAGACCGACTTTATTTTATACTATGTATTGTGAAGCCTACAGTTATTCTGGCAGATAATTTCCAAACTTTTAACAACCCAAACTCTGAAGGTGGCGAATTTAAAATGCATACCTACCTATTTGCGAGAAGATCTACGAATAGTAGAAGTTACTATATGACATGAACGTGCTTGCAGCCATGATCATTCATCTGTCACATGGACTTACGGTAATGAGATTCCCATCACTCCTGGGAAATTTCCCATGACGTGATATACTTGATGTCATTGCCATATCAATACCGTGACTGCTTTTCAATCATTCATCGGGGCCGGCAGCCGGGAGTGCTTGCCAATTTTTAATGGACTCTAGTTTTAACAGGACTTTTAATAGTGTAATTTTAAACCAATCAATTTGGTTCCTGTAACCTTTTCATAATAAAACATTTTATTTACCTATCACAGTGCTAAGACTAGGTTCTACGGTAGTCTAGAAATCAAATTGGTTTGGTTGTCAGTGTCGCAGTATGCCGATATAAATTAGAGAACAGTCCGTAAGCTCCTAGAACAAAATTCGGGTTTCGGGTACCATCGGCCGATTCAAGTATCAAACCCATGAGTGAGTGAGACAGTAAGACGGACCCGAACTGTGCATTTATTCGATTGCTGAAATTAACTAAATTATCCATTCGATTCCCGGCCATGGCTTTACTTATCGGATTTTCTATGTTCTAATTTTCAGTGTCGTTTAGAAATTTAAATTATGTATAGGAGAGATTATTTCAGCTAAACAGTTGACGCCTGAGACATGATTTCTCGCTACACATTGGTTAACGGAATATGCTGCATGCACTTGACACTTCACTGAATTGGATACATCGAGGAAATGCAGTCATCCGCGTCGTCAAAATTGCGTGCAAGTTAAATAGGTGTGCAAAGCGAAATTTCCACCACTATTAATAATTTACTGACAGATTTTCGCACCGATGGCTCTACCGCAAAATACAGACGCTCTTAAACCGTTTATTACACTAGTTACTCTTTCAGGGTATCAAACGTATGAATCACAGTACTTAGTTTTATGCAGAGATCGTTTTGAACATACGAATGGAAACATACAAGCTGTAAACGTTTTATTCAGCAACACGGAAAGTTTTATCATTCCGCAAAGTCCTAAACGGCATTAACAACCATAAACCAGTAAACCGAATGCGTCATAAAGCATTCCGTCTTTTCGCCAAGAATTGGCAAGCTAAAAGTACGAGTCACATTATGGCGTGGTTTTGTTCACTTTGCCAGAAGGGGCCTATTGTACCATGTCTCTTGTCGGTAGCTGCGGATAATCTACTTGGGTTCTTCGAAGCCATTATTACCACAACAATAACCGCCGCAACAATATGGCAATACCGAGCGCCACACTTTCAATTAAATTTCAAATTTGAAGCTGGATCTTTATGTTCACCTGGAACGGCTGCGACAAAGAAACATCAAGTGTCTAATGGATCATGTTATGCTGGTTATGAAATTGTATTATTTATAAGAAAAGAACGTACATTGGGACTCAAACGACTTTAATGAGAGAAGTTATAAGGACACGAGTCACGAGATTAAAAAGAAATCTTTAATGAGTTCCTCTAAAAGTAAAAATTAAGGCGTACCTTTTCACTATCGCAACATTTTATACTTCTTTTGATATTTTGAAACGTGGCTTTTAAGTATAAAAATATAAGTTTTTAACCTACCTTCCCATGCTTAAGCTCTGTGAGGTATACACAGAGAGAAATTTCGAATTACGTAAACAAACCTTTGATAAAATATCCAAGACATCATTTTGTAAACCCTGCTACAAAGATTTTAAAAAACCTTATGTTGCTTGGTTTATTGCGATGAAGAACCCACACGAGATGTTCGAAATCTCGTAAAGCAACCGTTGCCCCCAAGTGAAGCTCTCGATACCCCGACGTTACCGTCGCAACTAAGCCTAGCAATAGTTGTATACGAAAGCGTCGTTTAGACACGAGACTCGTACAGTTTGCCGCCATCACGCCCCTCGATGTGATGCGATTGCTCAATTGGCGAGAAATTGCGACGGGACTAAGCTCGTGGAAAATTGGCGATATCGTTAATATTCACCCGAAACCAGCGGTTCACGTGGCGACTACAAATAACGAGCTGACAGCCCCCATAGATTTATGCTTCGTCGTTTTAAGTGATATATTACATCCAAACTCACCGATCTTGTAGAATCTCAAGTGTCACCTTACGGTTCCAATTTCCAATCCGTACCTTTCATTTTGTACCGAGATTATCCCTCCTACATTTGTTATTGAAGGAACATTCAAATTCCTCCACCGATATCAATATTTCGGCGTACTTAAGTAACGTTGGTAATAAAGCGGGTAAGATATCGGAACTGTTTTTTCAACACTCGTTGTCTGAATGAAATATAGCAAATGTGCGCGGGGTCCATAAAAATAACATAAAATATACGTATCTTGACAAGCGGGAGGCACAGGTAAGTCTAAGTAACTTTCTCCAGGGGCATTAAGCCGTTCACCTAAGGAAATTGGTGACAAAAATATTCCGGTCATGTAGAACCCCTTGTTAGCGAAGCCGAAAATACAAGAAAATTCCCCTTCTGACACGGCGTGCTCGGGACGTTGTTCTTCGCTAAGTTTTTACGATACCCGCTAAAATTGCTGAACACTTAAATTTTATGTCGACAGATATATGCAGCTGCGCGCGTGTGGTTTGTTTATAGCTAAGTCAACAACAGCATTTTTATAACGACCTGCGTAGTACGCCTTTCAGAATATTTCCATCGTTCATTAGCACTGCATACATTATTTACAATCAGAAACCTCAAATTTCACATTTTGTTTATTTATGCCAGTACGAGTAATCTTTTCACCATTATCAGAGTCATAAAGCAAAAATTTATTCACTAAAGCAGTTATTACACTGGCTGCACAGATGCGATTAAAACTGAAAATCGCAACGTGTCTGCCATAGATACGTGATAATGAAATATAGGCACAGAGCGAGGCTGGCAATTATTTTATGATTTTAAACGGAAAAATACAAATACAAATACAAATACTCTTTATTGAACACCACAAATCAGTACAAAACAATACAAAAACAAAGAACAAAGTAGACAATAGGCGGAAATACTTACTTGATTTAATTAATTAAAAATATTAAAATTATTGCACGGCGTTACGATTTGTTTCTATTCGTCAATAGCCAGCAACATAGCAGCACTAAAAGATAGGCAATTAGATCCGTCACGTTGTTGCTTTTTTTCGGCTGATTTGAAGCCAAATATATCATACAATTTTGTGTCAACTCAACACATGTACACGCACTTACGGGATTAATAATAGTTTCGTATTTAGTTCTAATACTTTTGAGCACTTATCAGCTCAAGGTATCAGGTATCAACTGCATTACTTTAGAAATTTTAGGCAATAACATTAGGAATCTCATTTGAAATAGTACTGCGAAAATTATGGTACAGCTCCCTTTCTGCTAGGTGCGTGTGCATAAAGCTTTGTATATAGGCTGCCATACATTAGCATGAGACCAGACCCATTCGCTATGCTAATGGGCTAGCGTGGCCCGTCGACTTGTTAGATTTAGTTATTTTACAAGCATAACTAGCCACGTCGTGTTGACGTACCGGTGTGTAACTATTCGTTAATGCAAGTAGATATTTCATGCTATTTAGCAGAATAATCGGGAATTTTAAAGTCTCAAGTACCTACTAATAACGACACATTTAAGGCGCTCATAAGAGTTAAAATGCTGTTTGAACGATACCCATTTAAATCAAAATGAAAAAGCTTATTGCCACGGCTTACATACAATTAGACTTTGAAAAGTGGCCAAGTAAAGTCCGAATCGCTAAACCCAGTAGCATTTTGTAAAAAACGTTTTTCCTCATCACTCGCCCTTCCGGCCCTCAAACATTGTCTAACGAATCGTATGTTGCGGCACTGAACGTCCTTAAAAAGTTATAATCGCGACTAACTTTACGTTTACCTATTCATGTTTAACAAGCCGACTTAAAACTTTGTGACGCTAACTTGAAATATCTACTTTTGCACTGAAATTTATTGACGAAATCACTGAATCAATCAATCTTCAGTTAAACATCAAATATGCTCGTTAAAGTACCCAACTTGATATTTTTCGCTCCGGCTGTTTATCTCGCGTCCTTGTGCTTGCTTACTTTCGTTAAGCCTACCAATAAATAGTCTCATTACTCGCTGCCCTAATTGGATATTAGGTGGAATCTAGAAAAAGTCTATTAAGTCACGCGGTTAAATGCAACGTTTATATCCATTAGGGGAACTTCCGACACGTTGGTAATCATATTCCAAGCAGGCATCGTATAAATCAAGAGAGGATAACCGGGGGCAAAAAACAACGTGACCGGTAACACGCACCGCCCTAACCACTGTTTATTGTAGGTTTTACATTCACTTTATTGCCGCTTGTATCAGTAGATAACGGGCTTACTTAGATTCAGTGGATATTTTTTGCTTTGCTTTTGTCGACGGCATGCCGTCCTGTCCTAATGCGATCAAGCGGGGACAAAGTAAATTGTATCTGAAGCAGTAAATATTGATCAACCATTTTGTATACTTTTTGTTAAATTTACATAATTGTCTAGGTTTGTTTATTAATAGATGATAATTGCAATTTATAAATGCAAGACTGAATGTCTCTAAAAACGATGGTTTTTCTATGTCACTTTAAACGTGCATATACGATTTTAGAGTTATAGGAATGCTTCCCTGTTACTATCGCAGCTTCATGTATCTGAATTAGTCTCAGCAGTACTGACACTCCATTGATACTATAATTCAGATCTTCGCATAAGTTTGACGAACGTTGACACGAACACGACCGCACAAGCTCCTCAATCAACGATGATCGATGCGTTCGGAATGCACAACGAACCAACAGTGGCTAGTAATGGAGGCATTGCATGTTTACTGGCATTAGACCCCATCCACTGATCAACGGCGATCCAGAGGCGATAATGTGACGATATTCTGGCGTGCTAACTTGATTTAGATTTTTGAAACACGTTATTTTTTTCGTTGGAATAAAGTGTGATAACATTAAAGAATGAAGTGATCAACGGTTAGCCAAAGGCGATGTGAGGATATTCTAGCGTGCTATTAACTTAATGAGATTACCTATTGAAATATGTTTTTTTTTTGGTCAAGATTAGAAAAGGGCGTGCGGTTTAGCTTTGAGAATTAACTCGTATAGAGCTTTTGATTCAGTTTTTGACACACAAAACATCTCGAACGCGTTCGCGTGAACGTCTCAATTGTTATGGATATGTATAAAGGCTGCACCACCAGCAGAAGCTAACAACAAACTAGGTACTAATTTCATAGTAGGTAGGTATTTCACGTTTATTGTTTTTAACAGCGACAAAAACATACTTACTTCGATTCAGAGTTTGAATCGCATCAGCATCTTGTGTGATGTTGATGAAACTTAGTTAGGTCTGTGTGACAAGAATATTATGTGGAAGCGCGGGTTTTTGTCCTGTCATGGTCGCCACAAATGTTAAATGAACAGCGCGGGTTTTCGGATTAAAAATACTTTTATTTAGTACCTCATATACAAGTCATTTTATAAAACCAAATTTTCCTTAGACGCTGACATTACTTTACTTTTGGTTGCCAGTCCGCAACAACTAGTATTGTTTGTGTCGCACGTACCTAAAGGTATTTAACTGTTATGTGTATTTTTTTAACCTTAATTTAACTTTGTCACCTACTTCGTTGCTAACTTGCTTTTATTTATGTTTTCTTATACGCAAACATGTGCCCAACTAAACCGACAAATAACCTCAAGTGATCGAGGTTAGCTATAAAAAATATACGTTGCAATCTTTCTGAAACGTATATTTCCTCTTAGGCAGGAGATGATAGACGCCTTAGGGGTCGTAAAATTTAAAAAAATGTGCCGTTCCATCATGGGTACCGCGTATATGTTACCGCGCGGTTAGAAGCAAGTATAAAGACGTTGTAGAATGGCATATTAGCTGTTGGCACACTTCTCATCTCCTTACGCATTTGAGCCCCGATTGCTAAACACGTCATCCTTGTACGCATTAGCCAAACATGTTTCAAATGCATGGCTAAACTTGTAAGAAGTACCGTTAAATAGGTATAAAAATTAACATTCAAGTGGAACGCCCTTAAAGGACCTAAATCACTAGTCATCCACGGTAACATTCTTTAAATCTCTACCAAGACCGCATAAGGACCTTGAGGGTCGCATTCTTGCCTACTTTATATTTCATGCAGTGATGTACCCGCGGTGCTTACCTGTCTACTTTCGCCACCTTGGGACTTAAACCGCTTACTGAAAATGAACTTTGTTCAGCGCGAAACGTAGAATGTCAGAGATTTTGTAGTATTTAGCTGTCATCGCGAACACGGGAGCTGTTCGCTGCTACCGTAAATGGTTGGAAATGAAAATGTACTCTGAAATGTAGCGCCATGATGGGACCTTACTATTTTGCTAAGTGCTCACTCGCCGCTATGTTACAATGCATTGCTGCATGGTCCAAATTGAAATTTAACACGATTGGGCGATTACAATTTAGTGTTACCATTACCACTGACAAATCCTTGATTGAATCAGATTTTTCTTTATAGAGATGAGGTACATGATAATATTGATGACCCAAACTCAAACCCATGACAGTTGCGTCTATGCGACACAAAGGTAGATGTTTTCACGCAAAAATGATGTAGATAGTTGCAGAGTGCCTACTATGGTAACTGGTGTTGTTTCACTAATAGATTGAAAGACAGACCAACGGCTGCCAAGAAAATGAACATTTTCATTCAATTGGCTTTGAGAGCTACCAAAAAGCTGAATAGATCCACAATTCATATTTAACGCAAAAGGTATTAGAAACGATATAAATAACAGTAAAAGCTCATTTCCTTATTCGGGGAAAGTTCTGTATTCGCAATATTGGAAACATTAACCACCCCGACTCAAGTGGCATTATAAAGGTAGGTACTTTGTACGAACAATGAGTTTTAATACGGTGGCAACATTGCTTGCCACGTTTATTTGTTAGCATTCGAATAATTGCCTGATACAAAAAGGGAGGAGGGCCGTATCATAAAGGGTTAAATTCAAACCTCCGATTTGAAAAGACCGGACAATGTGACTTAACGAGAGTGGTTGTTAAATTGGGTCTCACTTTTATAAGGCACTTACTTATAAGTCAAATCGGCCCAGCAGTTTGAAGAGAGCTCTGTTCCTAAGGCATTTTTGACCTAAAATTTAATTATTTTTTCATTTACGTATAGTACACGATGCGTGGCGGGTTTTTAAATTTATAAATTTCATGTAATTCGACAAACTTCGTTTCGCCTTAGAATTAGCTTCTGTCATGCCATTCGAGACGGCGTTGCATACGATATTTTCTTTTTTTTTGTAATTTTTTCCCATTTTGTATTATTTATACTGCCATTCAGGTGGAGACGTATTCAACAAATCTAACCCGCCTTATTGCCTAGTACTATTACCCAATGTATAAAAGCCATATTGTAAAACAAGTGAACACGTGAAGCTTATCAAACGTTTATGAATAAAGGGCATTTATAAATGTTCTCTACTTAATAACAATAACCATTGTGATAAAAGACAACATTTACAGTTAATACCACAAGCCTTTATATTTCCGTAAACAAAGACTGACCGGTTTTCAGCACGACCCTTGCCAATACGCGGATAGTGTAACACCACTATCTTAACAATAATAGTAAAACTTAATGGACATTCCGTGTGCGTGTCCCTGATAATTACAAGCTAAGTAAACCATTGCCACCATTTTCAGCGCCATATGGTACTTAATACTAAAATCCTGCATTATGTAAATGTTACGTCATTACTTGCTACTAGAGGAAAACTTGACTAGAATCTTGAGATGTCATGTTCAACCCCCGGTTGCTGTTGCATCTGAAAAATTATAAAATGAAATGGTCCCATCGGAAGACCAGCGCTGGCTGCAAGGCCAGCATTATGCTGAGATGGGACCCTTTCGTGATGTATGTCCTTATGTTTTTACTTCTTTTTTGGTTTTTGTAATTTGATTATCTATGTCACCAATAAATGTTTTCTTTCTTTCTATATTTGGAATGAATGTTGGTTCTCGAGTCTTGGATGATTAATGATGTAGGTTAGGTATAGTATACGTTTCCCTATTTATCTATGCAACTTTGCTTAGTTTGGGACTACGTCAGTAACATTATACCTAGGCCTTGAAACTAACAAAACTAACGATATAGTATAGGCCTACAGGCTCTTTACTAAATGTATGTAAACGTCGGTGAGAAAACCCTATTTGCTCGAGTGCTCCAGACCTTTACCTTCGTGGTTACTGTTTTGAATAGAAGGAACCAAAACATCTCTCATTGATTGTCCTAAACCACCTTACGACATGTATATCTATAACGAAACATAATTAATGTCATGGATATTGAACTAAAAATTTTATCAAAAAGTTTCTGACACCGTGAACTATCTGTGTAGCCTTTATATAAACGACGGCAGGTGCGAATGGTTACGTTGGGAGGGGAAGACCTAGACAGACGTTCCGAGACCAAATACGAGACGTTTTGGAAAAAGGTCAGGTCAGGAGTACACGAAACCGACGAGGATGTATGAAGAAATTGATGATTGTGGATGAAGCGAAAGAAGTATGTCAGGATCGTAGCAAGTTGAACAAAGTAGTCTCTGCCTACCCCTGTGGGAGAGAGGCGTGACTGTATGTATATGTATGTGTATGGCAGGTGCAGCGGCGCCGCGCCGATTGTTTAGAGTGCTTTAGCGCGCTCTAATCGGATCTACTTTGCGTACGCCACGCCGATCGCAACATTAATAGCATTAAACCAAATGCAATTACAGACAATGCGGTCTACGTTAATAACGTCACAGTATACGATATAATTGGCTAATGTGTTTTCATCTATCGCTTTTATTGGCCGCTAATTATGCTGATAATGAGATTTGCATTGTAGTTCGTATCGGGTGTAAACAGTTTTTGGTGCCGTGCTGTAATTTTGTTGATACGCCGTGTCACTACTCTGAATTAACTTAAATTGTTTCATTCATGGAGAGTTTCATCAGCACCCTGTCAAAATTAATTTATACATACATACATTAAGTACCTATGTATGTTTTGGGATCTCGATAGTAATTCCTACGCAAATAGGTTTCCGAGGGCGAGGTACATACCTAATTCTTCTTCCTATCTCTAGGAAAATGTTTAAATGATAAACAATTCTATTTAATGTGTGACGCCATCTCTGGGGATATGGTTGGACTACATTGAAAGGCACCGAGCTATTTATCGCAGCTACTTTATTTGTAGGTAATTAAACAGATTTAAACTACTGAAACTAGGTCAGTTACTACGAACCGTCTCAATTCTAACGCTATCACAGGGGAACTCAAACAATTCCTAATTGAATTTTAAACCAATCTGTAGTTGAAATCAGTGTTTGAAAATGTATTTTCGCTTCGGGTGCCTGTAATCGGTTTAGGCGACGGTCGAGACGTGCCCGGCCTACTAGCAGCACGTGCCGACAATAGTGCTGGGTCGTTACACGGAGCCAGGAGGCAAGTTATCTTTACTATCCACAAAACTAGCGACAACTTTCTTTATAAAGCCACAGTGTTCGTGAATGCAAAATAACGTACGCATCACTTTTAAGTAGCGATCTTGCAAAAACAATAGAACAATTTTATGGCTTCAAAACCCGTTTCAGAGAAAATTTAACAGAAATCTTTTGAGTCATAGAAAAATTGTTCCGAGCCGGCAGAGATATCCACGGATATTCTTTGTCCCACTGGTAGGCATGGGCCTTGGCTTGGCCTTCTAATTCGCTCGGTCTGCATTTACTAGTATATTTATCTGGCTAGACGCTTTAGAACACGTCTAGGTCATCCCACCATCTCTACCTACAGGATCTAGCGATATACATACAAAAAAAATACAGTCTAACCGAAAACTTCCTGCTTTTGAAGTTGGTTAAAAAACATCGTCAACCAATTAGTGCAAGAGAAAAAACTGAAACACAATTTGAACAACGAATGTAACAATGCATTCTTTTTAATTTATTTTCGTTTTTGCCAGCTTTTTCTCTACAAATATGCCGTGATGTATGCCACGTCAGGGTTTGTCTCAGCACTATGCTATCCCAAATTCCGGACGAGAACCCTTTAGCCTGTACTGCATTATAATACAGACCCGTCACGCTTAAGGCATTCCAGCGTTATCACGGTAGAAATTAGTCTAAATTCTCACTACTTAATGTTACTTTTAATGATCCGCTCTTGACCATCGGTAGTATAAAGATGATTGAATATTGTAAGTTACTAAACATTAAAGGCATGTTGGATAAACAGTTTTAAGTTGAAGTTGGAGCTATAATAAATTGTCTATTGATATTTTATTTGGATACTTTCGCTGTGAAGGGATCCAAATACTAACAAGGGTTGGAAAGGTAAACTAGGTCCATGAAAAAGTTACACCTCGACCAATAAATTACAAAATTATTTCCATTTATATTAAGACGTCAGACTATAAAGGAGACGCCCAGAGCGGATATGCGGTTATCACTCACCTTTATAGGCACTAATATTGATTTACGGACGAGTTTCGCTCGTACCGGTATCTAATGATAATTGACGGCGTCGCAGTTAAAAAGATGGGTTGCCAAACTTAGATCTTATCGGAAGGGGAGCGACGAGTCGCCCGTCTAAACACGGGCCTACCAACTTCCTGATACCTATAAACTCTAACCAAATACCTGTAAGGGTTAAAACCGAACGCCAGAGGACCAAACTTACCCAGCGTCTCAGCAGGAACTTTTTCACTTGCTCGAATTTTTTTGATTGCTTCCTCGGAGTTCCTGGGTATTCCTAAGGGCGTTTGCATTTCTTAAAAAGGTTCTTCCTGATTAAAAATGCCTCCTTCTAATTGATTGGGGATGCAAATTGAGAGTGATGCTGATATTTGTTTCAATTTATGGGAAAAATGAGGCGCGGATGTCTTAAAAAGATCTGCACAAAATTTCCACGAATGCACGGGTCCGTAAAGGCATCTTCGGTGTTTATAATTTTTATACTTCGGTGTTTTTAATCCGCACTTTGTTTTTCTTTGAAATAAAGAAAAACACGTTCACGGCAAAAGCCCACGCGCGCCACCTACGCCGAATAAGTTTTTCCTTTTAAGACTTATATCGGAGATAAAACTCTAGCGAGTAAAATAAACGAAGAAATAAATAAAACAAAAGATTCATTTTTCTATCTCTAGCAACCGAAGATGAAGCAGGATATTAAAATTGCAATAATACGCTGATGCTAGAAAAAAATTAAATACTTCAATAAAGAACGCCACTCAATTCAGTTGACGGATTAAAAAAGCAACAAAATGTCGCCCGATAGTACAGAAAAACATATATTTTTGCCGTGAAAATTTGTACCTGAAATCAGACATATTGCGTGGCTGACAAACTTAGCCTGATTAATCCGGTGTTAGATTTATAACCGGGATAAATCAATAGGACGACAAACAACAACCGGCCACCGGTACCTTACGCCGGGATTTTTTGTCTTCCCCTATCGAATTTATGGGCTGGTCATGTAAAGTGTCAACGACAGCAATACGGATTAAGTTTCGCTTCCATTTGGTGAGTTTGGCTGTATAGATGGCTTTAGTTTTCTCATTTAGACAATGGAAATTGCGAATAGTAACCAATGAACAAATTACCAACGCTTGTACAGATCTACACTATCTACAGTTGAAATCGTTTATGAACAGTTTGTGTTTTACGCTATATGAAATTAAAACAAAGGGCCTGACTGTATTTATATTGGCCAGGCTTAAGTGCTAGCAGAGCGAGTTGGAAGTCTAGTGGACAAGTCTTCGCTCAGTAGTAGGACGCTATTAAGGGACGCCAGAACTAACTCAAAGTTTAGATTTTTGACAAAGATGAGTTTGTCTAAACACATTAGCTGACACAAATTGCTACGCGCTACGCTCGTAACCGGTAGCAGTATTCGCTTTGTAGCGAAAGCTGTCTACGAACACAGAACCCAGTGTTCGGTTCTTGGCGCTGAATGAAACCAGTCTTGAATGTTGCCACGACGTGGATACGTTTAACGCAATCAACTAAATAGGGAATTACGCGAATCTGAGTGATTCACACGGTCGGCCAACAAAGCCTTTGAATTTGTTTGTTATTTTTTGTCATTGAGTTAGACGTGAGTATCCTGCAGCGATTCCGATGAACACAATTCAAAATGAAGCTATAGACCAGTTTACTTATAATATTTACTAGAATCTTAGGATCTTAGAGACCATCAAAGTTCATACATATCTCGTACTCAACTTAATGCTATGTAGTGATGCGTCCACAATAGAGCAAAGTTTTGTCTACAAGGCGAAACATAACCACCCGAAGTCATAACATTTTATCACTTGATAAAAACAGGGAAGGCCGTCCCTTTCCCCGAATATGGCGACCCCAAGTTGCATGAGGTCGACTTAGAAATATCCCACTGCCATTACTAATGACACCATTATTTCGAACTTTTCCAGACCGTCTCGAATTCTCTAAGTAGGTACGTAGTTTATGAGAATCTTTGGCGGAAGTTGCAGATAGATTAAAAGTAAATAACTACTTGGTAAAGTTTGAACTAGCTGCTTGGGGAAGTCGGACGATGTTAACATACTCGTACGAGTAAGAAGTTTAACTCATAAAGTAGCAAAGTATTTGTTGCAGTTTCAGAAATCTCCTTCAACTTTAAAGAACCTGTTCCACTTTATATTAGTAAGTACACATGTATGAATACTTCATAGCTACGGTCATAGCTTAATTCAACTTGTTTTGCATTTCACCTTCAATACGGGAGATAAAACTACTTTGCCGTAAACGATGCACGTACAATGTTGTAAACGTCAGTTGAAAATAAAACAATAATTATAGTAAATTTTATTATTCTCCGTTTACACATTTCAATGTCCAAATGACAAGAAGATTGACGTTTAGGTACCTACATAGAAAAGAACTGCCCCTTTTGCTCAATTGGTTATTTGTGGTTCAAAAATAAGTTCTTATGCCGCGAGTAAATAACGATTTATTTAGTTTTCCTTAACATTATACTTATACTATTTAGCAACGTCACTTGATTTGAGCCTAATACTACTAAATTGCGAATAACGATATTTTCAGTCCTCTTCGTGACCAGAATCATGGTGTAAATATTCATTACGTCAGCAGAATACGTTACGGTGGCGATTTCCGCAACAGTCACAAAGCTTGTAGTAAAACTTACGCCAATTTCGGCCACATACACCTTGACATTGCACATTCTACACATTTCAACAAATGGAACGTAAGTGAATTACTTTTGGATAGAAAATCGGCACCTATTCAATTGAAATGAATGATTATTTCATTGAGCTAATTGAGACTAAAACTCCCAATTGATTTTACTCTATTTTTATTTTCGTAAACATTCATGAAAAAGTTATTTCGTCAAAGAAACTTAGTGGAGGCAAAATACGTGAAATTTCCCTTAAGTCAGGAAATAATTCTAAGAACTGATAAAAACAATTGTTTTTGATTTGTATGGGTTAGAAATGGAATTTAATACATCACTTGATATATTCACCCCCCCGGAAAGGGGTGGAATTGGTTGAAAATGGTGTAATAGTAATAACTAAGAAGAAAAAATAGGTGTAGTCTGTGCAATTTGCCATACGTTTTATTACATCTTAATCTATATTTGCACCCGTTATTTAGCTCAATTCAAGCTACGGAACATACAAAAAAAAAATCATATAACTAAAAATATACTTTTTGGCATTGCGGCCCCGGGAAAAATACAGAACGCGGTGCAAATTGAGGAAATGATGAGAATATATATCAAAACACAATACCAAATTTGCACCAGGGTGCGACACCCGGAAAGTAGTTTTCTATGTTTTACTGTCTTTGTACTTCGGGGGAAATTTTGGAATTAATAAAAATCGTCACAATCGTCTTAACTTGGTTTGATTTACATTCGCACCCCATAAAAAATTGACATTTCTACACGGAACATGCGGTTCTGTAATACTACCCGCTACCTAGCGTTCGCTGCTATTCCTTGCGTTTAGATAGAACTATGTTTACCAAACTTCCGGTTAAAATTTTCTTTTTTTTATTGAGTGCGAATGTAGTATCTTTTAAATATGTGTTATTTATAAATTTTCACGACTATCTTAATTTCCCCCGAAGTACAATCTACAAAAGAGTGAAAAAAAACATGTTCCATACTTTGCACGGGGGTGCAAAGTTACCTGGGTGTTTATAATACTTTGAAAAGCTTAATCTAAGTTTGCACCAACCGTCTGAATTATCCTCGAGCCGCAATCAGAAAAAAATATTTTACCAAGATTCTATACATCGTACACCTTTTTAATTAACATACATTATGTACCAAAGAGGACCCTTCACGTGGCTAAACTTGCGCCTAATACCTTTTATCATACTCCAAAATAACGGCATTTGAAGTTTATACCTAATATTTTAAAGTGTTCCGTACATGATAGAAAGGTGCAAACCGAGGGAAACCATCTAGTCGTGCCCTCTGACGATTTCACAAAAAAACACGACTACACGAATTACTTCCATACTTTTCCGTAATTCGACTATACTACTTTTGAAATGTCCACGAATAAGTACCTAAAAAAAGGGCGTTGTATTAAATTCTCGGAATACGATGTATTTTTGTTTTCATTTCAGGATAGACAGCAGATTACAAAAAAATAAGTACATCCGGCCGCAGACGAAATTAAGTTATTTGAGAACGAAGATTTGTAAGGAAAACTTGAATCCGATCAGTGATTGGTAATTTTGATCCCGCTGCTTTGAGGAAAACAATATAAAAGTTTTCTTTGTTAAGAGCATTGTGAAATACAAACACAAACTAGTCTTTTTATAGAAACAGTGATAATGTTCCCTTCCCTCTATGTGAATGATTTTAACAAATTTTTGGAATGTTGTCCAGGGCAAACTAAATCTAGGTTTATATCTCCGTTATTTTAAATATTGATTGTTATATAACAGCCCACATTATTATTTACGAAAACTCTGTAAACTGAAAATTTATGTACTTAATTTTTAAATAAATAATGACGAAATTGGTAAAGATTTAGGGACACAATTTGATGGGACAAAACGTTATTCTGGTTTTTGAAAAGCTCCGTGACTACACAATTTTCTTGATATAATTACAAAAATATAACCCTTAATCACTTTTACTGATTTTTTTCCGAAATATCACGTCCTCTCGCTACTTCTATGGTTGTGACGAAGTACATAATTTATCATACAAATATTTTGAAAACAGTGAAGTAATGTTGAAATATGTATCTTTATTATGGTAATCGATCCCATAGTAATACGATCTCCAGATAATGGAAATATGTGAGAGCGCGCAAAATTTATTACGTATTCATTTTTATTGATGTAAATGTGAATTATAAATGAGTTCTTAATATGGAATGATGGACGTGGGTATTTATGTGTATGTTTACGTCAATATACAATCCAATTTTATTTTTGATCAGCTTAATACTAAGTATCAAATAGAATCCGTTCATGCCATTCGAATCATCCCTACAAACTTGTAACTTGTAAATAAATAGTTATCCAACCCGTTGGTATGGGCAGATAGGACATTTTATAACTCCCTGGCCATAGCTTTACTTTTCGGATTTTTCTATGTGTTCTAATTTTCACAGACATTTAGAAATTTCATTTTATAGCTGTTTTTCGTTGATATAGGCAAAATTGTCTAATTAATTTGTAAATACGTAAATAAATGTTACTTTCTATTTAATACATACATACATACATACATAAATCACGTCTTTATCCCTTAAGGGGTAGACAGAGCCTAAGGTAACAAGACTTAAAGACCACGTTCAGCATGTCTGCGGGAGTATGGATGAAAAGGGGAGTCAAAACAGTGATGGGTTGCTAGCCACATCGCCTATATAACATGATTCCTGAGATTTTCGCCCAATCCCTCGATGGGCTTTTACCATCTGCACGGGAAGAGAAGCAACTGTTAAATAGTTTAATAAACATTGTAACAAATAATCTATCATGAGGGGAACGTCAACCGCGGCTTCCCGATCACTGCTTTTGTAAATGAATAAATAAATATGAGTAGCAGTGTACTGATTAGCAAAAATAACGGATCACTTTTCATACTACTTTGTACTGTTGTCACCCGTTTATTTAGCACATAAGTGTAGAATAAATAGTGATTTGCAAGTGACAGGTCACTACAAAGAGATGACTGATGAGGGATGCCTTGGCGACCAACAGAAAGACGCCCGACCGGGCAATGTCAGTCGCCAACCGTCAAACAAGTTGACAGGTAGGTACAAGTTAGAAAACAAATTAAAACTGTGTTTTCTTTCCTTATATGCTACTAGTGGTTGCGCGGGACTACGCCTGTGCAAAATAGGTACGTTTATAGATAAAAACTATGCTATGTCCTTCCCCGAGACTAGAACGACCTCCGTGCCAAAAGTCATTAATATCGGTTCAGTGGTTTAGGCGTAAAAGGCGTAACAGACCGGCCGACAGACAGAGTTAAATCAAATTTATAATATTAGTAGGGAAGTAGGAATGGTTTGTGTCTTCGACTTTATAGGTACGCTTGGAAAGAAATACTTGTGCATTTTGCCATGCTCAAATTTAGAGCATTAATAATATCTTTTCTGTATGATGATTGTAAGTAACAACAAAAAGCGGAACAAATAAAATGACCATTCAAAAATCTTCGCCACAAAGTACAGCGAAAACATATTTCATGCCCAAATTTATGTACCTTATTGTTCGAGAAAAGCAGTAAAAGATAATAAATTCAGGCAGTGTCATTGAACTGTTATTCATCAGACCGGACCAACGGGCTCGTAAAATATAATCCTTGGCAATCTTCAAGGAATTTAAACATGACGAACTTTAATATCCTCTTTAACGTTCCTTCATATAACATATTCATAGTATGCAAACGTTTAGACCCGAAGATTACATCATTTACCCAAGTGACGATGAACATGGGCTGACACCTAATTCCCGTGGTAATAAAAGCATATACCACTAGTATGTAATCGGTTAACAATAGCCTTGTTGGCGACCACAAGACATTACATACGTTTACGGTCGATGGCAGATTGCGCTCAATTGCTCTAAGGTGATTAGAAACTGTTGCAACGGCAAGCTTATCCTGTAAACTACACAACAATAAGCCATAAACTACGAGTATATCAATCAACTGAACCGTGGATACGGGAATCGCGTGTTCAACATTTGGACGTACACTAACTAAACAAATGAAAAACGTCTCTTGACTGATAAGTGACTCAATGTTTTGAGTAATGTGTCATTCTTGTATTGTTAAACCGCCGCCGAGATAGTTTTGGGTCGCTTGTGAGCGTTATCCAAAAAAAAGCCCGCATGAACGTTTTTCCAGAATTTAAATATTTTGGGTTTTTCTTACTCAGAATCGATTTACCCTATCGAATCTCATGTAAGAAAAAGTGTGTCTCAAATTTAACTCATCATCAGCCTATATTAGTCCACTGCTGGACATAGGCCTCCCCTAATGAGCGCCATAGCGCCCTGTCTTCAGCTTGACGCATCCAGCATCTGCCTGCAGCCTTTCGCAGATCGTCACCTGGCCGGAGAGCGTCCTACACTACGTTTGCCGAGTCGCGGTCTCCACTCAAGAGCACGTTTCCCTTGTTTCAAGAATTTAACTATGGAATTTATTTTCCTGTTCGTTACGTTCTATACATACCTATATTAAAAAAGGGACGGAATGGACATTTTGGGATACATTTTTACTTGTATACCTAAGGCGATTGATAGGGTAAATAAATGATTCTTGAGTAAGAAAAACCCAAAATAGTTAAATTCTATCAAATGAATCAAGTTTTTTTTTTCTTGATTTTTATTTTTTACTTTTTCGGTTTTGCCGTTAGAAATTAAATTTTGGAAAAAATGTTCATGTGGTTATTTTTTTGTAAAACGCTGTTGTTCCAAAGCATCTTAGGGACCTTCTATCGGTAATTGATCCAATCTTCCCTTGATCACACGCGTATAGCGCGCATTACGGCCACGCCTTTAGCTTCAATCTTTGTTCTCATGTCACACAACAATATTTCCGAGAAACACTTATTACATTACGCAGTAAGGATCCTAATACATTCCCACTAACCAGATTAATTATTAAACGCTTTGATCATAACTCGATACGATACGTTTCAAACGAGAATGATTAAATCAATCTTCATACTTGAAGCGTAATGGATGCTAAACACGCGGAAGCCTTAGGAAGGCAAACCATGTCATACCAAACATGATCTCTATTGCCCATTCTATTATATGACAAGTAAGGAACGTTATCGAACAAAGAAATATGACATAAATATTATTTGAACCGGTACGTGACAATAACGGAAGTGATCAAATAAATGGCGTTGACGTTGGCTTCTTTAACTTATCTATTTATGGTAACAGAAATAAGAATAAAATATCAAGCCTGGTTTACAAAAACGCTATCAAAATACAATTGCGAATAAAAAAAAAATGCTCCATTGAAATCCGCTTACCAAAATCTAACATTACGATATGGAAGTAATAAAGCGCTGCGGGTGTCTATGGACAGTGGTGATCATTTAACATTAGGTGACCCACTAGTTCGTTTGTCTGGCCTCTCTAACATAAAATAAAAAAATAAAAAAATCAGCTTTTGGTTGATCAATTATTTGGCATACATACAATGACATGCATACATGAATCACGTCTTGTGAGTATATGGATGGAAAGGGGAATCAAAATAGTGATGGGTTGCTAGCCGCATCGCCTATAACATGATTCCTAAGAATTTCGCTCATTCCCTCGATGGGCTTTTACCATCTGCGCGGGACACAAGCAACTGATACATTCTATGTTTTTCCTTTGCTCCCAGACCAGCATGGAAGTTAGCAGCATTTAGTTTAATATCATTAGATAATTGTAAGTAGGTAGGTAATCAAAATAAATGTATATATTTTAACGTCACTAGTGTTGTGCTGTGATGTATCGATAACCCTTTAAGTACGTAACAACATTGTACACATCACGCGTTCGCAGCTGATTTGATACGCATTGGCAATCGTGTTATTGAATGCAATTTGGCATGAATGCTATGGAACACATGTACTTGTAATGTATGTAGAGAGCTTCTACACGGGCGCCCGGGCTTTGATTAGAGCGAGTTCCTGCATTCAATCGGGTATATCTCACGATAGACGGTTCATGTCGGGTTTGATGTCTGTGGCTAAATTGCAGGAATTAAACATTTTGTTAATTTGTTCGAAACTAGGTATGGGATAGGAATAAATTTAAATTACGCACTCAAAAAAATAACCACGATAATTTAAAGCAAAAATAAGTGAAATCTGTTTTTTTTAGTATCTACACATACCTACCTGTTAAAAAGAAAAAGATTTTAAAATTGGTCCAACAATTATCAAATTGGTATATTAGTTACATAAGTTTCTGTCACAAAATTCATTTTTGAATACAAGAGCTTTTTGTGCTGACTGTACTTGTATTGTCATCCGTCTTACACAGTGTGTACCAAATTTTAAGTCTATCGGACCAACCGCTGAAGAGTACCTTCCTGTGGAGACGATCCTGGCTAAGTCACCAGAACTGCACTACCAGACTATTGTATTTTCATCCGACTTACATAATTATGCAAAATTTCAACTCAATCGGTTGAAGACATCTGCTTCAAACTTGAGTCGCAAGATTCCACCCGGACAAACATACAAACTGAAGATGTTGTCTGATAATCTACTTCTATAAGACATTATTTTCGAGAGCTAAATAAAGGATACCTAATTACTTTGCTTTTACACAAGACCGGCGCAGAGCACAAAATTAACTTTTGATTAACACGCTGCCGCTGGGCATAGTGGTCCATCTGTCGCAAGTTGCCTGTTGCACCAAAGGCGTGAACTATGCAAGGGGTCTAACAAAGCAAATTAATGAGGAAATCGTGTCTCGGAACCCAGCATCGAACACATCAGATTGAGTGAAAGTAAGCTTTCAATTGTGCAACGAGAACCTACGGATACAATAGAGGTTATAAATGCTGGTGTAGTTACTGGTAACATCTCACGGGTGTATCTGTAACTTGTGACTCTGTAACTATTGTTATACGGTTGAATTTATGATCTAAGCGCCGTAGGGTAAAAACTATGTCATAAACGATGTGAACTTGGGAGAAATGTAGAACACGGGCCTGTTTGTATTCAGTTTAGGTTTTTGCGTACCGTTTCGTTCTCGTTGTGTGAACTACATTGAATACAAGGGAAAAGGTACTTTCGATTGCATTAAAATGACGGATGTGAATGCATGAATGAAGTATAAAGATAGCGTACAAAGCAAATTGTCTATGTTTATTTCGTTGGTACATTTTAGACTTTTCTTAAATGTTCTATTACCGACTTCTAGGCATTGTGCTAAAATTCGTCATTTTGTATTCTGTTGTTAGTATGCACGATAGAATGAACAGTTAATTTTGATTTTAATCAATATTTTGATCAATACTTTCGTTTAGTAATAACAAAAATAATGTTTGGGTGCCTATTACAAATGTTGTTAGTTGTTTGTATGGCGTTTTGTGTTGTTGTTGAAATTAAATTTCATTGTACACTTGATTTAAAGTCTTGCACACTACAGTCTTTTGAAATTATTACGTTCGGTTTCAATTAATTGAGTGCATTTATGCAAAAACTTATTTAATACAATTCGTAACGTTTGAATCAGGGCAACCTATACAAATGTCACGAAATCAATTCACAGTTACGTGAAGAATAAAAAATCGTATCAATATAAGTCTGGATCTCGTTGTATAAAGAGACAAAAGTAGCAGTAGTAGTTATTCCAACTGTTTTAGCGTAAAAGTGTAATAAACAACAGAAGGCAGACAAACATATTATAAACACTCACCAACTCAAGCATTCATAATATTTAAGTAGGATAGCCATAAGGCTTATAAGCTAAGGAATAGGTGGATGGGTACTTACATCACAGGTTATGTTTGTTTTTTTTAAACCCTTAAAGCTAAAAGGCAACGTTTTACAAAATTTTGCTGTGAACTTTCAAGCAAAAGGTCCTTGTTAAAGTCGCTTCACGTAAGTGAAAGTATAGTGTGCAACAGCGTATTTTTATAAACGCCATTTTTCTTCTGGATTAGAAATGGTAATGAGGTTTTTTGCAGACTATGTTGGCGCTTTATAAACAATTTGTTTACGCTACATCGAGCTCATGCAAAGGGGTCTTTGTTACCATTGCGTTAAAAAACGTAGTTTTCCTAGAGCTTTATGCTGGTATAAGTTTATTTCTTTTTAAGTCCTTCGCGTGATTAAAATGGACGCGTGTTATGCACGATGCAAATAGGAAAAAAAATATGACAAGAAATACTTTTTAGCTCTAGAAGCCATTTGCTTAACATTGTTCACTTCGGTCCGAGACTTTTCGCATTATTCCCAAGCCATGAAGAGACCGATAGATAAGGCAATGCATAAAAATCAATGTAAGCCTAAGCCTGGTTAGAACATTGAGTGGCCCCAAAATAGGTAACTGTGACAATACATGTTGTGTCCCTTTCTTCCTCAAGAGGAACATAGACTACCTATATTTAGTAACTATTAATACCCATCTACTACCTAATCCGTGTAGCAACAAAGAGAGAAACGTCAATAAATAGGACATGCACAAAATATAGACTAGGTAATAATGGGAAGGATACCTACAAGAAGATAAAATTAGATAATAAAAGTATCAATGCAAATACAAAAAACTTGAATGTAATCGATCAATTTACGCACTTCAGCAGGCAGTAGGCGCTCTTATTGAATTCCCCAACAAACAACCAACGCAAAACAAACAATATTCTTTCCTTTCTTTTACACACGGTTGCTCATTCATCACTCGTTTAAAACCGCAAAAACGTCTTATCAATGGTAGAATATTTTCTTAGCACAAGAAAATACAAACAAGAAGCGTGTTACAAGGAAGCGTTATCGAAAAAACGCCGCTGCCTAACTGCCGATGATAACTTATTCGGATCGCCCATTTGGGGCCAAATTTATGGTTGACTTAACTCGTTTATGCCGCAAAGAACTTTTCATGGTTACTCGAGATAAGGGGCGACATGAATTGTAATAATTATGGATATGAAAGAGGCTTCTTTATTGTAACATGTGTTTCCACTGGAAGATTGCACGTTCTTGAATGTGTCACACCGTAAAAATATTAACTGGATTCCTCATCTCTTCTTCTGAATGTGTACAGTAAAAATGATTTACATGCAGACATAAATCATTTACACTTAGCTTTTTAATTTCGTAATCTCCTACAACATGGGTCCGATTTTTTAAAGCAAAAAATTGTGCTGTGAAATACGAGTAGATAAAAGAAAATTACAGCTCTAAATTAATCTAGTCATCAAGTTGAAAATTTAATTTAACCTGTAGTTTTGCAGCAGTAGGTACACAGATTTATACCAATTTCAAATGTATGTATGTATGTATGTATGTAAACTCTTTATTGCACATAAAAATTAAAAAAAATACAAAAATACACAGAAAATAGTACAAAGGCGAACTTATCCGGAAGAAGGGATTTCTTCCAGTTAACCTGAAATGTCACTTTCGAGTGAGGTGCTTTCAAAAATTGAGCCCCCAGGGAAAACCCGAATGTACGTTTGTGGAGTTCAGTAATAAATATTGTGCATTGTATATATAATTAAGTTGTAAAATTAATTAGAGACGCGATATCGATACATTATTAACCAATTCCAAACATGTATCGCGAAGCAGAGGAAATACTTTATTGATACGCCTCGTTACCCAAAACTAAGCCCGCCCAAACAACAAACAAGGAACACGTAACGAACACAAAACTAAACCAAACTAATACGTTAACACGTGTTGATAATTGATTTCGCGTCTGTGATAACGATAATGTATTGAGTGGTTGCGATCAGCTCGCACACAGTTTACACATCCTTACAGCAGGTCTTTGTCGTGAGACATTGCAATACAATCAGAAATTCTGCTACACGCGACTGTGGTTCCTAATCCAAGTATGAAGCGGGTCTGCTGTCCGTTGCGAGCCCTGTGAGGATGCTGCCCGACTTCCGGACAACTCTACAGACGTGATCCGAATGCTGCAAACTCCGGTCCGTTTCAATTACAATATCGATAGCCATATTTAGGAACCCAATACTAAAGAAATAAAGAAACGTTTTAAATAAAACGCTGTAAAACTGAATATAGTTAAACTGAAGGCAGAACACGATTAGTGTGACAAATTAATAATAAACTAAATAAAAATATATTTAAAATTTGTCGTTGCGGCCGCAAAATTTATCACATCAGGGCTGGCCTTATTAATCCAGATTATAAAGGCAGGGTATATCGTTATTGCTACCCTAAGTTAATTTAAAATTAATCCAGCATGATAGCTAGTTTAGTAAAGTTAAATGCAACATAAGCTATGCATTTAATCGACCACCGTTGCATAGAGGCTCGCCCTAATTGCAAAGAACAGCGTCAGCTAAGATTTACCAATTAAGCCAGTCGGAAGCGGAACGGGCGGCCCACTCAGCAAGCTCAGCGAAACTCTGGCCTCACATATTGGAGTGCCTAATCATTTCTATTGAGCTAAGACCGCAGAATAAGTCAGGGATCGCTCATGCATGGAATGGACTTACGAGTATTTGTAAACGGAAAGGAATTATTCGATGGAGTTATTGTAATTGGGCATGCTTTTGCTTAATCCTTTCTTTTAATTGTTTGTTGGTTTGTTTGCAATTGATATTGCAGTCTGAATGACGCTACTCATATAACTTGCGCGATATTGCAATTGAATCGTAGGTTATTTCAGCCAGAATTACTTAATGTACGTTACATTCGTATGGGTTAAATGTCTTCACTATCATCACTACATAGTATAAGATAAAGTCGCTTTCTCTGTCCCTATGTATGCTTATATCTTCAAAACTACACAACGGATTTTGATGCGGTTTTTTTAAATAGAGTAATTCAAGAGGAAGGTTTTTATGTATAATTCTACGCAGATGAAGTCGCGGGCAGAAGCAAGTTGCATTATAAAAGTATCGCAACGATTCGAACTAATCCAAGTGCTCGAGTGTTATGACTGGCTAGCACTCCCAGAGAAAGGATTACAGTATATTTCGGAACATGTCCATCTAAACTCTAGATACAAACGTGACTGATCTGTTTATTTTAACGTCTTAAGCTTAAGCTTTGGTATGATAATCTAACTTCACCAGTTACGAGCCTGGAAAACGTCTTATGTTTTTATGTCGACATAAAAAGATAATGCGATTTCTCAGCCCAAATAAAACGAAAAACGCCACCATTTCGCAACAAAAATTAGGTGAAAAAGTAATTTGGTTTTATTAAACGGATCCGGGAGGGAGGCGGTAATTGTCAGCCGATCCCGCACCGCTGCAGTTCCACAGTATTTGCACAACAATAAGATTAAAAGAGGCATTACTTTAAAAGTTATCTCTGTATTACGCCCTACTGAACCTTCGACCGCGTAAGCTATAAAAAGACAAAGCGGCGGGAACAAAGCAAAGGTAAATTAAACAGCAAAAAATAAATAGCCAACACGTTTGAACGAGATTCCTTAGGCGGCTTGACAGCGGATGCCCATTCTTTCTTAATGTACGTTCCGCTACTTACCCATTTCATTTGAGGGAAATCATCACTTCCCGTTCACGAAATAGGGACAAATTTTGACAAACTCTCGTGAGGCGCAATAAAAACCTAATTAAAATTGTAAGTGGTATATTAACGGGAAAGTCATCCATTGCCTCATGAAATTTAAGGATGCTGCGAAATATTCTAAATTGCCGAAGTTAATCAAAGTAATCTAATTTCATTTTCATAAAGCAAATACTACGGCTCGGCTATTGCTGGATTACCTGCGATCGCTTATATTCCAATAAAATATAATTATCGAATTTAAACAAAAACAAGTCCCGAGGCGAGAAAATAATTTTATGAGGGTACTTTGTACAAGTTGGTGGTTCTTTTGAAAGTATGCAAAAGCAGGTGGGGATAGGTAAGCTACGATTAAACTTTTTCCCGTTGGTAGCGCTTCGAGTGGCGTTTTCTGTGGGCGGCGGACTGTTTGGAATTCGGCGTGGTCGGCAGCGATAAACTGAGCGGACCTAATAACTGGCAATAATGTGCACTCAGCGGATCTGTTATTGCTGCCCCAACAGCGCCTTCGTTTGTCCCCAAAAATACTCGGCGGGATAATGAATGGCATTACTGTAATACCATGAAATAAAATTACATTTAAGTACCAAAAATACATATCCAATACATAAAAAAAACTGTAATTGCTTAGTTATCTACACGCTTAAATCTTTTTTAGAGTGGTATGTTAGGTTTATTATACTTGTAAAATACATTAGCATGTTCGTAAACAAGTGCACCCGAGGCTCCCTCGCCCCTAAATCAAACAATGATTGCAAAATGTCGACACGAACTCAGTTAACAGCGGGGGTTTAACAATGAGTGTAATATTGTGATGTCGGACAATTTCTGTGGCGAGTGTCACATACAGGTGTCGCGATCTGCGGTGCAATAACCCCTCGGAACCCTGAATAGACCCCCGTAGCCAGTTGGTGCTGCTACAAAATTTTACAAAAGGTTCCAGTAAATCTTTTTTGAGTCGGGCACCGAAATTGACAAGTATGTTTATGAAGTAAATAAAGCCTTGCTAGATACCCTGCGACACAATGTGTGGTCTAGTTCAAGCCCATGGAAATATTCGTCAATTTTGCTATCGCGAAATATAAGATAATTGGAACGTTTCGTGGTTTTACCCATATAGTTCTTTTAATACAAAATAGGCTTCTATTTGACCACGATCGCGCCGGGTGGTAAGCAAAAATGTGACCTAAGATAAAACACGCTTGCCTGGTATGAATATGCCGGGAATCCACAATTTTGGGACTCTATTTCTATTCTGCTAGTAGCAGTTTTACACTCTGAAAATGGTCCTTTCAAATAGTCTGGCACAAAACGGAAATATATGGAGGAAGCAGTGGCGTCTGTCCTTTGTAGCGACCGTGGACAAACAATTTGACTTACCTAGGAGCAATAACTGGATGGAGGACAGTTCTGAATATCCGAGCCACCTCAGCTATGTGTGCGTTGGTGCATGAATTTAGTAGGTTGAGTTTACGGGAATGTTCTACGTAAATAATAGATGTGCATTTAATAATATTATATATTTTTCACTTTACTTAAGCATATATACGTCCCACTGCTGGGCATAGGCTTCCTCTCAGAATGAGAGGGCTAGGGCAATAGATCTATAGATCACACGCGGGCCCAATGCGGATTGGAACTTCACACACCCCATTGAATTGCTTCGCAGATGTGTGCACGTTTCCAGGCTTTACTATATATTCTTTCGTTTTTAATTCGGCAAATCTACTGTAAGGAATATACTTAAGAGTTTCTCTTTCATCTCCTCGTTCTGTTGGCAGTACTTAAATTGTGAGTTCGCCTTGTCAATTGGACTCCAGTTGTCAGGGATACCTAAGTACTTCAACGACTGCCAATCTGGCAAAACATGTCAGCCGTTCCGAACAAATTTAATTAAATTATATTCTTGTTCTAAACTTGTCAAATCTGAGATTCTACCGAAATATAAACGAGCTGAAAACTTTCAAGAAATATACATTATGAATCAGAAGGTATTCGTAAGGTTCTGACTTTAATTAGAAGGTGTTGCTATGAAACGTAATACGCGTAAGAAATTACATGAGGCAATTAACTACATAACGTACCTATTTAATTTTCAGCCGATTAATAAATTAAGGCAATCTCTTTGTATATTAATTACTTTCTTTACTAATTACTTTTTTACTCTAGACTCTAATTTTAAAATTAGCTAAGCTAAGCGTACGTAACGCTCCGTATCGAATCAAAGCTGTGAAAACCGAATCTTCGCTTTAAGCACTCGTTCGTTGTGCGAATATTTTGTGTGACGAAAATAATACCATTGCCTGCCTTGAGGCATCTCGGTCAGCATTAGCCACAGGCATTAGTTAATTAAAGCAGCTTGCCAACTGATAAGCAACAAATCTCGGTGTGATATGGAACCCGAGAAGCGTCTTTATTCCTTAATAAACCAACTTAATAAGAGCCATCTTATTTAATTAAGGTGATGAAAAGTGTTCAAGTAATATAATCCTGTTTTGTAATTAACTCTTCTGTAAGGTATCCTGATGGATTAGAAGCCTCTTTAAGTTATAAAAGGATCTCAAGTTTATCGTGACTATTAGCCATGTTTACTTGAAAAGTTTTTGTCGGAGTGTAAGTATTAATTAAGTGATAGGTAAGAGCTCCTTCAATCAAGCACTTGGCTTAATGAATTTGAAGATTAGAATTATTAATCATAACATGACTAATTTGGACAAGCTAACACATTATCCTAAGCTAATCTGGCGTTTGACCAATAAAAATACCTTATTCCTTCCTTATCTTTCAAGGCATCATAAAGAGAGCTCCGCAGAAATTTTGCTTCGTAAGTGCAAGGGGTTGGGCTGAGCGTTGATGTATCAGTCAGTTACGAGTTTAGATGCAGCAGTCAAGACATAAGAGTACGTTTACGCCACACGTGTGAGTGTTTATTTTCCACACGAAAATAGCTTGTGTCCGTAAAACAGTTATAAAGCGCATTGGAACCGAATTTTCAGTGTTCTCCGTTTAATTACAGACTTTTTTCCAAATTAATTAAAACTCGGAGAAGCCAAGGCCTAGGGGCAGTTTCCGAGGTAGAACGTGCTCAAAATACTTTTCCAGTTTCTCTTTTGTTTTAGACACTCGATTTTTGTCTGGACACCGCATTTCTAAATTCCCGACAATGCAGGGGTGTTAAAAGTTTCAACGAAACTTTGGCCCGTCGGCCGTTTTCCAGAGAGGTTTTTGTAAATTGTAGATATTATTTTTGGGGGTGCGTTTCAAAAGAATTATCACGATCTTTGGCTACATAGGGTTGGCAATTACAGTGAAACTACATTACAATTGTAAACGGTTCGGACAAGTGAAGCAGATGCATTTGCGTAATCTGTGGTAAGTATATCTCATCGTATATATGGATGTATCTTTGCACTGTGCGGCTAGCAGCGGGCGTTTTTATACTCCATCCCTCTCCGACGTGTTGCGTCGGAGAAAGCAAGCTGAAGCTGGCTTTACACGGATGACTGTCGTCATAATCTGGATGGCATAAGTTCAAACCTTTTCAGGGTCAAAGAAAATTATACTTACATAATTCTAAGCTTTCAGCTGTATAATCACTCCTTACGAAGATGCAAGGATGAAATACCTGAAACAATTAGTGAGCATAATTAAACTGTGCAACCGGAATGAATTAACAGATATTTGCAAAACGATGTTTTTGCTAAAAATGACCCTATACCCACATAATAATTACTTACACGAAAGCAATAAATAAAGAACGATTAAATACCTAAGTCCTGAGAGTATTAGTAACTAGGTATAATATTGTTATAACTATAAATGTTATATTATTATTAACATTTTTTTTAAACAAAATAAGATGACTTCTTCAGAGGATTAACACACATACGAAATGTAATTGTCATTTATATTATAAGAAGAAGAAATTATTTTTTCCACGGCATGCAATGAAAAATCCAAATAAAAATCCGCTTGTGGGGTAATCTCAATCGAAATTATAGCGTTTCAATTAATCATCGGATGTAACATTTGAAATAGCACTTATTTATACCTTAGCAAAAATATACGCAGACACAGATAACTAAGTACCCAACAACACCATTTTGAACGCATGTTAAATGTCTGCATCATCAAACAATCAGATATTCATATTTATTATTCGGTTAATATATTTGTTGACAATGTAAGCAAATCAGTGTATTTTATATAATGAAAGGAAGAAATAAACAATATAAATGTCCGGAAGCCGATACTTTATTTCATTTTTAATGTTAAACGCATTAACAGCGTGATTGTTGTCATTTATTTTAAATCAGTACCAAACAAGCAATTACAGGCCATGTTTGCATAATTAATTGATGTTACAGTTGGATACAGTTCGATATTTGATATTTTGTTAACTACAAATCCGAAGGTAACTTCGTGTACCTAAACCTCGTTTCAAATGGCACTAAAAACATCATCCCCTACTCGACGCACATTCTTTACGCTTTTTAAACTCTGTGGCCCGGTTGTGAAAAACAAAATATTGTAGCATCAAAATTAACAGCGACGATACAATTGGAAAAAAATGGCATACAGGAAAACCTTTCCCGATAACGGTATCGCATATCGCACTTGGGATCGAATGGAATATCGAGTTAACCATTCGAAAGAGTGAAGCTTAATAAAATTTAACCCTATAATGTTCGATGACAGTTTTATGAGAAAAAGTTGAGCTAAAATATAATTCAAATACATTTATTTAATGGAACTACTGTAGCATAATTTTAAGTCTTAATTGGGCCTTAATTAACACGTAACGTAGCAAATTTATTTTCTGTTCACTGTTGATGACACAAATTGTAATTAGCCAAGTCATTAAGACAAAACCTTCAGAGAACTCATCAAATACGTACGAGAAAGGCTGGTCAGTCACCAGATCAGTGAATAATGCTACGAAATAAAATGGCTCCGTTTCTGCATCGGACGCATCGGAAAAAACATGTCCATTATCAATAAAACATGTGGCGTGGTCAGCGTTCATGTTTCATTCCGCTAAAAGCGTCCATCTCATTGTGGTCATTCATGATTCGAGATTTTACAGCCCATGTCCCCAATGCACTAGCGATGGGACTTCAACGCGACACCAAAGTAATCGATTGCAAATTCCAATCGGTTTCGATGGCGACGCGGAATCCTGGCGCAACTGGAGCGTTGTTGATTCCAGTATAATTGAATCTACAAAAAATATTTAAAAAGGGCAACGGTTTCAGTCATAGGTGATTGATGATACGAGCAATACTGTCCAAGTTAACTCAACTAATAGCATTTTAAAGCAAAAAGCTTGTCTTTAAAAGATTTATAACGTACATAACTACGTTATATATCTTCCGTGCCAAGTGGCACCAAAATATCTGCAAAGTGTGAGATTTAGGTAATCTTTTACCTAACTCAACATCGGCACTCTATTAAGCACTCCTTGTGTAACGAATAACACCTTTAACTATTTCGAAATGTTTACAACTAACTCAATTTGCACCCTGCATCAAAATAAAAATAAAAACCAAATACCACGAGTACATAACTACATAAATTATTTTTCAATTCCCTGTAAATATCTAACATGAAATTATTATTTTGTAAGTAAAAATGTCTGTGTCCTAAACAGCTGAGCCATATATTTTCCACGCAGTCTCATCACTAGCACTATACTGTATGTAGCTTTTCCCAGGTGGCTGGAACGACTACTGCGGCTAAAAACGCAACTCATTCCGCTGATATCTCCAATCCTTTTGTGTTTCCTTTCAAAGGCTCAGTAACTGATTGTTGTTTAGGGAATAGTGCTATTTGTACAATGTCTCTATTAAGTACATCTAGTATTGTACATGAAGTTTATCTAAAGACCTAAAGAATCGAGACTGAGGAGACAATACGGACAAAAACGAAGTATAGGTGAAGAACTTAAATAAATGACCTGTTGTATGTGTGAGTAATGTATGCGAATAGACAAATTGACGTTCCGTGAAATAAAACAATGTATAAATAAGTATTCATGCGCCTTAGACAATATTATCTACGGGGTATCGAATTTAATGTAATGAGCTCTCGATTTTACGATACAGGTTGCATGCATCATGATCACGGGTCATCGTGATGAATGCAACTGCGCCGAAATATAGGGAGCTCACGAAAAGCAATTACGGTCGATCATCATCATCATAGGACGTCCACAGTTGGACATAGGCCTCCTCCATAGATACCAGTTAACTCGGTTGGAAGCGGCTTGCATCCCCCTTGAACCTTCGACTTTAACCAGGTCATCCGTCCACCTCGTTGGTGGAATTACGGTCGATATCCCGTACAAAATATATCTAATGTGATTACACCAACGAGGTGGACGGATGACCTGGTTAAAGTCGAAGCTTCACGGTGGATGCAAGCCGCTTCCAACCGATGCAACTTGGTGTCTATAGAGGAGAGAAGGTAATTAACCGCGGACAATTTGAAATTGTTACTCGCTTTGTTTCAAAAACACAATGTAATAAGAGATTTGATTGAAAACGATGAAACAAGTCCCTTTATTAACTCGGACAAGGGCCGGTCCATTACATAAGCACAGTTGAAGTATAGCCCGCTAGTTATAAAAGCCTGCGTTAGAAAGTTTCGGATAATGTAAGGGATTCCAGTTAATTTAACAAGGGACAAACTGTGTCCACATATAAATTTCAGTGAAGTCGTGTACGACAGTGTTTAGTTTACCCTCGTTCTAATAATTAAGGCACTGCGGGTATGAATGGACGTATTATGTTTACGATGGCGTTCATTAACGAAAAGAATATTACTCATCGCATGTGACCTTGGTGTGCCGAACTTTAAATTGATCTTTTTATGGAATAGAACGGTAAAAGAACTAGTGTGTCACTTGTTGGTAAGTGAGCAGTTGAAAACTGTCCACCGCCGCTGGAGGATACAATTGCTTTGTTATCCTATGGCTAAAAAACCTTATGTGCCCGGAATTTCTTACGCCCCAAGCCGAATCAGAGCAGTGCGGGTGGTAGGGCCTTGTGCAAGGTCCGTCCGGATCGCTACCACCATCTTACTCGCTAATCCTGCCGCTAAGTAGCAGTGCTTGCACTGCTGTGTTCTGGTGTGGAGAGTAAGACAGCCGGGGAAATTACGGGCACAAGAGGCATTTCATCTTAATCCTCTAGGTTGGCAACGCATCTGCAATCCCTCCGGGGTTGCGGGTGTCTATGGGCTATTTTCGACCTCTGTTATTATTTCTGTCACGTTTTACATTGAACTTTCAACTTAAAATCATAAATTAACTGGGTAAAGATAAAAGTTAAAGCGGATACCTGAATTATTATCACTCAATTTTAAAACCATTAAACAAACTTTTGATTTAATAACCAGACGCCACTACTGAAACTTTGTAGAGTTACCGTCCAACTCAAAAAGGCCGTAGATTAAAACCATCAGGCTGTCCTTTTTAAATACATCCAAAAGAAAGAGATAAAGTCAAATGATTGAAATACGCTAACTGTGGAACGGTTTGAATGGAGGTGCTTAAAACCATGGAGCGATCCAAATGGGAAAACAATTAAACCAAGCTTAAACTTGCTCCGCACTATAGATTCGGCTTAATTTGATGGCATTGTATTGTAACTGCTACAGCACGTTGTCTCTCCTGCTCTGTCTTGAATGTTAGAAAAAGAAAAATCCACTGTCATACATGAACTATAATGGGATAGGTAAAATGACTTAAAAATTGCACTTCATTATTCGATCGGTGGTCGGCGATTCTTTAATAGTTAAAAATAAAATGATCGAATGATGGGATCAATATAAAATGTTCCGTGTGACAGTTACCAACTCTTATCTAACTTTCCTTTTTTATTGACTTCGAGAAAAAAGGAAAAAAGTCACATTTATATACCGACAGTGACGACATTGGTCTTAGATATCAAACATAAAAATATTGTGATGAATGGACAAAATAATATGTAGACGTTTTCGGTACTAATAACCAAATCTGACTCGACTATAAAATATAAAATGTACAGTTTTTATGTTCCCTGTCCATAATTTTAAAAGCGGTCTAATGCTGTTAATCTACTCCACTTTACAATTACAGGTAGCAAAGAGCTCTTGATCTATTTAAAGCCGTAAACAGACACATCGGTGCGGGTGATAGGGCAGAGAGTATTGCGTTAGGTCAGACAAATTGCGATCCGTTAGTGAATATATTACGGTCCCCTGTACTAGGCATCGGTTTGTTAATCGTTCCCTGTTATTTATGGCTGTTTCGACTGTTTATTTTTGGGTAGGCGAGTTAAAGTTTACATTTTATTTTGGAACGTTGATTGAGTAGTAGCACTGACACTAATAAGTCTGCTTAACTGCTCCTTGGTACCATTTATAACACTAGATACCAATGGACAACAGTAGTGTTTATTGAGATGGGATTGTAATTGTAACTTTAGCAGTTAACTACAGATCTATTACCCGCTTGTGTATAATAATTGAATGAACGAATCTCTAATGGCAGCCACGCTTGAAAGTGCATGAAAAAAAGAAGAAGATCATAAAAGAACCAAAATTGGCAGAGATTATGAAACGCGTGACTTACTCATTGTTTCACATATCAAGTCTTTCATGCGGTCGTGTGTATTCATTAAGTGTAACAAGAAACTTTTGTTCCTTTTTTCGTCACTTCCTTTACATAAAGTGGGCCGTAGACATAAATTGTAGGGTTGGGACAAATTGCGTTCCGCCTGTAATGTATTCAGCTCCGTATTGCCCGCACATTCGTATGTGTCAGCTAGATTCGGCTAAATGAAACTTTGCACTCTTATCTCGGTTTTAAACTGCGTTTTGGGAGATGTAGTTTCTTCGGGGTCGTCTTTTTAGGATGGAAATGCTTTAAATGCTTGAAACTATTCTGCTAAACGGAAAATTTATTTGTTTCTGTTGTTTTTGTTTATAAATTCAGTTATTCGATGGTAGTATGTCTAGTTGTTGTTCGAGAGTTATTCTGCGTTTAATTTAGCTGTCGTTATCTATGTGATTTTTCAAAACGTACCTTTTCTTATCAAATTGATCTGAAATTCATAAGAATTGATGAAACGCGAAAATACAGACCGGACAAGAAGTAGGTATGCTCTGAAATTAACTACAAAGTGCTTAATTTTGTGCATAAAACTTGGCTCTTACTCAAAAAGAGTTATATGGCCTCACTCCCAAATAAAAACTTTGCACTAACACGCAGTACGTACCTACCGTAAATTGACTCAGCTATTGAATAGTTTTAAAAGTACTTAAACAGTCCATAAATCAGGCCGATATGTCCGGGAAGTGCCCACTTTCATCAGGGCTTTATACCGGATGATATATGACCGGATTATACAGGTCTGGGTGCAAAAATTACGTTTTAAATTGTTTACGTTTCATATGTCTTTATGTAAACGCATAAATTTATTTTTATGGGGTTACAGCGTACTGAACCTATTTAATACTAGAGCGTTCATCGAGCCAAGTTTGTCAGAAAAATATTCAACATGTTTTCATGAAGAGCTTGCGTAACATGTTAGATTTCGTTGCTGTGTAAGCATGTTCATAGTATTTATAAATTGGTATATATATTACAATTTTGACACAATATTAATAATAAAAACTTTAGATCTCAAAGTCTTGTACTTTTTATCAGGAACTTGTTAATGAACAAAAAACGTTTATTTTGCCCGGCGTTTACTAAGTGATAGATAACTAAATAGTAAAGTATTTTTTTTTGCTTGTTCATCTGGACCTCCGCAAAGTAGTGCAAGATTTTGCGTTTACGAAGCGCTCTTTATTCTAAGGTTTATGTTCAAGCTAATATAATGAAAAGTGCTCACGTTTCTCTATCAGTCTCTTAGTCTACGTTGGATCGAGCATTTTGTCTGATTCGCTATAGTTTTATACACAAGCCAGTGAACGCAACTTGTAAATGGTACGTCCAAAATTTAAAAAAAGTTTCGCTGGTTTTTAACAGATTCGTCCGACTGTATCGAGTTCATCGTATGGGTTTTATTTTGTCGGGCATTTAGTACAGATGACAGAAAATTCGGATGGATTTTTTCGCCATGTTTTACTTCACTTTGTTTATTGAATTGAAAAGCTGAACGCTGTTCAAAACATCAATTAACGTGACATTTTTAACGTAGTTTATACGTTTTTAAATAGGTAGGTAACTATAAACAAAAAACGCTCGAGATTTCGACCCGTAGAAATCGTAAACCCGAATAAAAAGATGAAATAGCAGCGAGCGCTTCTGTATAATATACCTATTAATAACTAATTAAAGCAACATCTAAATCACAAAGTTATCACAGCCCTTTTTGAATGATAAAGCTAGAAGAGGGTTATGTTATCACGCAACTATGAGGTTATATATGACCCGAAATTGGGATCGGGCCCTGTAGACCCATTTTAGACCTATCAGTGGAACTAAATCTCAGATATGAACTTACACAGCTTGAAGGTCTACGGGCGTAGTGACGCACTATATCAGAGCACTTGCTTGCATGCTGAATAGTCACGCTAGGTCATTTCGAGGACAACTTTGTCTGATGTGGCAGATAGTAAATAAAACACTAATGAACATTCAACTGTTTTTAATTATAAATCAAAGTTGATTCTTGGAATCAAACAAATCAAATGTCCTGAGAACGTAATGCAGAATTTAGAAGTAGAAATAAAAATAAACTTATTATATTCTTATTGATAAAAGATTTGGTTTGACGGCTCACTATTTTAAGTCGAAAAGACCAAAACTAGTCGCATAGAAATAGATTTATCTTGATTTACTGATAATGTTGTAAATTTCCGAAGGTCAATATGATTCCGACGCTTCGCTAATTACTCTCACTTTTAACGCCGTCTACGAGTATCTTGCCATTTCACGTAGACGTTATGTTATCTGTAGTTCAACTGATACTTTTGACTGTTGATTTCATTCTCTCAAATGTCCTTTAATTCCAGTGATCTCGGCGGAAGCTCGCCTCTGAACCTTTCTTAGTAAATTGAGCATTCCGTGAAACAGCTCTGGCAATTTCAGCCTCCATTGTAAATTTACTACGAAAGCCGCCAACAAATTTAATCTTAAAATTATTTCTCTTTTGCTGTCGATTATAAATCAGGGACGAAGCTACACTTAATTACTTAAGGGTATTTGGAGTGCTTTTAGGATTTTTCGTTTCCTCGAATGGGGAAGCTGGGAAGACTTGGAAGGGTAAGATCAACGAATTCGTTAATTTTGTTTCCGAAATTACGAAATTATTTTAATTATTACTGTTAGGACTCTAAACGTATTTTAGGCTTACTGATCATTCACGTAAGTACAATTCATACGTTTGACTTAAATTTGTATTGTTGTTTTAAACAATAATTTTAAATTGTCTTTACTCTTGAGTAAGAAATTACATTCTGACAACATTGAGTCATTTTGACAAAGTTAATAGATTTATTGCATTCAATTGTTTTACAATGAAATCTTTAACTTGAAAAGTTGTTTTATTATTAAAGTCGAAAGTTATGTTATGTTCAAGCACTAATTTTCCCTTCCTTTTCACTGCATCCACAACGATAATTCAAATGTTAACAAGTGACACTCAATCACATTATTTAACACTTTGACAGATCATCGTTCACTGCCATCAGATCATCGCAACAGATTCCAACATAAACTGGCAAATTAATCATGGTTGCGGTCATCGACAGATATCTAACTCTCATTGTGCAATAATCGGGAATTTGCGGCTCGCTTTTAATGAGCTCAGGCCCTTTATTAGTAAACTAAAACTGCTTGCGTAATGCCGCTGTAATGACACCCGTATTCCGGGAAAAAAGACTGTTTGTATAGTTAAAATGCGAAAGAAACTGAAATAGTATTTAATAGTGTCATCTACTGGCTTTCAAGCAAATGACGGTTAGGTCCGGGAATATTATTTGCCAGAAAGAAAAAGACAGGTAACATTCATTCGAAATAGTACAAGACCCAAAAAATCCGCCAAGTGGATGTCGGGTTAGACGCAGTGTGTATGAACTTAGCTCTTTCACTATCTACCTATAACGAGGCACGAAGACGATGATAATGATGATTTTAGTCGCATTAACACTTCAAATGCTTTAATAGTAAATAGAGTTCAAAAACAGAAATCAACGCCACTATTAAAGTGAAAGCTACTAATACGATCATCAATGCTATCAAATTCCTTACAACCCGAAACTTCTTGTAAGCACTTTTAAAAGTTCCGAAGCGACTGAATGAAACGAATTGACTTCTAGACAATCAAATTAAGCTGCACGTTAAGTGCAAGTTTTGCAAACAAGCCGAGGAACAAGCCAAGTTCCCGGACTGAGTTTATCAAAGAGATTGTAGCACGAACAAGTTAGTCGACGTATAGGGTAAGGCCGGGATGTTAGCTAGCGGAATTCCATAAGCGCTCGATAAATATCGATTATTGAGCTTTCGATCTTGAATGGTTATGTCGTGTATTCTATTTTATTTTCAATAGAAAGCCTGCATCAAAACCTACAGAATGAAGAACACCAAACTGTAATTCAGACTGTGACATGTATTAAACCAAGTTATTTCAATGCGTGGTAAGTTTCAATTATATACAAAATTGTGCATTTATAACTCAAGTCAAACTAGTACTCTTTCGACCAAGCTCAGTTATGATACAAAGTAAGTAAATTTAATTATACTCAAGCTTACGCGACTCCATTGAGATGAATATCAATCGGGAACGGAAGGATCTAAACTACTCTAACAAGCTTCTAGAGTAATTATAATCACATCGTAGCACAATTTGATTTTGTACTCGTGCTATTGAAATGTTAAGTGCTTACCGTACAGTTGATACGGACAGTTTTTCAATACCTACCTAGTTTGCCAAAAATTTCGAATCGACAAACTGAAAATGGAGTGAAATTTCCAACGCTGTCTAATGCGTAATTGTTTGATTCAACCCAGTAGCGGTTGGAAAGTTCAGAAAGCAACTTGACATGAAGTTGTATGCTGATCTCTGATCTTTACACACAACGCACTCAGTGGAGGTATACACATATAAATAGAATGTTCACGTTTTAAAGAGTAGGCTGTAGCTCAATAGGTGTCAGAATCAATAATGTCCTGAAGGTATTTGCGATTACAAAGTGTATACAGATGTAGTATACATTTTTTTGTAATTTCAAGTGAGGCGAATAATTAAATGAACTGATGTTTAGTGGAGATGTTACTTAAACCATTCGCTAAGTTGAAAAGTTGCCTCACAAAAGTTTCTAGACCAGCGTTTAGAAGAACAGTGATTTGGACAATCTACAGCTTAGACGAGCAGCTCCGTAGACGAATTGCTTATTAGACGTAATACTAACCCGCCGAGAGTACTTTGAATAGAATTAATGTTGAAATTATATCCCTGTTCGCATTTTTCTTCGTATTTCGATCTTTGTAAGACAAGACAAGACTAAGTAAAATGTCAAAAGGTACTTCTTAAGATTAATATCACTTATGACCCTCAAGTCCATAGCCCGATGATCTCATCGTGAACAAGATGAGAGATTAAGATAATCAGTCATGACTTCATGTGCTAATAAATAATGATGTCAATCGATGGTTAAACCTTATGACTTACGTATACTAACTATTGCCCGCGAATTGGCCTTCGAAGACTTCGTTTATCGTTGTCCCGTAAGAACTATGTAAATTTTGCAATTTCTAGCTATCTTCTTGCCAAATTACATCAAGATCTATACAGAGGTTTTGTTGTGAAGAGAAGGTCAAACAGAAAGAGATAGAATTACTTTCGCACTTGTAATTATCACTGTGGATGGACATATATGTAATTTTGGACAACACGTAATAGACCACATTGTATAGGCGCTGCGTTTTGTCCTTTACGATATTTAAAATTACATCCATTGAAACATTTACATGACCATTCGTTTTGCGTTAGGATAATTGCCTACAAAATGATTTGTCAGAATTTGGTACCCTCGTTAATTAACAGCCGATGAGGTTAGTTGAAATTGTTGTGGTTGAAGTACTAACGGTGGATTTATTTGGTTGAGTTTTATTGTATCGTACTAATACGAAAAAAGTAATAGAACTTTAGTAAACAAGCATATTATAAACACTAATAAGGCTTATGGAAACGTGACGTCACTTTGTCATTTTTTTTTTTTGACATTTACCATTATAAAGTTTTTATTACAAAATGGTTTAACCATTAAAAAAATAACAATATAATTTTTTCATTACGAGGTGGACGGATGATCTGGTTAAAGTTGGTGGCTCAGGGTGGATGCAAGCCGCTTCCAACCGAGGCAACTGGAGTTCTATGCGGAAGGCCTATGTCCAACAGTGGACGTCCCAAATATGGCTCATATGGTGATGACGACATTTTTCATTATCAAACGGCATAAAGTTGTGTAACTGGCCAATTATAATTAACAAGTTGTTGAAATAACTAACTAGATAAACATCTTAAGATGTCATCAGCAAATGAAAACGAATAACGGCGCGTTAGTTGCACGCGAACCAGTAATTTACTTCTATGAACACCTGCCGCAAATTGCTCAGCTGTGGAAAGTAGTTGATAGTCGAAAAAATGCCCAAAAAATCTTGCGATGAAATTATGTTTGTGAAACTTTAGTAATGATGGGTTTTTACTACTTTTTAGGGTTCGATGCACAAAGGGTGTACGCCCTAATGCTCAGCTCAGCTGTATTGCTAGGGTTTTGATGCCAAGTTTGCAGAAACAGAACTTACAGAAACCTTAGTTCTCTGTCCGTCTTCAGTCCGAAGGGCTATGTCAATTAAATTTTTAAGGTAAGTTAGTCTTTTGTTAGCCACTATATATATTTCTGTAATTAATATGGGTATTAATGAAGTAACTGAGAAAAAATATTCGGGTAACTTTTCTGGACTATGTTAATATTTAAGGAGCTGTATAACATACATACATACATATATCACGTCTTTATCCCTTACGGGGTAACTGTATAACTAAACTTAGAAAATCGTAAAAATTGTGTCGTGAACCTGTACGGTTATACAGAACCCTTCATACACAAGACCGACTCTTACTTAACTGATTTTTAACAATGATTTGCCGTATTATAGTCGGAGCCACGACACAACGGGGCAATGACGTGCAGCTAATAAGATATTAGTTTATATTATGACTTTACCATAATTGAATTCTGTGAGTGCGGCAGTTAAGGATATCAATGCTCCACGTCAAAATATTACTCCAAAATATGCTGAAGAGCAAAAATAACAGGTCACTTTTCTTACAATTTTTGGAAGGGACCCTTTATTTTTGCTCGAAAGTGTATCTTAGAAATTTCAAGCAAATCCATTTGAAACGGAAAGTGCGTAAAGAGTGGCAACACTGGCTGTCCAATTCCACAAATTAATTAATATTTTGTCACTACTACCACGCGATACTACTTATTTTTCGCGATAGCTTTCCTTTATCCCATACTAGAACTTAGCTATTTAAACTATTGAGGATTATTATACTAAATTACAAAAAAGGTGGTTTTCATTTACTAAGCTTCACTGAGAGCTAAGTCTGTACGCCCAACTTTTTCTTGTCTTGCTGTAATTTAAAATACTTTTAAACACATAGGTATTACCTGTATAAAATTAGGACGCTATTAATAAATTCCTTTATGGGTTAAAGCGGCGAATAGTTAGTTCAATAATCAGTTTAATAATGAAGAGTCCTGTTATTTAGCCACTAGCCGAGAATATATTGGCAATTCAGTTTTTACACCATGACATCAGTTGGCACAAAAAGAAATAAACCCAACGCGTGCCATGCGCTCTGAATATTCGGCGACTTTTATTAAATTCTGCCTTTTGTTGCAAAAAAATTACTACTATATCACAGTCACTGGGTCTTTACTTTAGTTTTTTTGTAGGCACGCTATATACTGCAAGCCCGCGTCGAATGTTTTATCGGCGATATAATATTATTATCTCGGAATGCAAGAATGAATGAGAAAAGGACCAATCTGTAATCAATATTACCAAAACAACACAGCGAAAACAAAAATAAAATGACTGTCTTGGTCCATCCAGTCCTGTGAAATAAAAAAAACGTTTTTTTTACTTTACTCTAAGGATTTGTATGTGTTTCCATAGCCAGATCTCTCTGTTGCTAGCGATATGAAACAGGGTGCTAGCGTCTCATTACAGGACAAAGAAATTTCGACCTGCTCTATTATGTGACACAATACGTAGGTAACAAGAGCAAGCTCATAATATAATAAGGTAAAGGCAGTCTGCTATTTTGTAGTTTCTTTACCCGAATACTTAAAGCGTCTCGTTTTTAGCGCTATTACAACATGTGAGGTGACCTGTCACTCCCAGTATTGTAACAAATAACTAATTACCGATGAAATCGCTGTGTTCAAAGTGGTCTGTTCAACATAACAGCGAAAATATCAAACATAAAAGTTTTGGGAAACACAATATTATTGCTCTAAGTGCCTAGCCTCTAGGTACTGTTAGGATAGGTTTTATAGGTCTACGGACTGACTGGTTTACGGACTGGTTGGTTCGTGTTTGTGCTCAAGTTCTATAAATCGAGCACTCGTTCGATTTTATCCCGGTTTTGTTTAGAACTTGAGGGCAGACGGGAGATCTCCTTGAACTAGGAATAAACCGTTTCCCTGGTAGGTATACTGTAACGTTCAATTTTATCAAAACTGAATAAACAAAGTATGAATGTAATACAATTGCATTTCTATTTCAAGTATAAGGGCCTTAAGCAACTAAAGTTTGTTTAGGACGCATCGTGATCCGTACTTGCCACATCGCGTAAAGCGCTGCGGGTGTCTATGGACAGTGGTGATCATTTACCATCAGGTGACCCACTAGTTCGTTTGTCTGGCCTCTCTAACATAAAAAAAACCGTCCGATTTAGGTAGTGCTCCAAAAGCACCCCCACAGTATTAAGAGTCTCGGAGCTAGGCCGCGAAATGACAATCAGGCAGACGAACAAGGCAAAACTATAAGTGTTATTTTTAATACATCCCATTCGGGATAGGCAAAGGACTCCAAGGCTATGCAGCCGCTATAAGTATGAGTTGCACCAAGTTACTTTAAACTATAACCCACGATTTTGACAAATATTTATCTGTCAAATTTACGTCAAAATCGTCGGATATGGTTAAAATTATTGTTAAAGTAACTTGGTGCAACTAAAACAGGGAAATTATTGCCATTTTGACAACGTATACACAGACTGGTTATCTACAGAATTTAAGCTCTAAAAACACAGCATAATCAATAAGAAGGGTAAGATATCGTTCCTTTTGTTTACGACTCTCCTTAGATTGCACTTGGCAGCCTTCGCGCCTCACACGCATTAAAACAAAAATAGTCCATTATTATTCAGGGTCGTTGCCAAAGCCGGTGCTGCCTCCTCTGACTCTCGCGTCTGCGGCAAATATCCGCGATTTGTGGCCACTTCTGCTCACAATGAAACCAAACAACCAACTTCTTGGTCGCTTTTGTTAAGATGATAAAAGCGAGTTTGTGCAAACATGCTTGTGTTGCAACTATACCACTTTCAAGTAGAGCTTGAAACAGAGTAGCTGGTGAAGACAGCTAAGCAAAGTTTAGGAAAAATAATATCCTATTAAATGTCGTAATACTAATAGTATTCTAGCATGCTAGCTTTTGTTCTACAACTTTTGTATAAACACCTGATTATAGAGACAAAGTTAAACTAAATCGTAGATTACATTTTAAAGTACATTTACAAATTACCTTGTTATTCCATTAAATATTTTTGCTGGTGGCAGGACCTCTCACACCATCATGTCACTAGCAAAGTAACATGTTTATTCATCAAATATCTTAAATATTATAATGCACTTAACTCAAGACAAAGATTAATTTTGTAGTTTAAACAAAAGCAAAGTTCAAGGTTCTTTAAAAGACAAACGCCAGTTTGTTGGCTCAATTCGAAGTCTGGTTTCTGTAAAGGAGATAATTATTTCAGTACATACTCCGCTAATCGCGAGACCTTTATTATCCGTCTACGACTTTTAAAAAGCGGTTCAGCAACTTCGATTCAGGCAAACATTTGCGAAATATTAAGCTCCAAAGTGCTTTTTAGCATTAGTGAATCAAAATACAAACTATTTTTTTATCCCGGAAATCTGCATAGTTTCCGCGCCACAAACGAATTCTTCGTAGACGAAGTCGCGGGTAAGATATAGTTAAAGACAAATCAACGTCCCTTCCACATTAAAGACAAAACTCCAAACTAACTCGGCTCCCAATAAACGAATAACATGAAAGTAAATTTCGACACACAAAGTATTTTCATGAGAAAACAAAAATATTGCTTATCATGCAAAGTGAATCAATCACTGAGCTACTTTTATTGCTTGCGAACTGAGTAAAATGTTTTGTGCTTACTCTAAATATTGGGAGAGTTAGTGAGACCGGGGCCCAATTCACAAATCCACAGTTCAGAGACAGTAAAACCATTCGAATCATGATCCACAGCAGAACATTTTCACAGAAATAGTCAGTAATTTGTTACTTTCAGCGTTTCGTGCAGTCATGATTCGAGAACATTTTTAAGCCATTTAAATGGGTCTCAAAACAACTATTAAATGAATCAAAGTGACCTATTTAAAATGTGCGAAATTACCCCAAATTTAAAACCGCAATACAAATACTGGTTACGTTTTGTCACAGATGATATCAGTTCCCGAAATAACGTGTGGCTTATTGTCCGGAAAATAATGGGCATCCGTCGGGAAAGTGAAAAACCGCGACGGAAACCCACACACGTATACAACGATTTGTTCAAATACATTGAATCACAACTTTGTCGGCGGCTACAGTACAGAATAATGTGGAAAATCGTAATGCAAAAGTTACTAGCTGTTGCATAACGCAATAGTGGGAGCTCTGACTAGATTTTATGTTACGAAAGGTCAAAGTATCTACTCCTTCTATAGTAATAGGTTCGCATGATTAATGTTTAACTGTGAATATGGGATAAACCATTGATATTTCGCTCGTACCTTGAAATCGGGTCGTTATGGAAATCTCCAGGGCAACAGATCCGTTTTCATTGTTCGCCTACATTACGAGGAATAAAGTCATGGTCCACTAGAGATTGATACAGCAAGGAGACAGATAACTCCCTCGAAATCCCTTAAACAATCTTCATCATAAATAAAGCCGTGCCTCCACCTGACGGGCAAGACGCTGCAATAAATCTTAGCTCGACTAATCTAAACAGTCCCCGAAAGAAAAACTGCCGCGAAAAGTGTATCACGTACTCGGGTATTTTATAAACTGCTAACGTTTGCGTATAATGGTGTATGGGTCGGGTATGGACTCGTAACGCGAATTTTAGGCTTACACATGAAACATTTTTTAGACCTTTATCGCTGCGGAAGCTCTCGGTGTGTTTGTTAAGATCGCTGTTACATAAGGAATTGAGGATTTAGGCGAGGTATTCTCCGTGACTAGCTTATCAAGCGAACTATAGGAGAAACATGTTTACAATTGTATTATTTTTCTTATTGCGAGAAATGATAAAGGGAAAGTTGAAAGCGAGTGACGCAAAGCTACTCGGCATTTGTACAAAATACGTATCATATTTATGAAATCTAGTACGTATTTCATTAATGTCATCTTGTATACAAAACTTCTTTAATATTCACGAACTCGCAGTAATATTACGCTTAGCAGCTATGCCTAGTAATTCGCTGCGAAGTAATTTTGATTTTAATAAAAATATCCAAGATTAGAAGTTCTTCGACGCTTGTTTGCTACACTGATATTAACTTTGTAACGTCTGTGATTAAGTTTTAGCTTTTGGAGCATATTCAAATCGCTTGAGATCCGTCGACCATTTATAAAACTTACACAAAGATTCAGATACTTTCCTTACAGTCCTTCCGAAATTGTTATACAAATTTATTTTACCCTGCAAAACTTTTTCACAATAAACAAAATCTAAGTAGTTATGGACGAACTTATGAAAGCAAATAAAGAAAAACCAAATGGTAAATATACGCTCATGTCTCAAAAAGAATTGCAGAGTTGTTAAACAATTATCAAAAATTGCGATATCGAATGGATGAGAAGAAAATTTAGACGTACTCATACGATTCCAGCGAAAAGAAAACGCATTACAAACCAATTAGTTTTTAGATTAATTGCGACACAAGCTAATCCATGCATAACGTTTTTTAACTATTTCACTGCACAAGCATTGCGTTCTGGGTTTTCGTTACTAATTGACTGTTTTGTAAGACAAGAGTTACGATTTATGGAATTGTAAGGCAAGCGCATAACACAGCGGTTACATAAGATCATGTACTTACATCTTTCTTGTTTTCGCAAGTACATAATAATAATACATATTAATATGTAATAAGGACGTGACGGTGTTGCGTATTGAAATAAGCCTGTCATTAGATATCTAAAGGTATAGAATTATAGGCGTTTTCTTGACGTTAGTCACACGTATAAATTGTCGCGGCATTCGATCTGCAGAATGGTAAATTACTACGTTACGGACTTAAGAAATAATCGGTTTTGTAAATTATAGTGTGAGTAACGAAAGTGAAATGACTTTCGTTTATTCAAACCGTTGAAATTTTAAACGTTTAAACAGAAATCTACGTTGCATCAAAGTTTTCCCCACTGAGTTGGTGGTTCCTGTGTCTTCAACATTTTCGTGTGATTTTAAATTTGTGCAAGACAAAACAGGTATCTTTACAATACCGTGTGCGTTAGTCATTGAAATGCCAAATGACTCAAGCCGACTTCTAAGAGTAGGTACAACCCAATTTAATAGAATCAAACGTATAAATATTGAAGGTCCATTCCATTCATTCACTTGAGTCGCTTGCATCACTAATTCCAATATCACGCCTTTACAAACGTATACATAATGCATTGTATATTTATACGCTTTAGTTTAGTAAAGGCGATGCAACAAGAAACCTGTATGCATCTGGTTAACCTTGACATATACTCTGATACGATAATGGAGTACCGAGCCAACAGTAAGAGTATAACAGTAGGTCAGCATCCTATAAGCTCGAGGCAGAGCCTTCCTTTTGCTTTCATTATGTTTAAGGCAACTGTCTGATGTGCTAGCCAGCGTTTGCAAGTTAATATTAAGGGAGCAGCCCGATATTTAGACGAAATTCCTTTACTACATCTACGTAGATATAGTCAGCAGAAATTGAACTTTACCGCTCTAAGTTTCAGAGTCTTTGTTCCTTGTTAATCATTAGATTAAAAGCATTTTTCACTTACAGTCAACGCGACAAGAAACTAAACAGCTGATCTAGATACTCAACGTCCGCTACGCACGGACGCACTAGCGTATTACGCTACACTCCGCGAGCTAAACCTTAAGTTGTTGGGTTACATGTCTTTTCTACAAGTATAAATGTCTCTCCTACTGTAGCTTGTATCGCTTACAGTCGTTAAATATTTAAACAGCTATGTACGATTTTAAGCCGTAATACTTATGAATTTAGAATCATAATGATGTCAAGCGTAATTAGCGAGCTTACCGCCGCCTCGGTGAGCGTTAACAGGTACTTAAGGCAATGCCATGCTCCATCAAATATGTATAAGGCTGGAACATACACTTGAGAAAAACAGATTAAGCTGGAAGCACATTGGAGGATGACGGTTCTGTATAGGTAGGTACTGAGGGCTGTTTGATGGGCTTCTAAAGATTGGGTTTCATATTTTGTAGGATGATTTTTAATGGCCTTTATCTGTATGTTATTGAATCCGGCTGTTTACTCGTTGAGCAAATAATATTTAGGCAGAATTTAGTTAGTCGAAGGTGCAAGTTAATTTATATTTTACATTGGCAATATTTAATTTGATATACACAACATTTTTTTTATTTAAACAGGTCTTGCCAGATGACGAACTTCGTCTCCAGGTGGCTTAGGTATATTTGGCCATAGCTTTACTTCTCGGATGTCTCGTGTTCTAGTTATCAGTTTACTCGTAGTTTAGATGAGATAGGTGCAAAATTCATTGTTGCCTTACGGAACCCCAGCGGCGGTATTTGCGTGTTGATCACACGTCACGTGGAGTCAATTTACGATCTGGTTCATGTAAAGTAAGTTAAAGCCCAAAGCGCTATGTAAATTGCGCCCATAACATCAATCATTGTGGACACTTTTTTGCAGCTGTTCTGAAAGACGTGCCTGTTATTGTTCATTGAGGCTTGTATTATTAAACCGATCTGATATCCACATTTTGATGTTTATCTATAGATTTCTTTAAGTAAAACAGACAGAGACGCGATGAGGTCTTAGTGTAATAAACGTGTCGATCCCGTTAAAATGACAAAGAAACGGATCGTGGGGTTTACGGGAGCTGCGGTTGTTCTTGTCGCACGTTATTTCAGTCTGATGAATAAGCAATAGATTGCTCAAATACCAACTTTTGAAACTAATCATCACCCAAGTGAATGCCTATTGAAACAGTCTCAAGTCAACATTAACTAGAACCTGTCAAAGCGAATGAATTTGTTAAGGAATTTAGAAATAATTAATTAGTCTCAAGTACACTTAGTTACGGAGAGCGCCATCTAGGGTAATCACGGCGAACCACTATTGATGGTGAGCGAAAATCTGATGCTAGCAAACCGAGTTAGTAGTACAATTTTAAGAAATAGAGGGCGTTATTGGTTATACAAAATACATAACTATTTAATTATAATAGAAATTAGATAGAAAATTAGTAATTATATAAGTAAAGAGAATGCTAGTGCCAACATTATTATGTAATCAAAATATTATCCACAAATAATCTATGTAGGGCTCAGAAAACGAGAGTTTGAATGATAAACATTTGTATTTATTATGAGGAAATTATCGAAAACGCAAGGAAAACAGAATCGGAAACAAATAGAGTATAGTATTAAGTACATTCTGTAAATATTTCATTAATATTGGTACAAAGCTTAATTAGTAATTAGAGAGTAAAGATACCATAATTGTGGTAATTGTGGACTGAAACTTGCACATAAAAAAATACGGGAAACAGGGATTTGCGAATTAAAATAAATAGAAATTAGAATGGATTGATTAGAAAGCATTATTAAAGTAAGGAGATAATTAAAAGTTAATTAAAAGTCATGAAACGAGAGTGGTGGTGGAAAATGGCGGGTGTGCCCAATGTGCTTCATGTGTCGAATGTAGCCAATGTGTTTAGAATGCTCAGAATGACTGACCAAGGTTATAAAAGGGAGCGGGACATTTGAACGGGGCGCATTATTTTTTAGAATTTTGAAGAGTAAGGTTATTTTTATCTTGAGATTTTTGGCGCGCACTTTATTATTAGTTTTTTTAGAGAGTAGAGTCATTAATTTCCTGGTACGGTCATTTTTATATTGGAATATTCATAATTGGTTTTAATTTGGGTTATTTTGAGTTGTTGATAATTCTGTAAATTTCCATATAAAACGAATCAATTTACAAGAGTTATTTTGGGGATTGTATTTTAGTATTTTATCGTAATTTTATATTATTTGCGGAGTGAGTATTGTCTAATAGTTTTATTCTTCAGGACTTCAGGTGGAGAATAGTTTGCTATTTTCATAGTAGTGAATTATTTTCTAGTGTAATTTATTATTGAAATATTTAAGTCAAGTTCCTTCTAGGGGAACTAAGTTTCTGTGGGATTGTGATTCGCTACCTCTGTAGGAAGTGGATTATTATCTTACGCATTTGTACTAACCCATTATTTTCTGTGTCATTCCCACCTCTTCAAACTCGCAGTGTCAGGGATTTAATTTAAAATAAGACTTTGGCCGTAATCTGGCGATAATTTCTCGTCCAGAGCCAAAGCAGTTTGATTTCCCTGATAATTCGCATTTCGAAACCCAACGGTGCCAACGTCAGAATGCGATATGCGAGTCTTCGCTGCAAGGGTGAGCTTGCAGGATTTGATCCCGTCTAGGCAGGGTCAAGTTTACATACTCACACGGTTTTCTGATGGACTGCGTCTGATATTTGTACCATGGATTTGGGTTGTCGCAAGACGCATCTTTTCAGGCGTGAAAGTTATCAGAAAGTCGTTTCATTATTTATAATATTTATTTACACACATTGTAGGTATCCTTTCCGCTGGTTCCCTCCTCTTAGGGGCTATATTGCCAGGGAACTAGCAACATTTAGGCCGACGTGTTAGGGACCCATAGGAACACACCGTCTTTTGCTGTTAGGAGTTTAGGAGATTTGCATTGCACCTCGCAAATCTAACATTACACTAAATGTAAATAAGGGTCGTTCCCTAGAGTTGTTTTACCTACAGAGCTAGGGGTCTCGGACAAGCTTAAAGTACAATTTAGGAATGTTAGGGAAGTAGGCAGGGACATTTCCAGCTAAATAAATAGTTAAGTTGTAGATTGATTTAGTTAGTTTATTTATAAAATTTCAATGTAAGGATGGTTGTTTCAATACATGACTGCTAGCACAAGGTCGATTTTAAAATAATAAGTTGACTGGATATCTAATATAAATAATAGATGGAGTAAATTATAAAAATTCAGATTCCGCATAAAAGGAAGTAATATTAAACCAGTGAGTACAGTGAACTCCGTTGAGAATTCTACACCACGAGGGGGAATATCCAACATAAGCTGTAGTTACTTGAATTGTATTTAATTTCATAAATAAAACAAGAAATGTTTTATTCTGTCTATTATAGAAATACTACTATAATTTCATACCTTCTAGTGTTCAGTACTTTGAGATAACCATTCTGCAGTATAATATCCTTAGGCTAAGTTAGAAATAATAGTCAATATTTATAAGTATAACCACTTTCGTTAAGAACTCTTTATGTTTCATTCCCGTTATAAACTATTAACAGAAAGTAAAGAATAGTAAACCTTAGTTATAAGAGAGCTGTCATTGACATCAAAATGAGGTCAAGGACCTGTTATCATCTTAATAATAATAAAGTATGGTAAAATCTGATTAATGGAATTAATAGAGTCATAATATCCATAGAGGATAGTAAATCAAATAGTTATTGAAAGTAGAGTTTAGTAGAGTAGAAACTGTGTCAGTATTATAGAACTTTAATTAGCACCATTGTTAGTGCATAGTTTTTCAGCAACATGATTCTTCACGAAGGATTATTTTGTTAGCTGGTGGCGTAGGGGTGGAAATAGGGGAAGGATGGAGTTCCACCCGGGGCCATTGTGGCCCCGGTACCCTCTACAATACTGATACATTTATAGTCTAAGAATAGTACAGCTAGGTAGTAAATTCATCAGGTATTCTAAGTATTTTTAGTGTGTTCAAATGATAGGATTCATTCTTGCTTTTCACTTAAAGTTCATTGGGTTACTTACTGTATGTTAGTCACAACGTAGGTCCTACAAACGCTAGACGAATCACCAGGCCAAGGTGTTAGATTATCTTTAATTAGGTTAGATTTTAGGTTATGTAGGTTAAGTTTAGGTTAAGTATTTAAGTTAAGGATTTTGTTAGTTAAAAACACTAGTAGTTAAGAGGCCACAGAGGGGGGGGGTTACAATTTGAAGGATACCGTGACCAAGGATGTGAATAGCAATAATAGGATATGAATAGCATTACTAGAACTTAGTGTAAGATAATTATGAAGTCATAGGTATTTAGATTCATTTAGATGTGTTTTGAGGTTAAAATAAGTATGTATGTGTATAAGACTAGAATAACTACTTAAGTTTCACTGGAACTGGTCTGAGCACTATTCGATTTTAGTTAACTAAAATAGTCCAACTAGTTATTTATGTTAGTTGGCAAATAGTGTGATAGGTTAGTCTAGACTTTAAGTGTTATCTTGGTTAGGCCGAGTGGTTGTTTTCTGTTAAGCAACCACAATTTGCTGTTCGTGAAATGGAGGTGAAGTAAGAATGAATATGAATAAATAGGACGATGAACACAATTAAATTTTAACATTGTACTAAGTAATAAGGACTTTAATAGGAATAGGTATACAGGTTTTCACTAGGTAGGCTGAGGAATCTTTTAGATAGCACTTCACTGAAGTCACTTTCACTTTATATCACTGTAATCCATTCTGAAAACAAAATAAGTTGAGTCTTGAATGGTTTCTCGTAGAACTATCAATGTGCGGTGTTTCTATTGCAATCCATGTTTGTAGACGCTGCATATGATTACTTAGATCGTATTTGCAATTATCTGCTGTTCCAAATTAGATTCTTGAAGTCCAGCTAATTAAAATATGACAGAAAACAGAATTAAGTTGGACAAGCAATTTAGTCAGCCGCCATTTTGTCTTTTGTCAAGAGTAGAGTAAGGTTATCAATCAATAGACGATTTTGAGTCACGTGACTTTTGAAGTAAAAGTTAAAGATGGCGTTCAAATTGACCAATAGGCATCGATCGCTCGAGTATTGGAAACTGATAAGAATGTTGTAGCAGTTGTAGTCAGATGGCGCCATAGTCGCATTTTAGTAGGAGAAATCTGATAAGAGTGATAATGCTCTGATAAGATAATTGATAAGATAAGATAATCAACAACGTTGAGGTTGTGTGAAAGGTATTAAGTGGATCTGTTCTGCGGACTGATAACAAATTATTATTTGATAAACTAAGCTAAGACAAGGGTCGTTCATATATTTTGTTGAAAAGTACTGGAAAAATAATTAGTTCATTTTATTATCACATGGGAAAACTGAATACCTAACTGGTCATGGTAGATATTGGAAATTGATTGTTACTAAAACAACAAATTCAATCCATGGAACAAACTGATGCTAAAGCTAGTTGCAGTAGGCAGGCATTTCATTTGTTTAAAATGTTAAGAGAAGTTCCATAACTCAACACAAGTTTAAGCTTTAAAACATGACTGTGTGATAGTAAATAGGCAAAACGGTTAATTAGATTATTCCAGTTTTAGAAAATCAAAACTATTTATGCATTCAAGCGCAAACCGTGCATAGAATAAGTAAAGTATTTTCATGAATATCAAAACAAGAGATGCATCAAAAATCGGTTTAGCTTTTTGGAATGGCATTCTCTAAGCATGAACAAGCAAAGACATAGAAATGTAAATAAGTCTGTCGGCTTGCAGCATTCTGATAGTTTAGTATGTTAGTCAGTTTGGATTTGGCAAGTAGACATTTTGAATTAAAATATACAAAATAAAAACTAGAAAAGAACGCCATTTAAGTGTAACATAATTGTTTGATATCGTTAATTACTCATAATAAAGTAATAAAGAATCCAACTAGAAAGAGTAAAAATTATTTTTGAATTATGCAGTATGAGGTTGGACCCGATTGACAAAAATAAATAGACTAATTAAGAATAATAACACAGATAAGATAAGTAGGCAGATTCAGTACGTAAAGTATAGTATGTTTAATGCAATAGGAGGTAACAGGAAATAACTCGCAAAGAAGTTTTATTAGTGATTGTTAATTACAGTTGTTTGCATACTAAATGTTTTGTTGGAGAGCATGCCAAAATATTAATTTTATTTTGAAATAAAATAGTTGCATAAAGGTCGCAGGCAGACATTCTAGAGAAAGGTAGTGCAAACGGTGACAGTACAGATCTTGAGAGCTTCACTGGCATATGGTCGTAACTATTCGCCGCTCCGTCTGTGCATTTTGAGTGGTTGCTCGCATCCAGGCATGGTTGAATGATTGAATTTTAAACTTGACAGTATTGTTTGAACTCCCGGACAGTTGGAGTATCTGTAAACAAAATAAATGTTAATTTCTTTTATATACAACAGACAGACAAAGTACAGAAAATAAATTGCCATGTTCAAATTCCATGTCATAGATTATTATAGTTATATCGGGTTATAGTGAGATTATTATATGAAGGAAATTACAATCTAAATAATTGTTCATGGGATATTCTTATAGTGCATAGGCTAGTAACACATTGGTTTTACAAATCTATACTAAAATTATAAAGAGAAACGATTTGTTTGTTTGTTTGTTAGTATTGGTTGTTTGGTTACATTGAATAGGCTTCTAAACTACCTGGTATTGATCAAGTAATTGATATATTTTGAATAATTCTTCCACCGTTAGAATCCTACATTGTCCCGGATAAACATAGCCTATATTTGAATCCACACAGACAAAGTTGTGGGCTGAAGCTAGTTATATTTAATTACTATTGAAGTCTGACAAGATAATTAAAGAAATAGTAACAAACATCAATGAATAGAAATGATTTAAGTGGTTATATATTATTATTTTGCAAGCGGGATGTATTGAGATACTAGTGTTAACATGCAACATTGTCAGCATAAAATCATTCCATTCATAATGTCATTCCTACATACAATGTAATTTCCTGGCATAAAAGTTTAGTCTTTTTTTTAATTAAATATTACAAGGTATTATAACTGCTAAATTTCAACTTGAACGGAGTCATTAATATAATGAACAATCAGTAGGGCTAGCAGATGTTTACTCTATTTACATACCATCAAGCCTTAATTTCCGTAGGGGTGAACAGAAACTACTTTGTATCATTTGCTACATGTCTGACAAAGTTTATCATGTTACGGAATAGATATTATACGGCTATAAAGAATAAAAATAGATTATTGGTTAAGGAAACTTACTGTAGGAGTTTAGTAGATTGGATATCTGCATGTTTCATTTAAGTTTGGTTGTCAATCTAAGATCCTTAGTATATTTAGCATTTGTAAACAAATGACACAGTTCAAGGGGTGTGAAGGCAAATTGTATCCTTGTTGTTCACGTTAGAATTCTCTTTGGCACATTTTAGTATCTTGATTGCAGTCTGGAAATAGAAACGAACAATTATTGATTAACAAGTGACAGGGACACCAGTAGTTAAATTTAGTCCATTTCGAAACGAAATAGTTTCCCAGTTACTATAATAGCAACTAAGAATGACTGAGGAAATGTATGTTCAGGAAATAAATAATAAAATAGATGAATAACCGGTACTAACCTGTAATACAACTTATACAACAAAGGATAGTTAGTTGATTTAGTTCATGGTGCCGACAATGATTTATAAAACATTTTGATTGAATATGAGATATCGAATCGCATATTACTGGGTACTTTCTCATATTGGTTTTGTCCACAACTTTCCATATCGATTTAAAATAAAATGATCCGAAACGAAATATTTATCGATCAAATCAATAACGTTTAATGCGCGGCAGCGGCACGTCATAGACAAATACGCTAGAGCTAGAAACTTTTTAAAAATCTTGACAGCTGGTCGCGTTCAGGAAAGCAAAGGGGTTTGCACCCATACAGTAAAGTCGTAGGATAGTTGAATGAATTGTAATTATCAAAGGCTATAGAAATAATTTTATGACATGTTAATGTTTTAGTGTTGTCTTAAATAGCGTTGACAGTAGAGTGATCGTATATGACAGTTCAAACGGTTAATGAAGTGAAGTAGTAAAATTTAAATAAATTAAGTATGTAGTGTAATAAAATAAGTAAGTAATTCCAGACAGTATTTGAGGGATGCCATTGACTGTTGGCTAAGTTTTTGACCGTATTACCGTACAACGTTGCCGAGGTTTTGTCACAAGATTTTAATTATATCTTTGCTCTTTTGATATTGGCGAAGTTGTCGTCGCTATGTCGATTTTATGTGCCACGGATAGGAATAGGAAGAAAAAGTATGTACTAAATAACATTGAATTGATTAAGTAATAAATAAGTTTTGAAGTATTCTCGGTTGAGGGATTTTAAGGGTAAGGTCAAAGAAAATTATTATTGATGTGAGATGTGTATTGTATTGTATTAATCGAACAGATTTTAATAGGCATATCTAAGTTAGGAATACTGAAGGCTAAGTGATTAATTGACTATCAATAAATTATCACAGATTCTTAAAAATTCTAAGCTAAATAGAATGTCAATTTATATATAGTTAAGTAGAGAATTTATTTAGGTCTGTCCCACAGTTGATCAGTCAGTCAGGTCAGTGCATTCTATCATCTCTGAATGGGATGAAAATACATTTATTAAAATCGGATTAATAAAATCATAGAAATTACGTTATAGGCCATGCGGCTGGCAACACAACCACAGTCTTGCTAAGCTTTGCTTGCATAGCTTTTTGTCTTGTTACCTTAGAGTCTGTCTACCTCGTGGGGGATGGAGACATGATTTTTGTTTGTTTTGTTTGTGTTGGTTGTATTAATAATGGTAGACTTGTAGAGTTAGTGAGACAACTGAAAACAGCAAAGACTTGTTTGACAATAAATCCTGATGATCCGAGTTCGATTCCCGGCCATAGCTTTACCTTTTGGATTTTTCTATGTGTTCTAATTTTCACTGACATTTAGAAATTGACAATAAATGTTCGAGGAACGAAGGGGCGTTATAGAACATGTATTTAATTATTGAATTAAGTTATTACCTATTAATAGAGAATACATTTTAATTGAATTAAAATAATAAGCAAGTAGATTAATTTAAGTCATAATGTAAGTATGGTATAAAAAAGTATGACTTAAATAAGCTAGGCAAATGTAATTTTAATTAGGAAATTTAGTTAAGAGTGATTAAAAGAAAATAGAGATTCTTTAGTTATAATAATTAATTAAGAGAATTAGGGGTGAATTTTATGAGTGTTACTATATTAGGAGAAACTAGGAAACATTAACAGATTTAAATAAAAATAAAAAATTAGTTAAAATTATGTAATGTTTTCCTTAACAATTAATATCAATCTTTTTAAATTGAATCTGAATAAAGGCTAATAATAGTAATAATTATAAAACAGATTTAAAAACGCCTAACTTTATTGATGTCACTGACAGTATAGGAGTAAAGAAATTTTGATGTAATTATATTATTAAGATTGAGACTTAGTTAGTAGTTTAATGATGGGGGTGAAACATAACGGTTTCATATGTATATTGATTAAAGATTTTGATATTTGATTATCTCTTATTTAAGTTAGAGATAGAGAGGCATGTTAGCATTAGAAGGAGTATGAAATAAAGTGAAAATAATTGTGAACTTAATATGGCTAGTTTCACCAAAACTCTGTGTATTTTAAAGACAAAGAGCTCTTTTAGTATATAAGTTAGAAAGAAAAGATGTTCGTTTTACTTAGAGAAATGATGTTTTAGTCGGCCGGAGTGTAACTCGAATATAGGAGATGGATAAAGGATGGCATAATGATAGAATTGTGATAGTGAGGCCTATGTCAGAAGAAGAGTGTTCAAAAGTAAGAAAAGGTCAATAATATTATCATGTCTAAAAGTTAAAAACGAATCATTTACTGATAGTTATTCTAGAAACAGTACACTGACAAAAGGACTATTTGTTAGTAGGTGTTAGGTTTAAAACCAAAAAGGATATTTCTTCAAAATATCTAAGGTTGTGATTGACTAAACAAATGGTTACTTTACTCTACTCGTTGGAAAGAACTAAGAATTTACACTGCACATGCGCCAAATTTGGATGTTGTTTGTGTCAGACTGGAACTCTAGGGTAGATGGAGGTTTAATGGGGAATGCTGCACTCTTGCTAAGCGATTAAGCCATGCGCAAAAATAAAGCATGTTCAAGGATTGCTCTTTTTTGGAAGGAACCAGTTATATGGCATTTCATGTTAGAATGGGCATAAATGATGTATAGCTGCACCCATTATGGGTTCTGCTGCCTCACAACCAGTGGATTCTTGCTAAGATTGACGATCTGGCATTGTGGAAATTCCATCATTATAATTGACATTATTGGTCTAGAGACTTCGGAAGGGGGCAGATAGCAACCAGATTTGGTATAAAAACACACAACAACTACACGTCTATTATAAATATCAGTAAAATAACAAAAATAATACATTCGCTTTATAAAAAAAAAAAAAATTAAAAAAAAAAAAAAAAAATTTAGTAACTTTTCCCACTTTAGCTAGATTTCAAAGAAATTAGCCGCAGTAATAAAAGTTAAGGGGTGATTGAAACAGTCTCAAGTCAACATTAACTAGAACCTGTCAAAGCGAATGAATTTGTTAAGGAATTTAGAAATAATTAATTAGTCTCAAGTACACTTAGTTACGGAGAGCGCCATCTAGGGTAATCACGGCGAACCACTATTGATGGTGAGCGAAAATCTGATGCTAGCAAACCGAGTTAGTAGTACAATTTTAAGAAATAGAGGGCGTTATTGGTTATACAAAATACATAACTATTTAATTATAATAGAAATTAGATAGAAAATTAGTAATTATATAAGTAAAGAGAATGCTAGTGCCAACATTATTATGTAATCAAAATATTATCCACAAATAATCTATGTAGGGCTCAGAAAACGAGAGTTTGAATGATAAACATTTGTATTTATTATGAGGAAATTATCGAAAACGCAAGGAAAACAGAATCGGAAACAAATAGAGTATAGTATTAAGTACATTCTGTAAATATTTCATTAATATTGGTACAAAGCTTAATTAGTAATTAGAGAGTAAAGATACCATAATTGTGGTAATTGTGGACTGAAACTTGCACATAAAAAAATACGGGAAACAGGGATTTGCGAATTAAAATAAATAGAAATTAGAATGGATTGATTAGAAAGCATTATTAAAGTAAGGAGATAATTAAAAGTTAATTAAAAGTCATGAAACGAGAGTGGTGGTGGAAAATGGCGGGTGTGCCCAATGTGCTTCATGTGTCGAATGTAGCCAATGTGTTTAGAATGCTCAGAATGACTGACCAAGGTTATAAAAGGGAGCGGGACATTTGAACGGGGCGCATTATTTTTTAGAATTTTGAAGAGTAAGGTTATTTTTATCTTGAGATTTTTGGCGCGCACTTTATTATTAGTTTTTTTAGAGAGTAGAGTCATTAATTTCCTGGTACGGTCATTTTTATATTGGAATATTCATAATTGGTTTTAATTTGGGTTATTTTGAGTTGTTGATAATTCTGTAAATTTCCATATAAAACGAATCAATTTACAAGAGTTATTTTGGGGATTGTATTTTAGTATTTTATCGTAATTTTATATTATTTGCGGAGTGAGTATTGTCTAATAGTTTTATTCTTCAGGACTTCAGGTGGAGAATAGTTTGCTATTTTCATAGTAGTGAATTATTTTCTAGTGTAATTTATTATTGAAATATTTAAGTCAAGTTCCTTCTAGGGGAACTAAGTTTCTGTGGGATTGTGATTCGCTACCTCTGTAGGAAGTGGATTATTATCTTACGCATTTGTACTAACCCATTATTTTCTGTGTCATTCCCACCTCTTCAAACTCGCAGTGTCAGGGATTTAATTTAAAATAAGACTTTGGCCGTAATCTGGCGATAATTTCTCGTCCAGAGCCAAAGCAGTTTGATTTCCCTGATAATTCGCATTTCGAAACCCAACGGTGCCAACGTCAGAATGCGATATGCGAGTCTTCGCTGCAAGGGTGAGCTTGCAGGATTTGATCCCGTCTAGGCAGGGTCAAGTTTACATACTCACACGGTTTTCTGATGGACTGCGTCTGATATTTGTACCATGGATTTGGGTTGTCGCAAGACGCATCTTTTCAGGCGTGAAAGTTATCAGAAAGTCGTTTCATTATTTATAATATTTATTTACACACATCGTAGGTATCCTTTCCGCTGGTTCCCTCCTCTTAGGGGCTATATTGCCAGGGAACTAGCAACATTTAGGCCGACGTGTTAGGGACCCATAGGAACACACCGTCTTTTGCTGTTAGGAGTTTAGGAGATTTGCATTGCACCTCGCAAATCTAACATTACACTAAATGTAAATAAGGGTCGTTCCCTAGAGTTGTTTTACCTACAGAGCTAGGGGTCTCGGACAAGCTTAAAGTACAATTTAGGAATGTTAGGGAAGTAGGCAGGGACATTTCCAGCTAAATAAATAGTTAAGTTGTAGATTGATTTAGTTAGTTTATTTATAAAATTTCAATGTAAGGATGGTTGTTTCAATACATGACTGCTAGCACAAGGTCGATTTTAAAATAATAAGTTGACTGGATATCTAATATAAATAATAGATGGAGTAAATTATAAAAATTCAGATTCCGCATAAAAGGAAGTAATATTAAACCAGTGAGTACAGTGAACTCCGTTGAGAATTCTACACCACGAGGGGGAATATCCAACATAAGCTGTAGTTACTTGAATTGTATTTAATTTCATAAATAAAACAAGAAATGTTTTATTCTGTCTATTATAGAAATACTACTATAATTTCATACCTTCTAGTGTTCAGTACTTTGAGATAACCATTCTGCAGTATAATATCCTTAGGCTAAGTTAGAAATAATAGTCAATATTTATAAGTATAACCACTTTCGTTAAGAACTCTTTATGTTTCATTCCCGTTATAAACTATTAACAGAAAGTAAAGAATAGTAAACCTTAGTTATAAGAGAGCTGTCATTGACATCAAAATGAGGTCAAGGACCTGTTATCATCTTAATAATAATAAAGTATGGTAAAATCTGATTAATGGAATTAATAGAGTCATAATATCCATAGAGGATAGTAAATCAAATAGTTATTGAAAGTAGAGTTTAGTAGAGTAGAAACTGTGTCAGTATTATAGAACTTTAATTAGCACCATTGTTAGTGCATAGTTTTTCAGCAACATGATTCTTCACGAAGGATTATTTTGTTAGCTGGTGGCGTAGGGGTGGAAATAGGGGAAGGATGGAGTTCCACCCGGGGCCATTGTGGCCCCGGTACCCTCTACAATACTGATACATTTATAGTCTAAGAATAGTACAGCTAGGTAGTAAATTCATCAGGTATTCTAAGTATTTTTAGTGTGTTCAAATGATAGGATTCATTCTTGCTTTTCACTTAAAGTTCATTGGGTTACTTACTGTATGTTAGTCACAACGTAGGTCCTACAAACGCTAGACGAATCACCAGGCCAAGGTGTTAGATTATCTTTAATTAGGTTAGATTTTAGGTTATGTAGGTTAAGTTTAGGTTAAGTATTTAAGTTAAGGATTTTGTTAGTTAAAAACACTAGTAGTTAAGAGGCTATTTCATTGGGGGGGTTACACTATGAGTAAATAAGAATACGTAGATAACTGTTTTTTTTATAACAGGGGGTAAACGGAAAAGTGAGTCGCCTGATGGATAGCATTTACCGCCGCCTATGGACGTCTATATAGGTTACGAGAGCATTGGCATTGCCGGCTAATTAACAGAATTCCGTCGTCGTATATGCAAAACAGAAACATCCAAGCCCGACTAAATTATTTTCCAAAAATCGTTTAAAAATTACCAACTCAGTCACGAGCGAGTGAATATAATCGCCTGCATCTGCTACGTCCCAAGTTTCAACGGTGAGTCTTGATTTAGCTGCAATGATTTTCAACTTAACATCGACTTTCATTCCGAAGTCACGTCAAAGAAAACCGTGATGGAGTCGTGTTTAAATGCACTTAACGAACGATCCCAGTCGTCTCGCCGGCGGCTGCAGCGAGATCGGCAATTTGCAAAATTGCAGTAGCAGGGGTCCCTCGTAATTGTGCCCCCTGTAAATAAATACGGATAGGTTTCTCCATCCCTGAGAATTAAGCAGAGAAACGTGTCCGTTTACGTACGGATGATTTCTTCGGAAGATCTACAAGTATCCACTGACTGTAGAGGTAGAAATACGGCAGACGTGTCAACACTTAATTGTAAGTTACATTATAGTCGTTATAATATGAGCAAAACGAATGTAACACTTACTCGTATTCTCGCCTGTTCACTTGTGTGTGAGGAATTGTCAAATAGATTATAGATTCAAAATCCAATAATGAACAGTTCTTATGTTTCCAGCGTCTAAAATACTTAGTATGAAATTCTCATAGTGTATTTGAAACTGACGCCAGCCAAAAGCGGCTTAATTTGCAATAATGACTCGGCATCTCGTTGTATAGTGAGATAATGAATGTCTTTGGGAATAAAAATGCCAGCCTAATATAACGTCAAAATATCCAACTACACATTGAGAGCTTTAATTCATGTGTAAATAATTGCTAATGTTGTGGTAGTGTCAAAGTTGTGATTATGTTCAAGCTTTGTTCCTTTTGTCTTAGTTTCTGTTTCACAATTGTAGCTAGTTATTTAATTGTATAATGTCAAACGTTGTCGTTTCTACATTTCTGCAGGTTATTCTGTGGCACTCGCAATCGCGTCGAGTAATAGCTGTCAATACCCGTCGAACGCCGACGTTTTGCAACCAAACATGCATCAGGTAGAAATCGAATGAATTTCGATTTGTTTACATGGTTCTGCACCGTTCCTGTTGTAAGCTTCATTAAATCTGGATTAACAGGCGTTATATCCATGCTATATTTGTAAACCGGGGATTAAATAATACAGAGTGGTTTTTTTACACGAGATGATGTTTTAACATAAAACTGATAATATAGGCAGAGATGGACAGAAAAGCTGAGAACACTGATCAAAAAAATGAGCAGTTGGTGGTAAATAAAGTGACACAACAAGCATTTTACACGCACACACACACACAAATCACGTCTAGGTACATCCCTTACGGGGTAGATAGAGCCTGAGGTAACAAGACCTAAAGGCAACTTTTAGCATGATTGTAGGCGTATAGGTGGAAAGGGGGAAACAAAATAGGTTGCTATAGCCGCATCGCCTATACAATGATTCCAAAGAATTTCGCCCATTTCCTAGATGAGCTTTTACCATCTGCGCGGGACGAGAAGCAACTGGTACATTCTGTTTTTCCTTCGCTCCCAGACCAGCATGGAAGTATTTTAAGGAGCCTATAAGTACTTGTCGTGGCTGAAATGGAAACTATTCGACAAATAAACTTTAATATTCATTACGTTGCATATATTATTATCTGTGTCGAGGTAGACACCGCAAGATACTATCAGTTCAATTTTACATGAAATAGGAATAGGGTTTCCAGAACACGTTTCAAGCATCCTCCCACCTGCGATAGAATAAATTACATTTCCTTGATATCAATCAAATCAGTTGAATTTCGTTTCTCACATTCACGAAATGGGACAACATGAAGTAAGACACGATTTACTGTCATGGTATATGATGCTTACTTATGATTTCATAATTATTGTTCTACTAGTTAATGCTATCGTTTTTACTTGATTTTGAACTTTTTGGAATTGATACAATTAAGTCACCTTAAGCCGTCAAGTACTTAACTAAAAGACGGGCTTGTATAGGTAAACTATTTTGCAATTTGTTTAATTTTTTCCCGTTTTAAGTTTATAGCGCATTGGGGTAAATTCGAAATTAGGGGAATTCCGAAACTTGTGGATATCCACTAAACAGGGAACAATTACAAAATCTAGCAACGCTTACCTAGAGCTCCAATGTCTTTGGCTTTTAGATAAGCGTTGCCGGATTATGAAATTGTTCCCCGTTTAGTGGACGATTTTCGAAATTCCCCCAATTTCGAATTTACCCCAATGCACCTTAAATGTGTCACCTTTTTTAACTTATTTCTCTTATCGAATATAATTTGCTCACGACCAGATGCGCTGATAACAAAAAAGTTCCAATAATATGTAGACCTCGTACAAATAGTGTTACCACAATACATGAAAGTGACGCCTCCAAAGGTTGGGGTTGCGTATTAAAATTGCCAAGGAGTCGTATTAAAGGGGTCCCTTATTGTGCGTACAGTGACGTAATCCCACGTCAAATTTCATACGAAATTGATTGGGTGTGAAGATCAAAGGAACACCTAAGGAAAGCTTTAGCTAACGGCTTGAAAATATTTAACGCCGTTGGTTTGTTCTACCGTTATGTGATGATGGCATATTCGACTACGTAGGTATGTCTTTGATAATGATAAATGTTACAGAGAGCTTTTTAAAAGAAGTACGCGGATAAAGAATTATGATCAGATTATTTGAATTATGAGTATCATTTACCAACCCGTCAGATTTAACTTTAAAACTTCAAGAATATTATTCATTAGGTCGCTTAATGAAGCGAACTTTGGGCGTAGTTGTAAATACAATTGAGCAAAGACTCGATTGAAAACCTTCTGTTTAACGCGTAACCCAAACTTATAAACCAGTCACGAACATTTGAATACTACTCGAAACTTGCTTAGGGTAAATTAAATTGAACGTGAATACTTGTTTTCGTTGAATAAGTTGTAAGCATTTGTTTTGATAACCGGTCGCCGAAATTTATGCTGCTGGCGCTTATCAAAAGAGTTTTTGGAATATATTTTCGTCAATTTATGCGAAACAGAACAGAGAAATTAAGCATTAATTTGCTATCCTCCTGGAGGAATTTACATATTTATCGAGGCGTAAATTCATCGTTGGTGATCTTGAGGGGAGCTCAAACACACCTTGCTATAAATCACATCGGATTGGAGACCCTTCACCTTTTGGGAACTCACGGTTTACTCCAACGTTCTGCTGGGATTTGGTCTTACCTGGAAATGAAAATACATTGTTAGAGAAAAAGTATTTTAGATAACACGTTCGGTACTTCATCACTGCAATTTCATTTGTTAAACCATGAGACAGGAATAAGCAAGTTAGTTTGTGTTGGTTAATTACTAGAATCAAATAAATTTATATTAACCAAGCAATAATTAACCACAGATACAGATGCTACCGCGTTAATGGAATGTGGTAAAGCCATTATCATCATTTCAGTCAGAAGACGTCCACTGTTGTATATAGGCCTCTCCGAAGGTCTCCACGATCGTTTTATGCTGCCAGCAGCCAATGGCTGCCCGCGATCTTACCAAGTTTTTCACGAAAGAGGGAGCCGTGATATTTCCAGGGGGGAGGCGAAGCTGGAGGCATGAGCTAACTTCCTAACATAACTACACGTGAACAAATGAATACACATCCAAGGTATAATTACTTATGCGCTACCTCAAAAATTGTTTTACTGCCTTGGGCCGTACTTACGCATCATTTTAAGTAATAGTGCTTCGGTTTTACACATCGTAACTCAAATTAGTTTAAGTGGACTGTGTTATGTTCTTGTTTTGATTTTTCTGACGCCAATTACGTCACTGTAGCCAATTGGAGGGCCATTTTCTAAAAATAAATTGATAAAAGAAAAAAATATACGAGTGAACTTAATAATTGATAATGTTGCCTTGTATTACAGCATTTTAATAGCACCAATTTTGTGGTCAGCAAAAAATCTTGATGTGACCTTTAAGCACGCCTTCACCAAAACAAATAATTTGTTCGTGTAAAATAATGATTAATGATTATGATATTTGATATGAACACATTCCAGTGTCTCGTTAATTTCGTGTCAGTCATGAGCTGCAATTAACGGTGTAGCATGCGAGGCCGAAACGCGCAAGCAGCCAGCTTATGGCACCAATGAGCGCCAAAGGCGTTTGCGTACATTACGTCTATTCTAAACTAAGGATAAAATGCGGTGAACGGATATTAAACTTAAAATTTCAAATTTATATGGATTGCTCGGGACTTCGACGGCGACTAAGAAGAATTTGTTTTTTTTTTCTTTTCTGCGGGAGCTAGCTAATTTTTGGGCATAGGATTTCACGTGTTATTCCAGGTTAAGTTAGATTTATAATATTAGTATGATAAGATAAGATTATTTTGATTCCATTTTCCGCCCATACGCCCATAATTTTGCTAAGCGTAGCCTGTGGGTTTTGTCACCTTAGGCTCTGTCTACCCCGTAAGGGATAAAGAAGTGATTTGTGTGTGTATGATAAAGATAAAGTTACTGTTACTGTGCAGTTTCTCCCAAGGGTTCGATTGAGTTGATTCAATTTAATCTGCTTGCAATGGGTTGGTTATTTCTTGCAATACAGATAGGTATTTTATTTTCAAATGTTTTTATTTTGCAAGGAGTTCATTAAATATAAGTACAGTACATTATTTCCTAAGAGAATTTGAGAGAGAGAGTGTTCAGAAGTCCATCAAAACATTGGAAAAATAGAAGCATAGGTATAAATAGTAATACATACTGACTTACGTAATAGTATTCATCTCGCATAATGTGTAATCAAATTTTACGTAGAAACTTTTATCTAAATAGCCCTCTAAGCGGTACTAAGGGAAAACATATTTCTCTTTAGAAAGCAACCTAATCGTCCATACACCATTGAGCAGATAAATGACCAATAGAACGCCAAGGTGGTCACTATTGTTGATTCCGAAAATAGAGTAAAACCTCCGACGGGAAAGCTCTATTTTCATCGTACAAGTCTACAAGACGGCAAATGTTTTTGTTGTGGTTACCGACGCCATTAACATAGTTATTCGAGCATAAAATCGTTTATTGACTCTTGCCGCGTTCGCTGGGTGATTCAATAAACAGTACGCACAGAGAGATCATAAGGACAAATTGAATAATTTAAATGGGCCGCCGAATCGGAACGTTTTTGGAACTGAGAAATGAATTCAATTATTACACATGCGTACGCAACGTTATTTGATTTTCGAATGTAAACGGGCATAATATTACCGGTTTTTGGAACTACTAATGAGCAACAACGGGCTACTACTCGTATAACACATGCTCATTGCCGGTGGCTTCTATGTCAATCACCATTCATGGTTGGGGAAAATACGAGTACCTAAGTACCTACACTATTATTTTAGCTAAAACTGCCATTACACTGACATTTTTAAATTATTACGTGAAAAACTCATCGTTATAGATCGTTTGTTATGTGTCTTGAAATTTTATGGTTACGACTATTTTCGTTGGTAGTTAAGTTGAAGTTATTTTTCTTTAGGTTATAATGCATGAGCACAATAGGAAACTTAGATTATATTTTTCACAAGACTGTACATGAGGCACGAGACCGTAATTACGAAATCTTTGATGAGCTACCGATATATAGATGTGGTTGCTCTAAAATTATTTAGAAATTTACAGTAAGTAGGTAATACTTGTGCTAACTCCCAACAGTAAATTTAAACTGAACTAAGTATCTACGTAAGCGCCACGGAAACTTCTTTACCACTTCAACAGGACGCGGTAAATCCTGATCGGTAGAATTTTTGCACACGTTGAATATTAATGGTTCGAGCTGCAGAATCTGCTCGGGAGAGCAGAAATTTAAATTACAAATACTGCAAGAGAACCAGCTGACTGGGGTATCATTGTCCGGAGTCTAATCTCGCCAACAAATAATTTAAATGTAGATGGATACACCGGAAAAACTTTTTCAAAAAGCAAAACTCAACAAACTAAACTTTCGCAATAAAAACGCTCCGCATTTTACTGCGTCTAGCTTTACGAGATTTAAATGAAATCTGGCAACAAGTTCGCGAAACATTTAATTAGTGGCCCCAGGAGTTGAGCGGAAATGAAACATCTTGCGAACACTGTCAGCCCACACCTCCGTGCGTGACTCTTTCCCACTGATAATTTGCTTTCGTACCCTTCATTTTGTTACGTGAACAGATTTACTTTATTAAATTTGCTCAGGAAAAGAGGAAATTTTCTTTCCTTTGTATGTGCCCAGTGTCAACGCGTTCTGGAATTGTATCAAATTTATTCTGAGGAATAGCATGTCGTCAAAATGGCAGCGTTTAAGGAACAAAAGAAAACTTTAAAACAAAAAGCGCTTTCTCTATGCAAACGACTTCTACGGCGAAAGTTCTTGTTTGCGCGACTAACAGTGGTTCCAACATCAACTCTACACTTGCCTCAATTCAACACCTCAATGTTAGTTACAACTTTTGGTGTACTTGGATTGTACGCTTACCTGTGCTATTTTAAATCTTATTTATCTAAGTTTTATTATAAAAGAAAAAGAAATTCGGGGTGCCGGACGGGGTTTATCCGCGCTTTATTTAGGCCCTATTTGGGTGTCCTACCAATTGGACTCCCGAACAACTCACCGAAAAACTTAATCGTTTGTGTAAGTAAGTCATTTTAGTAGCATAATATGGTATCGAGTACCCGGAGAATCAAACAACCGCCTGATTTCCGAAAACTATCATGTATCTTTTTCATGTGTTTTACGTACAATGAAAAGTTAGACATACATATTAGGTACTATCTGACAATTACTGACAAACAAAACTCTTAATTATAATTGGTGGCCTTCAAGTAATACATTTCTGTAATAGTGTTGCTTTGTGTTGAACAAATAGCATAATTATTACTCACTATATCGCTAATGATTGATCTGCTTTTATTCACACGCGTGTATTTACCGAGAAATGTTTCTCGTTACTTTCAATTGCTGCCAATAAAAAAACTGCGAGCCCTCGTATTTTGTGTGTAGTTTTCTTTCAACGATGTATTATAATATTTTCTATGAATCTAACAAATGTAAGTGTGTTAGCGTCAAATCTTCATCGAAAATTATTAATAAAGCGCAAAAAAACAAATATACTTAGGTACTACGAAAAATTTATGCAGTTCTCCAATTTTATGCGTGTGGATACATTTTGACGATAAATTTTTATTTATTTAGATTCCATTATTATTATGTAGGTACTTGATTTTGACCTATAACATTTATTTAAGTACAGCAACAATAACGTTAGACGTGCTTCTTTATACTGTCATTTTTTATTTCCACATATTGTTTCATACATATTTTATTCATACGTTACATGAGGAGGCGTGTATTTCTTATTTTATTTGTCAAAAAAATTTTGTCAAAGGCTGGTTGATGTATGTACATTGCCATCAAAATGACGTACGCCTACTTTATTAACAAGTATCTCGTATCTCACATACATTACTTCTACGAAGTCCCTTTTTGTCTAACAAGATACTACTTTCATAAGGCTCGTTTCCATTTATAGCAATGTTCTTCGCACAATCATAAAAACAGGTATTAGATCGATTTTAAACATCAGCCAAATATTCTGCGTCTGTCAGCAGAGCTAAGCGCATTTTTAGAAGTTTAACAACTTAAGATTTGCTTGTAGGCCTTTTAAGTACTTAGCTAGGATGAAAGCGTCGCGGTAGAGCGTTAAAAACTTTGATCTGTGAAGTTTCATAGTTTCCGTTCTAAAACATCCCATCAGTATACTTCTTAAACTAAAACTTAAGAGTTTACAGGCTGCGAGCTCGCAATCTGATCAAGTACGTTACATGCACTTTGCGAGTTCTAGTCCGCAATATGAAATCTCAAACGATAGATGAGCTACCGCGCTTAATTAATGTAGTTGTTCAGAGTTTACCACTATCTCATTATCTCAAGAGGATCACGTGAAAACAAAAGGATCTAATTGTTCGTAGAAGTGAAAGAAAAGTTGTAATTTCTTACTTTTTATTTTATATCTAGTCCAGCATTAAGCTGTTTTTTCACGCAGATCGTTCTAAGCAAGGGTTAAAAATCTTTGTCAATGTTTGGTGCCGCTATAAAATTACAAAGTTTAACGTGTTTACCTCTCCACGTTAAAGTTAAAGCTTGTACACGTCATGTCACTATGTTACAAGGTTATGAAAAGATTTATGACACAAAATGAAATGTTCCACACATGTGTTCGGCTTTCAACTCATGGCGGATTTAATAACGGTCGGCAGACGTGGAAGTCTATCAATTTCCAGACCAAGTGTTCGAAAGAGTAATAGCATGGCGTTTGTATCGTCTAACAGAAACTTACTCGTGTAGTATTTAGCCTACAACAGTAAAATTATTGCGTTTCCTTTTCTGTACCGTCAAAATCCGAGCCAGCGACAAAACTTAATTTGTCTTTGAAGTTACAAACGTTACGAATATTGCTGGAGTCTTCAACGTGCAAATTTTATTCGTAGCGTCCCCGAAAAGGTACGTTCTGAGGTAAGTGTCAAGCCAAATTCAGAAATTATATTTTATGGTAACGGCCACCAAGTTTTTTGAAATGTTGAGAACTCTGTCTTGGCAATTCTCGCAATATCATTTACTTTTTTCTCTGCGTAATTATAGTCACAATATAATATCTACATGGCTACCTATAATAAACTACTAGCTGTTGCCCGTGACTACGTCTGCGCTGAATTTGCTTATCGCTATCCCGCGGGAACTACGCTATTTTCCGGGATAATAACTATCCTATGTCTTTGCCGGGGAATCAAACTATCTAATAAGTAATAACTAAAAGCATTAAAATATAACAGGCAGGTAGAGTTACTTTCGTATTTATAATTTATTAGTAGAGAAGTAGAGATTACAGTGCTTTACTTAAAACATTTTATGTTATTAAAACCTTACAAACAGTATTTGAACACGAGCAAAAACGTAAGAAATCAAATAGCCATAAAACTCGAGTTGGATCTTCCCTGCAACGTAAGTTTAAGGGTACAACTCTTGGAACAAGTACAATAATGTTAAATTAGCGCAATAAACTTAAGTTCCACGAACATCCTGGCCTCAAGACACGTTCCAGAGCTCATTTAAAACTCATTACGCGATCATTGCAATATATACCGGGGATCTATGTGCATTTAATAATTCAGACGAACGTATCTAATCTCGTATTAAGCAAAGACTCAAGAGTCGCGGCAGTAAAGATCCTGAACCGAATTACCCCTAACGTTTCCTGTGTGTTATCACTAGTTCCCTGGGGAGCTCTATTTACAGTCGTTGTGTTATTCATGAACGTCATTTGAATAAAGATGAGCGATCCGTGTTAACGTCTACGCTTTACTACTTCTTTTAAAATCATTGAGCGTGAAACCAAGTTATTCAGACGTCTTAAGCCCTCAATCTGGTTACGGTCTTGCTTTTGTTCGTTTGCTTCGTTAATTTAGTATGTTAGGGGAGTTGGATGTTAATTTCTATTCGTACGTTGCGTTTGCGATCATTGCTATATTGGCTTCAACTCGTATCATTAGACTTTTTGATTGCGTCATGTTGTTGGCGACTAGTTGGGTGGAAGCCTTCACGGTGTTTAATATTTAGTTCTAGATTTAAAATCGACCCCGGCCGTACTGCCAACAAAGCAGCCTGTCGTCAGTTGCTCTCTCAGGTTGGAAGCATTAGCATCAATACCTAGTTTCTAAAATTCGTATTACTAGCTAATTAATCTTCATTAACCATAGTGTTAAGTGTTTGGCATCGGTCGTCTTACTCTTACTTTTATTCGGCAAAACCAAAGGAAACCCTACTGATATCGTTACAAATTGAAATTTTGTAGCTTATACCACCAACTATTATTGTTCTTGCTTCAATTTTTAAGTATGAAATAAAAACAGGTGTAATAATTCATGATGCAACTTGCCCGGTGGAGATATGAGTCTGTGGGGGGCACTAAGCGAAAAATATTACCTCATCCAATTTTAAAGGAAAACAAAACCCCTTCTGAGACTGCCTTACCTATGTTCGCACTATGGCCAAGATGAGTGGTGGGTGTCTTAGATTACGAACAAAGTTTATACGGACTTTAAAAGGCAGTGGATAGAGTTCCTTTTCACATCTCGTTTGGCAGCTTCACGCAAAATAGCATAACGTTTACGCGCTATATTTTAGAGTAGGTACTCCGTTGAAATGGAGTCCAATAGTGTTTGGGATACCCTCATTCCATTGGATAGCGCATTCGCATATAGTATCAATGTTTAATGAGATTAAAGTGAATACGTGCGTTCCACGCCGGTGATTATTTGCGGAAAGCATGTAATTTTTCGTTTTGATTCCGTAAATAACTCGAGTGATCGTTGCAATGCAAGATTTTTTATAGGCTCCGTATTTCTAGTTGAAATATTCCTATTCAAGAGTGCGTGAAGTATGAAAGATGGTCTCTTGCAACCACAAAAAAAAAATCTATATTCACGCGATTGTACAAAAATTGTGGGTGTTTCTATCCGTCGACTTAGAATTAAGAGATTTAACGAGAAGTAAGGCTTTTCGATTTCCTTTTCTAACGAGAATATAACCATTTAACAAGTACAAAAATAAATACTGCCAGATTTTTACGAAACAAAGCATTTTGGGCATGGCAAAACAAACAAAATGTGAAAGTAAAATTATAATTCTTAAAGTATAGAACTCTTTGTACGCGAGTCCTAATCTGTCTGGAAAACTGTAACCCCATTTTAAAACTCGTGTCTTTTTTAGGTTTCTTCGTCCGTCAAGGGACGGGCAAAGGAAACAGATCCATACAGCAAAACATTGTTGCTCATTATTAATACCCTCACTACATAGAGCAGGGGTTCCCAAACTTATTCATTACGCGCCCCCTCTCTAAAAAGATAAAACTCAGTGCCCCCCTATAGCTCAGCCGTAGGCTGTTAGGCATAAACACAAGGAATTTGTTAATAAGGTTCTATAAGGTCCTGTATCGTAGCCCATGCCCCCCTGTGCAGGTCACTGCGCCCCCCTTGGGTGGCGCGCCCCCCACTTTGAAAATCACTGACATAGAGTAAAACAAAGTCGCTTCCCGCTGTCTGTCTGTCTGTCCCTTCGTATGCTTAGGTCTTTAAAACTACGCAACGGATTTTGATGCGGTTTTTTTAATAGACAGTGTGATTTAAGAGGAAGGTTTATATGTAATACGCAGACGAAGTCGCGGGCAGAAGCTAGTTTATCTATGAAAATGCTCTTAACAGGGGCGAGTGGCAGAAAGGGAAGCTTTGCCCAACAGTAGGACACTATAATAGGTTATCTATAAACACTCTTTAAATTACAGTATGAACGCTTCCAAGAAGCTTCGTTAAAATTAGCTCCACTACACTAGCGACCCGCCCCGCCTTCGCATGGTATATTATGCATGTATTATACATAATAAACCTTCCTGTTGAATTACTCTATCTATAAAAAAACCGCATCAAAATCCGTTGCGTAGTTTTAAAGATTTAACGTACATAGGGATATAGGGAGAAAGCGACTTTGTTTTATACTATGTAGTGATAAAAACGTCGCACAAATGAGCAATGTTTGAATTAATCTGTGTTCGTCATAACGTTTTTTTATATGTGGGCATATTAAAAATGACGCGAAGCCCTGTTGTGCAAATATAACTCGGTTCCCTTCATTACTTTTCTTCCTACTTCCGAAACGAGGTTATTAAAAAGCAAAGGATATTGGATAGGATACCGTTGAAATGCAATTGAATTTGATCTTCTTATTTTTTTTGAGCAAGCTACTTTAAAATTAATTTATGTATGGGTACTCGGTACGACATGATTAAATAAGATTTGTTTTGTTTTACTACCTATTGCCAGACCATCCGGCCCAAAGTAAAACAAAAAGCTAATAATGGGACTATCGTTTCTTTACTCACCAGTTGGCGCCACTAAGGTCCAGAGGTATAGCTGTCAAAGGCGATTTTATAAGATCGACGCCGAAACAAAGTTTTAAATCTTGAATCTCATTAAATTTATTAAACAAACAAACCTCTGAATTAGCTGCTCTTTGAAGCCGCTTATTTTTTGCGTCTCTTTTTCTTAATTCCGCTTTCAAAGCGTTTACAGTCATCGCCAAATAATCCTTATTTGCGATAATATCACGAAGGAGATCACTTTTCAACAGTTAAATGAAAGAAATTATAATTTATGTCACGAAGCCCGCCAAAATCAGTGAAAAGTTAATGTTATTGGACCTCACGCGACACAAGCGCCTCTAGTGGCAAAATTCACACGGGATACCCCCCCATTAGGTACCATTGATTTCGATAGCAAACGTTTAGTCTTACGGGGCAAAGTAAATAAAATTACCTAATTTTTATAATATTATGAAAAAAAGAATAATTCTCACAACTAAAATAAGTAACTGGTGATGATACGATATAAATAACAAATTATGTACGCTCTAAAATCCTAAAAGCAAACGATATGCCTTTACTTTGTAGGGTAGGTACGTCATACGACATAAAAGAGTTATTCTGTCTTGATAGCCGTTCCATAAGTCTTACTTGCATACAAAATGCGAAGGTATTCTTCGAAATTTAATTTCATTCAACTCAAACACGTTCAAAATGTTCAATGAAAATTCCACAGGAGCGAAAAAATTACAAGGTCATCGCCCTCGATTATGGGTCCGGCAAGTCTTTGGCATTCCGGCGCAGGCATCGTTGACGGCGCTCGAATACAGATGGCGCTGACATCAAACGTCGATTCTCAAACGGATGACAAGACAAAGAATAATCGATTTGAAGTGATATTTCCTAGTCAATTGCTTTTGCGCTAAGGATAGGATTGAGCCTGGAAACAGTTTGTGTCAATATGAACAGAATACTGAATTTAACAGTATCTCTTTAAATTATTTACTGAAACAGTAACAATCTGGTTTATTTGATTACAATATCATTCTGATGATCAGAAAATAACTAATTAAACGAGCAGTATTTAGAAGACGCCGGTGGATAAGTTACTAATTATGAAAGCTCATAGTAATAGGAGTCTGTAAGTTAATATATTATTGCCTAATACAGGGCATATAACCTTTCCTTAATCAATGCGAGGAAGCTTTGTTTAATATTTTTATAATGAAAAATATAAATCGGCTTGTAACCTTTAAGTTTTTCCTAAAATACACTAAGCAAGTATTCATAAGTTTTTATAAATCATACGTTTACATGAACGTCGACCACAATATACGAATAAATATATATTATTAGGTACCTATCTACTTATTATAAGTTTCCGCAACCGGCTGAAACCACGAAGAAACATTCAACTTTAGCAATTTATAGCTCCTACAAAATGATAAGCCGGTTCGTTAGGTTTTATTCTAAATTGTGACCAAATTGACACTTTTGCCAAATTTTACAGGTGCTGCTAAAACTCAATTTCTCTAAATGCAACTGTCATAGTATATAGCACCCCCTGATCTTTTTTATCTTTTGCTCAAAGTCTCACAATATCCTCCAAAATGAGGCTAATTTAAGCAAACGTTAATTAAGATTATGTATTATGAAACGGTGTTTACTGCCAACGCGGATATTTATTTACAAACTTCTCGTATTACTTTTTTGATTGAATCCGTAATGGAATGTGACATTAGAAGTACGTAAATAATCAACAACGCTGTCTCAATTTACATCTGTACCAAATTGCCCTAGGACAAATCACGACATAGTATACAATAAACAATATTGATGAAGTAACAGAAGCTGTGGTAGCCTAATTTGAATTGTGCCTCTCAAGTAGAAGGTCGTGGGTTCACGAAGAAACCTTCACACAACATGCGAAGCAGTTCAATGGTGTGTGTGAAGTTCCCAATCCGCATTGGTATGCGTTGGAACTGTAGCCCTTGGGGAAGCACTTGTTCTTCTGTCTTTGCCCAGAAGTGGGATGTTTATAAGCTGGATATTGATGATGGATGATATTATGACTGGGCTGAAACCTGTTTCTTTGATTTGTGTTTTTAATGAAGTTTATGCCATTACAGTCCGTTGTGGATTTACCGTATCCAGAATCCCAGTCCAGATGAAAGTGAGAGCTAAGTGAAAGACGAATCTAAATTGTTGGCTCACTGTTTCTCGCAAGTAATATAAACTCCACAGCGTATCAACGAGATGTCGTGACAATGAATGAATAATCAAAACAATGCGTGCTGTAAAATATGAGAACAAACGTAACGAGCAAGCTGTTTATGCTTCTTAACTCGTTCGCAGCCAGAAATAGCAGCCTTTACCCTAGTAAATAGATCTTATTAAAAATGTTTAACGTCGTTTCTCGGAAATCTCAAAGAGAATGTTGTTCTGCTACGCATTAAGTCATACTTTACTATGTTGATTCAGGCGTTACTTTTTGGTCTATATCCATGAACTAAACCAAATACTGATTAAGCAACGAAATAAATATGTTATTTGATCGAGTTTATAAACTAAAAAACAAAAGGTAAATTGCTAATCTATATATGCTTATAAATAAAAAGCAACTACTTTTCTTAAGGAATTTGTGTGCAAAAAAGGACCTAGCACTGTAAACATTTAAACCAACAGCCTACAATTTGAGCGCCGTTATATGGAGCTACCCTGTTTTTTAATCTTAGACAGCGCTGTAGGCTTCTCAGTGTCATTAAGATGAATATTTGAGGAAAGATTCCATGGAATATTGTGATCAAAATCTAGACGGTACTTTAAGTTAAGTGCATAAAATATATAAACCTCTAGCTGTGATTGTATCAGGAAGGTTACTTGACTGCCGACAGTGAGTCATGTGTACTTTTAATGCCCCTCGGCAATCATCCGACTTCCAAATGTTTTCAAATGCTTCCGACTGGTAATCTGTTCAATTCTGTTCATCTATTACGCGATCACTATCACTCTTAGCAACTGGTTCCAACCCGACAACAGTCGAAACATGAATCTTGACGAAGGACATTAAGAAAATAGACAAATTTTATATAATTTTAATAAATATAGAAAAATTATATTCTTAATATTTATTCAAATAAAAATGTAGTTGTAATGTTTCTGCATTGCATTCTAATTCTGTCAATGAATAAACAAGTGAACGGACTGTTCCCCAAGCCACTTGAGTTAGTATCGCAGTAGACCGTAACAAGCACGTGGCGCGTACTAAAACTCTAAAAACACTCATTTATCAAGAAGATGAGGCGAAGGAAAAATATCCCGGGTATTTTGTTGCGCTTTTTTCTAGAAGTCGGATAGCAAGCGGAGGGTACCTGACGTGATTTAATGCAGCACCTAGCTGAATAAACGTTTGTTATTCAGAGCTCATGTAGTTCATAAATACGTTAGTTTAAAAAATGATCGAGGATAATGCGATATAGTGCCACCCCGCCAATAGGGTTCAAAGAAACATTTTTGTGGGACAATTGCCACGGATTGACCTAGCCCCAAACTAAGTATAAATCTGGTTTTATGTGTAATAGAAATGGGTGAATTACTTACAAGTATGTAGATAAAACAAATATTCGTTTTCTTTTTTTTTAATACGACAAGGAAGGCATACGAGCAAGTGGGCCACCTGATGGTAAGCGAGCACCACCACCCATGGACACCCGCAACCTTTCTCCATGCATGTCTGCCTCCACAGATAGAACCCAGGATCTCAAGGTACTCTCAGCACCAGGTTATTTTGTCGTTAAACTATTGCAAAACATTGTAGTGTATTGGTTCGGTTTGCTTGTGACGTTGATAAAATAAATGCGGAAACTGACAGCTTCACTTTTTTTCACCACGAGCCACTCGACTTTAGCTGTCTGGATATCAAAATCACCATAATTGATGTATTATCAACATTTATCTATTTAATTATCACGAGTAACAGAAATCCAACCAAGATCCACTTTATCCCCCGTCACAAGCATACAACCTTATTATATTTCACAAAATATCCTGTTCAATTTAATTCACACCTCTTTGTGGCGGCCCCATATAGCGCGCAAGGGTTTTCTAAAAATGTATGCATATTTTAAACCCTCTCACTAATTGACGGTTTCACAACCTTGTTACTGCCGTCTGCGTCGTAATAATTATACTAAATGTGTACATAAAAACTTTAATCGTCAAGTTTCATAGTCCGTTTCATTGTGGCGTAGGCTATCTTGGAATAATGGAGAATAGGATAGCTAGTCTGTTGACTACCGCACTCAGTATAAGTTTAATGACGTAGTATAGATTCTATGAGAGAACTTTGTTAATTAGTAATGGTTAAGTGCCTTAATAAAGTCTATATAATAGTTATAGATTATGTGATGCGGTTCAAAATGTTTAAAGATAAAAAAAATCGTAACTACATGTTTAAGTTTGAAAAGTACAATCAAATGAAATATTAGGTCACATTTGTCTCGTTTTCTGCCTTTTAAAAATTATTCGTCGTCTTCCATGGTTATTACTCAAAAATTTGGTATAAACCAAAAAGGAAGCGTGACGTATGTACGTACAAACAAGTCGGAAAATAGGTAAACTATGATCTATCGTAATAATAATATTGATTTGTGTAACGGTTTTGGAGTCACTCTTTAAATTTGAAGGATTATGCTTTCTGTATTAAAAATGAAGATTTAATTAGCTAGATTCAAAGAACGTGGCATAGAATAGACTGCAAGATGTCTTTGGTAATTTGGACAAGTTTTGGTCTGCTTTAGTGCTGGTGGTTTAATGATCTAATCATCTAATGCAAAACTTGCTACAAACGCTTCAGTTGTGCTTGTCTAAATATGAAATTTTGATATAAACTCTCTTCTTTCCTCAAAGACACAAAAGATTCTTCGGTTAGAGATCCAGTTACGAAATGTTTCAACATTTTATATCCTCCCGTCGACTAATTAGAATCCTCTCGAGAGCCGTACGATACTTTTGTCATAACAAAGTATCTTTGCTTTATTTTTATTGCCTCTCGGATTTTTCTTGTTTGCATTGTTTGAGGAGCTGCTGTAAATGTAACAAATATATAATTTTGGTTATTTCACTGGCACCATTACAGTTTTTGGATACGTTTTATGGTTATGACAAACATCAAGGAAAGACCGATTCTTTTGTCGAATATAACACGTGTTCATAAAAAAACAAAATTTTAAATCATCATCAATATTAAAATACTCGTAGGTAATATGTAAGTTTATGTAGTAGGTAGTATAGTAGGTATGTGCTGTTATAAGAACCAAATTCGCGTTTTAACGAATCTGTGAGTGTTACTACGAAAGTGATAGTAACGATTAAAATTAAGTTTCAAATTGAGCCAAATTCATTTTCATCATAATCGAATTCGACAAAACAATATGTCAGCTTCCTCAAGGTTGTTTACCACCCCGCCGTGGTCAACATATTTTTTCCATTAATATGTATGACTATTAACCCCAGTCACATTAGCCCCAAGTCGACGTTTTCTCTGACCTGCTTTAATATTTTCATCTTTATTCAAAGAGGCTTATGAATAAAACAAGGCACACTTCTGTGGGAGCGCCGATACGCAAGTCACAAGATGCTCCTCTGTCACAACTTTATTCATTTTGTTGTTTTAGAAAATTAAAATAGAGGCCCTTTTAAGACGACCCGCCTATATTAATTTGAACATAACGAATATTCTCTCAGAAAGTCCGGCTCCTCTTACAAAGACATTCCACGCATCGAAATTAGATTCGGGCACCTACTTTTGGCATGAAATTTAAATTCGAGGGTCGCGCCGCTCCAGGCTAGTGAATTGCCTCGAGGCGAGATGCGAAATTAGTTAAGCCTACCGGCCGGAGTCAGCATTGTAATAAAATCACTTGAAACCTAATGCATTTCTAAATTGACAGTAGTGTCAAAGCGCTCTGATTTTATCAAATTTACTCTTCATTGTGTTCAAGTCGTCAACACAGTGCTCTACCCTATAAGTTGCTGAGTTCCGAACACAATTTAACTTGAAATAAAATTTCGCCACCTACCCTTGCAATAAATAGGCCGTATATGGCCCGGAAGGGAGGGTGCTGCTTCGTATCTCGCGTTATATCGCTTTGTGAACACCTCGTAAGTTTCCGATTCTCTAACTTCTTTGTGTTTTCGTGCTCAGCGAAATGAGTAAGTAGAAAATGCGATTGACATTTATTTTTCGTTTAGTCGATTTGATCTGTGTCACTGGAGTCGGCAAATTACCTAATACGCGCTTATGAAATCAATGTACACATTTGGATCCTCTTATGTTACTACTTGGTGATCAATAAGAGCCACTTATTTGTTAAGCAAGTGAATGATAAATCGAAAAAGAGTTTAAATAATCTAGTGACGTAACGCGGCTTGCTCGCCACAATCGACAAAAAAACTTAGTAAAGTGCATTAAGTGGATACCAAAAACCTTTACGTACACATCGTTGCTTCTCTTTGATATGTTTACAGAACTAGGCCCTACGTAATTACACCAAATGTCATACAAACGCATTGCGATGCCCCGAGCATTCCTAATATAGAAAGGTCAGGAAAAGAACAAGGCGTTGTCTACGTCATGTCTACATTTTCGTCGCTTGCGTAAACGATTGCGATGCTCTATTTAAAAACTAACATTATACATAGACTAAGGCCTCAGCCGTTCTCACCCGTAGCCCGCAACGGGAAGCAGATCAACGTCAGAAACGCGGCGAGCGAGAACGACCGCTCCCGAATATTTACGAGCACAACATAAAGACGCCGCTGGCGGCGGGTGGGAACGACCAAGGCCTAACGTTGTAAGAAAGTCTTAGAATGTTAAAGGTAGGCCTGTGCTTAGCAGAATACTTGGCTAAGATCATAATTACACATAAACGGATAACTCACGTATAAAAGTCGAGTGATGCTCGACATGTTTCGGACTATTTCGAAGTCCTTTTTCCAAGAGCGCTCGCCCCGGCGGCAGCGACACGAACACACTTGGCTAAGATGTTCGATTATTTTTACAAACTGGCGATTGAGATTATCTCGATGACACTTAAAAGTATGTCCGAATGTGCTGGTAGTTTCAAAAAGATATGTAAAAGAGCCCTTGGCGGCCAATTTGCAAAAATAAATTTTCATTCTCATTTTCATTTTCATTTTCGTTGACCAAGAAAGTGCTTAACCTACCAATTTCTATGACAGTTCCTACATTAGAATAACAACAGTACCTAAAGCTGATTGTCATATTGACATTAGTGAAATTAGTTTTAATCATTTCAAGCCGTACTGGAATTTTTTAGCCGACTTTACCAAACCTAGTTTTGTAAAAATGCGTTTGTTATTAAATGATTGTTGTGATGTGAATGATGCCAAAAAGGACCGAGAAATAGCTAGTAACGCCGTGTCTATGGAGTAACGATCCAATACAACCGAACAGAGAATTCTGTATAAGGAGCTGATATCAATTTCATGCAACTTATGCGGATACGTCTTGAACAAACACGGGTGAATCTAGAGATACAGTATACAGTTTCACAACAGTATTCGGACGCTTCATAGTTAGGTAAATAATAAATACTGTGATACGTCTACACAAAAATAACCGAGACTCGCTTATTTTTGTTGTCATTATCCAGAATGAGCTACATTGTTTGCAAACTGCTCCTTTATAACACAGCTAATTAAAAAAAAAATAACAACCGGTAGCATACATTTGACATGATGGCGGTATCGATATTTTAAGTCCTCACTTGCACGTATAACACAACAGTTGCTCTTAATAGTGCCTTTTAGAGGATAAATAAATTAATAACAAATTCTTTCGAATGACGGAAAGGTTATCACGCTTGCCAATGAAATGAAGAAACTTTATTTCGTCAAGTACGACAAACAGCTTTAAACATAATTTCGCAAAAATTTCTTTGGCAGGTGTACGGTAAGTCAGTATGCCATTTGCAGTGAAAAGGTTCCACAGTGATACGCCATTCAGTTTCTTTCAGTTTACCATGACGTCTTAGCGCGACACTTCTAGTATAGATCTGACAGCGCGCGTTCTAACTTTGGTTTGGAAGTAAATCTCATTAAGACGTCATGGTAAGACCCCAGGTCAGGTCTGACTTACTAGAACCGATCTGTGTGTTGTGGACCGCGTGTGAGAACCAACACCCGGGGCGCATCACGCCTGGGCCTGCTCTCTATACCTACCCTCTTGTTTATCGGGCACTTTTGTTCCGATAATATGATTTCCTAGTAGGTAAATAAAGAAATAATGGAAGCATTTTATTTGTCACGAAAGAGATTTTTTCTGCGGACACGGGAATTATTGCGACAGTAATATATTGTTGCTCGACCTGTTTTTCTTATTTAATCAAGAAAAGGTTCAGTAAACAGCAAACAATTGTTATAAATATGTAGATACCTATAAGAGTAAGTACACAAACGCTTTTGTCTGATCAAACTCATACGTTAAACAAACGACGTCGAATCCAATGAATTTTGATAAGAAATCGGCTGCGTTCCATTTCCTTGGATTTACGATAACATAACGTTATGATGTGCTCCACGAAATTTATCACCGTTACGTGTTCTGTTCTAGATATATATATACTATTGTTCAATTGTATACGTATTATAAATAAATACATATACACAGAGCAATGTTTGTATCAACAGCCTTTCGAGGGCATTTACTGGGGCCGGTTTATGGACAACATGCTTTCATATTTTGAACGCTATGCCTAATGAAGTGAGAGGAATGATGGATGGGGTCAACCTACCGCGCTATTATACTAACCACCCAGTTTATTTTACAAAAGGCTTCCGCGTCAACCTTATACAGTTCTTTAAAATAAACAAAACAAAATACGAACACGTAGAACCAACATGAGCGTATTCGATGTGTCGTATAAAAAACTAGAAACGTTTCGAAATAAAGTGCTCTTTGTGCGATTTAAGAATCGCTTAACCACTTCAGAGAAGTTGCTAATTAAGATAAGTATTTAAGGTTACACGAATTTTGCAAGAAACCATTAATTATAACATAAGAAGGCTCGGCAATCTTTGCCGTATCGTATGCTGAAATTGAAACAGTCTCAAAATGTCTTCCATATTCCATTTTTGCGTAACATCACCGCACTATCGTTACAAGGCATTTGTGGGGAAAACTAAATAATATGTAAGTAGAGCGAATTTTTATCGATTCATGGTCCATTTTATCGTTCGGATCTCGCATTAGAGACCTATGCCAAATTCCTTTTATCGTCCCTTTCTGACATAGTGATTTATTGTTGAATTTCACTTTCTTTAATTTGCCTTGACCCACAATCGGTCGCAATCAATCGTTCCGCGGATAATTTACATATCTGATTTCCTCGTTGGCTGGGAAACCGACTAGTTATGCAAATATTGTTTGGGGAAAGCATTTCTTAAGCAAAGTCACCAATTCTTATCCGGAGTTATTTATGTTGACAAACAACTGCATCTATAAACTTTTTCTATAATGCAACTTTTTATAATTAGGTATAACCAACATACAAATCCCATAGACTGCAAATTGCGAAAGGTTGTACTGCATAATTATTTACAGTAGATTCCAGTACTAGAACTACGAGTAGAATAAAATGAGATCCTCCTTATCCTACTAATATTATAAATGCGCAGTGTATGTGTGTGTGCGTGTATGTTTGTTCATTCGTGTATCTTATACGTTAAAATGACTGGACGAATTTTAATAACATTAGGTTGTACCTACTTCTTATCCCCAAAATGGCATTGTTCCCGCGAGACTAGCTAAATAATGGTGAGAGCTGTAAATCCATAAATATACCTATATATACATTTCAAAGCTCATTCAAACGCAACAATAATTAACCGCAATGTAATCCGACGCAAAACAAAATGAAACATTGTCGCGATGAATAGTTATTTGTTATGCAAGGCTGCAAAGTGTTTGTTTGGGGCGAGTGCCTGAATTGAAACCCGAGCAAGCGAAGGATACTATGATTGAACCACGAGCGAAGCGAGTGGTTCAAAAGAAGAATCCTGAGCGTCGCAAGGGTTTCAAGGCACGAGATACTAAACAACTTTGCTGCCGAGTGAAACACACAATTTTTCACCTCACTACAGCGAGAAAAATGGTGAATGAAAGAAAAACAGTCTAATAGTAAATCAGTTTTTTTATTATTTTTCTTCTAAATAAGAAAGGTAAAAGGATCTAAGCCCATACAGCCTAGTCTAATAATCTAATAAGCAAAACTATTTTTTCTGATTGTTCCATCACATTACTTTCTTGTGTATTATACTGTTTTATCATAAACGAAACAACAATTTTGGACAACTTTTCGGTTTCCCGACGAGAAGTCCCTAAAAACTTCTGTTTTTTTTTCTAATCATAGATATATTTTTAAAAAGAAAGTTAAAAAATCGCACTAACTAGACTGAATTAAAAAAAATTGGGCGCGTTCTGAATTTGCATCATAATATCTGTTTTTTTCTGCTTGGTTGCTATTTTTGTGGTTAACCACAAAATAAATTAAAAAGCAATATCGTTTTTTTTTTAGCAACGAAAGTTAGCAAATCTTGAAAATAACTTAGGAAGTAACGGATTTTAAAATAAATTAATAATGGATACCGGATCGCGTTTCTGAACGTCACATTATGTTTTTTTTTTTTTATCGGATGAAAAAGTTAGGGGTCTGATAACAAGTTCGACATTTGAAGTTCGCATTATTCCGTCCTTCTCATTCACCTAATTAAGTACTATTCGTATAAGCGAGACGACGACATACGAAGTTCAAAGTTCTAATTTCTGAGTATATGAGTAGGTGGGCAATGGTGGTCATCGTCACGTTCGAATTTCAAAAACCTTTTCCACGCAAGCGGGGAAAAAGCAATTTTCCACGCAGATTTTGAAGGAGAAAGACAGCCTTTTCGAGCAAGTGAGATGAAAACGAAATTATTGTTTTAATCCTACTAATAAAATAATACACACATAACATTGTAAGTCTGTTGGTTTGTTTGTGATTCGATTACGCGTAAACGGTCGCACGGATATGGATGAAATAATTTTACATATAGATGAACCCTAGCCCGGAGACGGACATGGAATATTCTTATCCCGGAAAGTTGGAAAGTTCCCGCGGGAAATTGAGGTTGCCCTTGGTCGTTGCCTAGCAACCGTTATTTACGAGGAAGAATTTTGTAACGATGGGTCTGACTATTTTGTGACATTAAGGGATGTAACATTTAATAGTTCATTAATATGTTAATTAATGGTTCTGAGAGCGGATTTATTATCATCTTTAGTCTATACAGGTCGAGTTATGGTTAAAAAACGATTAAATTTATTTCGAAATGGCTGAAATACGTTATTTTTCAACCGACTTCAAAAAAGGAGGAGGTTATTAATACGGTTGTATTTTTTATGCTCTCAACCTCCTTGAACCATTTTGAAAAACTTCCAAAAAGTCATCATCATAATCAACTAATGATATTTTTCTACTTGGATCAATCTCGCGCCGCGACTTCCAGCTCGTGCAGCTTATGCCCAGGAATTTAAAGCAGAAACTCAGCCGACCAAAAAATAACCATGGGTACTTTACTTTACCCCGTATTCATAAAAGAAAAGATATTTGGAGGGTGTTCCGTCTTGAAAATTTAGGAACCTGGTTAACTGTAGTAGGTACAAGTTCTGCGCGCCAGGCCGCGGCCTACAACTAGTACGCCATAGTTTCAGTAATTGTTATCCGCAGTCCGCTTAAATGTGTTATTCGGGGCCTTGTTGCTTTAATTAACATTTCCTCGATGTCATTAAGGCGCGGGTGTCTGGGTACTGTCACAAAGCCAACCTTTGTTTCCCGGTGTCCGTTTGCTTAGCGCCGGTGCAGACGGACGATTGCTTTAGTTCATGTAATCACCACACGGCCGTTAGGGCAAACATGACCGTGGAATAATATTGCATAGATTTGCGAGCTGGCATCTGCAGTTGCGGAATTGAGCACTGGACCTGATTAATTTGGAATTTAGTTCACTTATGAATTTGTGTCCCAAACACGAACTTGTTACGTGAATAAATTTTGAGTGTCATGGGCACTTATGAGAAAAAAAAGTTTTGCTAATAACTGTAGCTTGTCAAATCATATTGTAAAAGCTTGTGAATATATTTTTGGCTAATTTTGTATATTGTAATCTGATGTACCTTAGGGACCACTGACTGATTTTATATTCAGAATTTGTAGAAGGTTGTATGCAGCCCCAGAAAGGGGCATGTGTACCGAATTTAAACTTAATCAGTTTAGTCTATTCGACAATTCATAAGGAAAGCGTATGCGTGAGTCCGACTCATTTGCGACATTAGATTTGTTCATAGATTAATAGACACGCGTGTAACTTACGTCTTGACTATTGAGAAAGAAATTAGCTGAGAAACAAGCACGGAAAACAAAGACCGTTCGGCTTACACACAAAATCGGGACAGAATTTGGTTCGCGCTCCAACTAGCACAAATTATGTTAATGGTATGAATCAGCAGTTGCAGAAAACGCATCAAATCAGTGACTGCCCGTAATCGGACCCCCTGCGGCCCGCCTAACACTTTAGGTGCCCATCACTACTCAGCGGACTCAATTCCGCGATGATAATTGGAATCACACAGATACCCGCTCGTCTTTTGTTTACCCTGAGTTATGCTTCCAAAGCCAATTGGGAGAAACGAGCAATATTATCGCTCCCTTTGTAATGCCTCCATTAACGCACGCCATTTAATTAAGCCATGCAAGTTATGTGTAATGCGATGTTTACTTGTTAGTTTGATTCAACATCGATTGTTGTTTGTAAGAGTGAACAGTTAATACCTACTGCGTTCTTTTTACCTATTGTCATTTTTCAAAGCTCAACCGCGTTCGTTATGTCCAGTTGAACGTGTGGACAAGGGCGATTTAGACACTTACCTGAAACAAAAAATATTACATTATTACATGGAAAACAAATCCAATACACTTACAGTAGCACACAATGGTATTTTCTTCACCTGCAGTAGGTAGTCACTGTGCTTGATTGCTAACATAACCCAGCTAAAGAATTCGTTTGTCTAAATGTTTTAACTCAATTCCTGAGAAAGGTTTAACTTGGCCTCATATATTAAATAATAATAACATAAAATAAAATAATAAACCCCCAAGTATTATTATTCGAAGCATAGCTAGTGGGTTCTTAAAGCAATTTGTCAAATGCAAGTTTTTAAATGCCCAATTATGTCTTATTACGCAAGGTGAAAGTTAAACAATCACATTTCGCGACTATCTCAAATGAAAAAAATACTATAATAATGAAATGGCTGTATCACTTTCTTTCTATACAAGCAGATCCCTCTAATCCGTGCAATCTTATAATCGTGAAGGGAGTTTACACAGTTGACGAGCCCCAATCCTGCGGGTGGCGCGTCACCGCAGCAGTATTACTGCACAGTCACGAAGTTTAATAGATAATATTGAGACCCCACACGGGACAAAGAAGCTCAGTCATTTCATTAAAAGCCCACGCAGCAGTAATAAGATTAACTGACTAAATTACCGCGCCGCCAAGTTATTCTTAAAAATTAAGTAAAATTATGAATTTTCTGTCCGCCATATCAGGCCGGTGAATTATTTCTTTTATCTAAATTTCTCCTTGGACGAGACCCTCCTTAGTGTTATCTATTTGTAATGAATCATCTGCTCTACTCTAACGTTTTCATCCAGGATATAAGGCCACTCCATCCGTATTTTCTTCAATTTGATGACCAAAGAAAGATGACTTCTCGTTTGCAACGACTTCCCTTTCTATCATTCTACAATCTACACCTTTGACTCAGACTTTCTGTTCCATTAATAATTCTCGCTAATTACTCGGAAACTTTAATTCAACCTTCCGCTTGTTTGAAATTATTACCTCATAATCAGTTAAACTTTAATTCATCTTTCTAAAGAAACTGTGAACTCGGAGAATTCTGAACTCAAATATTTTGATCCATTTGCTTCGATTGCCAGGTTCAAGTTAATTTTCTTGAGTTGTAAGTGAGAGCAAAAGTGAGGGAAGTAGCGTTTTAAATAAGGCGTAAGGGGGGGGGGGGGGGGGTATTCTTATCGGCCTGATTGCGGGCGGTATCGCGTTCGCAAATCGCCTCGTTCGGCTTACACCGCTCGGGATACAGAAGTGCGACGTTACGTAACTCCACTGATAAAGGAACTGTATTAGGCTGTATTAGAACACTACTTTATTTTTGTTTGTTACGCGGGAAAAGCTCTTTGGCGTCTATTTTATTTGTAAAGAGTTTTGTTGCTGTTGTGTTGCTTTATTAACAGAATTTAAAGCGGTATTGCTACTAACAGCATACTCGTAGTAAGATACAGAGGCAAATACATATTTAGAAACACGATTAACAAATACAGTCATTTATTTACTTAAAAAAAACATAAATAAAAGCTTGTTATATATACATAATTATAAATTTTAAACCAAATATGCGAAATGTTTAGAAACGGAATGTCGTTTTTTCGAACAATGTTAGTTTTCTGCAAGTTCGTATGCAAAGAACGAACCCTAAATAGCAGTGACGTTGGCAACCCGCTACTCATGTCAACACTTCAGTTTTTGTACCCTTTCAACATGAGGCGACGAAAAGCTCTTTGTGCTACACCTTCAATATTCGTCAAAACTTTACCAAAGTTGTCAAACAGGTCCCTATTTGCCGAAAGTTTCACATAATTCTCGTTTCACCAGGGTCCCCTACCGTATCGCTTTGAATGTATTGTCATACTTAGCTCAAGTTTACGGCTGGACTTTGTACGCCGATGTAATTTCCCGGCTGTCGCCAACCAGGACCCTTGCCGACAAGCGGATTACTAGAACCTAAGCTCCGTCAACCAACTGTTAGAGGTCACGGCTTACGACCCACATTCCGTAATACGTCAACCGAACTGAACTCCGAAAAGGATTACCGGTGGATGAGCGCTACTCGGAATTGGCGGCGTATCCAAAACCCGGAATGTTAAAGTCAGCGACAGACTAGTCGGCTCGCCGTCATATTTGAATCGGCGGAACCGCAACGCATGCGTGTCGCCACCGAGCCTTATTCAACGCAACCTAAACGTACCCGGTCTGCCCTCGGCTTAAGGCTCTTGAACACCAACTAAAGTCAGGGATAACGTTAAATCCAGAAAGGATATAGAGAAGATTAGGTGATGAAAGTGCGTTAGATTCGTACCGTATACAGTGGCGTACTCTGATATAAATTGCAAGTAATTGGATAAGTTTATGCGCCGCGACTCCGTTGTAGGGCGCACAATGGCTTCCCCGAGCGAGGTATTGCGTTATCGCATATATATTCGCAATAATTTAGCGCGTCCCCACTCCGGGCGGCTGTTAAGAAGCGAGCGACACCCGTAGTAGGCATTCGTGCGGAAATAAAATTTTCTCGGAAAAGGCAGTGTTTATTAATAACTTGCTTATTTTCGTGAATGAACCACTCTCGCCAGACTTGATTGTTGTCTGCAATGTTGCCACAAGAAAACACTTGGAGAACTTACGTAGTTAGGAACAAACTTATAAAATGCGAACTATGCATGTATGAACTTTAGCGAACACCTAAAAGTTTTATCTACACGATACCGCATCTACGTGCGTCACAATTTGACTTGTTTTTCAGATTACATAATGAAAAACTTTGTTGTATTTCAATAAATATAAACATAAACATACTTGTTTCGATTGTTTAAAAAAACAAATTGAAATAAAGCACACACACACATACAAATCACCGTCTTTATCCCTTACGTCTCACAGCGAATCCAGGATTACTTAATTATTAATAAGTCGATAGGTCCAGGAAGGACTACGAAATAGTCCGAAACATGTCGAGCATCACTCGACTTTTTATACGTGAGTTATCCGATTATGTGTAATTAAGTCGATAGGTGTAAGGTCGCACAATATAACGGCATGTGAAAAGACAATCAGAAACCATTAGATATCAGCATCAATTATATGCGCTCAAGTGTGTCTGACATCTCTATCACTGACGATATTGGATAATACGGACCAATACTCAGTCTATCAAATCTGTTACTTTAGTACACATTTATGGAAACCTAACTGAACAAAAATAAAACTCTATTAGAGTTATTTTTATCTATTCCTATCCTGGTTTTAAGTAGGTAAATGAACTCTAATTTAAGTTGATTTTCAGAGCCCAAACGATTTTAATAATTTTAATTCACGTATAAGTCACATCTTGTAAGGCGATTTGGCTCGTTTCACTAGGCCAAAACAAAACTCGGCCTTCACGTCAATCTCAAACCAAATGAGGTAACTTATTACGTCTCAAAAGCCATTCAAAGCCACTTCCAGCGCCTCAACAGAGGCTCTCCCGGAGACACTCGGCGGGTATATTTACCGTGCGCACCTAAGATAACTTAATAGATATCACAAAATTACTCGTGGCCTCTCTATGGGCCTCTCAGTACAGACCCCGGTAAATGTTCCCTCTATTCGATGAGGTGTTAAGCCTTTAAAGGGTAATTTATAGACCTTCTTTATAACACACCCTTTAAAGCAAACGTTAGTCGAAAGTTATAACGGTACGGTTACAACTTAAACTTTAAATAAAGACACTCTGGAAAGGTGTGAGTATCCGTTTTGTAACATTTCGGCTTTCATTTGCGTATTAAACAGGTAATAACTGTAAAACATTTCCTTTATGTCTTGTTATACGTATTACGGCGTTAACGTTTTACTAAAACTTGTCCATGTCAAGCGAAAGTAAAAGTGCAATAAAAACACAACTTTAGTTTTTGCCTTTTCTATAAATGTAATTGTACTCCACTTTGTCACTTTAGGGAAATTGAGAAATTAAATCGGACATAGCGGATATAAACTTGAGAAAAAGTCAGCCAATCACACGTTTCCTTTTGCGTCGGCGGCTAAAAAGGTGCTAAATATTATCACGTCGCGGACGATCATCAAAAAACCGTATAAAAACAGAACCGTTGCCGCCAAGAAACGTCGATCTAGAGCGCAGCACCACAAGCCGCGATATTAACAAGAAATAAAACGGACACCATTCACAACTGTATTCAGCGCAGAAGAGACCATAATTAAAGAAAACTGTCTTAAAAATGTCGTTGAGACAGAACTTCCGCAATAATTTGCTTAAACTCGTCTTAAAATACCAACAGCAATTTAAAATGCGAACAAAACAATAAACGTAAAGTAAAAGATAATGAAGCGACTGACAAACATGAAACTGAGACTGAGCAAAAGTGCAACCGTAACATTAATATGAATTTGAACAAAGCAGTCTGATAAAACTCTTGCCCTATATTAGTCCCAGTGGGCCCCTGGACCGCCTCATTCCGCAACTTTACCCCATAAAAGTTAAAGGGCACATTAGGGCAAGTAATAAGCGAACAATCCTGAATTGGACTGAGGCTAGTCCAAGTCTCCGATCTATTAACGATACGTACAATCCCTAATTAAAGTTCCTAATCTACCTTTTTAAATTATAGCCTCAAGTTTAATTGCGGAAGTTTAAAAAGCTGAATAGGGCCTTGTATACACCAAGGTAAAATTATTACCAAATTATATCGAAATCAATAAGCCCTCTTTACGAGCACCTTGTTTATTTATCAAAATGAACTTAAAGGTGGTTATGAATAAATTCTAAGCAGGTTCGAAATGTAAAATATAAATATTTTGAATGAGAAAACTGTACCTATCATACTATCGCTGAACAAAAGCCTCTTCTTGACACAATAAGGCGCAAGTAAATAGTAAAATAGTAGAAGTTTTTTAAGTATACATCCAAATTGTACCGCCATCGTTTTGAGCGGCTACCTCGTCGCTAGCAGCAACTCATTAATATAAATCATATGATTTGCAGCTAATATAATATGTTTCTGCGTACCAGTGGCCCACATTGCGGCGCGCTTTCAATGGAAGTGTCGAAACCGTTGCACGCTGCGGTTAGATTTAGGTTCACCGCAAGATAGCAACCCTACAACTACAGCTTGGTATCAACTGTACCTATAAAATTCCAATAAAATAGTGCAACGTAAATATGTATCGATGCGCATCAATAGAGATACTGGAAACGTAATGTTCTTGAAGTCTCAAAAGAAATGAGAAGTACACGTCGTAGAGTCATAATATTTGAAGGATTCACCGTTGAATTAAATTATGTGTTTGACAATTGTATGATGAAATAGGATAGTTCAAGCAATAGTAAGTAAGAGTAAGTCCGTTTTAAGTTTTAAAACTATTTTAGTTTATTTTCACAGGGGAAGACTCTCATGACTAGGCTGTCTAGTCAAAATTCAAAACCTAAAATCAAAACTATGCTGTCAAATGAAAAAAAATGAATTAATTCCCATGCAAACATAAAACGCTAAATTTGGAAATCAGTGCTCTAGGTTATACGGCATTGCGCAAAATGCATAGGTAATGAAAGAGACGCCAATCTAAAATTTCAATACTTTGAATAAAATAAAACAAATTATGAAATGTGGATTCTGTTTCCAAATTATTCCAGGTTATACATGAATAATAGCAAACATGTTAATAACATCCATTTTTACACAGAGTGGTAAAAAATCCTACATAGTATTGCTTACATAAAAGGGCGGTAGTACCTAACAAAAACGTGTTTAACATTCAGTTTCGATAGAATAGAGACGTGTTTCCGACGTTGATCGATTGCTTGTTCGGTGTTTCTTCTTTCAGGTGCTAATTTTGATAACTGTACTAGGTAGTTTTCAAAAAACTGGCATCACTTTTACTTGCTATCTCGTGTCGTCGCCCTCGTTTCTGTTTTTTTTCTGAATGAGTTAAATTCAAACTCGGGTAAATCCAATTCTGATTAATTATAATTTGAATCTTCATTTTATGTTTATTACATTAAATACATAAAACATTCAGAATTGGATTTATCTGAGGTTGTTTAAGCGACTTAAATTTTCTTTCATACCTACATGTTTTACCTTAAAAATTAAGAACCAAAAAATAGTGGAGCCATTTTAGAGCATTTCCACGCGCGTCGATACAGAAGATAGACAACAAAAATTAATTGAACACTTTTAATCAAAGAACACTGCATGCGTCAAACCGACTGAATTATGCAGTCAGCGAACTGCCTTGAAACTAGTTATTATTTGCTAACCCCCGGTTATTATCGTTTATGTATCGCTAACCGTTTCATTACGGACCAAAGAGCGTATATCCTTTCAAGTTAATCTTACAAGTTATCTTACTATATTGCTATATATATGCTACTTGCCTACTTACACAAAATTATACACATACATATATACACAAATCACGTCTCTATCCCTTACGGGGTGGACAGAGCCTGAGGTAACAAGACCTAAAGGCCACGTTTAGCATGATTGTAGGGGAATCAAAATAGTTATGGGTTTCGCCCATTTCCTCGATGGGCTTTTACCATCTGCGCGGGACGAGAAGCAACTGGTACATTCTATGTTTTTCCTTTGCTCCCAGACCAGCATGAAAGTTACCCAAAATGATGCTTACCTGTAATATATTACCTACTAACACAATGTGTTTCGTACATAAAACTAGTCGTACATAAAATCATGACAAATTCTAGTCACAAACGGGTATTCCAGGTAATAAAAATGAAATAAACCCGAAACTACAATGCGAATCTGGGAAGGAAAATAAATTTCAATATAGCACCAACACATGTTAAAGCACCTGGAGAAAGTCATATAATTTTCATCCGCCTCGCACGACGGGAAGTGTCGCAGGTGTGAACGAGTCGGTCGTGCAGCGGACTCGCATCCCGCATAGGAAAGTAGCCAGGTCGGATTTTTGCAGTTTTCACTCTCGTGTGAACTTTCACAACGCCGCGGCCGGTTCTCGACGAATCCATAAATAACTTTACAATCGCTAATTTATTATGGACGCCGTTAAATTGAATTGCTTACGATTATGGCTTTCCTATAGTCTACTTCATCTGATGAGTGTTTTACGACGAGTCAATTAACTTTCTTGTGTGCCCTCCTGCCTCACTTAATTGTTTAATAACGTTTCTGATTAGATTACTTGTCCTTTTCTACTGTATACATAATAATAATACATTCGTACCTACAAAATTGGGAATTCGTCAGAAATCTTACAGAAAAGGAACGACCGCTGAATATTTCAAACAAAACGTGTCAAAAATTCAAAGGGACTCCATTTTTACAAACAACTTTTTCACTCAACAACCCCCAAAAAAGCTAATGAGACAAAAGAGTGATTTGGTGATTGTTGTACAGAGTACCGGCGATGTTAACACAAGATGAGTCGAAATGCCCTGAAAGCTTTCAACTAAAGTAGGCCAAGCTAATGTTTTGTCCATTATGAACTCTCTGCCCGCAGTTTCGTAGAGAAAAATATAAATTAAAACACCACGGACGCGCTGAAATCTGCGCCTTCCTCTCCGTCGAAATATTATCCAGAGCATCGTTGAGAGCTTTATTACGAGTGCGTTAACTTTTAAGCTAGAATTTAAAATTCGGCGGTAATATAGCAGGTTAAGTAAATGATCGCAGTTTGTAAGCAAGTTTAATACAAAAGCGAAGTTTGTGGCAGTGATTAAGTGATAGAGCGGAGTGTCTGCGCCTTATGCTCGCTCGTCACGGACCATTGCCCACCCTCAGGTGCTAAAGGCGTTAATACGATTAAGAGGTCTCTGATGGGCCCCGCAACAACACCCGATACTCTTACTCTGTCTCTCCGTCCCCTCTCTCTGTCTCTTATCACACTTCGGCACAATTTCCTCAATTACCAGGATCAAGGAGAAGTAATGAAATGAGAGTAATCATTATCTCATTCGTTTCTGGACGCTTTCGTCGCCAGAGGCTGCTTTAAATAAAGCATTAAAAGACTGCTACGGATTATCACACAATTTATTCAGGTGCTTAATTTGAGCGGCTATCCCACTTTGAGTACAATTTATTTTTATTTCACTTAATGGAGCCTCTGGACCGTGGAGATTTACCCACCTTCAATTTTCATTTGAAAATGCTTTCTAAGTAAATCATATTTTTGTCTTATTGCGCGGAAATAAAGTGCTCAGTTAAGATATTTTAAGACATGAGTAGTAATAATTTAGATTAGATTTTCTAATCAATTATTTTTGAGCTTCTGTTCATAAGTCAAAGTACACATGTTGACTATAGTCGTGATAACTTTCTCGACTAGCACCTAACACAAGCCTATATCAAACTTATAACAAGTTGCGTGTGTCTAGGAAAACGGGGAAACCGGCGCTGGCGGCTTGTCATACTTAGCGAGAACTTTCAACAATTATGGAACTGCAAATCCGTATTTAAATTGAACACACATTTGGGGTGCACCCATTAAAGTCCGATCATACCCGCGCCTGTGAGCGCTCACATACGCGGCAATTGCACTCTCTCGAATGGTTGGCAGTCCAATCGAAACTTTTGATTAAAATCAAGCAAACCAGGCACTGTGCACCGATTCCAACTGAGTGCTGATATCTTTATTTGAGCTATGTGTTATGTTCAAACAAGGAATCTATGATTGGAACATTTGGAACTCAGTGTTTACGTTATCGATTAACCTCTAGGTATGATTCGCGTTTTCCGGTGAGACTAATTAAAATTTAAAACTGAATTCAACCTATGTAATTAACACGGTTAAGATACGGATGGTACCGTTTACAGTTATAGTTAATGTTTAATCCATTTTGAATGCCCTCTCCAGCTGTACGCTCACAATCATGCTAAACGTGGCCTTTAGGTGTTGTTTACCTTAAGCTCTGTCTACCCCATAAGGGATTAAGCCGTGATTTATGTATGTAGTAATCCATTGAAACATTACCGATGTCTACAATAAATTTATTTTCTCAGTGTATCCAGCAGATATACCCGGCATGGTGAATTTTGCTCGTTTTATTGCATTAGAGCATTTTACTTCATCCGTCTTTTTTTCTGAACTAAGTCGTGACTGATGGTTTATCCAACAGCAAAAATAAAAGACTTACCCAATTGGATTCAGCAATACTATTTATTGGAGGCAGTGTAGCTTAACGAGCATTGATTTATCAAATTTCAAATAGCTCTTGTTATAGAAAAGTTTTGAAATCATACATTTCCCAATTTTGATATCCGGCTTTTATTTTATTAGAAATTAGGTAACGCAGTGCGAGTAGCTGGTCCATCTGTCCAGCCAGCCGCCGTCAGCTCGGTTTCCTCCGCGCCCCGCCCGTTCCGGTCCCACTTCATCATTTGTCTGACAAAAAATGTATTAAACTTCCGAGAGAAGAATAAGATTTATCGCCATTTAAATCTATTCCGAATTACGTTTGGGACGCGACTTTCGCTCTCGACGGCGCGTCGGCTTCGATTATGTTTATTAATATTCATTGCTCATTGTAAAACAAAGCGTAGGGATCCAATTATGGCCGTGAGAGGTGTTAGGTTAAGGGGTGCGACGTCAAAATGCCACATGCAAAAATCATTTAAACACACGCCCCGATCCTTTCAGACGCGGACTGCCTTTAGGAATTAATCGGATTAATATGAGGGTTGGGGTGAATGCAGCGGGCGTAGGTCTAGTCGTGTAGCGTGTGAGGGTCGTGCTTCATAGCGCGGCGTGGCGAAGCGTGGCGTAGCGTGGCATGGCGTGGCGCACCGCGCACGGGCGTCGGGCATGTACGAGCCGGCCGGACATGCCTGGGCCGCGGCTCGACGGTCTATGATGCGGAAATTCCATTAACGGCCACGAATTTACTGCTTCTGCGTTTAGGTTTTAGAACAGATTGGTTCGAATTTAAGTTTCAGGTTGCCCCACAGCAAACAGGGCAAATTACGACGTGCGTTTAAAACAACGTGTAATTGCGTTAACAGAATTAAAACTTTGCATATTACTCCCGGTGGGAGCGACTCAACTTTTATGTGCACGACACGGCCTTTAAATTTAAACAACACCGGAACCCTCGTTTGTGTGACTTGTAAAAAACGTTTACTTTAGACGACTTCGTGCAAAGCTCAATTAGTCATTGAATATTTTACCGGTCAATTTAAAATTATTATTTTGTAGTTGCATTGAAACTCAATTTTCTGACAGAAGGTTACTCACGGTTAACTTTCGCTTTTATTACTGTGGCTGGCTATTTTTCAGTTCTATTAATACATACATACATAAATCACGTATTTATCCCTTACGGGGTAGACAGAGCTTAAAATAACTAGGCCTAAAGACCTTGAGTTCTATTAATAATACAATTTAAGCAATTTCTGTGGCTTAGAATAACAAAATAATTTACTTCGTGTAACTTTTATTTTTTCTGACATCTTCCGGTTGTATTTAACGTATCTAAAAGGCGTTTGCCTCGTTTGAAAATACTCGAGAAAGGCAGCAACTGTCAGCTTACGTCGTTATAGTACTCGTTACTTCTGCTTAGTGCCACTTTTGCAAAGTTTTAAAACGTCGGCTTTAATACAGACATTACAGTACAGGCCGTACGTAGAATAAAGCAACAAGAATTTAGCTGAGATTTTTTGCGTTGCTCAACAAATTTTTAATGACACCTTTGAGTAAGTATGCCGTTTTATTGCTCGATAAATGCCCTAAATATTTTATAGCGCGTGGCACTTAGCTATATTTTAATAGCATTGCGCAAGGCAGCTGGATCAAGAAATTTCTGACGATTAGTTGAGGTAGCTCATCAATTTCTATGGTCGGATTTACACAACGGTTTTCAAGTATCTGGATGTTAGTACGTGCATGTGAAAAAAAACGGTACGAAAATTTTCTGTGTTTTAATGAAATGAAAGCATATTACGTTGTTTTCGTAATAATACATTTTTTTTAAATCAATACTTTTATTCATCTCGGTTTTGTGCGACATTGTGTAATATATTAATATAGGTAATAAAACAAATTTGGTCACGTATTTACATAAGATTATCACTAAACACAAGTGGTCGTGACTAAGAGCAAAAACTCAAGTATTATGCAGAGCATTTCTTTTATTTGCTAATGAGGTAACATTACATCAATAATATTTGAAAGTGAATGTATTGGTTGCATTGACGTTCAGATCTCGCCCACACACGTCATGCTTTATATTACTTTCACTAGCATAATTAAATTGGCAAGCATAGGCGCAAACTTCAGTCGGTCCATATCTCAAAGTTATAGAAAGTTACAGGAACTAGGAAGTTGTTTTAAGGCACAGAGCTGAGTCAAAGTCGAAGGATGTTGATTTTCTGTTAATATGTAGGTATTATAAAGGGCTCCTGACAGAGCATTTAGTTGAACTTGCGCTGTGTTCTTAGGATTAGTAAGTACATTGAGCTTAAATGGGTAGTTTGGCAAGATCAAATAAATTACGATACGGGGAGACTTAAAAAAAAGTGGAGCGAATTGATAGTTTTGAAACTACCAACTTCAAAATTTTAATAGTTCATCAGTCAGGTGACTTATTGACTTCTCGACGATATCGACGAAGTCGAAAACGTATATGGCAGGGTTTCTTAAACTTTTTGCAGTCACGGACCACTTTCACAATTTAAACAACTTCACGGACCCCTCTCAAAAATATTTTAGGGAAATAATAAAAAACCTTATTTAAATAAATAAAAAATCTTTTATTGCTAGTTTCGCTTATATGATGCGTCTCGTCAAGTTTACGACACAATTTCCCAATAAATATGATTACATTTAACTGACCTACTGCGGACCCCTGATAGACATGCCACGGACCCCTAAGGGGTCCGTGGACCACACTTTAAGAAACCCTGGTATATGGTAAGTAGGTGCTTTACTTTACCCATTATTTGAGATTTTATTAATTTGCAATATATTGCAATGCGTCACATAGAACCATTTAAGGTTACATTGTTCCAATTAGTATATCTACTCTGTAATCATAAATATCATAATTTACATAATTGTCAACAACTGATTTTATACTGAGTTTCTCAAAAATCTTACGTAAATAAAATTAATGAAGTAATGAACCAATGAATTATGTTCATTATGACCCAAAATCACTACATAGTATAAAACAAAGTCGCTTCCGCTGTCCGTCCGTCCCTATGTATGCTTAGATCTTTAAAACTACGGATTTTAATGCGGGGATTTTTTTAATAGATAGAGTGATTCCAGAGGAAGGTTTATAGTATTTTTCTACGCAGACAAAGTCGCGGGCAGAAGCTAGTAAAATATAAATATCAATTTACAATTCAATCGGTTCTATTTACTAGAAGTCGTGAAAAATCCAACTAAAACAAACCATAATACCGAATGAGTGGTCTAGTTATACTCGTAACCAAGTAAAACGTATATAACGTTGACCTTTAGAAGATTTGTGTGGTAGACACGTCACTATAAGTCATGTTATAAACATCTTGAATCTTGTCGGCTTCAGGTGATTGTGTGCAATGCTCTTACGCAACCTAACCTCCAAGATAACTCATTACAAATTAACACGCACTCGGTGATTTGTCCATCAATTTTGCTCATGATTCAAGATGATGAGCGCGATACACTCGACCGTGACCCGGGACATGTTTTGTCAGCCTAAGTTTGATTCATTTATTATAATGATAGGTCATTACTCGTATGTGGAGAGGTGCCAGAAATTTTATAACAAAAGGTACTCGAAAGGAGAAATCCACGACTCGACGCTTTGTCTACTAGTCGGCTCAGTGGTCAGTGTTTTGTGCTGGGTTCAAGTAAGTATCATTGGACCATTCAACAGCGTGAGGAAAGTCGGTTTGTTGTTAGAACTACGACTGATTAATAGCCTATTGTTCTGTGCTATATAGTAATAGTAGAAAAGCCGGCTTATAAATATATATAGGCACCTAAGTTGAGGAAAAGCATTTCTATATTATTAATAAATCACAAAACCGTCACAACCTTAATTCTCAAGGTTCCGAACACCGTTCATACGTCAAAACAAAAAAGTTGCGCTACTTTGTGATTTATCGGTGTTAGTAAAAGTACAAGGCATACGCAAAAACACAAAGCTTTGGCATGTTTGACAACATCAATGATAAAATCTTAGCAAACAATGTCAGGCAAATATGAAGGAAATTCAAAGGCCGAGTCAAGGCATGTCGTGAAGTGACCGGATTGTTACAGATCAAACTCCAAAGCCAGCCGATGGTCTGAGCATAGGTACGCCTTTTAATAATATCTGTCACATTTAATACTTCTATCTCAATACGAGAATTCTTTGATGTGCATTCATATTGGTAGTACCATATTTTAATATGGATGAGATACCCTTCTAACTTAATATTCACTTATATGTTGGCAACTTGGCTGTCGTTTTGACAGTGCTAGAGTAGTGATGTTTTTTTATGAAAATGACTTGATAACGATAGGAATGAAACAATAAGTGATTATAACAGATCAACTTGTGCATTTCCGATACGTAATGCAGTGGTCGTGCTGTGAAGAAAGTCATAGATAGGTAGCTACTCGACAGCGCTCGATTACGTCAGAGCAGAAAGATGCGGAGAAAACAAATTTTCACGGTCAGGTGCGATCGGTAAAACTCTTGTAGTTGCTTATTTGTACGTCTGCACTTGATCATGAGCATTGTAAGTCGAGTTATAACTTAGTTAAAACTAGTGATCAGCCCTGGCGTCATATAGGTTCAATTCAATGGTAGAGATACTATAGTCTGGCAGCTATAACACAGCAGATATAATAATTAAATTAAATATACAGGTCACCTACGGCGGTGAACTTAAAATTTCTGCCTATAAATTTACAAAAGTTAAAAATATTAATGTGATAATTGTTGTTTTATTTATGGCAAAATGGGAAATTTGTGGAAAACTGGTGACTGCTTTGACATGCTTCCACACATTTCCTAATCACGCTCTTACACTACTACTAACTAGAAAACATAAAAAAACCTTATTGAACGAATCATTCTATTAAAATACGCTTTGCAAATTCTCTGTTTCAACATAAGTGACGCAAATTAATTTCATTACACCGTTCATTTTTTCATTCACTCACTAAGTCACATCACTATTTCAAATTCGCCAAAAATTTACAACACTGAAAGTGTCATTTTACTGCAGTGTTATATCCCCGCCAGACTATAACACGGCGCTGCCACAATTGTCGTCACATTTCAACTAATTTACAATGTACCTACATAGTGTCAACACTGGTGACTTACAGAACTACCTACCTACTCACAATAAATAACCTGTGTACGTAGAAATATTTTACCCACACAGCTTAACCGACGAGAAACGAGTCACGAAGCGTTTGAGATAATTGGTCTTATAAGTGCTAATTCAAATTAAAGGCCATGCATGATCAGTTTAATTGTTGAAACGCAATAAAAATGCACGGAAGTTGGGAAACAAATTAATAATAACCCATATCCGTTACTAACAATAGATACAAGAAATGGGCAAGTACAATTTTTTTCGGTCCGAGATTATTTTTCGAAGCATCGTATTCTTGCTCCAGTACTTACGAGTGCATGGCATATTCATACTCGTATTTTCCCCGAATCACTCCGGCATTACGTCAGACAGCAAATTGGTAACAAAACAATTGTGTTCGGTTGCATCAATGTACAATTGACTGGTCACGAAGGACTCGCCAATGCTCGGCGAGTCACGCCTTAAGTCGAACCTGATCAGCACTTTCGATTTACGCCATCTGGCTAATTTTAACCATTGCTAGAAATTTGTCCTTCAAACGCGGACACCCTGCGAACACCTACACTCGGAAAGGTATATTAACATAAATAGATATCAACTCTTACCTATACCATTTTCAAGAAACTTACGTAGATAATATCATATATAGCATTATATCTATTGCCTTATTTCATGCCCACTGACTGCTAAATTCCAATCCTCCCGAACTTATTTATACTGTTTTTGAAATTGAGTAATAATCCACATTTTCGTTTCACACAAGATCCTAATACATACTACCACTCCACTGTCTGTCTGTCTGTCTGTTACCAGGCACTCACGACCCGTGATAGCAATTTTCACAGATGATTTCTGTTGTCGCTATAACAATAAATAATAAAACAGAATAGGTATTTTTATGTATGTCTTTCTATGTAAATAACTAATATTGAATGATCTCACACTGCCTACATTTTGCTTAGGAGGCAGGGCTCTGCTAACAATGGATTTTATATTCATTTGCCTTGGTGCGTAACCTTCGGCGCGCGAGTCTAACTCGCACTATGTTCATCTCGTTCTGTGATGCCAGATAGTCAGCGTCAAGCAAGATAAATCTATGACTAACAGAACCTCACGAGCAATTAAACATGACTATGGAAACACCCTTCACGGACCGCTCTCGACATAATTACCTATTCAGTCAAAAATAATGACGGCTGTTTCAATTAGGTGTTTTTGTACTTTTGAAATCACAATTAAGAATTGATATTGATTCTCACTTATTTTGGCATTATTAGATTCTATTCACGTTTTCTGGGATGTAATGACGAGACAGGGGACCGTTAGTGAGCAAGGAATTTGTTGCGTACCGTTATAGCGACAGCTGGGCACCGCTTGATTGTAATGGACCACCGTAAACATACATAATGTAATATTCGGCACAATCTTCAAAGTCTATTGAAATCGATATGCGGTATTGTGAGCGCGAAGTGGTCTGATACCTCTGAGACAGGTTTCTAGAGGTAGAGTTGAATGTTTTGACTTTTTATTTAAACTTTTACACATTCACATCTTTACATTTTTGTTAATTTCCAAACTATAGCTGTTTGTTCTTAATACAAATGTTTTAAATATTATTTTCACAAACAGTTTTAACTGCAGTAGTATTTGAAACAACTAAACATCTAACATCTCTATAATAACCACAGGAAACACCTTTCTCACTAAAACCTTTATTCCTTTAAGCTAATATAGGCACGGGATAAATTATACTTACTGAGTTAATATTTGGGTGGCCAATTATAAAGGGACCAGCTCAGGGAGAGTTTAATCGACGATAGGTGAATGTTTTTGAAACTTGATAAATACCGTTTCATTGGTTAATATTTTTTATAATATTTTATGTTCATTATTTATTTGAGAGTTAGAATTTTTGATTCATTCAGTATGATGATTTGAAGTAGTAAAATACGAATAAAAAAAAGGAAATTAATTTAAGCAAAGTTGTGAAGTAGTCTTTGAAGTAGATTTTAGTGTGTAATGATAATTTTAGTACCTGTACATTTTAATGAAAGTTTGATGACAAGCAAAGAATTTAAAACAGGGCAACCCACGCCAGATACGATTCAAAGCCAACATAAATTACTAAATAGTTTGAACTTGGATTTTTTTGTAAAATTTCGTTAAATACAAGTTGCGGCCCGTGCTTCGAACAGCCCTGATTAAACGAATAACGTTAGTTTGAAGCTGTAATACCCATATCTAAGGCAGCGCTGGCAGACGAGGGGTCGAAAGTCTCCATATTGGGAGGTCGGCGGTAATGTATTCGAGTCAGAGTCCGTCGGAACAATCGAATCTATCGGAAGTAAGATCCGAGAACTGATAACGTTTGCCAGTTGTCACACCGAAGCAGAGTAAAAAAGGTTTAGCTGCATAATATTATTATATTATAATATTTATTAAAGTTGAATTCCATAAATACGGTGGGATGTATGAGAACCGAACGTTTCAGTTCTTGCATCGATTAAAAATTTATACTTAGTACTTTGTTGTACCTAAGCTTCTATTCGATTCGATTTCGAGGGATTTGTATTCGATTTCGCACAATTAACATGTTAGATTTTCTTAAACGCGATGCGACATGCGTGGTTGTAACGTGGTTGCAAGAATGACTGGTATTTTACATTTAGTAGGTATAGCCAATCTCAATGTAGATAAAAAATGAGACATTTTCACGGTTTCATGACAGGCAAGATTAACTTAAATATAAATATACAGATCTGTGGTTAGTTTTAGGTTCAAACTTTGCTAGTGTCATCCTACATTTGGCAAACAATTACAAATATTTCTAAGAAATGGGAGTTCCTTGTATTTTCTTGGATAGTTCAACAGAAATGGTGATAAACTTATCAATACACCACACGATAGAAAAACACAAAACTCAACAGAGCATGCTGTATTTTAGTGCCGGCTTCAAAAAATGAGAAATCATCAGAAGCGTTTATAATGAGAGCAAAATCTGGAGCAGACCGTACACTAAGCTAAAAACAATCCGAATCAAGATAAAATCGCGTGTTTAAAGGCGTGAAGCTCTGTTAATGAACGGTCGTGTAATTATGACATAACGGTGTGACCGGTGGTCTGTTGAGTCCTCCCTTGTCATTAATCTCATCTCTTTCGCTAGCCAAGTCACGCAGTCGGAAGCTAGAGGGCCGACGTGGCGGACGAAGCGGTACGGAAAATTCATGTCTGCCACGCGTTATAATGCCCATGAATTTTATATCCCTCCAAAATTGGCGCTTATTGTCTCGCCCCACCTGAAACGTGGGCTTTGTGAACCGATATATAATAAGCATGTCAACTTAATTTAGTGTAAGGCTCTTAAACATTGCTAAGATGCAGTAGTACCTACATAAGGTCACACTTTAAACATATTTTCTATGAGTTTAAACCACGAAAACCTCTGATGAGCTCCCGATATTTCGACGTAATTGCATGCATCATGATCCCTGATAGACCACAAATAAGCAATTTAATTAACTGTGTAACCGTGAATAATTTTCGGCTGTTAAGGTTTCACGACACGTGTTTTTTCTTGGATTAGTCTAGTCCTAGTATTGCCATTTACGCAAGTCAATGGATGATTAAAGATTTGTAATCACCACGATTGAACTTTCACATGTAAATTAGAACTCAGTTCTTTCTATTGTCTGATCAATTCTCTTCGCAGTGTGTTCCATTTGGTCCACGGCGTTACTTCTCCCAAAATGAATGGTTGCATGTTTTCCTTATACATTATGTTTGGCTATCTTAATCATTTCCAGGGTTATTCAAAGTAACACTGTCCAATGAAATCGTAAGACACAGATAGATGTCACACCAAAATGAACTTCTCTTCTGGTTCACTTTTAATACACTGATTGGATCGCTCTCTCGATTATCATCTCGTGGTCTCAATTAATTCGATTCGATAGCATCCATGTTGGCATGAGATCGATACCATCTGAATGACTAGTTCATTATTTGGTATGTACTGTGCGATGGACAAAAACCGAATGAGCAAAAAACCTTTCATAAATTGACATTCCGAATTTGGGTGCAAGTTTAATTGAGCAGACGGCTATGAATTTAATCGAAATGGAGCATCTTTACGTGAGAGTTTCAATGAGAACAAGTTGTAGGCAGTTTCAACATTACACGCGTAATAACTGCGATATTATAACACATTAACGTATTAGGGTTCCGTGGCATAAGTAGTACGTGACTATTGCGTTTATGCTTAGCTACAACTGATATTGGAAAGCTTTTGGCGCTATCTTGCCACGAAGTTTTAGGACATTTTTACCAAAAGACACAATCGTTGTTTGTAACATATTAATGTTGGACTGTTTGTATTGATTGTTATCAGTAACCAAATAACAAGTTTAACAAGTTGTTGGCGCTTGAATCGTTTAAAAAACTGAAGAGAAAATAAGAAAAAATAAGTTATTATTAAATAGAAGTAAAAATTCGTCAAGATAGAACCCCAAAGCTACTGACAGACGATGAAAAATTCCGTCACCGTGCGAAGAATTCAAAGAAGATAAAGAAGATAACAACAGCATTATGTACCATCTGTTACGGACATTAAACATTAAATAAAATACGCATTAAACATTGTTGACTTGATTTCGTACGGCGTACTGTTATATTCTCATTCTTTGTATTATTTTGCTTGCTCTTTATTATTTAACTTCTAACAATCGTGGTTGAGCGAGTGCCTTGTTTTTTATGATACTTGAATGATGGTAGAGTGTATAAAGAAAGAGTAATAATGCCTTCAAACAGACTGTTATATGTTACTCTCCTCTATATTTATCGATAGGTAGTCTCAAAGGTGTCATGAATGTACGTGATTTGAGACACCAGTGCTCAATATTCGAGCAATCAGCGTAGTCTCATTCTACATTTATGATGTGCAGCGGTGCCCATTTATACCGCAACGTATCTTACTGCATTGCACAAAACTTTTAGATATATAATATCGAGTAACGTTGAGAATTCATCTCCACTTTATTTTATGGACAAACTATTGTTCCGATCTCACCTCAACAGTGTTGGTCAATATTTTTTAGTAGTGTGCCACTATTTTTTAGAGACATTGCAATAATTTGTTTCATGTTTAGCTACGATGATTTTTTTGTATGTATGTTTTACACGCGTATTAATTACGTGAACCATTGAACCTGGCAGTCAAATTTTAAAAATTCAACAGGAACTCCCAAAAATCTCGTCGTAGTTATCATTTATGCTACAAAATCTCATGTGTGGTGTACTCTTAGAGGTTGAATTCTCGAAATTTTACACCCGTAAATGTCGATCCCGCAGGAAAATCGAGAAAACCTAGCCAGAATCCAGAGATCCAGCTACATACCAAATTTCATACAAATTCATCCAGCCGTATTAACGTAAAAGACACTCGCGCATTTTATTGTCCAGATCTCACCTTAACAATTTATCTAAACATTTTCAAATAGAGACACATCATTTCACTTCGTATCATCACATACGTATTTTAGTAACTATACAGTACACATTGAACTAGTGACTTAAGATGTCGACCACAGATAAAGCACGTACCGTAAGATTCATTGCATATTAAACAGTTATGTCAATACACAGCTCGGATATCTGGCAGGACAGTGGACGAGAGTGGCACGTACGATGTTTTAATTATCTTGATGTAACATTGTCCAAATAAAACTTAACGGTTGATGGAATAATTATTAAACTCGATTCAGATGGATGAATTCTAGTGTCAGATAATATTGATTGAATGGATAAACAATCTTTAACGAAAAAGATAGAGACACATTTTATTTGCACATATTTTAGAACAATAAAAAGTAAAATAAAAACAGGTAATGATTACTAACAAAGTAATAATAAATGCGACAAAATACTTAAAGTAAGCGCTCAGATTGTGCTCGGCAGGCAGATAAGTTTAAGATGTCACATTTCTGAAAAGAAACACGCGAAATCAAAACATAACTACATAAACTAGCGACCTACTGTCGTGCCAAATATTCATATTTCCACACTAAATTTTAGGGTTGCACTTTGACTTTGGTGCTCGAATTGCTAGAGGAGTCTCGACGTTGGTGCTCTATAAAACTACCTAAGTTAGGGGTATAAATACTTTTGGTCGTTCATTGTCACACAAAGGTAAACAAACATAAACATTTAGAAGTTAAAATTGTGAGTAAGTATCCAAGGGCATGTTACTTTTGACTTCACAGTTCAATTCACATTAGACAACAAATTGGTAAATTTCCCTATCACAGTGAGGAAGCACTTAATTGTCATCAATAAAGTAACAAAAACAACGTCCAATAAGAGTGGACAATGACAGAATGTTGCTGTTCACTTTCCTATGGATTCTACTTAAACTGATAACGCGAAGAAACGATTGTGGTTGCACCATTTTAAGTAGGTGTTTGATGACTCACCTAAGTAACCGTGTTGTAATGTATTTCTTCTCTACTTCATGTCATGCCTTTTTATTTTCAACTAGTTCGTGCACACAGCTGTGTCATTGCAGAATAGGTCCTTTAGGTGCCTTTTGTAAGGGAACCGTTGCAACCCTAGAGAAATAAATAAAGGCTAGCAGCAACTTTCAACAAACATTTCGTCATAAATCACTAGGGGACAGAGTGCAACGCCAGTTGTGACGATATTACATTTTTTAACTTCCTTCCGGGTCCTTATGAATACTAAATCGTTGCTCCCCCATTATAAGCTTAAGTACGTACACTGTAGGTGGCTGAAAAAGCAATTTACATTCATCACTTATAATAACAATATTTAACGTGCAGATTTTGCGTTCTTGGTTCCAAAATCTAGAGGAAATATCCTATAGAGTTATAGGTAATATGGGCTGTTTACTTGTCACTTATACTTATCGACCGTTTGTACTCAATCAGCCACTCGAAAAAACAACGAAAAATGGTTTTCAAAGTCGCTTTGAGAGCTTTTTCTAGTTAGTCGTGTGTAGAACACCACTGCAAAACAGGCATCGTTTTTAATATTTATTAATATTTAAAAATAATAAAGTTGTGGACTCTGGCATTCTGCTTGACCTAGCTGCTAGGCTAGTGGTTTGACCAGTTGGCCTCTCAAGCAGAGGGTCCTGGGTTCGAATCCCGTTCTTGCACCTCTGAGTTTTCAGAATTTATGTGCGAAATGACATTTGAAATTTACCGTGAGCTTTTTGGTGAAGGAATATCTTGGGGAAACCTATGGTCTACTAAACTATAGTCCAAGCGCTCTTATTTTGAGAGGAGGTTATGGCCAGCAGTGAGACATGTATAGGCTGGAGATGATGATGATGATCAGAGTGCAACTGGCGCATTTCTTTTCCTTTTTTGTCATTTCCCCTCTATTGTTAATTTCCTCTAGGTTTTGAAGCGACGTATGATGGACGAGACCGCACTTACCTCGCAACTGCGGATTATTGTGTGCACTCGACGGTAAGCTATGTAATTAAACACAGTTAGCAGTCCGCTTTTTAACCCCCGACGGAAATAAGTGGGGTATTAAGTTTAAAGATATTTATGTGTCTTTCTGCTTTTGGCAGCGTAGGGTCCTAACGTGAGAATCGATTTTGGTGAAGGTTTTTTATAGCTATAATTTTTTGGTTCTTATGGTCATAGCTTTTTGAAATTAGTTTAGCGAGAGGTTGATTTTATAAGTACCTAAACAAGTTGGCATTTTGGTTCAGATCAAGATCAACTCATTTATCTTATTTTAGTTTCATACTACTCACAGCATCATAATTAAAACTAAAACAAAATTAATTAGAAAAAAATGTGAGAAAAGAACCATTTTTCGCCACGCGCCTCCTATTAAAATTTCTAGAAATTTATTTCAGTTAAGCGTTTACGCTACCAAAGGAACACAAACTTATCCTTTAGTTTCATACTATTTAGGAGATCATAAAATTTTAAAACATAATAAACCATCCCGCGCAAATCATTAAAAATTTTATAAATTCGTTTTTAGATAAAACGTTGACGCTGCAAAAGTAACATTGAGTCCAATTTTCAGATTTCTAGACTTTTTTACATATTTACCCCCTTATTCATAAGCGCTCTATAGGCTTCTGCTAACTTAGCAGTCGTTTGTCCTTATCTGTTACTTTGACATTTACCTTTCACGGATAAGGACAAACGATCGTTAAGTTAGCAGAAGCCTATAGAGCGCTTATGAATAAGGGGGTTAATCTTTTACTAAGCTCTTGTATCTCTTGAGAGCCATTTTTATTGCAGAAGAGTAGCTCGCGTTTCGATTTTCGACAGGCGAATTTTGGCAGCAGCTCCTCTCTTCCATAGGTCGACCAGAGGCAGGTGTGATCTTCAGTTATGTTGTCAGCATCCGTAAAGTTGTGCTCTTTATCATCCCGATAGCTGAGGAATGGAGTTCCCTGCCAACGTCTGTTCCCTGACCGCTACGTTCTAGTTGTCTTAAAATTAAGGTTGAATCCATGTTTTACGTAAGCGTGTTCCATCTTATACCACATCTTTGCTTATCACTAGTGCTTGTGGTCAAACGCTTGCCCAAAGAATGCATAAAGATAAAATATATACCTACCTACAACAGTCGTGCTTTTATACGAACATTCATGTAAGTATTGAATGTTGCAAGGCTATAGCTGGTCACGATTAGTATCAAATGACATTTAATAGACTAGCTTGGTGGACTGCGCAAGAGTGGATATAAAACTTTACTTACCTACTACTTTCGGCTTACTACAAAATATGTAACAGATGTTTTCTGTATAATTCAAAGTTATTTATCATCAGCAGACCCAACTTGTTTATTTGCCGTTCTCACAGAATATTAACAAAAAAACAGTTAAGTTCAAGTCGGACTCGCGCCCTGAGGGTTCCGTTCCTATCCTGTACGGGTTTTTTTTCCTTTTAGGGTAACGGAACCCTAATAATAATATTTTATATGTATTTTATCTATTATACCAAGCAATATCTGAGTATAAAAGTAAGCCGATAAGCTGGATATAGACATCCAGACAGCCTTCGCAATTTTATGAAAAATAAAGAAAACTCCTACAAAATTGCGCTTCAAAAAGCTAATGGCTCCATTATTTTAACACAGAATTTAATTACCAGGCGCACCGTAATTTTTCTCACGTTTTTATCCTGCAAAGCTTCTTAATTTTATTAACACCGTAGCATCAATATTTCAAAACTCAACACAATGATTTCTTCTATAAAACTGACGTCTGATTACTTATGCAATTAGTTCTGCTACTATAATCCAGCTAGTATACAACTTTGTTGCTTACAAACTCCTTCTAAGACTAATTTCTATAACAACATTCCAGAGGAATTTGCGTAAAACCACATTTACTTAGTTCCTAACTTGATACGCGGTTAGAGCATTAACGCCGTACCTAGTTCCTGCGCCTTTGTTAACTCAACTTATTCATTAGTGCCAGGTAAAAGGGAACCCATGCATTAGACCAACTCAAATCTACTTACCGTTGCTGAAGTATTCTCCCACGATTCAATACTCAAGACGCAGTTTTTATTCAAAACCACGCTGATATCGAGATCGAGTCCCAAAAGTTTTTAAGGTTTTAAGTTTTTAAGGTTCACTTTCAAATCCAATGCGTCAGTCGATTACACAATTCACAAGTTCGATAAAAGTATTTACACCAGTTGTTATCACGTCAAAAATGCAGTTTCACTTTCAGCCAGCGTCCGCAATCAGTCACGACTGAGAGCCGATGATAGAAACATCGGAACGCGATCTCCGCAAAACTTCCGCCGCCGCCGAGAAGACAGCCGAGGCACCCAGTGCAAGCTGCCCGCCCGAACGCCGAACAGCGACTGTGATAACGACACTTCCAACGAATGAACCTGCGAGCCTCTCCATACACAGGGTATAAGCTCGCCTCTCTCTCGCTGGCGACTACACAAAACGCTCCCGCCTACAACCTCTTTGCAACCTTCCCGCGCCCGTTCGCAAGGATCAACTTCCAACGCTTCTCGCGGCTCCCAACTCGTCTCGTTGGAAACGCGTAACGAGTTTACGGCACGTAAATCGTAGTAGATTTGTTTTGCAGTACCGCCACAGTAATTCAGTTCTTCGCCCCGACGCACACAGAGCGCTTTTTCCCGATTTGGTTCCGGTTAAATAGAGCCTTCTTTTTGTACAACCTGCCCGTCGGTAGCCTAGTAGGGAACGCGGAATAACCGCTATGGACAAGATGCCAACTTTCTAAACTAAACCTATAAGACCGCTCTATTGGGACGGTGAATTACGTTGTTTTTATTGGAAGTTACACTATCCGGGACAATAATAATAAAGCATTTACTAAATTGGATGTTCTATGCGATTACAGTCTGTTTAGTACGCGAGTCTGTACGTGTCGTAATTCCGCTAGTCGTTTGGTTTTGTACGATTATTTTTCTAGGTGACATTTTCCGGTTAATAAGTTGCGGTTGTACTTTCGGTGTCAATTACGCTACGCTGCCGCGGCCGAAGCCCTGCAACGGCAGGGCAAATTGGATACCAGGCGACTGAACCAGATAATACCGACTCGCGAAGGCTACTCGACGTTATGTAACTAATCTTTTCGAAATTAAAAATAGACTCAAAGTCAAACATTTCGTAAAGTCAAATAAAACTTGAAACTACTCTAACATCGCTTAAGACGTCAGTGGGAGGCAAGTGTATAGATAGAGGCTTCGAAATATTGAAACCGTAAACCCTTTTCGTTGATCCCGAGACGATCCTGAACTAGGTCAGCAATGTGATGTGCCGGTAACGGAGAACTCGCAAGCGGAAACTCTTGAAAGTGGATATCTGCCAGCATAACTTGGACCTGAAACGTAAAACGAACTTCGGTTAATTTGGTTAGTGCATCTTGAAACTGATATACCTACACAGTGTTGACGATGAACTCAAAACAAAAAAATATGATTGTGCATTAACGAGTACTATTTCACAATAATAAAGATACTAAAGACTATACGCTTCCGACCTGACAGGGGAATTAATAATTTAAGTTTCTGTCAAAAATATTTTTTTAGGATAAGCTTTTTTTGCTGACTGCAGATGCATTGTCATCCGTCGTACATTATGTGTACCAAATTTCAAGTCAGTCGGACCAACCGTTGAAGAGTTCCCTCCTGCGGAGACGATCCCGGCTGGGTCACCAGAACTCCACTACCAGATTACTGTATTGTCACCTGTCTGCAAAATTTCAGCTCAATCGGATGAAGATATCTGCTTCAAAATTGAGTCGCAAGATTCCACCCGGACAAACATTACATACAATACATACGTTGCCAGTTAATATAAAGCTTGTAATAATAACTTGTAAAAAAACAGAGTTACGTCAGTACTTGAGACCGGGATCGATTTTAAAACTAGGACTAGAGTTATACAATAGACGATAAAGAGGCCTCAAGCCAAGTACATCTACAAATATTACTATTGTAAACCCAGAGCTGACATTGTTTGGGATTTTTGGCAAGTATTCTTCTCTCTTCGTTCACTGCGCTAGGGGGTTACCATGACGTCTGAATGATTCAATTCCGATTCAGTTTAGGTTCGCTCGCTGTTAGATCCATACTAAAAATGACAGCTAAAACCTGAACTAAGTCGGAAATGAGCCGCACGGTAAGGTAGAGCCCTGATTGGTATATTCAAACAAATTATAATTAGAACCTCGTAAAACCATTGTTTTGTAAAGTTACGAATTGAATGGTAAGTTTATTATTAGAAAATTAACTGTGCGCAACAAACGCAACTGGGCGCAAATGATTCTATTCTATTCTCCCTTAATGGCGGCCGTAAGGCTTGAGCCAATGTCAGTTTAAATGACAGGTGTGCGGTTGATTCTGTCCACGTCAACGAGAGATCAGCAGCAAGGAAATCATTTTGTAACTAAACTCCTTTTCGGCTGAGTGCTGATGTGGAGTCACCCTAGGACAATCACAAAATTAGTATGAGTACACAAATGGAGGATTAATAAGTCCAATAAGAAGAGTAGGTACATTTTAATTCTGAAATAAATGTTTACCTACCGAAATTTAAAGCGAAATGAACTACCCATTGCACCGTAACCTAATATTATGATATCTTTTACAATGCACTTTTGTTTCTTTAAATTATAGTAAACCGTTGAACAGAAAATGTTAAATATTTTATAACATTTTCCTATCCGTTAATAAAGGAATTCAATTGTAGCCTTTCGGTTGAAAATTAAGCCCAGTAAAATTTTGTTTGGTTGGTAGATAATGTATCTTTTAACATTTTACTCAATAACTTGAGACTGCCGTTGCTATTTTGTGATGCTAAAATGGTCTTTGACAGTAAAATTGCAATGCTCACTTCAAAGCAGTCCCAAGAGTGTTGAGACCAGCATTTCAACAAATATTGCACGTCACTGGCAAGAATGCAATAATCCAGCTATAGTTGTTTCTAGTTTGAGAAAATTCTAGATCGGGGACAAAACAAGTGTATCGTGGCTGGAATTTTAATAAATGTAAATGGGATTGTATTAAAATGTATGAAACGATTGGTCTGGTATGTAGATTATTGCGTTGGCCCGAACTTGTAACAAGTTCTTGCTCCTTTGCATTTCAAATGTAGTGATGCGATATGTGCTTCAGTAGATAGTTCGTCCTTTTACAGTTAAGTACATATCATGACGAATAAAAATTGTCGGTAAAACCTTTAAGTATCATAATTAAGTGCCTCCTAATAAATCCGGAATGAGTAATCATTAGAAGTCTTTTACCACACCCACAGAAAAATTTGGGTCTGGCCTATTCTAAAACCGGGCACCACGTATCTCTTTCTCTCTCTCACACACACACACTACGGAGCACTGTCCTATTATACCTAATACACAATATTCTGTGGTATACAAGTACTATGAAATCCTTGGCATTACCTAGACATGCAATTTCCCCTAGGCACACTAGGCGTTATGACACAACGGCCCATAACCAACATAGCTACAGAACGCTGTCATTACAGTAGCAACATGATGAGCCAGAGGGAGCCACTACACTTTTATGGGCCTGTTATTTTTATGTCGCGAGCACGGGCGCGATCGCCGGCCATTTAATGAGACGATGTCAATGGCGAGCCAAACTGCGGACGTGGCGCTATCTGGTGCCGAATAGTTTTTTGTTCAATCTAGCTTATGAAGGTGTGTTAGGCTTGACTGTTAGTTCGCACGGGAAGCCAGGGGATTTCGATAAGTCAGTCAGTTACGTAATGGGGACCGCCAGTGAACAATGATGGTCCTCTTTTTCTTAACCCTACCCTACTAAATAATTTTTTTTTAATTAAGTTTTAAGTCATCTTGAAACCTACAACTAAAGAGTTGTGTAATACTATTTCTACTCTAATATAATTTATAGGTAAAGTTTGTTCGTGTGGTTTTATGTATTTGTTGTACCTATCTCTGCAACGATTTTTGACCGAGACTTGTCTAACACGCGATACATACGTTACAGCGCTGTGTTTACGGCCAGAATATATACCTAGTTAAGAGCCATATTTGAAATTACACATAAATTGTACCTTCCAGTATAACAGCTATCAAAAATTACTTCTATTATATAGTTGAGTTAAGAAAATTTAATCTCTTTTTACAAAAACTTTTTTTTTCAATTCCACAGTGCAAAAGCCATCACAATTCTACGAAGTTTGTGCTTTGCTCTAATAAGAACTCTTCAAGTATAAATACGTCTTTCCCGGGATGAATAGTAAGCGGCAGACTAATAAAAAAGTATCTTATCTGTTCAGCCAAAGGCAACTAGCTTACAGAATCGTAGATCTAAACGAAGGCGGCATAAAACTTTAACAAACTCGAGATTGTTTACGACGTACATCTTCATACAGATTGTAGGCGACGCACCTATTTAGGCAGCTACCTTTCTATTAAGCTATTATATTTTGGCACTGGCCACAAATAAAGTTAATTGCACGCAGCGCTAAAATAAAACAAAAACAAAAGAGAGTCGTGTCATTGCTCTTGTCAGCGCTGCTGCGTGTTGAATTTTTACTATAATTTAAATTGTTTTATTTATTAGTTTCTACAGTCTACACAGATTTTCCTTTTATTTAAAGTTAACTTTGCCATGAATATAATTATGTATTCGAAAACAATACCTAGTATTCAATGAAACGTAGCTATTTTTTTCTAAAAAAACGCAAAAACCAAAGACGCCGAAACATAAATTAAAAAGTTTAAAGTGAATAATCACAAATTGAGGCTTATCTTCGCAGCCGTATTCAAATACTTGTCTGATTAAATTCTAATAAAGCGGGCAAATAAAAAAGACGAGAGGAGAAATAAAAAGAGTCATTTTAATAGAAGTAGACGGAGAAACGACTCTGAATAAGTATTTAGCTTTTCGGCCAGCGCTAAGGTGGCCATGCGTTGAGTTAATTTCGAGAATGTCTGTAGCAATAAAAAAATAATGGAAAGATAGTATCTACAAAGCCTTCCAACAAAAAGAGGAAAACAGAAAAGATTGAGATTTTCTATGAGCTCTTTAGGTTCAAGAAACAGTAGTAGGTAAGGTACCTATCAAGTTTTTTTTCTCTCTTAGGAGTTCCTAAGAAATATGAAAATAAATATTTTAATGTTACTTTTATGCCTTCGTTAGATTTCACCATTGCTTTCAACGATAGATACGTACAGAGAAAAAACATGACTGAGCATGTATGTCTATAAAATTATCATAAATACTTTAGTTTATATTTTTTGATTGCATAGTAAGATTTCTACTGCCATCAAAGACTTTTTCTTAAGATATTTTTAAACTGTTATACATGGTGACTTTAGCCAGAACGGACCTTTCCTGTTCCACAGGAAATCGAGGCCGCGGCCGGGAAATCTAAGTAAGCCTGTCGGATAAAAGCTCTATATTGTACATATAGCGGAGTAAGGGGGAGTCATGGTTGGCGGGCTAGGCATAGGGCAGCGAAATAATGACCTAATCACAGCTAATGCTCGTTGCATGAGGAGGGAAGATTTTTGTTGGCTAGTACCTAGGGCAATAAATATATAGACGGATATTAGTTAGTTACCACCCTATTTCCACCCTCGGCAGATTGAACTGACGGTCAGTGAGAACGTATGTATTACCTACTTCGGTTTTTTTAGCATGGGAAAAAAGGTAAATAGGTAGTCTTGACAAGTATTTTTATTGAAAATACGTTTTTTTTTATCGGTAACTGGAAAATATAAAACCGTAACAAAACAAATCACAATTCAAAAAATATTCCAGGGATTGTAACTTGCTGATATATATATTTTTAATTGTTTTACAATAAAAATACATTTCAAGATTGTTTAACTTTTATCTAATGCTAAAAAAATCGATTTCTACCATGCTGGTCTAGGAGTAAAAAAAAACATATAATGTACCAGTTGCTTCTCTTCCCGCGCAGATGGTAAAAGCCCATCGAGGGAATGGACGAAAATCTTACGAATCATGTTATAGGCGATGCTGCTAGCAACCCATCTCTAATTTGATTCCCCTTACCACCTATACGCCCACAATCATGCTAAACGTGCCCTTAAGGCCGTGGTCGCTTTCACCCGCCGCACGCGGCCGACAGCGGCCCGCCGCCCGCGGCGTCTGAATGGTGTGTTCGGGAATGCTCGGGAGTGGTCGTTTTCGCCCAATCGGCGGCGGGCCGCTGTCGGCCGCGTGCGGCGGGTGAAAGCGACCACGGCCTTAGGTATTGTTACCTTAGGCTCTGTCTACCTCGTAAAGGATAAAGACGTGATTTATGTATGTATGTGTGTATAAAAAAACCGAAGTATAGGTGTAGGTCGTCCAGAGTAATCGTATGCGTGTGCGTAACTGCATGTTGATGTTTATCTTATGAATTATTTTTCAATTAGTGGAATTTTGAATTCGGTCTGTGTCCACAATAACAGCATTGCGGTGGCTAGTCGTACAATTATTGTGTTGCCTATTTTTCATTTTGCATTATTTAGTATTACTTTTAGTTTAAGTGCCTACTAACACCTCATGTATTTTTGTTGTATTTTACTAACCACCTGTGGATGACTGATCGATCGAATGGTGTGATAACATTAGGATTATGTCCGAATTAAATGATTTATTATATTATGGACAAATTAGCATGAAACAGTTTTATAACACTGAAAACTATGTCACGCAAAATTCTCTTAATTTTTAATGAACAAATAACCACTATAAAATGCGGTCGCTTGCAATATTTTATAAATAAACCAAATTCAATCTTCTATTACTAGCTCGGGCCCGACCACTTTGCAAAACGCCTTGTACTAAGTAGGTATGTACATTTTAAATCCTTGCAGTATCGACATCGACAATGGCTTTATTCTTGGCTCGTGGCTTACAAAACCTTGTGTGAGCAAGCGCCGACTTAGTGCGTAGGGTACCTAGACCACCTATTCCATATCGCTCGCCGTCGAAGCGTTTCGAGTCGAAACGTCATCTTACTAAAAGTTCGTACGCCGGAAAATGTTCTACAATTTTTTCAAATGCCCGCAAGTAAAATAATAAAGAGAAGAAAAGATAGAAAATCTCGTAAAAGGATAGATAAAGAAAATATTGTATTGCGAAATTAATGCCATACTCGAGCATTTTACATCAAAAAGGTGTCATTGCTCAAAAATTGGCGTCTTATTTCGATTTGTGCCCTTTTATGTGAGAGTCGATCACTGGTTTTTGCTTTGGTGATTACCTACCCATAGTAAGTGTTGTCACCCTCAATTTTCACGGGGTAAAATAAGATACATAAAGCTTAGACGCCTTAGACATGCCTAAAATGTCAATTTTCTATGAACTGACATGTGTTAAAAACAATGTTTCTGGAAATAATTGTAAGAGGGAAATAGCAGCTTTTATAAACCGTATTTATCGTAGTATAAGCACGAATGGCTCGGTAACACAGCACAATGGTACCAGACGCTCGCTTAGCGTTCAATAGACGCCATGTTACATGAATTATTCATACGAACAAGGTTCTATTAGGAAAAAATCCGAGGAGATTAAGTTTTACATAAGCTATTAGTTCCAAGAGCATATTTTACTTTTAACAAGAAAAAATCGCGAAATGTTTTTTTTTGTCGTAGCGATAAAGTGAAAAATTGATTTTGTGCAGAGATTTAAATATTATTCTAAAACAGGGTTTCTTAAAGAGGGGTCCATGGACCACTCAAGGGTCCGTAAGATGTCTTCCAGGGGTCCCAGGAACAGTTCACCTATTACATATTTATTTTGTTTTTTTTTTAAAAAGCTTTTTTTCTTTTGCTATTATAAGACACCGGTCCATCGACTTTATTAATTTCTGAAAGTGATCTGTGACCATAAAAAGTTTAAGAAACGCTGTTCTAAGACATACTTATAGCTGAATTTTACTCAAAATAGCTAATCTACGCCTGACAAAATTACCCTTAAAGTAGGTATAGGAAAGAAAATAACTTCAAAAGTATACCTACTTAATTATTGTTTAAATTTATAAACATTCGTTTTATAATATGTTTTTTTTTATTCATTCTGCCCAAGTCAGCCTTTCCCTCAAGATTCAATCAAATGCAGAATTTGAAATTTCGGTTTATGTGGATATAGATTTATGTATAAGTACAAAATATAGTCCAGACTATTCAAAATGACCTCTTTCTGTATTGACAATAAAGAATTCCCCTCATACCCCCACCCTAGGTTCATAATTATAATACATGCAGCGAGGACATACTTGCTATGAACGTTAGAATTAACAGAACTTATATAGGCACGTTTTTTGAGTAAGCATAATCGTTTGTACATAGCGTGCGTAATTAAAAATAAAAGTATTAAAAAAAACGCCTTACCACATTCTAGCTACTTTTCATCCTACAAATTGGAATCATAACTCAATCGACTTAGTATTTTGATCGAACTATATTTAATTGGGGCCGTTAGTAATTCCTTGATTACTGTTGATATTACCAAGCGGTTTGTTTAGGTTTCCTTCTGTTCGGCGGTCACAATGACACCTCATTAAGGCAATTCGCTAAATATTGAGGAAGTCACGGTTGGCTGAGCGAATTTGGCTAATTTATAATTAATACGGAATTACATTATTCATTCTTACAAAATTAATCATGGAGATTTTGTTTACGTCGTGTTCTGTGACCTGAGGAATAATGTTGTTTCATTTAAGTTTCTTACAGTACTCTTAAGTAGTCAGTAGTCTTAAGTTACTTCCATGCTGGTCTGGGAGCAAAGAAAAAACATAGAATGTATCAGTTGCTTCTCTTCCCGCGCAAATGGTAAAAACCCATCGAGGGAATGGGCGAGAATCATAGGAATGATGTTATAGGGCCTATAACTATAATATAGGCGATGCGGCTAGCAACCCATCACTATTTTGATTCCACTTTCCACCTCTACGCCCTCAGTGTCTTGCTAAACGTGGCCTGTAGGTATGGTTACCTTAGGCTCTGTCTACCCCGTAAGTGATAAAGACGTGATTTGTGTATGTGTACGTATGTATTTAAGTTTCTATGTTAAGTAAAGATGGGTCTGTGGAGAGATTTGAAAGCATATTTGCAGTTTACAAAACTAATTCTTAGATTACCTAAGCTATGAATGAATGGACCTTGATAATCTAGAGAAAGGATCCGGCTGGTCTGAATCACCTAACCGACTCGACACCTACTCGCCTTCGACAGCTAGCCATTCCATATTATTTTGTCAATCAATTTACACACTAATGGAACTAAAAAAGGAAAAGATGTTAAAGTTAACCAATATTTTTAAAACATTCTCTCCCACCTGTTAACTGGACAAATTTCCAATAAGCTGTGAAAATTGGTTTTTAGTTACTTTTTTCTAATAATGTTATGTAGGTTATTGTAGGTAATAATCGCCACACTTTGAATATTAAAGTAAGCCAATTGATTTGGGAAATAAGTGATATTGGCACTATTGTCATATGAAATGTGTGCAAGATGTAGATTAGTAAACAAATTAACTGATTTAAAATTTAAACTACAGTAGAATCCGTTTATTATGACTTCGAAAGGAATTGACAAACACGTCATAATAAGCGGACGTCATATAAAGCGTTATGTGAAATGAAAAACTTTTTTTTATGTAAATATGTATGTTTGAGATTGTCGAATGACCCACGCCAAATTCCTTTGCGAGACATGAGTTAGATTCTCCATTTTCTAATCTGCATATTATTGCACCTTTCTCCTCAATTGTAAATGCTTTACGTCGTTGAGATGACATTTTTTTCACAGTAACAAACGAAAAACAATGCGTGACCTTCAACCGTCAATTACTCACTGAGAATCAAAACAAAAAAAAGCCACGTGCCGAACGTCGTCGGGAATCAACGAACAATACCGAAGGTGTAAAGAATCATGTCGGTCATTATAACCGGACATAATTTATTAAAAATGGGTCATAATAAGCGACATGTCAGTGTAAGGGAAGTCATTATATCCGACTTTATTATAAAGAATTTTATATGAAAACCAAACTTCGTAGAGCAATTACGTCATAATAACCGGCTGGTCAATATAGGCGGAGTCATAATAAACGGATTCTACTGTATTAGGATTAGTTGTACTAATTCTATTATTTTAACTACTCGGGCATTCGGGAAACGTCAAGGTAATTAATATAAAACGCTCCGAGTAGTTAAAGTAATAAAGTTAATTAACAAAACCAAACTCATCTAAAGTAGGCCGAGAAACGCAGAAAAACTAAATAATCGTGACATAATCAAGGAGGGCGTTGCCGTGGCAACCATTATTTCTCTATTTAATACTTCTCATTCGAGTTTTCTGACGTTAATTTTTATGGAAGGGTTTCCCTCCATTAGACGAAACAAAGTAAAAACGAGGAAATATTCAACAAAATTTTCTTTTGTTGATGATAAAGCAGGCAGTGCATCGGGCAATTTTCTCGGGACAAAGAGATTTGGGGTAGAAGTTTCCCTTCCTTTATGCAATTGTTATTTTTGCTGTCAGAGAGTCCCTGTTTATTGTAACTAAGATAAACGGTGTAGGGGAGCGGTCACACGAAGCGATTGCTGATAAGCTGATCTTTCAAATGTATGGATTCTGTGTCTATTTGTCTTAATGTGGATGCGAAGTCAATTTTCTCTTGGTACCGATGTCAGATTGATTAGATTGCGATTTTCACTTGGCAAGACGGATCGATGGGAGATGATTTGAAACGCCAGTGGTATCAAGACACGAGTATGCTTGGTAACATTGGCATTGCGAGTAAAGTGGCGTGAAAATGAAGAAGTCTCGACACCCAGCTTTTTTGCGTAGCCTACTAAACTAGTATTATATAGTTCCTTATATAGTGCCAAAAATCACTTCTTAGCTATCTGACCCCCTCCCATCCCTGCCAGCTTAATTGTAACAAAAGCAGCATGATAAAGCTTAATATTTCACGGGCAGATATGTATATACGATCATCAAATAAATCAGGAATTTTTACTCTTTGACTTTTTATGTTTACTTTACGGTTTTACCGTTAGAATTTAAAAATAATAATGTATATGTTAATTTCGGCCATAGCTTTACTTTTCGGATATTTCTGTGTTCTAATTTTCAGTGTCGTTTAGAAATTATACACTCATACCAAATTACAGCGTCTAGTATTAGTAGGTACCTACTTTAGAACTGTTGAGCTAATCTCTGGACAGACGAATGAAACTGCAAAGGTTCCTTCTGGACTACTATACCTACCCTAAACAGCACATTTTTAAAATATAACTGAAAGCTTTAATTGAAACCATTTGCCAACCTTTTAAAGTAACTTCATTTGTTTCTCACCCAACAATCCACTTTAATACAAGTCAGTTCAGACGTGAACACGTATTCATTTCAACTAATTGGAGAGAAATTCACACTGTCCAGTGACTCGTTGCTTAAAGAACAAAAGGAATCCAGTGGAAAACATTCGTTGTTAACACACAGTAGGTACATAAACAGACAAGGAAAAGCTTTACCGGCCATGCCGACGGAACGAGTGTATGGACCATTTGCCGCGAACGAATTTCACTGTTTTAAATAGGAAGGGTCCAATTTACTTGGTGTGGTGCTGGCTTTACTCAGAGTATTGCAAGTTCCTGCTATGTAAAGAGGTACATTGCGATATCACTGTGACATTTTAGTTTAATATTTATAGTTCATTTTGAGCTCTTATTTTTATTATTCTAAAGTTGACTTACTAAACCTTATCTATTTTATTGGTTGTCTGGTAGAGATCGCTATTAAGCGATAAGACCGCCTATTGTCTACTTTGTTCTTTGTTTCTGTATTGTTTTTGTGCTGATTTGTGGTGTTCAATAAAGAATATTTGTATTGTATTGTATTGTTGACCATCATTTTATGGAACTGCGTATCTGGCCATAATGTAGTAAGGTTTTTTAGAAGAAAATAAAAAATCAATCTATCTGTACGTCCGGCCTTTGTCGAGTAACAATTATGGTCATTTGCAACCGTAAAAAAATCTTAATTCTTGCAATTAAAACTAAAATATACTAGTAGACAGACACCTCTTATTTTTTAAGTGCTCTTTGAATCTTTCTTTTATTCAGGAATTGTGAGTACCATATACATAGAGGCAAACCGCGGCAGTCCATGAATATAATAAGTAATGAAAAATAAAGATTAAAAAAAAAAGAAGTAATGAAACAGACACGGGTATTTTTATACTTTTCAGTATTTTCCGCGACCGTACCTACTCTATAACGCTACTTCCCAGTTTACAGCAAGACGGCTTAATCAACAGCGCACACAAGGCCACAGAATCGGCATCAGAGGAAAACTCACCAAGAAATAAGAAGATTAAATTTACTTGCACACACAGTTTGATCTGAATTAAACAAGTTACCAAATGCTGGGGTATTTTGTAAAGCAGACGAGATTGTTGTGAAATTTTAGTAATTTTTAGATTTTTGTCCGGCTTTGTGCATGTATGTCAATTGTCTTTGTCTTATGTTTATTTTGCACAATAAAGAGTTTACTTACTTACAATGTTTACTTTATCTTGTGCCATTTGGTATTACTAAAACCTTAAACGTTTAATAACAACTAGTCAACACATACATGTTTACATAGTGGAAAAATTTGGTGGAGGTCTGATCCTACTTGGCTGGTTTTAACTAGGTCCAGGAAATATTTCAACCATCTTGTATTGTAAGTAGGCACGTCAAACGAGGGTATCGATAAAGTAAATTAATGATCAGACATGTCAATTTACTAAAATTAAATAGTCTTGTTGTTCCGCAATCACAAGTGCTATACTTAGGGCAAGGAAAAGGAACCCTAAAAAGGTACAGCAAAGTTTCATTCCTTACAAGATAAAGTCCACAGTCGTAATGTAAATAGACTACGGATTCCCATCTGGCAGTAAGATATGCGAGACAGAATTATGTATCCGAAAACTTTCAATTTTCTTATGCAAATGCCGCCGATGTTCCGGTCTATTGGAGCCCGCCGGCGGTATTTGAAAAATCAGCACCGATCTGACTCGACACCAGGCTCAGTGTTGCCAACTAACCTTAGCAAAGTCGCTAGGAACTCTGAAATGTGTCACCAGTTTTAGAGAAGAAGTTTCAAATGTTCCAAGTTATAAAATTTGAACTTAAACTTTAAATTGTTTTATTACATTTTTACTACTGTTTATGTACCTATAGCTATTGCGTCGCAATGTCCACACGACGTCAATTTTTATCCTTCATAACTAAGTAACATGTGGATAACGTCGTTGACTGACGGTACTAGAAGTTTCTTCAGTTTGTTAATTATATTATAGTACCCTTTGTTCCTTTATTTGTTATTCCTAAAATAAATAAATATTGCAAATCTGATGTACCTAATCTCAAAAGTCGCCAATAAAAGTGACAAATTTATAACAAGTAAAAGTATGTTTTGTGTGTTCAAAAGCAAGTAAGCAACATGTAAAGACGAACGAATGTTAAGTTTAGAAGCTTAGTAAGCATTTATGGTAACACTCTAACCAGAGTCGTGTACATTTCATATCGGTAACTGTTTCTTTGACATCTCATGAATGGAAATTACTCAGTACCAGCCCACCTTGTTTATGTATAACATACTTCACGTTGCATGACCAAAGACAAGACGTTACGTTTATTTTTATTTTTAGAATATAACACGCCCACTTTTTATGCGTTCAACTGCGGGAGAAAAAAATCAGCAAATATGCGTATTAATTAATCAAAATGTAATGTCTTAAAATTTACCATCCGAATGAGTAATTTACCTATAATACTGCCAGAACAGCCTTTTATAGCTTTCCTGGGCTAGCTTTAGTAAGGGAATTCTGCCGTTTTTTTCACTCTAACTAATGGGCTGTCTGTTTTACTTTTAGGTATATTCTGCTACGGATTTCCTTAAAATAAAATAAAAACTAGACTTGCAGCGGATCAAATGGATGACAATGTAATAGTAATAGTCAACAAAAAAAATGTGTTCCAAACAAGTCAATCAGATTAGTTGGCCGTTGAAGGGTTCTCTCCTGCGAAGACGGGAATGGCTGGGACACCACAATTTCTCTACCAGATTATTGTATAGTCACATAGGTATGCCAAATTTCACTTCAATCTGACCACTAGAAGCAGGGCATATTTACGTGTCAGATTTGATAATAGCTACACGTCAGACAACGGAACAGCTGAAACTAAAAAATAACTATTAAAAACGAAAAGTGCCTTAGAGTTCATTCATTGGTACACTTGCCCTAGTTTATTTTAAAACATTTAGTTTTAACCGTTTCAGCTAGAAGCTACTATGAAAATATTATAGACTATTATTATCGTATACCATAGTAAACTTCTGATAGTAATTGTTTTTAATCCAACGCATTTGCAATACCTCCGGGGTTGCGGGTGTCTATGGGCAGTGGTGATCACTTACCATCAGGTGACCCACTTGCTCGTTTGCCTTCCTATCCATATTAAAAAAATATATATATTTTTCAACAAAAAGCCAAGACTAGATTGTTCACATTTTATATCTTCCCAATCTGAAACGAAGTACAGCCTGAGTAGCTCCACAATACCAATATGAAACTGCAACTTTTATATATTGCGTTACAGCTTGAGATATCAAGGATAAAGCACAGACGCGGCTTGCATTTATTTGCCTTTTACTAAAGTACGAAGAAAAGCAAAGATTAAATTCTCTTGATAAGAATAAGAAATAACTTTCGAGACTGAGTGCATAATATAGCGTAGATCCACTGATCCTGCCCGTCGTTGAATATCTCAATAGTAATTGGATTGATTTATTTAAAGCAGAAACGATGTAAAGCATACTTGCGTATCATCTTCTCTAGGATATACGACTCCCACGCGATGTCGTTTTAACGATAGTGATCTTTTCTTTCATAATATGTTTTACTTATTAATCGAGTACTTATCCCGCATGGGATACACAAAGCGTAATATTAGGCCGAAGGTACCAAGACCTAGCCACGTTTAGCGTATAGGTGGAAAAGGGTAATCAAAACAGTGATGGGTTGCTAACCGCATCGCCTATAACATGATTCCTACGATTTGCGCCGATTCCCTCGGTGGGCTTTTACCATTTGCGCGGGAAGAGAAGCGACTGGTACATTCTGTTTTTTCTTTGCTCCCAGACCATCATGGATCTATCATCTTCTCTAAACTTTTGACTTATTGCCTATTAAATAAATAATTAAATTGTGTTTAACAACTTTTTCGTTTTAGGCCTGATTAGTTTATAAAACAAGTAGGGTAGACCGGGGGCAATAGTACCAGTTTCCAAATAATTACCCATAACTCAGAATCTAAGGCCACCACGTAAAAATCGCTTAGGATATAACATTCTAGTCTAATTGGCTATCAGAATCTAGAAAATAATTTATATTTGATCGCATCAGAATGGTGCAAATTGAATTTTTGTTCACGAAGTCCTCATGTTACAATTGACCCCTCGTACGGGTCATTTGTACCAGAAAAGCAAAGGTAAATAAAATCCAAAATAATACACTAATCAATCAGTATTGATTGTAAATTTCTTAAGACGAATTAGTTTGTTACGTTACATCAGTCTTAATTATAGACGATTATTTATACTAGACAAAGCTAGCATTTCAGTTGACCTAAGCGTATTATAATAATCTCCAAGTTTTTGAACCATATTTTGTCTACTCATTGTAAAAAAACACTTAATGGTGCTCATAGCACTCCTTTCCAGTAATAACAACATCTCAATACAGTATAAATATCGAATTATTTAATAATTAGTAATCCCATACAGTTACAATTGACCCCTGGTACAATCAACCCCATCCTTCACAACAAATCATTTTTAAATAATGCAGCACCTAATTATCTGATTCAGAAGAAACAGATAACATTGCGGGATTATAATTTCGACCCGCCCCGGCTTCGCACGGTATATTATGCATGCATTATACATATAAGTAAACCTTCCTCTTGAATCACTCTATCTATTAAAAAAAATCACATCAAAATCCGTTGCGTAGTTTTAAAGATTTAAGCATACATAGGGATATAGGGACAGAAAGCGACTTTGTTTTATACTATGTAGTGATAGTGATAGTGATGATAGTGATGATATAGATCCCGAAATATCGGAATGAATCAAAGGTATAAATTAAAATACCCAAGATGTAATTTGTTACATAAATATTTTATACTTATCACGACCTTAATTCGAATAGATTAATCATTATTCGTTATTAGTCAAAGTATAATCAACTCACATTTGCACACTTCACAACTGACAGCCGCCATATTGATTGTTTTCAAAAGCTAGTCAGCCGAAGTTGGTCCGAATAAAATAACGGTTCTAAAAGTTATGGTGGAACAAAGAAACTCACATACATGCATACGTACATGAACCTTGAAAACATTACACGACTTTTTTTAGCAGTCGGGTAAAAACTCCGGGTCAATTGTAGCACAGGGTCAATTGTAACGTTACAATTGACCCCGAGGGTTGTGGTACAACTGCCCTTTTTTACTCGCACCCACTAAACTTCACAAATCTCCATTTCTATACATAACTGACCCCCAAACTGTGACACATTACAAACTTTAATAACGCGAGAATCACACGTCAGTAAAACTTTCACACTACGACTATTTAATTATAAACACTGGTACAAAACGTAAATCGTAAATATTTACCTTGGTCAGTCAAAAATACAAATCGTCTTCTAGCACGTGCATCTCCAGCGGCAGCGAGTGGCCGGCTAGTGAGCAGGTTGAGACTCGCTCAAGGTACACTCGTGTATACACACACATGCATATTTCGGTGTAGTTGAAGAGTTATAGGCGATGGTACTATTGACCCGTGGTACTATTGCCCCCGGTCTACCCTAAGTAAGTGTATTAAGTTTACGACTTAAAGAAGAAAAGAAGTTCAAAAGGTTACCAAAATCAATAAATTCATAACTGTGTAGGCAAATTATTATTTGAACTAAACTATATGAATCGTAACCTTTGTTCGTGTTATGAAATGTGTATCCAGACTAGTAAACGTTTCATTTATTTTATTTCCACCTTAGTAACTTTCTGCCAAGTTTCTTGCGGCGCATTCTTCTTGGCAATGATGGTCTTTCCGAATGTGCTGGTAGTTTCAAAAAGACATGTAAAAGAGCCCTTGGCGGCCAATTTGCAAAAATAAATTTTCATTTTCATTTTCATTTTCAGTCAATTTACGTCATCACGAACACATCATATCCCTATACCTCCCACTGCTGGGCACCATCCTCCCGTAAAGGACCCCTCCATTAGACTAAGATTCCCACGCGGGCCCTGTGCGAATCGGGAACTTCACACACAAACATCATTGAATTGCCTCGTAGCTGTCCTCGCGATACGAGATTTGCTAATAAATTCGGAAAAACTCAGAGGTGTGAGCCTGGGATGGAAATCACCTGCGTTGTTATAGCTTCACGTTTTATCTATGTTTATAAGCTGATTTAATGGCGTCGGTCCTTTTTTTCTATTCCAGGCATAGATAAAACTGAGAACACTTGCTTGCGGCACTAGGGAAAATTAAAGAGATTACCAAATGCGATCCTTGACACAGGTCTGGCACTATGCGTACAACATTCCATCATACTAATGGAATGGAACATGCCGTTCCATTTTCGCGATAAGAAGGAACTGCGGCTGAGGCAAGTTTGTACAAGCGTGGAATTAACGCAATTCCCTTTGGGCCGAGTCCTAGATGGCAACAAGCAACAATTTCCTTTGTCTCTCTAGACACCGGTTGTAGACTTAGGTCACATGTCTACATTGAGTTATGAGAGGCATGATGTACACTCATATTGTAGGCCTTCATTAATTATAATAATTATCCTCGTAATTACGACAAAACGACACGTAATACTGAAATTTATACTAATTTACTGAACGGTAAGGACAGTTAGTTAAAATCATACTGGGTACGGTGGAAGAAACTGAATCGCGAATAGACAATATCACAATACTTAGTTTTTTGGTATACGAGTATCACCATCATCGTCATCATATCAGCCGTAGGATGTCCACTGTTGGACATCAGGCCTCCCCCATATCCAGTTGCCTCGGATGGAAGTGGCTGGCATCCACTGCGAACCCACGACTTTAACCAGGTCATCCTTCCATCTCGTTGGTGGACGTCCTAAGCGGCGCTTGCATCCGCGGTCTCTACTCAAGAATCTTTCGGCCCCAACGAACATTATGATCTTCGTGCTATATGACCTGCTCATTGCCGCTTCGACGAGCTATAATTCGGTTGGCTTTGTCGGTGATTCTAGTTCTTCTACTTCTTTTGGTATACAGGTATATGAGTATGTATTGTAGTTGGTATGACAATTGCAATGACAAGGTTTCACGGTGGTACGCAATTCATTTAATTGGAACTAGTTTTTGACACTGAACTGTCATATCAGGATACCGATGATAATGTCATGATCATGATAACAGTCATGTATTAATGGTTTACATTTACTACTTGTATTGTACTTCTGGTAACGAATGGTACCATATCACAGCAGTTAATATTTCAGTGTCCCTAACACGTAAATTAAGTGCATTTTAAATTCAACCAAGGAGAAAAATAAGCAAGGTGCAAACTTATGGTAAATTTAACACCACAGCTTATAATAACTATTTCCTTTCTGTGTCAGGTTAACTGGAAGAAATCCCTTCTTAGGGATAAGTTCGCCTTTGTACTATTTTCTGTGTATTTCTGTATTTTTTTAATTTTTATGTGCAATAAAGAGTTTACATACATACATACAATACTTACGATATCACTACACTTATATACGTCATTGTAAAATTAAATACACTCCCAGCCCAGAAAAGGCTACAGTGGTATGATTATATCTTCTAACATTTTCCCCAGCTGTGAGCACTGTTGCTTGTGACACGATATAAAGATACTTGTACGAACATTACCTAAACATGGAATTACTTGGCTGCCGGACGAAAAACAGAACTCTTTTTTCTTATTGGACAATATATTATCACGATGTTAAATATAGGAGGGGGTTGAAAATTGGATGAATGTTAACGCGAAAAGAACGCCCTGGGGCAAACAAACTGATAAAATTAGAATAAGGAAAAGTTATGATCCACGGTCCTGATAGGAACAGGTTGCTCGGGTTCAGTTAGAAAGATAACTGGGGAAGAGTTCGGTAAGGCGGGCAACTAATAGCCGTAATTAAGTTAGCGAGCATTGAGTTAAGCCTTTATTTTGAAGTGACGAAATGAAGGCAAACAGAAACAATGGGTTGTCTTGGAACTTTAGCGATTTACACTGGGAGTTCGGTTGGTGTTAATTCGAAATAAGATTTAATCTTTAAAAATGTAATCATGGGAAAAGGTGTTTTTAAAAAAGACCCAGAAATATTCTGAAGTAAAAAAGTTTATTAATTCAACATACACTACTCACGAATAATCGTCCGACAGTTTCGAATCCTTTCGAGATTCTTAATTATGGAGTACTTTACGACTGAGTATAGAGTATCTTCATGTTTCGAATGTTTACCGCGCTGTGGAGATCCGAAATTGTCGAACAATTATCCATACATACATATATCAAAACCTAAAGTAGCAAAACCTTAAGGCCACGTTTAGCATGATTAAGGGCGTATAGGTGGAAAGGGAAATCAAAATAGTGATGGGTTGCTAGGCACATCGCCTATAACATGATTGCTAAGACTTTCGCCCAACGATTATCCAACATGTTAATATCTGAGTAAACCAGTATATTTTATCAATTAAATATGTCAGTCTCACAGTAGGTCCTACAAATATTATAAATACGAAAGTTTGTGAGTGAGGATGTAAGTGAGTGTGTATGTTTGTTCCTTCTTCACGCTGAAACGGCGGGTCGGATTTGAATCAAATTTGGAATGGAGCTGATGCCCTTGATTAAAACATATATGCTACGTTTTATCCCGGAAAATTGCATAGTTCCCGCAGGATAACGATAAACATGTCAAAGGCTCGTAGCTGCATAGAATATCTAATATACTATCGACATCAGTTCTTAAGTCTAATTCTACGCGGACGAAGTCGCGGGCAGAAGTTAGTTTTTTTCTATATAAGTAAATAGTAAGTAAAAAAGTGTGCACACATACATAACATAAATTACGTCTTTATCCATTACGGGGTAGACAGAGTCTAAGGTAACAAAGGCTTAACATGCTTCTGGGCGTATAGGGGGAAATGGGAATCAAAATATTGACGGGTGACTGATGTTTGTATTTAATTTGTAAGACCTCGAAATGAATTAATAAATACCTAGAAAGTACGAGTAAAATCTCCGTGACGATAACAGTCATAATGATTTACTATGTTTTCGTTACAGAACTAGGATATTGTATTATTGTATCTTACATAACAGAATCATAATAACTCCTATAACCGCTATATTTAGAAGTAGGTCACACGATTGTTTACCATAACCTAACAAAGTACAGTCGATACCTCATAAGGGAAAAGTGAATTTGTTTTTACTGTTATTGTCCTTTTAATTCGTTCTTGCTCTAATTCAACAATTAATTTTGCGTACTGCCTCTGCCGTCACGATTTTAATTAACAATTTTAATTCATTCATTTCTTTTGGGGCTCCATCTTGGAGCGAACCATCAATATTCAGTAATCCATTTAACGCTCAGACAATAAAATTTCATTTTGACGATGTTCCCAGAACGACTGATGAATATGGCAATTGAATTAGAATTAGAAACACGGCGAAGGAAATGACTCTTGGTGAATGGGTGAAGACCAAAAAGTTACACACCGTTAAAGTTGCGTTAGTAGGTAGTTAGAATTACTAACTTTTTCCATTGTGACACGAAAATTAGTCATACATTTTGTATGGATAACTTTTTGTGTCACAATAGAAAAAGTTAGTGGTAATTTTAACTACCTACTAACGCAATGGCGTTAGCGGGAAAATACCCGCGTGTTATTGGCGCCAAATACTATGAATGCCCACCATCCGATCTTAAAAATGAACAAAATGACGAAACATTTGAGCGTCGACTGAAAGTCCTTTTATTAAAAAATACATTTTATTCAGTGACCGAGTTTCGGGATATGACATTTTGATTTATTAATTTACTTAATTGCATTTGTTTGTTTCCATTAATTTTGACATTATATTAAATTAACCGTTTATTATTATTTCATTATACGGTCCATCTACGGATTGAATAAGGTAATTAAAACCAAGACTGAGGTTAAGAGTACCGACGTAGCTCTAGGATGTTCCATGCTTTACAAAATCTGCTCTTCCCTGCGCTGCGTGGACCTGTGTCGCCTGCGTCTCTGCATACGCATAGCCTAATTAATAGAGACAGCTATTAGGAACCACTAAGTAAGTAACGTACGTACCTACTCCCAAAAAACTGCTGTATTTTTTTACCTTGCTATTCTTTGGATAGGTAGCTAAAATCCATAATTACATTTTACCTAAGTAACTTAGGGCGTCAATCACAAAAATTAAGTAGCTCCGAAGTGCCCCTCTGGTTACCGATTCATCAAAAATCGTCAGCGCGTTCCATCTTTTTCGTGACATAAATCAATATTAAAAGGTGAATTATGAAGCGGTGTAAGCTTTAAAGAGCCCATAAAATACGGCAGAGGCTATAGAAATCGGAACAGGCAAGTCGGTTAGGAAATTCATTACGACTCGGAACGGTTAAATGGGGCGGACACCGCCCGTTCGGTGTCACTTTGATATACATCGGTCAACGAAGAAACCTTTAACCTAGGACCTTATATGATACAGTCCGTGTGGTATTTCTTAACAAGAACCTAGGGAGAAAGGCGAAGAAGCACATAAAATCCTACTAATGTTATATAAACGCGAAAGTTTGTAAGTATGGATAGATGTTTGTTACTCTTTCACGCCAGGACGGCTGCACAGATCTAGATGAAATGTGGGACATAGATAGATTATAGTCTGGAATAATATATAGGCTACTTTTTATCCCGGGAAATTGCGTAATTCTTGCGGGATAGCGATAAACGAATTCGATGCTGACGAAGTTGCGGGCAACAGCTAGTGCGTACATAAATTAACTGAGATACTTAAAATTATAGCAAAATTATTTATTTCTCTTATAGACTACAAGCCCATGGAAAAAAAAAACATGTGAAATGAACCAGCGTGAATGAAGCTTAGAAGGCTGTTACTATATCGAAAAAAGTCTCAAAACCAAAAATAAACACGATAACTGCGAAGATATTAAAAAACCTGTATTATCTAATAACGTTCAGAAAATCAGTACTGTAAAATTAGATTTGGCTTTCCAATTCAGCGAATATTTTTTTCCCATTTACACACCTCCCGTATATCCTCACATATTTCCCTCTAATAACGAATACTGAATTAAGAGAAGCTTTAAATCAGGTCGTAAGATAAACTAAAAAATATAATATTTAAGCAAGTTGGGTCGCCTAATATGGTAAGGGATTAGTTGTGTTGCCAGCCTAGACCACTAAGAAAGAATACCTATCACACGAAGGCATGATATAGATACCTCGATACTTTAAGGATGCGCCAGTAATTTCACACGCCACCACTTCCCAGAACTTCCCACGCCACGCCAGAGCACAACAACGCAAGCACTGCTGCGCGGCAGGAGTAGCGGGTAGCGGGTGGTGGTAGCGACAACCCTTACAAAGGCTTATCATCCGTACCTTTTACCTTTGATTTTTTTTTCAAATAAAATCGTTGCAAGTAATAATTTAAACCTCTGTCTTATACTAGTAGGATGACAATATGAAACTAGTAAACAATTTGTCATTAACATGTCGTGTTTATACTAAGATTACCCTGCCAAAAGCTGTTTGCTCGGAACACAATTCTAACGCCACGGTATAAGGCACAATTTCCAACGGCAGTAAACATCACTTTATAATACAAAATCCGATGTACATCAAAGAAAATCCCCGTTGTTAATTCCTTTCCTTGTTCCCGACGTCTTACCACAAATGAGCTAAATTTGAGCGACGTCACTTTAATTTCTGACATTGTCTTTTAGGAGTTTGTTAATAATAAAATCGTCTTTTGAAAATTGTTAACACGTTGTTCACGGTAGTTAGTAACCCCCCAAGCATTGGAAAAAAATAATTCAAATTTATGGCATAAATGCTTTACATCAATTTAGAAAACAGCTGATACTCTTCAAACAATGCCGATTTTAACCAAACACAGCTAATAACCGCAAGGAAACTGGCTTTCGAATGAAAAAACGGTATCCAAATCGGTCCGTTCTTTCGAGAGCTACGATGCCACAGACACATACACACACACACACACACACAGATATCGACATCATACTTATAACACCCTTCTTCTTGGGGTTTAAAAACGGTTGACTTATTACTTACCAGCTTCTGCCCGCGACTTCGTCTGCGTAGCCTTATACATAAAACCTTCCTCTTGAATCACTCTATCTATTAAAAAAAACCGCATCAAAATCCGTTGCGCAGTTTTAAAGGTTTAAGCATACATAGGGATATAGGGACAGAGAAAGCGACTTTATTTTATACTATGTAGTGATGACGAGAACAAGGTATCCTAAAGTCATCTCTAACTCCCCGCCAACCCACTGATTACTCTCTAGAACTCTCTGCACAGCCAGCACTGACCGGTGACCACAGCCATTAGAGTTAGGACCAACAGCTCAAACGCCCCAGAGCACTCCTAGTCCTGGGCATTAGAACAGTCGATCCATATTTCATAGGTAGGTGATCGCAAGTGCTAGCATTTTTTGAACACGACGATTTTAAATTTTTTTAATCGGTGATTAGGAGTTAAAAAATATTGACTACCTATTAAATAAATCATGATTATGATATTGTGTAAAACCAATAACAACTGGATTCATGGTCATCCTACATTAATTAATAAGCGAAATGGATACCTATGGGGAATTCCCCGTAAGCCTTAGACTAGGTGCGCACAGGAATCATTTTGTCACGGCGGCGCGGCAGTAGGATCTCTCTGTCTTTACAAAGATAAAAACAGAGACATCCGACTCCTTCTGTGACAAAATGTCACCCGTTGCGCACCTATCCTTAGATCTTGAGTCAATAATCACGACTTTTTAGATGTGACAATGACAACTTATTACTCATAAATAAAGCATGTCATGTTTTGTCCAAGTTATGCAAAATCGTAAATCACTTAACAGTTCCAAATGCAATTGCTTATTTTTTTACATTCACAAGGAACAATAAAATTACCGACCTTAATTAAAATAGGAATTCTAAATGTTTACACGATAACCGCATTGAGATATTAAAACGATTATCCAATTAACATCATAAATGTGAAAGTTTGTGTGTTTGTTACACAATCACGCTTAAACAGCTGGATGGATTTGGAAAAAATTTGGTACGTGGATAGCTGATTATTTGTAATAACACTAGGCTAATTGCTATTCCGATTTCCCTACGGGATTGGGAAATCCCGAAATGCTGTGCCGCTAAAGCTAACAGACTTGAAATTTGGCAGATATTCTCCTTGGGTACCATAGAGGTGCACTAAGGGTTTTTTTAATTCTCACGGGATAGGAAATGAATGGGATTTAAGTACAATTATTATGTTTTCTGCAAAATGCCCTATCTATAATTAATAGAATTTAAAAAATTGACGTGCAAGTACATTATACTACGAAGGTATTTTTAAAATTTCCCATGGGAAAAAAGGACGGGAAAGAAAATTAAGATATTTTTTCTGATTCATAATATTTTGCCAAATTCGTGCTCAGCACCACTCAAATTACTCAAAAACGATACCCATCAACATTTTTATTTCAAAAGTGTCAAGTTGTCAACCGCCATCTTGGATTAAAAAAATTAACCCAAATTTGTGATCAGAGCCACCAAATTACCCGAAAACGACAGCCACCATCATTTTCGTTTCAAGTGTCAAATTATGTCCACCATCTTGGATCCTAAACATTAATGGTCAAATTCAAATATACCGAAAAAACCTCACCCCTTTTTTCACTCTGACGTTATCTGCGCGGACAAAGTCGCGAACAAAAGCTAGCACAAAATATGACTTTATGACATGTTGAAAGAACCCTGGTGTATTACACGTGTGTATATCTCTTTGGCTACCGTCATATAAATACCAAACACAAGCCATCCAAGCCAGTTGGCGACAGGTATTTAACATCGCTATTCGAAGACCCATTTTCCTCGTTAATAAGTCGAAAAGCGTCGCAAACATGGGAATATTCGTTCAAGCTGTATTTATGCTATTCCTTCTAACCGGCTTCGTCACAGCTGGCCGAAACTTCCCGATAGATACTTCAATGGAATATATCAAAAATCTATTGGGAGCAATTAAGGACGACAGCCTGCAACCACTTCCTGTTAAAAAACATCATGCTGATTTAATCGCTAGCCTACCAGACAGCTTTGACTCCAGGGAAAAGTGGCCCAATTGCGCTTCTTTAAACGAAATCAGAGACCAAGGAGCCTGCCGAAGCTCTTGGGCGGTCGCATCGGTCGCGGTAATGACAGATCGTGTTTGTATTTATTCAAATGGTACCAAAAATTTTCACTACTCAGCTCAAGATCTTTTGAGTTGTTCTCAAGACGAAGGTTGCACCAATGGAATTCCGGAGAGCGCTTTCTCCTATTGGCAGGACGTTGGCATTGTGTCTGGAGGATCATACAACTCATCTGAGGGTTGCCGACCTTATGAATTTGCTACTTGCGAGCACCACATGAACGGTACCCGGCAACCATGCGGAAAATCACATACCCCAGAATGTACCACAAAATGTATACCTGGGTATAATGTAGAGTACGAGAAAGATAAACAGCACGGTAAAAATGTGTATACTATCTCAAGTGAGAATGATATCAAAGCGGAATTGTTTTTGAATGGTCCAGTCGTAGCGACTTTTGACATGTATGGAGATTTTTTGAGTTACAAATCTGGAGTATACGTACTACGAACAGCAGAAGATTTTAGGGGTTTTCATTCCCTCAAGATACTGGGCTGGGGCACGGAAGACGGCAAGAAGTATTGGTTGACCGCTAACTCTTGGAACACTGATTGGGGAGACAACGGTTTCGTTAAATTTTTACGTGGAGTTAATCACTGCGGCCTTGAATATGTAGTGGTGGCTGGGGAACCTGCATTAGAGGATATGTAAATATTGGCATGTATTCGACAATTAATTGAGGGTTTGCACACGTAATGACTTGTTACGAATCAATAAAAACGGGTCTGAGGTGAACATTTTTTTTAAGTTCCTCCATCATTGAATACCTTTTTTGTATGAGGCACTTGATAAAATTAATAACTAAAATTAACCTAAAAATAAATAAATGGAAACAATACAAACAAATAATATCTGAATGAATAATCATTTTATTAGTTCTGTGGCGGAACGAGTTTAAGGTAAAAAGAAATACAAAAAAAAACATCACGTGATTGACGTTTAACGCCTATAGAATCATGATAGCAATCAAAACCACTGTCACACAATTGCAAATGAGAAGAAGTAACTACAATGAAAAATATTAAATTAAATACTTCCACGCCTCTAACCCTCAGGGTCGATGGCACTAAAATTAGTTAGGTACCTATTTACATTCGGATTTCAGTCACTCACATGAGTACAGTCAAAGGCGTAAATAATAATTTAGGTACGTTAACAAGACGTCAAAATCATTTATACACCTTTATTGAAAAACAATAAGGCCGGTGACACATAAATTTGACATGATGGCTGCATCGATATTTATGCCCTCATATATACATACATATATACATATATCACGTCTTACGGGGTAGACAGAGCCAAAGGTAACAAAACATTAAGGGCGTATATATGGAAAGGGAAGTCAAAATAGCGATGGGTTGCTAGCCACATCGCTTACGTGATTCCTAAGACTTTCGCCTATTCCCTCGATGGGCTTTTACCATCTGCGCGGGAAAATAAGCAACTGGTAAATTCTATGTTTTTTCTTTACTCCCGGACCAAGCATGGAAGAAATATATGCCCTCGTCTGTGCAAAATTTATGGCTGCATCTATTTTTCATAATTCGTATAGCTAAGTGTGCTATGCTAACTGGCTATGGTAAATCGAACCGGCTAAGTCAAATGCCCAAAAACAATTGCGGGTGTGATCAACACGAGCAACTAAACCACCTGATGTATTCCGGATTGATTTCATGACACCATGTATTTTATATAGAGGTGGTATATCCCATTGCTGGGGAGTTACCACAATCGCTAAATGCATGCCAAATTCTATTTAGCGTAACGGAACTGGGAACGTTTAGTCAAAAGCGTCAAGACTGCACTATCCCACTTCTGACACCAAAATGTGAGGAAAATAATGTCTCTTGTTTAAAAACACTTAATCCTGGTGTCAAATCTTGCATAACAAAATATTTAACAATTCTAAATTTAAAATCAAATCATCACTACATAGTATAAAACAAAGTCGCTTTTTCTGTCCCCAAATCCGTATGTATGCTTATATCTTCAAAACTACACAACGGATTTTGATGCGGTTTTTTTTAATAGATAGAGTGATTCAAGAGGAAGGTTAATAATGTATTATACATGCATGATATACCGTGCGAAGCCGGGGCGGGTCGCTAGTTATAAATAAAAAGGTCGACACAGTTATGCAGCCATATTATAGCTCTGTCCGTTACGCTGAATAGAACTTGGCACGCAATAAGTAATTCTAGGAATTGTTTTGACTATTGAACCAGATAACAAATATTTGGTACTTATCGTAATTATTTTTTACGATAATAGTGTTTGCGAAAAACATTTAAAACTGGTATTGCAAACTACTTTTAAACACAAGTTTATTAGAGTTACCACTTAATTATCATAATAAAAAATTAAGTAGAATAACCATTTTGCTGAATTTCTATCCCATTAGCGTGGCCTTTAGCTCTTGTTACCTTAGGCTCTGTCTACCCCGTAAGGGATAAAGACGTAATTAATATGTATGTATGTCTAGCTTAGGAATAAGCGTAAAAATGCGAACTTTACAGGCAAAGGCCTGTTTAGTGACACAAGATGCATTTGATCTTAGTCTAGGAATAGGCCAACAACGAGAACGCATTTCAAATAAATTACCAAGAACACCAGTTGCTAGGTTTCCTTCCTTGATCTCATATCAGCCAGACAGGTATATAAGTTATTTGGCTTCAAAACACTATAGGTATTCATTTTAATACCCTATAGAGGTCAATGCCTGTCCTCAAGGTACAATATCTGTTATATAGTGGTCATTGAACGAATAGTATCAGTTATTGTCAAATTATCCCTCGAGAGTCAGACATTCACATCTATTTACAAACGGCTACTAAAAAATCTTGCCCGTAAACTTTTTTTTAGATTTTAATTGAATTATCTTACTAACTACTTTACTAACTTTATAAGTATGGATATATATGGATGTTTGCTATTCTTTCACGCTAGAACGGCTGGACAGATCTGGATCTTATGTGGCACAGAGACAGATAGTCTGGAATAACGCATAAGCTATTTTTATCTCGGAATTTAAATGTATTCTTTGCAGACGAATTCGCAGGAAACAACTAGTAAGTGTTTATGTTCCATTTATGTACGAGAAGATCTGTGAAATATAGTGTCAAACTCTTAGCGTCTTGTATGATAATATGATCATACGAGAAACAGTACGTAATTGATAATGTTTCCCTCGCCACCACTTCAGATAAAGTTAAACGCAGAAAGAAGTAAATAGTCGCACTCCCGCCCGGGCCCAACTAATTATTTCCGACGTTCCAAAACAAATATTTGCTAATCGTTGTAGAGCGTTCGACCGTAATTTCTATTTACTTTGTTTTATAGCTAGCTGTTGATGTAAGGTTAACCTTCCACACGCGCGGTCAAGCGCTGTCCCGTCGTCGCGGCGTATGCCTATCAGACATTCGGTCCGACGCAATTATATGGCGCGCGAGCAGCGCTTGGTTCCCTCGCTCGGACACACATAAAGCCAGTTGGCGGCCCGCACTCGACAGTGCCGCACGCACCCTCTTTCATACGTTAAATCGCGAACAAAACCAAACATGACTCCATCGATCGCAGCCGGCGCTGTGCTACTCTGCGCCGCCTTCGCCACAGCGACCAGCCCGCTGCACCCGCTCTCCGACGAGTTCATCTCTTTCATAAACGCCAAGCAAAGCAATTGGAAAGCAGGCCGGAACTTCCCGTTCGACACTCCTTTTGCACACATCAAGAAATTAATGGGAGCACTCACGGATGACCACATGTTATCGCTGCCCGTCAGACAACACAACGCTGGTCTGATTGCAAGCCTGCCGGAAAACTTTGACCCCAGGGACAAATGGCCCAATTGTCCCACTTTAAACGAGATTAGAGATCAGGGCTCCTGCGGGAGTTGCTGGGCTTTTGGAGCCGTAGAAGCCATGACTGACCGTGTCTGCACTTACTCCAATGGAACGAAACATTTCCACTTCGCAGCAGAAGATCTACTGAGCTGTTGCCCTATTTGTGGTCTCGGCTGCAGCGGCGGTATGCCTACTTTGGCTTGGGAGTACTGGAAGCATTTCGGGCTTGTGTCTGGAGGATCATACAACTCGAATCAGGGTTGCAAGCCTTATGAGATTCCGCCCTGTGAACACCACGTACCCGGTAACAGAATGCCGTGCAATGGTGACTCTAAAACACCGAAATGTGTGAAGAAATGCGAGGCTGGCTACAACGTCGAGTACGGTAAAGACAAGCACTACGGTAAGCATGTTTTCTCGGTCAGAGGGGGAGAGGATCACATCAAAGCGGAGTTGTTTACGAATGGTCCCGTCGAAGCGGCGTTTACCGTATACTCTGATTTACTGAATTATAAGACTGGTGTGTATTCTCATACTACCGGTGACGCCCTCGGTGGTCACGCTATCAAGATTCTTGGTTGGGGAGTGGAAGGCGGCAAGAAGTACTGGCTGATCGCAAACTCCTGGAACAGCGACTGGGGAGACAACGGTTTCTTCAAGATCTTACGCGGTGAAGATCACTGCGGAATCGAAAGCTCCATTGTCGCAGGGGAGCCTGCGTTAGATGGACTGTAAATAATCATGTTAGTCGTCCAAAGAATAGTATTTTAGATAAATTGTTTATGGTTTTAAAAAAGACAATAAATGTTGTATTTACTTAAGTAAATTTTCTTTTCATTTCCAAATTCCTAGAATAAGGTTCGTTACTTTAAGGAAAAAGATTAAATTATTCCTATAATTAATGTATAACTAAAACAGCACATCATAATATTGTGATGAATGCTAATCACATGTTGATAACTTGTTGAACTCAAGGCAATAATAACGACGGTTGCTGTCACTGTTTATTAACTTTTACATTAAGTAGGTACCTACAGTGATCTGAGAGTCAAATATTTAATCATTAGGTGGCCAAAACAAAAGCATGTGATAAGATTGGCCTTTTATTTATGTTTTCTAATTCCCATCGAGCCCAACGAGGGAATGGGCGAGTCTTAGAAGTCATGTTAGGCGATGCGGCTAGCAACCCATCACTATTTTGATTCCTCTTTCCACCTATACGATCGTGCTAAATGTAGCCCTTAGGTCTTGTTACCTCAGGCTGTCTACCCCGTAAGGAATATGGACGTGATTTGTATGTTCTAATTTCATTGTGTAAAATAGATGGCTTTCTGCGTTCAAAGTAAAATAGTCTAGAGTCAAAAGTGTTGTATAAACTTACCTACTTATACTTACATCTCTTTCTGAAATTGCCGATTTCTTCCAGCTGCATTTTTAATGATCTATCAAGTAGGGTGTATACTATGTTTATAATAGCTGTAGTAAAAAAATATTGTACTAAGTTCTCCTTCACTTGAAATTAATGTAGTGAATCCGTTGTTTTGTTCCTGTCAAGGTATTCCGGAACAATGGTTTGTAAATATGCAGTCATTGTGTACAAGTTATAGGTAGGTAAGTAATACCATACCTAAGCACGATGAGGAATGTTGCAGCTAAATGAGTCACATAATGTGATCGATCAAAACCCGTCAAGTGCGAGTCGGGCTCTTATACGAAGGATTCCGTTTCAGGCTTTATACTCGGAAATTTGATTTTACTCTCACTCTCAACTTAATGACATCGGAGTAGCCTCCCACAGTACAACACAATACAATAACTCTTTATTGAACACCACAAATCAGTACAAAACAATACAGAAACAAAGAAAAAAGTAGATAGTAGGCGGTCTTATCGCTTAATAGCGATCTCTACCAGACAACCAATGAGAAATAAGTGGGAGACAATTTAAGTAGGTGGCGGAAACAAATAGACAGGATAAACGCAGGGATAATAAAAACAACAATACCAACATAAATATAATACATCACTACATAGTATAAAACAAAGTCGCTTCTCTGTCCCTATGTCCCTATGTATGCATATATCTTCAAAAGTACACAACGGATTTAGGTGCGGTTTTTTTTAATAGATAAGAGTGATTCAAGAGGAAGGTTTTTATGTATAATTCTACGCAGACGAAGTCGCGGGCAGAAGCTAGTAGCTAAATAAATAAAATAAAATACTACATACATACACACATAACATTGCTGTATAATACTTAAGATAAAACCACCACGCCACGTAGCTATCCTATATGGGGACCTTTTAGACTCCGTGAAAATTTCAGGAGGCATTACTTTTCAAAAGATACAGTTTTGGGGCAGCCAAACGGGCAGTCAGACAGACTGCGGAGACTTTAGTATTAGGGTCATTAGCCACCCTTTACATACGGAACCCTAAAAACAATACAAGTGTACGCTGATACATGAAAACCGAGATTTATATACCATGGTTTATGCCACAAAAAGGAAAACTTTAGTCAGTGATCATCGCTGACGTGAACATTCTAGAGGCCATGGGCGTAGCGAGGTACAGGCAGAGGGCCCCCCCCCCCCCCCCCTCCTGAAGATGCAGGAACTCTTACAAACCGTAAAGTAATATTACATTACATAGGTAGCCTATTAATAAACAAAAACGAAGTTGATTCTATTGGCAGGCCCACCCTTAACAAAATCCTAGCTACGCCCTTGGTAGACACATAACCTTACACTTGAAGTTACAAATTCGAACATCGTATAGTGCTGTTCCGCTCACACCAACACTGTTTATTATTAGAGACGAGGGACAATATGATACAAGCTTCGAAATTCAGGGTAGCCCAAGACTCGGAACAATGCCTTCTTGCGAACTGTCCTAACAGAGTTGAATTCGTAGACGAAATTCAGAGAGTGATCAGAGGAATTTTGTAGGTATGTTTCAAATTCGAAAATACCATTCGAATGTGGTTTTTATAGGTAACTAAAGAAACTGGGATTACCTAACACATATTGAGCGGCAAGAATAGAATGGCAAAAGTATCAAGCGCTAAGGAACATCGACTACCGATACCGATTTGTATGATGAACATCCATCGCCTACGGACGTAGTAGCGACATCTAGTGATTAATTAGTGAGTAATTCTGGCTGAAGGTGGTAGGTACGTTGCTTTCCAAACGACCTATTTCAATGACCTATCGGTTTTACTTATAGGTATTTATCAAACAAAAGCAGAAAAGAATGGCTCATTGTAAAATTAATTAAATTAGAATTAGATTAACCTATTAGAATAGTTTACTGTGTTTGTACGATTAACAATGAGGCATTAAGTAATTATAATAAATAAATAAATAAATAAATAAATATCTTGGGACAAATTACACCAATTGACCCAGCCCCAAACTAAGCAAAGCTTGTGCTATGGGTACCAGGCAACGGATAAACATACTTATATAATGTAGATAAATACATAATTAAATACATACAACATCCGTGACTCGGGTACAAACATTCGTATTCATCATACAACTGTCTGCCCCTACCGGGATTCGAACCCAGGACCTCTAGCTTCATAGTCAGGGTCACTAACCACTAGGCTATCCGGTCGTCAAATGAGAGACTAATAACGCTTAAATTAGATAAGCTTTTACTTTTACCTTTTTCACCAAGAGTAATAGTAGCTCGGCCTTTTTTACTACTGTACCTACTTACTCGGAAATGTCCATTAAGTACCTTTTAACTATGTCGCGTAAATCGTTCCATTTAAAAAGTTAAGTACCTATAGTGCATTGGGGTAAATTCGAAGTTGGGGGAATTTCGAATCTCGTGGATATCCACTAAACGGGGCACAATTATTATAATCTAGCAACGCTTACCTAGAAGCTCCAATGTCTTTGGCTTCTAGATAAGCGTTGCCAGATTATGCAATTGTTCCCCGTTCAGTGGATATCCACGAGTTTCGAAATTCCCCAATTTCGAATTTACCCCAATGCACCTTACGAAGTGTCATCATTTATGAATAATGCAGTGGTAACTGTAGTGTCTGAGTACAACCACGGTTATGCTATTCTAGGTACCTACCTAAAGGTTTTTAAGTTCTTCAACGATAAAGGGAATTATTTATAGCAAGAAAAACGTTTGTAACAGTTGGAACCTTTTTTTACTATAAATACCTATTATGTTTCAGATAAGAAATGTTAAATCAGGCCGTTCACCGTTTATTAGATTACTTGTATGGGAAACAATGGATGTATTAATATAGAAACTGTGTCAAGTAATACGATCAGAGTAACAGATGTGTGAACACAAACGCCCCCTTCAACGCGTTCAAATAACACAAAAGCGATAAGTTGGTTGTATTTGTTTTATAGCTGTAGGTAAGTATCCGTACCGAATCATATAGGTACCTATATAGAAAAGTCATTACCAGCTATAAAACTATCTGTACCGTACGAAAACAATAGACAGCCTAAAAGTTGAGTAAATATCCTACTTTAAGTAGATAGGCAGGTAGCAGTGGCGTGGCGTCAAGTATATCAGAAGGGAAGCCGAAGGGAATTTAACTATACGCTGTGATCGTTTTCTAAACCCCCACCATACAATTCGCACGTTCCAAATAAGTACCTACTATCATTTTGCAAAATTATACGTAAAGTTCTTACGTTCTAGATAATTCCGGGAAATTGGTGTACCTAATCATAATATTCTAAAGAAATAGAAATGACGCAGATTCACCGCAAACAGAGCTTTGTCTGAATCTGAATGCTGGCATGAGACGTGCTTAACAAGGGAAGCCTTAGACACTGAGTGACCGACGTATTCGTTGTTTTCGTGTCAGCAGTTTTTTGCTGTGCGTGACTGTGCTGTTTTGTATTGTTCATAAAGTTATTATTTTTTACATTTGCATTTTAGTGCCAACTAAACAAGTTTTCTTCTGGCTGCCAACAGAAATTAAAAAGGGGTTGTATTGACCGACAGTTTCACAGTATAAGAAAGGAATTGTGCATTTTCGTGCGTCATTTATTTTATTGCGTTTTCATAAAAGTAATAATAATTATGTATATAGTAGTAGTAATAATAAAGTAGTATAAAAGTATAAAAATATTTTTGCATGGCTATTTTTTTGGGGCTTACATATTGATTCAGATCGCGTCAGAAAAAAGCCAATAGATGCTGAGCCCACACGAAAATTATTATTATTTTGGTACTTTTAATTAATGCTGGCAACCCCTTCTCACCACTCGATCGATTTAATTTTTTTTTTGGGTGCACAGGGAGTACAGAGCAACTGTTTGAAAAAAAATTAAAGTCGCTGAGCCCACATTTTTTTCTTTTTTTCCCCACCCCACTACACCCGCAGCCACCGCCCGCGGCCTGCCAGCACGAAGATTATAGGAAAAGGTTGTTCAGGGAAGTAGCTATCGGAGTTTCAATACAGCTGAAGCCACATGACCGATTTGGTCGCTAGCTCTCGGTCTATAAACGAAAATAAGGTGTATGTGCAGAAAGAGAACATAAACAACAAGTGACGAGACGATCGATTTGTCCCTAATAATTATCGTATTTCATAAACAAAATTTGTCTGTAATTTTTAAATTACAGAATTCGAAATTCAAGTGCTTAGAGTGGCCAGCAATGTAAAATGTTCAGTGTAGCCTACGTAAGTAAGTAAGTACTTGCAAACGTAGGTAAGAATAATTATGAATTTAGTTAGTAAACTAGTGAAGCCAATAAAAGCGCGTTTGTGAAGAATCCGACATGGTTTTCATTGCTGTCAAGTATTTAACAAGTTTTATGTTTTTGTAACGCTTGTAAAACTCAATGTTCAAGATGGATTCAAATCACTTCTATATTATATTACGCTATTAGGTAGGTAATTATCCAGTTTCGTTTGTGTATAATATCTTTTCCTATTTACGGTCGATCGATAGCTGCGAAATAAGATTAAATATTAAACTTTAAGAAGCATAATTTCTGATTAGAAAGTAGGTACTTACTTAATAAAACTGTTTCAACAACCGTTAGAGAAAATCTCCATTCCGTTCTCGAATAAAATTTTAAGCAGTCACGACAGTTCGGCCCCAGGAACGCTGTGCTAGATGTGATACAGCAGGCTAGCAAATAATAATTCACCAATTCATAATTATATTTATTAATGCAAAAGTGCACAGCCTGTTTTGTTTGTGTGTCAAGCCTATCAAACTTGCCTTGCCTAACCCTATCTACCCTATATACAAATATACTCTATGGTAGCGAGCGTCGCTCGGCGGCCCCTAGGACCGCTGCGCCCGTGTGCAACGCACACCCTGCACCATAGGTAAAGACGCCTCTGAAACGGATTCAGTGAATAGCATTCGGTATAAGCAGCTACAGCAACGCAAAGCTTCTGAAAATAGGCACTGTCTACTTAGGCTTGGCTATACTAAGTAAGTACCTAGGTATCCTATCCCGAAATATACTAGGTATTTCAAAATAAACATGTAGGTAGAAAAAATAATCGCAAAAGAACATCTCATTTCCTATTATCCATGTATGTATCGCTTATTAGGTGGATACTCAAAAAAGTTAAAAAAAAACTCAAGATCCCTACTAAAGTTAGTAATGTGTCGTTGTCGTCTGCGTATGGCAGCAAAAAACGACAAAACGGATAATGCCGTACCTACTGTAACTTTCCGAGTGTCCCAGCGGTTCATTAGGGGGTGAGCAGGCTATTTAAAACAGTACTCGTGTATTCGTTACACGATTAAAGTGACTTAACCCGTCGTCGCTTAAAATGCCTAGACCGCGCTTACGTACTTACAATTTTAATGAAATGCGAAAAACGAATACTTTTAATGTCCGAGTCGGCTTCCGGCGCTGAGTTAAATTAGTCCGGACTTTGTTTAATGGCTGCAAGAAGTTTTACAGCGTGCTTTAATGTAGATTGTATTGGGTTAGGATTGTAGAGGAATGCTTAAAGTTGGTAGAGTTGTTCTACGGTTGAAGGACATGGCTATTAGATATTTTATGAGTTGTAATTGTAATGACAATTATCTTGTAATGGCGCGTTTCTAGAATTAAAAAAAAAACTAAATGATTATAATTAACCACACTCAAACACTACAGTCGCAAATAAAGTACGAATATACGCCATTTAGTGTCAAAATTGAAATCACTAATATTGAAGAGCGCCATACTGACAGAATAACCTAATATTACCCTAGTTTGTTCCCTCTCAGTGCAGGGCACTGTCATAAGGTACTAAATGAACGTAACTACATATTTCGATTAATGAATAAGTATTTTGCTTTCAGTATAATTTACAAATGGCGTGCAGTGGAAGCTCGCCAGGGTAGGATGCGCGTACAAATTGTGTTTCATCACCTTACAACTGGCGTCCGCTGCCTACGCCTTTTTTGCCGCTTGCCGGATTTAGGAAGGCGCCTAGCTTTCGCCAGGGCCTCCCGCGGCAAGGAGGCTCGGAACGCTTCGACCCCCCCCCCCCCCCCCCTCCCCCGACGTGCGGGACCCGCTGCCTACCCTGGCGACCCCAAACTGCACGCCACTGATCCCCACTAACTTCGTGAGAAACGTCATTGACTCACAATTACGTTTAGGAAAATAGTCATACTATACAGTAGGGTAAGCATTACACATACCTACTACCTAATTTTTTTAAATACATAAATACGTACTGACCATGTTCTTTTAAATTTGTCTAACTTCTGCCAATTAGGTACCACTACACTTCCAGATTTTTTACACGTTACCACATTTTATTAAATCAGAGGCGACGAAATAAAGAACAAGTATAATTTTATTAAATAACATTTTATTAATTCTCATTTTCATGTTTAATGCTTATTTTATTATACTACTAGTTCTAATTTAATTAACCTACAAGTATCACAAAACATGACTGTTCACTTGATTTTGACTGTCCAGTTCATAGTATAACATGAAATTGAAGTACATCATAAAATAAATAAACCAATTGAAAAACGATACCACAGATTTGTCAGTTACAAATTTATTATTAAGTCTTTTATCATTGTAAATCTTCATATAACCTTTGCTGTAATATAATACTTTTTAAATACAATCACCAGCTATTGTCTAAGGTATTTTATAAATCAAATTGCGGTATAACTTGGAATGCCTGCACCTACCAGTCTGACAAATACCCGGGACAATATTTCCGCCCAAAAACATTGTTCAACGAGCTAATTCAACGTTTATTTTAATTTCTGTCGATTTGACACTTAACAGTGGCAATTGGGGCTGTGGCCCATGTTTTCATTAGGTGTATTAAAAGCTCTAAGTATGGAAAAGTTTTTAAGATGCGTCAACACGAAAATAAACATACCACGGAGATCACTAGTAAATTAATAAAAACTAACACAATTCACTACGACTAAAAAGTTTCTTTACACATAATTTTATCAAAGGCGAATTTCACGTTTCCTTTAATAATCTGAAGGGATATGTCACACAAATATTTATAAACATTACAAAAATTTTACAAGTTATGTTAACATATTTTTTCTTCTTTGATTACAGTAAAATACTGAAAGATAGGTGACTAATTTGGAACTCATGGGCCTGAAAAATTTACTAAATTGGCTTTTAAAATAAATGTCTCTATTATTTTCATTTTAAAACTATTTGGCCTAACGTAAGATTCCTAACAGAAATATAGGTACAGAATAGAACAGCGATATTTCCCCTTCCACTCGCACAACCTGTTAGCGTAATTCTGTCTCTTTCTATGTTAGCGTTTATTACCTAAAAGTTAATGTGAGAAAAGTATGTGTTTGTACTTCACCTATCTTTCGCTATTTTACCTAAATCAAAACTTGTCTTTTAACCGCACCCCATAACTTAATTTATTTACATAAATTTTAACTTAAAATAAATAATCAAATAAATATCGTTAATTAAATTATTGTTTTGGTGTATAAATATTTCATGTATCTTAAAAAAATATAACTGAATAATGCACCGAACCTTTTACGCATACTGTTGGTTGTGAGTGTGTGGTGGTGTCTACATAATTTGGTCGATTGCACTGTATTGTCAAAGATTAGTAAGTATTCATACAAATAGCGAACCGTAAAATTATTTTACCTCGGGTAGACTCGGAAATATGACATTATCTGATGAACTTTCCCATAAAATAAGTTAACTCAATAATTTATCGACACTCCGTAAGCTTTGGAGTTTAAAAAAAAATTACTAAATCTGTACTTACGTATTTTTTCATTTGTCTTATCGTGATTCTCCAATAATATGTCGCGATAAAAACTTGTGTAGTCACATTTTCCAAGCAAAATAAAGCATATAAATAGGTTATAATTTATTGAATACTATTTTTGGCACAAGGACAAAATGCAGAAAGTTTCAATGCATTATTTCAATACTCATGTTTCCAGTTAAGTTTTTAACTGTTACGCATTACTGTCGTCGTCCACAGTCTATCTGTCTAGACTGAGACGAGGTTTTTCGGATCGGAGTCGTTTTTACGCAAATTATATGACGAATTTAAAATTCAAACTCCCTACTTTATTATATCATTACAATTTCAGTGCTTCCTGACTACGACGACCAAAAAACAAACAAAATATGAGGCTATATCAAACTAGCTATTAAACTTTTTAAATAAACGTTAACCAAAAAAAAACTAATGCGGGTACAGTTAGGTTTAGAATTTGGTAGAGTTAGTAAATATATTGTTATAGGTAGCCTTTGTTTACAAACATACAAAATAAACCGATTAGAAAAACTATTACTTGGAAACCGAAGATCTAAACATGCTTTAAAATAATCTGAACAGCTCGAATTTTCTTTCACACACGTATAGTCGACCAAGGAATTTCTTTACAACATTAAGGTTCAATGTCACTTGTACAGCTTGAAATCATTAAACGCTATCAATTATCATCACTACTACGTCAATGTGGCATTCAGCATTATTGTTTTAAAGTAAAGCACTTACTTGGTCGGTTATAGTTATACATTAGTGTTTACAGTACAAACCCCTAAGATCCCACTATGACGATAGATAAATAACAGAACTGGTAACCTATCTACATGATTTTATGTTACCCCTAATTTTCAGTCGGCTACAACGGACAAGATACAAAAATGTCCTTCAAAATGATATGTCGACATCGAACAGAAACGGAAAATATGCATTTCGCTTTAAAAGTAAAGTACACGGATAGAAAATAAAACAAATGGTGTAGGTAAGTAAACAAACTTTTGACGTATAAACTTAGTTATATTCAGCATTATGTATTTAGTAGTATTTGATACTACTCCTGTGTGAAATATTTCATGATTTCAGCAGAATTTTCTATCAAAAATTGTTTACCTGATAGGCGTTTTATCATTTAATTTACATGTAAAGTGCATATCAAGCCAAAACAAAGCCTAGATAAAGTGTTGTCAATGACAAATCGTGATTTTATCTTATCTTAACGTGCAGTGCTTCATCTTGTTTATTTTCTTGATGGCAATAATTTCCACTGTTTGTAAAATAAAATTAAACACACATTTTCCATTTTTATTCGATCTCTAGTGATATGATTTGGCATCCCAATAAGTACCTACGGTACGACAAAAAATAGTAGAAACAAAAGGCCGCAACTTCCATCGTAACCGTCAACTGTTTGAACATGGCAACAATTTTGTATAAGACCACGGAACTGTATTTATGTGGATGACAACAAACACCATGCCTTAGGTTTTTTTTGTCAAAGATAAGTTTAACGCCACGACTTGTCAGTCTCGTACATTGCCATGCGGTGGTTCCGCTTACCAGAAGCGTAAATGATGTGTGCTAATTCGAATACACGCAGCTAACAGAATATAGATATCGTACTAAAATGTGCCAATGACTTGTTCAAAAATACGCTCGGTTCTGAGACATCTCGATGTGCTTGTGCTATCCACTGCAATACAGTACCGTGATTATACCCTTTAGTTCCCATTTCAACTGTTCTCTACTTTTTCTTGTCAGTCGATACGTCAGATAATGGCAGTTATTTTAATGCTTACGTCATTGAATCGTATCGGGTGTTGGGTGTGAGCGGATCCGTCTCGTCGTCGTGTCGTAGGTTGAGAGCGTTCCTGAAACTGTCACGGAGGCGCTCTCTGAACGTCTTGTAGTCCATGTTAGCTTGTTGGCCGAAATCAAAGTCCGCCACTTCTATGGTGTATCTGCAAAAATGTGAAGACATTGTTTCGTGAAAGGCTGTGCTTTGCGATGACGTAAAATCACAATAGTTTAAGTTGAATGAGTAACAGAACAGTCTGGCACTTTATGCTAGTACAACAAAGTGTCAATAAGTTGTTAGAAAACTAAATCGACTTACTTGGAGCGATGCTGGTAGTACGCGACGCCGAAAACCACAAGAATGACCGCGAGTAGACAGAACACCACCGGCACCACAATAACTGACAGTTGCGCGTTGACTAAAGCTGCGGAACAACACACACGTTAGAGCTGCATCGCATAATATTTGAAAACTAGTTTAGCGTAGATATAATGGTGGCGCCACCTTTTGCCGAGTAGACGAATTACCGGATAACCCAGTACACCCTTACAGTCTGTTTCAATAAGGAAGGTATGGCTATGCTGTGACATTTACATTGAGATGCTTCATTGTGACATATTCGACGATTAGCCATACCTTCTTTTTTGAAACAGACCTTAACTCGTGGCAATATCTTTGGACGAATATGTGAGTTAAATTGAATAGCTACTCAATAAGAAATAATGTCACTGCTCCACATCAATAATTTCAAGCATCACTTAAGTTAAGAAGTTTTAATATAAGAAGACGGACTTTACTTTAATATCTTAGTAAATATACATAATTATCGTATACTGCTTTTGCAAAATTATTCAGATAAATAATTTATCAAAACCGTATTTTAAAAACCTACATACATACATACATAAATCACGTCTTTATCCCTTACGGGGTAGACAGAGCCTAAGGTAATAAGAGCTAAAGGCCACGTTTAGCATGATTGTGGGCGTAGAGGTGGAAAGAGGAAAATAGTGATGGGTTGCTAGCCACATCGCCTATGACATGATTCCTAAGATTTTCGCCCATTTCCTCGATGGGCTTTTAACATCTGCGCGGGAAGAGAAGCAACTGGTACATTCTGTTTTTTCTTTACTCCCAGACCAACATGGAAGAAGCTTACCTTTGTAAATGTTGATAGTAGCTCTTGAAACATTTTTTCCAAGATCATTTTCTATTATAACCACCACAGTATGTTGATCACTATCCAAGAAGTATCGCACCAAGGGGAATGAATTCACGTCAGTAGTAGATTTGCTAGTACAAGTTTCATTCCCAGTGATATTATACTGGCCCATTTTATACTGTGCACAGAATTTGAATGGAGGTGACCCAGAGTACTTGATATCTAAGTTAAGTAGATCTCCATGCTGCAGCCAGTTTCGTCCAGTAATGTTAACATACGAAATTGGTTCTGAAATTAGAAAAAAAAACAAATGAAGTACATTCCGTATCTTGCTCACTAAACATGCCGCCAAACTGTTATATTCCGGTGGAGAATAAAGACTCCTGGTGGAATGCATACATGAATTATTCGCCTTAGAGTCGCGTGAGCGGCTGTTTCCCTTTTTTTTTTTTTTGCTACCTTTGTAGGTTCTCATGACACAGTTTTGAGAAAAAAATATTAAACGGGGGCAAAAGCGCGGGCAACAGCAAAAAATACGGCGTTTTATGGAATTTATTTTTGTCTACCAGAGGAAGGTGGATTATTTACTGGGTCTGGTGCAGTTGACAAAGTAAAGTACAAGATAAAATCTGTATGCCTATGCTTCTCATCTAGTTTATAGGTCGACTTACCTCTAACTTTCAATATTGCTTGATAATGGCCATATGTGTAATTGGATCCGATCGGCACAATACCCGTGTTGTGGCATATGAAATCTACCTTCGGAATTTTGCTTTTCAATGTCGTTTTCTTAGAAGCAGCCCGTTTACTCAGATTGTGGACTGATGTAACTTCATTGCTTTCCGTTGTTGGTTGGTTAGTCGTGGGAGCAACTGACGTTGTATTAGGCTTCGGCGTTGTAGTGGTAGTAGTAGTTGTAGTAGTAGTTGTAGTTGTTGTAGTTGTAGTTGTAGTTGTTGTTGTGGTTATAGGTGGCAGTGGTTCGTTGTTCGCTACAACCAGTACATCAACCAAATGTTCAGTCATTGTATCTGTGTATGTGTAGTCTAATGCCATTTCAGTCGTCTGATCAATGTATTGGCAGTCTATGAACCAATATGTGACGATTTGGGAGGCGTTAACTTTTAGGAATTCCATCTCCGTTTCGGGTAATTGTATGTAATGGTGGACGGGTTGATTTACTGCTACGAAATTGTTTGTTCTTGTGAGGTTGTTCTGCGTTAGTAAAAGATCCCCATGCAACGTATCTGAAAATATAATTAGGTACATGATATTTCTCTAAAGGCGATTGCGGGCGACCACGCGTTATGCATTGTGTAACTGATGTAAGGCTTATTCCAAGCTTTTTTATCTATGTACCTATCAGAGGCGTGGCGTCAAGTATATCAGAAGGCAAGCCAAAGGGAATTTAACTAGCCTTTTCCTCTAATTCTGCACAATAAAAGTGCCCAACTGCCTTAAAATAGGCAAGCCGGTGAGAATCGAGTTCTATGGACGCCAACCCACTGGTATCTATCCTAAAATAATAAACATGCTAATTATTTTGGTAACAATTTAGCTGATTATAAAAATTCTGTCGCCAATGGAAAGCTATACTAATCCTGGTCAACAAATTCAAATTTCCCACAAGACAGGTGTCGCGGGCAGCGACGCGTAATAATGATAATTACTTAAACTACACACAATTGAAATGTGTTCTCACTTATTCAATATCCTGTCATTAACATACTTCCATTAAGGAGACTAGTAATCAGCTGTTTAAAAATACATGAGGCCTTGTCTTTTAATACAGGACAGATAAATAACAGTTTAATTTTAACCAAACGGGAAGTTAGGCATTTTTACAATTCAGGTGAAGTAAAATGTAATACTTGTAATGCAGCGGTTCCCGAAAGGTGGTCCGCGGAACCCTGGGGTTCCGTGGAAGGGCAATAAGGGTTCCGTAAAAAATATTTTCATGTGCGGTGAGCAACGTAGTTCGCGCGCACTGACCTGTGTTGTTTTTCATTTATACCTATTTTAAGGTGTTATCAAAGAAGGGTTCCGCTAGGAAAAATGTAATCAATTAGGGTTCCTTGACACAAAAAAATTGGGAACCCCTGTTGTAATGCACTGTTCTAAGACTACAAATTATAACAACTCACAAATAAAGCACTGAATTAATTATTATGTGTATTCAGTTTCACTTTTACAAGTATTAATATTGTGAAGATCTATTTTATTTTTATTTTAAAATAGTGTGGCAAACCTGCAATTTGATCAAACAATGGGCACTTAGCTACAGTGAATTCGAATATCTATTATGATTATGGTGTTGTAATAAAATAAAATGGTTTTACCTGTTAGCTCGAATTTAGTGTCTGCTTCAGCAACAACAATCCAAATCCAACCAAATTTCTTGTTCAGTTTTACTTGAGCAAGATGGACGCCTGTACTACGGTTCTCCCTTTTGAAATTAACTGTCCAATTGACCACATTTGATTTGGATAAAAGCTGAAAGTGAGAAGTGACTTCAAAACTATTTAGGTTGAGATGAGTAAACAAAGAAGAGGATATCTGAAGAGCTCACTTCAAATAATGGCTCCAATAGCGCCCCCTGATGGACTACAAGTGTAAACTTTATCAATACACAAAACCACATTGCAATCGGTTTAGCAGTTTTCAAGAAAAAATTTAAAACAGACACCCTCACAAACAATCAAACACACAATGTCTAAACCCAAACGCATATACCGTCTCCATTCCGTCCGTTGCGGGTAAAAAGCAAACCAGACATCATATCAGATGTGACCATGAACCCAGCTAATTGCAGTGGAAACAATTTCAAACAACTTTTTACCAGTAATTTTTTTTTAATTGTTCATAACTTCCAGAGGTTACAGCTCCACATACACTCATTTTCCCCCTTCAGTATGCTATACATGTAAATGAATTGTCATATTTTTTGTACAATTAAGAGTTATACATACCTACATGTATATAGATAAGAAAATAATATTCATTGTAATGTGGCAAATACAGTATAATTTTGTTTGCTGTATTTAATAAAGTATTAATAGCCTATTCCATAACGCAATATGTAACGCTTCTTGTTACAAAAAGGGCTTTTTTTACTTCCCAATCTATTACATTAATTTGTTGATTTAAAAAACCAGCCAAGTGCTTCTCAGGTGGACTCGCACACTGAGGGTTCCATATACATTTATATGGCAGCAGCCAAATGTTATACCAGGGTCCACAGGAAGCACTCATTGTTTTTTGATTTTGATTGAAAATAAACCTTTGGTGTTTAATGTTTGATCGAACAGTGATGAACAGCAAACAGAAACTTAATTTTTTTAAAGGTTGGAGGAAATCGTAGTCTCATGAGTAGGGTAAACCGCCCCAAATACCGGCCCCATCCTAATATCGGCCGTGTTGAAGAAATCGTGGATGACATTGGCGAAGTTGTCGTTGCTATAACGACTTGAAACGCCACAAACAAGAAGAAGAAGAAGAAATCGTGGCGTAAATTAAGTTACGTGAAATAATGTAAGGATACTATTGGACCAAAATAGACTTTATGTCATACACAATAGGCAATACCAACATGGCGGCGTTCTGTGTGCTTTAGGGTATTTAGCCGGTTGTAGAACACGGAGGCGTACGAACTTGTGCCTTTCACCGGCTTTTTGATCTCGGACAGTCTGTGGACGACATTTTGGGGAAAGCAATTTTAGCCATTTTGGGGAAAGTGATTTTAGCGTATTATATTTATTAAAAGTAATGACTATTGCTAGTTTTCGATACATAATAAAATGAAGAATCGCCTGACATACTTTTATTCATTTCATTCTAAATCTAAATGTGTGGACTGCTTTTATGGCAGTTCTACATTTCGATGGCCCAGACGAATAAACATGCAAACACATTCACTTGTAATGACATTGACATTTGCACGTTTATTTGTCTGGGCCATCGATTTTATCTGGACAAGTAGAAACTCACCTGATACATACATACATAAATACATAAAATCATATCTTCGTCCCTTACGGAGTAGACAGAGCTGAAGGTAAAAAGACTTAAAGGCCATAATATGTTTAGCATGATCTTGGGCATATAAGCAGAAAAGGGAATCAACTTACCTGATGCTCTTCCTTATTAATACTATCCCAAAAAACGAAGCTCAGTTCTTCGCCACTGTAATTTTCTGTCACCGTCGCGGTGAACGTGATATTAGAGCCACGCACTGCGGGGCCATTGCTCACCAAAGACACCTCGTATGATACAACTTAAACAAAAATCACAAGTTCAGTATTCAAATGACAATTTGAGCAAAAATAATTGGTATAAAAACAAATACAACGCCAAACAAAAGATCTTGACACGATAAAGATAAAGGCATACCACTTTTGCAGAAGATAGCTAAACAAAACAAGAGGACGTTGCGAGCCATATCGACACAGCCCACACGCGATTTACAACTTCGGGGTTTGAAAGCACTCAACACTTATGTTTTAAGATTCCTTGTCAACTCATTAGTAAGTATTTGAGTACCGAACTAACGAAATTACTCAAAACGTGTTATTTACGACTATACGTTATGTTGCAAATTTGCGTATGCGACTTCGCGTTTCGCTGTTGTGGTGTCAAACTTTTCCTTGTGTCAATGTCAAACCATGTGTCGAGCATGTCAAAATAAGAAAAAACTATTTGAGCCACATGTACTGTAAAATAAAAATAATAATAAATGGAATCGAAAATGAATCGATGAATCGACGATTATAGAAATGGATGTTTCACTATTACACGAAAAGCAATGAGCAAAATGGTTACTAAAGACATCTGGGAAGTTACTCCGAAGTTCGAAATTTGAAATTCAAATATTGTGTCATACCGTCCCTCTTCATTTCCTATTAATAACTATTAGTGTAAGCGGAACGGCACGTAACAAACTTCGATTTTTTAGATTTTGAGTAGGCCTTTAGCTCTTTAACGATAGAATAGGCACAAAAGCTTAAAGAAAATGTCTATTCCGAAATTCCAAATTCGAAGTTCACAATCGTAACGTTAGGCTCACGCTCTCATTAAATTTATACTATCTAAAGAATATTATTACCACATATGACAATTTAATAATATTGTAAGCAGAATGTTACGGAAAAAAATTTAGGGTCTTTTATTTTCTATTCGGCCACCTGAAGAAGAAAAGTGTTACTAATGATACAGCCATTTCTTTGTAAAGGTGAAAGCCACCAAGGTGTCCTTCGCCTAGAGTTAGGTATACGTGTAATACTTTTCAATGTTCTTTTCTGTGTGTGAAACTGAAAACCAAGACATTTCGAATAAAAATCGTTTAAAGCTAAATTTGGCTCCGTTCTCGATACCGTTTCGAGGTACCCTACCAAACCTTGTTAAATATAATAAGACTGTTTTACATTCCAACAAATCAATTATTATGTGTGTGGAAAAACAGCATCTTTTTTACCATAGCACCATGTTTAAGTATACTTACATAATTATGTGTGCTTACCTTTCTTCGGCGTAACTTAATGACAGCGTTTTACCTACCAATAAAACGCTTATTAAATACTTACCTTATTTGAAAACCTTACATTTTAAAATGAGAGCAGCGCTCTATTTTCGTGCCGGAGGCGGTCATACTTATATCTATTTCCCTTATATAGCGGACTTTTTTATTTGCTGGCAACACCAGGCAGCGTAGACATAGCTTTAGATATATATTTGTGCTACCTTCAGGATTTCCTCATTGCGTCTTATGTTATGTACAAGCTTTGAACCTTTATGATGGAAAACTTATAACCAGGCAGAGCTTGTATGTAAGGTTTTCAAATAAGGTAAGTATTTAATAAGCGTTTTATTGGTAGGTAAAACGCTGTCATTAAATTCTGTACCGTTATTTGAAAACCTTACATTTTAAAATGAGACCTGTTTGTTATCGCCTGGTGTCTTAGATGCCAATGTGATCATAGTGAATTCAAATAATTTAATAGGTTAGGCTAAAATTCTCTACATTTTATGTATAATTCACTGAATAATATGTATTAGGGATTTCCTAACGATAAAAATAAAAAAGGTTAAACAGTTTAATTAGTTTATTTTTATTTATGCCTCAGTAGTTTACAGTTACAGTAATTTACCTTTCGTAAACCTGATAATTATAATATGATCAACAAGTAGAGAATAATCTAGTCACAGAATCTCCTACAGATTGATTTTCTTTAATCATCCTCTTATAATATTTTGTGAATGTATTTGAAGAACGCCAGTTTCCACACCTTAAAATTTCATCTAGCGGACAATTTAGTACCCACTTTTTTGATGCTACTGCTGATCTGATGCTTCCTGGACTGGCAGTAATTTTAGCTTCTTTCAGTAGAGACTTAATCCAGTTTGCGATTGTAGTTTTGGATGCAGGTTTTGGTTCTCCGCAAACACTGATGAAAAGATTTTTAATCGATTTCTCTTCTCTTCGTTGTTTGGATAATTCTATTAACAGCTTTACCCAATAAACGGGGTCTAAAGCTTGTGATTCCTGATAACTGAAAAGAGACCAGCCTTGTTGGCGGTAGTCGGGTCCGTCTGTTTTTGAACCATATTTGGGCCAAAAAATTACAGAATTATCTTTGATTTCACAATTCTCTTTTTCTACAGTAAGTAGTGTTAGGTCGTGAACCCTCCTACCTGAACAGAGTAGGAGTAAACAGGCGGTTCTTCTGGAGCATTCGTAAAGACTTTTTAGTCTCGTAGCGTTAGTCGTCTTGTTTAGCCAGTTTGATAAGATGTCAATGTCCCAGATGGGAGGTTTTTCATGTCTTGGTTTTTTGATTGCTATGGATTTCATGACTTGACGGACCAGTGGGTGAGCACTGAGTTGTCTAGGTTTGTCTGGGTCGCACAATGTTGACACGACAGATTTATGCAAAGCCATTGTACTGAGAGAAAAGTTGTGTTTTTGAAAAATATCTGTCAGAAATTTAGCTAGGTCGGTGCCGTTCGGGTTACTGTACTTAACACCGTTATGTCGGGCCCATTGACACCAACGTTGCCAAGCTGGTCTATAGGTTTTCGTAGTCGATTCCCGCCAACTAGATTTCAGGAATTTCTTTTGTTCTGGGGTCCAGTTTTTTAGTGCCGAATCCCACCCCCACATTTCCAGATCTCCATGGTCATGTTCAGCACTCTGGGTGGGGGAGCCCCTGTTGCTGTGTCGATCATAACTTCGTTCAGGTTTTGAATGGTGAAGGGGGCTGCTATTGCCCGTTGTTTGAGGTCCGGCCGCCAGAAGGCTTTTTTCAACTTGGGTACTATCATTAGATAGCGACCTCTTGCGTGATTTAGATGGTTTAGAACCCGTGGTATTAGAAACGGGGGTGGAAATAGCCATGCCAGAGGATAATTCCACGTTCGACTCAGAGCATCGTGAAACTCTGCGTTCCGGTCCCTTGCATTTAAGCTTACGTAGCGTGGGACAACGTGAGCTTGCTGTGAGGCAAAGATGTCGATCACTGGGGTTCCGAATCTTTTGAAGAACATCTGAGTAAATTGGGGGAGTAGATGCCACTCTGGCATTTTCTTTTGGCGTGATAGGTGATCCGCTTCTACGTTGTACAGACCGGGTAGGTGATGCAACGATAGGGAAATGTCCCGTGCTATTAAAATGTTGTAGAGTTTGGCGGTCAGATCGGAAAGTTGTCGAGATTTGGTTCCTCCTTGGTTTTTGAGATATGCCAATACAGTTCGGTTGTCTGACTGTACTGATATTGACGTATGAACAAAGGTTGTCATTTGAAGAACTTTGTAAATCGCAAGCATTTCTTTCACATTCGAATGTAGTAACCTCTCCTGAGGCGACCAATAACCTTGTACTGACAGGTTGTTCAGTTGGGCGCCCCAACCTAGTCCGGATGCGTCTGTGGTCAGATGATGTGACACTGGATATTGGTGAATGACGGATGCGAACATATGATTTTGCAACCACCATTGAAGTTCTTTTTGCGCTTCGTGGGGTATTGGAAATTGGTTGCAGTGATTGGTTTTGAGAAGATATTGGCAGAAACGCTGTAAGGATCGATGGTTTAGGCGTCCGTTTTTGACGCAGAAACTTGCAAAATTCAGGGACCCAATTAGGCTTTGCATTTGTTTGAGATTTGCTCTCTTTCTTATCAGTAAATATACTAATTTCTTTTGGAGGGCTTGACCTTTGTCTGATGGCAACCATTTTAAGTTCGTAAGGGGGCTCCACATTATGCCCAAGAATTGAAGTGTTCTTTGTGGGGTTAAGACCGATTTTTCGGTGTTTATGTGCCACCCCAGAGAGGTCAGAATATTTAATGCTAGATTTATGTGAGATTCTAGTTCTTTCCTGTCCTGGGATACTATTAAATAATCGTCCAGGTAGACAATTACTCTGACGTTTTTGTTGCGTAATAACTGAGCTACCCAGTTGCTGAGCATGGCAAAAACCTTGGGAGCTGATGAGAGGCCGAAGGGCAAGCAGGTCATTTGCCACAGCGTTCCCCTGTAAATTAGTCTTAGAAAGCATCGGTGGGCATGGTCTATCGGTAGATGGAAGTAGGCGTTTGATAAATCGATTTTGGTCATCCAATCTGATGCCTGAAGAAAATTTGGAATTGTCTGTATGTTTATTAGTCTGAAATTGCCTACATATACGAATTGGTTTAGGTTTTTTAGATTGAAAATAGGACGGTGTGTTCCGTCTGGTTTCGAAGTTAGGAACATTCGAGATATGAAACTGGGGGTCAGTGGGGTTGATTCTAAAACCCCCATTTCTATCAGGCGATTCATTGCTAGGTCCATTTCGTCTGATGCTAGTGTTGCTTGGGGATGATTGGTTAAGCATGGCATTCGAAGTATCGGTTTCGTATAAAAAGGGATGCGATAACCTTGTATTATTTTTAATATCACTGGACTTGCCCCATATGCCTGCCATACGTTTGAATGTTGTGATATCTGACCTGCTTGGAACATCGAGTCAGAATTTTTTCTTTCCTCGAGAGTCCTTCTTTGGATCATTGTATGATGGCCGAGATGAGGCACCATAAAAGCCTGATTTATAACCCCTTGAGCCTCTTTGCGAGCGAAAATTACGATTACCCTGCGCGGGCGGTCTTGAAAAAGGTTGTTCATATCCGTATCCAGCTTGTGCAGCAGGAACCTGTTTACCAGGTTGTACAGGTACGGGGGGGTAGTATGGAACCTGCGCGGCTCCAACATGTGGTGGGTAGAGATAATTATTTAAGGCCGGTTGTGTAAGTGTTGGAAAGGTGGGTTGATTGTCCTGCGCGGACGATAAGTACCTGGCTTTTGTACCCTGATTTGAATAGGCCTGCGCGGCTTTCTTATTGAATCGTGATTCAGTTTTTAGCGGCCAAAACACCTTACTTGTACCGCCTTTCTTTTCTAATGTAGTCGAGAATGTGTCGGCTTGAAAAAGGCTGTCGCAAGACGGCGGTATTTTTCGGAGAGTTTCTTTACAGAATTTTTTGTAGTGTTAGGGTGTCTACAACCTCGGTTGAACCTATCCAAGTCATAAATGTACGAATGCCTTGTTCCATAACATCGCGTTGTTTCAACAAACCTGCGGAAATAGCCGCGAAACCCCTTTCAGTGTGACTAAGGTTGTTAAAAACATCGTACGGCTGTATTTCTTCGTTAGACTCTAATTCTATGAAACCGGGGGTAGATACATAATTCTTTTGAACTTCGGAATAACGAATTTCCGCCCAGTCTGACGATTCGAATCGTTGAAATTGTTTTAAGGAAGCTAAGTGATCTGGGGCCGACTTTGGAACGGATGGTTCCTTGGTAGTTGTTTCTAATGTCATAGAAAATTGTTCGGGGGTTTTTGCAATTTCCGCGTTTATTTCTTCCTGGTTGTTTTTATCTAACTCATGGTCCGAAAATAATTCACCACTCACATTTAGGTCTATATCATCGTCCCCGTGGACTTCTACAGTTTCACTTGGTGACGGCGGATTTTCTGTTGGTGGAAAACGACTCGACAGGAAATTTTGTATATTTGCGACCTGTAGTGTTAATTTACTCAAAACATCTTCGTAACGTGCGCGCTTATTATTTTCAACAGAATTTTCGAATTGAGCTTTCCTTTTATTTGAGGGTAGTTCTTCTTGGTCTCCCATGGTTAGTCTTTAAACAAAGAAATAAAACCCGGAAAGCATTTACAATAGTCACTCAAGGAATAAAGGTAATATTCTATCTATAATTATGTAAAAATAACTCACCTGTAAGTGTGACCGCTCCTAGCGAAAATCAAGACGCCAATGAGGAAATCCTGAAGGTAGCACAAATATATATCTAAAGCTATGTCTACGCTGCCTGGTGTTGCCAGCAAATAAAAAAGTCCGCTATATAAGGGAAATAGATATAAGTATGACCGCCTCCGGCACGAAAATAGAGCGCTGCTCTCATTTTAAAATGTAAGGTTTTCAAATAACGGTACAGAATTTAATAACTCAATCCATGCCTCGAATTTAAGCTATTCGAGACATTGTATAAAACCCGAGTGTTCTTGTTATTTCAAATCGATTTGTAAGTCGATACAAAACAGAACCTTTCCTTTTCTACTGACTGACTGTTTGCTTTGCTTAGCATGTATGATTGAGTAGAGAATTGGACTGATTTGATAGTTTAACAAGTTACCAACGTTCTCTGTTGTTGTTTGCACTTTCATATCCCAGTTATTTCATGGTTCACCTAACTGGATAGGGCGGTGTACTAGTTTTCAGTAAAATGATATTGTGAAGTGGAATATTTAGTTGCTTTGATTATACGATAATTCTCATAAAAATGGCTACCGTTTTCGATAGTCCGTTTATCAGGCAACGTTTACATCGACTACGGCACCGAGACTTTGATCTTGACGAAGACCAAAGGTTTGGCAGATGTGATTGCACCAGTTATTCCTACTTTGTGCTTTCTATGGTACTATTCTCAGTCGGGACTGTAATCACAGTCCTTGCTTTGGGAGATGCCGATGGTTACATCCTGAGTAACTTGGGACACATGTGGCTCGTAGGACCAATATTTATTTGTTCTGGAATGATGGTAGCCGTCAAGAGCATGCTGTATCTGCGAAGAAAGAGTGTTATTCAAATGCTGCTTCACCAGCGTGCAATATTTAGGGTAAGTCATGTGACTGGAACTAATGAGTTAAATATTTCGGATCTTGTATACTATAGAAGTATTGTGCATAGCTTAGCAAGAAGGGATTGTGCCATAAAACAATGCTTTGCAAGCATAACACCAGGTCAATAGAGTCCAAAAGTATGTAGTGTTACTTGAATAATTAAAGATAAATACCTACTATTTTCATCAGCTGTTCTTCACCTGTACATACATAAATAACATCTCTATCTCTTACGGGGTATAGAGCCTAAGGTAACAAGACCTAAAGACCACACACACAATAGTGGGTGTATGGATGGAAATTGGAAAGGGGAATCAAAATAGTTATGGGCTGCTAGCCACATCGCCTATAACATGATTCTAAGATTTTTGCCCATTCCCTTAATGGGCTTTTACCATCTGCTTGAGAAGAGAAGCAACCTCCCCTTCACCTGCGCGGTTTTAAATAATCAAGTCGTGCGGGTATGTAGGTAGTTATAATGATAATAAATACAATGCATTCTAAATTATGTTATAGCATTTTAATTTTTGACAATAATAATTATTAGCTTAGTCTGTTGATTGTACCAGCATCAAAATTAAATTAATTATAAAATCATACTAAATTTGTTTGTCACTTAATGTGATATGAACTAAAACCCATCTTTGGTTCAATGCTGCGGGGGAGTATGTTTTTAGATTTAGTTTTAGTATAATTAATTTCTGTAATACATTTATACTTTTGATTAATTTTAATTAATTATGTGTTTATTACATGTCTAAATACCAAAACCAATGTTAATCTGCAACAATGCCTGTTTGCAGAGTAGCTAGGGTAAACGGTTTCAGGTTATGGATATAGAGCTGTAAGCAACACCTAATCCAATCAATCAACTATGTGAGAACCAAGCCTAATGGTAGCTTGGGAAAAACACTGTCAAAAACACTGACAAACGAGTTCAATGTTCTGAAACATTTCGGTCTAACAGTTTGGTGACCTTAATTTGTTTATCAACATGACAGATGTAGGTGAGGTGTTAATAAACTTTCAGTGCCATCCCTATTGTGTCTGAAACTTGTTATAAGTTGGTTGTTAAATTATATTTTATAATTTGATCCTCGGTCCAAGCAAACATAATATGTATGAAAAAATGAATGTTTGTTCTTGCGTGTTGGACATGAGTATATCTTTATCATTTAGTTACCTATATGTTTATTAGTTGTCTAATACCAATATTAGTTAAATTGGTTTCAATTGTCCCAAGATATTTATTTATTTAATGATTGTTTTAGGACATGGCAGCAGTGCAAGCGGAGCAAACTTACAGTGGCCAGGTGCCGAGGACTGCTTCCAGTGCAACTTTACCTCCGTCTTATGATGCCCTAATAGCTAGTGCCGCAACGAGTAAACCACAACCGTCTAGTTCTGAACCACTGCCTCCGACTTACGATGAAGCTATGTGTCTCATAGACAGTAGCAAATTACAAGCAGAAAGAAATGATGATGCCAAACAGGAAACTAGCAATCAATCTAACATTGACAGCACCAAACCATGAGGCATGCTTGCAATCAAATTTTTTGTTACTTCTAGTTGTGTAAGATTAAGTTAATTTTTTCTTGTATGTACTTATTAAAGGTACCACATGGTTAATAAGACATTTTGTCAATAGAGATAGATAGTATCTGTTTACAACATAGCTTATTAATTATGTTGTACTATCTATACAGTATATGTATTTTACTTATAGTCATTGGCTTCCTTGTACCTTTCCAATTGATACTGACCTGATGGATTTGAAAGTAACTACTATTTATTTATTTCATGTAAAGTTCAAATAATGCCAGTATTCCTTAAAGGTGTTTTTGCAGAACCCTAGCGCTCTATGGAGTTATTTTTAGCGTTTTGTTAATAATAATAACCATATAGAATTCCAATTTGCAATCACTGAAGGATTGGTTCTGCTTCTGCCTAGTAATAGTGCCTTAAAAATATTCTATGTACCTACTTTAAACTTTATGAACTTTCCTGTTCTGGGCTATGGCAAAAAATATGATCATCATCAAGAGGAGTAATGCCTATGGCTATTAGTTAAATAAAGGCACTGTACATGCATATGTAAATTAATAAATTAGTATTCTCAATTGTGCCTAAAATTGACTAAACATAGCAATATTGCTAACATTTCTAAAACTGTGTGATGGTTCTTAACATTGACCTAGTTGTAAAGTCCTGGTGCATTACGGTTTTAATGACATAAAATGCATGTCCATTTTTAATAAGTTAATAGCTTTTGGTAAAGAAATGGATGCTTTTAATCCAGAAAAAAAAACTATAAAAAGACTGCATTTTTAAAACGGAATGGATTTTTATAGTTAACTATTTTGCAAATTCATTAATGTTTCTAGCGATTCTTCAAAGAGTCATGTATGCATTTTTTAGTAAGAAACCTGTTTTATTAATATGAACTCGCAAAATAAGCCATCGAAAATGCACAAACCTCATGTTAAAATGCAATTTTACTTAATTTCCATTAGTCCGAGACTACATAGTATATGGAACAAATACATGAACATTTTCCTCAGCAGTGCAGATTGTTACCCAATACTACTCGCTGCACGACTATTGTTATGTACCAAACCAAATCATTACATATTTAGTCGGGTCTTATTCCACGTTGCAACAAAAAATTACACCCCAGGAGCAAAGAAACTGTCTGTAGAAAGTTGTATGAAAAGTGACCAGGTTTCTTTGCTCCCGAGTATAGTTTTAAGTTGTAGTGAAATGTAAGAAACCATGTTGCAGCGAGTCGCCATTAAAATCTTCTATCCTTACTCAGCGAGCCTTGTTGACTATGTGGTAGACTGTTTAAGAATTCTGACAATGAATTGATTCTTAAATCGCCATCATTTGATGGATGACGTCAGAACTGTGTGTTCAAAAATAACTGAACACACTTAAGAGATTGACAATAAGGTTGTGTTCAAATATTTTTGAGCAACTTAACAGCTTTGATGTATCAGATGACGATTTTGTGAAAGGGTTTCGTTTGATATTGTCAGTACAGAGCAATATTCGGGCAGCAAAATATTTAGTTCTGTTATGGATGCTTGTTTTTATTTCAAAATATGCAAAGATTTACATTTAACTGTTTCAACTGTGTGATATACAGCTTGGTGAAACACCATGAATGAGATCTTTGAGAGACTGATGCATTTACATTTTTAATTTTTCGAATTTACTGAACAACAAATTCATTTGTTTATTATTATTTAGTTGTTTGTTGATCTGAGATAAAGATATTATACATTTAATTTTATACTAATTAAAAAGAAGAAAAACATCAGTATAAACACTGAATTTAGGTAATTTGTTTTAGGTAAGACTTATTACTGGTATCAAATGTTTCCTACTTTTTGTTATTAAAATAAAACCAATGTAGAACTAAAGTACTTAAAAATAAAGTGGTAGCTAAATAACTTTTGTAAGCAACAATATATAAATTGCCTATTATGTGCCTAAATTTGTATTTGAACTAAAGAGATGGAATGCATTATTACTGTTATATAGCATATTCATTGGTAGTTATATATTAGAATATAAGTTTTACAATTGAACAGCATATTACTAACAAGTTAGGGATGTGTGAAAATGTAACATGAAGACAAATATCAAGAAAATATTACTATCAGCATTAAAACTTTTAAAAAAACTGCCTTCTTCAATTGTTCGTGTTGGCACAGATTGATCGAAAACTATACTTCAAATAGAAAAGGCCTTATAGACTACAGGCCCACATACAAAAAATGTGGGTCATATGAACCACCAGGTGACGTATATAGGACGATATAAGAGCATAAAATAATAAGATTCAGCACTATGCCGTCACTTGTAAGCTGTCCAACTGGGTGCTGGTGAGAATTCAAAAGTGCAACCCTCGATTTTTTCCCCTTGTCGCATGATTTTTGTACGGCGTTGCGGAATAATGAATTAGAAGCTGTATTGAAACAGTATGAAACTGATGCCGTACAAAATGGTGCGCCACAAAGTCGGTAATTTTTTTTGATTTTCTGACCATTTCCAGGGTAAATTTGGTCATTTGATTCTGTACGGCATCAGTTTCATACTGTTTCAATACAGCTTCTAATCCATTATTCCGCAACGCCGTACAAAAATCATGCGACAAGGGGAAAAAATCGAGGGTTGCACTTTTGAATTCTCACCAGCACCCAGTTGGACAGCTTACAAGTGACGGCATAGTGCTGAATCTTATTATTTTATGCTCTTATATCGTCCTATATACGTCACCTGGTGGTTCATATGACCCACATTTTTTGTACGTGGGCCTGTAGTCTATTAATAATGATGCTAGTATTTGAAAATATAGTTTTTGACTGTTTAAATTTATAACTTTATACATCGGTTTCCTTTTTAGTAAAGATTCGATGCCTATTGGCCAGTTTTGCTCAAATCCCTGTTGTGTATAGTTTCATTGATATTTATAAAACTAGTTGTTGGTCTCTATGCCCATTTTCTATTCAAATAAAACAAAATGTTTTCACAATTTTATTGGCACCAGAAGTAGCTAAATAGTCAGAACTTTAAAAACACCTTAATTTTATGACTTGTCTTTTTGTATATTTTTCATGTCTGTTGAGCTACTTCTGCTTTTGACTAAAAGAAGTCATTCTTATACACGCCCTTGCAAAAAAATGGGGCACCTATGGTTTTTCAGATTTTTAGGCATTAAAGCTTAGAAAGTAAGCTTTCAGGCACATAAAATACAAAAACGATGGGTGCCCGTTTTTTTTGCAAGGGGGTGTAGTATATTTCATTTTTTACAAGGGGACTCTACTCTATTAGACATTAGCAAAAAATGACTTTCATTCGTAATATTAAGGTGACAAGGTGTTGAGGTTTTGAAAATGCCAAAATGTCTGTCTAGTTACAAATAGTCCCCTAAGCTGCTCTTTCTGAATACCAAATTTGAATTTCTGATGCTGTCTTCCATGTTAAAAACTATGAAAGTGTAGGATAATCTCTGGAGTGTCTAGTCTAGCCAGTGAAACTTAAAACTATGATAGGAGATCAAAAAGCTGAGGAGATATTAATTTTATGATCTTTCCAGACCTATGTATTAAAACAATATTATACACTTTTCATGGGTTATTCCGTTTTTTTATTCACATAACAGCTTCTAAAATCAAGTCAAAATAGATTTATCTACATGGATCAGGGTCTATCCATAGATCTGAAAAATACAAACAATGCTATTCATATTACGAAAGCTAGTGCTATAATAGTGACCAAAAGTTTAAAAGTTCCTTGTCCACACCATACTTCCTGTTGCTGACTGTACAAATAAGATAAAAATAGGAACTGAAACTGATGCAATTGAACCTGTATAAAATGTTTTAATCAATTTCAGCACTGAAATTACCAAGATCTTTATGTCAGTCTTCCAAAATATTTAGCTCTAAAGCAAACATCTCTCAATGCTGGCCATTGTACAACCATAACATCTGCAAGGTATTGCAATATTTTACCAGACAATGACAAGGTCCTTACTCTACAAATACTTTCAATGAAAATAATTCTACAGTCTAGCAAGAAAAGGCAACGTAAAAGAAAAGCAACTACACAAATAGGTATGCAAGTACCAGGGCCATTACAAAAAATAACATCTGGTTTAAATGTATACACAACTGGAATGGTATGTAAAGTAGAATATAAAGTACTGAATACTGAGGTAATGTAAGATTGTCGCACATTTCTACTTCTCGGTATTCTACTAATGGCATATTTAGCACCTTCTTCTATTGATTTAAGTACTTTTATTTCACTACTAGTATCATTGTCAGCTAATATGTACAAACGTGGTTGATACTTAAGATTATCTAGCTGTTTTGACAGACGTAACATTTCTGTGGTATGACCACCAGATCCAATACATAAAATAGTACGGAGAGAATCATGCTTTTGTAATTGACAGCTTGTGGTGAGTACATGTAGAATCAAATATATAGCTCTCAAAATGAATGCAACTGCAATCGCTGCCATCGCTAAGGCTGCGAGATATAGGGTATCCATCTCCCGTATCTGTAATATTAATTAAAAAGAGGGAACGTAAACATTTTTTATATTTAAAACTACGCTAGTTGGAGCTTTCGGAAAAGTACTGTTCACTTACTTTATCAAATTAGTCTACTTGAGTTTGAATATTATTTACTAACAGCAAGTTGTTTAGAAATTATATAATAAAAGTACATAAATAAACAATTCGACAGACTAATTCCGACCGAACGGCAAGCGCGAGCAAGCACGAACACATGCCATATTATTATGTCGTTGACTCATTGTCAATGTCACTATTTGATTGTCATGTCAGTGTCAGTCAAATTGATAGTGATAACATGAAAAATATTATTTTAGGTAAATATAGCGCCCAACAAGCCAACTTACCAACTTTTGAAAAGTTCAGATCAACAAGTGTACAATCCATTGCATATCACAGTATTATTGGTTGTTTTAAATACAAAGATTTAATTATATGTATAGGATTACACACGTGATGAAACAATTTGGTGTATTGTTTCTGAATACTAACGATTAAAAAATCAAGAAATGCATTTTAAACAAGAACTTAAATAGTCTGGCTAATCTGACATTGACATTAGGCTTCACTTCATTTCATTCACCAGTCTGATTCTAAAATGATTCCAGTCGCGTATTTGAGCTCGCAGTTTAATTATTTAATATTAGTATTGTAATAGATTTATTAATAATCCGATGCATTAGTTTTATGACGCTTAAAAACCGCGCGTTTATGTATCCAAAATGAAGTTCTTACAACTAATAACTTCAAGCATTTACCAAATAGTTGCATTGATTTTCTTTGTCGCATTTCTCCTCGGTATTTTAAATATTCATTTCAGCGATAGAACCGATTATTGTGAAATGACTTACATGTATGAATATCCTCAGTTTGTGGTAAGATTTAGTGTTGTTGTTATTTTAGTCGTAGCTTTCTTTTGTTTGATAAATAATACGCAATAAATGTACCTATTGAATTTTGTGCATTTATTTTTAGAAAATATCTGTGCCGGAAAACAAAGATTTTCCTCAATATGGTCTCTATGCGTACAGCGAGGGAAGATTTACGGAGCGGGCTCGGAAGATGTGGTAATTTTCAACTAATGATTTTTTTTAAATCACATTAATTGATTTTGGTTGATTTGATTGAATTTCCGAACACTAAAAAATTAAGAATTAATTAAATCTTTAGTGTAATTGGTTTCAGGTTTGATGGTGTACCAGTGTTATATTTACCGGGAAATGCTGGGAGTCACATGCAAGGTCGATCCTTAGCATCAGTGGCTCTAAGGAAGGCTTTGTCACATGGTTACGAATTCCATTTCGATTTTTTTACTGGTAAGCATTTCTTTACCAGTAGTAAAAGTAATATTAGGGACACCGTCTGCTTAGAAAAATTCATGATTTTTAGTAAATTTTACTAACTGTTCCTATTTCCTCAACTCCTATTGCAGGCTAGTCCACTAACACATTAAAATTTCGGCAATTTAATAATAAGTCTTTACAGAAATTCTTTTTTTTTTTTTAGAGTCGGTGATTTACATGTCACACATTTTTTTTTATTTAATTAGGTACTTACTTCATTTTATTGTTTTATTTTGTTCCAGTTAACTATAATGAAGAATTGTCTGGCCTGTACGGAGGAGTCCTACTCAGGCAGACCAGGTTTGCTGCGGCTTGTGTATCTAGAATACTAAGGCTCTACAAGACAAACAAGTATACTAAATCAGTACCAACTTCTGTCATCCTTATTGGCCACTCCATGGTAAGTAAACATCAAATTTCAAAGAATAAAATTTATACTCAAATAAAGAATTCAGTTCATGCCTTTCCTGTGGACATGACAAAAGTTAAAGGTTCACAGTTTATATAGCCAATATATTTTGACAGTTTTTTATATGCATGTAAGTAAGTAAGTAAGTAAATGCTTTATTGTACAAATATAAAGAAACAGATACAATTCACAAAAAAAGAAAAAACATTAATATATGCACAAAGGCGAACTTATCCCTATAAGGGATCCTATATGGTGCCTAGATAAATATTCCCTAGTACATTTCATTACTTTGAACTCTTATGTCATCAATTTAATTCCCCTGCCACCCAGTTTGTTAGTTTAAGCTTGGATAGCAACAAGTCCTTTTTATATGTTTCCTTTTTCAACAAGGTTTAGTTGGCATGAGATATTTTACACAGGATTGATTGATTTTCACTTGTTTCTTTTCTGATAAGAATGGACAGTGCAAATTGTTACATCAATCGAATATGTTGCACTCCTTGTTATTTCAATAATTGGTTTAATGCAGATTTATTCTATTGCCAGTTTATTAACAAAGACATGCTTACCATGCTTCCCATCAATTCAGCACCTATGAAAAAGCTAACCAAAATTTATACTTTTAGGGTGGTGTAATAGCCAAGCGACTTTTAGCATATCCCAGTACAATGAATTCAACAAACATATCCATTGCCTTGGCAGCTCCGTTGTCAGCTCCTGTCGTCAATTTTGACTCGACAATTAACGACTATTACACTTTAATGGAAGCTGACTGGACAAAATTAAATAGTGACCCGGTGATTAAAAATAACAAAATGCTTATTAGTTTTGGAAGTGGTGCAAGGGATATACTAATGCCATCGGGTTTGACTGTATCACAAGATTGCGATGTTAATGTTTTGGTAAGTGGTTTTATTAAGAAAAATAATTTTAGACAGTGTGACTTGATTTTGAGGTCACTAGGTGCTTACCCACCAGGTTGATAGTGTATAGAACCTGGAAAATGAATAACTCATGTTCTATCAAAGAATATTCTTGACTAAGGAGGTTGTAAGGCTCGAAGAAGAAAATTGCTGCTTTGCATAATTATTCCCAGTTAACAATTTTTGAATACACAGTTATTATATTTTTTTAGACAACATCAATTCCAGGGGTCTGGGTATCTTCAGACCATGTCAGCATTGTATGGTGTAAGCAACTAGTAATGGCCATAAATAGGTACCTATTTGCCATTGTTGATCCTGTGACTGAGCAAGTTATACCAGATAAAAAGGTCTTAATGACTCTGGCTGGACAATATTTTTTGGTAAGTTTTTTGAACTTTTAAGGAGTTCAAATTAAATTAAGTTTCAGTCATTTATTTTTATGCATGCTGTGTGTTAATAAGGCCATGGACATTTCGACCACTGTTACATTTATTGAAATAATCGCTTTTATGTAATTAAAACACGGCCACATACGACAGCTGAATTCAAATTTAAAAAATCTGTACTAGAATCGCCGTCGAACTGAGTTTCGGTTTCAGTTGTATAGTCGGCCAAGAAAGTCCTTTACCATCTTAAAGTTGAATGTCTTTTGTACGGCTCAAAATATCAAAGCCTTTATCAAAACATTTTTTTTTCTGATGGAGGAACTGTCATAAAAAAATATAAAGCACTTATATTTTAGTTCTTGGAAGTATTTGTCAATTTCCGTAGCGCGCAATATGGCGGTTGGGTTGGAAACAATTGGAATGTATGCACGAGTTGGTGAGATGCCATATATCAATGATCACGACTCACATCCGCTCTCGTGTCTTCAGTATTCCAGATAATTTAAAGCACCTTGCGCAATTTTTATTTCGTGCTGCATATTTTGATAAGTAAATTGATTAGAATAACAACGAGTTGAATGTATCTACAAAGTTGCATTTCTATTACTTTCTCAACGTTTGTAGCCCTTGGAATAATTTCTTAGTATTTTACATTAAAAGTTTAAATTCCATGTAGCGATTCACCGAATAGAATTTCACCTCGAACTAACAAAATTTCAATAGAACCTTGTACTTGACGCAATTGTAAGCGTGGCTTTTTCTGTTAGATAAATAATTTGCAGCATTTAGTTTTTCGTGTACTTAGTATTTTACCCTAGACGCATTTCGCTGCGATCGATTTTTATTTAGAACTCTAATGAATTTGTCAATTTGGAGCGTTTTTTTTTTTTTTTTTTTACCTGTGAAAGGTAAAGGTCAAAGTGACTAAGGACAAACGATTGCTAAGTTAGCAGAAGCCTACAGAGCGTTTATGAATAAGGACACAATGCGTTACTTAAATATACGATCGAGGTAAAATGCGATTCGGTGAATCGCTACAAAGAATGAATGCTTTTGAATTAAAGGACTAACAAATCCTTTGAACGTATTTGGTTCTCATACTTAATTCATTTGTTTTCAGACTAGTCGATCTATGACCTTGAATCCTAATGTAACTCAACCCACCTCAACTATGCTAGCTGACGCATTCTGGTACGAAGACAACCGAAGAATATATCAAATATCAAGACCAGAGATAGACAAGTAAGGACCCTTTTCAAGTTAGTGGACTTGCAGATGTTTACAGGATACAATAGCCGCTTTGCCACCGACGTGGTAAAAAATATCCTTATGTTAGGTATCTTCATTTGAAAATTAACTAAAAAAGAAATAAGTAGCTCTGATGACATAAAAAGTCCAGTATCGTCGACAAAAAGAGTGTAAGTACTTAATATGAAACAAAAAAATCTGTACAAAATAAATCAGTAGAAAGTTCGTGTCATGTGAAAATTCATCAAAAATAGTGTTAACGATTAGGGAAGAGTAATAAAACATAAAAAAGTAGATTTTACAATTTTTATCTGTCTGTATACGTGTATGGATGTGTTAATTTACCTATGTCTGTGTTCGCTTATCTCCGAAACTGCTGGACCGATTTAAATGAAATTTTGCGTGGTGGTACCTTATATCCCTGGTCAATATTTTAGATACTTTTAATCCCGGAAAATTAAAGAGTTCCCGTGGGATAGCGATAAACATGTCACAGGTCGCAGTTGCCTAATGTACCTAAGTCTAATTCTACGCGAACAAAGTCACGGGCAGAAGCTAGTATTTAATAAATTTATTATAGGTACTAGCTGTTGCCCGCGACTTCCTTCGCGCGCAGTTAAATATAGCCTATGTTCATCAGGGATAATGTAGGATGTAGGATTCTAATGGTGAAAGAATTTGTCAAATCAGTCCACTAGTTTCGGAGCCTATTCAATGCAAATAAACAAACAATAAAATCTTATCTCTTTATAATATTAGAACATTTACTAATTATACGTTAATCGTTATACCATGAGTACATTTTCTAGCGGACACTATTTGGCATTTCTCCAGGCGTGAAGGGAAACAGTATTTTCGGACGAGTCGCTTACGCTATGTTTATTTTAATAATGTGAATACTTTAAGGGACAAATAATTACGAGTTTCCGTCAACAATGACGCCCAAATAAGTTGGAATTAAAAGATCAGTACGATAAAGTTCTGCCTGATAAGGCGGAAAAATGGGCAAAGCCAAAAGTACTTTGTATACTTTACTAGCGACCCGCCCCGGCTTCGCACGGTATATTATGCATGTATTATACATATAAACCTTCCTCTTGAATCACTCTATCTATTAAAAAAACCGCATCAAAATCCGTTGTGTGGTTTTGAAGATATAAGCATACATAGGGACATAGGGACACAGGGACAGAGAAAGCGACTTTATTTTATACTAGGTATGTAGTGATAATGCGTTGTAGGTATATGCTCCTTATGCAGTGGGACGTTCCGTGCATGGCGGGAAGAACTTGATAACTCCACTTACACGATTTTTTTTTTATTGTCGCAATGGCTTCCTACAGCATTGGTTTTGTAGGAAAAAAATTGACAACTCGATATCTACGATACTTTTAGAGATATTGACTCGTGAGTATTTGAATATATCCATACGCTGCGTATTTTATTTAACGAAACGAGATATATACGCGATGAGTCACAAAAAAATATATAATATCGTAATATATCCTTACATCAACTTATGCTCAAAAACCGATCTAGCGTACGTAAATTGACAAAACAAGATATCAAACACACTATTACGTTAACAAATAAATATATCGTTTTATCTACTTATATTCAACTACTGGTAACTTGATATGTCAATTTATACCCACACTATAAAGTTAACAATTAATATATTGACGTTATATTTCAACTTATCAAGTTACTCACGCTATGCACGGAATATGATATCTCGTGTTATCTTAGTAGTTTCTCATTTATAGACCGGGTCAAATCAAAAATATGTTCTTTATTGAATAAGTTGTCACATTGTGTCATGTCTCATACTGATGTCGCATACTACTTTTCCCGGGATATATGAGAACAGGGGTGCGTTCAGTTTGATCACCCGACGACGCCCGACTACGCACTGGCCCGTTCAGTAAGTCAGTGCGATCATCGGACGATCACACCGGTCACCCCATAAAATAGATGGGGAAAAAAAGCCCAGACGTCACTTTGACAGTTGAAAAGCGTCAAAATTTATAATTCGAACGCTGGGGATATAAACTTATTATTACGAATACGAAATCGCATACCATCGACATTTAAATTTAATGTGAATTTAATTTAAAATGGGAGATTCAATGAAGACGTTAATGATTCAAGATGAAAAGGGACAGAAATATAATAATATAATATCAAATTAAATATAAAATGAATTTCTATTCAGGTCTCGGAGCAAATATTTATTTTATATTTATTTTGAATTGACACTTTTGACAGAAGAACGTCCCAACTCGTTCGGTAAGTGTGTTCATGATCGGACGATTTTCATCCAATTTTACTTACTGAACGTAGCCCAGAAGTCGTTCTAATTTTTCTTTTTTTTTTCAAATTAGGTAGTGCAAAAAGTGCGCTTGCATTCCCAAATTATTAAAATTTTATTACGAACATTTTTATTACATTTTTTTTATTACAAACGATTAATGTGTATTATTGATACCCAATTCTATGGTGAATAAGTTGATAAGTCATCGGTGAACATGTTGATAAGTCAATTATTATGAATAATAAGATAGTAAGAAAGATAAACATAACCATATTTGAGAAACCATCTAAAATGACTCTTAAATCAATTTAGACATTTCAATTACACTGAAAAACTGATTTTTAGGAATTAAATTAAACAATGTTTTCACTGGTTTGAGCACTAATGTATGGGTAATAAGTTGATAAGTCTCTGGGTAGTATGTTGATAAGTCTAATATCTTACAAAATAAGCAGAATTTACGAGAACACGTAACATAATTTGAAAGATTACATAAAATTATCCATAAATCAAGCTATAGAGATGAGTTCGAGATAAAAACGGATTTTGGAGAAAATGACAAACTTTAAAATCGCTGCCCTGTAAAATTGCCATTTTGGAGTTATCAAGTTCTTCCCGCCATGCACGGGTATATAGGCCATAAATTATGAGACGATGATGTATAATATTGCTTCCTCTCTCCTATATGTATAACGAGATTTTTTTTATACATACGTACATACATACACGAATCACGTCTTTATCCTTTACGGAGGCAACAAGACCTAAAGGCCACGTTAGCATGATTGTGGGCGTATAGGTGGAAAGGGGAATCAAAATAGTGACGGGTTGCTAGCCGCACTGCCTGTAGCTTGATTCCTAAGATTTTCGCCTATTACCCTCGATGGGCTTTTACCATCTGCGTGGGAAGAGAAGCAACTGGCACATTCTATCTTTTTTCTTTGATCCCAGACCAGCTTGTAAGCTGAAAAAAAAATATCTGACAGTGAATTTAGCTTAATTTAATACAGACAAATAATGTTGAGATGAAACTAACTTTCTATTACTAACCCAAAAGAAGATAAGAAAAATCGATAGCATAAATATTATCTTATCACTTGGCATTATTAAAAAATTATGACTCGACTTAAATCGGCGTACCTTTAAAATTATCTTTCATTCATCATGATAACATGATCAATCTATTATTTGCTTACCTACTAGTCATGCGTTTATCAGATAATAATGCCATGATTATTTATTTACCGGTGTATCAAACACTGCTTACCTTTTTTTGACGTACTTAATCGAGCTCATATTATCTCAAGATAGGCGTGTAATGTAATATTATGTTTGTATTATCGAGGTAAGAGAGATTCAGAAATTGAGACAGAAAAATGGAAATTATCAAACAGTTGCTGAAATATATCTAAAAAGCAGGGTTGATAAAATTATGATTTAAAAAATCATTATGAGCAGATTAATTTGATTTAAAAATGATTTATTTGATTAAAGTCAGTTTTTTTATTATTTTTTTACTTTATTGTCTTTTTTATTAATTTAACAGTCAGTTCAGTTATTTATTAAAATGAGTACAACGCAATTTGATCGAAATAAACCTACGCAGCATCTTTTTTTCTTCCAGACATCTTTTTGTTGTATTCAATCTTTCACTCGTCAATTACGAATGATCGGGCGAAAAGCGAAATGCGTTGCGTGTTTTAGTTTCGGGGAATCCTGGATCTGTGTGTAATCCCTCGTACGGCATTGCACACGTGTACACGCCGTAGTCTATGCCGGGGGAAGACCTTAGACAATTTTGGGCCGATTTGGTTGCAGTTCATCATTGATTTATTAAAAAAAAATCCCAACCCTGCTAAAAAGTCAGTTCATAATTAAAAATCACTACCTATAAAATACCTACCTAAGTACTCTCTTATCGGAGGTTAGAAAGGCATGTTCACATGACAGGATGATACGCAAAAATCCCTTGTTTTTACCAAAACTGCTAGTTCAGGTTAAAAAGAAATACCTAATCAAATACCAGCTACAAATATGCCAGTCTTAATTAATACTACTACGGCTACTTACCTGTCTGAACATATAATGCCTGCAAATAACTATTTCGTATGTATCTTTTCAGGATGACCTATTTGATGATTAGGCTGGTCAGTTTCCCGCAGAATCGATTTGTGGCAATCGAGTCCGTGAATCTGGACGAAAGGGATTGGATATTCGGATGCAATGCGCAATTCACGTATAATACGCACAGATATTGGTACGTAATACAGACACAGTCACTATAAAACGTCGAATAACGCCACTCAAGCAAGAGTTAATGTTCAACTGCACATTGCTTCCATATGTAGCGACAGCGCCACCTATACAGCGCGTATATAAACTGCTACGACGTACGGGTAGCTAGCGACAGTGGCGCCACAATGTTCTACATTGCGCCAGCGAAGTTTGTCAACGCGGATGCATAAATACAACTTCCAAATTACTTCCTACTGTCTATCCCCAGACATAACATCTGCCTGGAGAGAGATCTCTCTATTATGGCTTTCCTCAGACATAGACATAACGTTCCGACATCATGGGATGCTTTATAGCAGTGGTTCCTAACCTTTCCAATGTCACTACCCCTGTGAACAAGTATGGGAATTGAGTTTACCCCTAGCTAATTTAAAATAATTAAAACCACACAAATTAGAACGAAAATATGTTTATTATGTAAGAAATTGCACGTTTAGTTAACTAGTAAGTAAAGTAAGAAAAGCCGCGCGCATGAGAGCGCCGTGCTACCGTTTACCGTATTATTATTTTGTTTATTGCTATTTTAATACTATTTCGTGCCATCCCGTGTTACCCCCCTAGAATCTCTGTTTTACCCCTGCGGGGGTAATTACCCCCAGGTTAGGAACCACTGCTTTATAGCTACTGTTAAAAGGTCTCACCAATTTTCGATTAAATCCCAACTAAATCTGAATTTTGTTTAACTTACAGCAAGCAAGCTACGTCGCTGACTGAGCTCAGTCGCTGGACAGGCGCTGCGGCAAACTCTAGCAAACGTAAACTAGCCACAATAAATCTTCATAGTCTCACAGAGAACCACCCCGATTGGACGCATGTGATAGTCAAAGTGTCACCCACCAGGGAACCGGTAAGATAAATGATAATAATTGTAATCCTATAGCACGCTGCTGGAGCGCTCGAATACTGCCTTCCCTAAAACGCGTCATTTTACGCTACTGTTTGTTTAGCTTCCTTTTCTATATGATCCTTTCGATTAGGCAATGCCTCAGTTCACAAGTACCTACTTAGTTGACCCAACTTTAAATAGTGTCTTTTGTTTTTAGGTAACGCTAAACATCGATATCAACGACCACGCATCACGTCAAATCACCGTAGATCTCCCTTCAGATTTCTCATTCGGAAGAACCATTATAAAACAAGAGACAGACGCCAACAGTTTGTACTATGAACTGTTACTACCAGGTTTTAATGCGATATTCCAAGCGTACCTATTGTATGTGGAACCGACGTCGAGTTGCAAAGCTAGTGAATATCACGTTTCAGCCGAAGTTCAAGTGCCTTGGGCAGAGAATCAAGAATATTATCACTATTTCACGTGAGTTATCTGGTTCGAAGGACCATAACATTTTAGTCCTATTTTATCTTTGGTTTTCGTGACATCTTTACGTAGTTTAAAGGACTGTGAGTTCGTGTTTGCCTATCAGCGAAAACACTCCCTAATAAAGGATTTGGCTTAACCCGAAACATATGGGATGAACATTATAGGCCGGGAGATAGTGACAGAAATTTCTGGGTCATTTGTACCAGTATGGCGGTTCTTCAGGGGTCTAAAGTACGCAATGCCAAAAAGAAAAATGATGGTCATAGCGCTGGTACCGGCGGCCCAATCACGTGGGCGTTAGTCGAACTCGTCGGATAAATTACGAGTGTCAAACGATTTGTTCCACAATCATTTTAGTATTTTCCGATAGTCCATAAAAAATAAGCAGGCGGTAGTGTCATGCCATACTTTTCCGGTGTGACTTACAGCCCGCCATACCGACGCGAATGCGTTAATTAAAAAATAAAAAATTCAACCATTTGTACCAGGCTAATTTTTGCACCGTTAATCATCGTCGTGCAGCCATTTACGAAAATCACCATGCCATACTTTTTGGACGGTTCCAAATGGTCGCCATACCGCCGAAAATCAGCAAAATTTTTTTTTTTCGATAAACGATTTGTACCAGTATTGCATTTGGATTTTTGGAAAGTATTTGATAAAATATGACCGTGATTATATTTGCCATACTTCTAGTAGGGGGAAAAAGTGCTGCCATACTTGAAAAACTTATTTATTCGACACATTTCAAAAATACGACTGTACAATACGTAAAATATTCTTTTACAGCATGGGATCATTATATTCTATTTATATTCGAGCGATGGGAGCCGTTCAATATTATACAATATAAAAATCTGGTTATAAGTCAAGATTGCCGCCACCTAGATCTTTGAAATTTTGTATTTATATTCGTTGAACCTCAAACTTACGAGAAAAATTAGTGCCATACTGTTACAAATCGTTCAAAATACGAATAAAATCTTACAATTAAAAAAATATATTATACACATTCGCCACCTCCCACAGGTATGGCATTATCACACTTCTGTTTATGATCATTCAGGAGCTATTGAAAAAAAATTTTAGGGTGGTACAAATCGTTTAGCGAAAAAAAAAATTTTGCTGATTTTCGGCGGTATGGCGACCATTTGGAACCGTCCAAAAAGTATGGCATGGTGATTTTCGTAAATGGCTGCACGACGATGATTAACTGTGCAAAAATTTGCCTGGTACAAATGGTTGAATTTTTTATTTTTTAAATAACGCCTTCTCGTCGGTATGGCGGGCTGTAAGTCACACCAGAAAAGTATGGCATGACACTACCGCCTGCTTTTTTTTTATGGACTATCGGAAAATACTAAAATGATTGTGGAACAAATTGTTTGACACTCGTAATTTATCCGACGAGTTCGACTAACGCCCACGCGATTGGGCCGCCGGTACCAGCGCTATGACCATCATTTTTCTTTTTGTCATTGCGTACTTTAGACCCCTGAAGAACCGCCATACTGGTACAAATGACCCAGTAATTTCTGTCACTATCTCCCGGCCTATTAGCTAACACAAGAATAACACATTAAATCGAGTATTTCAGTGTTCCGAGTCTCACAGTAATAACATGCCTATATTATTATACTAGCTTCTGCCCGCGACTTCGTCTGCGTAGAATTATAGGTCATAATAAACCTTCCTCTTGAATCACTATGTATTAAAAAAACCGCATCAAAATCCGTTGCGTACTTTTAAAGATCTTAGCATACATAGGGACAGACAGACAGACAGACGGAAAGCGACTGGTTTTATACTATGTAGTGATTACGAAGGATGTACTTATTTTATTTGCAGACATCTAAAGACGTCACCTATGAAGTTGCGTCTCTTCAAAACGAGTCCGAATGTTACTCGTGGCTTGGAGCCATCGGAATACGTCAAAGTTGTATTGCTGTTGGACCCGCAGTGCAAATATACTATAAGGTTAGTTTCTTGGTACAAATGTATATGCTTGAACCACACAAATCGCCAATATAGAGTAAAAATTGTGTAAGTGATGCGGACGAGTCAGTCATCGACCCGACTGGGGACAGGGGACGGGGGCAACTTGGAAAATCGAAATTTGAAGTTCGTGTCCCTCTCATTCTCATACTAATGACTATTGTTGTGAGTGGAATAGCACGAAACGAACTTCGAATCTCGAACTATAAGGTGCAGGTGTGATTTCTGAAGCAAGTGTGTTTAATGTTTTTTTTAGTATTTCCCCATCCTGGTACCATCTGCTAGCCCAGTCAGCTAGAACCTTCACTCCAGTCTTAGCACCCTACGTGGCAGGCGCGGTTCTGCTTGTCGCTAGAAGTATAATCATGAATCTGAATACGCAAGGCACTTGTCAATCCATTCACGGCGCTCTGAGAAGTAATGCGTTGAAACCGTACTCGCCCATGCTCTTTGTTCGAGTTACTATCACGTTATTGATGTAAGTATTCTTTGTGTAAGTAAAATTATAAGTTGACTTGATAATTGTTTGTGCTCCAAAATTTTGCTCATGGGCATTGTCAGCGTCCTATACATCAAAACATTTAAAGTGACCAAAAAGTTCGAAACGCCATACTTTTTCTATGGTGTGCCGTACCATGTGCCGACTCGACTTGGATGCTTAAAACTATTATGACTGGTCATTTGGGTGGATGATGCAAGTCGATAATTTTTTGCGTATCATAAACTGACTTAATTTTTATGTGAAAACCAGTCTGTCTTGCATGTTGCCGCGCGGCTGATACATTTAACAGAAGACGGAAGCAAAAATGGTTAAATGTGCAAATATATGTATATTATGTATATTATTCAAGTACAGGTTTTAGTGTCGATGGCGTATTCAAAGACTGACACTCACGGTTGTCACATATTTCGCCATGTTTTTATTACAAGTTACGAGCTTTATATTAACTTGCAACGTATGCATATATGTTTGTCCGGGTGGAATCTTGCGACTCAATTGCAGATATCTACATCCGATTGAGCTGAAATTTTGCATACTTGCATACTTAAGTCAGATGACAATACAATAATCTGGTAGTAGAATTCTGGTGGTCCAGCCAGCATTGTCTCCGAGGGAGGGAACTCTTCGTCGGTTGGTCCGATTGGCTTGAAATTTGGTTCACATATGTAGGATGGATGACAATGCACGTACAGTCAGCGAAAACCGACGTTTATCTAAAATGAAGTTTTTAGGTTAGGTTATTATGTTATCCAGTTCAATTATACGTCCGTGATTTAGGTACCAATTAAGGCATTGTAGCTTTGTGATAGAAATTGTTCTTTAATAGAAAAATGAAGACTGACAACAACATTGAAACATTCCAGGGCCGTCCCGCTACTATCATTCGCCATAGAAAATGCAAGCTGGAAGAACCATGAGATTCAATACTTCATTCGTTCCATCATGGTGTTGCCAGCTTACTTCACGGCTCTCGGGATACTAAATGTGGCTGCTGCAGCTATACTGGGGGTTATGGTTTTCTCATCGCAGCTAGCACATCGGATGCTATTTAGAATTATTTGGAGGGGTGGGACTGGGCTGGCTGAGAGAGTGGCTATTGGGCTACAGAAGGTTAGTAGTTAATGAAGTTGGCAACACTAGAATATTTATTTAAGTAATTTATAACGGGCCTGAAAAGAGAAGGAGGCTTGCAATTCGTCGCTCTTTTTAAATAAGGTCGAGCATTCATACTCGTATTTTTCGAAAATATTGAATAGCCAATTTAATTTAATATTAAAGCAAAGGTTGGGCCTTTGCATTAATATTTTAATACTTGCCTTTTAGGTGCCAATGATAGTTAGTGTTACTATAGTTATGGCGGCTCCATTCTCTTGTGGGGCTGCGTCACTTGCCGTTGGTGCCGCCTTTTACGGGTTCAAGGTAAGACAAAATAAACATGAAAAAATTTTGGTTAAATACTTAAATTGTTACGCTAAAGATTATGATAATTTTTTAGATATCAAAAATGTATGAAGAATATTTAGAGGATTACTTTTACAAAATGGCAGCGAAGTATGCTTCACGCATATGTCGCGTCTTTAAGCGTAAAAACAAAATGAAGAAGAAGAAGGATTCAGAAACTTCTCTTGTCGCGAAGTCAGATGTATTAGATTCGGGTGATGGAACTAATCAATGTTTAAAACATTCGAAATCAGAGAGCGAAGCTCTTGAAACCAGTAGTTTGCTAGACGATAAGAAAGAAGAAAGTAAAGACGTAAAAAACAACTCAAAGGAAAACAATGAAATAGTGGCTGTGACAAGTAAAACTCATGAAGAGAATAAAGATGAGAACACTCATGAAAATATCGAGAGAGACAATGAATCTTACGATGAGCAAATGCAGCCTGTAGATGATTTTGACGCTAACTATGATAATATCAATTTCCACATGATGTTATTCTTTTTATGGATAACAGTCACTATATTGAATGTCCCCGCGCTCTTGACGTGGGCTAGGAATTTTAAGTAAGTAACTAGTTCAAACCAAACACAAAAGTTTCTAGCTAGTTATATTCTTTAACTATGTAAGTTAAGTACCTAGCAATAATATTTTACTTGATTTTAGGTATAGTATGGTCTTGAAGCCCGATACTTCATACGGTCCAGGATTTGTTTTATCTATGTGCTCAGTCTGGATTTGGCAGGTGAATGGAGCGCGAAGGCATTTGTAAGTAATCAATTATAACGCCCATTTTATGTACCTATCTCGTGTCACCACCTTATTTTTTATTATCTACAACACAATACAATTACTCTTTACATCTACATTTGTTTAACTCCGATTTTTGGTTTCAATTCCAGAAAATATTACAGCCTTGTAGCTGGATTAATTTTCACAGTGGCTGTGATTATATTTACAATTGGACCTCTGTCGATAACATACGTAAATTATGGCGTAACGTTTATTTTCGCTGTTATAACACTGCAACAAATTTTCGACGCTGAAGAAATGACTGAAGAAATGACTGAAGACGATCGACCAGAATACGACGATGATTTTGAAGGATCTGATGAAAATAATGATGATCCAATGCCGAATTACGACGACAATGACCAGAATAATTCTGACAGGAATGTAGAAGATGACGGTAGCGGGAGTGAAACGGAAAGGCCAAACGACGATTGTGATCCATGCAATGAAAACAGAATTTACACAATGTTTAGAAATCTCAGAGATAAATTTAGCTTTAATGAGGATTAGGAGCCTATGGCCTTGGTGCAGGCCGCAATGAGACTGAGTGTTGACGTGATATGATCAGTAGCATAACCAAAACCTCCATTGTGTGAGAGACACGACATATATCTATGGGGACATTAGTGAACTTATAACAAGTTCTCTGAGATTATTATAGTTAGCTATGTCCATATTTATGAACACATCTTCTCTTTTACAATGGAAAATTGTGACCATTTACTCCTTATAAAAGAAGTTAAGCTTGAAATAAATCGACTCTGTAGTCTAAATTACAACGATATTTAACCGAGCCTTCTGTTTGTGGATAGTTTTCTAGAGCTAATCTTTTGTTAGTTAGGCCTTCTTAATCCAAGTCTAATTTATTGTTTTGAAGTTAACTGTTGGGCTTAGATACGAAAAAACTATGGAACCTGCTCCACCTGATGGAAAGTACAGATGAGGCCAGTGGTGCAACTGACTGGTCAGAGTTCTCTGCGAGTAAGAGCCCTAGGTTATATCTGTCTGTAAAGGCAGACGACGGAAAAGCAAATAAGCGGCGAGTTTATTTTCAATAATTTGAAAATAGAAAATATAGGACCTGTTTCACCACTCTCTGTTAAGTTCCAGCTATCTATAATTCCGTCTCTGTTTATTACCACGAAACAGACACAGACGTCACCATTCTTAGTCTACCATTCACAGACCATTAGTCTCTTGAGCGCGACAGTAAGACTGACAAAAAGTTCGTTGCGGAATCTCGAGGTCTGCAAGAATAATTGTTGTACTAGGTACTAGGTGAATGTTTTGTTGAAATATTTTATGATAGTTCTCGAAACTAGAATTTGTAAATAATAATTATACTTTGCTTTTTAACCATGTTAATTTTTGTCACACTTTGTATTAGTCCACAAAAATTCAGTTATGAAGGTAGGCCTTCAACTTTTTTTTGCATACTTACTTAATTAAAAATACCTAACCTACTGGGCACTCTTCTCACTGTCATCCTATTAGGACTAGCGGCAAATCGACAACTGCAGCATTTTCAAAGTACTTTAGATTTGTGACTGATGGCAAGGAAATATCGAATTTAGAAAATAATGTTACCTTCTACGTGCGTAAACTGTTATATTTAAGTATTGGTTACGAAAAGTACATACTCTATAATACGCGTAGATATCTATACATAGTGTATTAAACATCTCGGACATTATTTCCGTTATTTTAATTGAAATAATATAAGTGAGGCAATGCATATGGGCAAACAAGTGTTAATACATTGCTCTCAGTTGATTTTGATTTCACATGGATGAAATTAACATGTTTGTTATAAAATAATATTTGAAACAATGTTAAAGAAGTACTTTTAGTATCTCCGATTACGTAATATATAAAAACAGTATAGATTCAGGTGTAACTTTGCGGAGGTCCATGTCAAAAAAATAATGGATAATTTTACTTTGCTACTCTGTGATACAGTAAGGTCAAATCATGCAAAACAGCGACATTCCCATCAAATCCTATTCATGCTGTCAATGTTTAAGAAAACAAGGACAATACAAAACAAAAAATAACCAAATTGACAATCAAAACCACCACCAACAAAGAATATTCCGAGATTTTTGGTTATTTGACTCTAAAAAAGTAAAGCTATCCATTTTTTTTTTAGGTAACATGTATAATATTTTTCATTCTGAATGTTTAGAATTTAACTACACATAATACTGTACCTGTATTTGTATCTTTTAAAATCTCAGTGTCACTTTCTAGTTCAATATACATGCTAGAAAGTCTCCATGCTTTATCCAAATAGATGTTGATCCACAATATAGGGTTAGAGATTCAAGTAACTTGAAAGTAAGAATTCATATCAATAGCTCAAAATACATGTAGGAATATCCACTATTTTATTGTATAGTCCGGTTTGTGTCTCTAGTTCTAGTCATTTTAACTGATTGACATGGTTTAAGTATTTGCCATTTTAATCATAACAGCAGGTATTTCGAGTACTGTTGAGTCTTATGAATTGGTGACAAGACAGCACTAGGTAATGTTAACCTCTTGTATGTGGAGAGTGAAAAAAAAATGGTTACTGATTGAATTGGAAAGCCCAGTTTGGCCTTGCAAGTTTCATTACATTGCCAAACTGTGATATGAATGGGTTAGAAGTTGTAGAACCAGTGCTGCAATGTATAATAAATAAAACTAGCCACTCACTTGCATTTGGCAACTACAGTTGTCAAGTGACAAAAGTAAATTTCCATCATTATATCTATAGATATTGATATAATGTAGTTCTCAGCAGCCGAGTGGATTCAGGATTTTTCTTGTATGTAAACTCGGGGTGTCATTTTGTAACTACATATTGTGCACAGTTCATAGCCAGCCAGTAGTATCATTGATCTATGCAACTCAGTGAGTAGTATAATTATAAACTTTTTAACACTAGCTATTTTATGGGTTGTTCTGTTGTAGCAAGTGAAACAGTTATTCACATCCAACACCTTATAGTCAAACTAGTTAAATATGACATCACCTTGAATACTCTATTTATGAAAGAAACTACGAATGCATTTGTAACTTATTTATTGCATACTCTGCTGTATCAGTGTTAAAAATTTATAAGCACTTTAGTAAGGTTTGACTACCATTGATGGCAAAATGTTAAATAAATGGAATTGCGACGGCCTTAAGATCTATTTATTTCCAGTATAATATACATTGACAAACATTTACTAGTTATTTCTTCCCTTTTTTGCTGACTGGTTTTTCTTCTGTGCTCTTAGGATTCTGCCAGTTTAATGGGTTTCTGCGGTACATGGGCCACGGCGGAACTGTCAGGATTGCAGCTAAAAGGAAACCAGCTCCCAAGATATACACAGATTGGGAGAACTGTTGCACTATGTATCCCCACACGAAGCCGACGATGCTGAACAGTGTGATGATAGCCCTGTATAGTTTTTCGGCTTTTGCCTGGCCGACGTAGTCAATGTGGGTTGGTATAGATGTAAAGAAATCCATTGTGATTAATTTTCTCTTGGTTTCTTCTTGGAATAAGTACTTGCAACTGTAAAAACAACACAGATTTCACGATGGTTTCAATAAATTTGACGTTGTCAGACACGTCAGAAGCCACGGCTGAGTCACAGATAAAGTAAAGAAATAAAAAAAAAAAACATTTGGAAACTGCTAATTTTAAATAGAATAAAACAGGTAAATTTTATAAAAAATGAAATTTATCAAAAGTTTTTGTAATAAAACTGATGAATACGTTCTACGTCAGTATTACTAGGTAACAACAATCTCAGCAAATACAAGGTTCAAGTTGTTTAGTAGCGATTTTCGATTGCTGCTGGTTTTAAACTTGTGACAAAAATTGAGTAGGTATTATATTTATTGAGATCTAAATAGTAATACTAAATAAAAAACATAATGCTAAAATATTGTGTATAAGTTCGTTGTTAACAATATTATAGTCTGTTTTATTTAAAATGACGAAAATGCAATTAACGCGGGATTTTACAACTTCTTTTGTTGCTGAATATGAAAGGAAAAAATAACAAAGAGACATAAAAAAACTGACCGCAGTATGGCACCTGTACTGGAGTAGCTCAACCCATCTTGATCTTTGAAATGAAAGATTTTAATTTTTATTTAAATATGATTATTAATACACCCGTTAGACACTAAAAAAATATTGCACTTAAGCCTGGAAAGTATCCCCTCCTATTGATTATTGTTTATTACCTGAATTGGACCCTTTTAAGTATAATAGGTGTATTGTTTTCCATATACAATTACAGTGCGGCTAACACTCAGGTAAAAATTTCTTATACCTACTATTAAACAATTGTGCAAAGTGATTTTGATACAGTATATAATTATTATTTTAGAAACGCACGTCATCTAGTGTAACACCGACCAACATCAAAACTATCAATATTGTTTGTTCACGGTATACTTTAGGCTTAACGATAATGGTTTTACAACCCCACTTGAAGTTAACAATTGAACAATAGATGTCGGTTTTAAGTACTTTTCGTCATTTTAAATGAAACAGACCATACTTAGAATTATCGTTGTAATCCAAGATTAATAGTCAACCACTGTCCAGTCCACCGAGCCGAGTACCTAATTCTCCACTTGTATAGCAACACTGCGTTGGTCTTTTCCGTCAGTCGGTTGTCAACATTCAGTTCGATCGGACTCATTAGGTTAATTTTAGTTAACAAAGATATTAGTTTTATTTTCCAAAAGTACAATATACAAAATTAATCAAAATGACAACATTTAAGCAAGTTCCTCTCACATGTGGTGGCCATACTAGACCAGTCGTGCATTTGGATTTTAGTGACGTTACCAAGGATGGGTATTATTTGATTTCTGCCTGCAAAGGTGAGTATTATTTTGTGAGCGAGTATAACGATTAGTTTGCACTGGAGCTGCCCTTTTGCCTTGGCCTAGTCGTGGGTGGAAGACTTGCAAGTGTGTTTAGGTCTGATTATTCGGGATTTTTCGTGACAGATGTTAGGAGGTTAAGATGTGATGAAAGGCCTTCACTTTTCTTGTTTTCGTCGACCGGTCCGCTCGGCCGGCGTTCATTCTAGGTAGGAGATGACCTTCTCTTTCCGGTCGTGCAGGAAGTACCTTGAATATCTGCTCGTATGTTTCCTCGCAGCTGCTTGCCTTGGTTGTCGCGTCGTGGTTTTGTTCACGATGTTGACATGACTTTTAAGTTACGGTTCTTTGTGCAAGCAACAGTGTGTCACACCGAATTGTTGCTTTCCTGTGCAACATGTGACATTTCACTTCTGGGTCACCTTGTACTTGCTCAAGGTTTGACAAAGATCTTGACATTAATGTTTACCATACATGACCTAAGAAAACTGATTACTTTCATTAAAATTACCTCTTGAGGAAAATCCTAGTCTATAGAATTTATCATTGTGAGTGGGTATTGTTTGTCTTGCTTGCAGCTAATTATAAACTTATGATAAAGTGATTTTCTTCCCTGATAATGGATCAACCTTCGTTAATAAATTATCATTTCCTTACTTAGTGTTGCCTGTTTGATTTTTATTTGCTTCCCTTTAATGGGTATCTTATTGAATGAAGCATCTTATTCAATGATAAATTTGAATTGAAAATTGCATTGATTTCAATGCCTTGGCAGCTGTATTACCATTGACTATTTAGTAGTTACATTATGTCCATACCATTTACGGGTATCTTATTTATTTTCAAAGTCAATGCTTATAAATTATGTGTGTTTCTTAGTGGTGTACTTATGTTTATAAGAGAATTCCAATTGGAAGGTTTGAATATAGTGGTGACACTGTTTCAATTAAACATTGTAGTTATTATTTAATTATAATGTTTACATAGATCCTATGGGGTGCATAATATGAAAATATAGTAAAAATACTTTAAAAAATTCTTAAAACAAGTTAAAATAGATTTAAAAAAAACAGGACTTAACAATAATTATTTGCTAATAGTTAAGTTATAGAATTGTTGGAGTCAAGAAGTGTTAGCTACATTTTTCTTTTGATTACCTACCTTATTCATAATGCTATTGTCATATACATAGGTACTCGTATCTACAGTTGTGGGCAACAGCTAGTTTATGTAGCTATAATTATAAATTATATGTATGTATAAATTTTGTTCTAGATGGCAAGCCTATGTTGCGGCAAGGTGAGACAGGAGATTGGATAGGGACCTTCGAGGGCCACAAAGGAGCGGTGTGGGGAGTAGCTTTGACACAAAATGCTAATTTAGCTGCGAGTGGAGCTGCTGACTTTTCAGGTATGGAAAATTATCATAAAATAAACCTTTCATCACTCAAGTATAGTGCCTTATGTCATTCACTTCTATGTAGGTCAGTGTCCAATCTTAATTAATGAAACTCTTTCTTTTTTCTGGGCCTGCTCTTCAAAACCATAGGTTTTCTGTACTTTTTAATTTTGGTCATTAAAATTCACCATTTAAATGAAATCAAACAGTTTAAAAATGCAAAAAAAGTAAAAGGCATATTAATAATTTCTAAACAAAATAACGCTTCATACTACTTGTACTAGCCAGGTAGGGGTCAATGACTTGGTTGTATCAAATATAACATCCACAAAAGCAGTTCTTGGCGATAATGCACAGTTTTCTGTATAATCATGAACAATGAGTTTTGATATGAATAAGCCCTTTATTGTGCAATCTTTATTTGTTTTATAAAACTTTGCAAGTATGTTTATTCTACTGATACAATTTACTATATTGTGGCTGACTGATTTTTGCTATACAGCTATTGTTGTTCAGTAGCAATAGGCCTTCTTAATGTCTTTATGGTTTTTTAATACCTAGATGAGACCTAGATAGTATTTTAAGTAAAATGCGTCAAAGGATATCTGTTATAGCTCATAACTTTAAGAAACTGGTAGTTAATACGTATTTTAAACTGGTATGTGGTGCTACAAGTCTTTTTGACAAACTTTTACTTTTACTTAAATTTATGATTATGAGCCTACTAATATTATAAATGCGAAAGTTTGTGAGGATGGATGGATGTGACGATGTGAGTGTGTATGTTTGTTCCTACTTCACGCTAAAACAACTGGACGGATTTCGATAAAATTTAGAAGGGCGACAGCTGGTACTCTTGATTAACATATAGGCTACTTTTTATCCCAGAAAATTGCATAGTTTCCGCGGGATAGCGAAAAACGTGTCAAAGGTAGCGTAGTCGCGACGTTAATAATTATTGCAGAATTTACTATCAACATCAGTTCTTAATCCTACTTTTTTTTTTTTTTTTTATATGAATAGGAAGGCAAACGAACAAGTGGGTCACCTGATGGTAAGTGATCACCACTGCCCATAGACACCCGCAACCCCGGGGGGATTTCAGATGCGTTGCCAACCTAGAGGACTAAGACGAAATGCCTCTTGTGCCCGTAATTTCCCCGGCTGTCTTACTCTCCACACCGGAACACAGCAGTGCAAGCACTGCTACTTAGCGGCAGGATTAGCGACTCCGACGATGTCGCGGGCAGAAGCTTGTAGTTCATATAATTATATGAGAGTTGCTATGAATACTTTCGCGACCATTCTTGCGAATGCTCAAGTAAATGCTCGTCACTAATCTTTGTCTCACGCAGTCGGGTAAAAATAGGCGTGTAAGCGGAGACTGGCAAAATAATGATAATATGTCGGCTAGGCAAAAACATCAAGGAAAATCACTTTAATTTCGCCAGAGTGCTCGTTAAAACGCTCTTGTTTATTTTATAAGCTTTTACCTCTAACGTTACAAACAATTTAAGTCAGTCAACATCTCTAAGACAGTGCGGGACGGTCAAGGCTTTAAATTACGCACAACATGTTTGATTCGTTGTTAAATTAATACGTACCTACTCGAAATCAATGAAAACGGATCCAATTATTTGTATGTAACATTTCAAGGTACCAAATTGTTTATATCTCGGTTTGGATATAGATATTGAAAGATATATTGAAGTTCAGAATTACGACTAAACTGCCAATATCCAAGAGTGTTAAATGATGGTTCTAAAGTCCTTAAAATCGTTTTTAAGAATATATGCTACAACAAAATACTACTTAGTGATTTTTGGGTCAACAAAACTACCGCCTAGCGCTAAAAGTAGCCAGCCTTTACGATAGTCTTTTTACTTATGCCTATGAGTTGTTGTCTTGTAACATCTAATGATTTTAAAGGTTCTAAATCTGTTGTTTCTAGCAAAACTGTGGGATGCGCGGTACGGAGAAGTTGTCCACACTTTTGACCACGAGCACATAGTGAAGAGTGTGAACTTCAATGCTGACGACACAATGCTACTGACTGCTAGCAACGAGAAACTTATACGGGTGTTTGATTTGAATAAGCCTGAGGCTGGACGTAAGTATAATATTGTTTTAACCTATTACAGTGTCCCATCAGCATTCAGATCTATATCAGATCTGTGTCAGATCTATATGGGGAGTGTGAATGGTTGCGTTGGAAGGGGGAAGGCCTAGACGGACGTTCCGAGACCAAATAGGAGAAGTTTTGAAAGGTCAGGTCAGGAGTAGCCCAATGGGCGTCGCGGTGACACCATAGTGCTCCCGTAACGCCCACAGTTCATGGCCAGGAGGGAACGTGTGTGTTTTCAGCCGGTAAGCCTCTCCCCTCCTTCTATAGGGAAGGCAGCGGCGAGTTGGAGAGCCCGTCATACCCCCGTTGCTGCCCCGAGCGCGGGAATGCGTAAGGCGCATTTTCCACACGTTAAAAAAAAGGTCAGGAGTAGCCGAAACCGACGAACATGTATGAAGTGATTGATGAATGTGGATGAAGCGAAAGAAGTATGTCAGGATCGTAGCAAGTGGAACAAAGTAGTCTCTGCCTACCCCTGTGAAAAAGCCTAGGAAAGAGGCGTGACGGTATGTATAATGTCCCATTGTTAGGCAAAGGCCTCCTCTTCTCTCCGCCACGCGTTGTTGTCAAGAGCACGCTCCTGCCACCCTATGCAATAGGCGTCCAAGTTGTCCCGCTATTTCCTCTTTGATCTGCCTCTATGTCGATAGTCATCCGACGGAACCCAATGGATAGTCATTTGGGGCCATCGTTGTGGGCAGGCGTGACCAGCCTAGTCACATTTAAGCTTGGCGGTCTGGACCCACATCCAGAGCTCGAGTTTTGGCGCGCAGCTCCGTGTTTCATCCTAGAAAACGAGTATCTGATTTCTCTCTAGTATTTTTTGTCCTAATTTACTAATTATTGTAACTATTTCTCGTAATTGAGGCTAATAGGGCTAATGTCAGTTTAGTTGACTGCTGACGAGTTTTTTTTTCAACACCTGATAATCTACCCAAGCTGATTGATAGATTCAAACCTTATACAATTTCATTGTCGGCTTGGCGATTTTGTTCTTTTGTGAAAGAACTGCTTCCTTTGAAGATATTAACTGTTGCATTATTTATTATCATTGAAGTACACGCACTTAGACAATAGTTTTTTTTCCTCCTGCTTTTCCTGTTGTCACTGTAAAACATCTGTAAACCAAGGTCCTTGCCTAAAGTATTCTTACTATATTGTTTCGTTCATGTCGTCTGATCACGCAGCAGCTACTCTATAGACAACAAATAAGGGTAATACTTCCGGGTATCAACAAAGCACAAAAAACTTACGATTTATACATAGAAATGAAAAATTAAACGCACGATTATATTACAAGTCAGTAATGATGCAACAAAATTCGGCATATCAATTTTGTCTGAAAATTTTTAGTTACTTATTGCTATGTTGACATTCACTTCTTTATGGGAAGCTTATATCTTGTGTTGTTCATGAAATTAAATTGAATAGCTTCTAAACACGTAACAGTGATATTTTCGGTCATGAATGATTAACGTCTTCGTTGTCTAACTATGCATAGTTTTGTCTCGTGCTAGGTAAAACATATTTGTTGCATTAATAGCAAGTTCTTCCTGGTCCACTGTTAAGGACTGGAATGTTCTTCCTGTGTCCGATTTCCTGTCTTTATAACCTTCATAAATTCTAGACAAGTGACTTGGCGAGAAATAATGCAGCAAATAATAAACAGTCTGTTATTTCACACGATTGCTTTGTTCACATTGATACAAGAGAAGATTGCAAATGTAAAGGTTTTTCTTCTTAAGGGTATAAAATAATATAAGACCCTATCAACCTTGTCGTTACATCTTACATAATATCTTCTCGTTCTTGTTTTTTGCCCGCTTAAAAGGAATTTCTTGGGTGAGAAAGAGAAAGAAAGTCTAAGTTCGCGATACGTCATCGACCCTTGCCGTGAGTCTGTGGCAGCTAATAATTAAATTAACCCAAATTTTATGAGCACCTTTCGTCACCTTTGCGTCTGGGGATATTCGGATGGGTTGTTTCAGTACGCAGTTTTATTTTATAGTATAGCGTTAGTCTGTTGTTAATTTTAATTTTTATGTAAGTATGTTGTTTGCAGCTGTGGAGAAATTCAGTGCGCACACGAGCAGCATTAGGCATGCGGTGTTTCTGCATAACTCGCGGGTTGCCAGCGTTTCGGATGACCTAACTATGCGCGTGTGGGATCGCAACACTGGACAGGTATTTAATAAACAAAGTTAATTTGTCGCCCCGAAAACCTCCTTGTTCTGAAAGCCACGAGCGAATCGAACTCAATATTTTTCGTATTTCGAAAAGAATGTGTAATAAACAAGGCTCAACGCCTGTCATTTTAAAATCATCTTTTTTCTTGTAAGCATGGTTGAAAAAGTTAAGTAAATGACCTGTTGTATGTAGTTGTGTACAAAACTGTTATGGGACTTCAGTCATTTTTATAATTTGAAACATCAATTTTGTCTATTCGCACACATTACTCAACCATACAACATTTTTTCTTTTATTTTGTTATTTTTTCCCTGGAAAAGTTCAAAATTCCCATGAGACTGTTACGAAGTTACTGGCTCTGCAGCTACATCATCCACTTAGCTTCTTGTACTTCGAATTATAATTCATACATTAATTTAATTGATTTCAGGAAGTACATAAAATAGAGTTCACGTCTATTCCAAACAGCTTAGAGCTGTCAAGGGATGGCGCGATATTGACAGTAGCACACGGTAAGTCATTAGTTCCATGAACTCTCAGAACATAACGTCAACATAACGTCTCAAGTCCAATTTGGTCAGAGTACGCCCTTATAGGCCAAATATTTTCGTGCCTCTCGCCCCCCCCTTTTTATGTAATTCGGAACTGTTAATTTACCTACGCATTAAATCGTTTTTTTAATCGGAAATGCATACTTACCTATTACGCCCCCCCTGACAATTATAGGCGATGCGGCTAGCAACCCATCACTATTTTGATTCCATTTTTTGCTATTTAGATACGCCCACGATCTGGCTAAACGTGGCCTGTAGGTCTTGCCACCTTAGGTTCTCTACCCCGTAAGGGATAAAGACGTGATTTGTATATGTATGCACTAGCGGCCCGCCCCGGCTTCGCACGGTATATTATGCATGTATTATACATATAAACCTTCCTCTTGAATCACTCTATCTATTAAAAAAACCGCATCAAAATCTGTTGTGTAGTTTTGAATATTTAAGCATACATACGGGCATAGGAATAGAAAAAGCGACTTTGTTTTATACTACTTACTAGCTTCTGCCCGCGACTTCGTCTGCGTAGAATTATACATAAAACCTTCCTCTTGAATCACTCTATCTATTAAAAAAAACCGTATGTAAATCCGTTGAGTACTTTTGAAGATATAAGCATATATAGGGACATAGGGACAGAGAAAGCGACTTTATTTTATACTATGTAGTGATAGTGATGTGTATGCTATTTATCCAGGCACAACAGTATCGTTCTACTCGTCGGACACGATGCGCAAGATGCGCGAGTTCCCGGTGCCCACGAAGTGCTATTCCGCGTCGCTGGCGCCCTCGCGCGCCACGTTCGTGTGCGGCGGGGAAGATCTCAAAGTGTACAAATTTGATTATAACACTGGAACTGAACTTGGTAAGTCTTGAAAGGATCTCAAACTTTACACACCTACTTACGTAGCAAGACATTAAAAATTGCGTGTGTCCGTTTTGTTTGTGGACGATATTCCCCAGGAACGCGTGGTGGTACCAAGTAGAAATTAGTACAAAGCACTTCGGGTTTTGGGCTATGTTCTCTTCCAACAAGTTTTTTAGTTCATGCGATCAAAATAATGCTTTGATGGTATATTTCCGTTGATATTAAATTGTGAAGAAGCTCTAGTGTCACTCGCAACTTTATTTTGTCAAATGAGTGCACGTACTGGCAATAATGTTGTCGACTGAGGCGAGAAGCGAGTGGCAGAAAGAAGCTTTGCCTTATCCCAACAGCGGGAAATTTCGACAAGCTAAAAAATGTATATACATAGGTATAAATGTTTCACGGGAGTTTGTAATCGTGTCGTACAGACACATCATTCAAACAGATGACGCTTGACGACAAAAATACGCATAGTAACAAGGTCACCTGATGCGCTACAGAAGCGAGGCAGCCCCATCAACACCCGGAACGCGTTGTTATATTGGACCCGAAGGGCCCCATAGGCACGCTGCGTATACCGCGCCCACAGGCTGCACGTATAGCGTTACTTTTCGGATTTTCTGTGTTCTAATTTTCAGTGTCGTTTAGAAATTTAAAAAAGTGTCCTTTAATAGTACATTACTGTCTAGGCCAGGAAGTAGGCAATTGCTGGCTGAGTATTGTTTTGAACGGACGAGCTTGCGAGTCCGTTTAATAATACAAAGCCAGCAATGCTATTCTGGCCGAGGCAAGTATAGTGCTTCTCTCAAAAATCGAAAATAAAACAACAACAAAAAAATAAATGAAAATAAAGTAGTGATTTTTTTTTTGCTTTGCCGCCTTTTTCTATCAATGGCATTTGAAGAGTGTATTTTTCGACCCAGAACACCTAAAGCTATTTCAGACACAGATAAACACGTTGTCGTACTAGCTTTTTTTTTTTATTTGAAGTTTTAAGTCTTGTGCCTTTATTTTATAATGGTGATTTGCATTTTTAAAAAGTTAATAACTAGACAGTAATGGAATTTGTATGTAACATTACTGTCGAGTTTAGCGCGACAGTAATTTTTTTTTTTAATTTTGGACTGACCGGCAACAATTAACTTCCTGTTCTGATATGTAGTTAACAATGACGACTTTAACGGACATTTTTGAGAAAAGAAGTTTTAATTACAATTTCAGAATCAAATAAAGGGCATTTCGGGCCAGTCCACTGCGTGCGGTGGTCGCCGGACGGGGAGCTGTACGGCACCGGGTCGGAGGACGGCACCGTGCGGCTCTGGCAGGGCGTGCCGGGCCGCGTGTACGGGCTGTGGCGCCGCAGCCAGGACGCCGCGCCCGTCACCAACGGGTTCAAGGAGGTCGCGGCCAACTGACATAGCGCGTTAGCTGAACAGGTATTACAGATTTCATTTCTTTTGCGGAGGTCCATTTGAATGAACAAAAAATTTTACCTTGCTGCTCCGCTACTCACGTGCAAGATATCCGGACGGATTTGACGACCGGATAGCCTAGCTAGTGGTTAGTGACTATGAAGCTAGAGGTCCTGGGCTCGAATCCCGGTAGGGGCAGACAGTTGTATGATGAATACGAATGTTTGTGCCCGAGTCATGGATGTTGTATGTATTTAAGTATGTATTTATCTACATTATATAAGTATGTTTATCCATTGCCTGGTTTCCATAGTACAAGCTTTGCTTAGTTTGGGGCTGGGACAATTGGTGTAATTTGTCCCAAGATATTTATTTATTTATTATTTATTTATCCAAGCCTGTGTGAAATATATATGTTTTTATGCAACTCCCTCCACTACTGCCAATAAAACACGTAAATCCCACAAACTTAATTATCCCTTACACCACACAAACACTGACGCGTTTCGTTCGTACAGTACGACTTTGGTTTGCATGTGTAACAGTTGTGCTCATTAAACTTTGATAATGATCCCGTAGAGGGATCGAAACGCAAAATGCCGAAGTTGCACAAATGTTGCCACAGTTCAAAAATACATATTATTAAGTTAGCAGTTAAATACAATACAATAGATTATTTAAACTGAATCATTCGTAAAAAATTATGTGATATATCTGGCGACATCGGCCGACCCGTGCGGCATTGGCTACATGTGTCGCGCGATGTTGCCAGACATGTCGAGCGAAGTTTGGCAACGTCGCGCCACATCACCCGACACGACTCGCAGGCATTGACTTACAATAAACAACTAGACTCTCACCCCCTTATTCATAAACGCTCTGCAGACCTCTGCTAACTTAGCAATCGTTTGTCCTTATCTGTCACTTTGACATTTATCTTTCATAGATAAGGACATACGATTACTAAGTTAGCAAAAGCCTATAGAGCGTTTATGAATAAGGGGGTCAGTCGCTAACAAAGGTTCCTCAAGAAACGTCCGAGTTGCTTTGTCTATGTGTTGTGTGTATCAACACATCGACTTAGACAGATAACATTAACATATTCGTTCAAATTGACACCTTATTTCGTGGCAGTAATGTTTAATATCAATGGCGTAGGATCGTGAGAAGTAATGACACGGCGCCACGCCTGTCTCCTTTGTTCTCAATAGTAAGATTACGGCGCGAAAGAGACATATACATTGTTATCAAAGCGCGGTCGAAACACAACTGAACGAAAACTCTGAACAATAGACGCGTCGTTCAGACTTTTGCTTCGGACAGTTTTTGAGCGTGATTGGGAGTCTAGTTGTTTATTGTACGTCAATGCTCGCAGGACATTAAATTTGTGTGTATCCCTGGCTTGAGTGTTAGTATTTTGTTGTAGGATTCCGAGGAGCAGTGAGAGTGCAAGCAAAATTATGCGCCTGGCGTTATCACGGCCGTCGCCGCGTTGTCCCAGGCCAGTGTTTTGAACTAAGAGGGGTAGCCTGAAATCAAGACTTTATTCGTAACAATGTCAAACCTTTGTGTTGTTTGTTTTTCGCAACACAGTTTTTTTTTATACTCAAACTCGAATGTATTTATTGTAAAAAGGAAACTAAATAGACTTGATATGCAACAAAATAAAGTGATTTGTACATAATAAGCTTTTATATTTCCGTTTAGAGATGATAGTTAATAAAACAACATTTTTAAACAAAATATTCGTTTACTTATGTTTTTTTGTCACTAGATGAGATTTTTGTCCTTATAACTAAATTATGAAATAACTCATACACCATATTTTGTGGGCCGATTCATGGCCTTCGATACAGTACAAAATAATTTACAAGCTTGCAAGGCGAAGTTGCCAGAACTAAACGCCTGACCAAAAGCACAAGGTCAATGCGTTTGCAATAGGTCCTTTTGCGGCCTATTTGGAAAATCAGAGATGGCGGAGAGTGCGCATACAGAGTAGGAAATAGATGAAGGCGCCACTTTTTAACTGCCACGTTTTTTTTAATATGCCGTTAATAAATGGCCAATATTTACTCTGATAGTGTTTGGTTTTGCTGTCATCAGTTTTCCACTCTATTGTCTGATTCTTTGCTGTCAAAACGAAACCAAAATCTTGATACCGATAAATATATTAGTTAACACTCAATTAAGTACATGCATTTGAAACTATTTTCTATGAGAAAACATCGATAAGATATAATAGCTCTATGAGTGTGGAGTTCACATAGCAATACTTAGCGTATTTCTAGTGAAACAGAACAAAAGAAGAATCAGTTCCGATGATTATGAAGTGATATAGAGACGGCTCTCTGATTCAACGTCGTATAAGATTCGTCTTAGGTGTTTAACTATAATATTAAATACGAAATATCGATGGTCTAGTTCATAATCGTACTAATTATATATCATTTAATTAGACGATAGAGCTAAAGTCATGAAGTTGTAATGTAATTGATGAACAGAACCGAAATTATTACGATTGTGAAGTGCCCTCAATATTGTATCAGTAAAATGAGCCTTAAGGTAACTTGGCGTTTATTATTTAGGTATTGTACATCTTGGTAACTTTGTTAAGTGATTGGGAATACTTCGAAAGTTTTTGTCGAGTATTTGTCTTATACTAATTTTGTTTCGCCACATCAAATTAAAGCTAACGATGGCCATAAATGCTTAACTAAGAATATAATGTTAATCGAAAGAGTATAAAATTAAAAAAGTGTAATTTGGTACCTATTCAAACACTTCGGTGTAGTGCATTGGGGTACATTCGAAATTGGGGGAATTTCGAAACTCGTGGATAACCACTAAACGAGGAACAATTACACAATCAAGCACCGCTTACCTAGAAGCTCCAGTGTCTTTGGCTGCTAGATAAGCGTTGCCAGATTATGGCATTGTTCCCGGTTTAGTGGATATCCACGATTTTCAAAATTCCCCCTATTTCGAATTTACCCCAATGCACCTTAGTATTTTTGTCAATTATCATCCCGTGTCATTCAGCAGTATACAGTTCGTATAAAAATACCCTAGCTATGTTCTAATAAATAGCAACTATTTATTTATAACTGGTATTTAACTACTTAATTAATTTCTACAAAATACCTAAACTTAACAAAGAGTATATAAATTCATGTCAGCTAATTATAAAGTTACAAACGAAGACTGAATTGTTTAGGAAATATGTATTTTATTTCCTATTCCCAGTTGTATAAATACTTATTTAAAGCTGGGTTTATTGTTTAAAGTTAGTTATTGGTAGTCCCGGCATATTATTATGTTGACAATTCTTGAATTCGAGCAACTACTTAAAGGTAGTTTGCATTGTCTTCACAAACATTAAAGCACTTAGCACTAGCACATTTTGCACCACATTAATTAGATATAGATGGATACCGCCACCATGGCGGTAAACTACGAGCCAACCCTTCCGCAAGCAGGCATTAAAATGCAAACTATCCTAATTACACTTGATTTCCCAGCGTGACTGCGAAAGGGTTAAGTTTTTTACAATACTATACTCGACGGCCAAAGAAATGCAGTCGGTTATATTTCACTAATCGATATAGCTATTGAAAACTTTCAATGGGAATTGTGAACTTGAATGTTAGAGCAGAGTGCAATGGAGATTGCAGACTGAATCTTCGTTCTGAACAATAACGACGAAATCGCATTATCTATCGTCAATATCCCGAGTGCATGATTTAGCGAATAAGAATTGTTTTAGATGGGCATATATTCCAGCCACTCGAGGCCATCTTGCGTGGTACCGATTCACGTCAATCAACTCTGTGACTTACTAAAATTAAATTATGCATTTTTCTCGATACCCGGCACGTAGGGCTCTCGCCCTATTTCAATTAGTCTGTGATCACTTTATTTACGTAGTCGTTAAATCACGCAAAGTCTTCCATCGGTTCTGTTCACTTGGCTATGAAGGACGTGAGGTCGGGGAACTTGAAGTTGAGCGGGGGGCGGCGCGGCGCGCGCGCGGGGGAGGGCGCGGCGGCGCCGCACTGCGCCGCGCACACGTCGTCGCGCGCCACCGCTTCGCGCGGCCACTCGCGCAGCAGCTGCGCGCAGTCTGTGATGCGCAGAGATGCACACTGCGCCTGGAGACACGGTAAACGTTACAAACGGGGTCAAACGGGATGCCTCGCGGTTTTTAGAGACACGCCAAACTACAGGATTGGAGAGCAGGCAACGTTTAGCCGTGGAAAGGGGCGTCGCTAGCCGATGATCAAAAGGGGGGCGGGAGGGGCTAGTAGAAGTATAGCGTCTATTCAAACAGAGTGGCGGCACTTGAATGTCTATATTGACAAAAACACGGCTACTAGATTTCTGCACCCACAAAGGCACCATGTTATTGTAAGTGTAACATGTACCTACCTATGTGTTTGTGTGCGTAACACCAGTCACGCACAACATTTATTTTTATAAATCCTTTTAGATTATACATATGTATAATCTTTTGCTATCTCCGCGATATAGTGAAGTCAAGTCGTAGAAATCAGGTAGATACACTCAGTAGTGAATAAATCTATCCCATGACATTTTGTTGTATCGCATGCCGTTTTCAATAACATTTGAATAAGGTTCTTATTTATAAAACAATTTAATCTGACAACTGCATTGTATACACAACTTTAACATTATGCAATTAAAGTTGAAAACCGGATAGAATTCAATGAAATGTCATGGGTTTTATTGACTACACAGTTTATTGGCGGCACTGTGCAGCCACCTACTGGAAATTATTCTGAGCCCTAAAGATATCGGGTGACTCCGCTATTATGACCATAAACAACTATCACCGAATTACTCCATATCACGGATTTACCAAGGTTTGCCCTACCTAATGTACCTATAACAAACAAGTCTATGTGTGCGTAATACGCGTCCTTATACACTATTAGTGTTAGTAGCGTCATTCACGCACACCCAGACCCTAATGGATTCTACAGCCGATGGATCGCCAATAATGGTGTGGGAACTAGTCAATCTCACATCTTCGGCAGCACAACTAGCAGATAATACCTACAAGGAAGAGGAACACAGGATCTTCCATCACGTTATCAGAGCCTCACAATATGGAGCTGTTACTTACCCCTTCAGTGGTGCAGATGCAAGAAGTGCAAGGTGACGGGAAAGCGGAGTCGCCAACTGCTACATTTCGACCGGCGATAAGGCAACCCTGAGCTGAACTTTCGCGCCACGCCGACAAATCCAGCTTGGGCAGAGAAGCACACGGGACACGGGGGTTCCTGAAAAGAACAATTTTTACTGTGAAGTCCGAGACATGAGGTAGGTGCTAGCTTAAATTGTGACATAACCGTGTGCTCAACTTTAAGGCAGTTGAGTACCTAACACAGTGGCGTAGCTACCTAGGGACTAGGCGGGGCAGTGCCCTGGGGCCCTCCAAGCTCAAAGGGCCCTCGAATCCTTACCATAAAATCTCGATCGAACTATTATTATTAAAACGTAACCTGTTTAGATAGTAGTGGGGGCCCATTTTTTTATTTGCACCTTGGCCCATCATCCAGAATAGAATTAATAAAGAAGTCCAACGTATTATCAAACTGGCACCTGCGTGATGCTTCGTCAAAAGAGCTAGTCTTACACTCAAGCATTTCATAGCCCCTTTTAAGAGTTCCTATGTTACCTATCATATTTGTTTTTTTTTGATTCAGAGTGGGAATTAGGTAGAGTTTTTAAGTGTATTTAGATACAAATTGATTAAACGTTTTAGTTGACCTAGAAGTAGGTACCTGTAGATTCTGTGCAATAAAATATGGTATTTATTAATTTTCTGTACTTACAAGAAATTGCTGGGCAGATCAAAGGCAGCTCTTTGGATGTCACTGTTCTGATCAAAGTTATCACAAAGAATCTTTGAGAGAGTCACTTTACGAATTTCCGACAGCTGTTGTTCGGTGAAGCGAGCTGCGTTATTGTCGTTCTCGTACCTGTAAATTGATCAATATTATAGAGGTCTTCCGCGTCCCTAATAGAAAGGCAGGGAAGCTGTCAAAGTGACTTAGGCTTAAAGGGGGGATCTATGTGGGGTAGGTAGCTGTAGTTCAGTAAGCTAATGTTATGTCGCGTGGTAGGTAAACCGTACAGTCTGTTAAGGGAGGTGTTGGTAGCGCTTTGCACGGCACATTTCAAGATGAGGGGTGGAACTATAGGTCGATTACAGATTACATAATGAATGGATGCAGTCGACAAGAACGTCTAATTCTAAGCTACGCAATTAGTAGAATATGGAAGTAGGTGTACCGGTACCTACTAGCTAAGTACTTACCAGAATCGATCGCATTTTCTCAGCTGTCGAAACTGTATGGCGATGATGCAAGCGAAAGTAGGACCGACCAGTCCTCCTTGCAGAGGTCTCTCGCTCATACCTCCGGGGAAGAGATCGATATCGTCCACGGTCGGGTATATCCTCTTCAACCTGGTGAATAATAATAATAAGTAGATTCTTAGTTGGTGTTGAGGACAGAATGAAAAAAAAACCGTTCCATGTTGAAACAACGGACTTTGACATGGAAAGAATTTGTCGCACGGACATAATTTTGCGCATAAGTGGTTATTTTAAAAGAAGTGGGTATAGTTTTCACCTATATCAGTAAAAGATAGATCTAATTTTCAATTGGCGTCTTCTCAGCTGATTTGAATGCTCCTAAACATTCATACATACATAAATCCCTTACGGGGTTGACAGAGCATAAGGTAGCAAGACCTAAATACCTGACCTAAATGCTGCTCGCTATGATCAGGCTAACCTCGTCACTCACCTCGCAATAACTTCATCAGGGATCTCTCTTGCCAGGTCCTCGAAGGTAGCTGCTCTCTTAAGATTACATAGCGCTCTGTAGTTATTGTAACTTGGTACTCCATGGTCTCTCGCTCTCTGGATGTTCAGGGCAATCAAATCAATGCCAGAGAAGGGAATGCGACGATCCTCGAAGAGATGGTTGGTGACTTCTCCAGTGATGAACTGATCCAGGGTTTCCATGGGAGTAGAAGCCAGACCGCGCATGAGCTCGTCAACCATTTGTGCATGCTGAAAGGTTTATTAAGGGGAATGTTTACTATTAAGAAAGCAATGAATTCATAAATACGACGTTTTTAATATTAGTAGGTAATTACTAAGACTTCGCAGTAAGTGATTGATGTCGCAAGTGTTAGGCCTTAACTCAAGACCGCACATTTACATAGTAATTGTTTTACATATCCTGTACGGTGAAAGCCAATGCCAAAGCCCGCAAGTGGTACCTACCTACGTAAACATTACAATGTTTAGGTAGGTAGGTACCACTTGCGGGAGTGAGAAAATAATTATCTTATCTGTGGTGGTTATGAGATGTAAATATGTAGGTAACTACATATGCATGGAAAGTCTTAATGGAACTATAGGTACAAGTTAACATTTTAAATTGATAGAGAACGCGAACTCATTCTAGTTTCATAATGGTCAGTGTGATGAAGAGTTTGTTTGTAACTTACGTTCATGAACATGTCGGGTCTGAAGAATCCGTCTCGCAGCAGGATCGGGGGCTCAACGGGTTGGTAGCTAGGCGATAGTCGGGGCAAGTGCGGACGGAGCAGTGAGTGACCAAAGCGGAATGCTGCTGTCGCGAATTCCGTCACAATAGCTGGGTTGCATGTCGGCGAGTATTCCTTGTAGTATCCTGGATGAACAGATATTATATTATATTAGGTTACGGGATTGGACGTTATCAATCGAAAAGGCTTTGGCAATGTCTGGAAGCTGAAACAGCACAGCAATGGGCTGGGTACACAGCTCGTAAATTCGAGGGCCAATGATTTGTGATCAACAAGATGTCTTTATCAAGATGTATTGTCTTTGTTTCTGCCATCGCTGCATTTGCAGTGGTCATTTAAAGGATTAATTAACATTCTGTCCTGATTAAATTATGTGGAAAAACAAAGTGCCAAAATATTTGAGGACAATTGAGTTTGAGATGTCTAACTAAAAATTATATTTCTTAGATCACCGTGAGACTATCTTAGTTGATTTTCGTTTGCGCGGTATAGACTTAAAACGTCTTTAAAGACTTTATAATATCACTCACCAGCAGGCAGAAGCTTCAGGCCATAAAGGTTAACAGCATTCCACGACAATAATCGTGGCAAGAATTCGTTGAAGATTGTGTGTGTGAGCTCGGCGGTGACAATGCGTCGTGTGTGTTCGAACAGGAGCTCCGCGTCCCAGTGAGGGTTTACACCCTTCAGTCCTTCCACGACGCGGTTATGTTCACGGAGCCAGATGGTGTGGATCGCCGTTAGACCCGGCTGCTCTGAAGCGCGCCCGTCACCTAAAGAAAGAAAATTATGTAAATAACAAGATATCTTACTGAAAGAAATATGAAAATGAAGACACCCGTGTTTCAAAATTGAAATGAGTTAGCAAGTCCGAAAGTAGGGTATATTTTTTCATCTCAAATTCAAGTCCCACTAAATTATGTCATAAAATAGCTGAGTGATAGAACTCTATCTCAGTTCCGGGTCTTCGAGAATTTCTGTCCGGAAGACAAATTTTTCCTTTATAGATATATTATTTCTTACCAGCAATGAAACAGAATCCACTAGCCGCCTTGCACTCGGGATGGCTGTCAGAGCGGGGCAGGAGATCCCTCGTTAAGTGCGGATGTTGAGTGGCGTTCAGACGGCCATTAAAACCTCGCAGCTTGCGGACAATGCAAGGGTTTTCACCGTAAATTACTGATCCGTCGATGAAAGCCGTGTTTTGGTTTACTTGCTCTCTGGGTCCTGAAACAAGAGTGTGATCAGAAAACATCAGTTTCTTCAGGAAGATCTATCTGGAATGCCTCTTGGATCAGTAATTTATTCACCTGTATACCCTTCAGACAACATACAAACACCTGCACCTGCACACAACTGCAAAGCAATTCAATCGTGTGTGTGAAGTACCTAATCCGCACCGGGTCCGCATGGGAACTATAAGCCCTCTCATTGTAAGAGGAGGCCTGAGGCGAGCAGTGGGACGAATATAGGCTGGAGATGATGATAATGATGATACTCTTCAGAGAAGGAAGAATACCCAAAGTACCATATTACAGACAAAATTAAACCTCTTCGAAGTTTATTTTAAACAAATATTTATAATTGAAATTATGGAAGCCTTAAGCTCTAATTGTATGTCTTCTTACCAAGCTGTTGTTGTCCAGGTAAGCTTCTCATGAACGGGAAGCATAACCTCTCTCCAGAAGTGACGTTGACCTCGGGATAGTAGTGATCTCCTCGTGGCACCGGGAAGGGGTTGCATTCAGGATGGACCGTGCGAGGGGAGTCGCAGGAACGGCAGTCTGGAATGGACTCGTGGAAACCTGTCGAGATTTAATAGAATTATAACTATCAAGTTGAAGCAAACTTGTAGCCACACATTTCAAAGGTAGTGAATGAAGATATTAAATTCTTACCTTTATGGATAGGAGTCATGGTGAGCTCGTGGTCCAGGAACTGTGCGAACTGCATCACCATCAGGGTGTATCTGGTATGTAAGTTGGAGATATCTGGATGGATCACGGTAGAGATAACTCTTGGAGATGCCAGTGGTGTTCCTGTTACGGAGTTGATACGGGGACGGCTGACACCTGAAACAGAACGTTAGTTTTGATTTGAGATTACCATAATATTATCCTTTTTGGCATTTTTGTAGGGTTCGTTCTTAAAACAGGATCCCGTATAAAATCACTTCGTTTCCTGTCTAATTCTCTGTCAAGATCCTTTTTCTCAGGAACGTTGTAAAGGTCTTAAGTTGGAATTATTATGAAATGCATTATCATCGAATTTAAGAGAAAAGAAAACTCACCATCTTCATAAACAGGCGGCAATAGCCTTGCGAACGTGGTCAAACTCTTTCCCAGACTAGGGTTCCTCAGGTTATTACAATAACCAGTGTAGCTTCTGAAGGGGTTGTCGGCATCACACGATCCATTATCGTCACATTGAGGTTCAATGATGGGTCCGGACTGATCGGCGCCCACGAAACCGCTGACGTCCACGGATTGTAAAGCGTCTGCGAAGTCGTTGGAGCTACCAAAGCCAAGAGAGTCATCGAATACTTGACGCTTGCGACGACGGCTAGAAAAACGACGATCAAGATTGAATAAACGATCAAGGCACTAATGGTAATGGGGTCATATCAGAGACCATTTAAAGAGACAAAAGCTAAAATGATTTAGTGACTTACCCGCCATTGATAGAATTAAGCAGCTCGTTGGTAGCGAATTCGAAGAACAGTGAAGTGTTGGCGAGCTTTAAGGCATACTTGTTAGCCTTGGAAAACGAGGCAGCAGTTCCCACTGGTGACTTGGGATCAGCTCCTCCACCTAAATATAAAAAAAAATCATGAATTGAAGGAAGGTTTATTCTTATACTTAACCTTGGCTAATATATCTAAAGATAGACAGGGAACGTGTTCTTTATTTTCAAAGAGTCCGTAAAAACCCTTTCACAAATTGGTATTGAGTGTAACTTACGTGATGCCCAAAGCTGGTACTCCAACTTCTTTCTATCAGCCATCTCCTGCTTTGCCTTTTCTAGGGCAGCGGAGAGCATGTCTTGGGAAAGCCTTTCAGCCGCCTTGGCTCCACTTTCGTCTCGCCACGCCGAGAGCTCTAAACGATTGTGCTGGGAACAATCTTGAGCTGCGTTCCTGGAAAACAAAATTGATATTTGTTTCAAAATATTTTTTTAGATTCGACTCTAACTTGATGATACATAATATTTAGCTAACTTTCCCCAAATCAGAGAAATGGCGCTATGATTAACGTAACTTCATTATTCTTACAATCTTTTAGAATACTTAGTTCTATGGAATGTATACTTCTTTAGTTACTCTAATGTTATAATTTCTTCCTGCAACAGAGGATAATGCTACAACTGCGAAATGACTTCATTTATACTTACAAGTAAGGATCCTTTTTGACGAAAGCTTTGGGTTGAATTTCATTCAAGGATTCTTCAGCGGCGCATAGAAGTCCAGAGAGAGATACTTTTCTTATTGCTGCCAGTTGCTCCGGAGAGAACGATGAAGGAGGAATGTCATTTTCATACCAGAACCTAAATCAAAAAGATAATGGAGTTAATTCCTTATTTTAAAAAGTTTAAGTTTATTCATTGTAAAAAATATCCAAGAGTATTTTACCGGTCACTCTTCTTAAGATTTGCAAACTGCATAGCCAAAACGCAGGCCAGGGTCGGCCCAATGACGGCACCAGAAGCTGCTTTCTCCAAGGACCCTCCAATCATTAACTCTACATCTTCAGGGTTTCTGAAAATAAACAGCAACATCAGTTAAGTAAATTACTAAAATGAGAATAGTAGGTACAACTACAATTACATTTATTTTTCGATCAATTTAACTTTGACATGCCAATTCGATGGGCTAGATTGAAGATGAAGAAAAGACTCCAAGAAATGGTTTCCCGTCAGTACTAGTACAGGTCTCATCTATCAGTTATCAGATATAATTACCTGTACATGCTAGCCATCATTTCCTGCTGAGCCCTATCAAAGCCAAGACCTTCAAAGTCTGCGTAGGACTTGACTCCAGACATCGGTTCGCACATCCTGAGGGTTCGCAAGTACGAGGCGACTCCGTGGTCACGCGCGCGATTCAGGTCCCATTGAGCTGATGATGTGAAGCGGGAGACGCGATTGGCACTAGACTCTGTCAAGTCTTGGACTGTAACAGTTGAGTTAACCTGAAAAAAACAATCGTTTCTTGGTAAATTTACTTCAGCCATCACTTTGTGGATAGATTGTTGGATGAGGTTAACGTAGATGGTGTAGATACTGTAGATAGGAGGTACTGGGCTAGTGACCAAAGAGAGTCGAGAGATCTTTCTTCGGTGGTTTACGTGGGATGATGGTAAGATTTTTAAACAGTCGGCAACGGAAGGACTGGATGATGGGGGAATGCTTACCAGTTTTTCATTCATCATGGCCATGAAGACGGGAGCGACAGCCACCAGCTCGGAGTAGGCACCGGCGCGGTTGGCACTAGAGTAGCCACGCCAGAACCCGAGGGACGTCAGCTTCAGCTCTGCTTTAGCCATGCCCACCTGCAAATTTAAAATTAGGCTTGTTTGAAAGAGTTCACAGAAATGTACGCGCCCAAATAAGAATTCAACGGTATATCGCACATAAATTCACGTGGTGGGTTGGAAGGACTAGGTATGTTTATAACTCCTTCGTCTACATTTAAATTTTGCGCTATTAATTTCTTTTGTCAACTCAACAAACTTATAGCGAGAGTTCATGTTATTCAAATGGTGATTCTACAACAGACAAAAAGTTTTAGCTTAAGCACATAAATACATCGTCCAGATCTTGATCTTTGGACCTTACCTCTCCCAGAAGCACAGGCAGGAACTCATTGAAGGTGATGTGCTGGATAAGGGCGGCCATGACTCGTCTGGTCTCCAAGAACAGAGTAGTGTCGTCCCAGAACGGGTTCATGGAATACAGTTGGCCAGCCACGCGGTTGTGCTCAACGAGCAAGGCTTTGTAGAGCGGAGCCGTTGGTGTAGGTTCATTGCACCTGTAAAGAGTGGACATTGTAGGTGTGACTTTGGATCTGATTATGGTGATTATTTACCATAAATACATGGATTTATTAATTACTCCTAACACCGCTCGTTCAAATGTTTTGGTCGAATTTTAGTAGGTAACTGTAGGTAACTCTAATTATCTACTATACTACATGGTGAACAGGTGGCTGTATTGGCATGAGGTCTATGGTTTAGAGACTACCAGGATACAAAAATTTAAATATTTTAGCTCTACTTACAACTGCAATTTATTTCAAGGGTAACTGTTTAAAGATTAACCATAGAAGTGGGCTTAAATTCACGGATCTAAGCCTTGCTCAACTAATCTCCGAAGCTAACAAAGAAGCATTACCATACACACTAACCTTGTCGCATCTTAGGATCGAACAATGTGTTGTTTAACAAGTCAGTTACAAGTCGATAAACCCAAGCTTACGTGCACACAGTATAAGAAGTAGATATTGATCTCAACGTATGAATGCAAATTACCAAGGATCGGACTTGTCAACTTAGAAGACTTCTGACCAATACCCAATACCACTTATTGACGCTCCAAAAATCCTTACAATAGTCCTCCAGCACTTTGTGTTTTGATATGCCAACCTGTTGTTTTTGAACAATTTAGTTTTCCCTCCTTTTTTATTTTTTGTTTATTGTTAACTATTTAATTAATTTATGTATTTCTTTAGTTACACGTAAGTCGGGTTCTATCTATGTATTGCATTGTTTACGTGAAAGTTTATAGATTATGTAGTATATTTTATCTGTGTATCGTTTCGTGAGTCATAGACGGTTCTGGCTGAAAATCAGTGCTGCAGGTGTCTAACACCTCAGCGTAATGCTGAGCCAGCGACCGTTTCACTTTTGCGAAGACACACAACGCTGATGATCTATTTTTTATGTCGTATGTTTTTTTTTTGTTTTACCTTGTTTATTTTCTATAAAATTGTGTATATTATCTTATATTTGTGTGTCTTGCAAAAAGGAATAAATTTCTTCTTTCTTTCTTTCTTTCTTTCTTTAAAGGGTCTTTTACGACTATGGTACAATAGATCAGTTACTGTGAGGCCTGCCCAGAAGCTGTCCACTGGCTGAGCTGGCGTAAACCGGTTTTGTCCACCGCCACGCTACCTATTTATCATTGTGTGAGAATACCATAGACTTTGTTTTGTTTCTATAGGCCCTTGGGTTCTTCTGTCTGACTGTACTGAATTTGCATACAATTCATTTCTGACGACACTTAATAATTATATCGGGATTATCAATGACGAAAGCTTCTATTAGCTCAGCCAATTGATAGCCTTACATTGTTTGATTTGATAGTGATAGTTTTTTATTGATCGTAAAATTCCGTAGGCACAGTAAACAATACTATCGGAACTCGTTAAAGCACCTGCGATGGCTGCTTTTATTTTTTTAAATTGCTGGTTAAATTGCCCAAGCGTTCTATGCAAAAGGAAAGATTTTTATGTAAATTGCTAAGAGTTTTAATGACAGAGTGTGGTTGTATTTCAGCTCTTTAGGTTTCAACTATTTTCAGATCACAATTTCGGCAATCGTACTTGCCAATTTTTTTTAGCAACGACGTGCAGGAGAGCTTTAGTAAATATTTTATAAAAACACGCTTCTTGTTGGTCTTCTGTCATGCGAACAGATGCTACAGCCGAACAAGTTTTTTAAATGCTATTTAGGTGTATATAGCCAATTAAGTCGAATGTCCATCAATTTAAGGTAAGTGTTTACTCAGACGCGCAAAAAGTTGGTGTAAAAACAATGGTGTGAACACTTAGGCAACGGCTCGAAATATGAACGCACGTGACTGCCTCCTGGGAACGTTGATAGTCCATTCTTTGATATGATAACGAATCTCGCAAAAACAAACGTTTTTTTCATCTCATTATTTTTTCTTGTTTTGTTTTATTACTTGGAAACAACACACGCACATCTTTAATGCTAGATGGTATCGCGGTTGTTAATAAGTTTTGCATTATTATCAGCAGTCTAATTATTTTAATTCTCGTTAGTAGCGTAGCTTGAATATTGGTAGGTAATTAATGAATTTCCCCCTTAATGGCGGCCTTATTAGTAGATATATCACACAAGTTAACTTGACAACGAGACGTTCTTTAGTCATTATGTATATTTTGCGGTTTTTTATCCCATCTCCTACTGCTGATACTTCGTGAGATTTCGCGCCAAAAAGTTTGTACTATGGACACTAAGCATTGAATACCTACGCATTAGAAACATGTAAGATACAAGAACAAACATTTTGTAAGTACGCCGACCTGGGATCGAACCCACGCCTCAAACTTTGTAGTCGGGTTCTCTAACCACTAAGCTTAGTCGTCAAGTTTAATAAGACGTGACATCAATCCCTGTGTTTTGTTCTCTTATTACTGTGAAGTTCTCAATCCGCACTGGACTCGCATGGGAACCAAGCCTTTTCATTCTGAGAGGAGGCGTGTGCCCAGCAAAGAGACGTGTGCTGGAGATGAGATTCAATGAGTTACTTACTTCCTGCATGAAGCGAGATCAAGTTTTCCAACGTCATACAAACGCAGTGACCGCAGTTCCTTTTCCGAGCTCCCATACAAAGCAGATCCGTCCAAGAAGGCTGTCGCCATATTCATCTGGTCCCGTGATTCTAAGGATACGGAAAAAAGGTTGTAAATATTTTATATCCTTAGTAAGAAAGCTGGACCGAGCTATGTCGTCTTGCTGTAATATAGAACCAAGTTTAGACTGATAACCTCCGCCGACATTCTTTAACGTGGAATTGACTATATTACTGACACAGATTCTACTTAGGAGTTTTTCAATATTGGTGGAACAAGACATTTATTTGAAAAAATAAAAAAACAATTAGGTGGAATAGGTACATATAGAACGCTAACTCGACATTTTCATGGTAAGTCCCTAGTATTTTGGTGAGTACTGTGAGTGACCGTTAAATTAAAACATAGGTACATTAAATCATTAATTGTTTGTAGATAATGGCCAGAATAGAAGTCGGTAGACCTAACAATGTATTTTAAAAGATTAAGAACTAAACAATACCAGATTGAATTCACTGCCCACCACAGCGAAGGTTTCATCAGAATTAAAAAAAAGTTGACTTAGGTAGTTGACATCCTGTGCAATCTTTTAAAAAATAATATTAATTTCGATTCTTATCAGGCTTCGATATGTCGCTACAACGTTTACCTACCTACCACGATTTCTTCCATGCTGGTTTGGGAGTAAAAAAAAACAGAATGTACTAGTTGCTGCTCTTCCCTCGCAGATGGTAAAAGCCCATCGAGCGAATGGGCGAAAATCTTAGGAATCATTTATAGGCGATGCGGCTAGCAACCCATCACTATTTTGATTCTCCTTTCCGCCTACACGCCCACAACCATGCTAAACGTGGCCTTTAGGTCTTGTTACCTATGCTTGCTATGTCTTCCCCGTAAGGAATAAAGACGTGATTTATGTATGTATGTTTACTACGAAGAGGTTCCACGAATTCACGCATTATTTGGTACATCATGAGTGGCCATAAATTTTCTTTTCAACTCACCAAATCCGCAGGTATCGAGGTTTCTGGTGGGAGCAGACCGGACGTAGTCGCAATGACCTCCGTGGCAGTCCTTTGAAAAAGAAAAAAAAAATAAGGCGACGTAGACACAAAGTAAATCTCGTTCATGCCCGAGGTGACCTCGTAAATTAATACATATTTAGTTTTAATTATAGTCGCTGCAGCTTTTGCCTGCGACTCCGTCTGCGCAGAATTAAAATTTGTGGTGAAACTTCGCTTCCAACGAATGTTTTTTTTACTTTAGTTATTTCATCAATTAACATTGAGACATTTTTGTGTGATCGGGTGATAACATCCAATCATGTTTTCCTTATCCCTTGGGAATTCCGAGTAATGAGTCCTTATTCCTTGTCTAAATCAGCATAAGGTTAACATCTGCAACATTTCAGCGTTCTAGAACCCACCGAATACGAGTTTAATTTAACATGCCGCCGGATAGGGGTGTGTAATGATTGATATAAAAATATTTAATATATTTTCTATCGATATATCAACATTTGATATAATTTCAAAGGGTATAATCACTCATTGTGTATAATAAACGTTTGGTATAATTTTAAAATATATAAATTTATTTCGTATATTTATCGTTCGGTATAACGCTTATTTCTTATAACGATTATATGGTATAACGCTCATTTTATATACAAAAATATTTTTTATAGCAGTTCGTTTTTGTTGGGGGACGCAGTTTAAACCTAACCTAACCTACTTTTTGATAGCAGTTCGTTTTGTGATTATGTCTCTAATACATTATATCAATAATGGTTATGCCAATTGTTGTATTTTATATAAAAATAACGTTATACCATAAGTTCATTATAGGAAATAAGCATTATACTTAAAGAATGTTATATTAAATGATATTATATCAAATGATCATTATAAGAAATGATAATTATGTCATATGTAAATATATTAAGTGTTGTTATATGATTTAATAATTATATCAAATGAGCGTTATTGCTACTAATATTATACCAAAAATTTTTATATACATCGTTACGCACCCGCCGGATAGCCCTGATGCAAGTCCAATTTTATGTATATTCGAGATCAGTCATAAAATGCTAGATTTACTGAGCAAAGTGACGGGTTCGTTTAATACAGATGATTACATGAGTAGTTTATGAGTTCCAAGATCACTAATTGCTATGTTAAATGTCAAAAGAGATTGTAAAATATTGGTCGTCTAGGTATTTCATGATGTCCCTTAATGTAAATACGGTGTAATACAGACGATTATTATTCTCATTTGAAATAGTAATTGGTATTTTTTCATGTTTTCCTTTACTAGTGCTGCGAGTTTGTTAGGCTTGCCAAATGACATGGTTCCATGTCAAAGGTATCCCTATAGATTTTCATCACACTATGAAACTTTCAAAAGTTTGTATCTTTTTTTTACAGCTGTCAGAGACCATACCTGGGCACCTACCTACGCCTACGACAAATAGGATAGCCGACTGACAAAGAAGATCCAGAAAGGGTGCTTTTTCCTATTAACTTAACTTAATCTCTAAAAACAACTTTTTAAAAGTTTATAATTACGTAATCCCGTCGTTCCCTTCACTGCGTACAACATTAGGTACACATACATTTTGTCAGTACGCGCCAGCATTTTCAATCAGCACGTAACAGTGCCCTCAAACAAAGCCCTACTCGAGATTATTTCGACCATTGTGACTTTCTCGAATCCGGAATGTCAGATTTATGTAACCGTATGTTTATGATCGTTGTGTAACATTTGCGTTTCTTTGTCCATTGGTGCGTGTGCAGTATTAAATAATTAGGGGAAGTTGATTTTGTTGTTACGATTTGAATGTAGCCGATTAATTAAAATCGATTAATTGGTTCATATTCTTGATGGAATTAAAAGTATCAAAGTATTTCTTTATGTTCACTCATTTTATAGGTAAAAAAATGACCTGTTGTATGTAGTAGTTGTATAGAACTGATATGGGACTTAAGTTATTTTTCACATATAACAGGTCATTTACAAAAGTTTTTCATCTATGGTAATTTTGAGACCAGTGACAGGCGATCAAAATTTGATTATGGAATCCATATGTCATAGAATATACTGTAATATAGGATCATGGTTTTAAACCGTCCGAATTCACAGCGAATTGTAATATTGACCGTCAAATACTCGCATATGGGTATTTAAAATATAAGTCAGTGTTTTTTGTTTTATGTATGATTCTTCTGAAATAGATTTTAATGTGTTTCGTTTCGAAATAAAAATAACCAAAGCAAGCTATCTCAGGGACAAATTGATACCTAAATACACAAGTTATTATCAGCATTTTAGTTCGTAACTACTCGTAATATTTCGCCCCAGGCCTTAATACGATTGGTTCATTAAATGAATTTGCATGTCTGTCAGTAGTAAACTACTATTATTAGTTCGCAAATAAGATTTTATCTGAGTTTCTTTAAAATTAAACACAGAAATGACTTCATATTCGCACTAAGGCGTGGTTGTTAGGCACGTTGCTAACAACAAATGTTTATTACTTTTGGTCTCCGAGTTCGTAAATAAATCGCACAAATATGCTCATGAAATCCTTGAATCGACAAGTGTTACCGTATGCTACAGAAAACTCAACAAAAATAATAAGGCATTTTACTGCAGGTAATCATTTACTTTGCGATGCGCTACTGATTTTCACTGACCTTTGATTACTGAAACTGAAACTAAATAATTTACTATTGTAACGTCTTCGCTTTTATACCCATTCCTAACATCTCAACTAAAGTGTCTACAGAATCTTTGTCATAACGTCTACATTTCTCCCGCATCCACTACGTCTAATTGCCTCATTACTGGACTGTAAAGGCCACTACACTCTATTAGGCCTTGAACAATGTAACCGATCTTCTATATGAGACTAGGCGAGTCCATACAGAACCGCGATTTCCTGTTGCGTCAGTGCTTTCACCTGTCCTCATGTGACCTCACGAACTGCTGTTACGGATCACCTTGTCACAACCCGTACCTACTGATAGTCGTATCTGTGTTGTTAAACAAAGTCCCTAGACTTTCGATGTCGCTGAGAGAATGGAATTAAATTGTAAAGGATTGACATAAGCCTACGAAAAAGGGGAGCAAATACTACTGGCAAGCGTATGTCGACATCGTTACGCTTCGAAGCGTATGTCACTTTGTCTAGACATGCTGGGCCTTTAGTGTTCGTTTCTGACACAAAAATTGGTAGCGCCACAGCGGCTTAACGATAACGAAATGATCGCAAAGCATCTGACACTCCAACGCTAACACGATTAAGGCGTTTTAATAACGGTTTTAGACACGGATACCATGTCGGTCTCCCACTGTAAATAATCCAACAAAGCCCGATATATCTGTGGCGAAAATGTCATTTATGTCAGAATAAGACTTTATATCAATCAAAGGCTTAAATACGATGATGACTATTTGATGATGACTCTTTTAGGAGAATGTTGTTTTTTTTTTTTTTGAACTTTGTCTAAAATATCTTTAATGTACTCATACATTGGAACAGTATTCGCGATATAATCAGCAATACGTGCGTCAGTATCCCATTAAACCAAATGATAATTACGAGAATTAAGATTAACGTGCTCATCAAAAACACGCATTATAAACAATCATTTATAATTTGAGCGTCTATGGTCAAGTTCAAGACTTAAAAAACTAAGTACCAGTTAAGTGGGCGTCGATTAGACGGCGATTACGCAGGCATTCAGTGTTGCGACACCATCCGTTCCTCTTAACAAAAACGACGTCCGCCGGCCTTCGGTGGGAGATGTGGCACTGTCTTTGTAGAACTTAAATGATGGTTTACTTGGCCCTAATTAGGTGTGTATGTACCCTTAACTGTTTTAGTTTTTGTTTCGTTCTACACGCTTAGAAACTCTGTTGTTTCGCAGAACGACCGTTCGTTTTCACTAAACGTGCGTAATCTGATAGATGACTGTTTATTTTGTAAATAATTACAAAAGTTTAACACAAATATAAACTAAAGCTACCTTAAAATAAATTAACAAAATTAAAACTTACGCAAAAAAATATCATTCAAATTAATCTAGTTTTGTTTTACGCATAGAATATCATATTTTCCTTAACACAACAGATATTCTGCAATTTTGCATTGATGACACCTACAATATTAGGCTATGGCCAGGCTCACAGCTATATAGTAGCGTAATACGGAAATAATAAAATGAGACTAAAGACTTGAAGATTACAATGCTTCAGTTACTTCAGAGACACTATTCCTTTTCTAAGGACCTACTCTCTTGACAGTGTGACCGTTGAGGACCTGAATTTATATACGATGGCTTTTTTGCGATAATATTGTGGTGCCTTTCCCACGCCTTCTATACCGCAGTACGGACTCAAGAGTCCGCAGTTGGCAATAGAGAGTGGTGTTTCTCGCACTCACATCCTTGCCTTACCTTTTACGACAGCAAAGGGAAGAATTAGGTCCGTCCTCTTCTAAAACCGAAATTTGTGAATTTATTGCGTTATTAGAGTCTCATCCTGAGGGTATTACCCTTATGCGCAAAAACTGACCTTTTGAGGAAAAGTTGGCATAGAAGACTTGTATAAGTTGCTTCCTTTCTGTCAGATACCTTTATCGTAGTTAACAATTATGAAATCGCTTTATTCATTGCAGTATACCTATTCGTTGCAATAAACATTGATAGTAGAAGATTTATTCGTCGGATAAATCGAGTTAATTATGTGTATTGATATCTTTATAGCATCTTCATAACAAAGAGAGCCTTATAATTGTATAAAACATTACCTACGTTAAACGTGGATACTTAGTAAAATAGTTTATGAAGCAACGGTTATAATTAGGTAAGGTACCTACGACAAATGGGATTTTCCATGGATCCTTCATACTACCTACGCGTAGTCCATCTTTTCAAATTCTCTATTCATCGTGATTCATTCTAGATCTAAGTATATAAGTAATTTATTTATTTATTTATTCAATAAAAAATTACAGCATTACAGTCGAAACCAATGCGCTATAAAATTCAAAGAATATAATAAATATTATTTAGGCGACGAAACGTTGTGGCTCCGCTGCGTCGTCATCTCCGGTGTTGGATTCGGGTTGGTTGGTTGGTAATAGCTATTCATTATGAAAGATGTGTAGACTAGGAGTATTTATTGCGTTGGAGTGGAATGGAAGTCGCTGTTCGATTCTGGTCCTTCAAAAACCTGTTAGGTGCCTAGTAACTAGGACTGACTAAAGGGCTTCTGTAATCACATACCACGGAATGGATAACACGCGCCGCTACTAGACATGGTTGTGAAGAACATAATTCTTGCTGCGCTGAGTGTGCTACAATTACGGGAGAAACGGCCATCAATTTCTAATTGCACGTTGTGGAACTAATTGTTTTTTTTGGAGTTTATGGCTTGGTGGCCATGGTTACCATGACGTTTTAATGCGATTTAATTCCGAACCAAAGTTGGATCGCCCCCCCTATTTTACAATTGGCGAATTAAGAGTAGGTACATACATGTACAAAGGGAAACCACCGTAGAACCCCAGGGCGTTGGCCAGGGCAATAAAGTGACACGTCATTCGAGTTTGAGTGACAGTGACGTGTCAATTGCGACAGGGTTCTGCGATGGTACGTGACTACATTTCCCACACTGTACCTAAAATGACAGTAGTAAAGGGAAGCTTGTGGCTCTAGGCATACATGGAATCCTACTAATATTTGTAAATGCAAAAGTTTGTGAGTGAGTGTGTACATTTGTTCCTTCTTCACGTTGAAATGAGTTGACGGATTTGAATCAAATTTGAAACGGAGATTAGATGGTATCCTAGAATAAAACATATGATACTTTCTATCCCAGAAAATTACATAGTTCCCGCGGGATAGCGATAAACGAATTGTTTACAGACGAAGTTGCGGGCAACGGCTAGACGGTTCATATGTACCATTTACCTTGTTCCCGTTAGCGGTGGTGATGAGATCGTCCATGAGCAGCTGTCCCCAGGCAGCCAGCATGCTCGTGACGTAGTCGTGGTCGGCTGGCTGCGTCAGCTGGGCAGCCGCGTGCGCAGCCAGCGCCGGCGCCGGCACGCGCGGCGGCGACAGAGGCTCGGACACGCCTGTAGACAAGGATTTAAATCTTAATATATTTACAAAAAGTTCTGGCTGTGACTACGCCTAGCTTGGCATGTATTAGACAGTCAATATTAACACAATACTGATATATCAATAAAATAAAATATTTATGTATTAACGGCCTTGATGTTATTTTGCTGCATTTCAGTAAATAAGACATCAACGAGCTACAAAATAATGATAACATTTTTTTTTCAGTACCTATAAAAGCCAAAGCTTGAAGTAATTATGCAAAATAGTACTACATAGTACCGATTGCAACTATCACATTTCTTTAGATAACGTCGGACACCTGTTGACGTAAATTACTTTACTCGAGCTACGCAATCAGCAAAGTGGTTTTAGCCATTGGCAGTTTCGGTATCGGTACTAAGCTGACATTTCAAAATTTATCTAGATTTCACTAATCTGACAATTAGGAAATCCACGTGATAACGCTTGCCTAACCTTTGACGTAGAAATATTAAATTGGGACACTTCACTTGTAATGAACAGTAAAAGAGTAAAAGTTATTTGTAAAACCAGAATTTGTAACGAAATGTTGCCACCGTTTTACAAAGAGTGTAAACGAATCTACCGTTTTTAATGACTAGGTAGAGTGCAGCGACTGTTAGTCAGAAAAGAAATAAAAACAAAAGTAGCTGGTATTCCTAAATATCCCTAATACTTGGGTACAGGTTCTAGTTGGCTGAAAGCGACGGAAATAAGGGTTAGCTGTGTCTTTCAAACCGTACAGTAAGAATTTTGGAATTTTTCACAGAGTGTGGATAACTAATCACTACAAAAAAAAACAGTTATATATAATCGTGCTATTTTTCTGCTTGATCAATAGTTAACAAAATTCACTTCCATTTAATGAACTAAAAACATCTGCCTTGCTATACATATACTCCGCTAGCACTAGGTACCGGAAATAGGGGTAGCGGAGTAGCAAAGCAAAAGTTTTTTGTCCATATCGTGACTTGTCAATATCATTCATCCGAAGCGTTGAGTTCCCATCTTGCTGGCTTGTTACACACAACTCTCAGTTCAAAACTAACGACACCATTAACTATAACAGAAACCATTCTTCCTGATTGAAAGGTACACAGGAAACTGAGGTCATCGGATGAATTACTAGATGGAGCCTTTCTCTTCCCAGTAAGAGAAGGTGACTGGTGTAGAGTTTCGTCTATGTTGTATGATTTTTGTATTTGAACTATCTATTTCACGTATAATCTCGTCATCCTGTGGATATTTTGAAATATCCTGCGACTCAAAGCCTCGCGTTCGGGCTCTGAGTATACCTCTATGTAAAATGGACAAATAAAATAAAAGAAAAGACGATCAAATCCCATGTTATCAATGGTTCCCATGATTTTGTGAAAAGCGTAGAACACAATACACACACAATACACAAATCACGCCTTTATCCCTTACGGGGTAGAGGGACTAAGGTGATAATGATATTATTTATTTTATTTATTTACACACTTTTCCTACACAAACTTATTAGTGCTGATTCCGGTCCAACGCGTTTGATGCAAAGATGTGAAGGGTTTGGCTGAAAATCAGCGCTGTAGTAGGCACCTACTGCAGCATAATGCTGAGTCGAATACCTTTTCGGCATCATCAACTCAGTATATTTTTGTATTAGTTTAAGAGTCTTGTGTATTTTTTGATGTCGAATAAAGTTATGTCTATGTCTATGTCTATGTCTATGTCTATGTCTATAAGACCTACAGGCCACGTTTAGCAAGATTGTGGGGTTAGGTATAGACGGGAAATTGAATCAAAATAGTAATGAGTTGTTAGCCGCATCGCCTATAACATGATTCCCATGATTTTCGCCCAAGCGCAGAAAACGTACGAAAAAGGTTTTTTTATGCAAAATTGGCTACCATTCAAGCATTTGAGGTCAAATATGTTACAATTAATAGTCGTAAAGTCATAGTTTCGACCATGTTTGGTGTACACCACAATCACAGCGGCTTATAACTGCAAAAATAAGGTAGACACATTGCTACGCATTTGTGCGGATATAAGTTTTTGATTTAAACTATACTTACTTTAACAAACAATATTTTAAAACGTGAGCCAACCAATAGAATAAGCGCATTAATTTCAGAACTTGCACAATACCTCCATAGAGATCCCGATTGTGATAAAGTGTAGAAACTAATTGGCGGGTTGGTCGCAGGCGTTTCTTGCAATTAATAACAACAAACGCATGATTTAGTTTCCTGTCAAAATTTTGTCTCGAGGCGACTTCAATGACCAAAATAATTACACTGTTAGGTGATCGATGTATCATGCCCCGTCGATCCTGATAAAGAAGAACGCCTTTAACAATAAGCTGACAAGTTGATGAAGCAATGCCGAATAAAAATGTATAAGTAAATAGGTTCTAAATACTTTGTACGTAAGTAAACACGTAGGTTCACATAATTATATTAATTTTAAGGTTTTTTTATGCGTCATAGTACGTTTGATCACAGTTTGACCTATTAATAAGCAAAAAAAAAAATCAACTGTATTGAGAATCTCCTCCTTTTTGAAGTCGGTTAAAAAAGTGGTAGAGTAATCGAAAGGAGTAATGCGACTTTTTTTTTTGACACGTGTCGTCAGTTGTCAATTTTTTTCGGTCTTGTCTCAGTTATTTCATCGCCGATCCAATCTAGCGTAAGTAGTTAGTTTATATTTATACTGTATCTTAACTCTACTCATATTACAAATTAGTAACTTTTCAATAGTTTCGAATAGTACTTTCGAGTGATGTGCTATCAAAAATCGATCAAGACAAAATTCAAACTGCCATAAATAAAATGCTCTGAACAATGGTGTCTTGCGTCAATAACATTTTCTAACCGACGGGGAACATTGAACCACAGCTTATTAATCTACAGCTGGTTGATTAAATACGAAAACATTTTACAATGGAATATCTAATATCCTAGACGTGTTACTGTCACGTATAATGTGGCTTCGGATTGCGGATGTCGTAAGTATTATCACTATCACGCTTTGTCAATCGTGCCTTAAAGAAAGTTGTATGGCGGGGTTTAATCAGCCCCATCCATCAACTCTTTACGCAAGGTTACGTAGTGGTTACTCTCACGCTTAGAGGAATTAACTAATAGACAGGCAATATGCAACACGTTAGGTGATTACATTAGCTCTTTTTCGTGTTTTATTCTTATTCCCTTCTTGATACTTCCTACACGTACACTTAAAACTTCGTGGGTCGTTGGGCCTTTTTAAATTAAATTTGGTTTCGCTAGACATTTCTGCTCTCACTTCTGGAGCGGACCTAGCAGGGTTCGCTGTTGACGGATACGCCTACGATAATACAAAGCGATTTAGGTTGTTACAATTATAATTAAAATATAGGTGTTTAATATTTTGTTACAGGAATAGGTACAAGGTTTGTTCATGTAACGACTAAACATTTACTATCAATCTATATGTATATCTGGTGCCTAATTTTATAGTGTGTTATTTACCTTGGGCACATTTAGCGATCAGCCTGGCGATTCTTTTTTCAATTGAAATGCAATAGCAAAATTCTCACTCTATTAGTTAATTTCTCTAGCAGCAAAGTTTGGGTGTATAAGTGTATACGCTGTTATGGAATGTTTGCTACGTTGACTCTGTTAATTGTACCTACCCAAGTAAAATAAAGGAAAGACTCTTGTTCACGTTGTTCGTTATGTTTTAAATCCTTTACCGATTGCTAACTAGATTCAAAAATTTATGGGAAATTGGGTATTATAAATTATTGTCTTGTTCATACGTTCCCGTTAAAAATAATAGAGGAGTATTATGCACATGATGTATAAAATCTCGTCTAAGTCTAATAAATGCGGATCCCAAGACAGGCTCAATCTAGTTGGGGGTCCACCGGACACATGCAAATTATGTTAAGTGTCTTTTATGTAATAACAGACATTAAGTATCTTTGTTTTTAATTTTTGCCTTAAATTTAAACACTTCATATTTATTATGTTTGGATAATTCTACGATGTTTCAACCGGTTCAATGATTTTCTCGATAAATTTAAATATTTTATCAGATATCTCAAGAATGTCAAGATACGAGTTGGCAGACGTGTCTTTACTCTTTGGATGTGACCTTTAAATAGATCACGTTTCTTGGTAGCCAGGTTATTTATAAATCCTTGTTAACATTCGCGAGCGAAATGTGTAAGGTACAGTCTTTTCGCATTATAGTGATTCCTACATCTTTGAGATAAAACCGACCTAACACTTTTCCTCTTTTATTTGTAAAAAGGTTCAAATCTGTTATAGCGAAACGTTTTTTTTTCTGTCGTGCAAAGGCAAATATCAAAGTCGCAGATAAATAAATGAATGTTGCCAGAAGCGTTTATCAGAGTATTCGCGTATGTTTACACACATAGGCCGCTACACCTTTTTCAAATATATAATAACTAAATCATATATTTTAAATAGAAATTCTGTTGATTAATCCCCATGAAACAAATGAGTATCACATGACAGATCTCTTGAAAACAATTTATTCTTGCACTATAAACAAATTGACACAGTACGCGGAAACAGTATTACATGATTTGTTCCAATAAAAATTAATCGGCAGTAATTAAAGGCAAATCATGCAAAGCGCGGAGTCGGACACGCTCCATTGCGAAGCATTATTCATTCGTCATCTCGGATTGTTTGGCTAAGGCTTGCTAGTAACAAAGCAATTTTTTCTCTTACAATATAGCTATACTTCCATGCTGGTCTGGGAGCAAAGAAAAAACATAGAATGTTTCAGTTGCTTCTCTTCCCGCGCAGATGGTAAAGGCCCATCGAGGGCATGGGTAAAAATCTTAGGAATCATTTTATAGGCGATGCGGCTAGTAACCCATCAGTATTTGGACTCCCCTTTCCACCTATACACAACAACTATGCTACACACGGCCTTAAGGTCTTGTTAACTTAGGCTCTGTCTACCCCGTAAGGGATAAAGACGTGATTTATGTATGTATGTATATATGTACGTACACTATGGCTTTTATTTACGTATGAACATCATTGTAATGGTACTAATACCCAGGAATTAAACACTCTTTGTTGTAATAATTGAAAGTAATTATTAAACATTTAAACAAATAAAGAGATTGAAGCGTACGATATGAGGACTGTATGATAATAATATATGTGTAATGACTAATGGGTTTATGAGCAAGGGAATCTTAATATAGCAAGGCAAACACCAAGGGAACTGAACTGCTTCTTTTACTGCTATTGAACCACAACTGACAATACAAAGACAAGAACTCAAAAACAAAATTGATTAGAAAAAATAAAATAAGTATCACAACTAAGGAGTTCGCAACAGAGATGTCAAAGATAAATGGAGTTACATACAGTAATACTTAACACGTGTATTTTAACATTGTTTTCCTGGACGTAAAGTTAAATTATACAATTAGTGAAACATATTTGGATCAAGATCAAAATTAATGTCCGTTATGAAAGCGGCAATAACTGTAGCTAAAATAATCGTATTTTAACTAAAATGGAAAGTCTGGTCAGCGGGAAATAGAGATGAGACAAAAAAAACTACATACCATGGTCCATGGTCTCGTGTATCTATTTAGCCTTAATTTATACGCGTATGTCTACTCTTTCATTTCGTTCTTTTGTTACGTGTACTCTTTCTGAAACATCGCCAATCTTAAAGGCCCAAAGATTTATGAACAAAGACTTACCAAGTAATGTCTGAGTCTATGTTGTACAACTTAATTTCAAATTAGTAAAAATGTTAAATACTGACATGTTTGTTATTTTATGGCTAACGACAAATAGCTAAAACGAGAACTTGTGGTCAAACAAAACAAATTTTAGGATAAGATGAATTAACAAGGTAACGTGATATTTGACACCCATTCAATTCTGAGTATTTGTCAAGAACCTTAGCATGACGTCTTACTGCAATACAATTCCGTTTAGGTTTTAGCTGTCATTTTTAGTATAGATCTGACAGCGAGAGAACATAAACTAAATTGGAATTGAATCTGAATGATGTCAAGATAATCCCCAAGTAATTTTTTTACTTTTCCTACGCTAGAAGCAAAGTTATAGAAAAACGAAGTTAAATTAAACTTCCCACTACAGTTAATATAAACAATACTGGCCAGGGTAGACAATACAAACGGTAGACAGTCTCTTTATCGCTTAAAAGTGATATCTTTTAGACAGTTCTTAAAAGATAAACCTTACACACACACAGCCACCTTTGTGCGTAACAATAAAGAGTTATACATACATACAAACCTTAACAAAAGTAGGGTATACCTAGCGGTATTCGGACTCTTTTTTAAATAATAACGGGTTTCCAATTTTGAAGAGAATCGATTATCGGTACCATGTATTACACATGTACTTAAGTGTAGATAAAAAGGACACCCACCCACTGAAACTAATTATATATAAACACTAACATTTAATGGTTAACATACGGCCTTCAGCGAATACTTTGTTACCTACCGCCATCATGAGCGGAAATTAATTTAATCGTTCAATTGAACAGTTGTTCGTCATTATTGTTTTGCAACCGTCGATGAACTTGGTCTACGAGTTTAATAACCGCCTTGTGCCTTTATAACAGAACTAAGGACACACTAGAGTTGTAAAAAATGTTAATTTGCTATTAGAAAAAAATTAAGCCTCTGATTATCGTGCATGTGGTCATCATGCTTTCTATGGTAGGGTTTTTCAAGTTAAGAGTCCATGAGCAATATAAAGTCAAAATAATGACAAAGAAAGAAAAAAAAATTAAGAGATCAAGTTAGGGATTTCACTAGGTAGCAGTCGAGACCCATGTGTAGCTCCAGGCAGCACGCGACGATTTTATGGGTAAATAGTTTTATTAAACGTGTTTTTTCAATGATAACACAAGTTAAGATCGTCTGCATCTTTTTCTAGAGGTAACACAGAAAAAACGATTGTATAATATTATGTATCCACTAGCGCCCCATCTTTAAAATGCACAGAATATCCCATTGGATCGAAGCTGATGAAAAAGCCCTTTGTAACAAAATTAACTGTTGCCTACGATTTCGCGTGGAATTAGTATTTCGGGTGGCAAATGTTCAACCTCTACAAAAAAGTTATAAAGCAGGTGTAACGTAATACATACATACATATATCACGTCTTTATCCTTTACGGGGTAGGCAGAGCCTAAGGTAACAAGACCTAAACCTTTTTGGAATCAGACCAGGGGCCTTACCATGACGTCTAATGCGATTCAATTCCCACTCAGTTCAGATTAGCAGTCATTTTTAGTATGGATCTGACAGCGAGCGAAGCTAGACTGAATCGGAAAAGTAACCCCGCAGTACTGAGATTAGCGCGTTCAACAATACGTACTCTTCAGCTTTATAATATTAGTATAGATGGTAAAACCATCCATTCCATCCATCCATTCATCCATCATACACCATCCATTTTACACCATATCGGTACTATTCCTTAGTATATTGTATTTCTCCTTGTTTTATATCTACGTGTATCAAATGTGTGTAAATAAATGTTTCTCTTTCTTTCTCTTTCTTTAAAGCCTTCGCTCACCATTGGCATAAAGCGGCGGTAGCAGCCTCAGGAACACGTCGCCTCTCCGGCCCCAGGGTCGGTGCCGCACGTTGTTGCACTCCCCGCTGGCGCTCCGGTACTTGCTGGGAGGGCACGGAGTACTGCTGACCTCGTCTTCCGCTGATGAGCAGTTAAGTCTGCAAAGCGAAACAAATGAGTATCATATAGCAAAGGTGGGGAACTGGTCGAACGAGGCAAGGCAGAATATGTTTAGTGTTTACTCAGAAATAAGTGATTGGTAACTGGTATATCGCAAGGAATAGTTTGGGAACAGAAAGGTAGTGAAATTGCTCTGTTGCCCGTGACTTCGTCTGCGAGGAATTCGTTTATAAATGGTTAACCTGCGAATACTATACAACAGTATCCTATGTCCCTGGGACTAAAAGCGATTTAACTTCTGATAAACTTTAGGTACTTTTGCATGTAATATTAGTGGGATGACGAGGTTCGCATTTTGCATTTATTCGATCACGTTAATTATGGGGCTGATAATGATATGACCGCGATTCCAACCAGGCGCGTTGGCAGCTCAAGACTGAAAGAGGAGTGTACCACAAAACAATACAATACAAGTACTCTTTATTGAACACCACAAATCAGTACAAAAGAATACAGAAACAAAGAACAAAGTAGATAATAGGCGGTCTTATCGCTTATAGCGATCTTTACCAGACAACCATTAAGACAGAGAAATAAGTTGGAGACAGTTTAAGTAGGTGGCGGAAATAAATAGACGGGAGAAATGCACAAAGCATACCTTTCCCACCAAAAAATTGACCACTAACTGGAAAGTTGAATTTTAAATATGATAGGGGGCAAACAAAGTCGCTGAGATACTTTTTTTCATTGAACTGAGTCATTCGCGTCGCGATTATCATATATTTTTTTGACAAAGACTGTTAACAGAACAAAGGCGGACAAAAATTTGTTTAATTGAATCAACAAACTGCAACAGTAATCAGATTTAAGAGTGCGCTGAACTGAAATCGTCATGCTTCTCTTACGCCCGTTGTATTTTATTTAATTTATATTATGAAGTGTTAACAGTCTGTTTATGCTTATCTGCATAATATAAACGTCTTTGTTTGAAAACACTAAGCACAGCTTTTATGCTGAAGACAGTGAAGCGGGTAGTTTTCATTCAGTTCATTAATTTTCAAATAGATGGACTAATGCGATTGATTGATGGAAGAACGAAGGGATCTGATTGGTTTATACATGTCCTTGCGCCCCGAATAGTTTTTCCGCATGACTGAACCAGCCATTCGACATTTCAGACGCTAAAAACGTTCAAATGTGCTTTTGACTGCTCCGATAAATCTCGAACATACAATCCGTAAGTTACCTACTACTATAAGAGTAAGTGAGACAGCAAGACAAAGCCGAAAGGCATTCTATTTTTTTTTAGAATATGCCTTGGTAACTGTACCTTTAAGCCAAGTCTTTAATTAATGTCATTCTAACACTTCACGGAATGTAGTTTAGTTTGCTAACGTTTACAGGTGCTGATTCTCAAGCATTGAGCATGAGGGTAAGTTTGCAAATGCACTTTAGTACCAAAAAGACGATAAATTCGCTACAACATTTTCGTCATTCGCCTTATTTACTCAAAATACTCAAATGAAATTAATGTTCACTAAAATCTTTACTCGTAGTTCAGCCGTTGGTGGTTATGGCAGCTATTTTGAATTGTACATTGACAATTCTTAACGGACCAATAGCAAGCTAGATTGCTGCTGCAGCAGGAAATACTTACGCGTCATTGGCTCCGAGTAAATATCGCCGTTCCAAAGCTAAAGCTTCGCTCACAGCGCGCTTTAGGTCACTGGGAACGGCTTGTAGACTGTCTTCTGGCTTGCTCTGGGCTAACGTGCTGTACACTGCCACTAGCAAGAGGAGACTTCGTCTGAACCTATAACAAAGAAACATTATTATTAAAAAAAAAACAAGTATAGTCCATTGTAATCAATTTTAACGGTTTTGTAAACAACAACTCCTCCATAGTTTATATAAAATTAAAATACAATAAATATTATAGATGCAAAAGTTTGTGACGATGTGAGTGAGTGAGTGAGTATGTTTGTTCCTTCTTCACGCTGAAACGACTGGACAGATTTGGATAATATTTGGAACGAATGTAGCTCTGTACTCTAAATTAAAACATAGGCTACTTTTTGTCCAGAAAAAATGCATAGTTCCCACGAGAAAGCGATAAACATGTCGAAAGTCGTAGCTGCTTAGAGTCGCAACCTGAATAATTATTGCAGAATATACTATCAACATCAGTTCTTAAGTCTACCTAATACTACGCGGACGAAGTCGCGGGCAAAAGCTGAGAACCTGAGATATCGAGCATAATCCTTCAAATACTCATAGTGGATGTGGTTGTGTGGGAATTGAGATGGAATTGGTTTGTATACAAAAGCGTTAAAATGAATTGGAAAGGAGAATAAGTAGTAACATCTACGAAAAAATATTGAAATAGAGGCAAGCCTATTGAGAAAGAGCCATTGCCTAAAGTCTGGACGTTAAATAGACTGGTTAAAAAAACAACGAAAACAAAGGTGAAGAAATCGTTTTGATTAGGATAGTGAGACTGGTGCAGGACCAGGCAAAGTACCTACTGTAAATATGAAGATGCCTCTACCCAGCAGTGGGTGTATGTGGGCTGATTAAATAGATACGCAATTTAACCTTTTCGCCGCCACGTCAAATACAAGAGACGTCACCCATACGCCAGACTTCTTTATTACGATGCCTTAAGTTGAACCTAAACCCAATTGGACGAAGGTTGCTTTTGCATTGAAGTAATGGACGCTATATAGGTCGTTGACGTCGAACTTGCGGTGCTGATATATTTATGTGTCGTTGGTGACGAAAAGGTTAAAGTCTGGTTCAGAAGGTGCAATATTGTCCAATCTAAGTGAAGTGCCTCATAAATAAGTCTGCTGTATCTCAGTGAACTTTTTATGATGACAAATGATGATCACTTTTCATTTATTTTATACGTGAAATGTTATTCATGAATCATCACGATTCGAAAACGTAAACCATCATTTTATGAATGGAGAAGAGAAAGATACGCGTATCTATTTGACGTATGGCAGAAACAATAACTTGGATCACAGTAGACATAACATGAACAGTAAGCACTGGTCAAAATTACTTAGTTACCAAGGTAGGCTTATACATGATGTAAACCGTCACATGCGATTATTAAAAATTAAAAAATATGAATGTAAAATTTTATTTTGATATTGAGAACTACTTACTGTTGAATGGAAAGGTAATTCTGGTTTTTTATTACGTACATTCGTAAATCTGTACTTTTGATAATTATTCCTATCAAATCAATTAAAATAGTTAACAAATGAAGAATAGTCGACATCGTTTTACTCTAAAGAAAGTTGTAAAGATACTTCGTATTATAAAACGACGTCATAAGACCAGCGTTCAATAAATGATGTTCCGTAACAATAACACTGTTTCTTTTTAAATGACCTGTAGTGTAATTCGTGTGCTGTGACTGAAGCTAACAAACTGCCTTCACATGACAAGATTAATGCCGCTCTGTAACTGGTTCCATTCAGGAAGTGACAGCTCTGGCTAGCAACATTGTACGTGTAAACTTTTAAATTTAAAAATAAATGAGCAATTGCAACGTGTTTTAAACTTTTAAATTTCCTTTGAGCTGTTGCTAAGAGTTAAGGACAGGGATTAATAAAATATTATGAGGAACCAGGTATTTAGATTCGTTCTGAAATATTTCGTTATAGGTAACCAGGTGTTCGAAAAAGTCCTTTTTTATTTGTTTTCAATTTATAACACGTCTTTAAAGTATAAATATTTTTACTACACCAACCGTTTGCATGTTTTTAAATGGTTTATTTATTATTTTATAGCGAACGTGGCGGATCGGATTGCCTAAAGCAAGACTAAAACTTGTTTCGCAGCTAGCAGGTATAAGAAGTGGATAATTAAATTAAAGCTGAAGCCATCGCTAATTTTATTACAAGCATTTAGTACATACAACTTGAACCAGTTTTATTTTTTCTAAATACCTAAGTATTAAAAAATATGAATACATGCATATTAAATAAATTTTAATAAGCTATTTCCTATCATCTAGGAAGTAACGCCAACCACAAGTAAAATGCAGCCACATGGCAACCACAAGCTTAATTTTTACACCTGACAACACTCGCTCCAATATCTACTTTCTACTTCACTTATGTCATTGTAGAAAAAGGTATCATAATCATACATCATGTCGAATACATTACATTGAATACTTCCATTGAATCGTACGTCATTTCGAATGATGATCTCCGTGAGTAGCACTAACGGTCAAATTAGTAAAGCGTTACGTTAAAATAGTCAAATTAATGCAAGAATTAGTTGATTCGTCTTGACGATTGTAGCGGGCGAGGCAATACACCATAGCAGAGATAGCAAAAGAGGAAACATCGAATAGTGACCTCATAAAATTATTATGAGACATAAACAAGGAACATGTTCACCATGATTTGTTCCACTGCAATAATTCTTACAACACCAAACAATGTATTTTGATTCACTTATATTGTTAAGGATGCAAATAAATTAAATTTAACGATTAAACCATTGAAGCGAGGTACTTAAAGTCTGCATTATTTGATTAGATAATTATAATATTGACGCGGAAGGTTTGTTAACTTTTCAATTACATTTTTTGCTACCATTTTACCTTTACAATGTGAAAGAATCACGCGAAGTTAGACTACTGTTTTGCTAAATCCTGTTGCATTTTGTTATTTGGCAACGTAATTAGCAATTATGTTAAAATACTACAAGCTTACCTAAAAGAATAAACGGAAGTTTCTTGGAAATTGTTAAGCAAATTGGAGAATCATTAAATCTCTTCATGCTCAAACATTTTCTGGAAACTTAAATATGCAAAATGCAATTACCAAAATTAGTGGTCATTTGGGATTTAAAAAAATCTTTTTCAAATTTCTCTTACATTGGTAAAGTTAAACTTCTATTGTGTTTTGGGATACTTTAAGGCCCTATGTTTGTAAAAAAACTCTGTAATTGGCTCACATTTAGGTGAATGAAATTGAAATTGGTTGTGAGATTGTTTATTATTTTGTATTTGTGGTATTTTTTTTTATTGTAACAAGACTTCTCTCCACTATTGTTATTTTAGAGTTACTTGTAATTTGCCAACAATATAAGTTTTTGTCTGAAATTAAAATTTTGCACTTACATTGTCATCCATCCTACACAGGTATACCAATTTTCAAGGCAATCCGACCACTAAAAGTAGGCCAAATTTGTCGTACAAGATTTGACCCAAACAAAAACAAACAGGTCAAATTAAATAAAAGCTTTGCAAAACTGGATCTTCTAAGATATTCGTCTACAAATTAGTCGTTTGTCACATGTGCAATGACCGGTTTAACAAAAAGATAATTTCAAATGTATAAAGCCAATGTCACTTTATAACTTCGACCAATATTATACAACTGTTCATATAGTGATGAAGTAAGTGGAATATTTTGATCAACATTTTCATAACATAATAATTAACATGCAATGTCGATTCTGCTTTAATAGAGAATGTGGAAAGTTTCATTCATTTCAAGGATTTAAATGTCATAAGACTTAACGAAACAACATAGCAACATTTAAGCGAATTGAATAAATTAAAATAGTAATGCTACTCTTTTTTATATAAGAAAGAAGGCTAACTAGGTATTGAGTGAACTAATTAACTATTTATTTCAATTGCTTTAGCTTGCTTTTTTGGTCACGTATGTCACCGAGGTGAGATGACTATTGAGCGACTTGTGGTTCAAGGAAAGGTTGAGGATACCAGGCCACGAGGAAGATCGCCTATGAGGTGGACTGACCAAATAAAAGCGGCAGTAACTGGCTCGTCATCACAACACGAATGCACAAGGAAGGCGGCCATCAGAGAAGAGTGGCGGCGTGTTGTGAAGCTTGCCATCAATACCTGAAGTGATGACCACGACCACTCTGTCAAGAGTGATACCGACAAGGAAGCAAGGAAGCGTATGGGACAGTCACTCACTCCTAGACTAAAGTGTAGTGTGTGTAAAGTGTTTCTTTAAAAAATACTCTTGTTGACAAGTAAGCATTTCAATAGCATGGAATAACCTTTTACTATTATATCAATCCGCAAGTATAGCATCTTGAACTCAATATTTGAAGTTTCAAGGGTCAAGATATCATACTGTCACCTCACAGATAACAATAACCCAATCACAAATGGAAGTTTCAATGTCAGAAACGCAATCGAAAAAATTAGCAGCCTTCGACGTTTTGACATAAGAGCGAAAGTGTTCACTACGTGACCGCAGACGCTGAATACTAAACTAGTGGCTCTTGGAGTATGTTGGACAAGGTCAGTGGCGAAACTATGAAATCGCTTTGGTGGATGAGTTTAAACAATAAAGGGCCACGTATGTGTGCAAGCATTTTTAAGTTTCTTCATCGTTCATTAAGGCTGCGTGTTAAGGCCGACGGTGGTGACATGTGGATACTTAAGTACATCTTTTTATGAGTTTTCCGCAGAGTACTGTTGGTGTGGCTAATGTACAATCGATATTATAAAATGACCTTGACTTAAGTGGACATCGCCAAAATATGTCGACGTCTTCTGACCTATTTTTTTTCTAGTTTGACTATAAACAGTGAATTCCAAATGTTCACAGCAGGCTTTTACATCACGAGAGTTGTAGGCAACCGGCGAATGCCGATGGTAAGTTTTTGTTTATAGTGGCATTCTGAGCGGTAAGAAAAAACGCTTCAAGTTTAGGGGGTTCAAAACGTCAACACCGTTTGTATGCAAAGGCTAGTTTTCGCTTGCACTTCACAATGCTCTCAATTTCGTGTTCGTATTGTCTCAGTCTAAATATTTAGTTGTAGCAATTGTTATTTTTTCCCAAGCCTCTTCTAGTTGTAATAACTTCTCACGGCGCATGAAATATGTTCTAACTAACACCTATTGTTTTAAAGTGTTACGAAAACTAGTCATGTTGACTTGCACAGAATACTGAAGTGTGAGGAGGTGACGGTTGAGTTTGATGGACTTGTGACGACGGCATGGCACTTTGTTCTTAGTACTCACGTTTAAGTGTGTCGCGTTTCTAACTTGACTGTTATAAACAAAAAAAAGGGTGACAGGGATAAAATTACTTATGTTTCTAAAAAACATAGTGAAATGAAGATTGTTTTCATTAGGTGTTTCACTTTCCAGAAAGTAAGAGTATATGCATCAAATTTCAAGAGTAAAATTGCGTTCCATTTCTGAAACGTATTTTTTACACATTTTTGAATAATAAATACATACATACAAACATAAATCACATCTTTATCCCTTACGGGGTAGACAGAGTCTAAGGTGACAAGACCTAAAGACCATGTTTAGCATCATTGTGGGCGTATGGATGGAAAGGGGAATCAAAACAGTGATGGGTTGCTAGCCACATCGCCTATATAACATGATTCCTAAGATTTTCGCCGAATCTCTCGATGGGCTTTTACCACCTACGCGGGAAGAGAAGCAACTGGTACATTCTATGTTTTTTCTTTGCTCCCAGACCAGCATGGAAAAAATCATGCAATAATAATAATAATCAGCATGGAATAATAAATACCTATGTGAATTTCGAGGATTGATACCTCCAATGGATGGAGAGGAATGCCTTTGCTTTGATCATATTTTACCAACTTCCAAAAAATGAAGCCATAAAGATTGACGGAAAGATAAATGACATGTCAAATTTAAATAGAAACTAACAGAACCATAAATTGTATAGATTTTATTACACGCACGCGCCACGGAAAACTTTTTAATCAGCTGAACAAAATCATAAATTTAAATTCTGAACCTTGACCTGGTGTTGTGACATTCTGTTTACGTTAACGTTTGTAGTCATCTTCTAGGAATTCAATAATCAATGGTTGCAACTGACGCGGATTTTCCTTCGACATCTATACATTATTAAATGTGTTTACGTCATATGGGGCAGGGCGTCTTTAATGTGTATCCTGATATTTTTTAGCTGGCAATCAAGTGTAATCAATGAGTTATTTATACATAAACAAAAAATGGTCCCTTACATAAAACATTAATGTATGGAATCACCTTATTATAAACGACATCGACACGGGTGCGAAAATCTTGCCGCTTCTTACTTACTACCTACGAAAAAATTGCCTACAAGCGTTGACAATAATTTTAGTTTATTATTTTTATTCGAAGGTTTTCAGCATATATATTCACCCGACTGATTAGTCACAAGGCATTTAAGCTTCGTAATGCCCATTAACCGAGTAGACATTACTTGTATACTAAATGTCATCACGCGATGTAAAAGATGATTGAAGTTTGAATGGCGGCAATTACAACTGAATTAAGCAATTAAAATATAAATGTTGTTGACAATATTTATGTGCGAACATTTTTGATTAGGCAACAAAAGGTACGTCTGCCATTGAATTAGGGAGAGACAATGGAACTATGGATGCAACCAACATTTTACGACGCTACTAAGTTAGTAAGTATAGGTAAGTTTTCACTATGAATTTTATGTTCTGTAACTGACCATTCAGAGACATCCAGTTAATTTGATAGACACCTCTTAAGGAACAACAAATTTCATGTATAAAAAGCTGGTGAGTTTAAGTCGGTACGCGCGCTGCGGTAGATTTGACAGACCTTTGGTTCTAGTTGAAGTCTGACAGCTACCAAACTCATAGGGACGGAAATAATCACCTTAGGTCTAAAGTGGTTATTCCAATTTAATAAATTTTCATAAGTGTAGCGAAGTTGAGATAATTATGAATAAGCGTTGTATATAGTTACAAGGGAAAGTCGATTGAATAAAGTACAACTTGTAATAGTTAAAAAACGCTAAAATATTTAACTTATTGAATAGGAACATCCGCATCAAAATACCATGAATTATGTCTCATCAATTGTTTACTAACAACTTAAGCTGAATTGAAACAAAAACTTGTGACGAACTGGCCATAAAAAATGTAGGTTATCGATCGCACGGAGTCATAAATCATTCGTATTCAGACCGCTACTGAGTTACGCTTCAGAACGCTACTGAGTTACCAACTAAATCTCACATCACTCAACTTAGTAGAATTCGTACTTTGTCTCTATCTTATGTAAAGGAACAGATAGAGATAAAAACTAACTATGTCTATCAGTTCCGTAAACAGTAATTTAGGAACTTTTTGTTTGATGAATCCAAAAATTGGGCAAATAACCGGATCTTGAGTCATAACCTTAGGCATTTTTTGTTTTATAATGCTTAATCATGCCTGTCTGACTAATTTTAAATTGCGAATATTGCAAATTTAACATTATTCATTGAGATGCTGGTTTTTTATATGACAGAAGAAAGACAGCCAGAAAATAACGACAGATTTGGTATTTATCATCACTACATAGTATAAAATAAAGTCGCTTTTTCTGTCCCTATGTCCCTATGTATGCTTATATGTATCTTCAAAACTACACAACGGATTTTGATGTGTTTTTTTTTAATAGATAGAGTGAATCAAGAGGAAGGCTTTTATGTATAATTCTACGCAGACGAAGTCGCGGGCAGAAGCTAGTAGTTGATAAAAGACTAAATTAAAATTTGTAATTTTATTGTGTTGTGAGAGAGAAATATTATTATATAGTGCGTTGATGTCTTTCGTGCCGCAAAAACGCAATGTCAATCAGGGTCGTCGGGTTCGAACTTGTCGTTTCACTCGTAACATTAAGTAAATGTAAGTCGCAATTGAGTCGCTTAACTTTAAACACGGATAAATCAAATTCAGATTTTTTTAGGATTTTGGTATAAAAAAAATGTTTTTTAATCTTTCTTTTTCTACCAAAAACTTGAAAAACACAATTTTGGTGTAACCATTAAAAATCAAACCAAGATAAAATGACCCATCTCTAAGAAATGATATCAACGGGAGCGTTTCTAGCGCTGGTTTCTAGTATTTTTCAACTAAATTCAAGATGTTGTAATTAAGTATTTTATTTGCATGATGTGATTTTATATTTACAATAATAATTATAAACATTAGATATTTATGATTTAATATGACGATGAAGCGATCAATCAATCGATAAAGCTGATAACTCAATAAATATTTATGTTTACAAGTTACAATATGAAACATTGTTTTTAATTTATTCCATGAATTATACTAATACTGATTTTATGGATAAAGTTGCATTTTCTAATCTTTATTTCTTGCAAGATTATAAGCTTATATGGATACTGTAAGTTCAGCCAGTGCTTTATCCTATTCAATTGATGAGACCGTGTAAGAATTTTCGAAGTAAATAGAAACAAATTTTTTTTGCTAAGGTAAAGATAAAAAAAAACAAGTTGATAACCTTTTTTCAGAAAATAACGCTGGCTGATTTTTAATGTAAATAAAATATAAAACACTTTTTTGGGAAAAAAAGAAGTATTAGAAAAAGTATTCTAGGCAACTACTACCTGACTTGTAGAAGCCATCTTATAAAAATAAAGAAATAAATTGTTCGCCTTTTATACACCAGTTTCTAAACACTTGTCATTATTTAACTAGAATTTGTGAAAAAACTTAAACGCTGTAGCATCTTCGTCGTGTTTTTGCAGCTTTTTTTCTTTTTGTTACCAAACGCGGATGCAATACATCGATACGCGCTAATGTAAATGGTAACAAAGCGTATGTGTGACCTTAAGAGCCGGACACCGGGCGGCCTTTAGCGTGAATGCTTCGATAATATCCTGAACGCTTCTTCACTGGTATGTGAACTATGGACGAGACAAAGGAAACAACCAAACAGAGAGGCTAATTGTGGCAACACATCAGTTTATTTCCACTAACACTGATAGCTACTGGTTAGTGGACTGTATAAAGAGTGAATGGAGGATGATGGAAACACCTTAGAATGTATCAGTATTTAATAAGTTAGCAAAACACAACACGTACATAAGATGGCACAAGGCAGACTGAACATTCATAAAAATTGGCATGTATCAAAAAAGGGTAAAAGTAGGCCGCAAACCAGCCAGTAGCCAACAAACACCATTCTTACACTGATTTTTCGCGATTGTTTTTGCTATTTAACCCTTTTCCTGGCCCGCTATTTTAAGTAAGCTAATACTACACTATGCCTGGAAAAGGGTTAAGTAATTATAATTTATTTATTTATTTAATGCAACTCACATGTCACAGGTACAGTAGAAAGATGGCAATATGCACAATATAACATATTATGAAACCCTGTTGGGCGCAGCATTTTGGAGAGGAAGAGATAGACCGAAGTTACATAATATAAATGAACTGTATATGTATAACATTATGTGAAACTAGACTTAAACTATACTATAAAATAAACTATTTCCAAAATGAGTGTCGATTATACAATGTCATTAATTTTAGTACAATATAATTAAAGAATATAATTAAAAGTATGAATAGGTATATCAGGAGTAGGTATTTGGATTGAAGTATTTACTTTTTAGATTTTATTAAAAAATATTGATTTTCACGCACTATGCCACACAATGACTGAACATTAACTATCCATATCGATCACAATTGCCGGCTGATCAACTCTAATGACCTGCTTGACCTTCGGCTGGCAATCAAAGTGCAGTAATCGCCAATTTCGGCTTGGCTCAATTTTATTTCATGTGAGTCATATAACATTTCCCCTCTATTATGTTGTTTGCTCTATGGGACGAGATCACGAGATGTAGGAGGTTGTTAGACTTTGCAAAGAGTCACATGACGTATAATTAATAGCTTTGTGTTTATACAAGGTGTCACAAAACAATACTTGAATACTTCAGCGACTTAGTTTTATTGAACACCCCTGTAAATATTTTTCAGGATTATTTTACGGCGGAGTTTTGCGACCGGCAAAGAAGGGTTCCATGCTGGTTTGGGACCAAAAAAACATAGAATGTATCAGCTGCTTCTCTTCCCGCGCAGATGGTAAAAACCCATAAAGGGAAGTGGTGATAATCCTAGGAATCATTATGGGCGATGTGGCTAGCAACCCATCACTGTTTTGATTCCCCTTTCCACTTCCTATGCGCCCACAATCATGTTAAGCGTGGCTTTTGGGTCTTGTTACCCTTGGCTCTGTCTACCCCGTATGTATGTAAGTAAAGAAGGGTCTGATTTTATGAATTTCAATTTATTAATACATATACCATGTCTACACTATTTATTTACTTACTAACGAACAAAAAAACTGATGCTTGGTATGGTAAGCTTTTATTTCTGCACTCCAGTGCTTATTATATTTAGTATAGTTAGTATAGTATACTTAGTATAGTTTTTGCAACATCACATTACCAGGTAAAAAATCTTAATAAAAATATGATTAATACGCGTATTTTTTGGCATTTGTTTGGTATCATCACAAGATGATGATAAGTGGCCATCAAAATTATACTAAGACAGGTTTTTATTAGTGTAAACATACTGAGTTTCTGTTTTTTAATTTTACAAATTGCAATTTGATTCTAATAGTATTAAGTTTTTAAGGAGCGGCAGCAGAATTACCAATTAACAAGATGGGATTTGGTTGTAAATCTATGCTAACTCTGACACCGTATCTGATTAGATAGATATTGTTATTTTTTAATGTAGATCTTTTTGCTATGGCGTTACTTATGCCTGTTTGGTTCAAAAAAGTCAGCCTGACAGATGGATAATGACACTAACAATCAAGCAAAATAAACTTCGTGTAATGGAAAAGGCAAAAGATCAAACGACTTCGTATTTCAAAATTATTCTTACTTTCCGTTACCTGTTTTCTCATGTTCTCTGCCTTTGCTCAATCATTTCAGTTCCATTCATAGTCTTGATATTTTACAAGGTTTTAGTTAACTCTCAATGTGTATTCTGAAAGTAGGCCTGTGCCCAGCAGTGGACCGTATTAACGTATATGGGCAGGATATGATGATGATGTATGCTTTTTGGGTCAAATTCGGGCTACTTCTAGTTGTGGGATTGACTTCTAATTTGGTATGCATAATGTAAGTTAGATGACAATTCCAGCAAATTTTAACAATTACTTGATTGTTGACAAATTCAAATTCCAAATTTATTTTCGCAAATTGGCCGCCAAGGGCTCTTTTACATGTCTCTTTTGAAACTACCCGCGCATTCGAAAAGACCATCATTGCCAAGAAGAATACGCCGCAAGAAACTTGGCAGTAAGTCATTTTTTCAAAATAAAATACATTAAGCTACTACCATACTTAATTTCTACTTAAGTTAAATACATTTATAATAGGAATTTATAAGGTCCCCGAGCCTTAAATTATATTAGTCTATTAGTAGAGATGTATAAAGTACCCTTTTGGAACGTCACGCTTCCGCATGGCGGAGCCGTCGCTGGCGCAACGATGCGGGCGTGAGTCAAGTGTGTCACATAAACGTATGACTACGCCCAGCTAATCGATCATTAGGTAATAACATATTGTTCCACCGTCACACGCCGTTATGAGATCCAGAATATTGATGGTTTCACTAGTCTCTTTCCCATTCATGTTTTCTTTGTCTCTTCTATACTTTTTGCTCGAAAACATTTCAATGTGATTCTATTTAGAAAATATACACACACACACACGCACACACACACACACACACACACACACACAAATCACGTTTTTATCCCTTACGGGATAGACAGAGCCTAAGGTAACAGGTACCTATAGGCCACGTTTAGCAAGATTGTGGGCGTATAGGTGGAAAATGGAATCAAAATAGTGATGGGTTGCTAGCCTCATCGCCTATAACATGATTCCTATGATTTTCGCCCATTCCCTCGATGGACTTTTACCATCTGCGCGGGTAGAGAAGCAACTGGTACATTCTAAGTTTTTTCTTTGCTCCCAGACCAGCATTTAGAAAATAATTGTTATAAAACCTACTACATAATTTTAATTGTATACTTCAGTGGCGTGGCGTCAATTATATCAGAAGACAAGACGAAGGGAATTTAACTAGCCTTTTCCTCTAATTCTGCACAATAAAGTGCCCAACTGCCTTAAAATAGGCAAGCCGGTGGGAATCGAGTTCTATGGACGCCACGCCACTGATATACTTGTAGGTAGGTACTTCATTTAGAACTGTGTTCATTCTGTGACCGGTTTACAGCCAAGTACAAATTATACTTATTTAATACCTAAGAATATTATATAGGTAGTTTTAATGCAGCCAATTTTAAAATCCAGATAGTAATAACGTATTAAGTGCAATATTAAATGTCAACGACCTTTGAAAGAACGAGAAGCGCATGGGTTTTGAAGGGCACATCAATATGAGGTTTTTTCTGTCGGCGCAATGTTTTTATTAGTTAATTTTAAGAGCGTGTTAAAGTTGCTTCTTATTTTTAATCGCAACAAATAAATGTTGAACTTTAACATAGGGACTTAAGATTTTTTAAATACAGCCAATACCTATTACTTAATTTTTCGTTTTGCTTTATTGTGTGTAAGAACTTATAAATACTTGAAGCAAATTAGAGGGCTTGGGCTATAGGTCCTGCGCGGGTCCAGTGCGGATTGGGAACTTCACACACACTATTAAACAGCTTCGCAGATGTGTGCAGGTTTCCTCACGATGTTTTCCTTCACCGAAAAGCTCAAGGTAAAGTTTAAACGTAATTTTGCACATAAATTCCGGAAAATTCAGAGGTGCGAGCGCGGGATTCGAACCCACAACCCTATGCTTGAGAGGCCACAGGTCAAACCACTGGGCTACCACGGCTTTTTGATCAATTAATTTAAATTGTCAAGATTAAAATTATTAAATAAACTAAAATATTCACAAAACATAGTTTAAATTTAAATTATACTTATTTCAAGTATTCATTGCGTTAACCGAAAAATATCTTTTTTGTAAATACTTTTAGAAAAATAAATCAAATATTTATGTAGGTAGCGTAGCCGGCCCTTTATTCCCTTGATACCTACCTAAAGTGCCTCAATGCATTCTTTAAAAACAATCCACTTTCATTATCCAAATCAGCGCAAACAATTCGATTTCCAACACAATCACGTGACCAAAGCCAAATCGAATTCGTTATCCCGCCAATATTGGCCAAATAAGCCAGCTTGGCAATTATCATGGCGCAGATACGGTGTGGCAACGGCGTTGCGGCACCGCAGGGAAAAACGATTACCTAATGCCTTACAATACTACTCAGACGGCTCCGTGTGAACACCTATATTTATACATTTATAAGGATCCAGTACTCGTGTCAAATATGACACTAAAAAATCGTATTCGAATATTCTTAGCAAAGAATTGCTAGATCGTGGTGTTATTGTATTGTTGTTTGGAGGATCAGAGGCGGTTTAATAAATTAGCAAAAATATGTTATTATAAATAGGTGAATCGACTTTGGAGTAAAACAAGTATACATACACACACACACACACACACACACACACACAATGTTTGTGGACTCACTCACTAACAATAGGTATCGTTTTTTAGCTTGATTTCATGATAAATGGAATTTGTTGTTTCTGTGTTAGTTTTAAGTATGCTGTGCTCTGTGGTCATCTGTCATTGGCTTTTTGTTTAGTACCTAAGTCTCATTATAATGTACTGTATTGCTGTTGATGCCCCAAATAAAATAAATAAATAAATAAGTATGAGCTTTTGGCCAGGGAAGACGCAGAGGTCTCGTATTTACTCCCATTTTACGGCTGAGAAATGTTTTTTCTGTGTAATACCCATAGAGGGTGCGTTGTCGGCCCTTTAAGAAAAGACGTCGTTTTTTACGCGTTATACCTACTACTAGAGTGATTCTGGGAAGTCAAATGAAACCAGCGGTTGAATGATAGACCGTTAGATTGTTTTATGCAGTTGGGACTGCGTGCGTGCACTGTGAAAAAGAAACGAGGCCTGTAGTGGAAGTTTTTGATTCGAGAAACAGCGTCTCACGAGCGATAGCGATTCTCATCGTTTTTCACACTTTATCGCTAACGTGTTTGAGGATTTGTTACGACAGGAAACGTAAGAGTACAATAAAGGATCAGGGGCCTTACCATGACGTCTTAATGCGATTCAATTCCAATTCAGTTTAGGTTTGCTGGTTGTCAGAACCATACCAAAAATGACAGCTAAAACCTGAACTGATTCAGAATTGAATCGCAATAAGACGTCATGGTGAGGCCCTGAAGTTTGAAATCCAACTTTTATCATGGCTTCTTAACTTATTGTAATATGACATACTAACATAAACATACCTACTTAACATTCGAATTTAACTAACAAAATATGGACCAAACGCTGTTGTCTGAAATAAACGATTTTTATTTTATTAACTATCGACTCGATTCAGCTTAGCGCAAACCACGTGCGCGCAATAACTACGCTATTGGTCACCCGCCTACAACAATTTCTCCATAACAAGATACATAATTAGTCCTCCAGGAAACCAGGTAAATGCCTATAAATACCTTAGGTATTTGTTAACAAGCGACGATCACTACAGCTTCATTGTACGGAGCAAACATTATCCCACGACTACAATGACCGCGTGATCAGTAAACGTGGTATTTTATTTACTACGAGTATGAAACTAAACGGAGTGTCAACGGCAATTATTTACGAGGAGATAGGTACTTATTTAACTTTACCTATGATGAGAGAAGTGTAAATACACCGCACATACACACACACAGCTATGGTTTATGTGTTTAATTACTTTCACTGCATACGATTCTGTTTTGGATTAGTGTGAGAACTAAGGCTAAACGCCAGTACACAATATTATTGGCAATTTATCTCTCAACCTCTATGATTTATAGGTAGAGTTTTAACTATGGCAAATAAATCTAATTTATTTTTCTGAGGCTTATAAAGATGAGACATAGCGTGTCTATAAATTTCGACTCTTTTAAAATGTCAACATATGCCTAATTTTCCAACAGATTTGTTGTTTTCTGAAGTAGTTTATTTACTTGCAACACTGCCATTGACATTATCAATTTTAAAGATATTTCAATTCGTAAGACGTAAACTTAAATTGCTAGTAGTGTGATTAATTATCTTTTGATTACCAAGATATAGAAGGAATCTTGAAACTGCACGCTAATTAATAATTAGCCACATTTATCGTTGCATTTTAATTTATTGTTAGTAAGAAGATAATCATGTCGGAATATTGCTTGATTTTCAAGCTCACGCATCTTCCGAAAGAAGACTTCCTTTGAAATCATTAACCGAAGAAAATTACGGGGTTATACAAACTTACTTGTACATTAACTTATTAAACTTGCCTAATTTCCAGAGCGTGTGCGGCAATATTAATTACATATACAAACATATTATGCAAGTTACTAATAGGCGTTAAACACAAAAACTTGCTTGGCATTAATTAAAACCTTCAATAACTTTCTTTAACCTATAACCTTTGGGGTAACCTAAAGACCATTAAACTGTGTTATGAGTCATATCTCCGAGGCCACGGATATTGATAATTATTATCAGCAATTATTTTTAACGGCGTACCTAGTTAATTTTTGGATGTTTTTAAATGCATAATTTTTAAAAGGATTTTTTCCAATACATAACCTAACTTTTCCTGAACACTTTTCTCGGATAAAAACGTTACGTTACTGAGAGGAATTGGAAAGAAGCTGAGAAAAGCAGATGTGTTTTAACATCTTTATCAAAATCCTTGTTAGAAGAGGCAAACAAAAATAGTAACCAGCATAGAGCGAGTTTATAAAATTATAAATATTGAAAACCACAAATAATACTAGGTAATATCTTCAACAAATAAAATAGGGATAAGTATCATAAAATATACTACTAAATACAACATGGATTGTAATCCTATTCACATATATGTAAGTAATATTATACGTACCTACAATAAAGAGTTGGGAGGGGAAGGCCTAGACGGACGTTTCGAGACCAAATAGGAGACGTTTTGGAAAAAGGTCAGGTCAGGATTACCCGAAACCGACGAGCATGTATGAAGAGATTGATGAATGTGGATGAAGCGAAAGAAGTATGTCAGGATCATAGCAAGTGGAACAAAGTAGTCTCTGCCTACCCCTGTGGGAAAGAGGCGTGACGGTATGTATGTATGTATGTATGTACAATAAAGAAAACAATAAAGGAGGAAATATATCCAAAATTTAATAAAACGTTCCCTGAACTACACCACAGCCATCTATTGTATCGAAATCACACAAATAAAAAGATTGTAATCCAGTCCGTTACTATTCAATTACATCTTGTTTAATTATAAGGCGGTGCCACACGAGCTTATTGGAAGCTTCCGTTCTTTTGTTACAAAGTTTTTTTACCGTATCATTACAAGATAATGAGTCGATGGTTTCGATAGGTTGATTGGCCGCGAACCACTTCCTAACGTAATACTACGCTCGTGAAGCGACCTTTGGCGTAAGTACATGCTATATGATAAGTGCCACATCCGGACTATCATTATTATTTATTGTTCAATGATTGCAAATAAAAGGCAGTGGTTAATGAGAAGTAGGTATTGTTGTAGGAACGCGATGAAAGTTGCCTTTCGGCAAACTTAATCAATCACAAAGTCCGCGTCATAGTTTACAGTGAGTGCCCCATGTGGTTTTAAAATTTTAAAGAACTGAATGTCGGGAAATTTTTAGCTGGATATCAAGGTTTCATGTAAATCTGCCGATTTAAATTTGACTCTAGTTTAGTTACGCATTCCACTTACATACATGTATAAATCACACTTTATCCCTTAGGGTAAGGTAACAAGACTTAATGGCTACGTTTAGAATGATTGCGGCCGTATAGTTGGAAAGGGAAATTATAATAGTGATGGGTTGCTAGTCGCATCGCCTATAACATGATTCCTAATATTTTTTGCTATGATTTATGTAATATATATACCTACTCAGTGGCAAAAAGTGTGGCCCTCATATAATCCAATGTAGGTAATTTTGTAACTAATATTATAAAGAGGAAAGATTTGATTGTTTGTTTGCATTGAATAGGCTCCAAACCTACTGGACCGATTTGAAATTTCTTACCGTTAGGATCCTACGCTATCCCTTATGAACATAGGCTATATTTGATTCTACGCGGACGTCGCTGGTAACAGCTAGTATAACATATTAAACAAACGAAACGCATGACAATTACCAGGATAAGCTATAAACCAGTACCGCTTTGTTGTTAGCTAAACGCTTATTGTAACTTTTTTTTTGCAAATGCTCTAATTCAGCATTGAAAATAGTTGTTTTAGAAGATATTTCGCTTGCTGTTGCTGGTCTTACATTGTGCAAATATTATCCAAGAATAGGTCTTCACAGTTTATTGCTTTGTACCTGCTAGTTCATAACAAAATACGCGTTTTAGGCTAATTATCCTGTTAGCCTTCGCTAAAGCAGTTATAGTCGGGAGGTATGGGTCGTCGGGTCAAAGTACAATAGACATATAAATATTATTATGCATACAGTACAAGATATTTAATTATCTCGCAACAGACGTGAAGGTCGAAGGGCCATCACGGTTTAAGGTGGAAATAATTACATTTATGTAGGTCATATATAAACATTTAAAGGGCGTTGCTTTTGCCTATGTGATATAACATGAGAATGACAACTGAGGGCCGATTTTTTAAACGCTTCTGAGAAAATACCATTCGGAAGATGTAAAAATCAGTGTATTGCTAGACAGTTACCGCGCTAATATAATGGACTGGAGTAGTCCAGGTACGCGTAATTCATTTTTAACAAAACATTTACGAATTTCTAGTGGTATTATTTTTCAGGTTTAGTAAAAAAACCAGGCAACTGGTGTGATTTCTGGTGCTCCTATTACCTTTTGTTGCGCCATCGTCATAAATAATAAAATCACCTCTCTGTATGCTCACGAAGTCATGTAAAATTTCATGTTTATTTCAGAAAGAAAGGCGATTAAGCGACAGTTATCAAAATCAGCAAAATTTCACAAATTAGTTGTTCTGAGAAACAAATGAAGAGTAGACTAAGACCCGTAAGAATATTGATGTCTAAGTGAACATTCAGATTATGATTGCTGTCGTATTTTGAAAAAGGGATATTACAGGTAATCATAATATTCTGACGTCACAGTCTCAATACCAAACAATAGTTATTTGTTATGCAAGGCTGCAAAGTGTTTGTTTGGCGCGAGTGCCTGAATTGAAACCCGAGCAAGCGAAGGTTTCAAGGCACGAGATACTAAACAACTTTGCTGCCGAGCGAAACACACAATTTTTCACCTCACTACAGCGAGAAAAATGGTGGATGAAAGAAAAACAGTCTAATAGTAAATCAGTTTTTTTTATTCTTTTGCTTCTAAATAAGAAAGGTAAAAGGATCTAAGCCCATACAGCCTAGTCTTATAATCTAATAAGTAAAACTATTTTGTCTGATTGTTCTATCACATTAATTTCTTGTGTATTATACTGTTTTATCATAAACCAAACAACAATTTTGGTCAACTTTTCCGTTTCCTGACGAGCAATCTCTAAAACTTTTAATTTTTTTTCTAATCATAGATTTATTTTTAAAAAGAAAGTTTAAAAATCGCACTAACTAGACTGAATTAAAAAAAATGGGGCGCGTCCTGAATTTGCATCATAATATCTGTTTTTTCCTGCTTGGTTGCTATTTTTGTGGTTAACCAAAAATTTAAATAATTAATAAAAACCAATATCGTTTTTTTCTTTTAGCAACGAAAGTTAGCAAATCTTGAAAATAATTTAAGAAGTAACGGATTTTAAAATAAATTAATAATGGATACCGGATCGCGTTTCTGAACGTGACATTATGTTTTTTTTATCGGATGAAAAAGTTAGGGGTCTGATAACAAGTTCGAAATTTGAAGTTCGTATTATTCCGTCCTTCTCATTCACCTAATTAAGTACTATTCGTATAAGCGAGACGACAACATACGAAGTTCAAAGTTCTAATTTCTGAGTTTATGAGTAGGTGGGCAATGGTGGTCATCGTTACGTTCGAATTTCAAAAACCTTTTCCACGCAAGCGGGGAAAAAGCACTTTTCCACGCAGATTTTGAAGGAGAAAGACAGCCTTTTCGAGCAAGTGAGGTGAAAATAAGGTTATGTACCCAATCGACGACCTATACGAAGTTAACACCGAGCTGCTAAAAGAAATGTTTTCGTTAAATGTTAAGTAAGAGTGCGAGTAACGTTACGCAAACGCAGGAAGGAAGACTCGCGGCCGTAATAGGGGCAGCTGACCGTGCATCAGTTGGTTTGCCTAGTCGACCCGACAAATTGCGTGCCACTGAGAGAATACCATGAGGAGTTAAGATAGTCACTACATAGTATAAAATAAAGTCGCTTTCTCTGTCCCTATGTCCCTATGTATGCTTATATCTTCAAAACTACACAACGGATTTTGAAACGGTTTTTTTTAATAGATAGAGTGATTCAAGAGGAAGGTTTTGTGTATAATTCTACGCAGTCGAAGTCGCGGGCAGAAGCTAGTCTAAAAATAAACCTTAAACTATCTAGGAGTGCGAGTCGGGTAACCTCCGCGTGTGATTAAGAGCTGCGGTTCGTTTTTGGATCGGGGAAGAGCAGTGCTTGGTCCAGTGCATCCAGGGTAATGATTTTCTGGCGGTCTCCGAGGGATATCATTGACCGTTGGTTAAGAGTCCGACAAGAGGGGGGGGGGGGGGGGGGTCTTTTGACCGTGTTCTACCGAACAACGTTGCCGTCATTTTTATCACAAGATTTTGAATACTGTATTTATTACTTTGACATGGCCGAAATCGTTGCATCGATCGATGGGGCCATATTAAAAAAAGAAGAAGTTAAACTACAAATTAATTGTGTCATACAGACACATCATTCAAACAGATGACGCTTGTAATAAGGTCGCGTGACAGATAGAAAAAATCGAATGGTTACCCACCTGCTACGCGTGGTGTAGGGGTACTGGTCACGGAATGACGAGGATCCGGGTTCGATTCCCGGCCATAATAGCTTTACTTTTCGGATTTTTCTGTGTTCTAATTTTCAGTGGCATTTAGACATTTTAATTACCGCTTCTTAAAATCAGTTTTTCTTCTTCTTAAACTTAAAAGCGGTTTATTCTTGAAATCCTGATACGACTCTACTACTTTCGCTTTCACCTGGGCCATGAAAGTTCTTGGCCTTCCTCTCTTCCGCTTCCCTTCAATCTTTCTTTCCATTAAGATTTTAAGAAATCAGCTAATGAAACTATTTTGTGTCGTCAGAGTTTTAGTCACTGCGTTGAAACGGTAAATTGTTTTTAGCATCAATGTCAATGGCCATTTCTTGGACTTCCCCGCAAGACACCGGGGTAATAAATAAATAAATAAATATCTTGGGACAAATTACACCAATTGACCCAGCCCTAAACTAAGCAAAGCTTGTACTATGGGTACTAGGCAACGGATAAACATCTTATATAATGTAGATACAACATCCATGACTCGGGCACAAACATTCGTATTCACCATACAACTGTCTGCCTCTACCGGGATTCGAACCCGGGACCTCTAGCTTCATAGTCAGGGTAGCTAACCTCTAGGCTATCTGGGCGTCATGCACGGTTTATTGCACTTACCTCAAAAGCGACTCCATGTTTGTTAATTGCTTCTATGCGAGGGGGAAGGGCAATTCTCCTACTACTATTAAACCGATCCTATTCTTTCAATAATAGAAAGCTACCTTAACCCTTTCTTCCATGCTGGTCTGGGAGTAAAGAAAAAACATAGAATTTACCAGCTGCTTCTCTTCCCGCGCAGATGGTAGAAGCCCATCCAGGGAATGGGCGAAAGTCTTAGGAATCATGTTATAGGCGATGCGGCTAGCAACCCATCACTATTTTTATTTCCCTTTCCACCTATACGCCCTTAATCATGCTAAACATGGCCTTAAGCTCTGTCTACCCCGTGAACCCCATCCCGGGGTGGTCGTGGGACACCGAGTGCCCCCGTAACGCCGCGCATACGATCGACTAGGGAATCCATGTGGTTTTTAGTGGGTATGCCTGCCGTCACGGGAGAGCCTCACATACCCCCTGTAAACCCGTACCGGGCGGATGCATAAAGCGCATTTTCCACACCATAAAAAAGGCTTTGTCTACACCGTGTACCTATTTTTTGAATCATAGTTGACAATTGTTTCTGTGCATTGATCGATGTTCAAACTTATTATGTTATATTATGGGATTTGAATTAAAATCTTTGTACAGTCGAACTAACCTGTCCTGCTGAATTCATGAAAAAATTTAACCTTGTAAAACACCCATTAAAAACACCTTTTTTGAAGTCGTTTAAAACACAAGTGGACTAGCATGACCCACATGCCGATTACGCGAGCAGATTTAATAGTTGAATTCCAAACGCTCTAGACAACAAACTAAAGTTTCTAACCAAACAAATGCGCGAAGATTACCGAACCGACATAACATCGCTTACGCAACTGACGCAATGCCTTATGAATGAAAAGTGATGCCGGAATAACATTAGCGATTTACTAGCTAAACTACATTGGTCTATAACCTTTGCTATAATATTATGTATATTTTTTCTTTAATTGACCTTCGTACGTCAGGAATAAGTTTCTATTGATCTACAATCCGCGACCGCTACTGCAGTCGGGACTAGCGGGTTCTGGACAAATGTTGTAATTTCAATAGGGGGGGGGGGGGAGGGGTTGCCAATGATCGCCAATGATCGCCACGCTTGGCAAGCCTATTGCCGAGTGTAGTATAGGACGTTAAAGGACGCCCACGGGAAGAGAGCGGGGATAACATTTTCACGCCGGTGCCCCACGGCCAAGGCAACTGGAGATCTATGGCGGTTTGTGTCCAGCAGTGGACGTCTTCTGGCTGATATGACGATGATGATGATGAAACTACAATACATAATTACATTACATTACATAGTAATCACGTTTTTATCGCTAACGTGGTAGACATAACCCAGGGTACAGGGTTTCAACAGGCCTAGAAAGAACTAGTAATAGTACGTAATGAGAGATGAAACATTTATAATGCGCTTCGGAATAGCTAGTGCTAGATGGTGTACGTGCAGTCAAATATATGTACGTTACCAAGACGTCAATTACATATGTACATCTTTATGCCACAAACAATAAGGTCGGTGATATAATTGACATGGAGGTTGTATCGATGTTTATGCCGTCGTCTGTACATGCTTTCGAGTATATCGTATTTGGCGAACTAGCACGGCAAGTTCATTGAAAGTGAATTCGCCGGCGGCGGGAAGAAATCGGAACGTGTTATGTTCTTATGTAAGGTAAGAGAGACTGGATCCCTGTTGCATAAGTAAAGTATAGTTTGTTGCTAAAAATCAAGTTTTGGAGATATTTTCGCCAAAAAAACCTGTACCGGTGGACTACTTTCAAGGACATACATTTTTGCGTTTAATAAAGTATTTTTTTTCTTCTATAGGAGCTGTGAATATGATGGATGCTTTGAAATATTGGGAGGTCGTCTCTACATTCCGTAAAAAATATGGTTTTTTATCACCTTGTAATGATATTACGAGTATGAAAGTAACCTATAAGAGTAATAGGAATTATACAGGGTGTCCCAGAAAGTACAGTCAAGCGAAAGTCCTGACGTAGAGCAACTCAAGGGGCATCCGAATCACCCCCATGTATGTTCCGCGATTTTTCGTAGTTCAGGAGTTATGGCCTTTTTTCACATTTTCTATTAATCTACGACCACGGAGACAGTTTTGCTCACTCTGACTGCAATAATTGAGATAATTGGCTGCTTGTTTTTTTAACGAGTAGCTGAATAGTACGTGCATGTATTTCAATTAAAAACAAAACAACATCGGTGACCGTTTGGGCAAAAAAAAATATCGAATCACAAAAAGTGACTAAATTTTGACTGTAGTTCAGACTTTGAAGGCCAATTACAAAAAAAACTAGCATAACTTTTTTTTTTCAAACCATGTTTAAAAACTGCCTTATTTTATTGACTTTCTACCCTATTAATTTTATTGATCTATAATTAAGGGATCATGCCAAAAAAATAAAATCAAAACGTACTTCATCCGTAATTTTCACATTTTCTAGTAAGGCCAAGTACAAATCTGAAATATTTTTTAATTTTCATTTAATAGATTCGGAAAATCAGTGGTCAGTATTATTGTTTTGCACCAAGAAGTTTTTCATGCTAAATCCGGAGCACAAACCTAATTTCAGATTTGTACTTGGCCTTACTAGAAAAAGTGAAAATTACGGATGAAGTACGTTTTGATTTTTTTTTTTGGCATGATCCCTTAATGATAGATCAATAAAATTAATAGGGTAGAAAGTCAATAAAATAAGGCAGTTTTTAAACATGGTTTGAAAAAAAAAGTTATGCTAGTTTTTTTTGTAATTGGCCTTCAAAGTCTGAACTACAGTCAAAATTTAGTCACTTTTTGTGATTCGATATTTTTTTTTGCCCAAACGGTCACCGATGTTGTTTTGTTTTTAATTGAAATACATGCATGTACTATTCAGCTACTCGTTAAAAAAACAAGCAGCCAATTATCTCAATTATTGCAGTCAGAGTGAGCAAAACTGTCTCCGTGGTCGTAGATTAATAGAAAATGTGAAAAAAGGCCATAACTCCTAAACTACGAAAAATCGCGGAACATACATGGGGTTGATTCGGATGCCCCTTGAGTTGCTCTACGTCAGGACTTTCGCTTGACTGTACTTTCTGGGACACCCTGTATACTACAAAGCCTATATGGAAGCATTTTCAAGTCCATTATCGGTTATTGTTTTCAAATAATTTTATTGTAAAAATAACATTGGATCAAGGTGCGAACAATTGTGGTCAATTCAAATAAATTATTAGCTAATAATCGTTAATTTTTCTCGACGAATTTCAATGTTTTAACCAATCAAATTGTGAACGCATGTTTTTATTAATTTAATGTAATTATGCGAGCCATGACCGCGATTGGACTATTTAATTGTTTATGTTAACGATAACGTAAATAAATAAATACGTCTACAAAAACCATTCGAAAACTTCTTTGGATTTTGGCGCTACTGACTTATACAAATATTTCACCAGGTCCTACTTTACTTAATGAAAAGAGATTTAGATTTTTTGTGAATAAGCTAAAAGAATAAACAGTAAAAATACCACCAGAAAAAAACCTGCAAATAATACAAAAAATATATATCTATATCTTGAACAAAGATTTTTTTCAAACTTTAATAAGCAACGGGTAATAAGTACATACCTATAAACACTAGATAAAATTACCCTTAAGCTAAACATAGCATATATACGTACTAGCCCCACTATTAAATAGTATTCCATCCCTGTCTCACTTAAGAGCGAAACGGCATGCACAAAGCACCTAATCCAAAGGTTTTGCAAGAGCCGCTTGCGCATCCATAATGGCGGCGCGTGATCCAAGTTACAATCGCGACCCGCATTTCTATAGAGTCAGGGTGTCATTGTGTAATGTTATGATCGCCTTCAATCATAATAGGGTAGCTAAACGACCCTCTAATGCCTACTACTTACTATAATGTAGCCAACTTTCATTAGTACTAACTCAGCCATTTTAACTGCAACCCATAGCAATATGACACTTTTAATCCTTGATTTTCTTGGGAGTTAATGAAAAAATACATGCTACAACGGAATAGATTTTGAAATCACGATGTTGATAATACCACTCGATAGTAGTAAAAATGTGTGCGGAATTCGTAATACGAGTAGTAGTAGAAAATTATAGATTTTTTAGGCGGTGTTTTCTCTGACTGGATAAAAACAAACATCTAGCTTTGAAAATATTCTTAGGTAGTTCACTTTTTATTACTTAAATAAAAATAAAAATAAACTTGAATTCCAGGACCAAGGTATAATATGCCAGTTACATCTAAACAATAAAATTCGAGATGGTTAAAAAAAGTGATCAAAGCGAATATTTGAATTTAGAAGTCAAACTCCGCTGATTGTGGATTAGAGGATATCCAAGATCAGTCAAAAGTAGTGTGTTTATTTCACAAGAAAATTGGGGAATTAGGCGTTCAGGAAAACCCAAGCCATGTACATGAAATAGTAAGAGCAAATCATAATACAGGAAAGCGGCTTTGTTCAAGCTATGACGTGAGTCACTTTGCACGATCCGATGCACGAAAAAATTCAGAGTAATGGCAGTTAAACTATGTGTTCTAATGAAACAAGCATTAATCGACTTATCATTTTCTTTATTATTCTCTTTATTATGATCGAGAATAAAAAAGAATCATTGGAATCACATGGACATCTTACAAGAAAAGCTTAAGTATAGCTGAATAGAAAATATTTTGTACTTAGAGATTGTTATTAACAATAAAATATCTTATTTATTAACGCCCGCAATAATGTTGCCCGCGACTCTTTTAGCGAAATTTGTAGCCAAATTCTTTCTAGCAAATGCTTACAACATAACTACTTGCGTGACAAAATTTAATCGCAATCCGTTCAGTAGTTTGAGCTGTGCGCTTATCGATCTGTCAATCGCGGTTGCCTTTTATATATCCTACTAATATTATAAATATCGGATAGCGATAAACATGTCAATTGCTAATCCTATGCGAACGAAGTCGCGGGCAGAAGTTAGTATTACATACAGATGACAATGTAACTTTAAATAAAAAAGTGAAAACAAGGCGCAAGAGCAATGCGATTGATTCCAACTCATACTATAGGTATTGCGGTTTATTTTAGCGTGAGAAAAAAGGTAAACAATGTTGACATGTCTTTTTTATTGAAAAACACTAACTGGAAAATATTAAACCGTAACAAAACAAATCACAACATTCCAGGGAATTTTAAATTGTAACTTGCTGAGTATTTTTTTAACTGTTTTTCAATAAAAAGACATGGAGTATAATATAAATAATTTACATGTACCTCAGTAAAAAGAAGTCCTCCCTCACTGCTTGATTCAACAACATTTTGCGTAGAGTTTCCCTTTTTGATGTGACTACATTTGGACGGATTTTGCGAAACTCACACGGCATTTATGTGGAGTACTGAATCTGTAAACGCTAAATAGTCACAAACTATTGGCACTTAATGCCAATAGGCACAGATGTGACTTGGCATAAAGATATTTAACAAAGACGACGGGAAAAATAGCATTTTACGCAAGAATGCGACGAGGAAAACTGTTTATTACCCTATCTGGTATTTACTTCTTGTTTGTTTAATATGTCTAGCAAATAGCTCATTATTCATACAATTTGTTTGAAAGATCCCATGCGTAGATGCAAGATCGAGCTAGCCATGCGTTGAGATAGCATTGTTGTATGTAATTAAGGAACGCATTAATGTTAGTTAGTACCAAATAGTGTACGAGTAGGAACTTGCAGATGCTGTGAAACCCAAAAGAAACCACACACTGCTTTAAAATCGAACTTAACATGGCTTACAATATTGATGAATATCAAATGTTTAGAAATAAAAACAATTGATTAAAGTTCAACTTGTTCGTTTCTGTAATTATCTAAAATATTTTTGTGATTGTTTTTCTAACGAAAACACGCCACGCATATTTGCATAATACGTCAATAAGTACAAGTGCCTTTGATTCATGAAATGTTTTTATGGTCGGGTAATAATTATTTAATTCGTAGTTAAGTTTTTAATTCTCTGAAATTTATTAGATTGATCTTGGGTTGGTTCCGATTACAGCTCCTGAATCAGCTACACTCATAGCATTTTCTAAATCAGTCTAAGTGGGTCACTGACTGTTACGCAATGTCAATCCTTGACACACCTACACAAAGCTTCAATAATATTTACTTATATAATTTTGAATGCAAATTTCTGACTGCGACTCACTTAGAGTTAAGTAACTGACGATAAATATTTGCTAAAGATCTGAGTAAACAGAAGGCATTAGGTGACCAAGACGATTTAGCACTTCGTGGTAGGCAAAGAGGCTCTTCGAAAATTATAGATCTGGCAATTGATTCAATATTCTGCCTATCTAGCCAATGAATATCCAAGTTTTTTTTAATGAACTAGGGTGGCAAGGGCACAGAGTTTCAGTCGTGTTGGTAGGAACACCAACGTATCTCGTACCTTGCTAAGCGATGTTTACTGATATTGCACCAATAACACGCATTTATAGCTCATTCGAAAACAAGATTGCGTAGATTTCTGCTAAAGGAATTCTAAAATAATTATTGTCTATTCTTAACTATATATCGGAGCGATTTTTTTCAAGCAGCAAACAAATTTATGAAGACTTTTTTGAACTAAGAAATAAATCGCGTGTTGCCATTTATTTTTATTTAACCACCTTTATCTCAATTGTAATTAAGGAAAAGATGATTAGAATAGAACTATACTGCGCTCGATAAAACTCTGCGAGAGCTCGTTCCTATCGCAAATACTAGGTACAACTAAAATTTTTAGAAAGAAATATGCCAAAAGTAAGACTGTTCTTCATTTTCGTTTTGCGGTGTATTCAAAGCAAAAGGTTCGGAGTAAATCGTCGTATTGGCATGATTTCGCAGTTTAAACTATAGTTACTATCTAAGTAGCTTCCTGGTCATCGTATCTGCCTCTTGTTTGGATATTGGCAATGTGAATGGTTCGCCGTTCAATTAACTTTTTGCGGCGAAAAACCGTAAAATTGACTTTATATTGGGTGTTGGTGTAAGCGAGACTAAGTCAATTCAGTTAATTTCCTTTTGCCAAATTTTGTAAAAAGAAAACAAATTGGGTGTTCGTAATCAGCTTATAATGGGTTATTGACCTTTTGGGGGACAGAAATAGTACACGGCATTCTTTGACGAAGCAAGTATTGTTCAGAGAAATATTTTAGTTGTAGATGGATGGGAATTCTAAAGCTGTTCATAGACAATGCACACTCGCAATTATGCTCTCGCTTTTTTTTTGTGGACGTGACCAGAGTTAACGACGTACAGCCAATAATTTTTGACAGTTATATACGTGCTTACGACTTGCCAGGCTCTTTCTACCAAAACTCAAAGAAAAGAGCAAGAGCAGTACACATCGTTAATTCTATGTCTAATCTTACATGAAAGATGACTTTTGTTTCTCAAATTTGTAGATAGGTACGCCCCGAATACTATGTAATAGTGATCATTAAGGAGTTTTCCTGTGAATCTTAGGTTGCATCACTAGAGCATGTTAATAAGGGTAAATAAAATAACTGTATCGTCATAGGAATAACCCACGTATTAATGTTTTTAGTTTCGAAGATGAAGTTACTCAATACTGGTTTGAATAATTAATTGGTCTCAACAACTGATTGAAATGTCGTGTAAAAAAAGCGTAAAATATTTATGACTTAGATTTATAGCCTGCCGATATTTTCGGATTTATTATTTGGATTTTCGAGCTTGATACTTATCGATCATTAGCATCGCTTACGAATTGTACCAAAGGTTGATACTTATAATACTTAAGAAATATCTGTCCGGAATTTAAGATTTTAAAAGCGATTAGACATGACCTCAGGCAGCAGTTGGGTGACCTCGCTTAGTATAAGTTTTTCGGAACTTAGAAAGTGTGAGAAAACGGTAACAATAATAACAATAATGTGAGTATGAATCTTGCGTTTAGCGACTGTAAGTTACTAGGAAAAAGTTGTAGTCGGTATGAGAGTAATAAAGATTTATGATTAATTAATAGAAGACGTAAGTTTTGGTCAGTATCAGTTTCAAAAAGTCAGGAAAATATAATATATAAAAGTAAAATAGTTTGCTATATTTGTCAGCAGTTTTGATAGTCAAGTGTAGTACAGAATAAGAACGAATAGATTTTTATAATGATACTAAATAGTTATATTATTATGTTTTTCTTAAGGATCATAAGTCATATTTTCAATTAAATGTTATTATTATGGGTTTCAAAAGATTACGATTGTAATCAAAGTCCGCTTAGCATTATACATTCAAATTCCAACTAAGCAAGTCTCTATTTTTGGCACACGGAAGTAGCGATCCACAAACTCTTGATGCGGGGTCAATATGTTTTTCGCAATAGTTTTGTAAGCTTAATTACAGAACTTTTAAAACAATATACCAACTTAGTAAAATATTACAACTTGCAAATTGTAAGTGATACAGACAAAGTGAGCTTGCCGTGACTGGCATTGTCCTACATTTTCTAGACGAGAGGAATTTTGCAGTCGAAACTTGGTTTAACAAGGACAGAAGACAATTCTTTTGTTCGGTGCAAGCGGATTAAACATGTATCAAGAACTTTGTGTGCATTATGACATTGAACATTTTGTTAAATAATTTCAAAAAGTGGAACTTACGTTTTAAAAGTTCCCATGCTGCCGCCTTGACAAATAGAACCAAATCACTCAAACATAAGCGCACAATAAAATAAAAGTAACACGGAAAGTTTTGAAGCACTTGAAAATCGAACGATTGTTTTTTTTTCACGCGGTGTTCGAAGTTTGGATTGGGTAGCGAGCGCGGGCTCCGTTCGCGGCGAACGTGCAGGCTCGCTGATAGTGGCGGAATGAAGCTCGGTGCGGATGGCGGCTCAGGCTCAGTCGAGAGAGAAAGTTGCCAAGTTATCAAACTTGGCGGTTACGTTCGATGACGATCCTCCCGCGATTGCGTATTCGGTGACAAAATTAAATTTTCGCGTCCCGCCGACAATTTACGCGCCACTGACACGCTGACCGTCCGCTGTGCGAGTCCTACTTTTGCGATATTGTTTTGTTTTACTAATTTAGTTTATTTTGAAATGAATGTCTGGTTTTATTTTCAACACATAGCTTTATAAACATTGGTTTTATGGTTGTTATTGACGGGGACCCAGTCAGATCTTTATCGGACATTCTGAAAAGGGTTAGTGGTGGTAGAGGCTACATGTAGAAAGAAGAAGAGATGTTCTAGCGCCGCTCTGTTGAATAAAAACTGCGGAGGGCGACTGCGGGCTGAAGATCATGATAATGAGGTTCTGTTGAATTTCTATTAGCATCTTTTAAGAGACTAACCTTGATGGTCGAATTACAATTTTAAAATTAAATTAATTATGCTCACTCGAGCACTCCCACATATTCGCAATAATTATGTATTAACTTATATAACTAGTTGAAAGAATATGGTATAAACGGTGGTTTTGTACACATCCGGATATTGGTTATGCACTATTGTTTTATGCAAATCTTAATTAATTATTAGATTGGCCGTAATATTCACATAATAAACAATGCATGAGCACAATATTTAATGAAAGTGACTTAGGATATAGTCTTTTTTAGTGTGTGGAAAATACGTCTTAGGTACTTACTTAAATACGTTTTTTTATATGTGCTGTTTGAGGCAACCGGGAGACTGCAATGAAGACTTGGGCTGTAGGCATTAAATTCCTGGAAAAATTGAAGGCGGTAGCTCTTCCGTTCATGGATTATTTGACGTGAAGCAGTCTGACGTCTTTTCCTAATATACCACATTTCCTTCTGAAACAATTTATTGCCTGTAAAATTTACTACGACAATGTTAATAGACGTATTTTACGACTGAAAACTTACACTAAGTTGAATGGTTAATTTAAAATAAAGACGAGAACGCTTAGTACCTAAGATAGAATAGGAACGCAGAGTGAGTTGATCTTTGAGAATACTTACTATTAGTCGTACTACCTGTTATCATGTCCTATCTTTATAAAGAGTTGAATATAGCGTGTACTTCAAAATAGGAAGTGCGATCAATAATTTATTCTCATATTGCATAATACGGGTTAATATTTACTCGATTGTGAGTGGTGACCGCACGGCTTTCACTTTTGCGAACCACCATACGAGTTGATATGACCCGTGTAATAAGGTGATATGCGCCTTAAAAAGGTTCGGCCTATGGATGGTAAAGAACCTTTAGAAATATTGGAAGATCTTATTTATCTACATGGAATCAATTAAAGTTGCAGTTCAAATAAAAAGAATTTATACCAAACGTAAAAACCAGAGCAGATATTTCAATATTTTCTAATTATATTGTTAGTGTATAGTAAAACAAATCATAATAAAACAGTCACAACTTAAAAATAACGCAGAGATACTAAAACTAAAACTACTACTAATTATAAAACAAATTGTTATAAAGCTATAAATAAAAATAAAGTAAAGACGAATATCTGTGAATGGCATAGTGAGGCCTGGGACACAAAGTGAGGCTGGTTTAAACTACACCTTGCCGCGCACGAGTGTGCGTGTCTCAACCAGTTTGCTTGGAATAGTTTGATTGCGCTAGTGTGGGTGCATCTGTACACACACGATAAATCGGCCTAATTTTTCTGTTCACGGGACTTTGTCTTGACTTTTTATTTGGTTTGAGAGTGAGGTCTTACACCTTGCCTTATGCATCCAGGAAGTAGCACTCACACATGTGCAACCAATTCTGTCAAGTATATTAGTTGAGCTACCCACGCAAGCACAAGACGAAGCTTAGTCTAACATCTAAATGGAATATCAGAAATGACATACAGAACATTATTTACTATCAAAAATCACCACTGAACATGTAGAGTATTTTCTGTAGGTTTTCGTAGGTTTCCCGTATCTATACACTTCTTTATAAAAATAAAGTCATGTCTGCAATATGTATTTTGTATGTGTTTAATATTGTGTTAAGCTTTTAATGTTAAGCTATTTTTCCATTTTAATTTAGTCTTTTATTTCTGTTAAATCTGTTATTCTTAAAAATATCCTTTGAAAAACCAAAGTTTGAAACTAAAATCTGACTCCAATCCTTGAAGATAATTCATTTGTCAAAACATAACTCTCCTTTTTGGTACTGCTGCAGTCTAGTAACAAGTTACTAAACATTTCCTAAACCTCATAAACTTTTAACGCGGTCTCCTTGTAACAAATGTAGAACAATTAGCTATTAAACTTAGAATGAGACCGCATATTGTCTTAGATCATTGCGCAAACGCCCTAAATCAGAGAACTCCCACAATATCACGCGGTTTTACGATTTCTGAACTCCACGTGACATCCGTTTAAATTGTAACCTACTTTACATTCCACTTTCAATTGAAATATTGCTACAAAGAAGATTAAAACTGCCAGTTGCGAGAGTCGCAAAGAAAAAACAAAGGAAGAAAAGCACTTTTTGAATCAGGATCTTAACTGTGTTCGATTAACAATCGAAAATCAATTCTCCGTCCACTTCTACCATAAATTTCATGAGAAATTGCGACTAGTAAGCCTTTTGAAAAGGCAATTAAATTTTAAAAGAAATAAATATAACTTGATAATGAGGATTGAGAATACTAATATTCAAAGAACTGATTCTAAGAAGCTTCAGTATTTCCCATATTGTAAGCCGAGTACGGATGCTGGTTTTTACGTAGCTAAGTACCTATTCATAACAAGTACTATGGGAAATATGTATTTACTAAGTATCTTCCTTGGGTTTTTCGACCACTGGTTTTTTGATTTACCTACATCAACCAATATTAACCATAATTACTAATCTATAAAAAAAATCTTACAAGAGAAATAATTAAAGGCAACAAGGAAGAGTGACAGATAAACGATTCGAGTTACGTTACCTGTAGGGTATTGTTGCACGAACTTTCCATCGTCGAATTAATTAAGCCTAAAACAAAGGGGTTTATTATACTTTAGAAATCGCAAGTACCAAGATTACTGACCAATCAATATTCTTCATTGTTGCTAAAACAATGACAAATTACTAAAATCAAATGATAAAACTATTTTTTTTATCACGGGTCGATGCCTCGCGAGCTCATTATTAATAACTATTTTATATTTCGAACCAATTATGATCAAATAGTGTTTTTTGCGTTGAATGTCCGTCGATATCTTTACCGACTGTGAACAGATAATAATGATTATTTGTTTTTTATTCTATAGAATATAGTTTAAAAGGTGGCCCCAGTGTTATATGATAGTTGGGTTTTAATTTTGCACCTTGTTAGGCAAGATGGAACAAGAATTAATATTGTGAAAGTATTACGGAAATCCCAAATTTGTATGATGACGCCATGGCAGCAATAAGGTCGAAAGAAGGAGACGAAACAAAAAGGTTAATGTTTTAACTTTCTCGTTCTTTTGTCAATATTTTGCAACGAAAAAGTGATATGAATGAATGAAAAGAGCAAACCGTTTCATATTTTCGAAGATGACTTAGGTACATTTATGATTTTGATGAGATTTCTATTCGTGTTTCATAACAAATAAACAAACGAGGAACAAAAAAAGTTAAATCAAACACTTTAAAATATACCTATACCTCTATAAATAATATTGTTTAGAGTTTCATTAATGAAAATACAAAGCATAATTATGTACAGTTAAATTGATTTTACAAACTGAAAATACCTAGTAGGTATTGTTCTCGGACGTTCTCCAAATAAATGACTTTTATTAGGACGTAAGTACAGAAAAATGCAATGCCTGCCAGTATGCGCCGCTCTGTTGACACTGTTTATCATGATGATGATGACCATCATTCCAGTGATAAATTGAGACGTTTATGTGAAAGCGTTCAAGACATTTTTCATGTCATACAAGTTAAACTAGAAGTTTAGGGATGCTCTTCGCCAGTAATCACTGGGAATCTCCTACTACAGGGTTCAATGTTTCATTTATACATAACATCTTTAACTAAACGGTTATATCAACGACCGATTATCAAGCAAAGTTACGTTACGCACCCAAGCGAATAAAACGAAATGTACGCATCATTTATCGTTAACGCTATTATAATGTTATCAAACAAACATTATCAAGGCCGTAGCGATCAAGATGTTACGTACAGTTTCGCAACGCATGTGTTCTGACAAATATTGACCAAAATTTCACTTTCAACGCACGAGACAAGGCCTTAATACGTACGTACGGACAATTCGACAAGCTTTCCACGACCACAATGGGCCTTTTGACTCACTTTCAGTAGTAGCTTTGTCTTTGCCTGAAAGTCCTCAATGACCCTCTATCACTAGCTGTTATTTACTTTAATAACTTCTAAAACATGATTATTTGACAGAACTTAAACCATTCCGTTACCTAGATGTCCTGATTACCTTTGGATCAGGGGTACTCAACCTTTTTTTATAGGGGCCGAAAATACGTTCCAGTCATTGGTTTAGAGGGTCGAAAGCGAAAATCATGCAGGTTCAAAAAAATTGGAATTCCAAGTGGGCCAAGTGGGCAGGCTGCATGCGGCCTGCGGGCCGCAGTTTAAGTACCACTGCTCTAGGCTATATGTACAAGAAAATGTTACATCTTTTATTGTTTACTTAAGTGGCAAAAACTAAAGTTCCTGGGTTACTCTCTTGTGGATGTCGAATGATTCATCGAATTTTAAGAGGCTTAGGTATTAACACCAATGTGGTTGTAATAAAATGCATGACACACGCGTAACTTTCGTGTAACGTTCTATTAATTTGCATTATTTCAGTAGGTTCAGGTAAAAGTTAGGGCAAACGCTCTGTTTTGAGATCAATACTAAGAATTTGTGGTTAGTAGATTTAGTATAGTTAGGATATAGCAGTGATCATTACACTTTGGTGAAGGGCCACATAGGACAATGTGAAATATCACTTTGGGCAGCACATTGATGAATTTGATATTATAACATACATTTTGGTTATCGCGCATCCTAGGAACATGCTGATGAACTCGTATTTAGCTTTTTTTAAGCAAAAACAGGTTAAACAGTTATTGACTATTACATTTTTTTGTTATACCGAGAGCCGCACCATTCACGGCCGAGGGACGTGTCTGACGATGACAGCCACTGGGATATAGGGTACTACATGGTAAATTAGTAAATTGTTAAACCTTTAAGGAATTATCGTCGACAATATTTATATGGGATCTCTGAACCTACCCAACAAAAGAAATCATCAAAATCAATTCACAATTGATGTAGTAATCGCATCAAATCAAAACATACAATCGAGTTGAGAACTTTCCTCTCGGGATAAAAGGAGGATAAAAGTTGTGATCCGCCATCCACATATGCTATTTTTTCACAATCCTTGTATTGTCTAGTTGGCATCAGTCAGGGTCTCTGACCTCAGGAGAAGGGACAATCGTTTGCCCGCCAAGGATGCGCGTGATTCGAACTCGTGACGTGCGCTATTGTAACTCTCAAAATGATTATTTATCGATAGAAGCATTTATGGTATATTATGGGTTATTAAGTTTTAACCCTCAACTGGAGGATATAGTTTATGTAACCATTAAAAAAATAATTTGAAACCGTAATTGTTTCCTATTTGTTAGTTAACGGCGTTCCCTTGAGTTGATAGATTAAATGTCGGGGTCCATCTTCAAGTCGATTTGTTTCGGTATTTTGACGGCGGTAGGCATTTTTTAGTAGGTATTTATACTAAACATGTTTTCTTCGGTCTACTCACGAGCATGATGTATGAAATTTGAAATATATGTAATAGAGTATGTAAATATTATGTCCGATACAAAACTAACAATGAAAATATAATGCGAGACTCGTGGTTTTCGGAGTTGTTTGCTTGATATTTATTATAAAACTAGCTTCAATTGACATGTTTATCGCTTTTCCGCGGAAACTTTGCAATTTTCCAGGATAAAAAGTAGCCTATAACTTGGCGAGAGCTTTTCTTGACAGATTAGTAAAGTTTGCATTAAAATCCGTTCAGCCGTTTTCACGTGATCCGCTCGCAAATATACAGACAAACAGATAAACAGACAAAAATTCTAAAACTGTTGGAACGTGTTCTGTTATCGATTCTAAGTATCCCCAGAGAAATTATTTTCGAATATCTTCCATGTTAAGACTTTCGAACCTCTTGAGCTTTATTACATAATAGATAGATTACACGACAGTAAAGAATCCTGGATTTTTTCTTTACTTCATTGAAAACAACTGACAAATTGACCTTTGTGCTTCAACCAAATCTAAAATATACTGTGCGAACGCGCTCTAACACGTCATTTATTACGCGTACGCATTTCTTAGAATTATTTCAAGTTACAAAGAAAACTACCATTTCTTAGTATAAAGTCCAGCTAGAGCGTATTCCTGCTGTTAGTTCATTGACCCGGATGCTAAAAGCTTGACCTCTCTGCCTCCGTCGGTACATCACTACTGACAAGGGACTATAAGCATTTAAAACTGACAAATTAATTAAAAGTTTTGACGCTCTGAGATTTTCAAGGCTTATCTTGCACTCAAAAACTCTGTTGTTTTTTACAGAATGTTTTATAGTCTTGAACTGTAGATTTATATTATACATACCAGACGAGTTATATTAATTTTGAAACTATCTAAATTCTTATGTCTTATGTTAGAAATGTCAGATAAATCCTAAATATTTCACAGCAATTCGCAAAAATTGGAAAAATAAGCACATTAAAATTATTTTAAATTGTAGCTATATTGTATTTCTCATACCTAGCCTTTTCATCTTAAAACAGAAACATTATACGGCTCTAGTTTCTTGAAATTATAAATTGTAATTACTGTTTTTTTCATCACTATTTTGATTCAATTTTCCACCTAGACGCCCATAATCTTGCTGAATGTGGCCTGTAGGTACCTGTTACCTTAGGCTCTGTCTACTCCGTAAGGGATGAAGACGTGATTTGTGTGTGTGTGTGTGTGTGTGTGATCATTGAAATACGGCAAAGATTTTTCCAAATTCACGACTCCATGAAGGAGTCATTTTAATTACACCATCATAATAAATTTACGATTAAAATATGAAATAAAATATCCAGAATAGCGAGCTAGGTCATAATAATAACTTGATTGTACCTAAATTTTAAATCTAGCGCCCAAACGGAGCCAAAGTAAATCATATAACTTAATTGCCCCTATATTTCAGTGCCAATGCATACTTAATTGAGAAAACATTAAGGTGGCGATTAATTTTTATCTCTATACCTACTTCCGTTTGATATTTTGACCGAAAGATAAAACACGAGGTTTTGATTTTGCATGCACGCCGGGACACAACGTCTAATCGGTTAATAACAACACAGAGACAAGCACTCAGAGTAGGCCAGCCATTGAAAAGTCGCGAGTGAGTATGAGTTTTAAGTGAAAGGATGAAAGATCATTAAACAAAATAATAAGCACAGTTTTAAATTCATTGGATCGGTTAGTGACATGAGAACATATTTACCACGATAAATAGGCTGACATTACTTTTGATAAGCTTCGATATTTGGACGCAGTTGTGCATACCATGATCACCAAGCATTTTGACACGCACACACATTTACTTCATTTACGTAGTCAAAATAGGGCGAGGACTTCCAAGCCCGTATTGTATGGGGTCACGGTAAGTAAGCCGACTTCCCGTTATAGCCTATAGGGAACGCCGGTTTTTAATAGATATTTGGGGGAGATTCACGGAACCCCTGTTGCTGTAGATCTCGCGAAGAAGAGGCGTTAATATATATATGCTTGGGGACTTTATACATCCCTTTTAAAAATGTATTTAATTTAGGCAGAGTTTAAGTATTCTAACTGTATTTTATTTTGAAAAAATGCCTTACTGCCAAGTTTCTTGCGGCACATTCTTCTTGACAATGATGCTATTTCCGAATGCGCTGGTTAGTTTAAAAAAAGATATCTAAAAGAGCCCTTGGTGGCCAATTTTCAAAAATTTTTTTTTGGACTTACCTTTCTGAAGGAGGTTTTACATAGGTACGACTACTGTATCGTCTTCGTTCTTTCGGCTCACGAGTCATGTGACTCGCATTATACACACGTAAAACAAGCCAACCGGTTCGAGCTAGCAATAAAATGTCTTTTCTTACGCAATCCTCTACGTAACCAGATTTGGCTGCAGTTGATGAATCTATGTAAATATGGTTTTGGGGGAATTAGCGGTGTTTTGGCAAAGCGGAGCGAATTGCAAATTTGTCAGCATTTTTAGGGACTGAAATAATATGGAATAGAATATTTGCGGTCCAAAGGGGTAATGCCGCCAGCTTCATGGGGACTCTGCCGCAGCCAGTAGGATTAGACGGGGTTTTCTTTTTATAACTTTTTTATTTGTAAATATAGGTTTTTTATAGTTATTATCTTAAAGTTAAATAAATCGTTACCAACTCACCCCTTAAATAACAGCAAGAAGCATGTGAGTCCGTTGAAGTTGGTTGTAACCCTATTATAATTTTAGTTATTTAAGTGTCAAGCCGTGGTAGCCTAGTGGTTGGACCTGTGGCCTCTCAAGCAGAGGGTCGTGGGTTCGAATCCTTGGCACCTCTGAGTTTTTCGGAATTTATGTGCAAAATTTCATTTGAAATTTGCCATGAGCTCTTCGGTGAAGGAAAACATCGTGAGGAAAGCTGCACATATCTGCTAAGCAATTCAATGTGGAAACTATAGCCCAAACCGTCCAATAAATGGAGGAAGCCTATGCCATGAGGTATCTACGCCGAATTATGCGATAGTTTATAAAAAAAAGACTATACAATATACTAAAATTGTAGCAAAACGGAATAGAAGGGGCTATAATAAATAATAAAATAAAGTGTCACTTCTGGACAGACAAGACCGAAGGAGATCCACACTTATCATTTCAGTTTTTTTGTGAGCTTCTTTTGTGAAGTTCTTTCCGCTGGCGTTCGTGTTTCAATGTGTGTATGTTTTTCGTATTTCTTTGCAGTTTTTTTTATCTGGATCTTGTTGAAAAACAGCGTTGAGCTTGCCTCAACATTATTCTGAGTGAGACCCATTTTACACCATTTCGGTACTTTTTTAATAAAGTTTAGTGCATATTTATAGCCTGCTTGTTTTCTTTTTTTTCTAATGAAACTGTTTCTCTCTATGTGTACTCGTATCGAATGTGTGTGAGTAAATATTTATCTCTCTCTTTCTCATGACGTATACCAGTAACATAAAAACGGCAAGAAATGACATAAGTTAATTAATGTTATAATTGATTCCGCACATGGCTTCAAGAAGCAAAGTGTTATCGTGTATATTTTTAATTCTCACCTACTTTCCGTTTATTGGGTGGCACTGGGTCAACCAATTTACCGGATAACATAACAGTCATTTTGCACACAAATTTATATTACATTTGACATAATTATCGTATATACCTATATAACATAAATCTCCATAACCATCAAGTTATTTTGTACAACGAGGCAACGAGCAAGTGCCTCAGCCCATTACAACACCGGAACATTATAGATGCATTGCCAGCCTAGAGGCCTGAGATAAAATACGCCATGTGCCAGTAATTTCACCAGCTCGGCTGTCCTACTCGCTATGCCGGATAACAGCAGCGCAAACGTTGCTGCTTATCGGCAGGATTGGCGAGTAAAATGGTATTAGTGATCTGATGAACGGTCCCTGCACAAACCCACAAAAGATGGTGTCAGGTGGCGAATTCCCATTTATATTTGCTCGGTTGCCAACTTATTTCAGTACAAAAAATAAATAACAGATAGCTGCAATGTAAAAGTCTACTGAATCGCGCCTAGGCGAGCCTCCCCGAAATTCCTTGCATAAAGAACACAAAATACACAAAGCCAAATAAAAACCCTAACCTTTAAAGGCAACATAGGATGATACCAAATCTAAATGCCCTCTTAAAAAAAATAGTATTCAGTCATTTGTTTTTACGAAACAATTCGTTTCTCTATGGTCACGATCTGTATTGTCTATGTCGTGATTTTTGCAAAATGTTATTGAATTAATATCCGCAACATTTGTTTTATCTGTCACGCAATACAATATCGGAATCGCGTTAATAATGCTACATGAAATCTTGCGCAATTATAGTTTAAAGTTTTCACAAAATTCTGAGAAACTTGAAACGTTGAGCCTACGTGAGCTAACGCCCGTTTAAATCTGCCTCGGGGAAAATCCATGAATCATTGCAAATAAGGAGAGATATCCGAAAAACTAGAGTTCTGATAAAAATGTACTAACATTTAAGACTGGAAATTATGTTTAGAACATGATTACTCTACTAGCAGACGCCATAGACTTCTTTCACATGGACTTCATTTTTAATTAAATAATGAAATGTTTTACTTAATAAACTTTTATTGATATTAATTGTTTTTCTTCTCGTCGTTTGATTTTGGTGAAACGAAATCAGGTTAAGTCAAATCTGCGAAAGCTACAGACAGTAAAAATCTACAAACTATTAAAATGTAGGCGAGACTAGTAATTGATAATACTCAATTTAATCACGATGATTTCATTATAATTCATTTCGTAAAATATCTCCATGTGGCATTGTACAATTCGCCACGTCATAAAAAATCAAACATTCTTCGTCCTCAATCAAACATTATTCTCCTTTACTTCGACACTTTTTTTCCTTCTTACTTCAACTTTTCTAATAAGTGCCCTCAAAGTATTCTATCATTTCATCTCAAAATATCCTTAAAACATCCTTTTTTCTTTTTTAATTATATGTAAAAAATTCTGGAGTATTTCAGCCAGTTATTTTTGATTTAATAAAACCCTTAGACACTATAGACTTTGAACAACGAACATTGTACGAAAGCCTTTAGCAGCTAAGGTTAAACAATCCTGAAATACATTTGCAGGGGTGTTCAATCGAACTAACTTAACCTACTAAAGTATTTCGGATCATTATTAAGACAGTGTTGATATCAAACGCAAAGGTATGCCTCGCCCTTTACCCTTTACATTCTGCTTCTGCCACAAAAAGTGGTGGGAGGCTCGCAAATATGTCTAATGGCGGGAGAAAGTGGTTGCTCTTCCGCCATCGCAATACAGTCGGCGCGGGAGCATGTGACGCTCCGATCATGTGACTGGGTGCAACAATGCTCGAAGAGGGGCCGCGCTTGCGAAAACTTAACCTCACACCAACTTACCATTTACCACACTACTCACTGCAATGGGTTCTGAAGTAACAGTATAAGGTCGAAATTTGTTTTCCGCAACGTTTTGTTCAAATCACGTGCTAGGAAAACTTAGCCTTACATAAAGTAGGCTACAATTACCGTCGCGGTGCGTTTGTATTTCCAGCATGTTTCTATTGGCGTAGATCGGTTGCATAATTAATTGAATCGTTTGTATGCGTGTTTGTAAGATTTGAGTACACACCTATTTGCTATCCTTATCTCTTAACGGCTTTCAGTAATTAAATTTGAATAAGTGAGAGGTACATAGACACCGTAATTTGGGGCAGTTAGTATGTAATTTATTTTGAGCGAGTTTATGGAAAGTTCGTGCGGTTATAATGAGTTTTAAAAGGATGTAAGCAAAGTGATCATTGATCATTTAGTATTGTTTAGACTCTAAACTTTAGAGTGTTAGTTTTTAAGTTCCGAAAGAGTGCCAATAGGACCTTAAGGCTCCTTTGTCTGTCTGTTTTTCCTCTGTGGACAGACATGTCCGTCTGCAACAGTGAAATCCTTCGAACAGTATTAATTTATAGACATCTGAATTTTTTTACAGAGTATGTACTACTTCTTCCATGCTGGTCTGGGAGTAAAGAAAAAACATAGAATTTACCAGTTGCTTCTCTTCCCGCGCAGGTGGTAAAAGCCCGTGGAGGGAATGGCTGAAAGTCTTAGTAATCATGTCATAGGCATTGCGGCTAGCAACCCATCACTATTTTGATTACCCTTTCCACCTATACGGCCTTAATCATCCTAAATGTGGCCTTAAGGTTTTGTTACTTTAGGCTCCGTCTAGCCCGTAAGGGATTACTACTGATCCCCCTGTTATAGTATATTAAAGTCAAAATAATTATAACATGGTACATTATCTTTGGCATTTTGCTCGATCGATGGAAATTGAGCTTAAAAGGACGAAAACGAACCTTTCGTGTATGAGGCCGACTCTAACTTGACCAGTTTTTTTAAGTAAGCGAGATTGCGTAAACGCAAATAATCGCTGACATGGTGCCCGCATCGCACGTCTGTGATAATGGTTCCTTATTTGACAATGGGTCGTACCTACCTTATAGTAATGTTTATACATCGAGCATGTAGGTAGGCAATAGAGTGGAATGAAAATGCAAGGTAAGCGTATGAAAAAAACCATTACAGCTATCGCTGCACTCTGATTGACGAGCCCAAGGTCAACGTCTAATTATCAAATAGCATGGTGATTAATGCCCACTTGTATTTAATAAAATTAAATATAAGTAGGTAGGCCAACCGAGTTTAAACGAAAACTGACCTAATTTGGGTACCATTAGAACTCATCTCCAGTCTTTATACGTGCCACTGGACATGTATTTGGGTTAAAATTTACTTTCATGCTGGTCAGGGAGTAAAGAAAAAACAAAGTACTAGTGACTCCTCTTCCCGCGCAGATGGTAAAAGCCCATCGAGGAAATGAGCGAAAATCTTAGGAATCATGTTATAAGCGATGCGGCAAGCAACCCATCACTATTTTGATTCTCTTTTCCACCTATACGCCCACAATCATGCTAAACGTAGCCTTTAGGTCTTGTTACCTTAGCCTCTGTCTACCCCGTAAGGGATAAAGACGCGATTTATGTATGTATTAATTAATAGTCAATTTCTTGTAATACCTTACATACTGCATTGCATACCACATTCGTATAGAATGTCAAGATTTACCGAAAAGTCAGGGACACTAATAGGAAATCTCATTATTTGATCTGGTAACCCTACCCTTATTTGACCTATGTTACAGGATCCAGTACAATAGGTTAGAGTTCAAGGCATTGCGTCAGCTAACAAACAGATAGCAGAAGCACAGTATTAAATAAACTCAGTAAGTGATCTACAAAGAAATTCGTAGTAGCGTAGTGGCTCGTGTGGGAACCAAAGCCTAAACCCGCTTCTTCTAGTCTAGAGCAGGGTTTCCCAAACGGTATGTATTGATATATTTTTCAGTGTTTGATGGAGAAATATCGATTGACTGCTAAAAAAATTGGTCTTGGGTGTATTGGTCTGTCTTTTTTTTTTTTATTATTATTTTTTAATCGTTTGTATGCCTGTTTGGTGCGATTTGTTAGCTGTTCGTCTAGCTCGCTGTTGGTCCGGATTTTAGGGCAAATTACGTGTTGGACGAAACGCTAATTGGACAAACAGCAACCTGGACCAAATAAGAATCGGACAAACGTCTAACTATTCCATTGTGCACAATTTCCACATATGTAGATTGTAGACTTTACACTACCAGTGACCGCATAGCGCGTTGTGTAGGTATACTTAGGTTATTGTGTGTTGGGTTACTGCGCCGGAGTCGGAGGTATTCGGAGGTGTGTGGCCAATTATCGTTCAAACACACGATCATCCGACGAGCCGGAATCCTGCGCCTGCGGTCGCGGAGCACGCTATCAAACTTGGCACGACCCAGTCGTACTGTTTAGTTGTATAGTTGTCAGAAAATCCTTTAATGTCTTAGAACGTCAAACACTATTAACTTTATAAATTATCTCCAGTCGACATTAACGTAAACAAAATACTTTTACTTACAAGTCCAATGTGGCAGTCAATCTTGTAGTTTGTTGATGTGGGAAATGTCATCAAGAAATTGTAAAGAGCTTTTTTGGTCGATTATACATACCATTAAAAAATACAAAAAAAAACATTAACATATATATGGATTTAAAAATATCAAGATAAATAACCTGGATATACGGACGAAGGGAGAGCACCCACTTCATTCCTTAGCAAATCCATTCCTTTTTTCCTCTCTCCCTTTCAATAGTTTTTTGTTATTAAAACAAATAAGTGCGAATAAATCGTTAGAAAAACTACCTCTTATTTTTTTTTAACTTATTTTCCACGTTGCCGGCTTACACTGTCAGATAGGTACCTAACAATTTAACATAAAAAAATAATAATAATATTTAAGTTCAGTTTTAATGTACCAGACCACATTTCCTGCTAAAGAGAAAATTTCCACATCCTTTTCAACTCATTTGGTTGCACTGTCCAAAATTATAAACCGTTTAAAAAAACTTTAGAAAATATGAAAACACTTGCATATTATTTCTCAAAATCTACACGTAAAACGTTCTCGTAGGCAAAGCGGATCTGTTATTCTGCGCAGCCTATGTTAGATCCATGTTAACAAGTGTTGGCAGGCCAGCGGCATTCTTAAACGAGGCTGCACTAAAATCAGATGCATACTGCATTTTAAACAGACCCTTGGAGTTGCACTTTGCACTGCACCATAATAATATAAAATTTTGTATTCAAAGCAGTGAAATCATTATGTCACTGCTATTTTTCCTTGGCTTTCAAACAAATACTGCCTTTTTGGAATTAAAGTACTATTTGTGCAGATCGTGATGAAATTTATCATCATCATTTCCAACCTTTATACGTCTTAATGCCGGGCTCACGGGGGCTGGCTACTCCAAAATTCGATTTTCGAAGTTCCGTCTCTCTCCTGCTCAAATTAATAACTATTAGTAAGAGCGGAACGGCCCGAAAGGAAATTCGAAAATCGAATTTCGGAGTATAAGGCCAGGTTTATTCTCCATCGGTGTGCAAAAATGAGGGTAGACCGTGCCCGACACACAACCTTAACATCCACCCGGAATTACTTGAGTCTTCCCATGATCATGACGCATGCAATTGCATCAAAATAAGCTCGTTACAGGTAATTGTAGTCCACTTCCCATAGAATATACACCATATATCGAAGCTAACTAACATAATTAAGCCACCCTTTTCTGAAACTCTCAGAAGTAAAAAACGTTATACTTGTATGAACCTACGGTTAGACCTTACCTCCCTTTTTTCGAAGAAAAATCTTTATTATTTTAACTTCAAAATAGCGATCTACTTAGGATGAAGTTTACAGGCTTAAGAGCGTAACAGTATCCTACTTTTATTTTAGGGTATGTTCCACTAAAAGTTTTTGAAGAACAATATTCTCCTAAACTTAACTAAATCGATAATAAAATTGATACTACCTTTTTATGTGGCACCGTCATTTCTTAACAAACACGCATATAGTGATTAACACATAAAAAGTCAAAAGTCCAAGTCAAAGGTCTTTATGTTTTTCTAAACATAAAGACCTGTGATTATTTAATAAGATTTTAGTGAAACAGTTTAGGTTTGTTCTGACATTGTTCTACCTAAATTAAGCATGCAATTATTTTGGGTACTTAGAAGCTTCTTGGACGAGGTTAATTTTTAAAGTTCGTTATTCATTAAACAATTTGTTCTTTGCATAGTACATTCGGCAGTTATTGTTACTACTGATTTGTTGTATAAAGTACGCGAGGACTCAAGAGGGTCTAGTAACAGTATTCCTCCACCGTGCGGCGAAGCTCCGGTAGATGCTCAAATGTCAAGGCCGTCACTGAGAGGCACATGACTCGCCATGTCATGTGATTCGCATTTTTTTTAAAATAAACGTGTTGTTTTGCAAACGTTAGGAATTTGGCTTCTGATTAGCTGTTGCGATGCTACCTTGTTTTAACTTCAACAAAGGAGGGTTATTCAAGCGTATGCCTTTGTACACGTATGGATTTTAATGTTTGAAAACTGTGTTTGTTTTTATTTTTGTACAATGAAGTGTTTACAATTAGGTGCACACATATTATGTTTTTTGTATTATATTGTATATTACTTTGTCGGCTGTTGTTTCAAGTCGGTTGATGTTTTCGTAATTTATTACACCAAGTTGGGTACAGACGGGTAAATATTAAATGCATATATTGTATGTATCATAACTGGAGGGGTAGGTAACAAGTAGGCAGGTCGTGTTTGAGGTATATTAAAAAGACTATTAATTTTTCAGTACAGCCGAGGCAAATAATAAAATTAATCTAGAAGTATTTTATCTGAACACATCTATTCTGCAAGTTATTTATTATTGAAGGTGTTTAATCACTTGCCTTGTATTCATTTATAAAGGAACTCATGGACTCATGATTTGGAACCTTATCACAGTAAGGTAATTGCTCAAAGTTGTTTATGATTATGGGGGCAATGTAAACATTGTTCCATAGTGCCTAAAGAACAATGGGGTAAAGGTGTTGCGTATAAATATTTTTTACATTTAAACATACTTGTATTAAAAAGGAAGGAAATTGAAAGGTACATACAACGCCATCTTTTCGTTGTGCGGCGAACTGCAACTGAACTTAGTCGCATACGTTGACCGCATTCTTGCGAAACGCTTGCACGCAATGAAAAGGCTTCTTTATTTTAGTACCGCTACCTGTCGTTAGATGGTGCTGCTTGTCATGATTATAAAAAAGCGTACTTTCGTTTATTTTAGCATTATTATTTCAAGTATTAATTACACAAGTACAATTACTCGTATAAGTGGTGATTAAAACATTTGTCATACATATAAAAATGCATCTGTAAAATTTTTGCTATTCAAGTCGTTTGCCCGTTGATGTCTAAAGTATGAACTTGGCATATTTTTTGGTGTTACGAAACTAGGATAGTAAGTCACATACAAAATAAATCGATAATTAATTAAAGTTATTACTTAAATATTGTTAAACGAAACGAAATTGACTCAGCACAGTTTTTCGTAACAAATATCACATTTTATTCATGTCGTGAATTCCAATCCAGTAGTTATTTCTTAATACGTTTGAAAAGTTTTCAGAGTCACTTAACTAATCTAAAAAAGATAGTAAATTGTAACAACAACCATTACTCCTTTCACCTATTGCGGTGAAACCAAAGAAGTTTTTAAAACCATTTATTTAGTGCCAAAAAATAACACTAACAGTTGTTACTCAACTAATTATCTAAAACAAAAAACCATTCAGAAATAACTTAAAACACAAAAACCGTGTCACACTCATAAGAAGCTTGGAACAAAAACATATTTCCTATGCAAATGCAGATATTTGTCACAATAGTTATTACACGTTGCCAAGTTACTGGCACAGTTACAGCAGCGTATGTAACCAGTTAATGTTTAACCGTTGTGTTGTGACACATCCGCCTCTCATACATTTTAGTATCATTGAACAAATTGATTCCTGGCCCACTGTGGAACCCTCTCACAGTAAATGACATAGTGACGTTGCATTGAATTGGCAAAGAAAATCATTACGTTTACTGCGAGAAGGATCTACGGTGGATCCGGAATCAAATGGTTCGACTGTAGGTACATAGTCCGGCTAAGGAAACATGAAACTGGAATCACGGCTAAGACACAATACAATACAATACATACATACATACATACATACCGTCACGCCTCTTTCCCAATACAATAACTCTAATTCTAATAAGATATTGTGTTTTGTGATGCGACCTATTCTCCATTCCAGTCCATTTTAACGTCTTCGTAAACAAACCGATTTCATCTGAATTCCTGCAATTAGCATCGCATTCACCGAGATGTTGACGGGTCAAACTTGATATCTCACGACATTTTACAACAATTATACTATGATTATTATATTCTTATTACATTTTTACTTGGGGAACTGGTTTATTTTTAAAAGCGTTAAAATAGATTGGAATGGACTACATTTAGAGCCTGTATAATGAATAATGAAATATGAAACTGGAATCACGTGGCTAAAAACTCTGTGTGTTGTGACCTGTGTATATAATATTGTGCCCCAAATAGGCCAAATACTGTATCGCTGATCGTTCATACTGTTCTTAATATCAATAAGCTCTATAAAAGGCAAACCGTGACTAATTTATCGATCAACGTTTTCGGCAGACAGATAATTACTGTGATATGCACCCGCTGAGAAAGGATTTGGCGACAGGGCCGGATTAGGGTGGTTGAAGGAATTTCGCTACAAAATTTAATTCTGCGCAGACGAAATCGCGGGCAACAGCTTGTCTAGTATATCACAATAATCCATAAATAATGTACTTTCACACTGTATTTTAGGTCGCAACATTTTTTTTTAATTTTCCGCGTAATTCCACTCTCATTTTTTTTTTAGTCAGACCCGTGAATAGGGAATATGTTTTTCTTAAATTTAGAGTCGCACCCTAAGAAAGTTTTGAATGTTTAAAGGTTAAAAAAGCGACGTCTGACAGCTGTCATTCTTGTACACATTATTGTACGTGTGAAAAATTTGACTTGGTTATAGAAATCAAAAATTATTAAAAAGTATAAACAATACAAGTCAGCGGAGTCACTGCCATAGCAGCCATTTAGTTTCATTTTTAGTTTGTTATAAAATTTACAGATGCAAATATAAAATTTGTTTAGCGTTAAATAAGTTCTTTTAATCCCAAACTTGAAAATAATATGGTTATGGTTATATAATACGGTCGAAAAACTCTCAAATTACTTGCTGCTTGTTAGCGGTTTTTATTCCCACTAACGTAAGCCTCGTATTGTATAATGAGCAAGTGTATCATCTGATGGTAAGTGATTACCACCACCGATGGACACCAGAAACACCAAAGGATTGCAGTTGCGGCACCTCATGTGCCAGTAATGTCAACGGCTGTTTCACTCTCCTCGCCTGTGGAACAAAAGCCTCCCATTCACAATTAAGTACCGTTAAGTAAATTAAAAGATTGATGGAGTGACGACAAATATGAAGATGGAAAGTTATCGAAACTGTCAAATTCTCTGTAAAGTTAAAATTGGAAAATTTCAGAAAATTCTTAAGTCCCTTTAGGTATGTTAGAAAGAAAGAAAAGAAAGAAAGAAGAAATTTATTCCTTTTTGCAAGACACACAAATATAAGATAATATACACAATTTTATAGAAAATAAACAAGGTAAAACAAAAAAAAACAAATCAAATTCCTTAATTTCTTGTGGAATTTTCCTGATTTCTTCAAAAGTTTTCCAACATAATGGAAATTTTCCGGAACTGTCTCATCAGTGGGAGTGTCACATCTGCGTGTGAGTGCGCTGTGCCGCGCTGGCCCACAATCGCGACCGGTCGGTACTTTCTTTCGGGTCTCACTTCCGCCCGCAAGCCTCCACGCATAAGGATTTGAAATACCGGCTAGTTCCTGCACAGTTTTGTTGCTACTTGCGTCTCTTTTTAACTACAGAAGAATGATAGAGACGCCCTGAATCGGAACTGCGAAAATTCTGTCTGGTTAAAGGACTCGAGATACGGGCTAACCCACACAGGTTTTGTAACTATTTGCATCTCTTTTACATTTCAAAAGAAAGATAGCGACGCACTGAATAAGAAATGAGAAAATGACGATTGTCAGCGAACACGCACTTTAATAATTAAAAAAAATGTCAGGACATATTACATTGCGAAAGGGATGTGAGTGCTGCATGTTAGCAAAAGAAAATACCTACTGGATTTATCAAATGTTTGTTGGTGAAAGGATGGGCTCCTATTTTTTTTCTTTGTTTACATTGATTTCTTCTAATCTAATAATCAGTGGCGTGCACTGGAAGGGTCGCCAAGGTAAGCAGCAGGAAGATGACGCATCACAATTTCTAGACACTGCATACCCTGACAACTCTTTACTGCACGCCCGAACTAATAAATAATCTTCGTGACGTGAATAATGTTCAGCAGTACAGTAACTTAATAAACATGCTTAGCCTTTGACGTGGTAAATTTATTTCTTGTAAAGCGTTATAATACGAATGAATATACATAATTATATGTACGGATGTTATTGATACGTAAATGAAATAACCAGGTAACCATCCATAACAGTCGAGCTCGCAAGGAAGTGCGACAAAATGATCGATAACTATGTCACATTGCGAATACATTGACCTTATGACGACAAGTGCGGCCCGAACTATTTGTATAAGAGAGTATGCGTGTGAGTGTGTTGCCGTGCAAGCGAGCAACAGGGCTTTTGGGAAATGTCTAGCGCTTTTACTTCTTCTTCGTCTTCTCTCCTTAATGGCGGCCGTAAGGCTTGGGCCAATGTCAGTGTGGTAAAAATATAAATCAAAAATCTTGTGACAAAAATGTCGGCAACGTAGTACGGTAATGGTCAAAGACCCCCTCCCCCCCTGTCGGGCTCTTAGCCAACGTATAACGATATCCCTCGGAGACCGCCAGGAAATCATAAACCGGTGCCCAGGGTGCACCGGAACAAGCACTGCACTTCCCCTCGGACGGATCCAAAAACGAACCGCAGCTTTTGATCACACGCGAAGGTAACCCGACTCGCACCCCCCAGCGCTTTTACTTGAGATAGGGGCTTGACAAGACTTGTCATAGGGGAAATAGCTAATAGAGTGGAAATGTCATGATAATTCATATGAAAAAAAATGTAGCCTCTCAGCCAGCCAGCAGATACTGGAGTAGGTCAAACAGCAATCATGGTCGATATGGATATAGTTAATGATTAGCCGTTGCATGGCATAGTGAATAAAATTTGATTAATTAAAAAAAAAAGTACCTATCAAAATTCGTTAAGGCTTTGTTCCCTGTAGGAGCTAAAAGTAGACGATTGCGAAATTACTAATGTGTCACAGACTTGGATTACTATTTGGTTATTTCTTCAACGGTTTTGACACAATAAAAGCAATTGCAATGCTTGTCTGTTATTCGGTTTAGGTACCTATTACTGCCAGTAGGTAGTCGAATTGACTTCTAATTTGGTGTACATTGGTGTCATTTACGTCAAGTACGTTCAGAAAATCTTGTAGCAAACCACATTTTTTCAACAAAAAAAAATTGGCCACTATTTAAAAAGCATGGACTTCAAACTTGCCCAGCCGCATTACGCGGCAGTGTGTGTTAGAGACTCAGTTTGAGCGAGAGAAAGTCCTCGAGGCCCATTCACAACCCGCATACAAATATTTGTGGACGCCTACAACACCAAAACCGGCCTTAAGCCTTTCTCAGCTTGCGATATCGATGCTGGCAGGATGAACGACCAGTTTACTAAGTTTCTAGAGTTTCGTAGCTCTAAAGGAAAAAACGGAAGCCTTAAGGATCACTTTGTTGTCCGTTATCTGTCCGTCCGTCTGTCTACATAGACCCTTTTTCTCTGGAACGCGTAGAGGTGTAAAGGTGAAATTAATACCAAATACAAGTCTGCTTCTCTTCCCTCGCAGATGGTAAAAGTCCATCGAGGGAATGGGCATAGAAATCATGACTTACAGGCGATGCGGCTAGCAACCCATCACTATTTTGATTCCCCTTTTCACCTATACGCCCACAATCATGCTAAACGTGGCCTTTAGGTCTTGTTACCTTAGGCTCTGTCTATCCCGTAAGGGATAAAGACGTGATTTGTGTGTGTGTGTGTACCAGTCTGCTGCCCCTTAGAACTGTGAAAAAATCAACCCTACAAGTTAACTCTCAATCAAAAGATACAGGCATTAGAAAAGGTGTTTCCGTACAAATTAGAAAAGGCGTTTCCATACAAATTGCTGCGCTCCCAATAATAGGGGATACTTCCAGTTGTCCCAGAAATTTGAATTTGGGGCAATACTAACCCACATCTGCTGAAGTACTCTAGATTAATTTGAAGACACTGTAGATACTTTTTTATTGGTCGAAAGTCAAACGTATCAATAATAAGAAACGTTTATTGTATAAAACCGTGTACAATTGTGATAACATGATTTTTATAAGTTTTTATATATTATTATTACTTATTTATATCTATATTTTAATAATTCGTACAAAAGTATTAATTTAAATTATAAAACTACATACAAAGTAAAAAACCTTAAGTTTATTTTTAAATTTATTACCATCTAAATATTTTATATACTCGGACAAATGATTATAAATCTTTATACCGTTTACATAGACGCTCTTTTTAAGTATATACTCGTAGCTAGAAGGTTGGACTATACACAGTATATCATATTTATATTGCGATCGTAAGTTTTTCTTTTTTTTAATAAATGGTAATTGGAACATTTTCTTAATTAGACTTTTTGTCGGTATGTTGTGCGTGCAACAAAGAGTAATAAAACGCAACATCCACTATTGCACCGAACAATTGACTAGAATAAAAAGGCACATATTTAAAAAGGGCATATTTCCACTACGCTTTTGTTTCGAATTAGCCTCTCAGTCTTAACTTTAAAGTTACGTTTTGATGCAATAAAGTAACGTTACGTCGTTTTAAAAACTTTGATTGGTAACTCCGTGTGAACATTAATTTGTCTGTTAGTTCCCATGAAAACAGTAATTACTACGTTAAACTATATTTTACGTTGATATGGTGAGAGTTCCTAATATCACATAGAACCGAAACCATGCGAAGCGACCACATAGCTTTTAGAGTCATAGACGGGCAAGGGCGGATCCAGGGGGGGGGGTCATGGGGTCATCGCCATTCCCGCGATAAGATAGTCTGCGCGAGAAGAGATGCGGATGGTTCACTCTGTTTTTTCTTTTAAATTTAATCGTCTGAAAAGGGAGGCATTTTTCTACTATTGTTTGTATTTATGTATGTATGTAAACTATATGTGCAAAATAAAAATAAATCAAATACAATTGACAAACACTGAGATACATGTACGGTCAAGTGCAAAAATAAGTATCGATACGAACTTCTCAAAAATATGTCCCACGACCTTGTTACGCCGGTGTAAGAGTGTATGGTACTTATTTTTGAAACTTTGACTAGATATAATATTATTACACTTGACTGTACATTACAAATTTATTTATTTTATTAGTGAATATTACCTGTATATTATAATTTTACCTGTAGAAACTTCGAAAGGATATACCTAATATAAATGTACTCTCAAGGTAAAGTGTTTCAAATATCGGTTATTATTTCAATCAAATTTGAGGTTTCTGTTTTAATAAAAAAGAAATAAGTAGGTATTTCAAGTCATAATGTTCTCATTGCGCATTTGATGACAACTGCCTGAGTATTAGAAAAGCATACCTAATACTTACAAATTGAAAATTACGAGTTAGTCTCGAGAGGAGCGAGATAGCAGAATCACTATTTTTATTTGTTTACATTTTTTATTCGCACGGATGCACCGCGTAACTAACACGGTGTTGTCACAATTATCGACATATTTATACCAATTTATAAAAAAAATATCCTTAAACGTTCCTCATGAATCGCTCTAGAAATAGAAGAGCAGCAGTGGAAATATAATTAGAGGAAACTTCAAAACAAAATTTCAATGTCGCGTAAGAGTTATTCGAAAGCGATTCCGTGTCAGTTATATTTTCGGCAGCGTAAAGTGAATGAAGCGAATAAAAATGAAAGCAAATTAACAGCAACAATAAAAAACCGGAATATAATGTTTATATATACTAGGAGATTTATAATGTACGGAACTTGTTATCTAAGATACTCACTCAGTAAGTTTAACTTCTTACTTAAGCCTTTACCCGCGACTTTGTCCAGGTACATAGAATTTGCCTATCTATGTATCTATTCTTTACGGGATGAAAAGTGGATTATGACTTTTCCGGGCCCATAACCTATCTCTATATCATCATCACATTTGCCGCCAGTAAGTTGCTCCGTTTCTAAATCTCAGAAAGAAAGAAATAATCTCCATAACAGACATTTTCATATTTATGTTTAAATGAATACAACGCATACTTGTTATGTTGTGTTTATATACTTGCTAACGCCCGCGGCTTTTCTCCCGTGAAAGAATTATCTATTTCATGAGAATTTAAAAATATCCGTTCACCATAACATGAAGAAGCTTCTGTAACATTTCAACCTTCTAGTTTCAGGATTATGGGCTGGCTATTGATGAGTCACTCAAACAGACAGGATTTGTAAGACTTGTAGCTACACTAATAATTACCTACATGAACACAGTTCAAAATAAATGAAGACTATTATTATACTAAATTAAGTAGAATGTCAAGAGAGTCGTTTGACTTAAAAGGGTCAAAATATCCTCAGAAATAACCGGACACTTCTTGAGTAATGCTTTAGAATATAGATTTTTTTAGTAAATAAGTATTAGATAGGTACTAAGCCGACTTAATCGTAAGATGTATGGCTTATAAAATAAATGATATTAAAAAAAAAGTATTAGATACTAATTGAAATAGTTCAAATACCTACCTATTTTATAAGGAGTGCATTAGCAGCAGAGTTCATTTCATCCACTGGGTATAACAACTATGTGTCAACCATTTTTTTTCTTAACCAATGACCAATAATTTGTAAAAAAACAAAATAGTATTTATATATATTTTTAATATTTTCAAATTTTGTAAAGCAATAACACACGAAATGACTCTTTCACTTCAATCGCTGCTTAATTTTCTAATTTTCTGCGAATTTTAACAAATTTGAAGCTTTCTAAACAATCGACTCACGACGGCAGTGGCGGTAGAAAGTTATCACACGGCAATAATGTCTGATTAAATGTGAACTAATTCACCAGTAATGGATTTAATCGGACACGTTACGTTGTAGCAAGTTCTAGGTCAAAGAACAACACGTTTATTGTCACGATTATACACTCGTTGAGTCTAGTGTGAAGCTCAATTCACTCGAATACCCGCCGTTGCATAATGTAAAAGCTGCTCATACAAGATACATCGGTATCATTATCAATCGTCTAAGCTTTACGTCACGTTATCAATTACACCTTAAAGCACATTAACATACATAACTTTGAGTGAAAGTACGGGGCTGGCCCGCTCATACTAATGTTCAAAATGTTTAAAGATTCCGACTTGGCCCTCGCACTTTTCTCCGTCGAGACTCGAGTCGGTAAACAAGCTGAATAAATTAATCGATTCAACCTAGTCTACACTCTTCGATTCATAGATCAGAAATTGTTGCCAAAATGGCCTTTAATACAGAACAATTTACCTAGCCAATTTTCGTTATAAAGTATGAATAAAATGACTTTTGACTAATTTGTCAAGTTTAATATTTAATTGATAGTTGAATTGTTGTAGTTTGGTCGCGATTACGGTTTGAAACTGTTCGGAGTGGTGTAGCGGTTCTGCGCGCGCGCTGCTCTGTGCGCGCCGGCTACCATCACTACTTTCCTTCCCTGCGTGTGTGACGTAACTCTATAAAAGAGTGCGCAGTGAAGACGCCGCCGCTATACCGTTTCCGTTCGCCAGGCCCGGACATAGCGTCCCGACCACCGGTACCCAAGGACGCGAGCGGAACCTCTTCCGCTGGAGCCCCCAGCTCTCAATCCAGGACTCAACAGTGACCCCTAGTTCAACAAAAGGTGAAGTGCTTCCAAGGATCAGTGCACGTGTGTGTGATAGTGTTGTGATATCGTGATGGCAACAGTGTCGTGTGGTGCGATGGAGTGCGAGGCACTGTCGCGATCGCGGTAGAGATGTTGGTATTAAAGGCCTCTGTTTGTTTCAGATACGAGATGAGGTCGTTGTTCTTGTTAGCGGCGCTGTGCTGCTTAGTGTTGTCAGCGACGGGCAGTCCCATCGCGCGACCTGAGGAGGCGCAAGAGAAGGAGGTCGGAAGGCAGGCGGCGGCTGCAGCGGCCCCGGCCGCACCTGCCGCTTCTGCTGACGATGACGACGATGACGACGATGACGATGACGACGACGATGTTGACCTAGACGACGCGCTGACAGGTAAGCTCCAATTTTTAAAAAGCAAATTCACAACGAGCGGCCGGCTAATGGCCAGTGTCATGAAATTGACACTAAATGAAAACCAAACAGCAGCTCCCGGTTTGCTGGTACGGTATTATCGTGCAATTGTGACTAGTCAAATATACGAATAGCGACCTGTTGATGAGTGGTACCGTTCAAGGAACTAACGGTAAAACATTCAACGTTATGATATTTGCACCATGGTCATTTTTATAGCACACGTCAAAGGAATTTAAGACGATATATTATGCAGACAATTTATTCCGTCTATCAACACCTGCAGCATCATTAGAGGAATGGTAATCATGATGAATGATATTAATCTCGTGCATGTAGGTACGTAGATGACACGATAGTGACGTGCTTTACAATAAAAATTGCTCAAGTCACTTTTAATTACGAGTTACAAGTCGTGAGTGTACAATTTAAAAGCTATACACTCGTTTCTTCGGGCTGTTGGGTAAAAGCTTCAAAAAGGAAAGCGAGAGCTTTTGAGACAATGCCACCGTTTTACTTAACTTTCTTTATTTGAAATCGAAACAATCTAGAGCATTGTAATTAAAAAGATCAATACAATGGCGCCCATTTATCAGAACGTCGAAAGTGTTACGTTTCTTCGATAAATTCCTGAGAATCAGGACGCGGGCACCGCGGAATGTGAGGCGGCCGGCGTGACAGCCGCGCTCAATACTTAATTAATTCAAACAGAAAGACTCAATCAGAGAAATTGATGCTCCTCTGCTTTCTAACGACGAAAGTCTCGCGCAGGACGTCACGCGCCACCGCCGTCTCTGATTAACTGTTTGTTTAACAGTTCATTTGCGTTAAGGTGATGCTAATCGCACTAATGAACACGTTACGTTACAGCCTACTTACCCTAGCGCTTTGGTTTTTAATGTGTTTTATTTTTGCTTTAGGCGATGATGATGACGACGACGATGACGAAGACGCCGATGACGATGATGAGGAGGCTGATGATGACGACGATGATGATTACTTGGAAAGATTCTTCGATGACATCTTAGGAGGTAAGTTCCAGTACAACTGATCTCCAATATGGTTTATAATCGTTAATGTGCGCTTGACATTATTTTTTTATATCTACAGACGATGAAGATGACGATGACGATGAACCATCACCGGTGCAGTCAGTCGTTGCTCCCGCCGACACTGTGGCTGCCGTGCCTGCCGCACCCGCCGCCGCCGCCTCTGAAGAAGTCGCCGCTGTTGCTGAAGAAGCGGGAGAAGCCGAACCAGAAGCAGCCGCTGACGGCGAAGAGCTAGAAGGAGGCCAGAAAGAGCCCGCCAGCGCAGAAGTTGAACCCGCCGCAGCAGTTGAAGAGGCGGCTGCCTCTGACGATGCCGACGACGACGATGAAGAAGATGACATCGCTGATGTACTCGACCCCGAGGAAGACGACGACGACGAAGAGGATGACGACGACGATGACGATGACGACGATGACATCACTGACGCCCTCGGCAGAAAGGACGCTGGCAAACAAGCACGTGAGTCCAAAAAGCTGAAGGCTAGTCTCGTCAAACACACAAAAAAGTCAGGGAAAAAAGCCAATTACCTGGGTAAAGTAAAGAAAACCAAAGCGACATCGGCAGCGGCAGCGACGGCCGAGCATAAAAAGTTCAGATAGTGAGTACGCCGCCGCTGTCCAGGGCGCCGCCCGCATCCACCTGAGAGACCTCCGCGGTCCCCTCCTTTAGCTTAGCTATTTATTGACTATTTATTTATTCTATTTAATTTATTATTATTTATTAAGTGAGTGTGTTTGATGTGTGAAAGTGTAAGTATGGAACCGAGAGAGTTAAATTAATGTCTAGATCATGTCACACTGGTCTCGTGGCAATTTATTGGAAATAAATCTGTTGTTCTAACTCGTTGTGTGCAATTTTTTATCAAACCTTCAGAATGATTTGTGCGTTCTTGATATTATAATGCAGATGATTGATTGAAAACAAAAATCGGTCAGAAATCTAGTAAACAAATATATTAACTGTCAGCTGATAGAGTGACATTATCTAGTGAAATTAATTTAATTTTGTTTGTAAACAATGTATACTAGTCAACTTGAAATAGATAGTCATGCTAACCCATAAAATATTACGTATGATCATTGTATGTTATGGTTCTCTTATGCATATATCTATTTCGCTCCCGTATTACATTTAAAGTAGCTAATAATATTAGTATTCTATGTAGATATTAAACCGTAGATATGATTAACTAGCATTTTGACCGATTTATCTATATAATCTAACGCACAGATCTATAATCCCATTCCTAAATTCCCGCCAATTAAATAGGATTCGTAGAATATGAAAGAAATCGGTTCGGTGCGATCTAGAAATCCCGCGCTTGAGATGTTGGCGGCGCGGGCGCGGGCGCGGACGCGGTCGCCAGGGGGAACTAGTTTGCCCGATGTGTGTTAGGGGGTCGGGCGCCGGGCGGTGGCCGCTACTTTCCCAATCCGGCCCGTTCATCGAACCCGCCCGATTTCTTCTACAGCCTTGACACTTTCTTTGACCTTGCTCCGCCACCGCTCAGGAGCGACCTTGCCGAATCTCAAAGCATTTCAACAACCGATAGAAAGTAAATCGCACTAGATGTTTACTCTCACTGAATGACGTGTGCACCGCGAAATTTGCGTGTCCGGCTCAGTGAAAACGAGATAATGAGATGCGAGAAGAGAAATTTTAAATGTTTGTCGTCGTGAAATGCTGGGAGAGTCGCGGGGAGTCATATTCGACCCGAATGAAACTCGTTTGTTGCCGGTAGTGGCAACCTACATACCTGCACCTGTTTAATAGCTGTCTTGAGCCGCTCGAAGATCGAGTGAAAATTAGCTTTATAAACAACAAAGACAGTAATATACAACTAAGTCAAGTATTACATAATGTACTGGCATTATCGTCTATATTAATGTCAAGAGCGTTGGGGACTCATTGTTACTCATAAAGACTTGACTAGCAGAAATCATCAGTTGATAAATGCCAGTCCGTAACTATGCCGTATTGGTATGATTTCTTTACCACGTCTTGGCACGCAGTTTCTTTTACGTGTGGAAAATAGAAAATCCACCGTTGACTGCGTGTATTAATTGTAACTGGCCATTAGAATTCAGGCGTAGCTCCGGCAACGATACAGTTAGGTGCTCGCGTGTGTTCACTACGTGAACAGAATTAGGTATATACTATGAATTATGCAGGCCAATAATTATAATGTAGATACTAGCGTGATGCAATGAAAAAGTAACGAGTTTATATTTATACAAATGACAAGAATGTCACGTCCGTTGAAAGAGAAATTGTTTGGCAAAGTTTCCCCTCGGTTTTTGTGGCTCTGAGTATTTCAGACAGCCATTTGCAAACCACACATTGAGTGCCACTTTTGAATAATGGATTTAAGGAATGTGTTTGGCGCGTTCGTAACACATACATTAGCAGCGAATACCATAATGATTTCGTCAACATAATTCTTCGTTTTTTGCTACATGAACAAGTAATCAACCAATTATTAATTAATAAATTTATATTCAGTCAAATACATATGTCCTTAATGGTTAACTAAAAAGTAACTACATATAATAATTAACACGCAAAATATGAATTACAAATCAAGCCATTTAAATAAAAATAAAGGTATCAATAATAATTGCGTGGCTGCTCAGTATAAATAAGTTTTTATTAAATTTTTTGTTGTTATCGACATACCGCATCGCTACATAGTATAAAACAAAGACGCTTTCGGCTGTCTGCCCGTCCCTATGTATGCTTAGATCTTTAATACTATGCAACGGATTTTGATGCGGTTTTTTTTAAATATATAGAGTGATTAAAGAGAGTTAATAATTTAGTAGAGAAACACTGATGGCACCCATGCGAAGCCGGGGCGGGTCGCTAGTTCTTCAATAAAAAGAAACACTAGACTAGAGGATTCTAGAGAAACAATTTAACTTATACATTCAACAAAATGGATTTAAAACTTGCCTAACCACGCAATCGAGGATGTTTTTATATAATTAAGGATTAAATTTAACTTACCTAGTTAGTTTGAAACGAGGCGCGTCTTGCTGGACATCCAAGTCAATTTCTCAAAAAAAGTTGGTGAGCATTGGAGAAAGCTCTAATAGGTCCGGTTGCCGAAGTTCCTGAGAAAATATACCTAACATAGGTATTTACATAATAAATTACAATAATTTATACGAAATGGGTTATATTGTTTCTGGGATACGAAAGATTGGCTTTATTTATAGATCCTATTACACAGTACACCGTACTATGTTACCTACGTCATTTTTTCTAGAGGAGCAGGCTTATGACAGTCTTATCTGTGAGTAGGTACCTATTCAGTTAACATATGTATAATAAAGTAGGTCTAATAGTAATAGTAGGCGCTTTATACTACACGATCGGTAGTACTGTATCTCAACAGACAGATACAGATTGGAGATACAGCGAGTCTCCCCAATATACTACCGATAGTGTAGTATATAAAAATAGTATTTTTTACGGGATATCATTGTTGAGCTCCTAAATGTACATATATCTAGTTGGTATATAATTCGTGGAAAATACATTAAAATTTTCAATAATCGATCTCAAAAGAAAAGAGTTAAGACCCTTTTCCCAGAATAATATATTTCAAAATCTTATCAAATCATCTACTTAGCTAATGGGGATTTAATTAACTTCGCAGCGTTTCATTCATATTTAACGCTTTTTATATAATTAAATATATCCGCATCGACGAGCACTCGCCTCAAAAATAGCTGATAATATTTTGAGTTCCTCCCGAACGTGTTAATTTTTTCATAGTCAGTGGCCGTCAACCGTCCGATAATTGTTGTTTTTTCTTATTTCATAATACAAGTCCAAACGTATTTAAGTTAAATTCGCCGAAGTAGATAATATAGCAGAGCTATCTAAGCGTTAACATAGTACATTTCTTTATTTATGGATAAAGGGTTTGAAGGAGACATAAAAGTGACCCAGAGTAATTTCAGGGCGGCCAAAAACTTTGAAGTTACCTGTATCTAATGTATTAAATTCCTATAACCTACCTTCAGCACCACTCAGATAAGATAGGCACTGCAGAGTAATATCAGCTTCTTTAGTTCAAACTCAGATGGTGGGACCTGCTAAAATTACGGGCCAGTTTACAATTAATGAAATACAAAATTAATACTTTTATATCTTGGGAGGTAAGAACCTTGTAAAGTCAATCACTAAACAGAAGTAACCTACTTTAGAAAGGGCTTTCTAGACCACATTAGCACGTATTCAGGTTTAATGACAAGTCGCGCCATCGATCAACAGGTTCAGTAGAGCCGGAACCAGAGAAGAAACCGTCGACCGTACCAGCTGTCTACATCGTTAAGTACAACCGCTTCATAGACAATATCTTGGAGAAGATGAATGATATTCTGCGACGATCTTACGACCCAGTCAGCGTGAAGCTACAGCCGATCGATGCGACCAAGAAATCCAGCAAGCCCAAGAAAAACAAAACCAAAACGAAGAAAAGGTAAGAATTTGTTAACATCTGATTGATGGCCGCTTATAATTTTAATCAATGAATGCACGAACACGATTTCGTGAACGTTAAACTGCTACTTTAAATTCGTTTCGTAGACGTCGATAGCATCATACAACTTTCACTTTTCTCGATGTTCATTAACATTTAATATTGTTTCTAGGAAAACATCCAACAAGAAAAAGAACGCAGCTCGTGTCGGCAACGCTGAAAAGACGAGCGACAAAATAGCATCCAACGACACGGAGAAAATTAACAAAGTTGAAAAACCAATCAACGACAAGCCAGCAGAGCAAGTTCAAAATGCCGCAGAGGGCAGGGCTTTGAAACCAGAGAGCGGAAAAGCAAAACCTACCCCTAAGCCGAAACCTCCGACTAAGACTACAAAGCCTAAAACAAAACCTACACCAAAGCCCAGCCCTAACAAGAAACCGGTGCCCACTAAGAATAAGACTAAGACAACTGTTGCAAAGAGCAAACCTAGGGCGAAGGGTACCTTGTACGGTCTGTCGTCATTGAGGAGAACTGGGGACGTCGCTGTCAGCATTATGTCCGATCATACTACCGTGAAGAGTAACTTTGCCGTTGGGCCACTGATCCTGCGAGTTGAGAAGGAGGTTTGTGTTTGAATATTATTATACTTAGTTACCTACTATACCTTTTACACTATAGGTACTTATATTTGTATCAAGTGGCCGATTTCTAGAATCACAATACATCAGTGGTTACCACTCGAAGGTGGTTAAAATGTATGCCGAATTTAAAATACGAGTAGAGTAGAGGACATAATATTATTACGAACAATTTATTACGAATATCAGGCTGCAATTACCAAAATATAATGAGATTTTGTATAGAATAAAGATATTAAAAAAATTACATAACTATGTCAGAGATTTGTGAGCCGCTAAACCGATCGTACGTGAACAGACTCGAGAGCTATAGATACTCGTACATTACATTAACTCTCAATTATTGCCGTCAGAATAAATCTTTCCCTGATGAGTGATGATGCTTACATAACAGGGGAAAAGTCGTTAAATGAGTGAATGATAATACTATGTATATAACAAAATGGTTAAATACATACATACATAAATCACGTCTTTATCCCTTACTTACGGGGTAGACTGAGCATAAGGTAACAAGACCTACGGGCCACGTTTAGCAAGACACTGTGGGCGTATAGGTGGAAAGTGGAATCAAAATAGTGATGGGTTGCTAGCCGCGTCGCCTATAACAGAATGCCTATGATTTTCGCCCATTCCCTCGATGGGTTTTTACCATCTGGGCGGGAAGAGAAGCAACTGGTACATTCTATGTTTTTCTTTGCTCCCAGACCAGCAAAGTACCTATAACAATATATGATTAAATACACACATACATAAATCGCGTCTTTATCCCTTACGGGGTAGACAGGGCCTAAGGTGACAAGACCTAAATACCACATTTAGCATGATTGTGAGCGTATGGATGGAAATGGGAATCAACACAATGATGGGTTGCTAGCCACATCACCTATATAACATGATCTCTAAGATTTTCCCCCAATCCCTCGATGGGCTTTTACCATCTGCGCGGGAAGAGAAGCAACTGGTACATCCTATGTTATTTATTTGTTCCCAGACCATTATGGAATAATACAGGTTGAGGTATATTTTTGCTGGAGTAATATGTACTTGTTTACAAAATATTAGGAGGCTTCTGTAGAAGAACGTCACTAATACAGTGGCAAGTGACATTACTTCGTTCAATCCATTCGTGCCAGCTCTCGTGAATCGACCTGTACCTATCTAAATACCATCAAATCTAAACTACCTATCCGTAGGTTTTGAAAAATAATTAAGTACCTACAGTAATTTGACTCAGTATTGAAAATGATTATTTTTATAGGTCGGACGTGGAGCTAAGAAGGAGCTGAAGTCGGCAACAGCTACGACAGCAGAAATGACAGGAAAGATCAGTCTGAGAGTAAACAACCAGGGAGTCGCCACATTACACTCCATCAAAGTATTGCAGCCCAAACAGGTAAATACCTTATCACTACATAGTATAAAACAAAGTCGCTTTTTCTGTCCCCGTGTCCGTATGAATGCTTATATCTTCAAAACTACACAACGGATTTTGATGCGGTTTTTTTTAATAGATAGAGTGATTCAAGAGGAAGGTTTGTATGTATAATAAATACATGCATAATATACCGTGCAAAGCCGGGGCGGGTCGCTAGTATTGTCTAAAATACTGTTTGCCAATGACACCAGGTCCGTTTTAAAAAAATGCTAGAGAAAAAAAAACAAGCAAGTGGGTCACCCGAGTACCTCCACCCATGGACACACGCAACACTACTTTATCCGATGAATTGCCAGCCTTGAGGGCTAAGATAGGATACCTCATGTGCCAGCAATGTCACCGGCTACCGTACTCTAAATTAAGAGATTTTTTACATACATACACGCACACACGTTTTTATCCCTTACGGGGTAGACAGAGCCTAAGGTAACAAGACCTAAAGGCCACGTTTGGCATGATTTTGGGCGTGGTTGGAAAAAGGGACTTTTTTCCTTTCGTTTAAGAATGTCACATTGCATTAAAAGAAAAATTCGTCTATCTCAACCCAACATAGGCACGCATAGTATATTGCCTTTTCGCGTGTTTTCAATCTATGATAACAATATTCTTCATTACAGGTACGCGTAGACAGCAACCATGAGCGTACAAGAGAATTGGTCTGGCGTCGAAGTGCAAGAATCGCTCACGTGGTTTCAGAAAAGCTCATGACCGTATCCAAACCCATGTTTTTCCATCAAAGTGTGACCAAGGAGTGAACAATAATTGTTCCCTAAGGCTTAGAGTAGCGATGTAGCTCAGATTTGCATTTATAGATTTTAAACCCATATTTTATTAAGAGTTAAGACTGTCAAGTTATAAGTAAGATTTAATGATACTCATTAGGTTTTTGAATAGTCAGAAGATGCATTTATTATTTTATAACGTTATGGTGCTAAGATAAATCTATTTAATAAATGAGACTATAAATTTAATTTTGTACGAATAAAGGAAAATAAAAACATGATTTTTCATTACTTACGTAGCCTACAATAAACTGATGTTTAAGGGTAAGACCACTTAATGAGTCGATTATGATTTTTCAATGAAAACACATGCATGACTCAAAATAATACAGGGACCAGTTGTTGAGTTTCGTTGTAAATACGAATGAACTATTTGATCTTATTCTCTTACTTAATGTAGTAGTATTACCTAAAAGTAGCAATTTAATAGTATATTAACATAGAAAAACACCAAGACACTTTGTTGTAGTGAACGCATTCGGGTAAAATCACGAACTTACCACTAATTTCATTTTGCAGATGAAACTCAAGGATTTTTATTTCTTTTGGGTGGCGTATGATGTTAGGATAAATCTTTTACTTACAATGACCCAAGTATAGGTAAGCACCTCCTCAACAATGAAAAAAAAAAACAAATAGTCATCGTCATTTGAATTGTGCATGTTTATTCGTGTATTTTCATAATTGTAATGGATACAATTTTTACAACCACATAAAAATTCTTAAACATAATTGGAACAAAACAAACATAAATCACTTAAAGGAACATGAAAATAAATAGGATCACTCCAGTCAACTTAAATAAGATGATGATTTTAAGTACCTACTTATAAATTTTATGAGACTAATTTCTATTATAGGAATCATTGTCGGAACCTTAAGTTGTGACAAAAAAAAAATCCGAAATGATTTAAGGCTCATTAACATTTTATCTGAGATGAGTGCCAGTAAACATTTGTTATCTAAAAATAATGAAATTTTGTACGACAGAACTAAAGCTAAACAAACTGATAACTCACGTACAAAAGTCGAGTGATGCTCGACATGTTTCGGAATTTTATACGTGAGTTATCCGTTTGTGTAATTATGATTAAAAAAAAGAAAGAAAGTAAAAGCCTGAGTGATCGAGTCTCACGGTAGTTTCATGTTGAAAGAACTGAAGCTGTTTAACATTTTAAAGTTACAACGATAAGCTTTGAAAAATAAAGAAGCAATCCACAACGAAGTTAAAGGGGGGTCGAAAATGGCCTGAACTGCTTCGAGAAAAGAATGGTACGGCCGTGCCGCTTTTTTTGCTTGACTTGGCGGGGGCACTACCGTGCCCCCAGATTAAGTACAGCCTGATCCTCTTAATTAATAATACTAGTTTCAATATTAATTCACTCTCAAATGAACTATCAAATATTTTATTCACTGGCTTTGCTTCGGTACCTGTAGTTACTGACACATCTTTGGTTATTCTATTGATCAACTTCTAAAAACACATTGATCAATTTTTGGCCATAAAACGACCTATCCCAATCCGACAAAGTGAATATAAAAGTATGTCAAAAATTTTACACTTATTTTCAAATACAAAACGGCACTTATTTCAACAAAAGCCGCGCCTTTATTGGACCAAAATGGTCAAGTCATCAATACCAGTACGAACGCGTCAGTAACACAAATTGTCAATATTCACTCGTAGTTGGACACATGGTCACGTGTCATTGACCTCACTTGACAGTGATTTTGTGGAACTACCCTCTATTCTCAGAAGAGGTGTGCTATTCCTGGCCTCAGCTATGACAACTTCTGTAACGTCCTCGTCAAATTGCTGTAATGAATTGTACGAGGGTGGTGGTGTGATGTTCTCCTTATTAGCTGAGTTCAGTAACGGCATGGCTATCTGGCCGGTGAGATCTGAAACATAACGAAAAAAATATATTAATCCTATTATTATTACAACTCGTGTGGATGAAGCCGGTTAAAAATGATTCTAAAGTAAATGTAAAAAATAATGAAAGTTATCACGACACAAGTAATAGTAGACGGACAGTCAGATCAATCCCATTAAAAAACATTAACTGATAATTCACTGTTGAAAGATGACCCAGCCTCTTTGTCGTCGGACGGTTTCTTTATTAGCTTAACTTTGTTCTTTACCCGAGCCTTCAACTAGTTGGCAGTGTGCACGACTACAACACTGAAGCCAGCACCAATAAACACGGCAACGACAGCAACATTAGCGGTTGTCCGCGCGCTGAAAGCGAGCTCGATAACGCTCGACTCCTTACACCGTTGTGAAGTCTTGAGCTAGGAACGTGTGAACTTATTCACATACCTTGCAGTCGCGCCTCCAATTCGTTGGCAGTGGGCACGACTACAACACTGGAGCCAGCACCAATAAACACGGCTGCAACAGTGCTGCGTGGCGACAACAACACTAGCGGTTGTCCCCGCGCTGAAAGCGAGCTCGACAACGCACAGATTCCTTTGGCCGCAGTGAAGTCCGCGCCTGGAAAGAGCGTAATAAAAATGTTAAAGGTTTAAAAAGGAGAATGCATTTGATGAACTGAATTACTCAACCAATTACTTTGCAACTCCGCAACCAAGTCAGCAGACAGGTCAATCCGTACGTCGTACCCATAGAAAACAGAGATATAGTAGAAATGGCATGTGAACGAGAGATGCGTGCCATCTATATGCGCAAAATTGCATGTATAAACGTCAAATTGAATGTGACGCCTCGAGTAGCAGAATGATTCTGCCAGTATCAGATTTTCTCAAGTGTTCAGCTGACATCAGTGAGATTTTCAATCACGTAAACCTAAATCCCAATCAGCAGAGTTCATTTTGCAACGCAGTTATTTTAACGACATCTGGTGTGCAATGGCAAAAGTGTTATTTAGACAACTGACGTTTTCAGACTATTATCTTTTGGCTACTTCACGCTAGATGGTGTTTATATACCTGTACAATGGACTTTAAGTAATACTCCGTGGGTGGAAAGTTCAAATTATGATACCAATTCAGAACTTATTACATTTTTTTAATAGAAAAGGTACGACCAATAATTGCCAATATATCAAGGTATGAGTAAATGTCAAAGTTACAGTTTGGCGACACCGGTTTCCTTAGCGAAAGCGACTTATCGCACTTCTACTATATCTCTTTTTTCTATGGTCCTACCACTTATACATAAATCGATATAACATGACACACAGACCTAACTATCACTGACATCACTGAAGATGCTAACGTGTTTCAAACTTTATAGTTCATTTTGTTTTTAATCTATCGCAGTAGCGAGCAAAGACAATATTCAAGAAAGCCAGGGAGCACAACTTACCTAGCACATATCTGCAGTCTATCACCACAGGCATGCTACAGCCGCCCTGTTTCTTCGCAGCTCTCTCCACATACTGCCTTATATATTCGACTCCAGGGAAGTACAAGCTGTTTCCCACGGTCACTAACAAGTAACGAAGGCCGGAAGCGTTCTGAAATTATACCAAAATGAATACGTTTACATTTATATATCTTGTAATTAATTTGGTTGGAGTTTGATGCAGTTTAATTACACATAATGGAACATCACAATCTCAGGCATCTCACATCTCTGCGATTGCTCAAGCAGCAGTGTGACGGTTCCTTCAAAAATAAATTAAAGCACCCGGCCATAAAGATTTCACTTCGGTCTTTGGAAAGTGACAATTGGCGTCACGTAAGTTAGAGCGAGACAGCGCTTTACGAAACCGAAATTACCCGAGATGGCCGATGTGCAAAGGGTTTCAACCTTTTTAACAACTAAGGTTGGCTCGCCATCTAGCGGCTCGATTCCACAATGAAAACAGCGCCATCTCTGCGACTACGCAGCAGTATAACAAACTTCTAACTCACCGTCACTATCTCAGCTTCCATCTGTGGTCTCGCGCTGGGATAGAGCAGTAGCAACACATTGATGACCACTCCCACTAGTATCCCTAGTTCCACGCCAACCACCAAGCAGACAGCGAACGTGGCAAAAGTTGGCACGAGATCCGCCCGACGGGATCGCCACATCGGCTTCACTACCTGGAAGAATAAAAAATATGATCGGAAACCCGTACCAACAATAATAATATAAATACTTGGGTAATTAAGAAAAAAAAAGGTAAGGTCAAATTAAACAGTGATAAAAATTACACTGGGAAAATATGGGAACGGAATAGGTAATTGCCACGAAGAAAAAAGGAATTTCGGAAATTATGGGTCACACTCACATATTTTTATCGAACAGAATATCGCCAACGATCGTCATTTATAATTTAAAAAAAACACCATAGGCGTTTTGAAACTAACGAGTTTTTATCAGCCAGTAATTGCATTTGCACACTCCGATAAGCGATTTCCTGTCTAAATGTGTTAAAACAAACAATTTGAATAAATGCTAATGTAAAACAACCTAAGTTCATTGAACTTTGGGAATACCTCGTTTTCGGTTTAGGAATGAAATTACTTTGACAAGGCTAGATTCTAAACAAACCGATAACCGACAACGCTGATGATCTATTTTTCATGTCTGTGTTTTTTTTTCTATCTTGTTTATTTTCTATAAAATTGTGTAGGTATATTCTATTATATTTGTGTGTCTTGCAAAAAGGAATAAATGTCTTTTTTCTTTCTTTCTATTATGCAAAAGAAACAAGACAGACTAATTGGTGTCTGAAAATAAAAAGTATCGTGATCGATAAGGAATAAGTTACGTAAAAACGTGGCCAATTATGTAAGACAGTTTTATTTTATAGCCGAATCTTGTTGGTTTTTAGCAATAAAGGTGCGACTATATCGGTGCGTAAAAGACGTCGACGGTGCGTTTACGCAACAAAATGTATGAAAAAACGGTGAGAAAACGTGACTCCTACGACACGTCACTGCGTATACGCGGCGGCGTGGTCGCTCCTTAAAACATTTCATACCCACTTTTGCCAGAGGTCGTTTTGTCACGTCAATCGATCAAACACCACGTCAATCGATCGCTACGTTACTATGTGAAAGCATAAACCCAACATTTTCGCATTTCTAATATTAGTACAGATCAAATTTGGACATACCTCATATTCTATCATAAATATCACAGCACAAATCACAACTGCGGCGAGAGCAGCCTTAGGAATGTAGTAGAAGTACGGAGTGAGAAGGCTCAGTGCCAGCAGGACTAAGGTACCTGGAATGAGACAAATTTCAAAAGTTACCGTGTAATTTATCAACATCTAGAAAACATTCGCAACTAACCTTAGTAGGTACCATTATTGTGATTAGCTTGTTTTCAATATTAACTTTACTACAGGGTGTACAGGTATTAAAATATCTATTGAAAATAACTACGTCAAGGCGCTTTAATCAAGTATAATAATGTTTTAATTACCTCGACAACTCTTATCTTCTCATTATTATTACTTTGGTACATTTTCGGAAATTTCGTAGTTATTAAAAGGGAAAAAGTTAGCTTGAATTTATTGTCTTAAAATTTTGAAAAAGTAAACAAAGTAACACTAATGGTATGCGCGATAATTTTAGAAAAAGAACACCAAAGAAACTCTCCTCATTTTAAAAACTCATTATACTTACCTGATTTGAGATGTTAATGAGAAAGAAATAGATAAATAGTCACCTGTGTAAACGCTTCCAAATTGTGTAGCCACGCCGCTAGCATGGTTGACAGCACTCCGCGAGAAGGAACCAGTAATGGGGAAAGCACCGACAAAAGATCCCAGAATGTTCGACAGAGACAGAGTTAACAACTCCTGAGTCGCGTCTACTGATTCTCCACTGGCTAGAACATAAAATTGTAATTAAAAAAATATAAAATGCAGGTGTAGCAAAATTCTTTCCAAATGTATAACATATACATAACATATTCTGATTAATTTGACTGTACATAGATTTTTCATTTAAATTTTTGATTTAAAATGTGGCATTTGACATGTTTCAATTTGAAAACCGATCAATGTGTGGAAAGAATTTTGAGAAATGGTTTTGTTTGTTTATCGATACAGCAAATTACTGGTGCAGAAGCGTGTAATTTAGGATTTAGCACAGGTTAACGGTAGTAAATGAAATAACTCGCACATGCTTTGAAAATAAACTACCATCAAATGAGAAATTTGGTCGCACTTGGTTTTTCAATACATTTCATTAGGCCATTCATCAATGATACAATTTAATAGGCAGTTTACCAGCCACTTGAAACAAAAGCTAGCTAATAATTACTAATACGAAAAAATACCATAAGTAGCATCACCATGTCAATTTAAGTTTGAACTAGAACTACATTCGAATAAGGTTCACTGTCTCTTACCGAAAGCTTTAGCAATGGCTACGTTGCCCAGAACACCAATGATAGGGACTAGAATAATTGATGAGCCGAGTTCCGAACACATCTCGATAAAAGATACGTAGTTGCCATTAGAGTATGTACCGAAGGGCGGCATGTTCCACGATGGTAGACCTTCTCTGGAAACAAACGAGTTAGCGTTATAATATACTGACGAGCCTAAATATCAGGTCAGTTTTCGTACAACTTTGCATGGGGAATGATACGTTATTTTTGCTAGTTACTTTATTGGGTAAATGTCCGAGCATGGTTGGTGCTTCATTAACTCGTGTAGACATTGTTTTATTTTTGTTTTAGGTAATTTTCCAGGCGACGTTGAGCGAAAACCTAATAAGCCATAATACATACATATATCGCGTCTTTATCCCTTAAGGGGTAGACAGAGCTTAAGGTAACAAATCCTTGAAGCCACGTTTAGCATGATTGATAAGTCAATTGAGTGATATAATACAAACTCGAATTATCAGGGTTGATCACGCAACCCTCGCTATACTACGATCCTACTGTGTTTATGGTGACTTTCGTCAACGAATATGCTTTCATTTGCCCAAATTTCATATGCCATAATAATCATTTGTCATAACTCTTTTTTTCTCTAAAACCGTAATTTTTTCAGGAGCTTTGGAATAGTCATCCTGTAGAACTCTATAGTTTAGGTTTTTTGTTCAACAGTAATGAAAAATATGCACAGTTCATAGGTTAACACAAGACTGATACGCCTAAAATATAATATTAGTTTATAAACCGTCATACTAGGAGACTAAAACAGCCGTTGATCATCTCTTTAACACATGTCAGTTCACAGAAACCTGTAATTAATAATTATGTATTGCATCTTGAAACATTTTTTTTATAATTTATGTATAGACAATAAAGGTCAATTAAGTCAAGAATAAATATATTAATTACTTCAGCTGTTTCACTTAATAAATAATAACTTCGCAGTAATATAACAAATAATAAAATTGTAAGAAATGTCGCAATTGTACAAATAGTTTACAGTGAATATTAAAATATGTATTGTCAACTCGTCGATATATGTTGTCCGCATTAATTAGGTACACGCATGATACATGAATGTATATTACGCAACTAGTCTAAATAAACGTCACATCGGTAAAACTGTTCTTATTGTGGAATGTTTTCAGTGTACAATCCCGTACTTTTATGGAAGGAGCTTAAAACTACCACAGAAATGTATATGTGGCAAATTTTAGTTCTATAAACCTACGATTTTTAGAGTACCTTGCAGGAGAACTTAACTATAGCAATGAGAGTCCGAACGTGTATAGTTAAATGTTAATTATAGTCTTGGAACGTAAAATGACATATAATATATAGTGTGAATTATGATGAGGACTCTATTTAAATAAATGATAAGTTTCTTACGCATCTATGATCTGTCAAGTCCTAAAGCATTTGAAGCAAACCATATCCATAGTTACTCAAGATCTGTCAAGTAACACCGTACAATGTAATCTATCAGAATTTAAACTGTCAGCCAATGCCAGGGCCGTGACATTACAAAAAAACCGCAAAAGTATAAGTAAGAGGCGTTCAACCCAGAAATGATTCAACTTGTGACATAACTTGTCTGAACTGTTGTTGCAGCTTACTGAACTCGGGGACAAAGAGTTACTTAACAATTAGAAAAACGTGGGACAATTTACACCAATTGATCTAGTTTCACACTAAGCGTAGTCGGCGTTCTTCAATAGGTCGTAATTTTTATGTCCTAGAGTTTAGTCCAAATATCGTTTCGTATAATTTGTCTACAGTTGAAACTGAAAATATTTCAGTTTTTATAAGGGTTATGTAGAGTCGATGGCTTCAGTATCATTTCTAATAGGCGAACGATAATTCACCAGAATACATTAGGACAAGAAAAATTCAACCTCCTGGTTATGCTTAGCTCATTAATCTTTTTTTTCTCAGATTCGAACAAATCTTAAAATAACGACAGTTCAGAGATAAACAAATTATAAATGTCCATTATTGGCATTAAATTCTTGAATATGGTAACAATTTTGTTTGAGAATTTCTGTTGCGGTTGTACTGTAAATGTTTGGACTGAACGAGCACGAGAGTAGACCGAAATAAAGGGTGCGTGCGTACGCGCGTTTTTGGCTTTGATTCTGAACAGACTTGTCACAGGATATTGTAACGCGGCTTCTAGTTCGTATATTTTAGTTCCAGTCTACGTATAACTATATAAATTACTTACTTCACTGTGCCTGTGAGCTGGAACGGAGCGCGGCCATACAGCTCAAACACGAAACTTAATAACGAACATATTATGACTACAATGGCGTTCCTCGATGTGGACAATAACCAGAGTGTCTTCTTCAATCCTTTCTTATTTCTAGATAATTTGATATCCTTCATTTTCTGCAAGAAAAATAATTACGTTCACCAATTTCGTATGTAAGTATGTTTGTCCGGCTGGAATCTTGCGACTCGATTTTGAAGCAGATATCTTCAACGGATTGAGCTGAAAATTTGCATTATCTTTGTAAGTCAGATGAAAAAACAAATAACCTGTTAGTAGAGTTCTGGTGACCCAGCCAGGACCGTCTCCGCAGCAGGGAACTCTTCAACGGATGGTCAGATTGACTTGAAATTTTGTACACATATGTAACACGGATGACAATGCAAGTACAGTTAGCAAAAAAGCTTCTATTAAAAAAGGACACTTTTGACAGAAACTTATTTAACATCTCTAAGGGCCTGTCTCACACCTTTAACATGTTTATCGCTATCCCGCGGGAACTATGCAATTTTCCGGGATAAAATGTAGCCTATGTGTTAATCTACTTACACGCATTAGAAGTAAAATTATGATGCACGAAATACCCAAAGTGCTGTCCGACATTTTTGCATTCGGTAAGTTAGTTACAACCTGCAAATAAAAGATAATTCAACAAAACACCAGCAACAGGTGTAAATAAACGATACTTTCACAGTTTTTTTTAATTGCGTCCCTAAACATGGGCTGCAATGGATAAATTGTATAGAATGTAATATAGTAAACCTCCATGGAATGCAACTGGCCGCTTAGAAAAATAATAAATTAAAAATTCCCAACTATCGATTCACTTTTGTTTTTTCCAGACAGTCGCTATATTTGGCTAGGCGCAAGGCATAATTAGATTTGTTTTTCAATTGATTAAAGTGAACTCTATAATAATTTAGTATTTCATCGGGCTATTTGTTTTAATAAGGGCTGCTGGCACTATTGGACGTAGGAGGTAGGTAGCGGAGTAGCAAGGTAAATTTTTATTCATGGAGGTACTGTGTAAATATTATTTACATCGTTTGACAGAAGGAAATGGTGGATGTATTTACGTTTTCGAGACCTTAAGACGATTAACCATTGTATTCTCATTATGGCCTCAGGTCATCCCATCCTCTCCATAAAGACTTTTTGTACTAATTATGCTCGTGGCTGTAAGTGGAACTGAATATACACCTAAAACTTACCATTTTGACAGTATTAATGAATCCCCCAGATTTAAACTTCAACCCAAGTAAGCCCTTGAGCTGTGATACGGCGATTATGACCGAAGTAGCAGACGTGAAACCGACCGTGACTGGGACTGATATGAAGTCTATTAGCACACCTGTTAGAATGCGGGAATAAAACATTTTATTAAATACATTCAATGAATCTAGAACAACTAATGGAAGGTTGATGAAACGGAGAATGCTTGGTATTATATATATGATATCGAACAAGTTTTATACAATTTATTACTGTTTCAGCGTTAAGTAATAGTAATTTCTACATTCTTTAACTTTATGAGCCAACTTAAATTTCAATTATAACAATAATGTAGTCATTACGCTGACGAGCAAAAATATTGAGCCACTTCCTAAAGAGAGTTGTATAAAATATACCCTTTATTTTATGTCCGTGGCACGCGTCGGTGAAAGAATAAAAAAATTACCAGTTTTCTATGTCGTGGAAATTTTCAATATTAAGTATGGCTTTAAGGAATATGTCTGATAAATTATTTGAATCTTCTATTTAACCCACGAGAATACCTAAAAATCCTTTCTTCTGCCAAATTTTAAGTCTCAAAATGTCGTGGGTTATGCTGTGCGATGTCTATCAGTCAGTCACCCGTCACTCAACACTTATGGGTATAAAACATATTAAAACATAAAAACCTATTTTATAAAAAAATATTTAAAAACAAAGAACGTTTTTTGTTCGCTCTCAGATGCAGTTCCATACTTATTTTCGTTGATATTTTTCATACAGGAAAAATGCTTCTGAAACGGAATTTCACGACGCTATAAACGAGAAATTGGAGTTTAAACTTGCTAATTGCCTGCCATGTGCATTATAGGCCCCCCGTTTCGTTTGTTTTCGTTTTGCGGCAAAAGTAAATAACGAAGTCAATTTCAAAACAAATATAATTGTGTAATTACCGAAATAAGGCTGGATAACGTTAATACAGCTTGCTTATTCTGAAAACTTTTGTTTTACTTTTAAATGGGAAAACAATATCAGATGCGATTACCTATATTTTTGATACATTTCTCACAGTCAACTTGACATATTTATTCATTGCCAATCAAGCATATCATTCGAAAGGATTGCTATAAAACTACAGCTTATTTTTTTTTTCATATACTCCACTCGTATTCAAGTAAGTATCGTGCCTTAAAAAGCCTAGCCACAGATTCAAATTTACGAATGAAACAGATTCGGAAATCTAATTATTAAGGTCGAGAACAAACATTCGTATTTTTTTACAATAATATCTGGCCCCAACCGAGGATGCAACTCGAAATCTCAAGCTTCATAGTCTGGTTCTCTAACCTTTAGGCTATCCAGTCGACAAAGTAATTATTTACTGTCAAACTGAATATAATATATTCACGAATATGTGTTACTTCCATGCTGGTCTGGGAGCAAAGAAAAAGCGTAGAATGTACCAGTTGCTTCTCTTCCCGCGCAAATGGTAAAAACCCATTGAGGGAATGGGCGAAAATCATAGGAATCATATTATAGGCGTTGCTAGCAACCCATCACTATTTTGATTCCACTTTCTACCTCTACGCCCTCAATGTCTTGCAACGTGGCCTGTGTAGGTCTTGTCATCTTAGGCTCTGTCTACCTCGTAATGGATAAAGACGTGATTTGTGTATGTACGAATATGTTATATTTCACACGTAACGCCATCAATCAACATTTAATCACAACGGCTACTAATACTTAATCAGACAAGAAATCAACGGAATACGGATTGCAGAAATACACAGTCAGCATTTTTATTGCTTTGTCTTCCGGTGCAAATTCAAACGAATGACGTGAAAATTAAGGTATATTTTCGTAACTCACCTAAATGCAACATCCCCATAACCAATTGGACGACGCCTGTGAGGAAACAAAGCAGTATTGCGTACTCCGGACCCCTCCCTTGAATCTGTTCGTATGTCATTAGCGCTAATAAAGCTGTAGGCCCAAGTGTGATGTCCTTACATGACCCGAAAATGACGTAGACGAAGCATCCCATGAATGAAGAGTATAAGCCATCCTGGAAATACAAATTGGTTTAAAATTGACACAGGGTTAAGAGTGGGATAAAAGAGTACACACTTATAGCAAACTATTCCTAGATAACTTTCTCGCAGCGAGCCATCGCATTAGTTACTGACGAAGTCACTGTTTCTGATTCACTGTCAATTTCCATAAATAAAACAACCCTCATTTATAACCTTTAAGTATATTTTATTTAGAGTATATTGCATGCAATCAAGACATGCTACTTAAAAACTTAAAAATGACATAATCAGTTGATTGTCTTGTAGTTTTTAACAGACTTGAAAAAATTAATGGAAACCTTCAATGGCGATTCGTCGGAATACATCTTTTATTCAAAAAGTTGCATTATACTGAAGCTAAGAAATAAAGAGAAATCCAAAGGATCTACTAAATAGTGACTATATTTTTATACCAAATACCAATTAGAGCTATTCGTGGTACTGTTACATTATGATTAATGTGATCCACTTAGGTTTGCAGAAAGAAGACACAAACTCCGACGGAACTTCAAACATTGTCACAGAGACTCATGAATTTATCATTTTCAAAGTCAAACACAATCCGGCGGATAGTGAAATATTCAAGATCTTTGGCTTACCTGAGGGTCTAGGCCGGCTAGTGTAGCGTACGCTAGTGCTTGTGGTATGACTGTAAGCCCCACTGTTATACCAGCTATCAAATCTGCAACAGCTTTATCAGAGTTGTATTCGGGCAGCCAGTTCACTATAGGCAGTCTTTTGTTCAATAGTCGTTTGCACCATGGCTGGTTTTTAAACCGATTTTTGGATGGTGATGGCATTTTTACATTGGTTTGGCAGTACCTATAACAAATAGAACAAAGTTTTAAAAATTTGAGGTATTTGGGACTATTGATGTTCTGTATTAAAAAAATGGTTCCTGATCGATCACAGAACAAGTTAGCGACTTGAAGTGGTTTCTGAAAATAGGTAGGGAAAAACAAGATAGCACACAATATATGGCGACGAAATAATGGGTCGCAGCTAAAGATAAAGCTTTTCGTTTAAAAACTTAATATGCGAATGTCACGCGTATTAAAACAGAGCGGCTCGTATCAAATAACAACTTCCCAGAAACACGATCTAACAATAAATTACACGTCTAAAGTTCAGAATACTCCCAAATTACTTGTACTCGCTTTACTTAGTACACTTTTATTTCCAACAAAATGAAGGAGCGGGTTTGAAATAAGTTTCGTAGGTAATTTACTCGCGTATGTACGTCGCAGCTAAAAGTTTCCAAACGATGGGACGTGTTTATCGTAAATTCGTAGAAGCGACAAGGAAAGGAGCGCAGCGAAGCTAATGCTCCATTTGTGTGCTGGCTGACCATACTTAGTCAATATGGGGCGGCCAGGGCGGTGACGGTCGGATTAACGCGCCCCACCTTCCCGCGGAGGCCTACAAAGCTCTCCTGGAGGGAATATTGGGGCAGTTGATTTAATTTAAGGCCCTTTGTGTCGCACACTTCCAATTTCCTAATAAACGGCTCCGCGCTAAACACGACCGTCCGAGAACAAAGGCGAGCAGGCAGTTCTTACAGATGAAAGGGCCGCAATATCGATGCTGCCTTGTATGTATTATTGTTCAAAATGACAAATATTACGTATTATTGTGGGAGCTTACTAAGCCCCCTATTTGAGCTTTGTGTCCGGGATTAAAAAGACCCCGCTGGGTAAACTTGGTTTATGATTATGATTGTTAAGTATACGTTAACATTTTGGTATTCTTGCGTATACCTATATGAAATGACTAAACGGTTGCAGCAACTCTTCGTATTTCGATACCTAATTCCCAAGACACCATAATCTCATCACAGAGGAGTGACAAAGTTACGATTGACGAAATCCAATTACAGCAATAGTCCGAACGGAAACATCTAAGACGAGTAGATAGTTGTATGTATACAATACCTACTACAAAATATAACAAAAACTTGCGAGTTTCGTTGGCAAAGATTGGTGGAGTGAGTTTCGGGGGAACAAATCAATTACTGTCAATTCTGTTCAGCGGAATACGTAACTGGCAAAGGAAAATAACCTATTAAGGTGTAGCGAGGCCGAACGGGAACCTTTGGTCGCGTTCCCGATGATATTGTGGTCGGCGGTGTTAATTTGGGATGAGATGTAACATTGGCTGATTGCTAATAAACCTTTGGTGAACAATGTCGTAGGGGCGCTTTGTTGCCACGGCTAGGTAGGTCTAACCAATTATTTGCCTGGCATCGGATCGGGATTTCCATTAACCCTCGTGTTTACGTTTTTACATAATAGGGTAATCAATATAAGCATACTTTACTACAGTAACGTAGACATTTACCTACTAGTTTTCACTTGAATAAAAAAACGGGAAAAAATGATTTTCTTGAATTAGAAAATAAATAGCGGGCCCTGGAAGAATAGCATGCGAAATAATATATGAGAGGCTTGAAAATTCACATGCCGCAATGGGAACAGACTCGTTCAAATGTGTAAAAAAAAAAACCCCACATATTTTTGAAAGATTACTGATTAGGATTATTTTGTCTTCTAGTACACAGTAGTATGTAGTCTGAAACATCGTAAAAATAGACAATAGCATATTGCAATAATTTTGTAAGTAAAAATCCCTTTCCTTGGGAATTATAAACTGTCAAAACGAAGTACTTAATGTTCATAAAAATAAAACAAAATCTCCTTTGAGTATAGTTAGCTTTCAGAAGTTGATAAGCAGCCAAAGTGCTTAAAAACGACTCTATCACCTTGGTAACCAGAGGGTGTGTAGATATTTTTAAGCTCTTCGAATGTTTATCAACTTCTGATGTTGACGTTTTCAGTAAAGTAGGTACAGTTCCTTTGGAACCCGTTAATTGTATTATCAACTCGATAATAATATCATAGAGCCCGGAAAATTATAGAAAATTGCAGGAGTTTCCATTGCAGTTGACCAAGCAACGACAATGCTTCAATGCTATGAAACTTGAAATTTATTACCGTATTTACGATAATTTGTAGGATTTGTGTGGCCCTGGTGAAGCAATTTGTTACGCTAAAAAGCTAATCATTATACATTAAGTGAAGTTTACCCACTTTCTGATTTCCTGTTATTAATTTAACTAGTGGATGTAGTAATTCCACCACAACATTCAATCACAGGTAAACATAATATTATGTAAGACTAGCTAATTCATCTTAAATTTGAAGTTTTAAAAATTAATACCAGATTTCCAATGTAGGTAGATATGTACAAATTAACTACCATACAAACTAAAATAATTTACTTACACTTGCAATTGAATTGGCATATTTTGTCAGTAATAAAGTAGGTACCTATCTAGTAAAAATTTCGCTACGCTTATAATATCTTAATTCTCCCGGAATACTTCATAACTTTACCAATTCTTATCATCTTTCCAGAAATTTAAGTTTGATGCGATAAGTAATAAAATAAAACTGACAGATTCTCTTCGAGGAGGGCATTCATGTTTTACTGTCGCTCGAAATTTTATCCGTCTTGATTGCTAATAAAAATGTCTCCGCTATCGAAGTAATATTTAAGCTTTACGACCCGGCGATTGCCATCGGCTCCATCTATCGCATACTAAACGCCTATCTGGAAGCTGGCAATAATTCCTTCTCCCAAGATGACGATCTATCATTTTGGGGTTTGGGAGACGTTAGCCACGTTATTCCCCGATCAATCCGTCGGTCGTGGCTGTCGGGACGTCGGGCCGTCGTCTGTCGCGCGATCCGTCAACGTCGTCGTGACGAATGTGTCGCTGACTTCACGGAACTCCGGATGATAATCCGTGAACCGCCCCTCGGGGACGAGGTGAGACACGTTTATTTTTCAACGTGATTATACTCACGAGTAGGCGCCGACTTCACGAGTATTCTTGGAAGATATTTTATACAAATATAATAAATAATAACAACTTCAAAAATGTTTATTGAGCAAAAGAAGTTAGAACGTAACAGATATAAATATGTAGAGGTAGGTAGGTACATTGAGCCGCGGTGACACCATAGTGCTCCCGTAATGCCCACAGTTCATGGCCAGGAGGGAACGTGTGTGTTTTTAGAAGGTAGGCCTCTCCCCTCCTTCCATAGGGAAGGCAGCGGCGAGTTGGAGAGCCCGTCATACCCCCGATGCTACCCCGAGCGCGGGAATGCATAAGGCGCATTTTCCACACGTTAAAAAAAAAAGGTAGGTACATTGAGGATTAGTATGGAATTTGTTGCGTGCAGGGTAGTGATCGAAGAGATGTCTTAGTGACTTGAGGATGCAGATGCTTGTGGCCCGGATTATGGGAATAATTATTCTTGATCCTAGCCAACCCATAACGACGCTAACTGATTTGTCCCAGCGGTCAGCGAGGGCTTTGCCAAGGTTTTTGACAAATGCAGATGTTTGTGGTGCGTATAACAACTGATCTTTTCTTTCCAGGCAGTCATAAACATTTTTTAAATAAATTAACGTCAAAATGAGTAGCCAGACTATATAAAGTATATTACCACAAGTGCACCAGTTGGAGACTTTGGTGCTAGAGTCGAGAATTGACTATTAGTTGCAGTAAACCTGATCTACCTAGCACGTCATGTAACGTCTTTTTGAAACGCTATATGCAACGACAATGTGGTCGCCACAATATTTATATACAGAGACGTGTTATTTTGAAAACATACTGTTATCAGTATTCGACTAGAAAAATAACTCTTTCAGACCCCCCACTTGACAAAAGAAGTCCAAATGAATATCGACGAGGCAAATTAGTCGCTTATGTGGCGCTCTACATGATTCGCTGGCAGAGCTCAACACAAATAATGCATGGCAAATTATACACGTCGCCTTTCCCAAGTATAATGTTCCCACACCTGCGGCAATGTTCTATATGTGGAAACGCTCAATCATGTAAATGTAGCGTTCGGCTGTCAGTAACATATTGTCCTTAATGCATAACTGAGTAATAAATAGAAGATATTGTACCGTTTCGTTCATTGTCGTATCAAACATCCTATTGTAGTGGAATAGCTACTCATTTCAATGGACAATAAAATGTTTTGTTTACTAAGATTATTATTGTAAGTAATTTTCATACACGAGAAAGACATAAGTATGTAAATAAACTATTGAATCAGGCAGAAAAAGCATTGATCTTGCATACATACAGTGAAACCCCAGTCTCAGATAAATAGGTATAAAATAAAAATCTGTTTCATTTACAGTGGCTCCCATTACGGGTTACTACATTAGGTGGAAATAGAGGTTATTTCAGTTATAGAGATGCAATTATGAAATAAAATAAAATATTATTCAAACATTATATATACCTACATGAGTAATTAAAAAAGGTAATAAACAAAAACAATTAAGTACGTTTTTTAAATATAAACACTGATAAATATAGACACCAATGATAGGAAAACAAAACTAAAACCGGAGATTAATGAGGCACAATTAGCTAAGTGCGGAATTTGCGGGTAGACTTAGTAAATAAAACGGAAATTTAAATAAGTAGTGCGAGTTACAGAGGGGAGTGTTAATACCTACGTAGAGGAGGAGGCCAGTGAAATTAAAAAGGAAACAATAAAAAAAATATCTTTTAAATGTAAAATCTCAGTAAAAGGGAAAATACACTCCATGTCTCAGTTATAGAGGTAACTATGACGATAAAATCGCAAAAACGAATCCCAGATATAGAGGTTTGTTTTGCCCCACTAACAGAGGTAATTCAATGCTTACGTCACATCATGAGTTGCACCTATGGAGGTTTCTCACTTATCCAGGTCCCACTTAACCAAATTTCACGATATTATAAATCGTCTTTATCCCTCATATATACATACATATATCACGTTTGTATCCCTTATGGGGTAGACAGAAACTTAGGTCACGTTTAGAAAGATTGTGGGCGTACATTTATCTTGCTTCATAAATACATTGTTTCGCAATCGGAATCGTGTTTCAACCTCAACACCCCGAAATTATTTGAATCATTGTAACGAAAACTGTAACCAGTATTAGGTCAGATTTTGCGAAATTTAGCTTGAATTTACATAACAAAGCCTCTTGTAGCAACTAATAGGTTATGGCCATACAGCAGTGCCCATCACCTCTCCTAAACGATAATCTGATAAACGGTCAGCCCGTAAGCGATTCAATCGAGTAACATGATTATGTATGATAGAGCCCGGTGCGGATTAAGCGTGCTGCCTCAATACAGACCCTAAGTCACCAGGGTTCAGGCCTTAAGTGGAAATGGGGCCAAACTACGGACTGAATAATGATATATACCCTTGATATACAGCAACTTGTCGTTAAACTGGAAATTGATTTCAATCCGAACAATAAAACGTCCGGCTATCTCTAAACTGTCGAGAGTTTTTGACTAGGATTTTGCAGCCTTGTCAAAACAAAACAAGTTAAACCTGCAACTGCTGTTGCTATCTATCGTTTTAGAATATACATATACTTTTTAATTCAATGAATAAAAACCGGCCAATTGTATGCCGGGCCTCGCGCAGTTGGGTGCCGTAAATTCACCAAATATTCAATATTCCCAATCCGCATTAGACACGCGTGTGATCTGTGAACGCGTAGACTTATCCCGAAAAATCACTGACAAGGCCCTTACAATGTAATATTAACACTGAAACTGAATTCTGATTTATAGTAAACAATATCGCGCCGTATAAAAAAGCGAACGTCAATCGTATACGAGACACCGATTTGTTTCCATCTTGTCGCACACACCGGGCATAGGGCACGTTCTACGGTCATTAATACAGGCACGCGAAAAACTTTCACAGCACCCTTTCGATAAGAAAAAAACAGTTGTTTCGACCCCTAATATTTTATAGCGCACTAGCTGACCCGGCAAACTTCGTTTCGCCGTAGAATCAGTTTCTGTCATGTCATCGCTTCATCAGAGATGGCGTTGCATACGAAATAGTAAAAACGTAATTTTTTCATAATTTTTGTTAGATTCTGCTATTCGAGGTGAATATGACTTCAACCAATTTGATTTTGTTCATAAAAATCGGTGCAGACGTAAGTTATAAATGGTGTAACTAACCCAACGTTGTTTTATGTTCATAGAAGACAAAAAATAATCTTGTTTTTTCTATTTAATATTATAAGGAAGGCAAACGAGCAACCAGGTTATCTGATGATAAGTAATCATAACTGCCCATGGACATCCGTAACACTGGATCTTTACGTACACATGTGCTGCTAGCACAGGTAAAATAGCTACTGGTAAAATACCGGATAGGAAGTTCTGGAATGGAGGCGAAGCCACGGATGCAAGCTAGATATAAATAACATTAAAGGAGGCTGTTCATTATTGTTGATCGGATAATAACTTGAAATAAATCAACACACGCCAGCGCTTTATAAGGCACGCTGTTGTGCGTATCACAGCAGGGTTCTGGGCCCCTTCGAATTTTCCTTTAACAAATTACGGGATTCGTGTTAGTCCACCGATTACAAGTCGCCGATTCATCAAGTCCCGCCGGTCGGCGCGGCACGTACTTGGCCCATCTATCCGACCCGTCCAAAACGTGATCCGTCAAACGCTATCGGGGTACGGCCCACCTTCAATGAACAACAAAATTTAATTCATGAGCGCTCCGAAGGTGCAAGGTTCGATGGAAGATTGAGCGAAGTCATTTTGAGTATAACGACATTTTCATACGTAATACGTTTTCAAAGTTGTTTAGGGCATGAGCGATTGCATGCACATCGTATGAGTTATTATTTTATGTGCTCGTAACTCGAGATGTGTATATTGTTGCTAAACGGGTGTGAAAAATTTCAGTCCAATCTCAATCTCATCCAATGACAGAGAGTCAGCTCAGCTTTCCAGCTGATTGGCAGCTGCCATCCAACCAATGGGGTAACGGTTTGACTGTTCGGCGTTATCACTCTATGGAATCGCTTTTAGACATATCTACATCTCGGCTATCAGTACATATTTCTTTAGACTAAAGCCAACAAACGATACCATGCAGTCCACCTGATGTTTAGTGAACTGAACAAACTTAAGTAATATGGAAATTTTCAATTCATATAATTATGCATTCAGGATATTTTCCTCTCTTTGCATTCATAAATTCTTTTATGAAACTATTTCAAGCATATTGAAAATTTTCTGTATATAATAGTGTTACTGCGTAACTTGAACAGTGATACTCGTTAAATTGGTTGCCAGGCTGTCGACAAAATGGTATTATTTGGGGCGATGCCATTTTATCTATTAAAGAATGCGAATCGGGATTTATGGAGCACGAACAGATTTTATAGCAAAATTATGTATTTCATTCGGATTAGATTATTCTACAAGGATTGCTTATAAATACATAAATAGAAATGTCTCTATCCCGATCGGTGACCTCTTTGAACTTGTGGATACTCTTTCTTGACAACAAAGAAAGTCAATATCAAACAATAGAAGATTCACTGAATCACATCGTTGAAACCGTGTTGAAACGAAGTCGTCAAATCACACATCGATGACATCTTCAATTCCTCTACTTTGAACTTATTTACGAATTTTATATACGTAGGTACTTATTGGGGTCAGGTGTTCTATAACATATTTTATAACTTAGGTACCAGAAACGCAAAAGCTAATGCATTAGGTAATTAGGAGTGTAGAATAACTCAAATGACCAAATGTCTATTAAACAAAAATAGGCTGTTCCCTATCGCGTGAGGATTTCGGAAAACCCCTTCTCAGTGCAACCTTCATGATCCTCAAAGATATTTTCCATCAAATCACATGTCTCTGGATTGAGTATTTCTTTCAAGCAACTCTGCACGTGAAAAACTCTAGATGGCAAATAAATATTGAGCTCGCCACGGAATGCGTTTATTACCGCGGTTTCGACGGTAAGTTGATAATAAGAGTATGGTATCGCGTAACAGACGACGGAATGCTCCTTTAGCTCAGCTGAAACTGGTGTGGTGGTAACTGACACCTGCACTTTGGCCGAGTGCTCCCAGAACAGATGGCATCGAATTCCTTCCAACAACGTGAACTTTCCACAATTATAATGTTTAAAATTGTGTACAAAAATTAATGATTAGTCGTTAGAATATATTTTTTTGGTATACCGGTAAGTTGGATTGAGATCATCCGTGTATATTAACTAAAAATTATATGGCTACCTTACTTTAGTCAGGAACTAGTTTCGGTTTGTGACGGTTTTCGGCTTAAATTGTTAGTTATTGTACTATAATTTTTAATCCATGTGCCTCTTTATTGTGCAAAATAAACAAGACAAAATACAATTGACAAACACTGAGATACATGTCTCACGAGGGCTTGAACAATACGTTGACATGTGGATTCATTTCCATGCTGGTCTGGGAGCAAAGAAAAACAGAATGTACCAGATGCTTCTTTTACCGCGCAGATGGTAAAAGCCCATCGAGGGAATGGGGGAAAATCGTAGGAATCATGTTATAGGCGATGCGGCTAGCAGCCAATCACTATTTTGAAGCCCTGTTCCACCTAGACGCTCACAGTCTTGCCAAACGTGGCCTTTAGGTATAGTCACCTTAGGCTCTATCTAGGCCCTTACGGTGTAAGGGAGATGAAGTGGTATATGTTTATGTATGCTAAACGCATATTTTGTGAACTACTGGACTGGACCAATTGTTTGTTTTTTGTAATCTGCAAATACGTTCCGTGTAGCTCATTTTTTCAATTTATACAACGTTATATTAATAGCGATTTAAACCCCAAAAGAATTAGCAATTATTCAATGAAAGCGACCATAGAAATACCCTGAAATTTTCAAGTACAAAAGTTACAGCTCCCTGAAAAATAAACAAACAGACAGACAGCGAAGCCTTAGTAACGGTTTTACTGGCACCTTTTGTACGAAGCCTTAATAAACACCATTTGTGTATGTCACGATTTTAGTCTAAAATTATATTTTTACACTCTTATTTTTAAATATTCACTCACGTTTGAAAAAGCGTTACGTGTTTTTTCAGTACAATAATAGCTAATTATGCAACTGTAACTTTGTTATTCATTATTTACAAGTGTTTTCATTGTCATTTATATGTACCGATGCATGTGTAGTTTTCTTAAGACATTTCAGAAATGAATAAACATACCTACTTCACTACATAGTATAAAATAAAGTCGCTTTCTCTGTCCCTGTGTCCCTGTGTATGCTTATATCTTCAAAACCACACAACGGATTTTGATGCGGTTTTTTTAATACATAGAATGATTCAAGAGGAAGGTTTATATGTATAATACATGCATAATATACCGTGCGAAGCCGGGGCGGGTCGCTAGTGTAAAATAATACTTAGTCGATTCTTAGTCGAACAAGAAATAGGTAAATAAATTCTAATGGTGGAATTGATGAATGTCGTCAAATATCCTTTTGAATCATAAACAGACCTGCATGACTAGCACCAGAGCACGCGAGAGCTATGTCACGCACTTGTGTTAGCCATGAAAAAACTTATAATCTTCCACATTTATAACATTACTATGATTCTGTGACGTGACTGTCTGCAATTGGAAAGTGCCATCGACAGGTTAGTTATCACACATACATAGATTAATAAAGCTCAAGCTGTAGGAAACTAGCTATTAGAATGCATAGCGAATGTAACTGGAAGATGGAACATTAGAATTATTCATCGTCCTTCTAGCTAGCGAATTGTGCAGTCTCCGCGATATAATTCTGTCAACTGTACAGAGAACCAAGAGAAGCACCTTTGTCGCATTGTAATAGGTTTATCTTCACATTTGGTAGCGCCAGCTACATTTCTGCACACTTTGTGACGCAAACGCTTTAAGTATCTATTAGGGTTATAGATATCGTCTTCTATATATTTAACACAAAGTCGGGTTATTTACACCATTCTTCACCAATATTTATGATGAACAAAAAATATTTACGCTTAATATTTAAGTAAATATTTTTTGTTCATTGAAATGGACGCAAAGTAAGGCCTGATTCAATAAAATATTTAATATTTATGATGTTCGATTTGTCTCCACCCCAAAGAGCAGAATAATAACTATTAAAAAATATCTCGTATGCAGCGCCATGTCTGATTACATAACGAAAACTGATTTCAAGATGAAACGAAGTTTGCCTGATCATCAAGATTATATACCTAGGTAGTAGTCAGTAATCACATCACATCACACTAATATTATATAGGCAAAAGTTTGTGAGTGTGTGTGTATGTGTGTTACTTCTTCACGCGCAAACGGCTGGACGAATTTGGATACAATTTGGAATGGAGATAGCTGGTATCCTTGATTAACACATAGGCTACTTTTGATAGTGATAAACATGTCAAAGGTCGTAGCTGCTTACTGTCGCAACGTAAATAACTTTTGCAGAATATAACTATCAACATCAGTTCTTAAATCTAATTCTACGCGGACGAAGTCGCGGGCAGAAGCTAGTATTAAATCGTTAATTTTATAAACGCAACACTTTGTGAGCTCAAAATATTAGAAATCGCATTTGAATTAAATATGTCACACAAATAATTTATATTCTGTAATAATAATAAAACGTGCAGGAACATTTCCCTGTGAACCCAGCCTAAGAGTCACATGACTATAATCTTAATTAATTTAGTCACATGATGTTTATATAAAGTTATAGTACTAGAGGTTTTGACCTCGGTAATTACATTAATCTTGACCCGACCACATATTAATTTATTATTAATACGTTGAATTTTTTAAATTGTGTTAATAAACGTAACAAGAGGCGCTGCAGCACTTCTCTCAGAATGAGAGGGCTTGCGCTGTACAGTAGTTCCTACGCGGGCTTATTGTGGATTGAGAACTTTATTAATTTAAGCAAGTAGGTATGTCTGGTCGATATCTTCGCTGCCAATGCATGAACCAATTTCGATAGTATTTTTTCTTTCGATAGTCGATAAACTACGTCCAAATTAAAAGTTTGTTAATAAATAATTGTCATTACGAGAACGACGCAATTCCGTAAAAAAAGTCACAATAAACTTGCGTCATGTTTTGTTAAATAATAATGACTTGCATAAGTAATATTTGCACAGGTATTAGCTTATCAAGACCCGTTATCTCTGTCGTTGGAACCCCCGCGAATTCATGTTTAGTATGTTAGTTTAACTAAAACATTATTAAAACTATTATAAACATAACTAATTCTTGTCAAACAATTGTATTCGGTACAAACTGTGGAAACCCCGTGGCTTGTGTGGCCACCTATGAATTGGGTTGGCAATGTTGCCAATACAAAAAATTTCGACAGCGCACAGGAGGATAACTTAAAAACCAGGACATTTAGATCAAATCGGATCTTTTCCCTGGACGGAGCATAAATTACCAATGGATTGGGTTTCGCTTGGACTCAGAAAGTATCCGGGTACCAACCGAACACTAAGTAAAAATTCTGCCCGGACGCCCTCCAAACTGGGACCAATCCTGAAAAAATCAGACGGACGACAACCTTACCCAAGACGGCTGTAAGTAATCGTTTGGAGTCCAGACTTGCACGTCATGAGTAATTTGATTTATGTGATTTAAAGCCAAATGTCACTTAATTTCGAAAAAAAAACAGAGGAAAGAAATTTGCGTATTCGCAGGGTATATAATTATGAAACGAAATGAATACGGCCGTAAACATCTTAACAGAGAGAGGAAGCTTCTGTCCAACACTGAAATCGAGTACAATACAAAATACACGATGAGGTTTTATTTTAATACCTAGGAAAAAGTCACTACGTATCGCGTTCAAATTTACGTAAGCGAGTCACGCAAAAACATTTAGGTCAAATCTCTGATTTCTAAGGTATGCTATCAGTGTAAGGAATTTGGAATTGTAGAAAGTAACGTGTGCCTTTGTCTGTTTTACACTGTTAGATTATTGATGGCGCAATTGGCGAATGTTCAAACAGGTACAAAACATAGAATGTACCAGTTGCTTCTTTTTCCGCGCAGATGGTAAAAGTACATCAACGGAATAATAGGCTTACTCTTTCCACCTGTACGCCCTCAATTATGCTAAATGTGACCTTTAGGTCTTGTTACCTTAGGCTCTGTCTACCCCGTAAGGGATAAAGACGTGATTTGTGTATGTATGTATAATTGGTAATACCATCAACACGCAGATAAAAACATGGCCAAAAACTAGTGTAAAAGCCATTGAGATTTACAGGAAACAGTATCAAAGTCCGAAAGCTAATCTATATTTTTTTAGACGACAGATAAAGAAGAATACACAAACATAATGGAGCTGCCATGGGGCATTGGATATCATGCTAACTGAAAAAGAAAAATAAGTAATTTTTCTTTAATGCTTTGTCTCCAAACGTTTTGAAATATACCAAAATGGTACTGTCAGTTGTCTCCAGTTTCCAGGCAACGAGAGCCATTGCTATACGTATTCTGCATGGCCTAAGTGATATAAAAATCATCTAAATAACACCTACCATTGTAACTTATAATATCGCTTAAGCACGTATCAATTCACCTTATGTAATTACGGAACGCAAAACGGATAAACATTAATGATTTTATTACTCGTAGGTATTGCTCATTCCTACGTATTTGATTCTATCTGATAACGGCATTTGTCTTTATTGTCGCAAATTATTGCGTGGTACAGAGGAACCGCTAGATAATAATGATAATTTATCATTTTACGTCGTTAGTACAAACAGATCGTTAGAGAAAACCGCTTATTTAAATAAAGTATTATTATTTAAATATTATTTAAATACATAAATTTAAAAATAAACTATTTAAAAAGTATAGATCAAGTAAGTAGCACGGTAACAGACGCGAGCGCAAAACTACCAAAAACAGACTTCAATCTGCACGTAGAGAAAAGATGGAAAAAGGTAAGTAATTCTTGTATCCCTAGTCGTTGATTCTGAACTATAAAATCATTTCGCACGTTGACTAAAAAACACAATGACATTTGTGGGGGCATTTGGAGATAAGCTTAAGCTAAGCTTCTATTGTATTTCATATCTTATCGAGTGTTATATTTTTCTATATCGCATTGTAATGGATCAAAACAAGTGCATATAACAATTCGCCAATCGACGTTTCCTACTCTGTCGCACAGTCCTTTACGCGAGCTTTCACTGACTTTGCAATGCAAAGTATCAATATTATGTTCCGGTTTTAAATATATCCTAATACATTTTCACAACGACCTGTAGTTTTTCATATTATAACTACTACGCGTTTCCGCAGTATACAGAGACGGATGACGAACTGATCCCTCAATCACTACATGACAATAACGACAATGATTGTAGAATATGTGACGAAGAGGTTGAAACAATGGAACACATTATGTGCGAATGTGATGCTCTCGACAGACTAAGAATGAAACTCCTCGGCATCGGATACCCTGAACCAGGAGATTTCAAGGTACTACCACTGCGCCCAATCACCCAATTCATGAATGAGCTGGTAAAAGCGATGGAATAGTGGGAAGGAGGGGTAAATCCACGAATCGGTCGAAGTGTATCCGTAAGGCGACCCCTAGACTAAGATAAGAAGATCCATCATTCATGGTTCCTTTTTCCTTTTATGGTACGGAACCCTAAAAACAGAAGAAGTCCCAGGCACGTTGTATGCCAATGTACAGGTCAACACCCTACTTTAAATTTAAGAGCAATACCTACCACAACGATGAGAACAGGCCACATTTTTGACAGAGATAGCTACACCGGGTCAATGACTGGTTTTAACAGATGTTGACTTTATCGTTAACCGTTGCTAAAACGACTTATGTACATCCGCGGACGCGAATTATCGCGCCACTATAGAACCCTGTCATATTAAGGTTATTGATCTCTAGGAACGTGTTTATAAACAACCAATAATGAGATAATATTTTGCTGCGACAAGGTTCCATGTAAAATACTCAACGCCTTACAAAATGTTTGTGAGGAAATAATATTTAAGTAGGTATTTAGACAAGCTGGTTTTTTTTACATAAAATAGGCTTACGTTTGACTTCAATCTCGCTTGATGGAAGGTGAAGATGAGGCTTAAGATGGGTTTGAGATTTATCAAGTTAAAAACAGCAATCCGTAACTTTAACTGTTGAATATGTGAACTTAGTTCAAACATTTGTTAGTACCTGGATGGCCGAGTTACACTTGATCTTTACAAAAATTAATATTTTCCACAGACATAAAACAATTTTAATCGAATTTCAACTCCAAAAGCAAGACATCTTCGTAATCGTTCAATCCGTTTTCGAGATCTAGGTAAATTATATATTTGTAAGTAGACATAAATATACTGAATTAGCTATAAATAGTACAGGATAGTATTACGTGTTAAAAATAGTTAAGTTTCGATAAAGTGAAGTAGATACCTAAATATTTGTAACATTATGTATTTCGTTTCCTGGTACCAATAATATTTATCGCAACGCGTAATAAATGAATGACTATTCACGAAAAATATATAAAAACGTAATGTTTCATACTTTGTTATCACAAGACGAACATTTTAACAAAAGGTATGGTTTAAGTAATGTAGTACAGAATATATAAATTACCTAAAAGGAATTCTATTCTTTGTTATTATAATATTTCATTCATAGTAAACATCTCGTACACATAATAATTTCAAGGGTTCTCAACTCAACACATACTGCCTTCACTATCCTTCACAATACTTAAGGTAATATAAAACATAACTCAAACTTACGGCTTTTTAATCCGCAATAAAACTGTAGAAAACTGTGAACTGCCAACCACGAAAAAAAAATGATTTTCTACGCGCGCGTGTTACGTGCGGCAACGTTCGAAACCAGACTGCACGGAGAACCAACGCCGGCGCAGCCTTGGCATAATACTCTACCATTCATCGATAATTAGCACCATCTAAACGATATCACTAAATTGTAATCACAGTTACAATCATCCGCGTTTTCAGACACTATAGTATTCTGTCCCATGCATTGAAGACTAGAGCCACACAGAACAGAAGGATTTTATAAAACGACTACAGGGTATGCTTGTGGTGCAATATAAATTTATTAACATTTGTTGCCTGCTCATTTGTATAATTATGTGACAGGATACTGATAGCGGTTGAAACGTGGACAAATTCTATGTAAGTAAAAAGAGAGTTAACAGGGAAAAATAATAATTTAACACGATTCTGACATTGAGCACATCGCATTCAACCCGCGTGTTCATTTAGATTGAGTCATCCAGTGAAAAGCTTATCAGTTTGGAAATAACTTCCTAATCTAAATACTCAACAGTCATACCTGGTTTTTCATTATATTGTATAAATTGAACAAGTATAGAAATTAGTTACAAATTTCTCAAACGGTGTCGATGTCACGGACACAGAAAAGTTACAAACGAGAACAGGGAAATTCTACGACGACAGCTACTCAAAAACCTATCTACTAATATTATAAATGCGAAAATTTGTGACGATACGAGTGAGTAAGTGTGTATGTTTGTTCCTTCTTGACGCTGATACGACTGGACGGATTTGGATAAAATTAGGAACGAATATAGCTGGTACCCTAGATTAAAACATAGGCTACTTTTTATCCCGGAACATAGCATAGTTCCCGCGGGATACCGATAAACATGTGGAAGGTCATAGCTGCCTAGAGTCGCAACTCGCTCTTAAGTCTTTCTACGTGGACGAAGTCGCGGGCAGAATCTAGTATAATAATAATATGGTATATAGAGCGGCGTTAATTACTTAGCGTTCAGGGTTTTCTCGTTTCCCTTAGGTACTTGTTACAAAAATAAAATGCACTAATCGTTCTTAAGTGTTACGTTTACCTAATAATGTACTTTGCTCGTATCGTATGGTGAGTAATCAGAAAGATAAAGTATAATGTAATATGCATTATCAATATTATCATTTTGACTGTCATTGCCGGGTCATTTTGGCCTTACTATCAAACTGGCCGCCTTGAAATTGAAAGAATATGACCATATACCTACAATACTATTTCCGAATGTAACGACCACCAAGTCAAAACGGAAATCCTCACAATATTTATAGCTACCTATAATCAAGCTTTTGATACAAAAATGAAGGCCGAACCTTTGTTGTACAACGTTGCGTGATTTGATTACCTGTGACAAAAAAAAAACTGAAATCCTTACTAATCCTTACTAATCCTTACTAATATTATAAATGCGAAAGTAACTCTGTCTGTCTGTTACCTTTTCACGCTTAAACCGCTGGACCGATTTTGCTGAAATTTGGTATACAGATAGTTCAAGTCCCGGGGAAGGGACATAGAATTGTTTTTATCCAGGAAAATTGCAGTTCTCGCGGGATAGCGATTCTGCGCAGACGGAGTCGCGGGCATCAGCTAGTAGGTAATAAATCTAGTTTTTTTTCATGAGTCATCTGGCCAAACTAACTTCATTTGGTGTATTGCGTGTTTACGGTGAAAAGCAATAACAATTATATTTTAGAAAAGCGGTTTTTGTCCTGCAGCGAAACACGACTATGGGTCCGTAATTATAAAGGACAATTTACCTGAGATCTAGTCTTTATTATAAGTCATAGCCACTATAGCCAGAGTTATATGTACATACATTTAAAAACAGTCATGTATGTTTGTCAATGATTTGTGCAAAATTTTAAGTACATACTTAAGTTTGTTTTCATGCTAATTTGGAGCCCTATTAGTTTTATGTTAATACCTGGCCTATATTAAAGCATAAAGTGGAGTGATGTATCATAAGAACGGTTAAATTTATGAGAAACCTCAGAGTTAGAATCAAACATGTCTAGTGTCAGTTGTGGAGGTTGAGAGAAAAGAACAATAGCATAATTTAAAAAATAGGAGAAACTTGTGTTTATTGTGGTCAATTAGTCTCTCTTGACAAGTAACAAAAGTAGAGATGTGAAAAAGTTTTTAACAAATAAATTCTTTCGATTTTGCATTCAACAAATAGGATAATTATTATACTTAAGGGGACCAGCATACACTAGTCAACCCATTCAATGGTGAGTACAAAGTTTACCATCCCCCCGGGCTGTAGCCAAAACCCCCTCATTCCGAGAGAAAGCCTGTGCTCAGCTGTGGGACATTGTGTAGGCTGGAGATACGATACTGGCGGGAAAATGCAGATAGCCTTTACTCTGCATAACCAATTTCGGTTTCCGCTGTGGATAACGAAATTCTATAAATAAGTAACTACTATCACCACTTACAATTTAATCACACAGCGGGTTCATTTTTAATTATTATCACTACATAGTATAAAATAAAGTCGATTTCTCTGTCTCTATGTCCCTATGTCCCTATGTATGCTTATATCTTCAAAACTACTACACAACGGATTTCGATGCGTTTTTTTTTAATAGATAGAGTGATTCAAGATGGGAGGTTTTTATGTATAATTCTACGCAGACGAAGTCGCGGGCAGAAGCTAGTATTATTATAATGTATATTTCTAGTTATGAGTGAATATGGCAGAATTTTTAAAACATATTCTACTATAGTCCAGTTACTGAAAAAGATATCACGGGGACTTAAAAAAAATTACTTTAAAACACATGGTTAGCCAAAAGCAGAGGAATGTTTTATATATTCTGTTCAAACAGAGCAATGGCAGCCTATGTTTCCTTTGGACAATTGTTGTTAGTTTAGTTGTGTCTACAATTCTGTTAATGGAATATTGGATGTACCTATGCTAGATGGAAATGGCATCACATACAAAGTTTCTTAACAAACTCACATGAATCGAATGTGAGACCATGGCTTGAAATAGGCGGATTTCAGTATGTAAAGGATGAAACCGTTTAGGGGGTCCATCATGCTTTTGTTTAGCTTATTAACTTGTAGCTAAGACTAATCTAACTTGAACTTTTGAACTTGATTATGATTCCGGACCTCAACACAAAAAGTTGAACACCTCCAGAATCTCATGGCTAATTTGAATTATTGAAATGACTTTTTAATCATTTATTCCTCATTGGAAAATGTTATGGCTTGCAAAAGCTATTTTTAATAATTTGTCCCCCAAAAGTAACACATGCTATTTGAAATTGATTCAGTTGATTTGGAATGTACAGATCCCTCCGTGTGAGGGCTAACTCACACATTACCACCACTTTATGGCCCAGTGTATTCCTTCTCTTTGCTGTTGGCAGTTATTCCAATTTCCAATGGGTACTATAGGTCCCAATTTCCCTATTCCCTAGACACTTGCAGCCTCTTTCCTAGAGTCAAAAATATAAACCAACATTCACTTGTTAGATATTATTATTTTGTTTCAGATCAAACATTTTATGCACTACTTATTTTAACCAATACTGTTATGTTATTCTTCGCAATAATTCAGAAGTCGGTTACGAAACAAAGTGAGCAGCAGTATATCAGTTTCATAATGTTAACAACACAATTAAAATGCAGGTGCATGAATAAACGTGATGTACCCATGAAAACAGCTGTTTGATAACTTAAACGGTTTCGTTCGCACGTTAACACGATCACACATACAAAAATATGTGATAGTAATTTTCAAGCATCCGTTCCATAATAATTATGGTAACTGACAGAGTTACTAATAATTGCATTATTGTTAAATTATACCAGCACATTCCTCACTTTTAAATGATAACTTCATAGTATTTCCAGTGATCCCTTTCTAAGAATACTGAATTTTATCGTAGTGAGAAATTTGACACAGCAAATTGAAAGCACTCTTACCTTTAGAGTATTGGTTTCTGAATTATTTACAGGAAATATTCAACATCGTACACTTTTTTACTTAGTAATATACTCTTAGGAATATACTCGACACACCACTTTCACAATTATTTAATTTAAAACATAACACTCGACCAGCTTCTCCTATCGAATCGAGTGAATCGTAAACATTTTCTTAAACGTCACTTTGACGTTGACACTTCAAGCGGCATCTAGTCTAGTCCGAATTAAGTAATTGCTTTTACGGCATAAAAATAGACTAAATGAAAATAAACGATAGTAAATATGTCAACCTTTATTTTTAGATTACATGAAAAGACGAAAAATTAAAAGCAAAAAAATCTTTACTCCTGAAATAAAATAACATGAACATTCAATCAGTTCACAGTTACTACAGTACTATTTGGACTGATTACACAATGAAGGAAAGGCAAATGAAACTTGTCAGACATAGGTGGCGCTACTATTTAAAAGTTTTAACATTTTCGATCATGCTACAAACAAAATCTATCTGTAACCAAGTAATAATATTATTACTTCAATATTTTTAATCCAAGTAATTTTTCCAAATATAAGCTTTCTACTTAGATTTCTTATGTAGTTTAAAGCAGATTATCCTCAACCGATTGAGCTGAAATTTTGTATGATGACAATTTATAATCTGGTAGTAGAATTTCTGGTGGCACGGTCAGGACTGTCTCCGCAGGAGGGAACTCTTCAACGGTTGCTCAGATTTACTTCAAATTTAGTACACATAATTATGCAAGTACAGTCATCAAAGAAAGCTTGTACTTATTCAAAATGGAATTTTAGTAAAAACTTATTCCCCAGTGACATCGCCCGCACAGAAATATTTGAAAAGGATACTTTTGCCTCTGCGCATAGGCATTCATCATAAGCACAATTTTCAAATTGAAGTAGGATGTAAATAGGTACTTAGGTACTTACTTTTTTTTTACTTCTTATTTCCGGCGATGAGATTGTCTTGTATTGAGTACACTGTGTATCAAGCACTGCACTAGAAATGTAGTCTCGGATGTCAGCACAGACGACTCGCATGACGTGTAGGTGGGTAATGCTGATACTCTATTTGTTCAGAGCCCGGTGAATTCTGATCGAAATGCCGCTATTTAATCCGAAAATTCTTATCAGGCTACTTAAAAGAGTCCAGCCACTTTACGAACAAATGTACTCCCTACCGCCTGCAGAACATAAACCCGAAAGCGTTTCCATTTTGCAATCCGTGCCTATCAAACCTGCAATCAGTTTAAGCCTTCCAAGGTAACAACTACGGAGAGTGCGATAAAATTTTCGCATCTTCCCTAACGATCATCCAAGAAGCGGTAGATTATCTAATCTTTCTACTATAAAATTCCCAGGAAATATTCCCGTCGCGCGGTAGTAACGCGGTAACGGCAGCATTATCGCAGCTACGTCGCCTCATTAACTCGCAGGTTGACGCACCTAGTCTTTGATAAGTTTCAGTTTTTATGACCACCCTCCCGCTAACGTTTTAATGTAGTTGGCAACCCTAATGAAACAACGGGTAATGGCGCCTATTTTGCGACAAGAGTTTAGAATACAAATAAGCGGAGACAACGGATGTTTGCTAATTTGGACGATATTTGACGCGTTGATGCCGCAGTATAATGTGGGCAAAGAAAATACTTACTTAATTGGGCATTGTGAACCCATTTAATGACATGATAATAGCGATGTTCGGAGTGGCTTCCTCTGGGGAATGCTATTTCGAAGAAAATTATTTTATTACTTCAGATTTGCCTTTTGTATTGAAGTACCTACTTTTGTATGATACCAACGTCAGAGGTCAACATTTTGCGTTGTCCGCGGTATGAAGGTAGTCTATGGACCTACATAATCGCTTTTAAAATATTTTACTAACAGAAAGTTACACTATCCCTGATTCACGCAAAATATTCTTTATCCCAGGAATAGGTATGTTCAGTTCCCGCGGAAAGCAGACGGGGGTAGGCGCTAATCATGATTTAATAAAATTGTGATTTACCTTTACCACCAGTAGAAAAGTAGAAGAAACTGAATTGCATAGCACTGTGGAACCTTTTTACTGCAAATGGCATAATGACTTAGGTATTAGGTACCATACAGATGAAGAGAGAGAAAAGGTTTCTTGAAGGTGTGTCATTCAGTTTCTTCGATCGTACATTTTTGTCATAAGTATAGACCGACCGCTTAAATGAGTCTTCGCCCGCGTGGCACAAGGGGGCAGGGTAGGACGACAAAGGGGACCCAGAGGTGCGGCCAGCAGAAGCATTACCCGCCCGCACCTCTCTCGGTCCCCTTGGTCGTCCTACCCGCGCCCCTGCGCTGCGCGGGCAAGGACTCATTTAAGCGGTCGGTCTATAGATAGATATCTATTTTTTCTTTTTTCATCTTAATTTTTTTTTAAGTTGCCTTTGATCTATGATAACCATTACCCGTATGTACAATAGTGTAGGTAAAATGACCAAAAGGAACGGTCGAATCCAGTTGCTTAGGTACTTGATAGGAGCTTTTTAAGAGCTTAGCTTAGGTATATTATATATCTAGCAGGCTTTCCTGTCTGCCGCATCCCGAAATCACTAGCAATACCCTTAAGCTAAAAGCACATGAAATTTTATCGAATTCTTAGTTGCAGTGAAAATTCTACTGAAAAGGTGGCGCATTGCTACAAAAGTCTACCTACGGGAGATTTAAGAGTTCTATCAAAAAGTGAGAAAAGAAATAAACTGGGCAGATGTATAGTGCGAGGGTCGTGATAAGGGGCACGTTAGAACCTGATGAATTCTCTTGGAGGATTAGCCCTTACAATATGAGCACAATTTCGCAGGCGAGGGTTCCAGGGTGACAAATACGGTCGTGAATGTCTTGCAATATATCCGCGGTTGTCCGACACTCCTTGATGCGCCTCGCTAAGTATATTTTCAAATAAAAATGGTAATAAAATGTGATGATAAAAGTAATTTCACGACGTGTGCGCTGTAGGAAAAGTTGTGGTTTTATTGAGTTTTAATAGCATTAGGCAAATAAGGTTTACTTATGATGTTGGTTGTTTTATTGTAGGAGCTGGTTGAGAAAGCTCAGAATGGTTCATTTCTGTAGACAATAAATGTATAAGTTTGTCATCAGAGGGTAAAGTTTATATGAATGTTTTACTCCCTTATCCATATAAATAAAAAAAATTAATCGTTGTTCGTTATTCTCGCTAAAACTCGAAAGCGGGCTATCAATTTGACTAATAATTATGGTAATAATTAAGTCCAGGTAAGGTTTGAACAGTGAGAAAAAGAAAAAAAAACTACAGCGGGGGCGAAGTTGCAGGCAACATACAATACAATAACTCTTAATTGAACACCACATACAAAAAAGAAAAAAGGTATACAGAATATTACAAGGTAACAATAGGCGGCCTTATCGGTACAAAGCGATTTCTACCAGGCAACCACAATGGACTGGAGAACAGAACAGATCTGAGCAGGTGGTACAATTTAGAATATATATTAATATACTAAGTACTGAAAATACATAATAATATATCATACATCTACAACAACAACATCAACATCTAGTTGTACATAAAAATACATTTTCTCTAACAGACAAAGTCAAACGAACGTTAGGTCAACAAAAACTGAATAAGCATTCCTGAATAAGGGGTAAATCTCTGGCATGTACCGAGTAAAGGTTAAAAATCCTTTGACCACAAGCAAATACAGCAAGTCAAAGAAAATAAAGTAATACGCATTACCCATTACAGGGCAGCCTCTAGCTGAAAATGGAATTATTTGAAATAGAAAAATCCTTTCAAGTTGGTTTATGGTTAAAATTTTTGACGAAACGTTAAGGGTAGCAATACAGTTGCAAAACAAAAAAGGTTACGCTTTAAATTAATTGCCCTCACAAAAAAATGCTGGTGAAATGGTTTGTGTGTGGAAATATTGTCGGTTAATATGGCTACACAAATTCGATACATTCATGCTATAAATTAAAGACTAAGGATATTGTAGCTGAAGTTCTACATTATGCGGAATAAAGTATTGGTAGGGCAAGACATGCTTTTACTAGTCAATTGGTGGTCCCGGAGGGTTTGGAGTCCCGGAAGACTCATCCGTATCAAAATCATACTGCCTCGTATGACAAATCTTTCAAAAATCTTCAGCTACCATGTAAGGATTGTAGGGTTTATTATAATGATAAAGTTTCAAATATAATGCTAGCTTAATCTTATAATCTTTGTCTAGGATGTTACCTTGTTATTTCAGGGCCGCAGAAAAAAAAGACATCATTATTTTCATTTTAGACTAGCTTAGTACGTACGTAATTGCTTTTGGTTCGTGTTCTAAACGTAATTGGCCGATGATGTCGCACAATTTCATAAATGTAGCTTTAGCTCATAGCCTTAAATTTGACAAGCCGTTAACGGAAAAAACTTGAATTTTCCGGACAGTTGCGCCAGCCCGGCGGTTAGAGCCACGTAAATGTTTACACTGAAATCCATGTGAAATCCTTTGATGCGACGTTCGACAGATGGCCGTGTGTAACGACCTGAAATCACAGTCTCACTTTTACAACGTTCCAAGTTTCAGTTGTAGCTTTCCGTTGAATTGAACCTAGGTTTGTGGGAAGAGAGTGCAAATTAGGATTGGTTTCAGTACTGATCGTATGTGCTTACCTAAAGTCAGCAATGACACTGGATTTAATTAGAAGGAACCTAAAACCTTTCATTTCTAAACAATATAGACGTTACGTAGTTGAACTTTGCCTTAGTTAGCAAGCAAAGAAATTTATCATTTGCGCATTTTTCCTTGACGGATACGCAGAAAAGGGAGACGTTACCCTTAATATAGCTTAAGACTTTGGAAGGCCTTGAGCTTGTTGCTGTTTTGCAAAAAAATAACCGAAGCTAGTGAAATTAGCGTGAAATCAAATCACAGGGCGACTACAACGTAGGTACTGCAAGCAAATTGATGAAACCTATTCACAGTAAATGCCTTAACGAAAATAGTTATGACGTTTGCTGTGCGAACATTCCACGGTGGCTTAGGAATCAAAACTGGTTCGATATTAGGTATGTACATACGTACCTACTAGATTACAAAAGTTAGTTTATTAATATCACATCGATAGATAATGTGACATCAGAGAAGTATTTCACTCGGGTCGGTACATATATTTTATAGCGAGGTTTTAGTCATTTTACACACACCCACTTATTAAAAACTATCAAAATTTGAGTGTAAACCTTTAACTTATGCATGTCCACAGGAAAAATAATTTCCAATAACATTCTGCCTAAGTCTCAGTAACATTTTACAATGTCTCATACTCGTAATACCTACTTAAATTCAAGTAAAAAAAGAGTACGCAGCTAACTTGTAAATATTTTATTGTTTTCCTCAAATCGTAATCGAGATAATTATCATAATTATCTTCGCCTTTACGCCGGAGCTCGTAGCGCCTTTAAAGAACAAACGAAGAACTCTCCGAGCTGCATAATTTGTTAATTAGCAACAAATAACTCGAACTTCTTCTGTTCGCTACAAACTCGTTGGGAATATTTTCTTCGCCACTGAACGTATCTTCCGACAGCGCTTAGAAAATGAAATTAAAAGAAGCTGACTGAGTCGATTGAAAATTTGCAAAGAAAATAACTGTTCGAAAGAATTGATCTGGAGGTGTAATGAAAATTTTGTCAATCCTACCTACCAATAAAATAGTGGTTTTAGTACCTGCGTACCTACTTTTATATTTAACTTTTTGTGAATATCTATCTTAAAATCAATAAAAAAGGGATCAATAGGGTACCTATGTTTACTTGAACAAGTAAGACGATAATTGTATTGTCGGATTGACTTGTATTCTTACAAGAGAAAAAAATGATGTTTTAAGCCAGGAGTTCCCAACCAGTGGGGCGCGCCCCCCTTGGGGGGCGTAGGGTAATCCAACGGGGGGCACGACGCTCTTAGGTATTTATTAAAATTTATTAATAAAGTGCAAGCACAATGTTCTCGCTAATCATTAATAGTATGTTGTAGATCGTTTGTTTCATTTCCATCGTACTTGAGTTGGGACAAGGGGGGCGTAGTATTTTAGCATAAACTTGAGGGAGGCGCATAGGGTAATAGGTTGGGAACCCCTGTTTTAAGCTGTACTATTAACAAAAACTAATATCCGTACCGATGTTACCTTCACTGCATCATAATGGCATTTATTTGCGCGTTCGTAAAATCAGTGTCAAAGACAACGTCGGGCATCAGTTACATCCGCAATATCTCTCAATAAGCGAATTGCTCTCTCATTTACAATGCCAGCATTATTCATCTCGTGTATTTTTTAGGGTTCTGTATTTGTACCTCTAAGGGAAAAAGTAACACTTAGGTACAAGATCACTCTTCGTTGTTTGTCTGTCTGCCTGTTTATCTGCCTGTCTGTCTGTCTGTCCGACAAGACCCTTTTTTACTAGTAAAGAAAATCCACTCAATCTTCCATGCTGGTCTGGGAGTAAAGAAAAAACATAGAATGTACCAGTTGCTTTTCTTCACGCGCAGATGGTAAAAGCCCATCGAGAAAATGAGCGAAAATCTTAGGCTAGCAACCCATTACTATTTTTAATTCCTCTTTCCACTTATACGCCCACAATTATGCTAAACGTGGCGTGCTACCTTAGGCTCTGTCTATCCCGTAAGGGGTAAAGACATGACTTGTGTGTGTGTGTGTGTGTGTGTGTAGTAGAGAAAAGTTGAAATTAATACCATATACAGAGGAGCTGTAAAAAAAATCAACCCTCTAAGTATAGGCTAGGCAATCAAAACATACCTACACTTATTTCCTGTTTCCATAACAAATCCCGTCATGAAAACCTGTGGAGTATATCCAGTGGTCTCGAAAATTTAAGATTTGATGTGAAGCTCTTTTAGCACAACTATTTCAGAAATCGAAATATCTATTTTTTACTGCTTTTTTGTTTATGTAAGTAACCGATCTGTATTTTATATTCACTTGCCAAGGTACGGGACCCTCGGTGCGCGAGTCCGGCTCGCACTAGGCCGGCTTAATACGAGACCATGTTCGTATACAGGAATTTTTGGACAGAGCCGAGTCAATAAAACGAATATAAGCGTAATAGGCTTGATGGAACGCGGCCGCTGTTTGCCTCCCCTCGGGACGCCCGGGTGTTGATCTAATTTACCGATGTGCCCCTTCACGAATGAAAACACGAATTACTATCGATCCCTATTTAGTTATTTCGTGGCAAAAAAATATTGGAAACGTATCAACGCCAATTAGATGAGCGTGCGTCAGACATGTTAATTAAGTGCTTCGATCAATTAATACAAGTTGATAAGGACTTTGTAATGAGCTCCATAATTAATCTTCGCGGAACGTTGACAAGCAAATTTTGTTATTGATGCGTAACTAGGATTTTGAATTTTCTCGAGTAATTTTCTATTCAGCTGGCTTATTTTATGTATACTCGGTTATCATTAAACACTCAAAATCCGTAGAACTCAGAGACGGCGTGTTTCATAGTACTAGTCTAAATGTAAATAAAACTCAATAAAATTAAGATACGCGGTGTTTATAGAAATGGGGACAGATTTGTGTCGGTGAACACGCAAAAAACAAAACGAAATATCGCGTCACTTTAACGCCAACCTATCCACGTCCATTTAAAAGAAAAAGAGCCTCCCCATTATGAAACAACAATAACACAATACAAACACGAATTTCTTCTGGCGTAAAATAACAAAACAATGAAATGAAATTTACCCCGACTGAAATAAATGTTAGCATGCGAAACGAAGATGGAGCGAAATGATGGAACGACTACCATTTGCGTTGCTCTTGCATGAAAAATATTTCCACTGATCTTGTTTACATTGACACAGTAATCCCGCCTCGTGGCGTGGTGTGGCGTGGCGTCGGGCCGTTTTTCCGCCATACTGAACAGATGCGGATGTATCGCAAAAACGGGGCGGGAATCAAAATCCTCTTATCACCTAGAAGCATAAAGCTTAAAATGGAAATTTAATAACTACGCCGTCGCAAACGAACCCTTTTTTCAATCTGCACAATACGGCTTCAACGTCCAATGTGAAATCAATTTATTAAAACACGTCCGAAAGCTTTGATGTTTTCGTCATATTCGTTGTTTTTTAATTTTTTGTGCATGTAGGGTACGCTACAGTTAGAGTAACGTAGCTCTGTTACAAATGAAAGTGTTTTTGGAATAAAAAATAATATTTTTTTGAGTCAGGCCTTACTGTACGGAGGTACATTATCAATAAACAAAAAATCTTATATTAGCAAGGGCTACTCCGCTAGCTACTTGTTAGCGTAGCGGGGAAGCAAGGTAAAGGTTTTTTGAACAATATAAAGTGTCCCATTTTTAAGCTAAATAGACTTAAATACAAAGTTAACTAACTTAATCATACGGACAACTGGGGTAACGTGGCTTTTTTAAGTTATCGTCGTATTACTTTAGTTATTACTAGAGTATTATTACGAAAACTAACTTAATCGATCTTCAAAAATACCTAGTGTTTTGTTTACCACACGCCAATTCATAGAAAACTGTCATTTTATAGGTGACTAAGACGGGCGTGTTGTAAGTTGTTTGCGGTAAGGCCAAATCTGTCAATATTTTAATAATTTACAGTGTGTTCAATACTTTGCATACCTTCTTTGTAATGGGTATTTACCAAAGACATAGTCTAACATAACTTATTAGAATTGTCCACTCGTTTTGCCCACGTCCAACAGAGATGTTGAAGATGAATAGTTTTTTAAGCATAGTAGATCAAAAAAATATGTAGAGTTATTTTTTGTCTGTTCGTATATTTTATATTAACCCGTGAGCTCTTAAAATGCCATTCGGTTTTGTCTTGCTGTCTCACTTAATCTTACGGGTTTGATATTTGAATCGGCCGATGGTACCCGAAACCCGATTGGCTTCTAAGAGCTCACGGACTGTACTTGTTTCTTACGGTAATGGTGGTAAATACAAAGCTTTTTGATCTTATTTTATTGCTATTGTTCAAAGAAAGAAAAATCTTGTAATTCTAGATAAATGAAAGTTGTGGACAATGTAGAGGTAAACAAATCTTTTAGCCGTAAGCTAATACCTATTTATCTATGAATTGTGGCACTAACTCTTCGAACAATGTAAAACAAGTAATATTTATTCATTTGTAGACCACATTTTGATTTATAAAGCTTGTTTTCATTCTTCACAACTTTTATCTTTAGACTTTAAAGATTATGTACTTACGTTGATAATTTATTTTTAACAGAAAAAAGTACATTTTGATTCAGACACTCGATAGCAATAATACTTTTACAAACGAAATATTGTGCACAACATTAGATACTGCCAATAGGTAGGAGCAGGATATTACATACATTTATTTTAATTTAGTTTTATTTTTTATTCCATTTTTTTTTAAATTAATCTGGACGATTCTTTACTGAATTACTTATACCTGGCCTTTAAATGAAACGTATTTTTAAAAAGGTGACAAATAAATCTGTCTATCATGATCAATTAAGTTAGTGCGTAACGGATCTAGTAGGTCTATACGTCCATGTTGGAATTTGCGTCGCTGCCAGTGATTCAAATGCCTTGCATTGCTTCCCGCCCTCCTAATTCACATCATGTCAAGTACCGTTGACGTCTTTATATCAAAATTGACATGTTTATTTTGGAATTGGCGCATACAGAGTGTGGTAATATTGCGGATATTCGTGGAAGATGATGGATCTTTTTGATTTGCGAGTTAACTAACCCAGGGTTGTGAAGTGCCAAAATGTATGACACTGTCAGGAAGCGATCGTGACTTAATTAGCATAAAACATTTAAAAAAAGGAAACTTAAAATTATCAGTTCTGCTTGATACACATTGCTATTCTTTCCAGGGGCGGATTTAGGGGGGGGGGGGGGGGCATGAGACCCTCCCACCAGACGGTATTTTTGTGTACTGTGAACAGTACATACTTTAAGTTTATTTCTAATAGTTGTTGTTGTTTTTTTGCCCGTTCGCCCCTCGTGTTATTTAGAAAAAAATCCTGGATCTGCCCTTGTTTCTTTCACCTATCCTCTAATAGGTGAAAACTCAAAATTAAGTACAAAATTAATTGTTAACTATAGGTAATTTATATTGTCAATTATAGGCCATGGTAATTATTATCCATTACTTTAAAAAATTAAAATAATGAAACATAAATAACAAAAATTTTATGCAATCTAATCTAATTGTATTTCTTCCTATTATAATTCTACGTGTATCGAATGTGTGTAAATAAATGTTTCTCTCTCTCTCTCTCTCTCTCAATCTCAGACGAAGTTATATTTTTTTACAGTAATTGCTTATCACCGACCTCCCCTTTATAATAATTATAAGCGTCGTACCAATAATCGATTAATCGATGTTGCATTAATAACGTCAATCATAGAGTATTAATATCGTCCAATTAAAGGAGCCGCTCTAGGTTCGGAATAAGCCAACTAGTTCATTATTCAGTGCACTCTTGTTAGTAGAAAGAGCTATCCGGGCGGTTTTTGCTAATAACTAAGAATCTGCAATCTCGCTCCGAAGCATGGACGAAATTAAAAATGTAAGTTCTACAACGTTTTTATATTCCCGTGTATATTTAAAAAGTTACTTTTTTTACTTTTGTTCGCTATTGCGTTACACGTATGCAGTGTTAATAAATAAAACGTTTATTTGGTACTGCCGACATTACTAAGTAGCTGCACTTTTTTTTTAATTTATTTAGGCAACGAACAGTCACATAGTTGAACATAGTATTAAGACATAATAAAGTGTAGACCTGGAATGAACATCGGCGAACAGGACCGGTAGATGCGGTTTTATTCAATCAATACAAAATTATTTAGTTATAGTTACATTATTTATATAAAAATAGTTATTGGAATATAGGAATTAATTGGAAGCCAGTAAACGCTAATAAAAATAATGATTTCGTTACCCCGTAGGTAAATCAAAGTCACCCTGATTTACGGTACGTAAAGCAGGTATTTATTATTTATGTCCCTTACGGGGTACACTAAGTAGTTATTATTTTCCCACCGAATAAGAACAGTAAATAAAACCACTAGTATTCATAAAACAATAAAATGTTCAAAACTAAGTTTCCTAAATTTAAATTCTGTTTCCAAACAATAATAAAATTACGTTCATACCCAAAGAAAAACAATCGCCAATGTCATTGCCATCCGCGTTGAAAGTTCTTTTAAGTACCTATTTACCGAATTTCAGCAAATCATGGGTATTCACGGGAAAATCGAGGGAATGGGCATCTATACGCACATAATCTTGCTAAACGTGGCTTCTAGGTCTTGTCATCTTAGGCTCTGTCTATCCTGTAACGGATAAAGACGTGATTTGTGTGTATGTATGTAAAAATCTCTCCATATCATCTCGTTTCTATGTCGAACCCTGCAGTCACCGCGTTACCGTACATACACTGACGATTATCTATTTACTTGTTCCAGATGAAATTACCTAAGGCTCTCGTTGACGAACTAAGAAAAGCACAGGAAGATCAGCGTCCGACATGGGAGTCGAGTAACGAAGGGGTTCATGAGAGGGTCAACTTTGATGACACTATATGGGGCCTCTGTCTAGCCGGTGGAGCTTACTACAACACGCCTTTGAGGGTGACACAGGTAAGCGAGGAAAAATTATTTCAAAGTATTAAGAGGCCATAAGACCAGGCGCCTACAAAATGTTGATACAAAACTATGCAAGCGATATTTTGTCTCGCTTACGTATAAGGCTTGCGTGTTGTTGAACTCCTCAGCATTACACCTATTATTTTTTTCAGTGTTTTAGCTAGTGGAAAGTATTTTTTAATTTTGAGTTAACTCCTAAACTGCAACATAAATAACAGTAATAAATGTTCTTAAGTACTTACTTAAATGAAGCCTTTCACTTTCACGCTTCTAATGATTGAAAAACGTGTGGGAGTTAGCGCCTGATTCAATGAAATAGATACATTTATAATCATTAAGAAGCTAAGTATAGAAACAAGGCGCTCTCAACAGGACTTTGAACGATTGTATACGCACAATTTACGAGCACAAGGACCTTAAAAACTGCCGAACTGTGATTTATTGTCCATTAGAGAATCTTCTGACAAAGATTAATTAACAAACAGATAAGATGGTTTATCAATTAAATGATTGTCTACACATCCTTTTCAGATTAAGATCAGGTTATCTGAAATCAATACGTAATTTGGATCGTCTGTATACATAAAATCTTTTTATCGGATAAAAATATAGTGTATCGTATTTTGAACAATTCATTAATCAAGAAGTTCGGTTAGTTGCAACATACTAAGTTGTAACTAATAGAAGTTCCTGATTATTTAATTACAACATAATTATGTTGTAAATTTGACTGTATAAAAAAAACAAAAACAGTTCCATCATAGACGATTTAACAAATCTTTTTTTAAAGTAATATTCAACGGAGATTTTTGCATAATCACCAAAATTGGCCCTAAATTATCTCCATCTTATTTTTCTACATAGGTAATTACCTGGTCTTAAAGATAAAGATCTAATGATAATGATAACATACCGAAGATTCTTTTTTTGATTACCTACCACAAGTATGATAGAGTGAATGGTAGATTTAAATTTACTGATTAAAATAGACACGTTTATACCTGAAACGCACTCTGAAATCTGAAATTTACTAACTTTTGAAACATTCAAAGAACTAATACAGTTACCTTGTTACTTCGCACACGTATAGAACAGCTACATCTGTGCGACACATAATTCGGATTAATTTTAAGACACAGTGTATTTTTATATAGCACTACCAGCTAGTGTCATTTTACGCCACATCTTTGCATGTGTCCATGCGAAAACTAATATGTGGAAACTATAGCCCAAGCCCTCTCGTTCTGAGAGAAGACCTGTGCCCAGCAGTGGGATGTATATAGGCTGGAGATAATGCGAAAATTAGTCTTGATCTGCAATTTGAATTTAAATTTGATATGCTACGAAAATAATAACTTGAAAACGATCACGTCAGATGTGTTATTATTCAATAGCTGTTCTCCTCAATTTCGTCTGCTTCTCGCGGGGATATTTATCTTTGTCTCTGTCTAAACTTTATCGGGATAAAAAGTAGTCTTAGAATAGCCTAAAATATATGAACCGGCTCCACTTACTAGCCGCAAGAAAAATGAAAATAACTTGAAAAAAATATATCTAAAATATGTCCGGAACATTTGAGCTATGAAGCTTTCAAATTGAGACACTATTATAATTACAAACACTTGTTAAGCTTCACAAAAGATACAACTTGCCTTAGCAGGTCGGTAATTTTTTATCTAGGTACACAAGAAAGAACATATTTGATTGTTTGCTCGCATTGAATAGCTTCCGAAACTTCTGGATCGATTTGAAAAATTCATTCACTTTTAGAATCCTACATTTTCCCTGATGAACTGGCTATATTGAATCCAGTGCGGACGAAGTCGCGGGGAACAGATACTGTACTCATAAGGACAGTAAAACATCAATATATACTCACGAGCAAAAATAACGGGTCACTTTTCATAGAACTTTGTACGAAAAGTGACCCTTTATTTTTGCACCTCAGTGTAATTATAAAGGGTACTAAAATAAAAGTTCAATGGACAGACTTGTAGACGAGACTTATGTTGTAGAGGTCTTAAAAGGTTAATAGTCTGCCTCAGTTCACCCTGAAGTCACTCACTCAACCTAAGGAATGTACCAAGATAAATGAAACACCTTTCACCGCTACAATATATAAGTACATAAATACTTTAATTAAGCGCTTCTCCATTCCTTTTGTGAAATCCCAAACACGTCAACCTGAAACCCTTTTCATTTGGCAACCACAACCAAAATGGGTTGTCAAATGTAATAAATGGCATCTAAAAGTATCCCTTAATCCACAAATTTTCTAATTACGTATAGAATTTAATTATGAATCGAGTCGAGTATTTATTTCGGGAATCTTTTGTTTTATTAAACACCGGGTACTCATCTGCGACCTGTAACCGTAACTGTTGCACGTTACAGTAGTGTTTTATTTAAATTATTATTATTTTCTCTTTTTTATGTACCCATGACGATCTTTTTGTGAATCTACATAGACATTTCATTAAGCTTTATTTTTGTTTGTTATTTTGTTTTAATTTTATTTCAGTTATTATTTCTGTATATTTATTTTTATCTCAAGTTAGGTTTTTACAATATTCATATAAAAAGTAATAAAACAATATTAATACAAAATATAAAAACCTAACCTAGGGTGCCGCCGGCAGCGAGGCGAGGCCTAAGCTACCGGTGGTTAGGGCGACAGAGAGAGGAACCTCCTGACTATCCGAGCCGTGTCCAGGAGTACCGCCTTCTATATCTGGCCCTTGACCCAACCACCTAGCGAGAGCCTTTTAAGGTGATGGTCAAGGCTCTTCGCTATTAAACCGTTTGCCGAAACGACTTTCGTTATTATTATTATTATTATTATTACAATTGACGATCCCCTTGTGAATAACACTTATGTCTGACATTTTAATTGTATGTATGTATGTATGTAAACTCCTTATTGCACATAAAAATTAAAAAATACAAAAATACACAGAAAATAGTACAAAGGCGAACTTATCCCTAAGAAGGGAATTGTACTTTTAAAATGGTGATAAATAAATCTAATCTAATTTAATCTAATCAGTAACCATATACCTCAGTGTAGACGCGGCTCGCGAGCCTGCCGATGAATACTAGGCTTGAGAGTCTGTGGAAAACCATACGCCATTAATAAGTTAGCGTACTACAGAATGGACCTTTCTTTATTTTTAGGTGAAAGAAGGAAGTCGCGCGGAGCATGCGGGCATTCAAGTTGGTGACTCCCTCCGAAGTATTAACGACGTTGATTCTGCCACACTCACAATTCAACAAGCTCACGATATGATCCTCGAATCGGGACTAGAAATAAAGTTCGTCTTGTCCGCGTAAGTTCAACTTTATAACTTCTGGATGATGCATGCGAGGAAGTTGGGAACTAATTTAAAGTTTCAAGGGCAACTGTTTTGCTTTGTTATTTTTTAATATGAAACTGGATGGATTAAAATGCTGCTAATGCGGATTACGGATAGAATTAATACATAGAACTACTCTGCGCTGCGCTAAACGCCATAACTCCGCAGAGCTTTGTATGCATTAGAGTCAACGATTGAATTGAATTATTATTTCACAATTATTAAACACTCACCTTACTGCTTAATCGTTTTCGTGTGGATTTCACCTATAGATAGATTGATTCGCGAGGAACGTTTAAATAAATAATTTGCAAAGGTTTTGTGTAAATATTTTGAAATACTCGTATAACGATAATTGTTGGAAGAGTCGGGAAAAGACAAGGTGCTTGTGTGATACAAATTTTAGTTCTGCGTAGACGAAGTCGCGGACAACAGCTAATAAACACTTATATATGTGTACACCCATATATTAATAAAATCTGAGTAAACTTGACGACAATTTAACTTTTTTACAGTCCTGACGTTGAAGAATCTATGCACGTCGTATATCAAGACTATTTCGTAAGTGGCACCAAAACATACACTTCTAATTTCCTTATAATCTTCGTTATACAAGATTACCTACTAAATTAAGCCGAAAAAAACTCAAATCGATGTCTACGTTACTCTCTTTATAGCCTGTTAATTACAGGGTTGCCATAAATAAAAGAGTTGGCTCGAATTCTAACAAACTATTGAAATCTCTTAGGATGATGAAACAGAAGAAAAGAAGCGTCTACGTGAATTAAAAGCACAGGAGAAGCGAAAAGTGTTCAAAGGTGCCAAGGCTGTAAGTTGTGTTCCGTTGTTTTCCGCCTCATAGTTTAGCGTATTTTCCCCTATATTTACCTACGAGTTTCCAACTTCCTAGAACGTAGCAAGCTTGCGGCAAAAATGAAACTGTTCATTACACAAAATTACGACACTTTAATTTTAATGTATTAAGTACCTAGTATTTTCTCTTTCAAGCATTCGTATTTCACTGGAATAAAGTAGATAAATGCTGGTTTAGTAGAGCATATTGCGTTTCTGGCCTTCTGCATTTCTGGCTTTTTCTCTCACTGGCATTTAGGGTTCCTGATAAGAAAGAGATAAACATTGCAAACAAATCAACAAAACTGCAAGTCATTTACTTACAGCTAGTTAAAATTAAATCGTTATAATGTTGTAATTAATCAAAATTCACACTAAAAGTTAATCTGATAGACTTGTTTTTAATATGCGTCTATTTGCATGGAACTTGTTTGGAATTATTATACTTCAGATGTCCTTCGATGATCATAATAATATTACTTGTAGTCTCCTCTTTTCCCTCGCGATGGCGCCACGAAGGACGGTATCGTCATATAACGATGATCAAACATCCCTTGCAGCTAAGTTTGTTTGATAACTAATTTTTGTTCACTAACGTATTTTATCGTAGAACGATGCGTGGAGTGTGGCGTGGCCCTGCAGCAAGAAGAGGGACATAATGTATCGGGAATCAAATTGCTTCTTAGTTCCCAGCCGCCATGAATCGAAGCGCATAAAGTAAGTTACTGTTTCACACAAACATCACCTAAGTAGTTTGCAACCGTACATTTAAAACCAAATTTGGTTTGGATGATGATGATGATGACTTTGCAGAGTTCTTATTATACTTGCATGAAATAAAACCTCTTTTTTATGTTAATATAAACGGAACGTCTGTTGAACGAATTAAACAAACAATAAAAAGGGGTCGCTTAAAAAACTCGAAGGCGAGAACGTGTTTTGATGTTTTCCCAGCTATTTTATTTTTTCAACAGTAGTATTTACATTTGTTGAGAATAAATACATCAAAACATAATAACTGAGAACCAATTTTATTCCAGTATTGAGGCTAACTTCTCCGATTCTTATTTCAACTTTTCAATTAATTGTGATATCGGCTGTCGGATAAAAAGTTAATGGAACAATCTGGAACTTAGTATAACATCGGCCCGTCCGTAACGCATTCTTCTTATTACAGGGACTGAATTTTAATGAGACGCAGTGAAGACAAAAAAAAATATGAAAAGAGATACCCACGAAGAAAGTAACAATGGAAGAGGTCCAAATCTACTTGCAAAATAACTTATTGTTCTGAGTTGGTAGCTATCATCCATGAATTTAATTCGGGTAAATTTAAGTCGAATAACATAGAAATTAATTACAAAATGGTTGTATTTGTGGCACATAATGTTTTGAATTACGCTGTTTTCCTTATATTTGCTATTTGTTTTGTAACCTTGCACGTGCTTCATGTTCAGATAGGATGCGGAATTTTCTTAATGTTACTTACTAGGTACTACTATCCAGTAGTCCCAGCCTCCATGTAAAAAACTACCTATACGAGTATTTGCGTACATCTGAGGGCCACATTTTTTGCCATTGAGTATACATAATAATGTGAACTTCGCCTTTTAAAAGATACAAACTCTTTGCAATTTGTTTATAAATGGCGTTTGTATGACTGTTTTAGTTTCTATAATTAAATTAACTAATTTGAAAGACAACGTTTCTTCTTTCATCCCTTTAGGTTAGTAACGGATCTACAATCCTCGTGTGTCCACGGTAGTCCTAATTGTATTGTTTTTTGACTGTCACAACTGTACTTTGGCAATAAAGAGTTTTTTTTTTTTACTTGCGAGATGACCTATTTGTTCGTTTGCTAGTACTATATAAGAAAAGCCAGGAAAAACCTATTTGACAAACACGACCATCTGCCATGTTATTCGGAATTTGTAGAGTGGATAAAAATGATCGAGCATCAAAGGGTCCCGTGTGAAACACGCACCTAAACGTATTTATATTTGCGGCCGTATTGAAGCCACTTCGGAAATAGGCTCGGGGTTAATACGAGCAAAAGGACCCTTTGATTTCTCCCCTTTAACCGAGTCACCAGTTAATGTTGTTTTAGGACTAATTTGTTGTTAGAATTTTCATCACGCTGTCGGTACCCAGGGCCCTAATTAGATACTATAAGTGTGCACAATACATTTGATCTTGCAAGAAAAAAATGTTGAGTAAAATGTACTTAAAATGTAAGATGTAATTGTGGGATTCAATAAAAACTCCGAAGCCCGTGACAGTTTTTGTGTAAGGTAGCTAGTTTGATAGGACAGATGCCTTCCGCTTCCCAACTATACACTTACGTGTTTTTTGTACTCATAAGTCGTGATTTATAATAACAAAATAAATTAAAAAAAACCGTATTTTATTTGAAAACTCAATCAAACCTGTGCATGCGGTACAAACAAACCAACTTTTGAAAAAAAGGCACCATAAATCGAGCGCATCCGTTTGACACTGACAGTTCTTTGTTTACAATTTTGCTTTTCAATTACGTATCAGAGTTTAGCCAGCAGGGATTGTATGTACAGGCCGGGATTTTCACTGAAAAGTTGGAAATGGAGAAGGTAATTAACTCTTGAACGGATGGGGCTCGAACAAATATTGACAATGGGGCTAATAAAGTGCCGAAAAACAAAAGCTATTGTTGCCGCATAGTTTCCTAAATTTAATCATGCATAGGTACCAACTAGTGTTTTACCGTTCCAATATGCAAATAGTTTATTTTTGGTTTGGTTAAATGGAAGAAGCTCCTTTTCAGATTAAGTTTGTTTGTGTAGTACTGTCTGTTTAAGTATTAGTTAATTTTGTTTTCAGAGTTTTCATACATACCAACATATTTTTAAACCATACCTACATTAATATTTTTAGCAAGATAGATAAAATAATCTGTGGATGCTTGAGAAATCTGCGTGGTATAATATATACATAGCGAAAGTTTGTAAGGAAGATGTTTGTTACTCTTTCACACCAGAACGGCTAAACGATCTGGATAAAATTTGGAACAATGATAGATTATAGTCTGGAAAATAACACATAGGCTACTTTTATCCCTTAAAATTAGTTCCCGCGGGATAGCAATAAACGAATTATTTGCAGACGAAATCGCGGGCATCAACTAGTATTATCACAATTGTGTATGGCAGGGGTTCCCAACCTATTACCCTATGCGCCTCCCTCAAGTTTATACTAAAATACTACGCCCCCCTTGTCCCAACTCAACTACATAGGTACAATATTAATGATTAGCGAGAACATTGTGCTTGCACTTTATTAGTAAATTTATGAATTTTAATAAATACCTTAGCTGCTCGTCGCGCCCCCCCTTGGATTACCCTACGCCCCCCAAGTGGGGCGCGCCCCACTGGTTGGGAACTCCTGGTGTATGGTATTTTAATTCTAACTATACTTGGGAGCAAAGAAACCGGGTCATTTTTCGTACAACTTTCTACGGGAAGTGACCCTGTTTCTTTGCTCTCGAGTGTACTTAGTAGCAGATACAGCACACATACTCGTAAACTCCAAGGCAACAAAACTACTTGATTTAGAGGGTGGAGATTCAGTATAGAAAAGTTTTTATTTATGATAACCCTCTGAGGACAAAAAACATGAAGAACGCCAAATATTGAATCCTTTTTGCAGATTGTGCGGAATCTAGAGAAGCTTTTACTTTTATCCAAAAAACAACACAAACTAAACCTTATAATTTGGCACAAAAAATAGCTAACTTAAAATCTATTTTTATTATTATTGGCAAATTACTCCATCTTGATATTTGATGAAATATGTTACTTAAATAATTATGTAGTCCATAAAAAAATCTAAAAAATACATCTATTATACTGCCGTGCTAAGCGCAAAAGCGGTATCTCAAAAAAAAACGAAAATTTGATTTTTAGTTCATCGGATGCGTAATTCTTTAAGCTATCCGATGCCATAAAAATCAAATTTTAGATCTTTTTTGAGATACCGCTTTTGCGCTTAGCACGGCAGTATATCACGTTTATAAATTATTGTGAAATCATAAAATATCTTATTACCTATATTGCCTAGATTAATCAATGGAGCCAATATATTTAAAACTTTATCAAGTCTAAATTAGGTGCAGGTTTTTTAACAAAAGTGATGTTTCATTTTGGATTTGGCCGCTTATTCGCGATCATCAATTTCGGATTGCCTCAAATAAGCCCGCCTGTTTACTGCCTGGTTGAAAGGCCAGGATAGCCAAAATTAGCCTCATATTAGCGATTGCTGCCTCAATGATTGAGCATCATCGCTTTTAGGACGCAATATTCCTACGCAAAGGCTAAAATTGAGGAGTGAATTTCAAAATGGCGATAGATATGTGACGCTCGAATGTAGACCTCAAGTATTTGGAAGTACAGTTAGATATCAAGTACACTAATTCAATTCAATTAAATTTTTAGGATAATATGGCCCCATCGATCGATGCGTTGCGATGATTTCGCCAATGTCAAAATATTAAAAATACATTCAAAAATATTGTGACTAAATGTCGGGAACGTTGTGCGGTAGAACACGGTCAAAAGACCCCCTGGTCCCCTGTCGGGCTCTTAGCCAACGGATGATATCCCTCAGAATCTGCCAGGAAATCATTTGATGTCCAGGGTGCACCGGATCAAGCACTGCTCTCCCCCCGAACAGATCCGACCGAGCAGTTCTTGACCACACGCGGAGGTAACCCGACTCCGTTCTCCATTGATAACTTCACTAATTGCTGAAATAACTCTTCAATCAATACCCAGTGTCGTCTACAGGGTGACAGATCACTTTGGTTCGATTTGACATTTCGATTGACACGTGAATGAAGTAGAAATGAGTAAGAGTAGATGTGATTGTGTTTTGTTAATCAGGTAAATATTATACTTGAGTGCCTTAGAATTGTTGACCGCCGGATCTCTATAATTGTGCTCTACCGATAAATCTGCAGCGTGTCCTATTGTTGCAATGTTAGGTACTAGAAGTCCATCTTTTTCTCTTTAATCATTCTGCGAAAAATCCTTCCGCGTAGGTCAATAGAGAAACTCTAACTAATTTTTTTTCAACACTAGGTACTCTAAGTACGTGATTCTCGTATTGTTTATGAAACCCGAGTAGATAGACTCAATATTTGTGAAAAATACACACAACAGCTAGGTACCGATTTGCTATTTCCGGCTTCAGACACTGACAAATTTTGCTCAAGACATTCTCCATTAAAGTGACTGTGCCAATTGTGTTTGTTACAAGCCTATCCCCTCACAAGGCCTGTTATAACTTAGACAAATACCATCCGGCCATTAGTAGAAATTCCTCTCAGGCAACCACACAAATTACGTGCAATTTGCGAAACTGTTTCCAGACGACCGAAAGTTTCGGACATTTGATATTTCTGCATGCTATTTAATGTTCGTCCTAACACTATGCCGAACTTTGGCGAGTAATTTAAATTGTAGTAAAGTGTTGCCGGCACCTACATTAATCACAGAATGTAGTTTCCTCAACTTTTAAAGCCCGACTGGGAATGCGAGCCTTTTATTGGGTGTTCGAAACACATTGTTCCATCTCTATACAGTTTAAGTCAAAACTTGTGCCGTTATTCTTTTAAATTAATAAATAGTATTGACTAGAAGTATATTTATTAACAAAAAACTATTTTTAATGCGTAATAGGTACCTTGACATCTTATGTTTAACATTGCCCCCAAATGATGTTAAACAGTTTACTGTCTTATGAACACGATAACATTTAAAAGCCTGACGTAAAAACAAAATACAATTTCAACTTACACAAAGCCAGCTCTTTGTTTTAATGTTGTCTGGATCAGTCCCATATTTTAGTTCTAATGAATTAGAAATGAGAAGCGAAGCCCTCTAAGCGCTCGATTACTTTTAAGTTACTTACAAACTTTATTAAAGTTAAGAAAGCTCGCTGGATAAGATCAACCAATCTATTATTCGCCAACCCCATATCTCTAATAGCCCCAATAGGATAAAAGTCCATTCGTCCATTACTGTTTTAACGTTCTTTTGTTTTATTGAAGTATTTTCCTGATAATGTATAGAAAATGGTCAAAGAAGGGTCGCTAACTTATTTACATATTATATTTTTCTACGAACACATCGCCTCATCTTTATTATGGGTGAAAATACTGAAAATGTACAGAACATTCATGCATGAGTAATGAGAAACTAGTTGGGGCTGCTATGAAAATTACAAAACAACATTTCAGGCAAGATGTAGTAGGATGAATTACTACCGACTGAATTTGTTAATAGTGGAGTTCCCGGCCATGTATACTGCTCTTAAAATGCTTTAAACATTTTTAATAAGTGTATGTGAAAGGAAAAACTGTATTTATTTTATTATAGCTGTTGCCCGCGACTTCGTCCGCGTGTGTTTTTGTGATACTTACGGCTTTTCTCGATATCAAAATTATTATTATTATGACTATTAACTTCGTCACGTGAACCACTGAAAGTGTGTATTATACGAAACTATACTTTTAGAATTACGTCATGAAAATAATAATTTGTGACACGGAATCTTGAAAAAAAAACAGGTGTGAACTGGTTAATGACTCATCACATTTATTTATACCTTATTTTACAAAATAGTTTAATTTCTAGTTTTGTTTATAGTTTCTTTATTCAAAAAAAGCTAAGTACAGTTTTAGTTACCTAAATCACTTATTGGCGAATACTGCGCTCACTTTAACGATATTTGTACCCTGATTAATTTAAAAAATATATATATATTATAATCAAATAATAGGTGAGTAAATGTTTACCTGTTTTTACCTTACGACTAACAATTCATTTACTAATCCGTTTTAATTAATATTTTGCGACTCAATTTTTTCTAGCAGAAGTTTTTTTATTTATTTTCTTGGTTTAAGTAGGTAGCTACAGATTATTAACACTTATTATCTTTATCTACAAATTTATTACCTACAGAGGCCTTATCATGACGTCGTAATGCGATTCAGTTAAGATTCATACTAAAAGCACAAACTTTTTTCACAATAAAATTCTGACATGTTCGTAGCGCAGACGTAAACGCGCCTTTTGATTTTGATTTTTTTAGGCAAAAATATTAAGAGCATACAGCCAAGCGTTTCACGCCGCCCTCATAATATATCAGAAGAGTGCGTTCAAAAACCGAACGCGTTGTGAATAATAGCACATAAGTAAAAACAAAGTAACGGTATTGCATATTGAACTTTAGGTGTTAGGTAAAGAACACAATTTAGGACGCCAATTTAGGTTGATTTAGGTTTGACGAAAATGTCTTCGTTGAAAAATACCTGTACAGCATGTAATTAGTTTATTAATGTTTTTTCACAATTGACACAGTTTTCCGGCTTTATGTCTTATGTATATTCGTATCTATCTATTTTCTCCGTAGTATTATTTTGTTTGTAATTATTACCAACTACTTATACCGAGGAAAGCTGATTTTCTTGAGTTCCGCTATTTTGTGCGTAATCACCTCAAAAATTAAATTTCAAGAAAACTGAGAAATTATATTTACCTGTATTAAATTGGAAGTATTATTTAGCAATTTTAAAAGGTTACACTTCATTGGTTTTTATTGTATAGGTGTATAAAGTTAATTAATTTTAAACACAAAACCCTCTTTTTTGCGCCTCTGGGTGAGATTTAAAAAAAATGCTAAAACAGGTATTTCCTTATTTTTATTACTAAGTATTTATTCTGAGTTTCATGATTCTAGAACAATCTAATTTTATTTTTTCAAACAAACTTTAACCCCCCTTTTCACCCCCTTTTTCCAAAAAATTCCAAAATTTCTGTAGCCTATATCCTATTCTGAATTTATTGAAATAGATTTGTGAACATTTCAACAATATCCGTTCAGTAGTTTTTACGTGATGCTCAGTCAAACAAACAAACAAACAAACAAAAATTTTAAAAATTGTTTTATTATGTTCAGTTACCGATTTTAAGTCACCCTGATCGGTTTTTTTTTTTTAATCTTCAATGTACAGATTTTTTGGTCTCAACGATTTTATTATATGTATAGATAATATAATCTATAATAAAAAAGGACACTTTGGGCCGACTCGTTTATACCAGTAGATACAAAAATGAAAATATATCCATAATTGTGAAAAAACGTAAAAGTTCGCCAGAAACCATTACGTAAAAATGCACACCGACTTGACGTTTATCTAAAGGAACGTTCATTATGAAAGGTACGCTACCCTACATCAAAAGCACGAACCCGTATTTAATCTCACAGCTAAAACAATCACAAATGCAAAAAAACCTGTCCTACATAGGATATTGCATTGTCGACAAAAAAAAAACAAGTAACGTGCCGAAAGGTATGCCATTGATTGGCATACGGGCCTGCTGGCACTGATTACCAAATATCTCGGATACCAACCGTCGACGCGCTGCGGCCGTCCAATAAAATAACCGTAACGATCACTGTTAGTGTTTGATGCTTATTTTTACGTATCTAGGAACGTTCATGTCAGTTTTAAATGTTCCTAACGAGAACCTAATTACTCAGTTACAACAACCGTGTTAATGTCAGTGCTAGAAATTTGTCAGCAATTTCTTCAACAATATTTTCGAAATTATTGGTAAAAATTACGACAGAAATTATAATTATCCGTGACTAATATTCACAATGTAATTGGAGCTGTAACTATCTTCATTATGTAGATTAGTCTAGGGACTAGCTACTTTGAAAATATAACTCTTTATGGAACATCACATAATAATCAATACAAAACAAAAGGTATATGGAGAAAATTACCAGGTAAGCATTAAGTGCTTTTTAGTGAACAATCTGAGATTACTACTTACTAATTTATTTGTCAAAAATCTTTGCCTGGTTAATCCTATTCCTAAACGCAAAGGTTACAAGTTAGTACGGCACAGGACTCTGTATAGATACGTACATTCAATACGCAAATTGTGAAAAGGTTTCCGTGTAGACTTTTTGACTCGTGGGTCGAGTTTGCGTACTGATACGGTATTTGCATAGCGGATTGGATGGCTGTCCGTTTAATCATACCGATCGGGTCAGTTTACGGCCCTGAACGTTTGTTAGAAACCCTCCTTTCTAAATGAAGACAACCAGAGCGTAATTTTATTCACATTTCCAAATCGAGTGTGCTCTTGTTTTTTTTTAATAATGAAAAAATACTGAGAGTTTTTCGTGTTCTGGTGAACTCGATGATGCTTAACGGTCACGTTTATTTTGGTTTGATATTCAATTCAGGTACAAGCATCGAAATCCATTTTTTTCCCTACTTCTTCTACCTCAATTATAATTCTAAAATAGCCTATTATGACTTCAGATAACACCGTACTTCTTTAGAAATATTATTTTGTAAAACAACTCGTCGGCTCTTTTAAATATATTAGTCTTTGTTAAGCCCTGCTTCTGCCGCTACAATTTTATTTATCAACACGAAAAAAATACACACAGTCCTAAAATAATATCCATAAACGCCTCGTACAATGTCGTCAAACGCCCATACACAAGTGACAAGAGGTCTCGATTTCCTGATAGTAAACTAGATTTACGACTCTAGCGCTATACGAACACTTTTATGATCACTTACAAGGAGATTGGTCATACAAAAACGTAATTTTCATCAACTGATTGCCATGAGTGTGTTCTCAGACAGAAGGGCAAGGTTTAGGTACTCAAGACAACATTTCAGGCTAATGGTATTGAGAAGTCGTTTGGGAAAGTTAACTGCCATTTTATAGTTCTTTTGCGGCCAGTCCCCGTTTTTGTGGGCTAACTTTTCCAATTATACGATAGTATTGCTGCAAATTTCAGAAAATTAGATCCAATGCCACTTAATAATGCCGCTCAGTTTCGTAAATTACTGGAGTAGGTATGATACCCGCGCACCCGTTATCGTGAAGTAAATTTCGGGATTTTTGTGATTTTTGTGATCCATATATGAGTTCCCATCGCGATGTTAATTTTACTTTTTGCATGAACTAAATACACCCGTTTTAATATCTCTAGACTTAACGGTTGAGATCTCGGAATGTTACGTGCGTTAATCCCGACTTTGTGGAAATACCCGAATAAAAAGTTTAGTAGCCTCTTGTGTGTTAGTCCAGATATCCAGTTTTGTACATACCAAAATATTCAGCCATCATTATTAATATTGTTAGTTGGATTTAATTAATAGTTAAATAGAGTTTTCAAGCTTGTTGTTTTGCATGACATGTTTCGCTAATAAGCAGAAGTTGTTTCCATATGAGCGTCGAGGGAGAAGCCCTAATGAGATGCGTGTTTTCCTTTTTCGTAAACCCATTGTCTTTTTTCCAAATATAGAAGTATTTATCCTATGGTTGGCCATTGAATAATATAGATGGTCCATTATACATAATTATTGTATTCGCTTTGTTTGTTAACAAGACTTCGTTGAGGAAATTAATTTATTTTAAAAAATAAACATAATTGAATATACTTATTACTTATTAGCTTTTAATAAGGTTTCTGTATTTTAAAATATGACAAATCTTATTACGTCGCATTGTGTAAGTACGAGTATCTTCTTTGTAAGTTACTTTGTGATAAGATTCCAACGATTTTTTGAAATTGTTTTTAAAGTGTAGTAAAAAGAACTCGGACTTAATAGCAAGAGAAGGTGGTTTAAGAAAGCGTCCTTCATATTTAGTAAGTCGAGGGCAGTGACCTCAGGCTATTAGACGAGAGCAGAAAGCAGTAAAACACAACTTACAGTTTTTTGAAAGTACTTTAAATTATTCACTAAAATGTAATTGGGATACTTCAAAAAAGCCATTGTGACTTTTTTAAAATTATTTCTTACAGAAAAGTAATGTTTTAAAATTTAATTTTATCCTTCATACTCATACAATTCCCTACTTTTTATCGAGTCCATAAATCGGTAATGTTCCCAATAAAATTTACAACAAGCTATTGTATAGAACATAGCTTACGTCGGTTATTTATATTTTAAATCAAATCAGAAATATTAATCAATTTATCAACCTCCAAATGTGGATGAGATCGAATCGAGTGTGGTCAAAACATGGAACCAATTTAGAAGTCCAGCGTCCACGAAGAACAAAATGAGACATCGAAATCAATTCACTGCAAACAAACGCAAAAAGAAACAAAAGTGGAGCCAAATAACGAACCACCGTTTTAACTCGGTTAAAACTTAATAACTAAAAGGAAGGTCATTTGGCTAATACTTTCAGAGATAAGTCATGATATCTTTGTGAAACGTGTAATTTCGGGCCTTAAAGTTGTGTTGGTGTTACAGTCAGTCTGATAAAATTTTACAAAACTGAATGTTTGTTACCTATTTAATTAGTTTCCTTAACGCGCATAGATGTTATCTTCATTTCCGAGATTACCCGGCTGCGAGTGTGCTGGTGATACCATATTTCCCCCTAACGCGAGCCCGCGCAAAATCATTTCGAGACGCTCGTCTGCGCTCACCCTTTTTATAGCTCAGATGAATTATGACATAAAATATTTATCTCCTTTTGGGGATATGTAACGCGTCTGCTTTTTTCAGATGATAACATAGTAAATCCCCATTTTATAATAAAAACGAAAGGAATAGTCTCGCGGGGGCAAAGAACAAAATAATAAACTTTGAGATCTATGAACTCCGGTTCAACTAACGTTTGATGATGTTGGGTACATTCTTTTGTTTTTCTTGTAACATCACACGTATCGCCATTTGATTTGTTCATTGTAAGGTGAAATTTCCTTTGTGATAGCTGGGTGCACTCTATCCACTTGGATAGAGCTTTTTAAGATTCTTGAAGGGTAGCTGTACCTTTGAAATCGAGGTAACTAAACTGTATTGTTGAGGGAGGAATAGCTTTATTATGACTGTCTACATCGGAAATTTTACTTTCCTTTTTTTGTTTCTATTTTACGGTTTTCTCTTAGCTAATTCGTTTTTATAAATACATAGTATCGAAAATGGAACCGAAGTAAAAACAAAAATTAAAGCTGGCACTGGGAATTGAAACCATTTACTTATCATTCCTTGATGCGTGCTTCATCATAACACACTAATCCAAAGTGTTTTTTAAACAGGTTATTAAATTTGCTCAAAATACATAATTCGGGACGCCATGAACCTCCTAAATTTTACTTGCACAGGTGTGATAATTAGTGGCAGCAAAAAAGCAACGCCTCAAGCAAAGCCTTACGATGGATGACGCGTATAATTTTTCCTCAAGCAATATTATGTTTGAGGCTTAGTATTAGCTGGATATAGCAAAGCCGAATAAATTGTGGTTCATATAAAGGGCATTACTCACTCGTCAGTTACTTGCTGGAATGCCGCTTCCTTCATATTTTCTGCGGATCAAGCATAATTTGTCAAAATTTCAACGCTTCCGCTTGCTACGCGGAAGTTTTTTTACGCTTTCCTCAACTCGAATTACTTACCTACTTGTTAGGGGAAGCGTGAACAGATTTTTTGTTATTGATAATTTTGTTCAGAATCAGATATACAGAACAAAATTGAATCTGGATGATATTTGATTGATTTTATTAATACCTACTGCTTTATCATCGACGATGTCTTCTTATTATAGTCTTAGCTAAAAGCATGTGCTCCTTTATGGTGGATTTTCTTCATCGTCATATCTTGGCAGAGTGATCGTGGTTTGTGGTCAACATTCCGGGTTCGAATCCTAGTAAGGGCATATGTATGTATGTATGTATGTAAACTCTTTATTGCACATAAAAAATATAAAAATACAGTAATACAGAGAAAATAGTACAAAGGCATATATGTGTGATAACCACGAATATTTGTTCCTGAGTCGTGGATGTTTATATCTATTTGAGTACCTATATTATTTCTCCATATAAGTATGTATATCGTTGTCTAGTACCCATAACACAAGCCTTACTAGCGCTTACTTTGGGACTAGGTCAATATGTGTGATTTGCTCTCTAATATTTATTATTTATTTATCATTATCAGGGGTGGTGGTAGCACACATCATAATAGCTAAACAAATAGCAACCAAATTTATTTTTGTTTTTGTGTTTTGATGTTTTTTTTATGGTTATTAGTTGGTAATAAATATGTTTTTCTTTCTTTTCTTTCTTTAATAGGCCACCGTTCCTCCGTCTAGTGTAGTCTACAGCAAGACAATGTAAAAATATTAATATTACGTCAGAAACGTAATAAATCGCGGGTGGAACTGAAGTTCTCCTAGAAATTACTTAAATTCATAATGTTCAAACTTGGTTATTGTAAAAGTTTTGGTTTGACGTAGTGTAGGTGTGCGAGTATGTGTATGACAAAGACAGCTTGACGAGTTTTTAAATACTTTTCAAGAGTTTTACATCTGAGGGCGAACTGATGTTAATTTTAAACTTAAACAATCATGTTTTCCGGTTGTTTTGAGTTATAATTTATTATGACAACGTTGAATTTTACTCTGTTTATTATTCACACAAGCTGGTACCCGCGACTTCGCCCGCGTGTTATTGACTTTTATAAATAGGTAGGTGTTAATACATTTTTAAAAAAGGACGCTATTACACACATTATAAATATTAATAATGAACAGTGTAAAATGGGCTCTACTTCAGCATCAGGTATGGCATAATACATTCGAATATAATACATAATACTCGGTTTTTATTGTTTTTTCGAGCAACTTGAATCAAGCAATAACAAGTTATAATAAAACCATAATAATTTGGCACGCCGAGAATGAAAACGAATGGCACACTTTAGCTCGCATCAGTGTTATGTAATGTGTGTCACCTGACTAGGTATATCAACGACGTGCCTTAGAAACCTGGTTTACAAACACAACATGGTTTTGGTATATAAACTGGAAATAGCATTTGGTCGCGACTTCATCCGTATTGAATAAGTAATGAGTATTTTGTCTATCGGAATAAAAGACAAAGTATAAGCTATCTCTCTTCCAAATCTTTCCAGCTAGTTATTTACACATACTATCTATCTTGCACGAACATACGCATAAACCTTCCCATTCATATTAGGAACTACCCCAGGAATTAGGTTAAAGTAGAAAAATTAAGGCATTGTGGTGTCAATAGAGACCAAGATATATACTTATTTAAATTTATAAATGACTAGCTGTTACAAATAATTAGTTAATCGCCTTCCCGCGGGAACTAAGACATTTTCTGGTACAGTCAGCGTCAAATAGTTCGTGACACCCAAAGTAGCCAAATAGTTCGCAACACGTCTTTGTTACAGTTGAAATAAGGTCGTGTTGCTAACTTTTTGGCCACTTTGGGTGTCACTAACTATTAGACGCTGACTGTATCTAAAGTAGCTATGTGTTATTCTAGGCTATAATCCATCTCTGTTCCGAATTTCGTCCAGATCTATTCAGCTGATTTGGCTTGAAAGAGTAACGAACATCCATAGATCCATCAGTACGTACGTCCCCACAAACTTGATCAATGTTAGGAGTTTTGTACAACTCTGACATCGTAGAAATACCAGCACAAAACATAACGTTTCTTAATACGCCTACTTTCCAAGTTTTCGACACCGAAAGTGGCAAGTAGGTAACTTCGAGCACGAAACAGTCTAAAGCAAAATATGAATACATTAAACACCCATACACGTCTGCGAATGGATATGAAAATGTTATCACATAAACGAACTTCACGAGGACAAGTGCTGGAGGCATTTACAACTCAGGCGGAGTTAAATGCCATTTTGACACAGTTCTATTTCACCGCAAACTGCACTGAGTAGATAAAAGCGGGGAACTTTTGAAAAGTAATATTTGTCGGGTGGAGCAAAGATTATATAATGTTTTTGCAGTGTCACGTGTAATAAAAGTATTAGAGAAGTCGCGAAACGTTTTGCGATGCTTGTTTCCAGGGTAAAATTATTACGGGGAAAAGTTTGCAAGTGGCGACCGGACTAGAAAACTTCTTAGAGACTACAAACGATTCTCCTAAACAAGGCAAAATCTGACAACCAACCTAGAGTGTAGATAGTGGGTAATCGAACGAACGAGGGAGGGTTAGGGGAGATCCAAATTCAACGGACGTCTTTTCGGTCACTTGACAATTGATACAAAAATTAAAGGTATGATAATTTGCGTCTTTGTAATGAATGCGTTCTACATACATACACATACATACATACACAAATCACGTCTTTATCCCTTGCGGAGTAGACAGAGCCTAAGGTAACAGGTACCTACTCATACTCATACTCATTTATTCGTAATAATTTATAGTCACTACAGGCCACAATTCATTAATTAATTAGCAAGAATGAGGGTGTATAGGTGGAAAATGGAATCAAAATAGTGATGGGTTGCTAGCCTCATCGCCTATAACATGATTCCTATAAGTTTCGCCCATTCCCTCGATGGTCTTTTACCATCTGCGCGGGTAGAGAAGCAACTGGTACATTCTATGTTTTTTCTTTGCTCCCAGACCAGCATGGAGATCTCCTATAAATCTTTTGGATTGTAAACATACTCGTAATGATCTAGAGCAATGGTTTTATCGATTTAATTAGGTCTATAGCTTCCCATTCTTCAAATTTACCGTGCGAATTATGTTAGAGTGTCTTAGCATTATTTTGCAATAATTTATTAGGTGTTTAACTCAGTTTATTAAATACTCCTGCAAAGATTTTTGACCATAAATTTGAACGTAATTACCTCCTTTGCCGCCTTACACGTTGGACATCCCGAGGGTCGAGTGGTCAAACCCAATAAGTTGTAATAATTGACAGTTGAAAAAAATAACACTATGTAAACGCATCTTTAACTTCAAAATTCTTATTTATTTTAATTTTATTTATTTATTTAATAATCACATACATCTATCATTACAGTTACCCAATACGATAGAGGAGTAGCACATCATTTCACAGTGTAGATAATTTACATATTAAATTTAAAAACTAATTTCATTCGTAATAACACAATACAAATAAGGTAACCTTTGTGAATTCATTCAGAGAGCAACAGAAAACATCGACTAGAGTGGCGACCCGGTTGAGCGTGCGCAGTGCCCTCGTGCAGGGCGCCTCGCGCAGCAGGTTGGTGCGCGCGCGCGGCACGGCCAGCAGCGGCACCGCGTGCCGCCGCCACACGTAGCGGTCCGGCACGCGCAGGCACCCCGGGATTATTGCTCGTCCCTCGCAGCAACTTGACTAGGTACAGAGCGAGGGCCAGTTCTCGCCTCAACTTATGAAATGTTACCTACACCTACTTATGAAATGTTAAGTCGACTTACCGGGGTCGACATCGCAACCCTCGCATGTAAGAAAAAAGAATTGTCAGCCACCGCTGAAAAAATCCTGAAAAACATTTACAGAGGTCTTTACCGTCTACAGCAAAAGCAACTAATCCATCTGCTGTGGTACACATATATAATACCTGCATGAATCACGTCTACATCCCTTACGGGGTAGACAGAGCCTAAGGTAATCTACTGTGGTATTCCATATTGATTTCGAGATAGTTAATTCAAGCAAGTACTCGACGCTACATGTTATAAAATACAGAGTAAATATACAACAAAGCTAATGCAACCACAGAGTTAGATATTATATAACCTGAATAAAATAACAATCAGAATAAATTTAGCCTAATGGACCATACAGCCTTAAGCTTTACCGATTCTGTTCATTGTTAAATCAGAGCGTCATTACCAACGGAATAAAGTTTTATCTTAAAACAATACTGAAACAAAGAATAAAAACGGCATGAGTGGCTTTCAGCGATACATAAAGAGGCTTCGACACTATCAATGTATTATGGAAATGCGCGGCCTGCAATGTCCAGCAACGGTTCTCTTTGTATTACGGTTCTTTGCCGTTCTACGTGTTGTTCAATTGATGGTGATAATTAATAGTCAATAATTACACAAGTACCTAACTGTTTTCCTTTGAGGCTTATTCTGACCTGCTCCCGCTTGGTCTGCCAAAGATACACTGCGCGTCTAGCACGAAAGCGCACAAGAGTTGCGTCGCGCGCGAGATTAATTGTCCGTCTTTGTCTTACTGTTCGCTCTAGAAAGAGACGGGTAGTCAAACTCGCGCACGACGCGAATCTTGCGCGTTCGCGGTTCCTAAAACATTTGCGAGAGTGGGAAAGGAACATAGGTTGCCGCGTGTTCACAAGCGGACTATACCAGTATCAACATGGCGACCATGTTCGTCACCACTGTTGTAACAGTACCAACAAATCTTGCTGTGACCACATTGCCGAGAAAATGTTGATCGTGTAGAAACCCCGTAATACATTATCCTTTTGAACTTTGTGGCTATCGTACTTGTCATCCTGTGGGAAAAAGGAGGCTTCGACAAAGCTATGAAGATAACACAAGTTGATCACCAAATGGATATCAAACAAAGAACTCTCTGGCAGGTTACTACGTTTTTGAACGTGAGTTCACGTTGTTCATAAGGTCTCGTTGTTGAATAGGTAAGTTTCTCAAGCTAAATGTAAATAAATACAATGTCTGAATGCAAAAAAAAACTGTAATAAATTTCCCTAGGAATTCCCATCGCTTAATAAAGTACGAGCTGCCTACACGCGTCACTAAATCCGGATCCTGATTATGCACAAAATTGAGTACAACAAAAACGTACTGACGCGAAATTGACCGACAAATCCTTTACAAAATCCGGACTCCTGACAAGAATACGTTTTTCGGGACACTCGGGATCCCTTACCCCTTTCTTTGTTATGTAAATATCTGTGTCTGGCGAAAGTTTGCCAACAAATATTCCCTCAGTGCCGATCCATTAGAAAATGAAAGAACGTTTGCTTGAAGCGAAACAAGAGCCCGCACACGCATCGCGCCGACGCCCGCACTGATGATATTACACCCCAAATTCGTTGTTTGCACAACACAGAGTTAATATTAGTTTAGGACTAATGATTCATCTGCCTCGCCTTGAATTACTTGAACTACGACGATTGTTTCACGGGTTAATTGTAAAAAACATAGCATTGACCCTTCGTCTTATTGATGACAAGCCTTGAATATTAACACGGGTATTATCGTATTAACAGCGTAGGGTACAATATAGTATAGCCCATATTCGTGTCACCTTAACGTTATTTGTCTCAATCGTATCTGAGTACCCACCTAATACAATTTATCCAGTAGATAGTAATTACTGTTGTTAATAATGATGATTGTCTCGGAGGAATAGGAGCTATCCTTATGCAAAGTGTGTTCGTGGAGTACCTATAGGCGCAGCGTACACAAGAACGTGCTACCGGGAGAAGAGACAAGGCGCCCATTGTTTATGAGGCTGGCGTTAGAGGACGTCAGAGCTCAATCCGCTATTCAAACAAACATGTACATCGTTCCGTCTTACAGCCGTATCTAAAGCAGTCGCTGAACACGGAACGTTCCTGTTATGTTAATTTCAAATCCCGGACAATCAACGCGGGCCTGAACACCGTAGGGAATTCAAGACGACGACGTTTGTAAACTTATCTCGTCTTCTCGTTAGCGGGAGAGGCGAGCCTTCTGAATACGTAAACGTGTCATTCATGATTAAGCAACTGTCGCGACGTGGCTGTTGACAAAAACACAGCTCGAACGAAGACAACCCTGCAACCCCAGCGGAGCCTAAAATACGAGTAACAGTAATTAGATTCCGTCCAACCAATCTGCGTTCAAATATTCAAACGACGACGGCGATCAATGCGCGCATCGAATTCATTTAATCGTGTCACGGGACATAAATAAATAGCCGTATAAAGCAATTTGCAAACGTATCGCGAAACGCTACGTAGTACGTATATATGTAAAGGGCAGGGCGAGCGCACGCGAAGTTTGAGAAGCGTATCATTGGCGTCCCGGAGCGTGGTAAACGACCCCGAAAATTGCTCGCAATATATTCGGTTCAAGGGTGACCCGGAATAAAGAGAAGGACGAGACGTTTGTCACTCAATATATTATTTACCCGCGGACATTGTGGAAGCGACCCGCAAAAAACGAGTCGCTGCGCACCCGGACTTCCGAGATATGAATCTAAAAGTTAAGTAATTATTTATAGACGCTCTCATTACTTTTAACTGCGTTCTGAAGCAAAGAATGTTCTCAAATTGAATTTATGGTTCGGAGGCCGATATTTCATTACATTAACATTCACTGAACCGATTTGTATTATAGCTGTTTTATTTTATTGAGCATTTTCATTGCGCAGCTTTGTTGAGTCACGTGTATTGCAATACATTACTGTGTGGAATGCCATATATCTGAATGTGACAGGAATCCGTGAAAGTCTGCAATCATTCTGTTCAGTTTTATTTAAAATGCTTGAAGTAACAAAAAGCAACACGCTTTTTTCAATGTTTTTTTTGTATATGATAGAGGGAAAACGAGCAAGGGGGTGACCTAATGGGAAGCAATCACCGCTGCACTCATAACATAGAGCGTTAAGTGCGTATTTAACATTGCAACAAATAATAATAATTTATTAGGAGTCAACAAGTTCTAATCATGGCCCATTCAGAGAATTTTGTTCGATAATTTTGTATGGACAAATGACAAATAGTTTGTTTATCATTCAAATAAAACAAGCTTGTTGACTTCAGGTCGTTAATTTGTTATGGCAGAAAAAATCTTGTAGGTATACACTCTTTGCATGACATGACCTCCATGGTAAATTTATGAAAAAGTTCGCTTAAATCATCAGAATAAAAGCCAGCCCGTAAAACCGGTGACAATGTGTCTAGATAGGTACCCCAAGCACTAGCCCCCACGCAATACATTAAGTAAGAAGGTTTTCAAACATAATTATATGAAGATGGACCCTCAAAAAGCTGCTGAGTGTCGCGCTGTACCCTTATCCGTCTCAATTTTATCGGTCTCTACTCAGCTTATCCTGTGGACACGCCTGACGTGACCGGGTGTTCGTGTTTCCGAGACTTTTCAGTTTATTTTGGAGGTTACTTCGGTAATCCTTTGTGTACCATCTCCGGAGATACTCGCTAATTTATTAGTCCTCTTATTCGTTGGACGGATGGCTAGGCCGGTGAGCATTTACATAAAGGTTTCATGTTTATAGCTGCGGCCACGGTTGTTAGGCAAACTACTGCAGTAGGAATTAGGAATTATTAAGATTATGGCTTTGGATGGTCACATTACTGTCCAAGTTTATTGCGCCAGGTTGAGTAAGTTTTTAAAACTGGTCGTTTTTACGTCTTCTAGTTACTCTTAGATACTTTTTATCACATTGCAGCAAAGTGTACCTTTATTAAGTTGATAACATATGCAGGAATGAATTTCCATTCAGGTTTTACGATTATGAGAAGCAGACATCGGCCACAAGTACTAGAAATACCTAGTAAGTTAAATCATGAGACAACGCACACATACACAAATCACGTCACCCTTACGGGGTATACAGAGCCTGAGGTGCCAAGATCTAAAGGCCACGTTTAGCGTGATTGTAGGCGTATAGCTGGAAAAGAGAATCAAAATAGCGATCGGTTGCTAACCGCATCGCCTATAACATGATTCCAAATATGTTCGCCCGTTTTATCGTGAGGCAAGGAATGCACAAAGATATCAAACCTGAATTGAAAAAAAAACAAAACACGGGGAATAATTAATTTTGTCACACTTTGAAGTGTTTCAAATGGTCTAGCTAGAACATTTCTTGACTAATAATAGTATTTTATATTTATGTTTTTTTCTGATTAGCTACCCACAGCCAATAGTCAAATAAATAATCTGCGATCGCTCAGATCGAAGTGACAGTAAAAAATTGCTAATTTAAAAACTGAATATGATTAGTTCTAAATCGGTCTAGAATGTATTAGTTGGGTTGTTATCGAAATGTTATATTTAGGTATGACAAAAATAGGTACTCACGTAATCAACCGATATTTCCAACAAAGTGCGCAATGTAAACCTAACTATTATCAAACGTTCGTTTTGCTCAACAACAAAAGACGTCTTAACTCCAGCTTCCAACTATCCCGGAAGCAGTCACATTTTTCATTAAAACCAGCACAGCAAGGTCACACTGGCCGGTCGAGATAAGTAGACAAAGGTTTATCGTAGGCACGTAGTGTGCAAAGCTGCTGAATTACGCGGTGGGACTTGGCTCGGTCTTATCTGTCAACAATACCTATCTGCCTACCTACATACCCACAGAAAAGGTAACTGAAAACATTGCCTTTATTATAACCCAGAGATACGACGTCGGCAGATAAGCCTTGCCACCGCTTTTACGATTGCTGGGCTGAATTTGGCTGTTCTTAAAATTCCTGTGTACGCGTGTGACTATTTATTCATGGGATTGTTTGATGAAGCGTATAAGATGTTCTGTAGGTGTACTTGAATATAGTATAAAAGTAGTGAAATTGCGCCTGTTTTATATCCACACATCACAAGAGTCGGGCGTAAAACTTATTTCATTGCATAGCTGTAAAAGCGTTAACTGCTTCGTTGAAAGTTTCTAGTAAATTCTAATGATGTATAACGCGTAAAAGTAGCATAGTCTTAAAATAAATGCTTAAAATTACAAAATAATTCTAAGCTCTGAGCACAATTTTTACCTAAGTGCGGCGAACCCATAATAGTACATTACTGCAGAGGCCGTGAAGTAAGGGATTGCTGGACGAGTTTGGGGTAGGTGGCCGAGTCGAAGACGAGGCCAGATAGAACGAGTCCTGCAATCCCTGTTCCGGCCAAAGCTTGTATAGTGCTTTTCTCAAACAATGTGAGGAAATATTAAAATTAAAATAACTACAAGACAATCAAGTAAAATTTGCCTCCTCTTTTAAATGAGGCGGAGTACAGTTCATAAGTTCCCCGTCACTTTCATCACTAGAAGTCATTTTTATTTCTGTTAAATTATAATAACAATCACTACGAAATACGCATAAGCAGAAAAAAAGATTTTCGATTTGCCACCTTTTTTATTTTTTAAATGTACTAATTTGATCCAGCTATTTGAGCACCATGTTTAACCGCACATAAATATAGTACCATAGATTTTTTTTTTTATGTCGCAATTATGCTTAGGTACAGATTGTGGTGGTGGTTGGCTGTATGTAATTTTTTCCTTTGCCAATTTAATTTTAGTATAGAAATTTAAAAAATTAGAGCAGCGGACAAAAATGGATTTTCATACTAACTTTTGTGGCCTAAGCCAAGAAGTAATGTAGGGAGCCATAAACGAGAAACTTCATGTCCTCATATCGGGACATTAACGCTTACATTTCCGAGCATGTTTGAGAAAAAGCTCTTTTTAGTCAAATGTTTTTTCAATAAACTTTATTTGCTTTTAAATAATATTTTAAGTTTCAATTTGGTGCAATATTTTTACTTGCGAAACCAATATCATTCTCTTGGTAGTTCCAACGTATAAAATAACAAATGGTTGGAAAGATACAAGTTATTTTCAAACAGGATATTGTTTTAGCTTGGTTGGCTCTATTTAAGTTTATACAATATTTGACACTAGCTACTACCCGCAACTTTGTTTGCATCAGTATTTTGCCGGGATAAAATTAGAATGTTTTAGACATCTACTAAATATATATATAATAAAATCGGATCAGCAGTTCCAAAGATTACTACCTAAAAACAAACAAATTTTCTTTGTTCTAATATTTACACCGACCTTTTAACCTTTATGTTGGATGTATGTATTTTTTACTTTTCCATGTATCTTCCAAATTCGTTAGCACGGAATAAGAAATATATTACTTAAACGTACCATTTTTTTCTGAGTATTTGTATAAGCATTATGTAGTTCTATTTTATTCATTGTACTATTTTAATTTTCATATAAATAACAAGAAAGGCAATCATGCAAATGGTCACCTTTTCCAAAATCACATTATAAAAATAAAACAAAAAACAAGGTAAAACGTGAGCGTAGAACTATTTAAAATAATGTGCCAACTATGTTTTTGCAACTATAAATGTCAACAGACCAGTTTTGCATATAAACATAGTACGACCTATGACATAACCTGTTCTTGAGTACGAATGAATACGTAATCACCATCGATCCCATCAGACGGTTAACAAACACGAATCGGTTACAACGCGTAATTTAATAATTTTAAAATGAAGTTGTTTATATGTTGTTTGTTATTAACATTTGCTGCACGAACTGTTAACAGTTTCGAGTATGACTATTTATTTGACCCTGACAATTTCGAAGTAATAAGAGAGTTGTATCCAAATCACGATGAAGTGTATGATCCCTATGGAATACCCAATGTTTTCAACCAAGAAACACCAAATGTTGAAAGCCAAGCAACGCCTATTTTTTTCCACCAAGAAGAACCCTATGTATTCAGTGAAGAAACACCAATTACGTTTAATCAAGAAGCAACTCATCTTTTTACTGGAGAAGAGGTGATACCTGCAACCGAAAAAGCTGAAACAAATGACGCAAATAAACTACCTGTTCAAAATGACGTGAACGTGAAACCAGAGCAGAATAATAAAGAAACATCGACGGAATCAACCACAGCAAGAACGAGTACAGCAACAGAAGAAACCAGCACCAACCAGGACAGTGCAAAGCCATTCTATGATATAAAGGATGCCCCCGAATTATTCAAAAAGTTTATCAAGGATTACGATAAACAATACAAAGACGAGGATGATTACAATAAACATTTCGAGAATTTCGTTGAAAACTTAAAGAAAATTAACAAATTAAATAAGGAAGAAGAGGGAACAACGTTTGATATAAATTTTTTAGCGGATTTAGGAAAAGGAGAACCCATATTCGGATAGCGGCTCGGCAAATTCCGCAGGTGAGCATTATGTACGTAGTCACGTAAGTGCACTGAAACTAAGCTTATGAACGCTCTCGAGAAACTCTTAGTGAATTACCCGTTAAAACCACAATGAAATTTTAATATAAGCGAACACGTAAATTGTAAGAATATAAATTGTTATAGTTGAATAACAAACATGATTGTGGCATGATCGTGTTTTTTGCATTGTGTAATAAAATACATTTAATATGATATGATAGAAAATATAGCAATAATCAAAGGGGACCAAAACGTCTCCATTCACAATAACATTTTTTTTAATAAATAGTACAATGAATTCTTCGATCTTAAGTTCAGCAAAATGATAACGGCCTTCTGTCCGCTTTAATTGGTCTCGGCGTGTTGTTGGTATACTGAAGATGGAGCGCGATTTCGAAAGGTTATTGGAAATATGTGTTTGGACGTTTTAATGGAAGCAATGGTTCGTGGTTAAGTCAAATTCTAATGCTTATCTAATGTTATATATAACGCAAAGCAAAATAAACATTGTTCTGATTATCGCGCGTATCGATGGTCGTAAAAACCAAACATGTTACAGTATTCAATCAACTAAAGACATATATAACTCCGACACTTGAAACGTAATGATATAAGTCTGTTCCGTGAGTTCACTATTAGTAAAAACATAAAAGAGTTAGTGCTTACAAGTTGCAATAAATCCATTATATGGGATAATTTTCACAAGCGAAAGGAAGTTTACCTATACTGTGAAAACTAAAACCACTAGATATCGCTGTACAAGTTTTTGTAAGAAAATCCATGCCCATTTAAGTAGCATCGTTTATTTCGTGTTTGTGTGAAACAAAAGAACTCGTACCTACAAAAACATGGCATATGTACTAGTGCTGACCTAACTCCTCCACTAACCACAATATGGTGAATTAAAACCCATTAAGTCGTCAAAATAAGGGTTTGGAACAGCCGTAACCGAAACACATTAATAATCCTGGTTAAAGAATTTTGCATAGGCCGTTCTCGCATTGTCGGAAGGGTCGACACAAGGCAGCATAATGAATTAAATTAGGTCCCACTGATAACCTTTCCGCATAACCTCGGGCTCAAGCCAGGGACCGGACACAAATATATATATTACTGGAAAGAAGATTTGACGAGACAATTTGACCGTTTGATAAAGCTTCCTTTGTGTGTTTGAATAAGCTAATTTTGATGTCACTTTTTTTATGATCATGAGAACATAGGTACGTAAATTTAAGGGTTTCAAGCACAAATATTTTTTTATTTTCCAAATGTCTGTTATTTCTTGATGAAAGTAAGAAAATAACCAAAAGGAACGTAAGAGTGAGAGAATAACTATAATAGACTAGCTGTTGCCCGCAACTTCGTCTGCATAGAATTCGTTTATTGCTATCCCGCAGGAATTACGCAATTTTCCGGGATAAAAAGTAGCCTATGTGTTATTCCAGACGATAATCTATGTATGTTCCAAATTTCATCCAGATCTGTCCAGCCGTTCTGGCGTGAAAGAGTAACAAACATCCAAACTCACAAACTTTCACATTTATAATATTAGTAGGATAATAACAATATTGAACTGTCAATCATCAATGCCAGATTTAAATGTAATGTTTTACTGAAAAAAAAAACTATATTTTGGTCTTGTCTCTTTAGCGAATAAAATTGACGATCTTGATTCACGGCGTACCTACATCCTTAGCAAGCCCGTACTAAACTTAACAGTTTAAGATATACGTCCTTATTCTTAGAAGCTTGTAATAATTGACGATCTTTTGTTAAAAGCTTTTATTTAATTTACCTGCTCGTTTTTGTTCGGGTCAAATCTTGCAAATCAAATTTGACCCACTTCCTGTGGTTGGATTGCTTTGAAATTTGGTACACATCATCATCAAAATACTAGTACAAGTAACAAAAAATACAGTCAGTAAAAAAGCTTGTACTAAAAATGAAATTTGAACAAACTTATTTTTATCTTTCACTGACCTTTGCCGTTGTCAGACATAGGCACAACATTATTTAGTTTCAGCCTGTAACATTTTAGGAATTATGTTACTGGCACAATTTCACTGCCACAGTGTGCACACAGCCTATTAGCCTGATCGGAGTGTACAGGTGTCATCGCGCTCGTTTAAAGCTTCTAGACAGACAGGAGTATCAGTGTCCCCCATTTCCTAAAGTTAACGCTTCCAGTGTCCAACACTTCAAACATCTATGCCACGGGACAGGGCCTTGCTAATGTCAAGTGGTCCGAAGCCGGAGAGTTATGTGCATAACGCCTGCTCTGTGATTTATCTCGTATGAGATCCTGACCAAATACATATGTATGCCTACATACATATTAACAAATGGTTCTTGACCGTTGAAGCGGGTCCCATTTTAGAACGTCAACTTAACGTTTTTTGTTTTCGTTTCCAGATTGGAGGAGGGTGAGCGAGTTTCTTGGTGAACCGGCAAAAGCGTCGTTAATAAATTCCATTTTACCTGTTTACTTGTATTTTATTCCCAGAATTGTATTTTATAACCAGAAACCAGTACTACATGAATAAAATACGTAGGATTTATAACATCCTGGAAACAGAAGCATAATGAATATTTTTTACCAAGGTGTCATTCAAGGCTGTCAAACATAGCACTTGGTAGTACCTTCACCATCGACACGTAAGCGAATATGACAGAAAAATATCATATCTGATCTGACCGACAAAAATTAAAAGCCTAGAAAACGCCGGTACCCGACTACATAGTATACAAGACTAGGTAAAATTAATCATAAATGTTTACACAAAAAATGTTTAAGCATTAAAATCAATATAATATATTACACGTGTACCCGCATTCCAAAGGCTACCAAACACAACAAAGCATATGTAACAATACGCGTCTGAAACGTCGCGAACCGTGAACCCTCCCTGACGATAATCTTGGAAGAAGGAACTCTTCAAAAGGAACGATCATGCGTGAATATTAACATGGTCGTAAGTTTCAGGGAAATTCAGACCCAACCTAGTTGCTCCTTGAGCGTAAAATTGCTTTATAGAATTGACGACGTTTAAGTATTTGTTAATATACAACTGTTTTGTATGTTGCGGTTTCGCTCAAAATGAAGGTTTGTGACAAAATTTATTACAATTAGATGTCGTACTTACCTATAATCTATTGTAGAAGAATTATTACGATATTATTATGATAGTGTCACTTATAATGGCTTGGTTAAAAAATTAACACACAGTAAAAGATAGGTACTAAGTAAGTTAAGATTATAAAAAAAATCTTGGCAGAACTTTGTTAGTAGGTATTTCCTGTTTTGTGATTTTTAGGATGCAAATAGCTTATTTTCTGTAGCCTTATCTGCCTATATTTGGGTCCGTTTCCCAACTTCTTGCCAAATCGCAAGATAAAGAAACTCAAGCTGATTAGCATAGAAAAATACAAGGCTTTATCTACCCAAATTATGTCCCTGGAGCTTTATTTTTTGAATCCAGCATAGAAATAGAAGATTGTCGAACGAGAGAGGAAAAACGAAAACTTCATACGAGATTAGAAAGCGAGCTGTGGTCGATATTTTTAATGTGAAATTTATGTTTTCCTCTAGTTAAATATTAGGCAAGTATTTACTATTAATAGGTACGTAAGAAAATAGCGAATGTAGACAGAAATGTTAAAGATATCTATATGAGTAAGGTCCCTATGTATTCAAAGCGACATCACACATAATTATAGGTCGAAGTTAGCTTAATATTATCTGGTTTTTAACCACTCACTTGCTTTCGATTTTAAGATAAGGTAGCCTAAATTGCTTTGACATTTCACAAATACGACGGCACAGTGTCACGTTATTTTCAAAAATCGATAACTTTGTTTCTACTCAACCATTTTCAAATATTTTTACCATTTAATAAAGGTGAATAAAAGAAGAATTAGACAGCAGCGCTATAATTATGGGTTATAATACCAAAAATATTTTTTAAAAATGCACAAAGTTGACATAGTGAAATAATTGCTGAGTTTATGTCGAAAACTATTTTTAATTAAAAATATAGGCTGATAACATGTATTTTTCTATTAATTAATTTAAAGTAGACTAAACAAGCTTTCATTTGATACCAAATAACCAGTTCGTCTTCTTAGAAAAAATATTAAATAAAAATAGTTTAATTTTCGATTCAAAACTTTACAGAGCTCAATTTGTCGCGAAACAATATGTTACGTTCATGATTTTTTTTCTGGATCATTTAGGCCCCGAATTACCAAAATATAGTCATAAACAGGATGAGAGACTAATAATCTTTAAATAAAATGCATATTATGTGCAATTTACACGGTAATTGTAGCCATATAATTCAAGATAACAAAAAAGTATTTACGTACCTAGAAAAATCCCAAGTTTTGTTAGTGCCAATCACTAAGAACAGAAATAAGTTGTAACCACAATATCACGTTTAATAAACACACCACAGCACACACTTTATAACCATGTAACCATTATAAGCCATATCAGTGCTTAACATATTAATAATTACACTCAATCACAGTAAATAAACAATCGAAATGCCATTTTTTGCGACATCTCACCGCACGCGCTGACCGTTACTGACCTTGGAATAGTTCAAAATTCAAAATGGTTGCCTATTTAGGACGGGGATACAACGGGCGCGGCACAGGTGTGCAATAGAAATGGGTTTAGCGATTTGAAAATTTTAATGGTGTGTATGATAATTATATATTTAATTCTCTATTGTGATTTAATGTATGTTTATTATTAAATGTAATCTATACAAAATAGTTAGTTATTGTCGATTTGGATTTGGATTCGACTTTTGTAAACATCCAGTATATCAGCAAAAAATTTTAAAAGTAGGTTTGTAACTTAGTTTAATCCATAAACTGCAGTTGTAAAAAGTGTAAAATAAGAATAAATAATGTTTTTTTATTAAAACAGGAGCTGAGCCCGCGGCTTTGCCCCCGTGAAAAAATTAAAAGTCTAGTTCCTTATCCCGTTCCCTTTTGTAAATTCCTTCTTAGTGCACCTTTATGATCCTCAAGGATTATGTCTATAAAATTTCAACTATTTAGGTTTAGGCTGTGCGGTGTCTGTCAGTCAGTCAGTTACTCTTTTATAAATCGTTTTTTAATGAAGTGTACCTACCTATCTTTCATTCAAAGTTTCCACTGTAACTTTCAATCATTTGCTGGGCTCCAAATAAGACGCATTTTGTTTAATTTATAAACAACGACAACGCAATAATAATATTAATAGGTACAGTCAGCGCCAAATAGTTCGTGACATCCATAGCGGCCAATAAGTTAGCAACACGAATTTGTTTCAACTATAACAAAGAAGTGTTGCGAAGCATTTGGCCACTTTAGGTGTCACGAACTGTTTGACGCTGACTGTACCATCGAGTTAATCTAATTACGGACATGGCAAAAAAGGATCAATTGTGATTTGTTTTTATTTTAAATTGCTTATTAGGTTGTTCTTAACGAATAAAATACAAAATATTAGTAGAATGCCTTTTAATGAACAGTTCACACAAATTAAAATAATATTTAAACAGAAGTAAACACAATATATTGTAGTTAAAATATTCATAGGTGCCTATGTCGAAAAGATCACCATCGATCGTGAAAAAAAAAAACAGCGCCTCAAAAAGAACCGGGCTAAAAATCTCGAAAAGTCATTCAAAAAGTAAAAGAGACAGCCGCTAAATAGATGTGGTAGCCCGGGCCCTGAGTTCTTCGGAATAAATTTTGTGCGAAATTTGCGATGTTGTCCGTCCACCTAGTAGAAGGCCAGCACTGCTTCATATTCATACATAAGACAGTACAAAATGTTCTTTAATGAACACCACAAACCAATACAGCCAGATTACTAAAATCAGTGTTTTTTAGATTTAGATAATTTATTCATTCAATAAAAATTTATGAGTTGTACTGTCAAGTTAGTAGAATTTAGATTGAAAACGTAAATGAATTAAAATACATTTTCAAGCTAGGAGAATTTAGATTAAATTGGTCAAGAGTAAATGGAATCAAATACATTTTCAACTAGGGGAATTTAGATTGAAATCGTCATGAGTAAATGAAATAAAACACATGTACATACAATACATACGGTAGATACAAATATAAACCGGAAATCGATACATGCTTTTTTAACCACCAGCGCTTTCGTAAAGACCCTCGTTGCCAAGAATAATTCGCCACAAGAAACTAAACATTAAGACATTACAAACACTGCACTATCCTTCTTTTTTTAGCATCAGAAAAGAGGTAAACTATTTTGACATGTCTGACACGTATATATCATCCACCAATATTATTATTATAATTATAAAAACAATGCAAGAACATATTGTGAGATATGTGGGTAGGCTAAGAACATTCATATTTTTGTATTAGGGTAGTCTTACGTTTCATCTTTGTCATCATTAAATCAGCTGAGTCGATGGGCGCGTTTCTCTGCATTTGACCTAGTTATTTTAATACCCTGGACCTCCGGAACAGTATCTCTCAGTGGCGACGAGGACAATCGAACCGCAACGCGAGTGCAGGTTATTTAGTGCAGACAGTGACTGATTAATTTGTGCTGCGAAGTACGATGTCGGTGGGCAAGATAGCCGAGTTTAACGTGGCGACGGATAACTGGCAGTTATACATAGAACGTTTAGGACAATATTTTATTGTGAATAAAGTTACGAGTGATATGTATGTACCGACATTGATAACCGTGATGGGCGCGGAAGGTTACGAGTTGCTTGTAAATTTGTTATAGATAAACTATCATTATTTCCCATGGCATCAGCTTTTGAGCTGGTGGGGTGCTTGGAGTACCATCACCCAAACTGCACGGCGATTTTGTTGGCGACTGTTTCCTTGTCTGTTTGCGAGGTGAAGCATCAGGCAAAAGGAACCGCTCCAACTGGCTTGCCCTTTTTGGCCGACCTAGTTACAAGTGGCGCGTTTCGGATGGCAAGTCCCGAACACGTCTTTTAGTGTCAGCAAGACACTTCAGGACTAATTTTTTTTCTTCGTCATACGTCCTAAAAAGAAAAAAGAAATTTAACACGTTTTTATGTCATATGCATATTATTATTTGAAGTGAAAACAAAAAAATCCCAAAAAAATATTTATTAAAGTATTCTCGTATTATTATTGCTAGGTATATTGTAGTGTTTCCTTGACACGGGAAGCACCAGCTTTCAAATAAACAAAGAATCATTTAGATCGCTTCGCCCAGTCGAAAGTTATGAGGTAACAAACATAAAAAACATACGAATTGAAAACCTCCTCTTTTTTGAAGTCGGTTAAAAAGTTAAAAAAAACAGTCGGTAGGTAATATGCGTTCCGTCTCCCAATTATACATTTAAAATCACCTCCCGTTGCGCTATTTACCAAAACCTGAACTGATAGTGTATTTTTAAATTTAAAATTAGTAGTAATTAGTATATTAGTAATGTTTTTTGCTAAATACCAAAATAAGAAATATATTGAAAGATCGAAAAAAAATCACAAATAAGTATGAAATGAGACAAGTGTACCCATGCCTTACGACCGGTCATGCTGTCAAAGCGTATACCAGAATTGCTTCTGGTAGCTACAGTTACCGGGTTGTACTCATAGTTAACCGTCACATGTTTTGTTCGCTAATCCTGTGTGATAAGCTGTGGTTTAATACATTTTATGGTTTATAAATAAAGTTTAATACTACAACTATTTAATAACAATTGATTAAACAAGAAATATGTGCTAATCTTAAAAATGTAGGGCAATAAAATACAAACCTCGTCAAAAAACTACTTAGCTATTCTTTTAAAGTGAGATTTGTTGATGATCAATACGTAATAGGCCAAAAATATATAATTGATCTCATACACCAATAAACACTGAGTAGTTTAATGTATAATACTCATAGAAATATATAGATTTGAATACTTACGGCATTTGAAAAACACTTGGCACTTTTTGACGAACTCACTGTCGAAACACCTTGCAAAGTAATTCAGATTTAAAATATTTTCGGTGTATTAAATACGATGAAACATTTTTTAAACGTTGTTATGTTGGTTATTCTGTATTGTGAAAACGGTTCATAGCATATCTGTGGCACCGTTTACAGATAAAAAATCGAAAACCGTCCATACTCTCCTTGGTAGCCACAGCTACCAGAAGCAATTTAGAGGTGCACAAAGTTGGTAGCTACAGTTACCAGAAGCAAGTGAGTGGTTATTGTGTACTTACCTGTTCGAGCGGAATCCTACTCTCAGGAGGTACAAACGAAAGCTGATCAACAATAGTATACAGTAGGTACTCGTAAGTTCACGATGAAACGCACTTTTCTTGGTAAAGTATGTACATTTTAATATAATTATTCAAAAGAACTTACATTGTGCGTATAGTATATAATTGTTGTGAATTGTATCTGTGTTATATTTGTACAATAAAGCATTTACTTACTATTTTATTAATTTCTTGGTACATCTGAGTTTCTGTTTAACTTTTATATTACTTTACTGCAAGCTCGTTTGTATTGTAAACAATTGTTTGTTTTGTTGATAAAATAGTCGCAAAACGTTTCAAAGCGGATTTTGGTTCGATGTATCGATAAACGTGAATGCCAGGTAATTTGTTAATTAGGATTTTTGGTAATATTTTCATTTCATTAATCCCTATGAACAATTGTCGTTTTCCACTAGCACGTTGGACATACTTTTAATAATTTTCCGAGTCTATGAGATAAAAACTAACTAATTATTATTATTTTCAACTATTTAGATTATATACCAATTTAGATAAAAATCAATCAGCGAGAAGAGCCTACTAAGAGTGCATGGCAAACACTTGATCTCTCACATTTACTTAAAACCAAAAGCATAGGTGTTTACTGTTTAGTTTTGTTTTTAGTTATACCATACCATAGCTTTACTTTTAGGATTTTTGTAGGTACCTATATATTCTAGTTTTCAATGTCGTTTAGACATTTGACGACAGTAGTGTTAAGTTAAATGAATATAACCACCTGCTAAAACACTTCGGAACAATTTTAAGACAGTGTATAACACCTACCCGCGCACGCGCAAACGCACGCTTGGCGGGAAATTTGCCTTATTATCAAGCGCCAGCTTACCTCGCCAACGTAAAACAAACATGGTACAATTTTATTCAACCGCGTATAAAGCATTATTCCGAAGCTCACACGAGATTAGTTACATGTTGTTTATCGTAAGCGTGTAAGCCGCGAGTGCTCCACAGTAAGGCGAGCACATGTATGCTGAGACACGTAACGCTGACAGATAAGACTGTCGTAAAGAAACCTTCATGGCACAGCGTTAAAAATATGTTTAATAAGTTCTTTTACGAGCTTTGTTTACCTTTCGTAGTGCCATTAATGCGTTAGTGCTGTTTTCACATACCAAACAATGTTTACCGAAATCTGTAACATCTAATTTCGAAACCGTCACAGGTTTTAGAGTTTTATCTTCTGTTTAGCATTTTTTGATGGACATTTGTAAAGCGTAAAACTAGCTGCCTATCCTTTTAAGAAAATTAAATCATTACAACCATTAATCATAATCCAGATGACGATTCTCGCGGGTCTTCTTAGAGTAAAGTTGCATTTCCTCAGATGATTTCATGTCATACGAGCTTTTTTCAGAGTCCGTGGCCATTATTGTCGGGTCACATGACGGTGTGGTATAGGAAAACACGAAACACACCTGACTCCGTGTAATGTCTGCAAACGAACGGATTAAGTTATGGTTGTCTGTAAATCGCAGCAATTACTTTACGGAAGAGTTTGGTTTTGAGAATCTCGTCCCTGCATGATTAGGAAAGTCATAGTCGGTTTTACCACCTCAAAGCAGTCAACAGTGAACGAACAATTAGTTCACAAAAACTATAAAACTTTATCGTTGATTGGAAAACTTGGAAATGTGAACACGACTCTAGCGTGTCAAAGATTGTGCAAAGTAAGCTCGGTTCGTTAGTTCGACTTATAAACGGGGACGGTACATAAAGCAGGTAAGTATATAATGTACAGTCTACCAAGTAAGTGCTTTATAACTTTTTATAACTGTTGAACTATCGTACCAGTAAAAATAATAATTGTTGTAAGGGCGAATCTTAAAACAGCGTTAAGCTTAAGTCCGAAAGAGTTAATTAACCCTTAAAGGTAAATACAACATAATTAAAAACTAAAAGTTACCTAAATATACAAAACTTATATATACCTAATTATAAAAAAAAAACTCCATCTAAAAGGCCCTCCTGATATATTGTTGTTATATAGGTATTCAGTCTAAAATTGCAAGTGATCTTTGATATTTTAGGCCATACAAAATGATGTTAAGAGTTGAACAGGGTGGGGTACAGAAATCTATTGATATGACTATAATTATGTTTCATCAGCATCAAAATTAGTGGACTTTTGCAAAAGACTAAAGGAAAAGATTCTTAATTCGACTCTACATTATGTTTCTTTGACATGCCTATTACCTATATTTACCTACTGTCACTAAACTTCATCTTACTGACTGAACTAATAGATAAAAAATGTCAAGGCTTCCAACTTGCAATTTCCTACTTGAAATTAACCAACTGGGTTGAATTTTTTACGTATGCATAGAACTTATTTAGAAGTTATTTTTTATGTCAGTATATATTTTTTTTCGATTGTGTTTCGATTTTGATGATTATTCTGAATTCATTAGAAAGTTGTATCCATGTATAATCGGTTAACTAATATAACTTTTACGTTTGAAGTTAGACATTGTTAATGTTTCTGTTTCAAGAAAAAAAATTTCCCCGCTACACATTTATCCATTTTGTACGGCATGACGTGTGAGGGTGTAAAGTAACTAGTACAAGTATGCAGCTATTTTGGTAGTGAGTATAATAACAGTTTTATAAAAGCGCCATTTGAGTAAGAAAATAAATGTAGGTACATTTTACAAACAAGCGAAGAAGAAGCTTGTTTCTTGTTTGGTTATAAAGTAGCCACAGCAGTTCAGTGTTTTATGAGTCGCTGACTTGTTTCACCGACTTACCTTAACGAAATAACGGTGTTTTACTACATTTTTCACACAGTTGCGAGAAACTTGCTTAATTCAAACATACAGCTACAGCTGCAAAAGTTTCGGTACAATTCGAAACTCTTGAACTGAATAAAATTATGTTGCCATTTGTTCGGGCTAACTGCAGTTTTATAGTTTCAGCTGTTGGATAAATAAAATGCAAAGTGATGCGTCTTTAATATGTAAATTAACATACTTTTTATGGTAATTCAATATATTAAAGTAATAAATAGGTACGTACAAAATAGTAACATCATTAAAAGATGGTACGCAAGCTAAGGCTAGTTAATTTTATATTTATTTCTATGAATTTTGTCTAATAAAAATATAACTTTGACAACAGTCAGTAACAGTGCAAATACATACATACATACATACATAAATCACGTCTTTACAGTGCAAAAATAATTTTAAAACACAATGTCATGTCAGCCATTGTACTCTTAACTATATGCCAATACTACCTATCCCACCAAGTCGGATATTAGCCAACGGTTAACTAATTTACTAAATTAATTACATAACCATTGTCGGCCAGGGTACACCGATCAAGATGCTTTCTGTTCCCCCGAGGCTTTCTGCCTCTGATAGAGGGGAACTATATTACAGAACATTAGGCTTATATTGTATGTACCCTAAAATACAGTTTTCTTTGAAATCACAATCAGTCACTTACAAGTGTTTGTAAAATTAAATTAACTTAACTTATGGTTGTTGGAGTTAATTTAAGTTAATTTTCATTTTTAATCTTGCCATAAACCACCAGATATTCCTATCGGTCTGCATAAAACTTTCCTTGGCGTCACAAAATACTCGACCGATTTTATGTGCCATCTAAATTTTACTGTCGTCTCTTGTATCGAAAAAGGCAAGACATTTTTACACGTTGAAATTCCCAGGTATTCGACTCTTATTTCGGTGGGAAGGCTTCAACGAAATCCTAAACGATTCGGCCCCAAAAGATTTCACAGATAACGAGCAAAGTTTTTAGTTAAAGATCTTCCGAATGTTTATACTTGGGCATTGATATCCGTGATTTGTAGGTAAGCAGTAAACAGCACACTTTTATGCAGAAACGAATAAACTCGGCGATACTTAAGTACATCTAAGTTTATTCTCGTTCCTGTATCTGGGTGTTGGAGGAAAATGGAAATGTATTTACGCACGTGTTTAACTGGTTATTACGTTCCTTTCATCCTTTTATACGACGTGAAGACGAGGGCTCACACATCAAGAAGAAATGTAGGATTTTCGAGATTTCAATCCGAAAACTAGGCGCTTTTTTATGATACTTTTGGTTTTTCCAAATGACAGTTTTAATATTAACATGGTTATTGCCAATTGTTTGTTTGCCTTTGGCATTGTAAGGCACCGATCAACTGATTTATGTCATTGCTATTTCTTATGGTCGGCGTTTCTGAGCTGTGTGCAACCAGGCTTGCTGTGTAGCCGTGCTTGCTAAAAATCTGTGTAGCTGCTGTTAAAATAATACACACAGTTATTGAATTTAGTAATTCTAGCTGCACTCTTAGATGTAAAACAAGACCTTACGTCGCAAGGTAGACTTTATTCGCGAGACGAAAATGGAGAGACAACTCTTCTTCACGAGTAATTGTATTCTAAGTTCTAAGGCTGTAGAAACTGTCAAATGACTATTTAGTTGTATGTATGTATAACTCTTTATTGTACATAAAACACAAGAAAAAGATGAATACAGGATAACACACATGCACAAAGGCGAACTTATCCCTAAAAGGGATCTCTTCCAGTTAACCTTTGAACGATTGACAGGACATAAGTATTAGGCAAGAGTAGACACACAGAAAAAGTAAAAGAACCGATAGGTAGTTCTTTGTAGTTGGTAGAGAAGTCAAAGGACACAATTTAATTACTCACCTATCTAATGAGCGTTACATTTAGAATTCATCCTCGTCCTGATGCCATCACATCTAGGAATGCCCGATTATTTATTTTATGTGTGAATCCTATTTCAGCTTCCACTAAAGAAAATAATTTCCATATTTGGCTCGACAAGCATACTCTCTCATAAAATCAAATGACGTAATATCGCAGTAATTCTTCGCTAGCAGCCGATGCGAATCTTGGCTGGAAAGCAATTTTGCTTTATGGTCAGGTTTTATATTTTTATGCAGCCCGAAGATAGGTGCTGAGTTTTGGAAGTCCCCAGTGTGCTTGTCATGGTGCATTTTATTCAAGTGTTGAATTTTCATGTTTATATTATAAATGCGAAAGCGTGACTGTCTGTCTGTCAGTTACCTCATCACGCTTATTTAAACCGCTGTACCTATTTAGTTCGAATTTGGTAGAGAAATAGTTTCAGCCCCGTAGAAGAACACAGAGTTATTCTAATTTGTTTGAAACCCTGTTTATTTGACGTAAATAAGATGCAAAGAAAATTACCAGTTTATTTGGTGCCAAAATAAATCAGATATTATTTTGTACGGGGATAACGACTAATAGGTAACAACGGTATTATTTTACGTTCTATAGTTATTTTACGTTCGGAGCTTATTACTTCAATTTCATCACATGATCAAATCGGAGCCAAAATTACAATTCATTTAGTACATTTTAGCTATGTATAAATTGGACATGTTTACGTTGCGTTGCCGTGTCCCATGTCCTGAATGCATGATCTATGTTATTATCACTTCATCTGACATAGAATGTGTCGTTTAAATTATCCACAAGCTTCTGAAATATTCTGGAAGTACGATACTGTGACTTCTACATATGGACACTACAAGTTTTAAACCAAGATACTACCTACCTCAAAATATCCATGATTAGCTATTGCCCGCAAGTCCGTCTGCGGAGAATTTACTTATCGCTATCCCGCGGGAACTACGGGATATAATATTTCAGGCATAAGAATATAAAAAGTAGAGTGATGCTCGACATGTTTCGGACTATTTCGTAGTCCTTCCTCTCAGAGCGCTCGCCCCGGCGGCTCTGTTCGCGCGGCTGCTCGACGCAACTGACAGCGGGCGGCGCACAACTACCCTCGTTTTCATCGTCATTTTTATTATTGTCAAATGTACGGCAGCACACAACACTGATCACGTCACTCCGTAAAGGTTCGCTCACACTCACCGGTAAAAGAATTTTCAAAATCGGTTCAGTAAATGCAGAGATTATCCTCTACTAACTCACAAACTTTACCTCTTGATAATATTATTGTAGATAATGTACTTTTCTTATAGCTATAACGTTTGAAAAATGGGCAATCCGTCAACTTGCTCAGCTTGACGATACTGACTCCGCCGGGGCTGCCTTACTCTGATACTGACCTGATTAATGTTTAAAATTACTAATTTGTTGTTTGCGTTTTTGTTTTAGCACAGAATTAACTGCCTCAACCACTGCATTTTCCTGGATAAATTAATCGTTGCAGATTTAATTTTATTTATTTCTCAACCATCTCCAGTTACGAAAAGAAACGTGACGTTACGTTACAGTGTACGAATTAAAAAGAATTACATATACATCATTTGAATCATAATGATTACAATTTGTGCAAAAATTGTTTATTTCATAAATTTTAAACGAGCATTTCGTAATTCGCTTTCAGGGGCCTTACATCTTAATGTGATTCCATTCCAACTCAGTTCAGGTTTTAGCTGTCATTTTTAGTGTGGATCTGACACATGTGGAGCGAACCTTAACTGAATCGAAATTGAATCGCATTAAGACGTCATGCTAACCCCAGTAGGTATTTTTTATGAAACAGGCAATGTAGACAAACCACCGGGATATCTGGGTAGGTATTCACCAATACCTATAAATATGTGTGGCACAGAGGGATTGCAGTGGAATTCTCGTGACACAGCCAGGACCGTCTCCGCAGAAGGAAATTGTTGTCACCCTGTTATCATGCAAAGGTGGAAAACGTCGCTGTTGGCAACAGAGTCAATGAGTAAGATAGTGGTAGCGAACCGAGCGGATCTTGTAATTACCTATTTTTCTATACAGAATAGGTGCATTTTGATGGAGTATGTCGGGCTTGCACTGCAACGCACACATTAACAGATGGCGAGCGTACAGAGGTTATCGTGCTCATGTAGTAGTAACGGCGTAGGTATATTTAGCTTTTTATTACGGTGGTGTTCACTGTTCGTGTTTACCCATTCGTACAACCTCACATGCAAAATATTCCCACTGAATCGGAATTTACGTACAAAATATCACAAAATTGCAACCGTAGAGTTTAAGGGAAAAAGTACTCTATAACTCTTAGTCTAAAACCATAGACTTCATTTAAATGAAACACAATTTTTATTTTGGGAAATCCCATTGATCTTTACTGTTATCCCATGGGATTTCTGTATAAATCCCGGAATTTCGCCCGCGCAGTCTAGAATCATAAAATTTACCTAAATGAAGACCGTGACGTGTATACTTAGGTACTTACTCAGAAATTTCACGATGAATTTTAAATAAAGTCCCACGGGATCTCCCTACTAAACGAACTAAACGAAGTCGCGGGCAAAAGCTAGTACCAGAATAATAATTCCGCTACAACGTCAAAACAGAGTGGCCTGTTATGTTTTCCACCCTAACAAGCCTTCTGAGAATTCCTCGTTTATTTGATTTGCTTGTTTGAGTGGGCGCTTGATTTCTCAATTGGTTTTCACACTTCCAAGCCACATTTGGTAGCGTTGCTAATAATAAAATCGTCTCATGATGAACTGCATAGACGTAACTCACAACTGTTGTCTGATTCGTTTTTAAGATTCCATACTTCAAGAGTAAAATTTAAACATTTTGATCACTTCGCTCGTTCATCTGTTTCACGAGAACTAGGCCTCTGCATAAGCAGTTGCTAAAGTTAGAATTCGATTGTTTTCTGGGTAAGTAGTCTATAAGTATTAGGGAAAATAATCTAAATTTCTATGATTAGTGAAGTCTTTTTTTATCAGTTTAGTATTTCCAGCAATTACATCTACATACCTTTTTATTTTACTAGTTTAGATGATAAAGTACCGCGGTATTTATTTGACGTAAGAAATTGTTCCGTACAAATAAATAGCATGAATGATTAGTATGTTCACGACGCGTCATACCCGCAGTGCGGCATGGCTTTTCCAGGATCAAAAAGGTTTTTGACTTAGTGGAGATTCTATGCCTCCAATTATGCAATAATAATAGTAAGGCTAACATAGTGAGCATTTATTGTAATAGTCTTCTCAGCGAACGGTCTCATGGGAACAGGCGTAGTTTTTGAATGCGTATGGTCGTAGACAGCAAGGTAACTAATTGAACACCCACCCTGTTGGAGACTACCCACCTGCTATGGGTGGTGTAGGGGTATAGCACGCGTCACGGAATGACGAGGATCCGGGTTCGATTCCCGGGCATAGCTTTACTTTTCGGATTTTTCTATGTGTTCTAATTTTCATAGACATTTAGAAATTAAGGTAACTAATTGTTTGTCTGTAGTTAATAATAAAAATTGGTTGCGAAAAAATTACGTTTCGGTGAGTTTCTTGCGGAGGGTTGTTGCTGGCAATGTAATGACTTTCCCGAAAGCGGTGGTAGCTTTTAAAAAAGACGGGTCTCTTAGCTGCCCAGTTGCAAAGAAAAATTTTATTGGGATCGTTTTTCAGTTAATAGGATTTTTCGTCAACGTAAGTATTTAATAAACTCAGGTACCAGTTTATGGTCCTATTACACTCAACCAGTGAAAAGTGAAACGCTAAGTGAAATTGAAAACAAAAGTGTCTCACATAAAGGAACTCGACACAAAACGATTTACTAGTGCATTCATACAAATCTTAACGTGTATGTAACTAAATACAGTCAGTTTCACTATAAACAACTCTTTCGTCATTTTGTCATACCGTACAAGCGTAGTGTCCACAAGGAAATTAGTTTTACGTGTAGACTTTCACTTCTATTTTGTAAGCAATTTAAGTTCGCTTTAAGTCTTTAGGTAAGAATTGTTAGACCACATCCGTCGACTATTCCTGCTTGCAGCATTACTTAACTACTTTAAAAAGAAGGGGAAGATGACATAACATGGAAAATTAATCTTGTATCACCTTAAACCTGCCTTTAATTAATGTTACGTAGGTGTGCTTTACGCACTACCCGCCCGCACCTCTCTGGGTCCCCTTTGTCGTCCTACCCCGCGTGTACTCGCGCGGGCGTGGACTCATTTAAGCGGTTTATCTATAGATAAATGTTTAAGAACTTACTAAAAAGATCAGAAAAATATTAGTTATTGAGTCACAGAATACGAAACAATATTACCGAGTATGTTTGAGAGAAGAAGGTTGAGGGCAGCAGTACAAACAGCGCAGCTCACTCCGCATATGACAAGGGCTGCTGCAAATGAAGACTGAAGTGGGGTAACGAGAAACAAGATAAAGAGTGAAACAAGATCCCTGTAGTACGACAACTTACTTGATCTTTTGATAAAGTGGCTAAATACCATTGTATTTACACCAGTTAAATACATGACAGTAGGGAATCGATTAAATTCTATCAACTTAATCCTATCAAGCGGCTGGTGTAGTGTAATCAGGCCATAGCATAAGAAAGGCAGTGTTTGCTTTATTACTATTATTTTTAAACTACTTTTTATCAATTCTCGTTCTTAAGTGCACCCAGCGAATGGCCACTGCGAAGGCCAAACACTAGGAAGCGATTCATTTTAATGAACTCCAAATCAGTCTAAGTACCTATAGATGTAAAGAAAGCAACTGGGTTATTGCAGAATTGCTGTTCCTCTTTTCAGTTTCCCGGCGTATTGCTTCTTGTTCCAGAATACTTTATTCTCGTGATAAATTATAACATTTAGAACGAAACTTCATCTCACTGCAGTAAAAATAATCTGGAGTGAGATCGCAGCACGTACGAGAATACATACAACAGAGGTTATGTTAAAACTAAATTAATTGCTAATTTCAACAAAGCTTGAATTATGATATTGTTCGCAGGCGACATACATTATTGTAGTAACATCTGTGAAGATACCAAACAATTTTTTGTGTTGAATTTAAAATTCGAGTTGAGCAGAAAACTACCGCTATGGTTATTATATCAACTAGTCGAAAATTTTATATGAACGGTAGATCTGTAGCATTACATAGATTTAGGGCACAGGCCTCTCTAGGTCTCAGATAGGGCACTTTCAATGCTTGAGAAGAGTTTAGCCAGCCATTTTGCCTTCTATCTTAATTGAAAATTTTCTTTTACGAATCTTTTGGAGCTATAGTGCTCAAACTCAAAACAAAGTAAGTCGGGTAATCTTTTATTTTATTAAAATACGTATATTTCATGAGGACTACAGTGATGGTAATTCTGATGTTTAGGTAATATTTGTGTATAAATTAGCAGAACACCTGCATTTTAATTCAATTCAGTTGTAAAACTGTAAAGAAAATTACTGTTGCATTTTTTCCACACCATTATGGCACGCTTGATATTCTGATGTCATACACTTCATTTGATATACAAATATGTAATGTTGTCATAGCAAGCTTGTATGTGATTATGGTAGGGGTGTATTACTGCTCATATATAATCTTTATGACAGAATTATTTAACTAATGCAAACAAAACAGATATCAGGCCAGTTACCCCATAGAATGAAAGTAATAAAATTAAATGTAACGTATTTAAATAAACGTTTTATCTATCTATCTATCATATAGTAATTAAAATTAAATTCCAAATTAAAATTTGCCAGGTGTAAGTAATTATAATAATATAAAAAATATATCGCAACATTGGATGAAGATCAACTATGGCCTTGTATACTGGACCCTCGCAGATTGAGATGTACCTACTAAATATACCTTATTATATCCGTTGTATACTCTAGATCACAACATATAAAAAAAAAAAGTTTTTTATTATTTTTATAACTGATAAAATGTATTAACAAATCTATGCGTTACTAAGTAAAACAAACACAAATGTAAGTTGCTTATTTTTATTGATTTTTACTTGCTTTTTGCTTAGATTATAATTAACAGTTATCGCAAAACTGGGTTGACACAATAATGTGCCATAGTAAATCAAGAATATAATAAATTATTGCAGCACACCGCGTACCTAATCGAGAATCCACTTTAAAAAGTGTGGAAATCTAAATAACTATTCAGTTCAAATATTTTAACAATGGTTAAGTTAACTAGATACCTAGGTTGATATTGCATGTATAATATTGCGTATAAGTTATACACATAACTATACACATTTTGATTGTTACGATCGGGGCAATATCACTAAATAAACATGTTTCTTTAAAGTGTGGTATTACACACAATATGTTCACTCTTTATCTATAATACATGTATGTACATGCAAGTATCCATAAGCTGCAGATACTAGGATATTAAATGGTTCACTTAAGTCAATTTTGTGATTTCATACCAGGGGGTTAACATAATCGCTTAGTACGTGCCAAGTATTCAGCGTAAGGGACACAGTTATGCAGCCATATAGCTTTGTCCCTTACGCTGAATAAAACTTGGCACGCATTAAGCGACTGTGGTAACCCCCTGGTTTTAAATAAGAGGTCCTGTTTGTGAAATAAGTTGCGTTACGATTACGAGTTAGGTAGGCACTTAATTAAGTTTAATTCTTGCTGCAGTTAACATCACCATTTTCCTCATAGTAGGTTTTTATCTGTACAGTAACCGATATGATATCTTGAGCAAAAACACAACAATGGCATTGTCTATTTTTTGTTATCAATGTCATCGAATCATCTGTCTGACAAAACTAAGTAAATCAAACTATAGACCGACCGATCAAATGAGTCCTCGCCCGCGCGGTGCAGGGGCGCGGGGTAGGACGACAAAGGGGCCCGAGAGAGGTGCGGGCCGGGCGGCAGGCGCACTACCCGCCCGCACCTCTTTCAGTCCCCTTTGTCGTCCTACCCCGCGCCCCTGTGCCGCGCGGGCGAGGACTAATTTAAACGGTCGGTCTACCGATATTTAAATAATGATATTCAAGTACCTCAATAATTCAATAGATAACCCTAAAAATTAAGTCTTATTTTTGTGCAATACTTTGCAATATTTATGTTCCATTCCGAATACAATTAATAACAATAATTCAATAAATTATAACAAAAGGTTTGAAAATATTTGCCATCGACCGAATTAGTGCCGTACCACTTTCTCCTAGAATATTAATGACTTTCCTCCTCTTCCTTGCATCGATTTCCTTATTACCTACTGGGTCGCAATCGCATCTTCGAAACAGTTTATCTTAATCATATTTCCATACCTACAGTTCGACACTGCTCTCTCTCTCTCTCTCTCTCTTCATTTAGTCCCAGTTGGAGGAACAGGACCCCGACAAAATGCCATCCACGGTGTCTCTCCACTCTCTCCGTTCTTGCGTACCGTATCTCCCGGTTTTCAGTGATCTCTCATATTATATTTTTGGGTTTCGTTCTCTCAACCTTCAATTTGCCAATCATACCGCAGGTTTTTATATTCAGTTTTTGGATTTGGAGTTTAGGCTCTTTCAAAATTAACTTCTGATAAAATCAAGATTTATTTATTTTCAGCTTGTAGCCATCCAGTTTGTAGTCAGTGAAATTTGCATTGTGCTAGGATTAAAAATTGATATACTAAAAAATACAGAAATCACTGCACATGGGTGAAAAAAAAACATTGCTTCTTACTGTTAAACAGAGAGTTGACAGAGAGACGTGTTGGAACTATGACTAAAATACCCATAATCCATCTTTAGATATTCATTGATGTCCCTAAAGCGGTTTGTATAATACCTATTACTCTTTATTTTCCTCGTTTAAGCTTCTATACGTACATAGTATATTGAAAATGCTGTATTAGTGGCAAAAATAGTGTAATATTAAAACGCTTTTGCTTGATATGGTGAGGATACCTACATAATTTTACAAAATAAATTAAATACTTAATCAGAGAATACGTTTTGCCCATGTGTTTTGGCTTCAACCGTCATAATATCCATCCATATCCCAATTTACTATTTAGGTACATCACAGTTGCATCAAGAAATTCCTCCAGATTACTACGTAAACGCTTCCTGCATCGACAAAAGCCAGTTGACAGCATCAATCAACTAATTTATGGTCCCCATCTCAACGGAATGCTAAAAACTGTCGTCACGAACTGTTTAACTGATTGCAATATGATTGTTGTTGTTCTGCGAGCATGGCAGTTCGCACAAAGCCGTGGTCCAAAGCGCAGGTGAAATAAATATTCACGCATGCGCGCCGGCGGTCAACAAAAAGGCGGGAATAACCTAAAACTTTTCCGCTGTCAGTAGGACTGTATTTAAAGTAACCAAAAGTGTTGTGATGTTATGATCGGAAAAAGGGTTATTTATCTTATTTGTGATTGCAATAAACGCCGGAGTTTAAGGGAATATTTAAGTATTTATAAAAGGTAAGGTTATCAAAAAGTTTGATCACCGCCAAAATGTGTTCATTTAGCACCTAAACCGTCACCTATTGTGTCAACTTAAAGGTTTTTTGGCGTAATGTCGTCTGTAAATTTGTGTTGAGGCTTTTAGATTGTAGAATAATTTACTTTGAAAGTTTAACACAGACATAATGTATCTTTCTTATTGCAAAATGTAGTGAAAATGAGGTTTTTTAAATTCCTTCGCATGTGTTTCCATACGAATAGCGCCGTAGGTAAGATACGAGCCAAAAACAGTTTACGAGAACAATAAAGGGGTAAGGAATAAATGAGATTTATTATATTTGCTGCAAGGGGGTCTATTCATAATTATTAGAGCTTTGAAATTTGGCGTGCAAGTATGCACTACAAAGGGATTTTTCACATTTTGCATGGGATTAAAGGACGGGATAGGAAATAAAGAGTTAGCTATTGAAGACATGAGTTGAGGGGGTATGTCGCTCTTCGTTATCTGTACGGGCGAAGTCGCGGGTAAAAGCTAGTATTAGAGAAAAAACAACGGGTTGCACTTCAGGAGTGCCGGCAGAAGTGAAAACTACACGCACGAATACACGCGCAAGCGCCCAGCGCCGCTTAAACGACCCAGCAGCAACTCTTCCTCCGCCTTACAAATTTTTGATCAGGTCACCGTGTCTTAACGGTCAAGTGACCTGACGCGAGTTTACATTTTCTTACCCTTCCCGGAAAGTGCACAACAACGCCACTAAAGAAGTTTTCACTTCAAAAAACCTGTTGCGATCCGACGTTAATAATTATTTATTATAATTGTTGCTTATTTCTTAAATGACATAATTCCAATATTCAAATCACGACATGTCGCGCCTAGGAATGTGCTATCGAACAAATTGAGTCCAGACCCATTGTGGAACCTTTTCGCAGTAAACTGCATCGTAACGTTACATTGATTGGCAAGAAAGATCACTGTCATGTTTGCCTTTGTGCATATATTAATGTTTTTTATTTTTTTGTGAATTGTATCTGTTTCTTTATATTTGTACAATAAAGCATTTACTTACTTACTTACTTACTTACTTACTTACTATGAGAACATTCTACGGTGGGCCAGGAATAAAGTTCAATAAGTAGTACATAATAAGTAAACATAATAGTTGTTGCCTACCACAAGGCACAGTTAACAATGAAAATGTCACACAGGAACTGCTAACATAATGTATAGTCAGTGTTTTGTAGACCTTAAAATGATCTACTCACGACTCTGTCGCCAATTTAATAAGAGTTCTCGAATGTTTATCTTTATTTATCCAAATTTATTAAAATCCTCACTAATAAATGCGAAAGTGAGTTTGTTTGTTTGTTCCACTTTCACACCTTCACTATATTAGAAGTCCAGACTAAATAATAGGTTAGTTTTCGCCTCACAAAATTGTAAAATTCGCGCGGGCGCGCGATAATCGTGTTCTCTGCAGACGAAGTGGTAGGAAAAAGCTAGTCCTTTTATAATTCTAAGAAGCTGATAAAATTCTCTAATGGCTATAATGACTCTTTCCTCAAGCATTGTATCGGCTTGGCCACGCAAAGATGAAACCCAGCTGACCTTATAGACCTTTTAAACCTAGATAACAAATTAGGGCAAGAGCAAGTTAGTTCAATGTTGTCGTACCTCCATATCTATGATGATGTAGAAATTTAATTTCTAACGGTAAAACCGTAAATGTAAACATAAAAATCAAGAAATAAAAATTCTTGATTCATTTGATAGTACCTATCATTTGAAAAACAGCGCCTTCTCTCGTCCCTGGTGAGCAGTAGATGTTCCACGGGAGTTTGTAATTGTGTCGTACAGACACATCACTCAAACAGATGACGCTTAGCGACAAAAATTCGCATAATAACAAAGGTCACGTGACATCTAGTAACAGGTAGAACAATTCGAAGACTACCCACCTGCTATGGGTGGTGTAGGGGGCACGCGTCACGGAATGACGAGGATCCGGGTTCGATTCCCGGCCATAGCTTTGCTTTTCGGATTTTTCTAAGTGTTCTAATTTTCACTGACATGTAGAAAAAATCTTTATCTATGTTTATGAATACTTGTAAATAATAACTATACGAACTCAAGTTCTTTGCATGTTACGACTTGTTCATCACTACATATTATAAAACAAAGTCGCTTTTTCTGTCCCCAAATCCGTATGTATGCTTATATCTTCAAAACTACACAACGGATTTTGATGCGGTTTTTGTTAATAGATAGAGTGATTCAAGAGGAAGGTTTATAATGTATAATACATGCATGATATACCGTGCGAAGCCGGGGCGGGTCGCTAGTTAAGTAATAATGACCGGAACACAACAATACTTAAGCGGTTCAGCAGTACGATTAAATGATGTCACCTGTTATACAACAGCGGTTCACACGTGAGGCGATTATTTATTTGCTATTTACAGTGACACTTTTTTCATGAGACTTAAGGTCAGTGTCATTTTTTTAAGTTGCCAGCCTATTTCGATGTCCTACTGCTAGGCAAGTCTCTTCCAAGCTGGGGGAAGTAAAGAAAAAACATAGAATTTACCAGTTGCTTCTCTTCCCGCGTAGATGGTAAAAGCCCATCGAGGGAATGAGCGAAAGTCTTAGGGATGGGTTGATACCCCCATCGCCTAAAACAAGGGTTATTGTTGTTTTGATTTAATTTAAAATTAATATTCCCGCCACTGACATAAGTACAAATTGCTTTAATTCAAGCGTTTCTTTGTGGAAGTCCATGGATAAGAACTAAAACTATAAATTAAGAAAGTTTAATTCACCCTTACGCTCTTAAATAAGAAAATTGATCTCCCCTTATCTTCAAAACTATGGAGACTAGAGACTCTTAGCTATAAGGAAAACTCATATGAAATCTTTGGTCTAAAAATAACTTTGTAAATCCTCTCAATATGGCTAGACCACTTAGCATTTAAGCATGCATCCTGTTAGAAAGTAATGCAATGTTCTATGACCGCGGTAACCACTTATTGAGCTGGGGAAGATATTATAAAGAACGTAAAAATATAGGTATCTGTTTGGTATGTAGTTTATCCTTAATAATATGTACCGTAACAAAACTGGTTGTTGTTCGTAATTTCGTTTGCGTCTCATGGTAATTTTAAATTCTCCTGGGATAAAAAGTAACCTATATACCTAGGTAAATAAAAAAAAAACATTAATTTTCTGTTTTTTTTTCGAATCGGTGCACCGACTTCCACGAACTAAAAAAAATTGTATTTGAATTTACCCCAATTTACCGGTTAAAGTCGAAAAATAGCATTGTTATAATGGCGGAAGCTAGACTTTACGAGTGTAATAAGGTCATTATGAAAAGGTAATTGTTCAATTAAATTGCCTGCATACTGTTACAACAATTAAATCATGATAGATAGAGGACTATTCCTCCACCTTGTCAATGGCATTGAATCACGCAAAGATTTTGCAATGCTAAATTTTACTGCTAATAAACAAGATTTAAACAATGTATATCAAATTATACGTATAACATGCCTATTTGTAATCTGCGAAGGCTAGAAAGAGGCTGTCTTCGCTTTGAGAGGCTGTGTACTGCCTTCAATTGGGATGGCCTTCAGTCCAAGTCTGCAGGCTGTGACTCCCTATAACCCGCTTGGAATTTGCTTTGGAAATGACAGTCTTAGGTATGACAATTATTTCGGCGAGAAAAAGAAATCCATTTTAAACCCACTTGAAATTGGGGATTTGCAGTGTTTCCTCATTGATAGCATTGTAGGAAGAATCTTAATGGGGATAATTAGGCAAATTAGCTAATAGTTAAAGAAGTTATTTCTGACGCTCTAGCCGCATGTTTTGCGGAATGTTTCGCGATACAGTGCATTCTATATCGTTTTCCCGCTGTTGGTTGGTTAATAAACTAAATTTTATATTCCGATCTGGTGTTTACGCGTCATAATGCAACATGCCCCTGGTCTAAAAGGTCGAAGTGCCATAAAGTAATTTACCTGTATGAATGTCGTTAGTATATTTGGGTCGAGGAGACTTACTTTATTCTGAAAACGATTGAGGAAAATATTATGCGAGCTTTATTCCTGTTTTTTGATTTGATGGTAATTGGTGGTGGATTCCTGGCGCCAGCTACAATACTCCAAAACCTTTCCTCAAAAAAGATGCATATATGTAAATAGTTCTAAAGTAACTGGACACAAAATTCGCACACAATAAAACTACTCCGTAACAGGAGCCTTCGCAAGTGTTCGAACAGTTCCCGGTAGGTAGCGTTTGATACGAGCATGCGCTTTGGTCAATGCGTACCTAATGCCATCATCAAACAACTACCTAAACTTATCTATTTAAACATTACCTAAAAAAGACAAAAACATTACGCAGATAAGACAAAGAGAACTTAAAAATCGGTAAAACATGTAAACCGCCTAAGTAAAAGATAAACCAAAACCTTACATAAAAATTAGTAGAGGTAACTTAACACTCAAAAATGTTCTTATGTTACTCTAGAAAAAAAAACGCCAAGTTCCTAAATTTGTACCTGACGAGAAAAATTGCTATTACAAAAAAGCGTAGTTACAGTTGATGACGATGAGATTGTTTGAAATATTTACCTTGAGTTACATTGCAACAGCGATTAGCGACAATGCTCGATGAGGCTTCATTTAAAATGCACAGGATCTTCACTCGATTCGGAACGGATCAATGTCGTTCATTGTTCACAGATACTTCCGATTACGTTTCGACGGATTGTATCGTAGACTGCACCAATGTCATCTGTGTTACAAATTGATCTGACCTGGTATTCAAAGCCGAAACTAATGCCGTAATGTAGCAAATTTTTATAGGCAAAACTTTTTTGTCCATTGAGTAAGATCGTGTAGCGTATCAACGATGAATATACCAAATATTATAATAAACTAGCGACTCGCCCCGGCTTCGCACGGTATATTATGCATGTATTATACATATAAACCTTCCTCTTGAAGCACTCTATCTATTGAAAAAAACCGCATCAAAATCCGTTGTGTAGTTTTGAAGATATAAGCATACAAACGGACATGGGGACAGAAAAAGCGACTTTATTTTATACTATGTAGTGATTAGTGATATCCCGGCGAAGCAATGTAAACTGCTTTTAGTTTTCCTCATACGTCGGTTTTGGAAATGCAGAAGGTAAGGAAGGCGGTTGAAACGCTCCTTGGCTTTATCTTAATATTTTTTTGGGACCTAATCAATAATTATAATTTTGCTACTTAGCTGAAACTTTTTTATAACCTGTTAAATGTACTGAAGAGCAAAAATATACGGTCACTTTGTGTAGAATCTTGTATGAAAAGTGACCCGTTATCTTTACTCGTTATTGTAGAAGGCATTACGTCAAAAAATACATTAGCTAACATTAGTATTTTAATTCAAAACATCACAGAATCATAAAGTGTTCAATTGAACAATGTTTCAACTTTTTGCTAATTTTTTTGTCGGCTCTCTTGATAAAAGCGGATTGGGAAGGCCATCGAAGTTATGTTTGAAGCCAAGAGGAAAATAAAGGTTATTAAACTCGTTTAAGCATATAACTGGTACTGTCTTAGTATTTACTACAGGGCTGGGATATTCTGCTTAAAAAATGTGTGTGTTCGCTGTCAGAACTATTATTTTGTAAACAAGTCCATCCAAGTCCATATTTGAAATATAGAAATTGTTTATAATGTTGTGAGCTATCAAGTATGATCCTTCAACATTCCGGTAGATGTGATGCTAATTGCATAGTGATTGTGTGGGAATTTAAATAAAATTGTTTTGTTTACAAAGGCGTTAAAATGGATTGGAATGAACTATACAGGCAGCTAAAAAATGTTCTAATTGCAAAAAAGGTAGTGAACGAATGAATGACTCGCTGTTTACGGTCGCTGCTTCGTTGTTTATAGTTTTTAAATGTCGAAAAGGTAATACTAATAAAAATGTTGTGCCGAAAACCGGTCAATTACTTGTCGCGCTATTCGCAGTGTAGTAGAGTTCCGTAGTTATAATGTGATAATTATTCAATTCATGAATTGAAATTCGTTAGGTGTTTATGCTTACTAATACTTAATACATACTTGGTGGACCGACGACATTGTAGCGGTTGCAGAGATTATATGGGCTGAGATGATGAACTTTTCTTCCATGCTGGTCTGGGAGCAAAAAAAAAACATAGAATGTACCAGTTGCTTCTCTTCCCGCGCAGATGGTATAAGCCCATCGAGGGATTGGGTGAAAATCTTAGGGATCATGTTACATAAGCGATGTGGCTAGCAACCGATCACTGTTTTGATTCCCCTTTCCATCCATACGCCCATAATCATGCTAAACGTGGTCTTTAGGTCTTGTCACCTTAGGCTCTGTCTACCCCGTAAGGGATAAAGACGTGATTTATGTATGTATGTATGATGATGAACTTACTATAATGCCGTGAAATTTTATATCATAGTCAACATCTTTTATTTATAAATAAATATAGGTATCTTAGCACTGGGTTCCTATCAGAATGAGAGGTCTTGGCCTATATTTTCCAAGCGGGCCCGGTGCGGATTGGAAACTTCACACACAATATTGAATTATATCGCACGCGTGTGCAGGTGTCCTCACGAAAATAATTTTTTTATGAACACAGAAATGATTAGGTAGGTAACCTTAACTTGACCCAGCAAAAAATTACACTTATTTAAACATTTTTTTGCCAAAAAAATTACCGAATTAAGAATGTTTTTTGCAATTTTGACTACAGAACCCAAAAACGGTATCGGTCTGAGTTTAATACTTACATAATATAATTGGACATGGACATTTATTTTCTCAATGAAAGTTTGACTGTTTCTGGGAATACTTTTTAAAAGAAAGTTGAGGTTATAAACTCCACAAGAGTTTTTTTATGTTCGACATCAACACGTGGGGTCGACCAAATAAGTGATCTATCACTTTTAATCCCACTTCCTGAATAGGTATATCGCTAAAGCCTAAATTTTAGTTGACGCCCACGTCTTATCGACAGTATTTATATTTTAAACGTGCAAAGGATTTTCAATTCTAGGTTGGTAGACCACATGTTAGGCTGATGTTACATTCCTTCTGCGAGGACGTGATGTCGCAGAAGGAGGAGAGGGAGCGGGAGCGCGAGAATGACCCCCTCGCGCCCCCGCTCCGGCGCAGACGAATGGGGAGGAGGCGGCGGCAGTTTGCCGCTGCCCTCCCCTAGTGGAGCCTGCTGGCGGGGGATGGGGATCCCCTGCTAGCGTGTAGAGGCCCACGAGTCTAGGGGGGGGCCAGGTATTCCCGGCCCCCCTCTCTTTGGCGCGGGAGCCCCGGCGTTTAGGCTGGGGCGGCCGGCGGGGCGTGCGTGGTGACACCATAGTTCTCCCACGGCGCCCCTCCAATGGCAGAGAGGGAATACCGGCGGTTTTTTAGTGGGTAGGCCTCCTCCGCTTCCCCCCGCTCGGGGGGGGGGCCGGGGAGGAGAGTCCCACATAACTTCCGCGCCGTCCCCACGGCGCGGTCGTATGCGTAACGCATTTTTCCGCCGCAAAACAAAAAAAAAAAAAAGGCTGATGTTACATAACAATATAATTACGACTTCTCTATTATATTTGCTCTCTCTACTTAGTCCTACTGTCAATACATGACGCATGACATTAACTTTACTCTAGGTCCAAGAGATACGTATATTTTTAAGTTTATAATACATCTATCATACCTCAGATGGCATTTACAACATACCGGAGAGAAAGTGTACCGCCAGACGGGCAGTTCAGTTTGTTGTACCTTTTTACCCTTCACACCTCCCGTACCCAACAGCAACCCATTGTGATACTTGCCTTATTATGTCAGCTGATTCTAACTACAATTTACGAAGTTTTTCATGAACAATTACATTATCTCTTCAAAAAATACTAAGCAACGTTCGGTACCAACAACTCATAGACACTCACATCAAAAAGATCTTTGATAAAAAAAATCTTTACTATCAGACAACTTTGAGGTCCATAGTATGTTAGTAACCAAATTGAAAAATCTTAACCTATGTTAGTATTAATAATTAGAAAAACTTAATAACATTGTACGGGACAGTGTGGTCTCGTACTCTCTTTAGATGATAATTGATACTGATAGAAGTGATACACTGCAGATTTTACTGTACTGATGATTTATTTGATAACTAAGTAAATGATACACCGATGCACTCTGCGGGAGTTGAGCGTGCACTGCTTAATACTAATAACATTGTGAAATAATACAACTTAACGTAAAATGCTGACGTGTGGAATGTGCGGTTTGCACAGACCGTACATGCTCCCGCGGGCGAGATAGGAAATGGCGGTGATCTTAAAAACTATAATACAATCCCAATAAACACATTAAACTTATTAAATGAATTGCTTAAAACTAATTCACTCGAGTAAAGACCGGCTGCCGACAATTGGTGACGTCGCCGTGTTGCGTAGACGTGTACTTGACCGATGAACTTCCACAGTGGTAGAAGGACTAGCTTTATTTTCCTGAACGCGTTCTAATCGTAATTCTTCAAGCTTTTCATCTCTTGGAGAATAATGGATTTTGATACTCTTTGATCGGTCGCTTGGGGGCACAGTAGGGAGCTGCGCTGAGCAGCGGAGACGTGAGCGACGCCATACGTAAATTGTGACGCCAAGTATTGCTGCGCCTAATAAAATGTATAAAACTACAAACTGATGAACGTCGTGCGTTGTCATGCGGTCTGCCAGGACTCCCCTGATTTCATTTGTTTTCATTTCTTCGACTTGTTTTCCAATATCCAAAAGGTTCCTTTGTAATTCATCCTTATTATCTGCAGGGTCGGCTTCATGTATTGCTATTGATAAATTGATGATATTATTTATTGATGGTATTTCGGCCTTGACAAAATCTGGTTGAGTGTTTAAACTGTTCACGTTCTGCTTGTGTGCAAAAATCGTAAACGCTTCGCCCTTGATGACGCAGCCGTCGCCTAGAGTTATAATGCCGGCTCCGCTAACGTGTTCGGCGGTAATTTGACTCTCACATATGATTCTAATCGTCCGTTGACCGCAAATGAAAAATAAATAAGTGTTTTGTTTCTCCATCTGCTCCCATTGATCTGTGCAGGTCAAGTTGCTAGTTTTACATTTATATGCTTCCTCATCCTTGATACATAGGCTGTCGTCAGCCTTCATGTGGTAGATCGGTTTTTGTAACGGGCATAAGTGTGTAGACGTATCTTGATGCATACAAGTCTCCATCTCTTTTTCTGATAGCGGAATGAACGAGTCCTTTTGTATGTTAATTGCTACGTGTTCTGATATGGGTAGTATAATGATCATATTTTCCTTTACTTGTCTTGGCACGGCTGTGAGCTTGTAGATTTCAAAGGTATCTCGACTCGAAAGCGGGATTCTTATTTCAAAAATAAGATATTGTGACGTCATTCTAGCTTTAACTTTGAGTAGATGATAAATATTTTGTAGTTCGGTTTGAATGTTGTTGATTGGAATGGCCAATTCCTTTGATAGTTGTCCTGAAATAATATTCAATTCTTCTCTTAGTTGCGTTGGCGTTAACAAGTGAATGTTAAATTTTCCATGATGAACATTGGTTATTTGCTCCAATAATGTTTCTTGAATGTTTTTGAGATCGACCAATAAGGAGTTGGCGATAATTGTTGCTAACATAAATTCGCTTTTGTGTTCAATGTCTGCGACTTCTTTTGCTAGAATATTGGAGGCTCTTTCTAAACTGATGATATGCTGATTAAGAGCTTTATGTTGTTTGTTCATGACATCTTCCATTCTTTTAAGTAAATTATATTCTGCCTCTATTACTGATGTTTGATTTTTCCATAATAAGGCCAGATGTTTTTGATTATCCCTGATTAAATTGATATCCTTCTCGTATTGTTCGGCGAAATGTTCATCGAGCATTCCGAATAGTGAATTGGCTATATATCCGACTCCGTTGATAAGGCCTCTGCGTAGTCGACCCGAGCGTGTGACTTGCTGACCGAGCATTAGGCTGTTGTAGTACTCAAGTTCCGCGAAATTGTGACGTAGCTGGGTGAGAATTAATTCGCATTGTGATTGTTTATCCCCCTTTATACACATGTTGTCTAGAGTTTGAAGATATTTTTGAAGAAATTGTTGACCTTGCCAGTAAGGGTCCATGGCGTAGTACACGATTAATTTCCATTCGTCGTGTATAAGATGCATATCTGATATTTTGTCAAAATAAATACCTTGATGTGTACTTATTTTCGTTAGACTGTGTTCACACTGAGCAGAAGTTATTAATGTGACAAACAGTAATAACGCCAATGTAATTAAATTACATGATGATTTGCATGTTCTTTTCCTTTGTTCACCCCTTACTTGCTCCGGTTTCGATTTTGTTTTGATATAGTTTGTTTCTTCCTCCACTGGCAATTTTGATACCTTTATGATCGGCCTTTTCATTATGCCGTTTTTTGTTTTGATTGATACTACTCTAACGTAGCCGTCGCGTCCGGGATGGACATCTATGATTCTCCCAAGAGGCCATTTGCCAGCTGGTAGGCTGACGTCATGGATGATGACTATGTCACCGATCTTTATGTTTTCTTGGGGTTGCCGCCATTTGCTTCTCTTTGATAGTTGACACAGATATTCCGATTTCCATCTTTTCCATGTATCTGATAATATTTTTTGCACTAGTTGCCACCTAGTTCGTTCATCCTTTTCGGTTTCATAAATTGTTAAATTCGGGCCACTTGATAAAAAGTGAGACGGTGTTAAGAAGTCCAAGTCGGTAGGATCTTCAGTGATAGCGCACAATGGCCTTGCATTGAGACATGCCTCCAGTTGCGTTAGAAGGGTGGAAAACTCTTCGTATGTAAGTTTTTGGTCTCCGATGACTCTACGAAGGTGATGTTTTAGGCTCTTGACCGCGGCTTCTGCTAAACCATTAGCGTTTGGCCAGGCTGGGGCATTAAAGTGCCATTCTATCTCCATCTCTGTTATTACTGTGAAAAAGTCGACGTCTAAAGTGCTCTTCATATCTATGAATTCTTGAGTTAGTCGCTTGTTGGCTCCGACAAAATTAGTTCCGTTGTCACTGTACATGTGACGCGGGGTGCCTCGACGAGCTGCTAATCGGCGAAGAGCTGCTAGAAACGATGAGCTACTGAGATCTGATACTAGTTCCAAGTGTATGGCCTTCGTGACCATACACACAAAAACAGCGACATAACCCTTTGTTGTTTTTACACCTCGCCCCTTATTTGTTTTAATATCTATGAAGCCTGTATAGTCGACGCTGGTGTGATAAAAGGGTCGCGTTGGATTACAACGCGCTGCCGGCAAGTCTCCCATGATTTGCTCGTGTTTGATCGGTTGATTCCGTCTGCATTTAATACAACGATTGATATGTTTTTTAACCGCTCTGTTTCCGCCTAAAATCCAGTAGTGATATTTGAGTTGTTGCAGCGTCAAGCGTGCCCCTCCATGATGAGTCATTTTGTGGGCATTTTCAATCAGTAGATCGGTCATGTGACTCTTGTGAGGAATGATAAGAGGGTGTTTCATGTTTACATCGATATTGGCGTTTCGGATCCTGCCATTGACCCTTAAAAGACCATCTTGATCCAAAAATGGGTTAAGTGCCAGAATACTGCTCTTCGAATTAACTCTACCGTCTCTACTAATACTTTCTATCTCGTTTTGAAAGGATTCATTTTGAACATATTTTATTGCCATGTTTCTAGCTCGTCGCATTTCCGGTACGGTGATATAAGGCACGGTTTGTTTGTCACGTGATATCGCGCGCAGTACCCATGCGAGCACTCGCGTCATACGGTTGATATTGCTGTGCTTATTAATCAGATCGCCGATTACGTCACAACTGTGATGAGTAGTGGTGACGTTTGTTTGTTGTGATCGTTTGATATCTTGTTCTGTGGTATAAATGGTATCTTGCGGCTTTGCTTCATAGTTTGGCAGCCAGTTGGGTCCGTACCACCACAATTTGTTTTCTTTTAACTGTGCTGCGGTGATTCCTCGACTCGCACAGTCTGCGGGATTTTCGGCGGATTTCACATAACGCCAACACTCCGGTGGGATAACTTCTTTGATTTTCAGCACTCTATTTGATACAAATACTTTCCAGCTATTGACATCGCCTTGTAGCCAACCCAGAACAGCTGTGGAGTCTGTCCAGCAAAAGAGTTTGATATTGTGGCTTGATAAGCATTGCAAGACTTGCTTCATCAGCTTTGATAATAACAGGGCTCCGAGTAATTCGAGCCGAGGTAATGATACTTGTTTCTTTTCAGGCACTAATTTTGATTTTGCAGCGACGATGGTGATTTTTGATGACGATTGATGATCTTCAGTTTGATTTTCTTTCCTGATTTTGGTATAAATAACACTGGCGTACGCATTTTCTGAAGCGTCGCAAAAGGCATGAAGTTCTATAGTGTCGTTTTCTTTGTTTTGTAGCCATCTTGGCACATTTATATTATTGATATCATTTAAATTTTGCTTCGTTTTTCTCCATTCGTTTTCGATGTATTCAGGAATGTCATCATCCCAACCCAAGTTCTGCTTCCAAACAGATTGAAATAACAGTTTTAGTTTCGTTGTCGTCGGACATAGCCAACCTAGTGGGTCGAATACTTTTGATATCTCTGATAAGAGTGAGCGTTTCGTGGTTCGGTTTGAAGTCTGTGAATGCATCTTCAGATGGAAGGTAAATACATCTTCTTTTGGATTCCATCGTAAGCCTAACGTTTTCTTTGATTCTTGATTTTTGAAGTCGAATGATTGCTGATTGTTTTCGGTGCTTACACCTACTAGTAATTCATTGTTATTAGAAGACCATTTTCGTAGGTTAAAACCTCCTTTTTTAAGTAGGCTGATAAGATCAGTTTGAATTTTTCTTGCTGCTTCTATGCTATGACTGCCGCTCAGCAGGTCGTCCATATAAAAGTCTTGTTCCAGTACTCTTGCAGCTTCAGGATATTGATGGGCTTCATCGATGGCTAGTTGCTTCAGCGTCATCATGGCTAGGAATGGCGCCGCCTTGGTTCCGTAGGTAACAGTGGTCAAGGCGTATTCTCGTAAGGGCTGTTCTGGATGGTTTCGCCATATGATTTTTTGATAAAGTTGATCTTGATCATGACATATTATTTGCCGAAACATTTTTTCTATGTCGCCTGTGAAAGCGATTCTATACTGCCTCCATTTTAAAATAAGTGATAGTAAATCGGATTGTAAATTTGGGCCCCTGTACATCATGTCATTTAAACTATAGCCCGATGACGTAGGTGATGACGCGTTGAATACAACGCGTAATGATGTAGTAGTTGATTCAGCGCGCCGCACAGAATGGTGCGGTAAGAAATTACTGGGTGTTGTATTTCTATCGCATTCGCGCATATGTCCGAGCTCCTCGTACTCGTTGATAAATGATTTATAGTCATGTGATAGTTGTTGGTTCTTGCTAAACTTCTTCTCAAGTTGCAAAAATTGTGCGACCGCTTTGTGCCTTGATTCTCCCAATTTTTCCTCAATATCTGGTTTCAATGGTAGTCGGACTACATAGCGTCCATCCTCCCGGCGCGTAGTTTGCGTCTTAAATTGATTGATGCAATATTGATCCTCTGACGATAAGTCATCCGAGTTTTCCGGAATGTCCTCTATTTCCCAAAATCTGCTGATATCTTCTAGGTTGTGTACAACAACGTTGCAATGATAAGACTTCGTGATATTGCCGCACAGAATCCATCCCAAGCGCGATTGTTGTGCTATGGGTAAAGATTCGTTCTCTCTGATAATAGAGTTTAATATAATATTTGAATAGATGTCTGCACCCAATAAAATATCAATGGGTCTACTGATATAAAATGTAGGGTCTGCTAGCTGTATGCCGTCAAGATGAGACCATGATGGTTTGGTGAATGATCGATTCGGTTGGTTGTTGATAAGACGATTCATGATAAAGACTTTCGTGCTGAATGAGTATTCATTATAAATTGATGTAGCCGTGATAATCATAGCTCCTTTACAGCTGTTTTCTTTGGTTCCGATTCCAAAAACTGAACATTTATAGTTCTGTCGCTGTAGTCCAAGGCGTTGAGCAGCATTTTCGGTAATGAGTGATATTTGGGAACCTTGATCAATTAACGCCCTTAAAAGAATATAAGATCCATCTGCAGATTTAACCTTGATTTGTGCTGTTGATAGTAAAGTTTCGGTATCTTCATCTTGAGATACGTGTCCAGTATTTTTTCCCGCACCTTGTTCATTGGCGATTCTTTTGTTCTTGCCGACAAAAGCTTCGTGGAGAATCGTGTTATGTTCGCCATTACATTGTTTACACCGCTTCTCCGATTTACATGGGTTGCCGTAGTGTTTATATAAGCAGTTTGGACATATTTTGTTCGAAGTAATTGTTGCAAGTTTGGTTTCCGGTGTCATGCCAAGGAATTTATGGCATCGGAATAAATCATGTTCTAGGTAGCAGTACGAACATTTAATGATATTTGTTGCGGCGGTTTGATAATATTTATTGGGAGATGCTTGATAATTTCTTCTAGCTGGTGCTTGATAATTTTTATTTTCTCTATATTGCTGCTCGTATTGTGGTTTTTGATATGATGAAGCTCTCGGAAAATTCCATTTTTTCTCATAGTTTTGCTGCGGAAGAGGTTTAACCAACTCTTGTTTGCGTCGAGATGATTCCAAAGCGGTAAATTTCATTTCCAAAAATTTTAAGAAGTCTGCTAGCGTGGGTAACTCTCTTGGGTCCACCAAATGTTCAACATAATCATTATGAGAATCTGCATCGAGTTTTTGTGTCAATAAGTGGACGATTAACGGATCCCAGGTTGAGGTATTCACACCTAAATTCTCAACCGCGTGTAAACATTCCTTGGTGGTGTCGTGAAGTTTTTTGATAAGCAGAGCTGACTGATGTTGTATGGTTGGTGAGCCGAGTAAGATGTTGATATGAGAGCTGAAGATAAGTTTGGTGTTATTGAAGCGGTGGTTTAAAATATCCCAACATACTTGATAGTTCTCCGAACTGATATTTAAATGCTGAATGAGCTTTTCTGCTTCACCTTTCACCTTACTTTTCAGGAACTGCATTTTCTGCGCGTTTGACATTGTATTATTTTTATGTATTGTTTCCGTAAATAAATCTTTGAATGATGTCCACTGATGATAATTGCCGTTAAATGTTGGAATCTCCATGGCTGGTGTAGATTTTTCACGATGCGATGAGGCCCACATCGCGCTATTGATACATTTTTTCATTTCGTTGTATTTTTGCTCGCATTTATTATATGTTTCTTCATATTGTGGTCTTTCGTTTATCTGTTCACTGTCAATCTCCCAATGCAGTGAGTCGACTACTGACCACCAGGCCAGGAGGGTTCGTAAAGCATCTTCGTATTCCCACCTTTCAGTAAGTATTTCTATGTTGATGTTGTTGATAGCACGTTGGAAGGCTTTAAAATTACTTTGTTGTTTTCGATACATTTCTTCCAATTTGCTTTGGTTGCCTCTTTCCGCTGTTTGAGGATTAGATGGCTGCCTTGCTGCTGCGGATCCTGCTCCGTCCCTTGTTGACGAAGAAGCTTGTCCTTGAGTATGCCAGTCCATGTTCAAATTGAATATTGGAGTAGCCGGTCTTATGACAGGTTTTTCTTCTTGATTTGTGGGCATGGACTGTTGTAACGCTTTGCGTGTCTCGTTGTAGATGCTTGATACGCGTTGATAATGATTCTCGACGAAGTAGACAAATTCGCGATTCTCGAACTCACACAATTTGATATGATTATTCTGGAACTCTTGCCAATATTGCTCAAGAGTTTCTAATCGTCTTTTGATATATTGCGGATTTTTACGCTCTGCCGCATCTTTTTTAAAATTGATAAGTATTTTTTCTATTGCTTCTGCAAGCTGGCCTTGAGTCTTAAAAAGATCTTCCATTGTTTACTTTCTTGATGAAATGATAATTTAGAAACGATGATAATAACTTTAAACTTTGATATTAATGCTGCTGTTGATATTGATATTGGTTTTGATATCTTGTGCTCCAGAACTCCTTATGTGACACATGCGCCTTCTCAATTTCAACGGTGGGACCCGCTTGTGGGAAGCCGTCAAAACCGATTCGCTACCACAGTTAAAATCACTAAAACACAATCTTGTAGATGATTGAAGTAGTTAGTAGATTGCGGCTTCTGCGGCACTCACCGGCACCTTTGCGGAGCAAAAAAATTTTTATGCGTTTTTTGCTGCGGCAACGATTAAATGCCTTTTTTTAACCTAACCTAACCTAAACCCAATAACGTACGGATTTTTATGTGTTCCCACGATGATAATTCTGTTGGTAAAGTTTTTACGTATTGATTTGCGATCGCCTACTCACTATTAAAGCAGGTAGAGATAATGTGTGATAGGTGTGTTCTATTGTTACTGTTTTTCAAAGTAGGGTCACATACATTAATTTATTGGGATGGCCTGTATATTTCTTTGAAGTGGTTTGTTTTTAAGAGCGTTGGTTGTTTTTGCTTTTTTCTCACGCAAAATCTATCGCAATGTCGTTGAAGCAACAATTTATGTAGGAATGGTAACGTTGACATGGGTCGTGAGAACAAGTAGAACAGTAATAATTTAAGAAAAACGATAAATATCTTATTTATTATGCATTGTAATGGTTTTTGTATTTTATGGAAGATAAAAATTCGATAAGAATAGGTAATATATAAAACTAAACACGATCAAACGAGTTTTTTTATTTTTATTTTAACTGGAAATAATCCGAGAGTGTTATACAGACCTACAGCGGTTAGAAAACGCGATCTAACATGTCGTTTCATGAAAAAAAGGCGTTAATTTTATAAGTTACAGGTAAAGCTGAGCAGGATCAAACACGTTGCATCTTTTTATATTTAAATAAGTATTTCGAAGGTTTATAAAGAAAGACACAGCTGCGCATAGGAAACGTGTTCCGACGTGTTGCATTAAACAGGTGTCTGTTTTATAGTTAAAGACAAAGCTGCGCATAGGAAACGTGTTCCGACATGTTGCATTAAGCAGGTGTCCGTTTTATAGTTTTTTGTCTTATCCTTAACATTAGTGTGGGTGTGTGTGTGTATGCGTGTGGCCAATAAAAGCGGCACTCCAATAGACAGGACCGTCATTCGTTCAGATTGGTTCGCTTAAAAACCAGTACCTATCTAACTGGAACGGAAACAGTGTCGCCGGTGTACCTTCTGAATTGTTGACAGTTTTAAGTTTGGAACTCTCTGTCTACGTGCTATAATACTGCTACGTGCTGCTGCTACAAGATAAAATGGAGGTAAGCTTTAAACATTATGTATATCCGCCTTTGTACTTACATCTTTTTGTTCGCAACTTGTCTGTATATCCTAATTTTTGTACAATAAAGTGCTTACTTACTTATAAGTATAAAGACATTTCTATTTATAACAAGCCCCTCATTAATATTTTCTTTTTTGTTTTAGGCATCAAATGAGGACTCTGTTGATTACACTTTGAAACATTATTATTATGCCCATTTGAATGATGATGAAGTCCAGGACCCAAAACCACTAAAAATTCAAACCCAAAAACGAACTAACAGCATTGATGTATTCTTTGATAAGCCTAAAAAGAAGCAGGCAACGGAATATTCGTGTACAGTTGCCCATACTACAAATGGAGTTACCAATTATATATCTTCCCGCGTAGATGATGTTTCAAAGAGCACTCACCTTGTCAAAATCGATGTCTACGATATGAAAAAGTTGCGCGGTGTACCGAACGATCAACATTGGAAGTTCGCTGATACCAGAATCAAATACTACGCGCAAACTGAAGACGATGACCATTATTCTAACACAAAAGAATTGATCTACAAGATTACAAAATATATTGCAGCAAAAAACGACTGCAAAAAATATTCCTTCGACGCAAAGAAATAAAAAAGGCCGTAAGCCATAACTTATTTCCAACTCCACCCGCATCAAACCACATCCCCCCACCATGGAACAAATGATTTTTGGGTTATATAAGGAAAGCAAAACGAACCATAGAGCATCAGTTTCAACAGTCGTCAAAGTCAATCTACAACATGGACCTTCAAAACTCATTTTACGATGAAGACCTTTACGAACGTTGTGAGGACCTTTCGGATCTCAATAAGTCCCTTCTCGATAAGGAACTCTATGAACGTTGTGAAGAGATTGAGATGTTACACCTAAAGTCAAATGGATATTCACCTGCTTCGCAAGCTCAACAGTTCACTTTTTCCGGTATTAACCCTTTTTTAATAGAGTGGGAAGATGAAGAGGACACAGAAATGTACAATACTGAGGCGGCTTCTATTTCTGATGATGCATATGAACCTTTACTTCTCCATGAATTATGCTTTTCGCCTGTGTCGCAAAATGAATGGATAATGGAGTGGCAAGAATAAAACAAGAAGTTTGATAAGACACCGACTGAAATTTCAATTAAAGAAGATCTTTTGTAATATTATTAAGTATTTTTTAATGTATCTTTCAATAAAAATATTATAATGGGTTTCTGGCCTTTTAATTGTTGTTGTACCTATCCCTTGTGTAGTGTAGAGTGTGGAATATGAAAATAAATAGACATACTTCTTTGATATTATTATTTATTTCTTAAAAATTGATCTGAACATATTTCTTACAATCAAATCATTACAAATGGTATTTTCGGAAAATAAACTTAAAAAATCAAACATAGTTTTACCTTTAAACTTAAAATATATATAAACTAAACAGTATTCTCCACAAACCGAAGTTAACTGGTTCTGAATTGACACATGATTATAAAACCATTTCTTTGCATTTCTTTTTAAAAAAAGCTCATGATAACCAGAAGGCTTCCTACCAAATGAATCAAAGTATTCACCGTTGCCATTAATATCAATATGAATTGCTATCCAGTGAGAGCCAGGTTTTGAGTCCGGATCCAAATTGCTTATGATATAACCCGGAAGATTCACAAAAACAGGAATTCGATTAGCTGGGAAAACGTTTGATTCAATCGTGGGACAAATTTGCTTCATGCATAATTGTAATTCCTCAGTATCCATTACAAATTATTACATTTATTGATGAAATCGTTACGGAGGTCTAGGAACTAGTGATATAATGTTTTATAATCCTATGTTTATATAGGATCAATTCAACTATTGTAATCTACACTTACATCACGATTTTTATTTATTTCAATGATATTATCAAATTCTGCATAAACGATGCAATTAACGGTTGTAGTAAGGGCGCTTTCAAATCGAACTTCTAACCTCACACTACCATGTCTAACAAGATTCCAGTGAGAAGTAGAACTCGCTGATAAATCGGGTGTTAAATCAAAACACATCAAACAATAACCATTTCCATAATCATCTCTTGTTATTGAGTTGCCTTCATTAAGAAAATGAATACCAGTTCCAGAAAACAAGGTGTGATATGTAGATATCATTAAGCCATTACTGAAAGATGGTTGTAATGTTTTTGAAGGAATCTGATGGCCGTCCACATATAAACTGAATAAGTTAATATTGTGGTGGTGGAAGTTAAAAGGATTTAATTTTAAACTACCATTAAATGCTGTGTTATCAACAAAACCTATAATACATCTTTTTGGAACTTGCCCGAGAAAAATATTATCAAGCGTTTTGCCTTGTACCCCTGATGGTATTGTAAGTACTTTAACTTCTGCTCTTGTGATAGGATATTTTGCAGTCGTTGAAGCTAAAACCTTTTGATGTGCCAGCAAAACACTTGGATTGATTTTTGTTCTTCTAATTATTAAACTAGCATCCGTTATTCGAACTTTAAGTTTTTTATCTTGACTGCACATGAGATTAAAGGTCTCTTTTGACCGCACTAATTTGACACGGATTTCAACGCCATTTATTAAAAACTTTTCTTGATTAAATATATCACCGTGTAAGTGACCCATCATTTCAACTTCCTTACTGTCTTTAATAAATCCTTCTCTTTTAGTCCACCCTTTGTTAGTTGCATCAGTAAAATCCATATGATTCGCAGTGTCTTCATACCATAGCCCACATGTAAGATGAGACCCTTTTGCTGCTGGTCCATAATTCAGTAGAGTTTCCATGTATGCACGGTACGCATATGTATTATTAGGTGGTGATACTAATTTTTGATTTAAATATACATCCAACTGGTTAAAAAGTGAATGTAACCAATTATTCACCGGTGCAACATGAGTGTCTGCTGATTTAATGTTAGTACCATCTTGATTCAATACTTTGACTTTGACATGGAGTAAAGTGTGAGACAGGTCAATATAGTCATCACCTGATCCTGGAACTTGAAATTCAATCGGACCATCGTCAGTTAAAGACGAAATAGGTTTATAATGTATCCACTGTCCATTTTCTATACTTGTTTGCGTTGATGGAAGAGCAAACAAATCTAACTCCGACTTAGCGCATTCACACGAATTGTTATGTAAAAATGACATGGTTTAGTTGGAAAAGATATCGTTAATATTTATTTTCTTCTTATTTTTTTTTGTTCCTCTCCCTCGCAATGCTTTGGATGTAATGGTGCGCTCTCGTCTTTTTCTACTCATTTTATACCCCGATCCTGACATTAAAGAATCTATTTTTTCGTCAGCTTTTCTTTTTAAATTAGTGCTTGCATTCTTAAAACGAGACTTAATGGATTCATTCATAGGGTGCGCATTCATCATGTCAGTCAATAGACCAACACCTGCATTTAATGCTTCTTTTCCAACCGTTCTAAAACCACTAGATAATAGAGGAAAAACAGATCTAAACAGTCCTCCTAAAAAACTTCCTATACCATGTCCTCGCTGGTGAGGAACACCTTTGTAAATGATTCCTACCCCAGAACCAGCTTGATGAGAGTAATAATGTTCGTATGGACAAAGATTATTTCCTCGTCTATGATTCATTTTATTCGTCGAAAATGTAGCTTCACGCACGAAGTTCCAAACTGGAATGGAATCTTTCCTCCCGTATGCGTTCTTATATCAATTTCAACAGTATCAAACTCTCTACGTAAAACAGGTACGTAATGTGCAGGAGAAAAGCTATGCATTTTATATGCTCCATAAATGTATTTTGTTGGATCAAGTGGTATTATTCTTATTAACGATGTCATAACATCCCCTACCACTTGAGGTTGAACTATATCTGAATATATAAACAATTGTGATGGCAGCCCCAAATATAAATTAGTAGGGTATTTCCCAAGTTGACATTGAATAAGATTCGTATTCGGCTTAAAACCTAGCTGAAGGTTTAGTATTGGTGTTGCATGTACAGAAATGATGTCTTTATGTGCAGAAGTGACCTTAACAAGTTTCGAAATTCCATCATATCTGAAATTCACTTTGTTCTTCAATAATGCATTTTCATTAAAAGCAGATAAAAATTGTTCAATGTCATCATAAGTCGTAGCAGGGATATGTGACTTATATTCAATGGCAACAGGCTTGTTTTCGCCTGCTAATGTAACTTTTTTTTTTACGTACACTACGTTTTCATGTTCTTGAACGTTGTACATTGAACACGGGTAGTGAAATTCCACTAATCCTACGACCCATTCTCCTTCTAATTTCACTGTCTTTGGTAGTTTTGTTAGAAAATTGGCTGTTGTATTTTCGGGGAAATACGGCACCGAACTGTTGCTTAACAAAGTTAAATAAAAACTATCATCACTCATATTTCTTCTAAACTCGATGCCGATATCCAACTATTAAATTTATTCGGATAACCTTTCCACTTCACAAGCACCTCCTTTCTGTTACCAACTCGCCTTGAACGTATTATTTTATCTATTTTATATACAATGGTGGGGTTATAAGTAACTTTCTGTAACTCTTTAGAATAAAAAGTGCCAGTGATTGGTTCATTCTGTAAGTCCTTTAAGGTATAGACAAGATGAGGTGATCTGTTAATGATTGATTCTATAACAAAGATTTCATCACTCCAATTGGTTTCATAACCTTTTTGAAATATGTGTTTGTATTTGGTTATTCTTACGTGATCACCAACACTTAAATTAGTATTAGTAAATGTTTTTACTCCGTTTCGTGGTTTATCGTAAAGATTAGTCCAAACAGTCATAATATTATTAAAGTTAACGTCTATCGGACACATTTTAATACTTGAATGGTAACTATGATTATATGAATACAGGAGGTCCTGTAAAATATCAATGTATTTATAAGTATTTTTATGGGTAAAATAGCGCCACATTTTCATTTTTAATGTTCTTTGAAATCGTTCTACAATACTCGCCTTTATGTCAGGATTATTTGTTGTATAGTAGTTTATTTTTTTACCTTCAAAATACTTTCTTACTTCTCTAGAAACAAATTCAGTACCTTTATCAGACTGAATGTGACGCGGAGTCGCCTTAGCTTCAGTAAATATATCTTCAAAGCATTTTTTTACTGTGTCCGAGTCCTTCTTTTTCATAGGTCTAGCAAAAGCATACTTACTAAATACATCAATTACACACAGTATATATTTAAAATCATCATTATATTGACTATAAGTACGCATGTCACTTAAATCTACTTGCCAAAGTTCATTATAGTTTGACAGGATATATTTGTTTCGTGTAAAACGTCTTTGAACTGGTTTATGTAATGTGTATGTTTCCTGAGACCGCAACCAGTTTGTAACCTCATTTTTGTCCATTCGACCATGCATTGCTTTAACTAACTTATCAATACTACTATAGCCGGCTGGATTAGATACATCGTAGTAAATCCTATTGATATCTAATAAGGGCTCCATCTTTCCCAATCTATTTTCTTTTTTGATAATCGGGCTGCTTTGTTTGAAATTGGTGTTGATGTTGACTGTCCTCTTACTTGGACTGATTTTGATCGAGTGTTTTCATATATTGGGGTTTTCTGGGCCTCATTCGATTGAAGACCATTTATATATTCTAGGTTAGTTGGGTTACCGATACAAGATGCAGGAACTCCGATATCTTTTAAAGTCGAAGCAAATTGTTTCCAACCAATTGGTTTTGCACGTTTGAGGGGTCGCAACGTATCACTTATCAAATCAATTATATTACTATCTGAGATAACTTGATTATCCAATACGATTTCTCCTCCTTCTTTCCACCAAATCTTTTCTTTATTTTTCAAAATGTTATCAAGTAAAGATTGTCCTTTTTTCGTATAAGTTTTTGGGATTAATTTTATGATATGAGATGGAGTAAACTGCATAGGGTAAGTCTGATCCGAAGGAGTACTATTAGCAGCGTCACCTTCAAGCCGTGTTGGATTTGGTAATGTCGTTTTATCTTCATTTTCTTCCTTTTTAACCATTAACTTCTCATAATCCTCATGAGAATTATTCATACTATCAAAAATTATTGGTATCTTGAACGGTTTCCGATCTGTTTCAGTTAAATGTAAAAATCTTTGCAGTGCTTGAGAATACAATGCCCATTTTTCACGATCTTCTATTTTACTTGCGAGTATTTTTTGCATATCCTCGTCTAAACGCGTTAGGGAATTTAAAGGTGTTTTTTCACTGTGTTTAAACTTCTCAATAAAATCTGGTTCTACTAAAATCATCTTCTTTGTGTTCTCCATTTTAACTATGTTAATGAGCTTAACAAACTACTTAAAACAGCTCCTAGTATAATTGGCAAGAATGCACCACCTTTTTGAACTATAATAGTCTTCCTTAATTTCTGTTTACCCTTTGAAACTAATTTACGTAATATATTTTTATGTTTATTTAACTTCGTTTTTTCTGTTTTTTCTAATGGAATTTTACCCTTTAAAACGTTGTAAATGCACTCACAAATAATATTTATTTCGTCTTCGTCACAAGCTTTAAGTAAGGCTTTACGATATTTTGGTTTGAGCGTATGCAAAGCTTGAAGTAGATGTTGATGTGTGATTACTCTACCAGGCATCATTTACTACTGACTAAGACTAGTTGGTTTTTGTCATATTTAAAGCCTTTTTTTGGAATATATACTGTACAATATTTATCAAAGGGGAACACTTTAGTTTTAAAACGACATATATCATCTGTGCTTTGTTTCAAATCAATCATCAGATAACCATGTGCTGACATAGTTGCATCCTTGTAGGCTTCTTCAACAAACTTTGAATTTTCTGGATAAACCTGTCGAGACAAGTAGCGTATTTGAGTTTTGTCTCTAGGATTTTTAAAATAAACTATGTAGGTGGAGTTCAAAGATATGTCACGCTGTCCTTTTCCTTGATGAAATAAATTTTGAGTTATATAAAAAACACTTAAATTTCTGTGATGGCTGCCCTTAGTAAAAATATCAACAATACGTCCATCTGATTCTCTCATTAAGTCATCGATTATAAGAAGTTTAGGTTGTTCCCCATCAAACATACTTAAATCAGGAATGCCTTGAACATAATCAATACCATTCAAATTATAAAGCGGTTGCATTTCATCATAGCACCACACTACTTGATTAAACTCTACATTACACATTTGACTGGCACTTTTCAAAAAATTTGTTACAAAGTTTGATTTTCCACAACCACTCGGACCTGCGATAATAGCAGTAAATGGATGGATAAAATGGTTCATTATTAACAAAAAATCTGTCTTTCCTCTCTCAAGTTTATAACGAAAATAAAACGCTAATATGAAAATATGTATATATATAACGTGATGTAAAAAAAAAACTTTATTTTTTTAAATATATTTATTATTGCTTAAATAAAAATACAAGAACTTAAGTATAACATTTTTCTTATTCTAAACATGCACAGATATAACATTGAATTGAAAAAAGTAGACAAAATAACAATAATTATTGAAAGTTATCTATCTAAGTTGGTTACCTTAATTTATAATGACCCCAAGCTAGTGTCAAACGAGTCTTTACAAAGATATCGTTTAGTGTCAGAATGGGAAAGCGAGATTTTGTTTATTTTTTGTGTAAAAATTACATGTTTAATGGATCGAAATCGACACATTTCTGATAATATATATTCTTTTTCATTTAGGCAACGCTTGTAATCATGAATTTGAAACTTCTTAGTCACGCATTTGTTTACACCTTTAGCCTTAGCCACAATATTGTTATCAACGTTTAAGGCATACATTTTGGATCTTAAGCCTACGAATTCGTTTAAAATTTTTCCATTATTTTCATCCTTAAAATATCCTATTTTTTTCTTATTTATACATGGAAATCCGTAAATATTATTAGACTCGTAGTCGGATGTATCAAAACGGCTTTTAAGGTCATGTCTTATGTCATGATAGAAATCTTCCGTAAAAATTTGATAAATCAAACTGTCTGTGTCCGTGTATAACAGTTTTAGATTTTTTCCAAATTTTTGTTTCATGTAATCATAGTGAAAGTCATACATTAACGTTTTCGATATATCCAATATACAGAAGCCTAAATAAATAGGTTTATTATAAATTATTTTGGTTTTTTTTAATTGTACCGCTGCTAAACTTTCCGAAAAAATTGAAATACTATGGAATTCAGGCCGAGCTACATAACTTTGAATTCCTTTGATGTGACCGTGATTAGTCCAATGCGTTAATAATTTAACATCAACCCTTTTCTCAATGTTTTCCATAGTCTTCCCAAAAACTGCGTTATTCATCAACTTATAAAAGTCTTTTTCGAAATCCGTTTTTGCAGTTGTTCTTAATGTAGTATTTAAATCTATATATTTTTGAAGCCAGTTACTTTGTTTGAATTTTAAAATTCTATGAACTTTTATTAAATTTAATCCATTGTCTAAACATTGTATGAGATTTCTGTAGTGTACAATATATTTTATTTTATTGTTTAAATTTGGAACCAATTTTTTTTGTCTACTTTCATCAACTATTATGTGCTCTGGGCAAAATGGGAGGTCTGAATGGGAATCGTGCAATGAATCGGGATATTCTAGATCGACTTCTAATATGTATCCATAATTAGCATCTTTTGAGATTCTAAAATCAGTTTCAGGATCAACCCATTCAAATTCACCAACAGGAAGGTGCTGGGACATCGCCCAACCGTATAAGTTATTAGCGTCGAGGTAAATTAGATACGATGTCGCTTGATCAGAATCAAAGTCTGGCATGTAGTGATTATTTGATTTAGCATATCGATTACTGCATTGTGATATACCACCTCTAAGTCCTTTTTTAATGAACGAAACTTTATCAAAGTCAGTTAAAAGTTCAAGTTGAACTCCAGTTATTTTAAGCATAGCATCCCAACTGAGACCAGGTGCGGTAAAGTAATGTGCAGGATCTAGGTCATAAGTTTCAATGCACACAGAACGGAAATTCTCGAAGATGTCTGTTAATAGAAGTACGTCTGTTTTTAAATACAAGTTGGAATAATCCAACATTGTGTTACAATTGAAATTATTCCAAACGTTTTGTGCATGTTGATAATCTTCACTTGTTATACAGCTGTCTGTTAGAGAGCTATAAAAATCACCTATTTTAGGTAGCGATGACGCTTCAAGTGATTCATTCGATTTCATAAATTCATAGGGAAATATTCCCTTTTGCTTTAAAAGTTTAAAATCTTCGTCCCTGGGGTATTGCTTCCTCAGTTCAATAAATTGATATTCTTGAAGGTTTCTAGCTAAGCTATCTAAACTACTCGACATAAATCTAAAGGAATCGACAAATCTCAGTGACAAAAATCTCTTATCAAACTTAAGTTGTTTGCTAAAAGAAATATATTTTTCTTTATTTTGGGGGATGACATCGATAGCTCCTTCACGGAAATTCAAAGCTTTTACAATGAAATGTGCATCATAATTAGAAAGATTGTGAAAAAATACTGGAACGTGTGCGGGAGGTGTGAATTTATTATCACATACCTTATGAGCTACGCCTTGAAATTTACCTGTAGTCCAGTCATAACTGAAAACGCTTTGAGATCTCAAGTCGTTATCACATATAAAACATTTATTATTAACATTTGAAATAATATTTAAATCATCCTGATTCAATGGGATCGGATTTTTCCGAAAGCGAATTAATTTATTTAATTTTTCCAAGTCACTATAAAGGGAATCCATGAAAACTTTAGCACAATCTGAGCCGGTGTATGTACAATATTTCGAAAGACTATCATCGAATGAGCACTTAATAAAATAACCAAAACTATACATTTCATGTTGTTGAATGTTTTTTGTGTAAGATTTAGATGTATCTGGGTCGCAAGATGCTATTGGATTTAAAAAGGCTTCAAAATCAGCATACACCACAAACGGTAACTTAAGCTTTCGTTGATATTTATCAAAAATAAGCTTATCGCATGAAATTTCATCGCCAAACCAATTTTTTTTTGTCTTTTCATGATTCGGCAGTTCAACAACAACATGACCGCAGTCATTTTTTTGATGATTGGTTAGTTGTTCACTTGAATAAAATGCTAGTAAACAGCCATCACAAATGTGAAAGCTGCAATTGGTTGTTGATATTTGACGGCTTACTAATCGAGATAAATTTTTTATGTAACAGTAATGACTTTGGCTACCCTTAGATATGAAGAGTAAATTTATATGCGTTGATTTACGACATTTAGTAAAATAGAGTGGACCGTTAACTTCATGAGATTTTAAGTTTTCATTATAACAAAGTCCAAAAACATTGATGCTTAAATGATTTAATTTTTCTACTTTATGTATATCTGTCAATTTAACTGGAAATGGTACATCAGCAAATTTTAATTTGTTTTGATTTTTAATATATGACGACACTCTCTGGGAACTATCTTTAACCGGATACAACGCCGATAGCAGTGCCCATTTCAAACACTCGTGGTCATAGTTTTGCACGTTAATGATTGCTTTTTTGGTTTTAATATCGTGCGGTAAATCAATGTATGAAGAACCACGCAATGGATTAAATTGGTTTATGTTCATATCTATGTATTTAATATGTTTTAGACTCCACCCACTATCTTTTTTTTCAAAATTTGAAATTTTAGTAACTAACGCATTTTTTAAATTTTCGAAAAAAGTTTCTTTGTCATCACCTTTACAAATGGTCCAACTCAAAACATTAAAATCAAAAAAATTTATAATTCCTTTAGATTCTTGTATAAATTCTGCATGCAATATAAAACTAACTTTGAATATGGTTAGCTGAGTAACTGTCTCGTCTATTAATTGATTGAGAGATGTTTTAATTCTTTCAAAAAAAAGTTCAGGTGTTTCAAATTCATGATTTCTTTTTCCCTGGTCCGACACTATCCTATAAGTTAATAACCTATTTCCAAATGCAGCTTCAATTAATTCAACATTGGGCTTAGAATGTTTAAATTTTACACAGTTATTTTTATGTATGTTGCTTTTTAAATGCTGTGTATAGTACCTTCTTGACACGTTTCGTTGGCAGATTTTGCACTCGACGGTGTCACCAACAATAGGAGAAGGCGGCGGTTCAGTTGTCGTCCGCGAAGTTGATGGTTGCTGAGACCCAACGGTTTGTAGTGGTTCTATGACAACAGCAGAAGCCGACGACGAATCACGAGGTGTGGAAGATTCCTCTGATACGCGTTTTCTTTTAACTCCACGTGTTACAGTTCTAAAAAAAAAAAAGAAAGTTAGATATAAATACATATTTACCAGAATTTCTCAACTATTACTCATTACTTGGAGCAAGAAATTACCTGTTTTATTTGATTGACAAATAGAACAATACGCTTCCATGGGTAATACACCATCTATCTCATCGTACTGCGAAGTTGACAATGCAACATCGGTAAAGTGCCCATTGCAAGGCGTGATATACGGTTTGATATCCGGATCGCAAGCTATCGTTGCACTAAGTTTTCCACTTATGTACCACAATCTTAGATATTTGTGAAAACTTTTTAATAACACTAATTTACTGAACATTTTAATATCCTCACTAGTCAATGACATCATGATGTTGAATAAAAATATTTCTTTAAGAATGCTGCTTATATTGGGTTGGGTTCACCACCCCACTGCTAGCTAAAAAATCAAAAAAATAAAACTAGTTTAAACATGCTTAAAATATTAATACTTACAAATTTGGCGACTGATTCTCGAATTTCTCACAATGTTCATAGAGTTCCTTATCGAGAAGGGACTTATTGAGATCCGAAAGGTCCTCACAACGTTCGTAAAGGTCTTCATCGTAAAATGAGTTTTGAAGGTCCATGTTGTAGATTGACTTTGACGACTGTTGAAACTGATGCTCTATGGTTCGTTTTGCTTTCCTTATATAACCCAAAAATCATTTGTTCCATGGTGGGGGGATGTGGTTTGATGCGGGTGGAGTTGGAAATAAGTTATGGCTTACGGCCTTTTTTATTTCTTTGCGTCGAAGGAATATTTTTTGCAGTCGTTTTTTGCTGCAATATATTTTGTAATCTTGTAGATCAATTCTTTTGTGTTAGAATAATGGTCATCGTCTTCAGTTTGCGCGTAGTATTTGATTCTGGTATCAGCGAACTTCCAATGTTGATCGTTCGGTACACCGCGCAACTTTTTCATATCGTAGACATCGATTTTGACAAGGTGAGTGCTCTTTGAAACATCATCTACGCGGGAAGATATATAATTGGTAACTCCATTTGTAGTATGGGCAACTGTACACGAATATTCCGTTGCCTGCTTCTTTTTAGGCTTATCAAAGAATACATCAATGCTGTTAGTTCGTTTTTGGGTTTGAATTTTTAGTGGTTTTGGGTCCTGGACTTCATCATCATTCAAATGGGCATAATAATAATGTTTCAAAGTGTAATCAACACAGTCCTCATTTGATGCCTAAAACAAAAAAGAAAATATTAATGAGGGGCTTGTTACAAATAGAAATGTCTTTATACTTATAAGTAAGTAAGCACTTTATTGTACAAAAATTAGGATATACAGACAAGTTGCGAACAAAAAGATGTAAGTACAAAGGCGGATATACATAATGTTTAAAGCTTACCTCCATTTTATCTTGTAGCAGCAGCACGTAGCAGTATTATAGCACGTAGACAGAGAGTTCCAAACTTAAAACTGTCAACAATTCAGAAGGTACACCGGCGACACTGTTTCCGTTCCAATTAGATAGGTACTGGTTTTTAAGCGAACCAATCTGAACGAATGACGGTCCTGTCTATTGGAGTGCCGCTTTTATTGGCCACACGCATACACACACACACCCTCACTAATGTTAAGGATAAGACAAAAAACTATAAAACGGACACCTGCTTAATGCAACATGTCGGAACACGTTTCCTATGCGCGCAGCTTTGTCTTTAACTATAAAACAGACACCTGTTTAATGCAACATGTCGGAACACGTTTCCTATGCGCAGCTGTGTCTTTATAAACCTTCGAAATACTTATTTAAATATAAAAAGATGCAACGTGTTTGATCCTGCTCAGCTTTACCTGTAACTTATAAAATTAACGCCTTTTTTTCATGAAACGACATGTTAGATCGCGTTTTCTAACCGCTGTAGGTCTGTATAAAACTCTCGGATTATTTCCAGTTAAAATAAAAAACATTAACTCGTTTGATCGTGTTTAGTTTTATATATTACCTATTCTTATCGAATTTTTATCTTCCATAAAATACAAAAACCATTACAATGCATAATAAATAAGATATTTATCGTTTTTCTTAAATTATTACTGTTCTACTTGTTCTCACGACCCATGTCAACGTTACCATTCCTACATAAATTGTTGCTTCAACGACATTGCGATAGATTTTGCGTGAGAAAAAAGCAAAAACAACCAACGCTCTTAAAAACAAATTAACCACTTCAAAGAAATATACAGGCCATCCCAATAAATTAATGTATGTGACCCTACTTTGAAAAACAGTAACAATAGAACACACCTATCACACATTATCTCTACCTGCTTTAATAGTGAGTAGGCGATCGCAAATCAATACGTAAAAACTTTACCAACAGAATTATCATCGTGGGAACACATAAAAATCCGTACGTTATTGGGTTTAGGTTAGGTTAGGTTAAAAAAAGGCATTTAATCGTTGCCGCAGCAAAAAACGCATAAAAATTTTTTTGCTCCGCAAAGGTGCCGGTGAGTGCCGCAGAAGCCGCAATCTACTAACTACTGATTGATAATCAATTCCAGGATTGGTAAAGTCACAGGAACTACGTTTTATGCACCGAAGTCACGTTGCAACGACACGTGACCCTGTTTGAACTGTACCGCGCACTAAGTCAAAATTGTTCGAAGGACCATAAAGATGTACGGGACAGTGTGGTCTCGTACTCTCTTTAGATGATAATTGATACTGATAGAAGTGATACACTGCAGATTTTACTGTACTGATGATTTATTTGATAACTAAGTAAATGATACACCGATGCACTCTGCGGGAGTTGAGCGTGCACTGCTTAATACTAATAACATTGTGAAATAATACAACTTAACGTAAAATGCTGACGTGTGGAATGTGCGGTTTGCACAGACCGTACAAACATTATAGTATTAAATTTAATGTTGATCGTGTACAAGTTGTACCTAGGTCTGGCAGTCTATGGCTGGCAGACTAACGATGGAGCACTTTAAGAACCATAAGCCAACAAGTACTTTAAGAGAGAATAGATAATATAGACTTATTCAAAGTCTTATTATGAGTGTTCTTATAGTGATGCTCGTGATAACATAAATCACAGATATTGTTCAGGAGTAGAAAAAATATATATCAGACTGGCAGCTGATTCACCGAGCTGCAATCTTACTCGGGGCATGCAGCTCGTTGAACCTGCCCATCAGCGCGCTATCTTGCCTGCCCGCCACGACCTGCAGGAGGTTATTGGGGCTTCCCCTCACTTGTTTTACTAATGACGCAACTTTATTACGCAAAAGCGCAAAAAAATCGTCCGTGTGTGCGTCAGCGAACATGCCAGAGGTACTGCAATGTCGAGGAAGCCCCACCAACGCCCGGAACAGGTTATTGTACAGAATTCGCAGAGCGCTGTAAGCTTTTTGGGTGTACCTGGACCATAGACTGCTAGTGTAAAATGTTGATGACACTAAATAGTCAAATAATATTTTCTTCATTAATAATTGCACGTCCGCCAAAAAAGGTTCTCCACCCCTGGTCTATGTCAATATTACATGTACAACGCGAACAACTAATGATTAAGTACTAAAGAGCGTAAGGCGTTTTGAGTGAACGCCAAACATGACTTGCAACAAGATACTTGGGTTATCATCCGGTTTGGCGGCTTATCAGATCTATGCACTCAAGTAAGACCCACTTAGCTCTTAGCTATCTGCTAATCTTCCAGATACTCTATACATAATTTGAACTATACAAATCCTTAAACTATTACCGCCTTATTCATAAACGCTTTGTAGGCTTCTGCTAACTTAGCAATCGTTTGCCCTAATCTGTCACTTTGACATTTACCTTTCACAGATAACGGCAACCGGTTGCTAAGTTAGCAGAAGCCTATAGAGCGTTTATAAATAAGGGGATTAGTTTGCACATTTTTTAGAGTTCCGTAATAAAATTACCGAACCCTTATATTTTAGTTTAATTATGTCCGTCTATCCATCTGCCTATCTGCTGTTTAGCTCTGAAATTTTTAAGACTAGGATTTTTTAATGTGGCATGGTTGATTCACACAAAAATTGCGTTTCATTTTTTTACAGTTGGAAGTTGCCAAAGCCCTAAATCCTAACTTAATATTATAAATGCCAATGTGAGTTTGTTTGTTTGATACGCATAGAAGTTTTTTATTGTAATAAAAATATAATTAATTTGGGTATTTTTGTAATACGCTATTTTTATCGTTTCAGATGAAGTTACCAGACCCGAGACTACTCGTCGGCAATATATTTCCCATAGTATCTTGGTCGAAGAACTACGGCCTTGGAACAGCCGTCGGAGACCTCATAGCCGGGATCACGGTCGCCTTGACGCTAATACCGCAGTCTATTGCGTACGCGTCGCTAGCTGGATTAGAACCACAGGTAAGCTATGCTACCGTCCAAAGGAAAATGCAGTACCTAAGTCAGTATGCAGCTCATATGTACATACTGCGTTTTTCCTTAGGAGGGCAGTATGGTAAAATCGATATGCCGTGTGTCATGAAACTATCTAGTAGTAACTAGTAGTTTATTTTATTATTTGTTTATTGTAGTTAGATATGTACGCTCTATTGTGGCTTTCACTATCTGGAATTTTAAACTTACACTTTGTCGGTCCCTCGTTTAATGCTCTCATCTACTCAAAGGTTAACTGGTAGAGATCCCTTATAGGGATAAGTTCGTCTTTGTGCATATATTAATGTTATTTTTATTTTATCGTGAATTGTATATGTTTCTTTATATTTGTACAATAAAGCATTTACTTACTTACTTACTCACTATCGGTATTTCATCCTGTACTTTTAAACGAGCAATATTTTTGTGGGTATAGGGTTTAGGGGTATCAGGAGGAGGTAAAACATCGATCTTGCAAAGTATACAAACATTACACAGTTGGACATTTAATTTGTAGCACCATCTTTTGAGGAATAACTGAACTACTTTTTATGTAAAAATAGCCAAACTTAAATTATAAATATGCTAATTTTGTTACCTGTACAAAAATTTGCTAAAAACAAAATTAACACAGACATTCTAATCTAACTGCTATCACCGGATAACAAGCAAAATTATTTTTAATAATTTATGGACCACAAAAATATAATCACCGGTCGATCTATAGTGATATCACGATTGTGCTTATTGCTTTTTGTACATCAACAATTTCGTCAAAGGTTTAACGGTACTTTTGATTATTACAAAACGAACTTGTATTCTTTAGGTCATATCTTGCAAGCCTGCCAGTTATGGATGAATTGATACGCAGTTCCTTCATCACTATCATCACTATCATCATCACTATCACTACATGGTATAAAATAAAGTCGCTTTTTCTGTCCCCGTGTCCGTATGGATGCTTATATCTTCAAAACCACGCAACGGATTTTGATGCGGTTTTTTTAATAGATAGAGTGATTCAAGAGGAATGTTTATATGTATAATACATGCATAATATACTGTGCGAAGCCGGGGCGGGTCGCTAGTAATGTATATAAAACGGAACTGCAAGCACAGTCAACAAAACAAAAATCACCAACAAGGCTTACGTTATGAAGGAATATTTGTTTTTTTTACAAATATGTCATTATTTCGTTTTACGTAAAGATCTATGTCCTTTTTTGTTTTATTGGACGTAGTTTCCCGGAGCTTAAGTTTTTCATGGAACGTCTTTATAATAGTTACAAAAACTGAACTGAAAACAAAAGACGGCAATTTTTGCACAATGCTACATTTCTTTTGTTAAGCTCTTAGTCATGTAGTTGCCAATACTCACCATACACATGAAGTTTACTTTACTCTAGAAATAAATCTGATGATACGGTAATCCACAAACTCACTAAGAAAATATTACTAAGCGTAAGACATGTGTTAAGACAAACAATTAGTGGAAGTGTAATTATTTATTGTATTACCTTGACAATGATGACATAATTTTGGAAGTCATGAGTAACCTGCGTTGTTAATTATTTGAAGAAGTTTAGGATAGTAACGTTTACTCTGCTTTATGATTCGTACATTTTTACTATCCACAGGCGGTTAATACAGTGAATGTTTGCACTCATGACATGATGAGATTCTTTTACATTCTTTTGTATGAATAACTAAAACACACATTTAAATTTGGTAGTCAGGTTAATTAACACTTATATCTTAAAGTAGCTCTATAGAGTTAAGTATTATTACGTATGAATACAAGTTTTTTTATTACAATAGGTAAGTAATAAACTTGTTATGAAAGACTTTTCTCAACAAGAGGTTTGTGCGTAAAATGACCTTGTTTAAAATGACATTTAAACAATGTGTAATAAAGTAATTAATGATGCATTCCCATCGAAAGTTATAGCCCTGCGAATACATTGTGTTAGAATTGTCATATTGGTAATAAACACATTTTTGCCACCACGCGTTTCACTTCTATTTAAGGAATCGCAATAATGAGAAGGAACACTGTTTGAATTGAATGAATCAGGCCTTACTGAGCAGAAGGATATTACCATAAATATTCCTATTATTTATCAATTTTTGGTTGCTGAGTTGTAAAGTAACTGATTAATAACTTAATGCAAATAAATTCCCACGAGTAACAGTTTCCTAGCGTAGTAAAAATTCATGGAAAAGTATAAACAAAACGCAAATGGGTAATTTATTTTGTTACACATATTTCAATGACAGAAGGCTATTGTACATAATTATTTAGTCTTATTCATCGGTCACTGACTGAAAGTATAGTTGAATGCGTGGGTGTTGTTAGCATAAATATTTGGCACAACAACTCTTCGAAATATTTTGTACCGTCATAGTCTACTTTTTAAAAGACTTAAACCGTTACCGTGAGGTTTTGTTTCTTGGCGGTGCAATGTACCCGCAGGACTGTAAATTTAAAGTATACAACATAATAGTACATTACTGCAGAGGCCGTGAAGTAAGGGATTGCTGGACGAGTTTGGGGTAGGTGGCCGAGTCGAAGACGAGGCCAGATAGAACGAGTCCTGCAATCCCTGTTCCGGCCAAAGCTTGTATAGTGCTTTTCTCAAACAATGTGAGGAAATATTAAAATTAAAATAACTACTAGACAATCAAGTAAATCATAGTTTATTATAGGGAAAAAGTAATTTAAATAGGTACTAATTCATGTTGAAGGTATGTATGTATGTATGTATGTATGTATGTAAACTCTTTATTGCACATAAAAATTAAAAAAATACAAAAATACACAGAAAATAGTACAAAGGCGAACTTATCCCTAAGAAGGGATTTCTTCCAGTTAACCTGACACAGAAAGGAAATAGTTTACTAATAAAGGCAAGCAGTCATTTTATGCGCAAATAATAGTCTTAGTACTATTTATTTCTGTTAAATTATAATAACAATCACTACGAAATACGCATAAGCAGAAAAAAAGATTTTCGATTTGCCACCTTTTTTATTTTTTTAATGTACTAATTTGATCCAGCTATTTGAGCACCATGTTTAACCGCACATAAATATAGTACCATAGATTTTTTTTTTATGTCGCAATTATTATGCTTAGGTACAGATTGTGGTGGTGGTTGGCTGTATGTAATTTTTTCCTTTGCCAATTTAATTTTAGTATAGAAATTTAAAAAATTAGAGCAGCGGACAAAAATGGATTTTCATACTAACTTTTGTGGCCTAAGCCAAGAAGTAATGTAGGGAGCCATAAACGAGAAACTTCATGTGCTCATATCGGGACATTAACGCATACATTTCCGAGCATGTTTGAGAAAAGATATTTTTTATCTTGTGGTAGCCCCATTTGACCTACAGTCAGCTACAGAAGTTGGTTAATAGTCGAAAAACCCAAAATGACCACATGACTCAAGCGCCAAGGTAAGATGAGAATCTTTTAGAGGTTTTCAGCAGTTCATGAATTTCTGATGGTGACTTTATCATCTTTTAAGAAGGCCATGGGTTCGAAATCAAACTAGCACCTTTTATTTCAAACAAAATTTTAAGGAGTTCGTAAAAAACACATAGGTAGGTACACTAAGTAGTCAAAAATATCTATACAGCTTTATGGCACAAACCTCGTCGGTGACATGTACATTTGACATGATGGCTATTTTATGCCCTCGATAGTAATTCTCGGTAACTTTGTAAATACTTACACTCGTGTTCAGTTCTTGGAATATCCAAACGCCGGTAACGCATTAAGATGAATCATTGTTCACGTATTTGATTTACGTACGTCTAAAAATGTCACATACGTTTCAGCGTGTCACATCAATAAAATTACGAAGTTAACATGGTTTGGGTAATTGATAAGCATGATAGATTAATTTTAGATTGCGGTTTCACGTTTTCCGTCATGACGTACTGGAGACGGTAGAACTAAAATCAAAAGGTTTTTTTTCTCTAATTTGGCGTTTGTTAAGGATAAGGTCTGAGCGGACGCTCGAAGCGGAGCGTTCGGCGGGGCGTACAGCGTGGCGGGCAGCAGCAAAGGCCTTTGTGCAGCGTCGACTTAGGTCACCAATATGAGTTTAATTTTTTTAACACATGACACTTAAAATTTTGGTACCCGGATGAACGAGCTCTGCTCGGTATTTTTTTTTGTACGTGATGTAAAAATGTAACCTACCTAGATCGAATTAACGCCTCCGAAACCCCCTGCATACCAAATGTTATGAAAATCGTTGGAGAGGGATATTATGTATAGACAAAAATTGCTCGTCTAAAGGTATTCGATTAGATAAACAGCTATCAAATAGACATTGATAAGTGGAGGTACTAATTTAGGTCTAATAACCCTCAAGTACGTAATAAATTTAACGAACGTGTCTGGTCTTAATAAAATAACGCAAAACTTAACCTTATTGGTCAAACGAAATTACATCTTAAGTTTAATAACAAGTTATGACATGTCACTAGAAGACCTGATATGGTTACACCAGAAGAATTAGCTGTCAGTAGTTACCAAAGCTGCAATTTCCACATGTAAAAAAAGTAATTCCAAGTCGTTTTTTCACGGTAATATAAGTACGGGAGTTATTTTATGCCAAAAATGTTTTTAGAAACATTCCGCGTCATAGGAAAATACCTATTTTGATAATGATAATGATGTGACGTGCTCCCGGCCCATTTTGACCATGGTGACTACTTCAAGTCCTTTCCAGGGTTTATACGATCGTGTGCTCGCATGTGGTTATCTAGCCAATCATTTTTGTAAAAGTTCGCACGCATTGCCGACATGTGAGCACCCCATCAATATATTATAAATCATGGACGAAAGAAGTGGTCGGGCTTTCAATTCATCGCGCTTGGCATCCACAGGTGTTATACATCTAGGACAAGACAACCACAATCATATTCTTGATACTTATCTATTTACCTTACTACATACATACTTACATAAATCACGGCTTTATCCCTTACGGGGTAGACAGAGTCCAAGGGAACAAGACCGAAAGACCGCGTTTAGCATGATTATGGGCGTATGGATGGAAAGTGGAATCAAAACAGTGATGGTTACTAGACTTACTAGCCACATCGCCTATATAACATGATCCCTTAGATTTTCGCCCAAACCCTCGAAGGGGTCTTTTAAAATCTGCGCGGGAAGAGAAGCAACTGGTTCATTCTATGTTTTTTCTTTGCTCCCAGACCAGCATGGAAGAATTTACCTTACTTAGCTACCTATTCGGGGAACGTTTTTCTCCTAATACGGGTATAGTTCTATGAAAATAAGTATGGCAAGTCATGTCTTTGTAACGATGCCTTTGCTGGCGAGAAAAATATAGGTAATTAATTAAAAATATAAAATATAATATTATTTGATCACAATGATAAAAAAAAAATCATTAAAGTCTGAATCAGCTCAACGCAAGTTACACTCAACGTATTATTAATACTATAAATAACAGTCATTGAAAACATAATTAAGCAGTTCAATAATAAAACACATAAATATTTTTAATCACTGACCATTGTGTAACCCAACGTATTTACTTCAGTATAAATCATCTTTATTAAGCGAAATACGCGGTAAGAATTTAAATTAAAACAATTATTCATGGAACTATAATAAATTGAGTCCATTGAACAAAAATGACGAACCATAATTTTCAGTAAATATTTAAACAGTTTTCGAGGTCTGTTCAACTTGATACATGAAATTGTCTCTCCAGTCACGTAAAAGCGTAACTTCATTAGTGCCTTTTTATAGAAATAACACGAAGCAAGGTGCGATATCAAAAATGGAACCGGTTGATCATTTTGCCTTTCGTTTCCCCCTTTTTCTCGGTATCATTTTAATCATTAACGGTTGCGCCTGTTTTTCACGCTCGGCAATGTCAAAAGGAGGTAAAATAAAAAAAAGTATGTAAAGGAGAACGAAACGCCTCTTTAAAAATGCTACAGAATTTTCGTAAAGGTGCTTTTGCTTTTGACTCAATAGCACGCGCAAATTATGTAGGTATAACGTCTTTATCCCTTACGGGGTAGACGGAGACTTTTTTTTTAACGGAGAGGAAATATTTATGGATGCCCTAGGCACGGGGATGCCTAGAGTTATGTGGGACTCCCCCCGAAGGGGTATACCCGAACTATAAACACTCCGGCGTTGCCTCAATCCGGTGTGACGGGGACGCAGTGGGATGCCACTAGGGTTTCACCACTAACGCCCCCCGGTGGCCCCGGCTTCCGCCAGGACCGCGGCAAGAAGGGTAGGGCCCGTACGCTGGGCCAGTCTTCCCTTAGACGATGAGACCGTGCAATGCAGGTAGGTAAGTAGGTAGGTAGGTAGGGGTAGATAGAGCCTAAGGTAACAAAACTTTAAGGCCACCTTTAGCATGATTAAGGGCGTATAGGTGGAAAGGGGAATCAAAATATTGATGGGTAGCTAGCCGCGTCGCCTATAACATTATTCCTATGCCCATTACCTCGATGGGCTTTTACCATCTGCGCGGGAAGAGAAGCAACTGGTACTTTACTCCCAAACCTCCATGGAAGCACCAAACCAGCATGGAAGCAATTTACATTGCATTGATAAGGAAAAACATGGGGAGTTTACTGTGAGAGTGTTCTACGGTGGGTCACAAATCAATTAGTTGAACTGTATGTTTGGTTCAGTAAACGTTTGTACCATTTATTTTATATTTTACGTAATTGCAGGGCATACCTAACATATTTTCCGTCACAGCCGAGGGGTAAAAGCAGCGTTTAATTTATTTAGAAAATATACAAAGTAACATCTTTTGTATCTTCATCAGTTTTTATTTTTGGAGCGCCCTTTATGGTAAAACACGTAAATTTTTACGTGTAACATTTTTAATTAAATTTATTTATCTTCCCGGTGCGTTTTCCGCTTATTTGTAAAGTGATTTTTTATCCAATTTAAAAGAAATCTTAAAAACATTTTGTCATAAATATACATACGGTGCTATATTGCTTTAAACACTTCTTTATTTTCTTACTTTGATCACATTTTTGTACTTGGTGTTCAAAAAAAGAACAATTCGCATTGGTTTAACATAAAAAGCTATCATAATTCATACATATATCACGTCTTTATCCCTAATGGGGTAGACAGACATAATGCAACATATAAGATGTCACTTTTCATACAACTATAATGGAAGGCGATCCTTTATTTTTGCTCGTCAATGTAGTTGATAACCATAACTCTTGCCAATTAATTAAAGCTCTTCTCAAATTTATCACAAACAGACAGGCTAGGCACTTTGTTTAAAAATAAGTATCCCTACTTAAAACCCCTATGTAATATTTCAAAAGAGTAAACTAGGGCATTTACCTCATTTAATTTACAGTACTTTCCACCGACCGCTTCCTACGCCATATTTCATCATGGCGTCATAAATATTGTACGTTTTGTTTCAGTATGGCCTTTACGCGTCGTTCGTGGGCGGATTTGTATACGCCGTTATGGGTACGTGCCCACAGATCAACATTGGGCCCACAGCGCTGCTATCCCTCCTCACGTTCACGTACACCAGTGGGACCAGTCCAGACTTCACCGTGTTGCTGTGTTTCACATCTGGTGTTGTTCAACTCGTTGCGGGCATGCTGCGTCTAGGTATGTTTATTAACTTACTACATAAATAATATGGATACTAGAAAGTAATTAAATTTGGTGCGAGAGTTTGAAATATCTCAATTCATTTACTTCAGCATTAAAGATGAAATAGGTCATTTAATACTACATAAACCCCCAGAGGGTTTTTCAATAGTGGCATATGAACCCCAATTGTGTTATTTTATATATATATTAAATAAATAAATAAAAAAAAAAAAAATTAATAGGTAATTACAACATAATTAAAAACTAAAAGTAAATTGAATTATGTTCGAAAATTCTTCAAATTTTGACTCTACTATTCCGCGTTTAACTAATTACTCGTAGGGTCTGTTTTACCACTCTCTGTTTACTCCTTGGTACATTAAAAGTCAGGTATCGATGATATCATTTCTGTCTATTTTGTATTGAGGTCCGGCCACACCAGTGCGTAAAAAACATCGACGGTGCGTTTGCACAACAAAATGTATGAAAAAACGGTGAGAGAACGTGTCGTATGAGACACGTCACTGCGTATACGCTCCTTTAGTAAATAAAGACGTTACTATAGATACCGGACACTTAGATATGAAGACTTTACCAAAGAGTGGTGAAACAGGGCCAACATTTTTTTTTCCTGTAAAGCAGGTTTAATGTTTGTGAATTAATTGTTTACTTATAGTACTCAAGTAAAGTGATATCCTATTTCTAGGGTTCCTAGTGGAGTTCGTGTCATTGCCGGTCGTCTCGGGATTTACGTCAGCAGCTGCCTTGACTATAGCGTCTTCTCAAATCAAAGGTCTATTAGGCCTCAAATTCAGTGCTGAGACTTTCATATTAACCTGGAAGGGACTCTTTAAACACATAGGAAACACAAGATTACCAGACACGCTACTTAGTTTAGCTTGTTGCATACTCTTGTTGGGTATGAAGGTGAGTTGTACTTAGTTTCTTTTCTAAACAGTAATTTACTGTACCCGGCCGTTAAGATTGCACTTCGGTCTTTGGAAAGAGACAATTGGCATTACGTAAGTTAGAGTCAAAGTCAAAGAGTAGAAGTCAAAATTAGCCGAGAAACTATGTGCAATCTTTATGGCCAGGTTCTGTGAAGGTTCATACTGCTACGAATACGATTAAGATGGGCACAGCGTTGCTTATATTATTATTATGCACAACTTTATTTTGCTACTCCGCGAAATCAGGAGGTCAAGTCATGCAGTGGAAAATAAATAAGGAGGTAGTCATCTAAAATACTTAGTGCGATGATTGAATGTACGAGTAGTGCGGATTTTTTAAAGCACTTCACTCAATAGTAGTATAAATTTGTGTATTGCTATAAAATTACAGTGGCTAGATTAATCAGATTTGTAATTTTCGTCTTATCTACTCGTATTTTAAATTCAGCACAATTTTTCACCATTTTTGAGTGGCGGTTTCACATTATGCGCTTTCAAAAATCGGATATTGTGCGGAGTAGCAAAAGGTTATACATTTAGTTTAAAATGAACTTCCACAAAATAATGGTTGAACCTGTAGAGTTGGTATACCTAGCGTTGCTTGTTTTTCTGTCCGACTTTTAGAAGCCTGTCCGTGGAAAGACAACCGCATAAACCACAGCTAAATACGCTTTGCATTGCCGTTTGTTACTTAAATAGCATTATACAAAGCTGTAATGTTGAAGGCGTACCGTTTTGCTCGTCAGTGTATAGTGCTGGTACGGCGGTGCCGAATATGTCAAGCTTAGGCGTATAAGTGCAAGTAGCTTACAATTGAAAAATTAATTGACAAATCTAGGTTACACTTGTCAATATTATGAATTTTACCACCACATAAACTTGGATTAGCAGTTAACTCAGAGTTTTAGTCAACTCTAGCCCTGCCATAGAAGCTTGTCATAGATTTTAAATACAAATGTTTCATCACAACGATATGATTTTCTTGTATTTTAAATGTAGACGTCTAGCTTTATTCCCTTAACAGCAAAGGACGGTACCGTTTTGATAAAAGCTGCATACAATTTTCAAGAACATGTTTTCATATTTCGTCTGTACATTTTGTCTGCCAAATTTTTACCTTGTTAAAGAAAACTACAACATAACTATGGTTGTATTTATAGACATTGTTTCTATTCTTAGCGTTTCGTGTGAAAAAAGGGTGAAGTTAAAAATAATTTTCATTATTTTTTCACGATCACGGTACATTTGACCTTATCCAAATCCATCCATTGTTTCACATTAGCCAACAGTTTACGGTGGTCCCATTGGCTACTTAATACCATTAAACTAACGGGTAGGTAATTGAAAACAGCGCATAGAGGCTGTAAACAACGGAGCTCGTAGATAGCCTGGAAGACTGGGTGACCACCGCATTTCACTTGCTAACGTATCGAGTTTCTCGATGCATAAATCACATATACATTTCAGGTAGACATACTACCACTACCGCTGCACAATCTATTTCAATTAGAAATTCCAAGCGAAGCTCAGATAAGATAAACTTTCCGCGCTGTTTTCATTAAAGATTGGTGGGATGAGCTTGATAGAAAGTGGGTGAGAAATTAGTAGACGCATTTTCAATGGTCTGGGGCCCGATTATTAAAGCACATCACTCGATAGTGGTAAAAATCTGTTTGTCTTCAAAACTACAGCTCGAATTAAATTTTCAACTGTTCACAAGATTAAAAATGAGGGCTGCAATCTGTAATTTTCTTCAAAATAATGATGGGTTGCTAGCCACATCGCCCAGCATGATTCCTCAGATTTTTGCCCGTTCCCTCGATGGGTTTTTACCATGTACGCGGGAAGAGAAGCATCTGGTGCATTCTATGTTTTTTCTTTACTTCCAGACCAGCGTGAAAGAAATTTGATTGGAGTGCTAGGACTTTGTTTAATGCCTGTATCTGCATTCGGTACATACTTACATTGTTCTGTGCCGGTGAAAAAAAAAAAGCTAAGATGATTAGATACATTTCACAAGATGGGCTAGGTCGTCCGTGGGTAGAATTACTTCCCATCAGGTGGCTTGCTTGTTTGCCTTTCTTGTTCTCTAAAAAGGTTACCTGATCAATGAAAAATGGAGCGTAAAGTTATGTACTTTATATTTCTAGGCATTAGCTAATGCTGATAATTCTTCCATGCTAGTCTGGGAGTAAAGAAAAAACATAGCATTTACCAGTTGCTTCTCTTCCCGCGCAGATGGTAAAAGCCCATCGAGGGAATGGACGAAAGTCTTAGGGATCATGTTATCACTATTTTGATTTCCCTTTCCTCCTATACGCCCTTAACCATGCTAAACGTGGCCTTAAGGTTTTGTCTACCCCGTAAAGGGCGTTAAGACGTAATGTATGTATGCATGTAGCTAAATAATCCGCATCCCATGAGAGCCACTACGTATATTATTATGTTATAGACCTTTTAGGCTTGATGATTACTCAACTACATTAAACCATAGTGAATAGATAATCTTATTCCTGCATATGAGCCAAACATACTGCGACTTTTTATACGACAAGGAAGGCAAACGCACCTATGTCAGCTGATAGCAGTCATCTATAGCCACCCGCCATACTAGAGGATTACAGGTGTGTTGCCAACTTAGAGGGCTAAAATAAAAAACCTCATGTGCTATTTGCACTGGCTGTCTTACTCTCCACGCCAGAACACAGCAGTACAAGCACTGCTTGGCGGCAGAACTAGCGAGTAAGACTGTGGCAACAATCCGGAAAGACTTCGCACGGACCTTGGACTTTATATACATAGCTAATTCATTGATAGTACCTACTAAAAAAGATGCTGTTGTAGTTACACCCATAGCTACAACTAAAATTTATGTAATATATCAAAAGCTACGATGGTGAAAATTTTAACTTAGCATTATATATAACTGCAAGAAAACGTAACCAATTTCGTCAATAATTCAAAACGTTGCATCCCGATCCCGAGTGCGGTCGGCGCTCCGAGTTGGCGAACTAACTGCAACAGATGTAGGTGAGACCGTGCCCTAATTCCACCTTGGCTGGCTGAAATTCTATGATATTAGTAAATTTTCATTCTAATCCTCAGTTCAAATATGGTTGGCTGGTCCAAGACAATACGAAGGTATTTGCAGGGTTGTAATGAAACTAAGCGTCTCAGTTTTGCTAGATTACCTGAAATTTAGTTTTAGTATATTTGATATATCTGAAAACGTTGAACCTGAATAGTCGTTTTTTTAAGCGTTTTGGTTGATTTCGGACAATTGGCAATGTACAGTATCTGCTCCCTTTGTATCCGATCACCCTTGGTCGGTTTACAGGCAAGAAAAAAAAGAAACCCAGGGTGATCCTACAAGATCAAGGTTTTTGGGGTTCGTCTGTAAATAACCCTTTTTTTTCATGAAGGCATTAATGCAAGTGAAATGTATACATGACATTTATGCCACAGTTTCTTTAAACATTAATAGTACATTGTTGTAGAGGCTGGAAAGTGAGCAATAGATGGACGAGGGAGTTCGAGGGCCGAGCCGCAGGTGAGGCCCTCGAAGAGAGACGAGTCCATCTATTGCACTTTTGGCCGAGACATTACATAGTGCTTTTCACGACTACTTCGAGGAAATAAAAAACATGAACGTAAATACAACAGTAAAGTTTCACTCTCCCGCCAAATTTTACTTTAAAGAAAAAAAAACGAGAGCGCTCTAGTGGCCAGTCACGCAAAGGCTTTTTTTGTTATGTTATTTTATTAAGCAAAGCGCTTCGAAGTGCTTATTAAACACACCCATAGTCGCGTATAGTTTTAATATGACGTGACAAGGACGGACTGACGACTCTGACTTTAAAACAGGACTTAAACATTAAAGACAAAACAATTTACATCAGGCGTGGCTGTATGGACGTAGTTTCCTTTGCCTCTCCCTGATGGGATAAACCTTGAAAAAATTTAATATGAAGCACACGACGTGTTCTGATTGGTCGATTTTGTGTAATAGCATCACAAATTGTGTTCTGATTGGTGGAATCAGGGATCAGCATGCCGATGTGATTGGACGACTTGGTCTTTGAAACTGTCCAACAATGTTATTGTTGGCCTGTTTGAATTCATAGTTGGCCTGTTCATTCAACCTACAACTATACTTTGTTTTGGGGCCCCATTACTGACCATCTTTTGCCACATTTCCGAGCAGTGGCGTGAAAAAATAATGATTTTGCACAATCAGAAGATTAAAATAAAATTAAGATGTATTTTCATACAATGAGTCGGTTAAAAGACCGTGGAAATTTGTAAGTAATTAAGGCCTTAAACACCATGTAATGAAAAACACGAAAACGTCTGAAATCCATCAATCCTGCAACGCGGCCGGGGCATGGGTCAGTTGTTTATTGTCTCCTTTAAAGTAGTTCATAAGTGTATCAATTGTTGCACGTATAACTACGGTTTACTTCAGTCATGTTATACCGGTCAATACCTAATTGAAACTAGAAAACTTATCAAATTCATCGGTTAGGTATATAGTACGTGTTATTAATTATACGTAGATACAACGTTATTTAGAACTGCTGGCTTCTATTTGTTTGGCCTGCGTCAATGTTTTTTTCAGCATTTGTAAAGTAAAACCTAGATTCAAATCCAAACCTATTCGTTTTTGTTTAACAGAGCAAAAGTATTCCGCGAATAATTTAGTTATTTGGCAGTTTCACCAATATTTGCGCCAGCTTGAATAGCTTTACAATTTGCTAACAAGGTTTCAAAAGTCGCGTGTTTTAGTCAACTTTTCAAACAGTTTTTATCGTTTGCTTTCCGGTATTTTCATTTGTTATGTTTTAAGTCATCATCACTATCACTATCACTACATAGTATAAAACAAAGTCGCTTTCTCTGTCCCTATATCCCTATGTATGCTTAAATCTTTAAAACTACGCAACAATTTTGATGCGATTTTTTTTAATAGATAGAGTGATTCAAGAGGAAGGTTTATATGTATAATACATGCATAATATACCGTGCGAAGCCGGGGCGGGTCGCTAGTTATATTATATTAGACAATGTCTTCCAACCATCTTTATCTAATCGTCCGTCCATTTTGCGGGAGAACTTCGTGGTTGGCTCTCCAAGACCCAACGGCAAGCAGTTCTATTCTACGAACGTAATTGAATATTAAAGTAACCATGCCGTTTCGTCTTTCCAGGCTTTGAAAGACATTCGCATTAAGGACCCAGAAGATGAGAAACGTCGCAAAGGCGTAATGGCACTACAAAAGAGCTTGTGGTTCACGGGCGTGGCCAGAAACGCTGTGGTGGTCGTGTTAGCGGCGGTTGTAGCGTTCTTCGTTTATTTAGATGTCGGGGACCCATTGATACTTACTGGTAAGAATTTGATAAATACTAACTAAACTAAGTTTTTATTTAACTCATTTTAAGAAAAAAATACTCAGTGTCGACTCTTACATTGTCAAGTTACTAACACCATGTTCAAGTCAATCCTACCACTTGTTGTGAGTAAAATTTGACATTTGGAAAGAAACTTAACATACCCACACACGTTGCTAGTTAAATAAGAGTTTGTTTAGAAAAAAGATCGTACTAAAATTATGTCAACGACTACTTGCATCTGAAGTCAGTAGGTAACTGTCTTTTTCGTAATGAACAAGATAGGTAGGTACGCGATGCTTAAACATCTCTAATTACGTTGGATAGTACAGATTCTCATTATATTATTAACATGTGTATTTCATAGACTACAGTCAAACGAAATTTTAAAATGTGTAGGTCTTCAGCGATGAATTTATAACTGAGACTTAGTCTACTTAACTATGACAAATTATTATTTACTGCTTGTCATAGCACAGACAGACTTTGGCATTCCAACTTAGTTTGTTTTGAAACTGCAGTTAATCTCATGTATAATGTCAGCAATCGATTGAAACGAATACTGATATTCTGCGAGTACTATGTCCGTATTTCCCGTTCGTATTTCCAAAACAATCACGCGTAGAAACCCTGAAAATATTTCTTAGGCCGGCTTATCTTCGGCGAGGACGGCAATAAAATAAAATGTTTTCCGCCAATGAGCCCGAATCTATTTGGCTTGATGAAGCAACTTGAAGTTTTGCGGTAAAATGATATTAAGGTCCATAAAGGAACGTGAAGTTAATTTACGAAGTTTCGTACGCACATCCAAAGTGTAATTTAATAAAGTCCAACTTCTACACACGGCGTGGCATCGCTTTATATTTTTACAACTGCTGAAGTCCTTACGCCGCTGATTCTTTACAACGTTCAACTTTCGCTCCCCTTTCTTGGTAATTGCTAAGTGACAGCTTAATTATTTCTAATTCAACTTGCCCAAAATGTTTGTTAAACCACTCCAATAATTTGTTTTTTAAGCCAGCGGCGATAAGCTCTTCCAAGTTGTGCCGAGATTTATTAAACTCTTAAAAATTGATAGCTCTGTGAGATTTTTCTTTAAAACTCTAAATTATAGCCCCCTCCGAAGACAAACAAGATTGGAAGCACCCAACTGCTCCCAATGGAAACTTTATTAACTGACAAATGTTCACTCAAGCACGACCACGACTAGAGATTGGCAGCGATCTCATGAATATCGGGAAAATTTTAAATTTCATTCCTGTCTCTCAGTATGGAAAATAGTAGTTTGCTGCTTTTTCGATCCGAATGCAGAAGGTAACCGGTTTTATGGAAATTGTGTTCTGTTATTGTGTTTTCTTATTTGGCAAGTCCGCGTGTGCAAAATATTTGTATTTGGCGCATTCAATTAAGTCCTAAGTGGAGCTCAAGGCTTGTTATGAAACTGGGAAACCCTGGCTGCTCGTAATATTATTATTAGGTAGGTAGTTACCCAATCGTATTTTGTTTGATGGAATTTGTGACGGGATATTTTGTCGGTTGTTTGTTCAATTACCGCATGAAGAATCTTTAAAAGTTTTGCAAATCGTAGAATATAGTACACTAAAATCTCTTAAAGATTAACATTGCTAAATAACATTTAACTAGCATTGAGAAAACTAGAACTAGAAAATGAGGTGCCCATTATTTTTGAAATTATATGACTACTAGCTTCTGCCCGCGACTTCGTCTGCGTAGAATTATTGTACATTATAAACCTTCCTCTTAAATCACTCAATCTATTAAAAAAACCGCATTAAAATCCGTTGCGTAGTTTTAAAGATCTAAGTATACATAGGGACAGACAGATAGACAGCGGAAAACTACTTTGATTTATACTATGTAGTGATGTAAGTGAGAGATACCTGAGATGCGCTCTACGTCATTAATTTGATTGCGACACGTTAATTCAGCAAATTTTTATGTAAATATTAGAAACGGAATTGTTTTTTTTTAAATCTCAATTGACCTTAGTCACGGTTATTCTCGATGATTAGATTGTGGTATACAAAATGGTGCAGTGTACATTCTATATTGACGAAAATATCATAGTGTTTCCCAAAAGTGTGATTCGATTTCCAAAATTGTGATTTCTTCTATACTGGTCTGGGAGGATAGAAAAAACAGAGAATTTACCAGTTGGTTCTCTTCCCGCCCAGATGGTAAAAGCCCATCGAGAGAATGTCTTAGGAATCATGTTATAGGCGATGCGTCTAGCAACCCATCACTATTTTGATTTTCCTGTCCACCTATACGCCCTAAGCTAAACGTGGCTTTACGGTTTTGTTAACTAAGGCTCTGTCTACCCCGTGAGGGATAAAGACGTTATATATGTATGTATGATTTCCAAAATATTAATAAATTCTGTTCCATTTATCAAAATAACATTTATTTCAATAAATTGATATAAACTTAGGCTACCTTAAAATAACTTAGTAAAATAAAACTTATGTTAAAAATTTAAATAAATTGGGACCTTTAGGTAGGGTCCCCATCACGCAGCCAGCATTCCCGCGTTGTATCGCAATTGCGAGTCTTATAACCGTCTTGTTCCATTTATAACCGTCGGTTAAAAATGTATCTATTAAAATATTTTATAGGAAAAATTACTCCCGGTCTGCCGACTCCGCAGGCTCCTCCCTTCCACACTACAGTTGGCAACGAGACAATTTCTACAGGCGGGATGCTGGCTCACCTCGGATCCGGTCTACTGGTGGTCCCACTGGTGGGAATCATCTCTAACGTCGCAATCGCTAAGGCTTTTTGTAAGTATTACCTTTACTATTAAACGAACCACTATCGTTTCTATTTTTTTGTAGAGGATGATCTTTCAAACGGCCCTAATAATTTAGATGAAAATTTAGTAATAAATTTGGCCATGAAAATGCACGTCGAAATAAAAAACTTACTTTTGGCATTATCAGTCATGATGAGAGTCAAAGAAAAGAATGTACGATTGCCCCTTATCATGTAAAAAAAGATGTAAAACTATATGTAGGTAAAACGACTCTATATAATTTTCATTATTTTAATTAATTATGGCGAAGGCTAAGTTTTTCATCAGAAATAAAACTAAAATACAGTGAAACTATAATTTAATAGTGCATCTAATGGTGCTTTCGCTGCATAAAAACTATTCATCCGACACACTTCATGGTAAACCGTTTACATTGTGGCCGTCGCCTTTGCGCTTTTGCGCCTCTATTTTTCTTTAAAAGTATAACAAAAGTCGAGAGTTGTGAAAGCGGTTAACTTCTACGCTCGCTTCACTTTACTAGCAACATCTAAACACTCTGTGACAAGATAAACACCCTAAAGCAAAGCCTTACTCCCGGGGATCTTATACTGTCTAGGAGCGAAACTTAATGAAATAAAAACAGTGTTGGAAAAAATAAGTGTCAAAGCCGATGCGTGAATAGAGTTTGGATCCAAGCTGAGCCTCTAGTGTAAGTAAAGTTTTTGACACGAAAAACATCGCAACGCGTAACGCGTTTAGGTTTGAATTTGACATTTTGACGCCAACGCGTTCGAGATGTACTTATTTTGTCATCGAAAACTAAGCACGAGCACTTCAAATTTGTTAATTAAACTAAAAACGTGTCGATAGCGTTGCCATTACCATGTAAATTTCTATGGGAAAATTAGCAGTACCACTAGCAGCCCAAAAAATCTTTCAAAACGCGACAGGTAAATGTTAGAATTTGAGTAGTTAGTATCCTCCTGTATAGCAACAATCATTTAACTTCAGATAGGTACCTATCTGCTCGTGCCATGCAGGCTTGAAAATGAAAATGGTACACGGTTTTTAAACTTTGATACAACATGAAATTCCCAGAGCGTGATTTAGTTTATTTTTAGAGGCCGTTCGTGCCGTTTGATGCAAATTTTATTTGTATTTTTTACTCTGGAACGGATCAGGTACAGATTTTGGCTCGGCCTACGGTCCCATTGGCGCAGGCCACTTACCTTTCAAGCTTGTAGATATCTCCACAGACTAGTCTTTTGACTAGATAAGGATACTACTGAGAGAATTATTCAACGGGAGACTCTTTGAAGTTTGATTCCTTTCGAAAAAACAAAGAAGGTAACGTAATAAGTCTTGACTAAGGAATAAAAACAACATTCTAGGGCTCCGAAAAAATTGAAAGTGGTGTTTAGTTTATGTATGGAATAGGTAAACAATAACTAGCTACGGAAACCCCAAAAAAATACCTGAATCATGCACGTCTTCTAACTATATAATAAATTGCGGTTTTTCTCAAATAAGCAAATAATAACTTACTGTGAGGGCTTCCTCCGTGTTTTTTTATAAAAACATACTTGTCATCCATCAAATTTTGTCACATGGCAGGGAATGCGCTGCCCTTTGCAGAATGGGTTACCGTTTTAAATAAATGTTCGTATTTTTTTTATAAAATGGGTTACATGTAACCGCGGCTCTGTTACTGTTATTTATTTCCAGTTTCCTAATCTGTCGCTATTAATTAATCTTTTTTGTGAACCTTACTTACCTTACGTAGCTTAGCTTAATACGAATGATCCAATAGTGCGTTTGATTACATTATCACAAATCGATATTTCCAAAAATGTTACATCTCATTACACGTCTCATCACGTTATTTCAGCTAACGGCAGAACATTGGACGCGACTCAAGAAATCGTCGCATTGGGGGCATGCAACTTGGTCGGGGCCTTCTTCCGGTCGTTCCCGGTAAACGGGTCGTTTACACGAAGCGCCGTGAGCGATGCATCGGGAGTACGAACCCCTGCGGCAGGATTCTACACAGGTATGAACTCGGCCATGTTGATCCCATGCTGCTCTGGGAGCAAAGAGAAAACGTAGAATGTACAAGCAGCTTCTCTTCCCGCGCAAATCGTATGACTATCCAGCGAATAGGCGATAATCTTAGGAATCATGTTATTGGCGATGCGATATTTTTATTCTCCTTTCCATGTATACACTCACATGTTTCCCTGTTGATTCTATCCCATTTATAGGGATAAAAACGTGACTATTAATGTACCTATGTACATATTTATGAACTCTGCCTCTAGTGTAAGTTTGCGCCACAAAAAACGTCTTGAACAAAAAATTTATTGACCTTGTGTTAATAACAGTTAGGTTTTATTGTACACTAGCTTCTGCCCGAGACTTCGTCTGCGTAGAATTATACATAAACCTTCCTCTTAAATCGCTTTATCTATTAAAAAAATCGCATCAAAATCCGATGCTTAGTTTTAAAGATTTAAGCATACATAGGGACGGACAGAGAGACAGACGACTTTGTTTTATACTATGTAGTGATACACTAACTGTGTGTTATTAAAAATTAAACAAAATTAATTTATGGTTTACGAAACTTAAATTCAGACGTCATTCCAATCGCGTAATATTCTTTTGAGTAGGTATACACAATATTATTCGCAGTATACCTCGAAATCAGAATTAAAAGAATACAAAAAGAATGCAATAAAGCCTCTAAAGGTCTCATTGTCCATTCATAACCGCATGAAATCGATGTAACATGTATGAAAGATACGCAGCACTATCTGCCGTCTGATTGGTTGCGGTTGGCATACGACCAATCTGCTGCCCACATTTATGTTGCATACGACATTGTTTGATTTGTGTCAATACTGGATGACCATTCCTATGCAGGTGTCTAAAATATGACTAGAATTTAGTAATTCTAGTATTTATTTGAGATTATAACAAATTGGGTTACGTGGGATGGACATCGAAGCAAAGACAGTGACAAGAAGGTTGCGAGGCGACTTGGGCGCATCAAACTGAGAAGCAGAAGCATGTTCACGACAAATACGAGTGTCGGAAAGAAGGGAGGCTCTGATTTGAGATTTGCCCAGCAGTGGGACAAACGGCCTAAAATAAATCAGTGATCAGGTAGTGCATTCCCTTCAACAATCATGATCCGTAAATTGACTATAGACACAATTATGAACTACAATGCAAACAAACTTTTGGTGTATATTTTTTATTCGTTTAGTTGTTAAGTTTGCACAAATAGAAATTATGCACTATGTCAACAAATTTTTGGTAAAATATCCAGGTATTAATTATACTTCGTTGTGATATGTGGTTTACAATAGCAAATGAATAAATATCATGTGTATTTTGCAGTGTTTGATGAGTCTAACGGCTTTACTAAAAGGTTTGTTTATATTTCCCACAATTTTCATGATAAATAGAGTGATTACAAGTTGTCCACAATTTTAATTGTGTAGATGGTAGGTAGGTACATTACACAATTTTTACCTACATGACATTTTATAAACTCGTTTTTCATCTAGCTTGATTATTTTGTCTTTGATAACAATGATACTCATATGTCAGATCACATTATTTTTGTCTTTGGCAGTGTCAGATTAGACATATTATACGATTTGCTACAAAGTCTGTAACTTTTTACGAATCCCAAAGGTTAGCTTTATGTACCTAAGCCAAAATATTTGAAAAGTACCCTCATTCTATTACTTTTAAATCAAAATTAGGATAAATCATATCAGTCAGTCCGACTTGTAAAGCACACTCGTAGCCTACTTCACTAAACTTGACGTTATAAAGCCGGGTTCCGCAACGTTTGTCATTTTGTTATAATTAAGGGCACCATTATATTTTAAATGGATTAGTAAGATTGTGACATATTGGGGGAAGGGAGAGGTATGGAGCATTTTAGGACTCAAATCCCAATATGAACACATACGTCTGTACATGCAAGTATAATGAGAGAAAAGTAAAAGTTCGGTATTTGACCTAAGGAATTTAAACACATAGATTTAATGCTCAAACTTCTAAGATGGAATTCAGAAAAAGAATTTTAAAACATCTTACTTAAACTTTATTTTCAATCGCCAGAACGCTGCTCTCCAATGGCCCGTAATTGTGAGGTCATAAAACTGGTAGGTAAACAAGTTTAGTAAAGTGAGTGTATTAAAAAGTTTGCGAGATTGTAAGTAAACAATTTAATGCCTAGTTAAAAAACTACAAACTTACCTATATTGTTTGAAAAGGCAAGCTGTCTGTTAAGATGATTTCTAATCACTTTTTAAGTCGAAAAGTAACATTTACGTAACTGATTGAATGAGGTTTATACTCCATTATATTAAGGTCCATATTTATTATGAACAAAAATAGTTAATTAATATGTATTGCATTGCACGTTGGTTGCTGAGTAGGAAGTTCTTTTCACATTTAGTTATAGGTATATCTACTCGTACATATATAAAAAGGAATCCCTACTTCCCTTGAACGGCTGGACCGATTTCGCTAATTCTATTTTTATTGTGTTCATTATTGTCAGGACAAAGTTTTCATGTAACAATATTTTGAAAAAAAAAACTGGTACGGGGCAGCCGATGGTAACAGCTAATCTTAAATAGTTTTTACAAGAAATAAGTATCCAGATGGTCCTAGTAAAATGTTTATGACTGTTTTATAGTACTTACTTCGTTTTCACACTTCTCTTAACGCGTAAAGTTTGGATTCGTGTCTGTGTGAACAGTATTAGCCTTTACGTGTTCACATTTGGTTGAAATGAATGTTCGCGACGCCATTAAAGGTGCGATAGACCTTTTTGGAGGGTTTTGGACTAGCTTATCTAAAGTGTCTGGCTTCCAAAGCTGCGGTAAAGCCTTTCGACATTGTTCTTTTGGTACATTAAGAAAATAATCGATTAGGCTCCGCGGTTTAGATTTCATCAGTAGGTAACTAAAATACAAAATGGTTGTTCTACCAGTAATGACTTACGCGGCAGAGACGTGGACACTCACAGGAGGACTATTCCATAAGTTCAAAGTCACCCAGCGTGCTATGGAGAGGGCTATGCTCGGTATCTCGTTGAGAGATAGGGTCCGCAACGAGCATATCAGACAAAAGACGTAAGTCGTCGACATAGCCCGAAGGATTAGTACGTTGAAATGGCAATGGGCTGGTCACGTTTGCCGTAGAACTGACAACCGTTGGAGCAAAAGTATCCTAGAGTGAAGACCACGTGTGGGAAAGCGTAGTGTGGGACGCCCTGCGACGCGTTGGACGGATGACCTTAGGAGGACAGCTGGCAGTGGCTGGATGAGGGAAGCCGAGGATCGCGAAAGTTGGCGCAATATGAAGGAGGCCTACGTCCAACAGTGGACGGATAATGGCTGTAGATAGATAGATAGATAGATAACTAAAATACTTATCGCCCTGTTGAATGAGTTTTATTTCGACACCTACTCTATACAACATTACTCACAACTTTATTATTTTGAAATATTTTTATCATTGTGCACTTTTTTGTATCGCTTGCGTGTTTGGTATCGCGAGACTGTGCTACAGTATGCTTAGTTTTCGGTCACAACGCGTTTGCGTTAAAATGACAAATGCTATGAGAACTGTTTACTAGCAACGCTTACCTAGAAGCTCCAATGTCTTTGGCTTCTAGATAAGCGTTGCCAGATTATGGAATTGCTCCCCGTTTAGTGGATATCCACGTGTTTCGAAATTCCCCGAATTTCTAATTTACCCGCACCATACTCGTTTTCCATTCTACAAAAAAAGTCCATGAACTAAAATGGTTGTCCTACATGAAATGATGAAACGTTCCCGAAGAAAACTTCTAAAAGCGTAGCAATATTTTCACGTATGCAGGAACACAACGGCGTCGCAAACTGGAAACTTCATAAATCACAAAGTCCGCGTCATAGTTTACAGTCAGTGCCCCATGTGGTTTTAAAATTTTAAAGAACTGAATGTCGGGAAGTTTTTAGCTGGATATCAAGCTTTCATGTAAATCTGCCTATTTCAATTTGATTCTAGTTTAGTTAGGCATTTCACGTACATGTATAAATCACGTCTTGGTCCCTTACGGGGTAGACAGAGCCTAAGGTAACAAGATCTACAGGCGGCGTTTAGCATGATTGTGGACGTATAGGTGGAAAGGGGAATCAAAATGGTGATGGGTTGCTAGCAGCAGACTTTAGCCCATTTCCTCGATGGGCTTTTTTACCATCGAATCCCATGAGTCTGTGCTGCTGTTTGAGTTACGGTCCATGAAGTCTCAGTATGCTATTTGGATTTGTCCTGCTGTCTCACTCGCTCTTATGGGTTTGATACTTCAATCGGCCGAATGAGGGAGACAGCAAGACAAATCCGAATAGCATTTTATGAGCTCACGGTTTGTACGAGATTATGTACTAAGTGTACCTACTCAGGGCAACATACAATACAATACCATAAAACACATAAACCCATAACAATAAAACCATGTCAGCAGGAAAACCCGGTAAGCGCCCAGTTTTTTAAATTACGAGCCATCTAACAGCAAAACTTTTACTATTTTCAAACAAAACATGTTAGATAGATACAAAATGTAATCCAGACAATCCTCTGGAGCTTACCGCGGGCTTCTACTGCGGAAATAGTGAGAAGGTACCATTTTTATAAGATTCTAAAGTAGGTTACAGTCTAGTAGGCATTATTTTAGTCCGGTGGATTTCTTGAAATAATATTTATCATTTCATTTTTCTCAGAACACTTTGTTTAGAGTGTAGTTGCGACTGTAAACATACTATTATAGAGTCTTGATTTCTGCTTCACTATTTTTTGTTGACATTTGTTTTTGAGCTTAGATCGAAAAAAAAAACCGGTCAAGTGCGAGTCGGACTCGCGCACCGAGGGTTCCGTATCATTATCTATAAATATCTAAAACCAGTGTAAGCAGAGCCCTGTTCCAAAGCAAAATGTACGCAGTGTGGGGTTACTTTATATTGGTCACTGCTATATACAGACATACATACACATTTACGGTTTTCGCAATTATTCTTTAATCTGTGCTATAAGACCTACCTTCATACCAAATTTCAAGATTCTGAGTTCACGGGAAGCACCCTGTAGGTTTTGATTCCCTTGCAAGTGTCGAAAATTTGCGGCATAAACGGCTGTATCTTTTGATTGCGTTGGCTTAGAAGTTTGATTTTTTCACAGCTTCAAGGGACAGTAGACCTGAGTAATTGATATAAATTTCAGCTTCATACCTCCACGCGTTCCTGAGAAAAAGGGTCTTGACAGACGGACAGACGGACAACAAAGTGATCCTATAAGGGTTCCGTTTTTTCCTTTTGAGGTACGGAACCCTAAAAAGGAAAAAACATTTCCGAGACCAAAAAAAGAGGCTCGTAAACTGCGCCTCGCTTTATGCGCCCTATACAGATGCACGCACACAAGTGTAAGCTTACGCACAGGCTTACGAGCTCTTTACTTTTTAGTAGATCTAAATTAAAAATAGGCTGAATTTAGTTCATCGTTCTTGACCCGGTCATGTGGAATATAAATTAATTAAGTACCCACTTATTTTTGAGAAGAAGATTTCTTTTGTTTCTTACAGTCTCTCATTACTGTGAGACATAGCAGAAGGAAGTATATCAAATTATTATTATTATACGGAAATCGAGGGTAGTATGGATTTTAGGACGACCATAAACGTAAAAAGTACGGCATAGCTCCGACGTACGTCAATAAGAACGGTCGCCGTAATCCCCGCCAAGCGAATAAATCAAATGAAATGAAAATATGTCAGTTATGATCATTCACGTTTCATTGTTTATTCGTATGAAACTTCGGATTCTTCCGTACGCAGATAGGATTTCGAGTGCACAATAAAGGGTTTCTGTCATAGAAAAAATAATGCTGCGTGAAATCTTACTGTTATAGTCTTTTTATTAGAAAAAGTAGCATAGTTCTTGACCTGCAGGATAGCCAATCATTTATCGCTATCCCGCAAGAACTATGCTACTGTTTATTATGTATCCACAGATACCATTTCACTAAGCATTAATGTATTTATATCCTATAAAAAATATCAGTACTTACAATAAAAAAATCGGGCAAAAATATATTTGGGGAAAAATTGGGAACGTATTGAAAAAAGTCGTGTCAAGATAATTTTATATACTCGAAACCGACGAGCATCTATGAAGAGATTGATGAATGTGTATGAAGCGAAAGAGGTACGTCAGGATCGTAGCAAGCGGAACAAAGTAGCCTCTGCCTATCCCTAAGGGAAGAGGCGTGACGATGTGTATTTATGTACAATCAGAAATAAGTGCCTATAGTAAGTTTACTTTTTTGTTCACAGGAATAATAGTTCTGTTGACACTGGCCATACTGACTCCATACTTCTACTTCATACCCCGAGCTGCTTTGTCGGCTGTTATTGTTTGTGCTGTCCTACACATGGTGGATATTGCCATCATAAAAAAGCTATGGAAATCAAACAGTAAGTGCATTTATTTAACTACTTTCTTAAACATAACTTTGGTAGGACCTTGAGAGCTTACTAGCTAATCCTGCCGCCAACTAGCAGTGCGCTGTTGTGTTCCGGGTAGACAGTAAGTCAGCTGGGGAAAGTATTCTATCTTAGCTCTCCTAGCAACACCTGTGGAATCCTCTGGAGTTGCGCCTGCTCATGTGTGTTGACGCTTACTTACCATCGGGTCAACTTCTTCCTCATTTGCCTTTCTTGTTGTTTACTATAAAAACCCTTCAGTACTTATGGAACCGCATTAGAGTTAAGAAAAGTATATTAGTGATGCGTTTAACCTTATCTTACTAATATTATAAAGGCGAAAATTTGTAAATTTGGTTGGATGTTTGTTGCTCTTTCATAGCAAAATGGCTAATTTGATGTGATTGAAATTTGGTACAGAGTTAGTTACAGTCTGAGGGCCTTCCCTGGGACTGTAACTAAAATATAGGATAGTTTTTATTAGGAAAATAGCAAAGTTCCGGCGGGATAGCGATAAGCGAATCCATCGCAGACGGAGTCGCGGGCAACAGCTAGTGTATTAATAATCCGGTTTTACCATTAACTACAAACCCCTTGCCTATGTTACCCAGAACTAAAAAAGTACTATAAAATGAATCAATTATTTTACTTATTTTTACGGTTTTACCCGTTAGAAATTAAATTTATAAACTACACTAAAGTGTTTACTTGTTCTAGTTTTTGGTGGCATTTAGAAATTTACTAAATGTAAATTAAATTGTCTTGGCGAGGGTACTACCGTGCCCCCAGATATGAATCTGAATCATGAAAGTTACACAGGAGAAATAGAAATGAACAATACGTATGGCAAGCGCAAAATCATCAATTTGAAATGCTTTTCTAATATTTATGTGCTGCAATTTCAGTGTATCGTGTGTTAAATGCGTAAATACAGTCGAGCATTTATTTGTTTTAATAATTGCTAAAATGATAATCCAATTTTTGATTTTCGACACTTGTTTTGTTATTTAATTTTGTACATGTTTACAGTAATATTTAATTTTCTGGATGTAGCCCAGCAGTGAAACTAAAGCTGAAGAAAAACATACATAGTTTGCAATGAGATAAAATGAGAGTATAAAAATATTAATTCGATATTTACACGCTTCCTTTTTTTAACCGCCTGGACGACCAACCTGAAAAAAAAACACTATAATATTATTCGGGAGAGCGAGAAAGAGGCAAATACTTTTATTTACACAATTATTAGGATAATTCTATACAAGATAACCGTAGGTATATTTAAAATACACGTAATAATATATAACAGACAATTATAAAATCTAATTACATAAAAACCATTGCACCGAATAGTGTAACATGGGCCCCTTCCATAATTATAAGTATTATGTAAATAGATATATCAAATGAAAAATATTATATATATATAGAAAGCAGTTCGCAAAGAAACTTACAAAATCGGAAGTATGGATGGCAAGGCTTAATGAGCTCAATCGTATTTGAACAGTGTTATAATGAATTATGTCTGTGTGTCTAACTAAGTAGGTACAAGTCACTCTGTAATTGATAGAAGTAATATACTATACGGAATAGCCTCACGTATTATAAATCTTTTACCCTTGAATATGCAAGAATAGCATATTAATATGACAATTTTATCGTTGCTGCTGACGACTTTTAATAAATTTTGTATTTAATTATCACGAAAACCTTGTACTAATTCTACCACTGTTTCTATGGTTAATAAATACGTCAATCTTTTCCTTATTTATCCCACTCAGATTACATTATTAATAATGGTCAAATTAAGCAAAACACTCACCGAGTCTGGAAGTTTGACGGCTTTGCGCCTTTCTTCTGGAGTTAAGTCCGATTCCTCATTTATTTCCGCGACCCGTGTTAGTTTGTCGTCACGGTTAATCCTATTGATATCGACAAGGTTTTCTCGAAATATTTCGTACTTCCTTTTCTTTTCATCATCGGTGTAGTTTCGGTTGTATAGCACAATGAATTCGTCAAACAGCTTTGGTGCTTTTTCTAGATCGTAAACTGGTCCAGATTTTTGCGAAACACAATAACAAAACACTGTAAAAAACAGCAAATACAGAAGACCACGCTTCATTGTGTCCAGGTCACTCGCTCACAATCAGCATTTTTATCAACTTTTGTAGGTTTTATAATTCGCAACGGTTTTTAAGTTACGGCGGATTAAAACCGTGTAACATTAAAGATATCCTGATTCATAATAAAGCAAGGCTTATTAAAGAAAAAAGTGTTTGTAACTTGTTGACATTTGGTATGTCACGTGGGCAGAATAAACCGGTTATCTCACAGCGTTGGTCGTTTAATTCTGCACCTTTGATTGCCCTGGTTGCTGTATCTGTCTGCTCTACAGACAGTATAATTATAAAGTCAAGATACAAACTCATGTTGGTAATATGAGTTACTTAATAAAAGCCATGTTTGCGTTTTGTTTTTGCGACTAAATAATGAAATACTCACAGAGTTAATGTCGGTCTAATAAGTCAACAACAACAAAATGCAGTAATAAAAGCAAGTCGTTGTCTGCAGACCCCTAGTTTTTTATAAGACATGAATTTTAGTCAACGTAAACGTTATTAGGGTAAGACCTGTGTTACAAAAAATCGACGAATATATCCATGAACTGAGACCAATTACCTAGCTACTTGCAATCACATACACACATTACACGTGCTCGTGGAGTAGTTATTAGGTATGTTATTGGTTTTGATTCATGGACATATTCGCAACACACGGGTTATGGCGCTTGAAACGCGAGAGAATTTGTTTATTTGGAAGCAGTCAAACTTTTAGAAAATTCCATTGCAACAATGATAAAGTTCATCAATCCTAACTCAATTCGTACTCGTTCTCCGACAGTAAACAAAGAAGAATCGTTAAATTATGCATTACCAAACTTAAAGCCGCAATTAGTCTAAGGTGCCTCGGCTTCTGAACATTATGCATATTTAAGTGATTCAACGCATGTGACTCAATTAGGCAAGTCTAATAACGTAAAAGCTAAACAATTTCCGTGTAACGAGCCTATAATAATGAGCAACGAGGAAATTTCATCACCGACGGATGCCAAGAACGGCGTCTCATTAAATTATTCCCAGTGGAACGGTCTAAACCCTCCGACGGGTACTCGCCAAGTTATTATCGCTTTAGTCGGCCGAGTTTGATTGATATGTCTAGTGGACGACGGATAAATATAATAATCCATTAACAATATTGTGGTTGTAATTCGCACAGCGTTCAATAGTCACGCGTAATATTCTTCTTCCGTTAATTCCACGTACACTCGCGGACTTTATTGTTGAGCCACGATAGAACGTTGTCGCAATGTCAAAATATTATTGAAATTTGTTTGTAGACATAAATGTTACTTCACTATGAGAGCGCTTATGTATGCTCAACAATAATTAAAGAAGTCGTCAAGTGTACTAGACATGTGTAATTATTCTAGGTAAATATTTAGCAATATTTTCTTGAAATTTTCCATTAGGTATTTTCATCATTTGTGAAGACAAATTATTTCGTACCGTCGTATTTGCCTTTGCGTTTCATATTGTCGACTTAGATCGAGTTAAGTTTTTACAAAGTTAGGTTTTTACTTTCTGTTTGCTGAATAACAAGCACATATTATTCTTATCCCAAATAAAGAGGTAATCCTTGTTTGGGATGAGAACGTATGCGATGGAAATCAGTAACATCAGGGACACTGTCCTAACTAAACAGACCGAAACAAACAAGATTGTCCTGTCTAGGATAAAATTTGGGAATTCGTGCGTGATTGTCAAGCGTCCAACATCATACATACAACAATTTAAAGCTCTCGCGAAAAAAAAACAAACAATATTATGTAAAATTATCTTGTAATGTTTCCCTGTTTATAACCTTATTTACACGTAATCAAGTTTATAAGCTAGCATACAAGCACGAATATAATAGAGCGTGCATAAAAAAGTAGCAATCGAATTTATGGCAGGAAACTATGCAAGCGTACCAGCAAGCAATTAAGCATATTAACAAGGAAGTACCTACCAATGAAAGCATGCCAGCAAAATCAACGTTTATACAAATACAAATCAAAATAATGTCGTGCTTGTAAAAGTTTTTTTATTAAGTTTCTAAACGATACTGAAAACTAGAACAAATAGAAAAATCCGAAAAGTAAAGCTATGATTGGGAATCGAACCCGGACCCTCATCATTTCATAATGCGTGCTTTTAACTCTAGACCACACGTAGCAGGTGAGTAGCCTTCGAGTTCTTCTATTACATTTGGGATGATGAGGATCCGGGTTCGATTCCCGGCCATAGCTCTATTTTTTGGATTTTTCTGTGTTCTAGTTTTCAGTATCGTTTAGAAATTTAATTTCTAACGGGCAAAACCGTAAAAAAATAAAGAATAAAATCGAGAAATAAAATAGGTACTTGACTCATTTAATAGTAAGTTTTTATTGGTCTCAATGTTTTTTGTGTCTAAGATTTTTTTTAAACATCAGTTCACTAATGGCCCCGCAGTGTTTCGCTAAAGGATTCATCAAATTCACTTTACGGTCCCGGTTTCTATTATTGTAGTTAGGTACCTAAATCCACAGTTTTCTAATAAAATGTCACATATAATTTGCTGGTTGGATGGTTTATAGCGAACTATTTGAACATACCCACCGTGATTCTTTTCACATGCCAAAATAACTTATTTTACAGGGATTGACTTTCCATTGCCGTTTTCGTTTTCGTTGCTAGTTTTTCTCAACTGTATCAGGTGAACTAGAACAGATCCCTTTTTAGCAATATGCTAATCTACGTTTAATATGGTACTTTATCGTTTTTTATTCTCTTTAATACATTAAATATTTCACTTCCTCGTTGTTTTTTATCTGTAAAGTTTTCCTGTTTCTTATGGATTGACTGCACTTGGCTAAACTAATCTTTGTATTTTTTATGCGCAATTTGAAATTTATGTTACATTATAATTATGGTATATTTATGCATTGATTTTTTTATTCGGACGATATACACTCGATGGTCCCAGTCAAATGTTAATCAAAGTCAAACAGTTTAAATATAGGCATACATAATTATATAAATAATTACATGTACCTACTTACATATTTATATTGCATCTACCGGGACTTGCACCCGGGACCTCTAGCGTTATAGTCAAGATCGCTAATCACTAGACTATTCGGTAGCTCGTCAATTTGTACGTTAATTAATGTAATTGTACTTCATTATCGTCCATAACTTATTATTTTCTATTGCCGTTTTCTTTCTAAGTTCTGCAATGCACTTTAACATTAGCGTTAATTTCTCTCCCTCCGCCAGCGCCAAGTGCTGAAAAACCATGGAGGAATTAAGCAAAAGAGTGAAATTATTTACAATTTCTATTGTTATAATTTTCACCAGACCATTATTGGTTGTTGCTGCACTGATTGGTCAGGCCAATTGTGTAGAGTTGGGTAAGCAGATTTTATGATCGATATCAATATTAAATGTTGCGTGGCATGGTCATTGAAACTTATTTGCTTTTATGAAAAAAATAATCATAATTCTATACAATTAAATGGCTTTCTTCCATGAAAAGAATAAAGGAAAACCTTATTATGTAAAAGCTCTACTTCTAATACGGTGTAAGCAAAAAATCGCTGACGTGTCGTGTTGCACCATTGGATGGCATTTTACTCAACTCTATTGGTTAATTTTTCTACGTAAAAACTCATCGATCGTTATAAGCTTTCTAAATTCAAGAGTTACTTAACAACCGTCATGGGTCACCGAGTAGATATTTTCAACAAGCTTTGGTGAAAGTTTTTGAACTGCTCATTAATCTCATCAAATGAACAAGTTCCAATTCTGTGACCATGAATCGGTAATATATATAGTACCTAATAAACTTGCACCATTGCATTGTAATTAGTGAAAATCTTATAAGTGAATTAAACCAGATTCATTAAAAAAAAATCTCACTTTACATTCGGGGAAAAAGCGAAAATTCTAGAAGCCCAACCCTTAACTTAAGACCACTTAGTAAGAGCGGTAATTCGAAAGAATGCAACATTATTTTATTCTGATACATCAAAAGTAGCATACATCGCGAAAAGGGCGACGAGTGGAAGCAAATGCTGTTTCAGTGTATAAGGTTTACATTAATGGGTAAAGTACCCGTATTTATCGGAAACCTTCCCAGTTTTAGAATAGGACAGGCCCCACTCTTTCCGTGGTTGTCGTAAAAAGCGACTAAAAAACCTGACGTGAGAATAGACGGCAGCACTCTTTATTATCAACTGGTAATTCCGAGTTCCAGAATTGCGGTGTGGAAAGCAAGGGGAAACCACACCATTTTCTCAAGAAAGTCGTCATAATTAAGCACCTCAACCGTTCACTCTGTTTAAAGTATCAACTTAAAAGAAAGAAAGACTTTGACCAACCTCGTAATACCTATTTGGTACTTACCTGGTATATTGTTACTTGGTACGGTCAAGTGCAAAAATAAGTATCGATACGAACTTCTCAAAAATATGTCCCACGACCTTATTACGCCGGTGTAAGAGCGTATGGTACTTATTTTTGAAACTTTGACTAGATACATATTATTACACTTGACTGTACTGCTATAACTATGGGAAGTCGCCGGAATAATTGAACGCGAACGTGACCTATTCGTGATTGCGGTTATTTAAAAGCTATTCAATATGGCACGTCACAAAAATGTGCAATTGAATTCCGGGATTTTTATCACAACAAGTAATATAAATAAAAGCGGCTACCATGTCCAGAATATTGATGATTCGTGGCGCTGAAAAAATAGCCCTAGGACATCAATGGCATAAAAACACGTTTCTCGTCAAAATTCATTTTTTGTTCCGTTTTCACATGAATAGGGAATTTTGAAATAAATTTTACGGAGTCGGTATCAACGACAAGGTTCGATGTTATTGTTAAAAAAACTCATACTCATGTAAATCTGAATCAGTTTCCTTTACATGGAATAATATTTTTTTTCATCATTACACATAAACGGATAACTCACGTATAAAAAGTCGAGTACACGTTTATACGTGAGTTATCCGTTTATGTGTAATGATGATTAAGTCTCACGGTAGTTTTACGTTGAAAATATTTTTTTTCTCAAATTAAATTATTGTTCTTCCATGCTGGTCTAGGTGTAAAGAAAAAACATAGAATTTACCAGTTGCTTCTCTTTCCGCGCAGATGGTAAAAACTCATCGAGGGAATGGGCGAAAGTCTTAGGAATCATGTTATAGGCGATGTGGCTAGCAACCCATCACTATTTTGATTTCCCTTTCCACCTATACGCCCTTAGTCATGCTAAACCTGGACTTATGGTTTTGTTACCTTAGGCTCTGTCGACCCCGTAAGGGATGAAGTGATATTATGTATGTATGTACGTCTGAATTACGAACGGAAAAGGCATTCCTTATTCAAATTTCAACTGTGACAATTCATAATTTTTTTAATATCAAGTTTATCTTTGTCATCAGGACTGGACATTATACCACTAGTGGGCACATTCGTGTGCTGCCTCGTACTGGGCATCGAGATCGGGCTGATTTGCGGCGTGGGTGTGGACGTGTTATTGCTGCTATACTACCACTCTCGGCCACCCCTGGATGCCAAATATGTAGACGTGAGTATTTTTGTATAGTACTCATCATCATCATCATCAAATCAATCAAAAGATGTCCACAGGTGGCCGTAAAGGATCGATTAAGGAAGGATTACGTAGCATTCTCATAAAATTTTACTCCTTACCAGATACCTTAGTATATTCATTATTATGGCCATTGTACATAGAGGTAAAGTCGTTAGTAGTTTAGTAGCTTCCACAAAACAATAACAAATCCACATTACTGCTGCAATCCATTGTTTATCGATATGGTTCTATTTTACATATTTGAGCTATAAAATAAATCATAAATAACAAAATTAACATGTTGAGGAAAATTTGTATCAGGATTTGCTTCTCTTGAGACGATATTGAGACTTAAAAAATCGCCCGTTTACATTTAAGTAGCAAGTAAAAATACATAGAACACAGAATTCACAAATTCATGATTTTACTGTTCAGACAATTCGCGAGAAGACAAATTCATGGTAGACGGATATATTGCATGTGAACTAGAGTGAATACACAAGGTAGATTAGATTTGTCAGTAAATTTGTGCGCACTGAACTAACGTACAAAGACAGCATTCAGCATTCAGTAATTCTCAGACTGAATCCAACTACAGCTGAAATCAAATGGATCTTATGATTAAATTATTGGAGCCATAATGTCATCAATGTAAACCGAATACGCTTCTGCAATAATACCCCACACAGGTACTAGGTGTCTTAGAATGGTTTCGGGATATTACAGCAAGTGGTTGTGTTAGTTTGATAAAAGTCGTGTTATTCATTGTAATTTTTGGTTCAAAATTAAGTCACTCATTCGAATATCAACCAATGTCCCTAGAAGGGACAAAGTAGTCTATGCCTACCCCTGTGGGAAAGAGGCCTATCGGTATGTATGTACCCTACAAACATTAGTCAACCCTCAATATAAAATTCCTGAAATACATTTCAGTAGAGGGGTGAACAGTAACTAACTCAACCACTAGCTGAAGTAGATATTTAAAATACTATTGAGCTGTCTTCGACCACACTTGGACAAATTAAAAAAGCGTTCATGTTTTGCTACCAACCCAATATTAAAATTTTATTTTTAGGATGGCAATCTTCCTCCTCATTTCGCGATACATCCAGTCGGAGGCCTCCATTTTGCGGGAGCAGAGAATGTGCGATCAAAACTCTCAGATTTGAGAAACTCGAAAGGTGGTACTTTGGAATCACTAAATGTTATCGCTGGACCTAACTCCGACGGCGTGTTCAGAGGAGTTGCTGATGGTAATTGTAACGGAGTAGCACCTGTAATAGTCCTGCCAGACCCAAGAAGATCGACAAATGTACTAGTAGTACATTGCGACTCTTTATATAGGCTGGATTATACATTTTTACAGGTCAGTGTTCTATACATATTTTAGTCAAGTAAGTGTCAAACGGGAACGGTTCTTAAGAGCCATTTAAATAATTAAACCACGAGAAAGGCTGTCGTCTCTAACCGTATTATTGCTGAAGTTGAGTGCGTTATTTATGGTCGTTCTAAGATTTAGTAGGATAGAACCGGTTTCATGAACGGGGTTTACTACATAATAATGAAATAAACGTAATGAACGTAATGATGATAGTTCAAAAGGTTAACTGGAAGAAATCCCTTTTAGGGATAAATTCGCCTATGTTCATTTGTGTTATCATCTATTCATCTTTTCCATGTGTTATGTATAATAAAGAGTTATACATACATGGATACATACATTTCATATTATCTATACATACATATAATAAAATCGTTGAGACCAAAAAATCTGTACATTGAAGATTAAAAAAAAAAACCGACCAGGGTGACTTAAAATCGGTAACTGAACATATTAAAACCATTTTTAAAATTTTTGTTTGTTTGTTTGTTTGTTTGTTTGTTTGACTGAGCATCACGTAAAAACTACTGAACGGATATTGATGAAATGTTCACAAATCGATTTCAATAAATTCAGAATAGGATATAGGCTACAGAAATTTTGGAATTTTTTGGAAAAAGGGGGTGAAAAGGGGGGTTAAAGTTTGTATGAAAAAATAAAATTAGATTGTTCTAGAATCATGAAACTCAGAATAAATACTTAGCAATAAAAATAAAGAAATACCTGTTTTAGCATTTTTTTTAAATCTGCATAGAATTCGTTTATCGCTATCCCGCAGGAATTACGTAATTTTCCGGGATAAAAAGTAGCATAGGTGTTATTCCAGACTAAACCTATCTATGTTCCAAATTTCATCCAGATCTGTCCAGCCGTTCTGGCGTGAAAGAGTAACAAACATCCAAACATACTCACAAACTTTCACATTTATAATATTAGTAGGAAGTAGGATTTAGTTAGAATAGATTTAATTCTTTAAATTAATCAGGGTAAATATCGTTAAAGTTAGCACAGTATTCGCCAATAAGCGTCATAGTTTGGCGAAATTAATAGTGATGTACCTAATTAAAACTGTACTTAGCTTTTTTTGAATAAAGAAACTATAAACAAAACTATAAATAAAACTATTTGTAAAATAAGGTATAAATAAATGTGATGAGTCATTAACCAGTTTACACCTGTTTTTTTTTCAAGATTCCGTGTCGCAAATTATTATTTTTATGACGTAATTCTAAAAGTATAGTTTCGTACACACTTTCAGTGGTTCACGTGACGAAGTTAATAGTCATAATAATAATAATTTTGGTATCGAGAAAAGCCGTAAGTATCACAAAAACACACGCGGACGAAGTCGCGGGCAACAGCTAGTCAGAAATAAAATGTATGATTGGTCCCTAGTATTATTACGCTTTAGCCGGAAACGTTTTTCATAAGCTCTGGGATTATATTAATCCATTAAACCTCTTGCAAAATATTCATTGTAAGCACTAAGCTATACAATACGAATCACAATGCAATATTTGATTTACGTTCCGATTTGTAAAGTCTACCTTGTTTTTCCTGTTTTTTTCCATTTTACTGAAACGCCAACACAGAAAACGTAAAATTAAGGCTGAGCTGGGGAATAAAACTAATTAGATTATTGATCGACAATAGAGTTGTTTTTGTTAATGCTCCTCGAATAAAAACATCACAGGGGTTTTAACTCCAAACTTTCCTTAAACGGGTGATTATTGGCGCTTTTACGCTAATTACTTTTTATTTTGTCTAAGATCAAGGTTGTATAATTATAGATGAAAATTAGTTTATTATTTGCGGCGCCATAATCGAATATGCAGCGGACCGCAAGCCGCAGCGTCAATCACATGCCATGAACCACAGCTCTTGTTAAATATCTACACTTCATTCCAGATGTTATTGGACAAATTTGTATAATTTATCTATTTAAGCGTTCAATTAGCATGTAGTATCACCTGTTTTGTTTTAAATTGCTTCGCATAGCGGAGGGGCGTGATTGGCTAAAGCATCGTTACTTTGATTCCCATTTCCATTACGCTCACAATCATGGTAAACGTGGCCTTTAGGTCTTGTTACCTTAAACTTTGTCTACCCCATAAGTGATAAAGACGTGATTTATGTATGGTATGTATGTTTAAACAAAAAAAAAACCGTTGGATATCTTAACAGGCGGGTTGGATCCTCGCGTACCTTATTTTACATGGTCCTATTTACCTTAATAAAATACCAGTGCAGCTTCCATTGTGTGCATATATATACAAACATTGAAGCATTGTTTTTAATCAAGCTTTTGGGAAACATGTTCATTCTTGGTTGTTTTAAAATTGAAATATGTCTTTTTTTCAGAGTGTAAAAATGTTGGTCGGGGAATGGTCGCGAGGCGGAAGGGTGGTCTGGTGTGACGCTCGGCCGCTGGTCAAAGATCAGCTCAGTACTGTCATAGCTGACCCTATATTCTGTGATAGAGACCAATTAACTAGGATACTCTCAGGTAATTACGACCATCATAATTGAACTCTGATTGCAGGTTCTGGAAAAGGTTATTGTTTCAGGTGGCAGTGGGGGGCCGGTAGGGTAGGTAGTGCGTACAAATTGTGTAGTGTTGCCTTCTCGCTCTGCCTACCCCAACAACGCACCATGCAGACCACTGGGGCGGTAAGAGACGTAGGCCATCAAAGGAAATCTTGGCTGAGGTGGGATCAGCATTGCGTGAACTGCTCATTTATGTCGTCTCTAGAGGCGTTGAAATGTTCGGATAATTTGTCTGACTTCTTCGTATTCTTCACTAAAACTAATCATACAAACTCAAAAGAATCAGACGAGTTTAAAAAGTACATAGATAGTTGCTTAAAAACTTTGTCTACATTTAAATTAAATGCAAATCAAAGTGTCAGTGATAAGGAAACTGGAACTTTTTATGAAAGTGGTAGTAACTAATATTTAGAACTATTAGGCGGATTCTACTAATTCCAATGATACAACTATGTACATTAGATTTTATTCTCCAAAGCTCATACTATCTATGGATAATAAAGGCCACCTTGTTATCCCGAGAAAGAGCGAAATTCCCGCGGGACACAGACTAGTTCTAACAGAGAGCTAGTCTTTGATGTGAGGTTTCAATTTCTTAAAGTTACATGTGCTACTTATTCATTCAGCTTCATGGGTGAATCAAACCGATGTTCATAACGCAATTATGCTTTAATTCCAATCAATCCGAACATTGTTAAATTCTAGTACGTAATGTAATACTTTTTGCTCCATCATCACGTTCACATTTTATTAATCCTGTCGGACGTAGATTTTAATCACCTATTCGTATATATTCAATGTTCTACTTGTAATGGCTTTGGTATTTCCACCGCAGTATCGAAATTTTAAAGCATTCTGTTAATTAGTACTGAAAATACCGCAGTACCGCGGCTTGTGAGGACGTCGGTATTTCTGACCCTTAACACCGATAAATCCGATACGATGAAAGGTTTTTATTGCAGTATGAAACGGTGGTTACGTGTAGCGTTTCGAGTATTCAAAATATTTTATGCAAATGAAAGAGATCGGTTTGTTTTTAACACCCGCGTTTTTAATGTTGTGGTGGCTTTTGGTAGTTAAGACCGACTTTGTAACTGTGTAATAAACTATTATTTTTGTTAAAATCTATGACGTATGGAATAAGTGTGCGCGCCGATTTAAATAGTATCAACAAGTAGGTTTTTTCCCGAAGTATGATTCTTATGAAATAAAGTTCGTATGTTGCTGCAGGCTAAGCTTAATCAACCCGTGAAATTGCCGTAGAGCAGTTTTTAAGATTATTATAGAACAAACAGACACATGCAAAATGTTCTCAACGTCTGTTTTTTTTGTTATATTATTATTTATCATACAAGAAACTGATCATTGCTGGTTGTGTTGAATAAGGAAAAACATTTTTCTGATGACGTTGCATTTATTCGTACACAGTTACAGAATTTCAGCTGCCACAAAACGCTTGAGTAGTGGCACCACGGACCTATTTTGAAATGAATGACGTAAATAAATTTAAACGTATGAGAAACAAACGTGCCAATGTTTGAACAGATCATCGCCACTTTTCAGTTGAAAATTATATCTACATTCTGTATTTTTGTTTGAATCATTTAGATTCACACAATTGTCAATCATTATCATCAGTTTTAAACGTAACTGCCACTTGCCAATACCTGATACTGATGCATCGTCATAATAGAACGCGAATGGGCGATCATCTTAGTTTCGCGCGAATTTTACTCGTACGAACGCGCGATCAAACGTATTGAACTCGAATAGGTGTCCTAACTCACAATCGCACGGCGCAGTCGCGCGAATTAAGTGTTTGTAAATCTATTCGCGCGAATTTAGTTCGTACGAACGCACGATCAACCATATTGAACTCGAATGGGCAAATTCAATCAATTCGCATTCTATTAGGACACCCAATTTTTGCCATCGCGCAAACACGCATGGTCGCATCGCTTACTCGCGTGATGATCGCGCATTCGCGTTCTATTAGGACAATGCCTGACTGGTTTAAGAAAACTCAAATTTGTGACCTATACTCTAAATCTAGAATACATTGAACAGTCAGAAATATAATCCTAGAACGGGCAATCAAACTCCGTTCATCATTTCGCATGGCGCTAAAACATTAAGCAAAGCAGTAGCATACGGCGAAATTCTTCAACGTGTTTTAATAAATGTTTTTTTTTAATTAGCGATTTTTGTCACAGACTGTAAATAAAAACGAAAAATTTGAAAGTTGTGTTTCTGACAAACTTTAAACTCGACATGACAAAATAAAGTTCGGACTTTTTAAACCACCGAAAGATGATAGAATTCCGTCATCCACTTAAAACAGGTTCGTGAGTGGCACCTTTGAAACGGTAACAGCGTGAAGGCAATATGGGATCTGTCAAACTGCGTCCACGTCACACGCCGCCATGATGGACGGCTTCGGAAATTTCCGAATTTCCTTTTTTGACACTCTCGAACGAAAATACAGCTGAATCACGCATAGACAACTTAAAAAAACAGCTGCGACAAAAACCTAAAAGATCGTACAGTTTTGTTTTATTACTTACGTTTGCAAATAAATGATTGTCAATATAAAAAAGTAGGCGTTCTTTTTCAAACAACACTTTTAATAACGAAAGATATTGGTTAGGGAAAAACCCTATTCTAATGAAGGTATTATTGAATATTCATATGTCAACGAAATTTAATACAATTATAGGGGTTTTTTAAGTGTGAAAAATTAATCTACTCGCTAGTTCTCAGTCTGATAAAACACGTTTTTCTGATTTTGCAAACACAACCCACAAAGCTCGGTCAGTTATATATTAAGGAGATACTTATCATAAGTCGAGAGAGTAAAGAGGGATTATGATTCCGTTATTAAATAACTAGTTTATTCCTAGTAGCCTGAGATAAAATACGATGTAACAAAATCTGTTATCCAATCTTCTAAGAAATAGGTAATTATTACTCGTAAGTAATACCTTCAGATACTCTTTTCCAATAATAATGGCATTATTACTCTCAATCTCGCATTTTCCGTACGCCAAGCTTGTTTCTGTTATTCAAGTCAAACATTGCTAATCGTGCTAATTCACGAACGCCGCATTTTGACCAAATATTTGTCGATTCTCGAAAATTGAGCAAGCGTTTGTTGAAATGTTTCAGTTTCAACGGTTATTAGGTTGATGTTTACAGCGCTTTTGACGGCGCCGCGTCACGCCCGTTGACTGAAGCGTCAGCCACGCGTATTTTGAGTGCGATAGAAGCGTGTCTATTAGGTGTTTGACAAGGCAGCAAATGTGGCGAGCCTTTAATTATAATAAGGGAATAAATTATTATTATTAACGGCATTTATTTGTAGCTCCCGCTCGTGCCTCATTACAAGACCGTACAGAGACGCTTATAATAAATATTTATTACTCTATTATGGTTGTAGTCTGAAAATTTTGAGGTTTTGTTCCCTTCCACCCTTCGAAGTAAGCGCAGGGTCCTTGAAGTCGAAACTTAGGATAGTCTTTCCAGTATACCCTCAAACGACATATTAACCACTACCTTCGGAATACTTCACAGGGGCCTTACCATGACGTATTAATGCGATCAATTTCTATTCTTTAGCTGTAATTTTTGACACAAGTACAAAAAATTGACCGAAGATACTATAAAGTTAATAGAGGAAAGGCAAACAATAGACAGAGTAAATAGTAACACAGAATAAAATACTTGATAAAATAGTTAAAATAATGATTAGGACTGATTTAAGATATTACAAAGTAAAACTGATAGAAATAGCTTTAACAAAAAATGTATCCCATAGAATTGCTAAACATGGAGCCCCTTCTGGCAAAACTTGTATATCACGTTTGAAGGATGAGAACATATCGCATATGTCTAGGAGTACATTTACTTGGGCTAATTAGTTTCTTAGCTAATTAGTGAGCTATTGGTCTATCAAACACTAGACGAGAAACAACTTTCCAATTTCTTTAAAAAAGAAGCTCTTGGTCACGTGCGTACTTCCGATTCTCACTTGCGGTGCTCAAACTTGATCTCTGATAGAGGCTCTCAAGTCCAAAATCGGGGTTTGCCAGCGAGCCACGGAACGCAGCATGCTAGGTGTAAAACAAGTGAATCGAATCCGAACACTGACCTGCGCTCCATGACTCAAGTCACAGACGTTGGTAAAAAGGTTGGTCATGTTTGCCGTATGCCAGATGAGTTATGGGCCAAGACAACTACTTAGTGGAGTCCCACTAACTCAAAGCGGCGGCGATAGCGGGACAAGTTGGACACCTTCTTAAAGGGCTGGGCACGTACCGCAGCAGACCGAGAGCAGTGAAAGTGTTGGGGGCAGGTCTTTTCTCAGCAATGGGACACAATAGGCTCATAATAATAACACTTTCCGCCACTCATCCTTGTCAAGAGCATGCTCCTGCCATCCTATTCGATATGGATCCAAATCGTCCCGCCATCTCCTCTTTGGTCTGCCTTTAAATCGATAGCAATTTAATGTATTTTAATTACATTTTGTTCCAGATGTTACCTCATCAGGCGATCTCCACTTAGCTGTTAGTGATACACAACTTTAGTGCTCAGTCTAGCTTAGTGTCAAGTTCGAACGTAAATAACAATGTTACCCATCAAGTGGTGAAAACTAATGCAATATTAAGTAGAGTTTATTTCGGATAAGCATACTTCGGTATTACTGTAAGGAAAGTTGTAATGCTCAATATAGTAAGCAGTGATGTGCTGAATATCCGTGCCTATCTGTATTTTTAGTGGATTTTAAAACGGATCTTTTGTAAGGAATTTAAATGAAAGTTTCATGTAGATGAATTCTAGACAGATTGATTTTGTGGTAAACAATATTATACATATCCTAATATTTTAGCTGTATGTTGACACTTCTCCAAGAATAATCACACCATGATCTTTAAAAACTGCTGCAAATAGGCACGTAGCTATGATATTCATACATTTGCTATACTAAATCACATTTCTGACGGAATATAATTGAAATATGTATATTTTATCAAAAATTCGTATTCATAACTTGAAATTTTCTTGTACATAGAATTTAGGTAGCAACAAACACTGTTTATAATGTTCGCATCCATTCGTTCCTTTAAATAATACAATGGGATCATTTCAATTGTAAATATTAAAATAAATATTATTTGGCCCCATTAATTGCTAGTCAGTGACCTGTTATCACACGTAGCGGCACTGAGAAAAAAATTAAGGTCCATGCTGGTTTCCGCTGATATAAATACAAGTAATCCGTATCTGTATCCACAGAGACATTACTAGTGTTAAATGCTTAAAGATAACAGGCGTTTTAGAAAGCCTTTTTAACTGCGGCTGTTACAGATATGTCAATTAATAATGAGACAAATCTCTTATTCACAAACGTTTGTGAAACTTATGAGAAAACAACTTGATATTCGTTTTTTTTATCTGTCACGCAGTCATCACATACAGTTGGCTAGTTTGCAAATTTGAAACAAGTTTGAAACTTTTTATGAATAAGAGGATAAGATCATAGAATCCGATAAGAATGAATAGAAATCGGATAGAAAAGGAACTGAATATTTTGCCACGTTGTAAGTCGAAGTTTTGACTAGAATTTTGACGTTTAATTGCTGCAATCGAAAGATAATTATTACTTGAGCCATTCACTTGCAAGCATTACAAAAAATGAGATGTCTTACCATTTGCATTCCACAAGATCGACAGCTAGACAAGGAAGACACTCGACGCCGTGGTATGTCTCTGAGCAAACGGGTCAAGACATGATTGTCTGCCAAACGTAGCAATTAATTCACGGCAGAATATTGCTTAGAGAGTGAAATGTTACCGCTGGAATGTTAGGCTTCTTATAAGGCGCGTCGAGAGCTTTTACATGTATTGTTTTGTTATTTAGTTAAGAATCAAGATGTTAGTTATGTTGCCGTGTGATGATAAAACATTGTATTTTAAAAATAATCAATCTTCATACATCGAAAAACTAATTACGTTAGAAATAAGATTGAATATTTAGTTAGCATACAAACTAACTCGATTTACAGTGTATTTTCATGGCACGGCAAACTATTTGAATCAATTTGTAGCTAAAAGTTATATCAATAATATCCCATCCTAAATAATTATAACTTCGTAATAATTCTACGTAATTGCCCAATTGCTAATATTTGTATATAATTTGCGAAGCAATTGGAACGGATAAATACGTCTGTTGTTTGGTTAGGTGTTCATATTTTACAAAGCAAACTGTGATCCTTCTGACATAAATCCTTGTTGTAAAGCTATTTGTGAGCGAAGATTAAATCATATATTTACAGCAGGTGTATTATTACCATGTTCTTAGAATTCATGTCTAATACAATAAAACAGTACACAATACGTACTCATAACCAATATAAAATATTCCTTTCCAGAATATTATGAACGTGATGTAAGTATATGGAAATTATTTACAGTTCACTTAACGAATGTAAGTAATAAAATTTATGATACCGTTGTTTGAAATCTTGCTTTATAAAGGCTTGGGCGGCGCTACGGACTTCATAAAGAAACTCAAGATGAAGGTACTCGGATTGTTAGTTTTGGTTACTCTAACTGCAACAGCGGTATTTGCGGACGGTGACTACGCGCCCTTCGATCTGAAACAGGCTCCGGCACTATTCGCGAAGTTCGAGAAAGACTACAATCGGGAATACAAGGACGCAGCCGACCGATATGTCCATTTCGAGGCGTTTAAAAAGTTCCTCAGGCAAGCAAACGAAGATGCCAGACTCCAAACCTCTGCCAAGCTGGGAATAACAGAGTTTGCTGATTACACTGACGAGGAAAAGGAAAATATGCATGGGTTGAACGTTCAGTAAAAAAACATTAGACTTAAACTACAACGGACAGTTCTTGTTCGTATGATGCATATTCTGCGAAACAAGTTACTGGATCAATAGAAGTTGAAAAATTGGCCTTATTTTTCTTAGTCTTCAATGCTTTTATTTTTATTAGTATTTTTTCTTGCAATAATGAGATGCTTAATAATCAATAGAAACATCTGTTTCTGTGCTGATGATTGTGTTGTCTTATTTATTTAGCAATTACGCTCACATTAAATAAACCGACTAATTTGGTTGTAATTACAATATTTTCCCTAAAAATAACAAAAATGTTTTCCAAATGCTTTACGTTTTATGATATCTTATTAAGCATGTTTTTTAAAAATAACCAGAAATAAATCAGTTTCAATATAAACATAACTATGTTTTTTTTTAATAAAACACCTTTATTACCAAAACTGCAATGAGAAAAGTTATCGGAACTTCATAAAATCGCAAAAATATAACCCGTCTGTGAAGATATGTAATTATTATACATATTCTGTCATGAATTTATATACCTACTAACTAAAGTTATGTTGATAAGAAAAAAAAACAAAATAATGCTGCAATAATTTATCTTGATACTTGATATATTTTTAGTATGTAAGAACCGAGTTTTCTACACCGTGCTTGGCACCTAACCAAGGTTGAATCAACTTGAAAATGAAATAATACAAATATGTACATCGTTAACCCAATCTGCGTAATTATTATTAAGTGTGAACACAATGTTCGTTGCTCAACATTGATAATGTAATTAAAACAAATACCGACTAGTAACAGTCACGCATTAAGTTGATAAAATGTATAGGTGACGGAAAATTTTAATGTAATGCAACGTAATAGTATAAATATGCGGTTGAACGGTCGGCGGGTGACCTAACCATCCGACGGAGCAACAGAATTAAGACATGAAGTCGCTCAGTCTACTCGTGTTAGTTGTACTGGCAGCTATGGCGAACACAACGGCAGCTGATCGCCCGGTCTACGACCTAAATCAAGCCGATACTCTGTTCGAGACGTTCATAAAGGATCACCACCGAGAATATAAGGACGCAGCTGACCGAGAACTCCATTTTAAGGCATTCAAGAAAAATCTAGAAGTGATCAACGCACAAAACAAAGCTTCAACCCATGCCACATTTGGCATCAATAAGTTCGCGGATTATACGGACGAAGAAAAGAAATCGATGAGAGGTTTGAAAACTAATTAATCTGTGTTGTATTTCTCTTGATTTTTACACGTTAAATTTAACCATTTCCTAAATTATGTACTTTTGTGATTATAATAATTTCACTTAATTATTGTTTGTATTATTGACATGCTCGAAACCATTATGTATCAAACGGGATGGGTTGTGACCTGTCACGTCGTCCCCTTTGCTCTACTTTCCTTAACCCTATCTCATCGCCATATCTCGACGGCGTTTTCGTTCCTCGGGATCGTGTGATGGTCATTGCAGGCAGCTCGGGATCGAACTTATCTGATTTTATGTAGTGTCAATCATGAAAACAGCCATAAAAATAACTAGCCACTCTCGAGTGGCTTGGAAAACAAAATGTTACTTTTTTATTTTCGACCGAGGCAAACGACGCAAGGGGTAAATTGAAACGCGGGTTGGGGGACACGAATTGGCAAGTTTGAGTAGCACGCGGAACCATTCGGGGGATTTGTCGGACCCTCGTAAAACGCTCCTCGGCAACGGAGCGAGTTCTGAAAGGTTATCTTATTTTGAGAATCCTCCTCGCGGAATGATGACGCGGCATTTACCGCGCTCGGCACTCGCGAGCGGCGGCGAGCGTCGGAAATGCGTTATGGAAAATTGTCTTGATGCGAGCACTCCGGCCTGTTGTCGGCTGAGTCAATAAAGGTTCTTGTCTCGAGCGAATTATATTGACAGAGCGTAACCGTAATCTTGTTTGAGATCAACATAAAGCTTGCCAAAAACTGACACTAAATTGCTTGAAAATTCTTTAATAGGATTTGTCCAATGCGTAGCGACTTGTGTTTAACATTGGATCGTCGAAGAGGGCAGTGATTTATAGAAGAAAGTTAATCTTTCGAGTCCTTTAGAAGAAGCGGTGTAATGCGGTTGAAAAAACCTTTGGGCAACAGTTTTATCCTTTTGTGTGGAAGGCCGTTTAAGTTTCGTTGGGCCAGAAAAGCTGTTCAATCCGGGTACAGTTCAAGCGACAGTTTTAACAAAGCCACCGGCGGGAATCCAAACTAGTGGAATTGCGGGTTAATTAGCGTAGGTATCTATAGTTCGGTAGCGGCATCAAAAGGTCTGAACTAAACTTTCCCGTTTTTACGGACAGTTGCTTAAAATACGGTAGTGATTTAAACAGTAAACTAGTTTAATACTTTCGACAAAAACGTTCAAATATATGGCTCTCCGGGTAATAAGGCGTGAATGAGTATAATAATAAACGCCATTTAGGAACGTTCCCAACACAGTAAAGGGACTGTTTTGGTAGCGTAAAGTTTTCAGTCAACCTGTAGAACAATAATTCTAAAACAGTTTTGTATGTATACACATAACTTCCGAACGACTGCTCCAAATTAAAAAATATTTTATTTTATATGTACTTAGTATATGTCATTAATAGGACAAGGTTTGTATAGAACAAAATTTAACCAGCTATAATAAAGATTCTGGTACAATGTACTCTTTTAAGTTTGTTTAAATAATAAACCCAAATGATTCAACAAGTTGTTATTTCGCAGCTGTTGATAATTTTATCAGCAAGAACGGCGTCATTGTTGTGTCGTCCTAAAACTACCTATATTTATACATTACGGATGGAATGACCTCAATTATTTCGACTCAGGCTTTCATTCTCCTACATTGTTCCTTGTGATAGAAATAATACTTATATTAGCAAACAAAGTTGTTTACTTCATAATTTTATTTATCAAGCAAGACCGACACTGAATAAAGTAAATCGCTTACCGTGGATGAGCTCGCTATCAACTCTATAAAGTAATAGGGACAAATACGGATTATAAAAAGCCTTAGAAAATGTTTTCAACAAATTGTTAACAACTCCATTTATTTTGGAGACACAGTTCACACACAGGAATGGTGACTAATAGCAGATACAAACCTTTTTTGTCTATACGGATCAAAACAAGGTTGCTCACATAATATTATGATATAGGATGTCAGTTACTGTTAAACACGGTAAAGAGGTATTTCGGAGCGAATGGTAATATCAATAAGGGCTAGTTATGAGACTATAATTAACACCTGAGTGTGCGCTTTAGGCTAAGTTAGTAAGACCGAATATCAGATCAAAGCCCAGTGTGTAGGCCAGATCCCCTCTCGGAAAGCCTACGATTATGTGGTAAGGTAGTTTGATTTTATTCACATACACACACACACACACACGTCCATTTTAAATCAATGCTGGAGGCATAGACTACCTACCCCCAGAGACTTGCAATCTTTACGAATTTCTAAGCAAACATTTCTGCCGGCATTGGCGGAACGCGAGGTAAGCGGGCGGCAGGGGTGACGTCACGGAGAAAGAAAAAAGAGATGAGGGTATGTCGATATTGTACATCGATAAGTTACTGGCCGGTTAGATTTTGAAGTGATAACTTCTTATCGGAAGGTAACCGGAAACCGCTGCGTAACTTAACGCGTTACGGCGCCAGTGTGCATGCTCCACCTTTCGAATATTCTAAAAATCTGCCATATCTGGCCTTTAAAAACCTTCCGAAACGTGTGAGTTATATCGATACGGTTTGGTCGCATCTCTACTTACAAGTGCCGTTGAATGCAAGAAAGAGATGTAACGCGACGCAAAGCGTGCTAAACAAGGACATACATAGACTTGGTACTTATTAGCGACCAGTGTTAATAGAACTCCGTGATTTTTGTTATTAACGTATTATCGTAACTTTGTACTAACCGATGAAACGTGATATTATCCTTCTTGTAATTATTTTTGCGACTGTCGCTTCCAAACCATCTTACAGCGCAAACTGGCATTTTTGTATTTTTAGTATTGTAGTTTTTAGGTCACAGTAACTCGCTGCTTACGGGTCTGTTTCCTGGTCGCTACTGAATGGTCTGAATGAGCGCGCGTTTGTGTTCGAAGTTATAGGCGCAAATTACGCTCATAGGATCCAGAAAATGCCGCCTTGTATTACATGTCTAATGCTAGGTGGTCTGTGGCTGGAGGCCTTTGTGGCGGAATTCGGCTTTTCTTTGTTGCTTCTTAGTGTTTAAGTTGTATTCTCTGTGCATTATTTTAACATGTATTTCTTATCTGCGTTGAATGTGTGCTAACAAATTGATTAGGTACTTTATTTCTTCTTTGATTGCTTATAGCTCTTGCAATAAACGATAGAGAGTCAGCTTTATTAGAGCGTATCTGCAACGCATCACTATTTTGATTCCACTTTCCACCTATACGCCCACAGTGTCTTTCTAAACGTGGCCTGTAGGTCTTGTTAGCTTAGGCTCTGTCTACCCCGTAAGGGATAAAGACGTGATTTGTGTATGTGTATGTGGATCTATAAACACTTTTTGTGAATCTACATAGACTTTATTTGTTTACTCAACGTTTGCATGTGATTATTTTCTTATCTGTGACATTGAAACAGACCCAGCGTCCGTTATTGTTTTCGCTGATTATCTTTATTATTGAAAATGTATGTACTCGATATAGTTTATTGAATCCAAAACGCAAAACGGTCATAAATTTCGGTAAAAAAAATATTTAAACATTTTTTAAACAAACTCAAAAAAAATCGTGATATTGGCGAAAAACCCAAGTAATTATTATTGTTGACAGTTTTTGCCGTTTGTAAATCTTCATGCATGTCGTTTATTTACATACGAGTCGAGTATTATAATTATTATGCATAGAGTTATTTACAAATTAAATAAACGTCCCTAGTCCTGGCGTTACAGTTTCAGAACAGAACCAATGTTTTGTGAAAGCAATAGTAACAAAACTAACAGTAGGTAAGTATGTAGACAAACAAAAGTTTTTGCTTGTTACAAGTTAGCCGAGCTTTGTTCTATGTTTTGTTTTTATGACTTACGTTCATCGACTATGAGAGTGATTATGGATTGTTTTATGTTTTTGTTTGCGTTTGCAAAATGCTCTCGATGTTTAGATTATTGATTGCAATTATAATAATATCAGGCGTAACGGAATAAAATTTCGACGAATACGAAATGCTTTGTCAAGCACTTCACCTAGTTGTAACCTAGGTAGGTACAGTTACCCCACTTTCCAATTGTCTTAATTTGGCCGTATAATGCAAATCTTTATTAAGCGTGTCTGAAGTATAACGTACCTACGGGTATCAACAATTTACGAGCAATGAATGCTACCTATTTACACGTGACTCTTGCTCTAGTCACAAACAGGAATTTACCACAAATGTAACACTCACGGTCAATGAATGAAGTCATCGGCTTTGCAAAACGATTACCAGCATAAATGTAAACATAACAATGTGAATTCCTTGTTATCGATGTAATGGCTTTGTGAATAATGGTTTTGTCCCTGATGAATCACTGTAACTAATGTCCTTTGTTTCATCAGACTAGGCGTAGCAACAATAAAATTATTAACTACCTCAACCTGTATATAATCTGGAATCTAAAAACAAATACACTATTAAGGCTAAGTTAGTATTAGTTATTATGTCAATATTTGCCAATAAATTTCCTAGAAAAAGCGTATATTACTATGAAGATTGTTATGATTATAATTTCACGCGCCAACTAATTCGAAATTACGGCTATTCTGAAACTGTCACGTCATTATAACTTAGTAATCCTGTCGCTGAATAGGACTGAGCTGAGCTTCCACTGGTGTGGAGAACAAAGCACCCGGGAAATTACGGGCACAAGAGGCATTTTATTTTGGACCCGTGTTACTTTTTATAAGCTGCTGTGATTACTTACCAATCTTACTACCAGATGACCAACTTTGCTGTAGGTACAAAAAAAACCTAACACATTCTGGAAAAGAATCTCGCTTGCGAAGTAAGTAAAGTAAGTAAATGCTTTATTGTACAAATATAAAGATTCAGATACAATTCACAAAAAAAAAAAAAAACATTAATATATGCACAAAGGCGAACTTATCCCTATAAGGGATCTCTACCAGTTAACCTTTGAGTAGATGAGAGGAGCATGAAACGAAGTTGTCTCTGCCCACAGCTGCAATCATAACTAGATCTGTTTTCTGCGTCATACGGAGGTGTCTTATGTTATTGGTCGATCAGTTAACCAGACGCATGACTTCATATAATATCTACGAGAGAATGGGTCAACTTATGATTGCATGCCATGTGGCAATCACTCCGCAAGCATGTATGTATGTATGTATGTAAACTCTTTATTGCACATAAAAAAATAAAAAAATACAGAAATACAGAGAAAAAAGTACAAAGGCGAACTTATCTCTAAGAAGGGATCATGGGGTATGGGGGGCATGTTTATATTAATGTACTTATTTGGCCGCCCATACAAAATATTTGAGCAAACGAACCGTAAATAATACGGCACTTGACAACGCGTTTACTGTCTGAACGTGCCCTTATTATTTATTTACTTCAGTCATAAAGTCAATAAAAAGTAATAATCTCGCTAAGAGTAAAGATTTTTTTCTAATCGCTGCGATACTACCCCCGTAATTCACGTCTTATTATTCGTAAAACTCACTCTTTTATCACTTCATAAAAAGTTTCTTGCACACCAATACTAACTTAATTAATTTACTAATGGACTGTTTCTGTACTGAGCTCCGCAGTTGCAACTTTGTTTGTGATGTTTTACAAGTTGATTAAAACAAATATTAATTAACGAAACGGGCAGTGCTTCTGTATTTTTAGCATTGAAAACGGCAGTGTGTAGGGTTAGATATTTAATTTTATTATTAAAAGTGCATGAATACTTCACACTGATTGAAAAAGTATTGTACAAACTGTGCAAGTGAAAAAACTTTGGTTTGTAAAAAAAATCCAATACTTTGTTATACGATGAAGTTAGCTGTGTGATTGTGTAAACGAACCTTGCCCCTTGATCGCAGGGGCAATTATAGCTTGACCCTTCCACTCGTAGGCATTTATACGATGTCAGGTGCCTTATCAAGGCCAACGCGCTACCTAAGTCAAGATAAACTCCATAATAATGATTGCAAGGGAAAGGGACATGTTTATGATTCTCGGACGAGTTTCGTTTAGAGTATCACACTAAACTTGCCTTGTACTCTGAAATTCGAAATTCGAAGTTCGTTTTAGTGCCGTTTCGTCCACACTGATAGTTATTATTAGAAGAGTGAGAGGGATGGTATAATCTGAACTTAGAATTTCCAATTTCTACTACCCCTCTTGAGCTTGTTTTGTTTACACTTATTGACTATAATACTTGTATTCCCATTTTCTCTTTAATGCTGCTCCTTACACTACTTCAAGTTCAAATGTCAAAAATTCACCCCCGCCTACCTCACCTCACCCCCTTCCTCACCTAACAAACGTAATTTTTTGACACTTGGAACTTGAAGTAATGTAGGACCGGCATAAATTTACTGCAGGGGTGCGAGTCGGGTTACTCCCGCGTGTGGTTAAGAGCTGCGGTTCGTTGTAGGATCCGTCCGAGGGGAAGAGCCGTGCTTGGTCCGGGGCACCCTGGGCATCATTATCCGCTAGCTAAGAGCCCAACAAGGGGGGGGGGGTCTTTTGACCGTGTTCTACCGTACAACGATGCCGACATTTTTGTCACAAGATTTTTGATTTTTCTTACTTTGACATTGGCGAAATCACCGCATCGATCGATGGGGCCATATTAAAAGAAGAAGAAATACATTGCAAATGCCGAATGCTTCAAAGTTTACGTCAATTTGACGTGCACTGCAAACAACTACGTAAATGTGATTCGGAGGCAAGTAACGGCGCATAAGTGCAACGGAGCCGCAGGCAGCTCGTAAGTCGTCTCGAAGTAAACTTTGACGAGGCACTCTCCTTGACTCTAGATTAAGTAGTTTTAAAGTGCCCCTAGATTAATTACATGCGAGTAAACATAGCGCGTCGTTGTAGTTTGTTACTAAATATTACTACTTAGTGATTTTAGATGAACTGTACACATTCAAAGATACTTTTTATCGATTAAAAATACTATATTACTTAGTTGTAGTTTAAAGAAAGATATTGATTAATTTAATGGTTTAAGGTTATGAAATTACTTCAGCTATGGACGCTTTTACTGGTAACTAGCTGCCCACGACTTTGTCCGCGTAGAATTAGAAATTTACATGTTTATCGCTATCCCGCGGGAACTATGCAATTTTCCGGAATAAAAAATAACCTGGCCGGTGATTTTCTCAACAGATTAGTACAGTTTGCATCGGAATTCGTTCAGCGAAACAGATATACAGACAAACAGACAAAAAATCTAAAACTGTTGGAATGTGACTGTTATCGATTTTGGGTACCTGTCTATGCCAAGCCAATTTTTATTTTATTTTCTACTAGCGACCCACCCCGGCTTCGCGCGGTATATTATGCATGTATTATACATATAAACCTTTCTCTTGAATCACTATCTATTTAAAAAAACCGCATCAAAATCCGTTGTGCGGTTTTAAAGATATAAGCATACATAGGGACATAGGGACATAGGGACACAGGGACAGAGAAAGCGACTTTATTTTATACTATGTAGTGATGATGTAGGTACAGACTTTCGACCCTCTTCAGCTTTAGTATGTGTAATATAGATACTTTAAGTTATTTAAAAATAGGAACGAATAAAAGAATATTCAATGAACGGTTGTTCATGTTCATAATTAAAAAAAAAACATATTCGTGTATTACTCCTGTCACTGTCGGCGGGAGCGGGAAATTCTATGAAATTTTCTGCGTCCGAATAAGCGACAAAAACTAGCAAAGGTCACAATTAAAATGCTAGCACTGGCATAACAAGTGACAGCTTTAACTTTATCCAATACAAGTTCTCTCAAAATTTTCCGGCATATTTCAGCGGGTTAAGTTCGACTAAACGCCACTACAAACCCGCCTACACCTTGTTTTGTACTGATTTGTGGTGTTCAATAAAGAGTATTTGTATTGTATTGTATTGTACAAAGAGTTTTCATTTAAATTTTCGTTTCAAAATTTAGCCCCGCCCTTGACGCGGTTCACTTTGAACATTCATCAATGTATAGAAACTTTTTTGTCAACTGACTCAAAAATCCTGATAAACATTTACACAGCTATTTAGTCGAAATAATGGTGCGGTGTAAAGGAGCGACCGCACCGCCGCGTATACGCAGTGACGTGTTGTAGGCGTCACGTTTTCATAGATTTTGTTAAACGCACCGTCAACGTCTTTTACGCACCGGCATGGTCGCACCTTAAAAGAAGAGTGTAAACTACTATTTCTGTGTTATAACATTACTGCCAAGGTCTGGAAAGTTGGGAATAGCCTGACGAGGTGATTTGCAAGCCGAGAAACGCGAGGCATGTGAAGAGACGAGTCAGGCAATTAATGTTTCCGTCGAGGAATGTATAGTGCTTTTCTCGAACAAAATGAGGGAAAAAAACAAGTACCATTTAATAGAAATTGCACGAAATACATAAGTTTACAATAAATAAGTAAGTAGTTTAATTATTTACCGCCTTCTAGAAACTTTTTCAAATCAAAGACATTATAAACAGAAAATTTAAAAAAAATTATACACACGCACTGCGATTTAAACCGAGCGGTTGACCTGGCTGTATGGAATTATTCTATCGTCATCTCAATTTTACATACTATGTATTTGTATTTCTAATGCTAGAACACCTTGTATAATCAGTGAATATTATACTTGATGTGGAATAAATAAAACCAGGACAAGAATGGCACCCGTAGTAGCGGACTGTGTCCCGACGCGGCCGGGGCAATAATGAAGACGTCGCCGATGAGAGCCGTTTAATTAACTTCAAAATGAGGCTGTGGCTCTCTAACTTCTACGCCGAGTCTTGCCCGAGAAATAATAATGAGCCACTCTCTTAGTGGACGGAGTTTTTTCATTGTGTCTAACGCAGGACCAAATCAATTAAGTTTTAAGCGTGATTTTAACTTACGTTTTCTTTTTAATTAATGGTACGAAGTCGAAAGTCGGTTTTCTAGCTGCTAAAACAGTTGAAATTAGTTTATTGGATTTAGCGGATTTACGAGTAAATGAGCAGGTTTAGTTACCTACCACCAAGTACGTGCTAGTAAGGGGCATAATAATATAGGTACCTAGTAAACAAGGCACTTGATTTATAACCTAACGTAAAACCTTTCGGGGAGAAACCTTCGTATTCTTTAGGCAGATACACCTAAGTAGCTACGTTTAAAGAGAACACGCTTAGAACGTACCGTTTAGACTTTCTACATTACTGTAATACAAGGATGCATAGAATGTATAGACAAACTGGCTGATCAGTAACGAAGTAAGCTGCTACAAGCTTGTTTACGGTTTTTTTTTTCATTTTGTGACATGGTACTCTCAACACAGGTTTGATGTCTCTAAGTCGTTAACTTTATGCCCACAGGAAATACATTTGTTTCTTATTCTGTTTTTGAACTAGAACGTTGAGATGCAAATTCATTGAGAAGACAAATACCAAGCAAGGTGTAGATATGATTATGCTAAATTGAAACAAGAACGTTAGGTACTGTACAGTAACAAGAGTTGGATAAGCTGCGCTGCAGTTCTGTTTTTTAGTCAAAACCTTCGGATATTTGCGTTAAACTTCACTTCTGTCCGGATCGCTACCACCATCTTACTCGCTAATCCTGCCGCTAAGTAGCAGTGCTTGCACTGCTGTGTTCCGGTGTGGAGAGTAAGACAGCCGGGGAAATTACGGGCACAAGAGGCATTTCATCTAAGTCCTCTAGGTTGGCAACGCATCTGCAATCCCTCCGGGGTTGCGGATGTCTATGGGCAATGGTGATCATGATCACTTACCATCAGGTGACCCTCTTGCTCGTTTGCCTTCCTATTTATATAAATATATATATACATGTATATAAAAAACTTCACTTCATGATGTATTTACAAAACAGCGCCTTCTCTCGTCATTGGTGAGCAGTACATGTTCCACGGGAGTTCGTAATTGTGTCGTACAGAAACATCAGTCAAACAGATGACGCTTAGCGACGAAAATTCGCATAGTAACAAGGTCACTTCTCAGCTAGTAACAGATAGAAAAATTCGAAGGCTTACCCACCTGCTATGGGTAGTGTAAGGGTGTAGCACGCGTCACGGAATGACGAGGATCCGGGTTCGATTCCCGGCCGTAACTTTACTTTTCTGATTTTTCTGTGTTCTAATTCTCAGTGTCGTTAAGAAATTTTATTGTATTCACGTAACCAAGTCCTCACATGTCCATGTTCTCATTTCACATGCACGTACAAGCTCGCACGGCACACAAACACACGCTAGTTATTGTTAAATGCATATTTAAAATATTTTACTGTTCTGTTTACTGTGTAAATATCTACCTAAAAATCAGCAGCAAAAATAAATTTCTGTTATTAACGTATTACTATGCAATTACATTAATCTCAAGGAAGCTGTTTACATAAATTCCAATGAGGCAAAAGTGAACTACGAAGTGATATTTCAGACTCAGGTACGAGATTTTATTCGCAAAGTAAGAATCACTTTGCTGAGATGAAATTCTATCTCATTACGTAATTTAGAGGCAAGAAATATTTTGTTATTCCCTGTTTGTAAATAAGAAACGAGGTAATGCACCGGAAAGGAATGGAAAAAAGTGCTTGGAAAATAAATTCCTTTGGAGTAACGTTAAGTTAATAAATAAGTGATTCTATTCATTTCATAAAACAGAATCTTTGAGCATTCCAATGCTGTCACCTTATCGTCAGTTCTTTTTAATACGTGAACATTGTGAAAGCATGTTTAGAAGCTTTAAATAATAAAACATTTACTCCCCATAAAATTACAATGCACAATAACAACGAATTCATACACAAATCACGTCTATATCCCTTACGGGGTAGACAGAGTTACAAGACCTAAAGGCCACATTCAACATGATTGGAGGCGTATAGGTGGAAAGGGGAATCAAAATAGTGATGGGTTGCTAGCTGCATCGCCTATGTATACCGTGATTCCTAATAATTTCGCCCATTCCTTTGATGGGATTTACCATCTGCGCGAGACGAGAAGCAACTGGTACATTCAATGTTTTTCCTTTGCGCACAGACCAGCAAGATAGTTATTAAAATTTATTTATTTCACACAAGCATCTATTCTATCATTACAGATTACAACATAATGCAAGAGCGCCTAAATTATAATTTTAAAAATTCAAATTACAAAAAAAAATAAGATCAAATTATACAATAATTTATATTACATTAATAAAATTATACAATAATTTATATTACATTAATGAAATTACTATGATAATTATTATTTTAATTTTAAATGCATTATAGTTATTAATGTGGCCAAAGGTTCAGGTTCAGCGTGTATACCTACGGTAAATGCTACCCCTTCTTCAAGTTCGTTATTATAAACTAACTGGTTTATAATCATACCAGCAAGTCAAATTCACACAAGCTGGAATAAAAGTTAACCTAACGTGTTTAAATCGATGTCCATCAGAAAATGTAAGAAAATAACAACAACCTAAAAGTCCATTAAGGGAACGGGCAAAAATCTTAGGAATCATTTTAAAGGCGATGCAGCTACCCATCACTATTTTGATTCGCCTTTCTAGTAATACGCCTACAATCATCCTAAACATGCTGTATATCCCGTAAGGGATTTAGACGTGATTTCTATATGTATGTTTATCCTAAATAAAACCGTAGAAGCACTCAAGGCAAAAACATTTTCTAAGTAACACTCACTCCTAGAAATTTAAGCTAAAATGTTGATAGTGTTGCCAAAAGTTAGTCGCTTAAAACTTTATGATAATTAGTTGAGCGACCTAATTCCGAAGATCAGGCCACAAAGTGTGGAGCCTGACTCATGGAGTAATGTCACAGTGGTTGGACCTGGGCTATTACGACTGGGAAAACTCGAATCTACAGTCGACGTTCTCTGCCTTAACTTACTAGAGACAAAAGAAACAGCACAACGTCTATGTTTCAACTAAAAGCTATGCAATGGTTTTAGAATCTACTTTTTAAGTTGTAATTTAACTTCCAGTTTTAAGGTAAAGGTGACTTCGTGATCATTGATTACGTTTCCGTGTAGTGATATATACAAACATACGAAAAAAAAACTAAATGTCACTGAAAATTAGAACAATACATAGAAAAAATTTAAAAGTAAAGCTATGGCCGGGGATGTTTACTTTTCGGATTTTCTATGTGCTCTAATTTTCAGTGACATTTAGAAATTTTATTTCTAACGGCAAAACCGTAAAAGTAAACATAAAAATCAAGAAATAAAAATCCTTGATTCATTTGATAGTACCTATAGATACATACGGTCAAAGACAAAATCGGTAGGTAAACATTTATTTGTTGACAATGTGGAATCTTTTCACAAAAACTGTCACTGCGAATTCTTTGTTGGTACACAATAATGGCTCAAAACATGCAGATTCTATTCGTGATCCTGAAATTGAAAGGAGTTCCAAACATCCGTATAAATACCGATACGGTACTAAAGTTAATTACGATATTTACTAATTATAATTGTAAACTATTTAAGTAGTTCCACCATAATTTTTTTAAGTTGTTGGTACGAAATAAGTAATAAGAATACCGGTAAGAATTATAATACTGGTGAGAAAAGGGGATAGAATAAACCCAGTTTCGAGGTTTACGTTTTGGAATACATGCCCCGAGCTCTAATCCGCAAGGTTTACGATCATACTTGGGACTTGTCGTATTATCGTTTGGTTCTAGAATTTAAGCGAATGGCAAATTTTAGTGACGACGTTGATTAGAAAAGTAATGACGGTGACGTACCAAAAACAAAAAAAAAAAATAACACACTTTTCGTGGAGTTGAAATATAAATCACTTTATTTATTCCGACTGCCGAGGATTATTTATACCTAACCTATTTACTACTATCCTACCTACTTTTGTAATTCACGCGTTCATCAATCAATAAATTTAATTTTATCCAGCTACCTACAAAGTATCGAAGAGTCGGCACCCGTAGTCAGTCGAAATAAGTTTATCGATAATCTGACCACGCATACCACAAGGTGAATCCCAACAGCACACGACTGTCAGACAAAACTATGTTAACTATGGGAACACGCAATAAATCGCACAAAATAGCCGACACAGGTTCCAAAGACATAATTCTTTTGCGATTACGGCGCCACTAAATCTTCTGAACTCGTTAATAGAAGTTCTCGCAGCACTTCGCAGCGTCTGACGCCGACTGGCTTTGGCAGCGGCCCGCTGCAGGCGAACGCCAATTTAAATGATAAAATTTAGATCCCTTCAAAGGATAAAATGCAGATTACTCCATCCTAAAACTAATTTAAAAAGCCTTTTATGGAATTTAATATCGAACTGCGGATGTAGACTTTGGGATTCGCCGATATCGCTCTAGACGTCAGTGGCTGCGCTATTTGTATTGCAAATTCTTGCTGGCAGGAATGTTGCATTTCGCAATATAAGTTTGATTGTTTTTCATCACAAAGAAATACGAATGGGACACCGACACTGGCTCATTACTTTCTGAAAAACTACTCAAAATCTACTACCAACCAAACCAGGCTTTGAGTATCTTTTATGATTTTCACGCATTTCCTTTCACCTATCTGACGCAAAACTAGTACCTATCTTAAGGCAGTAGCTCCATTTGCGCACACATTGTGCGGTTTCGGAGAAATTTTCTCCCGCGAACTCATCGGCTGTGGAATGAAGTTCCAGCCGATGTTTTCCCGGGGGGACCATAGAATGGGGTTATTTAAAAAGGGAGTATTAAGGTTTGTAAAGGGTCGGCAACAAGCGTGTTCCTTGTACTTTTAAGCGTCCATAGCTTCGTTAGCCGCATACCACCAGGCGGGCCATGTGCTTGTTTACCACCAACATAGAAAAGTTTCTGTCAAAAATATAATATTTACAAACTTTTTTTGCTGACTGTACACTGTTGCATTATCATCCGTTCTGCGTAAGTGTACTAAATTTCAAGTTAACGGTAGTTCGGGTTCGTTGAAGAGTTCCCTCCTGCGGAGACGATCCTGGCTGGGTCACCAGAACTCCACTATACGATTAAATACTGTATTGTTATCCGACTTATTCAATTATGCAAAATTTCAGCTCAATTTTTTGATATCTGCTTTAAAATTGAGTCGTAAGATTCCACACGGACAAACATACATGCATACATTGCGTGTTGAATAGAAGCTTGTAAAAATAAAGTTTTTTATCATTGTCCCTCGAGAACTAGGTATGTATGTATGCCTTTTATTAGAGAAAATCCATTGTAAATATTAATCAGGGATAGAGATCATAATAAAATAGGCAAAACAAACGCAAACCATATTAAATTACTGAGCATAGAAAATCTATGCTACGTCTTTTATTACATTACTCAGCTTTTAGAGGGCAAGTTAGTATGTCAACGATTTCCATCCTCCCTGATACCAGAACTTAACCCCCCAAACTAACCCCCTAACAAATAGTTCATTGATTCTTCGCCATCCAACATTTCGGAAACGTGCTTAAATTCAATATTCAGTGAGATGCGCAGTGGCATCTTATTACAGGAGTTATAAGAACTAATAACTTATACAAAGGAATAGTTGAAGGCAACCGCAAAGAGATCCCGGACCGTGTTCCTGGGGAACAAAGGCATTTGTTACCGCAAATACTTGTCAATGTCTGCTTTGTACAAGATATCAAGATACCAATTACGGAACAAGAACTTTAACTAAGGGATTGTCTCGAAACCTTTTTATGAGAATGATTCGTCATTAGCCATAGAAGCATTGACTATTAGAGTGTTAACATGGGCTATCAAATTCTGCAATGTATTAGTGACTTGCTCTTGCCCGCAACTTTGTCCGCGCAAAATTAAATATATCCTATGACACTCACAGACAATGAGGCTTTCTATTGGTAAAAGAATTTTCAAAATCGTTTAAGTAGATCTGGAAATTACCCCCTTCCACCTCACAAACTTTACATTTTTATAATATTAGTAAAGATCACCTTACTCACCGTAGTATGATGGACTGGGCTATTTTTTGAGATTTTTTTTTTATCATTATTAGTACAGACTAGTCACTTAAACCATACTGGGCTATTTTTTATTATTTTTTTTAATAAGAATAACTTTATTTCACCACACTGATATTTTTTGAGCAATTTTATTTCTTTATACCCTAGACAGATATAGACAATAGTTGCTTTTTCTTAAAAAAACAAGTGAGTTGTATGCACTATGCTTAGAAGCGATTAAACATTTGACTTAAAAAATCAATCGTAATAAATACTCGCACCCTGCTTGACTTTGAGGTAGCCAATAAGATTTCAGCAATTGCCGCACTGGTCTAGTGTTTTTTTTAACAATTTGAAAATCCACTTTTACAGGTTAATTCCTTTTTGTCGTTACCTCACGGTACCAACAGATTTTTATATGAAACCTAAGAGTATGTCCATCGTGACTTAACAAATTTATTTACCTTTTCAAATAATTAAATATTTTTCAACGCTCTAAATATTCACCTAAACGTATTTACACGGTTTTCGTGGAAAGTTAATTAAGTTACGGAGCTAGTTATTTTTTTATTAACTTTGCTGACCAGAGTATTTCTTTAATAAAATATTTTTAAGTTTTGAAATAAAATACTAATCGCGTTTCCTCTAGTTGGTATTACATTGTTTCTTAGATTAACTCTGTTCCGGTGTGATTTATTGTTTTAACGGTACACCCAGGCTTAGATATTTTATTTTAGTACTTTTGCATTAAGAAAAACCTTTATAAATTGTGGTGACAATCATTTGTCTTCACTGCTCAGTGGACCAAATAAAAAAACAAGAGGGGAATTTGGGAATAAAACTGTTGTTAGATGATACAGAATTTGTATTTAAGTTCCGTAAATTTAGTAAAAGTGTAAGTATCCCACATTAAAAAAGAAGATACATACGCCTGAAGATACATTCTTGATTCATAAATTTGTAATCAACTTCAAAATGGTGGAAATTCTTTGTGCGTTTGTTTTCATTACGACCGATTCTTAAAGATGTCGCACTTTCCAGTAGATACCTCTGCGTTTTTAGAAGAGACCCTGCTTTAAGTGGTATCCATTCGAACTGGAAAAATATTTTACAAGAAAGACATTCGATAACATTAGTTTTCCACTTTAAAACTTAATCCGTCTGCATGAATTGTAAACTCGCCATTTTTCCCGGCCACAAGAACGGCACGTTCTTTAGAGTGGTGTAGCTTCCATCATAATTCGGATCAGTGTCAGATGCTGCAAAGAAAGGACCAGACGTTTGCTTAAGCTGCTTGCTTCTGATGCGACCCGTAAGAAGCGCTACAGCAGGATCATGATTTATAAAAATGTACATAGGTACACATAGGTGTATCATAAGTTCAGATTAAGTACAAAGCAGTGACAAAGTTCGGCGAGTGCGGCCTGTTTAAATTGAGCTTCGCCTCTTGCGCATATTGTAGCCTGTAAGTTCGGCATAAGTGGTGTTTAGTGAAATTTGGTTGTACTTGTTTGCTTGTATGCATACGATAAGGCGCACTTTTAAACGGGCTCTCTTTACCGTTCTCAGAACTGCGTCTTTATTTTATACGCATTTAGTCGGAGGTGTTAACGCAATTTTTATTTCGCGTTTTACCGATAATTCGTTAAATGTCTATATCCAAATTATGTATTACATATTGTATGTACAAAAATAAATGGTATAAATTTAGTGTATGATCTTCTTAAAGAAAATTTTGGAATCTATTATCTAAATCTTCTATTTGAAGTACAAAAATAGTGTGATTCTTTCAAAACGTCGAAATTTAAATTGTTTTTGATTAAGTTACGAGTGTTAGAAGTGGAAAAATACAACCTTGTCTTTTCGACGAGGACGGTAGAAAATTTAATAATGATTTAATATTATATTTTGTTGAACAGTGACATTTCTTAACATTAATAAGCTATAGTGCAGGCAGAATGGGTGAAACCGGAGTGCTGCCAATGATATGTGTGATGAAATACGGGAACCAACATAAATCAGAATTTGCTCCAATAAAAAATATTCGCCACCATCATCATACCGGAAAACGTTGACTGCACAGGACAGTTGACAATCCACAACCATGCTCTAATAGCGTTCAGTCGTAAGAGCAATGTTACATGCCTATTGTTACTCAAGCTCATCTGGGAGCTGTAACCGTAACTTTTTCATGTTACACCAAAAACCCTAATGTGAAGGTGGCTGGCGAGCCCGCCGCGAGCGAACGCCACAATACAATACAATACAAATACTCTTTATTGAACACCACAAATCAGTACAAAACAATACAGAAACAAAGAACAAAGTAGACAATAGGCGGTCTTATCGTTTAATAGCGATCTCTACCAGACAACCAATCAGAGAAATAAGTTGGAGACAGTTTAAGTAGGTGGCAGAAACAAATCCACCACGTCCCACACTTGAGTTTTTTGTTACTGTCACGTGCAACAGTTACTGTTACAACTCGGGGATGAACACCCGCCGTTATAAGTGTGGTTGTGTGTAAGGAAATCGTCGATAAACAGAACTCGAATTCAGCCTTATGAGACACTTATTAACAAAATTCGTGGGTTCTGAGTTTATCTTTATCGCACAGTATTTAGCGGCTGGGTCTTTAATAGACAATAATTGTGCTATCAAATATTTACTTCGAAATTTTATCGCCAAATTCGCAGAGCTATGTTGGTATATTTTTAAAGCAATGAGTACGATAAATACAAAACAATAAAATGTAATAATAATAATAATAATAATAATAATGATTTATTTCAGACTGAGTCCATAAAATGGTTAGTAGTACATTAAATCTTATAAAACTAAGAGGTTAGTAGTAAATTGACAAAACAAACAAATGAATAAATAAACAAGTAAGCAAGTATGCCGCCCGCTGCTACTTGACTTTATGCAGTCTTATCCAACGGGCGAGAATAGGGGAGTCCCAGCGGTCTGTCATGACGTTCATGATGCGGTTGGGGCTGCCGCGGAGTCGGTGTAGCAGGGAGGCACATCTACTTCGCATTATTGCCGCAAAGCCGGCTGTGTGCGCCTCCGCAAACATACCCGAGGCACTACAAAATCGCGGCAGCCCCATCAGCACCCGGAACGCGTTATTATATTGGACTCGCAGGCTATTGTATGTCGTCTGCCTAAAGCTAGTCCACAAACTACATACATAAAAAGATTGGCAAAAAGCTTTGAAAAGCGTAATCTTTACCTGCTTAGTACATAGCGCAAACCTTCGGGCCAACATGTTGCATCTGATAGCCAGGGACCTACGTTCCCTCTCCATGTCAATATCATCAGATAAGTTGTCCGTGACCCAGTGACCCAAGTACTTGAATTTCGTGACAACTTTTAGCGGTGCTCCGTTAAGTGTTACTAGTGGTTCCATTGGGAAAGTTTTTCTACCGGCCTTAAAAACCATCAGTTCGCTCTTATTTACATTGTACTTGAGTCCATGAGCCACAGCATATGTCTCACATATTTTCAACAGTCTCCTCAAGGCTCCTATCGATGGGCTGAGCAGCACCATGTCGTCAGCGTAACTTATATTATTAACGGCAACTCCGTCTATGTGACAACCGATACGTGCACTGCTCAGCTCATCTATAAGCTTATTGACATAAAGATTAAACAGCTTTGGTGAAGTAATTCCTCCCTGTCTCACACCACATTCTAGTTTGTAGCTATCCGAGAGAGCACCACCCCATCTAACATAATTTTTCTGGTTGTTATACCAGTACTTCAATAGGCACGTAATTTCATCAGGCAAATTTGTCTCACTGCGTATTTTGTCCCACATTATGTCATAAGACACAAGGTCAAATGCCTTCGATAAGTCTAGGTAGCATGCAAAGACCGGTGTTTTCCTAGACGTATAATATAAAGACGTAATGAAGCAATGATGAATTTTAATGCTGAAAACATCTTAGTTACTTAGAAAATCTTAGGTATTGCCCGTAGAGCAAAACTTATAGCTTATAGCAATAGGTTTGTATTTCATTAATCCTTCTCTTTTTTCTGTTTTAAAAGTTGTAAAAAAAATCTTTATGTTAGCAATATAGCCATAACATATTTTTAATTTTATTATACCTTTGATTTTATTGAAATACAAAAAACATACTGTATAGCGCCTGGCAATAATTTGGGGCAACTTTTCTTTATGCCTACTTAATACTTCAATTCTTCAGTTTATGTTTCTTCTTAGGCACAATGTTGTTTATTTTTTAATTTTTTTTTTAATATTATTTACTAGGGCACATTTTACTCAAGCGTATAATTAATTGAAAGTTTGAATTAAAATTAAATATGTGAGGTAAGTAATAAAATTCTACATAAGAAATTTATTTCAAATATTTTATTGAATCAGGCATTACTTTGTAGAGTTCTATTTCAATTAACAAAAAATATAAACCTACTCCGATACTTATGTGTTTGCTACGACTGCCACATAAAACACATATAAATCCCACAAACTTAGCTATCCCCTACACCATACAAACACTGACGCGTTTCAATTCCTCTACGGGATCATTCTTAAAGTGAGCACAACTGTTACACACATGCAAACCAACGTCGTACTAATTCTAAAACTTAGAAATAAACACAATCTACCCGATTTATTTCAGTTGACTTATTTATTTAGTGACCAATTCTGTAAAAATACTCCTAAAACATGACTATAATAAATACTCGCGGATTTTTTCTTTTGATTATATTAAGATCTACGAAAACTCTTTGACTTTGTACACCGTAAAAACGGAATCACAAAAATGCCCCACCTATTTAATTCTGTATTCAGTTTAGTGAAAATTCAAAACATCGTCTTCATAAAAAAAGATTTTAATAAATGTAAAGACCTGAATGGAAATAAGGGCATTTCTAAGAGTTATCTGCGCTGCGTACCACCCAAATAGATTTAATTATAAATTTAAATTAAGAGGCTTAAGTAAAATAAATAGTTACCGAGTTAATGGAGGGAGAGTGGCTTTGGTTACGCAATGTTTATATACCTTGTACAAAATTAATAAATTAGCGAAATGTTTTAAATTACAAATTCTAAATTGATTTTGCAGTTATTTTTTAAATTATCCAGCCAGGAAAGTTTTTTAAAGTCAGAATACGGAAAAAAAGTGCTAAAATTCATATAAATTGATAACATTATTCGAACAATATTATACGTCTGATTGTCTGCGACGACAGTTTAACGCCCTTTTGTAAGATTTTTATATTCTAAATCCCTTATTCATAAAATTACTAACCTGATATAAATAGTCTGCCAAATTAGTATATGTCTGGCAAAGGCAAATGTTTAAGTGCCGGAAAAAGACAAACGAATATTATATGAACAGATATGTAACACCCGTCCTAGTAAAATTAGTAACGAGTTACTACAATTCTGCTAAGTCGTAAAAAGTTATACTGCCCCCTTCGAACGAGCAAAAATACGCCTAAATAAAATGTGGCAAGTACCCGGTTACCGATTAATGTGTTGAAGACAAAATTAATGTAACTCTACAAAACCCTTCGCTATTCTACATTTCTTTTGCTCTGTTAGTTGTTACTTTCTGTGTTTTATGTACAATAACGATTATTAAAGACTTATAAATGCTTAGCTCACTTAGATAGGAACACACACAAAATAAACTCTCATTTAGAATTCCCTGTCACGTTTCTATCCTTATTATGTTAACTCCTGGAACTACACTGCAGGTACTATAAAGTCACATCGTCTTATAGCTCGCTTAGCTGAAAAACATCTTCAATATATCACGTTAAGCGCATGCATCCATAAACAACAACAATCCAACACAGTATCAGTTTACGCGCATAACAGTACATTATGATGTAAGCAATAGAAAAATCTACATAAATATATGGAAAGCAGCGTTATCGCCCGGCATCGGTCGAAATGTTTGCGTCTGGAAGAACCTGCCTCTATCAAATCTGCATTAATTTGCAGTTTTCCCCCATACACCTACATGATGTATGGCCAGAACACTTCTATCCGCGCGATACAGATTTAATAACGATGTTATTTTGTTTTTTAACTCGGCTATTCGTTATGGAGGAGGTTTTGGAGTTTCAGCTTGATTAGATTAATCGAAAAGCGGTGGCAACCTACTGGTTTGATCTATGGTCCCATATATATTTAAGTGCTTGTCTAATAAATATATTTTTAAACGATAAGACCGACTATTGTCTACCTTGTCTTTTTATTTTTATAATCTTCTCGTACTGATTTGTTTTAGCATTCAATAGAATATTTTTTTCAAAATTACAATGCAATATTGATGTTATGTTCGAAGTGTCACATTTCAGGTGCGACTAGACGAGAGGTATTTAGTGGGTTTTTTTACAACATTGCAGGCCAAGGCCGGCAATGTGCTTGTTTTTAATTTCCGTTCTACACTAGTACATTACTGCAGAGGCCGTGAAGTAAGGGATTGCTGGACGAGTTTGGGGTAGGTGGCCGAGTCGAAGACGAGGCCAGATAGAACGAGTCCTGCAATCCCTGTTCCGGCCAAAGCTTGTATAGTGCTTTTCTCAAACAATGTGAGGAAATATTAAAATTAAAATAACTACTAGACAATCAAGTAAATCTTAGTTTATTATAGGGAAAAAGTAATTTAAATAGGTACTAATTCATGTTGAAGGTAATATTGGACATATTAGGGCAGTTTTTAAACGTGAAATGTATTGTTTTGCCGGGCACATTAAAAAGATTTTCGATTTGCCACCTTTTTTATTTTTTAAATGTACTAATTTGATCCAGCTATTTGAGCACCATGTTTAACCGCACATAAATATAGTACCATAGATATTTTTTTTATGTCGCAATTATGCTTAGGTACAGATTGTGGTGGTGGTTGGCTGTATGTAATTTTTTCCTTTGCCAATTTAATTTTAGTATAGAAATTTAAAAAATTAGAGCAGCGGACAAAAATGGATTTTCATACTAACTTTTGTGGCCTAAGCCAAGAAGTAATGTAGGGAGCCATAAACAAGAAACTTCATGCCCTCATATCGGGACATTAACGCATACATTTCCGAGCATGTTTGAGAAAATCATATTTGTGACACGGCATCTTGCCATTCAGCCAATAAAAAAAAAGTTTTGTAGTTGGCAATTCTACCTTTAGTTTTTCTAAAAATATTTTTTTTATTTCCTGGCGGTTTTTCATTTATTTCATTGGATGTGTGAGAAAATCACTTAACATACCTGTGCGGGAAAATATATTTTCGGCAACCCCTCACTTCCCGGCCTCTGTAAAATTGTTTCATGATAGAATTACAACACAAAAAACTGATTCTTGTTAAATAAACCATTAGAAGTACATTTATAAATATAGCCCGAGTGTGAAGCTTACTCTGCCCTAACAAATAAACAAAGCAAGACTACGGTATTAGAAACGAGATATGAATGTCAATATCCAATACCTATTGCCGTTACCTTAATATGTTATCCCGAACATTTGTGTCGGCAGTAAAGGCATAAGAAGGAACACAAAATGGTGTTATGCTGCACTATTATGCTAATGATCTAATCTGCTTATGCCTTCCCAGTTGCTATTAGTGCTAGTGTTGTAGCGAGGAACTAGAGTACCCACTGTGTTGACTATATCCATTTTACGTAAATAGCTTCAGTCAGGTAAAAGTTAGACAACAAATTATGTTTTGTCTGGTTCTGGCACAGGCAAATAAATGTCACTGTGACAAATAAGTTATTTTTGTGGACCTAATTCTTTTTGACGTTTCAACGCTAACTTCACTTTGAAGTTGACAAGCGACACTTTAAGTAGCAATATTCTCATCAGAGTACCGCACGCTGAAGCTACCGAACAACGGCTGAATAAAAACAAGTAGTGTCTTCTTCAACCTCGACATTGGCAGAATCATCGACAGTATCGATGGAGCTAGATTTTTAAAAATTGAATTGATTAAGTAGCATAGATACAAATACTAATAAGACGTCTTTGTTTTTAGGAATAATAATATATTTAACTTAACACTGTTTTGGATAAAAGTCAGGTCAGGGGGTATTTATTTCATTTGGTGTAAATTGGGCACTTTGTTAAAAAAATAAAAAAAATAATGTTTTCAGTCACAAACTTAATCTTAATTGAAAGTTTGGGATACCTGGGTTATAAAAAAAATGAAGGCCTTCTTTTAGGAGCCCAATCCCTGAAGATATGGACCCGCAAAGTTTTAAGCGTCATGGTAATGACATTTTGCATGCTTGGTAATGACGATAGCACATGGTAATGACAAATGTTCCTATCTCTAAGTACTATGAACAGTTTTTGACGTACTTCAAAGTACCGAAATATTTAATCAATTTGGTTAATAAATAATAGAATGTAAGTATTAAAGAAAAAAATAGTACAAGACCAAAATAGAAGTAACAGGTAATGATTTATTAGCTTAGTAATTAATTGTAATTTACAAAAATGTTCTTAAAAAACTAATTAATATTAACCGTTTATAAAGAAAATATAAGTTATCACGTTTAATTATTGCATTAAACACGTTCACTTATACATAAAGAAGAATATTTACATTTACAGACCATAATATTTAAAATTTTCATTAAATTTCTCTTTAACAATCGAGAAAAAATTTAAAAATGAACATTGAACACGACCACGATTCTAGAGCCACCCTGACACGGCACTATACCGACGAACTGCCTGACATCAGTCAAACGAGATCGTGTTAACTCTGAGGCAGCTTAAAAATGGAAAAGCCCCCGATGAGGACAGAATAACATCAGAGCTTTTGAAAGCCGGAGGAGTCCCTGTTATACAGGAACTACAGAACCTCTTCAATGCCGTCCTTCACAGTGGAAGAACTCCAAAGGCGTGGAGCAAGAATTTGGTGGTGCTCTTTTTTAAGAAGGGAGATAAAAGCCCTTCTTAAAAATTACAGACCCATCTTGCTGCTGAGCCACGTCTATAGGCTGTTCTCACGAGTGATCACGAACCGTCTCGCCAGGAGACTCGACGAGTTCCAGCCACCGGAACAGGCCGGGTTTCGCGGAGGATATGGCACCATAGACCACATACACACAGTGAGGCAGGTTATACAGAAGTCCGAAGAGTATAATCAGCCCCTGTGTCTGGCCTTTGTGGACTATGAGAAGGCCTTTGTCTCGGTCGAAACCTGGGCTGTTCTGGAATCTTTACAGCGATGCCAAGTAGACTGCCGCTATATCGAGGTGTTGAGATGTGTCTACGAAGCCGCAACCATGAGTGTCCAAGTACAGGGCCAGCAGTCTGAACCCATCCAACTGCGCAGAGGAGTGAGACAAGGGGATGTTATATCCCCGAAACTGTTCACGAGCGCGTTGGAGGATATGTTTAAGACGCTGGACTGGAAAGGAAAGGGCATTAACATAAACGGCGATTACATCTCACACGCGGAGTCGCTGGAGGAGCTGAACCTAGCTCCGCTAGAACCGCTGGCCTAGCTTCAGCCTCACGACGTATCGGTCTCGGCATGAACTTGTATAAAACCAAAGTTATGATCAATGGACTCATTGATCCGGGACCAGTCGTTGTATATGACCACCCTCTCGAAATTGTTTCCGAGTACACTTACCTTGGGCAAATCCTGCAGTTAGGTAGAAATAATTTTGAGAAGGAGGCCAAAAGGAGGATTCAGCTGGGCTGGGCAGCGTTTGGAAAACTACGTCGAGTCTTCTCGCCATCCATACCGCAATGCTTGAAAACTAAAGTTTTCAATCAGTGCGTCCTACCCATCATGACCTACGGAGCTGAGACGTGGACACTCACGGTAGGGTTGGTCCACCAGTTCAAAGTCGCTCAGCGAGCTATGGAAAGAGCTATGCTCGGAGTCTCTCTGAAGGACAGGATTCGTAACGAATACATCCGACAGAGAACCAGAGTTACCGACATAGCTCAAAGAATTGGTAAGCTGAAGTGGCAGTGGGCCGGCCATATGTCGCGAAGAACCGACAACCGCTGGGGGAAACGTGTTCTTGAGTGGAGACCGCAACTCGGCAAACGTAGTGTAGGACGCCCTCCGGCCAGATGGGATGACGATCTGCGAAAGGCTGCAGGCAGATGCTGGATGCGTCAAGCTGAAGACAGGGCGCTATGGCGCTCATTAGGGGAGGCCTATGTCCAGCAGTGGACTAATATAGGCTGATGATGATGATGAGTCATTGCCATGGAATCATCGTCATTTCCGTGAGTTAAAAAGTCCACGGTAATCAATGGTAATGACCATCTTGGTAATGACAAAATCCAGCTATTTCCACTTTAGCATGTGTCTTATTAAATATTCCAGAATGTTCTACTGATCACGTCATAATCAACCGGTTAGGCTATACGATAAAATACGATAAATATAAACAATTCATGTACTTACCGATTAATGAGACCCACGGGAAAGACAATATTATCGTGACAAAAACCACGGTACGACTTTCTGAAAAATAAATAAATTCCTAATTCTGCTCTGCGCGACGTGCGCTCACTCTGCCTTCTGAATGGTGAGTGGAGGCACGCGGGGGGAGCGGCGGGGGCTGTGCAGAGCTGTTCAGTGCAGAGCTATATGTCGCGTTACGTTGTGACACGGTGATGATGAGTTACACAGGAACCAAAATGTACGATGTTGCTGTTCAGTTGTTTACGATGCGTTTTAATTTGTGCAATCAATATTGTATTACATAACTATGCAACTTTTTGGGGAAATAGTAGCTTCAGCCGTAAACGTTAGTTAAATGGAACATTTTGCAGAAGTTTTACCGAAAATTGGAAAGCGGACACCCCTTGGTAATGACATTTTGGCCCTTTTGAACGAAATAACATTCACACTACTTTATAAATATAACATTTACAAGAAGCGCCAGTTAGAAATCATTCGTTACTACAAGATACTTTTACACACGGTAAAAATCTATCATCATTTAGATGGTGATATTGTCGGGAACAGCCGATTTACACCAAATGAAATAAATACCCCAGGAGTACCCGAAACCGACGAACATGTATGAAGAGATTGATGAATGTGGATGAAGCGAAAGAAGTATGTCAGGATCGTAGCAAGTGGAACAAAGTAGTATCTGCCTACCCTTGTGGGAAAGAGGCGTGACGGTATGTATGTATGTATGTTACACTGTTTTCGTTTCTTCGCACAGAGTCAACTTCTTACGTTTCGATCCCGTCGCAGAACCTTTTATCCTGTGGATAGGCAACATCCGTTAATTCTTAATGAACGAACCTCTTTGTAACATTTCAGCTTTCTAGATCCAATTGGTTGGGCAGTAGTGTGTCAGTCAATTAGTTAGAAGATTGTGATAAATAGAACCTTGAGCCTTTATTTTAGTAATTGTAAATCTTAATTGCAAGGTTTTATAAGCCTCGTAGTCTTGGCCTTTCTTCGCAATAGAATATTCTACGTGCCTAATAATAATAATGTCTAATGTACTCGTGGCAAAAACCAAGGTCCGGCCTTATAAATAATGCTCGAAGCAGAACTCTAATTATAACAGTGCCAGAGAGGAAAAATACAAATAAAATACTAATGTAACAGCTTTCCTGACGTATATGAAAATAAATGTCATCCATTTTCGTACCTGACCGCGATTGTACCTACTACATAATTGATAGTAAAAGCCGCAAAGAGTCCCTTTGAGCTCTAATACCTCTGGACGTTGAAGATAATCAGAACAAAGTCTTTAGTTTAATAACGAAATTTGTTAAAAAAATACTACCTTGAGTCACTCTTTCAGACAGTGAGAATATTAACATTATACTTAAAAACGTGGGTACACGAGGCACGCGTGCAAGAATATTCTATTTAGTAATTGGTTTCCATCATCTTTGGTGTATGGATCAATCGCTATTTTTTGAGCCAACTATTATTCCAGATTTCAACTGCACTTAATGATTTAACAAAACTATTTCTTATTTTGCTGAATTATGCTTTCACGTTCCTAACACCCTAATAAAATAATCTCATAAGCTTCTGCATCGAAGTGCCTTATTAGAATTATAAGAGTGTAAACTGAAAAAGTAGAGGCCATAATTGTTTAACGTAGTTGGAATCACCATCACATTCACCATTTATTTCTATCAAATGGAAGGTTTAAGATGGTGATGGAAATTACACAATTCTGTAATACCTAGATATAGATTAATTATATTTTACTGATAAGTCCCTGAAAGGTAGGTTTATATGAAATTATACCTTGATAATGCGGGAGGGTTTTAGTATAGGCACGGAGACGGAGATCTTACCCACGATAATAGCAGGGTCCGAATTGGTTTCGCGGACTCATTTTTTTATTAACGATACAACCTTGCTAATCGAAATGGAATTATTCATTACGTTCGGATTTAATTCAATAATACATAGGGAGATCTTCGGTACGATTATTGCTTAGTGGATTTCGACTACCTAACATTTTTTCCGACGACTACCTACGCTCTTAGAGATTGATACAGGGCTATATTTTTTTTCTATTACATTATTGAGTGTATTAGTTAGGTATATAATAAAGTAAATCTGTCATAATCTAACATCGTATTTTCCGTCCCTTTGGACATATCACAAGTTGCGAAGGCACATCTGTGGAACTACTAGTAGTGTTGGGTAAAATTGAATTGTACGATAAGGGCTATAATAATTATACATACAGTACAGAAGTAGTGGTGACTTTGTGAAGCTTTCCACCATGCCCGACGAGACGACCGCGACCACTTTACAGTGGGTGACAACAAAGAAGAATAAAGTTAAGTTTTCATTTTACTTTGCTGGATATATAATTGGCATGTATTTGACTACAATCACGCCAGTCCTATAAGCCAAGTAAACTATCTGGTCTAAGACTGTTCGTGCTTATCTAGTAATTCGAATTCACCTTCGATTTGAAGATTTCCAGGTTACAAAGTTTGAGAAACAGACGCAGGAACGGAATTCTACTTCTCTGCTGTACGAGTTATATAAAAACGTGCAAAAAGGCTTTGTATTATTATTTTTTTAGAATTTTAGGAGTAATGAAGGGTAAGTACTTATATTACTTGCGCTATTAAATGTTGATTGGCGAATGTAACTAACGATTACAAATTAATAGAAGCCAATTCAAATTTTGCTAAAAACCTTAATAGTTATTTCAAAACATGTTCCAAACTTAAAACACAATAAAGTGTAAAATATTAACTTTGTCATTTAATAAGCAATGGCGGTGTCACGTAAACCACGAGGGTGGTTTAATTTAATTTTGCAGGTAGGTAAATTTCTTCATGGCGCCCCAGGGAGCAACAGTTCCCGCAGTTGGTTACCATTCGCAAAGTTGGTTTGTCAATCGAGGGCTTAACTACTTTCACTGTACCGAGCGCTACATAGCTGGGTCAAACACCACATCCCGTGTTAAGGATATCTCCACTGAATTAAAAATCTCTAATGTAATCGTAGGAAAAAACAATAGATATCCCAGAATATCTTCTGTTAAGTCGTGGGTCTGTCGCGACAGTTACGCTCCCCGGCTTTTGCAATGACTCTTGACGTGCAGTTATAGCAGGTGAAGCACACGAAGCAATTCCTAGCGAACAGTCTCCGTTAGTCTTTATTTAATTGTCACGTAGACTATTGTTGTTCGATAATGTCTATTCTAACACCGTGTGATAAAATTACTAACGTCTAGACACGGCTTACGGACGCGGCTCGCATAAATTAGACGTCTTGTGTCTGCCTAACTTGTCGCACGGCAGCCTGTGCAAAACTTGTCAGACCTTAATGGGTAGCATAATGGTGCTATAGCAGCATGACCATGTTATGAAACCGTTAGGGGGAAACGGAGTAAAAGATATACCTCTATGTCGAGCATCGCGCAAATAACCAGTAAGGCGGAAGCGTGGCATAGGAAATAATAACTATTAATTCACAAAAAAAAACAAATGCAACGTCTTATGCTCTGTCTACGCCGTAAAGGATAAAGACGTGATTTATTTATGTATGTCATGTATCCTTCGACAAATATTTCATTTTATTCTTCTATCTCGTCTTTCCCTTTAAAATTCGGCTAATATAATATTTTTTTTATCATGGGACAAATTACACCAATTGGGATTGTCTATTTTTTTACAATGTATAGTAAATCGAAAACCATTTCGAGATAAATGCTTTTTAAATCGTTTTCTGTATTTACTTTATTTTATTTTACTATAATGAATTTATTACATGAAAAATAAGCAATGACCTTCATTTGACATTACCAGACATGACGTAGACAGTCCAAAATGTACTTTATTTGCAAAGGTTACAAATTCTATGCTATTTACGCGTGGATTATACTAAGGAGTTCAATTTGGACCCGCAATCTGACATTTCATTCATCTTATGACAGATGACAAGCAAATGGGCAATCTTGTTACTGTCATTCTTGTTTTTCCACTGTTTACTTTCATATTGTTGTATTATAGTTTAGATTTAGAAGCACTTTCGGTAGATAATTAGGCAAGAGTGTAACCGCTCAGCGATGTGCTTCGCTCACATGTAAGATTTTCCGCTAAATATTTTAATGAAGAGCGAAAATATTACGTTTTTCGGTTTACTTTCGCCTACTGAGTTTACTGACTTATTTCCGGGTCCTGTTTTGTCTCGATCATACCTGGTATGTATTTATGGACCTTTCTGCTTCGCGCAGAATGTTATGGTATGTGTAACGGTTGTGAAAATATAAAATTCATAGGAGAAGATCGCGTGAATCTTCCTGTGTTATTGTTGAATCATGTTGACATTGATACTAATGACAGTTTGCCAACTTCACCACAGATAGAAAAGACGTTAATGGCGGCGCCTTCACATACGTTTTATGATCAATTTATCCAATAAGCAGATGTGTGGCACCGGCAATGGAAACTCTGACGTCATCAACCAAAATACTTTCAATAATTAATAGTGAAAAAAATACCGAGTTATATGAGAAAATATTGAAATTGGTTTCTTATAATTGACTATTCTGCTCAAAAAAAATATAAAAAGGATAGGTATTTTTTTTTAGACAATCCCAATTGACCCAGTCCCACACTAAACAAAGCTTGTATTATGGGTACCAGGCATATTACCCATATTACCCAAACCTAACTTAAGCTACATATTTAAGAAAAGTGGCATTTCAACCACCTATAGTGTCGGATCGACTTCAAATTTGGTATGCCTAAAAATATTCAGCAATGCAATTTTATAAAATAAGTACGGCCAGTTTAATATTAAAAAAGTTTTTAGCACAGAAACTTGTTATATCACGTGGTAGACTGTCGTAGATCAATGACAAATAAAGGTCGAGAGGTAATTCTGAAATTGTTCCAAACGCGCGTCCTCCGTTGTTATTTAATCAAAGGTTTCTCACCTTGCTTACGACTTTAGAATACGGATTGTTGTAATTACTGTTGTCTGCTTTTCATCAAAAGCTAAAACATAAGTACGAAAAAATAATTTTATTTAATAGAGACTTACGCTAAGGATTGAAAATTATTCCGAGTTTAAATAAATCACCTGACTCAAAAGAGGAGGAATTCCAAAAAAAAACAGCCTTAACAACGTTTCTTTTGCGTAATATTGTGTTTCCACTTGTTGATCTCCAAAACTCAACTTCTGTGACAATATTATTTTGTAAAAACTGATATCGAGAGCTATTTTTGGTAAATATTAACTGACTGCGGCATCTGGTTACCATTACGCGAGTCGTAATGGGGTAATTACACTAAGTCGATCTCGCATGCAACATGCGGTGACCGCGGCCGTGTAAGGAATATGGTAGTTCGCATTCGGCGAGCGACAGCTGCCACTGCCTGATTAGGTAGCCGAAGTAGGCGGACAGATTAATGTGAAGGCGACGTTTGTTGAGCAAATTAGTTTGATACAGGTTCAGTGTAATTACCTCCTAAAGGTTTCCAACGACACAGTCATAGTGTAATAACTCCCAACAGTGGAATCACTTCATTGGTAATCATTCTTTAACTAAACGAACCTCGTTCGTGTAGTGAACGCTGTCCTCGGGAGACAATTATAACTAGGTCCGTTTGCTAAAAAGTACTATACGGAGTCAGATGTAGATCTGATGACAAAACACCTGACACCGTATATTGCCTATGAGCGAAAGTGCCAGCAGATTCACACTGTTTGTCTCGGCGCTAACTCGCGCTGAAGGTAGGACGAATGGCGAATGAGAATTAACGTTCGGGCGGCTTTACGCACGGCAGACACCTTATTAATTGTTTGTTTTACACTATGACACTTTAAAAATCAGCGAACACGCAAAGCTGAATAAATAATACACCACTAATTTAAAGCTGTATAATTAACTGATTTAAACTTTCACGATTTGCTCTAATTTTATTATTTTAACTAAACGGGACTTAATCGCGTACACGTTTCATTAATTACCTCGACGTTTCGTATATTCTGCGACGTCAATGGCTTCCAAGGGACTGCAGAGGCGGTTATCAAGGTTTTGAACTGTGTGAATTTTTCGAACTGCCCGCACGTGCTTCCTTTTAATTTGCTCACTAGAGTTGTCACCCGTCCGACACACTAAACTCACAACGTCCTGTGACCCTTCTAACTAAATCTGAAGCCCCTTACTTTTACTGATGACAAGATTCCACGATGAAAGATTAAAATCATCCACGATTGAAATCTTCGTCGTAGATGTAATTAATAAAACGTGTATGCAAATAAGTCCCGTTTAACTAAAATAATGAAATTTATGGTAAATAGGAAATAATGTCTTTCAAAAACTTCTCAAGCTGCGTTCCTGTATGTAACAAAAGATCTGCTTCCTGAATAAATTCAGATATGCTGGGGACACTGGGAAGAGCCGGGGCCGCGTATGCTCCTGCCACAGCCACAGCTACGAATACTAACACGAAGACTCCAAATGCCTTCATGGTAACTCTTGTGGCCGCCAAAAGTCAGTTAACAGCGTATTTATAAGCATAGCGTGAAACATTAGCTCAATCATTTATAATTAAAATTTTCCAGTTTAATCTGTCTCATAACGTGTGGTAAATTACACGTGTAAATACAAGTACTCGTACATAGTTGTAAACGTGTTTTTTTGTTGATAAAATTATTCGTCATATTTCATATGAAAATATATTTTGTGGCTTAACAACGATACTTACACAATTTTGATTTACGCAGGTATCCGATAGATTTATAAAACAGTAGGTACATGGGTATCGGTTTTTTGTCCCCAATAAACCTGCATAGCAATGTTACTTTGGAAAGGTAAGGAGATCTTGTGCAAGGATCATCCGGATCGTTAATCATCATCGCTATTCCCTCATGTCGTGTAGACTGCTACATACGCTGCTAAGACAGACGGTGATATTACTGACACATGAGATATTTTATCTAAGCAGACAACGCATTTGCAATCATGCCCATGGATGATAGTGTTCAAATGACCCTCTTGCTCATATGACATTCCAATAAATTTCAAATTTGATTCAAGTTGAAAACGCAGATTTCTCATGATTTTCCTCAACATAGTGATACTTGTACATTATACTAAACATAACTTTAGCTTCCTGCTTCCTAAACCGCCAACTATGCATCCGGCCACGCAAGTCTACAAAGCAGATCAACAATAGCTTTAGCTAAACACGAACCTCCCATTACGCCAGCGGTTTATTGATGAAGCTATCTGTAACTATCATTATTTTTAATTAAAGTAATCGATGGCGTATTCCCGGACTTTATCCGGACATCGGATCGCCGCATCATTAATCAAATGTACGGCAAGACGAACCACTCCGTTCCACGATCATTCTTCTGATCTGATTTTACGCTTCGGGAACTTTGGAGTAAGTGAAATTAGGCATAACTGAAAATAGTCGGTTAAAAAGTAGAGGTCCTTAACCTCATTTTGTCTTTATTTTTGTGCAAATGCAAAGGGTGCCCATTTGCATTATCGCTAAAGTTAAATTTATTTAATTATAATGAGGCATTTAGTAATACGAAACCGTACAAATAAATTCTTCACTGCGAAAACCACAGATCAGTGAGTTTACAAAAATAAAAATACACGGTAAACAATAGGCATCTTTTAAATTTTTACCGCAAGGATAAAATCGGGGTACCTAATAAAAAGGAACTTTATTATAATAAAAATAAATTTCCATTTTATAATTTCATTCATGGATTGAAACAGCAGCAAGTTGCATCCAGATGTATCTAGTATAGAGTTACACTTTAATATAGGCTAGTCTCCACAGTGTCTTGTTAAACGTGGCCTGTTTGTAGGTCTTGTTACCTTAGGCTCTGTTTACCCCGTAAGGGATAAAGACGTGATTTGTGTATGTATGTATGTATTATTATTCAGGTACATAGTTTGATGTTTTTTCCTCTTTTGAAGTTGTTGATTGTTGATCATGATTATCCTGTATTGTTGTTGTGTTCTTTATATTCGTATCGCTTACTATTCGGGAGAACGATGTTTCATTAGTGTTTTTTTGCTTATTTTTTGTTATGATTGGCTTGGCCTTGGTTTAATCTGGTTTAGTTGCTATATAGAATCGTTGCATAAAATTAACGAGAAGAAATTACTTGAAGTCTACTTAGACCAAAAGGTAATTTACAAGCGATTAATTTCTAACCATTTTTACAATACCTATTTAAAAGTAATAACTAGCTCAATTTAAAAGATTTGACAGAGATACTTAATCTTGGCAATAGGTCTTCAAAAGCGCAATTGTTATTATTTCACCAATCCCTAACAGCATGTTTATAAACAAACCTTTTTCTTTTTCAAAGATTATTACGCTAACAAAGGTGGCCTTTAGGTATTGTTACTTTATGGTCTGTTTAGCCCGTAAGGGATAAACACGTGATTTATGTATGTATAAGGTCCATATTGTAGGTAAGTAGTTTCAAATAAAAACTTTAGATGAATTTACATAAAGCATAGGATAATTTAAAAGTTTTTCAATGTGCAAAATCGTTGTGATAACTCGTTCTAGTATTTCGAGAAGTAAAATTGTATTAGAACCCCAACAATGCATAAAAGAATATTAGTAGAAATAAATCAACTAAGCAATACAATAATACTCAAGTACGAATTCTCTCGGCAACCAGCGTAATATTTTCATCCATAATTACGTTTATTCGTTCGTCTCACAAATCTCATTAGGTAGCAGCGTCTACCTATACCTATACAAGTATAATTTTCCTGATATACGGGATTACGCGAAAAATGTATCACCGTCGCTTCCAATCTCTTTACTAATGAAATAAGATGCCTTTGGACACGGATTGAAGAAAAACAAGTGATTTCTTTTATGGAACTGGAATTAATTCGATCAAAAAGAAGAATGTGCTATACACTTTCCACAAAACTTAGACAAAGTTCCCTGCAAATATAGTTTTTGATACAATCAAATCATTGACAGGAAAAAATAATAAGCAGTTAGATTTCTTTACAGAGATGCAATTTGTTAAGGAAAGAAAATAAATGTTAAATTCACGTTATTGGTAACTTTTTATATACAGCTACATGAAACATAGCGCATATTTGTCTTATGTGCCAACACGTGAGCTTAATTAATGATTACTTCGAGAAAAGTACAGTTTAATATGAAAAATACTCATGGTGGGTAAAAGATATAATAAGCAACACAAATTCGTTATTATGTTATATTAGTATTGTAATGAGTCTTTAAATTACTTTACCAAACGAATTTGAAATATAATTCCCTACGTTTGCTTCATTGTCCCGTGGCATGCTCAAAAAGAACTAGCTTTTGTAATCGTTTTTTAGTATTTCATAAAAGTAATTTTGGCACAACAAAGGCCTGGGTGCCGCGTTTTTGCCTAAGAAAACCCTTTCTGCGGAAAATGTACCTTAGTTATTGTTCCGTTTAACAGATTTATATTTTTCCTTTACAAGAGCCGGCGCAAATACAAAGGTTCTTTGTTAATGGATTTCTTTTTACAGTTGAATTTCTTTTTAATTAAAATTTTAAAGACTCTTATTCGTTTACGGTCGGCGACATTACGACTCTTTCAACACAGCCGTAAACAATTGCCATTGGCTGTTTGGTACAACTTTTATTTTGATTTCACTCCAACAATTAGAGAAGTCATTGTTTTGTTTTAATTTCTACGAAAAGTTGTCTTATAGGCGACAACTTAACGACAGGAATTTATGTTTGATACGGCTATATTGCGGCGCTGGGTCGACAACCTTCTAACCGGTTCGCATTTGGACCAGGCAGTGTAATGAAAATTGTGTGATTTTTCATGCAAATCTAAACTGGACTTCAGAGTTTTGAATTTTTTGAAGGGTTTTGAAAGCTAATATTCATAACACTTTTTACTATAATAAATTTATATTTGTTACAAACTAAGCATATTTTGTACTGTAGATTGGAGTAATACTATGTGAACATACTCATAAATAATATTAGCTCAGAAACGTTAGTTTCAAACGCTGAAAGTTTCGTTCGGAAACGAAAATAAAACAGGATATAACATTGTTAGTAATATGAACTAGTAACTTTTAGTTTTTGTTGGGTATTAACATAAGTAAATGGTCATAAGTTTTTGTTATGTTCCCCCATGTTATGCTTGTAGCAAAAGAAATCATTCAAGTATGAAAACTCTTAGATTATTTATGTCCTACTTTTCGTTTTTAAGGCATTTTTTTTTTTTTTTTTTTATATGAATAGGAAGGCAAACGAGCAAGTGGGTCACCTGATGGTAAGTGATCACCATTGCCCATAGACACCCGCAACCCCGGAGGAATTGCAGGTGCGTTGCCAACCTAGAGGACTAAGATGAAATGCCTCTTGTGCCCGTAATTTCCCCGGCTGTCTTACTCTCCACACCGGAACACAGCAGTGCAAGCACTGCTACTTAGCGGCAGGATTAGCGAGTAAGATGGTGGTAGCGATCCGGACGGACCTTGCACAAGGACCTACCACCCGCATATACATTATATGCATAAATCACGTCTTTATCCCTTACGGAGTAGACAGATCCTAGGGTAACAAGATCCAAAGGGCACACTTAGCATGATTATGGGCGTACAGGTGGAAAGGGGACAGTGATGGGTCCACATCGCCTATGATTTTTAAGATTTTCACGCATTTCCTCGATGGACTTTTATCGTCTGCGTGGGAAGAGAAGCAACTGGTACATTTTGCTTTTTCTTTGCTCCCAGACCAGCATGGAAGTTATTTATGACTAGGAAATTACTGACACATGGTATATTTAGTCTTAGCCTTCTAGGCTGACAATGCATTTCTATTGGTCCACTGTTGTGGATGTCCATGGACAGCGGTCATTACTTGTTTACAATCAAATAACCCATTTCTTCGTTTGACTTCCTTGTTATGTAACAAACCATTGGAGTAGTAAGTGAGGTGTATAAAGCATCAAAACAAATGAGCCAAAGTGTGATTAATTTTTCGTATTTAATATTCAAATAAATCATATACCTATCTAGATCTGTTTAGTAGGAAACGTTTTGAAAAAGATCAAGTCAGGAGTACCCAAAACCGACGAGCATGTATGAAGAAGCGAAAGAGATGCCAAACACAGTGGGAAAGAGACGTGACGGTATGTATGTATAAATCCAATATGCTGCAAAAAAATATTTATTTGTTATACCTACCCTCTGGTATTTTTACCAAGATAAACATTTTTACGACGTAACTACAACATTTTTCACCAGAATAAATTCATCCAATCGTGTATTATCAGGCTATACACAAACACTACGGGGTTATTCGATCGTAATAAATGCCGACAGCGAAAAGTTTTTTGCGATATTTAAATTCACCGATTTTCATTTGATTCATTTAAGTTTAAATGGAATTGGCTACAACGTTACTTTTAGACAAGAATCTAACTTCAATTGTGTTTAAAAATCGTACAAATAACTCTATTACAATCTTTAACTATTTTACACTGAACTGTTGTCATATTACCTCAAAGTCACATTTAAGTGTATTTTGGTATGTACACACACAGCTTAAATTTTTAATTCAATGGGTTTTATAGCTGGCTAGCAAATGTAGTTAGGTGGAAAAAAAAGGGGAATCAATCACGCTAACTAAAAGTACCTAGCTCTTGCTACCAACGTCTTTGTTAACCCGTTAGAGATAGAGGCATAACTAAAATGTAAAGGTACATTATAATATTTTCACTTTTACGCCATTGCAATAAGGGAGAAAAAGTCGTATCACAAAGAAATCAGTTAACTTTTGTTTCAATTAAGGCCCTTAACTATGTACATGTGTTTTGAAAACGACTCATGTGTGTATACGTGTGTATACAAGAAACATATTATAACGAATCATTATGTGAATTAAATTATAATTGCAGCATGAAGATTAAGGCATGAATTATGCATAAAAACCTTTCTCTTGAACCACTCTATCTATTAAAAAAAACCGCATCAAAATCCGTTGTGTAGTTTTGAAGATATAAGCATACATAGGGACAAAGGGACATAGGGACAGAGAAAGCGACTTTATTTTATACTATGTAGTGATTACCTACTCCGTGAATTGTATGTGGGTACGTTAAGTAAAATCGTGTTACGCTAAACTCCACGTTCTCGCAATAGCAGTCATCCTAGTAAAATTAGCCACCTCGAGACTACCAGTGTAGTAAAACAATGGTCGTTGCTTTTTAGTGCATTGATCGTATCAGAAAGTAGATGGTCAGTTGCATCAACATTGCACTAATATGAGATAAAAACGCAGCAATTTTACATGCGATTTTCTCCTAGAATTCAATTGACGGAGTTATACATTTGCATTTCAGGGTGGATGGCAATGACCCCTTAGCACTAAGTATGATTGGAAACAGTACAGTAATCTTTAGTGTTATAAGAGCCTATGGATGTGTGTCTAATTCCCATCAGTTAACACGCTTCCTCGTTTATCCAAGCCTTAAAAAATAATGCTAAAATGCTAAATGCTTGACTAGTAGAGACTTTATACAACTCTACTATAGACTAGCACGGAGGACGGATGACCGATGGGGTCGAAAGGTCCTCGAGTGGAGACCACGCACCGGCAAGCGCAGCGTGGGACGTCCACCCACAAGGTGGACCGATGACCTCATTAAGATCGGAGGATCACGCTGGATGCAAGCCGCTTCCAACCGATCTTATTGGAGATCTAAAGGAGAGGCCTATGTCCAGCAGTGGACTTGTAATGGCTGAGATGATGATGATGATGGTGATGATGATGATGACTATAGACTAATATAATTTAAGGCACGAGGACCTTATACATCCCTTATGTAAATGTATTTAATTTAAGTAGGGTTTAGTAGCTTGATGTATTTCAATTAGAAAAAATGACTCTGCCAAGTTTCTTGCGGTGCATTCTTTTTGGCAATGATGGTCTTTCTGAATGCGCTGGTAGTTTCAAAAAAGACATGTAAAAGAGCCCTTGGCGGCCATTATGCAATTTTTTTTTCTCTAACATCTATCTAGTCCAAATGTTCGCAAAACGTCAGATTAACAACAGAAACATAATCTTATAATTCAAACAGTCAACTACATCCTACAATGTAGATAAAAAGTGGAGCAATACATCACCTAAGGCCAAATTGGTTATTCCACAAGGATTGCCCACACCGAGTTCCCTCATTAGAGTTGGGTTATAAATCTCCTCGCTACACGAACTCCGCAGACTGCAAAATACACCGACGATGAACCATGAAAACTTACGAGCTATCAAATAACCCATTACAATACTATCGAGTATTCATACGAGTGCAAATACATAAATCTAATCCTTCCATATAACACCGGGAGCGGCATGCGGCCTGCGAGCAAATTGTACCAAATGATGGAGATAAGTGAAATTTATGTGTAATGGTATCGACTCCTGCCCTTTATATCAGTATGTTTACATCGATGGCGTGAGCTGATAGCCCATAATTTATGAAGGTTCATATTGTACCGGAATTTGTACTGAAGTACAGATAATACCGGCTTGAGCGTCCAGGAATTAGGTTGTTGCGACGCGTCGTTATAATTTGTAAATAAACAATTAACTTTGAAAAGGGTATCGGAGGTAGTGATGATTTATTTTTGCTCTGTTATTTAGTATAGTCCTTTATGAAATATGTTTCATTGAAACTGTTTCGGCTTTGCTGTAATTGTGTTTCGTAAGCTGTTGGTTTTTAATGAAAACTGTTAATGTGTGAATTCAAGCACAATCTAGAAAATATGTACAGTAAAATATTTTTTATTTTTTCCTCGTGTTAGTGTTTAAGTAATTTCTAATACCTACTTATGACTTTAAAAAAATAAAATAAGAAAATACGTGTAAAATCGCAAAATATAATGTTGAGCCAAAACTAAATCTATACTATATACTATACTATAATATTATAAAGAGGAAAGATTTGTACCTATTTTTGTATGTTTGTAATGAATAGGCTCAAAAAGTACTGGGCCGATCTGGATGAAATTTGGAACATAGATAGATTATAGTCTGGAATAACACATAGGCTACTTTTTATCCCGGAAAATTGCGTGATTCCCGCGGGATAGCGATAAACGAATTCTACGCAGACGAAGTTGCGGGCAACTGCTAGTCATTTATAAAATGATTGAATGTAATTCAAAACGCATGTATAACATGAAATCGTTCAGTTGCGAAGAAAGTAGTAGCTCCTTCAATAATTCCGTCTTTTTCGTCGCCTTAGAGCATAATAATACCGTCAAAGTTCATGTCAAAGCAGCCGGTTAACACCATGTTAATATTTTTGTACTAATTAACCTCCGGAACGACCACGGGGAGCTCATTATAATTACTAATGATATTCCCCGCGAGCACGTTTGGCGCGACGCCACGTGTCTTTTAATATCAACCCTCTGTGAGGAGCTACTTGTTTTCATTTAAAATGAAATGACCGTCATTATCCACATAGAGCGAAGTGCTGTAAGCCATTACAGCCACCATTCCAATGACGGACGTTACTCTTTAGTTTCGGCGAGTCGTTTGTCTTAAAAGTCGAGTCGGCAACGGTAATGGTAGCGTACGGTAATGTAATGTCACTACAGTTTTTAGTACTCAGAAACACTACTTTGTTTCGCTGTGTTGTGTCGGAGAATTCCTAAGTGCCTCTTGGAAAGGGATTGTAACTGTGTTAGGCGTATATCCGGAAAGTTGGACTATTGCTGGTCGATAAGTTTCTTCATGAAGAAGAATTTTTGAAAGTTTTCTCTTAGGTGCTTATCTTACATTCATAACGGTATCAATATGAATTCTCGATCGAATGGAGTTTTTTATTCCATATACAGAACAACACGTAAATCAAAATAGAAGGTATCTTCTTTCATCAATCAAGTGAAATAGCATGAACATAATGTAATAATTTTAAAGGCGCACCAAAATGGAGTTTAGTAAAATTAAATGAATAAATGTGTGCATAAGTTTCTTATTAAAATGTACTTTTATTAATTTGCTCTCAAACAGCTTCAAATACGTCATATCATTTAAATCCAATAATTTTGAATAAAAAAACAGAAATCATTAAGTGCCCAAAGTGAATGTTACTTCAGAAATGTTAGTACTGTTACATACAAGAGTTCACCGACTAACATTAGGCAAAGACTGTCCTGTAGTAAACCAAAGACTCCATTTGTAACATCCGCAGCAGCCTCTAAATTCTCTAACTGACTGCACTTCTAATTTACGGTATGAAATACTAGCTGTTGCCCGCGGTTTCATCACCGGAAAAAATATCCTACGGCAACTATACAATTTTCCGGGATGAAAATTATCCTATGTTCTTCCCAGTCTCAAACTATCTCGGTACGTAATTTTGTCACGATTGCTTTATTAGTTTACGTGAAAATACAAAAAACAAACTCACGTTCACATTTATAATATTAGTTAGGATTAGTAAGGATAAGATACAAGAGGATTTAGATAACTGAGGTCAACGTACCCCACCAAATTATCTCATCTCCAGCGAAATAAAATAAATCCCAAAATGGCTTTCTCATATTACATCAAACATTCTTGGGCTGTGTCAACCAATCAACCAATATTCGGCTACATAATACCGACTTGTAATAAAAATGTGTCGTCATCGTAATAAATCCATAGAGATGACAAGAGCTAATGTTCCGTTAAATATCCGAGCCAGAAAACGGCCTTGGTCTAATCATGAGACCATGTTTTTTTCTATGATAAAATACGTTCCCTGAAATAGGTGGCATTTTCAAAATACCTGTGCATTTTGTTCATTACTCGATAGTTTGTTAATTATATAAAGAAAGAAAGAAAGAAAACGTTTATTGATACAAAACGACTCATAAAGTAAATAATAAAAAAAAATACTAATAATAATAAAACTAAATATAAAAATAAATGTAATAATATAAATTATATAGTAAAGTCGTGTTAATTATTTTAAAATTATGCTTATAATGTATTTATGTATGAACCTCTACTAACTTTGTAGTACTTATCACCAATTTGACGTGTATCTTATAACTTTGAATAAATTTGAAATAAAAATGTGCTTCATTTTCATTAGCACACAAACATCATCAGATGAAATACAGAGCTTCAGTACTCTGCTGCTAGGCAGCAGGATAAGCGAGTAAGATCGCACTTGGCTTGACTATTTTACTTTAACGTTTCCCGTCCGTCGAATAAAGAGAAACGAATTATGGCGGTACTTTAAATTCACGTCCCGATGTTTCCGTTTCGTAAAAAGTGCGGCAAGTGAAGCGCAGCTGTTTGCCTGATTATGCTAACGATAATGTGACACTAAATCAGAATTACAGCGCTGCGCTGAGAGTCGCCACCTTAATCCACTACCAGATTGTTCTACGTGAGTTATTGACGGAAGTTTGTCAGCGGTTTAATTTACTACAGAACCGTTTGATTATTATGCGCTAATTCAGCTCTGTGACCGACTTTACTAAGAAGTGAGGGCATACAATTGAAGTAATCATCATCATCTCAGCCATTACAAGTCCACTGCTGGACATAGGCCTCTCCTTTAGACCTCCAATAAGACCGGTTGGAAGCGGCTTGCATCCAGCGCGATCCTCCGATCTTAATGAGGTCATCGGTCCACCTTGTGGGTGGACGTCCCACGCTGCGCTTGCCAGTACGTGGTCTCCGTTCGAGGACCTTTCGACCCCATCGGTCAATCGGCCAATTGAAGTTACTTAGATTTTTTTTTATAAAAAAAAATGGCTCTATCTATTAGACAATTCTGCCAGTGTCAAGTACAAGACAAGTTACTTTACACACCAACAAAAATGAGGAGCGTCTTCAGTATTATTTACTTTTATCCGTAATTTTCCTCGCTCCAGTCTAATAAGTACCAACCTGCACGTGATACAAACAACATTAATTAAACGCAACTTCCAAACTCTTTGCCCTCACAGTTGAAGTAAACAAAGATTTTAATTGAACGCCAAATTAATTCTCGATATTTATGGGCCGTGATAAGTTGTGTAATTATTTGAACCGCGGACCTGCCCGGGCCTACCTTCCCTTCAATTTAATATCACCCGTTACAGGTCAGGTACTTGTGAGGAAAGCGTTAGAAGCGAATTCAGCTACAAATCTTGGTTTTACATAATGAAAAAAAAAGATTCTGTGAGACTCTCTTCTGTGAGAGAACCTAATTTAACCAGCTACCTAACGCTCAAACTGGAACTCAACAATGTAAACACTACCACCAGGTGTGGCCATAAAGATTGGAAATCGGTTTCGTAGAGCGTTGTCTCGCTCTAATTTACGTGACGCCAATTGTCTCTTTCCAAAGACCGAAGTGCAATCTTTATAGTCGGGTCTTGTATATGGCGGCAGATTACTGGCTATTTTCTCAAGTTACCCACACAAAGATTTCTGTAATGTGACTTATTTAAATATGCTTCAAAGTTTTTTCTCAGTAGAATGCTAAAAAGAGTTCGCAACATTGAGAAGTTTAAGTCAAAGCAAATGCAATTCTTTTGGATTTGTTAAATTAAAGCCAATTTAAAATATCGATGCGTCGAAATTATTGATGTAAATCAGTGCTTCTCCCTTCAACCTGTCTAACGCGGCCGAAAAAAACCGACCTCTAACGACCACCATTGAAGCCAAATAAAATACCATAAGCGCTGCCAACAATGGCCAAGGAGTCAACATTCAACGTAAGTATTTACGGCCCTTCTTTCTTCCCGTACAAAGTTGTAAGAAAAGCGACCCGTTATTTTTGCGTGTGTATACTTAGACAATATTTACTGCGATTCTCTAGAAGTGCATCCCATTATTCAGTACAGGACAACACAAAAACGAATTCAATAAATAAGAAAGGCATAATTACAAACCTACCCCTAAAATAAAATTAGCCTTAAAAAGTCGACTAGAACTGGTGACTTTCCTAGCTTCTGTTGAACACAAGTTTGCCAGCTTTAGTCGAATACGAAACGAGGTAATCACGTTAAAGTTAAAATGCTTATTGCAGTTTTGTTAGTCTTATGAGCGCCTCCCAGCTTACAAACCAGCAAAAGGTGGGGGACGTGAGTAATGCCAATGCTTCATTATGCATGTTAATGAACTTTAATCCAAAAAACCTGTTAAGTATTTATATTATATAAAATGAATCCCAATTTCCCTTGGTCACGGCATCACGCGTGAACGGTTGGATCGATTTTGCTAACTCTTTTTTATGATTTTTTATTGTCAGGAGAAGGTACATGAAATGAAAATACCAAGAAAAAACTGAAATAGAGGGCGAAACCACAGGAAAGAGCTAGTCACTATCATCATCACTACATATATAGTATATAAAATAAAGTCGCTTTTTCTGTCCCCGTGTCCGTATGTATGCTTATATCTTCAAAACCAGTCAACGGATTTTGATGCGGTTTTTTTTAATAGATAGAGTGATTCAAGAGGAAGGCTTATATGTATAATACATGCATAATATATCGTGCGAAGCCGGGGCGGGTCGCTAGTTATAAATAAATTACGGAGTATGTTTTGAAAAATCAACAAATGTATTTTCTCACTTTAGAATCGTTTGTATCGTATTGCAACTACAACTTTCGTGATCCTATTTTTCTTCTCCGAAAACAGATGGCAGGCGTTGGTTACGCAAATCTTTCAATGAGGTAAGGTGGGCGATCCGTGCAGTTTATTCTGTCCCTGGAATGAAGTCTTCACGGATATAATTGACATATTTAGTATAATTAATGACATTTTAACCATTAAAAAAAACGAATTGAACAATCAAGATCAAATATCATGTATTGTTACAATTTTTTACGATTTGTTATAATTTACTAAATCAGGCATCACTTTGGCACTCTTTTTAATTTCAATGAAGACACATACCTGTCCACTCCTAAATCTTCTTCTTTTGTTACATTATTTTCTTTTAGGAAATCTAAATAAGTTGAACCGGCGTGCAGTGTTATACGTGCGTCCCAGTCTCCTTTGAAATTTCTATTAATTGCATTTATTCTCCGTAGATTTTCGGAAAAAATCTTAAACTTGTCTATCTTCTCTTCATCCGTAAATGTTTTGTTAAAATCAGAAATCCAACGATGGAATAAAGCTGTAGCTAGTCTTAAATCGTACTCAAATTTATGTTCTGGTGCATCTATAGGTAAATCTAAAGTCGAAGTTATTTGAATGTAAACGAGTACCAACAAAGGAATGATACTATGCAATTTCATCGTGAATACTGCCAAAGCAATTATTATTTGCTCATTTAAAATTATCTCTAGCCAATTAACTCGAATTAGACATGGTCCGATGACTTCGATATTTTAAAGTGTAAAATTAAGAAATATTGTTGACATCATGCCGTGAAATCAAGTCTGTTAAATTATCTACCCTCCCTGTGCGACTTGCGCATATGAAAATATGTATTAGGTACCAAGCGAATACGACCAAATCTTTCTACGAAAAATAATACTCCGCAGACGAATTTTGCGATTCCCCAAGGCATCTTCATTGATTGTTGACTCTCCGACGATCGGCGACAGAATATCAATGTTTAAAATGATTGGCTGTAGTTTTTATGGCCACTGTACACATTGGGCCAGCGCGTTGGACCAACGTTTAGAGACCTACTTGGTTTGGTTAGTAGTTGGCGCCAACACTGGCCGGCCAGCTGAACGGTGACGGTTTTTTGTGCACACATCAAAAGATCCTGGCGCGCTTCGCAAACACTGTTCACACGTTGGCGTCTTATTCAGTTCGTTTTTATTCGTCAGCAGAGACAGCTGTGTCGGTAGTTCCCAAGACGATGCCGTGGACTAGCAACGAGGTGTTCTTTTTAGTCACTCTACTTTGGTGCACTTTTACATAGTAATTAAACGCACTGTATAAATAAGTTGCCGAGCTGCAAGAGATTCCAAGTCCATCTTTATCAAAGAGCCAATACAGAATGATCGGTGCACCAATGTGTAAACAGCGACATTTTGTACTCCTTATTTTGGCCCAACACGTATCTCCAATGTGTACAGCGGCCTTTATACTATAATAAAATTGTCTTCTTCTTCTTCTTTTTGATTGTGGCGTTACAAGTCGTTATAGCGACGACAACTTCGCCAATGTCGGTAAAAAAATTTAATCATAAAATCTTGTGACATAATGTCGGCAACGTTGTACGGTAATGGTCAAAGACCCCCCTCCCCCCCCTGTCGGGCTCTTAGCCAACGGTCAATGATATCCCTCAGAAACTGCCAGGAAATCATTAGCCGAAGCCCAGGGTGCACCGGATCAAGCACTGCTCTTCCCCCCGGACGGGTCCAAAAAGGAACCGCAGCTCTTGACCACACGTGGAGGTAACCCGACTCGCACCCCAATAAAATTGTTAGAACCTTTTTGCTGATTTCAAAATACCCGCACAATCATTTTATCACTATAATACTTGAGGCAAGATTTATGCAGCCGTACAGCAGGGTACTTTAAAAAAAGTACTTTGATAGCTCTTTTTTGATTTAAATCTAGAAATATGTGTGCGTGTGGTCAAGAGCTGCGGTTCGTTTTTGGATCCGTCCGAGGGGAAGAGCAGTGCTTGGTCCGGTGCACCCTTGGCATCGGTTAATGATTTCTTGGTAGATTCTGAGGGATATCGTTATCCGTTGGCTAAGCCACCGACAGGGGGGAAGGGTCTTTTGACCGTTTTCTACCGTACAACGTTGCCAACATTTTTGTCACAAGATTTTTGAATACTGTATTTATTACTTTGATGGAGGCATATTAAAAAGAAGAAGAGGAAGAGTAAGTTTTTTGGCATTTTAATGAAAAAAAGGTCGAAGAGGATATCGAGTTGCTAAATAATAATGAGGGATTTCAGTGTCAAACTACGCCCCTTTTGAGTCGCCCTGGCAGTTCAAAGTTGCGGTGACTTGTTATTTAAGTATATCAAACGAGACGTAGCGCTTGAATGTATACAGCATTTGAATATTTGATAACAAACTCTTAAAGTAATGATCACGAGGATCGGAAAATAAGAAAAATCTTGAAATAATTAATTAAACACTTTATACGGTCTAATTGGTCTTACGTTGTATTCATTTCTGGTGTTATTTTTCTTCGGAATTAGGTTTAGATGTTGCAAACCTTTCAATAAGGTAAGTTCTACGGTCCGTGCAGTTTATCACTTTTCTGGAACAATCATGAAAAAATCGATTTGGAAAATGGGTGATTTAAAAGTTTACTCTGAGCATCATCTCCTTTGACAACAGTGAACCCGTAAAAATAACGAATATTGACACAAATAATAAAGTAATTGGGTAAAGTCACGATGTCTTTTAACCGTCGTATCTTTTTCATCGCCAAAGTTGATGTATGTGTCCATGTATGAAAACCTCGCGACAGGTATATTTCGTTTTTTCCCCAGCAAGGTGATTGATATGACATATTCGTCAATTTTGATGAAGTAGATACAGCAGATGAAACGCTTTGTGGTCTTACCTATTACTGTTTGCAAAGATAACAAGCAAAATTGGTGTAACTTTCAAAAAATCCACTAAAATTGACAACATGACTGTGAGGTTAACGAGTCAGATAATTCATGTCTTACACCTCGTAATGCTTAAGTGCAGATTCGTACAAAACATAAGGATACCTTTTTGAAGTGATAACTTCTTATGGGAGGGTAAACCGCTTCGTAACGTAACGCGTAACGGCGCCAGTCTGTCTGGCTTCCCTTTCTGTGACGCATACGGCAACTCTAGGCAGGCTCTTCCTCTCTCACCCTTACCCACAGCGCTAATCGTATTTCGGACAGACGCTTCCCCCTCTCTCTACTCAGTGTTAAGTGTGCGATAAACATATACTGTTAGTAACTTAGATTAGTTCAAGTTATCACTTCTGTCGTGGTCCTGAGACGCACACGTTTCTCTTTTTCTGTACAACAGACAACTAGAGGGCAGTTTTTACTTCCCGTACATGAGTTAGGCTATTTTTAACATTTGCTCAATAATAATTTACCAACGTAGTAAATCAATTATTCTATTTATCAATATTAGTTATAGATTAATTAAAACTAAATTTTATTGTGTACAGATTTTGATTCCGCAGACATTAATCAGAAGGCGATTTTGGAAATCATATCTGTGAAGTTACCACTCGAAATATATGTGTTGCTATAAAACTACCGCTGGTTTTTTTACGAGTCAACATGAACAGATGAAGGGTTAGAGAACAAAGGCACATACCTGTCCTTGCTTTTATCTGGTAAGAAGTCTTCTTCGGTCAGGTTGTTTAATTTAGCAAAATCGAGATACGTTAAATCGGTGTATTTTGCTATTTGAGCGAGCCAGTCTCCTTTGAAATTCTTATTGATTGCATTTATTCTCCGTAAATTGTCTGTGAAAATTTTTAACCTGTATTCCTTCTCTTCTCCCGTATAATTTTTATTATGTTCTATCATCCAATCCTTGAATAGTAGAGGAGCTAGTCTCAAATCGTATTGATATTTCTTTCTGTCAATGGGAATATCTAAATATGGCATTATTTCAACGCTGAATAATACCAACATCGCTATGACACTTTGCCACTTCATCGTGGAAAATGCCTAGAAAATACTGTTTGCTAGTTTTCAATTATTTCAAAGCAATTAAATTTCATTAGACATGCGTGATTGTATGACTATGATATCTTCGAAGTTAAATATGACGACGAAATTTTGTCAGTACTACTTACACAACTTGTCTGCGTTATTAAAACGTTTTTCATTTGTTTATCTGCAAACTAGCGGTTACCTACGACTTTGTTTGCATAGGATTTGCATCTCTATCTCGCGGGAAGCACGCTTTATCCTGAAATGAATCAGAATCCTACATTGCCTATTTAATCTAACGTTACCGCCCTGTTCCTGCGTGACCGAAGGACAAAACAACGTTCCTACGTTATTCGTGAAAGTCTTGAATAAAACATCAGCATCATCAACATCAGTCTTACTCGGCAAATTTTCAAATCATGGCATAATCTATTAAATTAAAATAGAACGTCATACATACATACATACACAGATCACGTCTTTATCCCTTACGGGGTAGACCGAGCCTAAGGTAACAGGTACCTACAGGCCACATTTAGCAAGATTGTGGGCGTATAGGTGGAAAATGGAATCAAAATAGTGATCGGTTGCTAGCCTCATCGCCTAAAACATGATTCCTATGATTTTCGCCCATTCCCTCGATGGACTTTTACCATCTGCGCGGGTAGACAAGCAACTGGTACATTCTATGTGTTTTCCTTGCTCCCAGACCTGCACGGAAGGTAAAAAAAGTGAAGTGAAAAAAATAAAACGTCAATACTTTAATATTACCTTCAACAAAAAGAAGGCGCTTAAAAACACAAATAAACGTGAAAATTCACTAGTAATTTTCCCTCGTCGCGGCAGTAACAATGATAACCAATTAGACAAAGACGGAAACAATCACGCCCCAGGGAGCGGCCATAAGGAAAAACTTGATGTATGTAGTTGTCAGAGCTGAATTAATTGCACTTTTTGCCTTTAGGCCGTCTATTTTGTTTTTTTTCGTTCTTATCAAGAAGTTAGTAAAACCAGTACGAGACTACTTAGTAATAATACAGCAGTCTTAAAACAAAATACATTATATCGAAATGGAAAGTAGTAACTTTACAACGAAATTATTTTTGATTTCGACCAGCCCCCGATTTTAGAAAAAGACGGGTTCATCTCTTCTCTTTCGTGTTGTAAAATACAATTGCCCAGGACCTGATGTTAAAATGGGAAGCAGCGTTCTCTATTGCCAGCTAGGTACGAGCTCCGGTCTCCAGCACTGCGGTGTGGAAGGCAAGGGAAAACCACCACACTAATTTCTCAAGACAGTAAACGTAGAAGTTCAGGTAGAGATCGCTATTAAGCGATAAGATTGCCTATTGTCTACTTTGCTCTTTGTTTATGTATTGTTTTGTACTGATTGGTGGTGTTCAATAAAGAGTATTTGTATTGTTTGTATTGTAGAAGATACGACGACGACCACTTGACTTCTGGCAAGAGAGTCGCGATTTAGAACAAGAAAAACCGAAATATGAAAATATTTAATAATAAAATAACGATTATAATTAAAAGGCTTTCAAGTAGGTAAGTATGTCTAATCACTAAAACAAAATGTCGTTTGTAAAATTCATTTACAACTGTTAATTTACTTTAACAGGCCCAGTTAACCTTTTTTAAACAATGATACCCGTCCATAAACTATTTACGACTTCAAAGTGAATATCCACATTTCAATTTTGTAAAAATACCTTTTATAAATAAAGCCTCGTGCATACGCTTTTAGTAGATGTCAACACGAGTTTTTCCACATTTGCCTAAACTTTTCCATAATTTCAATCCTCGCCGAGCATTTGAACTTTTTGCTTTTAAAAGTTTTGCTTTCAAATATAAATAACAAATATTTTACAAGCGCTTGGTTTGCGTTATTCCTCGACTTACGAGTAGTGTTGCAGCAACTCGACCCAACTTTATGTTCATAAACTGACATGATGAAGATAAATAAATATTGACTGACCAAGGACCCCTCAAACCTTGTATATCGGTACGTACATCTGCAGGTAAATTGTTATCAATTAATGTAATAGCATAAATTATTTCTACCTTGTTTGTAACAATTATTTTTTGCACTGATTAGTGCTGATCAGCGTTTTAGCTTTAAAACTCGACGAGGAAAGAGAATCTTTTAAATGTGGCCACTTGCTTTGACATTAAAGTAAGTTAAGCTTTTAAAGCGTTAAAGTAAACAAACTGTAGGCAATTGATTAAAAAGTTGTAGAGTAAAAAGCTTAATTTATCTTAAGTGACTTCAGGTGCGAAGTAGCTAATGGCACACCTCCAAAGTTGGTTAAAAGTGTTTTTATACGAATGCCGGATAAAATAATCCTTTAAAACAGTGGGTCGTTTGCTTAATCGTTGTCTCCATTACCTGCACCCGCCGAGCAATGGGCTTTTATCCCAGGGAATATTCAACAATGCTCTTTAATGTTTTGGTAAAAGATATTTCCGTTTATAATATTCTTCCGCAATTTTACTTTGTTTTGTCTTATGGCTAAATTCGTTTCTGCGGCGGTTTGTAAAAAGGTGTTTTACAGAAAACTTTCGTAGTGCCCTGGATTATTTTTGAAACTGTTGGAATTGGTTAACTGATGTTAAAGTCTGTTATCTCAAATAAAAGACTTACAATGCAGAAATAGTGTAAAAAAAACTTCACATGTCATACTGACTTTATTAAATACGTACGACGTATGACGACCGGATAGCCTAGTGGTTAGTGACCCTGACTATGAAGCTAGAGGTCCTGGGTTCGAATCCCGGTAGGGGCAGACTGTTGTATGATGAATACGAATGTTTGTGCCCGAGTCACGGATGTTGTATGTATTTAAGTATGTATTTATCTACATTATATAAGTATGTTTATCCGTTGCCTGGTGCCCATAGCACAAGCTTTGCTTAGTTTGGGGCTGGGTCAATTGGTGTAATTTGTCCCAAGATATTTATTTATTTGTATACAAATTCAATAGTAGGTACAAACTTATTCAAATACAATTGTTTAAAAAAAAGTTACTTCAGACTTATCTTTTTGGTGCCATTTTTGATGTTTTTAATTTAGGAAGCACTAACTCATCGTCGTGGCCTTTACCTTACCTTAGGCTTTATCTACCACGTAAGGGACAAGGACGTGTTTTATGTGTATGTGAATTTGTTGTTTCCTGCAGCTTTACTTACTCAAAATATTCTTTTGCAGATTCGTAAAGAGGCTCTACTTTATTGATTTAAATTAGTGTTGTCAGGCCTGATATCAACATAACAAATAGGTTCTTAACACTAAACCATCACTAACTATCAGCATCTAAAACGTTTTCCGTCATCTAAAATTACAATTTTGATTCCCGGGCAGGTGGAAATTGCATCGAATATTAAAGTTTACCGAACGATTCCGGATTCGAGGCGAGTGTATGCGAGAAAATAGATTCAACGCCTGGATCGGGTCCAAACCGTCCGGTTTATTGCAACGTAAATCCTTATCTGAAGCCAATGGCTTTTTGTACCGTCTGCCCACTATCAGAGGGAGATTAAAACTCATTAACATCGACCCTAATGGATTCCTAATAACTGTATCGTGAATTGTTAATACGGGAAAAATAAGAAGTTAATCGGGGGATTGGCGATCTGTTATTTGATTAGTGTCAACATTCGGACGGAATATCTTATTGTTTTCCGTGCTGTCTTTGTTGCCAGTGAAATCAATGACTTTCGTATCCTCATTATCACTTCACCATCATCACTACATAGTATAAAATAAAGTAGCTTTCTCTGTCCCCGTGTCCCGATGTATGCTTATATCTTCAAAACTACACAACGGATTTTAATGCGGTTTTTTTTAATAGATAGAGTGATTCAAGAGGAAGGTTTATATGTATAATACATGCATAATATACCGTGCGAAGCCGGGGCGGGTCGCTAGTTAGGTACAGGTTGCCCAAAAAGAGTAGATATTAAATAAAAATGAACTAAAATCTCTTTTTACTTGTAACCCTATGACAACTGTCAAAACTGACGTAGTATGAGCGAAGTCCTTTGGTTATTAGATAGAGTCGTGACTTAATTATTGTTTTCTGTTATTATTGTTATATCAAAACGCTATTTCCCATCTAAAATGAATAAGACAATAAGAAGTGGCGCCAGAGAAATCATATACAAAGTATTTCGACGATGTTTGGCCGAATATCATGCCGGCAAACTTCTTACAGAACTAGATGATATTTACAATCGAGTTGCTGAAATGACTGGTAAGTATTCTTATTTATTTTTACATTACATCTATAGTGCGTGTTTGAAACTAAAGATACATGTTTATCAGTAACCATAATCTGACGGAAATAATTGTTTAATTGATGTTTATCTTTTATTTGTAGGTTATAATTTTAGGTTAGGAATTTCGAAACACTTGCATCACTTTTGACAAGAAAATATAGAGCAACCGCGAAGTTTTGATGTTTTTGCGTTATGTCAGTTAAACTTTGTTTGTTTTATTATTTATTCATGTACAACAATAATGACTACCTACTTCTCCGCGACTTAACGCGATTAGGCCCCGGAACAGCAAAGTAATTTATAGTAGTTCATGGACCTCCGTAAAGTAATGTCTGAACTGTTTCAATCATTTCTTTTTCTATAACTTTTTGTTTACTTATTTATTTCAGGAAAATCTGTAAGTACCGTTAGGCGTATAGTGGATGAAGGTCAAAATAATCATGGCAAATTTGGCATTTGTGATTTAAGCCCCATTGAGCTTATTTGGGGTATAGCTAAACAAAATGTAGCGTCAACGGACATAAAAAAAAACACTGAAGAAGCATTCAGCCAGATAACTGTTGTGGAAAAACAGCTGTAAGCATGTGGAAAAAATTTAAAAAGAATATTACGAAAGAGGAAGCATTCTCTACGAAGAAATAGATAAACTTGTAATAAATTTAGCTGATGATAGCAGTGAAAGTAGTGAGAGCAGTGGCTCTGATTTTCAAGAGGAATTAAATTCTGATTAATAAATCTTTAATTTCAAAATTTGTTTTTAATTATTTGAATGAAACATCACGTTTCTCCCACTCCCAATTTTCCTATTCCTATTTCAATGTACTGTAGCAAAATAGGTCTCATAAATAACTTAAATTTATATGACAACTTACTACTATCAAGACCATTCGGGTCCAAGTATTTGTGTTACCATATGAACGATGGTGGCGCCCTCATTTAATTTCTACTCTTTGTGGGCAAGCTGTATATACTGAATTGATGATATTGTAAGCGCTATACGTCTGGCGCCACCTTTAACTGTCACTGTCACCATCCGTACCTGGCTACCTAGCTAGCGGTAGGGTAGGCGAGCGGACACACAGTCATCGCCTGGCCTGGCATTGACATCCAGAATCTTTCTTTATCAAGGTCCCGTGAGCCATATTCAATCTTTTGCCTATTGTGATTAGTGGTAGAAAAATAAGTAATCGCTGTAATAGTTATGATACTTACAATATAAATATAATTTACAATCGATAGTTCTCGGTTGAAAAAATGTTCCACTTTAAATGTAGGGCAAAAAGTGTTGCCCCTCTGCAAAAAGTTAGTTTTAATATGCAAAGTATTAGGCGTCTGGGGTTAATTTTTGACACGGGAAACATCTTGGACGCATTTGGGTCTGCGTCCGATTACTATGGGCAAATTGGAAGCGCCTCTTGCGGCATGTATTGGTAGCTACCAGGGACATGACGTCTTAATACGTTTTAATTCCGAATCAGTTCAGGTTTTAGCTGTAACATTTACTATGGATCTGACAGAGCGCGAACCTAAACTGAATCGTAAATGAATCGCATTAAGACGTCATGGTAATCCTGTTCTGTTCTCATAGACATTGACACTTAAAATTAAATGGATATTTTTACATTTTAGGTTTTTAGTTTTAATTATTACGTCTTGGTACAAACTAACATTATAATAACTCTTCAGTAAGTAGTCGAAAATTGAAGCAAGTACAAATAAAAAAAAATAGAAAATAAGTAAGTAAATAAATTGCACTAGTGCGCAAAAACTGACTTTTCGCACGCAAAACAGCCAAAAAAGGGCTTTTTTTAGCAACTGTATTGAAAACAATTTTACTTTATCATTTCGCGGCTCACGCGGTGTTTTGTTTCCGTTGGTGCTACTTTCGTTAACGGCTAACGAAATTGCGTTCTGTTTTTTCTTTAACTGTGACGAGTTTGCGAAGCGATGGTGGTAATAGTCAGAGAGCTGGTGGACATTTCAGAGTAGATGTTTAAAAGGTAAACTAGTATACCTTTATGATATAAGTTACAGAATAAAAAAAACCAGATAAAGCTGGAGAAATTAATTTAAAATGTAATTAAATTTCTACTTTTTTTGCGTGGAAATGTTCGAGGCAAATAGAATTTTTAATATTTAGCTCTTTATTTTTTATGTTTGATTTACCTAAAAAGAATGACTCTTTTCCAAAATGATATTCACAAATAAAAACATTTGAGGGTGATTTTAACAGGTGACTGAAAAGCAATATAATAAAAAAGGGCAGCTCCTTTCGGTAGGACACACTGGATGCTAGGTGATCGAGTTAGATACAATAGATAAGGGTTTGTTGTGCATCCGCCGCACATTACCTAGGTCTGTATTTTATGTTTTAAAATTATAGGAAGTACCGTGCAAATTTTTTCACAGCCTCAAATATATTTTCACAAAAGTCTATTAGCTCTCGGAATATAAAAGAAGCAATGTGAGTAATCTAATTGAAGACCCAGGATTTGAGGAGAAAATTCGGGTTGTTGCGATTTTCGTTGTAGTGTACAGGGCTTTTAACTTTTTTTAAATGCATCGGAACAATTCGGTCCCGGATTTTTAGGCTACAGGGAAATGTGCAACTTTATTCAGAGAGTTATCTATTTGTTGTTGATGAGATGTTCAGAGAAACAACTCAAGCTTTTAATCATTCTCGCTTTTTGTATGTTTCATATTCGTTAATTTGATTTGTTTAGCCCACTGTGAATTTGGACTTTTAGTGGTAACCTTCATGAGTCTACTTAACAACCAAAATCTTTAATAATATTAATCAACATTTGAACATAAAAAAGATTTAACTAAACATGCAGAACTTCAGGGAACCATTATCCAGTAAAGCCACGGATGTGTGTTTGTAAAATAAAATAATTGCAAGTTTTATTATCCAGCATTCTTCTTTACCTTAGAACGGGAATATAACGTGAAAGGACGGATAATAATGAATGCAGTTATAACTCGATACGACACATTCGTTGTTCTATCTGAGCTAGGATTTCCGTTGCAATGGTAATAAAAATATAAGCCTTTGCCTCTTGACTACGATATATGAGTTCTTTCCGATGTTTTCAGAATTTACTGTGAGACTGTTTTCCTTAACCAAGTGCTCTATGAAATGTCCTTGACTTTGGTTGTTCAGTTTTTTCATGTCGTGCCACTAAATTAGAAACTCTTTCATACAAAAGCTGTCAACTTTTAGCCTTGAACAATAAAGAAAACAGGAAAGTTTTAACAAAAAACTAACTGCTAGGAATGAAAGGCTTAAAGAAATAATATTTTCTATTAATAAAGTTAAATTAATGACATGTATATCGATACCTTTAGGGTCAATTGGCGTAAAGGACAAAATGCTACTTTTCAGGAGAAGCAAAAAACGTTTTTTTTATTTTTAAATCTCTTGTATTTTTTTTATTTGTGGACCTATGTCTTCGATGTTTATGACAAAAGTGCTTAGAATTCTTCCCTTTTTGCGGTAGAATGGTAAGCATAACGATAAATAGCATATTTTAGAAGTTAAGGGTCCTTTACACCCCGGAAAATAGCGTTAGTAGTCCTTTACGCAACTAACTTTTTAAAAAATCTTAAGTTTTGAGGTTGTAAAGGTCAGTTTTATATAAAATTATACAATTTTCGGGTGTATTGCTCAGTATAATTTACACGTTTTTGGTTATTTTCCTTACATAACTGTAATTAAAGGAATCAATTATGCAAAATGTTTCGTTATTTGCTAAAATTTAACTTTTGGAAATATTATATTTTTATATTATTGCTTATGAATCATTCAAATGTCATTAAAGACGCTGTACACCAGTAAGTTATATTCGTGAACTGCTATTTTTGTAGTAGAAACATGTAGATTATCCAAGGTAGGAATAATGTAAATGAAAGAATGAATTATAGGTAATAATTGTAACAAAATGTTTATCAATTTAAATATTAAATCAGATATCATAAACGTTAAGTAAGTACGTCACTTATTCATCATTTAAAGGAGCGACCACACCGCTTCGTAGTCGCATGCGTCATGTTCTCTCACCGTTTCTTCATAGATTTTGTTGCGTAAACGCACCGTCGACGTCTTTTACGCATTGGTGTGCCCGGACCTTAACGCAACTATACACAAAATGAGATTGTTTAAAAGTTACATTTTATACCATTAAGTATTTTTGTGTTTTTGGTTTTATATCGGTAGCAAACAAACATTACTTTCAACATACATACAGGCATAAGTCATGTCTTTATCCCTTACGGAGAAGACAGATCCTGAGGTAACAAGACCTAAAGCCACGTTTTGCATGAGCATGATTGTGGGGGCTTTCAAAATTGGTTTTATTTCTGGTAACAGTAATCTTATTCTTCTAGGAACGTAATGATTTCAGTTCTTGTGAGTTTCAAAACTTCCAATTTAAATCAACAAGTATTCTAACAAACAAAAATCTTACACGTTACGTGACTGAATGAAAGTATTTGGTCTGGCAACAGCCATATCTTGTATTTCTTTTTACTGTTCAGTATTGGAAGATTTCATGTACCATTTGTCATTAATTATCGCTCACAAAAACTGAAATCATTAAGTACCATCAAGTATAAAAATAGGTATACCTAATGGGACTGACTTTGAAAGCAATGTTCGTTTGTTAGCAATATTTAACAAAAAAGCACCAAAATACTTAATACTTAATTCTACTTATAGTTTTATCACAATGTGTCTATAATTAGTAGGTTTTAGTTTTAGTATCTGCATGTATTATATATTTAAAGGTAAATGATACAAAATTTAACTTATAAAGATCTGATTTTGTGCGTACTTAGTTGGATTGAATAATTAATAAGTGACGTGCTTAGTATTTGTGAGCTCTGAGGTACTTGATTTAACATAATTATATTGATATTTGGACATTTTGTTACCATTATAACTATTGAGCTTTCATTTACTACGTAGTTCTGCGCTGGTAAATCTACGTGTTTTTATTACAATAACAATCGTTTACGAATATAACTAAACTGTGTAAAATGAAATTTCAATTCTGTATAATTAACAACATATTAAAATTACGATTGCTAACGTTTAACTTTAGCCATTTTCAGCATAATTGTGGGCGTATAGGTGGAAAGGGGACTCAGCAATTACAGTTATAGTGAACTATACACCCCAAAATTGTACTATTTCATGTGAAACTGACCTTTACAGCCTCAAATAATTTTAATTCTTTCAAATTTTTTGGGCGTAAGGGACTACCGGCGCTTTTTTTCAGGGTGTAAAGAAAACCTAACTTTTTAAATATGCTATTTTTCGTTATGGTTACCATACCACTGTGCAAAGACAAGAATTCTACGCATTTATGTCATAGACATTGAAAATATAGGTCCACAAATAAAAAAAATATTTAGCTTAAAAAAAATTATTTTGCTTCTCCTGAAAAGTAGCATTTTTGTCCTTTACACCAATTTTATTGAACCTTAAATTGTTGAATTTATAGAGATACACTTACCTTCTCATCAAAATTAGACCTAAGTATTTATATTTGTGTCTTAGCCAGGTCGTATAAGCAAAGAAATAAATATCCATTCGTATAAACGTCCTTTACGCCGTAGTTTCAATTTGGTATTAAGGTATAATGTATAGAAGTAAAGGTCGTAAAGGGCAAATAAGTAAATTAAGTCCTTTACAAGCAGGTATTAAAGGACAATATAGGTAAATTTAGCACTATACGTCGTTGTTCATACTTCATGATTTCCTTTACGTTCCATGTGATTTTAGGCTTGTTACTTACACCCACAAAAAAAGCCAAAAATATGGGGCGTAAAGGTCCTATTTTACGAGATATCAAAATTTCGAGTATACAGTTCGATAGAGCTTGAAATTCTGAACAAAACTGTATATTTAACTCATTTTCGGCATTTTGTCCTTTACGCCAATTGACCCTAAAGGTATCGATATATCTGATAAAAAAGTTGTTTGTTTTGGAACGAAACTAAATTTAACGTAGGTAACTGGAATGTATTTTTTATGTTAACAAATAGGAGCTTCTACAGGGTGAAAGAAGAAAATATTATTTGAGTTATTATTCTACAATATTTTTTATAATTGTTTATGGTACTTATATTGTTAAAGTAAACAACAATAGAAAGGTTCAACAAAGGCCTTCTCGCTTCAGTAAAGTTGAATTTTATTCTTCATAGACCTCACTTTCTTGAGTGTTTATTAAATAAACGAAACGGCTGTAACAGTTTTAAACCGTAATTTTGGTAAATTAATATCCTAATTGAAAGTTCCAGAGGCATAAGTGTAAAATCAACACAACTGGCGCTTCGGCTTTGTTTTTATTGCAGCGAAAACGAGCGGTTTACTTGTTCGTTTAGTTTATTTTCCGAGCCTAGTTGCCGGCGGTGAAAAAATAGCAGGTCACGAGCGGCCGAAGTGCAGATCGCTGTATGCCGTTAACTTGAATGATTTCTCTGCGGCTTGTCCGGATTTTTCACCTCTGCCACGACCCTTAACACTTTATTTACCCGCTTTTTCACTTTCACTCCTCGGGGCTTATTAAGGCAATGTATCAATTAATTATTCCGGCCATTTGCAGAAACATTCCGACGGTTGCCCTTTATACGGAATAATGTGGTTGTTCATTATTTACAAATGTCAAGGATACTATTTTTTTGAGAATAAGAGAGAAGTCTATTTAGGTCGGACAATGGGTAAATGGCGGAATTGCCTATCTAGTCCATCCAAGCGCCACATATCGTACAAAACAGTACCTAATGGAGAAGTCAAGGGGAGAGACACTTAATTAACTTTAAAGCTAGGCGCAAACTTGCTCTTCTTCGGGTGGGGTTTAGGGGGAGGACTAGGCTGTGCCCTGTTCCACACATCGCATTATTTGGCGGGTCGCGTCGGCTGCGAAGAGCCGAGGTCAAACTTAGCCCTCTTTGTAAGTGTATTGCGAAGTTCACTCTGACTCTGCGAGACGCTTGTATCAAGACACTAAGTATGATGGTGGACTCATACGCTCCCCCTTCTGATGTTCGCATTGTTTTTTGTTTTCTTAATACGTCACGAGTTGGCTTAATGTCGCGTAGCGTGTTAGCACTGTGCCGTTGAGACAAACATAAATGCGTAACATTCAAAGAATTTAATACGGTGAAAAGAAATGTCACAGCTGTGCCAAGAATGTTTTTTAAATACTTGTTAAAAAAAGGGTTCTGTTATAAAATAATTGCCAGTTCTCTGTTGAACTGTTAGCTTAATAAATCGTGTTATCCGTCATTCAGTGCCACAAAGTTTTTCATTTTACTTCGCAGTCATTATGACAAAAGTACCTATTCGTTAAAAGTATTGTTTCTCATTCTGGTGCAGGTAAAGGAATCATATTTGAATAACATGATTTTCGTATCGCTGAATTTTGGAAGATAGTTATAATTAGAAGTACAAAGAGAAACTTTGATTACAATTTCCTTTCACGGTTGGATCATATTGTACACAGGACGTGTATGTGTGTAATTAACTTCCGAATTAAAACCGCAGGCGCCGAGAACTCCAAGTTTAATTGTGTAAATGTCTACGCATATTATAAGCTTAATTAATTTTGCTATTATTACAAAACGGCTCAAGACTTTGCTCGTGTTGTTTACATTGTATGTTGCTACATTATTACTAGTGATAAATTTAATTTCAAAGCGTTGTAAACTATCCAACTTAATAATAGACAACAGTGAAGTCGGAATAATTAATAAAGTATAAATCCCCTAGTAAAGTATGGTAGGTACAGACCTCCTTATAGAATGAAACTTGCTTAGGTTTTAGTTCTCAGGTGGCCCCAGTGCCACTGCATATTTAAGTCAAAGTAAAAATATATATTTTATTATGTAAGTAAATGATACACGAAATGAGATGAGATATTATGTACAAAGGTCAACTTGTCCAAATAAGGAGTCTCTACAGTTAACCTTTGAGTAGATGAACGCAATGTAAGTGATATGGTGCCTAGAAATTTTCAAGGCGTTGGCTTGTTTCAACTTCCGCCTCTTTATCACTTAGGCCGTCGAAATGATCTTTAGATTGCGTCTAAACCCACCCTTTTTAATTTATCACCAAGTGAAATAGTGTTTCGGTTATAAGCACGTAACATGTCGGTTATCTCAGGAAATCCGACATCTCCTCCGGAAACAGCGCTCTGTTTGCGGCCCCGATAAGAGTACCCTGTGTTCCTACTGAATACATATTGCGATAACAAATTCAATGTAAACGCACCCTTTGTGTCACCCATAACGTATCTGTTTTAGTGCTACAAAAATGTGTTTGAAGCGTCGAAAATGCGTACATTGAGTCATTGCGATACGCACTTACGTTTTACAATGTTGGCAGAATTGGGGCATCTTTTTTGATGTGTTACGCGTCTTTACGGTTTGTGAACATTTTTTGGCATGGAATCAGATGAATTGGTTGCCAGATAACTTTATCGATTATTTATTGTGTATAAATGAGAAACAAAATCTTTATTTAAGAACTTGCTGTGCCAGAAATTAATTATTGATTTAATTTAGAAAGTAGGCAATTCATACACATTAGCAAGCAGATAAAGGATGAAAAATATGAAATTTAATATTCTTGAATCTTGTGATGTTCCATAGTTATAAAAAATACAGGGTGGAAAGTTGAAATGGGGCAGCAAGGGCAACTACTAGATCCCTTCCTGCTACGCGAAAATGCGCTTAGGAGACCTGTACTAACTTTTTGAGTGATGACAATCGACATTCACAGATTTTTGATAAAATTTACAGTCAGCGAAAAAATCGACAGATTTGACTTTTTTTTAATGCCAATCGGTCCCATTTCTATCAAGGATTAAAACACTCTTTGAGACCAACCGAGGTTAGAGTACTAGAGCAAGGGATCTAGTAGCTGCCCTTGCTGCCCCATTTCAACTTTCCACCCTGTATACCTGCCTACTGAGTTTATATAAGTAAGCTTATCCGTTGCCTAGTACTAAATTAGGTATATACAAGCTTTAAAAACTTGGGACAGAATCGATTAGAATCAATTGTCTCACGATATCAGTTTATTTATTCAGTGAACTGCTAATTGAATGGGGGCTATCGCGTGTGGATTTGCCACTAGAGGCGCTAGTGTCGCGTGAGGTCCAATAACATTCACTTTTCACTAGTTTTGGCGGGCTTCGTGACATAAATTAGGATTTCTTTCATATACCTGTTGAAAAGTGATCTCCTTCGTGAAATTATCGCAAATATGTATTATTTGGCGATGAATGTGAACGCTTTGAAAGCGTTTTTTTTTTTCGAACAAAACGGAACTTCACAACATTGCGGCATAGCTACTCGATATGATGATAGTTATTTATAATTAGTAAACTAAATGAGATTCAAGATTTAAAACTTTGTTTCGACGCCGATCTTATAAAGTCGCCTTTGACAGCTATACCTCTGGACCTTAGTCAACAGTGGCGCCAACTGGTGAGCAAAGAAACGATAGTCCCCATTGGTCAAAGTCACTGTCAAAGCAAAGATATTTGTCCCTGTCTCACTCCTACACAAGAACTGTCAAAACGCCGGACGGAAATAGGGAAGCTCTGCGTCTATATTGTAACTTACACGTGTAAGCAATGCTGCTTGCTTATGGATTTATCGAATTCTCATTATGTTTCTTGACTCACTTCACTATAATAAAGATGTTTTTGGTTACCATTGACAAAAATATTTTTTTTTTAAATTGTAGGTAATAAAACCTTCTTACAGTGTTTACGCCTATTTACCATTACCAACTCGTAGATATGAATTATTTCATTATTTTTACAGTTAATCTTACAAAAATGCGTGTTTGGCGACGCGATTGTAGAGTTTCGTTATTTCTCATTACAATATGCGGATTAAATTTTACAAAATCATTGACAAATTGTCTGTTATTTTATTAAATCCCAATTTTTGGCTGTGCTGCGATTGTTTGCCTTTTAACTTTGTTAAGTTTACCTATACAATCTCACAAAATGCAACTTTATTGCAACAAACGGAATCTTCACACATGCACAGTATCTTTATTTTTTAATAAGAAAGTAGAACTTTGCGCTTCTGTTATTATTGCGCTCTATAGCGGCAGAGTTTGATAGACTAATTTAATCTCACTAGTTATATAGTGATCGATTGCATTTTACAAGCTAATTATTATGGGTTGAAAGCCATTAGTTAATCTCTATTACGAAATCACTATCAACGTCAGGCCTGACGAAGGGATAATTGCAAGCCAAAATTGCATTTTGGAGTCAGCAAGTCAGCACGCCTGACCATTGACAAGGCGTGAAGCCTTGATGAAGGAAATCACAGAGTGGTACTGCCAGCTTTTCGCACAAAATAAAGTTTTACGGTTTAATGTTACGTTACGTTACGGCGGAAGCTAAAGCTGCATGAAGAGAAAGTTGGACTTCTATTTGTATACTGACAAACAAAACGGCTCCCATACAAATTTGTTAGAAAAGTGACCGGTTACTTTTGCTCGTGTGTAATTTTATTACTGTACCTGATGATACTCTTGTTGCAATCAAAACATTTTATTTATTTATTTGTTTGTATTTCAGTAATACAATTTTTCAACTAAATAGATCAATTGAGAGAGGATAGACAACTTAATAGTATGGTTTATGCATGGCTTGATCTTACTATTTTGCGGAGTAGCGAAAGTACCTTAGTCGAAGTAGTGTCTGAATCCACACAGAAGTTATTTTTAACAGTAGTACCTACACAATTAGCATTATCTAGATTGCCGGCAGATTTTCACAAACTTATGTAAGGCAATCTGCTGCGTGCTACCAATTTGAAATAGTACGTCACGGATTTCTTGAAATAGGATCTGGCAATACCAAGTCCAATGTGACCAACACCATGGATGGAGCGACAATTTGCTTGGGCACACGCGTTGGCGCCTCGCCAGACACCCATGCTTTGAGCTCTACACCAGTATTCCATTATCCTAATAGGCGTTAGTATGGAACGGATGTTCTACAGTGGCTGGATTAATGATTGCATTTGTTTTTGCTTTTTTCTTAATTGGCAACTTTATAAAAAGAAATGTTGATCATTTCTGTCATGTTTTATGTTGAGCTACTTAATTTTAAGGAAAGTCCATCAGATGAGATTTGAAGATTCATTTTATTATCGAGTTCTTTATTTTGGAGAACGTAGAAAAACAATAAGATTAAGGCCCGCTTATGGGATGCCAAATAGGTTAATCCTTACTTATATTCCAAATTGTTTTTTTTTCGCTTTCACTCCTTAACTACTGAACCGATTGCGATGAATTTTGCATACATCATTATTAGAAATCCAGAATAAATAATAGGATAGTTTTCATCTCAGAAAATTGTATGAACGAACTCGGGGGCAACAGATAGTATAAAAATAAAACAAGCAGAAGACATAAGAGTGTCTACAACTATTTTGACCTCTGTAGGTATTCTTGTAGCTTAGGAAACACACATACCTAATCTTTATGAGCAAAAACATTGCATCAAATGGAGTTTGTGTTTTTTAAAAAGGATTACTAAATCAATTTTTGCCAAAGAAACGGTTAGCAAAATTGATAAGAGGCCCGGGGGATATTAAACTCCGCGCTACATCTGACTTAAAGCCGCAACTAACTTTTGCAGTAGTGAAATGAGAAACGTTTCTCCAGAAAATTTCATAAAAATTCGGAGTCTCAAAGCCTGTCTGTTTAAGGTTTTGAGTTACAAAAGTTATTTTATTCTTAACTGAGCGTTGGGAGCAGCCCGCTACATAATGGCGAGATGATTAAAATATCAGAGATCCCTCGCGGCACCCGCAGGATTGTCTTTTGTGCGTTGAAATAAACGTTGTTCCATCAAGACAATTTTCCGCCGAAAAGCAGTGTCGTCACGGATAACGCCGGCGAGAAATTTTATTACCTACCACGCAAATTCTTTTTCAACTTACAATTTGTGTCATTCATAACGTAAATTATTCCTTTTGAAACCGAGCGAACGAGTTCCCCTTTATGTTTTTATGTTTACAGAAAATTTCCATGAAAAAATACTTGCGTAATATTAAAGCCAAGAAGTTATGAGCGCTTGGAGTGCGGAAAAGTTGAAAATAAAAGCTCCCAATGTAGGCAGTAAGTTTGTGAAAAGTATATAAATAGAGAAGAAATAAGTGAATTAACGGCCAGCATAAGAAATGGTTTACGTGAACTGTCGGTTGACTTTGTACAAATTTCTACGTTTTTGATTATTTGAAAAAATGTTATACATAAATTTAGTAAAACAATTTTCTGCAGCAAGCAGGTACAAAATAAATCTTAGTAAATGCGAAAGTTTTCCAGTATGGACGAATATTTGTATGCATGGATGTACAGATATTTGTTACTGTTTATCGCAAATACCAATGATTTTTTTTTTATTATATTAGTAACCTGCATTAATATGTAAGTTTATTGGTTAAATTTTATTCCGTTATTTATATATTAATTTATTAAGTATTAATACTACTTTATTTGCGCATAATAATGACTGCTTGCCTTTTTGTTGTAACTTTTCCTTTCTGTATCAGGTTAGCTGGAAGAGATCCCTTCTTAGGAATAAGTTCGCCTTTGTACTATTTTCTCTGTATTTCTGTATTTTTTTATTTTTTATTTTTTATGTGCAATAATACATACATAATGCTGTGGTAGGTACTTATTGTCTCAAAAAAGTAAAATTTATTCCCGGTACGATAAACAAATCCATCGCATACGAAGCCACGGGCAGCCGCTTGTTTTTATTCCCTTCCATGATCAAATAAGTGCAACTTTCTTCTAGTTTAAACAGAGCAGCAAAAAAAAGTACATTTAAAATTATCTCTGAAAAGAACCCGTACCGGTAACGCTTTTAACAAACGTGAAGCGGTCAGTTGCCTCAATTAGTACTTTCATTTGTCCTTAATAGTCGACTGGAACGGACAATAAGATAAGCTAACGGGAGCTAATTCGTAGTGGCACAGTCACACACTGGCGTAATAAAGACTTAACCATAAATCCTTTGTTATCTGCCCAGCAATGTATAGCAACGCACCACTCGCGCTATGGAACGAACTCAATCTGCATAAATTTGCAGTTGACCCTGTTATTACATACACACAAATATAGCAGACAAATTTGCTATTTCACTGTAACGGTTTGAAATCATTTGAAACGGGAATATTTGATGACAGTTAGAAGGGGAGTTAAATTTGTTATGTTCCACGGGTCCAACTTTGAAGCGGCATGTCAAAGCAATGAACAAGGGATACAACAAAAAGTTCGGCTGGTTAACAGACCAAACAGATTAAAACACAATATTGCGAATTTTTACTAAGTTAATTCAGCTGCTATAAACAGGCAATGTGTTTTACTAAGGTATTGTCCGGCGGTCATGTTCAATGAAGGCGGTAATTACTATCGCGCTGTTAAGCAAATGCGGCACCCTACATCACAGTCTTCCCCTCATGGCCGAAGTTCAATCAAGGCCGAAACGTCTAAATAAAATTAAAAATACAACATTTACAGCACAGAAAATGATAAGTTAACAAAAAATTAAATCGCAAGTCTTTGTAACCTTAATTTTCTTTGCAAGCATGTTTCAACAAACTTTATAACGATCCATTTGTTTACATTACTAGCATCAAATTTAGGTGATATTTGCTAGTACATTAGCCCGCGCACCAAATTACTACGGCTCCAATGTTAGGATACATAACACACCTCGAAATTAACCCATTGGCCGCCGCAAACCAAAATCAGTACGATAAACGAGACCCGATTAACTTTTAGCCCGTTTTTAGCCACAGCGATTTGTTCTGCGAAATCAATTAATCGAGTAAACAATGATAGATGTAAAATGTTTTATACAAATTTTAACGTGGAATTCAGGATACAATACTGAATAATTAAACCTTGACACACGTTTTAAATTGGTAAAGGTTATAACAATGAAATAATTTACACTGTTTAATTTTAAAGCCGTTTAATTTTTGTAACTTATCTTGTGCGGATTTTAATTTTTTTGAATTCCAATTTACGTAATTTCTGTTTTCATCATAATACCTAATGTACGAATAAAAGTAAACTTTCTTTAAGTTTTATAAGTGCAACTAACAACACAACTTTTTTTATTGCAAACTTCCTAGTGAAGAGATTTGTAAAATATTTCTATACTTTATAATAAATTAATATCGTGGGACAATTAACACCACTTGACGTAGTCCCGAACCTACCTATTCTTGTACTACGCGTGCTATTCTACGGATAAACATGCTTACGTAAATAGATTCATACATAATAATATAATATCTGCACCCACCGTGAATCGAACCTCGGAACCTCAAGCTTCGTAGCTATAGTACTTAAGTCATTTCTTGTTCGCGAATTATTACGACCATTTTTTCCTTGTTTTAAATGTATTCAATATAAAAAATTAAGAACGATTTATTTACCCACTCTTTATTTTATGCTCGCTTAAAAGGACCCTTAAATCTGTTTAAAATCGTGATTAAGAATATACCTACCAATATCTCAAGCCTTCATCCCCTTTATATTTCGTTAAAAACCGAGCACCTTTCATCTTTAATAAACATGGGCAGTTGTACGAAAGTAACTTTATGGAGAGGAGTGTAATTAAAACCTCATCTCTTGGGAAAATTAAACCGCAGGCAGTTAATGGATCTTAACTCGATTCCAAAACGCTAACTTCGTCGAAAGCGACTCGTTGCTTTCAATAAGATTCAGACAAGTTTGAAGAAATTAGCTCCGTTTTAAAACAGTACTCTATTTAACTGAGGCAAAAAGCAGCAACAATCTTCGCTTCGCTTTCTTTCTCCGGAGCCATCGGGTGGCAGCCGAATGTTCTTCTTAATTTCATTGCCTACTTGGCAGCGGGCGGATTGGAGCTATTCTACGAAGCGTTGCATAGCAAATACTTACTGGGTGGAAGGGATTGTCTCACACCGGTAGAAGACTTCATCACCGTCACAATCATTTATGTTTTCTGTCTTATACGACCATGGTGAGATATCGGACGATTACTGGATTCAAAAATAAAAATCTGGTCAAGTGAGTGTCGAGCTCTCACATAATTATATAGGGATTTGTATCTACCACCGTACCGGAAATAATCATGTTCCTTATTCGGGGACTCTCTTTAAATTTTTTCAGCCACCTACTTAAACTGTCTCCAACTTATTTCTTGTATTGGTTGTCTGGAAGAGATCGCTATTAAGCGATAAGGCCGCCTATTGTCTACTTTGTTCTTTGTTTCTGTATTGTTTTGTACTGATTTGTGGTGTTCAATAAAGAGTATTTTTGTATTGTATTGTTGTATTGTACATCATTTCCCACCTCGTAGGATTTAAGCATCCACCTATGGCTGTTCAGAAGACACAGCTCTGTGATGTACAGTCGGATGAACGGAGAGTCTGATAGACAGACAGCGGAGGATCCCGTTGGGCACCTTTTGAGTACGGAACTATAATGGGGGTGCTTCATCCTTTCTAATGACTGCTAATTGATTGACGTCGCAGGCTTTTTGAAGGCCAGAGTCCAGGGTCCAGCCAGAGCCAAAGGCTAGCGCTGTCATTGAATCAGTGAGTTTCACCTTTGGCCAGGTCTGGTATTCCCATCAGGTGAAATAGTAGTCAGTCGCGGGTCAGTTTACTGTAAAAAAGTTACCTAAGTATTTGTTATATTATATAGATCTCTCTGATTTGGTAATTCTTCGAAGAATCTACGGAATGATACAGTGCAAAAAAATATCTAGTGGTATATTGCAATTCCTGAACAGCTACATTCTGCCTGTTTTGTTTTCCAGTTCGTTAAATTAGTAGTGCAGAGCTGGTAGGTTAGCTTCTGTGAATAGTCCAAATACTGCAGTAGAGGACGCGCCGCGTTGGTTCCATTTAGCTCAGGTATTCTTTAACTCAACCGCTACGGCCTGCAAAATTGCGCCAACTGGATCTGAAAATAAAAATCTAGCATGCAACGGCACATTTTTACATTGTTACGTTTGGCACGCCGTAAGCAGGGAAATATCTGGACTCCAAGCTGAGAATAGTTTTGAATTCATATCGTTAAATCGAGCAAACAAAACAAAACTATGGCAATACCCAAGAAGCAGTTTGCATGCGTTATCAAAATTTGAATCCGGATACAGCTCAATTTAATATTTATCTCGCTCTAAAGTAAACATGAACACTAGTATGGAAGTACGGGAGTCCTAGGAGCATTAAATAAGTGCCGTGTATACAGTCCAGGAATGTAAATTATTAAATGCATTTATGAAAGTAAATAAGGAAAACACGAGAGTCGCTCTATTCAAATTTGCTTTTGAAGCAAAATGTTGAGATGAGTACGCACATTAAGGGAAAAAAGGCGGGGAATGCGGGCGTCTCTGCAGCGGGCCGAGTGGTTTACACGCGAACGTTTGTTGTGCAAAGGGCCACTTAATTCGGGGTCTTAATGGTTAAAAGCACGCGTTCCTCCAAAGGAAACGTTATGAGGTCCTCAAGAAAATGGATTGCCATAAATGAAAGGAGGTATAAGAAAGGCACTTGTCGCAAGGACGTTGCGAACCTTTACGTACCGTTAAAAAATCTATGGCTAACGGGATTTAAGTTAGTGGTGTACGAAAAAGGCCGCGCTTAAGTTAAGTTTGTTCGTGTAATACAAACAAAATTCGTATAATCGAGGTCGTTTTGAGGACTGCTAGCACGCTTTTCTATGCGTCACACTCTTTTCCAATAACGTAGTAGTATTGATGACCATTAACGGTAGCCTTTACTAACCTTACCTACGTATACTCGGCTAATTGAACAAGATTAGTGAATATCATTATTTCTTTTAATAATTAATAATTATATTTAATAATATTGGTTATCGAATGATTAATTTTAACATCTATTCACCTTTACCACACACAATACGGACGGTGAAACTTATATTTGACATGGCTGTATCAGTATTGATGCTCTCGACCGTACGCAGGGACTGAGGAGGTCTGTCGCAAAGAATTTAAGCCAACTTTGCTAATTGTCTCGTAAAATGAAAACTTTTCTAGATTTCTTTTTATAAAAAGATCAGTTACGGATCGTTTCGCTCGCATTATATTTATTTTAATGAAATCAACTTGACCAGACTTAACTTTGTAAAACTCGACCATTACTTGCCACTATTCCAACTTTTTAAATGGCCAGTAATGAAATGACGGGCTTAAAAAGTTGGCCACTTTCACAACTTTAAATTACCATTACAAAATGTAACGTAAGAACTGTACTCTTAGTTTTATTTATTAATTATAAATGGGAATTAAAACAAATTAAACTATTAAATTAAAAACGAATTAAAAACTAAACTAAAACTAATCTTAAAATAAAATAATTAAAAAAGGCCTGTAGGTCTTGTTACCTTAGGCTTGGTCTACCCCGTAAGGGATAAAGACGTGATTTGTGTATGTATGTATGTGTATGTAAAAAAGGAGGGCCCCCCTCGGCATAGTTCCACAGACGCTGGCAGCATTCCCCCTTTGGACAGCGATACTAATACGCTGTCCAAGGAAGCTGCCAGCTCTGCGGTCACTCGTAGCGTCTATTAGCCTCTTCGAAATATCTTTGAAGAGGCTAATAGCGCTAGGACGCCACGGACCAAGAGTCTCAACACCGAAAGGGACAAAGTTATATTCGGTGCTGAGACCCCTATATTTATTTGTCTTACCAATAAACTAATAATAATTCACAGCTCCAACTCGTAGTTGAGCTGTGAATTATTTTTTCATGAAGCATTTGTCAAAAACGTGTTTTGAGTATAAGTGCCTCATCTTGTCCCCCTTCAATTGATGAGTTTAAATTGAATGATTTTCCTTTCGATGTTTTTTTTTGGTATTTGATCCGGTTGCATCACTTTACTTTTAAGTTAATTTTATTTGGTTTAAAGATTCAGGCCGTTGCAATGCCTAGTCTATAATGTATAGAGAAGGCAGTCAGACAGTAAAAACTTTCAACAAACAACTAAATTACCTTGAAATAATGACATCATATAAAATACTGAGATACTGCTTGACTAAAGCAGTATTGTTACTTTATATCGTCAAACGACAGTTAGTTTAGATACAAACGAATTTAAATCGGAAAAACAAAATAACCTCGTATAAACTGAACTGGTGACCTTATCCACAATATGCCCGTTAAAATAGTCACTACCAAAAGGGGAGTTTTAATTGAACGCGCAGTTTCTCTGTAAAAGCTTTTAGAGAAAATAAATTGTAAAAAAAAATGAAACGCGAACGGTTCTTTGCCGGAGCGGTTTACACGCGGTACTTTTACAAAGCGCCACTTAATTTAGCGACTCTTAATGGTTGCTGTAAGGCCTCTCCGAACTTAAAGACTAGCGAAAACTGAGTTACGTAGTTGAGCAGTTGCCTTCGTTATTAAGCGATTTTGTATAATTTGGCAGCGCGGTCTGACACATTCAATATTATTAACATTTTACATACATACATAAATCCCGCCTTTAGCTCTTACGGGGTAGCCAGAACCTAAGGTAACAAGACTTAATGCCCACGTTAGCCGCACCGCCTATAATATCGTTACTAGATTTTCGTCCATTCCCTCTATGGGCGTTTACCATCTGCGCGGGAAGAGAAGCAACTGGTACATTCTATGTTTTTTCTTAGCTCCCAGACCCGCAAGGAAAATGATATTTTTTTAATTGTTTTGGTTAATATATTAACCAATCTCCATATTTTATTTATATATTATGTACACATAGCAAAGCTATTCGGTAAGCAGGATAGATACGGCGCGAGCGTGCGTAGGTGCTTACCTAATTATATTGCTGCGTGTACATCGAACTGCGCTGCTGGGCACAGACCTTCTCTGAGAAATTGAAACTCATAACACTTTAAATGTAATTTCGTACATAGATTCCGAAAGCTCAGAGGTCCGAGCCTGGGTTTAAAGTTAATAATCCGAAGGCCAAGCTCCAAACCACTTAGGCAACCAAGGTTTTTTAAAATAATACAATGTTTTAATTAGTTTTAAATTCGATTACCTCAAGCATTTAAGGCTTGAAAGCTTTTATAAACTTTCAGGCGTCATGGTTTAACATTTTTGTTTAACACGTTTTCCATCTATACTTACAAATATAATAAACGGTGTCTTCTTGTCTTTTAGACAGAATTTTCACATAATTTCATTTCATATATTTTTTTACAAAGAATATACAACAATTATTAAAAAAAAATCTTGACTATTGTGAATTTAAAATAAAACTTAGAAAAAGTAGGCTAGATCATGTTAGTACAATGACCACAACAAAATGATACCATAAAAGTAGGTTAGGTTAGGTTAGAACTGCTGTTTATGGATGCCCTAGGCATCATATCATCTATAATATATAGTGTCCAACCATAATAAACGCACACATTCAACATAACATACAAACACAGAGCTCTACACTATGATGACATGATAGATACCTGGCGAACGCCCGTATCATGGCCCAAAAATTCAACAGTAACTGTCGAGATCAAAAACAATTACCTCTAAATAATAATAATAGGTAATAAATACACGGCACAACTGATCGCGAAGTAGCAAGTCGTCTATGAAATAGAACGGTCAATGGACATGTCAACTTTCCACCTTCTCCAGCCAAAACTTTTGAGTTTCTCAACCTACGTTACGTAAGTAACGCTGGAAGACAGGTACGTCCAAACAATTTTATCAGACCCTCTTCCAGAGTGTTTTGCCCCGAATATGACTAACGAAATAATTTTAAGTGTACGCCTTCACTAAAATTAGAATAAGGTCTATAGAAAATATGTGACGCTCTTTCAAAGGGATATTGTGTTCACATTTATTTAATCGACTTCAAAATTATCTATTTTCATGTGTATTTTGCACCCGCTCAACTTCGAAAATTTAGAAATATTTGCGGTTTGATGATATATTGCCGCGTTAATCCCTTATAAAATAATATATTAAAATCAATCCAGAAACATAAATATGTTTAGTAACTTGTTTTTAAGCTTCTATTAACATCGCTTGCAACTAAATAAGTACGTAACGAATAATGAACATAAAAAACATTCAGTAATAAAAAGAAAGCATTTTGTTCCAAATGATAATTCTACTTACGCACTTCTGGGCAGGGAGAAACTTAATTCAAATGAAGCTACTTAAAACACCGGTTACGTCTCAATTGATAATATCTTTCATTGCTGCAACATGTAGATTCGACGAAAACTCCATCTAATTTCATTATGACAACTGCTCTAACTCGGTAATTAAGATTTTGTCGGCAACGTTTACCTCAATTATCGGGGGCCTGGTTAAACATGACAGCTGGAATCTTCACAAAGTCTGTCGTTCAATATTTAAAGTTCCTAATTGCCTGAAGTTATAAGTTTAACGTAACGAAAAATCTATTTTCACCTACTTTCACCATTTCAATGAATTTGTTGACTCTCCAAGAACTAATTTCATTTTTTGTGCTCCAAATTTGCTAATACCCGCAGTATTTTGATTCTTATTTTTTCCTAGTCTTTCCAGAGGCCTCGTTCCCGTAGAAACACAAAAGCCGCTTAGGACTATCTTGTAGGAATTTGGAAAACCCCAGTAATTTTTTGTCTGCGCTATTGTATTGTACCTCGTAAAAAAAATCTGATTTCCAGATCCCTTTGGATTGGAATGGTTTTTGTTTGCGTAAAAATTACTAATATGTTATTTCGGGGTTCACAAGTACTGGCGTCAGATCCCGCCTAAGAGTGACTTTAACCAACTCGATTAAGTATCGGATGAAAACTGTTTTATATCAAAGATAATGTTTTATTTACTAAACCACTTACTGAAATTTAGTATTCTGGGTTAATTTGTATGACTCAGAGTATGATATTAAGTTTATTAGCATGTAGATAATAAAATTTGCATGTATCTGTGCGTTTGTGTTGGTAGAGTTGATGTGAGTGTGGGTTTATTATTATTAGTTAAATATTGTTTGAATTAAGTTCTTAGATCCCAAATAAAATATGACTGACGTTGGTCACAGTATTTGCTAAGTAGGTAGTACATGCATAGGGGGTTATAAATTAATTAATTACTTTACAAGTATTTGCAACTTAGACTAAGTAATTAATTACAACAATTAACTTCAATTAGATTTAAGCTAGTGAGTAAGTTTGACCGTTGAGATGTTTGTTAAAATATCAGAGGCAAATGATTAATTAACTAATTAATACACCATGCTTCGTTACGATAGCTTCTCAGTGCCAACAATATTAAATTCAGTGTTTGGTTGTACACGCCTTGCATACTTTTGTGTTTTTTAAGTTTTCAAGTGAAAAAAGGAGAAAAGATTACAGTTCTAATCGACCGTTATAAGTAAGTATACCTACAGTGTAGTTGGCACAACTAAATGGACAATACTATCAAATGAATCAAGAAATTTTTATTTCTTGATTTTTATGTTTTACTTTTACGGTTTTACCGTTAGAAATTTAATTTTTAAATGTCTGTGAAAATTAGAACACATAGAAAAATCCGAAAAGTAAAGCTATGGCCGGGAATCGAACCCGGATCCTCGTCATTCCGTGACGCGTGCTATACCCCTACACCACCCATACTTAACTTAGCAGGTAAACTTGGCAGGTAGCTTTATTTTTCGGATTTTTCTATGTGTTCTAATTTTCACAGACATTTAGAAATCAAATGGACAATGCCTATAGGAAAATAGTAATACGTCACAGAACATTAAAAAACAGCTATCAACATTACCTTATGCCAAGCAGCCATGGAAATATTCTATGACGAATCCCGTAATAAAATTCCAACGAAATAACAAACGCGTCATTGGATATTCAGTTATTCGATAAGCCCAATTATAACTTCTATTATCTTAATAAAATCCTCTCTAGCAATTCGAAGGGTTGAGAAAACAAAACTTGTTACAAGTGTGGTGCTAACTTCTACAGAACTTACCAGACTTTGCAAATTTACTTACAGCGAAAACGAGTTAATTATTGTTGCGGGCACTAATCAAGCGACGGCTTATGAACAAAGTTTCATTGAATATTAATAAAAGATTAATCACTCTTAGAAACTCATAAAGAAAATTATACCCGAAACAAGGAAGCGGAACAGAAACTTCCATCGCACGATACAAACAAAAACGTCATAAAAAGCTAAACCTCGGGCATATTTTCATGGTCTTATTGCAAAATAATATCTTTTCTTTCAGACACAGTAATAACGAAGTTGGCCCACACGACGCTGCGAGGATTTCCGAAATTTGTTTTTAATGAGTTATCCAAAGGAGACGTCTCTCAAGATGAAGTTGCCGCGCAAATCCTTTGAAAAGGCTTCGAAGTTGTGCCTACCCCGAAAGTTCAGGTCACGGGTTGAATTCCAAGTTAATTAACTGTTACCGACAGCCGTGGCGGACAATCTTACGTTCATTTCATAAAACGGGATGCTTGTCATTTCCGAATCGCATCCTAGCGGCGGCTCGGCGGCTGCGTGTGGAACAAACGAGCTGTGCCGTGTTCTAATTCGCGCCCTTGGCGGTGTTTAAGTCTTTGTCATGCACGTGGCGTTGATGGCTTGTGTTGGGATTACAAACAACATGAGTTGCCTCCAAGGATCCGCAATTAAGGTGAGCCTGTATTGCTTGTTTGCATATATTGCCAGTTACTTGAGCTAACTTAATTATTTAAACGAGATGCTGCATAGTTTTAAAAGAGCGGTTAATTACAATAGGCATGTATTCTACGGGACGTAGACCGCAAATTACCTAACGAGCTTCTGATATTTCGTCACGATCACAGGTAGACTGAAGAAATTGTGATTGGACGCGACATGCTGCAATTCTTTTATTAGCCAGGTTGTGTGTTTTTGTCAGTTTATTTAACATCTTCGAACACACTCTTCTTCATCTACTACTTCAATTTACATATCCAGATAAAAGACTCGTGTAAAGTTTAATGACACCACGTCCTTGCGAGAAAGATCATGGAGATATAAAAGGTTGGATAAGATGGTGGTGTAAATGACATCAACACACACACGTACCGTATATTTTGCTTAAATAGTTAATTAATCATTCTTTGACCATAATTTAGGTATCATATTCGGGAATCAAGTTAATTGTTGTACAAATATACAAACTTAACCCCCCATGCACCAGCAATATGATTTGTCTTGTTCAACTTAATTTATTTTGCTAAATTATACTGAACCTCAACCACAAAGACAAACCAAAAAATTAAGGCTGTAACCGGAAATCGAACTTGCTTTCATCATTCTCATCTTATAGTTACATCATTCATGGTGAGGAAATTAATTTATATTCCCAGCTCAAGTTTTAATTCTCTGAATTTTCAGTATACTTTTTAAAACAAGGTTAAAATTAAAATACTTATACTTATACTTACTAGCGGGAAACGATGTCTATGTAAACTTTAAACACAATTAAGTTATTACGCTTGAATTCATAATTTAAATGAACCTTTGAGAAGAGCGAAACCCTAACGATTTTACGCCAAGCTCTGTTCCGCCAAATCGAAAAGTTTTCCATTGTAAAGTAGGTCAGCCCCGCTCAGATTGTGTGCCTTGAAGTCACGTGTGTATCGGCGACCACTTCCCGCCGACCGGTACTATCTTTGTAGAAATATTTTCTTTCAAAGCTTACTTCAGCTACAAAGGAATGTTCCAGTCGTCCCCCATACGTAGAAAAATCTACAATAATTCTATCAGCGGGCCAGTCCGCAAGTGAATAAGTTTGGAACGTAACCCATTTATTGGTTTTGCTGCAAGCTCATATTTTCTGCTTTGGCTCAGCATAATGGATGTCGTCTACGATTACGGCAAGCGGATTCCATTAAACACACTGTATTTGGCATGCATTGTTTTATTTTTATGTAGGTATATAATCTTATTTTATTGAATCAGGCGTTACTTTGCGGAGGTCCATTTCAATGAACAAAAAATTTACCTTTTTACTCCGCTACTCACGTGCAAGATAACCAAGCCTGTGTGAAATATATATGTTTCTCATGCAATCCCTCCCTCCACTGCTGCCAATAAAACACACATAAATCCCACAAACTTAATTATCCCTTACACCACACAAACACTGACGCGTTTCGTCCCTCTACGGGATCATTATCAATGTTTAATGAGCACAACTGTTACACATGCAAACGTCAGTGCTTATGTGGTGTAAGGGATGATTAAGTTTGTGGGATGTATGTGTATTTTATTGGCAGCAGTGGAGGGAGGGATTGCATGAGAAACATATATATTTCACACAGGTTTGGTTATCTTGCACGTGAGTAGCGGAGTAGCAAGGTAAATTTTTAGTTCATTTGTATAATCTTACTCGCTAATCTTGCCAGTAAACAGAGCTTCATCATCATCATCATTATCAGCCATAGGACGTCCACTGTTGAACATGCCTCCTACAAACAGAGCTTGCACTTTTATAATTTCCAGTATAGAGGGTAAGACAGTCGGGATAATTACCAACACAGATGCTTTACTGAACTATTTGTGTATGTACAAAATTATACATTTTCATGCTTTTGTAAACAAACAAGTCCTCCACCAAGATCATATTAAATTTACAAAATAATCATAGTATAATTGTTATAAACTGTACATCAAGCGTAATCCTTCAATATTTCGATGGATTTGATGCTAATTGCACGATGCATTTGTATCATTGCATTGATGCAATTGAAATGGATTGGAATGGAAATAGGGACTTATCGAACAGGTGACCCACTTTGTCTTCATACCTGAATGTATAAAGAAATGTAAGGCATATATAATTCTTAGTTAAATAAATGTAAGTAAGTGAGTAAGTACCTAAGTAAGTAAATGCTTTATTGTACAAATATAAAGAAACAGATACAATTCAGAAAAAAATAAAAATAACATTTATATACTATATACACACACACACACACACACACACAAATCACGTCTTTATCCCTTACGGGGTAGACAGAGCCTAAGGTAACAGGTACCTACAGGCCACATCTAGCAAGATTGTGGGCGTATAGGTGGAAAGTGGAATCAAAATAGTGATGGGTTGCTCGCCTCATCGCCTATAACATGATTCCTATTATAATCGCCCATTCCCTCGATGGGCTTTTACCATCTGCGCGGGTAGAGAAGCAACTGGTACATTCTATGTTTTTTCTTTGCTCCCAGACCAGCATGGAAGAAATATAATTACACATAAACGGATAACTCACGTATAAAAGTCGAGTGATGCTCGACATGTTTCGTGTCGCTGCCGCCGGGGCGAGCGCTCTTGGAAAAAGGACTTCGAAATAGTCCGAAACATGTCAAGCATCACTCGACTTTTATACGTGAGTTATTCGTTTATGTGTAATTATGATTGAGTCTCACGGTAGTTTCATGTTGAATATATTATATGCACAAAAGCGAACTAATAAAAAATGCGAATGCGAAAAGGCGAATGTAATACAATAAATGTGTAATTATTTTTAAACCGGCTTCATAATAAGAGGAGGTTCTCAATTCGGTTGTATATTTTTTTTATGTTTGTTACCCCAGAACTCCGTCAGTTGGGGACCGCATTGGAAAATTATTGCTGGAAAGGTAATAATAATACATCTAGTTTGGTCACATTAACACCAAGCAATATCGATGCATTTGAAGGCGGTTCTATTTTTTTTTGTTTTATGTAAAACACTGAAACTAAACTGGCTAGGAAGATATTCACTTTTATATCATGATTTATGAACGATGACGTAATATTTGTAATATTCTTTGGATCTGACGCGTCATGTCGTAAAAAGTTGAAGCCTCATTGGTGAATTTACCACTTATAAGTTTTTATTTATTTTAGTAACTCATCTACCACCCAAAGGATTTATTTACCATGTAGACATGAACAACGGTCACCTCAAAGTGTTGAGTAAGGAAATTCCTTTCATCAATCAAGTATGTACGTGCGTTAAGCGCACATCAATCAAATACGTGTATGGATCGATGTATACGCTTTTTCTCAAAATGTTTCTTTCCCTCCCAGAAAAGCCCACTCTAGTTGACATGCTTCTGATAAATTATTTGCCTACGCACCGTTCGCGATTTATTTAATGTCGTATGTAATTTTGCATGGTTTCAGAAGGGTGGCTTGAAAAGGCTTCTTTTTATGCGTCTATTATAACCGCGTTGAAGATTTTTTATGCGTAATGCTTCTTATGACGCCTGGTATTTTTATTTATTTTATTCTCACTAACGTTGCATGTTTTTAACTTATTCAATTGGATAAATCGTTTGAGTGTAAACCAGCATTGCAAAGGAAAGCTTTCGTACCTACCTACCACCGTAACGAAAAAACAAATCAACTTTAATTTATTTTTGTTTAAACTGTTAATATTCTACTATTATGGTTTAAAAGATATATTTCTGTAATAGACAGACTGAAGAACAGCATATGCTTAGGAGTAGGGCTCCATTTTATTCGTAGCGTAACGCAAGGAACTCAAAAACAAGAAATGACGTTCTACCTATGACGACTAGATGTATACCTATTTGTATTTTTAAGTTATATAAGTAATAGGAAAATGGATTAAACTTCTCCTTTTTTCAGTGAAAGTTTACATATCTTAAATACTTCTAAGCAGAGATTTATATTACATTATTGAACTTCTCGCGAATATGGGGCATGTCAAATCAAAATATGGCCCCGAACAATCAAGAAAAGTAGAGAGAGAAGTAATGGGATAGATATTATCCGGCGTTTCCTTTATAATATTACAGCCATAGCACCAGAGCGAAAACGTTATTGCGCAAACGTCCACTATTGTAAATACACAACTAACGCTAACTAGTAGGTATACCCAAAATCCCTTTACCCGCCAACGTCAAGTAATTAATAAGTAACAATTCATATAATAAAAAATGTAGGTTTATTTTACACTTCTGTAGACAATACAATTAGTACAACAAAAGCGCTCTTTTTAACTCCAAGATTATATTATCAATGTATGTATGTACGAGTATTTATAACTCTAAATTGTACATAAAACACATTACACTTGCACAAAAACTCTTGCTAGTGAATAGAAAATTATCATCATAATTCTGTGCACAGTAGTTCTAAAGTGAATGTTGCATTTTTCCCAATAAAGTCTTCTTAAACACTTTATTGTGTTATCGAATAGAATGTACTAGATGATAATAAGGCTATTGACGGCTATCTATGTAGTTTAGTTGTTAGAGACTTATAATACATTTTAATTCGACACTATTCGATAATAAATATAATAGAGCTAGAGATACTACTGGTTTTGAATACCATAAGGGGCAGGCACTTTTACAGTATGATTCAAGAAATCGCAGCTTCCTTATTGGTAAAAACTTAGTCAATGTATCTGCCTAAGTTAATAAAATAAAACGATACTTAATAATCACATGGCAGTTAATCTGGATCACGTGTTTTTGTTGACGATTCGTTATCAAATAAATAATTTAAATTATTTCTAAAGACATTATATTCAAGTATCCAGTCCTGTTCATGATATTGTCAATTACGTCAAATTGAGAACAGTCTCTCAAAAAAAATGTAGCAAAATGGTTGGTAGAGAATTAATTTAATTAAGTACCTAGTTAAAACATTGTAATAGGTACTTAAATAGCTGGTGTTAAAATCTTGTACCTTAATTAGGGCACTCGGTAAGCCCATTGCCTAAACGCCTTCCACAATTTTAAGAACCCTCATCATGTAACGATTATATAAAATACCATTTTATTCAACTAAGTAGCAGTCTCGTGAAGGTATTTGAAATTGCGGTTAAATTTAGAAATTTTAAAGTTGTCACATTTTTTACGTTGTTTCTATAATCAATGTAATAATTATATAATATATGGGCTAAAGGTATCTGAATTAAAGTATAACTTTACTGGCATACTCATATTGACACTTACTTTTCATTGATACTGCTATTCCTCAACATTCTCATAAGTTTTGGTCGTCTTAAGGCTTTACAGGGCAACATTTCGTTACCACGCTAAAAAAACATTTAGCTCCATCTATTGACGCATAGCAGAACGGTCCTATGTATTTTACAACTTATACAATTAGTTTCCTTCCTAACACTACAGGTGGCAGCAACGTTGACTTAGTCCGTAAACAACCACGCAGTTTCAATATCACTCATTCCTTCCCAGCCTGGCACAGCATCTGTCGTGTGCGCAAATGAAATGCCTCCATCCACATTGTCGTACCAAGCCGAAATTGGCAGAAAATCAAACACGGCCCAGTTTGCGGATTCATTTTAAAACCATGTTCACTGCAAAGCATGGTTAGCTCATCTGTGCAGTTTGGGTGCCAAATAGGGAATTATTATCTCGTTCGCTTATACGTAAATAAGACGCGAAAGTTCACACATTTGGATGACTACCAAATATCAATTTGTGTTTATTCTCAGCTATTTTCATTTCGCAGCTTGTGTCTGTTGTACATTTTTGTGTTTAGGTATCTATGTGAAAACTTCTTTAGCGTGTTTCTTGCATTTTCATGTGTAGTCTTCTTAAATAGTTCTAAAAGTTTTTGGTAGTCAATGGAATATTTTTAATTTAATACTTAGCTCTAGGCAATTAGATATACCAGCTAGATTTTCTTATTTATTTTCTAAAACGCTTGAAATAAATGGTTAGTATCAACAAATTTCATCTTGTCAAGTTCACGAATATGTTACTCACGAGACTCTATTGCCTATGAATCTTTAATATGCATTCGAACTACAAAGTGATCACTCAGACGGCTAACAACCTTTATAAACGTGGAACGCCCAACTCTCTACGTACAACACATTTTCACAGCGCACAAACTTGATAATATATCCTAAATTATCATTTTATATCCCAATGGTATGAAAGAGACAATTAGAGAGTGCAAACTAGATGCACAGTACACAGTAGAAATAAAATTATTAAAATAATTGTGAATAATAACAGTAACGATAACTTCCACGCTGGTCTGGGAGCAAATAAAAAACATAGAATGTACCAGTTGCTTCTCTTCCCGTGCAGATGGCAAAAGCCCATCGAGGGAATGGGTGAAAATCTTGGGAATCATTCTATAGGTGATGCGGCTAGCAACCAATCCTTTAAGCCCACAAACATGCTAAACGTGGCCTTTAGGTCTTGTTACATTGGGCTCAGTCTACCCCGAAAGGGATAAAGACGTGATTTATTTATCTATGTATGAGGTTTTTTTTGTCATTTTAGGGTCTCTAGGGTCATAATGGAAACCTATTGTTCACAGTCATGCGTCCGTCTGCCTGTACCTCAGTCACAAAAGTCCCAACATGAACGCAACCACCTACTGATATATTCCAGAAAAAAATTTGAGAGACGTTGTATTTTGCGTGCAACGTATTACTATGACAGCTTAGTTAAAAATTACAAGTAGTTTCCGTATATGAGAGGAGTTTATGTTCCAGCGATTTATTTATTAATCTTAATAATGACAAATGTAAAGTAGCAAGGGTAATCATTCGCGTGCGAGTCCGTCTCAGACTTAGCCTGTTTTTTTTCAGTTTTTATTATAATTTTTTTCGAAATTTCAAGTCTTTATCACTGAGCTGGCAGCCTATATTCATATTATTCTTGAGTATTATATTTATATTTGATTTTGGATTAGACTGACGTGATTTTTTACATGCAGAGAACAAAATACTATTTTAATGCAGTTGTGTCAAACAATAGATCCAACAAACAGACAATGTGCACGCTAAACAATTTTTTGCTGACGTAATAATTCATGTAATTGGTTTTTTACATGCTAACTACTTTTACAATACAATAACTCTTTATTGAACACCACATATAACAACCAAAACAGAAAAAAGGTATACAGAATATTACATGGTAACAATAGGATTTTTGTACTTTTATGATGTTTTCTAAAATTTTCAAATTAGATTACTATTTAAAAACTGTTTACTGTGAACGAGTGAAGAGCTCCAACATCGTCCACTAATTAGGACCACCTGGCGGCGCTCGCAAATATTATGGCTCGCAGCGAGTATCGAAGCTAAATTGCGGCTAAGAACAAAATTATGCCACTTGTCTAACAACCTTTTGATACTTTGATGGAACAATACCCAATTGGCATTGTTCACTTTTTTCAGTACGCTCTAATTCGAAAACCATTTGGAGGAAAATGATTGCAGATATTTTTGTAAAAGTATTTTTGACTTTAGTTTGACTTAACGACCCGGTTTCTTAGCAGAATCGAGCATTAAATGTTTGCCACAAAAATGAAAAAAAAAAAGTTAAGCTACGGTAACTGTCAGGCTGTCTGTCACTGTCACATCTACATCATAACATTACATTCCTACATAATCTACAAACGTTAGCAATAGAAGCAAATTCAAAGTATAAAACTGTGAAATGCACAATGGATATTTATGAAAAATGTTTTGTGCCGGGGTGCAACAATGATTCGAACAATCGCCCCCACAAAATCGAAGTGAAAAAGAAGAGAGAAGAGAAGATTTGCGGAAGGAATGGTGTACTCGAGCTAATGTGGAATATTTCAAAGTTTTTACGATGTATTGTTGCGAAGACCACTTTAATGTAAGTAGGACTCAAAGGTTTACTTACAGGGATCAAACGCTTTGTTCTGTAATCAAATGACAACAGCACAAACGGCACTGAAAACAATAACAACACCGACGGATGGACGATTCAAACACATTGAACGTTGGCTGACGTTGACGTCACACAAACATTCACAGATCTATGACGTTGACGTATAGACAAAACCGTTTTTTTTTATTGCTGAACGAAGGCGATTGGTATCGTGCCAAACTTATCAAATTATCAAACAGCGAAAAAATATTTATTATAAACAAAGCTACTAAATTAGTTGCTTGAAATAGTCCATTTTATCAAATAAAGGTGTTAAGCCCGGTTTAAAAAAATGAACAATTTACAATTTCATCGCTATCTCTAGCGAATGGAATCATGGAATTTAAACAGGGTACTTCGTGATTAATTATTTATGTAAAAAAATATATTTTTAGGTATATCTTTAGCTATTAATTGGTAAGTGGATTTGCCTTATAGTTAACTTTTAACATATTATAACTTTTTAGTATTGAAGTGGTATTAAAATATTTTAAAACACAAGTAAATACAGGAGCGCACATCAGATACAATTTTCATAACTACGTAATGTACTAAAGTTCCACAGTATTATTGTACCTAAATCTCAAACAACATTTTTTGTCTACTCTTTATTTTTATTCTTGTAATTGACTGTGTTAAATTGTATTCAATTAAAGACTAGTTTGTACTGTACTATGATTTTTAGATCAATTTCTGTGATAGTGTTCTTACATATATTTACGGAACGTGCATACATATACAAACGATTTATACGCTACGAAACTTTGTTAGATACCGAATTAAACGTAGTCAACGCGTGCTACGAAAATCATTGTGTGCTACCTGACGTAGACCCCCATGTGTGCTACGAAACGCCTCAATTAATTTGCTACGTTCCATGTATTTTTTTTTGGCGCAGAAGCTACAACCAGGCGGCTGCATGATGTGAGGGAAATTCTATCTCTCTCTAACTCTTAAATGGAGAGGTGCTTTGACGACCACGTAATGAGAATGTGTTGTAATTTCGGGTCAATGACCTTAACCCATGCCTAATAACGTGAATACGCCCCGGGATAGTGGGATTTGTATTATTGTTGGAAGTTTTTTTTCTTGTTGCCATAATATCTTAAAACTTATTTGAATCAGTAATACCTTCGTTTTTCACAATCTTCTCTGGAATGTCTTCCTGTATTTTGTTTCATTCTACATGTAAAATGCAAAAATCTCAGTAAAGAGATTTCATGTTCAGTGCTTGTAAAAAGTTTGTGCTAAAAAAAACTAATGATCTGAAGGCGAATGATGATTGATGGTCAAGATGATCTCGCCAGAAGCGTACAGTTTTGCAAAGCAATGTGTGGCTCCAAAAAAATACAATCAACATAAAAAAAACTTCATTCCAACAAAAAAATCCATGAATAATTGGGGCTGGTATTATGGGCGTAGCTTAAGCTGCCCACAATTTCTTTGATATAATTTGAACGACGATAATTTGTTTAAGCATTTTAAAGTAACCCAATACTTCCAGCAAGACGGACGTCAGGTTCACTAAAGACAGTCTTACCCAAACGATTTGTAGTATCTCAGTATGATTGAAACAAAACAAAGAACACATTAACAGCCAATGGGAGCCTCTGAGCCAATCAGTCAATACACGACCACAGAAAACACACGAGATATATCATCAGGATGCTTAAATAGTGGTATTGTTCATTTCACTTCGCTGTTAATACTGTATTGACCGTTCAATGGGGATGGGATGTGGACACTATATTGCTGCTCCGACCATTTGGAATCGTGTTGGCAGATTACGCCGATATCCTTTGATGTGTTTCCACGAAAACCGTTACGATTCGGATGGTCGCCAATGAACAAAATAAACTAAGTGGCTCAATGTTGGCCGATGGCATAGATGCAAGTCAATGCCCTAATGTTACAGCTGAAGCACAATCAGTTTTTAACTCCGATCTTATAATACTCTTTTATTTAATTTTATATACATACATACATCTACAAATCACGTCTATGGGCATTATCAAAAAACGTGTACCCTTTTTCCAACAAGATTACCATAACTTCCCATACAACATTTTCGTGTGTCAGTTTTGTGACGCCCCATGTAAATCGTATGAAAATAGTGTCCCAAAACTGACAAAAAAACCAATGGACACTTTTTTTCTTTACAAAAATAAATAGTGCTAATAATTCTGATTCAGAAAAACCCATCATTTTGGAAAAAGAAGTCAAGGGTACATGTCATTGTTTTTTGAAAATGCCCCAATATCCCTTACGGGGTACCACGTTTAGCATGATCGTGGGCATATACACGGAACGATTTTCGCCATTTTATTTAATTTTGCTGTTTTTTAATATCGAGAGACATCGTTTCGCATTTGTGGTCCACGTCCTACCACAGCGCTAAAATGATAATATATGAGAGCGACTGTTTGGCCGGCACACTTTCAAGCGGCTGATTTTATATATGCCTATAGTACCTATTAAAATCATAATGGTTTTCATGACTAATTATACACATTAATATAAAGCATGAAAATGCCACTCTAAATAAATAGCATAGACAATTTAAAGAGGTTTTTTCACACTTTAAGAAAATGTAGTCACCTTTTTGTTTTTAATTTGTAGAGTAATATTGTTGTTCTCGACATGTAGGTAATATAAGCGTTAGGGTAAAGCGAATGCCTGAATCAGAGCCTAGTAGGTACCTAAATAAGAAATAGTTTGGGACTTCTGTAGGACTGGAGACAATTATGAGAGAGGAAATAAAGGAGACATAGACTAAAACAGGCAGATAAGGCAGTTTTTAATCCATAGCAACTCTGCAACAACGATATATTTTATGTGCTATACCACTTATGTTAAAAAAATCTACGTTTTTCTGAAAGGCGTTTTTCTGGAATTAACAGCAATTTATGCTTTAACTCAGACTTAAACAGACTTAACATAAATCTTGAAATACCTGTCAATAAATGTGTTTTGTAGTCGTTTAATTCTTTTGTTTACGTTAAATTATTTATACAGAGATATATTTATTAGGGAGATGGGCATACTGCTAAGAGCTCCTAACTAGGCAGATTTTTTAATTCCAAAGCTTAATTCCTTTTCCTTGACAGTGAAGGTGGTTACAGAACTCAAAATCAATGTCACTTCGCCACAGGCTCACAAACTATCACTTATGATATTAGTAGGATAGAATAGAATAGAATCGTTTATTGCAATAGGAAGTAAGCTGTAAACTAAATAGCATCAGCTTTTGATTGTGAGCGCGTACTAGATGAGATATAAAGCCCCTCGCTGTGGCCCTCACAGAGGGTAATCGAGTCCAGAATGAAACTCAAGTCGAAGGGCAAACAACTGTCGCGTCTACACCTTTATTCTCTTCAGCTACATTTGTACCCGCGCCTTACTGTCTCACTAATTACCTTATTTACCTCAGCCTTTCTCCAAGGCCCCATTTCCCGGCCTGTTGTTGTGCTTCATAAGTGTCATTATCACAGTATTACACGAACGTATCTGTAGATATTTTTATAGCGTAGCCACGGCCGGCATGCTGTGGGAATTATCCGGTATTCGAGAATATTCGTTTCATAGGTTTCGTAGTAGCAACTGTTTTGCGGAAAAGAAAACAATTGCAGTTCCGTAGTAAACGATGTCGCTTATAAATATATAAATATGTTTGAGGCTGCTTTCAACACCTCAGGGACCCCGGTTTCCGTAAGGCAACACAACTACCTGTTATTCATGTTTTTTCCGAGTTACCAGGGCATTTAACTAGCCTTTTCCTCTAATTCTGCGCAATAAAAGTGCCGAACTGTCTTAAAATAGGTATGCCGATGGGAATCGAGTTCCATGGACGCCACGCCACTGGTACCTAGCCTGGTTTGCAATTTTTCCACTTCATTTTTTTATTGGATTTCTTTACATCTAAAAATTATGAAAGAACTGAATAAATTGCCTATGCACGGTCTTCTTCGAAGATTGATGATTGTATCACAGAGATGTGAGATAGCAACGGCGTCGAAATTAAGTTAGTGCGAATAGAAATATTTTAACGGAACTTAATTCAAAACTTTCAAAGCATTTACTTACAAAACAAAACACTCATTCCAATAAGCCTGGCTAAGTAAACGCAAACTTATTTAATCCTTCGCCAATAAGTATTTCAATTAAGCCCCACAAAGGCCAGCCTTTCACGTTTTGATTGAAGCCGCCTTGAAAACTCCCAATAATACATTCCAAATAGCCACTAAACGCGGCCTAAACTTTGGCAGCTGAAAAGAAAACGGTTTCTTTCATGGAAAAACGTAGTAAATCTCGGCGCAGACGTTTTTCGTATGCACACAGAGTGCTGCGCTCAATCAGTTCTCAAAGAACGCAAAGGAGTCGCGAATGCCGGTGAGAGATCAAAGACGGCGCCCGCGTCTCGTTACCTGCCTCCCTACTCACAGTCGAATCGACTCGGCATTTCGATAACTAATGCTGTCTACACCTTCCCCTTACTGTCTGACGGGGACAACCCGAATCCCGCAGTTTCTTTCAACGTACACGTGCTTGCCTATAGAACGAATCCAAGTACGGTTGGCGACAAAAAACGAGCGCTTGCAAACTTAATCGGAACGTGAATATTTGTAAAGGCCCTTGGGATATTATCTTGAACTAGCTTTCACTCGCGGATTCGGGCTCGTAGAAGAATAAAAACATTGGCTAAACATACGTCCCGAGGTAACTAATTCAAAACAAACTACTTAGTGTACTGTCAAACAGCAAGTCTGTAGCTCCATTGGTTTAGAATATATGATCAACTTACAACCAACTTTAATAAATAGTGACTTTAGAGTCACTAGGTGCCAGTACATCACCTGTTCGATAAGTATAATTAAGTATAGTTAAGAACCTTTATTATGTACAATCACAGTGAAATAGGTGAAGTGAGCCAGGAGTATCCGAAATCCGATGAAAGAGGTATGTCAGAATCGTAGCAAGTGGAACAAAGTAGTATCTGCCTACCCCTATGGGAAAGAGACGTGACTATACGTATGTATGTATCACAGTGAAAACGTCAATAATATTTCCACTAAATAGTTTAGCAGGTACTCATCGCCTACCGATAAATATATTTATATTATATTTACTTCCATCTCCCATTACATCAAATTTAGTCGTCAACCGTACTATCTTCGCACTAAAACAAATGTTTACCAGTACATTATTTATTTACTGTTATTAATGTAAACTAGGTACTGATATTTCAAGTGAACAGCACTTTCATAACATCTTCAATCGCTAAGAGGGAAGTAACGAGCAAAATGGAGCTTTGATGCACTTAGGTAATTACTTGACTGAAAATAAACAATATAAATTTGTAGGTTTTAAAAGGTACTAGACGAGGTATTTTATAACGGAATATTGCGGAAATCTTTCGGATGTGTACGATGAAGACTAGAACTGGGTTCCTAGCTTGAATTTCTTAAGTTTTTCTCAATTTTCTTCTGCCTATACATATAAAATGCCTAATCCTGACTGACTGACTGACTGACGGATCAACGCACGGCCTAAACCGCTGATCGTAGAGATCTAAAACTTGGAGGATGTGTTCTTCGTATGACGTAGGCATCCGATAAAGGATTTTTGGAAATTTTACTTCTAAGGGGGTGACAAAGGGGGCAAAGTTTGTATGGGACGACGTGATTCCTTGGTCCGATCTACTTCAAATTTCGCATAAGCGTTCTGTAACAGAATTGAAAGAAGACATGTTTCGTTTTTTCTTGAAATTCATCCCCTAATGGGGTCAAAAAGGGGTGGAATATTGTTTTAGGGGTCATTTGCATCAAAGTCGATATTATATCAATACTCCTTAGTGCTTTTGATTTAAATTACATTTGATTTTGACACAGCCATCATGTTTGAAATCTCAATCGATTTTAAATATTCAAAAAGGTTGAACTCACATAAAGCTTGGTATACTAAGGCAAATAGGTAGTCTCTAAAGTTGGAATGTCTGGAAATTCACCGTATTATATTAGTACCGCATTTTGAAGGTTTCTACGTTAAAGAAGTCATGCGATTTTTAAAAATTCCCTCGGGATAAGGAATAAATGGGGTTTATTCATAAGTCCGCTTAAATTTGGCACACAAGTGTAAGGAATCATAACTGCTAAAAATTAATTTCAGGACTTTCCAAAATTCCCGCGGGTTAGCGAGTAAAAGGGATTTATATTCTTACTTTGGTCCTATCTCCGTAACTATTATTACTGGAATCTTTAAACTTGGCACACCAAGAGCTAATTATGATATCTGAAAACTGATTTCTGTGTTTTGCAAAATTCCCCTGGGATAAGAAATAAAAAGGATCACTGTATGATTTAGATCCTTGGTATTTAGCCGACATGTTCCTTGAGGATCAAAAAGGAGCATTTAGGAAGGATTTTGCAAATTTCTCACGAGATAAAAGGACGGGATAGGAAATAATGACTTAATTTTTGAAGAAGTGATTGGATGAAGGTGTAACTTTAACGTTACAATGACGTTATAATATTATATTCTGTACATTGCTATGACACAGCAAAAAAAATATTTTTTTTAAGATTCCGTAGCAGGTTCTTTTGGGTTTCATCCCGTCCGTCCGTCTAGTTGTAAATGGACATGCGCCTGTGCGTATATCACTTTAATGTACGGTCTATATCTCGTTGCAAATGTGTCTAAGTTATTCCTAAAAAAACGACCAAGTGCGTGTCGGACTCGCGCATGAAGGGTTCCGTACCATGAGATACAGCCTGGTGACAGACGGACCGACGGACGGGCAGCGAAGTCTTAGATAATAGGGTCCCGTTTTTAACCCTCTGGGTACGGAACTCTAGAAAATATCAAAAAAATTGATACAGCAAAAGAAACCAAAACACAAACAGAAAAAACAAAATTAAATATATAAAAATTGAGTTTTTTTTAATCTTCACTATCGTAATACGACGACGTCACAACCCTATGGCCAGAAGTCGAAACATCTGCTGATATTTGGCAGGCACTTGGATTCTGAAGGAGCTAAAATAAAATTGATAGCCCTATTAGACTCGAGCAGGTTGATAAACAACTGGGAAACCTATAACCGAGCTAGTAGGTACTGCCGCGTGGACGTACTCGAAGATCTTTTATATCTCTATTCACTTTGTCTTTGTAGACATCGAATAAAACAATATTCCATTCAAACTTGTCGTAATCCTTTATGAAATCCACTCATGCAAATTTCATGGTACATAAACATTTTATTAGTAACTGCATGAGTGTCGGCAACAAAGGGTCTGCCATCGCGGGACTCATCAATGCAAAGACTGGGCTCACAACATACACCCATTTACCAAGAGCCCACGCAGTTCCATCTAATGAAACCTTAGCTAGGTTACATTTCAGTTTAACACCTTGGCGCAAGTAGGGAGCAGACAACATGCGTCTTAAGACTAATGAATTGTCATTAGCGGGCTTACGTTACCATGCTTGGGTGTACGACGTGGTAATTTTGGACATGGGGTAAAATTTAAATTACTTAAACAACTAGAATAGCTATAAGTGAAGTGTAGGTAGGTGGATATTGGAGACACTGTACCAACCTTTTAAATTAAATCAAATCATAATTTCATTTTGCAAGGACATAGGTACATGACCTTTCAATCTGAGAGAAGGTCCGTGCCAAGCAGTGCAATGGGACATATTAGTAGATTAATGCCGAGGCCTGGGAAGTAGCCAATGCTGGATGAGTAACTTGTTTAAAAACACGTACCGCAGTAAAACAGTCCAGCAATCCGATTTGTGGTCAGAAAAACGCGCCTGCAATGTAATTCGGCCGTCAACAAAGCCCTTCGTGGTCTGTTACTTAGACATTATTTTACGACAATGTTTGAGAGAGCTTGCAGCGGTAGTTGTAGTAACGAGTGAAAATCGCAGACGTTAAAAAACAATTCATGTGTTACATTGCAGAATTACAAATAGCTCGTATTACCTTTTTACTGTACACTAGAACTATTGCAAGTATTTAATATTGTGTCCCTGCCGTTTCGGTTTCAGCATTTTGTTTGCCTACGTGTTTTAGTGTCAACGCTCTTCTCTCAACACTTACCGACGCCAGGGCTCCGTTTAGGCCCTCGGCCTCGGCTTCCACTAACGCGTCTACTTAATTATACGAATGAATTACCGACGAAGGTATCCGTATCCCGATACTGATACTCGGAAGGTAACTTGTTTAGTCGTGCGCTAATTTGTCGAACCATGAGCTTTGATTAATTACAGTATCAAATTTGTGAAACCATTTAGCCGAAAATTGTTCACGTGATTATCGGCGTTGATTTTAGAACGCTGTTCTGAACTTGTTACACAGCGTTTAGCTATGAACTATGATTAATTTGTTAATCATTTCCAGCTTTAACACGTTCCAATACTAAGAAAGATTATAAGATATTAGATAAATTAGAGGACTTGGGCTGAAGTTTTCTTTCACAGAAAGCTCATGGTAAACTTCAAATGGAATTTTGTGTACAAATTCTGAAAAACTCCGAAGTGTGAGAACCAGTTTGAACGCGCAACCGATAAATCTATTCCATAAACTTAAAATATTACCTATGTAATATTGTAAAAATGGAGATTTTCCTGCTAATATAACATTGCATTAACGCAGTCTTCCCACGAAGTATATTGTGCGTCGCGCGCGCCCCTAGTTTCATTTCCATACGCTACCCGTGTTATGAGACGCAATATTGAGCAATGACGGCTAATATTCTCGTACCAACAGCCTCATAAATTTCCTCACTTCACGACGGCTCATTATATTCCATCGAGGGAATAATATTTGACGGCACTTTTCCTAATTGGATGTATCCATTAGTCCAAGAATTTCAAATTTAATTTCAAGTCCGACACCGAGTCGGAGGTATGAATTCTGTTTTAACAGCAAATACTCTCGCCGTCAGATCATTTGCCGCATCTAAAGGAATTCTGGCGTTCATTTCATTATTCACAACTCCGCAGGCCGATAATAACCCTAGGCCCGCCAAGAATGTTTACACAGCCATCTCTGAGACGATATTAAAGATATTATTACATTTCTGGATCTCTCTGCACTCCATGATATTTCCGGAAAAATGGACAAAATGTATTACAATGAGAAATATTGTATTTTTTGCGACAATGCCCATTCTCCCATTGAATTTCAAAAGGCGCCCAAAAATGTACTGAAATGATATAGTTTTTCGTATAAATCCAATTCCACCAAGACGATATAAATTCGATTGATATTTGAGCTTTGTCTTCTAAATCAATTTCGTATAAGTTTCCCGTGGTAGTTCATACGACAAATTGTCCCCATTCTGCGATGGCACGCTATGTGCGGCACATTATAAAGTCGGCATGCGAAATTTTATGACTTATGACAGATATCCAATATTCCCCGAGGCGGGAAGCGCGGGCGAGCGCAGCGGAACACTCACAGAACACAAATCAAGCGGGAAAAATGAAAGCCAAGAAGAAAGATAAAGCGACCGCTCGATCGACAAGAGTTTTGTTATGCAATATGTTGCTTTCCATCGCGTACCTGTTCCTTTTTTAATCAATTTCATCAAGACAACCCTTCGCAGTTCATTGTGCTTGGCCGTAGAACGTATTAGTGCCTATCTATGCCCTTTGTCGCAGAAATGCCAATGTGGACAGCGACAAGGAATAATTGAATGCTGAACCTCAGTGGTCGGCTTAAGTGGATGAATTCAAGAATCTATAGTTTTAATTAAATTGAAGTTGAAATTAAGAGTTCTTGTATATTCTCTTATGTTTCTTCCTGATGGTGACCGCTAGGTATAAATTAGATCGACAATGGTAAGGTTATCTAAAATGTTTATCGTTCATTCTTAACGTGCTGTCTAAATCCATCATCCTCCTAATACCTTTTTTTTTTTACTACGAACTGACCAGTGATTGACCTCTATCTCACTTGGTGGAAGGTACAGATGAGGCCAAAGGTGTAACTCACCGGTTCAGTAATAGCCTATTCACTCTAGCCTTGAAGACCTAATTCAAAATTGTACTTTAAAATTAAATCCCACTCTAAATGACGTCTTGTTGATTCGCATATTATTAACTAGCCGTTGCCCGCAACTTCGTTTGCATAGAATTCGTTTATCGCTATCCCGCGGGAATCACGCAATTTTCCGGGATAAAAAGTAGCCTTTGTGTTATTCCAGACTATAATCTATCTATGTTCCAAATTTCATCCAGATCGGCCCAGTACTTTTTGAGCCTATTCATTACAAACATACAAACATACAAAAATAGGTACAAATCTTTTCTCTTTATAATATTATTATTATATTATTATTAATTACTGTGCCTATTAATTATCTAAACGTGAATTTAATATAATACGAGTAAGTAGTTGCAAAACACAGCGTTACGTATTTAATTTATGCTGCAAATCTCTCTATTTGGCAGCCATTTGGTCATTAGAGTAATCTGGACGGCGGATAGTAATTATTGTGGCAACATTAACTACGCGGTTATTTTAAATGTTATAGAGATTGCTTTGTTGAAACTATGTTTTAGGATTCACATTCAATTAGTCCAGTTCATTTAATTGTATTTTATTTAGAGCCACAAATAGCCACAATAAATGTTCTGTGAGCTCTGAACTCTGTCAATCTGTGAGCTCGTATAGAACTACATTCGGCTTTGGGGTACCATCGGCCGATTCAAGTATCAAACGAAAACAGTGAGTAACACAGTAAGACAGACCCAATGGTCTTTTTAAATACTATCAACTGTATACATTTAAAAGCAGAATGTTTAAAGTGCAATCTTTTCCGTAGCACTTTATTGGCTGCGCCGCGCTGCCGTGTCCAAGGGCAAGCCAAACTGTAGTTGGCCGAAATCCTCCTGATGCCACGTAGTTTGCTCATGCGGTCCCGGCGCATAGCAACGCGCACTGTGTGTAAAAATTCACATGCCAAAAGCGACATAAAATACGCTCCTGAGATCATCCTTCGCATTACATCAAATAAATATATATGAAGCGGAGCTTGCCACAGAAAATTACACCATCTGATTAGCAGCTGCAGACCCGTGGCCAGTTGGGCGGGAGGCGGAAAAGTAAGGTAAGCTCGTCTCCTATATTCACCTCGGCACGGGCCCTACCAATTTATGTTCAATTTATAAAATGTTAAAAGAATCTACAAATAGTTTCAAACCACTTTGTTCCATTTCCTCTGCGATCTGTTTCTTCTTAGCAACATAGAATTATCGATAGTTTTAATACAGTGGGATTAGTGATCAATACCAATTTCACAGAGAAAAGTCGTTTCTCAGGCACTAAAGCCGGATCAGTTGTATTTACAGCGTGCATTTCAGGCTGTCTTTTTTGAGGATGCGCTCTGCAGCGAACAACGCATGATTGGCTGCGGTTTATGATAAATTACGGAATCGGGATTATCTGACTGATGACTTTTTGTGCCGAATCGAGAGAAGTCGTACCTACCTGCACTTTGTCCTTTTCGTATTTGGTGGTAAAGAAGATTAATTAAACAGAGGTATAACCATAGAATAAATAATAACAGAGTTCTTAATGAACAATAAATTTTTACCTTGCTACTCCGCTACTCACGTGCGAAATAACCAAGCCTGTGTGAAATATATATGTTTTTCATGCAATCCCTCCCTCCACTGCTGCCAATAAAACACATATAAATCCCACAAACTTAATTATCCCTTACACCACACAAACACTGACGCGTTTCGATCCCTCTACGGGATCATTATCAAAGTTTAAACACAACCGTTACACATGCAAACCAACGTCGTACTGAATCTAAACTGTATATATAAGCATAATGTACCTACGTTCATATGTTTTCCCAAAGTACCCTATTATTTATGATTTTTATTATCCATTAACAACTACCTTCAAAATAAAAATAAAATTTTTTCCCCGACTACAGTAAAAACAAATAGGGTTATGTATTTTACAAAAACAATTTTCATTCATCAAAATGAACACGCAATACGCAATGAATAACGGTTGTGTTTAAACTTTGATAATGATCCCGTAGAGGGATCGAAACGCGTCAGTGTTTGTGTGGTGTAAGGGATAATTAAGTTTGTGGGATTTATATGTGTTTTATTGGCAGCAGTGGAGGGAGGGATTGCATGAAAAACATATATATTTCACACAGGCTTGGTTATTTCGCACGTGAGTAGCGGAGTAGCAAGGTAAAAATTTATTGTTCATTGAAATGGACCTCCGCAAAGTAACGCCTGATTCAATAAAATAACAGAGTTCTTATTTATTCTATGGTATAACGCTAGTGTGCATGAGTGTGTTGGGAGGGGAAGGGCTAGACGGACGTTCCGTGACCAAATGAAGAACGGTTTTAATAAGTCAGGTCAGGAGTACCAACGACGAACATGTATGACGAGATTGATGAATGTGGATGAAGCGAAAGAGGTATGTCAGGGTCGTAGCAAGTGGAAAAAAGTAGTCTCTGCCTACCTCTATGGGAAAGAGACGTGACGATATGAGAGAGAGAGAACCGTTTATTTACACATATTCATACGTATGGATATATATAAAATAAAGAGATACCTACAATACTTATTATGAACGAATGTACAGATATGCATGTATAATTGTTACAAGTTTCTAAATCATTGGCTAGGTTATATAAGTCCCAAGAAACTAGAACCCTCTTACAATGAATGGGCTCGGGTATAGTTCATACCTGTGTCAAGCTAAAATAGAAAACACTGGGGGGTTACCACGACGTCTTAGTGCGATTCAATTCTAAATCAGTTTAGGTTCGCTCGCTGTCAGATACATACCAAAATTGACAGCTAAAACCTGATCTGAGTCGGTTATTTTGATGATAAGACCCCAGGTCATTTTACAATAATATATTTTACTAAATATGGTTCTCCGTGCGAAAATCTGATAAGACTGTTACACAGCATACTAACGTGGACTTCAACTGGATACTCACTAGCGAGCTGTAACTGTGACTGTACAGATACTGTAATTAGTGTGAACATGAATTTGTAGTGAGTAGAGATTGCTTTCGGGAAAATTTTGTATACCTGGAAATTCTGGGGAATCGCATACCAAATAGTACCAGAATTGCAGTCCCTAGTAGCGAACTGGCCACTCGGAACTCGCATCGCACGTACACATTTGAACCTCGTTACAGCATCCGTTTGGTTAAGGAAGGTAACGGTTCGCTAGTGAGCACCCAGCTTTATGCTGATCTGTGGATTGTTAGCGGGCGCTTAATGAATACTGAACAAGACTGCAGTAAATAGCGTTGGCCAAATTTTCGCGAATAAATCTCCAGTATGTAATTGTGATGTTTTGTTTTAACGAATTATTTTTGTTACAAAATATAATAGTTCAATATAAATATTTTGTAGTAGTTAGTCACGTAAACACACCCCATCACTATTCTAATTCCCCTTTCCACCTATACGCACACAATTATGCTAAACGTGGCCTTTAGGTTTTGTTACCTTAGGCTATGTCTACCCCATAACCGGTTAAGACGTGATTGACGTGATGTACGTAAAGGTAAAATTTAAAACCTGAAATTGAAACCAGTTTAAAACTTTTCACCGACGCCGCTATAGACCGACCGCTTAAATGAGTCCTCGCCCGCGCGGCACAGGGGCAGGGGACCGGGGGGGTGCGGCACGACCGCGGGGGCCGGGAGAGGTACGGGCGGCAGGCGCACTACCCGCCCGCACCTCTCTCGGTCCCCTTTGTCATCCTACCCCGCGCCCCTGTGCCGCGCGGGCGAGGAATCATTGAAGCGGTCGGTCTATATGTAGAGGCAACTTACCTGCCCAAAATGTAGGTAATGCGTTTTTGAATGGCAATCACAATGGGTTAGCCGAAGAACGCGCTTCCATCGATTTCCTATTTTTTTTTCGGGCAAGCCAACTTAAAATTGGCGTCAGAAAGCTATATTAGAAAGTTCACAGAGATAAAGATTTGGTAGCATTGCATCGACGACATGCAACGTAAAAAAGTTTCGAATTCGCAGACGCAACAAAACAGCTAGATCCAGAAGAAAGTAGCTGTTCATAATAAAGAAAGTTTGCTGGTTTTCCAATCAGCCTTCAGAAATAGAAGAAATCAGACTGCGAAATATTCGATGCCAAGAAACTTTGCTTTGGGAATAAGAATGTAAAAGGCAGCAAATCAAATAAATGGAGGTTTTTTAAAGCGATTTAACGTATTTTATGATTTTTGCATGAATGATTACATTATTTTTTACGATGTGCACTATTTTTTAAAGTAGTTGGTAAACGATCAGGTGAAGTTGGTGTTCTATTTTCAAGGAGCTGTCACGTGACCTTGTTACTAAAAGATTTTTTGTCGCCAAGTTCAATGATGTGTCTGTAAGACACAATTACAAACTGCCGTCAAAAAATAAAAAAAAACAATCAATCAATCGTCGTTAATCGTTTAAAACTAATACATAATTAAGTGAGCTTTACAATGATTCTACGAGTACAAGTCACATTTTGGACGGTGTGTTTAAAAGTTGTTCTGCGAAATTAAGCAATTTTGGTCGCCATTCCGGTCGCAAGCTAATCTCCACGCAGCAAATTAAAAGCAAAGGACGCAGCGTAATTCCAACGAAACGTATTCGGCTACTCGGCCACTTGATGTCACGTGAGATAACATGACTTTGACGGGGGTATGAAAGGGGTTTCTTTGCAAACGTACAAACAAGTAAAAGGTACGAACTCGGGCAAGTCTAAATTTAGATATCTTGAATGATGTAGCCAAATGCTTAGTACCATAAATACGTTTTTGATCAGTCAAAGCGCCAGCGCGAGATCTGTCAACCTATACTGATGAACGAAAATAAAATAAATAATACGTCGAAACATAGGTGTATATTATAGCAAACATTTTTCAGTTTATGAAATCAGGCGTATAGCCACGAAAGCTAATTTATAATATACTAGCTTCTGCCCGCGACTTCGTCTGCGTAGAATTATACATAAAAACCTTCCTCTTGAATCACTCTATCTATTAAAAAAAACACATCAAAATCCTTTTGTAGTTTTGAAGATATAAGCATACATAGGGACATAGGGACATAGGGACAGAGAAAGCGACTTTATTTTATACTCTGTAGTGATAAACTCTGGTATAAAAACGCTAAGGGCCTATTTCACCACTCTCTGTCAAGTTCCGATTACTTTAAGTGTCTATGATGTCGTCTCTGTCTGTTTCGTAGTAGGAAATAGAGACGGAATTATAGATAAGTGACACCTAAGATAACCGCAACTTTACAGAGAGTGGTGACACACGCCCATACCCTATCAAAAAATATACCCTACAAAAAAAAGTAAGTAATAGCACCATTTTTGTAAATATTTTCCTTACAATCATAATTCAAATAATTTAAATCTGACACTTCATGACGTTACGAATATGTAAGTTTTCATAAATTGTAGGGAAAAATAAAAACAAAACTCAGTTGATGTCCATGGTGCCAACTTCTCCTTGAAGATGGTCTTCCTAAAAGACGGAAACATGTCGGAAAGATCCCGAATCGATCGTAAATAAATCGATTAATAAAGTGACCCGTTACTTTTGCTCATCGGTTTACTTAATACATTATACAAGTGTGAGCTAAATAAAAGACACGTATACCACATCACGAAGATAATTAAAACAGGATAACGTTACCAGCTTACGTTAAACTGACTCAAATTAAAGAGAGAAAACCACTAACGAGCAAACTAACAAATCAATCCGTTTATCAACCGCACTAGTGTAGAAACAAATCGATTAACCGTCGGAAGCGCTCAATAAAACCAATGCCTATTCACGAGTGTAAGAGGCCGGAGATCCATCAGGCTTTAGTGAATGGACATCTATATTAGAGCATTATTCAATGTTTAACATCCGGGGTCAGCGCGCGATCAGTAACTGGACTAGGGGCACAGGGATGGCGATTTTTGCCAAAAATCTATTTAAATCGATTCGAATCGAAAACTAAAGACTCGATAGTTGATGTGTTTGTGCAGTGAACAAAATAATGAATAGATGTTCAGTGTAAATATGTATTAAATAAATACAGCATTATTATCATTATCACGTACCTACCTATTTAGGCATGCGTAATTTTATGTTCACATTTTCACGGCAGCCGGAAAAAACAAAATTCGATTCTGAATTGTTCAACGATCCAGTATTACAGGTTGAAATAAAATCGGTTATTCGGAGTCGGACTCGAACATAAAAAGCTTAAAACCACCGTACAAACGTACATAGATCGAACAAAACGTCGAAAACGCATTTGAATCCTGAAATACAAAAAAATATTTTTATAATCTGTAGGATTTAAAGGATCAAAGAACACAAGTGCAGTGATATACACGTATCAGCTCAAAGAGCTGCTAGTGTATAATTTATAATAATAATAATAATAATGACGAAGTATGAATTTTAGTATGTTTTTGGCACTGACAATTTTCACTGATATTTATAGTCAATTTGTACCTTTCAACATGAAACTACCGTGAGACTCAATCATAATTACACATAAACGGATAACTCACGTATAAAAAGTCGAGTGATGCTCGACATGTTTCGGACTATTTCGTAGTCCTTTTTCCAAGAGCGCTCGCCCCGGCGGCAGCGACACGAACACAAACACTACGAAAGAACTACGAAAACAACTAACTACCACGGAAACTACTAAGAAGGACTACGAAATAGTCCGAAACATTCGAGCATCACTCGACTTTTTATACGTGAGTTATCCGTTTATGTGTAATTATGAGTCAATTTGTAGTTGTATTGAATCGAATTTAATATGCGTGGGTCAAACTCGGAATCCTATATAAACATAAGATCGATCGAGTCGTTCGAATCGATTTCGACAATAATCGATTACACTCGCCATCCCTAGGACATAGGCCATTAAGGGTGTTCGCAGACGATGCTACACCGTACACAGCCATTTCCGCTTATCGGACTTACCGGGTACAACGTTGTTTAAAATAATTGACTGTTCGATTAGTTCGTGTAGTAGGAAAACAACAGGCATTAAAGCTTACGGACGCTCTGCACGACTCGAGAGGACTGTGCGGTTTTATGGGTTATTGTACTTATTGTTGGAAGCAGAGATCGAGCGTGAAGCATTTTAGCCAATGAGATTCGAAATATTCACGGTAACGAAGTTTTTTTTGTGTAAAAGATAACTTTACTTGTATTTTCATGTATTTACATACATGCAAAGTCTATTTTTTCATGTCGGATACAAAAATGAGTTTCCATGGTGTTGCCTGTTTTTTGCAATTCAAAAATAGTGACGTGCCACCACTATCGAAAGTTAACGATAAATTAGTTTTAGTACAGATTTTTATAAGTTTTCATGTAAAATGTGTAAAAACTAAATTTAATGTTATATTAATAACTAGCGACCCGCCCCGGCTTCGCACGGTATATTATGCATGTATTAATACATATAAACCTTCCTCTTGAATCACTCTATCTATTAAAAAAACCGCATCAAAATCCGTTGTGTGGTTTTGAAGATATAAGCATGCATAGGGACATATGGACATAGGGACACAGGGACAGAGAAAGCGACTTTATTTTATAATATGTAGTGATTGTAACTTAAATTTGGTATGTTTATTGAAAATGTGCTCAAATGCCCTAAGCCCAATGAGCATTCCAAATGAAAACATACGAAATAATGGGGTGGCTAATCTAAATGCGGGCGGATTTGCCCCGTGAATTAATGCTCTGATTCTAATGTATGTACGCCGATGGAGATAGGAATGAACTATGTGAATCACCGGCCGCGCAATGGAGCTGTATTGTCCCGTTCTGTTCTTCTATTTGTGGGCCTGGTTTTGGGTGACGCAGGCAATACTGCTTTTTATTTTGATTTACAAAGCAGCCAAAGTCTTACGAGTACGTCAATTATTCATCTCAAAAGTAAGCACCATAATTCACAAAATTACTGTCTCTTCCAAAGATTTCAGTGCACACTGAACACTGGCTAATCAGTTTGAATCATGACGAAACCGAAAATATTCTATATATTCTTACAGCCTGTAATTAAATGCACTAACACTCACATACTACACACACGCGCGCACACACACTAGTAAAGAGCGGGTAGTTCACAAGTGCCGTACTTTGACGGTGAAAAAATTATCGTGCAAGTACATTTACTAGGCCGCGTGGCTATAAGTAATCGATATCGAATAAAACGTGTGTTTTCAAAATGTTATTTGTTTACTGAGATTAGGCCATGAACTTAAAAACTCATAATGATCATTATACTTATCTGCTGAAGTTAACTTATCAATCTCTACATAGTATAAAACAAAGTCGCTTTCCGCTGTCTGTCCCTATGTATATTAAAGCTACGTAGCTAAGTAGACATTTAAAACTACGCAACGGATTTTGATGCGGTTCTTTTTAATAGATAGAGTAATTCAAGAGGAAGGTTTATAATGTACTAGCTGTTGCCCGCAAGTTCGTCTGCATAGTTCGTTTATCGTTATACCGTAGGAATTACGCAATTTTCCGAGATAAAAAGTAGCCTATGTGTTATTCCAGATTATAATCTATCTACGTTCCAAATTTCATCCAGATCTGTCCAGCCGTTTTGGCGTGAAAGAGTAACAAACATCCATCCATCCATCCATACTTACCTACAAACTTTTGCGTTTATAATATTAGTAGGATAATTCTACGCAGACGAAGTCGCGGGCAGAAGCTACTCAAGTATAAAAATGAATCATATGATAAGTTAATATTTCTCTTCCAATTAATTTTACTCAAAAATGAAATGTATCTTGTTATTGTAGTTTTAGTGTCAGAATGTTATATGTCAGAGTTAACTGAGCTCAGCAAGAACAAAGACGATTCATGTGTTTATTATTGTTCTTTGATTGCGTCTCTTACGTGTCTGTCTTAACTAATTGCTCCATCGTTGTTTGGGTGTTTGAAAATTACCAACACTAACGAAGTTTGGCATATAGTTTAAATACGGTAACTTCTAATTAGCTAGTAAACTACTCACACAAATTGAAGTGTTTTTGTTGCTGGCACCCACAAAGGTGAGCTCGCTCAGCCAATTGATGGGTTCTGGATAGTGACCAACGGCGACAAGGCACACCAAGGAGATGGCTGGACGATTTGGACGCATATTACATACCTCTTTATTCCTAATTCTATACTGACTGACGGGAGTTGCGTTGGTCGACGGAGTCCTTTGATCAGCAGCAGTTTTTTTTTTATGTTAGAGAGGCCAGACAAACGAACTAGTGGGTCACCTGATGGTAAATGATCACCACTGTCCATAGACACCCGCAGCGCTGTACGCGATGCCAGTGCGTTGTCGGCCCTATGTATGCTTAAATCTTTGAAACTACGCAACGGATTTTGATGCGGTTTTTTTAATAGATAGAGTGATTCAAGAGGAAGGTTTATATATATAATACCGTGCGAAGCCGGGGCGCGTCGCTAGTAATAAGAATAAAGCGTTGCATTAATTTTATAAACCCATTTGCATTTGCTTCCATGGTCTGGGGGCAAAGAAAAAACGCAGAATGTACCAGTAGCTTCTCTTCCCGCGCAGATGGTAAAAGCCCATCGAGGGAATGAAACTCGTAGGAATCATGTTTTAGGCGATGTGGCTAGCAACCCATCAGTATTTATATTCCCCTTTCCACTAATACGCCCACAATCATGATAAACGTAGCCTTGTGGATAATGACGTGATTTAATTATGTATACCTATTTTCATGCCACGTGTTGTTTTATTATTATTTGTAACTTTTACTAAATAAAAGAGAAAGACAGTTGAAGTTATAAGGTTTCTTTTGTCGAAATGAAAATCTCTAAAAATTAAAATTAAACAAAAACGACCTTTTTTTGGAAAGGAATTTATAATATTTGACATTTTATTAACCTAACAGAACTTGTTCCGTCGCAAAATTACGCTCCCACATCATTATAAGGACTGGATCTAAGACAAGTATTACGTTACACTCTGGTAGCTGATCAATTTCGCGCGTCCTATATCACACGACGTCAATAATAAAAAAGTAGATTATCCCGGTGAAAAAACTGGAACACCTGCGGGCAAGCATGAATTACAGCGCTCTATCTATCGGTTTCCCGGAGCAATTTTGCAACTAATCCAGGGGCGGGATTTCGCCCGCGGGAACGCCGTTCACATGATAATTATTATTCCCGGGATGCCAGTTCCCGGTGCACGACACTCGATTATCCGGGAATCTTGCCGTATTAACAGTTTGTCTGCGGCTCGCTGCCGGAACTGTGCTATCCGTTACACCGACTGCTGTTGCTAAGGTTTTTGTAATTTTGCGAGCCCGGTTATTGCTTTTCTGAGTTGTTATTCCGGTATTTACTGGTGCATGAGAACACTAATTTACTATTTTTTTACCCTGTTGCTTTAATGATTCGGAAAGTAGTTTCTGTCGAATTTTGGACTTCCATTTACGAAGAAGCTCCTCACAAAAGTTGACGACAAGATCTTGAGACAATGGACAGAATAGACAGTAGGGATGGAAATCTTGCAAAATTTTACTCAGTCTTACCAGAAATAAATTCTGAACAGCACCGTCGCTTGTGCCCATTTTGTATTTAAGTGGTTCCTTGTTAGTCAAATAGTAATTAACTGCTCTTAGAAGGAGTTAAAATTGCAAGCGCAATAAAATACTCCTCATTTTTAACTTTTTAACCGACTTCAAAAACGGGAGGAGGTTTTCAATTAGTTTGAACATTTTAAACATGTTCATCAATTAATTTCAAATATGAATGAAGATAAAATTAATGTACTGATATGTTATGGAACATACTCGGATATCGAATAAAGAAAAATCATAGAAATTTGTTCACAATCGGAAAAGATACCAACAGAATACATGATACAAGAAAAAAACAGCCGAATCAAAAACCTATTCCTTTTTTAAAAATTAAAAAAAGACATAAAATGACAAAATCTCGCTCGCAGCATTATAACCAACACAAAATCTGCCTTGATTTCAATAAAAAAAACTCATACAAACACACACACACGCACCTAAAATACCTGTCAACTAAAAGTGGCCAACACAAAATCCGCTGTGATTCCAATTTCGTCAACCATCGTCTCATGAGTACGAGAGCATTCCATGATTAAAGCTGTAAGGAAATGCGTTACGCAGCTCGTGAAAAGTGGCAGGTTATGGCGTCGCGAACTCTACTCCGTCAACCGCCTATTCGCTGAAAACTCTCAGATACTCGTAGAACCTCATTTATATCTTAGCAGGTGCGCAGTGCGAATAAATAAGCAGAATGCGAACGTGAACATATTCCTACAGATGAATCCTAGTTAGACTTTTCACCTTAAAACCCCTACATTGCAAATTTCATCGAAATGATTAAACTTAATATAGGTATAATTATTACTTAATATAGGTATAATGTGGACGTGTGTTTACGTATGTATTTAAATTAATAGATCCATTAATTTGTGTGTATTTTTAACGTAATTAGCATTAAGTACTACTAAGTACTAACTAATCAAATAATGTTTAATCGAATTTTAAGGTCGATTGTAGACATAGTCAATTTACTCTCCGACGACAGTAAGAAATATACATAGATACATAATTAATACATATAAATCACGTCTTTGTCCATTACGGGGTAGACTGAGCCTAGGGTAACAAAACCTAAAGGCCACGTTTAGCAAGACTGTGGGCGTATAGGTGGAAAGGGGAATCAAAATAGTGATGGGTTGCTAGCCGCATCGCCTATAACACGACTTCCAACTTTTACCGTCTGCGCGGGAAGAGAAACAACTGGTAGGTACATTCTATGTTTTCTTTGCTCCCAGACCAGCATGGAAAAGTATATATAGAAATATATACCTAAGGCAAACCTTATTAAACCTTATTAACGACCTAACAAAAAAAAATACAGACGAATTGAGAACCTCCTCCTATTTTTGAAGTCCGTTAAAATGCTCACTACTGTCTATTTCTACGTGTCATACCGAGAACAACTGCGAACACCGACTATGTATAACACACCGCGTATAATCGTAAACGCCCTCACGGCACGCAGTTCATTGACGTACTCATAAATTCCAACGAATATCTGCATGTTTACTCTATATAAATGCCGGCATTACTTCCCTCACTTTATAATTCATTGTTCGCGAAAAGTTCACAAAGAAAATTACGAGCATTCCATCGCTGGGGAAATCAAATTATTCATCGGTTGAGATTTTCCCGTTAACGTGTTAAAATGTTGAGTCTAAATCGGTTTTTGGGTTAATACTATTTTGTCGACTATTCAGCGTTATTATTATTGCGTCATAAATATTTCGCGACTTGTTACAACAACAAGCAATCACTTCACTAATTCACTGTCGCCATAAACCAGTGATGTTGCGACGTCTGCAGTGGTGCGATGAATTCACATCCGCAAGTGCTGTATCCGCATGTTTTAAAAATACATCCGCATTCGCATCCGCAAAATTTGTTTCATTACAACTATTATTCACATACGCTTATTAAACTCCTGTTAATTTAACTCTAACATTGTTTGGGCTATTAGTCTTTTAAGACAAAGAACATAAGAAGATCTCAGGTTTTAACGTTTTTAAGATTCCACAAAGCTTAAACATGAACTAGATATTTGAACATGATGTTATGCACATGTTGGTTTATAGACAACTGTTATTTTTAGCATGTCTAATACATGTTTTTTTTTTTTTGCAATACATAAATCACGTCTTTATCCCTTACGGGTTAGACGGAGCCTAGGGTAACAAGATCTAAAGGCCACCCTTAGCATGATTATGGGCGCATAGGTGAAAGTGGAAAAGGGATTCAAATAGTGATGGGTTGCTAGCCGCATCGCCTGTAACATGATTCCTAAGATTTTCGCTCATTCCCTCGGTGGGCTTTTACCATCTGCGCGGGAAGAGAAACAGCTGGTAAATTCTATGTTTTTTCTTTGCTCGCAGACCAGCACTGAAGTTTTTTGCAATGCCAGTAATTATTTCTAGATTGATTGGAAAATATCTCTTGGAGCTAGTATCCTACGTACCCATAAATCATCAATGTCATATTTTTAATGTACCTACAGTAACGTGTTTACTTATTGTAATAAGAGTAGAATTTAACACTTAAGTAGTCGCGCCCTTATTTCAAACGCTTACAGTCGCTACCGGGTCCTGCGAACCCAGTAAATTATGTGCGGATACTCTAAGAAGTATTCAAAATTATCTTATGTAACTTAAATATTTTATTAAGGGGTAATAAAACAGCAGTATTTGTAAAAATCAACAGTTTAATTTAGTGAATTTCTACAAATACAGATTAATTACAAAAATGCCACATGTTATCTAAGTTTTTGGCAATTTCTTTTATTATTGCAACAAATGTATTTATTTTTAATAAATTTTCTTAAACTACTATTTTATACATATTTTAAACTTCTGCATTACCTACACATCCGCATTTGCACCTACACATCTGTTATAGCACATCCCTATAACAAAGTGCTGCGGCAAGTTGCTCCACGCTAGCGTTTCGCCGAACAGCAGACGTTGGGATCTAAAGATTTCATTAATCTCCCACCGCTTGGCTAACGACCTATAAAACAGCTCATTGGGGACCTTATAACCTAGAAATTTAGCGATTCGTGGACGACTCGAGAGCTATCAGCCTTGAATAGATGGCGTTTGCCTTAATCGCAAGAAAGAAGAGTAAGTATATGCTTTGTCTCCGGATTTGAATAGGTACGTTCAAAGCGGTCACGGATCAAGATTGAAGTGGGTGACATATGTACGGAAGAAAATATAAAAACAGTTAAGTATAGATATTCGTTGCAAGTCTGTCTGCCTGTCTGTCTATAAAGATCCTTTTTCACGGGAACTCGTAAAGATACCAAGATACGATTACTTGAAATCGTAAAAATGTAAACGTCTTATTAGTGTACGCATTCAAAAGATAGGTACTTAAAGACTTTTTAAGGTGTACATACATACATACATAAATCACGTCTTTATTCCTCACGGGGCAGACAGAGGCTAAGGTAACAAGACATAAAGACCACCTTCAGCATGACTGTGGGAGTATGGATGGAAAGGGGCGTCAAAACAGTGATGGGTTGCTAGCCACATCGCCTATATAACATGATTCCTAAGATTTTCGTCCAATCCCTCGATGGGCTTTTACCATCTGCACGGGAAGAGAAGCAACTGGTACATTCTATGTTTTTTCTTTGCTCCCAGACCAGAGTGGAAGAACTCAAGGTGTACTTTATACTTACACCATGAGAATTAAAACATAGGATGTACCAACTTCCCTTTAACATAGAATTGTGGGCAAAACACAACACAAAATAAGTTCGAAAATTACTGAGCCGCAATAAACGACTATTTTTTTTCACAGTACAATATTTACGGAACCATCATTACGAGAATCTAACTGGCTCTGGGCCGGTTTCTGAAAACGTCATCAGCACTTTTACATATGTGTTTAAATCTGTCTGCCCTGCCACCTGTGTTTGAATTATCCACTCTGATTCGCTAAATTCACCGTTTTTGCTTTTGTTCGACGTAGCCGCCGCATAGCAGCAAACTCAACTTTACCAAAAATTCAAAAGTTACTTGTACAAAGAACTTTTTATGAACCACATAGGAAACACTTTAACACAATGGCGTAAACAATGTGATATTTTATCAAAAAATGCATTTAAAGCAAATTGTTTTGTTAAATTCGAAACTTAATAAACAACTCTTTTTAAACCCAAAATAAATTACAAAGAAAACAGAGGAAGATGCATCTAATTTATGAACAATTTAATTAACTGTTTAAATTAAGTTCAAATAAAATATTTGTACCGTAGTACCAGGACTCGTAAATACGCCATTATTCTTGGCAAGTGCGCTAGTTGCCCATTATACCTACTCACCTTCCAGCGGGAACAATAATTGCCCCATTAAAACATTTTAAACGTCTGAAACAGCAACCTGTATAAGAGAACGTAAATTGTGACTGCGAACTTCACCAAAGAAAGCTGGTTTTAGAGAATTACTGGCGGCGGAGGGAGGGTGTATAATACAGCAAGCAGAGAAGTAGGCTCGACACTACTAGCAATGCGAATGAAAGATGTTTTCTACCGAACTACGACGACATCAAAAAAGGAAAGATTAAAAAGCACAATTTTGAGGCGCGAACAGTATTATTAAACATATTTTAGCCTCATCTACATTTTCCATCAGATGGGTTAGGAATCATTCGCTGGTTTGTCATCCGTATAACAAACCTAGAAAGGGACGATTAAGTATTAGTGATGTTCCGATGATATGGATTATTATCTGAAATTATATTAAGTAAGTAAGTAAATACATTATTGTACAAATATAAAGAAACAGAGACAAATCACAAAAAATACATTAAATATATACACAAAGGCGAACTTATGCTCATATGGGATCTCTACCAGTTAACCTTTGAGTAAATGGGAGGAGCATTAAGCGAGGGACCGACAAAGAGTGAGTTTAAAATATTAGTATATTACCATTATTATTTGATCTGAAAGCCAACAAACAATTTGAGACATATTTATTTACCTTTACAAAATATCCATCTTCAAATTTATACGAGTAGATTACTTGGCTAATAATATCTGTAATACGTATGCACAAAAATTTGAAAAAATAACCATATTTAAAAATAAAAATAAAAATAAAACCACCTCCCAACACATACAGCACTATATCGCTTTGAGTAAGTATGAGTCGTATTCACGTAAAGATGACGAAAGCGGTTAGGCACCCGCCGTCGCAGCTACTAAGGAAGTCCGTGAAACGTCCTAAGAAGACTGTTGGCTTAGCATACCACTTTGAGTCCACTTTGAACGTTTCCGGCTCGCTAGCTCCTTTGCTGCTCACTTCCCGCTCTCAGTACACCGCTAGCTCAAACGTTGACCCACGAAGGATCAAGGTTGTATCACTGGACTTAACATTTTACGCTGTTCCGCTAAGACAATCTTTTCAGAACGCTTTATAAGAGAAATAAAGAATTGTTTCTTTTAAACGAAATACTTGGATTCTGCGTCCTGAAAAATGTGCTACTCGCAACTGGAATTATAATCTGGGTGTGATTTGAAACTGTCAGAACGCGACGCCTTGGGATGATGAAAATGCTACAAAATATTTTTTAGGTTTATTTACCTACTACTTTCTGTAAACAATCAAGTTTTCCGAGAAAGTTCACTTTATGGTTCTTCAGTTCCATTCGAAGAAATCGCAATACCCTAGACGTAGTATGAAGAAAGACAAGACTGAGTTTTCTTAGTAAAATGCACTATCACGGGCGATTAGTGAACGCAAATCAAAGTTTTCCTGTTTGAATAACTTATTATTATTTCATTTAATAACAAAAATGAGTTTTACATTAACAAATAACCTTTTAACCATAAATCCTGAACTACTTCTGGACACGAAGTGCACGAACGAATAGGTACTGAGATGTTAAAGTGATATTACCTGGAACGCGACTCTTAATGTTTATCATTCTGAAACAGGTTAATTTCTTGGTCTTTCCCTTTGTAATTGCACACTTTCTGTCCATAAAAATGCTTAAAGGGTAGCCTTGCGAAAGCATCCATGACGGTAATTTTATAAATGCCGGACGAAAACTTACCGCTTTTAAAGGTAGAAACAGAAAAATCGCTTTTTGTTATTGTATTTAGTCAGAAATCGTGTACTTTGACTATACCAATATAGACTATGTTTCTATTGCAATATTATAATTTATCTACGCAAAGAAGAATTACAACAAGCCTTATAATGTGTCACCATAGGGTACAAATATACGATTGAACCTGCAAAATTTGTTATTTTATAGCATTCAGGAAATATTGTGTACATTTTTATGTAAGAAGTATACACAAACATTAGCTGTTAATTTTTAAGGCTATTAGATAACTCTTTTACAAGCTATTTAATATATTTTTATTGCTTTATTACTCACTAGCTTCTGCCCGCGACTTCGTCTGCGTAGAATCGTCAATACATAGTATAAAACAAAGTCGCTTTCCGCTGTCTCTCTGTCTGTCCCTATGTATGCTTAGATCTTTAAAAGTAGGCAAAGGATTTTCATGCGTTATTAAAAATAGATAGAGTGATTCAAAAGGAAGGTTTACACGTATAATTCTACAGAAAAAGTTGTGGACAGAAGCTAATCATACATAAAATAATAATAGTCAGAAACAGTAAGTCTTCAGTGATCAACATATAGAATATCATTTAATTTGAAAACACAAAATAATTTTAATTCCAATTAATAAGCGGGTTACAGCTTGCAGCAACGAATTGTCAATTTTAACCGTCGTTTTATCTATTGCTTTTATTACAGGCCACTCCTCTAGGGGGATATCCAATACTATGTTCGTCACGAAACGTGACCGCCGCGTACGAGACGTATTTTGTGTCTAAAGCTTCCACTGGTTGAAAACAATTGCAAATCTTTCACGTCGTTCTGAGCCCGGTTTAGTGTTACGTGTTAAACTTACAATATCGTATTAATTTCGCTAAGCCGCCTCCCGCGGCTTTGCCGACTAAATCCTTTGTCACAATAGCTGCGCTCCCGCTACAATTTCTCTGAGGTGACTTTATGCTCTCATGTCTCCTGAATGATGACTTGTGCCATGTCATCTTGACTTAGTAGGTATTTTATTTACGCTAGGGGATTAATTGCGACAACTTTTGAAGATAATTAATTAAAGTTAAACAATCCACTAGTTTCGATCTGAGCTTCCTATTAAGACCAAAGGAAATAGTACTGTCTAAAGCACTTGAAAACACAACTGCAGTCACTATTTTTTTCTTTAAGTAGAAGAAGAATATGAATGCGATCGAGAGTTCCTGTAATTAAACGATAAAGTTTCTGGGTTTTGTTTTCAACTAATTATTTAAAAATGTCTCGCGAGAATTGGAATCATTTCATTTATGCCAGTAATTTAAGCAAAAATTTTCAGTGTTCACTGTTACTTCATTTCAATTTAGACTCTGAGATATTCGTCTAAAAAACAGTAAATTATGATCATCGTTAAATACAAATATCACTTTCTGATGCGGTTGTGCTGGCACCGGTATCGCAATAATAAATTTACTGGGCATAAATTAAATGGATAAACAAAATGTTCCACCTTTATCCGTGAAAGCTTTGGTTATTGGAAAACCGCTGGAAACCATCACTGGCAAATGCTCATGTAGTTTATATGAATTACAATATCATAAATTAAAAACTTACGTTTATTTAGGCGCAATATTAAGCGTAGACCCTCGCGAACAGTCATGTGTGAAACTAATTAGCTTTTCTCTCAAAAAAGTACCAAATTTCTCTATCGAATTAACAGCGTTGCCGGAAGAATATCACTCGCGACAGTTTTTCTACCCAAAATACGAGTAAGTAAAAGTGTCTTGCATGAATACACAGATCACAACGAATAACACTACACATTACACATAAACACAAAATCTTGTTACCAGCCAGTGGCTTCGCATAAACGAATGTAAAATGCAAACACGAATGTAGGAAAATAAAAAGAAAGATCTTCTCGAGTTATGGCGGAATCGTGCGCAGTGCTGCGCTCGTCCCGAGGCGGGTTCTCAGCATGTAAATGAAGTAACGTATCGCGGTTACTACAGAGATTAAGATTGTTCCGAGTCAGTAATATTTTATGTAATTCTAGGCCTTGGCTTACGGATTGGCCAGAATTTGGAGTTTTTTTTTACATTATTCATATAAATAGTAAACACCGATGTATTGAAGATCGCAATGGGGTTAAAGCATTAGAGGTTTTTTTTATTTTTTACTACAAGCTGACCAGTGATTGACCTCTATCTCACTTGGTGGAAGGTGCAGATGAGGCCAAAGGTGTAACTCACTGGTTCAGGTGATCTAAAATTTAAGTCACTAGTTCACAAAGACATGTGAGGTGTTGTACGTTTTCTTGTTAAATTAAGTTTCAACCTTCCGATAAATCACCCATCCATCTTGTTTAGTTCTAAAGGGACCTTTTTTCGGTTCCTACTGTCTTCAATTTGAGCTAGGTTCTTCGTCAGCTCACTCTCTTTTTCAAGGTATTGGATCAAATTTGTTTTTTAGTACACTAAATTTTTAATACGGCACATTAGTCTATAAATTTGACAATTTGACAACAACTGATCTAGTTCTCAACTAAGCAATACCAACCACATAAATGCATATGTACCTACTTAAATATAACAGGTGCAAAAAGACGATTTCAACACACCAATATCCTAGAAAATGTGATCTTAAACTTCATAGATCATATACCACTAAGCTATCCAGTCAATCAGGTTAGTTGCGACACTAATGCACGTGGCTACGTGCTTATCATAGAAAACGGCATCGCACCATAATGCGGTCACCTTGATATCGGAGAATAGTGAAAATATATGAGAAAACTGCGACGCCTTTTGTATTGATTCGCTTTTAATGAAATTTTCGAAAGCATGAATGGATTACCGGTGTTTTCAAGTAATACAGGTAAAAACAAAGTAATTTTGTGCGTATAGTTTTTCTGTATATCTAAGTCAAATGTTGTACAGACACATGCATACATAAATCACGTCTTTATCCCGAACGGGGTAGACAGAGCCTACGATAACACAAGACCTAAACTCACCCATTCCCTCGATGGGCTTTTACCATCTGCGTGGGAAGAGAAGCAACTGGTACATTCTATGTTTTTTCTTTACTCCCAGACCAGCATGGAACTGTTGTGTACCCATGAATTTCAAAAGCATAATTTAATCGTAAATTTTACTGTAAATTCTAGGTACGTGATATGTTTCAAAATATTCTGTTTCTAATTTAAAATATTGTTATCTTAACACACCACTTCAGATAAAACAAAAGCAAGCTATCATAGCAGAAAGTACGTCTGCAAACACTGTATAATTTCAGAGAATTATCCTAGGGGTGGTTGCACCTATCCCAAAGAGAACTTTGCTTTAATAAAGTGTTAAAAATGCAAATGTCAGTCTTGCGCAGTTTGTCTAGACTTTAATATGATCCTCTGTCTAAGCTGAAACCTGTGCTCACGTAAAGAGTATAAAAAGCGATTTACAAAACTTAGCAAGCCGTGATATTTCAGTTTGCTTTAAATTACATGAGGTTTGAAAAAAATTTTCATGTTAATTATGTAAAAAATTGCTGTTACTGAATATCAACGTATGCAAATCCAACTCAAAATTCAAAGGTAATTAGTAGAATATCAAAACCACGTATATTCTGGGCATTCACAATGCTTGGCTAGCATGAATTATTTCGGTAATTATGATTAGTTATGTGTTGTGTAGGTTATGTGTTACGCATTCGATTGGGTACTATGATTGGAGTCAATGGGACCACAAAACCACGAAGGGAAGGTCTCTGATTCGATAGGTAAAAAGAAAAAATATCTATGTTCCTCTTTTACTATTTCAATAGCAAAAGTGGCGGGCAGCAACAGTCTCCTAACTGGCCATAACAGGGAGAAATAGAGACACTTGAAATGTGTTGGTTCATAAAAGCTAAAATTAACGAAAGAAAGAAGGATATCAACTATAAAAAACGGCTTTAAACTCGGTAGCTGTTCAAATATAATTATTAATGTAATTTTTAAATGCTATGATTAATAAGAATAACAAAAGCATTAAATGTGCTAGTAAGTTTAATTTGTGCGTTTAAACGTGTAAGGAGTTGCTTTTATATAACCAAACCAATAAATCCAATAATTGATAATATTTAGCCAATTTGTTCCCCTTACCTTATTATTGAAAAGCGATTCCTATTAAAAGATACGATATTGATCAACATTGTCCACCTCTGTGAACAAAGTTGATAAATGTCGTATCTTAATGAAAAGTGAAATAAGAATTGCTTTGAGATCGTGTATATTACGTGCGGCACCGCAAACTTTTAATTCTGTTACAACATTTGTAATTGACCGAAGGGAACTGTATCTAATAATTTTAATTGTAAATGTCATAGTCACGTACGAGTAAACGGCTAAATATTTGGCCCTAAAGCTATAAGGCATTAAAACTGAAACGTCCGTTTAGCGAATACGGACAATAAAATTTCATAGGCTCTTCTTAGCTCGATGGCTAGCCATGTCGCCAAAATATTTTCACATTAGCATTGTACACCTGAGGTTTATTATTCAACCTTTATATTACAATGGGGAGCCCCTCGTAATACTGATGTTTCGGGGAAAAGTTGTAACAGTATGTTTTACGACTTCAATGTGACTGTGCCTAACGATTTTCGGCGTTGACTTACATTATTTTACCTCTTTGTGCCTTACGTAAATTATATGGTTTCTTGTGTCTGTCTTTATCTGTACTAATATTATAAAGAGGAAAGATTTGATTGTTTGTTTGTTTGAATTGAATAGGCTCTGAAACTACTGGACCGATTTCAAAAATTCTTTTGCCGTTAGAAAGCTACATTATCACTAAGTGACATAGGCTACTTTTTACCGCGGGGAAATACCCTTTCCTACGGGAAAATTAATTTATCGCGGGCGAAGCTGCGGACGGAAGGCTAGTAATTAATAATATAAGACAACCCATCACATCTAAGTAAATAGGTACTAAAGTAATGTTCAAAATGGTTTTTAATTAAATTGATCACAACCGTTGTACTTAATTTAATCAGAAACAAACGGATTCGAATAAACTATACTCGTGCTCGCGGTTTTACTTGCCTTTTTTGCTTACGGCTCTTTCTTGCCATGGGGCCGCATTAAAAATTTTCATGTCCTTATTTCAAAAAATACTGTAATTTTTTTACGGATAAAATAGGGTACTGTGAGTGCCGATCTTACCTAGTTGCGTTTTGAGAAAGATCAAAGCACCAAGGTATACTATCAAGAGATCATATTGTTTTTTCAAGTTTATAAAATAAAACCCATTCCGTGCATGTTTAAAAATGCATTTTTACTGCTTTCAGCGCCATAAGCATTATTCTGAGTATTATTATACAACAAGAACTATTTCTCAGTCAAGCGTTAACGTTTTCCTCGAGAATACGAGTAATGTCATTGTTATCGAATAGCAGAAAGCATTGCTGTGGACCGTGTCTTGTGACTTCTCAAAGATTGCCCCTTTGTTAAATGAAATTGCAAGTTTGAAGTTGTAAACATGTTTGTTTCAACTTCTATTATACGAGGATTGCTTGCAGGTACCTGTATCGATATGTATCGGAAGTTATTTTATAGGTATCAATGTGTTTCGGATTAGTAAGTTGTAGAAAATGTGCGAAAGAACAGAGAACAAAGTAGAGAAAACTATCGTAGCCTTTATAAGTACTATAATATTTTTAAATTCTATATATTGAATTTAAAAATAATAATTGTAATATTTTACATAAAAGTTAAGGATGATTCGAATAATTATTGTGTCAAATAATACACCAATTGAACAAAAGTTAGCGTCAGGCATCCCAAATTGTCATTGCACTGAAAATAAAGTCGCGCGTCTGTTTACTAGCGAGTAGGTGCTCACTCTTGACTATTTAAAAACATTGTTACCTCATTTTTTTTTTTTTTTTTTATGTGAATAGGAAGGCAAACGAGCAAGTGGGTCACCTGATGGTAAGTGATCACCACTGCCCATAGACACCCGCAACCCCGGAGGGATTGCAGATGCGTTGCCAACCTAGAGGACTTAGATGAAACGCCTCTTGTGCCCGTAATTTCCCCGGCTGTCTTACTCTCCACACCGGAACACAGCAGTGCAAGCACTGCTACTTAGCATATATTTAAAGATACCTGATTCCTGACATTACCTCCTCTTCCTTGGTTTCGATTCTTTAAGCTTTTTGTTTCTGACAATCTTTCGAAGTTTAAGTAGAAGAGATCCCTTCCAGATCGAAACTCGCCTTTGTGCATTCATTTTGTCCTATAAACAGAGAAGAGTAACAAGACCTAAAAGTTTTGTTCTAAAAGAAAAATATTATAGACGCGGGTCTAGCTACTCAGGCGTAGGTCACTTACGTAGGTACCCGGCCTATTAAACTATACGCAATTATCTACTGCCTATACCTATAGACAGTAAGTTGTCTTCCAAAATATGTTCCAAATCAATTTGATTACATTTCATGCCCTCGCTGTACGAATTTTAACGATATTGGTCGATCGGAATTTGGTCATAACTCATAAGTTATAAGAAAATTCTTTCGTCGCTGCATGAGAGTGATAGTATCTGAGTACGAGATTTCTTACGCCGTCATCCGAGACATTACATGGAAACTTCCTCCTTAGGGCAAGGCCATCCTGACGTGTTACAAAGATTGCGAATACCTACTCAGAATTTGAACCAGTGACCGAATTGATAAATAATTCAGACTTAATGTAGGTACCTTTTTAATTGTAGCTTCGCTTTTTCGTTTATTTTATCTATTGCCTACAAAATATTTACCTTACCTACTATTTTCAAATATTTTAAGACTTCGTTGAAAACAGTTCTCAAATAGTTTAAAGTCAGTTGGCTACATACAATAATGTCTACAAAATTAGCATATTTCATTGAAAAAGACTTTACAACTAGGAGTAGGTATCGCTGGGTAGGGTCTTTAGCTATTTACCTTGGACTTTTAAAATCTTAGATTTAGATTTAGATTTATTTATTTATCAACAAAAACATTACATTGCCCATATATGGATACATGTCACACATATAAGTGTTTCTGTTGAGATCGTCAAAATTAATAATAACGAGAACATAATAAATCTTAAACAATTAAATAAAAATACAATGTCAAAATTAATTATGTTTAGAAAAATATGTCAATTTTACAATTCTAAAAACATTATGAATAAAATGTATCTATGAAGAGAAGAGACCATTTGAATACCTTTTCATAAAAGTTATTAAAATTAAACCATTTATATTCTGCGGCTGGTAGTCATGTGAAGTGCCGAAGACCGGGCTGAAGAGGCGCTCCTTATGAGAGGCTTATGCCCAATAGCTTACTGCGATCGGATAACTTTAGTTCAACATCTTTCTATTTTTTCCTACATTTCGTAGTCATTTGAATAATAAACATACAGTTAAAATAACCTTAGAAATACATTTTCCTGAACTAGAAAAGCTTAGCGATGAAAGTTCAGCTGTATCTACCAGGAAAATGCTTCGAGAAAGATCGGGAATAACGTTCCATGTCATTACAAGTCTTGGACAATGGAAAGCTTTCCTTGGTGAACTTTACCTTACGTTGCGTAGAAACTTGCCGGCTATTTGCACTAGTTGTTTACAAGCCGAACGATATTTCCGCCGGCTTCATTGTGTGCGTCCATAAGGACGATATTATTGGATCCGGTGCTAAATGAAAGATGAACTAATAATGTAGAAAAGTTACGTGAACTTTCTTTCGCTTCGTAGACAATTTATAAGGATATCGCAACGTGAAAACATCGCAGCCACGACTGTTTATGACGGAGTCTTTATAGGTGAGTACCTACCTTTATAGATCAACTGCAATATAAAAACAGCTCTAAGCTTTTAACTTGAAACTACCGTGAGACTCAATCATGATTACACAAACGGATAACTCGCGTATAAAATTCGAGTTATGCTCGACATGTTTGCGGCAGCGAAACGAACGAACGAACGAACACTATTCGTTTCGCTGTCGCCGGGGCGAGCGCTCCATGAGGAAGGACTACAGACTAGTCCGAAACATGTCAAGCATCCAGACAGTTATCCGTTTGTGTAATTATAATTACAGCTCCAAGCATTGAATACGTTACGACACGATGTAAAAACGTTTCGGCTAACTTCTACAAAGAAAGAAAGAAAGAAGACATTTATTCCTTTTTGCAAGACACACAAATATAAGATAATATACACAATTTTATAGAAAATAAACAAGGTATAACAATAAAAAACATAGAGATGAAAAATAGATCATCAGCGTTGTGTGTCTTCGCAAAAGTGAAACGGTCGCTGGCTCAGCATTACGCTGAGGCGTTAGACACCTGCAGCACTGATTTTCAGCCAGAACCGTCTATGACTCACGAAACGATACACAGATAAAACATACTACATAATCCATAAACTTTTACGTAAACAATGCAATACATAGATAGAACCCGACTTATGTGTAACTAAAGAAGTACATAAATTAATTAAATAGTTTACAATAAACAAAAAATAAAAAAGGAGGGAAAACTAAATTGTTCAAAAACAACAGGTACAAAGGTATTTCATGTATTTTTAATGTTGCGTGTTTCGTGCGGTGTTTGTAAAATCGGAAAAAAATGTTTACGTATTTAAGAACGTACGAATATTGCTCATTTAATATTATTGGACAGGATGCTTGACTATTTTGGGATCTCTACTGACGCTGTGGGAACGTGCTGGTGTGAAAGCAGGATATAGTGACAAGGATAGAAAAAAGTATGTTTAGTTGGTTTGGTCACGTAGAGCGGATGGATGAAAGTAGACTAACTAAAAATATCTATAGGGGGAGTGTGAATGGTTACGTCGGGAGGAGAAGGCCTAGACGGAGGTTCCGAGACCAAATAGGAGACGATTTGGAAAAAGGTCAGGTCAGGAGTATCCGAAGCCGACGAGCATGTATGAAGAGATTGGTGAGTGGTCAAGCGAAATAAGTATGTCAGGATCGTAGCAAGTGGAACAAAGTAGTATCTGCCTACCCCTGGGAAAGTGGTGTGACGGTATGTATGTGTATGAATGTCTACAGACGCAGAATAAAATGTTAGGCGGTGTAAAAGCGGTTGGACGGCAAAGAACTAATTAACCAATCGCAAAATCTCAACTAAACTAGTTGCCCACGCCAGACTGTCTTCCGAAACCCGCCAGAGCGATGTGGTCTGTAAATAAAGAGCAAAATTAGAACTTTTAATTGAAACTTGGGACTCTTTAACGAATGTCTTGCTGCCCCGTTTATCCCACTTCTTACTAATGGGTCCAACTTAACAGGAGTCAAGTCTTAGCATAAAATACTAGTTTATGTCCACAGCTTTGCTATTGTAAAAGAATAAAATACAAACTGGTTTCTCAACTTGACGGAATTAAAAATATAATGTGGCGACAGCGCTACATTATTATAGTGTCAGCATTTTCTACTTAGCCAGGCGAACGCACTCGGTCGCCAGTCGGTTACAAGCTTCCATACCTATCACGCGACTATTCGCGCACCCGACTCCGCCCGCCTGGTTAACTCTCTCTCTTTGTACATTTCATGTTTATGTGACATTATTCAATATTTGTTTTTAAATTTCTAAATGTCACTGAAAATCAGAACTCATATAAGAATCCGAAAAGTAAAGGTATGGCCGTGAATCGAACTCGGATCCTCGTCATTCCGTGACGCGTGCTATACCAGTACACCACCCATAGCAGGTGTGTAGTCTTCGAACTTTTCTACTTGTTACTAGCTGTCACGTGACCTTGTTACTATGCGAATTTTTGTCGCTAAGCGTCATCTATTTGAATGATATGTCTGTACGACACAATTACAAACTCCCGTGGAACATGTATCTACTGCTCACAGGAACGAGAGAAGACGCTGTTTTTCAAATGATAGGTACCATCAAATGAATCAAGAATTTTAACTTCTTGATATTTGTTTTTGTTCGCTTCTGTAATAGGTACCGTCAAACACTCCAACTTTGCCACCAGGGTATACTTTGCCCAAAACACAATATCTAAGGAAATCTACTAATAATAAAAAAAGTTACAGAATTATGGCAACATTCATGACATTGGTAGATAATAAACTATACCTGTGGCAACACAGAGTAGCGCGTGCGCTCCTGACTTCATCCAGTAACCTGTTGGCGCTTGTCGAGTACGGAGTATATTTTTGCGGGCCAATTACTGACGAAATTTAGTAGTCAATTGTGCGTCATGGGGAATACACAAGTCAATTTTATCGATTGTTTGTAATGCAAAACAATGTGCCGAGTATTTTGATGATTGTTTCGTTACTGTAACTCGTATATAACAAAAGTTATCATGATGGGCAAAATTACCCAGTGAAGTTTAGCTGTATGTTTGTCAACATTGCCCGCCAGCAAAAAACGCTTAGGGTTGGCACCTTTTCTTTTTTTTTAACCGACTTCAAAAAAAGGAGGAGGTTCTCGAGACAAAGTATGTTTTTTTTAAACTTTCAAGTAGGTAGATTGGTAAGTAGAAAAAAATATTTTATCCCGAGAAAAATGTGAAGTTTCCTAGCAAAAGGGACCTTATGCCTGGTTCACATTAGTCCAGTAAAATTGTTCCAGTAGCATTACATCGCGAGGCTAACGATGTCAACTGATCCACCGCACGCCGCTATGTAATAAACAAATTTGCGTCTTAGAAACTGTTTTAATACTTACCTACTTACCGACTTTGTGCTAATTAATTTTATTTTTTTAAAATTCAAATTTGACAACCCTAATACTTTTAAATCGTTACATGCCGTTTGTATGGAGAAGAGGAAAAATGACAGGCTAACATTGCCCACACATTTTATTAGGAAAGTATGAATGATATTGAATTATTTTTTAGGTCGATCGCCTTCATTGCCAAAATACTTTCATTGGTGTTGATGTCATCTGTATAAGGTCCATAATTCGCTAAAAATCTACGTGGGCAATGTTGGCTAAAAGTCCAGATTATTTTGCCCGCCCTCTTGATTGGTGATATGATAAAGAAAACTTCTACTAATTTTAGATTTTGATAAATCAGTGCATACACACGATCTCAGAGTTGCCACAGATACAGAAATGTGTCCGGGGTTTCATACAAAAAACTTGAAAAAATTCAGTTTTTGTCTAAAAAGTGGGCAAAGTTGGAGTGTTTGACGGTACTCAATCTGGTCTAGTGTTTAGTTCCTAATCATTTAGTCATTCAGTCGATAAGACAAGCCGTCATTCATAATATTATTATTTATTATAACTAGCGACCCACCCCGGCTTCGCACGGGTGCAATCACTGTTTCTCAACTATAATTATGCATGTTTTATACATATAAACCTTCCGCTTGCATCACTCTATCTATTAAAAAAGCCGCATCAAAGTCCGTTGCGTAGTTTTAAAGAACTAAGCATACAAAGGTGAGACATACAGCGGAAAGCGACTTTGTTTTATACTATTATGTACTGATTAGCTTGACTTACCAACTGACTCACTAAGATACTACGCAGCCTTGATTACAGAAGCTAATGATTAGACCAGATTAAGTATTATAGAAGCGCAAAAAAATAATAGATTGTTTAATAAGATGTACCTATACATTAGTATGATTGTAGGTTTCAAGATTGCATGTTCTTCCATGCTGGTCTGGGAGTAAAGAATAAACATAGAATTTACCAGTTGCTTCTCTTCCCGCGCAGATGGTAAAAGCCATCGAGGGAATGGGCGAAAGTCTTAGGAATCATGTTATAGGGGATGTGGCTAACAACCCATTACTATTTTGATTTACCTTTCCACTTATACGGCCTTAATGATGCTAAACGCGGCCTTAAGGTTTTATTAACTTTGGCTCTGTCTACCCCGTAAGGGATAAAGAATATACCTAATAAGGATAATACAGTCATTGATTTGATCCATTTCACACCTCACATAGCACTTCACCTCGCTGTATCAACACACGCAATCTAACTAAAGCTCGTCAACTATCGATTGCCAGTACGTACAGGATTTGATTAACCGAGTCCTGTGTTCAATTGAACATCAATTAATTGGGAATCAAACGTCGATTCCGGAGGCGTGTCGAAGCAAAGTGCAATTTTAAATGCCCGTGGTGGGGGAGGGGGGGGCACTATTAGTCTCGCATGCGATTCAGTTCGGCAAGCGCCCGCGCCGAATGACATTGCCCATTCATTTGGCCTTTCCATTAACGCTTCGGCTCAATTTAAAAACGTAAAGCGGAGATTGTTTGAAATAATGATTGAATCATTCGATTTCTTTGTAAAACCTTTAAAATAGTGGCTCGAAATACAATTTTACGCAGTTACAATTGTGTCATCTCGCTCACACTAATGGAACGGTATGATAATGAACTTCAAATTTCAGATTTGGAACCCATATAGCACTAAGCTTCGCTTAGTTTGGGACAACGTCAATTGGTTTTCAAGGTAGGTACTTATTCAATTTTATGTATTTATATTTATAGAGATTTTTTAACAACAACTATATTTTTAGATACAAGTAGGTACGCATACACATAGGTTGCTTTAGCAGACTTTAAATTCAGGCTAAAAAAACTTACTTTATTAAGTTGCATGACTCCAATTCATTAGTTTTATGTCTACAGGATCACTTTTGTTTCTTATTCTGTGTTGCACTAATCCTTAAGGGAATAGTTGAAAATCTTAGGGATCATGCTATAGGCGATGCGGCTTGCAACCGATCACTATTTTGATCCTCTTTCCATCTACGAGTATATGTGCACAAATATGCTAAACGTGGCCTATGTTCGTAACTTTTTTTTTGTTTTTTTATTACTAATTAGCCATAACACTTTTTATGAATAAATAAGTCAAAGCATGTAGTTTTATTTTATGAAATTAAAATTATTAACGTTGTTATAAACAGCTTTTAAGTCTTGTTACTTTAGACTCTGTATATCCCGTAAGGGATATAGATGTGATTTGTGTTGTGCACCCTCGTTAGCCGCTTACAACTTGAACCGTCTCGTAAAAGGGAGCTTTTAACTACAGCTAATTTATGCAGCGCACGGTTTGCTGGGACAGATTACAGAGTGGCGTTACCATTCGTGCCACATTCGGGCCCAAATCACTGCCGAATGCTTCGTCTAGTGGAAAAATTAAGCCTGTTTATTCGTTTCCATTTAGCCGGACAGTAGAGTTACACGCGTCCAAATACGCTTCGTTAACGCCGTGGCGCTGTCGCCTTTAGTTGGTTCACTAAATAATTTACATTCATTTGCAAAACTGTTGTGGCTGAAATACGTTTCGTTTTGAATGGCTACGAGTATGAGTTGTCATCGAATCCACATATTTTCGCTGAATACGGTCGAATGAAGTTTGGAAAAATCGAATTCCAACATTTGATTACCGTCAAACACTCCAACTTTGCCACCAGGGTATACTTTGCCCAAAACACAATTTCTAAGGAAATCTACTAATAATAAAAAAAGTTACAGAATTATGGCAACATTCATGACATTGGTAGATAATAAACTATATCTGTGGCAACACAGAGTAGCGCGTGCGCTCCTGACTTGATCCAGTAACCTGTTGGCGCTTGTCGAGTACGGAGTATATTTTTGCGGGCCAATTACTGACGAAATTTAGTAGTCAATTGTGCGTCATGGGGAATACACAAGTCAATTTTATCGATTGTTTGTAATGCAAAACGATGTGCCGAGTATTTTGATGATTGTTTCGTTACTGTAACTCGTATATAACAAAAGTTATCATGATGGGCAAAATTACCCAGTGAAGTTTAGCTGTATGTTTGTCAACATTGCCCGCCAGCAAAAAACGCTTAGGGTTGGCACCTTTTCTTTTTTTTTAACCGACTTCAAAAAAAGGAGGAGGTTCTCAAGACAAAGTATGTTTTTTTTAAAGTTTCAAGTAGGTAGATTGGTAAGTAGAAAAAAATATTTTATCCCGAGAAAAATGTGAAGTTTCCTAGCAAAAGGGACCTTATGCCTGGTTCACATTAGTCCAGTAAAATTGTTCCAGTAGCATTACATCGCGAGGCTGACGATGTCAACTGATCCACCGCACGCCGCAATGTAATAAACAAATTTGCGTCTTAGAAACTGTTTTAATACTTACCTACTTACCGACTTTGTGCTAATTAATTTTATTTTTTTTAAATCCAAATTTGACAACCCTAATACTTTTAAATCGTTACATGCCGTTTGTATGGAGAAGAGGAAAAATGACAGGCTAACATTGCCCACACATTTTATTAGGAAAGTATGAATGATATTGAATTATTTTTTAGGTCGATCGCCTTCATTGCCAAAATACTTTCATTGGTGTTGATGTCATCTGTATAAGGTCCATAATTCGCTAAAAATCTACGTGGGCAATGTTGGCTAAAAGTCCAGATTATTTTGCCCGCCCTCTTGATTGGTGATATGATAAAGGAAACTTCTACTAATTTTAGATTTTGATAAATCAGTGCATACACACGATCTCAGAGTTGCCACAGATACAGAAATGTGTCCGGGGTTTCATACAAAAAACTTGAAAAAATTCAGTTTTTGTCTAAAAAGTGGGCAAAGTTGGAGTGTTTGACGGTACTTTGTTATTTGCTTACTTATTCATAAAAAGTTTATAATGGCCGATTTCAAATATAGCGTAAATGGAAACTTCCTAGCCTTGTTTGAACAATCTTAGGTCCCATTTTTGCTTACCGTCAGGCGTAATGGCGATCAAACGCAAGCCTATTTCTACGTTTAAAAAAAAATAGTGTGTCTGGCAGAGACAAAATCTCAAAGTGACGGATTACAAGTTCAGCCCATGTAATCGATTTATTTATAATTATAAGCGCTTGTTTCATTGCTACTACTTTGCCTGCTTCGGTTCAATGTCCTAGTAAGCCTGCGTCTTAATTAATTTCGTCCATCCTTAATCAGTTTCCGATATCCGAACTTAACTACTTATATTTACTAACTCCCTTTTATCCATTAGAAGCACGACAATCTTCGAGAGACTCTTGAACTCGAGGTACTTGTGCCGTCTAATTCCGTAATTACTTTCTGAAATAACTAGGAGAGGTTTGTTTGTGTTGTAGAATAACGACTTAATTTACTTAATATAAACCTTCTTTATGTATCTGGGTTGAGGTTTTACCGCTGTCGATAACAAGTGGGTGAATTAATTTTGAAGTGTCTGTTCTCCGGCTTGTGGACTAATTATAATAAACCATTAATTTTATGCTTTTTCAACAGAAATTTTCATATTTTTGTAAGTAGATTTTAAGAGATGTTTGAATATTAGGTCATCATCATCATCATCATGTCAGCCGAAAGACGTCCACTGCTGAACATAGGCCTCCCCCGCGGCTCGCCATACAGATCGGCCCTACGCCATCCGCATCCAATGCGTTCCGCTACCCTCACCAGGTCGTCGCGGACCAGAAGACGCGCTGTAGGTAGGCCTCCAACAAGATGGGAGTGAATATTAGGTACCACTGTTAAATGTTTGGTAGATATTTTGTGTTGCTATCGTTTTTATTCGAAAGTAGCGTTTGCCCCGCGACTTCGCTCATGTGAATAATGAGTATTTCATCCCATGGGAAAATCGAGATAAAAATAAAATTAGTCTATGTATTGTATTGTGTTATTTCAGATCACCAGCTATGAAGGCTCGGGTGCCAAGTTACCTCGTGTGATATTGGTTCTTTTCCTCCCTTGTTGAACAACCTACTAAACCTACTTTGTTTTAAGTATTAATCTGTATTTACTACTTAAAATCTCATCTGAAACAATAAAACTAATTCGGAATTGAATATCTGTCGAAACTGATTTGTTTGATATTTCCATTTCGTATTCTCGCAATCGACCGCCAGATGAGTCGTATCTAAATTCTTTTCTTTCCGGAAAACGACCTTTAAATAGGAGAAAATAGGAAACAACGGTGAAATTGGCATCGCGACCGGCGCTGTGCCTTTACGTCAAAAGCGATCCAATCGTTCTCTTTTATTGGAACAGCCCTCTTGCGTCTTTGTTGCGGGAATTCCCCTGGATCCAATCTATGTAAAGTATTTACGAGTGACAAGAATTTATTTGACGTGCCAATATTTCACCCCAATATCCCGGTAAGAGCCGCATTTTAAAAGCGCTGTAGAGCGCTAGTGATTGAACATTTAAGGAGGTTTATTCCGCTTTCGAACACACTACTCGCGAGGCGACGCGCGCCGTGTGAGCCACTCCGCTCCATACAGCGCGGTTTATTTGAAATGTTTCTTTTTAACTCGGTGTCGCGTGAATGGTTCGCAAGAAAATGAGAGCACGGCTTTTGACTGAAAGTCTTGTTTGTTACGAAGCTATTAAAGCGTCAATGCCATGTTAATGTGAAAAAATGTAATTACCTTCGGTCGTCTCGTCATTCAGCGCTTAGTGGGTGTTTGATTAACGATCCGAATTAATTTCCTCCAAAATCCCCGTAACGAGGCGGAGGAACGGTCGGAGGGAACAGAAATATCGTCCTCTCTATAATACTTGTTATTAATGCTAGTCATTCCGCGAACAAGATGGCCAGCCGCAAAATAAGGAAGATGTTATAAGAATATTATAATGGCAACTTTTCCGTTCTTAGAACTTTACCTGCCTTCAGCCCTTTATTTTATTAGTTTGTATTGTATTCACTCTTAAGACGCTTTAAAGAAGTCGTAGAATGGGGTGACTGTCAAAATAAAAGAGCTTCTCAATTTAGTCTGTCAGATTATCGTTTAATTTTGAAATTTAACCAAAACGACTCAACTTTTTTTATACCTACGCGTTCTGAACTATTCCTATATAAATTTTAACCCAACGTCGAGATTTTAAGAAAAAAAACAGATTTCCAATTTAAGCTCAGTGTCTTGATTTAATTTCTGGCAATATACATGATCTTTCAAAAGTTTTACGCTTCGTACTTAAGTTTATGGTCAGAAAGTTATTACCCAATCTAAGACGACGAATATAAGAATACCTCCTTCAAAGTCACAATAAAACCTGTCTCACCTGAGAAATATTTGATCAGCAGGTGATAATAAACGAATATTTGCAGAACGTGGCAATTGGCACCGCGCGGCATTCAGCCAACCGCCGCGTGCGTGCCTGTAAATGAATCAACTGCGTACGAGCACGGCTTAATTGTGCGAGGTGTAATCCAGGATTTGATCGCCTGACGTTTCGCGAATAATTATGCCGGTATAATCCCCTCTCTGTCTCTCCCGGGCGCCGCACCGCTCCCTCCCGTCTGATTGATGACGCCGGAGATTGCATGTCAGGATTACATCTGCGGAGGATGTACGGATTATTTAGTTGCTGCCAGTGGTGAATAGAGCAGGCAATACAGCGAGAAAAACTTGGCGACGTCACGCCGAGATGCGATTGATTCAAGATATATCGGGTGAGTACGTTACGATGAATTGCTACTATTGGATACGATTTCTGGAAAAAGCAATTGAACTCAGTAAGTAATAAGAATGTCGTCTAAGAAGTGAGAATATATTAAAAACCTTGTACGTGACATACCATTACGACAAAGACATACTACATCTACTGTTATCTACTTATCTTATTATGTAAACTTATTGACTCGTTTTCATCTCGTAAACCTCGTAGACTACAAAGCTTACGTAAATACTGCCCAAGTAGCAAAATTTACTCTTGTAGCTATTCTAAGATGATGTCTTATAAAACTCCTATATACCATTGTAATACCACATTTGGGCGCACTTTATAGGAGGATTTAGTCTTACAGTCTACTTATTATTATCCTATGAAGTGCGCTTTAATCTTACAATGGAATTTCAACCCGTGCTTGTAGGATTAAATGATCCTATGTAACTCCTACAAATGCATTATGTAAGCTCATTTAGTCCTACAGCGATCTGTTGTATGTTGCTGTAGGAGTATTTAGTCCTACAGCGATCTGTTGTTATGGTGCTGTAGGAGTATCTAATTTTACAGCGATGAACTTAATGCCCTACTAAGAGTCGCGTACCTTTTTTTCCGATAGTGTCCTGTGTTATAATGGTATGCTGTTTGTAGTATGAAACAATTAAAATACTATTTGCAGAATATAAGTAATTTACGAAGGTGTGTGCATTTATTAGTTACGTACACGAAATCAACTTGGTAAATTAATTGTATCGATAATGTTCTCGATTTTATACAATATACTTTCATGCCCCCTATTTTAATTGTAATTTTTATAGAAATTTATTATTTAAATAAATGATTTTTACAAAACATACTTAATCAAAACCATTATAGAAATTCAGCTCTTGGATAGTGCTTTTATAGGATAACAAAATGCAAACAAAATGGCTGTGATGGCTGCGCAACACAGGGATTCTTATAACAGAATGCATAAGACAATTCAAAGTAAAAACATACTTATAAAGTTCTTACAGCTTGCTGATATAGTGCAAGTAATCTTACAGAAGCAAGGATTAAGTCCGACCAATCCTACAACGATTCATCCTATATGTACTGTTTCTATGATATTTGTAAGACTAAAACACCTATTGGAGCATTAACCATGACACTAATAGGAGTAAACGTCTTACAAAATGCGCTTATAGGATCAAAATCACATACTCTAATAAAAGCATTATAAAATGCACTTAAAAGACTATGTGTCTGAAAAGAGTCGTACAAAGTTATCCTATAAACGTTCTGTAGTCAATGTAATAGGAGTAAAGTATCTTATAGCTTAAATCGTCTTATAAGATGCAGATATAAAACTATTACTCTTGATCAGGAGCTTTATAATACAACTATAAGAATTTTCCTACAGCAGATTTGAAAAAACTTTTATAAAACTGATATAAGAGGTATTAGTCTTACTATAGGAGTACTTTGCTACTTGGGTGTATTCTTAATTATTATTGGAATACTCCGAGCAAGTAGGAACTTACCCCAACTTGTAGCTAGCTAAGTAATCCGTATTTTTAGTTTGAACCATTTGTGAAAAATTCAACCAGTGCCGTGGGTTTTCAAGATCGAAAATCATTAATAAATGCTTCTTTACCCTTTAGAAGACCCATGTCACTGTAAATCGCACCATATCAGGTATCTAGTCACCTACAAAGCAACTAGCATTACTATTCCGGAAAACCCTAAATCATTTCCCTTCGGCAACCGTCTTGGCCCCCACTTCGCTCCTCGTAGGCATTGTGGCTGCGACATCACGTATTCGAACCACAACTAAAACGTATGTGTTTGAATTGATTTACTTAGTACTATTTGCTTAGGATGCAAGGACGTTCGACCAACGACCCTTTCCTATAAGACGGGCGAACTCAATTTAACAGAACGGCGATACGCAAAGTTGATTACCGAAGTCTCGCAACTCTACCCGAAAAAAACTTGCAATGACCATCCTTCTCAGATGGCTCAGGAAAGATTATTGAATTTTACCAACATAATCCGGCAAACGCCAGATGCGACCGCCACTCTCAAGCGAATGATCGCCCATTCCTCTATTTACTCTAGACCGGGCGAGCGGGATAATGGTATATTTATTAAATGGAAAGACGCCCTTATTAGGCACCTTTGAGCGTTCGTGCTCTCGAGGCGTTTGTTAGATTAGGTAATACTCTCAAAGCCTCAAGGCGCTTATTTAGGACGCGACTTCAATTATAACATTTTTATCTGTAGTTTTTCTTCCTCTTGGTCCTTGGACAAGAGGATTGTGAAAATTTTTCTCTAAGCCAAACGGCCATCACAATGTCAAATATTGTACCTACTTAAGTATAGTAATAAAAAAAATCAGTAAAAAATTAGAAAATATTCTGTTCGTCTTTTTAGAAGCAATAACGCACAACAATCTATTAATTTTACGGTATGTCTTATCAGTTACTATGTCGTCTAAAAATAAGCTTTGTTTTTAATGTCTTAAAGGGCTAATTTGACAAACATATACAGTCACTAACGCGTTTTAGCGCAAAGGCTTACTCACTGAATATGAATAGTAACACGGACACGTTGAAATTTTGTCAAGACAATGCGAAACTCCCGGGACCAATACTTATTGGAAATATTTCCATTCATTCGGAAGTAATATGGGACGTATGAACGATTTTCATGCGAATGAGACAATGGGTCTTTCGTCAATCATCTTTCTATGCCAAATCATGTAAAATAATTGAGTTCTTTTGTCTTGTGACCTTTTACATACAGTTTTATATTATTTTTAATGTACATTTAGGTCTTAAAATAAAAGCAATGCTCACTTTAAGTCGCAATCGCTGCAGAACCACGCTTGATTGCATAGTACCATAGAAAAAAAATAAATGTCTGCATTTCTTTGTTGTCTTTTAACGATTTGATTTAAATAAAACAATTTTGTCAAACATTTATGGTTATATTTGCATTATTTAAATAAGATTTTTTTATTATTTCCACACAATGCTTGCGAAGAGCGCTTTATAAATCTCAACCGGTACGGGGAGTGCCTGACTCGTATATTAGAAGGCCTCGCTTGTGTTCGACTCTCTAACGCATACTCATCTGGCAATCGGCTACGAGCCGTACTATTACATCACAAAACATGCCTTCAATTTGTGCCCTCATTCCCGACAATTACTCGCTTTAAAAAAAGACTTACAAATTCAAGTTGTTTCATTTGTTGTTACTTTGACGCGGCAAAAGCAAGCTGGAGTGAAATTAAATTGTGCTCTCCTCTCGCTTCTGCTATTCTTTGCGAGGGAGCTTTTCTCAGGACTTCATTTGATTTAAGATTGTATTGTGGTTGAGAAAACACACTTAACCTTATATTATGGAAGCTAGACTATGCATGCATATATAATATTATATTGTTAGCTACGAGCTTAATAAGCGTTTGTAACAAGAAACTTTTTTTTTTCATAGTTATGATTAAAAGTGTCTCAGAGGGTATGTCGCTAAAAATTATGAAGTTTAAAATTGTGGATGGGTATACTTTGTGTATAAGTAAGTAGTCTTTATTTTTGATTTGAGCTTGTGAATTTATCAGAATACGTCAATGTAAGTATTTATAATAATAAATTTGCTTTTTTTAGGACTTACAAAAAACTATTTTAGTCACTGCGTATAACATACGCAGTAACTACTTACCTAGACCTTTAAAGGAAACAAATGTTCTTAAGAAATTCTTGGATGCAATAATAAAAAGAAACGCGTAAAATGAAGTAGTCTCAAAGTTACTCTTAACTGAAAACTGAATGAATTTAATTATTATAACTTTTATTTCGCTTACTTTTAAATACTGTGTAAGTGTTTGTCGCGATTATTTTATACAGCCTAATGCGAACTAACAAACGATAATTAGATGGATCCGCAGAATACCCGAAAAGCATAACCCTCCTTTCTAGTAGCAGTTGACTAAAAATATACATGTTGTATCACATACCTATATTGAAGTAACCTACTAACCAAACATGGCTAAGAACCAACCGTAGAAATCAGTCCATCTGCTTGAAAGCTAAGATGACACAGACACGCACACACACAAACACACACAGAGACATCGACGTCAAACTTATAAGACTCCTCCTTTTTAACAAACAATTTATTAACAAAGGTTTTAAATTTTAAGTGGGCTCACTAAATACGAATTAGTTTGCACAAGTGGCTTTACTTTGAATTCTATTTTGTGTCAAATTTAATTTGTTAGCGTACGAAAACAATTTAAGCATGTTGAAGCTTTCTAGTCTTTCACAACTTCAATAGTTTTTCATTAAATTTAACATAGACAATTATCTATTCATGTTTTACTTAGCGATTCACTCTTAGTAGCTATTAAGTCAACTACTTAATATTTAGGGCGTAATATTCACATTGCCATAAATTTTACGAAACTGGGTCAATTTGTTTATATACATTGATGATTTATTTTTTAGCCACTGAGGCAAAAAGGGGCGTTATATGTTTGACCCCTTTAAGAGCTACTACATATTTTTGTCTCTTTCTCTCAACTGATTTGGATGCGGTTACTTTAAATTGAAAGCAGGGTTTCAAGCAGTGGTTCTTACAATAATGTAAAAGCGATGCAATTTTTACCAATTTTAATTTTGCCAGTATTAATTCGTCTCGTAGGTACTTGGCCAGCTTTTTCTTGTACAACGACGCACTTATTTACAAACGTTTGCTAAGCATCTTTTAATATCGACATCATGTTGATGAATGGCAGCCTTCGACGGTGCGGTTTAATCGGTCTTTTTTGCCACGAACTTGCAAAACCTGGAACGAGCTTCCCGCTGGGGTCTTCCCATCGAGTTACGACCTTGGTACCTTTAAGAGGCGAGTGTACAATTTTCTGCAGGCCCGACAACGCACTGGCATCGCATAAAGCGCTGCGGGTGTTTATGGACAGTGGTGATCATTTAACATCAGGTGACCCACTAGTTCGTTTGTCTGGCCTCTCTAGAATAAAAAAACAAACAGCATTCATTTGTTTTTATCTTTTTCTTTGACATTAACATTCGTCAGACAAGCACTTAACATGACTGAGCTACACAGTACGTAACTTTTTATTAAAGGGGTAGTTTTCTTTTTAAACTCAACTTCATTTGTAACGAGTGAATCCGGGATAAGCTGTTTTCCGGATCTATTTTAATGGGCATCAACCAAACATTTTCTTCCTTCTCTGTGCCCTTACTATACAGCCTAACAGATTTGTGACGGTAATCGGATTAACGTTTTACTGTAATCTTTTGACTTCATACTGGTTCAGTTTTCGTTAGTCAAATGTCACGTAAGCCGTTACCTTAATTCAACTGTACGAGACCATCCTGCGCATAAAATTCGCTTTTGCGTAGTATGATTTTGTTTTATGCATTGGGAATAAGTTGTTTGCTGTTTACTCGCGGTTTTTAAATCAAAGTGTCGCTTTCATGAGAACACAATTCATAACATTATTTTTATATAGATTCTGACAGAGTATTTTCGCTTCTACTTACAATAGACATTAAAAATGCTGCAAAAAATGCATAATTTTACTAGACAAGTTCTAATTTGACGCAGACATGACGTGGCTGCGCGTGACAGCTGTGGCAGTTAGGCTCGCGCAGGCAAGTCTTATCAGGCCAGACCTTTTGAGATTAATAGAACATTTTCTTTTGACATATTCGGTTCGTTATTGACTATATTGTGGGCTAGTTTTAGAGGGACAGCGAAAATTGATATTGACTGTATCAAAAGGGCCCATGTACAAGGGAATTGGCGCTTGATTGACGGTTTAATTAAAGCCAAGTCGGTAGCTCAGTACTGCAAAGTTCTATGATCAATCACCCCAATGATCAAAAGTGAGTTGTACGCCGTTGGTTAAAGGGTGAGTTTCTCGTGGTTTCAGATGGAGTTATAGGCCTTTTTAATAAAGACACCGGGGCATAACATACACGTTATCTCAAACGTTGGAAAACGGCTTTTGTGTTTGAAGGCCTTTTTGAAGTAAAGACGTACCCAGCTTCAATTACATCAGGTCTTGCTCATATTATAATTAAGTATGTTTTAGACAGATTATCCAGGTCACGTAATAACTTGAAGCTTATTAAACTTTATTTATTAGGGAATTTTGATTGTACGTACTTAGCTTGTTCTTTGATGAAATGAGTTAACGACTCTTAGTATCTGTCAACTGAATATCACAATGTAACCTTTGTATTAATTTGCTCATTCATTAAATATGCTTCTGTTGGTGAGAAAGGTGTATTTACGAGGTAAAGTGGCGTGAAAATGAGGAGGCTTTCCCCAGAGAAACAAGCAAGCTTTGTAAGCCAAGTAATTTAGTGCTAAAAATAATATTTTTTTACATTATTATTTGTGTTAGCTTGCCCACTGAAAGTTATGCACAAATTTAAAAATTATTATAAAACTTTTACAGTCCGTTAGCTCTTAGAATGCCATTTGGGTTTGGTCGGCTGTCACTCGGCCGCTTCAAGTATTAAACCCATAAGTATGAGTGAGACTGTCACAGCAAGACAAACATTGGTTTGCCATTGGGCAGTTTTAAATTTTACATAGAAATCATGCAGTAAGTACAGTTCTTCGAAAAATAAAGACATTTTTGCAAGCGGCTCACTAGCCTGCCTACTTCTTAGTATCAAATTTCAACGCAACACAACAAAAAAAAAATTATCTAAGCATAAAGTCAAGTTTTTCGGGTGTGTGGTCAGCTTAAAGTCACCACTTTTCGCAACTTTAATTTAAAAATCAAAGTAACGAAGCGCGGTTTGACAACAAGAGTTCGTAACTAATATAACAATATGACAGTTAATGGGAGGGAAATGTGAAGGTGGGATGCAAATAACCTCTGCCGCGAGGACGTGATATGCGGGTTTTGCTCTCATAAAGTGTTGCTATGTATAATTTAGAATTCCGTACAAATTGAAGTATATGTGCATAGAGTCTTCATTGCCCACAATACATTATTAAAAGAAAATCACAACGACGGTGAACTTATCCTTTATAGAGATCTCTTTTAATTAATCCAGATCAGAGGGTTTTGGGAACTTCACAGACACGCTAACGCTGTAGACGATGTAATGTTGTAACGACCGTCTTTGTGTTCGTTGTCTCCTTAAAGATACTAGGAAGAACTTGAATTGACTAAACTTAGACAAATTTACGGTGATAAGATGATCTTTATTAATTACCTTTGAGATTGTAGGAAAATTGTAACGTAGTTCTATGGGATTGAGATGGTTATCTATGGCTCAGAACGTTGGATATAGTCGAAGAGAGACCATGAAAAAAATGTTTTCTTTAGAGCTAATTATAAAAAAGCCAAGTGCGGGTCGGGCCACACGTTATGTAGGATTTCGTAATAAAATGCGGCAAACATTCAATATTACTGTTTAATGAACTATTATAATAATTAATCGATAACTTACAGAGCTACATACCTATTTGTGATTGCTTTCCTATTATATACTACTATCTATAACCAGGCATTTAGTTACTATACATTTGGAACCTTATCACACGGTACATGAATTGTCCTGGAAAATTAAGTGTGGTAACGACTGTGCCCACCAGCCACCTGGTACGATTTTTCTAAAACACACTGGTTAGATTTCGTTTTAAAACGACCAAAAAGCCACAAGACGTGCCGTTATAACAGCGTATGAAGGGTACACTTTTTCATACGCACATTTTTAACACCAAAAGCCTTGAACTTCAGATTTTTCGGCAAGCTGGCAACTCAGCTAACGCGAGTGGAATACGAATATTACACCCCTGCACCAAGATAACTGGCGCAAGTGACTACAATGTACTTTAAAGTATAAGCCGGAGACGCGGCAGCCCTTATCGCTGACGTGATTCGAATACCGCAACACTTTTACTCGGCCAGTATGACCAAAATGTTTGCGACGATTGCGCTTTGAATACGTAAAAGATTTCGCGTATATTTTTCATAAAACGTTTTTGTTTGCATGCCACACCTGACACTTTGACGCTGTTTTATGGGGTTGGATACTTTGCGGTTCCAGAGGGCTTTTGACGTGATAACGTCTTAATCGATGAACGCCGGCTGCACTCACGAAAAAGCATGACTCATTGCGATAAAGAGGCACGATCGGCCCAAGCCTCGGCTTGTGATATATTTATCGTTATCACGTAAAACTATCGTTCGTAAATCAACTTTATAGACAACCAGTTTTTTTTAAGTGATTTCGTTTTAAATTTCTGCTTAACAGTTTGAATTTCGATTTCCTTTGAGTTCGAATTTCGTTATAACTGACTTGATAAACTAGCTGTTGCCCGCGACTTCGTCTGCAAAGAATTCGTTTATCGCTGTCCCGGAAGAACTACGCAATGTTCCGGGACAAAAGTAGCCTAAGTGATATTCCAGGCCACAGTCTAGCCTTGTACCCAATTTCATCCAGATCTCTTTAGTCGCTCTGACATTAAATATACATCCATACTCACAAACTTTCGCATTTATAATATTAGTAGGATATTTCAATACTTCATCATCATCATCAGCCGAAAGACGTCCGCTGCTTAACAAATTCCCCCTTAAGACGTCACAATGAACAACAACTTGCCACCTACATTGGTCGGTTGGCCGCAACTCTCGTGATGTCCTCGTGATACGGCAAATGTTATCTCGGTAAGAGAGCCAGTATTCGGATCTGGAACCTCTAGCTTCATAGTCAGGATCACTAATTACCTACTAAGCTAACTGATCTTCGTAACAATCACAGTTGTACGCAGTGGTAGTCTTCAGCCTTTATATGTCTCACTGCTTGGCACAGACCTCTCAGAACAAACAGAACGCTAAAAAGCCCAGCTCCGATTAGAAACTTTTTTATTTGAAAAAAATTGGGTTGGTCAGCCTTCACGGCGTCAATTCGGTACCATCATCCACATAACTCCTCAGACCTTTTTGCGAAAAGAAGTAACGTAATTCAAGCTCCACCTACAGTTACGTAGGATAAGAATGTCCGACGATAATTCGTAAACCGATCGGCGAGCGTTGCAATAAAGCGGGCAAGTCACATAGTCGCGGGGGCGGCCATTCGAAAACTAATAAATTTCACCGGGGCTCTGAATTTATTTGATAAACGGCCCAGATAAGGACGCGGAGGAAACCGGTCTCAACACTTTGTAGCGGTCAGCAGAGCCGGTCGACTTTGAAATACGCTACCCAAAAGCATTACTGTGAGCCGTGCTCCAGCGTTGCACTTAGGTCCTAAAGGATAAATCAATAAGCCCGAAGTTAAATGTTAAAATGATATCTAGCTTGATATACTACTGATTCTTGCGCGAAACTTCGTGCACGTAGAATGTCTTCTGTTATTTAGTTGGAAACTATTGTAACGATACGACACAATACTAGAATTGCCAGCCGTATAGGTACTTTGAAAATTTCAACTGAATAAAAATATGCCTTTTTATACTTCGCACGATCGGCATCAAAGGCGTAAATGGCGTAAAGGCAACTGAGAAAGTTATTGGCACAAGACCCACTCCACCTTAGCCATTTTAAAATTGATAATACCGGCAATAATAACCACCAATTCTCAAAAAACTGTACTTACTTATGTCCTATCTAGACTCAATTAGGTATTATGGTATGGGCATTGTCATACAAAACGTTTACACGTTTCCAACTCTACAGGTGCTAGTTCTTTCTTAAAGGCTATGAGTACCCTGTTAACAGGTAAACGGGCGAAAGGGTTACCATATAATGTGTTGCACATACATTCAGTCAACTCTGTCCGTACCAACATTTGTAATGATAATTGTGCTGCACAATAGTAGTATTTATCTCTAGTTTTTAGTTGTATGATAATAAGATTTATGCCACGTAAAATGGAATGGTAATTTGTGCTATATCCTTAATGAAGAGTCATTCTTGTTCTTTTTGACGTCTGTATTTACGTAATGTAGAGTCGAATCTGTAACAATGATGACAATAAAAAATTCTGATTCTGGTACTGATTGTGATTCATTGCTGTCGCGCACGTATAGTAACGGAGGTAGCACGGTAACTTATTTTATTCAGTTAAGTAATTAAAAGCGTTTTCAAATATAAGTAACAGGTTCTACGTGCAGAATACACCGTATTTTCTACCATCTTCGTTAACTAAGTGACTGTCAAAACGCTACTGTATCAACCTAATACCACTAATGGAAGTAACAAGCTGAGATAGCTCTGTGTCGTGAGATTTCACCTGAGCAGCGTAAAGTAGGTACACGTTTAAGTCTTCAGCGTTCGAAGAGAAGTGGGAAATTTTACATACATTATGTACGTACTATGCTATTACCAGAGATCGGACAAATTTGCGTCATTGCTCGTAATAATATGGACATGACTCAAAAATTAATCAAATAATTAATAATTTAATTAATTTCTCGAAATAAAATTTGAACTCCCGGAGATAAAAATTTACACATGCAGAAAATTATTAGCAAAATGTTAATTAAAGTGGCAGTTGTCGTTCTCGTAAATATTTTTATATAATAAAGAAATCACGATCCTGCTAGATATGATTATTATTTCTGACAAAAAAGTTTTCTAGTTCTATAGGTATAAAACCTCCGTGGATATACTTATTCTTAATATATGTATTTTGACATATTTGATTAATTTTGGAGTCATGTCCACATTATTGCGAGCAATGACGCAAATTTATCCGATCTCTGGCTATTACATATTTATCTGGCCTAAAAACTGTAGGAAAAAGTTTTAATGAACGTAAATTAAATCTTACAACCTCTTGATGACGTGGGACCTGGGGCCCGATTTTTGAAAGCACATGTGTGAAAAAACTACTCGAAAGTGGTGAAAAATTGTGCTGAATTTTAAATACGAGTAGCTTAGTAGATATTTACGGCTCTCATTAATCTTGTGAACTAGTCAAAATTTTTATTAGAGCTGTAGTTTTGAAGATATAAACAGATTTATACCACTTTCGAGTGGTATTTTCACACATGTGCTTTCAAAAATCGGCCCCCTGTAGGCTTACTGTCTAACTCGTTCGCAATCGCCATCGTGTTTATTTTGACAGTTATTGTATGAATGTGACAGCTAGCTCATTCGGATGCCAATTGTCAGCCCTTACATATACTGTCAAAATGAACACGATGGCGATTGCGAGCGAGTTAGACAATAAGCCTATTGATTGTCTATATCTAAATATTTAATTTAATTATTTAAAAAAAACAATAAGTTAGAAGTTGTCATACAATTTATTCTAACCATGAAAATTAAATCATCATAAAAGTCTATACCAACTTACCAACAAATAAAATTATAAAGTAAGTGTACAGTGCTAGTGTTTTGTACGGGATATAGACCGCAAATACCTGCACTGAGCGGTATTTAGATGCAGTACCAGATTGTGAGTTATTTAAAATTAATATTTTAGAGTTACCCAGTCACTTCAGACAGACGCATTCATATACACCACTTACACACACTGTTCACAGAGCACGCCAGTGCCCGATTGGTCCGAGTTTTAAACTTAAACGTCAAGCTTCATAAGTAGAACGCTATGCACCCTAATACGACGCTTCTAACGTGTCTCTAAGTTGGAATGCGAACATCAAAACAATTCATCACGTATGCATAACGGCACTGGAGATAAACCGGGACTGCATGCTCTCAAGCCACGACTTTACAACGAACGTAACTTCTGAGAGATTCCTAGATTCAAACGGAACACAGCCGCAGTTTGCGTCAGTCGCTTGAATGCTAAAATAAATACACCTCTCAGCTGGAGGAACTGCTACCGGGAACAATTTAACAAACCCAGGTTATTAACCTGCTCGTGTTGAAACGTGCAAGTGATAACTTTGAATGTTTTCGCGGCTTTCATAATGCTGACTGACGATTTAATTATGTAAGGCTTTTAGTAGAATTGTACCTAACTATTAAGTACTTAATGGCTTTTGAATAATTTTACTTCAACTTAGCCCTTGAAGTAAAATGGTTGGAAGTTTTTTTTATCCACATTATTTCTCATACTAACCAATTAGCGACGAAATTAATACATATAAGTATCATTAAAATCTCAAGTTACTGTTTTTTTCGCCTATTGTAGTATCCCACTGCTTCCTTTCTTTCCGCCACTCGTCCTTGTCAAGAGCATTTCCTGTCACCCTATTCAATGTACGTGGTAAATTTCTGTTATTCAGATAAATTATTTAAAAAATTATAATGAGACAATAAAACTTTTCAAGCTCGTAAGCTAACAAGGCAAGAAACTGCTTAATACACGGCACGCGCTTGCGTATGTCCGGTGGGGTGGGCATTTACGCTTTGATCTTCGATTTAGAACAACGTCACGCCGTACGCAGCATCTGTGGTATAAATTTTCACACAAAAAAACCAAACGCGTATTGATTAAGTACCTACCTACCTACCTACTATGAAAAAATTGGCAGCGCCACTTGCGGATCGAAACGACAACAAACTGTTCTCATAGTATTTGACATATTAACTAAACTAAAGCGTGTTCGAGACATACATATATTGTGTCTGAATAACTTATATTTACTAAGCATACTGAATGCTAAGTACGGAAATATCTTTGGTTTCACCAGTGTTAGCGACTCGTATGTAAATAATTACAATGCAATTAAGCAAACACGGGCTATATCACTTTCTGGGAATACGGCGTATACATACAATCCGTCGGAATCTTAACCAGAAGTATGAAAGTAAGAAGACTTGCAATACCCATAAAATGAGATAACTCCCGTAAATGTTTGCTTCGAGGAAAAAATGTCGTAAAGTGTAGCGTAGACGACTGAAGATCAAAGATGTGGCTTGTTATATGTCCAGTGACGCTTATTATTATCTTAGACAGATATAATAAAAAAACTGTACAGCCGAATCCATTGAGATCTTTTGTATGTTCCGTTTTACTTACCACAATAATAAAGAACTGCACTGCGAAGTGTTCATTTCAATTGTGACCTTACAAATAAAATGAAATCCACTTTCTAAAATAGTAGCGACTCGGATTAAAGCTAAAGTTTCTAGCTTGCGAAACTAATTAGGTCTCTCTCATTAAAGTTGCCGCCGAAGAACCCTCCACAAATCCAGCTCACGCTTGCCCAATTACTTTTCATTTATCCGACAATCTTATAAGCACTAAATTGAGACGTAAAACCCTAACGAATCAATCTCGGGTGTATCAAAACGATTAACACGGCCGAAGGGCCCAGCTAATAGAAATGGGCCGAGACTTCCAAGGGCCCTCAGATTCTATCTCCGTTCGGCGCTTAAATTAAAATTCACGTCTCTTGTTTTACGTGGAGTACCTGTTGTGTTGAGTGTTTAAGGACATTTAATGGGTCAGCCGTCGAAGCTTCCATCGCTAATATTTTAAAGGTATTTTTTATAAAGCCCAGTTTAAACTTATAAGAAAAATCCTGCCAGTTTCATTACATTGTCAGGCCGTGACGTGTACGGATTAGAAGTTGTCAACCTAATGCGGCGATGTATTGCGTTGCGACTTACAGGATTTTTCTTACAAGAATTGTATACTTAATATAAACTGGGCTTAAGATTAAATAGTACCTGTTCTTCTAGATAATTTCTTAATTTTGATGGTTAGAAAAGCTGATTGCAAAACTACAAATATTTTGTCAGGAATAAAAAGTTCAAATTTTGTGTTTTTTAATTTATATTACAGAGAAAAAGAGTTTTGATATATAAACCCACTGATTGACCGACAAACGAAAAGCGAAGTAACCTTAAAGGGTTCTTTTTTACCTCTTGGGCATGAAAGTAAAAAAATGAAACAAAAGCAACTCAACGGAAACATGGCATGTTTTACTTCATTTTCCGGCCTTTGCTCAAATACAACCACATACACACAAGTCGCATAAACGAATTTCCCCACAATGTTTTGAAAACTCGGTAAAATAACACAGAGTACTTACCTCCTTGTTTTGAGTGGGGGAAGAAAAAACATCCACTCCTGTTGTGTAGGGTCCCGCCTGATCCCGACTGTGAATGGATGTCTGAGTACAATAGTCGGGATCTCCCGAGGCGACGTCTCGGGAACCGGGAACAGTGCTTCCAATACATGTTACCGCTTTTTATAGTGATAAATAACAATGCTGTTAAGTGGTAGGAGTCGTAGGAATTAAGGAATTTTCGAGGAACGCTGATCTGAAATGGGCCCTCCATGACTGCTTAAAGATACGAAAAAGTTACAAGGTATCCGTCTAATAAGTAATAATCTTGTACTAAAGAGTATTAGTCCTGCTATTTACGTACCCATTACTAATATCACAATAAGACAAGCTATGTCGACCTCAGTGGTGCAATGGTCGCTTTCTGCGATATTTCCGATACCGGGAAGTCACCACCACACTTAAATGAAGTTGTGATCAATATACCGTTAAAATTAAGTTCTAAACTAAAATATTTTAAATTTTTGTGTAGCTTGAAATGGAAAAAACTTATAAATTTTCTTGTGTTATTTACTTCCTTCAATTATGTGCCATTTTATTTTAAATAGTTTTCATGAAATCGGGAACTTAATTAAGGGAACTACAATGAACGGAACGCGGACTTTTGTTTGATTTGTTATTCCTCTCGTAAGCATTCTTCGCGGCTCCGACGAACTTAATTAAACTCAGTAAATCTATGACACGAACAATCGTACTTTCAGGATTCATCCCGCAAAAGGTTAAATTTAAAACAAACGGTGCTCTGACTTTGCGAAAGTTCTCTTATTTTGTTTCAGAAAGTTAATTACAATGTTTGTTTATAAATTTGGTTTGGACACGCGCATTTTTAACAAACTATTTATTTTGCGTACCTACAAAAATCATAGAAACATGAAAAAAAACAACAGTGTTTTGGTGAAATTTTATGCTACATTACCTTTCTGTAAATATTTATAAGTTTAGATTTCTGTTCGATCACTGTACCTAAAGCGACTGCAGTATAAGAAAAATAGACGTAGCACGGAGCTGTGTGTATAAAATACAGTAAACACGTATATCTCGTCCAAGCTTACCCGTTGCTCCAGCTGAATAAGTTATTAATACAGCTAAAGTAAAATCTAATTTAAAACCCATATCGATCTACATCGGTGGTGTGCATGCCATGAATATTCATGAAAATATCCGCATCGCAGTCTCTACTCTGTTCAGACGTAAAAAAAAAACTGTGCCTCGGGTTACAAACAGATCTATATGGAATACGCGCTCGTCGATAAAGTCGTCCGTTACTACCGAAATAGAGGGAAACCTACAACTTTAAATTTTAAAAACTCGTACGACGACAATCCGTCAGACAATTTTTTACACGAAACGAGAGACCCGACAAAGAGCTGGCAGATACTTTTTTGACACACGAACTGCATATTCCGCAATATGCGTTCTGCCTAAATTTTACCGTCTAAAACCCGTACCAGATGGATTGAGAATAAAGTGCATTGACGTCTAAAGCGCTAGAAGTATATACTACGTTAGAATGATTAAAGTCCGTGACAGACGTCAGTGTGCTGCCTCCTATACTCGTACTTATGTACTATATACCTACACAACAACCTCACTGTTTATTTTACACTTTATTCTCATTCTCAAGTAGCTGTTCTCAAGTAGCTGTAGCAACTTCGTATGCCCCCTACAGGAACTATACATTTTTCTAGCTCTAATAGGTATTTATTGGTGAAAGACTTTTGAATACAGTATAAATTATTATAGATCTACCTACATAGATATATTTTAAAACCGTGGACTTTCAGATAGCCTACGAGAATGTTATATCACTTACAGAATACCAATAGAAATGGCCGGCAGTATAGCTAATACTGCAACAAAATCGTGGTGCATGATATCCCAGTAGACGCTTGCTTCATGCATTTTCAATTTTCCGGGGGTAGTTTGAAGTCCAACTACTTCTAACTTTGCAGCCCGTACCAGGATTCTCAACCGCACAAGATGACAGTTGAAGATAAATGTGCAAATATGACTGAATTATTAAGGTACATGGAGGGAGAAATGGAATTCAAGACGTATGACGTTCTTGGAAAGAAAGAATTACCATACATACAACAATAACGTCTTTATCCCTTACAGGGTAGACAGAGCCAAGATAACAAGACCTAAAGGCCACGTTTAGCACGTTTGTATACGCAAAGGTGGAAAGGGGAATCAATATTGTGATGGGTTGCTAGCCGCATTTTTAAGATTTTCGCCCAATTCGGACGAAAGATTTTCTAAACGTTTAATCGTTCGTAGTCGTACCACCCACACCGCCTTTATACAACACTCGGTTGATATTACGTTATTTAAATTAGTTCCGATGTATCGTATGTAGTTTATAAATAAATAGTAAACTAAGTTTTATATTTATGTTAGCGCTAAAAGTTATAAAAATATCCCATAGATAACTTCGCGTCGGTGTTATCGTCAGTTTTTCGTCGATTTATCGCGAAAACTTAAACTCATATTAGGGGCGTAGGGAATTCGTGACCGCTCGCTACCCTCTACATGCAGTGTATATAGTGCGAAAAGAAAAAGATAAAGCTTCCCCAGGAAATGGGCCATTCGCCGCCCTTTTTCAGAGCTATCGGGTATTAGCAATTTGCTTTGTGTAAGGTACTGTCTCTCAAAGTGGAATTGTATCGGTCGAGAATAAGGAAAAGAGGACTTTGATAATTAACCCCTAAAGAGCGTAACGGAAAGGTGAACTTTACGAGAAAATTCGAACAACGCTAAATGAATAGGTGCCTAATCAACTAATCATGACTTCGTCTCTAATTTTTTTTTTAATTTTACCTTTCGATTACAATTGGAGATTTATTAGTGTAAGAGAATTTTAAATCGAGTTTCACCATGGTGTTTCCAACTTTGTTTCATTTTAATATCCTACTTTATTTGAGACTTCCAAATATTTCTTCCAAATATTTTTTTATTATTTATTTATTGTCTTTCTTTATTTGGTACCCATAGCACAAGCTTTGCTTGGTTTGGGGCTGGGTCAATTGGTGTAATTTGTCCCCAGATATTTATTTATTTATTTATTTACTTCGGCAATAGGTGGGTCATACAGAAAATTGTTAAAAAAAGCGTTCGTATAGTATTTAAATTCATTTTTGACCTAAACAAAAGTTGTTAATTTTGTTTTGAGTATTTGACTTTTAGACTAATTATTTGTTCATTATTGAATAGCATATATAGAATTGTAAGTTAACGTAAAAAAAAAAATAAGTCATAAAGTCTCCTTCTGTGGACTGTTATGCGATGTTGTATTTTTCTCGCCAAGTCATTAAACCTCATATTCACTACGATTGTGCCGTACATTTCATGGCATGCGATGTACAATATAGTCAGTTAGCCACCACTGGTAATATCTAAAATTATACTCATCTGCTTTCATACAAAAAGTTAATATACTACCCGTTATATGTTTTTGAGTCTCTTCTGTGGACACAAAAACGAGTCTCATAAAAGTCAGACGAGAGAACGCATCCCTGACTTTTCTGCATTGGCAAAACTAAATGAAGCTTGCTCAGTAGTCAGCAAAAGTTAGACTGACGTGCACACGCAAAATAAGGCGAAAAAAAATATTTGCATTGCAAAATAGGTAATGTAAAAGATCGGTGCGTCTTTCCTGTGCCACGTATTTATCGGTAAGTAATAAAGCCAAATAATTTTAGTATACTGGATTTTAAATGTCACGGGGAGTAATATCCTTATAGCTCTTTGCATGTAATATACCTAACCTCAAAGTTGCATGTGATAATATTGATTTATGAATGAAACGTCTCCGCTGTGGACATCTTTTCTGTGGTCAATGTGTCCTCAGAAGAGAAAAATCTCCACAGAGGTGACATATTTGTAGTGATTCATAGATTTTTGGTGCTGTACATAAGGTCTGAAACTCACAACCATATTGTTTTTAGTAACAATGCCAGGTGGAAGGGAGAGAGAAATCCTTTCGGAGGTGGAGAAGAAAAAACAGAGTAGAGAATTGTATGTCCACAGGAGGAGATGTCACTTCTGTGTACTTTTTAGAATATTATTTTTACCTCTTAAAATAGCAAATATGGCGAAAATATTTAAATGGGATAAATCATGTTATTGTTTTGCATTATGTAAACTCAAAATACGCTAAGTACAATATACCCTACTATTTAAAAATAGATGTTTGTTATCTTCTGTGGACAATTTAAGTATCTCCTGTGGTCGTCCAAAAACTAATTACTTCTATTTATTCTCAAATTTAAACACTGATCTTTGTCTTTATTTTTATATAAGTGCTTATAACACAGTCAACCAATAAAATAAGTTTGATTGTGATCTGTTTACTTTTTATTTTTTATAATTTCGTTTTCCTTAATTCTGTATGACCCAGGTATACAATGCCCTGACATACCCCCACAAACCACTAGGTACCTCGAACACATTAAATATTTCATATACAATTAATTACACCAACACGCATCCAACCGTCCAACCTGTTTTACAGAATGAAATATAATCACATGAACTATAATGTAAATTAGGGAATGAGTTTTTAAATTCACAAATAGGTACCACGTACATATTAATCGCGTCTTTATCTCTTAAGAGGTAGACAGAGCCAATCGTAACAAGCTTGAAAGCTTGTCTTAGACTTTACATACATACATATATATCACGTCTTTATCTAAGGTAACAAAACCTTAAGGCCATGTTTAGCATGATTAAGGGCGTATAGGTGGAAAGGGAAATCAAAATAGTGATGGGTTGTTAGCCGCATCGCCCATAACATGATTCCTAAGACTTTCGCCCATTCCCTCGATGGCCTTTTACCATCGGCGTGGTAAGAGACGCAACTGGCAAATTCTATGTTTTTTCTTTACTCCCAGACCAGCATGGAAGAACTTAGGACTTTAAGTCTAACTTAACTTTAAGCTAGCGCTTACCTATTATCGCCTTAACGAAATTTCCAGGCAAAGTGAACATTAGACGGTTGAAGAACTGAAACTTTCCCCGGCTGTCCGACCCGTATCACGGGGATTCTCTTTTGGCCCCGTCTTATCTCGTCGGCCTGACGAAATGAAGCCACGACTGATTTCCACAGATATCTAATAGTAGGAAAAGATTTTTGCTTTTGACAAATCGGACCAATTTACTAGTCGCGAAAGTCTGTGATTTCTGTGCGCCCGACTTAGCCCTATAGATGAATTTTTGCATGTTTTGATTTACCTTGAAATGGTTGTAGTTGCAGGTCACTGTTGGCTACTGGCTGGTATGCGGCCTATTTTACCTTTTTGATACATGTCAATATATACACGTCCAGTCTGCCTTTTACCAACCACCAGTTGTGTCTTGCTTTAAAATCATCATCATCGTCATCATCTCAGCCATTACAAGTCCACTGCTGGGCATAGGCCTCACCTTTAGATCTCCAATAAGACCGGTTGGAAGCGGCTTGCATCCAGCGCGATCCTCCGATCTTAATGAGGTAATCGGTCCACCTTGTCCACTCATTTGCATACATCAACATTTGCTAAGTAATTGTACACACATACACAAGTCACGTCTATATCCCTTACGGGGTAGAAAGAGCCTGAGGTAACAAGACCTAAAGGCCACGTTTCGCATGATTGGAGGCGACACGTGCAAATGGGAATCAAAATATTCATGGATTACTACTAGCCACTTCACCTATAACGTGACTCCTATGAATTTCGCCTAGGTATAAGCAATTGTAACTTAATTTAAATAATGAAATAGAAGAGAAGTTAATTTATTTATTTCTGGCTTTCAGCATGTCTAATTAAATTAACCAGTACCTACATCGTACTGCAATAAAAAAGGTTCTCTGGAAATTAAATATAAATTTTATGAATAATTTTCGAGGATTTATTAAAATCTATTAAATACAAACTTTTATTTATTCTTCAGAGTAGTTGGAAATTTAATTAACATGACGTTAAAGCAAGATTATTGGTCTATTTTCGTTGAATCATATAATTTAAGTCCATTTTATAACAGCCTTTTTTATCTGCTTTTATTGGAAAAGGTTACCTTGTCCTAACCAAAATCTCAACGAATTAAAAATTAAATTGTGACTTCAGATTTATATTAATTGAAACAAATGAAATTGAAAATTAATGCTCAAAAAGAAACTGCACCATTTTTTTAATAAAAATTGTTTTTTCATATAACAGTACCTTCTTCCATTGTCATGACCTACATATTGTATGCCAATTTTGAAGACAACGTTTCTACATAAGAACATTGCAAAATTACCCATAACATCTTACTCGTTGGATGAAAATAATTAGCACAAGAAAATAACAGAGAAGAGTACCATTAAGCTGGGTATAAAGCATTGATCCGCAAAGCGAGGAAGCAATAGACATTTTGATTTATTTCGCTAGTGTAATCTGCCAGCAAAGTTTCTTGGTCGCTCCACGGGTACAATCAATCTGTTACCGACTTTAGTGTGCGATTGTCCCGTTTTCGTTTGCTCCTTTCAATTGTCTCCCCGGTCATTAATCCTATTCTCTTTGTCGCCGGGTAAATAATTTTGATTGGGTTTTAAGGAATTATTGAGAGTTTACTAAAACGTCGTTTTACTTGCTTGTCGACACTTGTTTGGGAAACACGGGAACCAAGCGCTCGTCGGATCTCAAATCGTACCTAAAATTATAAGTTAGGTCATAATAAAGATACTGAAGTGATGACCAGAAAATTATCGAGACACTTTTCATACAGGTTTACATGGAAAAAGACTCGTTTTTTTTAACATTCAAAAATCAAATATGAACATTGAATTCATAGCGAAGTTTACAAGCATTTAATGCCAAAAGTCATTAGGTAAGCGGGGGTATAAGTAGATAAAAGAAACAAAAAAAAATTGTTTGCTAATCGTATTTTCTAACTTTTTGACATACCTAATGCAATGTTTTATACCTAGTCAACACAAAATTCAAAAATTATAAAAGTACAGTACCTACAAATAAAAAGAATGTACAGTTTATTACCAGCTCTACTTTGTCATTAAGCAAATGCAACTACGAATACGGGAAAAAAACACCTAAAAGTATTATAGTATTTCTTTACATCTGATTGTCGTGACAATTTAGTTAAAACATTGTTTATACTATGTAACCATGTCTCATTGCTTACTAAAAGAACTATTCCTGGTACCTAGTGTATAACTGACAAATCGGAAGTCCCGTGTTACTACTGCATTATAGTCTTCTATCTGAGTCTTCTATACATAATTTATTACGGGTTTATCTTTGATTATTATTATTTGAATTCTTTCAATGAACAAACCTCCCTATTTAAAAAATTCAACGCTCAATCAACTATCCGAAAACTTCCTTCAACAACCCCGATCAATCCAGCCTATTGTACTACGCTATCTATATAATTAACATCTCACTTGGAATGATCTAGTATTTTATTCACGAGGGCTGGCGCACCTGCAGCTAATTTTAGACTGTATTTTTTTACAAGCGCGATCGGCCTCAGAGACGTTGTCTGCCGCGACAACTAGTGATTAATTGTAGGCGACGTCTCGTCTTCTCCTCTCCTGATTGATTACAATGTAATCTTGTTTGTGACTTGACTGATGTTAGGAATTGTATCACGGTCGAGTTCGTCATCTTTTTTGGCTATGATTAACAAGACGCGGAGTCCGTGGATTCGACGTAGCGCGGATTAAACGTTGGATTCAGGAGCTTGTTTACAAGATAGTGCCTTAAACTTGGTTAGACTTTGGTATGGTTGCTCAGGCTTATTTCAAAATGTTTTTACGTTTTATATATCTATGGAAAATATCCACATCCACATCCACATTTGTACAGTATCAAAGGAAGTAAATAACATCAACATTTTACGACGTTTCTCTTTGAGCAAAATAACATGTAATCTCTGATTCAACGCATAAATTATACTTTGATAGTTCTGGCTTAAAATTACATTGCCTGGTTTAAGTGAAACATAATTTTGCCGCCGGTTATAGCTATTTATAATTTTAAATTAATTAATTAAATGTACGCGTGTCAGAAATATATTATTTTAGATTTCTATTTTATAAGCAAGAAATGTTTTAACTAAATATGAAGCGTCAAATTCTATTAAGCTTCGCTACACTATTTTATATCAAACATGTTCACGTCGTGAAAACCTCACAGACCTCACAGTATGTTGCTTTTAAATTATCTGTCCAATATTATGTTTTGCTGAAAAAATATTTTTCATGCGTATATCAAATTTTGTTCAACAGTATAACAGCCTTAGCCTGTACCGAAACCTATTTTGCTTTTGAAAACAGCATCAATATTTAAGCAACTGTTACCATTAAATTTTCGGTGCTAATAAAAATAGGGAGGAATAATGTAATAAATTTACGAGTAGGCAGAGTAAATAACAGCGAGTCGCTTGCCACAATGGGGACCTGAAACAAGTGACAGTCATATTTTTATAGCCTGTCTTTTAGGTGGGTGCCAACTTGGTGCCCAATATTCACTGGGTGCCAAGACCCTCAAAATGATCTTCGAAAAAATCCGCATTGCGCCGATGGTAAAGCGTTCGCTTTTTGAGCAACTATCGTGGTGATATAGCCGTTTAAACCGACTTAGCCTGAGACTAAATCATTTAGGTAAAAAACAAAGGTTCGTTATTTAATTGTACGGCCACCTACTACCTAACCCTGCCTTGCCTAACGAGCGGTATTGCGTAGGTTTATTCCAAGGCCTTCGCCCCTTTTATCTCGTTTCGCTAATTTTGTGGCGCATCTGGCATTACTTCGAAACCGTCGGCATGCATCGGGGCTCACAGCGTTGTAGCACCACAGTAACGAACTTAAGCGAAGTTAATGACTTCCAACCCGACTAACTTGCCTTACTTCGCCTTCGTTGGAAGATGCCCCGGAATTGGTGTGTAACTAGCATTAACTTGACCCGCAATCGGAAGCCAGAGCAGAGAAAATGGTTCTTTTAAATTTTAGGTTATATTTTATACAGTGCGACGTTATTTTAAATTTAAGATGCGAATCGCGCTACGTCTGGCTGCATTAAATTAAATAACACTAACGACGGGGAAAGTTGCTCCTATTTAAATAGAAAGTTCTCTCTAACAAAGTTTGTACATGGTAATAAAACAGAATTTACGCATTGCGCTATTTTGTGTTGAGGGGCATGTACGTTCAAGGGCTATAAAACCTATTATAATATATAGATTATGTGTACCTATAGTTCAAGTCTCATAAATAAATAATTACATTTTTACGACCTTCCATGTGATACAGTTATGATCTTTTATTGCTGTTTCGGAGCTTCCTAGAAAACTTCATATTTTACAATAATATACCCCTCATTCACCGATCGTGTACTCTATGCCATAGACAAACGATACCAATATTTTCTTTAAAAATAGGTAAACTCTCCCGGATTGAGTGCAGTTAAGCCAACAAGGTGTGGGTACATAATAGCGACTTGCACATAACACGTTGATTTTTATGAGTACACCAGCCACCAACGTAGTTTACGGTAAGCTGCCTTAACTCCGCGAGATGCACACAACAATGCAGTCTTCACGGCACTCTTGCTACGTTGTGCACGTCGTTAATTAGGAAGGAAATACCGTACTTGCTAACTTTGCCGGCTTCAAAGTGAAAACTTTACCCCTAAGTACGTGAAAAGTGATAGTCCGGATGAAGTATACGTACGTCACTGAATAATGAATGGGCTTATTGTTTGGAAACGTCAGGCTGAGATACCAGTTACAATGAGCCGTGAGAGCCGTGTGGGGGGAGTTTTCAACAGTTTGCTGAGGGTTTGTTAATTTTTTAAAGGGAGTTTGACGATAGTTTGCTGTTTTGAAACCACTGTCATAATTGCTATTCTCCCGAGCATGAGTAACGTGAGGAAAATTTAAGTTTTGAACAATGAATAAAATTTTAACATCACTTAACTATTTCCTATGATATGAACAGAATAGGGCGACTGCCAAATGGCGTGGTTGCAAATTATATGAACCAAATCTCACTGGAACCTCTATGTATCTTTCGTCAACGTAACCTGAGGCATTACTGAGGCTCCAAAGCGAACACCTAAACTTTCGTGGAGTTATAAATTAATTTGACGAAATATTCAACAGGAAACCATTTCGTAAAGTAACACTTTCACTGTACTGGAAACTACCGCACGTGTGTCGCACTTTCGTAAGATATAAATTCTGTGAGATGTCAAGTAGAACCTCGAATGTATTCAGGAGTGTCGTTTTATCGGCAAATATATCATGTTTCCGACGTTAAGGATGATTTATGTGCGCTTTGAAATAACAACTCAATTCGACACAAGTTGTTCATGAGATTATTTAATGTGGGCTCGTTTTAAACGGGGTGCTAGACTACGGGCGTACCTAAATTTTCATAACAGGGGGTTCAAGAAAATTAAACTACAAAAACACCTACGAATTCATGCAGTGTTAAAATGTCAAAATAATTAATATTTGGGGGGCCCACACATAGCGGGGGGTTGTACTTGTACCCTCAAAACCCCTCAATGGGTACCCTTGCAGATCGTTAAATGCTTAATTCTATTTCGAATAAGGAGAGACAGTGTTTAATAAATAATAGTCAGTAGTTATTGCATTGTAGAATAGTGTAGTAGTCTGGAGTTCAGAGTCCGTGAGATTGCGATGTCTGTACGTAGTTTGAAAATTAACGTTGTAAGTGGTAGTAATACAATGTCGTTATAATAATTTCTAAGTTTACTACTTTTACATGTGAAATAAAAATGTACTAAACGGTATGTCCAGTTATTTAGCAAGAATATTTTAAATAAACAATACCTATAATGAACAAAAAATATTTATGTTGCTACTCCGCTTCTCAAGCGTAGCGTAGTAGCGGGTTGAGTAGCGGAGTAGCAAGGTAAATATTTTTTGTGCATTAAAATGGACCTCTGCGAAGTAACACCTGATTCAATAAAATAGGTACCTATAATCTATACAAATAAAAAATGTGACTGCACTGCCATAAACCTCTACACTACACATCGAAATTGTTGAAACCGTTTCGAAGATTTCTAAATAAAATATAGCTGAACACGTAGGGTATACCTACAGTATTGCTCGTAATTTTATACTTTATATTTTATCAAAGGTTTGTCGACTTTATTGATCTGTGAACATCTTTAGTGAGGTTATTTCTTTAATCCACCATGAATAATGCAAAATGTATGGTTAAAGTGAATTAAAATTGAACTAAGCCTAGATATAACTCCTTCTTCTATGCTGGTCTGGGAGTAATATTATAGTAATTCCGGCTAGCAACCCATCACTATTTTTATTCCCCTTTCCTCCTATACGCCCATGTGGCCTTAAGGTTTTGTTACCGTAGGCTCTGTCTATCCCGTAAGGGATTAAGACGTGATATATGTATATATGTATCTAGATATAACTAACCTGAAAACCAGCAATCCTGGTCCCGTGCGCCGCTTGCACCGCAAACGTACTCGCTGCCCGCAATATCTTCGATCACAAGTGACACGCAGACAATCTCTGTACAACACAGTGTATGTGTGAAGAACAGTAGATATTATTATATCCAGTGATCCTTGTAACCTTCTGTATCAAAAACGACGTATCTAAAATCACTACATCACCTTCTGTGCAATGCATAGCTTAATAATGTATCTCGGCAAGCTTCGTGTTGTTCAGACGTCAGTCATCATCGATCGATGGTAAAATGGAACATTCGACGTCAATCGACAGTTTCTACTAGACCACACCAATCGATCGATCGGTGATATCGAACAACCTCGATCGATTAGTTTATTCGTCGATCAGCCAAAGCTACCGCACTAATCGATCGTAATCTTTCGATGTTGATCGATGACATCGAGTGGTAACTCCCGTAGTCATATGAAAAACGAAGGTTACCGAGAGATATGAGAGATGATATGGAAGAGATCCCTTAAAGGGATAAGTCCGCCTTTGTGCATGTATCTCAGTGTTTGTCAATTGTATTTTGTCTTGTTTATTTTGCACAATAAAGAGTTTACATACATACATACATACATACATAGATATTAAGAAAATATAGTAAGATCTTTAATTGCCTAATTGGATTGCAGCAAACACTGTGGGCTTGTTACACGTGTGAAATAATGATTTGCATTCAAGTCGGAAACTGCAGTCACTCACGAAGTTTTGTCGTGTTAAATGATTGTATATACCTACGTTACTATACAGGGTGTATACGGGGGGTTGGATCAAACGAAGACCAAAGGTAGGGGACCTCAGGAGCTACCGAATCGACCCCCATGTATGTACAGCGATTTTCATTTGTTTCATAGTTATGAGCATTTTAGTGAATATATACAAACGAAGTTTAATTTGGCAGGAACTTTTATGACGAGCGTGTATTGTGATCCCACGTAGTGTTCTATCTGTCATATGAAAACGCTATGTAAATAGAAATACTTAGAGTCAAAACTAATGGTTAGTGTGATGTTTTAGGTAGCATAGTGTGACGTCATCAAATTCCGTGATCTATGGTGCATCACTAAGAAACTATCTGTCAATGTGAAATGTCAAATTGGTAGATAAAATCCCGAAGAACCAAAACCAAATAAAATAATACAATACATAATAGTAACTAAACAATTGTTCTTGACTTATACTTTATTGTTTTCATTCTCCATTGATTATTATTAAAGGCTACGTAAATAGAAGCCGGGAACGTTATACAAACGTTTGACAAAACATCACAGTTTTACTTATATTAAGAGGCCGACGACTAAATAAATTAATGGAGAACTATTGGTTAACGGCTGAAAGATTTCTTTGCGTTGCGTTACGTGGACTTTACCACGAGCTACGATATTAAAAATAATCAGTTCAGCAATTATAGGCTTACCCCGCTGCCCAGCTCTGTGTACGGCGCGGCTCGCTAATGAAGCTGCCATAGCAGATTGGCGTTCGGTTGAACCCACTTAGGGCAGACAGAATTGGCTCCAGCTTCAAAGAAATTGTGTAGCCTCTCAAAAAAAGTAAATTACATTTGCGATCCAACCGCTGTGTGGCTCCATGTAATTGCTTATTATCATCTGACACGGATTATTCTGATTCGAATGAGTTTTTTGAATAAGTCAGAGCTAAAATTGTACTGAATTCATTTCATTGTAATTGAAAATTGTAACCAAATAATATTTTTTGGTTTATATCGTTTTACCTACTTTTTCTTACCTCATCTTCATCAACTTATTTGGTGTTCACTGCTGGGTAAAGGCCTTTTCTCTCCCTGTCACTTTTTCTGTGAAACTAACATTTGTTTCATTTCTTACGGTTATCTACACTTAGTTACAAATTATCAAGCCCACTTTAGATTACGAAATGGATCAAAGACAGACTCATTATAGATATATACTTAGTACAATATAAATTTCTACATAATTATGAACAATTAACCCTACGCAACGCGGTAACGAATGACGTACATAAAATAGAGACGCAATTGAGAACTTTATTTTTTTGTACCGTCCCTGTCCTGTTAGAAGTAGGTTTCGACCTAAAAATCCAATTTTAAATACTTTGTCGAAAATCTAAAATAACTACAGTGCATTCAACCTTTCGTTAGTCAATAGCTGTTGTCCCAACTGGGTCACTGCTGTCTTATAACACACACATCGGAGTTCAGTCCGTAGTATGTCTGTTCACTTGGTAGATATTGTTTGCTTTGCAAATTTGTCTGCAGACAGGAACTGGGTTCAAACATATATGCGGGCTAAGACGTTACGTGAGCTAACCAACATCGAGGGTTACAAATTAGACTTAGAACTGTCGAAATTACCATATGGATGCATATTTGTATGGGTTCAGCACAACCACCGTTATTGTACAACCCAAGTCTTGCAAGGTAGAACTTGGTGAAACAACTTTCATAAAAATTGCGTTTGCCAGGATTCCCACTTTTTTTTAACATTTCTGAGGGCATCTTATGTGGGCAATGCCTTCTTTTGGCGTAAGTATAATCGTACCATTGGTGTCCTAAAAAAAAGAAATTTGTTTTGGTCTTGTTTACTGAGGTGCCTTAATATTATAATTTGGGTCCCAGTACAAGTATCGCGCATTTGCTGACACATATTACATAGTAATAATTATAAACTATATTTAAATAATAAAATTATTATTTTACTGCAGATTATAGCGATATTGGTAATTTTCCTTCCAAAATGTGATCTAAATTCAATGAAAATCTCCCGGTTATTTTAGAGAAAAGAAAGAATTTTAGCAAAGGCAGATAGATGGCTACTCACATTTTCTCTCAGTGATGTGATAAAATTTATAAGCCGTTTTTCATGTTGTCTGGGTGTGTTCTTTTCCCTAAAACAGCTTATGGATTTTATCAAGTTATTGAAGGAAATTCGAATCCTCGGTTTTTGGATACAATTTTTCTCTTCTCTAAAACACCTAAATCGGACCAAGTTTTGCAGGTATTTTTTTTAATAACATCATGGTTTTTACACAAACAACCACACTAACAGCAATTTTCTAAAACCTCCAGAATATAAACTGACCTAGCTTATTCTCCGTCCCCAAGATTCGGGCCGCAGCGCGTGTAATTCTTCGTAGAATAAATAAATTCCTCACAGCCCTTATTTCGAAGTAGATTAGTGGGTACTTTCCCTGTAAGCTCATACATTACACATTCGGCCAACCTTTGCGAATCCTTTTATAATCCCTTGCCGCTTTCACCGGCTTATTAAAAGACAGCGGCTTGCTGGTATCTATTTTAATGTCATCAAAAAATGCTTATGAAGCTATTTTAAATATGGTTGCAGTATAAACAAATGCAGACTTATCAAAAATTCCTTTAAGCCTAACAAAATACTGTCAGCTGCCTGAGCTTACTTAGGTTTTCAATTTTGCCTTAGAAGAAACAAATTTCTTCGAACGTATAATTTCTTAGAGAGCATCATTTCTTCGAAAAGAGTTTCAATGGAAACAAGTATGTTTAAGGATAATCATTAATCAGACTAATCTGATTCAATGTGTGATGTTTTGGTAAATAAAAATTCAGAAAAACTTTTTTTGGAAAAATGATACGTTGAGGAAATAAAGCTTTTTAGAACAATAGAGCTACCCCTGACCTCTTCACATATAAATGCATAATAAATAAATTGTTCTTCATCAAAATAATTATTAGTGGAATCCAAATTAGCACAATTAATACATACACATACATACATAAATCACGTCTTTGTCCCTTACGGGGTCCAAGTCCTAAAGAATTAAATTACTTTGAAATAGGTTACATGCATTTTATTTAGGTATACCTACCATGATGTTTCTTGAACTTCCAAACAAAAATGACATCTAGACATCTATATGTACCATAACAAATACGGTCGTAGAAAATTTTTGGCACAAGCATATTTTTGTTTTTAAAATAGTTATGTAAACAAAATGATACTTGTATGCATTGTGCATTTCGGTATTTGTACTAGTTATATCATGTTAAATTACCTAAACTTGACAAGACATTGTAAACGAAGGGGTTAGTTTAGTTTATTAGGTAGGTACTAAGTAGTGTAATTACTATTAGGTTGATTATCATGATTAGGTAATCATTAACCAAACAATGATGAACATTATAACAATTTACATACGCCGACTTACATCAAAACACAGTAATCAGGCAACTAAAACAATCTGTCGATAGGGTTTTAACCGTTCTGACCGAGAATAACAATTTACAGGGTATGCAAACGGGAATATTATTGAAAGGCAAATATTAATGAGTGCGGTTATAAGCTCTGCTGTATAGGTAATACGACGGCCGCTATAAATGCTATGTTTATAAGCCATTCAATTCAGAATATTAACATTGCTTTGTTTCGTTGGATTGATTTAGAGAGGTAGGATTCACATAGGTTCAGTGATAATAAAATATTTAGCAGTCTGACCAGAATAAATATTTAACTACACCCCCTTGCAAAAAAATCGGGCACCCATGGTTTTTGTATTTTATGTGCATAAAAGCTTACCTACTTTCTAAGCTTTAATGCCTAAAAATCTGAAAAACGATAGGTGCCGAGTTTTCACTGGAAATAGTGTTATCAGGCTTGCGGAAAAAAAACAATGATTTGGTAACAATTTTTAGACTCTTACCAAGAAATAACAATCAAAAATGAAAAATTGGAATTACGAAGGTAGAATATTAATCAGTCAGGCAGGTTGGCGACTGTATTACCTAAACATATTATGACATTGGTTACCATTTAAAAAGTTGGCGCCATTTAAAATAGTTTCCATCTTTTACATTTTTAAAAACTTATTTTACGTATTTCTCCACAATAAACTTATTTAATGCCTCACTCTACGAAATTGTGTCTGATCAGGCAACACTGGTTGGCAGCATTCATGTTGCGGAAGGAGGAAACTTTGCCGTGATTGGAGAATTATACTTCAATTTAAGTTTATTTTAAGGTAACGAGTTCATAACTTTGACAAAGACTTAATTAAAATTTACGTCTGTTATTAAGTGTACAATCTGTCTAATGTGTTTCATATTGGGTTGGGAACTCGCACGTCAAATGAAGGTACGATAATTAATGTCCATTTGCTGTGCTGCCTTTGTATAGAGCTATTCTAAATGAGAACATTGTCAGCCATTTTCAGTGATTATTGAGAATGATTCACCTCATCTAGCTGGTCATTACTATTTGTAATTGACATAGAGCATTGAGAAAATATAACAAGACAATATTAATTTACTTCACTTCGTAATGGCTAATGAATTTGGCTCTGTGTCGTGGTTGGATTGACTTGAAATTTGGTTCGTGTATAATGTATAATTTTTTGATGACAATGCTGTATTAGTACCGTTAGGATAAAAGTTTTTGTTGAAAGTGCCATTCTTGTCAAAACCTTTTTTTAGGAACAGAAGGGAAGCGCAAATGTTGTTTTGTTTTGGTATCCGCCCAACGGTCCCTGGTGATTTTATCGCCACGGAAGACTCCGAAACTTAATAAGAGTTTTATGACTCGGAATGCATTTTAATCGTTTATTAATACTAAATTTGCCTATTCAAAGTTATAAATAGCCCTCGTAAACAACAAGACCGCGACACGACCGACGCGGAGGTAATTCCCACTATCCTCGCCCGCCGCAGACCCATGAGCTTTCGTTTAATTATTAACATTTATCCTTTTTAGGGAACCCCACGAAACCCTTGTAATGTCGTTTAGTGCGTTATTTGAATAAACTGATTTTTAACCCGGAGGGTTGATGTTCGGTAGCCCTTTAACCCGGTAAAAGTCGGCCGATAAATGCAGTTTAATGGGCTTAAAAATGGGGTCGAAGAAAAACAAAATGCCTTTGCTTTTCGATTGTTTAAATTTTTATCAACGAAAAACTTATTATAAGATAATAAAGGTTTTCGTTCAGATTTAAACTGTTTATTTCATGTATTTTACGTAAAGCAAAGAGTTTACAGTTGTAATTTGATTTCAGGTAGTATATATTATATAATTATGTATATATTTACTTTATACCGCAAATATGCCATGCAAATAAATAAACCAGCCGTTTCCGAAAATTATGTCTCATCACCTCGAAAAACCCTCCCGGAAACGTTCTCATATCGGAGCGTACAGTCCGTGAGCTCTTAGAAAGTCATTAGGGTTTGATAGTTGAATCGGCCGAGTAAGTAAGACAGCCACACAAACCCGAATGGCATTGTAAGAGCTCACCAACTGTACGTAATAATGCGTTACCGTACTACCTACATTATTAAAAACGCCGTTCATTTGTGACATTATTTTATTCTATCGTATATAATAAGACATTTCGGAACAAGCGTTACCTACCTACCTATCCTCATGCAAAGCGACGTGTCTCTGTAAAATATTCATCTCAAATTGCCGTCCTAGACGGTTAATATCATGTCACTGCGATATTCGTTGGGAAGAGGATCTCAACCCGGGTTCTTAGTCCCAAACTTTCAAAAACAGGTCCTTGCCATTCATTTGAAGGACCAACAATTGTCATCCGAACGTAACAGACAATACGAACGAACAATTAAGGCTCTCCACGAAACAATTGACTGCAAGTACCAGAGTTCTTTTAACACGTTTTCCTTCATCACTGGGAACAATTAACACAATAGTTGTGTTATTGTAGAAAACAAGAGCGACCGCACAATTAGGACTGGGAGGCGGGGGGTGACGGATCCAAATAACAGTGGGCGAAAATGCGCTTTAACGTGACTTTAAAGTTGTTTTTTTCACAGTTAACGTCAATTAACGGTTACCCTCGTGGAATTTAATTCAGAATTTATCTTCGAAGCTTGAGCTCAAATATGAGTATGACGAATTCAAATGGAGTCTTGGATGTTTAACAGTGTTTAAGTACCTATTTACTTATCCGTATATTATAAGTTATCTTTATTCGTGGCGTAATACGTTGATAAGCTGCGCGTAATTTGGGATTGTCTATTGTTCTGTATATTATATTACTAGTTTAATCATAAATTAAGCTAGGCAAGTCGTGATAATTGGCACTTTCATTCAGAATAATCTTTTCACGAAAATAAATTTATGTTCATTGACTGCAAATTACTGAATCAAATGACTCGCAATGCAGTCTAGATTAATTTAGATGCCTCGTAATTGTATCCAATTTGTAATTTTAATATCAAATGTATATTTTTTAATTAGCTTTGGTATTGGGCTGATGATCAGGCGTCCCGTAGCGCTTGTCGCCACATGTGACGCTAATTTAAAAGGGCAGGAAATATTTTGCCGTTAGCTTATTAGGGTATGCCGCCCTTCGTAGGAATCATCACGTTAATTAGAGTGGACGTCATGAGACGCACTTGATTCTAATTAAATGTAATTTTGTAAGTTCCATTTTATGAATGCATCTACATACTTGGAGTCTAAATGTTTTTTTTTGCCAACAACTATACAATAACACTCTTAACCGTTAACCAAGAAATGTAATATGGACCTACTGTAGTCAGTCTGCCTGTAATGTGGAGGTAGGTGGTTTGCCAATGTGGGGGGGGGGGAGGAGTTAAATTAAAGCAATCCGTTACAAAAACGTGGCTGGCTAGGTAAACAGCACCACACTCGGAGAAATGTTGTGAAGATAGATAAGCATTGCTTAGTTCTGAAATACTGATAAGTTTTTTACTCGTCTCCAGAATAAGAACGATACATAAACCTAAGAAGATGAGGTTTTACTTGGATGATGCAATTTTATCCCGCTCGCTAACGTCCAGTCGCTCGAAAATCCGTCCGCGTCTGCTCAGATAAATTGAACATAAAATTAAACGGCTCTGCCAAATATCGCCACAGGAACCGCAGCATAGCAAAATGGCGGGCGATTTTGTTGCACAGCCACAAAACTTTAGTGCAATTTTCATCCAAACTCTAAACAATAAACTTGATGCACATTCATCAGACTTGTTCGCAACTCGACTTCTACTTACGTTTCAATCCTTTCTTCATGTAATATTTTAGCAGACATTAAATTATGTTGCCAAAGTTATTTCTCGGCTTTACGAGACGAACAGTTAATTAAGTAATACTTTCAACTTCCTCAAGCAAGTTTCCATATTCTTGCATCAAGAAATTGGGAAGCAGCTGCTAGTTTCTACACCAACTAAACGAGACCTACTAAAATCCCTCTGGCGCTTTGCTTCTCAGGTGTTTCGAGAGATTTCGCATGCATATTCTGAGGTCTTGATAAAATGGACATCTTTTAGAGGCACTATCTGTAGGTCGGGGACACGGCGCGCGGTCGTAAAAAGGCAATTTTGCATAAAATTCAAGTGAGCTGCATCTCATGGCTATTGCGTAATGGCAGTTTTCCAATATATATTATTTAATCGGATATCCGAATTGCTTTTATACCAACAATTGAGGCAATTACCTTATTATTCAACGACTGGTTTAGGATCATAGCAAATCGCATTCTTGGATGATATTTGAATTCTTGATACCGTATAGCGTATATTTGCAGTTCATGTTTTATATCCCTGAAATATTTTCTTCTCGCGTTTAGTTTCAGCCAAGAATGTTCTGTTATTTTATTTAAGTGCGCGAAATTTCTTAAGCGTTGAAATGCTAAGAGCTATTTTCTTACATTTATCATGTAAAGCGGATTAACCACTCATAAACGGGCGCCGTCGGCTCGAGGGTTGTCAACTCATTTTTTATGTAGATTGACTTCGCAAACTTTTTATAACGGTTGCTTAGAACCCTTACTAACTTGACAGTTGCAACCGCCATGTTTAAATTACGCAGCGGAGATTGTGCGTCATTCAAGTTGACGCTCTTTCCTTAGCTTGGTTTTGTACATAAAAAACATAACCCGTCTTTTGGGCTCCACCCTGCTCGAGAAACTAGATGAGAAGATGAAAATTGTTAACTTTTTAATGACATTACTTAAGATTCGTTGCCACGTTTTTGTTTAGCTTAAAGAACAGTACATTCTTGATTCATTCGATAGTACCTATCATTTGAAAAACAGCACCTTCTCTCGTCCCTGGTGAGCAGTAGATGTTCCACGGGAGTTTGTAATTGTGTCATACAGACACATCCTTCAGACAGATGACGCTTAGCGACAAAAATTTGCATAGTAACAAGATCAAGTGAGCTGTCACTTGACCTTGTTACTATGCAAATTTTAGTTAGTACCTAACAGATAGAAAAATTCGAAGGCTTACCCACCTGCTATGGGTGGTGTAGGGGTATAGCATGCATCACGGAATGACGAGGATCCGGGTTTAATTCCCGGCCATAGCTTTACTTTTCGGATATTTCTGCGTTCTAATTTTCAGTGTAGTTTAGAAATTTAACAGTGTTAACTTTATATCAAAGTGAATATCCGCAAATGTAATCACAAGAGTCCCCAATGTCAAATAGAACTACATTCTGCGCGCTTACGAAGTTTCTCAAGTCAGATGCATAAATACAACTTCCAACGCCTAGCAATTGGACTTCGGTCTTCAGGTTTAACAACCGCCTAGAGAGATCCCTGTATTGCTCTGGACTAGTCTAGCAACTTGTTTAAGTTTATATGAAGAGATTAATTCTGAACTCAAATCTTTAAAGCTCTGCATTTTTAGTGAAGAGTACAATGTAAATTACAGCAAGTCAAATAACCATCGGATGAATATTATTTATTAAAAAGAATTGGAAAACTATCCGCAACGGTTATTCGGATAAATTGCTACAAAAACACATGACAAACAGGTTAAATAATTAATGAATTCGCTGACAGCCCTAGCTCGTGAATTGGGAATGTTCTCGAACATCGAGATCGGCTTGCCTCATACGTTATTCATCAACTATTTACTGCGACTCGAAAACCGATCTTTCTACCCTCTGACATTTGCGAGTTCGGTATATCCAAGTCAATCAGTGGTAACGTACTTTAGTTTATGTCTTTTCAATCTATTGCATAAATAAAGTTGTCTGAAAGCGACTGTTTATCAAACAAAATACATTACACGGGCCTTTCATTCGTTAAAATCCATCAGATTGTGCAAAAAAAAGGAAAAACAGAATTCTGCGAACAACAAAGTGAAGACGCGTAAAAATACGCGTCGCCTTGTGCGCGCGTGCGTAGCTCAACTAATTGTTTAGAAAAGTTGGACTATATTTGTATGTGCGCAAATGTTTACACACGGCGAAACGTAGTTTTACCGGCCTCACTTTCATCTCATTGTACGGTAATAAACATCTAACCTTTCACAACCAATCGCACCAACGACTCATTTTTTGGGTATATTTATGGACACTCTAGTTATGTAGGTAATCGTTGTTTCCCAGGGCGCGCCGCCCCAAGCGCTACTCTTGCGCATCTTTAGGCCTTTTGCCAGAGGTGACGATATTTGACTCTCACCTCGGCACACGACTTCAAACCCCGGCCACGACTATACGTGACCGGCAGAGCGTCAAGCGATTTTCAATTATTTTATCTAATTTTTATTTGACAGTTAAAGGGTCACCAACACGAATACAATGACACACAGAATAATACTGGAGACAAGTCTATGCTCTATGGCTAGCAACTGCACTTTAATGTTACATTAAAGTATCGCCATGCGGTGCTTAAATGTAACATTAAAGTGCAGAGGCAGTTGTTTATTTGTCCGTTCGAACAGACGTTTAGCGGCCCTGACCACGAATTTGGCATAATTATTTTGGATCCAAGATGAAGGATTAAATTTTGATACTTTTGACACAAAAATGTACACGGCCTGTCGTTTTGGGGTAATTTTGTGGCTCTGATCACGAATATATTTATTGTTTTGTTTAACAGTAAATACATAGGCCCAGGTCCAACGATGAACACCTTTCAACAGCTGATGATGACGATGATGATGATAATTTTAAAGAAGTCGTAGAAAAAGTATTGTATGTAACGTTGTATAATTAAGTCAAAAAATACTCGTGGCGTCTTTTCTGACGAAGTTCGCTACGCCCACATCGTAACCCACGCCACTCGCCTTTTTTGACCCAGGAGCTTATACAACTGTTACTAAAAATACTATTTCGTTGTATGTTGTTTCTATCGAACTGCTAAATACAATTTTACGATTTTTTGGTGTCTGTTATGTACCTAAGTACCTACATATATTTTCCTACTAATTTTATAAATGTAAATGTTTTTGAGCACGTCTGTTTACTACCTTCTCTATCATGTTAAAACGGCTGCTTAGTAGGACGGATTTGGATTTAACGTATATATTTTTAGTTACTAATCTGGATCAATATAAAATATTATACTTTTACCCTGGAAAAACGTACTTGCCCGTGGAATACCGACAGACAAGTTATTTGCAGAGGAAGTAGCAGGGATAACAGCTATCTCTGGCACGCTCTGCAGTGCGAACGGTTTGATAGATTTTGACGTATGACGCTCCATTAGATTTGACTTGATTGTGGAAATAACATAGAACATAGGAATAACATATATTGTAGTCCAATGCAAGTTTGTGGGAGGGAGCACCCTGTTAATACATTTTCAGTTAGATCTCTTTGATTATTTTTCCACAAAGCTTCCAAGAATCTATTTATTGCTATTCCGCAAGAACCAAACATTATCCGGGATACAAATTATTCCATGTATTAATTCAGGCGAACTTTACATCAAGGTTCGTTTGGTAGTTTTAAGCGAAAGAGTAACAAATATCCATCCTATGTTCACAAACTTTTGCGGTTACAATATGAGTAACATTCAATGATGCGACCTAGTAAAACAATTTGTTCAATCCAGTCTTTAGGCTTTTGAATTATACCAATACCTATTTTGTTTAACGTTTCAGCAAATTAATTTAGCGCACATCTCTATGTTCAAAACAATGTGCGACGTGAAATAACGCTGTGATTAATAGCCAAGTGCGCGAAACAAAAACATGTTGCTCTTTGTGATTAATTTCATGAAATAGCCAACGTTGTCGGTCGAATGGCCTAGTAGTTGGTGACCTTAACTACAGTCCATTCCAATCCATTTGTAGGTGACGCACCTATTTAGGCAGCTACCTTTTTATCAAACTACTATATTTTGGCACTGGCCACAAATAAAGTTAATTGCACGCAGCGCTAAAAGAAAACTAAAACAAAAGAGAGTCGTGTCATTGCTCTCGTCAGCGCTGCGTGTTGAATTTTTACTATAATTTAAATTGTTTTATTTATTAGTTTCTACAGTCTACACCATTTTAACACTTTAGTAAATAAACAAGCCCCCCACTCCTAGGTCTGTATAAAATTAAAATATGATAATCATAATCATAATATAATTGTTATTAATGGGCGGCAGTGATTGATTTCCATCAGGCGCTCGTTTTCCCCAAAAAGAGGCGTGAGATATCAAGTATGATCCTTCAACATTCAGGTGGATGAAATGCTAATTGCGTACAATGGCTGAAGCCGGAATAAAGGTGCGACCACACCGGTGCGTAAAAGACGTTGACCGTGCGTTTACGCAACAGAATGTATGGGAAAACGGTGAGAAAACGTGACTCCTACGTCACGTCACGGCGTATACGCAATATTTTCACATCAAGCTGTAGATGCATGTTCACATGAAACAGCGGTTGAAGTATTCCGTCCGAATAAAGTCATGGACAAAATCTATTTAAATACATACTGGTTGGTGTCTGTCTGCTGGGCAAAGATCACCTCGTTGTCTCTATACTCGTAGGAATATATATTAATATTTGCTAGCCGAGGTTATAATAATAATTGCGTGATAAAGCTACGAACATTTTTATAACGATACACTCATTATTCTTAGTGTAATTTTGTTACTAACATTTTGATGATGATGATGATGGAAACTAGACTGAAATGGAAAATTGCTTTTCGTCATTTCTGTTATAATTAATACTGTGAAAGCTAACGTTACACAGTATTCCCAAAAACAAACGCCTATCGATCGTCGTTAATAGGTATTATCTAAACGAGTAAATAAGCTCAAAGACTCTTGGAAGTGCTTCGAAGGTGTTTGTTTAATCGCTTCGTGTGTAACGACGGGGTGTTTTGAGAGAAAGCGTTGGCACCTTCACACAATTAAATCTAATTTTGGCGCACAATCGAACGTTCTCGAACAAGCTGAGGAGTAGTTACACATTCGCGACAAATTTACGACGTAGTTCGGTGTTATGTACCTGTTATTTATTTCGTGTTCGTTTATTTCTAAAATATACCTACGTATACACGTATACAGGGCGTCCCGTGACTGTGGGACACGAAGGGAAAGTACCTTAAATATCGTTGGTACTGTACTATGTTACTTAAGAAGAACTGTTATTTTTTATTAATTATTTCGATTGGCATCATAAAAAGACGGATGTTTTTTTCACATTTTAGTGGGTTCGATTCCCAGACAAAGCAAGTAATTTTTAGAATATCTTTGAATGCAGTATTACTAACTTTTTACAATAAAATAAAGTCTTCTTTCAGCAAAATATCCTATCTACAATATGCACCTACCTACTTTCCCTTCATGTTCCATAGTTTTGGGACGCCCTGTATACCTACATTTAAATGAAACTATTAAAAGGGCGGGTCTGATATACGTATGGGTTTAGGTTAAAAGCTTTTGGATGACGTATATGAAAATGGCGACAAACTGTTGTTTTTTAGAGTTAAATTAGCTTTGCTTGTGTTGTGTCACAGAATTTTTTTAGGCCTGATGGGGTCGATCGCTTATTCAATTTAGGTTAATTGCATATTACCCTAACGAAGAGCGTGGGTTGCCCAAAACTATATTTTTGATTATGAAAATATCTCCCGTAGAAATTTAATTCGAATCGTAATTACAGCAGTCGTAATCCAAACGCAGATCGGGCCATTGATTTGCTCCCATTCTAGTAGGAACATTTTGTTTGTGCGGACTCAATCTAAACATAATTGAATTTACTCAGTAAATGATATACAAACACCAATTGCGTTTGTGATCCTTTTGGATTTAAGCGGTGGCGAACAAAAATATTTGCTGAGGTAATTGAGAATTATACTTATTTCGTCATTTTCTGTGGGCTTCCCAGTTGAATCAATGGTCTGTTTGGACGTGTCGTAAAATTTCAATGAAGGTATTAAATATCAATCGTTGGAATGACGATTGTATCAGCTCAATCAGTTTGCCGAATATATCTGTAGCACGGTGTATAAAAAGCCGTGGTAGCCTAGTGGTTTGACCTGTGGTCTCAAGCAAGGGACGCGAGTTCGAGCCCGGGCTCGCACATCTGAGTTTTTCGGAATTTATGTGCGAAATTAAATTTGAAATTTAGGATGAGCTTACGGTGAAGGAAAACATCGTGAAGAAACTTGCATACGTCTGCGAAGCAATTCAATGGTGTGTGTGTAGTTTCCAATCCGCACTGGGCCCGCGTGGGAACTATAGCCCAATCCCTCTCATTCTGAGAGGAGGCCTGTGCCCAGCAGTGTGACGTATGTAGGCTGGAGATGATGACAATGTATAAAAAGTTATAAATAGTACATTACTGCAGAGGCCGTGAAGTAAGGGATTGCTGGACGAGTTTGGGGTAGGTGGCCGAGTCGAAGACGAGGCCAGATAGAACGAGTCCTGCAATCCCTGTTCCGGCCAAAAGCTTGTATAGTGCTTTTCTCAAACAATGTGAGGAAATATTAAAATTAAAATAACTACTAGACAATCAAGTAAATCATAGTTTACTTTTTTCCGGTAGCATATTTTGCATAGCTAAATTTGCCTCCTCTTTTAAATGAGGCAGAGTACAGTTCATAAGTTCCCCGTCACTTTCATCACTAGAAGTCATTTTTATTTCTGTTAAATTATAATAACAATCACTACGAAATACGTATAAGCAGAAAAAAAGATTTTCGATTTGCCAACTTTTTTATTTTTTAAATGTACTAATTTGATCAAGCTATTTGAGCACCATGTTTAACCGCACATAAATATAGTACCATAGATTTTTTTTTTATGTCGCAATTATGCTTAGGTACAGATTGTGGTGGTGGTTGGCTGTATGTAATTTTTTCCTTTGCCAATTTAAATTTTAGTATAGAAATTAAAAAAATTAGAGCAGCGGACAAAAATGGATTTTCATACTAACTTTTGTGGCCTAAGCCAAGAAGTAATGTAGGGAGCCATAAACGAGAAACTTCATGTCCTCATATCGGGACATTAACGCATACATTTCCGAGCATGTTTGAGAAAAGTATTTTTTGTGCAAGGATCCATCTCGTAGGCGGGCCAATCGCCCCCCGATCATCGACTAAGGCCGCGCATCCATCAGAGATACGCGAAGAAGTAGAGCGGTGTACCAAAAATAAAACAAATTTCTGATGGACTCACAGCCTAAATAGCTTGTTTTTTTCATTATGGCCAATTGCCATTCAAAATATTCTTTTCACAACACCTGCTCGACAATGGCTAATTATATATATCATGTAAACCTTACTCAAAGTAAGTCGTTATAGACCTTGGCTTTAGCCGGGTAGTAATATTGTACTGAATTTCATTATAACCCGTAGGTTAGTAATATGAATTATGATTCTCACTTCTCATAGTTTTTATTGTTATATTTTAAAGTCCAGATTCGTAAAAATCGTACCGCTCCGAAAATCGAAATGGCCACGCCACGGCAAGCGGCGTTCGAATTTCGAACGAATAAAACAAATCTTCTATACCTACATATAATAAAGCCGAAGAGGGTTGAAAGTCTGTACATGGACGATATTTAAAAAAAATGGCTTGGGATACTTAAAATCGACAACAGATCACGTTCCAACAGTTTTTAGAAATTTTGGCTGTTTATCTGTTTGTCTGTATACAGGGTGGGAAGGAGTATGCCGACAGATTTTAACCATGGATTCCTGGTGGTGTAACGAGTAAATAATGTTATAACAACATGGGTCCAAAACTGCCTTATTAACTTAGTTAATTTCTGGAACAAAAAAAAATATCGATAGTACTACCTTGTGAACAAAGCCTTAGTCAATAGAGTGAAAAACAAAATTTCACACTTCACGAATGACTCCGACAAAATACGATAAACGACGAGTGGTGGAGTATGACGTCCGTATGACACCATGATTTTACCCCTAGTATGTCCAGACACAGAAATGTGCCAAATTTAATTTTTATTCCATTTACCCAATACAATGAAACCTTTTTGCTGTTTAATCTCAACTTTTAATGAAAACTTATTCGTAGTTAAAATTGATAGCGGTTCTACTTGTGTGTGTGATTACGTCATATTATAAAGGCGCGTTACCCTTGAGATTTTTCAACTTGTGAATTACTTAAATAATTTAATATCTCGAAAATTAGGCTTTACTTTTTTTTGTCCAAATAGGCAGTAGAATCATTGGTTTCAATCTGTCGGTATACTCCTTCCCACCCAGTATATTTGCGAGCGCATCAAGTGAAAACGGCTGAACGGATTGTGATGCAAACTTTAGTAATCTGTTGAGAAAATCACCGGTCAGGTTATAGGCTACTTTTTATCGCGGAAAATTGCATAGTTCTCGCGGGATAACTATGTCAAAGGCGGCAGCTGCCTAGAGTCAGACCGCAAATTTAAAATTTAATGTCGAGTTGCTGAAAGTTCCTGACGTAGTTTTTTCAATTACCTATTTGATTTCTAGCGCCGTTAAAATACACACTGTTTATTTAATTGATGCTACCTGACAATCGATCTAAAACCTACTAATTAAGTTTGGTTTAACTTTATCATCATTGCCTTTACCCAATCCACTGCATCTGCAATTCTGGTGTGATCGCCGACGATCTCTTTCCGTTTTCCCATAGATTAACCAACAGAGATCCTTTAAAGGATAAGTTCGCTTTGTACCGTAATCTGGCTTAAGTGAAAACAGCACGCAGCGCAGATAAAAATCCGCTTCATTTTAATTTAAACAGAAGCTGGTTTTTCAATCCATTTTCTACTCCCGTTTAACAATTCTATAGACATTTCTTGAGATTTTTCGGGAAATTATGCAATAATTCCTTTGCAGAAGAGCTCGGGCGGGACAACGGTTTTACAGAACCAAGCCCAAGTATTTAACAATTGCCTAAAATAACAAATTGAAGTAATTTGCAATTTGTTAACAAGATTTGATCCTTGGTTCCTTGTTAAAGTCTTTGTGAGTTTATTCGCTTCGCTACAGAACCTCGAAGCTTGCAACTCTCTAACTTATTAAAAGTGAATGAAAATCGAATTTGTTACTTAAAAGGATGTTTGTTTCCGATATTTTTAAGATTTAACCTTGTAATTTAGCTTGAAGTTGTTAATTATAGCCGAAGTAACTTCCGCTGACCACGTCCTGTTTCCGCGCCTACCTGCGCTTCCAGGTATTTTTTAAATTACTTGATAAAAAAGTACCTGCAGACTATTTAGGTTCTGCTCACTTGAAGATATTTAATGCGACCGCGGAACTCTGAAAGAGAAAAGATCCTTAAAAAGTTACGCGATGTATAAATTGACATATTTACCTACTTTTAAGAATTTCTGAAACTTCGCCGATTCTTATAACGGACCGACGCGAATGTGCTCAGTAATGATCCAGTATTTGTTAAAAAGTTATGCCTGAACACCCAAACATACGGAATGAAATGATTTACGAAGTCTTTCAAAGGAACGTTCAAAAGATGGCTGTTTTTTTTGGCTTCTGAATAATAAAAAATCTGTCTTGTTTATTAGAAAAGAGGACGGTGTGGTGTTTGCCCTGTTTTAGCTATGTGATCTTTATGTAATCTAGCTACTTTTTTAATTTCTAGATTGACTTTAAGGCACCACTACATTAGGACTCATACACGTAGTGATGTTGTTATATACAGTACTAGGTATACAACACTAAGTCGGTAAACTAACACAATTCACGAACACTAAAACACCTATTTTGCTTAAATATTTTTAAAAACTTTATCAATAAGTCTAAGAAGGACTCTAAAATAATAATAACTGTTCATAATGATAAAATACCTATGATAAAAGAAACTCAAACGTTATCAAGCTGAACTTAATCTTCAGACAAACTTCTAAAACTTACTCAGTTATTTATAATCGCTTGAAATCATGTAACAGTACTGTCCAGGAATAGAGGTCCAAGAAGATCAAGGCGCAAATAACTTTCATGTCAGATTTCGTTCTGTATGCAAACAAAATTAACAGTTCAAAAGGCTCTCATTTACCAGCGGGTCACCACGAACCCTCAGCTCATTTTTTATGTAGATTGCGTCGAAGAAAAGTTTCACAATATCAGTCTGCGACGCGCGAGGTCCTGTCGCGGCCCGTGGGACCTCCGCTGTATTAAATTCGGCTATTTTCTTCTGTCTGCCGCCATTCGAATACTTTACAAGCTGCTTGAGTGCCGTGCGGACCTTTACGAGAGCCCGTTACGCCCGGAAAATATTAAAATAGTAACGTATGAATCAGTAAAGACACTCATACTACGCTCCAACGATCAAACACTGCTTAAACTTTCCGAGCGAATTCCTAAACGAAAAATAGAGGAGACGTGAAAATAAATGTACTGCACTTAAGTCTAAAACTCTACTCTCAGCAGGTCCCGTTATGATGAAATGCACATTACGTAGGTACTTTCCTACTCTTTTCTCATGTTACCTAGGCTCCTAATATAAGGAATTTAAACGGGCAAGCTCAAATTCGAGTCACAAAAAAGTAAAAGCAGAAGCAGTTTGTTGAAGGATCGATTGTAATTTTAAATTAAATTAAAATTCTGTTACAATGTATAAAAACTCCTCAAATTTATAGTAATTTCCGCCATAATAATTTCTTTGTAACGTATACTGACAAGTATACAACAATTTAGATCTACGATAAATAATTAAGACGCTAAAAGCTCAAGTGCTGTTGGTCCTTCATGTATTATATTAGGTGCGATCTATATAAAGGCATTAAAAAAAACAACGCAATCATGCTGTTGGAATAATAAGACCCTGAAAGATTGTAAAAACCTTTTGATTTCAACAATAAATTGCAATTATCATGATACTAATTCCACAGCATCACACGCTGCATCCCGGAAGTATGCTTACGAATTTGTATATCTATTCTTGCTAATCTACTGAATCTACGCTCTTTTGTTGCATGATAATGCGAAGTGCAACGAAAGCAATTAGTTGGGTACTATCATCAAGCATTAATTCGCAAAGGTCCGTATGACCCGTATCCATGTCGTATCGGAACAGTAAGGTTGATTTTACATTTAAATAATTTGGCCGACGGTGAGTTTATGTTGCGGGAAACCGGTGTATGGCGAGTTGTCGTTCACTATTATGGTGTTCTAAGGGGGAACCCTTTGTTCAACAGTGGACATCTTCAAGCTGATGATGATGATGATGTAGAGTTATAGATTAAAACTTTAAATAAGATAAGTAGGTAGGTACTTCTTTTCTATTAGCGCGAGCGGACAATATGCATTACTCTGCAGCGGATTTTGCATTTCCATCTTATTGTTGCTCTGCCCTCGTTTGGATGCAAATATTTTATAGTTCAAGCCAGAGCGAGCCGTCCCGCATTTTAGTTTCGTTCGCTTCCTGTAATTTGCTTTCGAGATGGTTTTTTCTCCTTTTCACTTCGTTTATTCCATTTAAAATGAAACATACACAAACATAAACATCGCTGACATTACGTTCCGTTTCATGGCACCAGTTTTATGTGAGTGCGACATAATTCGAGAATTCATTGCTGATGCCATTCAAAGCGGCCATTTTATATTTGGTTAGCATATTCTTAAACTATTTGTATAATATTATAATAACGCTGGCTGGCTGCGTGTAAATCATAGCCCGTGCCAGCTCTATGCATGCTTGAACAGTCTTCAGGAATATATTCCCTCATACCCCAGCCGTGGTAAAATGCGAAGGAAACATTGTTCAGCTAAAATGTTCATATCTTAGTACATAACTTTCTTGAACAGACAGGTAGGTATTTTTGTTTGATGTCAGTATGCGGTGCGCGGAGAGTAACACGGAAATAAGCTCACCGACTCAAGTTTATTATTAGGCAACAAAAACTTGAGGTACGGAAAAGTTGAATATCTCCTTATTATTAAAACTTTGCACGCAGTTAATAATTGTTAATGTCATGGAAGCGAACGTGAGATTTACATGATTTACGAGGTTGTGAATCACAAATGAAATACATACTTATTAGATCCATTCAAAATAGTTACATTTAAGTGCAAAAGAAATCAGCGTGACACCAACATACTTAATTAGAGATTCCGCTTTCCTGTCCCGCTTGCGCGTCCACGTTTGTCGTGAACATATAGCATCCGTCTCTTTCTAACTAAAGCCTGTCCAAAAGAGCTTATTTCGCGCAAAAGCAAAGGACCTAAATGAATTTTCCAAAATCCTTTTAATCAAATGAATTAATCACGCAGGAATAACCTGCGTGGCGCAGTGTATAAAACCCGTGCTTCAAACCCGTTCCTTCTTAATTAACCAGACAAATTTTCTGTTATTCTACAACCACGCAAGCAATGGAGTTTTACGTACGATAATGTGTGGCTGACTTTTGATTGACTAATTTAATTAGCATTTCTTTATCCTCGTATAGACAAACTTCTTTTCGCAACAGATATACCAAGAAAACCGGTGTAAAATCCTTGCATGACCTGATGACCCTTTTATGAGATAAATTAATCACAAACTCTTCTTATCTGGGTAACCTATTTAAGACAAGATCGATAAACGTTGAATTCGAGAAGTTCAAATTAGCGGAACATGTAATAAATTTACATAACAAACACGATACTTGAGATATATTTACTGATGTTTATCAGCCTTTACCTACTTACCTACATTACTTAAGATGCTCACGTCGGTAAGTTAACTCGTGGTTAACTGTGTATAGGAGCATTACATTGAGGGGCATTATACTCGGCTTTTGTTCTACGCCGTGAGCACGTTGGTAATTAAACGCCAAAATAGCCTAATAATTAATGCTGAATCCTCTTCATAGCTCCAAGTTGCAGAAGAGGTTGGTAACGTCTTCAAACTTGTTTTTGGCGCATTTTACTTCGTTAAATATGCATCACCACTGTGTCAGCTTTATTGATATTAAAGATGCAATCTCACATAAAGTTATGGGAGATAGCTCGGTGCTAAAGCTACGCTGAATTTATCAGTCGCCCATCGTATGATACAACCCTTTTATTTCACCGCCTTCGCAATAATTTGATAAAATCTAGTGAGCATGAGCTCGTTGACAATCCGCCAGCCTGGAGCGCGGCCAGCAGGGGAAGCACGAGATCCCCGAAAAAAAACTTTGTGGCTATACGTATCTCTTTCCCGCTAACCTAGTAGAAAAGAAACGCACTCGGCGAAAAGCGAGAGAATATACAACGTGCTAGTCGTTCAGGCGCGGTACCGACCGCTTTTTATACACGCATTGAATTTGCTGCCCGAAGTATACTCCGTTTTAATTTAGCCATTTTGGCACGTCCCAGCGGAACTGCGGATCATTTGTATTAGGAATACGGATAATATGATCCAAGAGGCAACGACTAAATTACACAACTCCCCCGGGAGTTAGTCGTTTACGTTATTATGAGTCGTCTGGAAAGCCTTTAGTTGTTCCCCTCCGTAAACATAAAACGGCGTATTTGGAAAAATAATTACTCTGTGCATACACATTACTTTTATCACCAATTCGCCTTGTTGTTTTATAAGCCCTCGTTGCGACATTTTATTGTTTATTTTCAAGTCGAGGGTTATTTTCAAGTAAATTTCGGGTTGCTTTCCCTCGTGTTTATCCAGTATATTTTATGCTAATATCATAATTAACAACCTTTATCAATTCAAGAAACAATTTGTTGTTTGTTAATGGCTTCTCTAAGTCAGCGAATTATCTTTAAACAAAAATTTATTTTTATAATTTTCGACAACCCAATCGTTTGTATAAATAAACTAAATAATTATAATAGTTGTGCGTCGCTGTTACATAATCAAGAGAAAAATTATACTAAGTTTTGAATGTTGGAACAAAATTATTTTTTATTTTCAAGCTCAATTTTGTAGTGCCACAGTGTATGGAACTGTCAAACTTAAACCAAATCCGAGTGGCTTCTACGTAGTTGCATGAGCCTATCACTACTACTTACATATAACTGTTATATACCAGTTACAAGACTTGACATAGACCATTTGAGTTATTGATTGCAACGGTCCATATCTATTTGTCCGCGGAGTAGTAAAATAATTTTTAACCTCCCTTTTCTAATGCAATGTATTATTTAAACCGACTGCCATTTTTTTGGTCCAACAGGTGTCCATGAGGCACGCCTGTTTTGCGGAGCGATGAATTCCTGAAAAGTCATTGAGGCTGAAATTATGCGTGAAATGTGAATGGGGACGAATTAAACATAATAGAACGGTCGACGGTCCACGGACTATGCGGTATTAAGATTAGCTACGAGTATATTTGGACCGAACTAGATGTCGTTTATAATGAGAATAGTGAGTAGTATACGGGTGGTAAGTCTTTGTGCTGGGTTCGTTTAGATTGCTACCGCCATCTAAATCGCTAACCCTGCCGCCAAGCAGCATTACTTGCGCTGCTGTGTTCCAGAGAGTAGAATAGCCGGTAAAGTTACTGGCACATGAGGTAATTTATCTTACTCGTAATTCTCGAGGCTAAATGTCGATAAAGTTTTTCATTCTTTCTTAGTTTGGTACAACGATATGAGAATGATTAATAGAACGAATGAAGAACTAAAGTTTTTCATACAAAATTGAATGCGGGTTTAGCCCAAGCAAAATGAAACAAACATTGGCCGTTTGGAAAAGAGCCCTATGCAAACGCACAGGAAAAAAACTGACGTTGACAATCGAATTGGTGACTATGGCTACGCCGTTGGGTAGCAAGCCGTGGTTCTAGAATCGGTCACTTTGTCGATATTGATAACCTACACCGGTTGGATGTTTATAACTAGCGGTAATTGTCAGATAAATAACATTTAATTACTACTATGTTACTGAGCTTCAGGTTAATCTGAAAAGCTACATGCATTTTTCTAAAACTCTCTCTTTTATAACGAGATTTGCTGGAGAAGATCCCTTCTTAATTAGAACTAATTTTTCACTTTTTTTGTTGCCTATTATATTTTTAATCCTTTATATGTAACTAGCGACCCGCCTCGGCTTCGCACGGGTGCAAGCAGTGTTTCTCTACTATATTATGCATGTATTATGCATATAAACCTTTCCCTTGAATCACGCTATCTATTAAAAAACCGCATCAAAATCTGTGACGTAGTTTTAAATATTTAAGCATACTTACGGACCGACAGACAGCGGAAAGCGCCGTTGTTTTATACTACGTAGTGATATAGAGTTAACAAATTTACTTACCTACAAAAAGGTAGTTACAAACTTGGTAACTCTCCGGTATTGTCATGCAAATGCAGAAACTATTTCAAGAACATTATTAAAGCAACTATTTTCTAAATAGGTACAATCCCAAATTACGACCGGTAAATATAACAAGAAACAAAACACTGTTCACCCGGTAACCTCGAAAGTAGGCTTACGTACCTGTCAAACAAACTCTTCATCAAAAGCGAGGTTGTATATATCGTATATCTATCGTCAACCACGTTTACTTTCGTATCCGGACAAATATTTGGTCTGATAGGGAACAACCGAAACAAAGGAGTGTCGTTTTTAAGAGGGTACATCACTGGGGATTCAAGTCAGAAGTATTTGAAAATTCTATTGCCTATTCATCAAACTGACCCGGCTCTTATATACTGTGTGATACAGACAACCACAACTCCTGCGATATTGGGAATAAATCAGACGAAATTTAAGTTCTGACTCTTTTTCCACACTTAAAATTGTACCTGTGTAAAATATTTCACAAATATGACATGTGCTTAATAAGGAGTACCTAGTACTAAATCTTTAGGTGTTTATTTCTAAACTAACGTACCTAACCAAAGTGACAAAAACGAAACCATGTTGTATAAGGATTTCGTTTTGTCTGTCTGATCATGACAATGTGTCAGAGTGATTTTAATTGGAAACTATTGTACGTATTATATGTACTGTAAATTTAATAATTTTTCAAGGTATGTATTTTATGTAACCGTGGCATATTTTTTTGGTTAAAATACGAAAAAAAATATTTCGAGGGGAGACTCTATTTTTTAATTCTTACGGTAACGACTAACGACACATAAAAAGATTTTTGAAAAACCTTTTTTGTATTTACCTAGTGAACGTTAGGAAATTAATCTGTAATAAATAGAAACGATGTCATTGCTGTGATTTCTCTACAAAGATACGTTTTATGTTAGCGGCTTAGCTTCTGGATCCAAAATTACTAAGCGACGCAGAAGTTGCAGGCAAGAGGTAGTTTTCCTATATGGCACACTAAAATATTTCTTTTCTCTATCTAGGAACATAAACAAAGATTTCCAATCAGTATTTATTTCCCGTTGATTGAACGGAGCTTAAGTAAGGGTAGAAAAAATATGCAACAAATAAAACGTCGTGTCGACTAATGGCAGCATCTACAAGGAGACAGCGGCGCTTGAATATTTATGTGTTCCTATGAATGGAAAATCGATTCTCAGCGATTATTCACCAGTCCACCTCATTACCGGCTGGATTAGCTAATACACAATTAATTCCCTTTGAACCCTCTCAATATGTAGTTACAGTGATTCTCTTGTATACAGGGTGAGAATGATTCTCCCGCCGCGTTTACTTTTATTTTACTGTCGTGTTTTGTTTTACCATAGGGGGGTGAAGTTACATGGAGTGAGCATTGCGGCATTTGCGGCGCTGTGAATCTAGCTAAGAGCGTTTTAAATATTTGAAGCCAGCCGTATAATTGCGCGTAAAAAAGTATTTTGAATCCTTTGTAACATTCCAAGGTTAAATTAATAGATGCCATCGATGGCGCTGTTTGCTTGGTAAAATTAAACTCAAAAGAAAATAAGCGCCACTTGATTTTCATCGAAAATATTGAACATGATGTTTATTTATGGGTATTATTAAAAACGAAATTTAAACTAAACTTTATAAGTAGAAATACACAATATTATTTATATTGGAAGTTTATTATATGGCTCCTAGTTTCTTTTGAGTTGTATATTTTGACGTCGTCTTTATTATTACTTAAACATTTAATCGCGATCTAGTTTTAGTTCCTCTGAAGGGTAAGCGACATCGCAGAGCGCTCACCGCAGAAACCGAAACTAATCAATAAGTGGCTTAATATTTAGTTTAAAAGTATTATTTAAATCAAATCGTTGTGCCTTGCTACAGTAACTAACTACTCAAGCTTTCAATATACTCTGCTTTCGGTATGACAATGTTCTTGTACAGATTAGTTTGTAGCGACGCTTACAAATATTATTTGAGTAGCTGAACATTTTACGATGGATATTAAACCTACTTTTCTGGCACTTTAAACCCGTGAAATCTTTAAAACCCAATTGCTATAAGTTTTTAAAATTTTACGATCCCCTTTTATCGTTTCGCTCTTGTTGAAATTGTCGAGTTCCCTCGAACGCATTCAGCTTTTGAAATTGCTGCCTCCCAAAGGGCTTAGCCGAAACTTTGTTAGTGGCGCCAACGAGTCTGTGGCATATAGACGTTGTATTTTAAATAGTAATTAGTGAAGGTTGTTGCCGCTTTTGCTTATTATGTTTTGATAACGACCCGTTTGGGTGCGGAGTTTGAGTAGGTACCTTCCTCGGAATTTGACATAGAGTGTAAAATCTACATTACGAATAAGTGATGGAAATTTATTTTGTCACTTAAGTAGCGTCATGTATTTCACCACGTGATCGTCCGTCGTAAATTCTCGTACATTTGAACAAGTACCGAGTCCTCTTCACATAAATACGAGTATCAAGTAGCTACATTTTCTAATACTTAACCGAATTCCATTTAGATATTACATACATACTTAATTGCTTTGTATTAAGTGGCCGCCTTTGACTCGTACTTTAATCACATGAACAGGTCGCTGACACTTATATCTTATCTTTAACAACCAGCCACTGCTTGTTGTTTGAATGTTGTTTGAATATTTTCAAACCACAAATAGTACGTAACGCCAGTTGCGAGAGCATAATTAAATCTACATCTAAGTTTATCTCATAAGATCATGTCGTCAAAAACACCAAACCGTTTGCGTTAAAATTCACTGGAGTGCTTCATTCTAACGCATATAATCTAACTATTGTCTTTAATTAGCACATGACATGTTGCTCATAATCGATTACCATTTTCTAAACGAAATTGTTTCCATCCGGATAGTTCAATCCAAGTCTATCAACAACCCTCACCTTTATCGAAGGGCCACGAACACCGTAGGCAAATAGACGTGAGCTAAATGCTCTCCCTTTTTAACCAATTTATTCACGTTTCGAATCTACATAACAATCGCTTTTTACAAATCATAATATTCGCAGCAAACAACGAGGACCGTATCAGGAAATTCCCGGGAGAGGCATTCCGTCTGTTGATTTATCCGACGAGTTATTCGCGAGCTTAAATAAAATAATTTTACGGTGTTGTTAAAACCTCGCTACAAAAGTAAAATATCCTCCTGGCAGCTACAGGTTGAATATGAACAGAATATTAAGTTACTTTGAAATAAATACTTTTACCCTCACTTTTAATTGACTGTATTCAGTGGGGGGAAATCTACCGCAACTTTTTATTCGAGCTTTTCAATCTGGTTTTAATTCGATGTACAGATTTAGTTTCCGTCTGAATCTCAGATCTAATTTATTTGAAGCGAGACTGGAATATTTTGCTGGATCTTATAGCCTGACTTAAAGAGTGAACTGGCTGGCACTTATCAGACTATATTCAGTAAATTTCCAATTTTCAAATTGGCTCGTTATACCTACTACCTAGTAGGTACTTAGTAATCTTCTCAGTTCAAAACAGATGCCAAATACTTAAAGAATTACCGATTGAAGATGGTCCGGACTGAAATAAAACCACCAGTGGATAGATTGTATTTATATTTTATTTACGTATCCCATTCATATGTTACGATAAGTAAAACAAAAACAACAATTTCGTGTAACTGTACAGTATAGTTTAAAAGATGTCGTGCAAAGAATTGACGTTACCTTAAGTAAAAACACAGCCATTAGATTAATGCCTAATTATGTCTATTATAGTAAAACTAATTAACGCTCAGAAAAGCTACAAAACATGACATCTTTGAGAAACAAATGTATTTTTCTTACACTTAGATTCATCTCTAGACACCGTCTCCTTGACTATTAAATAACGTTTATGTGCTTTATACAATTTTAACTTTCATTGTGTCAACAATATGAATTGTTAACTTTTAGAATGTACAAAAAATATTTCCCTCATTGATACGTAGCTTCGAGGGTCTATGATGCTCTTCGTAAGGATTTATGTATATGTTATAGTGATTTATTTTGAGAGGTACAGTTACATTCGTTCTATGGACATTAATATTTCATTTATTTGTAATTACATATTTATAATATAAATTTCGAACGCAGGCCGCGGGAAATGAGGTATCTACACTTACTGCTAATATCACCAGACATGATTCATATCGATCCTCATAAGCTCGTAAATCTTGATATTACGTTCAAAGTCCAGACGACGGCAAACAGCGCGTTTGCGTTTGCGTACATATTTCCACCTGAAACAGAATAGACTATATTAATCTCTAAGCGCGAGTTCCATAAACCTAGATAAATATTAATTCCGTATTCCCAAGACGGGAGTTACAAATAAGGTTCTGAACGCTGACGGCCCCGCCCCGGTGATTATGACTCATAGTACCTAGTTCACAAATATTATAATATCCCTGTATAAACGATGTTATTTAAACTTGCCGAAGTCTGTTCGCTTTATCCAAATTTTAATCAGATTCTTCGCTACAAAGAAACATAACTTCAAAACATTTTATTTTACTTTTGACTGCGGCTTTGAATATTTATCTTGAAAACTGATTACGGTCCCGTTACATTTTAAAATGGAATGAAAGTTTTTCTACGTCGATCTTGATCACTAGCCTTTATGTTTGCTAAATAAGGAATGCTTATATTGAATTGAAAATGTCTTGGTATCAACTAGAGGTCGTGGCTGTTATTTGACGGCATATCATGATATATTTTTTATCACAAGGTTGTTGTGTATGTGTACTCAGTAACGAACAATTTTGTTAGGTAACTTTTTATTTGGCTGTACATTAATACAAGCTGTTGAACAGCGCAATAAAACAATATGAATGTGTCCTCGACCAAACAGCGCACCCGCGTAATATCACTAGAACAAAAGGAAACTAAGGGTAAGTACTATCTAGCACTACGGGCTTTTACTGCGACGGAGGAGAAGAGATACATGCAGAATTGACCGACCACAACTATCAAATTGCAAGGCGAGATGTCAATTTCAGCATGATTGGCGAATTCTGTATGTCTACGCTACGTGTTTTTAGTTTACTTTAATTACCTTTATTAGAAACAAATTTAGACAGCTGCGTTCTGGAGTAGATTGTGATGGTGGCTGTAGCGTCGCGCACGACGGGCGGCTCCACCAATAGGATGGCTTCGCAGCGCAGGCGTAGCGCGCCGCTCGCGGCCGGCGGGACGCGCACGCGCAGAATGCGCCACGAGGCGCGGAGCCCGCCAGGCAAGGGATTGCTTAGCTCTATATGCTGCCAAGGTTCCGGCTATGACAAGAAATAGGAGTATACATAGTGCATCAGAATTATTTTGGAATATTTTAACAGGTTAGGTTAGATTTATTGTATACTCCAGTAAAAGTTTTTCTTTGTAATTTAGCCATCCCTCTGAGGCAACACTTAGAACAAAGTATGGAAAAATTAGACAACTACAACTTAAAATCCTAAAAAACATTTACAGGAGTATTCATTCAAAGTAGCCTAACCAACTGCTGGCGTATTCCGGATCGCTTTTACGACATAGTGTAGGTAGTACAAGTAGTAGTTACTAAGCCATGCAAATCACACAATGGACAATATAACTATGGTAATGTAACGACATGATCTCAGCGCGCGATTACCTACTATCAGCCTTTATCATGTGGCACGGAGTCATAATACTAATTACGAGACACGCATGGTCTGACCTCAGACCAAATTAAAAGTAAAGACGTCCCACCAAATTAAAAATAATTGCGTAGTTCCCTCGGGATAGCGATAAACTAATTCCGTGCATGGCGGGAAGAACTTGATAACTCCAAAATGGCAATTTTACAGGGCAGCGATTTTAAAGTTTGTCATTTTCTCCAAAATCCGTTTTTATCTCGAACTCATCTCTATAGCTTGATTTATGGATAATTTTATGTAATCTTTCAAATTATGTTACGTATTCTCGTAAATTCTGCTTATTTTGTAAGATATCAGACTTATCAACATACTACCCAGAGACTTATCAACTTATTACCCATACATTAGTGCTCAAACCAGTGAAAACATTATTTTATTTAATTCCTAAAAATCAGTTTTTCAGTGTAATTGAAATGTCTAAATTGATTTAAGAGTAATTTTAGATGGTTTTTCAAATATGGTTATGTTTATCTTTCTTACTATCTTATTATTCATAATAATTGACTTATCAACATGTTCACCGATCATAATCACCGAACATGTTAACTTATTCACCATAGAATTGGTATAGTGTAAGTATAAATTGACATATCAAGTTACGTTCGTCTTATCAGTAGTTGAATATAAGTAGATAAAACGATATATTTATTTGTTAACGTAATAGTGTATTAGTCGACTTTTATTTGATATCTTGTTTTGTCAATTTACGTACGTTAGATCGGTTTTTGAGCATAAGTTGATGTAAGGATATATTACGATATTATATTTTTTATTGTGACTCATCGCGTATATATCTCATTTCGTTAAATAAAATACGCAGCGTATGGATATATTCAAATACTCACGCGGCAATATCTCTAAAAGTATCGTAGATATCGAGTTGTAAATTTTTTTCCTACAAAACCAATGCTGTAGGAAGCCATTGCGACGGTAAAAAAAAAATCGTGTAAGTCTAGTTATCAAGTTCTTCCCGCCATGCACGGAATTCTTCGTAGACGAAGTCGTGGGCAACTAATGATTTATATTTTTTTATCATACAAATATCACAGAAAAATATAGCTGGACTAGAAATTGAGGTCAGTTCCCCGAAAACCCATGTTATTTGCTTACCTTACCTTAGAGCTAGCGGACCTTACGGATACACTTCGACTCGCGCAGATCTTTTGTGTATTACATAATACCTACACTGAAAAGAATCGTAAGTATATGTAATATGTAGCTATACTTTCTAAGACTTACAATGACGAGAAACAATCATCAATCAGTCCGCTATCCGCAGATAGTCTCATGACATATAAATGATCTCAGTCAACATTCCCGCGGCGGTTGATCTCCCATCGATACCAAATTGGCATTCGATACCGCGGAGATTAATCCTAACGAACGTGAAGCACGAAGTCAAAACAATTCACAAACCAACTGAAGAGTGTATCGAGCATTCAGAACTGCACCCACGAAATTCCTTTCGGCTCCATGAACATTTTACGAGCCATGCCAGCATCAATACTACGGTTTCAGTAGTGGCTAATCTCAAAGCACTTTACCGAAGTAGAATTTACTTATAAAACGCCAAAATGCAGTAAGTAACGTTAAAGTTTCTCAAGCACTCTCTAATCATTCGAATTAATGAATTCAGGGAGCTGGAAAAGTGTTTTGACGCAAACAGGGCGCAGGGTACGTTACTATTGTTTCAAACTCAAGTTGTAGAACGATTTGAATTGAATTTACATTATGATTGAAATATTGGAAAAATCGAAATGTTTCGCCTATTCTAAACTTCTGCCTAATAATAGACCATTTACACCGCATTTTCAAGGTAGAAATCTTATTTAAATAAACAGTACGTAGTTGTAAATGTAAAGCTCACAATACTTTATAGAAGTAAATAATTATTACTTATTTTTTTTAGTTGTATATTTATGGCTAGACCCAACAATAAAGTTTATTGTATACCTCAATTACAATAATGGACGGGTAGAGGCTATGTGATTCCCGCAAATTGGTATTCTGAATTCCATTACTCGAATAGTGAGTTAACAGGGCAAGATGTCCCTTGGGCTGGGAGTCGCTGTGTAAGGTCCGGATACATTTGATATACCAACCTTTTGTAATTCGTTGTCGATGTACCAATTAATGTCGGACGGCGGCAGCGAGTAGTCCGTCGTACAGTTGAGCAGCATTTGCTCCCCCGGCTTCACCAGCTTCGGGGCCCCACTTATGACTGGGTCCTCGTCCGGCATAGCTGCAGGTAAAATTAATTTGAATAAATCAGAAAGTTATACAAGCTAAGTTTATTACTAAGTTAGCTATGAAAATTGAACGCGAATAAACTGACAAGGATAAACCCCTGAAGAGAATCGAGCCATTTAAGAATTTTAAGGGAATTTTCTTTTGAGCGTCGTTAAGTTTCAAGTTGAAACAATGGATGGAGACGTAATTAAATCTTTAGGCACTCAAGGCGGTGTCTCGTTACTGGCGGAATCAAAGGAATGACTGTGTTACCACAATACGGCGCAGCGGCGAGGGGCGGCGTCTCGATCTTTAATGGAAAATTAGATCCACCAAATTAATTACAAATTGTGTGATTACAGTGGAAAACAGTTCCCAATAAAATTATTATCATAAACAAACTTTGTGGCCCAGATGTTCCAATAACATTCAACGGCCGTTTCTTGAGCCTGTAATATGATTTCATTATTTTTAAGAATGCGGAAATTGAACGAATCTGTATTTACGTTCTGTTGGTTCAGAATTTGAAACAAATTATCTCCAAGATTGGAACAAATGTTACATGAAAGCCTATTTCATAAATACCATGAAATTGTTCTCGGAGAACAGAATGATAATGAAAATTATAATTACTTCGCAACCGCCGCACGCGAAACCGAACGCTCAGATTTATTTTTGCATTTTCTCACTTTCATTTAGATAAGCCATCTCTGCATAATAAATTACAGACTAGCGATTCCCCGAATAATAAATAAGCACCTCAATGTCAGTGGGGAACCAATTACAATATTAAAAATATCATGGATTACTGTAAAGTGCTTCGTTTTGCTTTATTATAGGACGTTGCACAATAACTGATACGTATAATGACTGACAGGACGCATAATTGCATATCCTATTATACGCATATCTTATTATGAAATGTGCTAATGCTACTGACAGAAATGTAATAATCTAATGTCACAAGCCACAGTGTGAGTGGACTTTGTTTTAAAATTGAAAAATTATGCGGAACAAAAAGCCAGAATATTCGACGCACTTGTGATGCCGATTCTTAAGTTTCAGCAAGGAAACGTAAGTCGTTAGACGTACGGGTTAGCAGTTAACTAGAAGTTATGGGTATAGTTAACCCTGGTCTATGCAAGCCCGCCTAAGTTTGAAGTTTATTTCTAGAGTTCTCACCGACGACAGTCATATGCTTTGTCTGCCTTGCTATCAGAAACTTAGGTCCTTCCGTGGACACTTCGCAGGTGTAAGCGGCGCGCGTCGCCTCTGGCGGAGGCATCACTCGCACCACACACGAGTTGTCCTCGCAGGCACCACCTTGCACCATGATGCCGGTCACATTGAACAACCGGATCTGCGTCTATAGAACAAATGATTTAATTAACATCCGTATTCATGTATTCAAGACCTAAAACAAACCTGTCAGGAAATCTTTTTATTTTACGTTAGAGAGGCTAGACAAACGAACTAGTGGGTCACCCGATGTTAAATGATCACCACTGTCCATAGACACCCGCAGCGCTTTACGCGAAAATTTTGTAGGTATTAAAATAAATTGTGTCACTTTTTTACATTTCCAGATGTACCTACTGTTATGGTATTTTTCATAAATATGTATACTCGCAAATAGAGTAAACAGTGAGTGTTTCATATTTAGCAAATTATTGTTCACGTGATTTACGGCGGCTGATATTGCATATTGCTCTTATACATTGATTTTGTGCGATGAAGGTTCGGTTTACTTCTCGGACCGTATTACATACCGTAAATTAGAGGCCACGTAAGTGTAATACGCTTATAAGATTACTAAATATTATTTTTTTAAGATTGTATTTGTATCAGTTATCTTTGTTAAGCGACACAATGCATGCTTAAGCGAATCTGTTCATTTTCATGCAAACTTTATAGATATGCAACTGTCTAGAAAAGTATTTGTCCAGGGTCAAGCCATGGAAAGTTACTGTAGTGATGGCACTATCAGCTACAGTTTTGTAAGTGAAAATAGTATTTAATGTTTAGACCGTACAAATGCTACAGATGGTAGAGAATTCTTCAATTGTTTACAACTAACATACAATGACTGAGTTTTTTTATACGAAGCTGCTAGAAAAACATGTTTAGATAAGTTTCTTACAACAGCATTTTTGTTTCTATTTTAACTTAATAATTTTAAATTTTAAGCTTAATAGCGCGTTACAAGAATAAAAGAATCAGGAGGAAATTATCACATTGATCACGTTATATAATACAAAGAAAGAAAAATGTCATCATTTGTATTACAAGTTCCAGTTGTAGCTAAGTTATTATTGAATTCCAAGAAATTAAATTGTAGAAAACCTATACTTAAGTAGATTTACTTACAATGAAAGCGAAACTTTACTCTTGTCTGTTAGACACTTACAAAAGCCAATCTTTCGTTTCTCAGAAAATAAACTAAAGGCTTATTAGTAAAACGGAGCGGGGCAAAAGAGTCTGATTAAAGTTAATCTAAAACTTAATTTACGAAGTTCTCAAGAGTACGCCAGTTTATGTCAAATCCATTTGAAACCATTAGCTTAGGTTAGCTTACACAAGCTAGAATAGACACGGCCATTGTACCTACGATCATAATACGAATGATTCTTCAAAATACATTTTAGCGGATCGAGCTTTATTTGAAATTTACAAGATGAGAAGGGACTTCTCTCTTAAATGTTAAGTTGTATAGCATTTGTTATGCTATATAGCATATTTATGTATCTTTTTCGAAACGACATTAATGTTTGTCAATAAAGAAATCGGTTCAATGTAAGTAACACAATGGCAAACTAAACATTGCTCGATTTTATTTTTATAAATATTATTTATGTCGACATATAAAATAAATTTAGTCCCCTGACGAACAGAAATCTATATATTTTTTAATGATCATAATACTGGAAATATCAATCGGCACGGCTTCGAATCCACGGAGCTCATTGTTACAAATTCAAAATTCGACTTACCTTTTGCGATGGATTGTATCTGAATATCTCGTGTAAATCTCTGTACCATTTTACAGAGTGAAGCTTCTGGTTGTCCATTTGGAAGTGGCAGCTTAGCTCTGCCGCCCGTCGTGGATCTGCGTATAGCGGTACTTTGAGCTGTGTTATTTCGTGTGCCGATGTTATGGCTGTAGACAAAAGGAAACATGCGTTATTATCTTGTGAATTCAGAACATCATACCTACAGGACTGCCTGTCCAAATCAAAAGCTTAAGAATATCTCGATTTTAGTTGTTGTGAGAATACATACTCGTATTATATACATAAATCACGTCTTTATCCCTTAAGAGGTAAAGGGCACGTTCAGCATGATAGTGAGCGTATAGGTGGAAAAGAGGATTAAAATAGTGATGGGTTACTAGCCGCATCGCCTATAACATGATCCCTAAGATTTTCGCTAATTCCCTCGATAGGCTTTTACCAGCGCGGGAAGAGAAGTCACTGGTACATTCTAGGTTTTTTCCTTGCACCCAGACCAACATGCAAGGTGTTTAGAGAATGAACGTAAAACACAAATTTCGTTTGTTTCTTCTCAGTACGATGCATCATCTTAAAATGAAAGGGCTTGGGCTGTAGTTCCCATGCTGGCAATTCCGATTTTTTTCAGGCTCTCAACGAGTTACAATGATTATGCTTTACATCATTCCATTAACTTTGATTAAAACAACTCAATGGAAACTGATTATCCAATTAAACACTGTTAAACGAGTTGTATACAAATGTCACTAGTTTTGACATTCCAATTATCTGTGATAAATTTATAGCACAAAATAAAATCAAATAATAATTAATTGTGTAATTGGTGTTACTGATGGAAGTAATTTACACCAAAAGCATTTATTTAACTCTATTGTTCCATATTAAAATAACGCCTGTTGTGCAGACGAGAAGTGAAATAAAGCTTGAAACAAGAATTTTTATATTGAAATGAATTTATTCACGGCCCGGTCATCGAATGAAGAAAGTTTGCTATTATTTGACTGTTGCTTTTAAAGATGATATAGTAGAATGCTTCTGTGCTATTAAAATTATGATTTTGTGAACATTGCGTTCGATTTTTATTAATTGGTAAGTATAGGACTATGTTAATTTGTGTCAATTATGATTTCATGCTATTTAATTATTTAATCCGTATCTCTTACGCAGTCCAAAAAAATTGTTACATTATACATAATATGTATGATTAACAACTAACCCCCTTATTCATAAAATATTATCAAACTTCAGTTAGTTAAATATCTGTTATATTCTAAGTTTATAATAAGGTAATAGAGGTATTTGTTTAAAGACGTGATTAATATTTGTATGTAGGTATGTAATATTTCTTTGTCTTAGACATTTGCCCTTACATTTTTAATAATAATAAATTTAGTTACAACACTGTCACGCAATCAAACTGTCTTTCTCAACTCACACACTGTCTTAATAAAGTTAAAACATCTTGGTTCCTCAAAACATCTCGGTAAACTCAGCTAACCGAAAAATCAGCCGAAGTAAAACTTTACTGGATACGATGGACTTTATCGCGCTTAATATGTTTAAGTAGTTTGTTTTTGTTAACCTTGTTGCTTGTTTTTCAACTTTTAGGTATTCACGCAACTCCTGACAAAGGTATTCTGAAAAGTTTTGGCAAGGTGTTAATTCTTAAAATGTTTTCTTATTTCTAATAATTCGAATAATTAAAAAAAAAACAGGTTTCTTTTCGTAGCTTTCTAAAGTGAAAAGCAGTTTTATTATGCAACACGGGACTCTCGTGGAGTTGCACAGTTTAAGAACCCCAGAATCATAAGTATCTATTACGAAAGCACGCATAATTTATTTGCTAAAAAAAATACACAAGTATACATAAAAAGGGATATCTAATAGACCCCAAACTAGGCTGAGCTTGTATCTTGAGTTCCTGGAATGCATTATGTGAAACAAATGGGAACAAGAATATTTAATATGCAGTTAACAAAACAACAGAACAAGCGCACACGGCATTTACCGTACGAGCACTACGACTGTTTGCGCCAGCATTGTGTTTGTGTGTTTACATCGAAGACGTTTCAAGATTAAGCGCCCACCCGATCATCAGTTACTTTATTAAAGCAGCTATGATGTCATGCTTTTACAGAATCTACTATTGTTCCACACTGTTAGCGTCGTGTGAAAATCGGTCAAGTGCCGAGCGCGCCCGAAGCGGCCACGTTCTAGTCGCCGGCGCCACTTGTCTTTCAGCCTTTAAATAGGTAAATGACACAGTGGATGAGTTAACGCTTTTAAGCTTTTCAGTTTTTTCTACCCGTCAAAGCAGAAAGTTAGTGAGAGCTTTGAGAACTATCTACTCATACTGCACAATTGTGTGCTGTTAAACCTTCTTGTCTCCTATGTTAATATTAAACACCCTGGCTACTTTTGATACTATTGATTTATAATTTAGAATACGCTTTGTGTTCTATTATTGTGTCAATCACTTGTCTCTGTACTCTCTTGCATACCGTTACGACTATTATACATTATTTTTATCCCTGCTCTGCTTATTTTACTTCAAGAGGTTGTGGTCCCAGAGCCGCATTTTAATAATAAAGTTACAGTGCTAATTAATTTCGAAAGTGCTATGAATTCTACAAATTCATCGGCGATGCCATCATTGTCGGCACCATCAGCTTCAACGTCAACGTCAACGTCTACAGGATCCATCAGCTTCTCAAAACTGAACGGTAGGAACTACAGCACGTGGGTATTCAGCCTAGAGTGCCTCCTTACTGATCTCGACCTTTGGGACGTCTGTGTTACACCCGTCGGCTCAGAAGCCACTGAGAAGAGGAAGGATGCAAAGGCCCGTGCAAAAATCTGCCTGGCCTGTGACGAAAATGTCTATCCTATTGTAAGGTCAGCGAAATCGGCATTTGAAACACTACAATGTCTCAAGAAAGCATATGCTGACTGCGGATTAACTAGACGTTTAGGCCTCATCAAGAAATTATTAGCACAAAAGTTCAACGGGAACATGCAAGAGTTCGTAAACAGCTTATTATCTACGCAACAAGAGTTACAAGGCATCGGAGCAGCAGTTGAGGACGAGTTCCTAGCAGTTATAATGCTGGCGGGACTGCCAGAGTCTTACAAGCCACTCGTCATCACACTGGAGCACGCGAACGTCAATCTCACATCGGAGAATGTGGTGACAGCTCTCCTCAAGGAAGACCTTAGAGCTGTACCCACCACACCCAGTACCCTTCAAGGACCTGTCAACACCGCGCTACACGTCAACCCTTCTAAGAAAATGTTTTGTAAATATTGTAAAAAGTTAGGGCACGTAGTTTCGCAGTGTAAGAGCATCAAAATTAACAAAAACAAGAATGTTTCGGCGGTCAAATCATTCAATACATCCGAATTCACACTTTCATCTTGTTTTCCTAACGATCCTCCCACAGGTCACCAAGACTGGTACATCGATTCTGGCGCAACTTCCCATATGAGTAACAGGAGAGAGTGGTTTATGAACATGACACCCCATTCTATTCCCATTACAGTTGCGAACAAGGAACAGATACTGAGTCATGGTAAAGGTACCGTAATGATGAATATTTCTCCTAGTGTAAGTAAAATTAGCGACGTTTTATACATCCCTGGCCTAGCTACTAATCTTCTATCAGTTAGCAAATTAAATCAAAATGGGTTGGATGTTTTGTTTACATCAGAAGGCGCGAGCATTTTTCCTAGAGGAAAATGTCAAGTGACAGGAACTGTCATTGCCACAGGCTCAAGCCATAAAGGCATGTACAAACTTGACGTAAGTTCCTGTACAGCCATGCTTTTGAAAGCCAAAGAGTCTGCTATGTTGTGGCATAGACGCCTTGGGCATATAAATGCCAAATGTTTAAACGTTTTGAAAAATAAAAACGTAGGCATAGACTACACAGGTAGTTTAAACACAACTTGTGTTCCCTGTTTACAAGGTAAACTGTCTAAGAGACCTTTTCCGAACTCTACCAGTAAGTCGGATTGCGTACTGCAACTGATTCATTCGGACTTATGCGGTCCTATGAGTACGCATTCGTGGGGCGGAGCCCTTTACTTGCTAACATTTACAGACGACTTTAGTCGCAAAACTTTTGGATATCTTTTGAAAACAAAAGACGAAGTTTTTAGTAAATTTGTAGAGTTTAAACATTTAGTAGAAAATCAAACAGGTCATAGGATTAAGGTTTTTCGCTCGGATAACGGCCGTGAATACGTTAATCATGGTTTGTCAACCTTCTTTAAGGAAAACGGGATTATTCACCAGACCACGATCCCGTATACTCCTGAGCAGAATGGGATATCAGAACGCGCGAACCGTTCCATAATCGAGAAAGCAAGATCTATGCTCCAGGACTCGCAATTACCAAAGGCGTATTGGGGAGAAGCTGTGAACACAGCAATCTATTTGAAGAATCGGACGCCAACTCAGTCTCTCAACAATAGAATCCCAGAAGAGATATGGACTGGTACGAAAGTCAACCTGTCTCATCTGAGAGTCTTCGGTTGCCAAGCTCACGTTCTCGTACCGAAAGAAAAACGTACGAAACTTGACGCAAAGACACAAACGTGCATCTTCGTTGGCTACTCGACTGAGAGCAAAGGCTATCGACTCGTCAATCCCCAAAATCCTAGAGTAATTTCTGTCGCGAGAGATGTTGTCTTCATTGAAGACGAAACTCAAGTAGATCCTAACCAAATTTCACCTCAAATCCCGATACCAGAATCGTCGCCGGATCCGACTCAAGTCCAAATACCGATCTTTGACCAGTCAGTGCCACCACCACAACTTCATACGCAGCCTGACATACAGACACCTATGTCAATACAGCCCGAACTTGATCCCCCGCAAGCTGAACCTCAACCTGTTCCTGAATCTCAACCTGAAGCCATAGAAACAGAACCAGTACCTGAACGGAGATACCCGTCAAGAGACAGGCGTCCTCCTGCGCGGTATGTGTGTACTGTACAGATGACTTCAGAGTTGGAACCGGAAACGTACAAAGAGGTCACACAGCATCCTCAAAAGGACAAGTGGCTCGAAGCCATGCAGGCTGAATACAACTCCTTAATGAAGCATGGAACGTGGACATTAGTGGACAGACCCAAGGATCGTAAGACCACAAAATGCAAATGGGTCTTCAAACTTAAAAAAGACACAAGCGGACAAGTTGTGAAATACAAAGCGCGACTAGTAGCCAAAGGATTCACTCAAGTGGCAGGAGTCGACTACGGGGAAACCTTCTCACCGGTAGCGCGACTGTCCTCAGTGAGAATTTTAATGGCATTTGCGGTTGATTTAAATTGCCAAATTGACCACCTAGATGTGGAAACGGCTTTTTTAAACGGAGATTTAGATGAGGAAATTTACATGGAGCAACCTGAAGGCTTCTCAACTGACCACAAACAGAAAGTTTGTCTACTCAAAAAGTCTCTTTATGGCTTAAAACAAGCGCCACGTCAGTGGAATAAAAAGGTATGTGACGCTATGTCCGCCTTATCGTTAACACAAGCCACAAATGAACACTGTCTCTACTACAGACGAGATGGAAACGACTTACTAGTCGTAGCAGTGTTCGTTGACGATTTTTTCGTCTTAAGTAATAACGACCGTCTGAAAGACGAGTTTAAGAGCGGTATTAAAAAGTTCTTTACCGTGAAAGACCTAGGTATCCTCAAGGACTGCCTCGGGATGAGAGTTATTCAAAAAGATGGTGCATTAACTCTCGACCAATCCCACTACATCGATCATTTAATCGAGAAGTACAACATGACCGACGCGATCTCGGTAACTACGCCCATGGAGCCTGGACTTAAACTTACCTTACCAGAGAAGGAAGATGAAATAGAAGTGCCCTATCGTGAGCTTATCGGCTCGTTAATGTACATTTCGATTGGTACGAGACCGGACATTGCCCACACCGTCTCGTATCTATCACAATTCAACGCACATTACGGGGGGGTACACTGGAAGGCCGCCAAGCGAGTTCTTCGCTACCTCAAAGGTACCAAAAACTTAAAACTTCGCTTTCATAAAGGCCAGAGCTACCCAGTAGGCTACGTAGATGCAGATTATGGGAGCAATATTCTCGATCGGCGATCCTTTACCGGGTACGCTTTCTTGATGAGCGGAGCACCTGTTTCCTGGGAAGCGCGCAAACAGCGCACCGTCGCGCTCTCTACCACGGAAGCAGAGTATATGGCTCTTGCAGAAGCCTGCAAAGAAGCCATATACCTGAAGTCACTCATATGGGAAGTATTCGCCATCTCACATCCCATAGTCATGCACACAGACAATCAAAGCTCCATCAAACTTGCACACAATAACACTTATCACGCGCGCACAAAACACATTGACATTAAACACCACTTCATACGCGACACACTCACACACCACGACCTACACCTCAAATACATTCACACGAATGATATGATCGCCGACATTCTTACCAAACCTTTGGCTAAGCTCAAGCACTACAAATGTGCCAATTCTTTAGGTTTAAGTTAGCGTTCACAGTAGGTTTATTGTTTTGTGTGTATAGTTCGTCATAGTTAGGTGTATATACAGGTTGATGTTTTTTCTTATGTTTGTGTTAGCGTTAAGTTTGTGTATAGTTTAGCTTTGATATGTTTTTACTTGTATATATTGTATATATACAGGGTGTTTATATTACGGGGGGGTGTTAAACCTTCTTGTCTCCTATGTTAATATTAAACACCCTGGCTACTTTTGATACTATTGATTTATAATTTAGAATACGCTTTGTGTTCTATTATTGTGTCAATCACTTGTCTCTGTACTCTCTTGCATACCGTTACGACTATTATACATTATTTTTATCCCTGCTCTGCTTATTTTACTTCAAGATGTGCTCTACGGAAAACAACTAGGTACGAATACTCAGAGTATTATAGAACCAAATGAATCACAAATGACAAAAAGTTTTTGTAAAAGAGTAACAATCAAGACAAAACAACAAGACAACGAGAGCATAAGTTATAGTCGATTGCTTCGGTATTTATGAACGTTGCTTCATTGTACCCAAATATTACACCAACTTTAAGCTCTTTTAAATTTCCATCTCGCAATGGCACGGCACGGTTACTTTATAAATCTCAGCGCACTGCGTAAATCTCAACGCTAACTAAATTAAAGCCAGAGCGCAAATAAAATGCGGTCAGTAGAAAGTATATATCACACGATCCCAGTAATCTTTACCCTAAACACAGCACATTAAATTCAAATTGCATAGCGGTACGCGGAGTTCAAAGGACTAGCGGAATTGGTTTAAAATTATGACAAATTGTGTACGGAGCAAACGTGGTAAACGGACGAAGTAAATGTTTGCCTGCCTCAGGGGCTCGGTCCTCGTAAACACACGGTTAATTCACCCAATGCCGCCGTCATTAAATTTGCTCGACTTTTTCACGCAGCCAAAGAGTTCTCAAAGGTCCTTCAAACTTGTTGATGAAAATGTGTGTTGTGAAGTGGGGCTACGAATGATTGTAAATACGATTACTTGGCCGCAGAGAATAAGTTTTGCAGTGAAATCAGCGGAATTTACGCTACAGTTTACGCAGCGTGGTCGTGTTCATTAGCTAAGCATCTTAGCCTTCGTGACGACTTTCTTGGGAAAATGATATGGTGGTTTCCCTTTGTCTTTCATATCGTAGCGCTAGTCCAGAGTTTGTAGTTGGTAATAGTGAGCGCTGCTACCCAGTCTTGCGTCAGACCCCTGAGTCGCTTTTGACGACGCTCACGAGTAGAGATGGGTTCATCCTATTCTAAAAAGATGATTAACTCATCGTTCCATAAATTTGGACATTCCATGCGGAAGCGGATGTCGCACTAGTTGCTACAAGAAATAAATTAAGCGAGGCCGGCGATTGGTGCGTGTCATCCACGCGTGCTCATTGACCAATCATCATCATCATCACCATCATGTCAGCCTAAAGACGTCCACTGCTCATGGCCACATAGGCCTCCCCCAAGGCTCTCATTGACCAATAGGAGCGAAGATTTCGTTTGATGACAAGTTTTAACGCGTTTGTTAATGTGTCTCATCTCATTTGTTTACAGTAAACATTACGTGTTTAGCTGCACCTATATAATTCCTTGTAAAAAAATCAAAATTTGCATCCTCGGATGTGAAAACATCATCAGCAAATTTCCTGGTTGGGAACGATCCAGTTGTTTAGTGCGATGTGCCCTTCCGTTGTGAATGAATTGACCCCTGAAAAAGGTCCTCTAAAGAGACAGAAACTAGTTTGATCGTTCGGAACAACAGTTTACTTTTTAGTTGATAATGAATCATGTCTCACGCGAGTTTCTATAACACTAATAAAATTGTGCCCCAACGTTATGATTACCTAGCATTCATTTATTGTACACCATAGTAATCACTTTCGTAATCATAGGAATTTTCAGAGTAGCCCGCTTATTAGACTACTACTAAGAATATAACAGTTACATTTGTTATTTTGACTATAATTGATCATTAGCTTACCTGGACGACGTAGTTTATAAGTACATAGTTTCATTGTGCTAGTTAAGCCGGGAACTAATAGGAGGGGTTAAACACCCCGTTAATATTCCCTCTTCAGTGCTTACCTAACCAGTCCTTGCGCGAAAAATACCTACGAAACTTAATCCAGATTGTTAAATTGGTGATCTTTTTTTACAAGCGTTATATTAACTTGTAACGTATGTATGTACGAGTATGTATGTTTGTCCGGGTGGAGTCTTGCGACTCAAGTTTGAAGAAGATATTTATCTTCATCCGATTGAGCTGAAACGCTGCATACTTGAGTAAGTCAGGTGACAATACAATAATCTGGTATTAGTATCCTGGTGGTCCAGCCAGGACCGTCTCCGCAGGAGGGAACTCTTCAATGGTTGGTCCGATTGACTTGAAATTTGGTTCACCTATAAGACAGATGACAACGCAAGAACAGTCAACAAAAAGTGCAATCAGCAAAACAGCTTGTATCTAAAATTATTTTTTTAGGTTAGGTTATGTAGACATGTCATTATCTTGGAAAACAGTGTCTTCGTCCAAGCGCTAGTAATTTGGCTGAGATCGCCTGGCACATACGAGTAAAGCAATATCAATGCACAGCGCAAAGGAAACTTTGTCTCACTCTTACGTGCAATGTTCGCGCGTATGTGAAGTGAAATTTGTTCGTAAAACACTATTATATACCTTTGTAATGTTACGCATATTACCTACTGTAACAAGTACCTACTCTAGTTGACAATGGAAAAGTGGATAAAGTAAATAAGAGACAATCAGCGGATGTCCAAAGATAAATTAAATATATGACATAGATAAACTTAATATTTTGAAGAGTACCACTCACATATGTGAATATCTGGATTTCTTAATATTATTAGTACATAAGAATATTTCACTATTCCAGGAATACCCGCTCGTGACCTTTGGCTTCGTTATGTCTGGAAATCTGGGTCTGCTGTCTAAAAATGTTTATTATACTTTATACAAATAAAATGAGAAACGGTTCTTTGTGTTATGAAATAAGCTTTACTAATAAGAAAGCTTCATAATGTATGTACAAAATTTAAAATGAACGTCCCAATACGGCAATAGTCTACATAACTATGCGGAAACCCTGCCACGTGTTATCAAACTTGTCAAAACCAAAGTCAAACTTGAAATCAAATTCATTCACAAACTCTACACTACGCTACCTTCAATATCATATCATACTTCAGGCCTTTCCTATTTACATAAATTAGAACACTTAGTTACGAAGGGACTGGTTTAATATTCAGAACTTTGGGACGTAATTCCTATTTAATTTGTTACCAAGTTTATAAATTACATTTGATTAAAGCGTAATATTTTGACGCTAGACGTGTACTTAGGTTGACGATTTGGTGTAACGCTGAGGTATTTAAAGCGAGGCAGGATTAAAAGTTTCCGTGGGTATCATTTTTAAACAGACAACAAATTTTTGACATTAAATACTTGCCCTCGTTTTGTACCTATACTCACGGTCAAGTGAAGAATGACTAAAAGCAAATATGTAAAATTATAAAGTAAGTTTATTTGAATCGAATTTAACTTTTGAATCAAATCAGTTAATCCATTAACCAGACCAGCGGCCACTTCCGTACTCAGTTGTAAGTCATCGTCAGTTGTTGGCAACTCGGTGCTCACCTACACGGGGATCTTTCACTAGAAAGATCACCACCACCTGTTACAATCAGATATTACGTACTGTTGGTCTATTTCTTATTTTAGGCCATCTCTCATCATCGTCATTGGTTCTTTCGTGACGCTTAAACGCTCTTTCCTAAATAGTAGCTGAAGCTTTGCGGCGACGCCCGACTACTAATGCACGCTGTGCACGCACACTACACACATCACCCACGTGTATCCATTGGCCTAGCTGCGTGTGTCAACGTTTCCACAATACTGCAAACAATGCACGCACATATTAAACACGTCACCCCCGTGGGTCTGGGGTGCTACTCCGTAATTCAATCAAACTTCATATCATATCGTCCCTTTCACTCAAGAAACGAACTTCATTTCATCACAAGGCACTTTGACATTTCGATACCTCCGACGCAAAAGGACGTAATATGTTTATTAATCTAAGCTATAACTTCCAAAAACTTAGGTGTTAATATCTTTGATAATCACTGAGTTTTGTAATTGCTAATAGTTGTATCATTTGAACTTTCCCACACAAATCGTCGCATCACAACATTCGATGATTTGCGCCACTTTATTGGTCTTCATCACACCCCACGCTTATAGGATTAACTTCTAAGTTACGACTTTATGCGTAAGCGATAGCCGTTACGTCTTTTTGTTGCAGTTTTTTTTAATTATGGGTCGTGACTCGTACTTACGACTATATGCGTTGCTTTAATAACAAAGTTTATCTGTTCGTATAGTCGTATTTACGACGTACGACTTTATGCAATGGACCTGATTAATCGCAAAAGATTGCAATTTTCTTATACGACCTTTTGATAACGGGCATAAAGTCCTAACTTTCGTTTTTTTTGCAATCATTCAGAAATTATGATATTTATTTTAACAAACATGTTTGTTTCGTGTTATTCAACCCGCTACGGACAGATTATGTCCAAAGTTTAAATCAGTAATTATAGCCCAGCTTGAAAAAATACTTGAAGATTTCTTATCGTACATTTTTGTAAGAAATAAAGGGCTTATGTACACATTAATGTGATATTAAATGTTTACTCCAAAAAGCACTGGTGATCGAAGACTGGACGGAGCCGCGCGCGCAGCGAGCCGGTAATGGCTGCGGGCGACGGCTACGATCGGATTCCCCATAAAATGAAAATGTTTGCACTCTAAATATTTGACCGATATTTGCAACGATCGCGAACGTCTTTTTTAAAAGTAATTTACTGTAATATTCCTAGATAATTTATTCCTGAACCGGAAATTCCAGTCCATTTACTCTACTTTAGCACTTTGGTTCGGCGGAGGGAAAGAAATGCTTTTAATAAAAGTAATTTCAGAACAAATTTACTCGATTTGCCTCGAGTAAAGGTTGAATAATAATTATGACGGAGGGTTCCACTGTAATTTGCTTAAGTTGCCTCACTATAAACATTTCGACAAATCGCCACACTCCGAATTGTTATTCAAAATATTGTTTGGCTCGAATTCTTGCCTTTGAATATTCATTATTTCATTAATTTGTTGGCGTTACTAAAATTACTTCTATAGGTAGAGAATTTCTAAGCTAAAGTAAGTTTTAGCTTTTTATTAGGGTGACAGTTTTTAGGCAATCCTAAGTTGTTATTATAAACCATGTCATGTTTAGGTCGTGTCAGTGATACCTTGGTTGTTGAGCAGTTTAAAAGATACAAAATTATTATTTATCAGTGAAGTTTCTGACAAGGGACCCTTGTGCACGGCATCCGGTGTCAGGTTTCAAAACAAGAACAAAATGTTTTATGTCCTGTTGAGCGAAAATAATTGTATACTATCGCAAGGGTATTAGTATAATAATAGTAGTAATCAGAGTCCTGATTTATAAATTACTAGCGACCCGCCCCGGCTTCGCACGGTATATTATGCATGTATTATACATACAAACCTTTCTCTTGAATCACTCTATCTATTAAAAAAAACCGCATCAAAATCCGTTGTGTAGTTTTGAAGATATAAGCATACATACGGACACGGGGACAGAAAAAGCGACTTTATTTTATACTATGTAGTGATGTAGATTTTAACAGTAACTAGACTCAAAAAATATTTTATTTCTTTTGCTATTTTATCGGTTTGTACTAGTAGCGGAATCAGTTTTAAACTATACTCGGGAGCAAAGAAACCGGGTCATTTTTCATACAACTTTCTACGGGAAGTGTTGAAGTTTCTCGAATAAATTTGTTCTTCTTTATTTAAATCACAACTTTGATTTAACATAGGTAACACAAAATATAAGCTGGAAATACTGTTTCGGGTACGAACAGCACGTGTGACAAGTGGCGTGAGCCATTGCCTTTACCTCGCCTCCGGAGGGTTGCCAGCCGTCCCATAATAATACTAATCAACATTTTTGCAATAACCCAACCTCAGCTCAGACCGCCCTGGTATTACCCTAATTAAGTATTCCTATGTACCGCCCCACTCTAATTTACGGCTTCAACTCGACCTATAAATAAAAGTAAGTTTATTCAAACAAAGCCCAAGGGCTTATCCTTATCTTTTATGACAATAAAAACAAAAGCTCTTGAAGTTATGATTGTACCTATCATTAATATCGTGGGCAGAGTTAGACGTTTCCAACAAACTTTTCTCTTTTTATTCGTAGGTACTTTCATTTTGTTGATACTTTATTACTCATCTAAATAAGCAAGGATTTCGCAATGACCAACTTTTTAAATTCAATCGACTTTTCTTTTTGCAATGGCAAGAGACTCGATTGGTGCTGGAAAAACGTGAAATATAGGTACGTGGTATCAAACGGTATCAATAGCAAAAAGGAATTGTCGCCTGTTCTGGCTACAAGCCAGTATTCCACTTTTTTCCATCACCTAAAATATTACACTGGGAGCGCAGACAGTTGTCTCAAGAATCTCAGAAAATATATTGCTTGGCACTCATATCTTCAAATTCATTTATTATGAATCTGTGGTTGCTGAAACCAGTTAGGTACACAATTTATTCTGATTTATTTATTGTTCATCTGCTGTAAAAAGCGAAGTTACAAGGATTCCAATGAACATAGAACCTCCTTCTTGTTTAAAGACGGTGAAAAAAAAACCGAAATAAAACAAAAATCATGTTAGTATGAATACCGTTGTGACCTTAGCCAAACTATTAACATCTAAGATGTTAGACGAAAGTTTAGCACGCCCTATGATATTAGGTAATAATATGACATCCGGCACGTGAAGCGGTTATACAGTAGTATTAGAACAAAATGTATTGGCCATCTACGTGCACTTATCGTTCCATTAGACGAAATTGTCAATTCGTATGCGGCAGTGACCTCAATCGAGTCACATAATGGCGCGGTCGGCATTTTAGAAGGACCACAGTAATTGCGACAGCCTAATGGATGGGATCATCACGAAGGGTCCCGAATGGATTGACGTATCTATCTACTTTCTCTCGAGATTGTCTCAAAATCTTACTTAATTGTCACATAGCGCCAAACCACTTTAAGCTAAATTGCTATCTCAATCCCTTCCCAGATTTCGAAACATGTATTCAATTCCCGCCACCACGGAATGATCAGCTTGCTTACCTTTTTTTCCCCTATATGCAATAAAGACGAAAACACAACAATTCAGAAAATGCTGGCAATCCCCATAAGTGGAGCTAGGGTATGTGGCTACGCGATCCCTCTTCTACGTATATTACCGAATTCCGCTCACTACCCACTCCGTCGACATCTTGGCAACAATAAGTCAATAGCGAGCTCGCGTTATGACCCATAAATATCTTTGTTTTCTAACTACGTAAAGAGCGATTTTAAATTTCTCAGTGATATAATGGCAACTAACTAACATTATTGGGTCGTATAAAATGATGAGGTCTCGTAAACGTATATCCGAGCGACAATATCCATGTTTCACGCGTTTATGAGCGGCATAGACAATGTCGCACCGCGGACACGCCGTTTGCATATCAACATCCGCGACCCTTCAGCTGGTTCACACACATAAAAAGAGCGCAGTATATAATTTTTCACGGGAACAACGTTTAAATCCGCGAGCTTCTCCGCATGCTCCTTTCACAGAATAAACGGCCATCATTACAGTCGGTCGTTGCACACGAAAAATTCTTTCATGTCCATTCAGTCGTTGGATGCCGAAGCAGTTTGAATAGTGCACCAGTGAAAATAATCGCCATAGTAAAGCACAATCGTTGGTTGGAAGGGTGCCAAGCCATCGCTACGTACGAGCTAGGGACGTGGTTTCCTATGTGTTTCGTTTCGATAGAATTAACAATTTCCCTTGCAATCGGCAGGGAGTCGCGGTCTGCGTGCCGCTGCGCGTCGATAACCGTTCCAGATAAACTGTATTACGCCGGGGGCCGGGTCGTAGAAAAACTCGATCGGATTACTTTTTGTCTTTGTGATACCCGATAGATCTGCGAATTAAAACGGCTCGTGCATTTCCGAACCGTATCCAATGGCATTAATGTAATAGTCTGATTAATGCGTGAGCTTCTGTGTCTAACACTTGACATCGTAGTGTGAGTAGTTATTGTTCTAGTAGTGGGCATATTCCGTGAATACGTTTGAAGCATGTATGTAAACGTGTGCAATAAAGGTGAATGCATGACGGCGTGTTGCCCGTTGACGCCAAACGGATGAACCTTCCGATACAGCAGCACAGGGGAGTTACCATGACGTCTTAATGCTAATCAATTCCGATTAAGTTCAGGTTCGCTCTCTGTCAGATCCATACTAAAAATGTCAGCTAAAGTTTTCTTTTGTTTTAATGAGTTTTTATGTTCTACTAACCAAAGTGAAAGCTCAAATTGTTACTGACATAATGGAGTAAGGTAATTTCAATGTAAATTACCTACATCAAAGCGAATATAAGCACTATACGAATATGACCTACATGAGCAATAAAGGATTGTATTCAGAATAATATATGCGTGGTATTTATTAAGCTTTGCTGTTTTTACTAAGAAATATGCTTAGAAACTGTTTGATTGCCAAATTTCATAAACGGGAGCAAAGGAAAAACATAAAGTGTACCAGTGGCTTCTCGTCCCGCGCAGATGGTAAAGCTCATCGAGGGAATGGGCGAAATTCTTAGGAATCATGTTATAGGCGATGCGGCTAGCAACCCATTACTATTTTGATTCCTTTTTCCACCTATACGCCTACAATCATGCTAAGCGTGGGCTTTAGGTTTTGTTACCTCAGGCTCTGTCTACCCCGTAATATAGACGTATAGACGTGATTTGTGTATGTATGTATAGTTAAAACAACGCATACAAGATGTTTCTACTGTTGACGGTTTACTGTGTAGCTTTAATCACTTACCAAGAGGCCTAATTCAAGTTCAAACTTCATCTCTTTCTGAAAGAGGTCAAATCTCGTTAGGTGTCATTGTTAAAATGGAAGTGACATTGAAATCTAGCCCGGATTGCCGAGTTTTTTAAATCCCCAGTCTATACACAAAAGTATACACTGCTCGACATAATTCTCCTCACAGAATAAGTAAGCTTGAACTATGTCGTGTCGATTGAGGACTTTAAACATAGAAAAACACATCCATTTAGTCATAATTATTTGATTTATGTAGGTATAGTTTTTTCATATGGCTTCCATGCAGGTCTGGAAGCAAAGAAAATACATAGAATGTAGCAGTTGCTTATCGTCCCGCGCAGATGGTAAAAGCCCATCGAGGGAATGGGCATAGGAATCATGACTTTTATAGGCGATGCGGCTTGCAACCCATCCCTATTTTGATTCCTCTTTCCACCTATACGCCCACAATCATGCTAAACGTGGCCTTTAGGTCTTGTTACCTTAAGCTTTGTCTATTTCGTAAGGGATTAAGACGTGATTTGTGTGTGTTACATTCGGTATACTTTGAAAATAGTTCAAAATAGAAGGCTGATTTTAGTTTTTATGACTATTAAAATATTTAATGTTGTAATGTAATTTAGCTATAACGATATTGATGCAAACACGGGTCTTCGAGGGAAATCGAATGTAATCGTACAAACATTTTAAATGGTTATTGCATATTAAATAAATCATTGAGGGCTGGCTATATATCCGACAGAATATCGGAGGGTTTTGGAAGACCTTCTCAAGGTTTATTGCGCATGATAGATACTGACTGCCTGCAACTTCATTTCCATCCTGCGAGAACTTTGCAGTTTCGCGGGATGAAAAGTAGCGTAGGTTAAGGTATAGGTTTCTATTGATAAAAGATTTTTGAGAAACAATTCAGTAAAGTTCTAGATTTTACCCCTAAGTTCAAACAAACATGACTTCTTTACGATATTTGTATAGATTACTGTTAGATATAGACTCGCTCCTCTCAAAAGAGTAGTTTTAGGATTTTCTATGATCCGAGTATAAAAAGGTAACAGGACATGTAAAAAGGAATAAATGTCTTCTTTCTTTCTTTCTTAAAACATTCCCGCGCAGATCTTAGGAAATCTTAGGAATCATTTTATAGGAGATGTGGCTAGCAGCCCATCACTATTTTGATTCCCCTTTCCATCCATACGCCCACAATCATACTAAGCGTGGTCTTTAGGTCTTGCTTAGGCTCTGTCTACCTCGTAAGGGATAAAGACGTGGTTTATGTATATTATGTATTTATGCAGCAGCTTTTATAGTTCGAGCGAAAAGTGTGCTCCAAGTTAAATATTAATTTTACGCTATCAACTTTTTTCGCGAAGACCGACCCCCAAAAGACAAAATAATGGCGGCAGTGATTGACTTCCTATTGATCTCTTAATCCCCGTTTGATGAAAGAAGCACTAATTCCCGAGTGCTAATGGATTTAATTTCGTCTCTGTAGACAAACGACGGTGAGCTGGTGCGTGGGCCACGACGGATCCACGATTTATTACATTTTTTCATTCACCTTTGTCAGTGGCACATTGTTCGCGATGTCCGCAGAAAGTAAATAGACAATACAACGTCTGGCTCGCCGCCAACCGTCTCACGTTCTCAAGGAACGGCAAACTTCGTTTAATTTCGCCGACAATTGACAAAATTTAAATGAAAATTAATTAAAAGACGTTGACGAACTCAACAATGGATGTTGTTTCGAGTTGGGACTTTGACGGGATTAAAATGCCACGCCTTTGTAAATTACGTCTAAGATAATCCTTTTACAATAATCCCACTCAAACCCCACAATTTGTAAGGCAAGACACTCGAGCCGCGTCAAATTATCTCAAATTTGGTTAATTCCATAAAAGTGGTTCGCTTTATGTCTTGCAAATCGCTTTATGTACACTAACAAGATTACGCTGGAGTTGTTGCAGCTAATAGAGAAACATATTTTCATGTGCTTTTGTTTTGGTAATTTAATACATTAACAGCTCAACGGTCGTTGCGGAGTTACGCTCGTAACTTAATAACTTGCCTTACTTAAGCGCATATTAACGGTACGCATGTGCTCACTATGATTCTATTAGCATAAGTTAATTTATTCGCTTAGAACAAACCTCTCTACTATTTATGCATGTTAATTATTTTAAGCAAATAAGCCGTACACGGTGCGAGATATTATTTTGCATTTCTACGTCTGCCTGATCTTCTAACCAGTGTAATTTTAATTTGTCGTATTTGAAGACAAATTAATGATGTAGGAAATAAGAAATAAGAAACGTTTATTTTTTAAACCGTATACAATTGTGATAACATGTTTTTTATAAGTTTCAACAGTTTGTCCACTTCGGACGTACCTACAATATTTAAGTACCTTGTTACATAATAAATTAGTATCTATGTATTTTTTTGATGCAGGGTTAAATCATCGGTAGCTATGTAAATACCTAGCTTATCCCTGATTAGATCTTGTAAAATTGGAATGGTATGTCTTGCTAGGGTGGCAGACATTGCGTCACTCTGGACAAAAAAAAACAAAGGTTTTTTTTACTTTTCCCGTGGCTAAAGTTAAATCAGTGTGCTACGAACGCTGCTACGGCGTAGCGCTACATAATTTCGCGTAGCACTTCCTATCGATACCCGGCACTGAACATTAACATTATTTTTTGTAGTTTTTATAGCATGAGTACGAGTATATAGAAAATAATAGTTCGGCATCACAGACTTAACTAAATCAAGTTTAAATTTCTAAACGACACTGAAAATTAGAACACAGAAAAATCCGAAAAGTAAATCTATGGCCGGGAATCGAACCCAAATCTCGTCATTCCGTGACGCGTGCTATACTATACCCCTACACCACCCATAGCAGGTGGGTAAGCCTTCGAATTTTTCTATCTGTTACTAGCTGTCACGTGACCTTGTTACTATGCGATTTTTTTTATTGTCGCTAAGCGTCATCTGTTTGAATGATGTGTCTGTACACAATTACAAACTCCCGGTAAAACCTTACGTAAACCTAAAAAATCAAGAAGTAAAATTTCTTGATTCATTTGATAGTAAATCAAGTTTATTCCAAAAAGTAGGTGTGTTCTTTAGCGTTGTTTTATACAAGCTCTCAGATATTTTTCTTCCTATTTGTTAACCTTCCAAAAATTCTTTTGTTCATCTTTTTCACATTTTTCACGAGTGTTGAACTTATTGTTGAACATACAGAACGTTATACCGAGATTGCTACAAGTTGACAGTGCACTGTCAACATTACAGCGTTCCAAACCAGCTCAACAATTCTGGGGTCCTAGTGAAAAGGGGGATAAGTCTGATATAAATGAAAAACCATTTTCTATTCTATTGTAAAAGGGGTTAAGACTAAAATAGCTACGTAGAAAATTCAGAATTATACCCCTTTTCACTAGGACCCCAGAATTGAAGTTGGCAAACGTACAATAGTTTTGGGGTCATCGTTAACTTGTGACAGCTTTGTCTCGTAATGACCAGTTAAAAGAACCATGACATACAACTGTTCTAACCTAAAACGACATTCCGGGCAAATCAAACTCCATAATTTGCTTGAATTTTGACATTATTTAATAAACATGTCTGGGAATTTTTCAAAATACATCACTCAAAAGTGAATCACCTTTTAGAGAAACAAATGCAAATATGAAACACCCGCAAAGACGCACCCCCCCCCCCCCCCACACACACACACACACACACACACACACAAACACACACACACACACAACCACACACACACACACAGACACACACACAAGTACATACTTGCATATACCACACCTCTGCTCAGTAATCTGTTACAACTAGCCTCCGATAAAGGGACCAGACTGAAAACCAGCGCTGGGTTGTAACCCAGCGCACGCTGATACTGGTACCCGTTGCCGGAACATAGCCCGCCTAGTGTGTCTCTTTGTTTTTTTTTTCTTCTTTAGTCTTGAATCTGTTGTCAACTTAACTTCTATCTGCTTATGTTTTGGCAATAAATGTTTTTTATTTATTTATTTTATTTTATTTATATAAATATGTGTATTGCTAAGAAAATAAGGCTTCAACTAATTTTCCAATAGTTGACTAGATTAATTAGGGTTGTGATTTTCATCCAATCTACTCATACTTTAAATTCAGCACAATTGTTCACCACATTCCACGATCGTTTTCCTTCCTTGTCGTATAAAAATATCGATCCATTACAATGTTACTTACGTAGATCAACAATTCCTTGTCATTATTCTGTCCCATCAGTGAGAGGACAAAAGTAGTACAATTTGTTAGAACAAACGTTGTGTCTTATTGCACTAATGCTTAGCAGATGACCAATTATGGAAGAGGCTTAAAATTACCCTAAAAATACATGTTTGGTAGAAAAACCTATAAACTTACTATTTAAAGAGTGACCGAGGAGAATATAATGTACGTATGTATGGAGAGTGACAAGAAAAAGTTGATCCACCTCAATACCTCCTTCATCTCATCTCCTGCCTATATACGTCCCACTGGTGGGCACAGGCCTCTCAGATTCACTGAAAAGCTCATGGTAAATTTCAAATGTAATATCACACATGCATTCCCAAAAACTCAGAGGTGCGCGCCCGGGCTCGAACAAACGACCCTCTGCTTGAGAGGCCACAGGTCAAACCTCTAGGCTACCACGGGTTTTAATCCCTTTTCAAATAGTTCTAATTTAGCTATAGTTTACAGGTAATCATCATCATCATCATCAGCCTATGTTAGTCCACTGCTGGACATAGGCCTCCCCTAATGAGCGCCATAGCGCCCTGTCTTTAGCTTGACGCATCCAGCATCTGCCTGCAGTCTTTCGCAGATCGTCATCCCACCTGGCCGGAGGGCGTCCTACACTACGTTTGCCAAGTCGCGGTCTCTACTCAAGAACACGTTTACCCCAGCGGTTGTCGGTTCTTCGCGACCACTTCAGCTTGCTAATTCTTTGAGCTATATCGGTAACTTTGGTTACAGGTAATAAACGATTATAAATTCAGATGACGAGCCACGTATGACCTTGCGGCTCACAGATCCGCTGACGTGAAACCAAATACCGTTGACGACTCGAATTCGCACACGTATTTAATTCGCGGGCGCGGCTCGGGAGAAATTTCACGTTTAAGGTGATTACCATATTTACGACTTGGTGTCATTATTTAGCTGTAAAATAGTGTCGTGAATAATAATCGTGCACGGTTTCGCTTAGTTTGAAAATTTAACTCGGGGCATATTCGTGTACGTGACTATTATTGAGGGTTATATCAAACGAAATACGATTTACCGAGTTCGCAATGGGGACACTAGAGGTGCTAGTGTCGCGTGAGGTTCAATAACATTCACTCTATACTGGTTTTATCGGGCTTCGTGACATAAATTATAGTTTCTTTCATTTATTTACCTGTTGAATAGTGATCTTTTCCTTTCTGTGGCAGGTTAGCTGGAAGAGATCCCTTCTTAGGGATAAGTTCGCCTTTGTACTATTTTCTCTGTATTACTGTATTTTTATATTTTTTTATGTGCAATAAAGAGTTTACATACATACATACATACATCTCCTTCGTTAAATTATCGTAAATATGGATTATTTGGCGATGAATGTGAACGCTTTAAAAGCGGATTCCTTTTTTTTTAACAAAAATGATAGTTATTTGTAATTAATAAACTTAATTAAATTCAAGATTTAAAACTTTGTTTCGGCGGCGATCTTACAAAATTGCCTTTGATAGCTATACCTATGGACCTAAGTCAACAGTGGCGCCAACTAGTGAGCAAAGAAACGATAGTCCCCATTGTAAAATTACTATTTTCATTCTTATGGGCTGTACCATGACTTAAAAAGACTTAGATGAAAGGACTCGCGATCTACAAGTACGTCGATATAATTTCGTGAAACAGAAATAATACAAAATCATTTCAATTTTTAATTTTCTTAGAGTGACTAAGGCCAAATTAATAGATACGACCATACTCTGCGTTATAAGAATAAAGTTATGCATAAAACCATTATACAATACTAGCAGACTGCAGCTGTCTAGCTATTGCACGCAACTTCGTCTGCATAGAATTCGTTGATCGCTATCCCGCAGGAATTTCGCAATTTTCCGGGATAAAAAGTAGCCTATGTGTTATTCCAGACTATAATCTATGTATGTTCCAAATTTCATCCAGATCTGTCCAGCCGTTGTGGCGTGAAAGAGTAACAAACATCCAAACATCCATTCTCACAATCTTCCACATTTACATATAATATTAGTAGGATTTAGTGTAAGTGACTCAGCAATCGCCGCTGTGGTAACCATTTTATAATCTCATTTAGACTATGTTACTGTGTTACTGCGCGTTACACGCACTTAGACGGTATCTATATTTCATGAAAATTCATAATTTAATTTTCACATTTTATCAACCACGGTGTTAGCTGTTTGTTCCTATGCATCCGAATAAAAGCATTAAATAAACCCACTGATTCCGTATACACGCTTGTAAAAAAGAAACCTCAGAATTCACCGCTAAAAATAATTTATACGGCGTGTATAATATTTTTCAAAGACACCTTCACAGGAAACCAACAAAATGTTTACGCATCGCGAATTTCCCGCTTCATCTATGTATTTATACGTTTTATGTTTATTTGACAAGGGAGATAGCCGCGGTGTAAAAATGTTTATGAGCAATATCGAGACGTGGAACGGCCTATATCATCTGTCATTGGCCAGACCATGTTTTTAATTTAAACGTAACCATTAACAGCCGTTAGAATTGCTTTTAACTCGCATTTAAAAACCTGCTAATTACAAAAAAGGAATTATAAAGAGCCGTATCGTAACCAAGAGTCAAAACACGTGGTTTGAGTTTTAATTTGAAGTTTTTTGAGATGTTTTGTATTGTATTTTATACTAAGCGTTTTACACCTCCACTGAACTTAAATAAAATTTTATTTTCTTCTTTCCATCCTTAAAGCTGCCTACAATTTCATAGGTTTTAAATATTTTAAGACATCATTTCACATCATTGATCCACTCGCTATTGCGCCGAAAACGACTTTAAGAGTTGTTTTGCTAGCACACTTTCAAGCAGCTGATGTTATATCTTGAGTATAAATGATCGATGCTTAAAATCGAATGAGATGAAAAGGAAAGTTGCTCAAACCGAAGCAACTCGCATTGAAACTCCGCGAGATTCTCAGGTTCAAAAGCGAGCCAATCAACTTTGAGCATCTCGAGAGCCAGTTAAAATAATGTGCTGCACTTAGTCAGGTATTTTAGGAGTGGGCGTTCACGGGCTATCGACCTTGTTTGATGACTGGGAGAGATTTATAGCGCCATTTTCATTTATTCGAATCGGGAAGACGCGGTTTTTATAGCGGCACAGGGTATCCGTCTGGATATTAGGAGTAGGTGTGGAAAAATTGTGACTTAGAAGTGGATTCTATCTATGTTTATGTTAGTGAAGGGCAAGCACAAAAAGGTGCTAATATGTGCTTCTTATTTTTGGGAGGTACCTACTTATCAGGAGGTAGCTATCATTACAGAAGTTTTGGGGGTGTTTGTATATCAACCGCTGGCCTGCATTTTGCCGTAGTCATAAGTAGAATAAAATTTGCAGTGTAAGGAATTATTTATTATACTAGGTGGAACGTAACTAATTTAAAGAGCCTCTGTACTAGGTAGGTATACCTTTAAACTAGAAACTATGTTTTAAGACAGGTAAAATCCAAATTTCAAAGTTTTCTACGCTCAGTAGTATCGGCTGTGTGGTGATAATTTTATAAATTATATGGTAATGTATATAACATAACAAATCAACAAAACAAAAACCATTTTTTTTTGTTCCAATTCCCATCCCTAACCTATACATTATATTGTACGTTACTTATGTAACACGGCATTTTCGTAAAAGTCCCTGGTTACGTTCCAACCAGTAAAGGAAAAAATATCCTGGCTGTAAATTACGGAGGTAAGTATCGGTAGAATCGAATCTAGAGGTAATCGATACGTTTAGCTGTCTTTTCGGTTAGCTATCATTAACTGAATAGGGATGTGCTTATCCCATCTCTAAGATTTCGGATCCAAGAGCTCTCCGGGCATTTTATGCCAGTTGTGTACAATTCGCGTTAGTAGAATAATCTTGTAAACATTGGAACGGGATTGTTCTTGTTTCTTTCCTCCAATTAAAAGTTTCTGCAGACGGAGGGGTTGGTACGGCGTCAAGTATTTGTTTACTCGTGTAACTTGTGCTTATAAATGGGTTATTTTAGGACATACAAGATATTGATACAAGAGTAGGTAAGTAATTTTTTGTTGGTAACTTCAATATTAAAGTAGGTAAGAAGCATTTCAATTAAAGTTTTTGTGACCAGTTTTGATACATTTGGCAAATGCCAAGTTACGTGTATATTCAAAGCACCATGTATGTTTGTCTATGTCTTACACATAGTCAATGCGACAGATAAAGCAAGCTAATATTAAATTAAAATACGTGTAAACATTATAATTTATATCGTTTTTTGATAAATTAGAACGAATCACATACTCCGTAAAAAATAAAATTCCTATGCATCACATCAAAATAAACTAGTGATGTGATTTCCATCAGTTGTTTCACGTCATGGTTAAAATGACCAATAGCCTCATGCAAGTCATGCTTTTATTAATTATCTTTTAAAAAACGCTCAACTGCGACTCGGATTCGCATACGACATTTTGATTTTCGTACTGCCATACAAATAACATTATTAAGGTTGATCATTAATACATTGAAAGCTTCATGACAGGTAAAATGGTATAAGACATTGATAAAATTACTTAACTCAATTTTGCATCCAATCTAACAAGCGGCTGTCGGATGGACGCGTTCAATTAAAAAATAATCGCTTTATCGCACCCGAGAAAATAACAACAAGGACTGGGAAAAACAGAGTGGCGACGTTAAGTTGGGGGTCAATGTTTGACATCAAGCCTGCAAGTATGCATACTCCAAAACGCTTAGCATTCCTGCATTACAACGAAATTTGCGCTTGAGCATTTTGCCCAGAAAATGAATTCAAGCCGTAGTTTCTTAATTCCATTTCAATTATAAAACGAATATTCCCCATTTTCGAGTGCTTGGTCTCGAATGTCAACGGCCTACTTCGAAATAGTAACTAGACAAGTAAGTAAGTAAGTAGATGCTTTATTGTACAGATATAAAGAAACAGACGTAATAGAATAGTATTATCAACCAAGGAATTTCGTTATTACCCTAAGGTTCGAGTCATTGAAGTATGATTTTGTAAACGCCATAGCCTATTTTCACTTGCAACTCAATGCTATAGTCAGCCTTATTTCTATCTGAGGTAGGATCACTCATTTTAAGAATTTATTAAGCAAATGCAACAACTGTACTGGACTGTCGGGCTGGTAACTGGACTGTATATGTGAACTAGTCAAAAATTTGATTAGAGCTGTAGTTTGAAGATATAAACCATTTATACCCCTTTTGAGTCATGTGCTTTCAAAAATCGGGCCCAAGAAGGGCAAGTTATAAAAACACATCTCTGAAAATACTTAATGCACTTAGCTCCTACACTCTTTGGCTTTAAAGATATACCTAAACTGCAGCTGATTCAAATTGCACAAAAGACCACTTAAATAACCAGACGATAACTTTAACAGTAATAGGTAGGCAACCAGACCTAACTGATTGACCACGTCCTGTTTAATTCTATTTTTGGTTACCTATTCTTAAGTGTTAACCTGTGTAGTAAAGAAAAAAAATATGCGAAAGAGATAAACAGAAATTTGAACTAAACTGAAACAAAGTCGGTTATGACTTAAAATAAAGAATAGCTCATTCTATTAAATAAATATTATCATTAGATTTTTAAATTCCTGTTTGGATTTAAAGTAATAAAAAATATATATTGTACTGCGTTAGTAAAGTTACAAGTACTTTTTACGGAAATTACTACTGTATTCTTAACATCAATGAGTGCTATTAACTCTTATGAATGAATGAAATTTATGAATGTTTTAGATAGGTAAAAAACAATCAAAAATGTAGGCAGGTACTTGAGTACACTTTAAAACATTGATACGAAAGTTCTATTTACGACATATTACTCACCACATAAAGTTATAAGCGATATAAGCTTCATTTTAACGTTTCTTTGTAACATTTTTTTAAAATTACAACATTAGTTCATCAACTTCACATGCACTTCAGTTAATTACAATTCCAGTAATTACTTAGTCACATGATAATGACAATTTCACCAACGTCAAAGTTTTCACAATCCTGGCAGGTTTTAAAAATAAAAACTTGACAACTCAAACAGACAGTTTTCAACTTCAGTTTGAATTCGGAAAACTTTCGTTGATTGTCAGTTGTTTAACTTGTTTACAAATCACCGAACGCGATCGTACTCCATTTTGGAATGAGCACGGGCCGGGCGTGCTTCCCGCGCGAAGGCCGGTCGCCGTATGTCCTTGGTTTTCCCGCTAGGGTAACGTCATGCGCACTGTGAACTCCCCCTAAAGGGTCCTTAAGTGGATTAAGTTTTTAAACTTTGACAATTGATAAAATGAGGTAGACTTTGTTAAGTGAAAAGTTGAAAATGAAACATTGTTTTGATTATTGTTATAAAATTTCAGCGCCGAATCGAATTGGAAGCTGGATTATCTTTTTTGCGTCTTCATTTTCTTACGTCGAACCCATGTCACTTTATTCTCATAGAGGGATACATTTTTGATAGATTTTTTTATCTTGAAACGTCCGCCAATCTTATTAAGATGTCAGATAGGGATGAGGCATATTTTCAAATGTATCTACTTATAGAGTTCACAGATCTCTATGTTTTGATTATAAATGTGAAGAGTTTGATACAGTATTAAAGTTTACAGTTCTAAAGAGCCACAAGAGACTCTAGTATGTATGAAGAAGTAAGTAAAGGTGAATTTCTCTCCTGGGCTACGGCCATAATGCGTTTTATGAGGCATCGTAAACTTGCCTTACTCGCATTAAAAAATGGCTGTCTAAAATCCAAGTCACATCATATTTTATTCATTCCAACAAAATATTAGAGATTTTTTTACTGATTTAACATTTAAAATGCTTTGTATCTGTGATAGAAGTTGTGTTAGCATTACAATTTTGAGAATACCACGGTTCTTTGACTACAAAATTAACACGTAAATACGTACAACAACAGAAAATACATATAATTAATGTTACTTTGTATTGCGGTTTATATTATACTCCTCTTGCGTTGCGGGTGTCCATGGGCATTGAAATTTCATAAACGCATTATAGACAGGACTTTAACTCTAACCTTTTATTCATATAAAGTTAAAAACCCTTTACACTAAAACGTACGTTTGTCTGCTTGCGATGGAAAGACAAATGAATGTAAAGTTAAACTGAAACTATGTAGCGAATTTAGATAATGAGATGTAAATACAGATGGTTTATTATCTACGAATATATCTCATATCTTACTCTAACGTTACCTTTAGGTACGAGTACATAACATATAGCTGATTTCTGAACAGACACGCAGGCCAAGCCTTAATATTCGGATTAATACAAGTAATGACGAATATCCCTTCACTTTCCTGCTAATACGGCACGTGTTTTTTCCCACGCATTTTTTCAATAATACGACCAGTGATTGATCTTCCGATCCGGTCGCTCCCACAGAGCGACCACTGTCCTCTGCCTGAAATAATTTGGTACTTCCTCATATAAATTGCTGTTAAAGAAAACCCAATTGAAGTCGATTGTCGAAATTGTCTAAATAATTGTGTTCTAAATGTGTCAAAATAACATTAAGTGCTTTATCAATGGACCTTCCGAGGCTATCAATACATACATAACAAGATAATACGTCATCAATTGCACACAAGCGCAATTGGTACAATCATAACATAGTTGTGGGGTGTGCCACAATAGAGAGATCTCTCTCCAGGCAGATGTTATGCCTGGGGACCGAAGTCCATAGGAAGAGAGTTGAAAGTTGTATTTATGCAGCTGCGTTGAGAAACTTCGTTATCGGCATGTAGAACGATGTGACAGCTGTCATTAGAACTGGCGCTAGCTACTAGAGTGTCGAAGTAGTTATGTAGAGGCCAACTAGGTGGCGCTAGGGTCGCTACATAGTTATCACGCGTTTTATACCAGATGTGCGTGTCAAAAAAACTACTTTTTAATCAAATTAATTTATGAGGTTCGAAATTATGGGATGACATTAAAGGAACTAAATCGACGATTTTTTTACTGTATACCCTGTTAACGTTTACCTTAAGACTGTTTGATAGAATGATCACTAGGTAAGTATAATTCTTCTTTGGCAAAAACAGAAAATATTTCGGATTTTTTTAAATTTAAGGTTGATTAAGTATGTTTATTTTCTAACGTTAATGAAAAAATATTATGGTTTCAGTTCAGTATAATTTATACGAAACGACCATTCGGTCACACACGAGTACATACGTCGTACACTACCCTCGTTTTAATTATATGCCCCATTTACAGGTCACTATGTATAAATTGCTGCTAGAGTCATGTCAAACCCAAATGAAGTTCCGCTAACTTGGAGAATATTATGCAGCTGGGAAATTCGAGATTTTGACGTGAGTGTAAAGTTATTCGCCGCGTCAAGGCGATACACGCAAGTTGAAATATAATATTATCCTGTTATACCGGTTAATACGCCTGGACTGAATCTGCCCTTATTCGAATATTTAGTATCTAACTTGAATATCAGTCGTATTTAGAGGTACAAGAATGTAAAAAATAAGATAGATAGGTTGGTTTACAGACTTTTAAAAATATACATTTTTAACGGAATCAACCAATTATTCAATTAATTCCTTTAAGAGTTCCCATAATGCAACATAAACATAAGACATTAAAATCTTCGGATTACGAACTAGAATATAAAAATACTTCGTTTTCACTTGATTTGGATGGAACAAAATCTACCAATTTATTAAATTGGCGATTATCAAATTGAACCAATTAGGGAAGAGCATTTTTGCTGAAGCCACCTTTTGCTTTTATACTTACCATTTTATAAAAAATCCAGTCATTCTATTTATTAGCCACAATAACGGCTAAAGTTTTGGATGGTGTGCTTGATAAACGATTATATTGTAATATGAAACTTCATGACGCTCAGTTCGGTTTCAATCCTGGTTTGTCCACTGAATCTGCAGTATACTGTCTCAAGCATACCATCCGCTACTACACCGATAGACAGACACCAATATATGCATGCTTTTTGGACCTCTCCAAGGCGTTCGATATGGTCTCCTATGATATGCTTTGGAAGAAAATACGTTTAGAAACCACTTTGCCAGCAGAAAATCTCTTGCTTTTAAAGCATTGGTATGGGAACCAGACGAACGTTGTGAAGTGGGGGAATAGCTTCTCTGATGTGTACAGGTTGAGTAACGGGGTGAGACAGGGCGGTTTGACGTCACCTAAGTTATTCAATCTGTACATAGATGGACTTATTAAGGAGCTAAGCAGTACAATGGTTGGGTGCTCAATTGGTGGCCGTATCATCAACAATATCAGCTATGCTGATGATATGGTCTTGTTGAGCCCCTCAATTAACGGACTGAGGAAATTAATAAAAATCTGTGAGCGGTATGCGGTGGTCCATGGACTTAGATATAACACAAAGAAGAGTGAGTTGTTACTTTTTAAAGCAGGCGCGAAAACATACGAGACTGTTCCATCTGTCGTCCTGAACGGTGCTCCACTCAAACAGGTGAAAGTTTTTAAGTACCTTGGTCACTGGGTCACCGATACGCTCAATGATGATTTGGACATGGATCGAGAGCGCAGGGCATTGACTGTCAGATGCAATATGCTTGCCCGCAGGTTTGCACGGTGTACGAATGAGGTCAAAATAACTCTCTTTAAAGCCTTTTGCCAGACTCTCTACACCTGCAGCCTGTGGGTTCGCTTTACGCAGAAGTCCTTCAATGCTCTAAAAGTCCAGTACAACAATACTTTTAGGATGCTGCTGCGGCTGCCCCGTTTCTGCAGTGCATCCGGCATGTTTGCGGAAGCGCGTACAGATAGTTTTGGAGCAGTGATACGCAAACGAATATCGTCAGCCATGGATAGGATGAGGGGCAGCAGTAACAGCCTCCTACGTGTAATATCGGAGGATATGTCGTGTCCGATACTGCACCACTGGACCAAAGTGCATGTTACCAAAAGCGCCTGGTAACTTTTTTCTGTAGAATTGATTAAAATGTATATTTTATATAATAAGACTAACATTCATAGAATAAGCCACGTACTAACACAATAATGTAAAATAATGTATGAGTCATGTAGTTGCTCGAAATAAATAAATATTATTATTATTATTATTATTATTATTGTCTAAGCTAAGTAAGGCGTTATTAAATGCTCCCAAGTTCCACAGCCACTTCTTCCTTTTTATTATAAGTAACCTACTCGGATTTTTACTATGTCGACATTTTCCCTAGCGCACTTCCACATGTCCTGAAATAGGGAGCGAGCATGCCACGTCGACTCCCATTTACCCATGCGGTTTTAAATGGGTACGAGACGGTACAGGGGCGCTATTGTGGACTTTTACAGAGCACAGACGAAGATTATAGCTGACGGCGTTGCTCGTAATAAGTACTTGCGCTATTTAGGTCAACACACACTTAGCGGGAACCGAGAGTGGTGTAATTGTACCTATACGCGAACACAATCCACTCAGGCTTGTCAGAAAATCAAAACTGACTATCACAACACACGAAAAACGCGTTCAATAGACAAAATAATATACAAACTTCATGGGATTAGAGATTCAAATAAGGGATTTTCAAAGTGGGGGGCGTGCCACCCAAGGGGGGCGCAGAGACGCAGAGACTTGTAAAGGGCCTGGGCCGTTAACACGGTCCAAGACCTTACATATTACCCTAGTTTTCGTTATGGAATGAACATGAAACAGTTATCTTCCTACCCCACCACAACTACACTTGCTAGTTACCAGCCAGCAAGTCAAGCGTTAGCTACATTTTTGGGTCACAAGTAAATGGATCAAAGTTAATAGGAGAATCTACGTGCGATGAAAAGATAAAAGCTAAGTTCTTCCACTTTCTCGGCGTCATTGCTATGCACTCTCATGCCAAATTACCTACAGCTATCTACTTAGTTTACTAAGTGTCTCTGAGAAAAGCTACGGACAACAAGAGAATCAGACAAACATGATAAAACTACGACGGGTTCTGTTTGTGCCATTTTGACTATTGAATGCTGAAAATCATGCAAAAAATGTGACTACTTAGATGTGATAATTTTATATGAATTATTTTTTCATTTACCTGGTCTTGGACATGGCTGTAGCTACTTATTCGTTAAATAGACATTTAGCCAGTCGGGGCATTGGACTTCATTACGCATTCTCTTAAACTACTCCATCTGCTAATACGAATGATATCTAGAATTAGGTGACACTTCTGGGTTAGGAAATATTAAATCATGAAAAACCATCTGTTGCACCTGCCTTTTCAAGAAAAATAAGTTTCCGAAAATGAACTTAATAAACAACCCCCGTGATTGTTTCGTGATTTATTTGGGTCCCCCCTTCCCTTTCGAAGTATCGCGTGATTTATGGATATCCCTAACGTGATCAGTATCTCTACCTCTATTGTAAGATTTGACACAACAAACCATCTGGACAATATCAACGCGTCTCGCGTATCAATATCAAACTGTTTTTATACTGTTCGACAGTCCAATTCCGTCAGCGACGTTTGTTGACAGAAAACTGTAAGGGCAAGGACAAGACGCCTACACTTACCCCCTTATTCATACATACATACATACATAAATCACGTCTTTCTCCCTTACGGGGTAGACAGAGCCTAAGGTGACAAGACCCAAAGGCCACGCCAGGCCCTTATTCATAAACGCTCTATTGGGAGAGTGCAAAGCGGGTGGAGGGGGTAGCCTAAACGATCACAGCGCTCGCTACGGCTAAAATTGTCATTTTTGTCGCTGACTTGAGCTGTCAAATCCATATTGCAGTAAAAAATTTCTAATCGTTTTTGAGATAAAAATATGGTCCTGGTAAGATGTGTTGTTGTGAATTGTAATAACACCAAGAAGAATAGCGACTGTAAATGTTACCAATTTCCAAGACCATGGTGGAAACGAGACCAAAGAAATAAGTGGATATTTGCCGTAAGAAAAAAAAAGTAAGTTACCTAACCTCTAAAATTTCACTGAAAACAACAATTTTAATATTATTGGCAATAATGTTACTGACTACCATTGTCCAAAATTGTGTAATATAGTAAAATAACACATGATTTCATTAATGTTTTTCACAATATTTACTTACTTTTTGTTTGACAGCGGTGACAATAATGTCCATAATGGCCGCCTGTCACGTGGCGCTGTCGTCGCGCTCGGTCCCAATAGGCTTCTGCTAACTTAGCAATCGTTTGTCATTATCTGTGAAAGGTAAATGTCAAAGTGACAGATAAGGACAAACGATTGCTAAGTTAGCAGAGGCCTACAGAGCGTTTATGAATAAGGCGGTATAATGCTATAGCCTTGAACGAAATTCTGTCCAACGCTCTGTCCGCGACGCGACCACAGTTTCTCTGGGAATGTACTCACAAATGCGTAATTCAGAAGTTCGTATCATACCGTCCCTCTCACTTGACCATTAACGACCATTAGTGCAAGCGAAAGGTACGATACAAATTAGAAATATGTATATTAATATTATAACTTCGGAGTATAAAGCCACTTCACCGTCGAGATGCTCACGAATATCTGATAACTAACACAGTATATTTACAATGTTTTATAAAAAAACACCGCTGCCTGCGTCGCCGGTCGCGCAAAAAAATGTAAGTAGGTAATTATATTGTATGAAATTAAAGCTCAAATTTATTTTTCGTCCACTTGAATAGGTTATTAACACTGCAATTGTCTTGCACTCTACCGACTCTTTTTTTTTATTGGGCACATTTTTCACCGCTTTCGAGTAAGAATTATGCTTTCAAAAATTGTGCTAGAGGGGTAAGTAAGTAAGTACATAAATATCACAAAAGAAAACGAAAAATAATGTACCTACTTTACACTCCCCGTTGTAACCCCCCCAATGAAAACGACTCTTAAATAAAAGGTAAAGTTCAAACACCTTAATCTAAATCTTTATCTAAAAACTTAATTTAAAAATCTAACCATAATTAATATAATCTAACACCTTGGCCTGGTGATTCGTCTAGCGTTTATAGGACCTACATTGTGATTAAACATACAGTAACCCAAAGAACTTTAAGTGAAAAGCAAGAATGAATCCTAACATTTGATAACACTAAAAATACTTAAGAATACCTAATGAATTTACTACCTAGTTGTACTATTCTTAGACTATAAATGTATCAGTATTGTAGAGAGTACCGGGGCCACAATGGCCCCGGGTGGAACTCCATCCTTCCCCTATTTCCACCCCTACGCCACCAGCTAACAAAATAATCCTTCGTGAAGAATCATGTTGCTGAAAAACTAAGCACTAACAATGGTGCTAATTAAAGTTCTATAATACTGACACAGTTTCTACACTACTGAACTCTACTTTCAATAACTATTTGATTTACTTATCCTCTATGGATATTATGACTCTATTAATTCCATTAATCAGATTTTACCATACTTTATTATTATTAAGATGATAACAGGTCCTTGACCTCATTTTGATGTCAATGACAGTTCTCTTATAACTAAGGTTTACTATTCTTTACTTTCTGTTAATAATATATAACGGGAATGAAACATAAAGAGTTCTTAACGAAAGTGGTTATACTTATAAATATCTACTATTATTTCTAACTTAGTCTAAGAATATTATACTGCAGAATGGTTATCTCAAAGTTCTGAACACTAGAAGGTATGGCATTATAGTAGTATTTCTATAATAGACAGAATAAAACATTTCTTGGTTTTTTTTATTTATGAAATTAAATACAATTCAAGTAACTACAGCTTATGTTGGATATTCCCCCTCGTGGTGTAGAATTCTCAACGGAGTTCACTGTACTCACTGGTTTAATATTACTTCCTTTTATGCGGAATCTGAATTTTATAATTTACCCCATCTATTATTTTATAAGATGTGTTGAATAACTGATTATATTAGATAATCAGTCAACTTATTATTTTAAACTCTACCTTGTGCTAGCAGTCATGTATTGAAACAACCATCCTTAACTTGAAATTTTATAAAACTAACTTAACAAAACTACAACTTAACTACTTATTAAGCTGGAAATATTTCCAAATATATTAGGTGTGTATGACTCTAGTCTAAACTAGCTCTGTGATGAAAATCAATCTGGAGGATTGGCCTCATATTTAAATTAATCATGTGGTGAGTATGAGTATTCAGAGATCATCCGGTGTAAGAATCACTCTGCTAACTAAGCCCTAAAACAAGGTCCCTGCCTACTTCCCTAACATTCCTACGTTGTACTTTAAGCTTGTCCGAGACCCCTAGCTCTGTAGGCAAAACAACTCTAGGGAACGACCCTTATTTACATTTAGTGTAATGTTAGATTTGCGAGGTGCAATGCAAATCTCCTAAACTCATAACAGCAAAAGATGGTGTGTTCCTACGGGTCCCTAACACGTCGGCCTAAATGTTGCTAGTTCCCTGGCAATATAGCCCCTAAGAGGAGGGAACCAGCGGAAAGGATACTTAACATTGTGTATAAATAATTATTATAAATAATGAAACGACTTTCTGATAACTTTCACGCCTGAAAAGATGCGTCTTGCGACAACCCAAATCCATGGTACAAATATCAGACGCAGTCCATCAGAAAACCGTGTGAGTATGTAAACTTGACCCTGCCTAGACAGGATCAAATCCTGCAAGCTCACCCTTGCAGCGAAGACTCGCATATCGCATTCTGACGTTGGCACCGTTAGGTTTCGAAATGCGAATTATCAGAGATATCAAACTGCTTTGGCTCTGAACGAGAAATTATCGCCAGATTACGGCCAAAGTCTTACTTTAAATTAAATCCCTGACACTGCGAGTTTGAAGAGGTGGGAATGACACAGAAAATAATGGGTTAGTACAAATGCGTAAGATAATAATCCCCTTCCTACAGAGGTAGCGAATCACAATCCCACAGAAACTTAGTTCCCCTAGAAGGAACTTGACTTAAATATTTCAATAATAAATTACACTAGAAAATAATTCACTACTATGAAAATAGCAAACTATTCTCCACCTGAAGTCCTGAAGAATAAAACTATTAGACAATACTCACTCTGCAAATAATATAAAATTACGATAAAATACTAAAATACAATCCCCAAAATAACTCTTGTAAATTGATTCGTTTTATATGGAAATTTACAGAATTACCAGCAACTCAAAATAACCCGAATTGAAATCAAATATGAATATCCCAATATAAAAATGACCGTATCATGAATTTAATTGACTCTACTCTCTAATAATCAGTAATTTGGTGAACGTACCTCTTTAAAAATCTAATCTCAATTCAACCTTACTCTACAAAATCGAGTATCAAAATGCCCCCCGTTTAAATTTCCCGCTCCCTTTTATAACCTTCGTCAGTCATTCTGAGCATTCTAAGCACATTGGCCACATTAGACACATGAAGCACATTGGGCACACCCGCCATTTTCCACCACCACTCTCGTTTCATGACTTTTAATTAACTTTTAATTATCTCCTTACTTTAATAATGCTTTCTAATCAATCCATTCTAATTTCTATTTATTTTAATTCGCAAATCCCTGTTTCCCGTATTTTTTTATGTGCAAGTTTCAGTCCACAATTACCACAATTATGGTATCTTTACTCTCTAATTACTAATTAAGCTTTGTACCAATATTGATGAAATATTTACAGAATGTACTTAAAACTATACTCTAATTGTTTCCGATTCTGTTTTCCTTGCGTTTTCGATAATTTCCTCATAATAAATACAAATGTTTATCATTCAAACTCTCGTTTTCTGAGCCCTACATAGATTATTTGTGGATAATATTTTGATTACATAATAATGTTGGCACTAGCATTCTCTTTACTTATATAGTTACTAATTTTCTATCTAATTTCTATTATAATTAAATAGTTATGTATTTTGTATAACCAATAACGCCCTCTATTTCTTAAAATTGTACTACTAACTCGGTTTGCTAGCATCAGATTTTCGCTCACCATCAATAGTGGTTCGCCGCGATTACCCTAGATGGCGCTCTCCGTAACTAAGTGTACTTGAGACTAATTAATTATTTCTAAATTCCTTAACAAATTCATTCGCTTTGACAGGTTCTAGTTAATGTTGACTTGAGACTGTTTCACCGTGTATTATTTAACAACTTGCCTGTAAGTAGATATATATCAGGGCGAATATAGCGAATGTTAAGTAAATAGGTGCTAAGTAAATAAGTACCTACTGTCTCGATAGGTTTAAAGACATAAATATGTACCTTAGACTAATATTTGAGAACCTAGACTGAAGGTGACATCGCTAATGTAAGAGTCTAGGTTTACTTTAGCGTCTGGAACAAATAAGTGCAACGTTACTTTACTTTGAATTTAAATCCGCTGTCACTTATTTCTATCACGAGTACACTTTCGATTGAATCAGTGTTTTAAAACATAATTGTTTAGCTAGTATTTATTATTTTACAAATTTAAACCTTAGTCATTATTAAAGACTCATTAAGGTGAACTTTTTTTGCAGCAAAAAGTAAATGATATGAAAAGGCAATGCGTAAATTTACTGGTATCTAAACAAAAACAAAAAGCACGTAAACAAAATGAGTAATTAAACAATCACGGAATTCAAAATAGACGGACGTAATTAAAACAGTGCCTCTTCATTATTATCAACTTACATACCTACGTATCTCAAGCATACATTTGCTGTTAACTTAAAATCAACTAACACCAACTAACCCGTATCACAAAGCAAAATCAACGTTAGAATTCATTATAACAATAACTGATTCCCGCAAAGCTATACGTTTTACATGGGTCAGGATAATTAAATTCGATAGTTACAACGGCACCCCCACGGTGCCTTTTCGTTGGGTTAGTTCGTGTAGCTATCTCTGATTTCGTTCAAAGGAATGCCGGATTGAAAGGTTTATACTAAGCGTTACTCTGCCACTGCCGGATTTCTCCAGGGAAGAATCTATGCCCGGCAGACTTGAACCGAAATGGTGTTTCGTTTAACTCCGCTAACCGTGTGGTTTAGAACAATAGCATGCTTATTTCGTAGCGGCTCTCGATTTTGCACGCCTCAGGGTAATTTGGTGAATTGATGCCTATCTATTCTAAGATTATACTCGTACTTATTAACATCAGGTTATATAGTAAACCTTTTCACATTAACCATATTATAACATCGCAATGCCCGGCAAAATCGACCATTCTGATTTTGGATTCTAGTGTATAAAGTCCGCTTAACTTCATTGATGGATCCGTCCAATGGGCAATAGTAGCCGGAGGGTCTACGGTGCGCCATGATTCAAATAGTTCAGCTGTATGCAAACGCATTAATGGTATTTCCTTCTGTTCTACTGATGGTCTCTTCCCTGAAACTTTTAAAATCCTATCTACTTTAATTTAAGTATTGTGTCTGCGTTTACGAGTGTAGTCTGTTGTCTCGGCAGCAATCTAAGCGATTGATACTACAATGATAATATTTTGATGAACTGGCGAAATAAGTTGTCATGGGTCTAGGTTTGTGTTTTTTTTGTGTCAACATTAATTGTAAAACCACGCCATTTTATATGCTGGTAGCTCTTAAATTATATTTAGAATTATTTTTTCAAGTTTTTTTTAATTCGGTGTATGAGCCACTAGGTAGAAAAAATATTTTCATCTTGGGCGTTAACACTTGAATTCATTACGCTCCGGATTCTACTTTAGAATCCCTCGCTACGCTCAGGGTTCTATTTTAGAATCGTTCGCTACATTCTGGATTCAATGTAGCGCCCTACACCATTTTGCTCCCTTGTGACACAAATCACTATTTCTAATGCGACCTTTGTACGTCCCGGAATTTAGTTTGGCATGCCAATAATGTACCTACGCGCCGCAATTCATTTCCTGCATATTTTATAACTTGTATTTTTAATTGTTTGTTTTAAAATAAATAGGTAGTATTCTTACTGGCGTATGTAGGTATATGGTATTATGGATTTTGTAAAACAAAAACAAAAATTGTATGTGTCACACGAGACCAAAGTTTTTTGAATCTCGTGTTTTTGAATCCCTTGCTGCACTCAGGATTCTAATCCAGAATCGCCACGCTCGTGATTCAATTCTAGACTCCTTCTTCCTTCGCTTGCTCGGGATTCAAAAATCAACTTTTCTCTCTTATTGCACAAATAACTATTGTGACAATGTTTTTTTAACCCCCGACGTAAAAAGAATGTTATAAATTTAACGCCGATGCCTGTGTGTGCGTGTGGTACATCATAGCTATCAAGCCGCTGGACGGATTTCGATTTTGAATTTAATGTTATTTCCAAAAATCATTGAATATTATGACTAAAAAGTATCCTGCGCCTGGTAGCGCCCCGTAGTTTAGTTTTTTGTGTCAACGAACCGAATCGAATAATTGGATCGCCTCTGTTCGAACACTTTGATGGCCGATAAAATAACACTGTGAAAAGGCATGTACGTTTCCGATACGTCTAACGGAGCTCCGGATTTCGGGGTTTTATTCCCACTGGTCTCGTGAGTTTCCCCTTTTACTCAACTTTATTTAAAATTGAAACTATTGAATGTAAGCACCACTTCAATGTACCTAATGTATGTATAAGGTCCATCGTAAAGATAGGAGACCAATAAAAAACAGTATTCTTAACAAACATCATTATAACTGTGTGTGAACCTATAAAATAGACTTTGAAATTGGCTAATTTCAATAAACAAAATCGTTCTTTCGTTTTACGATGTCAGCTTTGTCGTTCAAAGCAAGATTGCCCTTCCCGCCAAAGACGGCTCGATTCTTCTCCACCAATGTTTTAACAAACCTGTAATAATGCATCACACGATCGCGTTTCTTGGTAATATTTTTTCCGTGTTTAGATAGGTATCTTTCGTAAATGTCGTCTGCGTCATCTAAGTCGTACAAATTAGTACTGTTTATTTCGATTCCATTATCTGATTGCAATAGTTCCAAATTATCACCATCTTTAGTAACTTTACTGTCTGAAATTGACAAACTATTGTTATTTATTGTAATATCATGGAGAACATCAACCTAAACGGTGAATCCATTTCACCAGTGAGGTTAACTAAACATTAAAACTTAATCAAACTAAATATCCCTTAACTTTCCTCACTTACAAGGCTTTAAATTTATGGAGTAACGGTGCTCAACTTCTGTTGGGTTCAAATCTGCATATTTATTCAACACATAAATTGTTATATTGTCTGTCGAATCCTCATTGAGGGCGGTTACTGCGTTCAAATTGTCAAGAAAGTTCATGTAATGAGTTTTCTCCTCCTCAATATTATCATATTGCTTTTTGTACTTTGTTTTGTACTCTATGTATTTATGAAGCCCATTAACAAAATTGTATAAAGCATCGAGATTATGAATTAGAAACGTGAGCGTTAATAGTATCGTCCACGCCATCGCCTGTACGTTCTCCAAAGAAAAGACACACAATGTTCAAATCAATTATAGAAAATTAATTTGGTTTGTGCAGTAAATTGATTTTTCGTGTTATTGCCACAGAAGATAATAATTGGTGGCTGAACAATTTTACAGTGAATCATACCTATTCGCTGCGTAAGATATCGTCTTTCTCAAACACAAAGGCGGATCCGATGCTAAAAAAAGTATTCATCGCGTAATCAGCTAATCTCGCGTGAAATACCGAATTCGAGTTCGACACGGTATAAGTGGCACGGAATTTACAGGCGTCTATATTAAATCTCCTGTTATCCGACATTGAATCGGGACAAAGGGAGAGATTTCGGGAAAGTTCTTGGCCGAACGAGGGAAATTTACATTACAAACAAAAAGAGAAAGGGAACTTCCCAGACGTGAAATTACAACCGTAAGGATCAGGGCAACATTCAGCCGGAGCGTCGCGAAATATGGCCGAGCAGGGTATCGACTATCACACGTCTAAAAGGACTTTTATTTATCACTCGCTTTTAGCTCCCACTTCCTGGTCTTTCCAAATAAAAGCATAGTCAATGAAATATTGACCGTGAAATCAATAAGTCGCCTTCACGCTCCCTTTGATGTTTATGATCCCCTTCGGGATATATTTTTATTGATATCTCGCGTAACAAAGACTTATATGATATATGTATGCCACTACTTATCAGTTGTAAATATTATTCATGGTTTTTAGGATTACGCGGGCCTCTAAACGTATGTAATTAAATTTAATATTCATGCGTTAACTAGATCCCGCTATCACTACCGAGGGTACGAATTAAATTTTGGCCCTTTGATCTAATATAATATTCCGGGCTGAACTCTAAATGCGTTAGGCCGGTAATCTCTCCATGCTCCATCTAGAGCCGTGTGATTAAAATTTCCCCTCATTACGAATACTATTAGCTGGGATTGCTCGAGATTAATTGCGTTCGATTCGTTTCATTCCGAAGGTTATTCCGCCAAGTCCTCTCATTTAACGTTATATCGAAATGCTCTTTTTAACCCTCGTGACTGTGCTCGATTGACCACGGTCGTGCATGAATAATTTCCAATAATTCTCCTCCCCTTTCAAACGCCATCAAATCTCTGTGATTTATTGCTAAAATATCGGTAAGTAATCGAGATACCCGGAAAATCGTTACACGGATAAAAAATCGACTCGCATATTTTTGGGTATTTATATTTCGCGCGAACGCAATTTCCGAGTCTGATTTAAAATACCTTCCAGGAGGAACGACTGTGTAATGAGTGAACAACGCGTTTTATATTCGCGGAAAATCTGCATCGCCGTACTCTAAACTCAATTTATTCAAAGCTTGTCATCCCAGTTTAGGTTATGATAATACATAAATTCCATGCGCTTTATTCTAATATACGTTTCTTTAATCCTAATCACCTACCTTATAGGGCTATTATACGCATAGAAAATCGTTCAGCCTTCATAATACGTGACTTTTTTCACAGATGAGAAGACACGAGCTGCCGACTAACACTCTATCGGAGCAAATTGATTTTCAAACAGGAAATATTGAAAATTTTCTAGACACGACGGGGCGAGCGCCGCATCAACAGTGTATAATGCAATACCTACCTTCAAAATAAACGTTTGCTAAGCTGTTACGTATATGCTTGTTGACGTATAATAATGTTAGGCGACGAAGCTAGATTTTACTAGCTAGAGCACTTAGAAATGTTTTGATTTGTATCACGTAAGAAACTTTAACTTCAAGGCGATCTATTTATGATTTGTTTTGAAACGTAACTAGTTCAAAAATAAGCAAACAAATAAGGGCAGTGATTGGAACTTAATGAGAACCTATCACGACCGCCGTGGGCTGGCGAAGGTTCGAGTCTCCCGCTTTTAAAAGCAATGTTTGCTAAACCCTTGGTCGGTGTGAATGCCCAGAACTGAATCCCAAACAAAGTTGCCCGTATCAAATTAAGCGTTGATATATAGCTTACGTGATTAACCCTCGAATTTCGGTGCGGAATTACAGCAGTTTCAGACGTCGCCAGAACTTTTCTTTAGGTGATAAACGCTCTCGCAAATTGCCCACATTTATTCGACTCTGCAGGAAACCGCTGCTAATGTGGACCGAGAAGAATTCCTCTTTGTGAACCCATGCCTCTTATACACTCGTGTGAGCGCACAGCGTGCACTCATTCATACAACATTGAACTTTGTTCGACACTCATGCCAAATGAATTGGGCTGAAATTAAAACGTTTTATTGCTCGCCGTCAGGCCATCGGAACATTTCCGGCAGGATTTAAATTAAATCTGTCCAATTAAGATAATCGCGTAAACACCACGCTACGTTGGGTTCGCTATATCGTTTTGCAAACATTGTTTTCACAGCACTAGATCAACACTTGGTTATACTGACAATTAATTTGGTTTAGGTAATTTTTTTCCTATCTTTTAAGCACAAACGTCGGTTTAGGCGTGCCGATAGCCCAAGACGCCAGGACTAAACCAGACAGGACTAATCTCAATATAATTAATGGCAACAGAATGACTATTCAACCGTTTCCTTCCATTTCCCTTAAGTCACCTTCGCCTATCAACTTGAGCCGTTGAATAATCCCTAAAATCATCTCAGCTTCCTTAAGCGCCACAAGGGAGACAACGATAAAAAACCTTAATTTGGCCCGAAACTTTATTTACTACCAAAACTGTTTACAAATATGGACTCCTAAGTTTATTCGTTTGAAATAGATACTTCCTTAACTGTTTGGTCAGTAAGTACTTCCTAAATGTATGCATTGTATGCTTTATTTATACATGTATCCCGGTGTGGCTTTGTTCCCTATTTACGGGTAACGCGGGCGATAAGTAGTTTCATCACTGTATTCAGTTGCTCAAAAGCAAAACTCTAGTTGGTAAGCGGGGTATTAACGAGTGTAAAACTTTACACGTGCATTCCTGCATACAGTCTATCCACACATTTTGCAGGTACGAAATTTAGACTGTTATTTGGGAGTTGTTTGTTATTAAATTACTATGTCGCCGCTTCGCAATATTCGACAAACATATGTAACGGTGATGCAAATCTAGTCTAGTCTAGTATGGCCGACCTGATGATTTCATGTCCTCCATTTGAACTACACTTTTGCTCACGAATATCAGGTCGTTTATAAATAGGTCGTCCATTCCAGACCGTACATTCAGTGGCCGTGCATTGATCGTACCCGCTAGGTATGTACTATGCAGATGTTATAGATGCCGCGGAAAATAATGTCATCAGCGATATTACGTCCATTTTTTATATATTGTCATCACTTACCTACACTATCACAATTAATAATTAATTAATCTTAAACCGAAAACCATAAGGTTTCCACAACGATTTTCTAATTAAACTGTATGGGCCCAAAATATCCAATCTGAGCCAGTTTAATACGACGCGCATTTAATAACCCGGAGCTATTGACTGCCGGGGCGTGTCAACGGTGGAGGTCGGTCGTTGCAGAAATTTGCAATTTCTCGAGCAAAATGTATTCCTGTGAAAAATTACACCGACGGGGGCCGCTGTCTTCGGAAAGTCACGTACTGGACTCCGATGGCTATCCAATGGTTATCAAGCAGACATAGATGCATCCTCAACTGGAAGATTTAATATGAGCCCTCGCTTATAAAATCTGAGACGCTGCGGCTTGCTTATGCTACCTTTAAAGTAGATTTATTCCTTAAGATACATTATAATCTATGTTTAAGGAAACTTACTGGGTTACATCTAGCTGGTGTAGACATTTAAAATTGCAGTTTCTCATTTTGTTTAAAATCTTTGATTTTTGGTTTCCCAGATCCAGGCTGAGTCACTTAGAATATTAATCTACTAAGAACACTAGAATTAATAGGTATGTTAAGTTAAATGATACAGATAAGTACTCTACCTAATAATATACCTACATAAAAGTAATTCAAGATTTCTTCCGTTTATTTTTAAAGCAATCTATCTACCGTCACTAAGATATTGCATAAATCTAACTTGAGTCTTAGACTTTTCGCGTATTTGTGCCGAGTCTAGCCAGGAGTATTTTGAAATTTATCTGTTATAGTATAGATAGTCCTTCTGAGAGTGATAGCAATCGTAACGAGTCGAACACTGCGCTCCACTCGCCAGGCTTCAAGACGCGGTTTACAACGACTGACAACTACCATCGTTTTCACTGAAATATTTTTTATTTAATCCGGGCTAAATACCACTTCTAAATGTACCTATCTATCAGTGACGAGTCCATTTGATTAAAACGTTGACCGTCGACGGTTTCTCACAAATGCTGATGCATTTCTTCACTAGGTCAACACTACTCAACAAGCTGTGGCAGATATAATCCTTGAACTGATTCCTTAGTGTCCAACGTACACAGGATCACAATACATAGGTACATACAAACATACATACATCACGTCTTTATATCCCTTACGGGGTAGACAGAGCCAAGGTAACAAACCCTAAGGTCACGTTTAGCATCATTAAGGGCGTATATAGCTGTAAAGGGAAATCAAAATAGTGATGGGTTGCTAGCCGCATCGCCTATAACATGATTCCTAAGACTTTCGCCCATTCCCTCGATGGGCTTTTACCATCTGCGCGGGAAGAGAAGCAACTGGTAAATTCTATGTTGTTTCTTTACTCCCAGACCAGTATGGAAGATCACAATCGTATTTACTATTCCTTTTTGACCAGCGATAAAGGATGATAGAAAAAGATGGTGATTATGATCGCGAGCGCCTGAGCGTTAGACAATAGGGCCTCTGAACTCATTCCAACTAAAGACCGTCGCGCTTAAATGAGTCCTTGCCCGCGCGGCCCAGGGGCGCAGGGTAGTGCGCCTGCCGCCCGCACCTCTCTCGGCCCACTTTGTCGTCCCACCCCGCGGCCCTTCACCGCGTGGGCGAGGACTCATTTAAGCGGTCGGCTATAGTAGTGGTTGTCGGATCGGGACGCATGTTACGCTCGCCGGTTTGTTAGTCGCCCAATGTTTCATTGCTCGTGCCGAAACTTTCCGCTATGTAATTATCCCTGTATCCAATTACGAACTCTAAACAAAGAGCCGTTTTATTCAACATAAACAATAGCGGTCCGCTAGTAGACTCCTCATTGTTTATTTACGTAGGTATCTTACTAAATAATGTATTACTTCTTTTTTTTATGTATCACGCTTCCAGGTTATTTATGATTATTTGTATGGAAACGGTGAAAGTGAACAGATTTTTTACAGGGATTACACAGTAGGTATTATTATGTTCTGCAGAACTCTAGCTATACTCTGTTCGGTACTAAATCTGTAAAAACGTTCATTTTTGACACAGTGCGAAGATTATTTCAAGAAAAGCAATGAGATAGAGCAAATTCTATAACACCTAGAATTATTGAGAGGTATAATGCTATGTTTAATTGTAGAGATGTTACTGAACTAGGTATTATACTTAGGTATGTATGCGCTGCCTGTGACAGAGGAAACGACGGCTTGTTTTGTTCCACAGGTACTGCTACTGCTACCCATGAGGAGAGAATACGAGTAGACTCGTCTTTATTACTATCTCAAAATAACTGACAGTCGTTATTTCAAGGGTTATATATTAGGAGAAAGATAATCTTTGTGCATGCATATACCTAAGTATGTCGAGCTATCACACATCGAAATATTACAGTCAACTAACTCGTGATGTTTATACGAGTACACTGTACATGTAGATACGCTAAGACGAAAGATTGAAATATAAGTAGATAAGCAGCAATAAAAAAAAATCAAAGCTCTTACAAACTTACCCTTACTTTCCACAAACCATAATTCTCCATGTCGTTCCTGAAGATGTGCAGTTAAAATATAGCGTTGCGCATCCATTTAATCCCATTTGGTCTCCAGTAGGACGCAATAAATCATGTAGAACTAAATCTTTGGTCGAATATTCGCGGCGAGTTCAAGCAACCGATCCGTGCACGGATTAGGTTTCTCCATTTCCAATAGAACAAAAGAATGTCTTCAAGCGTTGTTAGTCTCTGGCATTTTGAAAGCTTTCTCCTTTTGCTGCAACTCGAGCGTGAGTATACGTGTCCGCGTTATTACGGTTTTCTTTTGTTTCTAGTTGTTATTATTCCAGATTCATGCACGAATCTCGCTAAGAAAGACTGCTCTCAGCGTACCGACAAAGAGATAACACAATATTTTATATTGAATGTTCGCGACGAGCTTAGATTCCCAGCTCGAGTAGATATCTCTCGTGACCTAAATACTTGTCAAACAAATTCTATTGTTTATCTCCGCGTAAACAATGTACGCGCAAATGCGACACGCACTTGACCCACATTCCTTATTACCAACTTCCTGGCAACCCTTAGCAAATTTTTGACAGCAACTTGGTATAATAGGCAGTCATTATAGAACTCATAGCTCACTTCACTACGAACAGGATATTGAGCTCTCAAACTTTTGCGTCAACAAAGCAGTTTGATGTAGTTCCTTCAAGTTAGACAAGCAGAGGCTCCCGATATTTATGACAACTTCCTCGGTTGAATACAAACATAAAGTTCAAAACTAGCTTAACCCTTCGGGAGAACTCTCATCTGAGCGGAAATCCCAACAATTTAGACTATGAAATTGAATGGTTCTGATGGAACTTTTAAGTGATATGCATACATTTATTTAAGACAGCTGAGGTGTAGATGTATTGTTGTCTAGAGATCAATACCTAGTTGTTTATTCCGTGAACTCTTTTGGGTATGTACCTAAAAGAGTTCACGGAATATACGGGTATGTACCTACCTAGCCAAACAGAACATTAGGATGTAAGTAAGTATGCTACAAGCTTTTATTTGTATGTAGCTCTGATGGGTGTTACACTGTAAAATTTTCATTCGTTTTTTTTCAAAGTCTCGTATTTCTGAACGATTTTTATGAAGTTTTCATAGTCACATAGTCACAGGCTAAGCTATAGCCTTAAGCAACATATTTTGTATAATTGTTGATCCCGGGACTAAAAGAATTGTCATTAAAAAAGTAAAAGAAAGAAAGAAAGAAAGAAAAACATTTATTCGCGATATATGTAATGTAGGGGTTACAAAAACAAAGAGTGAAAAAAAAACAAAAAATATCAGTACATACATCACGAAATGGTCCCATCTCAGTCAATGGTCAGTAAAAACAATTAAAAATTCACTCTGCCACCTAGTAGTCCACTTGAACGAAGTCGCGGACGCCAGCTAGTTTAAAGTATTATCAGCCTATTCCAAGAACAAACAAATGAATACTTATTCTAAAAACATGAAATCGTTTCAATTTAACATTAATTTATTACATCATTCTCAATCACTTTAAAGATATCGATAACTTTAAGTCGTTTCGGTCGCTTTACATACTGGTCCATTTCGCCATTTCTAGATCGTCCCAACTTCGCCCGCTCCTCGTCTGTGTAATCCGCGTACTTATTCACTTTCAGTTTTTGTGAACCCGGCTGGGCATTGTTATCATTAACAGTTTTCAACGTTTTCAAAAATTCTTCGAATCTGTTCTTTTTTTCTTTGTCCGTACGAAAGTTTCTCCCATATTTTTTAATAAATTCATCGTATAGGGACGGCGCTTCTTCCAAATTGTAGTGAAAAGGAAATCTTAGCTCCAAGCCAGCGAACGCGGCCGCTGCAGCCAGTAGTTCGAACACAAGTAAAATGGAAAAGTAACCCATTAGTAATTATTATTACTTACTTAACTTGCACTACACATGACTTCACTATCTAGCAATATCTTGAGCTATAAGCCAGTTATTAAGATACCATTCCTGAGATTCAACCGTAAAATTTCCATTAAAGGTGTAATTTCATACGCTGGCGGTGTCATAGGTGGTGGCAATGGAATGCGTTTGGATTTTAATCAAGTACGCGCCAGCGCGTCTTTGCGTTTTACATTTTCCATAAGTAATAATATTACATAGAACTCACTTCACCTAATATCGGTGAGGCTCTGACTTTAATTCGTATAACTGCCTAATCACGCACTTTTTTACGAAATATCGAGGCCGAGTCAGACCAACGGCATAGCTTCCTTTTTCAACAAATAATGGAACTAAAAACTAGCGGAATCAATCGACTTGTCATTCCCTTTCTTTCAGGAATGTAATTGCCCACCTGGTCCTGTATACTTGGGGTCTGGATCGACCCTTTCCATGTCACGGCGGGGCCTGGGTCGGACCCGACTTTAGCCCGTCGTTTTAAACAAAAACTTCAGCTTTATGCGACCGCTAAAATGTTACTCAATGACGAGTTGTAACCATTAATGTCATACGAAAAACTAGTAATAAAAAAGCTCGGATAACAAAACGAATTATTTTCCTGCCGGAATACAAATTTTAACACGGAATGTGTGAGTAACATTGTTTGAATAGGAACCTTCATTACATCTCAGCTTTGCCTCACAGATGAGGATTTCGGCAAATAAATGGATACAAATGGAACGCTGTGGAAGCTGATGCCTGTCGCCTGTGACCGGAATACGGGCTGCGAGACAAACTTGTCTACTTAGATACAAAACGAGGTAGTATAGCGCGTTATGCGGGATGCTATACATAATTATCTGCTTATACGTAACTCAAAGGATCACATTGTTTAAACTGCAAAATATTGGGCCACACTTCTAATATTCCTTGACCTTTTAATACAATTACGTTACTACTACCTATTTAGTTTTAAGAACATTTAACAGTATATTAAATTATGAGATCATCAATTATACTTACGCTTTAGTAATTTTAAACAATAACCTATCTGTCCTTTTTCGTTAAAAATAAATCGATATAGATATTTTTACAGCCATCGCTGCGTATTATCTTTTGCGACGGACTATAAATTGTTATGTTCAATAAAGAAGATGAGAAGCAGTTACATTGTAAATAACAGGATCGAATAAAACTTTTGACGTAGGTAATACCTGTCAATAGCAAAATATGCGAAGATATCCGTTAACCTTTTAAGTTGGCTGTGCTGTTTGAAAAAGGATGTCAGCCTTAAATTTTCTTTAACTTTACGAGTTAGGAAGTGGTGAAACTGCTTGGCTGTTCGGGTCACGCCGCGTGCCGTAATGGCCGCTGGCCCATCCCTTTTGCTGTACCTGCGGCTCCTGAGGGAACAACTCGACATTGCCGTCTAATGCCGACTCTACAATCTACTTTGGAATAAACCCCAGCAGTTTCATCTCGTTCCTCCAGTGGGAGAAGAAACGGAATAGGCAGACAAGTCGACTGTTTAGTAGTTCTAAACGTTGCATCGTTGTCAGCTCACGTATTTACTTGAATGCAATCCTGCAGAGAACCACAGAGAGTTGGTGCATAAATATATTTTGCCTAAGCACGTTTGCTTGTACTTAATTTAGTTTACTACCCATATTATTTTCTACATGCTAGGAAAATCGGGGACACATGAATCACTTCAAAATGTTTTAATAGCATAGGTACTAAAACAGTCTACGTTATTAGTTGTCAATCGTGTAATAACTAGTTAAATTAGGTACTTATTTGTAAATAATCCAATTTAAGGAAATATGAATAGGTAATCGTCAAATTTCATAACTTTTAACTTGCAAGGCGCAAAACTAAAGTTTTAAAACACATAACTAATAAAATATCCCGGTGAACACCCTCATTCTAACTTGATGTAACTTTCTTGGGAGTCGAAATCAAGCTCTCCAAATTTGGCAACCCGAGAGGCCGAGATTGTTAACTTTTCTCAGCGCTTTGGATTATGAAGAGGTGCTTTGGGCAGAATTATGTTATGACTTGCCTCAACTGCTTGTTTTAGTTAGTAAGTAGGTATAATATCTAATATATAATTGATTTTCGTTAGCTAATTATAGGCAGTTACATACACATCACTTTTGTTAGTTAAATTAAACATAAATCGTAGGTATTAGGGACTACGAAAACTCGAACAACCAAAGTTCTGGTAAGTTCTCCTTTTACATGTGTATGTATTTAAGAGTTTATATTTGCATGTAATATCAGTAAATTAAGAATAATTACATGGCAACTAAAAATATGACTATGACATTACCATTTCATAGAAAATTTCCATTTTAAGCTTGTGCAAGGATCGTCAATAGGCAGCTGTATCTAATTACTTCACATAACTACAGCCAGTACAAGTATATCGTATAATTATTTTATCAAAACATTCCTAACCATTTAGTAGCTTGTATTTTCCGAGGTTGTTACATGCCATTCACCCAAACATTTGGCATGTATGCCACAGAATTACGACGCATATCGCCAATAGCCTAATCCGAGCTCAAGGGTAAACATTGAGACGTGACAGCAAGCAAAGTTTTTCTAGGATACAACATTCTCGCTTATCTCCTGTGGAAGCGTGTCCTTTCCAATAAACGGCTGAAGTCGTAACTACGTCTCGGAACCACTTCGGATTTTACAAGAGGTATCCGATATTTTGGAGAGGTGCTTTGTACCCGCTCGCGCACAATCTATCGAGAGCGTATAGCTGTGTCGAAGAATCGTATTGTAAGGCTGCAACATGGCAATCGCGTACTATGTAATCGTAGAATTTTCAGACCAAGTAAAAAGTAGAAGAGTTCTGCGAAAGGCAAGGTGAGGCTGGTTTAGACTACGCCTCCTTGTGTGCACCAAAGTTCGTTTAGCTACGCCCACACGTTGGTTTCGAGGCGTACCTAGTTGATAGCGATCCGCTATACCTACCGTTGACGACTTCCGTTTCTACTTTATGGCCCAATTTGCATTATAGGAGAAATTATTTAGAGAAACGTTCGGAATTTTGTTATTTTATACCTACAACAGTCTCACTAATCGAATACTTGAAGTTTCATAGTTAAATAACAAGGCTATTTAGGTATTTTTTTTTTCCATTGGGAGCATTATAAATACCTCGCACTTAATTAGGTACCTACCTACATTTTGGTAAAATGTTGTCTTGTTTAATGTTTTCCAGTTTATCAGTAAATAAACCAAATGTAGAGTTCCAAATACTTTTCCATTTGCGCAAAGATGTCAAGGATATTATGGTTCGGAATAATGTCAGCCACTTGACATCTAGCATCCATTAAGAGTGTACCTAAAAGCTATATCAGAATGAAACTTAAATCTAGGTTAGTAGGTAGCTTCCATTTCTCTTCTAACCTTAACGTCATCCCGCGAACGTTTCTTGAATCTCATGAACTTTGAGGTCATGATTTTGGGAACAATGTCCAATAAGCTCAAGCAAAACAGCATTATCCGCTAGCGCTTGTATCAACAGAGAAAGAGGGCTTTTAAAATATAAACAAGCCGTTTAAAATCGTACCTATTAATTTGATTTTAATCTTACCAAAAAGAAAAACCAATATAATTAGGTACTTTTCATTTCATTCAATCGTTATTACAATAGTCCTTCTCACTCCACTTTAAAAATATCTAGGAAGGCTCTTTCCAAAATATTTTCATCAAGGAGGATTTTTCTGTGCTCTAATTTTCAGTGTCGTTTAGAAATTTAAAGATAGGTATGTTTAAAATCCTGTTTTCACATTTGGAGAACGTTACATATACCAAATTAACAATAAATTGTTTCTGATCATGTTTAAATACGTTCGCTTAGCTCAAAACCACAGATTAGAGAGATATAGTCTCAAAACTCTGGAACAGCTGGACTAATTCGTTAAAAGAAGGTTCTTGTGAAGAGTAAAATTGGAAAAACGTAAAAAAGAAAGAACGTTGAGCACAAATTCTAATTCTGCGCGGACGAAGTCGCGGGCAAAAGCTAATAAAAGTTATAAAGCTAGTTAATATTAAACTTTATATTTCAAATATAATACAAGCATGCAAAATCCTTTAAGTATTTTCTAATAATACCTAGGATTATTCAATTTCCAAACAAGAAAGTTAAACATGTATTTACATTAACACCTAATAACAGTTTGTCAAGACAAAATACAGGCGAGGAAAAAGGAAAAGAAAAACGAGTATACCCTGTTATAATTCCGCGTAAAAGCGTAGGCTATGTGCGATTACTACAATAGCAGGCATAAAGGTGACAAATGATGTGTACCTGAATGCGGTAAATAACCTTAATTCGGGGAAAATCGTAACAGATGTGTTGGGGTGCAACGCCTATTATTGTCATTACTTAAATTAGAGCTGAGCTGATATCAATTGTTTGTTTATTCAGTTTTGGCGTGATAGAACGTTAGTTTAATCTGACTTAATGGCTAGGAATCAACTTTGTTAATACACTTAATGTATACTTCCCGTGAATATGGTTGTGGTGTCACTTTGTAGGGTATTGTAACCCGAACTATGTTCTCGTACTAAAACAGCTTTAAATTAAGCTTTAAATCTTATGAAAATGTATAAAAAACAAATAAGAACCAAGAAAAGAGGTCTTCAAGTATTCACTATCATTTTCTACCCTCATTCCGAATCATTTGACAAAAAGAATTGATTGTGTTATAAATAGAATATGACCTCTGGATGGAGTTCAAACAATATTATTCAACATAGAAGTAGATAAAGGTTTTTTGAGGTACACTGATTGAAGCGTATCATAGTACATAGGCTTAGAACATCGTATATATCTCTCCACAAGTTGCACGACACGTCAACTAAATTTAGGTTATTAAATTCAGTCGGCATGTCGTGGTATCGGTTATGTGAGATTTCCTAAAAAATAAAATTGCAGCGGAAAATCACTCGACGGATTATGACAATTCCAGTTTACGGCGAGTTGATAAAATGAAACTTTGGAATAAAATAATAACTATGTACCTACCTGATATTCCTAGGATAAGGTTTTACATAAGTGAAATAATAGCCCGAAACTAAATCAATAACGAACCTTATTCAAGCCTACCTGCCTACAAAATGCCAAATAGAAACGACCAAATTGAGCACGTTCAAGTGTCTAACAATTTCAAGTAGCTCACGAAACTGACTTCGCAAGTAACCGCGTCGATTGACACTCAATTTCCTTTTAGTTTTAGGTATTCCAATAGTGCTTGGAAGGTTTCCTTCAGTAGGTCCTCAAAAAACACCCTCGTTTATCCTCACTTAACAGAGCTGTGGAGCATTTTCTGCTATTTACATTTACCTCATCTCCCGGGCAGGCAAGGGCCGAATGAAAGGGGAGCATTCCGTCCAGAATCCTCAATGAGGTGAACAATGGATCATCCGGATATTGCCTGTCAACCGCGCTACCTACACGCGCTGGACTGCGATACTAGGTCACTCCCTGGACCGAGCACCGCTCTCATAAATGCCAAGTGCTTCTCGTTACTATTTCTGTTATGAAAAATAAATATTTGAAGTGGTTGTAGATGCCACGAACTCACTGTGAAATTTAGCATAGCCAAAAAGAAGTCAGTTCTAAGAAAAAAATGCAGTTTTATTCAAAGTTTCCAAATTTAACTGATCGCAATAATTACCTACCTACCTACCAAAGTACTTAATGCACTTATTCATTCGAGAATAGGGTTCAGTTGTTTTTTTCAATTCTTGATTATTCAGAATTCTGATAACGCAACCTAAATGTCCTACCTAAAATATCGTTACTGAAACAATCTTTATGTCAAACCACTGTATCCTCACTGTAGCATAATCCGGATGCACTAGTGCAAATTCTGATAAGTCCTACTTAGACGCAGCATTCCAGTCTAGTCGGCAAATGCTGAGGTAGAGTACTCTACGCCCTAGTATTATGCAATATTAGACAGATTATCCACTAGCGTTGACAATAACCTGCATAGCTAATGGCGACATTGTGAGCATTGAACTATGCTACATGAAGCGCATAGGTACACGTAGAATGTAATTGATATTAAAATTTCACTATTTCGTATGTTAGCTATTAAAATAATAGTTAATTAATTAACCCCTCTTTATAGTAAAGGTAGGTATATGATAAGATGAGCATGGATCACGGAATAATAATGAGCTGGGTTGAATTGCCAGACCACGCTCGCTTCAGACGAAGTCGAGAAACAAAGTCGAGAAACAAGAAACCCGTAAAAATAGCAAAAAGCCTGAAAATCTTTCCGATAGATAGTCATAAATGTTTAATTTACGAGCTTATTAGCTACGTGCAAAAGCTGGCAAACTACGTTGAATCTAGTTACATAATTAATTGGTGGTTGGAAACGGAGAGGCTACGCGATCGTGATCCTTTTGCTCAGTAACTGATTAGTCGTTCTCAAAACTAATCTGCACCTCGACATTTTATTTTTACTTCCAAAAAGAAATGTGAAAATGAAGTAGTTACGAGTAGGTATACTTTATGCGGTGTGACTAGGACAAATTTAAACGGATAACGACAAATCCAAACCTTTGAAAATATTTACTCTATTTATGAGTCAGGCATCATGATATCATACCTAAAGGTCGAATAACTGATCCGCAAAGCGTCGAGGACAAACCTAGGGGAAGAGGTCATCCCAAACGCGGGAAGAATTCACAATGAGCGGGCCGGAATATATCATCCGTTAGCCCGATAGTGTGACATGCAGGCTCAAATCATGTTGTATGTTAATGCTTCGAGGCTAAACGATCCCGCGATAAAAAATCAGGTCAACTATTTATGATGATTAAACCCAAAAAGGCTGAGCAGCAGAATCAAGACTAGAGAGATTTGTGCGTGCGGCAGTTTTTGAGTGTTTGGCTATTTTGAGGGAGATGCAAACTCATATAGTAGATGCGATTTTGTTTACGAATTTAAAGTGATACAAATGAAAAAGTATGACGAAAAATATTCAAGGAATCCGTCCTACTTTTATACACCAGATGTTAGTTACGTGCATTGACTAACGCACTAGCACTCACAAAAGAAAACCAACAACGTATGTGCTCTTTTTAGGAACTACTTATTTATGATACCTTACTACTTATTTAGGTACCTTCTGCGGAATTAGCAGTGCCGCTCGCAAAGTCATGGAATGGACTTACGGGACTTACCTACTTACATATTCCTCAGTGTGTAGGTATATTTTTTAAGTCAGTCAACTTTGCAGACACAAAGTAAAAGTTTCTACAACACTGAATAGACATAACAGCTGAGAAATTTAAAAATTGAAATGTCTCTCCGTAGATAAAGATTGAAGTGTTTGAAGTCAAAAGTCTTTGACCAGTGTGTGTTGCCAGTGATGCCATACGAATCTAAGACATGGGCGCTAACGATGGGCCTCTTGAGGAAGCTCAAAGTCACTCAGAGAGCTATGGAGAGTGCTCGGGGTTTCTCTGCGGGATAGAATCATAAATGATGATATCCGCAGTAGAACAAACCGACATAGCCCGAAGAATTGCGAAACTGAAGTGGCACAGAGGGGGCACATTGCTCGCAGGACTGATTAGAATGTTCTCGAGTGGCGTCCGCGGACCGGGAGACGAGCTGTCGGTAGGCTGACGCCCTGATTAGGATCACCGGTCTGAGTGGAGAACCTTGGCGGAGGCCTATGTCCAGCAGTGGACATACTTCGACTGACATGATGATGATGAGATAAAGATTTTCTACTTTCAACATGAAAGTAAAGTGAGACTCAATCATACTTACACAAACGGATGCATTTATTCGACTTTTATACACGAGTTATACGTTTATGTCGATCGAAAATCGATTTGACGCGCAAACCACACCAAAAGCCTACATAAACATTTGTAATTGTGTAGCCAAATCCCGGAATCTTTGAAATATAACCGGCGTTCAGAAAAACGAATTGGTGTAAGGAGCATTGTGTTATGGGTTAGGCGACTACCGTACCCGCATAGTGTGAAGTTGCGGTTTGAGGTGAATCAAATGGGATACCTGCTTTAGAAATATAAATAAACCAACCACACGAAGTCGTAGGAAATAGAGAAAGGATTACATTAGACGATATTATTTTTAGATTATAAATTAGCATAGACTCCTGCAGATAATCAGTTTCTTGTAAAATTCGTTATTATTAAAAAAAACATGAAAGAATACTTACTCAGATTCGATTTTACTTAAAAGCACTATTTTAACCAATTTATTGATAAAATATTCAAGATTACACATTAGATTAGAACGTAACATTATTACGTTCTGTTTGTTGCCTAGGATAAATTGGTTGAACACCCACTGTGACGAACAAGTCCTTAATAGTTATTCTTTCGGCACTAATGAACTCTACATAAATAATACTAAGCGAAATGAGCACAAAAATGTAGGCATAATAAAATATAATTGTATATTCAACATTTTATTGTTTTCTTTAAGGATAGCATACTTCTAGATTCACTTAAATAATAATTAAAGGCACTTTACTTTGGTTTTTTATAAAAATGGTCCCCATCCTATGTACATTTGGCAGAGGTTCGCAATACTAGTCGCCTCGACTATGAGGTGCTCTACTTGCCCTTCTGGCGAAAGGGACAACGATAGATGCTTATTCTTGGTTTTTACCTGAAAAAGAACGAAAAAATCCAGATGTTGAGTTATATCGATTAGTATAAGCGCCATCTCTCGCCTTGCGATAGCATTGTAATGTTATAAAAACGTGTGTCCATTTCGTATAGAAATACTCACATAGCGCTTGTGACAAGATACGCTAAGTTTGAAAAGTAACTTCTAGATTCTAGACCAAAGATGTCTAGTATACTTTAGCAGGTAAAGCAGGAAAGTTTTAGCAGCTCTTGTAAATGTTTTTCGTCGTAATTTCAATTCAAAATTAAGCCCTTTGACGCCTTACACTTTAAACATTAACTAATAAAAATATTTCTCAACCACAAATAAAAAAAACAGAAAAACATTTACAAAGGTCTTCAGTCACATTAATCCGAATACCCGATGAAATATCCTGGAATAATTATAAGAAACAGTGTATAATATAAAATATATTGTGAAGTGATTCATAGGTTTTAGTTTACTCACGAGTCCATTGAGCCGCTGGCGTATGTGCTGTAAATGCTGCATTGCTTGCTCATTAGTACGTTCTCCGCAATCCATCGGACGCGCGCGTCCCCACGATACTAACGGGTCGTACACAAACGGACCAATCACTGACATCAGGGCGGCTGTCTGTGCGCGAAGAACGCGCATTACTGCTTCGCAACTCTTCCTGTTGACAATGGGCTCAATGTGAAAGAACTCGGAGGCTAAATTATTGAAGCGTGAAGCTCTGTCGCTCATGAACTTTCCCTCCTCATCCTGCACCGTTTGACAAAAAGAAATGAACGTGGCTCAGATTCCTTGTGCATACATACATACCTACATACATACAGAAATCACGTCTTTATCCCTTACGGGGTAGACAGAGCCTAAGGTCACATGCAGTGGCGTAGCTACCTAGGGACTAGGCGGGGCGGTGCCCCGGGGCCCTCGAGCTCGGAGGGCCCTCGAATCCTTACCAGAAAATCTCGATCGAACTATTATTATTAAAACGTAACCAGTTTAGATAGTAGTGGGCCCGATTTTTTTATTTGCACCAGGGCCCTTGGCTACCTAGCTACGCCACTGGTCACATGACCTAAAGATCACGTTTAGCATGATTGTGGGAGTATGAATGGAAAGGGGAATGAAAACAGTGATGGGTTGCTAGCCACATCGCCTATATAACATGATCCCTAAGAAATTCACCTAATCCCTCGACGTTGCTTATACTATTTGCACGGGAAGAGAAGCAACTGGTACATTCTATGTTTTTTCTTTGCTCCCAGACCAGTATGGAAGAATTCCTTGTGCATTAGACAATATAGCCTCAGGTTATACGATGATTAAATTATTGTTATTTTTTTACGAGCCCGTAATACTCGTAGTGTCCTACTGCTCGGCAAAAGCTTTTCCCCTGGAATTCCGACTCGTCCTGTCTGCACTCATGTCTAGCCAGTCGCTCGAGAATGCGCCCAGGCCATTGCCCATTGCTCTGGGTGTAAACGCCAGACGTGGCCAGCCCTGTTCTATTTCACATTTTTTTTACAATTGAAACGCCTTTATTAAATGGCTCCATTATTATGCACATTTCTGATTTTAATTGTATAAACTTCGATCAACAATACAACTAGATTGAACATGAGCTCTGAAAACGGCCAGAGAAATAAGAGCACGAAATAAATTAATAGTATAATGAATAAAGATTAAGCTAGCAATATTTTTGGACACCGAGATTCTGAAACGTTTAATGGAAAATAGTCGTGCTCGGAGTTTCTGACGAGGCCAATACGATTGGCATTTGTTTTTAAAACTAACGAAACGGGTCAATAAGAGTGAAACACTCACGGTTTTTTTTCTTATAAATCTCTAAAAACACAAAAGCGACGTTTGTTAGCCTCACCAAAAACCATACTTGGCGCACTAACCCCCTTATTCATAAACGCTCTGTAGGCTTCTGCTAACTTAGCAATCGTTTGTCCTTATCTGTCACTTTGACATTTACCTTTCGCAGATAAGGGGGTAAATCATTACACCATGGTAATGGGTTTCAAAAGCTGAACTACTTACGTAGTGTTACACCACTGACCTGTACATCCCCTCGTGTTTGAGCGGCCCCATAGCACTCTCCATATTGTGGGTCAGCCGGAACGGGACGCGTTCCGGCCACTCGAAGGATTCACCTTTGTTGAAAAGACAGTTGAAGTCTACGTGCACCGAGTCCCCGTTGGTTGAGTCGAAGGAAATGTTCTCGCCGTGTCTATCGCCGAGTCCTGTTAAAAATCAGGCGTTATATGTACAAACATACACATATCACGTCTATATCCTTTACGAGGTAGACAGATCCTAAGGTAGCAAGTCCTAAAGGCCACGTTTAGCATAATTGTGGGCGTATAGGTAGGAAGGGGAATCAAATATTATATACACGTACGGTATACGGGCGTTATTTTATTACGTTGTTAAAGGTTAATTTTCATACGCGTCTTGGTGGATGCCAGTATCTATACTGAAGTAAGAGTTAGAGAAAATTCTAGGTTGTTATCTTCTTTCGTTATGTGAGAGTGATTGTCGAACCAAAGACTTGTGTAACTTTTGGAGGTACAATCATATTTACCATCTCTGTCTGTCAAAAGGTATAGGATGAGGCTAGATAATGGTGAATGCGGCTTCGAGCTTCCCCGCACGATAATATTTGGTATGCAAGTCTTTTTAGGATTATATATCAACAGTTTCACTACCTAGTAAGGAGTAATGACGGTTATCTATAGATTAAAAATCAATAAAATTAAATTTCTAACGGTAAAACCGTAAAAGTAAACATAAAAATAAAGAAATAAAAATTCATTTGATAGCAATAAAATTAATACTACATAAACATAGAACAAAACCTTTATCAGTAGGCACTTAGCAATTAAATCAAAGCATCAGTAAATTGAATATTGAAAAAACTGACTGATTTCTAATGTTACTCACCTAAAATATATCCGACCATGGACATAACAGCTGTTGTTCTTATGTACGCTGATCTTGCTTGATACCTTAAACAATGTTTAGGAATTTCATATTTATCACTACATAGTATAAAATGAAGTCGCTTTCTCTGTCCCTGTGTCCCTGTGTCCCTATGTCCCTATGTCCCTATGTCCCCATAGGGATGTATGCTTATATCTTCAAAACCACACAACGGATTTTGATGCGGTTTTTTTAATAGATAGAGTGATTCAAGAGGAAGGTCTATATGTATAATACATGCATAATATACCGTGCGAAGCCGGGGCGGGTCGCTAGTACTGCATAATACATAAGCAACATTTCCTTTTGTCAGTAGTAGTCTAGTACAAAGATGTGTCTTTGGCGTGCACATTCTTACCATCCATAAGGGTCGGAAAAAACTCTTCTGAACCACTCCTGAAAGACTGGCGGGTGACGTGGCAGCAAGTTGTCTTCATACATTCGCCTCTTTTTCTCGAACTGATCGTTTTTAGCGCACATCATCTCTTTCAATTCCCTGTTGCTTGTATGGATACCTATAAATTGATCATACTTTCAAATTTTAAAGTAAGGATTTGAACTAAGAATATAATTATTATGGTACGCATTGAAAAACTGGAATCTTACGGGTCAAGTGTTACTTAAGTTAACAGGCCGCGTTGCCCTAGCATAATAACAACGACTCGTGAGATAACTCAGCTGTCTAGACAGGATAACTAGGCGATGCGCGCATGGTTTCAGCTGATTATAGGCAGTCAACGCCCTTTATTAGAAGCGATTACGCTATGGTGCAACGACAAGGATTATTGTTGGTGTTACGAGAGCAGGTACAGTCAAGTGCAATAATAATGTATCTAGCCAAAGTTTCAAAAATAAGTACCATACACCCCTACACCGTCGTAATATGGTCGTGGGACATATTTTTGAGAAGTTCGTATCGATACTTATTTTTGCACTTGACCGTACCTACTTGATATTTATAGTTTAATATACCTTTTTGGAAAAAAAATATTTACTGTACTACTCAACTAACTACTTACTTACTTAGTTAACTTTGATAATGATCCCGTAGAGAGATCGAAACCGCGTCAGTGTTTGTGTGGTGTAAGGTATAATTAAGCATGTGGGATTTATATGTGTTTTATGTAGCAGTAGTGGAGGGAGGGATTGCATGAAAAAGGCATGGTTATCTTGCACGTGAGTATCGGAGTTGCAAGGTAGGTAAATATTTTTTGTTCATTGAAATGGAACTCCGCAAAGTCACGACTGATTCAATAAAGTACCTTTTTGCTTGTAAATGTGCATTAGAATAGGCCGCAATCCGATCAGATTATTCACCCATTCGATAATACCGCATTCTTCGTTGAGTGGCAGAACTGAATAAGTTCTTATATAGAGCCTGCGACGGCGGGTTTCTGGTGCATCCTTTGAATAAAAAATTGGAGATTTTACTCGATAGTGATGATGAATACATAAAGATTGTGAAGCAAGGAAGAGTAGAAAATGGTCGCATACCTGAAGGAATCTATTAACCACCAAATTGAATTCCATTAAACGATAGTCTTTTCTTAAATCGTCTCGAGGCTTCAGCATTATCACGTAAGCCTTCCCATCTGAACCTAGACAAACAATAACATTAAATTAAGCTTTTAAATAACTATTTCATTTTTTTCGTCATTATAAAATTTGACTAAATATTTAAATGAGAGAGAGAGAGAGAGAGAAACATTTATTTACACACATTCGATACACGTTGATATATAATAGGAAGAAACACAAAACACTTAGCAATAGTACCGATATGGTGTAAAATGGGCCCCACTCAGCATAATGTTGCGGCAAGCCGCAACGCTGTTTTTCAGTAGGACCCAGATGACCATAGTTTTGTTATGTCTTGATAACTATTTTGTAAGAGGATTTTTTTACTAAAGTGGTATGTCAGAACCGTTACCTTTTTTCTAATGCAAAAAAAATCGAAACCTAAGATTGGATTTTACGGAAAAGTTACAGTAGTAATTTACCTTTCAATGTGACTTTTCTCGGTTTCTGGAGCGAAGGTAATATTGTAATTGTCTCTTCGATGCCCGTCAAGTAAACTGGGGGAGCGGCCGGTATGTTGAAGTCTATCCTCTCCTGCCGCGCCGCTTTGGAGGGCAGCACTATCTTACAGAACTCTTGGAAGGGCATCATTATGTGACTGAAGTTATTGCTGGCCAGGAGACGTGGCAGAGTTCGAACTAGACTTGTTACTGTCGTTGTCTAAAATCACAATATGAACAATCTTCTTCTCCTTCTTATTTGTGGCGTTTCAAGTAGTTATAGCGACGACAACTTCGCCAATGTCAAAGTAACAAAAATATGATTAAAAAATCTTGTGACAAAATGTCGGCAACGTTGTACGGTAATGGTCAAAGACCCCCCTCCCCCCTGTCGGGCTCTTAGCCAACGGTCAATGATATCCCTCAGAAACTGCCAGGAAATCATTAGCCGTTGCCCAGGGTGCACCGGATCAAGCACTGCTTTTCCCCCCGGACGGATCCAAAAAGGAACCGCAGCTCTTGACCACACGTGAAGGTAACCCGACTCGCACCCCTATGAACAATCAGCCAAGAAAGTAAAGCGAAAATGTTTCTACATTCTCACTTGGTCATACATTCTTGGTACTAAAATACTGGTTCTAAAGATCACAGGACTTTTCTTATTGGATATAAATTTCAGAATAATTAAGTAGTTTCATAAGATACATACATACATATAATCACGTATTTATCCTTTACGGGGTAGACAGAGCCTAAGGTAACAAAACCTTGAGGCCACATTTAACATGATTAATGGCGTATAGGTGGAAAAGGAAATCAAAATAGTGATGGGTCGCTAGCCGCATCGCCTATGACAAGATTCCTAAGACTTTCGCGCATCTGCGCGGGAAGAGAAGCAATTGGCAAATTCTATGTTTGTTTTACTCCCAGACCAGCATGGAAGAAATTGCTTATGCAGTGATCAATAACTTATTGTTCTTTGTTGTTGCGATGTATGCAGTATTTTATTGTTCTTACCGATCCATGTCCCACAATAGGCTTATTACACAGCTCTATCATTTTCTCAGCGAGTTGCGTGAAGTCATTGACAAGTTTCAGCATATGGGGCTCCTTGAGATGGGGGTCGGCGAATACGTCTGTGCATCGCTTGATGCGCTGAGGGTAGGCTGATTTTATGACGCTCATCATCATCCAGAGAGTGTGTTGGGGGTACGCCATTATCAGCTTCACTATTATTGCCTTGAGTTGTTGATATACCTGAGAAGAAACCATTGATACTGTTATACTACCAAGAGTATTAATGTGTGTTTTCTGTCTCCCTTTCAAGTATTTCAGGCTAAACGACTGGATGGACTCGGGATTAATGCAATATTTATATACATGAAGAACAAGATGACACAGGTAAAGCTAGTATAAATTCGATGTCTTAAATCAGGCACCCGATTCTCAGTACGAGTATATTGGAGATCAATCTGCACTGTGAGATCACACGGAATACTTCACGCCTCTTATGAAATTTTCCATTTTTTTTTTTTTTAAATATGAATAGGAAGGCAAACGAGCAAGTGGGTCACCTGATGGTAAGTGATCACCACTGCCCATAGACACCCGCAACCCCAGAGGGATTGCAGATGCGTTGCCAACCTAGAGGACTAAGATGCAATGCCTCTTGTGCCCGTAATTTCCCCGGCTGTCTTACTCTCCACACCGGAACACAGCAGTGCAAGCACTGCTACTTAGCGGCAGGATTAGCGAGTAAGATGGTGGTAGCGATCCGGACGGACCTTGCACAAGGCCCTACCACCCGCAAAACCAAATCCATTCATCCATTCAATAAATTCGAGAAAATTCGCAGCAGTAATGAGAATAAAGAAGTTTTTCAAACGCAACCTTATTGCGCACGTCTGTTAGTTAGCTTTGTTAGCTTTAGTTGATTCACTTTAATGATTACTCTTTTTTAAGGCGGCGATTGCTGTGCTATTTGCATCGCTTTTGGCTTGGGTCAGCCAGAAAAGGACACACTGAGCGAGTAACGGAATGCAACCGAATATTGACTTACTTGTTTGACTGGATGGCATATTCTTGAGATGATTTGGGAGAAAGCGGTGAGATAAAGGTACAGAGGTAGCCTTTCGGAGTATGTTTTAATGACCTCTGTCATTTGGGCGAGAACTGTGCATATGTTTGTATCGGATGGTGTTATTTCTACGTCTAACCTGCAAAGTTATAAGTAGACAACTAAATGTTCAGGTTATTCAATTTCGAATGGCACTGGTGGAATGTATGTACGACTAATGACTAATGGAATTGAATAGTAAACTGTATAGGAAGTAAACGGGGGACACGAATTATTAGGACGTTCTTTCTAAACTGTTTATTCTGAGTCGTACATTGATTGTAGTGTCAGCCCGAGTTAATCATCGCATCACACCTGATCAAAATCCAAAAATATTTTGATTTAAAATGTCTATTGTGGCGTAATTAACAGAATTTTTTTTATAAATGTACAGACCGAGTACTTATTTTTGTTTTTTTTTCAGTTATTTTACAATTTTATGAAACTTTTTTTCTACTAGCCCAGTTTCAGAAAAAACTGGCTAATGGCAGTGCACAGAGTTTTGAGACAGGTCAGACAAAAAAAACAACTACCTAACTTACCAAAAATGCTGCTTGTTGATTTTGTTGTCAAGTCGGTTTATTATGACGTAAGTGATTAACCATCTCAAATATCCGAAAACAGATGGCAATTACAGCAGGATAAACTAGGGTGGGGGCACCAATAATGAACATGGACCTCTTTAAATTAAGAATGAAGTGTCCATTACTGGTGCTTGTCACCCTGTCTTTTTGTCTTTATGAAGTGCACGCGACTGCTTAAATGGGCCAGATTGCTCTTTGAAAGCGGAGCATTTTTGCTGTCATGAAAAAAAAACTTACCAAATAGAGAGCATTCTGGGCATACTCTGGTATAGATACTTGTGGCCATACTGCAGCGCTTTCCCATAGCTATTGAGGGAGTACAGCCGGCGCGACCAGACGGGACCACTTCCACTAGCTGGGTCACCGTTACTCACTTTCTCGTAGTACGCACCTAAGCATACCTGTTGAGGAAAGTTATGAAACACAGGAATACTACGAGTTTCGCCTTTACACACGGTATCATCAGGAAATTTTTCAATAAGATTCCGGGTGGTAGGACCTCGTACAGGGTCCGTCCTGATCGATATTAACATGTCATTCACTATTCATGCCGCTAAAAAGCAGTCTACAGCTACGAAAATATGGGTTCAAATCCCAGCCAGCGCAACCAAAAAACATTTAGATTTTAAAATATTACATTTCATAGAAAACACTTTCTGCTAATCCTACTAATATTATAAATGCGAAAAGTTTGTGACGATGTGAGTGAGCGTGTATGTTTGTTCCTACTTCAAACTGAAACGGAGATAGCTGGTATCCTATATTGAAACATGGGATTTTATCCCGGAAAATTGCAGTTCCCGCGGGCTAGCGATAAACATGACAATTGCTAATTTTACATGGACGAAGTCGCGAGCAGAAGCTAGTAAAACATAAAAATCATGTCAAAATATGAAAGAAGTATTATTTGGTCAGAATAAAGTTTCTGTGAAAATTATTTAGAGCATTCCATGACAGAATTATTCAATAGTCATTGCTTCAAAGAACCTTGTTACTGTGTTATGTATCTTACCAAACTCTTTTCCCACTGCTTGAAAACGTCCACCGCTTCTTTGTAGTACCCTATATTAACGTCAACATCCACGTTTGTAGTTTCATCATTATACTTTGCTATCAAAAGTTTAGCTTTCGCATATATTTTTCTGAAACACAAACTAAGGATTAGTGAACAAAAAACGTTTACACACTCAACATGGACCTCCGTAATGTAACACCTGATTCAAACAATTAAGTAGTCTCAATTTTAAATTGATGAATGATATTTTTCGCTTTTGGTTAAAGTATTTTATGACAACCCTTCAATACTTATACGCCCACAATCATGATCATCGTGACCTTTAGGCCTTGTTACTTTAGGCTTTGTCTACCTCAGGGGTCGGCAACCTGCGGCTCGCGAGCCACATGCGGCTCTTTAGTTCCATTCGCAAATATTAATAGGCTATTTATTGTTGGCGAGAAAAAATTTTGTAGCTCTTTAAAAACTTGAAATTTTGTAAATAGTAATTTTTGGCTCTTCCGACTCAAAAGGTTGCCGACCCCTGGTCTACCTCATAAAAGAGTTAAAGACGCGATTCATGTACGCATGTATGTGTATTTTAGGACAAAATTTAATAAGTTTCCATGCAGTTAAAATATGGTCTGGGAGGCTATTCCGAAATTCAATTTGGGAGTATAGGCCTGTAGTACCTTTGCTCGTTAGTGAGTTTGTCCATCTGTGGATACGCGTCTTCTAAACCTCGTCTTAGCGTGGTAAACGCGTGCTCGTGCTGCCCCCTGGCCCAGTACATTTTAGATTTCTCTATGAACAATTCCTCGGGACGGTATTCTTCAGCATTAAGAATGTACATGTAAGACTGGAATAACAAAACAATACATACTAATTAAACATAATAATAAGTCAATAGTCAATTTTAATATAAATAATCGAGTTCAACTTTGTTCGCTGTTCCAAAGCACCCAACACTTCAGTAAAATTTTGTGAATGTAGTTCAAGCTTGAAAGATAGGGTAATTTTTGACCAGATAGATGGAGCTACTGTCGAGCGAGAAGCTTGAACTTCACTACATAGTATAAAACAAAGTAGCTTTCCGCTGTCTGTCTGTCTGTCCCTAGATCTTTAAAACTACGCAACGAATTTTGATGCGGTTTTTTTAAATAGTGATTCAAGAGGGTTTATATGTCTAATTCTACGCAGACGAAGTCGCGGGCAGAAGCTAGTCTTATAATGTAAAACATGAAAAATGGCTACTTGAACGCAGTGACGTGCAGCTGCTACGTGCGGTCTACCCTGGCAACCCCCACTGCACGCCCTAGCTTATACGGAAAATACGATAATTGAATGAAATAAAACATATTATGATAAAAAACTAAATTAATTAAAGAATTAACGATTGGACGTCTCTGAGAGCGACAAATAAAGAACGAAGACGATGACTATTATTTATCACTACTTACTTGATGAAAAATCCCAGCTTTTCTAGCATGTTTGGCGCTCTGAAGCCAAAGGTCACCAATATACGCTTTGAAAGTACCCGCAGTTACGGGATGTGATGGTTCCAATAATTCCTAGAAAACAATACTCAAATGTAGTAAGAAAGCTATTTTTAAATGTTTTTTTTTATCACATCTACACAAATACAAGAACAAGGTAAAAAATCTGTGAGCCTTACAAAATTACCGTCAAATAAGTTTTCGACTGATTGACAGAGAGATTAACCCCTTACTCATAAACGCTCTGTAGGCTTCTGCTAACTTAGAAATCGTTTGTCCTTATCTGTCACTTTGACATTTACCTTTCACAGATAAGGACAAACGATTGCTAAGTTAGCAGAAGCCTATAGAGCGTTTATGAATAAGGGGGTTAGTCCAGTCCAGAGCAATTTCAGCAGATTTTTGAATCATAGTTACAAAGTGAACCACGTCATGGGCGAGACTAAATCCTTGCTAATATTATAAATGCGAAAGTAACTCTGTCTGTTACCTCTTCACGCCTAAACCCCTGTACCAATTTAGTTTGAAATTTGGTATACAGACAGCTTCAGTCCCGTGGAAGGACATAGGATAGTTTTTATCCGGGAAAATTTAGTTCCCGCGGGATAGTGATAAGCGAATTAGCCAGACGTAGTCGCGGACAAAAGCTAGTTTTGAAATACAAATTTAAATTTAAAATCTTTGAAAGGTGTGGTGTGTGTGAGAGTCGAACTAACACCTGATCAAATATTCCGGAACAGTTCTAGAAGACTTTATTATATTCCTCCTTATATTGTCGTATTGAGAAAAAATCCATGCTGGTTTGGGAGCAAAGAAAAAACATAGAATATACCAGTTGCTTCTCTACCCGCGCAGATGGTAAAAGCCCATCGAGGGAATAGGCGAAAATCATAGGAATCATGTTATTGGCGATGACGCTAGCAACCCATCACTATTTTGATTTCATTTTTCACCTTATACGCCCACAATCTTGCTAAATGTGGCCTGTAGGTATGTTACCTTAGGCTCTGTCTACCCTGCAAGGGATAAAGACGTGATTTGTGTGTGAGTGTGTTTGAGAAAAATGTGTAATACCTGCGTTTGCTGCAACAATATCCTCCTTAGCCTCAGCAGAGGCTCCACGGTGCGAACGTCTGATTGGACGACGGTTAAGCGCCGCCGCCATTCGTCGACCAAAGTATTTAATATTGCTTTGCCGCGGTTGTCGCCATCAGTTAGGTCTTTCAGTCTGTAACAGTGAGATTTTTTGTTGCAGAGCGAGATTGTAAAGTGCAATTATTAATTACATACATACATATATCACGTCTTTATCCCTTACGAGGTAACAAAACCTTAAGGCCAAGTTTAGCATGAATAAGGGCGTATAGCTGGAAAGGGAAATCAAAATAGAGATGGGTTGCTAGCCACATCGCCTATAACATGATTCCTAAGACTTTCGCCCATTCCCTCGATGGGCTTTTACCGTCTGCGCGGGAAGAGAAGCAACTGGTAAATTCTACGTTTTTTTTACTCCCAGACCAGCATGAAAGAAATATTATAGGTTATATTTCCATTTTCTTCTCTGGTAGTAAATGGGAATTGATATAAATGGCGTCTTTATTTTTCAAATACTCAATACTTTACTGCACATAATTGTTTGGAAATAGACGAGTCAGGGAAAAATCTTGAAAATTCGCAAATTAGTTAGGCTTACTTAGATCAGGAGTGGACAACCCGATCGTGATTATTAAAAATACATGTTTTTGCAGAAATACCTTTATGAAATTAACATACATACATACATACATACATAAATCACGTCTTTATCCCTTACGGGGTAGACAGAGCCTAAGGTGACAAGACCTAAAGACCACGTTTAGCATGAAATTAAGATTATGTAATTGTCAGATCGGACAGTTTCAGTCAGTAAACAGGATATTTTGGGTGTAAAATTGACCATCCCTGACTGAGACCATGCAAAGACTAGCCTAGTACTATTACTACACCTACTTCTCCAATACTTCTTTAACATGCCCCGTTTCCGTGATAACATGGAGTCCTAGCACGCTCTGGTATCCGCTTCTTAAAGCGCTCTCGCCTTTGGACTCCCCATCCATTTGGGCCAACAGTTTGCTCGTAGCGTTCTTGCATGACAGCAAAAATGCGCCGTTTTCCTGACTGCGGTACGCAAGAAGAATCTTGCCCATTAAAACTCCCCAGTTTTCTCTGGAACTGGGCTAGAATAAATAAACGAGAAATCACCTTAAAACAAAGTCAATATTAGAGTAAGGCTGCGGCTCCACTGAGGCGGAGACGAGCGGAGCGGAGAGGAGACGTGTGGGGATCGACCAATCATATTACAGAGCGGAGACGAGATGTGGATTTCATGTAATATGATTGGTCGATCCCCACACGTCTCCTCTCCGCTCCGCTCGTCTCCGCCTCAGTGGAGCCGCGCAGCCTAAGGCCTGAGTGGTAGCAGCGGCGGGCACTGTGCACTGTGTTTCAACTTCAACTCACCACGGGTTTAGACATCAGCTGCTCCAGTTCTTCGAACCGGCCGAGCCTCCAGAGCGGCTCGGCCGCCAGTTCCGTGGTGGACTCCTCAGACTCATGCTCGCTCAGCAGCCGGTACGCTGTGAACGGCTGGTCCAAACCCAGGTAACAGTCTATCATACCCTACAAATGGTGGGAAAACAAGGTTCAGATCGAATTGTTCTGAAAACTAGAACACAGGAATTCTAGAAGTAAAAATAAGTCCGGGAATCAAACCCGGTTCCTCGTTATTCCGTACTTTCCATCTATTTCGTACACTCCACTACCCATAGCACGTAGATTGTAGGTCAAAGTAACCAATCAGGAACCGAGTTCGATTCCTGGTCATCGCTTCACGTTTCGGGGTTTTCTAAGAATTCTAGTATACTTTACCATTAAAATATCAACTAAACGTTATTTTCTGATCGGACACTTGTTAGTTTCCCTAAGTAGGTTATTAATTTGTTTTTAAAATGAAAACAAATGGTTGCTCCAAATCGTGAACTCAGTTCAACATTACCCTTGATTTGCTCAATTTATCTAATAATACTCAAAGAGATAAATAAAACATAAAACCCCTAAAAGCTTTTAAGAGAAGCAGTAGTGAGTTCCTTATTTACTTTACCCTCAAACTGTGCCTGTCCAGTTGTCCTTCCTGGGCCAATCGTTCGTAGCAGAGCGCTGCGTCCTGCAGTCTCCCCGTCACTACTTGCGTCAGTATCAACTCTTTGGGCGAAGGCTCTGATCTTTTAATTGACAATATACCTGGTAACACAAAGATATACGTGGCACAAGGGTCGTTAATCTTTTGCCAGACAATAACCAAAAAGGCCCGGATTGTTCAAGTATGTATTTTAACTGCGTGCTAGGAATTGACGACACATTACAAAAGTCTCTCAGATTTTTCCGGAATATTTTGCAATTAAATACATTCAAATGGTTGCGGCAGAATAAGGACAAAGGATTCAGCAGCATTCCAATAAACAATGTTTTGAAATTAGTTGTTGACATATTACTGACTATTGTTGTTTATAAAATTCATAGGCGAAGGTGCACCATACAGCCATTACGGACTATTCATGAGGTACACGTATTATTGCCATATGTAAGCTGTATGTAGCGACACTACATCAGGGCTAAATAGGAACTTGTGAGACTTTAATTCAAAATCCTCAAAAACATTCACAGGGCGTTTTAGTCAAGCCAAGCCAACCATTAGCTGAAAGATCCCAGGACAGTTTTAAGAGAAAGGAAAAAATGTGAGACCTTTAATAGAAATTAAAAAAAAACATACCAGCTACTGAATCGGGTTCATCCAACAGCGCGTATATTTCAGCTAGCAACGAGAGTTGTTCCTGCATATTGTTTTTCTTTTCTACCATGTAAAGCTCTAGGTATTGCAGTGCTCTTTCCAGCTCGCCGCAGGCAAAGTTGCCGCGAGCTATAAGCAACTTGTCAAATTTATCAACAAACGCTGATATTGCCCTGAAAGAGTAACGAGAGTAACCAGTGAGCTACACCGTCGGTTTCATCTACACTTTCCATCAGGTTTGATAGGAGTCCATCACTGGTCAGTCTTACGTATAAAAAAAATTAAGCGTAAGTACGGTTAAGTTCTTTCATTTAGGATCCATTTCGCAAATAATCTTATTAACTGCCATACATGATGACAGTTTTACAACTTTAGATGGGTCGTAAATTAACGAATGTGATCGTACCTACATAAAACATGCCGAATCAAAAGTAAAATTATTTTTTTAAATTGTACTTTAACTGGATTCGGATACCTTTAGGACTGTCCGTTTGCGTGTATGAAAGTCAAATAGATAGATGAAGACACACTTTATCAAAATGACAGTGTTGTCGCATAAAAAAAGTTACAAATTCTCACTTATAGCTCTCGTTTTCCAGCGGCCGCTGCTTAGCATTACACCATTCCAGGAGCCATCTGTTCAAGAAGTCCAGCAAAGTGTATACCGTTTTACTGCATTTGCTCTGAAAAAATAGGTTTTTATATTAAACTATCGACCCGCCCCAGCTTCGCACGGTATATTATGCATGTATTATACATATAAACCTTCCTCTTGAATCACTCTGTCTATTAAAAAAATCAAAATCCGTTGCGTAGTTTTAAAGATTTAAGGCGACTATAGCCCTCAAATGCTGTAAATTAGGTACTTTCAAAAGCCTACTTCTCGTTAATGACTGAGCCAAAAATTCTGAAAAAAATATATATGAATTATCAACTCTTGTACAACATTTGGAACATAGGTCGTTCAGGTATCAGCATAAATTCGATATCAAAATACAATTCAACCGAATGGTGTTTTTTGGCTTGCATTCCCTACTGCTCCTTAACGGCAAGGACGTTTGAAAATATTTACATGTTAAAAAATAAAGAATCCGATGTACTTTAAACACAACATAGCATTTGTAAATCAAAAAACTTTTTCATTCAAAAATATCGAAAAGTTCGGAATGCTGAACGTCAACTACGGCAGGGGCTCCGCGCGGGCGCAGGCGGCAGTCACGCGTTGCCGTTCAGACGGGGAGGTTGTGTCGCTTGTTACGCTACAATCGGTTAGTTGTGTGTGTAAATATTTATAAGGATTTTCATTTGTGTGAGTTTAGAGATTACTCGCTCGCATTGCAGTTAGAGGATAAATCGTGTTGTGAAGTTTGCGCGTGGACGCTATAATGTACAAATGGTATTTTATCCCTATTAAATGAACAATTATTACTTTTAATTTTTCCGTCTTTTATTTTAGTTTAAAATACTAAATTAAATACTACACGTGGGAAATTTACTCGTAAAAAACCTGAAAAATAACTTATAATCATTAAAATTATTATATTAATAAAAATCAGTTCCAAGGTCCAACTACCTAAATTATGTTTATTATAGCCATATCAACTGTAAAAAAATTACATCAAATTTTAATCTTCCCCGCAACTTTAATTTTTTGGATAAGTACAAGTGTAATTTTCCACATTTTTACGCTTTTGACAATACTTAATCGACATGGGTGTCAATTTCGTTAAACCTGGCCGCACGATTTCTTTTCTTTGGTGTGAGCAATTTTTATTCGGTAGCTAATCATAAGTAAAATTAATTGTTTTTCATTCAAAAGTAGGCCTAGGCCCAGCAGTGGATTCCTTTCGGATGATGATGATGATGATGATGATGATGATGATGATTTAAAAGTAGTCGTAAAAAAATATTGTATGCAACAAATTAGGTCCTAAAATTATCAGGCCTTTTATTACAAAACTCGCCTGCGCTTCATTTTGTAACATTGGCCCATCTTATTTTAGGAACCCTTATTATGTACCGTCAAATACGCCAAGTTTGCCCACTTTTTTGAGAAAAACTGTATTTTTTCAAGTTTTTTGTATGAAACCCCAGACACATTTGTGTATCTGTGGCAACTCTGAGATCATGTGCATGCATTGATTTATCAAAGTCGAAAATTAGTAGAAGTTTTCTTTATCTTATCACCAATCAAGAGGGCTGGCAAAATAATCTGGACTTTTAGCCAACATTGCCTACGTTGATTTTTAGCGAATTGCCACGTTGATTTTTACCTTATACAGATGACATATAAACACCAATGAAAGTATTTTGGCAATGAAGGCGATCGACCTAAAAAATAATTCAATATCATTCATACTTTCCGAATAAAATGTGTGGGCAATGTTTAAGGTTGCCATCCGTCCGGGTTTCCCCGGATTTGTCCTAGTTTAGAGGGCATCCGGGGAGCGTCCGGGGAAGGTTTCATTTGTAGACCGGGTTTTAAAATATAAATAAATAAAAAAAAATTGTGCCGCCCGCGAAACACGCACTATGCTCGCACACCACGATCAACCGACGAACCAAGTATATTCACCGTTCCCCCACCCCTCCCGTCACGATCTTGTCGACATGGTAGGCCAGGGTCGATAATTTTTGAGACAAAATAAAATTATAGTAGGATGAAACCCATTAGAAAAGGTAGAGAATATTACAAAAATGAAAGGAAAAATAAATTACGGTCGATCTGAGGTCGGGAAGGGGGGGGGGGGGGAGTATTTAAGGGTGAAAAACGGTTTATCTCGATTTCCGGCAAAACTACAAGTCTTATGAAAAAAAGTTAAATCGCAAAGTTGTAGGTAATAAAAAGATCTACAACTTTTGTTTTTACACTTTTTTCACATAACCTCAAAATTTATGAGAAAAATTCAAATTACCAAGTTTTTGGTTTTTTATTTTTATCTTTTGCAAAAATAATTATTTTTTCACGAAACTTGGTGAAAACTTACCTTTTTATGTCCCGAACATACAGTAATTTTTTTGATTTAAAAGATTCATTTTTTCACCTTATTTTGACTAATTATCGAAAAAGCACCCTAATTTTCAATCGAAAATTCTCACGTCAAAATATCTGCTTTTTTAAAAAAGTCGGTGCCTGTTTTGTTCGTTGAAATCTCTACTTTTTGATGGTATAAAAAAATATATACATTACCATGGTAAATGTTCTCAGAAAATGCAAATGAACGAAAAGAACATTATGTTCAATTTTGAGCTATTTATTAAAATTAAAACTTTAATTATTCGTTAAACGTAAGATTTCATGTTACATTGATAAACAAAAAAAATACGAATCCATAAAACATAGATTGCAAAAAACATTCGAAAATTGTTTTTTTTAATATTAAAAAAAATTGGATTTGAAGGGGATTTCATCTAAAAAATGTGACTGCTGCGATTTTTTTCAGTAATAAAGTTGATTTATTAAATTTTAATTACATTTATGTCATAGAAAATCTCATAATATATAAATATACATGTAAATCGTACTATTGAATTTCGATACTTTATACTGGTTACGTTTAAAAAAGCAGATATTTTGACGTGAGAATTTTCGATGGAAAATTAGGGTGCTTTTTCAATATTAAGTCAAAATAAGGTGAATAAATGAATCTTTTAAATCAAAAAAATTAATGTATGTTCGGGACATAAAAAGGTAAGTTTCACCAAGTTTCGTGAAAAAATAATTATTTTTGCAAAAGATAAAAATAAAAAACCAAAAACTTGGTTATTTGAATTTTTCTCATAAATTTTGAGGTTATGTGAAAAAAGTGTAAAAACAAAAGTTGTAGACCTTTTTATTACCTACAACTTTGCGATTTAACTTTTTTTCATAAGACTTGTAGTTTCGCCGGAAATCGAGATAAACCGTTTTTCACCCTTAAAAACTCCCCCCCCCCCCCTCTTCCCGACCTCAGATCGACCGTAATTTATTTTTCCTTTCATTTTTGTAATATTCTCTACCTTTTCTGATGGGTTTCATCCTTCTATAATTTTATTTTACTTTTTATCATTTTCAAAGGTATCGACCCTTTTTTTTTTTTTTTTTTTTTAACGTGTGGAAAATGCGCCTTATGCATCTCCGCGCTCGGGGCAGCACGAACGGAGGTATGACGGGCTCTCCATCTCGCCGCTGCCTTCCCTATGGAAGGAGGGGAGAGGCCTACCGTCTAAAAACACACACGTTCCCTCCAGGCCTTGAACTGCGGGCGTTGCGGGCGAACACCGTGACCACCGCAACAAAGGTATCGACCCTGGCCTAATGTCCGGCTTTCGGACTATAAAATCCGGGGTTTTCGCGCGTCTTGTCCTGTTTTCCAAATTTTAGAGATGGCAACCCTAGCAATGTTAGCCTAAAGTGTTAGGGTTGTCAAATTTGGATTAAAAAAATTAAATTAATTTGCACAAAGTCGGTAAGTAGGTAAGTAGTAAAACAGTTTCTAAGACGCAAATTTGTTTATTGCATTGCGTGCGGTGGATCAGTTGACATCGTTAGCCTCGCGATGTAATACTACTGGAACAATTTTAGTGGAATAATGTGAACCAGGCATAAGGACCCTTTTGCTATTAAACGTCACATTTTTCTCGGGATAAAATATTTTTTTCTACTTACAAATCTACCTACTTGAAACTTATAAAAAAGAAAAGGTGCCAACCCTAAGCGTTTTTTGCTGGCGGGCAATGTTGACAAACATACAGCTAAACTTCACTGGGTAATTTTGCCCATCATGATAACTTTTGTTATATACGAGTTACAGTAACGAAACAATCATCAAAATACTTAGCACATCGTTTTACATTACAAACAATCGATAAAGTTTACTTGTGTATTCGCCATGACGCACAATTGACTACTAAATTTCGTCAGTAATTGGCCCGCAAAAATATACTCCATCCTCGACAAGCGCCCACAGGTTACTGGATGAAGCCAGGAGCGCACGCGCTACTCTGTGTTGGCACAGGTATAATTTATTATCTACCAATGTCATGAATGTTGCCATAATTCTGTAACTTTTTTAACATTAGTAGATTTCCTTAGAAATTGTGTTTTGGGCAAAATATACTCCGGTGGCAAAGTTGGAGTGTTTCACGGTAACTGTTGCATAAAATACTATTATGAGTGTGTGCATGTATGAGTTAGTATGTTCATTGGGTATTTCACGCTAAGATGCAATTTAAAATGGAGATAGCTTTATAACCATTTATTTAGAGAAAATCTTGAGCTAATTACTAATTCTACGCGGACGAAGTCGCGGGCAGAAGCTAGTCTGTGATAAGTCATAACTCATAAAGTCTAACACTGCATTCATACGTGGAAGTTAGTAAATCCATCCAACCATGCAGTTTATTCTGCTGGGATTAACTTAGCTCAATTCAAGTAGGTACCCTACATACCTATATTAGAATAGAATTTTCAGGCAACTGGAATAAGAATAAATGCTATAATACCGGGCGGCCTTGCAGTCTCTTAGATTCTTTAGCGTGTAGGCAATAATGCTGACCGAATAGCGCGCGCTTCTGCGCTTCCGCGTATTCTTTGATCAGTGCGGGGAGTGGTATGCGCGCGGGTGTAGCGCCTAGGATCCGCCCCGACGGCCAAGGTCATTGGTAGCTCTAGTCGCCTTAAGCATACTTAGGGATATATGGACAGAGAAAGCGACTGTTTTATACTATGTAGTGATCAGATGTTACTTTGCGGAGGTCCATTTCAATGAACGAAAAGTATTTACCTTGCTACTCCGCTACACACGTGCAAAATAACACGAGATAACGCCCATAAGAAAAATAGAAGAGTGCAACGTTGGTTTGCATGCGTAATAGATGCGCTTACTTTGAAAATGGTCCCGTAGAGAGCCCGAAACGCCATGTCAGTGTTTGTGTGGTGTAAGGGATAATTAATTTTGTGGTATTTTTATGTGTTTTATGTAGTGGAGGGCTTCATTTTTTTGTATGAAAAACATAATATATTTCGTACAAGCTTGGTTATCTTGCACGTGAGTAGCAAGTCAAATATGTTTTGTTCATTAAAATGAGTTTTTGTTAAAAAAGATTTTTTTAATACAAGATTTTAATATCAGACTTCTTGTTGACTATTGGCAGAGTGCAAAGCGGGTGGAGGGGGTAGCCTAAACGATCACAGCGGTCGCTATGGCTAAAATTGTCATTTTTGTCGCTGATTTGAGCTGTCAAATCCATATTGCAGTAAACATTTTCTAATCGTTTTTGAGATAAAAATATGGTCCTGGTAAGATGTGTTGTTGTGAATTGTAATAACACCAAGAAGAATAGCAACTGTAAATTTTACCAATTTCCAAGACCATGGTGGAAACGAGACCAAAGAAATAAGTGGATATTTGCCGTAAGAAAAAAAAAGTAAGTTACCTAACCTCTAAAATTTTCACTGAAAACAACAATTTTAATATTATTGGCAATTTAATGTTACTGACTACCATTGTCGAAAATTGTGTAATATAGTAAAATAACACAAGATTTCATTAATATTTTTCACAATATTTACTTATTTCTTGTTTGACAGCGGTTGTTGGCGACAGACAACCTTTTTTTATGTTCTTATATTTTGTATTGTCTATTTAAAAAGTGTAGTTTTTGTTTGCTTCTTATGTGTGTCAAAGTGTTTTCCTAACGTCATGTAAAAATGTGTGATAATCTTAAATAAATAATAATATGATTTCAACATTGATTTCAACATTGGTCCTTCTCCAGTAAAAATTAAACCAGTTTTCCTTAAAAAATAATTATTCCATAATTGAATCTGTACTAAAGTTCACTAAGATGGTTTTAACAAGAGCCATGGCGGCGGCTTCTGCAACTGCGGCGGATCAAACTAATCCGTCATCCGCCGCGGAACAAACCAAGTCACCGAGGCAGCCATCTAGCAAAAACTCACAACGTTCATCAGCTTCACTCCAGGCACAGCGACTTGCGGCTAAAGCGCTTCACGCGCGTCGTGTTGCGGACTTAGAAGCCGAGCGCGAGCGTGCAGCCGCGGAGCGCGACCGTGTCGCCGCAGAGCGCGAGCGCGTCGCCGCAGAGCGCGAGCGCGCGGTCGCTGACATACAGCTACAGGCCGAGTTAGCGGCCCTGGATGAAACCGCCAGCGAGCATTCATCATTTAAAAGCTCAATGGTTGACAAATGGGTGAATAATACCGTAAGTCCTAATCCACATTTAAGTCCACAGATGGAGTGCATGCTACCTGCTCAACAACTATCAGACGCTCACAACTTGCCTGGTACGTCGGTGGTTTGCAAGCCCGTGCTCTCGCCTGGCGTCGCCAGCTGTACAGCCGCGGCGCGCGAGCACGCGCTATCTGTCGCTCAGTCACTCGCGTGCTATGGCGAGCATGTGCCTTACGTGTCAGGCGCCGCCGCACTTCCAGCGCGCGAGCATGCGCCCTCTGTCGCGCCAACATCACTCGCGTGCTGTGGCGAGCGTGCGCCTTACGTGTCAGGCGCCGCCGCACTTCCAGCGCGCGAGCATGCGCCCTCTGTCGCGCCAACATCACTCGCGTACTGTGGCGAGCGTGCGCCTTACGTTTCAGGCGCCGCCGCACTTCCAGTGCGCGAGCACGTGCCTTCTGTTGCAGGAACGTTACTCGCGTGCCGTGGCGAGCGTGCGCCCAATACATCAGGCGTTGCCGCTATTTCAGCGCGCGAGCACGCGACGTTCGTCGTGCCAAATATAGCTGCATGCTGTGGTGAGCGTGCGCCTAACGTACCAGGCGCCGCCGCACTTCCAGCCTGCGAGCAAGTGCCTTTTGCCGCTGGCGTCGAAAAAAGGGCTGGAAATGAATGTCTTTTTAACGCCTGCGCTACAGCGCCATTGGCACTGCAGCCCACCGTGCCCAACGTTTACGACACTAATACAACTACACACATATTAGGTACACATGACGCTATGTTTTGTACAAAAAATAATAATGCTCACGAATGTCACACTTCGCATAAACATCCCAGTGACCTGCACAAATTGGCTGAGGTCATAAGTGATCTCGCTCGTTGCAGCAGTGGGAAGGTAAGAGATGTTAATTTACCTATATTTTCCGGTTCACCTACTCATTGGCTAACATTTCGATCATCTTTTATAAATTCAAAGAATTCTTTTACAGCCACGGAAAATATAGGCCGTCTTAATAATGCTCTGAGAGGAGCCGCTCGTGATGCTGTCGTTACTCTCTTGGCTCTATCACAAGACCCAAGCGAGATCATGGCGGCTCTTCAGGAACAGTTTGGACAGCCTGAGCTTCTCATACGTCATATGGTATCAGAAGTTAAAGCCATGCCCAGGCTGCCAACATCTTTGGATGGTGGCAAAGAACTCCATAAACTTGCTTGTACGGTACGCAACTGTGTTCATACAATTAAAATGATGAATTCGGTAGAGTTCCTTGCCTCGCCAGAGATGTTGCATAACGTGCTATCCAAATTAACCCCTCTGCTGCGTGAAAAATGGGTAGATTACGCATATGCTAACTCAATGGCTAATGCGTCTAAATTTAAATTAGAGCTCCTTTCAGACTTTCTCACGCATCAGTCACGGGTTCATTTGAGATTCGGCCATGTCTATGACAGCATGACGTGCTCAAAAGTCATAGACAAGGCACGCACGCATGCTACGGTAAACGTCAGTCTAGAGCAGGCAGACTTTACCGATGACTGTTATGCGACCTCGTTCAACCCCGTCACGCAAAAAAAAGTTCCATTTAAGCCCACAGTGCTGCCATCTAGAGGCCGCTGCCCAAGTGCCACACCACCTACAAGGAATACTGACGAGCCAACTATGACACCGCCATCTACCGCGTCTTGCAGTTACTGCCACAAGACTGGACATTTTGTTTCAAAGTGCGATAAGTTTTCATCTCTATCTTTGGATGATAGATGGCGTTGGGCAAAAGAAAGTAAGGTGTGTCACAGGTGCTTAAAAAGAGGTGGCCATTTCTATCGGCGCTGTAAGACTAATTGTGACGTGCAAGGCTGCAAGACCAGAAGTCACAACACATTGCTTCACACTGAATTAACTAATTCCGTCAATTACAGTGTAACAGAGCCTGAAACCCACGGAGTAGTAGTCGCTCATGCTACTGGAGATGGCGTAGAGCCGTCACCGTCGATGCTTTCACTCCATTCGCTACTAAAGGTAGTTCCAGTGACCGTATCGGGACCCAAGGGTGATATAAATATTTTTGCTCTTCTTGACGATGGCTCCACGGTCACTATGATCGACCAAACGGTGGCTGAAGCAGTTGGGGCACAAGGTCCAAAAGGTTTAATTGAAGTTAACTGTATTGGAGGTCTCTCAAAGAAGTCCGAAGTAAGTTACGTCGACCTCAATATAAAAGGTAAAAATTCGCTTAATAGTTTTCTCCTCAAAGGAGTTCGCTCTGTCCCCAATTTGGGCATTACAAAGCAAACTGTGCGAACCGGGGATCTAACGAAGTTCCCTCATCTGCAAGACTTGGTTAGCCAGCTTAGTTATGAGGACGCCAAGCCAATGTTACTGATTGGTATAGACAATTGGCACTTATCTTTACCATATAGCATTAGGCGCGGACTTCGTGGTCAACCCGCTGCAGTTGAAACCGTTTTAGGTTGGACGGTATTTGGTAGGATTTCGAATAAGCCTATAGAATCCGTTCATCATGGCTCAGTGGTCGAGTTAGAATCCCTAATTAAGGACCATTACCGCCTTGATTCAATTGGAATCACTAAAAAAGACGTCCACAGTGTAAATGACGAGCGGGCTCTAAAAATACTCGAAGAGACCACTCGACGGCTACCTTCGGGAAGATTCGAGACTGGTCTACTTTGGCGAGCAGATATTAATAATATTCCCAACAGTTATAACTTGGCCCTATCTAGGTTTATTAGTCTAGAAAGAAAATTTAAAAAAGATTTAGTTTACGCGGAAGCGTACCGCCAATATATTGATGGAATGGTACAAAAGGGTTACGCTGAAATTTGTACTAGTAAAGCCCCCTCGGATAACATTTTATGGTACCTCCCACATTTCGGTGTATACCATCCGCAAAAGCAAAAGTTAAGGTTAGTTCACGATGCCGCCGCTAGGTGTTCTGGAACCAGCTTAAATTCTCTTTTGCTTCCCGGTCCCGATCTCTTGCAACCATTGCTAGCAATTCTTATGCGCTTCCGGGAAGGTAAGATTGCACTCAATGGTGACATAAGAGAGATGTTTCCGCAAACCAAAATAAGAGAGAAGGACAGGGATGCACAAAGGTTCTTATGGCGAACTGATCCTTCCTTACCATTACAGGAATTTAGGATGTCCTCGATGATTTTCGGCGCCACCTCCAGTCCATGCACCGCAATCTTTTTAAAAGATAAAAATGCGTTAGAGCACAAAGTTAATTTCCCTGATGCAGTGGAGGCTATTGTGAAAGACCATTATATGGACGATTACCTTGGAAGCGTAGACAGTCCTGAGCATGCTGCTCGGTTAGCAGCTGATATTGTTGCCATTCATGAGAAAGCCTGCTTAGAAATGCGATCGTGGGTCTCTAATAACCCCAAAGCCCTGTCTCTATTGAAGCCAGAAGCTCGGGCTGTCAACGCCTCTGAGGTGGGTCTTGGACCGCTGTCACCTTCTCAAGTACGGATTTTAGGAGTGGCCTGGAACGTCAACGATGACACTATACATTTTAGAAAAACTTCCGCACTTCCTCTCAAACTCACCAAGAGGGTGGTGCTTTCTCACCTAATGCAGGTGTATGATCCTCTTGGTTTTTTAATGCCTGTAGTGATCGCAGGGCGAATTCTTTTTCAGGAGACGTGGAGAATGGGTATAGAATGGGACGAGGAGCTTTTTTTAATGCCTGTAGTGATCGCAGGGCGAATTCTTTTTCAGGAGACGTGGAGAATGGGTATAGAATGGGACGAGGAGCTGCCTAGTCCAGCAAAAATTAAATGGCAGAGTTGGTTTGCAAGTTTAGCTGAAGTTTCTGCAATTATCGCCATACCGCGTTGCTATCAAAGTAAATCTAAACGAGAGAGTCAGCTCCACGTCCTAGCTGATGCAAGCGAGTTAGCTTACTCTTGTGTGGCCTTCTGGCGCTTCGTTTGTGACGACGGATCAGTAAAACTAGCTCTCATAGGCGGAAAAGCACGTTTAGCTCCGTTAAAACCTGCCTCTATACCGCGGTTAGAATTACAGGCAGCTTTGATGGCGGCTCGTTTCGCAACCTACATCTTAGAGGCACATCGTATAACTGCCTCCAAAGTATTTTTCTGGACAGACTCGTTAACGGTTTTGAAGTGGTTGCGCAGCGACGCCCGTACATTTAAGCCATTTGTGGCCCATCGTGTGGGAGAAATTTTAGAAACAACAGACCTTGCTGATTGGCGTTACGTTCCGTCTGCTTTAAACGTGGCAGACGACGCCACACGTGGCCAATGTCCTCTTTCCTCATCGTCACGTTGGTTCCAAGGTCCTAATTTTCTGTTTTCTCATCCTGATGAATGGCCGCGGGAACCGACTACTATTACTCCTCCTGTGCTCGAAGAAATAAAACCAGAGCACACTTTATCACTACTGCTGACCGAGCGACCCCAACTACCTTCTCCTGTTGTTGCAGATTACATGTACTTCTGTAGATGGATTCGTTTGGTCAGGGCCACCGCCCGCGCACATTATTGCGCTAAAATATTTCGGCTATCGTTGAATAAAACTCCAAATTCAAAATTACGCACTGCCGCCCCCAGGGTCTCTTCAATAGTCTTAAAACCTATGTCTTCACAAGAAATCCTGGAGGCCGAAAGGCACCTTTTATTGAAATCCCAACTGGATTCCTTTAACCACGAATTTGCGAGGCTTTCGGCAGGTCTTCCCCCAATTAATCAAGGTAAACTAAAGACCTTAACTTTAAAATTGGGTGAAGACGGCCTAATTCGCTTAAACGGTAGAATTGCCGCTGTTTTGGAAGCACCCGCGCAGGATGTCCATCCTATTGTTTTGGACGGTCGACACCCAATTATTAGATTACTTCTCGATCACTATCATAGAAAGTTCGGCCATGGAAACTTAGAGACCGTGGTTAACTTCCTGCGCGGGAAGTATTACATTTTGGCTTTACGCCCCAGTGTCAAGTCTGTTGCCAAACAATGTAGGCTTTGTAGGGCAAAGAAGCTTCTTCCGACCGTGCCCAGATTTGGCGATCTACCCGAAGACAGGTTAGCCCACCACCAACGCCCATTTTCTTTCACGGGCCTTGACTATTTTGGTCCGGTGGAGGTCGCAATAGGACGCAGGCGAGAGAAACGTTGGGTGGCTCTCTTTACATGTCTTACTACCAGGGCTGTTCATTTGGACATTGTGGGATCCCTCTCAGCGGATGCGGCGATCATGGTGCTGCGCCGGTTCATCGCCCGTCGGGGATGCCCAGTACGGATAGTCTCCGATAATGGAACATCGTTTGTTGGTGCAGCCAACCAGCTATCAGAGGTCTTCGATTTTGCGGCCAATAATAAGATTGAGTGGGAGTTCATACCCCCTGCAGCTCCATCAATGGGAGGCTCCTGGGAGCGCCTTGTCCGTTCAGTAAAGGCTGCCCTGTCTGCAACCACCATGGGAAAGGCCCCGAAAGAAGAGGTATTGGCTACTTTGTTGCTGGAAGCGGAGGCGGTTGTTAACTCACGCCCCTTGACTCATGTGCCAGTAGACCCAGACACTCTCCAGGCACTTACCCCGTTCCACTTTCTCCTGGGTACGCCGTCTATAGAAGTCCTAAATCCCTGCGCTGACGCTGACTTACTTCGCCGTGTGGACTACAAAAAGGCGCTTCGTCTAGCTGAAAATTTCTGGACCAGGTGGTTAAGAGAATATCTCCCTTCTTTAATTCCCAGAAAGACAGGACCGTCACGACTTCCGTTGCAATTGAATGACCCTGTTCTCATTGTGGACCAAAATTTACCGCGAGGAACTTGGCCGAGAGGGCGAATAACTAAAATATTCACCGGCCCTGATGGAACAGCTCGGGTGGTAGAGGTAGCCACCTGCAAAGGCATAATGAAAAGGCCGATACGCAAAATAGTGCCCCTACTGCTAGAACAAGATGTACGGCTGCCAGAAGCACGTTAGCTGTCGTTGCCCAAGCGATTGGTGCTCTGCACCGGGGGGTAGTGTTGGCGACAGACAACCTTTTTTTATGTTCTTATATTTTGTATTGTCTATTTAAAAAGTGTAGTTTTTGTTTGCTTCTTATGTGTGTCAAAGTGTTTTCCTAACGTCATGTAAAAATGTGTGATAATCTTAAATAAATAATAATATGATTTCAACATTGATTTCAACAGCGGTGACAATAATGTCCATAATGGCCGCCTGTCACGTGGCGCTGTCGTCGCGCTCGGTCCCAATACTTGCATTATCATCCATCTTACGTATGTACATCAAATTTTAAGGCAATCTGACCACTAGTGTGAGTCAAATTTGACTTGAAAAAACAACAAACAGTCAAGTTAATAAAAAGATTGTAAAAGAAGAAACCTTTGACACATGTAGGTAGGTAGCGTACAGAAAACTACCTTTTCGAACGAAATAAAGCTAGTAGGTACTAAATAAGTGAGCACTACCACCCATGGACACGTTGCCAGCCTAAAGGGCTAGGATAGAATACCTCTAGTCCCAGTAATTTCACCAGCTGTCTTACTCTCCACGCCAGAACACAGTAGTGCCGCTTGGCGGCTGGATTAGCGAGTAAGACGCCTTGCGATCCGGACGGACCTTGCACGAGGTCTTACCACCCGCAAAAGAGGTCTGGTAGGGATCGGTTTTAAGCGCTAAGACCGCCTATTGATTGCCTTTTCTCTTTCGGTGTTCAATAAAGAATATTTCGATGATTAAATACAAAACGGACGCATTCCAAAATCATTCGCCATTGCATCTAAAAACTAAAGACGGTCGTTATAAGGTTTCAAATGCAACAGTGTCCGATTTTGAAATGTGTCGCTTTTGTATTCAAGCAGCGATTTGTATGGTATTGTAGTGTATTGCAGATAGATATAGAAAAGCTACTTTTTTTACCTGGTTTCCTTCCTCAGTTTGAACCGTGCTAATATTAGGAGTGAGCCGTATGTCCCTGAGCATTTTGTATTTGTTCTTTTCCGATGTAGAAGTTTCAGTGTTTATATTCTGTGAACCTGTGACCAAATATGGCAATTCATTACCTTAGGCGTTAGGCTTTGTTAGTCTATATTGTCTAACGCTCGAGTGCCCGCCATTCGTTCACCATCTCTTTCTACCTACGTCTCAATTCATTCGTCAGAAAGAGATGGCCAGCAGCACAATAAGCCCAGAAGCCTACAGATCGAAACATACGTACCTATGACAGCCAATATTTCCTCTTCAACAAACTGCGTGTTAGTTTTAGACATCACTGCATGAAGTAAAACATAGGGTAGAAAGAGAAACAACGTTCTGACGTCACGACGCATGCTCGGGTGGACGGTGCGCAAGAGTTCGCGAATGTTCTCCAGCTCTATCAACGGTATCAGCTGACCTGCCCAACTAAAACACCATAAAAATAATTAAAATAAGTTTGACTGTTCTTTCTTAATCTTATCTTACGTATTTATACCAAAGTAGCTACTGCCCGCGACTTCGTCTGCGTAGAATTATACATATAAGCCTTCCTCTTGAATCACTCTATCCCTCTATCACTAAAACCGCATCAAAATCCGTTGCGTAGTTTTAAAGATTTAAGCATACATAGGGACATACAGACAGCGGATAGATAGCATAATTTGATGTTAAAGTCAAATGTAATAAATAAGGGATCGCATGTATTCAGACTGAACTTGTATGTATGTATGTGTGTATAACTCTTCTGTTTTTTCTTTGTTTAACTTACTTGTGAGCCCACTCGAAAAAGGTAGTAGCGTAGCTAGATCCAAAAAGAGGGTGAGCTTTTTTCGGTTGAGACGGATACGCTAATGTATACCTGAAAATTATAAAAAAAAAAAAACTTAAACGACCAATGAAAATTACTCTAATGACGTTAAACATGAACGTCCAACATCTTACTCGCTAATCACCCGCCACACAGCAGAACAAGTAATTTACTTTTTACCTCCTATGGGTGGTGTAGCGGTATAGCACGCGTCACGGAATGACGAGGACCCTTTAAGGATACTTTTCGGATTTTTCTGTTCTAATTTTCAGTGACGTTTAGAAATTTAAGATCGTGGCTGGTATGATCAATCACCTCTTCTTCATTCTACATTTTGTTCGCTAATCTGCCGCTAAACAGCAGATCTCGTAATGTGCGCAGAGTCCAGAGGGTAAGCCGGTAAAAATACGGGCACAAGAGGTATTTCATCTAAGTCCTCTTAGTCTAGTTAGCAACACGTCGGCTTACTCTCTGGTGTTGCGATTGTCTATGAGCCGTAGTAATTATTTACCATCAGATGACCCACTCGCTGCCTTTCTCGTTGCATAAAAGAACACACCTTGAACTTAAAAGTGGGAACATAATCTGATGCATGTGTTCTGGAAAACTGTCCCAGACATCCTTCTTGCTTCCCGTCGGCGATATATCGTATATCTTCAGTATCTCCTGAATGGTGAGCGCGTAGCTATCCATATTCTGTAAACACAACAATGACATAACAATGGCTACACAACGAATATGTCCAGTATCTAAATAGCTTAAAACTTGTATTTCAACCTAAAATAATAATTATGTAAGCGCAAAGAGCAGAGGCGAGCTTATGATAATGGAGCAGCACGCGCCGAAATGTTGCGCATTGCGCATATTTGACGGTACCCTAAAATATAAATAAATAAATAAATATCTTGTGACAATTTACACCAATTGACCCAGCCCCAAACTAAGCAAAGCTTGTACTATGGGTACCAGGCAACGGATAAACATACTTATATAATGTAGATAAATACATACTTAAATACATACAACATCCATGACTCGGGCACAAACATTCGTATTCATCATACAACTGTCTGCCCCTACCGGGATTCGAACCCAGGACCTCTAGCTTCATAGTCATTACATTCAAGTAATCGTTGCAAGTTGCAAGTACCAACGCCACGCAAAACAAAAAGCAAACAAAAATGACCCTACAAAGTATAAAAACTAGTCTTATCGTCGAGTTGAAAATATGTTTACCATGGTATCTTTCTCATACTGAAAAGCTCTAGAAAGCTCTATGAGCGCAGTAGCAGCGAAGCAGTTGTCGCCTATCGAGAAGGCAAACGGTGATCTATCAGGCTGCACATACTGCCTTGGCAGGTGTCCTGCTTCGATAGCACCCAGTTGGCCGAGACAGCATCCACTTGCTGCACTAACTTCAGAATCTGGGTGTTTACAACCTGAAAACAAAGTAATAAAACAGGATAAGTAGACAGTATGAACAAATATTTACAGATATATACATAGACATGAAAACAATGAACGAACAATTTAAATTATATTTATCACCTTTACCTGTTACCTTAGGATCTGTCTACCCCGTAAGGGATAAAGACGTGATATGTTTATGTATGTATGTATTATCACCATTGTGGTATTAAAAAATGAAGGTAGTACCGAATCTCCTGATAAAGGCAAAACGTACTCGTATATTTTTAAGGATAGGTAAAAACGCGGTTTTCCAACACTTCAGCAGCTTTTACTTCAGTACGATCAAGCATAAAATATACACTAATCAGAAATGGTAACTCACCCTGAAGTAAGGCGTCAATGAGTTCAACAATAGCAGGCTCGATATTCCTCCCGCCAAATATAGCCTTGTGAATCTCAGTTCTGTTCTTCTTCAACAATTCATCCAACTGTCTGAAAGCGTAGGCCTTTATACGCGGTATGTCTTGATCCAGATGCCGCAAATACCATTTGATTTTATCAAGGAAACCATCCGGCTGAGTACGATTCACGTGCCTCTTTACGACAGTTTTAATTTTTTCCGATATTTTCGTATCCTCAAGAAAAAAGAGGTCTGGCAAGTGAGAGCTTAACAAATTCTCGTTGCTTATGACGAGAAATTGAAATGTCTTGTTGATTTCTTGCGGGGCGTGGTCAAATTGTTGTACTAAGGATACCGACAGATTTGTCAACAGAGGGCCTAGTGACATACTGTCGATGTTGTGTATGAAAGCACCCCACGCGTCAGCTAAGATTTTCGGAAACTCCTTTGCCAAGGGAAGCGCGGATCTTAATGTGGCGAGGACTTTAAATCTTAAAGGAGTTAAGTATTTCTCTCCCATCAATTGCATTATATCTGGAAAGCTTTTCAACGCTTTTCGTTTCACTGACAAAGCCACTTTGGCGTTCACAAGTTTGTGATCGAAGTACGCGAGGACTCCTAAGAATTTTGGATTTAGGAAATCTGCTATTTGTATGGTAGTCATGCTCATGCTTCCACTTGGAGTGGAGACATCAGGGTCATGACAGGCCAAGTATCTGCACGCATTCAGTACTTTCTCCGGGTTACAACAATATTGTAACAAAAACTCAGTCAGTATGACTCTGAAGTGTTTCTTAATAAGCGTCAAGGTTGATGTTTTTGTAAGCTTCTCTATTGTCATGTTGCACCTCTGCGCGTTATCTTTTGTTTCGTTCAAATACACGTAAACATAGACATGAGGGAATCTTTCAATAAGAAAATCGGACACGGAACATTGCACTAGGGATGCAATCTCCTCAATCATAGACGGGACCTGTCTCACGGTTACCGAGTACGGTATGAGGTAGGGAAGGAAATGATGAACATCTTTCGAAATGAAGTCTCTATAACCGACAAATCCAAAAGCCCTGACGACTTTTAAGAGTGACACGGCAAACTCTTTCCCGCTCCACAGGCTGCATTCAACAAACAGTTTGCAATAGTCTTTCTTGTATCTGTGGTACACCTGATTAGGAGTAAACCCATGCGCTTCACAGATCTCTCTCAAGTAAACAACGGCTTTGGGCGCCAACGTGCATTGCAAATGCATTATGAAATACACTAGCAACTTTGTTACTACCAAAACCACTTTTTCATCGCCATTTATCCCAAATGCCTTTATGTTGTTCAAAGTTTGTGTTTGTCTAGCATAGACATTGTTTTCTAAGCATGACTGTGTTGATTTGACAAGTAAATTGACACACAGTTTGAATGCAGCTTCCTTGTGATAGTCAATCTCTGGATCATCCTGGAATATTAAACCAACTAGTGATTATCAAATTCTTGTCATATTTATGAGTGGATCATTATCAATAAATACTAACCAAATTGTTACCAATAAAGGGCCTGAGAGCCAAAAGGATGTGATGACAATTATCTTCATTAATTAGCTCTGACGATACACAACCATTAAACACATAATAGTGGTTACACAATCTGCTAACAAGATCCCAATAGGAAGTGTTTTTCAAATCTACATACTGTTTAGCGTTCAAAAATCTTCCAATCAGATTTCGCAAGCCGAGCGTAGTAGATTGGTTTTCTGCGGCATTGTTACATTCTGAATGAAGTGTCAAGCTTTTTATTTGAAGATCGTTTGTTTTATCCGATCTATGACATTTGGAACACACAATGGAGACTTTGATATCTCCATTGTTAAATATTGTATGTCCTAGGGATTTATCTGCTATGTCTAGAACGACGTCGTAAGACCCTAAAGCAATACAAGCAACGGCTGGCAATTCCTTTGTTAGTTGCTGCTGAATACCCTCATTTTTGGTTAGAAATGCTGGCATCAATATGTCTCCAATGAGCTTGCTAGCTGATAACACTTTGTTGATGAGCAGTAAGCCACTCATTGCTATAACCTGAAAAAAAAACTTTAAAGTAATGTATGTGTTGTATGTAAAATGAAAGGTAAGGTTAAATTCTATTTGTGCCAAGCTAAAAGTAATCAGCCCATAGTGTCATAATATTCAACAGTGGGCGTCTTTGTCAATGCGCTAACTGCCTACAATTGGTAGAGTCTCACGCGCATTCACAGTGGGATGGTCTGGGGTCTGCGAATTAATCGCGGGTTCGCTTCTAGACGACCAATTTAACTCACTGGTTGCTATTATCACACTATGCTCTAGCTATGCATCATAATTAGCATCTTCTGCCTGGAAAAAGTCAAAGGCAAACATTACTTTAAGCCCTATTTCTATAGAGAAGCTTCACTGAGGTAAAGTTGGTATATAATTGCAAAACTAAGTAACTTACTTGAGTATACATGTTCTCAGATTTAGTCTTGACCAAATTACTAAATAGTAGTGATATAAATCTAGCCCAAGCCTCATTAACTTTACTATTCTTTAAAACCGTTTTTGTGACTAGAGCTTGCAGCAGAATAAGAGCAGTCACTTCCTCATCAAATTCCAAGCAAAAATTTGAGAATATTGGAGTGGTTTGTAAAGTGATCAACTGTAGGACCTTATTTGTTGTTTCAACAGATAGTTTAGCAGAGAGAGCCATTGTGTCCAAAACGACATTCAATATTAATTCGAGAATATCATAGTTCAGCAAGAGTTCAGCCTGGAATTGGGTAACACATTTCAATAATAACTCCAAAATTTTGTTAGCTTTTTGTTTTTCAAGTAACACAGAATAAAAACATCTGTGTTCTTCTTTACTTGCTAGTTTCTTTCCTTGTATTGCCACATTCAACAATATTTTTAAGGCTGCTCTGTTTCTTTTCAAAGAGTGCTGGATAAGAAGTTTCTCTTCAAGAAATCTGTCATAATTTCTGAGTTCTTCTAATACACAAACAACTTCATTGTAGTACCAGTTTTCAGTCAAATTAACTGGATTATTGTTCTCAACATTATTCTTAATATACAGTGAGATTTTGCTGCAATAGCTTTGTACTAACATGTCTATTTCAGACGCATCACATTTTTTTATACTAATCAGATCTTTAGGTAGTGAAATTTTACAACTCAATGACAGACAGTATAGCTTCAACTCTTTGCCAAATATATCATTACCCTCTGTTCTGAGAATAACTGAGCATATTATCTCTAATACATCTGCATACTCTTGATCAATATCTTTTTCAACAATTTTCAGTAACATGAGAGATAGTTGTCTAAATTTCTCTATGTATATTTTGTCAACTTCACATTTCTCATAATATATGTGCAAGGTCTTGACTGTGGCTTCAAAACTGAATAAGAGTGCTCGAAAAATGTCTGGGAAATTGCGATGAAACTTGCTTATAGCTACTTGCTCATAATTCGTAAGCAGGTCAACAAAGAACCTCAGACATGCCAATTTCAAATCAGCACTAAAATGTTCCCAAATATTCAGAACTTGTTCAAACACAGTCTCATACTCTTTTTTGTACTGATCAATACTTATTGCTCTTGTAGTCATGCTCTCAGAGAGCAGTAGAAGTGTTAACTCAATCATTGACTTACAAGTACCCAAGTCCTTTACTTTAACATAAATGGGATCCAGTTTGAGCTGAACTGTTGGTATCATTACTTGTTCAGGCGAAAAATGTTCTAAACAGATCTCCATAGGCTGGTTATCAGTAGCCTCATTATAATACTTAATAAGTTCCTTGAGGACTGCATAATACTCCAAATGTATTTTATCATAAAATGATGCATCATTCATGGAGAGAATGTTCAGAATCTTAAGTTGTGCATCTTTGCTAAGTGTGTGTATTCTGAAAAAACAATAAAATTGAGCATTTTGAATCTGTTGTCAGCAGAAATTTAATAGAAACAAAGCTACTAGTTTTTTTGGTGTAAAAATTTACCATACACAGCAGTTAATACCTGTTCAATTCCTTAACAGACCACACATAGAATAATCTCCCAAGCAACCAAGTATTGAAGGCACTGTAGTACTCATCAGGATACTTTGAAGAGCCCGGACGTGGCACAAGAACTTCAGAGTCTCTGTGAATGTAAACAAGTTTTACTTTAGATAGAACTCATAATTTTCAGTTCTTAGTTATATTGTTGTTTGAGGTTTAGGATAACAAATGAATAAATATCTGAGATTTACCAGTCTCAGAAGTTTTACATTTAATAGCCTATTTGGTGTGCTGCTGAAATACCACGGCTGGACAAAGGCCCCTTTCTCTTGCCATACATTTGTTTTGCAAGGCTTCTAAAAAGCTTCAAATCATCCCGCTATCTCTTTAAGTCTTTGAAGATAAGTCATAATATGATATTATAGTGATAAGTTATGAAGAATTATTAGCTAAAAGCTAAGGCTTGCTTACTTAGTCTACAAATTTCATGTATTTAGACTTTACTTTAACTTTCATTCACGGAAAGTATAGACACAAAAGGGATAGGGAAGTCAGAAATTCCCAATTTCAAGATACATTTTTTTCCAAGTTTAAGATACGTAATTAATAATTATTAAATGAAAACATTGGTTCATTTTAGGTACTAAACCCAAAGCGAACAAAGTGGGCATGCTTAATAACAATACTAACCCTGATAATTTTAATATTGAAGCCAATAGTCTTTCCAAGCCATCCGCTGCATTTTCCAAATTATTAAAAAGCACCAAAGTCGGCGCACTAAACATTTGCCACACAGTAAACGGACCATCCTGGTTTTCATCATCCATTTTTTTAAAGTGTCTAGTTTAGTTTTACATACATTCAATTACTAATAATAATAATGTCACTGAAATGTTTATTATATTATTTTAAGCATTATCATATGAAAGATAATGATAAAAAAGACAGACAATTTGAAACAATCAAAACAAGTCGGTGCAAGCAAGTAGCAAAGTATGTTAGACCAGAGCTACGTTCAGTAACTAAAGTGTCAGTGTGATTCACAGACTACTAAGAGATACTACGTATGGTGTGATTATCGTCGGGTGAAAATCGTCCGATCATGAACACACTTACTGAACGACCCATCTATTTTACGGGGTGACCGGTGCGATCGCCCGACGATGTTACTGAACGACTTGGTGTGATCGTCCGATGATCGCACTGACTTACTGAACGGGCCAGTGCGTCGTCGGGCGTCGTCGGGTGATCAAACTGAACGCACCCCAGACTTAGACAAGACAGAGACAGCTGTCAAAAACGGAACTGTCAGCTTTTCCACTTCCCGCCTTTTTTGTTTTTTTTTTATAGGCTAGAGCTGTATCAACCGATTTGTTAGGAAGAAGTGGATCGAGTAGGGCCCATTATTACCATTAATGCCCATCCCACAAACGACACATAAATATATGAACGTAGATGTGTGTTGGGATCTAATTGTGATGTATGCAAGTACGTAAGCCAAGTTAAGCAAAGAAGTACCATTTTTTATTTTAGATCACGGTGTAATTTTTTTGGGGACTATCGTTTCTCTGCTCACCAGTTGGCGCCACTGTTGACTAAGGTCCTGAGGTATAGCCAAAGAGTAGTGTAATATACTGGGAATAATATGTACTGACTGTAATATGCAGGTATAGCTGTCAAAGGCGACTCATAAGATCAGCGCCGAAACAAAGTTTTAAATCTTGAATTTCATTAAGTTTATTAATTATAAATAACTATCTTTAATGTTAACTTTGAGGCCGCTTATTTTTGCGCCTCTTTTTCTTAATTCCGTTTCAAAAGCGTTCACATTCATCGCCAAATAATCCATATTTGCGATAATTTCACGAAGGAGATCACTTTTCAACAGGCAAATAAAAAAATATATAATTTATGTCAGGAATACTGACAAAACCAGTACAAAGTGAATGTTATTGGACCTCACGCGACACTATAGCGCCTCTAGTGGCAAATTCACACGCGATAGCCCCCATTCAACGTTTTTTAACACGGATTATAGTGATTTGGAATCACCACATCAAATGCATAGTATAAAACAAAGTCGCTTTCCGCTGTTTATCTATCTGTCCTGTCCCTATGTAATGTATGTATCTTTAAAACTACGCAACGGATTATGATGCGGTTTTTTAATAGATCGTGATTCAAGAGGTTTATACGGTTTATACGTATAATTCTAAGAAGCTAGTGCTAGTCTTAAAAATAAAGAAAGACCACAAACGATGCGCGGAGTAGCATTAAAAATTATACCTATATTATTATAATCATGCCTTCCTTTTTCTTGGAGTTTTTAGCTGTAATACTACCCACTTGGTGCACTCAGAAATCCTGCAAACCACTTGACCTAGTATGACCAATGCGATCATTTCCTGTAACATTTTTTAAAGAGAAGGAAGGGCGGGCGGGTCATACTTTCCTGTCCTATACTATTCGCATGGGTTTCGGAGGAATAAGAATACTATAACTGCTCGTCTAAAATTTCCGTATTCGTTCAGAGTAGTCTTTTTTTCTAACAAGACTCGTTAGGTAACTAGCAATTAAGTCACTCGATTGATGGTAAGTCTTGTGACCGTCAAACCCGCAACTCTTTACGCCAGCAAACAGCTCAGGGTCTTTTCTTAAAGGACTTAAAGGAAAGAAAGTTTCTTTAACGTCTGGAAAATAAGCATACCTACCGTAGCCGCGCGAGTCTATGTGGAACATTACAGATACATTGTGGCTGACTGACTCTTCAGGCCGGAACACAATAAATATTGTCATTACCTAGTCACGAGTGTTCTTTTCAAGAGAGTGAAAACTACGCCACGACAAGGAATTTCTACTAATGACCATCATAAAATCGGGTATTGATACAACCCATTACATAAAAAAATGAGTATTTTTAAAACTTTATTGTTATCATACATCATAAATCATAACTTAGATAAATATAACGAAACATCTATTCAGCAAATAAAAAAAATTAACAAAAATATTTTGAATTTCTATATATCTTTGTTGTATTATATAACTAGGACTACAAAATGACGAATATTTTACATAATGCTCATTTACATAGCTTACAAGGCCATAAGGTTGTCTAAACAACTACACGAACAAACAAAATTATTAGTTTTAACATAAGACTAAATGATTTATCTACCGAATTTAAACCCGGACTATGCTTATGAAATACAATCATACATGAACAACTTTAAAGAATGGATTAAAATGAAAAGCACGAATTTTCATAACCATACATTATATAAAAACATCAATTTAAACATACTGTCAATATTATAATTTCAGAAACGCTTACTATGAATTCTAAAAGTGCCTTTTATTATTGCGTATTATACATTACGTAGTACACAGGTTTACCCAGTCGTTTGAATAAATATTTGTCCACAGCGACGCGCTAGCTGGTTCAGTCGAAACTTATAAGTTCTGCAGTGTTATTGTTGTGTTCTGATTTGACGGGCGTCTGCGGCTGCGGCTGGGCGGGCGGCTGCTGGGCGGGCGGCTGCGCGACCGACGGCCCGTTGCTGTAGTTTTGTGAGGGCATCTTCATTGGCTGACCTTGATTCTGAGGCACCTGTTGGCCTGGCACCTGCATCGGCTGGCCTTGAGGCATTTGCGGCTGCACCTGAGGAGGCACCTGCTGAGGCACTTGTCCCATCTGTATTTGCTGTGGCATTTGGCCAGGCATCATTTGACTTTGTTGTCCTAGTTGGCCCATTTGCATTTGCTGGTTGATCATATGTTGCCCCGGTTGGGGGACGCCGTGCCCTTGAGGAAGCATCTGCTGGCCTTGCATGCTTATCGGCTGCCCCGGCGGTTGCATCGGTTGTCCCGGCATAGCCATGGGTTGGCCTTGCGGTAAGTTTTGCTGCTGAGCTAGCTGCGGCATTGGCTGGTTGTGAGGCTGCTGCAATTGGGGAATGTTTTGACTATTATTCGGAATCTGGCCTTGCGGCATGGTTTGGTTTTGGCCCTGCTGCAACACCTGCTGCCCTGGTAAAGACATCGGCTGTCCCGGCATTTGAGACGGCTGTTGCATATTTGGTGGCTGCTGCTGTTGATTGTTCTGTTGATTTAGCTGGTAGCCGGAGACCGCTTGGGGGTTCTGCCCCTGCATCATGGGCATCCTCATGTTTTGCATTTGCAGCCCTAGCATCGCGTTGGCCTGCGTCATCTGTGGCTGGCCTATATTCGGCTGTCCGATGGACATCGCACCCATCATGGTCGTCGGGGGTTGTTGTTGGTTGGGTAGATTCTGTTTGGGTAGTTGGCCTTGTCCATTCTGTTGGGGCATAGTCTGTCCGGGCATGCCGTTCATTCCTTGCTGCATCATCTGGTGTACGCCGGGCTGGGACATGCGCATCTGGTGCATCATCATCTGCTGCTGCTGCAAGGGTAAATGTTGGCTGAGGGTGGAGCGTATGTTCTGTGGGTTCATGGAGGGCTGGGTGCTCATGGGGGCTTGGCTGATGGCCATGCCCGAGGTGGTCATGGCGTAAGAGTTGCTTATTTGCGGCATGGATTGCGCCATGGCACCCATTTGGTTGACGGGCATCGGCATGTTGGCTTGAGACATCTGCGGCTGCCCGGGGAGAGAGATGGAGCCATCGGTGGTGGCTTGCGGCATCATCTGCGGGTGGAACTGTGGTGCGGCGTAAATGGGCTGCTGGCCAGCGAAGCCGGGCTGGAACTGCGGCATGGACACGCCCGGCATGTAGTAGCCGGACCCCGCCGACATCATGTACTGGTGTTTCTGTTGCTCTTGTCGCATTTGCATCTCTCTTTCTTGCTCCTGAAAAAAAAAATAGGATATTTATAGAAAATATATAAAATATTGAATCATGTCATCAAAACAATATTTGTTTAGTTAACTTTTTTTTACAAGATGGTGGTTCACCTTATGAAACCACCCTACACCACAATTTGCCAATTCCTTGCCAACCTAGAAGACTAAGATGAAAAGCCTCTAGCACCAATAATTCCACCAATTGTCTTACTCTCCATACTTATACACAACAGAGCAAGCTCAACGGCGTTAGCGGCAGGAACATTTGCTACGGAGTATCTCATTTCTACCTGTAAAATTATATTTAATTTAAATTGTATTTACCTGCACCCTCTGCAACGCCAACTGCCTCTGGTACTGCAGGTACTCGTGCTTCTTCTTCCGCATGGCTTGCAGTTTGGCCGCCATTTGCATTTGCCGCTGACGCTCCGCCGCCTCGGCCGCGGCCGCGAGCCGCGCCGAGTGCTCCGCGCGCAACGTGTCCAGCGCTGCGCGACTGTCGCGGATTTGGTTTATTTTATCCTGAAAATAAACGAATTTATGGTAAGATCATTATATCACGTGATTTTGATTTTTTTTTAACAAATACTCTTTAAGTTGTGATAACAATAAAACTATCTATTATATCTATTAACTACTATGTAATCAAAAGTGGTGACTTTTTTGTACTTCTCCGGCCGCGTCGATCGGCAGAACACCCGCTAATTATGGGTTTATTAGCTTAGATTCTATTTATCTATAGATACTATAGCGAGAGCCCGCCTAAAGTCGTCGCAAAATAAAAGGCCCGTTTTGACATTTGTCTTCGCGACGTAACTAGTGATTAACCATACGACTCGGTACTCGATACTCACGATAAATCGATTCAAGTTTGCATGAGTACTTGATCGATTTGAATATATATTGTAAAGTGCATTGGATTAAAGTTCTGTTTAGAAAATTTAACTTACACTGATGTTGTAGATTTTGAAATGATACAATGTTACAAGCTCATAATTTTCAGTAAAGATCACTACACAGCTGGTGAAAGTCAGTAATTAATTGATTGATGAACACTAGTATTTAATTAAATAAAACCGGCCAAGCGCGAGTCGGCCTTAAAAAAATATCTTGATCGATTTATTTTTTTCTTTAACCGATTATTATTAGTCTGTGGACAATATGAAAAAATCGTTATGCACAGCACTTAGCCGAGTGGGCGGTACCCATCAATGAAAAATATAATTACCTTCAGAACATTTCGTTCGGTAAAAAATAGAGAACTTCATAGGCGTGAACTGTCAAAACGGGCCTTTTATTTTGCGACGAGTTTAGTGTACTGCTTACAATACTGGCTGAAGCTCAAAAAAAAGTTATATTGTCCTATTTTTAAGGACTTGCACTTACTATAATATACTCTATGAAAATATATCACAAATTACCTGGAGACTTTCCAAATAGACCCGTTTGTCGTCCTGCTGTTGTATGTACCGCAGCAACTGGGAATGCATCGCCGTTATGTTCATAAACAGCGACTGCACAGATGTGTCGTTGGCAATAGACCTCCCTCTGAAAAAAATTGTATTAAAAGGTTTAATGATGCCTAGGACGGAAGAAGCGTAGCCAAATTTTGCGTGTAGAGAATGATATTGCTAGTCTATAAAACGTAATGTCGTTAAATAATAAACATGAGGATGGGCTAACAAATGACCTTATATTTATAATCAAAATAAATAGTTTATGTTATAAAGAGGCCGCAGTTCTTTTACACGCAATTTTTTATGCTAAATTACGTTAAATTGCCAAGATTTGCTGCAAGAAAATTTGAACCGGTACATCAAGAAAACTAAACTTGATCAGAAACAATTGCAAGAAGACCAGATTTTATAGACGTATTTTCATTAAAGTTTTCATCAAAATATGAAGTATGTTTACATGATTTTTGCACTCGTGAGATACATACCTTGAAGAGTTGCTCTTCATTCTGTTGACGAAAATTTCAACTTGCGATTTGAGAGTTTCCACGAACTCGTCTATTTCCTTGTCTTCATTGTCGTCCTCTTGACTTTGACTCGTGGTGGGTTTTACGTAATCCTGAGAGATAAAAAAGGTTGTTTTGAATTTATTTAATACCTAATTCCAGAGTGCAGGAACTTGAGAGTGAAGTGTGACAACAACACACAAATGACTTTAATGTGGTAGCCTAGGGCACTCACGTCGGAGGCGTCGCTGGGAGCGGTGCCCGCGGGCGCCGTGGGCGCGCTGGTGTCGCGCGTCAGCCGCTGCTCCCAGTAGCTGCGGTCCAGGTAGCGCGACAGCTCGGCGCTGGCCGGCGCCGCGTGCTCCGGCGACGCGCTCACCGACGACGGAGTGGGCGACACTACAAACCGGACAAAAAGGTTAAGTACAAGCTGATAACGTAACCCAATGTGCGAGCGGTTAATTTTTTTTTTGCACGCAGCAGCAGGCGGCGCGAGAAGAACCTCTACACGAGTTTCTATTTTATGCCTCTTCGTAAAAATAGAGTATGAAAAAAAAACTGATGTAGGTCCAGTCAGCCAGTAGGTATACTATGAAACATTCAGTAACCAAAAATTCCGGCACGCCGTACTGTAACTATCTATGGTGTACCGAACTATTTGGCCGACTTGGATGCTAAACTAGGCATACTCAGCGGCACAAAGTTCGGCCCAGTTTCCATACAAATTTACATATATTGCATACATATATGAGGGCGCCGACTGAAATAACGCTTTTAAAATTTAACATTCTCCGTAATTACACTTCATGTACAGAATAATCTGGATAGCGATTCTGCATGTATTCGGCAACTTTAGGTACCTAATATGGGCTCAGAGAACACTTGAGACAGGACTGAGCAGATAACCAGCATTTGCCCCTCTGCCAAAGTATGACCTCTTATCAAATTGTGCCGCGCCACAGTAAATTATCAAAGCGCCAATTGGCATTGTTCATTTTTTTTAAGCTGTGCTTTTAACACCTTTATTTGATAAAATGGACTATTTCAAGCAACTAATTTGAATATTATGCTTTTACGTAGCTTTGTTAATTAATAATAAATATTTTTTCGCTGCTTGATAATTCGTGAATTTAGACAGAATCCCAATAGCCTTCGTTCGGCTGGCTATAAAAAAAACGGATTTGTCTATGGTTTTGTCGATTTGACATTGACATGTGACAGTTGCCATAGCTAAACTTTTTTTTTCATTTTTGTGGCAAACATTCGATGCTGGATTCTGTCTAAAAACCGGGTCGTTCGGTCAAACAAAGATTCAAAGTACTTTTACAAAAATATCTGCAATCATAAAGTATTTTTGAAATCGGACAAGATAAATCAGATAAATGATGGTTTTCCTCGAAATGGTTTTCGAATTGGAGCATACTAAAAAAAATGAACAATGCCAATTCGCATTGTTCGTGTACCCACCAGTGGGATGCGGCGAGGGGTCAGGCGCGATGTGGGAGCGAGACCGCCGCTCCTTCTCCTTGTGCTCGGCCTCCGACTGGCTGAGCGCGAGAGCGAGTTGAAGCTCCTCCTCTTCTCGCAGCTCGTCAGCGCTCTTGCCGGGACGCTTTTGCTATACGAGTAAAGTTTTCGTTAAAACAAAAAACAATACGTGTTGCTGCGTTAGCTTAATACTTAAATTGTGGTCAGATGTCTACACACTATATATCTATCTGACGATATTTTACTACTACCACTAGTTTGATCGAAAAAAATAATTTAAAATAAGATTGTTTTACCTAAATATTGAATATAGCTTTTGCTCACGACTTCATCCGCGTAGAATTAGCAAACAGACGAAAATTCTAAAGCCTGTTGGAGCGTGTTCCTTTATGGACTCAAGCCAATTCTTATTTTTTATTTTCCATGTACAGACTTTCGACCCTCTTCAGCTTTATTATGCAATTTCCCGCCATAAAACTATGCTATGTCCTTCCCCGAGACTGAAATTATCTGTATACCAAATTCCAACTAAATCGGTCCAACGGTTTAAACGCGCAAAGATAGACAGTTACTTTCGTATTTATAATATTAGTAGGGATAGAACTCGGAGAAACTCACATAGGTATTTGAAGTTAACTGATAAAATTAAAGTGGCCCATTTTATTTTAAGTACCTATCCACACCCACAGTGAACTAACTAAAAGCCTGTAGAAATGAAAGAGGTCGCCTTTCAACTCGTATATGCCTAACTACTGTAACTCCCTACTAAATTCGACAGTGATTCCACATTAGGTAATGGCAAGCAACTTCGAAACAAAGAAAAATTAGGAAACGATAGATTTAGGACTATGTATTATGATTACTATCGTATAAATTGAGGTTGAGAGAGCAACATAATATGCGTATGTAAGGGCTATATGGATGAGAGCATTTTTCTCATATTTGCTAAGAGCACATGCTCTTATAAAATGCATGCACCTGTCATATTATAATGATATTACTCCCAAATGAAAGTGTTTCTCAGACAAGCATGAAAACCAACGATTTGAGAGGCAATCTAATTTTATTTAACAGCAAAAGTAATATGGCTTAAGGTTTTTTTGGTAAAAACACAGTATGTCCAAAATCTTTTATCTCTGTGTGGTGTGCGTTGTTAGTTACTTGTGAATGACAGGACCACTTTTGAGCTCAATTAATTAACAACAAAAATGTAAATGATGATGATTGACGATAAAAGTAAATTAAAAATGAATAATTAAAAAAAAAAAAACAGTATTTGGTTTGTAATTAATTACCTTTAATAAATGAGTTTTTATACAACTACTCAACTGACAAGTATTGTGTATTATTAAATCATGATATGGGATATAAATTGAAAATATTATTATTACAATACTAAAACTAGACAATAAAAAACTACTCTAAAACTTCAAATCATTGAAAATGTCATAATCAAATAAAACATTTACGAGTGGTTTAACAAAATCACTGTCCAAAAGGCTTAACTAACATATTTAACCTAATTAATAAAAGTCAGATATAAAGATTAATGTTGCTTCAATCTCCTAATAAATTTGGGTGTTTCTGGAACTGTCAGAGTTATCCCAGATGGTTCCGGAATGAATGGTTGCAAACATGTTGGAGCTGGTTTTGGATGGTGAACAAGTTTGGCTCTCAACTTGGCATTATCTCTCTCTTGAGCTTCTAGCATTTCTTTCTCCTTCTGCTGCCTTAATCTATCTTGTTCCTCCTCTTTACTTTTCAAAGTCTTATCATATATTTCTCTCTCCACTGCCCTTTTCTCTGTATTCAGATTAAATGGGGATGGCTTCACTAACTGTACAGGCTTCAGTACAGGTTTAAATGGTTCCTTGTAAAGAACAACGGGTGGCCGAGCTTCAAATTTGACTCGATTTTCTTTATTCTCAGAGGAAGCAGTGGAGGACCCGCACTTGTTCGAGATGACCTGCATTCGTTTTTTAACACCCCCTGGTAAAGGCTGCGCTTTAAACTGAGAAGCTTGTTTGCGTTCCTCTTCCAATTGTTTCTTAATTCTTTCCTCATGACGCCGTTTAAGTTCTTCGTCACGTTTCTCAAATGAAAATGGTTTAGGCAAAATGGGCCCATGACGAACTGGCTTCTCAGCAGGCTTTTGTTTATTGGCTGAATTTTCTCTTAGTTTGTTCTCACATGCATTAGATTGTTGCGGTTTGTAGTGAAACTTAGGAGTCACAGGTTTAGTAACATGGATAGGATGCTTGGGGCAAACTTGAGGCTTCTCCAGTATATGTTTTGGTGCTGGACGAGCCTTAAAAGCTTGCACATGAACAGGAGAGTGGTTAATCTTTTTGTTAACCTCTGTCAATTTGAATGGTTCTGGAACCGTAGGCATCTTTTTTGGTACTTCAGGAAGATTTCTGCAACCTTCTATGACAGACTTGGGTATTGGGTTCGCTTTAATTTTGAACATTCTAGCTTCCTCTGCTTCCATTTCTTCTTTTTCTTTTTGAGATAGTATATGTATAGGCCGAGAGCGCCCCTTGCATCGCAGTATTGGGGACTGAGGTCTGGTGAGCCCTGACGGTCCAGTTGGTGCATTAGACCGAAACACTTGCGGGCGACTTGAATGAAAGCGATTAGGTGTATCCCTGTGATAATGATAAATAGCCTCAGCCATAGATACATATTTTGTTTTCGATACTGACAGATCACCTGTACCTGTAACCCTACGCTGCCTGTGTTCAGTAGTGGTAGTGTTTTCATGATATCCGAGTTTCATTAGGTCCGAAGTCAGCGAAGCTATATCATTCATGGACAGAGACTTCCTCATTCCTCCATATTCAGCTTTAATCGAATCATCCAAATGATTGTGTTCGCCAAAGTCCTCTTCGATTGGAGTAACCGGTTCGTCTTTGATGTACAATTTACCCGTAGGCGTAAAGTTCCTTTCGCCTCGGAAACTCGTAACGTAATTCTTAGACATCTTAAATCTGAACTTCTCCACTGATTAAAATAAAAAATTGTTGTTAAAACAGATAGATCCAGATCACACACATCTGACGAGTTTGTCCTGTCGTTAAAATTCAAACGTATTGTTTGATAGCTTTGTTTTTTCTAAAACAAGTCACTGTTGCAAGTATGGATTCTCGTAGATTTGCCACAATCTTCAAATATTTGTTGAAATGTTGCCATACTTAAAATGAACCGGTATAGTTAGTGATGTGCGAAATACTATTCAAGTCACTTATAAAAACACCCACTCAAACAGCTTTAAACACTATACACTCTGTGCAGCACGTATCAACTGTCAAATCAAATCGCATCGCGAGAACATTGATACAATTGATACAAAGAATGTTGTAAATTTAATTCTTTGCTCTTATATTTCTTCCGGGACCGATTACTCTATTAAGAATACATATAGTCTGATATTTCCTATTATTCGAAATGGCGCAATCTTCCTTGCCGAATCCAAATACTTTATTGCCGCTCGAGTTAGTGGACAAGTGCATAGGGTCACGGATCCATATTATAATGAAAAATGACAAAGAAATGGTGGGAACTCTCCAAGGATTCGACGACTTCGTAAACATGTTACTAGACGATGTGACGGAATACGAATCCACGCCGGAAGGAAGGAAAATAACCAAACTGGACCAAATTCTACTGAACGGAAACAACATTGCTATGTTAGTGCCGGGTGGCGAAATGCCGGGCGATGGTTACGATGCTCAGTGATAAATAAATTATTTTTATTACTCTGCTGTTTTATTCAAATCATCCAATTCAATTTTCCGTTTTGAATTGGTAAGCCTAATTCAATTACCACATAACCTTATATGGGAAGTAAAAATATGTACAGTTGAGGGCATAAATATCGATATTGCCATCATGTCAAATACCTATATGTGTCACCTACCTTATTATTTGTGTCATAAAGGTGTAGGTATAGATGTATTCAAGAAAACATGAAGCACTTGATAAAATTAAAACCCAAGTGTTGATGTTTTTTAAATAGGCTCATTTCTGTTAGTTAACAATATTTTTGCGTGAGCATTGCGAGAGATTTAAACAGTGTATTCCTGAGGTCATAAGGAGTAAAAAATGTTATACAAACCTAGGTCGAATAATGCGTAATGTGGACCATACACACACACACACACACACACAAGTCACGTCAAGACAGAGCCTAAGATAACAAGACCTACAGGCCACGTTTAGCAAGACACTGGGGGCGTAGAGAAGGAAAGTGGAATCAAAATAGTGATGGGTTGCTAGCCGCGTCGCCTATAACAAGATTCCTATGATTTTCGCCCATTCCCTCAATGGGTTTTTACCATTTGCGCGGGAAGAGAAGCAACTAGTACATTCTATGTTTTTTCTTTGCTCCCAGACCAGCATGGAAGTATGGACCATGCCCATACAAAATGAAATTTGAAAACACAATTCAACCTATGTTAATTTTTTTCAATGATAATGTAATGGAAATAAAGTTTGCATACCTGAGGCTGCTGTGCAGGTCCATAGTCACTGGCGGTGTCGATTATTTCCAGTTTAGCCGTAGAAGTTGGTGGCCTGCTAACCTTGTCATAACAAGCGTCACATACTCGTACCTGTTTATATGGAAACATCTTTAATAAACAAACTTGAAGGACATCATTTTTTTTCTATATTTTATGGTTAGGGTTTTCTGAAGTTAAATCTCTAATTTAATATGCCAGATATAGAGATAATAAAACACAATTATGACTTATGACAAACATGTCTTCACAAGACATACTTTTATAGATATAGACAAAAAAAATTCAAAATGTTACATAATAGGTAACTATACCTATTTACTAACGCCCAAATCTTGATCTTAGTTTTTTATACTAAACTGTAAATATGAAGATTTAAATGAATGCCAAATTAAGACGGGATGAAAGTATCAAAAACGTAAATATATGTTCCCGACAGTGAACCGGATAAATGATTTAGTCCAATTAACTTACCTCCTTCTCAATGCCAAACTTGGGCAGAGTGGAGTTTTTAGAGCTGCACTGCTGACAGAACACCTGGCCGCAAGCTCTGCAGTGATGCCGTCGCACCATCAATGAGAAAGCGACACGGCATCTGCATTTTAAATAACATTTAGCACCTTGCATGAGCCGCTCTATTTAACTAAAAGAAAAGGAAGACAACCACAACCATTTGCTGGTACCAACAAAATGTAAGGAACTCGGCGCTTTTCTACGTTTAAAATCCAGTTGTACACATCATGATGGAAGAGGTGAATGATTGTCTACATCTAAGCTTAGTTTTTGAGTAGAGTATCGTTTAAAATCCAGTTGTACACATCATGATGGAAGAGGTGAATGATTGTCTACATCTAAGCTTAGTTTTTGAGTAGAGTATCGTTTAAAATCCAGTTGTACACATCATGATGGAAGAGGTGAATGATTGTCTACATCTAAGCTTAGTTTTTGAGTAGAGTATCGTTTCGTGAGTCATAGACGGTTCTGGCTGAAAATCAGTGCTGCAGATGTCTAACACCTCAGCGTAATCCTGAGCCAGCGACCGTTTCACTTTTGCGAAGACACAACGCTGATGATCTATTTTTTATGTCATGTTTTTTTACCTTGTTTATTTTCTATAAAATTGTTTATATTATCTTATATTTGTGTGTCTTGCAAAAAGGAATAAATTTCTTCTTTCTTTCTTTCTAGATTTCCTCAAGAATTGTATGAGGTAAACTCCTAATCTTCGTGCACACAGCCATAGTTAATGGAACTTATGATTAACTTTTCATTACTGGTGGAAACGGCCTAACGAGGGCTATTGTTATACGACATAGAAAGTTAGCATTATTAGAATAACATTGGCTAAATTAGAGTATAAGAATCATGATGTAATAGGTTACAATAATTGAAAGCATTACTCATACCTTCAACATTGTTTCATGTTGTCTAAGTTGCTGTTCTCAGTGACAATACATTTACAGATGCTTTCAAACTATTACCAATTGAAACACGACCAGTTAGTTGGTCTTAGCTCAGAAATTAACTAAGTTCACAAACCAAACAATTCTATAGATACAAACCTATGACACACTTCTCCATCAGCCCACTCTGGGGCAGAGTCAGCGGAAAACATGGCATCAGACTCCTTCAATGGTGGGAATTTGTAACATTCAGTCTTCAGAATGTTGACAGTGTCCTGTTGAAAGCATCCATATTTTAACTTCACATACACAACACTAAGTAGATTAATATGACATTCTTTTTTGCCAAATCATGGCATAGCTAGCACTGTATTGTACAGACTGGATATTTTCAGTATGACGTTTTGCATTGTCTACTGGAGGGCACTAAATCATGAATCATAAATAACTGATAAGTCGACCCGCGTCATGAATATTCGTATGAGGTAAATGAGAGGCTATGATAGAGATAAGATTCAATATCACAGTGAAGTTATTGGTGAGAAGGTAAAGTGTCAACGACCTTGTTTACGCATTGTGGCGCGACATGATTGACTTGGCTCAATGTCTAGGCACGTCTAAAGGCAATAAACATGCCATCTCGCATTGAAATACGTGTTTAATATTGTAAAAGTATTATTTAAAAAAAGTTGATTATTATTCTCTGTATAAATCTACTAATTCAAATAGTTATAAAACAAATTATTCAATTATCCAAGCCCAGTCCTGGATACAAATAAACAGACAAATCAATTAAATTATCATGTGACCTTACGACACAAATATACGTAACAGAACGTTTATACGAACAAATATAATTTGCAAAGGTCCCAAAACTCACTCTTATGAATGGTGCAGTCATTTTAACACGAGAATTACAAAGGATAACATTGTCATCTTGCCGTGAGCTCTGAAGTAATGGAACCTAATTAGATTAGCTTGCCTGGTAATCAATAAGGTAGGTGTTAGTGGTACTTTGAAGTTCTTACTGTTAGTCATTCAACTTTACTATCGTGAGTCTGGCCTGCGGCTTGATTTATGTATGACAGTGTGCACAAACAAGGTCATTTCATTACATTATATGCTGTAGGAACACTGGTAACCAACCAACCATGGAATGAACATTTTGTAAAAGGAGATTTGTAACATATTTAGATGGTAGTATAGTTTATGTAGCTTGAAATGATAACTGACAATAAACTTCTAAAATACTAACCAGTTAATAATTGGTGTCATTTGTTTAATTGGTGAATGACTAATTGGCTAAGCACACACAATTTCCAACATATTTTAGGCAAAAGTGTTAGTATACCAATATCTTTTGGAGTTAACAAATCAAAATTTATTAGAAAAGAAGTGAAATGAAATGACTAATGGAAGTAGGTAATTATTATATCAATGATAACATCCAAACAAATAGTAGAATAATTAAGATAGCTCACAGATAAAAAAACTGCAAACATTATTAATTAATATGTTAAAGAAATATGAATATTATTATAATATAACAATTCAAATTTGTATTTATTTTATGCCTGCAAATTTAATGTTTAATAAAGTGTTAATAATAATGGGTTGTAGGGTCAGCTCAGAGGGTCAGTGCCATCTTGAACACATTTTATGGATTACAATTTTATGTTATTTAAATAATCCAAGATGGATGGATGACCTAGTTAAAGCCCCTTCCAACCAAGATAACTGGAGGTCTATGTGGGAGGCCTATGTTCAACAGTGGACGTCCTACAACTGATAGGATGACGATGATGATGATATTATTTAAATTAAACAATGACTTTGTTTTCCGTGGTAAACATTAATGAGGTCCTTTTTACTCACTGCAGATAATGCTTTAATGCCTAAGGTTAGATCTTGGTTTAATGTTAAGAAACTACTAACTACTTACAACAAACTTTACTTTTCTATCTCTGTGATATAGTGAGTGTTTTAGGCTAATATAAAAAAAAAATGGAAACAAGAGTTTAAATTTTCATAGATTACACTATCCAAGGCTATAAATTTTTTAGACTCCAAAAAAAATGATAAGCAAAGGAGAGAAAACGATTAAAAAGTATCATAATTATGACAATTAGGCCGGGAGATAGTGACAGAAATTACTGGGTCATTTGTACCAGTATGGCGGTTCTTCAGGGGTCTAAAGTACGCAATGACAAAAAGAAAAATGATGGTCATAGCTCTGGTACCGGCGGCCCAATCGCGTGGGCGTTAGTCGAGCTCGTCGGATAAATTACGAGTGTCAAACGATTTGTTCCACAATCATTTTAGTATTTTCCGATAGTCCATAAAAAATAAGGAGGCGGTAGTGTCATGCCATACTTTTCCGGTGTGGCTTACAGCCCGCCATACCGACGCAAATGCGTTAATTAAAAAATAAAAAATTCAACCATTTGTACCAGGCTAATTTTTGCACAGTTAATCATCGTCGTGCAGCCATTTACGAAAATCACCATGCCATACTTTTTGGACGGTTCCAAATGGTCGCCATACCGCCGAAAACCAGCAAAATTTTTTTTTTCGCCAAACGATTTGTACCAGTATTGCATTTGGATTTTTGGAAAGTATTTGATAAAATGTGACCGTGATTATATTTGCCATACTTCTAGTAGGGGGAAAAAGTGCTGCCATACTTGAAAAACTTATTTTTTCGACACATTTCAAAAATACGACTGTACAATACATAAAATATTTTTTTACAGCATGGGATCATTATATTCTGTTTAATTGGATATAATTCTACCTACAAAAAATTATCCCGCATTGTAACAATGGGGTGGACGACTGTGAGTCAATATTGCCGCCACCTAGATCTTTGAAATTTTGTATTTATATTCGTTGAACCTCAAACTTACGAGAAAAATTAGTGCCATACTGTTACAAATCGTTCAAAACACGAATAAAATCTTACAATTAAAAAATATATTATACACATTCGCCACCTCCCACAGGTATGGCATTATCACACTTCTATTTATGATCATTCAAGAGCTATTGAAAAAAATTTTTAGGGTGGTACAAATCGTTTAGTGAAAAAAAAAATATGCTGATTTTCGGCGGTATGGCGACCATTTGGAACCGTCCAAAAAGTATGGCATGGTGATTTTCGTAAATGGCTGCACGACGATGATTAACTGTGCAAAAATTAGCCTGGTACAAATGGTTGAATTTTTTATTTTTTAATTAACGCATTTGCGTCGGTATGGCGGGCTGTAAGCCACACCGGAAAAGTATGGCATGACACTACCGCCTCCTTATTTTTTATGGACTATCGGAAAATACTAAAATGATTGTGGAACAAATCGTTTGACACTCGTAATTTATCCGACGAGCTCGACTAACGCCCATGCGATTGGGCCGCCGGTACCAGCGCTAGGACCATCATTTTTCTTTTTGTCATTGCGTACTTTAGACCCCTGAAGAACCGCCATACTGGTACAAATGACCCAGTAATTTCTGTCACTATCTCCCGGCCTAAATAGTGAAGGAAGTGGAAACTGAATTTAAACAATAGTTCCAAAAGTGAACCCTACTATTGCAATATTATAATGGATAAGACATACCTGCACTGCCCTATATTTCGGATTATTCCGAAAAGCAAATCCCCATGCTTGTATCAACTCCAGGATTTTGTTCCGCAAATTCTCATGCTGAGTTGTCTTGACCAGGTCTCGAAGCATTTCACAGAACGCTTTTGATGCCACTTCATCATGTATGCCAGATCCTAAGGTAACAGAGGAAAAAGAGTGTACTTTCAAAAATACCAATTCACAAAACATAATGATACTGATTGGATGGTAGCTTAAATTTGCTGTGGTAATGCTACCTACAATTTAATTTGTTAAATTAGATTTTTATTTAAAAGATGTAAGAATCTAAAAATGTTATGGGCGAAGCTGCTAGCAACCCATCCCTATTTGAATTCCCTTTTCACCGACACACCCACAATCATGCCCTTAGGCTCTGTCTACCCTGTAGGGGACATAGACATGTGTGTATGTATGTAAGGAATTGCAAATGATGTTAGCCAGACAAGAGAGGAAAATGATTTTCTTACCACAGTTTTTCACAATACTTTCAAGGGTGAGTAATGCAAACATAGCCTGGTGCGGGTTCTGGGAATAAAGCTTCTTCTTGAGTGCTGCAACTGCATACTTCGGCCTTAAAAACAACGCTCGTGATTAATACTCATAACAAAATTGCTAAACAACCTCTTGATTCCAGGAGATTTTTTTTGTATTTGTAAACAAAATAAATTTATACTCACGTGCAATCATTTTGGCGAATTAAATCACATATTTGAAGTATTGTGGGCCAGTCGGGTTCCAAGCGTAGATTGCTTGTGGCTTTGTCTGAAATTAATTATTTCTTAATTGCCTCATCCAGTTTGGAGAAATCGTCAGAGTTGTCGAGTTGCACCACTCTGTTATTTAAGTTAGAGAAATCCGATGAAAAAGTGTACGGTGCTTCAATCATGCTAGATAGTTTTTATACGTAGCAAAAGAAAGTGAATCAGACGAACATTTACTATGCAGAGATATCGGAAGATATTGGATTTGTCACTCAAAATACGATAACGTATACATCTTATTTCATGTTGTATACGAGATGGTAGTTGAGCCTATATTACTTACCGAGTAACTTATCGAAATTATTAGCACGAAACATAATTACTAATATTGTTTAAGAGCTTTTGTTTTAGAAAATCAACTTTGATTGATTTGGGACAGAAAAATGACAGTACACTTTTGTCAATTTTGTTTTTTTCCAATGTTGGCATGTAATGTGTTGCCACCAAAAAAAAACAATTGTAAGCTGTATTTTCCTAAGTAAAACTTGATGTATAAAGTCGGGTGCACACAAACTGATGTTGCTTTTTTGTCGTAATTAGCAGTTCTATCTAAAACTTTATGAGCTCTAAATACAGTTAATACGTGTTTATTGAGCATCTGGTTAATGCGCGTGAATTATTGCCTGGTTTGCAATACTTGTTATAATGAAAGTAGACTTTCTTCAAACAAGATAAGCTTTTAGATAGCACAATCTCCATGGAGCGTATCTTTGTTTATATTCTTATCGCACACACCTTATTAATATTACTCATACTTGACTATATTCTGAGAAATTTAAGAAGTAATTTATTAAACTTTCCTTATTAACGTAATTCGCATGAAGTACGGAGCTTCTTTTGACAAAAAGAACTGAGGAGGGATTATTTTGAATAATGGAAGATAATACCTTTCATCTTGCAAGACCGTATCTGAAGAAAGAACTCGACGTGAACAAGGAAAAATTGCAAAAATTCGACACGGAATTGCAAAAGTGTAGTACCCAATTAAGTGCAGTGAAATTGCAAGTATCAACGCTACAGCTTCGAATGACAGTAATGCAGCAAACGTACCACGAATTAATGGAATTAAGACAAATGTTACTCAACAAATATAAGTTTGCAAGAAAATTAAAATAGAGTACCTACTACACAATAAATTGAGTGCATTTGAGATTTAGCGAGAAAGTTAAGTTTTTATTCGAAAATTAAGTGATTTTAGTGAACTAGAATGTGATTGAAAATTTGTGTTTGATTTGATTGAATTTTTATTTAATTAATTAATTATACGTTTGAATTATTATGAATGTAGAGTGTAGAGTGCTGTTTTCGTTTTATAGAACTCTTATTACTAATTGCTATCATCACTTTATTCTTTACAACAATATTTACTACTCGCCCATAGATGTCGCTAGTAGTACACAACGATGATGCGTCTGAATTTACTAGCAAATTCAAAATTATTGAGAATGTAAATTATTGTTTTGATTGCATACGTTTCTGTATGCACCTAATGTTTTTATTACCTTATTTTGTGCAAAATCTCCGACTTAACAACCAGACATGCCTTATATCGGGTAAAAAGACACTCATGAAAGGAGCGTTACCGGCTAGATCTAAGTAAGATTTTTTATAGATTTTTAAGGATTCAAAAACTGTTTTTGATGGAGATTCTTGTATAACAAATAGCTGTATCTTCGAGGGAATGGACGAAAATCTTAGAAATCATCAATGCGATGCGGCTAGCAACCCATCACTATTTTGATTCCCCTTTCCACCTATATGCCCACCATCATGATAACGTGGCTTTTAGGTCTTGTTACCTTAGGCTCTGTCTACCCCGTAAGGATAAAGACGTGACTTATGTATGTATCCCTATAACGCTATGTTATGAGCCTCTAAATTAGCGACGACCACAATTTTATTCTTAACCAATAATCATAGCAAATTTATTACACAAATAAAGTAAAATTTATGTCTTATGGCGTGATATTATCGTTGTTGTTTATTCGCGGAGCCTGGGGGCATTTTCTGCCGTAAATAGTTGAGTTCAGTACTTACTCAGGCAGTTACCTATGTTGTATCACTTAAACCACTCTTTACATATACTTGTCAATTAGGTGTTGCCCGCGACTAGGTGAAGACCGGAATCCACAGATTACCTACCCCTACAACCTCACAAAGTCACAAACTTTATATCTTTGTAATATTAGTGTAAATAAATGGGTCACATACTAAACACTATCATGATAACTCTGTGACTATTTCATTTTATACAGGGCCGCCATTATCAATGCGCCCTACGCGCCCCGCGGCCGCTGCGCTGTGTCTTAGAAATGCAGAGCCTTAAAATGCCTTGTACGTAATGATCCTTCTTTTTTCTATCATTATAAGTACACATTGTTTCCCACACACACACAAATCAAGTCTTTTACCCTTACGGGGTAGACAGAGCCTAAGGTAACAAGACCTGCATGGAAGCAACATTCCCATGTTATAAATAAACGATGCGGCTAGCAACCCATCACTATTTTGATTCCATTTTCCAGCTATACGCCCACAATCTTGCTAAATGTGGCCTGTAGATCTTGTCACCTTAGGCTCTGTCTACCCCGCGTAAGGGTAAGGGTAGACGTGATTTGTGTGTGTGTGTATTTCCTTAAGTTAGATTACCTACGTTCAAATTATTTTTTGTTTAAGTTCAAATTATTTCTTACTCGCTAATCCTGTTGCGAAGTAGCATTCTTGCGCTGCTGCGTTCCGGCACGAAGAGTTAGCTGATGAAATTACTGGCACATGAGGTATTCTATATCAGTACTACAGTTTGACAGTTCATCTGCAATCCTTTATTGCTGGAGGTACCTATAGGTAGTTCCCATTATTCTATGCACTTGCGTTAAATCGGTGTACCTATTGGTGGACCATTTCTGGGTCTGCTACCACTAAGCTACTATTCTATTCTATTGGATAAAAGTGTCTTAAACTGAACCAGGAATACTTACATCAGCATGAGGTTGAGTTAGACTGATTACTGAATAATGTATTTTTGACTTTTTAAATTGTGATTGGCCAATGATTGTAGCTATACATAATATATTCAAAGAGTACGGCATCGAAGGGGCGATGGGTGATTTAATTAGTAATCCAAAATACGACGAAGAACGTATACAATAATGTTCAATTAAACGAACACAGCCACTTGATCAAATATTACAGCACTATTAGACACCTCGTAACGACGCGGTGGCCTAGCTCTCGCAGTCATCTGGAAATGACGCAGCAGCGCATTTGTCGGAACTATCCAATGCTTCATCATCACCTGTATTTCCCGGGATGCACGAGAGGCCGGCGGAATCGCAACGGCCCTGGCAATCGAAAGAGCAGCGGGGAACCTAATTCGATAATCGCTATGCTCTTGAACGTCGGTCCATCTGTCATGTCGTGCCGAAATGGCGAGCAGGGGGAATGCTACATCCCGTGTCATCGGTAGGAAGGTTGCTATGAGCTCGGTGTCAGAGAAAAAGGTGTGTATATATGCAAATTCGGCTAGTCTTTTTCTGTGTGATATAGCGAATTTTTTATAGAATTGAATACACTACGGATAACCACGTTCTGATGTAGGCGTTTATCGCTCTTGTGCGACGGTTTTTTTGGTGTGAATTTCTAGTAATATTAAACTTTTGGTAGGTTACTTGACCCCGACCTCCACCCCGAAAGATGGCAGAAAAGAGGTAGTGTAAAGATGACCTTAAGGCAACACTCGTTGAAGCGCTTTATTACTAGATATATGGGTAGAAAGTAAGTAATGAACACCGTCGCTAACTAGCTGGTAATTGGTTCATTTTCAAACTTCAAAAATAATTAACCGTTCGCAAATAGTAATACCTCTCATTACTCGGCCAATTTCTCTCCTTCACTTGCTTATGAGGATTGCAACATCTCCAGTCATCGTTGATCTTTGCTTTCCTTTGCTATCGTTGACGTAAGGGGTCTTACTAATTTGTTTAGGTAGCTTTGAGTGATTGACAAGCAGACGTACGACAAATGGAGCATGTTGACAAAAGGTATATGTCGAACAATCGAGTTGCTACTGGCGCAATGCGTGGAGGCGTTTGGGAATGCTGTAAGTCGCTTACCTCACCCTGAATTAAATATGTAAGTGACGTTTATAATTTTTTGTGACTTGATACAGGTGGCTATATCTGCTACTATATGTACCCGAAGAGACGGCCACCAGAATGACAGACCGAAGTACCTAAGTAAAGTAGTTGTGAGTAGGTTTTGTATTCTAGAATTGAGAAAATGAGGTGACTTTGAAGCTTTTAAAAAGAGCGATGGGAAGCACAAATTAAGATAAACTCTTAGGGCCGCTTGGACGGATAGTGTTCATAAATTAAATTGTCAAACTTGAATTAGGGATGATACTTGCCGATATTTTGACTCTACTTAAGCATGGATTAGCAGTTCACTAGAAGATATAATGTTAACCTTGGTCCAGGCAAGCCAACGTTACAAGTCTTGTTAGGGAAGGTAATGTAGAGCTGCCTTGAGGAGGCACTTACTCTAGAACGGGATGGTGTAGCTTTTTAAAATTATAAAAGAAAATGCTTTTTAGTTTATTAATTCGATATATTATTTTCCGAGTATTGTAAATCAATACATATGCTTCCAGCGGAAGCCCTAAGCCGATAGCTCTTCGGGCTAGCTGGTAAGAAGCTACTCTCGAAGTTCATAAATCGAACGTTCGTTTGATTTGACATTTGATTGTTTTTTAAGAACTCGAACCTGAAACGAAATAACATCCCATGACATATAATTGTTGTATTTCAAATGATTGAATTAAATAATGTTATTATGATTTTTATATCTTTTAATGTAGGTACGGCTCTCTGCCACCACGAGTTTGGTTAGGAAAATAGAAACGAACCCCGTACAAATAAAAGCTTTACAGTAGGTACCTAAAACTTTTTTTAGTTGGATAATGGATACTGATAACAACTAAAAATAATTCGTCAGTGTGATGGCTACGGCCGGTATAAATAAAGCTCAAATTTGATACAATAACTTGACTGACCTTAGCTTACCTACCCAATCCTCTCTAAAACTCATCAACTCATTCCAATCTCGCACAGCTCCAACAGAACACACATAAAATCATATCTGCAACTGCCAACAGAACACCGTCAATTGTTTCCGAACGCGTGGCTAGTTAACAAATAATCGCGGTTCACAATTGGTGTAGGTACCGCCGGGCTAGAATGACTCCGCACGCATCGCCAGTCCACGCTATCCTGGCATTCAGCGCGAACGCCAGGATCCGGTAAAACACTACCCTGAGTTACGATGAACAGTATTGGCTAAAACAAACGAGGATCATTCAGTTTTACGATGCATGTCGTTCGATTTGGGGTGCGCATTGGCGAAGTTTAGTAGTTTTGTGAATGAAAAGCCTCTTTGACACATTGATGCAAACGGTAAGTGATCTCTTCATCTGGTGTAACTTAAAGTTAACTTGCTGTCGTACCTGCAGTCAAATTTCATTGTCAGTTTCGTTCTTTCAGTAACAAAATACCTAGATAATTAACTAAACTTTAAGCCGCAGCTCTACGTGAGTATGAATATGCCATCGGCAGTTACTTTTAAAGATAACTTAAAATAGGTACTGAAATGTACGTTCTTCCGCCGCCACACCTATTTGCTTAGTTATTGACTGACATAATCTTATAAGAATGACAGCTGTTTCAAATGTCAAATTTATTTTCTGTAAAGCAATGTCAAGTCAGCTGATAGTCAAGTAATAAATAGGGTGTTATTTATGTTCACTTATCTAGAACGGCGTTTGTTTTGTCAACACAAGCAGCACATTTGAATTGTAAATTCATATTGTCACATCGTACCCATGAAGCTGTACGGAGTAAATAGTAGACTATAGTCATTGCAAAGGTGCGATTGATAAAATGAAATAGTTATTGCGAATTACAGATTCATTGGCCGGCCTCTAAGTTATTTATTCAGAGAGGCACACGGACGCCATGTCTTTCAAACTGCATTTATGACTTTACAAGTACCTTATTATGTACTGTGTGGAAATGCGGTCTAGAAATGAAATGTTATCTAGGAATTTAGATGTTAGCTAAACGTGTTATTGTATACAGTCTGGTAGTCAAGGTACTAAAATACTATGTATTTAAGTTGTTCTAACAGGATAAATACGTAAAATAAAATAGTTTTTATTTATAGTATGTCGTCATGAAGTCTCCCAGCGGAAAATCAAAATACCTTTTCTTTGAATTTCGTACACTTGCAAAATTAAATGATTTAGGTACTCTTTTTTAAAAATTTCGAGGTTGCATCATTTCAGTTTTAGTTGTTCTTCATACGCTTGGCTTTATCATGACTTTTGTACTGACGATCACCTACTAGGAAGTCCTATCGTGATACTAAATATCTACAGTAAGAAACTATGGAGGTACATAATATCCACTATAAGTCATAGGTAGTTTGTAATTGCAGCGCATGATTAAAAACTTAATTTCCTAGTTGCAAGCGTTAAGTCTGAATCTGATAGTTCAGAATCAGATCAGATCTGGTAGGACAGAACACCAGATTGAAGATCTTTTTATCTGTATTCGAACTGAAGGGCTTAAGAAGACCTAGGGCCCTATTTTTGAAAGCACATCTCTCGAAAGTATAAATCATCATAAATGGGCTTAGGTATATCTCCAAAACTACAGCTCTAATCAAAGTTTTAATTGGTTCACAAGATTAATGAGATCTGTGTTTGTCTTCTATGCTACTCGTATTTTAAATTCAGCGCAATTTTACACCACTTCGAGTGGTATTTTCACACATGTGCTTTCAAAAATCGGCCCCTAAACTCTCAGCCACATTGAGATAGTTTACAGTCGTTCAAAGAATAGCGTAACAGAAAGAATACTTAACCGAGTGAGCAAGTAAGTAGTTGCGTATTATATCTGCGACTCACTAATTACAGTATCAAGTTGATTGTGACCCGTAAATTATAAACGCGCTAATATCCGAATGATTTGATTAGTGGGTTACAGATGACACAAGCGGGAGATGTCACGCGACATTTAGAGTTGACTCATTAACTTCAGTATTTTACCGCTTGTTTTACACAATAATTGTAAGTATGGATAAATAAGATATATTTTGAACAGCTGGTACATTTCAAATTGCAAGTGCCCATAAATAAAAGCTTTGCCCCTTTGAGACCAATATTCTCCGTTCTAAGATTGCTGACACTCAATTTTTCAATGATTATCATTGTGTAAGCCCACGAATTGTAAATCTCGCTTTGACAAATTTCGAGAATAAAGATAAGCACAAATCTCGTAAAGTTATCTTTATTGTGTTGACTAACTTTCGTCAAAAAAGGATTATCATGACTTATGTGATTTCATCACCGTGGCGCCAAGATTTGAAATATCTAAATTATGCACTCTAAATGTTTTTACATTAAAAATATTAGCAATGAAAGCTTACGGATGAGCAAAATAAACAGTTATGTTGTTGTATACATTAATTATTATCTTATTCACATCTCTTACTATACTAAGCCTTCATCTTTTAACTGAAAGGAATGGTAAATGTGATTGCATTTAAGAACTTCGTGTAATCCCAGTAGACATTGATTATTATTTTACAGTTCCCAAAGGTCTAAGAGTATAGGCAAACATTTAATGAAGTCCGTAGCTTCAGACGTTTCTAGTCAGCTTGGAAACAAATTAACTTTTCCCCTCAATCCCTCCGTGTAGAATTAGTCACTCTTTGAATAATATTTTGAATTAAAAATAGCCATGTCCCAGGGGGCTTTAGCAATCGGGATAAAATGTAAAACTGTCCTTTTGTGTATCAAAGACTACGAGCTTGTCAAAATTCATTAGGATTAGAGGTGGAGTGGATGCTTCAAGAAGGAACATATTATATAGTAGCTTCTGCCCGCGACTTTGTCTGCGTAGAATTATACATAAAAACCTTTCTCTTGAATCACTCTATCTATTAAAAAAAACCGCATCAAAATCCGTTGTGTAGTTTTGAAGATATAAGCATACATAGGGACATAGGGACAGGGACACGTGGACAAAGAAAGCGACTTTATTTTATACTATGTTAGTGATATGCAAACAAACATCGGTAAACACGGGTAGACTTTGATGTGTGATTTGATTGCTCTGCTTCTCTTTTTCCGTGTGCGTGATCCAAATCATTCATAGCGAGGCATTGGGCCGTAATCAAATCACTGGTCAATTGTACGATGTACCATTGTAGTAATAGTCCTCGGTGTGCAATACTGGTCCAAAATAGACTCTTCCTGCTTGTCCATTCAGTTGTAAGGAAGGTAATTGTTGCAATAAATTTTGATTCCGTATCAGACGAAGACAGTCACGAAGCGCAAATGCGGCTTTATCACTATGTAGGATCTTCTATATTTTTCAATAGGAGATAGACGTTATCATGGTTAAACCTTAGAACACAGCACGTCTAAGTTTCAAACAGAAATACCTGCCCCCATCGACCTAGATAGTTAGTAGAAATAACAAGAAAATACCCTTCAAGTTGTTAAAATGTAAACCAAAGTGCGAAGACACACAACGCTGATGATCTATTTTTCATGTCTAGGTTTTTTTTGTTTTACCTTGTTTATTTTCTATAAAATTGTGTATATTATCTTATATTTGTGTGTCTTGCAAAAAGGAATAAATTTCTTCTTTCTTTCTTTTCTTCTTCCTTTCAAAGTTTGACAGACTGCATTTCTTGAAAATTTTACTCTCCGGTTGATATATGGACGTATACTCCGTAAGTATTATGATACCACGTAGTTATTTAACATCATCTTGTGATCAGAAAGTTGAGGATAATCCTTAAAATACATGGCAAGAAAGAATTCATATAACCGGCGGTGCCGTCGCATATACATACGTAATTATAAAATAGGTATACATTATACATCACAGTTTGATATAAATGGATAACAATAAATTAGTTATGTTATACGTCACTTTCTCTTGTTTTATAATTTCCATAACTTCCTGTCTCTATTAAATTTGAACATAGGATGAGCGTTTAGATTTTGAGATAAAAACATAGTTTCATCATAGAGTTACCGCAGTGTTAGTGTATTATGAAGGTAGGGAGTTTGATTTACGTAAATTATATTTATTATAATGAAAGAGAATTTATATTAGCCATGTTTTTAAAGCGCTTAATTTTTTTTTACACTGACATTGAAATCATAGAAACCAATACGACTGGCTAAAGGATCAAGATTTCCTCGGTAAACGTTTTGGCATATATGGCAACTTAGATAAGTATTTTTTTGTAGAGCAGGTATTTATTCTGCTAAGCCTTTAAAAATTTTATGCATGTGTATTTCTCTATTATATTTATAGATATCTATCTACGTTAAGTTGAAGCCTGATGGTCACCTATACCTACCTAAGTAAATAAATAATAATAAATAAATATCACGGGACAAATTACACCAATTGACCCAGTCCCAAACTAAGCAAAGCTTGTACTATTGGTACCAGGCAACGGATAAACATACGTATATAATGTAGATAAATACATACTTACATACATACAACATCCATGACTCGGGCACAAACATTCCTATTCCTCATACAAACGCCTGCCCCTACCGGGATTCGAACCCCTCTAGCTTCATAGTCAGGGTCACTAACCACTAGGCTATCCGGTCGTCAAAAGTGTTTTATCATCACTTAATCGGATTTATAAATCGATGTTAATTAAAAAAAAGGAAATGTAGAGTAGAAGGCTTCATGTGGTTCGCAGCCATTTATCAATCATGGCTACGCAAAATACGTATTTTTTTTTTATATATAAGAGGGGGCAAACGAGCAGACGGGTCACCTGATGGAAAGTAATCACCTGCACGGGTCACCTGAAAGGGACACCTGCAAGACTTGGGGAATCACAGGTGCGTTGCCGGCCCTTTCAAGAACAGGAAGGCTCGCTTTATATTATTACTAGCTGATCCGGCGAACTTTGTTCCGCCTTAAATTTGAAAAATTCCAGTGGTTTGGGCTGTGCTATCCCGCGGGAACTATGCAATTTTCCGGGATAAAAACTATCCTATGTCCTTTCCCGGGACTCAAACTATCTGTATACCAAATTTCAACTAAATCGGCCCAGCAGTTTAAGCGTGAAAAGGTAACAGACAGACAGAATTACTTTCGCATTTATAATATTAAGTAAGGATCTCAGTGCGCGTTAAAAGTTAATTAAATAAAGGAAATAGGTAATTTGCAAGTAACTAGAGTTTATTAACCTCTTTGACTGTATAGTATTTGGAGCGGATGCCCTTTTCAAACAGCTAGTACCTAGTACCTACCTTATAAAATGTTAATTATTAACACCGATTAAAACAACTATGTAACGATTGAACTTGTATGAATGCGTCAACAACATTTGCCGTGAAGTTTACATTGACATTGCTTTTAATAGGGTCACTACCTTCCGAGATTTTCCACTAGTGGCTAGTGCAGGCAGCAAAAGAAGTAAGTCAGTTAATCTCCACAAGGTCTTCACTGGCCAATAACTCCAGAATATTTAAAATTTTATTTAGAGCTTCTACTGACAGTGGCGTAGCTAGGTAACCAAGGGCCCTGGTGCAAATAAAAAAATGGGGCTCCACTACTATCTAAACTGGTTACGTTTTAATAATAATAGTTCGATCGAGATTTTCTGGTAGGGATTCGAGGGCCCTCTGAGCTTGAGGGCCCCGGAGCACTGTCCCGCATAGTCCCTTGGTAGCTACGCCACTGTCTTCTGATCAGCTAGTCTAACGTTACTGCTCGCTCTCTGATGTCGTTGGGCAATAGTATAATTACCATCACCAATCAATGGGCTCTACTTTTTATGAGCGAATATGAGACTGGACTTAAAACTCATACACTGAATTAATTATACGTGGGTTTAAAATAATTCATGGTCTCTAAATCAAAGTATCTAAAGGCCAACCGTCGTCTACGACCGGGTCGTAAGGCGCTTCGAAATTCGATTTTCAAAATTCATATTATACCGTCCCTCTCACTCACAAATTAACTACTATTAGCCTAAGCAGAACAACACGAATCGGAGTTCAAAAATCGTATTTCGGCGTAGTTACAAGGCCTGTGTTGCTTGCCGTTAACTCAGCACACCCACCGTTAGCTGAGATTCAACAGAGAAACTTACATACATACACAAATCACGTCTGTATCCCTTACGGGGTAGACAGAGCCTAAGGTAGCAAGACCTAAGCCACGATTAGCAAGATTGTGGGCGTATAGATGGCAAGAAATGGAATCAAAATAGTGATGGGTTGCTAGGCGCATCGCCTGTAACATGATGGGCTTTTACCATCTGCGCGGGAAGAGAACCAACTGGTACATTCTATGTTTCTTTGCTCCCAGACCAGCATGGGAGAAATGAAACAGAGAACAGAAAAAATGAAACAGAGAAACTTGAAATGACATAATGATAATCCAAGCCAAGCCCGCCCTTGATCCGAATCATCCGAATGCACTAAGATGAACCGTAACACTTGAAAATTGCGCCCGCGTTCATTATTAATTACTGGCTACTGGTAATTGAGACCGGCCTTCGTTACGGCGCAGCAGTACAGGTACCACGTCCAATGATATACGTCACACTTTTTATTGCCTACCTTCGGGCAATAATTATTCTATTGCACTTGTCATTGCATTGTCGCATGTAACCATTTTGTTAAAGGGTATGACATGTGTATCAATAAAAGTTAGTGCATCTTAGATATTATGCAAATGTATGTCACAAAAAACATTAGCGATGATCGACACACACGTCAGCTTTGCCAGTCTGAATACCCCAAGTTTGCTACGTACTTATGTAATAATAATAATAAATAAATAAATAATAATAAATATTAGGGAACGATTGACACAAATTGACCTAGTACCAAAGTAAGCGCTAGTAAGGCTTGTATTATGGGTACTAAACAATGATATACCTACATACTTGTATTGTATAGAGATTCGTGCTCATCACACAGATATATGCCCTTACCAGGATTCGAACCCGGGACCCTTGCTTCGCAGGCAGGGGCACAACCAACTAAGTCAACCACGCCGTCTTATGTAATACTAGCTTCTGCCCGCGACTTCGTCTGCGTAGAATTATACATACTCGTAAAAACCTTCCTCTTGAATCACTCTATCTATTAAAAAAAACCGCATCAAAATTCGTTGTGTAGTTTTGAAGATATAAGCATATATACATAGGGACATAGGGACAGAGAAAGCGACTTTATTTTATACTATGTAGTGATGATACGTAAATAGGTACTTATTTAATTAACACTGTGACACGCTGGCCACGAGTATCAGTACTTTGAGTGATGTGCTCTCAAAAATCAAGTCATATTTCCCATTACGCCACCTACAAGCAAAAAAAAATATGACGCATCTTGAAATTACGATATTAATAATCCCAATTCACGCGAAACTTTTGTAGTATATTTCAACATCTCGGCACCTACACAGCTAATCTACCAATGATGTCACAATGTTCTAACACCAGGATTGCTGAAATGGAATAAAATTTTACAAGGTTTTCCGCAATATCGCAGATACGTGGGTAGAAGATTTCCTGCGGAAGTCGTAGTGTTAACAGCTTGAAGTGTGGCGATCGTGCACATCCTATACAACAGCGGTCGTCAACTGTTTAGAGTTTATCGTTGTTTTCTTAAAATCGTAAAAGGGAACGGGTTTTTCATTATGTATATCGATTTAGCACTGTTAATATTAGACTCACTTGTAACTAACTAACAAACGCAATAAATTGTTGCGATTCGATTCGATTTTTATCTATTTTCAATGGTCCGATTGGCTTAAAATGGGGTGACGTAGGTAACTTCAATGATAATGCAACAAAAAAGAAAGGGCGTGTAAAAGTAACAATTAATTAAATTCATGTAAATATTAATTCATTTAGGTATTCCAAACAGAAGTATTTGTTCGAAATGGCATTAGTATAGGTGCAGTGAATGAAATCACACTAATACTATAAAGGCGAAAGTTTGTGTGTGTGTATGTGTATGTTCGTTACTTCTTCATGCGCAAACGGCGGGACGGATATTGGGATAAGATTTGGAACGGAGATAGCTGGTACCCTAGATTAACACATAGGCTACTTTTTATTCTGGAATATTGCATAGTTCCCACGGGACAGCGATGAACATGTCAAAGGTCATACATAGCTGCCTAGAGTCGCAACGTAAATAATTACTACAGCACACAACTACCAACATCAGTTCTTCAAACTAATTCTACGCAGACATATAGTGAACTTCGTTACGAAAATGAACTATATTCAGCAGTTTGAGCAACAAATATGAACTAAAGTAAAGTAGCAAAATAATAACAGCTCTATATTTAAAAAAAACACGCCTATTTCAATTCAAAACGGGTTACTCACACCTGCTGGAGCAAGGACGGATAAAGTCTAATATCTTCTTCTTCTTCTTCTTTTATTTGTGGCGTATCAAGTCGTTATAGTGACGACAACTTCGCCAATGTCAATGTAAAAAAATTTATTAAAAAATCTTGTGACAAAATGTCGGCAACGTTGTACGGTAATGGTCAAAGACCCCCCTCCCCCCCTGTCGGGCTCTTAGCCAACGGTCAATGATATCCCTCAGAAACTGCCAGGAAATCATTAGCCGTTGCCCAGGGCGCACCGGACCAAGCACTGCTCTTCCCCCCGGACGGATCCAAAAACGAACCGCAGCTCTTAATCACACGTGGAGGTAACCCGACTCGCACCCCAAGTCTAATATCAAAATGAAGTTTCTTCACGCGGTAGACGGAAAACGGTGCCCGTTGTGCCCTCATAAATTATTATGATGTGTAGCGACATGCTAGTACTTAAATGTGCTTAGACATGAATTACGATTAGGATTATAATGATTAGGAGCGAACTTTTATCATTTTTTTCTATTTTTAAGATAGGTAGCTAAAAAGAATAATGGAAAATGAATAATAATATGATTTTTAAAATTAAAAATTATGCTACTCGATAACAGATGGCGCTATCAGTGTTAGCGAATAGTAACACAAATCGCTCTGCGTAAGACATAGGTACCTTCACAATAGAATAAAATCAAGAAAGTAAAACAACGTCAAATCAATGTTATTTATTAAGTTAATCAGTAATTTAATGATTTCTAGTGAACTGTCTGATTTATTTAATAAGTTTATTGTAAAGTGCTTGTTAGCGCTCGGCTAAGCATATAGGATTACACAGGATATTGTTTCATTTCTGATGATCAATCTCTCAATACCGAAAGACTGACAGATAGCCTGACATAGAAACAGAAACACAAAACATGACTACATTTCAATACAAACAAAACTTCTGCTAACTTGTCGGCACTACTAATGCGTCATTTTAAAAGATCCAATAAAAGATGAGGATCTAGAAATGTGGTTTTAGTGCTGGCATAAACTTAAAGAAGGCTTTTTGATAAGAAAAATTGGAAAATATTACCCGGGCTTGTTATGGAAAATAGAGCTGCTTTGTTGTGTACTAAGCAGATATCACTAGGTAAGACCCACAACTTTCATGCCAATGTGGGGAATTTCCTACAATGAACGTACTTAAGTTATCCACTGAGCATGGAACACAGTTAATTAATTCAAACCATTTCATTTCCAGATTCAACTCAGAACACCAAGAACCCAGACACAATGAACTCTCAGCGCAACATAATCAATACTTACATTACAAAACAGAGTGAAAGCACGAAGTCGTGACCATAGTGCACTCAGGACTTTTACCATGGCCGCTCAACCTTCATCCTACGAGATGGAGGTGCGAACCGAGGATTTATAAATCGATGTTAATTAAAAAAAAGGAAATGTAGAGTAGAAGGCTTCATGTGGTTCGCAGCCATTTATCAATCATGGCTACGCAAAATACGTATTTTTTTTTTATATATAAGAGGGGGCAAACGAGCAGACGGGTCACCTGATGGAAAGTAATCACCTGCACGGGTCACCTGAAAGGGACACCTGCAAGACTTGGGGAATCACAGGTGCGTTGCCGGCCCTTTCAAGAACAGGAAGGCTCGCTTTATATTATTACTAGCTGATCCGGCGAACTTTGTTCCGCCTTAAATTTGAAAAATTCCAGTGGTTTGGGCTGTGCTATCCCGCGGGAACTATGCAATTTTCCGGGATAAAAACTATCCTATGTCCTTTCCCGGGACTCAAACTATCTGTATACCAAATTTCAACTAAATCGGCCCAGCAGTTTAAGCGTGAAAAGGTAACAGACAGACAGAATTACTTTCGCATTTATAATATTAAGTAAGGATCTCAGTGCGCGTTAAAAGTTAATTAAATAAAGGAAATAGGTAATTTGCAAGTAACTAGAGTTTATTAACCTCTTTGACTGTATAGTATTTGGAGCGGATGCCCTTTTCAAACAGCTAGTACCTAGTACCTACCTTATAAAATGTTAATTATTAACACCGATTAAAACAACTATGTAACGATTGAACTTGTATGAATGCGTCAACAACATTTGCCGTGAAGTTTACATTGACATTGCTTTTAATAGGGTCACTACCTTCCGAGATTTTCCACTAGTGGCTAGTGCAGGCAGCAAAAGAAGTAAGTCAGTTAATCTCCACAAGGTCTTCACTGGCCAATAACTCCAGAATATTTAAAATTTTATTTAGAGCTTCTACTGACAGTGGCGTAGCTAGGTAACCAAGGGCCCTGGTGCAAATAAAAAAATGGGGCTCCACTACTATCTAAACTGGTTACGTTTTAATAATAATAGTTCGATCGAGATTTTCTGGTAGGGATTCGAGGGCCCTCTGAGCTTGAGGGCCCCGGAGCACTGTCCCGCATAGTCCCTTGGTAGCTACGCCACTGTCTTCTGATCAGCTAGTCTAACGTTACTGCTCGCTCTCTGATGTCGTTGGGCAATAGTATAATTACCATCACCAATCAATGGGCTCTACTTTTTATGAGCGAATATGAGACTGGACTTAAAACTCATACACTGAATTAATTATACGTGGGTTTAAAATAATTCATGGTCTCTAAATCAAAGTATCTAAAGGCCAACCGTCGTCTACGACCGGGTCGTAAGGCGCTTCGAAATTCGATTTTCAAAATTCATATTATACCGTCCCTCTCACTCACAAATTAACTACTATTAGCCTAAGCAGAACAACACGAATCGGAGTTCAAAAATCGTATTTCGGCGTAGTTACAAGGCCTGTGTTGCTTGCCGTTAACTCAGCACACCCACCGTTAGCTGAGATTCAACAGAGAAACTTACATACATACACAAATCACGTCTGTATCCCTTACGGGGTAGACAGAGCCTAAGGTAGCAAGACCTAAGCCACGATTAGCAAGATTGTGGGCGTATAGATGGCAAGAAATGGAATCAAAATAGTGATGGGTTGCTAGGCGCATCGCCTGTAACATGATGGGCTTTTACCATCTGCGCGGGAAGAGAACCAACTGGTACATTCTATGTTTCTTTGCTCCCAGACCAGCATGGGAGAAATGAAACAGAGAACAGAAAAAATGAAACAGAGAAACTTGAAATGACATAATGATAATCCAAGCCAAGCCCGCCCTTGATCCGAATCATCCGAATGCACTAAGATGAACCGTAACACTTGAAAATTGCGCCCGCGTTCATTATTAATTACTGGCTACTGGTAATTGAGACCGGCCTTCGTTACGGCGCAGCAGTACAGGTACCACGTCCAATGATATACGTCACACTTTTTATTGCCTACCTTCGGGCAATAATTATTCTATTGCACTTGTCATTGCATTGTCGCATGTAACCATTTTGTTAAAGGGTATGACATGTGTATCAATAAAAGTTAGTGCATCTTAGATATTATGCAAATGTATGTCACAAAAAACATTAGCGATGATCGACACACACGTCAGCTTTGCCAGTCTGAATACCCCAAGTTTGCTACGTACTTATGTAATAATAATAATAAATAAATAAATAATAATAAATATTAGGGAACGATTGACACAAATTGACCTAGTACCAAAGTAAGCGCTAGTAAGGCTTGTATTATGGGTACTAAACAATGATATACCTACATACTTGTATTGTATAGAGATTCGTGCTCATCACACAGATATATGCCCTTACCAGGATTCGAACCCGGGACCCTTGCTTCGCAGGCAGGGGCACAACCAACTAAGTCAACCACGCCGTCTTATGTAATACTAGCTTCTGCCCGCGACTTCGTCTGCGTAGAATTATACATACTCGTAAAAACCTTCCTCTTGAATCACTCTATCTATTAAAAAAAACCGCATCAAAATTCGTTGTGTAGTTTTGAAGATATAAGCATATATACATAGGGACATAGGGACAGAGAAAGCGACTTTATTTTATACTATGTAGTGATGATACGTAAATAGGTACTTATTTAATTAACACTGTGACACGCTGGCCACGAGTATCAGTACTTTGAGTGATGTGCTCTCAAAAATCAAGTCATATTTCCCATTACGCCACCTACAAGCAAAAAAAAATATGACGCATCTTGAAATTACGATATTAATAATCCCAATTCACGCGAAACTTTTGTAGTATATTTCAACATCTCGGCACCTACACAGCTAATCTACCAATGATGTCACAATGTTCTAACACCAGGATTGCTGAAATGGAATAAAATTTTACAAGGTTTTCCGCAATATCGCAGATACGTGGGTAGAAGATTTCCTGCGGAAGTCGTAGTGTTAACAGCTTGAAGTGTGGCGATCGTGCACATCCTATACAACAGCGGTCGTCAACTGTTTAGAGTTTATCGTTGTTTTCTTAAAATCGTAAAAGGGAACGGGTTTTTCATTATGTATATCGATTTAGCACTGTTAATATTAGACTCACTTGTAACTAACTAACAAACGCAATAAATTGTTGCGATTCGATTCGATTTTTATCTATTTTCAATGGTCCGATTGGCTTAAAATGGGGTGACGTAGGTAACTTCAATGATAATGCAACAAAAAAGAAAGGGCGTGTAAAAGTAACAATTAATTAAATTCATGTAAATATTAATTCATTTAGGTATTCCAAACAGAAGTATTTGTTCGAAATGGCATTAGTATAGGTGCAGTGAATGAAATCACACTAATACTATAAAGGCGAAAGTTTGTGTGTGTGTATGTGTATGTTCGTTACTTCTTCATGCGCAAACGGCGGGACGGATATTGGGATAAGATTTGGAACGGAGATAGCTGGTACCCTAGATTAACACATAGGCTACTTTTTATTCTGGAATATTGCATAGTTCCCACGGGACAGCGATGAACATGTCAAAGGTCATACATAGCTGCCTAGAGTCGCAACGTAAATAATTACTACAGCACACAACTACCAACATCAGTTCTTCAAACTAATTCTACGCAGACATATAGTGAACTTCGTTACGAAAATGAACTATATTCAGCAGTTTGAGCAACAAATATGAACTAAAGTAAAGTAGCAAAATAATAACAGCTCTATATTTAAAAAAAACACGCCTATTTCAATTCAAAACGGGTTACTCACACCTGCTGGAGCAAGGACGGATAAAGTCTAATATCTTCTTCTTCTTCTTCTTTTATTTGTGGCGTATCAAGTCGTTATAGTGACGACAACTTCGCCAATGTCAATGTAAAAAAATTTATTAAAAAATCTTGTGACAAAATGTCGGCAACGTTGTACGGTAATGGTCAAAGACCCCCCTCCCCCCCTGTCGGGCTCTTAGCCAACGGTCAATGATATCCCTCAGAAACTGCCAGGAAATCATTAGCCGTTGCCCAGGGCGCACCGGACCAAGCACTGCTCTTCCCCCCGGACGGATCCAAAAACGAACCGCAGCTCTTAATCACACGTGGAGGTAACCCGACTCGCACCCCAAGTCTAATATCAAAATGAAGTTTCTTCACGCGGTAGACGGAAAACGGTGCCCGTTGTGCCCTCATAAATTATTATGATGTGTAGCGACATGCTAGTACTTAAATGTGCTTAGACATGAATTACGATTAGGATTATAATGATTAGGAGCGAACTTTTATCATTTTTTTCTATTTTTAAGATAGGTAGCTAAAAAGAATAATGGAAAATGAATAATAATATGATTTTTAAAATTAAAAATTATGCTACTCGATAACAGATGGCGCTATCAGTGTTAGCGAATAGTAACACAAATCGCTCTGCGTAAGACATAGGTACCTTCACAATAGAATAAAATCAAGAAAGTAAAACAACGTCAAATCAATGTTATTTATTAAGTTAATCAGTAATTTAATGATTTCTAGTGAACTGTCTGATTTATTTAATAAGTTTATTGTAAAGTGCTTGTTAGCGCTCGGCTAAGCATATAGGATTACACAGGATATTGTTTCATTTCTGATGATCAATCTCTCAATACCGAAAGACTGACAGATAGCCTGACATAGAAACAGAAACACAAAACATGACTACATTTCAATACAAACAAAACTTCTGCTAACTTGTCGGCACTACTAATGCGTCATTTTAAAAGATCCAATAAAAGATGAGGATCTAGAAATGTGGTTTTAGTGCTGGCATAAACTTAAAGAAGGCTTTTTGATAAGAAAAATTGGAAAATATTACCCGGGCTTGTTATGGAAAATAGAGCTGCTTTGTTGTGTACTAAGCAGATATCACTAGGTAAGACCCACAACTTTCATGCCAATGTGGGGAATTTCCTACAATGAACGTACTTAAGTTATCCACTGAGCATGGAACACAGTTAATTAATTCAAACCATTTCATTTCCAGATTCAACTCAGAACACCAAGAACCCAGACACAATGAACTCTCAGCGCAACATAATCAATACTTACATTACAAAACAGAGTGAAAGCACGAAGTCGTGACCATAGTGCACTCAGGACTTTTACCATGGCCGCTCAACCTTCATCCTACGAGATGGAGGTGCGAACCGAGGAGGTCCAAAAGGAGAAAACGAAACCTACGCTGTCTTCGGGAAAGATATTCTACAATCCTGGGGTTATTGAGGAAGAAACGGATGAAACCAGTGCTTATGACAGCTCGATGGTGGAGTCTCCCATGCTAGGGGTTGGCTTCAGAGGGAGCGGGTGCCTGAGACCGCCTATGATGCATACTTCGAGTAGCCTCCATAGGATCCCGACGTACAGCAGCTCTATTGGACAGAGCACTATCTACAGGCAGGATACTTGCAGGTAGGCCCTGTGTTAACCATATGGTTTAACTGCAGGTAGGTACAGCGAGAGAAATGTATTCACCTAGTACCACCTTAGAAGCCCGTCGCCAGGCAGGCCGCTTTCACTCAAACTCGAGTGATGTCTCACCTTATCAGTTCTGCACGACTGAAGGGGGGGGGGGGGGGGGGTGTTGACGTGTTGCTACCCCTTCCTTGATGCGGCTGGCCCTGGTGAAAGCCGGGGAGCGTCGTCGGCTCGAATCTTCGGGATTCCACGGCGCCTTCTCAAACCCGGCAAGAGGGCAACACCGGAGTGGTTTTAGTGGGTCTGCTCCCATCGCACCTTTCCGTGCGGAAAGAAGCCTGGGGAGAGAGTTCCACATACGTAATCCCAGGCTTCCCGGGCCTGGGGGTACTCGTACAGTTTCCACTCTGTGAAAAAAAAGGGTTCTACGGTAGTAAGTGAATACATTTCCCTACCTGTACGTTGCAAGGACCTTGAGACCAAAATAATTGTTACCTGTCTTGATGAATAACAAACTTGTAAATCCAGCTACAAAATATAAGGGGAGATATACAGGGGAGCGGGGTATATAGGCGACAAAGGGGGCCGAGAGAGGTGCAGGCGGCAGGCGCATTACCCACCCGCACCGCTCTCGGTTCCCCTTGTCGTCCTACCTCGCGACCCTGTATCCGCGCGAGCAAGGACTCAGTTAAGCGGTCGGTTTATAATCTTGGTTTCCGCTTCTATCGCTACAAAAACATTTGAGTACAAACACATCTACGGGTATTTCTTGGAAAGATAATTATTGCAGCAAATACAACGTCACACTACTTAGTCCTTAGAACTAAAAATACGGAGAATAAGTAACTCACTAGTATTTGTTTATCCTATGATGTGGTCGTGAGCTTGAAGTTAAATAAGTACTTAGGTATTCATATTTGCATATTCTTACTCATTTTAAGTTCTATGCTGTATAGCTTAGGTTAAGTTGCCTTCTAAATTTAACAAATATATACTTAGTTTCCTAGAGTTCAACGCCAATGTGACTTCTTACAATACTTTTCAAATAGAACTGTTCATTTTTTAGAAAAGAAATAGTAACTTGTGTAAGTCTAACAAAAGAAAACAATAAAGAACAGTCAAAACTTAAAAATAACTTAAACCTAGCTAAAACTATTATTAAAGATAAAAAAAATCTCCCAAATCGCCGCCAATGGGGAGGGTGCCCAGAAGGCTGGCAGCATTGCCACGTTGTATGGCAATGCTTATTCGCTGAGCGAAATATTGGCCAGCCCTCTGGTCACGGGAGGCCTCTATAAGGCGCGCCGAGATATCTTTATAGACACGGCGCGCGCTTGGCCCCCATGGCCCCAGAGTTTCGACTCCAAACGCCTAAATGTTTCCTTGTCTAAATAACAAAATCAAGTTTCTGCCTTATATTACTTCCATGCTGGTCTAGGAGCAAAGAAAAAACATAGAATGTACTAGTCGCTTCTCTTCGTTAAAAGTCCATTGAGGGGATGGGCGCGAATCGTAGGAATCATGTTATAGGCGATGCGGCTAGCAACCCATCACTATTTTGATTCCTCTTTCCTCCTTCCTCCATAAACGCTCGCAATCATGTTAAACGTAGCCTTAGGTCTTGTTACCTTGGGCTCTGTCTACCCCGTAAGGGATAAAGACCTGATGTATGTTTGTCTTATAAAGAAATACGAGGTAGCCGGATAGTGGTGACTGTGAAGCTTGAGGTCCCAGGTTTGATCTCCGACTAGGACGGATATTACGAATGAAAAATACGAATGTTGGCTGTCGAAACTTGGATGCCTATTTAAGTATTTAGATATATATTTTATCCATTGTCTAATAGGTACTACAGCTTTGCGTCAGTTTTCCCAAGACATTTATTTATTTATGTAATTAATATCCAAAATAGAAAGGTAATAAATAGATAGATCCGATGAATTACATTAGACATTTTTGTTTAAAAGTCTTCCCAAAAATTCCATTTAACTTTTTTCGGACATATTTGCGTAATATGTTTCTAATGAAAGGTTGGATACGTATACCAATATTTCCATGCATTTCACATTAACTCGCGAACTATCGCTGCATTTTCAATAGTTACTTATTGATCAACGTGTTGATATTAATTGCGAGTTATCAGATCAAATGTTAAAATGAATATTGCTGTTATTCGTAAGTGGCATAAGCACTGAATCACAATCCTTGAAAGCGCTATCTAATCTAAACTTCGATAACTGTCTTGGCATGCCTATCGAAATAGTTTTCTTTAAGTAATGTTTATTCCAAAATCGAATGCCGACACATTTGACCGTGCTTCGTTTGTTTCAAATACGTGAATTAGTTCTGGAACCTTCTATGTTGTCCATTTGTGCTGAAACGATTGAAAACACGTGAATAGTGTCAGAAAATGCGCCGGAGACGTAAATAGTGCGATAAGGGAGACATTATCGTTGTTGACCAACTTTGTTCCACTTTTGTTTGAATTAATCACCGGTGTGACAAGGTATGTCTTGGCTAGTAGGTGTAAGACGTAGTATACTACTTGATAATAGTGGGTCATAATACCCGCAAGCATGGTTAAAGGCTTTTCCTTCACGAGAGAAATTGGGTCACGGTACACTTAGCAACAGAAGTGGGTTGTGGAACTCAAAATGATCGCCAAACTCTCTATTACCGTGGCAGTTGAGACGTGTATACATTTTTGAACTCGAGCCTACTTCAAATGCTAACTGTACCTATAATTAAAAAAGCTGCGTAAAAAGTGGTCGTAACAGGGAGACTATCGTTCCTCTGCAGTAGACTAACCAAAATGGGTCTAATTTTCACATTCACATTTCTTTACAAATACCTTAATTAAAAGATTACATGTCAATCAAAAGTTTAGAATGAATCAACAGTTGCGTTGTGAGTGAATCCACATTTTCTTTGGAAAAAAATAATTTTTCAAAGTGTGCCTGTATTGATGATGTGTTGGTAGATTTATGGTATTGTAGACCATAAAAAAATTAATATGAGTGCTTAAAAAGTATTGCGGAAGCATCGGCTGCGAACAGAACGTTATAAGTAAATTATTTGCATGTTTCCTATCTGCGTTTACTAGGACGATAACGAAGTAAGAATTAAGCCTAAAACATTTGATCAATAACGATAGATCAAGTTAGCGATGTGAATAACTTAATCCATTTCGATTGCTCCTTCAAATATGTAGATGATGATGATATTCTGCGGTCCGTTAGCAGGGATAAAGATGTAGATGTCTAATAATTATGAATTGTATTCATTACAACTAACAAAATATACTGAATTGAAATATCAACAGAAGAAATATCTTTTATTTTTTTTTAAAAGTAACACTTAGTAACATCGTATACCTAATAACGATTTCCTAAGTTTCCGCACTAGGTAGATTATAATTTCAAATCACCGATGTCGTGATGACGATATTTTATACTCTTACGTACTCGCTGGATTAGACAATGAAGGTTACTCTTCCTAAAAGGTGTCACTTTCGAAGGCCCACAAACAAAAAGGTAAACATGTCGGGATGTTCCTTAATCTGGCAAATCCACAAAAATCCGCAAACACTGATACGTGTCCGGGTAATCTTGATTAATCACTAGACATTTCCACAAGACACCGACGTTTAGAAAACGGCTTTCTTGATAAAATTTATTTGAGTGCAGTAAGGCTTACTTTTTATATCGTAATTAAGGATTTATCTCAACATTCGACAGTTGTCGACGTGTCGTTAAGTGGGTTTGGGTATTATAGGGGATTTACACCAGCCTGAATTTAGTTTAATTACTTATTTTGCTAATATTTGAGGAAGCTTGGTTGGCAGAAGAGACAGGGTGTTTGATTTTTTTATTTGGATGACAAGCGTATTTAAAGCAATCATTTCATAGTGTAATTTCATTTGAACTTAAGTACCTTTTTGGACAAAAAATAAAATTACCGCTCTCCAGCCGGGTACGCGAAAAATCACCCACAGATGGCGCTGTTCTCAAGTACATTTTCTTGGCGACTTCAAAGGAATTTATTTTTCTATTTTCACGCCGCTCATAACCAGACGAGCCACACCTCTGGACCTTAAAGTGCTTAGCACGTGTCTCCTATCACTCTTCATCACTTGCAGTCGACACGCGCTTGCAAGTGCATGATGAGCCATTACGGTGCGAGGGCGGCAATTGAATCCAAATCAGGATATTTTCATTTGTTACATCCAATGAGCGGATTGTATGAGTCGTTGCGATTTTACAATGACTATATGCATGACTTTCCGTGTTTGTTAATGTGATGTTATTAACTAGCTATTACATAACAGTTTCTTAGGTCAAAAGTAATTACATTAAGTAATGAACTATCTCGCTAGCAATGTATTAAGTACTAAGATAAATGTGTAGGTGTAAAGTATAAATCTAGTATACAAAGTTGTGTTAGCGGCAACAGTCATGGTTCATTGATGTGGACCTCCACAAAATAATACCCGATTCAATCAAATTATAGGATTATTCTCTAGAAATGAGTGTACGGAACATTTTAGCATTGATCGTTGATTAGGTACATCGCTTAAAAATAGAACTTTTTGATATTCTTTCGTCTGAAATTGAACCTCTGAAAAAAGTTATTCCTTCGTTTTCTTATATTTTTATTCAAGCACCACCTTCTGTTAACCATATCATTTGCACATCAAAGACACAATATAAGTAAGACCGATCGGAAACTACTGTAAGAAACTAAACAACTTTTATTTTTTTCTGACAAACATGGAAGATCCCAGGTCAATTTTAAATTATTTGCAACCTTACTTTATTTACTCAAAAGTTACGTAGAATCAGCAGATGTCGCCTGAGGTGTTTATTTTGAAATCACGACTCGAAATGTCACCTGTTTACTTACAATACAATAACATATCGTGATTTAATTTGTTTACCCGGAGGTGCGGTGTGAATTAATAAATGTATCCACACGAAAATCCTACATAAGGAAAAAGTATCTAGAAAATTGTTTTTTTTTTCAAATTTGTTGACTTTGCATTGTCATTCTTGAGATACACCAAATTTCCAGTCGATCCGACCACCAGAAGTGGGTCAAAAATTACCCGTAAGACTTTACCCTTATATTTAAACAAAATACTCGTAATAAGTTCGTAAAAATTTACGCTTACTTTTTTTTGTTAAATAGTTAATTATTCTTAAAAGTTATTTCCACAATTGAGCAATATTTTTACCGCTGTTTTAGTTATAATTATCACATTCAAATTGAATTACCTGCACCACATCCTTTTCTTACAATCGCTACACCAAAACTAACTAGGTACTACTAAAACTTAAAATAGGTACTTACATGAAAGTAAGTATGTTTTGTGGGTGTGTGTTATGAGGCGTTTTAGGAACACAATGATTCGACCTTCGAAAAAGATCAGGAGTAACAAATTAGAGGGAGAAGATGCGCATTAGAGCAATTCGCACTGTCAAATTAGCTATTTAATGAAATGTTTACGGCCATCTTTAGTTATACATGATGTTTTTTGGAAAAATATTCAAAAACTGAGTCACGAAAAATTTGGTAAAATTGCCAAAATCCGTGGACACTTTGCGTATAAAGCGATTATCAGCATGGGTGGGATCAGTCAGTCACTCTGTCGCTAGGTCCGTGTTTGTGTCACTCAAAAACATTCGAAAGTGATGAAAAAATTTGCTGAATTTATAATACGAGTACCTAAGATAATAGAAGAAAAATAGCTCTACTTAATATTGCCACCTAGACGAAAATTTTATGGGAGTTGTAATTTTGTAGCAACAGGTACAAAATTTTTGAAGACTTTCTAATTGTACTTTGGCCACTTCTATCAAAAACAGTAGAAGAGTGACACATTTTTTTTAATGCGAAATAGGTTTGCGTTTGATTACAATCAATCCTGATGGTAAGTAATAAATATAGATGTGATCTAGGGTGGAGCACGCTTGCCTAGTAATTATGGCCATTCCCCCTTGATTTGAAGACGGCCGGATTGTAGCGTTCAGGGAACACAGACGCTGGCAGGCAATTCCATTCCTCAGCTGTCTGAATAATAAAGGAAGAGAGGAACCGCTTTGTGCCAATTTTAGGGATGCAACAACATAAGGAGTGCATTATAAGAGTTCTTCCATGCTAACATAGATTGTACCAGTTGCTTCTCTTCCTCTTCATGGTAAAAGCCCATCGAGGGAATGGGCGTAAATCTTAGGAATCAAGTTGTAGGCGATGCGACTAGCAACCCATCACTATTTTGATTCCCTTTCCACCTTTACGCCCACAATCATGCTAAACGTGGCCTTTAGGTCTTGTTGCCTTATGCTCTGCCTACCCCCTAAGGAATAAAGACGTAATTTATTGTATGTATGTTTGTAATATAAAAGTGAGCGATATGTGAGAAAAGGATGAGTTAGTTATTGCACTAGCTATCTCGTCTACCCCAGTTTTCTGATAATCAAACCTATTCTATGAAAAAAAGTAAACAAGGAAAATATGCGTTGCTAAGAATATGCTGCGGTTATTGAAAAGGATATTGATGATATAACAGTTTGTATTGTTATTTAAACTTAAGTGTTCTTCTACTTAAGTTGAATATATTATGATTTTACGCACGTTTTTTTCGGCTGTCGTGACATTGTTATCCAATCGAATCTACATAATACAATAGATTGGTATACTTACAAAATTATTAATTAAATTAAATTGATCCAATGACTGGAAGTAGGCGAAATGCGAGTAGCAAAGTTTGACTCAGACTTACATACAATGCAAGTTAAATAAATTAAAAATCATGTTAAAAAAAGGTAAATAAATCTTAATCGATAAAATAATCTTGGTAATGAGAGTTTCTTAATATCAAAATGATTGTAAAATTAAAATATCTATCAATGGTTCTTGTTCATAAATGTCTTTGATGTGGTACCAAAATGCTAGATTGAAGTTAATCCCATCACATAGATGTAATTAAGTGGTTTTTAAATGCAATTAAAGGTATATATCGAATATCGATGAATCATGATTAAACATGCATGGATTAATTAAAATCGATTGCGCTTAATGTTGGATTAAGATAAAACAAAATAAAATAGTTAAATTTCGCATATAATTAGCAACTAAAATCTAAAACTGAACGCTAACAAGATTATTTATTATCTACACTAATATTATAAAGATGTAAAGTTTGTGAGTTTTTGAGGTTGTAGGTGGTAATATATCGAACTAACTTAAAAAAAAATTGCCAATAGAAAGCATCCTATTTGTGATTGTCATAGGCTATATTCAATTCTGAGCGGACGAAGTCGCGGACAAGAGCTAGTCTCCTATAACTTTATTTTATGAAACAGGGTCTTGTTACCTTAGGCTCTGTCTACCTCGCAAGAGATAACGACATGGTTTATGTATGTATATTTGTATGAAACAGGCTGGCAAACAAGCAATGGGGAACTTGTGTGTTTCTCGAAGCAGATTGCGAATGCATTGCCAGCTTAGATGGCTTAAATTGAAGCTCAAGTTCAAGTTCCAGTAATTTCACTGGCTGTCTTACTCCCCAGCCTAAAACAAAACACTAAATATATTTTCTTCAATAATTACTTATTATTATTAGTTTAGCTAGGAAACTTGCAGTAGTGGTCGTTAAAAAAACACCCTGTACCTCCACAACGTCAATACAGGCGCTCGCTGAATTTTTTTTTCCGTGGTGAGCTGATAATTTTGATTATAGAATCGCGATACAATTATACAGTGTTTAGCGCGTCGTTGTGTCGGCGGGCACGCAGCCGCAGTCGTGACCGCGGCATTATCGCGCGCGATGCTTCAGGAGCGAGCGCTCCGGGGGATGCAGCACACTCGACGCCGACTGTGAGGCGCGCGCACACTCCCGCGCCGCTCCGCCATGCACACCGACCCAGAGTCCCCCGCCTGCCGCGAGGAAACACAACTCCTACCAGACGAATGGCTTAAAGTCAAGACCGTCCCCGCCAACGGGAACCTCTCCCCTGGGGTCTACTACCCCACAGCCAGCAAGAGGTTCGTCGACCCGCGCAACCCCGTGCCGCCAAGCCCAATGTACTGTCTCGCTTTTTGTTTTTGTTTTACGTTCCGCATTGTCACCCTCTATGTTAAATGCATAATTAACATGAGAATTAACTAAGTTTAACTAGAACACATTATAGATATTAACATTGACGAAGGTCGCTACCGTGCGACGATGCAGGCGTGAAGTAGTCTCGTTTACGAGATAGATCATAACGAGAAACCGTTCAGGCGAGTAGGTCTAATGAGCATTTGTTGTTTTCAGGAGCCGGTCGCACAGGCATGGAGCTACGCGAAGAACACGGCGGCGTGCCATACTCAAAAATGGCGAATGTAATATTCTCAAATCTCGGATCTCGCAAAGGCGGATGCGATTCCTCCAAGATATGTTCACCACCCTAGTGGACGCGCAATGGCGGTGGACTCTGCTCGTATTTACGCTGTCATTCATCCTTTCGTGGCTGGGATTTGCTCTCATTTGGTGGCTAATTTCGTTTACACATGGCGATTTGGAAGATGATCATCTACCACCCATGCAGGAAGCATCGAACTGGAAGCCGTGTGTGTTCAACATTTATGATTTTACGTCGTGTTTTCTATTCAGTATTGAAACTCAACATACGATCGGTTACGGTTCCCGAACAACCACTGAAGAATGTCCGGAAGCAATATTCATCATGTGTCTCCAAAGTATTGTTGGTGTTATGATCCAAGCTTTTATGGTGGGCATCGTGTTCGCAAAGATGACACGACCAAAGCACAGAACGCAGACACTCTTGTTTTCTAAATACACTGTCGTCTGCCAAAGGGATGGGGAGCTATGCTTAATGTTTAGAGTAGGAGATCTGAGGAAGTCACATATCATAGGAGCGAGTGTCAGAGCACAACTAATACGATCAAGAACCACCAAAGAAGGCGAAACGCTGTCGCATTACCAGACAGAGTTAGAGCTAAACGCTGACGGATGTGATAGTAATTTATTCTTCATATGGCCTATCACGATGGTGCACAGAATAAACGCGGAAAGTCCGTTTTACGGCGTGTCTGCTGCTGACGTGCTTCAAGAAAGATTCGAAATAGTAGTTATATTAGAAGGTACGATTGAATCGACGGGACAAACGACGCAAGCGCGTTCCAGTTATACGACCAGTGAAATAATGTGGGGACATAGGTTTGTGCCGCTAGTGACATACAATCGTGAACGTCAGGGGTACGAGGTGGATTACTCGAAGTTCGAAGAGACGACGCAGGTTGACACGCCGCTCTGTTCCGCCAAGGAACTGGACGAGTTCTATGGCAGCCAGACTGATCGCCGATCTATCGGTGAGTTCATATTGCAAGTCAAGACTCGTGGTGTCGGTGGATGGTTCTTTATGCAACAAACTAATCAACAAAAGCTTTAATTTGTGTGCTCTCTAATTGTTAACGCTAACATGTCAAAAATAATATCATAATCAAGATAAGGCACAACATCTTTCTTCGTCACTGTTGACACAGTTAACGTCACTAAATTAGGAATTTACATTTCTGCAGCCGTCGTATATTATCTTTCATATTATTAATGTGGGGTCAACGGGTGAGTCTAGATGCTCTTATTGTCATTACGATTTATTGCTATTAGGTGGCGCAAATGAGCAAATAAGTCAGTTACCGGTTGATTACTTTTGCCACCCTTAGAGAGGTTATCCAAAGGCGAAGCTAGCTCGTGTGGATGTCAATGCCTTCTGCACAAATTATTAAACAGGCAGTTAAAATAACAAGGCAGAAAAGTCACATTAGCATTTTAAGTATTTTAACATACAGTCAGTCATAGGTGCAAAATAAGTAATAAAATTGGTCTCATTCCAAGAATCTTTTTTGCTTCAAACTCTTGAAAATATCATACTCGTACACAAAACGTTCATTTCATATCAGTGAAGTGAGTACACCCTTAGAGTTATTAGTTATTATTCATTAAGTTATGTTACAAGTATGCATTCACGCGTGCGTGTCACATACAGAAGCCAAGTACCTTGCAATGGCTACTGTACTCAGCGTCATATACTGCATCTTGATTTGTTCATTGTTTATATGAGTACATACTTACCTTATCTCCACATCACTGATTCTGATTTATACGGTTTCCTATTCATAATGTAGCGTAAATAACTAATTTTATTTGACTGCGTCTTTACCTATTGTTTTATTTACCTGTAATGCAGGCAGCCATTACTTGTATCGAGAGTTTTAAAGTGTTTACGTTTCTCTCGATTGAGTTTACCAGTCTCTCACTAGTTCCTTGTTATAAGGCGTTAATAGTATGCTAAGAGTTGTTCAACGTAATTTATTTAAATCACTTCATTCGCCCGTGTTTAACAGTAATTAGAACCTATATGCATAGTCTCGTCATTTCCACGTGACTAATTTAGGAAGACGTCAGAATTGAAGTAAACAGTATTCTGGAAATGACAAAAACGCCTGGGAAATTGTAAACATTGTCATGACTCGGATGGATGATCCGCTGTTCTATAAAATAAACATTTCAAGATTTAAGTTTAAAAATTCTGTCACTACGGAACATGCAGTGTTCGTTCGTTGTTTTTAGAAAAACTAAATTTGGTGATTTTAGGTTGGTTGAATAGTCGAGTCTCTGTGAAGCATATTTTGAGTCTCTGGCAGTAGTTAGTAGTCAAACGCTACTCAGTGAACATTTCACTATGAAATTGTTTAATATATTAGAGTCAACAATAACTGTCCGTTATGAAACTACCGTACCTACGAAGTGTTTTCTTGACAGTCTCACGGTCTGAAGTCTTAAATCGAATAACTTCCCCTTAGTTATTATTAAAACAGATTTTCGGCAGGGGACCAGATTTAAACTGAATAGGATGTGCCATTTTGTCAATTCAATTTGATTTATAGACAACTGGAAGTTTAGCATGGAACCCCCTCTTGAGACAGGAAACAAGTAGACGCTGTCGACGGTTAAGAATATTGTGGCTAATAAAAGGTCATTCAACATGGTATCGTCATACTTCAAAGTCATAGTGTTTGTCTTTAGCAAAGCTTTAATGACCACTTAAATTTGATAGCGAAGTAATTTACACACTAATTTTCTTTTTATTCCGAGTTTCCGCGGATGCTTATTTTTATAAACAATACACGAGCACAAATAACGGGTATGGTTCGTGTGCATTTTTTTGTATGGAGTTAAAGAACGGCAAAAAGTAGAAACTAAAACGAGAGCACCATTCGTGAATAAAATTTTAGTTCATTTTCTCATCCATACTCTACGCATTGTTGTTGAACTTTTATTTGAATACAAGCCCTCATTAAACATCTATAAAAAAATTGGCTACTTTAAAAAATATACTTTATCATAAAACGCAATATATTGGTAATAAATATAAGCAATTCCATGAAGTCGTAATAATACGGTTTATGAAAAGGTGTTTGTTTTTGTCAAGAAATAAACAAGCAACTTTAGAAGTCACTTATATATACAAGGAAAGCGAATGGAAAAGTTAGGTCAAAGCAAGATAAGACTAAAACGGTTTTGATATTACCTTTGTTTAAAAACTACAGCCGTATCATATACTTAAGTAAAATAGACAAAGACATGAATGATATTTTAGCAATGCGGCGCTCGCAGAGGCTCGAGATTGAGTTCTGACAACCCGAATCGTGTCGATACTAGAAGTGATAAGTTGTTGCTATAGACGAAATTTGCATTTTGCTGCTCGCCTAAACGATACGCTTATCGTCTTTGCTTTAGAAAAACCAGTGAAACCAAAATAGCATTTCGAATAAATTCTATATCGAAAAGTTATCTCGGACTTATTTGGTAACTTTAATTTCTGACAAGCCACAGTGACCGTTAGCATATTTCAAGATAACATTTACATATATCAAAGATCATTTCTCAAGATATCATTACATCATCCAAAATCATGGATATTTAACCCTTAACCAGGCAACGAGGGTTTTATTGAGTGAAGTTTATGAAATTCAGGAATTAGTTTATATATGGCAAAAGCAAGTAAACCAGATTTTTTATTTATTTTTTTATTTATTATTAAAGAAAAAAAACCTTGTGGTCCCTGTGAGTACCTTGTATGAGCAAGTAAAAAACATGTGGTCCATATGAGTACTTTGCCCAATACGGTAAAAATCTTAATGTAATTGTTTTTTGACTTATTACAAATTACGAGGCTCGTAAGGCAAATGGAACCTTGCAAAACATGGTTCCATGCATAGTGGAACTTTACACATATTGCACTCTATTTGTGACCTTTTGGAATTAGTTCTAGTGCTGCAGAAACGGCACCGATGTTTGGTTCCCGCATTAGGCAAATGAACACCAACATTGACTAGTCGCACCTCGTTGGGGATTCCATATACACCTCCTTTTTTATTTTTCAATATTGTTGCACACGCTTTGCGGGAAGTGAAGTTATTGACTAGCCCTCTTGCTGTACCAGAGAATACGTCGAGTAAGTCATCTGTAGTAATATTTTGTAATTCATCTAGCCTTTGGTTGATAATGTCGAAAAAATCTACTTGAAATCGTCATCGTCGGTATCCTCATCTTCTGATGAGACCAATCTTTGCAACAGTACTTCGATATCTCTGTCTTTTAACGGTCGAGGCTCAAAACAAAAAACCTCATCAATATACATCCCGATAATTTTGAATGCGTATCGGACAATGATCGTATATGGACCACATAATTCAAATTATCATTACAAGTACGAAACCATTACTTATGAAACATAAAATACATTCAGATAACGTAAAAACTCTCAAATATATGCTTAAAATCAACAAACAGTAGTCACCAGATTTTTTTCCGGCATTTTCGGCAATTAACTTCACAGTACCCAACAAAAACGGCCCTTGTTTACGAAAAAGTTTCAAATGTAGAATCTTTTTTTTTTTTTTTTTCTTTGGTTCGATCCGTTTCACGCAAATACTGATCAAACACAAGAGGTGTTTCTTATCTATGAGTGTTTGACATATTGTGGTCCTCAGGGACACATTGCTCGATAAAAAAAATCAAACACAATGTGGTCCTATATAGTACATAGCCTGGTTAAGGGTAAGTAGATATGAATTTGAAATCATGAAAATGCATAAAGTTTATTGATCTCTTTTTTGTCACCGGCTCCGTTTCATTATCTTTGAGAGATGCCAGTTTGTAGAGATAAAGAACGGTGGTAAACCTAAATATTATGTGCGCGTAATTTTGTACTTGTAGTTTTGGGTCATATCGTACTTTGTTAATTAGCATTTAATGATAATGTCAGAAAATATAGATTTAGTGTTTTCAAAACACCGCAACACAAAACGAATTAGATCGATCCGACACAACTTATAATTAACGCCTTGTAGGCGTACTTAAGTGAAAATTTTGACAATAGAGGATTTATATTACATATACACATTTAAATCGAGTTTTTTGGCTGCAAGTCAGAATACTTTAATTTTGTTCTGGTAATATATATGTAAATATTATCATTTTATAATTGTTTACTTTATGTTAGTACCTAATATGCATTATTACTGTAGGTAGGTAGGCACCTAAGTTACGAATCCGCAGTGTCTGGAAATCATTATCTTTGAAAGGGCAAAAAAGTGTTACATTTATCTAATTTGCTTTTCTTATCGTTTTATTTTCTTTGCGTTCAATAACCCGCAGCACTAATAACTGAAACACAGTAGAAAGCTGTATTTATCTATTAAGCACATACACATATTGTAAAGATTTAATCAAACTTGACTATTCGTAGCACAACTAACAGGGTCATAATGTGATGCATATAAAGGTCATTTCATAAGAATTGGCAGAAGTAGACTGAATAATTTAACGAAAACATGAATATGTGGGTAATCTGGGTAACCCTAATATTTAAAATTAATAAGGACCTACAGTGAAAAGTGCTCATGCCAGATCTTTTGTTACGACCTCTATCTGTGTTAATGAATTATAATGGTGAAGGTTTTTAACGTGTTGTTGGATTATGAAATTAATAGAGCTTAATTGTTGTTGAGCTGTTTAAGCGCACTTCTTTTCCGTCTTCCGATAACCGAGTACTAACTTAGAGAGCTACAGATACCCCGCAAAGTGATTATTTTCGGTACAAGTACTTTGAACTTTGGTGCGCCACCCTGCCGCTGCCTACGTGCACGCCACTGCTCATGCTTAATACTTAAGTTCACTGAGCCAGTACTCGGTTCATAGCGCATACTTTTTACTATGTCGCATTGTTATGTTGTGTTTGTCTTTATTTATGTATGTGTGTGTTTGTGATGTCATGCAGAAAACGCGGAACCCCTCGTCCTGAAGATGCCGGACCGAACCCCTACGGAACCCAAAGCCGAACACAAAGATGGAGACTACACTGTCACTCTTTAAATACCCTATCTTAACGGATATTGTCCGTTTATTCAGTAAAGTTGTGGAATTATAGATCTAAAATCTGTAGAGAAACTGAGTAATAGTTACAGCAGCTCTATAATTTAACAGTCCGGGAAAAGTGGGAATTTCCTTTTACGGTCGCGTTCCGAGAAACTTTGAGATTGTCCTAAATATACTTGATAAATATACACAATGAGACCCATTTCATTAAACTTCGAGTCCTTACACAACTTGTGAAAATATTTTGGTTTTTGCCTATTACTCTGCCTGACGAAGAGCGCTTGTAGACGTCCGTTTTTTTCACCGGATAACGGACCGTGTTTTTTTACCGGATTATAATGAATTATATTATGAATTATAATGAATATGTGTACATGCACCGGACATCGGTCCGTCGAACAATTTACGCCGGATGCACCACCGCTTGCCCTCGGCGCGACGGACACCGGTCCGGTGTAAGAAAAAAACGGACGTCTACAAGCAAGTCTAAATTGGGTCAAATGAATTTGATGAAATCTGTCTGAATTTTGGAATACAAAGTTGATTAAGAGATAAATTATTTTTAATATAATTATTACATACTTCTGGATTACATTCCGTTAAGTTCCGTTTTGCTGCTACTAGTCAAGTTTAGTTTTAAAAAATAATATTTCCAGCTAGTTTACGAAATATGAATGAAGCCTTCAAAGTGTCTTAAAAACTTTATTATAAGTAAATTATTTAACTCGTAAATGAAATCAATCAACCTTTGGCTATACTTATCTTCTTTACAAAATCCTTAGGCCCAAACAGTCAACTATCCTTACAAGCGAATCTCACAAAATGTTCTTCTTAAATAATTTTTTTATGACTTTTGTCGATCTTAAGCCACTACTTACACAAACAAAACAAAGTCATGTGGAAACGAATCTCGAACAAGTATCTACCTTAGTGTTGAAGATTATTCAAACTGACTGGAATACTTCAGAACATTCCTTAAGTATAATGTTATTAAAATAAAAATAGACGCGTTTTGTGTTAATTAAGAACTCCTACTGAGCTAAAGGAAAGTTAAAATGAATGTAAATCAAACAGTGTTCATTATGGCTTTTGTGATCGACGGTTATGAGTAATGTGATCATAAGACGCATATTAGGATTGACAAGACAAACAAGAAAATGGAATAAAAAAGAAAAATTAAAAATGTTCACACAAAGTTGATACTGGCCATTTATTTGAACTTTACATCGAATATGAACAATTAAGAAAGGAGAAAAAAAAACGCCCTCATTTCATTTCTTCTCTTCGTCGGTTAGGTCACACTGTATTTTTTTCTTGCTGTTGCAAAATACCCGTCTTCCCTGGTTAAGTGTATACGTTTATCTGTCCGTGAAAATTTTAATAGATTATTAGAACTATTGGTTGTGTATTATGATTATAAGAAGTCTACTTATAATTATGCGAATAATAAGATGTATATGAAAATGTTTTGTGCAAAGTTTGAAATAATTTATGTTGTAATGTTTTTGTTTGTTTTATTTGTGTGCTTTCTGCTTTTTACTGAAATACCCCGAATTTTTCTATGGATATATCCAAATCTGGCGAGGTTTTTGGCGTACCATCAGTACCATCGAACAATTTGATCTTCTCTTCCCGCGCAGATGGTAAAAGCATATCGAGGGAATGGGCGAGTCTTAGGAACCATGTTATAGGCGATGCGGCTAGCAACCCATAACTATTTTGATTCCTCTTACCACCTATACGCCCACAATCATGCTAAACGTGGCCCTCAGATCTTGCTACCTTAGGGTCTATCTACCCCGTAAGCGTAATGTACGTATGTGAATAATTTGATTCCTGATCTAAAGTAGAACGTTTTCACAGTAAACGTCACAGTGATTTTCCTTGTCGATTCAATTTAACGCTGTTATGACATTTACTGGGAAAAGGTACATGCTTCAAGCCCAAGAGGCCGGGAATATTTCAGAAATCACTTCTGTATTGCTACAAAACAACTGCTCGATATACATTTTTAACTAGTTGGGGCCCAATTTTTAAAGCACATGTGTGAAAATACCACTCGAAAGTGGTGAAAAATTGTGTTGAATTTGAAATACGAGTAGGTAGCTTAGAAGATAAGGCTCTCATTAATCTTGTGAACTAGTTAATAATTTAATTAGGGCTGTAGTTTTGAAGATATAAACAGATTTATACCACTTTCGAGTGATGTGCTTTCAAAAATCGGGTCCCAGCGCAATTTTTCACCACTTTCGAGTGGTATTTTCACATATGTGTTTTCAAAAAGCGCCCCTCTGTATCTATACATAGTGTAGTTCATGTCGTGGTCGTCGATACGTGTTGTGATTGTGCAGTCTTTTGTCCTGTGCTGTGGTGGTGAGTAGATTTTGTTTTTTGCTTAGAGGACACTTGTAAAAAAATATTCAGGCCACTATTTCTTGAAATATAGTCAATATGAAGTCCAGTTTATCATGAACTTTTGAAGTCAGAACTGTGTTTCGAATTATACCAGTCAATTGTGAACTGTTACGTCCACGAAATAGGGGCCTGGTTACCCAGCCCAGGGGCCTTGCCATGACGTCTTAATGCGATTCAATTCCGAACCAAAGCTGGATCGACCGCTGTCAGATCCGTACTAGAAGTGTCAATGACTGTTGGCAACACCAACAAAATGTAAGAGCGGTAACACTAACGCCCTCTTCCTTCTTCTTGCTTTTACCTTGCTCTTGCTCTCTGTACACATTCTAATTAAAAATAATTTAAAGTCTAACAAGGCCTTTCCATTGACAATTAATCAGTGCAACAAACTAAATAGTCTGGGGCCTGATTTTTGGAAAGCACATGTGTGAAAACACCACTCGAAAGTGGTGAAAAATTGTGCTGAATTTGAGATACGAGTAGCTTAGAAAATACTTAGGGCTCTCATTAATCTTGTGACCTAGTCAAAAATTTGATCAGAGCTGTAGTTTTGAAGATATAAACAGATTTATACCACTTTCGAGTGGTATTTTCATACATGTGCTTTCCAAAAATCAGGCCCCTGAGCTATATATGTTGGTCCTTCGAACCGGAGCTAAAGAATCGAAATTGTATAGCATTAAGACGTCGTGGTAAGGCCCCCAAGTCTTTGGAACTCACCTCGCGTGTGAGGGCGTAAGTCAACCAGCGTGCTTGGCGAAGTTCAGTTACACCCTACTCACACACCTATATCTGTGCAAATGTATGCAGGCTCTCGCCTTAGTTAGAACGTAGTAGAACTTACTTCTTATTAGGTCAGAGAATGATCTTATTTACGCACTTTTCCTGGGGTGTCTTCTACGCTACTTGTATTTCAAATTCAGCACAATTTTTCCACACTTCCGAGTGATATTTTCACATAGGTTAGGTACTCGTCCTTCAAAAAATCGGGTTATAAAGTCCTACTTTGACGTTCGTAGAACTCCGTCTTAACAATTTCATTGATATAAGATTTTAAGATCCAAGTTTTCAAGAGCTTCTAATTTCACAGCTATGTTTAACCTGCCTTATTTTAAAATTTCAGAATACGGCGGTTCCTCCCTCCCTGATGACATCATATACCGCAGTTCTCTCAACTCTTCAAGACTGCCATCATCTCCGCTCGGAATCGCAGACAGACTAGTGGCCGAAGCCATCAGACGGTCCAGTCTTACCAACCGACCGTCAATAGTCAAATACCCTCCAGATTACTTTAACAATCCTGTCGACCACTCATCTTCTTCGAGTGAGGATGAAAAGTCCAAGAAGAAGAGGATTTCGAAGAAAATAGGAGATTAAGTTAGTTCAAATATCATTTTTGGTCAGTTATGGCATCGGGTTACGGATTAAGCGCTTTTTATAACGCCATCTGCAGCTGAGTAGCTAACTTTGACGTTTCATGTTTTAATTTTGAAGTTAACTATTACATTGAATACAGCGCCATCTCTTGTCGAATAGTCAAACCAAAAAAAAATGTAAAATGAACCTTTAGGTTGTTTATTTATAAAAGAAATTGTAGGAGCCCATTGCAGGAAGCTACTGATTGTTTCAATATAATAATTGATAGTGTTTTATATAAACAATGCACTGCTTAATAACAATTTAATGTTTCTGTGACATTAATACCAGTGATAAGAACCTATTTTAATTTAAATAAATATTCTATAATGTGAGAGTGAAAATTTACGTGAAAGTACGTATGGAGGTGTAAAATAGTAATTTGAAGGCGCGTAAAATAGGCATGAGGTTATCCGAAAAACAACAAAACCGATGGTCTGACAGACGAAACCTCCTTCAGATATATTATGATTAAGATGTACACTTCTCACTTATTTAGATGGTAAACTATTACCATCATTATCCGTAAAAAGCTACAATCTTGTTATAGGCTAAATAATAAGGGTCTGGTACTTATAGGCCTATGTCAAAGTATTTAATAGATCTATTTTATACTGTCATTTATTATTTTGGGTCGACTTGTCAATCGCCAGATAGGTTCTATTCAACAAATAACTCTATGGGTATCTCTCAGTTATAGTTATGCATACGAGCCTCTAAAGATTAAAAAATCGGCCATTAGTTAACAGAAACATAACCATTGGTCATAACGGTTGTTAGAATATGGGACTCATAAATTAATTACTTGAGTAATCTAGGGTTACATCAGTGGCGTGCAGTGGGCGGTCGCCAGGGTAGGCAGTCGTAAGGTAACGCAACATAAATTAGTGCACTTCCTGGCATTTTTTGGCCACTCTCCACTGCACGCTATGTAGGTTAAAATGAAACTCCAACACTCAGTACAATACCTGTCTATTTCTGATAAACACAAGGCATCAGGTTAGGACTTAGGTAATACAATAATATAGAAGCAATGCACAGCGCCAGCGCTGTCAGGCCCCTGACTCTTTCATAGACAATAGAATAATATTAACTTAAAGGTAATGTCACTTTGTAGGTAGGAAGTGTTGATCTGCGTTGAAATTAAAAATTCGAAGTTTGTTTCACACTAAAAGTCATTTTTAGGAAAGTGAAAGGGACGGTATGATACGACCTTCGAGTTTTGAATTTCGGAGTAGTAATCCCCCCCCCCCCCCCTCCCTGTTTGTTGACCTAGAAAATTGTGACGCAAATTGGTAAGTTTAGCAAGATCGCATGGTTGCTTCAGAAGTTATTTTCAGATAGTTTAAGCTCAGATTAATATTATGATTAATATATTTCCGGATTGCTCTCGTAATTTTTAAACTCTACAGACACATAGATTATTATTATTCTATTGTCTAAACAGCCCATACAAAAATATTGTAAAATTGTGCTATTTCGTAAAGATAAGCTATGAAAGCATAGCATTTTTCTATTCATGATACTTATATCTGTAAACGTATTATTTCCAAATGTATTACAAAGCTGAATATTTAACACGCGGATACTACTAACATTATGTAAATACTTAGCTATCTATGAATTTAAGTACATTTCGTTCAACAAGACATTTTACTGAATTATTATCACACTTATTATTGTACACGATTGGTATAAACTGGATACAATTTTTGTAAATCTAATTATATCTAAAATCTATCCATTATCAAGGATAGAGTAGGCACATCTAATTATTATCATCTGCCGAATCGCTTCAATTTATTCCTATCTTTTCAATACTTAAAGAAAATTTGGCCACAGATACAAAATGCTGTAACCCGCTATAAATCAGAGGTATAGTGTGTTACAGAATTGTTGTTTTACTTTATTTTTTGTACAGCGAAGTATCATTTTTCCTTGTAGGCAATTCGTTTTGAAGTGATTTTGGTAATCCACAATATTAATTAAGATCCATTTGCCGTTATAGTGATAGTTACAATTGTAATTGGAATTATAAAATAAACGACTTTTTCATCTGATTTCTCACAATTATCGTGTTATTATATTGTTTAGTGTAAGCATAAACCGATCAAAATTACTATAATAAAGAAGCGTAATAATAAGCCCAGTAATTATCTTATATTTCTAATAAATATGTTTCATTTTATTGACTTACGAAAATACAGGGGCCACTGATTTGATAATAATCAGACTTTTAAGTTTAGATCAATGATATAGCAACAATCTAAAAACCATAGGAGACCTGAAAGTTGAGACAAAACTGCACGTGAGACCGAATAAAAAATACAAACATATCTCTACTGAAAACTAGGTATTTAAATTAAGCCAGTCCAAAATTCTGATGTTCTTACCTACTATTTATTTTCAGCCTCATTCAAATGTTTTCTAATTACGTGTAAACGTTAAAATTCCTAGCTTTATCATCTCTTTAGGCTACATTAGTTTTGACGGACTAAGATATAGCACGGATACAATTCTCTGAACAGTCAACGAACAGACGATTTTATATTTGCGATAGACAACAGTGGTAGAGTTCCAGAAAAAATAAAAGGTAGAGCGAAACAGACATGCTTAGAATTTTTATGTATTTAACTAATATAATTTTAATCAGTATCACTAATCTATCGTTAGTTTAACTACCGACAGACTTTTTACTCATGCAAATTCACTCTGTCATTGATACGTGAAAATGCTGTAATTGCATCATTAGTCACTGAATTTGGCATGTAAGGGCCCATAACCTACAGGGACACCATAGCGTCCAAGTGGGTTAAATAAGGTCCTACGGAGTTAATTTTCAAAAAAGCTTAGATCTATAATTCAGCATTTTTATTTAGTTTCACATGCAAATAAATTACACTAAGACTAAAACTAAAAGTGCCTCTGAATTTAAATACCTACGCTTATCTAAAAAGTCCATCCACTTTTCGAATATCATTGACATGATAGAAACATACTTTGTGGAGATATTTTTGTATCCGGATATTTTTGCACCAGGTTTCGATATTGTTACCAAGATAGTCAACTCTCGTTAAACGACATGACTCCGCGAACTTCAGTTCTATTAATAAATAAATACGTGGTCTTAATGATCTTTTCATATACACACACGCTTTTTATATTTACTACTTAAAAAAGCAAAAGTATATCTGCAATATTGAACACGATACTACCGTGTATCTACTTACAAAATTATTTGTAATATTTTACCCCACTTACACGAGAATTTGGCTGTCATTTAAATAGAATAGTTTTATAAAAAGCCAAATCTTACAATAAACGAAGCATTTATATGGAAGACTAGTTATGTACAGACAGAAATTGTAAATTCAGACGTAATGGTAGATTATTATTGGTCCAGCACCAACGCTAAATCAAAGAATTTCTGACTGTAGTAAGCATTAACTTGCTATGGACTGGCTTTTAAAAAGATCCAGCTACTATGATTGACATACTTTATTTAAAAACATGCTAAAACAAAGCTAAGTGTTAAAGTGTCACAGACAAAAAACTATGGATATTAATTAAGTACTTAAGACGGCAACCTCATACAAGTTTTCACAGAGTAGTACATGTTATAAAGTAGTATAAGTACCTATACATAATTTGAAATATTTTTCAATTACCTGCCTTTTAGTAAGGCTAAATCAGAAAAGATTAACGGATCGTTTCTTTTACATAAATTGCAACCTTTTGTAAATTAAATGTAACCAAGTTAGAGTTAAAGTTTTTGTATGAAGCGCCACCTTAAAACAGCGCCATCTATTGGTACATTTGAACAATATTCTCGATGCTCTCGGCACTAAATCTAACTCTGGCTCGGGCCTTACCCAGTGGGGGTTCGGGGCGGTTGCGCTCGCGCAGCGGGCGTCAGGTGGGATCTGGTTCTGACATCACGAGGATGGGGATAACCGGTGCCGGCTTCTCTATGTGGATTTCGCTTGGCGATCTGCGGAACAAGGCTGCGGATCAGTTACAATGAAGATATTAGTTATTACATGTTGATAAGAAATTAGAGCACGGTAAGTAAGAATTGGGATATAATAACTGAAAGTGTACATCATGTAACATGAAAAATGTTTCTAGAAAGGAACTGATTATATCTCTACGGTTTACTATGAACATAAATTGTAGCACCTGGCACTTGTTGCTAGTAAAATTGACTCACAAATTTAATAAGTTGGATCTTATTTCTTGTAATTTAATAATAATAAAACATCTACGTAAGACAGTATTATTCACGCATCTTAAATGCCACATGTTATCTATAAAGTGAAAAATAACAAAGTTATTATCCAGAAAGTAACAAAAACAATCACGTCACGTACTTACACCCGTGATCCTTGCATCACATTCAGATTTTATCGAGCCAATTAACCTCAATAATTGAAATTGGCAAAGCTAGCAATGACTTGTCCGCTCATTAAGAAATAACTTGAGCACGCAATAACAAGATGTGGAAAATAAACTCACTTCTTTATCCTGGTCTTATCATCCACTTTGTGTTCGTGGCCGTTGACCGCATGCCCTATGCCGTTCGGCATCAGCCCGTGCACTTTCTTCATACTAGCGTGACTATGACTCCTATGTATATGGCTCTCCTTCGCTTCTCCATTGTAAACCTCCCCTCCTGGCGTAGCATGATTCTTCGGTAAATGGTCGGTATTATGATGTATATTCTTCACTAATTCTAGGCCATTTTCAACGGCTAGATGAGTGTGGCTTGTGTTTCTTGATTTCTCGTTGATGTTGTGTACGAAGTTGTTTTGGGCCAGCAGTCGGTTCTCGCGAACTCTCGCGTCAGGTATTTTGATTTCAATGTGCTCGTCTAAAGACATGGAGTCGACGGAGCTGAGATCAAGAGTGTCGTTAGAAAAGGTCTTCGGTATCGTGCCGAGCATACGATCTGGAAAAAGAAAGGAAGCATGGTATAGCAATAAAGAGGCTTTTAATTACAGAGTCTAAAAGGACCGAGCATTTGTAGGAGCAATCGTCTCTTCAAAATCCATCGCTTTTAGCCCTGTGGTAGATGCATCTCCTGTGTGGGCTTCAACCACCAAAGGAAGTGCCGCTCATAACTTTTAAATGCCACATATGAAAAAGGCCTTTGATTCAGAAAAAAAGGTGTAGATGACTCATCACATCAATGTCCGAACAAAGTCTTTGGATCTAAACAGCTAAAACTTTGTGTAGTGGATCCCTTTACGATGTACAAACTGCTAGTGTAAGTTAGATCAGTAGTCTGCTTCTTATGTAGGTTGCTTTGCTTACCTAATTTCTGCGAGGTGGACACTGTAGCTCGCAGCTCATCGAGTTGTTTCGCTGAACATAAAGGCGTGTCGACTTCGTACGTGTTGTTGAAGCTGTTATAATCCACCTGAAAATCGTAATTACGAAGTAAGTATGATTATAATTATAATACGTTAAGCCTTTTAACCAATAGCTATTACTCTTTGTTCGTTACTCTTTCACGCGTTAACTACTCAACCCATCGTGTCAAAATTTGGTATGAAGATAGGTTGAGACTTGGGAACGGTATAAATTAGTTGTTATTCCGCAAATCGTCTAATAGTTTCCGCGGATGCGCGTTAAACGAATTCTCCACAAACGAAGCTGCAGTAACAGCTAGTAATAATGTATATGAAACACAATCCTTCCTGTTAATGTTTTTGTCATGTTTTCCTCGCTATTAAACACGTACAAAAAACAGTACGACCTAAAATGAAGACAAACGAAGTTGGTTACGGCTTGATACCTGGAAGGCTCGAAACGCAGACTATCAAGTGTTTGTAACCCCATTGAGCACCGTCATGCATGATTCATAAGCAATATGAATTAGTTACCACTGACGCTCGGACGCATATGGTTTTATTTGGTCGATCCTTCTAAGGAACAAACTACAAATAATCACGAGGAATGCCGTGACGCATTTACGTTTAGAATTTGTGAGCAAATGCGAAGAATGGCTTTATATTGAAAAATAATGAATTTTAATAAGAGCAAAACGTGATAATGTTTTTCGTGCCGGAAATTCCAACCGAAAACAACCGTCGGAATGTTTCAATATTTTTGCGTTTTATTAGTCCACATCCACGTGGATGCATCGCGTTAGACTTAGATACTAGTACTTTAGATACAATATTTACTTTGCTATTATGAAAGCATTCTGCCGGATGCATTATATGTACATTAAAACCAACTTTATCCGCTGAAATACGTTGTGATACAATTAAGATGAAACATTATATATGTATTGACTTTGTACAACATACCTCATACTCCCCGGTATCCTTTCTGAACGACACCATTGTTTCGAAACGGTGTCCCCACAAAACTTCGGAAGGCAAAAAGCTGCTGCGTGCCTGGGTGGTCATCCCCGTAGATTCAATCACGCCCTCTGTAATGACAAACAATAATTACTAACGATGTATGTATATAAATGTAACATGACATCGCCAGCGTTGACCTTCATAGACTTTTATTTATAGAAAAGGAAAATAGAGATGATAAAGACCACGTTGAGAATATACAGATGGCGAATATTGTTGGTACTGCACTGCATATGCCAAAAACAGGTGCTAAAAAATCACAGCTAGAACAATTACGTTTCTAACACTGTATATTTACACCTTATTGTTATTAACGTATAGTTTATACGCATTATTAACATAAAGTTCAGGGCAAACTACCAAAACACTGTCAAGGAAGTGCCAAGAACATGCGTGAGGCGAAATCGGCTACATTTGTGCTATCAATAGTTTACTTTGAAGTTTATTGCTGTTAGTTAACCCTGTGTATCGTTTCGATTAATTTAGCAAGTACAGTAGGCAACATTATGCAATGGGATGTTTTAATTGACTGGTGCCAATAAAATGTTACAGACAATGTGAGCAAGGTCACAATTACTACTATACTCTACTATAGGTATTTCAGACACATTTCACTATACGTCATAGTAGTAGACACTACTTAGTATCTTTTTGTGTTGTGTAAAGGATGAATAATTGTGCTAAGTTGAAAATACGAGTACATTTTTACCACTTTATAAAGGTATTTTTAGGTGACGTGCTTTGAAAATTCGACTCCAGGTTCAAAAGCACAGCCCTCTCATAATTACACAAATCACGTATAAAAGTCATTGTTTCATGTTGAAATTAGCCCTCTTAATTAAAGGTTTACAGCACTTACCCAGCATGACAACGATCTCAAATCTCTCCCTCAGCATATCAGACGCCGAGAGATTGTACAGCGGTGACTTCTCATTGATCTTGTGAACGATGGTCATCGGCCAAATGAACATGAGCCGGTCTTCTTCGCCATCAGCTCCCACTTTCAGCTCTTGCTGGTAGAACGGAAGAATCTCGCCTTCTCTAGTAATCTGAGAATTCAGAAATTCTAATGTAGATTCGTTTGTTTTATAGCCAGACAATGGGCTACCTACGTGACTTGTAATGTATGTGTTAGACATATTTTCTACGGGAGCTCCTAACACTTCGACTTTGAAATGTCATGACTATACGAAAGGTAATCGCGGCCTATATCGTAGAGAATATGTCTAACTAATGTAATAAAGAGATGACAGAGTTCTTTCAAAAGTTACAGAACTTAATTTTTATTCATGTTCGCAAGTGCTTGTGTTTTACTAAGGAATATATAAATGTCACCTTTTTATGCACACTTATTAAGAATAGACTTTTTAAAAAGTATAAATATCAGGGAAAATTAAGTTGTAACCTAAGTGAAAATTAAGTCTTTAAAAAGCCTTTTCTTACTAAAAGGTTACCGATGATATAAAAAATGAGAACAGCCACAAAATTTTAAATATTTGAACCCCACAAAACTAAACCTTTAACCATAGAAAATCTTATGTTTAAAACCAGACATTTTTGATATTTCGTTGTTATTTTTCTATGGCAAAGTAGGTGGCGATTTTTCAAAGATTTACTACATTGGCCAAAGCAGAAGTGTTTGAAGTCTTTTTAGAGTTATTAATTACCAGCAAGAAACAATTCTCTTTGGTAATTAACCGACTCTAAAGAGTTAAGCCGGATAAGACCAGTTAAGATGCAAAAGACTTAAAATTAAATTTAATATATTTCCTTCTACAACAAAGTCGTGAATTTAAATATCTTAGTTAGAGCATCTTAACAGTTCCAATGTCTAAATATCGACTCTAATGAAATTTAGCACGAGACATGAAATAATCATAAAGCAATCTCCCAAAGTTTTAAAAGCAAGCAAATTCTACTTGAGTGTACGGCATACCATATTCGTGCTAAATGCTGTCAGCACCATTGTTCTGTTAGATTCGAGTGAACACGATTTTATGGCAATTACATACACTGGAATCACCGACAACATAGTTGTTGTTGTTCAACTGTGCCCATCATTTAACGAAGTCTCATTTAATTTTCACGAAGCTAAAGTAGTCTCATGTAAAAAAAATAGCTAACAGGCGTATTCGAATCTAAGAAAACTTATCGATACTGTTCCTTTTCTAGTGATCATACATTGAAATGAAACAAAATCAATGGATATGATAGTAGTCTTCCCGTGGCTAAAGGAGTTACTAATGTTTAAAATGTTTGGAACAATAAAGTGAAATTATATTGTTTCATATACAGGGTGTTAGGTAATGAGTGGATAATCCTTGAACTATGGATAGAGGGCACTTAGGACGTTATAATAAAGCTAAAATAGGTTTAGTAAAACTGGCACGGTTTCCGAGATATTCGGACTTTTAGGTTTTTTTCGAAAATGAACACCCTTGTTCAATGTTTTGATCATAGCACCATTTTAAGCTAACTTTTTAATTTTTTTATTTTTGCTCAATATTCTTGAGTACTTGTATTTTCAGATAAGCATTACTATTTTTCTGAGACTACATGGGATTTTTTTAAAAAAAATCGCAAACTTAATTTTTGCCTTTTCAATCGTGCATTGATCAAATTTTCAGCTCTCACGGTGAAAAAAAAATATACTACCGCCTAGTTGCCAATAAGCTTAAAAACATGCCGGTTTATTGACAATTTAAAAATGGTAATTACTTTTTGAATTTAAATTCAAAATGATAAAATAATAAAAAAAAATACACGCTCGCCCACATTTTTCCCGATTTACTTTTTGTATCACGGGCGTAGAACTCAATTTTTTTTGTTGCAAAAATAACATTATTGGCCACTTATTTAAATGCAAATGGCATTTAAATAGTTCCAAAATTAAAAAACATGCCAACTACCTTTTATTTTTTTTTCTACTTCGATTTAGAATTTCGCTAATTATTATTGCGTAATGAATGGTTAATTTTGCGTTTAGATCGTTGTGTTGAAGTTTTTTACTTTAATACTGCTTCGAACATAATACACACTGATAGAATATGCCCAAATGCATTACATTTATGGTGAGTTCCAAGGCACAATTTCACCATTCATTATGCAATAATAGCGAAATTCAAAATCGAAGTAGAAAAAAAAAACAAAAGGCAGTCAGCATGTTTTTTAAATTTGGAATTATTTAAATGTCATTTGCATTTAAATAAGTGGCCAATAATGTTATTTTTGCAATAAAAAAAATTTTGTTCTATGCCCGTGATACAAAAAGTAAATCGGGAAAAATGTGGGTGAGCGTGTATTTTTTTTTATTATTTTGCCATTTTGAATTTAAATTCAAAAAGTAATTACCATTTTTAACTTGTCAATAAACCGGCATGTTTTTAAGCTTATTGGCAACTAGGCGGTAGTGTATTTTTTTTTCACCGTGAGAGTTGAAAATTCGATCAATGTACGATTGAAAAGGCAAAAATTAAGTTTGCGATTTTTTTTTTAAAAATCCCATGTAGTCTCATAAAAATAGTAATGCCTATCTAAAAATACAAGTACTCAAGAATATTGAGCAAAAATAAAAAATTGAAAAAATTAGCTTAAAATGGTGCTATGATCAAAACATTGAACAAGGGTGTTCATTTTCGAAAAAAACCTAAAAGTCCGAATATCTCGGAAACCGTGCCACTTTTACTAAACCTATTTTAGCTTTATTATAACGCCCTAAGTGCCTTCTATCCATAGTTCAAGGATTATCCACTCATTACCTAACACCCTGTATATTTATCCGTTAATTTCGTTTCAATCAAAATAGTTGAAAGTTATTTACAGTGCTTTCAGTGTGAAGATGGCAAGTTAGTTGCTGATCGTAATATGACTTGCTATTATTATAACTGCGTAACATATTTTGGTGTGTGGTGTAATTGGCTTGTTATATTTAGATTTTACAAGGGCTACTAGTTTCAGCTGCCACTTGAATTGCCGCGAGTCAGATATCCAAATTGTTTGATTAGTTCCAGAAGCCGCGGCATTACACAAACAACGTAAACGCTTGTCGTTAAAATGCCATTAGTTTTGAACTCTAACTGAGCAAAGTTCTGATTGTTACTAGAATTACTTTTAAATTATGACTGTAGAAATCAGTACTACTCGGATAATTAACTGAAAAGTGCGACTCTGAGACTGAGAGTCTTACTACAAAACAAGTGACCAAACTTTCGAACCAGTTCAAAGCGAAGCATGTTTTGTTGGAAGCTTTTAAACCTAGAGACAGTGGCGTAACTATAACGTCTGGGGCCCGTGGCAAATTCGTCAGATGGGACTCCTTCCTCAATATAAACAAGTGCATCAGCGTCCCTTCTGTGCTCTAAACCAAGCCAGTCCGGGGCCCCGTAGAGCTAGGGGCCCCTGGCATTTTGCCACCCCTACCACCCTATAGTTACGCACCTGCCTACAGATGTGTTAGCCTGTTAAAAAGCAAAAGGATTAATACAAGCATGCAACGTGCGACACACGACAAGTTATCTTCAGATGGGTCTAATCAAAGAAAGGAAAGTTAAAGGATGCTAATTACACGCGCAGATTAGATTAGACGTCAAATGCACATTTACAATTGCATCAATTACCTTTTTCCGAATAATCTGAGCACGGATGTGAGCCTCAAGAATATGCGACTTGCGAATGTCACCCACTCGAAATAGTAGGCAAAACTCCCCGTCTCTCAAACAAATGACCGCATTTCTTGAGAAGAGGAGTGTGGTGTTACGCTTTTTGGCTCGCGCCAGCTTCGCGAATATTAGACCCACCTAAAGACAACAGAAACAAATGATTATGAAACTTGGCATTGGTAAACTGAAGAGTCGAAATTAGAGTACGCTTTCCGCTCTGATCTCGACCATGACGTTAAGGAGTGGAGACAGTACGAAGTTTCTAGACGTGCGAACTGAAATCCCCAATCACTAACCAGCCTCCAATTTTGTTGAAATAATGTACCTTGCGGCGAATAATCTGAGCTCTGATATGGGCTTCGACTATATGAGATCTCCTCATATCGCCTACGCGGAACATCAGGCACAGTTGGCCGTCCCGCAAACAAATGACGGCGTTCCGGGAGTAAAGGAGCGTCTGGGTTCGCTTTTTGGGTCTAGACATCTTTGCGAACACGATTCCCACCTAGAATTAGAACAACCTTGCTGTCACTGTCACTTCACTCAGCGTGGAGCGAGGGTCATAGGAACATTTCTTCACTTGTCAATGAAAATGGCACTGGTTTTATTTTCAGGGACCTTGTGTTTATTCTTGAATAATCTTCGAAATCTTGTGCGGTAATTGAAAGATCATCTATTGGATTAACGACATCATTATCACGCGCACATACTGTTCTGTATAAATTGGTAATATTTTTTAAGAGAGCGCTTGCATCACTTGATACGTCTGCAAATTTGGCTTCCTGCCAAGTTTATTTTGAATGATTAAATTGGCTTTAAATCAGGAAGGTTTTTAAATTACTTTTATAGATCTTTTTGCAATAAAGATTGAGTCTTACGATATCTTTATATCTCCAAATTGTTATTATAAAGACTCATAAAAACTGAAATCTGATTTCATTGGCCAGACGTTGACTTGGCAGGAGAAAAACATCAAAATGAAGAAACTAAAACTAAACGCACAAAATAAAGAAAAGTAAAATTACCATGAAAGCTTGAATGAAGACTCCAACGATACTCTGAAGACACATAACGAAGATAGCCTCGGGGCACTCTTCGTTCGTCGTCCTGGATCCATAGCCGATAGTGTGCTGGGTTTCAACGGAGAACAAGAAGCATCCAGTGAAGGTGTTGACGTTGTTCAGGCAGGGTGTAACAGTGTTGTTGACAGGGGGGCTTAAGTCTCCGTGGGTGAAGATGATGAGCCACCAGATGAGAGCGAACATGAGCCAGGAGAGGATGAAGGAGAGGGCGAACACGAGCAGCGTCCAGCGCCACTGCGCATCCACGAGGGTCGTGAAGATGTCCTGAAGGTATCGGCGCCTGCGCTTGGCCACGTTCCATTGGACGACGTTGCAGTCGCCATGTTTAAAGATGACACGCTTTCTCACGCGTCTCGCTGCATAACGGGCTTGACGGTATCTGTAATACAAATAAGAAATTTCTCTTAGGTATTTACTTAGCTCAGGCTAATCGTAATTAGAGAGTCAAACAAATTAATAACGACTGTCTAATTTATACGTTTACTTAAATGATGCTATAACTACATCTATACTTATGTCATTGACTTGGGCTCAGACTCTGTAATAAATCATTTAGGTAAACATAGAATCAAGTCGCATAAAATTACATAAACTCCATTAATCATTATCAAAACACACAGCGGAATCCGTTTCGATTGCTTTGAGTTATACGTTTTATTTGTAATCAGGGCAACGGATGCGAGCTGTGGATTAATCATCAGGAATTTTATAAAAAAATGCGAGCCTGAGTATAACGGCCTACGATTGTTTTATGTTACTTGTCACTGGCCACAAATATTTAAAACATATGTGATACTTAGTTATTGAATCCTTAGAAAGCTCTTCAAACATTTTTATAACAGAGTGCATATAGCCGTAAAAGTTACTGCAAAAGATGTACTAAACCGTTTCGGTGTCTCTATCAACTGGTGGTAAGATTTCCAGAATAGGATCCTGTATTTGTGGCTTATGTCCATGACCGAATGAGCAAAACTGCAGACCAACGCATAAATTACGTTATCTGTTGCAAAATGTTCCACTTCCATTTTATGGTACCCGTATCAGTTATGGCAAAAATGTGGTTATTGAAGTGCCACTTTAGATTATTTTATCGTGTTCAATTAATGAATACATATATTAAATAAAGAGAATGCTGCTATTTTTTAACATTATCAACGTAAAAGCTTTGTAGATAAACGTGCTTTCTGCAAATGTGCTGGGAGTGGCTTTTGAATTAATGTCACAAGTAAATGGATGGAAGTTAACATTATGGGACCTGGTTATGTACCTATGTAATGTTCAAGTTGTGCTTTTTCAACAAAATAGGTTGTATAAAATATTATTTAACTTCATTATGTAATTGAAGTTCTAAGGAATCTATTTATGATCAATAGACTCGATTTTTATTGTGTAGTGGTAGTGAGTGTGAAAGAATGTAAAACACTCACTTCGTTATTTTTGTCGGTTGTCTTTGGATTTTCGATTATACGCGATTTTAACCGATTACCCAATTATACATAGTCACCTCTCTAGTTTCAATGACCATAGAAGTAAACGCAAAAAACATTGCCGTGATTCTTTTTAGAACGTTATTAATGTACAGTACCAACTATTGATTAATTTCTAAGTAACCAATTCAATTTTGTATTTACTTTGCTGTTAAACCTTTCGTCGACGCTAATGGTTACATTCTATGCATGGATCTGTCACCCAATCCCTCCTTATTGAAACAGACTGTAACAGCGCCTAACGAGTCAGGTAATGGTAACCCCAGAAGAGTGGTTAGTTGCCACTGTTGCCAGCCTAGAGAGCTAAGACAAGTGTGTCTTGTACTAAGTGTGTGTTAGTAATTTCACTGGCTGGCTTAATCTTCGAGCCAGAACACAGGCGCCCAATTTTGAAAGCACATGTGTGAAAATACCACTCGAAAGTGGTGAAAAAATGTGCTGAATTTGAAATACGAGTAGCTTAGAAGATACTTTTACGGCTCTCATTAATCTTGTGAACCAGTCAAAAATTTTATTAGAGCTGTAGTTTTGAAGATATAAACAGATCTTTACCACTTTCGAGTGGTACTTCCGAGTGATGTGCTTTCAATAATCGGGCCCCAGAACTGCAGCGCAAGCACCTGCTTGGTACAGGTAAAATAACTATCGATCCCTATGTTTAAATTAATGAGAAAAAGATGTAGGTATTGAATTGTTTATAATGTATACGTTAATTTCTTAAAGAACTGTGTACACGTACATTTTATATAATTTTCTCTGCATTTTTCGTTTCAGGCTAACACTACACTTCACTATTCAAGTTCGATATTCGCTTGAAAGAAAGAGATGCACTATACCGTTTACCACGTGAAAGAATGAAATGCAATGACTAATACTCGAAGAGTATATCACAGCCGAACGCACAGTGCTCGCGCAGCCAACCGAGCAAAACATTCCGGTTTAACATTTTGTTTACATTCCACAGTAACACTCAATAAATCTACTTGGAATTTGTCGCAACGCAAATAGTACTCAGTGAGCATGCAATCTGATTTAAATCTTTGAAAGCCTATGTAATAACTAACGATATTTCAGTATTTCATCCAGTAAAGAGTTGTTCTAATGAACGACTGTAGCACGACAGGGCAAGGCATACAGAATGGGATATCAACAATGTTTTATGCAAATTAGGGGCTTGACACAGAGGAGAGTCTTACTTGCTCAATAATCCTCTTAAATATTGTAAATATTTTCTGTTCCAATCTATAATTCGAAATTATGCAACGCATATGGCACCTACTGATCAAAATGTAATTTATTTTATTACCATGCTAACTGCAGTTGCAAATTTTCTTGATAATCCTTGAGCTACTATGCCATTTTAAACTTAGTAAATAAAGTGGTCAAATCAAGATATGAAGGAAACCACTGAACATGAGAAATGCGTGGTCGAGGCTATTAAGTACCTACTTTATTTTGTTTTTGTCGTTTAAATGTAGGTAAGGCTTGAAAGTGTACTTTAGTAGATTTGAGTTGAAAAGATAATACAGTAATTTGTTAATTATTGAGTAAAATTAACTCTGTTTTATGATTAAAAATTTCATCATCACGTAAACGAGGTGCTAAATGCCATACAATTGCAATATTTGTTTTCCTTGTAGACATTTTATCTAATAATTATTCAATAATCTTTTGTAGTCGCGTCTGCCACAGCGATCGGTTAAGCAAACATCACTAATTCGCAGAACTACATCAGAAACGTGTAATAATCTGTTGCCAAATATTTGAGACAGTCCAAAATTTTCCTATTACTTGTTGCTCTTTGTTGTCTGAGTTTATTTCAATATAACGACATTCAGATCATGGCTACTAGCACTTACTTATGCAATTCCTCTCGCCAAGCTGTTTCCGATGAGTTCACCGGTTTTCCGGTCATGAACATCGATACTTGACTGATACATCTCTTCAGTCCTGACATTGTGTCCTGCATCCAAATAACTTTTCTTGTACAAATTTCTGTGACTTTACAAACCTAATTCCAAACACTCCTTAAAGCAGTCTTAGTAAATACTGTTGAATTAATTTATCACATTCGTTGGCGAAACCAGCGCCGTATTGTAAAGTCGTATTAACCTAAATAAACGGTTTATCACACAGGTAAGTATGCGGCGAGTATGCCTCGTACACTAGTTAACAAAGAATCGTCTCCACTCTGTCTTTCAACAGCACATTGATCAAAGATTCACTGAACACTTCCTTGATGTCAAACAACAGTACCACGAATTTTCGCACCATTGTCCCTCGCGAAAGAAAAACGCCTTGAGATAATGTCGTCAAGAAATGGCGACGCAGAAAATAGTCTCGGGAAACGTGCGACGGACTTTCCACTCGCAGTGATTGTGAGGGAATTGGTCCAATACTGAAATGGGCGGATGTTTAATGAAACAGATGCGAAGACGTTCATAAACAAACACTACAGGTCCGTCCCGTGCCAACCACCGGCCGCGGCGCCGCGGCGCGTCGCGACGTCGCCTACTCTATTTTTCGAGGAGCAAGATATCGTCCCTACTCTTTCACTTATCTGGATAATTTCGTCCCGACGAGATTTACGAGTGGTCTAATAAATATTTAGATTGCTACTTACTGAAGTCGAACATAATATTTATGTTGAACGGATTAATAAAGTCGGAAAGTGATTACGTTCAGCATTCAGGCATTTCCGAGGAATTTATCTTGACGACTTACGTTCGCCATTTCCCACGCGTTTTAAATACTACGTGATAATTAAAATAGCCCAAGGAGTTGTTAAAAGCAACAGACAAAATGTTGCTGTCGTCATTGTGACGAAATTGTATTGACGCCTCTGTGGCTGATGGTTCGTGGAAAATTGATAGAGTTTGTTGAGACTGCTGGCTAAAACTGGGTAGGGACAGTGTGACGTAGCCGTACACGTGTTTAGAGCACGCCAGCGTATAAAGTTGATACAGTCACGTGATGCAGGATCGTGCTAGCTAGCTGGTCTCTGCGGTTTTCTATTTGCGCAGCCTGCGGTGCAACAGTAAATACTCGTAATCAATCTCAAACGTGACATGAGGCTTCTTAATGGAGTTGTAAATGGAATAAAGGAACGTAAACATGTTTTGGTCATTTTATTTTGAGATCGTGTCTTTTTATTGATTAACTAAAATTGACAATCACGTAACAGTCTAGCCAACACTAATAAGAAAAAGTCATTAGGATCGTTACTGTAATAAGAAGATACAGTTAGCATTTAATATCTTTAAAATAATCAGTCAACTATCTGAACCAACTGTAATGCAATTGAATACAGAAAGTTTTTATTATTCTGCGTTTCTCCTGTCTATTTGTTTCCGGACCCATTTAAACTGTCTCCGACTTATTTCTTTGTCTTATTTGTTGCCTGGTAGAGATCGCTATTAAGCAATAAAACCACCTATTGTCTAATTTGTTCTCTGAATTGTTTTGTACAGATTTGTGGTGTTCAATAAAGAGTGTTTTGTGTTGAATTACCTATTTAAAAGCAAACACTCTCGGTAGCAAGTGTGGAGTCTTGTTGTTTATGATATCAAAATCTATATTAGTTGTGGTTAATATAAAGATGAACGATGCTCTGATTGAACTACTTTTGTACTGAATGGTTTATGCCCCCATAAACTCACTCTTCGTTTAGCATGTGACCTAGGGCTACCATGACGTCTTGATGCGATTCAATTCCGATTCAATATTACATTTTAGCTGTCATTTTTGACACTTCTAGTATGGATTTGATAGAGCAAGCGATCCAACTTTGGTTCAGAATTGAATGACATTAAGACGTCATGGTAAGGCCCCTGATCGTTTCATTTGAATAGAGTTAGATTTATCACAGGTTATGGGCCCAGCTTCCATAGCGCTCCTTTCCCCATTTTAATTACAGAAGTAGGAATAGCGATTTAGGTACTGAAGTCACCTGTTTTGGAAATCTGATAGGTACATAGACCCTCACACAGACACACCGATAAACAAATTGACAAAACTAAACTATAATGGTCCGTTTCTACCATTTTGGCTACGGAATCCTCTTTATGTATTAAAAAGTTGTCTAAAATATTTCTGCTGTTGACGGTACATGAATTTTCATCAGCGTTCATTGGTTCGACCTTGGCTGCCAGATCATTATCCCAGACAGTCACCCCCGGGCCAATGGATGAAAAGAAGCAGGTGCGGTCTTGGACTGTCCGCTTCAACTTGTTTGGCACTAAATTGCTAAATTCGTTGGCGTTTCCAATTGTTTACGTTATTTGCTACATTTGTACCTATGTATCAAAAGTTAATCAATTGGGACATGGTAGATGATTTATATAGATTGATATATTTTATGATTTGTATGATAAATAACAAAATATGAAAAGTAATGACAGAGCGCTGGCGCGCAGTGCTCGTTTCGCTGCCGCCGGGGCGAGCGCTCTAGGAAGAAGGACTACGGAATAGTCCGAAACATGTCGAGCATCACTCGACTTTTTATATATGAGTTATCCGTTTATGTGTAATGATGATTAAGTCTCACGGTAGTTTCATGTTGATATCGACAGTAACTCGAATATTTCGTGCAATCGATATACATGTTGTAATTGCAAAACAAATCCATAAGATCTCGAAACTTTTGGTGAAATACTATTAGTAGGTTTTTAAAGGCACGAGTTACAGACACCACCCACTCGGGATTAACCGCCATCGCGGTGTCCTTGCTAAACCACTTCGTTTTACGCAGGTAGCTAAATCCAGAATCTCCGTCTATATTAAAACTATGATTTGTTAATAGCTGTCCAGATCCATTGATAGGTATAACGTCATACCATGATCGCTGTTGCCAAAATCCACGGAGCTAAGTCCACTTTACTTTCAGTTTCTCTTAATTAGTCTTCTCACTTCCGCAATTCTTCATAATTTATAGTCGATTTTGACGTTCGCTGCCGATTCAGAAATTAGAAAAACGATAAATGTTTCGTGTTCTACTCATTGATTTGTTCGTTAAAACAGAATACGCGGCAGCGTGTCAAGCCAAATGAAGTGTTTGCTTTATAATAATAATAATCTATTTTTCAATTAGATTGTGGTTTACCTGTTAGGTACCCTATTTTATCCCTGATTGGATTCATGTTGCTTTTTCCTGGGAAAAGTGATTACTTAAATAACCAATGCGAAATAGCAGGAAAAGCAAACCAGTGAAACAGAATTGATTAAGCTATTGCTATGGGCCCCTACCTGGTCTATATATAACAATTGCATACATTTTGACAATGCTACAGTGAGCTTAAAACTCTTCCTAGTTTTTTGCTACATGAAAATCCAGGAAATTGTAGAGTTGTTAGCAATGTCGCAACGGCATTTGCAAAAGCTTTGAAATTAGAATAATATATGAATATTTTTTGCCGATTATTATTATCTCACATTAAAACGGGATGAACTTCGTTCATAATGAAATGGATACCGGGTGCTGTTGCCAAGTCGCTGGTGACACGTGGTTCTGAAATAGCACGACGGTCGTCTTTCGAACGCGTGCTGTGTGAAGTTTCTAAGAAGTGAAGTTGCCTATGTCTGATTTTAAGAGTATAATCCCGCTACTCCCCGTAAGATGGCACTGTAAGCAATTCCCGTCGCTATGCAAATTGCACTTGGCAACAAGATAAAGTAATATAATGCATTTTTCCTTGTAACTGGATATCTTTGTTATAATATTATGATAGCGTAGACACCTTTGAGTTAAAAAGCCGACATTGCGTCTCGTGTTTATACAGAATGTCATACGAAAAGCCAATCCAAAAGATTCAGCACATGGTTTGGGTTAGTTTTACTTAAACACCTTTTGATTTCGGTTGAACATGGAGTTACGCCACAGGCATGGTACATTTTGCATATCGTCCATTCAACTTCCATGCCTCAAAAGTAAAAAGGAACCCGTATTGGAACACCACGTTGTTTCAATGAATATTCGAAGAAACGAATTACGTTTAAGCGTGTCTCAATTTATGTTTTGATCCACATGGGAGGCGATTTTGAAAAACAGTGCCTTATTGTGATAGCGGGAAAACCAGCATCAGGATCCCTTGCCGCCCATGGTAGTAATATTTATCTATACTGGGGCCCGATTTTTGAAAGCACATGTGTGAAAATACCACTCGAAAGTGGTATAAATCTGTATATATCTTCAAAACTCCTAAGTATCTTCTAAGCTACTCGTATTTAAAATTCAGCACAATTTTTCACCACTTTCAAGTGGTATTTTCACACATGTGCTTTCAAAAATCGGGCCCCTGAATTAGAAATGCGATCGGAGTATCTACTTATTTGAAAAATACCGTTCTTACAACCGAAAATTTTAACTGTGCGATGCCTTTGGAGCACTAGAGGTATTTTCACGACGAATGTGATTTCATAGATTATCTCCAAGTGCCTATTGATTCTTCGTATTCCTATACATACGGTTGACCGGTTACGAAAGCCATTAGTCAAACGCTGAGTTGTTTCTAAAAATAACCGGGGAAAAAGGTACAAAACTTTAAAAATCATTGGTTCGAGATATCAAGCTCTAAAGTTCGATCAGTTCAACGTCTCCAAAAGGGGTTAGATGACTCACGGTTCCGTGAAACCAAAACGAACAGGTATTCTTAAGGAGATTGGCAAAAAACTGCTTTTTGTTCGCCGTAACGGCCCCAAGCTTCAACATATTCATGACTATTACAGAACTCGGGCAGGGCTAGCAATGCAGCAACGGAAACTTCTTAGATTCGGAAACGGAACTTAACTCATTTTAAGTTCGGGAGAAACTTTCGTAGTATCTTGAGAATATTTCAATTTATTGACAACACTCTGCATTGCAGGAATTTATTCGGCAAGGTAACACACCAAGTACATACAGTTTTCTCACTTATTTACGACATAGGTTGGCATACGACCAAGGGTCACCTGCTGGTAAGGACATGGATATCCGTACGCCGCACTATCTACCCTACCGGAATATTGTTGATTAAATAGTGGAAGGGTCAGTGAGTAAGATGATAGTAGTGTTCCAAACTGATAAGGCTCTACCACCGCTTAGTGCATCCTTTTTGTCTGATTCAGAGGAAGAGAAAACCCTGAGCTGGAGCCTTAGCCTTTGATACTACCTACGGCTATAGCATGAAATGGAACAACTAAATAAGATTTAATTACAGTTTTGCTAATCAAGAATGCAGAGGCTCGCGGGTTAAGTAACTTCAACCAACGTCAAATTCAAAGTTAATTTTTAAGAATTATAAAAGCCAAGCACTGCAGCTTTTATTAAAATAAAATGGTGTGTGGCCAGTATTAGACAAAGACGTAATCCAATGTAATGATGAATGTAACTCGTGACCATGACTCAGCCTTACATAATAGTTAGCATTAGCTATATGTATCTTAGAGTCTTATTGTTGTCTGTTCATATCAATCTCAGCAGGAATTAACGACCGTTCATACTTTATCTTTTAAATGTTTGCATTCAAGTAGTTGCTCATATCTTCAGACAAATACGGAAAGAATCTGCGATCGTAAATTCTTCTTATATTTACATAATATTTGAATGTTTTCAGCGGTTTCAAACATGTCTACTTTAAATACTTCTTATGTTCGTTTTTACTTTAAATGTGCAACTAGCCTACTCACTAAATAATTATGCTACCAATGCAGCAATACTAGGTACTGTGTTCCGGCATGGAGAGTAAGATGCCCCGGGAAATTAAATATTTAGACAAGAGACATTCAACCTTAACTTCCTTGGCTGGCAATGCATTTGCAATCCGTTTCACGTTTCGGGTGTGTGAGCGTGGGCTTACTTAGGAGAACCTTTGTTCGATTACCACCCCATTTCATAATAAAAAAAGTGTTTTTACCTACATTATATACGAATTTCGAATACTATGCACTCAATGACCCATAGCCATGAGAATTAGTGTGGCGCCGGCTTTCATTGAAATCAGCAATAATGATGACGGTGACGTCTCTACGCAGCGGTTTCACTCGACCATTTCTCAATAACAGTCATTTTTCCAGCGTGATTCATGTTTTTCATCTCAATGACTCAGTAACTGGTGTACATTTTCTTTTGATGTAAAAGAAAATCGATGATTTATAAAGTTTTACTGACTCATAAAATGTACCTAATATGGATTTTTAGATAATCTTCCTCTCACTTTTTGTTCCAATGATTGTAGTGCTTTCCAATGATTTATTACAATGGATTAGGTACTATCAAGAAATCTTTGAACCGATCAGGCTTTTGGCTGCATAACCCTACCACTCAAGTGGGCACGATTTAACCGCCTGCGTACAAAAGAGGCGACCAAAGAGGGACTAAGACAAAGTGTCGTGCTTGCGGTACTTTGCGATTTGCAAGGCAAAATGGGCAACGTTAATAGCCAATAATGTCGCATTGTGGCGTGTTTAAACACTTCCAACCATTTGCGTAAGTTTGTACACTTTATTGGTGCTGACAAAGGCCAATGTGGCCAAGCTACAACATACCCTCAGGTATAATCTACGCCACATGGCTACATTGTATGACCGTCGATAAGGTAAGAAAGTAGTTAACCACATGAAGATATGCGGCGAGTGAAATATTTTGAAGCAGATTTTATAGCGAGGTACTCGTAGATTATTGTTTTAGTTCCTTGTTTTGTTTTCACAAACTGGTACGGAATTGAACAAAGCCGAATATTTGTTTTATATGGACGACGTTTCACCCGGTCCCATCTGTCGTTAAAGTATCTAGGAAACATACTACCGTTCGTCCCGTTTGCATAAAATAAATACGATATTTAAGTGTGACGTCGATAAGTTTGTAATACGTGGGCTATTGCAATTGAATACTAAATTCTTTCAACTACAGCCATGATTATCAAAAAAATAAAAGTACCTACTCTAGGTAAAGTCTTTGAAAATTATAGCCACACGATTGTTTTCCAAGAAACTGGTGCAGTCATTTTCTTTAATTTTATTACGTTTCTCGAAACTGACAACACCTTTAATAGCCATCGACATTGTTGCCAAGAGGTTATTTGTCCAGGTGATAAGTTACCGATGTCGCAACGACACACGTCATATTTCCATTAAACGTATTTGTGCACATAAATAAAAGAAGTGCGGTTAAATGAATTTGCTTAGGGACGTACTATTTTTTTCTGTAGCTGTTAAAACAAAGATCAGCGTCAGTGTATCAATATGCTGGTGTAGCAAAATGAATAGCTCTATCGGACAGCGACGCACGCGCAGCTTGAGGATTGACGTTTTTTATTTGCCTGCCTGGATACATGTTATACAAAGTAAAATGAACACAACGTTATATCATGATCATCAGCCTATCACATCCTGCTGCTGGCGATGAGCTTCTCCCACGACCTGTGAGTTATGTCTATCATTCCGGTGATGAGCCTAAGCTCATAAGATTATCCATGTTTCCATGCGGCTTAGTGAAAATGCTCATTTATATTTTTTATAAATTTTCCGTTTTATATTTATTATCGAACTCAGTTCTCTCAAGATTGACATGAATCGAAATGAAATTCATTCGGTTTTTTAAAATAAAAGTACGACCGATAAACATACTTAACTGCAAGAATATTTTATTTGACAACCGTAACAATGTTTAAGGCATTACAATTGCAACTTCTAGTAGGGTAACCTCCGATAACAACAAGAAACTGGAACTGCGTAACCAATGAGCAAGTAAATTGAAACATTGTGGCAGCCTGTATATTATTATTTATACCGGACCGTGGAAATCAGTAATGGTTCACCCGTGAGTTGATAAAGCACACGCAAATATTGCTGTGCGCGTGAGTGTGTCTACGCACACTGTGGCAAATATAATGTATAGTACACAACATTGTTACGAAACTGAGTAAAAAAGAAACAGATGAGCTTTGTAAGTATTTTTGCGCGATGGAGTATTTGATAAATAGGATGGTATCTGATAGGTACCTACTTGAAATTGTAGGGGGAGTCATGCTTTGAACAGTAATGAATGAGCGAATGTAAATATTGCGCACCGTGACTACGTTGAAAAAATATTACTCACTGTTTTGTTTATAAATATAACAAATATTACTTATTATGAAAGCTGAAAGTTTCATTCGAATTATTTTCTCTTTCCGTCAGTTTCGAATGCGTAAGAAAAGTAGTTCAAATGAAAGAAGTAGTACAACTGACCTTGCGGTTAGGTCATGGACCAGTTATTCCTTCTCCGAACATTAAAATGAACTGACGAAATCAATTTTATGTGTTGGGAACACAAAAGTTACCGCAAGACCGCAACCTACTTCTTTTAAAATAAGTTCACTGTAACATTCTCGGCAAAAAGTGTCCTTGATGAGAAATTAACCTGAAGGCTCATTTTAACCACAACGACTGTGGGTAATCAGGGATAAAAATAAATGCAGTTCAATGACGAACTCTTTGAAAAAACTGATGTCACTTTTCAGTTCCGGGGTGATATTTAATGTAGCCCATATGCCTTAGTGACCAGAAACGCTGGCTCTCAACTGAGACTGATAAAATTATTAATGCTTCCATGCTGGTCAGGGACAAGTCCGTTGCGGGACTGCGCAAAAATCTTAGTAATCATGTTATAGGCAATGCAGCAACTCAACATTATTTTGATTCCCCTTTCCACCTATTCACCCACAGTCATGGTAAACGTGGCCTTGTTACCTTGGTCTCTGTCTACTCCGCAAGGGATAACGACGTAATTGTATTTATATTACTAAATTTATAAGCCTTAGGAAATCATTCGAGAATAGAGTGACCAATCTAGATGCTTTAATCTAAGCACCCGAAGAGGTTATCGTTGGAGGAAGTGAACGGCCTCGGCTGTTCGTGCCGGGAATCCGCACGGTGGACAATAAGGTGCAAATTGATTGTTTAATTAATGTAGAAAGCTGTGAACGACGTCTTTATGACCTCGTGGTGACGGTGTATGAAGAAATTTGCGAGGAAATTAATGTCATTGCAAGTTATAGTACACCAAGCTACGCATGTAAAAAAGGCAAAGTATGTATAATTTGTATAACTAAATTTAGCTTACGACTTTAAACTACCTACCTAATTGATCAAAAGAATGCATATTTATGAGTATAATACAGATAGAGTACAATACTATATTATAGTTATTTACGGCTGAATGTCAAGAAATTATTAAAATTACCTACTTTTATGTTCTAGAAGCAAAGTGAAGTTGAATTTAAGGATTGCAAACCTAAACCTACTATTATTTTTTAATAATCTATGTTTGTTCCGGCCAAATTGGACCACCATGCTGGTCTGGGAGCAAAGGAAAAACATAGAATGTACCAGTTGCTTCTCGTCCCGCGCAGATGGTAAAAGCCCATCGAGGGAATGGACGTAATTCTTAGGAATTATATTATAGGCGATGCGGCTAGCAACCCATCACTATTTTGATTCCTTTTTCCACCTATACTTCCACAATCTTGCTAAACGTGGCCTGTAGGTCTTACCTTAGGCTCTGTCTACCCCGTAAGGGATAAAGACGTGATTTGTGTATGTATGTATGTAAATTGGACCCATTTCTAGTGATGAAATTCACATGAAATCTGGTATATAGCAGGATAGGTACTAAACTTTTTATTTGTGGTAAGGCCCTGGATGATATTATTTAATTTAATTAGGCATCTAGGCTAACATGATATACAAAGATATCTTTAGTTGGCCATAATATAAACAAATGCCTACCTACGTAATCGTATCACTTTTCGTGACTTGCGTCATTAAGTTGCAGCGTAGAATCCTTTTATCTTAAGCATTCTGACACAACTTGATGCATTAAGGACAACTCGCTAGCTTTGACGTCATCCGATCTTTGCAGAATTGTGGCTCATTATAAACCAACTTGATTATGACGTCACAGCAAAACTTGATGAACTAGAATTAATATATGCAGAATCAGCGTCATCGAAGCGATATAATAATCCGTATTAAATTGCGAAATCCCATAAACGTCTCTGCAAATGATGGGCTCAATAGAATCAAAAGACGATCAAAGACTAGGAAATATTACAATTTTGTTGAATTGGTGATTTTATTATACTGATGCAATAAAATGCTATAAGATTGTATGTATACGACTAAAAATATTTTGTTGTTCCCTGCCTGAAATGGTTTTTTTTTCATCACTTCGTTGTCTGGTTGTCTGGCTGTCCATCATTATTATTTTCTCAAGAACAAGTAGTCACGTTGGTAGGAAATTGAAACTAATATAAAAATTTTATATCGTTCTTCTAAAATCTTCAATCTTATATTCTTTTGAAAGTGTATTTTAAATTTTTCCATCAATATTCTAGTCAGTTACCTACATACGAATTTGTGCCTCCTTTAAATAATTAATGAGAAATTCTCTCTCGCACTTTGCCGGCTTTTTTACTTGCCCTTAAGGATTTTGAAGAAATCTTTTTCATGAGATTTTCAGTACGTACTTTCAAATATTAAAGACTCAACATTTATTTGATGCTAATAGCATGTTAATCCGCAGTAAGGGAAACGGTATCTAGGACTCTTAGTCATCGCACCTAGTGTTTTTAGAATAAGGTTAACATTTAATTGGCGTGAACATGCCCCGTGATAATTGGCGGCTACGTAACCCTAATAATAGTCGACGTGCAAATTGGTCGTAACAAAAACAATGACAGTAAAAACGGTGACACACTTAAGCGGGTTTTGATTGAAGCGCAGGGTCCGATTCTCGATGCCATCAAAATCAATCACTACCATGATTATAGTATACTAGCTATTGACCGCGACTTCGTCTACATATAAATAAACATGCATAACCTATGACACTGACAAATAATATGGCTTTCTATTGGTTAAAGAATTTTCAAAATTGGTTCAGTAGATACTACGTGACAGACTCAATTAGGACCCAGTCTGAAATGTATTGATAACATTTGATATATATTTAGCTGAAAGCTTTTGTTGGTTTTTACTTAATAGTTGGAGAGGAGCTAAACGTTAAGACAACGTCCATCAGGTAAGTTATACTGGCTTGATGATGTATCGATGCTTCAATCTCCAAAAACTACATACATACATACGCAAATCACGTCTATATCCCTTATGGGGTAGTCAGAGCCCACAAGGTGACAGGACTTAAAGGTCACATTTAGCATGATTGTGGGCGTATAGGTGGAAAAGGGAATCAAAATAGTGATGGGTTGCTATGATTCCTAAGATTTTTGCCCATTTTCCCTCGACGGGCTTTTAGCATCTGCGTGGGCAGATTCTAATGTTATTTCTTTGCTCCCAGACTAGTATGGAAGTACGTTATTCTCTTCTCGCATGCATGTGTAAAAGGTTAATAGGAGGATACAGTAGATAGACTTGCGACCATGAGGTCTTTTCCAGCAATCATTACAATATTTTCAATGCACCATTGTTTTCGGCTAACATCTAGCGACGCTGGCGTTTCCTGCACCGTTCGGCTATTTATATAATAAGGACGTCCGTTTCCTTTGCAAAAATCTACATACGAATACGGCACGTGAAAGCCATTTGTTAACCTTTCTCAGACTTCGCGCTAATTTTATTTTAATGACGTCACCGGCAAAGTTTTCTTCGAACTTATAAATTTTATGGTAGGTACAAAAAGTTTTGTCCTGTGCCACCAGCTATCATCATTCCGAAAATCATGTTTAAGTTTTTCAATTGACCGTTTCATGAACATGCAATTACTGCCATACTTACATAATTGTTTATGCATAGCATATAGACAAAAACCAAGAAACATTGTGTCCATTTTCAATGTCCGCGCAAGGTAAGTATCTTCGTCGTATCGCTTCTTAAGCAAGTGTGTATTGTATAGCCAGAGTCCTTTAAGTACCTATTAATCATCTTGACAAGAAAGTAGCCAATAAATCTGAAGGCTATTGAGGCAGACGGGACTTTAATTACTTGCAGTGGGTCGATGGAAGCAATAAACCGCGGCGGCCTTTGCGAAGCCATGCCGAGGCGCCGCCGCTCTTTGCTCTTGACCTCCTACGTCTTTCCAATGAGAATTCCTTAGAGAAATTTCCAGACACGTGCGACCTTATGCTTAAAGCTATTGTTTTTGTAATTATAATAAAATATTGAATGATTACTTACATTTATTTTTATTCTTTTTGGAGTGAAAACTGCTTTAGCGGCGTTGTGCACTTTTTGGGATGGGCAAAAAATGTTAAATTCGCGTCAGATCACGTGACCTGATTGAAAATTCGTAAGACGGAGGGAGAGTTGCTGCTGGATCGTTTAAGCGGCGCGGAGCGCTTGTGCGAGTGTGCGTGTGTAGTTTTCACTTCTGTCGGGATTCCCGTTCTTTTTTTTATTCCCCTTTCAAATACACAATAATGCTAAACGTGGTCTATAGGTCCTACCTTAGGATCTGTCTACCCCGTAAGAGATAAAGAAGTGATTTATGTATATGTATTATGATATAATGCCCACTAAACGTAGAAATTATAGCTGGAGTCGTAAGGTCATAAATCACAACACAAATAGTGGAAATAATGAAAGCTTTTTGCGCGGCACTATCATGAAGAGTGCCTTTTCATGCGCAACCGTACAGTAATAATTAAATGTAACTCACCTAAATAATAGGTTAAGGGAGCTGTCATTCCGTGTCGTTGGCACGTCTTTGACGCTGGAAGGTTCGCTGTGGACGCCCCGGAGGGAGTTCCTCAGTTGACGCGGAATGGAGCCGAGGAGGCCAAAGCTGCTATTTCTTCGTTGATTCAGGCTCTTGGAGCGAGTGAGCTTATTCGACTCTAAGTCCACGGCTTGAGGGTGCAACGACACCTCCCCACTCTGAGAAACAGTTGTACTCGACGCTTCAGTTTTAATTATGGTAGGAATAGCTTTCTCATCTCCTAGTAATTTCTCCCACGGCGACGCGCTGTCCTCCTCCGAAATAGTCTCAAAACTCCTTGGTCCGACCGACGACGTGGTCTTGTCTGACATGATTACTAATGTGGCAGTACGGATAGCAGCGGAACGTAGCACTACAGACACCTAATCGGCACTTCGTCACTTTGGGTTTTTAGTTTCTTGGCAACACTTCACTCTTATCATAATATCCATTTGTAAATCATAATGTTTAGGGTAGAAATGTTGACACTGAAACAATAGAAATAGATGGTTAGATTAAAATAAACCTGTAACATCGTGCAGAACACCAATTCGGCAATTGGTGACTATATTACGTTACAACTTTTCATAACGTCATTTGATAGTCGTAGTAAGAGTCAGTTTCTTTGTTAAGAATATATTAAAACGTAATACAAAAACAGTTCTGCTCGAAAGTTAAATTTACTCTCATGAGTGAAACTTCCACTTTTACTTTTACTGAAGTTTCGTACAACGCTCGTCGACGCGAACCCACATACTGTTACTGCAAGAAGATACGGTCTACATATCATTTTGAGCATCACATTTCTGAAGTACGGTGCCTTCTACTGAAGGAATAAATTTTGCTTTGCAAATACAGAATGAGGCTTTCTAATCATAACTTCGTGCGTAACTTGCAATTTATATTGTTTGAAGAGAAAGGTAAGTATGAAAAGCGGGTGTTGGTTAGTACATAAGTGCTCGGACAAAGCTTAATCATTATAGACTTAACTAGCCATGAAAGACAGCGTTACCAAAATTGCAAACATAATTTAGATAGATAGAAAGAGTGCGTTTCGCAACGCAACGTCTGTAGGCGAAGCTAGTAATCAAATTTCTAGGTAATTACATTTTAACGTTCGTCAAGAATAGCGTTCAGAATTCTAAGACTTTTAAAAATAGTATTTACACAACTATAGAACAGTGTGAAAGTCGCTTTCGCAACGCCTGTTTCGTAAGACGTGGTCATTGAAAAGAAGGCATTATTGCACGTTTATAACAAGATATTTTTCAATCTCAGTCCTGTTAAGGCCTAACTAGAGTTTAATTGGCTATCTAATGGGTACCGCTACATTTGCGAAAGTATCGTTTAAATACTCCTGATGACGGGTCTCACTGCGGACGACCTACTCAGGGAAATGGCTCAGGAAAAGTGAAGTGAAAGTAAGCCATACATTACTCATCAATGAGAGGCGAGGCACATTTAAATGTAATTTGGGTTAGGAAAACAGCCAACAGCCACCGCACACCGTTACTAAATTGCCAGCAGCTGGTTATATTTCTCCAAACTCTACCTATTCATTCAAGACTGCTGCTTACTGTTGGTACTGAAGTATTTATTCAGTTTCAGATAAATTGGGAAAATATTGCGGATTTTATAGTAACATAAATTTCAATAAGTGACTCAATATGCGGAACGAAATATTTCGAAACGGCTTTATTAATATAATGTCTATTTTACTTATTTATGACTAAGTCGGACCATTCATTGGGACAAAAAGTGACCTTCTTATGTTTAGCGACATTAGCATTTTGTTTTCGACTAAAATTTGGATTGAAACAACTGTTGTTTCGCGAGTAGCTTAAAGGGGTAGAATGAAAGAAGGGGTTAAAGTAAGGTAAGCGAATGACTATCTAGATACCGTTCCAAAGTAACAGGTCTAAAAAAATTACAAATACTAAAAACTGAACTAACAGAACGCATGGTACATTTTGTGAGTTTGTCACTCATGTATCACTTATGAAACAGTTGGCAGAGGCCCATTTCATGAAACTACTAGTAACAATTCTTTAAGTCTAAGATGGACTGAAGTCAAAAGCGACACAAATATAACAAGCTGCATTCATGAAATAGATTCCAGGGAATTTATTTCGGCATTTGAAAGAATATCAATGTGGACCGGAACACGTCAAAATTAGAGTAACTTTACACTGGGACGGTTCTTCGGCGTCTCATTGGCTCGTTGTATTTTAGACCGGCGAGTCTGCCAAATGTACCGCGAATTTGGGTCAATGCTCCAGAGGCAATGACTCATGGGCTACTGACAAAAAGGCTAATCTAACTCTTACATGAGGTATTACAAGCAAAAACTAGCGTAGTTAACCCCGTATGGTATATTCACCGATTAACAAGAGAGCGATGAGTAATTGAGCAAAAAATCTCGGTACGCCCCGCAAACTAATTGCCATCATATTTTCGCTCGTCACCTCAACACTATTTCCTACCGAACCAGTTAGATAGGGGAGATTACGTTTGTCGCAGTTGTTATAGAGGTAGTCGAAAACACGCAGTATTTCTTTGTCATGTCCAAATTTCTAGGGCAATTATAGTTTTAAAAGTTGGGAGGTCATTTGCAAGACCATCCACATAATGATTTTAACGGTAGTATTTAGAGTAGGTTCCATGGTTAATAGCAAATACCGTTAAAGCATTATAATTTTGCACGCACCGCGTCCCCGTTGAAGATTGCCAATATAAGGCAAGAAATAATATACGTTTCTATGTTTCACTGACTGTTTCTATAATATCGTGTGTTGCTCTAAATTTCAATTTCTTTTCCTAACTTTTACGTATGAGTGAGTATTTACAATTACAATTTAATGACGTTCAGGGCCCCGATTTTTGAAAACAGATATGTGACCACTCGAAAGTGGTGAAAAATTGTGATGAATTTGAAATACGAGTAGCATAGAAGGCAATCACAGCTCTCATTAATCTTGTGAACTAGTCAAAACTTTGATTAGAGCTGTAGTTTTAGAGTGATGATAGAGTGACCACTTTCGAGTGATGTGCTTTTAAAAATCGAGGCCCTAGAAGTCGATTTATTAAATCACGTTTGTGAAATGACCACTCGAAAGTAGTAAAAAATTGTGTTACATTTTGTAATACAAGTAGAGCAGCTGAAAATTACAGCCTTAAATCATTTTGTTAAGTTGACGAAAATATATATCGAGCGGTTTTTGTAGATAGCACAAACTTTTATCACTCTCAAGTTTTATATAATTATCACTGACGTTATTTCAAAAACTGGTAGTTACTAAAGTTTGTATTCATTTTTATGTCGATATAAAATTTTTATGTGGCTGGATATCCACAATTAATTAAGTTGATAGTAATCTAATTGAAACTCCTGGTTGCCGGAATTACAATGTCAATCTGATACAAGCGCCATTTCTTATTGTATAGGCCATGGGAGACTTAAAACAATGACTAAATTGACCATTTATCTCGATAATCCTTTAGACTTTGAATATAATTGCCGTTTATAACGAACCAAGTATGAAGTTATGGCTTGAAATCATAACATATTTAATGGTAGGTGGGAAAATAAGGATAACCGCAGTTTACTTTAGCGTTAGCTAAGAAATTGACGACTTGCAAAACACGTTCCGCAATAAAATATAGGTAACACAACTTTGTTACTTATTGCTACATTTTTCTTATTATTTAACAACATTACGGTTTACCTTATACTAGAAGGAAAACTTATTCGACTTATGTAATAATGAAACATGAACTACTTCATATTTCTAACTTTAAAATTACTCGTAACCAATGCTTGTTTGAAACCACTATGACGCACCAAGTTTTCGCGATGAAAATACTGAACACGATCAGGAATCGTATATTTTACTGTTTACAATGTAATTAGAAGCATGTCAATAATACTGGGGTAAATTATGATCGATCAGCATACACAGGAAAATTCTCTTCAATCATTGTAAATGATCGAGATAGACCGAGCATTGATAAATTGTTTGTTTGTATAAGAATTATCAGCCGGTCGTTAAGGATGCAATTATGCGAGATTATTTTGATTAGCATAGCTATCAGATGGTGGGTCTGATGAGCCTCGTGGAATCAGTTGTCGGTTAAACATATGCAGCATAAACGTGATGTTATGGCTATGAGATTCACTCAGACACAAGTCCAAGAAAATTTGCATGCTTAGAGTTTACTCAGTCTCATACAAATCTCAATAAAATCGAACTCTATCGTTCAATTTTGTTTGTATAATACATACACACATGAATCACGTCTTTATCTCTTACGGGGTAGACAGAGCCTAGAGTACCAAGACCCAAAGGCCACGTTTAGCATGATTATGGGCGTAAAGTATACTTTGATCGTTTTAAAACTATCGTATTAAATTAGACGCAAAGCCGATCGATGAAGACATCGATTGGAAACAGTAAACGCAAATAAAAAATCAATGATTTCGTCATTATAATTACTTTTTAAAGTTACTCCGTAAATCAAAGTCATCCCGGTTTACGGTAGCTGTTTAATACATTGTATGAACCTGGGCGAAAATCTTAGGAATCATGTTATAAGCGATGCGGATAGCAACCCATCACTATTTTGATTCCCCTTTCGACAATCTTGCGAAACGTGGCCTTTAGGTCTTGATATCTTAGGCTCTGTCTACCCCGTAAGGGATAAAGACGTGATTAATGTATGTATGAAACTGTATAACATTGAAAATTGTTACTTTGAAATGACTAATGCTTCTTTGCTATCTTATAACGTCAAATGATTTAACTACTTCCATTTTTTATAAAATAACAAGAAAAACACTTCTTATTTTTATTATTACGAGTAAACCGTGCACGGTGTAACGGGAACTCGACTCAACTTTTTCACGATGATGTTTATTCGCAAATAAAATTTTATAGCGCTCTCTTGACACCAATCGCTCTTTCATTGCTTGTGATGAATTTTGATTGCTTTTTCATGCACAAAAACTTAGTATTAAAGTAAGTAAGTAAAAGTAAGTTTAAAAGGATGGACCATTAAAACAAAGATTATTTTGGGAATACGCTAAACTTATAATTTATACTTTCTTTTAATGAATAAAATTAATTTCCCCGCCTTCGAGATTTTTAGGCCAGTCCAATAGGAAACTCAACTTAAACGACATTAGAAAATGAAGTAAGCACTTATTCCTATTGGTGGTTGTTCCTCACAAGTCACAAGTCGTCGCACAACTCCAGTGGATGCGCAATCTTATATTATACTCGAAATAAGATGTCATAGAAATGTAAGTAAATAAATTTTCAATCATTAATTGTTGTAACCCATTGTGCTGTGTACCAAATAAACTGCTAAAGAGGTAGCTACTCAGGAGAAATTCAAGCGCAACCGTTGTTTTTTCAAGAAAAAGGGGCCCGATTTTTGAAAGCACATGTGTGAAAATACCATTCGAAAGTGGTGAAAAATTGTGCTGAATTTTAAATACGAATAGCTTAGAAGACAATAACAGCTCACATTAATCTTGTGGACTAGTCAAAACATTGATTAGAACTGTAGTTTTGGATATATAAGCTGATTTATACCACTTTCGAGTGGTACTTTCGATTGATGCGCTTTCAAAACTCGGGCCCCATAGCTCGTGAATGTCGGTGAAAATGGTAGATCTAACATCAAATCACTTCACGAAGCTGTGCCAAAAAGAAAGCACCTATACCCGGAAGACGAAGCGCGTATAAATATATTGTTTTAAAGTACTCCGAATCAAAAGTATTTCCGTACGTTTGTAAATTTCAAGAGAAGCGGAACGATGCCCCGCCGTTCATTCACCGCCGCAGATAAAACCGTTTTTTTGTGACCCTGTCGCGCCATTGCGATTATTATAGTAATTAGGCCGATTTTGTTTAGGTACCTACCCGGTATACGGAATAAATCCACGTTTAAAACTGTACATGTACACATAGAAAAGCTATTCGGTAAGCAGGATAGATACGGCGCGAGCATGCGTAGGTGCTTACCTGATTATATTGCCGTGTGTTCATACAGACACGTTGAGTGCATCGAAGTGAAAAACAAGCTTATAAGAATCGCAATAATGTAAGCGCTGAACGTCTTTGAGAAGCAAGTATTTAAATAATTATTTACGTACAATGGGTGCCTTAGGTTATCGCTACTCGCAGGAACCACGCATTTTTCCGGGATAAAAAGTAGCCTATCTATGTGTTGTTCCAGGCTATAGTTTATTCTTGTGCCAAGTTTCAGCCAATTCTGTTTAGTCGTTCTGACGTGAAAGAATAACTAACATCCATACATCCACACTTACACACTTTTGTATTTAAGTCCTTTTTTAAGATGAGAAGTTTCTCTGCCGAAATCACACATTTTTCAAAGTATAACTTATGGGTGTCATTATTATAACTTGACAACAGAAACACATAACATACACTTTTGTATTGCCAGTCGGTATCACTTGACTCGTAGGTGTCAATATTCGCACAGTTTAGCAATTACCTTAGCACGTGTTTAAAAGAATAAACTAATACGGGAACTTAAGGTTAAAGAATATTCGACGTAAGCTATGTTTATACTCGTATTTAATCACTTTATTCATCGTTCAATTAATCAATGATATGCATGTCTTGATGTCTATAAAATATTGTGCAGAGCAACTGTCATAATACATTACCTATCCTTTAAAGTGGAATCACGCGTATTTATTTATAAACAGGTATGGTTAGCAAAATAATGATAAGTATTTTAATAACCGCTAGTGTCAGAAGATATGAAAAGTAAGCGATACCAGAAGATTGATTGGATATTACACTTTTATTCTCAGTAAAAGCAAGATTGGCGGGATGCGAAAAACTTTATCCATGAAAAGTTAGTATTAAAATGGCCTCTAGAAATATAAACAGGACGTCAATGTATAAACAACATCACTTGTAATATGTATTAGTGTAAAGTGCGTCTTAGTGCCAATATGGCCAATATCCAATTTCCTGCCAATGGAAACTGAATTTTGGAAACTCGTGTTCACCAATCGTTTTCAATCAGCGCCTTTGCTTCGTACATTACGTCAACATTATATGCTATATTTTAGTAGACTAATGATTTTAGTAAACGTTGGATCGTTGAGCTATCAAGCCGTGCGTAGACTGCATGAAACAATAGGGCATGATGATAACTGGTGACCTTGGTTAGTGACGCATGACCACCACAATATTTGTTTAACGGTGCGGTTATCGATTTTCCATGAATCTGATTGCCAATTGTAGTTATTTCACAAACATATTCATTTTTTGCAAATCAAGGATTACATTTGATTTTACGCTACCTATGTTATTATACGCTATGTTATGTTTTGTGATATTTACAGAACGGTACGATAAGCAAGACTAAATACATTTTAAAAAGTCTCCGTTTTTTTAAAATCCAGGAATTTGTTCCAAAGGCAATGCCAATTTGAATAAGGTTCTTATTTATAAAACAATTTAAGCTTACAGCTGCATTGTATACACGTATACGACTTTAATAGCATGTGACTAAAGTTGAAAACCGGATAAAAGTCAACGAAATGTCATGGAAAAACTTTATACACTACACCTGTCTACATATACTTAGGTGGTTCAAATCACATGGTGTGTTTTTTGATATTCTGCCAGTAGCGTGAAAAAGAACTCGGTCAATACCTTCTTAGACATGAATGACTTTTCATTTTTTTAAGCAAATAAATTATTTACGTTCCATAAAATAAGCACAAGAGGGCATTATCCTGAACGCTTATACCAGACCGGCTCTCAAAACAGAACCGACCTTGTTTGTTAAAGTAATGTACCTACGTAGTAAATAAACATATCCCAGGCATTGCCTCGTGAATCCCCGTGTGATTCCGAATGAATACTATACAAAGAACAACGAACTTTAAATGTAGTGAAATAATCTAACAAATTACACACACACACACACACACACACACACACACACACACGCGCGCGCGCGCGCGCGCACAAACACACATATCACGTCTTCATCCCTTACGGGATAGACAGAGCCTAAGGTAACAAGACCTAAAGGCTTTCTTTCAACATGAAACTACCGTGAGACTTAATCATAATTACACATAAACGGATAACTCACGTATAACAAGTCGAGTGATGCTCGACCTGTTTCGGACTATTTCGTACCTAAAGGCCACGTTTAGCATGGTTGAAAAATTTACAAAACAAATAATTCTCGTCTAGGTCTTACGCAATATATATTTGTTAAAATGTAGGGACTCAGGAGAGAATTATGCTAAAGAGACTAAGTTTGGTATAATTATTTATTGGGATATTTTGACTAGTAATTGCACCTACATATTTGCCTATAATAACAAATTACTTAATAAATGTAATGCAAAAACCTTATTTGTTAAAAAAACTGATTAGTCCGGCGATTCTATTGCACATCTTTTAGTAACTAATGATCTCAGACTAAGCAAAGAAACGTTTATTTACTTAACTCGTAATTTTGCTTCATTAGACATGTTTTTATGCCGACGGTAATGTACTTTGATCGCAGCGACCTGCGTCTAAAATGCTGAGGGGAAATCCGTAAATCAATGCGCAATTGGACACACCTATAGAATTACACGAATTCAAAAACAACACTTCTTATTCTGTTTGTCTCGATTTGATTGACTTGTAAGTCATTGGTCTCGCATTCCAGCTCCAGTCTATTCGATTCATTGATATGTCAGCAACTGTGTAACCAAGAGCGTTTATGGTTGACTTGAAATGCGTCAATGCACAAAAAGCGTATTAATAAAATGTACAGCCTTATTGGTAAAATGTTAATTAATGCCAAATGACAGCTGAGTAACACAGGGTAAGACGAATAGCGAGTTCGGAAAGCGTTGAGGGACGAGCTGGTAAATGAATGATAATAAAGAATCGTACAGGTAGGTACACACTAGTAAGACAATCGGGAAAGAATTCTAATCAACTAGCTAGATAACTCATTATAGAATGCGAAAAGCAAGACTAGGAACTTTCGATTATCGATAACGCTAAGAGAAGGGGATATAAAAATTTGTATGGGATTGACATTAACGTAAGTAGGTTCCTTCTTAGGAAAAACTGCGTGATTTGACGGAACTAATAGTACGGGCAAGCGTATATCGACATGACAACGATACGTTTCGGAGCGTATGTTATTTGTGTATCTGCGCTATGACTTGTCAATTTGAAGGCAAGAAAATTCGAATAGAAAAAAGATGAAATAAATAAACTATGAATAGCAATTTTACTTATAATGAATAAAAATTGAGTACATCTGTACTAATTGTACATACTGTTGTGTCCAAAGTGCCGGTGTGTTAACAATAGGCTTGTTTGCCCTAACACAACAAAATAGTCGTCTGTGACGAATCACGCTATCTTTCTCACCGGATACCGTAACTGTATCTGAATTGTGTTAATGTTATGAATTACATAATAGTTTATTTTCGGAAGAGGCCATTAAGGACCTACATTGTAGCGGTATTATCCATTCTGTGTGCTGGTATTTAATTAGTCGATAATCTAGATTTAGTAGTACTAAATTAAATTAACCAATAACATAAACCGAAGTGTTTAAATAGTATTAAGTCGGGCTATATTTAACTTTCAACCCTAACTCAGGTTGAACGAATTCTTTTTTCAACTAGACCGCGCTAGCGGCCTGAAGATGCAAGTAGAACTATCATTGGGGTGATAAATAAAAGAAAAACCGTGCAAATAGTAACTCCCGCGAATCAGCTAGTTGTCTTTATGTTATTGGCTTAGGAACTTTGACATTTCCAATCCTATCATGGTATCATTCGATTGCGTCAAACGAAGTCGCCTCTCTCGGCGCCAGCGCCGCTAATCACAGAGTACATTAAAGATAAACTTTATAGAGTTTAACTGTTACTAAAACAAGATTATGAGACTATATTTTGGTTAAATTGATCAGCTAATTAAATTCTAAATACGAAAAGATAAGGGTATTGTGTACAGTATTTTGTAGAGCTAAGAAATTACAGTGTGAGAGTAATGTAGAGACGGTTCGAGGACTTTTTTCCACCGGGGAGGCTATGGGGCACTCTTTCCTTACGGGAGAGGGGAGAGGAAGAGCGTACCCACTAAAACCTGAAACCTGAAGCAAAATTACATAATACCTACTTAATGTGGAGATAATAGGAACTCTTTCTGAGCCTTCATTTCGTTTCTCTATATCTGTAAATAGAGTGACTATTTGTGTCTACATATGCCCTATGCAGTTAACAGTGTGAGTAATATTGACGAAAAGCCAGCTGTCCCATCGTCATCGCTCTTGCATGCTGTGTCTGAATGTTAAGTTTGATAAGAGGATTTGCTAGTTCTGGGCAAATGTGTTACTCGTGTAATCATTACTTGGCGGCGTGAAAATGTTCAGTATTTTTACATACACACATACACAAATCACGTCTTTATCCCTTACGGGGTAGACAGAACCTAAGGTAACAAGACCTACAGGCCACGTTTAGCAAGACACTGAGGGCTTAGAGGTGGAAAGTGGAATCAAAATAGTGATGGGTTGCTAGCCGCATCGCCGATAACATGATTCCTATGATTTTCGCCCATTCCCTCGATGGGTTTTTACCATTTGCGCGTTATCAGTACTTTTAACTTATGAAATTTCCATTATCTATCAATTACATTTTAGTTATGGATGAAGAGGCTGAGCAACCGATTAGAGCAAACTATAAATTAAAAATTTCCAAAGTATTTCAACAAGAATCGGGGAAACGTAATTATTTTTAAAACCTATGCCTGTTTCGAAGAGCAGAGGTTTATGTAATGATATTACGACATGCCCCAATGATATTGACACACTGTGAAAGGACTTCTCCGAGTCATATCAAGTAATTTTATATCCTAAATTGTCGGCTGCACTCACAAATGAAACAACAGACGTTTTTCCAAACCTTGCAAACTAAATAAACCATAGAGTAAGCATTTAGTGTCACAGAAATATGAGAATGAGTAATTTAGTTAGAATTATTAATATATTAATAATTAGAAACTTGTAAAATTCGAAACAACAGCTTAATTATTTTAAATCGGTCGCTTACCGCATATTGAGTAGGAAGTCCCTAAGCTGTGGTTATAGGAAATCATCGCATATAGTTAATTAAATGTGTCATATTTATTTGTTCTATGTATTTGTTTCTATTTCAATTTACTGTTATGTATCTAGTGACTCACGTGGAAACGTGTCTATTTTACTATAAAATCCACTAACATTTCCTCAATACCACTGAGGTATATGGATTTTTCGTATCCGTAATTCCACATATTTAGGAAAATATTTACCTACTTAGATTAACGCGGAGCAAAATAAACAGGCGTCCTTTAAAAAAAATACTTACATTAACTAAGCTACGTTACAATAATCTTAGTGTCTTAATTTGTTAAGATTATCCTACATTATTTCTTTTATTTAACGTACTTCAAGTTCGTTTTCGAATATGTGAACATTTTTGCAATTCGTTTTTTATATACCAGACTAAGACCTATAATAAAACTACGTTCACAAACCTAAATCATTTTTTAAATTAATTTTCTGTTTCTATAGTCTCGGTCGAAACAAAAAGCTATCTCGGTCGGACCTCAAACGAGGTGTGAGTGTTTATAAAAGGTCAAAGGTTAACCTTTTCACCACAAACCTTTTGCCAGAGGACATTATTTGAGATGGATTATTAATAAATAAGCCATAGTCGACCGTTTGGCGCCACTAGCTGCAAAAGTGACCGTTTAACGTCAAGTATTTTTCCTGGTCGCATATTGCATTTTAATTGCATATTTTATTCATAATAATACTATTTAAAATACGCATGTACGCGTACGATGTTATGATTAGAGATAAAGGAATTATTATTGCCATAAGTTGAAAGAACTCACGTACAAATGATTACTTACAGAGACATAACAAGCTGTAGTCAACTGGTCATTATCTAACTCAAACTCAAACTATTTATTGCATAAAAATGTTGGGACAAAGATGTTATTATGTATATAGTTTCAAACATTTACCCTGTAAGGGCACGGCAATTTATTATAAAATAATCTTAGAACTAAAACTTATTATTATAATATCTATTTCTATTCTATATATTAAAATTACTAAAAATGTTTCGTACAAGAAAACTTTATATTTTTATAGTCGCCTATTGTTTAAAATAGCGTGTGCATCTACTAATAGTTCAAAATATATAGCTCAGTGACAGACGGACGGTGGAGTCTCAGTATTAGGGTCCGTCAGCATCCTTTGAGTACAGAATCCTAAAAAAATCCTCAATGTTAGTTTTTTGCAGCCACATGGGTGATAATAGCATATGGAACGGATGTGATCGTGGGTAGGTGGGTAGGTACCTACATAGGTATTTGCTATAAGTATCTGAGTATTTTCGGCTGTAAAATTACTATGATTACGCATTGTAATTGTAATGAGCAGTCGGCTGTACCTATTTTGTAGTTAGTTGGAGCAAAATGACAATGGAATTGTAAATTATTCGCTCCCTTTGAAATGTTACACACGTATTACATACTAGCTGTTGCCCGCAACTTCGTCTGCATAGAATTCGTTTATCGCTATCCCGCAGGAATCACGCCATTTTCCGGAATAAAAAGTAGCCTATGTGTTATTCCAGACTATAATCGATCTATTCCAAATTTCATCCAGATCAGTCCAGCCGTTCTGGCGTGAAAGAGTAACAAACATCCATCCATCCATACTTATAAACTGTCGCGTTTATAATATTAGTAGGATGAAACTACTTTGTACTTTGACTATGAGGTACCTACGAGATATGATACTTCGTAGCAAGCAAAATGTACTTTAACGTTAATCGTATTAAAATGATTTGCTTTTCAAAAGCGCGAAAATATCTGATGCCATCAGGCATGCCATACTTAGGTACTAGTTTTAACTTATTCGCGTCGTCAAGTAAGTAAAGCTATAAATATTCTATTTAACTACCATCAAGTTCTCTGCCATACCTTATAAGCTTATTTACAAATAGACCAACTTGCGAATGCGGAGAATGCTACCAACAACAAGTTACGGCAATTGTATAATACATGTAATTACAATCTTTATCTTAATTGATATCAACATTCGCTTACACGCTCAGACCTCTCATGAACAATACCTACTTGTGGACAAACAAATGGACTAAATTGGTGACATAGTGTTACGTGAACCAGCTATTCAGTGACAAAATGCGGAAAGCGACGAGCCCCAGATAAATATATAAATCGCATTATACATCTCTCGCCAAACAATAACTACCGACCCAACTCTTCATTGGTAAGGAGTAATGTAAATCGCACTTTGATTTAGGATCGTCTCGCCTGAATAAAACCAGCTACTGATTAAATCAATTTGACCTTATTAAGGTTAAACATTCGATACGAACCGTTGATGTAAAAAATCATGGTAAAACACGGGATTTTCTTAGCCAATTTGAAATACCACACGCCATAGATGTTTTTGAAGGATTGCTAAATCTGTAATAGGCTCTGAGTTAATTGGGACAAAAGGAGAATTAAAACGATTACGAGTAGACGACATGTTCGTCACGTATTTAGCATAATTAGTTATTCGACCACAGACAGCTATATGGAGGTACTGGCTAACAGAGTAGACATCGATAGCGACCCGATGACTCATTGAGGTCCGAAGTTTCAAGAATAGCTCCCACAAGTTTAATACTTAGTAAGTGAGTAGGCATAAACGGTTTTTTACTTCCTCTTGCTACAAGAAACGTGACGAACAGCGATACGGGTTAATTTTAAACAGTTAACGTAACTTTAGTTATTAACGTGCTATGACGTCATAGGCAATAATTCCAAGGAAACAATTAAAACATTTAAGTTATTTTAAAACTCATCAAATTCGTTAGGTGAATTAAGTTAAATCGGTAAGGTATCGGTATATTTTTATTTGTGAATTTGTCAAGCTTCGACCTTGCCGTTATCAGTGGTATATCAATCAAGTTATTTATTTATGGTTTACAATAATATCCGCTTTATATCTTTCAAATTTAAAACCGGCATACCAACTTCGATGTTTGCTTGAATTATTGTTGCTCTATATTTAACAATCCCGTACATTAACTCCTATTTTACCAGAACCCTTCGAATGTTCCCGGCAAGAGGCCATTTACATCACACGTGTGAAACACAAACACTGTTAGGTACATTTATCCTAGCTACAAACACCAGCATGCTATTTCTACGTTTACCTATTACTTTTGGTCCAAAGCATTTAATAAGTTTAATCTTCAAACGATTTTTTTGTGAATGAGACCACCTCTGAAACATGCATCATTGAACAGAATCGAGAACCTCTGCCTTTTTTGGAAGTCCGTTAAAAAGGCGGGAAAAGATACGTCAATAATTACTATAAGAGTAGGTGGAAAAACCAAATGGTCCACAATATATGTGTCTACTGAAGTTAAGGAAGGGTAAAGGACAAATACGTTGACGCTTTAGTAAGGTCAATATCATTTTCCTGTCGACAAAAATGGCAGAAACCTAATTTGTTTGTTTTCTTCATTTAAATCTGTTTGTCGTCAATAGTTGCAACCATTAATTTGTAATGTTTTGTTCAATGAGTTTTAAAACATGTGTATATATGAGGTTTGTATTATAATTAGTTACTTAGTTAAGTACTATCTTCATACCAGACATACATTGTACTAATTAATAGACTGTTAATAAAGCACAAAATAACAAACAAGTTGAAGACTTACCTTCATATATGGACCTATCATAAAGAACAATTATAAAACGCTTCGCGAAATTTGATTTCACGAAACCAAACGAAAACTTAACGTTAAAAGTTATGCACTGGGCACAAAAGTTTCACAGCAAAGTTTTATCACAGATCTTTACACGCGAAAACGCCACTTAAACAGGCATGCAATCCGCAAAGTCATTAGCACGAAATCACAGTAAAATTTAGCACATTTATTTGAATTACAAAATAACACCGGCAGCGTAGTTATTTCTTTTTAGGCATTATAGAATGGCGCAAAATAACTGAACGTTCACGATTTGAATTTCGTATGCGCGCTTTTTAAATTCGCGGCGGGAGAATTGGCTTGTGCGCGACGCGAATGTCGTCTGTGTCGGTTGCACGGCGACTGAGTCCACGCCGCTTACTTCTACATGTATATTCGCAGCCGTTAAAAAATAAATACGACTAGAGGTGATGAGGGCCCGCGAAATATTTCAGAGGAACTGTTATCTAACGTGTTCAACACACGCCTCGGGCAAAACCGACGCGGTCCTTTCACGTCTTCGGTGAAAACATGTGGGCTATGGAAATTTCTGATACAGGATTAATTGGTATCAAATATTCCGTTTCACTATGTCAGTGGTAAGTTGTCAATCAGAAACCCAATTAGCCAGTATGATGACGTGAAGTCATATGCGGATATTTGTGATCTTAATTGGACCACTTTCTTCTAAGCTTTGCGTATGTAAATTGGTTATGAAAATTGGTGACTACATTTTTGTTTTATGGTTTTTATCTTTTTTACCCACATTGAATTCAAACCTCAAAATGTTCACATTTTTTAAGTTTTATTTCTAAAGTGTACCTACGTAAAATTATTACAAAACTAAAGAGTGGCAAAAGGAGAGAGAGAGTGGGAAAAAACATATTCGAAACTTTTTTGTTTTAAATCTGAAGTACCATTTATTTCGATGACGTCATTTTTCTTATGACTTTAGAATTTAGAAAATACATAAATAAGATAAAAAATAAAAATATTTTATATTGTAAAATGCAATAACTGTTGTAGTAGTTGATAGTAAATGGTCCTCTGTTGTAGTGTAGTCTACTATAATAAATCACATTTTCAGTCCTCCAGCTCCAGATTAAATTTCCCGTAAGCAAGATATTCCAGCTATTTCACAATATAGGCTAAGAACTTTAACAAATAACGTTATCAATTTGATGTCACCCTAAATTACCGTTGAGTCACCTTGTTGAGTAGGTGGCACCTCACAAGTAAACCAATGCAATTTAAATGAACTGTCATATGTACATAAATATAACAGAGCATTAAAATTTGACGGAGCATCAGCCATAAATATAGCTCGTATCTGCTAATGCCTACATAAATATACCACAGTGCACGCCAACCTTGCTAGATAACCTACAAACGCGGTGTTATTTTAGTTGACACTTCGTTTATGTCAATATTGTTCAGAAATTGCGACTGAAAAACATCAGGCCCTAAAACATTGCAACATAAACGCTACGCTATAGTATAATAATCGCTTATAGTGAGCGCACTCCTTTGTCTCGTCACTAAATCCGAGAATAGGTAAGTACAACAACCCGCGCGTTTTGAAGTTATTTTCTACTTACCTACATACCTCATGAAAATTTCATTCTTAAAAGTTTCATGTTAGTTACAGGCACTGCTAAAAGCATACAAGTATTTTACTTCCTTCTTAATCAGACATTACCTTAAGCCCAGTTTAGATTTGCAATCAAAATCCAGCAAGTAGCATTACATTGTGGCCGTGGACGACTTCTAACTTCTAACCCATTCGCATCACGACCAGGGGGCCGATTTTTGAAAGCACATTGTGTGAAAATACCACTCGAAACTGGTGAAAAATTGCGCTAAATTTGAAATACGAGTAGCATAGAAGACAATAACAGCTCTCATTAATCTTGTGAACTAGTCCAAACTATGATTAGAGCTGTAGTTTTGGAGATATAAGCCGATTTATACCACTTTCGAATGATGTGCTTTCAAAAATTGGGCACCGGCAATGTAATGGAACTAGCAGATATTTTTATTTTTCTAGCCGTCTAAACAAGGCTTAAGATTAAAGTCAAATGCTAAAACTGATGAAAAACAATTTTAATATACCTACTATACACGTACAAGTTTACCTGAAGTTTTTGCACTCCGTCTCGATATTTGCAATAATACCGATAATGTTTGCACAGATTGGCAAACGAAGATTATGGTGATGCATTACTTACCTCGATGTTTCCTTATAGCCTCCTCGCTGCGACTTGTTACATTTTCCTCCACATTGTTTGACCTAGACCCTAATTCATAAATCATAATCTACCTTCAATTGTTATAACTTTTTACTGACGAGTAACGAGGAAGTGCCAAATTCGTCTCGCATGTTGTTTTTTATTTTTAGTGATCACTGAACCGGACAACATTGGCAATGGTGAGACTAAATTAATTCTAGTCACTGGTAATTTAACTTACTTCAATCTTTAGGGCTTAAGGAATGGAGTCAGTTATGATGCCTATGCTTAGGCCTTAATTGTCTACTTAAACTTAAAGAATGCAATAAAATTAAACGTCAAAATATCACGCTCAGTGTGGATTTTTTATTTGGTGTGATATTTTACGAACGGGGGCGTTGTTTACCCGTTTTCCTTTTTAAAAAACAAAAACCATAATTACTATCAAATTACAGATCAAGTATCATACCTATAAGAGTGAGACAGGAAGAAGTCATAGGTTTTTTAGATACTATCGCACTGTACGATCGATTTGATGCGATGCGTCTGATGCCTACGATGCGGACATGTGGGCGCTTATAGCCCGTTCCAAACCAATTTAACGGTTTTGTAAACAAATATGTTAGACCGGGAGATGGTGACACAAAATATTTGGTCATTTGTACCAGTATGGCGGTTCCTCGGGGGTCTAACTACGTAATAACAAAAAGGAAAATGATGGTCATAACGCTGGCACCGGCGGCCCAATCGCGTGGACGTTAAGGCTGCGGCTCCACTGAGGCGGAGACGAGCGGAGCGGAGAGGAGACGTGTGGGGATCGACCAATCATATTACATGAAATCCACATCTCGTCTCCCGCTCTGTAATATGATTGGTCGATCCGCTCCGCTCCGCTCGTCTCCGCCTCAGTGGAGCCGCAGCCTAATCGAACGTGTCGGATAAATAACGACTGTCGAAAGATTATTACGTAGTTGGACCCCTGAAGAACCGCCATACTGATACAAATAACCAAAAATTTTGTGTTACCATCTCCCGGTCTATGACCCCCCAAGTTCATATAATTTATAGATAATTGTCATAAAATGTCGTGAGACTTCGGGTATGATCCTTTAATCCGGTGGATGTGGTGTTAATTGCATACAATGACTGATTGTGTGGGAATTTAGATGAAATCGGTTTTTTATGAAGGCGTTAAAATGGATAATACCATTAGTAGGTACATAGCATCTACATTATCGCATTACCAAAGCGGTATTGTCAGATATTGACAATGTTTTTGTGTACTACCGTATGTACCTGCGTAAATCCTATGAATAAAAACAGATTCTCGATATCAAAATGGCGTTATGTTTATGTTTATACGGCTTTTAAACCTCAAGCTAGTACACGTGGTCAAAGATCACACGAATTGACAGTTTACTAAGAATTTATAGTTATTTTCCTTAAGATATTAAGCAATCTTCAGCGCTGCCATATCGAGTTAGAGTCCACTTTGCATCAACGCAAAATGTTCAATACCTATCAATTGTGAGGGCGTCTTTCTGTCAGAATGATTAAAAACAAAAACACGTCAATTACTTAAACAATGTCATATGATTGACGTTTCAAGTATGCGCCCTATCTCAAGTGCTTACAGATAGTTTTTCTGCGATATTATTGTATTGAAAGTTCTTAGAAAACAATTCCTAAAGGTGACCCTCGGGCTCATCTCGGCGGATAATGAAATGAGCAAGACAGGTATCTGGGTGAAGACCAAAAAGTTGCACACCGGGGTGCGAGTCGGGTTACCTCCACGTGTGGTCAAGAGCTGTGGTTCCTTTTTAGATCCGTCCGGGGGAAAGAGCAGTGCTTGATCCGGTGCACCCTGGGCATCGGCTAATGATTTCCTGGCAGTTTCTGAGGGATATCATTGACCGTTGGCTAAGAGCCCGACAGGGGGGAGGGGGGTCTTTGACCATTACCGTACAACGTTGCCGACATTTTGTCACAAGATTTTTTAATTATATTTTTGTTACTTTGACATTGGCGAAGTTGTCGTCGCTATAACGACTTGAAACGCCACAAATAAGAAGAAGAAGAAGAAGTTGCACACCGCTAAAGCTGCGTTAGTAGGTAGTTAAATTACCAAGTTCTATGCTGGTCTGGGAGCAAAGAAAAAACATAGAAACTACCAGTTGCGTATCTTTCATTGAGGGGATGGGTGCAAATCATAAGAATCATGTTACAGGCGATGCGGCCAGTAACCCATCACTATTTTGGTTCCATTTTACATCTATACACCCATAATCTTGCTAAACGTGGCATGTAGGTCTTGTCACCTTGGGCTCTGTCTACCCCGTAAGGTTTAAAGACGTAATTTGTGTGTGTGTGTGTGTGTGTGTATGTGTATGTATGTATGTAAATTATCACTAACTTTTTCCATTGAGGTACTAAAATTATTCATACATTTGTCTAAAAGAATATTTTGGGGCGAGACAGCATAATTAAAACTTCGAGTTTTGAATTTGGGGGTGTAAGGGATGTCTCCCAGTTAGACACATTCAAATTCAATTCAATTCAAATTTAGGAAAAAGTGGCTCCATCAACTTTTTGATGATTCTGCCAATGTCGAGGTTGGATAAGACACGGCGAGTATGTGGACGTCTTGTTCAATAGTCTGCCAGTAAAGACACATTCAAATTACCTACTATTAAAGGTGTAGTAAACGAAAATGTCTATGATTGAAAGTGACAGACAATGTCATGTAATTTCAAAGTATTTATGTTCACTATACGCCTCCTTTTCTGTGATCTATCGATTTCTCTTAGCTTCCTTTTTCAAATATTTTCAAATATGTATATCAATATCAATTTAAGTAAATGTCACATGATTTTCCATCTCAATTCAAAGTAACGTCACTATGACATTTCATGAGAAAGGGTTCCACAGTGGGTGAGGAATAAATATGTTCGATAGTACATACATACATACATATATCACTTCTGTATCCCTTACGGGGTAGACAGGACCTAAGGTAACAAAACCTTAAGGTCACGTTTAGCATGATTAAGGGCGTATAGATGGAAAGGGAAATCAAAATAGTGATGGGTTGCTAGCCGCATCGCCTATAACATGATTCCTAAGACTTGCACACATTCCCTCGACGGGCTTTTACCACCTGCGCGGGAAGAGAAGCAACTGGTAAATTCTATGTTTTTTCTTTACTCCCAGACCAGCACGGAAGAAATTTTGACAGTAACATACCACGAAAAACACTAAGTAAATAAAGGCAACAAAATAACTCGGCGACGAATTGCCTACATTTCTATTCGTTAGTATTGTCTTCGTAATACAAACACAAAGAGTTGAGTTTTGAACCTTTAACCTACCCCAAGTAGCAACAGTCTGACTAAACCTTGAATTGAAGATATCGACTGTGGAAATTGCAAATGTCGTAAGGGACAAAACTCTACATTTCAGTAGAGCCAAAAAATAAAACTTTTAAAGAAATTGAAACAAACTGATTTTTTGTATCATAAGGATTGTTTACAGGATATAATCGTGGAGACAAACATTAATTACTTGCATTTATCTTGGTTCCTAAAGATGTCTGTATTGTGCCCTACAATTAGTATTATGACTTTATTTAACACCAGATTAAAATGTATTGATTATGAAAATTTTAAATAACCAGCGGGTTACCATGAAGTCTTAATGCGATTCAATTCCGATTCAGTTTAGGTTCGCTCGCTGTCAAATTCATACCAAAATGACAGCTAAAACCTAAATTGAGTCGGAATTGAATCGCATTTAGACGTCATGGTAAGGTCCTGAAGTTAAATCACTTTATTTTAAGTCTATTAAGATTTATTGTATACCGACTTAAATTAACTTAGGTTACTTTACGTACTATAGACTACAGGCCCACGTACAAAAAATGTGGGTCATGTGAACCACCAGGTGACGTATATAGGACGATATAAGAGCATAAAATAATAAGATTCAGCACTATGCCGTCACTTGTAAGCTGTCCAACTGGGTGCTGGTGAAAATTCAAAAGTGCAACCCTCGATTTTTTCCCCTTGTCGCATGATTTTTGTACGGCGTTGCGGAATAATGGATTAGAAGCTGTATTGAAACAATATGAAACTGATGCCATACAGAATCAAATGACCAAATTTACCCTGGAAATGGTCAGAAAATCAAAAAAAATTACCGACTTTGTGGCGCACCATTTTGTACGGCATCAGTTTCATACTGTTTCAATACAGCTTCTAATTCATTATTCCGCAACGCCGTACAAAAATCATGCGACAAGGGGAAAAAATCGAGGGTTGCACTTTTGAATTTTCACCAGCACCCAGTTGGACAGCTTACAAGTGACGGCATAGTGCTGAATCTTATTATTTTATGCTCTTATATCGTCCTATATACGTCACCTGGTGGTTCATATGACCCACATTTTTTGTATGTGGGCCTGTAGTCTACTACTCTTACCTAGCAATCACCACTTCCGATACCCATACCTTATATCAGAATTATGCTTACAATTTTATCATTTATCAGTTCTATAGTACTAACAATTTAAATAATTCAATAATCCAACACATATTGTGTGTATATGTGTGTGTGTGTATGTGTGTGTGTGTGTGTGTGTGTGTGTGTGTGTGTGTGTATGTGTGTGTGTTTGTGTGTGTGTGTGTGTGTGTGTGCGTGTGTGTGTGCGTGTGTGTGTGCGTGTGTGTGTGTGTGTATCGGTGTGTGTGCGTCTGCCTATAGGGATTTTTGCTATAGTAACGTGCAACGTTACTGTTACATCTCACAAATATTAGTACCTACCCGGTTTTGTAGTCAACATGTAGGTAACATTTGATCCCTGCCTTTATTTGTTATTCGCCCCGGGTCTTCGCAGTCCCAGACCCAGCTACAACGTTTAATTATTTCTTCTGTTTGATGTTTAACAACGACTTATATGAGTTTTTAACTTCCCCTTAGCCGTCAGTTATAATTTATTGCGGCAACAAAGCGTCTATTCTGGTATTGCTATAGTATAATGTTAGGAATTGTAACGTGTGCTCGCCAAGGTAAATATTATGATTTGAGCTGAACACGAGAAGCGAGTAGGTGACGATCTGCTTGGAGATTTATAGAATTTTCTATTCGTTACTTTTTTTAACGGAATATGATATCACAAAGCTAGAAGGACTTTGGCCGTATACCTACGCCTACCTAGTACTGGCCTTATACTCCGAAATTTGAGTTTCGAAGTTCGTTTTGTGCCGTTACACTTACACTTATAGTCATTAATTTGGGAGTGAGAAAGAAAGAAAGAAGACAATTATTCCTTTTTGCAAGACACACAAATATAAAAAAAAATACACAATGCTGGGTGAGCAGAATGGCATGATACGATCTTCAAAAATCTAATGTCCTAGTAGCCCCCTTGCTACTGTAGGGTTGCATAAGCAGGAAGTTGTCACGTTGACCAAGATTTGTACCTATTTTAATTTTTGTTGTTGATCAAGTTTGTATATTAATAAATTCCCGCCGTTTTTTTAAATTGTTTCGCATTATTTTAGCAGGTTATATTAGTTTGACTTAGCATTAGGATCCATGTAAAAAGAACAGGTTTTGTAAAATTGTGGGAAAGACAAAATGTTTCCACACGTCCGTCCATGATCAAAGTATACAGCATCAAAGAGATGATCTACTAAATTACGATGAAAATATCTTTACAGGGGTGATCTGTCAAACTAAATCTATAACCACCTGCTAGAGTTGGAATGTTCCGTAACAATTTCTAAGACTGTTTCCTCTGACTGATACGAATTGACTGTAACTGAAATAAAAAAGGCAAAAAGGGTTTCCCGTACCGGGAATCGAACCCGAGCCTCCTGGGTGAAAGCCAGGTATCCTAGCCACTAGACCATACGGGAGGTACGAGACCTCTCAAATTTAAGCATCATAATACTAATAATATAGAAAGTTGTAAAAATGTAACATAAATATTTAAAATACAGGATAATTTTAACAATGAAGCTTGTTACGCGATCATAAATTGTTTTTATAACTTAATCAGAACAAAATATTACTCTAACAATGACTCTACATTTTACATCGCAAGTGATCGTAAGAGACATCTAGCGATAAAAGACTAAACAACGTCGCACCTACATGTAAAGCAACCTCAGCTTGCATGAAATCATGACCGTTTGACTACTCACCGATAGATGGCGCCGCTAGGATCATTTACACTAAAAATGTAGAGCTATAGAATAATACATCACAGAGCCGAATTTCGTGTTATTTATAAAAGACAGCTTAATTGAATCGTATTTTAAAGTTTTATGATAGCTAAAATATTGATCTTTGCTAGTAAATTATTATTTTTTTTAAGTATTTTCAACTTTTATTTCTAGACAACTAATTACACACACTAAATCAAGTAAATTAATTGACTTTATTTATTGTTTTTAAAATTTGATTGTATAAAAGTTGATATTGATTCAATTTTAATAGTCGGATTAACTTGAAATTTATAATACTACACATATAAGAAAATGTTATGTAGCTTCAGCTACTTACTCAATTACCTACTTACTACTACCTACTTAAAGCAACTTAATAACAATATGAGCATGGTTTCATCAAAAACTTAATTTAAATAAATTAATGTCGAATAACCTTGTCTGTGTTTTGCGAATAGCCATCCCAGATTTGCGTGATAATTTGAACCAAGGGAGTGTTCATTAGTCACTAAATTAATTGCAGGACCAACCTTTTTCTCCTAGCTAATATAATGTCACTTAAAAAAATACTAAAAGCACGACACTCGCACGATTAAATTTAATATTCCGAGAACACCCCATGGCCTATTTCGCACGCATGAAAACAAATTAGTTACAGTCACGTTGTTTATAATATTATTTTTCCAAAGCAGTGTTATCACAGGTATGTACCTACATAAAAAGTTCAATGACCTACAGTAAATAACGTTGCGTGTGTAAAAACTGCACGGAAACATGAAAGAAATCGCTTCCTCCCATTCATTAATTAGATAACTATTATGCTTAATATCGTAGACTTTAACGTTTCACGCTTGTTACATATTAGATATACGATAATATACCTAGTTATAATATAGTACTTTACGATATTATTGTTTGAGTTTTAAACGGTGACGTCGGCGTTACAATCACGGAAACAATAGAAACATTTTATTTATTAACGGTTTAGGGTTCCGTGAACTAAATAGTAAAAACTGAACCATTATAGATTGTCTTTATAGAGACCCTTACCTAAGTACTTGCCTAGTAGAAAACTTAACATGGGTATGCAGTCAAGGGATATTACGTTAGTTACCAAGACCTCAATAACATCTGGGTATACTTATACTTCTTTATGCCTCAAACGATAAAGTCAGTGTTTATTATTTTGAAATCATGGCTGTCTCGATACCTACTTAATGCCCTTGAGTGTTATACATAGTTAGTAATCACGCCGATAAAGTAAACAATAGACCGAATAACATTGTGAAAAAAATGTGGTTTCTCATTTACTAGCTTCTGCCCGCGACTTCGTCTGCGTAGAATTATACATAAAAACCTTCCTCTTAAATCACTCTATCTATTAAAAAAACCGCATCGGGACATAGGGACATAGGGACAGAGAAAGCGACTTTATTTTATACTATGTAGGTAGTGATTTTTATTATATATTATATATGTTCTGACAATATTTTCATATTTTGTGGTTTTATATTTATTATTTGACATTTTAAATTGCTTTAAAAATAGGTTTTATCTAAATTATTATTATTTTCTCTTTTGATGTAGGTACTCATGCCGATCTTTTTGTAAATCTACATTGACATTTAATTTCAGTTATTATTATTACTAGTTTATTACAATTGTCGATCCTTTTGTGAAATGTCAAACATAAGTATTATGTTTGACATTTAATTGTACTTTTAAAAAGGTGATAAATAAATCTGTCTATTTATCTATCTCTCTTGCCTACCCTCGAGTATACAGACCTACACAACGGTGTGGCATGTCGATGATAATAAAGGCGTAAGTTTACTTCACGTCTGAACAGAAACATAATACTTGCGAAACATCGAATGCGCAATTTAAAAAGTATTGTTTCTAAATAATATGCGTACATAACCTATAGTTTCATGGAAGATGATTGTGTGCTTCGTACTTATCTCACAATATTCACAACACATTTAATAGCTGTAATAAAAATAAATCTTTGTTGCAATTATCAATTCGCGAGTTATACGGGTAAATAAAATATGTCGTTAATAAAAGAAATGCACCATTAAGTAACAAAGAGAAAAAACTTTACACAACAGGACGCCCGATTTTTGAAAGCACATGTGTGAAAATACCACTCGAAAGTGTTATAAATCTGTTTATATCTTCAAAACTACAGCTCTAATCAAAATTTAGGCTTGTTCACAAGATAAATGAGAGCCGTAAGTATCTTCTAAGCTACTCGTATTTCAAATTAAGCGCAATTTTTCACCACTTTCGAGTGGTATTTTCACACATGTGCTTTCAAAAATCACCCCTCTGTATTTTAATCACTACATAGAATAAAGCAAAGTCGCTTTCCGCTGTCTATCTGCCCCCGTGTATGCTTAGATCTTTAAAACTACGCAACGGATTTTGATGCGGTTTAATGAATAGAGTGATTCAAGAAGAAGGTTTAGTCAGAAGCCAGTAGGCAATAAACTATCCCTGATTTTTAAACGTCTCCCCCACCCTGCTTCCACTCTTACCTACAGAACGTATTATTTAACAAGGATGTTTAAGACTATATCCATCGCACTCATAGACACCAATTAATTGTACCATTACCATTTATCGTCTCGAGTGCGACAAATAGTCCCACGCAAAAGATAGTTCCATGCGTATGACAAATAGACCCATGTCCTATACTCGATCAGTTTTATTGTTTTACGGAAAAATGGTCGCTAATTGGTAGTATCTTAATCTTGACGGAGATTAGATGTGCACTAATAAACCATTACGTACCTAGTGCCAATGAGAGGATTAAATTCTAATCACATAACGTCATTGACGAGTTAAAAAATCGTAACGTATACGGCAGGGCTCATCCAAGCGGTAAACGTCTTCCGCGCGCGTGCTGCGTATAAATATCAAAGTGGGCTTTCAGACTTCTAAGTGAGTTAGATCATGGTTAGATAGGCTGTGTGGGTTACCAAATAAGTGCATGAGACAATAAGTCGTAGCGTTATGTATGGGTGCTACCTATAATGATCACAGACAGAGGTTTTAATACTCTAAATTAAGTCACACTGGCATAACTTCGTTATCACACACACACATAAATCACGTCTTTATCCCTTACGGGGTAGGCAAGCCTAAGGTAACGTATCAGTATCACATAAATAGGGTAGTACGCAATTCTTTTAGGTATTCTAATTTTATCCAGTGTTACCGGCACTGTAATACCGTAAACCGCCAAAGTATACACACAAGCACACGCAACTCACGCAGGACATCAAGGCTCTCTGGGGAAATGGTTTTAAAAATAAGTTGACGAGCTGGCTTCTCGACAAATGTTAGTGTTATAGTGTTAAGAGTTATTTAGAGTATATTGTATGACATTTAGACAGGCCAGTTGCCCTGTATTCAAAATCATGAAATAAAAAGTTAGCACATGAGCCTATTATTAAAAAAAGATTGTCATGTCCCTTCTTCGAAAAATACTCGCCATCTTGGTAACAATGTCTCGCTTTCGCCTCTCGCTGCTTTAATATAAAAATGTAATTAATTATCTTCTTTCATCGCTGAAACCGTAAATTTTCCTGTATTGTCTTCTGGCTAATCTATACTTTTGACTTTGACTTTGACTTTAACTATATTCTTGTTGGAGCTCATTATTCCCATGACGTCACACAAAACATATGACTATTAACTTTATTTTGTCATTTTCTTGGCTTTATTTTCGTGTAGAGCCATGTTTTAACTTGGCGCAAAGTACTTAATTCTGACTTCAGTGTAACGTAGCCCTTTTGAATCGTATCTACTACAAAACTCCGATAGTTTGCAATGTTTGCTATGACTCCCGTCAGGTCATACGGATCATAAACGGCTTAAGCACATGCCCGCGCAATCGCCGGTGCGGCGAGTGTTTTCGTAATACATTGCGTGTGTTGACAATTAAACGATGTGTGGTGAGCATGTCGACTGAGCAATGTACAGGGACCCGATTTTTGAAAGCACATCACTCGAAAGTGGTATAAATCAGCTTATATCTCCAAAACTACAGCTCTAATCAAAGTTTTGACTTGTTCACGAGATTAATGAGAGCTGTGATTGTCTTCTATGCTATTCGTATTTCGAATTCAACACAATTTTTCACCACTTTCGAGTGGTGAAAAATTGAGCTGTGATACAAACTTCTAATTTTGAATTTCGGAGTAGCTTACAGTACCTCTAGTATAATGCCGCTCCTACATTACTTCAAGTTTCAAGTTTCAAATGCCAAGAAATGACGCATAAATCAAATACTGTGGAAACATTTGGCAGCGCCAGCGCACAGCGGCAGTACGAGGCAGCAACAAAGTATAATTTACACAAACGGATAACTCACGCTCAGAGTGTGATTTTTGCGGGTGGTAGGGCCTTGTGCAAGGTCCGTCCGGATCGCTACCACCATCTTACTCGCTAATCCTGCCGCTAAGTAGCAGAGCTTGCACTGCTGTGTTCCAGTGTGGAGAGTAAGACAGCCGGGGAAATTACGGGCACAAGAGGCATTTCATCTTAGTCCTCTAGGTTGGCAACGCATCTGTAATCCCTCCGGGGTTGCGGGTGTCTATAGGCAGTGGTGATCACTTACCATCAGGTGACCCACTTGCTCGTTTGCCTTCCTATTCACATAAAAAAAAAAGAGTGATGCTCGACGTATTTCGTAGTCCTTGCCTAGCCATTGAGAAGAGGAAGGACTACAGAACGAACGAAACATCACTCGACTTTTATATGTGAGTTATCCGTTTTGTAATTATGATTGAGTCTCACGGTAATTTCGTGTTGAAAGCAACAAAGTCATTAATAATTTGTCGTGGAACAGCCTGCTTATTCGTTTCGTATCATACTGTCCCTCTCACTATCAAAATAATAACTATAAGTGTTTGCGGAACGGTACGAAATGATCCTCGAAAACCAAATTTCCGAGTAACACCAGGTAACAAGGCCAATTGTCCTAAACAAAGGTCCATTTAAAAACATCTTTAGGTAGCTATAGCTACACAATAAAATAAAGAAAGCGCTGCAGGGTTGAAGAGTCCCGATAGTTATTCCTGGCTTCAATAGCGTCAGCAAAGTACTTAGGGTAATTGTTTACCACCAGTCTACTCACCCACATGCTTGTTTGACACTGACGCATGTAATATAGTTCGATATACTTAGTCGATTAAGAGTGCTTTATCATTCTTATGACAGTTTCGACATCGGGAAAAAAATAACAAGGCTGAATGTCACATGGAATAGTAGGTATCTACTGAAAATATTCTTTGGTGTTTTAAGCCGTATCTACAAATAACGTTGGACCATAGGGTGGTAAAGGAATTCCTTGGCCGACTAAACAAAGGTATAATAAATAAATAAATAAATATCTTGGGACAAATTACAGCAATTGACCCAGCCCCAAACTAAGCAAAGCTTGTACTATGGGTACCAGGCAACGGATAAACATACTTAAATAATGTAGATAAATACATACTTAAATACATACAACATCCATGACTCGGGCACACACATTCGTATTCAACATACAACTGTCTGTCCCTACCGGGATTCAAACCCGGGACCTCTAGCTTCATACTCTTCATAGTCAGGGTCACTAACCACTAGGCTATCCGGTCATCGGATAGGTACAAGTAGGAATAGTATAATATTAATTGGGTCCAAATTTTTTTGTGGCTTTTTCATTAAAATATACTTGTCTCGTACAGACAGTTGTTTTGCACGTCTCGGAGTATCCTACATACGTACTTGATTTTAGACTGCATTACATACATACATAGTATTTATGTATTACATAAATCACGTCTTTATCCCTTATCTACAGGGTAGACAGAGCCTATGGTACATAAGACCTAATGTTCGTTTACCATGTTGTGGGCTTATGGATGGAAAGGGGTTTTATATTGTGATATTGTGGATAGGCAAAAAACAACGCCGAGTTTGATTAACTAGTTGACTCTATTAATTTACTAATTCACGACCATTGTTATGATACTGAAAACAAAGAGGTCGCCAGTATGCGCGTACCTGAAAATATCACTTTAAAGTAGTAATAAATAGTGCTTAAATAATTACTCTACTCAACTAGTCGGAAATTTAATTGGAGCTGTAGTTTTGTAGCAATACACAATTGTTTCCAATTTGGAATGGTACTTTCGCTCGAGTGATATGCTTCAAAAATCGTGCCTCAAGTGACCCATTATTTTTGCTCGTCAGTGTATTTTTCGTGGCATTTTATTTCGTGTTGTAAATTTTGAGGAAAGAGGGTGCACTCTATATTTTCTCACGCGATTGACGGAGATGTGATGAACAAACGTGAAGACAAAACAAGATGTGAATATTATTGCTACAAGCAGTATTTCCTGTTCCTGAAAGACTGAAAGTTGTGATTTAACTCCTTAGTTTAGTTATACCGTAGTCTGAAAACCGGGGTTAAATATATTATGTCCTATCCTAATAATATCCTATTCGAAAAAAAATCTGTACCTAAGTTACCTTTTACGTGTTTACTCTTTTGGTATGTACCTAGACCGTTGGACATCTGGATTAACATTATAATACATACATGCATACGTACCGTCACGCCTCTTTCCCACATCGGTAGGCAGAGACTACTTTGTTCCAATTGCTACGATCCTGACATACCTGCTCTTTCACGTCATTCACATTCATCAATCTCTTCATACATGCTCGTCGGTTTCGGGTACTCTTGACCTGGTCAGGTCAGGTCAAGAACATTATAAGCTACATTTAATCTCTTTATTCCCGCGGGTTCGGAATTCACGCATGCGAAATCTCTAAATTTCAACGGCTTACTCTAGATGCATGAAAACGATGACATTTGTAATCACTTGTGGGTATTTAGTAAAATCCCACGTTCGTTCTAGTTACATCTGCCCCGACCGGGGATGAAACCCACGGCGCCAGGCCTTATACTCCGAAATTCGATTTTCCAAGTTCGTTTCGTGGCGTTCCGCTCTTACTAATAGTTATTAATTTGAGAGTGGGAGAGATGGTATGATACGAACTTCGAAAATCGAATTTCGGAGTAGCAACCCTGAAGTTTCGCAGTCTGCTTATCAAACTGCTAGGCGATTCAGTCGCGTCTAGCTAGTGTATACTGGATACGTGTGTATATCCCGTTCCAGTTTACCATTTTTTTTTTTAATATTAAAACCGACAAACGGGCATGCGGTGCACCTGATGGTAAGTGATCACCGCCGCCCATGGACAACTGCAGCACCAATGGGACTGCTAGCGCGTTGCCGGCCTTGCAAGAAATGGTACACTCGCCTCTTGTCCGCGTCAACAAAAAGTAATGTCCTAAACTTCCGGTAAGAGAATAAACAGATTCATTCTAAAAACTTGAGTCCGAATATACGGCCAAACCAAAACATCCTATACTGCGCAACTAAGTACGAATTCTAGCAAGTAATTTGCAACGAACACATGATAATAATATTGTTTCATATTTATACACCGGTTATCATGACCTGAGATGAATCACTTTAGGGGCAAGATTTGAACCCTGTGTCGGGTCGGCCGACTCATCACTTTATCACCACACCACCATTATACCACATAATGTAGTGAGAATAATGAGCATAGGCAAATAATATATGTATGAATGACTCCTAGATTTCCTGTACTGTGTAGGCGAGGAGAATAACATATTTGTTGTAATAGTCATAAATACTCAGTGTTTAAGTAGTACTCGTTGTCATTTGAATCAATAGTAACAATAGGCAGTCAACAGATTTTATGTTCTTTTGTTAAAAATGCGAAGTGTCAAGACTTTGAGATAAATTAAGTACGTAAGGGAAGGGATAAGTACACACCTAGAGAACAATTAAGAAACATTGGTGGGAATCTAACTCACAAATAAAAGTTGCATCAAAGATTAAACAACGTATACACTTATTCATATACCATACCTAGTTAAGAAGAATGTAAACTGATAGCTTAATTACAATACAATACAACACAAATTATACTCTTTATTTTAAACCACAAACCAGTACAAAACAATACAGAAACAAAGAACAAGGTAGACAATAGGCGGTCTTATCGCTTAATAGCGATCTCTACCAGACAACCAATAAAAGATAGAAATAAGTCGGAGACAGTTTAAGAAGGTGGCGGAAACAAATAGACAGAAGAAACGCAAGGATAATAAAAACAACAATACTAGCATACGTATAATATATAGCTAAGTGAATAAAATAATACATACATACACACATAACATTATTGTATAATACTTAAGATAATTAGTAACATATTTATTTAAAATTAAAATTTAAAAAACATAACCCTCCTTTTGGCGCAGTCGGGTAAAGATGAATTCGGTTTTCATCAATAGATAGAGCAATTCAAGAGAACGGCTTAATATTGTGTTAATTTGTTGAATTATGACGATAGTTGTTCAAGATGTCAGAAGATCGCAAGGCGACTGAGTACTTTAATCGAAATTAAGTATTTTGCACTCGCGCAAAGCGAGACGGATCGCTGGTATAGAAATATTTCGTTCATCCCAACACATTTTATTTTTTCACAAAGCACAACACTACGTCAAACTGACTGGACAATTAATGTCTCGTTTCACCCCCTTTGAGACTAAGCTAATTCTAAAGTACCCTACGTGGGTAAATCCAATTGAATCGATTGTCGGGACCCTCCACGGAAGCGGCCAGACAGGCATCCCTTCGTCTGGCTGGGGTGAGATTTGTGACCTTGCTGAACCCTAGCCGGAAATAATAAGATATACTTCACATCTGTTTTTAAATAATTAATTTTTTAAACAAAGTTATGTGTGAATGTGTGATGTTCTGATTATATTACAACGATTACAATGCTTGAGCTGGGAATTGAACCCAGGTTACAATGTCAACTTGAGCGATGTTTTTCTTCGTGTCCAGTAGTTGTTGCTAATATTGTGACTGTAAATGCGAATGGAATAAATCTCACGCAACAATATAAAAAAATCTATTTTGTAGATAAAATTTCAAAATAAAGTCAAAATAAAATGTGTTTCTCAGTTACGGAGTGACAGGCAGAATAAATTGACGCAAGCGGACACTGAGCATGTATTTATTAGTGCAAAACAAAAGCATCTCATCATAGAAATCAAGTGAGACTGTTGCTTGGGGTCCGTTTGTTTTGTTTGCATGTCGGCTGCAATGACGTAGCGGTGTTGTCACGCGCGGCGCAGAGCTCGGGCAGGTGGTGAGGCGGCCGACGCCAGTCGCATCGCCCGCGCCGACCGCGCCGCTCGTGATACCTCGACCATGCTTTTCGCCGCGCTCCTGCTCGCCGCCCTCGCCGCCTCGGCCGCCCAGAACGAGACGCGACCGCCGGCACCCCGACGCGAACAGTTCCGCGTTATCTACGAATGGAGCGCCATAGATTTCGACTGGGCCTCCCCGGACGATCGGGAAACCTACCTCAATACAAGCAAATATATTCCCCAGAACGTCCTAATATCTGGAATAAGCTTTTACGGCGGAAACCTATTCGTGACTGTGCCGAGGATGATGGCGGGAGTACCGGCGACCCTCGGAACCATTCCTGTGAACCAGACCGACACGGCCCCCAAACTGCGCCCGTTCCCTAGTTGGAGCGCCAACACCATTGGCGATTGCAATGCCCTGCAGTTTGTGCAGAATATTCAGATAGACCGTAACGGCATCATGTGGATCCTGGACAACGGCCGAGTTGGCACCCTCACAGAGAAACCCGACGCTAAGTGCCCTCCATCCATCGTGCTCATCGACCTCAAGTCAGGCAAGAATGAAATGCAGCGCATCCCGTTAACCGGGTCTATAGTGGAGTCAACCTATTTAAATGATCTTGTCGTCGATAACAGACGTGATGGAGACTACGCTTACATCACAGACAACAGCGCAACAGATCCTGGCCTTATAGTTTTCCGTCGCAGTGATAATAAATCGTGGAAAGTTCGTGACGGCAGGTCCATGATGGCCGTCCCAGAAGCGTCGGTTTTCCGCATCAACGGCACCACCGTGGAACTCCCTGTAAATATTGACAGCATAGCTCTCGGACCGCAATTCCTGTCTGGAGATATGATCGACAGAACCATTTATTATTGTCCTTTATCTAGTTACCATATGTACGCGATAAACGCTTCGGTTTTACGCAATGAAACTGTAGGGCAAAAAGACGGTGGCATTCGCCCTTACGTGGTAGATCTAGGAATGAAAGCTTCGCAGACTGATGGCATGAAGATGGACGCCAACGGCGTGCTTTATTTCGGATTGGTCGGCAACTCAACCATCGCAGAGTGGAACACGAGCTTACCGTTCCAGTTCGGTCAGAGGACGATCGCGCGTGACAATAACTACATTCAGTGGGTGGACCGATTCGCTTTCGATGACAACGGTAACGTGTACGTCGTGGTTAACAGGTTGTTTAACTTCATGAAGAATGAAGTGTCTCCTAGTGAGGTGAATTACAGGATTCTGAAGTCGCACACGGGATCGAAGAGCTACGTGTTCGGGGAGGAGGTGATGCCGCCGGGCGGGCTGCCGGGCGCCGCGCCGGCGCTGCGCACCGCGGCCGCCTCGCTGCTGCTCGTGGCGTTCGCGCACCTCCTGGCCTAGTGTGCGGGCTTCTCGGTCATCCAAACACGGCCCTGACCCTGAAAATACCTAGTGCGGCGCTGAGACTGATGCGTATCATTACCAAATATTAAGAGTTACCTTGACCCCGCGGTCAACCCAGTGATAATATGAAAGAAAGCTGTGCATATCTTCGACGAATTAATTAATTATTCTAGACATACTCGCGACCTTAGTACGACGTCGTGACGAAGAGGCTCCGGCGCATCAGAAAGGTCGCGGACGCGTTGCCAAAGCTGCGTCGAACAATTAACATTCCAGCTCTTTGTATTAAAGTTAGGTGCTTCATCGCATAAGTAATATTTATTCATTAACACGAACATAATAAAATATAATAGATTGTCAACATAAATGATGTCTAACTCAATTCAAAGTTCTCGGAGTGTAAAATTAGGTATGGTATAATAATACCCGATTGTATAAAGTAACAATGGATACATATTAGTAGTTTTAATATTGTAACTAAAAATGTAAGTACGAATGGTTCGTGTGAACGTGACTGTATGTTTAATTTTGAAATAATAAACGTGTTTATCATATTACCGTGTTTGCTGTTTTTATTGCTAGTCCGCTAACTGTAAATCCATGGATGCTGATAGTGCGAAGGCGCTAACTTAGACGTGAACTATCTTCTGCAGGCAGTCAGGTCTGTAAGAAGGACATTGATAACGCTGACTGACGCTGCCTTGGCATATTGCAACAGGTGTTTTAAGATGCACAGCCACAGTGCAACCACGCACCTCTAAGTGGCAATTAGTTGTGGTTAATTTTAATTCGTTTATACCTACGTGAAATATTTCACATTTTTCACGTACAACGAGCAAAGTAAAATTTTATTCTTTGCGTAAAACTTTTATAGTCTGCCCCTACTTTGAGCCGAACACAAGGTGCAGCAAAAGAATATGACATGAAACACAATGCAACAAAAATGCGTCAGCCAACTTTGCTACAGATGAAAATCTATCAATTTGACAACTCAGATCTCTACTCTAGCTATTCAGGCTCTACAGCCTGAGGTAGGTAAAGTTTTGTTTTCGTTCGTGAAGGTTTTGCCTTCTAACATACATTATTTCAATCTCTATTATTTTTCTTTCTAACCCAACAGAATATTACTTACTGGTATAAAATATGCTTACCTTTAATATTCTAAGCATTTCCAAACTAAATAACCTACGAGATTTATAAGCGCCACCGAAACCTTTCATTCATTTTAATTTCTCCGCTCTAATTTAGGTTAGCGATAATTGGTCTCAAGAGTCAATGTGACAAGTGACCGTCAAACTAGTTTGGCCGCAGGAATGAAAGCTTTGATGGACCGGCCATCAAATCCGGATTTAAAACAAACAATTTTTTATACTCTGATTAGAGAGGATAACGTAGAAAGTAAGAGCAGAGCATATGAAAGTGTTTCTTGCATTTAAAATAAAGTGGTGGTCAATGCACCAAAATAACACTGTGACTTCAAATTCTAACGTAGTCGAGCGTGTGATCAACAAAATTGTCTAACAATAGAACAATACTTGGTGGATAAACATGGGTGTACAATATCCGGGTTATTCAAAGGGTTTTGCCACCAATGACAATGTCATCGAAAATCAGATTCTTCACGTGTGAAAAAAAAGTTTGCAGGATTTTAGTTTTGACGAATAAACTGCGTGCCAATACACCACTACTGATCACATTGCAATATTTTGGGCACGAGTTTAATTAGAAAAAAACTTATTTTTCATATCCTAATGCCATAGTTTGTTCACTATTTTGTGAAAATTTTAATTAGTTAATATTTCAATATCGGCGCTAGTGTTTCGTTTTCTATTCTTTCAGAGCTTTGCTGATTCGATTTTCACGGATAGTCAAAGATAATTGGCAAAATTAGATAGTGCAATAATTGCTGTCTAACTCTAGTTATTTTTTTTAGGTAACAATTAGGTACCCTTTTAGTTAGTTAATTGTTCGGCATTGTGGTCACCAGCCGTTGCTTGCGATACGGTCATCGGACCGAAGTTCCATCTACCGTGAAGGTCGGCTCTTGATCAGCATTTGTTTTTGTCTTTTCAATGTCTTCGATCAGCCGTTTGTTGTTAACTTCTGTTGACAAGTGTATCGACATTTCATAAATATTTACGTCATAAATCTGCCACTTTTTAAGAGACTATTGAACTATGATTACCATTATACACTTTGATTAGAAAGATCATGAGAGATACTTGTACTTTCATGCTAATACATGCATACTGAGGCCACGTCTTAGTGCGCTACGGATAGTGTATAAAGTTAAAAGAGAATAAGATAAAATTGCGATTAGGATTGCAACGTTGCCTAATGTTGGTCTTATGCTGTGGGTGGTAGGATCTCGTGCAAGGTCCGTCCGGATGGCTACCACCAACTTGCTTGCTAATCCAACCGCCAATAGCAGTGTGCTTGGGCTACTGTCTTCCGGCGTGACGAGTAGGACAACCGGTGAAATAACTGGCACATGAGGTATTTTATGTTATCCCACTGGCTGGCAACGAATTGTTGTGTGTTGAGGATGTTCTGTCATCAGCAGTGTCCTGCGCTTTTCAGAGTATTTGTCTATTTTATGGGAAATTCCAGCACAATAGCAAACGCAAAAACATTCATAATATTGATTCTTTTCGATGACATACAACGTTCTATGTTAATATCCACGTGTGATATTATCATAGCGATCGTAAATATTGTTCAGTAGGAATCTCTAAAATATGCGTGTGGGTCGTAAAACATTTTAATACAATTTCTTGAATTTATTATATTGCGGTATTCGACTAAATAAATAAACAAGAGACTGATTAACTTAACGTACAGTGTAGGTACTTACTGAAGTTTGTTATTTTGAAATTCTTTTGCAAATTTCAGTTTACTTAGGGTTAATTACTTAACAAAACAAGCATGTCGGATAGTATTATCATATTAAATCCTTGTTCATTTTCCTTCGAATGTGACTTAGTCATAATACAAACGAGATAATAAAAACAATAAGCAACCTTTAAAATGTATGAATCTTACATGTGTCATTACTATTTTGATTCCCCTTTCCTTAGACGTGGTCTTTAGGTATTGTTACCTTAGGCTCTGTCTACCCCGTAAGGGATTTAATATTTGCATAATATATTTTTCCATCTTTTAATAAATAATATTAACTTCTTTTTTCTGTTCAAAATCCTATGAATATTATAAATACAAAAGTTATATCTATTAGTATGTTTGTTACTCTTATGCTAAAACGAATGAATAATTTGGATAAAATTAAGCATGTATTCAGTTGAATCTTTGGAATTTGTACATACATAGATACCTACATAAATCACGTCTTTATCCCTTACGGGGTAGACAGAGCGTAAGGTAACAAGACCTACAATTAGGAAGGAATTTATACAGGTAACAATGTTCCTCATGGAACACAAAAGAAGATTACGATGAGTGTGTTTGGGAATTCCCATGATTTTTTGTAAGCGCCTGTAATTTTCGTCGCCCAGATCCGGAGGCAATGTTAAGGGAACTCCCTTTAGTTTATACCTAAAGAGGCTTGCCTTGCTTCCACGACTTTGGGCCGACAAACTTGTGCCCACGTGATTAGGTAATCCGCGTATTACACGAATACTAATTAGTTATTTGCATCTATACGACGTAGAGCAATAAATGTGTTCTTATGATGATATCACACCATGACGCAAACAAGAAACGTGTCTAAGATGAACATTTAAGAAGTTAACAAACACATCTATTGAAATCCTCAATATTTACCTTATTACCCAAGCTTTGTTAACGAAATTGGTAATTTTCAAGCTTTTTCTTCCATAAAAGATTTGGCTGGCAAATTTATGTGGAATGTGTGTTGTGAATTTTTCTACCTAAATTTCAAATCAATCTGCCGTCTACGGACTACGGGTAATGAAATAAAATGAGACACTTTTCATTTGGCTTAAATCCATGGTTTAAATGTACGGTCAAGTGCAAAAATAAGTATCGATAGGAACTTCTCAAAAATATGTCCCACGACCTTATTACGCTGGTGTAAGAGCGTATGATACTTATTTTTGAAACTTTGTCTAGATACACTTGACTGTACGTGAGAAGAACCTTGCAGATGAGAAAGTTTAGCTATTTGCATTTTTTTGGCTGCACAGTTACTTAGGCATTTATAACAATATATTATTATTTACTTGACACTTGTCTACATAAAGGTGCCAATGTTTCTTGTTTGTGCCATGTATAGAGGTTATTTTTTGTGTTCTATATAACCTAAATAAAGTCTCAACGTAATTATTCAAATACCTATATACTAAATTAAACGCGCTACCTGTCCTGAATTTGTCACATTTTGATGTGAAAACGTGCTTCATTTGACCTCAACGCACGGATATGTAAGAAAGAAACCTTTAGCAATTCTTGTACACATACTACGGCAAGTCAGTTAGATTTATTTATTCATTCAGCAGAAATTACATTAAGTAAAAACTTCCATATAGGTAGGTAGGTAGGTATATGTTATAGGTAAATTACATTTGCAATTTGCCATGAGCTTTTCGGTGAAGGAAAACATCGTGAGGAAACCTGCACACATCTGCGAAGAAATTCAATGGTGTGTGTTAAGTTCCCAATCCGCACAGGGCGCGCGTGGGAACTATAGCCCAAACCCTCCAATACACGGAGGAGGGCTACGCCATGAGGCACGCCGAATTACGCGACAATTTAATAATAATGTTAAATTTCTAAATGTCTGTGAAAATTAGACCACATAGAAAAATCCGAAAAGTAAAGCTATGGCCGGGAATCGAACCCGGATCCTCGTCATTCCGTGACGCGTGCTATACCCCTACACCACCCATAGCAGGTAGTATACGAATTTTTCTACCTGTTACTAACTGTCAGGTGACCTTTGTTACTATTCGAATCTTTTGTCGCTAAGCGTCATCTGTTTGAATAATAATAATAATATTTTTTTAAAAAAAAAACAACAACAACATACTTACTGAAATTGTAGCGTATTCGGAATAAAAAGGCTATAATAATAATATGTTATAGGGGTAAATACTCGTAGGAGCTCATCAAATTGAATTCATTCCGATCGTAAATTCAATTGGTCTTAAATGTCACGGTGCACCAGAGATCCATATAAAAAACTTAGCCAATACCTACCATTGTCTCGCTTCGATGAGAAGTTATTATGAGAACTATTGTTGTTTTTGTTACGGCCACAAATAATTAGCGATACGACCATAGCCTTGATATTGTAAGGACAGTGATAATGACCATCGTTTTGCCATCTTGTCAGCTGTCTTTCTCTGTAGATCATTAAGTTTCTATAAGCAGGCAGATCCGAAGCGCTGGTTTAATTAGTATCAAATAAACTAAAATATAGGGCACTCGCGTGCCTGCTTAGTGCAAATTTTCGTTACAAGCACCTCAATCGCGTTAGCGTTAAGTGAGATTATTTTGTTACACTTACCTGCCGCTAGTGGCGCAGCAAATTTTTCCATGCATCTAGTTATTTGAGACATCAACGCAAATAAGTAAGTAAATGCTTTATTGTACAAATATAAAGAAACAGACACAAATCACATAAAAAAACAAAATACGTATATGCACAAAAACGAACTTATCCCTACAAGGGATCTCTACCAGTTAACCTTTGAGTAGACGAGAGGAGCGTTAAACGAGGCACCAACAGAGAGCGAGTTAAAATTCCAGATAGTCAAAAACTTACACTAGAGGCTCTGAATACATTTTAATAGCATACACAGACAGCTCATTTAGTTCATAAATATTGATAGCATAATTAGAATTTCTTATATATCTTCACCGGAAGCTTATATCATCGCAGAATCGTGCCATCTAATCAATAATGAGTCACAAATCATAGAGATGGATTCTCGAAGGTCGCGACCTCACAGAAATGCCAACGTTTGTATTGGCAGGCACTGCATTCCAGCCGGATCCGCATCTGTCTTGGATGCCATGAAATAGAATGGCTACATGGCCAACCAAACAAGCTAATACATCGATTCTTACCTACATTAAAGTAATACGTACCTATCTAGTATCAGAAGTAACTACAAGTAGCGGCACTCGACCAAATAACACATCAAACCTACCAGGGTGCTAATAGTAAGCTAACATAGACTCTTTGGCTTCACTACACAGTATAAAATAAAGTCGCTTTCTCTGTCTCTATGTCCCTATGTCCTTATGTATGCTTATATCTTCACAACAGATTTTGATTCGGTTTTTTTTTAATAGATAGTGATTCAAGAGGAAGGTTTTTATGTATAATTCTACGCAGACAAAGTCGCGGGCAGAAGCTAGTATAATAATGTATATGAAACATAATATCTATCTACCGAATATACCAAATGTATAGAGACTTTATGTACTATAAGCCATTGCCTTCTTTTTTCGAAAAGTTGGTCACAACAACTTGATGGTAAGCAATCACCACCACCCTTAGACACCCATAACACAGGAGTGTTAGAAGTGCGTTGCCACCGTTGCTGGCCCATTAAGGAAAAAGTAGATAGGCTCGTTCGCTGAGAAGCATAGTTGAAAACAAGAGTTCAGGGGCCTTACCATGACGTCTTAATGCGATTCAATTCCGATTCAGTTTAGGTTCGCTCGCTGTCAGATCTATATTAAAAACTACAGCTAAAACCTAAACTAAGTCGGAAATGCTTAACTACAGTTTTCCAGACATTAAATAAATTAAAGTCAAATTTCCAACTAGCTACAGATACCCATAATTTTTATCAACAATACGTGAGAAGCTGAAAACGCGTAAAAGGATCACATAACGGTAAGCCAACACCGTCACCCTTGTACAACCCACCTTCTTTCCGTTTATAAAACCTCCTTTCCTGATTCTTTAATCTTAAAACATCAATTCGTAGCCATCATGTGACGTCACACTTACTCAAGCTTGGCACTTCGACCATCGCGTGACCATCCACTATACGGAAACTGAATTTACTACGTTACTACTTTGCTAGTTATTTTTAGAGCATGACTGTATTGACTGTCCCTTTGCGAACAGTCTCTCTCTTTTGGGCTCATAAAGAAAATCAAACACAGTAGGTAAAGCCTTTGTTCACTGTGTGGAAAATGTGGATTACGGCCACATCTAACATTATAAGTCAGTTTAAAGAGGTTTAATTGCACAGAAACTACAAAAAGAGGCACATAGTAATTAATTATCTGGAATAGACTAGAATGGTTTCTCCTTTTGTTTGTTTCTGGAAAAATCTGAGCGTTTTCCCAAATACTCGCTTTTGGAATCAAAACTGGTTGAAATGTTAGTATAGAAGTATTTGAATTGCCTATTAACCGGAAGGTAATTACCCACCGTGTATTGCCATAGTAAACCTTAAATCTAAACATTTTTACATACCTACTGCAGTTACAGCATAAATTTAATAAGGAAATAAAAACGCTATTTTTATGTGAATTTTCTTACAGCGCATTGCCAGAAAGTTTTACAAGCAAAAGGTGGGCGCATTTCTAACGTGTATTTTAGTATTTAAAGCTCTTACAACAATGGCTTTGGACATTTAAGTGGTGTTTAAACCAACCGTCCGGCGGCACGCTCGACTACAGACATGCCATGGCATTGTGGGAAAATCAATGACAACGTCTGCAGTGTTAGTCTAAGTTATAAAGAAACACGGAAACGGAATCGTCTGCCATGACCAACTTGTCGGAAAGCTTGGCACCTTCCTAATTCTTCAAACATGCTATTATGAATACATGTCACTATTTAGTCTAAGCTATCTGCTTTGTGTAAACATTCGGCGGTTCAGATTCAAAAAGTTATACGTGTGTTTTTTAATAAAGTAAAAACAAGAACTAAGTATTTAGAGTGTCTATTTTGTGTTTTAATTACTGAGGCAGAGTACCTACTTAATATTTATCTTACCCTCTATCAAAGCTTCCGTAATGGGAATTTTTCTAGAGAAATAAATAATTAACTCTCTCTTCTCAGTTACTCAAAACTTTTCAAATCCGACTTAGTTCGACGTTTTATCGATTAAGTTGCATATGGTTCCTCTATGTAACACTGACTGGTACCACAAAAATTTACTACAGTAACAGGATAATCGGTATAAGAGTAGCATGCTCGTCTAGCCAGCTAAACAGCCACCAGCGTTCAGATGGTCTAGAACGAAACTGATCCACAGCTGCCAACATGTCACATGCAAAAACATAAAAGCATAATTCATTTGTTTTATTAGTCGCCACGGTGACTTTTATCCTGAACAATTATCTTCATAAATGTAATATTGAACGGCTGTCGGAGTTGGAACATTTCATGCTTCACGGTTGCCGATTTTTGCGAAGACTGCAATTGAGCGATCTGTCGTCACTTTGTTAAACCACGGCCCGACATTGTAATGAAATAGAAAAGCACGTCAAAAGTGTTCCGTAATAGACAAGGAAATACTCGTGTATTTTATTTAATGACTTGTTTTTAACTGAGGCATCGGTGTCTATCAAGCACTGACTGCAAGCTTCCGTTGAAATTATCTCACAATATTGCTATGGCAACGATACACTGCTTCATGTTAGTTGTCAATCGGAATATGCTTTTAAAGTCTCAAATTATCGGGTCTAAGTACAATACTAAGAAGTGTGCCTCGTATTATCGTATTCCATTTTTAAAATATTTCGAGCTCTTTTTCGGACGCACCCAAGATTCTCTGCGTGATGTTAACTTAAGTGATTACCAGACCTATGTGCACCAGTGTAAAATAACCACAAGATTTCGCGTACTGATTAAGTTGACACTCAACATACATAGCAAACAAATTGTGGTCAATGATGACATAGGGTCCGCAAGGTAAGCGAGTCCGAGAGGACAGCTGCCTTGTAGGTATCCACGCAATTTAGTCAACAATATTTATACACTTGCTTCTACTTATGTAACCGCATCACAAGATTATTTAAGTAAGATGCAATAAAAAGAAACTGCATTAAGCACGAGTCATTAAAACACTAAAAATAGTGTCTGTAGGTAGAAGTTATTTTTACACAATTGGGAAAATGCACTCTTATAGTTATTTTTTACTGCCATAATGAAGTAAGCAGTCTTACAAATTACGAGTTCTTCGTGACTATAATAATCATCATAGGAGGTCATATTATAATAGGTAACTACCAGAAGAATTAATAAAAAATGGCGATTGCATCACAAATCAATTCAGTGGAAGTTTCTAGTCAACAATAAGTATTACCAAACGTTACCGATATTGTGTAGACATGAACATTCAAAACACGAAGAAAGAAGTGGTTTAGTGACCTTAATATCACGTGGCACAGTTGTCTCTTGATATTCGTTACCCAAAACAAGATACTGTTTATAAAACGCTACCTATCTTATATTATTATTGTTTTCTTCTGGTTCATTCACATCATTGTTATTTGTCAATTGTTCAGGACTATGCGATGAAGTAACTGAACTTTGATAGCAGTGAGCCCGTGTATGTCAGTAACAATATACAATGTTAATGGCTCTTGCACTTATCATCTCAGCAGACATAATCCATACTAGCCGTAGTACGTACACATAATCCTTAAATGCATTTTTAATATTATATACTTTTTCAAAAATATATATTTTTTGGTTATGTAGACTGCATTCTATACCTATCATGAATTCAAGGGGGTAATGAGGGCTTTTATACTCTCTATGGAGTATGGTACTTCCACTTAAGAATACCGACTTTAGGTATTAAATCGGTACCTACATAAACTCGAAAAATTCTGACTAGAGTAGAAGCAAGTGTATAAATACCTATGACTATCCGCAAAGTAAAGCCTGATACAACCAACTCAAATTAAATTCCTCTATTAGGTTTTCAAACCATTCGATTTGGATGCCGAGTAGTAGGATAGAGTTCCTTTTATATACAGGCGATGAAAAAGAATATATAGATTTTTAGGAATACGACACGTACTAATGTACAGTGTAATTGATAGACATAACTACATTATGCACATTTTTTTGTATTGTTTTTTGTGATTCGTCATTGCTCACTAACTTAAAGTTGTCGATCGAAAAAGCCCCTGGGCCAAAGCAAATTGGCACTTACTGAGGAGCAAATAACAACTTTAACAAGGGTCTTCGTTAGCTAATGATAGACCATCGTATTCACTGCTCTTAGTCACCCGCCTTGCATAAATTACTCGCATTTACTGGTTATTAGCACAGTTGTAGAGCCTTACAAAGATTTAATGGCCTTTCAGACTGTATTGAAATACCCCTCGGCTCTGCGAAGCCTGAAAAAGGTGGGGGGTGGGGAAGACCCGACTGATCAGCCAATGAGTTGCTAATAAACAAAATACCAGGACAGATGTCGAGCTCCTTTTGCCACGTAATAATTAGTTGGTTTGATGACAGATTGAGACAGTTTTGTCCGAATGAACCAATCAAAGCGCAACAATACAATACAACACAATAACTCTTTATTGAAAACCACATACAACAACCAAAACAGAAAAAAGGTATAAAGAATATTATAAGGTAACAATAGGCGGCCTTATCGCTACAGATAGCTACGTCTTTATATATGTTATACGTGTTTTTATACATGTCAAAACAAAGTGTGAATTTTCCTTAAAGCGCATGTTGTGCGAGCGCATCGCAAGCTCCTAGTTAACCTTCAAGATTATGATTCTACATTTATGCATTGAGATATGCATTATGTATTATCTATACCAACATTATAAAGAGGTAAAGTTTGTGAGTTTGTCACGTTTTAGGGGCTAATCTCTTTAGATCCATTTAACCAATTATAATTAACAATAGAAACTAACGCCTCTAGTCGCAAATTCACATGCGATAGCCCCCATTCTGCGCGGACGAAGTCACAGGCAACAGCCAATGATAAACAGTATTATAAATGCGAATGTAAGTTTGTTTGTTACACTTTCACGCGTAAACTACCTAACGATCGTGATAAAATTTGGTATGGAGATAGTTTGAAAACTTTGGACATAGAATAGTTTTCATTTCGGATTGTTGTATACTTAGTTCCTCTGGGCGCGCTATTAACGAATTCTGCGAATACGAAGTCGCGGGCAACAACAACCAGTCTATCATATTTAATTCGTGTTATACCTAATTTTTTTTTATACGAATAAAATGATGTTCATTAATAAAATATCCTATGAAAAATCATTTTTGGCTTGGCTTGTTCTGTTCTGTAGGCACCTTTTGCAGTATTTTTTAGGGTTCCGTCCCTAACCCTTATAGGTATAGAGTCATTTTTATTTTCTGTCTGTCCTTGACCACCATTTTCTCAAAAACAAGTGGAGGTGCCGACGTCATATTATCATCAAATAGGTACTAAGTGTTATATTTTCCTGAATCTGTAAAAAAAAGTTTGTAAGTCAAGCAAGCAAGCAAGTGAAATGTTCGTAGAAAAACCGTGAGTATCAAATTCAAGATAATTACTTCTCCAAGACATAAAATTATTGAATTCGACAAGCAAAAAGCCTCATGTACAATGTTAATAAATTATATTGTCAGGCATTTATATTTTTTATGTATTACATTTAATACTGTTATTATTTAGATAAAAACGCTTGATAAATAAAATGACCCAGTTACTGCGAAAATCGATAATACATTAGCATTAAATACAGCCATTCCATACTGGTCTCGGAGCAAAGAAATCATATAGAATGGCCAGTTGCAGCTCTGCCCGCGCAGATGGTAAAAGCCCATCGAGGTAATTGGGCGAAAATCTTAGGAATCATGATATAGGCGATGCGGCTAGCAACCCATCACTGTTACGATTCCCCTTTTCCCTTATATCCCCACAATCATGCTAACCGTGGCCTTTAAGTTTGTTACCATAGGCTCTGTCTACCTCGTAAGGGATATAGACGTGATATGTGTATGTTAAATACAGATCATACAATTAATGATACTGCACCGGACATTGATATATCGCTTTTGTTTAAGGGATATTTACAAACACATGCAAACACATGCAATTAGCACACGTCATTCAAACGGGCTAAACAAGCGTATGACATACATTGTGTTGAAGAATTTTGGGTGACGCTACTCACAACTAGTAAATGATGATTGGAACAACCTAGGCATTCACACTACAGACGTAGGTATAATCCAGGGACCCGATTTTTTTTTTTTTATAAAAGAGGGGGCAAACGAGCAGACGGGTCACCTGATGGAAAGCAATCACCGTCGCCCAGGGACACCTGCAAGACCCGGGGGATCACAAGTGCGTTGCCAGCCCTTTGAGGAACAGGAAGGCTCGCTTTTTAAAGAGACACAGACAGAGAGACAGATTTATGAGAGCACAAGTCAAAATACTAGTTCAAAGTGGTGAAATAGTTCAGAAGAAAATTACAGCGCTCATGAATCTTGTGCAGTAGTTATAATTATTCGTAAAATTTGCGCTGTAGATTTGAAGATATAAACAGATTTTTATCATTTCAAGTGACATGCTTTCAAAAATCGGTATTGTACAACCCAGCCATGCAACACATATTAACACATAAGTGATTGATATATGACTTGCACCACTAGCATTACAACTACATACCTACGAAAGTTAGTTAGTTTGCAATAGTTTTTCCCAAAAACTAGTGCTAGTATGCAAGCTGAGTAAGTAGGCAGGTATGTAGTTTCACGATTCTTAAAAACGGGCCCGCGGGTATCCCTGCGTGGGGCAACATGGTAAGGCTATTCGCAAAAATTATATAAAAAAATTGCCTTCGGACGCACCTCGGGTTACTGTTGCTTTAGCCCATTCGTATTCGTATTCATCACGGATTTCAATCTTTCGTCCCTTTTACACAAGCAAAGTAAATAAATCTGTAAGAGCGACGTAAAGTATTCATTTCCATGACAAAAGGTTCCGGGGCATAAATATTACTTTAGTGCCAAAGTATTCACGATTTAGCTGCAGGTGTCTGGCCATCACGCGTGTCACAACATTTTATAAAATAAAGTCCTTCTTCACGTCTGTCTGTCTGCTCGTGATAAACTCAAAAACTACTGATAGAGTGATTCACGAGGAAGATTTAGGTACATATTTGACAAAGTTATGTGTATATTGTTCCAATATTATTGTCTTTTTGTTTTCCTAAATTGTATTTTTTTTTTGTATTCTAATTTATAGTTAAAATTTACAAATTTATTTGGCATGTGTAACTTTTCGAGCAAATAGATGTATGAATTATAACTGGAAACTGTTTTGGCTTATGTATTTACTATATTCAATTAACTATACGTGTAATTTGTTGCGGTTTGTTTCCCTATTTCAATAAATAAAAAAAAAAATAAAAAAAAAATTGTAAAATCAAGTTGCCCGAAGTACAAATTTTAATTCTGCGCCTACGAAGTCGCGGGCAACAGCGAGTCGTTAATAAATGAAATGTACATATTTTCACTGAAAACTTGACCTGAATTATTGTTTAACATGAGGTGTAGCGTGACCGCCATATCGATTTAGCTTATACAAACAATTTGGAAGGCGTTATGCATCGTAAAACAAGCTATTTCATTATTACGAGAATGGTCGCTAAGCATAACCTCGAGTTAGCTCATAGAAGAAGTAGTAAGTATTTATTAGTTTTGTAGAAGTTTCTAATAACGAGAGATGCATAGACGTGAATTCGATATCTTCGCCCTAGCAGATATCATTCAAAAACAATTCGTAAATAATTGCTAAAGAAATGGCAAAAAAAACTAAAATATGAGCATTTACAGAAATCGTAACCCTAATACCTACTATGACATAAGTTTAGATAAATCTACTTTTTATTCTAAAGAACTGTCATAAATAATAATAAAAATAACGAGATCAAATCATACTAATCGTGCTTGCACTGCTGTGTTCCGGTGTGGAGAGTAAGACAGCCGGGGAAATTACGGGCACAAGAGGCATTGCATCTTAGTCCTCCAGGTTGGCAACGCATCTGCAATCCCTCCGGGGTTGCGGGTGTCTATGGGCAGTGGTGATCACTTACCATCAGGTGACCCACTTGCTCGTTTGCCTTCATATTCATATAAAAAAAAAAAAAAAAAAAAAATACTAGGTAATAACTATTCATAGTCTTCAAAATTATTTGTGGCAAATAAATATTGGATTCCTTTTGAATAATGCAATCCAACAACAGGTAAAGGTTATGTTATATTCAAAGGTTTACAGTGGAAAACGAATTTTCCTTTCTTTTGTTGCGCTTTTGTAAAAAATTCAATGGACGACTCAACCTTAAAATTTTAACACCCATTAAATCAGTCTTTGTACAAAATGTTTCCCATCTACTTACTTAATAATAATGGATTATGGTTTTAAATATTTAGATATAAGGTCAAGTTTGAATCGTTTATCTTCTTCACTATCAAAATCGACTAATAACTCTATAAACTAAAACTAAATTACCTTACCTTTACCTTGTTACTCCAACACAGTTACATGTATTCGTATTCATAGCAAAAATTTAGTTCATATTTGGCGACGACGAAGATACGGTGGTTGAGGAACTTTTTAGTTTTACCTTTTAGAAAATACCTGCATCTGAATTAAATCAGACGCAGGCACCCCTGGGGCCCGATTTTTGAAAGCACACGTGCGAAAATGCCAGTAGTGAAGAATTGTGCTTGATTACGAGTAGCTTAAAAGACACTTACAGCTCTCATTAATCTTGTGAACTACTCAAAACTTTGATTAGGGCTGTAGTTTTGGAGATATAAGCAGATTTTTATACCACTTTCGAGTGATGCGCTTTCAAAAATCGCTGATTCGTTTCCATAAAAACCAAAATGAAAACCTGGTCAGCGAACACTTTAATTATAGGAACGTATGTAACTAAGCACTTTTTAAAATAAAAAATGCAGGTACCTATATTATTATTAAGTGTAAGGTGTACAGTCATGTTATAATGCTGCTGTTATTTGTAACTGCATTAAACACATTTCCAAATATTTATTCAGTTGATTGCATGACTCATATTGTGAAACAGAATTTCTCAACAAAAGAGCTCATTTTTATGGCTGTGTGATCAATTCAATACCTCTAATTATTACATTGTATTAGCGATATCGGTTAACGAATTCCTTAAAGTGATATTCATCTGTATGCTTAGTGTAAGTTTACGGTCAGAAAAAATACATCTCGACCGCATTTCCGTTAAAATTACAAATACTATGAGAACTGTTTGTTGCCGTTAGGTTCCGCTAATGGCGCTGCTAATTTGCCCATAGTTGAAACGTTTTTCGTGTCTAAAACTAAGGCTCTGGGCCATTACCATGACGTCTTAATGCGGTTCAATTCCGACTCAGGTTTTAGCTGTCATTTTTAGTATGGAACTGACGGCGAGCGAACCTAAACTGAATCGAAATTGAATCGCATAAGACGTCATGGTGACCCTTTGAACTAATTTGTGACACATGAAAGCAAACATTTTGAGCTTAAAATGTCATCCGCGTGGTGGCTTACTCTGGATTTACATCATTGATAGAAAAATACTTACTCACACGCCTTTTTACAAGTGAGACGGAGATGATGAAGTTTTACACATTAGCTACAAATACCGTAGCATGGCGGAACTATCGGAAACTTTGGCAGCACATTATGTCTTACTTGCTTAGTTACCTAAACATGATGGCAGCTCAAATCTGGCAGCATCATCCCCGGGAACCGATCAGGGGTAGCATCACCCCGTAAGATTAACAACTCATGAGCACCTTGTGTAACAACTAGACAATGCGTCCACACTTCTAATGACTCTATTGTTTTGCGGATATGAAAACATCTTTATGTGTTTACTGTGTCAATAGGATGTCGATAGGACAATGATTTAAGTCAAATGCCTTAAATTCCATAATGTCTGTATTATTAATATTTCCCATTTTTCTTTGTTTTGTTGGAATCGTGGCACTGAGAAACATCAATCAATTTCAATTTGTTTATGGCCTAGTCTAATCGTTACATCCTATACTGTATAATAATTTTTTTTAATAAGTAACTTCATGGCATCTTTTTGGTCTTCATTGGCTGATTTTTTGGTCTGATTTGTTTATTTTTATTTAGGTAATTCACTGCACCAATGAAAACTGTGTGTTATTCATTCGTGGTATTGATTGTAGCGGTATCTGAAATTACTTCTTAGTAGTTCAATTAACGGACAAACAGATTCATACTTCATTTATTTAATTGATATTCTTACGCCCCCTATAACACATATCTTGATTGCGAAGTGACTTAATAAAATAACGCTTATAAATAATAAATTATAGTTGTTATTGACAAATAATCAAGTAAGTAGATTCAAATTGCTTTATTTTCCTCCTGACTGGTAAGCTTAACTACAGCTAGACTAATAACTAAAATCATTAAAATACCTTACTTAATTTATTACGAACGCGATTTTTTTTGACACGAACCTTGGCCTGAAAAAAAAATAGCCAACTTTAGAACTGAAGTAACGAGTTTTCTATGGTTAAATAAACACTGAAATGTTTAGTTACAGCGCTTTTTACACAATTAATTATTGGTATTTGATAGATACTGAGGAATATAGAATCCCTACTTCCCTACTAATATTATAATTGCGAAAGTAACTCTGTCTGTCTGTCTGATACCTTTACACGCTTAAACCGCTGAACCAAATTAGTTTAATGTTGGTATACAGATAGTTTCAATTCTAGGGTAGGACATGGGATAGTTTTTATCCTGGAAAATAGCATAGCTTCTGTGGGATAGCGATAAGCGAATTCTGCGCGGACAGAGTCGCGGACAACAGCTAGTAAGAAATAACGACAAAGATCCAGATATACTATTAATAAATACTGAATTTTCAACGCAATTATGTGCTTGTTATTTAATAAAGCATTAAGTACAGTCCGCGTCATAATATGTATAGTATGAAACATCCCAGGTGACCACAGAGTTCGACACCATACTATTTCTATGGTGTACCGATTATTTGGCCGACTTGGATGCCTCAAACTTTATGACGCTAAAAAAATATAATGTCGTAAAAAATGGGTATGCAAATATTATGTAAGAAACATGTATGAAAGTATAATGTTTGTATTTTATGGTACACAACTCATTTATTCACACATATTCTATAAACTACATATAAAAAGATACATTGGAAGGTAATAACAAAAAAGAGTATTGTATTGTATTCTCTTCGCAACAACCAAAGTTTGCAGGGGCCCCATTGCACAAGTAGCTACCTACCGGTACTTCACAAATGTAGTAGTTGAACCGAAACTTCCGGACAGTCAAGCTGTCATTTATTATGTATGAAAATGAAATCGATGAAAATGTAAACACCCAATAATTATGGATATAGCATGGTTCGTTCATCCACTATATGAACGTTTACAACGTTCGAACTAATTGAGCATAGGTATAAAGTATACTCCTATAATTCTCTGAAACGATGGTGGACGTTAGTTTTAACAAGTATGTAGGCAGGTTGTTTATAAATACAATACAATACAATAACTCTTTATCGAACACTACATATGACAACCAAAACAGGAAAAAGGTATACAGAATATTACAAGGTAACAATAGTCGGCCTTATCGCTACAGAGCGATCTCTACCAGGCAACCATAATGGACTGGAAAACAGAACAGATCTGAGAAATGTTACACAGTTACAGTAAAGTCCCTTAAAGGGTTAAGTCCTGGTTTATGCATGTATCTCAGTGTTTGTCAATTGTATTTGATTTATGTTTATTTTGCACAGTAAAGAGTTTACACACAAATAATAAATTGACGTGTGTTATATAAATTATTATTAATAAAACATGAACTATGAACTAGTTATTATACTTATACATTACTTATGCATTTTATGTACTTATGTATATATCTGCATTGTACCTAAGAATAAACCACAGTCTTTACAATGTTGCTAAGTATCAATATATGGGGCAATATATCTTAGGTACTTGAGACATGGTGTGTTCATAAAAAGGAAATAAAAAAGATAAAGTGAAACACGCGCACATTTGCAGTAAAGTAACAGTTATATTTTAATTAGTTTGGTAAAGCCTTTCTCTGTAGCAGAATGAAGTAGCTACAGAGACTATTATAATACATACATAGATACATACATACCGTCGCGCCTCTTTCCCGCAGGGGTAGGCAGAGGCTACTTTGTTCCACTTGCTACGATCCTGACATACTTCTTTCGCTTCATGCGAAAATGAAGCCACAACACGTCCGTGTCACGTCACGTGTTCATCCACATTCATCAATCTCTTCATACATGCTCATCGGTTTCGGGTACTCCTGACCTGACTTATTTCCAAAACGTCTCATTTGGTCTCGGAACGTCCCTCTAGACGTTTCCCTCCCAACGCAACCATACACTCCCCATATAGATCTGTTTACTTAGTCTACTTTCATCCATCCGCTCTTTGTTTGTTTCATGACTGTAATGTAGTTATCGCAACGAGACCTGCAGCACCTAGTTGCTATTAGCGATATCGCAATTGCACTTCAATGCCATTGCGTTTAACCCCGTACTCAAGTGAAAACTGTTAACCGATCAACTAGACCTTGCGGTTCTTAGAAAATGTATTAAGTAGCTCGCATCTAAAATTATTGGCGTTTAAACTTTGTAGAGCTACCTACCATGTGAGCTTTCAATGATAGATTTAAATTAGGTACAAACTGAACCTATAGATGTGAAGGTGGGTTAGGTTAACTAGGTATAAATCTAGTTGGCTGAACAGAGACCATGGCGCTTTAACTTACAGGCTTGTGCAGGTAATGACCGGACACGGATGCTTCGGTCATTATCTGCACTAGATAGGGAGGGAGCAGAGCGAGTTGTGCCATGAGTGCAGCAATACTGATGACACGCCACAGCACACCCTCGAGGTGTGCAGTCACTGGGATGGGGACCGCCGCAACAAAGTTGCTGCCATTGGAGGGGTTGTTCTCGCTGCACAACGTAATCACAGCCGTGCTGGGCGGTGACAGATCCTGGCAGACGGTGGCTTTCTTTTGCGGAGACAGTCGTAGGATAAGTAGGTACACTATTAAACAAGAACTCAATAACATTACATGAGTTATTTCAGTAAGTGAGTAGTGAGTAACCAATCACACGGCATCGAATAACTGATATTCTTTCTACTTGTTTTTGTTGCGGAAATATGATTGAATTGATAGAATATGTATGAGGGAATTGTTTTTAATAATTTTCGTCGATTAGGGTTCCACTAGGAATTCATTTTGAGATAATACCTACTTCGAAAGCTCGCTATTCCCTGCGTAAACAGACCTTGGTTTTGGTTTCGTTTGTAGGTATACTTCGGCGGTGTTGAAATCATAGTTAGTCCTCTAATCCTCTTAAAGTCAGTTTAATCGGTCAAAACAAATTCGTCAGAGCAAGTAAAGCATACATACCTACGCGAATGTCCTACTTGTGCGTTTAAATGCGCTAGGTCCATTGTACTTTCTTTATTTTTTGATCCTACCCATTGATTTGTCAATTTAGTATAAAAACGAGAGAAAACTAATACGAATTCCCCGACCTGCCCAACTCTGCTTGGTACGTGATAGGTTACAGTTATTGTAAATAGCATGCGTTGCGCAAGAAGTGTTTCACGTCGGAAAGGGAAGCTCATTGGATGCTCCACGCTCGGCTGCGCCCGCGTTGTACCAGTGTTCGAAAAATTATGTTATTGGTTCGTATGTAGCAGACAGTAGTAGATGCTACAGGTAGCGTTAGGAAATTAGTGAGAAAAGGGGGGAAACAAAAATCCTACTTAGATCTGAAAAATGTCTGAATACAGTGATAGAATCTTTATTTCCCGTGGCACTACTGAGTGGCACTACCGTCCAAAGATTTCTATTTCAAAATCAAGTTTAACAAAGTCGACGCAGCTCAGCTGCCGCGGAGCTCCTATTTCTGGGTATTTTTGGCCTTTCGGGCCTGCCGAAGATCTAACATAACCCAAACCTACCTCTCATTTACGATATTTATTTTGGTCAGTAGTGCCACCTTAGTAGTGCCATGGGTAATACACTTGATAGAAGACGGTAGGCTTTAAACCCTGAATGGACGGAGGCAAAAAAATTAAGGTATGACTAAACTGTCGCTGATATAATTACTTTAATTACTAATAACAAACTTTGATAAGTAACATTCTCTAGGGCTAAAATTTGCGTGATTTTTTTTTGTAGGTAGGTACTTTATTTATGTTACAAAGGTACTATACATTTAGGTATTTGCATAGTTAGGTAGTTTTCGCGACTTCTCGCGACACCCTTGCAGAGGTTGTGCGACCCCTCAGGGAGTCGCGACCTACAGTTTGAAAAACACTGCTCTAGGGAAACCGGTGTCGCCTATCAGTATCAAAGTGGCCATACGCAAGCTTATGTATTTGCATAAAAAAATATTAAAAGAGAACGAACTCTACAACAATTACTTGTACAGTCCGACCGTACTCGCATTCAGCGTTTTTGTTACAAACGTTTTTGCTTAATTTCCGCTGTTTTAATAAACTCACGTTAAGTATATTTACATCGAATGATTGATAATTAAATAGGCATGTAGTATTTTTAATTTCGGATTCGCAAAATTTAAGCAAGTAGTAATCACTCCATTAGTGTCTAACGGTGAGGGGCCAAATGCAATCGTTAGTCAGGCCACGAAGGCTTTCGACTGTCTTAACTTCTACACTGTCAAAATTAACGAAACTGTGATAGAGGGTATGAGACAGATGTAGTTTGACACGTTTGAGTCTTGCGAAGTGTATTCTATATTTATTAAGGGGTGCGAGTCGGGTTACCTCCACGTGTGGTCAAGAGCTGCGGTTCCTTTTTGGATCCGTCCGGGGGGAAGAGCAGTGCTTGATCCGGTGCACCCTGGGCTTCGGCTAATGATTTCCTGGCAGTTTCTGAGGGATATCATTGACCGTTGGCTAAGAGCCCGACAGGGGGGGGGGGGGTCTTTGACCATTACCGTACAACGTTGCCGACATTTTGTCACAAGATTTTAATCATATTTTTGTTACTTTGACATTGGCGAAGTTGTCGTCGCTATAACGACTTGAAACGCCACAAATAAGAAGAAGAAGATATATTTATTAAGTAAAAATGCATACAAGAATCGGAACAAGAATAATGGCAACCAAATAATAGTCATGTGAAAAAGAAAGATCCCGCAGGACTTGCGCGCCAGGAACTTCCACAACCATAACGAAAAGAACTAGTTGAGCGGACCACTGTGACAACTTAATCTTCTCTCCTCTGAAGACATGCAAGATGTACCTACCCGAAAAACATGCCGAAGAAGGGGGGTGACCGCACCAAAGTGTTAATGTCATGATATAGCATGTACTCTTCAACATTCCCCGTAGCTGCCCAACCTATTCTTCACAGAATCCCTGCTCCGTTCTTGCAGCCAAGGGCTTTAATGTGCCTTCTTGAGCATCTCAATCTTATCGACACTGCTCTTAAGTCTTGTGTAGTGTTGGTATCGTTGGGTCTGTTACATATTTGTATGAAGACATATGTATCGCACAGACGTAGCTGATATGTGTGGTGACGGAACGTAAAATTGTGTGTGCGCTTTTGTTCAATAATATAATGTATTGCCTGTGGTCCTACTAATTTGTCCTCCTCGGAAAAAAATGCTGTCATTATTTTGATGCATTCAATATTTTAATAAAAAAATAGATAGCTTAAGTTAGTTAGGTATCTTCAGTTGCCCGAAGAGCAAAATACCCAGAAAAAGAAGCTCCGTCCTTGGGCGTCCTTGAGCTTCGTCGAAAACCAGTAACAGATGAATAATATACTGATTAAATCTAATAAGATATTTTTTCTATTTATCATGACTGGTCAACTTGCTATATGTTATCTTTGGCACCATTATCAACTTAAAAGAAAACAAGTTTTTAAATAAAGATATCCATGTATTTCGATCTTCTTACAAAATTATTTACAACACCATTATTATGCAAATATTCAATAAATCATACAAATGAGATAAATTAACATTTATGAGGCGCATTTACAACTTACTATGCACTATTACTAAACTATACTAGTTCCAGATCGATAACTAGGTACGCCCGACACCCACTCGGCCAGCAACACCGTGGAAAATCGAAATTAGAATTTTTACAAAGAAGTGTCAGTGTTGCTCGCTTAGAGAGTGCCTGGCTACCCTTAACCGCCACTCAAAAACGTAAGGTATACCTTACGTAGTGAGCTCCTACCACAAAGCAACCTGATAAATGACTGCGTCTCTCTCACATTGACACCTTATTTGTAGCTCAAAAAGATTTATCTATTTTGTATCAAGAGGTGCGACTGTGTGGTAAATATGGCTATAAACTGGTTTCACATGAAAGAGATGCACTGAACGAAAATGAGGTAATTGAAAAAAGAATGCTGCCAATGAAATTCCACTCCAGGCCAATCGTTCTCACATACTTCCTATTTGTTCATATTTATAATATAACGAGTGTATTGGAGACTCAGTAACATGCGCTGCCGGCTTGCGAACTTCTAAGGTGCCGCAAACACACTTGTGCGTTTAAATGGCTCTAAAATTTGACAGCGGCACTATACGAAAGTCACTAAACGCGTAAATGCGTTCCCGGCTGTGAATGCGTTACAGTCTGATAAAACCAATCCTAGGACGCAAATGATTTAATATTTTTGGAATACTGTAAACGCACTACCATCACTGAATAATTTATAATTGCTCTAATAACTTCCTCGTCGGCGGCTAATAAATTAAAACGAGCAGAGAATATTAAGTGCGCTTGAACAGGAACACGAGCTGATGATGTCATTAAGCATATGTACAACGGATCACAATAACAAACACATCGCGGGCAGGGTATTGTAACAGACAATACCCCAATATTAACATTTTTCTGAATAAATTTCAACACAGAGATAAGTAGACGATTATGCAGAGAATTGAAGTAATGAAAACGTGAAGAGCATAGCATTTTAAAAACAAAGAGTTATAGGATTTCAATTCTTATACATTTTTGTCTCGAAGATGGTTTGATATTATGATTATCACGGTGGAGGTATACCGGATTAAATTACATAAAAAATACATACTAGACATCATTGCGAACTATTACGTAATTATCGATTATCTACCATTTTAAGGCCATAAACAGATTTCATATTTGATATTTGGTGTTTCGTCCTTACTTATAATAAAATAACAATACTCAAAATGTGAAAGCCAAAATTACACTTACTATTTTTAACGATTTTTATGATTTATAAAACTAATGATAATAGGCACCCCTTAAGTTCAATTTTTCTGAGAGGAGGAATGTAAACTAAAATGGTTATGGATAACGATCTAAATTATACTAGGCATCCAACACTCTCAACTTGCAATATGTACATCTTAGCAGAGTGAAACCAAACATCTATACTACATTTTTACACTACACTGACTATAACTAGACTATTTATACAAACATTAATTTACACTTGTAGTATGGTATGGTTACCATTAAAGTAATACTTTCATCAAATACGTAAAGGCCATCTACGCGTCGCCACCACATAATCGAGGCGATACTTGGAGTGTTAAAATCATGAGTTGCCAAAGGTAGCAATTCATATTGATAAATAATTATTGTCAAGAACTCCTTGAACAAAAATATAGACATTACAAAAATTTCAAATTATTAATATTCTCGTAAAGACGCAAATTATCTTAAATTATAATTTGGCAGTACGCACGTACAATGCACATTGTTTCATAATATTTTCAATTCAAATAAATTGTGTATACATTACACTACCATGTGTTCAGTCTTTCCTTCGTTATTTACATGGACAACGACACCAGCGACCGTCGAGTGAACGGCTCGCGCGGGTTCGCCGTCGCGGCTGCAAATATCACAATGATTGAAGTCTGACTACTGACTAACATCATATAGCATTACAACTTCTCGTCTTATTTAGATGGACGTCAATCTATTCATAACTTATATTATGGGCTTGTTATGGCCTAATGTTTCACACTTAAACATTCAATTTGTCATGTAAATATGGCATGACTACAATGAGTTGGTGTAACATCTCATTATTTTCTCTTGTTCTAACGCGTTGACTGGTTATAAATTGTATAACTGAAACAATTCGAGTCGACAGCCGTTTACTGATGTGTTCAAGTACTATACCTTAACAAAACTTTAATATTGGTATTGTAAACTGTACAGCTGTATTAATCTTTAGCTGCGTTGATGCTGCAGTCTCATTTCATGATTGATACCCGTTTAGATTTGATGAAAATGTATTTGTTCTATACACTTGAACACACGGTCAACTATGGCCAACATAAAGAGGTCAGAATCAAAGACTTACAGTAAAATGTAAGTGTATGTCAGATTGAGGCGGTCTAGCCTAGTGCGAGCTAGAGTGCATGCTGTGTTGTGCTTTCTTCTTGCGTTGCGCGAGCATGTCGTAGAAAGGATTGTGACTGATAGACCGTCGTAAGCACTCGATCCATTCGTCTCGCTCCTCCGCGGTAGCTGCCGACATTCTGAAAATTAAACAGCAACATTAAACATTTTGACGTACCGGATAGCCTAGTGGTTAGTGACCCTGACTATGGACCTAGACAAGAGGTATCGGGTTCGAATCCCGGTATTTGTATGATGAATACATATATGTATGAGTCATATGTATTTAAGTAAGTATTCATCTACACTATATAAAAGTATGTTTATCCGTTGCCTGGTACCCATAGTACAAGCTTTGCTTAGTTTGGGGCTAGGTCAATTAATTAACCTCAGTTGGTTAGGCAGTGGCGTGCAGACGGAGTCGCTAATGTAGGCAGCGGTAAGGTGACGTAACACAATTTGACCGCGCTACAATTTACCCTGACGACCCCCACTTGAGGCCCTAGGGTTAGTGGCGTATGTCCAGTACGCGTGGTCCGTGATCCGATGGTACCACTAATAGGCGCCAAAGGACCTCGGCTAGTTCTCTCAGATTGATAGTCCCTACGAACAAACATCCCTACACGCGTAAATAATCACCGAAAAATCCTGCATTAAACTTACCTGTAAACGGTATGTTTTCCCTCGACAACCTTGCCTTCGGAGTCCGTCTTGCAAGCCTTGATGAGGTCAGCGCCTCCGCTGGCGTATAACTCCAGACAGTGTGGCCGCTGCCGATCGCTCGCTGGCCGGACCTGAAACGTTAAATAGATCTAATAAGGAAATGTATCATGATTCAATATACCTGTCAGGTACCTTATGAACTTTAACGTTTCCTTGTTGGGCATAGGCCTTTTTGAACGAGGTTCGGGCTCTAGTTAAGGCGCCGGTTCAGAGCGGATTGAGAACCTTAGACACATTATCTGTGTTCATGTGGAAATTTCAAAACATACATACCGAAATAATCATGACCCCGGGATCGAACCGCGGCGTTAGACGCTTAAGTATAACCACTAGGCTACTACGGTTTTTACTTCTGTTTAAAATAAATAATTATTTTAGTCTGCGAATACCCACGGGGGCAAACACCTTTGACTGTTAGCGAAAGTTTGGCTTAAAACATGCAAATATTTTAATAGAACATTGAATATTGTTTACGCGATTGCGGCTTACACGCCCCGCTAACGATGCTTTTACTCGGCTAAATGGAGTTCGCTATCCAAAACCAGCGTCAGTAATAGTAATGACCTATTTTTATTAAGTAAAATACCAAGAATACTTACAGATATGTTTTCTAATGGAATGATGCCACGAGGCTCTTTGTCTGTCGTGTATTCGAAGTAGTACAAACAGTTGTCGTTGAGGATAAACCACCGTCTCTTCCACGACTTGTATCTGTAATTAACAAGTAGATTAGTAATTAAAACAGATTTGATGATTAATTTTACTTGTACAGTATTTACGTGATGTGTCACAAATCCTGTGATGTGATTGAATCAAGGAAAAAAATCGTACTGCAAAAACCTAAACTGAAAAAGCAATAAATCTTGTGAAAATTACCCTCATTGCGTCGCGCAGTCAAGTAAAAATGGTCAGAATTTTAAATTATTCCTCTCCTCGAGCCAAAATACAGAAATAGAAATATGAAACTCAACACTCCTTCGTCCCTTTGCTTAAAGAGCACCAATGTCGTTGAGTGTGAAAATTCAGGGCGTTCGCCATCTTGCTACTCTTGCAAACATTATTAACAATGAACAAGCACAGTTGCAGTTGTTTGTTTTAAAGTGTCTTATTTAATGTCAGTGAAATGCAAATCACTAATAATCCGAGCCATGTATAAAATTTTTGGATGCTAAAATTACTTTAAGTAAGTAAGTAAGTAAGTAAGTAAATGCTTTATTGTACAAATATAGAGAAGTAGAGACAAATCACAAAAAAAGACCTTAAATATACGCACAAAGGCGAACCCTGCCCTGCCTGCCTGCCTGTGCCTGTTAAGCCCTGTACTTCATATACATTCCCTATTTAAAAAGTTCTTAACCATGTCACACCACGTTATTTATCTTGAAACGCCCACTTTCTTGGTTGTTTGTTAAGTGCAAAAAACCTTGCACTCACTAAAGTACCTATTGAACTCGATCCCACGTAAGATTACCGGATTCGTAAAGTGAACGTACCTGCCGCCTTGCTTCCAAAGCCATCCCTCCTTATCCGGATTGAAGAACGTGTGCATCAGATCATTACCGTCGTCCTCCGGTATCTTGAACGGCTCCGTCTTTATAGACTCGTATAATGACTGAAATAGAATAAAAACGGTTCACAAACAACGCCACAAATAGATACACAAGTTAAAACCGTCCACGAGTCTATCGTTCTAATAACACGATACAAAGCAGCGAAGTGAAGTACAAATAAATGTCAACGCGGTAGGTGCCGATAGTAGTGTCGTAAACAACCACTTTATAGATAATGCCCGGACAATGTTACGGTTTACGTCACTATAAAAGATTACGCTCTACATTTCGCGTAAACTGTTCTGTCCGCGGTGCGTAATCGATTCTTTAATGTCATGGTGCAAGTAGCTTGTCATTTGGATACGGGTAATTTGAGTATTTTTTATTGGACAGCAAATTCTTGACAATGCTACTGACATACATCAAGTGAATTGCCGAGGGGAATAACGTTTGAATAACGTTTGACGTAGCCCAGTATTTTGTTCCGGGGACTTTTGTTTTTAGAAATAAAATACTCGTTTTAAGAGACATGGTAACCGCCTATTCTATTTCTCGTGATTTGAATTGGCCCCGAGTGAGCCTAACTTTTCAATAAAGTTTTCCCGCGATATCTACACAGCTCTCATTTGATTTGACCGCATGAAAACAAAGGAAAACCGCCAGTCCTTTTATCATGAGAATAGTCAAGCTCTGAGGTAACGTATGTGGTCTATAAATAGTTTATTAGTATAAATGGAACAAGTACTCGTAACCGTTAGTAAAATCTCCATCCCATTTGGATGCCATATTCACAAAATACCGGATTCCCAAAATATCTGATTCTTTTTGTATCCCACCCGTTATCTGGGCTCCGAGTACTGGAATTGAATCAGTAATAAGTTGTAAACTCGTAATGAATACCTATTAAGCTGCCGACCGCTTTTGTTTTTAATGTTATGGCTGCGAGCTGCTTTAGAGGCACAGATTTGTCGATATCGCTCAAAATGCAATGGTTAGCACAAAGAAACTGCGCACGTGTCAAGATTCGTGACTGTGTCTGATTTCGGAAATCTAAATCTAGGATGCAAACTCACCAAGAGCAATTCATGTGGTAGATCCCCTCCGTTGTTGATGCCGCGGTTCATGGCAACAAACTGTTCTGGCGCTGGTTTGTCCTTGACGCTGGGGTTGTGCAGCGACGTGTTCAGCATGATGATCGCGAAACTGAGCACGTAGCACGTGTCAGCGTTGGTGAAGATATCGGGGTTTAGCTGGCAGTAGCGCTGCGCGAAGCATTCCATCATGCGGTCTATCTTCTGCGCTTCGCCCGGTAGACGGAAGCTCCATAGGAACTGCCTGGAATCGGAAAGTGGTAAAGTTGAAAACACATGTTAAAGAGCCCTTGGCGCCCTAATTGCAAAACAAAGTTTTGAATTTGAATGTAAAACAGCTCTCCCTTACAGATTACAGATGTAGTTTTAAAGGGTGCGTAACGATGTATATAAAAATTTTTGGTATAATATTAGTAGCAATAACGCTCATTTGATATAATTATTAAATCATATAACAACACTTAATATATTTACATATGACATAATTATCATTTCTTATAATGATCATTTCATATAATATCATTTAATATAACATTCTTTAAGTATAATGCTTATTTCCTATAATGAACTTATGGTATAACGTTATTTTTATAAAAAGTAGGTTAGGTTAGGTTTGAACTGCGTCCCCCAACAAAAACGAACTGCTATTATATATTATGATTTGTATATAAAATGAGCGTTATACCATATAATCGTTATAAGAAATAAGCGTTATACCGAACGATAAATATACGAAATAAATTTATATATTTTAAAATTATACCAAACGTTTATTATACACAATGAGTGATTATACCCTTTGAAATTATATCAAATGTTGATATATCGATAGAAAATATATTAAATATTTTTATATCAATCATTACACACCCAGTTTTAAAGTTTGCAAATAAATGGAAATGTTTTTAAACGACTGAACAGCATAGTGGTTTAAGAAACCTGAAAACTTGAGGTCACGGTCACGGGTTCAATCCCTAGCCAGAGCACATATTATATGTATGAAAAATACAAATTTACATACAATTCTCAAGTCTTGCATGTTTTATTATGTCTTCAAATATATGTATTTAAATAAGTAGGTTTATAGTACCCATAGCGCGAACAGTGCTTGATTTGGAAGTAGGTCAATTGGTGTCCATTGTCTCATGATATTAATAAATTGTTCTTTATTTGCAAAACAGTACATAGCTGAGCGCTTATCGAATATTAAAAAAAAAAACTGAAATGGTTAACCACACATAATTTATTAAGTACCTACTTTAAATCGGACAAACTCGCGAGTGAACGGAAAAAAAATAAGGATATTTAAATAAAAACATGGCTACTGAATTGCCACTTTCAGAGCACTAACATATTTTCCGAGTAAACATTGAAAAACCAACACGAATTGCAACAGTAAAGGCAAATTGGACAATCCAGAACCAGTTTGTTGGTGGAGGAAAAATATTTGGCATAGCCAAATATCCAGAGTCGGTTACCAAAAATACGGTAGAAATGTTTCCTAGAAGTTCGCACGGAGTTGTTTACCGCAGCGAGCCGAGCTAAGCAAACTAACAAAATAAGATATACGATCACCTGCTCCCCATAACTCTTTACTTCGTGACGCAGTTTTAGTGCATTCGAAGACGAAATGTAAAGCGTGATCTTTTTGGGTTTTACCGCTCAAAAGTATTAGTCCAGGAAAGTCATAAAGTTAACATGATGTTGCTCGCTCGAACGATACAAGCATATCAATGTATTTAAGCTTCCACGGTCAGCTTATTCACATAGATAAATGTTACAATATTATGTTTAAAATATTCAATATTTGTTTCGCGAGACCAAGTCGTGTGCCCTTGAATTAGAACCAGACCGTTGCATGCATAATCAATAATGACTAAGTACACGTCATAATCATAACGTAGCACGTACAAAACAGCACGAAACTAGAACGCTATTTTAAAACGGTACTATTAAGATTTTGAATTTTTACAGAACTAGGTAAAATGCATTCAACCTCAATACGTTAATTATAAAAACCTACGATTTTTCACATCGGAAAGTAGTCTGACATCTAGCCAATTAGTTTGGCCACGTTAGCCGTAAACATATTTATAAAAAAAACCTCTAGCATTTACGTCAAAAACAAAACGGCTAGGTGCATCATAAACATTTCACAAATATGGCCAGATGACTCATTTGTTATTTTAAGACTCACCTAAGGGCCTGTACGAGTATGAGATCCGTGAAGTCGTGTAGCTCGACGAACGCCCTTAGCACGGCCTCGTTGAAGTCTGACCGTTCCCCGAGGTAATCCCCGATGGCCGTCTTACTCAGTCCCTCGCCTTTATGCAAGAACTGTGCCACGTCCTCTGGCGTTCTTTGGAGAAGACCGTTCTCGTACAGGTATTCGATACCTGGAAATAATAAAAAAAAGATTGTCATAAAAATATATAATTTAACTATGTGTAACAAAGAGTTTACTTCAATTACTAATAGATATTCTTAACAACACAGAATATTCCTGCCATTTTTAAACGATGATGATCAGTGATTCAAATATCCCAGCAAAACAAAACAAGAAAATTTCAATAGTTAATTTACGTTGGTATTTTTTGTTAAATTAAATAATACAGCATAGTTTATTAATGTAAAGGATCGAACGATCAATGAGTTATTATTTCCCGTTTTCTGAAATTGTATTCTCTGGTGCGCGTGCCTAAGACAAATCATCTTTTAACGTGCAAATCCGTAAAATCTCAGAGCAAATATGCAAATGCATAAGAACAAAAATCTTCATACCTCTAAAATTCGTTTAGGTATAAATTGTAGTAATTCAGTGAATCTAGCAAACACGTTATTTGAGTAAGCAACCGGGTTATAGGTACTTTATGTATACCACTAATCGTAATGTGTTTAATCAATCGTGTGACCGTCATAACCATAGCCATAACCTAACCTCATAAACGCTCGCCAGAAAATAGTAGGCAATATTTGTTAGATCCGTCTATTAAATTATGACTTCATAGTAACAATACCTACAGTACAATCATGACTCCATATTATGACTAGTTTCATAAGTCTACGTCATTCTCATCATACTAAATATTTGTTAAAGTAGTTATTAGTTACAGTATACATTACTATTTGGTTGCAGGGTAACGACTACGAACACTTCAAATTCAAATTCAAATTATTTATTAAAATAATCAATTGTACAAATAAATTATAAATGGTTAGTAAGCACTATATTATGTCTATCTATGTATTAGTAAGTACACAACAAAGTTAAGAACTAAACTAATGACTCGACATAAAACAAGTGCGCCTGCGCTTACAACGAAAGTATATTATAAACTGTGCGTAGAGTAATTAAATTAAATGCCTAAACTAGGATACGAAAGTACCCTGTATCTTAGGCAAAAGATAGGGTCTATGATTAAATATTAATTGATACAGGGAGTATTATTTTCTGTACAAAGTTAAAAATCAGCATTTTTATCACATTTTAAACTAAGGATTACCTAATGATAAATAGTTAATTAACTAAGTTATACAACTATCTTCAGCAGGTTTTCGGTTTCCTCGTAAGACAAACTTTGCAACCACCCTGACAGAATGACTTTACAGTTGCCATAGTTTGAGTCATAAATATTAAGGAGTCTGTTAATTTTATTGTAAAGGAAGGGACCCAAAAACGAGGAGAATTTGCGCCTAAAAGCATGATTGGTGCGGAGTATCTTAAATACTATGTCAGAGCGCCTTTTGCTGAGGATATTAGAGTTGTAGGGAGCCGACATGTGCTGTTTTAGGATGATGCTCAAGATGAAAAGCTGGCGAACCGTGAGTACTCTGCAGGACTGGAACAGTTCTTTGGTAGGGAAAAAGAATGGCCGAGAGGTAGAGACCTTTAAAATAGCTCTTTGAGCTCGTTCAAGAACTATGAGAGTTGTCTTCGCGGCACCACCCCAAGACGTTATACAATAAGACAATAAGGACTGACACAGAGCTGTGTAAACTGTGTACACTGGCAGTAAAATTTATACCTTCCGTTAAGAATAAAGCTCACTCCTTTTTACATTAGGCAGGTACAATGCTAACGTGTTTTTATTTACCGCCTTTGCTTTCGGATATTGGAAAGTGATATACATTCATGTGTACTTACATCGACAGAAAGGAAAACGAAATTTACGGTCCCATTCACGAATCACACTTGATTATTCAATAAGACACGAGTCGAATCTCGATACACGATCGGTTGTAAATGGTGTATGAATGAACAGTGACTTTAAGAGACCGTACGTTTCTTGAAATTCTGTATGAAAACAGGAGTATTGAAAGCATATAAAAGCAAGCACGGTAGGACGCATAAACCCAACCGGGAAGTTCAATAGAACAATTGTCGCGTTGTTGCGTCGTATCGACTACAAATACCTGGCAAAACAAATGTTAATATAGCAGCATTAGCGCGATACACAATTCCAAAGCTGCAGTACAATTTTCTCCAAGTTCCGCTCTCTTGCAACGTTGCAGTTAAATATTTTGCGGCAAGGGTAGCACTGCGTAATTTTTTCCGTCTAAACAGCATACGGGCAGTGTAGAACGAGGAGCCTTTATAAGTTTCAGTGCTGTGCATTAAAGTGAAACGCGATCCTGAATTTAAAAGCCTTTGAAGGAGTGGCGACACTTAGGAGTGATACGAGGTATGAGAGCAGTCGGTGACCGGCTCTGTATGCACGTATTTCCGCTGTAATTGCAGACCGGCGGAATGCATTGCCATTCGAACAATGCATGCAAAAATATTGCGTAAAATTTATTCAAACTACGTGCTTCAGTTTGAACAATCATTTTGTAAGGGTGTAGTGTATTGTATAGTGAAATGCCAACCGTTCGGATTAACCTCATTTCCTGGAACAAATTTATTTTGCAATACAGACAGGTTAGTGCCTCATAAATTTAATAGTATTCATGTTATCCAAATATACTGCTAAACTTGTCGTTCCTCAACATTAAACAATAGTACTGATTTGCAGGGTTTTTGTGTACGTAGACAATTTCTGTTTTGTATTACCTCCAAAAAAGTTCAAATCAATGCGCCATGAGTGGTGATGCTCATTCACCGTCAGATAACCAACTAGAACGTTTGTATCACACACAACAACATTTGTTTGTATCTCATTGTACAAAACAAAGTCGCTTTCCGCTTATGGATTTTGATGCAGTTTTTTCTAATAGATTGAGTAATTCAAGAGGAAGGTTTATATGTATAACTCTAAGCAGACCAAGTCGCGGGCAGAAGCTAGTTTTCATAAAAAAAAAGTGATTTAATTGTGCATTTTATTATTGTTGGACGTCTTGAGCAGTGCAAGCAGAACGGTACAGCCATATTAGAACCCAGACTGCTTTGTGGCTTATAAACGTAGCAAATATTATGTAACCGACTGAAAACCATTACCACAAAGTAGTCGCTCGGTTCAGATGACAGATCATAATAAGTAAATAAACACTCGAAAAGTGTAAACTATTGATTTTAATTAAATGTGTCGTAACTCCCACGCACTGCGCCTTGGTTATCTTACGTCACGGCAGCACGCCCCCGCACTAGGCTGAATAGGATACGCAGGCGTCGTCTACCAGACGCCTCGACGAGGGCCCAAAACACGTGGGCGGAGAAATCTCATTTCAGCCACCAAACACAATAAAACACAAAGCTCCAGACTATTTATATCTACGGCTACATCCTTCAATTTCATTTACAATACAATTCAATTCTAAACTCCTGCAAGAAACTAAGCAGGTACCTATTTGACCGGATCACATATTGGATTTGAAAGGTCAATGAAATTTAACTGCGCCACTACTTGACCCGAGTATACCCCGACATCTACGAAAGTCAAACGTGTTTTGCACAAAACGAGAGTACAAACTATACATATATGTATGACGCTACATTTGTCTCTTTAATATAAAGTCCCTTCTCGAGTATAGTAATCTACACACATTTATTACTAAACGAGAAAATATGAGTCGCTCCTCTGTTTTGCGCATTTCGCATCGCTCGATACGGGGCATTAATCTAGCGAGGATCCAATCACTCTTAACAGGTTTTTTGTGACGTGGATGTTATGGATACATTTACCTGCCAGGTCATTATCCTTGAAGGTGTGCTATCAATTCGCACAGACCAAAAAAGTAGGTAACAAAATAGAACCGGATTTATTGCCAACATAATATTAGCAGTCAAAATGCAGATAGTAGTGTCACTAGTGGCTCTGGGTCGCACTCGAACGAAAGCGACAAATTATTGCGACTTCCATGGTAACTACAATACTTCTTATTCTCATCATCCTATAAATAGGTCTAATGAATCGGTCGGTTGTCACAAGTCGCCCAAGGAAGTAACTGCCCTAAGGTAATAACGTCCTGCTTTGTTATGGTTGCAAAGGACGACCTTATCGTGACGAGAAATATTCGGTGACATTTTCACCGGGCGGGTATCGCGGTAAAGTATTCGAGTCGCATTGCGACCGTCATTTCTGTCAACGTTCACGAGAACGTACATTTCTACTGAGTTGCTTTGAATACATAAAGGAGAATATGTTTTGTGTACGTTTTCATCACCAGTAGCCGAGTTATCAGATACCTACTAACGCTGATAATCCAGACCCTGATGACAACGTGATTAATTATTGCCCCGTAGACCCTCGGTAGGCCATTAAGTTATACTCCTGTTATTCGCAGTTCTCCTAGTCATGGTAATCAACGGAAAAATTAGGTACGTAATTTAGTCCGCAGAGAACAAAACACATTATGAACCATCAGAGAGGCAGTAAAATTATTTCCCGAGGGAAAGAAACCCTCAAAGTCACGTGCCATGCAAGCATTATATGAATTATGCATGTTCATTGCATATTCAAAGGGTAACGCTGAAATATCATAAGGAAGCCAATTATATTCGATGAAAGAACATAATGCCACATAGAAATATTTTTAATTAAACACAGTAATATTGTCAGCAATAAAGTAATTTACTATAATTTTTTTCATACAATAATTAGCAAAAACAATGCTAAGCATATTATGGCGAAAATACAATCTAAATCGCAGATAATGCATTCTTACTACTTTATGCCTAGTGCCTACTTACAATTTATCTATAGCTAGGAATAACGCACAAGCACATAACTTTGAACGTCACAAAATTATTGAATTGCAAATCACTAACGCACGATTGTCGATTTGCAAGCGAACATGCAAAATCAACCTATCCAAACATCCGTTAGACCGGACACTCGATACTCACAAGTTCACAGAAAGCTAACATTTACAAGAACGTACCTACTTGGTGTGGAAATGCAATAAGAAAACTTAAAGTGGGTGTACGTAGACTCTCACGTTGCGGCGTCATTAGGAAATTGTCCAGGGATGGAGACTTTTGTGAACGCAGTCGAGAGATGCTCGAGCATGAGTCGGGGCTGTAGTATGTATTCAAGAAAGTTAGTTCGGGGCGGCTTACTCGCAGCTCATACGTACCCTGCTAGCTTTGAGTCGCGATTTCTTTACGAATGCGACCTAATTAGCCTGTGTGAATGTTTTGGACTTAATTAAAGCATTTAACAGCAAATTACAGTAGCCAGACATTCAGTTAGCAACGGTAATCTTTTATTGATCTTTGTAATTTGTAATTAGAAGTGATTTAAGTGCACTAAATAAATAACACATTAAGTCTATGGTAATGACTGATGTCATATACTTTTACTGTTTGTACTTGAGATCACATTTATCTGAGGCCACCTCGAGCCAGCTTTAATAACCGGATACCGATACATTATAACTAAGGCAGCTAACGTTGGTTAAAGGCGGACCGCAAAGATTCATAATTTCCACGTTGTTTATTATAACGGTATGCGGCCTTGCGGTGTTGTTATAACAGTTACGAGAGATTATTTTATAATTATTCATAACTAAACCGATCATAGGTGTCAGAAGTCAATGTTTGTTTATAAGCCGATAAATGCACTCTTTTGTCAATGATACTGGTATTATTGTGTTTCCATTACCTATTTAATAATAAATGAGCAATACGAAATTTGTTTCTGGATCTTTCGGTTCGAAATGATATTATTGACTGACTATGCTTTCAATCTTCTCACATCCTTTATGACGCAAGTAAAAATCCCGCGAGGTAGAATACACGAGGCTCTCACGTATCAAATATGTAAGAAAATACATTCTGTTTCACGAAAGTAAATACTTAACGGTAAAAGGAAGGCAGCAATCATGTTGAATTAAGGAGGATTCGAAATGATTTTCTTCTCATAAGGAATGTATTCGTGTTACTAATGAGGAGTTATTCAAGTAATTGTGTCGCAGGAGGTAATTTATAGCCCATTGCTCGCCGACGTCGGTTAGCAGGTGAATAAGTGCAGGAATAGAACAATTTGCGACGCAAGACGACTGACCTTCTGTGGGAACGCAACACCTGCATACGTCGTCCGAATACCTTAGGAACAACATCGAGAACAGTTACGAAAAATGTTTCGCCATTTTTCCAACAGCTTGACTTAAGTATTGTTGTGTGTAGTAAACATGTTTGTCATTATAACACAGCTATAGTCACACTACACAATACCTAAAACTCTCGAAAACTAATAGTTTAAACATCGGAGATAAGGAATTTACGCATTATTTGGGCTTTTGTTTGTTAGGTTATTTTTCTGAATCATAAATGAGTAACAGGCGGACGTACGCGATAAAATTAATGACCACAGGGAAAACCGAACGGTTGCGTTGCTAGAAAAAGATGGTTGAATTGGAACATACTTACTTTAAATCTATGGACCAAAATGGAGCTTTATTAGCTTCGTACACATGTTTCAAAAACGACCAAATGATACATTTGATGGAATATACAAGAAACGATGAATAGATAGAAATGTTTACCTAAATGCAAGTGTAACTAAACAGGCTAGTGTCAAATAGTCTCACCTTTCTTAGGGTCCATGTTGAATTTCTTCCTGCCTATGCTCATCTGTTTGGCTTTGCTGTTTTGCTTGCACTCCTCCTGCCCGTCCAGGGCCTCCAGTTCGGCCACCACTTCGCCGAGCTCATCTTTAAGTTGCTGAAATATATAAAAAACATATTTTCAAGATAAAATAAAAACATCATGTGCTATAATTGCTACAGGAAATCTTCGAAGGAAAACGTATGATTAGTAATGATCAACAGTCAACTATTTATGCGGGCAGTAAAGTAGGTATATCTATCATATGCTCTTATATTAATCTACATCGCAAGTATGGTTCATAAATTTAATTGAAATGAAAGAATGTTTTTCATTTGCTACATCATTAGCAATGCATATTACTACAGACATATTTGCTGCCCGCAGAAGCATGGCGTCGAATAGTCGAGCTACTGGACAGTTCTCACTGACAGGCGAGTAGGTTATGTAATAGGTTATGTTCTCAATGCAAATAAACCGGATAAACCTAAAATGCGACTTTACAATAAAAAATAATTTGTTCCTAGTTATGGTTCGGCTAACCGCAATTTAAGGAAAACAACGCCGCAGGCATTAGCGTAACTGACATATTATGTATGGGACTATGGGAATGATTTAACATATAAATTTTCGAACCAAAAAAATATCGCTAAATTTGCAAACAAGGAATCTGAGTAAAAAGTGAGAGAACATTTCGGAAGCTCCGGTCACCCTCCGCTTTAACTCTAACCCAGAATTACCAGCTTTTCCTCGTACATAACCAAGTTACATTAACAGCGCTGGTAGCAACTATAGATGATTAATTTGGATTAACTCAGGTTTAGACGCGGCGAACATGTTTGAATTACGTTAGAAAGTCTTTATTTTACCTTAGAATGTCCTAGTAATGTAACTTGGTTATGTACGAAGAACAAGGGGAATTACCTTACTGAAAGCAGGACAAAGTAGGTTGAAAGTAAGTTCGTTTATCACACAACAATTTGAATACATTTTTGATACGATGTCGATAACATATGTCACACTGCTTGAGACTTGAGAGAAAAAAATCACAAAGTTATTCGCTGTTGTGTTCGATCTACTGCTTCACACTTACTGTCAGGAGTACTAATACAAACAATGAAACAACATGACATTACTGTTCGACCACAACTAGTCACATAGACGCGTTTTTCCTTCAAAGTACGCAGCGATGATGATGAGCTACAAATCGTCAACGTAACAAATGCGTAATTTCCAGTATTTCGTTCTTACTACGACAACAGTGGTTATTATCAAATATTAGCAGGGAAAGTGCCCAGTGCCCACTGTTTCCACAAAGTAGAGTCGACTCTATTCATTATTTAAAGTAATTCTTGCCTGAATGCTGGCAACTCTTTGATCACCCAAATTATTACAGTAGCGCGCTAGTCTTTTAATCTTGTTGATTGTCCCCTCATTTGCCGAGGGAGCCAGCCACAATTAAATTAATAGTTACACGCAAAAACGTCTTTCGTAGACAGAAGAGGGGTAATTAAGGGAATTCAGTCGGGACAGCGTAAATTTAGGTAAATTGAGGCGAACAAAGTTTCAGCATTACAGGGCGTGGTTTCATAAATAAAATGGTACAAAAAAAAAATGCAGAGTCAAAAAGGCAAGCAATTTGCAATCAACTCGCACAGTTTACGTGTTACCAAGACCGATGTAATTAGTGGTAAGCAAGTAGGTTTTTTCTTAGAATGTTATCTTTTCCTGACATTTCTTTATATACATTTACTAGATATTACAAAATAATTTCCGGGGTTGGGTAGTGTGTAACGAATGACCTACGCCCATACCACTCAACCCTCAGAAACACTACCAGTGTATAAACTCTCCAGTTTAGCAAGAAATTTTACATTTTACAATGAATTCATTTAAAATAGATAATGATTTGAATCTCAATCATTTCCGCACTTATTTCAATTTATATAGTAGCAATATTTTAAGCATATCTGAAAATTATAATTATCTGAAATTTATAGGTCTCTTTGTCCTGTAGGGGGCAAACAAGATCCCGCTAGAAACAAGGTAAACAATGAGCCGAGCCGCCACGGTCTAGCTGCTGGCTCCCCGACTACGCTAACATAATTTGCGGTCCGCTACCTATTCCCCCTAGAGACATGATACTCTCCTTGTCTAGACAATGAAGTAATAGCAAACATTCTAGCGTATACGCCTTAGGCGATTCAACTTCGTGAGAAAATTGTTTCAAGTTTACACTGCACGTCTACTTTATCTCAGGTATTGCGAGTTTCCCGCGCTCCATCAAGGTAAAGTGATTGATGTAGTAATAAATATATATTTTTGCAGTATCATCATAAAACCTGCTAAACGTTCTGATTACTATACTTTGCTATTAATTCTAAGGTTATTCCTATAGATGTTTGAAATGGCGATAAGTTCGGTGCAGATAATGGAATGTTAATTGAATGTGTATGTTACAAAACTGCTAAAACGTATGTGTTAAATTCCTTGAACTTAAACATTTTATTTTTATTAACCCGTCCAAATAAAGCAAGATTATAATTTAACCTACGCGTTTACAAACTTGTTTAACGAAGGTAAATTGTCCTATAATAAAACCAACAACTTTAATACACGAGGTTTAATTATTGTGCAGTTGTAGCCAACCAATGGGAAATGTTTTTTAAATAAGAACTATCATAGATTTCTTCATTTTAGACCCAATAGTAAAGGTGTTAACAGTCTAAAATCAATTTGTCATCTTGATGGCGGTAAGTGCTTTTCTAAACTCGCTCTACAAATAAGGAATGGAAACAATGTAAGTAGTCACAGAAAAGGCTCGGTTTACTCGCAGGACAATCCACAGCTGAATAAAACAATACCTACCTGCTTCCTAAGCCATGCGCGAGCCGAACGTGACCGCTTTAGAGAGAGCAACAGGGTTGACAATGGAGTCGATCCGTTTTATGGATTTATCAACGCGTTTGCAGGCACAGACGTTACCTTTTAAAATGTTCTGTCTAGACTGGTTTTTCCGTGCAGCAGGTGCGTAAATCCTCATCATAGGGAAAAGCCCTCAGGGCGTAAAGCTGCGCGAGCCTGAGCCGAAGGTAATAAAAGAAGATATAGGAAAATTAAGCCCGGGCCTTTTGGTTAAAGGGGATAAGAGCCAATAGGTTCAATACGGACGGTTTTTAATTTAAAGAACGAATTTTCATTCTGATTTATAACTGGAATTGGTCAAGGTTGAACTATGTAGAGTGTGTAAAGGTTTCCAAATATAACCAGCTTATGTAATTTTAGAATCAAGATAACGTGAAAAATGGGTTCGCATGTTTGGTTTAAGAAAGCTAACCTTTGCCCTAAGTCTCAAAAAAGTCGCTGGTGAGCACAATATCACGCGAATAAAATTTATTTGCACTAGCTACTCCTAGAATACGCCTTACAATAGTAACAAAAAAACTCTAGGTAGGTACATTGTACAGAACGACTGTTTTTGCAATAGCTGTCAGTACGTTTAATTATTTTTTAGACTTCAAATTTACTTTTTTGCCAATCAATTAATTACATCAGACGCAGAAACATTGACTCTTTAAGAAAGACGTAACATTGTTGTAGTGGCACTTTCGCTGTAAACTTGAAATGAACCTTTCACCAATATCATGCTGATATCAAAAGTGAATGTAGTACAGTCATCACTGTTCCTTGTCATCAGATCTATAATAGTGAACATAACGTAACAATAGCGCTTTCACTTAGCCAGGAGTCGAGCTAGTCAGGCTGAGATGCGTTGCAGCTATATTAGACAATTGGAGGTCGAGGTCACTCGTGTAACACAACATCAAGAGCTCACCGAGAGGACGTTTAACTGCGGCAGCATAAATAGAGTGCGTACGGTAGGTATCCCTCGCGAAGATTAATCGAAGCAAGGCTTTGCAATCTCGTCTAGACCATCGGCTGAGATAAAATGGTCTCGTTGATGCACTTGCATGACTAATAGCCGCAGTCGGTAGATAAGCCAGTTTCTCGATCGAAATAGCTAAATTTATCTTGTTGGTCGTATATCGTAAACACTGTGATTTGTTGTCGCGCGGCTCATTTAGATGCGATGCGAGCTCAGCCAGTAATGGGCACCGATTAAGTCGCACGCTGTATAAATAACCTGCCGCACAAAATGTTGGAGCATTTGTGAAGAAATAGCGAACACGTGTCCCACCTTAACATGTCGCTAAACAGTTAGGTACAGTAAAAAAATACCTCGCTTTGTTCTTTTTTTATTTGAATGCCACGTTTAAATAATGATCTGATTTTACTTTCTCAAACCGTTATTGAAAATTTCCTTTCTAATAATTTGTTTGAGCTAGGAATTCAGAAGATTAAAAATTTGAAGTAAACGACCAACTTAAACACTCGTTTGTTTGAAATAATTATGTGCCAAAATTACTCGTCAACAATTCCATTTTTGACGATGAACTTTGATCGAATATGTTTCGCATCCATATTAATATTACAAAATGTGAAAGTGTCTGTCTGTCAGTTCGTTACCTGTCCACCTTTAAACCGCTGAACCGATTAATTAACGCGAAAAGAAAATATGCTACAAACAAAAAATGACGATGGGGAAATAATCTAACAAGCCACAGGATAGTTTTTATCCCGAAGAATTGCATAGTTACAGCGGGATAGCGGGATAACACCGCTGTAACTATGCAATTCTTCGGGATAACGATAAGTGAATTTTGCGAAGAAGAAGTCGCGGGTAACAGTAGGTACTGTATAAATTTACACGATGGGACTTCATAATTGTTATCGTATGTTTTCATACACACGTACAATAAATTAAATCTGGGAACTTCTGATTCTGATATCAAATGAGTTTCACGGTAGGTAATTTCGATTCGAGTCGTCATTTCCGTTACAACAATTTCTGCACAATATGACCCGATAAATTTACATCATCATTCGCTTTCTATGCCAAATCAGTGCGGATTGTGCAACATTTTATACTAACAAAGCAATAATCAAGGTAGTTTATAGAGCGCGTTCACGGAAAAAAAAACTTAGCTGTGGTAACTAGGAATTAGTTGGCGCAGCTAAATTCCTTCGAAACTATAGGGACATCGAAGTATTTAGCTATCGTTGCAAAGAGTTTTTCGCTACCGAAACTTGGCTGTGATAGCAAATATTCTTAGTTGTGATCACTTAGAAGTTTGGGAAACTTAGCAGTGACTGCTAATCATATTAGCTAAAATTAGTTGTGGCTGCTAAGTATATTAGCTATATTTAGCAGTGACAGCTAATTTAATTAGCAATATTTAGCGGTAGCTGCAAACAAATTTGCCGTAGCTGCTAATTACTTTAGATGTGACAATCAAAATAATTCGTTGCATCGGCGAAAGTGTTGGCTGTAGCAACTAAGTTAGTTTGATACTCTATCGCATTTCTTTAGCGGTATTCGACAACGAGTTTAGCTGCAGCTGCTAAAAGGGTTTGTTACTATAAGAAAGACTTAGTTGTGAGATGTAATCAAGTTAGTTGTAGCTGCTAATTAAGTTTGTTACAGTTACAAAGAGTCTTAGTTGTGGGATGTAATCAGTTTGGCTGTAAGTACTAATTGGGTTTGTTACTGTAACCAAGAGTCATAGTTGTGGGATGTAATCAATTTAGCTGTAGCCTCTAATTGGGTTTGTTACTTTAACTAAGAGTCTTAGTTGTGGGATGTAATCTGTTTAGCTATATCTAAGTGCTAATTGGGTTTGTTACTGTAACTAAGAGTCATAGTTGTGAGATGTGATCAGGTTAGCTGGAGCTGCTAATTAAGTTTGTTACAGTTACCAAGAGTCTTTGTTGTGGGATGTAATCAATTTGTGGCCCGAGGAAGCGACCGCCACTGCGATACGGCAACCCGTGCACACTCCTGCAAAGTCTGATAGACCGGGCCCGTTAACGTCCTAACGAATTAGAAGCAGTAACGTGCACACTAGGCTACTCAGACTCGCTTCCTGTGTCTGTTACAAGATAATCATTCAAAATCATCTCGGGTATATATGGACGCTCGGTCAACCAAACGATAGCGCGATGTAACTTGCGCGCAGCGCCATCTGTTGGCGTATTTCGTAAGCTCAGTTGCTGTTGGCCTTAATACTTATCGTTACTTATAGTCAAAGCTGCAAAAAGTTCTTGGCTGCCACACTTAAGTCTGATTTGCTACGACTGCTAATATAATATTGCTGTTCATTGCAAAGTAAATTTGTTGGTGCGACTAAGATTCTTAGCAACATTAGCAAAAAAATATTTAGCAGTTGCAGCAAATAATATTAGCTACAGTTTGTGAATAAGTTAGTCAAAGCTGCAAAAAGTTCTTGACTGCCACACTTAAGTCTGATTTGCTACGACTGCTAATATAATATTGCTGTTCATTGCAAAGTAAATTTGTTGGTGCGACTAAGATTCTTAGCAACATTTGCAAAAAAATATTTAGCAGTTGCAGCAAATAATATTAGCTACAGTTTGTGAATAAGTTAGTCAAAGCTGCAAAAAGTTCTTGGCTGCAACACTTAAGTCTGATTTGCTACGACTGCTAATATAATATTGCTGTTCATTGCAAAGTAAATTTGCTGGTGCGGCTAAGATTCTTAGCAACATTAGCAAAAAATTATTTAGCAGATGCAGCAAAGAATATTAGCTACAGTTTGTGAATAAGTTAGTCAATGCTGCAAAAAGTTCTTGGCTGCCACACTTAAGTCTGATTTGCTACGACTGCTAATATAATATTGCTGCTCATTGCAAAGTAAATTTGTTGGTGCGACTAAGATTCTTAGCAACATTAGCAAAAAAATATTTAGCAGTTGCAGCAAATAATATTAGCTACAGTTTGTGAATAAGTTAGTCAAAGCTGCAAAAAGTTCTTGGCTGCCACACATAAGTCTGATTTGCTACGACTGCTAATATAATATTGCTGTTCATTGCAAAGTAAATTTGTTGGTGCGACTAAGATTCTTAGCAACATTAGCGAAGGATATATTAGTAGATGAATCAGAAAAAAATTAGCAGCCGTTGCAAAAATGTTATTAGTGATTGCAAAATGTATTTATCAAACGTATCAAAGATATTATCTGCTGTCTAACACATGTAAAATTAGTAATAGTAACGAAATTTTTATCCACTATAACTAAGAATTATTAACGGTTACAACTAACAGCAATTACTAAATTATTTTGTTGATAAATTAGCTATAGTTGCTAATCAATTAGTACTGTTAGCAAATTATTTGAAATTCGTTTAGCTAAATATCGTTATCAGTGGTAGCTAACTGGTTTTAGTTGCTATAGACATGGCCTTGTTACAGTTGCAAACAAATTGTATGCCACAGCAAAGAAAATTTCAGCAAAGGGAGCTTAGCTATCACGGCTAATTCATTTCTCTCCGTGTTAAATTAAGAGCGATCTTCAGATTCCGATAATGTAATAACCCAAAAGACAATACGTTAGGTAATAGATTTGCGACATATGGTGTAACACGACACCGTCGAAATTAATGGACTATCTGGTTCAACGAGAACCGACATTATCAATCACATTGTACAAGGCGGTGATCATTCAAACGGAATAAAAGGACCCCCATCATCGAACCAAATTGAAAGGTCAAAGGGAAGAATGAACAATTAGAAGACATTATTGGTTACTCTGAAAGGAAAAGACGTTCAGCTTTTTAAAAATAGTTTCGGTTGTTACGTGATCCCATATGTAACTAATTAATGTTTCAGTGCACACGTGGCGCTGTGCATTAGTTACTTGGCTCCAGAATTATAAGTATAGCAAACATGAGCTTGTCTTAAAATACAGCCCGTCTCGTACCATACCCACCTGACAATCTGTACAGGAGGATATTTTGACCGAGTGTTGCGGTTACAGACGAGAGGTAGAGACGAAGGGAGCACTTAGCAAATTACTGTATTTTGCTTTTTAACTTTGACGTTTGCACTCTGAGCACGTATCAATTCAAAAGCCATACGCCCAGGAACATGCATCTATACGAGAACAATTTAATGCGTGTAACGTACAGACAAAATAGAACAAGGGAGGGGTTGAACAGAATGGCGCGGCACGTGACCCACATAACTAAAGTTTAAAATTGCCTACAGACACACAATGAATATTAACTATGGGAATTCAATGAACTGTAAGCTTATTTAATATTAATACAACCATACTAAATACAGTAACATTTGGTAGACATTATGTTTACTCCAAATATGGCAGTTATTCTATTGTTAAACTTTCTGCTCCAAACATGGTATCACAGCTTATTATCGTTTTAAAAGCAAATCAACTTAAACGCACAAGGAACCTCTATTCATGCATATACAATACTTTAGTACCCGACTGGCATATTTTCCAATCTCGTTGTTCGAGCAATCATCTTCATCAGACCTATTGAGAGTAGACCATAAATCCATATCAAGACCAGATGCAAGAGCAATCATGCAATTTAACTGCAAAGCCCTGTTTGCAATTTTGCCACCGAGTGGCTATTGATAGTTAATTGACTTAACGCATTAGGGTAAATTATTTACTTGCTAACAACAAGTACCTACTGCGTCAAATGCAGTTTAAGGGTGGACAGATAATTAAGTACCCTTTTATTTAAAGTGTTTTGAAACGAAGCACGTGAAGAGAGCGAGCACGCAAATCCTTGGAGACTTTCCCCTATTAATTCGCTTTCGTAGCATTTTGTTTAGCTCCACGTCCACCAGACAGATCCGGAAGAAATTGTGTCACGATTGAATAAAATTTACGAAAGCCGAAGAAAGCAATTTTCCAGTGGACCTCAAATCTTCGGCCACAAAGGCCACTCTGGGAATGTCATAGAGAAAGTAACCATACAAAACACGTAAATTCTAACTGTATTACATTCGCCGGCAAAATTAAATTGCTTGGAAGGCATTGTTTGCAAAACTTTTTACTTTCCATTCATTTTGACATTTTAAACATGCAACCCTGATTAGTGGCACGTTACGAAACTGCAAAAAGACAAAAAATCGCTCTTAGTCTTTTGTTTGTGTTAAAAATTATATTTCATTGGTGTGGTCTATGGTTAACCAAAGACTAATACCTATAGAGTTGTATATATTGAACTTCGGTAGGAAATCCCAAAACAGCAGTTCATTGTAAAGATAATTATTTCTGAGATAATAATCTTGTATCTTTGTTTTTTTGCATGTTTTTATTTTATAAAATAGGGTGGCAAACGGGCAAATTGGTCACCTGAGGGTATGTGATCACCATCATTCATGGACACCCCGCAACACCAAGGGATTTGCATTTAGTATGGCTATCTCCGGAACTGATCAGGCTATTTAAAAAAATATTTCACAAATAGAAAGTTATACTATTCTGGATTAACACAGACTATTTTTTGTGCTAGAAGTCGAGCATGTATGTACCTAATGTGAAGCATGTTGTGGACGCATGACTCGAGAGCTCGCGTGAATCAACAAACAGACCCTAAAACTGCCCTTATTTTTATAAACTTCCTCTCACCGGCTCACTCAGAAATAGCATCTTTTATTGCCCTTTTGCGTGACTCTTGGTGAACATGACCGAAAATGGGATATAGTTCATTTTATGTACGATTATTTTTATTTTTACCTATTAATTTATTGATAGTTATCTTCAAATATCATAATGGTTAACGAAATATTTTCGAAAGAGAATATATTTGACTTCCTGGAGCAAAAGAAGAAAATTGCCTCATATACCGCGTGGAAATGCTTGCAGTTAAACCAGTTATTCATAGTTGCTTATGCAGCAAGTATTTCCAACAATAGGTCCCAGGTGATTACTCAAGCATTAATGACGGACCATCGGCCTAATGGGCTGGCTAATGTATGCCAAGTTATAAATAAAACGTATATAGTGCATTAGGGGTTGAACGTTTTCCAATAATAAGCATTCAATCTACGTATATAAGGATAAGAGGATAAGAAGGACATGAAATACGAAACTAGTAATTAGTAGAAGAACAGTTCTTAATCAGAGCGTGGAGCGTATCAGATCTAGATCCCCTGCGATGCAAAGAGCCTATGTTGGCAATGTTCCTAACTACCCATCCACACTAAGAAAATAAATTGTTGTCAATGCCTACAGAACGCCGCAATAGCCTTGGTTAAAATTGTTTTATTAAGGGTACATACTTGGTTGATATCGCTAATGAATACAGCATTGTTAGGAAGTTCAAATGATGAGACCTCATTAATAGAGCAGAAGCGGAATCGGAATGAAAATGTTGTTCCAACTAAAACTCTAAAATTAAAGGAACAAATTTAATACACGAATGAAAACAAACCTCGTCAATCGTAGACAATTACACAACTCAATTTAACGTTAGATGAATCGCACTCCGTAATGGTCAATTAACAAAATGACACTCATTTGAAGCGCTCTACCTCGTTATAGCGTTAAATTAAAAGTTGCATAGTGAACAAATCTCACATCCTCATCAATTAGAGGGAACAAATATAAACGCACCGGGACCAATGAAGAAAAAGTAAAGCCTTCTATTGCTTATTTTATTAGGCTTCTATTGCTGTAATGACTTTCTAAATTAGAAGAAGTACACATATCTACATTACAATATTATATATTATTTTATCCCTGAAAACATTATTAAATAAAAAAATAGCATAACTCTCCTTCTGACGCGTCGGACAAAAAGTGGCCAGCTACTTTCGATGTACCGACTAAATTGGGAGCAACTCATGCCCTAAATATCTTTCAAGGTCAAGGGTCTAGACGCGACGTTTCCTAACAATAAATATCATCTCGTACATGGCCCAGATATTAAGACAATAAAAGATAAGAACCCTCGTAATGTCTAAGGCCGAATATTTTCAGTGCTTTCTTGATATCGGTGACTGAAAAGAGGCGGCTAGTGGTCTGACAGCGAAGTTAATATTAGAGAATCCATTTTACAATGAACTCTGATATGCATAAGGGACTACCGTCAATAAGCACGTTTCTTCATAAATACACACATGTTTGTTACTTGTACCAGTGTAATATCATCTCCAAAAAATTACTTAAATTCAAACATTCGTTGATAACCTTCCACAAAGCGAATAAAGTTCAAGAAAGGAGGCCAAGAACAATATCATACTTACCATTTGAAAGAGAATGTAATAAGGATGCCACTGAAACCGCACCTCGTGGCATCAATAGTTTAAGGAACCAGAGTAGTTGCTATAACTAATCTTCCTGTTATTTATGGAGAATAACAAGACCGAGTTGAACCGGTTCACCAGAATTAATGATCTTTTAACACATTAAATCTTACGAGAACTCATTAATGTATTCATCTTAAAGCAGTTTGACTAGTCGTAGTAATGGTAACGATAAAGAGCGATACTATAGTTTGCAGACGAGCCTCGTAGAGTAGAGAGGACGTCCATAAAACTGATAACTTAATCAACAACTTAGGTCCGAGACGATTCAGCAGATTCTATCTCGTAATAACTTTTCCAATCTCTTCCGGGATTAGGAACTAAGTTGGTTTACGTTAAGAACGACCAAACTAGCATTAACTTGATTAGTTAATGCTCCACTATAGGACACCAAGAAAGCGACATACAGCATAACCAACCACTCAAATTATTTTAATGAATGATGAGTAGTTTTACGATACGGATTAAACTAAAAAGTAAATCTCAAATATAACTTTCACCTTTCATTCTAAAAAGAAACTTGATAGCAGAAATAAGTTTGCTAGAAGGTCTTATCCACTTCGGCGATTACATCGCATTGAAAGCCCGTTATTATTTCTCGTGTACGTCAATGTTTTTAATAATAGATCTCAATAAAGCTCAGATTTTGTCACTACAGCGCATAGTCAGTGACACCTGGGAGTTCCCACTTGCTGGAAAATCCTGATTTTCAGGATTGTCGGTAAACATACTCTCCTTACAGCACTGTCCAATTTGAGAAACTAACTCAGAATTTAATGAAGTATGGGATTTTGGTTTCAGACGTTAAAATCTTCATGCAAAATAACGTTCTCCTAAGCAACTCTGCACACAAGATTTTAAGATTTAGCTTTTTAACATTTATTTTCGTGTTGAGTTTTTAAAAGACCGTGTTTCCTGGATGGGTGTAACGAATAAGAATAGCTTCATGACTCATTAGTTATCACAAACGTGTGTATTAAAACTACAAAAATGATTAAAAAATTATCGTTTGGAAAATAATTTATTATTGTTATGGCTGGTATTGATATTATGTTTGCTGTGAAGAATATGTATGCACGTTATAACTTGTCTGTTTATAAAAGCACTCTTACACAAGCAGATATTTTTACCTAATGACGTACTATGTAGGTACGTGATGTTTAACTTTTGATTAGTTCATTTTTCGACCTTCATTCTTAGGAGATATTGTTTTGTTTCTGAACATGCTAAGCTAAGTCCTACTAATTTTATAAACGTGAAAGTTTGTACGTATGGATGGATGGATGTTTGTTACTCTTTCACGCCAGAACGGCTGGACAGATCTGGATGAACTTTGGAATCACTACATAGTATAAAATAAATAAGACATAACACATAGGCAACGCAAGAGGCTTTTCATCTTAGTCTTCTAGGTTGGCAAGGAATTGGCAAATTGTGGTGTAGGGTGGTTCCGTAAGGAGAAAAAAAAGTTCTTGTAAAAAAAAGTTAACTAAAAAAATATTGTTTTGATGACATGATTCAATATTTCATTTGTGAGAATGTTTGGATGTTTGTTACTCTTTCACGCCAGAACGGCTGGACGGATCTGGATGACATTTGGAACATAGATAGATTATAGTCTGGAATAACACATAGGCTACTTTTTATCCCGGAAAATTGCGTAATTCCTGCGGGATAGCGATAAACGAATTCTATGCAGACGAAGTTGCGGGCAACAGCTAGTTAATAAATATAAACATTAATGTTCATTTAATGAAATTCCTTTTTCGCAGAAAACAGTAATAAGAATGTAATTGTCAAAGCGTGTCATACTCGCATGACTCAGAGCCAGACTGTTTAATTCACTAACGTCAAGAGTTCTTGCTTCTGAGAAAGCGAGGTTAAACCTTAACGAACGTGAATGGTGTTTTATAGATTTTTATATTCAACGTCCATTGAATACTGTGTTGTGACTAACAATTAATTGTAAATATAATGGAATGTCTCAACTGGTATCACCCTCTCCGCATAAAACAATGGTTTTATATATAAGATAGAAGGCACCGACCCGACATAAGTGTTCACTACCTAAAAATTATAGTGTAAGATTTAGCTGAACAAGTATACTTATCTATAAAACATAATAAAAACGGGTAGGTACCTACGTAAAATAATCGCTTTGCTGTAAGTTAAACGTTTGGAAACAATATGACCCTCGAACGTAAACAGGATCCGCAGGATGAAGATTTATACGTTTAACTGAGTCAAGTACAATTGTACGTGGGCAGTGATTTCATCGAAACCAAACAAAATGACTACGTGAAGGGTGACCTGCTCAACCTCAGCGGATATTGGCCTCCGCATTCCTGACCCAGACATCTGACGAAGAATTCAAATTGACGTTATGTTCAGTAAATTCTTTGCATACACGATGAAAGCTTGACTAATGTATTGTAGATAGTGTAAAATATGACATGATACTTTTCGTGAAGGTGATACGATCTTACTTTTACGCGTAGGCATCGCACCAAACACTTACCTGTAAAGAAGAAAAAAATAATTAGGTTAAATCATTAACATTTAAAAAATGTAAGTTACCAATCTTGAACAATCACGTTACATTTAAAGACTGAAACGTTACTGTCTCGGTTGAAAGAAAATAAAAAGCAGAAATAACAGCAGCGGCAAAAAGTGAGGCAGAGCAGACTACAGCCACAACAAGACGAAACAACACACAATGGGGTTCATATTTCCGGTGCGGTTCAGAAGAACTTCCAGTGATTTTTGCTCTGAAGTTTCCAACAATCATCACGTAAATTAAGGCCGATTTTTGCTTCTGGCATAATGCCAAAAAGGGAAGAACGCTGCGACGTTAAAGATGTGTGCTACGCCAAACGCTAAACGCGCAGACTTGTCGATAGGCAATAATAAGACTCTTGTGTTGGCCCGGTATCAGCAATTCACTTATGTGGCCAAAGCAAGTTTTTTACTTGGATTGAATATTAATTTTTGCGCTACTATACGCTATTACCGATTTCGCTCATTAGCATAACCCTGTACGATGTACAATTATACTCAGCTGTTGGCTAGGACGTAGGTCAAAATTATCTGCGTAGCGTAATTGCACAGAAGCTAAATTTAACGACCGGATAGCCTAGTGGTTAGTGACCCTGACTATGAAGCTGGGGGTCCTGGGTTCGAATCCCGGTAGGGGCAGACAGTTGTATGATGAATACGAATGTTTGTGCCCGAGTCATGGATGTTGTATGTATTTAAGTATATATTTATCTACACTATATAAGTATGTTTATCCGTTGCCTGGTACCCATAGTACAAGCTTTGCTTAGTTTGGGGCTGGGTCAATTAGTGTAATTTGTCCCGAGATATTTATTTATTTATTATTAAATATAATTACTCATCAAATTTACCAAAAACTTAACCAGTTTTTACCTTTTTTTGTATTTTTTACGATCAAAAATAATTACTTTAACATCCATACTGGCCTACTCGGTTTACAATGAAGTATTTCTGCGTGTTGCGGTAGTTAAATTAACATCACTTAAGATCAAGTGGCTTTTCATGTTACTAAGTTAACAATGAGCAAATCGGTAAATCAATTCAATTAAGTAACCGAACCGAGTGCTTCCGTCAAACAAAACAAATGCAATGTCCGTCGACACCACGCTCGGATAACGGACGAGGGTTAAATGGAGGAGCAAAAAATATCACCGAGGGATTGAATGAGACAATTTGTATTGGATCATGAGAACGTGTGGCACGGAGGGCACATGCAAAGGTTTCGGACAACGCCCCCACATATTTCGAGAGCGGCGATGTCATCGAGCTTAATAAGTTATGCGGAATAATAATAGTTTGCCGAAATCCCTAGCGAGGCTACCAGACCGTTTCTACAGCAAATAGAATGTGACTAAAATTATCGAAACTAATATGATTTTGGGTGCTAAATATTTACAACGAATTACTAATACTACTTTGGACATAAAGCACAACACAAAGTAGTATTGTACATTATTTGCACTGAGTTGACAAAATGATAAGAGTTCATTGAACTGTTTTTAAACTATGTAATTTATTCTATCGCATTACTGTCAGGATTGCTAGGTTTCTGGGATTATTACAATACTAGCGATCCGCCCCGGCTTCGCACGGTATAATATTATGAATGTATTATACATACAAACAAACCTTCCTCTTGAGTCATCCTATCTGTTAAAAAACCGCATTAAAATCCGTTGCGTAGTTTTAACGATCTTAGCGTACCTCCATAGGGACAGACAGATAGCGGAAAGCGACTTTGTTTTATACTATCCATAGTATAAAACAAAACTACATGTAGTGAAGCCGTCCGCAGTTCTTCATCTTTTTACGAATAGCATGAGAGGGGTTGCATTCCTGCCCCAACTGGGTCGACTGTTACGAGGTTTTAGACATTATTTCTGTTTTCAAGTGGCCAGATAAAGAAGCCATATGACAAAACACATGTTGTCAGACGCTTACCACTTCGGTTGCCAACAACCCTGACCGTGAAACATTAAAGCAGTAGGTACGATGACTTTAGTGCAATAAATTTGTGACAGTGGGGTTATATAGGGGTAAGTATCATATTACATGTTACAAAGTTAAATTGCATAATATATCAGACATAAAATGGTTCAAAATATTAAAAAAGTGGCAACTCATTTGGATTGTTTATTTAACCCAATCTAATCTACATGTAGATTACGCACTTTCTTTAGAGTTCTTAGAGTAATAGTTTCACCGAAAATTGCAATATATATTTTGAAGCATTAAGCATTTCAACATGCTCCCATTATAGTGGTGTTATGGTAGTACTATTCTCAAATAAATATCCTCATATTGGCCGTTCATTGACAAAAGCACTATCACCACGGAAACAACAGTTTAAAAACGAAAAAACTGCTTGGTAAACTATGGCTCCTAAAGGATACCTAAGGGTTGGTGGTCTCACGATGAAAGGGCAATTACGGTTTTAGTCGGGCTTCAGCGGGAATTAGTGCGTCCCATGGGAGCATGGCAAGCTGTTACCTCACTCCTTCATGAAATAGACCATTTAAGTGGGCCGCTTCGTTACGCATTGCTGACAAAACTAAATGGACCAGAGAATATTGTCTTTATATTTATGGTTGTACAGTTTTAGATGCTAGAAGCATTTTTGGGCGACATTTGTTTTAAGCAGATGTTTTTAACGCGAGCTTTTGATATCCACATAAAGAATTTCTTTTATTTATATGAGAGGAGGTGACAGTCGCGCTTGTGACATGGAGGCAATTTGTTGATATTACTAGAGCACCTCCCCGTCGTTTCTTTGGAGACGGGGATCGTTCTAGTTTACGACGTAGAAACGAATTTATTGCCGACGGCAGGTACATGTATTGTGAATGTGATGCAAAAGTAATAACTTTTTCAACGAATTTTAATATAAATCAGAAAACCCACCGCGAATCTTTTTCGATCTACCTACGTCTTTGATGGTTTGTTATAAAAATTATGTATGCGTATTCACGTAACCCCCGTTCCTAAGCTTCCGTTTGTAACAGCTACTGGTAGCTAAACTGTGAATATCCATGAAATGATTCTTATCTCGCGTTTTCCCGAATCTCCCAACCGTGATATTACATTCTGAGCACGTGCGACTTTCGACAGTTATTTTATAGAATGAGTATCTAGCAAGTTTGAACTGTATGAGATACACGACAAAGAAAAACTTTTAGTCAGTAAATTCGTGCGTTTACACCTATCTATCAGTTTATTTTTTTATATTGTACTAGCTTCTGCCCGGGACTTCGTCTGCGTATCATCACATTCATACCTCACATATTCAATATCACATTTCATACCTTCCTCTCAAATCACTCTATCTATTAAAAACACCGCATCAAAATCCGTTGCATAGTTTTAAAGATCTAAGTATACATAGAGAGAGACAGACGGACAGACAGATAGCGGAAAGCGACTTTGTTTTATGGGTGAGGACCAAAAAGTTACACACCGTTAAAGTTGTGTTAGTAAGGTAGTTAAAATTCGCCAACTTTTTCCATTTTAATTACCTTACTAACGCAACATAACGGTGTGTAACTTTTGGTCCTCACCCTTATACTATGCAGTGAAAATATGTACTTACCATAGTATGGACTACTGTACTGTACTGTACCTACCATACCATAGTATAGACTAAGACCAAAAAGTGTACTCTCCAGTGGTGGAAAACTAGCGTTACTAGCGTTTCTTAGAAAGTGAACATAAGGCTACACGATCAGTCCATGTCAACTCCGTGGACAAGTTTTAACACAAAACTGGATACGAGAGAAAACACAAAAAAAAACCTTCGAAGAACCCAACACAAACGCGAACCTAATTGCGAGGAACATTGAAAGAAGCCTATTTGACGAAAATTAACTTTAGAAGTCTGAAGCAAAGCCCGAGCAAGAATAATCAAATTGCTTATATATTCAGATATAGCTCTGAGGATCAATCATGCAAATTGTAGATGGAGGCGTTCATAACATTCCATTCATTCATAACAAAGAGATTTCAATATCGCTTTAGTGACGACCACTTTGCTACACTTCTCCATTAATCGAGATTTCGGAATACAAACCTCCATTCGCGTGAAAAAATATGTTATTATTATTTGCTAGTTGTAACTACAATAATTTTTATAAAATGATCTGCTTAAAAATAGCTAAAACTTCTGTAATCAAAAAGCCTCTTACGGCCGCTTATTAAAAATATAAATCGTCAAACCTGGGTTACAGACTCGACACATCTTATAGCTCTGGGTTAAAAACGGTATTATTATATATTTCACCCTGGTGAGCTCAAGCCCGCCTTACGGCTTAAAACCTGGCGTAGTTCCTAGCATGAACCAGTACAAGCAACAATAAGGAGTATCACACTATTTCCTTTACTCGTTTTAAATAAAACATAATGTAGGTCTTGCAAGTGGAACCAGTCAGAGCAGTCAGTGACCGTGTGCGTGTGACGGACTCCGATCGTGAACGGATTCAACCCCACACACAAAAGAATCAAAGGATTGTGGGCTGACGGATTCCGTATAAAACATAACATAGGTTTATTTTATCGCAATCAAAGGATCGGGATCGGACTGCAGGGTTATATTATAAGAACGAAAGGTGCGTGTCTTTGACATTAAATCAGAAAGCACAGATGTTATATAACCATTAATTTGACATTTGGAACAAAAAATCTCAGATATACGTGCATTATCGCAGTAATCATAGATAAGTATGATAATTTGAAAAATAACGTCATCATAATTGAGTTTTCTGGTATTAGGTAACGCAACGGTCATCTCATCGTGCGAAAGGTCACTACAGTCTTTATTATTTTAAACTTAGATCAATAATGAATAGTCATTAATTTACATAACATTACGCAAAGAAATTGTTTTTGTGAATGAAGAATTTATACCTAATCGTAATGAGAATGACCTAAGAAGCAACCTGACTTTCCTGTAAACAGGTTAGTGACTCAGAACGTGCAAGACTGCACAACCCTCTCCCCTCCCCCCGGCAAGGTCAAAGCCCCCCCCCCCCCCCCCATCTAATGAATGCTATTCAGGGATTTGTGTTTGAACCCATCTGCCAGTGCATTTAGCCTTTAAATAGATAGAGCGGCCGTTTTGATGGTAGTTACTTACATGTAAAATACTAATATTATAAAGAGTAAAGATTTGATTGTTTGTTTGTTTGAATTGAATAGGCTCCGAAACTACTGGACTGATTTCAAAAATTATACATGACAAGTATGAATTAAAAAAAAACCGTTTGTTAATAATTCTTAAGTTTCAGCGGTATAGCACGCATCACGGAATGATGAGGACCCCGGTTCGATACCCGGCCATAGCTTTCCTTTTCGGATTTTTCTATGTGTTCTAATATTCAGTGTCGTTTAGAAATTTAATGTATATAACCCATTGAAGAGTATCGATAACTTTGATTTGATAAAGTTTACCTAGACCAACGTTGTTTTTTTCCAGCTAAAACAGCGCTTATTTATACATAATGAATAGTATGACAGCAACTAAACTTCTATTTAACTGAAGAGTTGCCAATAGCACATTACATAATCGATTGTTAATCTATAAACAACAGTCCGTCAAACACCGTTAGCGGTAGGTAGTTAGTTATAGAGCAAAGCGGCAATCGAAACGAAACGGCAACTGGCGGAGTTCGAAGGCTGCGAGTTTCCATCCTCCTTCCCGGTAGAGTACCCAGCCGAGAGCAGGCCAGAAGGGAAAGGCAGGTAAAGTATTACCGAAGTTTTCAAAGTTTACAATTTACTACCCGACCCACTTTTAGTTGGTAAGTATATCTTTAAAATAAAGCCTTATTTTAGCTCTTACATGTATCTGTGACACGAGCCATTCATAATGCTTTAAAAACAATTAGGCGTTTTAATGCATAATATTAACACTGCGGTAATTAAATTAAAAAGAAACAATTGTATTCATATCAAGGCTGTCAGAATCTAGCATCGTGCCAGCGCTCGATGTGAAATAAGCACAATGAATTACCCAGATTACAAGCTCTTGAAACATTAGCACTAAAAACCATTTTTAAATCTCACGCTAATTCAAATTGCGGATATTTTGTTATCATTAAATTACGAGGTGGCCTCGTTTGTGTTGCATGCGGCATAGATGTGGATCACGAGGAAATTTGCGAACGTGTGACAATATGTAAAGGCATGCTCGTCACCTGTGTCACGCAACGCTCGGCTAATAAACCCCATTAGCACACAAACTACAGATGCACGAATAAGTGACGCAAGCTGAAGATAGCTAAGGTCACCTCGATCCGCCGTGACGCCAGTTTAAACTGTAGCATTATTCAGAAGCGCGACAAATTCACTAATTGAGATTTATGTAACCGTCCCGTATCTCAATGCTCGAGATCTGACTGCGGTATTTCTAATCGCCATGAACATTATTTCCGTGTTTTTTTTATTTGGACCAATTTTAGGATTCAATCTCTTGCCAATCCATAAATAAATTATTGTATGACGGTGTGATTTTGGTTTTCGAATGATCATTTCTGCGGTCATCAAGCGAAATAAGAGTCAAAAATACGCGTACTGACTTAAAAGCCAAAGTCCAGTGTTTGCCTGGGTATAACACTTTGCTGATAATTTCAGTGTTCAAATCATTAGCAGCGAGGGCAGTCTACGGACTCATTTGCCAAACCGCGCACCAGTCGACAGTATTTATTTAGCTGGCTTGGCACGATGTAGGCTAAGCCGGTACAAAACAAATTTAAGAAGTCTCGTCAGTAAGAACTAATTTTAATTATTTACACGTGAAACAATGAGCCAGATGATGGCTTTGTTTCATGGAATTAGACTTTCGTCTGAAAATAGTTCCAACCTTGACAGAAAGACAGACGAATCCCAGAAATAGAATTGTAATTGCTATTTAAAGTGGTGTCGATAACTATTTGGTCCCTACTTTATTTCATGCTAGCTTCTGCCTGCGACGTCGTCTGCGTAGAGTTATACATAGGTATAAACCTTCCTCTTGAATCACTATCTATTTAAAAAAACCGCATCAAAATCCGTTGCGTACTTTTTAAGATCTAAGCATACGGACAGAGAGCGGAAAGCGACTTTGTTTTATACTATGTATTGATTTTTAAAAGTATCCACAATATAACAAAGTTTATTATTTATCTGAATAGAAATCTACATATGTATCAAACAAATCTAAAGCAAAAGCGCTGCACAGCACAAAGGAAATGGCGCAGCGTCATGCCTGACTGAGTCTTTTATGTAAACTTATTTATCCCACCAAGTGAAGCAAGACACGAAATCACATAAAGTCAACATAATTTGCAATTCGTTCGTTCCAAACTAACAGAGCTTACACTCACACGGTTAAGTCTAACGACAAAAAGTAATAAATATGTATATATAATCATATAATTTAAATCAGTGATCACGCTACAGATATGAACATGAAAATTTGTTTTTAATCAGTCCAAAAACAAAATTCAAAAATTTAACAAGCCAATAAATATTAAGGCAAGCCGTTCAAATAAGTTTATTGGGTAGGTAGTCAAGAAAATACGTTCCCAGATAGGATTTTCCATTTGGGCTCTTAGAGCCTTGTAGAGGCTGTTTTCAGAAATTTAATAAACATACCTAATTGATTTTAGGACAAATATGAGGCCTTTCCTTCGAAATTTAGTAAATAAACGCAAGAATAGGTAGATAGATGACTAAATTAAGATTCTCAGGCACATAGGGTAACGATCAGATCAAATCCTTAATGATTTTGTTTGAGCTCTATGTTTATTTAATTGATTCCACAATTCGTAGGCAAGATTAATCATTAATATCAAGACGTTGGAGTGAATTGCCTTCTTTATTTAACACACTTGATTGACACAAATGAACACCGAATTTCAGCCAAACCCTAAATAAATGGAATGACAGCGGACAAGGGTTTTTGATTTAGGAAATCAATACGTGGTTCATGCGTCGTCTAAACAACCGTTAAATCCGGCAAGCTTTGTATGTTGATTGGATTTAATTTTTAATGAGGACAAGATATCAAATAGCTGCATACGTGCAAGATTCGAATGATCTTTAAATAGAAATTAAAATATTTTTTACTTGAGTTATTGTGAATGTCAGTACACAACCATAAAATTGTAAGTATACGGTTGCTGCAGTGTAATTAAATGCAGAAACATTACCAGAAGTATCTCGAAGGTTGTTTTATACAACCAAAGAAAAAAAACGAATGAAATATGCAAAATAATGTTAATCATCAGAACAACTAACATTCCATGTTTGGAACATGTTTGTAACATACCTACCTACCTACAATTTGTGGAAATGGCGTAAGCAACCAGCGAATTATGACATCTTGATTTAATTTCGATACATGTGACGTTACCTTGTTATTATTATAACCAACGATTGATGGGTGTTATTAATCTGAGTTAGGTTAATATAGATTTGTTGTCTACTTTGGCGATTAAAATTGCCCGGACTATCGTCAATAGTGCCCATAGTAGACATGACTTTAGCCATGGTGCCATATGTGGACCATTATTCGTTGGCCCTGCATGTGCACAATATTAGGTCGTACAAACATTGTTAAGAAAACATAGCCACTGTTTGCTTTATGATGTCAGTAGACAATGTTTTACGGGCCCCTCTTTGTTTGATAACAGACTGAACGTAATCCGGTTGTATGAGACTAGCAGTGATCGCATTCCCATCTATTATCTAGAAGACAGACACTTAGCTAAATATTCAGTATTGCAGCGGATTGCCATTGTGCATAGCCTAATCAAAAGTTACCCAACTACAGGCGGATGTTCACTTAGAACACTAATAATTAAAAGTCATAACTAGGTAGGTATGTAGAAAATCAAATAGGAGTTAGGAGTTCTCTTTGTCAGAAGAACGTCAGAAAGTTCTTAAGAGATTTTCAACAAAAAGATATTAATGTTCATTATTTTAGACGTATAGGAAACGGCTTTATTTCCACGATCAAATTAAATAGAGTTCATTCATTTGGAAATACCACTTGATTTGATGAGAAAGGGCCAAGGCATACTCTATTAGTGAACTCAAATCCAACACGGATTTTCACCATTTTCAAACATTTTTGAGTGGTCGGCTTTCGAATCGATACTGTGAAATACGATACAGTATTGAGGGGGCCGGTTTTAATATAAGGTTTGACCCCAAGATACTGTGAACTAAGAAGCTTTCGTAAATATCTCGGGTAGCTATGTCAATATTATTTTCTATATACTTCTACTCACTGAATCATCGGTATGAATAAAGTCTATTTAAACACGTGAAAATTGAAGAGTAAATATGTTCTTAGTACGACTCAAATGTCCCCCGGTGTCATCTTATCTCCTGACAAACAAGGAGATCAGTAAATTGGTGGTAAAAGCAACAAGTGGGGGCTATTATGTTACTCTATCCTCAATGTTCCCCCACAACAGTTTAAGCACGTATAAAGCATGTCGTACGTAGGTAACGTTAGCCAATAAGGCAGCTTACCGAGTTAAAGAGCGGACGCGGCACCCACTTTGAAGATATTTTGTAAGCTAAATACATGAAAACAATTAGATACAACGCGTCCTTCAAGCCAACTCCGGCTAAAATCTCCACTAGACTTTTTGCAGTAATTGAACAGTAAATATCATGAACGATAAAATTAGCTGCCAACTGAACATAGAGATTAATAATATCAAGATTATGTCAAAATTCAAAATTTCATTCATAATTAAACTTGAAAAAAAACGATATCAATAATCGATTTGCATAGATAAGATTATAAAGTAATTATGAAACAAAGACCTCAAATGAATCATTTTTCTTCATTAGCCCTTTTACGAATATGTTGCAGCTGTAATTCTTCCGCACACAAATGACAGTTACAAGTATCTATTTCAACTACGAATGTGACTCACTGATAGTGTAAATAGACCGCTAAATGTTTTTACAGTTGATCTAACTTACAACGTCGAACAGCAGTTCTCCGTATCAGCACGTATCAGTTCCATGCAATGATAAAACGAAAAACAACTAAGAACTTTGTTTGCACAAAAATATTTTGAATGCCATTACGTCAATCACATTTTCTGCAATTTTAAGATCGCTTTCAGTTTTGTTTTGTATTACGTACTAGGCATCTGCTGGGAAATGTAAAAGAGATTAGTGGACATACAAGACGCAGTCCGTGAGCGTCATGGATGCAGCGTGCTTGGATGAGTGCCAGGTCTGCGGCGCCGCGTATAGTTTCTTCCAACGTGACATTTTGCGTTATCTAAGCTTAAAATTGTGTTAAAGCGGTGTAAAGCTACTACAGACCAGTCTGGAGACAGTGGTAAGGTCCCAAGCGGATCTGGTTTTGCCGCGTGGTTGGGTGCCGTCCTTGCGCCTGCCCAGTGACCCGTAGTTGGAGGGTGCGGGCTCGTCGCGCCTGCGTCGCCCGCCGCGTCGTAACGAGGAAAACCAGTTGGAGACAGATCCACGGCGCTCCTCCTCGGCCGGCGCCGGCCCGGCCTTGATGAACATCACTTCACTGCCAGCGAACTCCGCTCATTACACTCACACCCACAATTAGTTCGACTACACACCTACAAGCCCACAAAAATACATTCAAAATGCAATCGCAACAAAGCAAATAAAGTGAAAAAGTTGATGACCGCGTCGCCCAGATATTTGAACTCGTCGGAAATTTTATTTCAGGCTGAAAAGTTTTGTAAATACTGACTCGGACTTGTTTTGTTCTAACAGTGAAAATCCTCTACTCCTCATAGTTAATATCACGATTGATAGCGTAACGAATTTCCAACAAGTTTTTATATAGGTACCACGAAGAAACAATCGTCATTACAAAAAAGTGCACCAACGCAAAAAAAAAAACAAAAAGCGAAAGCAGCCCACCAGCTAGTTCAATGGAACTGCTGCTTCGAGAGGATCTTCAAATCAAAAATAACCCTACAGAAACCATTCTTCTTCCATGAACAGAAATCGCACATAAGCATGAAAGTGAGCCAATGACTGTACTTTAAGAGCGCTAGACTGAATATTGAGTGAAGAGCCACGACATTTATGCGAAAGTGAACAGAAAGCTGCTGCTGACACACCTGTTCATAGTCGTCGTCGTATGTTCGGGCGGCACGCATGCACCGCATCAGCAGCGGCCACCATAGCGCGTCGCACAGCAGCCGAACATGTAAACACATCGCGTGCCATACACTTCCTAGTAAGGAGCTCACTCGACTGAAGATAGTTGCGGGCGCCTTCGGTGTTTGGCACTGTGTCAACCGTACGCTACATGCGTATTATGCTTATCTTTCTGCAAGGCCTCGGTCACACCTTAGAACTATCGTTTATCAGTAAAAACAAATGAATGATTCAGAATTGGAAACTTACTTTCATGAAATGGCCGAGAATGGTGAAGAATTCAAAAATCCTAATTACAGGAATGCAATCTGGGGTTTTCTAAAGGGAATGGACAGGACATTTGTTATCAAAGCTGGCAGGCAGCCATACTGCGGAAGTGGCATAGGAAGCACGATAAAACCGATGAATCGCGAACATTGTCCGCTACAAGGGAATGCTACAAAACAACTTCGCAATGACTCACTTGTCGAGCTACCGAGCTAACTACCCGGTTGAAGCCAGTTGAAATATTTGAATTGACAATTGGGTTCCAAATTGTAACTCTATTGTGCTAAAATAGCTGTACCAACTAAAATAGGTAATATGTTCTCAAATTGATTTTTAGAACTCATTAGTCTTGTCTTTAGCAGCATTGGACATTCGATTCAAGGCTTGGTAAAGATACAGGATCAACACCAAGAACTATTATAGGTATTAGTCCTACAATAGTAGTCTTGTCAACAAAAATTGTAGAAACAAACATATATTATGTTTGCAAAGCAATGGAATTATGTGGACGAGGCCTTACAAAATGACATCATTAATGAGTCCTTAGAAGTGTTTGAAGTTTTAATGACTGCTAGCGTAAATTAACTTCGTAATGATCGGATCGTTCCTCTTCCTATCTGACAAACAGTTTTAACGCGATCTCAAATACCCATTAGGAGAAATGAGATTTTTTGGTCACAAAATTATTATGATTACCTAGTTAGATATTAAAGGGAAGCCCGTTCTATGCACTCAATGAAATCGGTAACATCGACGATGATGATAATGTACAAAAAAACTGTCCTCAACAAAGACTTAACTAAGTAGTCCACGAGTGCAAGGACAGAATTCAGATACCAGTAGATATAATAGAATGCATGGAGGATCTTCTTTACGTTACTGCCGATGATTGCCGATGAGGCTTATCAAATAATATTTTGTCTGGGGACAATCACTCATCAATTTCTTGGTAATTTTATCACATGGTGCTTATGATGTTGATGAATTACACGTATAAAATCAAACACGTAAGATCGCAATATAGACCTTAGTATTAGCAATGCATGAAGGTGAACATGTCGAGGAATTTATTTTTCTGTTTATCGATTACTTTGAATTGATAAATACTTAAATTGTTTGTTCTAACTCATGATCAAATACAACTATTATTAAAGACCTGCGATTTATCTGTCAAAAAACCGATGTGTTTACTACTAAACGACGATACAGTCACTGAATGATGTTTTGGGAAACCTGGACGGCGAAGTCATACATAACAATTCCACTTAATCCACCTTATGCGACACTTACGCTATCACAACACTTCGGGACACTGGTCACACTCCCAAATAATAGCACTTCACTGGTTATAAACGCACCGCGGTCCGTTTGCCGGGTGACACTTTGAATGCGGTTTTAAGTGACACAACCGCACGACCGCACGCCGGCACGGACCGTTTGTTACTGACTTACTACCACAACCTCTGTAGTAAGCCTGTGCATTGACGGCTTACGTCGGACTGGTTCGCGCGGCCGAGTATTGAATGAAAACTCTGCAAGGGTTGTAAGGCTTTGTTGAGATGAGATTTTCCGTTTCCTTTTTGTTGGGAACGCGCTGTCAGGTCAGACCAACTTTGTCAGGTTGTTACAAAACTCATGTCGAGAACTGGGCTGTCAGTAGTCATTTGGTTTGTTTGCGTTTGTAGTTAAAAATATATTATTATTGGTTAGCACATTGGTAGATAAGTATTTGTGGTTTTATTCTTTATCTTCGAATGCAGGGTATCAACTAATAGGTACCAACCAAAATAACTTTACAATAAGTTCTAATTATAATTACTGGTACACTAGCCTGCTAGTTTCTTAGTGTGACTTGCATCAAGTTACTTTAACAATAGCATTAACCATAACCGTGGATTTTGACACATATTTCATAGGTTTCCTGATAAGTCAAAATCGTGAGTTATGGTTAAGATTATTATTAAAGTAACTTTGGTCCAACTCACCACTAATTAATTGGAGTAAAAATCATCATGTTAGATAGAAATAATTAACTATGGAAAACTGATCAATAGATTTTCTAAAGAACATCTAAGATTAAAATAGATTATATTTCTTAGAAGCTTAAGAAGCTTATTTTACTGTTATTTTAATTAATTACAAACTTAAAATTAAGTCTCATTAAAAAGCCATTAACTCATGAGTCATCTAAATGGCTTCGAAAATAAAAGACTCAATTATAAAGAATGAGTAATACCGAAATGCCTAATCAATCAATTAGGTGCAGGGTGCAGGATTTTAAAAATGTAGCATTTTTCATTATTTAGGTTTTTATGTTCGAAGTAGGATAAAATAATCTTATTAATCAAGCAATATTTGTATGGCAATCTATATTGTTGTTTTATATACCGTTTAACTTACTCTTGTTACACCATAATCTAAAAGAAGAGTTTTAATTGGATGTAGTTTAGCAAAAACAATTGAAACAAGAGTTTTAGTTTAAATTGTGAATGTTAAAATAGTGTTCAACTACATTATGTTTTAAATTTCTACTTCAAAATATAGGCTTACGTTTAGTTGAATACTTGAATTCAAATGAATACTTAGCTATTTTTCACTCTATGGCATGCTAAAATTCAATACCTCGCCTGTAAAATGCTTTTACTAATTAAAAGGCACTTTTAATTTTAATGAGACAAGAGTTTATTTTATGATTATGTAAATGAAACTTGTGTAAAGTATAACGAAGTCTATATTTCAACATGCAGAAGGATAGATTTAATAAAAGTAAGGCTAAGGCCTTCCCAGAACTGACACACTTAATTCTATACACATGTAAAGAAAAATTATAGGTAGATGGTACATGATTATAGCATTGTCATCAAAAGCTCTGTACACAAACCAAAGGCTGTGCCAGGATAAGCTAAGTATTTTTGCCCCCCTCGAGTTTGGGCTTGTAATTTTTATGAACTTGGAAATTGGAGCACCCTAAACTAGTTTGAGATAAAAAAAAAGATTTTTATTCAATTTTATTTTTCTAGCCAACCGATTTTAGTGTGCTTCACATTATATTGTACACTTACAAAAGATGACATAAATTATATTTTCATTATGTCATAAAAAAAGTTAAAAAAAGCTGACTAATCTTTACAGATATTTTTTTTATATACTTTCACGTTAGAGACCGCTCCATTTTTGTTCACCAATAAAAAAAACCCCAACGGCCTAAAATATGTAATTTTTTCGAAATTATGGCAGTGGGAGAACATGGACATATCTTTACATAAAACACTTTACATACATTTCCTACAACCGCTGTAATATAAAAAAGAAAAATTGAAACCTCTATTTAGAGAAACTTGCACAACATATTAAATAATGGCCACTTAGAATTCGTTAGATTTAAAAACAAACGCACAGTAATCAAATTTGCTGCAAATCGTTGTTTCTTTAATTTTGTCGTTCCAGTTGCTTCTCTTCCTGCGCAGATGGTAAAAACCCATAGAGGGAATGGGCAAAGGTAATAGAAATCATGTTATAGGTGATGCGGCTAGCAACCTATAACTATTTTGATTCCATTTTCCACCTATACACCCACTTTCTTGCTAAACATGGTCATTCGATCTTGTTACCTTAGGCTCTGTCTACCCATAAGGGATAAAGACATGATTTATTATGTGTATGTATATTTACAAGAAATATGCTTTGTTACATTTTCTGCTTGATCGTAAAGTGCCAATTAATTGTAATTCAGAACTGTTTGTCTTGCAGAAGTCTGACAAACACAGTTTTTTCATTTTTATTACTGAATTGGGTGGGTAGATATTTTTAGGATATTGTGACCAATGCATTAAATTACTCTGGAAAATAGTGATTTATGGTTCAAAATCTCATATATTTTGCTGACTGGTTCAGTGCTCCCTATTCAAAGTAATGTTATTAGTAGAGCAAATCCAAAATACCCGACAGACATTGTTTAAATTAATAACATTGCTTTATCTTTTTATTTAAACTAGATTGATTATTGAAGTGAAAACAGCGAGAAGTTAAGCTTATCTGTAAAATAAAATAGCACACTGGTGCCTAGAGTTCCTGGAGCAAAAGTTACATGAGCATCAAGTAGATGAATAGCTTGGCAAAACTTCACAAGATCGCAATACAAAACTATACTGTATCAGGATCTAATATCACTATTTACCGCTCAGAACTGAAAATAACATTCTGCTGACGCACAGTTGGCACCTAGGCACACAAATAATATCACATAACACCGTAAAAACACAATGCACCTACCTGTATTTCAAGTAGCAACTCTGTTTTCCGACGGCGAATGTCAATCAACGTCTTCTGCTGCTCCGCTGTCAGCTCTGAAAACATCACATTCAGCATCAGCTAAATCATTGAGGTCAAGTTTTAATTGGAAAACAATTAAACTAGTTCTAAGATCTACGTATACACTAGAAAATGCACTCTGATTACCGGTATGAGGAAAAGGATCTCCATGATTACTCGTTGCATTAGTTCCTCCGAGGGACAAGTTTTCAAATTCACTTATCATTTCTTAACTAAAATATTTTTAAAAACAGTCAACAATAGTTTACATCGTTATTAGTGGCAGGCGGCCATATTTATTATTTACTTCAATTCAATGAAGCGAGCAGCAGACAGAAAAGAAAAAAAAACAGAACAAACGAACGGTCATTCGAGTTAAAGAATGTTTCACATTTTTGATTATTGCTGGAGCAGAATAATATGACTTTGATTTCAAAAACCACGGATATCGTTCCGTTTTAAATTTAATTATTTTAATGAATTAAATAAATAAGAAATGATGAAGATATCTGATGAAAGGACTATTCCAAAAACTGATTTTCAAAGTTCCTACTTTATCTTTTCTTTCACTCTCAAATAAATGAATTAAGTGTGAGCGAAACGGCACGAACAAAATTCATAAATCGGTATTCGGAGTATGAAGTCAATATTTTTACAATGTCATTTTATACTTAATCTGTGGTGAAACAAAACTTGGTGAGTTTGATCACAGAGTAATTATTCCAAAATCTTTGAGTTTGACTTTGATATTTGACAATAACATGAAAAGTGACAGGTTGACAACCTTTTCGATTCTTTTCGATTTCGAAGTCGTCGGCTCACTTCGACTATAAAAAACACGAATCTACGATTAAAAATTCGAAACCAAAGAAAACGAAAACTGAACCAACCAACCAAAATTATATTATAGCACTATCTGTGGCAATAACGTCACGTCACGGGGCCGACCCTGTCCCCGCGCCCACTGCCTACGTCTACGTCTCCGACTCCTTGCTTGCTCCGCGATCGCTTCGCCCGCTTGCCTGCGCCACTTGCGCCGTCGAATCGAGATTACTGCCAGTTCAACAAGCAACATAGCTAGTGTACAGCGAGCCCAACCCATGGCCGTTTGAGAGCTTGCTTTTGCTTTGCGTTGCGTAGCCCTGCGACAACGCGAACGCACCCTATTTCTTTACATTCACATCAATAATAGCTCGGATTTTATTCAGTATTTCTTTAGAATTTGCAGTGAAACGTTCATTGTGTAGTGTTTGCAGACTGTGTTATTATGATTTTATTTCACAATATTGCGGCGTAGAACGAAGACAGACTTTTGCGTCGCCGGTGTTATACAAGCAGAAATATGAATGAATTGAAATATTTAGACAATGGATGCCAGCACCTGAATAATTTTAAGGCCGCTAAGGGATCTAATCCTTATAAAATTGTTCATGCATTTTTTGTTTCTTGCACTTCCTTTGAAGCCAGGAGATATAAGGTAAGTTAAGTCGAAGTTGTGAAGCTATTCTCCGTGAGGGACATTGACATTCTTTGAAACATGCAATTTAATTCCCCTACTCACTTCAGAAATCGTCAAAATGAGAGTGCAAGCTACCAAATTAGGTCCAGTCATCTGTTAAAATTTGTAATCAGCTGATTGGTAATCTTTGACCCCAAAAACAGCTGATTGTGTTAGGCATTGTATTGTCGCGTCGAATGCGGCGTGACTCATGCTTGCATTCCTGTAAATATCTCAGTATACTTATTTGATAATAATATAATTTGTTTATTTGTGCATTAAATAGGGATGTGGTCATTGTAATTACTGAAATTGTGTTCTTAAATATAATCAACCCTATGTTGTATTAATACATATCTGAGTGTTATTTTCAAATTAACTTTTTTTTACCTTCCAGGCAACATCATGTCTGTGCTTCACTTGTGGCCAGCCAGGGCCACGCATGCATTCCTGCCTGCACTGTATATTTTTTGCTTGTTATGCTGGCCATATTCAAGACCATTCAAAAACGAAAAAGCATTTTCTTTATGTTGATTTGAGCTATGGAAACATATTTTGTGCTCAGTGTCAGGATTACATATATGACAAAGAATTCACCGAGATTGCCATGACTCATAGGTTAAAAGAAGCAAAGTAAGTATACAAATTTTTACATAGATACAGCCTACTTAGTATGCTACTGACACTTAGGCATTGTTGGTTAGACTTTCTTTGTTCTTTACTTTAGCAAAAGAATTTGACTGTCTTCAACAAAAAGTACATTTTATTTAGAACCTCATCACTAATTTTTTTTCATAACTTATAGATACTCACCTGTAAAGTACAACAAAATTCACAATTTAGAGAGTTCAATGACAGTGCCAAAACTAAGTTTAATTTTAAGATAACCTGCATTAACCTTTTACAATATGTAAAAACAATTGCCTGATATCTGAGTCGTTTTCAAAACACATGTACATATAAAGTTAAGGGCCTTAATTAAAACAAAAGTTAATTGATTGTGGTTACAACTCTTACACCCTTTTTGCAATGGAATAAAGGTGAAACCGTCATAGCAAAGGAATCAATTAGTTTTTGTTGTAATTAAGCCCTTAACTATGTACTTTTTTTTGTGAATGAAAATGACTCATCTACTAATCAACTGTGATTTATTTTGTTATCTATGATTGTCTTTTAATGGTGTGCTGATTGATGCTATGACCCCAAAAACATGAAGGTGATAAAATTTATCTTAAAATGGAAAATAAGTGGGCAACCAACATCTATATGGCATTATACTTTGAATTATATCTTGTCTGTATGCTAGGTTACATTCTAAACTAATAAAAAGGATTGTTTGTAGATGATTACTGATATCTATACATATAAAGTGCTGTCAATTCAACATCCTTAACCTGCTATGGATGGTGTAGCGGTATAGCAAGCATCACCGAATGATGAAGATCCGGGTTTTATTCCCGGCCATAGCTTTACTTTTCGGATTTTTCTGTGTTAATTTTCAGTGTCATTTAAAAATTTAATTTCTAAAGGTAAAACTGTGATTTAAAATCTGTACGTTATTACGTAGAGCTTAAGTTAGTTCAGTACAACCAGCTTTTGTTGTCTTGGTAAAAAAATTGTTTTGTTTAAATGATTGATTGATGATTGTTGATTGTGACAGGTCATTGGGAATAAGCGCTCCGTTCATGCCCTGGCTTCCAAACGCGAATGAGGCTGGGGCTCTGCGGCGGCTACGCAAGCGTCGGCTCATCAGCCCTCAGACTACCATTGGCTTGCGGGGGCTCCAGAACCTAGGCTCTACGTGCTTTATGAACTGCATAGTCCAGGTGAGTAAAACAATAATTTTGAGAGTGTGAGTGTGTGTGAGATTTTTTGGAATTGTAGATAACATTTGGTCTGGGTTTGAGATTTTTGGAGCTAGTCTTGTCGGACCGTAGCATCTATAGAGCAGCCGGGGTTCTAGTATTTTTATAATGATGGATCACACACAAAGTGTCCTTTTACATGATTCCTACGATTTTCGACGATTCCTTCGATGGACTATTACCAGATGGTGAATCGTCGAAAATCGTAGAATCGCAGATGTGCGAAAAGAGAAGTAACTGGTACATTTTATGTTTTTTCGTTGGTCCCAGACTAGCATGGAAGTTATAGTATTTACTGTAATTGGTATAAAATACGTAAATAACAGCTTTTCTATTAATATACTAGCAGGAAACTTGTGAATTTTCTACAAGTATAAATTTAATAAAGGAAGGACAATATAATAGTGAAGCATTTTCAAGTACCTGCCTTGCCCAAGTTAAATTGGAATGGTTTATAAGCCCGAAATTATTGATGGGTCTTACATCACTTACATGCAATCATAGCATAAAAATAGCAACTAATGGGGTAAGTCGACTGTCTAGGCGTCTAGACAGGGAAAAAGCGGGCCGTGGGGCCGCGTCCCCCCGACGCTAATACGCGGAACCCTGCCCATCTGGCTGAAAGAGTCAATTGAAGACAGTAAGTCAAAGAAATAAATAAACTACTTTGGCATAATAATGGTACACATTATTGTTGCTTTTAGGAGAAATCCTTAAAAAGAAGATAAACTTTAATGGATTGTTTTCTGACACTTAATTTCAGGCTTTGATCCACACACCGTTACTTCGTGACTATTTCCTGGGCGAGAAGCACAAATGCAAATCGCAGGGCTCTGGAAAATGCCTTGTGTGCGAAGTCTCAAAACTATTTCAGGTAAACATTTTACTTTTCTCATTACTTAAATCACGTCTTTGTCCCTTGCGGGGTAGACAGAGCCTAAGATAAGAAGACGCAAAGGCCATGCATTTTTTAATTCGCCTTTTACTTAATAATATTTATTATAATATACATAAAAAAGTTTAATTTTAGTTATAGATTTATCTTCCATTCATTAAAAGAAAAACATTTTACTTTTTTTTAAAGTTTTTATTTAGTTTCCACCTGTCGCGATCTGTCTGTATTCACATTTTGCAACTTAAATTGTAGAACAAAATATAGAGCAACTGCCAACAGCTGCTCTGTCAGTTCAAGTGGGGTTGATTCAAATTTAGAACTAAAGCAGCAGGAAGCAATAGACAATGCGGAGGAGTCTTGAAACCAGACAGTCACCAAATTTTTTTTCCATGAAATTTCCCCGTTTAGCCAATTATTTATTTTGAGTTTTACTTTTCAGGAGTTCTATTCAGGTGCGAAAACGCCTTTGACACTCCATCGCCTCTTGCACCTGATCTGGACGCACGCGCGCCATCTTGCGGGCTACGAGCAACAAGACGCGCACGAGTTTTTCATCGCTACGCTTGACGTTTTACACAGGTACGTACATAGAATAAGGATCTACAGTTACAATCATTAATTACTAAGGATAAGGATTCACTAAGGTTTAATAACTATAATCTTGTATGATAATTTAAAGGATTTTTTGCGAAAAGTTACAAAAATAATAATGCAAATAAGTGTTACTTCTATTTAAATTACCATGTATTTTTGGATCAAATCTTGCAATTCAAATGCAATTCAAGGGGTTCTATCTAGTGTTTGAATTGACTACAATTATATAAGTATACAGTCAGCTGAAAAGCTTGTATTAAAAATGATATTTTAATGAAATAAACAAACTTAAATCACTACATAGTATAAAACAAAGTCGCTTTCCGCTGTCTGTCTGTCTGTCCCTATGTATGCTTACATCTTTGAAACTACGCAACGGATTTTGATGCGATTTTTTTAAATAGACGCTGACAAAGTCGTGGGCAGAAGCTAGTATATATTAAAACAAAAGAATGTCAGGGTAGTCTTGTACTACTTATGTATGCTTCCTCTTGCTCTATAATTAGGTTACATCATCAGTACAGTTTTTTTATTATGTTTTTATTTTGATTTTAGGCATTGCATGAATGGCGTCGAAGACATAGAGAAAAAAGAGAACGGCCGTTGTAACTGCATTATCGATCAGATATTCACGGGCGGTCTGCAAAGCGACGTAGTCTGTACTTCTTGCTCTGGTGTCTCTACCACGATAGATCCGTTCTGGGACATAAGCCTTGACGTAGCCGGCCCTGGCTCGCTCCAGGCTTGCCTCGAGCGCTTCACTAGAGCAGAACACCTCGGTTCAGGGGCTAAGATCAAGTGCTCAAACTGCCGGGCGTACCGCGAGTCAACAAAACAACTGACGCTCGAAACCCTCCCTATTGTGGCCAGTTTCCATCTGAAACGTTTCGAGCACTCGTCGCAAATCGATAGAAAAATATCGACTTTCGTATCGTTCCCGGCTGAATTAGACATGACGCCGTTCATGTCGTCGCATCGCCGCACAGTCGATAGCGGGGCCGCTGATAACAATAACGCACCTGAGGGTGTATTTGAGGATAACCGCTATTCGTTGTTCGCGGTAGTCAATCACTTGGGATCTCTGGACGCGGGACATTACACGGCCTACGTTCGCCAAATGAAGGGGAGCTGGTTCAAATGTGACGACCACATGATCACGCGGGCGTCGCTGCGTGAAGTTTTAGATAGTGAAGGGTATGTTTCAATACTTATCTGTAGATACGAACCCGTAGATGAATTAACCAATACAGAAAAGTTCTTCGAAATATGCAAGTCACTTTTAATTTAGTTTGTTTTCACTTTTTGTTTTCGTATAAAACTAAAACTTGCCTCGCAACGAGCAACCGTTTAGAAATATATTGGTTAATTTTAGTACGGGCAAACCATATTATAGGTTAACAGTTTTGATTTCTTTCTAATATTGTGTTTCATTATTCAACAGATATCTTCTCTTCTACCACAAGACTGTACTGGAGTATGAATGTGAAGTCGCGTAAGTTTATGTAATGAGTGCTCGAATTTGTTCCGGGCGACCTAAAACGTCAGCATGTCTGTCAAGTATTAAGATATGCTATTGGAGCTATTGGATATAAATTATACAAAATGTATACTTTTAGGTGTGTTGTAAATTAAAAGTAGGTACGCGTGTGCGTCAATAAAATACTAGGGGGGTGAGGGGGGGGGGGTGGAATGTTCGGTGTACGGTGCAATTTAATTTTATGATATCGGCGTTGGGTTTTGAGCGTAAAAAATACACTGAATTTTACGACTGATGGAGTATTTTATTGATGTGGCCGACTTACGAAAAAGTCATGTTTCTCTCGTGATATTAGTGGGTAGATGTTTGAAAAAAATGATCTTGTTTGATTTTTTGCGGAATGATTCACGAATTTGTTAGTTTAAGCTTTAATGTATTGTTGTTGTGTAGAAGTCCCCCGCAACTGTGTATAGGAAATTCAAACCTAAGAAAAGCAGACGGATGGGCTGTTTTAGTTTATTCCGGCAGGGATCCTTTTAGAACCACTTGGTCCGTGGATTCCCTTTCCTACTTGTGGGATTAAATGATAATTTAAAAAAAATAGGTATATAATATTATTTTCATGGCCAAAGCAAGCATATAATTTTTATCGCCAAATTGTCTTATTTTATTTATTCATTAGCTTGCTTTATTTCTATTGTCGCAAATATAAATTATGATTTTAAACCATATATAAATATTATGTAAGATAATGTAAACAAATGACGATTGATGATTCGACATTGTTATATTCCCACCTAACACACTGTCAAGGTGAATGCTGAATGTACTAATCTGATTTTAACAAAATGTATTTCGTGTTAGAGGCATTGTTCCTTGTTGTAACTCATGTATTGAACAAAATTTCAATCTACCTCGCTGTTCATCTTTGCATTTCACTCGAGCCTTGTAATTGAAATCTTAAATGGTGAATATCTCTAGTATTAGTACTTACCTATTTAGATACATACTTGGAGCTGAGTACACATGATAATGATCGATTTTGAGCTGTTGTCCAGTGGAGGCAGCAATTAGTGGATTCCACGTCTGGGTGAGATGATCAGTGACTTGAGTATGACCCCAGTACACAATGGGCCATGCAATGCACGACCACGCTTCACATAAGCAGCGTGTGCATACACTCACCCATGGCACATTGCTGCATGGCGAAACAAACAAAAAAAGTGCACCAATCCCTCAGCAAATTAGTGACAAATGGGAGATTGTGTAAACACAACCGGCCGTGCTACACCATGATCCATTGTGCGCCTACATTATGCGCCATTACTCCCTGTACACAGTACACAGTGGCGACAGCCTGAGTTGGACCATTTTGTACTGGGATCACTGGGGCTATATGATATCGTGATTGATTAGACCCACCACTACAGACTAAGAACCTAATCTGGCACTCAATGCGCGGCACCACGTAGTGACAACTGTGGCAAAAGCTAGTAACTGCCGCCACTGGTACCGTAGTGTCCGGTATGCTTATCATGTGTACTGAGCTAGTAAATGGTTTGGTTAAGTAGTTAGTTAGTAAACCTGTGACTGAACTGACATTAGCTTAATGTGATATTTAATATTTATGACTTGTATTAAGGTATAGTTAGCTGTATGAACTTTACATTTCCGAGAAGTAGACTATTTTTGTTTGTTTTTTTTAATTGTTGCTTGGACATACTAGCAAATGGTGAAGGGTATTTTATGGATGAAGTGACAGCTCCAGTTTTATTTTAAATACTTTATTATGAGTAGGATCTGGAATCTACATTTTATACTGATTTTACGGCTTGTAGCAATTGAAAGATATTAAATCGGAGTGAATGAACTGTTTGGAAATATGTGAATTATATGCTTTGAAAATCAAACCTTGTAAGTATACCTACAGCCAAACTGTCGCCAATGTTAGGTAGAAAATACCTACAATTTTTTATTTCTTGAATTCTATGCAAAAGAAACCACTCGCCATTTTATTTGCTAGTATTGGTACACCGTTTATTTTGCATTTAATAATACTTACTAGTGGTTAGATCCGAGCCCTATCAATGTATCTAGCAAAGTCATATCGGAGGATTAGTTATAAGATGAGAAGGGAAACATACATCGTGAGAAATTATTTAGAAAATGAATGAATAATGTAAGAATCAGTGGATATTTTTGTTGCTAATTGATCATTTCCATCAATAAATTACAGGTATTTCAAATTATTCTCCTAAAATAGATCATAAGCAGAATTTTTAAATGTACAATGATTGATGTTATAAAAGATACAATATATTCCAATAAATAAAATCTGAATGTGCGTTACAAATTGTTGTTAAAAATAAATGTTCAAATAATCCGAATCCACTAAATTCTGCTGTTAATAATATGCATCTGAAGACGATCATTACAGAAATAAATACATTTTGAAGCAAATGTTTACTTTTCTTTATCAATCAAAATCACAACCTGAACCTAAAACTGGACCTACAAACTACAATAAATTTTGCTTAGGAAGGAATGTCAACTCTATGAGACCTTTCACAAGAGCCAAATTAAAACTGCTAAATACTTGCATATATTACCTGGACCAAGAACCACATTCCTAGGATGCCCAGTATGAAATGAAGATTCCTTTTATCTTTCGCGAGTCCTGTGGATAGATGATGCACTGTACGAGAATTGAGAAAGTGGCGCATAATGCTAAGAGCATGTGCAGCTATCAAAACACAGACAAACGGGCAAGTAAGTTTGCGTACTTACGGCTCGACGACTTAACTCGCCTGTACTTTCGTCTAAAAGTACCTACGCGTACCTACTTAGACTGACACATGCGAGTAAAGTCGTCGAGCCGTTACTCGCCTGTCTGGGCCTTTAGAACTGTGTAAACTTAGGCTACTAACAGAAAAACTTACTTTGCAATGGATGAATAAGCCTTGTGGGAATGATGGTTTCTGATCAATTTTATTTTTTATGATTACAGTTTGGCTTGCATGGAAAGTTATTTTTGACAAAGATTTTTTGGGGTTTATGCACGTCAGTGTTAGGGGTACTAATGAAATGAAAGAACTTTTTAACATGTAAACTTTTTAATATCACAAAATAACACCAATACAATTTAGACAAACCGAAGTTTTCAATAAATAAATAAATAGCTCATTTTAGGGCAATTTAGACAAACAATAATATTGTAGTTCACAAACATCAAAAAAATAAAATTATATTCGATGAATCATTTGTTGATAATAATAAACACTGCAGTGCACTATTTAATTTAGGATTTCGTACTAAACAAGGAACCCTTATGTAATTGTATCGTCATGGCCGTGGGTCCGTACATATTGACATGTTTAAATATCGTTAAAAATGTGATGCCACTGGAACCGTTCCAAATTTTCAAACGAAAAAAAAAAACAATAACATATTTTACGAATTTCGAATCTATATCTATTGTCCGTATACGCATGTTTATTACTAGTACTACGGTAAATACTTTCAACATTTATCATCGCTGTCAGTACCTAATTCCAAGCGTACAATTTTATCACAAACATGTCAGACTAATATTTGATATTAGACTTATTCCATAATAATGACTACGTTCAACTTTTGGGTAAATTATTGTTCTCATATTGCTCAAAGTCAACTTTAATATCTAAAATTCCTACAACTACCTATGCGCTAGCCGCCAACAATTTTATTCTGCCTTGTTACCGCTTTTTAACACATCATTAATTAATTGACTGTGATGCGAAATTGCACTTTCAAGGACATTAACATTAATAATGATTAGTAAAAGTGTTGCGTGTAAGATATGTAATTTACATATAATATTATTATGTCACCAACAGAGAGCCAATATGATAAACCTTTAATTTATTGTCTAGCCGCTACTGTGAATCTTTAAATTTTGCGACGCATCCGAGTCTCACTTTTCCTCTCATTTGCACCTGCATGTAATTTATAGGAAAATATAAGTGTGAGTGAGATAGCAATAGCAAATGATTGTTTCTTAACATTTACATAATATATTATATATTATGCATTTTTCTTACCATCCTTATTTGTTAACTATAAGACTGAAATATCGTAATATGAAAAGTACAGGACCAACAGAAATACTTTAGTAAAAAAGTTGCTGTTTTGGAGATTATCGCTCCTCAGAGAAGGCTGAAACGTAGATGTAAAATTGTAAAAAAAAATTAGCTCGCTTAAATATATCTTCCTCTCTGAAGTTAGTTGCAAGAAAAGCGTATCTTTATGTTAATAACACCAAAGTAAACGCGAAAATATTTAAACTCCCGAGTTATTCGTAGTTAACATATTATTTTAATTAAGTCGCGTGATTGACTTATTCTGGGGACCAAGATTAATCAAAGTGTTAAATTGAAGAGAGACAAATTATCAAGGAATTGATAAGTAATTTTCATTTCCCACTCTCTCATGCCATCGATACTCAAAGTTTAAGAGAATTTGATAGCTGGATTCGAATCTTACGAGACTACTATTGCTTCACTAGTATTTTGTGACATTCATAACATCAAAATTGTGATAGTGTTGTGATACGTCGCCCGCCAGCATAAACCCATAGGATACAATTTGCAAACAATGCTCCTTGCGAACAACTCAGACCAATTAAAAAGTCGAAACAGAGTTCTACGAACGGTAAAGTGAGATCGGTTTAAACACCTTGCTTTGTGCAAAGTTCTGTCGCTTTTGTGTGCGTGCAACATTATGAACTTGACTTTTTATTTAGTCTGAGAGGCACCGATCTGTGGTCTATGATCTAGTTAGCCTTAGAAGGCGGCGCCGTGGGTTCGTCCAGCAGACTCTCAAGCTGTTTGACGTCGGTGACTGGTAGCGAGCAAGCGTAACGGCGACACACGTACGCTGTCGGCGCGTCTCCTACGGACCTGATGCGGCTAAGCACTGCAAGAACACAATTTTGTTACTTTTTATTACAGCAAACAAGATTTGGTTAAAAAACAAAATTATATAAACCGAACGATCTCCTCATGTGTGTAAGTCACTACGTCAACATTGGCGAAATACGCCTTGCTAAACCAAAGCAAGAGTGAAAGCTATTAAAAAAAAAATTTGGTTATTCTTGTGATAGTGTTAGACAAGAGGCCTCGCTATACGCAAGGGCCCAATGCCTCTAAAAGGTCAGGACAAAGGGAAAACATCATAGAGAAAATTAATGGGGGAAATGTCTTTTCATGTTTGAAAAACAAAAACGCGAAACCACTGCAACGATTGCTGCACTCCATCGATCAGTCAGAGCTGTCAAAAATTACACATATGTATAAAAAAATAGTAAATTTATGATAGAAAAACTATCGCATAAACGGACGTGTCAGAATTGGGATTGTCTATTTTTTTACAATGTATAGTGAATCGAAAACCATTTCGAGATAAATGCTTTTTAAATCGTTTTCTGTATTTACTTTATTTTATTTTACTATAATGAATTTATTACATGAAAAATAAGCAATGACCTTCATTTGACATTCCCAGACATGACGTAGACGGTCCAAAATGTACTTTATTTGCAAAGGTTACAAATTCTATGCTATTTACGCGTGGATTATACTACGGAGTTCAATTTGGACCCGCAATCTGACATTTCATTCATCTTATGACAGATGACAAGCAAATGGGCAATCTTGTTACTGTCATTCTTGTTTTTTCCACTGTTTACTTTCATATTGTTGTATTATAGTTTAGATTTAGAAGCACTTTCGGTAGATAATTAGGCAAGAGTGTAACCACACAGCGATGTGCTTCGCTCACATGAAAGATTTTCAGCTAAATATTTTAATGAAGAGCGAAAATATTACGTTTTCAGTTTACTTTCGCCTACTGAGTTTACTGACTTATTTCCGGGTCCTGTTTTGTCTCGATCATACCTGGTATGTGTTTATGGACCTTTCTGCTTCGCGCAGAATGTTATGGTATGTGTAACGATTGTGAAAATATAAAATTCATAGGAGAAGATCGCGTGAATGTTCCTGTGTTATTGTTGAATCATGTTGACATTGATACTGATGACAGTTTGCCAACTTCACCACAGATAGAAAAGACGTTAATGGCGGCGCTTCACATACATTTTATGACCAATTTATCCAATAAGCAGATGTGTGGCACCGGCAGTGGAAACTCTGACGTCATCAACCAAAATACTTTCAATAATTAATAGTAAAAAAAATACCGAGTTATATGAGAAAATATTGAAATTAGTTTCTTATAATTGACTATTCTGCACAAAAAAAATATAAAAAGGATAGGTATTTTTTTTTAGACAATCCCAATTGCATGACCCATTAGTTTACTCCACTTCCTCTATGGAAAAAGGTTAGGAAACAAACACCTTAGTAAAGCTCTATGTAGAATATAGGTAGATATAGGTTGTATAGACCGTAATGGAGTGTAAGGGTGAGCATAGACACTCACGTATATCGGACATACCGGCGGGCGAGTCGGCGGCCGGGTCGGCCACGGCCAGCACGCGGCCCGGCAGCAGGCGCGAGCGCACCACGCGCACCAGCTCCAGCGTGCGCGGGTCCGTGCAGCCGCCTGCTATAAGGACCTGTACACAAGTTTCTACTAATAAATATACTGAGCGGCAACCTTTATTTCGCCGAGCCTCCCCTAACCAGATCTTTTATACTCCCCCCCCCCCCCCATTGAATCAGGCTTTACTTTGCGGAAGTCCATATTAATTAGATTTAGATTTATTTATTTATCAACAAAACATTACATTGCCCATATATGGATACATGTCACACATATAAGTGTTTCTGTTGAGATCGTCAAAATTAATAATAACGAGAACGTAATAAATCTTAAACAATTAAATAAAAATACAATGTCAAAATTAATTATGTTTAGAAAAATATGTCAATTAAAAAAGGACATTGCGTTGCTATTCAGCCAGCTCCACATACCGCATTGTTAGGGGATTAGCAAGATAAATATTTTTTTTATTCTTTAATTCAACACATTAAAATTAATGCTAAAGACCAAAAACAGATAACTCAGAAATCATGTAATAATTGCCTAATAACTAACTGTTACCTGCGTAGGCGAATCGTTGTAGAACATAAGCGCGGACATCATCTCAGGCAAACCAGTCGGATTATCGATCAGCCTCCTCGCGAAAGCTGTGAGCAGTTGCTTTGCCATGTCCCGTTCGTGGTCGCCGCCGGCTTGTGCGGCGCTCTTGTCGGCGTAGGCCGCCAGGCGCTGCAAGTTGTGGCACGCCACGCTATTGCCAGCAGGCTCGGCGCCATCTTGCTCTGCAAACAAAGTTTCGGATTGTTTTCTTTCTCATTTTTTTTTAATCATTTTGTTAGCCTTTGACATGTAGTTGAATTTTTGAGTTATGGTCTAATAATCGAAGTTACGTCGTATCTATGTAGCTTGAACAAAAAAAAAAAAGTAGATTGTATAAAAAAAATTTGAATACTCAATACAAATTTTGTAAATCAGGCATAATTTTCATAATATTTTAAATGAAGTATTTTTGAACACCTAAGCAGCAAAGTTAGCAGGAGAGCGCGAGAGATTGGCGGAAGGAAAAGACGAGGTAGTCTATCGCGTGCACTTGTGGTAGCTGTGTACTGCTGATTACAGTAGAAACACAAAAATTCAGACGCGGCTGTGGCCAGAGCTTTGACCGAAATCCACCTTAAAACCCACTTATTATATTGGTTAAATTGCTTGTCTCACCTCCTTTCAACCGCAGTACAACAGTGCTGTCATCATCAGAACACGTAAAGTACCCGCCATTATCATGATCCCAAAACAGCTCATCCTGCTTCTGTTGCAATTCCCGTGCCCAGGTCAGCCAGCGTAGATCCAAAGACGCCTCATATAAGTCCAAGAGACTTCTAACTAAGAAAGCGTAGTCGTCAAGGAACCCTCTGATAGGCGTTGCTCTACAAGAAAATATGTTAACTAGTTTAAGAAGTAAATTAAAGATAGCCATGAATATCGACGCAAGTTGAATATTTCACAAATTACTGACGCATGAATTGAAAACGAGTACATAAATGTACAAGCCCAACCAAAAAGGAACCTGTTTCTTTCAAATAACACACTTGATGTCTAATATAATCTAAAGTTACAGATGTCTTTTACAATTAGATTGTGGATTAACAGCTAGATTAAGGGCCTGTTTTATCACTTTGTTAAGTCCCAGATATCTTAAGTGTCAGTTATCTATGATTCCCTCTCTATTTATTATTACGAAACAGATAGACAACAACATAAAATATCAGGGTCTTAACTGAGTGGTGAAACAGGCCCTACAACTTTCTATTGCATTTTCTACTTACATTTGCGCAACTGATCCATCTACAGCTCTGTAGCAGGAATGAATCAATGTTTTCTCAACTGGGTTGTATAAGTACTGTTTAATAAAATTAGCAGTTTTAATAGCATCTTCAACATACTCTTTTTCTCCCAAACCCTGGCCAGCTTGAGCCAATCCAGAGATCATCAAAGCATTCCAAGAGCACAGCATTTTGCTGTCCAAATGGGGCCGCGGCCTTTGCAGGCGGGCTTCGTGCAGTATCTCTGTGCATTCTGAAAGAACTCGTTTGAACTGCTCCATTGTCAAATCAAACTTCTTCGCAGTCTCCTCCTTGCTTCCATAGACAATTAACACATTTTTCTTTACTAGCTCACCATGAGGGTCACTCTCTGGCGAAATATTACCACCTTCATCAATACTGAAATAATCACATATAATATCCATATAAGCAATTTCATTGATCTTTTTATCACCAAGAAGAGATTCAATTTCATTATACTCCCACACACAAAATGCGCCTTCCTTCTTATGAGTGGCTCCATGTACAGGGTAGGAGTCTGCATCCTCAGCACTATAATATCCTCCAGATTCATGCCTCAGATCTCTGTTAACATACTTGATAATATCATGAACAACTTCAGCATAAAATTCCTCTTTCGTAGCAATAAACGCATCAGTGTAAGCAGCCACCAGTTGCGCTTGGTCATACAGCATCTTTTCAAAATGAGGAACATGCCAGTCATTGTCCACAGAATACCGCGCAAAACCACTAGATATGTGGTCATGTATTCCACCTTTAGCGATTTTAGTCAATGTATACAAACACATTTCCAAGCATTGTTTCCCTTCTGGATTAGATTTATCTCGAGCATAAAAATGGAACAGGAAATTGAAAATAGAGCACTGGGGAAACTTTGGAGCTGTTCCAAATCCACCAAAATCTGGTTCAAAAGCAGATATATATTTTTGCACACATTTATTCCATGTCTCTTCCCCAGGAACTGACGGGGACTCATTATCAACTTTGGATATGTTTTGAAGGGCTTCCATTATTGCGGTGCCAGCCTGGTTGAATTGATCTTTATTCTCTTTCCACTTTTTGGCAAGAGAAAGAAGGACAGTTTTAAAGCCAGGACGGCCCCAGCGATCCTCAGGAGGGAAGTAAGTACCTCCAGTTACTGGGAGCAAATCAGGAGTCAGGAAGACGGACATTGGCCAACCTCCGCCTCCTGTAGTGGCCATTATAAATAGCATGTAAATACGGTCAATATCAGGGCGCTCTTCGCGGTCCACTTTAATGTTTATGTAATGTTCATTCATAACTTTGGCAACATCTTCGTTCTCAAAAGATTCTTTTTCCATCACATGGCACCAATGGCATGTGGAGTAACCCACAGACAGGAAGATGAGCTTATTTTCTTTTTTGGCTTTATCTATGGCTTCTTGGCACCATGGGTACCATTGCACAGGATTATGAGCATGTTGAAGTAAATAAGGTGACTTCTCAGACACCAAAGCATTGGTATGTTTTGGCACTTCAATAGCATTGGCTTCAGCAGTGGGTGTTGTCATTTTTATAATATTGTCGCTGAAACTCCTTGTAATTTGAGGAGAAACAGCAGGCAACTGGTTATTCTGGCTAAATGATGAGATTCTGAAAAAGTAAAGTTTTTAAATAATTCACTTTTAAAACAATACTTTACATTAGAAGGTATAATTATGTTGATGCAACTGCAAAGTATTAAATTGCTTTGTTTTAATTATTTTAAAACTACTAATGTCTTATCACTATTGACTCAAGTGGTCAGCGTATAGACACTGCATAATCTATTATTATTTTGGATAGAATAATAAACAATGTAGCCGCGCATTATAAGTCACGTCTTCCCATGAACTGCAATTAATTCAATCAGCATTATGGTGGCTACAATGAAGCCTATTAAAGTGCCAAGGATAACTTACATAACTTTATTATTGCTCAGTAATAGACCTATTTACATAATTTAAGTCCACCGCCTTTCTCTTTTTGCGCCTCAAAATGTATACAAGTGACAATCATAATCATGTAAACAAAAACAAGGTCATTTAATTGTACATTGTGATTAAAATGGGAGCTGAATCGAAGGATTTTGTTTTTTTCATAAGATCAAATCTTTAACTTGTAAAACAATAAGGTACCTTTTTGAAAAACTCAAATCACGAGGAGTGCACACCGGGTTGGCCAAAATCGGCTCCTTAGTGTTTTGATTCAAGCTTAGACTCTTCAGTTTGCTATCTCCCGTTGACAAACGCCGCAGCAACAACGCTGCTCGGCCGGTTGGCATAATAAAACGTGATAACGACGATTATGGAACAGATAGCATGAAGATTCACTGTTTTTATTAACTTATATATGTAATTTTGTTATGATTCGACACCAACAAAATACGCAACGCGACGAGGAATTTTTTTGACGTTAATTAAAGTCTGTGTTGCCTGGTTTACGAACACGTCACGAGAATGTTGCCTTGTTAATATTTTATTACGTTCTGAATTTGAAGTAAGTAGTTTTTAAAAATATGCAAACAGTCTTGAACAATTTCGTTTGTTTTTTTCTTTAAATGGGAAAACCCGTAAAATTATCTTACAGTTTACATTTTTAATTCCTAATTTCCTTTTTTTATAACTTTGACAGAACTTACTTGAATAAGCAGTTGGAAATTTGCAAGCTTAAATTATTATCTGTTAATTATAATTATTATTCAAGAACTTATCAACACAACATGAGGAATTTATGGAGTTACTTTATTTGAATCATTTAATTTTAATGCCACAGCTGATTTTACTCCTGAAACTTTACCTGGAAGAAGTTCAATCGCGCGCATGCAACCTTTCTATTGTATTTATGCTAGGCGCTTTTAACGAACTGGCGCTGAAGGAACTTACACAGTGACATCACATTATCTGTTTCTAGATGCAATTATTAACAAAATATTATATAATAAACTTGAATGGAAACTTCGTGTAGTTCTTTTTATTTTATAAGTTTAAAAAGGCTTCGACTACGGTTAATTAAAAGTAGTAGTTACAAGTAAATAGCAGTGGTGGCAGTTTCAGTTTAACCTTTGTCGTTTTAGTATTGTGTATATAAGTACCTACCTACCAAATATTGAATAATAAAATATATATTAAATCGTTTGCAGAACACTCACTGTTATTTAAAATTAAATTAAAATATGACTACCCACATAAGCCTGCCTTTTTTATTCGCTTGTAGCTAAGTTTAGCTTATGATAAGTTAATATTCGTTTATCTTTCTCATTCAATAGCAATAGCATTCTTTTCTCAGAGACGGTCAAATCAAACTTTTTGGTAAAGGTTGATGGTTTGAAACTTTAGTCTTTAGTCTGAGTGCTATATAGCTTTGCTTCCTAGTCTTCCTCTTTCATGCGTTTAAGTAATCTCTAAGTTCAAAGAAGCCTCTATATCCAGAGCTTTCATTGGCATCAGCAATTTTTGTTTACGTTCTATCTTACAAAAAGACTTAGTCCTTTAAAAAACCTTATCGTCTTATCTTTACAGCCTACATTTAATAAAAAAGATCCTTAAAATACGAGTTTGGGTAAATAACCAGTCGATTTTCTACTCAAGATTCACGCATGCGCTGAAACTAAGACGCCATTCTCACTTTCACTGTACCACAACGTGATATGTTTTGACGTATGTAACCGGCCAGTATCGTAATGTGTTCTTGACACGAACGAGAAACAATTTCGGACATGAAGCCCTGTGTGAACTTAGCCTTATGATAGTGAAGTGTTATAGATTAATTGAGTCAGGTGAGTTATTTGTGGTTATGTTGGCATTAGGGGTTACTGTGGGACTATGCGAGTAAACAATACAAAATTGCAACATTATTCTCGCATAAATATAATGTCCTATTTATGAGAAGCTACACATCTCAACTAGCAAATAAGCGATATAATGCGGTAAAAACATTTGATAATAATAGACTACCTAACTGCCGCCTTTTTCTTGCACATTACCTCTAAATAGAACACCTTTTGCAACCGTTTTCTAGTAGCCTACACCACACAATCGCACGTGCATGTTTAAGTGGGGAGGGACTGCCAGTTGCCATGACTACGGCCAGAGGGTTGAAGGTCCGGAGGGCTTCACTCCCCCAGCTGATTACCTATCTCACTGCCCGGAAATTTTGCTTGTAATCACATTTTGACGCAATTAAGGGATATGACAACGGACCGGCAGTTGCTACCAATTGCTAATTTAATAATTTACGGGATAAATTTGTCTGATATTTTTAATTAAAGAGACGAGATTAATGACATGTTATATCAGCCCTTTTGGCAATCAACGTCTGCTATCTTCTGTTGTTGCTGGTATCCATGAGTGGTAGTCCTCAATCAGCATCGGGTGACCCACTTGCTCGTTTACCACCCTTTTTCATAAAAAAGGAACCTGTGCTGATATTATACTCACAGTGACTTCATATCAAACAACTTCACACCAAACCGCAAAGGATCAAAGGCTTTATATTCAATGGAAGAAACTATTAAAAACACAAGAAGACGTTACCACAGACTGAATTTATTCCTTTAATAGACAAACATGTACAAACCTACACATTAGTCTAGAGGGCGCTAGTATCAACATAATTTAAATACTTTCAACACACTCCCTTATTAAAATAATGTACTAGCCCAATAAACAAACTAAACATAGTATATTGAACTATCATAACATAACTACTTATACTCTTACAATACCCAACAACTTAACAAACTTATAATGTTTAGGAGAACCCAAACTTTTAGTCAAAATGTCTGCTGGCATATCTGTTGTATTTAAATATTTAATCTTAACAACATTATTCTCTACAGCTGTCCTGACAAAATGGTATCTAACATCAATGTGTTTGCTTCTCTTGTGGAACAAACAATTTTCAGATAATTTCTGTGCACTCTGGTTGTCATTATAGATTACTACAGCAGTACAAGAATCGGTGCTACAGTTCAGCTCAGACATCACATTTTTAAGATAAATAGCTTCTTTGCTCGCCTCACATATAGCCATGTACTCGGCTTCAGTACTAGACAGAGCAATAGTTGACTGCTTTTTACACTCATGTGAAACTATACTGCCTGACATTTTAAAAATAAATCCAGTATAGGACTTCCTATCAACTGGATCTGAGGCCCAATCAGCATCTACATAACCTGTGAGATCCTCATTATCTTTAACATATCTCATACAAAAACTTTTGGTACTCTGCAAATACCTTAAAATGCGTTTTGCATGTTTCCAATGAGTTTCGTTATAATTATTATTGAACTGACTAAGGTAAGAAACAGCAAAAGATATATCTGGTCGAGTTAAAATTGACAAGTACAATAAACTTCCTATCAGTTGTTGATAAGGATATTCTTTGGTACAATTACTTTCTTTTTCTAGTTTCAAATTTACCTCCATAGGAGTACTTACTGGTTTACAATCTTTCATGTTAAATTTTTCTAACAAATGATCTACAAATCGTTCCTGATCAATTGTTAATACATCATTTTCTTTCCTGACTCGCATACCTAAGCACTGCTTAATAGCTCCTAAATCTTTCAATTTGAATTTAGAGTTAAGCTCGCTTTTTAAGCATTCTGTCTCTTTCTCACAATTTGAAAACACGAAAAAATCATCAACAAATAATGCAATGAAAACCCTATCATTACCATTTTGTTTAACAAACAGACAAGGCTCATACACAGATTTTTTGTAACCTATGTTCTGTAAACAATCATCAACTCGTTTATACCATGCCCTCGCTGATTGTTTAAGACCATAAATCGCCTTTTTTAATTTTAAAACCTTATTTTTACTATCTGCACATATAAAGTTTCCAGGTAAATTCATGTGTACAGTTTCGGTCAGATGCCCATTTAGGAACGCAGTTGCAACATCCAGATGGGTTATATCTAGGTTATACTTTACACTTAACGCAAATAAAAGTCTCAAGGTCGAATACCGGAGCACTGGAGAAAAGGTTTCCGTGTAGTCTATGCCTTCTTTCTGTGTGAAACCTTTAGCCACTAGTCTCGCACGATACCTGACTTTATTGTCGCTGTCCACCTTCTTTCTGAACACCCATTTGCATTGCACTACTGTACCGTTTTCTGGCTTGTCTACCACCTCCCATGCATCATTCTCTTTAAATGACTCTAACTCCTCCTCCATAGCTTTCTTCCACTCCCTGGATTCTGGCCCATTCATAGCTTCCTTATATGTGGTGTTGTCTCCATACAAGTTGACATCAGGTTTCACACATATATTGCTATAGCCATACCTTTCAGGTTTCTTTCTTTCACGCTTTTCATACCTGGGTTCACTGGATTCAGCTTGAGGTGTGTCACAAGACTCATTTGAAGAACTCGTCGGACTGCTGTCATCTGCCACATATGAGCTATCATAGGGTACCACTGTAGACTGTGATTGATCTGTATCCGCTTCAGCTATGCTCTCATACTCGTCCTCAGTATCTGATGACAAATCCGGTTTTTCCTCAATAACAGCTTGTATCATGTCTGAGTCTAGTCTAGGCTCCATGATGGTTACATCCCTGCTTGTTATAATTTTGTTTGTAACAGGATTATACAGTCGATATCCCTTTGTGTTGTCAGCATATCCAACTAAAAGATGTTCGATAGCTTTCTTGTCCCATTTCAATCTTTTTTCTTTTGGAACATGGGTCATGACTGTACTTCCAAACATACGAATGTGGCTGACATCTGGCTTTCTGCCTGTCCAGAGCTCATATGGGGTTTTTTGGTCCAAACCTGAAGCTAACGACCTGTTCTTCAGATAAACAGCCGTGTGAACTGCTTCGGCCCAAAACTTCTTGTCTAACTTTGCATCGCACAATAGACATTTAGCTCTTTCAACCACTGTTCTGTTAAATCTTTCACATAATCCGTTCTGCTCTGGGGTGTAAACGGTGGTTCGCTGATGAATTATACCAGACTTCTTCAGATAGTTATTCATTTGGTTTGAACAATATTCTGGTCCGTTATCTGATCGAAGCACTTTGATACTGGCTTCTGTCTGCTTCTCCACCATCTGTTTAAACTCCTTCGCAACATACTTTACAGTTCAATCTGCTAACATCCGCTTTGTCACTGTAACTCAGCCCTTCGACAGCTCCATTTTTCATCACATTCAGATCTTTACTGTTGATATGGCCTAGCCTCCTGTGCCAGTCCATACCCGAAGTCGTCGTAGCAGAAGCTGCTAGCACACTTGCTGACTTGATGTTTAATCTGTATACTCCGTTAATTAACTCCGCCACACCAATTAACTGGTTCTGCCGATTTCTAATGGCACATCTTCCTTTCTGGAAACTGACGTTGTTACCATTTTCGATCAACTGGCTAACCGACAATAAGTTGGTTGTCAAGTTAGGAATACACAAAACATTTCTAACAGTAATTTCAAATTCTGAATTGTTCACAACCGTTGTAATCTGTGCATCTCCCGCACACAACACTGGAACTCGAACTTGGTTCGCGACTATGATTTCTTTAGTTGTTTGGCTGTGCGACTTGTTCAAAATGCGTTCTTCGCTGGCTATCATATGAGTGCTGGCTCCTGAATCAATGTACCATTCATCCTGTTTGAATTTCCCGTTGAGAAAAACTGCACTGAACGCGTTTGCTGCTTTTTCTTTCAACAATGGACATTTATTCTTGAAATGGCCGGTTTGTTTACAGCGAAAACATTTTATCTGTTTGACATTGACATTTCGAGATGACGTTTCTTCGGTTGCGTTTAAATTTTTGCCAACTTTTTTCTGATGCCATCTTTTTGTCAAAAATGCACCTTCGGTTTCACTGTCACCAACATCTGCACTCATATCTAGGAGTTTTGTTTTTATATTATCTGCCGAAACTGAAATTCCAGAGTGTTCGATTGCCATTATCATTGGCGCGAATTTTTCTGGTAAACCCGCCAACAGTAACGAGCCTATCCACTCATCATTGATATCAAAGCCGGTGCCTCTCAATTTCTGCGCGGTGTCCACGACTTGAGTAACATACGCTGTCATTGACTCACTGCTATCCAGACGAATCGAAATCAAAGTCCGTAACAGGCTTATTTTTCGGGTAAAGCCGGTGTCGTCAAAAAGCGATTTTAATTTTTTCCACACATCTTGCACGGTTTTTTCATTTCTGATATGCACGTATAGCGATGAATCGATGGTCATAATTAATTTTGCTTTCGCTTTTTGCTCTTCGACTGACATATCGGATGTGACAGCGCTTTCGTTTGTCTTCGACTTTTTCGAAATATCAACGCCTTCCAAAATCAGGAAATTTTCGGCTGCGAATGCCCACTCATCGTAATTTTCACGACCCTTGAGCTTCGGAACATTCACTATATAACTCCCAGCCATTTTTAATGCGAAAAACTATTTTTTTGAATTTAAATTTGCGAGTCTGGGCCCATAGCCTATTAAAAACACAAGAAGACGTTACCACAGACTGAATTTATTCCTTTAATAGACAAACATGTACAAACCTACACATTAGTCTAGAGGGCGCTAGTATCAACATAATTTAAATACTTTCAACAGAAACACTTCAGAGCTCTTTCAGGCGAAAGTCGAGGGCTCTTTGAAATAATTATGTTCTTCCTTCGGATTGATTCGAAGTTATTCATTTCAAGAGGGTGTACACACAGCTTGCACAAGTATAAGGTCCAAAGTATATACTGGAAGCAAACAATAATAAATAAAATATTGATGGGAAGAAATCTCTTAAAGGGATTAGTTCGCATATGTACCTACGCATGTTTGTCAATTGTGTTTTTGTTTTCAGTTAGTTTTGTACAATGAACTATTTACACACAAAATGATCTGTAAGTAGGACTTAGCTTTTGCATTCGATTAAACAATGCTCTTTATCGCGTGCAAAAAGCAAATTTTATATTGGATAACAGCCACATACCAGCCAAAACATAGAGACTCATTGTTACGACTACCACCTTACAGTAAAACGAACTCAAATTTAACAATCACTTGACTTTATGAAACACGTTACAATCTAGAGATTCTTCCTAAATTCATTTTATCTATACTTTTCTAAGTACATACATACTACATTATTCATTGTCGGAGAATAATTGAGAAGCCCTGTGGCTTGGACCCTTATAATTAATGGCTAAGCTACCTTTTTATATTGCGTCGTATACCTACTCTACTCGTTTCACAAATTGCGGTGCCTGCTCCCTAAGCTTTATTTATTTTATTACCTACATAAGACCCTCTTGCATAGGGGTTGCTATGACAGGACTAGTTTTTATTAGAGTTTCAGATGCTTTCTCGATATATAGTCCGTGAGCTCCTAGAATGTCATTAGGGTTTCGGGTACCATCGGACGATCCGTGTGAGTGAGACAGCAAGACAAAACCGAATGGCATTCCTTCTAAGACCTCACGGATTGTACCTACCTACGAGTATATTACCAACTCGTAGAATTGCAGTGCTTCTAATTTTTGTCCCGTCTCAAACTTTGTGTTTCGACAGTTACCATGTTTCAGTTCCCTTGTAATTTGCTTGCGGTTCAATTATTATTGTTATAATTAGCTAAGAACATAAAAGGACTACAAATTCAATGTAGGATATCAAAGAGTAGGGTTTCCATTATTAAAAGTTTCGTCGCTGGACAAAAAGTTTTAAAAATCTTGATTTAAAGTTAGGTACATGCATTAGGCGTTGTTGGGTACCTACCTAAATTATAAATTACCGATAGGGCGATAGGTTGGACTTCACCTGGAGACAAATATTTACATACTTATTTATATTTTTCTTTTAATTTCAGGTGTGCCACATTTACAATAAGAAAAAAAAGTGCCTTATTCTCTTCCTCCAATTAAATACCTTCCAATGTCCGCTTAATCATTCTGTAAAACGATAACGAAGTTCAAAATCAACATACGTAACCCTCCAGAAAAATACCTTAGTATTGTCATCCCAAGTAATATCTTTACATGTCCAATAAATCGAATTTTATTAAAAGTTTTGATGTCGTGAATGAAAATTTATATAAATTGTAGCAAACTTATGAAAACAAGTGCTTTAAAAATCTTAGCTTAATTCCATGCCAAACTTAGATAACTTTTGAGGTCCAATAGTGCGTGTGTTCGTTCTACTCCGTATAAAAATGAGCTTTAGTATCTGGACAAAACATGCGCCTAAGAAAGAGTGACACATCAAAATGCATTTAAATGACGAGGACTAGGATAGTGTCTGCGTGGATGGTGTGTCCGCTATGTCGGTGTGGGTGGGAAGCGGCCGGGGCGGCAGCACCGGCGTGCTTGCCCCGCCGGTCACCACGGCTCCTCTCCTCTCCACCAACACCTCGATGGAGTCTGGGATCGAAGCTGGAGTCCTGCCCACGGTCACGGGGTCGCTCGCTTCTGCCGGGGATTCGCTGGGCTCCGTGTCTCGGGCAGCAGAACCACTGTACGATACGGATCATACCGACCTTGGGTCCGAGTTGGACGAGGCGGAGATCAGACGAGAGTTGATGCACGACGTAAGTATAAAGTCGAGTTCTCTGGTTTAGTTTTGAAGGTGTTGATTTTAGTTGGGCAATTTTGTCGCTAAAGAGTTCGTGGATATGAACTTTCGGATCTGAATATGAAAGCGGAGGAATAATATTAAAGTTTAGAATATCCGATAGGTTCGGTTACGGTTACGGAGCTACATAACGTCTCTACTTATCGTTTTCTTTAAAACATTAATCACCCTGCAGGGTATTACCAAAATAATCGCAAACTATTATGTAGGTAGGTACCTACTACTCGCATTTTAATGTTTCATAATTTTTTGTTTTCAGAAATGGCGGTTGCTCTTCGACAGGGTAAGACTTCGGCAATACATCGGAAATTAATCTCTAGCTTTGATAACCAAGTTTTTTTGGGGTCTTAAAAATTGCATGAATCAAAGTAGTAAGTTGTTTGAGCATTGCTAGTTATTCTCGCATTTTCCTAGTTTTAACTTTGATTTATATTGTTAATATCAGTTGTCCACGACTTCGTCTTCTAAAACTTCGTTTGTCGCTATAGGTACCGCGGGAACAACGCAATTATTTCGAGATAAGCATCCTTAACTATTAATCCAAATTATACCTCTTTCTTTGTACTTAATTTCATCAACATCCATTAAATAAGTATAGGTTTCGCGTAAAAAGCAACTAACGTCTATACATCCTCATAAACTTTCATAGGTATTTATATTATGAGTGAGATAAAATTATGTAAATACTTAGATTGAACGCTTGAATGTCGGTTTCGGTCATTGCAAGCTTTTATGTCTTCCAAACTCGTATTGTTTATGGTACACTTTATGCTCAAGCCCGGTAGTTTAGGCAGTAAAATGTTAATAAGCAGATACAAACTGCGTCTTCTGATTTTGGATACTATATGATATGTATACACCACCATTGATATTTTAGTATATTCAGGTAGACTTCTAAGGCATCAATGCTAATAAAGATAAAATCATGAATTTAAAATCTTATGAGCTCTCCGTTACCCATAAACATTCGGCTAACGCGTGATAATTCATAAAAACTGTCGTTTATGATACAGAAACAAATTTCGGGGAATATTTTTCTTTTTTGACTGATTAAAATGTACGGAAGCAGGGTGTAAGAAGTTTTACAAGGAGATAAAGTCGGTGGATCAAAAAGAGGAGCGGTCACGTTCCAGACATTTCAGATAATACGGGTTGAAGATAGGGGCGCTTAAGTTTTTTGTTTTTGTCTTTTCGGAAAATTATATTGTCATAGCGGTAGAGTGATCATGTGCGAAGTTATGGGAGTTAGCGGAAGGGGCGTGCTTCGAAAATGGATGAACCCAGGGACGTGATGAACGCAAGAATCACGTGGTTAACTTAATCAGTCAGTATTTTTAGTGGGCAATGTGTCAATCGATCTTAACCCTAAAACACTCAATTTAACGATATTATACAGCGTGGATTTGGACTACGGGCGAAACCTTTACTAGACTAGGCTTTAGCGGTAGGTATATAGGTATACAAACTAACTCGACGTAATTTTTTTTAAAGATGCTGTCGAGCAGCAATGTAAAGCAAATTTTATTTGGTTTTCAAGCAAGACGAAAGTTATAGTGTTTGACAAAGACAATAGTATGACAGAATTTGAGATTGTGATTGCGGGTAAGAAAGTAGAACAGGTAAAAGCTCTAGAGTTTGTATATCTGGGATCGGCGTTTAAGAAAGATGGGAAGTGTGAAAGTGATATTAAAAGAAGATTGAATGTGGGAAACGTGGTCAATGGAGCGCTGCGCGCCTTTGTGAGCAGTGAGGTGTCGAAGAAAGCGCGTATGGCTCTCCACAGAGGGGTCCTTGTTCCAACATTAACGTACGGTAGCGAAAGTTAGGTATGGCAAAATAAGCATGAAAGTAGAATAAATGCAGAAGAAATGAGAGCGTTAAGAAGTATAGAAGATGTATCCCTGAAAGATAGAATAAGGAATAGTGTGATAAGGGAACGCGCTGGTGTGAAAGAAGAAATAGTGACTAGAAAAAAGTATGCTTAGTTGGTTTGGTCACGTAGAGCGGATGGATGAAAGTAGACTAACTAAACAGCTCTATATGGGGAGTGTGAATGGTTGCGTTGGGTGGGGAAGGTCTAGAAGAACGTTCCTAGACCAAATAGGAGACGTTTTGGAAAAAGGTCAGGTCAGGAGTACCCGAAACCAGCAAACATGTATGAAGAGCGTGATGTATGTGGATGAAGCGAAAGATGTATGTCAGGATCGTAGCAGGCGAAACAAAGTAGTCTGTGCCTACCCCTGAGGGAAAGAGGCGTGACGGTATATACCACATTCTGTCACATTCACATGTCAAAATTATTATGTTAACTGCATTGTTTACTGTACATTGCGTGCTGAATAATTTTGTATGGTTCTTTTTTTTCCCTAATTTTGAATAAGAGGTTCATAAATATTAACTCTTATGATTATGACCGAAACTTAACGCTGTCTTAAGATTCGCCCTTGCTCCAAATCCACGCTGCATAATATATATACTCATATATATTTATGTGTATATATAATAGAGCACAAAATGGCATTGTTTTAATTTGTTGTATTCTTGTGTTCCATTTATACTTTCCTCTGAACTTTACTTTATTATACGCATCTATACATAGACATAGTCCTTAATAACTAAGTTCAGCTTTTGAATTGCAGTTTGACCCTGAAGGCTTTGGAGAGATTCCGTGGCCAGACTTCATACAGACTCTACAGAATCCTGATTTCAAGGCACAAGTACCGCCTCACAAACAAGAAGTGAGTTGACGTATGACATATTAAAATAGAAACTCATCATCTCATTTCATCTCCAGGTTATACGTCCCCTACGGCACAAGCCTCCGCCTAGAAACTACCTAATTTAATTAACAGTACAAAACAGAGAGACCGAATGTCGCATTTATTTTGTAAAATAAATTGACCTCTGCTTGCGATTTTACCCACCTAGAGTTAGTAAAGTCAATTTGTTCAAATTAAGAAATAGTCTGACTTATATGTTAATTCAAGGGCTTTTGGTGAATAAACTCTCCCCCAAAAATCCTCTACTTAAATTAAACTAGTCAAAATATAGTCAGCGGCACAAAATTGTGCCCAGTCTCCATACAAAATTACCTACATTGCATCCATATGAGGGCCACATTTTTTGCCGCCGAGTTTAAATTTGGAGTATAAAGAAGAGTTGCATCTCTTTTTCAGATTCTTTTGGATAAAGCGCAGAATGCAACTAGCGACTCCATAACTTTTCAGGAGTTCGTCAACGTGGTAAGTACTCGTTTAACATTATTTTAACAAGAAATAAGACCTTATATTGGCTGATTTTGCATTCGCACAGTACCTAAACATAAATATTTGCATAAATATTACCGACTAAATTCCTAACTTCTGAATAATGAGACCTCTTGAAACATAAAAGCACTGTGCACTTTACAGGACAAATAATAAGCGGAGATTGTGATCCTATAAATAAAGATAGGCATTTATTATGGAATCACGGCGTATTTATATGTGTGGCGCGCCGGCGCGGCCGTCCTTTGCTCGCAGTGGGTTAGGTTATGTCCCACTGCGCCGCCTCCCACCGTACAAGACAACTAAATTAAGATCCAACGCCGATTACGCTCGAGTCGCGCGCGTCCGAACACAACACTAGTCACTAAAAACATTTCAACACGAATAATGTCCATTAAACCACCGCTTGGGACGTGACAAGGAAATCGAAACGCAAACGTAAAAGTTAAGCCAGAGCTGAACTCGCGTCTCGAAGACCCTTCCCTTATCGGGTTCTTATTGTCGCCTCTCGAAAGACGATAAGGTCCGGCACGATTTATTAGGTGGACATTTTATTTCTGTACCGTAAAATATATATTATCTTAAATGCGTATTAACACTGAGCACCGTCGTTTATTAAAAACGATGAACTCTATTTTGTTTTGGGATTCGATAAGAGACTTAATTTCGGGATAAGTGTATACCGATTGAGGTTTTTTTTTGTTTTCTTAGTATTCCAATTTTAATGAGTCGATACATTTGCCTCAAATGCTACTCAAATTGATGCAACTATATATATTAAATTTTTTTTATCTAAGTAGATGACAATATTATCTAGAAATGTATTTTTTTTTAATCTTCTCGAATTTCATATTCAATACAACTTTTCGCTATTTTCGATTGGTTTCGAATTTCGAATGATGTGCTTTCAAACACCGTGCCCAGCTACTATGCAGGTGCTTTAAAAACACAACCGCACTTTTTAACGAATTACAAAATAAACATGACAACTCACCGATCAGTCATTTATTTTTATTATCACATATTGTTGACCTTCGTCGCATTCAAAATAAAAACAAATAATAAAGTAAATAAACTTAATCAAAATTTATGAGCTGTTTAAAATAATTAGACGATCATTAACCCTCATATATTAGTTTAATGCACGAACCCGTCAGACGCGGGCATACCCTTCATTAATAATTCTTGATATGTATATTTTTACAAACATTTGCATAAAGGAATCTTAAGAAGCACTTCGCTGGGTGAACTAATGTGAACCATGAATTATGGCTTGTCCTTTCCTTTTTATTAATTAAGTTATTAAGTGCCTACTTAAAGCGTCAACTCACATTTATTAAGTATCCTGCCGTTTAAAAAATTATCTATATTGCGCTTATAAAGATATCACTTCATGTTACTCTATCTTGAATCATTTGTATCCTTTGTGTTATATTAATTAAATTAAAAGATAATTTGGATGTAATTTTAAAAAGTAAATTTTATTTTCTTAAAACATTTATTTATATTTGAGGCAAATTAACCTCTTTACAGTTTATACTCTTAGCTTTACGAATATAGACACATGTATTTTTACGAGAAAGTATGCTTAAAAGACTTAAAAGTAGTATACGTGTATCTGTGGCGGTATTGCTACAAAATTACCGCTCTATATTCGACTACTTAGTTGTCAATTTTTTTTAGGGCTGCATTTTTCTATTAGGTAGGTACTCTACTTGTATTTCCAATATAAGCACAACACTCAAATTTCCTCAAAACTCAAAAATAGCACTGACCTCGTAAGAAAACAAAACAAAAAACTGCTTCCTGACTGTAATAATAGTTATACACATGTACCTACATAATTATATTATAGACTAATTAAGTAGATATTAGACATTCAGGTGGAATAAAGCCCTCTATAACACTGCTGTGTGTCTTGATATACTTAAAAACCCTTTGAAAGTATATCGATGTCGTCAGCAGCGCAGCTACAATATTATCACTCAAAAGCCTCGTACAATAGGCACGCATCGTCACCGTCCCACAATAGGTATTTAATCCTTCAACCTAAAAACGTTTTGCGTACAATTGTGTAGATTGTCGTAAATCAAAATTAAATTCGATGTATAAGAGACAAGGGACAGTCGGGTCGTGGGCGTCCCTGGCGCGGCATTCTTATGCTAATCCAAACAGGCGCTCCGAAGCCGAACGGGGTGGGCCAAATTGTTATTTATATTGTCACCTCGCGCCTTTTTATACGGCCAAAGCACTGGCTGACTTCATTGGACGCCTGACGAAGCCTGCCCGAATAGACACTAAAAATAACCGAGTGACAACACGTCTAACAAATTAAGCTAATACGAGGTACTCTTCATTTCTTCATTTGGCTGATGGCTTCGTAGCCAGTCCCTTTAACATTATTAAAATACATGGTACTTACTCGAAAAAAAATGTTAAATTATTTACTATAAATGAATCAAGAATTTTACTTCTTGATTTTTTATGTTTACTTTTACGGTCTTACCGTAAATTTCTAAACGACACTGGAAATTAGAACATCGAAAAATCCGAAAAGTAAAGCTATGGCCGGGAATCGAACCCGGATCCTCGTTATTCCGTGCCATCGTCGTTCATACGGGTGGTGTAGCGGTATAGCACGCGTCACGGAATGACAAGGGTCTGGGTTTGATTCCCGGCCATAGCTTTATTTTTCGGATTTTTCTATGTGTTCTAATTTTTAGTGTCGTTTACAAATTTAAGCTTATTTATAAATAGGTGCTTTACATTTGAAATTAGCTTACAGCCACCGTACGCTTAGCAATCGGGTGGGTACTCTAACATTTCGCGTAATAAACATGCGATGAAATGTTTATTGACAGTTGTTAAATATATTTAATCTGTCATGCAAAACTAATGAAGATATCGCTAACTGTTATAAATGACCATAACATGTCTATTAACGGAAAAGATTAGTCTGGTAAAATATTCATTCTCATTCCTTATCCCGGGTTACAGTAAAGTTCTTTCTTACGCTTTTCTTTGTGATTTTTATTATACTTATTATTGGGCTACGTATAAACTGGCCGTTGTTACCAGGCCATTAGAAAACCATTGCTCATATACTAAGTGGAGCGCGAGCGATTGTGCAGGCCAGGAAAAACATTGTCATGCATTTGTTATGAAAATACGCTTTTCCTAAGAACTCGTAACCCGTGATTGATGTGGAGGGAATGACTGGAAAAGAACAGAAGCTTTTAGGTACTTTGCAACATTTGGTCGGGAAAGCAATTTCCTCACAGGAAATTGGTTCGCTCCATTATGCTGATTTAGTCCCGAAGCATTTCGCTTAAGTTATTGGCTTAAATGCTTCATTTAGGCTTTTGGATTTAATAAAACTTCGTGGGTGAGGGCGGAGGATTAATGAAGATTGTTCATGGTATTATACGTTTAAAGGTTGTTACGCATGAAACCTGTGTTCGAAGGCGTAAATAGCGTTATTACAGTCACCAGCAGAAGTAGATGAGCGCTTGTGGAGCCACAACCGCCTGTACTACCAAGTTAATAAGATAGGGTGTACAGGTAACTTTCAGCTCTACAAATGCTTAAAACATTACAGATGTGTTATGTATGTGTAAGAACTTAGCAGGCTTGACAGTATTAATTATCTTTGAGATTTTTAACAAATGATTAATTAAGCCGTTGTTTACATACATCGAGTGAATAGTATTTATATCCAAGTGTAGTTTAGTCACCAGCAGTGGAATGTTCCGGTGACCCCGGAATGGCAGCAGCTAAGTCATTACCTGTCTCACGGCACAAAAAACTTTTGACCGTCGCCGCAGTCCCTTAATCAATTTATGGGGCGCTAACTGGAACACGAAAAATGTATTAAAGCTCGCTGTGGGAACGACCCGGCCATAATACTAATATTAATGTGTTATTTCGAACGCATACAACAATATTTAATGCGAACCTCTGACCATAATCGATAAGAGTAAACTTTCCCATCCATCAGCTGCCGCGACATCCACGCTCGCCATTGTTTACTTTACAGCGTTTCAAATTCACGTATTGGGAACAAAAACAATTACTTAATAAAACACACCTCAATCAAAATTAATTGCTTTACGCATTAATCTCTTTATCTTCTCTCGACTACAAAACAACGTGTCCGTCCGTTCTCTAAGGTAATGGAAGCAATCATTCCAGATAAGATCCCTCTAATGTGAGAAAAGGTAGACGTTCGGGTCGGATCGTTAATTTAATTTGAAATAATAAAAGTTATATCCATCATTTATCACTTTCGACAAATTTATTTTTAAGTGTCTTTTTCGTCGTCCTTCTTATCTGTGACCGGCCAGTAGGGTGGGAGGCAAAAAAACAAAAAAGGTTTGTTTTTAAATAGGCGTAGGCGTGCTGTGCGGCGTCAGGCTTCCACGCGGGGCTCACTCGCGGACGCTGGCGTTCGCGAAACTATCCGACAGTTCCAATTATTACTTAGCAGCTTATCTCCAACTGTGTCACCATGAGTAGGTACCTCAATATCCCCTCGTTATTAATAAACCAAACCTAAATGAAGCGCCTCAGCACAGGGGCGGCGCGTATTCGTTAGCAGGTCCTGTCGCGGGGCGCATTCCATCGTCGAGTAGGTTTTCGTGTTCGATCGGACTGTCCGTCCGTAACTCATGCGGTATCGGTGCCATCTAAATTGAGATTTTATTGACGATTACTGTTCTAGCGACGATATCGTTGCGATCTTGGCGCCAGAACTTGCCGCCTCCTCTTTGATCCCACCCTTGATGAAATCAGGTTAAAACAAAAACCCTACCAGGGCACTTTCCATTTAATGGAATATTTTTAAGATGTGAGGTAGTAAATTAACATTAAACAAATAGTAATTAAAGTGATTTTGATCCTGAAATATTTAAACGAGTATTTGTTGACATTGATCAGATCATTAATTTCTATATCGTCTATTGTCTCGGGGTACAATGAAACGCGCGGCATTTTAGAAGGCAAGTCGTTTTTGATTTTTGGCCTCTTTTTTCTTTCAGAATGTCGTTTGCCATTCTTAAATGTTCATTATCATACAAAGCGTAGACGATTAAACATTACGACTTAATCAGAACATTGTTTACCAATCCATGTACCTACCTCATGCTTAATTTATTAGCACTTCAAATATCTAAGCACATTAGCAAAACAGCATACAGTATACAAAACATATAGGTAACTGTAGCCTTTTATGAACTTCCACGGAATAAGTACCTCCGCAATAAACATAGTTCGAACTTAACATAGCTACCTATTTACTAGTCACTTAGTCTACGATTGACCTTTTACTTAGACAGAGACCTCCGAGCAATCAAAAATGGTTCAGCTCAACATATGAGGTTTTTTATTGCAAGTCCTAAAATAAATATCGCCAAGAGTAGTAAAATTGATTTAATCAAAAACGAACTTTTAAAAAATCACCTAAGAATTGTCTTGAACTCACAAAAAATCCGACCCTCCGTTCCGATGTCCTGATAGAGGGACTAATGATGTCGAACTCTCTTACTGCCAAACATATAGTGTTGTTGTTGTGATAGTTTCATCTATCCTGTTCATACGGTAGCATTCTATAAAGGATGGCATGATCCCGCTGCGGAATGGAGGGGTATTTTTTAGCTAGAGTTTCAGGAGAAGGGGTCACCGCCGTAGCGAATCGACGCCGAGGGTAGGACGATCAAGTAATCGCTACACTTTTTTCTAAGACCACACCGAAGCAAATTTACAGCAATTTCACGCGCGGCAAGTTCACACGCACCTGCCCTTTCGACACGTTTGTTTACGTTTTGGATGAAAGGGTTAATTGTGAAATATTTTATTTTTATTATCAACAAATGGAAAAGAAATTAACTTCTCATTATTTAATGTGTCAATATAAACACACTTGTTACTGTCACACTTCATGTAGTTTAACTTTGCCTGAATTTAAGGTCATTTGGTCGATTATTTAGTGCAACAAAAGGAAACAAATAAAATATTAAGTTAGAGTTACAAGATTGCTCATAATGAGATAGATGATATTAGAATAGATAAATCAATGTTAACGACATTCGCATTGTTGCGCCGGTGAATGAACTGGTGCGAATATGTGGAGGTGTTGATCGTAAACGTTCCAAAACGGGCCCCCTCGTGATGCCATGCTCGGTGACATCACCCGGCAACAAACTGCTCCAAATAGGAGCCAAGAACAAGTGGCATTTAAAATAAGAAATGGTCAACTAAAAAGGACAAAACGTTTCAGCAGTTAGCTGAGAGCAAGCCGCTTCGGAATGCAGTTATAGGCGAGCTCGTTTGCGTTGTCGAAATGAATAAAATGAATATGAGAGAACAGAAGTTGAGCGGCGCGTATAAATTAGCAGATAATCGGCCGACATCACCTGTCGGTGCCCACGCGCGCGACCGCCTGCGCCCGCGCCGCGCTTGATTTACGACGCAATCTCTGTTGCTATGATATTGAAAGCACGTGTCTACTATCTCCCGTCGACGCTAAAATAAATAAATTGATTATCCGAGCGAGGAAGGTTTCAAGAGCCTATTAAGGTGCCACTTTCCGATCGGTATTTACAAAACTGTATCCTGTAGTTGTCGGCACGCGCGGCGGGAGCCCGTGAAATCGTTCGCGCCCGATGGGAGATAAGACAAGGGGATGCCAGACGCCTTTCGGACTAAATATTTACAGTGCGACTGCGAGGAAACATAAATAGTGTACGTCCGACAGTATTCGTTAGCGCGTTAATTGGATTCGTCATGCTGCCCGCGGCGGCAGCGCCGGGCGCCAACAGCGGCCCACGGAGCCCTGGACAATCGCCGCTCCAAAATACTTACAAAGCGGGGCTTCATGGACATGGACACAGAGACTTTTTATCAAACGAAACTGCACTGGTAGCGTGGTCTACCATGGCGGAGGTGGGAATGAACCTAATCCTTGTTGACTGCTAATTTGAATGTTATCCGTTATACGTATTGCTTTTTTCAGCTATGAATTGTCGATTTGGTCAAGAACTAATTTCTAGGCAAACTATGAATTACTGCACAACTGCCAACTGCTACATTTAGAACGCCCCTATCGCGTTATTAATTTACCGATCTGAGTTTAAACTTAATCGCTTGTTTCAGAAAATAAAACTGCTAGTCATGCATGAGTCTGTGCAAACGAACCATGATATTTCAGTTTACAAGTACAAACAAGCTAAGTAAAGCATTTCAAATGCATGGCAGGATAATGACGTACAAGAAAAATGGGAAAATAACAATGAGAATGCTCACAACCGCGAATTAATATTACCATAGACATTGCTCAGGAGTAGAGCTTGGAAGTTAACATGGCCTATGGAAGGTGAGTAGGTATATTTCACATAATTTTACACCTCTATAGCTTATAAATAAAGTTCTTTTAAAAAAAATAAGGAATTTCACCTGGTATTGTAATAACGACTTTCCTTGAATGCTTTAAGGTGAGGAATAAGACTAGGTGCAGTCATCTGTAATCAGTCAGGTTACCTTCGCTAGAACAGGGTAAACGCCCCTAATACCGACTGTTCCGCACTTGATGTCCAGATAATAACATGTCGCAGAGCAACCACTAATTATCGCTGCGTTCTCAGCGCTGCCAATTAATAGGGGAATCGAACCTCGACCCTTAACTCCGAACGAGATTACTAGAAAATAATAGACAATAAGCAAACCGGAAGGCACTTATTTCACGCACAGTAGCTTTGCCAATGCCCAATTATATCAATAAATGGTGGTCGACAGCGAGTTATTAATTAGGAAATTCATTTGAGAGAAAGCGGTTAATCTTTTTGAATTAATCAGCGTTTTAGGTTATTGTTATAAAATGTACGTTTAAAGTGGTATAATTTCATGGCGGATGAGCAGAGGCAATTAGTCACTGCGACGTGAGTGGAGTGAGAGGAGAGATAAGGATCTGGGACGGCGCGGGAGCTGGCCCCGGGCCCGCTGCACAAACCTACAAGCGAACCACCACTAATAAACACTAATTGAAATTAAATTAAGTATCCGGAAAATTTCAGGAGATGGTTGGAAAAGTTTGACTGAATACTCACTTTAACTTTCTATCTTCAAGATACAATGACGCTTTCCAAGCGCTAGATACACCTTAAACGTAATATATACATTCAAACCAGAATTAGAATTCGTAGAAACATTCCGGGATAAAAACGATCCTATTGTCCTTCCCCGGGACTGAAGCTATCTCTGTACCAAATTTGATTGCAATCGGTTCAGTGGTTTAGGCGTGAAAGTGTAGCAGACAGACATACAGAGTTACTTTCACAATTTATATAATACTAGCTTCTGCCCGCGACTTCGTCTGCGTAGAATTATACATAAAAACCTTCCCCTTGAATCACTCTATCTATTAAAAAAAACCGCATCGAAATCCCGTCTTTATCCCTTACGAGGTAGACACTCAGGATGATTAGGTGGGTGGTAGGTGGGAAGGGGAATCAAAATAGTGATGGATTATTAGCCGCATCGCACGCTTCCTAAAATTTTCACCCATTCCCTCGATGGCCTTTTACCATCTGCGCGAGAAAAGAAGCAACTGGTACGGTCAAGTGCAAAAATAAGTATCGATACGAACTTCTCAAAAATGTGTCCCACGACCTTATTACGCCGGTGTAAGAGCGTATGGTACTTATATTTGAAACTTTGAAAAGATACATATTATTACACTTGACTGTACATTCTATGTTTTTCTTTGCTCCCATACATGGTATTTATAACATTAGTAGGGATTTTGTTGTGCCTTCGTGAAAAGGGACCGGCGCGCACGCAGCGCGACGCCGCTTCTCACGGCACCGCTACGCGCTACTGCGGGGTGCTCTAACATAACTGCATCAAATTATCTTACAGTTTCATATCAACCGTGAATAATAAATGTACAGCTTTTTTAAGAAAACATCATTTCAGGGCAAGGAAACATTTATGAGAACTTTGCGAACATCATCACTACATAGTATAAAACAAAGTCGCTTTCACTGTCCCTATGTCCCTATGTATGTTTATATCTTCAAAACTACACAACGGATTTTGATGCGGTTTTTTTAATAGATAGAGTGATTCAAGAGGAAGGTTTTTATGTATAATTCTGCGCAGACGAAGTCGCGGGCAGAAGCTAGTTACAAATATAATGATGTCACGAATCAGCACGAATCTTTTCGCAAAATTAATTTCGCACCCTTCGTAGAATAAAGACGTAAGTCCTATTAAGGCTTAATAGAACTTACGTCTTTCTTCCACGAAGGGTGCGATTTACTTACTTATATATTACAATGAGTAAAATATTTTTAAGAGCAGATACCTCTTCGATTTACCTCCTTATCTACTTTAAAGCTAGACGTAACTAAAAAAGAGTTCGTAATGTATCTAAAAAAACTCCAAAGGAAACATAATTGCACTAAATTGTAGTTTGCACAAGTAATTAGTGCCGTCTGATTTCTCTGCAGTGATAATTTGATTACATTACGACAAATAAGATTTCGCGAAATTGATAGAGTAGTAACTAAAAATTAACAGAAACATGCAAAATTAAACAACGCTTCAACTGCAAACAATAAGCGACTGGTTAATGGCCTGAACACCATCGCATACGATTCACAATCCGATCCGATGTAAAAAAAAATTGAGTTGTTGTAACCTTTTCATCTAAATAGATAGAGATATGCAAGAAATATAGTCTAGTGAATATTTTTTTGATAATTTTTTGGTTTCGTTTACAACTTGGAGAACTTAGACGTTCATAATTTTTTTTTTATTTGTACTCAACCCTTTTAATATCGCCGCCCTCATCATGTGATTTGGCATTACTGTGTGTCGAAAATTACGATGACAATAATACAGTAAAGTTAGTTTTTTGTTGTTTTTCCTCGCCTTAATTCTTCATTCGTCTTTCTCGGCTCATTTATTAATCTAAATCTTATACCATAACAGGTGATCCTTGGTTGGCTACAGTAGACTATACATACAAGCCCTCAGGAATACAGACGTGCGTGTTTGACTAGTGCGTTAGCAACGCTGCGCAGGCGCCGCCCTCGCCTTTCTCACGCCCACGACGCCGACGTTGCCTTTCTTCTTTATTGCTCACTATTCACTATATTATTGCTTTGTTCTAAATACAGAATATTATGAATCACTTGGACGCGAGGCTGAGAATTTTAATAAGTTTAAGTACTCTGGTTTCCATAGGGGACGCCTCTTTATTGGTCTATTTACCAAAAAATACACTTAAATGTTGTTGAGAAGCATCTTTTTTCTAAATAAAACTATTTTTAAACATACCATAGGTACCGTTATTTTTTTTTTGTATTTTTATGCACTTTTTCGGTTGTCAATTCGAAAAATAAATAAGTTTTTGAATAAATTTAGCTTATTAGATTGCAATTTGGAAGTAACTTTACGCATACGCACAAGAACGAACGTGCATGCTACATGCTTAAAACACATTACATTTCTTAACTATTTTGTGTGGTATTTTATTCACACCTCCCTTATTCCTTCTCACATCGGAACTAAGCGTATTTCCTCGCCACACAAGAAGCCCTATTCTACTTTACCCTGTTACCGAGAAACTGTCGGAAATAGCACAGACGGCCGGACATAATACTTAATTGTGAACCACAAGCGATGTTTACCTTGCATTAGTCGCGCTACAGAAATACGTGGCCTTTGTCAACTGGAACGCAAAATGGATTTGTAAAGGATTCAGTGCTAAATACCGCTCGAAAAGCATAAGCCGCTGACATTAAGACCGATTCAATTCTTTGGTAGTTGAGCACAAGAGAGCCAAGATTTATCTACAACATTATTAGCAAAGGCACCTGCGTCAGGGGAGGTCACTTTTGGCGGCCCACTCTTTCCTAACAATATTTCAACACCTTACAATATCACTTTTTCAATTTAATTTACACAAAAGCATGTGAGCATTGACTAATCACAAGCAAGAACCCCAGGAGCTAGCGTAATGGTAACCAACATAACATTTGTCGGTGACAAGCGACAATTCTGTTTACATTACAAACTAGACCAGTATCTACGCCGGTTGGCTTCATATTGACTACGACTTGCATTTCGAATTGTCATATGTCGCTATTTACGAGTAAAAATCGCGACTTTAGCACAAATCAATTGAGACTAATGCAACGCGCAGCATTGCGAACGCGACATCATTCGGTCGGATCCGCTTGAAACCGATTTGACCACCGTATAAAGCTCGTGTAGTGCTCATATGTTCCTGTTAATTCAGCTTAAGCAAATCTCGCTTGCCTTAAACGGAATCGCACATCCTTGATCGACGGTAAGCACCTAATAATACACGTAGATAACGTGACATCACGTCTCCGAGTCGTCTCGCGTTCCCTCATGTGGGTAGACAATAGGTTACGATGGACGTGGGCTGATGCCAAAACTTTAGCCTACGCGGTCATGCCGCCTTGACCCCTTATTTATGTCATAGTTTTTTCGTCCCATAAAGCGCTATTTTGACAACCATAGTCGCCAGCGTCTGATCTTTAATTTATCGTCCAAAGATCCTTGTTGGCTAGAGTCCAATAATTCAATATAAGATGCGCGATCTTCCGTACTTCCTTCCTTGTTTATCTTCATATCTCAAGAATGCCTTTACTTAACCGAAATAATGCTGTATTTAATTACATGTTGAGCCTTGTTTATCAACTTCCATTTCATTGTCAATTGGACTAACACTGGTATTAGTATCTGTTAATTAAGCACTTTGATGGATAATAAATCTTAAATGTCTTGTGTAAAATAAGGAGTTTATTCTAAAATTTACTATTTAATAAATTTTAATATTGTATAACCATTAATGAATGTTGATGTATAATTAAGAGGACCGCTTTCCATACTTGGTTTGCGCCAAATATGGAGCTGCCTATTTTGTTAGCATTAATTGAATAGTCTGTGAATGAATGCTTTGTGAAACCAAGTTATTGGCTAAGCGGTATTTGTTGAGAATGTGCAGGGTTTTGTAGAGAATTATTTTTTTGCGGTTGGTTGGAAACTGATTCTGCTCGTGTCCTTTTTAACTCCTGTATGCTTTCAAAGGCTACCACCATCTAGCTTAAACTGCTTAGCAAATACAAAGATGCTTGCTTGATTGTGTTTGGTCACAGAGGGTGAAGGAAAGTAAGGATTTAGATGGAAAAACTAGAACAAGAAGCATTCAATCTTTGGTCACTTGTTTCCTTCATTAAAAGGAATGATAGGCTTGTCCAGTTAAAAAAAGCCCACGCTCGGGGCTGAATTGAAACCGATATCGTTACGTAGCCGTAGGTACTTACATAGACAAAATCTTAAAGGTAACCTCAAAAACAGTTTTGTCCAGAAGTTGTGCCTTTTAGACTCATGAAAATATCGGTTCTTTTCTGGATATATTATGTATAAATTTATTCAACTTATAACTCGAATTTCACAACCTATCTTAAGTATTTGTTACTTAACTTTTCCAACGATGACGTCGTTGACTGGCTTTTGATTTAGTGAAACATGTAGAGCTTTAACAGTGGAGGAATCCTAAGAACAACTTTTATTGCCTCGACAATTTAGCTATATCATTTAAAATACTCGTTCTTTATTAGGTTAGCCCAGACCAGACGAATATGATTATTTCTTGGCTCAGTCGTAGGAAGGCGTTTTATATTGACCGATGAGGTATATTTATTTCATTGCATTGAAATAAACCACAGAACTAGTACCTATTAAAAGGAACAGAAATGTCATCATTCGTTGGTACTAGCTATTTCCTTCCAGGATCGAGATTAAGAACTGAATTGTGGTACTCACCAGAGTAGATAGATAATTTTTATTTGCTATACACCTAAAGGACTGGCCCTATCGATGTTGGAACTATTACGAAAAGGAACATTAGACAGAAAATCTGTACTTACCTACATAAAGTTACTCTACTTGACAGTACTTTAATTTGTCTTTAAATAAATATTTGTCACATAACACATAAACAATCCTTTTTGAAAAAGGTTTGATCTATGCAAAATATTTCAACATTAAGAACTTTTCTATAGGAATGCAATAGTTACCTACAAGATATAAGTACCTACAAGTCAGATTTATCAATAGAGTCCCGACAAATAACGTCTGCATGCGAGCCAACAAGTGTAATTCTGGAAGTGTCAAAATATTCAAATAATGTTGGAATGCGACGCGGCGGGCGCCCCCTGGAGGCTTTGGCGGTGCCCCCTGCCGTCCTGTCCCGGCAACACCTGAAAAATTAATGTGACCATAACCTACGGCTAACTTGAAAGGCTCCGTGTAAACAGTTCTTAATTAGGAAAGCCTCAGAAAAGTTACCGTTTAAAACTTTACGCATTATGGCAGGACGTAATTTAAGGAAAATATAAGTTATTAAAGATTTTAGGATGATTATTAATCAAGTCAGACCGCTACCAAACTGAGTTCAGTACCAGTGACCTGAGAATTTCTACGTCTGTCCCAAAAAATCCTTCCTCTAATATCCCTAAAAACTAAAGAATACAAGTCTGATTCTTTACGAATATATAGAAATCATTCCATTTTCATTGCTCTCGAGTGTACATAAGATCATAGAATTTACAATACCCCCGCCGACTTTTACTCGTTTACATCAAAAACAAATAAAAGCGGTAAAAAACGAGGCAAGTGTCGAGATTCACGTCTTAATAAAGTGGGTCCGTGGGCAATTTCTACGTCTGTCCCAAAAAATCCTTCCTCTAATATCCCGTCGAAAAACTAAAGAATACAAGTCTGATTCTTTACGAATATATAGAAATCATTCCATTTTCATTGCTCTCGAGTGTACATAAGATCATAGAATTTACAATACCCCCGCCGACTTTTACTCGTTTACATCAAAAACAAATAAAAGCGGTAAAAAACGAGGCAAGTGTCGAGATTCACGTCTTAATAAAGTGGGTCCGTATCGTGCAGCGCGCCGGTGGCCATGATTTATCACTAGCCGTTGGACAAATAAAGGGCCCTAGTTTCCCATATTACCGGTCCGTAATTTTCTACCCTTAATTGTATCTCTTTTTGGTGATTCCCCACTAATTTATTAAGGAATCCAAATAGGGCGTGTGGTTTAGTTTTCGTCACAACTTGTTTAATTAGTATTTTGAGGTAGGTAACAAGTCAGTTAGAATGGTTAAGTTTTCATATGCAATACAAAATTAAGGGCAAAGGCTCTCTTTGTTAGTTCTACAAATAATACTTAGTTGAAAAAAAAACAATTTTTGAAATTCTGTACCTACTCTCAAAAGCATTTTCGTTTGTAACGCCTGTTTGATATAAACGATTACAAAATGTTCAAGTATTTTTAGCCTGTCACCGGCTAGGTTTTCCCACTATGTCTGTATCAGCCGACACGTTTCTAATGAAGTCATCGACGTACAAAATCGATTCGTCGCCGGTCAATCGATGTGATCTACCGCCGCGAGTGACAGGTGCACAGTCGATACGCTCTCGATCGGTAGCGATCTATCGATGGATCGATTATAAACGAATAATCGCCGACACTTGACGTCAAGCGCTACCGTGGCTCCGTCACGTTAAATAAAGGTGATCTCAAAGTCGTGCGGAAAAGGATTGGTCTCGTACGTCAGATGCATAAAAACGACTGTGTGAACTGGAAGAGTTACCAACTTTTTTTCTTGTATAAACGTTAACCTAGGCTAATATAAAACAGTTTTTGCAGAGCACTCGCGAAGTATTTTTATTTTTTCGCTGATTTTGTAGAATTTAGAATAAGAAGATTTATTTAGTTGCCTTAAAAGAGTGCGACAATCTTGAACTCGTAAATACCTGTGGTGTTCAATAAAGAGTATTTGTATTGTATTGTATTGTACCTACCGAATGACTGGTACCCACTCTTATTATAAATTATAAAAGGCGTGATTCTGTGATGAGACATATTTGATAATTTTAGTTTATATTGTAAATAATAATGCAGTATATACCTGCCTAAACCTATTATTAACCTAGCATGCAGAACGTAGTTGACATAACCAGTAAATAAATTAAGTTGAACAACTTATTCACGGCACATCAGCATGCAATGCGAAAGCTCTCGGCTCTCGTATAAATCATAAAATCACAAGCAGGTAGCATTATCACAAGTAGTGAGGTGACACCTTTTTTTAATCTATCGACATAATCTGATGTTTTTTTTATTTCTGGCCATAAATTGTGTGATGAAAAAAAGATTTATTTAATAACTTTTTTACACCCCCCCGCCTATTGTTACTTTTTAATATTCTGTATACCTTTTTTCTGTTTTGGTTGTTATATGTGGTGTTCAATAAAGAGTTATTGTATTGTATTGTACACGTTTGATGGAACACTATAATACATGCACACGCGAACTTATTTTATCTTGCTCCAAAAATAACGGTACAATGTTAAGTAATGTTAGCCAAGCAATCAGCAGTTCTGTTGAGAAACCGAATTCAAACAAATGTGTCAAAAACTAGTCTTCGTTGACGTTTAATTTGACTACGATGCTGATACTCCCAATTGTCTTCCACCGAACGTCTCTCTTAATTAACAATCCATCCCCTTAACGTTGCTATCAATTAATTTAAAATTTTAAAATAGCCCACATGTAAAATACATGTCTAACTTACCGTTCTCCGTGTACTATCAAACAATCGAATAATAAGCATCGTTCTTTGTTAGCGTGTTGGATTTGGAAAATAAGTATCGACAGTCCTCACACCTCTTCTGCCGTAAGCCCCTTTTATAATTTATAATAAGTTAATTTTTGACAAGGCCCTTAAACCGCTTACCGCTAACAAGGTGGTCCGGCGGTGTCGCATCTTGATCTGCGCTTAATGATACGTTGTACAGGTCACCAGCATCAGGATCCCACTTTTCTTTATTTTAACAATAGAAGATTTGTATATGAACCGCCCCTCGCAGACTGCAAATTATGTTATGTTCGTATTTAGGATTTTCTTTACATAAACATTAAACCATTTCACACAAACCAAAAGGGAAGAAACAGCAATGTGGTGTCATGAAAAATTTATGAACGTGCGACGTGCGATTACGGGTGAGCTCGAGTTTCCTCTAACGATTCCCGTATTTCTTTGTCCGGCACTTGATGTACACACCCTGGGATTAAAAGGACATTCCTTGTGTAAAGTAAGATAGGTACGTGTAGCGTTGATTGCCATTTAGATGTTAGCAGAGTATCGCCGGTGCTATTCCCGTCTTGTCCCGGGATAGCGGTTCTGGGAATGCGGCGGAAGTCCCGTCGGAGTCCCGCGAGCCGGCTCCTTATTAATGGCCTGTTTAGACGGGCTCCTTTGTTACTCGCTGCGCACGTCCTGCCACTTCAATACTCAATCTCGTAACATGATCATCATACTCAGCGCGATGTCCAACGCTTCTTTTGTTTTAACCTGAAATGTTCAGGCTCATGCTAGAGGAGTAATGTGAAAGGAGTAATGTAATGTTAACTATTTGAAAACAATAGCGTTAAGGTGTGCTTCGCCATCCTCATTCTCAATTTCGTCTAGTTTAAATTGACGTATCCTGTTGTCCGATTTCCTGGCGTTAATCTCGTGTATCGTGTGTTTAAATTAGTCACACGCGACTCGACTCCTGCTTTGATGTTTTAGTGATTCAATGTGTTTTAAACGGGGTATTTTCGAGATTTATCGATACTGTTTCGATGGTTTGTTTGTTTTCTTTGTGCCTGTGCCTTCTGTTGGTTATAAAAATACTTGAATCGGGAGTTGGGGCGCACTGTATGTCGCGAGTCGATTTCTGCAAATGAAAACAACTTTATACGAGTTTGGGCATTAATGCATTTAGTAGTAATTTATATTATTTGTGTAAAATATCCTTTAATAGTAGATGAATTAAATATATTCTTGAGTTGGCAGAAAACAGAGGTTCGGCAATGACTCGTCTTAAAAAAAAAGAAATTGAATTAGGTACATTCAGAGGAGGTGTATAACGATCGTCACCACCGTCAGTAGCTACAAAGATGATAGTAGTAGAATCTGAGAAAAATAAAATATGAACTAGGTAGGTGTTTTATGTCAAGTTAGTAAAACCATTAAGCTTTTGTATTTTGAAGGCAAGCTACGCCTGCCGGTTCCAATGTTAGGTTCACGCATGGTTCGTGTCTTGCTGAAGGCAGAGCGGTACCGAGGGCATAATATTATGTATCGTTTCCGTCCACACAACATATATGACCTACGGAGACGTCTTGTGAACTTTGACGTTGCGAGCCTGTAGCCAAATAATACTTAATTTAAAATATGAAAATTAAAAATGAGTAAACTTAAAAACCTAGATGCTGAGTATACGCACTAGATGGGTTACCAGAGGTGTGTAAGAAGTAGTATTATAGTAAATAAAAACGTAGGTATAAATGAAATAAAAACAATAATTATTCCTTTAACGATTGTAATTTATTGCACAGTAAATTATGAAACTTTAAGAGGAAATAGTTTTCAATTGTTTAGTTTCATCTATTGTTTTCATGTAGGTAACCATGTCAATAACGAAACGTGTTCTGTTTTTATTCCGTTCACATGTAGCATTTTTAGACTGACAATATAATTATGTGAAAATCAATCTAAGAAACTTACCAATTCTTTTCAGGATATACCTACTCGGGAGCAAAGACACCTGGCTACTTCCCGTAGAAAGTTGTATGAAAAGTGACCCGGTTTGCTCACGAGTATATTTATTGTTATTAGTATACTAAGAGCCAAGCTACGCACAGTTGAAGCTAGTAGCCATAGACCAGCTAAAAGCCCTTATACTGCTTTTACTTTTCTTTTACAATAATACTTCACCTTTTTGTTTCCCATACCTGAACGTATGCTAGTACTTACTAGCACAGTCAACGTCAAAAATCGGTGATCATTTTAGAGCCCAGTCTCTGTGACAACTGTAACACATTCAACTCTCTGTGTATGGTTACCTTACTACGACAAAGCACTAAAGCGATGAGCTACTTTTGATGTTGACTATACTATTGGTAACTCGATAATCGTCTGTCGCGCAAGTGCCAGCGCGTGCGTTGCCGGCGCCCGCGCCGCAATCACGACCATTGCTCATTCACTCACCCACATGCTTCCGATATTGGGGTTACAAGCGACTTATACATCATGCTCCAACAAACAGTAAAATACTTGATATACAGATTGTAAAAGTATTCGTGTGCGTAGTTCAATTCAAGAAGTCGATGGAGCGTTTTGTCTTTCTTTCCGAAGAGTCACAGCCACGACTGCCGATTAGTATTACAATTAGGTACGCTTGATATAGCTATGACAAACTAAAGTAAGAATCAAATGATAATTATGTGTGTGCAAATTTACAAACAGTGGAGTGCTGCTTCAACAGGTATTTACCTATTTAGGAAGTGGAGGTCTAATTGTAAGGAATATACATGCCAACTTTCTTAATGAATATAAATGACTAGCTGTAGTGGTACTGTAAAAATACCTGCAAGTATTTTAATCGAGCTAACACTTCTGTCCCCTCCCTGTGGTTTGTGGCGTCGTCGTTGGGGGCCTGTTTGGCAATTACCTGAATCAATCCGTGTACGCGTGTTAGCTGGGATGTTTCATGGTACAACTACTACTTGGTGCGACCGATTACTTCTTCGAGAGTGACTATCATAGCTCAGTGGTAGGATGGAAAGAGTTGTGCGAGATTCTGGTTTGACGGTTACTTAATATTACAAGTAGGTACTGTGTAGATGTATTACGAGTTGACCGTGTAGGTGGTTACCTACCTAATTATACTTCGAAAGCATATAAAAACTGACTCAAAATATCCACAGTGTTATTCATCAAAGTCGTGCCTATATTAATGAAAACAACACCAAAACAAAGAGTACAAAGCCTCTAAACTAATTTAACTATTATGCTCAAACAACACGTGGATCCTACAAATAAATAAAACAAATAGTAAATTTCATTTATTTTCGATGCGTTGCTTACCGCAACCGACTAGAGTAGATGATTGCTCAATTACCAGGACCTCCTTAGTAGAAGCATTAACAGCAATTTCGAATTTGAACATATTTTCAACTTTACGACTGTGAAAATAAATGCTTTTATTATATTGTTGCTTCGATAATCTCAGTCGGCTTTACACAAAAGGTGGCTTCGAGTCCGCGCCTTGTCATTAGGGCACAATCAAACATTATGTTTAGGATCGCCGACAGCTTAACCGGGGTTTTTCATCCATTTCATAATTTGTTATTTCGGATTATAGGGAGCGTGCCGCGTCGCGGGACAAAGTAAATACTGGCAGTGCTGCCGGCGATCAACAAAATGACGGTGCCATCGCCGTCTCTACCGCTCATAATTAACAACGTTTCTTGCTTTCGTTTTTGCTGTTCGCACTCAAATGCACGATGTGCAAATTGCATTGTTATTAATGAATTTCGATAAAAGGAAATACAGCTCTGCTTACCTACAGCTCCTTTCCATGCCGGTCGGATATTGTTGTCACCTATTTCGTCAACAATAGAGCAAACCGTAATTTGGTGCAGTTCAACTTCAGTATGGATCGCGATAACAATTGCGTAGCGTGTAAGTGCGTTACAGTTTTACGGTAAAATACGGTAAATGATAATGCAACTTGTTAGTTCCGCCACATGCCGGACCACTCGCTCCGTTCCACGTAACGTTACGGTTGACGACACTACTGCTGTTAATGTCCCATTTTCAAGTACTCTTATTACTACTTTAAATAATTCAGAATTTTTATGTTTATATAACAATCCTCGTAGTTCAAGGGTCGACCCAAGTGGTATTAAATGATCCTCTTGGTCCGATGGTCGAGCTGAATACAAAATTCCTGGTAGTCCGACATGTCGAACAGGAAGGAATCGAAATTCCACGTGGTTCGACATGTCTTGTCGGAAAACATTGTCAAACTACGCGGCCGGAGGGCCAAGACCGCGTTGCCAGATGGAATGGTGCCTGTACCTACCCACCATTTTACAGATATTTTGTCACGTCTGGTGAAGACTGCGGCCAGGTTATACAAATAGGTAAATGATAAAGTACCATAAACTAAGCTGCCGTACAGGCGTGGTCTATCTCGCTCTACTTTTCGACTTTCTTTTCTGAGCTGGCTGGCTAACTCCTATTCTAGCAAGATCTATAATTTTTCTGGTCATTACTAAAAGGCGTCGATATTTTGAGCTGATCAACCTTTTAAACCTATCAACCGAACCGTGTCACAGTTAAACTGATTTAAACATTAACTATTCTACAATGCCACAATAACTGGCTAAAAACTTATGACATCCTCACAAAGAAATTAAGCATTATTTGATGAACGCTTCAGTGGAGGCATTGTGACATTTTCATTCTTATCATGAACGGTAACGCAATAAATACTATTTCGCGAACAGAATGCAAAGTATTCAACCGTTCTTCACTCCATTTGTCACGCTGCGATTACGCTTCTGCATTCAGTGACGTGTTGAAAATGAGATAAAGGATTGAGGATGAGCATAGCAGAATAAAAACATAAATTGCACTACCTGAGGTCTTTGTAAACACAGGAGTCTTGTCAAATGGCCTTCGAATTACATTTGACGTTTCACCGTATTTGCGACTTAGCTACTTATTTATCTATAACTTTAGAAAATAAGTACTAAAAATTTCCTTAAAAATATATTTGCTGAAAATCTGCATACCTGCATCATGTTAATCCTCAAGTCCTGCGACCTTTTAAAAAAAGATGTTAACATTTGCTTGGCAAGAGGCTCGTCGTTGGCGTGTAACCCAATTGGCCGCAAGCAGCTGATGCGTTCCGACAGTTATTGCTTTAAAATTACGAATTTGTAAACATTAGTAAATCACAATAGCGCAACACAAAGAGACCCGGATCTAGTCTCTACCTGCGGCTTCCGAATCCGCGTGCAAAAAACGCAAAATTGATTCAATGGGACAGCACAAAAAGCATTATATTGTGCCCCTGTATTTAAAGATGCCGATACGAATCGACAAATAAGGTTATATCGTTTGGAAAAAAATGAGGATTATTGGTTTGAGAGCGCAGTCGTGGCACTGCAGCGATCAATTGGGGAAGAAAAAGTTTCAATTCTCCAATATGTTTGCTTAACAATGCATGGTCTAGCTCATCTGTGCCCCCAATACCTTTTGATTGACTATCGACCCGATTATCGTAGTTCCAGGAATGTGGGTCAGTGTTAGATCACTCGAGACAAGCATTGAAAGCAGGATGGAGGTAATAAGTGTGTCCTGTGGAAGCTGCTAAGTGCTAACTGCCGCGATGACGCGCCGCCGCAACTGGACTGGGGGATAATTAGCTGTCAGATCAAAGCCACGTTTATTGTGCGTATCTACTGACGTGACAGCGGTTGCGTATAACATGATGATACAATCACGGTGTAAGTTATGTGTTCCCAACAATAGAGGTAATTGTTTTTATCCTAAGTGACAATCCTTTACGATACTATACTGCTTACGACGCAGACATACAAAATATTTCTTTGTTTGGTCAGTATTTATTTATTCAGAACAACACACATTTAATGCACAGAAAACCGACTTCTAAAAGAATACTTGTTTGTGAAAATACCGTTCAAATTTAATTTCAGCTACAAGTTGAGTTGGTATGTATAAGCAAAATTCGAACATCATAAGTATAGGCGAAAATCGCCCCCCAGACCACACCTCATACATCTCGCGATGAACGAAACACGACTTAATTCCGATGCCTAACCATTTCTTTCCAATACTAGTTATAGGTACAGTTAAGAAATTTAATTCCTGGCCCATCGAGGAACTTTTTCACATCGCATTACTTAACAAGGAAAATCCTTATGACGCTTACTATTAAAAGGTGCATTTGGCGGATTGCTTTTCTTTGTCGCTGCAAATAATATAGTATTTGAACGGAAACTGTTAATAAAAAAATATTAAACGTAAAGGACGGAGCAAAAGGGGCAAAATAAAAACGGCGCGTGCATCAATGAGGAAATGCCTCGGATATTCAAGCTGTTGACATGCGATACGAGTCAGACCATACATAATGTAGAGTTTTTGTGCGCACATTCTTTTGATACGGTGATAAGGATTAATTAAGACTTCTAAAGTGCAGCCGCATGTCAGGCGTGAGGTCAACGTTAGCAGAAAGATTCAGAGGATAACCCTCATAATACCTAAATTATTTGTTACCTAAAGAAAAACATTGTTAATACAAGCCTAACTTACTGTACTACAGTCAACACAAGCAAGCGCTTTGTCATCCATCCTACATAATATCTTAGCTTACACCAAATTGCAAGTAAAATAGGTACATATTCAATAAATTAATCAAGTGAATTAACTTAAAATTTGATATGTATCTATATAAAATAACCTAGATAGAATGTTCATGAATAAAAAAGTACACTCGTAAAACAGCTTGAATTAAAAATGCGTTTTTAAATAGAAACTTATTTTAACCTAATGGTGTTGAAAATCTACCACAATCATGCGAGCCCTTATTAAAGTTAATCTTATATCACCTGACCTGACCTCTTTTCCCTGCTCTCTAGATTGTTGTGTAATGTAACCAGTGGTAAATAAAGTAGGTGATCTCAATTTCATAATTATCTCGTGTGCGTTAAATACGTAAATTAGCCGAATAATACAATTATCACACCCTTGGAACTACCTCATTACGTTAACTAACGTATTTTCAAACACGAGGTTTTACACCCGTAATGAGACCTATTCGTTGGTCGGCCTCGGGTTCTCTTGAAATGAGGTTGAGGACACGACTACGGTAAATTTACACGATGAATGCTGCCTACCTTTATTGCGGACAAAATGTTAAAGAAAGTAACTCACATACGGGACTCAAACTATATTTTATTTTCTATTTGCTTTTGTTATCAGTGAAATGTGGGCACGAAATCCAAGAATAGGAATGTCAAAATTTGAAGTACCTAACCTATTTTGATAGCCAAATATTCAAAGACGAGAGCTTCCATCTCAGTGTAATGCAGTAAGTACTTAGCGCCAGTTACTAGAGTTGCACCGGGCCCTGCCCTGCACTTGCCCTGATAGGTCTGTTTTATTTCTTTTGAAGCATGAAATCCTTACAAAATACAAATGTGGCAAAGTTCCTAGAGAGAATTCAAGCTATTCAGGCGTTCGAAAAGAAATTTACAGAGAAAGGGTATTTGATAATAAAAAATAATTAAAACAGTGTATAGCTGCGTAGTTGCCTGGCTGAGTCAGGTGCGATGCAGAACTAATGTATCCTGAATCGCGACATAATAGGAAAATTGCTATCTTCCTGCGCAGACGGCGTCGCGGCGCCACCTCGTCCTGTAGAGACAGAATATCCAGACTAGGCAGCCATTGCTTATGATAAGTAAATTAATTTAACCAAAACACGCGTAGAAGAATGATAGTAGTTTTATCCTTCCTAAATAGCATTATTAGAGTGAATGTGACTTTATTTCTTTCGCTTTCACGCATGAACTGTCAACTGATCGTGAAAAAATTTGGTAAGCAAGTAGTTTGAGACGCTGAAAAGGACGACGTAACAGTTTTTACTCCGGAAAATGGTGTAGTTCCCGAGGGAAGCTACGAACGAAGTCCCTGCAGACGAAGTAGCAGGCAACAGCTTCACTTTAAAGGGTACAAAAGTAAGTCCACTTTTAATGTGCATACATACATATAGGCTTGACAAAATTGCGTTATGTATAGCAAGCTATTATCTCGCAAGCATTATCTCGCTTCGCTTAAATTGGTTTATTATTTTCATTTTAACTCTAGGTTGACGTCCTTTCCAGTAATCTGATCTAAGAGGGCACCTTGTAAATTCATAAGAAATACAAAATAATTCTTTATTTTCGTACCGGCGCCTACCTGGTGGCCTCGTCTCGTCTAGCTTATTAAACGTCAGAGTTAGACGGACGATAGCTTTTTGTTTCAATTAGACTTTTTAGCTACTTATACCGAAACATTGAAGTAAATTGCAAAATGAGTTTTATTTTTTCACGCCATGTTCTTACGATGACTCTAAAATTGACAGTCGCTGGTTAAAGAAAATGAATACACATGATTATTTTAACCTACTTGCGCTTTGTTGTACCTACGATAGAGCTAAGAGAAAAAATAATGTGACGCCGTATAAATATTTACATCAAAACATTTTCCATTATGCTACAGTTAAGTAACCCTTCCATGCTGGTCTGGGAGCAAAGTAATTGCTTCTCTTCCTGCGCAGACGGTAAAAGGCCATCGAGGGAATGGGCGAAAATCATAGGAATCATGCTATAGGCGATTTCCACCTTTACGCCCACAATCTTGCTAAACGTGGCCTGTAGGTCTTGGCCCCTTAGACCTAGGCTCTGTCTACCCAGTAAGGGATAAAGACGTGATTTGTGTAAGTGTGTAAGTATTTTACCAGAATTGAAAAAAGATTACAATTTCAGGCATGTCTACATTTTTTATTGGTACAAGTAGGACTAACAAACAAGGCGCCACGTGATTAGGGTTACCTAACCTAACTACTTAAATTAAAGAACTAATTTAATTTATGTTCATTTTTATTGAAATATACTTACTAGTAATACTGTATATAAGTACCACACAGCCTTTTCAAATATTTCGTCTGTCTCCCACCGTAACTGTGTGTTATCCCGGGATAAAAACCTTTAGCGTTCTATGTAATTGTAGTGTAATAATATGTATCTAGTCAAGGTTTCAAAAATTAGTACCATACGCTCTTACACCGGCGTAATAAGGTCGTGGGACATATTTTTGAGGAGTTCGTATCGATACTTATTTTTGCACTTGACCGTACGTAAAGGATTTTTTTGATCAGTTCAGTTGTTGAAATTACCCCCTAAATGCGCACAAGTTCTTGACAACACAACATTTATATCGACTTTGAAAAAAAAAACACGTCATCTAGACTACTAGATTAGGTACACTTACCTTGTATCTGCAACTCAGTTTAAACTCCGTGATAAACATTGACTATAATAATATCTTATATTTTATTACTGCGTTTTTTCGTTTATTCCTTTTGAAATCATTGGTGATATCAGCTCTACGTAATAGTTACCAAACTTCAATAAAGGGACAGGTTAATTTGTTTTTATATTTCTTATTTAAGACCTTTAACGAAATTCTATTTTATTATGTCAGCCTGCCAGCCCTGCCTGTGATTGAATAATGAGGTACTCACGCCCGATCAATTGAATGATTGAATGATTGCTCCGTAGTCATAGCTACTCGACTCGAAACGAACTCTACTTATTCATATTTTACCTTGTTTACTAATAATTTGTAAAGATATTGTTTCACATAAGTATACAAATTTTGTTGTAAATTACTGATAACATTATTGTCAAGGTTTTTTGAAACTTCCAAACGAAACGATCTAGATCTAACACTATGCTTGATAATGTCAAGATTTGTGGGTGACAAGCCCAAATAAGTAGCTATTGTTTTTATTATACTTTGCCTCTTGGGTTCGTGTATTGGTATGACGTGTCCGTACCCCGCGGGTACAATTATAATTAAGGCAATCTCAATAACTGCCGACCGTGCGATTTACGATAAACACCCATGCGACCCGCTGTTGTTCAAAGCTAGAAAAATATAACAGGTACGTAGGCGTTAAATGTAGAAGAGTGACAGCCGTGGGTGGATTATGGAATCTGACCTGTGAAAATGCCACTCGAAAATGATAAAAATTCCTATTGAACTTGAAATACAAATAGAGAAGAAGAAAATTATAACGCAAAATATTGTGACAACAATTCGGAAATTTTATTAGAGCGGCAGTTTTGTAGTAATACACAAATGTTTACCTCTTTCCAGCGGTATTTTCACCAAAAGCCATTACGCTTTCACATTTTTCGAATAAATTGTTGAAACAAACGGAACTGAAAGCGTTTCGTTTCTTACATGATTTCAATCGCACTTCCAATTAGCGACTTTCTGGTGTCATTAAAACCTAGCGCAAGCAAGACAATGCTCAAATCATAACCGTGGAATTCAAATAACAGAAAAGATTACCACGAAAGTCAACCGTGGAGAGCGCAAATGCTATTCCCATCAAATTAGAGATAACGAAGTTGAGACCGTTTTTCCGCATTTTTTCAAACGAAAAAAAAACAGCTACGTTCCGGCGTCTACCGCCACGGTCGTTGGATCCACGTGAACTCGGCCAATTAATTGCTCAGTGTTGTTAATTAATGGATTAGTGAGCTACAGAGCTCCCATTAAGTTGGGAAACGCCGCGGATGACATTTATTGTTTAACTTGACCGCGTAATTGTGGTAACCGTAAGCCGACGGCAGTCTGTCTAGGGTGCTTGAACTTTGTGCCGCGGTCAGTTAATCCTTTTGGGTCGGTTTGATATATTCCAAATCTGTTGCTATGACGGCATGGTTGTGGTGCGTGGTGCGATAGCGTTGATGCATTTAACGACAAATGAAACTGGCACGTCGCGTCTCGCGGTGGTCATGCCAACTGAATGTCTGGCTAGTACTCGTCGGACTTCCTGCAGTTATCACCGGATGATTCCCTGCGTTAAACAAATGAGACAATGTGTCATTTTTATCAAAATTTAAAAAAGTGTAAGCCTTCAATGCAGTTGAACGATTTTTTATGTTTCAGCGTATGTTTTTGGAACTATTTGCCTGGAACCGGTATTGTATGATTACTTTTTTTAAAAGTGTCCCAAATTATGATTTCATGTAAATCTGTGGAGTTCTTTTTTTTTCACAGCTTTATTCAATTAATGTTCCAGTTTCGGACCCCTGTCCTGTGTTTTTCGCGAGCAAACTAATCAAATTATGGTTCTCCGTCAAGCGTAGTGCTCAAGTCTGGGACGAACTTTGTTAATAAAATAACACCCCGACTGGTCAGAATAAAATAGTCTCGACGACGTAATGTAATCGCGATAACTCATAACAAATACCAAGAGGCTATAAAATGCAACATTTGGACAAAGAGCGCGCCGTCCTATTTGCAAAACGATATTGAAATATCTCACTTTGTTATAGCAAGTGAGTAAGCGGGCGTGCTATTGCAAGACTATGCAAATCTTCCAGTGGTCTTATTTCTCTGTAGAATGTAGGGATTCGTCACGGTAGACGCGTCGGTTGCACTACGCTTTCACGCCCCCGTTCGCCGCTATGCATAAATGTGGCCGCTGGATTGTGTAATTAGTAATTACGTATAATTAATATTCTTTCTTTAAGTACCCACTACCAGCATGAGGTAATTTAAAAAAATATTAAAAACAATTGAACGTGACTATTCCCATCCGCTTTTTAACTGCTTTTCTATTTTGTGCAAAGCAGTCATGTTTAACTCATTCAACTTTATTAGTTGGAGCCAAATGCATGCATATTGACACGATCGGCATGGCTTAAATAAACCTTTATTTTATACGAGTATGAGCCCATGCGTAAGTCACAATCCAGGTAATGGAACCCTATTTGAAGCCTACTCGATTAAAATTAAACATTAAAAAACACTACAATTATCCCCTTGATCAATCGAGTTCACATGAGAACTGAACAGTGTTGACCAACCCGAGTCAAGCCGTCAGCTTTCCCATAAACTTCGAAAAACAGTCATCCATATTTGTAGTGCGCGGCAAACTGTCGGGGCAAACAGTTGTGGTCAAATCTTTTAAGTAGGCAGCCGGTCAATATTTTTGTTAATAATTTGGAGTGTGTGGGTTCCCACGGGACGTAATGGAGCCGGGTTGGGTGCCGATCACACCCAGGGGTGGGCGAGCGGGGTACTTACATAAAGCCGCACACATACACACATATCACCTATCATTATCATTTTAGTAGAGATAAAGAGTTATACTTATTGTAAACTGTAAACCTCGATAAATGGTGCTTCTCCATTGTACGATTTAAGCGGTGTTTCTTGCACCGTACCTACGTGTAAGATTTGGAATGGACTGGCGGCTGAGGTCTTTTCGCCATGCTGAAACATGGAGAATCTAAAAGGCGAGGTTACCTCTTTTTGCAAGGCACCAGCAGACCCAATGGTAACCCAATGCAAACTCCATGGTCATATTCGACACAAGCGCGGATTGCTACGCTGTAGGTAGATTCATGAACTGGTACCGCAATACAAATTAAAATAAATTAGCTTGCTCTTAATAACCATTTTGGTTTTAATTAATATTAAGTATCCTAACGCTAACCATAAATAAATTTGCAGAAAATGTAAGAAATTTGCACAATCTTAAGCAATTCATGAATTTAACAGTTAGGTCTTAAAATATGGGCATTGACCCACACGCATGATTCCCACGACTTGCGCGATAAGAAAACGTTTTGTCTTATTGTTTTTGGCTTTAATACAATAAAGGAGTTCCTTATATGTAGCAAAAAGTCGGTCAATGGATAAATTAACAATACGAAGCGCAAACAAAAGATAATCAAGAACTGACGTAAGACAAAGTGTTTGCCTAACTAACGGAAAACAAAGGTGAGCTAAACTGGGAGATAACTGCTAAGTATTGGCCGATACCTGTGCGTTGTAGGAGAGTTTTTGCTCACATTATGTCGACACTCCAGGATAGATATAACAGACCGTAGGTAAACTTTAACCGATCGTGTTGCGTGTGGGGAACGAACCGTGAACACAAACATTACAATGTATTTTTTAAGTTTTTTTTACATTCAGAGCGTATTCAGGCGCGTAGGTACCTACTTTGTAATTTTATAAACTAAGTAGCAGCGGATTAGACATGAAACACTCGCTGGAATTGGTGAGAAGTTAAAAAAATTTTTTAGCTAAGCGTCTCTGGCGATCTTAGAGCTGAGTGAGACAATATTGTCCAACGAGCGGGTGATTGCCGTCTCTTCTTTCAAAATCTCTTTCTTACCTCATCTTATACCAATTGAAAGAAAATCTGACAGTGATTACGAGAGTTTTCTATAAGACCTCAGGTCTTTTTACCCAAAGTCAAGCGGTGTAGAGTTTTGAAGGCGAGCATTCTAAGGACTCTACCCAGAGTGTGGAAACTATATTTCTTCGATTACAAATTGCATCTAATAGTTATTCAAAATATGAACAAAACGATTAGATACCACTCTTTGCTCGAAAACCACACGTAGAATTAGCAACATCGTTCTTTGTCGGTGGTTTTCCAATTACATATTTTGAGACGGTTGCGCTCGGTGTAGACTCATGCTTTGAGAATAATAAACTCTTGTCGAGTTTGAAATGTGTTAGCATCGAATATCGTTATGGTGATACTTGTAGTGGGATCAGTGTGACAAAGGTATTTTTGTTTATGTGGAAGCGGAGGAGAGCTGATTTTTTTGTCGGTTACCTATAAGTGAATCACTTGTCACTTAAAGTGGTACTAAGAAACTGTGGTTTCGGAGTTGCAAGATTTTTTTCGGCCCATAGCCAAACTACCTCTTTTTTCAATTCTCTCGTTTTAATCCCCTTTTTGTTATGTTTTGAACCAAATCTTAGTATTTAAATTGGCGACTTATCATTTAACAACAAGTCAGTAGTTCAAGGTGTCAAAACTCGACAATACGAGGCGTTGTTTTTTACGCCTCATCAGTAACGTCGAGCTGACCTTTAGAAACCCATACATATTATTTTCACACGCTCGAATAAATGTTGAAAATAAAATGGACCAATAGAAGGCTTCGCTGGAAGTGAGGCGAGGGTGTGAACTCACGCAGAAGCAGGCGCCGCGGTGTGAATCGCAAACATCGGCTATTTGCGCGGGCGATGGTTCTACACGCATTGTTGGGAACTTTGAACCACACCAAGTAATTTTATGTATTAGATGGAACTGACTACATATACTAATTCAGAAAGCGTAAAAGTTGAAATTTCAGATAGACTCCTAAGCACTTTACAACTTTGATTTAAATTCCTATGTTTGTATGAATCTAAGAAAGTTAACCGTTTCCAATCTAGCACGTTAATTTTGACGCCCCTTTGAGTGATCGGTGGACTTGAAATTTGGTAGCTGGATACCACAAAAAGTAAGAAAAAAATAATTTCAATTAATAGCAAAATGACGAAAGTTACAGTTGATAAATTTCAGTTCTTTTCTATTGCAATTTCCTGGAATTGGGTCCATCCTGTCACGATGCATCTTGACATTTCCTTTTCATTGTTTGTGTGTGTGTGTGTACCTAATTCCTTTTTTCTCAATAAATGCTTAAAAAATGGCACAACCCTGACCGACCCACCTGAACGACTGCCACCGTCGGCCTACGACCTGATTATGGTCAATTACTGTTCTATGACATTAGAAATGGACTTGATTGACTGCTTGTCTCCCCTGCATCATAAGTGGGATGTTAAATACTAGTCTCCTACATTAGAAGTGCGACATCAAGTTATTAGTCTCCGACATCTGAAGGGATGTTCATTAGTCTACGACACATATTTATTTTACAATTCAGTACTGACCGTAAATTTGTCCGGTGTCCGCTGGTAATAGCGCATAAAATGACAACATAATTTTAGTTGTACCACCGAATAGGGTGAACGCCAAGAACAAATTATATGTACGTAATTTAACAACTTCCTTCGTAACTGGTTTGACTGTACTATTGTCGCACAGCTACAGTCGACTTAAAAACGCATTACCCACAAATATACTTTGGCCGGTATTTCAAATTTCTTAAGAGCTGACCTACTTTCTAGACTCAGACGAAGTGCAGACGACCTATTTTTGAAATAACATCACAGACTCTGCTTGATGTGAAAAACGAAAATAAAAAACCAAGTGTAAGGTCGGAATTGACGCTCGAAGCGGAGCGTTAGGCGGGGCGTGCAGCGTGGCGGACAGCGGCAGAGGGCACCGCTCGAGCGTCCACTCAGGACGTACACTTAGAATAACAAATTCCCGCAGGTCTATAAAGTTAAAACTTCAACAACCCCAGTACTGCTGATTGCAATTGGTAAGGTTTGACTAAAATCACCCTAAAATAATAGACTAAGGACACAGGATACATGTAAATATAATGACGCACATCCATAGGTCGCTTTACAAAAAAACTATGAATGGCGCGACAGAGCGGCGCGCGCACCAAAACAATAACAATGCCGCCGCGCGTGCGCTGCCTGCGCAAGGGTGACGGATTGTTCCGCTAATGACGAGCAAACAGACAGGTACACAGGAAAATACTACTACACTTTTAGAGTGACAATAATCAGAAAACCGAATCAAATCAATGCTTTACCTTTCTGTAAGTAGGCTGCAAACGGCTGTTGCGTAACTTTTTTAGGGATCCGTAGTCAAAATGGCAAAATGGAGTAAAGACTATCTGTCTGTCTGTAGTTTGTATAACTTTCCGTGACTTAGCTTAGGAACCCTTAGTAGTAAAGATGTTTGTAATTTGGCCGACAAAGTGATGAATTTTTCTCAAGACATTTTTAACATATAATAGTTATATAAGTAGGGGTTTTTATTCTACCAGCGCATTCGAAAATACCATCATCCTAATATACTCCGCAAAACTTATTGCAAAGTACTCTTTCAATAAAATTAAATCATGGTAATTTAAAGGTTTTTGAGTGATAAATTGCGTAGGTCACATTCAAAGTTCAAGTTACACTCCCTTTTGCAAGAAATGTTTGTGATTAATGCCATTGTAATTTTATGAAACAAGGATAAGGAAAATTGATTTAAAACATGAAATTAAAGTCATCCTTTAATTCTTCCCGCTTTTAGGTAGGTATATAGTATACACAGACTTTCCTCGATATTTAATTAACAAGGTCGACTCGTTATTCTTTGAGCAGCTATTCACTAATTGTAGTGCTAAATATATGAATATCAATTAAAAAGGTTGGTTGTAGTGCTCTTCATTTTTTTATAAGTAATTTGTAAACGTACAACTTTAAAGTTTAGTTATTTTTGAATATTGATTGATTCAACCCAGTGTCCGCATTGAAAGGAAATGAGTCAGGTATCGTAAGGCTGCGCCGGGGGCTTGTGGTTGGTCGGCTTTCATTGATATCGATGGGCTAGTCCAAGAGCTGGAATGATTAATGGCTAACTGTGATAAAAAATGTACAATATACTTGGCTTTAAGCATTTCGACAGAGTTCTTGGTGTTCTAAAAAACAGAGCTGTTATAGAATAGGAGCACTCCTTTTTTCGCCTGTGCGTGGACGCATGTGTCTGTTCGTCAGCATTATTCTGTAAACAGTTAAAGGTTGGAATTAACTGCCTACCTATATACTAAATGTTATGCAACTTTTTTAAATAACGTTTTTGTCAAAGAAATGCCTTAGTAAACTAGGCAAAACATACAAAGTTCTTCTTCTTGAATTCTTTAACTCCTCGGGCAGCATAGGAATTAGGACATTAATAAATCTACTGACTCTGATCGACCAAGGTGCCAATAAATCAAACTGTAAACATGAATTGCACCAAGTGACTTCGACAATGAAGTTAACCATAACCAAATATTACATCAAAATCATCGGTTATCGTTAATGTTATAGTTAAAGTAAGTGGGTGGAACTCACGCTAAAAATTTAACAATAAATTTAGCAGTTTAATTGAAAATTAAATATAACTAGAAAGAGTTGGATTGCTCTTGAACTATTCGTGAGTCACGGTGCAAACGCACCCGCGGCCGGAAGTCCGCGTGCAGGGCGCGAGCGTGACGTATGGTGCCTGCAGTTGTGTGCGAACACGCGCATGCGCATATGTGTGTCTAGTGTATAGCCGCTGGTGTCGCATAATGCACCTGTACCGGAATACCAGCATATAAAAAATGGTGCTTAAATAGATTGAATGTATAATAAGCTCTATATTGTCACTCGTATTAATTAGTTTTAAAGTTTCGGTTATTTTGTACCGAATGTAGACTGGGAAAGTAGACTAGTGTTTGCGTTTGGTTCGAGTGATGAGTAAGAACGCGTCCAGGGGTAAAGAGGGTGATGGAGGGTAGACCGAGCTCAGTCTAAACCATATAAACATCTAGCCATGCACGTCCAAATATAAGAAGCTCGTTTAAAATGAAATTGCAGTCTGCATCCTGTAGAAAATATGTTTAATCTATTGTCTTTGGCTCTTGGACTATGATCGTGAGTCAAGGTGGAAACGCATCCGCGGAAGGACGTCCGTCTGCAACTCAAGTGTGACGTATAGCCGCCTGCAACTGTGTGCGTGTTCTGCGTGTGTAGTTGTGTTTGTACTAGAGCCGCAATGCACCTGTGTCATAGAGTAGCTAAATCAAACCAGTTTAATCGTGAAGCACAGCAGCACCTCCATACAAAAGATACATAAAGCTACTATGTCCGACAATTAGAATTAGGTACAATGATATGTTACGGCTTAATTGCGTTGACTTTACTGTTGCATACTAATATTATAAACGCGAAAGTTTGTAAATATGGATGGATGGGTGGATGTTTGTTACTCTTTCACGCCAGAACGGCTGAACGGATCTAGATGAAATTTGGAACAGAAATAGATTACAGTCCGTAATAACATACAGGCTACTTTTTATCCCGTAAAATGGTGTAATTCCTTCGGGATAGCGATAAACGAATTCTTTGCAGACGAAGTCGCGGGCAACAGCTAGTTACTTAATATTTGAGGTACTGCTGAACTTTTAAATTATGAAAATATACTCTGCATGAATAAAATTCGTATACAGCGTGTATATTTTTATTCCTGTACGTAAGTGTGCTCTGCGCTAACTAGTCTGTGGCATAAAGCATGCCATTGAATTGTAAATACCTGCTACGTGACGGAACTGCGGATACCGGAATCAACTCATTCACTAAATCGGTCAGCATACCTGTACAAAAAAAGTCCTTTAAAAAATAATTCTCAACAATTTCATTCACCCGTCTAAGTTTTCATAGTTGTTTGCATTTCACAAGCCCACAGAATAGAACAATGAGCGTAAACGAAACGTAACGGGTGTCCCCCGTTCAGTTTACAATGGATACGTGAGAATGTTGTTTTAAACCTTATCCCGGAGTGTCCTACGTGCCCGTGCAACGGCCGGGCTTTATTGTGGAGGCGGCAATGCAAAGGTGTCATAAACTACGACTGTAAGCTGCCGAACTTGCATACAATCACGTAATGACTTTTGGGTGAGAAAATGCAATTATTGCTTGTCGTGGGAACGTAATTTTGTCCTGGGCTTCCTGTCCGGACGTGAGCCTGCTATTGTGTCCGACAGCGCAATGTTTCTACCTGTATTCAAATACGTCATTTAGCCGAACAAGTGATTCCTCTGTTTACATTCCACTAACGAAGCTTAAATGATTGATAAAATGTTTAGGATTCATGACTGAAAGATCAGCCTGTAAAAGGAGAAATTCATTTAACTCATAGGCATATCTAGGTAAATACATATTTTTTACATTTTAATTTTCAATTATTATTTACGCGGAGCGAAGTGAAAAGTGTTTACCTACATATTTTTCCCTCGATCAGATCCATCTAATATTGGATGAAGAATAAAAAACGTATTGGCTTCACTTTTTCATAACGAAAAACTGAGCGGTAACAATACCAATTCTCAACAAAACACGGTCTTGTCTATGTACATACAAAATCGTGTATTAAATTAACTATCTGCCAAGAAATTGCAATATTTATACATATTCTAAGTAGGCAGTGATTTAGGACGTGACCACACAGGCATCTATGAATTATGATCGATGGTGGTCGCATCCGGCGGACACGCTTCCCCTCCATTGTGTCCCCTCGTTATCAACTACTTATATGTTAAATCAATGAGCCCTCTTTGACGAGGAATTCAATTACTTCCTGAGAGTTTAATTTGGGAACTAGAAACTTAGTGTATTATTAACATACATGCATAAATCACGTCTTTATCGCTTACGGGATAGAGTCTAAGGCAATGGTCAGCAACAGGCGGACCGCGGTCCGTTTGCGGACCGCGAAAGGTCGAATCTCGGACCGCGAAATATTGTAATGTATTTTATACCAAGTATCAATTAATACATAGATAGGCGTATACCTTTATTAATTAAAATAATGTTTTTTTCTGGACCTCGTTAAATTTTTCCTACAGTATCCGGACCCCACCTAAAACTACTTGCCGACCCCTGGTCTAAGGTGACAAGTCCTAAAGGCTACATTTAGCATGATTGTGGGCTTATAGGTGGAAATAGGAATCAACATAGTGATGGGTTGCTAGACGCATCGTATATAACGTGGTTTCTAAGATTTTCAACCATTCCCTCAATCGAGAATTCGTTGACATGTTTCGGACTATTACGATGTCCGTATTTCAGGAGCGGTAGCCTCCGCGGCCGCGACACGAATACGCGCCAACTCCGTGCTTGTGCTGTCACTCTGCACAACTGACAAAAAAATGAGCCAATAATAAATGGATAGCTCGACTTTGCTACTCCGCGATATAGTGAGGTCAAATCATGCAAAACAGTCACGCCAGTAAGTTGTTAATGTATGTTAATCTTATTACTAAATGCGTGGGCAAAAATAGATACATAGGTGATCTACTCGATAACTATCATACATGCAGTAAAAATGATTGCGTTGAAAATCTGATTAAAAATACTAAGTTCTTGCCTACTTAAAAGGAATGTCTTTTAGCTTCTTTATCTGTTTTGAATCTTAGCTATCGACTAAAAGGGAATAATGCGTTCCCCACATTTTATTTAATCGGCTAAACGTTCGAGGAACTAATTGTAAATGCAAATCTTCTAAGTATATTTCAATACGGTTTATCTTTGGAAGGGGAGTCCGATAAATGCAAATGGGTCCTTAACAGCTGCGTTAAGCGGTCGTAAAGACAACTTAATGGTGGGCTAAATAGTCGATTTTACAAATTGTAAACTGTCCAAACTTTGTTGCTTCATCACTAACGGGGTTTTTCGCGGTGATAAAAGAAAAATACACTCTATGTAGCATCGTAAGAGCCGGAAAATTGATCAGTCATTAGTCATTAAAGCAACAGTGTTTGACAAATGCATCGTTCGACAAACAGTTTATTCAACAACACTATTATGTAGATTCATTAATTTTCAAAATAGCTGTACTCCTAATCGTGTTCACGTTATGTTAAGCTACGTACAGTTTTAAAACTATTCCAAAATGTGAACTGTTCGGTACTAAATATAAAGTTTGTCGAACGACGAATTCGTCAAACGTTTGTTGGTCAAACATTCGTGCACGGCGGAATAACTATAAATGATCTAGTAAGGTTATTAAAGGTTATCTATATAAGTTAAATGCGTCCCATTTGACTTCAGGAAGTGTTCCACATAGAGTCATTAAAAGGCAATCAAACAAGTGGAACTACTGATATCTTTATCATGGCGCAGGTTCCTTCCGATCTTTTATCGTGTATTTACACATATTGTCTGCCGCTATCAGTTGTCTGCGCGCGCGGCGAGGGTGCGAGCTAGGGTTGTTACTCATGGAATATTTGTAACAAAACTAACCCATAATAAAATGACGCACTAAATATTCTTTGGTAAAAGTAACTCTGTCTCTGTGTCCGTCTGTAAGCAACCTCTTAACAGTAAATCCACTTTACCGTTCGTGATGAAAGGCAAAAAGTTACTTCGAACATTGAGGATTAAAATAGCTACTTTTATCCTGAAAAAACATGAAGTTCCCGCGAGGTATGATAAAAAAAATATTCGCAGACGAAGTCGCGTGCTAAAGCTAGTCTTCTACGTAAAAATAAATCGACGAAATGTATTTATGCTCATAACTTCCGAACAACAGCATCAGTCAAATTAAATAAAATGTTGTAGAAATAAAACATTCAACTATCACTTGCCGACTAGCGACCCGCCACGGCGTCGCACAGATGGAATGTGGAAATTAACACGATAAAATTGTCGTCATATTTCTACCAATTTATAAAAAAACCTTGACAAATCATGTAGGTTAAACCTTCCTCATACATAAATCACTCAATCTATTGATGAAAACCGCAAGAATATCCGGTCAGTACTTTGTAAGTTTATCGCAAACAACCATACAGACCAGACAGAAGCGGGGGACGACCTTGTTTTATAATTATGTAGTGATCACCAAGAACAAGTACGTTGGTTAAGTTGGCAACCCTAGCGCCGGCAGGTGCGCACACGCACGTGCGTGGCAGCTTTCCGCGCCAACATAAGTGCGCACAAAAAATAATGAATAGCTGCTCCAATTTAATTATGGAACACATTTTCTAGTAGATTAGATTGAAGGCTGATCAATCTTTAGTATGCAAGTATGGGTAGCAACAGCTATTAAAAAAAACTAGGAAAATAATATTTACTAAAACAATAGGTTTATTTTTAATAGGTATTATCTGAATCCTTATTTATACGCTTTATTTATTTAAGTATTTAATTTTATGTACCAACTATATTAGGGTGAACTGGCATTACCTAGGCAAGCGTGCTCCACCCTAGATCATTTCGTCGCTTACCATCAGACTTGACTGGTGATCAAACGCATGTCTATAGCGCCCCCCCCCCCCCCCCCCAGGCCATGCCCCCGAACCCCGGTGCCATGGTGCCCCCAGTGGAGTAGTTTCCATCAATCAACTAGGAAATCATTACCACGGTCACCATCAACTCGGCACCTGCTAAACGATACGCTTCGATGACGAAGTATAACTAAAATAAATACAAAAATCATAGTTATCCGGTCATTACTATGATGAGGCGTGTTCCGAGCCGGTACACGGCTGTTGCATTGTTTGATAGAGGCTTGGATAATCTTACGCTGCAAACCTTGCTGGATGAGTAGAACGATACAATTTAATTACTATATGTATCTCAACACAGAGAGTAATCCACCTCTTTCAATAACAGAGTTTTTTATAGGTAATGTATAAACATGCGAAAGGCGCAGGTCTTTATTAAAGGAAACGCCGATCATACACTAGAAAAGACTGTATTTCCACTTCCAAATCTCTTGTAGGGTGAAGTCACCAAAAGTTGAACGATTAAGCGACTACCCCTCCTTTGAACCCTTTTTTCGAAGTGTTGTAAGCCATGTATGATAGTGAATTTTTTTTATAACGCTAAGCACATAGTCGACTTTGCATTTTACGACTTCAAACCCTTATATTACAAACGGATCTATACAAAAAAAAATATGTTTGCCAAAATAAGGCAGATTCCCCTAAAGTTGAACGCTGTGCCCTATTTATGAACGAATTGACCCCAAAAGATGAACTAATATATTGATAGTAAACTGTCTACCCCGTATGGGATGATAACGTGATTTATGTATGTATGTATAATCTTACTTGATCAGTAGATTTATCACATCACCTAGAACTTTGCCAGCATAGGCAAAGTTGACGGTTGCTTCGCTCGAATTTGGCCCAGCGGCCATATAAAATAAAATTTCAAATAAAGTTTTTACGATCTCAAGGGTACCTTTGTATCTATATTGAATATTCTAAATGAATTAATTATAGTTATAAGTTACGCTAAAAGCATTTTTTACCTTATAAAAATGTTCACTTAGATACCCTACCCCAAACATGAACGACAAAATGTTGTTACTTCAAGTTTTGGGCAAGAAATCTATAAGATGAACTAATTAAATCGATTCAATGTTCATGTACTTGAATAGAAACCAAAACTTGAACCAGTAACATTTCTTCGTTCAAGTTTTGGGCATTAAATATTAGTTGAACAGTCGCGATTCCCATACAACAAAAATATCAAAAATCTTCCCCTTACGAACAAAATATTTTGTTCAACTTCTAGTTAAAAAATCTACGATAGGTATACAATTAATTTGAGCCATAAACGGTGCATCTATCATTTTCGTGCGATTTTATAAATGCATTTGAAAAAAGACCACATTGCCCATTAGTTGAACACCGTTCAACTAGTAGCTCTTACCTCTGATTTTGGAACCATTACTTGAACAGCGATTATATCATTAAAGAATATAAAAAACAAATTTATTTATTTATGTAAATATTAAAGACATAGTCAAGAATACATACCAAGCATAAGAATGTTAGTCAATGCATTATTCAATTTTATATGCAATTAAAAGCTTAAAATGTGAAGGTGTTACCTTAAGAAGGATTTCATACAACTGGCACTTTTGCCGGGAACCCGAGACGCGGCGACCGCTCACATTCGCGTGGGTGACACAATTGTCATGGAATTACATTTTTCACATCGGCTAAGTGTTATAGCAATATAAAAAAATATTCCCGAACGTCTAAAATGGGCCACGATTTAATTATTACAGTTTTTAGGCCAAACGTTCAACTTCTGGGTGTTGTTCATCTTTTGGGTCCACTACCCTACAATATTTTTCTCAAAGATGCAATGAAATGTTAACCTTACGTTCCAAATAATAGGCCGGGACGTATCACGTCGCGGGCGCGGTTAGACAAGTGGTATGTAATGGATTTTCATACAAAATGGCAGGCCTAGGCCTGCAAAGCGATCGTCTATTGTTTCATGTGCCACAGCATCATGACGTTTAGTTTATAGGTCATTTTTATTATTATTCATCCCTTTTGGGGTAGGCAAAGGAAACAGGGTCCATACAGCCAAGTCTTTATAGGTCAATGGCATCATGATATTCAGCTTTAATAAAAACATAAGCCATATTTGCTTTCTTTGCAATTTTAATTACATAAAATCAAAAATTACATAAAAAACGATACATAATTAACATAATAAGATTAATTTTAAATTGAAACCTAACTAGGTACAGAAATATTTAAATCTCATTTCATTGTCATCTTAATATCAGCGGTGTAAACGTCAGTACAATCAGCGTAAAACGAAACGTAGGTACATTAAAAAAAAAAACACATTTTGGTGGGAAAATAAAAAAACACAAATCTTTTCTTCATTGTTGATTTTGATAAATTTTAAATATGAGTTCCGACGAAAATAGTGACAAAGAAATGTATCAAATGTAAACAGGGTAGGTCTCAGTCGTCACATTTGACAAGTGTCGTTTTTTTTTAATTATTGTAATTATAAAGCATTGAATACAATGCCATGAAATTTTGTTTTACTAGTTTAGATTTTAGTTGCCTTACAAATAAATACTGTTTTTTTGAAGTTTTTTATTTATTTCATTGCATGTTTGAGAAAAGCACTATACAAGCCTCGGCCAGGACAGGGGTTGCCGGCCTCGTACCATGCCGGCCTCGTGTACCACTCGGCCGTCAAACTTACTCGGCCTGCAACCCCTTACTTCCCGGCCTTTGCAGTAATGTACTATTAATGCCTTTGCGTGGGCGGTCACCGTACAACTACTTCTTACATACAAAACCTCTATCTACCTACAGAGTTTTGATAAAAACTCTTACAATACAATACAATGTAGGTATACATAGGTATTTTTAGAACATGAATTTTCTTACGAAGGGGTGTCTTAGTTCCCAACGAGTTCGCAGTGACTGTATTTTAAATATTTCCATGTTTTGATGACCTGAAATTGTGGTCGGCGTTCTGCAGAGAAAAACATCAATAGGTACTTTCTGAAATACAAAATATAATTCAAGGAAAACAATATTATTTGATTGTGTCCTTGACGATTTTCACTGAAAATAGAATCGAAGTTTAGTCAACCGAGGAATACATTTACCACCATAAGTTTAATGTCGTTTGTACGGCTTATGAAATACCATTGACTATTTTCACTTACCTTAATATACTTTTTTCTGATGTAAAAAAATTGTGAAACAAAATTAATGGTCGATTATAGGTACAAGATACAGTTATGTCTTTACAAACTTCTATTTAACTTGACTTGTGTTTTGTTTGCTTTGATCAAGCCTTGCAAGTCAGATGAGACCCAGTTCTACTGGTCGTAAGATGGATATCAACGCAAGTTGTAGTCAACAAAGATTTTTTATAAATACAATTTTTAACGAACAGTTCTTATTTAATCATTAGTTTTTATTTTCTCTCTGTGTAATCACATAAGAGTTCGTGTATCTCTCCAAGAGTGAACCAGGCCGCAGCGCAAGCGCACCAGCCTGCGCGCTCCAGACGAGCCTAACTGGTCCGCTACCGAACAATACCTGTCGCGACAATGCCGGAGTAGCTTGTTGTCACAGTGTCTGTCACTTGACACCCGCTCCCATACAAACTGTAGCATGCTTTATAATTTTCTTAATGAGGTCCCGTACAATGAGCTACAAGTGCGTCCGCAAAGCAAATGTCCGATTGGTGTTTTAAATACGGATTACGTGGGAAATTCCTGATTATACGCGGTAAAAAATTAATAGAAATTACGATGAGACTCATTAAAATGTAAATACACGTAACGTTTTACTGTACTACTTATAATGTGCATGGGACTAAAAAAATATTAACTGCAATCCAACCCTCGTTCCTACGAGTAAATAATGAAAGGCCTTAGTTTTATAATTTGTTTCACATACTATAACTCTAGCCAAATTTTTTTTGTACCTCGATTTCAATTGCCACGTGATCTGACCATAAACAAGCAGTTTAAAACAACTTTTTTTATTTGCTTAAGTTGCTTTTTCTTTAATGCGTAAAAACCTTGCGTTAAACGACATTCGACGGCATCAATCGACGACGAAATGTCCACCCTCGGGCGGCGAGTGAAAGAGCGAACAATCGAACGGAAACGGAAGGCGCGTTTCGCGATCTCGGCGAAATTCGGCGGCAGCTGCGCGTGCGCGGCCAGCTGCCGCGGCCCTCTAATAGCTCATTTCCGCTTTGCCTGTCGTAGAGCGCAGACGTACAAATCTAAAGACATTGCCCTCGCTCCAGAAGTGATTGTTTGAATGGTAACCGCCAATGTTGAGAGGGGTTTACCGCAAAAGCTTGCATTGTTCTGTGGTTGTATTTACCTAATTTTTAAGCACCGTTTTATAGTTCAATTATAATTGAGTTTGTGTACTTACGATGTACTAAAGGGTTAAATGGGTAAACGACCTTCATGAACACATGTTTGGTAGGGAAACAACAAAAGTATATTTAGAATTGGAATTTTATACCAAAAATTGGTTTCAACAATGCAGGTTTTACGGTTTCTGAGATATCGCAGAAAAAGTGTCATTATTAGACAAAAGGTCCTGATTTTTCTATAAAGATATTCTCATGAGTTAAGTGTAAGCCTTGGTTTACATATAGCATCAATACGCACTCAATGTCACGTCACAGATAGAGAAGAAAGAGCAATTATAATTTCTGGTAGATATTAAATAGTGCCCTATGCATTTTTGATTCTATTTTAAGCATAAACAAGAAGTAATGTCCGCTACCCCACTTTTTACCCCAGCTTGCATATGATTTTTTTCTATAAAATTAACATCACGTGTGGCTCTTACCGTAAATAGACCTCATACTATAACAGTTATGGCGCAAAAAAATATAAAAAATAACACTTATTTTAAGATGGCCTAGGGGAGTACGAAAAGCTTCCGTCGATTTATCACCTGGATTAGAAAAAATGATGTCTCGAGACAGTTGTTGGCTAAGGGGTATACCTACAGTATATACCGTACATGCTGCTAAATGGTAGAAGGGACATATAAATAGCACTGTAGTTTCAGACGTCTGTCATCAATAAACTAATTGAAAATATATGAAAGTAAACAGATATTAATTGAAAAAAAAAAACAGTTTTTTATAACACAGATCATTGCTGAATATACTGGATAAGAATTAACGCACAAGATGCCACAATCATGGTAAACGTGTCCTTTGGGTAGGTATTTATCTGATCTTAGGCTCAGTCTGCACCATAACGGATAGGTACAGACGTGAATTATTTATGTATGTATTTATGCCACCGGACTTAGTGAGTTAAGAGGTAAATGATAACTTCAACAACGTCAAATTCCAAAAAAACATTGGGAACCTCTGCTTTAAATTATATCCGACGGCCGTAACCAAGTCATCAAAGTAAACGGGATCACCCAATACAATAAATTTGCCAACTCTTCCGTTGACCAATCGTCAATCTCCCGCGAACGTGTTCCTTTTATGCCAGTTTGATTGTTCCTGGGAGCGGAAGCCATTCGTACAGATGCTCCTTTTTCCGACATCCGAAATAGACCGAGAGATCAAGAGCACGGGGACTTTTTATCTGTCAGCGTTGACAAATACCCCACATTTCTCCGCTTCACGGTTATTAATTTTCATGTTCTGTAACAGAGATGATTTAATATTAATAACTAATGAATTTATGGAGAGTGAGTCCGCAGGAAGCATTACTAATAGACGGACTTTTAGTACTCCTAGTACTTAAATATCACTGAGGCCAGATTTTCGTGTCTATTTATCGAGAATATTAGGTTTGAGTATACTCAATTATTTAAGATTCTAATTAAAATGTTGTACCTACCTTAATATCCTTTTAAAGTGATATGTTTCGGAAATGTTAGTCTAACTAACAAAACCAAGTTAGTATAAGTAAGTATATTATTTCACTTGTTACATTTTGGTGTTCGCTATTACACGTCACGATAGTTAAACTAGCATTAGCGCCGGTAGTATAAGTACGTACAATTTTGTCAAACAAGCTGCGTATAATTTTATACATGTAGGATTGACAATTCTACTACAAAGTCGTACTTAAAACCCTACTTGAAAAAATATTTATTTATCATTGCATTATGGAGTCATTTAAAAATTGTATTTAGGCTATGGCAACCCTAGCCTTAAGTGCACGTGTACTAGTAACTCGATTAGGCGGGAAGCGAGCGCCATCTGTCGCAGAAACCGCACAACGCCAAAGCCCCAAAAGCCTCGCGCTATATCTCCTTCCGCCAACCTGCTTCCTCTATACTATATCCCCTGCCGCGACTACGCGCGACCGGCGGTAGGGTGAGCGAATTCTCTGTTCATTGCACGGTCGAAACGCCGGCTACACTGGGGGCCTACTGCGAAATTCGATTTTCAAAGCTTGTGTCACACCGTTCCTCTCACTTTGAAATGAATGACTATGAGTACGAGTGGAACGGCACCAAACGAACTCAAAAAATCGAATTTTACAGTATGGCTAGTATGAGGCCAGAAGTCAATTGGCAACACGCGCAATGTACTTGAAACTACCCGCTGAGCCACCGACCAGGCGACGGGGTCGTGGTCGTACCGGAATGCCCACAAATGGGACATGTTATGTCAAGTACATTAAGCATTATTGTTTTTTTCTTCGTTGCCATCAGTTGCGTTTGGTAGAGTTCGTTCGAATGAATAGCCGTAGGTAAATGTAGTAGAGGCTCTTACGTTACCAGCTGAAGACAATGCCCTATTTTTTTTCTGTAGGCGCGTAAATGGGAAAGTAACTGATACTGGCTGTATCATTTCAATTTCGATTATTTTTACTTGATTTGTACAGCCGAGTAATTTCGAAATACGTAAACTGGCAGTAAATTACTAAATACAGTACAGTAGTTTAATGAACTAAACTCATTACTTAATTGTCTTTAAAGGAGCTTTGACTTTGCCGACGTGAGCTTTGAGTGTGTTAAAGACACACGTAACTAGCCTTTACATTACAAACGAAATAAAGACGAGAAAAAATTCCGCAGTTGAATTGAGTGGATAAATTAATTGTAATCAATGGTGAGTTAAATATTTTTCTCCATCTTAAAGTTACATCGTCAAAGTTCCTCACTTTCCGTGAATAGCGTCCTTACAAATGGAAAATAATATTTTCAAAGAAATAGGTAACGTAAGTATATCACGAAAAAGAGAACATTTGGTCGTTGCCCTTGTCAAGGTGTGATATTGATTGAATTCAAAGCAAAGTCCCTTATAATCTTCCTTTTTTGTTGCAGGTAAGCATCTCTGATTACCGAACAACGGCTAGATAATGATCTACATAATGCGCAAACAGTAGCGACGCAGGCGCCGCGTAATCTTGTTACTTGTTTGAACCTCTTGTGAAGTGAGATTCGGCTTGTCAGAGCAAGAATAAAATGCAGTAGAGTGATTGTGCATTTCTGGTTGCGTGGTTGCAATTTAAAAGACAATTTTGGTTTTTAAATTTAAAATTGATTAAAAACCAAAAATTTAAAAATACATTTTCAAACTTAATTTCATGGATGATCTTCTAGGTCAATTGTAATCGTGTCATCCACGTATACCGCGTTTCACATAGCTAAATATTGATGCTTATCGCAATCCACGAACCTATATTACATACCAGCGCCACGATAATATTGACCGTCTAGTCCATGTCAAAGTCACGAATGACTTATCATTTTAATGCAAAACGACTTATCACTACATCCACGGGTTCCTACAAGTTATTGTCAGACGAAGATGCCCAATAACGCCAGGTAAGCGAGCCCAAGCCTCTACTGTTTCTAACGTATCTGTTAATCTACCTTCACCATGATCCATTGTATCTCCCCTGTAATCCCATTGTCCGAGAGCGATCTAACGCCTGGCGAAGCTTATCGGGTCATCTCGCCAAATCTTCGAACAACAGATTAGTAATTCAATATACAAGATTACTGAGCTGACTACTTACGATGCTATCTTACTGTGTAGTTCATTATCTTTATTGTTTTGCTTGATGACATTATTGGCTCAATTCAAGTTTATTTAGTCTTTGATTATTTAATTCTGCTTTTGTTATTGAAATAAATTTTGTTTAAGATATTTATTTTATTTTTATCAAATGTAAAAGCCTAAAATAATTATTTAGATTCATATAATGAAATTACATATTAGTGTAAGTAAATTGCCATTCCGAGATGTTCTTCTTCTCCTTTATTGCTATCTTATCTAGGTTGGCGATCATTATTGTAATGTTTAAGGATGATGTACCTATGCCAGTTATTTTTCGGGACAAAAAATGCCAGGATTTACTTTTTTTTAAACTTGGGTGTAACCGTGTATATGGCTTGCGTGTTATAATTTAACAAAATCTATTCGTATTCATTATAATCCACATATTTTGAGGCAAATCCCTGCGTCCCAGATAACATCTGGCCGGCAAGGTGTCGGCTACACTGTGTAACTATTAAATTTTTTGCAACACATGCTCAGAATAGAGAAGCTGCGTCAAAATTACAATATGTTATTAATAAACAAGGAACTATCTGACCGTATTCAGTTCAGTCAAAGTAATCCGACCATCTCTTCACGTATTTCGATTTAATGTTGAGACACAGTGTATAAAGTTCACTACATGTATAGGTTTATACCTTACAAGTTTTCCGCTTTAAGGATTCAGTTTCATGGATTCTCGCAATCTTATAATAATATTAGTAGCTACATAAATGACCCCTGCGTCATGGGATTTCCCGTTGACCCCACACATGTCAAATGCGAAAAGTTAAATTGGTTTTTCCGCGGTCACGCAAACATCTTAAAGGTTCATCGACACGCTTCAAACATAAATTGAATTATGTTTTGTTTACCAAACCCTTAAGTGTGCTGTTGCTTTTGTTCCTGAAATTACAGATACAGCAATAATATTACGTTTGTTTCGTATTTGTTTGTTTTTACAGTAATAAGTACATAATATGTCTATATATGATATATACGTCGAAATATTTTATATATCAGCCTATAACTGCGTCCCTCTGCTGGGCAAAGGCCTCCCCTCTCGACCTCCACATTTCCCCATTCAGAGCTATTTCTTGCCACTCGGTCAGTTCCGCGACCAGGTATTCTCGCCATCTCCGCCTTGGCGCCAATAGCCGTTGGATGGAACCCACCATGTGGCTGAGTGTGCCCATCTTTCCAAATGCATTCGGCAGACATCGGCCCAATCCCATTTGAGCTTGGCGGTCGCTTTCCCAACATCGGTGATGCGTGTTTCGAAGCGCAATGTGGTGTTCCGGATTCGGTCGGTCCTTATAAACCCCTAGCACCCTGCGCTTCATAGCTCGTTGGCAAACCTTGAGCTTGGATTTCTGGTTCTCAGTCAAAGACCATGTTTGCGCACCGTAGCTCAGGACGGGCAAGATACACATGTCGACGAGTTTGCACTTCAGTGTCAGAGAAACGTCACCCTTCATGTGCTCCTCCATGGACCAGTAGCTCTCGTCGACGTCGAAATAATACGTCCATTATTGATGACTCGTATTTACCGTCTGCTAACAAAATATAAACCCGGTAACAATCTGATTAGGACTTGACAGTCAAATCATTGGCATATAAATATAAAATATACCTACAAGGTACGCAATCAGAGGATTAGACAGTCGCCGATCGTTTAATAAATTTGTGGCAGTAACCTTTGCAATGCTATCTAAAGTTGCCACCGTGTCATTGTGGGGCTAATAGAGCGGCCTCATATGTCGGCGGCCGAACACCTTTCTGTCAAATTGGCAGTAGCACATGTCTTTGAAAAAACGCATTAACACCCGGCCGCCCCAGATTGAGCACCCCTTGCATCCGAAACACTTAAAAGGTACGCCAAAAGTAACGGGGATGATCCGACACATTTATTTAGAGAATGAAAGCAACTTAGTTTATAAACCTGCATTTAATATTTTAACCGACCCTATCACATAAAGAAATCTCAAACTCGTAATTTGTCAACCACAACCAATGAAAATATTTTTTCGCACAATTAATTCTGAATTGTGATGAGACTGATGTGATACTCTGCACACTTTAAGTAGGTATGTCCAAAAAATATAGAGACGGAAATGAGTACGTCTTTAAATTTTTTTCATTTGTGAAACACTGTTACAAAACGCGGAATCACGCTGCTTCACAATTCAGAGTCAAATAATAAAAAAACCGCAGCGGAAATGTTATTCCGATTCGAATTCATTGCTCACTGATTACACGGTATTTAGCCACTGCCTCAAATCGGGCTGAACCTTTCAAATACAATAGAAATACTACAATTGTAATTACATTTAATTGGCGACACTGTCAGGACTGGACATTTTTCTTTTGAACGGTTTTTCATAAGTAGGTACACGCTACACAATAACTAGTTTCACAAAAGGACCCGTGATGATCTAACAAACTAGAATACCGTGTAGTGTTTCATGATTGTAGTAAACAATGTGGGCGACGCGGCTCGAGTTTAATATAAATAAAGCCTAGATATTTTTGTGCCAGAATATTGACGTATTAGGCTCTAGAGTGGGCGCCGGGAAGCCTGATGCCTTTCAAGAGCGTCTAGATACGCGCGTAATAGGAAATAAAAATAGATTTATAATAGCACTTGTTTGTCCTGTTATTAATGGGTTTCGTCGAGAAGGAAAAATGCCTACCTAACAGAATAAAACAATAACGGATTGAATTCGGGATGGGCCTAAATATCAAAGAAAAATATCGGGTAGTATAATCATTCGGATTTTCTACTTTGGAGGACAATATAGGTACCTATAGATAGCTGTTTGTCTAAGTAATTAAATTTAATCTTCCATCAAATTTGGGTCAGAAGATATACTCACCTACACACGCATGAACGATATACTTCTTAACATTCTTGAGAACCTTCGCACCAATACGAGCTACCTGCTAATTTCCCTGCCTGTTAAATATCTCAATCACTTTCGCCGCATCTTTAATGCATGAGCCGAGATAAACGGCAAAAATATTCAGCGGACATCGCTGACTTTATTAACGACGAAAAAAAATTATAACATCGCTGTCTACGATAAAACGTGCATTACTCAGACAGAGCGGCGCCGAGTCTAGGAATAATTTAGTGAATCAGCTCTAACTTGGTTACGCGCTATTCTGAGCTCGACGCGGCGGGTTGTTTCGACAATTTTATTGTAAGTACCTATAGAGACAGCACTCGAGTTAATTGCTTTAAAAATATCACGCGATTATTGTGGCAGTTGTTTTAAGAACGACTTGCCTTTATTACCGTTTAGGATTATACTTTTCCTAATGTTAGAATGCGTACAATTATACTTTCTATAAAATTTTTGTAAAAACTGTTACCTTTTTTAACACCTGGGTAACATGTGTAAGAAATATTATCATGAGCAATAAGTCTGTCATAAGTAATTATAACATTTTTATAACGAAAAGGATTTACTGTTTCGAATTATATTAGCTTTTGTTTCCCCATGTAATAATTAAATTTAGTACCTTGATTAAGGGGGAGAAATCTATTTAAACAAAATCTGCCAAGAAAGCTTGAAGAAAAACACTCTACAACCTCGGAAAATCTAATCACTAAAACAAAATTGGAGCGTTCAGCAAAAACATAAAACGTTAAAGGCGGCTAATAAAATAAGTCGCGACCGAACCACCCCGCCGTCGTGCTCCCCATCGAATTTATCGCAATCCGATACAGAATCACCCTGCAAGGGGAAGCCCGTATATTTTTCTGCCTGTTTTTGATAAGCGGTTGATTTCATAAACCATTAAAGGAACATTAACGATAACGATGTCACAATAACTGAATAAAATTTTGTTTTGCTAATTCGATTGAAAACATGGATTATGTAAACTCTCATAAAATATTATCTCGAAAACCTACAAAATATATCGGACTCATGATCGTGAGTTAAATTGTTTCATTTTTATACGGAACATTACCGCAAAGGTATACCTATTGTGTGCTTCGTCGTTTGTATTATTGTTGTTGTAAGGTTGAATTCCTGGGATATGGTCATATAAAACTACTCCAGAATGAGACCTATCTACATATTATCTAATTCTATTACATAACTAAGGCTTACTAGTAAACTGTATGGAGTTTTTTCTTTACTAAACACTATTTTAACAAATGCTGAAATAATGGCTTGCATGTTATAAGATTGCTGTATAACAATCCACCTTTTCATCACGGAAAACTTACATAACTCGGAGCTTGCGGTCAACACCTCGCGGACCGGCCGACCGCTCGATTCCACCGCTTTTTCTATAGATTCGAAATAAGGTTCAACATTTGCAAATATCTTTGCACTTGGCTGTAGAATGCGACGCACAATGTCCTATTTCTAAAGCTTCCAAAAGTGTCACAACTCAAAAGAACGTCATTTTAAAAGATATGGTTAAACATTGATTGCGTACACTGTAAAAGGATCCACTCTAGTTATCTCAATTTTTCTGGAATTTGGGTAGAGGTAAGTAGGTCGTTCGGTTAGTTTGACTGAAGAGCCTTACGAAGATCTTACACTTAATTTTTTGTTTTAAAATTTACTCCCGGCTTTGACGTGGTATACTGTGAACATCGATCAATTTGCGGAAACATATGTTGACCATGATTAAAACCTGCTAAACTATGCTGAAATAATCCGAAAGGCTTTTGACACACCTTTTATATGTAGAGACTGTTTCGTTACTCGACCGCAAAGCGGCCAGTTAAATTAAATATGCACCCTCAAATCATAACTACGAACTCATAAACTTATAAAGAATGTCTTATTCCTCAGCTTTACTTAATTAAGGTATACAGGAGCTAAACGCAACGGCTGTAAAGTATGGCACGTGTAGGTAGCGTGTCAACTCTATATTATTAGTTTATTTGTCGCGAGCTCACATACTGTTTATGTTGAAGAATGGCGTAACTCAAAATAAACGTTTTTTTCATTTATATCCAAAATTCTAAACTGTTGTAGCACAAAATGAAATGGCTATTTTTGTGCCAATTCTCTTTGTAATAACAAATAACATATATTACTACTGTAATTGTGTACGCCACGGGTGGCCTGTCGATCACCATACTTGCTTCTTGTTTAATAATAATTGGACGTTTTCGGGTGTTTATTACAACTTGGCCCAAATGTTGCATGTTGTACAGTCAGGGAGAAGCTTTTACGCCCGGCTTCGTTTGAAGTATGTCCTTTGTTATTCATATCTGCTACTATTTTCACCCTTCCACATTCCACTCCCATTACTCACTCGGTACTTCAGAGATAGTTAAACAATTTACGTATGTCTTATACGAACAATCACTTGTGATTTATGATTCCATACTTCATTACATAATTCGTTATTGAAAGCGAAAATCAAATGATTACTAAACATTGGCATTTCATCCACATATTCTCAGGTTCGTCACTGGAAATAAAACAGCGTCTTAATTTACCTATACAATTAACCTAAAGCACCGCCTGCCTTAACACATAAATCCCGGATAAGCAAGCGGTAGGAAGTCTGATTAAGGCATGCGGGTCTCTCGATATTTCACCGACGAATGTTTCAGTCCGACAGACAAGCTAGTAAATATCGCGATTAGATTACACAACAAAGTATTAGAAGCTAAAAATAGCTAAGAAACCTTGAGGAGTGTTGTATATTGTAAGTGAAACTTCGCATTATTTTTACTAACATTAAACTGTTTCATTTAAGGTATCTAGTCTTTGATTCCGCATTAAAATCCAAAATCAAGGCGTTTACGCATAAAATATCTAAAATTTGCAACTTCATTTCCGTGTCAATAAGGTTTGGTACATTATATGAGGACACTCGTGGAATTACGAGAAAATGGGCTTTAATATATGTACATTGGTCTATAGATGTGTAAAGGGTGGGTCCTACAAGTCGTTACCGATATAATCATTCAAACTAGGCTTTGAGTCAAAAGCGAAGGCTTGGTACCTAAGTCATCGTATTTGAAACGTTCGCATCATGAGTTCCCTCTAAACCGAAAGCACAAAAAGGCAAGCAAATATAATGTCGATTTACGTCTATTGCATGGTGTAATCACACGGAAGTTAAACTATCTTGTTTTAAAAAATCTAATCGACAACAAAGCTTCATAAAAGCAATTGTCTGCAGAATTATCATGGATATAAGAGCGTTAATACCCGGTGTATTAAGATACTGCGACGCTAAACTTTCTTCGATTATACGCCATTGTTGTCAATTCATTCTTATCTCGCAGAGAAAGCCTTCGATAAAGGAAAACGTGGGAATTTGTTTATAATTCAAAGAAAGTAATAGTACAAAACGTCAACAATACTGTGAGCCCACTAGATCACGTTTCTAGGTATCGGTGACATACCGCTCTTCGACTTATGTTTATTGTTTGTTGGAAACCTAGGTATCCTTAATTGAAATTCGAGTAGGATTTGTGAATATCCACATCGAAAAGGATATTGTAAAGGCCGGCAACGCACCCGTAACCCTCCTTGTTATCGGGTGTCGAAGGGCGGCGGTGATTGCTTTCCATCAGGCGACCCGCAAACTCATCATCATCTCCAACCTATATTCGTACCACCTACTGGGCACCGGCCTCCTCTCGGAACGAGAGGGCTTGGGCAATCTACCTCAATATTTCTATAATAAAATTCCATATATGCTTTGGCCTGTTATATACTTTTTCATTAAAAGTATTATGAATCGAGAAAACTTTACGAAAATGTTTTTAGTGAATCCCCTCGGAAATATAAAACCATGTTAACTATTTTGGGGTGCATAAATAAGCGGGAGAGCTCTGCAAGATAGGTCGATGGATCGCGAAATATTATTTTGCATTCGGAAACTTCAGCCCAATACCTACCTAGCGAGTAAAACGGCGTAAGTTAAATAATACTTTGGCACGCGTCTCGGAAAGTACCGCTGTCGTTCTTAATGGTCATTATCAAAAAAGCATCGTATTTAAACGTGAAGGAATTCTGCTTCATTCACATAGTAATTATAATGGCAGGACGATAAAAAGCAGAGGATGTATTGAATGTTAATGCCGCCGTCCACCTGCCCGGCTGCCGGACCAGGCAGCGCGTGCGCGGAAACAGCATGAATGAACTCACATACCAACAGCGTAAAAGATCTAACTCTGATTTTGCCACTGAACAAAATACAAACAAATTACGTCACTTCATGGCTGAAATCAGAATTAACACTTTAAGGAGTTAAGCTTCTTTAGTTTGCAGTGTGAAATGTACAAGTGCCTTGCTCGTTGCATTATTTATACATACTTACACAGCTTATGCGTCAAAAAGATTGATAAAAACTCGATACTGAACTTGATTTTGTTGAGGTTGTGCCGTTGTGAAGAGCGGTGCGGAAAGCGCATTTCAAACGCGCCGTTTCTTTGGATCTCATCTCATGTTCCTTTAATTTTTTAAACGGCTATATTGCGTTTATCGGTATAGGTAAATACAGACCGCTTAATCTTATATGACACTACCTAGTAGACGAGGACACATACAATAACCCACTTGTTTCTATTATGAGGCGTTCTCCTGAGCTTTTGAGTACTTTTACCTCCTTACATTACACCGTTCGAAGCGGCGACAATACTACTCGCTCCTTTGGAAACCCTACCCTTAGGCAGAGTGCACCGGATTCCTGCGCCGACCGATACGATTGCTTTAAGGTTCTTTCATGAACGGAAACCCTTATAAGGAAGCATCTGCGTCTTTGGAACTTCTGCTTCAACTATTAATCGAACTCATCATTTATTACTATACTTTGTAACTAATAAGGCTTTATGATTTTTTGACGTATCTAAAGGTTATAAAATTCTTCTTTGAATTCTCTTCCTGTTCTCCCCGAAAATAAAAAGCGCAAATGTGACCCTTTGTAATTTTTGAACCCTAAGCAAATATAATTCAACCATTTTCCTTCGAGTGACCTTGAAGCTTCTCATGAGGCCTACTATAGACCTATTGTCCCCAATATACGCTACAAACAGAAGCATGGGGCTAAAAACCGCGATTACCGTACATGAGGCTCCCCCCCCCCCAGGGACGACCCCCTGATATTGAGCAGCGGAAGATCGTGGTGTACCTAATCTACACGTGATCATGATGCATGGAACTGCGTCGAAACTATAGTAGGAACTGTAAAACGCAAAATCAATACGATTGTCGCACCCCATTCTGTTCCAGTAGATAATTAGGCGAATGACACTGTTTTTATTATAGTCCTCACTGTGGTCATGACCTTAATACTCATAGCTGTAATACAATTGTGTATTGTCTGTTTCTAAAGGAATAAGCCAATCACGGAACCCTTATACAGATTGTGTCAAGGTGTCCTGTTCGCCGTGTTTTTGTCAAACTTACATGTAATAATGGCCCCACACCCGTTATCAAGCAGTACCGGAGTTTTTCTCTTTACATTGTCCATAACCGGAATTTTCACGTTTTTCTAACCGACACATTGTACGTAATTGGAATTTTCATCGTTACCATTTATTTTCGATGGAAGCAATGCATGTGCGTGAAAGATTATAAACAAAAACGAAATTACTAATAAGCAACCTAACTGCAGTAGATCTACAGGCAATGACCGGAAGTAGTATCTCAAAGACTTTTAAGTCAACTCAACATAAGTTGAAAATTTATATAAATGTCTAAAATAAAAGGCACAAAATTTATTTCTGCTCTGTATGTAACTACTACACGGTTGCAAGTACGTATGCAAAGAGCATAATTATGAAAATCTAACAATAGACTAATACCCCCAATTATAAAGTAGAACAATTTCATTTCTCTAGTTAATGCTGTCGGCGTCCAATCATACCTTTTGGAAACCAGAGACCATTCCGTGGGAGCTTTTTAGTGAGTGCGTGTGAACCAGCGACAATGGGCCGGGTACACACATGATGCACTGAGCTCTGATTTAGAAGACACATTACGTCGAACAATGCCAGATCGAGTGGCGCAATCCTTAATTATGCGCCTATTGCGTGGGATGCATGGGAAAGTGTGTCCCCGGCCTAACATTAGGTCACAGATACATCAGAACTTCTAATCGACGGCAATTATTTCTAAACGCGCTCGTTGAATCTGTTATTGCTCGATCCTTAAAAGGCAATCAAATTAATCGACATTTGGGCACTGTTGAAAGCGTAGCTACGTATTGTAACTTTAATGACAAGTTAAAGGCTACCGGTTAATATAAAAGACCATGAAAAATTGGACTGACGTCAGGTAAATAGTGCTAACGTAATAAAGTTAAAGTTTAAATAAGAAAAAAATCGTTTCATATTGTTTACCCTGCTTGCTTATCAATCTAACATGAATGTACTGTAGAAAAACTTCAAGTCTAGTTAACTCGTAGAGAAACTTTGCATATCAGAACCGTAATTTTAGAATTAATTAATCCTGTCTAGTTATTTTGAATTAACTCATATTAGATTAAAACATGTGATTTGCGAGCTCACGACACGCCACATTACAAATAGTCGCAGTAACGAATGACCTACCCGACTAACTGCTGGTTGACATGAGCTAAAAATGTTTCAGAAGGTTTAATTTTTGGCTCCAAAATTCGACGATTTAAAAAAAAACAGACATTGTAATAAGGTAGCAAATAGTTGCGGAAGTGTAGTAAAATTAATCAATCAGTTTTCTTTTAGTGTTGTAAATAAGTAAATTAGTAAATCTAATTTAAAAAAACCCGACAGCAAAAACGTTAAATGAAAAGAAGGCTCAGTTTCTAGAGCACTAGGAAGGAATAAATATAAACACATGACCCTCCCTTGCGTCGTCGTGCACTCACTTAAAAATAGTAAAAATTCAAAAACGTAAAACATTCCTTTTTTATCTTCGAAATATTATGTACTTATACTGCATGTCAACCCAATTTAATAAAAGTGTAAACAAATCCTTCTCATCAAAATTCTTGCATAAACACCCACTGGATCGAATCAATAACACATCTATTTATGTAGATATACAGATATCGCGTCGCGTCTTTTCAATTTACGTCTAATCATTATTTTCACTAAAATTCACTTGATTTAAGCATTTAACTTGTATTTATAGGACCAAGTGTTTGTGGCTACTTTTTTATTACTTAACGACCTACGATCAACTGCTCTACTTTATGTTTGCAAGTTAAGCACTAGCAAATAAAAATAAACTTAACAGCCCCTAAATGCGTAGCTTTACTACGGAAAATATTTATTTTTAAAACAAGAGCTATAGTGCTTCAAATGTGAATGAAATTGATATTTATAATGGGAACGCCATTTCAAATAAAAAACTTCTAAATAGGATCACAATTTGTCGAAATTCCAATTAAAAACAGGCATAACTTAAGTTGTGTGCCCTTAAGTTTGTTGACTTGTTAAAAACTGTTATAGCTTTATTGAGTTAGCGTGCCAGTAACAATTTGCTCAAGCGCATTAAACGGTAAAATTTGATTTATCGATATCTTCACGATTCAATGTCCACTGTTCTCGCCCTAATTTGACAACGTCTGCCGCATCGTGGCGTGTAGCACGCTATTGCTGTCGCTACTTTTTCTGATATCGCTACTTTTAATGCAAACGACATGTTTCTATGCCCGTACCGTGCCTTACTCTAAATCAAATCGCAGTAAAAGTATAACATGATCGGTGAGATTAGCTAAATTCGTCATCGTTTGTCACGGCATTCTTTATTTGAATCGGTTTGAAAGGGGACTCTCCTTTGGCATTTTTAATTTTCATTCGTTGTCAAATATTAGTGGCCATCAGCATTTTCTTATTTAAAACTGAGTATTTTTATAACTACTAACTAACTATCACGTTATTACGAGTACAAAGCGATTCACCATGTTCGGAACATTACACATAAAATAACACTTTATATTAACAAAATATGCTTCTTAACAACGAGCAATACGCCTGCTAGTTTTATATAAACTTTTAACTATAGGTTGATTCACAAAAGCTGGCACAAACGGATTGAACGAGTGAACGATAATACCATGTGTGTATAACAAAATGATTAAATATAGGTTGAAGTTTATTTTTTCTTGAGTATTATGTAACTACTTGTTTACAAAATATTAGGAGCCCCCTGTACAAGAACGTCACTCACACAGTGACAAATGACATTACTTCGTTCAATCCATTCGTGCCAGCTCTTGTGAATCGACCTGTACTTTAAATGTTGCTTGAAAATACAGTGTTAAAACTGCATAGCTTTATTCAAATTCAATTCCTTTTAGTAAATGCATACTGAATGTACACTTCGCAGTCACATTTGGCTTTGTAACAAGCACAGAGTCAAAGTCCGTCATGTTTACTTGCCGATACATGATTCAGTCGGCAACGGATACAGACAGTCACAAATACAGGTTATTTCCGACGACCGCCGTTTATAATTACTCGTCCGTGGCCTACAGGCGGCGTTGTAAATCTCGACGGAACAAATGAAGAACAAACAATTGAATGTTGTTCCTATCTTACTTCATGGTACGATGGTAGAGTGAGATAGGTAATGAAATATTGCCAGCAATGACATTTGAACACTAAGTTAGGTTATGCTACCAGCTCAAGAGACTGCATGAATGTCCTAAAACTGTTTCTATTATGATAGTGAATGATGCTATAGTATACTTATTGACAGGTGACATAAAAAAAACTTAAGAAAAAAGGCGGGAACGTAAAAACCACCTAAGTTGCGAGGAAGTTTAGTGCAAAATTCATTTTCATTTCCTCTCAATGTTTAAGAAAAACATTATATCTGCCTCAGCTGGAAGAGCAATTGCTGGATTCGTAATTTCAAAAATCACTCACCTGCGGTTCGTATTTTTAAACAAGTTACTCATCCAGCAATTGGCTATTTCCCAGGCCTCGGCATTAATCTACTATTATTATTTGTTGGTATAATTCAGCAGGTGGTTAATGAAACAGTTGAGTATTATGAGTAGCACACCTACTTAGCGCAAAACTTAAAGCGGGTGAGTAAAGTTAAATGAGAGTCTTACTTAAAGCAAGCATATGACGATGTACAACACATTGCAATATGGATACTCCGGCGTCGCGGCGCTGCCACAATAAGGACAAAAGATAAGATATGTGTCAATCCAGTAGTACCCTGTCTGAAAACTAAACGAAAAATAAACGTTTTATCTATCTATCTATCTAAAACATTAAATTTATTCGACGCAAAAAATAACGGTAGCCTAAAACTGTGTTTCAAGTACAAGGTAGTGGGATAAGGCTTCTCGGCTATATTTATTGAGCAACGAGCAATGCTTACTTGAAGACAATAAGCTTTTCGATACCAAAATATAATGATCGAGAGAAATCTATAGAAGACGTATGAATTAAATGTATTACCGGTAAACCTCTTGCTTGCTTTATTTACACAGTCGATACTGTGCCAAGAAACCATGGTTTACATAAACCGTGTATTAGGAAGTACTAAAATCCGAGAACTATATTTATTTGTAAGTTCACATTTGAGGCCTGCTGAAAAAACGCTCACGTCGCGGATGTCTCCAGATTTAGCCTCGAACAGCGCGACTGAGATTTGCCGCCGGCCGACGGACGCGGCAGAATTAAACTAATGCTGTCGTCAACTCTTTACTGTTTGTGATGGAAATTATTTCGGCTAAATATAGCATTCAAGGTTTAAATCTCGTGGACACATCGTATTTATGCATATGAGTCAATAAACATGATAGATTAAAGTACCTCTCTATTATTTTTCATTTATCAAATTTGAGAACTTTGTGAATATGTTTTTCTTCAGTTAATATTCCATATTCTAAGTATTTAGTATATGCGCATCCAAAACGCTATTATTTACGCGTGAACATCAATTGAGTCTGACTGCAATGACTAGATGACATTGGCGCCATAAACTTTATGTTTTATTTTATTTTTCATCATAAGACATAAATGTCACTAATCAATCCGTGAACTACATTTCAATAAATTTGAATATATTACATAACCACATTTAATCATACTTTCTACAACTAGCCGGCAAATTAACTGTCATATCTTTCGTCTACTTTTGTCACCATCAAAAGCAACAAACTTGTCCATGAACTTAACCAAACCTCGACCATGTGAATCACCTGAAGTAAAACGTTCATCCATTTTGCTGGCGAAAATGCGGTTGTTGATACACTTCGTGTCTTTACTTTAGACGACCGGATAGCCTAGTGGTTAGTGACCCTGACTATGAAGCTAGAGGTCCTGGGTTCGAATCCCGGTAGGGGCAGACAGTTGTATGATGAATACGAATGTTTGTGCCCGAGTCATGGATGTTGTATGTATTTAAGTGTGTATTTATCTACATTATATAAGTATGTTTATCCGTTGCCTGGTACCCATAGTACAAGCTTTGCTTAGTTTGGGGCTGGGTCAATTGGTGTAATTTGTCCCAAGATATTTATTTATTTATTTATTCGCGGTTATTTCAATAAACAAGTACCACTGTCACATTGGCCTCAGTTGAACTTTCGTGCCCTATACAGTACAGCTGAGGCAAGGTCCTTGAGCGGGCGGCTGGCACGCCAGGCCGGCGCTGTGACCTATAGCGGCCTTGCAGATGCGCTGCAGGTGCACCAATTACTGCACTGCATGCTGCACTATGCTAAGTCATTACACGTGTTGTTTAATTCTATGGCTTCTTTTGGTGAACTTAGTGGGGTAATTGAAGGTGAAAATAAGATAAGTAAACTAATTAATAATAATGATAATGAAATATACTTAGCTTAGGAAGTTCAGTTTTAATACTTATAATTCAAATTTAACATAACAACTGCATTGCGCTTGTTTAAAAAAATGATTATAAACACAAATGTTAAGTTAAGTGCATCTCGGTAAAGTGTAATGGCAATTCATCCTGAGCCAATCGGTAGCTTGTGAGTGAATATCTTAATAATCTGAGGTGTGTTATAGAATTGTTTAACGCAGTATTATATCTAAATAAAATCACTTTTTAACTGCGAGTATTACTTGTAAATAAACAAACACAAATAGTGAGTGACGCGCGACTTCGCTTGAAAGTATCGATAGATAAGTCGCGTGTCGGTAAAACAAGGACTAGAGCGCGACACACTAAACAAAACACTACCTCTTCTAACTCCTAACACATCGCAAGAAGGTTGTATATAGAGTCGTGGGTTATTGTAATTGTATGGCGGTGGTTCAAACAATCAGGTGTTTGCGAGAGATAGCTGCTATCGCCTGGGAACGTCAAACATCTCGGCGCGGCCACCGCCGGCCCGCAGTTGCGTAAGGCAACGCTTGACAAGGTAAATTCCTCTCGTGCCTCTGAATATTTCGGATTGAGGAGCAAATAGTGGATTAGGCGCATTAGCAGTTATAAGTGGTTGGTATCACAGGTCACCTACCTCTCCGGCAAGATTTTGTCTTGGCTACATCGCTGACAGAAACAGTGGATGTAGATGTAGGCGTAAAGAAGATCGTATAGTCACGGTATATTATTAGCGGAATGCCCAGTACAGTACTTAGGTAACACGTTTGACTTGTCAGTCGCTTAGGCCCAATTCTTAATTTCACAGAGATCCATTGTGATAGCTACTGTTATTCTTCTCTCAAATTCGAAAATTGGTCAAATATTCACTAGATATGCTCGCACATGTGTGTTGGTCTGTTAATACGGATTTGTTCATTATTTTTGCATCTCTTTTCTCTGTATCGATTACGTCTCTAATAAGTCCTGTCAGTTGTATATTTCTGTGCGTAAACGAGTGTCTAGTAGATAACTTTAGAGATTTACCGTGTTCAAAAGCTATTTATGTTGTATTGTATCGTAAATGGCAACAAATGGTCGTCATCCGTTTAATAATGGGACACGCAACGAGAAACGGCAACCGATTAAAAAATCCCTAGTCCTACCCTTCAAAGGGCTAAACCTTAATTACTGTCTTGTTCCAGCCTATCTCCTTAATCTATGAGCATCGTGCGAATCAACCTTTTAATTATACAACAAAGTTAAAGCTCAGAGGGAACTTTGTTGTCGTTTAGTGTCCGGCATAGCGGGGAGTTTACGAAGCGCGACGAGCCAAGCCGCGCCGCGCGTTCTTGAAGACGAAGATTTCGCGTGAGTTAAACTCTAATAAAGTAAGAGGATTAATTTCTTGCATAGGTACTACAGATTATCAAAGTCTATACTTATAGTTTTGGTAATCAGCTTAAGACCTAAAGGGATTAAGACGTGATTTATGTTTGTTTTACTTCAAGATTGATATAAAAAAAAAAAATAACTGTGAAATGTGTCTCAATCAATGTCTCAATTTACAATTGGACGAAATTACTTACTTGAGTCTCCGTTTTTCCAATTATTATTAAGAAGTTAATTCAGCGCGTACACGTTCATCGTGAGTCTAGCCGCACTGTAGTTACCTCCGAGAGATGGAATGCAAGAATCGGCGGCACAGGTGCGCTTGCACCTGCCGAGTGACAATTCGCGACGATCGATATGTCGATACGCATCCCGACTACTAGTTTTCAGACGCGACATGAGCACGGGCATGTTTATGTGCGGCTAGACTACTAATTAGTACTGGTTTGGTAAATAAACTCTTACTCTGACACTTGAAGCCAACTAATGAACCGTTACCACACAGAAAATCATTAAGTAAGCATTTCGATTTTATTACACAAAACGGAAGCCAAAGCAGCATGTTGCTTGCTCGATAGTAAACAGTTATTGCAGCTTAGTTAGTGGCTAAACCAGAACCTACCTGTCATCTGCCCTATACTTTTTTAAAGGTAAATAATTGACTAAATATTTGCGTAGAAAATAAATTGAACTGAGTCCTCTATCAAATTTCGTCTGCAAAAACTTCCACACGTACCTACCTACTAAGTTTTATTTTAATATCCGGAGATTATAAAGTAAAAAGACGATATGACTATGATCTATTGTACCTTCCATAATCGCAACAATTGAACCGAATGCCGGCGCCGGCGCCTCACCCACTCAACCGAGACCCACTCAAAGCCATACCTAATATCCACTAGCAAATAATCAGCCAACCATAACCCATTTCATAATCAAACTCACTATCTCACTCGCTCTCGTCCCCTTTGACAAGGTAAGAATGACTTGGTGACAGTTTTGAACCATTAATTCAGTTCAAAGTATTGTTCGGAATTTACGCGCAAAAACAAGATACGGTATTCCCCGGAACCATTCCCACAGCGGCAAAGTGACAAATCAATAGGTAAATCGATGAACTTTAATCGATTTAGTTCGATTTCGAGCCATACCCGCTTTAATTATAAACTTCTTGTTGAAGACAAAAAATACATTGCTACTATTGAATAAATCTCTTTTCTTTATTGCTGTCCATTTGAAATATCTACTACAAGTATAGAGTCATATACCCTACCAGGTCTAAGACCCACAGACTACATGTCTACCCAGACAATACACAGTTTTTTACTAAATACGTCTGCATTTAATTCGTTAATCGCTATCCCACGAAAACCGTACTTTGAAATAAGTCAAATTCCAATTAATTTACTGCAAATGAACTATCTAATAAGAAATAAACAGACAAACGGGGTTTTCTCTTGATCTCTTCAATATATTTAGAACATTAGCAAGTTAGGGATAAGCTTTGTACGATCTCATGGTATTAACGAGTAGGTATAAAGAAGGAATAAAGGGCGCGTCTCGCACTGGCGCCTGCGCCGGTAGTGCCGCGGCGGTTAACTCCAGTTAGGGTAAAGGTGATTAAAACCGGGCGCGTGCCCGCGGGCGGCGGCGTATATCACATTCCGATATAAATTAGTTTTGGACCAGTTTATGCCGAAATAAGCCGAGGTAACTCACATAATAAGCCCGCGTTTATAACAGTTTATGGTTAAACGGTGCAGGCATATAGGCAACCGACACCACAAAAAATACACAATTTGTCTGTAATTTTTATTTTTAACCGAAGGTGTATTTTGGAAGTTCAAGTATTAGCCACAGACATTGTAAGAGATGGTTTAGTTAGCAGAACGCACGCGATAGGTACTTACGATAATAACACGAATGCTCTCAAGTTGGAGAGACAGTAAACAGCAGTACGGTCAGCCTGAAAACAATAATGTAAACAAAAAATCACAAAAAACACAGATTTTCACGCAAATATTGTGCTTGCATAGATCTTCACATCTCCTTACGAAGCTATCGATTCTGTTTCCACAAGTTTGAACCCAGATTATCTTGATTTTAATCATTACCATCTAAAACGCAATTTTACATACATAGTTTTGGAATCACGGGAACAAAATGAAAACTTGATCAAAGGCCATCAATGATCTGTCTATTCAACTGATTGTAACTATCTGTAAATAGTAATTACACTTAGGTGCCTTATACATTCTATGTCATGTGTTCTTCTTAATTTATTATATACTTTTCTCTTATGTTGGCAGTGATTGTACCGTCATTGTAAAACGCCGTTCTTGACGTATAAATACGTACTCGGTTAGGAATTTACGATTGATGAAATTAAAGAGTACACCACACTGCGGTCGCCGGTGACGGCGGCGCACGCGATGCCAAAGCACACCAATTTCTTCTCGCCTGCGGCCATCGCCAAAACACCAACTCACTAACAAGGTAACAAGTTCCTTTTCCAGTTCGTCAGAAAATAAGCTTTACTAAAAACAAAAGAGAGTTACTTTTTCACCACGATGAGAACGACATGCACTATTTTGTTTTCATGCACGCAGTCATCGCCAAATCGCTGGCTAACAGCTATAACAACACATGATTAGCTTTTAGCGGGTTCCAAACAGAAGCTTGAGGAAATAGGGTATAGGTTTAGTTTCGAGTGTGTTCCATTTGTTTTTAGGATTGTTTTTTAGGGTAGATGGGACTACAACGCTTGCCGCCGTAATTGCGAGCGTTCGGCGCGTGTGGGAACCGATTTATTAAGATTTAATCACGACCAATTAAAATACGCATCGCGTAATTATGGTACGGGAAACTTATGCAAATTGCGGTACTACGCGGCGCGGCTACGACGTAGCTACGCACGTAGCGCCGTAGCTGCTACAAACGTACTAGTATTGATAGACCGCCAACTTACTTGGTTAGTCATAGAGAGAAGATCCCATTCAAATCTTAAAATCGGGTTATTTTGTATACAGTTCGCACCCTTCGTGGAAGAAAGAAGTAAGTCCTATTAAGTCAGTAAGTTAAGGGTGCGAATTGATTATCAAACCTACAAGGATTAATTCAAAATTTTGGGAACTTAATTCCTAATTAGTCCTTAATCCCTTAGAAACAAATAAAAATCTCCTCTTGCGTCGTTTGTTTCCAGTTAAACTTGTTAAAGCAGCGATTGCTAATGATACTCGTAGGGCTACGGGATGTATGACAATCTAAAAAAACCTGTGATTTTGACCCTACGACGCCAAACATCACACTACAAATGACTTTAACATTGACATTCAAACGCAGCCGAATTTAAATTTTACTTAAGTTTTGCTTCTACTAAGTTAACTACTGTTGAAAAGTAATTTTACGTACTGCTACGGTTATCTTCAAATTCGATGTTTTCATTCTTGGATGACTATATACTAATAGCCTAGGCGAGATGGCAACGATCCGACTAGTTTCAATCTACTTCAGAAGTTCCTGAGGACGGTCTTCCGAAACAGACCGGTATATTTTTAGTAAGTATACAAATTACCTCACGAGAGCGTAAATAATCCTATCCTAGACTCAAGCAAAGGAGACCATACAACTTCAGCACTCATTCTATCTCATTTATTTGAAAGGTTTTATGGCCCGTTTGCAGAGACCTTTAAGCGAGCTGAACAACCGAAGCTATTCTTTCCAGCCAGTTCTATAATAAAATTAATGTAATAATGAGTGGTGCGACAATACGTCTTCCCACGACGGACCTCCCCGGAGCGCATACATTACGGTGCCCACACGCACCGGCAACAGACTCTTACGCACCCCGTCTGCACTACCCTGCAATACTGATAAAAAATCTAGGAACGCCTGTACAAACTTAGAAGTTATTGCAAAGCCTGTACAAACTTAGAAGTTAAGTGTGTTAGAGCTGTTCTCAGGTAATCAAATAGCGAACCCACGTGGAATATAATTTGGTTTATTATGAGTCTGTTGGTCGATCAAGACCAGACCTTTAATTACCGTTATTTTTGCGTAACGCTATTTTTCATAACGTTAGATTATCGAATAGCATTTTTCAATAAAACGTTTTTAGGTAGCGCTATTTTTCAGTACGTTATATTACCGAATAGCGTTTTTTAATAAAACATTATTTATTCTGTAGCGGTATTCATTATAACGTTATTAATAGCGATATATATCGATACTTCGGCAAGTGATATAATAACGTTATAGACCATCTCTTTCTTACACTCTATAACACCCGCTCTATATAACGTGCGACAAACATATGCAATGACAAATCTGTACTGTTTTCGTGAATTGTCAAAACATACTTTACAAATTTGTTTCGTGGGACTAGGCCGTAAAGTTGATATCATAGTAGTAGTTCATAATCAGTTTCATAGCGTTATTATACCTAACGCTATTTCATAACGTTATGGTTTTCTTTAAACACAAACGACATATACCGGTATTATATCGTTTTTTTCATAACGTTTTAAAGGTCTATAACGCTATTTCGTAAAGTTACGGTTTTCTTTTCGTTATGATATGATATAACGTTATGAAGGAATATAGAATTTGTTTGAACGAAATTTTAAACACAAACGATATATACCGCTATTATATCGTTTTTTTTTATAACGTTATAAAGGTCTGATCAAGACCTTTTTCGATCCATGACTAAGGTACCTATGCTTAAACAAATGCATTTTATAGTATAGGTTAAGTTATATAGGTTAAGTTAGAAATATAAGGGTACATCCCACTGACGTACAATCTGAGAACGTCCAGTAAACTTGATTTAGCTTTGTAACAGCAAAGGGGAAATATCACTGTTCTTGAGATTTTGTAGCTCTGATTTGGTTGAGGTTTATACTAGACCATTAACAATTTTCAATTCAATAGAAAACATTTTAAATGCATTTTTCTGCTTCAGAGTTAACAATTAACCAACAAGTGGTCCAACAAAATGGGAATTCCTAAGCCTTCTGCGGCGCAAGGAGCCGGTGGTCCATTTATCTGGCCCTGGCCACATTCCGGGCGCTTATTTATTTTGGGAGGGCGTGAGTTGGCGCCACGCCCCTTCGTTACTATGTTAATTCGGCTACCTTAGCAACCTGCGCCCGCGCGTCATAGGAATATTTGGAATTGGGATTTGTAAGTAGCTAATTGATGAGAATTTAACTTTTTATATTTTTGACCTTTTCTATTTTTGACCGTATTTAAAAGGTTCTGTATGCATTGCCATGTGGATTTTTTCACTTACATTCAATTAAACTTTGTCATGTGAATCGATTTAAAAAAAATCTTTTTCGTTTCAACATTTTAGACACTAGCAATTTCAATTTTATGTAATGTTACCTGTTATTTGATATTTTTAAGATTAAAGACATGCCAGATATGCCAACAAAGAGCTTCGATGGATTTAACTTAGCTATAGTATTCATTTTCTCCCTATACCGATTTAACTTTTGCAATAAAATGATTACAAAAGCCTATTGTCTACTTTGTTCTTTGATTCTGTATTGTTTTGTACTGATTTGTAGTGTTCAATAAAGAGTATTTGTATTGTATTGTATTGTAGACTTATCAGCGTCATAATAAAAGTACCCATAAGAGACGTCCTTAATCATTTTTTTAATCCTGTATGAAACGTCAACCGAGCCCCGAAACTACAATAACCCTTGGACATTGTAATAGGTTATTAAAGGGCGCATATATCACGCGCGCGCGCATGATTTGTGTGGAGGGCGCGCCACGCCTCTTCATTAACATGCTAATACCGCGATATGGGTGAGCTTGCGTTACCATTTGGAATGCCATGTATTGTATACGGGTCTATATTTTGTCCCATAAAATAAAGTTCGGAATGTATAGTTTGACATAATTTTCGTTCGTCATAAAGCGTTTTATGTTTGAAACGGCATGTTAACGAATATTATTACCAATGCAAAAATAATGGAACAAAAAAGGACCCGATTGTATACCTACACATATGCAGAACTTATACCTTTTCAATTGTCTTACCAACAAAATTCTACCCTATATTTAATTTTTAACCAACAAACAGGGTTTTACCGGTAAAATTAAAATATAAATTATACAGGTAAATATGTCTGTTTCTACTATTTCGTAATTAAAGTAGAGTTTTGTAATATAAATACCATTACGCCCATAATCATGCTAAGTGTAGCCTTTAGGTCTTGTTGCCTTAGGCTCTGTCTACCCCGTAAAGGATAAAGACGCGATTTATGTATGTATACAATACTATACAAGATACGTTTAGGTAAAAACTAAGTATTTTAAGTTTACTAATGAAACTCAGGTTTTTTTTAGTATTACATACACATCCACTTTTTTTATAATAAATCGTATATATTGCTTTGCATTGTTTTTTTTTAACAGTAAACAATGTTGGCAACAAAATTTAAAAAGACGCGTAGTTACAGGCATTGCATGGATGTAACGCAATATACATGGTGTAAAGCAAAATGTGTATATGTGAATGTTAAAATAAAACACTAGTAGGTACCTACCTATTTAAAATATGAAACACGGTCTACAAAAGTATGTCCCTGGTGCTTAGCGTATCCCTCTCACACGAGTAAAGGAGTTAGTTGTTGTAGAAAGGAGTAGAACGCATTACTTTTTCGTCCTGCCATAGGTGAACTCTTTTTCGCCCGATATGTGTTAAATAATAAATGATATAGGTTAGATTAAATTAACGACTATTGTTATCGAGACTTATTTGCAAACAAAACAGATATCAGTTCCTAAGGCAGCCTATTAATATTTAAAATTATTTAGGTAGTTGTAGGTTACCGCTAAAATAAAAAATAAAATATAGATACTAAGCGGCCTCTTTTGTATCCTTGAGATGATATCCCCGCCGCTTACCTACGACTACTTAGCGACCTTAATCCAAAACCAATGATCTCCAGACGTCCTTCGACCAACTAGTTATACACAAATACACAGAAGTGCCAATCAACGGCCCACCGAAATTTATTTTTATTATAATTAGCGGCAAAAATGTAAAGTGAATATCGCAATTAATAAAACATACATGATAAAATCAACCAAAGTACCGTATCAAATTAATTTACGTTATTGAAATGGATTTACATTAAAACTCTTAATATTTAAGTGTTCTCGAATATCAATTCACGGTATATGGACACTTATTTGATTCAAAACCGCTTTAATAATATAGAAAGAGATAAATAAGTAATTTAATTTTGTCGCTACGAACAAACTATATAAAGTATCCGACCAAAGAACGAGAGTAGCGCTCCGGGTTTTTTTTGTAATTATACAGCATTCTAATAACCTGTCACACAGAATATGTTCCAAGAATTCAAATGGAAATACAGCCATTCTTCTTCATTTCTCATATTACGCTAAAATTTGCAACAATACGAACAACAAAAATATTTAGTACTGTAAGGGCCTTTAAAGTTATTTTCATACAAAGAAATGTGGAAAAATCCAAAATTATTGTCATCTTGTTAAAAAAAGAGCCAAAACATGAGGTCTTTTAAACTCAAAGTTAATGCGGCACTCCCGCACGTTTATTCCAATTCTTTTGACACAAATTCCCTTTGCCGCTCACAAAATGAAGTTATTATCAAAAGTAAGACGTTTGGTTCGAGATTACACGTGAATAAAAACATGGAGGTATAAATAAATAGGAGGTATTTGATCGTCGCGGGTCGTGCGTGCAGTGGGTGGCATCGGCATTTGTCACCGCGGACCGGGAGCCAGGCGCGCGAGCAAACCTCGCGGCCGGCGAGCGAACCTCCATTTTTGTCATTTTAAGTTATTCATTAAAATTTTGATTTTCTAAACCAGAATTGGCCACCGGTCGACCACGGCTTTTGATGCAGTCGATCGAGGCCAAGCAGAAAAGATATACCTACGTTTATGCGGAAATAGCTCTACGAAAAGTACTAACAGAAATCTTGAGTAGGTAATTCAGTAGATCTAGGATCTAATCTAATGAAGCTGGCGGCCCTTGTTCTAGATCTAGAGCGACAATGAGTTATTCTTGTGGTAATTAAGAAATTTATAAGAACGTTATTCTTTAGGTATTAATGTCATTCTTGTTACTTGTCGATTCAACATCCTTGATATCATAACATTTAATCTATTAACCTTGTGCTATATCTATCTTTGTCATCTCAATATCTACTTTTTAATGAAGCTTTAACTTTGAAAGAAAAATACACTTCTTGTGAAGGACTTACTTGACTGATTTGTAACCTATACATTTCATGGTTTCGGTACGCAACTTAACGAAGTGATTACGAGTAAGAATATGCATCAAACACCTAATAAAAGCTGTCGATGCACTCGGTGAGTGTCAATTTCCATCAAAAACAATAAAAAAAAACCTATATCTCTGGTCCTTTTGATCACTCCATAAAACGCTTTATTTAAGATCAGAAGTGTGATACATTGTAAGTATATGCACCTACTTAGATGTTATATGTTGGCCAAGTTTAGACTCATCCAAACGTTCGTAGATTTATGTAAAAAACCAACTCGCGGTGGCCGCTATCGCAGCATCGGGCTCTATGCAAATGCAGTTTTTGCAGCTACCAATTGAGCAGCAGAACCGATGCACCGGCAGTGGGTGGCCAGACACATGTGAATCTAAAGGCAATCACCTCAAATACTCAAATCGGTTTTTACGAGTTTGTTATGCAGGTATTGGCGAGGTAAATCGTGGGGTTTACGAGCAGAAATAACATAGCAGAACGAGAAATGTATTGATAATTACTGAAATACCTAACGTTTTTGGTGTAAATTGTAAATAAAAGCACGCATTCGCTCCCAAAGCACAAATAAGAAACGATTGTTTATTCGATTCAAAATTGGATTGCAGAGTTACAATCCGCCTTAAAGAAGTTTTAAATAACTTGAGCAATTTTCTCGTCGCAATCATATTAAGCGCGTGTTACATTTAACAGGGTATTGTAAGAGGTACAATTTTACTACCTATATGATTAAAAGGCTCGAGGCTTTGATCCGGACGGGTTGTTGGCGTGTGCTGCGTGCACCTGCCGACGACCGATTATTTGGTCATTAGTCGGCACTGAACCCTCCGAAATTACTGTGTACGGAACCCTAATCTCGCTCCCCGAAGATAGCGCTAAGCGGTCCGGTAAACAAGCATCGCCAATTTAAAGTGTTCTGAAAAGTATTATTGTTTTTTTAAGGGAATTTACTCGTAGGGTCCTCTAGTCTCTAGGTGAGGGCTTTGTTCGAGGATGACCAATCCCCTCCAGATTTATCCGACTGGTGTTCTTTGTCAGTAAGTCTTTTTATTTAGAAGGAGCTGGCGCTTGCGCCTTCATTGACTCGGGCATTAAAAGTAAAAGGAGAGAGATTTTTTTTAATGTATATTTTATTCCCTGACAGCTGTTTTTGACGAAACTGAAGCCTAGCTATTGCTGCATGTTCATCTCCATATTAGGTTAAGTATACTACGTGTGAAAATTACTGTCGTTTCTGTTTAGTCGTTTTCAAAATCGACTTCAGCAGATGTGTCACATTTTAAAAAAAATAGTTTTTCTCGAAAATCTTCGTTATATAGTTTTTCTTTTTAGCTGTCTATACTTATGTAGTAGTAGATCTTACCCTGCTGGTAGCATTCTTCTTGCAATAACGTTGTATGAAGCATTAACTACCGCAAGTTTAACCTCGTCGCCACATCATCTCAATCCGGACTGCGTCTGCGCTACACACTGAGCGTGAATGGGACTAAGCACCATGAACAGGCCTTCCATATAATATACTTGAGTACCGCTTAGCTGTTTGGAACTGACTCGAGATAAAGATAATACTCAGGATATATTTTTTTACTGTTAAATAAGTTCCAATAAGTGGATGAGGTGAACATTACAACTTCAAATTCTCGATTATTTCCTGGGTGGGCTAAGAGTTTACGGGTTCAACACGACAAATTGATCAAAACAATGTCGACGAAGAGTAAAAACGTTCAATTTAATATTGTACAATGCGGGGGGTCAAATTATTTACTTAACTTCCCAATCTTCGTTCATAATGTAACCGCTGCTCGGTCGAACGTGGACCGATTTTTATCTCATAATTGCGGGTCTCGCGTTGAATCCTTCATTAGGGGCGTTGGGTCAGGGATGTGGGGGGTGGGGGGTGAGGTCGCGAGGACAATGGCGCCCCCCGCGGCACGGTGCGCTAATGTATGCGCAGGCGGCGGCGACAGCGGCCGCGACGCCACAACACAAACATTTCAACGCATCTAATTTATTGTCGTGTCGCACCGCACCGAGATGCGCCGCGCAAAAAATACCTTCTTAAGGAGCAGTCGATGGACAATTTAATGATAAAAAAATAATAATTGGTATAGAAAGGTTCCGTGCATCTGCATCCAGTCTCCGTCGTCCATTTTGTGCTGCTCATCGCTTCAGCTTGCATAAGTACACCCCAATTAATCTTATGTGATGAGACGCTATCTCCACTTCACTCCATTCTTTAGTTTATATACCTCCACAGCTATCAATTCTGCAACAGATATAACCAAAAGAGAAGCCTTATTGTCTTAGTTATATGCCACGATCACTTTCACCATTATCGTCCTACTGCGTCTTACAGAATGCATCTTTGACAGGCTGAAAGAGCGATGACATGGTGATTGTGAGCTCTAACCAACTTAAAAAGTAACAGCCATCAGCTACATTATTCTTTTAACTACGTATCAGTCTTTTTTTGGTGCAACGTAAGATAACGAGTACAAATTAGCCAAAATTAGGAACTCCTGAAAATATACGTACATCTGATTGGAACTGAAAAGAAACAAATTCCAGGTTCAGGAAAGTATGTGTAAAATTCAGACTGAAACTATATGTAACGGTAACAGGTACATAAGAGGAACAAAATCTATGTATATGGTTTAATCATTGTTTTTTATTTGGTTGTTATGATGAGCCAATGTTGCTCTTTAGAACTGTTTCACATTCTCAGCAATAACCAACGCCGACTACACGATATATTCCCATTAATAACTTAAGTTATAGCTTAACAGCCACAGTGAAGAACCTTAAATAAAAATGAATATAAGCCCTTGACGAGGGATGACTCAGTCGTTGAGAGCAATTTTGAATATATGTAAACTAGTTGGTTTGTTTGGCGGAGCAGCCATGTTCTTGTGCCTCTACACAATTAGTGACAATTATTAGAACAACGATTCTGTACGAATGACAGCCTTATATGCATATTAATGTTAGGCGACCATGTTCACTTAACGCATGGGTGGTAACTGCTTCTCTAATATATTGTAGAGATTCTTCATAAGTACTTTGATTACTCGAGCCTATTTGAATGAATTGTATTATAAACACGTCGGTTTCTAAGTCAGTCAGGTCAGATAATATATTAAGTTCAATTAAAATGTATATATTGTATGTTTTGACATATATAACATTGTTTACATGAAATATTACATGCCACAGTCGCATACTGAAATCAATGTCAATATTATGTTCATAGAATCGCAGCCGGTGACTCTCGCGAGGACTGCGATACATAATCATTGTTAGTGAAAAATATAACCTAGTTACATTATTTATTTCGGACAAAGCAACATATAATTATTTCTTCTAGAAATTACCAGAAAGCTTCTTCTTGTTGTCCTAAGTTCAGATCCTACCCAGTTTATCGATCTGACTGTTAATCTACCGCACACTAAATAATTAACGTGTCTGGATAGGGACAAGAGAATGTTGTACACTTATGCGGCAAATTCTGAGTTTCCCCTCATACCGACAGAAGCCACAACCGTACGTGTGGCTTAAATGCTAATAAGTTCGCAATGCAAATGTTTCCTTCTTCCCTCGCCGCAACGTGTTAAGACGGTAATCAGACAGATTTGAATAGATTAATGTGCTACTTCCTCCCCGCGTACTGCCCTGCATTTCCAATGAACAAACGTTTAACTACTTACGAGTGCAACAGTTTCTTCAACGGTTTTGCACGTACGTTCAGTACGATTTGATAGCAAGCATGGAACTTCCTTTGTCATTAGACAGTCTCTTTGGGTTGATTATGCAACAGGTCAACAGAGTTATCGAATTGAATATCAATTAAGCCACCGATTTTGGGCAAGTACGAGTACTACGAGTAAAGTACGTATTTAGAATTCTTGATTCATTTGATAGTACCTATCATTTGAAAAACAGCGCCTTCTCTCGTCCCTGGTGAGCAGTAGATGTTCCACGGGAGTTTGTAATTGTGTCGTATAGACACATCATTGAAACAGATGACGCTTAGCGACAAAAATTCGCATAGTAACAAAATGGTCACGTGACAGTTAGTAGCAGGTAGAAAAATTCGGAGACTACCCACCTGCTATGGGTGGTGTAGGGGTATAGCACGCGTCACGGAATGACGAGGATCCGGGTTCGATTCCCGGCCATAGCTTTACTTTTCGGATTTTTCTTTGTGTTCTAACTATCACTGAAATTTAGAAATTTACGTATTTAGAGCTTATATAGGTATATACGAATACGTAGTACAATTGAGTTTTTCAGTGTAGTCACAGCCAAGCGTTCAAAAATAACTAGGTATTACAGACCATATTTCCGATTCGACTATCCATAACATAATGGTTAAGATTTTTGTACCGACAGTACTTATTGGAGAACTCGGGTGTACTAGAGAAAGCAAGAAGAGACTAATTCATCGTGAACTATTTTGGTTATACCATTCTACTGTCTGGAAGGTGTAACTAATGAACGAAAACTTTCGTTTATTAGTCTTACTACTAGAAGATCTTCACCTTTGGACACTGCTGCCATTCCAATGTGATTGGACAACAGTAATAGCTTTTCATACATACATACATACATACCGTCCCGCCACAGGGGTAGGCAGAAACTACTTTGTTCCACTTGCTACGAGCCTGACATAGTTCTTTCGCTTTCATCCACATTTATTATCATCAATCTCTTCATACATGCTCGTCGGTTTCGGGGTAATAGCTTTTCGATAAGCTCGTTTGCTTTATTTTAAGCTACTGTTATAGTAAAAGTACATTTACTTCTATACTATCTCACCTTCCATCAGAAAATGACAAAATATTTTCCCAGCAAATGACCGATTCTATCTCTGTACCTATGCGGACCCAAAGAAACGTATACAAGATTACTCATCTCTAAGCGGCGCTGCCAATGACGAATGCAACACATCCGAGAGCCGTGCAGGGATTATTATGCAAATAAAACCCTAATGAAGTCATCAGCGCATGACACGAGCACTGCACTTTCTAAACGTCAGCTGCAAGATGTCTTCCTGCCTGGGCTGATGCGTTTCTTTGTAACTTTTTCATCGATTTTTTAGTTAATGTTCGTGTTTTTATTAATGATATGAAATGGTTTCTTATGTGCACACAAGCAGGCGGTGTAATGATATGTACATGTATCGCGACGCAAAAAAGATATGTATGCTAGTGCTCGATCCTAAACTACTTATTACCAAGCAAAAAAGTGTCCAAACAATTGTCTGCAGCACTGACATATCTGTCCTAGATTTATAATGCCTAGTTAGAAATGTATGACACATATTATTATTATTATTATAAATTATACACTAGCAGCTCTTTGAGCTGCTGCGTGTATATCACTGCACTTGCATATGCAAACTCTTTACTGTGCAAAATAAAAAAAAACAAATACAATTAACAAACACTGAGATACATGCACAAAGGCGGACTTGACCCTTTAGGGGATCTCTTCTAGTCAACGTATGAGTGGATGAGATATTGGGGACGGACAATAGATCGTGCCACTCTTGCCAGCTAATGGTGGAGCTTAGAGGATGTTGCAACAACTCGTATGTCCATATGCAGTACGATTAAGTAAGTGATAATTGTTTAAAAGCAAGTGAAAGACAGTTATTTAAAAAAATGATGTTTGCAACAAAAAGCTAAATTGTACGAATAAGAATTGCCGATCGTAACAAACAATAGCTAAGATCCGTCACGTCATGTCATTAATATCAAAACACACCATATTTAGGTAAAATTAGTCTCTTTGTTCCCGTCCTAAATCCATACCGCAAGCTGTTGCCGCAAGAAACAGTTTTTTCATCTAAACCACCTGGTACGCCACCCGCGCCACATCACAAAAACTTTATGAAAAAACGTCATAATATTTAAATATAACAAAAAACAATTAAGGGTGCCGCACGTCACCTGTCGCCGGCACGAGACTGCATTTGCATAAGAAATTTTCTAATAAGATGCAGACGAAACAGCGGGCTCTGACAATGCGTTATCGTTCCCATTCGATCGCCCGTGAGTCAAACACACCTTTATGCATGTATTTCAACTTTTTTTACGTGTATTGTTGTAACGCTGTCTTATAATTTATAGTCTAATTTGGGTTTGCATTGCTTGGAGGCGTACGACATTTTCCCGCTTATCACCTTTTTCATTTAAGAGTGCTTTCATCAGAGAAAGAAACGTAGAGCTAGAAAGTGAGTCGCGATCATTCGTGTTGATGAGGTTTAAGGTGGAGTTAGACCAAACGAGCGTATTCTCATTCTATCCCCACTCTGCCAAATTGATTGTGTCGAGCAAAGATGAATTAGAATGCGCTCGTTTGATCTAACTCCACCTTAAATGATCGCGACTCACTTTCTAGCTCTACTATACGCTTCTTTCTCTGATGAAAGCACTCTTAAATGAAAAAGGTGATAAGCGGGAAAGTGTCGTACACCTCCAAGCAATGCAAACCCAAATTAGACTATAAATTATAAGACAGCATTTAGTACTCGACATACTTGTATGTATGTATGTATGTATGTATGTATAACTCTTTATTGTACATAAAACACAAGAAAAAGATGAATACAGGATAACACACATGCACAAAGGCGAACTTATCCCTAAAAGGGATCTCTTCCAGTTAACCTTTGAACGATTGACAGACTTGTATTTAAATCGAAAGGTCATCTTAATATGAATACATACCATGTGGACTTCTTATTTCGGCAAATGATTTCACTAACATTTTACTGTAAAACAAACACGGGTCGAAAACAACAACGCTCATACAAAGCGTGACACATTTGGATTGTCTATTGAAGGTAATTGACAAATATATGACACTCGCCGCAGTCGCTGCATGCCTTTGTCACCTGCGAGGAACAATCTGTGTTTTGGTAGCGCGTGCTCTCCCGCTGACTGGTTTGACCCATTCTTATAAATTGTTTATGGTTGCGATTGTTTAAATTCACGATGGAATGTGGATTTGCGGATTTGGATTAGGAATAGTAATAGCGCTAGGTGATGATTAGTGATTAGCTACTTGTGTAGGAACATAGTATGTTTTTTCTAAGTACATCGCTACCGTGAAGAGTCTATCCACTGTCAACACACTGGCCTACGGGTTACCTTTATTAGTAGGTACGGCCATTGGATATTTCTTAATCGTTAATTTTAAGACTAATCTTTTCGTGAGACCAATGTTTCCTGCTTTCGTAGTTTATGGACTTGAGGCTTAAGCACTTAAGTATCTAATTTATATTTTAGATACGACTCCCTCTATGCGCGATTATTTATTAGGTATTATTGAATCAAGTCTGGTTAACTCGACAAGGACTACACGACAGCAATGCTACAAATCTTGTCAATCTCTGTCTACATTAATCATAATCAACTCCGCGACATTTCGCAATTTTTTTAAGTATTTGTCATAATTTTTTGTCTAATTGCATTGATGCTCGACCGACATTGCACACAAATTACATTATCTGTTTGGGATGTCCGTGATTCATGTGATACACAACGATGAGTCACTTGCGATTACACCAGGTTATGCGTCTAAGAATATTGTGTGAGTGACCGGCCTTGTAAACATTAGTGAAAACTGGCGGCCTCGGCGCGTCACCGCATATTTCTATCATATCGGCCACTGTATTACGGATCGTAGTAACACTACGTAGTGCGTACATTGACGGCTTACTAAGAATGCAGTTATTGTTCGATGCTTTGCATCACGCAATGTGTGACCGATATCGTAAATTGGTGTCGTAAAATCAGCTGTTACGACAAGTCCTGGATTGATTGCAACGCTACGAGTAAGTGGGTGATTTAACAAACTGAACTTGAAGATGTTATATAGGTAAGTACTTACGTAATATGCGGTATTTTTTAGGAATGCATATTTTACGCCTGAGTTTCATAAATATTAAGTAAACCGTTCAAAAATATTTAATATAAATAAAGCATGGTTCGGATTTAGTTACTTTTATGCTGGTAATAGTACGTACTCGTAAATTACGAGGTGGGCAGGGGGCGAACAAAATATTCGCGATTTTCATACTAAAAAGTGTGACTAAAGAGAGGGAGGGAGGTTCTTAAAATCTCAAAAATAGAGTGAATTTTGGATGACCCCATGCGATACTACCTAACTAGTTCAATGACCTAAAGTAGAGTCTAGACCTTCAGAAATAAATATTTTTTGGGTGATATTTCCGTAAAAAACTATGTACTGAGAACAGATTTATGTTATTGTGGATTTTTTAGTAATTTGTTGCAATGGGTGTCTAACGATATGAACCACGAACATCTGCGGTTCTAACAGCTCCTCTTTTGACCTTAGTACTTCATAAAATAGGTATACTTATTTATACTACGCATTAGTTACGTTTAGCAAATATAAGATTTACAGTGGCTTTTAAGCCCAGTTTTCACATTTGTGACAAATTTCTAGGAAAAGTAATTGAGGTTACGACTCACGGAATAAATTGACCTGGTGGGAGGGTGCGTGACCCCTGCCCGGTTATTTATCGTCCGAATGTGTTTTATTCTGCCAGTAATAACCAGGTAATGGAGGGCATTACCCTATTTTGATTGACGATCACGATCCGTCTGTGGGGGCATTTGTCGCAGTCTGGACTGGAAATATTGATAATATTTTGTTTTGATATAAAAAAAACTGCGTATCAACACGGGAGTCTACAAAATTTCATGTAATCCGTAAATCTCGATTATCATCATGTAACATACCTAATGTTTAAAAAAATCTTGTTTTATAAATTCATACAAAACGTTTTGTGTAGGTACCTACCTACGTAGTTCGTTTTACTAAATTAATCTCGAAATGGGAGTTCGATAAATAATATCCCGAGGGTATCGGCAAAGTGCAACGCGCCCGACACGCAAGCGGTCAAAATCCTGCCCTGATATGAATATGAACGGTCATAACGCAGTGCTCGTTCTGTTTTCAACCGAAAATTTGCATTCAAAATTGGAACGCGAGTGGCACGAGCGCCGGCGGCGGCGCTACCGATTGCACTTGTATGCGCCAGAGTGGATTTTTTTACCAATTTTCGTAATTCGCCGTAAGCTTCATTTAAGACGCCGATGTAATGTTAATTTTGTATTGAAATACAGTATTTGGAGCTACACGCGATATTTAAATGAGAGGAAATAAGCGTTTAACTTCAAATTGATATCGGAATCGCTAATTTTACTGGCCGTTAGGAAAATAGCAATTTTGTAATCAGAGATTACATGAAACAATTTAATAGTTTTTACTTAATCCTACTGACCCACCTTGTGTTTGTTGCTAGGTATGTTTATGAAATAAGTAAAACGTAGGCATTTTTCGACATGGTTCTAGTTTTTCCCCAGAAAACCTCTTAGGTTAAACTATTAATTCATGTTTAATACTTTCGTTTCGAAATAATAAGTTCTGTTCATAACTGGTACAAACTCTAGACCTGAGGTCTTTGAACTCTGCTATTGACCTACCCTTACCGCCTCTATCCTTCCGCCATAATATCGGCTACAACTAAAGACTAACCAGCCCGTCACGATTCCCCTCGGGGGAGGTCGCGCGTGAACAGCCCGATGCCGTAAACAATATCGTCAAGTCGCCCGTCGTCCCGTCGTCGCTCCGAGCGACGCGGCGTCAACGGCACGATTGATTGTCATGCTTAACACGAGACTTGACGCCATTAGCACAGGCGATCCCTTTTGGTCAAGATTTGTTTATTATATTAGTCGCTTCAGAATTAATTAGATTTTTGCGGTGTAGGCCTGCAGTTTTTTCACGCTATAGGTAAGTACTAAAGTAAGCCCAAAAAAATAGTATTCGAATGGAATTTACGCATTCACTTTTTAAAACAGCGTTGGCTTTGTAAGGGACAAATTGATAAATAAATAACGTATCCACATTACCCTTTTAAACGACTTATTAAATAACAATAAAGCGACAGTCGAGAAATTCCATTTTAAGAGGGCTTTGCGGACGTCGCTCTTGCGCAGTTTTTTGCTTTTAGTGCTTTATCTAGGCTGCGTGTACCCACATCACGCTGTATCTGATCAATAGACCGCACGATTTTTACCACGCTAAAGCCAAGTGCGCATAACAAGGCAATTTGTATCAATGGCCGGATCAGTCCAGTCGTCAGGTCTCAAAGCGACCGCCGCACCTGCTTACGAGAAGCGACCAAGCCGAACAACCTCTATTTCAACGTCTATTTAACCGATCTAAACCTTAAGTAGCCCTTTTAAAGCCTGTTTTAATAATTATAAGCGAGCTTGACATATGGTTTTTGGTGTTAAGATGGTAATTTTCAGCCACAAACCGCGGAATGATCGGCGCGCGGCCGATGAGGCCTAAGAAAACTATTTTTATGCAATACAACCCTGTGACGTCGCGTAGTGGTATTTATAAGCAGATAAGTTTAAGGTTTTAAACGTCTTATTTTCGCATACGTCTATGCCATGTGTCCTGAAATGCTATGGTTCCAAAAAATTGCGATAGAAAATAAAAGAAGATAAAACATAAATGGAAGACGTTTACCTTTAGCACCAATTTTAACCCAATTTATTCAGTCACCTAGCATGCAAAATATGCACATCCTTTCTGCACATAACAAAGGTGCTACATAGGTATCTAGCCTAATACAATACAATTACAACAAGTTATTTCATTTTGTATTTTACGAGATATCGATATCGTTTCGGTAACTTAATGACGGCGCGGCGAACAACTGAACCAAATTGCCGCCGTTTACTTTCAACTCCTTGTAATTGCTAACCGCTTGAACGTCCATACTCGGGAGGTTTACATCCAGATTACCTCCTTGCATACACAGGTACAAAAGAAACAAGCTAACGCACTCAGGTATCCTTAACTGACCGTTAAAGACAGAACTTAGACAAATTTACTGTCAGTTTTTGAAAGGGATGGGTAATTTGAAAAGTAGGTATACATAGGTAAGTATAGGTTTTAATTATTTCATCTTAAACCATTATCATTTTCTCCCAATTCCGTCCTTACTAGCAAATTTCAGTTGATTATTCTATGTATTTGGTTCTACGGTTTTGATTGTACCTACGGTCTAAATTATTTAAACATTTGGGGCATTATATTTCAAAAAACTTACACAAAATAAAGAGGTCCGTCCTCGTCAGCTTAAACGTTTCCGAGACGCTCAAACTGTATTGATCCTGATCGACGAACACCAATTTGTTGGTGCTACTAAATCATCGGCCAAAGCGCCGCCGATCTAAATCGATTTGTCCAAATTATGCCTGTAATGCGGCCAGCAGCTACGAGTAGCGTCCTCTTTCAATATTGACCGCTTTTGAAAACGGCAGATGTTTGGGCACAAAAATGCATAAAAATTCATAATTTTGAAGTAGGTACATTGCGTGCAATTGGCAGTGTTAGTAGTGAAGGCAAGACAAGTAATGTATAACTTAACTATTATTTTAAACTTACACGTATCATTCGCATCTTCTTTGACAGTCATTGTCATGTCATTGTGACATTCATTACGATTAACACGCCTTTCCTATATTTTCATTTAACACTTACCTACATTGCAGCTGAAACACAAAAGAAACAATGTGGCACTTTTCAAATAACGGAAGAGCAACGCGCCGCGCGCCGTTTATTTAGAAAACCATAATCAATACGAGGAAGATAGTTGCTCAATCAATAGTAACCAATACAGATTTTAACTACATCTAGCAATTGTGATAAAAAGAAACTTATGTAACTACCAGCTAAAGTTACAGATTAGAGAATTTAAAAGGTGCGATGGAATTATGCTGGCTCTTTGAGTATTTATTTATGGTCACTGCCACAGTTCCCTTTTTTAATATTGTTCTTTTTTTTAATTAGCCTGTTACTTTAAACAGTGTAATAATTGTAATAGCTTAATCTCATTTGTTTTATAGCAGTGCTTATTTCCAATGGGGAGAGACAGCCGGGATGACTGGCTGTTTTGAGTAGATTAACAAATTTTTGATAACGACAGCCGCTGCGCTCGCGCCATATGTCGGAGTCGTTAAAATGTGAGATGTATACTTACCATTAACTTGATATTTTATTGCGGTATTTCACTTCAAGACTTTTTGGTTATTAATTAGGTTACTATTGTGATCTTACTCTTTATCAAAGATTTTTACGTAGGTCCAGACCAAATTATTTCGATGTTTGAAAGGTGATTTTTAAGTTTCTGTACCTCAAAACGAAAATAGGAACCCTTGTAGGATCACTTTGTCTTCCCTGTCTGAATGTCTATGCCAAGACCGTTTATTAGTGAAAAGTTTAGTAATAATCTTCAATTTGTTCCGTACAAATATCCCACACCCTAAGCACGCGAGTTCGACGCGCACTAGACTGTTTTTTTTATTTCACGCCTGTTTCAGGTCTTGTTACCTTGGGCTCTGGCTACCCCGTAAGGGATATAAACGTGGTTTGTGTATGTATGTATGGATATGATATAATCCATAGTGTGCGTATCACTATCACTAATCACTAAATAGTATCCACCAAGTGAGATATAGGTCAATCACTGGTCAGTTCGTAGTAAAAAAAAAAAAAAACAAAGTCGCTTTCTGCTGTCTGTCCCTATGTATCTTAGATCTTTAAAACTACGCAACGGATTTTGATGCGGTTTTTTTAATAGATAGAGTGATTCAAGAGGAAGGTTTAAATGTATAATTCTACGCAGACGAAGTCGCAGGCAAAAGCTAGTTTATAATAAAAATTACCTGTGTGAGGAAATAAAATGACACATTATTAATTGGTGATTACGCAATATAAGGATATTATTTTTGCAATGACTTTTAGCAACCTTGAATGTGCTCCGAAAAAGAGCCAATACAATGTTGAAAAATTATGCTAATCTAATGTAGCTAGTAAATGCGAAAGTTAAATAAAATTGTGTGTGTTCACTTATTACCACACCATCGTTAATCTAGCAACACAAACGATTCGAACGAAGTTTTGTGAAAATTAGATTAACTTAGTCTCGACTCGAGACCTAAATAATATTACTTTAATCTGTAGTAAATCAAAATATTATGCAATTAGAAAATATCCCTTTAGAAATCAGCTAAAATTTCTTAGCACTAAATGTATAGGAAAAGCCTATCTACACCTAACTGTGGTCACACCAAAACTTCTACCTAAGCCCATAATACACAAAAACTCCCATAATTAGCGAGCTATGATGGAATAGCTTCACAGGGGGGCGACGCGCGCGCATCACCCGCGCCGCCGCGCCAAATGACGCCGTAATGACCCTCGATTTGAGTCGACGCCATCTTGCGATAAATATTGGCCAAATTATCGGACCCCCTGCCGTACACCTGCCTCACTCTGCCGGTACCACACATGTGTATAATGAACGACTGGATTCTGTCGTTCGCAGTGAGCGCTCAATCAGAAAGTGATTCAAGCAATCATTGCTTAGCAATGGTTACCATTAGCGCAATTACAAAGATATCGAATAGTGTAGACACAAACAAATCTAAATCTTCGGAATAATCTTGTGTTTCGCGAAACCTGTGTAGATAAAATTAAATTTAAAGTGTTAGTATACCTGCCTACTTTTTATAGGTATGTACCTACTCCGTTTATGGTAAATCTCTGACAAGCTTTGGCACAGGGTTTCACGTAACGTGAGTCACATAGGCCTGTCGGTGACACTATCCGGCATCGACACTAGCCCAACTTGTCCTTCCCAAGAAATTCGCAATACCTATCTGATACGGTAAATCGTCAAAAAAACTTATACCTAACAATTTTTTCATTTGCATTCGCTTATATGAGAAAAATGAACGAATGAATGAATGAATAAATAAGCTTAAGTGCGGGAGCTCCACAATGCTAATCCCATGTGTCGGGCGCGGTGATGCCTGTGATCAGTCAATAAGGCGTTGAATATCGTTAGCGCGATCCAATGACGGACACAGCTCTGTAATGTGCCATTAACACGCATACTGTACTAATCATAGAAATAAAACACTAATAGATTTAGAATACAAGAGAAAGATCGATAGCGCGAGATGTTAGAGCGAGACGAGTAGCCAAGTCCAATTTTTTTTCACGTTGTTAGCCTGAAAGGCCCTGCAAATTCATAAATAAGAAAACCTTATTTGTTTTGACCCACGTCTCGTTACGGTGACTTCAACACCGATACGGCAGTTCGTATCCTAATAGGTATTCCTAATATGTGATGTATGGTACGGGCGAAGATACTGAATCACGTACCTCCGTGGAACCTTTTCATACGATTTCGCAATAATTTTTTTTAACTTTTGCAGTGAAAAGGTTCCACAGTGGTAGGCGGTTCAGTTTTTTCATTGTACTTACCACCTACTGATAGTTAACGCCAGTGTCTACGCGCTACTCATATTTAACAGTTAATTAAAAGTAACCCTTTCTTGTAATCACTGCATTGTTTGATTCAAATAACTGATTCCCGTTAAGAATGTTAAGCGCTGGATTGTCAGCAAAGCACTTTGCTTTTAAATACTGTGCTTCTTATACTTAAAAGTCCATGTTAGGTTGGACTATGTAAATGGATAGAGTTACTTTGCTACTCCGCGAAATACTTTACTCGCTAAGTTGTACTCCGAAATTCGAAATTTGAAATACGTTTCGTGCGCATCCATTCACAAAAATAGGAGTGTGAGATGGGCGGTATAATACGAACTTCGAATTTCGAATTTCAGAGTAGCTCGCCAGGCGTTGAAATATCGTTAGCAGGATCGGATGACTGACCACAGCTGTTGTAGGTCAATGTGCTACCTTGCGCCATATGTAGCTATGCCGATTAAACGTAAGTCCAAATAAGCGGTTAAAAATTACGACTGAATTATTACTTAATTTCTTATTTAAATTGTATTATATTAACCGTTTCTTGCCTATGATATTGTAGACAAAGTGTTTTAAAATCCGGTACACTTCATCAGATGGTTGGGTTAGGTTGACTGTAATGCCCCTGTAAATGTTTCTCAAGGTTTCTTAAACCTTGATTGACATCGATTTTCAAATAGGAGTGGCTTAATTTTGAATCGATAATAACGATGAAAAACATCCACAAGAGCGTTTAATTTAATCAAAGTAACTTAGCCACTGGCTAAAATATTCAGGAATAATTCTAATCAAACAATTGATTGAATCAGGCGCTACTTTAGATATAGAGAGAGATAGATTTTATTAGATTTTTATTTTCCTTTTTCAAAAATTTTGCTTATGTTTATATCTGTTTCGCGTCTTTACGCGTCCGTCACATTCAGCTAGGAGGCTGAATTACTCAAATGTGCTATGTTAAATGTGAACACTGTTTTGTCAATGATATAAACTCTCTGTAATTTGTTTATGAGCCATGTATGACTGTTTGTGTTCCTATAAATAAATAAATAAAACTGTTACTTTGCTACTCCGCTAACAAACGCAGTACAGCTACAGTCCATGCGACAGGTTTATGCGGAGAAAGAAAAAATCGTGAAGAAACCCTGGGCCGTAGAAGCGTATATACGCTGGAGATGAGATGATCCCATCTTAGCCCTCTAGGTTGCAATTCTTTGGTGTAGTACCTTTGCCTCCCAATTTCAAAAAAACCGGCCAAGTGCGAGTCGGACTCGCGCACCGAGAGTTGCGTACAAATTCGGCAAGTGAATATGAGATCCAGTGTTAGCAAAGCCCTTCCTCCTAAGCAAAACGTAGGCAATGTGAGATCATTTTATATTGGTTGCTTACATAGACAGACATAAAAATATTCTGTTTTTAGTATTTGTTGTGATAGTGGCAGAAATACTAGCAAGTTTCATGAGATACAGCCTGGTGACAGACGGACAGACAGACAGACGGACGGACAGCGAAGTTTTAGTAATAGGGTCCAGTTTTCCTTGGGTACGGAACCCTAAAGAAGTTGATGCCTGTAAAGAAATACCATGAAAACTCAAATGCGCACCTGGAAAGGATAATGATAACTAAGCCATTATCGGTAACTACCACAGATGCTGGCCAATTGTGCCGCCAATTGTTTATAATTTTAACAGCCATTTTCAAAGAACAACCTTTATCCTCTGATGAAGCAATAAAGTAATAGACCCAATAATAGTTGTGCCCACATCTGGTATTACCTGGGTCCTGGGACGCGGCTATCGTGTGCCTACGCAGGTACATTCTTGGGAAGTATTCTACAGTACAGGTATTTAGGTGGGTGCAGGTACAAATACGCACCTATTCGTAGCTGTGACTTCTAGATGGTCGCGATTTTTTTTAGTTAAATCTGTCTTTACTAATCGTAAAACTTCGTTGGTTTGTTTATTGTTTGTTTGTACCTATATACCTACCTAAGAGTAATAATCTTTGGAACCACTGAATCTATTCTAAAAATTAAAAGCAGAGAAAAGTTGCGAGCAATAGTCGGTAGGTACCTAGGTAGTATTTGAGTAGGTTATGGAATTGTGTCCGTCTGTTAACTTCTTGTCGCCTTTAAGGCCGCTGTACACATTGGGCCAGCGTGTTGGGCCAAAATAAGGAGTACCAAATGTCGCTGTTTACACATTGGTGCACCGATCATTCTGCATTGGCTCTTTGATAAAGATGGACGTGGAATCTCTTGCAATTTATTTGTACAGTGCGTTTAATTATTATGCAAAAGTGCACCAAAGTAGAGTGACTAAAAAGAACACCTCGTTGCTAGTCCACGCCATCGTCTTGAGAACTACCGACACTACTGTCTCTGCTGACTAATAAAAACGAAGCGCGCCAATAGCCTTTGATGTGTGCACGAAAAACCGACACCGTTTGGCTGGCCAGCTAGTGTTGGCGCCAACTACAGCCATACAGCCAAGTAGGTCTCTACACGTCGGCCCAACGCGATGACCCAATGTGTACAGCGGCTATTATAAACGGTGAAGTCTACCCTACCCACTTCGGGAATCCTTCTGTCTTGTCTATGGACTGCGGGTAGTATATCACAACGTTTCGTCGCCTAAATAACATTATGTTTTTTGAATTTTATAGCGCATTGGTTTCGACTGTAATGCTGTAATTTTTATGGACTAAATAAATAAATAAATAAATAAATAAATATCAGTCTGTCAAAATATAAATATTATACAATTTACAAGACTTCAACTCATTAGGTAGGTTATTTTAGCACTCTCTACTTAGTTCAATAAAATTCATTCTTAACAATGATAGCACAAGTAAAGTTACCTATACCTACATACTTAACTACTTACTTTATCTAATATGTACCTATTGTATTATTTTGAATGTGTTAGGTAGGTAGCAAATAAATTGAGATGCTTAGCTGTTAATTTATTGTCATAATAACATTTAACAATAACATTGTCTATTTCTGAACCCAAGTCGATATTTAAAAATGAAAGTAGAAAGGATTAAGTTAACTAACCATAAAATAGGACAAGAAGTTTCGTCACTGTTCGCAAACAAACACTTTTTTTTAACTTCCCCTGTTGATTTATCAGTGGCGGTAAAAAATATCCCTTACGTATAGGGAGTGCGATTCCGGCAGCCGTAGACAAAAAGAAAAAAAATAAAAAGAACGATGCAAACGGAACGAAACGGTGTTCGTTCGTTCCGACCGCCGTGCCGTTCCATCATTCAGTCTGTGACCGGCGCTCGAGTAGGGAGTGCGCGTGGCACCGCTTTATCGGACAGCTGATTTACGCACGCGTCTACTAAAACAAACTTAACAAACTACGCTACTTATTTACTAAATTAAAAGTTTTAAAGAAAACGTTATTAGGAAGTTAAATAAGAATTAAAAGTGCAGTGTTAATTTTATATACGAACACAAACATTGATTTGTTGGTGACAGTAAAGTTAATAATTCGCGAAAATGATGGGTAAGTTTATGATGTTATGCTAACCTCAAAATATTGTGAGCATTTTAATATCATTCTGTCAAACTGTGTGATTTTGTTTGTATGTTTTTGCAGTATTTTTACGTTTGTTTTATGGCAGTTAGGTTAGATAGTAATGCGCCCCGCCGGCCGGTGTTATTGCTTTGCTTGTCAACCGAATGTCAAAATATTGTCTAGTTTTACATGTTTTTATAATTATTATTATAGGTAAAGACTTGCAAATAGTTTTGCTCTACTTATTTAATGGATTTGATGCATTGACCGTTACGTTATCAACATTATGAATAAAAGTTGGCGAGACACCAATCTACTCTAGCCAGGTAGGTAGCGAAAATACGTTCGTAACTCTGAAAAAAGTTGAAACATAGGTGATAGGTATATTTAATATGAAAATGACGACGCAATGCTGAATTAACAATAACTTTAGTAAATAAATACCTAGCCGAAGAAGTGATCTAATATAAACACTGAATTCCCCAGCCCAATCTACAACGACTTCAACGTCTTGATACTTTTACAGTAAATTAAACGAACGCAACAAACATAGGTAGCTAGTACCTATTTTAAGTAAGTAAAACAAACAACCGTCCTAACCAAGTCGGTCAGGTAGGTAGGTATTATGCCTAAATAAGGGAATTATACCTACATCGTCTCAATTATAATAAATAAATAAATAAATATTGTAAAATTAGACAATATTCTACTTTATTTATATGCACTTGCTCGTAATCGTAACTTATTCACTATCTTCTCCTCTATTATAAAAAAATTAAACCTGATGAAATTAATTCTAATAAGTAAAATAAATTTTGGATTAGGGCAACGGTCATGTTCTTAACTTGGGTACATCGAAGCAAACCGATTATTTTCACCTGCAAAAGGCTCACGAGCGTGATTAATCGCCTGGGAACTGAAGCCGTGATTTATGCTGCATTTTTTATGTAGATCAACCGCTACTGACTTCACGGATCGTATTGACATGAATCTCACTAGCCATCGAAACAAAATTAACCGAAACGAGACAATCCGATACGCTGATCGTGGCACATCTAACGATTTGAGATAAAAATTGGTCATGAACGAGACAGATTTGTTTGGTTCACGGATTGAGATCTCTAGTGCTTTTTCTTGCTTTATAAGCCGTAACAAGTATTTCGATTTGCAGGCAATGTTAAACTCGATCAGCATTTCGCATGACCTTAAAAATTAACAACTCCGAATCAATAGAACACGCCAGTAACCAACTTGTGCAACTTGTAATAGGTTCTTGGTTAGTTTAATTCTCACACGCAGGTTTGCTTTGCATTGAAACCTTGTAATTACATTAACGAACATGGCCAATCTTGCCCAACGTTATTGTTCCATAGTCTGCAATCCTATTTTACTTAGTTAGCTCTAAGTCTAATTGATTTATATTATGTCCTACAAAATTGTACTAATAATCACATGAGATAAGAAGCAAAATATTATCTTCTTACTTAAAAAAAAAGAGCTGCGTAAATAATTTAGACATATCACAAATATGGCTTTAAATTAGCGGTTTTAGCGGGTTTAGCTACTTACAAAATAGAAAATAATAATTAAGTTATAATGCTATAAAACAAACTACAATACTTATTATGACTTTCACAAAAATCGTAATATTCAGGTCTTAAACAAAGAGGCTGTGTATTGCTGATAATTGAGCAATATTATTACTTTTATAACTTACACTTACGTATTCATGATAGCCGGCGGCAGATCAACAACTAGCGTGGACAGGTCGCGACTTGCGTCGAACTAAGGAGCTAAAAGTATGTCATATTTCATTCATGTCTTTGAGGGTGACTGAGAAGGTGGTTAAGTATAAATATGAACTCGATATAGGTTTCACCTAGATAACTCATGCGAATCCCCTATTGCACCTCTCTCTATTAAGTTACTAATATTTTAGGTGTTAGATTATTGTGATATCATCTCTGTTTAATACTCAAAATAAACATAGCGAAATGTGAAACAGGCTATAATTCTGATTGTTACTTGTCATGATAATATTATTTTCAAGGTACTTAATAAATATTATAAAATTAATTGTAATTACCAAGGTGACACACATCTTTCCAGTACAAATTTATTTGTCAATTAGTTTGTTTAAACCAAATAATAACTTCAATTTGAATTCGACTACAATGAATCGAACGGTTAATCATAAATAATGCTTTTAATTAATGGTAATTGTTAATAATTGTGGTCCATTTTCCTTTTTACGCCAGTTAATAGACAAACCGCAACAGTTACACACTACAAAAGCGTATAACTATGCACAACCTTCTCACCACAATATTAATTAATTAGGATTTTGAAAACACTAGTCTAATTGTTACACACGGGTGCGCCAGTCCCAAATAATGCCGTAATGTCCCAAATAAATAATGTAGTTGCATTGTATTGAACTATACGCGGTGGATGGAACCGGAAATATCGACAAGAAGGCGCAAGCCCACCTTGCCAGCGTGGTTAACTTGCCAGTCACTGATCAAATCGGTCTCAATCACCCTAAATTGTGGTCTCGTGGTCAATTGTAATTAAATGAAAGGACACAACAGTACGTGAAACACAAATCTCCCAAGCACAGAACTGCTTAATAGTTATAAAATAAAACGCCAAGTTTAATGTATTTATTTAATTTATGCTCTAAACATGTTAGTTGCCTATCCATTCTTCCCACTGGCAAAACGTATGGCGTACTTTCTCGGCATTGTAATAATGGAAAGAGACTAGAAGAGATTTGAACATAATAATGCGGAGGTGGGCGCGTGGGAAACTCCCAGCGTTCACGTGCCCGGCACAGCACTTTGCCACACTAAATCTAACATTAATATGCTAGATTTAGATAAAACCCCGTAGAGCAGAGATTCACTCATTAGTTCGTTCAAACCGCGTCTTGTCTTCCGGAAAAGCTCTTTAATGTGTTGCTTAAACGAATTAAATGTTACATTATACTCCGCACAATACGACTTCAGGTATCGTTAGTGAAATGTTTGTTATTCAGATAACGATGATATAAATATTAATTAGATGATATATGAATAATACAGTGAACTACACAAGAAAATCAATTATGCTTCCATTCATAAATGTCGCATTGAATCTATTCGCGAGCGTAGGTGTCCATAAGTCACCGACCAATAAATCAGCACCCATATTTGAACATGAAATAATGAAACCAGACACACATGTTTGGTTTTAATTTGAGCAATTTAAAGGACGAGTTTTTTTAATTATTTGGCGATCCTGTTGTTGTATTTTCAAAGCACAATCTCATTTTATCTCGAGATAAAATTTTATATTCTTGTAAAGTAGAAACTTATACTTACTATTTACTATACCTAATCCACCACTTGGTATATTAATATATTAAATCAAGAAAAATATTATATTAAAATGTGTAGAGTGTCGCGTAGGCTCGCGTGCCCGTTTGACGGGTAATAGCAATAGTGGCTAGTTAGTGGTTCCGGATACGTATCGGACGTGTCGGATGTCGGCGTGAGTCACGCGGCGCCCACGCCGACCGCCGCGCCGCGCCCACCAGCGCCCGCGCACCGCTCCGACTATTACTTCGGCTCCACACGTCTTTACCGACACCATAAGCTTAAGCATGAATGGACATTGGCCTTAGCGCTAGATAGTGGCATAAACCACGCAACATAATTAAACCCGATAAGGACTACCTGTCTTTAATGGAATTGTTTACCATCAAATTTTATTGCACTGCCGAATTCGTTGATCATTAGGAAGGTAACGGAAATCACATGGACTACCACTACCAAAATGTAACGATATTGCGACAAATCTCCTAATATATTATCATTACACTACAGAAATTCATCAAAATATCAAAACTTGTTGGTCGGTGCTTTGTTTAATTTAAAGTCTTCATAATTAAAAAAAAACAATTACTTTGTTATACGTAGCTGACGTGGTAATAATACCGTACCTGTCCGTGTATCACTTGCTTTAAATGTAGGTAGGATGTTAACCTAGAAAGCTTCAGATCAATACGGCAAGATGAAGTAACAATGATCAATACCGATTGCCGGATAACGACACCGTCTGCGGTCCGCACGTCGTATTCTAAACTAGACGCAGTTGCCGAGACAGATTTAGCTGGCGTCTGCGGCGCGTCTAGGTTATTTGTATTTGGGCTTTGGCAATGGGCATTTCGCAGTCTCGTGGGAAACCGAGTTGAACGACTGCGGAGACAATGCGATTGCCTGGTCCGCATCGCGGCCAGTCGTTCACCGCGCACCGACGCCCACCCGCCTGCCGTTGCCCCATACCATCGCCTATGAGCACATTGCATATGCCAATTGTTTACTACCTCTGCATCCCGCTTTAAAATACTTTAACCTTACCTGCAATTCCTTGCATATATACCTGTATTTCACTGTTGTGGAATAAAGTCATCATCAAAAATGTTAAAGTACATATTCTAAAGACATTAATTTAACTTCGTTGCTGAATTCAAGTCTAACTGTAGCATAAACTTAAAAGTCAATTACCTGATTCATCATCATTTAAAATCCCTAATTTGGTAGTCCAAGCGTCCTACACATTTTTATATCACGATCAAACTTTACACGTAACGGTACATGCCGTAGACTGCATTGGTTTCGGCTAGTTCTATAAACCAGGTTATATTGTATTATAAATGAAGGGGCGTAAAGGTAACCTGAATCTAAGCCTCGGCTTAACCGGCATACGGGTATCGGGCCGGGTTGAAGTCTCAAGGGCGGCGGCCGGCGGGGTCGATAGGCACTGGACGCGCGCCAGCCGCCAGAGATCAAGACACATAAATCCACCCTCGCGACGCTAAAGTGGCAGTTCACACACTAAACTTCAATAAATGTTTATGTGCACAATAAATACACAACTAATAGTATGACGAGCATGAGTTTTATCGCCAATTTCATGTTAGCAACTTTTACGATTTACTCAGTAAGGTTTCACTGAGAGTTATGGAAATGTGAGCATTCTTGAGATAGTATTTGTATATAATTTTGTAAATTTTGTGGCGCCTTGTCGTTAAAGCTTTTTTTATTCGTGAAAATTTATATAACTTTTGTTTATGAACAAAACTAAACTTTTGTTCCATAATATGGACCGCCACGAAGTAACGCCTGATTCCATTAATTATCTAGCGTTTATTACGAATAATGCCTAATGCCTAAGTAACGTTACGAACTTATACCACTAAACAATTTAATTAACTTATCCTGCAAACAAAATAATTACCAGTTTAGTAACGTTAGATCGACGGCAACTGCACCTCTGTTAGAAACACATTCTGATGCAATTATAATTCAAATTTAGTGCATAGCTAATAAAAACACACGTAACTAACTAAATACCATTGCGTATATTCTGCCCTAACACATAACATTTTTAAAAATTAACCGACTGTGACGATGCTCGAGAAAACGGCTCACAACCACTTTCCGAGATCAAACTATAAAAAAATAAATCTTAATTAAGTTACAACCTGGATTTTGTACCAGTGTGCAAATTAATTAAGAAATATCAAGATATTAAATTCTGTAGTTGAAGGTGGGAACTCGTAAAAACGTACTCGTATTCATCATTTTATATCAAGGTAAATGTTTGTTACATGTTTGCGTATTTTAATATCAGTAAATATGATTCAGATACAATACATACCTATACATACATAAATCAAGTCTTTATCCCTTAGGGATTATAATAGGGAATAGGCATTAAAAATACTAACCACATTTCTTAATAAAATGTGAAAATATCGTGAAATTGATGATAAAACTTTAAGTTAAAAGTAATATCGGCCAAGAAATACGGAAAATATAAGAGTTTTCAACTATTAATTAGTCAACGATTAGAAAGAGATCCGATATGACATGTGACGTCATTTGTCACAAAACCCATATAAACTTCATATTCAAATTCCGTTTTTCTAGAAAGAGATAGCTAGAGACAAATGTTTAATAGCCTATATCTCGGTTATTTTTATAGTTATTTGAAAATATAAATATATTGTTTACTACATATTTGACCTCATAATAAAAGCCATGAAAAAAGATAGTTTATAGTTATTTTATTTGATATGAGTAGGATATCTTAAATTCACGGATTGATTGTTTACGGCTTATTTTTCACATTAGAAATAAGTTAAAAAATAATATTGACCTGTCTTTAAAAAAATAACACTTTATAATATCGGAAACTAGAATTTACCACAACAAATCAAATTATTATATTTCAATGGTTAAAACCTGTTTTAAATGGCTGTCATTTATTTTATAAAAAGATTTTCGATTAAAAGGCAGATCAAGATTTTTTTCTTCTTTCTAATTTGAAAAAATAAAAAAAACTAATATAGGTTCAGATACTAAAAGAGCACGGAATGTTTCAATAACCGCGCACAAGTACAAACAAGATCCGTGCATTCTATTTTAACTGTCAAATTCCAGTTCAATATTATGTCTCAGAAACATTGGCAGTATTTCCAAATATCATGGTACCTGTTTTATTTCCCCCTGTATCCAAAATTTCTTATATTCGGCAGTATAATAAATGTTATTGTCACTTGTTTCAGATGAGCGGCAAACGCACGCGCAGCTATAGATGCGCCGTGCACCAGCGAGACCGCGAGGTCAGCTCAGAAAACGACTTTCGGCTACTGCTCGAAGACCCCACATTTTTTGCCAGGTAAGAAACTATACCCATTAAAATACAAAAGGACAGAATTCGTTTTAACCCAGTAATAGGCTATCTATAGTTTTTAATAAAAAGCAAACATTTTACTTACGAATAGCGTTTTGATAGGTTGCAATGACGATGATCTACATAATCTACATCGCCATCGATCGCCAGATGTCACAAAATTGTGTGCATGCCTGGTGCATGCTTTGAAACGCATTTTTGTTCGTTCTTCTGGCTAGATGCTTCTTTTCCCCAAAAAAGGTAGTAGAATACCACTCTAAGTAAAATTTTTGTAGGAGTACCTACCTCGTTTGAGGATCAATACTTCAATATCTTTTTTACTTCGGTCATTAAAAAAAAGTTGCAACACAAGACTGCAGAAAGTCAAATCGGATATGCCGTGCATTTGACAAGTCAGTCCTTCAACCTTCCGCAAAGTTAAAATTTCCTTAGCAATGTCCGACCGCCAAATTACCAGTAAAATGTAGTACTTAAATAAATTTTAATACCAAATTTTTTGTTAGTCCAAATTGTTCTGTGTAATCCGTTCAATCCCAACATGGTGTACGTGTATTGATTATCGCTAAAAATATTTTTAACGTTCACGTGTCGTTCGTGTCACATTGACATGCTGAACGTTGTTCCGTTTCATAAATCGTTAATAGATTGCTTTGTGGAGGCCAATAGATTCGAACACATTCGTGAAAGTAAGTTTACGAGTTTCCACACGCATTGCAGTCCGTGCGGGAAATATGTATCGAACTAGTGCCCTTCATTATTCCGTTTACCGTGTTTGTGTACCCTACAACGTGTTGATACCGTGTTGTTCCACAGGATGGTGCACTTAGTTGCAATGGAAGTGCTCCCGGAGGAGAGGGAGCGAAAATATTACCAGGAGCGGTACACCTGCTGTCCACCGCCATTATTTATCATCTGCGTCACTCTACTCGAGGTAAGTTATTAATAAATCAATGCAACGAACCAACAAAACGTATAAGTATAACGTATAGGTAAATGCTTAAGTTTATGTCTGTAAGTACCTATGGAGTATTCATGAATGAACGACAGTTACGTGTATCCTTTAAAAGGGCATAATTGTTTCCAATTTAGCCACATCGAAAGCCTAAACCTAAATGCTTTGCATTTAAAGTCTAAATCACCTCTGTTATCTTAAAATGACGCACGCCGCTCGTGACAAACTCCGCTTCTCGCCGCCAATTTCAATATGAAAACTCATCGCAATCAATAGGCGTGCATAGCAAAGCAAAATCGTGCTGGTCACTTTCTACTGCTAAACACAGCTACATAGTCCCTCGCTCCAGTTACTGCTTAATTAAAAAGTTTAATTGCGGATTTCACATCCGCGCAAACGGCGCTTTACGTGAATCACAACAATCGCACGCGCACGCCGTCCCGTCACACATTGGTTCACGCTCAAATGTGCCCGCTATAGATAAATCGCGGTAACGGTTTACCTCTTATACGTATGCGTACGTATAAACAATACGAACCTATTTTGAACACCGTGCAGTGCAATATTACTAATAAGGAACACAATTGTAGAATAATTGCCTGATTAGTTTTTAATTCTAAAGAAAAGGCCGCAAATCACGCCATAGCGCCGAAAAGGCGGCCAACTCACTTGCCACTATTTGTACAAGATATAAGACCTGACGTGGAAACCTAAAGTGACACATGAAAAAGCTTTTACACTAAAAAGCTTATCTGAAGTTCGCTATTCTGAAACTGTCTCACGTAATGGTTGTTTTCATTAGACTTTCGCGACGCGATGTCGCTATTTCTGGTAGTCTGCGGTCAAAAGGACGCTCGCGACAACATATCTAAGAACTTGCTCCGGAAAGTAAGAAAACAAACAAGTAAAGCTAGCATACATGTATACCTTACGTCGCTCACTTTATGTTACACTGCCACGAAATTACAGAGGCTAAAGATTCCAATTTTCAATTTCAATAGCAATCGATTTCCCACTCAAAATATCTCACGATATTGATATTGTCAATGACATCAAGATTCTGCCCAATGCCAAAATATAGGTTATCTCGACGAGAAACCACTCGGACTTATTACGTGTTAAGTACAGCAAATATGGCGACTAAGCAGCGCTCTGAGCCGCTACGTCAGTATCAGTATTTGTAACTCGTGTTTGTTTTCCAGCTGGGCGTGTTCGCGTGGTACGCGTGGGGATCGGGCGGCGTGGCAGCGGCGGCGGGCCCGGTGCCGGTGGACTCGCCGCTCGTGTACCGGCCCGACCGCCGGCGCGAGCTGTGGCGCTTCCTCACCTACAGCGTCGTGCATGCTGGCTGGTTGCATCTCGCGTTCAACCTGCTCGTGCAATTGGCGGTAAGTGATACAGACAGCTATTGGCTCACGAAGACAGCAAAATTATCACTGTACTAGCACAGTAAAGCTTGTTCACAGAAGATGTCTTAGAATGCATAGCTGACGGTACTGATTGCAATAGCGAGTGAAGACGCGTTCGTGCCGTGCACACAGAAATGTTATTCTTACATACAAACATAAATACATAAATCACGTCTTTATCCCTTACGGAGTAGACAGAGCCTAAGGTAACAAAACCTAAAGGCCACTTTTAGCAGTAGGTGTATAGTATAGGTCGAAAGGAGAATCAAAGTAGTGACGGGTTGCTAGCCGCATCGCCTATAACAAGATTTCAAAGATTTCGTCCATTCCCTCGATGGGCTTTTACCATCTGCGAGGGAAGAGAAACAACTGGTGCATTCTATGTTTTTGCTTTGCTCCCAGACCAGCATGGAAGACAATGTTATTCTTATACATACAATTATACGACTGTGGGAGGCACTTTCGTGAGTGAGCAGATTTGTCACTTGAGGAGGTTTTCCAAAGAGTATGATTTCGGTGCGTGCGCTCTACGCCGGCTTTCTGACGAATAGGTACTAATTTTATTCAAGCAATATCTGCTTGGCGTGATAAGCACTGAATTCTACCGCTAAATGCTTTGCTTGGCTATTAATTTCACTAACACACCTCTGCAGTAGTTTGGATTTCAATGCCAAACGTAACTAGGGCAAACGAGTAGGTATCAGTTTTATAGCTCTGCTCCTCGCGTCATATTATTCTCAACAACCAATGCGCAACCATCGTCATTTTGTTCGGGAAAATCATTGACTCATTTTTCTTAAAGAAACGCTTGACTTAATGACGCATGGCGGTTCTGTCTGTCTGACCAACGGAGATCAAACCAAATAGGCTGGGGGGATATTTTGAAGTTTCATGGGAGTACCTTTATGTTATCCACCTAAAGTAATGACCGGACATGATGTATCTAGCTGCTATGTAATCAATGTACTATGTACTTAGCTATTTTAAATTTACCATGAGCCAAGCAGTTGGCGTCTTTTAAGCTAAGCTTTTAAGTTAAGTTAACGAAGTAAAGCGAAGTGAATTTTCCGCGTGGGAACTACAGCCCAATCCTCTTATTCTAACAGGCCTATGCCCATCCAACAGCAGGAAGTATATGAGATGAAGCCGAGCCGACGACCACGAAGAACGCTTCAAGAAGATTTCTTAGTTTTTATTCGTTATTCAATATTCCGTTTCGTTCTTTACAGGTGGGTTTGCCTCTCGAGATGGTGCACGGAGCGTTACGCTGCGGCGCGGTATATCTGGCGGGGGTTCTCGGGGGTTCCCTGGCGGCCTCAGTGCTCGACCCCGACGTGTGCCTCGCGGGGGCTTCGGGCGGTGTCTACGCGCTTCTGGCGGCGCATTTGGCCAATGCGTTACTGAACTTCCACGCGATGAGATACGGGGCGGTGCGTTTGGTCGCCGCGCTCGCAGTCGCGTCGTGTGACGTCGGTTTCGCCGTCCACGCTAGGTATACTAAGGTGAGTCTTTACAACTAACTATGAGAATGATGTCATAGCCTCTACTGGGGATTTTTATATCGATTACCTACTTATGTCCGATGAAAAACGCGTACCACTTTTCACTTATCCTTTCTATACCTAATAATAATCTATTTTTCGCTTTACCGCTAAAAACTGAAGAACTTTTTTGTGCTCTTGAACCATATTTAGGCCTTCAAACAAAGCCCCATTAACATAAATATCCTATACCTACTGCTATCACAGGACCAATCGTCCCCGTCGATATTTAAAGGAACATGTTTGGTTTTATGCCATGTTCTAAACAAACTTAGATTGAATTTCTATTAAATGTATGTCGTCACGCAATCACCTCTGCCTTGACAAGGGTTGAACGCTGACCGTGCTGGATTATTAGCCCAAAATTTTGACTTTGGACTTTGTAGATGAATTCCTTCCCCGCATAGTAGCACCCCACTAATAACTTACAGCTTCAGAAGATGCCTATTATGTTGTTCATACTGTACTAAACCTAACAGAGATATAAATTTGTCAAGCAGGAAGCGCCTCCGGTGTCGTACGCGGCACACGTCGCGGGCGCGCTCGCTGGCCTCACTATCGGGCTGCTGGTGTTAAAGCACGCTCAGCAGCGGCTCTGGGAACGTCTGCTCTGGTGGGCGGCGCTAGGGGCCTACGCCGCTTGCACGCTCTTCGCGGTACTGTACAATATCTTCAGTGGCCCCGTCGACGAGCTGCATTATATGCCGCCCGACCCTCCGCCCGACGCTGGCTTCTGATACACACGCCGTCTACAGACTTAGGCTTTGATTGGTTTTAAGAATCGACTGTTTTGATTGCGTTTAGTTTGTTTCTAGCACGATGGGTTTTAACATTGTCGTGGTAATCTATCATGTGCTGTCGGCTTTAAATAGACACAGTAAAATTACGTCTAAACACGTTGCTTTGGAGGGAATATTCAGCAATTCAAATTATTATGAACACGAATTTATTCTGTTTGAACGCCTCCACTCGCTGAGATCTATATGAAGCTGACTGCACAAGCTGAGAGACAATAGTAGGCGTTCTGAGATTATTTTCCGCCTAACTTATAATTTGTAAGTCAAAGCCTAAAGTAGATGTAACGCAACCAGTGCGACCCACTCACAACGCCTAGTCAATTTACCTTAGTGTGATTTGCGATAAGTAGCATTATAATTTGAGGAGGTAGTTTCGTTTAGTCGTACACGCCGTGTATGTTGTCTATTCCAGTAAGATTTATGAATCTTTGATTTTTTTGTATTAGCCTCGCCGAAGGTTTGGAATGTTTTGCCCGTTTATTGGTTGTTAAGTGGAAAGTCAGTTCCGTCGACCTCCTCGCGATACTTAATTGTTAAGTAGTCTTAATTGTATTGGATAGGTGAACTATTTTTGTACTATCTGCGTCCGTAGTGATTAGGCAAGGCGTTACCGCGACACAACACAATGTTCCGTGTGGACTGACTAGCTCGACTAAATGCTGTGTCGATAATTCCCCAACTACACGAGGCAAGTTTTTGGGCGTTTTACAAAGCACCTTGCCTCGTCTAAATGGGCCTCTAAGTTAGGTTTTGTACTCCATTGGTGCCGTCTCTCGATGCCGTCGCAACGGACACAGCGTTCAGTCGCTCGAGTCAGCATAGTTATGCCAGCACACCAAAGATTAGGATAAAATGGCGTCCAAGCTCGAATGGTGTATTCTATTAAACCTCAGTTTTGGTTGATCTAATCTGATTAATGTGAATTATATGTTGATTTGTCGGACAGCGATAGAATATGCCGCGTTATTGATTTTTAACAGTATTAATAAAACTTGTTTAAGTGAACACGCAACGTCACTTGCTCAATTTATATGATTGCGATTATAATCTCAAATGATTATGCTCAAAGGCGAGTTTTTATTTAATGGGATCAATTATTTATGAATAATTCGTTTGTGTTTCTGTGTGTGAATACGTCCACAAGCTGCGGCGGCAGTCCACAGAATGACTCACTAGTAGATATTTTAATTATTAACGTGCCTGATTCCTATTATTGTAATTTTAATTGTATACTTGTAATTCTAATCAAATGTCACAAAACGACTGAATTTTTGTATAAATTATTGCAGTGTTTTTCATTTAATTTATTTTAAAATTATTTTAAGTGTGAATCGAGATAATTATAATTATGTGATTATACGAATGAAAATAAGAATGAATATAATTAAAAGTGATTGAAAAGCTTTTTGGTATGTATTATTTTTGCCCTAACAATAAAAGACGGTTACTGTAACTAAACCATTCTTTATTCAACAAATAAAGTTAATTACAAAACATTCATAAAAGTACTTAATTAAGTACTTCCACAAATTTAACTAAGACTACATACGACTCATACCTTATAAAATAAAAGATATAGGCACATAAGAAAAAGCTGTTATTGCCATTTGGTCCAAATCAATTACGGTCTTTCTTGGCCAATCTTTGGTTCTATATTGTGAAAAACTCGCAGGCCCCTATTTCACCAACCATCTCGACAATTGTCGGTGACCATTGACAATTCGAAATGCAATATTTATAAGGACAATTGTAGAAATAGGGTATTGTAATGTCGGTATTGGTGATTTAGGGGCCAGGTCTGCCAACCTCATACTTCACAATTTATTTTTTGCCTCTCACTCAATTCGAGCAGGTAGCTGTGGGATTCTGCCCTCAAATTTATAAATTTGAAAATACCGCTCAGTCATAAAATCTAACTACGCTTTTGTCGGTAAAATCTCTACCCCCCTATTCATAAAATCTTGTTGCTTAGGGTATGGTAACATTCATTCTTATTTATCTGTCAGTTTGTAATTTTTCTTAAAACGCTGACCAAAGACAATAACAGACGGTTGACAAAAGTACCAACAGGCAAGAAAGTTTGCTATTTTGAAAATTATTACTGATAGTGATACCAGTTTTATTTTGAAATGGTAACACCTTAGTCTTAGTCTCAGTGATAAGGCTACTCCGAAATTCTAAATTCGTATCACGCCTTTCCGCTCACCCTAAGTCATTAATAGTAGAGTGAGAGGGACGGTACGTTATAAATTTCGATTTTCAGAGCTGGAGCCAGGTCGAGTATTGTATCGCATAAAACCGTCTACTCTTGTCTATGGAACGAGTTTTTTTTTTATATATGACTATCACAATGAGTTTTTTTTTCCTCTACCAAAGAACAGCGCAGCTTACAGTTCCACAGCCCGGCACTAGGTGGCGCAGCATCATTGTTGCTACCTTTGGTTGCTACAAAGCTTGCGTTCTAATGATAGATTCTATTTTACATTTAAGGTAAATGGATTGCATTTGCCTAATAAATGCCCAAATTATTGGTAAGTGATGCCACTACTTGCGAACTTGGCTATAATCCTCTCGATTTTTATTGGATTATGTAGAATAGGTACGTCTGTCACTGCCTACAAGGAACTCAATCATGGGCTTAGCTATTCTGTGGCATTAAGTAATATTATCTTATGGCTTGGTATCTGGTTAGTTTAGAAGTAAGAGCGGAAGAGTCCAACAGTAGCTCGGACCCAGAGCGGCGCCGTCCTCCCTTGCAGTTCGCGGGAGCACTCTGAAGCGTAATCGTGGAGTCGGGAACATTCATCATGGAGTTTCTCCTTAAAACCACAGACTTCATTTATTAACAAATATGGAAACAAAACTTGACACCCTTTCAATGTATTTAAACATAAATGCTGTGTGTTCTTTTAGTCACTGGCTAACTAGTAACAAAAAATATATAAAAAAATACCGCCTTTAAAATAGCCCAATATCGATTTGAAACAAATTAGTAGGTAGCGCTCACCGAAGTATATTTGGATATACCTATGAAATTTCTATGACTATTTTCCAGTTGTAGGCGGTTATTTTGAAGATAGTTAAATTTTTTTATGTTTTTTTTTGCGTTTTTTGTTAATATTTTTTTAATTTATGCAATTAACAAAAGTCTTAGTGACCTAAACCGCTTAACACTTTTAGCATGAGTATAAAATTTGAGGGTTGCCTCGATTTCATCAGATTCTTACTTGGTGGTAATAAAGTAATAAACCCTTGATACGACCCTTGGTAAGAGGCCTTTGTGGCTTTGGAATAATAAAAAATAGCGAAAATCGGCCCACAATCAGCAGAGATATCGGTGAACATACATAAAAATACAGTTGAACATAGAACCTCCTCCTTCTTTGAAGTCGGTTAAAAAGAAAGAGTAATAAAATTTAACAGAAACTCTATCCAGTTACCTGTAGATCTGGTGAGACAGTAAAGATGGCCGCTTGAGCCTCCAGGTCTCGCTTCACGGACCGCTCCCCCAGGTTGGCTGATCCGACCAGCGTCGCCCAGGGGACCCGACTGCCCGGAGGATAGTACCTTTAAATGTTTAAATAAGTAATCACAGCACCTGGTGCACTTTTAAATACAATTTTACAACCATTATGAAACCAAATTAAACTATTCTGAAAAAACCTTTGCAAAAACCATTGATATCTGGTATGACGCTTTGTGCCTATATATTTCTATAGCATTTCTTGAAAAAAAAATAGACGCTTACTCAGCAAGGAAAGCGAGTTGCAGTCACAACTTTTGCCATGTGCAAACTACTGGCGTGTGTAGTCCCGACCTATATTGTCTTTATGAAAGAAACTGATGTAACCACGGGCGTAGCGTATTTTATGTACTTTTAGTCGGTTTATTTTCTTGAACCGCCCTCCCTCCCCCGATTCTAAAACCTGGCTACGCCCGTGGAAGCAACATCTTGTGATATGTGGTACTGATTGATTCAAGTTAAACTTACCATAAACCCTTGGCGTGGAACGTCCAGTCCGGTCGCTCATACTCCAACAATTGCACTCTATTTGTGTGATTACATTCCTCCACTCTGTTCCAAAACCTGAAAAATTTCACACATCACAATTACTTACAAAATATACAATAATATCAAGTTTTCTTTGACGTCAATAACTTAGAAATAATACTTATTATGAATAAGGACTACAATGTTTGAGGAAAATTCATCATCAGTTTCTGCTGCATCGTCAGTTTATACTGTACTACTTCTCAAACAACACTTTTCGATTTGGTGTGATGGGCCGGAAACAAATCTAAATTGTGAAACAATCGGACTAAATATCAAGTTTTAATAGAATGTTAATCGTGCAATATCAATTCTACCATTTTATATTTTTTCCTATTTAATTAGGTAAACAATAGAAACAATACATACTTTCTCGCTATCAACGAGTATGCGTGAGGGATGCCGCCCGCCGGACCCGCCGCCCCCATGAAGCCATTTGCCTAGAAAAGAAATGTCCGTACTGTAATAGAGAAAGTAAATTATTTATTTCAGCATATAAGAGACTGTCGCACACAAAGATAATAATTATGTGACATTTATATCAATGTGTATCAATGCGTTGCGGCTTGCCGCAACTTTATGCTGAGTGGGGCCCATTTTACACCATATCGGTACTATTGCTAAGTATATTGTATTTCTTCCTATTATATATCAACGTGTATGGAATGTGTGTAAATAAATGTTTCTCTCTCTCTCTCTCTCTCTCTCTCTCAATGTCTCTTTCATCAGCCAGCACAAATCACTAAGCAACTGAGAAAATTCTTAAAATTTTAATTGGAATAATTAACTGTTGGTCCAAATTAACTTGCACCATTATAAAGTTGTTTTTAACTTCTCTTGTGCTGCAGAAAATACATATTCTCCTTTTACAGCCAGAACCTAGTAAAATCTGCATTACTTAGAACACTGGTATTTTTCAGTTTCCGCAAGCAAGAGGTTAATCAAAACTCACATTGGGATGTGCCATCAGCAAGCTTATGTTAGCTTTACATTCATTCAGGAGAGTATCGGCATATTCTCCGGTCAAGTTGAAATACCCCGTGGCCAGTCTAATGAGTGAGTCAGGAGGGACTGACCCCAAGATCCCTTGTGTCACTCTTTCATCTTGTCTTATCTCGTATTCACCCATTTGTATGAGAGGAAACACCCATGTATCCTTATCAGGATCTGAAAGCAAGAAAAAAACTTATTTAGGCCAAATATTTGAGTGTTTGTTTTGAATGTGACATGGAAAACCTACAACATACAAGTATGCATATTTGAATTCTGCCATCTTGACATTAAACTTTGTTACCATTGAATGAAGTAGATTTGTCCTGCTTGTCTTTCCATCTTAGAATGAGGTTTAGTATCTTCTCGTTAACCTCACGGATCAGAGCTTCTCTCGTCCCAAACTTTACTTCAGTAAATCCTTCCTTGACACATTTCTTGCTATGATTACTTATTTCCTCTGTAAGAACAAATTATTGGCTTTAACAAGATTATTTGTGTATGTATTTGTATGATTATAAAGCCTGTTTCAGTAATTAAAGAGTGTGATTTTTATACAATGTTTAACCACTTTTAATTGTTTTACTTACACAAATCATTATAATAAGCATTTGAATAATAAAAAAAACAAAATAAAATAAAACAAAATAGTAACAACTTACATAATCATACCTATAAGTTCACAATAAAAATCAGCCACATCAGGATCATGAATTTCTATGTACCGGTCCTGCCTCTGCTGGAAATAATCATTGGAGCAATTGGCTCCACTCAGCAATACTGAATCATCAGCTATGTACAGTTTCATATGTTGAAGTCCCACAAGCTCGTTGTACCGGGATGGCAAAGCTTTAGACCATGTACCATGCAGGCGAGGAGTTTGATACAAAGAAATGTTGCACTGTTCAGGAACATCCGTCACAAACTCTTCCAACAAGCTCCGAGAGTTTACTTCCCCTCGTGTACCTCGCTGATAATCCAACAACACACTAAATTTCAAACTTTTATTCCTCATCACATTTTGTTTCGTCACTTTTAATAATTCTTTTTCCAGAGCCCCTGTGCCTATATATAAACTTGCAACTGATATCCGACGGTTAGCTGTCTTAAACTTCTCATACAGAGAATCGTAAAACTTCCTCGGATCAGTAATTATATTAATTTTAGAAGAATTTACAGCAAAACATGGTGCAACACTATATAACCAATTAAAGTAATGCAATTCAGCCGCTTTAAATCTTATAGTTAGATTACCGTTGATCAACATTTTTATTTATTAAAAAACTAGCTAAAGAAACGTTAATGCATACTAAAGAGTATACAGAAATCTCACAAACAGAAAATTCACAGCACAGCCCGCACAGTTCAGCCGCTCAAATTTTTTTGTCAACTGTCAAGTAAAAGTCAAACAAAACTGACACTGACAGGAGTTACACTGACATTTCTTGTGTAGGGCGTAACATAACCGTAAGTATGCGTTATTTCGATGTCGATAAAAATGCAACGTAATCGGTATAAATTAGAAGTATGTACGTTACTAAGGAATGCATTTTTGTGAAAGTGCATACTTTCAATCGAAGTTATGTGACGTATTCACTATTAAAGATCCTCAAAGTAAATAACATTATTTAAATTATCTTTACGTAATATTTATTGCACGTACTTATTTGTATTTTCTTATGTGTCAAAAGTTTTGTTAAACAAAATAAAATGTTTCAGTGAATATACTATTTTAATGAATATATAAGTACAATGTTATACCACGCACAAATATAAATGTTTCTCAAAACAAATTTTACTTAACTATATACTTTTAGGGGAATAATTTTCTTTCAGCACTTCATCTTGATTAATGCCGTAATATATCTTATCATCTCGAATGTATGCCCAAGACATTCTCTTTGACGAAAAGTGAATGCCGACGTCTCCATTTTGTGAAAGAGTTATTGCGCCCGCTGTGTTATTTAATCTTTCAGTCATGCCTGAAACGAATATAGAATTGTATTCAATACATTTTGAAAAACAAAATCTATCCCTGTCTGACTCACCGTTTACGGACTTTTTAGTGGCGATATCAGCATTGGTTCCGTCTCTCATTTCATTGATAATTCTGTGAGCCAAACAATATTTAAGAATCGACTCTCCATGACCTGTAAAATTCGAAAACTTAAGTGTAAAATCACTACATTCGAAATTAAATTGATCACTTTGGTCACCAAGAAAGTTCAGTGCCTGTGGTTGAAACGCCGCCAACATTGTCATCTGCATAAGTTCCACTTCCGATTTGTGGTGTGTCACCAATTCGACCAACCGCCTTCCCACTCATACCCCCGGTACTAGTTGCTACCGCTACATGACCAGCTGCATCAACTGCCACAGCACCAACTGTTCCCACACCACCCTAAAAAATATTCAAATGTTTCATCAATGTTCTTAGTAATTCATAATTAAATCTTATTTGTTTGTTTTTTCAATTGTTTATCTTAATCAGATCAGATACCTCATCTTGAAGACCAATTTCTGTTTTTCCGAAGACACCGTGATTCAAAAAATCTTCTAGAGCGTTCTTCGCATGTTGAGTTATCAAGGAATCTGGTGGAACCGTTTGAAACCCCTAAAAATATTCACTTTTAGCAAAACATTGCAAAATAAAAAATACGGAAAAGTTTTAACATTTCCCAAAGGCCTACCTTCTCCAAAGCAAATATTTTAGCACCTTCAGCACCTAATAACGAGTGAGGAGAGTCTGTTAAGACCTTATGAGCGATGCTAATAGGGTGTAAAAAGTCTTTGACTAAAGTTACAGCACCAACATCAAGATTTTTCCCGCACATGATACTGGCTTCCATTTCCACCTCTCCACGAAGATTCAGTACAGAACCATAACCTGTAAAATATGGAATTCATTCTTCTTTTTCAACACGTGAAAAAAAAGTATTAACTATGTAATTAAAAACGATAATTTGATTTTTGCGCGAAAACATAGTCACCCTTAAGTCACGGATATGTTTTAAAGTAAGTAAATAGGTTTACTTCTACTTATTTGATAAAGTATACCTGCGTTGAAATTTTCGTCCAACTCCATAGAAACCACAGCCGCCTCGACTGCTTCTAGGGCACTGCCACCAGCCTCCAATACTCGATGCCCAGCGATTACTGCGGCTTTGGTGCCATCTAGTTTTCCCTTGACACGACTTTGAGGAATGTCTCCGGCTCCACCATGTACGATAATTATTGGCTTCATTTTACTCAATATTACCAATATTAATTTGGCCTTAAAGAAAACACAGCTTGATTTTACTTAATGAAATAAAAAATGAGTGCAGACTGAATAAGGCAATAAAGATTAAATAAAACGGTACGTACCGCGCGTATCTTAACGTTATCAAAGTTGACTGAAGTAAACGCTACCTAGCAAAAGTAATTCGACTCCGAGCATAAATCATCAGTTAATTATCCTGTCTAAGGCTTAGCGCGCATTGCGGTGCGCTTAGTTGCAGTTTGATCTCGCAAAAATCTGTGATGTATGAACTTCAATTATTTCAAAAATCTGTGATTTGTTATAAATAAATAATAAATAAAATGTTTTTTTTTTTCAGATTATAATTCCATATTATGTTAGTATCAGTGCTTACAAAACTAGTGTTAGTCAACATTAATAAATAACTAAGCGGGCTAGTCACTGACCCAGAGTGCACTCAAGTATAGATGGCCATAATTGCGTGCACCCCGGTCCAGTGCAAGATGAGCCGGCTGTCAAGTCTGTCAGCTATAACAGCTAGGAGGCTGTTGCGGCTAGCGCGCACCCGGGCCAGCGCGGTTGCGCAGCGCGCGCGCAGGATGGCGGGCAGCCCGGCCACGCGCGCGTGCGCGAACATAGCCGACGCGCTGCACCAGCGCGGCAGCCGCAACAGCGCCCTGAACGCGTTATTGAACTGGACCCGTAAGGCGCTAAGCGACCGTTGCGTGTGACTAGTCCATAGGCCAGCGGTATATAGCGACGTACAAAAAGCATTAAATAATGTAATTTTAACCGGGATTGTGCAGCGTCTAAACCTATGGGCAATCATATTGGCTCTGGTCGCCAGCGCCCTACGTTCCCGCTCCATGTCCTGATCATCACTCAGGTTGTCTGTGACCATGTGCCCCAGGTACTTGAAAACCTTAACTCAATATATTTGTTGCGGTGCGGCACCGCACGGTTTTTTGCATTCTATGAACTTGAGTCAAACCCCGCAGTAGTGCTCGCGCAGCCACGAGAGGATGTTGGCGCTGAACGCTCCGTTCGATGACGCGGCTTTTTCTTCAAACATTCTAGGAATTCATTCAATTTTGAAACTTTTTTGGAAACATTTGCTTGCGTTTCTGTTTTCTTGCCTTTAATATTAAATAAATTGAAATTCGTAGCCTAGTTTCGTAGTCCATGCTGTTCGGCCTTCCGCTACGAAAGCTGAGAACGAATGGCAAAACTTGCGCCTGTTCAGCCGCACGGTTTTATAACCACAACCGCAACTCCAAGTACCGCAATGTGTGCTTATCCTTAAGCGCCCTGTAAACGATCAAATTGTTTGTCAAATTTTACGTGTTTGTCAAATTATTTGTTAGTGTACGGCTGTGTTTGAGGCGTTTGTCAAACAATCTACGTGTTTGATGCGTTTGATGAAAATCTAGATTGATGTCGAGTGTACGACGGTGTTTGTCAAACAAGATCTCGGTAGAAGAAGTTTGACAAATAAATTGGTCAAGCAAATTTGACCGTTTGCGCAGGGCGCTTTAACAAATTTGTTTGATATTTGGTTTGATCGTTTAAGCTTATGTTTGATGAAAACGTGAAGTTTGACAAACAAGTTTGTCAAACTTTGATGGTTTACAGGGCGCTTTATACTGAGTTGTTCGTACACAGATAGGTAGATGGACAGGCAGTCACGACAAGCTCAAGTACCTAGCTACAATGGGGACTATCGTTTCTTTGCTCACCAGTTGGTGCCACTGTTGACTAAGGTCCAGAGGTATAGCAGCTGTCAAAGGCGACTTTATAATAATATCGGCGCTGAAACAAAGTTTTAAATCTTGAATCTCATTAAGTTTATCAATAATAAGTAACCATCATCATATCAAGTAGCTATGCACGTTAAGTATGTACGTTACTAAGGAAAGCATTTTTGTGAAAGTGCATACTCTCAATCGAAGTTATGTCACGTATTCACTATTACATGTAGGTCTTGTTACCTTAGGCTCTGTCTACCCCGTAAGGGATAAAGACGTGATTTGTGAATGTATGTATGTATGTATGTATGTATGTATTCAGTATTAAAGATCCTCAAAGTAAATAACATTATTTAAATGCTGTTTACATAATATTTATTGCACGTACTTATTTGTATTTTCTTATACGTGTCAAAAGTTTTGTTAAACAAAACAAAAGGTTTATTTTATTTTATTTTATTTTATTTATTCATCAAACAATTTACACAGCATTACATAAAGCGCTGGAAAACCTAATTTTAACAAGTACATACCATTAAATACATTCATCAAATAATTTTATAACATAAAAATAAATTTTAACCAAAAACGCTGATTTTATGACAAGCTCCCTAAAAATAAAATAATTCTAGACAGAAGTGCCACCCAACGATCAGCGAACACATCAGCATCCTGGATCTTGGACAAAAACTCATTTAGTAACGCTATTGCCCTGGGCGTTGGACAGTTCTTGGCTCTACGAGTTCTTAACCCCGCCACCGCACAGGATTATTGACTCTATTTTGCAACAAGTTTCAGTGAATATACAAATTTAATGAATATATAAGTACAATGTTATACCACGCACAAACGAGTGGTGTAAGACGGATATTTCATAAAATTATAAGTATTATAAATGTTTCTCAAAACATATTTTACTTATATACTTTTAGGGGGATAATTTTCTTCCAGCACTTCATCTTGATTAATGCCGTAATATATCTTATCATCTATAATGTATGCCCAAGACATTCTCTTTGACGAAAAGTGAATGCCGACGTCTCCATCTTGTGAAATAGTTATTGCGCCTGCTGTGTTATTTAATTTTTCAGTCATGCCTGAAACGAATATAGAATTGTATTCAATAAATTTTGAAAAACGAAATCTATTCCTGTCTCGGACTCACCGTTCACGGACTTTTTAGTGGCGATATCAGCATTGGTTCCGTCTCTCATTTCATTGATAATTCTGTGAGCCAAACAATATTTAAGAATCGACTCTCCATGACCTGTAAAATTCTAAAACTTAAGTGTAAAATCACTACATTTGAAATTAAATTTATCACTTTGGTCACCAAGAAATTTCAGTGCCTGTGGTTGAAACGCCGCCAACGTTGTCATCTGCATAAGTTCCACTTCCGATTTGTGGTGTGTCACCAATTCGACCGACCGCCTTCCCACTTATACCCCCGGTACTAGTTGCTGCCGCTACATGACCAGCTGCATCAACTGCCACAGCACCAACTGTTCCCACACCACCCTAAAAAATATTCACATGTTTCATCAATGTTCTTAGTAATTCATAATTAAATCTTAATTGTTAAAGCTTTTGATTTTTTTCTATTCAACTAACGTAGGTATTCAAATCAGATCAGATACCTCATCTTGAGGACTAAATTCTGTGTTTCCGAAGACACCGTGATTCAAAAAATCTTCTAGAGCGTCCTTCGCATGTTGAGTTATCAAGGATTCTGGTGGAACCGTTTGAAACCCCTAAAATTTTTCACTTTTAGTCATTGACGTACAATAAACAACTAGACTCCCAATCACGCTCAAAAACTGTCCGAAGCAAAAGTCTGAACACACGTCTATTGTTCAGTTTTGGCTCAGTTGTGTTTCGACCGCGCTTTGATAACAATGTATATCTCTTTCGCACCGTAATCTTACTATTGAGAACAAAAGAGACAGGCAGGTTTCCAGCGCGTGGCGTCGTGTCATTACTTCTCACGATCCTACGCCATTGATATTAAACATTACTGCCACGAAATAAGGTGTCAATTTGAACGAATATGTTAATGTTATCTGTCTAAGTCGATGTATTGACACACACAACACATAGACAAAGCAACTCGGACGTTTCTTGAGGAACCTTTGTTAGCGACTGAGAGTCTAGTTGTTTATTGTAAGTCAATGCTTTTAGTTGAACATTGGAAAAAAAAAAATACGGAAAAGTTTTAACATTTCTCAAAGGCGCTATACCTTCTCCAAAGCAAATATTTTAGCACCTTCAGCACCTAATAACGAGTGAGGAGAGTCTGTTAAGACCTTATGAGCGATGCTAATAGGGTGTAAAAAGTCTTTGACTAAAGTTACAGCACCAACATCAAGATTTTTCCCGCACATGATACTGGCTTCCATTTCCACCTCTCCACGAAGATTCAGTACAGAACCATAACCTGTAAAATATGGAATTCATTCTTCTTTTTCAACAAGTGAGAAAAAAGTATTACTTATGTAATTATAAAACAATAATTTGATTTTCGTGCGAAACCCTTAAGTCACGGATATGTGTAAAGTAAGTAAGAAGGTTTATTTCTGCTTATTTCATAAAGTATACCTGCGTTGAAATTTTTGTCCAACTCCATAGAAACCACAGCCGCCTCGACTGCTTCTAGGGCACTGCCACCAGCCTCCAAAACTCGATGCCCAGCGATTACTGCGGCTTTGGTGCCATCTAGTCTTCCCTTGACTCGACTTTGAGGAATGTCTCCGGCTCCACCATGTACGATAATTATTGGCTTCATTTTACTCAATATTACCAATATTAATTTGGTCTTAAAGAAAACGCAGCTTGTTTTTACTTAATGAAATAAAAAATGAGTGCAGACTGAATAAGGCAATAAAGATTAAATAAAACGGTACGTACCGCGCGTATATTAACATTATCAAAGTTGACTGAAGTAAACGCAACGTAGCAAAAGTAATTCGACGACGAATTTCGTTTCTGCTTCTTTGTCTTCCACCAACTCCAATTCTACTTTTTACTACATTGTAATCATTTGAAAACATAAATGTACCTTAATAAATTACTCAGTTATCTTATCTCTTTATGGAAAAAGAACGAGATAAGTAGGCACATGTAAAACTACACGTCTCACATTCATATATTATGTAGTTACGATAGTTTCAACTTAGTCCTTGGTAATTTCGACTTAAAATTAGAAACAAGGATACCTATTTAAGAATTAAGGTCTCCTTCTAACGACGCTGGTCCTATGCGCGGCATCGAAACGACTAAATGGAATACAGTTTTAAGTTTATATTGTTGTTCAAGTTCAATCGATTAAAAAAGATTTTGTTAAAAATGGTAACATAAGTATAATTAAAATCATAATTCGTTACAGAATTCGAATTTGAAACACAAATGATGGATGACGTACCTCTGTATTATGTAAATTTGTTCTGCTACTTCACGTATCCTACGATAATATCATATACTGAGGCACTTTATTAGTTTTATTGTAAGTCCCTACTTTTAGTAAAAATATTCGTGCCTCCACAAACGAAACTGACTGAAAGAACTCTTGTATTTATATTCCTTAATCACGACAAAACTGAAACTAAATCGAAATCAAGCATTTCATGTTTTGCTTTGGAAACAAAAGTCATTGTTTGTCTGTCTTGCCAAACAGAATAAAAAAAATACTAGGTAGGTACTTTTACGATTAAAATACATTATCGACCACATCTAGTTATGTTCTTTTCCGATTGAAATCGGTTTTAGCTTAAAAGTGTAAACTAGACTTTACAATATAATGGAATGTGAGTGAATGAGTACCTTGACATAAAGTGAAGTGAACGAATGAAGAATGAATTTAAACCAATCCAATTCAAAGAAAAATGGTGGATGGTGGTTCGTGAGTAAGAAGTGGTAATGGAAACACTTCCAATTAAAATGTTTTAACTGTGATTATTAGTTAAAATAATGATAAAATGTCGACTCCAGCGTCAGATCGAAAGTATGGCGCGCAAAAGATACGCCTCACAAGTACGTAGATATTTAATATTTGAAATACTTCCGCAATTCGAATGGTGTGAATATTTTGCTTTTGGTTACAATCTATGTACTCAATATTGTTTTAATTTACAGTTTTGTGCGCAAGAAACTTGGCCAGGAGAGATCTTTTTCGTAAGTGTATCTTTATATTTATTCTATTGTTATCAGTATGCAAATGGAGGTCTTCCTCAAGGTCTGAGAAATATGCCAGTGAGGTTTTGTACGTAGGAACGCGAGATTGACGTGCGAACACAAATTGCTCCCGAGATAATTTAGTGATTCAGTTTGGTTACGTTCACTAAAACGCACATATCCAATACTTACTTGTTGCTAGTTCATAAGTCTCATAAATTGTATTATAAGTAATATACATATCTGTTCTAATTGTAGGAATGCCAGACCCATTTGCCAAAATATCTGTGAATGGAAATGGCCAGGTTTACTCTACAACGGCGGTGAAAGCAACCCTGGATCCAAAATGGAACACCCATTATGACTTATATCTCACCAAAGGGGATGGAATCACTATCAGGTAACACAGTTTTTTTTTTTAATGTGATTAATTTACTTGTGTTGTACTTACAAGCAATGGTGTGCGGAGAGTAAGTTAATACTCCAATAAGTAGTGTAACTAGGTACTCATGATTAAAATTTACCATCAGGTAGGTAAATTAGAGCAGTGATTAGCTCAGTATATGATTAGTATATGGTAGTATATGGTACTCTTAACACCTCTGGCTGTAAGAGTTAAATTCAAATATTTTTTAAAGCATTTAACACTACTAAATGTCTGATTGTGTATGGCTGTATATGACATTTCTAATTGTATTTCAATGATAAATTTTATCGATAATACATTACTTATGAATATTGATTTCTATCTTTTCCTTTTAGCATTTGGAATCAGCGGAAAGTCCAAAAAAGGCAAGGATCAGGGTTCCTTGGTTGCGTCCGTATTCTGCCATCCACAGTGCACAAATTAAAGGACACAGGCTGTGAGTCATTCTCCCTTATTAAATTTCATATGGATAGGTATGGGCTAAATTTTATGTAGAATGCTAAGTTCTTAGTATAATTGTAATATTATTTATTAGTCATGATGTGCTGTATGCTTGTTAATTCTTCGGCTTCTTTGTATGATTATCAAAGACTTGTACTTGTCAAAGCTCTCTTTATTTGTTTTCACACACACACAAATCACGTCTTTATTTTCCTCTTCATTAAAGTTAAAGTTAACTTGTACAAGGGTTTCTTGAAATTATCATTAAAAATTTTGAGATGTCTCATAGAATTCTTGAAAACTGCATCTAGTCAAATCTCTTGCTTTTTCAGATCAATGTCTCGAGCTCTGCGAGGATGGTTCTGGTGAGACTTGTGGGGTTAGGGGCCAAGTGATAGTCTCTCTGTTGTCTCGAGATGGGGCCAGGGGAGAGCCTGCGTCCGCGGCAGGCGAAGGCTCCCCGCTGGCCGTGGTCGGCCCCGCGGGCGAAGTCCGGGCTCCCCGAGAGCCTCCCATACAAAACATTGCCCCACAACCGCTGCCACAGCACTGGGAAGAGAGGTTCACGTCGAGTGGCAGGTAATTAGAGTGTCATGTTTTATTTACCCGCAATTAGCATATTATGTTTCTAAATTATCTAATAACTAGCGACCCGCCCCGGCTTTGCATGGTATATTTTGCATGTATTATACATATAAACCTTCCTCTTGAATCACTCTATCTATTAAAAAACCCGCATCAAAATCCGTTGTGTAGTTTTGAAGATATAAGCATACATACGGACTTGGGGACAGAAAAAGCGACTTTGTTTTATACTATGTAGTGATAGTGATAGTGAAGAGATGCTTAGTGTAGATTGCAAACTATGTAACAATGTTTGGTCACGCTTTAGCCATAATTATGCATGCATGTTGATTTTTACATTTAATGAGAGTCAAACTGAAGGTTGCATCTAATTTCTACAGTAGATTTCTAGATCATTGTACACTTTCTTCATTTTTGTTTACTGCATATCAGTCAGTTGTATGACATCACATCTTGTTTACAAACAAAACTGAAATACACTGAGGGAAGTTTAAACATAATACAGCTTTGTTGTGATTTCAGAGAAACAGATCAAATTCTGGCATGCATCAGTCCTTAAATGGTGTTGGAATGATAGAATATGCCTGTCAGAAGGGGTTTTATCTTGGATATATGTATTATCAGATAGACAAACTTTGTATTTGGACTGTAAACATTACCATTCTTGTTTGAAATACTGATAACCTACTAAAGTTTATGGTGGCTCTATGCCAGTGGTTCCTAACCTTTCAGACATGAGGGACCATTTGACAAAATTTCTGTCTTGCCATGGACCACCTAGTAACTACATAATATCTAACGTATGGCTTTGATCGGCCGCAGTGGACGGAATTGCACCTTAATGTGTTGTCTGGTTGGCACTTATTTAATTATTTTTTAGATTGGCACTGTGGACCACTGGATGTTTCCAGGGACCACCAGTGGTCCGCGGAGCACCGTTTAACAACCACTGCTCTTGGAAAGTACTGCATTCAACAAACTCGGTGGATTGTAAATGAACTAGATATGTGATTTATACTCTCTAGGTCAGGGGTGGCGAACCTTTTTTGGTGGATGTGCCATTTATTCACAAATAAAGTAATATTTGGCTCTGACCTGTCGTCAAAGACCCTGTTGTCTTAAGAGTGTGTTGTTATTTTACCGTTATATGCCCACATTGGCCGTTTTCCGCCCTATTTCATAATAAAAGAATCTCAAGTTGGTGATTTAATGGACAAAATAGTATATTTCATTACGAGTGCGGAATGCCTGTCATTGCAGAGTTCCGACAAAATGTCTACCCGAGCCGAGGCGCAGCCGAAGGTGAGGGTTGACAGTCGGAACAAGTTGCAATGACGGTTCCGCACGTGTACTGAACAACTATTTTTAATACAGTTGCGAAAAAATGAAGCAATTTAATAAAATAATAAAAACACAATAAACTCAACTAATCATTTATTTCTAACAAAAGTTATAAATAATTCACATATACATTGAAATTGGTACAGTTTTTTATACTAACTGGGGAAGTTTTAGGTTGCATATTTACTGTTTGAGACTTTAGTTATAAAACCGCCCGATTGTCGTTTTAAGAATGCATTTAGTTTAGGGTATTCACTTATATCCACGTTGTTCCTTATTTTCAGCATATTTATTATCATCGAAAACCTCAACCATAACGTAGAAGGTTTTAATTTTGCTGAGAGTTCGGAGAAGTATGCCAACATAACATTTCCTGAAAAACTATTTGCTTTTTTCTTCGAGTTCCGGTGGTGATAATTCAAATAAAATATCGTCGAAATTTCTGATTTTGTGCAACAAACTGTTGTGGAAAATGGCGCCAACCGTAAAAGAATATATAAGCAGAGATTTTTTTTTGTTTTCTTCACCCATTCTGGGTAGGCAAAGGGAACTATGCCCATACAGCCAAGTCTTCAGTAGTTTTTTTTTTTTATATGAAATGAAAATGAAATTAAATGAAATTAAACCTAACCTAACTCATTAAATCAAATCATTTAATCTGATATTGAAACAAATTAGTAGCTTCTTTTTAGAAATATTTGCATAAATCATAAAAACTTCTATGATTTTTTTTAGTAAAAACTTCGTTGTTGGTTTTTTTCTTTTTAATAGACATTATTTTGACAGTTGGGAAAGAGAACGCACGAGTGCGGAAAAGGTAAAGAAAAAGCTCGAGTGTGTAATAGCCCACATCCCGAACGCTATACGTCCCTGCAATACGCCACTTTTTGAGCAACTGTATTAAAAATAAACCTTTTTTATTATTGGCGTGCCCAAATTATTTTGAAGCGTGCCAACAGTGGCACGCGTGCCATTGGTTCGCCATCCCTGCTCTAGGTAATAGTTTTAGCTATATTTAGTATAGGTGGTATAGGTGGAAAATGGAATCAAAATAGTGATCGGTTGCTAGCCTCATCGCCTAAAACATGATTCCTATGATTTTCGCCCATTCCCTCGAAGGGCTTTTACCATCTGCACGGGTAGACAAGCAACTGGTACATTATATGTTTTTCCTTGCTCCCGGACCAGCATGGAAGTATAAACGACATTACGTGCTATAAATGGCATTATATTTTGGCAGTGGGTGACTTCTGCTCACATTACGGCAAGTCTGGCAATGTATTAAAACTTGTAGGTTTTCTCTTGCTAGTCTAAACTGGGTCTAACATCAAGTTCTTGGCTGGTTGGTCAGTTTTCTCTTTGGCTCCAACTGGGATGTATATTTGCAGGCCGTACTACGTTAACCACGCGCTTCGCCGTACGCAATGGGAGCGTCCGTCGCCGGAGCCGGGGAGCCCGGTGGCGGCCGCCCCGCCACCCGCGTCGCCATCGCCGCCCGCCCCGCTGTCGCCGCTGTCGCCAGTGTCGCCAGTGTCGGCGACTTCGCCGACGTCGCCGCTGCCGCCGACGCCGCCCGCGCCCGCGACGCCGTCCACTCCATCGCCCACTTCCGACACCGATGTGAACAACGCCACGTCTATATCTATGAGGTATGGTTTTTTATAACAGTAAAGCTTTATTAGTTGAGTTTCATGACATCTGTTGTTTTTTTTAAATCCTCTGTTTAACGTATCATATTTACATTTGAGTGACTATACTAGCCTCATTGGTGGACTCTAGTTACAAACCCATCAAATACTTTCCTGTATACCGCCAAATTTTCTGACAGCAAAGAACCTGTATATTCTTGTCTCTTCTTAACATCATGTTTAGGTACTTCTCTATTAAACAAGTTCAAAATCAGCAATGAACCAGCTAAAATAAGATCGTTATGTCGTATATACTGACTGCTAGCTGCAGAAAATTCAGTTATTTTGTCTCTGACGGAAGAATCACTTACATTCCGTCTGCTAATTACATTAGACTACTTTTTGCAATCTTTCAGCCCCAGCTTGTTATCCTTCTTACAATCTATTCACATTTGTCTTTTCAAGGTTCACCTCAATGCGAAACAAAGGAATCTTTGTAATATCACTCTGTCGTCTGTCTATTGAGACTCTTAAATATATGTAACGTCGTTTCTGATAAGATTTGTAGAAATCTCTACAATTTTTATTCAATACTCAAATAGGCTATACTATCCTTTTGTACCTGTATCCTTTTGGGAGATAATCTTAGGAGTCATGTTATAGGCGATGGGTTGCTAGCCCATTATTATTTTGATTCTATTTTCCACCTATATGCCCACAATCATGCTAAACACATGTAACACAGAACCTAGGCTCTCTCTGTCCGTAAGGGATAAACACGTGATCTTTGTGTGAGTATTCTTTTGTAAGCCAGAATAAATAAATAAATCTACGTTCTAGTATAATTTCTATTAAATTATACCCATTTCAGAGAATTAAAAAAATACAAAAGATGGCTTTCAATCTTGTCTCGTATCCAGCACTAGGCATAAAGGTTATTATGGAATCGTTTTAATGTCAAATATAAATATTTTTTAATAGCTGTGAGGACTTGAGAATAGCGTGGCTAAGAAGTCTGTTGTTGCAGGCCGGAGCCGCAGCCGCAGACGGCGGCGCGGCGGGCGCCCGCGTCCCCGGCCGGCGCCGCCTCCGCCGCGCCGCTCGCCGCCGCTGACCTGCCGCCCGGATACGGTAACAAACTGCGTTTCTGCTTCAGCTACTTCCACTATAACACCAGTAACAGTCCGCAAACGAGCCCCGACGGACCTTTAACATGTTCCCCTGCCACGCGTAACCAATGCCTACGAAAAGAGAACCCGAGACTCGGATTCTTGGTGCTGTTTTGACAAATTAGAGGCCATCCATGAAGACCATGTATAACGTCATCGCAATAAGCTATAAGGGATGGAATTCAGTTAGTTGGTGTCGTGAGTTAGTCTTAATGTGAGACGAGACAGCACTCAATCACGTTTGTTTTCTATCGTCTAGCTCCGTTTTTCTATAATGTGAAAGAGTACAACTGTCGTACCGCACCCCAATTCTGGGCCTTCATTTTGGTATCAGCCGTGCTTTTCCCACATGCAATTTAATATCCACGAACCAGATCGTACAACACTTTATTTACTCTACAGAAATGCGTACAACTGCCCAGGGCCAAGTGTACTTCTACAACAGTGCGACGGGCTCGAGCACGTGGCACGACCCGCGCGTGCCGCAGCACCTGCGCCACTGCTCGCCGGCGGCCGGGCCGCTGCCGCCGGGCTGGGAGCTGCGCCACGCGCCCTCGGGGCGGCCCTATTTCGTCGACCACAACAACCGCACCACACAGTTCACTGACCCGCGGCTCGCGCTCACCGCTAGACATGTGAGTTGTCTTTTTTAAGTCTTCTAATTTGACTTTCCTAGCACCTGCTGCAACTTGCGAGTGCTGTAACCGGTACCGCTCGCCGGGATCTATACGAGATATCTCAGAATTATTCAGAAGTATTTCAGCAGGTGATTGATTGAACATTTCTGTTTAAGTGTTTCAAAATTAAGTCAGCCTTGTGACGCCGTACCGTTTGAACGGCGACCGACGTGTGGAAACATTATTTCGACCACAATTAGAAAATATTGTAAAACGTTAATTATTACATATTAATTTTAAAAGACAATGAATAGGCTCTGTGGTATAAAGGACCCCCAGCTCTTTTGAAGAACAATTTTCTTACAAAATGACTAATAACTTGGTGCTTGCCTACCTTGAAAAACAACTTGCCTGGCGTTGCCGACGTATTATTTCGCTTTGTTAGCATGTGTCGTATTGGCAGCCGCCTCCCGAGCCTGCGCCGGCGGCGGCGGCGCCCGCCAGCGAGCCCGCGGACGCGGACGCACTGCCGAAGTACAAGCGCGACCTGGCCGCCAAGGCCCGCGTGCTGCGCGCCGAGCTGCAGGCGCTGCAGCCGCAGACCGGACACTGCCGGGTAGAGGTAACCATCAACAAGGAACATTCTCTCTCTCCGTCTCTCTCTCTCTCTCTCTTTACACACAGTCAAATCCATCCAATTTCCCATCAAAAGGAAAATGTCGAATTTTCAATTTGACAGTTAAGTCTTATTGATATTGTATTTTATAAGGCGCAAAGGGCATCAGATATTTCCGAGTAAACACTCTTATTTTGTACGAAAAATATGTCTTCTTGAGGCATGGATGTTTAATATGTATTTATGAATGTTTAACTATTGCTAGGTAACTGTAGTACAGAATTTGCTTTGTTTGGAACTAGGTCAATTGGTGTCAATTGTCCAATGATATATACTAGTAAAACAGTTACCACATTTTATCACCGCTTGATAATATTGACGCACTAAATATTCTCTCGTAAAGTTTACCCTACAGTTGTAACCAGCAGCGGCGTTAGGGCCACTGACACCCCGGGCAGTAATATTTAGGCGCCCACTTAAGGACAGTATTTGGGGGGCCGAGGCCCCAGACCTCAGCGCCCCCCAAATTTGGCGCCCCGGGCCGTCGCCCCATCGCGCCCCCCCCTAACGCCGGCACTGGTTGTAGCACTCGCACTCACTCCAGGTATCCCGCAACGAAGTCCTCGAGGAGTCGTACCGGCTGGTGATGAAGCTGCGGGGCAAGGAGCTGCGCAAGCGGCTGCTGGTGAAGTTCCGCGGCGAGGAGGGGCTGGACTACGGCGGCGTGGCGCGCGAGTGGCTGCACCTGCTGGGCGGGGAGCTGTTCAACCCGCACTACGGCCTGTTCCAGTACGCCAACTCGGGCGACGACCGATACGCGCTGCAGATCAATGCTGATTCTGGGGTGAGAATTGGCATTGTTCAATTTTTTTAGTATACTTTATGATTGCAGATATTTTTGTAAAAGTACTTTGAACCTTTGTTTGACCGAACGACCCGGTTTTTAAACAGAATCCAGCATCGAATGTTTGCCACAAAAAAGAAAAAAAAGTTTAGCTATGGCAACTGTCACGTGTCACTGTCAAATCGACAAAACCATAGAGAAAGCCGTTTTTTTTTATAGCCAGCCGAACGAAGGCAATTGGGATTCTGTCTAAATTCACGAATTATCAAACAGCGAAAAAATATTTATTATTAATTAACAAAGCTACGTAAAAGCATAATATTCAAATTAGTTGCTTGAAATAGTCCATTTTAGCAAATAAAGGTGTTAAAAGCACAGCTTAAAAAAAATGAACAATGCCAATTTGTTCCATTGCCTGTGACTTCATCTGTCCTGTGGGAATCTTGTACTTTCACCGAATAAAAGTTATGGCTTATGTTAATCAGAGGAATAGGGTACTACCGTGTTTTAAGTTAACCCCGACACTTCCAAAGTTAATAGTTTTTATTACGTAAATAAATTAATGCCCTAGAATAGGTGGGTCACGTATCTCTGACGTTGGTTTTAGAAGTGTGCGTGAATATTGTAACTTATTGCTAATAAAAGTAGAGAGCAAGGTAAGATGATGTAGCTTTCTAGCGTTGTGGATTTAATCAATGAATTTAAATATCGAAGTTTACTGTTAATTACAAATTAAGTCAAAATTTCAAGTCTGAGTATTCGAAATGGAATGAATTGTTTAAGTATACGAAATGCGTTCTAAAACGTAGAAAAACGTCACGTGACCACCGCGAATTTTTTTTCAAATATTAATTAATGGTTAATTTTGTAAGCAGAAAATGTACAATAATCTTAAACTCCTGTGCCGCAGATTATATTATGAGATTAGTGTAAACTAGCATTGGTTAATGGTGTCAACTACGCAGGTGAATCCGGAGCATCTGTCGTACTTCCATTTCGCGGGTCGAATCCTCGGCGTGGCGCTGTTCCACGGGCACCAGCTGGACGCGGCGTTCACGGCGCCCTTCTACAAGCAGCTGCTCGGGCGGCCGATCACGCTGCGCGACATCCGCGACGTTGACCCCGAACTGCATCGCTCGCTCTCCTGGATGCTGTAAGTGGGCTCATTGGCCGTATGCTTGGGTTTTTTTGTGTTTTCTTAGCCGTACATGCTTCACTTCCCACGCAAAAAAAACACGTAAAAGTCCGTCAAGGGAACGGGCGAAAATCTTAGGAATCATGTTAAAGGCGATGCGGCTAGCAACCATCACTATTTTGATTCCGTATTCCACTTATTCGCCCACAATCGTGCTAAACGTGGCCAATAGGTCTTGTTACCTTAGGCACCCTCTTATCCATATCGATTCATATTATATCCAATTAATTTATTCATAGAGTAAGACGACTGGTGAAATTTTATCTTAAATAGCACTCGGGCTGGCAAAGCATCTGCAATACTGTATACGGTATGTCGCGGGTGAGCATGGGTCGAGATGCTTGCTTTACCATCAGGCTTACTCTTTTACTCGCTGTGTGACTAGTGGCTCATAAGCAGCAGCTCTTACAGGCATTTTTATTTACTGGATATCTTTGTTTATTACCCAAGGAGGTGGCATGCTAAATCTTAATTTTGTAATATTTTCAGAGAGAACAGCATTGCCGGTGTGATAGACACGACATTCTCTGTCGAGTGTTCGTCTTTCGGAGCCGTGCGTAGCGTGGAACTGCGGCCGGGCGGCGCCAACGAAGCCGTCACGGATGCCAACAAACGCGATTACGTGCGTCTCTACGTAGCCCACCGGTTCACACGCGGCGCCGAGCGACAATGGCTAGCTTTACAAAGAGGCCTCGCCGACATCATCCCGCCGCAACTCATGCGACCCCTGTCCCCCAGAGACTTGCAACCCCTTCTCGCGGGGCGAGCGGACCTCGACCCAGCTGACTGGCGTCGCCACACACGCCTCAAACACGTGACTCCCGACGCACCCATCGTCGGCTGGTTCTGGGAGATCGTGGAAGGCTTCGACGCTGAGATGAGAGCCAGGCTCTTGCAGTTCGTCACCGGCTCCCGACGCGTCCCGCTGGCCGGCTTCCGCGCGCTGCAAGGCTCTACCGGCGCCGCCGCTCCGCGGCTCTTCACGCTGCACCTGGTGGCGGACGCTTCCCCGGACTCGCTGCCCAAAGCTCACACTTGCTTCAACCGACTCGACCTACCGCCTTACCCGACAAAAGAAAAATTCCACGACAAACTGAAACAGGCCGTTCTAGAGACCGCTGGATTCGCTGTCGAGTGATGTATATCGATATTATTAAGCTTGTATATATTGCTGATGTGTATCGGATAGCCTTTCGAGTACTAAAGCTGATGCGACTAGTCTGAGTTGTGTTGAATAGGGAACGATAATGAGACTGAATGAAATTTTATAATTAGTAACATGACAAAGATGATATTTCCTTAAATTAGGCTAAATGCAAGTTGGGTTCAAAAGTCAAGTAAGGATAGGATTTAAAATTTTACAGGAATAATGCCAATTAGCTTTTTTTACTCTTGCTGCGCTGATTTGCAAAACTCAGGCTAAATAAGTATAGGTTCCCTTTGAATTGATTTGCGGTTCACTCGTTTGTTACTAATAAAAAGGAAAAGAAATATTCAAGACAACTGAGTTAGTACTTTAATTATCTAAGTTTATTACAATAGGTACTCAATAATTATTTTTCTTATAATCGTATAATACCTATCCGTAATGATTTTGTTTAGAATCTTTTAGCCTAAATATATCCAGTTGTAGGTGTTGGTTGCACAAAACTGTAGCAGAATGTTTTTGAAGTATATTTAACTGTCATTTCAGTAATTAATAATGCTCAAATCTATATTTTATATTATAGTAAGTTGTATTTGCCATATTATGAGCGGAAAACATTCTGTTTTCTAGTGAGTGGGCTTCCACATGCGTTATTCTCAGACTAATCAGGTAATTTAGTATAAATATAAACAGCACAAGTGTAATATTTGTAATGTAACTTTTTTAAATATTTATTTATGTATGTTGCGTTTTAATAACGATATTGACTAAGGAGCCTGCAAAGTGATATGTACAAAATACGCGAATTACTAAGTACCTATGTATTTTTGTAATCTATATTATATTTATATAATTTATTACGTTTGTGTCACCAGTACAAAAAACGTAACGACAACACTGGTTGCTTGTGAGGTATTTCGCTGCCTAAGTATTGGTTTGTAGGTAAATATAAAAAATACCTACTATTCTCCGTTTGCAAAAGGTTCTGTCTAAGGTTTGGTGCGATATAATTAATACAAAGCACTATTTAAGCAGCGATTTATCTCAAAGTGTTCAATTATTTCATGATTATTTCAGACAAGCTTAAGCTGTGGTGCCTTATTTGAGAATTGTATGTAAATAAAAATAGCAAATCACTGGCTGGCTGGAAAGGCTTACATGTTTAGTATTCAGGTTTATGCAACATTGAAGATTATCGAAAAGAATAATGCAGTTATTTTATAAAACGAAGTTAAACAGATCATTGCGTTGCGAGCCATTGAAGTGACAAGTTTTTATTTTGTCAATTAGTAGGTAAATTGTAATGGAGATTCCACTATTTTTGAATCAAACTCAAAATGAATTTATAATATCAAACTGATTTGGTATATGTATTTGTAAATATTTAAAGGTGACATATTGATTATAACCGATATTTATGTAAACAAGGATCAGTGCCTTTAATCTGATAAGTAAATAAATAGTTTTTAATTTTAAACTTGTATGACTGTTAGTGATATGAAATGATTTATTAGTATAATATTGAATTAACTGTATTTAAATCATTTAATTAAACTATTTTTGCACAAAAAAATAATTTGATTTTAATACATATTGCCGTCGCATCCACAAGTGACCCGGATTTTTGCTCCCGAGTATTGTGAGACTGTGTTGAAGTATTGTAAACGAATTATTATAATTTTCATAGCCGAGGAAACATACTACTGTAGCCCTTCTGACCCAACTTCGTAGTTGCTGCCCAACTGGTTGAGCCGTTGGGGATTTAAACTCCTAGTTGTTCCGTGGGGAACCTCTGACCCACGGCACAACTACGCCACTCAACTGATTCCAAGGCAAGGCTCCTAAACTGTTGGTGTTCGGGATTGTTATACAACTCACCTAACCTAAACCTATAGAATTCTACAGCAAGGCCATTTCAAAGCTACTGAGAAAGAAGCCAAGGTATACATATTTTATAAATACCAAACATTCGGTAGCTAGAAGTCACAAGTTGACCTAAACCAATGAATACATACATACATAACTCACGTCTTTATCCCTTACAAGGTAGACAGAGCCTAAGGTGACAAGACCTAAAGACCACGTTTAGCATTGAATAAACAAATATTATAACGTAGGTTCCGTAAATATAAAAGAGCTTGATAAAAAAAATCTTACAATGTCTGTTAAAAAGTGCCGCTCTTTTGACCCAACCACAGGCAAGAAACCGTCACGAATGTTTTCGTGCCGGAGTTTCTTACATTTGACATTCCGTTCAAATGTTCATCATTCACTCAACTCATTGAATTGACTTGACTTCATTCGTTCATTTCATTCATTCCTCTCTGTCAAGCCTTTCGGTATGCGCGTTGCGCCGCGTCCGCGCTCGAAAAACTAATTTTGTATATATGCAGCAATTAAAAGAAACGTGCACCTTTAATAAAATCCGAGTGTAAAGTTTCTTAATAAAACCTATAGCAGCGTGATAATTTATAGCAATATAGTCATTGCGAGGGGTGAAGTGATTTTGTACCGTGGCGATCTTTGTTTTCATTGTGAGAAGTTAAAAGAGTTAAGATGCCGACGAGTGCGGTGTACCAGCCCACGACAGTGACCTACGAACAGCAGCCGAACGACCAGCGATGGAACTGCCCCATCAGCTATTTCTCACGGCGTGTGACAAGTAGTCTGAACAGAGCAGTTTGTGTGCGGTTGGGATTGTGTCTACTGGGCAGTACGCTTTTCATCATTGGTGAGTGTTTTTGGTATTAATAATGCTCTGTTTGTGTTTCCACCACAACGTGAAAAAGAATAGCTTGAATGGCAGATCCTAAGAAGAATTTCATTTCATTTCCTATTGGATTTGACAAACCTGTAGTTCCATACGCATTGTTTTGCAGTGGAAAAACGGTAGCTACATTTAAAGACAGAATGATCTATATAGCACAGATTTCAACCCATTTTCATTGATCTTGCTTCACCATAGCTTAGCTCTTATAGGAAAATTTTTATGCCAACTCAATCATATTACAATTCAATCGCTAGCCTTAATTTATTATAATATTATATGTTATGTTAGAGTAAAAGAGTGTTCGCTACACACAAAACCGAATTAAATAATCTGCCAAGGCTCTGTATTGCAGAGATAGTAAAATATTTAAATTTGTTTTTTTTAAACACCTTGTCATAATTCCGGGTCCTGACTGAGCTTGAGGCAGCCATTATTAGTTTGATTTTGAGCCTGGTGTCAAAATATGAAGTCTCATACATTTGCCTCACCGAGGAAGGTCGCTCGGTGAAGACCAACCTATTAACCAGTTGAATAAACTTAGTTGATATTATTATCTAGGCATAAGCATTTACATTAGGACACTGGAACCTACAGTCTAAACAAAACTTGCTAGAATATAAGGGTGCACTTAATATTTATTTCATGATTAGTAACCATTTCACATATCATGGGTTTAGAATAAACCTCTTTGTATTGATAAGTGTGTTATTATAGTCTGGACTTATGACAACATGTTGAAAATCTGTTGTAGTTTTAATGATGTTTTTACTATGGATCTGGTTATGCCCTTGAGCGGGAATTGTGTGTTGTGGAAAAACTTAAAAGTCTCTGCGTTCTCATACATTATGTAAACAGTATGAAATAATATTAGTGCCATTGGCATCTTATTTAATTTACAATAACAAATAATAAAAAAGGATCATTCCAGCCAGCCCTGGATCTGCAATTATATGCTGGATAGATATATTGGAAACCTATTTATTACAGTACTAGATAATTTTACCCTTTAGCATACAGTCATTGACAAAAGCAGATCATATAATTATAAACTGCAATCCTGAAAACTTTATGCTTCCTGTTCATGTTTCATATTACAAATACAATACAAACACTCTTTATTGAACACCACAAATCAGTACAAAACAATACAGAATCAAAGAACAAAGTAGACAATAGGCGGTCTTATCTCTTAATAGCGATCTCTACCAGACAACCAATATATTCCAACCATATTCACATTATGTTCAGTTCCCTTTTTACTCTGTATAGATATTAATGTTACAAAATGGATAAAAAGTCCATAATAATTGCACCATCTGTGGATGATAGTTTCCTTAGTCACATGTTGCGCAACACAGGTCAGTCAGTGGTCAAAACTGGCATTATGTAATGAAGGTACCAGTTTGTGAGCTCTGTGAAAGGCATCCATTCAACTTTTTATTATTTTTTCTCCCCAGAACTTTGTGGCAAAAACTTAATTGGTGTTGCACAACAATGGAGAGCAACCAAACACATAAATGGTTTTTTAACACCTCAGCCGTCACAACTTAACTAAGCTACCTAGATCATTCAATTACTTAGATAAAGCAGGAAAATAAATATTATAGCATTTATAAATTGGCTCCATGTTTTTTTTTCAATTTATCTGTTTATAACTGCAATAATAAATATCTTATGTCCATCCTTCAAACCAAATTTCATCTAAATCGGTTTAGTAATTTAAGAGTTAGTGCAGTCATTGAAGCATTATTGCTCCGAATTTTTTTACTGTGGACCGAATTGCATACAATTATGGAATTAGGTTCATCTTACCCTTAACTTCAAAAGTGAAAATGATTTGAACTCCGCAACCACCCTGGGGGTGGTTGCCACCCCTTCTCGGGGGTGAATTTTTTTTTTTCAAAATAACCTCGGATATTGATAAAAGGCCTAATTTTAAGCAAAAAATCATTTATAAAGTTTTTCAAAAAATCCAATACTTTTCAAGTTATTGGCAATTGAAAATTCGCAATTTTTTCACGTTTTTCGTCGGTTTTTTGCAAATATCTCCAACAATATACGTTTTATCGAAAATTTTATAAGAAACAAAATTGTAGCAGGTAAAACAATGAACAATTTGGTTTTTTATAAAGTATTCTAAGTACAATATTAAGCTAGATATTAAAGATCAAAGCCGTTTTTTATTGTGTCTGAAATTTAATCGATGTGGTCAATGCCATCTAGCGGCGAGCAGATGCATTTTATGCATTCTAATACAAAAGGGTTTTGTAGTGCTTGAAATAAGCTTTAAAATGAGCACTATTAAAATAACTTTTGCACGTAAAATAAGTGAGCTGTATTGCAAATAAGGGGAGCATCTAATGTTTTTCCTTTTAAATCAATGGGTTTCATCAGTGCCATTTCCACCAAAATTAAAATTAATCGTATTCCGCCTAGAATTAACTTTATTATGAAGAGTTTGATAGATAGTATCAGTTTGGCTGCTTCAGAACACATATTTTTCAAAAAAGTCACGATTTAAAAAAAAAACAATATTTAAAATTTTTAAAAAACTCACTTTCTTTTCATAATATCTCAAAAATGACGACAGATACGTATAAAAGTGTATGGATTAAAAATTTTGGCATTTTTCTGACAAACAATTTGGTTTTTTTGTTTTTTCTGTCAAACAAAAATTGACGGAGATATGATTGTTTAAAGAGCGCGCGGCAGCGCAATCACAGCCTCTGTTTTTTTTTTAATCGTGAATTTTTTGAAAAATATGTGTCCTGAAGCAGCCAAACTGATACTATCTATCAAACTCTTCATAATAAAGTTAGTTCTAGGCGGAATACGATTAATTTTAATTTTGGTGGAAATGGCACTTATGAAACCCATTGATTTAAAAGAAAAAACATTAGATGCTCCCCTTATTTGCAATACAGCTCACTTATTTTATGTGCAAAAGACTTTTAATAGTGCTCATTTTAAAGCTTATTTTAAGCACTACAAAACCCTTTTGTATTAAAATGCATAAAATGCATCTGCTCGCCGCTAGATGGCATTGACCACATCGATTGAATTTCAGACACAATAAAAAACGGCTTTGATCTTTAATATCTAGCTTAGTATTGCACTTAGAATACTTTATAAAAAACCAAATTGTTCACTGTTTTACCTGCTACAATTTTGTTTCTTATAAAATTTTCGATAAAACGTATATTGTTGGAGATATTTGCAAGAAACCGACAAAAAAGGTGAAAAAATTGCGAATTTTCAATTGCCAATAACTTGAAAAGTATTGGATTTTTTGAAAAACTTTATAAATGATTTTTTACTTAAAATTAGGCCTATCAATATCCGAGGTTATTTTGAAAAAAAAAAAATCACCCCCGAGAAGGGGTGGCAACCAACCCCAGGGTGGTTGCGGAGTTCAAATCATTTTCACTTTTGAAGTTAAGGGTAAGATGAGCCTAATTCCAAAATTTCATGCAAATCGGTTCACAGTAAAAAAATTCGGAGGTAAGGCCGTATTTTTCGCTTCAATGACTGCCCTAAGTGACTAAGTCAGAAACAGACAGAGTTACTTTCGTATTTATAATACTAGTAGGGACAATAGAGATGTTTTTATTGCTATTGCCATTTCTAATTGAATGCTCAGATTTTTCCATATTGTCAGTAGCTTAAATTAAATACAGGCCAAGGGTCACCTTGTAATACTCAATATGTCACTACTACATACCTAATGTAATAAAAAACAAGTCAAAAAGAGGTAGCACAACATGCTGTTCTTACTTAGCCACCATAGGTATGAAACTGAAAAGCGATTGTGATAGTTAATGGTTAAATTATGTGCAGTCACGACGTAGTACGGCTTTTGTTTCCTCCCCCATACTCGCGGGGATTGTGAATGACGGGCTATTTCCGGACAGCATAAAATATAAATGGCGTTGGATCGAGTAGATATACAGGTACTTAAAGTCGCCTTGAAGCTACGTGTCATGCTTTAATTCGCCGTAGCCGCAGCACGGTATAGTCGGCGCCGGTAACGAGGCGCTCGAAACATCTGATAACGATATTTATTTCTAAGCAATAACCGATTCGATTGTCTAGCTGGTATTTTTCATGAAGTTACTACGCTAATCAATGGCCTAGCCTTATACTCCGAAATTTGTGGTTCGTTTCGTGCCATTCCTTTCACACTAATGGACCTTTTAACATAAGAGTGAGAGAGGCGGTATGATAAGAACTTCTAATTTTGAATTATCCCTAAGGTCTCGGAAGTGCCTACGCCATAAAGTGCAGAGGATTATATGAAATAGACATAAACAACCAAACAATAATAAACAAGGTAGGATATCCTTTCTTCTCTAGTCTCTACTCATCTCCAGTTTGGTGGAGGCCTAGTTAAGTGTTTTAACTGGCGAATAACATATGATGTTAAATATGTACCTTCATACAACTAACGATCGATAGCTAAGGAAAGAATAGCAGTGATCAGTTCTAAGTTCGCTTTTCTTTATGCTATTCTGATGTTGACAGTACTAACAACAAGATTCCTTTGTTGATTATGCTAATAAGACCATTCATTTGCTTATTATCTAACAGATTTCGGTAAAATAACTTCCGCTATGAATTACGCGGTAACTTAAACTCAGATACGTCAACGTAGAAAACATGAGACTTACAAATGTCGCTGTCTGCCTCGAAATGTCCGATTCGTTTCTCAACGAATAATTGGTTCCGCTCTGCTTAACGTAGGTACCTCTGAGCATTCGTGGGCTGAGTATTAACTGCACCAAATCGGAGGTAACTATATAGCTATTAGCATTTGCGTAGGCATTGTGTATGCCCAGCTTTGTGAAAAATGGGGATCAGATTAGGCATTATGTAAAAAGCGTGCAAGAACCCGGGACCTTTGTTACTTTATCATCATTATCATGTCTCAATCGTCTACATCCTGGAGCCTTCCCAACTCAAAGATCATCACAAGTTTCCTCTTACTTAGTCCCACTAAACCATTTCCCATTTACCCAAATCAAGTTACTTGTGCCAATTTTCGTTTCATTGTCATGGACGTCCCATGAATGAAGTTGTTGTATTGTACCAGTATTGTATCCAGTTATAAACAGTAAACGCTTCTTATTTCTTAGTACCTAATGTTAACTATGCAATACGGCAATAAGCCTATAAAAGTGCATATGTCGTCTGCGTTGTGATTGTGACTGCAGCTGCACTGGCTGCGTTGTAAATATGTAAGTAGGTAGGTATACCATAGCCATATCGGGTTTATTGGTTGCGTAGGTGGTCAATTGTCCGGCGAGTACTTACAAACTCTATTTCGTCTCATACACACATTCGTGCCTTACCCAGTACCCACTCCATAAGGGTGGGTGAGGTATTCAATGCGACCAAGTCAACTTATAACTCTGGTAGCAGCACGGTGGCAGAGATAGTCTCCGATCGATTGTGCCTATCGTATACAATGAGCTGTGGTCGTAAATAGTATCGGGTGTCCGCGCGGCGCCAGCGCAGAACATAATATTACAGTAGTTTAACTACGAACCGACGATCAAAATTGTGTGCTTAAACAGTTTGTACGGATGATTATATTGCACACAGTCATGTATGCGGGCACGCGTTCGCTAGTTTGTTTTAGTTGAACTACTGTAATGGTTGTGATGTGACGCAAAGTTGCGGCCGCGCCGGTGACTCATGGCGGCTGCGTGCTGCGTGATCTGATCACGACACGACCACAGACAGATGAAACCCTAGAACGCTTCGTGTTTAATAATAAGCTGTGTCTACATTAGTAATACAACCGCATCAAATATACGGTATCACTTCTGCTATTACGGTGACGGATGGATATCCTTATTTATTTTTAGGGTTCCGTACCTCAAAAGGAAAAAACGGAACCCTTATAGGATCACTTTGTTGTCCGTCTGTCCGTCTGTCAAGACCCTTTTTCTCAGGAACGCGTGGAGGTATGAAGCTGAAATTTATATCAATTACTCAGGTCTACTGTCCCTTGAAGCTGTGAAAAAATCAAACTTCTAAGCCAACGCAATCAAAAGATACAGCCGTTTATGCCGCAAATTTCCGCAAATTTTCAACTCTCAAGGGAATCAAAACCTACAAGGTAGTTCCCGTGAACGCAGAATCTTGAAATTTGGTATGAAGGTAGGTCTTATAGCACAGATTAAAGAATAATTGCGAAAACCGTAAATGTGTATGTATGTCTGTATATAGCAGTGACCAATATAAAGTAACCCCACACTGCGTACATTTTGCTTTGGAACAGGGCTCTGCTTACACTGGTTTTAGATATTTATAGATAACTAGCTGACCCGGCGAACTTTGTTCCGCCTTAAATTTGAAAAATTCCAGTGGTTTGGGCTGTGCTATCCCGCGGAAACTATGCAATTTTCCGGGATAAAAACTATCCTATGTCCTTTCCCGGGACTCAAACTATTTGTATACCAAATTTCAACTAAATCGGCCCAGCGGTTTAAGCGTGAAAAGGTAACAGACAGACAGACAGACAGACAGACAGACAGAGTTACTTTCGCATTTATAATATTAGTGAGGATGATACGGAACCCTCGGTGCGCGAGTCCGACTCGCACTTGACCGGTTTTTTCAAGTTTGGTATGACAACATTTGGTATGATTGCATGTTAATCCGGTTCAGATTCAAAGTTAAGTTACGCTCTTGTCTAACTACCAAAACGCATGTAATTGTCACTTATTCTAATATATTTTAATTTTTAAAAAGGCAATAGTTATGTTGTTAAAATCAGTAAAGTTTCCTTGTTCTATTTTAATAGTTTCACCCTTCTATACCTATTCGTGTGCATATGACATAACTATATCGTTAAATTTAGCACACGTTTAACTCGCCTAATTCCAAGAACATTCAACTAATAAACAAGTTATCGCCTACACATCGAAGGGGATGTTAAGTTAAAATATGAAACAGTACATCATAAAAATAACCGTACCCCATTCTCGACCGGCAGTTCTAAAAGATTCATAGCTATGGGTGGTGGAACTGGCGAGTGAAGGTCGACAAACTCGACTGCGCACCCCACCCCGCCGCAGACGTTTCCGTACTGCTTCGCTCACTTCCATTATTTCCTCTGACTCATAACACGGATTGCAATCAAATGTCCTTTAAGCAACGAATACAATGGACCACATTAATAAAATATAGCGTCGAGCACGTGCTATCGTTTGTCGTACTCGAACCACATGTGTTGAAAAGCGACAGCATGTTGATGTTTTATTAGAATGGATGATCAGTACGTACTACTACCACTCTTTGTCTAGTTGTTTACCCTGTAATAAAGTAATAATAAAGTAATACTTTTTATTGGCTACGTCCAGTTTGACTAGTGGAAGTAGGAATAAACCTGCAAGATTTGACGTGAACAGAGTGACAATAGTATAGTCGAATTACGGAAAAGTATGGAAGTAATTCGTGTAGTCGTGTTTTTTTGTGGAATCGTTAGAGGGCACGACTAGATGGTTTCCCTCGGTTTGCACCTTTCTATCATGTACGGAACACTTTAAAATATTAGGTATAAACTTCAAATGCCGTTATTTTGGAGTATGATAAAAGGTATTAGGCGCAAGTTTAGCCACGTGAAGGGTCCCCTTTGGTACATAATGTATGTTAATTAAAAAGGTGTACGATGTATAGAATCTTGGTAAAATATTTTTTTCTGATTGCGGCTCGAGGATAATTCAGACGGTTGGTGCAAACTTAGATTAAGCTTTTCAAAGTATTATAAACACCCAGGTAACTTTGCACCCCCGTGCAAAGTATGGAACATGTTTTTTTTCACTCTTTTGTAGATTGTACTTCGGGGGAAATTAAAATAGTCGTGAAAATTTATAAATAACACATATTTAAAAGATACTACATTCGCACTCAATAAAAAAAAGAAAATTTTAACCGGAAGTTTGGTAAACATAGTTCTATCTAAACGCAAGGAATAGCAGCGAACGCTAGGTAGCGGGTAGTATTACAGAACCGCATGTTCCGTGTAGAAATGTCAATTTTTTATGGGGTGCGAATGTAAATCAAACCAAGTTAAGACGATTGTGACGATTTTTATTAATTCCAAAATTTCCCCCGAAGTACAAAGACAGTAAAACATAGAAAACTACTTTCCGGGTGTCGCACCCTGGTGCAAATTTGGTATTGTGTTTTGATATATTATATTCTCATCATTTCCTCAATTTGCACCGCGTTCTGTATTTTTCCCGGGGCCGCAATGCCAAAAAGTATATTTTTAGTTATATGATTTTTTTTTTGTATGTTCCGTAGCTTGAATTGAGCTAAATAACGGGTGCAAATATAGATTAAGATGTAATAAAACGTATGGCAAATTGCACAGACTACACCTATTTTTTCTTCTTAGTTATTACTATTACACCATTTTCAACCAATTCAACCCCTTTCCGGGGGGGTGAATATATCAAGTGATGTATTAAATTCCATTTCTAACCCATACAAATCAAAAACAAATTGTTTTTATCAGTTCTTAGAATTATTTCCTGACTTAAGGGAAATTTCACGTATTTTGCCTCCACTACAAGTAAACATTTCAAGTTAAATTATAGCTTGTAAAAATGATGAGTAGGCAATCATCATATTGCAGTAAAGCATTATCTAATGCCCTTGATAATAGTCTTATTAACGTTAACACATTGAGCCCTCTCTTAAAACGTGTTTAATGCCGACCAAGCAACCACTTAACGCAGCAAAAACCATACCACATTCAGTAAACTACTAAAAACCCGTCCTTGATATACACAAAGAATACCTACTGAGGGGTAAAAAACTTGCCCTATTAGTAGAGTACATAAAATATATTATCTTATGTTACATTGGTCAGGTAGAGTTACAAATTGTGCCATTGAACATGAATATAGGCGTATGGATAATATTGATATCGCCTCGCCCGTCACTGTAATAGGCACAAGCAATTATGGTACACCGGTTTGGTTGTTAAGCTGTGTGGGTCGACTGGACCTGTTCCTTCTGTAATACTCTGTAAAGACTCACAATATTTGACCGTTCTAAATCTACCGACGAACATAAGTCCGGGGTAAAAGGTTTGTCATTATTAGTCTACTCTAAATTCAAGTACAGTCAACGACTTTAAAATATGTACTACCTACCTATACAGCCAATTCTTCAAAAAAAATATCTAAACGTCCATTTCTCAGCGCTTAATTTGACCAAATTATTTAGTAGTTTATCCAGTCGCGTGTTAGTGTACAAATAATAACCTAAAGATCACCCGGATTCGGTATCGGTACTCATAAGCGTGAGTGGGAGCTTATGTTGGAATTGTTAATTCTTAAAACTGAGCTGTTGAAATTCCATCGGTCGGTTATTTCATTGCACAACGTTAGAACACAATGAGGTTTCTTGTGTTCCGCTTCCCTTACCCTATAATATTTAAGTGGAAATGGTACAAACATTTTAACCGCCCCATGACCCAGTAATTGACCAAAGGTATTGAATTCGGCATTATTGAATGTTGTTCTACAAGTAGACTGTGTGCAGAAACGATTTTCCTGAACGTGAATGTTGTAGAGTATCCGGAAAAACCCAATGTTAATTTTTCGACTACGACAAAGATGTTGAGCTGACGATCATAAACAGTGGTCTCGAACCTACCGATTTTTCGGTATTTCTACCGAAATGGACTCTGTACTACCGAAATACCGAAATGCAATGATTTTTCCACGATTTCAGAAAATACATGGAAATTCTCCTGATTTTTCTACCGATTTCACAATTTTGCGTTGGCAACCCTTTTAATTTATGTTTAATGTTACGGGGAATCCCCTTACAGCAAGTATGAATGAGCAGAGTTATTGCGGATTGGTCCATATATTCCTACAACTCTAGGTTGTAAGGGGTTTCGCGCTCGGGAATTCCCTTTTCTGTAGATGTAAACAGGAATTCGGATTTTATTTTTTCATTATTTTTCTTGACTTAGAGGAGAAAGCATCTACGTATCCTTAAGTTTATAGTTGCGAACGCGAAGTGCAATTATTAAGTTAAAATGTCGTCCGACGAGGAACCGAGTACAAGTGCGAGTGCAAAAAGAAAAAAATATCTACAATATTATAGAAAAGAATGGGAAGAACAAGAAGAATTCTCAGGCTGGCTACAAGATAGTCGTAAGGGCGTAAGCTATGCCTATTGTAAGAGTTGTAATAAAGATCTTAACATCACATCTGGAAAAGACGCTTTAAAGAAACATACTTCTTCACAAGCTCACTTGGTGTCATCGAAGAATATAAAATCTCAACCGAAAATATCATCATTTACTGTGACAAAAACTCAAAAATCTGATACACTAGTAAAGCAAGGTAAAATTTTTTTTTTTATTTTGTGCATGCCACTACTTACATTGTTTTATTAAGTACTTTGTTTTCTACTTATTTATTGGTGCTTACCTACGAGAAGCAGTGGATATAATTAGTGCCCGAATTTCCACTAGAAAAGCCTAAGTACGTCATTTTAATTCTTTTTTTTGTTTTTAGGTGAAATAAGATTGGCTTCGTTTGTTGCTGAACACAATTTACCATTCACTATTATGGAGCACCTACCGAAACTGATACAGTCCGTGTGTCCTGATTCAAAAATAGCAGAAGAGATAAAATGTTCTACGACGAAAACTCACGCCATAATCGATAATATTATAGGTAAAGAAAGTTTCAATAATTTATGTGAAGATCTGCGGCAAACTAAGTTTTCGCTTATTATTGACGAGTCCACTGATCTTAGTACAACCAAACACTTGTGCTTAGTCGTAAGATATGCAAAAACACATCGCATCAAAGATAGTTTTTTAGCTCTTATTCCATTAGAAGAAGCTAATGCGGTAACCTTATTCAAACACATTGTTAACTTTTTTAGAAGCAATGATATCCCATATAAAACTAATCTAATAGGATTTGCATCTGATGGAGCAAATGTAATGATGGGACGTAATAACTCTGTTGCAACATTGTTACAAAACGAAATTCCAAACATTTTTATATTTAAATGCGTCTGCCATTCATTTCATCTTTGCGCGTCTTATGCTTGTACCAAATTGCCACGTTTCATAGAGGATCTTGTAAGGGACATTTACAATTACTTTTCTTCCAGTCCAAAAAGAGTGGCAGAGCTTAAACAGTTTCAAATGTTTTGTGACTTAAAAGTACATAAAATACTCCACCCCTCTCAAACACGCTGGTTATCAGTACATGCAGCAGTGAAAAGAATATTAGAACAGGTTTCTGCTCTAAAACTATTTTTTATAGACCAAATATCCAATAGAGATCATCTTTTAGCTGCAGAACATATATTACAGAAGCTCCAAGATCCCACTACGTTATTATTTCTGGAATTTTTAGATTTTGTGTTGCCATTATTTAACGATTTAAACAAAGAAATGCAAGCAGAACACCCGAAAATTCACAATTTATATGAAAAAATAACTGGAACATTAAAAACTATTTTTGATTGTTTTTTAAAAAGACAATACTTATCTTCCACTCCAATCGAAAATGTTGATTTTACAAATCCTAGGAATTTTGTGGATATTAACGACGTATATTATGGTGCTGCGGCATCAAATACACTGCTTAGTAGTTCAGCAGATTTAAACCCAGAACAAGTTAATTTGTTTAAATGCAGATGCCTAGATTTTTATATTGAAGCTTGTAAGCAAATAACCACGCGGTTCCCATTAAAAGATAATCCGATAAAAGGTTTAGACATTATTGATCCCACAAATGTTAAAAGTGGCAAAGCTGCTTCGATAGTGCCTATTATCAGGCTCTTTCCTAATATTGTTCAGGACAATGATTTCCAAACAATTGATACAGAGTGGCGCATTCTAAGAAATTGTGATCAAATGAAAACATTTTCTGATGACGTAGAACTATTTTGGGATGAAGTAAGTTTGCTAAAGCGTGGCGACGAGACTCAAATGTTTCCCTTGTTAACTACTTTTATGTTTAATATTTTATCACTCCCCCATTCATCTGCCAATGTTGAGCGCATATTTTCTCAAATTAATATAATGAAAACAAAACAGAGAAATAGGCTGTCTACTGAGTCAATCACTAGCCTACTGCATTCAAAACGACTTTTCATTGATGCTAATTGTTATGACTTAGAAATTAATTTAAAAATGACTGCAGGTATGGCCAAAGAATATTGGTACGATCCGAAACATTATGAAAAATAATTTAATTTGTTAGATTTCGAGTTTTTTTTAGAATATGACAGAGTGGTAGTGGTGGGCGTTGTATGAACGAACCGTTTACATAAACTGTTTTTCGTACGTGAACGATTCAACTAGTTTATAGTTCACAGATAAACTAGTTTATTCGTCGACTGGTTACGAGTCGCGAGTCGAATCCGTTGCGTCGCGTCGTGTCGCGAGCGTCTGGCCGATACCGACCGAGTGAACCCGACACATTCACATCGTCAAATTGGTAAACGAGACATTCGTTCGTTCACGTTCACTAATCGTTTATGTGATGAAGTAGTCTTTTCGACGACGACGTAAACTAGTCGAAAATTAGACTGTTTTTTAAACTAGTTTATCGTCGACGGTAAACGGTCTCGTTCCGTCGACTGTAAAATCGTCGACGACCCACCACTACAGAGTGGAATAACATACTGTATTGTTGTTTTTGGAGTTGAAAAACGTTGAAAAACGCTGCGGACACATTGCATTTTGAACACTCATCTATGGTCTACGGAAGTTCTGTATCTGTGGGTGTTTGGTTGTTAGAGGCAGCGCCACACTGTCGGCCAACTGTTTGACATGTGGACTGTTCGAGTGTTGGGCGGTTGGTCGCACTATGTGGCCGCAGCATTAGATGTAAGTTAGTAGATAACTACTTTAGTAGGTACGCTGATTTTTACGTTATTATATTTTTATGTTGTAAAATTGTAAGTTGATTTTTATGTTATTATAATATAATAATAAGTGGATTTTTTGTTAAATAAACGAATTTGATTGAAAATTGTATTTTTTTGTCATATACCGATTTTAGGTACAAATGTACCGATTTTTGTTGGCAGCTCTACCGATTTCGCTCATTGACGTTCGAGACCACTGATCATAAACTACCGTTCTATGACTATGACTCATCTATGACAGTCGTAAATATCCGAAACCGTCTGATTTGCATGAGTTCCAAATTTTAAAATCTGAGTTACGGCCCCACCGTCCCCAATGGGTTATGTCGTATCGGCTTTTGTGTGGGTTGTTATTGTTCCAGTTGCTCCAATGCGAGTGAAAGCGGCCTAATGAATCAGTAATGCGTTCTGCCCACTGCCTTAACCTACCGTTTCCGCTGCAGTGGCCTATTTTCGCAATACTCCAGGGCCAGTCGACTGTTTAACGTCGTTCTCAAAGGACTGGGCTCTTTGTAACTTCCGCTGCAGTACTTACTTTCCAGCTTAAACGACAATTTCTTCTCTGCCGTTTGTTTTAAAACTATGGCAGCAGCGCATGCATAAGAGATATTTGTCTAATAATATCGTAGTTGTCACTATACATTATACACGATGGTAGGAAGGAAGTAATGCTGCTGTACGCATTTTCGCATGTTTGTTTATAAAATGACGAGCAAGTTGCGATGCGGAGAATACGGGATGAGAAAATGAGAATTCACAGATGTACATTTCACTCTCAGACTGAGATAGCTATTTTGCGTCTGCACTGCAGTTTGTATTAAGCTCCTACAGTGACCGGGAGCAATCTAAAATAAACCACATTCCGTTCACTCCACTGTCTGGCTGCATTGAAATGACTAATGCTTGTTTACTAATGGATTAGCTCAACGGACTTGTTGATCAACAAATCGTTGCGGGGCAACGCACAATCTTCACATTCAATTTCTGGGCCCTTCGATTCGGTAGTTTTCTTCTGCTTTTCTTTGCCAAGATTTTTGGGGATATTCTGATTAAAAACCTCCAATGCATAATAATATTTAGGTCTTTTCTAAATAATCTCCAAAACTGCGCGAGTGGCTTCGTTTCTTGTGTTTTTGGATAACTGTAATAATATATTGTTAAAGATCTAACAATAGCTAATTATAATAATCTATGTAAGGCGTGAACATTAGTGCGATTTTTCCGTCTTAAAAATGCATTTTCCGTTATTTTCGATTATAATGATAAACAACACAGTCATTTGCTTACCTACACACAGTTTATGCTTAATAATAGATCGCGCTTTCTCATCCATGACACCATTGACACCCTACGTAGTATTTGACGCCATAGTTACAATTGACCCCCTCGCAATTGTCATCAAACGTTATGTTATGATGTCGAATCATATCGCATGTGTCTATGACTATGTAGCTAAACACTATTATGAAGGACCTACTTATTAACTCTGAATAGCGATTGGTCATGCCATATTGTGTTGTAAACAGCTTTACGTGTTCAACTTTCTGGGTCATTCATTACTCTGAGAATCTAGTTCCTTATATTATTCCACGTCTTAGACAATAATCAATCGCAGTTAGGGTTCACGCGAGGTCATATGTCTAGTTAACGATGTGTCGGTAGTGAGTGCTGCAATAGTAAGTAGTACAGACTTGCGTCAAAATGACCAAAGTGCCTATGCGTAAGATAAATTGTGTTGTGACACTCTTCTGGTCTTATTTTTCTGCCAGTTCTTTCTCAGAAGCATACACGTTTCACAGGATCTTATTTACTATCAAAGTATAAATAAAGCTTGAAGAGTACACTTGCTTTCTTGATATTCCAGTTTCAGTAGGTAGGTATTGCAGAGGTTGAACGACTCGTTGATGAGTCAGACGCCCAGTTTTTGTGGACGTCACTAACCGAGATAGATCTGCAGACATGATGCTATTTAATTCACGCCATCATTTTAATTACATAAAACCGGCACAGACTTCATTCTACATAAGGCTACTTTTTACTCCTGTCTCGTCCACCCTGAGAACGTTCTTGGAGATCGATTTGGCGACACACCAAACAAGTACAGTATTACTAAATACTTTATCGATTCAAGGCGTTCAAATAAATGGATAACTTTATTTTGCTACTACGCCATATAGTGAGGTCAAGTCAAGTCATGCAAAACAGACACATTTCCGTTGAATAATTTCTATTCAAGCATTAAATGTTTTAGAAAATGTAATAATCGACACACGGCACAAGACAGACGGGACAAGAGGCATTTTATCTTAGTCCTCTAGGTTGGCAACGCATCTGCAATCCCTCCGGGGTTGCGGGTGTCTATGGGCTGGTGATTACTTACCATCAGGTGACCCACTTTTTCGTTTGCCTTCCTAACCATATAAAAAAAAACAAGGAAAAAGTAACCGAAATCATAATCAAATCACCATCACCACAAAAAAATATCCGGACACGTGTTTCTCTCACCGAGTCATCTTCAGCGGGTGTTAATACACCGACGGACAGTATTACTAACCTGACTACGTTGGATTTTCCGTATTAAACGTATTATATTTACCTAAAGTATGCTAGTATCATTGCCAAATAATTAAAAACGAACATTTGTTCGAATATGGTGATGTCATTTTGAGTGGAAAACAACTTTAAGTAGAGGTTTATCTCGTTTGGCGAGTGCATTCTGTTCTGAGAGAGACGGCGGATATAATACCGTCTCGTCAAGGTGAATTAGTTCGTTACCGTTGACAGTTAAGTTAAAATTAATTCGCGTTACGGGTACGAATAGATGTTAGTGTTACGTGCACACTGCATAGCTAGAACTAGATAAGCTTTCCAGCGTGAAGGGCCAAGGAGTCGTATTTCTGGTTTTGCGCAAGTTTTCCTACGACGTAACCATGCATGAGATGCCATATTTAACGAACTTTACTTTGTTAACAAAAAGGGTTTTAACGAGATACCTCCCCAGACCCTTATTTAGAAAACCGCTTTTCATATAGCTTTGTACTTAAAAACATAATTAACGTTAAAAGCTTTGCCTCTTACTTGTTGGAAGTTCACAAAACAATATATTTAACGTTTCTTAATTTAGAATCCTGTCTTTCCTCAGCTATGCAATGCTTACGGACGAAATAACTGCCGAGTAACTAACTGGCCCAGATTCTTCACACAAATCTGTAGCAATTAACATAGAATAGCGTTTAGTCATTCATTAGTGGTGCCTGCCATGCAGTACGTCATCCATATATCAAGCGATGCATTGATCTTTTGACATGCACGTAGTACATTGCCCTAATTGATTTGCGGGTTTCATAACATCCTGTTAATTTACCTTGTTTATTTCACTTACACTTGACAATTTTTTGTCTGTTTAGAAGTCATTGCTAAGTTTTCGCCGCATTCCTGTTTTCAGTGTCGGGCTTCCATTATTCTATTATAGTTTTCACTATCGTGATTTTTATTTGTAAATCTCAGGTTAGATTAAAACTCTTAAAAAACTCAGGTGCTAAAATTGTTTTTAAGAAAGGAAAAAAACCGGTTTTAAAATTGGGATCAATTTGTCGAGTGCTAATTTTGTGAAAACCTGCTTGCATGGTCTGGTCACGAACTTCATGACAGAGATGTCATCATTCTTTCTCGCTCTGTCTTTGATACTTCCATACGTAACTCCTTTAAGGGTTTCAAGGATAGATCAGTCGATACAAGTATAAAATCAAATTAGAAACCAGAAATGCTTTTGCATCAATATAATTACTCTTCTGATGTATTCTAGGTAAACGTTGCGGCTTCGTTAGTTTCGGAATTGTACAAATTAATGAGTTTTCGTTCCGGTGCCAAGAACGCATTTTCTTTAGTAGATATTGTTGAAATATGTACTGGCTATTGTCTAGTCATTTTATGGTTCTCTAATCAAAATTTTGAATAGTATTTGTTTATACTTAGCTTGTCACTTTACTTTGAAATATATCAACAATAGGGAAACATCTTTTATTATTTTCTCCAACAAAATACAACAAAATCGTTATCAGCACGAAGAATAAGTAGAATATTTATTGGAGAATAACTAGAATAATGGAAGTATAGTTTGATACGGTTTATTTCGGAGTGTTTTTTATCGGCAAGTTGAAAAATAATAGTTCAGACGTCCGATAGTCTTTTGTGATCTGAGGATATACGATGCCATATACAAGTGGAGATACCAATGGGGTAAGAGGCTCTAATTCTTCCTCACTACCCAATTTTAGTCTACGCAGTAGAGACGGGTATAGCTCGTGGAAATTCAGAATGCGTAATTATTTGATGCATGAAGAATTATGGGAAGCTATAGATGGGTATCCCGAGGGCAGTAATATTCCTGCAGATATTAAATCAAAAGTAGACAAAAAGGCCTTGGCTAAGATATGCCTAACACTAGATGGTTCGGCTATAACGCATGCGAGGAGTGCAACATCGGCCTCGGAAGCCTGGATTGCACTGCAAAATGCTTATGAGGACAAAGGTATGGGTCGGCGCCTTTATTTGGAAAGAAGATTATATAGACTTAGTCTCTCTGATTTTCCTAACATTGAAGCGTACATCAATGCAGTGATGTCCACTGTGTACGATCTGTCTGATATAGGAAAAACGATAGAAGATACGTCTGTTGCTGCTATTTTACTCGGAGGTCTTACGCCGAGATTTGATCCCCTGATCATGGCATTAGAAAATAGTAACCAGAACGTAACGACGGAGATCGTAAAGTCTAAGCTGCTTAACGAAGTGTCAAAAAGTGAAGATTTGACCAAAATAGATTGTGCCATGAGATCTCGAGATGTCAAACCCAAAAAGTTGAAGAAACCTATTGTTTGCTATGATTGCAACCAACCTGGGCATAAGCGCCCTGATTGTCCGTTGAAGAAGGGCCATGAGGATAAGGTTTGTCTACTGCAACGGTCTTTATATGGGCTAAAGCAAGCTCCCCGTGTGTGGAATATTAAACTTAACGAAACCTTGACAAAAATAGGTTTTAACAGATTGCCTACTGAACCTTGTGTATATAAGAAACTCCTTGGTTCGGATTTAATAATACTGGCAGTGTTCGTTGATGACATAATTATTTTTTATAAAAATGACATGTCATTCGTCAATGTCAAAAGTGATTTAGAAAAATATTTTTCGCTGAAAGATTTAGGCCCTTTAAAATATTATTTAGGGCTGAATATTTGTTGTGACAGTGGAAATATACTAGTGAATCAAAAGTCCTATATATCGTCTCTACTTAAAAAATTTAAACTGGAGAACGCAAAGGATTTTGATACACCATTGGCAAATAGCAAGTTGACTGCTGATGTAGAAGGTAAAGATACAACTTATGCTTATGATTACCAGCAGATAATTGGTTGTCTGATGTATCTTGCAGTGAATACACGACCTGATATCGCGTTTGCCGCGAGTTACTTGAGCCAATTTAATACTAAACATGACAAAAGTCATTGGCTAGCAGCAAAACGGGTGCTTCAGTATTTGAAGCGTACTATAGATTATTCTATAATCTATAGGAAAACTGGGAAAACCCTTGAAGGGTATACTGACGCCGACTGGGGTAATTGTACCAGTGATCGGCGATCTTACACAGGATATTGCTTTAAATTGGCAGATGGTCCAGTGTCGTGGGCGTCGAAAAAGCAGCCTACGGTGGCCTTGTCGTCAACGGAAGCGGAATATATGGCGTTGACTGATGCCGCTAAAGAAGCTATATATCTGCGTCGGTTTATCTCAGAGGTATGTAGCACTCACTACCCTACTGTAGTTGTATACAGCGACAGTCAGAGTGCACAAAACTTGGCGTATAATCCTGTGCATCACGGCAGAACCAAGCATATCGACACTAAGTTTCACTTTATTCGAGAAAAGGTGTCCGATAATAGTATAAAACTTAAATTTATAAAGTCAAGTGATATGTCGGCTGATGTTCTGACTAAGTGCCTAGGCAAAATAGCACATCAGAGATGTATTAATGGATTAGGTTTAGTTAGTACCTAGGACTTATGATAAATTTATTGCTTTTATATAATTGTGTTATGTACTGTTTGTGGTGTTAACATTTAAGGATTTATATTGGTGTTAAAAGCAAGTTTTTTTTTGTGAGAATTTTGATTATGGGAGGGTGTTGAAATATGTACTGGCTATTGTCTAGTCATTTTATGGTTCTCTAATCAAAATTTTGAATAGTATTTGTTTATACTTAGCTTGTCACTTTACTTTGAAATATATCAACAATAGGGAAACATCTTTTATTATTTTCTCCAACAAAATACAACAGATATACAGTTAATATATACTATTTTATGGTAGACAGGCAGATCAACTTGGCGACAGTTTGGTAACAAAATGATATTTTTGGGTGCTATCGACAGTTGGGACCACCCGCTACGCACCAGGCGCCGCGTGCATGACGGCGATAAACACAGTGGTAAAACATTCAGTCACGTCGTCAATCGTCATGTCCCTGCGTAACTAAATTACCACACAAAATACAATTGTTACGTGGAAATAGGAAAGAACGGGAATAGGCTGATGCTCATATACCAATATCCCAAGTGTTTTATCTTCAGCTCGCTTCACTCATTGCTGAATAGACTTTTAGTGTTGGCACGGTGTATTTTATAAATCACTAGCCCGCGACATTAAACATAATAAACCTTCCCCTTGAATCACTCTATCTATTAAAAAAACCGCATAAAAAAAAAGTTTTAAAGATTTAAGCATACATACATATTAGTATTTTTTTCCATTCGTAAAAAAAAATAACAAAAATATGGATGGGCAATGTAAAATGTGTAGAAGTCTCTATGGAGGTTTATCTTCAACAAAGTATCTGACTAGTAAGCCCACTAAGATACCTTGATTGTATTACATTGAATTTATAAACTATCAATCCAGTCTGTCATCCTGTCTTCAGTTTGGAGTTCCAACCGTGTAATTTGTTAATCGTCTGCCTTTCTTCTTCAGGTCTGGCGCTCTTAATAGCTGGAGGCGTGCAGTACTCCAACACACCGGCTTCTGCGCCGCCCGAGCAAGACAGCGGAGTCGGCACCCTCATCGCCGGCGGCGTTATACTCTGCCTCGGAATGCTGTTTGCTGGTAAGCTTAATCTACACTCCGATATCAATCTAGGTGTCAGAAATAAGGGATGTTATGTTGGGTTACATAAAAACAATTGTCCTAATTTAGTGTAATGTGTACCTACCGGGTACCTACTAGTTGAATGAACGTATCACTCGCAAGCCTATGACCGGCCATTACTTCAAATTAGTTTGCCTGTGGACCAGAACAATTCATTGCCCTGAATTATTTGCTTCCGTTGACACCAATTGCAATTATGTAATTTCTAGACTGACTCACTCAATTAACAAGAGTTTTTCTCCTTTTACTTCAATCAACCTCATAATGTTATCAATAAGGCTAAAGGAAGGCTTTTTCTAATAAGATACATGATGCGATTGTCATGTTCCTCTACATATCTTGAAAAACATAATTCTTCTAAACAAGTTGGAATTATCAAAGATAGGTAGGTATTTCATAATTGTGTCATTATTATAAGCGACTGATACTTTCAGAATTCTTAAACTTGATAATATCAAGGCAAGATTGTATAAGCGTATTTGGGATATGCATGATCTAGTTATCGTAAGGATATTCCTTAATGATATAAAACCTTCTAAACTAACTTTACCAAAGGACGACTGAAGGAAAAGGTCAAATTCTAGTTAATCATTTCGAGTGACCTTAACCCACCAGATTGCGCGACCGATAGCTGCTCATCCATTAACATTGCTACATTTATTTTAGCGATGGCTCTCTTAATTTACTAAGATAGTAACTACATGCACGTCCTTTTCCGATCTAGATAACACTTAGCCAATAGATGCCAAAAGAGACCTCGGCGCAACCCTCACTGAGACTCGAACTGATTAGGAATTATTAACTTGGAATTGTTTTAGCGTTGTTCTTGTATTGTGTAATGAGAGAAATTAACAGGATTTATAATCTCAGCATGGACACAAACGTAGTAGGTATGCAAGAAATGTTAGAACCGCTGTTATCATATTTTTACATGCCCCCGCCAAGACGAGCTAAGCGAAACAAGCTACATTTTCTCGAAGGACTTTATCCTTTTTTTTGAACCCTCATAAACTGACTTAAGTTTGAAAGAAAATGTTTTTGGTGGGTTACATTTAACGCCTTCGAAATGTAGACATAACGCGTATTAGCATTGGCCTTGACGGCGGCATGGCCCGCGTTTAAGATCGTGTGTGCAAGCGGTTTGGCATCGACTTTTTTTGTTTCCGACTATTATAGACTACTTTTGTTCTTGTCTCTTTGGGAATCCCTATTCTCTGTAGCAGCCCGTACTTCCTTGTGTGCAGTCAGATGTCACTGTGATATATTTATACTTTAATAAGCCAACACGCATTCGTGCCATAATTTTAATTATTAATGGGTTGTATGTTATCTCTACCGTAAATCTTCCTAGCCTTCTAGATCTCTAGATCTAGAGAAAATGTACCACATTGGTAACTTAAAATTTTCCAAGGTTGTAACTATGGTCTGGCCGGACGTCAGTTAAATTGTGAAGTTAACTTGTCGCACATCATTTCCAGGTGTTGGCGGCTTCGCTTGGTCAGCTCGCTGGGCGGGCGGCAAGGAGGCTACTTCGAGTGGCGCAGCCGGCCTTACAGCGCTGAACCCCTCGACGGACCCGCTCGTGGCCGAGCAGTACGCCCCTGTACGCGACGCGCCGCCGGCGCCCGACGACGAAATGCGCAACCTTATGGATAATAAGGACTGGTAAGTACAGAAACGAGCAGTCCTGTTCACTTAGTGCAAATCAACAAATATTTAGTACTAGCTGGTACGGGACTTAAAAAAGACTGGGTCATCAATTTTTATAACTATCGGGATATAAGAGGTCTGAGAGTACCTAACCAGGTAATGTCTTTTGGTCGTGCATACGTAGTTGTGTGTGTCATGAATTGTATATCGGTCTGAAAACTAGGAAATTCGTTTGTTTTTACGGAGATAGGTATATGTTAATAGCAATTGATAGCGTCACGCTGAAGTGTTGTTTACTGAAACCTACAACAAAGGTATATTACGCGGCTATTGTCAGCGCGCGGGGCAGGTGTGAAGTGTAAAAGTTCACGCGCTTCAGCCATTGTCTGTTCTTGTTTGCATAACGTGCCTTAGAGCGCAAGTGCTAATGGCAGAGCCCATCGCGCTCAAGATTTACTTTAAACTGGCGTAGCGACCTGCTCCGTCGCACACTTTGTATTAACTTTACTGTCAATGTGAAACCTTGGCAATAATTTATTTGGCTAAAACCGGTACTCTGTTCACGAAACGAACGCAGTTTTTTCCCCTAGTCTGATGCGTCAAATAATGAAAAGCAAATTTATTACCTAATAAAGGACTCCGCAGCGAATTTATAACAAAATGGGTTTCAAACAGTCATTTTAACAAGTAGAACAGAGCGATTGGATAAAGTAAAGAATCTCATAGGTGAGCACCTGTGAAGTAAACACCCATTTACATGCATTACGAGATTTACGAGTTCTTGTTGTTATGCTTCCAACATATTGTTCGCAACAACCTTGACAGACTGTAAGACACCGCTTTGAGACAATTACACGACTACTCTTCCAAGTCGACTTGCCGACTTTACCAATACCAACACGTGCACGACCAATCAATTAGCTAGGCATTTCTACAGTAATACTTTGCTTTTTCACCTATGAATCACTCCTATGGGCGCTCACGTTGGACAATGCATGATCGTAATTATTATATACATACACATATCACGTCCGTATCCCTTACGGGGTAAACAGAGCCTTTGGTAACAATACCTAAAGGCCACAATTAGCATAATTGTGGGCATAGGTGGAAAAGAGAATCATAATAGTGGTGGGTTGCTAGCCGCACCGCCTATAACATGATTCCTAAAATTTTCGCCCAATTCCCTCGATGGGCTTTTACCACCTGCGCGGGCAGAGAAGCAACTGGTACATTCTATGTTATTTCTTTGCTCCCAGACCAGTATGGTAGATTATTATATAGTAGGTTATTATATTACTGTAAATTTTATATCTAAATCATTACTATTGTGAATGTTTTGTTGCAGCTTAAGCAGTGCGGAGGAAAGCGATAAGATGTTAGACGGACGGCCGTCCGTCGCGTAAGGACGGCTGCGTGCCGTACCCTCAGCGATACTCTGCGAAACTTGGACGTCGCAGATACCTTTAACATTTTGTCCCCCTAAAACAGAATCGAGTGGTATTATTGGTATATTACCTTCAGAAATATGAATGTAGATTAGATTACATTATGCTTAGATGGTATAAGAATAAGAAAGGTATTTTACAGAAATTCGAATAATATCGATAGGATTTAGTGCCTATTCTAATGCCACTCGAAACCCATGTCCATTGTGGTTTGTGGTATTATGATGCATTTCGCTGTACAAAGCGTCGCGAGTTGCAACACACGAGCGTTATATCCGTAAAACAGAGATAATTGTCTAATGTGTGCTTGATTGTGTGATAGTATTATTATAAGCACCTATTTTGTTTTCGTTCACTACAATTATACTTAGAATTAATGTTGCAAAAAAATGAGTACATAACATTAACTGGAAAGTGTACAATGCAGTTAATTTGAATCCTAAAAGGCAAATACTGAATTGTAGATTGCCCAAAAATATGGACATACATACTTTCTAATTGTTTATCATTAACATTATCAAGTATGTTTCCCAAACTTTGACCGTGTTACTACGAGGCATTTGAACTCGTTGAACTTTGTGTTTAACCACGGCACGGAGGAGATAACCATTACAGCAGTGTTTCTTAAACTTTTGCGGTCACGGATTACTTTCAGAGTATCAATAAGTCTATGGACCCCTGTCTATGCTTATTTTAACACATGAAAACAAAGCCTATTTAAAAAAAATCGCTAAGTAAATATGTTAAGGGTTAACTGTATTGTTGCGGACCCCTGCACATCTTACGAAAAAGAAACCCTGCATTAGGGTGAAAAAGTCAAATTCGAATCTCATGATCAATATCTATAGTAAATGTTTAAATTATTATCAGTTGTTTTATGAAGATAAAAAAGAAACTATGTTAGTACATAGACATATTCTAATAACTAAAATGCCTCTGTTCATTGAAAAATGTTCCAGGAAAAATCATCGTCAAAAAACAGCGCTATTATGGTCCCTAACTGACAAATCGGTGTCGCATATTGCAGAATTGAATACTGCTCATTACACTCGATTGGTTAATTCATCTCTGTTCGACACGTGTCAGTTCATAAAAATCTGTCATTTTAGGCGTATCTACGCCGTGCTTTATGAACGACCGTATTTGTTTTTAAATAAAGCTTGATTTAAAGAAGTGTCTTCTACACTTTACTGTTTAAGAATACTATTTGCATTTAATATACCTATCACGTTGTAAGTGAATGTTGTAAGCAATGGTTGCAGTGTCGCTTCGGATTTTGGTAAGGTTTGTCTTAATTAATACAAGTAATTAGTGAAAGACAAGTGGCCAAATTAACGTCCAGAATAATTCATAGATATAGACTTGTATATTTACTTACCTATTTATTATATTTTATAAAGATGTATCACTATCGTAAAAAGTAACTGCCCATAAAAGTGTAGCTATGCAGGTCGTTGTTTAAATCAACTCTCTATAATGTTTCTGAATTCAAAATGTATTTTTATTTATTAAGCGCAATATAGGGTAAGATGAATAATTAATTATTATTGTAGGAACCATAACCAGTTCAACTTATTCGAATCATAAGTATTATTGATTCTCCCATAACTCGAATTTAACCCGATTAGGGCCGATTTGGTTAAACTGGAATAAGCTTCATTATTAATTAACTAGCAACGTGGAAGTCTGCTTCTCATATTGTTACAATTCCAATTTTATCATATTCATTCTTGTCCAATGACGCTGGCTTCGAATATTTTCTGACTAGTAAACATACAAATGAAAAGAGTTATTTCTCATAGGATCTAGGTTATGGTCTTAACATTTCCTAATTTTCTTTTATTGGTCTTTGTGTAATAGCTAGTAATTGTGAGCTCAAACCAGCTTTGTCGAAATCGGTTCTAGGTACTTTAGTCCCGTCCTTTATTAAATGTTAGGGTAATAAGCGTCTTGGTATAAAAATGGTCGTGTCTCCAGGTTGTTTTTGTGACGTAGCAGTCCTATTTACTACTGATATTATGTCAAGCTCTCTCAAAACCTCATCTGATGTGAATTTCCTCAAAATTTTTAGGCATAAAATGAAACTAATGTACAAGTTTTAAACTTCAGGAAAAACAGTTACAATTTTTATAAAACCTTGTAAATATTAGTTGAGAGTAATTATACTATTATACTATATTATATAAAAATACATATAAATATGTAAGTTCTCTATAAGCCGGTCATGTACTTCAGAAGTACCACCAGCGGTACATTTTTAATGGTTTTAATGATTTTATTTATTTGATCATATGTATTTAAAAGTACATATTTTTACGTTCTCATTTAGCTTGTACTTAATTATTGATCTGAATACTGTCATTTCACCGATGATTAATTGAATATAAGTCATATTCCTGATATAAGATGCTGTTTTAATTTAGCCTTAATCTCAACAAATACATGGTGCAAATCGCCTGCAAATAAATAAATAATGCACAAAGATCTCTCGATTTAGATAATTTGTCCATAAATGATACAGTGAAATCTTATCAAAGCTCATTCTATATCCTGTTTTACAATTTAAATAACTTTTATTTTCTATTAGTGTACTGAACCCTATTCATCATCATCATCATCATCTCAGCCATTACAAGTCCACTGCTGGACATAGGCCTCTCCTTTACCCCTATTATTCATGCTTACTAAATATACGGGATTTCAGTCTTCTACAATAACCCAGTGCTGCTAGACAGAGGCATGAAATAATTAAAAATGCTTGAAGGAAAAGATTGTACCTATGTCTTGACTCCCCTAGAGGAGAGTTCTCACATGTCTTAAAATCAAATACAACTGCATTAGGGAAGAATACGTCCTTGACAAAAATACTTTTAAATGGTCATATTTCTTTATTATTATGAACGTTATTTAGTCAAGCTAAGTTTAAATTTTTACACAAAAACATTTTATAAATTCATATTATACACTGGGTAAATAAGCTTAAATCTAATCAGTCTCTTGTAGTTCTGCGCCACCAAGGAATCCCAGTCACATCTTCTTCCTGACAGGGCATTGCAGTTGGTCTGAAATGAATATAACTATTTTTTACACAGCATTAATATTAAACTGAGATTCATGAAGTCAGTGCATTTGCCAGTTAAATCAATAAATAGTAAAAGAATTTAATAAATTACTTTTCAATAACTGACCTGTATACTTGGCTGTGAGGTAACGTGGACATTAATAATGGGCAAGCTGGGGCTGAAGGATCCTGGAAATAATTTTTAATATCAGATTAATATGGTCTTACTTAACACGATTTCGCAATTGGGATTGTCTAAAAAAAAATACCTATCCTTTTTATATTTTTTTTGTGCAGAATAGTCAATTATAAGAAACCAATTTCAATATTTTCTCATATAACTCGGTATTTTTTTCACTATTAATTATTGAAAGTATTTTGGTTGATGACGTCAGAGTTTCCATTGCCGGTGCCACACATCTGCTTATTGGATAAATTGATCATAAAACGTATGTGAAGCGCCGCCATTAACGTCTTTTCTATCTGTGTTTGCAAACTGTCATTAGTATCAATGTCAACATGATTCAACAATAACACAGGAAGATTTACGCGATCTTCTCCTATGAATTTTATATTTTCACAATCGTTACACATACCATAACATTCTGCGCGAAGCAGAAAGGTCCATAAACACATACCAGGTATGATCGAGACAAAACAGGACCCGGAAATAAGACAGTAAACTCAGTAGGCGAAAGTAAACCGAAAATCGTAATATTTTCGCTCTCCATTAAAATATTTAGCGGAAAATCTTTCATGTGAGCGAAGCACATCGCTGTCCGGTTACACTCTTGCCTAATTATCTACCGAAAGTGCTTCTAAATCTAAACTATAATACAACAATATGAAAGTAAACAGTGGAAAAAACAAGAATGACAGTAACAAGATTGCCCATTTGCTTGTCATCTGTCATAAGATGAATGAAATGTCAGATTGCGGGTCCAAATTGAACTCCGTAGTATAATACACGCGTAAATAGCATAGAATTTGTAACCTTTGCAAATAAAGTACATTTTGGACCGTCTACATCATGTCTGGGAATGTCAAATGAAGGTCATTGCTTATTTTTCATGTAATAAATTCATTATAGTAAAATAAAATAAAGTAAATACAGAAAACGATTTAAAAAGCATTTATCTCGAAATGGTTTTCGATTTACTATACATTGTAAAAAAATAGACAATCCCAATTCTGATTCAGAATTAGTGACCACTTCAGTATTTACTACTATTATACTTTTTAATAGCGGTCTCAGCTGGATGCTCGGATATCTACTGAATGGCGCGCGCTTCTTGGCTAATCCATGTGTAAGTCCCTGATTCTTCAAGTTCTGCCATTTCCAACAGGTACAAAATACCAAAATAGGTCCAAAAAACTTTAGTTACAGTTGCAGAGTTTTAAGAATGTTATACAAGGTTTAATGCTAGGCCGAGTTGGAAAGGGCTATAATTATTATTAAATCTGTCAAAGTGTCGTCCCTTAATATTTACAAACCAGCGAACGAATATACATGGAACGGAATCATTTCTGACGCTTCAATATAGCACTACGTAAACTAATTTGGGCTTGAAAACTAGTGCGGCAACGCGATCAGTGTGCAGGGTGGACGTCTGTCAGTCGTGTCACAAGGGTTTTTCATTGTATTAAAATCAACTTTCCCATTAAAACATTCGTTCATGTGTTGTTAAGTGGTGTAGGTTATGTATGTAAGTATGTTGCTATTGCAATTTGTTTAACGTCATTATAATAAATATTCTTGTGATATTTCTTTTATTAAATTGTATCTACACCCATATCAAAGTCCTATATATCGTTCGTTGCGGGTGGTAGGACCTCAAGCAGGGTCCATCCAGATTGCTACCAAGATCTTACTCGCTAATCCTGCCCCAAATCAGCAGTGCTTTCGCTAAAATTACTGGCACATGAGGTATACTACTAGACTGAGATCAGTCCTGTAGGCGGCAACATATCTACAATGCTCTCGTGTTGCAGATGTCCATGGGCGGCGGTGATTACTAAGGTACCATCAGGTAGTTAATCCACTTGCTCGTTTTCCTTCCTTCTAATATAAAAATGAATAAATATGAAAAAGATTAAATACGTTAATAGAACTAGGTAGTCGAGCGCGCTGAAGAAGTTAGGTGAAAGCGAGTAAAAATTCAGCTTACAATATTTTGCATTATGACTGGTCCCCTCGTGCATAACAACGTCCGCGCAAAGACACAATTGACAATTTGTGACATGCTGCAGGCGTGCTGACCAATTAGCGTAAATCTTTCACGCCAAGAACCAATCGCGACAAGCGAGTGCGCTTACTGCGCATGGCCGGACATATGACCCAACGCTGCTCAAATCGTTGAGCTTTTACGTATACATATTTTCAAAAAGTTGCAACTAGCAAAGCACATTCTAATACCGAGCATTGACCTATTTTTATAATGCATTGATAATTTTTGATTACTTTGCTTGTGTGTGTGTAATTCATACCTATCTGTTTGAGTTTTTGCGCTGATAATGAACAGTAGGTTGTACTTCCATGCATATTCGTTCGCTGTTACAAACACAAAATTACAATAACTGCATATCCAAGATTAACTTCATTTTTTGATAAACATCTGTGTACCCTGTAAGGGATAAAGATGTGATTTATGTATGTATGTATGTATGTATCATGACATTATGCTCACCTGCATGGGCTGCATTGGTATATGCACATTGGAGCGGAGTTTGCGTTGGCGGATCTCGCGGCGCACACAGCACTGCACTCCAAGGAGCACACAGCACACACAGGAGGAGAGGCACCCTACAACAAAATACAAACACCTTGATAAACAATACCAAACTGCAGTTGGCCAGGCAAAACCATTATTGTTGCTTCAGTAAAAATTTATGCTTACATAAATGTGGTGCATATGGACTAGAGGCAGGATATAAGTTTGACTTACCTATATAGACTAGTACACCTAGATCACCATTCCTATTGGTTCGTCTTAATACAATACCAGCAATGCATAGTGAGATTCCAGTCAATATTCCTACAACAAATATAACCTGGAACAGAAAACACATAATTGGTAGCAGGCTTCATTGATAGATTATTAGTTGCATTGCTTTAGTTACATTATCATCTCCAGCCTATATACGTCCCACTGCTGGGGACTGGTCTCCTCTCAGAATGAGAGGGCTTGGGCTATAGTTCCCACGCAGGCCCAGTGTGGATTGGGAACTTCACACATACCATTAAATTGCTTCGCAGATGTGTGCAAGTTTCCTCACTTTATTTTCCTTCACCAAAAAGCTCATGGTAAATTTCAATAAATGCACAAAAAGTCCAAAAACTCACAGGTGCAAGCCCTCTGCTTGAGAGGCCACAGGCTACCACGACTTTTTAGTAAAAGTGTCTAAATTTGAACCCAATCACAACTGACTGTATCAATCAAATCAAAATAGTATACAGACAGATGAGCCTTAGTAATGTTTTAACACTGGGACCCTACTACCTAGAGTTCTTAGATTAGATATTTCAAATTATCAGAATGAAAATGCTTTGTAGAATCTCACCTGTAAAATATAATAGCAAACATATTCAAATCCAGGGCAGTGACCACCACAAGCTCCAATTATAGGTACTTCAGGGCTCACAGACGGAATAGGAGGAACAGGTGTCCTCCCTGATATCTTCATTTTAGCTTCCAAATCACAAATTGGCAATGAAAATGTTGATGCACATTCAGGAAATGTATAGGCTTGTGAAGCAGCAGAGTGCATAGGAAGTTTTTCGCCTTTTCTGTAACTTCGCCATGTTCCTGCCCCATATGGCGACTGGTAGACTGGAGATGGTGGGCCATACTCCCTTATTTCTTCATTGTAATAATGAGGGACCTGGAACCGCATTAATAATGTAAATATTTTTTTGGCAAAAAATAATGGAACATGTACAATTAACCAACATTAAGACAGACAATATCTTCAAAGGTGAACTTATGCCTTTTACGGATCTTTGCCAAAATTAGATAAATATTTGCGTTTAAGTTATTGTATCTTCAGAATTCAAACAACCAAGACTTTTAATCCTTCCATACTATGTTAAGAAATCTATATTAATAAAATTATGTGATATATAGCATAGTCTACTAATAAATTAGCTTACATGGTAGGCAGTGTCTGAGGTAGAACTATCGGTCCCCGCGACTTGGTATACAGGTGTGTTAATATCTTCTGTCCAAGGGAACTTAGCCCTTTGTTCCGCAGCTGTAGCGAACTGCTGCTCGCTCCGTGGTACCATCGTCGTCTGGTACGGATGCACGCTCCGCGGTGAAACTTGTTGTTTGAACATTTCACTTTATTGCTAGCTGAAAACACATAACTGCATTATTAGTGTTATTACTTGACAAAGGACACAATTTGCCATGAAAGAAGGGAAATAATCTTACCTCATAGTTATGTAGTCTACCTAAAATGGTTTAATTCATAAATTGGATAATTAGTTTTAAATATTGCTCGGCAATCTCGGCATAAGAAGTGCCGCCGCCATGTTTATTTTTTTGTTATATGTTGTTTTTCTGACGAGGATAGTTAAAGGGATCTAACTCACACAGTCAAATCGTGAGTTAAGTAGCACACGTAATAATTAATAATACATTGATCGTAGTCTTGTAGTTCGATTGGTTTGGTTGGTGTCAATGGTGTCATTAAAAGTGAGTGTCTTATAGCTAGAAAATGTAGATAATGCATTTCAGCGCAATCAAATAGAAACGTTAATTGATTACAACTTTGATATGTGCCCTCGCTATTTTTCGCTTGTTCCCCGTACATTACTATTTGACATAACCAGGACCTTCTAAATTGATCCAAATTAATCGTCCTACACTGGTTTTACCAGTGCCAGTTATGTAACCAGTGGCGTAACTATAGGGTGGCAGGGGTGGCAAAATGCCAGGGGCCCCTAGCTCTACGGGGCCCCGAACTGGGTTGGTTTAGAGCACAGAAGGGACGCTGAAGCACTTCTTTACATTGAGGAAGGAGCCCCATCTGACGAATTTGCCACGGGCCCCAGACGTTATAGTTACGCCACTATATGTAACTTGTTTATGTACGGCGAACACGCTCTATTTTTGCAGTCAAAATTCCATAAATTTCATCTACGAATATGATATAACAAGACTGTGATCAGTGATCAGTGATGCCATGCTAGACGGATAATCGGCGAGAGTAGATCGTGTTAATCACGTATCGTTATGTTAAAAGGGCCCATAACCTGTTAAAATTTATGAAAATGCAGCTCGTTATGTACTTAGCTGTATCGGTTTAAATCGCTTTGCCTTTCCTATTTGTAAAAAGAAAAAAAAACCTATTTCATTCGGTTCATATATTTTATTCATTCTATGTGTTCGTTCATAGTGATGCCAGATCTACTGATTTAACAGTGGATCTACCTGATTTATTATTATTATTTATTTCTGGTAGTTCTAGAAATCTACGTTACCATACGGCCCTTGCCATAAACACAAAAGTTTATTTTGAAGGTGTAAATTGAGGTTTCCGGGTATGGATTAACTCTTTTTTGTGACTACGAATTCCGTGCAGACGAAGACGGGGGTGAAACCTTGTCAAAATATAACATCTGCATCTACTGCTTTTTTATGAAATTTTCTCTACGAATAATAATAATACGAGTTATTATTATTCGTAGAATTTTCTACTGCTACTGTCGGATTCCATCTGGCAACACTTTACATTCCGATTTTTCGACGTTCGTTTATCCGATCCGATACTACTGAACTGACATCAGGAACAATAAAAAATATAAATTAAAATAATTATGTCGCTTCGTTGGATTGTTTGCGTTTATTTTAGATAGCACAAGCACAGCCACTTCTTTGAAAACATGTGAGTGTAGTGTCACAAAAATATCCATGATTTAGGATGTGTATTAAGAGTTAAGCTTTGCATTACTTACGCTACTAGTTCTATCAGGTAACAGAAGATTTTTTTATATTTGCAGCATGCGTAAAGCATTCCTAGCCAGTTACCAGTTACAAACGTAGTCGATATTTCTAACACTGAAGAGCGTAATGGTTCACGTGGATGCAACAATGGGATCTGATGACGACAAATCTGCTATCGCAGCCAATTTCTGCCGTGATTTTATCAGAGGATGCTGTGTCCGCGAAAATTGTCGGTTTATGCATGAAATGCCACCCAGAGGCTGCTTGAAAGAACTCTTTCGATTTTGTCATGACTTTCAAAATAAAGGTTGTTTTAGAAACAGTTGCAAATTTCTACATAGTACAGCAGAACAGGAAGCCCACTTTTATTTGACTGGAACATTCCCCCAAGATCCTCGCAGCGTGCCTGTGTGTCAGGCTTATTTACATGGAGTCTGTTCTAACCCTGACTGTAAGATGATACACCCCACTGATATAGCAATTAAAGAACCTCAACACATGATGAATGTACCACCTCCACCATTCAACCGTCCACCTCCTATGATGAGAGATGAAGATTCCCCTCCAGAGCCTAAGTTAAGACGATTCACATATGAAGATAATTTAGAGACTCAAGTGTTATCTGCTCCTCATTTATGCCAAAACTGTGAATCATTGGATCATAAAGTGAAATTGCTACATGATAACATAAGCGTATTGTTGAAAAAAGTTGCAGATTTGACTGAAAAGAATGTTCAGCTAACTTCCATGAATGAGTTTTTATTGGAGCAAGCACAAATTAGAAGTGAACAATCATGTGTTATAACATCTCGCCATGGGACATCAGCTCCTGTGTCACTGGCCACAGTCAGCATGACACCTGTAGTGAGTCTATCTGGAGCATTGCCTACCTTAGTTCCTGCAGCGGCTACTCCAAATTTGGCACTAGCCCCTGCTTCTTCTAGAGCTCAGTTGTTAACTCCAGCCCCACAATTACTCACAGTGAGCACTACTCAACAGCTTATGGGCAATTCTGGGGCCTTGATAGTAACAAGTGCAGGCGCACAGCAGTTGATGCATGTAAGTGACTCTGGTACATTGATGGGAGGAGGACAGACAGTAGTGGCTGTGACACCGGCACAGCTGACGCTGGCGCCGCCGCCGCAGCAGTTGGTGCAGCAGTCGGGGCTGCCGCCGCAGCTGACAGCCCCGCAGTACGCGACGCAGCAATCTGTGCAGCAAATGCAGCAGAATGCGCAACACCTCGCGGCTCAACAGTCAGCTCAACACTTGGCGGCGGCAGCCCAGCAGGCGGCGCAGCAGTCCGCCCAGCACTTGGCAGCGCAACAATCCGCGCAGCACCTCGCTGCAGCGGCACAACAGTCCGCGCAGCAGTTAGCGCAGCAGTCGGCGCAACAGATGGCCGCACAGCAGGTGCCGTCGGCACAACAGCTGGTGCATCAGACTTCCACTCAGCAGATAACGATTTCCAGTACTAGCCAACCAATGGCTCTGTCTAATTCTCAGAATCAACCTTTAACATTTCCAATTATATCGCAAAGTATATTGCCCCACTAATAATTAAAGCCTAAAGAAGCTTACCTGGTGTGATCTGACATTTTGACAGTGTCCCATTACGACAATTAAAACTATAAATCTTAGTAATGTCTTAATATTAGATTAGTAAGCAACAAACTAATAAGTGAAAGTCGAGAGATAAGGCCAGTTCATTAGGATACCATCACTCTAGTAATATGACTTAGGCTTTAGTCATAAGAAAGTAACAAGTTTTTTTCCCAGTTTGATGCAGTTCTTAGCCATAACATTGCCATTTGAAATTCATATAAAAAAACAATATAAACAACTACCTACTCGCTTTTTGATGGCATAGTAAAGTACGTAATAAAAAATATGGCAACCGCTAGATGTATAATAAAGAAAACCAAAATGTTGAGACTTCTGATAAAAAAAATTGTTGCCCATTTGAATGAATTAACTATGAACTGTATACGATTGTGTTTAAGAGTATGTGTTTAGTTAGCCACTTCTTTGTAAATATAGTCTGTTTAAAATGTCTGACACATTATAGGTTCATGTTGTCGTAGATCAATTTATATTGTGTTCAATAGTAACTTATTTTGTAGAGATACCATAACTAGGCACCAACTAAATCAGTCTCCGACCCACTGCACAACTACGCTGCTAACACTGTTAAATAAAAAATAAATAATTAAAGACCTTCGTCATAAGAGGAGAAAAAACTAGATGTGCCATGGGGAATTTAAATTATCAACGGCTCAACCAGTTGGGCGGCGTAGTTGTGCCGTGGATCAGAAGGGTCTAAAATAGTCTAAATCAAATGTTCCAAATACTATTTGTGGTCACATAACACTAAAGTTATTTTAAACTATGAAATGTGTATTATGTCATGGCTGTAATCTATTTAACAATTAAAAGGAAAAATATTGTTCAATATAAATCGTTTTATTGTAATTCGTAATGGAACTTCTACATATGGCTGTTAAAGTAAAATTAAATACATTGGATTCAAATACCGGGTTATTACTATAAAAATACATGATAAAAATGGTCACGTTTAAGTTCTAGATACATATTAAAATGTAGGTACTAAGTTGCTCTTACTGTAACTATTTGAGTCGGTCTCATCTCATGTTGTTTGAATGTGCGTCTAGCTAGGGATTGTAGGTATTATAGTAACGAGTTGGGAGTGGAATGGGGTAGAAAAGCCTGTAAATGCCCCTATTTAATACTCGTATAAGCGAAATCGCTGCACAATGCAAAAGCAAATGATATTGTAACCCTGTCTTGCGTATGAGCTAAAACTTGATACTACATGATCGGAATACGCTCACGTACATAACTACTGAGAACTATTTACATTTTTTCTAAAGTAGCATTCCTTTTTCTTATACTTCATAAGTTTCCCTCGAGTTCCAAGCACAAAATCGCCAGTCCTATCAAAAGCTAGGGCGGTTACCTTATCTGGAACATTTGACATCAACTTCATCTTGCCAGTCTCATTTTCATGAAAATATGTGACCAAATCGCTGGCTACAAACACATTGTCTCTGTGGAATGATATTTGCCCAACGCCGTTGTAAGTTACGTTACCAATGTGAACGGGCATAGACTGCGTTGATCTCAATACAAACAGCTGCTCATGTTTAATATAGTAGAAATTATTTTTATCGTCAATAGCCAACTCATTTAACGCTTCGAGCGTATTAAAGCGAATTTTCTTATCGCCATCCAATAAATACAGCTCCTCAATTCCATTGTTACTGTTGGTGATGTACTTGTTCCCATCTTTATCGACGAATATCATATTAATTTTCAAAATAGAGTCTGAAACTTGGGTAGCGTTGCGTGTTTCGTAATCGTATTTGAACATGCCTTTTTCGGTTCCAAAGTATACTTTTCCATTTTTGTCATCTATCGCTACTGAGTAGCTGACTCCCTCCGGTAAACCTTAACGTGAAAAAAATTAATAAGAATCCTGACGTTTGAATTTACTAATATTTAACAAATTGATTCCTAATCAACTCTGGAACCTTTTCACAGTAAATGACAGTGACGTTCATTGAGGTGACAAAGAAATTCATTGTTTTTTACTGTGAAACCATTCTATGGTGGGTCAACTCATATTTTCGATTGTACTTTGTTTGGAGAAAGTGACAGACAAAATAAATATTGCTGCCAACACAATAAAGACAACGGGCGGAATCTATAGAATTAAAGGGTCTTACCGGTAATTTTTTCAGCGGAAGTAGTTTTAAATCTTATGACATAAATGTCGTAAAAAAAACCATCCTTTTCGCTTCGTGACTTGACGTAGAACAAATTCCCATACACATCGTAGTGAGCGTCAGAAGGAATAGCATCGCCGACATGATATGTATCCGACACTTGGTATTGATCTGTATCGATGTGTACATCTGGCTTACATTTTGGCAAGTCGAAAGAAAGACTTTCATGTACTATAAGTAAAATCATAAACAATTTCATTGTTAAAATTAAAACAAACGTAACGTGTCTAATACTCCAGAGCTTTCTTCTAAATGAGAGGACATCAGCGCAATATTCCTTATCGACTTGCTACATTACCTACTCATTTCTATAAATCACAAGTATAATTGCAATGATTTCTTTGAACATAATAAAATATGCAATTAAATATTCCAATAACAATCTCCGTATAATATTCCAACAAATATCTCGATGAAATTGCTGCGTCTCTACCTACCCTGACAATCAGAGAGATAGACTGAAACCCTTTTTGGTCAACTGCCTGTCATCCAAAATTAATTTTCGGGCCCCTTGCTACTCGATTTTCGCGTTCCCTGGGGTCGGCTCTCCAGATACTTTAAAATAGGTAGGTAGGTGAAAAACTTAAGTAAATGACCTATTACCTATTGTGTGTAGTAGTGTGCAGAACTGATATGGGACTAAGTCATTTTTCTAGTTTGGAGCGTCAATTTGTCTATTCGCACACATTACTCACACATACAACAGGTCATTTACTTAAGTTTTTTACCTATAGTCACTAAAATATGTAATCATACTGATACAAATCTAACATTGAAAAGTTTCTAAAAAACAGGAACAAATCTAAAATAATTTATGATGTCAAAGATTACACGTATAAAAAATAAATAATAAAACTGACATTCACACACAGATCTATTTACCTTACCTAACGTATCTAAAAACTCTAACTTAATCTGAATATGGTTACACTTACTATTTTAGTAGCTGTATAAAATAATTTAAAACACATAATACTACTTCAAGCATATCCATTGACCTGAGTAATGGATCCTTTCTCCGCTATCCTCGTTGACCTTGAATTATGAAACTATGTTTATCTAAACTAAAGTATTACCGTATTCCGTTGCTATAATAACCCACTCGAGCTTTTGCGAAAATATATCGGATTGCAGGTTTGGTTTAATTCACGACTCTATTGACTCTGTCCCAATCAAGGCCTGACAAATAATTGCAATGTTGCAAAGTTCATAGGCACTTTTGAAATTATTCCGTGATCATTGTGTAAATTTATTACGAATTTGATCTTTGGGGATGCTGATCGTTTCAGACCTACGTACCTACTTCTATTTGGCTCACCACAAAAGTATAATTTTAACATAATACCTACTCGTATTTTCTCGTAAGCGCTAGTCGTTGCCATCAGATCAGATCTAGACATATTACTGAATAACGGATTACTGGCATATAATTTTATTTTAGTTACAATTTTAGTTTAGGTGTTTTCCTTTACCGAAAACGTCATGATAGATTTCAAATGAAAGTTCGCACATTAAGATTGGCTATTGGTCTAATTAGACTCTAACCAATACGCTATCCACGAACGTAGTAATGAATGTAAGAAAATCTTATCTTAATTTAATATCAGTAGGCTGGATCACAATGGCCCACGTTGATATCAATTTGTTGCTCCTGCATTTGGTGCTGCAGATAGGATGGCAGGCGTCCCTGTCTCTCCCCCTTGATTTTGTGAATCTTCCAGCGATGGCCTTGTAATATTTTCCTGTAATTAGGAATATTAATTATGTGCTACTGATACTGATATTGTGAAACTTATCATTAAACACATAATTTTGGCGAATTTTACTGAAAATAAATTTTCATTAAAGTCTGCTTTACACTTTGTAATGGTGGAATGTGGAATCAATATAGTGATGGGTTGCTAGCCGCATTGCCTACAAACAAACATAAACATCTAGAGACGATAGTGTCAATGTCTGTTAAGAAATACGCCCCTTCTGTTTATTACAAACAATAACGTTTTAATATGAAAGTAAATAACATTTAATAACGCTAGATAACCGTGGCCAGACTCCTGAAGCGTGATAATGATAAAGTGCACGTACTTGGTATTGAACTTTTTGTAGCAGACATCGCATTCCACAGTTCCTTGCCGCAGATGAATGTCTTTTATGTGCCTCTTCATGTCATGCTGGTAGGAGAATGCCTTGTCGCAGTAGGTGCACTGAAAGTTACCCTAATGTTGAATTAAATTAAATTAATACATTATCAATTAAGTATAACAACAAACAAGTAAAACAAAAATTTCTACAGTGAAAGAAAAAGGTCGCGCATATTTTTGACCTTATTGGTTTTCCCAATAATCTGTGCCAACGATTTTAATACTTTACATGCGTGCTTAACTGATGGACGTGTGTATGAAAAATAAACTGTGACAAGTACCTACCTTAAAAGGTCTAGTGGTGCTATGTACGTGTCTCATATGCTTGGCCAGATTGCTGGAAGTGGTGGTGGCCTTGGGACACTGCGTGCATTTGAACGGCTTGTCAACCATATGCGAGCGCTTGTGCACTTTTAGCAGGTCCGCGGTTCGACCTTGGTATGGACACACGTCGCACTTGTATGGAAATACGTTTTCGTGAATACCCCTGTGATGTAAATAGAAAGATCAAGTATAACATGATAATTTCTCGCCCTCTCTCACTTTTGTCACAGGGTTTAATATGATATGCAATTATTATTTTGTTCATGTGTCATGTCACAAATCACCAGACCTCTCTCTCGCCCCCTCTAAATTTGTGACGTAATTTATGACTAGTTCACCATATTTTTTAGCAAATATATGATTGAGGGCCGATTTTTCAATCCTCAGATAAGCACTTAACTGACAGATACCTATAGAGTTGTTCCTCGAATAGGACTTATCTGACGACTGAAAAATCGGCCCTAAATCAGAGAATGCTTTTTGAAAACCAGCAATATAATAATTTTATAAAATCCTATCCAACAGCACCTCACACCATGAGGTAGGCAAGAACAAAAGACCACCCCCATTATTTATTTAAGGCTCACCAACAATGTTGAACACTAATACATCGAAACTGCCGCTTGCTTATGTGTTAGACATTTATTAAATAAAGATCACTTACATATGAACTAACAGACTGGCATTGGAAGAGCATGTTTTGCCACATATGTCACAAAGGAACTTTCTCTTGGTAAGTTCCTCTGGTGGTTTTGTTATAGTTTCACCTGGACATCGGGCTAAATGATCACTGTATGAGTCCTGAAAGAAAAAGTTAAATATAATTCGTAATTCAGATCAGTTAGGTCTTGTTTAAGTAAAATAAATGTAGAGTAAACTAGCAGTAAATAAAATGGCCATCACTAATATTTTGGCTGCCATAACCCAGAAACCTAAAGGCTTGGCCAAACACATGGTGTGACGCGGCGCCGCGTGATGCCGACGCGATGTATGTTCAAACAGAGCGCGCGCGGATCGCGCCGGCCTCGCGCTCTCAGCACGCCTTCATCGCGCGCGCGAAATCGGCGTGGGCGGGGCGCGATGCCAACGGATCGCAGTCTGTTTGACTTCGCTAACCTGTTAGCTTGAATAAGCTGCCGCGACCGTGGCGCTGCGTTACGCCTCGTGTTTGGCCAAGCCTTAATGATTCATTAGTAATAAGTAATGAACATTAATAATCAATAGGTCATGTCATTGGACTTTAGTAGGACACTAAAACAAAGCACAGGTTTTTTTAAATCTTAATTATTAAGTAGCTGACCCGGCGAACTTTGTTCCGCCTTAAATTTGAAAAATTCCAGTGGTTTGGGCTGTGCTATCCCGCGGGAACTATGCAATTTTCCGGGATAAAAACTATCCTATGTCCTTTCCCGGGACTCAAACTATCTGTATACCAAATTTCAACTAAATCGGCCCAGCGGTTTAAGCGTGAAAAGGTAACAGACAGACAGACAGACAGACAGAGTTACTTTCGCATTTATAATATTAGTAAGGATTTACCAATCAAAAATGAACCTGACAGTTCCAATTCCAAAAGGCCTATTCTAAAAAACATCAACCCCATTTTTTTAAAAGCACAGGATGCTTTTGTATAAAGCCCACCCATATATCTCTAAACTTGGACCAAGCTGGGCATGTTCATGCAAATGCAACCCTAGCACAAGGGATGTTAATATTACCTACAACTTATCTACTTGTATATAATTTGCTTATTAGTATACCAAATTAACTAACCCCCATTACAAATTTGAACTTACCATGTCAAAAAAGTCCTTGCAGCAGGAATGGCATCCCCATATGGCATTGGCATCAGAGAATGTTGGTGAAGGAATGTTATATGAGTCATTGCTGTATTCACCCCTGTCATCATTCTGCTCTTGGCTGTTCTCACACTTTACATATTCTGGAAAATCTAATTATCCAATTTGTTAAATTTTTTACTAAATGATTTGTAACTTTCAAGTATTGAAGTAATTAATAAAAAGAGAAAATTCTCAAGTGTGCATTTAAATATCATTCATTATTCTATGTATCTGATAGGTAACTTGATGAGTAGACAAATGTTACTTTAAAAGGAATTCTGTGTAATACTGTACCAGCTATAGGAAGATCGTCACTCTGAGTAAGGTCTCTATGGTGCTCCTTTTTCCTTTTTAACTCTCGTGAAGCATCTGCAGAAAAAAAATGGTTTTGTAATGATATGATCGACCATCCAGCAGGATGGGTTTGTGGGATTGTTTGTGAGTTTTTTTTTAAAGTAACAGACTTATAAGATTACCTTGCTTTGCTGCCATTTTCAACATTCTCTTGTTATTCTTTTGACACATGTCTCTAAACATGATGCATCCATTGAGAAGATCCAAGCAACTTTGACACATTTGTATTAAGGTATCTGACTTATTAACCTGAAATTGTAAGAGTTCTGATTCTGATTCTACTACTAGTCTCACAGGGTAAACCAATCCAATAAGACAAAATAAAAACATTTAAGAATCACTTAAAAAAAAGAGTCACAGGCTTAATTACAACAAAAACCGTTTCACCTTTATTCCATTGCAATAAGGATGAAAAAGACGTAACACAAAGGAATAAATTAAATTTTGTTTTAATTAAAGCCCTTATCCATGTACTTTTTTTTTGAAAACGACTTATAGGCAATGTATAACAAATAGTAGATCTTTTACCGTGACACCTGAAAAATGTTTTATTTCTTCGGGGATATTGGGCTGAACGAAATTATTGAATATAGGTATGTCCCCATTTTCTGAAGCACATATCCTGCACATTCCTGGAATTATTTTAATGCTCGACAAACTGTAACTGCAATCAAAAAATACTTTACTATGAGCGATAATTAGTCAGAAAGACAACAAATGAAAATAAAGGAATTTACGCTTACGATTTCTTGCGCTTTTTTTGTTTCTTCTTCTTGGATTTCTGCAAAGCATGAGCATATAACATAGACCTAAGTAATAAAAGGGAAGCCATTTCACTGTATGCTTTGAATTAGCGCCACTGAACGTATAGATTTCAAACAAACAAAAAAATGTTAAAAAGCCGTATATTTATTTTGTAAATAATACAATCAATTCATTTATTTGACATGAGGACATGACACTGTCTGTCTGTATCACCCACATCCGTTCCATTCCATGCATCCCACAGATTCAAATATCAATCCAGATTCATTCAACTAAACCATTCGATTTCATCCGTTCATCAGTATATTTCCACCACGATTTCGAAAGATTCATACATTACATGGAGTGCCAACAAAGAGAATATAACCACGAAGTTTCATAATTTTTGTGGAATGAAAGGAGCAAAATAAACGAAATACAGAAAGCAGCATTTAATTTTAAATAATTTGGCAGCCCCATTGAAGTTTTATTCTAATGGCAATAATGCGTTTTAAGCTGTCACTGACTACTTACTAAAGAAATGGCTTTTCGTGTGTTTGTATTATATTTATACATTTTGAAAGTGTTTTAACAAGTTAAATTAAATATTTTCGTAAATAATGGCAGTTTACTTGACTAAATCAATGCTATCAAAGTTTAACAAGGCAAGATACTCTTCAAATTTAAACAATGAAGATGAAGCCAGTAGCAGCAGCGATCACTGGCAAAAACTGATGGCTGACTGGTAAGTGTAGAATTAATACATAATACGACCGAAAACTTTGCGATTTTATGGTATACTGTGTATATTTCTACCATTTATGTGATTCAAACCAATAAAGAACTTCTCAAAGTCGCTTTGGCAAAACCGGAAATGGCCGTCTGAATTTTTTGTTCTTCTGTTCACAGTAAGAAAAGTGTGCGCCTAGAGAAAGATATGATATGCCGAATCTGTGCTAAGGGTGGCTGCACTCCACTAACTGATAAAGTCTTCGACTATGATATTATTAGTGCCATTCGAAGTGTCACTAATGTTCCAGTAAGTAATGTTGTAATATTACATTCTAACTTAATTGGAATCATTGCAAATATTTTACAAATATTTAGAAATTAAACAAAAATTAATGCTTTAATTTCAGGTTACTCTAGATGACTCCCTGCCTAAATTTATCTGCACAGATTGCCTTAATTCTCTTAAGATTGCATTGACTTTCAAAAAGAATTGTGAGACATCAGACAGAAAGTTTAGAAAGATCATACACCCCATGGGCGACCCGACATTCCACTCATATCCATATTCAAAACATGACTTTCAGTTGATATTGCATGAAATGAAAAAGAAGAGGATGAAAATAGAGGAAGAAAAGGACAGAGAACGAAAGAGGAAAGAGAAGATGTTTCTAAAGAAAACCCCAAGGATCAAACAATTTAAATGCTCTCCCTGTGATATGTCTTTTCCAGATAAGGTGTAATATTTTTTCACATAATATTATTTTCATTGAATGCCAAAGGGCCACATTTCAAAATCAGTCACTGTTACCTTATATGAATAACTTTTGTTTCAAGATGCAATTTTATGGTAGACAATTCAAATATTTTTTTAAATAGGTAATTGGCTGTTACCCACAACTTTATCTGTGAAATATTTGTTTATTGCTGTTCTACAAGAGCCATGCAGTTTCCAATAGTAAAACATAGACTATTATATTCCTCAATATTTTACAAAAAAACTGACACAATCATATTTATCAAAGTTTATTAACACTAACTGATAATTGTCTGGTAGGACAAGTTGATGGAGCACCGTCGCGAGCGGCAGTGCATGCGGCGCGCGTGTGAACTGTGCGGCCAGCTGGTGCTCAGCATCACGCAACACATGCGGCACATACATAAGCAGACAGTACCGCATAAATGCAACACCTGCGGGAAGGAGTTCCCCATCATTGCAAGACTGAAGAACCATATGTGAGTCACTAGGGGTCCAATCATTTGACAAATGCATCATTTGGCAAACCTTTCCATTCTGGCGATATCTGCCAATGGGCAAGGTAGTGTTTGATGAACTTGGCCCTGGAGACCACTCTTAATGAAGCTGGCATAGTCACTAGGGAATGCAATCCCGACTCGAGATTAGAAATATCAATCCCGCGGGATCCCGGAATTTTCGGGATCCCGTCTAGTTAAAAAAAAATGTTAAATTCGGATGACTGAAAACTGAAAAAGCTAATAACTGCTTGTTTGTGATAGTGAAGTTAACCAAAATAACATATTGCTGGAAAGAAAATAAAGACCTTTATTCTTTAATCTTACCAACTAAATAATTATCAGGTTTTAAGGAAATTAACATAGGTAAATTAGGTAATCAAAACAATAAGCATATTTCAAGGGAATTAGGAAGTAAGTAGTTACCTACCTACAAGTGATTTTGAAAATCACTCCTTAAAAAACAAAGGGTATTAATAGTGTCATCTGCTAAACGGCATCTAATGTCCGTTGCAATGTACCCCGCTGCTGAGAATGCCCTCTCCGACTCAACACTGGTTGGCAACAGCGTGGCGAAGCAATTATATGCAAACTGCAAAAATTGCCCCTTTGTTCCTCCACACTCAAATAAATCCATTTCTTTTTTATGGTAGACTCTAATTTGTCTAAGCTCGTGGACGTGGATATACGTGTAAAAGGACTTTTAAGACGCCGCTTGCACCCCGAGTGGACGTGTGTAGCGTCGCTGACCACTGCCGCCCAATCCCGTCAATCTCGAACGGGATCTCGTCATATGATGCGTCGGGATTGATCCCGAAAAATTACACGAGATCTCGCGAGATCGGGATCCCGCGGGATCGGGATTGCATTCCCTAATAGTCACACAGGTGCACTGAAAGCTCATAAAATAATTGAGAATAAAAACAAACACTGTCACCAAGTCAATAAATTTTTATACAATAAAAGATTGCCAACTTATGAGTTTGTGAAATGATGATAAACAGAGCCACTGTTTTAAGATCTCTACTGGGTAAGGTCAAAAATGTGCCTACTCCTTTTTTGAAACATTTTCATAACCAAAACTTTTTCCACCTACTAGGGTGGTTCACACGGATACATTCAACTTCTTCTGTGACCTCTGCCCCTACAAATGCAAGCATAAGTACTACCTGGTGATGCACATGAGGACCCACACAGGGGAGAAGCCGTACAAGTGCTCCCAGTGCCCGGCAACATTCGTCAACCCTTCCAACCTCAACAAGCACAAGTTGACGCACCAGGAGAAACAGTTCAAGGTCAGTTAGGCTACCAGGCTGGTATCATAAACATAAACATCATCAAACTGGGTTGGCACTTTCCTATGCCACGCGACGCCACTGAGCACGATCTCCAGCCTTAAACCTGCTTTACCTATAGACCGACCGCTTAAATGAGTCCTCGCCCGCGCGGCACAGGGGCGCGGGGTGGGACGACAAAGGGGACCGAGAGGTGTGAGCGGGTAGTGCGCCTGCCGTCCGCACCTCTCTCGGCCTCTGTCGTCCCACCCCGCGTACCTGCACCGCGCGGGCGAGGACTCATTTAAGCGGTCGGTCTATAATTACGTTTTTTTACCTAACTGAAGCTACAGTCCACTGCAGTGACCAAATCCACTGGATTCTTCTTCGTTTACATAAATTGATGAGCGCGAAGACAATATTCGATGTAAATAATGTGATGACTCGCGTATAATTAAGTTGAGTATTTAATACTAATTGGTTGGATCGAGATCATAACCTCCAGCTTGTCTTTATTTCTGTGCAGTGCATGATGTGTGAAAAGGCGTTCCGTACAAACGCGGCGCTGCGCGAGCACCACGAGGCTGCGCATATGAATATCAAACACACCTGTAACTACTGTGGCCGCGACTTCTGTTACAAGTAAGTGACAGCAACTTTGTTATCAACATGTAGGCAGATTTTTTTTATTGGGAACCTAATTTAGAGTGGCGCTTCCGGGAGTTGCAGAGGAATGGCAAAAATACCGATGTGCCACAACTGCTACAAAACTAAAGCTGAAATAAAATTTTCACTTAGTGGACGAGTTTCGTCGTCTTACCGCTTCTCCGGAGGAAGCACACCGCAGTATTGACTGTAATAGTAATTACTATGAAATGTAACAAACGATATTCGTACCTGTTAATTATCATGTATGTAATAAGAGACAGAGTATGTATATGTAACAACTAACAATGATCGCATGTACAATCACCTTATCATAAGCTACAAAGTGAGTATGGTGGACCTACTCATACTGATCTGCCGCTCTTAGGGTTGCTATCAATGATTTATTGCATTAGATAAGAACTAGAAGAGATGGGCCAACTACTTGCCAACTAGTCGGCATTATTTGTAGTCTGCGACTGTTAAATGTCGAAAATAACGACTAGTCGGTTAATATTTATATAAAAAAGGGTGCATAAATAAAACCACGGTGACTAAATTAAATATCTTCTAAAGGCAAAATTTTACCTCGAAAATTTTGCAAAAACAGGGTTGAAATGAAGTTTAACAAAATGAGTTACATTTGATCCACAAGTATGCGAGAGTGCTGTCAATTAGCCGAAGGCGGACAACTTTATCCGAACGGCTGCAAAAACAAAGTGAGTCGACGAGCTCCCAAAATGTTCGGCAATGCCGACTATTCGGCATTTTTGGAACCGACTAGTCGGGTAGGTGGCAAAACCCGAAGTCGGACCATAACTAAAAAAAAAACACTGTGTAAACTTAATTAATAATTTTTGAACCAAATTTTTACCCTGCTTCTACTAGGTCGAATGTCGACCTGAATCATCCGCGGTACTCCTACCGCGGTCCTACTACCGCAGTCTAATTTAAAAATTAGTGAATAAATTTCCGTTACGTTAGGCCAAATAACCTAGTAAAAAGAAAGTTTTATCAAATCATCACAAAAATAAGTTTGAACGCTATTTTTGAATTAAAGTGATGTAACAAGCCAAAGGAAAGGAATTCTGGGAAAAGATCATATCCTCAGGATTAGAATTCTTAAGCTGGTGAGTAGTGACCAAGTTGTGAAGAGCGCGGCTAGCGGCGACTTCCGAACAAAGAGTCTTTGTCCCGCCCGGCGCGACCGAAGTTTACAATGCTCTCGGCTGCCTTCAATCGTCTCTTTGTGTCTTGATCAAACAGAGTGGTTTAATTTGAAACATTTAAGGAGACACTCTCCCTAAGGGTAGACTAGGAGTGGTTAGTTTACTTTTGTTGCGTCGAAAAAATGCTTAATTCCAAACAAGAAAGTTAGATTAGATATTTTAAATGGCCTGTTACATTTTGTGCGGATAAATGTTGCGCGCTGTTAAGACACATATTTCCTAAATAGTTGGTCCGAAGAAATTACGTGCTGACTTTTTCTACAGATCGGACCTCCGCAAGCACGAGATACGTAATCACAACCGCACAAAACGCGACTACATCGGCGGCGAGCCGTCCTACAAGCAAGTGGAGCGTCTCCAGAAGATACAAGAAGGCGCATCTGACGCCATGGAGAAATGGCGGCATGAACAGCAGATAGCCGTCGCCCAACCCACGGCCGTAGTGCAGGCCACTTATATCGATCCCAGCAAGGAGTTTCTGCAAGGCAACCATCATCTCTACTTCGCCGATGTTACTGGCATGATACAACAGCAGCCGGCTATGGGTGCGTATGAATTTTTTAGAGGTTCCATAGACATAAATGTTTACTTTATATTACAAACATTGACGTCAAAAACATTATTGTAATTACGAATTCAGAGTTCGTGATTTAGTAGATTTCATATCTATCTGGCTAACAAATATAAATATTTGTTTCAGTTCAACCGCAAACCGTACAGTTACAGGCATTGTAAGTATATTTAACTTTTTAATAAATTTATGCCTTGCCTTCATTGTCTAACTCTATGATATTTTTCTAGGCCTGACTTGGAAATGAAAAAAGACGAAGTAAAGATCTACGAAACCCCAGGAATAAGTTATTATTAACATGCTTGTTTAAGTAACGATAATTTAGAATTAAGTGCAGTTTATGTACGCAATAGTAATCCCATGTTTAATCGTAATCATTGCCATTTTATTTACTTTTGTATTCAATAAACATTTAAGTAGAACATATATGAATTATACCTAGTTAATGAGTTTTATTTTACTATGTAGTTAATGTTATCCTGGGCCTGGGTGTCAGTCAAATTCGACAAGACTTTCGCAAGGATTGATGCAAAATTTTCCGTGTCTTATCTGTGCACATAAGAGTTCAGCAACGAAGCGTCAGCTGATTTTTTAATGTAAAGAAACTGCCAACGTTATTTCTAGAGGGCAGTAGATGCGGTTTTCCTCATTCCGTTTCACAAAACGTTTCTTGCGAGTGGTAGCTAATGAAGGCGCGGCTGGCGCAGCCTGGGGCAGCAGGTTAATTAGAAGGGCCGTTTGTTCACATTTGTCACTGTAATTAGCCTCATCTTAGGCTTTTGTTTTAGATGAGAGTTTAACAAAAGCGCCTATAAATTTCACTAATTAGTGGATAATTACGTACATAGGAATTCGCTTAAGCTAACTTAGTGCATAAGTATAGGTAGGTACACTTAATTAGTTAAAGTGACAAGTATCCAATAGTAACAAACCGCAGTGAAAATTTTACTAATCACATATCACATGTCATCGTGAGTACCTACAGTACTATCGTGAAGACATTAGGTATATAATCGATCCGAATGCATACATACATACATTTATCACGTCATTATCCCTTACGTGGTAGACAGAGCCTAAGGTAACAATACATTAAGGCCACGTTTAGCATATTTAAGGGCGTAGGTATAGGTGGAAAGGGAAATCAAAATAGTGATGGGTTGCTAGCCGCATCGCCTATAACATGATTCCTAAGACTCGCCCATTCCCTCGATGGGTTTTTACCATCTGCGCGGGAAGAGAAGCAACTGGTAAATTCTATGTTTTTTCTTTACTCCCAGACCAGCATGGAAGAATCGATCCGAATCGTTGCCAGTCACTTTCAGTCACACAGCCAGTCAGTCACTTTGTCTGGTTCCCGAAAGTTTTGCACTTTTCCATCTACCTAGGTAATCAGAAAATTGCGGCTTTTTAATAGTAAAATAATTATTTTAGTCGATTCAATAGTGTAGTGTGTGCGTACCTACCTAGTGTCCGATCGAAGTTTCGGTTTCGGTTTCGACCGGTTTCTGCCAAAGGTTCGGCTTCGTTCGGCCAAAAAACAGCCGAACCTTTCGGCCGCGCTTAAACTTACAACATCACACTTTCATGTTACATTTTCCCTTTTTTTAGGGTAGTTTACCTAATTTAGGCGTATCACGACTACCACGACGAATATATCGGACAATGTTGAAATTTTAATCCGAGAAAAGTGAAGAACTTTGTAATATTGGACTAGCGAGAAGTTTCAGTATTCATAGGTATATTTGGAAAGAACGGCCCACTGATATTTTATTCAACGTTTTACTCGCATTTATAACTTAAAAGTAAAAATAAAAGGTTCGGTTTCGGCAAAAAAACATGTTTTGGTCGGACACTTAGTATTACCCCATACATACAAACAAATCTAATGTTATCTTTTAATTACATTAGCATAGACGAAATACAGCGTTTGCATTTGACTCGATGTCGGATGAGTAGGTATAGTCCATAGAGCTAAAACAAAGAGGAGCTGGCCTAAGCAACTGTGCACTGTGATTTTCAACTCGGTCTTGACGTCATCATTGTGGGCGGGGCTTAGTCAGTATGTTGTCAGCGTTCGTCATGTGCACATGTATCGAGATTCGCGTTATCGGTGTGTTTTCGCGGTTTTAAGAAGAATAGGATGAAGTGTTGTGTTTTATCGTGTCAAAGTTATTCAGACAGACGTTCTGATGCTATGAATGGTATCACATTTCATATGTAAGTAATTTTATACGTAATTATTAAAATAGTTCTAGAAAATTTTCGGCTTTCAAGTAAAAGTTATACTTCTCGACACTAGATGGCGTAACTTTGTGAATTAAAAATATAAGTACGTAAAGTTCCCCATTAGTATATTGTAATAATCATACGTGTATACTGAAAACTAAAGTATACATTTAGTCCTAAATACTTTTTAGTCGCCAAAACAGTAGTTTAGTAGTTTTATAAATATATTGTGAACAGGCCGCCATCTATCGTCAATTAGAACAACTATTTTCAACGTACCAAATATCCAGAGCCGTAATTAGAATCAAATAATTTTACCGAATAACGCACGGCTATGGTCAGTAATGAAATAACAATACATTTTAATAGCAAATATTTTGAAGTAACAAAGTTCTGAGTTGTACACATATTATTCTCCGTGACTGTTCATGAATTGAAAGAACTTCGAATATTATTAAATGAACATTTTATAACCTACTAGTTTAAACTGTCTCCAACTTATTTCTTGTATTGGTTGTCTGGAAGAGATCGCTATTAAGCGATAAGACCGCCTATTGTCTACTTTGTTCTTTGTTTCTGTATTGTTTTGTACTGATTTGTGGTGTTCAATAAAGAGTATTTGTATTGTATTGTATTGTAATAATTTGTCTATTATTTTACATAAGTACAATATACATCTAAATCAGTAAAAATGGTTACCCTTATTTTATTCATTTATTACACAAACTTTTTGAAGCTTAAAGTTCTGAGTACGTCCCATTACTTTTACACTAATTGACATCTAGTATGAGATAGCTGAACTACGTAGTGACGTCAATGTATCGATGTTAACTTGCTAGGCGAGTGGTTTTGCTACTAACCGACGGATGGAAAATTGAAAAGTGGGCGGAGTTCCACAACCCCTCACCCCGCAAAATTTCACGCTATGTTTCATAGGGAAATCTTATTACCACACCTCCTCTTTGTTTTTGCTCTGTGGTATAGTCGAACCATAAGCGCCCATGATGACCATTTATACTTAAGTATATGCATTCATACATTTATTCGCGTGATTCCGATTACTGACTTATTGCTGAAAAGAGCTTATGTTCCTGCGTAGAAAGTTCTTTCTTTAATTGTAGAGCCAAATTCCAAAGTGTTTCTGCGTAGTTTCTGACTGAGCTATATAGTGGAGTCATTGAAGCATTATTGCTCCGATTTTTTTTACTGTGGACCGAATTGCATACAATTTTGGAATTAGGTTCATCTTACCCTTAACTTCAAAAGTGAAAATGATTTGAACTCCGCAACCACCCTGGGGGTGGTTGCCACCCCTTCTCGGGGGTGAATTTTTTTTTTTCAAAATAACCTCGGATATCGATATAAAGCCTAATTTTAAGCAAAAATCATCTATAAAGTTTTTCAAAAAATCCAATACTTTTCAAGTTATTGGCAATTGAAAATTCGCAATTTTTTCACGTTTTTCATCGGTTTTTTGCAAATATCTCCAAAAATATACGTTTTATCGAAAATTTTATAAAGAACAAAATTGTAGCAGGTAAAATAATGAACAATTTGGTTTTTTATAAAGTATTCTAAGTGCAATATTAAGCTAGATATTAAAGATCAAAGCCGTATTTTATTGTGTCTGAAATTTTATCGATGTGGTCAATGCCATCTAGCGGCGAGCAGATGCATTTTATGCATTCTAATACAAAAGGGTTTGGTAGTGCTTGAAATAAGCTTTAAAATGAGCACTATTAAAAGTCTTTTGCACGTAAAATAAGTGAGCTGTATTGCAAATAAGGGGAGCATCTAATGTTTTTTCTTTTAAACCAATGGGTTTCATAAGTGCCATTTCCACCAAAATTAAAATTAATCGTATTCCGCCTAGAATTAACTTTATCATGAAGAGTTTGATAGATAGTATCAGTTTGGCTGCTTCAGGACACATATTTTTCAAAAAAAGTCACAATTAAAAAAAAAAACAAAATTTCAAATTTTTAAAAAACCCACTTTCTTTTCATAATATCTCAAAAATGACGACAGATACGTATAAAAGTGTACGGATTAAAAATTTAGGCATTTTTCTGACAAACAATTTGGTTTTTTTGTTTTTTCTGTCAAACAAAAATTGACGGAGATATGATTGTTTAAAGAGCGCGCGGCAGCGCAATCACAGCCTCTCTTAAGCCTCTGTTTTTTTTTAATCTTGACTTTTTTGAAAAATATGTGTCCTGAAGCAGCCAAACTGATACTATCTATCAAACTCTTCATAATAAAGTTAATTCTAGGCGGAATACGATTAATTTTAATTTTGGTGGAAATGGCACTTATGAAACCCATTGATTTAAAAGAAAAAACATTAGATGCTCCCCTTATTTGCAATACAGCTCACTTATTTTACGTGCAAAAGACTTTTAATAGTGCTCATTTTAAAGCTTATTTTAAGCACTACAAAACCCTTTTGTATTAGAATGCATAAAATGCATCTGCTCGCCGCTAGATGGCATTGACCACATCGATTAAATTTCAGACACAATAAAAAACGGCTTTGATCTTTAATATCTAGCTTAATATTGCACTTAGAATACTTTATAAAAAACCAAATTGTTCATTGTTTTACCTGCTACAATTTTATTCTTTATAAAATTTTCGATAAAACGTATATTGTTGGAGATATTGGCAAAAAACCGACGAAAAACGTGAAAATATTGCGAGTTTTCAATTGCCAATAACTTGAAAAGTATTGGATTTTTTGAAAAACTTTATAAATAATTTTTTGCTTAAAATTAGTCCTTCTATCGATATCCGAGGTTATTTTGAAAAAAAAAAATCACCTCCGAGAAGGGGTGGCAACCACCCCCAGGGTGGTTGCGGAGTTCAAATCATTTTCACTTTTGAAGTTAAGGGTAAGATGAGCCTAATTCCAAAATTTCATGCAAATCGGTTCACAGTAAAAAAATTCGGAGGTAAGACCGTATTTTTCGCTTCAATGACTGCCCTAATAGCTGTGGATACTTGCCAATATTAGCACCCCGACCCCAGACAATTAGAAACTTTCGATTTTTAAATTTAGTCGGTATTTTTCACTTAGGTAGGACGCTGAACAGTAATGAACCAATCCTTAGCCATTATTGAATTCAGAATGGTAACGTTCAAGGCAAGTGTAAGGTCTATAAGCAACTGCGCCCGTTTCCCAGATTGTTATCGTGGTAATAATGGAACGGCGAGCGGAATAGGTTGTTGTTCCCTAGGGATTGTGACATTGCTGTAACCCATTGTGCCCGGTAAACGGCGCAGGTCCGCTGGACGGCTGTTATCTTGAAACTTAAACACACATTGTGTCTCCTGTACAGCTCAGCGTCGTAGAGCAGCGTAAGGACTAATAAAATAGCACTGTATTGTATTGCAATGTATCCAGTTATGTAGATATCCTAGATTACACATTAGATCGTTATGTAGAGACCTACCTATGATTTTTATTGAATCTTGCCCGGCTTTAACTGCCTCGAATGTTTAGTAGAGTCCGACTGAACTCTCTGTTTTGATGTCGGTTAATTTCTGAAACTGAAACCGAAATGTAATGCGTTGGGTTCGTGTTAGCAATACTTCATAGGGTTCGTGGGCTTCTTTGCGGAGTTCGGGAGCAATTTATCGAATAGCTTCTAATATCGAATAATCACAAATATTATACCTACAGACACTAAATTGAAAGCACGTGAAAAAATACAATACTAAAATACCTTCGAATTAAGTGTCGATTTCGGTCAGAAACAAATTTGTAGCACTGCTTTAGAAATACAGGCTTCCGAATATAACTGTAAGCTTGGTAGGTAGGTGTACCTAGACTAGACACACTTACCCGTGGTCCTTCGAATTTGTCCCACCCGAAAAAGATGATGCTATTATTTTGAATTACTCGATAATATTTTAATACAAAAATAGTTAGGTTAGGTTAGGTATTTATTTATCGTTGCCCCAAGGGCAAAAAACCCAGAAAAAAGTAAACTAGGGGGACAAACTGTAGGCCTTTCCTTTCCTTTGAATTTGTTTTTTTAATCTTAATAAATCACGGATTGGTACCTCTTGATGTATGTATGTATAACTCTTTATTAGATACATAGATGTACAAAGGCGAAGTTAACCTCATCACATAACATAATGATCATGACATAATGACGACTGCTAGGTTTCAAGTCCCAATTATAACTGATGCTTTATTATCCCGTGTCGCCTTTATGTTTCTGGGCATTTTACAACTTGCCCCTTCTTTTATCACAAAACTGACATCAAACTTTACGATGCTATTCGTAACTTGGGAAGCAATTTTAGAGACTCCTTTTGTAGCTATTACGTTCTCGAAATCTTCCCTTTCTCTGAAAATTACCAATCGAACGACCCAACAGAGAAAGCGTGTGTACCAGAAATGGCGTTTCTGCTATCTCCTGTTATAAAATGTAGGTAGAAAAATTAGGATCTCTACATTTTGTAGCTTATCGTAGTCACTGTGAGCTTTATTGGCAAATTTCTTGGCTATTCACGAACTCGAATAACGGTCGAAAGAGGTTTCGAGGCGATCAAGTGCCTTGACCGTCCTGGAACCTCGGAATACATTTTGCCAAAGATTTCATTGCTCTATAACCAGACCCCGGACATTTGGTGCCGTTGATGTAAAAGTGACGTATTTTCACCTACAGGATGATATTTTTAACACTAAAGTAATTTTACTAGGAAGTCGTTCCTATAGTTATTCTGTTTTGTAATTTTTACTGATATTCGGGGTTACATTTTTATTACAACCACGCCCCAATGTACAATTAAAAACGGATATTAAATTTGTTACAAATTCCTCTAAACATGACATTGTGATAATTAAATAAATATGAATGACAATGAGTTAAAGTCAATCTCAGATGTTTTATATCTTATCTTTTCTTATTTTAAACAAGCTTCTGCCCGCGACTCCTTCAGCGTAGAATTAACAATTGACATGTTTATCGTTATACCGCGGGACTATGCCATTTTCCGGTACAAAAAGTAGCTTACGTTTTAATCTAGAGTACCAGCTATCTCCTTTCCAAATTTGATCCAAATCCATCCAGTTATTTCAGTGTGAAGAAGGAACAAACATAGACACTCCCATCGTCACTCACATTATCACAAATTTTCGCATTTATATTATTATTTAAAATATCTGTAACGGTTAACTAAAGAGGATGATCATGTCAACGACACTAAATTAATGTACAGGGTCTGTCCATAACTTACGTATAAGAAAGAGGACAAATATGCAATACCAATTTCTACAGTGGAGGGAAATGAAAAAAGTTTTAAAAAGTATCTCAAAGTTTGGCAAATTTGGTGCTTAGAATACGTAATGCTGTAGTGTAGGGAAAAGAAGGTCACGCTGCGATGACACGGATAAGGAGGCATAAAATCCAAAAGCCGTCACAAGAGGTACCTGACTATTCAAACTGGCAACAGACCCTTCATTTTCAATTACCATAATCCAGCCAGGGTGGACGTTAACACGAGCTACTGGAATAAAAACAAAAGATAAAACCTTTCCGTCAAAAAAGCGAGGCAACACTAAATTGCATTAGCAACTCGCAGCCGTAGACGTCTACAAGACGTGATTGTAATAAAAACAAGGGAATACAAGCTGTCCTGAGACATGGCTACGTATTCATACATGTAAGTATTATCCCCCAGTGAACCGTAAAATCGTGAAAATAGGGGCCAACGAATGCCATCTCGACACGTCGAGGCAGGGGTCTTGAAAAATTCTTTGTCATTTGTCGAACAATATTCGTAAAGTATTCGTAAAGGGATCACTGCTTGCTAGCATCAGGTTTCTGAATTGGTTATGACCTTTGATACCTTAGAGCTAAGTGCACTGAAATGAAAATCAAGAAAGGACAAATTAATTAAATTAGGTTTATGGTTAAGTATTTACAGGTAGGGTTCCCATCGAGGGATTGGGTGAAAATCTTAGTGATCATGTTGTATAGGCGATGTGGCTAGCAACCCATCACTATTTTGATTCCCCTTTCCATCCATACACCCACAATCATGCTAAATGTGGTCTTTAGGTCTTGTTTATGAATTTATATGTAGGTATTTACAGTTATCAATTAAATATCCCTTAAAGTGATAAGTCCGCCTTTTTGCATGTATCTCAGTGTTTGTCAATTGTATTTCTTTCGTTTATTTTGCACAATAAAGAGTTTACATACATACATATCCTCTCAGACAGCAGGTATTTTTTAACTTTTACAACGATCTTTTCAGGAACTATACTTTGAATCCGTGATGGGTTTACATATATTAATAAGCACCTTTTCCGCATCTTCAGTACACATTTGCAGGTGGGTTCCATTTCCTCGAACGGAAATCGTTACGTCCGTAGCTTTCTGTGAATATTTTGCGCATGGAAAATCAAGTTAGAGGTAAGTAAGTGTAAATAAAACGTGGCGAGGAGCAGTCGGTTTATCTAATTTAATAATTCACGGCGAGGTTGACGTTCACTTTGCTAGTTTTCTCCTCGATATTACCTGCAGTAGTCATCAAAACAGGTAAGTACTCAGGGGGCTAAGTTGAGTTTCCTTAGAACTAGAATAGTTGTAGAAATACTTGTAAACTCCGAAAATACAAACAATAATACTTAGCTGACACACAAAAGATAGAAACTATAATAGGTACATACTAGCTTTTGAATCTAGTAGGAATGCGAATAAACGGTACAGTGGCTTTACTTTGTGACGTTAGAGAATATAACACTCAGTGTACCATATGTGATGGACTTAGGTCTCAAGGAAAATAAATACCTATTTATACAAAAAAAATCATTACATAATTATGTAATACCAAAAGATTAGGTAGGTACTCAATTATTCAATGTTGAAAGTTGCATGATTGCTTTTTCATTGATTACCTACCTAATATTTTTTCAATGCACATAATATACCATTTAAGAGTCGTAAGGCGACAATACAAATTCGGCTAATATTAATACTATCAACAATGTTATACCTCGTCCTTTTGAGCAAACAACCGATCGCCCAGTAGGTAGGTTAGGTTACCTAGTAAGTAAGTAAATGCTTTATTGTACAAATATAAAGAAACAGATACAATTCACAAAAAAATAAAAATAACATTAACATATGCACGAAGGCGAACTTATTCCTATAAGGGATCTCTACCAGTTAACCTTTGAATAAAACGTGGCGACGTGGCTAATGGCTAGTGATAACGTGTTTTTAACAATGCTGCATCTATGTTCTTGAATTTGATTGAACCAATCTACCAAAATGTGTGGTTTCGTTAGTGTCCTTTCAGAAAATGTGTAAGCGCGGATTCCAACGTTAAAAAAAACACGTTGTGTAAGGGAGTGTAAACATGATAAATAGCGTGTGTCGTATCCTTTCAAATTTTATGAATGAGAAAGTATTTCATCCGTGAAACGTCTTTATCCACGAAAACCAACTTGATCCCCAACAACACTTGACCCAAGAGTGAAACCTTCTCCAGCACATTCAATTTACTTCCGTAAAAGGTCTCGGCAATTGTGGAGATTACTAGAAAAGCTTGGGTATTGTTCCCGGCAAACAAACACAATTAATGTTCTGCCCATACACATTTTGGTTTGAGAGCCCGTCTAAGAGCGACTTTCGTTATTTCATATCAAAGATACATAAATATCTAAATAAATAAAATTAACCTAAACATTTTTCATACGGGAGAAGCAAAAGCAACCAATTGGCATTGTTCATTTTTTTTAGTATGCTCCAATTCGAAAACCATTTCGAGGAAAACCATCATTTATCCGATTTATCTTGTCCGATTTCAAAAATACTTTATGATTGCAGATATTTTTGTAAAAGTACTTTGAACCTTTGTTTGACCGAACGACCCGGTTTTTAGACAGAATCCAGCATCGAATGTTTGCCACCAAAATGAAAAAAAAAAGTTTAGCTATGGCAACTGTCACGTGTCACTGTCAAACCGACAAAACCATAGACACAGCCGTTTTTTTATAGCCAGCCGAACGAAGGCGATTGGGATTCTGTCTAAATTCACGAATTATCAAACAGCGAAAAAATATTTATTATTAATTAACAAAGCTACGTAAAAGCATAATATTCAAATTAGTTGCTTGAAATAGTCCATTTTATCAAATAAAGGTGTTAAAAGCACAGCTTAAAAAAATGAACAATGCCAATTGTCTTGTGGAAAATAATCACACATTATTTTAGAGACTAAACAAATTCCATTCGACGCCAAACAAACGAGTTTCTGCAGTTTACGGCGTTGACACTTGATTATAAACTCCGACGTGCTACGGGTGTAGCGGGCTCTACGTCGTGATTCGTAGAAGCTCTACGAGATTGCGAAAATGCAATTTGAATGATATAAGTTGTTTAGTGATAAAGGGAGCCAGTGCATCTAGCCTAGCGTATCTGTTTAAATAATCAAATGAAAACTCCGTATTAAATATAATAAGGTGGTAAACTTTGTTCGTTCGTGTGTTTGTTTGCATGTAAGTAGGAGGGTAATCTTTGGTCCAGGAGGATCGAATTCAAATCCTTTTTTTTGTTTTTACTTCGAGTAAGTTCAAAGTTTCCGCAAAAGGCAAACCTGTATACTTAATTTACTAATACAAATACAAAAAAGTTTGATTATCCTACTTAATATTATAAATGTGAAAGTTTGTGAGTATGGATGTTTGGATGTTTGTTACTCTTTCACGCCGGAACGGCTGAACAGATCTGGATGAAATTTTGGAACAGAGATAGATTATAGTCTGGAATAACACATAGGCTACTTTTTATCCCAGGAAAATTGCGTAATTCCTGCGGGATAGCGATAAACGAATTCTATGCAGACGAAGTTGCGGGCAACAGCTAGTAATACATATATAATAATACATACCTTCTACTTAGGGACCGCTTTACTCCTTAATAAATTAAAAAGGGGTGGTAGTATGTTATACTGCTCCCTAATTAGGGTAACTGAGTGCGAGTGTCTCTAATACTTAGAATAAGCCCTGTATATTTACGGTTATTTCTATGAGACGAATTTAAGGTAAACCATTAACTATCTAGACTAGGATGCGGTGGTTACAAGCCAATTTCACTTTGTGTTCGAAATTAGAAAAGTTTTTTGTCCGTGGTACTTTCCTCACGCCGCGGGGAAACTGTAAATCAATTTCAAAACTGAGTGCAAAGCCAAAAATCTCTTTATGGACGTACCACAACGGTATAGTCTAAGATCCCGATATAAAACGACCTTCACCGAGATGTTTTTTTGATGAAACGTGTTTTATTTATATTTAATTTAATATGTTAATAAATATATTGCATATGGGTTGCCTAACAAACTTTAGTCCAGGCACCAGGGTATGTTTAATAAATAATTAAAAAAAAAAAAAAAAATTTAACATTTCACCGGTTTGATTATTAGACAAATTCTATACCAATCGAAAGTATGAAGCCCATAGAATATGCAAACGTTAGGTTGCCTATTCTTTTCCGGTTTGAACACCCGCGAAGGAGCATCAATGTAACTAATTGTGGAGAGTATTCTTGTCTGTGGCTTGATTTTTAAAAAACACGTCACTCGGACGTATCATTCGGCAAATAAAAGGAATTTCAAATACAACCAAATTAGCGCATTTTGTAAGCGAATCGTGAATTCGATCCGTTCTCATTGATTTTGGTTATGTTAACAGTTGAAATGTTTTTAATTACAAGGCAATGGGTTGCAGTCTTTCAAGACAAACTGGGTTACGAGCGGGTAAAGTTCCGTTTAAGACGCGTGGCACGTATTCTAAAACAAAAATTAAATTCGTCCAACTGTAACGAACCGCAGCCAACCAAGCTTCATTAGCAAACTTCACCTTTAGTATAGTCGAATTACGGAAAAGTATGGAAGTAATTCGTGTAGTCGTGTTTTTTTGTGGAATCGTTAGAGGGCACGACTAGATGGTTTCCCTCGGTTTGCACCTTTCTATCATGTACGGAACACTTTAAAATATTAGGTATAAACTTCAAATGCCGTTATTTTGGAGTATGATAAAAGGTATTAGGCGCAAGTTTAGCCACGTGAAGGGTCCCCTTTGGTACATAATGTATGTTAATTAAAAAGGTGTACGATGTATAGAATCTTGGTAAAATATTTTTTTCTGATTGCGGCTCGAGGATAATTCAGACGGTTGGTGCAAACTTAGATTAAGCTTTTCAAAGTATTATAAACACCCAGGTAACTTTGCACCCCCGTGCAAAGTATGGAACATGTTTTTTTTCACTCTTTTGTAGATTGTACTTCGGGGGAAATTAAGATAGTCGTAAAACTTTATAAATAACACATATTTAAAAGATACTACATTCGCACTCAATAAAAAAAAGAAAATTTTAACCGGAAGTTTGGTAAACATAGTTCTATCTAAACGCAAGGAATAGCAGCGAACGCTAGGTAGCGGGTAGTATTACAGAACCGCATGTTCCGTGTAGAAATGTCAATTTTTTATGGGGTGCGAATGTAAATCAAACCAAGTTAAGACGATTGTGACGATTTTTATTAATTCCAAAATTTCCCCCGAAGTACAAAGACAGTAAAACATAGAAAACTACTTTCCGGGTGTCGCACCCTGGTGCAAATTTGGTATTGTGTTTTGATATATATTCTCATCATTTCCTCAATTTGCACCGCGTTCTGTATTTTTCCCGGGGCCGCAATGCCAAAAAGTATATTTTTAGTTATATGATTTTTTTTTGTATGTTCCGTAGCTTGAATTGAGCTAAATAACGGGTGCAAATATAGATTAAGATGTAATAAAACGTATGGCAAATTGCACAGACTACACCTATTTTTTCTTCTTAGTTATTACTATTACACCATTTTCAACCAATTCCACCCCTTTCCGGGGGGGTGAATATATCAAGTGATGTATTAAATTCCATTTCTAACCCATACAAATCAAAAACAATTGTTTTTATCAGTTCTTAGAATTATTTCCTGACTTAAGGGAAATTTCACGTATTTTGCCTCCACTACTTCGCCTTAGAGCTGCCGCACACTGGGCTAATATTGGCGGTGACTAATGTATGCCGTCGGTTGCTTAAATCAGGCCACATTAAACCATCAGAGGCGACGATAAGTCGCCAATACTAGTGTTCTGTTTATTATATTTTTTACAGCTTATAGCTGTCTTTATTTGACTTCAAGCTCGAAGAAAACGGCAGCTAAACAGAAATTGCTGACGTTAATCGTAAAACAAAAGTGCTGCCATGAAAATGACTGGCATGCATGTAGCATGCATGCTACTTTTATTTCATCTAGCTCGTGGCTAAAGCTAGGTGCACTCGCACAAGACAAGGCGTAGTTGAAACCGGCCTCACTTTGCAACAGCAGAACACATATCTAGCCCTCCTTTTAGGCGTCACCGCAGTCGGATAAAAAGTAGTCAACATTGATAAGCCTTTGATTAAATGTGCATCAAAGGATTAGAGATTTGGCCAACCCTTTGATCGTCGACATCAACACCGATCAAATTGATCGGTGAACGTGAATTCCAAACTGCTAGAATTATCAAATAATTTTGCGGACCCTAAAGTCGAATAAATTAGGTACACTTAATTAACATCAAACATTCTAATTTTCTTTACCAATGACCAGCATTATTAAAACCCTAAAAAAAATCGATACTTTAATGTTATTCCAGTACAGATTTTACCATAACCTTACAAAAATCTATACTGTAATAACATTAATACCTACATAAATCACGTCTTTATCCCTTGTGGGGTAGACAGAGCCTAAGACCTAAAGGCCACGTTTAGCGTGAATAACATTAAAGCACAGATTTTTCCTACTACCACAGGCTAGAAAGTACTTACATAATTCACGTCTTTATCCCTTACGGGGTAGACAGAACCTAGTATAATTGGTTGTAATAATGCTGGTCATTTCCCTACTGCTTCGAAACCCATCTTAGAGTACTTATGATATGTGTGCAGATAAAAGTATTATATGCAACTGTACATAATTAGACTTGAAAACACTCGTGTGATCTTACTTTGAAATTCGCCAAGGCTCGTTTCAAAATCACACTCGTGTTTTAAGGATCATTATGTAACGGTTGCATAAAATACTATAGTACCTATACATGTAGCTGTCGGATTTTCCAAATAGAAAGCTATGTTATTTACATTTCGGTACCTACAGCATTGACTTGAACTTGATTCGGGTGTATTCGCCTTCTCTCCCTGCGGGTGTTTGCCGAATTCAACTTTATCGGGGAGCACTTACCTTAGTTGGTATGTTTGAATATTCATTGTGTTCACTACAGTCTTTGTGTAATAACAATGCTAGGTAAGGTATAGTTACCTATAGACTAACAATAAAATTGTAAATAAACCACCTGGAATAACTTTTAAGTAATTCTGTTACCGCGAAGCTGTACCTAACTACTGGCAACAACTACGAGTAATATGCTTGAGGGTATATAACGACCGCTTAAATGAGGCCTCGCCCGCATTACCCGCCCGCACCTCTCTCGGTCCCCTTTGTCGTCCTACCTCGCGCCTCTGTGCCGCGCGGGCGAGGACTCATTTAAGCGGTTGGTCTATAGTAAGAGACATGTACCTACAGACAAACTGAGTGTATACTTCTTTTTATATACTTTTTATTAACATGCATTCTTTATAATTAAGAAATTAATCAAATAAATTAATTAAATAAGATCTCCGCTTTCAATCTAGTAAGAGAAATGTCACCCAATTTCAGTACTTGGATTGAATTTAACTTATTTTGAAATTAGTTAGCAAATAAAATTCATTAGTTTATTATGTATATGTAGGTACTTGATGTAATTTATAAGAGGTATCAATTTTAGTTTTATTTATGTGATGAAGCTCCAAATGAATGAGAAAAATTTTAATACCGAATATGATACGAAATGCAAGTAGGTAACTAAAGAGCAATCAAAAATCTATCAGCTTCACTTTAACTTTGAAGAACGAAATGATGAATTTATTTTACGCGTAAAGTATTTGCTCGAGACTTATCCCTCGACGCACAAAAAATACATTTAAGGCCAACTCTGGAGAGGAATGGCAAAAAATCTCTGAGACAAAGTTTTTTTCAACATCTGATGTTAACTACTTAAGAATTCTTTGATAACGTATGTTTTTTTGTAAAAGAAAAAGTCTGAGAAAAAAAAAATATTAAAGCAAAATGGGGTCGATATTTATTTATTTTGGACCAGCACGGCCGCACGAGTGAGCGAGAAAGCTGCGTCGCGCGCACTCGTGCTGGCCGTGCTGCAATAGTAGATTGATAAACAAGGGTTGTAAGTGATCAATTACACCCAAGATATTTAGGCACACGAGCGAGCAAAGCGAGCGAGGGTGCTTATAGTTCGCGGGTGTAATTGATCATTTACACTCGAGTTGAACATTCTACTTTTCATCACAAATGCGAGGAAAATCCAAATCGTCACTTGAACTCGTCATTATTGTTAAAAAAATTGTAATAGAGCGGAAGAAAATTTATCGCGCCAAACCGTCTTTTGTTTTTTTTTTAATGGCCTCGCGCTCTTTGGCTTTGGCACATTCAGCCAGCACTGGCCAGCACCATTATGCCATCATTACAATCTCCTTGTTTACCAGTTCGTGAATACAAAGGAGCACCATTCGATTTTTAAATTTACTTACATCCCTAAGGATGTAAATCGAATTTACAACTCGGATTTCAAGTTAAATGCAACCTACTTTCAGAGCTTAAGTGATGAAATAGTAGATTGATAAACAAGGGTTGTAAGTGATCAATTACACCCAAGATATTTAGGCACACGAGCGAGCAAAGCGAGCGAGGGTGCTTATAGTTCGCGGGTGTAATTGATCATTTACACTCGAGTTGAACACTCTACTTTTCATCACAAATGCGAGGAAAATCCAAATCGTCACTTGAACTCGTCATTATTGTTAAAAAAATACGCAATTTGTAATAGAGCGGAAGATTTATCGCGCCAAACCGTCTTTCGTTTTTTTTTTAATGGCCTCGCGCTCTTTGGCTTTGGCACATTCAGCCAGCACTGGGCAGCAGCATTATGCCAGCATGGCGGTTTGGAGGTAAGTATTACGCATTAAAGAGCAGCATTCGATTTTTAAATTTACTTACATCCCTAAGGATGTAAATCGAATTTACAACTCGGATTTCAAGTTAAATGCAACCTACTTTCAGAGCTTAAGTGATGAAATAGTAGATTGATAAACAAGGGTTGTAAGTGATCAATTACACCCAAGATATTTAGGCACACGAGCGAGCAAAGCGAGCGAGGGTGCTTATAGTTCGCGGGTGTAATTGATCATTTACACTCGAGTTGAACACTCTACTTTTCATCACAAATGCGAGGAAAATCCAAATCGTCACTTGAACTCGTCATTATTGTTAAAAAAATACGCAATTTGTAATAGAGCGGAAGATTTATCGCGCCAAACCGTCTTTCGTTTTTTTTTTAATGGCCTCGCGCTCTTTGGCTTTGGCACATTCAGCCAGCACTGGGCAGCAGCATTATGCCAGCATGGCGGTTTGGAGGTAAGTATTACGCATTAAAGAGCAGCATTCGATTTTTAAATTTACTTACATCCCTAAGGATGTAAATCGAATTTACAACTCGGATTTCAAGTTAAATGCAACCTACTTTCAGAGCTTAAGTGATGAAATAGTAGATTGATAAACAAGGGTTGTAAGTGATCAATTACACCCAAGATATTTAGGCACACGAGCGAGCAAAGCGAGCGAGGGTGCTTATAGTTCGCGGGTGTAATTGATCATTTACACTCGAGTTGAACACTCTACTTTTCATCACAAATGCGAGGAAAATCCAAATCGTCACTTGAACTCGTCATTATTGTTAAAAAAATACGCAATTTGTAATAGAGCGGAAGAAAATTTATCGCGCTAAACCGTCTTTCGTTTTTTTTTAATGGCCTCGCGCTCTTTGGCTTTGGCACATTCAGCCAGCACTGGGCAGCAGCATTATGCCAGCATGGTGGTTTGGAGGTAAGTATTACGCATTAAAGAGCAGCATTCGATTTTTAAATTTACTTACATCCCTAAGGATGTAAATCGAATTTACAACTCGGATTTCAAGTTAAATGCAACCTACTTTCAGAGCTTAAGTGATGAAAAAACTTTTACTGAGGGAAGAAAATACGAAGATCACCTGTTATAGATGATTTCATCTTCTGGCAGTGTAGCAGCCTAAATCAAATCAGAAAATCGGTATTTTGACTGACATTTTCTTTGCAACACTGTGCAATGGCAGAAAATTGAACTGAAAAAATGTGCAACAAAGCAATTTAAAATTTAAAATGTGTGTGTTTCTGGGAATATTTAGACATTTTAACAGTAAAAAGAGTTAGGTATGTCACTTTGGTCCCTTGGTACTCAAAGGTATTGTTTTTAATGTTTATTTTTTTTTACAAACTAGGATTTCGAAATTGAACCCCTCAACATTTTACAATAAGAAGTAACGTACACCTACCTGTTGGTTATTTTTAAGGCATATTAACTTCGCATTCGAATTCGTGTTGTTTTTAACAATTTTTTGGTATAATAACGAAACCTAGGCAAAATATTATTGAAACTGTTTTGTCCTAAAAGCAACCTTGGATGTTTAGACATAAAATGGCATTTTACTCGGATTCTGAACTAAGCACTCAAACAAATGTTTTAACGTCGTTTTTATCCAAATTGGCGAAGAAAAACAATAATTTCCGGGTAATAAATTTTCATCAAGCTTTCGTTCACTTAATTTTTTCTTTCAATTTCATTGTATTCTATAGAAATAGGCATTTACACGACATGATCTTGGTAATGTTGCAGAGATAATAAATAACTTTTAATAGTTATTGTCGCATAAGACCAAATCACTTAGTGGAATTGAGAGCACAAAACTCGATTGCTTTTCTCGAGATTTAGTTCGTAAATATTTTTTGGTGTCCTTACCGTAAGTAAACAGGAACCCTTATAGGATTACTTCGTGGCCCTTCCTTCCGTCTATCTGTCTGTCTGCATCAAAACAAAGATCGAACGAAGATGAAAACGAATCAAAACAACTTTACGAAGGTTTATATTTGAAGAGAATGAAAACTTACATGATGCTTCTCGCTGACGTTAGATTATGAAACTTGGCAAGAAGTAATGCCTCACAACAAAAGTAAAGGTAAAAGTCAGAATTATTAATCAGGCTGTATTTCAAAAATCCTAAAAAGACCTATGAAGATACTTGAATCGGCCGATGGAACCCGGAACCCGAATTGACGAATTCACGGTTGGCAGTTATTTTATGAAATAAGGTTGGTATCTATCTGTTCGCAAGCAAGGATGTCTGATGAAAGTCGTCTAGTGTGATAAACGCATTAGCCTAGGAGCGTCGTAGGCGGGCGCTTGATAAAATCACATGTAGACAATGTATTGATATTGGCATTCGAGATCATATGACTTAGATAGATTGTGGCAGCGGCCATGACGCATCAGGGGAAGAAATCCTTACTAACATAGCTTCGAGATAGAAAGATTGATTAACATTTTGGTATTATGGAAATCGAGCAGCGTTTTTTTATTTAAAACACCCCTATATGTTAGCTTTTATCCGTTATTTCTGCAATATTTATTTCTCTAGGCCCAATATGAGGATTTATTGGGTACCGACTACAGTAAATGTTTGTGTAGGACTCAAGCCGAACCTCCGACATGTCTGTATATTTATACCAATTCCCTGTGCACACTGATAAGGCAACTTTGTTTTCTTTGGGTCTTGAACTGGTCTTGAATAATTATGTTAATTATACGAAATAAGGAGAAATAGTTATTTCCTGTTTCCTAGCGATAACAATATAATATAGTAGACCTACTGTTCTCTACAACAGCTGCTCAAAATCGATAGAAGTATACCTAAATACTAAGTTGACTATGCAAAATATATAGCAAACATTAACTATGCATGAAGAAATTTAGCTAGAATATAATTTTAACTGGTAACTACGACAGTTGCACTAGACTCCGTCCCCAATGAGCATATAAGATGAGCTAAATATTAATGTCTAGACGGTTTATGTACTTTTTTATGCACACGTATTTCATGTGAGTAAAAAATAATTGAATTTAAATGCATGCTAAGTGCTTTGAAACACAATCCCAACAGAAGTTTTATGTAGAGATCAGAAAACTCCGTATCAAAATAAAGCAAAAGTCCCTCAGTGTACATTTCTTCTCATAAAAACTAGGGTACGGAAGTACATTTACAGATAGCGTTTATAGAGCAACCTCTAAACTGTAACTCTTAAATTTGGCTTATATGTATACAAAATGTTGGTATTCGTAATTATGTTCTCACTCACAACGAACTGAGCGAATGTTATGTAATAAGAAAAATAAGCACTTTGGTAACACAATTTATCGCACCATGAATTGTCTGCCTAATTTATGACTCGGAAATATGAGACAAGAACGTTAAATTCGCGGTCTGAATATTTTTTCCATAAATGTTTCAACTTTGAAGGTTGTTTATGATCTTTTTACCGTGTATATTATGAAAATACTCAATCATCTTACTTAACAATACAATACAATACAATACAAATACTCTTTATTGAACACCACAAATCAGTACAAAACAATACAGAAACAAAGAACAAAGTAGACAATACCTTATATTTACCGAAACAATAAATAAATAAATAAGTTCAACTTAGACTAACCAACAGGGAAACCGCTTTTTAAGTCAATATCTATGATTCGGAAGTTTAACTTTTGTGAAATGATGTGGTGGGGATCGTAATGTAGCTAGTTTGAAACTCAACTTTGAATAAGGGAAGCTGAAACTGTTGGAGCAACATAGTTTTACTGTTCTCATAGTTTGTTCTTACTTTGAATAGTGACCGTAATATCCGGTTTCAGTATGAAATTGTTTTACTTCGTACTTTCTGGACACACCTAAAAACTTTGATACCATCGGAATCAATGCCATGTAGATACACCTCTACTTACGTGTACTTGTAGATATGAGCGTGATACTGCAAATGAAAAAACACTTTTATTTATTTACTCAGAACAAATTACATTATATAAAAACATGCATGTCACAAATATAAGTATTTCTGTTGAGATCGTCAATGCTAACAAGAACACAATACCACAGCTAAAACGGTAAAAAGGCAGCCTTACCCTTACCGACTGTTTAGTCCTGTCTGTCTGTCTTTCCGTTCGTATGTATGTATGCGTATGTATGTAAACTGTAGTCAAAACTTAAAAAGTATAGAATAGAATAGAAGAGAATATATTTATGCAAAAGTAAGCGTAAGTAGGGTGATATTTAGGTCACCAAAAATAGATTCTGTGGTTTTTTAGCAACTTTTTGGATAAAGTGAATCAGTGAATGTTTACGGAGTTATTTAATTGGCTTCGAAATTCGTAACAATGTCTGTCTCGCACTTCTAACTTTTGAATTGTGTCATCAAAAATGGGAAAAATCAATAGTGTGTAACGAGTATACTTTCAATGAAAATTAGTTAATAACGATTATTTAATTGAACAATTCGTTATCCGTGACTCGGCACGTGTTTAAAATGAGTATTTAGATTTGATTAAAATAAAAAATCCTTTCTGCTTTGTTTATTTAAGCTTCTTATCGGTCTTCTTAAAATTTAAGGGAGTCCAAAGTGTAGGGCTATTTGTGAAGTCGACGAAAGCGTAGTCAGATTTATTACTTAAATATGGTAATCAGAGAGTGTTTTAGGTCGGCACTTTCCAAATATCTCACGGAATAAAAGCGTTATGGATCGCATTGGGGTGAAGTTTTCTTTCGATTTGTGTCGGCGCTATTCCAGCATTTCCCGCTCAAGTGCCGGAGTATTGAATAACAAACAAACAAACAAATAAAGGAATAGTGAAATCATAAGTAAGCCGCACTGACATTTTGAGTAAAACTGATGTGATATATCATGAAAAGAATTTGCACGCAAATGCTGAATTGAACTTTTAAGTCCTCGCCAGTCAAAAGAATTTATCGAATGCGAAAAATAAAATTGTTGCTCTCCTTATGTCGCTTTATAACTCTATTCGGAGTTCACTATATCGCGGAGATAGCAAAGTAAAGATAAATAGAATACTCATTCTAGGCGTATTTTTTGTTTTTTTTTTTACTTGTGTTGTCCAAAGACGAATATCAACTTGTAACAAAACGTCCCCCCCCCCCCTAGTCTAAATTTTATTAAAATTCTAAGATATATTAAAAAAAAACTGTAAATTAATTCAAATAAATTCTAACTACGCGCCTAACGTACCTAAGCTACATAGCTCAATCCAATGCGTACTTAATATAGGAGGTAAATAAAGACGCCTACTAATAAGTTATATATGTCGTGAAAGCCTAACAAGCTATACTGGTCGTGATACGTGATATATTGAAGATATGGCCATGTGATCGTCTAGTGCGTGAATCGTCTAGTAATTAAATTAAATACCCTTCGTTGTGTCCGCATCCTACGTAACCCTGGGAACGTTTAGTGACGAGTAAAGATTGATCTATCTACAAATTAAAACTAACATACATATGCGACGGCTAGCAACACATTACCTAAGGATTTTGTTTGAGCTAACTAAAGAAAATAGCGATTAAGTCTTCTGATTGGAAGGTATTTTATGTATAGTTAATGAAGCATAAAGTATAATAGTTAGGTGATCATTTGGGCAAGTATGGAAATAAGTCGAACATTATTTAATAAATTATGAAGCTCGTCATAATAGTAGTATACGGAAAAGTAAGTAAGTCGATGGCTAATAGCGTAGCAAGGAAACACATTATGATTAAAGTTTCATGGAGATCTATGGAATGTAAAGAACCTGTAAATTAGCCTATTACATGTTATGCTAAAATATTGATCACCTTATGATCAACTTAAGGGAATCTGCTGCTAAAAAGTAAGTATGTACACAAAATAAGAATGTCAATGGAAAATTGAAATGCACATTATAAACACAGTTATAAAAGATATGTGATAAATTAGTTATTTCCCCCCCTTATCCCCGACCGTCACAGTAGACCTTCATAGGCATGAGTTTGGGTTCCCTTCTATATAGAGAACAGCAAGTCTGAGTTTGATTTCAATTAGTATTCTTTCATTACTGTATGACTTCATACTGTACTTCGATATAGGCAACTAGCCAAACCAATGCGCTACCGGATGAGGTATGGTCTCCCCGTCCATGATTCAATAGTGATATTAAATTACTCACTTTAATAAAGACTTCAACTCACAAGTCTAATAAATAACATGTACACTGTTATTGTAGTAATTTTGCGATAGCAAAGAATAGTTTTACAAGGTAAATTAATCTTGTGATGATGATAATATTATAGCAGATTCCATTTCCACTATTAATTGATCATAATTCAGATGATATTGATGGTGATGACTCTCAATGCATTTGTAGTGCTTCCCGGTCCAGGTAAAACAACTACATGCGAGTCTGGACGACGTAAAATTGGTTTCAAATGGGGTGATGATTAATCTACCCTCAAAACAATCCAGCCAAGGCAAATTCAACAATTATTGAAAGTAAATGATTCAAAAGTAAGTAATTCATATGACCGTTGAATACAGACATAATGAATAAATGACACGGCATAAAATCAGCCTAAGCTCACATATCACAAACAAAGTAACACAAAACAAAGAAAACACTCACTCAGTATTTCTTCTGTGGCAGCTGAGTAAATCAGGAACCCAGCAGATACCCAGAGCCTGATAACTCTAGGGGGAAGTTTCCCGACTCCCATACGGCAGACGAGCGCCAGGTCGATCTCCAACGCCTGACTCCGTCCCGAAAGACGTTAAACCCCAAGCTTTGTTAACACCGCAAGGTTGCCTTGGGGCCGGGAACCTCGTCCCGTAAAGTCCCTACTTCAAGCGTGACAGATTAGAACACACAATCAGAATTCATGGCCAATAATCAAACGTCATGACAATGACGATGATGGTGGTAATTTCTCTGCCGATACCCCGGACTCTGGGTACCGATCATGATACTGACGGCTAAAGGTGTCCTGGCCACAGAGAAATCGGATTAGGGTAGGATCTAGGATATTGGTGAGGTTGGTATGGTAATTGGTTCACGAACACTGATTGCGAAGCACAATAAAATAATTAAACGATTAAACTAAGTTAAATAATTAAATTAAATAATTAAACTTTGTCAAAGTAAATAAACTGCGAACCGATATCGCTTACAACAGCAAGACCTCGCTTGAAGAAATTCCGAAAACAACTAATCCCGATTCCTTGAAGAAACGTCCCTTTTATACTCGCTAAGTCTGCATCATCTCAGACATTAGCGTTTTTAGCATCATAAGCCTCATCTCCGACACCGTCCTCTTCTGCGTTTTCTGCATCTTCTCAGACATTAGCGTTTTCAGCAACATAAGGCTCATCTCCGACACCGTCCTCTTCTGCGTTTTCTGCATCTTCTCAGACATTAGCGTTTTCAGCAACATAAGGCTCATCTCCGACACCGTCCTCTTCTGCGTTTTCTGCGTCATCTCCGACATTTCCGACATTTGAACCAAAACGATCCTTACGCTCTACCCAATAAGGTCGAATTTCGCTATTCCCCGTGAGTCTCGGACCGTATACATACAACTACATACATACCTGTTTTGTGGTTAGTCTAGCGTGTGAAAGAGATAGAACGCACCTCAGATACAACCAACATGAAACAACACGATCAATGAAAATTACGTCAATTCATTCTAGTTGCGAGGAAGCGCGTACGATGCTGTTTACGCAATTATCGAACATTTTAGTGTCATATACTACCTGTGTAGTTTATTCAGCGTTTATACAGTATTTAGTACATTCCTACTCATCCAGTTATCACCCTCGTACTGAAATTCCAGCTTAATTATTATTTGGTCTATACATATTATATTAAAGGAAAAGGAAAGGCTTACATAATATATCCTAATATTATTAATTGACTATAGGCAACGCCCAATCATATATTTGTGAATTTAACGGTAAAATACGCTATGTACCGTTACAACCACCCCCCAATGTTTGCGCAAGTGGAAAGCTGACAAGCTCATAACTGAAGTAAACAGTTAAATTCTCTTGTATTCACAAATATATGAACCTTCAAAATCGATCACTCTTAATTTATTAGCATTTTTCCCATGAGTGTATTTGGAATGTGTGGTGTGTTTTTAGACCGAAAGGTAGTAACTAAGGTAACAACTGAACCCATCAAGTTCACGACTAAATAATTATGAACGAATATCACCCTCACAAGGCAATCTAGTCTTAGATAGGGAAACTGTTTTGTGAGAACAATCCCCGGCTCTAGTAGCACGTTTCACCAGTCCCGCCATACCAGTCTTGCTCCTGCATATCGACCGAATATGGAAATTCCGGAAAAATCCCTTCCAAAACTAGAGTACGTTAATAGATATTGGGCCATAAGCATCCGTTAACCAATAGTCTCATTCGAAAGATCCCTTCAATACAGTAATCGCTATTCTTTCGGTGAGTGTGTAGTGTGTGAAGATTTAAGCATCGCATCCTAGCTTCTGCTTGGCTGCACCGCATGTAAAGTAATGATTATCTAGCGCCAGCCTCATAGCTGATGTCAATTTGACTTAACCTAACTCCATTCGCACTGGAAAATCATTTGTAGTGTGCTGTTCAGGGGTTGAATGCCAATAAACCGTCCTTATTAACCCCAAAATTGCTAAGTTGCTGCAGCCCCTCATACTATAGCATAACGTCATTTTTTTTTTTTTTTTTTTTTTCGTCAAGAAGTCAACATAGCATTAATACACAACCTTGTTCTTCCTTCCCCATTCCAATCGCAATTTCATACCTAGCTACACCAAATCAGCAATTTCATCAGGTAACTTAGACGTAAGTGGAATATATATAACGGACTGAATCAGTCGTTATTTTTCGAAGGTTCATATATATGGACAAAAACAATTACATCACCACATCTCGCAACAAGTGCAAAACAACCTTGTCTGTGCAATATGCGCACTGACACGCAACTTGAAAATTGAAAATATAAAACACGCAGGCAAAGCCGTCCAACACCCTATGTTACGGAGTCGCAAGGCAACCGTTTCTATCCCAAATAAAACAAATATCCTAATTAAATAATTTATCCATCCATCCTACTTATTTGTAAAAGCCAATCGCTTTCCACCTGCACAAGTCAAATCTATTAACTTTAAATTATTTTCTCGCAATTGTATCTACTCTATTCTTATGATTAGCTTAAAATAACCTTATGGTAAGCCTTAATGGATTAATTTCATGATCTTAAAGCTAAGACTTATAAATACACTAAACCCGTGGTAGCTCAGCGTTCTAGTCTGCGACCCAACTCGTGGCAGGGTTCGCACCCCCCAGAGTCTTCCAGAATTCAAACAGGGTAACGTGAGAAAACCCGCGGAGCAAATTAATAGGTGAAGTCCCTAACCCACACAAAGCCCGCGCAGAACCTAGACGATGTCGTTGAACAATTGGAGAGACTTAACTAAATACTTAAGAAAAATATTTAATCCTGAAAATATTAATGTAAAATATCCAGAGAAGATATCGCTAAGATCAAGACATCCGTACTTACTTACATTTCCAGTAATAAGGAACCTAATTAATTTCAGAACAGACACATTTAAAATACTCTAGGTACTATGCCCAAATAACCACCAACTCAATCATAAACTCAGATAGACTATAGGTAGATAACGTATGAAACCGATAGATAACGCGTGCACTTACGAATAAGATTATGAACAGAAAAGAACAAGCGAGTGCAACATTTATGCCAGTACCTCTTACGTCAAAATAATCATTACTTCCCTACAGTTGACACAAATTCATGTATTTTTTTTTCCCAAATGGATAATATTGTGATAATCAGTCAACGCAGCGATTTATTTAAAATATTTAAAATACCTACTACTTATATTCCCGCCAACCGAGTTTACACTATAATCAACTATGCGCACTAGAGGGCGTTGTGAACAAAAATACAACAATTAACGTTGATGCGTATTGAACCTTTTCATATGAATAACTTTCAAAGTGTATACTTAACTAATTTCACTACTCATTAAGTATGTTTAAAATAAACAACTATTTTATTTTTGTTTAAAATTAGCCTAATGTAAGTTATCAATCAAAGTCATAAAACGAAACGCAATTCCAATTCAATAGTAATTATTTAAAATAAGGGTAGGCATGCGCTGCACTGTGCCGGTCTGATCAAACTACCCTTCCCTTTTTTATGCGGGCGCACTGCCACGGTGTTGAGTCAATATTTGTTAGACAAAACTCGACCTTAAATAATGGACATACTGGTTTACTAATTATGTTTGCTTCTTGTATTTGTGAATGACTACGCTATTGCAAGGGCCAACTAGATATACTGTTAAGTAACTGACGCAATATTACTAAAGAGTAAATTGTTTCAAGAATTAAAAGATAAGGTGTGAATTGTAAAGTTGAATGAGAGTGGTAGAGTCCTCATTTTTTTATAGATTTCCGTACTATCTGTACCTTGAAGGGAAAACTGTGTAATCGGTTACTGCGTCTGTTCGCATCTTATATCTGTGAATGTCTACGCTATAGTAAGGCTAACTTGGTAAATTATTATGTAACAATCGCAATAGTAAATAAGAGCTGGATGAAATTAAATGTTTAGAATTATTCTGAAATCAAAAGATAATTGCGAATGAAATTTCTACACGAAAAGAAAACAACAAAATTTTAAAGTTAGTTGTTCACCGTAACTATTCTATTTATCGATTACAGGAAAATCTAGAAATGTTTTTAAAATTATCGATTACAGGAAAATTTATAAAAGTTTAAGAATTTGCGTAGTTTAAATAATTTGTTAAAACATGTGCTCGCGCACCGCGACGCCACCTAGCGAACGTCACCCGAACTATCAAACATAACACCGAGCATGGTTCAAAAAAGCTCTAAGCGCCTCTAGGAACTGCGCCGGACCGTGCTATACTAGTGCTGCCACCTATCGATTAGTTTTACGTTTTTGTATATATTTATATAGAGTCATTCCCTCAGGACAAGCATTCGCTTACCACCTTAGTATCGTAACGGACACAATAAAATTATAGTTAAAAAATATCAAATAACCAGTCATTCTGCCCTGCGTTACACTAGACCTAAATATAGGCAGGAATTGATAGAGAAAAGAGAAGAGAGAGCAAAACCTGAGACTGACTGCAGCGACCTACCAGATTCCCAACACATGTGCTTACATGCCAATAACCAATATAAAATGAGTCCACGCTACGTATATTTTGCTTAAGGACAGGGCTCTTTTGTCAGTGGACTATCATGGATACGACCGCTCATGGTGAACACTAAATACCAGCCTAACCATGTACCTGCATACCTATAAACTTGCACTAGGCACGTTTTTATGTCTATCTATCTGTTGTCGTAATGTACAAATATAAAACGACCTCCCACTATCTTCGTTTTGCTTAGGAACCGAGCTCTAATAACACTGGATTACTATATTCACTAGCCTAACTACATACATACATACATAGATACTCAGAATTACATACTTACAATTATGTACGGAACCTATTTTTTCATGAAATATATTCGGCTCCGAAAATGTTTAACATAGTACGACAAATTTACAATAACAAAACAGAGCACACTCGTACTAATTACAAAATACAGGGATTTCTACATTCTATGGAGCTAAAGCTCAAAATTATTATTATCATCTTGCCAGAATTGTACAAGTGAAACAAGGCATATCTTTGCAAGTCTTATCTACCCCCTATGAGAAAGAGGCGTGATGATACGTACGTATTATCAAAGTCATGATGTAAGCAAGACACTAATCGTGCATCTAAAATTTCGAAGTAGTAACTGCTGAAACAATTTCAATGATATTTGTTTATTAAGTATACCTAGGATTGTATGGAATCTGGAAAAGCCAAACAAATGCACTTTGACGAATTTAATATTTAACTGATACATTATATGACACCCCTGCATACTAATGAATACACATAACCTTCTATTGTCAGTACCAATACCTCTGGAGCTACCTGTAAGTACACTACTCTAGATAGATAGATTTAAATTACTTTGCCTACCTACAGTATGAATAGCCGCTACGTATTTAGAACCAAAGCGCGATCTACTATCAATCGACTTTGAGGAAAGAAGGTAGAAAACGGTGAATCATTAGTCAATTGATATAATCAATTCAAAATGTAATCCTACCCTATCTTATTTTATTCTACTATCCTACTAACAAAAATATAAATTCTAAAGTTTGTGAGGATGCATGTGTGCATTGGTGGTATGGGTGTATAGTTGGTATGGATGCATGGGTGGTATAATTGTATGAATGAATGTAATATGCTACTATTTCCACGTCAGTACGGCTGAATAGATGTGGATGAAATTTAGCATAAAGATAAACTATAGACTGAAATAACGCGTGCCTTTTATCCCTAAACCTGCGTAACTCTGGCTGGTTGACGATAAACAAACTCTTTGCAAACAAAGTCGCAAGATGCAGCTAGTCTTTTCCTACATCTACTTTATATGTACAACAAGGGAAACAAACTAGTAAGTGGGTTACTCGATAGTAAGCAACCAACACTGCTCATGGACATCTGCACCACCGGAGCATTTGCAGATGCGTTACCGGTTCAGTGAGTAAGGGTAAAATACCTGGAGTGTTGTGCCAGTAATTTCATCGACTATTCTACGGTTGAACACAGCAGCGCTAGTACTGCTGCTTGGCGGTAGGATTAACAAATAAGATGGTACATTACATTTTTAATAGAAGCTTCTTATTCTGACAGTATATACTTCACTTGGCTATAACTTGTGTAATCAACTCATTTACACACAAACATACGTACATATAATTACAAGGTACCTGAAGTGAACTAGCCACGACCTATTGGAAACTACCCAACAAACAAACAATCAAACATTATGAAAATTGCAAGATTAAAAGCTTGCACAATATAAACTTGTATAAGAACGTAGGTAATACACATTCCTAAACAGACCTACCTACCATCATTATCACTATCATCATCATCATTATCACTATCCACTATCATAAATCATAAATCTATCTAACAACTAACGTCATCATAATCATCATCAGCCCACACACATCCCACCGCTGGGCACAGAACCCCTGTCCGAATGAAAGGACGCCTACCAAGGCACCTGAACGGGCCTACCCACCGTATTGTATACCTAATTTACTGATCTTACGAGTACCTTATCAAATTCTTAGTAAAATCAACCTTTGAAACAACCATAATACATACGAGCTTAGAGTCAGTGTATTTCTTAATGATACTGACAGCATAAAATAAGAAAGGAAAGCATCGATGATGGACAAGAAAGCATTTCAATACCAACTAAAAATTTACCTAAAGGTCCGCCTTAGTCCAAATTTCTAGAATAAAATCTAATGTAGACTTAATAGTATTCCAGAATAAACAATGACATGATCGTGTCCTATCAACCGACACCTCCTACAGAGAAACACTTACTGGACTATACTTATATACATACGCTACAGTTTTTAAGACATAATTTGAGAAGACAACCCTATGACCAACGTTAGTCATCCTGCCTTCACGTGTTGTAATACCTACCTACACTGAACAGAATCAATCTATTATATAACTTTGTCACCAGTTGATACCCCTCCCTAATGATATCATAGGTGCCACTTTTGTGAGCTATATTAAAACTAAAGATGGTAAAAGTTCTAAACATCCTCAGTCTTTATTGGGAGGCCTAAGGAAGACAACCTATAACTCGCAGTCAATACATACTCACAACTATTACGCAATGTAATAAAATAATGCACCCTTTAACCCCACGAAATGACTTCTATGTTTTGACTAAAATACTCCCATATACATAACACACATAACTAACTATCGCCAAGTATACACAGGTCCCTACAAAGCTCATACAACCGTAATGAAAAATCAAGGTGAATACGAGTACATTCACTAATATAGTAAACCAATCTAAATGCTCCGAGATAGATACAACTGTCATTAAACATAAAACTCTCAACAGTTGCATACTGTAGCTGTAATTTCAACATCACCGATTTCCGAATACAATTTTTATAACACTCCTATTTTTATTTTGTAAACATGACATACATACTAGTCATTACTACCGTTCGAAACTTTAATTTCTTTTGCTATCACGGTGAATACATACACTTAAGTCTCTGTCTACCCTATAATGCCTCAGCACATGAGCCTGGCTTAGTAGTAACGTTTCCTAACAAATATAACAAGAGTTCCTTAATGTCAAACCCCGGTCATGAACTATTCTACAAGACCTATTAAAGATATCAATTTTCCCCACAAGAACACTACCCCCGTTCACTAGCTTACTATTATCACCGTAATTAAAAGGCATAATTATTACACCCCCCCGACCTTGCAATCTTTAAAACCTTGCTAGTATTCTCAACCTAACGGAAATCATTCTAAAATAACTATGCACCCCCCCGACTTTACAATCTTATAAATCTGGATGTACAAAACACTATAATCATAAATCTACCTATAGTCAAATGAACATTACATTCAGTTTTAATTTATTAATGCATCCAAAATAGCAACTTGTTTACAAACCAGTTAAATATTTTAACACACTCTTAAGTCACAAAAATATTCATCTTCACCGGGAACCCTAAATCAACTTTTATAATGAAGGTAGGTATCACATTAACCAAACCGAACTACCCTAATCGAGTCGGCAATTCGAGAAGTCTACCTGTATTTGACCGGCTTATACTTATACTTTCAATGAACGGGGCAAATACACTAAGTCTATCTCTGAATACGTCTTGCAGCGTAAAATCATTACATACACATATTGCAAAACACGTCTATACCACTACGGGGTAACCAGAGCCTATAACAACATTAGAAAAGAGACATTAAAATACCATAATATGCTACGAAAGTAAAAAAACACAACCTAAAAGATCGACAGCACCTATCTTAATAGTAATAAACCTAAAATAATTACACAAAAAGATCCCCGCATGAGTCGAAGTGTATCAGTAGGGACCCCTAGATTAAGATTAGATAAACCTAAAGTAACGTAGGTGCAAAAATGATACCTAACAAGACTTTAGTTGATTAACCTAGTGTGAGACAAGTTCGGCGACTCAATAAAGCGAACGCAACAGTGTAATTGCTCCTTAAAATATAATCCTACCAAAGTAGTGTTAGATTTTTTTTTTTTTGTCAGTTAGCTAGCAGTATTCTATCTACAACGGACGTCGATTAAAGTAAGAGTGCAAGTGGATAATTTAAATTTACAACAATAATGACCAAATCGTAATATACAAGTGATTACATCTACTACGAGTGGACTGTACAAGTTTAGTTAAAAGGAACAGAGTTTACAACGTAAAGTGCAAAAATGGTTGTTAGTTAGCTAGCGGTATCCTACCTACAACGGATGTTGTTTATTCTAAAAGTAAGGGTGCGAAGTGGATAAGAATTTGCAAAAATCTTCACGGGACGCAATGAATGAACGGAATCATGAACCAACGGAACTATGGAATGAAGTGGACCAATGAAAGTTTACGACAATAATGGTAAGGTAATATTAAGTGCAAAGTGAACAAAGATAATGTGAAACCATTGTGACAAAACGTGACTATCAAATATCATAACTGAACTAGAACTATGAGTGCTTATAATAAGTGTCATGAAAATAAAATGCTAGTAATAATTTAGAAAATTATGTAAAGATCAATATTAAAATTTTATTCTAAAGGTGACTGTTTTATTGAACTATATCCAACTAATATTATATTTTAGTAACCTATAGAAGATACCAATCCTTACTCTCACTTTTCCATTACACGGCAACACTGTGTCCAACAATTACTTTTTATAAAAAAGGCAACTGTTGGACAATTCCTAGGTAACCTACCTATGTTGAAAGTTTAAGAGACAAACAGACTTATAAAATTCGAGCTAAAAGTATCATCCTATTACGATAAGAAATTATAAACAACCTGAATTGAGCTATGTATTATCAGCTAACAAGTATTGATATATGACCTAACTACACCAGGACCTAAGATAATCCTAAATCCTGGTCACGCGAACCACTGTAACAAAACGTCCCCCCCCCCCCTAGTCTAAATTTTATTAAAATTCTAAGATATATTAAAAAAAAACTGTAAATTAATTCAAATAAATTCTAACTACGCGCCTAACGTACCTAAGCTACATAGCTCAATCCAATGCGTACTTAATATAGGAGGTAAATAAAGACGCCTACTAATAAGTTATATATGTCGTGAAAGCCTAACAAGCTATACTGGTCGTGATACGTGATATATTGAAGATATGGCCATGTGATCGTCTAGTGCGTGAATCGTCTAGTAATTAAATTAAATACCCTTCGTTGTGTCCGCATCCTACGTAACCCTGGGAACGTTTAGTGACGAGTAAAGATTGATCTATCTACAAATTAAAACTAACATACATATGCGACGGCTAGCAACACATTACCTAAGGATTTTGTTTGAGCTAACTAAAGAAAATAGCGATTAAGTCTTCTGATTGGAAGGTATTTTATGTATAGTTAATGAAGCATAAAGTATAATAGTTAGGTGATCATTTGGGCAAGTATGGAAATAAGTCGAACATTATTTAATAAATTATGAAGCTCGTCATAATAGTAGTATACGGAAAAGTAAGTAAGTCGATGGCTAATAGCGTAGCAAGGAAACACATTATGATTAAAGTTTCATGGAGATCTATGGAATGTAAAGAACCTGTAAATTAGCCTATTACATGTTATGCTAAAATATTGATCACCTTATGATCAACTTAAGGGAATCTGCTGCTAAAAAGTAAGTATGTACACAAAATAAGAATGTCAATGGAAAATTGAAATGCACATTATAAACACAGTTATAAAAGATATGTGATAAATTAGTTATTTCCCCCCCTTATCCCCGACCGTCACAGTAGACCTTCATAGGCATGAGTTTGGGTTCCCTTCTATATAGAGAACAGCAAGTCTGAGTTTGATTTCAATTAGTATTCTTTCATTACTGTATGACTTCATACTGTACTTCGATATAGGCAACTAGCCAAACCAATGCGCTACCGGATGAGGTATGGTCTCCCCGTCCATGATTCAATAGTGATATTAAATTACTCACTTTAATAAAGACTTCAACTCACAAGTCTAATAAATAACATGTACACTGTTATTGTAGTAATTTTGCGATAGCAAAGAATAGTTTTACAAGGTAAATTAATCTTGTGATGATGATAATATTATAGCAGATTCCATTTCCACTATTAATTGATCATAATTCAGATGATATTGATGGTGATGACTCTCAATGCATTTGTAGTGCTTCCCGGTCCAGGTAAAACAACTACATGCGAGTCTGGACGACGTAAAATTGGTTTCAAATGGGGTGATGATTAATCTACCCTCAAAACAATCCAGCCAAGGCAAATTCAACAATTATTGAAAGTAAATGATTCAAAAGTAAGTAATTCATATGACCGTTGAATACAGACATAATGAATAAATGACACGGCATAAAATCAGCCTAAGCTCACATATCACAAACAAAGTAACACAAAACAAAGAAAACACTCACTCAGTATTTCTTCTGTGGCAGCTGAGTAAATCAGGAACCCAGCAGATACCCAGAGCCTGATAACTCTAGGGGGAAGTTTCCCGACTCCCATACGGCAGACGAGCGCCAGGTCGATCTCCAACGCCTGACTCCGTCCCGAAAGACGTTAAACCCCAAGCTTTGTTAACACCGCAAGGTTGCCTTGGGGCCGGGAACCTCGTCCCGTAAAGTCCCTACTTCAAGCGTGACAGATTAGAACACACAATCAGAATTCATGGCCAATAATCAAACGTCATGACAATGACGATGATGGTGGTAATTTCTCTGCCGATACCCCGGACTCTGGGTACCGATCATGATACTGACGGCTAAAGGTGTCCTGGCCACAGAGAAATCGGATTAGGGTAGGATCTAGGATATTGGTGAGGTTGGTATGGTAATTGGTTCACGAACACTGATTGCGAAGCACAATAAAATAATTAAACGATTAAACTAAGTTAAATAATTAAATTAAATAATTAAACTTTGTCAAAGTAAATAAACTGCGAACCGATATCGCTTACAACAGCAAGACCTCGCTTGAAGAAATTCCGAAAACAACTAATCCCGATTCCTTGAAGAAACGTCCCTTTTATACTCGCTAAGTCTGCATCATCTCAGACATTAGCGTTTTTAGCATCATAAGCCTCATCTCCGACACCGTCCTCTTCTGCGTTTTCTGCATCTTCTCAGACATTAGCGTTTTCAGCAACATAAGGCTCATCTCCGACACCGTCCTCTTCTGCGTTTTCTGCATCTTCTCAGACATTAGCGTTTTCAGCAACATAAGGCTCATCTCCGACACCGTCCTCTTCTGCGTTTTCTGCGTCATCTCCGACATTTCCGACATTTGAACCAAAACGATCCTTACGCTCTACCCAATAAGGTCGAATTTCGCTATTCCCCGTGAGTCTCGGACCGTATACATACAACTACATACATACCTGTTTTGTGGTTAGTCTAGCGTGTGAAAGAGATAGAACGCACCTCAGATACAACCAACATGAAACAACACGATCAATGAAAATTACGTCAATTCATTCTAGTTGCGAGGAAGCGCGTACGATGCTGTTTACGCAATTATCGAACATTTTAGTGTCATATACTACCTGTGTAGTTTATTCAGCGTTTATACAGTATTTAGTACATTCCTACTCATCCAGTTATCACCCTCGTACTGAAATTCCAGCTTAATTATTATTTGGTCTATACATATTATATTAAAGGAAAAGGAAAGGCTTACATAATATATCCTAATATTATTAATTGACTATAGGCAACGCCCAATCATATATTTGTGAATTTAACGGTAAAATACGCTATGTACCGTTACAAACTTATCAATGAGTTAGATTTAGCAAAATTAAAGGTTTTTTTTTAATCATACTTACATAGCTTAGCATACATAAATATGTGATAATAAGATTTTCTGGTGGAAAGAAAACCTGAAATAATGTTTGACGCCTACGCGACAAAATGGAGTACGTACTGACTAAACTCTTGCTTTTTTTATAAACTCCACTATCATCAGTTAAAACAAACGCAAACGTGACTACGGACTGGTTTGCTCTGTCTGTTGTTCCTCAGTCAACATGTGCTAAGAAACTTAGTTCTCCCACAGAACTAATAACAAAAGGAATAGAAATGTCATGACACACGACGCGAAATTAAAACGCGAACCGCCGCTATAATTAAGCAATCATCTATTTATATTTTTAGCTCAGTCTGTAATCATCATTATCTCCAGCCTATACACACCCCACTACTGGGCACAGGTCTCCTCTCACAATCAGAGAGCTTGGGCTACTTGGGTTCGGTGCGGATTGGAAACTTCACACACACCATTGAATTGTGTCTCAGGTGTGTGCAGGTTTCCTTCACCGAAAAGCTCATCGTAAATTTCAAATGTAATATCGCACACAAGTTCCAAAAAACTCAGAGAGCCCGGGCTCGAACCCACGACCCTCTGCTTGAGAGGCCACCAGGCCAACCACTAGGCTACCACAGCTTTTTTGGATACAGGCAGTCTGTAATGCAGTCGTTTAAAAATGGGTAATGGCAGAGATTGTGGATCAAAAGGAATAACATTTTAAAGGTGAATATATAAGAGTAGTTTAGTAAAATCTATGAAAACAAAAAGAACTTGTGCACATTAAAAGCAGGAGGACCAAAAAGTGGCGACGTCGAAATACGAACGGTGACATTTCTATTCCTCTTATTATTTTATTTCTGTGATTCTCGCAGTAAATTATACTTAGTTATTCTTTACAAGAAACAAATCATCAGATTTTCCTTTGTTTTGAAGTCAGTTGAACAGCGTATTATAGGTGAGGTATGTTTATAGATTATGTAATATATTCATTTAAACATTGTTTTAGGTATCATACATTTAATGAATTAATCAAATAATACGTCAAGATTCAAACTTGACAATCTACCATAGAGAAATATATAACAGGTCTCCGCCCTAAAATCCTGAAGACTTCTGTTAGTTTCCAGCACCTATTGACGTCTGCAGCATCTGGTCGACGTGTCGCTTGCAGGTCTCACCGTCATCTGTCTCCACAAGATAGTGAACCGGCCCCAGTACTCGTGATACAGTTCCAAATTCCCATTTCCTGGTTTTGTCGGAGTAACTTCGGATCTGTACTCTTTGACCTAGTACGAACGATCTGGTCTGCGGGTGCTGACGAATGTTATGTGTGTGATCTGTTACGGCGCTCCTGAATCGCACATGTAGAGAAGTCCTCACCTCCCTCCCGAACATGAGCTCATACGGGCTTTTGCCTGTACTGGAGCTGGGAGTCCTCCTCAAACGCTCTTTGATCCCCAGTAATTTGTCGTGTAGGGTACCTGGATCAGCGCTCACGGCCTGCAAAGCTCTCTTGACAATCTGTACGGTCCTTTCCGCTTGCCCGTTTGTAGCCGGGTGGTACGGCGCTGATGTTTTGTGGACTATTCCGTGTCTCTTAAGGAATGTTTCAAACTCTTCCGATACGAGCTGTCTGCCATTATCCGATACAATTATTTCTGGATATCCAAAGGTTACAAACAATTCTTTCAGTCTCGAGATGCACCATGAGCTAGTTGTCGTCTTAGTGGGAATGACTTCTATCCACTTTGAAAAAGCATCCACGATGATGAACAGGGAATGGCCATGGATTGGGCCAGCGAAATCAACATGGAGTCGCTGCCAGGGGGCCGCCGGCGTCTCCCATGGGTGATGCGGCGCCCGTGCGGGCTGGTTCTGGCTCAGTCTACATTCTCGGCACCCTCTGATAAGTTCTTCGATATCTTTATCAATGTTCCTCCAGTAGACAAATCCCCGTGCCAAGAGCTTCATTTTTACAATACCTAGGTGGCCTGTATGTAGATCTTCGAGAACGGCCTGTCGTAATGTAGTTGGAATCATGACTCTGGTACCTTTCAAGATGCATCCGTCCTGTAATGTCAGTTCGTTGTCATTGTGCCCTAGTCGCATAACACTCGTTCCTGAGCGCAAGGCCTGTAGTATGTCTTCGTATTCTGAATCTTTTTGAGTCTCTTCCGCAATCTTATATCTGTCTATCGAAATGTTGTTAATTTGTTGAAGCTGGAATGCGCAATGAACATCAATAAGATTTGAAGCAATTGTGTCAACTGGAAATCTAGATAAGTAGTCTGCATTACTGTTTTCTGCTGATGTTCTGTATTCTATAGTGTAGTCGAAGCCGGACAGGAAGTGTGCGTAGTGAAAGAGTCTCATGGTGCTCATCGCCGGTAGCGTTTTGTGGGGATTAAATATCGTAGTCAGGGGTTTGTGGTCCGTGATCAGTATGAACTTCCTGCCATAACAGTAATGAAAAAATTTCTTAAGTCCCCAAAAAATTGATGTTGCTTCCTTATCAATCTGGCTATACTTCTTTTCGCTCGTTGTGAGCGAACGCGATGCGAAGGCAATAGGCTTGTCCGAGCCGTCCGCCAGCCTGTGCGAGAGCACCGCCCCGAGCCCGCTGCACGACGCGTCCGTGGCGAGCACTAAGGGCTTACTCGGGTCAAAATGGATCAAAACCCGTTCGCTCAAAATTTCTTGTTTGATCTTATTAAAGGCTTCTTGACATTTTGATGACCATACGAAATCTTCATTTTTCTTTAATAAATTGTTAAGTGGATTTGAAATTGATGCAAGATGTGGTATAAACTTATTGTAGTAGTTGGCCATACCTAAAAATGTGCGCAATTCATTAATATTGTTAGGATTCTTTGTGTCGAGGATCGCTTTGACCTTATCTTTAGTTTTGTGTAAGCCGTCCTTATCAATAGTGTGTCCGAGGTACTTGATACTTTTTTGCATGAAATTACATTTCTCTTTGTTAAGCTTTAAATTGCTTTCTTTTAATTTTTGTAGTACAATTCTGAGGCGAGAAAGTAACTGTCCCTCTGATGACCCTTGTATGATCACGTCATCAAAAAAACACTTTACTCCAGTGACGCCCTGAAGCAATCTGTCCATGAACTTCTGCCAAAGGTTGGGTGCTACCTTGACGCCGAACATAAGGCGGTTGACTCTGTACGTGCCCTTGTGCGTGCTCAGTGTCTGCATCATGGCGCTCTGCTCATCCATAAGCATGTGTAGATAGGCCTGGCTAATGTCTAACGTGCAGAACACTTCGCCGCCGTTCATCTCCGCAAGAATGTCCTCAATGATGGGGATCGGGTACTGTTCATCTTTAATGTGCCTGTTCAGGGTTACCTTGTAGTCGGCGCAGAGCCGGATGCTGCCGTTCGGCTTCACAACCGGCACCACCGGCGTACCCCAGTCTGAATTATCTACTTTTGTAATGACTCCTTGTTGACAGAGCCGTTCTATTTCTTCATCAACTTTTTCTTTTAAAGCGTAGGGCATACGCCTCGGCTTGACGAAGATAGGCGTCGTGTTATCTTGCAAGGCGATGTGTCCTCTGTAATCAGGAATGCAGCCTAAAGTGCCGTCAAACACACATGCGTACTCCTTCAAGAGATCGTCCAGTTGGGGCTGCGTGTTCTCCTTGACAGTGTTGATGTCAGCCAGGTTCAGTTTTATTGAACGTATCCATGCTCGACCAAAGATAGGATCTACGTCTTGTTTAATTATGTACAGTTTTCCATCAAAACGTTGGTTCTTGTAGTTGCAGGTGACGTAAGCAACACCAAGAGGTTTAATTATCTCTCCGGTGTAAGTCCGCATGGTAATATCAGTTTTGAAAATTTTCCGTCCCGATTGAATTTTGTTGAAATCCTTAAGTGACATTGAAGACAGTGCAGCCCCAGTATCCACCTCCATTTGTGAACGGGTACCGTTGATGTAAATATTTATCATGTACTTATCCGTGTTGTTGGATCGGATAATGTTAGTGTTCCAGGGTGTATCATCGTTGACGGTGTCTTGTGTGTTTGGTTCTTGCTCGACGGCCATTGGTAATTCTTCCAGTTCAATATGGTGGTTAGATTTCGTAGGTTGTAAACATACTCGTGCAATGTGTCCTTTGCGCTGACATTTGTTACAGACTTCGTTAATGCATTTACAGTCGTTTGCGCGATGGTCGGCGCTTCCGCAGCGAAAACATTTGCCCCGCAAGTCCCGTATAGACATAGGTGCTTTGAAGTTTGTCATCGAGTTCTTAGGCCGTGTGTATACTTGAAAGTTGTTTTTAGAGCAATGTGATGATTGTGCAATGAGCTCGCAATCTGATTTTGCTATTTCGATTGCAGTTGCGGTACGAACGAGGCCGGCAAAATCAATCATAGTTTGTTGTTCCAAAATTTTTGTTTTTATATCGTTGTCACGTAGCCCTCGGATGAATTGTAATGATAAAAAGTTGTTACAAATTGATTTCTTGCAGCTGTCACATGTGAAGTCACAGTCTTGAGCCAAACGCTTCAATTCTGATGTGTATCTCATTATCGATTCATCGACATCTTGCATTCGTGAAATGAATTTGTGCTGGCACGCCCAAATACTTGGTTTGGGGTCTAAATATTCTGCCAAAGTCTTGACAAGTACCTCGTACTCCTGTTCACGAGGGTCTGACGGTGAACAGAGGTCGTACGCCTTCTGATGTAGCTCCGGTGATAAAGAGGACAACAGCATCAGAGTTTTGGTGCGCAGGTCGTTGTAGTTATTTAATTGTAAATACATTTCTAATCGATTCACAAAATTTTTAAATGTTTCTTTTTCTTGAAATGGTTGTAAGGTAAGTTTAGGTGGAGTTGAGGTTGAGGCGGGGCCGTCGGGCCCGGCCTCGCTGCGCGCGGTGACGAGCGTGGAGGACGCGGCGGCGGCCGGCGCGGGCCGTAGTGCTTGTATTTTCAGTTTCAGTTGTAAAATTTGCTCTTGTGTACTGTACCTCTGTTCGATTTCAGCTTCGAAATCATCTTCGTTTTGACATTCGATGTCTGTCTGTACCTGATCGAATTTCTTTTCGTAGTTTTGTAGGTTCGCAAGTCGTATGTTGGCTTCATATTCCGTAAAAGTGTCACTTATTTGCGAAAGTTGGTTTTCCAGCTTCGTCAGCTGGCCGCGTATGGATGCGCGTGTCCGGTGTAGTCGCGTGAGTTCGTCCATCGTCGCCAATTTGTAATATATTCATTTAAACATTGTTTTAGGTATCATACATTTAATGAATTAATCAAATAATACGTCAAGATTCAAACTTGACAATCTACCATAGAGAAATATATAACAGATTACAAAACGAGGAGGCTTTGTTTAATTATATTTTCTCAAACATGCTCGGAAATGTATGCGTTAATGTCCCGATATGAGGACATGAAGTTTCTCGTTTATGGCTCCCTACATTACTTCTTGGCTTAGGCCACAAAAGTTAGTATGAAAATCCATTTTTGTCCGCTGCTCTAATTTTTTAAATTTCTATACTAAAATTAAATTGGCAAAGGAAAAAATTACATACAGCCAACCACCACCACAATCTGTACCTAAGCATAATTGCGACATAAAAAAAAAATCTATGGTACTATATTTATGTGCGGTTAAACATGGTGCTCAAATAGCTGGATCAAATTAGTACATTTAAAAAATAAAAAAGGTGGCAAATCGAAAATCTTTTTTTCTGCTTATGCGTATTTCATAGTGATTGTTATTATAATTTAACAGAAATAAAAATGACTGCCCTAATATGTCCAATATTACCTTCAACATGAATTAGTACCTATTTAAATTACTTTTTCCCTATAATAAACTATGATTTACTTGATTGTCCAGTAGTTATTTTAATTTTAATATTTCCTCACATTGTTTGAGAAAAGCACTATACAAGCTTTGGCCGGAACAGGGATTGCAGGACTCGTTCTATCTGGCCTCGTCTTCGACTCGGCCACCTACCCCAAACTCGTCCAGCAATCCCTAACTTCACGGCCTCTGCAGTAATGTACTATTTCACGCCACTGCTCGGAAATGTGGCAAAAGATGGTCAGTAATGGGGCCCCAAAACAAAGTATAGTTGTAGGTTGAATGAACAGGCCAACTATGAATTCAAACAGGCCAACAATAACATTGTTGGACAGTTTCAAAGACCAAGTCGTCCAATCACATCGGCATGCTGATCCGTGATTCCACCAATCAGAACACAATTTGTGATGCTATTACACAAAATCGACCAATCAGAACACGTCGTGTGCTTCAGATTACATTTTTTCAAGGTTTATCCCATCAGGGAGAGGCAAAGGAAACTAGGTCCATACAGCCACGCCTGATGTAAATTGTTTTGTCTTTAATGTTTAAGTCCTGTCTTAAAGTCAGAGTCGTCAGTCCGTCCTTGTCACGTCATATTAAAACTATAAGCGATTATGGGTGTGTTTAATAAGCACTTCGAAGCGCTTTGCTTAATAAAATAACATAACAAAAAAGCCTTTGCGTGACTGGCCACTAGAGCGCTCTCGTTTTTTTTCTTTAAAGTAAAATTTGGCGGGAGAGTGAAACTTTACTGTTGTATTTACGTTCATGTTTTTTATTTCCTCGCAGTAGTCGTGAAAAGCACTATGTAATGTCTCGGCCAAAAGTGCAATAGATGGACTCGTCTCTCTTCGAGGGCCTCACCTGCGGCTCGGCCCTCGAACTCACTCGTCCATCTATTGCTCACTTTCCAGCCTCTACAACAATGTACTATTGAGTAAGTGATTATTGGCCCTTAGTAGTTGGGAAAGTCATCACTTTGTAAATTCAAATTGTTGCTTGGGAATAATGGCTATTGCGAATTGTTCACAAACAACAATTTACCTAATTGTCCACTAAACTCTAATAAAGTTAGGTTAACTTAACATTCTGCCCCATTCCGGGGCGACCAGTGGGCGTCGTGGTGATCCCTAGTGCTCCCGTAACACTCACAGTCCATGGCCAGGAGGGAACGTGTCGGTTTTTAGACGGTAGGCCTCTCCCCTCCCTTCCATAGGGAAGGCAGCGGCGAGCTGGAGAGCCCGTCATACTTCCGTTGCTGCCCCGAGCGCGGGAGTGCATAAGGTGCATTTTCCACACGTTAAAAAAAAGGTTAACTTAACACGATTTCGTTTTATCAGATTATTTTAATACTACCCTTGATTGGGAATAAAGTAAGTTTAGGATACCTATTTGCCAGGGTATCTATTTGAAATTTGTCTAAGTGTCAGTCAGAAGCAGAGCCAAACGGGGGAACTAAATGGTTATCTGCATATAGAAGCTGTTTTATTTTCCTACATTTAACGATATTGTCAGCTTGCCAAGCTTTAATTCCATTAAATAAGCTTGATTTTTTTAAACAAGGTATGAACATACACTTTTATCCGTTATATTTTATTTATTTTCAAATGAGACGCATAAATAAAGGCGCATACTGTGGAGATTTGTATCTCATTACAATCCCTTTTTATTTATTCGTTCCAACAGAATATAGAAGGCAAAGGCGGAGATGAACAGCAGCGGTTCCGATTGAATAACGATGGGGTATTTTTCCGATTGTATCTAGCTTTTGTTTATCTTGTATCTCACTGTCTTGTCAGAAAAGTACTACATAAATCTATTATAATTTATAATCTGATACGAGTTAATCGATACAAAACAATACGATCGATGACATAAGAAAAATGTGTCTATGGTCGATAGGGACGATGCATTAAATTGTTTCCTAAGGGTTTCTCAAAGTGTTTCCTATACAGGTGGCCTAAAGACTGATATGGTGTTAATTTGTAAATTAATTTTAACTTACGTTAGTCTTTAATTTGCCACTTTTGGGACAATCACAAATAAACTGCTTTCTCAAAAAACTCCACTTCTGTACCTTTTGAACCGCAATACGGCATACGTAAACTTATAAATGTTGTACTAAAAACTACAACAATTATAATTGTTATGCTCTGATAGATAAGTAAACATTCAAATGACACTTAAATGAGATCGTTACATATCGCAAAAAAACAGCACGTCTTTGTATAACTTATATTTGCTCAAATTCCGTTTTAGACGTGTAGCTTGCTTTTGACTACACAGGGAACATTTTAAATGCACTAAACCTACCTTCACTGTAACCTTTTGATAATAAGTCGGAACAACCATGACTACACGCACATGGATTTAGGGCATTAAGTAAGTAATGTGTGGTTAGGTATATTGTTTACTGAAATGTTCAAATACTTATATGCTCGGTACCTATCCCATAAGGAATATACACGTGATTTGTTTTGTGTTATATGCTTGGTAGAAACACTTAGGTTATCGTCGTATTATTCCGGAAGCAAGCTAAATTTGTAACGACTAAGGAGCTGAGACATGAAGTTCTTAATTAGTCGCAACAGTCGCAGTTTGTCACAGTTTGGGTTTGAATACTATGAATAGCTGTGGAGGAAGTATGGAACAGTTTCACTCACTAGTTGCTGGTTGGTATAATTATTAAAAAGGTTTACGATTTATTTTTCGAGTGCAGCCGGCGTTCATCGATTTATAAGACGCTATCACGTCAAAAATCTAAAAAAGTGTTGAGGTGAGACAATTTGTATTTACATCTTGGACAAGTACTTAAACTCTAGTGCAAGTGTCTTGAATTGTCACTATCAAAAACCAAACCACCTAGTTTTTTCAAGCACGGTTGATAAATCAAACTTCATGAAACGTGAATTGCAAATTAATTCTGATGGGTTACGGAAAATCGATAATGCCCGGGGAAGTGGCCCCCAGTAGCTGTAAATTGATATCTGGTGATTTCTGTGATTTTTTAAGACGATATTATTGCGACTGTGCGCACCATACGGCATTGAGTGTAATCGAGCTTGAATTTCAATATCAGAATGGTTTCGTGCATGGTAGGACACACCTATCGCGGTCCGAATCGCGACACTAAGCGGTCGCAATGGGAACTGTCAAACTTGACAAGGGTCGACCGCTTACTCCGGGCATTGATAATCGAAGGAAAACCCATATTAACCGATAAACTTCAGCAGACCAAGGAAAACTTTTTAGACTGAGTCCATTTATAAATATTCTATACTAGCTGTTGCTCACTACTTTGTCTGCGTTCAACGAGAACTTTATTAATCAGGGATAGTTTAGTTTTCTATTAAAGTTTTTTTAAATTCGTTCAGTACCTTCAAATGACTGCTGAATTATGGTAGCGGCGCAGTTTACACTAAGCATTCAGTAAGATAGTAAAACTTACTTTAATCATACAGAGCGCAAGCCACGAAAACGTGGGTAAGACTAAGTATGTGTATGCGTTTCTGGCAATGAAGAAAAAACCTTTAACCAACACAGACACGCCCATGAATCGGATTTGAGATCAGTTGTAGTTACAAGTTAAAAACTCAATTTCCGAAGTGAGAAAAGTGTTTTAAACTGATCTACTCACACTTGTTATACAAGTAGTAGGTAACCAGACACGCTTACGATTCAAAAAAGATAAAAGTGAAAGAATATTCCACGCGTCTTCTGAGCAAACACACCATAGCCTGTAGGTAAACATTATCTGCCTTATTGGCTTTTTCACCCCACCTACGTACCTATTCTTTTTACTCCTCCACTTGATTTCTTTATTGACATGGATGATATGGTTAGAGCTATAAACTTTTTGGTAACAGATAGGTAAGTATGTTATGTCACGTTTACTGAACAACAAACTGAAAAAACATAGGTATTCATTAAGTAAAACCGTGCGGGCCAGAAAAAAAAAGTTACGTATTTATACATATTTTGTTTTACATGTGTTTGATAGCCGTAAATAAAATAAAGTAAAACTAACATGTTCGCGGCTTAGCCTAAAAGCCGCACCTAGACCGAAATTAATCCAAATTAAACCTAAATTAATGCAAATTAATCGTCCAACGTTGGATTTACCAGTGCTGGTAACGTAACTTGGTTATGTAACAAGAACAAGCTGAACATAACTGACGCAAGTCCATAATTTAATATTTTTTTATTAAATAGCACCAGCGGATATGCATCCCACAATAATAAATAGTTTTAAAGGGAAAAGCAATTTATACCTAGTGTTAGTGAAATGCAGGATTAAACGAAATGTGTGATTTCAAGATGTTTTTGAGATATGTACCTATCTAACTCTAACAGCATTACGAGTATGATGCTATTAGTTAAATTTAGACAACCTACACGTACAAACTACGCCTACACCTACATTAATATTTTCAGAGAGTCTGCCAAATTAACAACAGGTAGGTATACGAATAATAACTTATGTCCGTTAACTTTAATCGTTCTACGAAATTAGGTATATAAAAGTGTTGGATAAGACATAAAGTAAATATATTATCCGGTAAAAATGCACTGACTTTCTTATTTGAGATAGCCACGTCTTGGCACTATCGTAATGGAAATGGTTAGATCAAGTTTCGCCGCAAATACTGCGAGCGACGCTACCCGATCCGACCTTACTTTATACATTTTATAGGTATACATATGTATACATTTGAACATTTTCATACCTATACGAACACGCACACATTTTCTTGTACGTAAATAATCTCCCGCATATACACGTATCGAGCTTGTCAAAACCACTGCGTTTTCAACGTCACGATAAAAGCCCGTCCATTATGTAGCCTAAGTATATTTAATGATTGATTAAGCTCGAGTTACTCTTTGTCGAGCTCTTTGGGAGAGCACGGTATTTGTCCAGTTGAAGTACCAGGTCACAACTTGAAGAGCATCGACCATAGTAAATACCGCATTTTTTATAAGCTTTTATTTAAGTTGCAATGTTTGCTGTTTTGTAAATCAAATTCTAGCAAGTTGAATTTTAACCTCCACCAATGATCGCATGGACTTGAAATTTGGTATACCAACATGTACAGATGAGAAGAAATGCTGGGGATGACAGTACCTACAGTGAGAAAAAAAATCGTGTAATAAAAATTGATTTTAATTTTTAATGTAAACATAATGCTACCTATTTGTTAAGAATAATAATTAGCGACTTGTACTTATGCGACTAAAACTATATACCTGATATTACCTACTTATATTAGCTATATTTAAAATTTTACTTATGTTTTGTTCTATATCTATAAATTACCTAATCTATGTACACACAGCAAAGCTATTCGGTAAGCAGGATAGATACGGCGCGAGCGTGCGTAGGTGCTTACCTGATTATTTTGCTGTGTGTACCTATGCGGAAAATACTTTCCGTTGCCAAAAGTAGGTACTTTTACGTAATAGAAAAACTCACAGTTTTTTGGGACGATTCGTGCTCAGGAATAATGTTCATCCAAAGTAAAGAAATAAAGTGCGTTTAAATGTTAATTTAAAATGCCGTTTTCAGAAAAAAATCGAAACATTTCTTAACTTAATAATGAAACTTATCTTAACATATTACGACGTATCACGACGTAACAAGCCTTTACTTTTACTAATAGAAAGTATTAGCGCCCTTATTGAAAGGATGGATTAAGAATTTCAATATAAGTACGAGTAGGTACAATCCATTCCCAGGATCGTCATTCGATAAGGTATTTTGCAGGAAACATTACCATAATCCCAGGCTTCTTACAACATGTCCAGTTCAGATCAGCTCGTACAGCCCATATGTTGACAGCAGGGGTTTGATTGTTACTGTCCCAAACATTAGGGCAAAAAAGAATTCTCGCAAGTTCGAAGGACGGAATATGGATCCTGCATGTTTGGGTATTATTGTGTGCTCAATTTCAATAATGGTCAAAATAATTCGGACCAAAAATAGGTACCACAGTTAAAAAAATTCAATTACTATTCATCACACAAAAAATACCTTTTTATACTCCACTACCGCAAACGTTCTTCAATAATAACTCCCCATGCCTTCAATCACTTTTTACTTATTTTTCTAACACATTATACATGTGCCACAAGACATTAATTCTGATGCATCATCATTTTACCCAAGACGTTAAGAAGTGCATGCAGTGCATTAGCGAACTATCGTTCTGGAGCAGCCTGGGGAGCTGTAAATTATGTGTGCCTGACCCCATCCCTTTAATTAACATACGTATGTACTAACATTATGCAAACGTTTACTTGTGTGAGTATATTCAACGTTGGCTTAATGTTCACATATTATTTGACTTTATTAGAAGAAGGTATGGTTCCTTTAAAAACATTCTCATCTTAAAGTAAATACAACAACAAAACAAGCACATCTTTTAGAATACAAGGTACGCGACAGTGGTAAAAAGTTATGTTGAATTTGAAATAAGAGTAGAGTACATGATTACAGCTCTATTAAACTTCTGGGTCGACCAGTCAACATTTAGTCGAGCGTTAGTTTTGTAACTAATATACTCAAATATTCGATTGTTATTTTCACACCGTTAATTTAAATAATCGGCCCATGATTAAACAAATCAATCACAAAAGTAGATCATGAACAAAGCTTTTCGACATTTTCTTAGAAGGGTTAGACTAATATATTACTCCTTGGCAGTTTATTTCGTTAGGTATTCAAACCACACAATGTTGTGACTGGCAGACAAGACAGTAATCTAAGTTAGAAGATTATTCCTAAAAGTTACAAGCAGATGTTGCCTAGCACCTATTCTAGACTCGGTGAAGTTGTGACAATAGAGAGATGGGCCGTTTGAGTCAAAGTCGAGCCGGAGAAGTTATTTATAATGCAAAACATAGCTCGGTTTATTAAGGCCCACTTGGAATGTTATTCCAGTGGAGATTTCTGGAGACCCTTTTCAGAGTAGGATTTGGTAATGACATCCACTTTATTGAATTAGCATAAATGATTCTATACTAAGTGCTTTATTGCTTTTTGCTGACTGCACATTTTGTTGACTCTACCTACTTGCATTGTCATTCATCTAGATATGAACGCCAAATTTCAAGTCAAATCCAATCAAATGGAAATGGGTCAAATTGAATTTACAAAATTTCCGCAGTGGCAGCGGTGTAACTGAATAAGCACGTGATAGAAAGGTAAATGTTTATTGTTCATCGAAACACGCTACGCTAGTTCGATTTCATGTAAGTGCACTTGTAAATATACACTGTGTATACCTCAACAAGTGGTTGGGTTCGTTTGACTGAACACCGTTGTAAATGTTTTTAGGGTTAGCTGTGCTTGACAAATGTCTACACTACATAAACACATTGGTCGAAGTCCAAAGTTTAAAGCGTCAAATGGGGTGACATAATTTTGATTATGAAACTACGATAAAACCTAACATGAGTGTTCTAACAAACTAACCAAATCTACTGAGATACAACATAATTCAGCAACTAGAGAATATACTAAAACCGTTTGCATGTGGAAGTTTAACCATTGAAATGTTCCACTACCAACTAAAACTAATAATAAAAAAAAAACCACCCAGTTTATCTAAAGACATTCATAAATCTCTTTATTTCTTCTATTGAATAGATAACCACAAGTGAGTTCCGCAGATGGATTAATTTAGCTAACAGTGTTGTCGTACTTTCAGATCGCAACTTAGTGTGTTAAATGTTTAATTATACTTCAAGTTTTACGTACTTTATAAATAGAACCTAGTGAATCACAAGCGAGAATAAATAGATGCATCCCAAGGTATGGTGAATTGCAGTGAAATTCGTATAAACATTCACCTATCTCGCCAAATCTACAGGGTAGGGATTTCGATCCCAATTTTAAACAGCATTCACGTTTTTCTTTTTCTCTGTAATTTCATATTCATCGCGTTTGCGCCCACAGGCTATTTCATGCGGAGTACGCAGTCTTATGCTTATCATGAGACTTGCTTACACTAAGCTAGCTGCAACCCTAGTCATGGATTACAATTGTTACTTATGTAATAAATTAAATAATACAGGGCAATTTAATAGGGGGAGTGTGAATGGTTACGTTGGGAGGGGAAGGCCTAGACGGACGTTCCAAGACCAAATAGGAGACGTTTTGGAAAAAGGTCAGGTCGTAGCAAGTGGAACAAAGTAGTCTCTACCTACCCCTGAGGGAAAGAGGCTTGACGGTATGTATGTATGTATGTAATTTAATAGAAAACGGATAATTATACTTATGGTATTCATAGATGAATATATATTAGGTAAACATCCAATGAAGAACATATATGTTAGTCCTTTTCCTCAAACGCATAAATTCCTCTTAGCGATTCACCGACTCGCATTTCACCTCGATCGTATATTTAACTATAGCGTTGTTTCGCAATCGCTTATTAGGGTTCCGTACCTCAAAAGGAAAAAACGGAACCCTTATAGGATCACTTTGTTGTCCGTCTGTCTGTCCGTCCGTCCGTCCGTCTGTCAAGACCCTTTTTCTCAGGAACGCGTGGAGGTATGAAGCTGAAATTTATATCAATTACTCAGGTCTACTGTCCCTTGAAGCTGTGAAAAAATCAAACTTCTAAGCCAACGCAATCAAAAGATACAGCCGTTTATGCCGCAAATTTCCGCAAATTTTCAACTCTCAAGGGAATCAAAACCTACAAGGTAGTTCCCGTGAACGCAGAATCTTGAAATTTGGTATGAAGGTAGGTCTTATAGCACAGATTAAAGAATAATTGCGAAAACCGTAAATGTGTATGTATGTCTGTATATAGCAGTGACCAATATAAAGTAACCCCACACTGCGTACATTTTGCTTTGGAACAGGGCTCTGCTTACACTGGTTTTAGATATTTATAGTTAATGATACGGAACCCTCGGTGCGCGACTCCGACTCGCACTTGACCGGTTTTTTATTTTTTAGTAGCTATAAGTTTTACTCGCATTTTACCTCGATTGTGTATTTAACTATCGCTTGGTTTCGCAATCGTTTATTTTTATAATCGCTATTAAGTTTTAGTTGCATTTCACCTCGATCGTGCATTACACAATTTTATGGCAAACGTTAATTTACGCGTCAAATGCATAATTAGAGTTTCAAATAAACATCGATCTTGGTGAAATGTGTCTAAGTCAAAATACTACACGAAAAATTAAATGCCGCAAATTAATTATACTATTTAATGTAAAAAACTACGCGAAAGATTGGGTCTTGATTCTATTAAAATTCTGTCAGTTTGAGATGAAATGCTATTACAAGGTATTAAAGCTTTAGAGGTAAAAGACTATAATCATATTTCGGTCCTCATCATATTTAAGTATCTTAGTAAGTACCTTATTCGACTAAGTATGAAAATGCTACCACAGTCCAGCTGTTCTCGTCTTCGTCCAGCTTTTCTTTAAATCGGTTTTATAGTCATAAATATCAAAGTAACGGACGTAATATTAGATAGTCAGTCTATATTAATTACTGCGACTGTTGGTAACTGTACTGCAGTAACTGATCAAGACAACTCGACTCGCTAACTCGCATAGTGTAGTCTAGGCGTTAGGTGCTCCACAGTTCGCCTCGGCACGTGAGCCGCATACTTAGCGTCGCTAACAGTGCCTTCACTCACGAAGAAGGTCAGCTATCATCTCCATTTGTCTAACAAACAATTGTTATTCCACTTCATCATTACATTCACTCGTATTTGAGAGCGCAATAGCAGGGTAAAATCGCACCTTACTTGAAATCAATGTCAGGTAACCTACATCCGAGTCTTTTACAGTATGTCTGTAAATACACATAGGTACCTGCATACTTAAATAGATATTAAACATCCTTATATAGGCGGACTGCTGTTATTGTGGTTTAAGCATTACCGTACCCAGCAGGGACTGTAACTACAATACTTAAATATACAAGTCGTCTTTAAATGTTTGGGTTACTTTACTTTAAATGAACACGTCTGTAAATGTATTTCAGTTTTTTTAATTGTTTTTGAATAGTGTTTACTTTGGTTGATGACTCGATGTTCAGAATGTAACTTAATTTTTAACAAAAATGATTATGGGAATATTTTACAGAGAGTGTATAATTAAAGTAATCCAACCATCTGCTGAAATATTTCGGATTAATTTTAAGACACGGTGTATGCACTTGTACATATTAACTTATCTACTTAAATACCACCCCTATCCCCGCATTGTCAGGCAAGAAACGATCATCGCAAAGAAACTATAACCGCGGCGCAGAAAAGGCGGGGACACTTGAGGCGTCAGTGCGGCCTTTCGCTCGCAATTCCACTTGACTGCCTGATTCACGACCGGCGCGATGCTTAACCTATTTCACAGATTTTTAACAAATCCAAACTAAGTGACTGTTTAGCTGTATTTATTTGTTGCATTTCAAGGCTATGGAAATAGAATAGAAGATGTATTGTTAACTGTGGTGTTGACCATACTATATGAGGTCTGAAAACAGACAACATGAGGCGATTAACTGCAATTCGAGCACCCAATCCGATCTATACTCAGGCCTTACTCCCAAATTCGCAGTTCGTATTGTGCTATTCCGCTCTCACTAATAGTAGATAATTAAGAGAGTGAAAGGGATGGTATGATACGTAATTTGAATTTCCAATTTCAGAGCAGCCCGGCTAAAACCAAAAACCTCAAAGAGAATAAACTCGTATCATATTATAAAGCAGAAATTTAAATACGTAGAGTAGGTTACTAATATTTCCACCTGTTGTACAGGAAGTCGGATTTAACTTACTACATGCGGCTCTATCGATGATTTTCATTTGGTATACATGAAACTGACATCATGTATTTATATTCTAATAATGGGATTGTGATGGTTCGGATACCTTCTTGCGATCTCAGTTTCACTAATTTGGCTGGCTGTTTTCCTTTCTGCCAGTGGATAAACGTATGGTTAGGATATTTATTAGGAACGTTTACAAATATGGAATGTAGGTGAATACTATCTATACAATTCATAATATACATATCTAATAGCACCATTCAACAGATACGGGCGAACTTTTTCAATAAAACTTATTTATTGCCTGGAGAAAAAAAGCTATTACTAAGATACCGTATAACGTTGTGCTACATACAAATAGTTTTCTTTGTCTAAGTTTACGATACTACATTTTGCGTACAGTTTGAAATAGATAGAAATCAGTCGATAACTGGTTCCACGTCAGTTTTTGTTGGATCACTTGCAGAAAGTTAAACTTAGTTTAAATTTGATAGGTCCTTACATTTAGACGTTTCTAAACTAAGCTCAACACAAGGCGGCCCCGGTCTAAGAACTACCATTATCGTGCTGCAACTTAGAGCCAGTTTCACCTCATTTTAGTTCTAAATTAAACAATACTTCACACTTAAATTCAATATAACATACACAATCGTGCTAAACGTGGCCTTTTTAGGCTCTGTCTACCCCGTAAGGGATATAGACGTGATTTATGTATCTATGTATTTACATATCTGAATTATTTCTGTTTATACTGTAGGGATAAACAGAGATGATCTCGTCGATATCTGACACACGGATTGAGCGTAGATGGACAAAATTACTATTTTTTAAAATAAGCGTATTTTAAAGTAGGTACTTATAACTGAGTAAGTGTTGCAAGTGGTATTTCTTTAGGCTCTTACACAATACTAATCTTCTTAAATAACGTACCTACTATTTGAAGTAGTTGTAAACTCAAGAGAACACGTCTCCCTCGTTATCGGACCAAGTTTCGATAAGTTGTGCTACACGTGGCTTGTGCTTGCCAGGGCGACGTCATGTCTGATCGTGATTAGGCCGCTAGCAACCAAACTATCGTGAACTACAAGCAGATAACTTCGCCTACCCTAGATAGTTGTTTATAATATTGTTGTTACTACAGTCGTACAAGGTAATTGAGAGGCGGGGTAACTATGACACGAGGAGAGAAAGTAAAGGGGACAGTAGGCGTTCAACACGTACCGTACGTTTTCCCAGAACCTCATTTTTCCTTATTCTGAATTAAGTCGTGCGCCTATAGCTCGTGCGCACTTTTGGACTTTGATCTAACGTACACCATCGTGGTTAAAGATAAAAGGTGAACAATTTGCCCCCTTAATCATCCACGAGTACCCCTCCGCAATAGCGAGTATAATGTGTTATTTTATTTCTAGCAATATCTCCTTTCGCGCGTCGTTCGCTTGAAATATGGCCGACACACTTGCAACTCCGCTACATGGGATACATTGTAGAGATACTTAAATAAATGTAACCGTTTTACGTGGAATCACCTCTCGTTTGTTCTTTATTGTGCACTAACGTGTTGTTTTATCATAAGTACCTACATACACACAAATATCAAAAGGTGAAATACGCGTTGACAGATATTTAAATACGTAACTCAATTATTTACCTACTTGAGTTCATAAAAGATGATTTTTCAAGAATGAGTTCTTGTTTAAGCATTGTTCGATTTAGAAAATAATTTTCGTCAGTAAATCCTACTAATATTATAAATGTGAAAGTTTGTGAGTATGTTTGGAGGTCTGTTACTCTTTCACGCCAGAACGGCTGATAGATCTGAATGAAATTTGTAACATAGATAGATTATAGTCTGGAATAGCACATAGGCTACTTTTTATCCCGGAAAATTGCGTAATTCCTGCGGGATAGCGATAAACGAATTCTATGCAGACGAAGTTGCGGGCAACAGCTAGTATCTCATAATTGGGTACACGGTGGGTATAATACGCATGTCCCTAGCAATTCCAGCTATTACGAGTACAACAGAAATTCGTATCAATTCATGATGTATTACTAATAACTGCCATGGTATTATAAGTCAGAAATGGCTGAGCATTTTCAGTTCGTTAGTTGGCCGTAGGGGGGACAACAATACGCGCCGTCGGCTGCATCCCTGTCACAGCCACATCTTGATTACCTTTTGTGTCCATTTTTCTTTTGTTCCTTTTCTGAAACAGCGCGACTTTATCTCCGTGATGATGGTTTTGTTGGTAGAGATAAGACTTTTTGGCCAGACGTTTCAACAATTTGTGTACACAAAGAAATGTAGATTACGTCTCTTTCATTGTGCAAACAGTCACAACTGTGTTAAGTACAATTTTATGGCGAAAACATGCTGCTCGGGTAAACGACGAAAACTGCAACAGAGTCGTAAGGAAGATTTGAATCTCTCGGGTCAACGCCGTGGGAGCGCAATTTTAAATTAACTTTGTAGTACTGGCGTTGAATTTCTTGAACCGGTTGAAGTTTGCTGGAGGGAAGCCAACTTGGGAAACAAACAAGTTGCTGTGCGAGACTTATGTGAAGTTAACCAATAACGATTTTTTTTTAACGTAAGATGGTCTGGAGATTTTACTCATGCTTTTAAGTCTCAATAACTTCTTTTACCATACGTTATTGCTATAAACTAATTAGAATAACTTAAAATTTTAAAAGTCACGTTTATTGTTCAGTACTTTCATACATTAGTGAATTATGTATTTAACTAATATTAACATAGAAAAGTCCGCAAAAAGTGCCTAAGTTAGTTAAGAAGTTGGGCTATCCAACCAGCGATCTAAAAACGAGCTTACAGTTACAACAAATACGGGTGACGACAAAATTAAATATAGTTGAAACCAGAATTACGAAATACTACTCAAGTGCTTAGGTAGATACGTATCTAAGTATCTATTTACATTTGCACGAAAACAAGAGGGAATTCTTCGTCCCAATACCGATTGCTTATCTTTAGCGTGACATTTGTAACGTCAACTCCGACGCAGGTCGCTATTGTACGTAGCACATTAATCACGACGGGGTGGGCTCACGATTAGCGACCAGAAACGCTGCGAAAGGGTACATTAAGGGAGCTTATGCACTGCATCCAATGCGAGTCAGGATACGGTCACTGGCAGTATCCAAATAAACATTTCCTAAGCAATAAAGTATCCGCATTCTGTTTTCAAAAGGTGTCCAAGATTGGATTCAGGTTGAAACAAGGAAATCGTAAATTTTAGCTGAATTTGTTTTACTTTGTTCTTGCCAATTCCCAATGTACGAAAACGATGAAAGAGAAAACATTGAAAGACAAACTATGTGTCGTGCTAGCTGTTTAATAAATATAAAGCTGTGAAATCCGAGGTACCCTGTTTATTGTCTGTATTTTCTTGTGTTTCGACCAGACACAATGGACAAGTTCTCTTACATTCGGGTGGTATGGTAACCGCTAATGATCATTAGTGGGTAGGCACCGATGCTTAATTAATATGCGGGTCATGTATTGTACAATGGATTGCTTTGCCGTTCAATGTTTCTGACGTGTTCCGAAATTAAATCTTATTGCGGACATATTAACTTTTTCTATTACGTTTTTGGAACATTGTTTACGTTTGAATAGGAAATAAATTAAATGTTCGTTCATGAAGAAATGCGAGCTTCATCAAAAGAGGACTGTTTTGTAATGACTTGAGTAGAGTTTCTTTCATAAACATGACTGTCTCTGTGTCTGCTACTTTGGTAAGCCACCTGCGATGTAAATAGAAATTTGACAGTAAAAGTGGGGCAAAGACAAAGGTCTACAATCTACAGCCAAATAGAATAAAACAATCTAGAGTTAAAAGTTAAGTAAAGTAAGTTAGGAAAGTACTGGTTTGAATTGTCAAAAAACACGACTTTCTTACAGATGAATAGTTTAATTCGCTATTTCATTTATAACCTGTAATTAACAGATCATGTAGAGGGTACGTGGAAGGTCGACCTTTACACCCGTAGGTTAACTGGAAGAGAACTATTTAACTTCAATGTGTTTCTAAATAAAATATACCCAAAGCAATAAAACAAACTTTTCATTACCTGCTGTTTTTAACATATTTTTTTAGGCAACCCATTAGTATTTTGATGTAAAATAGTTCTCATCCTATTAACAGAAAGGTAACAGCCTTCTGTATCTTAGACCACTAAATCACTCTTATCGTAGCGTCTTAAATCGCTTTCTGAAGCGTGGATCTCAGTAGAAATTCATTGTTCAGGTACAATGATAAACTTTTGTTTTAAGCGTGCCAAGTTTATTTACCAACCAGTTGGAAAGTCAAATGGTGTCGAGGCTTCGCGAACATTGTGGAATTAACTATAGCAACCCAAATTTCTCACGTAGCAAGAACGAGTTGTCCAATATTATTAAATGATGCCTTTTATCTTTTTAGTGCAATAACATTAAATTTAAAATAATAAGAAACCCCACGCGTTAATCTGGTAATCATACGTAAAAGAAAAAACAATTTTATGCCAAATATGCCTTACATAATTTTGAAAAAGACCTGATACTGTTCAAAGTGCTACACTGTTTTTTACGATACATGTTGGCTTTCGAATGAAAAAACTCGCATCAAAATCGGTCTATCCGGTTGAGAGCTACAATGCCACAGTCAGAACTCACACAGAGACATCGAAGTGAAACTTATAACACCCCTTTTTTTGCGAAGGGGGTTAAAAAGATAAAAGGCATACGGATCAATGAAACGATAAAATAAGTGCTGCTAGGAGTGCTTTTATAAATATTTTAAGACGATTATGTAAACCTCGGAAATAATCATCGGAGCGCGATATGAAAAGAATCCAAATTCTGTCATTCCCACTGGTTTGCATACCAATGTTTTATTGGAGCACATAAACCAGCATTACTTTTACATGTACTGTGTCTATCGAGCACACTCATTCTTTCACAAATTAAGTGTGTTGGCTACTGACGGCAGTTTAATAAACGATCATGTTTATCAGACTGAAATGTAAAAGGACAAGCGCGCAGGCGCAGCTTTATGCACGAGTTACCTTGACGCTCGATTTACGGAGCAGCAAGATGGGTATATTACTTCAGAGTAGATCAATGGTTTTATCGATATGGCCTCGAAAAAAGATAAACAAGTTTATCACCTCTTTAAATTGAATATCACTAAGGCTCCATACACGTACCGGTTTAGAAATAAATTCCCTTTCACCTGTGGATTTCCGCGGTGTTGGCGCCCTGCCAATGAAGTTTTGGGCGGCTCGGCTCAAGCAATTACGGGGTAAGCTGGCTCGGAAAATTGTTCCCCGCCGACACATTAATATTATAAATTAGCGCCAACACTTTTACTGCAAGCGCCAATTAAGGGCAGGTGAAAGTTAAAATTATTTTCGAGTTATTTAGCCTGCGAGGCTTCGGGTTAAAGATATTTATTTCTCAAAAGAATTACATTAAATTCACTTATATGAGAATATTTAAATTTAAAGCATGCAGTACCAATACTTATTCACCCAATCAATCAATAGGCTTAATTACAAGGCCGAGTGATGAGACGGTTTAAAATGCCGTTGGTTTTATGATGCTAGTGTTTCTCATCGTTTAATCTCTTTTGCTCCTTAAAATGATAGGATAAGCCTTATTCTGAGTGGTCTTAAACTTATATGTTTATGGCACTTTGCACTGGGATTGGACACCAGCGACACACAAATAATTTAGTTTAGACAGAAAGCACCTAATAACACCGTATCTTGAAATACTTTGTGGTGTGTAACATTTGCATAAGTATTTAATCAAACTAACCCCACCACTTGCTGAAATATTCCAGAATTAATTTCAGGAGACTTCAAAAGCTTTGAAGGTCGATAAAATAGCCAGTGAAATGGAAACTTTTACAAATGACAATTACAATTATAATAATTTTTCGATCTTGGAATATGAAGATAATTTGAAGCCGTTGATAAACTGTTATTAAACCCTCGCCTCCATCTCTCTCTCCGCCAGAGACAACGCTCAACCACGTCACAGTTATTTATTCAATATTGTTTCTTCAGTAGGTATTATACACCTACGCAAATACAGCTCCCGCTTGTTTTTTTCTTAAGAAGTAAGTAAATATAGACAATTTTAAATGACAAGGTGCCACCCCCGTAAAGTCACAAACATCTTGATTACGACTGGCGTCTTCGTTAAAAATAAATATGGGGCTGCAATATTAAGGAATAATTTTAGGACCTTTTCCTTAACGACCATTTAAAAGTTGTTACATTTGCACCCTCATTCTGCACCCCAGTTTTGTGAGAGAGGTAAGTTTGGACAACTTTGGAGATCTTAATAGCGTTGTTATTCTACGATTTGGCTGTTAAAGTTTCTTCTTGTATTTCTTGATACGCCAGCAGGCGGGTATTTTATGTACTTTGGATTTACATGTATATTAACAATTTTAAAAAAATAAGGTGGTTCTATTTTCGAGTACATGATGTGTATTTTATGTATGTTTACCGATAACTTCGACATTTATGGATAATATAAGTATTTAAAATATCGGTTTTCTATTAATTCTTATTACCAGGCCTAATGTATTCAGAAAATGGTTTAAGTATTAATAAACCAAACAGAACAAAAACAAGGATTTTGCAAGGACCAATATCCCGCACTAGGCTGAGCCTGTCACGTAGCAACCTGATTCAGCATTCTTAAACATACTATTTATGCATAATTCATTCCCACTGCCCTGGCTTTCAGATTGGGTTATAGTTGCATATAGCACAACCTCAGCGAGAGCATATTTCAAGTACGTTGTAACTGGAGCAGGGGCCGATTTTCGAAATCGTGCGAATGAAAATACCGTTCGAAAGTGGTAACATACTACAGCTCGAACTTTCACTACTGGAAAACATAAATTAAAGCCTAAACTACTCGTGTTATAAATTTAGCACAATATATACATAATACATACATACATAAATCACGCCTTTATCCCTTACAGGGTAGGCAGAGCCTAAGGTAACAAGACTTAAAGGTTTAGCATGATTGTGGGCGTATAGGTGGAAAGGGGAATAAAAAAAATAGTAATGTGTTGCCAGCCACATCGCCTATAACATGATTATACCATCTGCGCGGGAAAAGACGCAACTGGTACATTCTGTTTTTTCTTTGCTCCTAGACCAGCATGGATTTAGCACCATTTTTCACCAATTTTTTAGTTAACTTACATAAATATTTTTTAGATTAGTTGACAAAATTAATTAAACCTATAAATTTCGTCTAACCCACTCGTATTTTAAGTTGAGTAGAATTTTTCATCACTTTCGACTTTTGTCCTTTCAAAAATCGGGCCTTTTGTGGCCATTTTCTCCTGCTTCACTATATTTCCAATTCAACACCGTTTTTCTCCACCTTTGAGTCGCAGATATGATTTGAAAAATCAGCCCCGGTAACAGGTATTGTAACGCAAGCTCGCGATTCGCTTCTGATTGCAAATGCAAAATGTAAATAAGTTGAAATTAAACTACCACGGGAAATAAAATGACAGGAGTTTGAATTAAGTTTTAAGTTAACATTTCCAGTTGTGCTCAAAAAATATTTGAAAAATAATTCTATGATTATTAGAGTTACCAAATTTAGGTACGTCGGTTGCGAATTATTATAATCGGTAGGTACTTAAAAATGTGTCGTGACAATAAAACTGTCACGGTATTAATAGGTAGATATCGTTAGTCTCAGCTAGCAACCCATCACTATTTTGATTTCCCTTTTCACCTATACGCCCTTAATCATGCTAAACGTGGCCTTAAGGTTTTGTTACCTTTGGCTCTGTCTACCCCGTAAGGGATAAAGAATTAGTCTCAGAGCAAATAATAAAACAAAAAAATGTATTTAAAAAAACCTGTACTTTTTACAATACAGACTGACTACTTAATAGCGAAACCTTAAGACCCTTAACCACTGGGATGAATGTGATCTTATTTCTTTTTTACAGCATAAGCCCTGGCGGGCGGAACGGAGGAACGGAAGCAAACATAAATTGATACCCAATTAAATGTACTCTCCCATTTATTTAAAGCAATTTCAAAAGCCAATTTTCTATGTGCCTTCACTTCTGAAAACGTTCAGACATGAAATTAAAATTGTTGGAAAGTTAAACAAGCTCAGCTTTAGTAATATGGAACATAAATAGGTCATTTAATAAGGTTCAAGTTGTTAGAAGTGTCCTCACTCAATATTTAAATAAGGCTTTATATTTCACCGGGCTTGATTGAGTACATCTGAGACTTTATGCTTGAGATTAAAAATTCTTTCAGGGAGGAGTGAAGGAACACGATAATGAGAAACGCTTTTTGAAGAAAGATTTTATTTGAAAGTGTTGAACATGAATATTGTTCAATTTGGGTATAATTTTTACCAAACGGAATTATTTGCTTAGTGCTTTTCATTTAACAACCGTGCAAGTGAATTACCTGATAGTAAGTAATCGCCACTGCCAATGTACATCCGCATCACCGGAGCCTTAAAGATATGCGTTGCCACTTGCCACCCTAGAGGGTAAGATAAAATACCTCATACATAGTTAAACCAGTACTATCATCGGCTGTCCACTCTCCACGCTTACACGCCACGAAGTATTACTACATATATTTTTAATCCTCGTTTTAATCCCTATTATTAATTCAGTCGAGGGAATGGGTGAAAATCATAGGAATCATGTTAAAGGCGATGAGGCTAGCAACCCATCACTATTTTGATTCCATTTTCCACCTATACGCCCACAAACTTGCTAAATTTGGCCTGTAGGTACCTGTTACGGGGTAAACCGTCAGAGATGAAGACGTGATTCGTGTATGGATGAATGTATATTAATTCACGTTACGATGTGGATTTCTTATCATTCGAACTCTCATAACGGTGCGTGTGAGCGTCTGAAATAAAAGTCTAACAAAAAACTCGGCAGCAATAGCTTCAAAAGAATGATTTCATACAATAAGTAACGTTTTCGACATAGAAATATGAAGGCGATATTGAAAAAGACATACGTAGAGACATCAGGTGAAGCTCAATCGACAATATTCGATGCACGTTACTCCATTGACAAAGAAGAGGGTGAACCCCAATCAACCTGATCGCCGCAGTTTTCGACAGCCTTAATTTTGGCAGACATCAGCAAGACAATATGCCTAAAAGCAAACCTTAAACTAATAGGCACTGGGTTAGTTATTCATTGAACTGAAATATAACATAGGACGTGTGACCGAAAGTTACTGCTATCTTCCTCGAGGCTAAATAAAGTTCGTTCACAAAGTTCCGTGTGAGTAAACACGCCCGATATCAATAAGGTAAATAAATAGAATGTTACTCGATGTAATATATTTTTTACGTCACATTCGACAGCTTGAATTGGGATCACTTGTGCTGGCAGTGACAGACTAGCGCAGCACGTAGATGTGTCCGGATCGCTACCACCATCTTACTTGTAATCCTGCCGCCAGCAGCAGTGTTTGCGCTGGCACTTGAGGTATTCCTTCTAATCCCTCTAGGCTCCGGTGGTACGATTTTGCACAGGTATTGGTGCGTAGAAGGTGGAACCTGTGGTGTGAACCCAACCCTATTGTCAGGGAAAGTAGAAAGTACACATATGAAAATCCGAAAAATAAAGCTATGGCCGGGAATCGAACATGGATCCTCGTCATTCCGTGACGCGTGCCATACCCCGTAGGTAGTCTTCGAATTTTTCTGATAAATTGTAGGCCATATCTTTACTTTTCGGATTTTTCTATGTGTTCTAATTTGCAGTGACAATTAGAAATTTAATTTCTAAAAGTAGAAAGTGTTTTAATATTCTTATAACCTATTGCGCATTAGTACTTGTAACTGTTAAATGTGTATACCGACGAGCACAAATAACTATTTATTTACGAGTACGAAAAGACATTAATTTTGAGCAACACCTCGTGCCGAATAAGCATGTCAGCTAAATCCGCTTCGCTCTGAACGGGAAACGGAATCAACAACGCTACGAGAGCTACGAGCCCGACCGCTACGGCGTAGCACTGTAGCTGTCTACGCCTCTACATCCGCCGGGTAAGCCCGTTTGAGGTTTAAATGATTACCAACAGAACTTTACTAGTACGGTTGCCAGTGTTAGGTTGTCACTTAATACGTCTCTTTCTTACTGGATTAGTTAGAATGGGATGTGTAACGTTTCACATTCTTGCGCAAACCACAAAAGCTGGTAGCTGGTAGTGGTACAGTAGTCGTTTTATACGAACTAAGAAAAAAAGGACGCACTGATTTATGAATAAGAAACGGAATATTGCGCTACGAAATCTTCAGAATTATATCGTAATCCAATTACAGGTAACCTGGAATATACACACGTTTTTCCAATAATGAGTAAACGTATCGAGCAAATTTTATCAAGTTAATATTACACCTACATTACACAATATTCTTCTTTATATATTTCACAATATTTGCTGTTGACAGAGATTTAATAAAACAAAAAACCACTTTTGTTTCTTACTATACTAACTACATATCTATCTATTAAAATCCATTGATGTTTAAATTATCAATGAAATTATGTCAACGATTATTAGACTTCGCATGAAATTAATTTTCGAGGCAAATTCATGCCGTCGGCGTTCAGCATTACAATAGGACTAATAATTAAATGCAAAACATTGCCGTAATAGAGGGGATCTACATTCTATTCAAAAATATGGTTGGTGAAGTAGCTGTTCCACTCTTATCTTTGTAGATAAAAGTTAATTACTAGATGTGTAGCAAAACCGAGAACAGCTGGACTATTTCTATTTATTTTCGTATTTCGAATTCGGCACGATTTTTTTTCTAATAATGTGTTTTAAAAATAGTCTCAGTTTCTATGAAGTACGTATTTTCTTATTCCACATGTATTCAACTACACCTAGATAGTTGCCTAATATTTAATTACTTTAAGTTAGTTTTTTTATGTGACAAGATGGAAAACGAGCAAGCGTCACCCGATGGTAAGTAATCAGTTTAAAGTCATAAATAATAAGTAATTAATAAGCTGTTTTATGAATTTACAAAGTTTCATTCATTTTTGGGACTAAACAAAACATCAATCCTTAAGGTATCTACTAAACAGCCAACAAAATCCCTTTATTCAGCAAAGTGTTACAGCTCGCTGCAAAGGCCTTTGTATGCAACTTCCTACGCTGAATAGTTGCTTGCAGTAAACTATTACCATGTCCGTGCCTTATATAGCTTTCTTTTTTACTCGCTAGATGAACAAACAAGACGAAACAAAACGACTTCGCTCGCTGGCCTCATTCGTCATTTGCTACCGTAAATGCCGAGACCGGGCAAGTTCTGTTATAGATGTCGCTTTTAATTTAAACTACGGGCGTGTAATAAATTGTACAATAACAAAATGACACGCAATGATTTCCGTTATCTGTGAAGGAAGATTTGTAATGTCAGATTAAGTTCATTTCTAATTTATTGTAACGTACGAACTGTGCGTTACAAGTAGACTAAATGATAAGAATCACAATTAGGCTTGTTTTTTTGTAAAAAGAAATAGAAGTAAAAAGAAAAATTTTTCAACATTTTCATTTGATTGTTTAACCTCAACCAAATGGAAAATATTCTGTGCAATACCGGGGCGCAGTTTTCTTTTACATAATTAAAAATAATATCAGCTCGTGAAAACTAACGTTAAAACAAAAAAAAAAGAACCTACCTTTGTGTAATTACATAATGTGTATAGCAAAGCCGAAACGTTACCTGAATTTTACTAACTACTAGTCTAACGAGAAAAGGTTTTCTTGTTTCGCAGATAATTTTGTTAACTCCGGCTGTGTTTTAGAAGTTTCACTAAAAGCGCAATCTCTTTTACGATACCCATCACACCCATCAGTTGTTTAATTTGTCATCATGACTTTTAGACTCATCATCAAGGATCATCATAAGGGTGGTAAGACTTTATGTAAGATCTGCGTGCCCCAGAACGATAGCACCATTTTATCGCTATATCTGCCACCAAGCGGTGGTTCCGACGTAAACTACTGGTGAAATCACTGGCACTTGAGGTATTCTTTCTTAGCCCTCTAGTATCTGCAATCCTCTTATGTTAAGGGTATCTATGAGTGGCAGTGCTCACTTACGATCACGTGACTTGCTCGTTAGACCACCCTCTTATCGAAAAATAGATTCTACCTGCGACTATGTTAATATCGTCATCATTTCAAAAAGTACAGTTAATACGTAAATTTTTGATGTAACTATTTTTACGTTTTACTTATCTTGGGTAGGTTACATTACTACATTAAGTTGTCACGTCAAGAATAGCGATAGATATCATTTATCACAGCACAACTGGATCACACAGAATCTGGTCGTATGTTCTGGTAAATATACACCATTTGTACCTACGCGCCTGACGCGACAGCAATGAAATGTTCCAGACTAATGAACCAGATAGTCGGATTAGTTAATTACAAAGCGTATGCATAAACAAAAGTTTATTAACTGTAAAAGACTTTCTAAATTAAGCGTTCGTTCCCTCAGTTTTTAACAAAAGTACCCCACAAACTTATAATAACAGGGCTTAAAATGAAATCGACAAATTGACCCCGTTAAGTTCCAACATTAATCTGCTTCACGTTCCGCCCTAAAAGGCTTTATTTGCCTCCAAAAGACCAACAGAACTTTGATATTTCGGAGTAAGTCGATTATAGCCGGCAGTTTAAGCATAACGATCCAAATTATTGCGGGTTTCCACGACTGATGCTTGGATTAAGGAGAACTGTAAATAACAAATTTAGATTATGAATCCAACGGAGCCGCCAGTAACTGTGCTCGTATAATCATGAATATGATATTATTGCAAATATGATTCCCTTAAATAATATTAACGCAAAATCATTACTATCACTACTAAGTATAAAACAAAGTCGCTTTCCGCTGTTTATCTGTCCCTATGTATATTATTGATTTAGATGCGGTTTTTTTATAGATAGAGTGATTCAAAAGGAAGGTTTATGTTTGCTACGCAGATGAAGTCGCGGGCTTTGCTTATACTTGTTTATTATATTAGTGAAAAAAAAAACAAATATTAATAAGTCGCTTTAACAAGGTCTAACACTCCGGTTCGGTGTAACATATCCTTATTAACGTCACTGTCGAGTTACAGCTAAAAATAAATAAAATAAGGAAATATTTTCTGTGTGCAAGTTAATAGGTCAAAGTAAAAGTTTTAGTTGCTTATATTCTTAAATGCTGGTGTTGATATTTAGGGTAGGTTAATTCATTGAATTAATCGAATTTTCTAGCAGGTAGTCAACGCATCCGAATCAAATTACCACTTTAATTCAGCCCTTTGATATTTATCAGTTTATCGAATCAGCGCCAATTCTATTTCACTTAAATAAATGGGAGCCGACGGGTATCTTGTTACGTTCGCAACGACACGTGCTGTACTGTTCGAAGCTTGACGTAGTGAGGTCGAACCCTTGTCAACGAGCCTCGGGAGGTGACACGTTTTGAATTAATAACACTCTGTATACTTCCACAAACTTATACGTACCGGTGACTACGACACCACCGAGTACATAATTCGGCAGAACTACTACATGACGCAATAGTTCCTACTTTTTGCCGCCAGCATATTTATCTTTGTCAAATTATATGTTCGCAATAATCTTTGCGAAATACTAGTCACGTGAGAGTTATCGAACAATTTATCTAAACTTTCAGGCATGTTTGATGAAACTTCTTCGTCAGTAATAAATAATATTCGTACGTAAAAGTTTACAGCCCATTTAAGGGAAGATAATGACGTTGGCGCTAAGTAGATAAATTAAAACTTCAAGTGAATTATCTTGTCATTTTGTGTGGAGTTACAAAATCTTAGCACTAAAATAGACTTAAAGTTACTTAGCCGTATTTGTTCGTGGGATTTCTTTAGCCCGCGTAAGAGGTTTTCTTTGGGAGTGGAAAATAACTTGAGTTAAAAGGAATCAATCCGCCACCTGTAAATCTTCCCGCCCGAGATTGACTCGTTGCCGTTTGGCCGCGCCACTCCACAAATTTCATAATAAATTTTCACTACACCGCTCCCTCCTCCATAATTTATGTATTTTTACTCGTTGGGAAACCTTCGTTTGAATACTCGTAAATGCCGCCATGAAGGTGTTGACCCAGTGCTTTATTTCACTTTTACGGGCGCATAAAATGTTCATGAATACGGACCACCGTTCAATCGTCGCATTAAAAACAACTCATTATTTATTTAAACCTTACATACGCATATGATACCAGAAGGTAGGTCTAACGACTTGCATACATCTTTTATTGCTTACTCATTCACGCAAACATTCTTGTTTGAGTGCACTTTTTTTTGGAAAACGTTCAAGTATTAGGCGTAATTTTCTGTATACTTTTCTGCCATTATGTTAAATCTGCTTAAGTATTCTTTTAAGGTCAGTGATACACAAACAAAGTGCAATCAAGTTTAGATTAGATATAAATGATGCACGTATAGAATGCGTATCTAACATACGGAGCCGGGTAATTTACTAAAATTCTTTTGAAATTGTGTGCTATATTTTCGGCCCCTGAAATGAAATGTTGACGGAAGAAACACGGCGTTAATGAAAACGGGGCCGCATAGTTGTCGCGCGTCCCGGCGGGATGCCCGCAAGCTTCCCGCATTCGGCGGATTCCGGGCTCATTGCACTAACCCACCGAGATGACACAACGCAAAACATTCCAGAATGAATTTCCGAACCAATTGAGTGGTACGCTATGGGAAACTTAATAAATTAATAACTTCTAGATTGGATATCGAAAAACAGCGCCCGGTTTGAGCACTTAATGGATTAAATTATGGTTTGGCATGACATCTTAGGTATATTAATGCTCCATCATGGAAATCTCATTTGTTTCGAGAACGCTGTCTAGAGCTCCATTAAGATATGAGAAAATATTTGTTTCATGAATTCGTCTACCGTTTTCTTCAAGAAAGTATTTCTGAACTATTTGATAAAATTAATCATAGCATTTCATTTGTTCGACACTTTCGTCATTTTGCCTAAACTTTAATTCCGCGTACATTTTTTAGACCAAGTTTTTTGATACTTTAGACTGATAAGATGATAAATAAATATACTACTATTATGCAATTTTATGGAACACGCTCTGTTACAGCGTGCAGTAGCAGCAGTATTTGTAAAGTTTAATTCAATTACGGGAGATTAAACTAAAGGAATAAAACTCCATAAAAAAATACCTTACTTCAAATCAAGGCGCAACACTTCTACTATATGTGAACATTTTCACCTTGCATGTTAATGCTTCCTTTTCCCATGACATGCAGTTCTACAAGTTTTCACTGTCTCATAGTTTGATCAACAAACTGTAGTAATGTTTCAATCATTAATTTTGAGTTTAGAATTCCTCGTCTTGGTTCGTGTATGTATTATGTATATATGTATAGCGCTCTCACGGGTCGGCAAGCTTCGGACAAACTTTGCTCGTTATGTGTGCAACGTGCCAATTGTTTGTTGCGCTATACGTTTGATTTCACTCTCGCACACAGGTCGGTGTATAAATAAATAAATATCAGTTATATGGAGCTTTTATGACGTCACACTGTACCTTACTACCCAAAACGTTATTACGACTAACGGCGCCTAAAGCTAGTTTCATCAGTTTTAATGTTGACACTATTTGACAGATAGGCCTGTATGCGGCGCGGTAGTACAGTCATGGTAGGTTACATTTAATATATCTATAGGTATTTCCTTCATCTGAGGGTAGGTGCGGCAGGAGAGTGGGGCAGCGTGCATTCGACATGTGGGCACACGACATCAACGCTCAATTGCGTCTCGACATTTTGCAGGCTGTCAGTGAGTGCTAGTGGCCCTATTCAGCTTTTTTCCACGGAATGACATCAGAATTCTGAGTCCCAAGAATTGGTACAACATTTTCCTCATACATCGCGAGAGCTAAAGCGCTCATAGCTTTAGCTCGAAAGTCTTCGCAGAACACAATGAGTACAAATACCCATTAGTATACATAAATAAATGCGTATTCATACGATCAATAGGTACCAACCAATATCTGATCGCTTGCCAATGAGGATAATGCCTAGTAGAAGTACAATTTAAGAAATACTACTTAAACTTCTGACCAGCAATAAGTACGATAGTACGCTATCAAAAGTATACTTTGGGAAATAGTTTATTTGCTCGAATATTTTCTTCTATTTCGGGCGTAAGTAAGGTAAGGGCGAACCATTTCTTCTTTTGAGATTTCTGATTCTTTTCAGTACAGCACAGATATTCATCAAAGTGACCGCGTTCTGTATTTTTTTGAGGTATGAAGCCCTAGAAACGAAAGTCTTCTTTGAAACGCCCTCGATCATAGGCCTCAGTTGGTACTAGTTTCCAGTCAAACCACACATGTGAGATAGCGGAATAGGCTTTTAGTTCGACATCGCGTCGCACATTACTGCGGGTTAATCTGTGGCCCCATTCCCCGCAAATGAGGTTTGCAGCGTCCGTTCGTCGCGGAGGGTAATGAAAACCTTAAGAGAAATATGTGTTCCTGTATTAAAGAGATACGAGTTTACCTTATTATTTCTGCTTTTGTAAGGGAATCAGAAATGCTACCACAATTTGTGAGCAAGATAAATACAGTGTAACCTAACCCGCTATGTTGAGGTCGAATTTTAATGTTTGCGTGCAATATTTCGCTCCCGTTATGTTTTTGACTTCAAAGGACAACAATTTACAGATTGCATCAAATTGAACCGTGATGCTCGTACTCACCCGTCAGTTGTTGTTCATCCAGGGACTATATATATATATATCCTTTTTGCTTTGATCTATTCAGAGAGTAATACTTGTGCAGGAATTTAATGAACAGACAGCGAACTAATATCGTTGAGACTTAGTTTAGCAACGGCATTTGTTTAGGTATTGGTATTCCTATATGCTTAATATGCTCATCATCCTTGTAGCAATTCACAGAACGGAACCTAGCCTACACTGGAACTTCACTTAATTCTCTGAAGTGCAATCCATTCTTCTTTAAAAGTATATGTCCAATAAAAACATCGCTGTAGAAGGAAAAGGAATAAAAATTGAACGGATAATAAAAGTATGACTAAGTCCCGCTTGCCGACCGAGACGGCAGCGAAATTCGAATCCGTTATTAGGACACTTTTTCAGTATCACGGTTTCGTGATTCTGAGAAAATTTTAGTACAGCTTCAGAATCACTATAAACACGTTTTTTAAGTTGATCACTCAAAGCTGATAATGTGATTAAACATTTACTCCGAAAAATTCTCAGATAAACAAAGATAAATGCTTTTCCTAAAGAGTAATCGATATCTTCATGGTTTTTTTATTAATTTGGTTTTATATCCTCATCAAGGACTCGTGTACTTTATAAAGAAAGAGTCAATAATAAGAGTAAGAATAACCGCCGAATGTACTAGATAAAGTACCATTTATTTAATGAATAACGAACTTAAAAATTACAAAACTGTGACTCACGCCTGGATCTTAAACTACATTTTTGAAATTGATCAAAAATTCACAATTTATTAGAGTAGAAGAAACGATGAATGAAAAACAATTGCCAATATTGGTCATATGTTTTATTCATTCGTAATCCAAGCATTATTACAATGTCGCACAGCAGGTGTATGATATTGTGCGGCAATATTGAAAACGATTGAACGAGGAATGATTTATGGTAAGCACCATTCACTCTGAATCCGTGGATCAGATTCCAGCAGTGTTTGCTGAGAGCTTAGAGGCTAGCCTGCACGGATTGAGTCATAAAATTTTCATGAAGTCGAACTGGGCTGAAGAAAATTGACAGCTCGAAGTTAGCGTCATTGCCCTTGGTATAACTTAAAGTTATCAGCAATACCATTGAACTCAGCCTCTACAATGTAATTAGTTGTTTTTTTATAAGCTTTTGATCCATTCCCAATGTAGTTATGCTAGTGAATTTTGCCTTACTTCTAGTTAAGTACCTAGTAGGATTAACATGAAATCCGTTAACAATAGCTACAATATACAGGAGTGAAATGAAATTTTAGGTGAGGTATTTCTAGTGACCGTTATTCATAAAGACACTAACTCGAACTCTATCAAGTGATGATTTGTCTTTCGTTGCACTCGACCGTTTAAGTTGGTACGTTTATTAGATGAACTTGTTAATTGTTCTGCTACATTAAATAACACCGTACTAAATACATTTCAGTGCACAGTAAGCAGTACAAAGTGATAAAAGCTGGAGTTTGTATTCCTAATTCCAGAGTGCGCTTTGATGTCAACGCTTTTATGATCCACATGTTAACTGTTTACGTGTTTTGTTTTTATGCTTCACTCCACTTTGATCATAAATCCAGTGAGCCTGTCATAAGATAATGTATATCAGTGTTTTTTGAAATTTCGACGACTAAAAATTTCCAGTTTTCGGAATGTTAAGCATTACTTTATAATTCAGGCATAGTTACTGCAGTTATATACAAGTTTTCAATGCATTTATCTATTGGAATTATTTTTTTACATGAAAAAGTTTTGATTTTTACAACAAATATCCATCAACACATAAATATAATGTTACCTAGTAGGTTCTAAGTATGAAAACTTACCTATGATCATTATTCGATTTTACATTATTAGATCGCATGCGTGTTTGTGTTGTTATATCTCGGCGTTGTGAATACCTACATTCGGTGAAATAACTGGCACACCAGCAATCCGGCGCTGTCCGGGGTCCGGTGGGTGGTAATTGTGCTCACTGTTACTATATTTACCCCACTTACTCGTTTTTCACCCTACGTATTTCATAAAATGCTAAAATTAAAACTTCTGCTATAAAGGTTTTTAAGGAAGTCGCTCTATACCCAGAGGTGAGGCCTTACCTAAAGTAAGGTAAAAGGTTTTTTTCTGGAGCATGGCTTTGACTTTAATTGAGCCCACGTCGCCTTGTGCTCGTCAAGCGGTATCACTACCCATAACCTTTGATACTCTCTTGTTTGATCCACATTCCCGACAAATGAAGTACAAGGAGGCATTTAAGGCTGTGCCATTACATTCTACATTGAAGTAGTTTGTTTTTAAACACGATGAATTGTGACCGCTTTTTCATAAAATATGCGTTGGACGGGGTATAGATATTATATTTTAGTTTAGTGTAGTGACTTGAACCTGAATTTTATTTACCACCCTAGTTACTAGATACTTAATATGTCAAACAGACCTATTGTTTCTCTTTACCCGACTGCGACAAAGCCCAAAAGGGGGGATGTTTGCTGCTGCATACTTATTTTGTTGTAAAAACATTCAAATTCAAATAGTAAATAATTCACTCAACTACAAGTACGTTATATAATTAACACTTTTACTAAGTTGTATAACTATTTGGACGCCGTTAATATCTTGAAAATAAAATCAATAAACCCATAATTATGAACCTGTAGAACCTTCATTTAACGTTCAGAATTGTTAAATATTACAAATTTATATTCGGTATAGAAGGAGATTATAATCCTTTTCATTTCTTAACAAAGAAACCTTTTTCATTACGCAACTTAAGGGCTCATTACACTGTACGATTCCGGTACTTTATCCTATCTCTATTATTAAAGAAATAGATTTAACGTACAATAAAATTTATGAAACTGAAACTAAGGTAAGAAAATATTTATATCAGGAATTATATTCGCGTATGTGCAGCACCTAAACTCAGTTATAACTGCAGGTGTAGTTGTAAATTCTGATATTAAGCTTCGTAGAAATTATGAGGGCTCTACTTAGAAACTGGTAGAGACGCGTGATATTTTAACCTCGTATTGGAATTTCTCCCGCGCCTTACAGTGTAATGAGCACCTGAAACGGATGATCGTTTTCTTCACGCCGAATATCTTACTCAGCGCTGCAAACAGTTTAAAACCCGCTTAATCATGTCACGCGGAGCGCCCCGTGAAGCGAAAGCACGAAAGGCTGGAAGTATAGTCGGCGCGGTCTGGGCGCGGCACTCCCGGGCGGACTCAGTGCCCTCCCGGCTCGCGAAGCGTTCACACTGGTCCCGACCACCCGACCAACCGACCCCCCAACTTATCACGAATTCGCACAATGAGAACGAACGTTATCGCTTCTTGAGTTCAGTGAGCGTCAATGACTTTGAAAGTATTTCCTGCCAGTGTTTTGGATTATGTCTGCGAGGGACTAGCGGACTGATGTTGCGATCGGATTAAAATGCAAGTTGAATTCGTTATAGTTTTTGAATAAATTACTTCCTTGATGCGTTTTGAATTAAATTTTGCATTTTTTTTTAAATACTACAGTGACGATAGTGGATCGATAGTCGGTACGGTTCATATGCTGTAGATAGTTATAAGTACAATTTTTGACTAAGCGATAAATTGAACCACAGAATAAATGGGTGAAAAACATGTTAAGAATAGGGTAGCTTGAACAATAATAAACATCAAATTAATTTAAGAATCACAATTAATTTTGGTTAACGACATAGTGCATGCTGAATTAGCATTTATTAATTAAACTCTGACGAGTGCACAAGGATCAGTGCTGACAAATCCTGCGGGATTACCCGGGTCAACGGGAGATCGCGCAATTAATTTTAATTAAAAATAATAAACCCTAAAACAACGTTGATAACAATTAAAATCATCGTGTAAGTTTATGTTTGTAAAAAGAAAGTAAAAAACGTCTTTCTTAATAGGCAGTGAATATCGTGCTTTTGCATTCTACTATCTAGTGCTCTGAACCGGCTCTTAGAAATTCGATTGCATCGCTATACTTCTATGCCGGACTTCTAGCCGCTTTATCAAAGAAGCTTTGAGTAATAGATAGATGGCAGACCAATGGATGACCTAATTGGCGGGGCACTCGCATTTCAGTACGCAATCCATACCTACAACGAAATGGATTCGTTTTACCCAAGAATATCAGGAACATATAACATTTATTGCAAGAACTGGAGTCCATTTAAATGCTGCAAGACGCTCAAAGTGATTATAATAATACCTTTCGAACATACAATTTATGTATTAGTATAGGATTCGTGTAAACAATCATTATTAATAATTTCTATCAGAAACCCTTTTTAGGGTCACCGCAATGCCCTTTTGTGTTAATACCTAACATTCATTACTTTTATATTTACGCCTTTCGACCCCATAATTTACCACGGTAAATTATAAAGTAATTCTTCGCGTAAGTATTGTTCTTCGTACTCGCCTTAGCTAGGTACTTGTTTTTCGGGTAGTGCTGTGTTTTACTGAAGGCAGTGCTTAGCTCCCAGAAAAAGTTACAAGCTGTCTAAGAAGCGTTTATGAATAATGAGGTTAGCCTTTATTTAACTCGATATTACGCGTAGGTAAGTATGAGATATTTAATATTAGTTGTTGCCCGCTGCTTCGTCTACGTCCCGCGGCACCTACACGCACTTCGAGATAAAAAGTACCTTAAATGTTAATTAGAGATAGCTAGAGTTTATTTTGCGTGTTGCTAGTCGGGCGCCACCGTGACACCCACCCTTGTGTAAGGATATGTGTATACATACGAGCAAGTGTACTGTACATACTTCTTTGGTATGAAATAGTAACAATCAGAAATAAACAGCTAATCTTACTCGTACGTATAGTAGGTATTACTTAGTAGGTAGTAAAAACCATGACAACCAATTTTATGGCAATGTGCTATAATTTCAACGTAATAATAAAACCTGGGCCGAAGTAGTCCCAAAGGCCAAAGTTAAGTTACCCTCCAGGGCCAAAGTACCTATCTAACCCGACCTTACGGTATCGTTTGGTTGTAAAGTAGTGGGTTGACTATATATTTAGCGACGGAAATAAGCAACAATAAAATGTAAAAATCCCCAACCCGACGCTTGAAATAATTGCCGGAACGAATTTTCAGAAGCATTTGAGACATTAATTATCACGGAACGGAACGGTATGATTTTATTATCTTAAAAATTCGCAGGAAGGCCCTCCTACACGTTCCAGGAATACGAAAAAGTACTTCAAATGGATACAAATAATTATATTTCCGTATTATAAAGGAAGGTAGATCAGATACAGTACGTGCTTAATGCTTTACGAATCGATTTCGGCAAACGACTAGGTATCTTCATGTTGGACTGATAGGTTAGCTCTTTAAAGTAATGCCAAATAAATAATTTAAACTAACTTATTTGAATAATTTCAATAGTTGGCTAGGTTCCTCACAGAATCAGAAATGAAAAGATTCGTAGATGAATCATAATATCAACATCGGTCAGCAAAATGCACATTTTAGGAGATAAGTAAGAAAACAGGAAATAGGTAATTATGAAAAACTGTAAGTGAGTGTTTCCATGACGATACGAGTATTTACGAATGAATGAAATATAAGGAAATTTTTATAGACAGAGAAACCAGTCCCGGATTAATATGATACATTTAATTTTGTACGTGATGATTTCGTACTTAAGGTAGCATAAAATTAGAACCAAATTCTAATCAGACGAAATCGGTGGCGACGGCTAGTGTAGTAATTGTGAAACATAACTGTTCTGAGCGTTAAACATATTTGCAACTTAATTTGGAGCTTACATAAACATAAAACTTTTCGTCTTTTAATTTGTTTGCTTTTGTTTTCAATTACAATCTGTGTAACAGCTAATTGATGGCAAGCAATCTGCCAACATCAAAGAAAATGGTGCTCCTCGGCATTCAAACAAAACAGCGAGTAAGAGATCGACTTGAATGTAGAGGGTTTCGAGCAAAAAACGAATTTTGTAGGATCCATTTCATTTCCATATCTATTTGCATTATTTTTTTAGTAAAGTTACTCGACTTCTACAAATTTTATTTACTTATACAAATTTATTCAGAAGACTCAAACGTAAACGTGGGACCGTGAAAGCGTATAAAAAGGAGTATCTCAATATGTCATTTTAAAATACCCAATACAGATAGGTACTTTCTTTTGGTACCATTTAATGTCACAAATGGAATCGACTAGGTTTTTATTAAATAATTATATATCAAATTTTAATAATATCTTAACAGTAATATTATATTAGGTGTTTTTTTTCAAAATTATTATTGTGTGCATCTTTTGTATTCAAAAAATCGCACACATACAACAGGTACTTATTAGTGTGTATAAGTGAAAAACTTAAATAAATGACTTGTAATATCTTTATTATTATTATTTATTTTATACTTACATTACTTTTAACATACAATTAAGATTCTGTTTTAACCTTTAAATCATAAGCTATCTACGGAACCCTAAAAAGGCTACGCAGTGTTAATTAATGCCCATTTAAACAAAACAACCCCGTCAGTTTTCTCTGTAAACAGAAATAAAACGAAACAAAACAACTGTTCACAGGTTCACAGCAACTGCGACGTACATGGTGTTCAATTTAGCGAGTTATTGCTGTATAGCGCGGTAATTATGTACTGTCGTGTCACGTATACGTTCATTATGTACGTCAAGTCGCTGCGTAATTGATGATTAATGACGCTGATGGAGAACCATGCGTTCAAATGAACTGGAGGCGTATATTAGGTGTAACGGATGTTGCTACAATACCACTAAAGCCAGGGTTACATGGTTAATTGTAAAGAATGCATCGGCTATTTATTAAGTATGATACCTAGAATTATTCTTAAAAAAGTATAACAGCTCAGAAACTGTATTTGGTATAGGTACCTCCTGTTAAAATACTCAATGGCATATGCCAATTAAAGATCACGAACATAACAACATACACGATTCAGACGATTTTTGGCTGTGATGAATAGTTTTTTTGGTATTTTTGTAACATGCTGTATACTCTTCTCTTGTGTACATGGCGACCTATCTTGCATTTATTAGGAACGAATAGCCCAGCGCCAGTGTATGACTACCTTTTATGGTAAATTATAAATCATGCCAACAAAGTTGTTAATAAGAGTTGGTATTTACCTCCATGCCCAAAATTATATTCGCCCATTGAATGAATATGGTATAAATTACGTATACTATAAACCCATTTGACACTATTTTAATAGCCCAGATTATTAAGCAAGTAGAGTACAGTACCCACAGATACTCTATTTTTTTAACACCGTCGATAGCTCTAATACCGTGCGTCGCGTGTGTAGCCAAGTTCATTTAATATGTATAGACTTTTCTACTAAACAAAATAAACCTGTAAATGAGAGTTACTAAAGTAAGCGCGCTAAAATAAACAGGGAAAGAGTAAACTGAGGTGATTTCAGGAACTCTAGCAGGAACTTTCAGAATTATTTCCTACGAAAGTTGCTCTCACGGAGCATAGGCTAATTTACTCGGACCGATAGTCGCCTATACTTGGGTATACAGTTTAGTTTTAAACTTTGCGAGATTGAAATAGTTTATTAGTTTTTAATGGGATATCTTCGGAAAGAAGTGTCATCAGCAATAGTCTCAGTTGGGCAGCTTCGGGAGCAGTTTTGATTAGAATTTGTTACTAATAAAACGTGGCATCTATAAATTTCAAAGTAGCAAGCATCTAAGCATAATATTGGTGATTTTAAATTAACAACATTTCTTTTTCAACATGAAACTACCGTGAGACTCAATCATAATTACACATAAACGGATAACTCACGTATAAAAAGTCGAGTGATGCTCGACATGTTTCGGACTATTTCGAACTCCTTTTTCCAAGAGCGCTCGCCCCGGCGGCAGCGACACGAACACTGCGCGCCAGCGCTCTGCTCGCGCGGCTACGGACAGCGGCGCACAACTACCCTCGTTTTCATCGTCACTTTTATTATTGTCAAATGCCGGGCAGCACACAACACTGATCACGTCACTCCGTAAAGGTTCGCTCACACTCACCGTTTGGTCAATATTTAAAACAGTTTTCCAACTCGGGGGCACCGACCATCCACTATCCCGGTTGAAATTGGGATACCGATTTATTTCAATGGCTTCACGTACTTTCCGCGAAATGAAAAACTTTTCTCTCTTTTCTTTTCTTTTCTTTTTTCTTTTTTTTCTCTCGTGAGTTATCCGTTTATGTGTAATTAACATTTCTTTTAACCTACAGTTACACAGTAAATTAGAAGTTACAGAAATAACTGAGTTTTTTTTTATACAACAAGGATGGCAAACAAATATTGGTCACCTAAATGACAACCCAGCACCAACACGCATCCGCAACACTAGAGGATTGCAGATGCGTGGCCAGCCTAGAGGGTTAAGATAAGAATACCTCTTGTGCCAGTTATTTCACCGGCTGTCTTACTCTCCACGCCTAAACACAGCAGTTCACGCACTGCTGCTTGGCGGCAGGGTTAGCGAGTAAGACCTTGCAAGAGGTCCTACCACCCACATAACCGATACGTGATAGGCAATAATGGATATCGCCCTGTCGCGTTGAGTTAACGCCCTGCGATCAAAGCAAACCTTTACTATTTTTACCGAGAGAACAGGCAACAACTTCTTTGTAATTTTAGACAAATAGGGTTAAATTTATTCTTTTAACGTAAAAATGTACATTGAATTGCATCGAATGTTTATACATTTTATTTTACAGAACATCCTGTACCTATCGTATACAGGTTGTAAATTTCATACATACATACTTAAATCGCGTGTCTAACCCTTACGGGGCAGACAGAGCCTAAGGCAACATACCTTAACATAAGGCCACGCTTAGCATGATTGTCACTTATGTCAAATAAAATTGTACGTGTTACATTGCTCCCAAGTCAAACTTTAAAAGAATTATTACGCTTCAATTATAAAAGCTATTAACAAAATATCATCCTCACATGATTTGTACGATCGTTAACTACATCTGAATAAAATACTAATTGATACTAAGCATACCTACCATACCCGCTTAACTCTTGTATATCCCCCGTTAGGTATTTAAATAGATCGCATAATCCGACGAACTCTCAACACTTTCTAATTACCTATGTACATATTGCACTTAACACAAATATGAAGTACCTATACCTCTTTGCAACCGGTTAAAAAAGGAATAATACAAAAATTGCCTTTGATTAAGCCTGGAAGGAATGCTTTCGATCACAAATGATGCTCGAATAAACAACAAAGCATCGACTCGAAATTGGAAATGTGGCTCGACCGTGTTGACGGTAACAAGGGCGGCGGCGTTAGTTCCTATTGTTATTCCTATGTATTTCCGGACTTTCCGATACATAACGGTAACAATGGTAACAGGCAATTTCAGAACAATCAGCGAATTACAAAATCAAACGGAAAAGACCCTTTAACGAGGAAATACGGTCGTTGGAAAAACAATGAGTTTTAATTTTCTGTAGCAAAATGTTTTCCTCGATGGTTTACGTACAAATCTTATTATTTTCTCGATTGTTTTTATTTTTGAACAGCTTTTTAATAGGTTCTTTGTCTGTGATTAATCTTTATTCTATTATGTTATCTTAAATTCGTTGAGAGTCCGACTTAGTTCAAAGTATTAATCCACAAAAAGAAGTCTGAATTATACGTAATAAATTATTAATTACGCGTAATAATTACCTGTTATTTTGTACATACATGTCGGAATGGAAGCGTGAATTGGAATGCAAGGTTGTGTGTGAAGGAGATAGTAATGTGAGTGGGAGAAAGAAAGAGGGACTGGCACAAATGGGTGCTGTTGCAAATTTTGGTATAAAATTTAATAAACGCAGTTTGTGAAGCATAATTCTTATTTTTCATTTATCCCGGTCCTACATACATACATAAATCACTTCTTTATCACAGATAGACAGACAGAGCCTAAGGTAACAAGACCTAAAGGCCACGTTTAGTATGGTTGTGGTGTGGGTGATATACATATAAAAAACATTTAAACGTTTCCACAACGTGACGGAACCTTTGTAAATGAAACTCTAGAATATTTACTAGCTAACTATACTAGATGGATACGTAAATTTTGATTAGGTTAATTTGACGAAGTTGCTAGGCAGGCACTGAAACTTGAAACTGCTGTTCCCAATCCAGCACATGAATAGAATTCCTCAATCGACTGAAGGTAGGATAACAATCTATGTTAGTTATATCGATATCAATATATCAGTGAAATAGATGTATAACTAGATATTCTTTTATTATACAAACTTTCATATAAGTTTGCGGTTGTATTTCTGCTTTAGGTCGCTGTAAAACATGATAATGAGACTACTTTATAGCTCTTCTCTTCTGAGGCTTGTAAGTATTTTATCTGCTCATTTCTTCATAATGCTGAGATACCTTATTTTTAATCAACTTTATGTCACGTTCCTTAGTAATTTATGTTCTAGTGGCGACCGAACCCCGTGATAGATAATAGCCTCAATCTCCCCCGGCGAAGTGTCGGAGATAAATAATTATAATCATCAAGTACCTACCAACCAGGTCGTATTCATATATTAATTTACTTTGGTAGCTCGTGTTTATGTCCAACGTTTAAAAGTTGAGTAGTAAATTGGCAATTGCTTTTGAGAACAACCGGCGTAAAAACTATTAATACAAAAGCTAATAATAAGTAGTAATTGAAAAGCACTCGTACCTAATTCTTTATTACAATACACAAACGTTGCTCAAAAATCTGTTTTAGGTTAACTTGCTCTAACCCTGTTTGTAGGCGATATAGATCGTCAAAAACCTCGAGTTCAGGAAAGAAGTAGTATAAAATTCTACAATACTCTTATTATATTGTCAATATAGATTTTATTAAAGGAGTACCTACTGAGATGTAAATCTACGCTCTATTTCTAAGCAAATACAAGATAGATAGTCGGTAATTGACATCCATTGTGCACGTTCCAAAAGGCGGGTTCGGGCCATAACGATAAGTTACGGTACAAGCCTTTCACGAGGTTTAATTATAGACTAGGGGGTCTATTCCGGACGCTTGTTTAACGATATCGCAGCACAACTCGCACCGATTCTGTTACTCCCCTAGGCGCGGATGTTACATCTAAGAATAGTGTAGATACCTTGAGCCCTGGATTGAGCCTCGGACAACGGTCGCTTTAGCCTAGCCATATTGTGACATTTTTAGGGTTTCTGTCCGTATGACATAGGCATTTACTTGCATACTGAAAAGGATTACCTATGACATGTTGGAGGTAATCCTTCCCTTGTAAGATTTTTAAGAATAATCTTTTGTTATTTTTGTTAATAGCTACATGTTTCCTTGGATAATAATAATAAGCTTAACAGAAGTGCCATACGATTGCTTAGCCGATTTATTATACTAAAAACATCAGAGAGATTTAAAGGATAACCACAAAGCGCTGAGATAAGGCTGAGATAACTAAGAGTTCCGGCTGGTTAACCACACAATTCGCAAGTGGGCTGTGCAAACTGGTTCACTAGATTTCTATCTGTATTTCCACCTAGTATTTTACGTAGAAGTAAACTCTCCGATGTCTGCTCTAACAGTGGCTCAGATTCCCTTTACCTTCACGTCAAATGTAATTGCGGCCACTCTAAAGCCATAATGCCTTTGTGCATACAAAATATGAATGGATTTTCAATCAATAAATCTGAAGAGTTGAGGACTAAAAACGCAAATGAAAGCTCCCTGTCACGGACGCAACTTTTGTGCGACAGCTCCAATTATTAATTATTTTTCATTACTGAAATAACAGAAATTTCACTGGCTGTGTAAGCGTAATTGATTGAAGCGTAATTAGCGAAAGTAATTGAAGAACAAAATGTGATGACATTTTTACTTCAGAATAGCACAAAGATTAATAATATGAAGGTTATTTTTAGGTGTAAAAGTAATCGATGAGATTATTCTTTTAATGAAGAAAGTCAAGTACAAAAAAGGAGAATGAGGTACAAATTATAAATTACGCCTGAAAAAGTCATTAAAATTTATTTGAATTCGTCAATTTCCTTAACGAGTAGGTACGAGTAAAGAGAGAAGAATAAAAAATATGAACAAAAAATGAACTCAGTAATTTAATGTCCGTTGTTTTATAAATGCTTCTCATCTAGAATTCTTTGTGGATATGCGGTCTTGGTTGCACTTTCTACGTAAAAGTGCATTTTTATTTTGTGCTATCTTTAAAGTGAGATTCAAAAAGCTATTAATCATTTTCAGAAAGCCGGTGAGATTAAATAAAAAGCTTTGTCTTGTTCCATATTTCATTTATCAAATTTTTACGGAGATGTTTTTGTTAAAACCGTCACGTACTAAATTGGACCGCGCTCGATTAAATTAAGTATGCAATGTTGTAATGCTATTTTGATGACTGCAAAGTCTTTCCTAGTTGAACATTGTCTGTTAGGTACATACATACATATACGTATTAATATATGGTTGCATTTCATGTTCAATACCCTGCAAATTCTTTTAAACAATAGGAATAAGTTCTTGGTATAGTATTTAGAATTGACTTAGCAAAGAATGTACGAACTTTTCCAGATCAATAGAGCACACAACCCCCAATAACTTATGCCTTTGAATTTTGTATTGAAGATCACTCATCAAGCGCTAGGCTTTTTAATCGGTCGAGTAACAATAATTAAATTAGTCAGCCTACACAATTCACATTTTGTTTGAATTTCTAACCGATTAGTACCAAAAAGGGGCTTTTGGATACTTTAAAAATAATATTGAGTATTTTTTAGAGCCAGACAAAGCTGCGAACTGCGCTGTGTTCGTAAAATAGATCAAGCATCAAAATTTACAATAATGAACTATTTTCGCGAAGTATCTAATAGCTTGGTGGAAATCTTCAATAAGAAATAGCCGTTGTTTATTCACTGCTCCAAATACTCTCCTTAATTTATTTTAAGACAGTTTGGAACATCCAAATAGCTTCTTAGCAATGTTAATCTGTCCAATAGTGTTGCTTTATTTAACAGCGTACACGCACTCAGTCAGGGTCGCCCGCTGTGTCCTTGTGGTAATGGCCCTATCGAGCGAATAAAACTTTACGAACAATTCTTACTTTATTTCTATTTACTCTAGCTCTTGCTACTGTTATTTTATCTGTTGTTTTTAATTGGATACTCTAACTGATTGTTTTAGGTCTGAGGACCGATTTTTGAAATTATACGCATGAAAATAGCACACGGAAGTCGATGTACCTAACTTATCTGTATATTGGTACAGAACTATATTTTTTTTATTATTTACTAAATAAATTATAGCTGTAAAGTTTTACTACCTGGTAATCCTATTAATATTTCGAATTCAGCACAATCTTGTATTGCTTTGTTTACAAGTAGTATTTTCACAGACTTGCTATCAAAAATTGAACCCCTGACCTTTTTATCATAATTATGGACGCGTGAAGCATGTTTTCTTCAATCATAAGACAACTTTTACTCGAAACAAAAACGCAACATAGGCTTTTTGACTCTAAGTACTACTCTGTGTAACAATCATACTTTTGTTACTTATACTCATTTATTTCAACGTAGGTAGAGCGCTGCGTTGTTTAATCTATACGGTAATCTATCAAAAATTTTACATTTATTTTTTTCAGATAAATTCAAGATTTACGAGCAGGTCAAGATTCCATTTTATCGCAAAGTGGTCGTAAAGTAATATTTTCCTCAGCGCTGGAAAGTGACGAGTACAAAGGCCCATTTGTCACTTTATTCTCTTTATGAAATCTTGAGATTCAAAATTAAATTAATTTCTTTGCTCTTATGCTTCCTTAACGGTTTTTTGATGAAGTATATATAGTACTTATTTGAATTAAGTAAGTAAGCTAAAAAAACGGAGAAAATATGAAAAGCTTTTTAATTTTAGGTGCATTTTCCTTTTTAGTATTTCGTAGCCGAAATGGCAAGAACTCAATCTTAATAGTTTCATTCCGTCTGCCTGTTTGTCTCGCCAAAAGTCAGAAGCATTTTAGTCAGAAATTATAAGGGTTTTGTGAATGAAATTTTGAACGTAAGTGTGTTTTGTTTTGCTATATATTTTTGTAGTTAAAATGCTAATGAGTATAAAAGCTATCACAAACATTATTGTTATCCAGCACAGATAGGTACTATTATTTGAACCACTTACGATTTTTACCTGTAGAGTTGTAATACGTAGTATTAATACCCTAAAAAGATAAATTTTGCCATCTCATCGCAACTACCTAGGGTCCATATAAACTGAATGGCTTCCATTATCCAACCCTACCGTATAAAAGCATGGTGATTGCTACGTGACTGGCCCATTACGGTGCGTGGTTTTGCGTCAGTCAGTCGCCCACACGCCTCTACCCCGCTCTGCCCGGTTAAATCTGATCATAGAAGGTATTTGCTTATACCTATTCACGTTCCTATGCTATGACATATCAAAGGGTTTCTGATTCGGCAACGCATTTGCAAGACCTCTGGTTGTCTAGCTAAGACTTGGCTTGCTATCAGTAAAATAGAACCAGCGCTCGTGTCTCTTACTTTTCCTCAGTTCGATAAACAAATATGTTTCCAAACATAATACTACAACATTTCCGAGTTAAGTACACATAGCTACTAGACAAGTAAAAAGGAATCCAATTAGCCGCTTTTGTTTATTTCGTTCGCGTGTAACCTTCTGAATATCAATGACAAAAAACGCTATTCCAATTTGCAAGGGGCTAACCTCGGGAGCTGCCTCGCTACATAAACATAGGCAGAACCTTTGTTGAAAATCAGGGCGGCTGTAGCCCGATACACAGCCGATTCCCACCTGATTTCATTTTTATTGCTTTAGAGATCAATTGTACGGCTGTTCATCTGGCTTTCCTGTTAGTAATGTTTGCCATTTGTTTGATTATGCGCTCCATTCAGATTAGAGTAAAACACGCACAGGTTACTGCAGTGTAGATAGTTGTTTTTGATCATCTTTGGATTCAATCATGTTCCTGTACGTAGTGTACGTTGGTCGAAGCATCATGTTTGCCCGCAAATGCTCATCCACACAAATATACCATTCAAGGAAAAGGGACGCAGATAAAGAATGTATTTTGCTTTTATTCAACGAATAAACAAATCTAACAATAGACTGTTGAGAATATCAACAGAATAACAATAGGTACAGGCAACGTCATAACATAACCCTGTAAAAGGATCCGAAAGGGGTGGGACGAGCCAAACCGTAAGTAAAGCCGAAAAAACATGTTTTGACATTTTCGTTAATTAAAATGATGTTATGAGAGGTTGTAAAATACACATTAGAGCTTCGACCAATGAGGTTAGAGATCAATCAAAGCTTATTTTTTTTAAGTTGTGTATCGGAAATCTTCTGAAGTTACGTAAAGCCGAGTAAAAGCGTTTTGCTTTCTTTTTATAAATATTTTCGTATGTACAATACAATAAGAAAGAGAGAAAGAAAGAGAAACATTTATTTACACATATTCGATACACGTAGATATAAAATAAGGAGAAATACAATACACACACACACGTACACACGCACACACACACACACTCGCACTCGCACACACACGCAGACACACACACTTTCTAATTATTCTTGTGTTTTGAGTAGGTACTTCACTTGGCACTCACGATACAGACCCAGAGTCTAGTGCGAAGTCTGCTGTTTCACTTACCGCATAAAATGTCATCTCCCTATCTCTATGTAACAATGTGTCCTTGTTATGCACTTTGTAACTTCCGTGGTGAAATAAAGTTATTCTTACTCTTATTCTTAATACAATACAATGACTCTTTATTGAACGCCGTATAAATACATTTAATTTTAAATTTACATTAATTAGATACAATAAACCTATATTATCAGTTAAATAACACAATAATATTTTTACATTGCAAAGGAATGACAAATTAGATACGTCGCATCTCATTCATAATAAACATAATAACTCCATGTATTTCGAAATATCCATTCATAATAAGCCCTCGATAAGAATTTCGTTATAATCTTTCAGCGTGAAAATGTTATTCAACAAATTTCGTGAGTGACTGATCAAAGAGCAACGGTGAATTTACTGCTAAAACAATGTCGTCCGAGTAGATGTAAGAGTAAAGTAATTTGGAACGAGTTTCAAAAAATGATCGAATACGGAAGCAAAATTTCCATGTCGTGCTTATTGCATTGTATTTATCTGAATGCCTATTATAATTGAAACATTTACGCTGACTAGCAATAACATAACGGGTCGGTTTTCGTAGAGCTATGTACGGATGTCAATTGACCCGTTCTTTTTGCTCGTCAGCAGATACAGTTTCCGTACTTTTCTTTTCAGTTTGCCAGAAAACATAACTCTGCTTGCCTCCTTTAAGTCCATAAAACATTAGCCTTCACGAACCCATAATATATTCTCAACACGTGCGGTGTTCAAACGAAAAAGTGGTAAAGCGTGAATTGCGATCTCGCGCTTCTCTTCACGGCAATATACGAGATTTCACAGTAGCTACGTAATTTATGACAAAGGTTGAACTCTCCTTTATTATAACAATATCTGTATTTCCGGGAGAGGGACACGTTACGGTTGCTGAAAAATACGCTCTCCCGGAAATGTGTACTTTTCCAGCGTTCAATTTCACTTTATGATGGCATACAATGATTAATTCGTAAGCTTACGAGCGAATTTTCGTTTTATTTTGTACGGTACTCGGATCGTTACTAAAAAAAATATTTGGTTACAGATGGCAGTCTTAAGAATGAAAACACTGGACAGCGTATGAACAGTTTCGTGGAACAATTAGTATAAAAGGAGCTACCAATATTAGTCAAGATGAGGATCGTAATAAGTAAGTGATTTTTATTTCATAATCAGACAGTTTATGGCTTTTCTATGGAGTAGTGGTATTGCCATGTTTTATTTTCAAACGGAATACTTTCGCCGTAGAGTTAGTTATACAGAATGAACAATTTTCCAAGAAAACCTCAATGTGGGTACCTACGAAGAGTTAATACATTAATTGTAGGGTTTCGTAACTTACGTATACTGGTAAAAGCACCATTAAGAAAAATAAATAAGTATCCAACAGTGTATCAGACAAACCCTTCGTCTTTAGCAGAAAATGCTTAGAAACTATCTTTTCTCAGCAACTGAGAGAAATTGTCTGCTTTCTAACTTTGAGGCGGGATTTGGTGAGTATCCGACCCGACCAAACTCTTGTGCCGACGGAAATAAGCTTAGCTGCTTCATTTGTACAATAGTTGTTGTTGTTGTTGTTTGGCCCTGAATCTTTGATTTGAAGCTTATGTATGTAAAACGTGATTTAGTGTTAACAGCTGTAATGTTTGTACTTAATATATATGTATATCACATACCTACTAGCATCACTAAAATTATAATTGAATTTAATTTGTTGGGGGTAAGTATGCAAAAAATTACGCCACGATTACAAATTAAAATGTTCAGCTTTCAATACAATTGGATTATTATGCAGATTCTAAGCAGATTCAGTGTTTTACAGAAAAGCAAAGGAAGTTTAAATAAATTTGCAGTCCTAATTTCAACACTGTCGGGTAGTATTTTCACTGACGTAATTTAACAAATCGCAATTTAACAAAAACCTTTGCGCAGGCGATTTTTTAAATCAATCTCTTCAAGCTCCTACAACCGAGGCATTGAGTAATACCAGTAAAATGGCGCCATAACGATTACAGAGCGCCCTACCGCCGCTCGGCAACGTGGTCGGTGCGTGCCCACACTTACATTCTAGGCATGCCCCGCCAGTTACTGAATATTGCTGCGTGACTTTGAAACTTGTCTAATTGAAAGTCGTGCCGATATAATTAATTTTAAACAAGTATTTTACCTAGTGGACGTATGTTTTTTTTTTTTATTATTACGAACTAACCAGTGATTGACCTCTATCTCACTTGGTGGAAGGTGCAGATGAGGCCAAAGGTGTAACTCACTGGTTCAGTAATAGCCTATTCACTCTAGCCTTGAAGAGCCCTAGATTGTATCTGTCCTGAAATACAGACGATGGGAGCGAATACAAAAACGGTAAAAAAATACGGTATTTTAAAATCTCATCCAACAGGCGTTGAGAACGGAGTAAAGACACCTACTTGCAAGAGCCTATAAACTAAGCAGCACACCTTTCAGTGGCGTAGCTACCTAGGGACTAGGCGGGGCAGTGCCCCGGGGCCTTCAAGCTCAGATGGCCCTCGAATCCTTACCAGAAAATCTCGATCGAACTATTATTATTAAAACGTACCGGTTACTTAGCTACGCCACTGACATTTCAATATTTCAACAACTAGGTACGGTATTTTTTTATTAAATTGTTTTCAGCTAAGTAAGAGACAGAATATTTAAATCATAGCACTCGAAAATACGATTCCAAAGTAATAAAAATTAATGGACTTTTAAAAAGCAAAAAAGAAATATAGTCTTTGTGAAGTAGTCGAAAATGTAATTTGTGCTTTAAAATGATATCTATTTTCGTGTCATGCTGGTCTGGGAGCAAAGGAAAAACATAGAATGTACCAGTTGCTTCTCGTCCCGCGCAGATGGTAAGAGCCCATCGAGGGAATGGGCGTAATTCTTAGGAATTATGTTATAGGCGATGCGGCTAGCAACCCATCACTATTTTGATTCCTTTTTCCACCTATGCGCCCACAATCTTGCTAAACGTGGCCTGTAGGTCTTGTTATTTAGGCTCTGTCTACCCCGTAAGGTATAAAGACGTGATTTGTGTATGTATGTATGTGTGTATTTTCGTGTAGCCTGATATAAAATTATACACCAACGTCAAAACTCTTACGTGGGAGGCTATTGCGAGATTGTCGAGTGCAAAGCACCCGTTTCTCGTAGTTAGGGTGCCTTTCCACAAGAGATGAGCTATAGGAAAGCTATGCTACGAAACTATGTGACCGTTTCCACAAATGCTAAGCTGTAGCCCTAATGGTGTGCTAAATATAGATTACGCATCCACAGCACGCATTTTTCCATATAAAAGTACCAGTGCTACGCTATGTGGACCAATGAATATGATTGATGGATATGAAACGCATCCATAGCGACGTATAAAAAAAAACTCTTATTTCAACTTTTTAGGATTCCGTACCCAAAGGGTTACAACGGGACCCCTATTACATTACTAAGACTCCACTGTCTGTCTGCCTGTGTCTGTCACCAGATTGTATCTCATGAACTGTCATAGTTGGATAATTGAAATGTTTACAGACGATGTATTTCTTCATAACAACAAATACATGATTAAATAAATAAATAAATAAAATACATACATAATAAGTAAATACATACATACATGTCATATATCACGTCTTTATCCCTTACGGGGTAGACAGACCCTAAGTTAAGGAACCATTATAAATTGACCTCACACTGCCTACATTTTGTTTAGGAGGCAGGGCTCTACTAACACTGGATTGTATATTCACTTGCCCAATAGGTACGGTCACCTCAGTGGCACTTGGCCGGTTTCTTATATATACATACATCACATCTTTATCCATTACGGGGTAGACAGAGCCTAAGGTAACAAAACCTTAAGGCCACGTTAAGCATGATTAAGGGCTTTCAACATGAAACTACCTTGGAAAAAGGACTTCGAAATAGTCCGAAACATGTCGAGCATCACTCGACTTTTATACGTGAGTTATCCGTTTATGTGTAATTATGATTAAGGGCGTATAGGTGGAAAGGGAAATCAAAATAGTGATGGGTTGCTAGCCGCATCGCCTATAACATGATGCCTAAGACTTCTCATTCCCTCAATGGGCTTTTATCATCTGCGCGGGAAGAGAAAAGCAACTGGTGAATTCTATGTTTTTTCTTAACTCCCAGACCAGCATGGAAGATTTTTTCTTATACAGTTATCATTTCGCAGGCGGCGCGAGCGCACGGGCGGGCGCCGTGGTGCTGGTGGTGGCGGGCGGCGCGGGCGTCTCGGCGCGCGTGGCCGGCAAGGTCGGCGGCTACTCCAACAAGAGCAGCGGTGCGTGAATGCGAGCAGGGCCAGTGTTAAGCCTGCGTAGAGCTTATAGCGAATAGCATTTCGATGCTGGTGCGGAAAGTATGTCATTACTTCACACGAGTCCAGAAATATCGGGACGATTGAAGAATGACATGTCCGCGCGTGTATCGAACGACGTTTTTAATTCAAATACATTTTTTATAAGAAAGAAATAATTTTATAATATATACTTTCATAACTACATATTACGAGTATAATGTACGCTGTATTGTGGCTTTCACTATCTGTAATTTTAAACTCACTCGTTGTCGGCGGTCCCTAGTTCTATGCTTATCTCATTTACTCAAAGGTTAATTGGTAGAGATCCCATATAGGGATAAGTCATAAGTCATAAGTCATTCATAAGTCATTCATAGTCATAGTTCATCTTTGTGCATGTATTTCATCTTTTTTGTGAATTTTGTTTGTTTATTTAATATTTGTACCATAAAGTGCAGATATGATCTAGAGATACAATATGTCTGACATTTTCAAAATGTGAACTTGTTTTAATGATATGAAGGAAAAACCAAAAGTCACACACAATTCGCCCACTCTAGTCAGACCCGAAACGAGATATAGGAACTCATATTTATTGCCCAGGCTACCTAAACTAAAGACAAAACAAAAAACACTTACCGCGTGTTCATCCCTTGTCTTATTTGTAGTGACACGGAAGTATTTCTGTAAAATTACCCTAAATTAGGTATAAAATGAAATATTGCAAATACTTTCCTCTTCGCCAACCTACGTTGCCTCGCTTCTAGAAAATTATGGCATAAATTTGAAACGTCTGACAAACTTGTTTAACTTGCTTGGAAACTCCACTGAAAGTAGTGTGGAATTGGATTTTTGTATAAAAATCCATCATTCTTTCTCTCTGAGCACTCCATCACGCCTGATGCTACGATTGACAGAAGCCCATTAAAAAGTAACTGTATAGTTACGGATGGATTTGCTAAAGGAAAACCATATTATACATAGTTTGTACGAAAATCTTTTAAACAAACCATTAATTGCCTGTCCAATCAAGGGTCGGATGAGGCGGGATTACTTAATAAAGAATGATCGGTTTTAAGCTATTAGAGTACGAAAGAGAGAGGGGATTTTCTTTCGTGATCGCTTAGAAGTAGGTGTTTTTAGGGTTCCGTACCTCAAAAGGAAAAAACGGAACCCTTATAGGATCACTTTGTTGTCCGTCTGTCTGTCCGTCCGTCCGTCCGTCTGTCAAGACCCTTTTTCTCAGGAACGCGTGGAGGTATGAAGCTGAAATTTATATCAATTACTCAGGTCTACTGTCCCTTGAAGCTGTGAAAAAATCAAACTTCTAAGCCAACGCAATCAAAAGATACAGCCGTTTATGCCGCAAATTTCCGCAAATTTTCAACTCTCAAGGGAATCAAAACCTACAAGGTAGTTCCCGTGAACGCAGAATCTTGAAATTTGGTATGAAGGTAGGTCTTATAGCACAGATTAAAGAATAATTGCGAAAACCGTAAATGTGTATGTATGTCTGTATATAGCAGTGACCAATATAAAGTAACCCCACACTGCGTACATTTTGCTTTGGAACAGGGCTCTGCTTACACTGGTTTTAGATATTTATAGATAATGATACGGAACCCTCGGTGCGCGAGTCCGACTCGCACTTGACCGGTTTTTTTATTTTATTTGATAGAATATTAATGACATGTCTCAGAGTTGACCTGTTGAAAAAAAAATGAAAAATCTTTATTCAGTAGGTAACTTAAATTAGAAGAACAGTATCTGTGCTGGCGCCTCTTTTTCAGTATACGAAATACTCGTGTTAACAGAACACCTATTGATTCTCTAAGTATGATTTTATTAATAGGTATTGCAGATGACACGGTTGTTCTTTTCCATGGCAATTCCTGGGACGAGGCATACAATACAGCCGAAATAGGATTGACTAAATTGACAAACTGGTTAACTGGAAATCTTTTAACTTTAAACAAAAATAAAACCAAGTATGTAACGTTTCACAAAACACTAGCATCAAGACCCAGTATCACTCGTAAACTCACCATCCATTCCTGTTCGCCCGCTCTAACAGATCAAAGTATTCAGCCCTCTTGTAATTGCTCTCCTATCGATCAAACTGACACAATCAAATACTTAGGTATTCTGTTTGACAAAAATCTCTCATTCAAGGAACATGTTTCTAATCTCTCAAAAAAAGTAAGAAAAACAATATTTTTAATGAAGTCTTTAAGAAAATCTGCATCTAAACATATTTTAATACTGGTCTATAAAGCATTATGTCAATCAGCGCTATTGTATTGTATATCAGCCTGGGGTGGTATTGTTAAATCCAATATGAAGAGCTTAGAAATTGCCCAACGTGCTGTACTTAAAGTTATGCTTAGCAAGCCATATAGGTTTCCCACTGACAATCTTTACAAAGAATCAAAAGTACTAAGGGTCAGACAATTGTACATTACAAAAGTAGCCGTTGCCACCCATCGAAAAGTAATTTGTAGTCAGGATTTTCCTAGCCTTGCCGCTCGACGTGTATATAGCATCCCTCTGCCATCTATCAGGTCTTCTTTTGCCAAACATATGCCTCCCTATTCCCACTTAAACGCTTACAACAAAATGTGCAAAACTGTTACTAATCCAAAAGACTTGTCTGCTGTTAAGTTAAAAAATGCTATCGAAGTTTGTCTAGCAAATATAAATTACCAAGATACTGAGGATCTCCTTACAGGCACTTACTAATGGTAAAATGTAGCCACACACACACGCACGCACACACGCACACACACACACACGCACACACGCACACACACACACACATACACACACACACACACACACACACACACACATACACACACACGCGCACACACACACACACACACACACACACACACACACTGTCTAATTATTCTTGTGTTTTAATTAATTCACTTGGCACTCGCGATACAGACCCTGAGTCTAGTGCGAAGGCCGCTGTTACACCCACCGCATGTACGTTTCAATGTCTATGTAACAATGTCTCCTTTGTAAATTGTTATGCGCTTTGTAACTTCTGTTGTGAAAATAAAGTTTATTCTTATTCTTATTCTTATTCTTATTTGAAGTCAAAATGGAAACGAAATGTTTCAGTATTTTTTCTTATGAAGCATCGCTTACTTACGTTATTTCTTCATCGTATTCTCGGAAACATAGCTTCTGGCAGTTCACTAAAGTAAAGACGATTTTAATAAATGTTTAGTTTATTTCATATGACGAAGGTTATAATACACACATACTTATAGTTGTGTCTTAATAACTTGTATTCTTAGCCACAATCCAATAATATTTTATTTTCTTCGCATTAGGTAGGTAATCTACAAAGACGCACTTTCTCGCACTAAATTAAATTGCAACTGCTAAAATCTAAAACTACATGAACACCGGTAAGTAAACCCTGAAAGTACACACAGTTACGTGCCTGGTTTCCTAACTACATTCTTTTACGCAAAATGAATTTAGTAACTCACAATTTTCTCCAACATTTTACAACAGTGTGCCGAGTTTAGAACGAGGTAATTTTTCAAGCGTAAATTTTGTGGCTGGGGACAGAGTTTCGAAGCTGAGCTTTTTTTAAAGGTTATAATATTATAATTCCAAAGTTTAAGGACTAAAACCTTACATATTAAAAGACACTGTTATGAAAGAGCGCCGTTTCACGGGATATTGTTCAGACATTAAAGCCCTTTCATGACTTAACGTTAGGTTATACAGTGGTAGAGGACTATTTTTGTCTATAATATTCATGAAATATAATACACCACAAAAATCATAAAAATGATATAATCTATATATCCTAAGACATACATACATAAATCACGTCTTTATCCTAATCCTATCCTTTATCCTAAGACATATCGATAATTATTCACAAATATTTTATAGAGCATATACCTTGAAGTTACAATTGTTGTTATTAATATTTTTATTGAAAACTTACTTTGTAAGCTTTAATGATCTTTAATTTAGATTTTATAAGACGAAATATACTCGTAGACCCAGTATTGGGGCTCATTTCAATTGAATTTAGGTGCCGTTATCAATGTTATAAGAAAACCTATTTCATAAATATACTAACTTACACCAGCCACCTACGGTACGTCTCTACCTCTATGCAGTAACATGTAGGTACAAATCCATGCCAAGATATAATAATCTGTAACTGATAATCCTTCCCTAGCTTCGATAAACCTAGGAAGCTCAACAAACCTACTTCGTGTTTCGATTGGTACTAAATAATGAACGTGAGCCCTATTATTACATTTCAGAACGTCGAAAGATTTTATACCAAATCATTTTCTTTATTGTAATTCACGACTTACGACTGCGTGAATTTAAAAAAGATTCTCAAATGGTCCATTGTCATTTAAATTAGCTTTATCTCCATCAACCATCAGTATCAGGCTCTTTGATATGCTTTGTGTATAGGTATGTTTTTGTAATTATATGATAAAACCTTCTCTCTGTAATGGAATAGAGCCTAGAGTCAATATTTTTTTATTGCAATCAATTTTAACTGGGCGCGGTAAAAAAACTCTGAAACTCCATTCATTAAAAAGCTTTAGCAAGCGTTAACAAATTTTACGGCCGCGGCTACAAGCAAAAATTTCAACGTTGAAAAAACACCCCTAGAAAATATTTTAGCAGAGTTATGCGCATTTTTAGATATGTCCTCGGTAGAACATGATAATGTTTAATTCTACTAAAGAGCTGAGCTCAGCTTACTCAGTCTAAGGACTGAGGAACATTCTTTAGCGCATTATTGTTACAATGCTAAAGTACCTAAGTAGGTACATAAGTAGATTATGTTCGTCTTGAACTGGCTTCCGCGAGAGTCAAAAATATACTTTATCATAACAATCCGTGTTTATTTCAGGGTATTGTCATTCGATCAGTGTCTTTGCCAATTGTGCAAGAATCTTGCGTAGGTGCAGAATATTTTACTTTGGGTCGTAGTCTTTTTTTTACTAATCTAAGTTTTCTTATCCAGGTAAATCCACAAGCGGCATAAATGAAGAGATTATCTGGATCAGCATAAGCATGGCAATAGCGATAGCTGTGCTCATAGCGATTGCCCTTTGCTACATCTTGCGAGAGAAGTGTGCGAAGCGGCAAGCCTACAGAGAGCAGTCATGACGATATAAGCAGGAGTTCGCACGGCACGCCCTTGCGGACTCCCTGGCTGACCTGGAATTTCCACCCTACACTCTCTACCCTCAGTACTCTCCTGACGGAAAAGAGTACTTCTACAACTTCCACCGTTTCTCTTATCTGAGAGACAGCTTTAAACTACCGCCTAAAGACTACCCGATTAAGGATACCGACGAAGTGTACATCAACGCGTGATAATTTGGTCTGAAATTTTGTGCCAAATAGATGTAGGAATAATACGTTAACGTATAAACATGAGAATAATAAATACTGTTGTGTAAATTCGTCACTCTTTTTATCTCTCCGGCTGCGCCTATAATGTTTTAACTGTGAAATTTATACTACGTTATTTTACGTTTTGAAAACTGATTTTACAGACGATACTCCTGTAAACACAACGAGTTGAATGACGTTGTGCCGAATGCATGAGTATTATGCATTGTTTCCTTAGATCGTTTAAATTAAAAAAATAGTATATGTATATTCTTATTGTTTTTATTATTCTTATGGTAAGTAAGTACAGTTTTGTGAAATGCGTCCTACACTGAGTATTAGATAATTTATTTTTGATGGCGTCTCTATGTACCTACATGTAGCGTTAGTGCAATGATTTAACTGTAAACGAAACAGGTGATTCGAATAGATAAAGTTGAATGGCGTGTAAATAAGATTAATATTGACTATTTAGTAAATGTTAGACGTGAACTGAAAGGTAATCTTGGGATTGATTGGATAGATTAAAATATTGACAAGTAGCTTTAGTATCTGCCGCGGACAGCAACAATGTCTGGAAGAGAAATTGCCTTAAGAAACTTAACACTTAGTCTATACTCGGGTCCAAAATAGCCGAACTAAGTTTACAGACAAAAATGCTGCCAGATATGAGGAAAAATGAACGGTAAAAATGTATATAAGGTAAAAAAATACTACCTGATTGGGAACCTCCACCTTCTTTTGAATGAATACAGAAAACGGAGAGTGTTGAATTAATATTTCTTATCTAAAATCGTTGCCGTTTCAGAATATTTCTTTTTATGTAAATAAAATTGATAATTCGGTTTTAACGTGGAGCTAAAGCTAATTTGGACGCAAGTATAGTCTCTTTCCTTTACCTTAGCGGTAATAACTATAAAAACGATTAAAACGTTCCCAGGATTATCCAGAAAAATAGTTATAATGAGAAAAATGTATCTAGGTAAATGGAGTCATTAACTGTGATAGAGAATACACAAAATGAGTGTTCGTTTGCCATCCTTGTCATATAAAAAATAGGTAAGGCGGAGTAAAGGTACCAAGAGAATAATAAAGGCGATCGCAGCGTATTGCGCAGCGAGACAGGAGGGCTATCCTAACAGTCGAAATCGAAGTTTCGTGTCATACCGTCCCTCTCACTCTACTATTAATGGCTAGTAGTGTGAGCGGAACGGAAGATAACGAACAGAAGTTAGAAAATGTCTAAGATCTGAGTAGACCTGCGGAAAGCCCGAGGGCCCAGCTCTGGCCCGCGAATAATAGCTGAAACCAACAATAATACTTGGAAAGGGTCCTCTATTATTAACTGGTAATCGGAAAAGTATTAATATCCCTTTTTTGTTTGTGGATTGACTCCAATGTTTGTGTAACATATATAATTCTGTAAGTTGTGGGACACAAACACAAGAGGTGGTTAGTACCTATAACATATTTATAAGCAACGGATAAATAACAAGCATCCCTATATTAACACATTTTACGAGTTCTGATTTACTTTGACACTGATTACTTTGACTCACACTTTTTTTTCCAACTAACGAGTTTTACTTAGCAGGAAATATTGAAAGAGTATGGTAACCAATGCGATATTATACAGTTCACAAACTGAATTCTGTTAAAATAGAAGAAAAATAATAAAAAAAAGATATTTGTTTTATGAATTGCTCATGGCACTCGTTGACTCACTTTTTTCGGGTCTCTAATTAAAAACTCCTCTCAGCCAAGAACCCAAAAAATTACGGGTAGAATTTTCTTAAATGGTCAAGTTCGACTTTGAATATTTTAATATTTGTAAATTGTTTTTTTCGTCTATATATGTACAGTAAAATTTTTACTTATTTACTTACATAAATAACAAGTAAACCAATTTGATTTCGGGCCACCATAGAATTTAATTAACTCCTGCGAAACAATTTGGTTTTGTTAAAATTGTAAACATATATACTCATTTCATTATACATGTTATATTCACCGCGTATATGGGTATCTAATCCTCGGCGTTCAGAATTCTTCACTGGTCTTAATACAATTTCCCTTACCGTATTCCCGGAAAGCTGATAAAACATGTGCCTGTAGCTTGCATTTTTTCGCGCCAGTAACTTACATTCGCCATGTCTGATTTGTACGAAATTGAATGCGCGATTGTCATGTTTATGTATGTATGTATATACACAAGCTACTTGCGCTTGAATGATAAAATTACTGGCATTTCTTTAGAAACGACATATTGGTCATATAAATTAAAAGCTATTGTTTTACTCTCAGTGTTACTTTTTTTATTACTTTGTGTACGGGTGGTCAAAATCTTGTATGAACCTTTGGTCACGTGTTAAGTGTAACTTGAGATCTGAGAACCTATTTTTGAAAATAACACTCAGAAGTACAGTAGGTAACACGAGTAGAGCACTAAAAAATTTTGCGGTAATTGATTTTATTAACATCTTAAAAAAATATTTGAGCAGTAATTTTGGGGCAATATACAATTTTTTACCATTTTCACATATTTGCTTACAAAAATCGGTTCTCATGTGAATTGTGTTTGCAACACCGAAGAAAATACTGGAAGAAAATACTGCAATAAAGTGCTGTCAACGAAAAGAAAATTTTACAAAACTTATTTCATTTTAAAGTGCCAAATTTACCTTGAAGTACGAACTGAAACTGTACATAGTAATGTAGATAAGCCAAAGGAATGTAAATTACAAGGTAAACATTAATTAAAGATTAATTACGTGTTATCATGACCAATGTATTATCGTGAATTGTTTTTCTAGAGAGAAATAAACAATTGCAAACCTAATGTTTGATTACTAAATATTTTACTTCCACTTTAGTCTACCAAATATACCTTACTTTGGTATGTAATTGAGCGTGCTAGTGGATACCTACGTAACCACGGCTTAAACAAATGGCTGGAATTAACATTCTCCGCTGTATCTCGCTAGTTAAAATAATCCCAGTGCTAAACAGAGCATATAGTTAGGAGGGATTGTCAAAACAAATCTGGCTAATGAACAATACGCAGCGAAAGGCTTTGTGCCTCTCCACGAGATGAAACTAAGCCAGAAACAAAAACTACCAATGGGATCCTTTTGTTCTCCGGCCCTCTCTTGTGAGAGCGGTAGGTAGGCCTCGTGATTAGTCTTTTTTCACCGGTCGGAAAATCTACTGAAGGGATCTTAGAATACACAGGACGCTTTTTAACACTACACGGTCACTGCTGATGCTGAATGACCGTTCTCTTGAACATCTTCTGGTTCACTACGAAAATCGACGTGAAAATGCACCGTTAAAGGCAGATCTATATTAACATAATCTTACTACCCCAAGCCCGCGACTTTGCTTCCATTGTTGAATTCCGTGTGTTTTGAAAAATCCTTCTTTATAGGTATTATTTGTCAACAAAATAAATGGATCTACACGTGGATACTTGTACCTATTTCAAACATTTTTGAATGGCAGTAGGTACTTCCACAGATGTGATTTCTAAAAACCGATTTGTTCAACTCCAAAATATGTATAAAGTGGGAGTAATATTACAATTTATTATTTAGGTTAATGGTAATACTTTTTTTTTTTTTTTTTTTTTTTTATGTAAATAGGAAGGCAAACGAGCAAGTGGTTCACCTGATGGTAAGTGATCACCACTGCCCATAGACACCCGCAACCCCAGAGGGATTGCAGATGCGTTGCCAACCTAGAGGACTAAGATGAAATGCCTCTTGTGCCCGTAATTTCCCCGGTTGTGTGGGTGTGTGTGGCGGCTGTGTGCTTTCCGTAAATCAACGAGTTACACGGTAAATGTGAGTTAATAATTAATGTCTACCTGGAATAACGGTTGTTTAGTTATTTAGGTACCTTAAGTGTAACGGAATATTAAATGACTGTGCTAAAGTCGCATTTAACTCCCTTATTCAGCTAGTATAATATCAACATCCTTGGAATACGCAAACGAGATTATTAAAGCCTAGAAACAGATAATATAATACTAATAAATGTTTCTCTCTCTCTCTCTCTCTCTCTCTCTAATACGTATAGGTAATTTATTAGCTAATGTTAAGGCTTGTGCACTTGCATACATAATATAAAATTCTGTATAGATTTAGATTTAATAATGGTACCTATTTCTTAGTGGTATGAAGAAAAGACCAACAACATAATAGCAAAGGTGTGTGCCTATGCCTTGTGACGATTAACTTTTACTTTAAAAAAAGTACTTTATGTCATAATTGAAACCTACGTTCAACCGCATTGTTGCTTTTCTGAGAGCTGGTGGACCTTTTAGAGTAAGATTTTGATGCAGCGTAAAAACTTGTACAATGTTCCTTTACGATATTAATACACGAAAACCTGGGTTTTTAGGTCTGGACCTAGCTTAACCGACCCTTTACTTAATCTAACATTCTAGTATAAACTCCTGAAACCCCGGAGTCCAATACCACAGTCTTTTTTTAGGGTTCCGAAGGGTAAAAACGGGACCCTATTACTAATACTTCGCTGTCTGTAGGTCTGCCTGTCCGTCTGTCTCCAGGCCGTATCTCATGAATCGTGATAGCTATATGAATACGAAAGTTAGTGAGTGAGGATGTGAGTAAGTCCGTGAGTGCGAATGTTGTTTGTTCTTCACGCTAAAACGACTGAACGGATTTGGATCAAATTTGGAACGGTGATAGCTGGTGCCCTAGATGAAAACATAGGCTACTTTTTACCCCGGAAAATCGTATAGTTCCCTCGGGATAACAAAAAACATGTCAAAGGTCGAAGCTGCCTAGAGTCGTAACGTAAATAATTATTGCAGAATATACTATCAACATCAGGTCTTAAGTCTAATTCAGGGAGGAGCTAGTAAATTTTAAATTTATGTAATTTAATTAACTATCACAAATTGTACTTTCATAAGATTCTGACCTTTTTTAATAGTCTGCTATAGCGAGTATAATTTTGGGTAAGTAAGTATATCACTCACTTTACACAGAAATATTCTACTCTAGTTAGAAGCCGCTTTGGACATTCGGTTCTCGGTTACAGTTCGAACCGAACTGTTACGGGTTACGGACTGCCGACATGCATGCTTGGCATATTCCACAGACATTGTCGGACGTTCCTACTGTCCACTATCTAAATTTCATGAGAATTTCAGCTTAACCAAGCTGAAACTGTTTGATAACTTGATATTGTATGAGAAATGGTCCAAGCAGATAGATAGCGTTAGTTTTTACAAATATTTTGAAAGAAGAAAGAAGAAAGTCTCTCTAATACATTTTTGTGCATAGATCTGATATTCCTACTTGTCATAAAATGGTGACAAACTAAATAAATATTGAGAAGAAATTCGAAGATTGCGAAGTTAATTTTCGTTTATACAATTGTCATAATCGGACCCTTTAATTTAGCTCAGTCGAAGACAAATTGAGATTTTCCAATTTTGATGAAAGCCGTACCGTCACCGCTCTTCGTAATCGTGAATTAAATCAAATTCTAAATTAAGACAAATCATATTTTATTTACAACCGTAGGCTTGCGAAATAAATTGAAAATTAAAACTTCAATAATTACTAACCTAAACCTTTTAGGATTTAGGACAGTTTCGTTTCTGAAAATCAAGCAATACAGCAAAATTTAATTTAAAACTTAGGTACTTTGTTGATAGCAATAAATACATTGCGAAATACATGCTCTGGTTCGTGGCTGGTTCAAAGGGTTGCCATTGCAGTACAAAGAGGCAACGCGGCCAGCATAATGGGAAGCTTTGAACCAGGCACGAAACAGGGGAACATTTTTCAGGTTAATTTTTAATCATTTTTAACATAATTTACTTTAAATCAATTTTCGTAGTTTTAGTGATCCTTATTGTTATTTAGTTTTTAATAGTTTGTTTATTAATAAATTGTTCAATTACTCATTTGGAATTAATCTAAATCTTTTTCTATTAATACTCGTATTAAGGTTCAATGTGGGAAAACAAGTGCGTAGGTAGGTAGGTAAGTACGTATTTTTGGTGCATGAACTAATGTAACTTAAAAATAATATTTCATTGGTAATTTTTTTACTTTATTTATGACAGCCATAGGTCACGATTAGACGTGTTTTTTATAATACATTGTGGAGCTGTGGTTTTTATGATATAACGAGGTTTGAATGAGTTTGGTGGGGTCATGTCAGAGGAAACCACACGTATGTCACGGCTTTGTTGGTAAAACAGATAGATATTTCACTAAAATAATTTCAACGGTAGAGCGATTTTTAGGGGGAAAGTTTCAATTTCTCAAACTTCTGATAGTGTAATACCCAAGCCAAATGGATGAAATTTAAAGGAAAACTGTCAGAATTTACAAGTTTAGGACTAATAGTGGACCAAAACTTATTTAGGTATTGTATATTTGCTACGCATTTGGCCTTCTTCTGTCTTATAAAGTAAATATTCTATTTATTCCAAGCTCGTGGCTTCAGCGGTCTGAATATCTGATAATGAGACAAAGATATCAGGGGACTTTCATTAGGACAGTGACAAATTGAGATTTCGTTTGACTCGGGCAAATGTGAATCACGGCCCGCCATTCATCTTCGTCCGGGATTGCGGTGATGTACCCTGGCCCTTAGGGTTTCGAGAGGGATGGAATATTTTGAAAACTACATTCGAAATCGCGAGCAAATAAATGAAACTGACTTAAGTTGTACTAGACGTTGCCCGCGACTTCGACTGCCAAGATTTGTTTATCGTTACCCCGCGGGAATCGCGCAATTATCGGGGATAAAAAGTAACCTATGTGCTGTTCCAGACTTGACTCCATCTCTGTGTCAAATCCATCCAGACCTATCCTGCACTGCAGTACCAAAACATCCTTACATCCTCACAGACTTTCAAATTTATAATATTAGTAGGGTACGGTAAGTGTAAGTAAAGATGTTATAAGAAAAAAAGGAAAAAACATCAATCAAGTTACGTTACTAGAGTATCCTCTAGTTTAGTAGTTTAGTAGAGTGCGTCTGGTGGCCTATAATAGACCGGATATCCGATTTGTGGGTTAATTTCCGTCCACCGGAATATTTTCAGACACAATATATCGCAATACCGACTTGACGTTTCATAAGTGTTTAACAATAGGTAGATACTGCACCACCTATTTTGTGTAATATATATACGTAATATACATATTGGTACAAACCAAACCGCTGTTTTTACAATTTTAACGACCTTTTATAAAATATGTAAAACCTAACAACGACACAATGAGGACAAAAGAAAAAGAAAAGCTACCAAAAAAATAGCCCAAGTAAGGCCCAAATATTTGATTTCAAGGTTAACTATTGCCGCATGCGTATATTCTGCAGTATATTTTAGGGGTTCCGCACCCAAAGGCAATGGCGACAAACCGAACACTATTACTAAATCTCCACTGGCACTCTGTGTATAAATATTTATTGAATCAGGCGTTAGGTACTTCCAGGAGGGCCATTATGTTTTTTTTTCAGCAACCAAACGCTTGGTTTTGTTTCATAATAGGGAGACACTTGAAATTTACATAGTGAGCGTATGTATTCCTATGGATAATTATTACTGTAGCTGTTGTAATAAAGCTAAGAATTAAAGTACCTACCCGTGTAAGATACGTCGTCTTTTCGGTGCTTTTGCTCGATTTTAATAATAGCAATACGGTGGTACCAATAATCTTTGATGTGCGAGTCTGACTCGATGTTGACTGTTTTTTTTTATATTTTTGGTTCATTTACCCGCGCTGCTTTATATTTATGGCTACTCGCACATTCATAAGAGTAGGTATGGCACGAATCCTAAAACGAACTCGGGTTATATGCAGTGAAGCACGTTTAATAAATTTTGTTAGTTTATCATTACACACACTCTGAATAAGCAGGTGATCAATATTACAGGATACATCTCTCTTGGACTGATACTAAATTCAGCACCTGCTAACTCCGTTGTTCATAAACGCTTGTTATGCTTCTGTTACTTCCTTTGCATTTACCTGTCACAGACGAAACAAAATTAGCTGTAAAATGTCTGCAACTTTTAATAAATAAGAGGGTAACATTATGAAAAATTAAAAAGAAAATACCTACAACAAAACTTGCTTCACCGGATAAATACTCGACTCGACGTACGGAGCGCAACAGTTTAAAGTTTGAAAGTGTTGTAAAGATTAGTTTTTATTTCTTGCTGCTTTACGAAACTTTTGGCTCTTGTTCAATTGTTTATTCCACAACTTAATAACAATATCAAAGGAAATACTCGAAAACTCATCGAAAAAATGTCAGGAGCAGACCTAGAGCAGAGGGGAAACTTAGTGAATAGAAGTTGATTAAATTTGTTTTATATTCAAAATGCGACAAAAGAAACTTTGTTCATCACGTAAATTTACCCTTTTCTGAGTCGATTAAAGTCAATGATTAAAATTAAAACGCGCTGTAATAACAAGTTCAGACTCGTATCAACTGGCAACACAGCCTTTGAACGGTAATAATTAACCTTGAACCGCTATAACTTGGCAACTTTGTGTCGAGTTAAGGGTTATTAGGCCCACTTAGACGCAACAACAGAGCGAACAGAGGTAGGTACTATTTATGCAGGTTTTAGTACCACTATATCCAACTACAATTTGGAATTTGAATATAATTTCTTCTGCTTAAATACTGAACCTACTTTTCATTGAATAATTACACAAACAGTTTTGTATAACTAACTTCTAAAAGGAAAACTGAATTTATTTTGTTCGAAGTGACATGTTATGCATATCAGGCAAATTTACTTCATTAGTATAGGTATTTGAGCTTCAGTTCCTGCATCGCCTTCGCTCACGTGAATAATTATGAAATTGATTTCTCTCTTTATTCATATTTAGTTCACAGCACATTTTTTTTAGATAAACACAATGCAACTGCAGTGCTAATCGATTGTAGATTATTATGTATACAACTTAGTCAGACATTTATAGATTTCATCTCCTTTCGTTTCAAACTTTTGTTAAACCTTCATAAATTTTCCTCTTCACCAAAAGCTGCTTGCGTTGTTCTTACTTTGACTTATATTTTATGTTTACTTGGTGTTCAATAAAGAGTACTTGTATTGTATTGTATTGTTGTTGACTTTTATATTTTCGCAATCTTTTATATTTTTACACTTAGAAAGACAAGTCGAATGTTTTCGAGGAACTATTTTAAATAAACACAAGAAAATAATGTAGTTTTGCATTTCAATTTGTGAGGCAAATTCTCTTTTGTTAGGTACATATTAATTCTTCTGATAATAAAATAAATATATTTGCATAACTTATGTTAAGCACTAAGCACTACTGAGGTTCGGATGCGTAAAATGCTAAGTACAAAATTACGGTATCGGGGCCAGAAATTCCAATTAAGTCTGTTAAAGTCCGCTATGATTGATTTCCTAATAAATATTTCAGAGAATTTTATATGTTGCGGATTATTTGAAAATCGTAACGTTTCAAACCAAAGTGATTCCATTTGCTAACACTTTCCGAGTAACGGTATACCCTCGATCTATTTCATAATAATAATCCCAAATTAAATCCATTCTCGGTTCAATTACTTGAATTGCCATCCAAATGGGGCAGGAGTTACCACGGCGGAATTGCTACAGCCTCCGCGTTTTATAACATTCAATTACCAGAACGAGATCCTTTACTTACAACTAAGGTTATTTGTGTTTAAATTAAACTTCTGATTACTTTGAAAACTTTTGCCTGCGAATGGTATACTGAAATAATAAAACTGTTTTATCACGCAAAATTCCTGCATCTCACATACTGTGCAAGTATTTTGAATAATAATCAATTTTTGGGGTCTCAACCTTTTTGGCTGTTGGTGGCTGGCTGGCGCTAGTCCATTGCCACGCGCCGCACGGCGGAATAAAAAGAACAATAAGGCGGCTGTCGGCTGTCACTTGTTTTTATAAAATTATCGGTGCACGGTCGGTCGTTAATGCGGATTTGTATTTAAATTATTGTAAATGTTAGTTAGTGGTGTAAAAGTGTAATTAGTGTACATAATACTACGGATATTCTTCGGGTGTGTATTTTTATTAAGCGGCGGCAGTGGCAAAAAGACTTCGGACGAACTCTACACAGCGTTGGCCGAAGCCGGCTTCCTCAAGGTTTGTGGCTCTGAAATTGACTGTTAGACCTAATACTGCACAAGGGACAGCTAAACCACGGCCTTGGTAACAGTCGCTATTTATCTATCGAAGGTTTTATTAAACACATACCTACCTGTTGAAGTCTAAATCTAAACCTACACATATCAATAAAACAAAAAGTACATTATAATGTGTAATCCATTCTAATCCATTTTAACGCTTTTGTAAACAAAAAAGTCCTCCGAAGTAAGGTCAACCGGGAATTATGTCGTCTCCAGGGCTAATAATGCGTCCATTCCAAATATCATAAGAAAAGTGTCCTTTAGACTCACGCCATATTTTTAAAGGCTTCGGCACTAAAAGTACAAAAAATGATCACTAGGTGTCGTGGCCGAGGTCTTTTTTTTTAAGTAGGTAATCCGCATTTTTTAATGTGTCATTTCGTTTCGACTCTTCTTGTATGCCAACACATGCATTTGTATCTAACAATTTGTATCCTAGTGTCTAAGTGAATTGATGTTTCAGAACGGTAAGTACTTTTGTTAATTAATGGGGATACAATAAATGTTGTTTTGATTATTTTATGTAATTAGCTTACGATTTGCAGTTAATATGCAATTTTAAATTTGTGGGTTAGGTTTTAGCTTCGGGGCTATTACGTGCGTCCTGTTGTGACGCTAAAACGATAAAGGACGCTTTCACACATTGATATGTCGTAGTGGCCTTCGTGCTCAAAGTCAAAATAATGGACAAACACTCTTGCTTTGCCATTGTATAGAGTAGCGTTCTCATAATCTTGAGCTCCCGCCTCCAATGTATTATGTAGTTATCTAATAACATCTGTGCAACTGCGTTGTAGATTGATTTCGCCTAGAATAAGTGCACAATAGTACATTGTGTATTAAGGGCGGTAAGTAAGGAATTACGATCGAGGCTCTAGTATAAGCCCGAAATTGGAGACAGGGCTTTCTGAGTCGACATTCGTAATTCTCGTACCGCCCGTGAAACATACAATTTTATTCATTATATTTGCGAGTAAATAAATAAAATTATAAGGCAGAAAATCCGCGTGCCGGACACGCGGCGTTGGGCCAGGCGGGGCCGCGGGGGGCGGCGGTGCGTGGGTGTCGGGGGGGGGGGGGGGCTGTTGTCGTAGTGGTGGTGGGCTGCTCCGCGGGCGGAGCGGCGCGAGGCTGCGGGCATCGCGGGCGCTGGCACTACTTACCGCCCTAGGGTTTCATGACAAGAAAAAAGCCCGAGGGTTTAAATGGGGCATTGCGGCAAAATTAACCTGTATGTTTTGATACCGTTTACGAGCAAGCGTGATGAAATACAAATTACCAAATACGTTGTCACACTGCAAACTAAGTTCGCATTCCGACAAATTAAAGCTTCGCGCCACAAACCTGAACGACATATCTACAGCCGAACTAAACTTTAAGTTCGGCCGATCGTCAATAGATGGCGCTGTTTTAAATCAGGATTCTAATTCAACGTACGCACACTAGAGGGCGCCTAGGTCGCTCTCCGCGTAAATTATATTTATTATTTAATTAATACACACACTTGAAACTATTTATTTATTTAATTAATACTAACACCTGCATTATTTATTTCTTTATTTCATACACTCAGCAACACGTATCAAAAAGCTCACCTGTTCATCTCTACACGATCGGCTCTGGTTGGTTGATTCAAATTTTGACAGGACATATTCCGCCCTAAGGCGGAGCTTCTTCAAAATTTGAAAGAACCGCTAGTTCTGGATAAAACCAGCTGTTCTATCCGAAATCGGTCATTCTGAATCGACTGCAACCTGCCCAGCTCCTACTGGTAAGCTCTCTCTGAACATTTTTATCTTTTAACTGTGTTTTGCTCTGACTGTGTATTTATTTAAATACACATACATACATACATACATACCGTCACGCCTCTTTCCCACAGGGGTAGGCAGAGACTACTTTGTTCCACTTGCTACGATCCTGACATACTTCTTTCGCTTCATCCACATTCATCAATCTCTTCATACATGCTCGTCGGTTTCGGGTACTCCTGACCTGACCTTTTTCCAAAACGTCTCCTATTTGGTCTCGAAACGTCCGTCTAGGCCTTCCCCTCCTAACGTTACCATTCACACTCCCCATATAGATCTGTTTAGTTAATCTACTTTCATCCATCCGCTCTACGTGACCAAACCAACTAAGCATACTTTTTTCTATCCTAGTCACTATATCCTCTTTCACACCAGCACGTTCCCTTATCACACTATTCTTTATTCTATCTTTCAGTGATACACCTTCCATACTTCTTAACGCTCTCATTTCTACTGCATTTATTCTACTTTCATGCTTCTTTTGCCATACCCAAGTCTCGCTACCGTACATTAATGTAGGAACGAGCACCCCTCTGTGAACAGCCAGACGCGCCTTCTTTGACACCTTCTCACTGCTCACAAAGGCGCGCAGCGCCCCATTTACCATGTTTCCTGCATTCACTCTTCTTTCAATATCACTTTCACACTTCCCATCTTTCGTAAACGCCGAACCCAGATATACAAACTCTTTTACCTGTTCGACTTTCTTACCCGCAATCACAATCTCACATTCTGTCATACTGTCGTCATTTTCAAATACCATAACTTTCGTCTTGCTTACATTAACATTCATACCTTTCGTTTCCAATGCACCACATAAAATGTTAGCCATCATCTGCAACTCCTCCTCCGACGATGCCAACAACACTTGGTCGTCGGCGTATAGGAGGCATTTGATGGTTAACCCACTCATTCTTAGTCCACAGTCATTCCCTTTCAAATCACTCAGGCACGTATCCATGAATAGGTTGAACAGCCACGGTGACGCAACACATCCTTGTCTAACACCTTTCTCAATGCTAAACCATTCAGTGTACGCCCCGTTTATCCTCACACAAGCACTAGAATCCTCATAGAGAGATTTTAGTGCTCGTATCAGATTACTGTGCACCCCATGCATGGATAATGCTGACCACAATTCATTCCTCATCACTCTGTCGTAAGCCTTCTCCAAGTCAATGAATAAGCAGTATATTTTCTGGCCCTTGGCCATATACTTTTCGGTTATACACCGCAAGGAGAAGACTTGATCCGTGCATCCCATTCCCTTTCTAAAACCCGCTTGTACATCCCATATTTTCTCATCGGTCTCTTTCATAACTCTCTCAATCAGTACCTTTGCATACAGTTTGCCGACAACGCTAAGTAGGCTTATTCCGCGGTAATTTTTGCAGTCTAGTTGTGACCCCTTTCCCTTATACAACGGCACAATCACGGCCTTGCACCAATCCTTCGGTACCCGACCGTTCGTCCAACACAAGTTGAAAAGGTGGCACAACTGACTAGCTACCACGCCTTCACCAGCTTTCAGCATTTCGACAGACACCCTATCATACCCCGCAGACTTTCCTAACTTCATTCTTTTCATGGCGTTCACAATTTCATCCATACCTATCTCATTTTCCTGACTACTTTCATTCATCTCTCTGGCATGAGCCGGTACGTGGAATAAATCTTCTGCTCTTTCAAACAAACTTTCAAAATATTCCTTCCATCTTTTTAACACACACTCTTCTCCTTTTATAACACTCCCATCCAGGCTTCTGATTTCCCTCAGCTCCGAGGCAGTATTTTTGCCACGGGCTGTCTTTATAGACTTCCAGAACATCTTAATATTTGTCCGGAAGTCATCAGAAAGCCTCCTATCAAAACTATCTTTACGTTCTTCCCTCTTTCTGTCACAAGTCTTTTTTACTAACCCTTTCACTCTTTTGTATTCATCTTTTGTAATCATTTAAATTCCTAATTCTAACTCTGTTACTCTGACAAAGAGACACTTGCAAATTCCCCTCGCTGTTGGGATTGCTCATGTAAATTTGAATGTAACGTTCTCTTTTGCTGTTAATTTGAATTTAAGCTCTACTAGAAATTAGCTTAGTACTTTGGGTTTAAATCATAACGGTCGTGCCGACCGTTGGAATTCAAACCCACGACTCAATTTAAATTCAGTTGCTCCTTTTCAATTGCTTACAATTGTATAGTTTAACTTCTTCAGCTTTTGCCTGCCTGTAACTCCGTATGCCTAGCTCCTGCCATGCACTGCACTTAGCTCCCTCGGGATAAATCCCCTTCGCACCGCAGGGCCTGGCAGGACGCTACCTAACTGGACTCGATCTCACACCAGCATTCTTGCAGGGCAACTACCGCACCCCGTGGAAATAGCACCACGAAGCTCAATCACCGCATCCCTCAGAAATATCACCAGCTACGCTTAATTCTGCACTCGCCGCATAGCCTACAGCTTTGGCTCTGCCTTGCACCAGCTGAATTGCATCAGCAAGAACTCGCTCGCCATCATTGCTGGCAGCTGACCGCTCCGTTAGGAGAAGACCATCGAGCCAACGCCTACTCTGCTGACTCCACCGAGCGTGCCTGCCGCCCAACTCCAGTCTTCGGCTAACAGGATTCCCGAGGGAAGTGGAGGCCAAATAAGCGCAGAAAACTTAACCGTAATTTAGTACTTCAAAAAGATCCGAATCTCATCCTGAGACAATTCGCTCTCCGACCTTAACTTATTTTTATTGTCGCGATAGGTCCGTTTTTGTTGCTTATAAATAAATATAGTAATCTTAATTCTTGTTTTTCTTCAACAAAAACCCTACTAGGCCTACACTGTGACAACGTTAACATTATGAATCGCCCTAGCAAGCTAAGCTTTAAAAACCAAGCGGCGTACGATCGAAGAAAATTTGGCAAATGTCCAATTTACTAAGCGAAAAGTTGTAGATGGCTTATGACTACATTCAGAGCTGGCCCATTATTGTTGCAAGGCGCAGGTAATCTGATCCTATTACGATAAAAGTTCCTAAGTGCAGAGAGCGACTTAATTACGTCTTTAATACTCCTAGCCGACATAAAGTGGAGGATACCGCCAGGCCTTCGTGAGCCGAAATTTGATAGGACAGAAATGATAGCTCGTACAACTAGAATAAGAAACTAAACGGGAATCCGAAATAATTAAATTGAGGTAGGCTTTTCATTTAATCTTCGATGAAATCGTTAATATATAATTAACACAGTAAATTTTACGCAATTTTTTTTAAATCAAAAGACGGTAGATAGGTGGTACTTTCAAACCGATCGTCGATTCGATTTCGTTGCTCCCAATAACTCTTTCATTGGTGAGATTCTCCAAATACCTAATTGCCATATCAAACTTATAACAAACTAAAGTTTTAAAGTGTCAGTATTGATTGCTCGCTCCCGTTTTCGCGTATACAGGGTGTTAGGTAATGAGTGGATAATCCTTGAACCATGGATAGAGGGCACTTAGGACGTTATAATAAAGCTAAAATAGGTTTAGTAAAAGTGGCACGGTTTCCGAGATATTCGGACTTTTAGGTTTTTTTCGAAATTGAACACCCTTGTTCAATGTTTTGATCATAGCACCATTTTAAGCTAACTTTTTAAATTTTTTACTTTTGCTTAATATTCTTGAGTAGTTGTATTTGTAGATAGGCATTACTATTTTTGTGAGGCTACATGGGATTTTTTTAAAAAAAATCGCAAACTTAATTTTTGCCTTTTCAATCGTACATTGATCGAATTTTCAGCTCTCACGGTGAAAAAAAAATACACTACCGCCTAGTTGCCAATAAGCTTAAAAACATGCCGGTTTATTGACAATTGAAAAATAGTAATTACCTTTTGAATTTAAATTCAAAATGACAAAATAATAAAAAAAATACACGCTCACCCACATTTTTCCCGATTTACTTTTTATATCACGGGCGTAGAACTCAAAATTTTTTGTTGCAAAAATAACATTATTGGCCACTTATTTGAATGCAAATGGCATTTAAATAATTCCAAATTTAAAAAACATGCCAACTGCCTTTTGTTTTTTTTTTCGACTTCGATTTTGAATTTCGCTATTATTGCATAATGAATGGTGAAATTGTGCCTTGGCACTCACCATAAATGTAATGCATTTGGGCATATTCTATCAGTGTGTATTATGTTCGAAGCAGTATTAAAGTAAAAAACTTCAACACAACGATCTAAATGCAAAATTAACCATTCGTTACGCAATAATAATAGCGAAATTCAAAATCGAATTCGAAAAAAAACCAAGAGGCAGTTGGCATGTTTTTTAAATTTGGAATTATTTAAATGCCATTTACATTTAAATAAGTTGCCAATAATGTTATTTTTGCAACAAAAAATTTTGAGTTCTACGCCCGTGATACAATAAGTAAATCGGGAAAAATGTGGGTGAGCGTGTATTTTTTTTTAATTATTTTGTCATTTTGAATTTAAATTCAAAAGGTAATTACCATTTTTAAATTGTTAATAAACCGGCATGTTTTTAAGCTTATTGGCAACTAGGCGGTAGTGTATTTTTTTTTCACCGTGAGAGCTGAAAATTCGATCAATGTAAGATTGAAAAGGCAAAAATTAAGTTTGCGATTTTTTTTCAAAAAATCCCATGTAGTCTCACAAAAATAGTAGTGCCTATCTGAAAATACAAGCACTCAAGAATATTGAGCAAAAATAAAAAATTGAAAAAGTTTACTGAAAATGGTGCTATGATCAAAACATTGAACAAGGGTGTTCATTTTTGAAAAAAACCTAAAAGTCCGAATATCTCGGAAACCGTGCAACTTTTACTAAACCTATTTTAGCTTTATTATAACGTCCTAAGTGCCCTCTATCCATGGTTCAAGGATTATCCACTCATTACCTAACACCCTGTATAAGGAAGACTGGCATATGACGCGTCCGAAAAGTTGTCGTACAAAGTTGATTTGCTACACGAGTGTAATCCAATAGAAAAGTTAGGCCGAGGCGCTCGTGATTTTTACGTCGCCGTGAGTTATATTTAGAGTAATTGGGTAAGAAAGTAACACCGCGGGTTGTTCATGGTTTCTCTTATTGGCTAGATGCAAGGATGTAACCCTTACTTTGAAAGTAATAATATCTTGAGACAATTGACACCAATTGACCTAGCCCCAAACTAAGCAAAGCTTGTAATATGGGTACTAGACAACGGATAAACATACTTAGGTGTACTTAAGTGGTACAAAATTGTACTAAATTTGGAATACCGGTAGAGTAGAGGAAAATTGCATCCCCAGTCCAACCATATCCTTCAGTCCATGACACAAAAATCATTCTCACTTTAGTTAGGTACAGGGGCGGCCACCTAAACAAAAATTACTACTTCGTCGGGGTGTTTATGATATGCCAAAACTCAGTTTTTTAACCGACTTCAGAAAAAGGAGGAGGTTCTCAATTCGTCTGTATTTTTTTTTAGTACGAAAAGTTTCCGAGGTGAGTCAGACAGACCGACACACAAATGGACGTTGTAAAACTATAAGGGTTCCATTAAAACCCTGATTTGTGTTACGCTTAATTTTAGTTTATAATTTCCGACTGTTTTAATCAAGCAAATATTCCGCACAAAGCAAACCAAACCTTCCGCGAACGCATATTTGAATTACAAATACCCAGATTAACAAAAAATTTCCTCCATCCGGATTATGTACCTGAAAACTCCACTCTATAAAACTTTGAGTGCTTAATCCTCCGCACTGGTTTATTATAAATCCGCACAATTACACACACAGATGGAAAATAAATGTTTTAAATCAACGTTTTACAGTCTCATACAGACTTCACATTTAAAAAAATCGACCGTATTTTGTTTCTGTTTATTTTTAACCGCAAAAAATCCAACCAGCCGAAAGAACTTTCATCGAACTTATTTAGGTCTTTCCAATCGGTCTCTTATGATTGGGCCAGTGACAGGATGCATTTGAAAAAGTATGAACAATAAATAACATAATTACACAAACGGATAACTCACGTATAGAAGTCGAATGTTGCTCGACATGTTCCGGACTAGTTCGTAATCCTTCTTCGTAGTTATTTTATACGTGAGTTATCCGTTAGTGTAATTGTGATTGAGGCTCGCGCTCTCAAGGTGAAAATAAATAACATGTTTTTTTTAGCAGACTGCTATAAATGTACCCATTCTAATTACCTATTTGAAATGTCAAAACGTTGTAAAACTGCTTCTTCCCTCAACGCCACGGTTTATCGGCTTATCGGTTTCTGGTCAACGACAGGTAATTTATTTTCCTAGTATAAAAAATCCTTATTGATTGGGTTAGCAACCCAGTGGCGCGTAGTGCGGCGACGGTAAAGCCGCAAACGAGCAGATTTGCTTAGGGACTCAGGGACCGGCCTTAGGCAATTTATAGGAGATATGAAGCTACATTTTGGATTAGCTACGACTAATTAACTACTTAACTATGTCATAATTATTTCTGAGCCTGTAGTGTAAGTTTTTGACACGAAAAACATCTCGCACACGTACACGTTAACGTCTCAATTACAGGGTACACTCACAGAACGAAACTGCAACCAACTGGGGGGTTACCACCAACGCTTCCGTGTGCCAAGTTCTATTCAGCGTAAGGGACGGAGCTATATGGCTGCATCACTGTTTCCCTTACGCTGAATGGAACTTCGCCCACAGTAGGCGATTGTTGTAACTCCCCAGGTCTCATTATACTTGACATTCTAACGCAAACGCGACTGAGAAGTCTTTTGTGATCGAAAATTACTCTAAATACTGAGGTCATTGACAAGACTGCTAACCACAGCTACATGGTTTTCACTCACTCATAGACGTAAAGCAGGAGTAAAGGCGACGCCCCACTTCAGAGCACGGTCACACTACGCACGTGGGTACATATTCGGTCGGTATCAAAATGTAGGCGGTCGTTTCTACAGCAGTGCACGCACACGCTACGCACAAAATTACCAATAGACCCACGTGGGTGACATGTATAGCGTGCCCGTGCAGAGCGTGCGCAGCAATGGGGTCTTTAGTAATGATTCTCTAAACAAAACTCTTCCGTGAAGTCATCACTGCGTTTAGTAGACAATCATTATTTGGCCCATTCGCTCAGAGACTACACAGAATCAAGTCAGAAGTCGTAATACATACGTAAGTAGTAACACAACACTAGGCTGTTATGAACATTTTATCACATCCCACGGCATTTTATGGCATTTTGTCGCAATTCAAGCTGCGTAATCTCATATATCTAGGTCATTAAACATTTCACTCACGCGCAGTAATCTTGTAAATTACATGCTTATTTTATGTGCACTCGAGCGTTCAGTCCTCACTTATTGTGCAACAATTTTACGATAAATTCAGCAACGCCGTACTAATGTTTCCCGTCGACATCATTATACACACATAATGTGAAAGGGTTCCACCGAGGGTTACGTTTCAAAGGGAACGGCACTTCGCTAATCTCGTAATTCGAGGGACACCTGCGTCGTCCCAGGGCACCGATACGACAAGCCTTGATTGATCGACCCTGCCACACCCCAAATGTGGGATTGACCAATATTGTCACGCGAACTTCCGTCGCAGGCATAGTCGATTTCATAAAATACGCAAACATTGCCTAGGCAACAATCATAATGAATAAAATACTTAGTTGAATTGAAGAAGTTTTTAACTACCAAGTACTTAAAACGACGAATCAATTTGAGAATGCAAAGTATTTTTGGGCACATCGAAATGTTGTAGATTTTTATACTTTATTGATTTTATTCATTTTGCATAGGTCCCCATGTAAACTATTTACCAACATCAAGTATGGCAGCTATCCTCCGAAATACGCGATCGGGTCTTATACCTCCGAGGCGATCGGTGAAGCAACAAAGTATTTTCTAAGAAACGTACATCTCTCTTATTAAAATATTCACAAAAAGATACATCGGTAAGTAATTCAAATTTTATGATAGAAAATCTTTCTTCTCGCTTATTCTTGTTGAATATTCATGTGGAATCAGTGCCTTCAGACTTACGGTAACGCCTCGAGCGCGGATTTAATTAGAAATGCGTAGGCACAGGATAAAGGCCGGAATCCATGGATTAGATAAAGGATCAATCTATTCACGGTTAATCAGTCGGATCAGGACAGACATTATGAAGTTTCGTTGCTGTCTAATAAGAATAGTTAAAATACAGTTACCAGTTACCGCGGAAGTTTTTTGTGGTAAAGCCGTTATGGTTTTAACTTAAAACGCTTTTTAGACCTATATAATTACTATATCTATGACCTGACAAGTGTTTTATGTCGCAGTAAAATGTGGTTGATTGAAGCCGTGATCCCCCCTGACACAAACAGCAACGCAAGTAGTCTCCGAAAAGCTTTCGGACTCGATTCTAGTTTCGGCTTCAAATTGGAATTCGGCATAGTTTCAGTTTCGATAGAAAATCAGCCGGAATCAAGACCCACTAAAGCAGAGAGTGGTTCATTCCACATAAAATACAACAGATAGGAATCGGTTTTAGTTGTAAATCCCAGTTTACGTCGGACACTAGACAGACGCAAACAATTTACTTGCCGAGCCGAGCGCAAGCGTCATCCATTGTAACGCGTGTAGTTACGTATTAAAATACATAATGGTTCATAATAGGTATATAATGCATTTTTATCAGAAAAATGCATCTTAACGGAATTGGTATAAAATAAACCTACCCTAAACTAAACCTAACAATTACGCTATCATAAAAATCGTTCAGCTAATAATTTTGCTGAAAATTGCATTATGTACTTTGAACTATTATGTTTTTGAAATCATAAAACATTTTAAACTTGTTGTATTCTGAACCGCACCCGTATGACGCCATGCACCGCCTCCGCTTTGCAAGAATCACTCTCAAAAATACATACATACATACTTATTATTATATACCGTTACCGTCACACCTCTCTCGCATAGGGGTAGGTAGAGACTTCTCTGTTCCACTTGCTAAGATCCTAAATTATCAATCTCTTCACACATGCTCGTCAGCTTAGGGTACTCTCAAAGGGTAGGGTAGGATTACTCTCAAAAATAAAATTATACATTTTAGAAAATTTCAGTTATATCGAATACTGGGCGAGTGCTCTATGTGTATATGAAACAGATAAAAGCTACACATAAAAACAACTACAAACAAATCACGTTGATGAAAACTACGTATCAAACAGAATGCCCGCTCGACCGCGCTCATGATCATGATCGTTATAATTAACGACCTTTGTACTACTGAAATTAATTTACGCCGTCCAAATAAACCTCACCGCGGACACGGTTAAGGGGATACCGAGCGTAATTCACGTCATGCCATACGTACAGTACAGCATTGTACAAGGTAGGCCCGCTAGGTAGGCAGGTGTATACCCGGCAGGCAGATACCTACTCAAATAATTCAGTTCCGTTTGCCCCTTTTGGTACGTAAACCTAAAAATAAAAGATGTTCGCTTCCCATTTGCGCTAAATTCAGCCCTCAATATGGGTAGGTACACCGTTTATCGACTCAATGACGCATATTATTCTAAAATGTATTAAATCACTTTCAATATACGTGGGTACGAAATACCTACACACACATGATTGGTTAAATTTTTAAGTTGAACAAAATTCTAAACTCATATTATTACTTCCATCAAACTTCTAAACTGTGTCGAATCTACACGAGTGTCATGACCTTTCTTTCATATATTTACAACGAGATAAGTGTAAGAAAGTCACATTTTCTAGAATCCCTCAGCGCGTTGTGTATTATTTCAGAATGTTTCTGGCGGTGATGGATGCGCCCCCATACGGTTACAATGTGAAACACGTCATTTGGCAACCCTATTACGAGAATTGATGACAACCCTGCTGTTCTAATGTATTTACCACATTAATTTTATGGCTGATATTGTTCATTTTAATGTTTCGCTCCAGAAAAAACTGAGATGCGGGGAAACAAGAATACGTAATAGAAAGCTTTAGTAAGCGTAACTCCTTGGGAATTCAAGTTTTTCAGCACTTTAAATTTATTTTGTTACTGAATCAATAACAATAACGCACTGACCCGATTTTCAGTTTCAGTGTTCAAAAGCTATAAAATCTACCTACACAACTAGAAATTGGGAACAATTTTACGATCCTTTTAGCGATATTTCTCCATGAATTATTTAACTAGATCTTCAAACACTGCTAAATATAATGTACTAGCATCTGCCCGCGACTTCGTCTGCGTAGAATTATACATAAAAACCTTCCTCTTGAATCACTCTATCTATTAAAAAAATCGCATCAAAATCCGTTATGTAGTTTTGAAGATATAAGCATACATAGGGACATAGGTACATAGGGACAGAGAAAGGGACTTTATTTTATACTATGTAGTGATGATGATGTATGTGATATTTATTCATTCGTTGTCCCAAATCATATAACCAAATACCAATAGCAAAAATGTTGACATGATTCACAATGGCTATCTGTGTAGAATTTACTTTTAAAATCATGACAATCACTACAATAATACTGGCTACACCAATCTAAAAGGTCATAGTGGATCTATAGTGGCTATAACCGCGCCACTCTAAGGCATCACTTTACTTAAATGTGTCCTTAACAAACAAAACACATTCCTTATTTTCATCCCTCTATCGACATTGCCAATTTCAAGCACTGAATAATGGCGGTTGAATTGCTTCCGGAATAAGCCAGAGACAGGTGAAATAAACGTAGATCCTCAATAGAAAGTACGGAATAAACCTCTGAACCCCGTAAATAAAGCGACTCGTGCGTTTAACATCGGTAAAGAATGGGGTAAAAAGACACAAGCAACGTTAAAATTACAGTAGATATTACAGTAACACGCTGACTTTTGCAAGGTCTTCTCGACTTGTCATCGTTAAAAAAGAGTAGGTATTATTCATGGTAGACAATTACCATAGTATGATAGTACCCATAACAATAGGGGCCGTGGCGCAACAAACAAACATAACAAGTTTACTGTAAGATTTACAAGCCTAATATTATGTATAACTACGAGCACATGTGACCCAATTGTGTATAACAAGGCATACTAAGATAAAATATATATGTTCATAAACACAAAGATTCCAACATGCGTTGTTCGTTGTAGAGCGCAAACTATAATAAAGTTCCGGAATGAAAAATGGACAAACTTTTAGGGCATCTGCACTTACCAAAAGTTTTCTGAATCTTTTGTTTATGTTGCCAGTTTTTAACAGGTTTAAAAATGTAGTTGCTTCAAAATTTTGATACTTACTCTATTCTATTACAGGTATTCTGTCTGTAGCAGCTACAAGATGGTTCTGCCAGAGGGCTGCGGGTAATCCTACTAATATTATAAATGTGAAAGTTTGTGAGTTTGGATGTTTGTTACTCTTTCACGCGAGAACGGTTGGACAGATCTGGATGAAATTTGGAACATAGATAGATTATAGTCTGGAATAACACATAGGCTACTTTTTATCCCGGAAAATTGCGTAATTCCTGCGGGATAGTGATAAACGAATTCTATGCAGACGAAGTTGCGGGCAACAGCTAGTAGAATGATATAATGTAAATTTGTTGGTACCTACTTAGTAAAAAAAAAATCCTACTAATATTATAAATGTGAAAGTTTGTGAGTTTGGATGTTTGTTACTCTTTCACGCGAGAACGGTTGGACAGATCTGGATGAAATTTGGAACATAGATAGATTATAGTCTGGAATAACACATAGGCTACTTTTTATCCCGGAAAATTGCGTAATTCCTGCGGGATAGTGATAAACGAATTCTATGCAGACGAAGTTGCGGGCAACAGCTAGTAGAATGATATAATGTAAATTTGTTGGTACCTACTTAGTAAAAAAAAAATCCTACTAATATTATAAATGTGAAAGTTTGTGAGTTTGGATGTTTGTTACTCTTTCACGCGAGAACGGTTGGACAGATCTGGATGAAATTTGGAACATAGATAGATTATAGTCTGAAATAACACATAGGCTACTTTTTATCCAGGAAAATTGCGTAATTCCTGCGGGATAGTGATAAACGAATTCTATGCAGACGAAGTTGCGGGCAACAGCTAGTAGAATGATATAATGTAAATTTGTTGGTACCTACTTAGTAAAAAAAAAATTGTAAGTATTTATGATGATGCAGCATAGACTTGTGTTATTGTTTCTTTCATTTGTTTTTTTACATCTAACTGCCATTTTCATATCCCGACTGTAGCGAAGAAAATGAACCCAACCGCCTGATGAATTATTCCGGATTAATTTTGAGACAGTGTGTTAACCTGCTCCATCAATCTTGTCACAAATTTGTATCATATGGCCACGCTGCCCCATCAATAATGGGTCACTTTCCAAATTGGGTCCAACCGGTAACGTGAGTAGACGTTCGCTGTGACACGGAAAACGAAATTTTCTACCCTTATCTCACACCTAGAACGTTGTCCTAAATTTCGTATGAACGCCAAAGTGGCTTCATACCATTGTTCAATGGCACAGGGTTCGAAATTCAGAAACTCTTGGGGTTGAAGACACGTACCGCGATTCTTGACAAACTTTCTTCAGTAAGTAACTTAATGCGGCAAGAGCTTTTTAAACTTGCTCCGTATTTTTTTTTCTTTTATAATATTCACAATTAGTTAAACTTGCAATGTTTGTTTATTGTTTGTTTATTTGTTGGTTTTGGTCAACTCTGCTAGCCAAATTTGATCCGAAGCTCTCAAGTTTTTGTTAGTATATAATTGTAATGACCCATTTGCATGCATTTACATTTACATATACAACAAGCAAATACTAACGAATACAACAGTGCACACAACGCACAAACAACGCATCGTAAAATTGAAAGACATGTTAAAGTGTACCCAGCCGTGTTTGTACGATCCTTGGGGCCCCGTTTGAAGGATCCTTAACATCCAAATTGTGCTGAACGATGTGAAAGTAATTCTGAAATAAATGTACCTAATCGTTTTTTAAAGTTACCTGCTGAACTCTAAATGCTAAAGTCAGTCTAAGTATACAGAATTTCTGCATAACATCGCCGTCAATCAGACTAAATTAGACTTATCACGAACTTAAGAGCTCTATAATTTAAGAGCTCTTGCGTGTTTAAATCTAAACTTTAAAAACTGTTATACCCATCATGTACACTAGTTATATGTATTTATGTATAACTATGTAAGCGTAATGATTTAGATTTTTGCGATTTTCAGCCGTAATGACTATAACTCTCGGGACTAAGTCACGTAAAAATATCATTAAAATCACCACGACGTTTCAGCCCCATCATAGCATTCGTGGTCACGATTTTAAAGATATTCTTGCGAAGTTTTGGGAGTTATGTCTAATCATGCACACTTGTTAAAATAGGTACATTTTTAATAAATAAGCAGAGCTTTATAGAAACAATTCTTTCTCAAACTGATGAATAATAAAAATAACCCTTAACGGGTCACCTTCTTTCAGTTTTAGGGTAGTTCAATAGTTCGTGTTTGAAACATCTCGTCCCTTGAACACCTTGTTAGTGGTCGATTTATCAAAAGGTGGGTAAGTTTTGGAAGGGTTGGGCTACACCTTCGTAATGGACTTGAGGAGGGTGTGGTTTAATGTGACAGGCTCTCAAACGTTAGTAGTTCAAACCTGGGTTCATAAAAACCGGAAAGTGAGGACGTGAATATTGTATATTTATTGTTATTTGATTTAGTGTAAATGCAGCCACCGCATTATACATTTAACTGATGATTTGGAAACATTGGGACGCACAATACACAGCAAGAGGTAGTTATGTCGGTAAAATAGAGTAAGTTGAGGTTTTCGCTGTGGACACATTATTCTCATAACTCATTCCAGTGAAGTAGTTCAGATACTTTTTTTGTATTGTGTTCTTCAACATATAGTGTTTAGTGATTCATCTAAGAAACCTTCACAGTTTAGTGTTTTATTCCAATTCATTTATAAGAAATCTTTGTTATGTAACCACTGTATCTAAGGATTACTTTTGTCTTACGATAATTATATACTGTCTGTACAAAACATTTTTTTCCTCTAAATGATATTTCTGGATGGCTAAAACGCTGTAGGTATTATACTAATCCAAGATAATCTTTCGCCACATAATTGAGACAACGTAATATTGTATTCTACCAAAATTAATTACTGAATTATCATTAAAGCAATAATTTTCTCAATAGGTACGTTGATGTGGGTAAAAGCGCGGAACTAAATCAAACCAAAGCAGTTAGTAACAACTAAAACAGCAATGCAAGAGTGTTATGTATAGATAAGTGGGTGGCGTAAACACAAGGATTTAGATTGTTATTTGTTCGTAACTCTGACAAATTTAGGGACAAATTGGGTACTACAAGACGGATAGTGCCTTTTGTTAAAGAGAGTTGAATGGAGTTTGTAGCAAACAAGTCGAGGCAACTTGTGCAACGAGGGCTCCAAATTTTCTACCCTGCGTTTGAGGCAATGTGGCTTCGCGGAAATGAACAAACAAAGCCAATAATTTAATTTGCAGAGTTGTTTCGTCCAATTTTCCTTTTCAGACAATACGATAATGCTCTTAAGTATTTTTGGAGGTATTCGTTAATTATCTAAGTGGGTAAAGAAAACGTCAAAGACGCGCCTCTTGCGCCACCGCCGTTCACATGTAGTGAAAAAAATTTGATACATACGTATAGATAAGTAATATATTTACGTATATTTATATTATGATCGTTTTGACAAAGAAGAACCAGTTTGGTGATAAATATACAACCCTGCAGTAGATACACAGGCTGAAGATAAAGGCAGAAAAGCGTGTTTGTAGCCTTGAATTTCTCATGGTAAATAACCATTTTTATATTTTTAACCAAGTTTTCAAGTTCAGTTCAACGAATTAGATGAACAGGTTATAAGATTTTATTTCAAATTGTTAACTATGTGACTGGGTCTTTTTATTGACTCCGATGATTGCGATTGTACCGAAGGATGAAAGCCACATGTTATTTAAAGAAATGGTACCTTTTTCATTAGATAGTACCAGTAGTAGTAATATTTAGCCCTCAGCGCGTACTGTTGCTCGCAGCCAATCGCCGCTAGTTCGCGCGTTGCGCTACATTAATGCCCTTCTCGCAAGCTCCAGAGTGTGATGTATTTGCTGGTCGATGGAGGAGTGTGTGCGAGGAACGTTTGAGATTTTGTGAGGTGATGGATGCTCGTCCGTCCTCTTGTATATAATTTTTCTATTTTTTTTTTTTTAATTTTTGTATTTTTGCTATTTTGTCTTACTTAGTGCCATAGTCATTCTGTTATACTTTGTAAGTTTTTGTTAATAAATAAATAAATTTACTCACGCAAAATTAGGGCTGGCTTAATATTACCTGCCTACATGCCTGCCTACATTGGGCATAGCTGTAATCCCGCGGTACGTACCACGGCGGGCTCTACGCACTAAAGGCTCGCACCCTTACTTATTACATTCTAGGCATGCTTCAAATTTCTATCCTGCCTTTGATTTTGAGTTGAGATGAAAAGTGGCATACGCAGGTTGTTTCACTGGCTCGAAACAGTAGCAGTAAAACAACGATTGAGTAGTACAAGAGAGAGATATGAACTTATCTCTCAAAGGGATCACTTTAGAAAATCACAATGCGGATAAAAAGCACAGTACCTTATAGGTACCTACTTGAGTCCAGTGGTAACCTTATTCGAAAAGCGAATGAAATTGCAAGGTAGGCAAGTGAGACACGGCACATATAAGTAGAAAGCTAACACTATAAGTACGTGAAATAGAGTTCATAAAACTATACCTACATTGTTATTTTCAAGGCACTCAGCGGGGCTTGGATTGAAAGGAAGTTTATTGCCTCAATACAATTCTATACCTTCCTCCTCTATCAATGAATTGTATTATAAAATGTCTTTATTTGGAAGCAGAGTTTTAGAAAGTTCATAGATGATTAGAGCATTTCAACACGCCGACAAGACACTTTATATATTTACGTCTGGAAGTTACAGTCTGTTTATAGCAACAACACACAAACTGAACATACCTATTGCATAGTATGAAACGTAAATAGGTAGGTACTATATTTTCTTCATTTAGTGGTGCTGCGGAGTCACCTGCGAATGCAAAGAATAGACTTATAAATATAGCGCTAATTCGATCCCTCACGCACGCAGATTATATAGATACATCAAGGTATTACAACGGTTACCCAACGCATCACAATACAAATTCATTGGTCTTTATTAAACACCAGGTAAAAAAAATAAACACTATAGAAACAGTAGGTAAGTACCATAGAGTAACTAACTGGGTAGGTACGTAATACCTCCTATGCACAGTAGGCACTTAAATGAAGACAAGCATAGATTAAAGCGTGCCAAAAAAACGATAAATAGAAGTCTGTATAAATCGTTTGGAGGTAGGTAACTAGGTACCTATTGCAGTTTATTTTCTAGATGTTAAAACCACTTTGTAGCCCAGAAAGACTGTTGCTGACTTATACGAGCCGACGGTAGATTAATTGTCCGCACTCTCTGTTTATAGCTCTAGTGCTTTCACTGGCCGTAAACCTAATGAATACACATGACCGACCGAATTCATGGAGTTTTGCCAGCTTTGAACTGTTCTAATTCTAACTTACATTATATTATACACGTAATTCGTTTAACGTGATTACGGTTTTAACAGCCGCAAGTTTGCGCGTAACAAAGCAAAGCGGATGCAATTTTAAAGATTAGGGGCAATAAATTTACTGATTAGAATATACATAGTAGTACCTCATAGGTACCTATAGTTCTTACCAACTCTTCGTTCACAGTATACATTTTTCTCACATCAAATGTTAGGCATAGAAGTGTTTGTCTGGCTGAGATAAATATTAGCTTCTTTGGCTCAAAGCCAAAGCTATCAGTATTTACTACTTAGGACCCGCTAGTGATAGATACCGCAACAATAAAGAACATAAAGGAGGTCAAGTATGCAAAGGATAGATGAGGAGCGGATAGGGACCTTGGATGACACAATCTCAGTTGGCACGTTTTTGGGTTTGGAAGTAAAATCCGGGCGCCGCTCTGTCTTTTCGACGCCTGCAGTCTGTTAGTTATGCTATGCCGCAAATAGTAAGTAGTTGCTTACATACTATAGACTGGGCACTGAACTGATCAATAAACTTTTATAAAATTTTCTGAAATCGTTTCTTGTTCTTTTCCAATTCCATTCTTTTTATCCTAAATTTATTTTAAAATGTTCCTTTTATCCTGTGATTCCCAAGGCATTTTAAGTACGCGAAAACCTTTCTTTATCGCAGGAAAAGGTATGCCCTCGAGCAATTTAAGGATAAAGTAGGCAATGTTTTCAACTGTTCAATTTGTAACTCTACCTCTGATAAAAACCGAAAGGTAGGTATTACATACACGGCGACGCGTTATCGGTAATTCTTATTCGCCGTTACCGACTAGGTGAATGGGTACAAAGGTAAGTTTTATGAGCAGTTACTTTTATTCATCAGTCGAAAAGTGTCCCATGCATATTAGTGCATCACTTATTAGATAAGACTAGCTGTTGCCCGCGACTTGCTTGCTTGTTGCTGTTGTCGGCGCCGAATTAAAATTTGTTTCGCAGACAGCTTGACCATTTCCGACACTTCAACAATTATCGTTATAATACAAAACCATTGGGTACCTATATAATCGCAAATTATATACATAAACCCTATTGGTGTAAACCACATGAAAATCCGTTCAACAGTTTTTGAGTTTATTTGAGTTTAACAGACAAACAGACGCGGCGCAGAACTTTGTTTTATAATATAGGTACATATTATTATAGTGATAACAGGCCGACGAGCTATTAAATTGGTCGTTAAGTATGTACCTTGTAGATTTTTTTAAAACAAAGTGTCTCGAACGTGTTCGCATAAACGTTTTAATTACTATGAACAAACAAAAACATAACTTGCCACTCCGCTACTAGTGCTACTTAGTGGTGTGGTGTGGTGTGGTAGCGGAGTAGCTAGGTAAATGTGATTTGTTCATCAAACCTCCGCAAAGTAACGCCTGGAATAATCCATCAGCAACATACTAATCTCATAGTGGGTATTTGACACAAATCTTACGCTAAACTCTTTGCGACAGAAAACTTACACTAGATAGGTACCTATAGACTCTGGCAACGCGTTAGGTATTTATTTGGTATAAAACGTTTCCAAAAAAAGTACGCAAAATTAATTTTTACGCGAAACAATCCTAAACCGAAAGATTTTCAGTTCCTCTATGTTTATTTAGGCTTCCGAAGGTCCAAATAATATTGCCCTGTGCGAAATAATTCAGTCGCACGTAAAAGAAAACAAACATACGAGTAAGAACCTACTTTGTATTGGTATTGCCGCAGGCAGTCCGTCTTCGTATTTGCCAAAACTGTTCAACCGTCGATCGCGGGGCGGATAAAGCTGAATAGGTACTCACTACACGTGTTGAATGCGTTCGTATCTTACTACTACTCGTGAGCGCAATATTTTATATTAAAGCTAGCCGGAAGAAGTTACGCAAAACACAAACGTTAGATTTAGACTGTCATGTCTTAGGTACTTACTTATCGTGTAATAGAAGAGTGAGAGGGATCGAATCGTCATGATACGGATGTTAATAGCGGACTTCGAATTTCGAACATGATAGTCGAGCCCCATACCATTGCCTCGGGCCAAGTCCAGTTTTGATTTCATTCAGCCCCCTAAGCTGGTAACGATTTTGCAATCTTCTGGAGATGCGGGAGTCTATGATCGGTGGTTTCAGTTACCATCAGGTGACCCACTAACTCGTTTAACACTTTTTTTATTTAAAAACATGTACCAAACTTTTAAAAAGCAATAACGACTTTGTTACCAGAACTTCATCGTTACATAGAATATGTTTACCTATCTAAAAGCGTATTAACTATATGTATAAATTCTGGGAAAAACGTTCACCAAAGATGTTACTGTCAAAATGGCATTTAAAATATCCTACACTGTGTCTACACTACACAACACCACACTACACTGTTCCTTATTAGTCTAGGTATGTTATGTGTTTGGTAACTGGAAACAGCCATTCTTATGTTGATATTACAAATCGAAAGCATAATGACATGTTTGATAAGACTCTGTATAAACAAATCGTTACTTCAATTCGAATTACATTCTCAAACACACAGAATGCCATTCCATTTCAAGTCTCGGCAGAATAGAGTTCGTTCGTAAGTCTGCGGCTGCTGTAGAAAAAAGCAGTATCAATCGACCGAAACGTCAGAAACGTCAAAATTACGTGACAATAAAGTTCATAATGGGTTATCACTAGTGATAAAATAAGTGGTGTTTGTGCAGAGAAAAACATAATACTGCTCAATTATTCTAGTCAATAGTATTTCAGTTTCATCATTATGAATAACAAGGTCTTCCAAACATGCTTTTACGACGTGGCGAGGAGATTTCGGCGATTTTCATTGCCGAGCTTACATAGTTCAACATTTACTGTGCAAGCTAAAGTCAACTTTCAAGTAAGTGTAATCTTTCTAAACGTAATGTGCCGGTTTAAATAATTAGGGTATTGATACGTTCGTTCAGTCTGTCTGTTTATTGTTTGAGCTTCCGCTCATGTTCAGCACGTTGTGTCGGTGCCTAGGTTAAGTCATCTGTGGACTAAGTGTGAGTGCTTCTTGCTTTTATGTAGATTTCCATGTCGTAGGTACCCTGAAAATATAACGATCCTGACGAAACTAATACGATCAAGAATTGTTTGTGATTGCGTTATCGCCAGGTCAACCTCAAATTGATACGACAATAAGTACTGATGCTTAATTTATTGTTCAGTCAGTCTTCATTTAGAGGCCAAATCGTTAAGACGTAGCTGCAACCTGTAAATAAACTTCTGTATTTCAGAAAACTTTTACGTCTAGACAACTAAGCACAGCAGCAACTATGGATAAGAAACTGCTCAACGGAAACCTCTGGGACACGGACCCTGAGCTATTTGATATCATTGTGAAGGAGAAAAAGCGTCAAGAGGCTGGGTTGGAGATGATTGCATCGGAGAATTTCACATCTGTTCCCGTTCTGCAGTGTTTGAGCTCATGCCTCCACAACAAGTATTCTGAAGGCATGCCACACCAAAGGTATGAAGCCCAAATTTAACACTACTCAAAAAAGTTCTACATTTATCCTCAATATTTATTTTCTGTATATACTTGTAAAGTTTTACCCTATTTACAAATTGGGTTTTTAAAGTTTTACAAACTTTCAAAGTGGTGCAACAAAATTTTGGTCCATATTTGAGATATCCTCTTGAATAAATATCCCCACATGAAAGTCAGTTTTAATCATAACCATCAAACGCATCATCATCAACCATATCTGATTTAATAATGGTAAAACTAATTATGGCAATAGTCTAATCAACTACATATTATGTAATCTCATTCACAATTTGAGTTCTGTATCCATTACAATAACTCAGTATTGGTACAAAGACAACCAATTACAAGACTATTTTTGCCTAATGGCTCTAAATATACTTTAAATGGTTCCAGATATTATGGAGGTAATGAGTATATTGATGAAATTGAGATTCTAGCACAGAAGCGCTCTCTTGAAGCATACAGACTTAAAGCAGAAGACTGGGGAGTCAATGTGCAGCCTTACTCCGGTAAGTTTTACTCATGAGTTATCCATTATTCTATAAGTTTTCTTAGATGTGTGAAAATGGTTAATTAAGTTGCCATCTCTTATTATCAGCTCTAGTCATGGATAGCAATACAGTTTTCTTGTATGTAAAAAAGTTTATTAAAAAACCCCTTCAATGATATAGGCCTACAAAATATCTAATTAAAGTCTGGTGACTGATTGTAGAGGAGTATAAAAAAAAACTGGTTAATTTAAAGGAAGAACAAACGGGTTTGTGTTTTGCTAGCTCCTATTCTCTTCTGGATCCATAAAAAGAAACAAGTAGTGCTTTGTCTTGTTTAGCTTGGGCATCAAAAATTTACCTTACGTTTTATATTGAGAGGGACTTCATTAGCCGATGGCCTCAAATTTTAATGAAAGAAACACATGTCTAAATATATTCGTAAATATTTATTGATAATTAATGTAAGTGGGTCAAATTATACTTACTCTTATTATTGTTCTTATTACCTTGACCTATGTTTTGTATGTTTTGTTCTATTAAGGGCCGATTTTTCAATCCTCAGATAAGCACTTAACTGACAGATACCGATACAGATATAGATACGTTGAATAAGGCTTATCCGACGATTGAAAAATCGGCCCTTAGTCATGGATCACATTTCTCATAAATCAGTCACAAAAGTAACTTAAAACATTTCTACAACACATTACCAAGTAGTTAAAACTAGAATCTGTGTCTTCCGTGCAGGATCTCCAGCTAATTTCGCTGTGTACACTGGAGTGGTGGAGCCCCATGGACGCATCATGGGCCTTGACCTCCCGGACGGTGGTCATCTCACCCACGGCTTCTTCACAGCCAATAAGAAGATATCAGCTACCTCAATCTTCTTCGAGAGTATGCCATATAAAGTAAGTAATTTTGTAATATTAAAAGCTTGAAATTAATAAAGGGGCCGTCCATTTATCATGTGAGGCTCCGAAAGGGGGGGGGGGGGTTCGGCAAAAATCACGAAATATCACAAGAGGGGGGGGTGTAGTAAGATATCACGTGTATTTATTTATACGTCAAACGCGCGATTTTTGAACCGAAAAACGGCGGGTAGTGTGACCTTGTCTTGCCGTTTACAGGCAACGAACGAAGTTCGAGTTTTAAAATTTTATGTAATAAACTTCTAATTTACTACAAAAAGTGTCACGTGTTCATTCAAGAGCTGAACTCTTGACCTTACTCAACCAATTGACAGTGTAATAATGTTTATCATAAGCTATTCTGTTTGAGTAACATGCATTATCAACGATTTACACACCCATGCGCTGCGTAGATACAGTCTGATGTAATCGTCTGAGCAATAACAAATTCATATATTTATTTGCTTTCCTGACCCTATTTATCATAAACAATCCAATCCAAGGCAATTAATATGTTTTTCTTTACTATACTTATATAATACAGGGTGTCCCTAGTTCTCTACAAATATAAATGAGTGCATAATTTTAGATGTCTTTTAATGTACATTTTTTAATCTAAACTAAAATGTCAAACATAAAAATATATCACATATAATGCGGGCAGTGTCCTGTCCTCTTTACGCTGGTGGTGGTGGTTTTTACCCTGGTTCATGATTAAAGGTCAGTCCTATGTAAAAAAAATACCAGCAAGTATTTTGCGGTAATGAAATTACCGGTTTTAGCAAGCTGTAATCAGTTCCTGTTATAAACAATGTTCGAACGGTGAAATTGCCATTGAGTGTGAGATGAAAACTACCTATTTTTTTTTCTTCAGGTAGACGCAAAAACTGGCCTGATAGATTACGACAAGCTGGCTGAAACAGCGCGCCTGTTCAAGCCTCGCCTTATCATCGCTGGCATGAGCTGCTACTCACGCTGCCTCGACTACAAGCGGTTCCGCCAGATCGCAGACGAAAATGGCGCTTACTTGATGGCTGACATGGCGCATATTTCTGGACTAGTGGCTGCAGGTAATACTGGTTTTTTTCTTAACTGGCCAAAACCAGATGGTATTTTTAACAACAATCTGATAACCTTTCTGATAACACCAATTACCTATGATTTTTGGATACATTTATCTCAAAAAAAACAACAAGATAATGTATTTAAGAAACAGGATATTTCAAGAATTGTATCTAATTGTAACTATAGGCTGGTGGTTCTAGTTTTTATTACACTTAAAAACTGGATTACCAGTAAAAACCTGAATGAATGTCATGCCCTTTTGTGGCTTTTTATTTTAAATATTAACAGATAACCTTCTTGATAATGTTTTTGGCATTATGACATTGGGACTTTTATTATCAATATTTTTAATAACCTTTTAAACTGGTATTTTTATTTTCATGTGAAAAAAAAATTGTGACCAAAGCAATCCTTAATATCTGGGCATTATGCTTCTGCTTAAAAAAAACTTCAGCTATTCAAGATATTCAGATATTCATATCCAATCATTGGGTCCTAACCTTTTTTTTTTTTTTTTATATGAATAGGAACTTGTTCAACTGTTGATAAAGAAATGATTAAATGCCCGTGTTTGATCTCTCAAAGCCTTGAATGTCATCATGTATTCGAGCACTTGTTTTGTGATGTTCCAGGCGTGGTCCCCAGCCCGTTCGAGTGCTGCGACATCGTGACGACAACGACGCACAAGACGCTGCGCGGCCCGCGCGCCGGCGTCATCTTCTTCCGCAAAGGCGTGCGCTCGGTCAAGCCCAACGGAGACAAGGTAAAACTAATACCCCCCCCCCCCCCCCTACCTTTTGTCACAAACCGTTTAAATATTTTTAACTTACTTAATTTGTAGTTGTTGTAAATCTGTTTTTGTGGCAATAAATTGTTCTTTCTTTCTTTCTTTCTTTACTATCTTCTCTCTTTCTCTGCTAGCTGTTATTATGTTGCTTAGTTATTTGTATTGTTATCAGACGTTGCTCGTCTTTTTCTTGACTATAAAACTAATACTAAGACTTGCAAATAAAAAACCTAATTAACATTACAAAGTGACGGTTTAGTTTTTTTTTCGATTAGGTTAAACCAGAGTCTATTGCCTAACATACTGGCACTTGAGGTATTCCGCCTTAGCCCTCCAGGCTGCCAACGCATCTGCAATTCTTTGTTGTTATTGATGTCCATGGGTAGAGTGATCACTTACCGTCAGGCGACACACTTGCTTGTTTGCCACCTTATTTAATTAAAAAAAACTGAATCAAAATCGCTTGCACCATTCCTTTCAGTCAATTGCCAAAAAATGAGGGTAGAAAGAGATTGTTGAGATGACCGACGATATAAGAGACTCCCCCTTATTCATAAACGCTCTATAAGCTTCTGCTAACTTAGCAATCGTTTGTCCTTATCTGTGAAAGGTAAATGTCAAAGTGACAGAAAAGGACAAACGATTGCTAAGTTAGCAGAAGCCTATAGTGCGTTTATGAATAAGGGGGTTTATCTCGGAAAATTTTATAGTTCTCGCGGGATACTTTCCTCTCATCTACTCAAAGGATAATCGGTATAGATCCCTTATAGTGATTAGTTTGCCTTTGTACATAGATATTATCATTTTCAAATGTGTTTGTTTGTTTATATTTGTACAATACAGCATTTACTTGTATAAGGGCTAAAAGGTTTTAACTAAAACAACGTTTGTTGTTAACAAAGAGTGTTTTAATAATCACAATGAATACAATAATTATTAATCGACAAAGGTTTCACACTAGTAACGACATATTCAAGTGGTTCATCAGTTATACAATAATAGTAATATATGACCAACACTGACCTGTACTTGATCCAGCGGGTAGGCACAATTTTAACACACAACACTCAATAAGCACTTGACCGTTCGCCTCCAGCGTCAGTACTCGAATGCCCCCTTTCCTGTTCCGCTCGGACAACGGTAGCCATTAGTGCCGATGCAAGGATCGATCACGTGATCATGACGTGATCGATCGTTGCAATTCCTTTAACCCTTCGTCTGTGGCGCGGAGCGAAATTTACAAACCGTCGTCTGTGGCGATTTTGACAGTTCCGCAAGTTACGTGATACGGATCCTTATCATACGCATACGATGGTAAAAACAGGATCCTGAACCAACACAGACGACGGGTTAAAAGTACAATTCGACTACATTCATCTTAAAAAAAAAATTCAATTCAAATAAAATAAAAATCTATTTAAATTATACACAACCCTAACACTTGCAACGTTAAACAGGTGTTGTACGACTTCGAGTCGCGCATCAACCAGGCGGTGTTCCCGGGGCTGCAGGGCGGGCCGCACAACCACGCCATCGCCGCCATCGCCACCGCCATGAAGCAGGCGATGTCGCCCGAGTTCGTGGTCTACCAACAACAGGTCAGTCCGGTAGCAACCCTTCATGCACATCAAGAAAGTCTTTGGGGCATTCAAGATGAGACCAGACGTGCGTAATTTTTAGGGTTGCGAGTTGCGTAATGCGTAAATTGGGATGCGTATTTTCTGCTACATTCGGTTTTATACCAAACTCCTGTTAGTTCACACGGCGATGCAAAATTAATTAATTCTGGTCCGTCCGGATCGCTACCACCATCTTACTCGCTAATCCTGCCGCTAAGTAGCAGTGCTTGCACTGCTGTGTTCCGGTGTGGAGAGTAAGACAGCCGGGGAAATTACGGGCACAAGAGGCATTTCATCTTAGTCCTCTAGGTTGGTAACGCATCTGCAATCCCTCCGGAGTTGCGGGTGTCTATGGGCAGTGGTGATCACTTACCATCAGGTGACCCACTTGCTCGTTTGCCTTCCTGTTCATATAAAAAAAAAAAAAAAAAAACCCTTATAGTGAATAGGTACTAACATGGTTCCTAAGATTTTCACTCATTCCCTCGATAGGTTGTTACTATCTGCGCGGGAAGAGAAGCAACTTTACTGGTACATTTTTTCTTTGCTCCCAGACCACGATAGACAAACAACCAACTATGTATTGATCACTTTTATTTTCTCAGGTGATAAAGAACGCGCAGCGTCTGTGCGCGGGTCTGGTGTCTCGCGGTTACGACATCGCGACGGGCGGCACCGACGTGCACCTCGCGCTGGTGGACATGCGCGGCGCCGGCCTCAGCGGCGCGCGCGCCGAGCGCATCCTCGAGCTCTGCAGCGTCGCCTGCAACAAGAACACCGTGCCCGGCGACAAGAGCGCGCTCAACCCCAGCGGCATCAGGCTCGGTGAGTGCCCGCCAGTGGCGTAACTCGAGGGCGTGGCCAGCTGGAATCGAGGGGGCTACAGACCGACCGCTTAAATGAGTCTTTGCCCGCACGGCACACTACCCGCCCGCACCTCTCTCGGTCCCCTTTGTCGACGTACCCTGCGCCCCTGTACCCGCTCGGGCCAGGACTCAGTTAGTATAAGTATGGTGGCACTAGAATGTATACAGAACAGCCAACAATAAATCAACAAAAGCAGGCTACCTACATTTTTCGATTCTCTAGAGGGGGCAAGATTTCTTCGACCCACTGAATTCCGAAAACACCAGTATAAGTAGTTAGTCATTCTTTATTTACTTTTCAGGTACCCCTGCCCTAACAACCAGGGGATTCAAGGAAACAGACATGGACAAAGTGGTTGAATTTATCGACAGATCTCTCAAACTTGCGCAAGAGGTCACCAAAATCTCTGGACCTAAGCTAGCAGACTTCAACAAAGTTTTGGAAGAAAACGGTGAAATCAAAACGAAACTCAACAAGATCAAAGAAGAGATTGAAAACTACAGCCGATCATTCCCATTACCTGGTCTCGAAACATATTAACATATAAAAAAATAACATTAAATCATCATTCCATTCAGGTTCCTTGATATTTTAAGTATGTTATGTTATGATTATGAGTGTACATAATTGTACTTAGCTGTAAGAGTAAAGTGCCTTAACGTAATTTTGAAATTTGTTATATTAATTATTACGGAATCTCTTTTTCGAATATGAAATTGGTTTCACAAATAAAAAAATATTAAATACTAAAACTTTTTTCGTTTTCTTTTCCCTTTATTTGGCAACAATCCACTGAAGTATAGATATTCAATACTTCCGCAGCTTCGCCCGCGATAAATTAATTTTCCCGTAGGAAAAGGTATTTTCCCGCGGTAAAAAGTAGCCTATGTCACTCGGTGATAATGTAGCATTCTAACGGCAAAAGAATTTTTGAAATCGGTTCAGTAGTTTCGGAGCCTATTCAATTCAAACAAACAAACAATCAAATCTTTCCTCTTTATAATATTAACATGATTATGAGTGTACATAATTGTACTTAGCTGTAAGAGTAAAGTGCCTTAACGTAATTTTGAAATTTGTTATATTAATTATTACGGAATCTCTTTTTCGAATATGAAATTGGTTTCACAAATAAAAAAATATTAAATACTAAAACTTTTTTCGTTTTCTTTTCCCTTTATTTGGCAACAATCCACTGAAGTATAGATATTCAATACTTCCGCAGCTTCGCCCGCGATAAATTAATTTTCCCGTAGGAAAAGGTATTTTCCCGCGGTAAAAAGTAGCCTATGTCACTCGGTGATAATGTAGCATTCTAACGGCAAAAGAATTTTTGAAATCGGTTCAGTAGTTTCGGAGCCTATTCAATTCAAACAAACAAACAATCAAATCTTTCCTCTTTATAATATTATATTAGTATATTAGTATTAGTATATTAGTATATTAGTATATATTAGTATATTAGTATATATTAGTATATATATATATATATAGATGAGGGTAACACCTTAGTAAAACAATAAGGCTGACATTGTTGTCATACGTGACATAAGCCTTCAGAACTTGGATTATTGGTCTGTATGCCTAGGCCTAGGTTCCTTGGGATTCTAAAAGAGAAAACTAGAAAAAAGTAATGTGTAGAGATGTACCCTATTGCGACGTTATTTACCGGTTTCTAATGAAATGACCGAATTGATAATAAAGAAGTAGGAATGTATATATCTTACTTACGTTTTATTGATTGTGCATCTGTATCTTAGCCCAAGTATATAAGAACTGTATGCATTTTTTTAATATTTGACACTGCAATTATTTATGGTGGTGCCTGGCGTGTATGTATAACTTAAAAGTATACCAGCCCTGTGGTTGCTTTACCTTTGCATTACCTGTGGCAAAAACTAAATCCATTTTCTTTCGTTCATTCACTCATTTGATTTATTCTCATTCATTCCATTCATCCAACATCCATCATATTTTTCTTGTAAATTGGGTTGTTTTTGTGTCGCTAATCTCAATTAACCATAATTGGAAAGGCGATAATGTGGCCGTCTAGCTACAGTTATTAAATCTACTGGTACCAACTGTACATAGTTATGTGAAAACGTTAACTTTTAATAACGCACGACCTTGTGTACATGAACATACGTATTTTGGTTGGCATGTGAAACAAAAAGTGAATTCTTGTGTTTATCGAGAGCACTGTGTGCTCGTTTATTTAGGATTTCGAAGTAGAACTTGATGGATTACGCGAAGGACTAAGTTCGGCAGTATTATGTATACATTTGCGTGCGATAAAGACCACCTGGAGATCAGGCGAGTGAGGTCGCAAGTATGTTCACCACGACAGGAATGGTAGCAGCCCCGCAGCAGGCGACTAACCAAGTCGCACAGAACGGGAGCACGACGTTACCTAGGTCGCATCATCAAAGAACAGGTAATGATCACTAAGTTGATTTTTTTACATTTGGTATGTAATGAATAAAAGTCAGGGCTATGTAATTGGATTAAGAATATTGAAACGAAACAAGAGAAAGATCTTTTTCATAGCTGAATCATAATAAACAAGCATGAACAATTTGAGATTCCCTAATCTGGATGTGAACTTTTTAGAGTCTAGCAAGTTCATGATATGTTTGAGAAATTATCTATAGAAGTAGTGAATGATGAATTCATTTATTTGTTTATTTTAGACACTAGAAAATATCCACTTGGAATCATCATGATATATTTAGAACCATAGCTGTTTATATTTTAACATATTTAACAACAAGAGGGTACATAAATGTATGCAAGTATGTGCACTTGTATACATTTAACTGCACTCACAATCTGTTGATACTTAGGTCAATATTTGTTTGTCCAGTATTTATTGTTAAACATGTTTTCTTAGCCCAAGTGCTCCAAAGTTACTTAATTTTTATTTTTCTCATAATCAAACACATTTGTTTGATGAATTCTGCAATCTCTTGATTTTTAATTAGTTTTCTACATCATTAGAGATAAAATTTCATACTTTTAAAATTGCTATTAGATTATTATTCTTTACACAAAATATTAGGCCAGTTACATCAGCCATCCTGTTTTAAGCATAGAGGAATTAACCAATTTAGTTCTACAGAACACACTTTGTTCACTGATATCTTTACTCAATAAATTTAGTAATTGCTGTTACTACCTGGCAATCGCTACTACTGTTCCAGTTGATTGTGGCAAGACATTTATATATAAGTACTAGCTGACCCGGCGAACTTTGTTCCGCCTTAAATTTGAAAAATTCCAGTGGTTTGGGCTGTGCTATCCCGCGGGAACTAGGCAATTTTCCGGGATAAAAACTATCCTATGTCCTTTCCCGGGACTTAAACTATCTGTATACCAAATTTCAACTAAATCGGCCCAGCGGTTTAATCGTGAAAAGGTAACAGACAGACAGAGTTACTTTCGCATTTATAATATTAGTAAGGATGTATGCAGAAAAAAATCCATGAGTTATCAGACTAACTTTTCAAACATTGCCTTCATTATTCAAAGCCGCCATTACGCTATGCAATATAACTAAAATTGGAATATTGTATCAAAAGTTTAAAAAAATCTCTGTTGGTATTGTAAATGAAATGTATTACTATGAACTAATAATTTTTTAGTAATTTTTTTTAGCTATTCTATTTAACTCAATAAAATAACAAATACTTACATTAATGTTTATCATTTTCATCTCATGAACTAGTTTTCATGTATTGTTGATTCATTAAATCATAGACAATTTCAATGTGGCAGTTTATTTGCAAAGTTCACAAATTCTAAACTTATTATTACTTCCATGCTGGTCTGGGAGCAAAGGAAAAACATAGAATGTACCAGTTGCTTCTCGTCCCGCGCAGATGGTAAAAGCCCATTGAGGGAATGGGCGTAATTCTTAGGAATCATGTTATAGGCGATGCGGCTAGCAACCCATCACTATTTTGGTTCCTTTTTCCACCTATACGCCCACAATCTTGCTAAACGTGGCCTGTAGGTCTTGTTACCTTAGGCTCTGTCTACCCCGTAAGGGATAAAGACGTGATTTGTGTATGTGTGTGTATGTATGTACAAATTCTAAACTGATCTCTCATTGTATGTCAACACAGGTCGCCCTCCGGCAGCCCCCAAGTCTTACGACTACCTGCTCAAAGTCCTGTTGGTGGGAGACTCTGACGTTGGCAAGCAGGAGATACTGCAGGACCTGGAAGATGGCTCTGCTGATTCACCATTTTGTAGTGGAAGTGGTAAGAAATAAAACACAGATTTCAGTTAAACCAAACTTAAACAAGCTTTTTATATTAGACTACTATGCCCAAATTGTTCCAGACGTATGCTAGCTATGATGCTACAAATAGATGCACAAATGCACAGATACACATTTTAAACTTACAACAATCCTGTTTGCTGGGGAGGTTAATTTAAAAAAAAAAACAATTTTTTTACATCCTTTATTCATCCTAGCTCTTTAAGGCTAACAACATATTTGCAATCATCTGACATTACGGGCGTCGAAGGGTTCTCACTTACTATCAGATGATGCACTTGCTTGTTTACCACCCTACTACAAAAAAAACCAACCGACTAAGGTAAAAAAAGCAATTCTCGTCAATTATTAATTAAATAACATCATGGTATTGTGAAATTTGCGTGCAAACAGTAATAAGTGAACAAGCTTAAACTAATTTTTATGAAATTTTTATTAATTGGGACTTATAGGGATAAGTTCGCCTTTGTGCATATATTAATGTTTTTTCTTTTTTTGTGAATTGTATCTGTTTCTTTATATTTGTACAATAAAGCATTTACTTACTTACTTACTTACTTTAGAGTTTAAATAGATTATTTTTTATCCGTTCCGTAGGTATTATCCGCGTTATAACCGACAGAAGTGGGCGACAACTAATATAACTAGCACCATAAAAGATTAAAACGGATGATGACGTTAATCCTTGACTTCATACTTACCTGTTATTATAACAGTGATGCAATAATCTTTGTCACCCAGCCATAGCTATCATTTATTGTCCGCAATCAAAAACTGTTACTTCATGGACCAAGAAAGACGTAAAAATTGTGATTCTTTATTTTACCATCCCACATTTTCAAACAAAATCTCAATCTTTGCTTGTCAAAGTTTGATTGCACTGTAAGCATACGCTAAGGCGTAGTTTAACCCGGTCTCACGTATTCTGTAGTGACTTTTTATTTGGTCTGACTTATAAATGTGTTTACAGATAATAAATTTAATTTCAGCCTATAAAACGACAACCATTCTTCTTGATGGGAAGCGAGTGAAGCTGCAACTATGGGATACGTCGGGGCAGGGGCGGTTTTGTACCATTATACGCTCGTACTCGCGCGGTGCTCAGGGAATATTGCTGGTCTATGACATCACAAACAAATGGTCCTTTGATAGCATCGACAGGTGGCTCGAGGAAGTGGAAAGGGTAAATATTTTAACATTTCATTGTTAATAATGATAATATTGTGCAGTAGATTAATTAATATCTAAGTAGATGAACAAAAAGCATTCACTGTGCTACATTACATTAGAATGGGACATCCGCAAAGTAACGCCCGAATGAAACAATTATTCATCCATGCCGATGTAATTGTGTAAATTTGTTTTCACATTTTGTTGCAATTTAATGGAGTCCCAAAAGTAACTTGTATATTTTTTAATAGTTAACGCAATATCATGAATATCCCATTTAACCTTCACGTACATAATATATATAAAAATGAGCTACGTGTATTTCGTTGTAACTAGTAATTTGATGTGACATTGAAAAGATAAAAAAATCGTGCAATTTGTGTAACCACGATCCTAGTCGCAAATAGATCTGTACTGAACGGAATTCAAATAACTCCCAAGTTATCGCTTAACGGCGCGTGATAACTGTTTATAAATAAACAACAGGGTCGTCAATACCGATTTGCCTTAATTATCATGTTTTTATGCTATTCATTCATTGCAGCACGCTCCGGGAGTGCCAAAGGTTCTAGTCGGCAACCGGCTGCACCTCGCGTTCAAACGGCAAGTGCAAGAGCGCGACGCAGAAATGTACGCAGCTAAGAACCATATGGCGTTCTTCGAAGTGAGCCCGCTGTGTGATTTTAACATACGAGAGAGTTTCTGTGAACTGTCTCGCATGGCGCTGCATAGGAACGGCATGGAAAGGTTATGGAGGAGTAATAAAGGTAATTCAGTTTTTTTTTAAACCGACTTCCGTAAAAAGTATTGTTTCAGTGTTACATATTTAAACTGATTTGTGTTAGTTGGAAGGAATTATTGGAAATAGTCACGCGGAAAACTGTACTTAAAGAATGTAGCATAAAGATTGTATTAATTAAGAAAGTAATTTTAGCGTTTATTTATCCTTACAATTTTAACTTCGTCTTACGTTTACGTTATCACGGGAAATATCGTCAATTACATAACATTACATGATCGCGTTGAGATTTTTCTAATCGTGGATGGCAGTCAATCTTATCTTATTCACTATAGATCGACCGCTTAAATAAGTTCTCGCCCGCGCGGCACATGGGCGCGGGGTAGTACGACGAAGGGGACCGGGAGAGGTGCGGGCGGGTAGTGCGACTGCCGAGTGCCGACTCATTTAAGCGGTCGATCTTTAATAGTGTATCTCTGTTACCATCACATGACCCTTGCTTTATGATTTTCCCTAGTACTAAGCCTCCAGGAGTTGTGCTGCCGGGCCATAGTGGCGCGCACGTCGGTGTACGGGCTGGAGCGGCTGCCGCTGCCGACGGCGCTGAAGTCGCACCTCAAGTCGTACGCCATCTCGGCCGCGCCCAGCCGGCACCGCGCGCGCAGCTCCAAGCACCCGCACCACACCAGACTCAACTGCACCGGACGAAACTCTTGCACCATAGTATGAGTACTCACCTTGTGTACAAATCGGTGTCAATGAGTTAACTATTTTTAAAGGTTTCAAACGAAGGACTGAGTGAAAATGTTTTATAGACAGTCAGATCTGTCTTAAATCATATTTTTAAACGAAATTTTTCTAACTGCCAATTTACTGTTAAACCCTCTGATTAAGCGATTCGGAACATCACAGTGAGTATCCTTCTGGTTTATATGTATTTCGATGGTATTACGCCTACTAGAATAGTCGAACTGAATGATCCTAACACAAATACAGGCTGTTACTGACGATGGATTTGTGACTAGTTCTTAATATTAAGGTATTGTTACTTAAATGGTCATAATGTGAATATAGAAGTTACGTAATTATAACTATATGTGAATATATTGTAGCATGGCAACTGTCTTGATATATCCCACTGAATTGTGTAAACAAATATTTCTTTAGTTAATTTAATAGGCAGGTGATAATAGCAAATGTATAAGGTTTCAAATGAGTGCCATTAACTTTAATTTTGTGGCACATTTTTAGAGAATGTTTGCTGTCATATTTTTCAAACCTTCAAGTTTATTATTGCCTTATACTTCTGACGAATTGAATACGAGTTATATTTTACGAAAAGCTATGGACCTTGCCCAGCGGAATCACCTGAACCCAATTGTTGGAGTCACTCACGCTTTCAGTATTCAAGTACACATTGGGGTTACATAGCTGCACATTTTGTAGGGTTTCGTACAAGTAACCTTTGTGCTTAGCGATATAGCGTAAAAGTAATCATTTTCCCCGAAAATAAGTACAATGTTCCATACAAAGTCCGACTTGGATTGTATATCTAGCTAGCCTTTTAACTAAACGAGTCACTTATTGTCCACTATTAATAAGTTGTAGATGATAATTATATTTGTAAATATTTAACCGTTTCGAGGAACCCATTGTATACCAAAAGTTCAGTAAAAATTTCAACTTGAATTAACGCAATATATTTTCAGAAGAGTTATTTACCGTGTTAGGTATTATTATTTAGGTTTTTTAAACAATTAAATGTCACAATGAGATATTTTCATTTGTTGTACATTTTCAAAAGGTTGTGTGGTCTAGCCTAGCATGTGACGATATGTAGTTCATTTTGCATTTAACATTAGCTACATAGGCTCACTAAGCGTTGTCATTGTCAACATTATCGGACAGTCGCAATGCTGATTAGAGATTGGAAGCGTGTCAATCAATACAAGTTCGGTTCCATCCGTCCCTAGAAGGTCTGAACCATTAAGAATTCATGGCCACTTGCGTTGACTTAGTGTAACGTTTCATGTACATTACATTATACCTACCTACTATTTGATTTGACACACCGAATTAACCAAGTGCAAATTTTGTATTATTTTGTATCATACATTTGGCTAGTTGGAGTATCGTGCTGGAAAAAATTGTAAAGCTATTAATTTAATAAATTATGATACTTGACGAGAGTAACTTTGTAAATATTATTTGCTGCGAGTTGTTCAATTTTCACCTTGTGATTGATTTAGTTGATAAACATAATCCAAATACACTAATGCCAGCTAAAAGTTTGGGTTAGATTGATGCAGTCACTATCACTACTACTGTAAGTTGTGAAATACATTTAATTTATGATAATACATTTTCGTTTACTTTACATCCATGCCTGAATAATGAACAGAGGTAATTTATTGTACTTAACGAAAGTAAGCCGAGAAAATTATATTGGTACACTTACCATACATACATACACTTATTTATTCCTTACGGGGTAGACAGAGCCTAAGGTAACAAAACCTTAAGGCCACGTTTAGCATGATTAAGGGCGTATAGGTGGAAAGGGAAATCAAAATAGTGATGGGTTGTTAGCCGCATCGTCTATATCATGATTTCTAAAACTTTCGCCCATTCCCTCGATGGGCTTTTACTATCTGCGGGGGAAGGGAAGCAACTGGTAAATTCTATGTTTTTTCTTTACTGCCAGACCAGCATGGAAGAACACTTACCGATAGTCATAAACAAAACTAATTATTTCTTGGGATACAATAACGGTGACCCATGACAGCATGTTTGCCTTGACATACTTGCTGAACCTACTCGCAATAAGTTTTCTATGAACGAGTCCAGCGCATCTTGATATGCTACAAAACATCTGACGAGCGTCATAGCTCCCCCACAACTGAGTATGAGAGTTGCGTGAAATGCAAGGACCCGCGAAAAGTAATCAATAGAATACAACATGCGCCCTACAGCACAGCACACGGAACTGTCAGTAGTGGAGTAGACAAACAAAGCTTATATTTCGTAGTGGATATGCTTTAGAGATACAAATATCACAAATGTTTGATAGAACCAAGCAATGTAAACTGTCGCACAAAATGATGATTCGCCTAAAGAATTTTTTGTATATTTTTAATTTGCGTCAAGGCGCAATTCTCATCGCCGTCCATCAAATCGTAAGTCTACGTCGAATTAGCATTAAACATCATGAATACCTGGGGATATTCAGAAATTCCGATTGCTATTTCCTTTTTTCAGGCGCTTTCGTCTTTCATACTAGTAATTTTGTTAGTTGGCATTTCACACGTCGGTGAGATGTTGACGATGCTTCACGTCGACATGGAGGACGATGCGGAGCGTCGAGGGCTTTACGAGGTGACCGACGGGGAGCAGATGACCTTCCACGAGGGAGACGTTATCAGTACTAACAACCAACGGAGATTTGCCAAAGCACGGCATCTAGCATCAGGTAGTTATGTAAAGACTTTTCAACTCTTCAACTCAGTCATCTGAGAAAACATGAACGTAATTTAGGGTGTGTATACTTATTGTCAGGACGCGATCATAGAAGCTTAATGCTTTTCTTTATATAACCAACTTCTAAAATGTGCTATCGAAAAAAGTTATTACTGACCCATTGTGGAACCTTGTCACAGTAAATGTTAGTGACGTTACATTGAATTGGCAAATAAAATCGTGAATACGTTCTACGGTAGGTCAAGAATCAATTTGTCCGACAGTAAGTAGTACCTGATTAGGTAAAGTATTGCAAGTCAAATCTTTCGTGGCGCGTTGTTACTTAAATTCCTTTTAAAACTAGTCAAAAAGCAGATCCAGTGCCACTTCAATTCTTAGAAATAATGAGCTATCCATTCGTTCCGTCTAATCTTAAGGGGCATATTATATATTGTGCCCATGCCCTGATCTTACATCCCCAAAGAAAATGTCGAAATATAGGTAATTCTTTTTTCACCTAGGTACTAAAGGGGAACTTAAATTTTAAGCCCAGCAGTGGATTGTTGCCAAGGCAGGTTTTCCGCTGCCTCCTCTGGCGACAGGCACTGGTTAGTCATAGCCATCCCAATAATATATATACTTCAAGCCTCTTATCTCATCTTGCAGTGACAGTAATATTCCTGTACACCAGCACGATCCTAACCTCCATCTACCTGATGTGCTGCATTTCGCTCCTGTACGGCGCCGTGAAGTACAAAAGGGAGTACGTCCTGCCGTGGATAATGGCGGCGTGCGTGGGCGTGGTGCTGCTCATCGTCGCCATCGTGGTTGGCGACGGCTATCCGTGTGTCGTGCATCTCTTCGGGGGACATCATTTTTACCGTTAGTATTTAAATATAGCGACGTTTTACAACGGAGTTCAACCATTCGACCAATAGGTGGCATCACACGAAACGATCCAGCTCGATCCATTTTTTGCTCGCGAAAATCCTATATAGCAAATTTTATCGAAATCGTTGGAGCTGTTCCCGACATCACGTCATTTCGAGATCAATGTTTGTTTACCTATATATTTTAATGTAGGTACATTTTTATATAAAAATTACTCTTTTAATAGTAAATATATCTACCATGGGATAATATATAGACGGAATAATTCAGCTAATTTCGGGGTTACCTCCCTAAGTCGAGCCAAGCAATGCGATTACCTCATTTAACCCCATCATAAGATTTACTGTGAAAAGGTTCTATGATTCAACTAGTTCGAATAAACATTGACTTCGTTCCAGACTTCGGCTGCGGCCTGTTCGTGCTGACCTTCATCTACGCCATCTGCGCGGTCAGCAGCTTCGCTCTGGAAACGGGCGGCGGCCGCTGCGCCCGCGCAGTGCGCAGCGACGAGCGCGGCGAGAGGCTCTTGCTGCTCGACCACGCAGCACATTCGAGCCTGCTCTCTGCAGCACAGCTTAACAAACTCACGCACGGCACACGAACTCATTTTGTGTAAATTACTGGGATATGTTTTTAACTCCGCCTTACCATGTATAGCTTGGGTACAAATTATGATTTTAAAATCCTTGTACTTATCTATGTACTTGGGGCATTTAACCTTTTCGACGCCAACGACACATAATATCAGCACCGCAGGTTCAACACCAACGACCTTTATAGCCGTCCATCTCAATAAAGAAGTCTGGCGTATGGGTGACATCTCTTGTATTTGACGTGGCAGCGAAAAGGTTAAAACTGGTGGCTATATTGCGTAACGCAACGCGTATAACATTATAATCGCATTCGGCGCTTTTTTCTATAAACGGTGTCGGCGATAGATAGAATGAAATGGACGATTATGATGCGTTCATTAGAGAATAAGTGAGGAAAATCATCAACTAAATCACTGAGCTGAAAGATCATTACATTACATTATGCGTGCCTCGCCCTCGCGTGACTGACCCTATCTAACCTGATTCTTTATCGTTTCACAAAAAGAATGGTGAATGCGATTATGATTCCAAGTGCGTTTGATAATAAGGCCCCAGGGCCCAGTTGCTTAATAGAGAAGGTATAGTGCATTGGGGTAAATTCGAAATTGGGGGAATTTCAAAGCTCGTGGATATCCACTTAACGGGGTACAATTACACAATCTAGCAACGCTTACCTAGAAGCTCCAACTTTGGCGTCTAGATAAGCGTTGCCAGATTATAGAATTGTTCCCCGTTTAGTGGATATATGCACGATTTTTGAAATTCCCCCACTTTCGAATTTACCCCAATGCACCTTACAAGTAAATAGTACTATCGATTTTGTGTTGAAATTCATTAAATAGTATTTGTTTGGGCCATATTATTGGGCCTGATTAACATGCATAGTGGCGACGAGTTAAAGACATACGATCCATGTATTAATTGGCTTTAATTATGTCATAGCATGCTAGAACAGTTGATGCAACTATGCCGTCTCAAAGCCTAACTAATCTCCGGTAAAAATAGCATAGTTATTTAATTCATGTGTAAGTATAAAAACATGTATTATCCTATACAATTTACAATGATCAACGATTTTACAACACACTGTAGTTGCATCAACATTTCAGTTTATTTTTTTGGGTTTTGCTTACAAGTGACTCTGGTATAAAAAATATGGCTTAGCTGAGTAAGCAATAAATGAATACAAGATGGGATTTAAGAGTCATACATAAGTTGGCGTCCAAATAATGCATTGTAGCTGACGCATAGATTCTATGGCGGTTAGATGTTTTGAGTATAATTACTTATCAATTGTGATATTTTAAATAACTACAAAAATATATACGCATAATTAAAAGCGAAACGTACAAAACAGATTACTAAAAACCTAACAGAAATTTAATGAAATAAATTATTTTGTAATTATGTTTTAAAATTATAAATACTCTTTAGCTAATGTTTAAGAATGCTTGTTATATAAATTAAAAAAATGAGTAGGTACCTAAACAGTTATCAGCAAAACAATACTTAAAGTTAAATAGCTTCAAAAATTCTATTATAAATAATAATAAAGATGAATTCATTTGTAACCATGTTTTTATTTGACTACTAAGTCATTTTATTTAGTGGTAACATTAAATCTTATTTACAGGAATATATCGACCTACACCCATACTTCCATTTACAAAATATTGAAATAACAATCAGATAACAACAGGTATCTATAGTGATTATAGTTTGATAACAGTTCCAAATGTTTAAAAAACATTTTTGAATAAGAACATGTAACATACATATCTTACACAGTATAAGACTTATTTTTATGAGTAGTTATCTTAGATTACAATGGTACACTCAAACCTACTGACTCTATCTACTGTGGAGCCATTTACCAATTAATGTCAGAAAATCATTACAAATTGTGCTGTGACAGCATTGTATAATGATCCCTTTATTGGTATCCACAAATAAAATTATTTGAGTATACACATTCAGTATTGCTTAGCTTCTACTTAAAAAGTATGGAAGACATTTTATCATTGCTGTGCTACACTCGAAGTAATTATGGGGAGAAAATCGCATTGAAATGTTCATTAGGTGAAAATATAGGTAGTAAGTATTGGGTTTGACCAATGACTGATCTCCTACATTTAGAGACACAGAAATTGCATAAACTACACACTTAAATAAAGTATTGTGAAGGTATGAACTGAACTTGTTTTATTGGACTAAATAGTTTTTATTTTGAGTGTAGCATGTTAATATAGGTATCAGACACGAATTCTACTTCATGTTAAGTTATTACTTATTACTATCCCCAGCGTCAACTCTGCCTCGATAACGGATCACTGACTGTCCCATGCAGAGGGTTAGGGTCCGGTATGGAGCCAGTCACAAGCCCGGGAAAAAGAGGAGTGCACAGGTCGCGCTGACATATCGACATCATACTGGTATAGCAGCGCGCCCCGTAACAAACCCCTAGGGCCAGAGGTGGGAGGACGTGCCGGAGACCCTCACAGCCGGCTGTGGGCAGCGGGGGGTGGGTGCGGATTGGGCTCGCGAGCGGTCGCGGCCACACTGTGGGAAAGAGGAGACAAGCAAATATGTCCTCACCGAGTGCGTCATGTACGCGGCAGCGCGGCGCCAAGCATTCGGGAGGGACAAACTGGTGGAGGACAAGCTAAGAGATGTCCTTATGTTCGGCAGGAGAATAAGAAGATTCGAGGAGAGTTGCTGTGTGGGAGCACTGCTGGGACAGTAACCGGAGGCTCCAAGCAAGGGGAATTGGGCTGAATGATCGTCACAGCGGATCAACAGCCCGCCTGACCCAGCCCAGACTTCCCCACAACATCATCATCATCATCATCCCCAGCGTCCATTTTCCAAAGGCCTTTGGATACCTTTGAAGCCTCTGGCTAAAATAAACTTCTCTGATGACTCCGACCTACTGGCTTTAGGTTTTAAAATTTTAATATTTTTGTAAAACCTTTCCAAGTCCATCTCTAGAATCGGTACTTCCTTACCATCCCATACTTTGAACAGCAGGTTGCCATCAATTCGTGTGACTAGAGCTGCAAACCTAATTGCCATGTAGCAGAGGCCCAAAATTCTGTCTTTGTCTAGCTCCCGGACACCCGTGGCACTGGGAGCCATGTCTGACAGCACTAAGTCTACTTTATGGCCGGCTAAAGCCTTTACTACTTTATCATGTGCTTCAATAGTGGAAAAATCCATATTGTTTAGTATTGTCGCTCCCTGCAACAAATAAGGTTGTAAATGAAATGATATGTTAATTACTTAAGTCATTAGGAGCAAAGCTTAACTGTGTACATACCTCAATAGGAAATATTTGTAACTTATCAATGGCCAACACATGGCCTTTGGGTTTTTGAGGATCTGCTCCATCAGCATTTGTTTTCTGGACTGCAACTTGAGTCCAAGATCCAGGCGAAGCTCCAAGATCGATTACAGTAAGACCCGGCGTCAATATGTTCGTTTTCTCGTTCATTTCGAGCAATTTGAAGGCACTTCGACATCTAAACAGAAATAAGTTGAACAAATGCTAGCAGTGTAATATTAATAATGGTGATAATTGACATTGTAATGAATAGTTACCTATAGTTGCATATTTTAGCCTTTTCGACGTAAGGGTCTGTTTTCTGACGACTTAACCACTGCTGAGAACTTTTCAATCTTTTGAGACAATTAACTAAGAAACACATTTTTGTATAGCTTAAAGAAGTGTGCGCAATCGCGCGCGATGTCCACATTGTTTAAAAATAGATACTTTTTCTGCTTAAATTCCTATTTACAATAAAAATACATACACTAGCTGTAACCAATTCATAAGTATAAAGTAATGTCAAAATTGACAAATGTGAGACTTGTGTTTTTAATTTTTTTACATTTGGTGAAGACAAAAAAAAGTAACCATTCAACTTAATAGTATGGAATTTTATTCCTCCCTGAACAGTAAAAAAATAATTTAAGATTACGACAGTAAGATAAGATTGATGAATAAATAGTAAGACGCTTATAATATTTTATTTTTGTGTAGATTATATTGTCTTCCTAAGACAAAGAACGTCTAAATGAAATTACATCCGACATTCGAAACAATGTTTTTATCCTCCAGTTAAAAATTGCTATTTAACCGAAGCTGAGCAGATGTTTGGCTGTATAGACCATGTTTTCTTTGCCTATTCCAGGAGTGAAAAAGAAACAAATAAAACGTTTTTTTTTTTTTTTTTTTTTTTTTAATTTTTTACGTGACTTTTGACAAATAAAACGAGATATGGAGTGCTGCCATGTCTACTATTTTTTAGCTAATTGGTACCTATCAATATCTGACACGGTCTGTTTTATCAAAACACGCGCAGCAGAACTAAAGCAGTTGTTTTATTTTTAATGCTTTGTGCAAGTAAAAAGAATGATTTGATTTGAAAGCGCACTAATACTGACACAAAAAACAATCATTCACGTTTAACTTAATTTTGTAAAACCGAACCAATAGTATTCAGAGAGTATTTTTGAGAATACTCACAGGAACAGCCTGCACTGGTAAAATGTGGCAATATTTGAATACGTCGGTCTGTCAAAATAGTTCGGATAATTATGAACTCCAGTTTACTTATTAGGCTGTACTGCTTAAATGTACATATTTAGTAATACAAAATTCTTAGTATAGTATATTGGCCACTACATGCCGCTCTATCGAGCGCGCTCTATAATCGCGGTATCGAAATGTTCCCGAAAAAATACTTAAGGGTTGTTTAATTTTTTACACGTCATCAAAAAGCCGTCGCTTGAATCCGATCTAGGGTGATGGGCAACAAGCTTTTTTGGAATTATACGTTGTCATGCAATTTTAATATTAAAATTAATTAAATTATGCCATTGTAGTTTTCTGATTTCTATTTCAGAAAAGCACGAAACAAGCTTCAACTATCAAGTGCCATACTGGACTCGTATTTATAAATCCTCGCCTACGGCTTAGATTTCAAACCAACTCGCTTAGTATAGCTTACTGGTCTCTTCAGTAATGTGAAATGGTTGTGGCTAATATTTAATTCGTTGACTTGGCAGCATTGCAAATGTCATTGTCAGTTGGTCAGTCATGTCAAATTTGAGTACATTGCACGGCGCGCGCTTTTGTTGTGACTTTGGTCTACGAGTGTGATTCCTGCTGTAATTATTTTCTTTACGATGAAGTATTATGATCTATACCGCGTCGGAATGCTTTATTTATAATGAATAAACAAGTCAAGCATGAAACTTTTACTTAGAAGCGGGTATAACCTAAACCGGCGAATTGCTTCAGTATTGTGTACAAACAAAAACAATCACTGTACACCCTATTCCACTCCTGTAACGGAGAAGATGAAATTTTTAAACGTTGCTGAAAAAAATGACGCCGCTAAAAACATTGCCTTACATCTTTCCCGAGGATCATCCAGAAGGGTAAATATTATTTAAATAATGAAAAACTGTCTCAGAACGCAAACACTTATATTAATTTTTGGCAATTTCCAGCGGGAAGGACTGTCGCAGTACAATAAAATCTACGAATTTGAATCTGAAGTCAATCGCCAGAAGGCTGAAATGGTGATGACCTCTGTGTCTGGTCATCTGTTGGCATTAGAATTTGTGGGTTCCTACAAGCACTGGCAGTCTTGCAATCCACTGGTTCTCTTTGATGCACCAGTGTTTAAATATTGCCCTGATAACTATGAAAAAATTAAGGTTGGTAACTTTTAGACCTCAAAATTAAATATCAGAGTAGTGAGTTAATTTTATCAATAGACATCAATTAGGATGTTATCACTAGCCTAGGAGAGAAGTATAGGTAAATCAATACAAAGTTACAAGGCCACCCCCTGTCATTTGATTCTGCTATATAAATAAAAATGAATTGGTTTTCGTTAGTCTCTCTAAAACTCGAGAATGGCTGAACCGGTTTGTCTAATTTTAGTCTTGAAATATTTGTGGAAGCCCAGGAATGGTTTAAACGGTGAAAAAATACTGAGAAGCCATGGGCAACAACTAGTTTACCATAAAAAAACTCGACAATAATTTACTTATAATGCAAGCAATGTTTATTACTTACTACAATATATATATCTGATTGAATCATTCTCATTCTTATACTATTGATTTCATTAATAAGAACCACCTGTTTAAAATAATGCCATGGCATGTTCATGTGAAATGTTATTTGAAATGAAGCAAACATGTACTAATGTTGTATTAAACTCTAGAAAACTTTAGAAAGAGAGGTCCGCAGCTGCCACGGCCTCATAATATGGACAGATTGCGACAGAGAAGGTGAAAACATTGGCTTTGAAATAATTCAAGTGTGTACGGCCATCAAGAGCAACCTCCAAATATTCAGAGCTAAGTTCTCTGAAATCACAGCTGTGTCTGTGAAACGAGCCCTGCAGAACTTGGAACAGCCCAATAAGAACATAAGTGATGCAGTTGATGTGAGGCAAGAGCTGGATTTGAGAATTGGTTAGTAGTTATCATGGGCGTACGCAGCGTGGGGCAGGGGGGGGCAGCTGCCCCCCCCTGGATAATGTTGACGTCCGTACTAATTATGTATCTTATCTAGTACGTATTTTATCTATTTTAATTTATTTTTTTTAAGCACCTAGCTTATAAAAAATCTGATTAGCCCCCCCCTGGCCCAGAACCTGGGTACGTCCATGGTAGTTATTATTAAATAACCAGGAGTAGGTTGCTATTGAAAATATGATGACATTAAAAAACTGCAACAGACGCAACACAACTGTATGGCTAGATCAAGAGCCTGCAAAAGCTGTGTTTTGTGTGAGTTATCTAATATTTTTACGAGGCTTCAGTGCACTTGTGTGACTATGCCAGCCTCATTGGATGTCCCTTGGGCCAAATTCATCAAACACTCGCGTGCCCACTACCAGATTCTGTAAGAAGTAGATGGGTACTCTATCTCACGCGACCATGTTAGGCTGGCTACGCTGCAGTGTCTCTTTGATCATTGTTACTTATTATAGAGTTGTCTCAATCACTTACCTTCAATTCATAGTTTTTTAGATGGCTAAGGCTGATTTGTTATCTGAATGAAAATACGTTCTCGTTAAAGTTCTTGTACAGTAAATTTATTATGGAATATGATATAATTTCAGGTGCTGCTTTCACTAGGTTCCAAACGTTACGGTTGCAGAAGGTGTTTCCAAGCAAACTGGCCGACAGCCTGGTCAGTTACGGCTCCTGCCAGTTCCCCACACTTGGGTTTGTGGTGGAAAGATATAGGGCTGTTGAAAATTTTGTTGCTGAACAATTCTGGAAGATCAAAGGTGATAGAAAAAAAATAATTACAAGTTATTATTCTTCTTGCACACACCCAATTTTTACATGTGTTTCGCATTTAATAAACACAAACACCAGTATTTGTTGGAGAAGAAAAGCAACCACAATTTCCACACAAGTATCACATCATACTTGACTATAGTGTGTTTCAGTACCTTAGTTTCTCAGCAAGGCTATTACAAGAGTGCGCAAGAGATTGACTATCCATCTCTTTCTAGATCGGACAGTAAGAAAAAGAGGAGCAGTGTATCTTTGCGCGCGATAGCTCTCGCACGCACTTGTGATAGCCCTGCTATAGGTATTACAAACAGAATGCAGATATATGTTTAAACTACATTAATGTGTGATACAGTTTGTGTAAAAGTTGACTTAAGTCCTTAGATCTACTGATGTGTAGGCCGACCGATTAAATGAGTCCTCGCCCCCGCGTAGCCGGGGCGCGGGGTGGGACGAGAGAGGTACGGCCGGGTGGTGCGGCTGCCGCCCGAGAACGGTCTCCTTTGTCGTCCTACCTCGCGCCCCTTTGCCGCGCTGGCAAAGACTCATTTAAGCGGTCAGTATATAATGCTTTTAATAAAAACAAGATGCATGTGTTAAAAACAAAAGCTGATGTCTTGTAGTGAACCATACAATGAACAACTTGAGTGTGGACTTCAATTGGGAGCGCATCAGGCTGTTTGACCAGGAAGCTTGCCAGGTGCTGCAAGACATTTGCTCCGAGAACCAGACAGCCACAGTGTGTGAGGTCAAAACTAAACCCAAGTCCAAGTGGCGACCACTGCCTCTAGATACTGTAGTAAGTTAACTCATATATTTAAGTTAATTAACATCTAATAGTTACAGGTAACATATTATTTCGCTTTAATTCAACCCTTGACGGTATGCTATCTTCGAAAAGTTAAAATTAGTAGCTGTGATCAATAGTTGTGGAAAGTTTACCACATAGGTATTACGAATGTGTGCGGCGACAGCAGTCCTGATAGTAATTTAGACTTGAGGCACTTTTACTTTTATATTCTATTCCAATTTCCAATATCACAATCCGTCGCTCAAATTAGTTTTAACTTTTTTCAGGAACTCGAAAAATCAGCATCCAGAAAACTGAGAATCAATGCCAAAGAAACAATGAAGCTGGCTGAAAAGTTGTACACTCAAGGTTTTATCAGTTACCCCCGTACCGAGACAAACGAGTACCCAAAAGAAATGAACTTGGGCCAGTTAGTTGGGCAGCAGACTGGGGACCCTAATTGGGGATCATTCGCGCAGGGGATACTCGATAGTGGGGGACCGACGCCGAGGCAAGGAAACAAGAGCGACAAGGCCCATCCACCGATACACCCTACCAAGTATACTAATAGTATGTTGTTTTAGTTAACATTGATTATTTTCAACATGAAACTACCGTGAGACTCAATCATAATTACACATAAACGGATAACTCACGTATAAAAGTCGAGTGATGCTCGACATGTTTCGGACTATTTCGAAGTCCTTTTTCCAAGAGCGCTCGCCCCGGCGGCAGCGACACGAACATTTTAAACCACGAGTCATAAAACACACCCACAAAAAATCCCAACGTAAAATATTTTACTCTGAACACCATCGCTGATACGCGATTGAAACAAGTCTTTTGAAAAATATATGTCTTTACCCGGCCTGTTTAGGTACTTAAGGTACAGGCCTCTCAGAATGAGTAAGCTTGGGCTGTTGTTCCCACGCGGACCCAGTTTACTTTAGTGATATCTAAAAGGCATATACATAACTCAATGGGCTCATATCTTATAAACTTATTGACACTAGTCCATTGCTATACGCACGAATATTGGAGTGATTTTTTCTAGTATAAACCCCGTTTCCATCATATTGTCCAGATCTATCCGGCAACGAGCAACGTCTCTACGAGTTCATAGTGCGCTCTTTTCTCGCGTGCTGTTCAAAAGATGCGCAAGGGCAAGAGACTACCGTCGTCATAGACATAGCGAGCGAGAGGTTCACCGCCAACGGACTCATGATCACAGCTCGGAACTATCTAGAAGTGTACCCTTACGACAAGTGGTCGTCTAAGGAAATTCATGTTTACGAGGTACCTACTATCCTAATAGAGTGGCAAACGAACAACGGTGTTGTCTGATGGTAAAGTGAGTACTATGACCCAGGGACAAACCCATAGTAGTATAGTACAGTGCAGGTGGTAGAGTATTGACTAGGCAGCAGTGCCTGCGCTGCTGTGTTTGGCGTGGATTGGCATATGAGGTATTTTATATCAGCCCGCTCAGCAGAAGGCAAACCGAATGGCATTTAACAAGCCTTTTCCTCTAATTCTGCGCAGTAAAAGTGTCCACCTGCCTTAAAATAGGCCAGCCGATGGGAATCGAGTTCTATGGACGCCACGCCACTGATGGGTAGTGATGATTACCTATTTGAAAAAAAACCTTTTCATAAATGGCGACTCCAACTTTCAGGTCGGTCAAACGTTTACCCCTACGAACATAGACATGGTAGAGGGCAGCACGCAACCTCCGCATTTGCTCACTGAGGCAGATCTTATAGCGCTCATGGAAAAACATGGAATAGGTAAAGAACTATGGTTACTATATAAGATACTAATTGTTGCTTGTTATTCGTACCTGCCGCTGGAAATCTGCACTCTCGCGGAATAAAAACTAGCCAATGCTGATGAGGGATACTGTGGCCTTCTATTTTTGTTATCTTTTTTTTAGTACCTAAGTTTAGCTTCAGTCAAACCCAAGCTCGGACGTTTGACTTATCGAAATTAAATAAGTGCGAAATCACAAATATTTTAAATTAACACACACACGCGAAGCAGTTTAATAGTGTGTGTGTGAATCCCAATCCACGGTGGGCCCTCGTGGGACATTCTGAAAGCACGTCCGTGCCCGTTTAACTTCAGATCAATATACAAGGTGCCTAAAAATTTTTCTGGAATATTTCAACCGGTTACTTTAATCAAACACTTCTGTAAAACATTTTCATCATAGTTTTAGATACATAATTAAGTCACCCCTTGACGCCGTGCACTTTGAACAGCGACCAATGCAAATATTTGTCAACCACAATTAAAAAATCCTATGAAACATTTTATAGCCGTGTTCAATCAAACACATCGAACCACCTGCCGTTGTATTCTGGATTAACCTTTTCGACGCCAACGACACATATATCAGCACCGCAGGTTCAACGCCAAAGACCTATGTCCATTACTTCAATGCAAAAGCAACCTTCATTCAATCGGCTTTAGGTTCAACTTAAGGCATCAATAAAGAAGTCTGGCGTATGGGTGACGTCTCTTGTATTTGACGTGGCGGGGAAAAGGTTAATGTAAAGACACAGTGTAGACTCCTAAAGCTTTAGTTTAGAACATGAAATGTCAACCGTTGAGCTTGTTACAGGCACTGACGCAACGCATGCGGAGCACATAGAAACTATAAAGAACCGTTCATACGTAGCGCTCGCCGATGCGATACACTTCGTGCCCGGCCTCCTCGGCATGGGACTGGTGGAAGGTTACGATGCAATGGGGCTGACTATATCCAAGCCGCATCTTAGGGCGCAGTTGGAAGCGGACTTGAAAGCGATCAGCGAGGGCAGAAAACAGCCGCAGGCTGTGTTGGCTGAGCAGGTATGTGTAGAGGGATAATGTATGCGTGATAAGACAGTGGTGGTACGACCTCGTGTCAATGTTCGTCCGAATCGCTAATACCGTCTTACTCGTTAATCCGCCAAGCAGTTCTTGCGCTGCTCTGTTCCGGCGTGGAGAGTAAGACAGCCGGTGAAATTACTGGCACACGAGTAATTCTATCTTAGCCTTCGAGTCTGGCAACGCATTTGCACGATTGCAAAGCTTGGCTAGTGTTGCGGGTGTCCGGCAGTGGTGCTCATTTCATTTACTAGCAGGTGACCTAATGGGTTGTTTGCCTTCCTGGTAAAAAAAAATGTAGAGAAAAGTCTTGTAGTGCAGGGTAAACTTGAGAGTGCAGGAGCGCTCGACAGATCACCAATACGTTAGATCGATCAAGTTAGAACTGTATCGATAGTTAATAGTCCACTCCACGAATTCACAGTCATCCAAACGGTACCCTAGGCCACTAGAACCTTTTCACAATCAACGTATTGTGAAGCTTGCCACCACCCCTCATGTGATTACCACAACCACTCTGCCAAGAGTGTGACGATGAAGAAGAAAACAAAAAAATGTGTGGCTATAAGATATAATAGAAACAAACTTCTCTTAGTTGTACAAAATTTGTACAACTTGTTGAATTTCGATCACATTTTTCATTTTGATGCTTGTCTCTAATGTGTAATGTTTTAGAAATATTTGCTTTGTATAGGTAGCAAAGTATAAAGAAGTGTACGTGACGGTAGCGGAAGAGGCGAACAAGATCGACGCCGCGCTCGCCGAACGGTTCTGCGAACGCCCGGCGCAGTACAACCCGGGCACTGACGCTCTACCTATCGACATGCCTTCAGGTACACATACCATTTCCATTCCAGTTTGTATTGTTTTACCCGGAGACCTCACCTGTTGAACATAAGTCTCCCTTGCATGCACGATAAAAGGCTTAGACAATACTATGGCAAAATAAAAATGAAAAATGAATATACATAATATATACCTACATACCATCTTCCCTAGATAGTTTACAATAAGTATTATTTGTTGGTGCTTACTTTGTAAATTTCCTCAATGAACTTTTTTTCTGTATTGCTTAGAATAGAATAGAATCGTTTATTGCAAGTCACATTACAGTTTAACGGTTCATAATCATAAAGTTGTACAGATGTGACACCCGGGCATAGCAACATAAAGAAGCTTATTTTGTGGTATTCCATTAAGTGTTGAACTTTCGAGTTTTTCGGGAGGTCGTCTTATGTTCCGATGTACAGACCTACTAACAAATATGCGTTGAAATAGTTGGCATTGAAAGAAGACTGCTGTATCTTTGTGGTGATTGATTGAGATAAATATTTGAACAGCTTCATCCCTTTTGATGTCGTATGGAATTAACGTTTTTTTGATATATCGGGTCTATGTTGCAGCATTAAAATGTCCAAAGTGTGGCTCGGACATGGTGGTGCGACAAAAGAAGAACAACGCAGACGAGTTTTACATTGGCTGCCTCTCGTACCCGAACTGCAAAAACGCTGTCTGGTTCCCGACCATCGTCAAAACTCTACAAGTTTTAAACGACAGTTGCTCTACGGTGAGCTTTTGTTCATTACTTTCTAGTATTAGTTTATAGTGTCCGACCGAAGTTTCGGTTTCGGTTTCGGTTTCGGCCAATTTCGGCCAAAAAAGTGATTTCGGCCGAAGTTTCGGTTTCGGCCAGAATCCGGCCGAAACCTTCGGCCGGGCCGAAATTACTTCGCGGCCTCTCGCGGCTGTCGCATCGGGAGCATTCGGCTTAATTCGGGCGCGTAAAGTAAAAGTACAAATTGAAATATGTACTCTAAGCTCCAGGAAGGACTACAAAATAGTCCGAAACATGTCGAGCATCACTCGACTTTTTATACGTGAGTTATCCGTTTGTGTAATTATGATTAAAGTCTCACGGTAGTTTCATGTACCTATATCTATTTTCATTAAAATAAACGTTTTTTATTTTGTTTAACAAAAAAAGAAACGTTCTCAAATAAGAAATCCTTGCAATAACCTTTTCCTTACGATTTGTACAGTAATTTTTAATATTTTGATACGTCTTCAAAAATTTCGGTTTCGGTTTCGGTTTCGGCCGAAATCAGAAAAAAACCGAATATTCGGTTTCGGTTTCGGTTTCGGCTAAAAATCGTGTTTCGGTCGGACACTATTAGTTTATTACTTAACAATATTTACAAACGAAGTAATTAAAAATAAACTTAAAAATGTAAATTCTTGACGTGATAACGTCTTATAAATCGATGAACGCCGGCTGCACTCACGAAAAAGCATGACTCATTGCGTTATGTTCCGCGTGACGTCAGAGTGCAAGCGAGAGAGCGGAACAAGCGATAGAGAGGTTTGAATATGTTTCTTTATGATTATCACGTAAAACTATCATTCGTAAACCGACTTTGTTTAGTACAATCGGCATTGCGACTTCCACCTTTTTTATCTATCCAAAATTTATACTAGTTATATCGCCTCCTGTTTTGCATAGCCATTACGTTTATTTGGAATTCTAGAGTAAGCTAAACTTTCTTTGTCTTCAAACCAATGATAAAATTGCTCGAGTTTCCACAAACCTTTTTATAATTTTATAGAAAATCAGTTGAGATCTTTAATTATTTGATGGGCATAAGAAGTGTAACGTTTCTTTCACTTTTCAGTGCGGACCCAACTACAAGAAACTAAAATTCGAATGGCGGAACAATTCAATAAATCACCTCTATCCGCCACCTTATACGTGCTGTATCGGCGGATGCGATACGACGTTCCTAGAACTCATGAAAATTAACATTTCTAGTGTCAAATCTGTACCCGAAAGGTCACAGAGTTCGAATAACAATAGTAATTCGACTAGAACCATGAGTGACTCCAATCGATCGACTTTACCCAGAACCAATAGTGTAGAAGTTTTGCCAGCGCGACAGAATTGGAACCAAACCACAAATAATGCTCCGAATCAAATTGTAAATCGAAATCAACCGAGGCAACCTCAACCAAATCAGCCAAGGCAATTTATGCCTCCGCCAGCTGCTAATACAACTCAGAATAGACCAAATGCAGGAGCTATGCCTACACCAAGAACAAGCGATGGCGATGACAACAACGTGCTGTGTGGTTGTAATCAACCCGCCATAATGCTTACTGTAAGGAAACAGAATGCAAATTTCGGTAAGTACATACATAAATCACGTCGTTTTTCCTTACGGGGTAGACAGAGCCTAAGGTTGTATTAAGTGTCAGTTATCTATGAAACAGGCCCTAAATCTGTATAGGTAATTTCCGACCACCATTTTCTTTTCTGTCTTTTAAAAGTCGAAAACAATGGTTACCAAATTAAAACGTAATTGGATTGGTTAGATAGAAAAAAGGGTTTATTCCGTTTTTGATTATTATCCATAATTTTACACACGTTAAAAAAAAGGGGAATCTAGAAAACCTCAATCCTATTCAAAACTTCCAGGTAAACAGTTCTACAAATGCTCAATCGGCAAAGAGAATGGGGGCTGCGACTTCTTCCTCTGGGCGCCAGAGTCTCAGACCTCGCAGCCGGCGCAACACTTTGACACTCCTCCCGCGTCCAACGCGTGGGGCAGCGACCCGGCTCCAAGCAGCAACACCAGCAATACCAGGGGATGGGGCATAGCGCCAAGTTTCTCGAGGGACAGTTTTCCGGGGAATGATGATGACGTCATGTGTAATTGCGGGCTGCCGTGTAAAAAGTATGTAAATTCAGCTACATATTCATGTCTGGTATCTTTTAGTGCAGGGATGGCCAACTTGATTAGACCCAAGATCTCCTGTTTACTAACGAAACCTTGTGCGATCTACCAATTACGTACTTCATGAAACCTTAAATCAGCAGTTGGTGATTAGGTTGCGCAGTCTGGTCCACATATTTATATTTTTTGCCTTGCCGCGATCGACTGGACTAACAGGCGCGATCGACCGGTCGATCGCGATCGACCCGTTGGCCACCCCTGTTTTAGTGCAATATTGTTACTAAAAGTTGGCTGAACACATTTTTAGACACACACAAATCTAAAAGTAACACGTTCGATTCTGTTAGTCTGTCTAGTTGTATTAAGTCAGTATTACCGTGTAGTACTAGTAAAGTGTAAATTATTAAACGGGAATAGTATTAAATCCAAAAAGTAAATATATTATGTTCACGAACAAAAAATATTTACCTTTCTACTCCGCTACTTGAAATGGACCTCCGTAAAGTAACTCCTGATTCAATAAGATATTTAAATAAATGTTGTTACAAGTACCATCTAGGTATGCGAGAAGTTTTGAACTCATGAGTGATTTTATTGCAGAATAACCGTTCACAAAGAAGGACCTAACAAAGGCCGACCGTTCTACGGATGCCCTAAGGAATTCAACTCGCGATGTAACTTCTTCCAGTGGGCCGACGCGTCAGGTGGCGGAGGTGGTAAGTGACGTCGAATTTTAACTATCATTGTTTGAAACCTACTTAAAATTTTCTATATTAACTTTTTAATCTTTAGGAGACTGGGGCTCCAGCACTAGTACTGTGACTCGTGGGCGCGGCCGGGGACGGGGCGGGGGGACGCGGGCCGCGGGGGCTGCGGGGGACGACGCCCCGAGGACCAGGAAGTGCGGCCTATGCCGCCAGGAGGGACACACGAGAGCTCGCTGCCCTAATAACAACTCTAACTAAACAGTTGCGGGGTTAACATAGTCAACGATATAGACTGCGATAGCGAAGAATAGAAAACGGACAAAAAGAAAACTAAACATCGTCACCTCTATGGCAAAACCAAAATCGTATTTTTCAAGGGAGCGTTTTGAAAGTTCACCAACTATTACGATAATTGCCTAAACCTGTAGATTCGTGTTTTGTATTTTTGTAACAGTAAGAACAGGTTATGTATTCCCATATTTTTCATGACTTTGCCATAGACGTGGCGAAATGTTCGTACAAAATTGTTACCCTGTTGGTATAGTTTGTTATGTAGCTTCGCAAATCGAAGAGAAACAGTGTGATCGTATTAGGTATACGTTTAATTTTTGTACATCAATTTAAGCTAAGGAGAAAATAATAGTACATTACTGCAGAGGCCGTGAAGTAAAGGATTGCTGGACGAGTTTGGGGTAGGTGGCCGAGTCGAAGACGAGGCCAGATAGAACGAGTCCTGCAATCCCTGTTCCGGCCAAAGCTTGTATAGTGCTTTTCTCAAAGAATGTGAGGAAATATTAAAATTAAAATCTCTTTACTTTTTTCCGGTAGCATATTTTGCATAGCTAAATTTGCCTCCTCTTTTAAATGAGGCGGAGTACAGTTCATAAGTTCCCCGTCACTTTCATCACTAGAAGTCATTTTTATTTCTGTTAAATTATAATAACAATCACTACGAAATACGCATAAGCAGAAAAAAAGATTTTCGATTTGCCACCTTTTTTATTTTTTAAATGTACTAATTTGATCCAGCTATTTGAGCACCATGTTTAACCGCACATAAATATAGTACCATAGATTATTTTTTTATGTCGCAATTATGCTTAGGTACAGATTGTGGTGGTGGTTGGCTGTATGTAATTTTTTCCTTTGCCAATTTAATTTTAGTATAGAAATTTAAAAAATTAGAGCAGCGGACAAAAATGGATTTTCATACTAACTTTTGTGGCCTAAGCCAAGAAGTAATGTAGGGAGCCATAAACGAGAAACTTCATGTCCTCATATCGGGACATTAACGCATACATTTCCGAGCATGTTTGAGAAAAGATGTTTTTTATATTTAGTTATGCACATTCGAAATCAAATGCAGGCGTCAGCAACTTTTTAACTTATGGATAGATTTTTCTCACCACTCCCTGTAAAGTTCCGGTTATCTTAAGAGTCAGTTATATAATAATACTTTATTTAAATAAGCGGTTTTTACAAATGAAACATCCATCAGACTCCAAACTAGGCTGAGCCTGTGTCTTGGGCGTCTGCGAGAGCGAATTATTAACTACTAGCTTCTGCCCGCGACTTCGTCTGCGTAGAATTATACATAATAACCTTCCTCTTGAATCACTCTATCTATTTAAAAAAACCGCATCAAAATCCGTTGTGTAGTTTTGAAGATATAAGCATACATAGGGACAGAGAAAGCGACTTATTTTATACTATGTAGTGATAGTGAAGTAGTTACTATGATTCTCTATTTCTTACTACGAAACAGACAGAGTCGACGTCATAGATAACCGACACTTAAGTTAACCGGAACTTTGAAGAGAGTGGTCAAACAGGCCCTTAATGTACTAACTTATAATAAGAAATGTAACAAAAATACTACGTAAGTAGATGTATATATTCTGGTTAAGTCGATTTTATTTCCAGCAATCCTTGTTTGTACCCACTGAAGCGTACACAAATATCTACACATCGTAACAAGTTCCGTCGATCGGAAACGGCAATTTAATTCGAGGTGAATAACACGCTTTCTATAGGTCTTTAAAACACCTTATTATAGTAATAATATACCTTGTTATGTTCTCAAGAAACAATTTCAAATGGTATAGTTGTTCTGTATTCAAGTTTTTATAGTTGATTTTTTAATAATAATAATACAATATTCTAAATATTATGTTACCATCTTTGCTTTTTAGTTTTTTGTTTGTGCGAGCTCAGGCTCTGCGCTCGCTGCACTTCCTGCTCCTCTACGGTCTTGTCAGTCATCATGTCCAGTAATATCTCGAATTTCAGTCGCAACATGTTATTCTCTTCTTCTAATTGTTCCAATTCGTTTTTTAGTCTTACGATTTCTTTGTGAGCTGCACCGGCTTTTCCTGACGCTGGAATAATTCAAGAACTTTTTAGGTAGGTAATCTCAATATTATTAGTAGGTATGAAAGTAAAGCTCATCTCCGAGTTAGGAATTGAAAAAATCGCTAAACGGAATCTGACAAGGAGAGGAGTAGTAATTTGGAAACGGCAATTTCTGAATGAAGAAATCGCTTAACGCATTACATGCACGCAAAAGTAGTTGTTTATATATAAATTTATGATTATTTAACTATGTTAAAACTACTTCTACCATATTATCATAACATAAACAGCACTCAGAAGCTCCGAACTGACCACATAAACTATTCAATTAATTCATTAAAAGCTAAATTATTTTCGTTTTGTTTTTGGTTTTCTGTTATATTTATGTTAATTGTGTATTTACCTGGAATCCACTGTCCGTCTTCAAAAGTGACCTCGAACTCGCCAAGCTTCAGTTTTGGCGGGCTCAAGTCTAGCGAGAGCTCTTTAGATGCATAATCGCTGCCGAATTCTTTTTTTATCACTGACGTGTCTGTCCTACGCACGGGGATAGTTTTGGGACTAAATTTGTTACTAAATAGAGGCATTTTATTTGGTAAGTGTGCGATCGAGCGGCTTCGCGTCAAAACAAACCGTTGCCATGACGACGGATATTCGATTCAATGCAAATAAGTATGATCGAGTAGGTTGTATACGATGTGCAGAAAAGTGATCATGCTAACCTGGGTGACCTCTTTTCACATTTCTTTACAGTACCTACATCCGATACAAAAGAGGGAATCGCTTGAGAACTCCTACAACAGAAATTCTGTTGTGCAAATATGTACTATGTTTTTAAAGAAGTTAATTTAGCTTTCGTTACTACTTATTGTTAGATATTAGAACGCAACCGTAATTTATTTTTCTCTATGGTAATACTTCTATTAGCTGTCACTTGATCTTGTACCTTTTATATTGAATATACACGATTCTTTTCTTCTCTATAATATTTTATTACTAGTGTTCTACCTAAATATCATCATGGTAGCAGAGCGTGGTTACGTGGCTACGCTTTAAAGTATTCAGTGGTAGAATATAAACAATAAAATCAGTAAAAGTGAAAATTATAAAGAGAAAACCGGCGATCGTGTTTTGTCCGCCGGCCATTTCTGAGGTTGCCGTGTATTGAAGTTGCAGCGGCATTTTTCGTCACATATCACTGATATTACACTAAGATAATGTCGGGCACGGGTCAAAACCCATTCCACATTGATCGACTCATCGGAAGAGAGAATTACGCAAGCTGGAAGTTTGCGGTAAAAGCGTATTTCGAACTCGAAGATTTGTGGACATGTGTCACCGGCACGAACGAAGATGCGAAAAAGGAAGTCAAAGCAAAGTCTAAGCTTATACTACTGCTGGATCCGATCAATTATGTACATGTTCAGAGTGCTAAGACATGTAAAGAAGTCTGGGATAATTTAGAGAAAGCTTTTGATGACAGCGGTTTGTACCGAAGAGTAGCTTTGTTGCGAGACCTTATCACAACTACGTTGGAATCTTCTCGAAGTGTGGATGATTATGTGAATAAAATAATGTCGACCGCTCACAAGCTCAGAAACATCAACTTTAGTATAGATGATGAATGGCTCGGGACACTGATGTTGGCTGGCTTACCGGAAATTTATAAGCCAATGATAATGGGCTTGGAGAGCTCAGGTATCAAGATCAGCGCAGATTCAATCAAGACTAAGCTCCTGCAGGAAGTTCAAAGCACAGAAAGCTCAGTGTTCTTCACGAGGAATAGTAAGTCTGGTTCAGGAAATCTCAGGAAAAAGGAGGTCTTCAAAGGACCCAGATGTTTTAACTGCAACAAGCACGGACACTTTGCGAAGAACTGTCGTGCTCCGAAGAAAGAAAATCCGGTTCATGTCGAAGATAATAAAAGTTTAAGTTAGCAGCTTTTTCAGCTTCTTCACAGAAAATGAACCCGGACCAATGGTATGTGGACTCAGGTGCCAGCATGCACATGACCAATCAATGTGATTGGATGTATGATGTGACAAGTCCCCCGGTGCCATCTGTAACTGTTGCCAGTAAGACACCGTTGCGCGTGGAAAGTGCAGGAAAGGTTAATTTGGTGATTAACAAAAATACAGGAAGTAAAATCCAGGTAAAACAAGTTCTGTACATACCTAAACTTGCCGCTAACCTCTTGTCAGTTAGTGCCATGGTGAAAAATGGCTGTAAAGTAAATTTTAGAAACGGAGGCTGTGATATTTATAACTGTGATGGGAAACTTCTGTGTACAGCTACACTAGTAAACAACTTATACTTATTAAACGCACACAGAGAAGTTCTGTCTAACCTAACTTGTGCTAATGATCTAAGTAATGCTGTCCTGTGGCATCGTCGCATGGGACATTTGAATTTTACAGATGTAAACAAGCTGCCAGAGTGTGCCGAGGGAGTGAATCTATCTCCTAACAACAACAAAGGTCCCATCACATGTACAACCTGTCTTCAGGGAAAGCAAACGAGGTTGCCTTTTAAAAGTATTGGTTCGAGAGCTTCACAGCCGTTACAGCTAATCCACTCCGATTTATGTGGGCCCATGGAACAAGAGTCAATTGGAGGTATGAAATACTTTATTACTTTTATTGATGATTTTACGAGAAATGTGAGTCTATTTTTTGAAAAATAAACTTAATGTCTTGGAAGCTTTTACCGATTATAAAAGGGTCATTCCATTATCGCGGGTGCAACATTTAGACGCCTGTTTTAGTTCAGCCTAATTAAATAAAAAACGTTTTTAATTAAATTAGTCTTTAAATGACTACATTTTAATATGTTTACTTTATATTAATTAACAAAAATATTAATATGATATTTTAAAACCCAGGAGAAAGGTTCAAAGTGCCATCGCGGGTGTAACAAATTTGGCCCAACCTTTCCAGATCACAAACAGAAAACACAAAAATCTGTTAATTCTAATACATTTAATACGTTATGCCTTAATATTTTGAAATGTATTAAAGTAACAAAGAACATAAAATAAAAATTCTAAACACAACTTAAATAAACAATAAATTATTAATGTTTTTAATAATCGCGGGTGCAACACTAAATTATCGCGGGTGCAACGAGTCTAATTTAAGTGAACATAGACATCAATTTTACTTATATAGGAACAAAATGAGATATCAAACCATATTTATAACTAACAATTACACTTTTGTTGTCGCTTATATTAATTATTTCTTTTGAAATACGTCAATAATTGTCGAAAATTCTATGAACATTACTTCCATCAATATTTTTTTTGGCACTTTCAACTTCGCGATAATATCATCATATTGCACGTCTGCTATGTCATTAAGAATGTCTGTGAATAGTCTGCCATCAACCGTCGTCATAAATTGTTAATAATATTTCCGAAAAAAAAATACATAATATAATATAGACACACATATTAAATATATATCATCAATCGTCTTCAGCATATGTTATTAGTCAAGGTATATCAAAACAACGAAATGTGTAATTAATCACACAAAAAGGTTAGGTGAAAAAAAGTTGCACCCGCGATCTCACGTCGAGATCGCGGGTGCAACCAATTTAAGTTATCGTTTATTTTAACCTCACAATCATTACACTCTTAAAAACAAATAATTTAAGTTCGGCTTTGATTTCTTCTTACTTTTGGAAAGTTTCAGAATGTTAGGTCTTTATTTCTGTTAAAAAAGTAAACTTTTATGCCTTTTGCATCGCGGGTGCAACAAGTTAACAGTGTATTCTAGCAATCAATAATTCTTAATAAATAACAATGTTTATCCTTACATTTTTGAATCACGAAGATAAATGAATATTGTCACTACACGTTTAGCCGGTAAAACGTAGCCTCAAACTGTCAACAACAACTGTTTTGTGCCAATGTATCTAGTTATGATTTTACAGTATATACCAATTCTTCGGATGGTAGTATTTTCAAACGCGCCAAAAAAAAAGATATGGTATAAAATCAAATAAAAATATATTTAATATTATATTTAGACTTTCTTCTTTGGACTAAGAACAAAAAAAACAGCTAATAGCGTGATTGAAAAAATCATGTCAGAAATCGTCTATAGCGGAATCGCCCAAAAGTAGAGTTGAAAACGAACTGGACAAAAAGATTAAAGTCATTCGTTCTGACAACGGTACAGAATTCTGTAACAAAGATTTTAAAAGCTTCTTGAATAGACATGGGATTGAACATCAAACAAGTACTCCGTACTCACCCCAGCAGAATGGTCTTGCGGAGAGAATGAATAGGACCCTGGTAGAAAGAGCTAAGTGCATGTTGTTTGATGCTCAACAGCCTAAACAATTATGGGCAGAGGCTATTGCGACCGCTGGATATATTATCAACAGGTCGCCCGCAAAGTCACTTGATGGTAAAACACCCATGGAGATGTGGTCTGGGAAGAAACCCAATTTGTCACATATAAAGATTTTTGGATCAGAGGTTATGTCTCAAATACCTAAAGAAAAACGTCTAAAATGGGATTCCAAATCCAGAAAATTGATATTAGTGGGATATTGTGAATCTACTAAAGGATATAGATTATTGGTTCCGGGTACTAATAAAATAATTAAAAGCAGAGATGTGGTATTTTTGGAAAATGTACAAAAATATGAACATAATATATACATACCTTGTGATTCTAACAGCGACTCCGCCGTCCAGTTGCCTGAGGACTGCAGCAAAGAAGGATCGGAAAACACAACTGATCATTCTTCGAGTGATGAATATCAGTCTGGTGATGATGAGGATCCAACCTATTTGCCAGAGGCTCCAGTCGATGCAGAGAATCTTTCACGTAAGATGGATTTACGTCCGAGGAAAGCTGTTAACTATGCAGAGCCGAACGAGCATGACGTGAGTTATTTTTGTCCTTCACTTAATTTAAGCGACCCTCAAACTTTAGAAGAAGCTATGTCATCTTCTGATGCAGATGAATGGAAGAAGGCAATGCAAGAGGAATACGATTCTTTGATCAAAAATAAAACTTGGTCATTAGTGGATTTGCCACATGGTAAAAGAGTTTTGCCATGTAAATGGGTCTTTAAAACTAAAACAAATGAGAAAGGTGAGATTGTTCGTTTTAAGGCAAGGTTGGTCATCAAAGGGTATGCACAAAGAAAAGGTGCTGATTATGATGAGGTATATGCTCCAGTAGTGAGATATACGTCAGTTCGCTTCTTGATTGCATTGGCGGCCAAGTATAATTTAGATATGGTACAGATGGATGCTGTATGTGCATTTCTTCAGGGTGATATAGATACTGAGATTTACATGTCACAACCAGAATGCTATAAAGAGAATGCACAAGTGTGTTATTTACATAAGTCAATCTATGGGCTCAAGCAAGCTAGCCGGCAATGGAATCTAAAACTAAATAATACTTTGCTTAAAATTGGATTGGAAAGGTCAAAGGTTGATCCGTGTATTTACTACTTAGTAAATAAAGCAACAATTATTTTTATTGCTGTGTGGGTAGATGATTTCATGATATTTACAAATGACAAAAACACAACAACAGAAATTAAGCAAAGGTTACAGGACGAATTTAGTATGAAGGACTTGGGCGAACTGAAGCAGTGCATTGGAATTAATATAAGCAGAAATCGTGAGGCAGGAGTGATTATGATGGATCAGGAGAAATATATAAATTCAGTTTTGGAACGCTTCGGAATGACAGATTGTAAACCTGTTAAGACTCCTATAGAGGTTAATGCAAAATTTGAAAAGAGTTCTGAAGAAAGAAATAATCAAATTCCATACAGAGAAGCAGTGGGATGTCTGTTATATCTGTCACATGTTACACGACCCGACATTGCATATGCGGTAAATAAGTTGAGTCAGTTCTGCAATAGTTCAGGAAATGAACATTGGCTTGGAGTTAAAAGGGTCATGAGATATCTCCAAGGGACCAAGAACCTAAAGTTATGTTATGTCAAAGAAGACTCGCAAGAAATAACTGGTTATTGTGATGCAGACTGGGCCAGTGACCCTGTAGACAGAAAGTCGTGTACTGGGTACTCATTTTTGTTTCAGAATGGCTGTATAAGCTGGAATACATGTAAACAACAAACCGTGGCGCTCAGTACGGCAGAAGCTGAGTACATGGCGATGGCAGCGGCGACTCAGGAGGCCCTGTGGCTTCAGCAACTACAAGATGAGCTCGGCCAAGGCATTGACAAGCCGTTATTAATCTACTCTGATAATCAAAGTGCGATAAAGCTGGGTTCAACAGACTGTTATAAACCTAAAACGAAACATATAGATATTCGTTTACATTTTCTTAGAGAAAATATTGTTAAGAATAAAGTTAAGTTTTTATTTGTGAATGGTTGTAACATGGTAGCTGATAACTTAACTAAAGGAACCACGCTTGTGAAACATTTGTATTGTATTAGTAAAATGGGTTTGCGTTCTGTAGGGAGTGTTAGATATTAGAACGCAACCGTAATTTATTTTTCTCTATGGTAATACTTCTATTAGCTGTCACTTGATCTTGTACCTTTTATATTGAATATACACGATTCTTTTCTTCTCTATAATATTTTATTACTAGTGTTCTACCTAAATATCATCACTTATCTTCCGTAGACTGATTCCATCGAACAAGTAATTACTGAAACACGTGATATTTAGAGATTGTTTATTTTGATATTAATATTTTCGTAACAATGTTTGTTCACAAAAAAATTGTACCAAACGGAAAACTTCACTGAAAAATTAACGTAAATAAATAAAAGCTTAAAATGATTAATAAAATACTTTATTATAATACTGTTATTCGAGATAAATCTTCAAAATTCAATTCATTAAGCTTAATTAATCGTAAAAAGACAAAAACTTGGATAATGGAATTCAAAAGTAAACTTAAACAGTAGTTTATTGCTTTAATGGCAGTGTAAAATCTGCGGAATTATGCTTTCAGTCTAAATAACATCACAGCTGGGACTATTAGTATTATTGATCCTATAGTGTAAGTAACAGCTGCTCCTGAGCACCAGTACACTGAAACAAATAAAACAAACCCGTGAGGCTTATAAAACTATACACACCTAACTTAGTAGTTATTTACGCTGAGTAGGTAATATTTTTAATAATGACATTGCATATTAGTTTGTTAGCTATTATCTAAGTAGACGCAGGTACGCTTGTGTTATTGCTAGTCGATAAGCTAAGTAGGGAAACGTTCAATGAGATTGCAAATGATGGTGTTATCTCGAGTAATTCCCGTATCTCAAGGGCTATCATGAGTAAGTGGTAAATTGAAACAAGACGTAAATATTAGCATGTTTTTACATACTTTTAACAACTTCAATACAGCATTCGGTATATTACAGGTTTTTAAACAAGTTTTACTTCACTACATGGTATAAAACAAAGTCGCTTTACGCTGTCTGTCTGTCCCTATGTACGCTTAGATCTTTAAATCTTCGCAACGGATTTCGATGCGGTTTTTTTAATAGATAGTAATTCAAGAGGAAGGTTTATATGTATAATTCTAAGCAGACGAAGTTACTTATAGTTAGCTAGTATAGCTAGTTACTTATATATTTTAGCCTTTTGGCTCGTCTTTGCGTACAGTCAGCGTCATATAGTTTGAAGCATCCAAGTCGGTCAAATAGTTCGGTACAGTACAGTACACCATAGAAATAGTATGGTGTGTCGAATTTTTCGGGTTAAAGATATTTATTTCTCAAAAGAATTACATTAAATTCACTTATATGAGAATATTTAAATTTAAAGCATGCAGTACCAATACTTATTCACCCAATCAATCAATCACAAACGAAACAAATAACACAATCCGACACAAGTTCAAACCAATGTGTATAAAGAGGGTAGGTATATTTCTACACCATCCCGATGCAGCAAGTACAACGGTTGCCGCATCCAGCGGCGCGCCACTCGTAGGTGGGTAGTTATTGGCGTCACAGTGAAGTGAGATGAGATGGATGCGGCATATTCAGGTGAAACGTTTTAATGTTGGCTGGTTTACAATAAATGCATTAAGAGGTGTTGTATTGAATAATTAACTAATTATTATTATAATTATTCCTATAAATAGTGTATTATGTACTACTCAAAAAGTATTATAAGTACTAGTTTGATTTGACATATTGTATTTTACACAATTTCTTTCGTATATTTATGTATATAATAAACATGAAAGCCAATCGCATCAAATAAAACTATTACGGAATTATATTATGGCAACATTATTTTTGATAAATTCACTACATTTATTTTTAAATACATTCAATGACTGAATATTTCTTATATCTAAAGGCAGGGTATTATACAACTTGGCCCCCTCAGATGTTATATTTCGTCGTCCGTAGTTAGTTCTTGACCTTGCTATGATTAAGTTTTCGGCATTTCTATTACGATAGTTTTGAAGATCTTTTTTTTTAGTAAATGTCAATTTAGAATGTATATCTTTGTGCAATATTTTTCTTACAAGTAAACACGTGTTGAAGGTGTACAACTGTTTTACTGACAAAAGTTTGGTTTCGCTATAAATTGTTACGGTGGGAGTCAAGTAATCGTAATGGAATAACGTTTTTATTATTTTGTTTTGGATGCGTTGCAGTTCTTTTAGGTTAGTGCAGGCCGTACTGCCCCACAGTTCAATTAGATACTGGAGATGAGGTTTAGCCAATGAGTTGTATATCATGAAAGCGACTCGACGAGGGAAACACTGAACTGAGCCTCGCAAAGATCCCAATAAACACGACAATTTATTTTTTATATTTTGAATGTGTAACTTCCAGGTCAAACCGCTGTCAAGAATTAATCCTAGATATTTTTCTTCGTTACTCATTTTTATTATTTCACCGTTTATAGTAAGAGGTATAAAGTTTGGAATAGCTTTGTTTTTAGGTTTAAAGATTAAAAAAGACGTCTTAGATGGATTTATGGTTAGTAAATTGTACTGAAACCAATCGTATAATATGTTAAGATCTTCCTGAGCCATGGTCAATACATCTTGGACAGAATGTCCGAAATAAAATAAGCACGTGTCATCAGCATAGAGTGTTAGATCACCATGGAGTGGCACTTCCTGTATGTTATTGATATAGATTAAGAATAGCAGAGGTCCCAAGATAGATCCTTGGGGAACCCCGTAACTAACAGGATGAGGATTGCTCTGATATTCATCAATTTTTACCACTTGAACCCTGTTTCTCAAATAAGACTCGAATATTTCGTAAGCTTTATCAGTCACACCAATACTCTCGAGTTTTTTCAAGAGTAAAGTGTGACTGACCGTGTCAAAAGCCTTTTTCAGGTCAATAAACACTCCTAAGGCTATATTTTTTTTATCCATGTTAGCTTTTATAGTAGTAATTAGATCTACCGTTGCCGAAAGTGTGTTCGACTTCGGTCTGAATCCATATTGGCGATCAGATAGAAACTCGAGTGATGTCACGTGCCTATTGAGACGATCATAAAGAACTTTTTCAAAAATTTTTGATGGTATAGGTAATACTGATATAGGGCGGTAATTATTTACATCACACTTAGTCCCTGATTTAAAAATCGGAGTCACTTTGGCAATTTTAAGATTGTCAGGAAATATGCCATCACTTAAACACTTATTTATACAGTGAGATAATTCACGTGATATAGCTTTTTTTAAACATTTAACAACCTTGGTACTAATTCCATCTATCCCCGTACTCGTATTGGAGTCTAGGCTATCAATATATTTTTCAATTTCCTCTGGGGTACATGGACCCAGCTTAGATAGTAACACATTTTTTACATTTTTTTTTGGAATAGTATGAGTGAGATTGTCATAATATTTTTGAGGTATTTTATCCGCCAAGGTAATACCCACATTAGAGAAAAAAACGTTAAAATATTCACAGACATGATCCTCTTGTATGATATGACCATCAACCGAACGAATCTTTGGAAGCAGGCATTTGTTCTTCGGTTTATTTGTTGCTAAGGTGTTAATTAGTCTCCACATCTTTTTCGGTTTTTTAAAGCATTTTTCGAAGGAATCTAGGTAGTAATTTCTTTTTGTACTTTGTATATTCCGTGCTACTTGGTTTCTTTCAATTTTTTGGTCATCTTGGATGTTTCATGCTGTATGACGCTGACTGACTACTGTCATTTTAGTTTCGAGAAAGCAATTACCTTAACAATCATTATTTTCTACGCGACACAAACTTAGATTACCTTTCCGGGGCTCCCGACATTTAAGTAAATAAATAAAAAATAAAAGAGCGGTTGCTGTAACAGTTGCAACGTACTTGCGGCGGCGAGCAGCGGCCCCGCGGCCCGGGCGAGCGCGCCGAGCGAGCGCAGCGCGCCCAGCACCGCGCCGCGCCCCGCGCCCGGCGCCTGGCTCGCCGCCATTGACGTCATGCACGACACCGCGAACGCGGTTGCTGTAACAGTTGCAATGTTGATTAAGTGCCCTCACCGGGACGCTATGGCGACGTCGCCTAACAATTCATATATAGAAAAAATGTATCACTCGCTTGGCGACATAGGATAGGTACGTAGCTAGCGATGTCGCCATGGCGATCAGATGAGGCAGGGCCAGGCTTAAACCTATTTCAACGAAACTAGAGTAAGGTACTAGACCTCACGGATTTTCCTGACACGTGGCGAATTATACGACTAAGAATGAGAACAAAGTTAGTAATCTCCGCTGCCCATCCTTTGTCACTCATAATACAAGAGGGAATACACTCGCGTTGCCAACACAGACGACTGACGGACGTACCACACCACACCGGAACGGAACAGTAACACGATAGCACTACGTATCGGGTACAGAAGGACCCCAGCTAAGTACACTTACAGAGCGCGAACAGTATGAGGCCGAGCCACAGCCACACGAGCGGCTGCGCGAGCGGCGGGCTCGGCACGGCCGCGAGCGCGACGCACAGGAAGGAGAGCGGCGTGAGCGCCAGCGCGCCGCGCGCCGCCCGCACCGCGCCGCGCACGCCGAGACGCCGCGCCGCGCCGCCTTGCAGCAGCGCCATTATTAAACCTGCAACCGCCATCCCGTTACACTCTATCCCTATTATTCATAAACTATTGTTAAGTTTGTGTTCAATAAACATTTATCATCATCATCATCTTCTATATATTATGTCCCGGTGCTGGTCCTGCGGCCTCTTTTCGGAATCAAAGGGTTTGGGTCTATAAGTTTCAATAATATTTTATTTTATTTTAATAGTGACTTTTTATAATAAGAAGGTAGGTAACAGGTTGGAGTATTGATTTATTTCCAAATCGTTTGATCAGTTAGATTTGCCTAGCGAATATTAAATACATGTAAAACGTATATTATGTAGCACAATAAAGCAAGTTTTCAGTAGAAAATGCTTGTCATCGTCACGATTTCGTAATAAATAATATTTACGAACTATAAGTAACATCTTACATGTTAATTAAATTTGTACACACATGACTATACACAGATTCGTGAGGCGATAAAAACGTTTACTCATTTACAACCTTATTCTAGTACAACCAAACGCAAATCATGATTCATAAAGCGGAAAACAGCGCGAGAATTAGACCAACAAGACCAGTCGCAAGTAATTGTTTACGCAAGACATTTGTAATAAACACTTGACTTACCTATGACTAAGAACATTTTCCCTTGTTGCATCGCAGTGTAGTTAAAGGTGTGATGCGTGAGAAACGTGATAGTAAACTCAAGACCCGAATAAATGAATAAATATAGAAAATATATCAATCCCAACTTTGACAACACCTTGTTCTGATGCTCGGAGAGATTTTTAACTGCCGTGAATCTCAACAAATGCCACGGGGATATGTAATCCACTGTTTTGGCTAACGTGAAAGAGAGAGGTGCTCTCTTGTCCTGCAATAAAAAATGTTATAAGAAAAACGTCGAAAGTTAGAGTTAACTATAACACAGCACAAAGTTCATCTTCTTTTTTAATATGGCCCCATCGATCGATGAGATGATTTCGCCCATGTCAAAGTAATAAATACAGTATTCAAAAATCTTGTGACTAAAATGTCGGGAACGTGTCAAAAGACCCCTCCCCCCCTGTCGGGCTCTTAGCCAACGGGTAATGATATCCCTCAGAATCTGCCAGGAAATTATTAACCGATGCCCAGGGTGCATCGGACCAAGCATTACGCTTCCCCTCGGACGGATCAAAAAACGAACCGCAGCTCTTGACCACACGCGGATGTAACTCGACTCGCATCCCTAGCACAAAGTTCAACCGTATGATTTAGCAGTAGATACCGTTACCAGTAGGTCCGTCCGGATCGCCACCACTATCTTACTCACTCTTTTCAATTAAAAGTGTTACTGGGTTCTCTCGGGAAAACAGCGTGTAAGAAAAATAGTTACGTCAATTTGGCTCTGACATACATGTATTATATCGCCCTTACTCTCACGTTGCCGCTCTGACTGTCTTACTATATGTATTCTACTATATCTACGGTTATAACACCAAGTTACCGTCGGCAAAGATTCTGGCACGCAAAATGCGACGAGAGCAACGTTAGCCAGCGACAAGCTCAACGCATAGAACGCCGGCCGCTGCCCCCACAGGCCGTAGGATTCGTCATTTGTTTTAGCGAACCAGGCGCCTGCACACGGGCCCACAATGAACCCTATTGAGAACGCCAAACCCACTAATGCCTGTGGACAAAGTAAATATGTAAGGTCAAAGCCAAGTGTAAGCTGGCTTTCTTTATGTTACAGATATTATGTACTAAATATCAAAACTATCCATGCTCGCAAGTAGTTCTAAAAGTAATAAACATACTCAGCAATGTATGTATATATCTAATATTCATGGCTTCTGCATCAAGGATAGCAAATGATTCAACACTAGGAATAAACAGTTAGTGAAGCCCCTTTTCTCCTACTGCCTATAGAGAGAGAGAGAGAGAGAAACATTTATTTATACATACATAACAGTTTTTATTTTATTTCAGTGAGGCCAAAGAAAACTAATGAGCTCAAAGCAAAGGTACCTACTTGAATATGTGCACCTGAATACACAACACAGCTAAAATATATTAAAATATAAAAATTTCAATAGTGAAAATTGTTTGCATACATAAACAAATAATTTATTTTCTTATTTTTAAAGGGACCTGCCTTAATTTAAATTCAGCACCTAATATACAAATAGTATGTACACTTTACATTTTATTGAAAAGGCCTAAAATACGTCCGCACCACAAACTTATTACACCACCAGCAGTGGCATCTACATATTGTATGTACATGCATGTTTAAGAGCAGTTGAATAAATACATATTTTACACTTAATTTTAGTAAGTACCAGAAACATGGACACATTTCTATGGGTTGATTACTCTCTTTAGACAATTCGCACCCTTCGTGGAAGAAAGACGTAAGTCCTATTGACTTACCATGGGACTTACGTCTTTCTTCCACGAAGGGTGCGAATTGTATTGCAGTCTAGTACACCGTATCATCTTACCATTCCTCTTGCTCGTGTCTTTTCATTAGATGCATCAGTGACAACAGCCATGCTCAGGCTAACATTGGCTTTGCTCAGGCCTCCTATAAAACGAGCCAGCACAAACACACTGAACGAGCTAGCAACACCCCATAGTGCATGAGATATTGCTATTCCAATCTATAAACATAAAAATATGATTACCCATTTTTATGCATTTAAATCATTAACAAAGTTAAGATAAATCACTTATGTTATATATTATACTTATGTTATGTATGTCTTCCTTGCTGTAAATTAAATAAACAAATTCAAGAGCAATCATTCTAAATTAAAGATTTTTCTAATGATTTAAAATTGTGCAGGTTAGGACCTGATAACGAAGATTACTTGTGTTATTAAATAGAAGATTCATTGAAGTGTGACCCCAATTTTTAGACATCTTTGATATCAAGATGTAGATAGTAGTTGAGAGCCATGGAGATAAGTCATAGATGGATTGTTATCTAATCAGCATTTTTCATGCATTGTATTAATATATTGAATTGAAACAATTTTCAACAAGAAATGTTCTATTAAGTCACAAATATAATCACATACAAGTATAAAGTGAGACAAACAGTGATATATTCCAAATCTACAGGGGAATGAGTTAGTAACAAATTGTAAGGATTTTTAATTAAATTAAATTAGGTATATGTATGCATGAGAATTCTTACTCACCAAGCAAATGAGTAGCATAGGCTTCCTTCCATAGGCATCAGATAGACTGCCAACTATTGGACTAGTCAAGAATTGCAGGAAACTGTACATAGACCCCAGTGCTCCACCAAAAAGTACAGAAGAAAATTTTTCAGGAGCCCCAGTTAATTTCTGGAAACCCTGGACAGCTCCTAACAATGAGGCATACAAACTTGTACCATGGCCTTCTTGTTTATCATAATAATCCAATAAAGAAGGCAGGAGCGGCAGAATCATCGTAAATGCCAAAAGGTCGAGCAGAAGCGAAACGAAAATTAGGCCAATGGTTTTCGAATTCGCGGTCGAGTTCTTATAAGAAGTTTTCTCAAGTTTATCGTCATACTGTTGTTCTGTAAGTTTATTCTCAGCCCCATTTCTTTGACGTAGCTCACCATTACCTTTAAGGTCACCCTAAAAAAGTAAATAATTTAAAAAACTTGAATAAAAAATTGGACATCATTTTTTTTTTTTTTTTTTATGTTAGAGAGGCCAGACAAACGAACTAGTGGGTCATATAAAACTTTTAACATTTATTAAAAACGCACCATTATTTAAACTGTAAACGCGGCACTGATGGTTCGTCTTTTTGTTTAGAACCATATGGAGCCATCGATCGAAGGCTTCAACTATTTAAACAAACTTATGATGAAGATTCGGACTTTCACTTTTAAAGCCGATGAAGCTTAACTTAACACCACCACCAAACCACACCAAACAACTCACAAGTACTGACACTGACAGCTTGAGAAGAGACAGACAGGCATGACATTGACATTTAGATTATGGTGCTACCAGCTATAATTACGTCGTCAATATAATGTTGTCACTGTTTGTCAAAAAACATCCCAATAAAAAGCCCGCAAGGACTTTTCGCCTATATTTAGTTAGTATAGATGTGGAAAATATTTGATTTAACTGATTTATAAAACAAATACATTTAATGATAAGAATTAGTAGCAGGAGCGTAAATAATTACCTTTTTGAACGAATTTGTGCCATGTTTTTCCTTTCCCCTCCCCTCTCCTTCCCTTCCTTCTCCTCCCGTATGAAAGCGATGCGACGCCATTTTGCGTGGAAATTGACTATTTAGCTTATTCGGTGGAGAATTTATAAAACTCGTTGCTTTTTACACTCAAACAATGGGTGAAGATAAAGGTAAGGATTTTGTGCTATAAATAATAGTATTTTTCTGGTTGCGGCGTGTTGTTTTTAACTAATTGGTGTTCGACAGATCGCCGTCGCAGGTCCCGTTCTCGAGAACGTCGGCGCTCAAGATCTCGATCAAGGGAGCGCCGCGAAAGAGAAAAGCGCCCGAATCCAAAAAGCAAGTCGAGATCACCCACGACGAAAAGGTCACGTCGTCGCAAGCCTTCACTGTACTGGGATGTTCCGCCACCGGGCTTTGAGCACATTACCCCGCTACAGTATAAGGCAATGCAGGCAGCGGGACAGATACCAGCGAATATCGTAGCAGACACACCTCAAGCTGCTGTCCCGGTTGTGGGCTCCACTATCACTCGTCAAGCGCGGCGATTGTATGTTGGTAACATACCTTTTGGCGTCACTGAAGAAGAGACCATGGAGTTCTTCAATCAGCAGATGCATCTTTCTGGGCTAGCCCAAGCTGCTGGCAACCCGGTCCTCGCTTGTCAGATAAACTTGGACAAAAACTTTGCATTCCTTGAGTTTAGGTCTATAGATGAGACCACACAGGCTATGGCCTTTGACGGCATCAACTTCAAAGGGCAGAGTTTAAAGATCAGACGGCCACATGACTACCAACCCATGCCTGGCACTGAAAACCCATCCATCAATGTCCCAGGTCAGTACCACTTAATTTATGACAATTTGTATTGTATATAAATGATTTTTTCATGAATATTAATAAAACATCCTTAAAAGAAATAAAAGTTGAATCTCGAAAATAATCTGGGAATGACATCAAAAAGCAACTAAATAAGCAGATATTTTAAAATATACATTCTTTACTTTCAGCTGGTGTAATTAGCACAGTGGTGCCCGATTCCCCTCACAAAATATTTATAGGTGGTCTGCCTAATTATCTAAATGAGGATCAGGTAATTATTTTATTTTCTATTAGCCTAAGGGAAGGAATGTGAAACATTAATCTCATACAAGTGTGTCAAATCCTTTAAATCTCTAGTTTAAGTACCCTATTCAGTAATGTTTTCGTGGGTTTGGGCTGGGGCTGGGGTTGCAGAGGAAGAAGTTTATTGTTCTGATTATTAATATGATTATTTACTATATCACCACACTTAGGTTAATGTTTCATATTGATTCAATGTTTTGGTGACATTTATTTGAAAATTTGATTTACCCATTATGTATACAATTTGTATGATAATTAATTGTTCATTCTAGAAAGCAAGTCATTATGTTTTTTAAGTTTTTCAGAACAAATATATTCTAGTCAAATTCTGTGCAAAAATAACATATCACAGTTTTTAGGTTTCTAGGTTATACACTTTTTAAGCAGCTTTAAAAGTATGATTGCAGTGAAGACATGCAGTGCAAACATTTCAGATCCTTGCCCTTTTAGCCACATTATTCTATTCTTCCGTCATCACTGAACAGGTGATCTAGCAAACAATATGTATAATATTGTATAATTGGTTAATTTATATCCCCAAATTCTATTTGCAGGTTATTTTCTCTTCATAAAATAACTCCGATACATATTTGAATATAGTTTATCTATTATACTGATTCATGATAAATTAAAATAGGATTTTCAGTTAAAATTCCCCAAAATTTCAATATTTGCCTCATAGTAAAACAAATGTAGCAACAATTCTATGAAGCAAATCTAATAAATTAGATCCCTCTCAGACCCACTAGGCAGCCGCGACATTTCAGGCCGAGATTCAACAGTTGACAGGGCTACGGTGGCGCCAGCAGTGAGCCGCGATATATTTTGGTCCATTTCAGGTATTTCAGGTACCCTAGCTTGGACGAGCGTGCCCGCCTCACGCTCGACGGTTTCCTATACAACTCACTGACATAGTTTGCTTTCTGCCCCTCCCTAGCTTAGATTTGGCACATTCGAGGCCCGCGTGTCACTGTTGTCTCTCATTCTCACCTATACGTCTTGTACTTGAACGAGACGCCGGCAAGCCAAGGCAAGTCTCCTCCATTCACACTTGATTCTAAAATGCGGCTAGTCACAGGTCAGATAACATTCATTGTATGTTTGCTGCATATTACCACAAATTATCAAGGGAACACTGAATTTTTGCAACTCTTCTGTATAATAGAGAAACCATTATATATTTTTCAAAGTTATTATATCTTTATAAAGACAATTATTTGTTTGTTATGATGGTTTGCTTAAGCAATGTGTTATGAAACAGGTGAAAGAACTGCTGATGTCATTTGGGCAGCTCCGAGCTTTCAATTTAGTGAAAGATTCCTCAACGGGACTCAGCAAGGGTTATGCCTTTGCTGAATATGTGGACATTTCTATGACTGATCAGGTAATAAATATTTTTTTGCACTTATATTATTAGATGGTAAAAGCCCATTGAGGAAATGGGCGAAAATCATAAGAATCATGTTATAGGCGATGGGGCTAGCAACCCAGCACTATTTTGATTCCATTTTCCACCTATACACCCACAATCTTGCTAAATGTGGCCTGTCTACCCCGTAAGGGATAAAGACGATTTGTGTATATGTATGTATGTGTATATTATTGACAAATAATTCAAGTTTATAGAAATTTTCAATAATAAATTTATCCTGTTTTTTGCTAGGCAATTGCAGGTCTCAACGGAATGCAGCTGGGTGACAAGAAGCTTATTGTACAACGAGCCAGTATTGGAGCTAAGAATTCAACATTGGGTAATTGAATTGCTCCATCTCCTTATTTAATTCTGATATCTTGTGTTTCTTTTGTCTTTCAACGGTTGTCTAAAGGACGTGAGTTGTTTGTTGCAGCGATGACGGGCGCGGCGCCGGTGCAGCTGCAGGTGGCGGGCCTGACGCTGGCGGGCGCGGGCCCGCCCACGGAGGTGCTGTGTCTGCTCAACATGGTCACGCCCGACGAGCTGCGCGACGAGGAGGAGTATGAGGACATACTCGAGGACATCAAGTGAGTCACCAAAATCTCCAGCCTATAGGAGCCATTGCGATTCAAGCAAAGCTATCTCACAGTAAGGGCTTGTGATGTAGTTCCGACGAAGGCCCAGAGCGCATTGGCAACTACACATCTTTGAACATAGGTATATGCCTCACAGTGGTTTTCTTCACCATACTACAAGGTCAACTGACAGTGCAGTGTGTGAAAACTTTAAAGGTTATTATTGTCCAGTCTCTAGTATTGATTTTTGAATTAATTTTTAGTATGACATCAGCATATAATATTCTAGGGCAGTTTTGCCTAGTGTTGTGAAGCGTTTTCGGAATGGGATTATGCAAGATAGTGGGATTTCTTTCACTACATTAACTGTCTGAATCAGGCATTTAAATCTCTTAACTAAGTATTGACAGTTACAAGTTAATCAGCATTATAATTTTATTTTTTTCCACTTATTTTCAGGGAGGAATGTAACAAATATGGTTGCGTGCGCAGTATAGAAATCCCTCGACCCATAGAAGGAGTTGAAGTACCAGGTTGTGGAAAGGTGAGAATAATAGCATCTTTTTTACTCACTTTCAGTGAAAGTGGTTGTAGGTTGTAGGCTGGTGTAGGTTTTAGACACGAAACACGTGTCAAGCTCAAGCGCAAGCGCATTGGAGTTTAAATTTTGATACCGTGGGAACATTGCCGCTAGCGGCACTGCCATTTCGTCCATAGTAAGTGAGACGTTTACGCTACCGTGCTCCAGACGTTTTGTGTTAAAGAGACTAAGCATGATACAACCACAGCCTTTCAAAGAGTGGGCAACCGATATTCCTGCCTCACTCTAGCATTGAGTCGCCGCATGTTAGGATTATTATTTAGTCTGAGCAGTATTCAAATCTACTATATTGGCAATGGCTTGCCTAAAAGTTTTGTCTGACAATACTCGATTGAGACGTAGTGAATAATCCTTTCCCATTGTGAACATACGATTACTTCCGAATAGTGCCGACGTGTCTGACCGAAGTAGCATGACAATTACCACACAAATACGAATATTTCCGAGATAATGCGCTGGCAAAGGATTTTGCACGACACCTGAATACTGCTTTCTGTCCCTAGATATTAATTGTTGTAGCGCGGGCTTCACAACGTTTCTGAACGCAATCCGCTAACCTTCTCGCTCGGTTTCTCTCGCTCTCTCGTAGCCGGCTACCGATCGAGCCGCACGCGCACCGAACCGCGGTGCTCAACTTTATACTTTTATTGTGTGAACTTAACTCCTGTGTCGAACTCTTTCTTATATATCTCTTTTATAAGTAAAATAAACACCGAAAGGTCCACATCATTCCACATTATTTCGTTTCTATTTATTGATCAAATATGTCTTTTACAGGTGTTCGTAGAATTCAACAGCATTGCCGATTGCCAGAAAGCACAGCAGACCCTTACAGGACGAAAGTTCAGCAACCGCGTCGTGGTGACTTCTTACTTCGACCCAGACAAATACCACCGCAGAGAGTTTTAACTCTCAGTCATTGACACATTGTGTTGAACCATCACGAAATCATTTTTCTCATTCGTTCATTAGTACAATCTCTTTAAGTGACGTTTTTCCGAGTTATCTACTCGGTTTAAGATTTTCATATACCTACCTACCATAATTATTATATGTATTAAACTAAAATAAATTAATTTTATCGAGGCGATAGTTTTATTCGATAAAAATGTAAAGATAAATCTTAACTTACAAAACACCAAAACATTTTAGAAAATAAAACAATAACGGTGGAAATGGTAACTTAATTGCTGCTAAAATAAAATAAACTCTTCAAACTTCTTCATTTTGTAGAGCAGGCTGATATGTGTTCAGTGTGCCGGTTTCTGAAGACAGGACGAGTTTCCTCATGACCACATACAGGATACCGCCAACCAGTAACATGCCGATACCAGCGATGAGGCTGATTGCCCAAGCAGGAATTGCGTTGCCACCTAGAATGAAAATAAATATAGGAATTTGTAAAAAAAATAAGCAATCTTTTGCAAATCAGCAAACAACGCATTCAAAAAATAAGTTCAGATTGGATTCAATCATGCGCAAGGGAGGAGGGGGCGTATTTATGAATGGTTAGTACATATTAATATCACCACAGTACGGAAAAAGTTCAAGACTAAGATCTCCTTTAGCTAGGTATTTTATTTAAAAGTGACCATTGTAATATATTTAGTAGAAGATTATCGTTATCGCAAAGCATTTACAAATCATTCAATCATAGGGTTGTTTGTTTCCTGTTTCGCACACATGTAAGCGTGATACCGAATCGGCCCCGCCTCATCTCTACCTCATCTTATACAGGGTGAAATTTTGAACGTGATACAAAGTCGATGTTTTCGATACATCTCTGAAGGACTAAAAGGCTCTGCTAAGTCTTGAGTTACCAAAGTAATTAATTAGAACTTAATTAACGATTTTATTTATCCCATTTTTTATTGGCATGTGTGGTTACCCCACCTTTTAAATGATAGAGCAAAAAGTTTAAATTTGTTTTATAATAGGCACTCGCCTCTTTGGTTCACTTTGACATAAAAATAAAATAATACTGCTAATTCGTGACGTGAGTTGTCATAACAAATATCTCTCGGTTTATTCAAATTTAACTGAAAAATGCCGCCTGCTTATCCTTATACGCACGTTGAGCGTTTAGATATGGTTATTTTTTATCACACATCACGTAGTACGGTGCGGACACAGACATTGTTTCACGAAAAGTATCCAGACGCTCCAATCCCGTCTCGTCGTTTAATAAACCACACTGTCCAAAACTTGAGGGATTATGGACAATAAAATTGTCCGTTCCATCACATGCCCAAGGTAGAGGAACTTGAGCACGCTACTCGGATGCGTTTCGTACACGAGTATTTCGTTATTTCAACCGCCACCCTCAAGCAAGCACAAGGGATGCAGCCGCACGTTTTGGAACAACACAATTCTTTATGTGGAAGCTATTGAATGCTGAAGGTCTACACCCGTTCCATTTCCAACGCGTGCAAGATATTGTTCTTGCAGATTACTCCAGAAGAGTTCAGTTTTGTGAGTGGTTTTTGGAACACTTGCATTTAAATATCATGTGGTCAGACGAAGCAACCTTCTCCAGGATAGGGCTAATCAACGTCCATAATGAACATTGGTGGAATAATGTGAATCCCCATGTCACACGCAGGGACTTGTTCCAAACCCGATTTTCAGTCAATGTTTGGGCCGGAATTCTGAACAACTGTGTAGTAGGACCACATTTTATTGACGGTACATTAAATGGAGCTAAGTATGAAGATCTGTTGAGGAACGTCTTAACAACATTAATGCGTGAAATTCCGGAAGAAAATCAAAACGACCTACACTTCCAACAAGCCCACTTTTCTCGTCGGGTGCGGAATTATTTAGACCAAGAATTCCGCGATAGGTGGATTGGCCGCAATGGTCCAATCGCATGGCCTCCTCGTAGTCCCGACCTAACACCGCTGGACTTCTTTTTATGGGGTGAAATTAAATGGCGAGTCTACAAACGTGAGTCCCACACAGTCACAGAACTTCGGCAAAAAATCATACAGGCGTTTGATGCTGTTAATGCCAATTTGTTTGTGCTTGGAAAACTCAAAGACAATCTAAGACGTCGAGCAGAGCTATGCCGGCGGGAAGGTGGTGGTCATTTTGAGCATTTATTGAAGTATGTTTGAGAAATCCATTTTGTTTTTGATATTAAATAATGATTATTACCACTCTGTTATTTACACCAAAATAATACATAAGAGCTAGGGATTTAAGTTATCTGCGATGTTGATATTACTCGTATTATTTGACATTATCCACTAGATGTTAATTACAGCGATAAAACCTTTCAAGTGTCAAATGTAGGGTAGCAATACTTTCAGTTTCTGAATTATTTTTTTGTTAGGAATTTATCAATATTTAATTAAGACAAATTTTAACAAATGAGTTAATTCATCTAATTATACAGCATCTGCTGAGCAGGAAACACTTAATTTGTATCACGTTCAAAATTTCACCCTGTAGACTCGCCGTGAATTAAACAGAAGCTGCTCATTACGTCCGATGTGTGCGGCTGGTGCCCTTCGCTACGAGTTTCCGACATAGGGTTTACAGTGAGGTGGCGATAGGCGACAGCCGATAGCGGAATACCATCCAATGGCCTGTCCGCCGTGGAATGGAGTTTCAAACAAAGTTTACTGAACGTAGTTCGAATCGAGTCGGAGTCGATCTTGTGCCGAGTTTATGTGCGAAAACCTGATCTGGCTATAGCTCAAGTAATTATACTTACGATAATAGGTTTGTGTCATCACACGTCTCCCTCTAAGAATTTTTCGCCTGGCTTCAGCCTCCTGTGTTAATGTGCTGATCACCACTGAAAAGTAAATAAACGTGTGGCTTTATGTAAATGAAGAAAAATTTGTAGGTAGGAGTAGAGAGTAGAAATATAATATTCGATTATTTTGTAAACACAACTAACAGTTTGTTTGTGTTATGTTGATGCCTGCTATGATGTTGCTCAATTCTTTTGGACAACTACTTGTGGCTAACCATAGCACAATAAATGTCATTAATTATATGTGAACTTGGGTACAAAGTGCTAATTGGCTTTGTGGACCGCCATAACATAAATAATTCAATTTTTCTATGACTTTCAAATAAAATAAATTTCATTATGACAAGGTTGTGTGGTGGCCTAGAAATCAAATTGATTGGCTTTAGGCACAATCCATCAATTTACATAGTGATCCACAGTAAAATTATTCATTAATTTGTCACTGCTTTATTAGACTCCTATCCCATATATCCCATATCCCTATATTGTTCTTTCAAAGGTATGCTTTTGGCATACCTAATAAACAAGTATAATGATCTCATTAGTACGAATTGACGGGCCCCAAAGTGGGTCACCTCGTAAGTACTTAATGAACAAAGCAACTACGTTGAGATAAGCGCTCATTATTCCACGAATTAGATCAATAGATACACTTGTAAACTTACCTAAAATAACCGCTAGGTAAAACAAAAGAGGCTTTCTTTGTGCCATTTTGTGTCACTGCACTTGACTTCACAATATTTTGCACTAAATATTTCACAGTCAAAAACCAAAACGGCCAGTAGATTGAAGCGCAATACTAGGTGTGTTCTTTGGTGAGGCACGATTATCTTATCGTGTACTGATAAGGATGATTACAACCTATGTAAATAAGTATATGGTGCAAGTTGCGGTATGTTCGGTTGGGGATGATGAGTCAATTGTTTGCGTTCGGTTTTTCAGGGAAATGTGGATACACAGAAATTCCGGCTCGAATAATCGCATTTAGAACCTATCTTTTGATTGGTTCCGGACTTCCGATCAGCCGATAACACGAAAATGCTTTAGGTACCTACACCTTTTCAGCAGTCATTTGGGTCACGTAATACACTGTATCCAAGTAACTTGCGACTTCTAGTTGTTGGATTTAGGTACTGGGATTTGTTTAATCAAATCATTATAAAATAAACGGATCACTCACGTGTTCAAGTAAAGTACTGCTCGAGATGTTTTAGTTTAGACTAATTCGTAATCATTCTTCCCGGAGCGTTTTAACCATTTATATCTAGGTATATGTATATCGACCGTGGGGTGCGTCAAACGAGTTCGTGTCACTGACGCCGAGGAATACGCTTAAATACCAACCTGAACAGCATTAACGCCACGAGATCACCTTTATGAGATTCTCGTTTTGTACGCTCATACTAGTCCAACTTGTTACTGCAATACAACGCGAAGTTTATTAGTACTGCATTTTGACTGACGCAATTCTTAGGAATGAAAAAAGAAACTTGTTTTTGCTATTGTTTATTCCTAACGCTCAATATATCTACATAAAAATCATCGTAAAATTATTTATCATCACTTTTATTGAAAATATTTTTTAAGTCTGCTTCTGCTAAAACCTTCGCTGTAGCTGAGTCTGGGTTTTTGGCGATAGGTTTTGTAGGTGGTGCTTCCGTTTGCCTCTGACTGTCAACTGCCGCTGTACATTTTTCGACGATTTCGTTTTCAGGGACACCTTCAGACTTCAACTTTTCGTATTGTTTCACCAGTTTTTTAATATGAGTTTCTCCAGTTGGACTAAGCATGTTGATGGTGCCTAGACCTTGGCCAGCAGAGTGGAATTTCCTGAAAATAGTCGTCACTATAGCGTAAAATGATTAAGATCCAGACCCCCCTGGTGCCCCCACATTCTTTCCCAGGAAAAATGAAGGGTGTTTGGTCGTCCAGAGCACCTAGCGATATCCAGCGTCAATAAAAATAAAAATTACTAGGTATTTTTTATGGATGGATACAATATATCATTCCCAATCTCCCTCTTCAGTAAAATAATGTTTTGTGTAATGCACAGCACTACTGGCTGTGTCTCGCTGGTGCGCATGTAAAATGACGTATTTTAGTACTTTAATATTATAAGTAGGTACTTACGCTCTAACAACATCTTCCTGGTAAAGAATTTGTCGAATTGGCTTGATCTCTGGCAGAGGTTTTGCAAATTTGGGCTCTGTAAGTGGTGGGAATGCTTTGTATACATCAAACCAAAGCGGCCGGTCGTCTGGTTTTATTGCTCCACGAGTAAGGAGACCTTCCACTCTGAAAATAAAACTCGGTTGAGATTGATGGGACACGAAAAAAATTGGTATGTCAAATTGTAAGGGCGAGAAACAATGGGTTCTTATGGATAGTGTGTGGCATGGACAAGAACACATTGTAATGTATGTGTGCAAAAAATACACACGACATACATTTGCCACAACTTGTGTGTTATTCATCTTTTTTATACAGGCAGCCTCACATAGTTTGAAGCATCCAAGTCGGCCAAATTTAAACAATATATACAGTATGGTGTGCCGAACTTGAATGTTGCAAACTATATGATGCTGACTGTACTAGCCATTTCAAGTATAAAATGTATTTTGTATTACAAAATGAGAAATATGCTTTCTCACTTTTCAAGATTATTATAATAATTTTCCTGCCTTCCTGGTTTCAGCAATATTGATTTGGAAATAAAACATGGGAGATAAGATAGCAATATTTTATTATGCAAAAACAAAATTAATTTTAAATCAATCTTTAAATTGTTGACAAGGTAAGTTAATCATATTGGTCTAACATAAAATCTACCAAGAATGTCTCTAAAATATAGAATGCAATCATTGTGAAAATAGTTAGTTTACAAATCATTTTGCATAGCATGAAAAATAGTCTTGCGTAAGGTTTCCCAACCACTCCGCTTAGTTTCTGATATAAGTTTCTGTTCTAAATTCTTGAGATCATCATCAAGTTCTTCTGCTAATTTATCACTCTCAGCTCTATGTTGTACACTCATTTCCTCAGATCTAAAAAAAAAACGAATAAAATTAATAAATCATAAATTTTATACATGTATTAGGAAAGAAATAAAAGATATTTTTTTCCTTACTCATGTTTAAAAGTATTGTGCATTTCTTTTAATACTTTTAATTTTTGCTTATGAGCAGCATTGGCTTGTTGGATACATTTCAATAGAGCACTAGTTAGCTGCTCCAACTTCTGTTCATTTTCCTTCATGATTGCATAGTCCGCATCAAGTTGATTTAAAACCTCCGACAAGCTCTTGAGCAACACTTCACTGCATTTGTTCCTGAAAAGAATTGATTTACCAAAGACTAAGTTAATACAGCACAGTGAAATATCAGGTCTTGTCACCTACGTAATCACTGTACAGTGTAGTGTTTAGCTAAGTTAACTGTTCTGTTACACATTTTGTCATGTTGTTGGAGTCATTCAATCATTACAAAAATTATTAATTTATTTTTTATTTATAAAAATATTTTTTATTTATTCATACTTCATATAATATTATAAAGAGGTAATGCTTCTGAGTTTGTAAGATTCGGAAATCCTTTTACCAATAGAAAGCTACATTATTTGTGAGTGTAAGGCTGTATTTAATTCTGCGCGAACGAAGTTAGCTAGTTATGTATAAAATGCTTACCTTGAGTCTATTTGTTGGCCCATAGTTTCCAGAACTTTCTGTCGGGTATTGCTGCTATTTGGGGCTGCTTCAACTTTTCTGCGCTTCGCAACTGATTGATAATCTCCCAATTTAGATGTTTCTTCCTCCATAAATGTTTCAGCTTTAATATTATTACGTTTTTGGATTTTCTTGTTTTTAGGAGAATCTTTCGCATACTGACTCTCGTTTATAAAATCGGTTAATTCTTCTGATAAGAACTTGGATTTTAGAGTCTTCTTCATGTTGGACATTTTGTCGTACGAAATAGTTACTTGAAACTTATGAATTACACTAAGTTAAGTTGAAAGAAAACCCAAATTTTTGTTTTTCACGACAAACAAGACTAATTATTTTCCCGCTAAAAAATAACGTTTTGCCGCTCTTTGCGTCGGAGACATAGGAGTTCGAATTTTAAAATAATAGAAAACGAACCTATTTAAAATTAAAAATAGAACATGAGATTATAATCAAAATATCAAAAACGAAATGAACATACCTTGTAAAAATTGTACCAATTCGCTCCAATCTGCTGCTAGCCATATTTTAAATAAATAATCAGATTTATTGCAATATTAATATTTCGCCGAGGTTAGGTTTTATTTAAAATTGAACTTTAATTGGATAATTGGTAACTCGATTGACTGACGTTTGACGTAGACGTACCCGTATCTGTCAACAGTTGACCACAGATTGCTAATGTGTAGCTGTCATGTTTATTCTTTTTTTTTTGGAATTTTATGGCCAGGTTCCTGGACGCTGAAGCCAAAATAGTGATCTCAGTGAATACGAAGTGTTATTACCAACTAACGACCCCTCCCGCCGCCTCAATGGATTTTTAAAAGATGCGGGTGCTTTTTTTTTTGGAATTTTATGGCCTGGTTTTTAGACGGATGTTTATTTTCACTTTTTTGAGTGCTGCCAGTACAAGGCCTGGGACACACGTTTTTGAATCGATTAGACACTATTCGAATTCACCATCGCACCTTCGATACAGGAAAGAAATTGAATCCCAGTCGGTCAGGATTCAAATAAAATTCAATTTTTGCATGTTTACTTATTCGGGAAACGGCTTTAAAGATTATGATGGCATTTGCTATTATAAGGATTTTTAGGGACTTAAATTTTCATCTCTAGGTGACAGAGCTCGGAGAACGCGTTTTTCTAGTTTTGCAAACATCGAACTTTGCTCGGTCGCCTAGCCTCGGAATCACGATCACTTTCGCACATTGGCTTCCGTCAAACGGTAAAAGAAAAGGGTAGAAAGAAAATGACTGCGAGCCCGTGAGCCCGCACATTGAATAATAAGGTCTCTATTTAGCATGATCTTTATTCTATATTTATTTTATAAAGGAAAAACGTTATATTTATTATGAAACCTTTCTCTTTATTTCTCTAGTTATTAAAAATCAACTCATTTTCAAAGGCATTCGTCACATAAAAATAATACTCATCATTTTTAAAATATACACATTCTTTACAATATTTACAAGACAACCCTGTGCTACTAATTTTCTTAATTTGATTTACACTATTAAGTTTAAATCCTTTTGCAGCCAGTTTTATCATACAATCAAAACAAAAAAATCGTTTTGTTGTACTTTAACAATAGACTGTCAGATCTCATCTTTCAACCCGTCCCTGTTTTTTTTTAATTTTCTTGCTTTTCTGGCTTTAAATATTTCTTGGATAGTAGCATAAGGTTTAGGTCGAACCTCAGCGTATATTATCAGATTTCAGATTAAGCCAATCAGAAATGACAGCCAGGCCAACGATCCAGACTTGACAAAAAAATAATAATGCGACAGGGCGTATTTCTGACAGCAATTACTGATGATGTTCGCTAAGGTTATTCTAAGGTCATATTGGGGGTGGCACTCGTGGAGGCAACGTTTCGCAACATCTTGTGGGTGAATTCCCTAAAATGATATGGCGTCATGCTAATCGTCAAGCACAAGGCTCACTCCCTCTCTATCTCTCCCTCGTGATGACCAGCAAGAGAGACAGGGAGAGGTAGTTCGATGAGCTGAGCGAGCTGCAATGCAAGGAGCATAGAGTAACACTTCGTGCTTGGCTAAAGTCAGTAATGAACTTTTAAAGAGTATTGCAAATTCAATCGTGCCGGTAAATGTGCTACCCTTCTTATAAGCATAGAAAATACTTCTGCATGATTATGATTGCGATCTATGTTTCCTGAAGCTGCGCTTGTCGGCTTGTCGCGTCAGGATGTCGGACACGAAGTTTCTGTGCGTGAACACTCGCAGTATGTCTTCACGAGCCTCTTGGATGCCTTCGCACACTATTTTACTTCTCTGTATATTTCCCTGCAAAGAAAGTTCTAGATGTAAAATCAAATAGCTATGAGGAAAGTGTCTGATAGTTTTTCAAGAAAACGAACGTATCAAAAACTATTCCGAAGATGACGTAAATCTACAATTTTTATCATAATAAAATAACTATCCCCTTGAACGACTAAAATATTTGGGACGCTTAAATTGACAGATTAGTTAGGTGTAATTTAGAAAGTATAGTCGCCATGAGATATGCTATTATGAATGCGGCAGTGTTCTGATATTCTTGAGCACCTAGACATTTTTTATGTATCTGATGATGATTGTACCATCTAAATCGTATTTACTATTCGTACTACTATTGGTTGAAATGCTGTCTAATCTTTTAGTCAAAAGTCAATCAATTTGACGAAACAGAAATCTTTTTTATATTTTTTTTTTTGGAGAAAAAGCTAAATGTTTTTTCAAGTATGAATGGCCCGAAGCCAGTTTAAGAAGCTATTTCCGCCGGCAAGTTGTAGTTTACCTTGAGTAGTTCTAGCAAAGCGTGTGAATGCGGTTTCAGCGCGGCGTGGGCGCGGCCAGAGACGTTTTCCAGCGCGCGCAGGACTCCTGCCAACTGGTCACCCACGTCCGTTTCCAGTGTTACCTGTGTAACAATATTTTAGTAGTGTTAGTCATACTGTACACACTGCTCAGTTCAAGTTCTGTACGATTAAGGGTGGAAACACATCTATCAGCATCGAACTTAATTTTATACATGGAAAATATCGTGAGGCAATTCAATGGCGTGTGAAGTTCCGAATCCGCACTGGGCTCGCACAGCAACAGTACGTGTTCACTGTGATTTAACCTCGTAAGGCCAAACATCGTATTTTTAGGATTCCAAAATTTAGTTTTTCCGGCTCAAGCAAATATCGAAACTTATCAATTAGCGGCCCAACGTCCCAAAAGTAGGACATACACTTTAGGCACGTACCGATCCTAGAATTTGGCGGGTATCAGAGAAGCGGGTATTTTCAGGTTTTATAGCAATTGAAAGGTCTGGGCCTTATGCGTTAAATTAGTACACTGGGTAGTTATAAACAACGTTCAAAAAATATCTTTGCTCCAGAATACTTCAGCAGGTCGGGTTTAATTAATTGAAATGAATACCCCTGTAAAATTTTAATTTTTAGACAAATATTTCATGGTTGGTCAAAAGTGCACATTGTCAAAGGGGTCAAAGGGGTGACTTAATTTCTAATCAATAATTACCATGAATAAGCTTACAGATCTTCAATAAATAAAATCCGACCAGCTAAAATATTCCAGATCAATTCTGAGATACCGGGAGACGTGAGCCGCAGGGGCACTGACCAGATCGTCCATCTGCGCGGTGAGATGGTGCACCTTCCAGCCGTCGGCGGCGGCGCGCACGTGGCGCTGGCTGGCGAGCGCCAGGATGTCGCGCGCGCGCGGCTCGCGGCGCCGCACGTCCGCCGGCCGCGCGAAGTGCAGCGCCGTGGCGCGCCAGCCGCACACGTAGCTCGAGCTCAGCAGCGGACCTGCGCGCGCAGGCAACTCTCAGACACAAATAGACTAGCGCCAGGATGTCGCGCGCGCGCGGCTCGCGGCGCCGCACGTCCGCCGGCCGCGCGAAGTGCAGCGCCGTGGCGCGCCAGCCGCACACGTAGCTCGAGCTCAGCAGCGGACCTGCGCGCGCAGGCAACTCTCAGACACAAATAGACTAGCGCCAGGATGTCGCGCGCGCGCGGCTCGCGGCGCCGCACGTCCGCCGGCCGCGCGAAGTGCAGCGCCGTGGCGCGCCAGCCGCACACGTAGCTCGAGCTCAGCAGCGGACCTGCGCGCGCAGGCAACTCTCAGACACAAATAGACTAGCGCCAGGATGTCGCGCGCGCGCGGCTCGCGGCGCCGCACGTCCGCCGGCCGCGCGAAGTGCAGCGCCGTGGCGCGCCAGCCGCACACGTAGCTCGAGCTCAGCAGCGGACCTGCGCGCGCAGGCAACTCTCAGACACAAATAGACTAGCGCCAGGATGTCGCGCGCGCGCGGCTCGCGGCGCCGCACGTCCGCCGGCCGCGCGAAGTGCAGCGCCGTGGCGCGCCAGCCGCACACGTAGCTCGAGCTCAGCAGCGGACCTGCGCGCGCAGGCAACTCTCAGACACAAATAGACTAGCGCCAGGATGTCGCGCGCGCGCGGCTCGCGGCGCCGCACGTCCGCCGGCCGCGCGAAGTGCAGCGCCGTGGCGCGCCAGCCGCACACGTAGCTCGAGCTCAGCAGCGGACCTGCGCGCGCAGGCAACTCTCAGACACAAATAGACTAGCGTCCAGATTTAACATGAAGGCCTGCAACTTTGCATGAAATCCCATTTAGCCGCACCTGAAACGCGACACTTCGCAGCCTTATATAAGGAAAACATAACATTGACACTTCAATGCATGTTTGAGAAAATGCACTACCGTTAGGTAACACAGTACAGTCTCCTTCAGACCTACTTTATCTCTTGTCTATTGTGTAGATAATTTATTTTGTATTATAAATATCTATACAAAATAGACAAAAAATTTACAGCGTAAATGCTAATCACGGCTCGTAATACCCAATAAAGCGTATTAAAAAAAAAAATTGCAACGTACGACATCTACGTCCAGACGTCTTGTCTATAGTTGCGGATGACAGTGGATACTCGTACTTCGGAAATAAGCACACACACCGGTATAATAGTATTAAACCGTTGGCTCACGTTTTGGCGGCGGGTTCGCGGCGACGGGGGGCGGCGTGGGGGGAGCGTCTTCCGCCGGGAACTCGCACTGCCTCACGTCGTTGCTGAGCCTGGGAATTAGTAACAGTTTAAAATATATAAAAGCATATTTTTACCCTAGTTTCGTTAAGTTAAATTTAGTTTGTAACTATCATAAATCATAATTAATCGAGCATTGGCATAATATTAAGTAATAATGTTCAACCAACATTACATTAAGACAAGCGGAAAAGTACAGAATACAGATCGGCAATTCTATTGTGGGGAGTGCCACGATAGAGAGATCTCTCTCCAGGCAGATGTAATGCCTCGGGACCGCAGTCCGTAGGAGAGTTCAAAGTTGTATTTATGCAGCTGCATTGAGAAACTTCGTTAGCGACATGTAGAACGACGTGACAGCTGTCATTAGAACTGGCGCTAGCTCCTCGTGTGTCGTGGTAGTTGTGTAGAGGCCAACTAGGTGGCGCTAGGGTCGCTACACTATTTCAATTTCGGTAAAATTTACATGTGTATTCGTACAGGGCCAAAAACAATCGCCGGTATCAATATCAGTCTCCAAAAAGCTTGTTAAGCATGGTGGGCGGTGGAGTGGACTCACATCTGCTTGCGCGGCTTCTTGCGCGGGCTGAGGTCGGGCTGCGGCGGCGGCTCGGGCTCGTCGTCGGGCGCGGGCGAGGACGAGGCCGACACCGTGGTGGAGCCCCCCGAGCCCGCCGCCACGTCCTCCCAGCCGCCGGAGAACCCCAGCGCGGCCTTTGTGGGCGACCTGGTCAAGTTATGTTACAAAACGTTAAGGGAAGCTACGACTTGTCAAAATGATTGATTTCAGGGGACGCGTCACTCGAGGGTTGCGCAGAGATCTGCAAAGGTCGAGGACCTTATTTACGGCCTACGGCATTTAGGGGGCGTTCAAGCATTACGTAAGTGCTTGAGGGGGGAGGGGTCTTTGCTTTGCTTATTTTTGATGACATGGTGGGTGGGCCCCCCACCGATCGATCGATATGGTGATTACGTCAGCAGTTTCGATCCGAACTGCTGCTCACGAATCAATAAAAAACAGAATCCATTAAAAGAAAAATGCATATAGGTACCAATGATTACCTCAGCATAGGAGGGGGGGGGGGGGGATAAGAGGTTTGCTTACTTTAGCTGACAAGAGGAAGGGGGGGGGGGGGGTTAAATAATTGTAAAAATCTGCTTACGTAATACTTGAATGGCTCCTTATTAACTATCTGGGCTAGTGGAGGCGCGGAATTATTCCCTTTTTAAAAACGGGGCGCGTAATAAATAAGTTAGTTAATATTACTGTCTCATAAGTTGTAAAACCATTGAAAATCATCTTAAATTCACAGCAATAGCAATAGAGCTTTATTTTGCGCTGCCTCGCCCCGGCAACCCCTCGCTGCCCGACATACGTTACCGGTGATTCAATGGATGCATACCCATCAGCATCTCGTTTCCTGAGTATGGAAGGCCTGGCGCCGGCCATGGCCGCGAGTGTGAGAGGCGCCGCCGCCGCGCCGCGAATCTCCGTCAAAGTCTGGACTGCACTAACCACGTTCACTGAAACAGATTCAGAGAGTAAGAGCGCTTGTAGACGTCCGTTTTTTTCTTACACCGTACCGGTGTCCGTCGCGCCGAAAGGAAGCGGTGGTGCATCCGGCGTAAATTGTTCGCCGGACCGATGTCCGGTGCATGTACACACATTCATTATAATTCATACACCACCGTGAATCCGGCAAAAAAACACGGTCCGTTATCCGGTGAAAAAAACGGACGTCTACAAGCGCTCTAAAGATGAAGTTTTATAAACGCTACTATAGTATTTTTGAGTGGGATGGATGACTCCTACTTATCGCGAAATAAGTACAATGTGGGGGCTATCGATGAAGACATATTGAAGATGTTTAGTACAAAAAGTCTGGACAACGAGTATCCATGAAACTAAACCTCAAAATGGGACAGGTGGACAGCTTCGTTAGAAAACTACTCATTTTACTTCCATGCTGGTCTGGGAGCAAAGGAAATACATAGAATGTACCAGTTGCTTCTCGTCCCGTGCAGATGGTAAAAGCCCATCTAGGGAATGGGCGAAATTCTTAGGAATCGTGTTATAGGCGATGCGGCTAGCGACCCATCGCTATTTTGATTCCCCTCTCCACCTATACGCCTACAATGATGCTAAACGTGGCTTTTAGGTCTTGACCTCAGTTACTTATTACGTTACTATTTAATCATTTTGATATACACACATAGTATTATCATTCCCTCATTCAATCCATTCGTGCCAGCTCTCGTGAATCGCCTCGCATAGAGGTTAGTAGTGTAGTGACTCACTAATGGTAGCGGGCTGCGAGTGCGCGGGCGCGGAGGCGGGCGCGGAGGCGGGGGCGGGGGCGGGCGCGTAGTGCGGCGCGAGGCGCGGGTGCGCGGCGCGCGGCACCTCGTAGTACAGCTGCGGCGGCGCGCTGTTGCCCACGGGCGGCCGCAGCGGCGCCGCGTTCACGCCCACCACCTGCGGACAGACAAACATTGTGCTACCTTTAGGCTAAGTTCAGACAGAATGTACACAGCAACATATATTTGTTACAATCTTGAACCGCGCGCCGAGCCAACCGCGCGTCACCGCGCGGTCATCTGAACTTAGCCTTACGCTTTTATACTAAGTGCCATACACGATGACACCCACCATTTAACTGTGTGTGTGCGTGTGTATATGTGTACTAAATTACAAATCTAAAAACCACTATTCGAATAATCATACGTAAATAGTTTGCCAAAAATGCCTTGCATTACTTTAAAAAAGAAGTGATACTCTTTAAACTGCTGGACCGATTTTTACCAAACATGGCTGAACCACCGCAAGGAAACTGGCCTTCTGTCCATCTGCTGGAGAGCTATGGTGCCTCAGACAGATACACACACACTAACGCAAACGTCAAACTTGTAACACCCCTCTTTTAGCGTCGGGGGTTAAAAACTTCCTTTATTACAAATTTGTTCCGCAATAGATAGGACAATAATGACAAAAAATGCTAAGCTACCTCCCCACCAATACTTTCAGCGCAATCGGTACAGCCGTTCCTGAGTTATAAATAGTGTAACTAACACGACTTTCTTTTACATATGTAGATTTATTATATTTTTAACGATCCTTTTGTGAACTGCTTATACCTGACATCTTTAGTGTGATGTAAATTTTCAAAAAGAAATAAATAAATGTATCTATCTATGTATGTATACCTTGGCGGGCTGGTAGTTCCTCTGCAGCAGCGGCAGCGGGCGCGGCGCGGCGGCCCGCACGGCGCCCGTGATCACGCCGCTCGACAGGCTCGCTGTACAAACAAACGGGTACATATTTATGTTTACCCCCTTACTCGTAAACGCTCTGTAGGCTTCTGCTAACTTAGCAATCGTTTGTTCTTATCTGTGATAGGTAAATGTCAAAGTGACAAATCAGAAGTGTCAGTCAGGTAAATGTGAAAGTGGCGTTTATGAATAAGCGGGTTAGACTTGCTTTATCTACTGGTAAAATCGAACCGGGCAGAATATTAAGGCGCGGTGAGTGTTTTCTATTTATTACGAATCTGCCGGTTTTGAGGTGTTAAATTTGCAATTGATAGCAGTAATCTTCTTCCTTCGTTTTGTTCATAGTGAGTGACAGAGTGACGGACTGTTTTCTTTCTGACTGATTCGGTTGGAATTTGGTATAAAGATAATTTCAGTCCCAGGGAAGAGCGTAGGACAGAGTCGTGGGCAATCGCTAATTTTTAATGATTTCTTTTATCGAGATAGAGGAACTTTATCCCTGAAAACGCTAAGTTCACTGAAATTATCAATAATCGAATCTATACAGTCGCGAGCGATAACTATAAAAAAATATAAAACAAAGTTAGCGCGGAGACTCACAGGCGAGCACCGTGGTGGTGGTTTGCGAGACGCCGGCGTGTCCCGCGGAGCCCTGCGGCGGCGGCCGGGCCGCGCGGGGCTGTGCGGCGCGCGCGCCGTACACCACGGCCCCGCGCCCGCCGCGCCCCACGCCCGACCAGGCTGACATAACAAACCAAAACTATAACGTATCTATACAAACTTCAAAATAACATAAATAAAATCTTATATACCAAAAATTTTCATAAATTTGGACCCTTAGGTAGGGACATCACGCAGGCAGCATTCCCGCGCTGTATTGCTATTGTAAGTCTTTGAGCGAGAAAGTCGTCCGTTGCCTCCCTCAGGCGCTCGCTGAGCGGCATGCAGCAACAACTTGCTTGGAATTTTACACTTGAATACGGAAATTCGTCAAAGAACTAAAGTCATTGACGTAGTTCGGTCGGAGAATAATTTGCAGGCAATGGGCAGGCCACAGACGACCTAAGCCAAACGAAAAAGCTAAAAAAATACGTAAAACAGTTTTTGTGTGCTAACTGCTGGCATCAATATCTGACCAAGACTAAATTTTAAGTCATTGCAGACCAGTAGATATAGGTGAATGAGATCCCACTTATTCATTTTCTTAATTAGGCCATATTGCGGCAAAAAACCAACTTGAATTTGCTTAATTTAAGAGTTTGTCACATGATTATGCCATGTTGGCAACATTTTTAATTTTAAAATTGTTTAGTTAGTAGACCATTGAAAGATTTGCAAATTAAATACTGGTAACATTACAATTATGTAGTCCAAGTAGAGGCTACTAGCGCCTTATCTGTGGCAGTAATCTATTTTTTTCTTACCTTGTCCAGTTTGTGAGGTGGAGGGCGCGGCCGGGCGCAGCGCCAGCGAGGCGCCGGCGGCCAGGCCGCGCGGCACGTGGCTGCCTGTCTTGTTCACCAGCACACCGCCGCCCGCATTCACGCTTGACAGAACTAAAGGTGATACCAAATTCAAACATAATAATAAAAAAAGTTATTTTTGCTGGTCACTATAATATTGTCCAACAGTGGAGGTCATATTATGGTAATACTGTATCTAATTTTTTGTAACTTTAATTATATTCGCAATAAACATACTAAGACTTTGAAAGATTTTCAATTATTAATCTTGATGACTTCAGCATGGATGGATACTTTTATTCAATTATAAAGTATGAATGGCAAAGTACTTAATTCCGTTTTTTTTCTTACCTGGTCGAGTATTGTGGTGAGGCAAAGGCGGGAGTACCCTGACACTTGGAGGCAGGGTGCGCACTGACGAGCTCACCAACAGGTTGCCGGAACCACTCACAAGCTGCCCTCCTAGTCCTCCCACATTTAGCACCTGTTATAGTTAATTTCATTCAATTCAATTTAGTTACAGTAAAACCCTGCTAAGATTTAAGGGATCAAGCAAACAAAGCATAGTATGTGAGAAATGAAACTTCATGTATATCTATTAGACCAAAAATTAAACATATTGGCAGGGTTTTACTGTAGTTAGAGAAACATTTATTTACACACATAGCTAAATATAAAAATTAGATCGAAGCCATTAAAAAAAAAGAAGAACAGCTTATAAAAGCAGTACGAGTAGCAAAAGTTCATGCATTTAAATTAAATCTCTTTTTAATAACAAATGCAACCAACACTCTTTTATAGAGCTAAGGTACTTAAATTAAAAAAAAACTGTACCTAATTTGTTTTACAATTGCCATACTTAATTTGTTTGTTTACAATTTCTGTGCTAATGAATTTGTTGGCTATTACTTTTTGGTAGGCAATCACTAGAAGTGGGTTAATTTGGACTTGCGAGATTTGACCTGAACCAACAAAGATACATGAAAACATTGCAGGTTGAACAAAAGCTTGTAACAATGAAGTACCTGCGTTCCACTGACTGGTGACGCCACGCTAACTTGCACAGGACAGGAACTAGACACTTGCACGGACAGTTGCGTGCCCTGACTTATAATCTGTGTTGCTGGCTGCAGGATCTGTCCAGCCCCCAGCAATTGAGATTGAGTTATAATCTGCGGGCTTTGTCCAAGCAGCTGAGAACCTTGGCTCACAATCTGTGTGCCTTGGAGGATTGGGGACCCACTGACTATCATCTGTTGCTGTAAGGATAATGGCACTTTAAAAACTTTTGTTTTTGTATCACTAGTATTGGTAAAAACCATTTTTTAAGGGGCCAAACAAAATTAATCCAACAATTTTTTTTTATCATAGTAGGACTAATAGTAGTGCAAGTGCGGTTGCTTGTCTATGTTGGTTATCATGTAGGGGTAATCTTTGCCACAAATGAAAGGCAACAATAGAAAAGATGGAGGCCTTTGCTGAAATGTACACAGACTTGCAAATATTGAGTAGCTAAACATGAAAAATTACAAAGAACCTAAGTCAGATTAAAGGGTAATAATAATTATAACTATAATAAACAGGTAATCTCGGAAAATACTGAACCAATTCCTATGTTTTTTTTATCTGTAGGAAGAAGCTGAACTATCTCTGATCAACATAAGGGTACTTTTACCCTGGGTAAGAGTAAAGTTCCCACAGGATAGGTACATTTGTGGACAACACCTGGCATATAAATAAAAATGATATATCAAAAATCAAATCTATGAAGCATGTACTTGATGAACATTTCTAATCAAAAATCAAATAGCTAATAAATAATCAAAATAAAGGGAAGAAAATGAGGAATAAGCTTGAACAGAAAATTTGCCGCCCTCATGCGTTAAAACAGTTTATTACGCCATTTTAACGCAAAGTTTAAGAGGGTAAGAGGGAAAATGAGCTACGATTCATGTTCTAGCGCAAAATATGGAATTACCTGCGAACCGACGCCAGGAGCCAGAATTTGGGTGGCGGGTCGAATCAAGCCCATTGACCCTGCATGGGTAATTATTTGACCTGCAACTGTTGTCTTAGGCTGGCTAGTGATTAAGTGAGTCATTTTTACATCTGAGTTAGAAACACTTTTAACGATGGTGATCTTTTGTGGAGCCAAATCAATCGGATACATTTTGCCAGTTGTGATTGTCCTTTCATTCTCTAAATTATTACTCATGGTATATCACTTTTCTTGCTCTGTCAATTGATCATGTTATTAACACTCGCTAACAATAAAAAACAAAGTCTTTCGAGTTATTAAATTCAATAATAACACAACTTTTACTCGAGAATTGTAAACGGAGACGAAAAGAACGCCAATACAAACGTCAGTCAAGTTAAGTCAAATAAATGACTTTTCTTTTACGATAGACAAACTAAAGGCATGAATACATGAATAGGCGCTTAATATTCAATTTGAGTACGTTGTTTATTGTAACTTAATTGCGCTGAACGCTTTCTGCTAAAATCATGTTACAACTCTTTAAAAATATTAAGAACACGGTCGGCAAAAATTGCATTTAAATAAATTTGATAATGTGCGCTATGGCAGATACCTATTGTATGTTTTAACAAATATTTTTTTAACATGGCAATAATGTTGATTGATGTCAAATTTGAGGAAAAATCGCATTACATATTACCATTGTCTATGGATTAATGGAACGCCATGGCGGAGCGAGATGGTGACGGTGATTTTATAAAAGAAAATATACAAAAATTTAACAATGAAAGGCGGAGCAGTAAGCAGTGGGTCAAACTTAATGTCGGAGGAACATATTTTCTAACCACAAAAACTACTTTATCCCGAGATCCTAACTCATTTTTGTATCGATTAGTTCAAGAGGACAGTGACTTGATTTCAGACAGGGTACGTAAAATTATGTTCAATTTTTTGCTATCCTTGTCACTGTGCTTAAGCAAACAGGTACTAAAAAAGCATATTGTTTCAGGATGAAACCGGCGCTTATCTGATTGACCGGGATCCGACTTATTTCTCGCCAGTGCTGAATTATCTTCGACATGGTAAACTGGTTATCAACAACGACATTGCCGAAGAGGGAGTGCTGGAAGAAGCGGAGTTTTATAACATTACGGAGCTCATTAGACTAGTTAAAGAAAGAATATGCTTAAGAGAAAGGAGGCCATTGAAAGACTCGAAGAAGCATGTGTACAGGGTTCTACAGTTTCATGAGGAGGAGCTAACACAAATGGTTTCGACTATGTCGGATGGGTGGAAGTTCGAACAGCTCATCAACATTGGTTCTCAATACAATTACGGTAATGACGAGCATGCAGAGTTCTTGTGCGTGGTCAGTCGGGAATGTGGCAGTTCCCTCAATAGCAACGACGTCGAGCCCACAGACCGCGCCAAAGTGCTTCAGCAAAAAGGGTCGCGTATGTGAGCTATACAATTTGTTTGTGAGACTGTTAGTTCTGTGTGAAATGTGTATATAAATAATTGTAGTGTGATCAGTCCATTACTTCCCTATAACTCGACATAATAATTTGTATTTTTAATTAAAATCTCAGTTTGTGGATTGTTAATTGCATGTGTAAGTCAATTAGATGGCAACTGGTATAACCTTTTCTTTAAATAATTGAAAACTAGATGAATACTCAGTTTGATATAAATTAAAAATTCTGAGAAATTACTAATAATATTAATGAAATTTTGTTTTTATAATAGATTTCCGAGTCTAGTAAAATGTAGTCATTAAGTTAAAAGTTATGTGTGAAACAAAGTACTGTTGTGTGAAATCAATTTATATTTATACACTTGAAGAGTGTAACTGCCGACATTCCATATGCATATAAATAAAGGTTCTTTATATCTTTTACTCCTGTACTTTGTATACAAAATCCTAACAATAGAATGAATATATTCTTAAGAAACGAACTCATAGATTCCGCTAGTGGTCAATCTGTAACTTAGGTAAATTAAAAAAATAATGATACAATGCATGATATTTGGTTGTCGGTAGTGGTAATGAGTAAAATGGTTGTTTTGTAATGTACTGAAAATGCGTGAGGCCTTTATTGTTCGTACAAGACATTTTGTAAAATAAAAAACATTGATCCATAATTAGTAACCAGTATTCCAGATAATATGCTCATTTGCAAAATATAAATTTTATGTTTCCATAACTGTAGTTTTATTTTATTTATTTTAGTAGTATGGATCTCTTTTGTTATAAACTATAACGGATGATCACAATCTTACATTTACAAATGACCGAGAAAGCGAGTTTCGCATCGTGATCAGAAAAATGAAGAAACTGTTTTACAAGATTACCTTTCACCGAAATCGTCGGTTACGAGATCTCAAAAATGAAGTAATACGTGTTGAGCTCACTACATTAGTATTTATACTATAAAACAAAGTCCCTTTCCGCTGTCTGTCTGTCCAAATGTATGCTTAGATCTTTAAAATTGCGCAACGGATTTAAGAGGAATGTTTACATAATTCTACGCAGACGAAGTCGCGGGCAGAAGCTAGTAATATAATATTAGTAGGATTGAGTTTTGGACCGAACCCGAAAAACTAAATAATCTCTGTGGTTTCGTAAACTAAAATATAGGTAAAGAAGGATACTCAGAAGTGGAAAATTTCAATGTCACTCCCTACCTCTTGTTGGATTTACTCAAGATTTGCTTAGATATCTAAAATCAGAGAAGTGGTTTCAAATTGAAATCACGATGTTACTATGGCTTTGGGGCGCAGTCAAACATTAATCATTTAATCAATAAGGTAAATCTAATTAGCAAATTAATATGGACCATGGCCATTGTTGTGTATCTACTTTGTATGCTTATCAGAAACTGCCTACTCCACCTTAGTTGAAGGGAAGAATTTGAGGAAAATATATGAAAAGTTAAAGCCATGCCTTCTTATTGATGATGCCTTTATTTTACTGATGTAAGTAAACAACTGACTGAGAACGTAATAATGATTTGACACGCCTTCCCTTAAATTACTGTTAATTCTAAGTTATTAAATTTCATAACTACATTATATAATAATAAATCTATTTCACGATGTTTTTTAAAAATAAACATTATCGCACTTATTAAACTTACGATATTAAATTACATATTTCATTATAAAATATTGCATTTAACTGCACTAAATACAAGTTAACAAGACAATCTACACACTCTTCTGTAGAGACAACAGATATTATCAAAATACAGAAATGTTACACACACTTGTAAGGCAATGGGGTTTATTGTTTGTAGCTTTGAAATTATAACTAATTTGTTTATTATTATCTGAAGATGAATTTGTTTATTGCTGCCTTAGCACCAGTCCGCCATGTAGGTGAAGTCATGGAAGAGCTTGTGGTCGGTGGCGCTGAGCGGGCGCGGCTCCTTGGGCGGCGTCAGCACGGCCGCCTCCGACGTAAACTCGCTATCAAAGTTACTCACGTCTTCCAGATTATTAATAGTTGGCACAAATGGTGGCTTCACTTTGCGAAGAAGTAATTGCTCCCAATTTACATTACGGAAGAAAGCCTGCTTCTTCACATCCTCGGCGTCCCTTTCGGACGATCCCAAGCGTCTTTCGGGGTTCTTCCTTAAGAGACGACGCATTAAAGCTATAGCTTCCAATGACAATGTCCTGGGGTAACGAACTTCATCGTTAACAATCGAATCGAACACTTCGCCTTCGTCCTCGCCAGGGAATGGAGACTCGCCAACTAACATTTCGAATATCAACACACCGAGTCCCCACCAGTCGACGGCCCGTGTGTACGACGTCTCTGTCAAAACTTCTGGAGCGAGAAATTCCGGTGTCCCACAGAAAGTACCGGTCCGGTCACCCCAGCCCATACCTTCTTTGCATAGACCAAAGTCAGCAATCTTAACATAACCATCAGTATCAAGAAGTAAGTTGTCTAGCTTTAAATCTCTATAAATAATGTTATTCTCATGTAAATACTGTAGGCCCAATACGACACAAGCTGCATAAAATACTGCCCTGGGTTCTGTGAACACATCTGCGTGAATGTGCATCATAAGATCGCCTCCAGCTGCATACTCCATCACAAAACAAACATGTTGGTCAGTTTGGAAACATGCAAACAGGTTCACCAAAAATGGATGCCTGATTGCATTAGCTACCTCAAAAATTCTTTTTTCAGATAACAGCGAATCTACTTCGTCTCTGGCTATGATATCACCTTTCTTTAAAGCTTTAATTGCGAAATATTCATTTGTAGCTCTGTACTGAGCTAAAATCACTTTACCAAAATGGCCCCTTCCTAGAACACTCAACAATCTAAAGCATTCCATCGACATTTCTCCAGACGACTGTCGACGGGAATCAAGCTCTTTGATAGTTTCTATAACTGATGACGAACGAGATGACGATATCCTCATATTACTGGTGACTTCTACAATTTGATCTTCATTGCTCGGGAATTCCAATACCAGCTTTGGAGATGGTGAGGGTGGATACTCTACTAGGGGATTGTCAGATGAGGGCGTCTGTGGTTCTTTGGGTGCAAAATTATCCCGCGCGTAAGAATCTTCTAAAAATGCAAATGCCTCCTGCAGCTCCTTTTCCATTCGTAGAGTGGAGACATGAGGAGGCGGGAGGGTCGGTTTGGGAGGAGGCGTGGAGGGGACGGGGGGCGCCGCCGCGGCCGCGGGCAGCCCCAGGGGCCGCACTCCCGCCATGCCCCCGAGCGTAACATTCGGATTTTCCACATCTTTATTTTCGGCACCTCCAAACTGGAAGTGCTGCTGCGGCTGGCTAATATGGGCTGTTTGTATATTGCTTTGTATTGAAGGTGAAGATCGTTTAAGAAGTCTGCCAAGTGCCGCGGCGGGAATATGCATTTCCCCATATGATGGTCTTGGTATATTCTTGCCTTGCTGCTTGAATATTTTTCTTTGACGCTGTAATTTTGGTTTTCGAGATATGATAGGGTTTAAGAACTTGATCTCAGCAAATAGTAGACCCCGTGGTTCCATTTCGAGAGCCATACCATGTCTGATGTCATCAATAAATTCTTCTAATCTTAAAAATTTCACAGCACAAAGCCCACGCCAATCCTTCCAATGGACTCCAATTTCCAGTTCTCTAGATTTGTCCAGCTTTATAGTGAATCTGAAAAATTTATATCAGAATCTATTACATATAACATAAATTTTTCATTTTAAACATTAGCTGTGCAAAATTAGTCATACTATAAGTGTATAGTATATTCAGACATTTTATGTGTTCTTGATAAGATATGACTAATAAGAGAGGTATCATAAAGATAATATTTCTAGGAAGTACAGGTACAATCCATAATGAGGGCAAATGTCGTAATCTACATCTGGAGAATTGACTCTAGTGAAGTAGCAGTTTACATTTGGGGTACAAAATTATCCAAAATTACCATTTGGGAAATAAAAAATTTACACCTAGCAAAATCTTTAAAAACAACAATTTTATTATTGTGTGTCAATTCAATCACAGAAGTGAGTAGCTGATGTCATTAAACACCTCTATCAGAAACATTACAACAACTATCTTCAGTCATCTTTTGCTTACACATATCCCCATTTAATTTTTAGGGTAGGAAGATACATCAGAAACACAGATATGTTTCAAAAGTATAACATCCTTCTTTACATTGACGACCGGATAGCCTAGTGGTTAGTGACCCTGACTATGAAGCTAGAGGTCCTGGGTTCGAATCCCGGTAGGGGCAGACAGTTGTATGATGAATACGAATGTTTGTGCCCGAGTCATGGATGTTGTATGTATTTAAGTATGTATTTATCTACATTATATAAGTATGTTTATCCGTTGCCTGGTACCCATAGCACAAGCTTTGCTTAGTTTGGGGCTGGGTCAATTGGTGTAATTTGTCCCAAGATATTTATTTATTTTATCGGTTCAAGGTTAAGAGGGTAATGAAGTTAAAACTAAGTCAATAAAATGGAATTTACCTTTGATCCCATGCCTGCTGCGAGCAAGGCCTCCAGCTTGTCTGAGCAACAGTGTGGTTGTCCAGTTTCATAACTGCCATTATTTCATTACTGGTATCTTCCTTAATGCTGTATGTATACTTCATGGAGTTACGTATTGTGACACCCTTAACAAAAGATTTTAAGTCCGAGGGGCTGGCAAGAGGGTCACGTCGGGTGCGCCCCGGGACATCATCCAAAAGATCTTGACATCCCATCAATCTGACTTCTAGAGTCCCAGTCACTTGAACACAAGGGCTTATCAAAGGAGCAGGAGATAGAAACTGAGCTCTTGATCCACTTCCTGTGGACAGACTAACATATCCAGGGCTGGAGCCTGTGCTGCGCAACTCATGACCTAATTCTATAAATGCAGGACTCTCAGCAGGCAGCTCCTGTCGGCGCATGTCCAATGACCTCCGCAGCAAGTCTAGTTTCTGACTGGATTCCAATAGGCTTGTCTGCGCCTCATGTAATGCTTTCTTGTCAGTAACCTTTTTGTCGCTTTGCAGGAGTCTAATAGCGTTTTTAGACCCTTCTACTACAGCTGCTTCAATTCGGAGTCTGTTCCTTAATTCAGCAATCCGTTCATCCAGTAGTTGGTCTACTCCACTCATATCTAAATTTCGACCATCACCATTGGCACTAGCACTGTCTCCTTTCTGCTGTTTGCTTAGTTTAGAGATGCGTAGTTTGAGGTACTCAATTTTGTCCTTGGAGTCTGCCAGCATCTGATGAGCTTCAGCAAGGAGTTTCTTGTCGCGGGACTGGTTACTGCTAGTGATGCTCTGGATCATATTTTCTGCTCCCTGCTTCACCTTAAGCTCGATGTTCAGCTGTTTCTCGAGGGAAGCGAGCTTACGGTCAGTGGTGGCCTCGCCAAGCTGTCGCTGCTGCTGCGCCGCCTCCGACGCCAGGATGATCTCTTCATCGTACGAGAGGTCCTCCGGCGACGTCGGCGTGGATTGACCGCGAGATAACAGTAGCTGCGATTCGAGTTCTTGAAGATCCGATTTGAGCTCATTGAGTTTCAAATTAGCCTTTTTCACGATGTTAGCGACGTCGGATAGCGATCTGCGGTCCGTAGCGACTTCACGTAGCTTCTCAGCACCTTCCTTTATTTTGAGTTCTTTACGTATCTCTCTACGTATCACATCCTTGAGTTCCTCCAGTTTAGAGGGCAAAGCTATTTCTGGAATACATTCCGTCTTAATTCCATACTTGACGCCCAACTCGTAGAGAACGGGGTGCCGAATATAATCACTGTGGTAATAACCTGGGTCTGCCATAATTGAGGATGCACAGACTAACGTCAGTTAACCATAATTATGTGAGAAAATATCACTACTATTGCTTGTAGATCACAAAGCGTTCATGAGCTTATAACTTTTGTAACTACGGATGCTTTTTGACTTGAAATAAGAAATCATTGTGTCAAAACGTTAAATTTAAACATAAATATTAGGTAAAAATGCAAAATCACAAAACGAAACACAGCTACGACGAACTACGAAACGAAATCCTCTGATTGAATGAATGATAAATAAATCATAATCATAGACAATACACAACACTAGCGTGAATGAGTGAATGATTAATGGCATGAAAAATCAGGGTTGCCAGAACATGCCATTTCCATTATTAGAATCGGATTAGAAAACTATAATTATTTTTATACGAATAATTCTGCACAAAAATATTATATTTCAGACTATTAAACAATCCCAAAGCTCATCTTTTCCAAATATTATTTTTACAAGAATTATTTCGCCGTAGCCTTAGGTTCATTCATTCATAAAGATACTTCTGTAGAAGATAAGCCATAATGTGTACCGGACTTTAACTTTCACTTCCTCCTTTCTTCTCAGTATTTTTTTAATAAAGTGAAAAGCTGTTGCTTCGCCAAACCTGTAAATTACAAAATTAAGCAAGCAACGTAGTATAAAATTTGCCAAATTATTTCTTAGCAGAATATTGTGTTACCTTCTGTAGAATCTACTGGAATAACGGCCAAACTGTCAGGTGTCAGGTGCTGTACCTTGGATACCTTCTGCTGCTGCGTAAAATGTACTTTATGCTGTAATACACTTTCGTACAGCTGGAACTCGGCTCCTGCTGCTAGTGACTTCAGAACCTTAAATAGTTCCTTATATTTAATGGAACGATAATGCCAGTGAAGGTTGATATAACGCCACCGCCGCCAGCGAACTCCAAGCAACCTGGCGTGACCAAGTCTCTGCTATACAATGGCTCAAAATTTCAAGGGCATCAAAAATCTAAAGGAAACTCGTACGAAGTTGAGGTTGTCTTGCAGGTTAGTTCCTTTGAAACTAAACTTAAAAGAGCATAAGTTAAACTGATTCTAAGTGGCTCATCAATATAACCTTAATGCTAACATCAGAATTGTGCTGTGTAATATATGCTATTATGTAGTATGATTTTCATAACCAATTTCTGATTGATAAACAATATGTATCATTCTCTTCCAGCATGTTGATGAGGAAAATTCATACCTATGTGGGTATTTAAAGATAAAAGGTTTGACCGAAGAATTTCCAACATTAACAACTTTTTTTGATGGCGAAATAATATCAGCAAAGTATCCATTCCTGACGAGAAAATGGGATGCCGATGAAGATGTTGATAGAAAACATTGGGTGAGTTTAAGTAAAGAAATAAAACTTGTTAGACTTTGATTAATAAATTCAAATATGGCTATATCTAGGATAACGTGATAGAGCACTATATTAGACTATTCTTAAAGAATTAATAGGTTCTACTTTTCTTAAAAGTATTTCGATTTGTGATATCATATTGCATACTTGTCAACAAAAACAACATTACATTCTGTTTTTTTTATTTATGTCTGTCGCAGTTATCTAGTAAGTCATTGAACTCGCACTAATTACAATGTCAATAACCTACTTTAGAATTTTCTTACTGCATTGGCCTTTTGACAGTTGGTATAACAAATTGTTATTGTCATTTGAGTTTCATAGCCAATGATGTTCTATTTAGGGCAGATTATATGTAAACCCTTAAATGCATGCTGAAGGATTGTAGCCTACATAACCAAAAAATTTTTTAACATACCTCATTATTTTTTCCAGAGCAAGTTTGACTTATTTGTTCCATACTTGAAGACATTTAATTCAGATTCGTTTGATTATGACTCTCTTGCAAAGGCTGATTATGTGTTTATGAGGTGGAAAGAACACTTTCTAGTGCCGGATCATACTATTAAGGATATAAATGGTGCTTCATTCGCTGGCTTTTACTACATATGCTTCCACAAGTCAGCGGCCACAATAGAAGGTTATTACTATCATCGAAGTTCTGAGTGGTGAGCATTGCATTTATTTTTATTTAGCTTTTACATTATTTGTGGTTAACTAATATGGGCGTCATTGTTATAAACAAAGTATTGTTTTAATTGTATGTTTTGTTCAAAAATCATCTGACTGATACTACCTTTGATAATTCAATGAGACTATAATACTCTTGATAAAGAATTCTTGAGTGTGTGGGTAATGTTTGGCTTTAACTAGTAAAAGACTTGGAATACCACCAATATCATATTTTTCTATTAATTCCAGGTTTCAATCTTTGACTTTAAGTCATGTTCCGGAACACAGCATCCAAATTTATGAGTTCAGATGAGATGTTTGCAAACTTTCAAGTTTGGATGGTTATTTGTGTCCGCTAGTACTTACATGTTCCTTAAGGCTATCTTCATTTGATATCTTTGAAAAAGATAAAAATACCAGTTTATAAGTTTCCTCAGTAATGTAAGTGAAAGATGCAGGGCCAATGACAGAATTCATCAGAACAAAAAAGATAAAGAAAATTTCGTAGTAATTTTATTTGAATTGATGTATGGATCATGAACAACATTAGCGGTCTGTTCTTGCATATACTTCTATTGAGCGTTTATCTGTTTCAATGTGTAATATTCAACAATAAAGTACTTTCTATAGTCAGAAATACCTAATGAAATTAATAAGTGTGTAGAATTAGTACTTGTAATGTTATTAAAAATACTCTAATTTATTTTCTGACATTTGAACATGATCGGCCAAACAGTATGGTAGTTAATGTATATTTTTCTCAATAATAGTAAGGTTTTATTATTGTGATATATTTGTACAAATTACTTGTATGTAAGTCATCATGTTGTTGTAATTATTTAGTGATCAATGATCATTCATGTATGAAGTGTGAATATTTCATAATTATGATAAGTAAAATATTTGCAATCATTCAGATGAAGTATGTGCAAGTGCAGGGAATGTTTCGAACAAGTTAATATTTTGACTTGGTCATAAATAATTGAATATTTTCAATAAAACGTCTTTACAGCAATTTTTATGGTTTTTTATTAATGTTGTTTGCAACAAAATAAAATACGATTTTCCCATTTGATTCAATTTTAATGTAACACATTCAATATTTACATTAATAATAAAATACTGGCAGATGATTATATTCTTGTAATTCATCAAAATGCAGCAAATTTATGCAAATTTTAGAGATATACTTTTAAAGACCGTCTAAAACGGAACTAACAATAAACATACATAATTATTAATGAAGTCGTACGCAGCTGCTGCCGCCCGCGCTGGAAACAGCGAGTTGTAGCATATAGCCAACTGGTTTAGTGCACACATGCAAATTTCCTTTATGTTATTTAAAATACCAAAACTATTGTCAGTCTTTTGTTAGTTCCGTTATTTACTACATTTTATATTATTAGTTTACTACTTATGATATTCTTAATCTATTTGTACAGTAAACAGTTGATATATTTGTGCATGACGAGCGGTGCTGCACTTCCTTTAAACCTACGCAAGCTGTTTTTAGCGCGAAAAGTCGCAAAGGGAAATTGAAAAGCTGCCAAGTCTTTGCAGCTTGCAATTCAAATTGTAGTTGATATTATCAGCTTTTGATACAATACACCACGAGGAAATGTGGATCAGCAGATAGGTAAGATAATTCCTGTCTTTATTTTGAACGATTAGCGACTACATCACGCTGCTTTTGTACTTTGAATAGTTAAGTCTTGCAATGGTCATTCATAATGGGCGCAAATGACCCCAATAGTTATGTAGGTATCCTTGGTGAGGCATATCTATACCTAACCTACCTACATCAAAATGGATACGACCAGGACGTCGGATAGGAGTAAAAATAAAATAGTTTTAGAACATGGATATTTTGAATTTTGTAATGTGCAACAGGATTTTATCGCGCTGAATAGGTACATTCCTAAAGTTTTTTCGTGATTACGATCCTGGAAATATGGCCGAAACCTCGCTACGTAATTAAAATATGTTTTAAGCACGACTAGTCTCTATATAATGCATAATATGGGAAGCAATTATGGAAGGTTTATCTTGAAAGATCGATATTTCGTTCTTTACCAGAAAAACACAGTAACTGCTAGTAGGTTTTTTCGGGTAAGGGAATTGTAAGTCGTAATCTTCAGGACTAAATAAATATAGTCAAATACCCAGTTCTTTTTCCAATTTATATTTTTATGATCGCAATCGCGGGCCCACGACGACTTAGTTGCAATGTGTGCATAAAACGAAGCAGCGAAGTTCTTAGCTATCTATTATCCAAAAATAGATTCCATTAAAGATGATATTTAAATAGTTTTTTGATTTAGAAAAATAATTCCCATTTTTTATCAAGGCTTCAAATAGGATTAGTAAATATGTATTATTGAGATAAAATGCACCAATGCGTTATTATTAGATACTCTAAACACTTAATCTAAGCTTTGGTGGGATCGTTATATGTATTTGTAATAGTTCGGTAGACAAAGTACGATTAGTTATACAATACGTTACTCTTTAAAAGAAACTAATACGTTTTGAATTAGAACAGACACATTGACTGACATAGTTCGAAAAATATACATAATATACATTAAAAACTTAAAATATACAGGAACTAGTGTCCTTCAATCTCATTAAATTGCTATAATTATGAGGCAAGTTTGCTATAGGTCCGACTGAACCAATTAAATTAATAAGTAAATCCTAAGACCCTTTCAAGGAGAGACGGGATATTTTCTGTTGCAGGTGGGTTAAGTAAGGCGTCAAAAATCACTCGCCATTATTGTCAGAATATATTTCAAGCTAACTATTAATTATCCACATTGCTAAGTAACATGTTACTCTAACTAAACCTACAAACGACAGTTGCTTATTTTATTTTATCCTTGAAAGGGCAGGTTGGGCAAGCCAGCGCCTAACTAAAACAATGTTACTAAACACCAAACACGCTACTAGACATCGCACTACTACATTTCACAACGAAAATAACATCAAAATAATTACATCGAATAAATATAAAATTAAATTAGTGATAATCCATAAACAATTTACATTTAAATTAAACAACGATAATACTCGGGAAGATGAAACACTTAAATTATATAAGTAGGCGTACATATTTACAATAACTTAAACAGCTAATAAAAACTTAACTAGGTATGACTGTAATATTTGGCTTTAAAATAAATAGGCTAATATATTGAAAGCTATTGAGAGAAATATTTAACTCAAACACCGATATTGGGATTGTCGTAAGTACAGTTTCTAAGAGTTCCTACTTTCCATAAATGTTTGGAGTGATAAGTAGTAATTTAGAATGTAACATTACTCGTATTTCTTCCATAGCTTCCATTATAAGTCGTCGGGTAACATCGAATTGTCTAGTATTGAGAAAGTAAACAAGCTATCTTTTTGATGTGATTTCGCTGCTGAACCAATGCCTCAGACCAAGGAGGGTGTAGAGGTCCTGGTTGTGAGAGCGCACGTCAGCGTGTTGCGGAGCCATCCTGTACGGGTATCCTTTGGCCTGGCCGGCGTACGTGTCCTGCAACCTCAGATATAAGTCAGCGCGAGCGTCAGGGTAGCCGTGGGGTCGGAAGTAGCTATGTGGATACGTATGGTGGTGTCGTCTTGGATTTTCGTGACCCACGTTGCCGTACACACCCCCTATTTTACTCCGATCTGGCCAGTAATCTTGTAAATGACGAAATGGATAGTCCGGAGGCGGGGTCACAGAATGCTGACTAGACCAAGGATATCTGTAATAGCCTTCATTTTTAGGGATGAAGCTAGTCGGCGGATGTATCTCTTTGTGTTCTTCGGGTGAGACGTGAATAGGTGCTGGTGGTTTGACCGGTTCCTGTGGTTTACTGCGTCGGTGTTGGAGTTTAGTACGCGTGCCTAGTACGCTTTCGTCTTTCAAAGCGTATTTCTTTTGGTCTTTGGTAAAATTATCGTCAGTAGTAACTTCAGCGTAACGACTGATGAGTTTTATTGCTTCTCCGATGTCAGAATACTCGCTCTCAGGGTTGAGTTTAGTTGTATCTCCTTTTTTTGTCAAATGTTGGTTTAGATTAGGTTTAAAGTCAGTTAGTTTTTCAGTGGGCACCTCTGTACTGGTTTTATTTATATCAGAATAAGCAATCACGCTACTTTCATTTTTTTCACTCGTATTTTTATTTGAAGATGTAGTATCGTCATGTGACGGTGGTGATTCACTTGTTTGTTCAGTTGTAACCTCTGTTTCTTTAGGTAAACTATCATATTGTGGGTTTTGGTATTCGGTACCGTAAAGAACAGGATCAACATTAACATGTCCATAAAATTGTTCCTTCTGTCCTTGGTCTGTCGTGGTGGTAGTCGGAGGTTGGGTTTCGGTTTCATTGTCCACCGGACTGTCACGCTTTGGCTTATCCGCAAATGGCAGGAAGTTATTTAAAACGTTGTGGTTCAATATGCCTGGACCGTCTGGTGAGCTTGTAGCATTGCTTGGTTTCCTGTTTTGTAGCTTTAAAAGTTCTAATTCAGCTTCTATGCTGGCGTCATTGTTAATTTTGTTTTCGTCTTTCTTGTCAATTTTAATATAGCTCTGTAGCTGTTCTTGAGCCTGAAATGAAATTAAGGTTTGGAATAAGACATCAATATTTTTTAAACATTTTACTTTCAAATAACATGCAAGTAATAGGTCGAAATTATAGATGGATATATGGTATTATTAGTGTTTAATGTACCTCAGCGGCTGGCTCATGGGCTTGGAGGGGGGCGGCCTGTGGGTCCAGGCCGATAGGTATGGAAAGCTGCAGTGGGCCCGGGTCTTCGTCGCCGTAGTCGTACAGCACGTCTCCGCTCGGAGGCGAGGTGAACAGCGCGTTCAGTTGCTCGAGCAGTATGGCTTCGTGGTCCTCTTTGTTTACTGTCACCACCTGGAATTTGATGAACGCTGTTATTGAAAGATGTTGGTTGGATGCTCGTGCACGTTTGTTAAAAAATCGGCTATTCGACATTTATAATCTATATCAAAACAAATGGGGTTTACCTGTATACACCCGTTACGATCCATACGTTGTCCTTTAGGGCATACGAGTGGCGTGATGAAGAGTGATTTGGTGGTGATTCTTCTTGGCGGGGCGTTCTGGTTGCCGCTCTCAGGGCTTTGCAGCCAGGTGCGCCAGGCTAGCTCGGCAGCTTGGCGGTCCAGAGTGCGCGGCGGTGCTCGCGTTGTGGCCACCGCCGCGGGGGCTTCGGTCGTCACTTCTTTCGGCTCTTCTGTTGTGAACTCAGCCACCTTTGCCACCTCTGCCGCCCCCAGCGCTCGGGACACCAACAATAACACGCACCACACGTACCACATGGCAAACACCTGTAAATAAAATGAATTGGAAATTATTCAGTGCCATGCGATATTGATATAGGTGCAGGCGTAAGTTTATGGGACGTCATAAGAGTGTATCAGTTTCATATTGCAACGTATTGAAGTATCATGATTTGGTTGTCTCGAAACGTAAAATTTTTAGTTGTGCTAACCGGATTGTCCATTTTATTAGGCAACGAGCACTTACCACTTCGTACAGTTAGTTAATGTTACATAATAGGGACAAAGACCTAAGCCTCCGCCTATGTCATGTACACATTAGACTATTACAACTAATCGTTATCTTAATTTATTTCGGCATTAAACCAAACATGAAACACTTGTAAAGCAATTAAAAGAAAATAATAGAGAGGTTGCTATAAACTTGTATTCAATTATTCAAGGAGATGAGAGATAGATTGTGCACGGATCCAGAACCAGTGTGATGTCAACTGGACCAAGGCTCGGCCTTAGCCATTAGTTCAATAGCTCGAGCACGAATGAATTGCGTATTCACTGGACCTACTTCCATTGACGGCAACCAGCCGATTCTGTCATTAAGTCACTTTCGATTTCTATACGTTAGGTCTTTATGCGTAATTTAAAGCGACTAAAAATTATAGGAGGGGCTCTGATGAATTCATATTTATTTTATTGCTTTCTATCTATACAACTCGAGGTTTCTGAGGACAAGAACTGGAATCGCCCTTTACGTTCCATAAACTTCGTAACGGATTTGCTAACGCGTTACATACAATGCAATCACATACAATGCGCGCATTGTTAACCCACACTTATTGGATTTAAACTTTGAACCACATTTGTTATACAGCGAACTAACTATTAATGAAAGATATTAAAATTTAAGTCAGCTATTATCGCAGAGATTTAGCGAAACCGGACCTTTTTGCGCAATTAAGAAAAAAAAGCTGTGGTGAACGTGTTCCAGATACCACATATTTTCGACCTTGAAGCCCTTTATCATTCGTTAAAGTGAAAGTTAATACCCTAAGCATCGCCTTCACTTTTAAAGCACTTTGAATTATGCACTTATATTTCGATCCCATTATTAAGACGTTCAATGGTAATGGATGTCAAATTATGCTGGCATTTCATCCATCACGGCCGATCGGATCACGACCGTTCAAGAACTGCACCTAACTCGGTTCGTACGCACTCGCCGAGATACGAAAATAAAAGAAAAAGTAAAATATAAATTTAACATTATGACGGAATGTTAATCCCCGGCTTCTCTAATAGGTGGATTGCTACCTTTACGAAATGTAACTTAAGTAGGTATGGGTAATGAGAAAGTGAAAGCTGAAATTACAAGTTACATGTGGAAGATCAACATAATGACGTCCTAGCTGGTTGACGGAGCCGCATTTTTCTATTTGCAAAAACTTTTACGATTCTTCGTGCGGGCGTTTATTTCTCTAACCGCCCGAATATATATTTGGTTGGGGACACATATTTAGTCAGGTGTGCGAACGTCTTGCAAACATTAAACGTGTAAAGTTTTTAAAACTTATTAGAATAATCGTACTGTTTTGATTTCATTCTTATTAGGATTTATTACATGTGATTCCATTTACGGAGGGACATGATGACAAACAGCAGCAAATTGTTTGAATTCGTTCGTATCGTTGGACTATGTTTATAAACATCCGATTCCTTTGTATCGGCGAGCATTTCGTCAGAGAAGCACTTTCGGATTACAATAGCTTTACACACTTATTTTATAAAATCGTCTAAACAAATATTATCTGTTTCATATTTTATTAAGTCTCACATTGAACTAATCTTACCTATGCATAAGTCATTTATGTATTTTGTAACCCATTGTAAATGTTTGTTGTTTCTTTATTATCTTTGTGTTTTCTTTATTAGGTATGTTTAATTACTTAGCACGTATGTAAAACTAAGTTACCGTTAGCAAATAATAAACAATGCATATTTATGCTGCCATTATGTCATGATTGGATAACGCCCGTGGAGCTAACTGTAACATGCTAATGCGACTAGTTGACTACACGTGTCACTCGGTGATAATGGGAAACAACGAGTCCCCTTGACCTCAGCTGCGAGCTGCAAACACCTCATGGTGTTTGTGTACAGTCGGCAAATTAATTTGGTGCGCAAAAGAAGGGCGATGGCTGTTGACCCCGTCTCTATCGGCGGCATCTGGCAATGATCTCGCATCAGACGCGCACGCGGAAGCGCGGGAGTTGACCGCGATTCAATGAGTCCTTGGTCCAAGCTCAGCCCATGTTATAACACCCTGGCGAGAAATACGATGCCATCATCGAGCATTTGCATTACTAGCTCCGTTTTCAATGCGGTCACGCATCGTGACTACAACGGTTATTCGTCCAGACCGTTCGCAGAGTTTGCATTAAAGTACTGAATGTTGAAGCGATTATTTTAAAATTCGAATTGTGCGTTTCGCAGACGACGTCTGACCTAATGAGTTTATTGTGTTTACACTGAACAGACGTCGGGTATTCCACTCGGATGTGTTTGCCGCGCACCGAATCCTCGAATGTTGAACCCTACCTTGACATGTATGCGCGAGCGAGAAGCGCGCGCAGATCTGAGGTGCGCCCGCGCAGGGTTGCACACAAATAGCTTTCCAGTCACAAGAACTTCAGTCGAGTGCTTCTGAGAATACTTACATGGTGCGGGTATGGACTACTTAAAGCTTTGAAGCGTTGGAGATAAGAGCACCGTTAATAATGGCCACGGTTGACTGACATATCCTAACACCGCTCGTTAAAAACCATCGTATTCCATGAGTTACGTAGCTATTGTTTGGGCATGTTCCTTTAATTAATACGAGTGCGTGAATCAACAACATTTAGTGAGTCGGACAGCTAGGGGATAGTGCGTTCTTAACTTTCTACAGTCACGCTCGATACACCGGCAACCGGCACCACCCCCATCCCAAGGACTGACAGGTGCACACGACAGTACGAACGAATTTATTAGGAATACGATTTATGGACTCGGGACCCTTTTTAATTAGCGTTTTAGTAAGAATTCAGGAAGTCCTTGTTATGGTGCACTTGCTATATGTATGTATGTATGCATGTATAATTCCTTATTGTACATAAAACACATTGATTTTACAGGTATTGAGATAAACAGAAGTAGAACGGCGAACTTATCCCTTAAAGGGATCCAGCTAACCTTCGAACATGACAACAGAAACCAGAGTGATATGTTATTTCTACATGGCGCTGTCACTAAGTTTACCTATTTTATGTTAGGATAGGTACTTTCACAAATTTCTCGATTTTAAATTTCACGGATCGTTTCATATTTTGCACATGACTGTAATGACTTGATAATTTGTTGGCAGTCTGTAGTGCAGTGACAGGTTCGTATTCCAGGCTAGGCTACGTCGAGCGCAGGTTGTTAGCCATTAATGCCCATTGTATGATAATGGTCAGCGATGGTTTCGAGAAAGTGCTGGCCGCTAACTGGTCGGACACGATGTCGGCCAAATTTGCATATTAGGTAACATAACTTGTCACCTGCTCAGGATATCGATTATTGACACGTGGATCTTTGGTTCCGGATTGCGCGTCGTTATTGATTTCCCTGAAATGGTTTAGTATTCATGGGAGGATCCGCCATGAGGTCAGTCCGATCCGACTTCTTTCCGCTGTCGTATGACCTTAGGTTATCATCGGGCCTTAGCCAATTTCATGGGGCTATTTTTTTTTTGTAATTTTGATCATCTTAAAAGTCAGAAACTTGTTTGATTCCCGAAGGCCGCTTGGTTAATTATTTGTTCAAATGAACTTGAACCTCGTAAACCGGAATTTAATATTGTTCAGTTCACCTACAGCTTGAAGCGCCTTCCTTTACTTAAATAAGCTGAGCCGGGAACATTTCTGTCGCCTACAGTTATACTTACACCGTCGGCGATAATTTGCAAGCGGTAATTGTTACGGCTTCTCGACTAATACTAACGAGAATTCGGTTTCTATTCTACAACTGAGTAGCCACTGTTTCCGTCAAACAATAATAGACAGGTAAGTACGTATTAGGCACCTATTTACGTATTATGTGTGGAACTTTGTTTTTGTAGGTACCATTGGTAGGTACCTAGTTAATTTATGATTTTGCCATACTTACTCCTAATTTATTGCTTATATACCTAAGGTCAAAGACTTATCCTTGTCGCCTTGAAAGCTTTCGAGCTGAATTTGTTTTGCACAAAGGCTCGAAAAACATAGCAATGATACTTTTAATATTCTATGTTGCTACCGAACGCACGAATCAATAGGCAGGCAAGTATAGATAAGGTATAGAATATAGAATATTTGGATACCATGTATCCTTCGGGATGATACGTTTTTGTCGATGACACTATTTTTTAACACTAAAATATTCTGCTCACACCTTTATCAGGAAGACTGAATTCGACCTGACTACGTGTGTAATTCAATTGAATGCTTTACAATATCGCAGGTAGGCAACAATGCATGTTCTCATGGCTGTACAAAGGAACGCGGGCGTGTTTGAAAGTTACGCTTTGGCCTCTTAAGTATTAATAGTGATTGCAATTTGGTTTTTGCAGCCGCGTCGAGACGTTTTGTCACTCTCGTAGGCAAGTGTGTCGGCCGGCTGCCGAGAGCTGCCGACGACCTACTGACTGAGTAGGCGAGTGAACGTGTGGCGCGACAATTTACTATCGTTACTACATCGTCGTTTTCAGTACCCGAGATAGCATCGACTAATACGGCCTTTAAAACTGTATAAATTATATTCTCTTCCACGTAATATTGGCCTTTTAGAGTTCAAGGTGTCTAATCAAAAGTGCAGTCTCATGGTCATAAATTTCAACTGTCCGATTTGATCGTTGAGATAGTAATCGACATGCATAAGCTTTAGTATATCATCGGGCGAGCGCGGCGTAATACGCAGTAATGACTTCTCGTTTGTGATTCCAGCAGATGTGGCCCGTCAATGTCCAAAAACAATTTAAAGCAAATGGAGCTAATCGGGGTTGTGCGTGATGGCGCGTGTGCGCCGCGCGCGACCTCCGACACGCTCCGGCGCGAAGACGCGGGACGGCCGGCGACTGAAGTTTATTTATAAAACGGCCCATTCAACTCTCTTTTAATTTTAAAGTCCCTCGTTCATCATAGCTATTAATGCTCTTGCGCGGGCTTTTTACGCTGTACTTGTAGAGTAAACATCACGGAGCTAATTGCGTAGGTACCTACTACCGAACATTTTAATGGCCACACATCCAATTTGATTCCGTAAGATATTACAAAGCATCGAACAGGAAATTGTTGAGTCTACGGCACTTCTAAGGGTGTTAATTTTACGGTCTAAATATTAAAAAGCGTTTCGGAACGGACGGATGGTCGTTGTTAATGAGTGTGCGAATGCGGAGCCGCCATCGTACCGAGACGGATGCGTTCGGAATATTGTCTTCGTATTTTTGGAAGGGAAGTCTGCATTGGCGGAAGCGCGTGGCGACAGCTTTCCTCGGTGAATAACAATCGTCTGTTCATATCAAGATTTACGCTCGGTCCCACGGCCACGGGCCCCGATGCACTCGCCGTGTGCCTACAATGCGTACCCACGCATCGCAAGACCTTTAAAGGTTACCTGAATGCGTTGCCATAGACCTCGTTTATGTTTACTTCGGCATTAACTTTGATTTATAATAACAAGAAACTGTCAAAGGAGCATTATTTCAATGCAATATTTGGACACGGCTTATTAACGAACCGTACGTTCTTACTGAATTGAAATTTTATGAACATAAAATGTAATGAGATAAACAGATGAAAAAAGGCGAATTTATCCCTTAAAGGGATCTCTTCCAGAGAAATGTCCACATAGAATGCAGTACCTACCTACGCGCTAATCACTAGAGATACTTGGGTAAGGTCAAACTTGACCCATTTTGACTCACTAAGTTATAATTAAGCTTAGTAAATAGGTATGATTGACGAACTGGTACGCACATGACAAAGTTCATGAAGTAAGTTATTTAAGTAGTGGTATTAATATTCAAGTGTTTAAGTAAACTCTGTACCAGACTCATACCAAACAACGGACGCATGTTTTTTAAATTTGATCGCGATTTTACTATCCCAAAAATTAGTACCTCTACCTGTGTCCATACTTTGGGCACACGAAGACAAAATTTTGCTTTTATAATTTAACTCCATGCTCCTACGACCCACCTAAAGCTACCTTAATGTTTAAACTAAGTACGTAGAAGCTATTGAATTAACAAATCCGTAACCGCTTCTACAGGTATACTTAGAGCTCGAGTTTCTTCATTTGACTAGTAACCTAAGTGCAATTAACCAGTGTGCAATAGCATATGCAAAGGCCCTAGGAACCTGTCGAGAAAACGGACAAGTGAAGGAGGCTTACCTTGGGGAAAGACGCGCGTCGCTGTGCGCCGCTCACATTATAACTGGCGCCCGTGGTGACGCCGGCGCAGCCCTGCCGACAGGAAATAAATCTTGATTAAAATGATATACGACTAAAGCGTTTCATGGGCAAATGTATATGTTTCAGACGGAGATGCATTGGCCGGCTTATTAGTGCTACAGAGCTAGTTTCATAAGTTTCTGATATTTCATGTTTCTCATGTGGACAGAGCTATTGAATCACACATTTGTGATTCGTAACAGATATGCGATTTCACTGGCCACAATTTGACTAAGGGCTCAGCTAAATGAGCGTAACTTTCTGAGATGAGAGTTCCGGAATTCACGCTGAATTCGGTTTCATACTTGACCCTTGTTTGGCTCACCCGGACGCAAAATGAGTTGACGTTTGTGTATGAAACACAGTTACGCGACACATTAAAAAATACGCTCATTTGGCAGTCCTAAGTAATCATCACTAGATCCGTATGTTCAGATAGCAGTTTTTGAAACCTTAGCGTGTAAAACCAACCATGTATTCTATTACTTAGGATTACCAAAAGCAGAATCTATGTACTCGTACCTACAACCGCTGAAATTATGATTGTAAGTATGTCAAAGTTAATTAATCTGCAATATCAAGACCAGCATTAATATTTAAAATGTTTATAAGTAAACTTTCTCCCGTCCGTCACAGAGATAACAGTGGTAGATCCAGCTTAAAAATCCTGGCGCGCCACTTTCGATTCCAGTTCATACATCAATCAGTGTAACGTGACCTATTTACAGTGCATTTGTTTCCTTCAACAAGCTAATCAAATCAATTTATATTTGATCCATCACCGTCTAAGCGTTCTTTGAACTCGTGCGCTTTGTTAGTTCCGGCGGCTGCAGTTCCCTTTGATGCGTCCTATAGACTTCGTCTGGGACGCTTTCTAGCTGCGTCCATGTGATGTAACGAGCGCGGGGCAACATTGTGGAGCCCGGTCCGGCGCAGCTGGCAGCGCTGGCACACAAACCACGAAAGTGGACCGGCCGAACCCAGCTCCGCATCAAGCCCTTTACGAGCTTTTACTTTAAGATTTGTTTATGATGCATATTCTATTGAGAAATTGATATATCACCGAAGTTGTGGGCTGAATGTGAAGATGATGATATTTATGGCTATGGAAAGGGGCTTAATAAAATACCTATACGTGCCGCTGCGAATCTCAATGTACCTACTAAGCTTTATATCATTCTAATTTGATCCACCAGTGAAAATTAAGGCAACCATGAGTTGAAGAAGCTATGGGTATTAACAGCACAGATTTCAAACAAACGGAACCAATGATGAAAGGCTCGAAGAATATCCCGTACCTACAAAGAGATTAACTGTCATTTAGTAGACAAAGCCAACGTCAATATTGGCTTGTATGGGCGGTAAACACTGGATGTCTCGGGCGACCGACTCCCGAGAATCCGACTATATCCATTCGACACTCAAGCCGCTATAGACTTGATTGTTTCAGGAACAAAGACTAAGGTTAGGGATCCGTACGATTCATGCGTAAAACCATATAAATACGTGCACGTGCATAAATCTTGTTTAAAAGCCCACCACGAGTTTTTTGTCTTTGAATATTCGCTTGGAGGCGGATATCGACTGTGTAAGTAACTTGTTATCTCATCCTTGGCAATGCGAGGTGGACACGCATAAAAGTCGAATGAAATACATGAAACATGGTGAACAAACATTAATCATTAGATCGTACCTACCTGCCGACTGTACTAGTACCTACTGTAAGGTTGGACCGGACCTTTACGTTCGGACCTTGATTACTATTTGCTGGTAATTTTCATTAATTCAGGACTGAGGTGGATAGTGCTGGTTTAATTTTGTGTAGCCAAAAGGAATTATGTATTGCACAGGTATCTACCTACAATGGGGAGATCATTTTAGATCCCTCTAAATTAGAACTGGGCATTATATGTGCTAGCTACGGGGACAGACTGTGAGACTGAGAGAAACTAGTGAGATTAATAATGTTATTATGGGCATTGGGTGCTACTTATTATGCCATCGGTTGTTCAATATTACCGGCTACTTTGTCATACTCGTTCTCATTTGTGCTTCCATTTCACTTTGTCCTTGTTATGTTGTTATTCTATTTATCTATAGTACGAAATGAGAGCAGCCACCCGATCAAGCGAAATTGGCACTTACGACGTATTTAACGTAATTTCGAAATATGAAAATCGAAATTTTGTTTGGTGTTACAGTCTGCATCAGTTATATCGTAGCGACCAAAGTGGCCAAAATTGGAACACGCTTTTAAGCCTTTGCCATAAAGCACTGTTCCGATATATTTTAACACTTTAATCGTTATGATATTATTATATTTGAAGCTGGCTGGACGTATGTTCCTTCCTACAGGTTAAGTAGCGGCTGCCAGCATCATAACAAAAATAAAAAAAGCAAATTGTTCACGTTGGCAATAACAGTACAATCATTCCCAGGTATGCTATGAGCCGTGAAAGCAAAACATCGAACCTCTTTGTTTCTAAACATTGTGTGCAAATTTGTGTCGATAAAAGCAAATACGTATACAGACCGCGACTACCTTGTTTGTTATGCGCTTCGTAAACTGTATACGCATTTCTTACTCGGGTCGACTTAGATAAAATACATACATACATACATACACAAATCACGTCTTTATCCCTTACGGGGTAGATAAAATGGCATTAAATATGTCTTTTCACAACCTGTTACAATACCAAGCAGCTACCATGCCAAATCGAATAATAAGATAGTTGTTGAAAGTTGACTGCTGAAAACTCGGAACTCGGAACATGCTTAGGTACTTGTAATTTTCCAATATTGTATTGCCGAAGTAGCCCATCAAAATTTTAACAACACTGCTACAGGATTTTAAGAACATACTATTATCTATGAAAAATACGAATGTCTGCTCTCGAGTCTTGGATTTTTAATGGGTAATTAGGTATGTACCTACCTGTACAAGTAGGGTAAACCCGGGGAGTTATTGCCCACTTTAAGCAAAGCATTGCCAGATGTTAGATTTGTATCATTCTATTTGGATTACAATTTGCTAGCTCGGTCCGTAATTAATGTTACGAGTACATCGATTTAAAAATCGACGATTGGCATCACTTAAAAAAAACAGCAAAGGGGGATTTTGTCTAGGTACATGGGTGAACGTGTTACTCAAACAGGTAAAAGTTTTAACAATTTTCTTAAGAAATTATTTGCTTGAAGTTTATTTTTGATATTAGTTACTTGAATTTTTTTTTTTAAATTTATTACATGAATGTGATAAAATAAATAGTATTTTCGCAGTTTTTAATGTAAATTACGTGTTACATTTTGAATAAAACTATATGTTTTTATTTTATTTTGAAAGTTAATCTGTTTGAAGTCTTTAAGTGGGTGGTTTACCCTATTTGTTAGTAAATAGTAAGAGGAACCTATTTCTGGCCAAAACTTGTTGAGTTAAGGACGAATATGTAAAAGTCAAATGTCTACCCAGTTGACCTACCTACCAATGTTCTCAACTCACATTCGGTTTCACCTCTATATCATATCGAAGCCAATAAAACTATAGAGTAGTGGGAAATAGCTAGTTTATGGTCAGACAATTGCTAAATGTTCGCAACAATTTAGTCACGTACGGTTGTAATCACGCTGAGCATTATCTCTGTAACGTTTTATTATATGGAAACAAGCACGCGTGTCAGTTTCTGAAAGTGGTAAAAGAAATTTGATAAGTTCTTATAAGATAACTATAGTGGGCTTTGTATCGTGAGCAAAACAAAACCTCTAGAATCGGTCTGGAGGTTTGCCAGTTTGGTTTGTCTTTGACTTGACTGTCTTTTAGGTAGAGACTAGTTAAAAATATTTTTAGTTACCGTAGAGTAAAATATATGCACATGCATTGCGCATAATGTTTTGTCCTGCAACTTATAGGTACATTTTATGTGTTTAAGATTTACTGCATGATACAATCATTATTGAAAAGGCTCTTAATATAATGACCATTCATATGTTGTTGTTATGGTTAGGTACATACGATTTCAGTAAAAAAAATGGGTAACTGCGTTTATCCATCACGACTTGTGTGGCGAATGCCTGAAAATAATAAATATTATCGTAAAAAAAAACAATTAGGTAGATTATGTTATGTTTGCGAGAGTAAGAGGTTAACTGATATAAGTAGGCACACGTGATTAAAAAAAACCAATACCTATTATAATTTGTAATTGAATTACAACAAATTGTTCGTAGCAGCGCGTGATAGAGATATCAGTACCTATCACGCAAATCCTAAACTTCCCAACACGTAAAGTACCGTGGAATTCTAACACCTGCTAATAACAGGTTATGATTGTGATCCCTGTTATCCATTTAAATACTTGGAAGCTTGAAACTTTATATTGTTTATTACTTTAGATAAGAATGTCGATAAAGTAGGGTTATAATGTTGTAATTAAATTGTAGTTACTTAACTCCAGAATATTTAAATAGGTAGGTACTAGGTATCTAACTAAGTCATTAAGTTCGACTTTAATGCAGATACTTACACGAGTGCCCTCGAACAAATTTATTACTACTGACTAACCGTGTTTACTAACACTTTGATTGTAATTGCCCACAATATTGAGCACAATATCTACGATCCTACACAGGTCAAACACAACTACATAAGTATTGTTTGAATTGTGCAAGAGTGTTTATCGGTCAGTTGGATAATATTCTGTTTGAACCGTGTTTAGTTATTTTCCTAATTGCTTGCGGTTTCGTGTAGTCGCCAACATACTAAAATGACATTTCGTGTGCTTTGTGCGTATAATTTATCTTTCAGGTTCTATAATTGTATAATAAATAGAAATCAAAAGAATTTGTCTAATAAACTAGTGTGCGGTTTGAACATGCTGTAAATAAAAAAATAGTAGGTAAGTCCATATTCCACAATAGGTACTTAAATGTATAATATACGATGCTTTATGTTAAATGTTTCTCACGAAGATTTTTTGCAACATTTGTCTTGTATTTAATTTCGCGCTGTGTTACAGGTTATTCATTTTATGCTATTCATTTATTTTATTATAATTGAGTAGCATAAAATTTATGTGGTTTCCTCAATTTCAATCCCACAAATCGTGACGTTTACTATATCATTTTTATGTGGATATTTTAAACGCGGGTAAGGATATTGCGTAACGTCCCCTAGCTAAACGTATTATAGTGAGCCATAAAATTTAAAGTGACTGTTGACTTTTATCTCTCGATGATTCCTTTTTCAATGGAATTGAGATTATCGGAACATTAGTATCAAAAACGTTTATTTATTACACCATATTTTTCATTGTTCATCAGTTAAAAGTAATGCTAGAAAATCATCATCGTAGTTATTATCGCCCAGCTTAACCAATCGATTTTAAATTAGATTGGTTGTGGACGTTGTTCTCGCGATAAGTGCATGCACATGATATCTTTGAGCCAATAAGAAGTTGGGAATTAGAACTAATGTATATCGATTTGATACCTACTTTAATATTGTATCCTTACAGTAGGTACCTTGGCATAATTTCTCTATAGATTTGGTTACTAAGAAGGATGACGGTATCGTTGATGACTCCGGTCATCCGTTGTCACCGGTGTGGCTAATCAAAATTAATAGTAAAATTAAATTCTACGAATACTTGATGCAAAATTATCGATATGAATTGATGACTAATTGGAAAGTTTATTTTTTAGGGTGCCGTAGCCAAAATGGCAAACACAGAAACGTTATAGTTTCTTTACGTCCGTGCGTCTATTTGTTTGTCTGCAGTAACCAGGCATCGAATGTGCAAAACAATTCTGTAATAGATTGTGTCCTCCCTCTGACATTTGAATCGTGCTATTAAAAATATGGAATAAATCAAGATAATAGCACACAATGAAATCTTTCAACGAAAATTGGTTTAGTAAGGCAATTCTTAGTTTCGAAGACATTACCAAAACAAATGGGTTGACTGCACGGATTTTCCTATGAATGTTGAGGTATGTAACCTGAAATTTGGGTACGGAAACGGAACACTTCGTTACAAATATTAAGTTATGAAAAGTTGTCAGGTGAGGCAGTGTGTTAGGTATACTTAGTGACAAATATCCAATAATAGGAGTAAGTGCAGTCAAATTTCCATTAATCACTTAAATTTCTTCGGAAAGAGCCCTCGATATTAAGATACCGGGCCAGGGCCCGACGCACGGCAAACTGCAACATTGTGGACAACGGGTCCGCGAATCGCAAGTTGATCGAACCCCATGTTTACCTAACAGCGTGACGAGCGTGGTCCTAGCTTAAACTAAAACTAGTCAGTTAACTATTCATGAAAGTTGCTCCCGCGCAAGACTGGAATGCCAACTGGCGCCGCGTCGTGTCGCCGCTATTTACTGGCGTCTTGCTACGTCTGTACCCTGTTGTACACGGTTTTTAAGCTATCCGACGATCGGAACCCTAGCCTGGCATATTCTCGGAAGGCACTCCAGCACTCACCAGTTTTTGTGGTCATCGCGGCAATTATTTCTAATGCTGTTCAGTATTTCTAGATGTTGCAGTCGATCCATGTCATTGGCTCCACTGGCTACGTAATTTTCGACAAAGGTGACAGTGACACGTGCTAGGTGCAGCGTTAGTGATATGACGCATGAGTTTGTAGAATTAGAAATCCTCTTTACATTATGTTTATTTAAATTAATTCAGCAGTAGCCCTCAAACAAAACGTAATGTGTGTTCAAATAACAAACAAAAGATAACATTTTACGTAATGGAAACTCTTATGACTGCGTCTTTTTTTTACAAACAAGTTCAAGGGACATCGATAAAAACTAAAGGCGCGTTAACGTTAACTGACAACTTGCAGGTTTGCCACGCGACGTACTCGAACTCGTACAGTTCCTGAACAAGATAGACGAGCTGGTTAGAACACCCTTTTGGTTATGTCACAACAAAGTAAATATTGGTCTTATATGAACATAAACAGTTTAAGCAACGCGTGACTTTGGGGCAAATCTTAAGCCTAGAGCGATCTCCGCACTTTCCAACATTTTCGCTGCATAACGATATATCGATAACGAAACAGTTTATGCAAGGGCTGCTCACTGTTATGACTATTAAGTAGGTAAATGATTGATATAATTACCTGAGTCAATAATTGTAGGGGCTGATTTATTTATAAGTGGTCTACTTATTACCTGTTTAAAAGAATGCAAATTAGTGTCAACCAGTTTGTTCTTAGAATTGGTACCTACCAATAGTGAGGAATCTCAGCCGGTAGCTGATAATGATGAACTTGTCAGCATCAGCACACAACCTGAATAGCCATGCCGGTAATGAATGTCGATCTAATATTTTGTAATTATTCTTTGGCGTGCTTGTTATGATTTTTTCTTAATTGAGTTCTATTAATTCTATTATTCCTCAGTAAGGACTGCGAACCACCTTTTTTTGAATGTGGTTAAATACGTTTAGTTGCAACAGGTGTTTACCCCTGTTGAAGTAAATCTTAAAAGCTGTATTGTTATTTTTTTATGTAGGTAGTCTGTTTGGTATCGCATTGCTGAGCAACGGCCTATCCTTTCTTTGTACATATGATCCGTCTCTACCTCTTGAAAGATTTCTTTAGGCTGACTGAAAAAGCTCCATAATCGTCCCGCCATCTTCTCCCGGACCTGCTTTTGACCTATGTTTGTTTAGGTGATTTTTGTCCAGCAATCCGGATGCATTCGGTAGACAATATACATGGCTCGCCCAGTCCCAGTCTGGTAGTGTACGTTCCAACATCGACAATATGAGTTCAGAAGCTAGTCGTGAGATAAATATGAAGAAAATATGTCAACGACCATCGACGCGATATTTAATTTTAATTACCGCTTTACCGTTTTTTTAGTATTTGTTTTCCTTCGGGTAACAATGGGGTCAATGTGAGTGGGTAAAGTTTGACTCATCTGTTAAATGGAAAGTGGTGTAATGCGGAATCCCTGATTTATGAACTCAACAAATTTGAAACGGAATTAAAGGAAGCAATAAATTGCGCTCTCGGTTCCGGTGGCAGTCACAAGGTCAATTTTAGTGGCTACAGAAAACAATAATATCAACTAACAGGTGCTTTTCCTCAGAAGCTTTACCTCGAAATCTGCGCTGAATTAGTAACCTCTTCCTTTAAAATTGTTTTTTTTGCGTGACTTCACGACTCCGTACCTGTTCCATCGTCCATCTCAGACCGTTTTATCAATCTGGACCGCCGGATCGCAACCGGCGAGGCCAATTACAGCACATCCGTAACGCACAACGCTTTTACCGCGGTTGCCACACAATAGCTATTATGTCACATTTTCTACATGCAATTCAGCATTAATTTGCATTGTGATCGGCACGCGACGAATAAAATTAATAACTGCAAACACGTGTTTATCTCGGATGTAAAATGTTTGTCTCTTTCTTTATAACTAGAAGGTTGACTGGCATGTCCGGAAGTAACGGTGTCTTATTATATTTATCTAATTAAAAACAATTACCGTATACTGATCATCACTTTGTGAATGGCTGATTGAGCCGTTATTTAGCTAACATTTTTATCGTGTTCGTAATAGTCACGATAAGATGTGTCAAAGAACATTTTCGTGAAAAAACCCGCAACAGAAGAAGCCAAACCGGCAGCAAATCATAACGTCATAAATAAAAAAAAAATTTTTTTGGGTCTTTGAAATCAATCTAGATACAACGTATTTAAGTCAAGTCGATGATTATAATGTACAATGTAAATGCGTCTTATTGTTAAAAATAATAAAGCCATGTTCACAATGAATTATGTCGTTACAAAGCAGTTTTCACTTTCGTTTGTCGTGATAAATGAGAGCATTAACAATTCCGCCCGCGGCCAGGACGACACGTCGCAGCTTCCGCATAGCACGCTCGTCCCTTGGCGGACAATGCAGTATGAACGTACCTTTGCTTTCTATTCTTTGTGTAATCGACTTAAGAGGTCGTAGCGTGACCGAATCTTGTCTCATTTTGCTTAAAATCACAAGTTTTGGAAGCTTTTTTCTGACCAGATATGAAGTGCACTACAAAGTAAAACTTTGAACTTGTATTCCCGTTTTATAACTCGATCGACACGGTCTTTTAACATCGTTTTTCCAAAATTTTACAGAGGAGCTATTTTTCAAGGTTCATAAAATTGCTATAATAAATAAAATAAAATTTGTACTTTTCTGATGCAAAATTTATGTATAGATAGTTCACAAGTGGACAGTTCCAAACGACGAAATTCTTGCAGTTTATTGAAAAAACACAATAACAAAAATGAGTAAAACCATCAAATTCAATACGTTTCTAAAAAAATATTGCATTGTCTTTTTATCAAATATGTTTATTACCTACATAAATAAATAGTTATTTCCTAATATAAAAATATATTTATGTCTCAGTAAATGGCTTTGATTTTTTTTCTGGAATCGAGTATAAAAAACGAGACGCACGAAGGGCGATCGTGAAAAAGTAAGTAATCAAGTAAATGCTTTATTGTACAAATATAATAATTCACATTCACAAAAAATATCAGATATTTCCAAAAAGACCATTTAAAAAAAATTCAAAAGTTTATCTTGCTACGAAAAGCTTAAACGCTCTTAATACAGTAATGAAGTGTCGTTGACATAAATTAAACTATAGGTAATAATTTTTCAGGTTTTGCAATGCGAGGATTCGGCTTTCTTCAGATTACCATGTACGTAATGTGAACCGTGGCTTTAATTTTATATTGTGTTTGAGCTATGATAGTTTGTTTTTTATGAGCTCGATCACATGTTTTGTAAACATTGGAGTGAACAATATTGTTTATGGACCAAGAATAACTGACCAATTATTTGTAGCTGTATTCGGTCTTCTTTAATTAAGGAAGCAATAAAACACTTCTTTACTTTTTGATGCGATAAACTAGTTGCTTTATTATTGAGGCCGGATAATCACGATTTAATGGTGTTGAGACGTAAACCTGTCAATCGCGTTTGCGAGTACTAACTTGTCTGTCAATTTCTTCTCTTCAATGTTTATATCGAGCTATTAAATGTTAAAGATATGTGCCAGATGTTACTGCTACGTTGGTAGTTGGTACTTACCCATGTTCTACGTTACTGAAAAGAAGCGAGGAAAATTGTTAACAGCCTTGACACGTGACAATGAAGCGTAAAAACATATTCTACGTTTTGACGCAATGGCTCGTAGTAGCCTTTACCTAATAGCCAACGACCTTATTGATTTCGGACACGATCATAATCTCTATGAGATAATAGTCGCTTGTTAAAATTTCAAGTTTGATTTAGCAGCAAGCTTTAGGTATTCTATCCGAACAAACATTTAAGAGGACATTTTCAATACAAATATTTTAACGTACTTATGTGTATATTCATTCAGTCAACTTACTTATCCTAACGATTAGGAGCAGAATCCTGTTTAGACTTCTTCCTATTACACTAGTCTATCAGTTCTTGATATATATGTAGAAACCAGACCAAAGCCAGGCACTGTATCTCTACCGACAAGACAAGAGTGAAATACAATATGTACAGTTTTTGATTTGTCAATGATGGGGTAATAAATATAGGGAATCATGTTCTGAGTAAATTGAACGGGAAGTAGGCAGATTTCATATCGAAAGGATAGAATGGAATACGTGTTAATGAATCTTCACAAATAATAACCGACTGTAAAAGTAAATACTTAGCTACTTTTTAACTGTCAATTAATTTTTTTTATATGAGAGGAGGCAAGCGAATGGTTGAATGATTTGAATGTAACGGGGTTTTAGTAAGTATTCAAACCGACAAAATAGGTCATCGGTCGTATTAGTAATGAAGGACAATGTTTGTAGACGAGTTGTCATTAGGAGGAAATGAATGTTTCTCGGAACGTTAAGCGCGGTCGTTTAACCGACCACTTAGAAAGGTACCTACGGCACAGGTGTTTTACTTTGTAGCTCTGGTGTCAATTCTTAATTTAATAGAAGTGTTAATTCTACATAATTTGCTAATTGACTTCGTAAATCAAGATCATTTCGCGGTCTCAAATCACAGTTCCATCCAAGTTTCGTGTGGTTATCGAAATAAAGATAACTATCCTCTGCCTATACCGATGATTAATGTGCATCCAATTAATGTGTATTACGTGGCCTTTCATCTCTAATTAAATTGCACTAACCTTAATTGATTGTGCCGTTCCGTTTCTAAGGTGCTACATGGCTTATGATTATGAAGTAGTTCGAGGATACTTTTGCATCTTAGAAATTTTTTCGATAAAGATTTAAGATAACAAAATGGCATAAAAGAAAAACTTCAAGCAATTAGAAATTGTTTGAGTATAAATAAATATCTAGCCCCTGCAGTATGTAATCGATATTTTGCAGGTTAAGTTTCTCAGCTGCTTGTAAATAGTTAATTTACAACTTCTTTGTTAAAAGACATACGACTCAAGAAAACTGCAATACAAAAACATAAACATTTAATTGATGCGCAACGTTGTTTAATGTTAATTGTGTGATTACAAACAATTAACATCACGAGATTCTCACAATGTTTTTTCAATAGTATGATTTGCTTACCTACATGTAGAATAATTGTTGTCTGTTTGCCTGCACATTAACATGTTTTGACGCTTAGCTAGCTTGGCTACTCAGTAAAGCCTGGTTACCATAACCTTTTTAAAACTTTCTGTACTTGTTAAAATATTGGTACATTCCGTTGAAAGGAGATTATGAATGGACAAAGTGATTAAGATAGTCGTATCTACTCTTGCAACATGTACATTTAACAACTTGCAGCAGTCGGACCCGGCGTTAAAATAGATAAAGGAGTGTAAAATTGTTGTTACCACCAGTGCATACAATGAAGATTAGGAAAACGTACGTTCACTAACTTAATATTAATACTACTTAAGTATAATAGTTATTGATTTGGCTTATTCAATATCCTTAAAATAGAAGCATATCATGTTGCACATGTAAATTTGATACCGTGCTGCATAAATTCTTGTCGTAGCTATTTAGAAGAGAACTATCAATCAAAACGTTAGTTTGGATTATTAGATTTCTTTAGAGACGGGTATTGCATATCGACAAAGTTGTAAGCCAGGATTGCAAGTAGGTACTTATGCAACGGTCTTAGCTCAAACACCGATACGCATTTGGCGGCAGATATTTTTAGTTTAATAAGGGCAGAAATAATCATTTATTCTTTATTAACTCGTGCGCATATGGTGTCAGCTTGGACCTTAATAACTGGCGACACAAAGGCGTTATTGCTTTCATCTGTATAAACGATAACATTTTGGCGTTTCATCAAAATTATGAGCTACCCTTTTGACGGCTGGACTGGCCCGTAGAATGGGAAAGCACGGAATCGAATAGCCATCGGAACCATTGTTCGTTTCAACTTTTACTGCGTGAAACACGTCTGCCACGCCATTATTATTGCCGTCTGGCTCTGCTGATCTCTTGTGTTCCCTTGGACAATGGACGCGATTGTTTACTTCCATACCTTTCGAACAATTAGTCAGAAGCAGATCACGACATTATAGCGCCATTGCGAAATAGCCGATCCACAAAATGTCTGCTATCGATAAAATTTCCGTGCCCTTATTGGAATTCTTGGGAGCGACTCTAACACCAGAATGGCAGTAGGTTATTGTTTGGTCTTTAATTACTTTTGTGATTAATGAATCCCATTTGCGACTGCGAATATCCGCCAATGATGTATTATGGATTTAATGAGAACCTGACGAACCCGCGTCAGTCTAGTGTGGGCAAACGTTCTGGTAACTTAGATTTAGGTGCTGACCGACTGGTTACCTAATGTTAAACATTGTGTTGCCTCTCAAGGGCTTTAGTGGACGTAAAGTTTTGATTATTTAACTTTTCGTTCCGAGTATAAATGAAATGCTAGTAATATGAATGCCTATTTGATTCCTCGTACTGGCAATTGACAAATCCTCGCGGAAGTAGACGTGCTGTGTGGAATATTGATTGTTTGACGTGACGTGACGAGGGTGCCTTGTCAATCATCATTGAAAGCGCAAACACTTCCACTGCCGTGCCATCACGAGCTTTACGGATATCTGTTCCAGTTAATCTTTTGCCCAGTAGTTGTTAGTATTACGTAACTCAGTTTGCACTTGGGACTAATTTTTAATATTTTACTAGTTCGTTTTTAACATTGCTCGATTTTGATACGATGTGGACCATTACCCAGGATAATATAATACTCTTTAAAGAGCATGTTAACTAAGGTTTAAGTAGGCCCCTTAATAAGTAATACAATTTCGAATAAGAAGGAACTGAATGTTTTTTAACAACGTCGATGCAATTACAGTGTATTCACCTAAAGCAAATGTTTCTCGGATGCAACGAAACACAAAACAGGGGAAGCCTAGCCTCGGGGGAGACACGGGGAAGTTGCAATTTGTAATATGTACCTTTTATGGGGGCTCCAAACGAGTCTCGAGGGAATTGGATGCCAACCCACAACGTTAATAGCTGTAGGCATGTCTATGGCACCGGTTTTGAGAAAAAGTATTTTCGGTTCGAAATTAGATATAGGTAGAGGTAGGTTAGGTAGATATGTGTTTTACGTGTCCCATAACCGTTTTGTTATAATAATGTTTCCTCATGTATTACTATTACTAGTTAGTTAGTTGCTTCTGTGCGTTATTAAATTAATAGCGAAGTACCTACCTATAAATAACATTTTTGTGTTTATGACACAATTTAACATTAATTTGATTAACAAAGTCTATTAAGCGCCCCTAAGCATTCATATATCCTTATTTTATATTCACCACAATTAGTATTGACCGCATCTACCCACCGTTACGTCTTAATCTCCAGGGAGCCGCTAATACTGTTTAGGAAAGTCGAGGAATCTACTGCGTCTCACAGGAGTTCGTAACTTGAGACAGAGTAAGTGATATTAAAACTTCTAACTTAAAAACTGTACACGAAGTTTGCAAAATTTATAGCAAACAAAACACCTGGGTGGCTAAGTGTTTTACATATATTATAATATACAGTATGCTAACGTCGTGAGCTGAAGCGCATGTATCTATAGAAAAGACTGTCTCTGTCTAGGAGGGCGGCCGTCGTCGTAACGTTGTGTTAGATGTCCAGCCTTACATAGGTACTCCTCCGCATCCGTATTCGGAGATAGGGGACGATTTTTTCAATCAAACCCGTTAAAATAGCACATGATAATGATAGAAAGCAGTGTAATAAGACTACAGAGTTAAGTTTTCAACCGGTGAACAAAGTGAATTAGAGCTGTAGTTTTCTATTACGCCAGGTATTAGTCCTTTCTATTTGTTTATACTAAAAGCAAACGTGCAAATGGGTATGGTAAGTAATCACAATCATATTCACCACTGCACATGGCCATCCACAACATCGGAGCTTTGCAGATCCGTCCAGCCAGAGGGCTAAGATAAAATACATCGTGTGCCAGTAATTTCACCCGTTTTTTTACTCTTGAAATTGAAACGTAGTAGCTCAAGCACTACTGCTTCGGGGCAGGATTCAAGACAGTTTTTTACATTCGCAAATGGAATGTTTTCTAGTAAACTTTTGTCTGCCTATCTGCTCACAAACGTTGCGTGTATGCAAGTATCTACTTAGTTATTATCTGAATGTGCAGCAAGGCACGCTCGTGTCAGAATCGCGACCTGCCGCCCTATTAGAAAGACAACAGCCAAAGGGGCCCATTAAAAATTCAGTAGTCTGTGCAATGCTAGTGAAATTTTAATGCGGAAATAGAGCTAAACCTCAGGCAGTAAAAAAAATATCGTCTCCCATAAAAATAAGTTTTACGTGCCCATACTAAATGTGGTAATAGCTACTGTCGTCGTAAATTAAATAAAAGGAAACCCTTTGTAAACGAACAAACGAAATTAAAATAATATTCGTATAAGTTCTGTATTCACGGCGCAGATAGATATACCTACCTCGTAATGTATAAAGCAGATTTCAATAAACGTGGGATCAAGATGCGAAATTGTTTTTTGCCAATATGCAATGCTAATCAAAGTGTCCCAATCGAATCATTGTAATGTGTGTAACAGATTGGTATCACCCATTAAGACGAATGTAGTGTGGCGTATCGGACGGAGCCCCAGCGGTATGTCAGTTATTAGTAACCCGGTCTTACGTCTATTATTGGCCAACAGGTTCCCGGTAAAGCTGCGCCAGCTCGTTAACATGCCTACGATATCTAACTATCGGAATAAACTTACTTTCTATAAGAGGAAATCGAAATTATCTCACTGCATGGGGCATTCCATTCCTCTCTCTGCAGTTTCGATGTTCGACCCTCGCGTGATTTTACTTTTATCGAGCGCCCGATAGAAAAATCCACATTCCTCACATATCTGAAATCGCTCCCACATTTTATATCTTCCTTAGCCGTTGAAACTTTCGTTTTTTCGATAGATCCGCCGCCTCAATCGAGCAGTGAGTGCGACATCCGACTTGTATTATCCAATTGCCCGTAGTGGTAGTCACCCACGACCAATCATCGGAATATTACCCGCTGCTCCATTTAGGAGCTTATCGTTATGATGCACCCAAAATATCCCGGTTTATTGAATTGGCCCCTGTGGGTCAGTGGCGAAATTTGATTTCCTGTTTCTACTGCGGCCCGGCCGTCCGGCCGGCCCGTCGCTTGTTTGACAAATCCATGTAAGCACTCAAACGGCAACCAACAAACTAAGACATAATTTGTCGGCAAACACACGTTGTCGTACTCAAATAAAGAACTGTTTATCAACAAACAAAGGGCTTTTTAAACGTGGAGTTCGACGACCTCGCAAAAAATAATGTTATTGTAATACGATAAAGATGAATCGAGAAGTGATTAGTAATTCATTAAAAAGGAATAAAAATGTGTTAATGCACAAAACACAGTTAATTACATCTGTCGCGATCACATTCTAGTTTGCCGTAGAAGGAGGCAGATCTCCGGCTGCGGTATTAATAGCGAGCCGGCCGGCGGCCGTCGCCGATGTAAAGTGGACACCAGTTTAGGAGTGCTCGCGTCTATTTTGATCAAGTGTAAATAAATCTAGCGAGTCACTTTCGACTACGCTTGTCACTTTCGTTGCGCGTTGCCGCCTCGCCCGGTCTTGCCGTCCTGCCACCCACCAGTGCCTTCCGAATGACTAATATTCTGAGGCGAAAACATTTATCAGATCCAATTTTAATAACAGCCATGTCAAAACACATCGATTGTCACGGTTACACCAATTACTAGCTCTTCGAAACCACATCCGGTTTCCTGCTTTAGAAAATCGCAAGTCAATATACAAAAACTCCAAGTAATCATTGAGATCCAACGTAGATATCTGTGTGGTTATACTATAAAAACATGAACTTTTTCTGGCATTTGTTTGGATGTTAAAATTAATTTTGAATGGAAAATCATTTGAATGTTCACTGTTTAGTGATCAGTAAATTACGCGACAAGAAAAGTATGCTTAGTAAAGTTGGGAAGAATTGTACGGGTGGCTGCCTCAGTGATGTCGTTGCAGTCAAAAGATCACCTGACCATGACAATTTCACTCGGACGGAAGTCTCGGTCGGTTTCGGCTACTTCGGCAGCTACGGCCCATAACGACAATAAACATATTTGATTTATCAACTCCAAGCATCAAAAGGATAAAATATATCACGTTACATAGCTTTGTATTAGAACTCCGTCAGCCATGCACCCGAATTTCAAAGAAGAAACTAAAGATGCAGCTTGAGAGACAAGACAATTGTCGGAGCTGTCAGTGAGCAGGGGATGAGCAATGGAGGGACAACAAAACGCGGGATGCCACTGACAGGTTATAATTCCAAATAGTATAAAAGTGGAAGCACTTTGTATTATGCTTAAATGCATGCTTAGCTTATTTACACTTCAATGCAGAATACAAAAATAACGTAGCATAAATCGTTAATGTTACACACGGTTATTGTAAAGGAGCTGTATTTAAGCGCAAAAATTATAATTGTATTGTCTCAGTTTTCTATTTATGGTCTAAGAACTCTTAAGACAAAAGACTATTATATATATTCATATGTGGGTAGTAAAATGATAATTTTACCGTGTGAATTAGGTACCTTTGATAAATAAATGATTATGTCCAGTTTTCACAGTTTTCGGAAGCCAATTTATGCTCATTGATATTCATTAACCGACGGCAAGAGGTAAATTAAATTTGGTTCCAGTACAAATGTGGCATTTCATTTGCTGATTACATTCTGTTTGCCTTAGTTCGGAAATTAATCACTATCGACCACTCGGCCTTCGATGTAAAATAATATAGGTATAAGGCTATGCTGTGACTTCATCATCATCATGTCAATTCATGCGAGTGTGTTTATCTAACGATCGATTGCAGCAACGGAATCAGTAGGTAATTATCCGACACGCTAAGGCTAAATGACGAAATCCGCAAGAAAAACCAATGTTAAAGAAATCTGAATCATGATCGTCATCACGAGACCCAGCCATATAAACACATAGTCACGGTTGGAAGCAACTACAACTCCATAAGTAGGTACATAGGTCGGTAATAGGTACACACTAGGTACCTGCATATTCTGCAATGCGTAAAAATGCCGTCGTTATCAGATTTCAGCGCGCGTCACATTCCGTACGCACGGTCAAATTGTCTCCCACGGACGATGCGACATTGTTTATTCTTATGTCATCAACATTTTAGCGACAAAATCTCACGACATAATTAATTGGTCGGTATGTCGAATAAAGCTCGTAATGACATAACAATATAAAGACTATGTTATGCGGCTCCGCGCTCGGTAACCAAAACAAATGGACGCGACACCGTTACAGCGCTTCGCGGAATTAAATAAAGAAAAAAATGACAGCGAGCAACGGTAATCTTTGTTCGCTACATAAGGTCGAAGCGCCGGCGCAGTACGGCACAGTTGCTCTTACAAGATTCTATCAGTGAAAATTGGAGTAATTAAAATCTAAGCGATACCGGAACGCTGCAAGCTGTTCTTAGCGCCATTATACGCCTGTAAACACCGCGCTGAACTAACGCTACATCACATTAAACATTTCGTTGCTTTTCGGCTAATAGAGTTATGGTTATTACTAAGTTTGCGTCGTAATATTAGCTGTCGCCAGAGATGCGGCGAAGAGCTGCGCGTTTACAAAAGTACAATAAACAATCTAAAGTCGGCCGGTTGTCACCTTCAGTGCACTCAAATGGCACAGTTCCCAGTGAAAACAGTTTTGGCTTCCACACACGCGAACAGAAGCTCGCCGCGCGAGACGTGGCCGCGCCCGCGCTTGGATCCACCTCCGGGCTCGAGCTACCGGCAGCGCAGCGCTAAACTGACATCTTCGCGTGTATAGACCATTAAAATAATCGTGTAATGAGGAAGCTGACCACAGCCTGCATGAAAAGAAAGTATCTCTCAACGATTTATCAACTCGTACGACGTCGTTTGTACAAGTTTGTTAATGAATTAAACGACGTGTTCCAGTTCGGAGTTGAATCAGGCCGTCGTATGCCCCGAAGGACTGATATCGTTATCGGCAAAAAAACTGTACACGGAAGCCATCTTCATTCTACACAGCATCAGAAAAAGATAAGTTTCTTTCCAGGAATTCTCGATGAACGCGATTAATAAGCACAAAGATGGAGAAAAAATTTTCATTGCAGTAACATAAGCTATTGTGTGGCCATGAGGTGAAGTCGGAAGGCGACGTGGGAGCGAGCGCGGGACCGACCTGCTCCAATGCGGGAAAAACTTGCTGTGGGGTTCACATCATCCAATGCTAGCTTGCATAAAAATTGCATTGATGGAATATGTAGCTTTTCCCGCGCGTTCCGAATAAACCTAGATAGAACCGAGTTCTCATTCAACACGCAGCCAACGCGGAACTGAATAGAATAAGAATTAGCCCGTCACTGTTATGGTGTTGTTTAGATACACGAACGGCTAGTGAAGCAATGAAAGCCAGTGCTAAATCTACGTGCAACGCAGTAAGCGCAGCATGCTTCGGGTGCTTCCGATCTCGAGAGCGCTTTGAAGTTATATCCGTTCGCGAGGCCTTTCCAAACTTCATTAATCTCCTTGAAACAGGAGAATAATTACGCAGATGTAAGTCTGTTGTTTACATCTCGAATATCTGTCTGATTTTAACATATCTCTGTAATTAACGATAATGTCAAAACTTTTGAATTTTAGGAATTGGGTTAGTCAGATGTTTCCATAATTCTGACTGTTGTGCAGGAAGATATTTTAAATCGCAGGTAGAGTAGGTTGTACACCGCAATAGCTTCTGATCAGAATAAATGTTATCATTGTATGGGTGGTGACTAAAAGTAATTTCCATACATCTCGATTTTGCTCATAATCCAATTCGAGCAAAGAATGCAAACTGAAGTCGTAATAAATCATCCAATTTAGTATCAATAAATACAGTTTATGAGCACTTACATTCCCTTTAATTTGGTTCATTGCTGGTGTGGTTAGAGGTTTGAACTCTCTATACGTTTCTTAACCACTGATATCTAAGGTTTCTAACTATCAGAAGATTATTACTTTGAACAACAACCTGGGATAAGTAGGTAAGTATTCAAACTAAAATGGCCACCTTGTGCTCAAAGTTATAATTTCACAAAACTACGTAGAACATACGAGTATTGGACCGCTATTGCCATTTTGAATTTGAAGAGAATTTAAATTAGCTTCTTAGCGAAATGTGCTCAGATAAAAATCCCGTACTAGCAATAGCTATAAAATAAATTACTTAAGAATGTAATAGGTTTCATTTTAATGTCCGTTGATGGTCTTAGGCTGGCTGACCGCGCCGCAGGCACTCATTTCGCGACAGGATGTTTCTAATCATCGAAACAATTCGAGCACCTGAGCAATAGAAATCCGATGTACTCACCTATCTTTGATTTGCAGACAGTTTTGAATTACAAGAGGCAATGATTTCTTATTTCTACGCGCGGACAATGTTGTGCTGTAAAACAGTACTTTGAAATAAACCTTGGCGTTAAATTAACACGCTAAGTAAACTGATTTTATGTCTATACTTTATGTTTCTCTAGGATACTAGAATCGCCTAGCTATCACCATTCTCATATTTCTTGGACATTATAAAAAATGATAGGTATGCTTCTTACACAACACTTAATAAACCTAAAGTTCATAATAGCAAGGTCAAGTTAGGAATGCCTAGCGAACATAAACAACTTAAAAGACTAATCCTATAGTACCTATGTATATCCGATAATCTTTAAAAACTCAGGCCAGTTTTATTTTCGAACAGTGCTCGAATCCTTTAAAAAGAACCAATAAGCTAGCAATACCATTAAAAAGTTGTATAACCAAATTAACTATAAACCAATTCAATAATTTTATCTGCAACTATGCGGCGGCAGCACGACTGAGTGCTAGCATTTGTGGACAGCGGTGTTGTGTCATAGAGTGCTGCTCGCAAACGTATACAAAATCCTTAACTGCAATACAATGCAGTCATAATACCTTTTGTTCGCTTCTTTAAAAGATTCATTCAATATAATACGATTATTAGAGGGGATTCGTTTTAATTACTACAGTAGGTAACACAATGTGTTAAAAAAATCTACCTATTTATTCGAAATGATAAGTTGATAAGAGCTATTGTTTTTCTGAGAAGCGTATGTAAACAAAATTACAAGTTTGTATTGATATTTAACATGTCGAAATATTTATCTATAGATATAGGTATAGATACCAACCTAATTTCACCTTTTTTGACACAGTAAAACTGACAGTGTATGTTGCAGTGTGTCTTTTTGTAGGCAAAGTAAAGGCAAAAGAAGACAAGACCGAAACCGCAGATAAATACATAAGTCACGCTTTTCTGTGTGATTTGGTTAATTTAGTACATTGCTCAGATTTGTTTTATAACAAGGTAGAATAAAGTAGTCCCATGGGAAAAAATAATGAGATGGGCTCTAATAGCTTCACTTCAATCTTAGCTTTTGTCGCTTTATTTTTGAGCCTATTGCAAAATCTTAAAGTGCTATGTCACGAAGGTTCTTCGGAAGATTTTGAAAAGTTTCTCGGACAAACGTAAAATAAATTTTGTTAGCGCAACATCTATCGTAAAGTTTTAAGAATCATGTACATCATATCAACGTAATCATGCTCAACATATTCAACGACCCTTTGGTAATGAAAAACAAAAGAAAATATTGATTCCGTATGGCCTAAGACCTCTTAGTGCTTTCGGAAAGACCGTCATTGCCAGAAAAAATATATGTAGCCCAAGAAACTTGGTGAGCAAATCAGTTACTAGGTATATCTGTATCAATCAACCTACGAGTTCGGTTTGAAAAAAAAAACATACAAAGAACGTGAACATACACAGAATCAATACCTAAAATAATGCCTTTACTGGCACTGGTAACGGTGACAGTGAGCTAAGCACATCACACGCGACGTGTCAGACATTGTGATTAGCGGCCCCCTAGCACGCTAGCCTTTACCTCAGACCAAAATCATGTGTCTCTTTTGCAAAATACGACTTAAAAAGAGACAAAGATATTTCTTGTGTCGTATAATTCGCATGCTAAGCCTACTGGTCACAGGAGGTTAACGAATCGAGGCTGGATGAGTCATGTCCAGTTTTCAGATCTCGATATGTTTGTTTAACGATTATTATTATTATGGCAATTGTTGAACTGGGTTGTGGAGGTAGGTCAGAAAGTATAAGCGGAAATTTAAGGGCGTTAAATGGCACCTCAAACTATGGCACTTGTGTCAGAGCAGAGGGCCAGTTTTGGAATACACTCGAAGGTGTTAAATAATATTTAACAGCCGTAAATAATTTTTGGCACGGTTCTTAAGGGTTACGAGTATCTTCCACATACGTAAATTGGGGATGATTTTATTTCTCATTTTGCTAGTGTGAGATGTTGCTGGATAGTCCTTTCAAAAGTAGGTACATATAAGTCGTATTTTTAAAATCACAGCAGTAGTCTTGTACCTATCTATAACGAATTTGGAAAGAAGACTACTAGATTTATGTGGGCTTTGTAAGTTAACGGGTAGTAGCTGACCAAAAGTTAATAGGTATCAATGTTTGCCGCATGGCGCCCTACAATGTGCGTGGCCAGAAAATTTCATACCAAACTAGTTATTTAAAATGTTTAGATTCTATTCTGTAAGCTGTTTAAACAATAACAATAGACATACTAATAAACAAGTACGTATGCCCTACATTAGTTTGTTGTCCTTAATCGCAGCCGGGACATATGGTAGACACATCACATCTGTTTTAATCAAAACGTTATCAAACAGATTACAGTGGTGTGAACTAAAACGACCTAATATTGCGGCCGCGGAACTAATTCTCCGATCTGACAGCTATCATTTCTACTCACAATGTCCTAAACCACTGTTTTGGATTACAAATGGCTGGATATTCAGACAACAGATTTTCGGCCGCACTCTGCTATCTCTTTGCAATTTCTTACTATTTATAAATTTTGTATTGAATGATGTAACGTATTGCGCAGCAAGTTTTCTTCGTATTTTTTACTGTATTACATAAATACAGAAATCACGTCTTTATCCCTTTACTGTATTAGCTTTTCTTTTAATTCCCCTTCTTTATTTGCTTTGAATTTCGCTTTGGCCACTTACAGCCAAATCAGCTCCAATTAATTAAACTTTCGATAGTTTCGATTTCTCGACAAAATTAATTCGAGCCTTAAGTTACTAAGTACGAAGTAAGAAATTGTCTGCCACTATCTTCGAATGGTAATTTTCACAAGTTTGAATTGGGAAATCGACCCTATGACTGTATGTTGGATCCGCGTATGAAAAGGCAGATAAAATTGATGATTAAAAACTTACCTATTTAGATTCCTTTATACGTAGGTGACGGTGAGGTAATGCAACCATGCGCCGGTACAAACAAAAAGTCACACTTTGTTTATAAACCCTTCGAGATTTAATGTGATGTATTGTGATGATGTGACATACTTAGATTGGATATTTAATTCCATATTGGATCCGAGACTTTCTATGAACTGTCGATTCAGCATTTGACAGCCTACCTATTTGAAATAAACAGCCCTTCTTCAAAAACGTGACGTAGGTCTCTCATTTCTATCGACGCAGTGTAGTTTTTATAATTCCCCTAAATTTATCGAACATCTGCTGTCGAAGTTTCGCTTTCTTTATGTGACCGGAAGAAACATAGCGTTTTTCTTAAAGTTTGTTTTAGAATGCTACATCCTGTCCCACAATTGGTGTTCCGAAGTCCAACAGCGATATTGTGAGTAGGTAAATATCACGACAAGTGCATCATGTAAACATAAACAGCAACACTAGTCGAGATAATTATAAAGCGATAATACTTCGCTCAATTTCATTTTACCTGCTTCTTATTATTTTTAACTGTGTTGCCTATAGATAACGTTTTTTTTAAAGATTTTTTTGATATTTTCGACTGTTTAAGTATGAAAGACTTCAACGCGCGGCAAGTGGAGATAAGCAAAAAATCGGAGATTTCTAATACTTATTATACAAAAACCTAAAGGTCATTAACAGGTATTGTACTCTCAACTGGAAACAGGTTTTAGTTACAAGGCAGACGGATAAATTATGTACTCTTGTTGATTTTTAGCTTTGCACTGCAGTGGGTTTAATATCAGGGCCACACATTATGCGATTAATTTGTAAATAAATAGTTAAAGTAACGTTCAACGTGTGGCACCAGCTTGTGGTAACAATGTGGCCAACTAGCGATACTTAAGTAAATAGGTAATTTATAAACTGATTACATTTTAATTCGTCGCAATCTGTTTGAAATGAATTTAACGACATAATGTTACGTGGTTAAGTATTTGAGTACTAAATGAGAAGAAATGGTTTAATTACCGAGTTTATTAAGATCACGTCAATTGTAATGGATCGATAACAAAAACAGATCCCACACTCTTATGACAACCACAGCGCAATAATGTGTTATTGCTGGTGGCCTACTGTTGTTGCCGTTGTTGTTATTGATAAAGCTAATATTTAATTTTTGATGACTGCTCTCACTTATTCCATTGTGCGGATGCGGACAGCCCTGCGGGTATGTCCGTGAAAATGTTTTCTAAATGTCCTAATAAAACAACTGAGTTTTTAGAAGGATTGCAATAAGTAAATAATAAGTAGTTCCTTGTCGTATTCATAGGTCGTACTGCTTGCCCCAGGTAGGCAAATAGTTCTATCCAGCACTTAGTTACTCCCGAGCTTTTTAGTTTTGTCTCTGGCACCGGTTACACGCAACGACCTCCAATCGGTAAAATAAGCACCGCCAAATACAAAGGGCGTGATCCCGCCCGCCGCATAAATCTCACATTAAAATTACGACTAAAATACAAAACAAAATAAAACTCACCGGAACACGCCGTAGCAAAGTTATATTAAACTCCAATGCGTAGTCACTGAACACAAATTAGAACTGTCACAAATTGTTTCATGCACTTAGTTTCATTCACGATTGTCGATTGTTTTTCGAGTAAAGTTTCGCAGGCGGAAGCGGCGCGGGACACACGCGGCGCGCTCGGACGACTCAAGTCGAATGAATCGAATGGTCGCGTCGCGAGCGCTCGCTCGCCGAACGCCGAGCAAAGCGTTTCGACCGCTGACAGTTTCCGCGCTGATCGAATGAGAAAATTGAATGTTTTGTGCATTATGCACTTGCACCGGCTTGATTCAGTTCGCGGCGCGTCGTGAGGCTATTTGGAGTTAGAAATGCAAAAGTGGGTAGGTATCCCATACCTATCGAATGTCTTTGGCCATAAGATATTGACATTAGGTTGGGGCACATGCTACCTACTAGGTAATTAATATAAGTACCTATACGAATGTTTCTATAAAAAATAACCATTATTTTACATATTTTCTTGTTTTCGAGTGTCAAGATTTTTTTAACTTGGTTTTACCCCTTACCCTTAAGCCCTTACCCTTTTACTAGCTTTATCTGATGCAACTCTATGTGTTACTATGCAGGCACCGAAACCAATAAACTGAAATTTGGCTTGGTGTGTGTAAATCCGACGACATCGGTCAACATGATGGGAGCTTTAAAAAGTTATGTTTTGTCAAACATTTTTGGTTTTAACTTGGAACTAAAATCTGCATGAATGCGCCGGGTTAAGTGGCAGTAAGACGAAGGCACATGTCAAGGTGGCGTAAAAAAAGTTTATGAATAAGAGGATAACAGTGTAAGAGAAAGAGAAGTGGACACATTATTTTATGACATATCCGTACTTAAAGCAAATCATACCAACGAACGCCCTCGGTCATACGTTACTATATTAAATATACTTAACATATTATTTCGCTCGAATGATCTTTATCTGCCATTACTGTTATTTCTCTTTTGTTTTTATGCGTTTATGATTTTGTATTGCTTCAATTACTAGCGTATACCATTTATAGATGTACTAATGGTCGTAATGGTGTGATGGTTGCATTTGTTTATCCTTTAGTGTTTTCTAACTGGTATCGGACAAACGTTAGGTATTGATCGTAAAACAAAAAATGCACATTACAGTAAGTTTTGTTTAGGAGAGAAATAGAGAACAATCATAAATAAAATTCATTATATGCTTAAGTGTATCTCCACGTGATATTTTTAACAGATCTACCCTCCACTTATAAAATTATAAATGGTGCTCCGGTTATTTATTACGTAACAGGCCTCTCTGAGCGTGAGCGTGTAACTAGAGTAGACACTAAATTAATTAAACCTGTTGGGGCTATTGAAAAATATCAGGTAGCTCTGTACATTTTAATTAATATTCTTAGATGAATTTACAACATAAACTAACATTTATGACGGCTTCGTCCGCGTGGGACCAGTTTCAAACTATAACTTGAAAACATATCGCTTTGTTCCAGACAATTAGTTTAGAAATAATTATTTAGACCACGGATGGACTGAAATCACTAGAACTCATTGGGTTCTTTGCTCATGGTACTTTGCACGAATAGGTACCTAACTAAAAAAATACCAAAATGCTAGGATCCAGTTATCAGATGCTGACATGATGATAATGGGGCCACATGGAAACTGTGATTCAAAACGAAAAAGTTAACTTCCTAATCGGTTGAGCCGTTCCCGAGTAGTCACCAATCGCCAACTTTTTTTCCCACTTGGGGGAAAAATAAAATGTTGTGATAAATTCAGAATCTCTTTTATTAAGTCGATTAAAAATACAAATCGACTCCTGGGGCTATACATATTTATCCCGGTTCACCTTATTGTTTTTGTTCACTCTATACTCCATAGTTTTTTGTAAGTAGGTACCTATGAGCTATTGCTTTGTCACTCACACTTTTATGTTGCGTGCAATGTTTAAAGTTTTTTTTCTTTGCCTGTAGTGAAGCTTTCATCTTTTTGTTTTGTAAATTGGTTAATTTCATTTCAATTGTGTTTTCTTCTAACCTAAAGTTACATGCTTACATGTTGTCATTTCACTTCACTTCCTTTCCTTCTATTCTATTTTTCTATTGTCTGTGGTGTGGTTGTCTATGCTTATTGTTTATTTTTTTTTTTTTTTCTTTGTAAAGGCAAAGGGCTTTGTGCCCGGGCAACCACATCCTATTATATTTTATTATGTTTAATGTTTAGTGTCTATTTCTCACAGTTTATTTATTTAATCTAATCACCCTATGGTCCCAACGGAAGACCAGCGCTGGCTGTAAGGCCAGCAAATGCTGAGTTGGGACCATTTTGTGACAATTTATTTTTTTGTGATAATTTATTTTATTTAAGTTATTTTATTTGATGTTTTGTGATTGTCATAAATAAACTTTTTTTCTTTCTTTCTTTCTTTCTTATGTTAAAGCATTAAGACGTGCTAGATAGTAAGAGAGCCAACTGTGCAAAAACGCTAAAAACAAGAAAACACAAAATTAAATTTAATACGCATTTACACGCACAAGACAATAAAATAATATATCCGTGTAAGCCCAAGTGGCTGCCCTTACGAGTAAGTTTTATGATACCGGCAACATAATACTTTAAGCTTAACAACTTTCAAGCTTCTAAAAGGATACATAATTTACAAAGAAAAGTTCCCTTAAGTGCGATTTCCCTCTATAATATTTAACTTTTCATGTAAAGAGCATTAATGATCCCTTGAGGACTTACGGGTGACAAACAGCTCATAAAGGCCAGGAGGTGAAGGCCAATGGAGAGTGATGACCATAACGTTTATATGGAGTATTGGAAGAACATAAAATCAAGCAACATTGATAAGATTCCATTGTAATTTTTAATAAAAAAAATTAAGCGTTATTTTATGTTTGTCGAGACGTATTTTTGTATTTATTATTCGTTTACTTCCTAAATTGTTAATATGATATCGCCTTTGGTTTCATTGGTAATTCTGGGTGTAAATTTCGGCCAGATAAACCTAGAGACCTAAACAGTGGCCAACCAATACTTATTATTTTACATGCCCGCAAAAAAAAGGTTTGTTCATGATATTTTTTGTACATACATGCGTGTTTAAATATTGTCCATGACTATATTGGGTGTCACAAAAAGCAACGACAACGGCTTACCTAAATACCTACTCCTGCAAAGTTTCTTATCATAATTTTATCTTGGTTGTCCTTCTAGTTAATTAATGCTTACATGCATTTCAGTATTATGTTCTCTGTGTTTCCATTAAATCTAGATATATACCTACTTTATTGGTAATCACTAATCAGGGTACGAACCTTTGCAGGGGTTTTCAGACCGATTACTCTGAACTAACTCTGACTTGTGAAATTTTGTGCTTTTCGACACAGTCGATATATTCAATTAATTAACAAAAACCTGAAACTACTTTCTCATCGTTGCAATACGGCCCATATCACGTTGAAAGTGAGAGTTACAATGGGTGTCAAGTCACAACACCGCCTCCTTATAATCAAAGCAAGGCGTAATATGAATAAATTAAATGTTATATTATAGTTGATTGTATGACTTAAAAGTTAGTGAATGTACCTACGTAACAACATTAAATCAGTCATAATATGCTTACTTAATTGTATTACTTAGTTGTAACTTTGATTTTCATCAGCGAATAACCGTTTACTTTATGGATTATTTGTCATGGATTGGATTTGGTAACTTGGATAGGGACAATAGACAAATAATCAAACTTATGACTAAATCAAAGCTCTACAAATATACTCGGAGAAATCTTCGTAAACAATAAACTGCAGTTTACAAAGTGATAAAGTGGTTACGCCATAATTTTATTGAGTGTAATAATTCGGCCAATACGAGGCTCGTAATATTATAACGAGCGAACGACGAGAACTTTCTTCTCAGTTTATGTGCGTTACAAATGTTTACAGCTCTAATTGTTGTGTAGGTAGGTACTTGTAACGCAACTGTGTTGCACAAAGTTGCGAGGAATTATTCTAAAAACAGGATTTACATTGATTTACTTGCACTTTTAAGATTGTTTTGTTTTTACAACAGGAATAATGGTGCAGACAAGTGGGTTTGTATATGAGGTTTTGTTGTCGAAATATAACTTTAATGTCTTTTTAACTAAAGAACGTGTGTGAAAGAATATAAGGTACTTGCATTATGTTCACGTTAAACGCTGGTGTGTTACGGACTATATATAATATTAATTTTCGCGATAAATTAATTTTCCCGTAGGAAAAGGTATTTTCCCGTGGTAAAAAGTAGCCTATGTCACTCAGTGATAATGTAGCTTTCTAACGGCAACAGAATTTTTGAAATCGGTCCAGTAGTTTCGGAGCCTATTCAATGCAAACAAACAATCAAATTTTTCCTCTTCATAATATTTATATAATTATATAATACTAGCATTCCGTCCGCAGCGTCGCCCGCGATAAATTAATTTTCTCGTAGGAAAAGGAATTTTCCCGCGGTAAAAAGTAGCCTATGTCACTCAGTGATAATGTAGCTTTCCAACGGCAAAAGAATTTTTGAAATCGGTCCAGTAGTTTCGGAGCCTATTCAATTCAAACAAAGAAACAAACAAACAAACAAACAATCAAATCTTTCCTCTTTATAATATTAGTATAGATTATAGTCTACGATGCCGATGCGCCAAGTTTGCATCAAGTACATACATCCTCTTCTTAATCGTGTCGTAAATTTCATCATTTGTACTGCGAGTCTGAGGTATATGGAATTCTACTTAATGTTTCCGTAAGGTTTTATTTAACCGCAATGTGTGTTAGTAAGTTTAGGTCAAATCTTGCAAGTCGATTTTCTTCCACTTCCAGTGGTCTGATTGACTTGAAATTTGGTAATCAAAATGTAGGTTGGATGCCAGTGCAAATGCAGTTAGTAAATAAATCCTTGTTCTAATCTAACTAAGACAGTTGATGTTTATTTCTAAATCTAAACCACTGTTACTTTCTTGTCTTCTCATATTTTTCATCCTGTGCTTCATTATCATTTTCATTAAGATATGAATACGTGAAACATACCATCGGACCAAAATATATATTTCGGGCTGCAAATTCAAATTGTGAGGATGATATCACGTCATGGGATTTGTCTCGTTATTCATAACAGGGCCTATGCTGGGACAGATGATCCCAATTAAAAACGGGGTTGTCCAGAAATAATATAAAATAACGTGTGCGTTGAACGACCTACGAGTTAGGTAACGGTTATACCGTTAGAGGGTTGTTCGTTAGCTTCAAATTGGCTGGCTAAGCTGATGGTAAACAGAAATGTTATCGGTGGCGCAAATGTAAAATGCCTTACGTGATATTATGCTAAGTGTACCTATATAGGTCCTATATAAATAAGCAAAGTGACTATTATAATTTTAACGTAAATTTTTCAGCGCCAAAAGATGGATGCAATGTTTCTACCGTTAGTTTCACAAGTTCATGGTTGCGAGTAAAGTTCGAGCGTGATGTTTATATTAATAAACTTAAAAAGAGGGGGGATGTTCTATTCTAAATAAGACTGCATTAAATATTTTCTTGTTTGTATGATAAACCGATAATTCCACGGGCTGTGAACCAATTTCGTTGATTTATTTAATAGTGTAATTTATCAAAATTGCTCATACGAGATGTTAACGTGCACTTTCCTTCCTTTTGCTAGAAACATAAACAGGACATGACCATTATTGGGCATGAGAAATGCCTAGTTACGTTGCGCATAACGCTTTTGTTTTGGTAAGAGTTTGTAGAAGCATTCACACATTTTGACAGGAGCGTAGCCGTGCGCTGCACGTGCTTACCTCGCCACTTACTGGAAAATTGGAAATGTCAAAAACTGTAATGAAGAGGAACCTAAGCTGAAGACAACTCCCGTCATTTAGTGGTTCGCGAGCGATATAATTCGGGCGGTAGAAAGGCGCGGTTTCTCCCGTAATCCGACGAGAGCGCTGCAGATGTCACGACGCCACTTTCTTCCATCACGCATAATTTTATATATTTCGCGAAGTTACATTAAGAACCGAGTTGAGTAGCAAAATGACATTGTTACAAGCGGTGACTCGGAGAATTGGTGTAACTGCCATCGTCGCTTAAATTTGTTAACCTACCTGAAAGTCATGCTTGTTGTTTATGATTTACAATGGCAATAAAACTATTTGGACGGCTTTTGGTTTCTTACTATAGCGATATTCATGGTCCATGTATGTATAACGTAAACAAATTTAGGCACGTCACTTTAAATGAGAATTATTTTCTTTAAAAACTTTTTTCGTTCTTGTGTTTGGAGACCAAAGTACATAATAGGTCCTACCTATATGCCTACGTACTTATTTATGTACCTACTTGCAGTCTTGCACTTTTTGGTTTAAATAAAACTTCATTCTGTACATATCTATGTAAAAAACGTTGCAATTTAATAATTACTGAATACTGAAACTTAAAGAGAACAATATCAAGATTTACTTAAGGTGTAAAGGCAAACACATAATAAGTAAGTAATAGAATAACCACGTGATCCATTTAGAGCCATTCAGTTATTTTGGCATTTGGTCACCTCTGACACCTCTGACCGTTAATAATGGGAATATTCAATATCATACCTATACAAAATAAATGACATTTGACGTAGCATAGCTTAGGTAGTTAATAGGTCATTATAGGACAACATACTCAACTCCTACATACTCAATTAAATGCGCAGCTATTCCGGCTCTTGTTGGAAGACAACTCAAGACTGAAGTAAGACAAGTTAGATCACTTTATTATAGCTGGAGTTTTGGTATTGACAACTGCTGATGAGAGAAAAAATGCCAGTGCAATATGAACGCAATTTAATAAATCTATTTCCAAAATTAAATGTAGAATAGCAAGCAACATACGAGTACCAGCCTAAAGAAAAAAGAAGTTAAGCAAGTCATCTGGTATTCTAATAACATAGCATAGGTACAAGCCCTAGATCTTCCTCCACTTATCTCAAAGCGATATTTTGCTCTATAGTGCTCAGACTGTTTCTGAAATAAAAAGACATTAGCAATTCAATCCTACAATAAAATAAATCTATTTCTGCAGGTACAAGCCTTAGCCGATAGAGATAATGGTGTAACAGACAGGCAAAAGAAAGCTGAAGAAACAATTTATATTCAGCGGTATACTTGCGGGGAAATATAATAAAAGCAGCACGTCACGTGAGAGGGGTAATCGGCTTTGTTTTTTTTTGTATCTATGTAGTTAATATCCGAACCGAACACATACGTATGTATGTATGTAAATTCTTTATTGTACAAAAAATAAAAATAAACAAACACATTAAAAATATTAAGATAAATGTACAAAGCCGAACTTATCTCTTTAAGAGATTTCTTCCAGTCAACCTGAGTGGCTGAGAGGAGCATTATATTATGGGTGGACAACGAGTGAGTTACTAGAATAAACCCTATCTAGTCTCGTCCACTTGTAATTAAGATTTTGTCTGAGCTTCCCTTGAAAACACTATTTTAAGTTGACGATTTTTTGGATAATACCTTAATTAGTAATTTATAATTAATTCCTGAAAATACAAATTTGTATGCAGAACTGACGGTGAACGGGTTAAAATAAACACGGTGTAGATTAATACAGTAATATTTTGAACCTACCCAAGTTAAATCAGAACCTAACTCTCCTTATTTCTTCACTGCGATTGGCAAAAAAAGTGAAGTGGCGCCGCCTACTTAGCCAACGTCTATTTTACATACACTCTGTATGCAACTAAGCTGCAACCTGCAACGAGACTAATTAACCTTATTGGGTTAGCATTGCATTTCGTATCTCAACATAATCCAAGTAGGTTACAAGTGAAGCCATTTAAATTTGATGTTAACAATAAACGAAAAAACAAATGAGGGTGAATAAAGAATAAATTAAGTTACAAACAAGTGGATTATAAAAGGTAATAACTGTGTGGTAATTTATATGTACTTGTTATAATCAGAGTAATAATGTTTACTTTATGCAATTTTTCATAAAACGCCAGTGTTATCATATCTCGAAGCTTTTAGTATTAAGCAAGCTAGACTTTGTGTTACACCGTTGAGTATCAACTAACTAAGCCTATTCGTCACAAGTCCAACATTTAGATTTAAGTAGGTAGTAGTAGTATTTTGGATATCAGATTATAAAATTTTGAAATCGAAATCTCTGAAGCAGTAAATCTTTGAAAGATATTTATTTTTGTAAGATCAAGTATTTTTATTTCAACTACGTGAATCATAATTACGATGAGATAAAGAGTCATGCTCATTAATTTTAGTATAATCCTTGATCTCAGTCCGTTTGCAAAACCGCGTGTGAAATATGCTGCCCGTAAGAACACAATGCGCTTGAGTAACTCTGTAACTTACTTTGTATTACTCAAATGAGAGCGATTTCTTTGATTAGCGTGTTCTCGTATTTTGACCATGTAAAGTATAGATTATGATGTATATTTTTAACATCATCATGTATTGTCGCGCAGGCACATAGGTATGTAGTTGGTTCATTTGTATTTTGTTGTTTTTGAGAAAAAATATTTCAGTTAGTTTTATAGAATCTAAATTGTCATAATCTTCTTTTTAATTACTGTGGCTTTGGTTGATGTTTTAGAGAGAGAGAGGCTACAAATTAGCTATTTAGCATTTTAACTAGATCTGTGTGGTACAAAATAAAATAAAATCCCATCCCATTAGGTATACAACGGAACTACCAAACATTAACGGGTAACTTTTCATGCAGGTTTCCGTGAAAAATGGCTTTATGTTTGATCCTCAGTATATCTACTTATTCAAAACTTCACAAATTTCCGACTCATTAAAGTATACTTTATCGGCATAATAATTATTATGGATTATGAATAATATCCATACGACACACGGTAAGGGCATAAAGCCCTTAAATTTATTTTAAAGGTACTTTTTGCATAATTTTGCAACAAGGAATTAATCACGAGTGACTCATATTTAAATTCACCGATTGGTATTTCAAAATTACGACATTATTGTAACCATCAAATTAAAGTAGATATATACGCGTATGACATACACAAGAGAATTGACAAATATGTTGTAAGTTGATGTTAAGGCCATGGCGTCATCGCGTTGCGATGGCCTGTAACTTAAATTTTAAAACTATATTAGTATGTTTATTTTGTTAGTCCCAAGCTACGAATGACAACGTGTCATCTCGTTTCAACTGCATTTAAGTAGGTATACTTCGCTTCTTATTCACGAAATAAAGCATCAAGCATTGCCAAATCTTTACTTACTTTACCAGTTTAAGGTCTATATTCGCTGATAACTTCTACAACTCCAAAAACAACCTCAAGCTGCTTTGATTATATTTTAGTTGTTTTGTACAATAATCGTTGTTTGAGCATTGTTATTAAGATTGGGAAAGGGATGACATTGTTGTTACCGATCAGTAGGCTTATTACCTAACTCGCTCGCAATCGCCATCGTGTTCATTTTGACAGCTCATGTATGGGCTGACAATTGGCATTGGAATCAGCTAGCTGTCACATTCATACAAGAACTGTCAAAATGAATACGATAGCGATTGCGAGCGAGTTAGGTAATAAGCCCACTGTTTGCAGTTATTACTTCTATTTTATTTGTTGCACTGTTAAAGCCGGCCGTGTCGGTGTGAAGGGCGGCCGTTAATGTGGCGCCTCGCCATCGCCTCTCCAAGGGCGCGAACCTGCCAATTTGTCAATGTCGCTCTCGCGCTGTTTGCACTGATAAGGCTCGCGAGCATTGACTAACCACTTACCGGGCTACCATTTCTCGACCATGTGGGAACGCGTGGACTGCCGAAAAATTTCACACACACACACACACACACACACACACACACACACACACACACACACACACACACAAATCACGTCTTTATCCCTTACGGGGTAGACAGAGCCTGAGGTAACCAAACCTAAAGGCCACGTTTAGCAGGATTGTAGGCGTATAGGTGGAAAAAGGAATCAAAATAGTGATGGGTAGCTAGCCGCATTGCCTATAACTTGATTCCTATGAATTTCACCCATTCCCTCGATGGGCTTTTACCATCTGCGCGGGACGAGAAGCAACTGGTGCATTCTATGTTTTTCATTTGCTCCCAGACCAGCATGGAAGTACCGAAAAATTTCACTTTTTCAAATATCTTGTGTATTTGTCTCGGTGAAGTTCGGTTGCAAATATACCTACCCCAAATAAGGGCATTACTCGGGAATTCGGGATTGCATTTTTCTTAATCATTACTTGAATTATGATACTTCGGAAGCATATGCTACTAGAATCCTTTTTTATAGCACTTTGACAGCGCTGATGACGATCTAGGAACAGTGTTTCTATTTTCTTAGTATCTCTCGGCAAACTTTGTGTTTCCTGTGTTCGTGTCATATGGAAAACGAATTAAGCGAAGTTTGTCATGAAATATGAAGAAAACAGAAGTACTGTACACGTTTAGATATTATGAATAGTAGGTAGGTATGTATAAGCAGATAGGCATACTTAACACTTATATGCATTAATGATAAGAGAGTTGATAAAATGTGCATTAACGAATCAGATTAAAACACTTTTCCTACATAACCATAATACGTATTCACTTACGTTACTGAAATTACAAAGCTAAATCAGAATCATACCATCAAATATCATACTTACCTTTATCTGAATATTTTAAAAATAATTGTAATAATCACGTCTCACGTTTGTATTTCCGTAACCACCCAACCGATTTCAATAAAATTTTGTGAATGTACACAGTCATCTTTTTCGCTCCGCTATAAATGGTAAAAGTATTAACATAAGTATTAAGTTCGCCGTTGTGCATTTGTGTTGTCCTTTATTCATCTTTTTCTTGTGTTTTATGTACAATAAAGAATTATACATACATATTATAATACTTTATAATAAGTGTATTCTTGTTACCGCTGAACTCTTTTTTGTACAGAATTTGTTTGAAAACACGGCACTAGAATCTTGTTAGTCCGTTAAGCGCATTGACCGGAAAATGCCGATAAGACTTTTCAAAACAAAGTTACGGCGTTAAATCACGTTTAAGCCTACACCTATGAGGTGCCAGTGCACTGAGTGTATTTTGTACAGTCGCTGTCAAATACGTCGGAGCTGCTTAGGTGCTCAAATATATCTGAACAACTCACATGATTGGTTGGGTTAAGTTTACAAAACTTCGTCCGCGCAGAATTAAATATAGCCTATTTTATTCAGGGATAATGTACCATTCTAATGGCGATAGAACTTCTAAAATCGGTCAAGCAGTTTTCGAGTTTATTCGGTACAAAAATACAAATCCTGCTTCTTTATAATTTTGGTATAGATAATTAGATACAGATAAATTAGAATGTAAGAAAAATTTCAGCATTTGGACAGACATTGTGTGTAGATAACATGTTTAGTATTTTCAAGACTTGACAAAATTGTACAAAAAATTATTGTGATCGCGTTAAATAAATAAAGAAGAAATAATCCGTATTACGAGTATACTTCTAGATCAAAATTAGGAAAAATAAAATGCTAACATTGTTATCAATTGGATTGGCTGAAAATTGTATAGTAATTAAGGTAGCTAACCGTCTGTTTACGGCACAGGTTACGCCTCCCAGACCGTGACCCACTTCTTTGATTTATTATAGTCTTAAGATGTTGGGCCACACATAATCCGAGTTATCTATTAACCTTTTGTGAAATATTGGTTTTGTACGTAAATATTGGCGGCATTGAGAGAATAGCGCAAGCATTTATTGCGGGTATAAAGCATCTATGCCATTTGCACATGCATATTGGTTGGAAAGGGATATAATATCCTTTATATTTGCAATAGATGCCAATGTGTTAAGCCTCCTACCGCGTATTGGCTTGGCGTTCTGTTACAAAAACTTGGCGATGGTAAATCCGCTGAGAGTCGCAAAAGCCGCCCTTTATATTCCACAAGTTGCAAATCTTTTATGAGAATACAGCAAATATCGAAGTGATAGATAAAGATAATGTTAGACAATTGAATTTTAAATTAACTTAACCTTAACCAGCTGTTCTGTTCTTTTCTTTTTTTATCTGCGTTTCATTTGTAGGAGATATTTTGAACACCGTAGACGCTACGATGTACATTTATGCTGACGAATTCTGGTGCGACTGTACTTAGGTCCAGTTATTGAAAGCCTATACGTAATTAATAATTGTATTTTTTATTGTTCTTGCGCTGTTATAATATTTTATAGGGAATTTAGGTAATATTATGCTTCGTTTGTTACAAAAAAACTATAAATATTTTGGTTTCTTTATCCGTTCATTCATAAGCAAAAGCGAGAGGCAACATCCATTCATATTTACAGCGAGGCATGCGTACTAAGTTTCCTGGTTCGCATGCATTTCGTGAATGAAATAGGTTGATGGCTGAAACACGAATATTGCCGTTGTTTATTTTTAACCCCCTACGCAAAAAGAGGGGGTGTTAAAGTTTGACGTCGATGTCTGTGTGTGTGTGTCTGTCTGTGGCATCGTAGCTCTCAAACGGATGGACCGATCTCAAACACGGCACTAGAATCTTGTTAGTCCGTTAAGCGCATTGACCGGAAAATGCCGATAAGACTTTTCAAAACAAAGTTACGGCGTTAAATCACGTTTAAGCCTACACCTATGAGGTGCCAGTGCACTGAGTGTATTTTGTACAGTCGCTGTCAAATACGTCGGAGCTGCTTAGGTGCTCAAATATATCTGAACAACTCACATGATTGGTTGGGTTAAGTTTACAAAACTTCGTCCGCGCAGAATTAAATATAGCCTATTTTATTCAGGGATAATGTACCATTCTAATGGCGATAGAACTTCTAAAATCGGTCAAGCAGTTTTCGAGTTTATTCGGTACAAAAATACAAATCCTGCTTCTTTATAATTTTGGTATAGATAATTAGATACAGATAAATTAGAATGTAAGAAAAATTTCAGCATTTGGACAGACATTGTGTGTAGATAACATGTTTAGTATTTTCAAGACTTGACAAAATTGTACAAAAAATTATTGTGATCGCGTTAAATAAATAAAGAAGAAATAATCCGTATTACGAGTATACTTCTAGATCAAAATTAGGAAAAATAAAATGCTAACATTGTTATCAATTGGATTGGCTGAAAATTGTATAGTAATTAAGGTAGCTAACCGTCTGTTTACGGCACAGGTTACGCCTCCCAGACCGTGACCCACTTCTTTGATTTATTATAGTCTTAAGATGTTGGGCCACACATAATCCGAGTTATCTATTAACCTTTTGTGAAATATTGGTTTTGTACGTAAATATTGGCGGCATTGAGAGAATAGCGCAAGCATTTATTGCGGGTATAAAGCATCTATGCCATTTGCACATGCATATTGGTTGGAAAGGGATATAATATCCTTTATATTTGCAATAGATGCCAATGTGTTAAGCCTCCTACCGCGTATTGGCTTGGCGTTCTGTTACAAAAACTTGGCGATGGTAAATCCGCTGAGAGTCGCAAAAGCCGCCCTTTATATTCCACAAGTTGCAAATCTTTTATGAGAATACAGCAAATATCGAAGTGATAGATAAAGATAATGTTAGACAATTGAATTTTAAATTAACTTAACCTTAACCAGCTGTTCTGTTCTTTTCTTTTTTTATCTGCGTTTCATTTGTAGGAGATATTTTGAACACCGTAGACGCTACGATGTACATTTATGCTGACGAATTCTGGTGCGACTGTACTTAGGTCCAGTTATTGAAAGCCTATACGTAATTAATAATTGTATTTTTTATTGTTCTTGCGCTGTTATAATATTTTATAGGGAATTTAGGTAATATTATGCTTCGTTTGTTACAAAAAAACTATAAATATTTTGGTTTCTTTATCCGTTCATTCATAAGCAAAAGCGAGAGGCAACATCCATTCATATTTACAGCGAGGCATGCGTACTAAGTTTCCTGGTTCGCATGCATTTCGTGAATGAAATAGGTTGATGGCTGAAACACGAATATTGCCGTTGTTTATTTTTAACCCCCTACGCAAAAAGAGGGGGTGTTAAAGTTTGACGTCGATGTCTGTGTGTGTGTGTCTGTCTGTGGCATCGTAGCTCTCAAACGGATGGACCGATCTCGATGTGGGTTTTTCATTCGAAAGCCAGTTTTCTTGTGGTGGTTCTTAGCAATGTTTGGTCTAAAATGATGTAAGGCGTTTTTGGCATTTTTTTTATTTACGTTTGATTACTGGATTAATGCTTGGGGAGGTTTTAAAAAAAATAATTTAATGTTATGGGCAAAAAGATCAGTGCTGCAGGAATATAATTAGATGAAGGAACTACTTTATTTTCAAGTGTCGAAAAGACTTCAACGGCGACAAATTTATGCGAAAAATGATAGTTATTACGTATTTCATTCGTGTTCAACTCTATGTTGTCGTAACAACTTTTTTTACGATAAGTAGGTACCTAACTATTATCAAGTTCGATATTCGTATTTATTTCATTTTCACGCACTTTTTTATCGAAGAAGTAGCAAATTGACGGACAGAGAGTTTCTTTCACATTTTTATACCTAATAGTAAGGAATAATGATTACTACGGCATTATCGGCAGACATGATAAAGGGGCAAGTCACGGGTCTTGTCACGTGGTGTGCCTGTTCCTCGGCGGCACGCGTATCGGACACGCTCCTTGCGTTACATACTTATCCCAGGGTTATCAGATCGATGATAGTAGGTTACAGTGGCGTGGCGACAAGTATATCAGAAGGCAAACCGAAGGGCATTCTAACCCTTTCCTCTAATTCTGTACAATAAAAGTGCCTAACTGCCTTAAAATAGGCAAGCCGGCGGGAATCGAGTTCTGTGGACGCCACGAAACTGGTAGGTTACCAGATCCACAGGTTGTTCAAAAAATGTTGATGAAACTATACCTTTAATAATAAATAGCTGCATCCTGCGATTTTGTAAGAGCAGAATTAAATATAACCTATGATACTCACAAATAATCTAAACTCACGTGTAAGATAACCCTCCCACAATCCCTCACAATCCCTCCCTCCACAAACAAACACATATAAATCCAATTTCTAAATGTCTATGAAAATTAGAACACATAGAAAAATCCGAAAAGTAAAGCTATGGCCGGGAATATAAATCCCACAAACTTGTCTTTCTATTGGTAAAATAATTTTCAAAATCGGTTCAGTACATCCAGAGATTACTACCTACGACGTCATAACCTTTATCTCTTTATTATTATGAATATTAATTTTTATCTCTTTATCATTATAATAGATTATATTTATTCATGTTAAAACAAACCATGGTAGCCTAGTGTCTCTCAAGTAGAGGGTATTAATAAATACTTCGCAAATGATAAAAGCCCTCGGGGGAATTGTCGAAAATCTTAGGAATCATTTTATAGGCGGTGTGGTTAGCAACTCGTCACTATTATGATTCCTTCTATCCATACGCCCACAATCATGCTAAACGTGGCCTTAATGTATTGGTACCTCAGGCTCTGTCTACCCCGTAGAGGATAAAGACGTGATTTATGTATGTATGTATGTATGTATAAATATATGTTTGCATAGAACATACGGAAAGTCATGTCATGAGAACACGGTCACGTTGATTTACCTATTTGTGAATGACTTGTTTCAGTTCACCGAATAATGGTAAATTAAGTAAGTAGCTGGATAAAGTATGTACTGCGGGTGGCGACAGGTGTTAAGCCATGTGACATTATAAAATGCCTCACACCTTTGACACGCGCTTCATAATTTCAAAATATAAAACAATCAGTAGGTACCTACGTGGCGACAACGCTACAAAGACTCATTGCGATACAACGCGGGAATGCTGCCTGCGTGATGGGGACCCTACCTAAGGGTCCAAATTTATTTTATTTTTTAACATAAGTTTTATTTTACTACGTTATTTTAAGGTAGCCTAAGTTTATATTTTAATTAATACTTTTGTAATCATTTAGGTACAAAATAAATTTATCTAATGAAATGAGTTCGTTCGACGTCATACAGTACGACCGTACAATATAGAACCCTACCTCATTCACCATCAATCATCCTACTCTAATCCTGCCGCCAAGTAGCGTGCTTTCGCTGCTGTGTTCCGGCGTGGAGCGAGTAAAACAGCCGTTGAAATTACTGGCAAAGCAACAGCAATCCTCTGGTGTTTCCGATGACCATGTGTAGTGTTCACTTACCACCAAGTGAACCACTTGCTCGTTTGCCAGCCTATTTCTTAAATAAAAAGGCGTTAGTTCCTATAAAACGAACGTACTCACTGCTACTGATTTTATAACACAGATGTTGTTAGGATATACTTACTTGTAGAATGAAATCGTCATTGTATATGTCAAGGCATTCGATTTATCAGGCGCTGTCCACCCACGCGGCGCAATGCACGTGCGGTTCCAGTCACGTGACAAAAAAACCTCAACTCCTTCCGATAAATGGAAAACTTGCATCAACCAAGGTTATGACGCAGACGCTAGGCTTTTTTTCACTTAAGTACAATTTTCAATACGTATACAACCATTGGGACATTTTATGCTAGAGTATGTGAGAGTTCTCGATTATTGAATCATTCGAGCTCGGCTTGAGGTAGAACTTCAGATTGGTTCGAAACATGTCTATAACGGATTCGATAGCTTTTAGCAGTAAAGGAGCAGAAGTAAAACCAAAGCAACTGACGTGACAAATATATTAAGACCAATAGACAAGTAGTGACATTAAAAACACGTATTAAAAAAAAACAACTTGAAATAATAGAACGATAGACAATAAAAATATATAACAACTATTTACAACGCCAACAATGTCGGTTATACTTCGACTACAAATAAGTGAGTGACACGTTTATCCCTATTTTAATAATTATTTCTGTCTCATACCACGTTCGGTCTTTGTCAGAGTCTTGTAGTTATTGGATTGTTTGATTTGGTTTTGGACACCAATTTCTGATAATACAAATTATAAAAAGTACCTGCGTAATTTTTTTTAAATAAACCCTGTTTAAGTCTGTCCTAACGTAGCTAGAAAGAGAGGTCTGATTTGGATCTGAAAGATGTTTTAAGTCCTTGCTCTCGTAATATGAAAACAATAAATTTTATAATTCTTCATCTATTTTTATACGATATCAATTTCGCGTAAATCAAAGGCTGGAAAATGCTACGAGTATTATACGGTTAACCGGATACTAAATCTATAAGATCAAGATATGGGGCCAGAACAATGAGTGTTGTAGAACTATGCAAATATTAATTTCGCTTCACTCTGAGTCATCAGAATTGTACTTATAGAGAGAAATTTCGAAACTCAAGATGAAATTAGTCATTGCCATTATCGATTATGATTTCCTTACCTAATTTTTGAACCACCACGTATGAAATACGAGTGTCTAGTACCTAATAATAAAAAAACTAAAATATACCGCTCTATTTTCTTTTGTCAACTAGTTCTCCATTTATTTTCAGCGGTTATTCTGTGTAGCATAAGCAATACACTGATTTTTACCAATTGCAAAATAGTATTTATTTACACAGTTGTAATTTCGAAGATATCGTTTTTGTAAATCGGTTGAAATAAGATAATAATAATATAAAATGGTGGCAGCGCCGTTTTATCTACAGATAAATACGTTGCAAAAGTCATTTTCAATTCCAAATTAAGATGAGTATTATAAATCGAAATAATAGCAATATTTTAAAAGTAGGCCACACTCGGTACTCCGGAGTAACTTTATATTTGGCGCACAAATAGTGTTAAAGTTAGAACATCCGGGTTGAATCCGGCCATTAAAAGTTTAAACGTGAATGAAGTGGCAGTTGCAGCCGAATGCAAACGCGTCGGAAATTAAATATTAATAGGATATTAGAATATAGCACATGTCTAATGGGCCACTATTTGCGGGCGATGCTGGTACGAGTCTGGGGGTTGCATTGTAAAGTATAATTGTAAATTGCCTTTATTGATGAACTCTTTGGGCCTCAATTTACATACCACGTGTAGTGTTCAAATTTCAACTCAATTTAAACGAGTGACATGTTTTCCGTTTTTTCCTTTTCAGGTACGGAATTAAAATGAACAAAAAATTTTACCTTGCTACTCCGCTACTCACGTGCACTTATCAAACTTTAATGAGCACAACTGTTACACATGCAAACCCATGCATGCATGCATGTGAGTAGCGGAGTAGCAAGCTAAAATTTTTTTTTTGTTCATCTAAATGGACCTCCGCAAAGTAACGCCTGAATAGCCTGATTCAATAAAATAGGTACGGAATTCTAAAGACAGTCGGAAAGGCTGAAAATAAAAATATTGCGCTGAAAATCGCCTTTGCAGTTCCTAATGAAGACTGCGGTGAGACGATTACAGCCAGACACTACCTCAGCGCCGCTTTGCGGATTTGATCCGAACTTGTAATTAAACATTTATTCGACTATTGCAACGTCTTTAGCAACTCTAGCTATGCTCTAGCTAGTGATTGTATATGTAGATGATGTGCTTACTTTGAGTTTAGATGAAATTGCCACTGATATTAATTAACAATGTCCTCATAGGAAGTATATACGTTCCCATTAGGTAGGTATGCTGGTCTGGGAGTAAAGAAAAAACATGGAATATACCAGTTGCTTCTCGTCCCGCGCAGATAGTAAAAGTCCATCAAGGGAATGGGCGAAAATCTTAGTAATCATGTTGTAGGCGATGCGGCTAGCGACCCATCACTATTTCGACTCCCCTTTCCACCTATACGTCCACATCACAAACACTAAATGTGTCTTGTTACCTTAGGCTCTGTTTATCCCATAAGGGATATAGACGTGATTTATGTATATGTATAGGTATATACCCCCTTATACATAAACGCTCTGTAGGCTTCGGCTAACTTAGCAATCGTTTGTCCTTATCTGTCACTTTAACATTTACCTTTCACAGAAAAGGACCATTACCAACGATTGCTCAGTTAGCAGAAGCCTATAGAGCGTTTATGAATAAGGGGGTTAGTCCAGTCTACCGGGTCTCTTAAAATTGTTCCAGGATTTTTCAGTTGGTGACAAAGATATTTCATTCCGGATGAGACCTAGGTTATACCTATCAAGCTATACTTATGTCATATTATGAACAGAAGTTAAAGCTCAAATTTCCAAAAAGCAACAAGCAGCAAGCATGCATAGTGATAACATGAAATCAATATATTCGTACCTAGAACTTTGTAATTGAAGTGATAACGCGCCATCTATAGCAGTAGCAGACAGCTTTCATGGAAATTACTGTTTGCTAATAACTTTGAAGCCATTTCCTTTCGCGATCCGTTAAAATTGACAGTTAATCGGGTAAAGTAGTTTTTACATGTTGTTTTTCTGAAATGCCAAAGGGTTATTGAACGATATGCGTAGGTACTTGTAGACTTCCGAGACAGATCAAAGGCCTTGATTTTTAAAAGAATTTGTGTGCTGTGGCCCGATTTTTGAAAGCACATCACTCGAAAGTGGTATAAATCAGCTTATATCTCCAAAACTACAGCTCTGATCAGATTTTTGACTACTTTACAATGTTAATGAGAGTTGTGATTGTCTTCTACGCTACTCGTATTTCAAATTTAGCACAGTTTTTCACCACTTTCGAGTGGTATTTTCACGCATATGCTTTCAAACATCAGGCCCCTGAATTTGAAATACTAGTCGAGAAGGATATTGAATTATTATTTGACCTATTTCGAATAGTACTTTTGAGTCGGGCCCCATATCACAGTCAGCTATACCTGTCTGGCATTATTTATTCATCTTTTTATAACCCTTGGATTGTTTGTCGCGAACCCTTACCTGAGCATGTACGGTCGGCCAAATAAGTGGTCTACCAATTTTCATACAACTTTCTATCGAATTAAAATGTCGCTAAAGCCGAACTTTCAAGTTGACAGTCACGTCTTATCGACATTATATATTGTGAGGTGCAAAGGATTTTTAACCTTAGGGTGGTAGACCACATATTTGGCTGATGGTATGGTACCAAGAGTACCTAATTACCTAATTCTATTTTAATTTGTAGAGAAGCTGCTCGCACAAAATTTCGACACTAAAGATAGAAGAAGTCAAGCGATTGCCGCCACATGGCGTAGTTGAAGACTAACAAAAGTTGGCCCCTTCCTTGCCATTAGAGGGGTGATAATTTAGCTGCTTTACATTTTTACCCTCCGGTCACGATCAGAAGTTTCCATTCAGTTTCAGGCTTAAATTTGGTTCGTTTCGAGAATTTGTGCTCTGAAAATTTATTAACTACTTACGTAAAGACGATTTTGACCATTTTCGACCCGTCATATTTTGTCGATTTCTCTAAAATCGCTTTCTTCCCAACAGAGCCTCTACTGTAAGATTTAGACACGAAAAATGTATCGAACGCGTTCGCGTAATCGTCTCAATTTACTATGGGATGATTGACAGCGCCGCTAGCGGAATGAAACGACAACAAACAGTATGCTTAGTGTAAGTTTTAAGTCACAAAATACGTCTCGAACACTTTTGCGTTAAAATGTCAAATACTATGAAAACTGTTTGTTGCCGTTTCGATCCGCAAGTGGCGCTACCAATTATTTCATAGTAATTGAGACGTTTACTTGAACGCGTTCGAGAAGTTTTTATATGCGAAAACTTACACTAGAGGCTCACATCTCATATTATTTGACAGTTTAACGCAAACGTGATCGAGACGTATTTTGCTATCGAAAACTTACACTAAGCATACAGATACCTATATTTTTAAAACCTCTCAACGATAAATTGATTTCAAATATCAATTTACAATTAATTCGATCATTTTTTTTTGTTGCCCAAACAATAAATTCTCAATAATAAACGTTCGATACGACCGTTAACACATCAGTTTCCATATGAGTCAGATGATAACCAAAAAATTTAGTGCATTTCAAACGAACCTTCACATACATACTAATAAGGGCTTCGACAAGTGCTTTATTATCTTGATTATTTTGTAGTAATCCTCACCTAACGATAGCCTAATTGAAGTATTTGAGATTACCGTGTCTTAGCAACTAGGTAGGTAGGAACATAATGTTTTTTAAACGACATATGAGTGTTGAGCTTAGTTCTAAGGAAGGATGAGTCACTAGTCATGGGTTAATAACTTGCTGGTATAGATATCACAACATTAAGATGTATCACTTCACGGTCAATAAAAGATTACTTAAAGTATTTGTATACAAGATCGTCAATGAAAAGAGTAACTCATGAAATTTTAAACGGAATTTTTAATAAACCTTATTTGGCGCTCTCGTCGCGGAAAATTTTATTGAGTAATAAATTCAATGAACAACTCGATTCTCAACTGTACTCACCACCAACTGTACTGACAAATGGTGGTACAAGGTGGGATAGCATAAATTGTGATGCATTCAAAGTAAATTAAAGAGACACACGACACATCTTTCTACTATCAACTCCGCGACAGGTAGGTCTCAAGGAAAAGGAATCATTTTTTTATCTCCCGGTGAATCACGAACGCAGGCTAACCGCAAATTGGTATTTAAACTCGTTTCTCTCTGAGATATTTATTGTTACCATCATGGTGGTAAGCCTGACTCATGATCACTATGAGTCGCCCTAAAATATGTGTACCTAATATGCCTTCATCTGATACACAGAAAAGCCGGCTCGTGTTTAGGCGTAACAACTTTACGGGTGTGACCTTTTCAAAGGCCCGTCCAGATCGCTACCACCATCTGCCTGTCGCCAAGCAGCAGTGCTTGCGCTGCTTTGCTTCGACGTAGAGATTAAGACAAACGTAGAAATTGCTGTCACATGAGGTATTCTATTTAATCTGTCTAGGCTGGTGTCCACGGGTGGTTGTACTCTCAGACAATCAGTTGACTCACTTGCTCGTTTTTGACTCTATTTCATAAAGAAGAGGTCAAAGATACTCCCTCTTCTCAATAATTCGTACCTTCTAGTTCAAGGTTGTCAGTCTCGAGAACTCTTTGATTGGGTCCGTTCCCAAAGAGGAATCTCTAATACCATCTAAGTAGTACTACTGTTATAACCAGTTACCGTTCAGTACTCAGTCAGGCACTAGTTTCGCATAAGTTCACAATATTAATACCTACATAAATACAAATCACGTCTGTATCCCTTACGGGGTTTAGACAATACTTATAATTTAGATGAACACATTTACACATTTAACACCAGCATTATTCTCTTCCGCTGATCGCATATAATGCAATAACTCCAGCTCCAAGAATAACTAAACGGTGGTCAGAGCCTCATTTTGATTTGACATAACGCAGAACTTCTTACTTCGGCGACTACGTAATGGATGAGGTTGAGGGGAAGAAGATGCAGATGCAGCGGATTCAAACGGGAAGCCCACGACAGATCAGGATGGAGAGTAACTTTACTGTTGACGTCCTTTGCTCCATCAAGGGGACATAGAATCTGAAGTCAAGAACTAGGTACTTCCAATTCCGCTTCATTCAAGGTGTTGTAAAAAAAATAGAATGATATCTCCGGTGATAGTAAAGATATTGGCATGTTTCGTGACAGGTAATGCGGCAGGCAGTGAAACGCCGTAATATCCCGGTGGATACACACGCGAACCTTCAGTACTAATCTGTTTTGTTAAGTGATCAGAGCCTGTGTACCTGCTTCCGCCGCTCATCCCACTTCCTGCGCGGCCTGAGGCTTGAATTATCTCGATAGCATGCCAGACCACAACAACTTAGTCATTAATTAAACTGACAAACTCCTGTTTCGTAATCTTGACATTTAGACATTTTGTTACTTTTGAATTGCGGATGGAATTATCTTATTGAAAAATAATTGTTTTTTGAGAAAACAATGGGGTTTCAGATTGTAATGATAAAGTCGTAGTCGTCAAGGAAAGTACCTGAGATAAACGTAAAAATAAATGGCAATGTTTATTTTTATCACGGACAAAATAAGTAAGTTTTTAAATAAAGAGTGTTTTTAGGTATTGTGGTGGTGTCGCCTACTACTACCTACAAGTTCAACGCAATGGAAATATTTCATTGTTTCGTGTTTTGTACTCGTAAGCAGAATGACTCGCGTTGTAGTGTACCGAGATAGAACATTATAACTTTTATTTGTTTCAAATTCTCGATCAGACCAACGTTGGTACTTCGTTGTCGCCTTGTTGGGAGCAGCGGTGAGTTTTATCTCAGCCGCGTGCGAACCTACCGGGCCTGTCCTAATACCAGTTTAGGTAGTGGCGCCAAAAAGACGAGATGCATCGCCGCATACCAGAACAGTGGAAATATTTACGTCTTGACACCTACCTTGTCGCACTTTAAATTGATTTGAGAATTTATTTGGGCACGTAACTGTAAGACGAATATCTTATTAATTTGAAAGCTGAACCGCCAGGCCATCATAATAGCGTAGGAGTAAATAATGGCATGGTGGATGCGTTTTAGCTACAAGATAGATTTAAAAAAGTATCGGCTTCGTTTAAGTTGAATAAAATGTAGTTTAGCTTGAATATGTATACCACCTTTATGCCAAAGCTGTTCTTTAAGATCAAAAAGATCACCGTCTTGAAGACCCAAGCGAGTAATTATTGTGTTCTATTCTATTCTATTCTCCCTTAATGGCGGCCGTAAGGCTTGGGCCAATGTCAGTTTAAATGACAAGTGTGCGGTAATTATTGTGTTTATCAATTCGTGAAGCACATTTTGATACGCATCAGTTCATTCGCATGTCTTAGGTTCTGTTTTCCATATAATCGTCTAAATCCGGTCATAGCGTCGCTCTCACGGGAAGCTATCGTGATACATGGATTCAGAATTATGCTAATACGACACCTCCACGCGACGGGACTTCCGATGGTTAGATAAAACATTAATGAAGGATTCCAGCAGACGAGCTTTCTTTAGGAGACTACGAGTATATTAAGTTTATTCCATCAGTCTGCATGAAATTCCATTGCAAATTTCCAAGTTCTGGTATGGACTTGTCTTTCTTTTAGCTAGGTGATATTGCAGTCGGTTTTTGTTTTTAATTTATTATTAATGTGTTTTTTTTGAGCTACCCCTTTCGATTTGTAGAGCGCCACAGAGAAACTTACGTACATACTCATATAGACTGTTAAACAAATTATTCTCCTTCACGTGAAGTCGCCTAAAAATACATATGGGTTAATTGACGGACCGTCCTTATCCTTCAGTTAGCGGAATTTTCATTATACAACTTAGATAATTAGACGAGCCGAACTAGGTAGATATTATAGTTAACGAAAATAATTGAATGAAAGCAGTGCATTAGCGAGTAGGAAGTTGTGTTATCGAGTCAAGATCTAGGGCAGATGGAGATGGGCCGCGTAATCGATGTGCGGCGGCAGGGCTGGCACCGGCGCGAGGGCTGGGTTCACCCAGAGATAAACTGAAACTTTTTTGGGTAAACATTTTTTGTATCATTGTCGCGAACTCCTTAGTTTTGATACTTTTTATATCTTTTCTAATCATTTTGTTTTTTGAAGTCTATTGTCATATTTTAGTTGTTACGTATCAGAGCAAAGAAGCAGTTAACTTTCATGGTGTTCTCATTTGCCATCAATTATCCTTCATCTTCCTCACATTATCATACAGTCCACCATCGTACGCTTCAATCGTAGTATTCGCAGTTTTCAGGAGGGGTTTAGGTGGCTGTGATTTTATAAACATATTGAGATAAGTTTTAATTCAATGATTAAGAAAAATAAGTGGGATTTATTATAAAACAAAGTCCTCTGCGACGTCTGTCTGTCCTCGGAAATCAAAAGCTATTGAATGAATTTTCGTGCGGTTATTACCAGTAGTTACTTAGATTCATTCATGAGGAAGATTGAAATATGCCGATAATTGTTGCAGCACCGTGTAGTCTACATTGCACCTGTGCGACGACGGACCGGGTCACTAATGATGATGCGGTTTTGAAACATTCGTTCGGCTTGGGCAACGAGTTACTTCGTGATACAAATGATAATAAAAAAATTGCCTAAGTATCAAATATCAAAGGGATAGAAAATGCCTTGCTGATTCGGGGGTCTAATATGAAAGGTCAGAATTTCATAGTGCAAGCACATATATGTTTTTTTTTTTATATGAATAGGAAAAACCTTTAAAATAATAAACTTAGACTAACGTTTGAAGATATGTAGACGACGTTTAAAACAGAGAATTCGGCAACTGACGAAACTTTAATTTAGAGTTTTTAAAAACTGGCGTTACTTTGCGGATATTTTTACTTCGCTACTCCGCGATATAGCCTCTCGAGTATTTTTCTATATCGCGGAGCAAAGTGAAGTTATCCATTTATTTTGATAGTTTTTGGCAACCCTATCTTGGGTAATAATTTTATTTGGCAGCCCTAGCGGCCGGAGACGCCTTCCTGGCGCTGCGGTTGGTTTACAAGCGCGTATTCCGGGCTGTAATGACTTTACTATCATGTTGAAAGGTAAATGCGGGGCGTGGTTAGACTGCTGTATGCCGTTTACGGTCAATACTGCCTCTGCTACCTGTCTTACTTTGAATATATGTACATATACTGCTTAAAAGAAAACGGGAGACACTGCGCGTATTTCTACCTCTTGTTACCTATTTTAATTACGATTAAATTAAATTCATGCTCATTGCATACAATGTGTTGTGTTCTGTTGATGAAACTCAAGTTACCCCTTTTTTGAGTAATGTCTTGTTTCAGACTAAATTAATAAATTTTCATTGAATTAAAATTTTATATTAAAAAAATTGTAGCCAGCGGCGTCGAATCTGGTATGTCAACATATGTCGCTATTTCAACCTTTACAATTAAGTAAGCCATAGATAATTTTTCAATACGTACTTAAAAAGGAACGGAATAAATCATTTCACTTAATCAGAATTTCTAATTGAATACGGGCACATTTATGAATTGGCGTGAATTACACAAGTGATATCATAGTCTTTATCCCTTATGGGGTAGACAGAGCCTAAGGTAACAAAACCATAATGCCACGTTTACCTATTTATATTTGACTAGCAGTTGCCCGCAACTTTGTCTGCGTAGAATTCGTTTATCGCTATCCCGCGGGAATCACGCAATTTTCCGGGATAAAAAGTAGCCTATGTGTTATTCCAGACTATAAAATCTATCTATGTTCCAAATTTCATCCAGATCGGCCCAGTACTTTTTGAGCCTATTCATTACAAACATACAAACATACAAAAATAGGTACAAATCTTTCCTCTTTATTAAGGTTGCCATCCGTCCGGGTTTCCCCGGATTTGTCCTAGTTTAGAGGGCATCCGGGGAGCGTCCGGGGAAGGTTTCATTTGTAGACCGGGTTTTAAAATATAAATAAATAAAAAAAAATTGAGCACACCACGATCAACCGACGAACCAAGTATATTCACCGTTCCCCACCCGTCACGATCTTGTTGACATGTCCGGCTTTCGGACTCTAAAATCCGGGGTTTTCACGCGTCTTGTCCTGTTTTCCAAATTTTAGAGATGGCAACCCTACTCTTTATAATATTATTAGTATAGACTACAAAAGGCAAAGTTTAGCCTAATTGTTGTCTTTAGTCATCAAGCAATCGCTTTTTAAGTTTTAATAATAACAGAACTCGAATGCCGTGACGGACAATGACTAATTCGAATATTATGCGGCTTAAGATTCTATTAACGGTACCGGCGCAGGCGCAGCGATCTCATAACTTATTGCTGTTTATGGACACAACGGGTTACATACGTGTAGTGTTTGTATTATGGCTGCCGTAGAAAATTGTCCAATGGTCTTCGGAAGATGATAGACGCAAGAGATAGTAGGTATTATGTCGAATTAGGGGAGAGTCTCTGTCAAGATCGTTGTTAGTTTAGTTTGAGTTTCATCAGTAACTTTAACAATAACACACAACTGACGATTTTGACATATATTTCTTAGGCTTTCTGTTAAATAGATGTCAAAATGGTCAGTGATGGTTGAAGTTATAGTCAAAGTAGCTTGAAGCAAGTCAGACTTAACAATGGATGTGTTCTTTGGCCCAGAGACTTCTTTTGCACCCCAACTATACAAGTCAATTAAAAATCGAAATCTATGAGGTTTTAGCACTTTAAGTACATAAATATTTACTAAGTATGTATTTAAGTAGATACTTGGGTGAGAGTTAAACAAAATGTAGAGCAACAACCGATCAGAATGCTAAGCGCATACAAATAATGCTATAATCAAGTTATAAGCTTACAGACCCATGATATTTAGACCAAACGTAGAACTCCAAGCCAAAGCATCTGCCATTCTGCATAGATCATTTCATACGAAGATGGACTAAAACGAGATAAAAATAGTCGGGGTTTTTGTGACAAAACCAGAGGACCAAATCTAGGCACCATCAAGATCCATCATCACTTACTTCGATTAAGTTAATTACAAAACTGAAAACACTGGTTGCTCGTATATTTATAGTTAAGGTATGATGCCCGCCACGTTTCGGAACTACTTCTGGCCCTTCGTTATGGTGCGTTCGTTCTCGTGTGAGATTTATCGTTCTCGTGTTTTCTTCAATTTAAATATTTTTAAGTTTCACGGCAGATTTATATCGAGAGATTTTAAACCCGTTAAAGTGTCTCATTACTGTGCAAAGGCCTCTCTTTCTTGATTATCTCAGTCCTATTTAACAGTAGAGGTCTTGCCGGCAGAATTAAATAAAATAAAATAATAAGTACCTTAGAGGATCGGTTTCGTAGAGCCCACTGTAATAAGCTAGGAAAGGTTAATGTGCTTCCAGTTAACAAGAGTAATAAAATTGGCAGCTGTATGCCCGGCTATGATGTGTAGTTTAAACTCAAGCTAAGTCGTAAATATTAAGCTATTACTAGAGGATTACAAACCTTACAAATATGTTTGGCGCCTTGAAACTAAATGTCAATCAGTTCACATAATAGTGTCATAAATCCACTCCCAATGTACTGACTCTGAAGTACTATCATATTATATTGTTTTTGCTCATCATTGTATTTGCGTGTGGTGTGTTCACAATCTCAACCGTAAGTGCGTATAATAAACATACAGATTTTCACTATTTTTGGATTATTGTTACCACGAGCATCACGGGTGTGACTTAAAAAATTGGCGTACTGAGATGTAATTAAAGTTTCAGACAGATAGACGCCCTTTACTACGACGTAGACTTTGGACTTGTCGTAAACACGTGCGAGTATTTACGCAACGGTTGAACAAAAACATTGCGTGCTTTCAATTGTTTCTCGCCATTTTTTCGTATAAACAAACTCGCGTGAATGATAAGCTGCACCTTCGAGCGATATTTTGAAACGGAAGCGTTAACTCATTAGCGAAAGTGTTGGAATGACGCGGACTTTGACTGACGTAGGTGTATGGCGTGACGCTTTTTAACGATATAATTAAATGGACATTGAATGTCGAACTATCCTTTGTCGACTTTGTTGTTTAAAGGTTATGAATTACCTCAGCGCTAGCAGGCATAGCTATGGCTATTGTGAGACCGACCATGTGAGACTATTTTGCTTTAAAAAGGTGTTTAAGGCGATAAAAGTCTGAATTTGCGAGCCAGATATATGAAGGTTCAAAAAGAGTACCTCTAAACACCTTCAATTAAAATTGTCGCAGTGTGCTTTCTTAGTAAGTATTACTGTGGGTGTTTTTTTATGACACAGGGTGGCAAACGACCAAGTCGGTCACCTGATGGTAGCATCACGGATTCACGAGGATCTGGATTCGATACTTACGCGATAAATTAACTTTTCGGTTTTTTCTATGTGTTCAAGTTTTCGCTACTATAATTTAAAAGCAAAATCGGGAAGTTAAATTTTCGATGCAATAACCTGCATAAATTACCTAAGCTGGTTTTTATAGGTACACTGTGTCTAGGAATTCATCCAGAATCCTTTCAGCAGGTGGTAGAGTTAATTTGACTGAACATTTGGATTGTTTATTTCATGAAAGTATGAAAAAACAGATACTTAAAATGTAAATACAAAACTAAAACTTCTGTTAAATTAAAATAACTAAATAAACTTTAAAATTAATTACAAAAGAGAGGTGGGCCTCATCACAGGCTGCCAGCGATGATCTGCGATTGCGATTCTTTGCGCGAGAAGGCTGCCGGCGCGGGGGTCGCCTGTCGTTTATTCAGTAGGTACGTTGGTTGATATTCAAAGTACACGGTGTCAATGGAAGTGACTTCATTTTGTACCAAACATTACGATAGAACACCTTTACAGGAGCCTTTTGTCAAACTAATCTGACCGTCTGCTAAAATATTCTGTAATAATTCTTATAAACCTTTTATATACTTACTCTATCTACACGCTTGGTACTAACTTTCCGCTGGCTAAAGGACCTTTAAAGCTTTAGATTTATCTTGTAGCAGAAAATGACTTGAACTTTAAGTGAGATTTTATAGTCACGCACTTGCTGCAGCATAAAGTCAGTACCGACTTAGTTTAAGATAAACGCTGCACGTTGTGTTGCGGGTTTAGTCCATAATATGCGAAATTATAGAACAATAATCAGAAGAAAGATCCAAGGCTCTACACGTCGGCTTGATGAAAGAAACCCTATGTTTATAATTTATCCATTCTTTAAGCTGTTCCATTAGAATAATGTCATGTTCATTTCTACATTTCCATTTTAATTCAACATGCAAAAAGTAGCGGAAGCAAAAACAGAGTAGGTATTACTAAACAATATTTGCCAAGTGGAATATAATCACTGTAAATATGTTTTATTTTGTGCATCCAGCGCCGTTGAATCCTATTAATGAGCTGCAACTTGCACTCTGGATTTATGCAACTTGAAACACCGAATAATTTATGAACCTAGAACCTAGGTCTATCCCTACTTTCCTATCAATATTATAAATGCGAAAGTAGCTCTGTCTGTCTGCCTGTTACCTTTTCACGCTTAAACCCGATTTTTTTGAAATGTACACCGTCAGTTTGAGTCCCCGGGAAAGACATAGGATAGTTTTTATCCCAGAAAATTGCATAGTTCCCGCGGGATAGCGATTCTGCGCAGACGGAGTCGTACCCTATACTTGCATACATAACAGAGATTTGAAAAACACGTTACTATTCTGGGCAGTATTAAACACAGACATATCTTTTAAGGGTTTTAAGAATTAATGTCTGTTAGTCTGTCTGATTTTTCACGCTGAACTTCGAATATAATGAACAGTTTTCATAGCATATTTATGAGTAGATTTTACTTAATCTGGGGCAACATAGGCTTTATAAAAATAAGACGTCGGGAAGTAAATGTACATTGTCAATAAATGTTTAAAATAATAAAGTCCACGCGAACGAAGTTGTGACAGTCAGCTAGTCTAGCAATAATTGTTAAATTAAACGAACTTACCTGAAGTGAAGTTCTATTTCAATTTTACGAAATTCACCATCATGGAACACTATGCAGCAATACGGAGTAATGCGCCAATGCTTCACAGTCCAAAGTAGTTAAAAAAATGTCTGGAACAGCTCCTCTTTCCCGATGACAGATGCCCTGCGCTCTATAATCACTAGGAGTTTAAAGCAATTACGAACAACCCTAAACCTGGGAAACAATTATGTTGTTTGGGATAGGGAGGGACCTTCCATGATGGTGAATTTCGTAAAATTGAAATAGAACTTCACTTCAGGTAAGTTCGTTTAATTTAACAATTTTACTCATTCACCATCATGGAACACTATGCAGATGTTCAAAGCCGGGGTTGTGAGTGCAATCTAAAGAAAAAAAACATTCGCATTATTTAAAGGAATGTTTATTCTGAATAACAAAACTATTTCTTATAGGTAATAGATTCTCCATATCACACATTAGGTATTTCTAATTTCCCCCTTGGTAACTTAATCAACTTAAACATTTAAAACTAATGAGGGATAAAATAACAAAAGATAAACTTTATGTAACAGAATTATAATAACATTGTTTAAATTATCTTCTAAGTTCTATTATAGATTTATTGCTCACTTGCATGTGTGAGTAATCAATTATTATCTTATAACATATAAAATAGCCTTTATGACACAGAATTGCAAATAACATTGCTTAGATTATTATTATCTTCTAATAAAGGTCTATTATAAAATTTTGCAAAAGTGCTTGAGTTATGAGACCACCCTGCACATTTTCTTATAGCATCTATTGTCATTCCTGCTCTCAGTGCTGCAGAAGTGGATGCATGTCTTGTACTATGCGATGAGAAGATATTTGTGTCTATACCTGCCTCTTGTAGAGTACATTTTATCCACCGTCCAATAGTTTGAGTAGAAACTTTTTTGTATGGTTTCTTGTAAGTAATAATGAGATCTTTAATATTTTGTCTAATAGGCCTTGTAAATTCTATATAAGAGGTAATTGTTCTGACTGGACAGATTTCTGGTTTTTGATTATAGTATGGCAAGTCTAGTAATGGTTGATCCATGCCCCGTCTAGATGTTTTGATTAGATCCAAAATATTAATAGTGATTCCCCTAACGGTGTACTTTATATTGTCTAGTTTTATTAGTGACAAGGTTTGAACCCTATGACCTGTAGTAAGGGCTAAAATAGTAACAAGCTTCTTAGTAATTTTTTCAGCATTTATAGCGTCATTAGGGAACCAGGTAGATAATAGGTTTAATACCGAGCAGGGATCCCAAGTTGTGGTATATCTGGGTTTCAAAGGCCTTACTTTGTATACCCCTTTAAAAAAGCGTTTAAGCCTGTCATCATTACCTATTTTAGGTCCTATGAGTAACGACAAGGCAGATCTAGAGCTATTAAGCGTGCCATATGAAGCCCCACAATTGAAACGTTCTGTTAAAAAAGTTAATATATGCGGCACTGATCCCTCATAAGGCAGGATATCATTATTAAAACAGAATTCCCACCAAAGTTTTAGAGCTGTGTTATATTGTTTAAATGTACTGAGTGCTAAGGAGGATACCATAATGTTCATAGATGATTGAGGTACACCTCTTCTTTTTAAGGCTTCGCTGAGAGCAGCCCTGCAGCCAGGGTAAGATTCTTGTGTAATGGATGGTGCTCTCTGAAATAAGACGATAACAATGTTTTACTAGGTTGAAATATGATTGGAGGCGACCGTAATAGAGAAGAGAATAGTGGGAACCAGGGCTGCGCTGTCCAGTATGGTACGATTAAAATGCCAGTAGCATTGTCATTTTTGATTTTTTGTAAAACCCTTAGTATTATACTAAAGGGTGGGAAGGCGTAGAAATAATATTTCGTCCATTTAATTGTGAACGCGTCAACCGCTATAGCGTCAGGATCCCTTTGCCAACTGATAAATTTCTTGCATTTATTATTAGATCGGGACGCAAAGAGGTCAATTTCTGGTTCCCCAAATACAGTCACAATTTTCTTATACGCTTCATGTGATAATTCCCACTCTATTGACTGTTTTCTTGACTCATGGTCTGCTTCTATATTTTCATTAGTGTTTATGTAAGAAGCAAATAAAAATATGTTTTTTGATTCACACCACTGCCAGATTTCGCGTGTAATACTGTTTAAGTGAGTATATTGAATTCCTCCCATTCTATTTATATATGATACTGCAGTGGTGTTATCAATTCTTATAAGAATTTCACAATTACTAAGTTCATTTGTTAAGCATTTTAACCCAAAGAAGGCAGCTTTCAGCTCTAAAAAATTTATATGACACTTTTGTTCATCCACAGTCCATAAACCTGATGACCTATCTTTATCACGGACCGCACCCCACCCAGACCTGGAAGCATCAGTGAACAGTTCTGTGACAAAATTATATTGCCTTATATCGTTACTAGATTTACTAACATTGCTAATCCACCAATCTAATTCAGACTGTAAATACTCCGGGATTTCCATGTGTGCATCATAGTTTTCATTGTGATGTTTTAAGGCTAAAAATTTTTCCCTTTCAAGGAGCTTGGTATATACAAGCCCATACTTTACACCAGGACAAGCAGAGTTCAGTAATCCCAGAAGTTGTGAAAACTCTCTTATCTTACAATATTTTTTCTTTTTAAAAGTCTTCAACAGGTCAGTGATAAGGTCAATTTTTGACAATGGGAGTGACATGGTCATACTTTCAGAATCCAACATAAATCCTAGGTATTTGCAGTATGTAGTGGGTACAAGACTACTCTTTTTTGTGTTAATAACAAAACCTAAGGATCTTAACACATCACAAATTTTATGAATATTGTTGTGACAGGTAGTATAATCATCACTAAAACATATTATATCGTCCAGGTATATGGATAAAAAAATATTTTGTTCTCTTAGATAGGACACCACTGGTTTCATGATCTTAGTAAAAGCATATGGGGCTGTGCAGAGACCGAAAGGAAGTGCATTAAACTGATACAATTTATTATCGAATTCAAATCGGAGAAATTTCTTACTATTGTCTGCGATTTTTATAGAAAAGTAAGCATCTTTCAAGTCTATTGTGGCCATGTAACAATTTTTTGTTATCAGTTTACACACTGTACGAATATCCTCTATTTTGAAATGTTCAGTTGCAACATACTTGTTAAGGCTCTTGAGATTTAATATGAACCTGTTATCACCATTAGGTTTAGGTATAATAAATATTGGTGACACATATTGGTCATTGTGTGGTTCACATTCACAAATAGCTCCTATTAATTTAAGTTTATTAATCTCTGTTCTCAATTCAGTAATTTCTCTATCTGACCAATAGCGGATACAGTCCATTTTAGTCCTTATAGGTACCTCATTAATAAATGGGATATCATAACCTAAGACCCATGTTAAAATGGTATTATCATTAGTAAGCAACTGCCAATTATCGTAAAATCTAGCTAAGCTACCTGCCTGTACCTCCGTTAACGCCGGCGTGTTGCTCTTGCCTGTTGGTACTTCGAAGCTGGACGTCGGTGGTGATACTGCTGCTGCTGGTACTGCTGCTGATGGTTCCTTGGTGGCCCGCCTCTTGCTCTGTTCTCTCTCTGGGGCCACTTCTGAGAGTTCTGAGGCGGGCCCTTCCAGTTTAAATTCGGTTTAAACGAATTGTTAGCCTTCGGAGGTTGCTTTTTGGCTGTAACCGGATTGACTTGCAAGAGTGAGCCATTTCGTTCCAGGGCTTTTGCTGATTTCAGACGTTCCCCCAAATTCTCTCCAAAGAGGTATGTGTCTACTGTGACATTAGCAGCCGCTTTTTTCACAGAATTGTGTAAAGGGCTTAAGGCGAAATGTTTCCTGACAAAATTGTCATAGTGATTCATGTTACATAGGATCTTTGCCGAGTCATTAATGCCCTCTATGAGTTTGACACTATTTAAGTTGCCCTTCATGATATCCGTCAACATGGACCCCATGCATGATAGCACCTTGCCTACCAAATTTTGACGATATTCAAATTTCTTATCACGCTTGAGTGTATTTTCAGACAATGCTGCAACTAACTCAGGATTAAGCTTAGGCGCTATGGCCATTGGAAAGTTTCCTGGTGTTCGATACTTATTGATCAACTTGGGCCAATTTTCTTTTGTAATTCCTTGTTTCAGAATATTGTTCCATCTATTCACTAACTCTTGTCTTATATTTTCTCCTTTTTCTTCGGTGATTTTTCCGTCCTCACCAAGGGCTAATATGAATTCTTCGGGCAAAGTATCCTCCAGTACCGGAACTTCTGAAATTGTACACCATTTATAATTAAAGATTTTTTGTGTTGTCAGCACTGTCCCATAACTTAGTGGCCTCAAATAGCTATGGGTAGAATTTTCTACCCTATATAATTTAGCATACTGGTCTAGTCTAGCCTCTAAATGAACTAGCTCTATAATAAATTTATTTTTTAAATTAGAATACACTCAATTTCATTAAAATTTCACGGCACTATAACGCCTAGGTCTCGTCTGCCCTCTCGTGACAGCTCTATAGTTATTTAGACCTTCATCACTTAGATGAAATAATTAGGGGTATCAGTATGTTTGTTATGTTTGCCCTCACGTGACAACTCTAAAATAACAAAATAATACCATCAAGCCTGATAAATTGAACAGGTAACCCACCTGGATCCTCATTACTGTCTTCAGGTTCTCCAGATTGGGGCTCCAACTCTTGCTCGATTTCCGGGGTAACTGATCTTGGTGTTGACTTACTAGGGCCTGCTTCGTTGATTATAATCAGCTCAGGGGTAAGTGTTCCTGATTGTGATTTATTAGGCCCTGTGTCCTTGGTAATCTTTGCCAATTTTATCTTTTTTCTGTTGAGTCTTGCTTCTAGTTCTCTGATCTGTTCTTCCATTTCTTCGGGGTCTTGATCCGCTTTTCTTTTCTCTCTCCCCATTCTCGTTATTCACTTTCACTTTAGAACACAACTACTAACACTTACGATAGGTATAGAATTTTAGCGTTGTTTTTACTAGTTACTGGTTACTGGTCAAAGTAACGAACGATAACGGACATGATATGATACCCGAAAAACGCGGCAAAACGGTAAGAAAAATTAAAAAAATATATATAATGGTCATAGACAAGGAAAATAAAAATAGGAGTGTGAAAACCGGCTAAACAAAAATCTGTCAAAATAAAACGGCGATGTTCGCAAATACAAGCCAAAGGCTAATATTATTGTTTGTTTCCCTATGAAATAGGTACTTAGTATTATTTTATTCTAATTAAGAATGGATAAGACGTACCTGATAACTCATAAATGAAAATATAGTAAATAATACCGCCAAACAAATCCTTGTCTTCGTCGACATTCCCATCGTATATCCATTTTTTGACACATATTCTCTTATCCACACACATCATGGGCAAGAAAAAATTATATTTCACTTAATTTTACACTTTAAAACACGATAAAATAATATTAAATGCGAAAAATATTGGAACAACGTGAAGTCTTTTTTGGCACAAAAAACCATAGTGATTATAGAGCGCAGGGCATCTGTCATCGGGAAAGAGGAGCTGTTCCAGACATTTTTTTAACTACTTTGGACTGTGAAGCATTGGCGCATTACTCCGTATTGCTGCATAGTGTTCCATGATGGTGAATGAGTAAAATTATTTTATCTTATCTTAAAGCTAGGCGTCCTTACGGATACACTTCGACCTTTGGCAATAATTACTCCCATACCTTTGATATTATTTGCAAACCCTGGCAAAAAAAATTACAAATTCCCTTTTAGCTTTTAACCATATATATCTCGCAGCGCACTCTGATTCAATAGTTCATTTACAAGGCTATACAATAAAACAAGTCATTGTCATCCTGGTTGGTAGCGACGTTGGTCCAGCCTGCATGAATAAAGCAATAAAACAAAAAAGAACTTTTGCTGTAAAAGGGCAAGTGTCAAGCGAGTGCAAGCTGCCGAGTAGGGAATGTAAAGCACAACACAATGAAGGCATATTTCTCATAATTGCTTTACTGCTGGGATTTCCCGCATTTGTTACAGTATAAGAGGCACCTGAGAAGTGTCCGGGTGTAGCGATTTTTATAACATTCGTGTTACAAAATTCTGTAAAGTTCCTTGAGCAATTTAGAAGTTGACATTGGCAGCATTGGTTGACGACCTCACTCAGAAAGAGTCCTGTGTCGCTGGCCTAATCTGGAGTGATCGAGATGTGATTGTCCAACGTTGAGCGCAAATACGTTGAAGAAAAAGAAGAGTTTATGCATTTTTTTCATGCCAAAAATTCGGGGAATCAGGGTCGTTTGCAGCTAAGGACACCGTGAATCTCTTTAACTTTTATTAAAATCCGAGTTCATTGAGGAGGCTCCTCAAATCCTAACATTTGATTACTGAAATTGGCGATGTGTCACTCACAGACTGGGAATTGGGAGCTTCCAACCCAACTAAGGTGACCTCTGTTGGAATCTTGTATCGTATATAAGAGGTTTTACAAGTCTGAAGTGAAGCCTCCCATCAATCCTTCGACCTTCGTACACAAATGTGTAGCGATGAGGCAACGCGACGCGGCGCGTCAAATCGGCGGCATTCCGGGTTGCGCCCGCGCACCGTTACGATACCCGGACACGGTTCGGCTTGCGCAAGAACGCATTCGCTTGTTGTGGTTATGTAACGCTGCACTGCGAGTCCACACTATGTCGTTATGCCAGGGATTTTGAAGATGCATGCGTGACATCTTTTTTATTATGAAAATAAAAACTTTTTTCTATCTGATAGCTATACTTATTAACATGTTATACCTACTGTTCTTCCCAAGGACATCATTGGGGTTTCTTACAAAAGCCTGAGCTGTGGTATTTAGATTGGCGTGTTAAATACAGAAGATGAAACATCATAAATTATAAGGATATCATAAATGAGACTAGTTCATCACATTGTTTTTAGTTTTTAACAATAGAGTCGGTAGTTACAGTTAAGCTGACAAGCATGCTACTCATGCTCCGTGCGTCTATCAAATTTGATCATGACAGACGTAGCTTTCACTCATTTCAAATCGCAAGATGTTAACTCACAAAAAGTCGCGTAGTGTGTGTCGGTTGATGCGTTTGCGCAGAGCACGAAGCGGCCTCGAACGGCCTTGACAATGTCATCGCCGTCGCCGGCGCCCGCGCCGCTTCGCGCGCCTTTCTTTCGGTTCCATTTTTTGCTGCCAGTTATAAGCTTGATTAGTATCTAAACACAAAAAGTGAAGTGGACGCTGCATGCTAACGTTTTGTTGTTATTTCTTTTTAACTTGGTTCAGAAATAGGATTGCAATTGTGCAAATGCTCAACATCAATCATTGGTAGTACTGGAGTTGTCTGATACATATAAATTTATTAGTATTATTTATTTATTATTTAGGGGTTTAGGTTTATTAACTAACAATAGGTTAAGGCATTGTAACTAACAATTTTATATGAATCTCGGTCGGAAATAAAATGATTTTATATTTCTGTTTTTTTATTTATATTTATTTATTTAGTAAAAAACATAGGAAGTACTTTACCTATGTGTATAGTATTGTAGTACTAAGCCTACATATACATAATCTTCGAATCAATGATTGCATCAAATCAATATTTACAGGGAAAATTTACGGCAGAGACTTAGTGCAAACTTTTCCACGGTTCGTATTACCAACTGCATACATTCAGCTGCCGTTAATTCATGTAAATAGCAACTGAAAAGTCACAAACGTGAAAATGTAAACACATTGTTATGAAACATGACACAATATCAGCATTGTTTTGTCACGGCTCACTAAAGAATTTTGTAACGTGTCAAGGTAAACGTGTCGTCGAAATACATTTTTTTATTTTTACCCTACGTATGTAAGGCGTGCGTATTTAAGGGACTTTGTTTACCTACAGGGCCGTCATTAATTACTTAGAGTGACTGGCAACTGACACGGCTTATCCAACAATCAGAAAAAAAAACAAATACTATGCAGCGGCGAGAGAGGGAGAGATCTATCTCAATCGCGATACGCCATAAAGATATCCATCTCAATGACTGCAAAAATCAGTGCCCTCACAGGCCTCACTTAGTTTTGTACATACACACATACATACATATATCACGTCTTTATCCCTTACGGGGTAGACAGAGCCTAAAGTAACAAGACATGCAGGCCACGCTTAGCAAGATTGTGGCGTGTACACTGAGAAAAATATCCGACAGTACCTTCTGAGTTCTTCCTTCTAAGTGCTTTACCTACCAATAAAAAGACATTTCCGTCCCACTTTTTCCTTCAAAGTTTGACGGATGTCGATTACCTTCTAAAATTTAGAAGGTTTTTTTTTTTTACCTTGTGAAGTAGTAGGATATATTAGACGGAAAAATTTTGGAAGGTAAATTTGTTGACGGAATTGGGATTTTTTACCTACTGAATTTAGACGGTTGCACGAATGGAAGGTTAATTTGGAAGGAATAACGACTATCCTTCTGAGTTGGTGGGTATTCAACATAATTTTTGTCTTCCAAATTGGCAGGTAATAAAATTTGGTAGGAAGTTGCCACGTAACCTACCAATCTAGTCGGAAAAAGTACTATATTTACCGGCCAAATAGGTGGGTAAAATCGGTAATAGGAAATATTAGAAGGAAATATTTAAGAAGGTAAATAATTAGTAGGAATTCGGTTCACTTTACCCACCGATTTCGATGGATTATAAGTTGGAAGGTAATTTTGGCAGGATTAATTGGTTATCCTTCTGATTTGGTGGGTTATTAAACTAGCTTTTGCCTTCTGAATTGATAGGTAATCTTATTTGGTGGGAAATTACCACATTATCTACCAAATCAGTCGGAAATTTCACCGGAAACATTTTAAAAGGAAAACATTTCGAAGGAACAATTATTCTTTTTCCTTCTGTTTTTGGTGGGTAGCACAAATGGAAGGTTAATTTGGAAGGAATAACGTGTATCCTTCTGAGTTGGTGGGTACTCGACATAATTTTTATCTTCCAAATTGGCAGGTAGTAAAATTTGGTAGGAAGTTGCCACGTAACCTACCAATCTAGCCGGAAAAAGTACTATATTTACCGGCCAAATAGGTGGGTAAAATCGGTAATAGGAAATATTAGAAGGAAATATTTAAGAAGGTAAATAATTAGTAGGAATTCGGTTCACTTTACCCACCGATTTCGATGGATTATAAGTTGGAAGGTAATTTTGGCAGGATTAATTGGTTATCCTTCTGATTTGGTGGGTTATTAAACTAGCTTTTGCCTTCTGAATTGATAGGTAATCTTATTTGGTGGGAAATTACCACATTATCTACCAAATCAGTCGGAAATTTCACCGGAAACATTTTAAAAGGAAAACATTTCGAAGGAACAATTATTCTTTTTCCTTCTGTTTTTGGTGGGTAGCACAAATGGAAGGTTAATTTGGAAGGAATAACGTGTATCCTTCTGAGTTGGTGGGTATTCGACATAATTTTTATCTTCCAAATTGGCAGGTAGTAAAATTTGGTAGGAAGTTGCCACGTAACCTACCAATCTAGTCGGAAAAAGTACTATATTTACCGGCCAAATAGGTGGGTAAAATCGGTAATAGGAAATATTAGAAGGAAATATTTAAGAAGGTAAATAATTAGTAGGAATTCGGTTCACTTTACCCACCGATTTTGATGGATTATATGCTGGAAGGTAATTTTGGCAGGATTCATTGGTTATCCTTCTGATTTGGTGGGTTATTATCCCAGCTTTTGCCTTCCGAATTGATAGGTAATCTCATTTGGTGGGAAATTACCACATTATCTACCAAGTCAGTCGGAAATTTCACCGGAAACATTTTAAAAGGAAAACATTTCGAAGGAACAATTTTTTTTTTTCTTCTATTTTTGGTGGGTAGCACAAATGGAAGGTTAATTTGGAAGGAATAACGTATATCCTTCTGAGTTGGTGGGTATTCAACATAATTTTTATCTTCCAAATTGGCAGGTAATAAAATTTGGTAGGAAGTTGCCACGTAACCTACCAATCTAGTCGGAAAAAGTACTATATTTACCGGCCAAATAGGTGGGTAAAATCGGTAATAGGAAATATTAGAAGGAAATATTTAAGAAGGTAAATAATTAGTAGGAATTCGGTTCACTTTACCCACCGATTTCGATGGATTATAAGTTGGAAGGTAATTTTGGTAGGATTAATTGGTTATCCTTCTGATTTGGTGGGTTATTATCCTAGCTTTTGCCTTCCGAATTGATAGGTAATCTCATTTGGTGGGAAATTACCACATTATCTACCAAGTCGGTAGGAAATTTCACCGGAAACATTTTAGAAGGAAAAGATTTCGAAGAAACAATTTTTTTTCCTTCTGTTTTTGGTAAGTAGCGCAAATGGAAGGTTAATTTGGAAGCACTAATGGGTATTCTTCGTGCTTGGTAGGTATTCAACATAGTTTTTATCTTTCAAATTTGTAGGAAATAAAATTTGTTAGGATATTACCAGATACCTACCAATCTAGTTGGAAAATGTATCATATTTACCGACCGAACAGGTGGGTAAAATCGGTAATAGGAAATATTAGAAGGAAAATAATGAGTAGGAATTCGGTTTACTTTACCCACCGATTTCGATGGATTATAAGTTAGAAGGTAATTTTGGCAGGATTAATTGGTTATCCTTCTGATTTGGTGGGTTATTATCCAAACGGCTCTTTTTTTTCTTTGTTTCTGGTGGATAACACAAATTGTAGGTTGACTTGGTAGGTATACAAGAAAGTATTTGTCATCCAAATTGGTAGAGAAATTAAATTTTAGTAGGATATTACCTCATAACCTACCAATTCAGTGGGAAATCTAACTTTCTTTAACGTTCAAATTAGTCGGTAAAAAGATTTGACACGGTAAGATTTTAGAACATAAATACTTTTTAATACATTTTTGACCCATTGATGTGAAAGTGGAAATTAATTCCGTAAAACTAATTTGCTTTAAAGTAGGTATATGGTTTTGGAAAAAATAATAAAGTAACCGAAAAGTTATTGAGGCGTTGAAGCGCCTGTACAAAACTGTATAGCAAGTCCAAGTCCCTATGAAAGTAAATTTCACAGGTATGCAGGCGTTTGCGCATTGTATATAGGTACAGCGTGTATTTTTGATACATCCTCACATTACAATAGGCCTTAATGACTATGTTTTCCTTTAAATTATTAAAAATCTACGATAAGTATTTGTTTTTCATTACAAAATAATTTAGCTTGCAATGTGTTAAGCGTTAAACGCCTGTTCAATTTGCAGAACAATATGTGATTTCCAGTGACATTTGATCTTTTGAACAGCCGTAGCGTTAGAAATATAATATTTACTTATAATAAAAACTAAATAGTAGGTATAAAACACGTGTCTGCATTTAATAACTACCTTAACCTACACCTAAAATTACTGGCAACGCTTAGGTAGGCTTGAGTCTGCGGGATGTAAGAAGTGAAATAGAACACATCCAGATTTTTTTTCGTTTCTCTGTCTGTTTGTACCTGCTAATCTCCGAAACTGTTAAACCGATTTAAATGAAATTTTGCATGGTGGTACCTTAATACATATCCCCGGTCAACATTTTAGATACTTTTTGTTCGAATATAGGTAGTGATGTAGCAGCTCTTTGTATGGTAGTTTAGTTGAGATTGTCTTTGATTGTTTTGGTTGTTATATGCATGTCATGTTTTAAGTTGTACCTGAATAAATAATATATTAGGTAAATATAAAATAGTATTTCAACACTTTTATTCCCGGAAAATTAAAAAAATCCCGTTGGATAGTTAATAAACTATACTTAATAACTTATGCAGGTTATAGTAATCAACAACTTATGCATCTAATTAAGTAAAATTGGCATATTGTTACCTGATTTTACGTATAAAATTTATATCTATATCTATACTAATATTATAAAGAGGAAAGATTTGTACCTATTTTTGTATGTTTGTATGTTTGTAATGAATAGGCTCAAAAAGTACTGGGCCGATCTGGATGAAATTTGGAACATAGATAGATTATAGTCTGGAATAATACATAGGCTACTTTTTATCCCGGAAAATTGCGTGATTCCCGCGGGATAGCGATAAACGAATTCTATGCAAACGAAGTTGCGGGCAACGGCTAGTATCCCATAAAACTGATGGGTTCCCGCAGGAAAGTAAAACATTTTCCGGGGGTTAAAAAAGTCGTTAGTTAAAACCTTTATCGGGTTCCGTACCTGTAAAGGAAAAAATAAACCCTTATAAGATCACTTCGTTGTCTGTCTGTCTGACCGTCAAGACCCTTACACTGAGGTCTACAGTCTATTGGAGCTGTAAAAATAATTATGACCCCTTTGAGCCAACATAATCAAAAGATAGGTACAGTCGTTGGATATGATGCTTTCATACAAATTGCCGAGTTTAGAAAACCTATGGGTTACTTTCAGTTGTCCTAGAAATTTGGTACGAAGGTAGTTTAGTACAACTAATGAAATAAATATTTTTTTACGTTGGTCTATGTAAATAACACACATAGGTACATACATATATAGCCCTCGTTTAGCATGATTGTGGGCGTAGGTATAGGTGGAAAGGGGAATCAAAATAGTTATGAGGTTGCTAGCCGCATCGCCAATAACAACATGATACCTAAGATTTTCGCCCATATGTAAGTAACCAATATTAAATGACCTCACTTTGCCTACATTTTACTTAGGAGCAGGGCTCTGCTTACACTGGATTTCTGGATTATATTTTAACCTGCCAGATTTGTTTCTCAGAATCGCGTAGATATAAAATTCAAATTGATACTAAATATTGAGGTCTGCCGGTCCCTTAAAAACTGTGAGAAAATTAAACTTTTAAGTCTACGCAATCGTATGATACAGTCATTCGAATAGGTAGGTACTTCCATACAAATTGCCGCATCTCGATAATATAATAACAATACAAATTACACAATTCTTATGTATTATTTATGTGGGCACCTCTTTAATAGAATATCAATACAAATTACATCAATCCTTCCATAATTTTATTGTGCTAACAGTAGGAATTTCTCTCATATTCCTACTAACTTGCAATGTTCAGAAGGAATAATGACGTGATTCCGTCCATCTGAAATGACGTATTTCGTTTCATACCGTCCCTTTCCCTCGATTCTGTGACATCTATAGTACGAAAGGGATGCAACACCACAAAGTTTTGAATTACGATTATATTTTAACCTGCCGAATTTGTTTCTCAGAATCGCGTAGATATAAAAATCAAATTGATACTAAATACTGAGGTCTGAGGTCCCTTAAAAACTGTGAGAAAATCGAACCTTTAAGTCTACGAAATCGTAAGATACAGTCATTCGAATAGGTAGGTACTTCCATACAAATTGCCGCATCTCGATAATACTTATGTATAATAAAATAACGATACAAATTACACAATTCTGATGTATTATTTATGTAGGCACCTCTTTAATAGAATATCAATACAAATTACATCAATCCTTCCATAGTTGTGCTAACAGTAGGAATTTCTCTCATATTCCTACTAACTTGCAATGTTCGGAAGGAATCTCTCCCTCCATCCATGCCCAATATTTTTTAAGCGTAGTTTAGCTAGTCGTTCAGTCCGTTAGATGCCATCGGTTGAAGTTGAGGTCGAATATTTATAAATTTACGTTCTCCGACGTCTCTTTAATTTTTTTTGAATATTTGTTATTATTTTTGTGGTAGTGAACAGTACCAATTTAAATAGTTACTACCTAACTAAAATATGTCTCTAGAAGACATTTTACTCAAACTCGGGGCTGATGATGGAATGGTGAAAAATTTTACTGGTGTGTGTTTTAATTCTATCGCCTAAATTGTGTTATTTAAAATTTCTATGTCTTAATGTCGTTTTCGCTTGTGGTTTTACTAATTATCCCACTAAATAATCGGTCGATGGAGTTCTGGTGACCCAGCCAGGGACGTCTCCGCAGGAGGGAACTCTTCAACGGTTGGTCTGATAGACTTGAAATTTGGTACACATGGACGGATTACAATGTAAGTACAGTCAGCAAAAGCTTGTATTCAAAATGAAATTTTTGACCGGAACTTATATCATCATCATCATTTCCGGCCTTTATACGTTCCATTGCTGGGCACAGGCCTCCTCTCAGAATGAGATAGTTTATTTAAGTATATAAAACTTGTGTAGTTACCAAAAGTCGTTACACATCATGGACCGGATACCGGTATTTCTTCATACAAAAATACCGGTATTATTGCGTTCTATTTCGTTCTTTGGTTTATAATTTATTTTTTTATAGGAAAATTTCATAATGCGAAGTTGTTACTTAAATACATGATTGAGACCTAAAAAGAGCATAAAATAATTCAATATGCTAGGCAAAATCGGTTTTTTTTTTAAAATACCGGTTCCGGTCCCTGTTACACACACACAGCTATTAAACCGTTTTTTGCGTGTGGGCTTATAAAGGATTGAATCTGATTGTTTTTTCTGGTGTAGGAAATGTTATAAAAATGGTCTACTTAACATGATTAACAATACTTATAAGAGGATTTTAAATGCATGGTTGGTGTGGTTATATATGATTTGTAATTTTCTTTTCAGACAATGGTTATACACACATAGACCATCTCAAGTCTATAACTGATCATGAACTCAAAAATGTTATACCACAAATGCTTTCAAGAAAGCGCTTCGCATTCGGCCTTGTTTCTTGGCTCCTCGATAATGATCTCGCACATCAAGATTCTACTTAGTTCAAAACGAAAAATACAAGACCAAAAGTGGCAAAGTTGTTAATAAAGGAAGAGCTACGGGAGCCTGATACAATCAACTATGTCTATTGCGCAAAAAACTAATAAGTAAAGATCAATCCGCAAAATTGCGTGCTAGTAATAGTGATAATAGCGAAACAGGTTCACGGGACTCGTCGGCTTTTGATGTCGATTGTGCTACTGAAAGTACACAAACACCACAAAAAATTACTAGGGCTTCCGGCCTCAGACCTGTTCAAGAGGAAAATGAAGTATCATACTCGGCTCCAGGTATTTAAGTTAGTGTAGCTAGTTTAGTCATCATTATTATATTGTTGATTCGTGGTCTTATGTTATTTTTCTATTTGCAGTACGCGAAAATGAAAAATTGAAGTCAGTTGTGATCGATTTAAGAAATAACGTGCCAACACATGTGTCTGCTGAATTATTACAAGCCTGGGAGATACTCATGTCATTCGCATGAAAGAATTGACAGAAACTGAAGGAACTCTGTGGCAGTATATAACATCGTATAAAGAACTAGCCCTACCGAATATTGGACCATCGTTAGTAAGTATGAAATTCTACTACACCCTGGGTCACATTATTAGAGAAAATTAAGTGGAATTCGGTTTTTGTTATTTCAAGTTGTTTGTTTTTTTCTTATTTGCAGATAAAAAAAGATTTCCAGTTATTGTTTGGTGATTTGGAGTCTAGCAGTAAACTGAAAGATTTCCTAATATCAAAAAAGAAAAATATTTTGGAGTTTGCTACTTCACAACTTCAAAAAGAAAAAGTTACAGTTTTTGTGAAATTAGCGAAAGGTTAGTTTTAAAAAGCATAAATACATACTTATATTTAGTTTCACTTCTCTTCCCGCGCAGAATGTAAAAAGCCCATAGAAGGAATGGGCGAAGATCTTAGGAATAATGTTAAATAGGCGATGCGGCTAGCAACCCACCACTATTTTTTGATTCCCCCTATCACCTATAGGTACGCCCACAATCATGATAAACGTGGCCTTAGGGTCTTGTCATCTTAGGCTCTGTCTACCCCGTAAGGGATAAAGATGTGATTTATGTATGTGTATGTATATTTAGTTTAATCGATTCTAAATTACAGTTAAGGCGACTGATTCTTTCCATTCCATAGGAAACTAACTACTTTTACACTTTTACTTTAAAAATTTAACACTACATTAAACTTTTTTGATGTCTTATTAAGAAAGTTTTTGCAAGTGGTAGGACCAGCTCATGCAAGGTCAGTCCGGATACCAGCGTCTTACTCGCTAATCATGACGCCAAGCAGCAGTGCATGTGCTGCTGTGTTTCGGCGTGGTTTGTAAGACAGCCGCTGAAATTACTGGCGTATGAGGGATTCTTCTTAGCCCTCTAGACTGGCAAGACTTCTGCAACCCTCTAGTGTTGCGGGAGTCCACGGGTGGTATATAATACTCACTTACCATCAGGTGACCCACTAGTTCGTATGCCCTTCTTTTACTTTGTGAACAAAAAATACCAACGGCAAAATTACATACCACCTAAAAGCACCCGCAGCTCAAGAGGATTGCAGTGTTGCCAAGTCTAGATGGCTAAGATAGAATACCTCATGTGTCAGTAACTTCACCGGCTGTCTTACTCTCCGAGCTGGAACATAGCAGCTTATGCATTGCTGCTTGGCGGCATGATTAACGACTATGATGGTGATAGTGATCCGGACTGACTTTGCACGAGGTCCTACCACCCGCAAATGCTTCCTTAAGAGGAAATCGGGTCCCCAAAGTTTTTCCATCTCCGATATAAATATTTTTGTAGCCAACTACGACTGGTATTTGAACAATCTTATAAATATTTCAGAAGAGCGTGTTGATCTTCAAACAACTGGACTGCTTTTGCTGCTACCGTTTCTGTTCCCCGGAGTATATGAAGTCAACAAAAATTGGAAGCCCACTAAAAGTAACGTACTCGATTTTTTTTTTTCTTAGTTCACACGCAAGCTGACGTGTTCACGTGTTTGAGGGAATCGAAAAATTGCGTAATCACCTTAAAGTAGCTTCACGTAAATTGAAGTGGCGGAACGAAATACATCTACAACCTTTCGTATTATCAGTGGGTACCTCATGGGCCGAGATCGATCAGACTCACCTTGTTGTGGATAAAATATTGTATTATTTTCCGACCATTTTAGAGGCAGTTGGAGTGTGTTTCCAACTTTTTTATTCATTACCATGCCCAATATCCTCTTGAATGTCATAATGTATGGGAATTTATACAACAGGCAGTCTATGGTATATACACAGATGTCGATTGGAACCACCGATCGACATCTGAGTTAGCTGAATCATTAAATGTGACATTAAAGCGAAAGACCCATACGAGACTGACGAAAGTGACCAAAAAAAATAAACTAAATTTGTTTGAAGCACCACTTCATTTCTCAAACATCTATTGTAACTTAATTTAATAAGTAGGATCATTCGTTGTTATAAGAATACTGATCAAAATATTTGTGATTTAATGCAATATTATGGTCCATTATGGTTGCCTGGTAGAGATCGCTCTGTAGCGATAAGGCCGCCTATTGTTACCTTGTAATATTCTGTATACCTTTTTTCTGTTTTGGTTGTTATATGTTGTGTGTCTACTCTTGCCTAATACTTATGTCCTGTCAATCGTTCAAAGGTTAACTGGAAGAGATCGCTTTTAGGGATAAGTTCGCCTTTGTGCATGTCTGTTATCCTGTATTCATCTTTTTCTTGTGTTTTATGTACAATAAAGAGTTATACATACATACATATATGTGGTGTTCAATAAAGAGTTATTGTATTGTATTGTATTAGATGTATTCCTTACATATTAATTGTATTTCTTACATATTTTCAATTATGAATAGGCTTTGATCTAAGGAAGTAAAACTGAAAACAGGTTGAAGATTTTAATAGGCTATTGCAGCCTCTTTCTTTACATATCTGATACTTAAGCTATCAGGAACTTATCTGATATAATATTGTTATAATGACTTAATAGGACAATCAAGTAACGATTGACAAAATAATGGGTAAATACATAGCCCAGCATTTGTGATATAGACTTCTTCAATTCATGATCAGTTATAGGCTAAGCCACGTAATCGTTATTCATAAATACTCTTTTTACTTATAAAGGATTCAAGCATTATATTGAGTATTATTATTTGGGTGATGAGAGAACGTTGATACTTCGACATAATCATAAAACCTGATACTTACCGTATTTTATAATTTATTCAAGGCCAAAGTAATATTATAATAAGACCGTGTCTTTATCTCAAATGATAACATTATTTTATAAGCTTACATAAATTAATAAGTTATAATTATGTAGTTACGTACACGATAAAATCCGTTCATGAATGATTATGGTGTAACTTTGCAATGAATGATAATTCGAGCAGCACTTTTTTCAAATAATTAGTGGTTATGAAACTGCATAATAAAAATATAATCATAATGAAATAGCATCATTATTATTTAGACACAGTAAATATATATAAACATAAAGCTACAACTCACAGACGCCATAACATTTCATTATGATTGTATTCACATTATGCAGTTTCATAACCCTGATTATTTGAAAAAAGTGCTGCTCGAAAATATCATTAGTAAAATGTATACATAAAGCTAAAACTCACAGACGCCATAAGATTTCATTATGATTGTATTTTTATTACGCAGTTTCATAACGACTGATTATTTGAAAAAAAGTGCTGCTTGAAATTATCATTCATTACAAAGTTACCACCACCATTCATGGTCGGATTTTATCTTGTACATACTATTACGAGATAATGTCGGAGTAACTAACCACAACCTTACCGTAAGTTGTTTAAGATTCTTTGTTGTTCTTTTAAATTTCTCTTTTTGACTTTTTGTGTTTGTCTCGGTGATGATGATGATTCATGTGTTTGTTAATTTGTGTATTGATTTTACTTGTACAACAAAAAATTGTCTCATATTGTTCCCAGAGGTAGCAACATATTGACTGGTTTATCAGCGGGATGGCTGATTCAGTATCTACAGCGTGTAGGTCACTTATGTTTACGTGTATAGGATTTAGCCAGTCTGTCTGTTTATTGATGGTGCTTTAGTGAAAACTGACGAAGAAAGACGTGCAGATAATCCAGTCACTAAACAGTCACAAAAATGGTTGATTCGAGGATAATAATGATACTATGCGCCGTACCTATACATACACAGAGTTTAATAACTGGATTTTCTGAACGTTTTTCTTCGTCAGTATTTCACTAATTCACGACCAGCTTAATCCTACGGGCATAAATGACCTACACGCTGTAGGTACCGAATCAGCTATCCCGTTGATAATCCAATCCATTGTGTTGGTTATTTTTTTGGCGATTGGTGATCGAGAGATTTCCTTTTGCTGAATTTAGCCTTACGACGCAATATGGATGTAAGTAGGGGAGCCATCTCGTAGTGTTTTGGTTATGACTAGCAATTTTTGTAAACTATTGGTAGTTTTTTTTTTTTTTTTTATAAAACTGGTACGTGTAGGGTAAATACACGCTGAAAATAAATACACGCTTTTCTCTTTACTATTTACTGGTTTTATTTTGTAATCTGATTATTACCTATATATACCAAATGATTAATTTGTTGTTTTTCAGGCTTGATGATATTAAAGGAAACTACAGTAGCTGCCTCATAGAAGATGAATACACGGGGAAGATGAGATGGCTACCTTCATCCATCGCCAGTGAGAAAACTGGCATGTACCTTCCATAGTAAGAAGGGTTTCCTACTATAATGTTATAATTCCTCCTAAAATAGAAGCTGAATGCGGTAGAAAATCTGGCACGTACCGTCCATTGTAGGAAGTATATTCCTTCCATATGGATAGATTACACCATTTAGCAGGAAAATTCTTCCCATAATAGAAGGTACATATCAGGCTGCCCACTGGGTTGACCTTCCTCTGTAGTAGGTAACCCTAATCATTGGTATAAGTTACCTACTACAATGGAAGGTGAATCCAATGGGAAGCCTGATATGTATGTACCTTCTATTATGGGAAGGATTTTCCTGCTAAATGGTGTAATCTATCCATATAGTAGGAAAATACTTCCTACAATGGACGGTACGTGACAGATTTCCTACTGCATTCTGGAAGGAATTATAACATTATAGTAGGAAAACCCTTCTTACTATGGAAGGTATATGCCAGTTTTCCTACTGCGGTCACCTTCCAATTTAGAAGGAATTCCAAACCATATGGTAGGAAATCCTTCCTACAGTGGAAGGTACCAGCCAGTTTTCCTACTGCGGTCACCTTCCATTGTAGAAGGAATTCCAAACCATATGGTAGGAAATCCTTCCTACATTGGAAGGTACCAGCCAGTTTTCTCACTGCGATCACCTTCCATTGTAGAAGGAATTCCAAACCATATGGTAGGAAATCCTTCCTACAGTGGAAGGTACCAGCCAGTTTTCCCATTGTATTCACCGTCTACTTCAAAAGGAATTATAACCATATAGTAGGAAAATCCTTCCTACAATGGAAGGTATACGTCACTTTTCCTACTGCGTTCACCTTCCTTTGTAGAAGGAATTATAAACCATATAGTAGGAAAATTCTTCCTATAACGGAAGGTATACGTCACTTTTCCTACTGCGTTCACCTTCCTTTGTAGAAGGAATTACATACCATATAGTAGGAAAATCCACCCTACAACGGAAGGAATACGTCACTTCCTACTGCGTTCACCTTCCTTTGCAGAAGGAATTATAAACAATATAGTAGGAAAAATCTTCCTACAATGGAAGGTACGTCACTTTTCCTACTGGGTTCACCTTCCATTGTAGAAGGAAACTTATATTTACGGTAGGAAATTCCTTCCTATATTGAACGGTATATTTCTATTTTCCTACTGCGTTTACCTTCCATTATGGTAGGTATAAATCGGTTGGAAATTATTGGAAGGTAAATGTTTTAACCATTTACCTTCCGTTGAATTACCTTCTATTCTGAGTTGGTAGGTAAAATGTGGAAGGTATTAATCAGACGGTATTTATTAGAAGGTAATCACAGTCGTGTTTACCGTCCGTTGAGTTACCTTCTATTCTGACTCAGTAGGAAAAAAAAGGAAGGTAATCACAATTCTGTTACCTTCCATTAATTACCTTCTATTTTGACTCAGTAGGAAAAATATGGAAGGTATTAATCGGTCGGAATTTATTAGAAGGTAATTACAATTTAATTTACCGTCCGTTTAATTACCTTCTATTTTGACTCAGTAGGAAAAATATGGAAGGTATTAATCGGTCGGAATTTATTAGAAGGTAATTACAATTTAATTTACCGTCCGTTTAATTACCTTCTATTTTGACTCAGTAGGAAAAAAAAGGAAGGTAATTATTGTTTTCACTTATCCTATCAAAAAAGAAGGAAATTTCAGAAAGGAATCATGTGGAAGGAAAGTTTTGGACGGTAAAAACTTAGTAAATTATCCATCCAAACTAGACGGTAAAATTCCTACTGAGTCAGAATAGAAGGTAAATCCTTCCAATATCAGAAGGTTATTTTTCTCAGTGTAGGTGGAAATAGGAATCAAAATAGTGATGGGTTGCTAGCAGCATTGCCTATAACATGATTCCTATGACTTTCGCCCATTCCCTCGATGGGCTTTTACCATCTGCGCGGGAAGAGAAGCAACTGGTAAATTCTATGTTTTTTCTATACTCCCAGACCAGCATGGAAGAAAGTTTAGTTTTGTGATTTTATACATACATACACAAATCACGTCTTTATCCCTTACGGGGTAGACCTGATTTTATAATTTTGCTAATAAGTATTTATGGACTTACAAAAGCGCCTGGTCGACACTTGACTTACTTGTGACTTAAGTTCCTGTGTTTCCTGGATGGGGTAGACGGCGTCCACAGTGATGTCCACCCCGGTCGGTCTGGAGCTCCGCTTTTAACGTCGCTACAAGTTTTCAAAATTTTGTTCGCCTCATCATTTACTATTATTATTACGCGCTGTTTAAATACTATCCAAGATCCAAAGCGCTCAGTAACGAAATTAATTCCGTCTTTTGTGCCAGAATGATATTAGCATTTATTATTACCAACCAACAACGAATTTGAGATCAAATGAATAGCGGCAACGATCACAAACTTAGAAACAGGCTCAGCTCAGTATAAAAATGGCCTATGTCTGATTTTGAGTGAATGTTCGAAACCGTATTTTGAACTGAAAGGATTTTGGGTTTAATTTCAATAGGCCCAGAATAAGAGATAGAACCTACGAGCTCAAGGAATCGGTTATTCGTTTTGACATTTTAATTTCGTTATGATCAAAGCCTGTAATTGTGATTATGAAATTAAAAATTTGAAACCTGTCCTTTTGGTTTAGCCGGCTTAACAGATTAAACTTCGTAGTTAGCACATACAAGTCAAGTCATGTGTATGTTAAGAAACTGTTATTCATATTGCATTTCAATAAACAATAATAATTGGATATTTCTGTTTAAGGAAATAATTGCATGCTACCGTTAAAGTCACGACCGGAGTGGCATAAACTAACAGTTGAAACGATCTATTTTTAAGCAGGTAAGTTAAGTAATACAACATAATTATTTGAGCGAGTAGACAGTTACGAAGTGTTGATTTACTTAGACTTAGATGCACAAAATAATAAAGTCCAAGGAGCAATACAGTTAACTTTGAATGTGATCATAAAAGTCGTAACCTTTTCACTCTATAAAACTACACCCACGTGCTGGACTGGGTTATTAATCCTAGCGTGTCTTCCAACCGCGTAACGAACGTTAGGAAAAATCTAGATGATTACAAAAAACAAAAACTAACCGTAGTTTGATGTTAATCGGAATGATAGAGCAACAAAACTCTAATCATAAAACAAAGGTTACTTCATACAAAACAGTATTTTAAACCATACAATTACAGCCACAATTAACCACGAAAAAAGTACAACCACAAATTACGCTCCAAAGCATTCACATTTCGGTATTTTATCTTAAATCTGACTTTAACGTACCCGGGTCCGGCGTGCTCCGACCCCAGCTCCTCATTGGCTTTTCGCTCCGTTGCTATACGAATGCAATCAGGAACCCTGACTTTAAACGTCCTTTCAGCGTAAAGTGCAATCGAAATGAACCAACGAACGAATAATGGTTTAAACAAGCAATAAAACAAGATCAAACCTTTAAAAAATTACGTCGATAAATCAGTTTGTGTTTATGTATCGGTAGCGCCTGATTGTTTTGCTGGAGAGACGCCAAAAAGCACAATACGTTACGTTCAGTCGCTGTGTTAGGTTATGTGCAGATAACTGTATGTTCTGACGCCGTTTCCTGTCGAAATAATAAGTTGATTTTAAAATGGGAAGGGAGTTTTGTGAAGCATTTGTTGGGTAGTCTTTATAGCTACTGTAGATGGAGAAGTCTAGTAGTTAGGCGTTGCTGATGCTCTTTAAAATTAAGTATGTAACGAGAATTGTCAAAAAAAGAATGAATAGAAACTGTGTTGCTTCGGAAAGTTAAGTCATTTAATTTAGTAAAACGGAAATGGTAAAGGCACTCGTAATTGCATTGAAATTTTATCGTTTTGCAACCGTAAAGTGAATAAATACATGTGATCAAAAGGTACGATCTTTTGAAAGTGTATTTAATCCAATAACTGTGAAAATCAAAACGTATAGGGTACTTCCCGTTGACATAGAATTATTAAAGACAGGAAGTAAGGCCCCACAACATAAATAAATGAAAAGAATCGGAAAATCACTAATTTCCATTTATTTCCTCATCATTGTTTTTCAAAGAAATACAGCCTCATTTCTATCAAAAGCCAAGACATTTTTGCTTTTGGTAAATTAAATTTGTATGGAGCCCTCAGCGTGGGATTTCGACTTTATCTTGACGGGCTTTTTAGATAAATGTAATTTTCCTAGAGGTTTAAAGCTGAGAGAGTGGGCCAAGTTCACCTACCTACTAATAACTAGCTTGGGCAAACTGAAATCTATTAATCTATTTCAATTCCATTCAAATACAGTGAGCTGGTTGTCAGTAAATTTAAAATTATTTCATAGAAAAAAAGCAATCATTTCTCCAATGTGAACGTAATCCCCGGACGTGCCTGAACTTGAAAGAAACGCGGAAAGTTCAATTCAGTTCCATTATTTTGTTTACGGGTGAGAAATATTCCAAGTTACCAATATACCCTTGGGTTTACAATTGTAATGATTAGTGATTCAGTTACGCTTTCAGTACACCCGAACTGGCGATGGTTTCTTAGAATCGATTTGGAGTGACTTCGCGATGGTAAATGGAACGAAGGTCGCCACTTGGGAAATCTGTGGAGTCTTGGCTCCGAAACAGCACTTTTCATTGTATCTTCGTCCTTTACCATTGCAGGTCGTTCGAGAGGGATGGAGATAGGTTTCAAGAGTGTTGACCGGGTAGTTTTTAGAACAGATCGTCAGGACTGGACAGCGTGTCGGCGCGAGCGCAGCACTTTGGGAAAGTTTGTTTTTCTTGGAGTCATGCCACTGTAGCATGCAAACAATGAGTTACATTATAAATTTACCATCTGTTTGTAGACAGATGAATGTAATTTGATTAGTTTCCGCTTGGTCCGTCCGGATATCTATCACCATCTTCCTCGCTAATCCTGTCGCCAAGCAAGAGTGCTTGCGTTGCTGTTCAAACGTGGAGAGTAGGACAGCGGGTGAAATTACTGGCACATGAGGTATTTTATATTAGGTATTCTGTCTTAAGCTGCAGTGCATCTGCTCGGGTGCTGCGGATGTCAAGTAACCCGCATACTCGTTTGCTTTCCTTGTATAAAAAACTACGATCAATAAAGGGATTATTAACTTGGGGGCACTTACTAAGGGCTGTTTCATAGTCTCCAACTTTGTTTGTTTGTTCGTCTGTAGATTCAAGCCAATTCTTGGGTATCGGTCACGTGCCGCCATTGTTTCACTCACATGTTTACAGAACTTGCGCTAAGCGTTTGAACTTTGAGTGAATTCGCCTGAGACGCGTCCTTCAACGTTGCAGGAATACGACAAATAGAGTACTGAAACGTTTTTTTTACAATTATAATTATTACATTAAAACTTTAGTTTTCGAATACATCTTAAAGCCTTGTTTCGAAATATTTAGATATATCTGACGTTGACTGTGGCACCTAGAGTCGCTATCAGATATATCAAAGCTGTCTATCGATTTGGTTAAAAATGTTTGAACATATACGCATTTTTTCTACTCGTTGATTTTAATCTGTCAATTATGTGTTTGTAGACAAAATTGAAATCACATACTTTTTAATCTTGGATAGTCTATGGCACTTCGGACTCAACTATAATGATTATTCGACACGGTCGTGTTCAGATACTTTTGAGCACGTAAGAGACTAATTATTTACTTCCGGGTGTAAATTTATCCAAATCATAGTCATAGTTTGTCGCACTTATCCCAATTGATATATGAAACTGTAAGTATCTATATAATACTACTGTTATACTACAGACATTATTCGACGGTTTGTTTTGATAGCTCCAATCGAATCTACGGTTCGTGCGTCAGACAACATGGCGCTGGACGTGCGAAAACTTCCACTGCTGCTATTGCATGTACAAATTAGCATTATATTTTATAGCTTTACAGAAAACTTTGGCAGTGTGCCGGCTGATAAACAGAGCAAGTACTCTGTGGTACCTTGTCCGTAGATTATACATCCTTTTCGCACACGCTAATTGCTTAGAAAGGGACAAATATTCAATGGCCGCGTGTATCTAGTGTGGTAGTATAAGGCGCTTGTAAACGCAGGAGTACTTTAATTACAACTACATCTATGGCACTCGATTTTTTAAAGATTTAAGATAGAATAATAAGTGTTAAAATGGCAATAAGAGTAATGGTATTTTATTGCACTTGACGACAGAACTTAAAACAATGCGGCAAAATCATCAATATCTGCTAGCTTTCTCTTTTCGCGTCGATCTGCAAACCATAAACGATCTGCAAATATAATCATTATCACTTTATCGACTATCATCAATAAATGATAAATAGTTTTCATCATCCCAAAAAACAGGTTTGATATATTTATGGCTAAATAAATCTTTTGAACTATGTAAACGTTGCATTAAATACTTTGAATTGGTTTACACATTATGTGTATGTGTGAAGAAATCTAACATTCTTAGTACTAAGCAGATTACAAATTTAAAAGCTCATAAAGTTAACTTCAATTTTTTGTCCATAAGTAAGACGTGCACCTAAATCTTATGGAACCGACTAGAGTCCCAGTTTAATCCATTTAATTAGGTACTGTTATTTTTACTATACTCAATTTATCGTGCATTTGATTCCAAAGCTAATGGAACTGAAGTAAATTCTATTTGCCCGCGCGGGCCAAATTAAACTTACTCTACTCAACCCTGCAAATAACATTAACAAATCAACCTAACCTCCCACAAAACAGTTTTCGAAATCAAACATGACCTTTGAATAATTGTTTGGTTATTTGAATGTGACCTTTATCTGCATATCTTACACCTCCCCTGAGAATCGATTAATTACCTACCTACTCCAATAATAGTTCAAGATTAAACCCGTAATCATAATATATGTATAGATAAGTCAAAAGATCCACGAATGGGTCGAAGTGTATCCGTAGGGGCCCCTAGACTAAAATAAGGTACCTATTGCCGTTATATGTTACTTACAGAACTATTTTTTTCTTGTAGGCGTGTTTAAATGTTAGTAGTAGTTTAAATTCATTTGTGGAAGTTAATATTCTGTCGTATGTTACAACCAAGCACCTATCTCAAAGGGTAAAAGAGTAAGGTAAGGTTATGGTTTATGGTTTTAGTTCCGTATCTGTTTAAATAATACATAATAAATGGAGACTTATTATGAGAATACAATGGGTAGTAGTACCTAATGGTATCAAGGGTTGACCTTTTTTCGGCGAGTTCAATGATATAACGTAAAGCATAATTAAGATCCAACAGGAATCACAAACCCATTCATCATTTCTTATCAGTATACCGTATAGTATGAGGGTAGAAAGAAACGGTGAATGCGATTAAGAGTAATCACAACTACATGCGTGTTGACGGCGTGTTCGACATAGCTTGCGTGGGCATAGGTACTTGAGTGTCGGTTTTTGAACACTGAAGGGCTGGAGGTCGACTCCCAAATTCAAAGTTCGTATCAAACGTTACCATACCACTCATACTGCTATTGAACACTATTAGTGTGAGTGAGAAGGTATGTACAAGAAGAACTTCGGACATCGATATAAGAAAAGAACTGGCGCGATGAGTTCTTGTGACGTGTTTAAAAGTTGGCTCTTGTTAAACCGCTTGTATGTAGCGGGTGAGGGAGTATTGTCTAATGCACTCGGAATCACAGCCACATTCACCATTCCTTTCCATCAAACAGTGTAGGATGAGGGTAGAGAGAGATGACGCGATTTCGACCAGCCCACACGTTAGACAATAAAGCCTCTGGAGTCTGGTGCACATTTCCCAAGTCTCGGCAAACGTATAAAACAAAGTTATACAGGCGGATGTTTAAACGAACGTGGAGAAGAACGTAAGCCGTTGTAATTATACCTAGTACCTACTTATTGTTATACTTGAAGCTCCTAAAACGGCCGTCAGATGTAAGCTGCATCGTTCGCAGTGATGAATGGGCCTCAAAGGTTGCTAAGTGAGATAGTATACGGCGTCACCTCGCGCCAGGGCGGAGCAGTAGACAGAAATGCATGTGGCTTCATGTTATAAGAGATAGCGGTTCTTCATCATCTCTAGCCTATGTACGTTTCACTACTGGGCACAGACCTCCTCTCAGAATGAGCGATAGCGGCTGGAGGTATGAAAATATATTATTTTAAGCTTCTCAACTGGTTTAAGCGCAAACTTCTCTTCAGAAGCTAACTAGAAGTTAACTGAAGTGGGAAGAAGCAGGAGGAAGCTATTTGAAATGATTATAAATATTTCTAAAGTGGCAAGCTTTATTTGAAAAAAAGGATCGGGCACACTACTCTAACGATATCATTGAATTTAGCAGAGCTGGTTAAAATAAAACGGTTCGTAGGACCTAATAAAAAAAATTATTAAAAAGACGACTATAATTTAATGGGTCCTACGCTCGAGTGGTTGTAGTTATAATTGAACGGTAGTTATAAATGAACGGCTTAATAAAAAGGATAGCGGGATACTACGACCACGAAAATTAGAATCTGGTTACTAAGTTATCATTATGTTCAGGTGTGGCAAAAACGCCTAAGTAGTCTCAGCAATGCCTACATCTTATAACTTATATCCAGGCTCTAAGCGTATCGACAATAGCGAGCAAGGTGAAGCAACCTCCCGAAAGGGCAAATCCGACCGATATAAAATGTCGAACATCCCCGTAGATTGCATTCCGAGTTCCGACGGCGAACAATAACATCACGTACAACACCCACAACATGACGAAACTGGTAAGAACCATCAATTGACTTATTTGATAAGTTTATGATGTTAGACTTTGCTGAACAGCATTTGCAACATTATTTTACACTGAGATTCAGTTGGCTTTTATGACACATACAATTGGACATAACGTTTTTATTTATGGTCTGTTGCAATTGGTATTCGATCACTCTAAACCTAAACTATCGTCTACTCCAACAAGATGTATATTTTTACACCTTAGTACCCTATCTATGCACTGCACCATTCTATTCTTGCGTTTTAATCTTCAACTAGTAGCTTAATTAGGCATTTTCCTTTAATTTAGTATTAAGTACCGTCGGCCTAATACACTTTCCATCAGATAAAATAGGAAAACATAAATTCATTTATTATTAAGTTATTTCGTCGAAATTCATTGATGTTTTCCACTTCTGTTTGTCATAACTGCCGCGATTCGCCATACGAGCTTTACTGGTAACTGCTTTAGGTAAATTACTGGTTATTGTCCATTGCCAGATACTATTGTTAGCTGTCGCCGTGGCAGCAGTGTCCGGCGGCCGCCTGGACCACCTGACCGCCGGCGGCGCGTACGCGGGGGAAGCGACGCACTTCGAAAACGTCAACAATGGCGATGGCAACTACCGCTTTAGGTAACTATATGCTGTTAGGGAAGTTTCTCGCTGGATGTCTCGCGGTTAGAAACACCGTGATTGTTGTTTTAAATCCAATATCGTCTGGAGAAGCCGCTGGTCACACCACTTGCCCACTGCACAAAAAACGTCTATTTTGCAAATAGGCAACTTTTTTTTGTAAAACGTTCTTGTTTTTGTTGAAAGACCATCATTATCAAGAAGAATACGCCGCAAGGAACTTGGCACCAGAAAACAAATGCAATGAAACGAGTTTGACTGAGAAATAATTGTTTATTTACAATACAATACAATACAATAACTCTTTATTGAACACCACATATAACAACCAAAACAGAAAAAAGGTATACAGAATATTACAAGGTAACAACCTACCTTTCGAGGTATTTACCTCGAAATTGCTCATTCAAATCACATTGCTGCCTCAAATTTTCTTTTTTTTTAATCTGATATCTTTACTTCTAGCTATGAAACTCCAAATGGTATCTCAGCGCACGAGAGCGGATCGCCGCGTGCTCAGGGCTCTGAGGGTCCAGCCGTGACCGCTGAAGGGGCGTTCTCGTACCGCGCTCCCGACGGCCAGCAGATCTCCGTGTCCTACACCGCCGACGAGAACGGCTTCCACCCCGTCGGCTCCCATCTCCCTACCCCTCCCCCCATCCCAGAAGCGATCTTGAAGTCTCTTGAGTTCAACAGGCAGAATCCATCATCGTGAGTATTAAAAATAAATAAATGAATGATAAATAGTCATAACTGACATCATTTGACTTAGCGCCAACCTAGACAAGGAAAGCTACGACAGTAATTGTCCGGAAACTGAATATTTTGTTCCTAATTATTAAGTTGTAAAATTATACGGCGATATTTGGCTTTATTATACTTTTATGTGCATCACGTTAAAATGTGTTAAAATGGAGATGCCGTATGTTTTTTATTGTTTTGACGTCTAAATGTTTTTTCTTTTGTTTCAGCGATGATGGTTCCTACAACGGTCGTAACTCATATCGCTTCTAGACGATAGAACACGTGCTAAGGATTATAGTGACCTCATAAAATGCATGGCCTGTGATATTGAAATATATTTATCTAGCTCCATAAGTTATTTAAAAACGAATCAATAAACAGAATGTTTACAAAAAAGTGTATTTTTAATTGCTTTTGAGACGTTCTCTGAATTTTGTTCTCGATTTAATATTACTTTGCCTTTAGCTAGTGGCAAAAGGTGAATACCTACCTAAATATATCTAGAAATCCTCCGTTTTCGATTACAGCAACCGCTGAACAATTGGACGAGGGATTCGATTGAACGCCCTTTCATGCCTAAATAATGGCAATTTATATTACAATTATGCATATACCGACTTACATAGAACCTTAAGCGCCGCTTGGATTACTCTTAGGAATGTGCATCTGCAGCTACACTATCTATCATAAAATGTAGAAGAGAAATGTATTTATTTTCTTTCCTGAGAGGGAGATGCAACTGTATACCTCCTTGTACCTTGCTGCTGGTGCTCGTATAGAGTTAAAAAGTCTAAGGGTTAGCGTTCTAAATAACTAATTTCGCTGATTTTCACAAAATAACGTGTGTATAAACAAATAATTAAGAAATCCACAGGTTTTTTTTTACATTAGTAATAAACAGAGATCGGACAGATTTGCGTCATCGTTCGCAATAAAGTGGACATGACTCAAAAATTAATCAAATAATTAATCATTTAATTAATTTCTCGAAATAAAATTTGAACTCTCGGAGATAAAAATTTACACATGCATTTATAAAATGATTAGCAAAATGTTAATTAAAGTGGCAGTTGTCGTTCTCGTAAATCTTTTTATATAATAAAGAAATCACGATCCTGCTAGATATGATCATTATTTCTGACAAAAAAGTTTCTAGTTCTCTAGGTCCCTCCGTGGATATACTTATTCTTAATATATGTATTTTGACATATTTGATTAATTTTGGAGTCATGTCCACATTATTGCGAGCAATGACGCAAATTTGTCCGATCTCTGGTAATAAATAATGGCAATTGTTAAGTAGGTGGTACATATCACTTCGATGGCGAGTCCCACTCGCACTTCAGGATGCACTCGCCAATAAAATTGAGTTGTTGTCTTGCTGTTAGTGTTTGCCATCGTATTTAACTATTTTAGTATTAATCAACTATATTTCCGCCATTTCCGTGTAAGTACGACGGAGTGTTTATTATAATGTCTAATGGTAGATACAAATGCTATTCAGCAGTTAGGACAAAAGGGAGGCTGCTCATTCAAACGTCTCTCGATGCTTACACAAAGATATTGTCAATATTGTATTTAAGTAAGTATACATTACCAAACATCAGGATTCAAATGTTAAAATTTGGCGTTTTGTGGATCTAAGCGACGAGACTAGGTGCGTTTTAATTTAACTATCAGTGCAATTGTAAAAACAATGACGGAAAAATAATTTATATTAGATCTAAATACATAGAATCGCTAGAGTAGGATTACATTTAAAATTGATTGTCAAGGTTTAATTCCATTGTCCCTAAAAAAATGGCGGTTCAAAAAATCCAGAGGCCTAAAAAGATTAAAGTTTTGACTTTGATGAGGATTTAATACGTAGGTACACACACTTCGAATTTCGTAGTTTCACGGACATAGCAAGTTATCGTGTTATGTTTTGGAACTTAAAAATACTCACGTACAAGCAATTGCAGATCACAAATACCCAGGCGCTCAGAATGAAAATTAAATGAATCGTGCACGTGTCTAATCGGTATACATATACGTTTTTCCTTCGTTTTAATTACAAAAGTTGAAAAGTTGCAGCGACTACTTTTCCTGATTATTCACTTTTATCCTGACCCTTATTAAAACTCAAACTATTTCATTTTAATCGGCGCTTGTATTAAGTTTATTAACTTAAAAAGTGTGTTACTACTTATTTTGTCTAATGAGTTGATTTAGTTTTTTCATATGAAGTGATGACTGGTGTGTACAAAATCTCTCTATTGATGAGATGCGACATACAATTTGAAGTAGGTACACCTAGTCGAATACCGTAAAACGGGCTGATGAGTAGGGACAAAATTTAAGTTCGCACCGCAATAATAGTACATTGTTGTAGAGGCTGGAAAGTGAGCAATAGATGGACGAGGGAGTTCGAGGGCCGAGCCGCAGGTGAGGCCCTCGAAGAGAGACGAGTCCATCTATTGCACTTTTGGGCGAGACATTACATAGTGCTTTTCACGACTACTGCGAGGAAATAAAAAACATGAACGTAAATACAACAGTAAAGTTTCACTCTCCCGCCAAATTTTACTTTAAAGAAAAAAAACGAGAGCGCTCTATAGTGGCCAGTCACGCAAAGGCTTTTTTTGTTATGTTATTTTATTAAGCAAAAAAGCGCTTCGAAGTGCTTATTAAACACACCCATAATCGCTTATAGTTTTAATATGACGTGACAAGGACGGACTGACGACTCTGACTTTAAGACAGGACTTAAACATTAAAGACAAAACAATTCACGTTAGACGTGGCTGTATGGACCTAGTTTCCTTTGCCTCTCCCTGACGGGATAAACCTTAAAAAATTTAATATTAAGCACACGACGTGTTCTGATTGGTCGATTTTGTGTAATAGCATCACAAATATTGTGTTCTGATTGGTGGAATCAGGGATCAGCATGCCGATGTGATTGGACGACTTGGTCTTTGAAACTGTCCAACAATGTTATTGTTGGCCTGTTTGAATTCATAGTTGACCTGTTCATTCAAACTACAACTATACTTTGTTTTGGGGCCCCATTACTGACCATCTTTTGCCACATTTCCGAGCAGTGGCGTGAAATATATATTTTCTTTTCATATGTGGCATGTTGATTTTTAGTTTTTAGGGTTGTCGCTCTGTCTATCCGTTTGTCTGTTTGTCTGTCCGCGGCTTAGCTCATAGATTTTTAGTACTAGAAAGCTGTAAATTGGCAAAGGTGTACTTTACATAAAAATAACTACGCCGACATAGGCGTAAAATAAAATCTTGAATATTTTTTAGATGATTTTTATTTCTCGTTTTTCCCCATAGTGTGGGGTGTCGTTCGAAAGGTTTTTCAAAAATATTGTGGGTGTGACAAGCATTTTTCGATCCAGGGGTCCATTTACGAAATATTAAGCTTTAACGTTCTAATTATCGTTAAGAGTCAAGTGCCCCTCCCCCTTTCCAACTAAACGGTTGTACTTGGATAGGTGAAAAAAATGCTTACATAACGAAGTTTAAAGGAAAACTATCACACCTAAGTTAGCTTTACAAGTTAACGCGTTATAGTCGGCCAACTTATAAAATGTACTTTAAACCGTGAACTATGTTCATAGTAGGATCGAATAAAAATTAAGAACAATAATTTTGTTTATAACATCCACATATTGTGACAGGCAACTACAGAACCTTAACACATCCCGACACGCTCTTGGCCGGTTTTTTATAGAATAAAAATGTTCCGGCGGTATGAATTTTAGTTTAATAATGATAAACTGTCTTTTAGTTTCTTAGTTTGATCAATACACATTAAAATATAGGGAAATCCCAGTTCACCCCGTAGTGGAGTCAGAAGAAAATAAAAAATGACTAAGAAGTTACCAAAAAAAGGGTATATAATATGTCTAAAATATAACTAAACTACTTTTAGAGCAAGCAGAGAAACAAATTATAAGTAGCAAGTGAAAACACAAAATATTAGTTCTATCTCTTTCCCCCGCAATCCCTTCTCAACCCGTTTTACGGTATTCAAAGCATTTGCTGTAATTCGGTTACAATAATTTTGAGTACAGCACAGCACTTTAGAAATCAGAATCAATGAAATGAATTAACCAAGTAATTTCATGCCCGTGTTGGTTCCTATTATGAAGTTTGAATATTATAAAGGAAACCTCTTCGCCGCGATTGGGAATTCCAAGAAGGAATAGTCGAGTAGGTGTTCCATGAAAGTTGCAGGGAACTATTACCCGAGTTTAGCCCTAGCATGCTCGTTGCCGCTCCTGTTCTGGTGCACTAAATAATAATCGGATTTGGTACGTCTGACGAATTTAAAGCGATATTTTAGCGTATAGTATAAGAGTAGTTCCGTATGTTCATTACAGTATGTACTGTTAGATTAGTATTGTTTAGGTATGTGAAAATGATTTCATTATATCATAAATTTCCAATCTTTGTTGTACTAGGGAATCACAATGGTAACGAATTAAAATTGAAATTACTCAGATACGGTAGCAATAAGAAACTTATTTGCTGAAGTAAACAGTGCATTTTATTAAATCAAATTATTTAGTAAATAAAGAAAAATGTCAACATATACAGAAAATAAATAAATTATCATGGCAACATAATCACGTTTAAGGCCATTAATAAAAATAAAAATCTGTAGTTTCGTTCAGTAATGATATCCGCCGGCGTTGTTGTTGTAGCGACCGCTGTTGTAAGAGCCATCCCTGTAAACGTTTTTCAAGTTATTTGACCGTATTTAAAGATACATACTTCAATTTCCACCTATACGCTCACAATCGTGCTGAACGTGGCATTTAGGTCTTGTTACCTCAGGCTCTATCTACCCTGGGGTGCTATGTCGGAAACCTCCTCGAACGCTCTAGCGTTACAGTTCCCTTCTATCAGGGGCACTTGGCCCCATGGGGGGGAAGGGTAACGCTTAGGCCGGTGCACCCTGGGCAACAACGGCGGTGAGCTGGAGAGCCCATCATACTCCCGTTGCTGCCCCGAGCGCGGGAATGCATAAGGTGCATTTAAAAAAAAAGGCTCTATCTACCCACGTTACTAAATGAAATTCGGTTAGGTTAGGTACTGTTTGATCCCCCACGTGATAGTCCAACGACTGTCATTTCGGCCAAAACTTTATAAGAATGATTTTTAATCCCCAATGCATAAAGAGGGGTGTTATAAACTTGACGTCGATGTCTGTGTGTATGTGTGTGTTTGTCTGTCTATGACATGGTAGCTCTCGGACGAATGGACCAATTTCGTTGCGATTTTTTCATTCGAAATCGCGGTGGTTCTTAGCCATGTTTGGTCAAAATCAGCCCCATAGTTTGAAGAGTATCAGCTCTATTCCAAAATTATGCAAGGCATTTTTGGCATAAAATTGTTTTTTGTTTTACTAATGCGTGGGAGGATTTAATTTCTATACTTTATTGTTGTTAATAAAATACTTACGAAGAGGGGTTCTGTCTGTTGAACTGCAGAGACTTCAAGATCGCCTCCGGGATGGGGGGCGGGGTGGGGATATGGGAGCCGACGGGGTGGAAGCCGTTCTCGTCGGCGGTGTAGGAGACGGAGATCTGCTGGCCGTCGGGAGCGCGGTACGAGAACGCCCCTTCAGCGGTCACGGCTGGACCCTCGGGACCCTGCGCACGCGGCGATCCGCTCTCATGCGCTCTGATGCCATTGCCAGTCTCATAGCTGAAAAGAAGATGAATTTATAAATCTAAAGATTGATTTACAAAAATGACCAAATAATAATTCACAGTCAAATAGATATTTTTTTAAGATGTTGTCAATAATGACGACCGGTATATAAAACGGAAAAACCGTGGTTGCCCACGGTAATAATATTGCAAATGCACCACTTGTACAAATATGATTGAAGAGTTCTAAAAGTAAAATCTCATAAATTTAAAATTTCTACGAATAGAAGATGGCAGAGTTTTTGTACAATCAAGTGTAATAATATCTAGTCAAAGTTTCAAAAATAAGTATGATACGCTCTTACACCGGCGTAATAAGGTCGTGGGACATATTTTTGACAAGTTCATATCGATACTTATTTTTGCACTTGACCGTACATATGTTTGGTCTTACCTGTTACCAAGTATAAATTCTGTAATGAAAACTGAGGCTTTTAATGAACCTTCAGCACTACGAAGGTTAACTTGGTTCCAAGCGTAAAAGCTCTAAGCAGAACAAAGTTACGAAAGTTCTCACGTCTAAGAGCTGCCGGTGATTTTTATTAATTATTAGACAGAAGTTACCTGATGGAGTACTTTAAAGGTTGCAGTTTGCAGTCGAAGTAAGTTTCTTCGTTGTTAAAAAATTATAAGAAAAGTAAGTAACTATGTAAATGCTTTATTGTACAAATATAAAGAAACAGTCACAAATATAAATGCACAAAGGCGAACTTAACCCTACAAGGGATCTCTACCGGTTAACTTATGAGTAGATGAGAGGAGCATTAAGCGAGGGACTGACAAAGAGTGTGTTAAAATTCCAGATAGTGAAAGCGAATAGAGCGAACATCTCAAAAGGTGCAGCGCGTTGCATCCAGTAAAGTGTGAAATTAGAAAACCTTTACTTATTAGTAATCAACGTACAGTATACTCTTACTTAATTAATATGTTAATATGTGAAAATAGACCAAGTATCAAAAATATTCACGAGACGGCAATTTTCCGATTTGAACCTAATATCGTTTTCTTTGACCCTTAATTTGAAAATGTCCATGTTTGAAAAGTCGAATAATTTCAAAACAATATGGAACCAGAAACTAGTCTTACCTGTATCTGTAATTGCCGTCACCATTATTCACGTTTTCGTAGCTCAGTATGGGTATTTGAGGGCCGCGGTTGTAACTGGCGCCTGAGGCCCCGCTGTAGCCGTCGAAGCCCTGGTTGTAGCTCCCACCGTAGTTCTCCGGCCTGTAATGGGCGGCCGAAGCTACGGCCAGCACGGCAAAACATACCGATGTCTGAAATGCGACAAAAGTTTTGGAAATATGTTAATCAAGTGAGTCTATCGAGGATTTTATGAATGAGCATATTGTGGGCGTAAACAAGCTAAATATGTACAGAAATTGTACATAGAAAGCGCAACACAGTACTAGAATTAATTGAGAAGTAGGTACATTTTTAGTTTTTCAAGTGAAATTTTCATCAGGATTTGTACATTGACATCGGCAGTTTAACTGAACGAAAAACTGCACATGTCAAAAATTTAATTAATTTTAAAACCTTTAGGGAGTTCATGGCTGCTTCTTTTGGTACTTCTGTTGCTCCAAAGAATAGTTCTTCAGTCGAAAGTTGATGACAGAATGATGTGTTCGAAGCTCTGCTAGGTAGTTTTTATATGGTTATCGACGGTATTCTTTTCAAAAGTCACCTTGCATTTGTCGGTTGTTGAATAACATTCCATACCTCCTGCTGTTATTCGATTACTATGGCGTGATAAGGATTCACGTTTAGGCTAAACTATTGCCAAAGTTTTCATAGAAGCTAGCACTTGGCACATGTTCAAAATTCTATAGAATTTTGGTGGTGATTTTTCTAAATTATTTAGTGACTTTATTGCTTTACTACCAACTATTATCGTAGCATATACCTGTTCATCACTATATCTTCCGCCGCGTCTGTCTGTCTATCTGTTCGCGATAAACTCAAAAACTACTGAACGGTGATTCACGAGGAAGGATTATGTAACTATATTACTTGTTAAGGTTTTGTATAAATTGTTCAAATCGGATATCCTCGCTGTTCTCGAGCGTTAAGCGTCCACCTCTAAGGGAGGAAAACTTACATTAAGTGTATTTTGGGCACCTACAGTTACATTAAAAAAAATATCTTGCTGAGAAATAGTTTGGTTACATTTTTTATCGTACCTTCAATGGCCGACGTGTTTTAAAACTGTATAGTATTCGACATCAGAAATACCATAATTATTATAAAAACCAACAAGCGTTACAATAAAACTGTTAAGTTAGTTCCTGTTTTAGGATTATCCTTATTTTTAATAAACACTCATATCGGTGCCGCAATACACGGATGACTCAAACTGTTGTCGATGCTGAGGGCGCGCGCGTCATTTGTTCAAAGTAATATTACTTCGCGTTACATTTCTACAAGACAAGTGTCGAGGCGAGGCGGTGCCAACATACAATAATAATAAGTATAAGAAACAATTTATTAAGAGTATTATTATTATGTAACTTTTTGACTTCAATTTTTGCAAAACTGGAAACGTAACATGTGACCTTTATAAAACAATTTAGGGTTACGTTACATAACAATGGGTACGAGTAAGATTACTACCGTCACCATCCGTGTGGTGCACGAGTCCAACTCTCATTTGGTAATTTTTACTCATAAGTTTCTATACTAGTTCTTAGGAAATTAAATAAGGAAGCAGTGCTTTGAGCAGAGGCTTTTTACGACGAAACAGATGGTGCTCTACAGGGTGGGAAGGATTATACGGACTGACAGATTTTAACTATGGGTTTCTGGTGGTATTGCGAGTATCGACATGGGTCCAAAACTGCCACATTAACTTTCTTAATTTCTGTAAAAAAAAAATTAACGATGTTACTTTCTTGTGGACGAAGCCTTAGAAACGAGTAGCGCTATTCAACTTGACTTAGGTGACATTGTTTATAATTTTTTAGTAATATCTAGTGACTTTTTAAGTTTGATTTACGGCCAGTACGTTCTCAACAAGAAAAAGTGGTAAAAAGTTTAATGAACTTTTTCGTGTTGAAACTTAACTTTTATCAAAAAGTTATTCGAACTCAAAATTATGGCAGATGGCAGGTACAAGTTTGTTATAGCGTTGTTAAAGCGTGTGTGCGATTTTCAACTCGTGATTTACTGAATCAATTTAATAGTTCGAAAATTAGTTTTTATCTTTTTATCCTTGTTATGTTTATAATTACTTTTTTTTGTCCAAATAGGCACTAGAATCTTTGGTACAAATTTGTCGGTATACCTACTTCTTCCCACCCTGTAGAGATTGTTCGTGAACGTGTTCAATATCTCTTCAAATCGCATAGATTGAGAGACCTTTTGGATTGAGTAGGTATATTGTGTAGAAGAAATATTAAATATATCTATTAGCCAAAATTTGGTATGAGTTTTCTTTTAGATCATCACACATGTGGTACAAGGTACGAGTTAAAAGTTACTTTCTTAATTATTAGATTAGATTTTTATGTAATTGCCTACGAATAATAATAAGTCTAATAATAATAAGACTTATTATTATTATTCGTAGGTATTGCACACTTCTGAAACAGGCTTTATGTCTGTATCACTGATGTGTGAAAGTTGGGTGATTGAAACTTATCCAAGTGTACCGATAGTGTACTTGTCTTAGTTTATTATCGGTGAGTAGGTACATTTTTTAAGAATTACTTCAATTCTGTCGGCCTCATGTATTTGAATCACTTACTCAAATTCACACAATTCACCATTTTCCCGCGTAATCGCATTATAGTTCTTCCAATCATTTATTTTCTCGATGACAGCTCCCGTAGAATGTAATGCGCTTTTTACGCAAAAATTAACTTTTAAATGCGAGGTATAAAAAATATGACAACTGCCTAATTTTGTTCCTTGATCTCATGTAATATTCATCTAAGACAAATTGAGTCCATATATGCAGTGATATTTTTTTAAAGTGCGATAAACAATAAACATTTTCATAAAGTTACATTCTATGGGATTAATCATTGTAATTGTAATCCCATAGAATGTAACTTTATGAAAACGTTTATTGTTTATCGCACTTTAAAAAAATATCACTGCATATATGGACTCAATTTGTCTTAGATGAATATTATATGAGATCAAGGAACAAAATTAGGCAGTTGTCATATTTTTTATACCTCGCATTTAAAAGTTAATTTTTGCGTAAAAATCGCAGTTACATTCTACGGGAGCTGTCATCGAGAAAATAAATGATTGGAAGAACTATAATCGTACCTAACCGATGCCAAACGGGTTCGCAGACTTTAGCTAAATTCAAAAGTTAGGACGTTTTTATGACACGCATGAAGTCGACCTGGGTAATGTGGCACTTAGGTACCACCAGATGACTCATTTACTCGTTTAGCTTTCAATAGATATATGCAATAGCAAAAAAATGACTCGCGTCGACTTGTTTCATCCACTTAGATATAGATCCGTGGTCCGTATGTATTGTGATGTATTTACTCTTCAAGGCTTAGATAATGTACACGTGGTTACCAAATATCCTGTGTACTGTCTAGCTTAAGGGATATTTGTATAGGTCACAGCTGTAACAGGTTTTGTTTATTAAAGTTGCTAGTGTATATCTTGTCTTAATGAAATATTGATCTTATTTGAACTTTGGCCTAGCTATTTACTTTCATAAGGCGTTGTTTGTTCACGTTGCCTTTACGTGTGTTACAGGTCACGTAATGTGAGGTATGTTAAATCCTTCTTTTGTTACTAAATTATACAATGTAGTGTACTATTAATTGGGAAATGCAGACCATGTCTAGGAATAGATACGGCGGCCAGAGATAAAGATAGATACGATTAAATTATAGGTACCTACAACGACTAATGGTCAAAATTACAATTTCTCGTATTTATACCATTTGTTTTCTTCTGTTTAGCGGTCATGCTCACTATGTAAATCGAAAAAAAAAACAGTATGCGTAAGTTAGACTCGGAACTATGCGAAAGTGCTAAAAACATGTTCAAGTAGAATCTGTTTCAATGGGAAAATAATCTCTTTTAAATTCTTAAATGGTGATTATTATAACTTTTAAGATCAGTCTGGTAGTTTAGGCACCCCTTTTTTTACCGGTTCTACGCTTAAATCCCAAGTTCAAAGTTCATACGATACCATCCCTCTCACTTTAATGAGCGAGACGGCAAGGTTCGAAGTTCTCGAATGTGGAATATATTAAGGCCTGGCGCCCATGTCTTCTGAAGCCTTACATTAGCTGCTCATACACCAATACATTAAAAAATATCATGACCATGCCGTTACCGTATGCATGCGTGTGCCCCGTTTAGGGAAAATACCTACTAAAAAAAAAAGGTTTGGCACTATTAGATCCGAGGCACCGGTTTCAAATATATCAGTAGGTAGCGCACACCGAAATGTATTTTGATATGAAATTTATATGATTATTTTTCACTTTTCATCGGTTTTTTAAGGCGATTTCAAATTTTATTAAAAAAAAAATTTTTTTTCATGCTTTTTAGTGAATCGTTTTGTTTAATAAAATCTGTGTGTGAACAACAAATCACTCCTATTTTTCCACCCTCAAGGAGGGTTTTTTTTCAAATTTATATGGGTCTATACTTACCCTATCCAATTAAAAAGAATGATCAAAATCGGACTACTCTGTAAAAAGTTATGCGTAAAAAAAGTACACGCGACAAATTGAGAACCTCCTCCGTTTTTTTGCCGGTTAAAAAGAAATGCCATTTATACTCAATATAATTTATTCATCATGCTTATTTACATCGTAAAGCTATTAATAAAATTAACTAATTAAATATGCTATGCGTCGTGGTATCACAGTCCTGTGAGGTCTTAGCCCAATTACACGAAGTTACAGGTTACAATTTTTATACACACACTAAGTGGTAAATCCTCGTGTAATTGTACCTAATTGTAGCTTGTGGCTTTGTGAAACGGGCCACCGGTTCAGTGCTAGGTCGTTAGTGAGATCTTCTTAGTAGTGGTAGCCGCCTGAACCAGAGTTGCCTCCGGAACCGCCGTGGCTGCTGGGGTTGTACGCACCCTCACTGAAAATAAAGGGTTTTGTTAGTTTTCATTCACCAAGATAAGACTGGGAGGTTTTAGCATAATAGAGTCAGCTTTAGGAGTTTCGAGGGGTAAAATGTAATCACAATTATTAATAATTCAATTTTTTTTTCTCGTATCTGCATGGTAGGTATGCTGTATGGACACTATTTAAGACATACACGATTCTATTGTTGTCAGGAGAAGCTTGTGTGGTGTGTATGGCATTGTCAATTCTTTACTAGAGTTACTTTTGCTGCTTACTATAGTTGTATAGTATGTGAACGAAAAAAACATATCAAGATAATTCAAATCACTTTGCCTTCTACGGCATAGGCCATTTTTAAATTTTTCACATGAAAACAAAACACCATCAACTTACGAAGAAGGATTGCGCTTGTTGAACTCAATGGATTTCAAGATCTCTTCCGGGATGGGGGGAGGTGTGGGGAGATGAGAGCCGACGGGGTGGAAGCCGTTCTCGTCGGCGGTGTAGGAGATGGAGATCTGTTGGCCGTCCGGAGCGCGGTACGAGAACGCCCCTTCAGCGGTCACGGCTGGGCCCTCGGGGCCTCGTGCATTGGGGGCCCCGCTCTCGTGCGCAGAGATGCCGTTGCCGGTTTCATAGCTGTCAAAATTGAATGACAATTAGAGTTTTGCGAGGTGTGATTTGATGTTTGAAGGTGAACATTTTGTGAATTTTAAAATAATCTATACCTAGGAGGTATTGAGTAGGTAGGTATACATGCATTTGAAATGGATGAAGTTTACTAGTTTTGTAATTGCAGAAAAACACATGCCTCTGAATACACAATTTACATCAAAATTGGAGATAGGTCGTGTCAAGTAAAACTAATCTAAACTCTGTTCCGGATTCTGAGAAAATTTCAAATTATTTTGTCTATTCGGCAACTTTTGGTGAGAAATAAGGCATTAATTTATTTGACTCTTTAGGGATTTACTGTTAAGCTAACAAAAAATATATGTAGATAAGTATCTACCTTAACCAATGCGCTATTTTTGGTAACCCAAGAATAAAATTTGACAACTAAAATAAAATTATTTACAAAAATTCCAAATGGAACTAGGTTTTTAAGAAAAAAATCACTTCTTAAAAAGTCCATTAATTTATGGTGATTTACGCGCATTAATCGAGACTACATGGAAATTTATTAAAATGTCACAAAGATTTTATGAAAATATTATCCTTCTAATTCCTTTACTGATTAACCACTTACTTGAAACGGTAACTGCCATCTCCGTTGTTCACGTTGTCGTATCTGATGATGGGTATTTTTGCTCCGCCGCTCGATCCACCGAAAGATCCACCGCTGGAACCGCCGAAAGATCCACTGCTGGAAGCCCCGAAGGAGCTACTGGAGCTGCTGAAGGAGTTAGAGCTCCCGTGGGAGCCTCCGAAACCCCCACTTGGCCTCGGGGGGAGGTAAGTCTGCTCCAGACGGCCGCAGCAGACCACGGCTATTAAAGCCGCGCATGATAGGGTAAACTGCAAAATTTTTATGTTTTTTTAAATAGGTACCTTTTTTATTTTAAATTATTTTTTTGCAATTTTTACTTCTAATATTTAGGCGGTAAAACACCTATGAGCATGTGATATTTACTGGATTCAAAGTGAGCAAGTCAAAAAAGCTGACAAGGGCCTTATTGATACTGAACTGTGCTATTATGGCATGGCACTAACAAAGGGGAAAAAGTTAAACTATAAAAAATAATACAATAATGATATGTTCTAGTTTTAACTAATGTTACAGGAAATGGCCTAGATTCAAACAATAGCCCGATCCAACCGATATGCAACAAGGGATCACAAAGGAACCACTCACCAGAGCAGTGGTCATAATTGGAGCACACTTTGCTAAGTCAGTTCGCCGATGTTCAGCTGTTTGCGGAATACAACCTGCATTGATGTGCCTCGTTTTATATTGCTCCGATTTGCCCTTTCTCAGGTTGCTTCACCTTGTGCGTGCTGCCGATATCGGGCGGTGCATCCGAACGCCTCAAGCTTAGGAACGGTGGAAATACTGGAACACCCTGTTAAGGATAAATTTCCTTTTCTGGACGAACTAGCCTTTGGGTGTTGAAATAATTAGGATTTCAGATTACAGGGCGTGTAAATACATGTACCTAAAGGTTGCTGAATAGAATTGATCGGTATTTGTAAACTAACTACGGTGCAACTTTTTCGTCTCTTTGAGTGTGTAGATTGTTAACTAGGGACTAAAACAAGCCATAAAATGACATGAGATGTTTAGCCACCCGAGCTCATCGAGCGAGAGTGGCTATAGTTAGTGTCATTATGGTTGTTTAGTTTCGCGTTAAACACTCTACTTTTCACTTTGAATGCGAGGAATTAAACGACGTTCTATACAAAATTACAATATTTAATTATAACAAAGTTTCTTAAAATTATGTAATTAGAATCCTTCGTATAATATGTAATTAATTAATTCTTCTTCACTGTATGATGATGGTGACATTTTTGGTCCATAATTTATAAAGTTGCACAATTATTTTGTGAAATATTCCTTTTTTTACAACGTACGCTCAATTCGAGTAATGGATTTGAATGTTAAAACCTTTGATAGACGAGTAGTCTGCAATCAATTCCAGAGCCACAAACCTTGAGGAAGCCGGCTTCGACCAACGCTTTTGTTATTTACATTTATTAATTTACACCAAACACTATATACATTAAATTGATTTCACAATAGGTAGTACATAAATAAGTTCCGAATAAAAAACCGAAATAGCCGTGCACCAACAGTTTTAAAGAACAACTGACAGCCCTGTATTTTTATTCGTCGTCGCGGCGCGGCAATGGACTAGCTAGCGCCAGTCAGCCACCAACAGCCAAAAAGATTGAAACTCTAAAAAATTAATACTATTCAAAATTTTCTTCAACGAAAAAACATAGAATGTACCAGTTGCTTCTCTTCCCGCGCAGATGGTAAAATCCCATTGAGGGAATGGACGAAAATCATAGGAATCATGTTACAGGCGATGCGGCTAGCAACCCATCGCTATTTTGATTCCATTTTCCGTCTATACGCCCATAATCTTGCTAAACATGGCGGATAAAGACGTGATTTGTGTAGGTATGTATGTGTATTCAAAATACTTGCACAATATTCAAATAGCAAAAAAATTGTTCTGCGGTTTTTTTTGTAAAGTAAAGCTTTGAATTCTTGCATATTTACCAACAGATTCAAACATGAAAACTATTTAAAACTAATGTACCATGCCTTAATATAATTAAATAAAAGCATATTCGTAATCATGTACCTAACCTATCGTGTTTTACGAAATTAAATCGTTATTTTTTAATATGCTTCCACAGTTGTCATTTGAGGCTAATTCCACGCCCTAAAATTTGTCTATACTTACAGAATCACAAACAACATGACTGGCTGTTTCTTGGGGTTTCCAAAGTAAATAAAATAAAAAAACTTTAATCCCTAGAAATTAAAAAGGAGCTTAGTCACGATACGCGGAGACTAAAGTGACGTTTTAAAAGCATGTCAAACTTTCCAGTAGTGGACATTTTTAAGAACTAGTATTTTGGTATAATTCTATGAAGTCAAGCATCCTTTAGGATGCGCTTTCATTTTGGCGGAGGGAAACGGAGACGTAAAGAGTCAAAAAATCACATTAACATAATGACAAGGGCAGTGGGACAAGATGTGGATTTCAAATAATGTGATTGGTTGAATCCGCGGGCTTTTGCTCTGCTCTACCCCAATGTAGCGTACTCGTACCCTGAGTTTTTCTGGCAAATAGTTGTATTGAAATTAAGGATTGAATTTTACTAAATTGACCATTATGAAGTTCCGTAATGCTACTTCTCAAGTTCATATAAAAGGTACGATTTTGCCACTGTGGGTTTTACTGAGCTAAATAGGCACATTAAGAATTCGGTGGAGTAATATAATGAATGTAGTTATTGTATTTCCTTATTCAAATCGAGAAACACCTACAAACTATCTGCTCCATATTATTTGTACACTACGAGTATTTTCACTACCTCGTTAATACTTCTATGAGACTGAAACTTGAACTGATTTGAATTAGGATTTGAATATTATAATTACTAATCGCATTGGTCGAAATAATAATATTATGTTCAGCTACTTTAAAAGTTTTTAAGGCTGTCCTAAATGTTTCGTCGTTTCTATCATAGATTTTATTTTTAAGGGAGAAATCTTCACGTACCTACGAATCCAACGCTATGATGGGAACGTCAAATTGCGTGAGATTCTAGCCCACTACAAAGCGTTAGCTCATCATTTCCGAGCACTGCACTCTACCTGCATCCTGCAACTGTTTTCAAGCCTGGCGTAGTTCATAAAAATTAGCGGACATCGCAACGAGTGACTTGTAATCCACTGTGGAATCGATTTACAAAAAAAATGATGTAAAGGTAGAACGCTGTTCAATGGTTCATCTTATTCTTCTTCTTATTTGTGGCGTATCAAGTTGTTATAGCGACGACAACTTCGCTAATATCAAAGTAACAAAAATATAATTAAAAATCTTGTGACAAAATGTCGGCAGCGTTGTACGGTAATGGTCAGAGATCCCCCTCTCCCCCTGTCGGGCTCTTAGCCAACGGTCAATGATATCCCTCAGAAACTGCCAGGAAATCATTAGCCGATGCCCAGGATGCACCGGACCAAGCACTGCTCTTTCCCCGCGGATGGATCCAAAAACGAACCGCAGCTCTTGACCACATGTGGAGGTAGCCCGACTCGCACCCCCCAATGGTTCCCTGGGGGTTTATCATACCATGACGTCAGTATAGTGACGTGGCGTTCTTTTTTCGTTGGTTGTATTTCATAGATAATGAGTAGGCATACATTCGATTTTATTGTGTTTGGTAAGGAACTTACTTTCTTTTTCATTGTTAATGGGATTAGGACCATTCGAGTAAGTGCCTAAAAGCTTTACTTACATAACCCTAAGTGGTTACTTACCTGTAACCAAATAATTAAGTAGTTAATCCTCGTTTATTGGTCCGATACGATAACATTACTTTAGCTATACCGACGTACGCAACGGATACATTGCAAACTTTTTATCTAGTTTATTTGTGCTAGAGAATACTTACTTGTATTGGGATGATCCATTACCTCGAGTTATGTACGTAAAAGTACCTACATACAACTTTATGTGTTCTTATTTAGTAGACAATACGTTTTTGTCAAAACCTTTTTAATTCACGCTTTTTATTTCGGTTGTGCATTTTCATACGGTCTTCTTAGCTCCCGATTTTTCGACGCCTTTGCATCGATGATCACGGATAAGTATTTAGCGGCATGTGTCTGTATATTTTTTTCGAAAAATAAGATTGATTTCGTTTTTCTGGTGCAGTATATTCAGTGGCGTAGCTACCTAGGGGCTAGGCGGTGCCCTCAATCTCAGTGGGCCCTCGAATCCTTACCAGAAGTAAAATTTAATATTTTTGCTTCATAAAACCTAACCAGTACAGATAGCAGTGAGGTCCCATTTTTTGTTTGCACCACGGCCCTTGGTTACCTAGCTAGGCTAGCTACGCTTCTGAGTATATTCCCAGACGAGCCACGGGTAAAGTTTAGCCTACGCAACATAATTTCAATGATATCGGAGCGTTCGCACTCGCGGCACTTGCGAAATACTTTTATTGTTTACAGAATTGAGTCTTACGATCAAGGCCCTCCATTTGCGTGGAGAATTCTGTAGTTAATGATAAAATATTGAACTATAGACGAGATGGTGAGAGGATAACTTGTTACCAAAAATCTCCAAAATTGAGTAGTTGTTGCGTAAATGATATAATAAATGGCTTGAAATAAAAAAATGGGATGGGTTCTGTGAAAAGTTCTTTTAAAGAAACTGAGTAGGTACCTACATAATACTTTTTTCAATTGGATTCATTCAATAAAAAAAATGCTTTGCCGCTAACATTTTTCCACTTGCTTTCAGTGTTGTGGTAGGTAGGCATATAAGTAATATTTTGTTTCGTGGGTAGTTACGCTATAATGATTAGATGACTATTCAAATAATAAAAGATAAAAAGTTTTTTCTTCTAAAAACAGATTCATCAGGATAAATGCTCTGTTTTGTGGAATGTTATCTATGTTAGCCAAGTTTTAGGATTTCTTGTTTAACATATGCGCTTTCACGGTATCCTTATAATATTATCATATTCTCACTATTCATAGTCCCATTCATGTAATCGACGGAGATAGTCACGCGTGCGTCACGTGACACAAGGTTAAGGCTTGCCGGCGAAGATTCGTGAACTCCGCTCACATTTCTGGCCATCCGCTTTGGCGCGGTTAGGCTACCACCACACCGACGTGGAATCGGGCTGAGCAATAGTCTCAGTATGAGAAAATTAAATATATAGTTCTTATTAGTTTTTAATGAAAAAACCTGGTTGTCTATAAAGTCGGTTTACGGACGATAGTTTTACGCGATAACGTCATAAAGAAACTTTGATGAAAACTGCTAGCTCTGACGTCACGCGGAACGTGATACTTTTTCGTGCGTGCAGCCGGTTTTCATCGATTTTTAAGACGTATCACGTCAAAAAACATTAAAGTACCTTGCTACTCCGCACCGGAGTAGCAACATGAATGCTTTTAGTTTATTAATATGGAATACATGCATACGGAATAATAAATAATAGTCTTGATTAAGGAACATTGCAAGTAAACGCTTGAAAATAAGCGAATTGGTCGTTACTACTAGATACTTTTTTAAAAGCCGCCCTGGCAGTTCAAAATCACTTCGGCCCATGAGACTATTGGTAAAAAAAGAGTAAAACATTCTGGACCCATTTGCCTTTCTTGTAAATAACTATATCTCGCGTGTAGCGGCACCCTTAGTTGACCTCGATCCCTTGAATACTTCTGTGATCTGTATTTTACGAGTATTTCGATCAAGAGCACGCTGTATAGTACAGCCTAAAGTTCCAGGCTGTCACGAAACTTTAAGTTCATTTCACGCCCACTATGAACTTTTAACTCGCTTGCGGTGTTTACGGTTAACAATACAGAAATATAAAGTTAGATAATCTCAGGCTCTAAAAATTGCTCACGATGGTAAATTTAGGAGGTGTCGTAAGCAGTTTTGATGGCTCAAGCAATGCTGGTAGAAGGGACATTTTTTTAAAACTTCAACTAAGTATAGGATTGCCTAGTTTCATTATTTATTCAACAAATATGTACAAACAACAGGCAATCCTCTGATGTAGCCAATGTCCATGGGTGACCTTCTGGCTCGTTTTCTATCCAAAAAAAACACGCCACGTTTTGAAAAGATCAATTTCATTTTAAGCTTTCTGTTTTCGAAACTAAGTATATTCATAAATATACATGTAGAGATATTAACAGGTTCAGAATGGAACGCATTGTAATACAAGATGTCTAAATCACAATTACTAAAGCAACAAAATAAAACGAAAGCACGCCTAACATTATGAAAGCTTTTAGATCATACATCAGCGCTCATCAGTCGAACTCTGCCTCTTACGATTGCTTACAGCTAAATCTGGATTGAACTAGTTCGAAACATCTTCGTTGAAATTATTGCTCACAATTTAATCCTCGAGACCCACAGCGTTGATTGCATCGCCAGGCTCAATCTGGTGGGAGTTGAGGTATTGAATTGTCTTTCCATTTCTATTAGGCACTACCTACTTCTTACGTTCCGTGATTGGGAATTGTTTTCCTTGACAAAGATAGCCGTAATAGAGTTGCGTCGCTCAAATTGATTTAGATATGTTTTGCTTTGCATTTTTTCATAATGTCTCAGAGGATTTGAATTACTTTGTTGAACAAAAAACATTTAACTATACAATTATTCATTAAATTCTCGCCGCGATCATCTTTTGACCTTCCCCAATCCGAAACTATGCATTTTTTAAAAAGGATCCTATTATTGCTCAGTTAAAATAAGTAATAAAATTCCAATTGGTTTCAAAAACGAATTAAAAGATAGTTGTTTCTATAATAAAATTTAAAAAATGCTAATAGAGAAATGTTACTACTCCGCGTCTGATTCTTATTGGACTGGTTGTTATCGGACTGCCTAATGTATTGGTATACCCCACCGGGGTCCATGTTAAACTTCTTTAGTATTAGTTACCAACATCAAATACATTGGGTCACTTTTTAAAAACACTGTAACGAAAGTGATCTGTTATTTTTGCTCGTCTATGTATACATACAAACCACACTTTGATCTTATTTCAAGAGACTTTTAATCTAAGGTATTAAACTGGAATGTTTGACACATTTGATTTCTTTGAGTGATCAAATGATTTATTTAACGCATTCACTGTCAGTGACGCATATATGCGTTTTCGTGGCTATCGCCCAGTGCCGCTGCCATAATTTTACAGTCATTTGAACGCACATGTGCGTCAGTGGCACCTCCTGCAGAAGTCTCGGGTTTGACAACTGCCAGCGAATGCGAAGTAGGTCATGAAAATTGTGGGCAAATTTGATTGTTTTGGGACGCCGTTTTCCTTTCAGGGATAGCTAGCAGTCCAAGAAAATAGATCTCTTCGTTCCACTTTCCCTGATTTGCATGATCATTCAACCTCCCGGGATTTCAACTTTGCTAACCGAGAGACAAATGTTCGGAGAACCCTTGATCTGTGATTTTGGTTAAATCTCAAGTCATTTGAACGCGGAAGAAAATGAAACATTTCACCTTGAGCTCTCTATTTGGAAAAAAATATTGGTCATAAAAAAGTTTGGTATTAGAAGTGAATATTTTGTAAGTAAATCCTAGCTACAATAGTTACAAATCTAGAATTTCAGTGCGTTCCGAGGCCGTATATTCAACGCCTCCGACAGCAAGACAGCTGACTCCATATAATGTCTGAGAGAAAGGGTCATGTTATGATTTTTTGCCGTATGCAGCGATCACTTCGCAAACAAGGTTCGTTTACAGAATCACAGAATTGGTCATTCATGAATCATATATCTATATTTAGGTCGGCAGCTAACTAATGCAACTTCAATATAAATGCTAAAACGACACCCCATCAAGTAAATTTCATTGTCGTTGTATGTATCCTCTTGGTGCCTTTTTTGCCACAAAAGTAATCCAGCGGCCGAATGGAAAATTAAAAATGTAATATCTCATCTCGCGGCTTTTACCATTTTGTAAAAAAATGTGACGCTTTTGTTTTATTTTTTTTAAAAGTTAATGCAGTTTGTAGTGTAAACTTCGCAAACAAGGTTCTAACCATAAAAAACGATAAGAAAATAGTCGTGTCTCATATCCATATATTAAATTATCTCTATAATTATTATTACTGGATCAATTTTGGATCGAAGACCACTGTGAATGTTTATGTAAGAGTAAATGGTTGATGCCATGTCAAAAATGTATGTTATAAAAGTTCTGTTGAACTGAGGAAAAACTGTACAATTTTTTTTATTCATTTTTATAGATGTACCAAATAAAATCACTCATTTTTTAAGTATAATTTAAAACAGCAGATTCGCGCAGTACTTCATTTTTCATATAACAGGGGCTTTTGTTTTCTACTTGAAGTTATTACATTTTATTCTCGCTGGAATGAAAGACTGAAGTAGAAACAATGGTCGCAGAACATGCAGAAATAATATCGTGCGGCGTCTCATTTGTGCGTTGGAATGTGTGTCGTTTGATTTGACATCAGCCTGGATAGATGATGGCAAGTCCTAAGGGGTATTCAGCTACTGGGTCGGATGTTTGGTGTTTGGAATTAATGTGACCGAAACCGCCGCTTGAATACAGGCATGTACTAAAAGAGCCTTCTGCGGCCTACTTACAGTATAAAGCTTTGATTTTGATTTCACGTATAGTTGTAGAATGAACGTCAGTAATTCATGGAATTATGACGCTAGTTTATAATTCGAGGTTATTTCGCATCTATTTCTAAGTGATTGCTACATTTACCTAGCTTGAAAGAAGGGACGGTCAGTTGTAAAACGCTAAATTCTGATAAATTGTCAGCCAGTACGAAGGTTAACAAGTTCTAAATTTTAGTCCAATTCACTTTAAATGTCAACTTCACATACAACGTTTAAAATTATGAATGAAAATGACTGTTGATTTTCATTCACATATTTTTGCAGCACTTTATTTACACTGTTATATGGACAGGTAGCGCGTATTAGCTGCCAAAAATTATGGATTGGTATGCTGTTATACGCGACGTTTTTTAGTTACCAGGGGGGTTAAGTTCTATTCAGCGTAAGGGACACAGTTGTGCACATATAGCTCTGTCCCTTACGCTGAATAGAACTTGGCACGCACTAAGCGATTGTGGTAAAGCGCCAGGTTTTAATGAAGCGTCTTTGTTTCAGCTTGCGCTAAAATGCTTTTGTCTGTCCGGCTGTAACGCATTTCCCAACCGATTTTAGTAAAATTTTGTGAGCAAGTTCAGGAATAAATTATTCTTTTTGTTGATTTAGATTATAATCATTTTTAAACTGGTGTAGCCATGAGGGTTGAGTATTCTAAAAATATCACATTTCTGCAATTTCGAAAAATGGTTAAGAATGATTTGAATGCGAAGTTCGTTTGGAGTGGTTCAGCTATTTAACACTAATGGTCAGTAATTTAAAAATAAGAGAGAGGGTATTATTATACGAATTTCGGAAATTGAATTTAGGAGTATATGACTTGTAAAGCGGCCACCAGTTTTAAAGGTTCGTACGGTCAGTACTTTTTGCGACAGTTGCAAAAACATTTTGACTAGGTACCCATTTTTAAAAATATTTTTTTGTGTAACTTAAAAATGTGTACTGATTTGATCATCAGTTGGATATATATATCCATGGACTCGATAGAGTAAGTCTGCAAACGACCATGGTCAGATCCAAAATACATTACCGGAGTTATTTACTCCAATTGGCCAATATTACGTTAAAAAAGAAATAAGAACAACATCCTTTACCGCAGGAATGCCTTGAACTTTCGTAAATCACGGTATTTCTGAGAAGGTACTTTTAGGTCGGCAGCGCACTCACTCAATAACAATCCATGCCCTGCCCTAACTCCGCTACCTGGGCCAATATTATACATGATCTAACGTCGACACGTCCATTATCATTTATCTTATCAGTCCTGTGATTTAGGTTATTAAGGTAAGAAGTGCATTTAAAAAATAGATTTTCGTAGCTCTATGTTCCAAGAAATGTGGTTACTAAGGAATTGTTCAATACCTAAAATCACTACATAGTATAAAATAAAGTCGCTTTTTCTGTCCTCATGTCCGTATGTATGCTTATATCTTCAAAACTACACAACGGATTTTGATACAGTTTTTTTTAATAGATAGAGTGATTCAAGAGGAAGGTTTATATAATACATGCATAATATACCGTGCGAAGCCGGGGCGGGTCGCTAGTTAAGAATAAATAGCTCATAAATCGGTTAGCGGTTGTACAAATAAATTGACTAATTGATAACTTAGAACCACATTATTATCGGGAAATGTTTTGATTAAAAAAGAAGTAAATCCTTTTCATGTATATTCTTGGCTAAATAGCAATCCCGAAATGCATTCAGTTTTTAAAACTCTACTATGAAGTTTTTACCCGACAGTTGTCATATTTGGATGTCATGTAATATTCGCCTTGCTAGTTATTGTATTTATTTTATATCATCGTATTTTGTAAAGATATTCAAGTGAGCGATTTATAAATGCTAATACCGACGTGTTTGATCAAATTTACAGAATTAGTAAGTATTTTGTAACTTTTCTTTATCCACCCTTCAAGCCCTTTAAGTCCATAAAGATAGCCATATAAGTCATTGTTACATTCTCTGTTACATGCTTGTACAGTCAAGGGCATAAATATATGTAGGTTACCAAGACGTCAAAAACATCTATACACCTTTACGCCTTAAACAATAAGGTCCGCGATACATGTATTTGACGTGTTTGGCTGTATCAATATTTAGATAGAGGAGAACACTGTAAGGCCTGGCACGTCTAAGAGGAGACAAGATGTGTCGTTAACCAATCAATAATAGGACTTCTTTATTTGTTGAAATTCGAATTTCGGTGTGTGCCGCCGTCCCGCTTATAAAAATTAAGTTTAATAGGAGAATGAGAGAGATGGTATGATTTCACTGATTTTAATGATTTGTAACGGTAACTGTTTACGAAAAGCCCAAAAGAAAAAAGAAAAAAAACACCGTTTGCAGTAATACATAGGTACGAGGACATGAATGTTAATAACCCACTTCGTAGAATATTCGTGATCCTCTGAGATACTTCTAAGTGCAAAGTTTAGTGGTCATAAAATAAACATTAGAAATTACTAACTCAATTTACCTGGCGCTTTATAACATTACTTTATTTTTACTTACCATAAAAGTAAAATAATATTTGGTACATTTCGATAAATGATATACCTACTTATGGCAATAAAACCTTAGAAATGCGATCATAACGAGATTAAAAAATATATTATTTATATCTGAAATTATACGGTACTGATATTGAAAAGTAATAGATTTCAGCATTAACATGGTGGAATATTTTTATATCCCTTGTACAAAATTGTAGTCACAGCCCAAAATTATGGGGTTAGGGGTTTTTTGTCACGGTTTGATGTGGGAAATATACGGATAATTTCGGGGTTCCCAGTTCCATACTCGATCGAACTTAACTACAAGGGGACTTATTGCCACTGCAAAATTATAATACATGATTATTTATTGCAGGTGCTCACTGTAGCGTGTCTGACGCTACACCACTACAGTTATGACCTGACCGACGTGCCCACCCTCATTCTCTGCTCGGGCACCTACGTGGGTTACGTAGTCGTGCTCTCGGGGGAAATTATTGGTGAGGCCTTATATTTAGTGTTCTGTTTTGGAGCAGTTTGTCCTTTTAATTTTTTTTTGCTGAATTTAGCTATAATGTAATGGGGACTATCGTTTCTTTGCTCACCAGTTGGCGCCACTGTTGACTAAGGGCCAGAAGTATAGCTGTTAAAAGCTGTTAAATAACTATCTTTAATTTTAACTTTCAGGCTGCTTATTTTTGCGCCTCTTTCTCTTAATGTCACTTTCAAAGCGTTCACATTCATCGCCAAATAATCCATATTTGCGATAATTTCACGAAGGATATCACTTTTCAACAGGTAAATGAAAGAAATTATACATAATTTACGAGTATGCCAAAACAAGTGAAATGTGAATGTTATTGAACCTCACGCGACACTAGCACCTCTAGTGGCAAATTCACACGCGATAGCCCCCATTCGTCGACTACTTCTGTTGAACTTAACTGAATTAGTGGCTTTTCCCAATTTAAAGCTACTTTGTCAGACATTGGAATACTCTGAAGTGTCTCACGCTGTAAAGTCGCATTTACACAGAACATCCCTGATCATACTCTTTAGAGTAACCCAATCGAATATTTTAGGGGAGATGATATTCGCGCCGCTGGACCTCGTCCAAGACATGTACTTTGGCATTCTGGGCATGGGGCTGTTCACTGTCTGCGGCGGTATGGTGCTAGCGGCGCGGTTGCCCAAGGCCACATATCCCCGGACTGGGGATCAAACGGCGGCCGTCGTCGCGGGATCCCTAGCGATTCTCAACGCAGTCCTCATGTTCCTCGACATGAGCCTGGCCTATTTGGATTCCGAGGAGTTTGATGATGAGGCCAGCGTTTGACAGAAAGGTACAGCTATTGTTGATTGCATTGGAGCTGTCTTCTTAAATAACATTATATTTAACAACGATGTGTTCTCTATGTTGTTTACAGAAAGTACTATTCCGACGCGGAACATACAAAAAAAATTACTTAGTGAGATGCGTGGTAGTAGGTACACGAGACACCAAACTGTTTAAATGCGACTTTATGAGCTAGAGACGCTATTAAAATTATAAGTAATTAAACAACAGTAAATAACAAGTCTGAGGGAATGTTGGGGTTGTTTTTGCCGCTTTTAGTAGCTACTTGAGGCAGTTCTGAGCATCTCTTTTTGCGATGCCGCCGGAACGGACTTTGAAGTAGTTGCCAGTAATTACGCAGATGTAAATACAGTTCCTTGTTTATTTTTGTGGGAATTGATCATTCAACTTAAACTTAGGTGTTCAGTGCAATGGTCTTAAATAATTCTTGGGTCTTTCTTGCGTCCAAGCTATTGCCAAGTAAAATAACTTGCAAACTACTGACGCATGATTGGCAAAGTTATCACGTACCCCTTGATAATAATTGTAAATGTTAACCTTTTCGCCGCCACGTCAAATACAAGAAACGTCACCCATACGACTTCTCGATGCCTCAAGTTGAACCTAAACCACCCTAAACCCAATTAAACGAAGGTTGCTTTTACATTGAATTAATAGACGTATATATGTCGTTGGCGTCGAAAAGGTTAATAAAAATGCCAAGCACAAAATTGTAGGTTCCTCAACTTTGAGCATATATACAATTGTGCACGTGTTTCGCCGTTGCACGTTGTAGGTATTTGTATTGCGGACAAGGTACATATACAAATTCTAATAGGTTGGTGACGTGGTTCAAGAGGTTAAGAAAATAATCAACTGATTTTAATGTTCCAGGTGAGGCGGTGTCAGCGGCAGCAGACGCGTACGTGGACGCGTGGTGGTCTGGCGCCGGCGGTGCGCTGTTCGGCGCGTGCGGCGCATGCACGCTGCGCGCGTGGCACGACGTGCCCGACTGCCCGCGCCGCACGCACGCGCGCGCTGCCGCTATATGCGCGCTCGGTGCTGCCTCGCTATTGGCTGTCGACGCGATACTGGCGCTCTGCTCCGCGCACAGAGATGACACCAGCTCCAAGGCTAGGTCCAAATAGTTTTTGATAAATATAAGCTTATTTTAGTTTTTCTGGCGTGTTATTTGCTGTACCGATAGTACGCGGTACCATGGTGACGGAAAGGCTCGCGGAAAATCGTGTAGGTAGTTGGCTGCACCGTGCAGGTCTACTCTGAAGTCAAAAATTCGAAATTCGTTTCGATCCATTGCGCTAAAATAGTAAAGTGAGAGAGACGCCATGATACGAATTTTAGAGTAGCTCCCCTAGTTCAAGTCACTTGCTGACAAGAGACAGACATGACATGCGGTTCGACAACGCAATTTTTTCTAGTCAGCCAGTCAGGCCAGTGGTAGAGAATGCACGTAGATCTCGCGTCGGTTTACAAAAAGCGACAAAAAGCGTTGTCTCATAGACAATGCGCCATAAATCATCTTAAACCTCTATGTAAATTATATAGCACGCACTACTTAATAGAAAATCGGACCCACTTTGGGTTTCACCGGTTAAATTAAAATACAAAAAAGGTTTTTTTTTTTATATAAATAGGAAAGCAAACGAGCAAGTGGGACAAAAAAGGTTTGCATAGCTTGAACGCATCAAATACAATTAAGAATATGTTTGAATATTATTATTAAGGGTCTAAGTCACTCTTAGCAGCACAACACTAGCTTGGCACCATGAGCATAATCAATGGTAACTGAGCCTAGTTGACATGTTTTGTATACCTCCCCGTGTAAATTGATTAAATTGTTTAAAAAGTTAGTGAGATGAGTGAAAGCGATGAATTGAGTGCTTAAACAAACTTAGCTATAATGGTAGAGCTTATACATAACATACAGCTTACCATTGCGTGACCCACTTGCTCGTTTGTATGTATGTATATGTATGTATGTATGTATTTCTTTATCTATACTATAATATTATAAAGAGGAAAGATTTGTACCTATTTTTGTATGTTTGTATGTTTGTAATGAATAGGCTCAAAAAGTACTGGGCCGATCTGGATGAAATTTGGAACATAGATAGATTATAGTCTGGAATAACACATAGGCTACTTTTTATCCCGGAAAATTGCGTGATTCCCGCGGGATAGCGATAAACGAATTCAATGCAAACGAAGTTGCGGGCAACGGCTAGTTGTACATAAAACATAAGAAAAAGATGAAGACAGCCAATACAGGACAACACAAATGCACAAAGGCGAACTCTCCTTCCTTGTCGTACCTAATTACAAAATAATATCTCGATTCTCCTTGTATCTCAAAGCAATAACTCTACGAGAAAGATTAACCGACTTCAACTGTAGACATTTTTTTTTATTACTAGTGAATTTATTTTGATAACATTTTGAAGCCATTACCGCCGGCGATTTATTAAAGGAGGAACTTATTTTTTGAAATCTATTAATATTGCTTTTCGTTTTTATTGAATAAATATAAAAACTTTAATAATATTTTGGTAATTTTTGATAATTTTAATCCGTAGTCTTAAGCGCCATCTGTTGAAAACAGATTGAACTCAATAGTATGGCGACAGAGAAAGCCCGAGATACTGGCGTTACATACATCGCAACGCAGGAAGTTCAAGTAGTGGTCCACAGGTGGCGTTACTAACGTAAAATAATTTTAAACGCTGCGTGTACCTACAGACAGCAGTAGCAAGCAAGTATTAAAAGAAAATTCTAGTTGGTTTTTTGTCTATTAAGTATGGGTGTAAATAAGTTGTAACATAGGTATTTAAAATGCAAGGAACTGACGTGATATCATGGATTAAATTTGGGGGGTGTTGGAGATGGACGCAATTTCAAAGAGGCCTTTTTTTGGTCATCTCGTAACAAAAACCTGGCTTTAGAATTAGAAGCTCACTCTGTTCTTGAAATGCATGGGACTGTCAAACTTAAATCAGGTTTAAGGTAACCAGATTAATTTTCTTGCTGCAATTAGCCCTAAAAAAAAAAAAAAAAAAAAGGTAAAAATAAGGTTAAAGTTGTATATAACTGTTTTTTTTTGTAATTGTTGTTAGTGGCAATAAATCATCTTTTATCTTTTTTTTTTTTATCTTTAAATTTTCATAAGTGTATTGTATGAGCTTCGATGGTCGACGAGTATCATTCATGAAGCAACTTCTACATAGTTCATACTTATTGCAATAGAATATGGAAATAATACTCCTACAATTTTACTTTTTCGATACTCCAAAGAACACGAATTTAATGTTCAGCTGTGGCTCAATGTTAATTGCGCGTAACAGAGCTTTACTGTGGTATTATTTAACTGGCACACATTAATTAGACAAGTAACATCATAAGCAGAGGTTCGAAGGCCGAATTGTTTAGGATATTACTTCATTGCGCAAACCTCGAGGTAATTCTGATTGAATCACGTAGGCCTAATGCGAACTGTGTGGGATACGATGTCGCCGATAGGGTCTTATTAACGTTTATGATGTCAGATGAGGTAATACGTACATCGAGCTTTGGTTTCCTAATTGTTTATGGTACTCTACATCCATTCCTTCACCAGGGGCCTGATTTTTGGAAAGCACATGTATGAAAATACCACTCGAAAGTGGTATAAATCTGTTTATATCTTCAAAACTACAGCTCTAATCAAATTTTTGACTAGGTCACAAGATTAATGAGAGCCCTAAGTATTTTCTAAGCTACTCGTATCTCAAATTCAGCACAATTTTTCACCACTTTCGAGTGGTGTTTTCACACATGTGCTTTCCAAAAATCAGGCCCCAGGATGCCGTTGAAAGGATGAGGTAGTGATGAATCTGAGTTCTTTACATGCTGGAAACTTGTATTAGGTTACCTAGATTCAGTTAAAAATAGTATAAATTGGGTCACGTTGCTGCGCGGCCCACCTAGCAGTTTGCTTCTTTCCAGTAAGTGAAAATCACGCGAGGCTAACAGCAACAATCTGTTAAAAAAAATGGGGTAAAGGCAGTGGCGTAGCTAACTAGGGAGCGGCGGGGCAGTGCCCCGGGGCCCTCAAGCTCCGAATCCTTACCAGAAAATCTCGATTGAACTATTATTATTAAAACGTAACCAGTTTAGATAGTAGTGGGGCCCCATTTTTTTATTTGCACCAGGGCCCTTGGTTACCTAGCTACGCCACTGGGTAAAGGTGGTGTGTTGATTGAAATTTAGCAAAATTGATGTCATCAAAATGTCCTCTATTATCACGCATTAAAACCTAAACACATTTTACTCTACAGAACATAACCTAATGTCAAAAAGGGACCGCCTTCGAAGTATCGTCTCAAAGAAGGTGTTTTATACTGAGATAGTGTGATATCATGGTGGGTCCTTTTCAACCACGTCCGTTAGGTTGGCCGACGTTCGCAGGAAATGATCATCTGACATAGGTACAAGTCGAAATAACAATTTTGATCGGTTTTTGGGGTAAAAGGTTATCGCAAAACATGAAGTGAACTAACAGACATAGGTAGCATTCGCATAATCTGGGGTTTGTTGCCTAAATTTTTGTTTATCTATTCGACGTCGCCGTACACTTTATAACCTTTTTTGCATTTGATGTGTCGTGGTTTCATCTTAATCTTAGTCTTAGGATATGAGGGGATTACCTCAGACACATAGTTAATACGATTGGCGGCGGCAAGTACGATAGATGGTGCAAGTGCTGGTCTAATAGTCAGTGCCGTTCCGCTCACACTACCGCCCGCTCATATCGGTACTGTTCATAGGTATAGTGTATTTCTTCATACTATATATCTACGTGTATCGAATGTGTGTAAATAAATATTTCTCTCTCTCTCTGCCTCTCTCTCACACACACCACACTACAAACCGATCGCTTAAATGAGTCCTCGCCCGCGCGGCACAGAGGCGCGGCGTGAGACGACAAAGCGGGCCGAGAGAGGTGCAGGCGGGTAGTGCACCAGCAGTTTAAGCGGTCGGTCTATAATATAATAGTCATTAATTTAGAGTGAGAGGGATTGATAGAAATTCGAAAATTGAATCTCGGAGTGACTAGATTTTCCTCAGTTTCAGAATACAAACTCGATTTAATAGTTTGGTTCAGAGTACGAGGTACTATTTTGATTCCCCTTACCACCTATACGTCCACGTACACACAGCAAAGCTATTCGGTAAGCAGGATAGATACGGCGCGAGCGTGCGTAGGTGCTTACCTGATTATATTGCCGTGTGTACCATGCTAAACGTGGCCTATAGGTCTTGTTACTCGTAAGGGATAAAGACGTGATTTATGTGTATACGAGGTCTTTCGGAACTAGGTATTCTGAAATATTTCAGCAGGTCCATGTGATTGAACTGCACAAATTTTGTATGGTACCTAGTTTTGGATTTCAAATTAGGTCACCCTTTTGCCGTCGTAATGTACGGAAACATTAGCAAGCACGATTGAAAAATCCTAAGAAACGTTTAAAAGGGTGTTCATTAAAACTAACCCAACGACCTGTTGAAATATACACATACATACACAAATCACGTCTCTATCCTGTTGAAATATTCCTGTAATTCTGAGAGATCTCGTAAAGGATAATAATTTCCAGTTAGTTCTATGATCACATTATTCGTCAATAGTCGAACTATGGAAGGTGATGTCATATATATTTTGTACAAAAATTGTCATCTGACTCTTATACACGTGTGATAACCTATGTCATTAAAACAATTATAATAAGAGCGATAATTAGTGGAACAACATTTGACTACGAGTAGATATACTTATAGCTGAGATACATACATACATCACGTCTTTATCCCTTACGGGGTAGACAGAGCCTATATAAGATAACAAAACCTTAAGGCCACGTTTAGTATGATTAAGGGCGTATAGGTGGAAAGGTAATCCAAAATAGAGATGGGGTGCTAGCCGCATCGCCTATAACATGATTCCTAAGACTTTCGCCCATTCCCTCGATGGGCTTTTACCATCTGCGCGGGAAGAGAAACAACTGGTAAAGTCTATGTTTTTTCTTTACTCCCAGACCAGCATGGAAGAATAGTAGAGAGAAGTACTTGTAACTTAGGTACTGGAGAATCAATCCGCGACTTAGTGCAATTCGATTATCTTTATGGATGGCGTGAGAGTTGTGTCGCGTGCGAGACAGACTACCCGTCTCTTTCTAGAACGCACAGTAAGGAAAAGACGGGTAGTCTCTCTCGCGTGGGACACAGCTCTCGCTTACACTAAACTTGTGCTGGCCGTGCTGTGCGTTGTTGGGATAAAAAGTTTCCTACATCCGTTTCCGCAACTTTCGCATGATATATTCAGATTAACGATATCAGCATTGCACGCACGCATCCGCTGTGATCTACTTCCGTGGAATCGCACCTTTGTAGAAGTTTCCGAACATTTTGAATCATGTTATACTACTCATTGACTGTGTTAAGGTTCCAACACAGGTCCCACAGTGTGTCATGGTACAATGGTACAAATGATGTCATTGTATTGTAACCCATTTATTACTAGTACTGTTATTAGTATGAGAATTTATTGATAACTGTGTTGAAACATGCACTTACTTACGCATCATCATACGCTGAAGTTTAATTGAGTCATTTGTTTAAAAGACACACATGTCATTATTCGTAAATCTTCCTATTGTGAAAGCTCTGAATATGGCAATGAAATTGTTTCATTTCAGCACGGCTGTGTCGCGCGCGAGATAGACATGGGTAGTCTTTTTCTTACTGTACGTTCCAGACAGAGACGGGTAGTCTAATCGCGCGTAACACAGCTCTCGCGCTGTGTTGCGAAGACGGCTTGACTATATTTAAAAATAAAGGAGTTACACTACACGGGCACCGGTTATACGCATGCGTGGATTCATCGTAAACAAAAAGGTGTAGCTTGGCCGTAATCTAGCTCCTTGTCTAACCAGCCCTGTAAGAAAGAGATGCACTGAAATTCCACTAAGAGTCAGCTATTTTAGCGTCCGCGACTTTATTCTCGTGAACTTATAGGAAAGTGAAGAATTTTAAATTGCTTTGAAACTTTTAACGACAGTGTTTTTTCTCCTCGTCACCCTATTTTAACGAAACAAAATCCTCAAACATGTTTAAAGTAGGTAGGTATAGATTCTTCCTCTCTATGTTTATTGTAGGCAGATTAGTTACGTGCCAACCGTCGGTCACGGTGCATTTGACGGTAAGAAAAAATAAGAAAAAACACCCGATAACCCCCCCCCCCCCCCCCCGCCCTGTGTGACGTACTTTATGGATGCCCCTTGCCCTTGATAGGTGTTTTTCTGATTTACTACGTATACCAAAACATGACCGGATGACCGGATACAACATAAATATTTCAACGACAATATACTGCAATGCAAAGCTGTACAAGAACAGCCTAGTTACCTGCTTATGAGATTAAAATGATGTTTTAGGTCACTCATGCCCATCTGGCTCGAAGGACCACTAGCGTGTGGATTAAATTAAAAGTATTTCCGAATTTTTATTTTATTTCTTTAGGAACAAATAAAAATTATAATTATTTGAGAGGTACATGGCCGCTTATAGATGCTGTTGTTGGGAGAGAATATGTGGACATATTAAAATGAGCAGTACCTAACTATACTTGTTTAGGTTTACAAACTCTACAAAAAAAAATACAGGTATAATTCAGGCCAATACAAAACATTTTCACTTCTCATGCTCTAAAAGTAGGTCAATATAGCCTTACGAGGCGGGGCTAAAGTGAGTACTTAGTCCCTAGGGAGTAAAAGTAATATTTTTTTTAATTTACTTTGAGTGACTTAGATAAACTCAAACAGCCAGTACTTGCTTAGTTTTTGGCATAAAGTAAATTTTCAATAAGTGAAGGAATTTCATTACCACTCTTTAAACCACATTTAAAAAATATCACACGAAACGATGATAAAAATAATTTAACAATCACAATAAATAAATTTACAGATCGTTGTAATGCGGAAACAAAATAAAAAAGTATGCTTGTGTGTGGACCATTTTCATGACGGAAATGTTACGTTCTTAGTCTACGTGGACTTAGTTCTATGCTTTTTCCGCATAGAAGGTGGCGCCATTCTATTTTTTTCAGTTTGTGTATGGACCATTTCGCCGATGCGATTTTGTTATATCTGTGTCTGGTTGGAAAAAAAAATACCGCGAAAACTTTGGAATTGTTGTAGAGCGTAAATCGTAAACGATTAAAATAAATTGATTATTCTCACAATGTCGTCAAGTGATAGTGAAAATTATGATGTCGAGCAAAGAGCAAAAGACATAATTGATAATTTATTTTTTATTAAATCTTTTTGTACTAAACTGACTATTTTTTCTCGCAATTGAAGTGAAAAATAGAGTTTTCACCTCGAGACTAAAAGCCAATATAAACCCTCGGATAAATAGACACCCTCGCTGACGCTCGGGTGGCTAACCACCTCGGGTATATATTGGCTTAGTTTAGTCCCTTGATAAAAAATATACTATTTCTAATGGCAACCAAATCAATCATTTTGAGGTTATCCCTACCATTTCCAACCTTTTTGCCACAAAAATGGCAGGTCGATATCATCGCCTCTATAACACCATGACGTAATCGTCTCGTCGTAAAGTGAGTATCGTCAGGAAGACCGTGGACGCAGTAGCATCACCACAAAGCTCCGATTCTGACGGATATTCCCGTCAATAGTTTTGCCAGAATGGGCAGGACCAACTTTTGAAAATGTTCGTTTCGTACAAAATCACGTACTTATTACGGTTATGGAAACAAAACCAAATTTGTTAATTTATATTTTGAAAAGTTTTATAGTCTAAGTACCGTCGCAGTCATCAAATAAATGTACCTCTTTAGAATTAGATTTCTTCTCGTCCTAATGTCCGACTTGCGGTTATTCCTAAGCAAACAATGATTTTGAATGTAACTTCCATATTAGCTATCTGTCGGTCGAGGTTTCCGTAGATTACTTCCGCTGCTTAAAAACACCGATTTGGTTCAGAAAAAAAGCTTAGTTAGTTCCTACATGATTTCTGTCGGCCTGACGCCCAGCTACAATACTGCCCATCAAATCGGTGTTATTTTTAAACGTGAGAATGCGAGCAGCCGGTAGTAAAACCACAAATCGCCTTGTAAAGTAAACACGACCAAGATTAGGTGGTTAATTATTCTTCAAAATGATTTTTTTCCTATAGGCGTCGAATACTAGGGACCGTAGTTCAGCCGTGCGTTGTTTTTACGGCTTTCCGGTTTACTCAATAAAAGTTATGGGCACATTAACTATGATCTCATCCCTTTGACTCCGTCATTGACTGCGAGCGACGCGCGCCAACAGAACTCGAACTTACGCCAGTCTCACTAGCGCCCCCACGCCGAGTGCCCGTCCGCAAAGCGATTGTAAACACAACTTTACGTTCCGAATTCAAACCAAACAAAATGGCCATCAGCAGACTGTCGATCATCAAGTTCTTGGAGCTGGTAAGTTGAAGTTTATAAGGTCTCTTGCAACACGATCTAGTGTCAATATTTATATAGGAGTGAAATTAAGGTCCGGTCTCCTTTCGTACGCAGTTACGCACATCAAAACATACCTACTTTCGAAACATGTAGCGCATTTAAAGTGGCGGTTTAAAACTGCAAGCCGCACGCTGAACAGTTCACTTCAGGTATACGAGACGTTAATCCCATGGTTAACAACCATAATTTGATAACAGTGAAAAGAGGACATCGGTATCTATGGCGTTCTTAGGAATTTGTAAATATTTGTATCGATAAAGAATTTTATCTACGGTTTGTACTCTATAGTTTGACGGATTGTGTCTTACTTCTTTTATCCACATTTCGCGCTAAAACGGTCCACATGAAATTTTAGTACACGCGATGTTCTAAAAAATGTTCCAGCCGTCCAGTGAAACTGCACCGTTCAAGGTTTGCTACACAGTCATTAACAGTGATCTATTTCTGAGGCCATCAAATTTACGCCTTAAGTTTTATAGTTAACATTTAAATTAGTAGAATGATTCCATTATAATGTCGAATGTAAAATTAGGATCAGTTATTTAATGGAACGCAAAAGGAAATAATGATATACCTACTTCAATGACAAATAAACATAACACACGCGTGCAAACGTAAACAAGAATATTTGGAGGGACACTCATAGCAAATACGCATCAGGTGCAAACAACTTCTCAAGGTCACTTTAGACCGTGATACGATACTTACTTATTATGATGCATTTGCAGCTTACTAATAATGTCGTGTTGATGACCGTACAGCTTATTGGTTAGAGAACCTGACTTTGAACCTTTAAGGACCTGGGTTCGTTCCCCGGTCAGTGCAAATAATACGTATGAAAAAATGGCAATGTTTGTTCTCGGGTCTTAATATGTATTTAATATGTATTTATCTATTTAAGTATGTTTAAAACTCAAACTTTTATTTGCTTTGATATAAGATACAATATACAAGATGAAACCCTGTAGGGGCACTGCAAATATTACATTTTTAATGTACTTACAAATAGTAGTACATTACATTATAAATTTTAACTGTAAACAAATTTATTATTGTGTTAAATGGCTCGTGATATTTATTTATTCATTCATTACTTACTTATGTTGACTCTTTCTACGTGTAGATTATATATAAACGTGAACAATTAAAATATAATCAAGAAGAAGCTTATACCTATATACATTTTATATGCACCTATATACATTTGAGGATATTACAACGGTGGAAATATCACTCTCAGATCAAAAGTAAACAAGAAGTTCTGTGAACAGTAAAGTGAAGTCGGTTTGAACTACGCCTTGCCTCGTGTTCATGTGCGTAACTAACATTGACTGCTTGAAAAAATATTTAAAAAAAAATTCTGTAGTGAAGCAATTTATTAATGTAAACAGGCAACAGTACTCGTATGTAGAGTCAGTTCTGTATGTGCTCATAGAGCATATTAGTGAAATGCTAACTTGTACCCAGACGTTGCGCACAGTGTTCCGAAAGAAATCTATGAATAGTTAGAAATGTAGGTACTGACGGGCGCTATCTATACATATAATAAAGCTGAAGAGGGTCGAAAGTCGAGATATTTAAAAAATAATTGGCTTGGGATACTTAGAAGCGATAACAGAACACGTTCCAACAGTTTTTAGATTTTTTGTCTGTTTATTTGTTTGTCTGTATCTATATTTGCAAGCGCATGACGTGAAAACTGCTGAACGGATTTTGATGCAAACTTTATTAATCTGTTGAGAAAATCAACGGCGACGAAGTCGCGGGCAAAAGCTAGTCTATAAATATACATAAGTACCTACACGGCATTATTAATTAAACTGTATAAACGCGAAGATAAAAAGAAATGAAGAGCGCAAACAAAACAAGTTAATCCTTTTAATCCTGCTCACGGCCCGGCAATTGACTCAGTTCAGGTGACGTCACAGCTCTTATTCTTGGTTATGATGTGACTTTGACACATGAATCAGTGGACCAACGCCCACGACCTGCAAGCGGGTCACGATAACAACGAGTTGATACACGATGAGACGAAAATAGCGGCGTGGGCTCTTGATGACTATGATTATTGTAGTTATGTGAAACAGGGCCATTGAGGTCCGAGAAAGCGTACAATCAAGTTACTCAGTTTCGATGCGTCTGTCTTTCTATAGTGACGATATGAAAGCCGCAAGGGATTTCATAGTGCGGCGCATACCTGTGTGAACTCGGGGCGCGTTCTAGGGATTTTATATCGATAAAAAAGTGGTCGATATATTAAGAATGCCCGTTGACCACTGTGGACGTTGGGAGAACGTTCAGTAATTTAAAGTGGATATTTTCATCTAGTTAGCAATCTTTAATACCGACGAATATGGAAAAAAAAATGATTTTTATATTATGAAAACTATTTTGAAATAAACATTATAATCGCACTTTTTAATTTGTTTATAAAAACTATTTAACTAACTTGGTTAACTGGTAGAGATCCCTTATAGGGATAAGTTCGCCTTTGTGCATATATTTAAGGTATTTTATATTTGTACAATAAAACATTTACTTACTTACTAACTTACTTACTATTTATGTTGAATAACATTTAGACGTTGACAGTAACATCGATATATTTTTTGTCGATAAAATATTTTGCTACGTCACTTAGTATAGGTGTCCCGAGTTGGCACAGGTATGTTGCGGGGGCGTAGGAACAATGAAACACGTAGTACTACCCCAACCACAACATAAACAACGCAACAGGTAGGTAAAGGAATTTCTTGGCGCTGTGTGTAGCCTTAGAGGCCTTTATCGAATTTGTTTATTTCTGTTTGATGAATATGTTCTCTAATAATACAAGCTATGTTGTAATTAGCATTGCTGAATTTTTTTTAAACAGTTGATTGCCTCCTAATTTTATCGCACTTCATTAAATTATTCTAATTCAGTATGATTCGTGTAATTAACAGATCACTCTTAATAATGTCTAATTCGTCCTCGATAGATATTGACTTACTTAAATTTAAAATTGTCAAGTACTTTAGCAAACATTGCCTGACAACACTTAACCAAACTAAAATAAATCGAGGTTGGAGCTTCCGGATTGGTACAATGTGGTCACGTCGCCTACCTTGGTGCCTGCATGAGGTCACGGTTAAGAATAATGGCACACAAGTAACTTACACTACGCGCTTTAGCCCTTGTTGTATCAAAACCGGTATGAACCGGTAGGAACCGGAATGTGAGTCCACAAACATACTAAAGTATACAACTTTACTCATTCTGTATTTTTGGTCCTCACGTAACATCAAGCCGGATAGCAAACAGCTGATATTTTGATGAGACATTATACACATTCAATAGTACTATTAGACAAATTTTTTGTAGGACAATTAAGGCAAACGAGCAAGTGGGTCACCAGGTGGTAAGTGGACACTAGAGGACAACAGCTGCATGCGTTACCGTAGATTACCTCATGTGCCTGTAATTTCACCTACTGTTTTAATCTTTACATGGAAACACAACAGCGCCAGCACTGCTCGCGATAGACCGACCGCTTAAATGAGTCCTCGCGCGGGTACCGGGGCGCAGGGTAGGACGACAAAAGGGTCCGAGAGCGGTGCGGGCGGCAGGCGCACTACCCGCCCGCACCTCTCTTTCAGCCCCCTTTGTCGCGTTTCCCGCGCCCCTGTGCCGCGCGGGCGAGGACTCATTTAAGCGGTCGGTCTATAGCTATTACCTCCGCAAGCTATTAAGTATATACCTAAACAAACGAAACACGATAAGTATTTAATCAGGAATTGTAGCTTCCTACTGCTAAACTTGTTTTTACAATCTGTGATTCCCCTCAGATAACTATATACTTGGTTAATTTCGCAAATTTATAATACCTTCTGTGTAACAATAAATGTAAATAAAACAGGTGCACAGTTAACTTGGCCACAGGTATGACTGTGACCTTTGATGACCTCCAGATAACAGAGTTAACCTCAAATTATTTCTACGAAGAAGGTTATTATCGTAAAACTGCGTGAGATCGTAGTTCGTGGTATCTTGCTAGTTTTTAGGGTTAGTTCAGTATTATAAAAGAGAAAAATACCAAAGGTAGTGCTTTCATAATTAAACAATAGCTACTAAAAATAAAGCTCTGCGTGCTACTTAATTTATAAGAACTTGTTTGGTGTTATAATATATTTTTTTGCTCTGCTTTTTAAAACATTTGTGGTTAACATACTTTTATACATACATACACACATCGTGTCTTTATCCCTTACGGGGTAGATATCGCCTAAGGTAACAGGACTAGGTAATATTAGCTTATAAAAGCTGGTAGTTTAAAAAAGACATCTAAATGAGCCCTTGTCGTCCTATTTGCAAAATAAAGATTTGAATTTTTGTTGATACTTACATCGCCATAGAGCAAGGTATGAAGCGTTCGCTCTTTCGAATAAGAAGTAACAATACCAACTGAATACCTCTGACAAAAGGTAGATTGTTCATTTTTGTTCTTAATCAAACTTGATGTTTGTTCGAAACCTAGCACCGGAAATTTAATTAGCATTTACCGTGAATACAAAGCCCAACACAGGATGCGATAAAGCCGAATGTTGCTTTCCATCTCTTTCTTTCTTGGCTACCTAGAAAGGGACGCAGAAGTTACGGTACTTGTCCTGTTCCAACGGCTATGTTGAGCACAAAATTACCAATCATGTTAATAATTATTATCGTAACATTAGTATGATGTAACATCAATTAGAATTATTTAAAGCTTAATGACTGAAAAATCATGACGGCCACTTGAAGCAAAGAAAAAAAAAGTTTATTAACTCTTTATTCATAAAACGTTACAAAACTGATGTAGCAAAAGAAAATGTCAAAGTGACAAAGGAATGTTATGTAAGTTAACAGAAACAGGGTAAAATTGATAAGTTTGACAGTATAGTCAACAGCAAAAGTAAGTGATCATTTTTATTCCATTGTAGACCTTATTCCATTGTGACAAGGCACAAGATGATCACTTACTTTTGCTCTTGACTATACCTACATTAAATTTGGACACGGGTAAACCAGGTTTAATGGAACCTAGATTAAAGTTTATGCTGCTTGTGATCGTAAAATAAGGAATTATAAAATATGAAATAGACATTGTGTCCTCTGATTAAAGTTACTTATATCCAGCTCGCTTTGCTCAGCGAAGAATATCACACAGTACTACTCACAGCTTTACGGTGCTGTACTGCGGTAGAGAGTTTGAGAATAAAATGAATAGTGCAAGGTTCCAATCCCGAACCTATTCGATACATTTCACAATTAGATAAAAATTATAGACATCTCAATTACAAATGTGTCAAAATGTAGGCAGGTACTCCCAAATTAAATATTTGAATATATATAGTATGTCTTCGTTCAGTCCTCCGAGCTTCATTCTTATACTCTAGCACAAGCTATTAGTAAAAGAAGGCACAATTTGAACTATGAATTTTTAATTTCAGAGCACAAGACCTAAATTGTTTGAGATGTGTGCATTCAAACATATTTATTTATACATGGCTTGCTCACTCAGATATATCACGATCGATGATGGTACTACGTTCATGCTACTTGATGATATATTGACGATAATACTCTGGGGGCTACTCCGAAATTCGATTTTGGAAGTTCGCGTAGTACCGTCCCTCTCACTCTCAAATCAATGACTAATGGTATGAGCAGCACCGAACGAACTTGGAAAATTGAATTTCACTGTTTGCATACGTTACGTCACGCAACGGTTTGGGGATAGTAAATTATTCTTAAAAGGGAAGTTATCCTCGCGACGCACAAGGTCTATTGAATCACTGGCCTCGAGGCTTCGCGACCTGCATTCGAATTGTGGAAGCCGTAATGAAGCGCATGACATCATCTTTCGTTCAAGTACTTCAAGTTAGTATAAGCGTCTATAGTAGGAATACTACGCAGCTGCTCTACGAAACATTAAGCGTGTTATATGATTCAACAAATATCTTAATTGCAATCTTCGCAGTGACCCCCAAATAATATGGATCGAAACAAAACTCCGCAGATGATTTATAGGTAGAAAAATAAATCAGGTTTAAGAAACCTTTAAATTATAATCAGACATTAAAGTATGTGCACACAAATACTCAAATTTTCTGCAAATTTAAGTTGCCCTTAATATCTAGGGAGGGATGCAATTTAAAAACAGCATGCTTCGATTTTGGTGACACTTTTCATTAACAGTTTATTAGCTCAGTTTAAGGTCACGAGCAAAAGGTTTAGCCGTGTAAATAAAACAGTTTCAAAGTCGCACGTAATCAAAATTCAAGTCACGTATTGTTCACTTGTCGGTAATGTTTACTCATTAAAAATCGATAATTTTAACACGCGGGCATGTAAAGTAAATGGTCTAGTAAACATTTAACAACAAACAGTAAGAATAGCGTATTATTTTAACAACTACCATTAACATTGGTTCCGTAATTTGGGGAGATAAGAAGCATTTTAAATTCTTGACCGCAATTCAATGTATCACAACTAATTTGGTTTTAATTCAGTTTTAAGTAAATTAATCAGTGTTTAATTAAGAGAAAATACACAAAGTAAACTAAGAAAAAGAAAAGCTGCTTGCACTCAAATATCATAAGCATAACAGAGAATTCTATCTATGTTGTCATTAACCTCTACATTTAATTGAATCACTTTTTTGCCTGAATAATTAATCATTGTGTGAGTCACGCTAGTTTGTGGTGTTTAATAAAATTATTCATGCTTTAACAAAACATTATCGTTTCATTTGCCCACAGTCAAAGAATGTTACTGTGTGAGATCATTATAGAAGAGACAAATGAAAAACATATTGTTAAGTTAGTCTAAAGAACATGCATCATCTCAAATCTACGTGTTATTGTTATTATAGTATCAATCAGTCTGTTTCGCATTCCCAAAGTGTGTAACGGTCAAGGTAATTTATCTCTTGTGTTTAGTTTTTAAGCCGCTAATATAATATACCTAGTTACCTAATTTAATTGATAGGTCAGTTATTTAGAAATAAGTATAAGTTAACACATCCGAAATCATTGTACTCATACAGGGCATGCCCTGCTAGGGTGTGAGGATTAAACTTTCCATGGAATTGTAACATCTAATTCAGTAAATGTATACATGACAAAACTATAAATAAAATAGAAATTAGTAAGGCGGGCTGGGTGCGGATCGGGGTTAACTATATAACTCCAATTTAATTACCAATCCAGGGTTAAGTAGTATCGCAATGTATGGAATAGACACTCCTAACCAAACCCTAACCCAGGGTTAACGATTAAGTACATATTTTAACCCTAGACCGTGCAACCGGCCCACAATAAGCTAAGACCAATAGTATTGTATCGACTTATATATGTATACTAGTATTTCGCGTGGGGGCCGCGGGCCCCAAGGGCCCCGCGGAGGTCCCTGCCACCCTGTTTTGTTTTACTAATCCTAACCTTTTTTTTTACTATATACTTTGGCCGCCTTTTTGAAACCGCCACCAAAGTATTCTGCGTGGGGGCCGCGGAGGATACCCTGCCACCCAGTTTTTTTCTCAAATATTTCTAACATTTTTTACTATCATATTTGGCCGCCATTTTGTATCCGCCATCTTGGAAAAAGTATTTCGCGTGGAGGCCGCGAAGGGTACACCCTGCCATCCTGTTTTTTTCAAATATTTCAAACCTATTTTTACTTTATTCTTTGACTGCCCTCTCGGGAAAAGCAATTCGCATGGGGGCCGCGGGCCCCACGGGACCCGCGGAGGGTACCCTGCCAGCCTGTTGTATTTTCAAATATTACTACATTCTATAGCCGTCATTTTGAAACCACTACCTTGGAAAAAGTACTTCGCATGGGGGCCGCGGGCCCCACGGGACCCGCGGAGGGTACCCTGCCAGCCTGTTGTATTTTCAAATATTACTACATTCTATAGCCGTCATTTTGAAACCACTACCTTGGAAAAAGTACTTCGCATGGAGGCCGCGGGCCCCACGGGACCCGCGGAGGGTACCCTGCCAGCCTGTTGTATTTTCAAATATTACTACATTCTATAGCCGTCATTTTGAAACCACTACCTTGGAAAAAGTACTTCGCATGGGGGCCGCGGGCCCCACGGGACCCGCGGAGGGTACCCTGCCAGCCTGTTGTATTTTCAAATATTACTACATTCTATAGCCGTCATTTTGAAACCACTACCTTGGAAAAAGTACTTCGCATGGGGGCCGCGGGCCCCACGGGACCCGCGGAGGGTACCCTGCCAGCCTGTTGTATTTTCAAATATTACTACATTCTATAGCCGTCATTTTGAAACCACTACCTTGGAAAAAGTACTTCGCATGGAGGCCGCGGGCCCCACGGGACCCGCGGAGGGTACCCTGCCAGCGTGTTGTATTTTCAAATATTACTACATTCTATAGCCGTCATTTTGAAACCACTACCTTGGAAAAAGTACTTCGCATGGGGGCCGCGGGCCCCACGGGACCCGCGGAGGGTACCCTGCCAGCCTGTTGTATTTTCAAATATTACTACATTCTATAGCCGTCATTTTGAAACCACTACCTTGGAAAAAGTACTTCGCATGGGGGCCGCGGGCCCCACGGGACCCGCGGAGGGTACCCTGCCAGCCTGTTGTATTTTCAAATATTACTACATTCTATAGCCGTCATTTTGAAACCACTACCTTGGAAAAAGTACTTCGCATGGAGGCCGCGGGCCCCACGGGACCCGCGGAGGGTACCCTGCCAGCCTGTTGTATTTTCAAATATTACTACATTCTATAGCCGTCATTTTGAAACCACTACCTTGGAAAAAGTACTTCGCATGGGGGCCGCGGGCCCCACGGGACCCGCGGAGGGTACCCTGCCAGCCTGTTGTTTCTTCAAATATTTCTAGCCTTTTTTCTATATTCTTTGGCCGCCATCTTAGGAAAAGCATTTCGCATGGAGGCCGCGGGCCCCACGGGACCCGCGGAGGGTACCCTGCCACCCCGTTTTTTTTTCAAATATTTCTCACCTTTTTTATTTACTTTATTTTTCGGCCGTTATCTTGGGAACAGCATCTCACATAGGGGCCGCGGGCCCCACGGGACCCGCGGAGGGTACCCTACCAGCCTATTGTTGAGGCCGCGGCCCCCGCGGGGACCGCGGAGGGTAACCACCACCCTGTATTTTTTTCAAATATTTCTAACGTTTTTTACTACATTCTTTGGCCGTCATTTTGAAACCACCATCTTGGAAAAAGTATTTCGCGTGGGGGCCGCGGCCCCCGCGGGGACCGCGGAGGGTGACCTACCACCCTGTATGTCACTTAGTGAGCACAACCCATCCATCCCGACTGGCCTCTGAGATATTGGCGTTTCAATTTTGTATGGCGGCCATCTTGTTTTCGCGCTTTTGAAAAAAAAACACCAGCTTACCCATTGGCTGGCTGTTCTGAGCGACTTTAGTTCCGGGCAAACTCGATAGGGCAAGTCGTTGCGGAGAGCTGGCCCATGTGTCAAGTCAGTTTCCACGTTAAGGTCGGTTTTGCATTTATTTTGTATTTGTGATCTAATTTCTTATGCGATGGTGTATAAAGTTGAACCCTTTTTTTAAAAGCTGCTATACAACACAAGTGACTCTATGAGTCTGACATTACTTTGTATGGCGGCCATCTTGGAAAATGGCGGAATCGAAAAATAAATTGTAGCCCCAGAATTAATGGCCCTGAAGAGACTCGGATGCAAAATTTTACTCAGAACGGACTCAAAAAAAGTTTGGCCGCCATTTTGAATCCGCCATTTTGGAAAAAAAAATTGGTTCATTAAATTACTCCGCCCACTTTGAACAAGATTTGGTCGAGCACCACCTACCTATTGCGATTGGCCTCTGAGATATTTGCGTTTCAACTTTGTATGGCGGCCATCTTGTTTTTGCAATTTTGAAAAAAAAATACCGGTTCACCTATTGGCTGACTGTTCTGAGTGACTTTTGTTCCGGGCAAACTCAATAGGGCAAGTCGTTGCGGAGAGCTGGTCCATGTCTCAAGTCAGTTTCCACGTTCAGGTCCATTTTGCATTTTTTTTGTACTTGTAATAAAATTTCTTATGCGACGGTGTATAAAGATGAACCCTATTTCTAAAAGCTGCTATACAACACAAGTGAGTCTATGTGAGTCTGACATTACTTTGTATGGCGGCCATCTTGGAAAATGGCTGAATCGAAAAATAATTTCTAGCATCAGAATCTGTGGCCCTGAAAAGGCTCGGATGCAAAATTTTACTCAGAACGGACTCAAAAAAAATTTGGCCGCCATTTTGAATCCGCCATTTTGGAAAAAAAAATTGGTTCATTAAATTACTCCGCCCACTTTGAACAACATTTGTTCGAGCACCACCCACCTTTTGCGACTGGCCTCTGAGATATTTGCGTTTCAATTTTGTATGGCGGCCATTTTGTTTTTGCAATTTTGAAAAAAAAATACTGGTTTACCTATTGGCTGGCTGTTCTGAGCGACTTTTGTTGCGGACAAACTCGATAGGGCAAGTCGTTGCGGAGAGCTACCCCATGTGTCAGGTCAGTTTCCACATTCAGGTCAATTTTTCATTTTTTTCGTATTTTTATCATATAATTTTTGAAGCGAAAGTGTATAGAACCAAACCCTGCCTCTGATGGGTTCCTCAAAACAACAGGTCAAATATACAGAAATTACTTTGTATGGCGGCCATCTTGGAAAATGGCGGAACCGAAAAATAAAGTATGCCATCACAATCTGTGGCCTCAAAGAGCCCCGGATGCAAAATTTCAATCGGATCGGATTAAAAAAAAATTTGGCCGCCATTTTGAATCCGCCATCTTGGAAAAAAAATTGCTTAGTCAGATTTCCCCCTCGACTCTGAATGACATTTGGTCGAGCACCACCCATCTATCTCGACTGGCCTCTGAGATATTCGCGTTTCAATTTTGTATGGCGGCCATCTTGTTTCCGCCATTTTGAAAAATCTTGAACCGGCTCACCCATTGGCTGGCTGTTCTGAGCGACTTTAGTTCCGGGCAAACTCGACAGGTTGAGCCGTCGCGGAGAGCTGCCCCATTTGTCGGGTCAGTTTCCACGTTCAGGTCGATTTCGTATTTTTCTGGTGGTCGGGCAAGCATTTCTGATACAACGATGTATAGAGTCTAACCTCAACTCTTACAGGTTCCTCCAAACAACTCTGGGGTGAGTCAGTCAGTGAGTCAGTGAGTGGGTATTCAGCTATATATATTATAACTAGTATTTCGCGTGGGGGCCGCGGGCCCCGAGGGCCCCGCGGAGGTCCCTGCCACCCTGTTTTGTTTTAATAATCCTAAGCTTTTTTTTTACTAAATACTTTGACCGCCTTTTTGAAACCGCCACCATGAATAAAGTATTCTGCGTGGGGGCCGCGGAGGATACCCTGCCACCAGTTTTTTTCTCAAATATTTCTTACATTTTTTACTATCATATTTGGCCGCCATTTTGTATCCGCCATCTTGGAAAAAGTATTTCGCGTGGAGGCCGCGAAGGGTCATCCTGTTGTTTTTCAAATATTTCAAACCTATTTTTACTTTATTCTTTGGCTGCCCTATCGGGAAAAGCAATTCGCATGCGGGCCGCGGGCCCCACGGGACCCGCGGAGGGTACCCTGCCAGCCTGTTGTATTTTCAAATATTACTACATTCTATAGCCGTCATTTTGAAACCACTACCTTAGAAAAAGTACTTCGCATGGGGGCCGCGGGCCCCACGGGACCCGCGGAGGGTACCCTGCCAGCCTGTTGTATTTTCAAATATTACTACATTCTTTGGCCGTCATTTTGAAACCACCATCTTGGAAAAAGTATTTCGCGTGGGGGCCGCGGCCCCCGCGGGGACCGCGGAGGGTAACCTACCACCCTGTATTTTTTTCAAATATTTCTAACGTTTTTTACTACATTCTTTGGCCGTCATTTTGAAACCACCATCTTGGAAAAAGTATTTCGCGTGAGGGCCGCGGCCCCCGCGGGGACCGCGGAGGTTAACCTACCAGCCTGTATTTTTTTCAAATATTTCTCACCTTTTTTTTACTTTATTCTTCGGCCGTTATCTTGGGAACAGCATCTCACATGGGGGCCGCGGGCCCCACGGGCCCCGCGGAGGGTACCCTGCCAGCCTGTGTTATTTTTAAATATTACTACATTCTTTGGCCGTCATTTTGAAACCGCCACCTTGGAAAAAGTATTTCGCGAGAGGGCCGCGGCCCCCGCGGGGACCGCGGAGGGTAACCTACCAGCCTGTATTTTTTTCAAATATTTCTTACCTTTTTTTTACTTTATTCTTCGGCCGTTATCTTGGGAACAGCATCTCACATGGGGGCCGCGGGCCCCAAGGGACCCGCGGAGGGTACCATGCCAGTCTATTGTTTCTTCAAATATTTCTAGCCTTTTTTCTATATTCTTTGTCCGCCATCTTAGGAAAAGCATTTCGCATGGAGGCCGCGGGCCCCAAGGGACCCGCGGAGGGTACCCTGCCACCCTGTTTTTTTTTCAAATATTTCTCACCTTTTCTTTTACTTTATTCTTCGGCCGTTATCTTGGGAACAGCATCTCACATGGGGGCCGCGGGCCCCACGGGACCCGCGGAGGGTACCCTGCCAGCCTATTGTTGGGGCCGCGGGCCCCACGGGACCCGCGGAGGGTACCCTGCCAGCCTGTATTTTTTTCAAATATTTCTAACGTTTTTTACTACATTCTTTGGCCGTCATTTTGAAACCACCACCTTGGAAAAAGTATTTCGCGTGAGGGCCGCAGCCCCCGCGGGGACCGCGGAGGGTAACCTACCAGCCTGTATTTTTTATAAAACAGCATCTCACATGGGGGCCGCGGGCCCCACGGGACCCGCGGAGGGTACCCTGCCAGCCTATTGTTTCTTCAAATATTTCTAGCCTTTTTTCTATATTCTTTGGCCGCCATCTTAGGAAAAGCATTTCGCATGGAGGCCGCGGGCCCCAAGGGACCCGGGGAGGGTACCCTGCCACCCTGTTTTTTTTTCAAATATTTCTCACCTTTTCTTTTACTTTATTCTTCGGCCGTTATCTTGGGAACAGCATCTCACATGGGGGCCGCGGGCCCCACGGGACCCGCGGAGGGTACCCTGCCAGCCTATTGTTGGGGCCGCGGGCCCCACGGGACCCGCGGAGGGTACCCTGCCAGCCTGTATTTTTTTCAAATATTTCTAATCTTTTTTACTTTATTCTTTGGCCGCCATCTTTGGAAAAGCATTTCGCATGCGGGCCGCGGGCCCCACGGGACCCGCGGAGGGTACCCTACCATCCTGTTTTTTCCAAATATTTATAACCTTTTTTACTTTATTCTTTGGCTGCCATCTTGGGAAAAGCATTTCGCGTGGAGGCCGCGGGCCCCACGGGACCCGCGGAGGTTACCCTACCAGCCTGTGTTTTTTTCAAATATTTCTATACTTTTTTACTATATTCTTTGCCCGCCATTTTGAATCCACAACCTTCGAAAAAATTAGGTTCCTTAGATTACTCTTCCCACCTAGAACGACACTTGGTCGAGCACAACCCATCTATCTCGACTGGCCACTGAGATAATCACGTTTCAATTTTGTATGGCGGCCATCTTGTTTTCGCAATTTATAAAAAAAATTACCGGTTCACCCATAGGCTGGCTGTTCTGAGCGACTTTAGTTCCAGGCAAACTCGATAGGGCAAGTCGTTGCGGAGAACTGGCCCATGTCTCAAGTCAGTTTCCACGTTCAGGTCCATTTTGCATTTTTTTTGTACTTGTAATAAAATTTCTTATGCGACGGTGTATAAAGATGAACCCTATTTCTAAAAGCTGCTATACAACACAAGTGAGTCTATGAGTCTGACATTACTTTGTATGGCGGCCATCTTGGAAAATGGCGGAATCGAAAAATAATTTCTAGCATCAGAATGTGTGGCCCTGAAGAGGCTCGGATGCAAAATTTTACTCAGAACGGACTCAAAAAAAATTTGGCCGCCATTTTGAATCCGCCATTTTGGAAAAAAATTTGGTTCGTTAAATTACTCCGCCCACTTTGAACAACATTTGTTCGAGCACCACCCACCTTTTGCGACTGGCCTCTGAGATATTTGCGTTTCAATTTTGTATGGCGGCCATTTTGTTTTTGCAATTTTGAAAAAAAAATACTGGTCCACCTATTGGCTGGCTGTTCTGAGTGACTTTTGTTCCGGGCAAACTCGATAGGGCAAGTCGTTGCGGAGAGCTGGCCCATGTGTCAGGTCAGTTTCCACATTCAGGCCAATTTTGCTTTTAATTGTACTTTTAATATAATTTCTGGTGCGAAAGTGTATAAAATCGAATCCCACCTCTTATGGGTTCCTCAAAACAACAGGTCAAAGATACAGAAATTACATTGTATGGCGGCCATCTTGGAAAATGGCGAAATCGAAAAATAAAGTATGCCATCTGAATCTGTGGCCCCGAAGAGCCCCGGATGCAAAATTTCAATCGGATCGGATAAAAAAAAATTTTGGCCGCCATTTTGAATCCGCCATCTTGGAAAAAAAATTGCTTAATCAGATTTCCCCCTCAACTCTGAATGACATTTGGTCGAGCACCACCCACCTATCTCGACTGGCCTCTGAGATATTCTTGTTTCAATTTTGTATGGCGGCCATCTTGTTTTCGCCATTTTGAAAAATCTTGGACCGGCTCACCCATTGGCCGGCTGTTCTGGGCGACTTTAGTTCCGGGCAAACTCGACAGCTTGAGCCGTCGCGGAGAACCGCCCCATGTGTCATGTCAATTTCCACGTTCAGGTCGATTTCGTATTTTTCTGGTGGTCACGGCGGCATTTCTGATGCGATGGTGTATAGAGTTTAGCCACACCTCTTATGGGTTCTTCAAAACAGCATGTCAGTCAGTCAGTGAGTGAGTGAGTGGGTATTCAGCTATATATATTATAACTAGTATTTCGCGTGGGTGCCGCGGGCCCCGAGGGCCCCGCGGAGGTCCCTGCCACCCTGTTTTGTTTTAATAATCCTAACCTTTTTTTTTTACTAAATACTTGGGCCGCCTTTTTGAAACCGCCACTTTGAAAACAGTGATTCATACCCTACCGCCCTGTTTTTTTCAAATATTTCTAACATTTTTTACTATAATCTTTGGCCGCCATTTTGTATCCGCCATCTTGGAAAAAGTATTTCACGCGGGGGCCGCCAAGGGTAGCCTATTTTATTCGCATGGGGGCCGCGGGCCCCACGGGACCCGCGGAGGGTACCCTGCCAGCCTGTGTTATTTTCAAATACTACTACATTCTTTGGCCATAATTTTGAAACCACTACCCTGGAAAAAGCATTTCGCGTGGGGGCCTGGGGGCCGCGGCCCCCGCGGGGACCGCGGAGGGTAACACCACCCTGTATTTTTTTAAATATTTCTAACCTTTTTTACTACATTCTTTGGCCGTCATTTTGAAACCGCTACCTTGGAAAAAGTATTTCGCGTGGGGGCCTGGGGGCCGCGGCCCCCGCGGGGACCGCGGAGGGTAACCTACCACCCTGTATTTTTTCAAATATTTCTAACCTTTTTTACTACATTCTTTGGCCGTCATTTTGAAACCGCTACCTTGGAAAAAGTATTTCGCGTGGGGGCCTGGGGGCCGCGGCCCCCGCGGGGACCGCGGAGGGTGAAAAAGTATTTCGCATGGGGGCCTTGGGGCCGCGGCCCCCGCGGGGACCGCGGAGGGTAACACCAGCCTGTATTTTTTTTTAAATATTTCTAACCTTTTTTACTACATTCTTTGGCCGTCATTTTGATACCACCACCTTGGAAAACGTACTTCGCGTTGGCGCCGCGGCCCCCGCGGGGACCGCGGAGGGTAATTTGCCACCCTGTATTTTTTCAAATATTTCTAACCTTTTTTACTACATTTTTGGCCGCCATTTTGAAACCACCACCTTGGGAAAAGTGTTTCGTGCGGGCCCGCGGCGGGTACTCTGCCACCCTGTTTTAATTTCCAAAAATTTCTAACCTTTTTTACTTTAATCTTTGGCCGCCATTTTGAATCCGCCATCTTGGACAAAAATTTGGTTCATTAGATTACCCCTCCCATCTTGAACGTCACTTGGTCGAGTACTACCCATCCATCTCGACTGGCCTCTGAGATATTGGCGTTTCAATATTGTATGGCGGCCATCTTGTTTTCACGCTTTTGAAAAAAAAACACCGGCTTACCCATAGGCTGGCTGTTCTGAGCGACTTTAGTTCCAGGCAAACTCGATAGGGCAAGTCGTTGCGGAGAACTGGCCCATGTGTCAAGTCAGTTTCCACGTTAAGGTCGGAATTGCATTTTTTTTGTACTTGTAAATTTCTTATGCAATCGTATATACAGTAATCGTATATACCTATTTCTAAAAACTGCTATACAACACAGGTGAGTCTATGAGTCTGACATAACTTTGTATGGCGGCCATCTTGGAAAATGGTGGAATCGAAAAATTAAGTATGACGTTTAGATTTGTGGCCTCGAACAGCCCTGGATGCAAAATTTCAATCGGATCGGAGTAAAAAAAAATTTGGCCGCCATTTTGAATCCGCCATCTTGGAAAAAAAATTAGGTCATCCGATTACTACTCCCACCTTGAACAATATTTGTTCGAGCACTACCCACCTGTTGCGACTGGCCTCTGAGATAATTGCGTTTCAATTTTGTATGGCGGCCATCTTGTTTTCGCAATTTTGAAAAAAAATTACCGGTTCACCTATTGGCTGGCTGTTCTGGGCGACTTTTGTTCCGGGAAAACTCGATAGAGCAAGTCATCGCGGAGAGCTGCCCCATATGTTAAGTCAGTTTCCACGTTCAGGTCAATTTTTCATTTTTTTGGTACTAATCATAACATTTCCGAAGCGATTGTGTATAGAGCCGAACCCCACCTCTTATGGGTTCCTCAAAACAACAGGTCAAAGATACAGAAATTACATTGTATGGCGGCCATCTTGGAAAATGGCGGAACCAAAAAATAAAGTATGCCGTCTGAATCTGTGGCCCCGAAGAGCCTCGGATGCAAAATTTCAATCGGATCGGATAAAAAAAAATTTTGGCCGCCATTTTGAATCCGCCATCTTGGAAAAAAAATTGCTTGGTCAGATTTCCCCTTCGACTCTGAATGACATTTGGTCGAGCACCACCCATCTATCTCGACTGGCCTCTGAGATATTCGCGTTTCAATTTTGTATGGCGGCCATCTTGTTTTCGCCATTTTGAAAAAACTTTGACCGGCTCACCCATTGGCTGGCTGTTCTGAGCGACTTTAGTTCCGGTCAAACTCGATAGGTCGAGCCGTCGCGGAGAACCGCCCCATGTGTCAAGTCAATTTCCACGTTCAGGTCGATTTCGTATTTTTCTGGTGGTCGGGCAAGCATTTCTGATACAACGATGTATAGAGTCTAACCACACCTCTTCTGGGTTCTTCCAAACAACTCTGGGGTGAGTCAGTCAGTGAGTGAGTCAGTGGGTATTCAGCTATATATATTATAACTAGTATTTTGCGTGGGGGCCGCGGGCCCCGAGGGCCCCGCGGAGGTCCCTGCCACCCTGTTTTGTTTTAATAATCCTAACCTTTTTTTTTTTTTACTATATACTTTGGCCGCCTTTTTGAAACCGCCACTTTGAAAACAGTGATTCATACCCTACCGCCCTGTTTTTTTTCAAATATTTCTAACATTTTTTACTATAATCTTTGGCCGCCATTTTGTATCCGCCATCTTAGAAAAAAGGATTTTACGTCGGGGCCGCCAAGGGTAGCCTATTTTTTTCGCATGGGAGCCGCGGGCCCCACGGGACCCGCGGAGGGTACCGTGCCAGCCTGTGTTATTTTCAAATATTACTACATTCTTTGGCCGTCATTTTGAAATCACTACCTTTGAAAAAGCATTTCGCGTGGAGGCCGCGGCCCCCGCGGGGACCGCGGAGGGTAACCTAGCACCCTGTATTTTTGTCAAATATTTCTAATTTTGCCGTCATTTTGAAACTACCCCCTTGGAAAAAGTATTTCGCGTGAGGGCCGCGGCCCCCGCGGGGACCGCGGAGGGTAACCTACCATCCTGTATTTTTTCAAATATTTCTAACCTTTTCTACTACCTACATTCTTTGGTCGTCATTTTGAAACCACCACCTTGGAAAAAGTATTTCGCGTGAGAGCCGCGGCCCCCGCGGGGACCGCGGAGGGTAACCTAACAGCCTTTATTTTTTTCAAATATTTCTCACCTTTTTTTTACTTTATTCTTGGGCCGTTATCTTGGGAACAGCATCTCAACATGGGGGCCGCGGGCCCCACGGGACCCGCGGAGGGTACCCTGCCAGCCTATTGTTTCTTCAAATATTTCTAGCCTTTTTTTTCTATATTCTTTGGCCGCCATCGTAGGAAAAGCATTTCGCATGGAGGCCGCGGGCCCCACGGGACCCGCGGAGGGTACCCTGCCACCCTGTGTTTTTTTCAAATATTTCTTTCATTTTTGACTATAATATTTGGCCGTCATTTTGTATCCACCATCTCGTTTCAATTTTGTATGGCGGCCATCTTGTTTTCGCAATTTTGAAAAAAAAATACCGGTTCACCCATTGGCTGGCTGTTCTGAGCGACTTTAGTTCCGGGCAAACTCGATAGGGCAAGTCGTTGCGGAGAGCTCACCCATGTGTCAAGTCAGTTTCCACGTTAAGGTCGGTTTTGCATTTTTTTTGTACTTGTGATAGAATTTCTTATGCGATGGTGTACAGAGACGAACCCTATCTCTAAAAGCTGCTATACAACACAAGTGAGTCTATGAGTCTGACATTACTTTGTATGGCGGCCATCTTGGAAAATGGCGGAATCGAAAAATAAATTCTAGCGTCAGAATCCTTGACCCTGAAGAGGCTCGGATGCAAAATTTTACTCAGAACGGACTCAAAAAAAATTTGGCCGCCATTTTGAATCCTACATCTTGGAAAAAAAAATAGGTCATCAGACTTCTAATCTCACCTTGAACAACATTTGGTCGAGCACCACCCATCTATTGCGATTGGCCTCTGAGATATTTGCGATTCAATTTTGTATGGCGGCCATCTTGTTTTCGCAATTTTGAAAAAAGATTACCGGTTCACCTATTGGCTGGCTGTTCTGAGCAACTTTTGTTTCAGGCAAACTCGATAGGGCAAGTCGTTGCGGAGAGCTGGCCCATGTGCCAGGCCAGTTTCCACATTCAGGTCAATTTTGCTTTTACTTGTACTTTTAATATAATTTCTGATGTGAAAGTTTATAGAGTCGAACCCCACCTCTTATGGGCTCCTCAAAACAACAGGTCAAAGATACAGAAATTACATTGTATGGCGGCCATCTTGGAAAATGGCGAAACCGAAAAATAAAGTATGCCATTTGAATTTGTGGCCTCGAAGAGCCCCGGATGCAAAATTTCAGTCCGATCGGAGAAAAAAAAAATTTGGCCGCCATTTTGAATCCGCCATCTTGGAAAAAAAATTGTTTAATCAGATTTCCCCCTCAACTCTGAATGACATTTGGTCGAGCACCACCCACCTATCTCGACTGGCCTCTGAGATATTCGCGTTTCAATTTTGTATGGCGGCCATCTTGTTTTCGCCATTTTGAAAAATCTTGGACCGGCTCACCCATCGGCCGGCTGTTCTGAGCGACTTTAGTTCCGGGCAAACTCGACAGGTCGAGCCGTCGCGGAGAACCGCCCCATGTGTCAAGTCAATTTCCACGTTCAGGTCGATTTCGTATTTTTCTGGTGGTCGGGCAAGAATTTTTGACACGACGGTGTATAGAGTCTAACCTCACCTATTACGGGTTCTTCCAAACAACTCTGGGGTGAGTCAGTCAGTGAGTCAGTGAGTGGGTATTCAGCTATATATATTTTTTCGCCATTTTGAAAAATCTTGGACCGGCTCACCCATCGGCCGGCTGTTCTGAGCGACTTTAGTTCCGGGCAAACTCGACAGGTCGAGCCGTCGCGGAGAACCGCCCCATGTGTCAAGTCAATTTCCACGTTCAGGTCGATTTCGTATTTTTCTGGTGGTCGGGCAAGAATTTTTGACACGACGGTGTATAGAGTCTAACCTCACCTATTACGGGTTCTTCCAAACAACTCTGGGGTGAGTCAGTCAGTGAGTCAGTGAGTGGGTATTCAGCTATATATATTATAATAGTGTGAGTGGGGTGACGTGATAAAGCTTTTATAGTGTATTATGTTCAGAGCGGGGCGAGGTAACGTAAACACATTAGCAGCGAGCTTACTGGGATACTCAATTACCTTTGTGGGCGGAAATAGGCACGATTTAAAACCGGTTTTTCGTAATTTTTCTCATGGGTTAAGGTAGGAATTCGTACAGTTGCCTAAGAACTCTAAGAAGTCTAAGTACCTAACAATATGTACAACTTCTCAAGTGGCTATCAGATAAGAATGTATGGAGGTATTGTAAAGAGAAATGTTTGCTATTCACTTCAGTAGGCGCAAATGACCAGCAGCGGCGTTAGGGCCACTGACACCCCGGGCAGTAATATTTAGGCGCCCACTTAAGGACAGTATTGAGGGTACACAGCCGGTGAGCCACGAGGCCGAGGCCCCAGACCTCAGCGCCCCCCAAATTTGGCGCCCCGGGCCGTCGCCCCATCGCGCCCCCCCCTAACGCCAGCACTGCAAATGACGCTATAATCTACAACGCACGGCGCACGAGTAAATTATGATGGTTTTAAGGGCACTGCGTATAGCACATGAGTAGGTACAGCGTTAAATTATCCCTTAATTAGCCATTAAAAAATATAATTTAGTCGATTGAACCATGACGTGTTTCAACGTCTATATTTAATGAAGGCACGGCTAAATCCCATGCATATAAGTGAACATGCCGCAAATACAAAAGCAGTCATCCGATAGTTTAGTCAATCTGTTGGCACTTCTGGGTCTAACCACACATACAAAATTATAAATATATGAATTATACTACGTGTACTTAAGTGAATATACAGTTTACGTTTGCATGATTTTTCAATTATGTTGACTATTTTTTTAATCAGTCCACAAATTTTGTTATGCGATTAAGTATCATTACAATAATATGTTTAATACTTACTTTCCTTTTCTTTATGCATTTTTAATTTTGCCTTGTTATTAAAAATCACTCTGTAAAGATCCGTTGCAGTGCTGGATTAGCCACGTAGCAAGAGTAGCAAATTGCTACGGGCCCCGCGAATTTGGGGGCCCCGCGCTCCAACGTCTGTCTGACAGTAATAAAAAAATATTAATTTAGATAGGAGCGTAAAATATCTTTGTAACAGTTTTGCTTTATTTAATACTCTAAACTAGAGAACCTAAAGCAAACCAAGGGCCCCTTGACAGAATTTGCTACAGGCCCCGCGTTGGCTTAATCCGGCACTGATCCGTTGCAGTCAGCAAAAGGCTTTATTTAAATAAATTTATCCATTTACCATTATTTTTTCAGGCGCTGACATGCTCCTGCGTGGCGATCCACGCCGTGAGCTTCAACACGGACGTGGAGACCGGCATGCTGGTCACCGGCACCTTCGTCGGATACCTGATCGTCTTCGCCGGAGCTGCTGCCGGTAACCACCTCTTTGATGACTTTACACATTGATCAAATCAGACGTTGCTTTGCGGAGATTCATACTCCACACGCACGAACTAAAATTAATTAGCTCGGTGTACTTCAACCACAAAAGTTGCGAGGTGATTGCGAAAATTCCGACGTTCTGAACTCGAGATTAGGTTTCGCAGTCACGGGAACAGTAAGATGGCAATTAAAGTTTTATATTCGCCAACTACACGCAACAATGTTTTGATTAATAAGCATGATCGCAATAAGAATGAAAATGAGAAATATTTTAAAAGTAACTAAAAAGGTTCACGTCGAATTATTGCTATATTCAAGTACTGAATGTGGAATAATTTTTTGAAATTTACGTTAAAACAAACATTTAAAAAAATACAATCGAATTGATAACCTGCGCCTTTTCTGAAGTTGGTGAAAAATCGAATAAGAACGATTAGTGCCCTCATTTTGTTAGACTGTCAAAAAATCTGCAAGTGGCTGAACACCCAAATAAAAATAGACCGCCGATTTATATTTTGCCATAGTTCATCTGATTTTCATTATCTATACTTACCATAATATTCTATGATTAACGCATTATTAATCGGGTCAAAAAGCATTATACATACTTATTTGCAATTCCTATTTGAGTAGGTACTTCGTTTCATTCGATTGTCTTGTTTAAAAATTCGAAGCCAAAACCATCAAGTTTTGGATTCTCTAAGGTTTTCCAAGTACCTATCTTGAGTTTCTTTAAAATTATTGACTTTATTTTTTCAGGTTACATATTACAGACGCCCTCCCACAAGCGCATTGACATCTTCTACACTTTGATCGGAGTAGGCCTTTTCGTTGCCAGTGGCGCCATCCTCATTGACAGGTAATCATATTGCTTTTATTCTGCCAATAGAAACGGAGTTCACTTAACGATCACTGTTTTGATTCTTCCCTTCACCGTATCTAAACATTTATATTGACGCCTACAACAGGATAAAAAGAACTTAATGTATTAAAACAAGGTACAAATATGGCACCATCAGCAGCTCTATTGTAGAAGGTTTCATAAAACACGAAAGATCAAATTTAAACTTCTCGAAAAACTTTAGGTCATAACTGCATCGTTGCAAGTTCTAACGTTCTCATTTCCTATTTTCAGGTACCACAACCACACAAAGACCGACGAGGTGAAGAAGATGTTGGCAAAGGCCTCTCTGTCCATCATCAACGGAGGAGTTCTCCTCATCGACGCCATTATCACGCAGCGTGGCGGTTAATTTAAAATTAATCTTGCATCATAAAGCACTACTATAAAAACAATTGCTAACTTATAACAGAAAAATTGAACTCTGTCCAAAGAACCACCTGATAACAGGTGTTATCGATACCTCAGATATTATAGTAATAGAGCGAGAAGACGAAGACGATTGCAAAACTGTTCCATTCTAAACTTTAAGGCTCACCTCTAGTGTGTCAGTTTTCACACATTACAAGTTATAGTTTCAAAAAGTTAAATAGTCGTTTGCACAATTTTGTACAAGATCTATTCAATAGGTATGTGACTTATTACTTTATAGCGATGAGCAAGAAAGGAGCAATTTTATCAAATATTTTGAAAAGCAAAAACGTCTCCACTTCATTGAGAATAAAAAGAAGACTTATCATTTTGTGACACACCCTGTCTTTAATAACAGACAACAGTGCCTCGGCTAAATATTACGTAATAATTAGTTATTATAAGATATAGTAGTATTTATAACTTATTTTTGAATATTCATTTAACTTCTAAGACGTATTGTGTAAGACTTCAAAGTAGAGTCACAATGGCATTTAATGTTTTGTACTATTTTACATAATTAAAGAACTTCGAATTTTTAATGTTCTAATCGCCTGTGTCTTTGCGATATTTTATATTCTACATTTATTATATAAATCGCTATTAAATCTTTGTTTAATATTCTTAATTTATTTCATTTTTTAAGTAAGAAATAGTGTACGAGAATGGGATAATTTATGAATATGGTGAAAAACTTTGATACCTAATAGTAATACGAACAAAGTCTCCGATCGCGTTGTCAAGACAAAAGCAACACAGCTACGAATTGGTGAAAACTGCTGCACAAAAATCGATTCAGCAGTGGACAGAAAGACAAACCGGGTCATTATCGGCTTTGTGTTGAAAAGCATTATGATGGTGCGGATTTTCTGTAACAAATTTGAAGTAAAAATACAGGATTTTCAAATAAACCTACTCAAGCTCAATAAGACACTAAACTTGATAAAATAAAATTCGCTGTGATTTCGGTTCTAGCTAGTGGAATACTTCGGACAGTGGCATGAAAGTAACACAGAAATTGCATCATTAAAAAATATAGAATTTATTATATATTTTACTATGAAATCTTACCATCAAGCCTCACTTGCACTCACTGCGGTACTAAAGGTATGATTAGGCATAACAACGCACTTTGACTTATCATTTATTTTTGGGAAAATTATTACCTTTGTAGCTCCTTCAGGAAATTGACACTTGCTAAGCAATGATCAATGTGTCAAACCTTTTGTAAATGTTATTAGTACTGACGTATCAAAAGGTGCCATAAGATTTATGATCGTACTATACGGCACGTAGGTTCATTATTTTAATAAAAAGCATACAATTTTGTATCAGGCAGTCCTTGCATGTAGGACGCACGTTGATAAAGCTCAAGCAAATATTTAAAAATGAAAGAAAAATTTGTGCAGCTGATTTTAGTGTTGTTGTTCACTTCTAGTGAATCTTCTGAATTGATTGATGAGGCATCTTATATTTCCAATTCAGAGTTTGAACATCGTGTACAGACATCAGTGGTTTGGTGGCACAGCGACCCTGGAGACGTAGCGGCTTTTCTTTCAAAGTATCATGGCTCTGTGAGAACATTTTACATCGATGCACTGATATTGAATGAAACCATATCCTTCCAACAAACCGTTCTTTTTATAACCACATTCGATGAATTCCTTTATGTCGTGAACAAAATGGACACTAAAACCAGAATTCCAAGCAAAGTCATTCTGATACTAACAACCCCCCAAACAGATTTTGAAGAGAAGAAACTTATTTTGAACTCAATTACAGGAACTGCCTGGAAAAACGATATTACTAATTTAATAATTATGAATTTCGATAGCGTAAAACAAAGTGTTGAAATTTATACATACATTCCCTACAGCAGCGGCAATGGTTGTGGAAATACATCTGCAGTGAAGATGGACCCGAAGAAAGATGAATTGTTTCCAAGAAAGTTTAATAATTTTCATAGATGTGAAGTTAAATATGGAGGTCGTACAGTTTATCCATATTTTATGTGCACGAATAGCAACCAAACGACTGGTGAAAATGGTGGCATTTTCAGAAAGATATCTAAGATCATATTTGAACGCTTAAATACTACATTGAATGTTATATGTACCAAAGAAGCTAAAGGAAGTGTAGACGGTCCCGACAGCAAACTAATTCAGAAAGAAGTTGATACTTTTGCGCTTCTGTTCCTTAATGAGACTTATTATTTTGCGATACAAACATTAACTGTAGTATATTTTTGTGAAATATCTTGGATCGGACCACCGCAACGTGAGATTTATGCTTGGGCCAAAGTGATTTTCCCTATGATAAGCAATATTACAGCTTTACTCGGCGTCGCATTTTTAGTGACATCTTTTGTTCTAAAAGTTATTCATAGAATTGAGCCCTGCAAAGGCAAGAAAAAATATCCTCAAATAATTTGGAACACTCTAGCAATTTTCTTGGGACAGCAAGCAAACTACGAATCGAAGTCGATGTTAATGAATTTGATGTTCTTGCTCTGGATTTGGTTTTCTCTAATAGTGAGTCTTATTTATCAAGGAGAACTCGTGCGAGGACTGCAGACTCAACATTTGGAGCCGCGTTTCGGGACTTTAGAAAATGCTATTAAATCATTGGACGGCTACGGCGGGTCACTATTGATGCTGAATTACCAAAAAGGAACACCCAATGAGGCTAATTTCAAACTGTTGCCGTATCAAGCAGTAGTTTCGTATATTCCTGAGATAGCGAATGGCAAACGCTTTCTTATAGCTACCGATAAATTGAGGTATAAGGGTTATAAAAATTTGCAATTCTTAGACCAATCTATAGTTCATTTGCCGATGGCAATGTGCGTACGACCGCGTTGGGGTGCGGCTGCTGAGATAGACTCCTTACTGTTAAGATCAGTGGAAAGCGGTTTTTTTGAGAAGCTGTTCCGCGATTTAGAAGCGGATATAACAAAGCAGGTGGTACGCAGTTCCTCGCAACCACAGAGCTTCGTAACTTTGGATTTAGTGACAGTAAGCACATGTTTCTATGGTTTAGCAATTATGTATGTAGTATGTACTTTGATTCTATGTATTGAGATTTTTCATGATTGGCTCTTAACTCCATCTATAAGGGGCGTGTTTGAAGCTAGAAACAAGAGTCATTTATCTTAGCTTTTTAGTCTCATGATGACATGATGTTACATCATGTAAAATGGAAACCTACCGGTAAAGCCTATGTATTTTCTGCTTTTCAAGTGTGTAATGAATAGGAGGATGTTGATCAGCTTTGTCATTTAAAATCTTTACCACACCGCGGCGTCGTACACCGTCTCGTAGGCGTCACGTTTTCTCACCGTTTTTTCATACATTTTGTTGCGTAAACGCACCGTCAACGTCTTTTACGTACCGGTGTGGGCGCACCTTTACACGGTTCGGGCAGTAGCTAGAACATGGTTCCATTGCGAATGTGAACACCAAAAACCTTCCAAAAATTAGATTAAGTGTTACTACAAAAATCTTATGTTAAATGATTCTTGTAATCTCGCCAGCAAAACAGTTATTTATGTTTTAACTTGACTAGTTGGTTACCAAAATACCTGCTTTAGTTAGTGGCAGACCAACAGACACCGGCAATTAGGCTCATGCTTTAGCCACTGTCAATTGGACGTAGTCGATTAATTATTCTGCACAACTGAAAATACATATAAATATAGATAGAGCAACAACATACTCCATGTAAAATTAGACATTTAGCTGAAGAGCAATCATTATAAGCGGATTAAAAGTAATTCAGAATAATATTACGAGCATACTGGGTGACTTCTAAGTCGTGAACAAAAACTACGTTTTCCGATAAGGGTGCCAAAATGGCCAATGAATTAAAACAAAATAAGAACGTATCATCATCTGGTCACCCTACTTGGCCCTATTCAATCCGAACAGATAATGCTATGACGTGTAACAGATTGGCATTGTCAATGATATTTATCAATATCACCAGGTTCTAGCCAGTAGTATGAAGAAGGTTTTAGTTAATTAATAAGATAACACTTCAATTTAACGTGGGTAACCAAAAGTTATGACAAATTATATAATTTTATTTGGAAAATTAAAGTCAACAGATTCACAAAGTATTATGTGCAAGGGTTTAGTTTAAAAAAGTTTTTTCTCTTCATGACTTAGAAGTCACTCTGTGTAATACCTACTTGGAAAATGAGAAATATAATGTATTTTTTATTGAATAAATAACAAACTAAACTAAACTATGATTGTATATGGAAGATAATAAGTGCGTGTTCCACGTGGCCTATTTTTAAAGTAAGCATTATCTTTGATTTCATTTTTTTATACGACCAGCCAGCCCGCCTGAAGTTTCAGTGCACGAAAAATTTTCAGTGTTCTAAAATATGCAGTGGCCACATACGGCAAGCGACAATATCTAACAGTACTGAAGCGCAGCCATTCCCAAGTCAGATGTACAGTAGGCCCGTGAAAAACTTGTCTTTTATTATTAACTAGCAGTTGCCCGCAACTTCGTCTGCGTAGAATTCGTTTATCGCTATCCCGCGGGAATCACGCAATTTTCCGGGATAAAAAGTAGCCTATGTGTTATTCCAGACTATAATCTATCTATGTTCCAAATTTCATCCAGACCGGCCCAGTACTTTTTGAGCCTATTCATTACAAACATACAAACATACAAAAATAGGTACAAATCTTTCCTCTTTATAATATTAGTATAGATAAATCATTTCAATGTCAAGGTTAGGTTACCATTTATTTTTGTCATGTGGAATCTCAGCTGGGGAAACAGGGGCCGCGACCAGTAGATAGCTCTTATAGACAATATATACATAAAATCACACTAAATGCTGATTTCAAGCGGTTCCTAACAGTGGTAACAGTTGGAATAGGAGCAGTCTCGGAACACATTTGCCGTGCCCCGCGTCCTTACTAATCTTGTCTGATTCTACCGCAGCAGTTTTTAAATTATTCTATACTGACGAGCACAAATAACGGGTCAATTGCCATAGAACGTTGTATAAAAAGTGACCTTTTATTCTTGCTCGTCAGTGTATTGCGATCAGCTACAATGATACCAAAAGGAAGATAATTCGGCTCTCTCTCTGTGGATTATATCCACATTTAAGGAATCCTACTTAGGTAGCTACTGATTTTACTAATAAAAAATCACATGGTTACCTTGGTGTGGTGAGTGTCTTAAAGGTCGTTTATAAACGTTAGCTTTACTTTTTAGATTTTTCTATGTTCTAATTTTCACTGACATTTAGAAATCTAATTTCTAACGGCAAAACCGTAAAAGTAAAACATAAAAATCAAGAAATAAAAATTCTTGATTCATTTGATAGTACCAAACGTTAACTCATATAACCAAAGTCGCACGAAACCAAAACATATTTTCTAAATTAACATCCAAATTAAATTCACCAGCGAATTTCCATGCACGTCGATTACAATCAGGTAAATTGTCTGTCTGAGAGAAACTTGCAAACAGCGGAGAGAACTCCATTTACCGATGAAACGCAAACAGGTGAGGCAACCATGATCAAGGCGAAGTTGCGTTCCGGCGCATAATTAAGATTGCAACATGAACATCTTCGATAAGCGTCGCGTATACGTGCTATTCGAGAGGAAAGTTCAGGGACCCGATTTTTGAAAGCACATGTGAGAAAATACCACTCGAAAGTGACGAAAAGTTCTGCTGAATTTGAAATACGAGTAGCTTAGAAGATACTTACGGCTCTCATTATTCTTGTGAACTAGTCAAAAATTTGATTAGAGTTGTAGTTTTGAAGATATAAATAGATTTATACAACTTTCGAACGGTATTTTCACACATGTGCTTTCAAAAATCGGGCCCCTGATAGCATTTCAGCAAACGGCATAGAAACACGCTCATGCCTGCTATGGGATCAAACATAATCTTTGGTTCTTGAAATATTCAGTTTTTTATTTTTTATATGAATAGGAAGGCAAACGAGCAAGTGGGTCACCTGATGGTAAGTGATCACCACTGCCCATAGACACCCGCAACCCCGGAGGGATTGCAGATGCGTTGCCAACCTAGAGGACTAAGATGAAATTCCTCTTGTGCCTGTAATTTCCCCGGCTGTCTTACTCTCCACACTGGAACACAGCAGTGCAAGCACTGTTACTTAGCGGCAGTTACGGTTCAGACTGTTTGTATCCTGTCCAAATTCCTACTAATATTATAAACTAGCTTCTGCCCGCGACTTCGTCTGGAAAACCGCATCAAAATCCGTTGCGTAGTTTTAAGATCTAAGGATACATAGGGACAGAGGCAGACAGATAGTGGAAAGCGACTTTGTTTTATACTATGTAGTGATGCAAAAATTTGTGAGGATGTACGGATGCTTGTTACTGTTTCACGTCGGAACGGTTGAGCAGAACAGGAAGAAATTTGGCGCAGATATAGATTATAGTCTGGTATAGCAGCATAGGCTAGTTGATAACATATGCAAGTATAACGAAAACAGGTGACCCCCCAGGTTTATTCATTAAAAAAAAAACAAACTTTGCATAACAAAACTATACGTATGTTTTCTCTTCGCCTGGCAACTTTTTAGGGCTCCTTAGTCAACAAGGAACCCTTATAGTTTCGCTATATCCGTCCGTCCATCCGTCTGTAGGTATGTCTGTCCGCGGCTTAGCTTAAAGATTCTTAGTCCTAGAGAGCTCAAATTAACATATTAACATTGGCATATTCACTACGCCGACAAAGTGGCAAAATAAAATCTTGAATATTTTTTTTAGTATAGTAATATTATAGTATGATCCCATATTGTGATGGGCAACTACGGGACACTGTATGTAAAGTCACTGGTGAATATGTTTCCATTAAACATTTACACAAACACTTGCATAAATCAAATACCTCTTCGACCGATGGATTTTCGGTAGGTATACAAAGCACTAAAATACCGGCAGCTAACGCTGATAATTGGATAATTCCCATATTTTTAACCATGGCTACCTGTATAAACAGATCTACATACATAAAGAATCTTATATAATAGGGCTTCCTGGACTAAGGCAATTTGAATTTCTAAGCTAGAAAATATGTTCAGTCCATTGCCTTCGCTAAAGTCAAGTCAAGGAAACTCCAAGTATGGAGCTATATGCAAATACGGCGGGAAATATATTAACATATTGACCAAAGGAATATAAGAATGAGACTATTCTTTCAAAAGGAAACTATATTTTCTGCATCGTAGCGAACCGATAGCAGACGGTAAATGGCCGACAGACAAAGACGTTTGTATATTTATGATATCGAAATGTTTTATTTTATTCCCTTTGTTGTTTCATTTTAATTACATTAAAAAAATATTTCATATTGACGACGATGGCCCAGGCATGTGAAAATAACACCAAAATAAATACGTGATAAGACAGGCAAATGTGTGCTACATACGAAGGTAACTATAATGGTACCTATATCGTAGCATTTGTATTTTTTATTAATATGTAAGTAATATGTACCTTTTGAAAGAAAATTGATAACCAAGCCATTTGAATAATAATACTGACTTCGTAAATAAGTTCTCAGTCTAAGAAGGCATTTACTGAACACAATACATTTGCGCCGTTTTTGTCTACGCCCCGTCTTAATGACTAGCCCATCATAGGGCTGCACATTTCCATGCAAATGAATGTGTGGTGCGTGGCCATATCTCCGCGGCGTATCTTTAATAACCATAAATCTACGAATCGCGCCGATCAATTATTTATGGCCTAGAAAAAATTAGGACACCATTTCAATTTTGGCGTTGAGAATTATTCATTGTTGTGGTTCCATTTTATTGTATGTACTAAATGTACTTACAATTGAAGACTTGCCGTGTACTATTTTACTGGAGGTATATTACAGGTGCATCATCATCATCATCATCATCATCATCATCATTACAGGTGCAGTCCGTGAGCTCTAAGATTTGAATTTTGGTTACCATCCGCCGATACAAGTATTAAATCCATAAGAGTGAGTAAGACAAACCCGAATGTCATTCTAAGAGCTCACGAACTACCTAAACCACAAGATACAACTAATGTAAAAAGGTGGTAAGCATATAAATTACTACAGTTGTTATTTAAATTACAGTACAGTACAGAAACAAGAGTACCTAACATTTCCTTATTTAAAGGAAACTAGAATACTGGAGCGGGCCTAGATAAATAAGGGGAATTAAGATAGCTGAATGACCTGCATCTGTCTGTACTAGAACGTGCATGGTACTGTGCCTCGTTTAGTGTTTTTTTTTGTATTTTGACTCTGGAAATAAGTTACAAATTCTTTAATTTTTTAGCCCGTACACTGTTTGTAACCCGTTTACTACTTAGTAAACTATTTTTTATTTTACAAGAGCGAGGGCTTTTATCAAATTATGTGCGGGTATTAGAGAATCGAAGAAATTTTTATTTGTTTTTGTCACCCATTCTTTCGTCAGTACAAGAGAAGCAGTAATCGAGGACGCATTAGATACATATTTACAACGCCTATAAATGTGTTATACTTCTTGCAGCGTTCCAAGCAATAGCCATAGGATATCTGTTGCCAAATAATGTCGTAAATACTGGGTAAGGTACTTCCACTTCGATGGCGCAAGTTTGCCAAAACATCAGGACGATTGCTATTTGCTACATTTGCTAAAATATGAGGCGCCCTAACTGTCTCACGAGGAGCCTAAAAATATCGATTCAGGTATGCCTTTGGTGGATATCAAATATTTTTAAATAATCTCATATGACACCACAGTTACTTCTCATACTGACCAATCTCATCTAAAACTGAAGTGAGGCCTTAGATGAGACGCCTTCTATCCTTAATCAAGAGTTAACGCGACCAATATATTCTGATTTGTTGGTACGAAAATCAGAATTATTTAAATTCAAGCAAGTTTCTTTGCACTGTGAATAAAGCTTTACTCGTCCAGCGATAGATCGACAATTAAAACCTCCCGCGAGACCGGCGCTCCAGAGATATCTATATACATTATCTATGCTCTAATTGCACACATTAATTGTTTAAATGACTTATTGGTCTGCGCGGAAGGGTAACTTTCTGAAATATGATAATAATTGCCGAGGACCTCGCCGGGAGGTTTTTGGCTCGAGCTCGTGCACGTAGATGTTTCCATCTCTGCCTTGCTACAGCTACTTAGGTATTTTACACAAAAAAATCACTGTTCAACCCAGTGTTTTTCCTCAGTTCTCTTTAAGTTGTACTCTGAATTGATATAATTTCATGTATGTCAATTCCTGTGACTATGACAGTAATTACTCGACTAGGAATAGCCTGAACTTCAATTATTGACACGCTTGATGAATGATTAAATCCCGCCGGTTTATTCGAATCATTTTACTATCAGGTACTTTAACTTATCTACAGGATAATATAGCTCGGTGTTCCAGCAAGGAATGCAGTAAAACTGCGTATTGGTTGTCCATACATCGTTTCACCTGATTTATGCACGTCCGGCTCACGTTAGGGCACCTATTGCCTATTGTTTCGGAGATTTATCACCCCTGTCGGTATTGGAGTCGTAGGCACAACAATTCACTTGGACACAGCGCCCCAATGATGGTCACACAGCAACAAACAGTACAGAGGGCTTGGTATATCACGGCTTGACGCTTCAAGGATGCTAACAAAAGGAACTTCTTCAGTGCAGGTATGTAAAATTAAACTGTCGTTAAAGGTTAAACACCTCCTCCGTCTTTCTTGTCTTTTTTGTTTGCTTAAAAATAGACAATGCCCTTGTGATTCCTCGGATTTTACGTGTTGTTAATTAGTGATGAAATTGATAAGTTGTGCCTTTAATTGGTTAATTCAGTCTTCAATTGTTTACAAGTCCCGATCCCGATAATGTATCGATGCTTTTGAACCAGCATTTTATTTTGAGTAGGTAGCTCGGGCGTCGTCGCCGTGTTATGCAAAAATATTTTTTTCACTCTGTTTATGCTACTTACTGGATACTACGGTCAGTTGTGACGTGGTATTGTCTGCTTATGCTTTATGCGGATAACAAATGAGCTATGGGCTGGAGTTGACTTTGTAAAGGCAATATCGTTTATCATGCGCGTATTGAAATTCTTATTAATTGCCTATTATTTTACTATGTAATTATTATTTATTTTGCCGTTAACAGTTAATTTAGGTTATTTTTCATCAATTGCGTTATTTTTCAATAAGTTTAGTACCTACTTAGTTTAATCTTACTACCTATGTCTAAATCACGAAATACGTTATAGTAAAACCAGTAAAACGTATGTTTTGTTTGTCTGGCAAGGGCAAATGTTAAAGTGACAAATAAATACCAACGAATGTTAAGTAAATATAATGACGACAAACGTTTATGAACATAGATATATATATTCTATTAAAGATCGGCAACGCAGTAGAAAGAGCGATACTCAAACATCAGTGCAAATAAATAGACGAGACGAAACCATTCTTCGACCCGCGGCGACAGTTCAGTCAAATATTTCGGTCTCGTTTTAGTTATTTCAAGGACGATCTAATCTAACGTAGTTAGTATACGCCACCTGTATGTTTATGAACAAGGTGATGAGTGTTTTAGAACAAGAAATGCATTGCAAATATTTTAACATTTTGTCATTTGTTTTTACCGCAGCTTTTTACCATGGTAAGAGACGAGGATACAATACTTAAGGTCGTAGATAGTTAAGTATACCTATGTTATTCTGCACAAGCTGTTGCAGTATCCAAGAGTACATTTATGTTCTCAAAACTATCTGTTCGCTACATATACGTCTCGAGCAGCCGCAGAGCTGTCGAACTGCTCGCTGTCGAGGAACAAGTTCACAAGAGTTGAGAGAAATATTACACATAATAAGAGTTAGCATTTATACGATAATTGACCTTTCTTGGGTGTAAGACATATTATCAACGGGAAATAGATCGCGATTGCTTTTAGACGCATTTGCAGGCATTATGATCCAGAGTGGATGAGTAGATTCGTAAAGGTCATTGTTGTCTATAGCTCGTTAGTAAAATGTTTTGTGTGAGTAACAGTGAATCTTTTAAATCTCTGGATGCTCTGCAAATAATGACGAGTCTGAATTCAGTTGATATGTAGATAGGTACGCTTTTAACATGAAATTATAGTACGAACTAAAACGAGAAAAAATAAAGGGTCTTTATTTTCAAAGGTACATGTGGCTGGCAAATTAAAAAACTTACAATAGGGTTGGCGGAAGTGTTGCGTTTGAACCGGTCCACTCTGGGCAACAACAATTGCCGTTGGCTAATATCAGACTCGAGGCGAGGGAGTTAAGGTAGGATATTAACCCTAACTTAAGTTCGTAACCACAACGATATTTTTGTATATCAAAACAACGGCTAAATAAATATATCGGTAGATTCGATGAACCGATCTATTTATATATATATTTTATTAAATAAGAAGCTTTACTTTGAAGTTTGATTTTTAGGCCATTTTCAACAAGACTGTCTTTGTCTTAGGGCAATTTATTTAATCTTCTATATTGTCAATTACTAATAAGTAGCCTCTGTCAACTTTAAAATATTTGTTCCATTCATTTAGTAAAGCAGAAATGTTAAACAAACCTTTTTGCACGGACCCCGACTCTTAATTCCCAGTCTGTGAGTTTAGACGCTCATTATGTTAATGAAATTGATTAAAAACGAATCAAAATAGGAGTCGCAATCAAGAGAAGCGAAGTTGGCGAATTTAAGTAAACAGTACTTTTGAACTAAGAAGGTCACGGATACAAAAACAAAAATACAGTTAGGACAGAGATGCATATTTTGCAAGAAGTCTTCAGTGCGGTTAACCTAACCACCTGCTTAAATAACTTCAAACAATCCTAAAAGACCTGGAGCCCGATTTTTGAAAGCACATAACTCGAAAGTGGTATAAATCTGTTTATATCTTCAAAACTACAGCTCTAATCAAATTTTTGACTAATTCACACGATTAATGAGAGCAGTAAGTATCTTCTACGCTACTCGTATTTCAAATTTAGCACAATTTTTCACCGCTTTCAAGTGGTACATTTTTTCTTGTATGAGAATCGATAGGGTAAACGACTCTGATTAAGAAAAATCCAAAATATTTAAATTCTGGAAAAATGCACATGTGGACCTTTTTTTGGAAAACGCTCTGTCATAGTGATACTGATAATGATTGCTTGTTAGTGTTTAAAACACGTTGCTAAAGTTTGGCAATGTCAATATGACAGCGCTCCATAGTGGCTCAAGAATTAAAGTTGTTGATCGTATGACAGAATGCAAAGTTACGGTGCCTCGATATAGGGGACGTATCTCTTTATTTCTATCTTCTACGGTCGACTGTCAATTTCCACGACAATTATTCTCCCTTTGACTCGATGACGCCTCAATTATTAAAATATTCCTTTTAATTTTGCTTCTCAGGATACTTCTGAGGGCCATGTTTGTTCTTTATTACGAAATCGGATTTGCTTTGTAAGGGGTTTATTAAAAGGTAACAGGATATTTAAATAGATGCTTAATGCGGACTCGCTTAGGTGCTTAGCTGCCATTATTTCTCGTCCGCGTCTCGTTATATAATATTCTGGTGCGTTTAAAAGGTAAAATAATCTCTGATATCTACTACGAAGCTCTACGAAGTCTACGGCGTAGATGGTTTTCGTAGCACTTCCACTATTGTGGCTTTTATACTTTGTAGCACACACGCGTAGTTTTAATTTGCATTTTCAATAATGCTTTTCCTCTTTGCATTAATATTTTTAAAGAAAGCAATGTACTTATAGTGGGGGAAGTGAGTACCTAAGAGTATTTCGTCGGACCGTTTCGGAACGAGCGGTCGAAACATTTTGAAACCATTATATCTTGTACTATAAATGATCGATTCTTATATTTTTTATATTTTCCAAATTTTGCAGGCATATTAGAAACTCGGTGTATATTTTATTTCGTATAGGTAAGTATGTACATACTCACCTATAACTTAATTTGGGAATCCAGATAGGTTTTATCGCAAAAAAAATTTTTTTGCACGTTTTAACTCAAAACATAATTTAAGCAGGTTTTTTTAAGCCTCTAGCAAAAAACCTCCAATTAAACTCTAAAAGGTGCACTTACCTTCAACATTTTGCTATTCCACGTATGGTGGCGTGCGGAGAAAACTCTATATGTGAATATACAATTTAGGAGATTGCGGCGCGGGAAGGGAATGACAATATCCCACGAAGGGAACTATATCACGTTTTCACAGTATAAACTAGTAACTGATCTACATACAATGCGCCGAGTATGTTTCTTCCGCGCCGCCCGCTCTTTCTAGCCTTCCTTCACTCTCGCCCGTCCGTCCAGATGAGACCGAGTGTTTCGGAGCCTCTAGACCCCATTTAAGTTCTGATACAAAAAACGTTTTGGGGTCCGATTTTTGAAAGCACATATGTGAAAATACCACTCGAAAGTGGTAAAAAATTGTGCTAAATTTAAAATACGAGTAGCTTCGAAGATAATTACGGCTCTCATTAATCTTGTGAACTAGTGATTAGAGCTGTAGTTTTGGAGATATGAGCTGATCACCTTCGAGTGGTACTTTCGAGTGATGTGCTTTCAAAAATCGGGCCCTTGAACGCGTTCGCGTAAGCGTACCTACTTATTACTTAGTTACTTATATTGGAAGTGCAACTAAAGGCAAGCAATGCCAACAAACGAATCCTAAAGCTTAAGACATTTAAACGAGAACGCCTTCAAGACGATTGATGCGACAAGAAACTTAATCTCATTCGAGACATGCCGCACATTTCGCTTCTTAATGAAATTTAAAGGTTTAGATAACATGACTTGTATGTATTGTCCTAAACACAGGCTTGCTTAAGTTTCTGTAATAATACACTTAATATTTCCCATGAAACTAAGAACTAAACTAAATTCAATAAACATCAGTTTTGTAATATATTCAATAACTTTATAGCATTGTTAAAATGTTTAATAAACAACAAAAGAGGCTTGAAGCCATAAAATGTTATAGCAAATAGGTATCCTAATATTTCCGTACTATTCATATTCCTGTTTTTATGGGGGACCGACATATCTTTGTGTTTCTCCGCTTTTATGCGACCTTTACGGGACATCGTCAAGTACACTGACCCGCGAAATTCGTTTAGCTTCCAGTTTTACGAGTTACTTTTCCTTTATTACGAACGCAATACTGATACTATTACCAGATAATATTTTTTAGGTGTGCTTTACTTACACTTTCTTAGTACTTACGCTTACTCTTATATTTCAAACATTTCACAGACAGACAACGAAATACTCATCATTCATATCAGTCACGAATGTTATAAGTATTTAAGTACGCATTTATTTATTGTATTTATTTACCCATATAGTGCCAGTTTCACTTTAGCATGGATTAAGTAATTTCACATAAATTGACGAGCGAGGGAATGGGCATAGGAATCATGTTATAGGTGTCATGCGATGCGGCTAGCAACCCATCACTATTTTGATCCCCCTTTCCACCTATACGCCCACAAACATGCTAAACGTGGCTTTAAGATCTTGTTACCTTAGTATGTATTTTAATTGTTCCATGATATTCTATTTAAGCATTTAAATATCTCAGCCAATCATTAGATCCTTTTGACAAATCCCCGGAAAACATTCTCGTATATTAATACAGTTTTGTTGCTTATGTTTCAAATAGGTATCAAGATAATTGCTGAATTCAGTTTCAGCGACACCAGTACCAAGAAACAATCAAAATCTCTCTATTGTCTGATTCCTAATAATTGCCTAATTAAATCTCAAACAATGTCTAATATGCGCAACATTGTTTTCGCCGTATTTTCATTTGTTGTGGCTATTTATATAAAAGATCAATGAAACAAGAAGACAAGGTCAAATCATTTTAATTTTAATTTATAAACAATCAACAGAAACACGCTTCAAAAGCATTATATAATTATGTTTCCATACCTACTTACAACATTTTACACATTACACAATGTAGGTACATCTTTGGCAAGTCGACTTTTCTTACAAACACTCATGTCCTTAAAACGAAATAGTTAAGTAGAACTTACGCCTAACACAGCGGCACTTAAAAATAATTTAATAAATACACATATACCGTAGCGACTGCCAGCGTCAAATCATAGTAAGGTATTATTTAAGCTTGCATTTCGATACAACAAAATTGCAATAATTTTATTTTATTATGGCTTAAACTTCTTGCTAAGCGGGGCCAGATTTATACCTACGTATAACCATTAGGTACTAAAGGTTCCCATACAAAAATTATGTATATTTTAAAATGGTTTTAACATAAGCGGTTAGAATTTAACGCGTTATTAAATTAATTCCAAGTTCCAATGCTTCGAGAGTTACATATTAAATAGGTATTGTGTAACCTTTCAAAGCCAAGACTCCAATGTTAGAACAAACATACATCATACGCTTTTTGGGCAATATGTACCGTTTACAATCAAATCATTACCTTCTAAGATATTTAGCACCAACGATTCACAAATATGTTAAACTTTAATTAATGTAAAAAATCATTTTGACTTGAAATTATACAGACTATCATTGGGAGAAGGCAATCATTTGATTATTAAAAGAAAACAAGCTTTTTAGCTATATGAATTTAACTTGATTTTGGAATGATTTCCTATTTCTAAACACAAAAGCTGCCGTTTACACCTTAGAAACAAAGAAGTCACAATTTGCATTGCATGTACAAACTCTACTTAAACTATACAGTCACCTCTACGTCTAGCGATATTAATTGACGAACGAATCAGTAAAGTATTATGAATATAATGTCGATTTCATCATCAATTTAGTGTTGTTAGACGCAGATGTGACTTGGTTATTATATCTAGATAAGCCGTTGAATAGAGCATAATATTACTACGCCACGAGATCTACTAAACCGATTAGTTTTTCAGTTCTCATTGAATTGGTTATCGTCACATTTTAAAATATATATACCTTTAGAAAGTTAGTAAACAAGTAAAAACGCTTTCAAATCTGTATTATATTTAGGAGACAAAACTATAAAAAGACGATAAAAGTTTAAAAAAACCGTGTGCTATTTCACTAAATTATCCTTTCAATATCTAGCCTCTAAACAAATAAAAAGTACCTAAATAACTCAAACATATTAATCAGCAAATATATCACACGTCTCTCTGCAACTATGATATGTGTTTTCTTGAGCTTCCAGCTAGAGATTACGAAAACTAAAAGTAGCAAATAATCTTAAAACAATAAAATTACATTATAAATTACACTATTATTATGTACAGCGCATTGCATTACCACGTTTACCACAACAAAGTCATCAGTAGACCCAATTATTTGATAGTTCTTAAACTTGATATTTATGTAAGGTCTATCAAATTATTAACGCCACCGTAACAATGGGGCTCATTACCAGCCCCAATCAATAATTTAGTACAATCAAAAAATATTTACAGCAAAATTAAGACATCTACAAACACTTCCCACCAATACTGATTCCAATTTACATAAACTTATTTTGGTCTGTGTATTGTAAGAGTCAAAAGGTATTTTTGGCATGTACAATGGCTTTTATAACTTAAACAGCGTCAGTGGAATGACTTCAAAACATGAATTTCACCCAATGTCATTTGGATTATCTTTGGCACTAAAAATCTTAAGTCTAAGTCTTCTCGGCAGACCAGACTGGTGGCCGTGACCGTCATAGCTCCAACCACATTGCATTAGACATTGCTCTTTATAGGACCTTTTCAACCATCCAAAATATCCCATAAAGAATAGGTCTAATATTTAATAGCGAGTCGTTTCAAAATCACCATACATTTATTTTGCTTTATCACACGCGATATCACTCTTATTAGTCCCTTGTCCATCACAGCCTCAGCCTATTTTGGCAGTTACAATACTTTTGCCATGTCGTCAAAATCTTGTACGTTGCGGTTCTCGGATTGGTCAATGCATTTTCTGATGGCATCTAGGATAATGACGACTCGTCGGTCGAGTGCCGTCAGGTGCGGTTCCCACAAGACAGGGGACACTGGATCCGAACTCATAGCGTCACGGAGGGCCGCCGATAAAGGCTTGCCGTTGTGAAACCTAAGTAACAAAGAATGTTTAATGTTAAAATGTAATACGATCGTTATGAGTATAATTAAATCTTTTAAAATGAATACAATAATTTCCAGTTGCTTTATTGCAATTAATGACCATCCGCTCTAGCGCGTAATCAGAAACAATGTCAAAAATAAAAAAAATGCGAAATGACGAACTTAACAACTAGTGGATGAACCAACTATTTCGAGGCATTGGACGGAAGAGAAGCAGTAAACTAAAGTAGGTAGGTGGATAGACGAGAGAGTATAGACGATTCTGAATGAGTGATGAACTGATGTAAAAATTTGAGATTATTATACGACCAATAAAACATAGACAACAGAATGAGCTATTTTAATAAATAGTGGATGGTATTACTAGTAGCGGTTGTAGTAGTGGTCACTGGCTTACTTGAGTAAGGAAGCGAGGGTAGTGTGGCGCACGAGGCAGCACTGGAGCAACGGAGCCAGGATGCTTAACTCGTCGTGGTGGGCCTTCCCGAAGGCGCGCCCCTGGTCCAGATGCAGAGGGAAAGTCTCGTTCCCGAACATTCTGTAACAATACCGTTTGATTGGTAATTTCAAGCGAGTCAAAAAAGAATTGCTTTTTCACGCCAAGCCTGGCCTGTGCTTTGGGATTAGATAACGAATTACGTTTAATACGAGTGAAACACATTCTGCTTCTGCACACCTTGGAGCATTTACACGATAGTCCTCATCTGACTTTGTCACTTAGATCATCAAGATACGAACGTATTGGGCTTCAAGTCGGAAAATAGTCTATTACTCGTAGTTAATTTATTTCAGTGCATACTTGAATGTCTCGTAATGGTGACGGTCCATGTTGCCCGTGAGGAAGTCAAAGATGGACATGTCCATGAGGTCAAGGAGCCGCCGCCCGCTGTCATACGGAGGCGTTGTTTTCACCTGTCGAACAGAAATTAAGTAAGAAGGAGGGATGCTTCTGTCCTCAAGAGATCCGTTTGTTTTTAATTTGGTATTAGTCAGAATCAGAATAGAACTGCCCTCTCTCAACAACAAGCGCTCCGTAAAATCAGTCCGTATTCGACCACAGATTGACTGAATTTCTAATTTTCATTTATAAATGTGAGGTTCGTTTTAGTTTTAATTTTATTAATAAAAATTGTGGTTTTTTTTTCAGTAGGTAAGGTTTTTTTTTAATTGATTAAAGATCTTAAGACTGTTTTGTATACGTATGTAGGTACACAACAACATATAATTATAATTACCGTTAAACAATAATCAGATTGCAGTTCCCACTGGGCTTTTCGCCTTTTATGGTAAGATCGTCTCCATGGATGCCGCCATACCTGCAATTTTAGAATTTTGCGAAATAATTACAATGGTAACCAGCAAAGAATTGTATACGTAAATATTAATTCTACGCTTAACTACTAGGAAGCACGAAGCTATATTACTGATTAAACAATTCCAACAACAATGTTATGTCAAAAGTGTTATAACAAATTTGAAAAAAACATAATCCTACTTTTGGGCTCTTCCGCAGTCGGGTAATTAAGAACAGCGATGTTATTAAGCAGTCGGATGGAAAATTGCAGTGTGGATGGAAGTAGTTTACGAACGCTTCTGTAAAATTACCCTTATTTTGCTGCTAATGTGTGCTATTCGTTTGAAATGTTACACGCTCTAAGTTACTGCTCTCATTCAATAAATATATACAATTTGACACATCATTACATAAACTAGGCTAATAGAAGTCAATGCTGAGGATGAAATTTCGTTACCTACCTACTATCCTAGTAAGGTTGACCAATAAAATAAAAAGTTAGTCGGGTACGCAAAAACTATTTCACTAATTTCAAAATTTGTTATTTACGAGTAACTATGAAAATTCAACATCTTTGCTATTTTCAACAAGAAACTATACCGTGAGACACAATCATAATCACACAAACGGATAACTCACCGCCGCCCTCACTCGCCGGGGCGAGCACTCCAAGAGAAGGACTACGAACTAGTCCGAAACATGTCGCGCAACACTCGACTTTTATACGTGAGCTGTCCGTTTTTGTAATTATGATCTTTGCCATTTCCTTAAGTAATAAGATGCAATAAATTCCATTTCATCGTTAACTGTATCTAAGGCAGTTGATAGCTAATGGTAATGGACTGTATAAAGAGTAAATAGAGGATGATGGAAACCTTCTAAATGTAATAATATTTAATTATTTAAAGGCAAAAATATATGACAGTAATTCCAACAATGGTGGCACAAGGCAGACTGACTGGAGGCGACAAGTATCAAAAGATAAAACAAGCCGCAAACCAGCCAGCAGCCAACATCATAGTGACTGCAGTTTCCATCATAATCTAAAGTCAAAACTACTGGGTACTACCATTACTTCCTGTAATTCGTATCGGGGCCACCTTATCACCACACATCTCAATTAATTCTTAGAGCTCACCTTTCGTTCTGCTAAATCAGAAGACGGCAGGAATGCGGCAAAGCTTCCCTCCAGCATGTCTGGGTTCCCGCAGATGGCGTGCCCCGTGTCGCAGTAGTACGAACACTTGCCGTGGAAGCAGAAGTTGTTGGCCGGCGACACGAAGAAAGTCTTTAGGATGTCGCCTTCCGTGACGTCGTAGATTTCTGTTGTCATGTTGAGTACGCGGCCTGCTACAGGCACCGTGCGGCGGAAACCCAGTATCCTGAAGAAATTGATGCGGTTCATATTTCCAATGAAATCAGAGCAGTTTTTTCTGTGCCTTAGGTGTTTTCATTGTAAGTTCTGAATTTGTTGACATATCAAAATAAAAAGCGTTAATGCAAAACGCCTACTGAAGATCCTTCTTAAACGCGAAAGTCTTACAATACAATACAATAACTCTTTATTGAACACCACATATAACAACCAAAACAAAAAAAAGGTATCCAGAATATTACAAGGTAACAATAGGCGGCCTTATCGCTACAGAGCAATCTCTACGCTGATGATCTATTTTTCATGTCTGTTTTTTTTTCTTGTTTATTTTCTACTAGCGACCCGCCCCGGCTTCGCACGGTATATTATGCATGTATTATACATATAAACCTTCCTCTTGAATCACTCTATCTATTAAAAAAACCGCATCAGAATCCGTCGACTGGTTTTGAAGATATAAGCATACATACGGACACGGGGACAGAAAAAGCGACTTTATTTTATACTATGTAGTGATGATAACATTGTGTACCTATATTCTCTTATATTTGTGTGTCTTGCAAAAAGGAATAAATGTCTTCTTTCTTTCTTTACCACTGGACTGGAGAAAAGAACAGATCTGAGCAGGTCTTACACGAAGAACCGAGATAATATTTCGCTCGCGTCATCCAGCATCGTAGGTATTTTACAGGCATCTTAGCCAGTAGGTACTAGCACAGAATTGCCTAATATGGAGGATTGTAGGTACAGAAAATCCTAGCTATCTAGTCCCTAATGAGGAGGGATGTTAGAGAGACGCTTAAAATTTTGCACATGATCGTACAGCAAAAAATAACAACTTTCTTACCTATCGAGATGAAAGGCAGCTATTTCCGCGTTGTGTCTTTCATAGTCAGAGAAGTAGAAATGGTTTGGTAGCGTTTGGACGTCTCTTGCAAATCTGTAAAGATAAAGGTTTTTATTGTTAGGTATATTAAGTTTTCATTTTGTTAGTTGATTGTTAATACGTTTAAACACACACACACATCACACATAAATCACGTCTTTATCCCTTACGGGGTAGCCAGAGCCTAAGGTAACAAGACCTAAAAGCCACGTTTAGCATGATTAAAACGCATAATACATTAGATTAATGCGATTGATTGATACGTTTAAAATAAGTTTCAAATGTTTTTTCTAAAAATCAAAAAAAGGAGGAAAGACATTGTTTATAAAACATTGAAAGATATGAACAATATTAGGAAAGAGTACAATTAAAAGTTGACGCGAACGGCGCGTGTCTCCACTCAAAAAATACATACGGCTACCCGCAACGCTGCTTTTCAATGGCACCTACCGTTAAACTACGAGTATAACTAACTAATCGAGGGAATGGGCGAAAGTCTTAGGAATCAGGTTATAGGCGATGTGGCTAGCAACCCATCACTATTTTGATTTCCCTTTCCAGCTATACGCCCTTAATCATGCTAAACGTGGCCTTAAGGTTTTGTTGCCTTAGGCTCTGTCTACCCCGTAAGGGATAAAGACGTGATATATGTATGTATAACTAACTAAAACCTCTCTTTTTGCCTCAAAGCCAAGATGATAAAGCGATGATGTGATAACGCACGAACTTGGCTCTGGTTGCTACCAAGTACAGTAATCGTGATTTATCTGAATCAGTATTACATAATATTAAGTTCTAAATTTCGGGCCAGAAAACGAGATAGGTACTCTTAGGTCTTAGGATACTGAGTTCGATTTAATGTGAATTGAGTATTAATGGACCCCGTGATTTATTTATCAGGTTTTACTGACCAAGCTTATTTAGGTAGATGGTTAAACATGACCTACCAATAAATACGTACTAAATCGATTCGAAAGAGAAGGTGGCGGACGGACGTGACTGAGGTTTGAAAATAGTAATTTAGATGACTTATTCTAATTTTAGAAGTAACTATCAATTAGGAGTACTTTGGATAATGTAGGCGAGTACCTAATGAATATTTGCGAATGAAGAAGTTTATTTATTTTCGTAAAAACCAGGACGCTATTGTTTTTCTGCTTACAATAAAGATGTTTGTAACCTTAAACAATTCGCTTCACATAAAAATCAACCAAGTGACAAAAATTGAAACCGAGGGAAATAAATCCATAAAGTGAAGTATCCAATAACCTTCCCGCCGCGCCGAGTAAGGATCATGTCCAGTTAAATAAATTTATTGCACGGACATGTTTCTTCACTTAAATAATCATCATTTAAAAAAGCGACTGAAACAATAAAAAATATATATTTCCATTCGCGACTAAAAATAAAGATTAACATAATCTTGTAGATGATAAAAATACCGGACAGAAGGGGTTGCTATCGACTGTCGCGGAATCTATCGCTCCCGAGTGAATTGTACGACGGCCTCTAAGGCCTCTTGATATGTCGTCGGGGTATCCCCTCGAGTCCATAATTTACCTAGTAAAGCTACTGCATCCGTTAGAAAAGTAACCCGAGAGTTACATACGGAAATATCTTATCCACCGCCATCTATAGGTACTTATTCTAGGCCACTTATTTCTTCGGACGTCCCTACCGATTTTGTTTCCAGTCCCAATTTTTGCAAAGAGAAATATGGTAACAAAATAAAGTGCTGAAAGGGCTGACACGCGATATGCAATTCCTCTAGGAATTTAGCGCAATCCCCTCGAGAAGATTTTTGGATATTCCTTTTGCTTTGTTTATCACAGCGAAAATTGTTCTCTGTGGCCTTTCAAACCTCATATATTATGTAAGTATTGCACTACATTCGAAAAACTCAAAGCTATTATGAGAAAGAAATTTCGCAGTGAGGCTTTTGTGATTCTAACAATGGCAGTACATAGCAGAACTAGACGTAAACTCGTGTTGGGCGCGCTTGTAGTTTAATAGTACTTGTAGAGGAAAACTTGGCGGACAAGCCGCTAAGCCGATCGCGTGAAAGAAGTGCTTGGAAGTTTTGTGAATGGAACCGACGCACAACACTCGAACGGCTCTGTCACCTTCTCAGAGTGGGGAAGAACTCGCAAGGAAACTTTCTGCAAGTCGCTCGACTTGGGTCGTGCACCACTCGAAACTATACCTTTTAAACGGGACTGTATACCGAATAACACGTGAGTAATGGCTCGGACGCGGAAAGGTGTTATGCGACTAAGCGTAAATGAATCGACTCACCTCATCGGTTTGAAGAGCGCTTGAATACCGTTAGGGTAGTCGATAATGAGCTTCAACTGCGTCCCTCCTTCCTTTTGCTCTGTCAAAGATATCAATAATTAATAGAAACTGAAACACCGTTAAATTTAAATACAGCTCTCAATGTATTTAAGGTTAATCATCTTGCGCGCCGATATTCAAAGGGATTCTACCTGGTACTGAAAATAAACGGTGAACTATGAAATAAAGTCTTTCCAACAATGAAATCCAATTAACTGGTTTAAATATTTAAGTCCAATTTGAAGTAAAGGGCGAGATTGTTGTGGCACTATTGTCCGTCGGACCGCTAACCCCACAGCTGATTGCAAATCCGACTTCATTTAATATACATACCGCTCTAGCTTACACTCGCGGACCAAAGAGCCGAGCTTTGTTCTTATGCGTTCAATTATTAACAAATTATTAAGCTAAGTCATTAATTGGAGATTCGCTATCGTAGTTTTGTCATTCAATTACTCTAATATGTATAGCCAGTCTAATAATTATTCAACCTTAGAGCCAAATAAAGCTAATGAAAGTTTACAGTATTAAAGTTCTTGTTTTTACGTTAGCACACTTCGTGCTGAAATTTGAATAATAGTATCTGTTTATGCAGGAATACCATTTCATGGACTACACTTTTTATTTATTGGTTTCTGTTGATACCTAGAGTTATAATACTAAAATACAAAATTAATTGAATAAATATTCATTCAGCATCAGGGGCCCAATTTTTGAAAACACATATTATATATGTGAAAATACCACTCGACAATAGCGAAAAAACATGCTGAATTTGAAATACAAAAAGCTTAAAAGATAATTACATCGCTCATTAATTTTGTGAACTAGTTTAAAATTTGATTCGAGCCGTAACTTTGAAGATATAAACAGATTTTTACCACTTTCCAGTGATCTGCTTCAAAAATCGTTGTCCAGACTTCAATTGCTTTTGCAGAAAAAAAATCTTTCTACGTGGTGAAATAACTTAATAAAGAAAATTAAAGATGGATTAAAGTAAAACGGACTTAGCAATGAATTATAAAACAACCAAAGTGAGCAGGTATGGGATGAGCATCCGAAAGTAAAATGGACGCCAATAGCATGTAGGTACTATCCAAAGGACAATTGGTTCCCGGAACCCAATCACCTAAAGCTTGCATAATTAAAACTGCTACTTACTAACATACCTAATTACAGATCCAGTAAAACATTAAGTGAAGTAAGTACGTGATATTAACTCAATGCATGTACATGACATAATAATTATGCACTCAATTATTAAAACTCATAATTACATGGTTAAACCCATCACGTTAATCACTGTTCAACTATGACAGTGCGTAACTAAGAGCTAAAGGATTCAAGTCAGAAATAGTCAAAAATCAGAAGTTCTTATTATTGAGAGAGTGAATCTGAATGGAAAGTGTGATGCTATTATGGAAAGCGGTAGGTAGGACTAATAATAGTGCTATTCGATCGTAAAAGTGGCGCGAAAAAGGCACGGCACAAAGCAATTGATGTGACGGAGCGTACACGCCCTGCGATATTATAACTCATGCAGTATTACACTCAAGCACTAAATGTGAACCAGTATTGCCACAGTCAAAATTCACTTCATTTGAATCACACAAGCCGCTCTTATATCATATAATGATGTGATGGTGGGTATTTATTTGTGTTTTACATATTGTGTCCTCGATGTAGTATAACCGTAGATAAAACCATGGGACACAATAATAACAGTAATCATAAAATATGATTATATTAAAAATTCCAAAAAAAAATATTGCAACGTGTTTGTAAAATCATGAGAGATTTATCTCACGTGAACAAGGTGAAATGACGGTAAATACGTGAACAGAAATGAGCCATACTAATCGTGTCATTTGATTAAATATAATTGTCGAAAGGGTTTGAAACTTACCAACATGTAAGACTGGCATGGTGATCATATCCTTGAGAATCTTGTCCACGAGCGGCTCCCCTTCTTCGTAGAGTTCATGTTGAGCGATGTTCAGATGAAACTTCTCCAGGTTTGATGCGTTTACACTATAACAAGAACACTGATAAGTCACGACAATAATTTAAACTTTATAATAAAGGGTTATGGTTTATAATCCAGACTTCAAAGCTAGAGATTCCGGGCAATGCTGTGTTGTAGAATAAATGGCAGAGAACTATTAACAGTTAACGGATTCTCTTATTTCGCCTCCTAGATTGTTATTTTTAATTATCATAGTCATTGTTTTTATCATTTTACATCTGTAGGTATATAGACCAATATCACGCCTTGAACATATGAATATGACCAAAACACATGTAACCAATCGATTCACGTGATTTGTTTCGCTATAATCTACTGCATATAACCTGAAAACGATGCATTTGCTACGGCTATTCCTCTATCGATGACATCCTTTACATCGACAATCCAACGTCTCGGCGTTAACAACAGTGTAATCGATCAAAGAAATCGGAACAAAATGCAAAGTGGCTTATTGAGAAAACACTGCGTTCGCGGCTACTTTGCAGTATAGGCATGTTGGTAAACCTGGCCGTTAATGTCGAGATTTACATGGGAGATTTTCCGGCGGCGGCGTTGGTTTTGGCTGCGTGGAACACATAAGTGGACGTGATTCGCCTGCCAGCGGTAGGTGCGAGACTCCAGGCGACGGCGCGCCGGCCGCTGAATACTAAGGAGCCTACGTGTAGCGTTCTCGATTTGTGGTATGCTCCGATAACCTGCATTTAGAAATCAAGCCGCCAGCTACTCTAAAATTTATTGACTCTCTTTTTGGTGCGAATTGTGCTGGCATCAGGTGGGAATTCTAAAAGCCCGATTGTTCCGGATGCGGACGCATGGACGTAAGGAATACTAAATGACCAACGCTGTCGGCTCAATTAGAATAACACGCGAGCGCTCTAGCTTTACAAAAATAGAGCCATTATTTTTTCATTACATGTAGGTAGGTATCAAGCAATAAATGCACTCCTCGTTTCGAAGGATAAGCTAGCAATTTCGGAAAGAATGTACGAAATTAATCAGTATCAAGTCGACCCTTTCTTATATGAGACATGAAATTTTGGGCATAAGAGGGCCCCTCATATCGCGAGCAGCGTTTCAGGCAGCCATCATGCATTCATTCCATTTAGTTTTATTGTCCGAGACCCGCGCCTATCGCGGCGGCCCTGTAACTGGATTTTAAATAAGATTTCTACCAGAGGTTACCAAATTTGCTTGGCCTGATAAAGAAAGGTCGTGTGTTGTCTGATCCTTATAGAATCGGCATGTCGCCGAAGTATGACATGATCCCATTTTTATAGGAATAGGAGAGTTACGAAAATGTTTTGTACTATGCGCGACATGTAATATTCTTTTCATTCTTTTCACAACGTTCCTATGAGATTTGGCCTAATATTTACTTTGGTGAAATTACCCGTGTAAGCTACCCGAGGCCGGCCGCGACCAACCTGTTTGATTTTAATGCATACTTCAGTGCTAAGCGCAGGGCATTGCCGATGAATGAAACTCTCGTTTTAAATGTACTCTATAAAAATACAACAAAAGGGACAACAAACATTTCTGACAGTTACCATGTAGCCACGCGATAGTGAGCTTGAAAGGTCGAGTCACATATCCCAAAATAATTGGGTTGACGTAATCGACAAACCATAAATCATGGTTGGCGTAGGTGTAGCGTACACATTACTTCCCCGCTGGTCGCGGCGGTTATTTCAGACACGCAAATGGGGCATCAGCGTCGTTTCCTGCTAGAGGCTGTTCAGCGGGGACCGTCCTCCGCGATATTCGTGTTATTAAAGTTTAATTGCAGCAATAGGAGCGAAGTAACCAACAATTTAATTTGGAGACTTGCAGAGCGCTACATAAATCGTACTTGTGGATGTCAGCTGTCGGCAACTTGGGAGAATTTTCCTTGTAATGTCCTTTTAGCGTCGTTTTTCGCGGAACAATTTTAATTAATATTTCTTAACGGACACAATATTAAGCTGAACGTTCCTGTTATTACGTATTTACTTTGCGAGTTAACATTCTTTTGATTGTACTAGCGACGTTAACACATTCTTTGGGTTGGCAGCATCCATTTCATTGGCTCTAGAGTAAACGACAAGAGTTTTAGGAAGGAATTAAATTATATCACGTACAATTCAGATAATTGCGATTATAAGTTCAGATAATGAAGTCTGCTAAATCGTATGCGTTAGAAAAGATGTCCTTCAAATGTGAAAGTTTGCTATGAAATGCAATAAAATTATTGATTGGCCGATATGTACCTAAACATCTCTAAGATCCATTGCATAGTGCAAGGATGCAACTTATACTCGCAATTATTACTATTTGAAGACATAGAAAGTAGAGCGTCAACAAATAATATAAGAAAATAACGATACTACAGTACACGTACACGGCCATGCTTGCATTGCTGTCGGTAAATTGCACGTACAAACTTAAGGCCCATTTAGACACATGCAAGAACTGCAGGCAAATTTCATTACATTGCGGGTTGCCGAAGTAAACCGAATTTAACCGATCCGTCAAACTTCGCAATGTAACTATATTGGCATACAATTCTTGCAAGTGTCTAAATAGGCCTTTAGGCGAGGTGTGAGACAGTTCTAGAAAACATGGTGCATAGATATTTTCCATAAATTGTTACAACAAGAAGACCAATAAAGTAGGCTAGTGCTTATTTAGGTTAGGACGTACCTAGGTTCCAAGTCCTCCATTTCCCCTATCGTCGGGTTTTCTGGTCGCAGCACGTTCATATCTCGATGTGGCGCGACTATAACGGAGTGGTAGTGAGTGTTTCCCAGCAGCTGATCATGTAATATCTTCTGCAGGTCTTCGTACTTGTCGACGGGCGGTGCAGGAGTGCGCGGCTCGGCGTCTGCGCTGCCGCTCGTCTCGCTCGGCTCGTATTCTCGGGAACCGTTGCTGCCATTGCTGTGGGACAAAACAGGGAGTGATCAACTTTGTTCCAAATAAAAGAGGAAATATAGAGCTGCCGATAAGAGCACGCTTCGTTGCAGTATTTACACCTGTAAAGCTGAGAAATCCATGGAGATGTAATGAAAATTAAGTATTGATAATATTATCCTCAAGTAAACTTGTTCCGCCATGCTGGGAGCAAAGAAAAAACATAGAAAAATAGAATGTAAGCTATTTAATTGTATCTTTGAATTTGTGTACATATAAAATGGATAATATTTCACGTAATTTATTCTAGTTTTGCAATACCAATAAGTTAGTTCGATTTGCGTAGGTGGTATGATTAGATCTGATCTACTTGCTTAATTATTTGTAACAACTTGAGTGTTACATATACAGTAGGTAGGAACACACGAAATAGTTCAATACGAAATTATACTTATTAATATACATTTGGTCCTTGATAAATACAGTTTAATAACAAAACCCATGCATCCTTGCAATCCATCCAACACAATCAAATATCAATTAGAGTCGCAACGTAAATAAATATTGCTTGAGTATGATAGAAGTGCACTAAAGAGGGATTTTTCAAAATTCCCATGGGATAGGGAATAAATAGGGTTTATAAGTAATCATAACTGCTAAAAAAAATTTGAAGACTTTTCGAATTTTCCGCGCAATAGGGAGTAAAAGTGATTTATATTTATTACTTTTCATTCTATACAGTTTTCTGTAGGAGCTGTTTTAGTTTCTGAAGACCTAATCTTTGTAATACCCATATTTCTTAGAGAAGAAATCGTAAATAAAGGACAGAAAAAAGGAACAAGGTTTTTCTGCGCAGAATTAGTTTGTTCCGGAACATAAATAAGATTCTTGCGCATATCTGGGACGTACAACAACTGTGTCGATTTTGGGGGTTTCATCCTTACTTTGATATCATTTGTAGTCAAAATCATATGAGTGTTGTGTCGTTAAAATATAATTAAAATATGGATTCCTCTTCGCATTTAAAGGTATTGTTTGAAGACAAAAGTTCCTAATTTATCCATACCTAAAATTACTGTAGCATTGTTTACAGGAAAACTGCTACATATTATATTTCCGTATATACTCGTAATTTAAGTAGCATACCTCCTCATCGCTGCTATGTCGCCCTAATGAAGGAAGCTCTAACAACAACAGGCCACCAAAGTGATTTGTAATTATTTGCTCTTAGCTCTCAAGGGCCATGAAAGGACCGGGGTACTTTTCATTTTCATTTTCAATAACAACATTAGCCGGGTCGGTGGTGGGTAGAAGTGTTTGTTCGAGCCGATTCGGACGTCAACATGTAGCTTTAGGTTTCTTTATCGTGCGTGGGCATAATATTTGTAATAACAACAACCATTATAGTTTTGAACACAATGAAAGCTTACATTTTACAGGGAATTAATCTAGTGGTCTCTAAAATATGTCGTTTGAGCAAAATCTTACGTGGACGATGCAGTAAATGAGTTGGTAATCAAAAAAATTAAATAACAGTAACGTTTTCAATACTACATTGCATTTTTATTTACGAATAACCAATCAATTAATTTAGCAGTAAAGTCAAGAATAAGAAACATTGATGTCTAATCAAAGAAAAATATTTACCTTGCTACTATGCTATTCATGTGCAAGATAACCAAGTCTGTGCGAAATATATGTATAATACCTATATGTTTTTAAGCATGAAAAATATTTTTTGTTCATTGAAATGGGCCTCCGCAAAAGATCGAAACTTGACTTATAATAGCGACTTAAACTGATTAATTTTAATTTTTAGGAATTATTTGTTTTAAGTCCTAACAGCAGAGATTTGGGTAATTATGATCCCGTTGAATTTTAAATAAGTAATAACTTTTTTAACAATTAGAGTAGGTAGCATAGAAATATAAATGGAGAAGCATCTGACAAGCATAAAATGTAATCATATATTACACTGCAACGGCTACAATACAGCATCGCGCAGAATTTCAAAAAGTCTGAAGTTACAAAGAAAAATAAAGAACCAAACGCTCGTCTGAATTCTTAATTTTACTGTTTGTTTATGGCATGGCATGAAAGAAAACTACGTGACCCACGTAAGCGGCTAAACGTATATTTTTTTAACATGACGAATCTGTTATCACCGACATACCTGACACAATGACTTTATCTTAAATAATAACATGTTTTGTCAAATCAGAGCTTTAACACATTTCCTGCAATGATGAGTTGATGAGATATATTATTTAGTTAAACAATTGTTAGTGTTTGAAGAGTATCAATGACTAAACGATTACTTTTGCAAAGTAAATAAGGTAAGCCATTTTTGATGTTTATCAACGAACTATATTATGTTTCCGAGATTTTTAACTCTTTATGACTTAATTGTTATGTGTACAGATACAGTGCTAACAGATACAGAAAGCTATGCCTGCGTAATCACTCGCGTTTCAAAATACATCCGCTAAATGCCTTTTCGACGGGGATCTGTATTTTCGTGATCTAACGCGGTCAGGGTGGTAATTGCAATCTCCATTTCGATCCATTCATCCGCCTAATATGGCATAATATGGCCCTTAATTTCTCTCGCCTAATCGAATTTTCCTTCAGGTTCAATATTTTTGCCGAAACGCGGTCACTACGTGCTACGGAAAGTTAAACTTAGCACTTACGTAAGTCGCTGTTATAATTACGACTTCATTGAATAGCTTACACTTTCCATTATAATGGCAGTGACAGCTTTTGTATTTTGTCGGAGAACAATGCATTAATTAATTTGTCATCGTCTCGGCTGTGTAAATATGTAAAACAAACGAAATATGAGTCCGCCACTCAATGGTATTTTTTGCCAAACAATGTGCGTACAATCAAGAATTGCCGACAATGGGGTGGACAACAATACCACACTTAGAAGTGCTATATCCACTGCTGCTATGGATGCTGGGGAAATTACTGACGTTCACCACTCGTTTGAGCGTCGAGCGACCGTAATTTTGAGCCATTTGACATTATTATAACCGCATTCATATTATATAGCCAGGCAATTAACACAAATCTTGTCACTTAACTTTATTTCGAAGCATCAGCTTGATTTTGTTATTGGGTTTTATCTTAACCTATGCGCTCAACTTCAAACAATGCAATATGTGAAGATTCATTTTTGCGGTAACAAAGATCAACAGTAAGTAGATATAACATTGGCGACGAGGATGGCATTTCATTGCCTAACATTGGGTTACAATTTTGGTATTTAGCGAATACTTACGTCAATTTTAAAATATTTTGATATTCGATCGAATTTCGCGTCTATATTTGATGAAATACCGAAATGTCATAGACAGAAAAAAACAATTATGTGCTTTTTTTCTACAACAACTTTTTTACAATTCCATTTAATGCAGATTACACTACAAGCACAGCGCTGCGATTTTTCGAATTATAATTAGTTGAGAGCATGTATTACGCTTTTTAACCTTACGCACTTTATGCGCCCAGAATTTAATAAATGCTAAAGTGAATAGGTCTGTGATATACAGACCTATTCACTTAATAGATATATTTTCAACAATTTAGTACCTATAAATATTACGTAGGTACCAAATTAAATTTGGCAACTTAAAGTAGGTAGGTACGTTAGCAAGAACTTTAATAATCCAGAGCATTACTCCGCTAAATCTTGTTTTAAATAGTTTTCGAATGAAATAAGTAGACCTATCTCAAATTTAACCCAATCTTTTCATACATACATACATACATACATACCGTCACGCCTCTTTCCCACAGGGGTAGGCAGAGACTACTTTGTTCCACTTGCTACGATCCTGACATACTTCTTTCGCTTCATCCACATTCATCACACCACACACACACATTCCACATTCAATCTTTTCATACTGATAAGAAATTGAAACATTCAGAAAGAACACCAGTTTCATCACAAAGAACGTACTTATGGATCAGGAATATGTATTCTTTTTGGCTTATGTTATTTGAGAAAAAAAAACGGAAAGCCGGTCATTAGGTTTCTATATTTAAAAAAATAATTGATTGAATTAGGTTTTAATTTTCGGAGGTAAATAAACTTGCCCTGCTACTATTCCTACTGCTACGATTCCACATAGATCAACACTAGACAGAAAACACAGGCCCAACTATCACCATCAAGACGTTAACGCGTCCAGAGTTGGAAACTCCTTAGTTCATAAATAAATATACATTATCGGGTCCTGCCACAAAGAGTATGCAAAGTATACGTTCTAATATTGGATATGGATATTGGGTGTGAGTCTCAGCGCCGCCTGCACAATGCTGTCGTGCCATTCCGAATGAAATTGAATTAGTTTTTAGTTTTTGCACAAATTCCTGATTTCTCTGCGCTGTGTTCCTTCGTTTTCCACATTTAACGGACTGTACCAAATAGGTAGTTGACCGAGGAATTCCTTCGCCGTTCTAAGGTTTAATGTCATTACGGCTTAAAGCATCAAATATTATTTTTACTTACAAGCCGACGTGACAATCAGCCTTAGGTATTGTTTTTTTCTACACACATACACATATCACGTCTTTATCCCTTACGGGGTTGACAGAGCCTAAGGTAACAAAACCTTAAGGCTACGTTTAGCATGATTGTGGGCGTATAGGTGGAAAGGGGAATCAAAATAGTGATGGGTTGAGCCGCATCGCCTATTAGACGGTTTCTAAGATTTTCGCCCATTCCCTCGATGGGCTTTTACCATCTGCGCGGGAAGAGAAGCAACTGGTACATTCTATGTTTTATCTTTACTCCCAGACCAGCATGGAAGTTGTTTTTTTCTTATGTAATATATTATTTATTTAATTTATTTAAACCTCTAGAATCATTGCATAATTATCTAAATGAAATACCGTTAAATCATTCTAAGCATGAAAATAGTACATCTGTCGTCTGTGGATTCGAATAAAATAAAAAATAGTAAGTCAACAAGCTAGCCACTATTTTTCATAATAAAGCACTACAATTTTAAGTTCCAAATTCCTATATTTTTCCGAGCAGATGTGAAAGTAAAAATCTTCTTATATCTCACAACGAATTAGCATTTTGTTCGACGTTGTCTTCGTATTTGTGAAAATTGTATCGCTTTGATAAAGCGCGACACAGCGAAAACACAAAAATGGAGTTCAAAAAGTTGGACATTTATCACTGATAATTCGAAAAATACCGTTGTGGAACAAACAAATATCCTGCCATTTTTGTGGTAAACTATGGGTTAATATTGTAGCTTTCTAATATCTATAGTAATAAAATAAGCGCTCATCTCTATTTATTAGAAATGGTCCTTGCGTCACTTTGTGATAATAATAACTTATATTTGCAATGTTTGACAAACTCTCGACTGTGTTATTTATGATAAAGGTATTGATTAGGGCATATCACTGATAAACCTAAAGTACGCCGAAGTTAGTATTATCTTTGTAAAATTTGGTAAACTTGGAACACGTTTTTTAACTTAGTTGGTGATTTAAAATTAGCAAGAGTGAGACATTAAACTCTTAGACGTACCCCTTCATTAGTTGAATAACAAACGAAACCTACATATATTGTATTTAGTAGTATAATTCATGGTAGTTTCTTTCATTGACTTAATGTGTTATATTTATTGATGTATTGTGCTGTGGTTTTCCCTGTTTATAAATATAAAATCACCAATAGTCACCAGTAGACCCTGACTAAATGCTCCTAATCATCCACTCTAAGTTTGACCGGTAGAGATGCTTTAAGATTAAGTTCCCCTTCGTACATCCATTGTAGGTCATTGTCCTAATATTAGTGATATTAGTCAAATGCGTTGGTTTTTATTTAAAGTGTATAAATATAAATGTATACATACATTAATTAAAGAGATCGGGCGACGTTTAATGTAGAGCTGACATTATTGGTATACATTTTTCAGTTGTTTAATGCGTGGTTAGATATATTGCAACGCCTGTATTTATTATGACGCTCGCTCCCACCTCTACATTGAATGCATCCTGGTTTCAATATTTTAAATATACGTAGCATATTGTCATTCCTAATCATTGTCCTTATTATATTTTTGTATGGGATAACGGAACAGTCCTATATCCGAAAACAAGTATGTATTGTTCTTAAAAGCAGTATCATGAACATTATTTTAAAATTTGTTTCACAAGTAGTATTACACCTAATTATTTTATTTCAATTCTAAAGATTTATTCCTCGAAGATAAGGGTGTACTTATGTTTGGTAAAAATTGCTGTTGCTTTAAAAACCTACTGTTTCATTTGTTTTATTCTACTGGTTGACCAAAACATGTTCTTAAACAAAGTCTTGTGAAGAGGAATAAACCAATGTGATTTGAGAGAATGTTATCAGCTGAGACGCTGTCAAATTGGTAAACAAGCGATAACGGCTCATTTACGAATAGATAACATTGCCTAAAGGTACTGTTACTGTTAGCAAACACAATTCAAGGAGCTAAATTAAATCAATTCGTTTGGTTGCTTAACTAATATGCGTTTGATAAGTAGACCAAGTGACCTTAGACTTTTGCATTGACCACTGAGGTCGTCAAATTATCATATATACGTCGCAAGTTCAAAACAAAATAGAAAACAACAATGTCACAGTATAATACAAGCAGTTAGCTCCGCTCATTATTATGCACTATATGCATAAAAGTTTTCGTTAGTTCAGCTAAAATTAATCCTGTAATTGTAGATATTATTTCATTTATATTATAATATCTAGGTTGGCAAAAGGTCATCGCACGTATTTCGATAAGATATAAGGAATTTGATGTATTAAAACTATATAAAGAAATAATCTTTGACATTATGTTGATAAAGTAAATATTGTAGAGCACTAAATTGACCTGATAAACAATGCCGCGTTCTTTTCTAACAAAATACTTACCCGTCAACACGAATATCTCAACTTACGGATGATTTTACACACTTCACAATAAAAACACTGAAAAACACATCACCTCACCTTTTCTGGAGGAACCGCTTCCGAAACTCAATGTACGCGGATCCACCCTTGTCGACATCGTCGCCGATTTTCACTCGGCCGTGCAAGGGGGCTCTGTGGCCGGAGATGCCATAGTCCATTTGGAGGTCAACGATGAGCATCAGTGTGAAGAGAACGAGGAACGCGCTGATGGCAAGCGCTAGGCGCTCCTTTAGTTTCATGTTGAGCATGATGCGCGCGGTCGGTCGGCGCGGCGGGCTGGGACTGCGGCGCGCGAGCGCATGGTCGCTCGGCGGAGGCGAGCGCTTGCAGTCGCGGGCGCAGGCCACGCGACGCCGCCACCGCCCGCGCGCCCAACCGGTGACGCTGAAACAGAAGCGCACAGTAAGGGATGCTGCAGCTGAAAAACAAGCGTAGCTTTACGTGGCCGTGTGCGCGTGGAGTGGAGCGCATGTTTACTCACTAGGTGCTGTTGGGTTGGGGGCTTTAGATTACGGGGTGTAAGTTGAGAACTGTGTGAGCAAATAGGGAAAGTTTATCGCTAAAAAGCTACTTTAGCTGAATGATAGGCGTACTTTTTCAAGATACATTTATGTATGTTTGTATGTTTTTATAACTTTGTGCAAATGGTGGGAAATAAACCTACTAATTGCGCACACAAGTCTTGAACTTAAAACATGAGATTTTGTACGTAACTAGAAAATATTATGCTCTATATGTATTGACGTAGAGCAGAATCAATTTAAACAAATGTTACGATCTAGCACATGACACCCATATGCAGTTGCAAGCAAACGCGTGGAACTTGCCTCTGTATATAGATTACATTCCCTACATACCTAAATACCAAGAAAAACCTAACATATAAAAAGGCTTGTTACCAGCAATAACAAAATTTTAGATATTAATTCGCTTTAAGACAAAAATAAAACTTCAAATGGCGACCCGTCGGCATTTAGTTGACTACTTGTAAATACGATGCCAGTAAATTTTGCTGAACTAAGATTTTCGTAGAACAAAAACAAAATCTACCGTTGCACAACTGCAAGCGAGGCGGTGTCATGTGGTACGAATGTAAAACGAAATACCTAGCTATGAGAAATACGACGCTTGGTCAAAGTTCAATACCCATTTTGTTACCGGCTACGGGTAAGCACACAACACGCTGTGCTTATGTACTCTCTTTATTGTTAGCTGGACTTCTAAAACAAATATTTTTCTATAGTTTAACAGTACTCTACAAAAATGAATCAACGGCGTATGAAAATTTATTGTTCGGCACGATAATAATGAATGATCCCTTCGAATAAAACGGTCGCAAAGTTGGGGGTTCCTACCTGTAAGAGTTAAGACAACTCATTGTTGTTCAAACATTTGAGGACAATTTCTCTTATCTTAACAAAACTCAATCTCAAAAATGGATTTCAAATCGTAATGGAACCTTTTTATAAAGTTTCCAGTTGCAAAATACAAACTCGAATCAAAAAGACAAATAATTTGTTCGGAAGATTTCTAATTTCGACAAGTCCATAGAACTTGGGTGGAATTTTCAAAGTGCACGAAGCAAGCCGAAACAGTTGTTGAATTACTTATATTATAAACCATATTTTTACAACTTTAACATTAACTGTAAACATAACTTCCTAACACTCGAGATCTGTGACGTAACATGCACTTAACTCGCAATTATACCTATACTAAACATCTCTCCATCACTTGAAGCGGTAATATTTAAATATACGTTTGATTATTTACAATCTTAAATGCTGTGAAAGATTAGGTGTTGATAGCGGTTAGGATTTAGGATTTGGAGAGTGATACCTGGCTACTAGACTTTCAAAGAGCGGCCAACCACTCACCTTCTAAAGTTAAGTGAGACTCGCAAATATCAGATATTTACACCATACATTATGCTAATGCATCTACTTCGCATCGAGGTTTGTTTCATTCCATACATTTTGAAGATACGAAGACATTTCGAAGGGCGGCGGCTCCGATTCCTCGTTTCCGTCGTAGCGGGGCGGAGAGGCATCGGTGTTTAGGATCGGTTAGGATGTCCCGTCACTAAATTTCGGCTGAGGCGTCAAAAGTAATTAAGTAAGTATTAAAAAGTTGGCGCGCTTGGTTTCATTACAAATCGTGATATTTGCTTAATCTTTGGCGTATTTGATATCTGTGGTGAGACACGGGACAAAATGTTGGCATATATCAGCAATCTGTTGCCTGATAACCTTACGAGCAGTCTTCTGCACGTGTTACCCATGCAGCATTTTAACTCAGTTAAGAGCTTGTTTATTTGTCTACAATGTATTATATTGCTGTTGATTAACCGGAAGATTAACTTGCGATCAAGCGTAATTGCCCTGTAATTGTCACGTATCTAGGTCATAAGTGACATTATTTAATTATGCTACTGTGTAATTTAGTTTGATTAAAATCAATATCTTGATTGCGATGGCATGGTTAGTTGTTAACTATTAATAACCCCTTTCAGGTTAATACAACCTCTTGTTAGAGTATTAAAGTCTTATCAGGGTACCACTTGCGCGTAACACCATTAGTTCATAATTGAATGAATACCATATAATTTCAGTGTTAATTAAAAAATAGGAAAAGTCGGACTGGCGCTATGAACATTCCATACAAAATAAACAAAAAGCATTTCATAGCATTTTCATTAAAAGAATATATTTTTGTTTGTTTTATTTATTAGTGTTGTGAATTTTTACTTCCGTCTCTTCTTTGTAAATTGGAAGCGTCCTACCTATGTTTCCTGCCACATATATACATATATCACGTCTTTACGTAGACAGAGCCTAAGGTAACAAAACTTTAAGGCTACGTTTAACACGATTGTGGGCGTATAGGTGGAAAGGGGAATCAAAAATCATTGAAACAAATAAAACTTTCAAAAAGGTTGTACCTATCTTTTGATTGCAAGAACATAGATAGGTACCTATCTAATGAATTCGATTCAATTTTGAACATACAGCTCCATCGCTACGGTCGATTATTCCGTAAATACCGTGATTGAAGAAGACTAAGGGAAGGGCCTGTTTTACCTCTCTCTGTTAAGTTCCACTTATCTCCAGTATCAGATTTATATATGATTCCATCTCTATTCATTACTACGAAACAGACAGAGACGTGATCATAGATAACTGACAATTAAGGTAACTGGAACTTCACAGAGGGTGGTGATGGTGAAACAGACCCTAAATATTTGATTTTTATCAGCCGTAGTTCGTTGTTTTTTCGCATGTCTACGGGATTGCAGAACTGAGTGTTTGATATTAATTGCAACTTGACAATTCCACACGTCCTTCGAAACAAGGGTCACACGGAACCCTACAAATCACATTAAGGAGAATATATAATTCCGGTGCAAGATTGTTTTTCCATTAGGTTTATCACTGGGTTTATAGATCTATGAAAATACACAGATTATGCTAGCAACTAATATATTTTTAACACGAGTACTAACGCATTTGGAGTTCACTATTTTAATTCGCAACTGTTATTATGTTTTTATCCGCAAAAGCATTATGGGAGGGAGTAAAACATATTTTCATTAAAATATGATTGTTTGAGTTATTTACACAAAATATTTAAGAGTACCTACATAACTGTCAAATATTAATCAATGATGTTCACGACCACATTAAATGCAGGATAATTTAAAAAAGACTGTTCTCAAATCTTCGAAAACCTAATTTCAAATTTAATTTATTAAAAGTCGGTAAAGATTAGTATGTTGAATTGATATGAAAAATCATACAAGACTTTTTATAAAAGTGTTAGTCATAAATGTTAATATTTTTATAAATACTAAAATACCTACCTGAATAGGTACTAGAATTGTAGGTAAGGTTGATCGCAGTTTCATACTTAGTTAAACAAAAACTTAAACAATCTAACAACGAATCAATCCCATCTTAGGTCTTAAGTATTGCAATAGAATTCCGGTTACTTAATCACGTGGAAAATTACCAAAAGGATTGGAAGTCCAATAATAGAAGCAAGCAGACAAATTGTCTTCAACTTTAAAATTTGCACTTAAAAATATGAATTGAAAATTCAAATGCTATTGTTGTAACGAAACAATAAAGACATGTTGAAGTACATAACAAAGGGTAGAACAATAATAATGAACGTGGCCCAATTAACCAAGATGTGGAGGCTTATACTCGTACAACCCTTTGTTAATTGACAGAAACTGCGGATTCCCATTGCGTTGTTTACTGATATAGTAATGCTATTATATCAGTATCGAAATGCTATTTATTAATTAATGAGAAACGGAAAATTTGCTCCTGTCTTAAAAACTCTAAATATATTTAAGACACGAACTGACTGGGTTGTTTAATTAAGCAGAAAATCATTCATTGTAATTCAAATTTACAATATTTAATGTTTTTTTTTTTTTTTTTTTTATGAATAGGAAGGCAAACGAGCAAGTGGGTCACCTGATGGTAAGTGATCACCACTGCCCATAGACACCCGCAACCCCGGAGGGATTACAGATGCGTTGCCAACCTAGAGGACTAAGATGCAATGCCTCTTGTGCCCGTAATTTCCCCGGCGTAATTTGTTGATATACAGTTTGAAATAGGTAAAGTAAAATGTATAGTTTATTTCCAAAACGTACATACAGTCCGTGTGCTCATAAAATGCTATTCGGGTTTGTCTTGCTGTCTCCCCCACTCGGCCGATTCAAATATCAACCCCAGAGTGCGTGAGACTGCAAAAAATATTTTGTCAAAAATACTCGTATTTTTTTGTAACACATAATTATTATAAATAATATAAACTAAACTAATGTCCACTTTTTAATCTTCATTAAAACCCTGTCACGTTCAGGCTTATTTAACAGGAAAGTAGTATGGGAAGCTTTGCACAACGAGCGATTACCCGGCGCACGCGCAGCCATGCATTAGCCCTCATTACGCGGGCCGTGCGCGACACCCGTATATTAATACTGTCCTCATTGAATGCAGTTTCGTCATGCTGATGGACTAGCCAATTATGGTGGAAAATTGCTGCTGATATTTTCATTTCAATATTTATAGGAGAAATGTGAGGATTATGGTGGAAAATTTTCAAAAATCCCATGAAAATAAAAATTGGGTAAAAAACTGTCACGAAAACATTTGAATGCGGGCTAATATTGCTAGATGGCATTAGTATCTAGAGGTCCGTTTGCCATATCTGTCACGTCAGGGATTGCCCGTTTACAGCAAAGCGCATACCACCTGCAAGTTTGGCATTACATACTGTTTTCTCAATACATACATATATCACGTCTTTATCCCTTACGGGGCAGGCAGAGCCTAAGGTAACAAAACCTTAAAGCCACGTTTAGGATGATTAAGGGAGTATAGGTGGAAAGGGAAATCAAATAGGGATGGGTTGCTAGCCGCATCGCCCATAACATAGCATAGCATTGCCGCAACATTATGCTGATATAGTCGTATAAAAAAAAAGTAGTTGGAAACTAGCTTGGAGCAACACATAGACTTTGTTTCATCAAAATTGGACATTGAGAAGAAAGGATATTGTCATTCAAAGTATAAAGCCATTTAAAATTCGACACACTCCTAAAAGTGAAGTCAACGTGAATGAAGACACGGGCGCTAGCTAACGAGTTTATTAATGTCATCTTGTTAGACCTGCCAATATTATGTAAGTGGCATCGGATGAGACTCCAGAAGATAGTCATAGAGTCACGTAACAGTTTTATTTAAATGTAACAGAGACTTTAACCAGTGTATCTACTAGCCTCGAATTGAGGTCAGACCTACGTCCTAACTAAATTGTCCCTGCGTTCGTTGCGAAAGGAAATCATATTTGTGTTACCGGTGCAACTAACCACTGAGGACAAGCTCAAAACTATCAAATATTATCACCAAGTTCCATGTTAATTAAAATAGTACATTGTACATCGAGACACGAAATAAAGGCCTAAAACTTGGAGATGATAGCTACGCGAGCCTTGGCGACGGCGCCCAAGAAAATGGTCACGTCATGGCTTTTAGTCTCGAGATGGAAACTATACCTACTTTTTATTCGATTCTGAGAAAATATTGTCAATATCGCGAAAAAACTAGTGCCAGACTGCCAGTGCGGTATTGGAGACCAATCACAAAAATTTACAAAAAACTTTTAAGATATAAAGGTTTTCGAATGCCCCTTTCAACTTCCCCCTTCATTTCTAAACACACAACTTCCCCTTGTACATACACACGTGCATAAGTGTTAAGACTATACAAAGGGCTTGGTGTTGTCTTTGAAATTAGGGTTTTGATTTTATTTTTTAAAGGGTCTATTTGTTGAACACCCCTTTTGGCGATACACAGCGGCTTGAATAATTAATAAAAGTTTGGTGAACTTAGTCCTAAATGAGAGTAATTAGGCCTAAGTAGTTAACAGTAAAGTTATAATGGTTGTTAAAGGAGTTCCAAACTAATGAGACATCCTATTTTGATTCTTAATTGCTATTTAAAGAAAGTCAGCAACGGCGCCTATTTTGATACTTAACTACCTACGTTGTCTGTAGAAAATTCGGTGTCATCGAGACGAATCTCTATCAAATGATCTTAGAAAATTAAGAAATATCTAACGTAGATATGAGCAAATTTTTTTAGCATGAGCTACTTATAGGAGGCAAAAATCATTGGCGTCCGGAGAATTGTCACGCAATGCATCAATTTTGATGAAAATTAGCTAAAACTAATCCTAAGAACTCGCCAGCACTCGGTTCGCCGTAAAATTGAAAAAAACAATAATGAAACAGCTCGAACCCGTAGAGCTGAACCATAACGTGAACTTTAAAACGTTTTCCTCCGTTAGTAAAATAAGCTTTAAGTACTTAAAAACTTCAACATATATTTTTCTTGAAGAGGTAAACAGTGAGATCCCACGTAAGCGTGCCTACACGCGATAATATATTTAACAAGTAGGTATGAACAATAGCTAAAACCTTATTCAGCTAACATCTGGTTAATGATGAGCTTCATTAGATACTGTACAACATTTTTTTCTCAATTATTAACAAAAGGTAAACACTGACGATTCAGAACGTACGGTAATGACGAAGCGGTCGACTGTGCAGGTATTTTGTGGGAAATTAATGACCATCAATTTGCCAGTTCCATGGATTATTTTAAGAGAGAACAAATTTTACTCTCAGTTTTTAAATGCTTAGGTGCTCTCCGAAACTAGATCTTTACGTAAAATTTTTATTTAAAACAGAATTATTGAAAAAAAAATAGCACATCCGATTTTTGGGATCACATTTGAGAAAATACTAATCCAAAGCGGTAAAAAAAATGTGTTTCGTTTGAATTACGAGTAAGAAAATTGCAACTCTATATACAGGTAAGTTAATGTCGAGGTAATTTTGTATTGTTACTTTCGAATTTTCACCAATATGATTTCAGAATCGACCCACAGCGCTCATGATAGCTAAATACGCGTATCAAGAAAATTGACGTATCACGTTTTCTTTTGTTTCAATTTACGTGACGCAAACTGGTTAATGTTAAGACTACCTGTTAGTCTAGATTCAACAATGGATGCAAGCTGTTTACCACGCCTGGCATTACAATAGGGTAGGGAAATTTTCGATGGGAAATGGTGCGGTTCATGTCAAGCACTTACATGGAGTTATAACACGTAGAATGTACATAAATCAACAAGTTATGTTATACCCGTTCGTATCGTCAAACCATGGTAACTAGTGGTAGACTTCTCAAGCAGAGGGTCGTGGCTTCGAACCCGGGATAACACCTCTAAGTTTTTCGGGATTTACGTGTGAAATCTTATTTGAAATTTATTATGAGCTTTTCGTGATGAAACCTACATACACCTGCGAGGCATCGCTATATTCATAAAAAAGGAGCAGAATTGTTATAGGTAAATGTCGTGTATTTTAACGAACATACCAACCGACGGCTACCAGTTACATTGACAGTAAAATCACAAGTAGAGCCAAAGGATACTATATCTACCGTTTTTATATAAACTGTATCTAAACACATAGAAGTATTTGAATGTATCTAATGTTTGACAAAAGACAGACAACTTTATCAATTATTGTTTACATTCATATGGATACAATTGTACTGATTTCTAACGTTCTTTGAACTATGCTTTACATGCTCTGCATTTTTATTTTGAAACTACATACTTAAATAAGTCTTAACTTACATTCTGTACTACAATTACTTCGAACTAGACACAACGTCGGAAATGTTTACAGCCCGCCACGATATTTTCTTAGTGTACCTACGGTGTACACTTTCACATCTTTTCGGACACCAGGTTTAACACAACGCGCTAAAATTTCTAGTTAACCGAAAAGCGGAAATGAAAATGTGAAGCTTATTAAACAATACGAGATTATGGTCTTAAATTTTTCGTTAATCTGCAGACACCAACAAACACATGTAAATACACTTATATAGTGGGATCATTGAGACCAATTGATCAGCTTAACTTACTCCAAAATTGTACTCGTTTTATGTGTCCAGTGTATATTTTTTGTCCTAACAAAAGCCTAGAACGCGTTCGCGTTTAAGTGATATTATGAGAATATTTTCATTGCGCATACTCGCCACTAGTGGCGCTGCCCATTGGTTTATAGTACTTATCAATAGTCTAAGTTCGATTTCAATCGAAATTCTTCTAAATTGACAATGAACAATATGATGTAATTTTTATTGAATGAATAAATAATCTAAATCTAAATCTTAATTGAGATGTTAGCGGCTGAGGCTTTTATTGCGTTTTACTTAATAAACACATAATAAACTGTGATGCATGTAAGCATTATAGATGGACGACTAGAGCAAAATTCGAAAACTACATATTCTCATAATATTTTATTAACAAAAACTTGCCCTACTAAACGCTTTCAAAACTTTCTTCCCACTTGTGAGAGAGATTATTTTTTAAGACCCTTCCGCTGTTTATCTGCCATCATTTTATGTTTATTAAACAAAATCAATCACTTATTATCCATTTTGTCAGTGGCCAACATTTGAACAATACAATACTGTGATTAGTTCTTAAGAATGCATAATAATCATATTACTTTTGTTTGTTTTTCTTGTAACCGACACGGTTTGATGACCGTAATATCCACGGTGTTGTTTGTATTATGTTATGATATTTCTCTCATAAATGCGGGAATATAATTTGGTTTAAGATTATGGAGCAATAAGTTTTGATAACGCACCACGTATGCGCTTAAAATGTTTGCCAGCTCTTTGAAAATATTTTTTTCTCAAAGATGCAATGAAATGTTAACCTTACGTTCCAAATAATAGGCCGGGACGTATCACGTCGCGGGCGCGGTTAGACAAGTGGTATGTAATGGATTTTCATACAAAATGGCAGGCCTAGGCCTGCAAAGCGATCGTCTATTGTTTCATGTGCCACAGCATCATGACGTTTAGTTTATAGGTCATTTTTATTATTATTCATCCCTTTTGGGGTAGGCAAAGGAAACAGGGTCCATACAGCCAAGTCATTATAGGTCAATGGCATCATGATATTCAGCTTTAAAAAAAACATAAGCAATATTTGCTTTCTTTGCAATTTTAATTACATAAAATCAAAAATTACATAAAAACGATACATAATTAACACATAAGATTAATTTTAAATTGAAACCTAACTAGGTACAGAAATATTTAAATCTCATTTCATTGTCATTTTAATGTCAGCGGTGTAAACGTCAGCACAATCAGCGTAAAACGAAACGTACATTTAAAAAAAAAACACATTTTGGTGGGAAAATAAAAAAACACTAATGTTTTGTTCATTGTTGATTTTGATAAATTTTAAATATGAGTTCCGACGAAAATAGTGACAGAGAAATGTATCAAATGTAAACAGGGTAGGTCTCAAGTGTCGTTTTTTTTTAATTATTGTAATTATAAAGCATTGCCTACAATGCCATGAAATTTTGTTTTACTAGTTTAGATTTTAGTTGCCTTACAAATAAATACTGTTTTTTTGAAGTTTTTTATTTATTTCATTGCATGTTTGAGAAAAGCACTATACAAGCCTCGGCCGGGACAGGGGTTGCCGGCCTCGTACCATGCCGGCCTCGTGTACCACTCGGCCGTCAAACTTACTCGGCCTGCAACCCCTTACTTCCCGGCCTTTGCAGTAATGTACTATTTATACTCTTTATACAGGAGATGGTATCCGAGCGAAGTAAATTTCTTTGCAATTATTTTAATTTACTTGCGGCTTTTTGCGCTCAACATTAAAGTTAGTTTATTTCATAATCTAGAGGGTTAAGTAATTAAATAACATAATTATTTACGTCTAGATCATTTTGAAATAAGAGCGACGACGTTTTGAAACTATAAAATCGCTATCGCTGTCTTCATCAGACACCTCAAGTGCCGCATAAGTTTTTAACATGATCGGTATCGATATCGGAGATGCGCTAAATAAATACACAAAAACAAAGCAACCGTACCATAACCAAGTTCATTCGATTTACTTAAGAGTACCTAACAGACAGTAGATATTTAGAACGTGAAGTATTCACTTAATTGGATTCATTTTTCCCAGATATAATGTATATTAATTGGCACGTAAAACTCTTCTTCTTATCTCTTCTTCGTCTTATCGATGTTAATCCATACTAATAAATTATCATAAATGCCAAAACTATTTCTGTATCTATCTGCATGTTTGATACAATATCCAAACCGCAGTACGCATCCCGCTTAAATTTAGTAAGAAGCTTTTGTATCGTGCCTTCTAGTAGGTACTGAGTTGGCGTTGTTTTTTTTTATACAGAATTAAGAGAGAAGAATTTAAGGGAGAAATAAACTAATTTTTCGCATATGAAATCACGGGTAACAGCTAATATAATTATATTTTATCCCTCATTAATAACATCTACCTACTTCTTAGGTAAATATTAGACCTGCAAAGGGATCAGACATCAAGATTTATAAGTTCGATCTTGCCTACTTTCAAGGCCTTGAGATTTATTTCTTATCAAAATAAACTAGACCGGTAATATCAACCTAATTTATTTGAAAATACAATAACGTACGTTACCATAGAATGTCGTACAGTCGCCAACATTCGTAACAGACCGTATCAGAATGTGATAAGGTTCATAAACTATCAGATAAAAATGTTGATTACTGCACACAACCAGTTGCTGTAGGAATAACTATGACAAATGGTTTCCTGTCTTAGTTGTACTAGATTATACGAAGCTAAGCTTTTAATCAACGATAACAGTGATAGATCGATTTAACGCGACAATTAGATATCCTATAAAGTCGTTTATGTCTGAATCGTTACAAATGAAACTCTTGGTCAAAAACTATCAACTAGCCTTCTTCTAAGTAACCATGTTTAGGGAATATTGTCTAATGCACTGGCTGGAATCACAGTCGTATTTACCATTTTGTTTTGTCAAACGGTACAAAGGGTAAGGGTAGAATTTTACTTGACCCTGATTCTTGTTGTTATTAGGTGATTTCACTGTTTCCTTATATTCTTCCCGGTCATTCTATCACATATAAAAATGTTACCTGCCAGTAGATGCTTCTTTGTAAGTAATACCTACGCAGTATTTAATTACTAACATATTAATACATTCCATGAAAATCTATCTTCCTTAGCTTGTTACAAGGTAATAATAGTTCTTTATTATTATGGCACGTACCTATTCTAAAACACCTTTGTCCCAGATATGACTAGAAACTTGTTACATTTGGGATGCAAATGAGAGCGGGTGTCAGCGGTAACTAAATCTAAACACAAACCTAGCCCAGTGCAATCAGCGTTATTTTATTTTATAAGAATACAAAGTATGCATGAGAATTTGAGCAAATGAATTCGAATTGATTTATTTGTGCAAGTGGTTCAGTCTTTGTCCCGAACGTATTGGAAGTAGAGTTATATTTCTGAAGGTTTTATTTTGTTAGTAAGTATTATACGCATTTGATATTGGGTATACAATTTTAAATTGTTACTACCTTACATTTTGTTACTAGAGGTAAATATAATTGGTATAGAATCAAATAAAAATTATCGATTTCGACGCAGTCTTCACTACTCACAACGTCCATAAAATCGTATTCAAATCAATTAACTAAACAGACCGAAGATGCTCCCAAACAGACGAATGAAAGCATTTCCCTGTCCCGTGTGAGGCATCAGAATTAAACCTTCCCACTCTGTATTCAGAAGACTTAAGGAAAGTATTTAAATGAAATGTATTGAGAAAACTCAGCGGAAATGAGGTTCTTTCAGAGCGTTCATTCCATTCTGAGTGACTCGCGGATCACCACTATTTTAAGTTTCTGTAGCTGTCCAAAGCTGAAAGCTTTCGGATTATAATTATTACTTAGAAAAAAAATGCACCACAGTACAGTTCACATTTTCAAATTTTCAAAAAAATACGAAGCTTGTTCTACAACATATAAAGTAAATAATTTTCTTTATGCATATTACATATAATTGGCTCAAAAACACTATGTCAAACCGAAGTGTTAATAAAATAAACTTTTGGAAAAATTACTAATGTGCTCTTTTTTTTATCTAAACTTTTTTACTTAATTTCCACTTTAAATTACCCAACCATACTAATTGACTCGTTGAAGTCATCATTGTCAAAGTTCGCTTATGAAGACCCATTGTAGGTAACTTTTAAACTCCATCAGTGCACACAATAAACATCATGACCAATTGTTGCCCTCGGTCGAATTGATATTTCTGAATAGTTGACATTGGTTGTTCGGCTTACACAATACCCGTAATACACCATTTAGGTAACGGCATAAAACGACAATGAACGCGGTTCACGGGAACAACATATCAAAGTCGTGTTTGTTAGCATTTCAGAAACCTTCGCATTGTACTAAAGTTATTGAAAATTGGGCAACGCGTGGGCGTGAAGTGTACGGTAAGCGACCTAACTAATGACACGAATGAAGAGCTAAAAATTCTAACGCACGTTCTTACTGTCCTTGACAATAATAATATAGTCTATTGCCTTTTGAGCTCTTTTAGAGTGATTTTATTTTCTTCTGTTGCTAGCTGTACAAATAACACAGTAGGTAGGCACAAATACTGTATAAATTAGAAATTTCAGCAATTTTTTATTTTGTAATGTATTTTTAATTAAAATTAGTTTTAAACAAATTCAAGTTATTGGAATTTTTGAATCTACTGTGCATTCATTTGTTTCGATACTTGACGCCATTTGTACTGGATGTAGTGTTTCACAAGGTACTTTGCTTGTTGCATAACTTGACTCAGCTGATGAGTAACCCCCTTATTCATAAACGCTCTGTAGGCTTTTGATAACTATTACCAATCGTTTGTCCTTATCTGTCACTTTGGCATTTACCTTTCACAGATAAGGACGAACGATTGCTAAGGTAGCAGAAGCCTATAGAGCGTTTATGAATAAGGGGTAAGATGTTGTTGGTATCCATTAACACAATTACCTACATTGTGACGTACCGATCAATATAGTGTTACTTTTCTTGATTTCCAAATGATTACTTTTTTGCATAAACTGCCCATTCAATTTTGCTTGTCAGTTTGTTTAAAAATCTATAAACAAAACTCTGGTTTACAAAAATCTATTCATCTTTTTTTGGTCATATTTCATCTCATTGTGATTAAAAGCGCTTAGAAAGTCAAATTGAACTATTTAAAATTTGACACAAAGCATGTCCACGACTTTAATCCCCAATAAGGAAGTCAAAGCATGTCGTCAGTTGTTCCCATTCAACCAAACACGAGGCTTGGAGTCGACACGAACGCACTACATACGACGCATCAATCGGTTTGGAAAGCCGAAAATAGTTTCGAAATCGGAGTCGACGTTCATTACTACCCTACCATTTCCCTAACTATCAATTCCATTAGCCGCTATCAGATTTAATTGGCCATATCATAGCTATATCACTGCTCTGCAAGTACGCAAGTGTGTCAGGTGGTTAATAAGGCGTGCGGTTACCGGCGGGACGCACTCTGCATGCCAAAACAAAACACTGTCACTTCTAGTTTCACGGACATGGGTTCACAACTGCGATCTTTATCAATGTCACGGTTTGGAAATTTAGTGAAAACATCCTAAATTAGAATGTGCGTGTACACGAAGCGGATTTTAACGTTTTGCTCTTGTTTCGGTTATTTTGATGACCTGATTTAAGTTTAATTGGGTCCTTTACCTACTGCTCATATTTACAGCTATTTCATTATATATATTTTTTAATTTAATTTATAAGTGATACTTCGTCTCGGTTCATTTGTTTTTGTTTAGCAAGAGTGCAGTTTCTTCACATTTGAACTAGTGGTTAAACTGAGTAAACGAACAATTGGAAACGTATTACTTTTTAATAAAAACTATCTCAGTATCCTTATCGTCAGAACCAAGTGCGAAGGTAATAACCCGAAAAAAACATATTTCACGCACAACATTTCTTATTGTTCGAATTACACGCTCTAAAGGTTTGGAGTAATGTGCAACAAACCGATTCGTTTACCTTAACAAACACAAAGTTTATCGCCTTACAAGAGAAAATATTGAAAAAAATATTTATACTATTATGCAACAATGGATTACGTAATATTATGAACATTACTTCAGTGGGCGTCGATACGTGCTACCTCATCTCAATCATATTCGACAGACGGTATGCTTTAAAACTTGCTCCAATCCAACGTTATGAAATGTAATAAAATATGAATAGGGTAAACGACATAGTTACTGGCCCACACAGAAATGATATTGTAGTTAGCAATGATTGTATCCACGCCCACTATGTCTCTGGTGGCGATTATTGGATGCCTACCTGAATACAGATCAAATCAAAATGTGACATTACTGTCCAAATAATGTAATGAAACCGTTACACTAACGATCGTATATTTTTATATTTTTTAATACCCACAAACCTCGTCAAATAGAGTTGTGTTGACATATCTTTGAGCAGTCTATCCGCTCTAATTTTCTGTTATGCATTATTTATTTCAGCTCATTTTTACTTTAAGTGAGTTAGGTTTAACTAATTAATTGGCGCCAGGACTGTGTGCTGAGTTGACGAGTTGGGTTAATTCTTCGCTTTCAATAGATTCGTCCTCGGCCTTTTTTGCGCTCATTTTTTTAAGCACAATGCTTTCTCGACACCATGTTCTTAGTTTTCCGCGTTACAGTAGGTACCATATATTGAAGATATTTTTGGCGAGTTTTTCAAAATTGAATGCAAAAATAAGTAAATTAGGTCATATTTCTTAACTGTTAAACATCGTAGCTATATACACCATGTCCCACACTAAGGAGCCCGAGCACACAAAGAAGAATTATACGGTTAAATGAAGATGCTAAGTTCAAATTGAACTTAATGTAGGGTTCAACAGTCATGGTGTGTGAGGACGAGTAATATACTATTCTCAGCTGTTGGGCAATTGACCTGGAGGTTGATCGTGCGTGACATTTGCGTGATTAGGTAACAGTAAAGGAGCACCTTAAGCCACTTAAATAATAGAGATTACTTTACCGTCTGTCAGTCCGGTCACTTCATAGTACCAGCTAGTTAATTACCGCGACGAATTACTGCTAAATTATCACGCCTTATATAATTTAAACTAGACTCGTAAAAGTGATAGTTTCGAGAAATAAACGGAGACTTTAGTGCAAATCTAATTGCATTAAATTTAAATAATGCTTATTAGTCATGCCCAGGTATGTTGTGAGAATACTTATTCTACGCCCATTAATAATTATTATTCTGAATGTGTACATAACAAAAGACAATCTTTTGTTCCGTCCAATACGACTGCAAGGTCTCCTGGTGCAGTCGCTTGAAATCTACATTTTTAAGAGGAATCCGTTTAACCAACGGAGTGTAACCGTTGCAAGCCCCAAAACTTAAAAGGATTTTATCATTCGGCTTTAGTTTGGTTTTTAAAGCGAATCATTCAATAACACAAACCAAAAGAACACTTCGCTATTGGAATGGTTTGAATGATTCTGTTATACTACCTACTGTTAATTTTTAATTTGTTATTTTCGTATTTCACGATGACATGAACACATTAATCATTTCAAACATTTATGGATTGACACTTCGTAAGTCGTCCGTTGTCTTCCGAGTTTACCCGGCGGAAGGTTTCATACTGGTTTCAGTGACATAGATATGTCAATAACTTAATGAGAAAGTCGATTGACACCTCTTGAGTAGTCGTTGATTCCGAATTCACAAGATTTTTTTTGGTATTAATTACTACATTTGTACATAAAACCCAAAACACTTCCTTTGTAACGGGATCGTCGATGTCATATCTCCCTCCTCTAGCAGTAGAGGCGGAGACAATGTAACTTTTCACTTAATACCAATTTTTGACACAAATCTACTCAGATTCGTGTTTTTTTTTATTAGGCAGGTACTTGGTCTCCCAATTATTTATAATTACTTGTCAAGTTTATGTTGAGTTAATATCATTTCTTTGTATTTATCCAACATATTTTCATTGATTTTGTCAGGTACAGTCAAATGTAATAATATGTATCTAGTCAAAGTTTCAAAAATAAGTATCATACGCTCTTACAGCAGCGTAATAAGGTCGTGGGACATATTTTTGACAAGTTCATATCGATACTTATTTTTGCACTTGACCGTACATATAATACAGACAAAATATACATTTTCCTATATCATGTTAGTAACTTTTCTGAATAACGGAGTAATAGAGTTTACTCGCTACCAATGTTTTCTAGTTTCTACAAGCATTACATGATTCACACTTTGCTTATACATTGCGTATGTTTTATAGTATTTGAACATTATTGTAGGCTGCACTTTACACAGTTCCGTGGATCCGCTAATGGGTTATGAAACCTTCACTCTGTGCATGGGAGGAGTGCGTCATGATCCATTATATTTTTATTAGCATCCACCAAACGTGTCGCTGCGTTCGTTCTAGAAATTATAATACATAGTGTACGTAACTAAGTTATTTATTTACAACTAACCAGTATTTGAACTAGAACGTGTATAATGCGATATCTGTTGCTCTGATTTTGCAATTTGCGACACAATATTTAGTTATCCTTTTCCAGAGATTTCCTGAGATTTCAAATATTATATTAATTGTATTTATCAAACAGAGATAGAGATTATTAAAAATAAGTGATCAATCATAGTGCAGTTTACCCGACATACATTCAATTCACAGGAAATACGACCTTTTCTTAGTAAAAGCATGAGAGAGTTATTTCTCCATTTTGCATAGATAAGAGACAGTTGAGGTTAACCTCTCGATTGGAAGGAAGCCAATGCGTTGCGAGCTCTTGACCTAGAGTTACATTTATAAACAGAGAAATCTGCGGTGTTTGCGAGAACACTAGAAATCTTGAACAAAGGCGAGCCTAGGAATAAGATATTGAATACACACTTACAATTCACAACAACAGCATTTCAATGGATAGGTATAATAATTAGGACACTCTTGTTAACTTTGATGACATAGTTTTACACGCGCTTTTTACACTTCGAACTGGAAGCAATTTGATAGGTAAAGGCCAATATTTGTAATGGTACTGAGGACCTTAAAACTTTAACAAAAGAACTCAATTTGGTTCATTAGAGAAATGAACAGCTGTCTTGCTGATCATGACGCAGTGAGGTGAATATAGTTTCGCTAGCACCTAGTGATTCAAATTAGCAGCGCGTGCCAGCTTTTATTTGCATACAACTTTGCCATATCACTTCAATTCTTTTGGTATCCCTGTAGTCCTGCTGTCCGTATAGAATGAATTCAAAACCCTTCGATATAAACTGGATGTAGAATAACTATTATGCAATTTTAATGAGACTACCTGGCTAATTTTCTCACAAATTCTTTAGTTTAGTGACAACGACACAGTTACAAATGGACGGGCAGTATGCTGACACGCGGACTTATTTTCGCATTTGTCTGTGTGACTGTCAACAAATTGTGTCAACGGCTGTAGGTATGCCGTTATTTCTTCTTAATTACCGCTGTCAAAGTCTTGGCAGAGCAACTAGCATGTTAATCATGCTTACTTACGGAAATTAATTAATCCTCGCAAGACATTCCATGCCGGTAAAGAATACCCTAGAATTGGCACACTGGCCCTTCGGATTTGTTCAATAGAAACTCTAAATGATGGTGTCGTCATGAACACACTACGTTCCACGAGCAAGTGTTTGTTGTGCAAATTTTTGATCGCGTCGCAAACTCGTGCACATTATGCGTGATCCAAACATTTGGTGATTACGTTGAAACGAATAGCTGCGTTTATATTTTAAAAGCTGTGCTCGCAAAAATAATGCTTTCTGACGCATGTTAGACGAATGGTCGTAAACTGCTCCCAATGCGTCGGTACCGTCCTTAGGAGATGGAAGCCGAGAAAAAATCATAAACTGGATTTTACTCTTGCACGTAGATAGCTAAGTACGTACGTATAGAAGTTACATCGGAAGTATATTCAGCATGTCATCTCAACATGTCTGGAATGGAGGTCTAGATCGTCCATCCATTAACTTGACCTTAAAATGAACCTTCCATAGTTGCCCATCCTGGATGATGGATAGGTTCGTGGTTAGTAGAACGAGCTTAAAATTATGTTGCTGACTGTAGTACCTATTACAGTACACGAATTCACGTACACAACCATTCAGCCAACATTACGAATCTCGTTGATTATTCAACACCAACAGCGGAACACACAAACAACATGTGTAAACAAGGAACCGAACTTTCCTTGCAGCTTGCAAGACTAGACCACATCGATACAGCAGTACCTACGGCGTTTTATCATTGGTCGATAACTTAACTGTATCCCGTTTTTAATTAGTTTTGAGCTAAAGAGAATAAGCTATAAAATATGATGACCATAAACAATGAACAATTTACGTTGATTTATTATACGAGTACGTGTACGTACCTACTGCGATTTTTACGAGATGAGTGAAATATCTATAATAACGCTGTTGCAGGCTCGAATCCAGAAGTGAAAATCCTACACTACATATAAGCATGATTAGACATGGAACGTTACCGTCGATAGCGATGTTCTACACAAGTTGAAACTTTTAAAACACATGTAATATTCCCTTAGGATAATTATAAACAGGTTAGCGAGAAAATTAACGTAAATAAGTGGCAGCTTCGCAGCGACATACCTATAAAAATATTAATACTTACTATCTTTACCAATCTCATTTTTTTATTATCTATCTTTATCTTTAGGCTCGCAGGCACCAATAACTAATCGCTGACCTTCACTAGTTGGAGAGGCACTTGAAGAAGTAGAAGATCTTTACCAAACTAATGGATATACTTTTATTCTTTCATTCATATCGTAATATACGTACTAATCACGACAATAACTTAGTACCAATAAAAATATTCGTATCTTCAAAATACTTTTCCTATAAAACAATCATCCTACAATTACCGCTTACCTTTCCACTTCATCATTTCACACAGCCGGACTCGTATATTACGCCGGCTTGCTTGTGAAACACGTGGCTCGTTCAGATTTCAACTTTATCACAAAGGCATAGTACATTATTATAGTGTGTTGGCATTAGAAGCAAACAGGTGTCGATGTCGTCGCCCTGTCGGGAGCGATTCCCGTCGTGACGCCAGGAACGTCGGCCGCGATTATACGCTTGTTTACATTAGGAATATCTGTCCGTTTGTATTATAAGTGTAACAACCGTGGATTCTGTTACAAGGACGGTTGTGGAGCTTAGTTTGTTGGTATGTGGTGTTGCAGTAGGTACTACACGCGAGTGAATGACGCGTCCGGAAATAGTATCGGAACTGTGACGTCTTGTCTTTGCGTGGAATGTATCTCTCTCTGTGTGTGTTTTAGTTTGACTCCTTTGATTTATGGTTGAGTTTTGTCTGTGTGTTTCGTAATTTAAATAAGTAGGTAAATGTTCAGATTACTCCTACAGCATGTTGATAATGCTTTCACCATGAACGTAAAATTAGTCAAATTGTTTTCGGGATAGTTTCAAATTACATTTTTAATTATTTTTCATGTATGCATAGTAAGGCACCTGCAATAATATTTGTCACGTGATGACTTATTTTTAAAACACCACTTACACCAATTGATTAATAAATCAGGAAAAGATACAAAGAGAAGTTCGCCAGGTGAACACAAGGACCAAATCTATTTATAATAATTAGAAGCATAAATAACGTCACTAGAGTGTAAGAGACATTTAGTATTTCTGTGACAACAACATTAATAGCCCGTGGGTATATTAATTGGTTGGATGGTTTTAATATTCGTTGTTTGGATCTATATGAAAATCTCTGATGAATATACAACTATTATTAGGCTGTTAGTATTTTGGTAGATTCATAAAATACGTGAATATAGTAAACTCGGGTAATTACGTGACTCGCTTAATTCCGCGATACCATGGTTGAAGCTTTTCGTGGCGTTACATGAGCAAATATAATTTATTTAAATGTAACCTTATGACGCAGGAAATAGGACTTCTTGACTTGATAACGTCTCATAAATCGATGAACGCCGGCTGCACTCACGAAAATGCATGACTACGTTACGTTCCGCGTGACGTCAGTGTTTAAGCAAGAGCGCGGAACAAGCGATAGAGAGGCACGATCTTCTCGCGTGACGTCAGAGCTAGCTTTTTTATGACGTTATCACGTAAAACTATTGTTCGTAAACAAACGTTGCTGACAATCGGTTTTTTAGTTTGAAAAAGTTTCATAGCCACGAAAAGTCAAACCAGCCTCAAACATGGTATGACGCATGTATTACGGAATTAAACGAGTCACGTAATTACCCGAGCTTACCCTACCTATTTCACGTTCATTTGTCAATCAAATCATCCCAAGAGAATTTGGAGGTGAAATATTATACTAAGACCTTTAGCTGTTTTTTATTTATTTTAAAGAAACTAACAAAAAGCCACTACAAACTTTCCTTCAAGGATATATTATATTAATCTTTAGGAGCTTACGCGTCACTTTTAGTCTCATAAACCAGGAACTTGCCATACAATATAACGCAATCAAATCTCGTCCATCTTTACGCGTGGAAGAAAACCTTTTATTTGTACGCTTTAGCATTGATTTTACACTGACGGGTGATGGGTCACTTTGTAAGAAACTTCCTGTATAGTTGGTCCCTTGTTTTAAATCGTTGTGGCATAGGCATACGTCCCACTTTGGGCGGGACAGCCCCGCTTTCACGCAGTCTGTCCCGGTGTCTCCAGCGAGGCAAATATAGTTCCGCTTTTGCAAACAGACCAAACGCTAATTTAAAATGTACTTTTCCCGCTCGAATTGCGTGGTTCATCGCCGATATTTTGAAACAAATTTGTTCAGCCGACAAATACAAAAATACGACTTAGAAGTCACGCCACTACTGGGGCTTAGTAAGCCGTACCTACTTAACTATTTAGGCCGTGGTCGCTTTCACCCGCCGCACGCGGCCGACAGCGGCCCGCTGCCCGCGGCGTCTGAATGGTGTGTTCGGGAATGCTCGGGAGTGGTCGTTTTCGCCCAAAACGACCACTCCCGAGCATTCCCGAACACACCATTCAGACGCCGCGGGCGGCGGGCCGCTGTCGGCCGCGTGCGGCGGGTGAAAGCGACCACGGCCTTACCCCCTTATTCATAAACGCTCTGTAGGCTTCTGCTAACTTAGCAATCATTTGTCCTTATCTGTGTAAGGTCTAAGTGACAGATAAGGACAAACGATTTGCTAAGTTAGCAGAGGCCTACAGAGCGTTTATGAATAAGGGGATTAGAGTTTAGTGCTTTGACTGTTTTGGTGTTATTCTATTTTTTTTAAATGGTCACGTTAGGCATAGTACCTAAAGTACCTATTGTCATGATTATTTACAATTCCGTAATTAGGCTCAATGAACCTCACTTGTTCTACGTGTCAAACTTAATTGAAACTGTTATGACTTCATTGTTATGTTCTATTTTGGTCCGAAGTTCGGTGCTAGATTAATATCAACAGCGCCTTGGCAAGTTGTCATGCAAATAGAACGGAAGCGTTGTTTACATTATCAAGCCTTTTTAAAGTCAGGCGTGTATCCATATCCATACTAAAATATTACTATCGCACCACTAACTTTGTCAGTCTGTCTGTTAGATATTGTGTTCGTTTTTAATTATTTTATTTTCTAACTATATATATTTATAATAACTTGTATTAAAACAAAAGTCTACGCGAACGAAGTCTCGGGCAAAATCAAGTTAGAAAGAAAAAAAACTGAATCTAAATGTATAAACTACCTAATTAATTCCACATCGATCACGATTAGCGAAATATAGAAAAAAAATATCTTGTATAGCTTACTACTGCTATACTTTTTATGCATGATAATATACTGCCTAATACTTTTTTTCTATTAATTGTCATGTTAATTTTCACTCTCTTCCTCGCTTGGTTCGATTGCGCAAACGACGAGGATGTGATCGCGTGCACACATCTGTTCCGCTTCCGATGCGCCAGCGCAGCAGCACCGCGTGTGAACAATTGTTGGTTACTCAGCCACTATCCCAGTAGACACGCTATGAAAACTCTATTAGTTGAGCAACAATCAAAGGAGGTAATTGGTGTAGGTAATTGGTTGGTCGTAATAGGGAATAGTATAACAGAATTGTCATAGAAGATTTAATGCAGGTACACTGTTGATACAGGTCCTGTAGTTAAGAGGAGCGATGATATTCGTTAGGCAGCGGACAAGAACTGGGAGAGGAGAGCTGGAGATCGAGTTCGGAGGCGTGCCATGGGAAAGGCACACGTCTAGCAGTGGACTGATATGGAAAAATGATGACTATGATGACACAAAGAAATTTAATTTTAAGCTTTAAAGGCACTTTACCCTGAGGTAGCGGCTTCGAAAACGTCTTTCATTTTATTGCAGTTTTAAGTTCATGGTTTATTATTGTGTTGTTCTCCTGTACTAAGTTGCATTTTTTTCTCTTTGCAAGTTTTACTTAAGTATTTAGTTTTTGAACTTAATCTGTGTCGGAGATCCTCAAGTTTTCTAGGTCGAAGTCATTAGCTTGTAGAGTTCAGTTACTGATATTGCAAGTACATTTATTGCCCCCTTACATTCGTCAGACTTATTTGTTTTTGTAACTAACCTACCACATCTACTTGTACACGTGACTTGATCTTACAGGTGGCTGACTGTGCAATAAAGTACTCCGGAGTCTGCGGATAAGAAAGCTGTTAGAGAAATTTAATACTATACAAAAATATTTACGCTCATTTGAAGTTGTCGGAAACTAAAATGGACCGTTGTGAAATGTATGTCTGTGTGTCAGCACATCAATCACGATAAAACAGCTGAGTCAGCATTCAATTTAGAAGAAATAACGCCATGTAACTGACGTCCATTCTGATCACAATGCCTAAAACGTAAAATGACTTCATTTAGTAACTCGACGATGATCAAAAATTTGAATAGAGAAAGTCTTAATTAAATGTTCCTGATTGACCAGTACTTGGCTTCGTTCTCGTTGCAGAATTCCCTATCCCATGGGAATTTCGCAAAATCCGTTCTTACTGCGTGAGTTCAAATTTAAGCTTTGTTCGAATTACGTTCCAGTTGAGTATCTGGCGGTGTGTAATGAAATGGAAAACAATTTATGAACGTTATTATTCTATTAACGCATTTGTAATGCAATGTTTAAGGAAGTAAAGTCGGTAGTTGTATACTTTTTATTGGTTTGCGATTACGAGAACAAAAGTATTATAACACAATTGTATTTGTATCGATATGGCTTCACATTTTACATTCTAGTACTGGAATAAGCTAATAAGGACCAATCGGGATTGTTAAAAGTACTTTACCCAATTTGCCATTTCTTGGTATGGTAACATAACAGGTAAGTATTACATGAACATAGGCACTCGTACAAACAAATAACAGATTTTATTTTTGGATAGTACATATACTCGCGAAAGTTTGTTGTTTAAACAAGGGTGAGCCAGAACCAGCAATAAGGGGATCGGTACATTAATTGATGTGTTTTATCGATTCCGTTACTGAGAACCAATACAGGTATGGCTACTTTCGCCTTTAGACCTTGACGTCTAGTAACTATAAAATGAATCACAAAAATTTTATTTTTACTGCTTGTTTTTTTTTATAGGTACTTATTTTTACGGTTACGCTTTTATAGAAAAATCCGAAAAGTAAAGCTTTGGCCGAGAATCGAACCCGGTTCCTCATCATTCCGTGATGCGTGCTTTTACCTTTTCATCCTGCTCATCCATGGACCGTTAGGTACTCTGGAATGAATGTGTTGAAAAGGGTGGTCGGTTATCTATCTAAATATTCGTATCCAATACAATTCCTAATACCTAAATCTGTGTGGGGCCAACCCATAAGCTAGATGATATTAGGGATAACAAATCTAGAGCACGGTAAAACCTAGGGTGCTCCTTCAAGCATCCAATTACAAGGACTTTACTGTAGGGTATTACAAAGATGAAGACAAAGAAAATACGAAGGAACCCTGATGTTTGAATCCACGACCTTTTGCCTCACCGGAGAAGATTCTCTTGACCCATGTGCCATAGGACATCGTTCTAATTCTTGTTTCTCTATTTTAAGGACAAAATAAACTTACTATAGTACCTACTTAGGCGATGAATTAATATGACAACATTTTTTTTTCCTGTTTTTCATCCCAGGTTGTGGTTTCAGGCTGCGGAAGCGGAGTTGCAAGGTAAATGTCTTTTGTTCAGTTTATTTCAGATGTAAAAGAACTTACTAAACTAAGTTAACCACACGGAAAACACAAGTAAAAATAGTAAAGTACTCTGCATTTATTTAAACACATGTATTTTAGAATTAAATAAATTAAATTAACAACAAAGAGGATTTATTCCACTTTTGCTTGACAAAATACATATAAGTTGTCTTCAATGTTAGCAGTTCAATTTTGAGCCACTTCTAGTTGTCAGATTGACTTGAAACTTGATAACATGAACATATAGAATGGATGAAAATGGCAGTATAGTATAGTCAAGAAAAAGTGCAGTCACCAAAAAAACTTGCATTAAAATTGATAAAAAACTTGGAATATAAAAAAAAATGGTATCATTTAGTTTTCTACTGAACACTTCTTAGAGTTACGTAACAGTGACACGTTAAGGTAGTAATTGGAAGGCTCAACACGATACACTTATCGGTTAATGAAAAGTGCTAATTTAATGAACTCGTGTTTAGAATTCGGCACGGGAGGCGGAGATTATACAGGTACAGCCACGTGCAACGAGTAATATACATTCCGGCATTTTGAACAGTCAAAAGGAGACAAAGTATATAATTTGTACATTAATCAATATGAACAGTGGTACTATTTAGAGACTATAGGTATTGAATCATATATGTTTGCAATAAAAATAAAGGATATTCTGATTTTTGTATTCAAAATCACACGCCACCGTCATATTTGTAAATAATAAGTGTTCAGTGTTGAATTAATTTTATGTCACCCTACGACCATCATAAATAATTTCTGCGGCTTGTATCAAAAATACGAAAATTATATGAAAAATTAAGGTTTTTTTGGACAAACGGTAACTAGTACTGTCCCAATTAATTAGCTAGTGCGTACAGAATAAGTACTAGCCGCCCGAACAACTCATGCGTCACCCGCGGACGAGTTGTTAGCCGTAATCAAGTCGCCGACGCAGCTAATAGTCGGAACAGCCGCCATCCGCCATTTTGTCCGGCCATCGGCTTTTCGCAATGAGCCGAGCCTATTTACCAAATGGATTATGACTGATGAATATTGTGAAATAAAAGTTTATAATAATCTGTTTGCCGTCGGCCATCTCGGCTAGAAACAGTCGCAGTTGCTGTTGCGAAATACTCTGACCGTCATGTCCGTAATTTCAACTTATTTCAATGAAACAAACACAATCACTATTTTGATTCCATTTTCCACCTATACGCCCACAATTTTGCTACACGTGGCCCGTAGGTACCTGTTACCTTAGGCTCTGTCTACCCCGTGAGTGATAAAGACGTGATTTGTGTATGTATTTAATGTATGTTAAATGAAGGAATTAAATTAAACTGTAAGTTCTTACATGCGTGCGGGTGGATTAACATAGATAACTTGTAGAACTGCGAGTTGCGTTTTGTTCGAATCACTCTGATTAGGTATTTAAATATTTAATAATTTGGTCCGTGCGGCAAATACAAACCTAGTAGGTACACCTAGACACTGAATATTAAGAAAAACAGACATAATTATTTTACTCATACATCACTTTCTTCCGTCTAGATATCGGTTTCGTCGTCAACAAACCGTGAAATGAACAAAACGTTTCTGATCCATGATAGAATCAGCTCAAATTGTCCACATAGAAAGTGTTCAGTCTAATGCACTCATATGGGCGACATGTCATAGTCAACTTTCCAGAAAATTATAACGGAGTCTACGTTGACGACATGGTAGGAGCCGTATGATTTCACGGTGGCCGAGTTGAGCGCTTTAAAGATGTATCACCCGAAAGATATTTAAAAGTGTGACTATGATTCTAGATATGCGTATCTATCAAACCAGACACTTATTAGTTTGTAAGTAAAAAAAAACTTAGATCAACAAACGAAACAAAAATATATTGACAAGACTCAACACCTCGAATTATGTATAATGCTAAAATGAAATTCTTCACGAAGTCAATACATGCGTAAGAACAATTTTTCATCAATAGAATCTTAACCACTTAGTTGAAATAATCGCCGTAAAAATGGCTGTTACTCGGTTTAACTTTGAAGTCTTTAGTCGTCATCGAAGCTCAGAAAACAAGTTAAAGAACTCCAAACACACGGAGCTTGTTATCACAAGTTTTACCAATATATTTTGCCTTGGAGGAAAAAATATGAAATGGATGTGCTGCGACTACATTGGAGGATTAAGTATATGCATGCGCCAAATAATACCGGATACCTCACGAGTATTCCAAGAAACATAATAACTATGGCTGACAATGATAACGTAACCAGAGGCGACGCAATAGTTCGCATATTTTTCCTCAATTTAGATTGGAGGAGGCTATCGGTAGTTTTATTCTAATTTTTGAAGGAAAAGCTAAATATAATATTATATTTACTGCGCGAAGTGTTTTATTATTTAGAGTAGATTAAAGATCGATATACCTATAGGAGATTAAAGATTATTGAGAGTATACTGGGTGAATTTAAACTATTTTACACAACTGCACTTAATTGTGTGCTGTCGAAATATGTCATAATTATCCGGAAACACATCGAGTAAAGCTACCAAGCGGATGTGGGTAGAACATTACCGGCCTTTATTTACACTCGCAAGGAGTCATGAACAAAGAAAAAATATGAGTAAAAAGACGCAATTTTTGTTCCCAAACGGATTCCCGCGGGTACACCCATGCCATGTAATATTTAAGTCGCTTTTGATGTCACGATCAGCCCGCCATTTTATAAAACAGCGTCAAGTTAAACGTGAAACCCATAAATCGAGTACGAGTGCCGTGAGATCGGTACATGATTGTCGCACGCCGGGGTGCAGTTAACGACCTGCTCTTCTTTTAAATCATATTGGGGCGTGATCGACCGCTTACCGTACAAAGTGGGTACAGAGAACGAGGTCCCACTATGTTACCTAAGTGTAGCCAAGCGGTGGTCATACTCATATCATCAAGCTTCTCCGTAAACACCGTGATTGAAAATTGGACTATTTTGAAAAATGTTGGGCTCTTTTGGAGTTACTGCGGCATCCCACAAAATATTAAATGAGCGACAAGTACACTTCGTTCTTTTTATCTGCATTGGATTTATTTTACACATTTAAACAGGCCTTATTAGAGGTACGGTAAAGATGGTAAATTTTTATGTTTGCGCTAGTATAAATATAGTTTTGTGTAAGGCGTCAAAATATATCTATTTAATTGTAGCTTCGTTCTGTTAATACTACCTTTTGGCCAACATTTCTACACGTGTTGTTAAAGCCGTTTGAATCAATACAAAAACCAGTAACGAACTCTGACGTTATTAAAAATCAAGTTATTGTACCACGAACGATGTAAAAATAAAAATAAATACTTTTAAGAATATAAATAAACTTACCCGGAGAAAAAGTAGAAGACAGCTTCCAGGTTCCTGTAAAAAAAAACACAAATAAGAAACGAATTATTTTTGGTTCGTTTTGGTACTTGGGTGACTGATTTTAGTTTAATCGCGATAAATATATTCTAGTTCTATTATTATCATGGAACATATAAGTTCTTCCTTCTGTGATTATTATTCTGTAAATACATAAAAATATCTTCTTATATTCGTCGCGTCAGTAGAAATTAGGTACGCCTTACGAGTGACAGCATATAAATTCCACTTATTATTTAATTTCACCAACTGACTTGGAGCTAACTGATCTACTAGCACGTATCTCACTCACTTCCTCGTTTGTCGCTCTTTCTATTTCTTTCCAACGGGAATAGTCGGACAGAGACAAACATAGTGATAATGCTAAGTGCAGTCACTTATATTAGTCTGGAATGTCCTTCCTTTGCAGTGGAAGCTATAGCTCGGCGGCCGGACTCTTAATAACAATAAATGAAATCTGACGTAATGCGAATCTACATTCGGGACTAACCCACAGATGTAACTTTTAATCTAAACCTAAGTATAAAAAAATAATGAGCTTAAGCCACTGGAATTAGAAACTCGAATTTAACAGAAATATTTCTTGAGGGTCGTGGAGGTGCATTAGGAAAGGTTTTTAAAAATTCTTAGGCCAGTCTATTGTTATTCTTTTACGAGGGCGAAGGCACAGATAAAAGCTAACATTTATCTAAATTGATACATTATTTTGTCACATTAGACATCTATTTGCCACCTAAAAGAGTCATTCAGATTAAAGAATTAATGACCCATCGTTTTTGTATATAACTAGCAGTCAAGGCTTCGCTAACTTTGAATTTTAATTCCCTTGAACTATTTTTTCCGGGTAGGACCCTACTCGTATATATTATGCCGCAGCACACATTATTTACAAATTAAATTAGGGACGTGAAGACATTGTTCCTGCAGTTTACAATCATATTTATTACTAAATATAAAATATGAAGTTTACGGAACAAGTCGAGCTGTCGTAAAACAATAGTTAGCACCATTGATATATGAAGCAGACACACTCAATTTACTCAGCCGACTCGAGCGTAATATTGAATAAGCATACATATTTAAATCTCCATTCCCTGCGAGTAACAGCATTTGAAAATCATATTGACTAAGGTATAAAGCTTAATCGAAAGGTCCAAGTAATAAATATTAATAACCCTCAGTAATGTCAATAAATAGCTATCAACCACCATTAGGGGAGGCATCGGTCATTAGAGGAAAACATTTCAAAATCAAACCGAAACTTGGTTCCCTGACAGAGCGCGAACTTGCTAATTGCCGATGCTTCCCAGACCTATCCAAAAGAGCCTAAATACAATTTGTAATATGGAAACATAAGCCTTTACGTACCAAAGCGTTAAGATTCAATTTAGACTGTCATGGCAGTGGAAATAAGACTTTTTTAGACCATTTATTTGGTTATATTTTAAACACACCGCGAAAATAAAATCCAAAGTTTCTAAATAAAATAAACTGTTCAGTAGCCAGTTATAGTTCGTTCATAGATAAATAATACTTTCCTTTTGAAACGAGAATTCACGAGTTGGACAATCTATTTTCTGCTTATATAGTTGGACAATCTATTATACGCTTTAATGTGAAGTTAGAGCTTGTGGAGTTTGGGCATGTAGAGTTAAAAGCTCTACATGAGATCTGATAACGTTTTGAGAGTACGAGCTATTATGGTGTCATCTTGGTAATATCATACAAGTTTTTGGTGGGACAATACCTACTTTCCCTTAAAACGAGAATTTAAGAGTGAGACAACCTATTTTCTGTTGGTTTTAGGCACTTTAATTGGGTCGAAGCGTAAGTATGTAAAAGCCCAGCTGCGTTCGAAAACAACAGCAAAAGCTGCTTATTTGAGCTGCTGAGATGACCAGCTAATTTACTTATTCGTTCAAATAAATATAGGAATCACAATCAGCATCACTTTTTAAGTGGTCGTTCGCAGAAGTTTTCAGTCGTGTCCTATTGCAGCATTGTCCCCCACTTTCAAAAGGTGTGTACATTAACAACGCAACAACTGACGTGCATCCGTGAACACGACAGATTCTTAGCATTTTACCATAGTTCTAGTTCTACTAATCAAGGCCAAGATTTTTAAGCCTGATTGGTGATCAAATTATCTGCACTAAATTGCATTTAAAAAACACTTAGTTAGCTGGAAGAGATCCCTTCTTAGGGATAAGTTCGCCTTTGTACTATTTTCTCTGTATTAATGTATTTTTATATTTTTTATGTGCAATAAAGAGTTTACATACCATACATTCATACAGTTCACTGTAATTTTTAGATCTAAGCGACTCGCACCAGGGAGATATGCATTGTTTGCGAATCTTCTAAAAATATGTCGCAGTGTGTATGTTTTTATTGGCGCATGCGATCGTTTTACTCCCGAATACAGCTCAGCGTTTCATTAAAATTTTCATACACACAATCGACATTTCAGCAATGGCGATGTGGCAATCGAGATGACCTCTCAATAATCGACCCTATATGGAGTGAGTTTTGAACAACGGTTGTTACGAGTACGTCCAATGTCGACGTCTGCATTTATAACCTCATATTACGAGAACTTTTAAACAAAATACAAAACGAAATTAAAATTCCATTCCGGTCACATGGCACTGACAATGGCCCAGTTGCTAATGGGCCGAGGCTTGCCAGTTTTTACTACGGATATAATGTAATGCAAATATGAAATTAATTTAGTTTTGTTATAATTTGCTTATCCGTCATGCTTGAGGGAGAAATTAGACTTGTGCAAGATGGAACAATAGAAATAAAACGAATTGAAACGGATTGCTTTATACAAGATGCCTTAGAATTCTTCTGGAATATTAGTTCATTTGAACGATCCTATAAAAAATTTCCATCGTCATTTTTTATTCAAAATTAAGTCACATCTATGATATCGTACACTTAGAACACCAACATTTGGAAATATTTGTTGATCACATTTAAACCGCCTGAGACATCTTTGACAGGGAAGCTTAGTGAAAGTAACCCGAGCACCTGAAGTACCTATTCTGAATTAATTTTAGGACACAGTGTGAATAATCTTTAGTATGTATTTCAACTGAGCTTATCCCGTTCATTACTGGAATACAAAACCGTTATTTCTCGCTAATCCAGCCGCCAAGCAGCAATGCTTGTTGAATGTGTTGTGTTCCAGCGTGAAGTGTCAAACACCGAATGAACTTAATGGCACGAGGTATTTTATCTTAATTATTTTAGGCTGGAAACGCATCTGTAATGCCCCGGTAGCGATTACTTACCATCAGGGTAACCACTTGCTTAAAAAAATAAAAGGCACAAAGACGCCACAATTTTTATCAACCACAAGTTTTTACGCAGCAGGATCGATCAGAACAATTTCTCATGCTCATATTTAAGAATAAAAGGGTGTTACAGCCAATAAATGGCAACCTAGTATGATTCCACTGAGTTCCTCCCAAAATATACACATTCAAATTCTCTGTTGTACCTAGGAATCTTGTTTTCTTTATTTCCTTTCACGGCATTATACCCCCGATACTATTAAATGCCAAAATAGTCACGATTCTCCAATCTCTCGTTTGTTTTAACAGTAACATTTATAATGAACTTTAAAGCTAACCGTTTCGTTGATGTCCGGTTTGTGTATCAATATATATCATATTATGTAAAATGGTAAATAAGAGTAACAGGGACCGGTCTGTCGGTTACAAGGTCGAAGACAGGTTTCGTGCCAGTCATGACACAGGCATTGCGAAATAATTCCGTTCTGTAATCTGGGGATTCATTGCATTCCAATAAGGTATCACTCCGGTCACTCCGTTTACGTTAATAACTATAAAAGTATGACATTTGACATTAATAAATAGGACGATACCGCATCCACATAGGTACATTCGGCATCGCCATTATTGGTAGAGATTAACAGAATCCAAAATATCTTCTGTCCGAGATTTCTGGTATCATCAGGTGAAAGTTATATTCTTCATACAGAAATATGTATACAATATATAATTTAGCCGTCAATAAAATCGCCGTCACACTTTTTTGCGTACCACCTCGGCCTCTGTTTCATTCTCTAATACTGTCTAATATCCACTTATGAGAAACATAAAATTATGATAATTCTTGGCGTTTTTGGTAGGCGTAATATGCAAACAATAAAGTGGTACACTAAGTGTCTCTCATATATGTATACCTACATAGTTAGATCTGCATTACATAAACTTACGCCACTCGATACGTCAACAGGACTGACCTCGCTTCACAATCTAAATCTTTACGTTTTATCCAAATCACTTAACTATATAAAATACTTTTTATTAGCCGTTAAATTATGCAAAGTGGATGAAGGATTTCACATTAATCGCTTATAAAGTACCTAAATATGTACTAAAACCAAAAAAACTCTAACTAAAAATTACTCTAATTTATGAAGTGTCTAATGTACGGTCAAGTGCAAAAATAAGTATCGATAGGAACTTCTCAAAAATATGTCCTACGACCTTATTACGCTGGTGTAAGAGCGTATGGTACTTATTTTTGAAACTTTGTCTAGATACATATTATTACACTTGACTGTACCTACTGTATTTATATTTATGAGCTAGGTAGGTACGTAAACAATACAGTGACAGAAACGTTACCCAGATTTTTAAATTATTATGTCAGAAGTACAACCCAGTTCCATGTTGCCTAACGCGAGGGCGCTCGCCATCGCATTCACTTTCCACTCTTACCTTATAAAGTTTGACAAAAAGAAATGGCAAATGTGGTTATGTTGCTGAAAACATTATATGTACAATATGACCTTGAAGTATCACGTAAAGTTGTTCTTCTAATTACATCTCATCTGTCTTTCTACGAAGCTAATTACCAGTTCAAGTACTTGCAACTAACTCAATTGCCAGTTGGGATAAAAAATACTGTGGATCGAAAAAGTTACGAGTCAGTGCAATTTAACTTCCGACTTGTAAATTCCAATCCGTGCAAGATAACCTTGAGCGTTCACTCTACCTATAGGTAAGTAGGTAATTTTACAGCCTTTTAATTTACCGGTTATCAGCCATGTCTCGCGGCATGCAGAATGACTGAATTAGTATTAAACCTCATTGGATAAGCCTACGTGCATACGTAATACGACAAATTGAGAGAAAACAAAGCTATAAAATTTACGTGCAGTTGGCTTCTACATGAATAATAAAGAAGATTTTACGGCACAGTTAACAGGTGAAGCACTTTATTAAATTGAGTTCTGATAATTTTCATTTTGCAGTGCTTACGTCAAAGCGTGCCAATTGCACTAAAGCAATGTGGTTTCTAAAATTATTTAGGTACTCTGCATTTTTTTCATCGTTTATTGTATTTACGCTCAGTTTTAAAAGTTTCGAATAAAGCAAAAACTCTACAACAAATGACTTTGAGTCTACATTTCAAGTAGGTTACACTACTAAGATCGTGAAGTTCTTCGCTTCGCACTCAACTCAAAATACAAGGAAAATTTAAGTAATTTGTTTATTGTCCAACAATAATACTAAAGGTCATTTGCTTATGAAACTTTGCACTTTCGTAAAATTGTATAAAATATATATGTCGCATACAATATATAAATATATATTGTATGCGACACCGCCTAAGGACAATACAAACAATACATTACCTACACAACAACACTAAACAAAACTGGAAATACCGCATCACGTTCACTTCCACTCACCACTTCGTACTTTTAAAACAAAACTCACATAATGCTCCTAACTAGATCAAAATGAAACACAATTCATACCAAAATGAACTCGAAATAATTGATTAGGGTACTAAAAACAATGCGAGGTATCGCAGAAACACACATGTTTTCATCTATATTTTTCATTTGTCTTTTAGCAGTCGTACACGCAAGAAGTCTTAAAAAAATAATCGCGATCGAGTCTCAATTTTAGTGAATAAATTTGATTCAAAATCACACAAGATGACTTTGTTTCATATAGCAACCAAAAAAACAGGTTATGAATCGTGTTTCATAAATACCGTTCCGTTACAGAAAATACGCAAAGGAAAAGGGATGTAAACCGATCCGGCTGCGCTTGAGCGCGGGACTCGAATGTTTTGAGCAAATCGCGTGGTAAAGAAAGACGCGCCCACGCATCGTGCGCGGCTATTACTAGAGCTTCTGTCTTGGCCCTGCGGCATGCGGGCAAGGTTGCCTGGAGTACCGTTCTGGCCCAGTTTGTAGGTCTGTAAGCTGGTAAACAAGCATGTATTTTAAAACTACTTTTTATGCTTACTATAAGTTCAAAGCGAACCTGGTACTAATTACAACTTTGAGCATCTCAGCAACTCCTAATTGTTTCGATGTAAGTGGGTATGTACAGTCAAGTGTAATAATATGTATCTAGCCAAAGTTTCAAAAATAAGTACCATACACCCCTACACCGTCGTAATAAGGTCGTGGGACATATTTTTGAGAAGTTCGTATTGATACTTATTTTTGCACTTGACCGTACGTTGCAAAAATAAAAAAAGAAATAAAACTACTGCGAGCACACGTGCAAGACGGCTTCGTCTTCTTGAGCGACTTGCATTATGTGTTTACATGCAAAACCCGATCCACTCCATTTCTACACAAATAAAAATTATGTCACCGACCCAACTATCATCAACACCAAACAAGACGATGATAACACGTTTCAAACTGTACACGAAATCATTCTTAGCTAAAGCCGTCTAAAATCTCTCAAGTAAACCAGCGATGTACTGATCAGAAAGCATTCGAAGGAACCCCGTAGAAAAATGAATTACCGATATTTTGGTCTTATACTTTTATTCTACGTTTCTAAAGTACTATCAACGAACTTGTTTACTAACTAGGTACTTGTTAACAAGGAAATTCTATTCTCACGAAAAAATCTGACTCTGCGACGGTCGGTCATTGCAAAAGCGGAGAGCATAGGAAAGACTTGAAGCGAAGACAAGAAGATAGTTGAAGAGAGTGGATGCCCTCTACCCCATCAAGGTATCACAGGACCTTAAGTCATGAAAGTCAAAAAATTCTTGATAAATGTGTAGGTGGCACATACAAATTTGTAGGTCAGTATGGTTTTGATGGCCCTGGAAAGGACACAAATCGTCATGGTTCGTATTGTATTCTTATAGTCCCACAGCCGTTGCGTCTTTTATGTCTGTTTGTTATACTTAGTTCGATATATGTGTTTAGGTCAGAACAGAAACAAATATAAAACACCTAAATCTCCATCAAAACCACATTCCCCAAGCCGGTAGGTATATCAAGTTAAGTTATAGCTTTATCGCTGTTACTACTTAAATTTCGCAACAGAAGCATAAAGTCGGATCGTAAACAATTTTCTGATTGGGTTTACAAACTCAATTTTCATATTATGCCTGTTCTAATTTTTTTTCATGCTCTGTGCTTTTTTCTGTTAAATTTGACGGATATGATTTTTGCCAATAACTGTGTGTTATCGGATATCCTAAATTACATAACATTATCTATGGTAGGAATATTCCACCAACATATTGACACTAGTAGAAATCCCGTTTTAGTTCTTTAAATAAAAACAAAATGTAGCAAAATCTATCCTCGTAGACTGCATATATGTATAGTTGCCAATACTAAGCGCATATGCATCCATCACAGCGCTTGGTGTAAGTTTTTCGTTGCAACAAACTTCTCGTAAGCTTCCATGTTTAACTGACAAATATTATGCTAACAGTTAGTTGCTGATTCGTAATTGTAGAGGCAAACAAAGGCGCTGACAATATACCCGTAATAATTATTTAAGATAGAGAATCTAATACAGGTAGACACGCGAACGCGTTCGAAACGTTTTTTGTTACTAAAACCTTTGTCGTATGATTATCGTAAATAGTCTTAGGGTTATACTGCACTTGGGAGGCGATCATAACCTGATCCATTCACTTTCAGGAGTCTCAGGCATTACTTAGACTCTGATGTGTTGTAGACGCAGACCTACGGCAAGACACTGAAAACACCTGACTCTGTGTAATGTGTCCGAGTGAACGGGTCAAGTTATGATTGTTGATTGGCAATGATTTCACGAAAGAATTTTGTTTAGAGAATCATAATCCTGAGCTGTGTAAGAATTGGTGTGAGAAATCCACCAATAGGAAAACTGCTCATAGAAAAGAGTTTATGTGTTTTCACGCGGCTTTGGTGATCCGCTTGCCTTAGAGCTTTAGATGTTATACCCCCTATTGCCTATTGTATTGAAGATTAACAATATATGCTCTTGATTTTTGTATGGCAAAACCATCATATGAAATCTGTCCCTTTACTAAGCTTATCTGATCAAAATTGGAGAAACTACTTCCATATACCCGCTACAACATAAATGTTATAGGCCACCGTGGGTACGAAAGGATATATCTGACCATAAAACATTATTGCTTAAGTAAGTTGACCAGTTACAAAATGTTATTGAAGTGTACAATCGGTGAGGAAAGTGATCAATACCGCGATGATAATGGGATTTGTCAGATTTCTACGCGTCACCGGCTCTCAGGATATAAACGCCTTGAAAGGCAAGTAATAACAATGGGTCACTTTTCATACTAAGTTATTTTTGATCGTTGGTATTTAAGACCACTAATATAATACAGAGACTTCCAACATTCTTTAAACAAGATGTTACATTTTTACCGTTACATTTTATCTAGCCTCTAGGCTTACCCTTTTACAGCCATTAGAAATAATTAAACGGCCTCATCGCCCAATGAAATTGTAGTGTGTGGATTTTTTGCGCCATTCACTTCGGTCGCAATATAACGACGACTGTATCTAAAATTAGAATCTATTATGTGCAAAGTGTGCCATAAAAACATTATCGGCGCATGAGCATGTGCATTAGCGTATTTGCTGGCTAGGGTGATGTAACGTGTCCAGAAGACGAGCCTCGAAAGTGGTTGAGCCGGTACGAGTTCAACCGGTTGCACTTGACAGGGGTGTCACCTTAGTATCACTAAAGTTTTAATTACATAGGTATTTTTACTTTCTCGCGGCTAGTAGCATGAGTGCGTGCTAGCTGTGCTGTACCTATAGGTTAATAAAGGTGTTACAGTTTAAGGAAGTTCTCATACATGCAGTTAATTAACTAAAAATATTCAACGCAAGCACGGCCATTTTACACGATTTATCCATAAAATACCTAAATATTTAGCCAAGTAAATGTATAAATTTTTTCGTTCAGAAATTTTGAGACATTGAAGTAATTTATAAAATATTTATCGTTATTATAATGCCAGTTTTACATATAGTTATGAGATTTATGTATAAAAGATTTATTAGGACAGTATTGACACATAATTTGCAGCAGATCTCAAAACACTTTAAGCAGTGTGGACTGTTTAAACAGTATGTACCAAGCCGATAAAAGTTATCACTAATCTTATTTAATATCGACGTTTAATCATATGCGACAGCCCTACAGAGAGTCTGAGCGCCCCAGACGGTACCTGATTTGCCACTGTGTCACCGGAGCAAAGCCGACCTGTAGTTAAGTGATGACTACAATAGCCATTTCGCTCACTTTTTCCAGTCAAGACAATGCAATAGGAAATTATCACAAAAGGGCTTATACCCATCTTGATAAATCAACTGAATTTCCACTTTAACGTGAGGTGGTAGAAGTTAAATCAAGTCTGTCACAAAAGTCACTCCTCACTGATGATTCCGACCCATTTAACAACTATTGTTCTTCTTAATCTCGTATTAACCGTTATAGATACGTGATTAGTAATAAAGTGGAAATATTGATTGTCATCTAACTGGTTTTGATATAACCTATTAATCAATTTACTGTAATAGAAGATAACTTGGCTGGGAATTACATTAGATAATAGGTTTGGTGTTTTTTTTATTGCAATGATTACTATGCCATTGTTAGGACGCTCTGTTCGTATCAGACTTTGTCAATATCCTGTTGGCATGTTATGTCACAGTTTGTCATAGCAATCTTCATATCTCGTAACTCTGTTCAGGCTGGAGTTTTCCTACAATTTTCCTTTGTTGACAAAAAGAAGTACATATCTGTTCAAAATAAAAACTGACTTCACACAGGTCTGTCACAAACCGGTCAGATTTTCAGTTAGTGTTGCTTCTGACGATTTATCGGACAACAAGCGCACGCGGCTTCGCTTCCGTTGCAGATATATATACCTATCCCGTGAGAATTTCGCTAAATCCATCCGTAGTTCGCGTTTACGATACAAAAAGAACTTTCAATCCAAATTTTAGCTTTCTAGACTACAGCCATGACCGCCCCTCTCCGGTGTCCATAAAATGTGTTCTTTACGAGAGATCTTTTAAGAAAGCCAGTCGAATTCGTCCTGTTACCCACAAGCATGCACACAGATATATTAGCGAGTGCATAGTCATCGCGCCCATATAGGTACTAGTGGTTAGTAGTAATAGCGCGTTTTAGAATGGAGTGTCCACTCATTGACTGATTCGCTTCACAATATTTGTCGCAGTCGCGGCAACTAACTGTCGAAACCCCCCACATAATTGTATTGGTCGCCCTTTTTTGTGTAACGTCATGTTGGCCAATATCTTGTAGTGTTGTTATTCAGAGTCCATACGTAAGATGCGACCGGCAATGTCGTCATTTGTAGTGTAGGTCGACAAAGACGCTTATGGTAATACAATGGCCATTTAAAACTCCATGTTTATTAACAAGAATGACAGTTTCTTAGTGTTCAAAGTCACAAGAACATGCATAATACCTTGAATCGAACACAAATATATTTTTTATCATCTCAAAGCAAAATAACGCAGACAATGTTTTGAATACCTCATACTTAATATCGATTCCGCAGACCACACCTTTAGGCATGAATAAATCTTTTTCTAATCGCATTAAACGTATGAATTACTCAATTATAATTTATTTGCGCCGTACGTTTTTCAGACAGCCCATGAAGTTAGCTTCAAATGGTTTTTTCCATACTGTTGACATTATAGTAGTTAAAAGTACGTTTAACCTTTTGCTGACAACGGCGGGGCCGGCGCGCGTTGCGTCACTGAAAGAAACGCCAAGAGGCGCGCGCGCAGGGATCGTGACTCTTTCGATCGCTCCCCTTTCAAGCTAACCTCATTGTTCAGTTTCAATTGTACTGCTTTAACTCATGTTTGCATGCAATGTGTATCCTATTCGTACTAATTTAACATACTAAAATGTCAGACCAAATAACAAGCTCAGACGGAGTTCTGCGAACGGCAAACTAAGGTAAACTGTGCCTCCTCTGGTACGCGTGTTGGGGCTTGCAAATTTTGCATATCCACGTGGTGAGACGTAATTTACACGGCCCTTACTTAGTCTTTATTTTTGAATCGTTTTGAGATTCAATACCTAAAAATGAAACTAAGCTTAAGACTAAGATATTATTAAATTTCTAGGTCAGAACTTGTACAAAAGTTGACATAATTCTGACATAACTTGCGTGTCTAAGAAAGAATATCGGCTTAATCCTTGCACAATCCACCAACACGGGCAACAGGTTAGTATGTAAGTATTGTTAGTGTATGACCCTTGACAATAGTGCAAAGGTTAAATTAAAACGTTTCCAAAGTTAGTGGGCCTGCTGCATGCTGACGAGTGTTTACTAGGTAAATAATTACGAACTATGTATTATGGCAAGCCTTTGGTCGTAGAACGAGACAAATAGATAGTGCGTCATTCAAGTATTTATAACATCGAAAAACTTGACCCTGTACAATCAGATTAGATTTATGAATCACAGGTGTATCAACGTTAGTAAAGTAAGTATCATTCGTAGTCTTGGAAACGGCTTCCTTTCATTTCAAGCTAATTATTTTGTCACACTTAAATCCCAGAAAAAGGCATTGTTGTGTGAACATTGATCTTTTACGATACTATATTTAGACAGATAGGCACGCAGACATAGGTTAGGTACCGTCAACTGTCTAGCTCAAGTGTGAGATATGTAATATTGTAAGATTCCATTGTATCTTCGAAAGTTAGCCTTGTCGTTACGTAGATAGGGCACAAATTTTACTGGCTGTATGTGACCCAAATAAGTATATCCTTTACGCGAATTACACGGCACTTAACATTTGCCGACAGAATCGGAGCGAGCGTGAACTTGGTGATCTAATAAATGCCTATTGCCATAAGCGATGCGCTCGAGTTGAAATCTTATTACGTCGGTGCGTTCTATGGTTTCACTGCCATCAAAACCAATTCACTTGACGGTAACATTGTCTTGCTTAATTGATGTTTATTAGGTATTACCAAAGGAAGTTAATTAACATTGGCTGCAGGTATACTCGTGTAGTTTAATTGCGGAGTGGTTGAGATGAAACAATTGATGTGAATCGCTTAATTTCACTGCAGATTACTAGGTTGCTAAATGTAGTTTGTACGTTTTTGAAACATTTACATACTTGTGATAATCGAGTTCAAGTCCAGATCAGATTTGTAAGCAATTCGTTTTTGCGTAAGATAAATAGGTATCATATAGCATTCTAGAAGCAAGACTAGCACTCTGCTGAGTTTTGTCGTCTGGTATTATAATTTGTTTTATGTTTTACTATTGGCAAGAGTGTTTACGTGTAGCCTTGCATACATACGGGTATTTAAACGTACCACAGGTAAACCGCCGTAGCTGGACCCACAATACAACCATTTTACAATAAAAGCCGCAGTAACTTCTGTGATGGTACAATTATGACTCACTTAGACAAGGTTGTACAGCGAGTCTGAGGATAGGGTGGTTTACTGAGAACCCCGACTAGTAAACCGATTCTTCAATAGAAAGTCTGTGATCGACATGGCTGGTCTTGGCTTTTCGAAAATTAACTTCTCTCGAAACAAAACTGAAAACCACTGTTCGATAACAGGATTCTGAGCCATAAATCAAGCAATCACAGTGCTGTGCCACTATTTCAGGCCGCACCGTGGGCGGAGTAAAATATCGGATCAACATCAACACGCGTCGCGCCGAAACGGTGATTTAGAGACGGCGTTATTTAACCGTTGTTTCCTCGTTAACTGGATGCAAAACGATTAATTTTTAAATAATACTCGCACCTTTTATGATATGCTGGTGAACATAGGTACAACATCACTGCCTAAAGGCTAGATGCCTACTACCTAGACATCACTAGCAAAAGTGGATTCTACTTTTATACAATAAGCTTGTTAATTTTAGGTCTTGTTTAGGTCATCTGATAAGTTTAAGAGTTTAAGAATAAGCGCTAATTGAGAAGAGCAAGTGTGGGACTCGTCCTCTGCAAATCATAGGTATAAATCCAGATCAAGGCATCCTAACAAGGAAACAGCATTATACAAAATATGTAAAAGTAAATATAACTATAATTACACAAACGGATAACTCGCGTATAAAAATCGAGTAACGCTGGACATGTTCCGGACTAGTTCGTAGTCCTTCCTCTTGGAGCGCTCGCCCCGGCGGCAGCGAAACGATCACTCAATATAACGAACATAACTAACTGAGAATCCCATCGGTAGTGTGGTACAAACTACGAAACAATGAAGCGTACCTATTCAGTTATACTATGACTGTTGCCGACCGACCAACCTTTTCTATTTATTTACTTTACTTGTGATTCTATTTTTAAATTAAAAAAAAGTTGATTATTGTCTTTTGGTTAAAATGTCATAGTAGTTATACAGAAAAAAAAGTGTAATTAAAAGATTGTTTCCGAGTTTGTGTGCTTATTCATACGTTTCAATGACGCCATTGACGCCAATGCCAATCAAAAATAGATAACTAAAGATTATCGTAAACTAAGGTTATTTTAACATTAGTGTTTTTCTTCTTAGCGTTAAGTACTGCCATTTAAACACACAAAAAGTACTGCCGTCTCCCCTGTAAGATTGCTATTGATGAAACGTGCAAGAGTTCATATTCCTTGTATGTACTTTGACAACATAAAGTCAGAGTCAGTTATGCCCTGACGCACGGCCCCTTGGCTAATTAAGAGCTCAGTCTAGTTCAATGGTCATTGACAGGAGGGGACTCCGCCTCCCTTCCTGTAATCTCGCAACAGGATAAACAAAATGTTATGGTTGAACTCGTTATTTTTTCCAGTAAGCATAATGTATTATTCATACGCCCGATTCAGCGTTTTATGTTTAAAATTTAAAAGATAACTGTATTAGATGTTTTATATTCGTATTTGCTTTTCGTTTGCTTCACATTGCGAATAAGAAGAAATAATCATGGCATACACGGCGAATAATCCATATTACTGGTATCTACCTGAATCCTGAATTAAGGAAACCGTTGCAGGGTGCATAATTATATTTCTACATTTGACACTAAAACACTTTTTTTATTGAATCAGGCGTTACTTTGCGGAGGTTCATTTCAAACACACACTTGCACTGCTGTTAGATATTGAGTTTGACACCATTTCTTCTGCATCAATCTATTCACTAGGCATCAGTGCTGTGATGGTTTCCAGACTTAAAACTTGCATAAGATTAAGACGTGTTCATTGCAGGTAAATATGACTGTTTAAGTATAGGACACAAATTCAATTCAGTAAGCCAACGTATGAACTACATTCAATTCAATTCAATTTTTGGTAATATAGCTCCATCGATACTATCGATGATTCCGCCAATGTCGAGGTTGAAGAAGACACTATTTGATTTTAATCAGCCGTTGTTCGGTAGCTTCGTCGTGCGGTACTCGGATGAGGATCTAAAATGGACAACACATACATAAATTATTAGACTACCTACAAATACAGTTTGTTAATTTTAATAAATTTACATAGTACAGTTATAAGGGGGCTGGGTGCTAATGTAAGAAGGAAATTTAAGTTAACGGGGCGAGGAATTTTGGGAGGAAGGAGGTCATATAGGGGAGTGACAATTTTGGGACAGTGGAAGAACATGTGTTCTAGGGTGCCTTCGTCCAAACCACATTCACACAAGGAATGGTCTCGAACCCGTATTTTGGCAAGGAAGACTGGTGTACATACGTGACCTAAACGCAAACGGATAATTGTGGACGTGATGCTTTTGGGGATTGATTTGTTGATGGAAAACCATGGTTTTGAGGGTACGTTCGGTTGGAGTTTGCCATAGTGTTTCCCAACACAAAGTTGGGCACTCTGCCAGTAGGAATTCCATGTATCACGCATTTGAGGTAATGCGAGACCTCTCAAGTCACGAGGGAAGTACTGTTTATATTTGTCGCAGCCTGTTTCAATAGCCTCTTTGGCACATATGTCTGCGGTCTCATTACCTTTTATGCCCGTGTGACCGGGAATCCAGGCCAGAACTATCTCTATGTTTTGGAGGTGACTTTTGTAAAGGGCTTCTTTAATTTGTAATGTTATGCAGAAATTATCCTTGGCGTGGAAAGGACGCTTTACAATATCTTGCAGGCAGCTTAAAGAGTCTGAGAGAATGAGGGATTTTGGGATTTTATGGGACTGGACAAAGAGGATGGCTTCAAGCAAGGCAACTGCTTCCCCAGAGAAGACGGAATTATGAGGAGGGAGCCGGAAGTTTAATATTATTTTGAATTTTGGGATCCACACAGCGACACCCACTGGGCCGTCTTCGGCTAATTTTGAAGCATCCGTGAATAGTAGAAGGTATTCAGACCAGTTTTCTCCAACCTCTCTATTAAACAAGCAATCGGCGTTAGTTTGTTTTTTATTAATACCGAAACTAAGCATGACATTTGGTTCAAAAATTAGGCTATCATAACTTGTTTCGTATAGAGGGTTTTTGTAATTTTGAAAAAGGGGGGCAGATAGGGAGGATATTTTTTGAAAACTTTTAACGAGCAATGGCTTGACTTTATGAGTCCAGTAGGGTGATGCGGAAACAAGTTGTGAAAGGGATTCTATGATAGGGATCAGGGGGTGAGATGATACTTGGAGGGTTTTGGACAGGAAACGATCTGCTAGGTATTGTCTACGTAGGTGGTAAGGGGGATCTGTACACTCCACTTGTAGCGCTTTGGTTGGGGAGGATTTCATTGAGCCTGTTATTATTCTTAAACACCTAGCCTGGATCCTATCCAATTTACCCAATGCCATTTTGTTACAGGGCTCCAAAAGGAAGCTTCCATAGTCAAAGTGGCTCCTGACGATCGCATTATAGAGGAGTTTCTGACTGTAGGGGTGGGAGCCCCACCTGACTCCAGATAGAGCCCGAAGGATGTTCACGTTTTTTTCGGCTTTTTGACAGACGTAATTGAGATGTTGAATTCCCGATAATTTAGAATCCAAAATTACACCTAAAAATTTTACCTTTTCTTGGGTTGCTATTGGTTGTTCATTTACTTGGATATCTATTTCTGGAATAGCTCTTTTACGGGAAAAAATTACAACACTACTTTTGTCTGGTGAAAGAGATAGACCATGGTCACTGAGCCAAGTATCCAAGTAGAAAAGAGCAGAGTTCAAGGTGTTGGAAGCTTCTAATAGCGACTTTGAAGAGGTGTATAAAGCAATGTCGTCCGCATACTGGAGGATTTTGCAGAAGCAATTAACAGAAGTATCAAGATCAGCAGTATATAAACTGTAGAGAAGTGGGCTAAGGACCGATCCTTGCGGAAGACCCTTCCACACGAAGTGGTGAGGGGTTAAGACTCCATTGTATCGGATAGCGATGGAACGACCCATGAGCATATTGCTTATAATATTAACAATCCTCACAGGGATACTCAGATTGAGCATTTTCTGCCTGAGTATTGGAAGATCTACGTTATCATAAGCAGATTTAACGTCTAAAAAAACACCAACCAACTGTTTGCTTTGGGAAAAGGCAATTCTTATATCGGAGGTAAGGATGCTTAAGCTATCCATGGTACCCATACCCTTTCTGAACCCAAACTGAGTTTTGGAGAGTTTATTATTATTTTCTAGGATCCATTCCAGTCTGTTTTTGAGTAAATGCTCCATAACTTTAGCTAGTACTGAGGATAGTGCAATGGGCCTATGGGAATTTGGGTCAGCTGGGTCTTTTCCCGGCTTTAAAATTGGGATTACAATTTGGACTTTCCAACTATCTGGGACAATCCCCGATGCATAAATTTCGTTCAAGATATTTAGGAAAACCTGTTTAGTAGAGTCAGGAGACTGGGTCAGAAAGGAATAGGGGATGCCATCTAAGCCTGGTGTAGAATCTCGTAGGTGATCAAGGGCACAACATAGTTCTGCAAAACTAAAGGACTCGTTCATTCTTTCAGGTGGAGATGAAAGTGAGCAGTATCCTCCCATACCATCCTGCGTTGGGGCGAAAGGAGGCGCTAGTTTGGCTATGAAGTCATCTAGCCAATAGACAACATTAGCGGAGATGTTGTTGTCAATTTGCGAACGACGGAATGCCTTCATTTTCTTCCACACTATGGTTGAAGGGGTCCTGGGAGACAGGGATTCACAAAAGGTGCGCCAGCCAAGCTTCTTCTTATTGCTAAGTATCCTCTTAGTGCGAGCGGATATGCGTTGGAAGTTCAGGTACCTATCCATAGAAAGATCTGCTGCAAATGAAAGTTCAGCCTTTTTCCGTTCCTTTACTATGGTTGTGCAGTCTGCATCCCACCATGCTGGAGAGGGAGTTTTATCTCGAGCGGAATTTTTGAGTGGGATAGAGTTATCGGCTGCAGCTATAAGTGCCGAAGTAAAAATTGAATAAATATTCAGAAAGTTATCTTTGGTGACAGGTGGGATTTCCCTGACCTTTTCTGACAAAATTTTCCGGAACTCACACCAGTCTGCCTTAGAGAGCCTATATTTTAAAAGTGGAGCTTGGCTGGGGGGAGAGGATATGGAAGAGTTAAGTAGTGTTGTAAGGATGGGAAGGTGATCACTTCCAAGGGAATTGGAGGTCACTGACCATGATAGGGAATGGACTAAACTGGGAGATGAAAGAGTCAAATCGGGGACACTAGAGTTTTGGGTGGGAGATGTTCTGCGAGTAGGTGTTCCGTCATTTAAAAAGCATAGATCAATTTGGTCTGCAAGGTCTAAAACATAGGCAGAGATTGAGTCACAACAGTGGCAGCCCCAGAGAGTGTGCCGAGAGTTAAAATCACCCTGGACAATGAAGGGACTGGGGAGGGATAAAAGGATGGCAGTAAGTTCTTGCAGAATAGCAGGGGTAGGATGTGGAATATACACTGAAACAAAGGTAATGTTGAGAGCACGAACTGCCACAACATTAAGCCCGGAAGAATGAAGGGGAATAGGGAGTTGAGAGAAGGGAAAATTTCTTCTTATTAGAATGGCACTACCTGCCCAACCATCATCCCTGTCATCTCGGAGACAGCTATAGCCTGTAACTCTGAAAAGAGCTCCAGGCCTCAGCCAGGTCTCCGATATAGCAAGGATGACTGGATTATAACTGTTTATTAAATAAGACAATTCATGTTTTTTATTTTTGATATTCCTAGCATTCCATTGTATTAGGTTGTGATTGGCCGTCTTGGATAATTTTATTTATAGCAGAACTAATGTGACCCTGGAGGGCTTCTAAAACGGTGTACGGTATGATGTCTGAAAACTTTGACAGTAGATTGATCAACATTTTAGTGATCAATTGAGCTAAATTGTCATTAGGGGACATGTTATCGTGAGGTCCCAGAGCGCAGCCATTAGGAAGACTTGACTGTGGAGTATAAACGATAGCCCTGTGTGCCTGTGTATCATATGATTTGCTGGGAGGGGGACGAGGTCGGCGTTCAATGTTAACTGTTTTCCTGTATGACTGGGATGGCTGAGCTGTAGAGCCGGGAGGCCATTGGGAGTAGGAAAACTGAGGTGATGTAGGTGCCTCATACGAAGGGGACTGTTGGAGGTATGAGCTTTGTGCTTTGGCTGTGTCAGCATATGATGTACGGGCAGGACGGAATCTCCGTGCAGCTTCAACATAACCTATATTCTCCATAGACATTACAATTTTTATCGACCTCTGTCGGGAGGATTCTGGACATCTACTATCTGTGGCCGGATGGGGTCCGGAGCAATATAGGCATGTCACTTCAGTATCAGGTACTGAGCAAGCTGTTGCTGGATGGTTTTGGGCACAGCGGGCACACCTTGGGTTGGAACGGCACTGATCTTTAATATGGCCAAATCTGCAGCAGTTGTGGCATTGGATTGTCGGGAGCTTATAATTGTCAACAGGAATTGACATACTGTAAACATAAATTTTTTCTGGGAGATTTTGACCCAGAAAAGTTAAAACGACTGTTGTAGTTGGTTCCCAGGTTGCTTTGCCTTCAATTAGTTTTTTTTTGTTTAGGCGTCTGGCTTTAATGACAGATACAGTTTCTGATGGGCATTTAATGGCATCTATGAGTTCCTCAAGAGTCCAGTCCAAAGGAATCTGACGTACAACACCCATGCGTGATACATGGAACCTCGGGATTGCAGCAGCAAGATTGTGTTGAGTTAGTACAGGATTCACAATAAATGAGTTAGCTTCCTGTGCAGAGGCAAAATATACACTTATTTTATTTTTACCTACTGATTTCATCTCTTTGATCCCTGCCACCTTGCTGTTGTAAATAACTTGCGCCATCTTTAGGCCACGTATGTGGATAGAGGAGTCATTGTCTGCGCGAGAGACCTGAACAATGAATGGGCCAGAATCCGTTTCAGAGTACTTTAAGTCCGATCCATTTTCAAATCCGGGTCGAACGAATGTATGCTGTTTTGAAGCACTCGGGGACGTGTTTGTTTTATTATGTATCTCAGATTCTGAGGAATCTGCGGCACGCTTGCTACCAGGCTTAGCTGTAGCAGTGTACAAGCCACTGGACGTAGTTGTAGGTGAGGGATTAGGGATCACAGGAGTCCCACCCCTATCGGGCGGCTCCTCATCTCCTACACTCGACATAGATGGACGAAGACAAACACTTACCTAGATAATAAACCACCACCAACAGAAAATTTAGAACCTCAGTAAGAGAAATGCACAAAATATCTAATAATTAATAATTCTAACCAAAACACGTGCGTTAACCAACACAAGAATAGGCAGAATCCTCGAACTACATTGGCTGTTGTAGTCACGGGATGTTTGCACTGCAGTAAGCTGTCCCATGTTTTCGTACCTATTTTTAATGAAAGTACCTCACAATATCTTACACAATTGTCAATCGTACATTCTCGACGTTCTACCCACACATTTATGAAACGATTCATCAAAGGATCATCCAACATTTGAGAGACGGTAAACTAAACAATTTTGGCATGTCATTTTATCGAAAAACTGTCTTTAAAAATCGGTAACTGGAAAATATAAAACCATAACAAAACAAATCACAATATTCAAGGGACTTTAAATTGTAACTTGCTGTTATGTATATTTTTAAAACAGCTTTTCTGCTTTTTTCTAATGCTAAAAAAATCGAAGTGTACGCTGACACAATCTACACGCTTTTACTGTGATAGTGAGAAGATTTTATCAAGTAAATCACATAAGTAGATTTATACTATGTAGTACAAAAATTACCTATGAAAATTTAAGTATTTCAAACTACGCAATGGATTTATAAATGCGATTTTCAACAGTAGATAGAATTATTAAAGAGGAAGATTTTTACGTATTAGTTTAATAACTTATGTGAATCCGGGACAGGTCAGTAATTAAAATCCGAACATTACAATAAATTTCATGTTATTAATAAATAATAATATTACCACTAGGTACGGTAATATTTACACTTTGAAGGCTACACGCCAGTTTACTTAACTCCGTTGACAAGGTTATCATTTTAATATTGTATTTTTTTTTTTGCATCACATCTAATGCTGTACTTCGCAACATCCGAAATATCGCATCGTATTTAAATTAATAAAAACTCGCCGGTTTTGATTGGATTGTAGAAAGCAGACAACTCTTTCCATATTTTCGTTACAATCACATCCCAACTAAGTGCCACAATTTTATCCATATGAAATATTGTCAGTTTACATAATGGACAATGGTAAACGAATTTGGGATTTGGATTTTACCACAGGACAATGCAGTGTGGTTTGGTTACGCAATGCCGTATCCCTAAATACCTATTTAAGATTTTTAATGTGGCAACAATTACTCAATTTTCGAGCAGGAAATATTTCGAATACTACTATTTATAGCTGCATGCAATATGCCATTCCTAAAAATAAATATGAGGAAATGAATTGCAAGGGCGGCTCGAAAGTTACATAAGTTCTATCTACTAGATCAGGCTGAAATTTTAATTAGGTAGGTGCCACTACGTCAATTATTAATCTTACCAATTATTAATCGCATCTTTAGGAGCCATTATTTATCTATATAAGGACCAATTTCCGTAAGGGACTGCATCAGAACAATCCAACATAGCAGCGGGCAATCAACATCCCACAGCAGACAATAAAATTGCTTTTGACATTGGACTAGTACCGGTTGTGTTTAAGCTGTGGCTTGGAAAAAATGGCATTAAAATCGCATTGTCCTCTGGTGCTTTTATTGTGTCTGTGTAATAGTCAAGGAAAAGTACGTATTATGTATTATTCTGCTTAGCCGGTGTTCATAGTGCATGTTAATATTACAGTCTAACAGCTTCATTATGCACCGGCGCGCACGCGCGTTGCATTCATTGTCAAATAATCTATTTGCATGTAATGAATACTAAGGCACTTAAGGGTAACGACCAATAACCCTGGCTTAAAGAAAATGTTGGTTAATGGATTTGCGAATACTCCAATGATTTTTTTTGGGATCCATATCCAAAATGGAAAAAGCGGAGCGCGTAAATAGATAGATATCTTTCGTTTACGGCTACGTGCGGCATACTCCCGAAATTAAAATACGAAGAGGTAATCTATGGCAGGCGGGCAGCTTTATATAAGTGCTATATTCTACGGTGTGTCAGTAACCAATTTATTCGATAGTAAATTACTTATCCTGTTATTAGTACGTACACGTACATACCTACGAACAGTTCCTAGTAGGAGACCATTATCATTTACCAAGTTATTTTGAGACCCTATGTACATCTTATAGGATAAGTAGATTTTTCTGAAAATTGTAACTAAAAAACCACTTTCTGTATTTTTGTGTAAAAAATTAGGCACAGAAGTTTCTATACTGGGGCCTTACCATGACGTCTTAATGCGATTCAATCCCGACTCAATTCAGGTTTTAGCTGTCATTTTTAGTATGGATCTGACAGCGAGCGAACCCGAATCGGAATTGAATCGCATTAAGACGTCATGGTAACCCCCTGTAGGTTAGTTACTAAGGTTGACTTGGTTTCGAAGACATGATGCTGAATAATCCTAATAAAAACCCCATTTATTCATAAGTTTTAAACCAAATAAAAATGAAAAACAAATTATGAGCTTTCTATTATTAACTCTATCGTGTGGGAGCTAAATACATTTTCGGCTATCAATGCTCTCAGGAAAGTTGGCTTTAGAACTTCAATTTGAGTCGTATTAATGCAAAATTGAGCTGAAAATTCTGGGGGAATTTAACACGTCTCGACGAATCAATTGTCTCCCCGTGACCCCGAGGCGTGTCGCGACAACAGTGCCCGATTTCGATTACTGTTTAAGGAAAGAGGCCATACAAGACCACTAACACTCTTCTACAAAATGTCACCTATATAAGTCAAAGGTATAGATAATCAAACATCAATGCATACATAGGAAAGTATAGTCTGGTGTAGAGCTTCATTATTGTTACAAGCTTTTTGATAACTTGCAGTTACGTATGTCTATCCGGGTGGAATCTTGCGACTCAACTTTGAACCAGATATCTTCAACCGATCGAGCTGAAATTTTGCATACTTGAGTAAATCCGATGACAATTTGGTACACATGTAAGACGGATGACAATGCAAGTGCAGTCAGCAAAAAGTACAGACAGCAAAAAGAGCTTGTATTAAAAATATTTTTTACACTAACTCTCCTCTTGGATTCGATTACGACAAAAACAAAAGCAAATCGATGAATTTGGAATTCTCGTTTTATTAGTGGCCATTTCTATGGCGCAGTTTCATCGACTATTAGACGTTACAGTCTTTTTGTTGTATTGCAAATTCACATACACAATAGGTGATATCTACATCTCTAGCGTTTTATACCTATTCGCACGGGATAATCCAACTACGGTTCAATCAGTAATGTCATTAAGGGGGAAAGGTAATCTTAAACACAAACAAAAACCTCACAGCCAAAAACAAGGAGCCGGTTTAATTTAGCACGTGTAAGCAAAAATCCTGCAACACAGTATGCTTATGGCGAAAGAGAACGCGTTTAGGGTTCCATGGTTTAAATTACTAAGTCTGTGCTGTCTGCCCGTCGGCCACAGACCTGCGTCTTTAGAACTGTATGGTAAAATAATATTATTAATAAATTCTTTATTTGTTTAAAAACCACACACAATTACACAAACAGTAAAATACAAACGAAGACAAGTTGAAATCTTAGGTATACTGTTCCTTCATAATAGAAGCGTACCAAAGAACATAAAACTTCCTCCCTTCTTTCAAGTACATACTTAATCCCTTTTCATAAAATTACAAACTTGCTATAACAAAATCTATGTGTGTCAATAGCAAGTGTCAAAGTGACGTACAGTACAAACATTGCCCGAGTTCCCAGAACCTTCAAAATCCCGTATTTCTTTTTAATGCCAACTCGTTTCCCTACTCCGAAATTGGCACACTCACCATCCTTGATTGTGTATATTGCCATAAAAAAAAAAAAAAAAAAAAGACATTTATTTGAATTTTTTTACTCGATCTTAATAAAATGGGTTGACACAGTAAATTAGTAGACTCTTGAAATTTTGACAGTTGACTGGGCACATTAGTTGTTATCAAAGCTGGTCTCCATTCAAGAAGTGTTATTTTTCTTTTCTACTTACTACGCTACGGAACTCTCCGTGTACAAGTACAACTGTACTTAGCCGGTTTTTACATTGTTCACGCGTCTAAGAAAAAAACCTTGCTGATAAAAAGTTTCGCATCTTATTTCACGATCGCTATCGGGTTTCGACAGAGTCGTGAGAAATTAACTTAGTTGGCACGCGATTAGTATTGTAACTGTGGTAGTACTGCGTAAGCAGCACCTATAAATAGGCTATAGAAAGAATTAAGAGCATTGTTACGAAACCTTGTACAGTTACCATAGAACTATTTCGTTTGTCAGCAAATAGACGCGCTTAGATTTGGTTAAGAAGATTACATAGAACTGCAAGGGTTACGACGAAAAGCCCTTTAGAGGAAAATGTTATTAATATTAAAGTTGGTTTCAGATTTTGTACACGTAACGTTTAGCTTGAACATTGTTTACGAAATGAAGTCGCTAATGGAATGCTTATAAAGTCATGTATCTACACGCTTTTATTTAATTTCCAAAGTTCGTTTGTTTTTTATTCAGGCAAAATCTTGGAAGTCGAATTTCACCCATTCCTAGTTTCATAGTAGCTATTTTTCACATCGTTTTCATTGCGAACACATCAGGCATTCGATAGAAATTCGTACATACCTACTTATGTACATGTATGTAGTCTGTAATATTCTATTGTACCAAACTAAAGGAGCAAACTCAATTGAAGAACATTAATTAAATGTAAGTAGGTATACACGTAGAACGACTAACTTATCCATTTACGGGATCTATACTAGCCAATCTTTGAGTGTGAATGGTCTATTAACGTTGTTTTTAACTACGCTGCCTTTAATTATCTTACCTTAAGTACACGTAAGACATGACCTCAACCAAAAATGTCATCAACATACAACAACGATAGCGTGAACATCATTTTAAAATAGTAGCTATTATATTTAATGTCGTCCTCGATTAAAATCTGATGTATATGTATATATTGCACATGTTTTACGTTGTGCAGCACAATGGGGCAATGGGCATGGTGACAATAACGTACGCGAACAGCACAGCACGTCATTTATATAGCCCAGCCTTATAGTATGTAGCGAGATTGTCAGCAATAACTAAAGTCATTCATAAACTGGCAAAGTTACTGCAACCGCAGTCAGTTTCTCAGTCCTAAAACTCTGCAATAATGTCTATCTGATGGATCCCTCGATTTGCAACACCTTATTTAGCTAATTAGGCATCTAGCCATCTTAAAGCTGAAGACAATTGCAATAACGACTTACGTTTAGATTAATTAGCGAACGTTCTGCTGATTGGTTTTTTTGGCAATGAAGCGTTTAGGACTACGAGTAGTGCTTAAATTGACGATTGTGTCATACTTGAAGAAATAGATTTTAAAGGTACTGAGATGATCATGAATGTACCGCGACAGCTAAGCATTATTTTCCCGAACAAGGATTCCTTTGGCTATCATTACCTACTTATATGTCTATCCGATGATCCTATTATTACCAGATAGATTGTTGGAAAATTGGTTTCTGCAAGTGCAAGTCCAAAAATTCTTATAGTCCACCCTCAAGATCATGTAAACCAAATTGATTCAGGTCTTGTAGAGACAGTCAAACTTTCCGGAGTGACTCGTTGTAATTGGTATCCTTTCAAATAATCTGATTTCTGTGGTTACCGTCCTACCGTTGAAAGCGTCTACAAGAGAGCGCGATGCTCTTTTGATTATTCAAACGAATTTTTTGCTAGTCAATTGTTTCTGTCAAATAAATTACCCTGTGCCAGCAATGTATTTAAGGCGAGCGTAATAAAAGACTCGCGGAAAGAAGACAGCTGACGTTACATAAACGCATCGCTAATCGTAACGCAAACCGCGCACGCGACGTTGCGCATTAAATAAACATTGCTATTATCACTCTATGAAAAACAATAGACAAGATGTTATTATTTTAAGAGGCAGTCGATCCATTTGACCGTGACCACAAAATTTGTGCCAAATCTGACCACAGTCAACGTAATGTTCACTTTCGTTTTTGTCTCTTTTACGCTATTGGGTAACAGCTTGATAACAGTGAAATTGTGATAGTAATAGACTCGATATAATTTTTTTTGGTGTTACCGACTTAATGACTACCAAAAGCAATAAAAGTTGGTAAGTTTCTGTATCAATAATTCGATACGATCAGAAGTTAATTTCATACGTTAATTCATACTTAGGTACATACATAAATCACGTCTTTATCCGGAGCCTAACGTAACAAGATCTAAAGGCCGCGTTTAGCATGATTGTGGCCGTATAGGTGGAAAGGGGAATCAAAATAGTGTTGGGTTCCTAGCCGCATCCCCTATAATATGGATTCCTAAGATTTTCGCCCTAGGTGGGTTTTTACCGTCTGCGCGGGAGGAGAAGCAACTGGTACATAAACATAATAATGTTCATTTCACAATGCCAAAAGAAGAAAAAGATTTCTACACTCATAAAAATCACACATGTTTAGTTTCTAGGATCAAGTCACTGTTAAAGAGAGCTAGTCAAGCCAACAAGTAGAGAGATTATCTAATTTAAGCGGGGAATGACAGCCGAATCTCTCTAAATCATAGTTGTACGGACGCCACGCACGAGTGACCCCAGTGCGAGCCACAGGTTCCTAAATAGAAAATAACAAATGGAACGAAACCCATTCATGATAAATTGAGAACTTAAACGTGACGTGATATCATACTTCAATCGTGTCATTTACGCATGGTAAATACCAGGATTACCTCTTCGTCTTTGTACGTGGAACGTTTAAAGCAATCGAGAAATTTTAGATTAGCACTTTCCGAGATAATCGAAAGGGGTACTTGATTACTTTCTACACATTGTCGTCAAAGAGACTCTTGAGACCGAATCCCAGAAGTATTTTGTAGATAATGAACATTATTAATCCTTGAGAACCCCAACAGCATTTAATTACTCTGTACTCGGTGACATTGTACGCGAGGTGAATGTAAATATAAAATAGTTAGTTAATAATACTATTAACTTTGAGGTCAAAAATAAATAAGAATAATCAGCTAACAAGTTTGGTAGCACGTCAATATTGAATAAAATTGGATAAGGCCAAAGGTGTTTAGGGTAGGCTTAATGCCGCGTTAATTAAATCACCTTATGCATAATCAACGTTCTTTTTTGAACGGGGTTTGCAGTCCATCCATCACTTTCTTTAGACGTCTAGAATGTATTTGCGCAATATCTTATGCATGACTTTTACTTACGGGTGTGGCGTCTCTACTGCAAATGGCCAAAGACTTTGTTGCACTCAAATTATGCTCTTGTATGCAAAATAACATGGATTTTTAAAAACCTTGCAGATAAAACTTTCGTCGTGTTTATTACTAACCTGTTCACAAGCCAACAATAAACACTTTGTATGGGCAAAAAGACCACCATGTTCTCATTTTATTCAAGCTCTACTTAAGCTTTTGATGCTTTGTTAGAATCAGAGTCGTGACTTAAAATCTGGCGCGGAAGCAAACTGGACCACTGTGAAGGTTGTTTGACTAACCTACCTACTACTGTTTTCACATTTACGTGTAACATTCAGAATAGATCCAAGCAACAGTTCCTAGCTAAGAACTTATACTAAAACCTGTAACGTAAGTACTAGGTTCATAATTATTATGCACTTCATCACCCGACGATTCAAATCCAAACAAACGCCCTTTGAAATACATTGTATACGACTATTTATTACGAGCATGGTGTTTCTTTTAACTTAATGAACTCGTAGATCAGATAAAGGGATTTCTGATGCGTGGGAAATATCAGATGTATATCCTACTGTGGGTGACAACAACTTCCGCGTTCGTGTAACCCGTTTTCATATGATGATCCACAATCCGTAACAAAAACAAACGAGCTTCCAACCACAGATGCCGTATCGTAACATGAGATTAGATTATACTTAAATTCCTACGAGTATCGTGACTCAACTAGTTTTTTTGCACAATTATCTTCGCTGTAAGTAAATTTTGTGGCGCCCCGAAATTTAGTAGACCTGCAAATTGAGGCTAGCGGTTGGAACAATTTCATATGCTCGTAATAATATGCTTTGACATCTTGCCCATATAATAAGAGCTGGGTTAGAATTTATTGGGGGTCTTTTTGTGCTATTGCTCCCCCACTAAAACGTGTAAAATGTACCTAAGTCCTTGCATTCATCGTAATCAAAAACTAAAATATGAGAGTGAAAATGTGACTTTTTTTGTGAAAATGAGATTTTTTTATTGTCATCATTGTTACAAATTCGACACTACGTTCACTCCACACACCATAATTTTATTGTCCACTTTCAATATATTTGGCAAAATAATTATGTACACGCTATAACAAAAAAGCTTGATTTTGTTTATAAAGAGTGATGTGAGTGAATAAGTGTGTAAGAGCTCGTCGTATATTTACACTACCTCTAGGTATGACAAGATGATAATAAGGTCATTATGATGGACATTAAAGAAAACAGGTATACTCAAAAGATTTAAATATAAATATTTTGTGCCTATTTTGCGCGTTTAACATATTTTCCTTATTCATTAACGTATGAATTAAGGCAGTCAAACATTTTATAGTAAAGTGATTGAGCATTTAATGTGGACAACGGCAATGAAATATTAGAGCAATCGCATGCAAGGCGATGCGATAACAGCAAAGAAACAAAGAAAATTCCAAATAATTAGAACAAACAAATCGGAGCGAACAATCGTGGAATTGCTAGTAATGCAACAATTTGTAAACACCAAGTCCGTGTTTAAAGTATGACTGGCTCCTCGGAGCCATTGTAAGCAGCTTGCATTAATGTTACAAGCAGGTTACAGCGTAAAAGAGAAGATATGGCGGACACAGCTAATACTCAGGTGATGAAATATGGCGCCTGCGATTTAATTTCGTTAAAGAAAGTGACGAATTTTTCAATCGTGAACATACATAGACAGACAGTCCCGGTCTTTCCTCAAACATCTTTTGTTGAAACGTTTACTCTCTACTGTTTTGGTATCGGTATAGGTGTGTCCTTTTGCCTCTCTGGCGTTTGCCAGATGGAATCTTATTAATCTACAGCATCATCAGGGCTATGGAAATATTTGCACAAATTTTTCATCTTCGTGTCATTGGACTAGTAAGTACACGTTTGGAGACCAGGAGTAGATCGCAAGTCGTTGCGGGTCTATATCTAATCTATCGAAGGAACCGCTAAGAATACGCATTAACAATTCAACAACGAACGGATGTCATAACTGAGAACTGACACCTAACAGAATAGTAAATACCGCATCACAAGCTCCATTTCATCGGTGTGACGTAAACATCATACGAGTAAATAGACCGTCACATCATGCTACTTCACAGGTCTCTAGATAGATAAAGATCTATAACTGGAACAGAATTATTCAATAAGGTAACCATTATGAAATTAACTAATATTAGAATAGCGGAATTTCACGTACCGAAATTTAACATTGTGCTTTTGACTTAGGTATGTTAAATTTCTAAATTAGTGAAAATTAGAACACATAGAAAAATCCGAAAAGTAAAGCTATGGCCGGGAATCGAACCCGGATCCTCGTCATTCCGTGACGCGTGCTATACCCCTAAACCACCCATAGCAGGTGGGTAGTCTCCGAATTTTTCTACCTGTTACTAACTGTCACATGACCTTTAGGTATGTTATGTCATATTTTCCTGAAAGCTACAGATACACAAGAACGAGACCCTTCAATTCAATTCAAATTTATGAAAAAGTGGCTCCATCAACTTTTTGATGATTCTGCCAATGTCGAACGATACCCTATTAGTTGTTTTTATTGTGTCAGATTCTATCAGTTCCACCATAACCCTACTTTCAACAGCATTGTCAAAGCAAACGCTCTGTTATCTGACCTCTGTTCGGAAAAAGTTGAGTACTGGAGCACTGGACCACAAAAAAAGATTGTCGACATAAAGAGCACAACCGAGGTTTTATGAGGCATCCCCGCATCCCTTTAATGTTATGTATAATAATTAGAAGTTAAATAGTTTTGATTATTTACAAGTCGAGTTGATGAGTAAGTACGTACGTAACTTTTCGTTTATTCTGCAGGAAACTTAATACGTATAATCAATATTCCTGTATATAATTAGCATTGCCAAAACTTTACATTAAAGAAGGTAGTCTTTAAAACAGAAATCGAACGTTTAGTAAAAAAAATATACTTACATATTCGCTTTATCTAGACGACATAATATTATTGTTCCGATGGACATGTTAACCCTTACTATGATCACTGTTTCTTTGTTTACTGTTTTTCTAATCTTAAAAAAAGTAGTATGCGGTACAGTCTACCTTCTACGGTTACAGAGTTAACCCTCTTAGTACTTATTAGTAAGTGTACTTAACATTCAATCGCATGTATTTTTCTACCTGTTACCTTAGGCTCTGTCTACCCCGTAAGAGATGAAGACGTGATTTGTGTGTGTGTGTGTGTGTGTGTGTGTGTGTGTGTGTGTGAGTGTATTTTTCTATTATTTATACGTTATGCACAGCACAAGATATAAGCATAGTGCAGTCAGATGTACTCGTAGGTTAGACTTAGTAATTCTCCAGATTTGGTGCACTTCGTTTGATAAAATGCGTTGCTCGTGTGGAATCAATTGTGACGCCTTTCTAATAAAGGATCGCACCTATTTGGAGCATAATCACGGTGATTCTCCAGATTTGTGCACCCCGTCTGATAAAAGTCGTCGCACGAGGAGAATAAATCGACGATTTGATGAGATGTGCAAATTAGCTATAGCAGGTGGGCTATGGGTGTAGCGTCACGGAATGACGAGGATCCGGGTTATTCCCGGCCGTAGCTTTACTTTTCGGATTTTTCTGTTTTCTAATTTTCAGTGGCGTTTAGAAATTTGTATATCTCATCAAATCGTCGATTTATTCTCCTCGTGCGACGACTTTTATCAGAGGGGGTGCACAAATCCGGAGAATCACCGTGATTATGCTCCAAATAGGTGCACCACTTTATGCCTTCGAATTTTTCTATCTGTTACTAGCTGTCACGTGACCTTTACTATGCGAATTTTAGTCACCAAGCGTCATCTGTTTGAATGAATTACCAACTTCCCTGGAACGTCTACTGCTCACCATGAGACGTACAAATTATAATTTGGAGAACGACCGCTGAGCCCGCTTGTAAATTGTGCCGCACATTGTTTTTGATTATGTAACAGCGTGTGCTGCAAGTCCAGTGTTTGTTTAAGCACGTTTTAATTCAATCGCAGCAAGGAATAATGAATTAATCAATGAAGCATGATTTTAGGAGTCGATAGCACACATTATAGCCACAAACGATCAGTCGTATGAAAGTTTGGATTTGAATCATTAATATTAAATCTGTTCTGATTAAAACCAGTAAGGCTTACTGGATAATCGGAGGTGTATGAGTATCTGACAAGCAAATTAAGTTGTTCCAATGTGTAATGAACGTACGACGGGACATATTTGGTGATGGCTGCACTTCTCGGTTGAGCTACTCAGTAAACTATAAATTATTTTTATGTTAATAATTGTTGTTATCAATCAATTTAACTGCCAATTTCAAATAAGCAACAACGCGGCGATTAATGATTATTTAAAAAATAAAAAACAGCAAGTACCAGTTGTTTCTCTTCCCGCCCAGATGGTAAAAGCCAATTGAGGGTATGGGCGAAAATCTTAGGAATCATATTATAGGCGATGCGGCTAGCAACCCAACACTATTTTGATTCCACTTTCCACATATATGCCCACAACCATGCTAAAAGTAGCCTTTAGATCTTGTTACCTTGGGCTCTGTCTAACCCGTAAGGGATAAAGACGTGATTTAATGTATGTATGTAAATAAAAAAATGTATATTTTCACAAATTTTTGATACAAAAATAATTTGTAGTACCTATTATAGTTCACGAACCTTAAATCCAGCCATTCGGTCGCGTACATTAAATTTGGTAGCTACCTGTAGGCTTATTACCTAACTCGTTCGCAATCGCCATCGTGTTCATTTTGACAGTTCATGTATGGGCTGACTTGAATGAATCAGCTAGCTGTCACATTCATACAAGAACTGTCAAAATGAACACGATGGCGATTGCGAGCGAGTTAGGTAATAAGCCCACTGGTTCCTATTTCACCAATTCGACAATTGTCGGTGACAACTGACAATTCAAATTGCAATGCGTGGTCAATAAATTTGAAGCCAACCGGCGGAGATTCTCGAGTTTGCAAAGAACCGAATTGTTACTCGTCTCGTCACCGACAATTGTCGTTTTGGTGAAGGTCCTCTTAACTTATTATGTTCCAACCACATAAACAACATTAGCAAAACCTGTTAATCTTCAAAGTACCTACCTACTAATGTACGTTACATTCACCAACGTTGTGATAAAAACAGATCTACCAGTTTTATACGAGAAGATTGATTAGGGATGATTAAAAACAAACCGTTAATCGTTTAATAACGTAATAATACATATTATTAAAAAAAACCTTGTCATGCTAGTTACTGCCTCCGTTGCTATTTAAACGTTTAACAATTTAGCAAACTATTTGGCTCCCATTATGTAAATACAGTGTCGTAACTACGTAGTAAGGGATTCGAGGTCGTAGTATTTTTCTTAAAACACACTATTATAAAATAGCAAAGTTAAGAAAATCTCACGGTAAGTTAGTCGATTAAATAATTGTTAATTTCAGGCTCATTCGAGTTTTTACACGTAGAAAAATATTTTATACAATCATTACTCAATTCAATCTTGAAATCGGGTCTCACACGCTATGAAACGTAGGTATGTAATGTAATGTATTTCTTAGTTATCATTTCGATAAATTTGATCAACACTGATTCATCTAGTTGAATTGCCTAAAGTTTAGTCAATATAATAACCATAAACTATAAACCTGAAAAGTTATACAAGGTTGTATTTTACCCGCGAGTGTGGAATTGAAACATAAGCAAGCTAAAGGATTTCATTGTTGATCCACGAGCGAAGCGAGTGGTTCTAAAATATAATCCTGAGCGTAGCGAGTGTTTCAACACACGAGAAGAAAAATATATTTGAACCCGTGTGTAACACAAATCTTTTCACCTCGCTGTAGCGAGGAAATGCACACAAGGAATAGTACATTACTGTCTAGGCCAGGAAGTAGGCAATTGCTGGCTGAGTATTGGTTTGAACGGACGAGCTTGCGAGTCCGTTTAATAATACGAAGCCAGCAATGCTATTCTGGCCGAGGCAAGTATAGTGCTTTTCTCAAAAATCGAAAATAAAACAACAAAAATAAATGAAAATAAAATAGTGAAAATTGTTTTGCTTTGCCGCCTTTTTCTATCAATGGCATTTGAAGAGTGTATTTTTCTACCCAGAACACCTAAAGCTATTTCAGACACAGATAAACACGTTGTCGTACTAGCTTTTTTTTTTTTAATTTGATGTTTTAAGTCTTGTGCCTTTCTTTTATAATGGTGATTCGCATTTTTAAAAAGTTAATAACTAGACAGTAATGGAATTTGTATGCAACATTACTGTCGAGTTTAGCGCGACAGTAATGTTTTTTTTTTTTTTAATTTTGGTCTGACCGGCAACAATTAACTTCCTGTTCTGATATGTAGTTAACAATGACGACTTTAACGGACATTTTTGAGAAAAAAACTTTTTGACAGCTTCTAGTAGTTCTACGGGCGTTTGATCATCTTCATCAGTGGAATCACAAATGTTTTAAGATATTAAAACAGAAAACTGTGAAATTGTGTATTTTTACGTAAGTCGGGGTCGATGAGAAAAAAATTGTTGACAATGTTGACATTTTTGGCAATGCGTTTTGAAATTGCTTCAACTCAACTAGTGCGTTAAGAATTACATTCAACATCATTATAAAAAAAATAATGTTTCTTATGGAATTTTAAGATTTATGGCTTAAAATCATAAAATAAAGCTAAATTTGGTCGTTGTATAAAATTCTGAAACCATTTATTGAACGATAATTAATATAGATCGAAACATTATTAGGAGCGTTTTACGTTTTATTGTTTCATTACACATAAACGGATAACTCACGTATAAAAAAACTGAAACGCTGAAAAACTGAAACGTGAAATAGTCCGAAACATGTCGAGCATCACTCGACTTTTTATACGTGAGTTATCCGTTTATGTGTAATGATGATTAAGTCTCACGGTAGTTTCATGTTGAAAGTTTTGTTATCTGTCAAAATATACTTAGACACGCTCCAAGTTTAAATTACTGTCCTCACAAGTGGATAAAACGCGTTTTTATCCGCTTATTTTAAAGGATAAAAGACTGCTTTCCGAGGTAGTGAGGGGTAAAACATAATAAAAACAGCCACGCTGCCACACATTTAAATATTGGATACCTACTTAGTGTCTTGTCTTGGAGATTAAATAAAATTTACAATATAATTGAAAATTAACGAGTTTCATTTCGCAGACGAACTTGAGACGAGACTGTTTTAGTAATTATTTTTATTTATTCGCGGCCAAGACGAGGCTAGATAACTTAAACTTTTGGTACTAGTGGTATCTATGTATAAAGTCTGACCTCACTCTTTTAAATGACACAGAAAAGCTAATCATGTAAATATTATTTTACAAATTTATCTTTCACTCACACTACGATAATTTGAGATGGATTTCAACATTCAGTAATTAAGTATTCCTTTATCGGTCAAACTTTGTGCTAAACAAAATCTTATTATAGTAAACGTGAGCCGTAATTGCCATTATTTCTCATTACTAGGTACGTATACGATCAACACAGAACAAAACTAGTAGAGTGGAAATGTCAACAAATTTATATAAAAAACATCGCCAAGCCGTTGTGGCGATTGCTGTACTGTGATAGGCTGGCGTAGGGTAAAGCAGATTACTAGAGTTGGATCAGCAGTTATTATGATGGATTTTAACTGTTACGTGGCATAGTGAATGAAATTCACATAATTTTTATAAAGACATGAAAGTAAATATTTTATCAAATTTCTAAAATTAAAAAATCAAATTATTCAATGTAGAAAATAAAGGAAAAATAATTGGCTCTATGACGAACAAAGACGGATATACCTATCTATTATTAACAACTACATTTTACAGTATGCCCTGACTTTCGCAATTATTAACGCTTCGATAGTTTTATGATGATCGTTATTATATATTTGTACCTAACTGCTAATTAACGTTTTTCGTCAAAAAATTGATAGCTACCGCATCATAAAAATATGACAACAGACTCGATTCAACGCCTCCGACCAAATAAAAAGTAAAGACGGTTATAACGAATACATGGATGATTTATCTACATCTATAAACGAATAATCATCGCGTTTGACCTAGAAAGCAGATTTTTTCACAATAGTCTTCAACCAATAAGAAGGGATTTTTAGAAATTCACCTCCTAAGGGGGTAAATTCTGCGTAAACGACGTCGCGGCATATAGCGTGCGCATACGCGCGTGGTACAACGAGTTTGGTTCCACTTATATGCGTGACATTGCATACGGCTAGACGTAGTTTAAATCGGCCTCAATGCGCCGTCCGCACAATATTATTATTATTAGTATGTTTTTACTTCTATGCAGGGGGTGTATCTAGGTCGGCTGAACCGTCAATAAGTGCTTTAATTTCGATAAATTAATTAAACGAGTAAAACGGTTGTACAATAAAACCGACCGGCAAACTTACAGACTGACATGAAGCTACAATACAAAGTTTCCTCGTTGATAGCTGAATCCTTAAAAAGCTGATAGAAATTTAATTTAAAGTACAAAAGATAAAGGTTTTGGCTTGAAGTGACCTGACCAGTAACGGGTGACAGGGGTTAATGGAATCGGAAGCCATAAGTTACAGCAGCTTCGCTTCCGTAGAAGAATAATCGGCTAATCCCCTCATTGCATCTCTCTCAAGGTAACATCATCAATCATCATCATCATGTCAGTTGGAAGAAATCCTTGCTCAACATAGACCTTTCCCAAGTAGGTGTATCTCGACGATTGGTTTAGTGCTATACCCGCATCTGATAGCTTCCCGCGATCTTTACCATAGTTATCAGCGCTGCGGGGCCTTGAACTGGCTTGGCTTAGTGCACAGAAGGGACCATGATGCACTTTACATTGGTGAAAGAACCCCAATCTGATGAATTTGTCACGGGCCCCACACGCTATAGTTCAGTGGTTCTTAACCGGTGCTCCGCGGACCACCGGTGGTCCCTGGAAGCATCCTAAGTGGCCCGCGGGGCCAATCTAATAAATAATTAGATAAGTGACAACCAGACACAACGCGTGAATGTGCAATTCCATCCATTGGGGGCGATCGAAGCCATACGTTAGATTTTTTGTAGTTAGGTAGGTAGGTACTTAGGTGGTCCTTGGCAAGACAACATTTTTGTCAAATGGTCCCTCATGTCTGAAAGGTTAAGAACCACTGCTATAGTTACTCCACCCGAGCCATATTTAAGTGGATGTCCCCGGGTTAAAAAGGAGAAAAACATGGGCAATTAACCAATCAAATACATGGAAGTGGAACGAGTTTAATAGGTTATGGGTGGTGTAGGGGTACAGCACGCGTCACGTAATGACGAGGATCCGGGTTCGATTCCCGGCCATAGCTTTACTTTTCGGATTATTCTGTGTTCTAATTTTCAGTTTCATTTAGTTTTTTTTTTTTAGTTTAATATTCGTTAAAATTAGGTGAAGAGCTTGACTATAGCGATTTGACTAGTCCAAGTTAATTGTTTTAACCAAGAGACCTTCGATTATATAAAAACCTTCCTCTTGAATCACTATATCTAATAAAAACAACAAAAACATGTTTATGTTATGTCATTTGAATGTGAATTTAGCTAAGACAAATAAAGGTCGTCAGTTGTACTCAATATACTATTCATGTTCATGCATTCACATAAAATAAAAAATCATGAGAAAAGTTTAGTTGCGTGCATAGATTTACCTATGTGTTTCGTATTAAACATTTTGTGTTAGTTTAAAATATCATAACATTTTTTAATGAAAATGAGTGGTACCTACACGTGATATGCCTGTATGTCTACTTTGCTTTGGTACGAAAAGCGTCAGAAAAATAGATAATGCAAGGATAATCTAAAAGCAACTCCGGTCAAGGGTGCTTTATGATAACACGTGAGACTTGATTGAGGAAACATCTACTTTAACTCACCATCTTCTCTACTCATCTACTTTACTTTTTTTCAGGTTAACTGGAAGAAATCCCTTCTTAGGGATAAGTTCGCCTTTATACTTTTTTCTGTGTATTTTTGTATTTTTTTTTTAATTTTTATGTGCAATAAAGAGTACATACATACATACTTTGCGATTGTTACTGTCCTCGATTTATTTTAACATTAATGAAAATTTATTTAATTTTTGTTAGGTACCGCTAATTGTTGAACCACATTTGAGCCGGTGCCAACGAACGATAGCACGCGTGATGTTACGATGTTAGTAAACAATAACAGGCAAATATCTGACTGTGACAGGGTTCTACTCCACATTTTTAATAGTTGATATGATAAGTATATAAATTGTTTTCGTCTGTGACACCTTCGCACAATAAAGTTCTTAATAACTTCCTTAAAAGGCATTCGTATATCCCTGCAACTAAGCATTACTAATATTTTCCGCAATGCCAAAAGCACAACAATTTGTAAGTACTGGGAATTTATTGATAAGAGAACAATGAAATCCCAATCATATAGCAATGTAACTGATTAACTGATAAACTATAAAAATGAACGCTCACTGAAAAGGTTTACAACGGCTACACAACAAGCTCATTAAGCGAAACTCTATTGCTATCCAAAACACTAGTTTCATCTAAACCCACACTCAACGCAGCTGACGACCGATTATTTCACAAAACAACTTTAATTAAATTTCTTTTACAATCAGCGTTGTTTATGCGAAACTGGCGGTGACAAACCACAATTTTATTTTCTCTCTACGTAATCTCACAAACCGTCCTATTACATTACAAAAGAAGTAAGTACCTAAATAATGGGATAGCGAGTAATTTGAAAGATCATACCTGTAGTGGATGACCGGAGGTGTTCCAACCAAAACAAATGACAAACGGCGTGAACTGTCCAAATATGCGTTTAAAGTCAACGCACCACGTTATTCACGATTTAATTCTAAATAAAACACACTTGCAGTCAGTTGGATAGTCTCGAGGTTTACGTAAAAGTTATTGTTTTGTACGTAAATGTTTACGCGGCGGCCGGAGCGAGAAGCGTGCAGTACGGGCAGGTCGGCAATTGTTACTGACGGAACGGATAAACTGAACGTAGTTTGGAGTTGGCAGCTCGACGTAGACGTAGAAACAAGTTTGCGGCGATTTACTGTGAGATATTACCGATACTGACATGGTAATAGAATAAAAAATATACCTACCTATGTATATCGAGACAATTTTACCTTAAAATATTGTTGGCTCTTATTTGTGAAGAATTTGTTTAATATTATTGAAAGTTTTTGCTAGCAGCGTTTTCCTTTTCTCTCAAACCCAACCCAGATAATTCATCTAAACGCGAAAGAAGAAAAGTGTCCGACATTTTTTTTTTGATTAATTTAAAATATCACATCACGTAGCCAAGTTTTATAGAAATTAAACATGACAATTAAAGAAACCAAAACATGGAGTCTCTTTGTAAATTATGTCTATTTTTTATTGGGTTAATAATGCTTTGATTTTGTCATTTGTTTACCTTTACTATAAAGGTAAGAAATGCAGCGTTCAACGAAACCGTCCCCTTATAAGGGGACGCGTTTTCGTTTATGATAATATAAACTTTATAACTATCCCTTCTTCATATATGAAGAAGGGATAGTTATAAAGTTTATATTATCATAAACGAAAACGCGATGGCGATTGTAGCTAGTAGGTATACCAAAGTCGCTGTCGAGTTATAGTTGCCTGGCGGTGTGACTTCAGCCTTATTATATATATATATATATATATAGTTGCCTGGCAGTGTGGCTTCAGCCTTATTATGGCTACTTATATAGCGGGGTATAAAGTGGGACCGATTTTTCCTCACGTGTATACCAAGGTAAGGCTTTATCTCAAAGGGGGGCATCCCACAAAAACCGTTAGGTTTTTTTTGGCCATTTTTGCTTGTATTTATTTGCAGGCCGGAGTAGAGCAAAAAAGGGTAGGTACGCCTTTAACACCACAGTTAGGCACAACATAGGCTAAACAAATTGACAGGTTAAATTTTTGGCTGCGCAATCCCCCATTTTTTATCTTGTGCCGAAATTAGGAGAGATTTTGTTGCAATACCTAAAACATAAAAAATATGAAAATTCTACCTACGCAACAAATATTTAGGCTCACATGATTCGTTCGCTCACCAGGTCACAGGAAGCGCTATTTTGTTCCACCATCTTAAAAGGGAACATCCAAAATCAAAATTCATCAATTCATTAACTCCCTGTCTTCTGCGTGATGTTTCGTGTTTTTTTTCAGGAGATTCCTCCCCTTTTCATGCGTCACGTGAGTAATGGAACCTCCCTAAAATCACGGGTTGCAATCTAGGCATGTCGACATCCGTTTATCGTTTGGATCTAGGGGCATCTTACTAAGAAAACAATAAGAGTAGCAATGATATACCCGATGGGGTACCTACATCATGTTCTGCCTCATTTGATGCAAATAACAGCGACTTCAAGCACGATAATTGGCAAAACACTAAACTATGGACAGAAGTTAGACAACGAAAAAACACAAATCACGTCTTTATCCCTTACGGGGTAGACAGAGCCTAAAGTAACAAGACCTAAAAGCCACGTTTAACATGATTGTGGGCGTATAGGTGGAGAGGGGAATCAGAATAGTGATGAGCCGCATCGCCTATAATAATACCAAGTAAAATTACATGACAAAATATTGTCCACCTTACCTCTACTTTGCCAGAAGCTAGGAGGGACCTTATTATCCTACCTAACTACTTATCCTATCCTACTGTCACTCACCTAAGACCTTGCCATACCAACTAATAATTACAAAATTTACTGAGAGAAGGTTCCACAGGGAGTTCCCCACCCTATTACCTTCTGAACGGCCTATGAATAAGGTATTGAACAAAATTTACTCAGATTTCTGCTGGGATATTCCTGATTATATTGCAATACCTTGAATAAGGTTATTTTAATGTTTTAATAGTTTTCGATTAATTTATTTGTGGATGAAAAAATGCATATTATTTTAGAACGCGTCCTTAGGAATTTGGTGGGCTACTCCAAAATTCGAAGTTTGTTTTTTCCATCCCTTTCATTCTCCTTTCAATGACTATTAGTGTGAGCGAAATAGCACGATATGAACTTCTGAGTATAAGGCCTGTATGTTGTCGCTACTGTACACTTTTTATTTCACGGCATGAGTATAGCTGTTAGCTGATAACGCCATCTATTGCGTACCTTAGTCAACAGAAAAACTAAGCAAACAATTTTTTGCTCGAACATTATCACGAAAGGTGAAGGTCACATGCTCGGATTCTTAAAATCCTAAAGTTAGCAATTATGAGACCTTGTGATTAATTATCGCTTCACATTATTTAAATCCATATAACACATAAAAATAAATACCCAGACTTGTCCGATTCGGCACATTGTTCGTTTTGTTGGGTTGGCAGCACTGTCATTGTACTAACTTTCGTCGTGGGTGGTTGTGTGATGTATTCGGGAAACGTACGATTAAAATGTGTATTTAGATAAAAGTGGGCAAGGAGATTTGATAAAAGTGTTTTTTCATAATTTCGTAGGTGATCACTGCCATTCTCGATTGTGTTAACCTTATTTTGTCATGTTTAAGCGTATTAAATAGTGTTCAGCATTATTTGAAGAAAATGTTATTGTGTGCTAAGTTTCATAATGGCGGCCCGTCGCGTCCCCCGCGCCTCCATTTCGATGACAGTCAAATTATGACAATGCTGATACGTAAAGTTTAGAAATGTTGTGTTTTTATAAATATTTTAGTGAAAGTTAACAGTTCCGTAGTTTATAAGGACTGAATATGAATCCAGAACATCACAATATCAATACGGGTGGCGGCCAGCCCCCAGGAAATTCAGAGGTTTGCCATTTTCGAGTGCTTGTTCGTTGCTGTTTTTTTTCGTGTTAGAATGTTATTTGTGGTTGATGATTATAGTCCGGCTTCTAAAGACTGTGTTGTGATTGACAGCAGCAGCAGCAGCAAACGACGAACGTGACTCCGACTAGTTCTGCGACGGACTTACGAGTGAACTCTGCTGCAGTAAACGTCGCTTTGTCTAGCGTTGCGAAGTATTGGGTGTTTACAAATTTGTTCCCGGGTCCCATACCGCAAGTTTCGGTGTACGGACTTCCTACCGGAACGCGGATAGAAAATGGCAAACCAGTGCAGGTACCTAGTAAATAATTCACTATTGTGTGATTTGAAGATATTTATTTAGTAACTATTTTATTACAAGTACTGTTCACTTGCTAGCTATATCTAATTTGAGACATTACAAGTTATCTAATCTGAAGCTTGTTAAAAATAATAAAACTGACCCATTTTCAATTGTAAGAGTTAAAAAAATGTGTTTATTTCAGGATATTGGTCAAGCCCATGCTAGCATACTCAATGGAGACCCAAACATTATACTCGGACATCATACAGGGCAGTCGCAAGTCACAGTCTCAGCAGCGCAGCAGTTACCACAAATCATTGCAACTCAAACTCAAACTCATGGTGATTATTAACATTTTACTATTGTTTTTACTCTTAATTTGATAACATTATTTTCAGTATGGTTCACTATGGTTACTGAAGCATAGTTGCTTACTGAAGGTACAGTGGGTACTGCATGTGCAGTGTAGATTCAATGATGTTATTTTTGGTTTAATGATGTAGCAAGAAATTCACCAAATCAAACATTAATTTAATCTAAGATACTTTTATCTAATATTGCCAATATTTAGATAATTATATATAAATAGTATGCGATGTGTGTATTATTGAGGTCAAAATCACAACGTTGCTGATACTTGTAGGTGTTGATCAGCAAGTTTGTGAGCTATTGCCCTCATTTTTACTTTTATGAAAAGATATTTCCTTCCGAAGCAATGGTTTCTTGTATACTTGCAGTATATTATATACTTACGTAGACAAGAGCCTAAGGTAACAAGACCTAAAGGTTTTCAATATTCATGTAAAATTATCATCTCATTAAAATATGCAATGTTTGTTTACAGATGCTCTTGCCCATGTGCAGCAGCAAGAGCTAGCATCCCAGCAGGGCTCGGGCACGACCCAGGTCACCGTGAGCCCGGGTCAAACCACCCACCAGGTACCCAATAACCGGGTCGAGTTTGTACACCATAACATTGATATGGTAAATGAAGTGGTAATCCACTCCCATTACTAGCGGGAATGCTGGACGTGCATATTGTTGTGTAGATAGTTAATATTCAGTTAAATCAGGTCCATACTGCACCAATTTGGTTAATTGAAGGCCTTGTAAACAAATAACAGAAAAATTGACTTATTTAATTGTTGGTTTTCAAATACAGACTATCAAATTGTAGACAACCGTTCTTCAGTTGTCAGCTGTTGAATATCTAACCACTTTTGATAATACCAGTAGCTTCATTAGCTAACTGGTGATACATATAAATTGCTTCAATATGTTCGTGTTCAACAGCTAGGCTAGCTTTAGTTCTTGTAATGGTTATTAGTCTTCATGTTAGCTATTTAACTTTACACAATAAAATTGAATGGCTAAAAAAAAACGAGAAGTAATTAACATATCTAATTAAATTTGAAGAAAAAGCTTATATGCATTGGTGCATTTGTGGACCTGACTTAACAATTTTTGTATGAGGTTTTGCATGTTGGAAATGTTGGAATGAATTGAAATGGAATATCAGTTTATAGAAAGGTTGATTGCCTAAAAAGGTTTAGTGGCTGTTTTTATAAAATTATTACCCCCTTATTCATAAACACTCTAGGCTTCTGCTAACTTTGCAATTGTTTGTCCTTATCTGTGAAAGGAAAACATCAAAGTGACAGATAAGGACAAACAATTGCTAAGTTAGCAAAAGCCTAAAGAACGTTTATGAATAAGAGGGTTAGACTGGAAGTACATATGGATGATAGCATCTTGTATGAAGAAATATAATTTTCTTTTCATTTTCCACTTGTTGAATGTAATATGTATTTTGGTTCTATAACAAACTTCTCGAAAAATCAGTAAAAATATTTTTTTTTATTGCATCATTGACAGTAAATAAAGTATTAATTAAGTACAATCTCAGCAGTGTAGCATGCTACTTTGAATGATCTCTGAATAGTATAGTTTATGCATGAATTTGAATATCCTTACTTACAATCATTTGAATAAATAATGTAAACATTGTTTTTCACAAACTTTTTGTAGGTCTTTGTTCATATTATTTTCATAGAACTACGATTTTTGTGTTCCTGAGTCACAAGTGGGTGTGATAGGAATTGACTGCTTTTTTTTATAAACATGAGGCATCTTTACATGACAGTATTTGGCACTTTTAGTTGTGCCCTGTCTACCCCCTCGTATACTCCTCGCGGCGAATCATGATCCCTATGACGCTTCTAGTGACAGTTCATTTTATATAACCTTGTAATAACGTTCTGTCACGTTGAATCGTTCAGAGGCAAAACTTAAAGTCTGGACGTCATAATATAATAGAAATATAATATTTAAATAAGAATATAATGAAAAACACCCATCACTATTTTGATTCCATATTCCACCTATACACCCACAATCTTGCAAATTGTGGCCTATAGGTACCTGTTACCTTAGGCTCTGTCTACCCCGTAAGGGATAAAGGCGTGATTTGTGTATGTATGTATTTAATGAAATTATTAAGTATTTATCTTATTTGATGGAAATAAGTTCAACAAAACTTATTTGCTGACGTACTGCAAAAGTTACTTCATTAGGCTTGAATCGACTAAGGAGTAGGCGTATCGATAAGCATGACTAGGAATATCGGGAAATTTAAATTGTATATGTATTATATTATTGACATAAAATACTAAACATATAATAAAAAAGTATTTTGAGAAACATTGATATATGTATACAATACAAATACTCTTTAGCATTTACTTACTTACTTCCTCTTTATTGAACACCAACAAATCAGTACAAAACAGTACAGAATCAAGGAACAAAGTAGACAATAGGCGGTCTTATCGCTTAATAGCGATCTCTACCAGACAACCAATAAGAGAAATAAGTTGGGAGACAGTTAAATTAGGTGGCGGAAACAAAAAGACAGGATAAACGCAGGGATAATAAAAACAACAATACCAACATAAATATAATACATAGCTACATAAATAAAATAAAATAATATTATAATACATACATAATAATATTATATACATAACATTACTGTATAATATTTAAGAATCTTAAGATAAAATCGTTACTCGTACCGTTAATTAATCGTTATATCGTTACTTTACTTTCTCAAGGTCGTATCTGACTCAAGCTAGTGATAACAGAAGCGCCTTTATCGATATTAATAACTAGCTGTTGCCCGCGACTTCGTCCGCGTGTGTTTTTGTGATACTTACGGCTTTTCTCGATATCAAAATTATTATTATTATAACTATTAACTTCGTCACGTGAACCACTGAAAGTGTGTACGAAAGTATACTTTTAGAATTACGTCATGAAAATAATAATTTGTGACACGGAATCTTGAAAAAAAAACAGGTGTAAACTGGTTAATGTCTCATCACATTTATTTATACCTTATTTTACAAATAGTTTTATTTATAGTTTTGTTTATAGTTTCTTTATTCAAAAAAAGCTAAGTACAGTTTTAGTTACATCACTATTAATTTCGCCAAACTATGACGCTTATTGCCGAATACTGCGCTCACTTTAACGATATTTGTACAATGATTAATTAAAAAAATTAAATCTATTCTAATCAAATAATACATAAAAGTTTACCTTACGACTAATAATTCATTTACTAATCCGTTTTAATTAATATTTTGCGACAATTTTTTTTCTAACAGAAGCTTTTTTAATTTATTTTCTTGGTTTAAGTAAGTAGTTACAGATTATTAACACTTATTATCTTCCTACAAATTAATTACCTACAGGGGCCTTACCATGAAGTCTTAATGCGATTCAGTTTAGGTTCGATCGCTGTCAGATTCATACTAAAAGCACCAACTTCACTATCACTACATAGTATAAATAAAGTCGCTTTCTCTGTCCCTATGTCCCTATGTATGCTTATATCTTCAAAACTCCACAACGGATTTTGATTCAGTTTTTTTAATAGATAGAGTGATTCAAGAGGAAGGTTTTTATGTATAATTCTACGCAGACGAAGTCGCGGGCAGAAGCTAGTTTCACAATAAAATTCTGACACGTACGTAGCGCAGCCGTAAACGCGCCTTTTGATTTTGCCTTTCTTAGGCAAAGGTACCAAGAACATACAGCCAAGCGTTTCACGCCGCCCTCATAATAATATCAGGTTTTCAAATAAGAGTGCGTTCGAAAACCGAATGCGTTGTGAATAATGGCGCAATAAAGAAAAACAAAGAAACGGTATTGCATATTGAGCTTTAGGTGTTAAGTAAAGAACACAATTTAGGACGCCAATTTAGGTTGATTTAGGTTTGACAAAAATGTCTTCGTTGAAAAAATACCTGTACAGCATGTAATTTACCTGTACAGCATGTAATTATTTTATTAATGTTTTTTCACAATTGACAAAACATTAATAAAATAATTACATGACACACTTTTCCGCTTTTATGTATTATGTACATTTGTATCTATCTATTTTCTTCGTAGTATTATTTTGTTTGTAATTATTACCAACTACTTATACCGAGGAAAGCTGATTTTCTTGAGTTCCGCTATTTTGTGCGTAATCACCTCAAAATTCAAATTTCAAGAAAACTGAGAAATTATATTTACCTGTGTTAAATTGAAAGTATTATACAGCAACTTTAAAAGGTCACACTTCATTGGTTTTTTTTATTATATAGGTGTATGAAGTTAATTAATTTTAAACACAAAACCCTCTTTTTTGCGTCTCTGGATGAGATTAAAAAAAAATGCTTAAACAGGTTTTTCTTTATTTTTATTGCTAAGTATTTATTCTGAGTTTCATGATTCTAGAATATTCTAATTTTCTTTTTTCGTACTAACTTTAACCCCCCTTTTCACCCCCTTTTTCCAAAATTTTCCAAAGTTTCTGTAGCCTATATCCTATTCTGAATTTATTGAAATCGATTTGTGAACATTTCATCAATATCCGTTCAGTAGTTTTTACGTGATGCTCAGTCAAACAAACAAACAAACAAACAAAAATTTTAAAAATGGTTTTAATATGTTCAGTTACCGATTTTAAGTCACCCTGGTCGGTTTTTTTTTTAAATCTTCAATGTACAGATTTTTTGGTCTCAACGATTTTATTATATGTATAGATAGATGTATAGATAAAGGCTGCTTTCCGATTGCGTCTGATACGAGGTTGAGAGAGTAAAGCGACGATATTCCTTTTAGTATAAATGCATGTAAAAAACGTGATCGAATGCAAGACATTATAATATCTTTGCCTGAAAATAGAAAAATATATACTGGTGCATTACTATTAGAAATATCGACGGAACTGTCATAGGGATCATAATTCGCCGCGAGAAGTATAATAGAAAACTTTACTGCACCTAACTTTAGTGTGAAAAGGTTCCAAAATTACTCAGTTGTGTGATTTTGCTATCATTTATTAGCATCTCATAGACTGTCTGTCCACTTATTTCTTCAACTATTTCGTTTATGGCAACAGGTTGCTTTAGGATCGCAACCACTACTGCAAATGCTTCTGGCAACAACAAAATATCACGCGTTTATTACCTTGATGTTAAAAACAAATACATCATAACAATAATTATGATCAGGCTGGCTTGTCACTCAGTTTAGTACTAGATGTTGCTGTAACTCAGTTTGGCACTATATGCCACTTTACCTATACAAGTATGAAAGTTGAGCATAGTGACAAAGCTATTTGTGGGCATCTAAAGTCTTGCGCCAAATTCATTGCAAATAGTGCTTTGGTTCCTAATCCCTTTTTTGCAATCTCTGATTACAGTGGGATAGTTATATCTCACTTCTACCTTAACCCTGTCAATTCGTTGGCGCAAGATTTTATTATGACATCCTAAGAATCCATAGTAAGAAGTGTTCTGTCCAATAACCAGGATCATCATTTACAGCAACACATAATGCAACAACAGCTGATGGCCGCATCGCGCCCTGAACACTCCAATCAACAGGTATTTTAATGGGTGTAGCAATAGTTACGAACTGCCAGATGCTACGCCATAAAGCGATACCTTTTTAATTTTTAAATCTTGTCGCTTCAAATACTTTTCCTGTATTTTTTGTGATTGTTGTGCGAATCACGAAAATTTAAGAAAATAATAAAGATAACGCTTTTTTGGTATAGCAAAGCATATAACTTGTGTCAATTGTGTGCAAACCATAATCCAGTTCAAAAATGCTTATTTCTATTTTGAAGTTTTGTTTCTTTCATGTTAGAGGTACAAGTCCAATAAGATTAAATAAAAAAATAAGCAATTTTGAAAAGTCTTCTCAAATAGCACTTGTAAAAACGAATCACTTTTTAATTCACGCTGCTTTAAATCACCGCATTGGCAGGTCAGCGAGGTAAGTAACTTGCAATTAATACACAGTGGTTGCTTCACGGTTTTTGTCCTTCATTCAGAGGCTATACTTGTGCCTAACGCTTTTCATCTACGGCTCCTTCAGTGATGCTTGTATCACTGTAAGGAAAGATTACCAGTTTCTTTATCAAACCCTGTTCATAGTCTGGTTATGAAGACTAGTCTTTTAAAAAAAAGCTGACTATGTTAATGAATATCCATAGATCAGTTTTTTATTTATTTTAATCTCGCTATATTTCATCCCTGTAATGTTTAAAAATGTGTGCAAAACTACACGCATATGCTCCTAGTTTTCGATCATTAATGTTTTAGATACAATATTGCATGCAATTGTATTATTTTATTCTTAAAATGTGATTTTTGGAGTTGTTATGCCATCTCACTTTATAAAGTTCATTTTAATTTTACCAGATCCAGCTGACTGTTAGCGAGGACGGCATAGTTACAGTGGTGGACCCAGGAGGGGGTAAACTTGTGGACAAAGAGGAACTGCATGAAGCTATCAAGATGCCTGCAGACCACACTCTCACTGTGCACCAGTTACAACAAATCGTTGGGCAACAGGTAACTTGTCTTAAAAATAACACCCATTAATTAATTAGCACACAACGCAGCGTGAATGCGCCGAGGGGACGCCATACTGTGTCTGTAGTGTGGTAAAACCTTTGGGTACCTATCGCGAGCGAGCTCTGAGATTTTATTATGTGCCCAGTGCAATAGCTCTAAGTTAAGATAGCGTTTCCGTAAAGATTAGCGGAAGAATCTAGAATCAATTAAATTACAAGTATCCTCGAGTCAGTAAAAGACGGTCTTGGGTACCCTCAACCTGCATTCAAGTAGATGCAAGTACATTTTAAACCAATTTCGTACTATCACACTTATTGGATTTAAATAGCGATCAAATTAACATTTACAGTATCTTAAATGAATCGTTGAAGAGATGAGGACTTCTCGTTTTATTTACATTAAGATTGTTTATAGGTGTTAGAAAACGTGGTTCGTATCGAGCAAGCGACCGGCGAGCCTGCGAACATCCTCGTAACGCAGAACCCGGACGGAACAACGTCTATCGAGGCCAGCGCGGCCGACCCACTCGCCATCGTAAAAGACGAGAAAAGCGGCTCCAAGATTGAGACAGCGCATTTCGCGCTGCCCGCCGAAATAAAGGACCTCAAGGGCATTGATTTGAAGGTTAGTTCTTTGGTAAATTGGTACGTCCTTTGTCTTGTCATCTCCAGCCTATATACTGCCTACTGCTGGGCATAGACTTCCCCTTAGAACCAGAGGTGTTTTGGAATGCCTTCAGTAGTCTTTTAGACAGATTTGCAGTTTTCCTGGTCCATTTAGGCCTGCTAACATGTCATAAATGAGCCAATAATACATTTTGTCCTCTACCGTATTGGATGCATTATTGTTTTAGTATCTAATTTACTTTTCTTTAATACAGAGTGTAGGAGCGATGGGAATGGAAGGGGCGGTGGTAAAGATATCAGCTGGTGCTGCCGACCATGATATGCATGCCATGTACAAAGTTAATGTAGAGGATCTGTCGCAACTACTGGCTTACCACGAAGTCTTTGGCAAACTCAACGCCGACGGCCAGCCACAAGCCAAAGTAAGATATATATTTCTGTACTTTTACTTTAATTGAACCCTGTGCTTAAACCCAACCTTCAGTAGAATTTTTTTTTTTATATATTGTTATATCTGCCATCAGTCGCAAGACTATAATCAGATCTTTTGAGAGTTTAGTGGCGATTGTGAGGAGATGGACCATCAACCAACTCTCACATCCTTAAGGGAACACATTAGGCCTTTTTAGTCGTTTTAGATGGCTAGGCTCCAGCAGTTCCTTTACTAGCGGGTTGGGATGAAGAGTGAGATGTTCTCTATAGGACTCTATAGTTCTCTATTGTACTGCTCTATTTCCATACGTATTGTTGGCATTTCAAGGTAGGAGTGAATTTCGTCGTTCCGAGTAAACCAAGGCCCTCCTATTACTCTCAGGATGTTATTTTGAGCGCCTTGTTCGATTTGCTGGTGGTGGACCACATTTGGATGACGTAGGTCCATATTGGTTTTAAAATAGCATTATGGACATGCAGTTTGTTGGTGAGAGACAGAGCAGATTGTCTACCCAGGAACCAAAGTAAATTTTTGAAATGCAGGAGTAATTTATCACAGGTCTGTTTAATGTGGCGTGTTTCCACGTCAAGCGTTGGTCCAAGTGAAATCCCAGGTATTTAACAATGGTCGTCTGGGGAAGAACATTTTTACCCATTTTGACAGGGGCTCGAGCCCTTTCTTAAGGTAAATGGATTTGGAAGCACTTGCTTTGATCCGCCATTTCTGTAGCCAGGCTTGGGTTGCATCCAGTTGGTCTTGCAACCGCTTGCTTGATTCTTGTGGGTCAGGACTTGTTGATAGAAACGCAGTATCGTCAGCAAAGGTAGCTACGGTTGTAACCAGTGGCACCGATGGAAGATCACAAGTAAAGTTATTGTACAACACTGGTCCAAGTACAGATCCCTGTGGTACTCTGGCGAGGCACGGGAAGAAGGAGGACCTAGCATCGCCGACCCTCACCTGAAATAGTCTTTCCTCCAGATACGATGCAATTGTGGGGTAAATAGAGTGAGGCAGGTGTTTCTTAATCTTACGTAACAGGCTCCTGTGCGACACCCTATCAAAAGCCTGCTGGACATCCAGAAAGGTTGCCGAGCAGTATTCCCTTTTCTCTAGACCAAATCTGATGGTGTTATAGATTCGATGCATTTGTTCGACTCACTCTACATGTTTACGGAAGCCGAATTGGTGGTGAGGGATTAATCCTGATTCAGCCAGGTATTTATCCAGTCTTCTGAGGAATATTTTTTCCCAGAGTTTCGAAAGTACAAGTAAATAAATAAATAAATAAATATCTTGGGACAAATTACACCAATTTACCCAGCCCCAAACTAAGCAAAGCTTGTACTATGGGCACCAGGCAACGGATAAATATACTTATACAATGTAGAATAACATACAACATCCATGACTCGGGCACAAGCATTTGTATTCATCATACAACTGTCTGCCCCTACCGGGTTTGAACCCAGGATCTCTAGCTTCATAGTCAAGTGTAATCGGTCTGTAATAGTCTGTATGATGTGGTTTCGTTAGCAGGTTTTCCTGGTTTTTGGATCATAATAATCTGGGATACTTCCCGCATGTCTGGGAAATAATTAAGTCTGAAACTTGAGTTGAAGAGATTGTCAAGGAACACAAGAGATTTCTTTGGGAGTTCCTTTAGTAACCTTGGCGTGATGAGGTCAAAGCCTGGACCCTTCTTAGCTTCCATGGAGGCAATTTCGACAGAAAGCTCTTGGGGTAAAAACAATCCCGGATGAAGCGGTCGTTCATGAGGTGATTTATTTTTGGAGACTGGCAACACTATTGTTCAAAAAACGGAGGTGGGTAGACTGGATAACCCATGTTGCAATCTCAGTTTTGAGGGTAAGCATATAATTGAAGCGTTGAGCTGTCACGCGCGTTATTTTTAGCACTTGAATGTATTGCTTTGTTGGGACTTTTAATCAGCTGATGTTTTTCATCATTTTGGTGTCCTTTGCACAAAAATGGTGTTTAAGAAGGTCGGTTTTCAAATCTTCACGGGAGTGAACATACACTTGTCAGGCTGAATTTATGTTCGGAAAAAACATGAATTTACCTACCTAATAGTTGTTTTTAATACATGTTTTTTTTGTTTTCCTTGTTTATTTTCTATAAAATTGTGTATATTATCTTATATCTGTGTGTCTTGCAAAAAGGAATAAATATCTTCTTTCTTTTTCTTTTTTAATAATAATAAAAACCTAACACCGAAAAAAAACTTTCTAATAAGTTTTTTACGGCGGACCATTACCTGGTCTTTCCGATAACGCGGGTAGTATCAAACAAAACATTTCCAAAGAAGAGAGCTCATTTGCAAAGTAAAGTTTTGATTCTGAAAAATAAACTTAAAAAGCTGGTCAGTTTTCATTACATTATAAATCAGGAGCTTTAACATGTAATACACCAACATGTCATTTGTTTAGGTTATAGGCGAAGTGGAAGTAGAAGCGGGAACGAGCGCGGCCATGTCGGCGGAGGAATCCTCGCCCGGCCACCACGCCTGTGATATTTGCGGGAAGATATTCCAGTTCCGATACCAACTTATTGTTCATAGGTAAGGTTCGAACTAGTCTGCTATTATAGCTTTGAACAGTAAAGTTTGATAGTGCGTGCACAGACGGAATTAACAGCGCGCGCCGCTAGTCAAGCTCACAAATCGAGCTTGTCAGGGGATGTCACCATTTTATAGAAACTGCGTTTAATTGGATTGGTTCAAGCTTCATTAATTTTTTCTTTGATTTCTACACTGAATCACACCACAATGAGGCGCTTCAAGTGGTAGTCCTAGCCACGATAAAAAATTGGTTAATAGGTCGAAAAAAGGGGCTGTAGCTGTGACAGACGAAAGCCCATTCTTTCATACAAACCATTGTTGCTTTTAGAACTGCATAATTAGGATTGATACGAAGTTAAGAAATTTATGTGTGAAAATAGACTTACTGAAGTTTAAGTGAAGAACAATGTGGAACTTATCAAGATACAGTAGAATCCGTTTATTATGACTCCGCCTATATTGACCAGCCGGTTATTATGACGTAATTGCACTACGAAGTTTGGTTTTCATATAAAATTCTTTATAATAAAGTCGGATATAATGACTTCCCTTACAGTGACATGTCGCTTATTATGACCCATTTTTAATAAATTATGTCCGGTTATAATGACCGACATGATTCTTTACACCTTCGGTATTGTTCGTTGATTCCCGACGACGTTCGGCACGTGGCTTTTTTTTGTTTTGATTCTCAGTGAGTAATTGACGGTTGAAGGTCACGCATTGTTTTTCGTTTGTTACTGTGAAAAAAATGTCATCTCAACGACGTAAAGCATTTACAATTGAGGAGAAAGGTGCAATAATATGCAGATTAGAAAATGGAGAATCTAACTCATGTCTCGCAAAGGAATTTGGCGTGGGTCATTCGACAATCTCAAACATACATAATTTACATAAAAAAAGTTTTTCATTTCACATAACGCTTTATATGACGTCCGCTTATTATGACGTGTTTGTCAATTCCTTTCGAAGTCATAATAAACGGATTCTACTGTATTCATTAATTTTTGTCGAACAGGCGATACCACGGTGAGCGAAAACCCTTCACGTGTCAAGTTTGTGGATCAGCCTTCGCGAATCCTGTTGAACTATCACGACACGGAAAATGCCATCTTGGTAAGTAATTCAAAATTGTTAAAGTTGATAAAAATTTATGCAAATTGGAAATTACTGTTCTCGATTGGCTTCAAGTGCATGTAACGGCTTGAAACTTATTGACAGTTAAAACTCAAAGGATGCAGATGGCTATTGATAAAAAAGTACTTAATTTACACCGGCCTATTTCACAACAATTTCTATCCTAAATTCATACCCCCTTATTCATAAACACTATAGGCTTCTGGTAACTTAGCAATCGTTTGTCCTTATCTGCGAAAGGTAAATGTTTTGACATTTACATAAGGACAAACAATTGCTAAGTAAGCAGAAGCCTACAGAGCGATTATGAATAATGGGTTTAGTATGCAACACATTGAAAAGGTTCCACAGTGCTACGCGTTTCAGTTTCATGGTGACGATTGACTGGAATATATAACTTTTATTTTATTGTTTTTTTTTTTTATTTTCTTTGGTAGCTGGCGATTCAGCCGATAGGACGGCCAAAAGGTTGACCCAGGACAAGCCTTATGCCTGCACGACTTGCCATAAAACGTTCGCGCGAAAGGAACACCTCGACAACCACGTTCGAAGTCACACCGGAGAGACGCCCTATAGGTTTGTAGTCTGCACAAACATACTTTATCTAATCTGGGGTCATCTGTGCAACTTCAAATTTACTCAAAAAATTATTAAACTGATAGAAAGCTGCAATATGACCGATTAGCACAGGATTTTGTTTTGGGAAGCCGCCAAGTTCCCACGGGGTATAGACACACAAAAAATAGAGCCATCTAAATCGGTTTACAGCCGATATACATACCAAAATAAGCATGCAATCGTTGGTGGCTGTACTAACTCAAAAGATCAAAATCAAAATCAAAATAATTTATTGCAAATCACATTACAGGCATAAGATGGAATATTTTGATTAGGTCTACATGTGACACCCTGCAAGGGCACGGCAATATCAGAGGGCTCTATAATTTTTTATTTTTTTTTACAACGATGTTTTTGCGACGCAGACTTAACTTGTTCCGTGTTCCTCAGGTGTCAATTTTGCGCCAAAACGTTTACGCGCAAAGAACACATGGTCAACCACGTGCGTAAACACACGGGCGAGACTCCGCACCGCTGTGACATCTGCAAGAAAAGCTTCACGAGGAAGGAACACTTTATGAACCACGTCATGTGGCACACGGGTAAGACGGGCTATCTGTTTATGCTGTGTACCTATAACTTTTTCAATGAAAGCCTGAGATTGCAGGTTTATCGCCCGGCCCTTGTCTCTGGGTTCTGTGTCGATTACAACCAGAATAGCATTGTCCTATCCGCATTATGACTGGCTCATTATTCTTAAATAAGGCTAGCTTTCCGGTCACAATGATACGGTCGCCATACGACAGGCTGTAACTTATAGCAGTTTTAGACTGACTGACGTCGCCTTCATACTTAAGGTTTGCTGTACGGTCAAGTGCAAAAATAAGTATTGACAGGAACTTCTCAAAAATATGTCCCACGACCTTATTACGCCGGTGTAAGAGCGTATGGTACTTATTTTTGAATCTTTGTCTAGATACATATTATTACACTTGACTGTACAAGTATAACTACTTAGTGACTTAGTCAATCAATCAGTATAGGCGATAGAATGATGCAATCGATAACTGCATGGTTTTGTCTCGTTGAAAAAAGACTCAGTGGGTGTGGATCCAAGTTTTTTTATTAATTTCACTTGCACACAGTAAACTTGTTGTGTGTACTTAGTAAAAAAGTAAACATATTTTGTTTTATTGGAGTAAGCAATTTTTTTATTTACACATTCTTTAAACTCTGCATTTCATTTGTAGTTTTGTTTTTACTATTGCGGAAAAACCAAGCCTGCACCGATCGGGGTTAACGGTGGTGCAGAAATTGAAATAATTGAATGATTCAACTATTGACCCAAAACTTTTTAAATGTGATATCGAATACCTAACACCGTGTAAATGTAAGCGACATTAACATTATGGTCTCCCAAGGTTATAGTTCTCTTCGCTCAACACTAACACCAATCCTTTTTGTTTTGTTTTCATTTTGTAATTTTCGGGAGACGTGTCGAAGAGAATAATAAATTGTCGGGAGTGACATAGTTGCATCATTGAATGTTAACATTTTATTTTCTGCCCCACCTCCCTAGGTGAGACTCCACATCATTGTCAAATATGCGGCAAGAAGTATACTAGGAAGGAGCATTTAGCCAACCATATGCGATCCCATACAAACGATACCCCGTTCCGCTGCGAACTCTGTGGGAAGTCTTTCACGAGAAAGGAACATTTCACCAATCACATATTGTGGCATACTGGTCAGTATAGCTTGCGTTCAGACTCATGCTCATACTTTCATATTTAACTTGGTGGCAGGCTTGGGTTTTCAATTTATCTTTTGAACTTATTATTTTACAAATAAACGTAACTAGAAATATGCATCAGGCTTAGGACTGCTTACGCTATATTCGACTTCTATGTCTTCATTGTAGGTGAGGTTTTTTGCTTAATTTCACTGCCTAAATTGTATTAAAAGCTGTTGGTTCTTTAAAATAATAAATAAATCCGCAATTTGGTAAATTACATTAGAAACAACTTCGTACTTTCGTCAAACTTCACTGCTAAAGTTGACATTTGCGCGCTTATTTACAAAAAAACAATCTAAGTAAACTTTTAACAAATCCAAAAGAAAAATGATTACAAAAAATATGAAAAAATTAATGAAATTATAATTACGTCAGCTAACACTCTTCTTTGATACTATTTTAAAAGCAAGAAGCCTAACTTTACCACGGCAATGCTGCCGTCCAAAGGAAAAATGCAGTAAGTCAGTATGCAGCTCATATGTACATACTGCGTTTTTCCTTAGGAGGGCAGATTATGCTTAACCTTAACACGCGTCTTCCGCAGGTGAAACGCCGCACCGCTGCGACTTCTGCTCCAAAACGTTCACGCGCAAGGAGCACCTGCTCAACCACGTGCGGCAGCACACGGGGGAGTCCCCGCACCGCTGCAACTACTGCTCCAAGTCGTTCACGCGCCGCGAGCACCTCGTCAACCACGTGCGCCAGCACACGGGCGAGACGCCCTTCCAGTGCGGGTACTGCCCGAAGGCGTTCACGAGGAAGGACCATCTAGGTACAGTATGCGCTAGGTCAGGGGCGTAACTATACGGTGGCAGAACTGGCTTGCCACGGGCCCCTAGCTCTACGAGACCCTGAACTGGCTTGGCCTGGAGCAGCGAAGGGACGATGATTGCACTTCTTTATATTGAGGAAGGACCCCCACGGCCCCCAGACGTTATAGTTACGCGGCTGCTCAGGGTTAAACAGTGTCCTCAACTGAATACAAAACAACTGCTTCATCACCCGAACCAACTCGCAGGCCTACTTACTAAACCTAATCGTGTAAATGGACTCGAAATTCTAGAGCTGGATCAAATGCCCTGAAGATTCAGACACAAATTGAGGGGCTGTCACACATCTGACTTATCACAAGATAACGCGAAGAACCTAAAAAACTGCGGTTGTTTGTATGTGTATGTTAATACGTGAAACGTAGAATAAATTCATTCCCGCTAAAGTTTCTTTACTACTACTACTCATTTAGCTTTTTTGACGCGTAGTTAGGATGCTTTGAATTCCGTAAAATTGCGTAATTTTCACGTTGTAATTAACGGATTCTTCGAAGACGGAAAGTGCGGGCTATAATATCTAAGACATGAAATGCTTTCAATAGGCCTGAACTTTTTAGTACCCAGTAACCTGTTAGATGCATAGTTGTTACAGATTTATCCTAAACGTTAAAACGTGTCATCTCCCTTCCAGTGAACCATGTCAGACAGCATACGGGCGAGTCCCCGCACAAGTGCTCGTTCTGTACCAAGTCGTTCACGCGCAAAGAGCACCTGACGAACCACGTGCGGCAGCACACGGGGGAATCGCCCCACAGGTGCACGTACTGCGCCAAGTCCTTCACCAGGAAGGAGCATCTCAACAACCACGTCAGGTGAGACTCCACGTAACTAAGCATAGAGGAATCAACGAATACAGTGGAAATTTGGTTGAGGAAAAAATCGCCGAAACGTTAAGGCAGCTGCCGATGATTGGCCGACCTATGGTCAATGATATTAGAGGTGAACGGTTGGGTATTAGGTATTAGGTAGCTATCGATATAAGTAGGAAATGATGAGTGGCCTGGCATAGTGAACTCGCTTTGTTTTTTTTTTAAATGTAAATGTAAAAAGAAACATAGTTATAATGTATATGGTTTTACTCCATGTAGTTCTAGTGGATAAAGAATAATAGTGATAAATCAAAAAACGAACGGGTTGCACTTCGGGAGTGCCGGCAGAAGTGAAAACTAAAAGTGCACAACGCACTTTAAAAAGAAAAAAAAACTTTCTACACAGATTTGAACCGCGGTCACCAGAGCGAACGGACTGTCATTCCACACCTAATACCACTAGGCCAAACTTGCTTACGGGTGGGTTACAAAATCAACGTACGTATTATTACGACCCCAGCAACACTCCCTCCGTCTTACCTGATGGTCAGAATCTGACGCGAGTTTAACATTTTTTACCCACCCCAAAAAGTGCTCAACTCTACTAAAGAAGTTTTCACTTCAATAATTCAAAATTGATGGCCTATATTACCATTTTATTGGTTTATTTCTCTGTCACTGAGTAACCAAATTTCTGAGCTCTAAGAAAATTGCGTCTTTTGCTTTTGATTTATTCCTGATATTTTGGTAACAAATGTACCAATATATGGAATTAAGAGTTTTGATCAATTCAGCAACTCTCCAAATTATTAGGAACATACTACATTAATGTACTCTAAAATAGTGTGCGCTTACTGGCTACGACATTAGGAAACCAGTATATTAATACTATGTTATACTTTTAGCCCAATCTTTTGTCGCCAGCTTAGAAACTACGATGTGCACTACATCTATATATTCGACATGATTATAAAGTGTGAATGGATATGTAAAAAGAAGTGTGAAAGCGATATCTTATTGTATTGTACCAGTGTTCAGACTATTTGTTTATGTGAGATATTTTAGAATTGATGAATGAGCATAAGTTCATTGTTACAATATTTTAAATTTCAGAAACTTACAATTATAGTATGTATAACAAACAATGCTGTGCTACGAACTACTGTGCAGAATCATACTTTTTCTTGTTCTTGTAGTTAATTAGTATTATTAGCATGTGTTGTTACCTGTAAAGCATGGACTATGCATGATTTCCTTTAGTATTTTCTAATCCCAAGGTAAGCCCTACTCTACTAATGTATTACTTTAAAACTCATCCTGTACCGAGTCTCAGGCGTCATTCGTGTCAAGTTTCCCCCGAAGCAAGTAGCACAGCATTGTACATTCCGATCACTCCTTCCCACTGAATTACAGTTCCTGGTCGTTCAATAAACGATTCGGCGAGCAGAAATAATTTCGGACAGATTATATTTTGAATCAGTGATTGACAATATTACTGTACAAATTTAATCTATCCCAATTAACTTTCTTCTTTCCGTATCCGTAATATGTGTCCGGGCGCTGTAATTTGGCTAGACAGGGTGTTGATTTGATCGGCAACTTTAGCTTGGGGTCATTCTGCCGATGATATTGAACAACCTTTCTTTACGTACAAGTCGTTTTTCTTTCTGTTGTACCAAAATGAATTATTGTTAAGGTGTAGAGGAAAGTTGTTCACTATGACGAGCAATGCACCTCGTTTGTAAAGTAGCCGACGAAAGCAGACAGAATAGGCGACAGCGATTTGGATCCATATTGATAAAATCTACGTAATTCGAATATGCACATATCATTTTATCACATGCGTACAATAATTTTGGCGTTCTATCTAAGTTCTCTTTTGAGTTGCAGCTCCGACGTGTCATATGGAAATTCTTTTCCAAAATTCATATCGATTTTGAAGGTTGATAACCCTCCTTTGGCTTTGCCGTAGTCGAGTAACAAACAATGTTCTACTTGATAGATCGGGAGGCCGAGTCGACCAAGATCGAGAAGTATATAACAGTGCAATAGGTGTAAAATTCGAATAGCGTAGATTTTCTTGCCGTCGCTCCGCGCCGGCACTGTGTCTGGCTCAAATCAACCCTCTGTACTATAGCGTGAGATCCTACTGTAACATTCCGCACCTATTTGTTATTTGATCGAAATGTAACTTGAATAAAAGGTTACACATGGGGTCATACAACGCCGCGTTGTCTAGCAAACTCTTGCCGCAAGTAACTTTTAACCGTTTTTGTTACTTTTTATGCATTCATTTTTGGAAAATAAATAAAATGCCATTGAAAAAAGACGGATCATCTACAAAAACGCACATACAATTGGTTGCCACATCTCAGTGTGTCGCAACTCCTGGATTTCCAGGTATAATATAGCGGTAAAAGGAGAAGTGGGAATCAATTTTTGTTATTGTCGATTATTTGGTTACAAGTCTTTTGAGTGGCACTTCCTTTACTAACAAATGAATGCAAAAAAGGATTAAAGGAAGGTTTTTGATAGAAACCTTGCAGCTTTGAATGACTCCATGTGAACCCCTTTATTTAAGCTCATTTTGGTTAAAATAACGGCTATGTGCAATTTACGGTGGCATCTTAGGCTATTACATGATTAATAAAATCGGAATGTACTTTGTTGCGCAGACAGCACACTGGCGAAACTCCGCACAAGTGCACGTTCTGCCCGAAGGCGTACTCCCGTAAGGAGCACCTCAACAACCACATCAGGCAACATACGGGCGACGCGCCGCACTCTTGTTCCTATTGCAGCAAGACTTTCTCCAGGAAGGAACATCTTGTCAATCATATTCGGTGCGTATGTGACGTGTAGCGCACCGTTAGCTGGCTTTCGCACTAGATTCTGTTTTCAAAATGGTTTGAATGAGTAATCAGTTCAAATTCTGGCCATATAAGGCTTTTTGAAGCGTGTTTTTTTTTACGCAACCAGCGCATTTGAAATGGTGGAGAATTGACAAGAATGCGCCGCAATAAACTTGATTGTACTTAACTGGGTGACCTCATTATTCAATCTATAAGTTAAATTACGATGGGAGTAAACGGAAGCGTTCGATCAAATTATCCCAACCGTCATGGCTAGTAAGAGTGCGCGAGAGTTGCGTCGTTACGTAATAGACTTCCCGTCTCTTTCTAGAACGAACAGTAAGAAAAATACTAGTAGTCTATCTCACGCGCACTTGTGCTAGCCGTACAGTCCGTGAGCTCTTATAATGCCATTTGGGTTTCGGGTACCATCGGCCGATTCAAGTATCAAACCCATAAGAGTGAGTGAGACTGCAAGACAAACCCGAATGGCATTCTAAAGTGGGTGACAGACGGGCGAGTAAGTTCGCGTATCTACGGCTCGACGAGTCCTTACCCGTCTGTAGTCACTTAAGAGCTCGCGGACTGTACATAGGATCAGATAGTATTAATTATAGTCATACTCATTAATTATGCGGGAGGTTTCACTGCTAAGATCGGCAACATAGGTACGCCATCTTCGGGAGTACGAGCGTCATACTAAGTAGGAGTCGCCATGCCCGAAATCAGTGGGAAGGAGTAATCACCAACCACCAACATCACCTCGATAGTTGGTGCTCTAACACCGTGCGATTTAAGCGGTCTTTCTTGCCCCGTACGTGCAAAATTTGGAATGGGCTGACGGCTGGGGTTTTTCCAACTGGCTACGATATGGGTACCTTCAAGAGGCGAGTGTACCATTTCTTGCAAGGCCGGCAACGCGCTAGCAGTCCCATTGGTGCTGCAGTTGTCCATGGGCGGCGGTGATCACTTACCATCAGGTGCACCGCATGCCCGTTTGTCGGTTTTAATATAAAAAAAAAAAAAAAAAAAAAAAAAAAACGTAATCATCACTGATTGATGTGAATGTTTGTCGGCAGGCAACACACGGGCGAGACGCCGTTCAAGTGCACGTACTGCTCGAAGTCGTTCTCGCGCAAGGAGCACCTCACCAACCACGTCCACCTCCACACCGGGGAGACGCCCCACAAGTGCCCCTTCTGCACCAAAACGTTCTCCCGGAAGGAGCATCTCACCAATCATGTCAGGTGCGTGTTAGACTTACACTGTTTGTAAGTACCATTTTAGCTTGCCATTGCCTGTATTTTGATGACTTATGGTCGATTTAGACGAAGACTATTTACAGCCGCCTAAATGACGGCGCCTAAAAAAGGCACCGTATAAACACTTTCGGCGCCATTTTTTCGCGGCATGCCAGCGCTGGCACGGAATAGAACACGAGTCTACTTTTCGGCGCCAGTGCCAATTCGGTGCGGTGTGGCGGTGTGCTAAGACTGGTACTGAAAAGGCACCGTGTAGGTTTGCTGGTCACTGGCGGCGAGATTTAAGTGAAAATAGTCATTCAATTTCTAAATGTCTATGAAAATTAGAACACATAGAAAAATCCGAAAAGTAAAGCTATGGCCGGGAATCGAACCCGGATCCTCGTCATTCCGTGACGCGTGCTATACCCCTACACCACCCATAGCAGGTCATTTTGATAGTGCTTAAAATAGTCATTGTCTAAACGGTCTGAAGATGTGACGGTGCCTTTTTTAGGCGCCGTAATTTAGGCGGCTATAAATAGTCTTCGTCTAAATCGACCATAACAGAGTAATTATAAACGCTAGTTCAGCTTGTCACCTTTAATACTAGTTTGCACTTGTCTGTTCGTTCAACAGTTACTTTTACCGTGCATGCATACGTAGGTAGTATCAAGACCTAAGTATAACGTTTAGCGTTACGGTGATGGGTTGCTAGCCATAGCCGCATTGCCTATTCCTAAAATTTTCGCCCATTCTCTTGATGGGCTTTTATAATCTGCGTGGGAAGAGAAGGAGCTGGTACGTCCTATGTTTTTCTTTGCCCCCACACAACATGCATTTTGCTAGAATAAGAGTTTTTTGTGAATAAAGGCTTACTGTGTGAAATTTATCCTTCAGAATACACACGGGAGAGTCCCCGCATCGGTGCGAATTTTGTCACAAGACGTTCACCCGGAAAGAGCACCTGACCAACCATCTGAAGCAGCACACGGGGGACACGCCCCACGCTTGCAAGGTCTGCTCCAAGCCTTTCACACGCAAGGAGCATCTTGTCGCGCATATGAGGTGAGTGATTAGTATTTAGCCCAGTTTGGACTCGCAACATAAACCCTGCAAGTTTTTTTTTTTTTTTTTATGTGAATAGGAAGGCAAACGAGCAAGTGGGTCACCTGTTGCTAAGTGATCACCACTGCCCATAGACACCCGCAACCCTGGAGGGATTGCAGATGCGTTGCCAACCTAGAGGACTAAGATGAAATGCCTCTTGTGCCCGTAATTTCCCCGGCTGTCTTACTCTACACACCGGAACACAGTTTCTTAACATTTGCCTTTTGCCAAGCTGCGATTCGAACGGGTAGGAATTAGAGTCGTCGAACCCGTAGGTACAGTCAGCGTTCGGCCAAATAGTTCGGTACACCGTAGATACAGTATGGCGTGCCGAACTTTTTAGTCATTATGTTTGTTGCAGGCTGATGTCCTATTCTCTCTTCCAGACTGGTCCTGTTGTCTCTTTAAGTCGTCGGTCCAATGAGCTTGTGGGCTGGCCATATCTCTCTAGCCCACGGTCTCCAATCTAAAACACGCTTGCTCCATCGTTCATTACGCTGTCTGTACTGCAATGTTATGCGATTTGCAGGATTTTTCTTGCAAATCTAAACTTTGCTTTAGTTATGGTCATGTACATTCGAGGACTTTAATTGTTGAGCCACTGTGGAACGCTGTCGTAAAAGTAAAAAAAAAGTCGATGAATACTGATACTCCTGTTGTTTTCACATTAATACCGGGAATTCATTAAACGCCTCTCGTTATTAGTTGTTCAAGATTCACGCAGATAGTTGGCTCGTAGGTGCTTATTCTGAATCTAATCTTGCAGATCGCACAGTTGCGGCGAGCGGCCGTTCAGCTGCGGCGAGTGCGGCAAGTCGTTCCCGCTGAAGGGCAACCTGCTGTTCCACGAGCGCTCGCACAACAAGAACGGCAGCGGCGCGCGGCCCTTCCGTTGCGACATATGCTCCAAGGATTTCATGTGCAAAGGTATGCTCGGTGATATAAGTAACATAGTCCAGTTCATCTTGACCTGTATTGAAGCAGATGACGCATGGGAAAAGAGCGCGTAAATTTTCGGATACGTCATCGCTGTATTTCAATGGGTAATATCTACGACCTGTCGGCCGCATGTAATGCAATAACTCATGTTCGTACAATTCACCTTTTCCGTTTCTGTCAAACTTAACCGTCGCGTGGCTACATGTGAGTTTGAATGGTTTTAGTAATACATAACATAATAAAAACTATCTGTTATGAAGCGAAAGAAAGGTCTAGTGACTTCATTCCCTTCAATATAGGTCCGTGCTTCCAATCCATTCATTCAAACAATTATACGACCGGCGACGACCGGATAGCCTAGTGGTTAGTGACCCTGACTATGAAGCTAGAGGTCCTGGGTTCGAATCCCGGTAGGGGCAGACAGTTGTATGATGAATGCGAGTGTTTGTGCCCGAGTCATGGTTGTTGTATGTATTTAAGTATGTATTTATCTACAGTATATAAGTATGTTTATCCGTTGCCTGGTACCCATAGCACAAGTTTTGCTTAGTTTGGGGCTGGGTCAATTGGTGTAATTTGTCCCAAGATATTTATTATTATTATATCAAGAAAAAAGTAAAAAGACATTTTTTTAAACAGGCACCTGTGAACGAACTCATGTAAAATAATATACGTGTTCAATTTGTTCGGTGTTCGGTGTTCACGTTTCACTTATCTGCTTCACCTCCGATCAGATTTCACCTCCGCAAACCCACACATCATTGCTACTGGCTGGCATAAACATTACACCTCACTGTAAAGACTGGTGTAACTTTTAGGTCATTTGGCGTCTCACCGGCGTACGCACAGCGAGGCGGCGGCTGAGGGCGCGGCCGACGCGGCGCCCGAGGAGGACTGCGGCGACTGCGTCAAGTGCGAGAAGGACTCGCCCGACCAGCCCGAGCGGAAACACGAAATCAGGTAAATCTATATAATATCTATGTCATGTATATATCTATATAATGATAATATAATTAATAAAACACTTAGAAAAAATCCCTACAAATTATCATCAGCATTTCTTCTGGTTGTCCCATAATCTGTAAATTTACTTTGTGTACAGTAAAAAGTTATACACACATTAAAGATATTTGTAATTAACTACTTTATATATCAGACATGTTGACTTAAGTTGTGTTCTTTCAGTGGTTTTTTGGAATTTTTGTCTGCCTTTTTGTTTACGCCGATTATGGAAACTGGCGGGGTTTTCGTGCCCATATTATAAGTGGATGGAGCGTAGTGCAACTGCAGCTAAATGTCTTTAAATTTGATTTCAGACCAGCAGCGGAAAGCAGACCTGCTGAAAACGTTGTAGCACAAAATCCCCAAGCGAATGCAACTGTGATGCAAATTACCAGTCAAGTAAGTTACTCTAGAAATATCATCACATGGCTTTTGTAATACAAGTAAAAAATTTAGTATGGTTGTGGCCGTATAGGTGGAAAGGATAATCAAAATTGTGATAGTTCACTAGCCTTATCGCCTATAACATGATTCGTAAGATTTTTGTCCATTCCCTCGAAGGGAAATAAAATGAAATGAAATACTTATTCGTCATCATAGGTATTAAAAAAGATGGGCTTTTACCATTAGCGCGGGAAAAGAAGCAACTGGTACATTCTATGTTTTTTTATTTACTCCCAGATCAGCTTGGAAGGAAGCTGTCAATTGTTCAGTGTACTTTATGATGTAATATGTAACGTGTGTACCTAGCAGGTGCGTGCGGGCGGGGCGCCGGGCGCCGCCGCGGTCCCGAGCGCCACCTTCACGGCCGCCGCGCCGCTCCACCATCCTGTCACCGTCAACTACTAACCCGCGGACGCCGCCGGCCAGCTCGGCGACACACATCTCACATAACATACATGCATTAACGCACCAACGCCTTGCCCCACCCATAACACTCTACTACACTAGGCCCCCAGTAGCCGTTGTAAGTAACCGCTGGCTGAGAGATAGCTCCCACAACCAATACAAGAAATCTGAAATAACTATAGACCAACCGCTTAAACGAGTCTTCGCCCGCGCGGCACAGGGGCGTAGAGTAGGCGACAAAGAAGGCCGAGAAAGGTTTGGGTAGTGCGCCTGCCCCCCGCACCTCTCTCGGCCCCCTTTGTCGCCTACCCCTCGCCTCTTAGGACTCGTTTAAGCGATTAGTCTACATATTTCCATACAAAATTGTTGCCGTACCTATTTAAGCATTTTAAGACTAAAATGTGGCGACCTCATTTGATTTGTACTATCAATCACGGCCCACGCGCCATGGCAGTGCAACCTGTCGGCGACGCCAACGTAATTTCCAACCAAGTGATAACCGGCTTAGACACTCCTTAAATCTGTACACTGTGGTTTCAGCGGCTGATTGGACATACTATGCCATCAAACAGCCCTAAAAGTTGAAGTGTGTTAGGTCGTCGGCGGCACGGAATTTGCCCTAGCTGCGTCAGGTCGCCACTTCAATGCTAGCGGCTCGAGCACGTCTATCGAACGCAGTTTCATTTAAATATCCATAGTCTCCAGACCGGTAACCTAGTGAGTAACACGATTACATGCAAACGCCAACAATAAGCTTTAGCATAATAGTTTTTAATGATTCACAGTTTATTACACAAGTACAGTACCCGTCCATAAAGTTTGCACGTCGGTCTTTGGAAAGAGACAATTGGCGTCACGTAAGTTAGAGCGAGACAACGCTCTACGAAGGCGAAATTATACGAGCTTTATGGCCGGGTACTGTATTTCCAAAGAGATGTAAACCGCGATAACTTTTACCGAGCTCCCGATACTCGACGCAGTCAAGCTTTACCCTCAACTGGCTACACATTGGTTTTAATCTTGCTTCAACTTACATCTCAACATACATCTCTTACCAGCTTTGAATTATAATGTGATAAAAAGGGCCAGCACACTATCTTATTTATCTTTTCAATGGTAAATGTATTTTTAGGATTAACTAAATAACACCGCCATTCTTTAAAGTTTAGTAGGTATTCTCATTCTCACATTGAGAGCCAATTTTAAGTAAATTTTCACGGGACGCATTGATAATTTTATAATGATAAGGCAGATGTATATTTGAAGTTTGTAATAAAATAAAGCATCTTGATTGCTTTGAATTTTAAAAGCATTTTGAATTTTAACAAATACGACGATTTTAACTGATTTTTTAACGGACACGTCTACTGTGACGCTCCCCACAATTGAATAACTTTACTATCTCCGCGATATAGTGAAGTCAAGTCATTGAAGACAGGTACCCTTGATACCTAGAAATAGCTCTCGCTGATAATTTCAGTTAATATTTCTAACAATTACGTAGGCCCATTTACTTATTTTTTTAAAGTTATTTATATAATGTCATCTCATTCCCGACTACATACCACGACGCTGAAAAAATGGTTTCTTATTGGTTTAGGTTGCTAAAGTAAGTAAACAAATGAAACCAAGTATTTTAAGTTTTCCACGATTTTCACCCATAACGTCTATCACACTCTAGTCGTAATCACGTATTAACTCATTTTTTTAATATATCTACGTGTACTCGTGACCGCGAAGTAACTTAAAATCAAGATATTACTTGATTAAGTCCTAGTTGTGATAGTAATAATGAAAACAATTGACTTGGGATGCTATAATGCAAAATTTTTAGCATTTCAATAAGGATATTCTCAATTCAATTGTAAGTTATTTTTTATCTGGTCTGACTTGCCGATTCGCTGAATCTTTTGGTTTTATTTGTTTATACCTAGTTAATTTTATTTACCTAGACCAGCCATGTGTCAAAGAAACAAACTTTTCCTTTTTGACATATTCCTGAAATTTCACCATCCCAAAAACCTATTATTTAGATTTAAGACTTGTCGTTTAGAAATCATTTTTTAATTCAACTGCTTTTGTTGGTGGGTAATTTAACTTAGTACCTACAATAGAGGCAACCTTCGGTATCATACTTCACCCTCAATCATCACATTAGGTACACCTTTGATATCCGTTATCTTCTTGATTACGGAAAAAATTGAAACTACGATTAACGGTTACCAGGTTTATTTTACTGCATCAGTGTACATAGTTAATAAGGTGAATTATTTTACGGCTACTTAATGGGAGTTTGAAATATAATATTTACTGTGCTTGGATCATGTAGATACAAAAAGTTTTACATTCCTTTTCAATGTTTTGAATTGTAATAAGCTTGATATTATTTGTTTAACTAAATGTAAAGAAAAAAAAGAATATTTTTTTAATGTGGGAAAAGGGTATGAATGATTGATATAATAACACAATCCAGTCTACATGTTCTTATTTTTAATTAACATTTGGCATAACATTGAAATTCGTCTAATGTTACATACATAAAGGGTTACTGGATGACATACAAAAAAATAAAATCTTGTTGTGTTTGTTCCTAAAGGGGCAACAGTTTGTATAAAACATTTACATTACCACCAATTGGCGGAAATCTGGTTAAAAACACATAATTGCGGGATTGTTTTACCCCGTAAGACCAGTTTTTTCATTTACTGAAATGTATAGGTACCAATGCCAAAAGTATTATTTATATCAAGTTTTTATATTAATAAACTGCAAATAAATCAAAAAGTTTAGATAAAGATATTATGCATGTACAGGAGTTGTGACATCACGTTGAATGTCCGGTTTTCAACTTTTAATAACATGTTATTACAGTTGTATATACAATGCAGTTGTCAGGTTAAATTGTTTTATAAATAATAACCTTATACAAATGTTTTTAAAGATGAAAACCGCATGGAATTCAACGAAATGTCACGGGAAAGCTATTCACTACACTTGTACTACAGTCATCGTCAGATAAACATAAACCGTAGCGACCTAAGTAAACAAATATTTCGAAACATAGCTTTAAATCAAGGCCATACGACACGTTTTCCGATATATTTGGCCACTTTGGTCGCTACGATATATCAGACAGACTTTACCATTTGAAGAGTTAATGAAGTGTTGAAACGGTCGATAAGCACCTGTGACATAGACATACTGATGGAGTGTTAAAAATATTTAAATAATACATATAAATGAACTATCCAGGGACCACGCCATAGCGAGAGCAAAAGTTAATAACGGCTCGCAGTTCCCCTAAACTATTAGCTATATTTAAGTGATAAATAATTGAAATAAATCGGCGTAAGTTTCTCAAATTATGACTTCTATTTTGCCAGTCCTTGTATGATCAAGCTTTTAGGTATTAATTTTGCCATGTATGTACAGTACAAGTGTGATAAAATCAATGTGTTTTAATGCGAGAATATTGTATAGCGATAGATGTTAAGCCGGCGAGTGTATGCTTGCCGAGCTGTCCGCCGGCACATGAAGTGGTGTTGTAATCACTTCCGTGATCACTGTACCCAGCTTGTAAACAAGATATAGCTTATATTATGTTTAAGTGTATATAGTTTAGATGTAAATTAATAGATGTACCCTTTAGCTATTTTATGATCTATTTTAAAATAATGTTTAACACACCGGCAGGAAAAATGTTATTATTGAACAGATAAAATTTAACGATTTTAAATCGTTTCTAGTTATTGAAATCTCGTTTTTAGAACGCGAATAATCATTGGGATAAATTATATCAGAGCCAAACAAAATGGTAACTTATCTTCAATGGTGCCACGCTAATTTATATTTATAGGGAAACTAAATCCTTAGATACAATAGTAAGTACTAAATTATGTTCAGTAATTTGATATGAATGAGATTAAAAAATGAAACAAACTTACTTCTTTTATTTTCTTTGACACCTCTTCTACTGCAGTCACGGAATAAAATACTTTGGCTGCCGAAACACTATTTTTTTAAAACATTGGTAAAATTTCCAAATCCACTGTCCAGTTTGTTGTTAGCATAATTATAATTATTGTTAAGTATATGCTGGTTTCCACTATCAATGGGTATTCAAACAATCTGAGTACTACAGCCACTGCCCTAAGATTTTTTGGCTATCCAAATGAAATGAAATTAAGTAATTTATTTTACTTTAGAAATGGTAAAAAAATTATATTTAGTGTTGATGTCCAGCAAAACCTCTAACCAAATAAATTGGCATGCAAACATTATCTTATTTTTAAAAGTGGATTATGTAACCCAACCCAGTAGCCATGAGACATTTGAAAAAAAAATTGTTCTGTTAATTAAGTTGTCAACAGGTTACAATGAGGACGTAATTGAAACAAAAAAAGTAATAGGTATATACAGAAAAATATATACTTATGGCTATATCTTATGTACAAAAATAACACACTTAGGCTTCAACAGCAATCTTCTTGGTACCCTCCTTGGCTTTACGAGGCTTCTCTGGAGTTTCCTCTTGAATATCAGGCAATCTCTCTTTAGGCACATCAGGAAGTTTGTCGCTGACGTCCAAAATGGCCTCCAATTCAGCCTCCACAGCTTCTTCATCTTCCTCCGTCAATTGGCCAGAAATCAGTTCATCAATCTCTCGCTGTTTCTCAATTCCATCTTTAGTTTCATCCAAGATTTTCTCTATTTCATCAATATCCAGGACTTGATGAATACTTTTCAGGGCTACATTTCCAGTCTTGAGACCATCAAGAACCTGCAAATAAAGTTAATAATGATGAACTTAGCCAAACCATAAAAAAAGGAATATTTTTTATTAATTTTTTAAAAATGCTTGAATTACAAATAAAATCGAGAAACAAAATAAAAATAGTCCAAAAATTATGTTACCTTAAGTTTGTCATAATTAGATGTAAAATATTTACTACGGCTCTTACCTGAATCTCGATCTGCGCAAATTCGAGATCGTGAGTAAGCTGTTCTAATCTCTCCAACTGTGTATCCGTATTCTGTAGTAGCTGTTCTTGGTATCTTTTCTTTTTTAAAAGCGATTTCGCTTTATCGCGTTTTCCTTCCCCTAGTAGACGTTTAGCCAGTTGCCGGTCCCTTTCCAAATTAAGCTCTATTTTCTTTTGATACTGCTTCAATTTATCCCTCTGTTGTTTTAATTGCAAAACGGCTTTATCTTGCTCAGTTACCCTGCTTGCAGGCTTCTTGTGTTTACCAAATAAACCACCCATTGTGGTACTTCAATAATATCTTATATGCCAGAATTCTTATCTTTCAATATATTTTCTCTTTGACTTATGGTGTGATAAGACTCACGACATTGTAAAATAACTTACTGTCCTTATTTAAACAAAATACAAAATTTTATCTGACGACAGAGATACCACCACAACACTACACTATGACATGACAGTCACACACACAGTCATGTCATGACACTTGACATATGATCACAAGTGTTACCAGTTTACTGAAACAAAATAAGCTAGAAAGTGCCATTGAAATTTATTCCTCGAAATATCCACAGAAAGCGGAGTGTCATGAATAACGTCTTAGCGCTGCCTGTAGAATGAAAATGATGATTAAGAATGACGGTAAATAAAATTATAAGGGGTCAATGTTTGTCCATAAAAGATATGAAAGAAAAAAAAAACTATAGTTTGGCAGATAGATCACTGCAGTAAAATGACACATCCAAAAGTTATTTTACGAAGTAATGATACCACATTTTATTTCACTAGTGCTCGACTAAGGTCACGTACTGAATGATTTGATTCTAGAACAAACGAAATATTTTATGAATCACAGATTTTTAGTATAGAATATATTAAAAAGCACGTTGCTTTTGAGGGGTTCAAGATTCATATTAATGAACAAAAAATAAACTCAAAACTTATTTGCCAAAATATTTGGGAGAGCGAAAGTAATGCACTATGCTGTTTCTAGCGAAGCAACAGAGGTACCAATAATGCATGGCAAATACGCAACGCATGAAAAAAACATACATTAATTTGATTTTGTTGTTTTATTTATGGTAAACCGTTGGAGAATGAGTGGAATTGACCACTGATTTGACATGTTTCCGCACATTTCCTACTCGCACTTTTACACTACTAATAACTAGTGTAAGAGAGGATAAATTTAAATAATAGAAGTGAGTGGCAGTACAGTAACAGAACTTTACTTCACCAAAGCTATCTTTCATCTGCCGCCTCAACCTAATGCCACCAAGCCTGGCACCAAGTCCTTTCCCCCACCACCTAAATGGCACACTGTTGCCGTTACAAAAATAGCCAAATGAAAACTTATTAAAACTATTAGAAGTGCCAACATGATGTGATTGTTGGCTTATATTCGATTTCTTTTAAACACATTGCAATTTCACTTTTGATTTTAATTACTGGCAGTTTTAACAATTATAACATTTACGTTACCTTAAAAATAGTAAAGAAGGAAGTGCAACATAATCCAGTGAAAATTCATAACTAACACTAGAAAACATATAAAAAACTTATTGATCATCATTGTTCATTCTTTCATTCACTCACTAAACCACATCACTATTTAATATTTGTCACAAACTGACAACACTGAAAGTGTCATTTTACTGCAGTGATCTATCTGCCAAACTTATAAGAGGGTCAGTCTGCGAAGCCACGACTGCCATATATCAGACTTGTTTTTTTTCTTCTGCAGTATCCGAATCTCAAAGTAATTCACGTAAAGATGTGATTTTTTTCTTTTCGTACATTTTTGCCTTTTCAGCGTTAACCACAAAATTTGTGCCGAGAAAGGTTCGCTTTGCAAACAAGTGTTGTCGGGTAATGGGCCCGAAAAGATTTTAAATCTAAGAAAAAGTCTCACTTAGCAACACTGTGCTAAGGCGTCAACTACCATTTATAAAACTACCATTATAGTGTCGACAATTAATTTATTGTTACCATCGTTTCAAAACATTTATAAAAACGCTAAAAAAGTTACAACTTCAAGAATCGAATAAACATCGAACACAAAACAAACATTATCCAAGCTGGATCTATGTATACAAAATGAGAAATCTCCCATATATTTCACATCGAATAAGATGATTATCGTAAAATTGTTAAAATTGAATTATTTAAATGTACGTACATATAGAAAAATACAATTTTCCGTTAATGCCAACATTCAAGTATCAATGGCCGAATGACACGCTTCCTGACAGCTCGAATAAAAAGAAACTTGATCGCGTTGAACTTTGGTGCTGTGAAATAAATTAAAATGACAGTACAACAACTGAGCTCTAATATTTCTGACGACTCTGATGACATGGTTAGTTTACCATCGGAGGAAGAAATTTATAGGCGTAAATATCAATTGTTGTTGGAACGATGTGAGGTGTTGCAGCAGGATAACGAAAGAATAGTGAATAGGTTTGTGTTTGTGTGTATTATGTATGAAATTCTAAATTTGTGAGTGAGCTAACTGAATACTGTTGCAGGATACATGAAGCAAAGAAAATAACGAAGCGCTATCGTAAAGATATTAAGCTCTTGGTTGAACAGTTGGATAAACATGGTGATAACTTCAGAACTGCCTCTGTGGAGGTAGAGGTTAAACCGGAAATTGCGGCAAAGACTTCGCGGGTGACGTCCAAGGCTCAGCCAGCTTCCAAACAGACGGATAAGCAAAATGCTGGAGGGGGTAAAAAGCCAGGTCCAAAGAGAAAAAGTAAAGCAGACAAGGTAACTAAGATATGGGATTTGATGGCTGTTAACTAAAAACTTTCCATCTGTGTAAAGCAAAGTTTTTTCTACCTAACATTCAGTTTTGTTTTTACTTTGTCCCCACTGTTGGGCAATGACCTCTCTTAACCTGCATGCCTCCCAGGCTGGTGCAATGTTAGGCCAATGTCTGATAATACAAATCATGTTACTTTTTTATGATCTAATAGTGCACAAGTTAAGCAACCCATACTAAGCAACCAATACTAAGAAGAATCTGCAAAATAATTTTCTTGGATGTCTTTCCAGCCTGAAAGAGACCCAAATGCACCTAAGAAACCTTGTAATGCATTCTTCCAATTTTGCCAAGAACAACGGCCCGTGGTTGTGGCAGAGACCAGTTCAGAAATGGGAAGTGAGCCAACTAAACAAGAGGTCACACGGCAATTAGCTTCAAGATGGAGAGCCTTAACCACAGAAGACAAAAGGGTATGTTTTGGTTTGTTGTTTTATATTTAACCTTTTCAATGCAAATAACACATATATCAGCACCGCAGGTTCAATGCCAACAACCTATATAATATGTCCATTACTTCAATGCAAAAGCAACCTTCATTCACTTGGGTTTAGGTTCAATTTAAGGCATCTCAATAAAGAAGTCTGGTGTATGGGTGACATCTCTTGTATTTGATGTGGCAGCAAAAGGTTAAGTTGACTAAGATACTTATCTGTTGTTACATTTTATTTTATTCGCTACACCGAGAAGTAGATTTTTGAATACTGTATTTATTACTTTGCAATTGGCAAAATCATCGCATCGATCGATGGGGCCATGTTAAAAAAAAAAGAAGAGTATTAGAAAAAATATCTCTTAACATAATGCAGATTTATTTTATTACAGGTATATGTTGCTATGTTCGAGAGATCGAAAGAAAAGTATGCAGAAGAGATGTCAGCGTACATAAAGAAAGAACAGTGACAAACAGCATCATCTTAGCTCTTAGTTCTCTTGTGATTGTCAGCTTTAAGTTTAGGCTAATCTTAATTATAAAGTATTTATAATATTGCTTTGTTTTACTATCTTACACGAGTCTAATTATAATAATCATCTTATTCACTCATTTGATGAAGGTGCCAAGAAAACCTTGAAAAATAAAATCAAAAAGGAAAAAAAAGTAACTTTATAAAGAAAATAATATACATATAGTTTAAATTACAAAAATAGTATCCCAAACCCTAACCCTTCCAAAAAATGCTTAGTTAATTTTCAAACCAAAGAATTGCAAGAGATAACTGTAACTATCTTGCAAAAAACAAAGTATGTGACTACACAGATTTAATAAACTTAAAATATAAAAACTGTTAATTATTGTATTTTAAATTTAAGGATAGTAAACCATGAAGACAATTACTTTCTTTGCAAGAAGACAAAGTTCACAAAAGTTACAGCATAGTAAACAATGCAAGTTCACATTGGTTGAAAGCAAGACAGATACATTAAATTCGTCATAGTTTTCCTTTGAAATTATCCTTCTCAAGCCTGATGGTTTTCATTGTTTCTATGGCATCATTCTTTTTGGCATGTTTCATGACTGCTGGGTCTGTCACCCTCATGAATGGGTTATACAGTTTTTCCTCGGCAATAGTTGATGGGACCTGTAATACATAATGAATGAATTATAAAAAAAATCTTTTCGATTTTGATTTTTGATTTTGAAAGGAAACACATCGAATGCACCAGTTGCTTCTCTTCCCGCGCAGATGGTAAAAGCCCGTCAAGGGTATAGGCGAAAATCTTAGGAATCATGTTATAGGCGATGTGGCTAGCATCCCATTACTATTTTGATTCCCCTTCTTACTCACAGATTTCTGTGTAGATGGTGTAGCCTTAAAAGGGATTTGGCACTCACAGTTGGCTTTCCTTCCTGCCTTCTTGCTTCCGACCACTGATACTTCTCCTTCGCTGCATCATTTTCAGGCTCCACATGCAGAGCAAATGTCAGGTTTTGGAGTGTATATTCATGGCCACAGAACACTCTGGTGTGGTCAGGGAGAGTGCTCAAAATACCTATGAGCGCCTTATACATCTGGTCAGCAGTGCCTTCAAAGAATCTGCCGCAGCCTCCAAGGAATAGTGTGTCCCCTGATTTTTTTTAAAGTTAAATTATCAGTGTTTTTTACAATGAGCAAGCACTTAATTATTTTTATCAATAAGATGCTACTAGTTCCTGAAGTTTAGGTTCAATTTTGAAGAAAGTATGAAAATAATCTGTTACACATTAAACTACACAAATAAAACGTTATCATAGCAAGATAAGGTTAAATTTTAGCATTTAAACCAATTATTAACTACCTTGCTACTTCACGTCCACACATAAAAGACAGAAGTATATTTCTTACTTTAAAATTTACTTATACTTATACTTAGTAGATCAATAAGCAACTTATTAGAAGCTGGACTTGAAATAAATCACATGCTTATGGACTGGTCTCTACAAAATTTCAGGCCTAATTTTCAAAATTTTATTTTCGTTTGTAAAATTGAAACCAACAAGATTAAAAGGCAGGATTTTCTAACTTTCCACATTAGCGTCATATAGTTTGAAGCATCCAATACACCATAGAAATAGTATGGTGTGTCGGTGTGTCAAACTTTATGGTCACCTTGGATGTGTCATACTATATATGACTGTACATGAATTTAAGTGATTAACAGAGTAGACGTTGCAACAATACTGGCACTCATTCAGCACATCATTCAACACCAAATATTCTTAATATATTATCTATATCTATAGGTAGTTTATATACCTGTAAACACAGCCGGGTCATTTCCTTCTTCTGGAGCCGTAACAAAGTAGCAGATGTGACCCGCTGTATGGCAAGGGGTGAACAGGCACTGCACATTTAGATTGCCCACATTGAACTTGCTGTTGTGCTCTACTTTGTTTGTCAGGGCTCCGATGCGGTCATCTCCTCCATACACAACTAGGTTAGGATGCATTTTTACCAAGTCTTCATTGCCTCCAGCATGATCCCTGCAGGATCAAATTCAATTATTTTTTTATAAGATTTCAATACAGATTAAAGCAAAGTTACGTGCTCTGTACATGCTATTCATAAAGTAATTCCTCTTAAAACCATACATACAACAAGTTTGTTACGTACGTGTGCTGGCTTGCTCGATGGAACCGAACTGGGGGTACCCGCAGATCTTCATATCTACCCACATGCCAATATACTACATGCCTTTCCCCCAGGATAGATGACACCTCACTCGACTTTAAGTTTAAAGTCGGTTAACACTACACTGTTCATGAATTAAATATTTAATTGTTCACTTATATCCTACACATGCTTTCATAGTCTTTTGTTACCATCCTGATCATAAATCTAGCTAGTTGGGACTTAAGAAGCGAAAACTTTAAGTTTCATAGCCGCTACACATTATCCACACCTATTTTTGTTGAAAGTATGATTCGTATAACAATAGGTATCAAAAGAACTAGAGAAGGATTATTTACCAATGATGATGCGTGGTCATCACTGTGGTAAGTTTGACCCCATGATCCTGCACAGCCTGAAGTACTGACGCTGGATCAACAGGATCCACAATGGCCGCCTCCTTCGTGGCCTTATCTACAATCAAGTACATGTAGTTGTCTTGCAGTGCTGGAAGTATTTTCACGTCCATGGCTTTGTACTGATGGTGTTCTACTAGACTGTGTGCACCTTTCTGGTTCCGAACAAGAGCTAAAAAATTTGAAATTAAAAATATTAAATATAAAAATATTATAAGTAATTTTTATTATTATATTAATATTATAAATTGTAATACAATAATTTTATAGTACTTTATTTTATATTATACTGCAAACCACCTTGGTAAATACATATACGAAACTCACCCTGAAAATAAAGTTTTGTAATTTTCTGAGATAAGCCGAGAGGCAGAGAGTTTACTAGCCGAGCAAGCATCGAATATATGAGAATAATAAGAACAAAAAAACTTGCGAATTATTCGCGAGTAATTTTATATCTTCATGAAATAATCGCTCAAAGTATAACAATTTTTTTTTTTTAAAACATTATCTCTCGTATCTTATCAATCGTCAGTTTCAATTGTTTATTTCGTGACAGTCAGCTAAACCAGATATGGGCGGTTTTTTATGTAGCCTAAACACAATAAAATGTATTTTTCTACTTAGAGACACTGAAAATAATAATGTTGTTTGACGAAAATGAACAGCGCACATGGCTGTATAGACTTTACTTCCTTTACCATCTCGGAAGGGGTGAACTATTAAAAAAATATTTGACAGTGTAGCAGGGGCACCATTATAATACTACTTACTTGCTGTCAAATAAACGTCAAACAAATGTGGTGTGCGGTGCGGTGCAGCATGTGGTTTTATTTACGTGTAAAAATTAGTGGATTTTCCGTCTACTTATAAGTATAAAAGAAGAAACAAACATGAAAATTAAACCTGTAAAGCATAAAACAACCAACACCTTTCGGGTTCGTAATAAACAGGTTAATTTTAGTACATAATGAACTTTTCAGAGTTTTTGCTTAATATCTTTGCTTACGTTCACAGTTTGTGCCCTTTGCCGAACGGATCAATTCTATAGACATCCGACATGCAGCTCTGTATCACATAGAACACGCTTACACTGAGCAACCGGAAGAAAATGAGACACATTTCCACCTCGCCTTAAGGAAATGGCATGGACTGAACTTAAGCCTAAACTTCAAAAAGTTTAAAAAGGAAGTGTTTGGAGTTATCACAGTTCCGCAGTTAGTACATAGGAAAGATGATGTTGTGGAAATATTGGAGAAGTATTTGAATTTAGAAGATCAGCTGTGTCTACAGCCATTGTTGGAGTAAGTAATTAAAATTCTATGTTTTAAATTGATAGTACCTGGATTAAGTATTTTTTTATATATTTTCTGAAAATTAAACCTAGCTAGACTTTGTCGCCCCTGAAACCCCCTGCATACCAAATTTCATGAAATCATTGGAGCCCTGTGATTCAGATTATATACAAGAATTGCTTGTCTAAAGGTATTAGATAGATAGACAAATTATATATTAGATAGACTAAACTTGCAATTCATACACTATTAAATCCATTGTTTTGTTACATAATTTTGTACTCTTGTTCCCTATGTTACGGGATAGAGTTACAACAAAAACTTGTTGATCCACTCATCAGAGCTTATCTTAAGTCTAACAATAAAACTTCGTTGCAGGATTCTAGTGTCACTAGCTAAAGATTTACGCGATGATTTCTACCCATACTTTCCGAGGTTTCTGGATGTACTCATTAAATTGTTAAAAACAAAAGATGCTGAAAGGCTAGAATGGACTTTGATCTGTTTGGCTTTCCTTTTTAAGGTTCTAAAGCCTTACTTAAAGAAAGATATTGCTGTTGTACTGAAGAGGATCATTCCGCTGCTGAGTGAGAGTCAGCCGCAGTACATCAATAACTTTGCTGCAGAAAGTTTTGCCTTTGTAGCCCGAGACATAAAGGACAAGAAGAAATTTATAAACCTCATGCTGAATTATTTACAGACCAATGGAGATGTGAGTAAAAATATTTTATAGCTATTTATTTATACATCTTTACAGACTATAAAAAAAATCACTATGTTGCATGTATGCTTAGCTCTTTTAAACTATGAGACAGATTTTATATGGTTTTCATCAATAGATGTGGATTGATTCAAAAGCAAGGCTTATATGATATAGTTTGATAATTTGTGCACAGCCAGGCAAGATGTTAGTAAATCATATTTAATCACTTTCCTGTGTGTGTTTTACCATTTGTGAGAATCATGGAAGCTTATAATTATACATTCTGAAATTATATTTAAGATTAAAAAAGTTTTATGTCATAATATTTCATATCTATAATAAATAAATATAATGAATTGATATCTTTTTACAGGCAATAATGGGTTGTGGTCATCTCATGTATGAAATTATAAAGGGTATTCCCGGCAAGTTCCACAGCTGCATCGAGATATTCTTGCCGCTGCTTTTACAGCATCTCAAAGAGAATAAGGATCATCAAGAGATACTCTTCAAATTGCTCACACAAACATTTGAAGACAGCTTGCAGACTACACAGCACAAGGAATTCACTGTTTTCTGGACAAGTATTATGAAGTACACTGAAGAAATACTTAAAGACGATAATGACAACAAAGGTTTAGAATACATACTAAGACTGGCTGGCCAAGTCATTGAACATCAAAAAGGAAGATATTTAACCAACGCTCCTCAGTTTGTGCTTTTACTGATCAAAGTAATATGTCAACAGTCAGCAGAGAATGTGCTTGAAGTTTGTGCACAAATAGGAGCTCTATTACTACTCTCCCCTAGCATCTCCCTTTCCCAGGAACATGCAGGAATCATAGTTAAAGTACTACTCCCTTTGCCATACCCGAATATCCTCATAAACTTTGTGCAAAATGTTGTTGACTATTCTCAGTTTGACATGCACATCCTTCCTCCATTCATTAAGTTCATAATTCAATCTGATTTCGACAAAGAGGCTATGTGTACTCTCAGCAAAATTTGCCTCAGAAAATCACAGGTATCAAAGAATGGTATCAAACTTTTCGAGTGGGTGAAGTACCCTATCGACTTTGGGCAAAGCCTTCCCTCGTTCATGGAACACTTTTCTAGCGTCCTAAATGACGATATCGACAATATATTTGAGAACCCACTGAGTTTAATGAATGTGCTGTTCTGTCTTCCCCATATAGAGAAGATAAATTTGGATAGTTGTGTCTCTGCATTGAGTCAATTGATATCAAAACTTGTTCAAATATTGGCGAGTTACAATCTGGAAAATCAGAATGGTGGGAACAAGTATCACTGTGAAACAACCGCACTGTCGAAATGTGCCAGAAAAATCCTTTTCATTCTTGCAAATGCAATGGAGAGTGCTATTCATATAACGGGTTGTAAAAACTTGAAAGTTATATGTGACATAGACACATTGCTGCCTGTGATACTCCCATATGCAGCAGATCCTAATTACTTGACGGCTTTACATCTACTGGATCTCTATTTGACTGCATGTGACCAAGAGAATGGACTTTCGGGCCCTGTTCTGTCACTTATTCATTCCTATCTAAACACCAATGTGTCATCGCCATTCCATGTGGTAAGATTTTTTATTATTATTTAAATTTTTAAGTTTGTTTTATGGGTCCATACCTAAAAAAAACGGACGGGTTGCACTCCCGGGAGAGCCGGCTGAAGTGAAAACTACAAACACGCACTCACTACACTCGCGCAAAAACTTGACCGGTTTTGCTTGTTTGGCCCTTGTCGCATTAAAAAAAAATGAACCAAAGCTTACTACTAACTACTACTAAACAGATGGTTTAAGGTCAGTAAATTTACATAAATTTTATATTCTTTTTAGGTGCGGCTCCTGACAACACACATTTACAAACTGTTTGAGAATGTAGAATTGTTGAACAAAACTGCTCAAGTAGGAGGAAATGTTGAGAAATTATCGGTATTTAGTATGTGCTATTCAGTGGAATCTACGCCCCCCTCGATACAAGAATACAGGGCTCAACAGAACACGCTGCAAAAGATGATATTTAATACAACTCAGTATGCTCTTATAAAAGATACTGATTTTCATCTTTTCCCTTTGAACTACATGTTAGGGGTCCTGTATATGAATTTCAAATTGCTTTGGGAGCCAGTAATAGAATTTATAGCAAGCTACGGAAATTCGCTAGCCACTGATGAGTTTTGGCCGACTTTCCATAAAGCGTTAGAAACAGCGTTCGCTAATGCAAAGAGGGATTTGAAGCCATTCCAATTTGATGAAGAACTAGAGAGTGAGTTTGAAGTGCTTAAAGAATTGTATGCAGAATATAATAATATTCCCGAAAGACCCGATGTATACAATTATAGAGACCTGCTATTAAAAGTGATGACAAACTGTATTCAAGTATGTGAAGCAAGGAACAGAGATGTTGTGGTTGTATTTCTGAACTTTATTGAACAAGAATACAGAAGAACCGATAATGCAAATGCACTTAAAATCGATGTTGAGACTCGGAAGGATGCGGTGATGGAAGTTGATCAAGATAAAGCAGACGAAGCAAGCATTGAAGACAATACCGATGTAATCGAAGAGATCAAAGAAACTGTTTCTGGAAAAGTAACATTTAAAACACTTATAAACGTAATGCAAGTTCTAGCCCAATTTAAGAATCCTAGAGCACTTCACAAAGAACCCATTTTTTGGGAGCTCTACATGGAGTTTCTAAAACATAAAAATGCTGGGCTCCAAAAATATGCTTTGGACTGTGTCATAAACTACAAAAACAAAAGCATTGTTGCATACAAAAGCAACTTGTATAATCTAGTTGACGATAAAAAGTTCAAAGATGAGCTTACTCTATTCAAAATTACTGAAGATGCGCAAAGCATTCACGCAGAAGACAGGGAACATGTGATTCCGATTATTTTGAGAATCCTTTATGGAAAAATGACGTCCAAAATGGCGACAGATAAGAAAGGCGGAGGTCAAACGCGGAGATCTCTCATCATGAGATACGTAGCTGGCTGCAATGAGAAAGAACTGAAAACATTTATTGACATGGCCTTTTCTCACGTCAAGCAGTACATGACAATGCAGCCCCGGGAAATATATGACAGCATTGTATCTACTTTGGACTTAAAGTCAGTCATTATACCAGGAAAACTACACAGTATTCTTAATCTTCTAGAAGTTGTGCGAGAATATTTCGGAGGATACCTGAAAGACGAATTATTGTCAGATCTGCTGAAGGTATTCGTGTTCGTTTGTTCAACTGTTGGGGGTGTTCTTTCCCACGGGGAAAAAGTTCACGTCGGATATTCAAAAGTGATGAAGAATTTAAGAACACTCGCAATAGGAATACTGACAAAGATGTTCGATCAATTTGATAAGTACGCATGGAGTGCAGACGAACTATACGTCTTGTTCGAAACTTTGGTTTGGCCCCTGATGTCTAAACTTCAGGTGGAAGGCATACACAGTCCTACAGTATTGTTGAAACTGTTGAACACTTGGTGTCTCAATCCAAGATATTATGTTTTGCTCGTCACATATTCAGAAAAGGATCCATCGCTAAGCCCAATTCCTGAAATATTTAAATTGCTGTTGGCACCACGAGCGAGTCCTGTTGTAGTGAATATGATCCTAGACATGGTGGAGAAATTATTAACATTGACAGAAGATGAGGAAGACAAAGAATTAGCGGCTTTGGTGCCTTTCAATACTTTACCAATTGAGAACAAATCTGAAGTGGAAGTTGAAATGAACTTCGGTAGCAAAATTTTGATGCCACATATTCCGAGTATTTTGGAAGTCATGAAGAGACGCATTGCAAACTCGGCTAAGTCAAATACGATGAATAAGAGAGACTTGTTGATACTGTCGCGAGTAACAGAACTCGTAGCCTCACCCAAGTTATGTGACGAACTTCTGAATCTTTTACTACCAATACTTGTGAGAAAAGTGTGTCTGAATATGTCAGAAGATAACATGGAGCATGCTGTTAACACTATCATAAATTTACTAGGTCACAGCAGCAATCCCCAAGCCTACATCAAGAATATTGCTGTTCTATTCAACAAAATCACGCCAGTTGATGTTCGCAAACTGTTACTGAAATTGTTATCCTCAATAGCTGAAGCGGCGACTAAGAATAAAGATACATTAACCCGCATAAGCAAAGTCATAACAGAAATGAACGCATTTAACAAAAGGTGGATAGAACAGCCTGATTTTGACAGAAGATTAGATGCGTACAGAGAAATCTATCAGTTGATAGATAAGAATGAAATCGACTTGGATCTGGCGATACTTATTGTTAATAACTGCTTTTATTTTATACGGACTGAGAAGGACATTGGATTACGGGACAGCGCATCGCTGTGCTTGAAGAGGATTCTGCCCAAGCTATTACTTAAGTATTGGTCTGCCACAGACGGTCAATACTTGGTACGTGACACAGTTCTATCCTTAATATCAAGTGGTATCCGAGATTCAAAGAATGAAGTGTTAAGAAACGAGTGCATAAATTTGCTTGGAGAACTAGCTAGAGAATGCCCAACTACTGATGTTGTTCTTTCCGATCTTAATCATTTAACCAATAAAGAAGACAGAGAAGTTGATTTCTTTGAAAACATGTGCCATCTCCAAATGCACAGGCGAGTTCGAGCGCTGATGAAATTCTGTAAAGTTGCCAAGAAAATGGCCAAGTGCCCATCGCCCAGAACACTCACTAATTTTATCTTGCCTCTAGCGACCACTTATATTTGCGATGATAAATATACGGATAAGAACACTTTAATAGACGCGTGCATAGAAGTGTTGTCTACTTGTTGTAGACTATTGCCTTGGTATCATTATGAGGTAATTTTGAAACTTTATTTGAACAAAATGCGGCATTCTTCTGAACATCAGAAACAGTTGACTCGATTGGTGGTTGGCATTATAGACGCATTTCACTTTGATTTTTCAAAGGCGAAAAATATTGAATTGCCCAAAGCTTTGATGGCTAATGTTGATAATAGAAAACTTAAGAAAAACAATAAAGGAAATAAAGTCGATAAAGCTGTTGAAAACGGAATCGTTAATAATGAAATTATTGATGACGACGAAGACGAAGAAAAGGATTCAAAGAAGGAAATTGACGAAAATGAAGGTGACGACACTGTAAAAGAATTAGAAAATACAGAAGTGACAGAAATAGATTTGGACTCCGAATTGAAGGCAGCAGATGATGAAGTATCGAATGAAGAACCGGAATTAAAAGATACTTCTAATGTGCCAGCATTCGAACGAATAACACAAGTTCCGCCGTCTCTGGCTAAACGGATCATCAATTCTCTGTCATCTGGATTACTTCCACAGTTAAATCGGTAAGTCAACATTTAAGAAATAACGTGGAATAATTTCCACTAATTTACATAGTTCCAAACTAAAGAAAGATTTTAATTGTGTACTAGAGAGCTAGACACTAAATAACACTGAATAAAAAGAAGGTGCTGAACCCATTGCATATATTTTCAATTTTTGTAGTTTAATTGAAAATGTTTTCGTTATTAGCGCTATAGGCAAGTTGACGGACCACGAAGAGTCGCACAAGGTAAACCGTCGGCGTCTAGGCTTGGAACGTCAGGAGCAAGACATGCTGCGCGTGCCAATAGCACTTGCGCTGGTCAAGCTCCTGCAACGGCTGCCAGGAGACGTCCTGAAGTACCATCTGCCTGGGTAAGTTGACGACATGATAATAATATGAAGCAAATATTTTTTCCGGGTTCTGGACTTTAAAAACAGATATTGAGATGATATCGAATCACTTCGTCGTCCGTCTGTCTGACTGTTCGCAAGCGAATCAAGTAGAGTTGGACAGCAAGAGTACATAAAATTTAGAAACGATTTTTTTGTGTTTTGAATTTTACTGATAGAACAAGTAAACGTTTTGTCATCCACGTTTGAATCCGCTTCCTTTTTCCTATTTCCAGCCTTGCCCTCACCAATTCTACAGACGATCTTGCTATAATAGTCTATTTAAATTAATCAAATTTGTTTGGAATATCTTTGTCAAGCATGTGATTATTTATTCCAGAATTATCATCAAACTCTGCTCATTCTTAAAGTCCCCTCTGAAACAAGTGAGAATCACAGCGCGTGATATTGTTAAAAAAATAATGGTGACCATCGGTTCTTCATACATAGGCATCTTACTCGAGCATTTAACTTTACTTCTGACGAGGGGCTTCCAAGTTCACGTATTAGTAGCCACGATACATACCGTCTTGGATGCTCTAAAAGCTGACTTCAAACCAGGAGAGCTGAATGATAACCTCGATTATATTCTCGACGTTTGCACTAACGATTTGTTTGGAGCGCTTTCTGAAGAGAAAGAAGTTGATAAACTCCATTATAAGACACCAGAAGCGAAGCCTAGTAAAAAAAGTTACGTGACCCTGATGATAGTTTCCCAAAACATAACAGAAGCATGCCTTATTAACCTTCTTTTGCCATTCAAAGAGGTTCTGCAAAAGCACCAGTCCAAAAAAATCGTAATGAAAGTCCAAGAAGCCTTTACTCACATAACAAGTGGTCTAGTGACGAATAAATTTATAGACATTGAATCTTTATTCATATTCCTACACGGGATAGCATCTGAAAGCATTCCTGAATTTGTGCTCGGCGCTCCTAAAAGAGAAATAACGGAGAAACAGAAGCAAAAAATGCTGATAGCTAAACCAGACTGCTTTATCATCCCTGAGACACCTAAAAGAAATAAGGAGGTTCAAGCAAGGCATGTTAAAGTATCAGCTAAAGCTAACGCTCATGTCCTAGTAGAATTCAGTCTGAACATACTGTATGTGATACTTAAAAGGGAGAAGGTCCCAAGAATGGAATGCAGAGCGTTCGTAGATCCTTTAGTACCATTGTTAGTGGATGCTTTGAGTAGCGACCATGTCAAAGTTACTACAGTTGCCTTGAAATGTATTGGGACACTATGGACTATAAGAGTCAGTACCCCGACCCTTGAGGAAATGGTGAAAGATATAGTGAAGACCTTGTTCTTGATCTTGCACAAGTACGCTACGTTTGAAATTAGCACACAGAACGATAATTATCATTTAGTAAGAAATGCCTTCAAGGTGAGTTTCGTACTTAATTTCCTTAATGATATCATTTCTGAAATCTATTGTGTAACACACTCGAAACCACAATCACATTCACCATTTTTTTCTGACAATCGGTGTGATGGGGATAGAAAGAGGTGGTTAAAGTGACTACGAGCTTCCACTCCCGCACTTTAGGCAATAGGAATGACCCCTGGTCATCTTTAGCATATCTTTCCTTTTTGACAAGTTATATTTAAAAAAATAACACTAAAGGTAACGCTCATTTCATTGCTTTTCTTTTTTTAGGCAATAACGGTTCTCATCCGCAATGTTAAATACCATACTCTAGACGCAGATCAGTTGAAAACGTTATTACTATATGCGGAAGAGGATTGCCAGAACAATGAAAAGCAGGCTAGCTCGTTTACACTGTTGAAGGCTATTCTAGAAGCAAAACTGGTATCGACAGAACTTCACGAGGTGATGGAAAAAGTGTCCAAGATTTGTATTTTGAGCGAATCGGCTAGATCAAGGTAATTATTTGAATACTATATTTTTGATGCTAATAATGATTATGTGACACTCGAATTTCCGAGATTTTACTGAGTTCCCTCGGAGTTTACATTAATTCCATGGAAAGTACCAAAAATTGCATTGTCGCCTCTCTAGACATAGCGGTTGACATTTCGGGATTATATTTGCTCAAATCCCGATCCCTCGGAAAAATCAGAATAAAAAGTCTTCATATATCACTTCCGAGAACTAGCTATCTCAATACCAAATTTCCTACAAATATGTCCAGACATTTAAGCGTGAAAGTAACAAACATTCAGACATTTAGGTACAAACATTCGCTTTCATAATTTTGGTAGGATCAATCACAGTATGTTGATATTCCCTTACAGAGACGAAGCTCGAGCGATATTCGTGATGTATCTGACGAATTACTCTCCAGGCAAACGTTTGGAGCGATACATACAGTTCTTCGTGTCGCAGCTCAACTACGAGCTGCAGCACGGCAGGGAGTCCTCGCTTAAGTTCCTGGAAATGATCATCGGGAAACTGCTAGTGGTATGGATGATCTTTCGTTTCGGTCAAATATTCGTTTCGTCTAATGTTTGTCAAGCTGACATTGGTTATGTAGTATCACTACATAGTATAAAACAAAGTCGCTTTTCGCTGTGTATCTCTCCCAGTGTTTGCTTTGATCTTTAAGACTACGCAACGGATTTTGATGCGTTTTTTTAAATAGATAGAGTGATTTAAGAGGAAGGTTTATGTATAATACATTCTTAAGTCCAATTCTACCAATTCTATTCTGTCCAAGTTTACCTCAGGGGTTCCCAAAGTTGTCTGGGCTACGAACCATCTAATACAAGTTTACAAACTTGGGACCCACCTCTAAGAAATTCAACCTTTACCAATATGAAGAAAGGACTTTTCAAATAACGAACGAAGTGTTAATAATTTTTTTTGGTGTGTCGTTCTACAGGCGGGGCCCACTTAATATTCGCTCGCGACCCACCAGAGGGTCGCGACCCATGATTTGGGAAACCCTGGTTTACCTGAATAGTTGATGGTCTCAGTATAAATTCAGTTTAGATTAAACATTAAATTACACCAAACAATTATTCGAACATCCGAAATAGACCTGGGGAGGACAATTTAGCCAGAATTTAATGGAGCCAATTAAACAGAAAACAAGGGCTAGGGTTAATTATGACTATCAAAATTGGAAGCTGGATCTAAAGATATATCTTTTTGTACATACCTAAACGGCTTGTCTTAGCAACTTTGCTAGCATCAAGGTTGATGGTTGGTGTGAAACTAACGTTTACCCAGCTGTCAAGTACAGCACTGACAAATAACTGGTTATATGTTTAAATTAAATTCTTAACGCATAAGAGACAATGATAACTATTAATAGGATGAAAACTAACTTTAGGAATTCAGTGCGCAACATTTTCCTTCAAAAACAAAACTTACTTTCCTAAACGAATGAAATGATTCTAAAAAGAAAAGCTTATTCTTTAATTGGGTTTTTAAGAAAAATAAGGTTACGCTGCTGCCATTTCTAAACTGCTTTTTAATCGCCTACTTTGGTTTACAAAAGTCAAAGGGATCAGCTCCATGCAACATGACGCCTCTCTCTCCCCGCAGTCACAACTAACGAAGCAAAGCGACTATCTTCTTCTCTCTCTTGGCGCGTGTATGCTGAACGACCCGGCGCCGGTTTGCCGCGAGGCCGCTGCTCTCTGCATCGAGACCCTGCTGAAGCGGCTGCCGGCGCTAGAGAGGAACCGACTGTTCGATCTAGTTGTCAGCTTCTTTCAGGATACTCAGGTATTAAGGGTTGGATCGTCTTATGCCGATTTACGTGTCACTCTGTAGAGGGTTTTAACAAAAATGTATGTTTTCTTAATATGAGTAAAAATATTTCCTCTATAGAAATGATTCTGGCCAAATTTCCAGTTATGTTCAATTCCTACAAGGATCATATTATAATATACATAATACATGTTTTGTAGGGACTCGTTTTCCATATTTATCACAGTACTAAATCCCATTGGAAACTTATCAGACTAATGTTTTTGGGAACGGATCTTTTCGATAAATATTCTTTCTAGTAATACAGAAAGAGAATAAAAAAGGAAAGCAAAGTAATATTCTTGTAATATCGGTAAAAAAACAAGGCAGTGAGAAAGACGATGGTAACTTACCAATATCCTTTTCGCAGACGCCTAGACTTTATGATAGATCAGAAATATTCATAACTGATTATAACTATATGTATTTTCTACATTCCAGCCAGTACACTTCGAATTAGCAGCTCAAATAAGCATACGTTTCGTCAACGTTGAAGGCAGTGAATTCAAAAACCGACTCAACACCATACTGTCCATGGTAGGAGGCAAGTTACTTCTACTAAGCAACGACATAAGCGAAGGAAGATTCGTCAAACTAAGACTAGAACAGGCTGAGAACAAAACTGACGAAGAAAAACAGAGAGAGAAAGACCATAGCATTATACAAATACTCAATCTTATAGACAAGATCACAGTCCAATGTGAAACTAGCTTGAAAAATAAGAAGTACAGTTCTGAGTATGATGAAATAGCTCAGCAATGCCAGGCATTGTTAGCTTATCCCCATGCTTGGGTGAGGCTGAGAGCGGCAAAGATATTGAGCCAGATTCTATTGGCTGTGGATGTTGAAGAGTTGGATGTCATTGTCAAAAAGAAGGTAGATAGCGAAAGAGGTTTTATTTACGAGAATACGGAGGATGTGCTAAGGAGTTTGGTTTTGGATCTCTGTGCACAGTACACTGCTGGTGTGTCTCAAGAAATGGCGGAACAGGTGAGTTTATTTACTAATCGATGAAGTGATTTCATAAATGCAAATTATTGTGATGGATACAACGGTTATTTTTATGCTGATCTGGGGGCAAATAAAAACATAGAATGTACCATTTGGGTATGGGTAAGGGTAATGGGTGAAAATCTTAGAAAATATGTTATAGGCGATGCGGCCTGCAACCCATCTTACCCATCACTATTTTGATTCCTATTTCAACTTGTACGCCCAAAATCACGCTAAACGTGCCCTTTAGGTCTCGTTACCTTAGCCTCTGTCTACTCCGTAAGGGATAGAGAATTGATTTATGTATTTAAGCACGTTGATACTCAACTCTACTTTTAACAAGTTTCTCAATGAATATTTGTTTTTGGTCCTTCGAACCGGATCTGGTTTGTTTTCCTTTGCTCAAATTCACGCTCACTTCCCAGGTCACAGCGGTACTATTCCAAATATTGAAGCTAGTGCACTCGATGTCGAGTTTTAAGCTGTCTAACAAGACAAAGGACGACGCAGACGACGCGGAAGGCGGTGGGAAAGTCAATATAAGGTGGATCCTATTCAAGTTGAGGAAAGCTGTGAACGTGGAAGTGGCCAAGGCACCTGGTTCTATGAACATTGTAAGTTTTTTTTTTAATACTTCCTTTCAATACTATTTTTATATGTGCATATAATTTCAATTTTCAATCTTCTCGGAGCGAAATTATATGGACTTTTAGCCCATATTTTTCCATGAAATTTCTATCTTTACAATCTATGTTTAGACTTTCAAGACGAAAAAAGGCACAAACGATCTCTATTCAAAATTGGTTCCAATCACATATTTGAGTAACATTAGAGAGAAGGAAACTATTGGTTTTCTTTATTTTGAACCAATGATTATCCAAACAGCTAATAAGACCTTTTTGTTTCAGCGTATCGCAATTTTCACAATGTGGCTCCATCTAGTCAGTTCGTTTGAAACTACCGACATAAATTCTATACTGGACGTCCTCCTACCTCCGTTAGTTCGTGAACTCTCCACCGGAGACGCAATGGCGCCAGCGTCGCCTGTCAAACAACTAGCTACAAGGCTGGGAAAAAAGTTGAGAAGGAAGATAGGAGATATAGAATACAGCAAGTTGTTGGCTGAGGCGCAGACTCGGCTGAATATCAGAAGGGCTGAGAGGAAAAAGGTTAGTTTGAGATTTTTTGGTTGTAGTTTTCAACACCTATGACCGGAATGGCCCGTGAACGTTGACCTAGGACAGTACATTTGTTTTTTTTTATGAACGTTTTATCCATCTACTTCCGATTAAGAAAAAAAACAAAAAACTGGATAACTGGCTAGTTCTACAATAAAATTGTTGTAAACAAAATTTGTTAAAATTAGGATAAAATTTAATTTTAATTCACAATCAGCAATCTCAATTTTGAAATATAATACCAAATGAAAAAGGTATACAAAACGAAAATAAAATAAAAATCAATATCTGCTATACCTACATAGTTAAAACAAGATCCTGCAACGAATAACCTATTGAACTTGAATTAAAATTGACTAATTTTCTAGGTCATATTACAAGAGAAGGTCAATAACCCCGAGAAAGCAGCCAAAAGGAAACTCCAGCTAAAAGAGAAGAAGAAACAATCGAAGAAAATGAAGATAGAAATGATGCAGGGCAAGAGACCGCGACCCAAGAAGCGGAAGGCGGAAGACATCGACTTGGAAGACACGTTGTTAAGAGATGAATGAATCAGTTGAAGCAAGTGAAGTACTTCGGTATGTTTTACTTTTGTTTGAGCACGTAAGCTAGTTTAAACATTGATTGTTGATGTAAATATAAATTTAAGTTACTTTGACAAATAAATTTGTTAATTTCACCTCTTAATTTCATTCAACCGTAAATAAAACAATGCCATTTAAACAAAATAATATTGCTTTATTATGCTCTAAAAGTATAAAATAATTAACAAAATCTACAAACAGATAACACGTACTGAAATTATTATAATTTAACAGTTCAATAGATATCTCCATTTATATAATAATTAATTCAAATGCGAAAAGCACACTGATTGTTTAGCCACGTATTAAGTGGTTGTAATTGTGCTACTATTATAAACAACCGGCACACAGAAAACAAAGCAGCGGAAATTTAAAAATTCGAACTTCGATCGTGCTGTTCCCCTCACACTAATTGTGATTAACAGGAGAGTGAGAGGAACGATATAATACGAACTTCGGATTTGAGAGTAGCCCCGCAGCGAGCGTGCAGGGGGTTATGTCTCCACTGAACTAATAGGCACCCGTGTTCCCACAACTTCTCACGTTTCTCGCCTGCTACCGCTTCTGTGTGTCGGCGTAATTATTATAAGCTTAAGGCTAAAGTGTAATTTATTTACATTTTACAACTACAGCTTCTTAATATAAGTGGAAACAGTGCGACGATGAAGTAATAACTTATAAATAAAGAGAACGGACCAAACTCTCGTACTCTATGTTCAAGCTACTATGAAGCGCACTTAAGAATTTGATCATTTGGGATTGCCTGTCAGAAAGAGGGAACCTCCATTTTTATCTAAAACTCCATAGATGGGACACGGTGGCGCATCGTTTTCTTACGGTCGCTACACTACGTATTTACTAATTACGATGAATGGCTTTATTTAAATTATAGCACTATTCTTAAATACGTATCATAAGGTACACAGACAGGTACAGGCGAATAAACAAAGGCTTATAAGAATTTACAACTTAAATATACAAGTCAAGCTCGAAATGGATAAGTTTATAACCCTTTTAACTGGTGCTGCCCGTAAGACTACGGCTGGCAACATTTTCAGTAAACAACTCGAGTTACATAAATTCCACAGTACCTTTGGAACTTTCTCACAATAATTGTCGTAATTTTTTGACATTTATTGTGTGAAGGTTCCATGGTAGGTCTCGAATCAAATTATTCGAATGTACTTGCACAAAGTGCTTAAAAAAGTAGGCGTCGTTATAATAAACTAGCTTCTGCCCGCGACTTCGTCTGCGTATTATACATACAAAGTTTCCTCTCGAATCACTATCTATTAAAAAAAAAACCGCATGAAAATCCGTTGGGTAGTTTTAAAGATCTAAGCATACATAGGGACAGACAGACAGACAGTGGAAAGAGACTTTGTTTTATATTAGGCAATTGTAAATTTAATATTCGAACAATGAGACAATTTGAACAAGTTTCCCTTGCCCCTGATTCGTAAGTTTGTAAAGCTAGTGTTAAATTTACGATCGTTTGTCTCTGACAGCAGTCGGTTAAAGGGTAAAACTGTTAAAATCATCGGGTGATTGTACAATTATTAACACATTTAACCATAACATGGACGGCAGCAAGCTCGGCGATTAAATTAAAATTCAACGTTACATCTATTTTTTTTACTAACTCCATTATTCATAATCGCCTGTTAGATTTATTAACGTGCATTTGTTTTATTACCTGCCAGTTTGATATAGCTACGTATTCCTAAATTCGATTTTCGAACTTCGTTTTGCGCCGTTCAGGGCGTCCAGTCTTGGAAATAATTTTAACTCTCGGATTGAGACGAGATTTTGTCGTCAGTCTCGAGTCTCGGAATTTCGAGACTTTGAAGACTTAACAACGAACCCTTTTAGGTGGTCCGAAATTCTGAATCTGAAGTCATAGTCATAGTTGCAGATAAAGCAGTGGGACATAACTTTCTCAACTTATCACGTTCGATCGCGAAAGTTTTTTTTTAATTTACGTTGTTACTTATCGAAAAAGGTATTAATTTGGTTACTTATTTGATAGATTCAAGTCACATCATCATCACAAGTCCGGGTCCGGTTTTGCTGGACTGAACGAATCTCGAAGTTTCGAAGATCACCGAGACTCAAACTTCAGAGTCTCGGGACCGAAAATGGTTCGTGACTTTCGGAAAACCGAGTTTCGATTCCCGGGATGGACGCCCTATGCCCTTTCACTCACGCGTATAGTCGGTATGATGCGAAAAACGGATTTTAGAGAAGTCTGCTCTTCGTGTTTGACACAGACATAGTATCTGGGTATATTAGGTATATTCTTTCTTATAAATAGCACAGGTCTGCATTTTTTTTATAAATAAGGGAGTAGTAGGTACACTAGAAATTGCCGTTGTTGCCGAGGGACCTAAATACACATAAAAGCGTAAGAAACATGTACATTTTCTAAGACTAGGTACAATTTGGATAGGACTAAGGAATGAACCATAAATTATTAGTAAAAAGAAAAAAAAATTGTTCAGTAACGTAAAATTACCTATGTATAGGTATTAGTGTTAAATCAAAGGGCTAATAATGCTTGAATTTTTTAAAATCTTATAATTTTAAAACCTGAATATTTCCTCGTGTAACATTTTTAAAACATCTTGATTTCGAAAAGGGAATTGACAGAATATGCTGATACATTAATTGACTAACATTTACAGGCTGCTTATAATTTTAACATGTTTTAAATATACAGTAACATACTTTAAAATCCACTCTATAAACATTTGTGCTCGTACGCGGTCCGATGTTGCATTAAAGTGCCACTAGATGTCGTTAGTGCATTGATCACAGGTACCGAATAGTGACGAGAGGGCGGCCTCGGTCGAGTGCTCGGTTCGTGTGTACCTACTTTATGACGATTACTCGGCCCAGCAAAATGATCGAGCGAGTCACTCGGACCTTGTTTTGTTTACTAGGCCGAGTGCCAACTCACAATTTACTGTCTTGCTACTGCACTCGGTACGTGTGCTGAAGGCATAATGTCTTTGTGAAGCCAAAGACAAGTGAACTCAGGGTTGCCACCTTTAGGGGAAAAAAAATCGGGACAAATCGAGCATCCACCAGAGACGTTCGGAGTCTAAGGAAAATGAAACTTTATTTTGTGTTTTTATTACTTTTTTATTATTTTTTACGCGCGGTGGCGCGTAACTGAGTTGACAGTTGAGTGAGTGAATGAATTGATTGAGCCTATCGCATATTGTCAAAAATCGGGACAAAATCGATAGGTAGCCGGGACGCGGGACAATGTCTTCGAAATCGGGACGGTCCCGACAAAATCGGGACGGGTGGCAACTCTGAGTGAACTAGACCGCCTTGTTCGTTAATATTCTCTTTATAATAAAATAATAGGTTTAGAATATACTACCAAAAGGATTGGCAATGTAAGATAAAGAAGAGCAGTGACAAGACTGGCTAGTAACAAGTTACCATAGAGTCCCTAAAACTAGTTTTTTTTAACCGTGCTAGCCATCTTCCCTCACTATACACAGCCACTCTACAGCCACTTACAGGTACTTAAGTTAAAAGTGACAATCAATACCATTACCAATAGGGATTTTTCCGGCTGATTTTATACTCAATTTACCCTTCATTTCCATACAAATTAAAACCGAATCAAAACCCACCTACAGCAGCATCGCCGATATAGGGTTGTACCTCATAATCTTCGACAGCAATATCCATAGTAGTGACGTGGTTGTGGCTAATACTACGCCTCCCCATCCCAGTTCTAAGGACCAGGATGTGGAGAACTCTCTTGCGGCCAATAGGGGGTACGCTGGGGCCTGGGGTCCGACGACGCCGTCGCCAGTGCCGTCTCCATGGATACCACGTGTTGAGACTCTCTGGATGCGTTTGAAGTGTATTATCATTAGAGTGAACATCGCGAATAGTCCTGGAAAGTAAATAATACAAAGATAAGCATTAATTTGATTAACTACTAGGGTGTCACTCCCAGGACTGTGTCACGTGTTGCTAAAACTACCTAAGGCGGACTTTTCCACATTGCAGCACCTTTGGTCAACTCGTGACCACGGCGGCTGCAATGTGGCCGAAACGCTGTCAATTGCAGCCAGATTTCACGTGATTGAGTTCCGGGAGAGTGATGAGTCGCAAATGTTTGAAACATTAATTTGATTTACCTAAGGCGTTCACATTAGGTCGCAAGCACCGCGGCAGCTGTAGATGCTTTCTTATTACAACTCCAGCCGCGCGACTTCTTTAAGAAAATATCATTGTTGTCCCTGCTGCCGCAGGTATCTGCTGCTGTCGTGTTGCTACCGCGTTGCTTGCGATCTAATTTGAAGGCCCTCAAAGACAAGTATCCCATCACAGCTGCAATTGTCATCTTATCGTCTAGTTGCAAACGGAGGCGCAGATCTTGATCTACCGGGCCATTGCGAGCTAAAGCGCAGATACTCTTCTAAACGGCCTACGCTGAATGGGAGGTAGTTATGTCTATGCGCAGTTCTTTATTAGTATGTATTTGGTTTCTGTCCAGATTAAAACTTGTTAAATACTTACCAGCCAGTAGATACATGACTCCCGTGACGAGTACTGCGCTGATCTGGTGCTTGCAGACACCGAAAGCGCCCACCAACGCCGCGCTTCCCAACACGATGAGGCACACCAGAGCGCAGGATATCGATAGGTTCTGCATGCCTGGAAGAAATACAATGGAGATATGTTAACTAATAGAACTGACGCTAGAGAGAAGTGAGTGGCATGGAGTAGACGGTCATATTATCGTGTTACTTATGTCGATATATTCGTGGATTTCAAAACAACCGCTTCGCTTCATACTTGACCATTTAATTACATGGGAGTGGAAAATGTGGTCCTTGCATTCCGACCATGGATCACTTATTCTCCATTATGTGCATTCCGTCTCACGTGTCACGGAAGTGGTTGTCCTTCTTTTATGAAAAGGCCCGTGCAAACGAATAGCCGGCGTTTAAAAGAAACGAGTGCAAAATGCTAGGACAGCTTCAAAGTGTATCGATATATCATTAAGTAAGCAGATTGAGCAACCGTCTTTTTTTCCAAACTGCCTGCCGGGCCCCGTAATACTCTCCAACGGGTATAGGTAGCCATGGACAGCGACAATTGATTTCCATCAGATGACCCTTCTGCTCATTATCCTCCTACCCAAAAAATTGAAAAATAGCGATAGTGACGCGACGGAGTGGCCAAGTGGAAGAAATACCGGGATTCTAAGTGAGTTAATAAGATAATAAGATCTAAGTTAAAAAGATAGATCTATTGTTGAATGCTTTTCACGCAGCGTTTTCCGTTTTGTCTGTACTTAAATTGAAAAACCACCGGCATCCAAAACAAAAACAAAATAATAATAATAATAATAATAAAGATATTTATTGCCACAACACAAAAAAGACATGATACATAATTATCCAAAAGATGCACACAATAATAATTTTGAAAAAAAACAAAAACAACAACAATATATGTACATAACACAATTACACGAAAACAATACACAACAGCTGGTGGCAACAGGCTCAGGCTCAGCATGAGCTGCCAATAAACTAGCAGCGCTGGTTTTCAGCCTGCGCCCTTCCCACAGCGTGGCAGACACATTCAATTAAAAAGGCCGGGTAGGGCCAACATCAATAACTAATTATTAACTATGAGTCCCTTCGAACCCGAGCCGTTAATGGCAATAATAACAATAATAATAAGAAGAAACAAAATAAGCATGGCAAAAACCGAAAGCCTTGGTGGTAGGGGCACCAGTGCGGTTTTTTTGGTACAAAATGGTACTGTGCTCGTAACAACGAAAGCGGAAACAAACAGTAAACAGCACTCCGTCGAAATGAACATCCCCTGTTTATAAAGTGCCAAATAAACGCAACATACGCGTACAACTAGAGCACCTATCATATACAATAAATATTATAACATATATATGTTGACAAAACCCATTCTAGAGTCTCCTTGAAGCTACGCAATGCGTCGTAAATGTCGGGATAAGATAAAGAATCACCCTGCCAAGTAATCAGCTAAGTGATATGGATACTTCAGATCAGGGATTAGCTTTGCTGCAGTTGGAAAGTACAGGGTAATACATTCAACTACACACTAACAGATTTCAGAGCATCGACTCTAGTACCTACATACTCTTGGCATTATCGACCGATGATTTTGCTGCCTTTACCGATGTATGCCATATCATATCTAATGCTCATAATTTGTATTCAAAACCTCAGGTCAACATCTCGGCGGAGTCTTGGCGTACATATAAATGGGTCGAGGGAAACATTTATTCCGAGCAAAACAAGGGTCGGTGCCGTTAAGTGCCAAAGGAGCGGAACGGTGGGCTATTCGATCATAAAATGTTCTTAGTTAACCATAACTATGCCATAATCCAAGGGTAGAGTGGCGTATTGAAGTTTTGTTCATGCCTATTGAGATTTCTACAGGCAAAACGTCAAGAATGCATAATTGGTAAATTTTGTACACAACTAACCACCCATGTGTATTGATTAACTAACTATATTCAAGTGAAAAAAATAACGGGTCGTTTTCATAGAACTTTGTACGAACAGTGACCCGTTATTTTTGCTCGTCAGTGTATGTAGGTAGTTAATGTGTTATAGGTATAAATGTTTGGCCCTACCGCCCGCTAAATCGCCCAAACTCATGCATATACACATTTCCCATGATCAAGTTTTTTAAGTATAAAACTGCTATTCACAAAATGGACAGCAAAATTTTGACCTTCATTAAAATACAATAGACGTTGAGTGCCTTGTACAGGATGTATATACACCGACGAATCATAATTTCCCTGTGACAATTTATTTTGGTAAAATATCGACGAAAAGTCCATTTAAACGAAAAACGTATTCAAAAGACATTCATTATTTATTCCACAAGCGTTTGTACCTATTCAGCGCTGAAAGCATTCTCAATAAAAAAGAGATTAACATAGTACAAACATGTATATAAAAGGTGTTTACTTAAAGAATCTTGACCACTTCATAATTCCCGGAAGATATAATTTAACTAAGTTCTTGTTGTAAATTTCAATTTTAGTACAAAGCTTTTTTTCATCCATCCTTCATTCATATTATCTACACCAAATAATCATTGGTCGCTACTTAAAATCCTGATTTTACTCAATTTCGTTTGAGTATAAAAAGATTTTGAAGTTTTTATAGCTTTTTTAGCACAAAAAAGGGCAAACGATGTATCAATTAGATCTTAATGCTAATGTTATTCAGCAACAAGAGGTAAAGGTTAACAAATTTAATGTCAGCTATTGTTTAGTTTCCTTTAGAAGTTTGGTGTTAATCTAACTAAAATGCACAAAAAGTATTTACTAACGCTAGTGAGTTGCGGAGTAGCAAGGTAAATATTTTTCGTTCATTGAAATGGACCTCCGCAAAGGAACGCCTGATTCAATAAAATATTTATTCATCTAACTACTTATTTTCTCAGATTGATATGATGGAATAACAACCACTAAGTACCTATTATTAAAAAAATAAAAAGTAAAATGTATAAAACGTAACGTAACGTAACGTATAAAAGTAGAGTGTTCGTTTCGCTGCGCTCAAAGATGAAGGACTACGAACTACTCCGAAACATGTCGAGCATCACTCGACTTTTATACTTGACTTGAGTTGTCTTATGTAATTATTATTGACTCTCATGGTAAATGTCTTATCCACGTGTAAAAAGGCGCAGGGTCGCAAATATTGTAGTGAAATTTTTTGCGAGTCCCAATCCAATTTGGAACTTTTTCCTAGAAAATGATATCGTACTGCCTAAGTGCCTATCTAAAAAAGATAACCATATTGCCACTTAGGCACTCTAGACACGTTCTATATGGTGGGTCAATCATAAGGCGAATCAAGTGGTACAGCTGTAACGCCAACTTGAGAGACGCGGTTATAAGTTAGAGTGAGATAGAAACGCGTTAAAGTCGGCGGGACATTGGATCAACATAATAAGCACAGTCAAGGGCATTAATACATGTACGTTACCAAGACGTCAAAATCATCTAACTATACACCTTTATGCCACAAATAAGGTCGGTAACACAAATGTTTGACATGATGGCTGTATCGATATTTATGCCTTCGACAGTAAATGGAGCGGGTATATACCATACGAGGCACAGATTGGGGCACTCCTAAATAAGTGTACCTACGTACTTCTACCATCTAAGATGATAGAACTATCTATATATATATCATCTAAGATGACTTAGGCAGTACGATATCATTTTCTAGGAAAAAGTTCCAAATTGGATTGGGACTCGCAAAAAATTTCACTACAATATTTGCGACCCTGCGCCTTTTTACACGTGGATAAGACATTTACCATGAGAGTCAATAATAATTACATAAGACAACTCAAGTCAAGTATAAAACATCTTGCGTTTATGGCACTCCTCCACATCAGTTTCAAGTGTGTAAAAGTCACCCCCGCCTGCCTTGACTCACCTACTCCCTCACCTGTCAAACGTAATTTTTTGACATTTTGAAACTTGAAGTAGGTAGTGTAGGAGCGCAACTAAATGATGATTTAAGGATTAAATAGACTTTTAACATAGTACATACTATTTAATCATGGTAATTTGTATTCATATTCAGTACCTAATGCATGGCAGCTTTTAGCGCGGAGGACCGATATAATTAAATAGCGCATTGCTTGCTCGATCGTGCTCTATCGCTTGATCTGAGGGAGTTTAATAAGTGGAGTAGAGTATAAATCACTACCAAAATTTATGCTGCATCGTGTGGAGCCCATTTTAGCTCAATTGGATAGCGAAAGCCCAAAACACTTGAGCTACTGAGGTTGCATACCATTAGGTACAATATTTTAATACTGGCTGATTCTTTTAATGGTTTTATTTTTTCGTAATGTACCTACTTTATTTTCGTCACTCACAAAAATTCAACGAACGTAGTCACTAATCGATTAGAATTATGAGAAAAAGAAAACAATATAAAATATCTTTAGCAATATTAGACTGATAAAAAAAACACCAGACTAATTCAGAATAATATAAATCAGTTGGGATACCTGAGGTTTTCAGTAGATGGATGTAAAAAACGTTGTAGAAACAAAGTACACCTCCAAGACGGTTCTGACTCTCAGCAGTGGGGGAACCGACACAAGGAGGCTGATTAAGAATTATTTGAATTCAGTGTTTCTTACAATGACGACTGAGAACCTTCCTCCTAGCTCTTAACTACTATTTATCGTGGACATATACCTGTTCTTTTCTATTCAGTATCACACGAAGGAGACGTACAGATAGAGTTGACAAAAGGGAAGCGACAGCATGATAAATCGATGAGATAAAACACGTTACCCGCGGGACAGAGCTTTATTTATGCGTTGTCCACACGCTCTGATAAACATCCAAACACATTTTAATAAAAGGTAAGCTTCCTTTAGGGACAGTCGGGTGAAAATAAGCGCGTCCTAAGAGCGATTTAATTGCTTGGATTTTCCATATACATAATTCTTACCTTTTGTATATCATACCACATGTTATATACCTACTTATGAGTTATTAGATAGGCAGATATAATTGCTGAATAGCTTATTTAGCATTTTAATAACAAAAAAACCACGGACACAAAAAACATTAGTTGGTCAAACTGGACATTCTTTTACGCTCGTGTTTATTAAAAGTTTTTTATTATTTTGAAAGTTCATGCCATCTAGCATAGCAGTTGGCTACTAGATTTGTCCTTTAGTTTAAAACTACTTATACACACACACTGAATATAGTTTTTCCATGACATTTCGTTGAATCCCATACAGTTTTCAACTTAAACAGCATTTGAATAACGTTCTTATTTATAAACACAGCATTAAACACATATACAACATAGATACATTTTGTTATTAAAGTTGAAAATGTATTCACTACACACCGTATGATTTAACACAAGGTTTTTGGTTAAGTAGACAGGTACCTTACAGCTTTTTACTATCTACTTACAAGACTTGGTACAGAATAGATTCCGTTGTCATAGCAAATCCTTGTTAATTTCCTCCATTACAGTGCTCTGGGAGATACGGTAAGGGCTGCCTGTCTCCATTTATTACTTCTGCCTACTCTTAACATTTGAAGGGATAAGTACCCTAGGTACTTATTTCTTTTTGAAAAATCTTGAGTTAGTGTTCGTTTACTGATTTGAAATTTCACTAAACATTGCTGAATCGGCTAATTTGGGACCAATTTTGAGACGTACAAAAAACAACATAACATCGCAGCATATATTAAACCTCTACTAATCGAATTCAGGACCGCTTACTCATGAAATCTTTTTTAAATCTACTTATTATTTGGCGTGAAGCAGCAACCCTTACAGCTTAATAATCTTAAACCCCCAAGGGCCGAACCGCTGTCAATCCCATTAAGTACAACAAATAAAATTAATTTCACGCCTTTTTGGTGAATAAACCATGAGACATAAGCTCTCCGCGTTTATTGTACGTGGTGTCCTGTCAACGAGGGGCGGGAGATCTGGGAAAACAGGATACTCCTACATTGTCGCTTTAATTGATTTGTCAATCGTGTGTTGGATCATTTACTGAGGTGACGCAACAGATATTTTTGTCGCTTCCTGTACAGCTTTTGCAATTTCATTTAAATAGGCTTCATTATGTTTAGATTTTTCATGACTCTTAATGTATAAAATGATAACCCCATTGTTTAATAGGGTATGAAGCAGGGGAAGCAGAAATATTTATTTTTGTTTAAATAATGATGACGGTATAGACAAGACAATTTCATATTAATACCTATCCCGGATGCATGCGCGTTTAAGACGTTTTTGTGTCTTTTACACCAGTCTTTCCTTTTGGCCCATGGTGTCCAGACCTTTATAACGTTATAAAAAAAAACGATATAATAGCGGTATATATCGTTTGTGTTTAAAATTTCGTTCAAACAAATTCTATATTCCTTCATAACGTTATATCATATCATAACGAAAAGAAAACCGTAACTTTACGAAATAGCGTTATAGACCTTTAAAACGTTATGAAAAAAACGATATAATACCGGTATATGTCGTTTGTGTTTAAAGAAAACCATAACGTTATGAAATAGCGTTAGGTATAATAACGCTATGAAACTGATTATGAACGAATGACATGATTTGACAATTCACGAAAACAGTACAGATTTGTCATTGCATATGTTTGTCGCACGTTATATAGAGCGGGTGTTATAGAGTGTAAGAAAGAGATGGTCTATAACGTTATTATATCACTTGCCGAAGTATCGATATATATCGCTATTAATAACGTTATAATGAATACCGCTACAGAATAAATAATGTTTTATTAAAAAACGCTATTTGGTAATATAACGTACTGAAAAATAGCGCTACCTAAAAACGTTTTATTGAAAATTGCTATTCGGTAATCTAACGTTATGAAAAATAGCGTTACGCAAAAATAACGGTAATTAAAGGTCTGATGGTGTCTTGTCTACATAATTTGACGTCTTCCTTTCCCAAACGCAAGCTTTCCAGAATTAATGTTAATATATGCAAAATAATAATAATCAATGTCCCGCCATCCCTCATTATCTTAATAATACTGTTCTGTGAATTCCAGCCATGTTTACGCCGCCGGCCACTTCGAGACTTTCATTATTCATGTAAATTTTAGGACTATTTCTCAAACAAGGTATTTCTGTGCGTCAAGAATAATCACTGTCATAAACAAAGGAGCATTAGTGCTCCTAATATTGGCATCAAAAGTAATCTGAATTCGGCAAAAGATAAGACTCTCCTTACGTTGTAATTATAAATTAACTCTGCCGGCATCAACATTTTAAACTCCGGGCTGTGCCCGAGGCTATTTCCATGACTTTGATCATTTTTCTTGAATACTTAGGTAGAAAAATGGCCGGTTTTAGGTCAAGCGTATTTAGTCAGGAGTATGTGGCTTTTCTAATTCTACGTGCCTAGATTATTAAATTAATTATGCAAAATAAATACTTACGATGCTGCCAATCCGCTCTAGGTTCATCGTCTTCGCTGTCCGCTAAGTAGTTTGTGCACATGGGCTGCGTCGGAAACCCAGCTCTAGACAATATTGATACTTCCTCCTCTGAAAATAAAAAAGTAAATTAAATAACTGTAATAATATTTTGGCACACCAATTTACCACTGCATTACACAAACTGCTTGTATATTATTCAGCTGTTTGTACACAATCATTCACACTTATTCATCGCACAAAGGATGGACGTTTTGATCCTAAAAGTAAGTATAGTTGAGGTACAACAGAAGGCTCTAAGAGCAAAAGTAACGCCCCAACTACGATTCCGCGCAGCTCTTCATTGTTCTGTCCATACGCTCACAAACCAGCAGTTACTTGACAAAGCCCTCAGGGTTTCAAATTAAGCAAATTTAATGTAGGTACAAAATCATGAAGATGTCGGGCCGTCGCAATTCGAGACTTCAGGCAAATTGGAAATTAGATGAAAGTGAGTCTGAAAACGAAAGATTCTTTGCTGAGATGTTATTAAAAGCTGTTAGGTAGAAACGGAGCTCGTCAGGGATTTCTTTGGTTATTTGGTAACTTGAGCTCAGGTATCTACAGAGTTGAAAAAATTATGGACTTTATTTGCTTTTCACTGATTACGCGTAAATATTTTAGATTTCCCTTTTGAAGTTTCTGAAATTAGGTAGACACCCAAGTACCATGAAAAGATGAAAAATAATAAAGAAAGCTATTAGAATAGCTACAAGCGCTACCAATTACTGATCAACCTTCTTCAAGGCATGACTGTCCGAATAAAAGGTAAAATAGGTCGTGAAATCATACTAAACATATTACCTATCCTTCATTGTCAATGGTTTGTAAAGGTGCTACTTTTTCTGAATTACGAAATACAAACAACCTATACATTTTATAAAGTTAATACAAACCTTCCAAAGACACACACATCGTCCATATGCCTCCATTCATAGGAACCAAGAACGTCCCTCCGCCTTTTCTGTGACCGGCGTGCTCAATCTGAAAATAAGAAAAGTTTCTAATGCTTCCCGAAGTAATTTACGTCACCTAATTTATAAGAAGTTAAATTGAATTTGGATTCGCAATAACTTGGGACCGTCTTCCTTATATCCAACATTTTCGTTCGCTGATGTCAGATTCGTATCTTTTCTTGACTTTATATGATTTTGATGTTGAACACGCTTAGATACCTACTCATATTCACCAATTCTCACGAGTTTCACGTCGTCATCATAAAGATAAAATCTATGGTAAGTAGATACTTACGATCGTAGGCAATAATATCGGAGAGAACAAAGCACTCAAAATCATCCATCTCTATTCGAATAGCCGCGTATAGTACAGCCGTTAGAGTGTATATCAAATGTTCTTGAGTGATTTGATATCAGACATTATTGCTCGTAACTACCCTTATACCAAAAGGTACCTACTTTTTTCGATCGATATACATAATATTATTATGATGTCTTCTTCGGCTTACTCTACCTTAATGTGCGTAAAGCGTGTGGTCGTGGTTAATGGTCATGTCATTATACGCACAGCAACTAACCAGTCGACATTTAATGAATACCTTTCTTGTATGAGAATCGATAGAGTAAAGATGTCTATTGTCTATGTAAAGTCCACTATTTTTAAAGCAGTTATCCAAAATTTCAAAAACCGAAATAGCAATAACAATTATCACAGGGATTATTCGTAGTTTCTTTAAAGATTATAGTAATTAATATGTCTGCAATCTTCCGCTAAGAGTTGAATGGAGTACAAAATTCCCTAAGCCAGGCTCAACCGTTGACAAGACGAGGATTACCAAAGTATTAGCCTTTAATGTTTAGTAAATTATGAGTTTAGGAGCTCATGAACTGGTCAATAGAATTAGTAAGGCTTCGGCGATCAACGTAAGCGGAATAAATCACTTGAACACGACTTGGTTCTCACGTTATTGGCGATTGAAGGGACGTGTCCTTGTCGAATAACGTTACAGAAATTTACGAAAAGATACAAGTACTTATAGCTTCCTTTTGCAGCAGTTTCTGCTTAATTGCTGTGTTTCAGCTTGGAGGGTGGAACAACTGCAGTAAATAAAATAAAAAAACTATCTTCAACTACGCTTTAGGGCAACTTGTAAAAACAAAAATGTAGAGTAGGTTCGGACCTATACTAGTGTATAATACCTTGTTTTGTTTTGTAGCGATTTTTACTAATTGTTCAAGTCCGTGTTTTGCCATCTTTAAAAGCAAGCGATTTCATGGCGAGGCATTATATGAGAAATACCACAAGAGGGTTCTAATTATAGCGTGAAGGTTACGCTTTTTCGACACATATTTGATGAAAATTTCATACATTGCACGCTACACGAATAAAAAGGCAATGTAGGGAATATGATATACACCTAACATTATGAAGAGTGCGGGTAAAGGTGGTTGAACGTTCCTTTTATGGAAATTATTTCTGCAGACGTAAGCCGGTTCAAACGTGCAACGTGATCAGAATTTAAATGAATAAATGTATAATTGAGAGCAATAAATTATTTGGACGAAACTCTTGAATCTCATCGCAAACGGATAATCACTACTAGTATAAAACAAAGTCGCTTTCCACTGTCTGTCCCTATGTATGCTTAGATCTTTAAAACTACGCAACGGATTTTGATGCGGTTTTTTTAATAGACAGAGCGATTCAAGAGGAAGTTTTATATGTATAATTCTACGCAGACGAAGAACCTAGTATTAGTAACGAATAAAGAGAACTCAACAAATGCCTATCGCTAATTCTTCACAAATACAATTTTTTAACAAGAGTGCCATTTTCCTACCCGCTAATTCAACTTCATAAACCAAACATCCTCATTATTAGTAGGTAGGTACTTATGTGAGTAATTAGGTACCTACAAATGCTTTTAGTCGACTAAGGAATACCCGTGATCTTTACGTTCTGTGTTACTACGAGCATAGGTACGGCATTTATGTTTCCCCTCACAAGTCTGAAATAAAACCTGTCATCGAGCAAGTACAGCAAAGCACTTTCTTGAGTCAACTTCACAACGTTGCGTGCAAAAGGGTGCAGTTCCGCATCGTGATTGCCAGCGCTAAGGCCAGTTGCCTAATAAGTCCATCGATGGACCTTGACCTGAATGAGGCACCAGGAAGGCTGGTAGTGAAGGTATTCCGCACAGCTGTTGGGTTCGCAGGAACATCAAAGGATGCTTTTACACGAGCCAACTCAACTTAGAACAGTTTTATTTTGAAGCCATAAAATATCATGGAACATTTTAAGTAATGGTAATAAATGCGGCTGACTACTGCAGTTAGTAGACCACGTTGGTCTTATCACTTGTTCGGTGAACACTACATCAATCTTATCATATTTCGTCATGCTGTTACATTTTACATTAAATATCTCTAGCAGGATCATCCTCACCTGTTGGATATAATTTTCTATGGATCGGAATACTATTTTAACTTCTAGTTAGTAGTAGTAACCAAGGCGCCTAAGGTCTAAATTCTCTAAGCGCCTAAGCAAAGCCCGATGTCTCTCAAAAGATAGCTCCACTCATCACATATTAGCTTACCTAGTTAACACACGTTTTCCCAGACATAAGGCCTAGCTAGATCGATTTTGAATCCCCAAAAACTTATTTCCTGGCAAATTTTGTCCTAATCGCCCTTTTTGAGATTTCAAAACATACATACTACCTACCTACTTGGTACTTTTTGTACATCTGTATGCAAAGTATTGCTCGTTAAATAGGATAGGATTGAGACCATTATTAGTTAATAGCCATGTGAAACAGAAGGCATAATATCCCACGAAATAATGAACGGTGTAATGGTCTCTTACAAGAATAATATTACCAACTTAGTTGATTTGCTTACCTACTTATAAAGTTCGATCGAAGTAACGGCTACCAACTATGAACCGACAATGCTTTGCCAACGAAAACTGTAATTTACCTTCTAAATTTTCTTCGTATCTCTATCGATTTTCAAGCTTACTGTCACGCTGTATTGCTCTGTTGGGTACTTATATATCATTTTTGTGGAGGAAACTTTTTCATCAAGCCGACAGATTCCCCTCTTTTATACATTACTCTTCGTAAGCGCCCATTATAGGGGTAAAGCGCACCTTCGCAATACCAAGTTGGCAGCGTTTAGGAGTTTCATGAAAACAAAATTGGACAAGAAATATGTGTCTAAAAAGACACATAAGACATACTTTTAGAACCACTAAATTTACATAACGAACTATTTAGTAACTCTAGCCTAGTAGTACATAGGTAATAAAGCAAAAATACCGGTGAACGAATATAACTAGTTATATTCGTTCACTGAAGAATACTCGTAATAAGTATACATAATGCAAAAAATATAACTTAACATTTCTATATGCTAGGTAAATGACAAGAGGGTACTCTTCATTATGAGTTTAATTTAAATTATTTAAATGTTTCTATAAATCTCAGATAATCTCTGGCAATTCTAGAAATTACTTTTTTAATGACTTTATTATACAGACTCATTAATTCTGATAATTAATCTGTGTAAGCCTGAGCCAGACTAACAAAAAATATATAAATTTTGTCAGAAGTAGGAATTGATTGCTTTTTTTACCATAGTTTCTTGTTTTGTTTGGAAGACAGGCCGAAAAAGTTAAAAAGTTCTAACGACCTTAATAAAAAGTCAAAATTACTAAGTTTAGAAAGTTTTCATTTTTTCTTCAGTGCCCACGAACTCCTAAAGTGTATGTATAAGAACGATTTTTCGTGTGGGTTGAATTTGACTTTTAAATTTTGATAAAAATTGACATACATACCTGGGTCGTTCTACAAACTAAGGAATTTTCGGCGGCTCAGCTAATATATCATGAAAAATTTGTTGAAAATGAATTTATTTGTATAACATATTGTAAAACATACCTATGTCTAGCTGGTCTCTAAAAATAATGTAGATTAAAACATTTTTTCTTGACAATTTTTTTTTTCTAAGCGTCAAATATTCAGGATCCTGGAGTGTCCCTCAATCAAAATCGAATCAAAAGTGTACCGTGATTTTTTTATTATAACATTTAGGCCATAAAATAAACCAAAATAAAGTAGTACTTAATATTTCTTCTTATCTGTGATACGTATTATTATTTCGCTGCACCAAAATTATCATAAAATCGAGTTCCAGAATTTGTCCCAACAGTTTTATGTCAGGATCCTGTTCAATCTAAAATGTAAGCAAAATTCAATTTTCTATTCGCCGAGCGACGTTTTCGTTTATCTGAATCAGTTGTGCCTATGAACGAGACAAAGAATACCGCCTATCTGTTTGCACCTAGCGTATTGTTTAGCCAGCCCGGCGCAGTAAACGGAGGAAGTAGCGTCGAAATCAGTCGGGTTCACAGGAACCTGGTAAGATATTTACTTACGTAATTAAAATAATAATGTGGTAATTTTAGCATTTTGATATGTAAGTTGCTTACACGAAGGCTTAGTTCTGCTTGAATTTGGTTGAATGTTTTAAATTGATTGTTTTTTTCCAATATAATACAAATATTCTCAGGAACCTGGTCTCAAGATCCTGTCAAATTAAACCCCAGGATACTGAGCAGCATCCAGGACCCTGAGAGTTTATATTGAAATACTGTTTTTGTGCAAGATAATTTGATACTTTTTTCTACTATACACTTTAAAGTTAAAATAGTAAAGTCTTTAACATCAGCATTGCAAGCGATCTGACATTAAATTGAAAAAATCCAGAAGTTTTGGCTGCTATGCCTGATATGCAGATTGACCTAGCTACTCTCTTTTTAAACCCGCCCGAAGAGCAAATAACGAAGCAATTACAACAAAAAAAAGGAAAGCTAGAACTCAAAAAAGAAAATTTGAAGATACCGTTAACGTGCAAACAAAAAAGAAAAAGAAATGACTGCAAGAAAAGATAAAGTTAAAAAGGAGGTAAATTATACAAGACAGAAACCAAATAAATCCAAAATAACAGAAAAAAATAACCACGAATCCAGTGATTGAAGACAATATTCTATACTTAATGATTAAAGTTACTGTTGTTGTTGATAGAGATAGACTGGTGTTGATAGAGAATTAATGCAAGTCAAAAATAGACCTAATTTTCGTTATCGTTCAAAATATTTGGACTATTACAAAGTAATGCTTAGAAGGATATTTTTTATTTGTGAAATTATAAATAATCGTTGATCTCAGATGATTTTCTGGTTACATCCTCAGTTTCCTGTTTCATGAATTTCTTGAAATGGCCATAGATCTAAAATTTTAAAATATTTTGACTGTTCCACTTAACATAGGCTAAAAGACAGTGTATTCTTTTTGATAGACTATATTTTGCAACCAGAATGTAAAAAAAATATCGGGCCGGAATCAGACTCGATTTCTTCCTTAGTTTGTAGAACGACCCACCTACGAACATTGTACAAAAATATTGCAATAAAATTAAAAATGGTACCTAAAATTTAACCCACAAAAAAAAAACATTTAATGTACTTCCACATATTCAATTCCCATAATGCGATAAAACTATTTCTTTCAAACATAACTAGAAAACAGACATCTTAGACACAGGGAACCGGTGTAATTTGATTGTTTCATAATGCAGTAAGCTGGTTGTTTCATTTCTCCTTGAAAATTCGGATAGGAGCACTATGAAGCGTTTAGGAAAGGTACCCTACTCAATTGTTTTATCTTTCTCCTATTTTGAACATAATGTCCCTTCTTTCTTGTCATCTACTTTACCCATTGATTTGAATATGCCATCATCCGTTTAACTTTGCTTAACACAATTCAAAGTTGGAATTGCCTAGTAATTTATTTTGATCGCTCTTGCTTAGAAGTCTCATGTACCCACATCCATAATCGTGTAGTACAGTAATTCCATAAACAAAACACGTCCATAGAGCCATCGTTACGCTTGGCAGACAATATTAACTTGATCTGTTCGCTAAGGTATTATCATCATCAGCATCAAGGTCATGTTGACGTTGGTCTTAACGACATTGATATCTGAATAAGACACTATTGACGAGTAAACCATCGAAAACTTCGTAGGTTTCATGTTTACGAGACCCGTAATTTAAGAGGTCTTCTTGAGCCTGTAGTATTTGTTTTCCCTAAGCTCCGGTGTTGCGGGGCTGAATCCTATGATTCTTTTTGAATTCAGCGGAGAATACCTCCAAATTGGTTCCATTTCAATAGCAATCAAAGTCAACATCAATCGACAAGATCTCTACTTGAGTCTGCCTCTGCGCCTCAAAGAAAGAAAGTCGACGAATTTCTTTTTAATTTAAATTCAAATTGGCAGCCAGTTCTTTTACTAAGCGTTACCTTAGCACTTTTCTTTATACGTGAACTCGTAGTATACTAAATCATTTCTCTTAAAATAATAATCAAAAATGTATGTTAACTCAATGTTACAAGCAAAATAGCGTATTATTCCCACAGGTTAAGATTAAATTCACCATTCACTGGGGCACTCGGATAATAAATGACAAATTTAACACAGCGGGGTAAAACTATCCTAAAATTTACAGCCCGTATAATATTTACTACAGTGCCGTCCTCCCTATGGAGTTTTGAGGAAGTTCTGAAATTTCTTTATTAATAATGGAACCACGTAAAGGTTAAGTTTGGGTTAATGTGTACCCAGACACCGGGAGCGGAGAGGTCTGAATATTTTAAACCTGCAATCAAATTCAAATTACGGCTAAGTACAGTCATGCCCTGTTTAAACCAATAAGCCCGCTCAGTACATTTTAAAGTTTAGTTATTAGCACTCTTGTCAATCTCTCAAACAAGGTAAAATTCTTGTTCTGTAACTTATTACTGGATAAGTGCGGCGTAGGTATTATACATATTTACATTATTTATTTTATTTTGGTTGTCTGGGAGAGATCCCTGAAAGGGATAAGTCCGCCGTTGTGCAAGTATCTCAGTGTTTGTCAGTTGTATTTTATTATGTTTATATAATACACATTATCAAATGAAACAAGAATTTTTAATGTTTCCTTTTACGGTTTTACCGTTAGATTTTAAAATTCTAAACGACACTGAAAATTAGACACATACATACATACATACATAAATCACGTCTTTATCCCTTATGGTTTGACAGCCTTTTTTTCCGGTGAGAAAATGCTTTGCGCATTCTAGCGCCTGGGAGTTATGTGGGTAGACCGAGCCTAAGTTAACAATACTTGTTTAATTCATGCTCTAACAAAAGCCAACTAAACTCAATTCCAGTTATTTTAAACAAGAATATGCTACAACGAGGCTTCAACACCATGGTATCGTGTACCATTAAAACCGTAGCTTGAAAGCCTGTGATTTTTGTCAATCAATCAGCGACTTTGCCACCCCTATATTGAAAGTTGCCTGATAAATGATTGCCTTGGGGGCTGCTCGGAAATTTCGTCCATAACTCAGGACCTTACACGTAGCCAGTGACGCCTTGAAACTTCAAAGCAAGGTTAACTGGCACTTTAAACCTGATTACTAGTTATAATATGATGAATAAATAGTTGCCAGATGGAAAATTTTACAACAGTTGACCAAGTCTTTAGTCTTTGTTGATAAGCTGTTTTAGATACATGCAACGGATAAACATAGGTAGATTTTAGATACATGTATACTCAGAGAAATCTGGGACTCAACAAGAAATATTTGTACTCATCATAAATAACATCGCGTCTATATTAGTGGCGATAGTGTTTTAGGTGGATTTAGACCAAACGAGCGTGTACTCATTCTATCAAATTTATTGTGTACAGCAAAAATAACTGAAAAGTGACCCGTTATTTTTGCTCGATACTATAAATTTGGCCGAGTGGGGATAGAATGAGCATTCGCTCGTTTGGTCTAAATCCAACTTTTGGCGCGTAAAGTCTAGAAACGCGGATTCGAATCCCGTCCGGCACACAGAAAGAAACTTTTTCGTTTACAATAAAACTTACTTTTGTATGTGCTAGTAAGTGTTGTCTAAGTCACCCCATATTTCTAGTTTGGTAAACTTTTCCATCATTGTCCTGTAGCCAGTTTAATATAGCTACTACCTACAGCGGCTACGGTAACTTATTTGTTACTGGAGGCGGAGTCGGGGTAAAACTTTGTTGGTTGTTTTATTATTCATTTTTGTCTGGCAACTTAGTTTCAGTCTCGTTTCTTTCGACAGCCATTTTCTACTGTGTAGATCGAAAAGGAACTCGTATAGAAAAACATCGCTGTCTATCTGTCTGTCTGTCAATTATCAAGACCCTTATTCCTAGGAACGCGTAGAGGTGTCAAGTTGAAATGGTAATAAATGTAATACTTGAGGTTAAATTCAACGCCCAGCACGACTTAGGCTTCTAGGTAAACCGCGCCCGGGCGCGGTATAGGGTAGCGGGGTAGGCGACAAAGGGGCCGAGAGAGACCTCTCTCGATCCCCTTTGTCGTCCTACCCCGGTTCCCAGTACCCGCGCGGGCGAGGACTCATTCAAGCAATCGGTCTTTGGGAAGTATACTTCGGGGAGTATAGTAGAATAAAACTTCCTATTTAAGTTGTTGTATATAGAAGGAGAAGATGAAGAAGAATTTTATTTACAGAAAACTTACGACTAAGGAATATTTACATGGTACACTTATAAACTATGAGCGCGCATCTCGCGGGAGTTACGACGGGCCAATACGGCGCAGGCAGTGTGCGAGTAGAAATCCGTCGCGTCGTCTCGCTCTCACGCGCCTATAAAATGCGAGGTTACGTGGAGCTCGATCTTTTCTGCGCGCGGCCGTCGAAGCGTCAACACGTTACTCCGGACTTCATGTATGCGGCGTGTGACGACGAAGATGTTGAATAACGAAGCAAACAAACAAAATGTTCTTCTCAGAACATCGACCATTTGATGGTCGCGTTTCCTTGAAACAACGTCTCAACTAATCACCTACAGGTCTATAGAGTAGAAATCTGAAATTTTGCATAGAGATTTCCTTGTGATGATAGGACTAGGGATAGATTTAGATTTTGAAAGAACCAAACAGAAAGACTACACCGAGGTTATATTTTCGAAATTCGTTTCGTGCTGTACCGCTCACACTAACAGTCTTTTATAGGAGAGTGAGAGGGATGGCATGATTAATTTATAAACGAGGGTAAGCCGCGGGCTCAGCTAGTCCATCAAATACCGTAACTCTGTAATTTTAACGCGCGATTTTACGGTTTAAAGGGATTTTAACTATAAAGTAAATTGCTGAAGGTCAAAATAAAGCCGCCAGCGCAGGATTAAACGTTTTAATTAATTCCACTTTGTTTACCTGAAGATATGGTAATGAAAGTAACTTCGTCGTAATGGGAACATTTTGCGTTATAATGAAGTTTATTTCGTTCCCTTGACATGGTTTGCACGCAAGCTATTTATTGTGTTTGCGAAGAATTTGAATATTGCCGCCATTCTTTTGAATGGCCTAAATTAATTATTTTAATGCATCGAATCGTCCGGGCCGACAGGGTAGGTATTTGAATTACTAAATTCGTCAGCATTTCTATTCATAGTTCATGCCAATGAAATAAGTTATTTTTTAATAGCTTTTTTAGCCGCTGTACTTGCATTGCCATCCATCCGACAAATGTGTGGAAAGTGGGTCAAAAAAAGCTTGTAGAAGCCAGGAAAGAAACATCAAAGCTACTGGCATATCAGGTACTGAGGAGCAGTCAAGGATTTTATTTTCCATCTCACCTACGGTTCAATATCGTATAGAAAACTATATATATCTACTAATATACTAATAATGAGGATGTTTGGAGTTGAATTAGCGGGTAGGTGAAATGGCATTCTTTTGTTTTTAAAATTAGTATCGGTGAAGAATTAGCGATCGTCATTTGTTGAGTTCTCTTTATTCGATACTTTGTATGTGTAGAATAATACATGTAAACCTTCCCCCTGAATTACTCTATCTATTAATAAATACAATACAATACAATTTATTTATTTGTTAAACATAGGTGTACAGAAAAGGTGTTACAATAAGTATAGGATCGTCCATGTTTTGCCTGATAGGGCGTGCAAATAGTTAGTACTTATTTTACTTAAATTAAGTACCTAGATTTAAACAATATAAAACATTTAATTATCATTTAGAAAGTCATTAATTGAATAATAACATTTGTCGTGTAGGAATAATTTTAGCATATTTTTGAATGGATTTAAATTTAAAGATTTTATATGATTCGGAATGTTATTAAATATCTTAGGTGCAATTCCTATGATGCTTTTTTTCATCAGTGCTGTCTTACTATTTTTTATCAACAGATTATATTGGTGTTGAGAGCGTATTGGGAATCTGCGATCTTGTGATGGCTTTTCAAATAGTCCTGGGTTGGACTTTACAAAAGTGCCAACTTCTAAAATGTAAAGACAGGGTAGGGTTAGAATTCTCAGAGCTTTAAAGAATGGTACATAGTCTAGTGTAGTGATAGTGACTATCACAATAAGGGCTAGCTAGAGAAAGACGTCGCTTTGACATAATGCATGCATTTCTCATGTTAGGAACTAGGCAACAGATTACGAACAACGGCTAAATAAATAACGACACTGTCTTCTTCAACCTCGACATTGGCGGAATCATCGACAGTATCGATGGCGCAATTTCTTTTTAAAAATTGAATAGGCAACACATTAACTGCATTGACATGGTGAATTGGGGCCTCATTTTGTAAACACAATGGCACATATCACTGGAATAACGCGAGTTACTACTCCTGCTCACTCTTATCTGTCAACTATACGTCAAAGCAGGATGCAAAGATCGTCATATCGCCGTGATATCGTCAATAAAAAAAAATACATTAAATTTTCTCGATTGTCACTGGCAGTTTGCAATTAGAAAAGCTAATTGATAACTTTTCGCAGAGGTTTCTTTAATTTGAAGTTACAACTAATACGTATTGTCATTTCAATTCAATACTATTACTGAAATTGAACTTTCGACCTTAATCATTGCTAATGTCTAACAATGTTTCAACGAAATGGGTTGCGAATTAAATTCATTAAATGTACCTATATTTTTGATGTAGGTAAACCCCTCAAGGCTGCCAACATATTTTCAATTCTCTGTGTTGAGGCTTACTTACCATCACGTGACGTGACCCAGTAACTCATTTACTCCCCGAATTCATAAGAAATAATATTAAAAAATATATTTAAGAATGTTTTCAATCTTAACCATTGCATTTGAAAGTCAAATTGAAATGTCTCCCTAAACGTTCTCATCTCTCTGCATTTTAATTTTAACGGCGTCCTTTTGCAAATTATATTAGCTTTGTATAGTCAAGGAATTTAATTCCTGATATCCAGGAACCAATTCACGTAAAATGTCATAGTGATATCGCACTACTTGACAAGGAAAAATTAAATTAAATTAAATTACTTACTTGCCTGTACAGGATTAAGCTCATTACTTTTTACATTGTCTTCTTTGCAAAAATATAAAGTAGGTCCCTTCCCTTTCCATGTGGAAATGTGGAAGCAAAGTTTTGTAATGGAGTATTAAGGCGAAGGTTGTAGTATTTAAAGTGAAACAACCTAATCAGTTAAAAAAGACAGGGATAAAGATTGAAGTATGGTAACTACCACCCACACATGGACACCTGTAACACCAGATCTGAAACATACGTCTTGCCTATAACATGATTCCTATGACTTTCGCCGATTTCTTCGATGGGCTTTTACCATTTGCGTAGGAAGAGAAGCAACTGGTACATTCTATGTTTTTTCTTTGCTCCCAGACTCTGTACTCGGTATTAATCGCTTAAAACAATCGCGATTCAAACAATTACATACATTACAAGTTTGTAGGTCCAAGCAACTTGACAGGTGGATTCCTGTCGTGCGTTCCCGCCCCGCACTTGTTGATTTCGTTATTTCGCGCGCATAACGCGGCCGGTCGGCTTAGTCATCGTCGAGCGTCGCTGCTCGCGCGTTACTATTATTCTGTGATCATGATTTATGAACACAAACCTCCGTTACAACTCCGCAAAGAAACTTGCGGAGGCGGAGACGGAGGAGGAGGTACAATTTCTTGCGGAATTTCCGCAGTAACGGAGACGGAGGCCAAGTTCGGTTACAACCCTAACATGAGTTGATTATGGAATTACGGAATTTAGTAATTCAGTAGCTGTGAGGGGGATTGAGTGTCAAACAATCGGATGGCCCAAATGGCGAGTCCCACTCCCACGGCAATATACAGAACTTAGAAACAGAAATGCACTTAGACCTCTACAGTATTTCATGGTGGTCTGGGAGCAAATTAAAAACATAAATATAATGTACAAGTAGCTGCTCTTCCCGCGCAGATTGTAAAAGCCTATCTAGGGAATGGGTGAAAATCTTAGGAATCGTTATAAATGCGATGCGGTTAACAACCCATCACTATTTTGTTTCCCCTTTCCACCTACACGCCCACAATCACGCCAAACCTCGCCTTTAGGTCTTGTTGCCATAGACTATGTCTACCCCGTAAGATAGAGACACGGAATTAATATACATGTATGCATGTACAGTGAACCTAAACGCGTATTCGTACCATCTAAGTTACAAATGAAAATCAGTAAACCAACAGTAAATAAATGGGATTACCCAATAAACTCTACATTTAAAACCCAGTAAGTTTCAGCTCATGTCATTGTATTCAAAGTAGGAAATCTACTTAAAATTCAGATCCTACTCGACCTTCGCCCGATAAATACGTAATGTCTACCTTAATTTGGCTCAGCTATCATGTCGCTGTCTAACTTGGTACTATACCGAATTAAACATCCAGACATCTACTATGGAAAATAATTGCCCTCGGACTGGAATATAACTTTGAAAGGGTAATGTGAATTAGAATCTGCCTAATGGAAATTTGTTGCTGCAAACAATAGCCGAGGCCCGTTTTCGAGTTCCAGCGCTCGAAAGTTTCGTTTTATAATGAAAATAAAGCGATTTAATATAGAGAACACAGAACTAACGACAAGAGGAATGTCATGACACGAGTTAAAAATTACATTAAAAATTAAAAAAGTAACTAAATTAATGTTTGTGTGGTGTAAGGGATAATTAAGTTTGTGGGATTTATATGTGTTTTCTGTGGCAGCAGTGGAGGGAGGATTGCATGACATACATTATACATATTTCACACAGGCTTGGTTATCTTGCATGTGAGTAGCGGAGTAGCAAGGTATTTTTTGTTCATTGAAATGGACCTCCGCAAAGTAACGCCTGATTCAACGAAATATTTAAATACTATGTACAAATATGAATAAAAAAACCGTAATTAACATCTGTTCATATAGTTCTGAGCACCTTGACTCAGTCTGTTAGCCGTAAGCCATAATACTGTCTTAAAATGAACCCAGAGTAGGTAAAAAAAAAAAAATGAAAACAAAAAGTTTTTTGCATCAAAGTCTTTACAATATATGAATCTGTGCCTCTGGATCCTGAGTTAGGAGTTCCTGTGTTACAGGATCCAGGTAAGAACCCAGACTGAGCAATATGACTAATAACTACACCATACCAGAGTAAATCAAAACAATACAATATACATAAGCAATATACAATACCAATTGGTATTGGTATAACTACCTTATCCTAATTTCACTCTAGTACACCTGGGTGTTCTTGAGTGCGTGTGTGTATTTGTGTGGGGGTGTGTATGAATGTGTGTGGGTGCATTTATGGTTCTATATACGGTTATTTGTGCGGATATTATTTACATGACATACATTATACATATACTCACTCCTTTGCTAGGAGAGTGACCCGTTATTTTTGTTCGTCAGTGTAGTTGGGTAAGTTTGATTGAACACCCCCTTGCAGTTCACTCTGGATTTTTAAATTGTGATTGGAACCTCGATGTTCAAAGTGTACGGAGCCAAACAGGGTGAATTCTTTTTGATTTAAAACGAGTCCGCGCGAGATAGTCCGCCTATCTCTTTCTAGAACGAACTGCAAGAAAAAGACGCGTAATATATCTCGCGCGCGTTACAGCTCTCGCGTGGACTTTACTCACCTTTACCACCTTCTCGTCCAACAGCCACTGCAGCGCCGTGTCGGACGCGTTGGCCAGCGTCGCCAGCGCCGCCCGCTCCCAACCGACGTGCTCCCAGTGGTCTGTCATGATGGCCGCGCACAGCATCGCCGTTGAGCAACTGAAACAAATGACACTCGGTCAAGTTGGAATCCGAAGTTTTTTTTTTAGTTACCTTATTGAAACGAAGTGGCCAGTTAGAGGCCTGGTTCGGAAACGTATTTTTTACCGCTTTATACAGTTCTCTGTGGAACAATTTGTTTACTTTCTCTAAACGTAGTTCTAATTGAAACCAGTAACATCATTCTAGAGAATAATTCTACTGTATCGAGATTTTAACAAGTAAAAACTTCTGAAGTAACATTTAAGAGAACAAAAGAAGGTGAGTAGCTACGACGAAGTTGTCTTCTGGGTCATTATTTCAATGACTGTTAATGCGATAAAATCAGTTGATAAATTTATGATTCAATGCCTCAAATGATATATTTTAATAACGATTTTTGCAGGGAAATCCCCGTAATAAAACTACATATTGCGCAGACCTGTTCTATCTAGTTATGTATTTAGTATGTAGGTTAAGCTTTAGTATTAGCAGACGGCACAACCTTATCATTATTTCTACTTTCGTAATGACGTGAAACAAACCCAGGCTTGATATAACGTGGAATGTGAGACAATAAATCCTAATGGCATCCTCGTAGCAGTTCGTAGCGGTTAGCAACTCGTATTCGTAGCACGGTCTACGAACGGTCTACGAGAAGCAATAACTTTTTTATTACAATGTCATTTAAAGTTGGTGTGAGAACGAACCCTGGAAGTACCTGTATCTGTAGCCATAACCAGCCAGCTATAGGTCTCGCTCAAAAACAAGTCGTATTAAATTTCATTCAACTAATTAACAAACAGATGCAAAGTACGAAAATCGTTCATTTTGTTATCACCATCATTTATTTGTTTAGTTTACAAGTTTAATTTGTGTTGTAATTTTTCAGCACTTTTCTAGTGATGTGGTTTCAAAAATCGGGCCCCTGATCAAATACAAAACGCGCTTTCAACTAATTTTTGAAAAACACCAATTAGCTTACGTGCACACTACGGAACAATTTGACATCAATTTTTGCACTGTAAGTAAATCCATCTCCAAACGTATTAAAACCAATACAATATTATCAGTAGAGCATGTAAAGCGAGACATATCTAGCAAAGTCGATCCAAATCACCAGTTATTTGTCCCTGAATCAATGCTCAGCTACTTATATGAGCAGGCGTTAAGGTCACCATGTTTTTTGTAACAAATAAACAAGCATAAACATCATAAATCTGCGGCCACGGCCAGTCACTCCGCTGCCATATAATACCCATATAATCGCTCTCCGTACCCACGTCATATTTTATTCACGAAACAATAACGCCGTAATCCAGATAATGTAGACGTATGGCATTCAGGTAAATTCCGTTTTAATTGAGTAAACAATAAACAGGTAAGTGCTTCAAACTTTACCATGTAAATAGAAAGAAAACAAACAAACAGTTGTTATCTAGATCACGAAATAGAAAACAGTTGTTGTTGTTTTTTTTTTTTGGGACTAATTACACCAATTGACCCAGCCCCAAACTAAGCAAAGCTTGTACTATGGGTACCAGGCAACGGATAAACATACTTATAATAATGTAGATAAATACATACTTCAATACATACAACATCCATGACTCAGGCACAAACATTCGTATTCATCATACAAATGTCTGCCCCTACCGGGATTCGAACCCAGGACCTCTAGCTTCATAGTCAGGCTATCCGGTCGTCCTTTAAACAATTATTATTACGTGATTATAACCAACCATAAAAGTGAGCTGTTGCGCTATCGAATCTAAGGTAAACGACTAAGTGGGTTATCTGATGGTAAGTATTACCTCCACCCACCTACCTCCACCTACAAGACCAGAGGATTGCAGATACGTTGCCAGCCTAGGGCGGACTATCTTACTCTTTACTATGGAATATAGTAGCTCAAACGCTGTTGCTTCGTGGGAGGATCAGCAGCAGGAGGTTCGTATGAACCACGCAAGGCCTTAAAAAATCTAAGGTAGTAAAATAAATAAGTTAGTAAAGTAGTAAAATTAGTACATTACATACAAAATTAAGTACATTGGCGGCTAGAGTTAGAGCTAACAAAAGTTGAGGCTGGAATCGCGCGGCAAATTTAAAGAAAATGTGTGTTATGACATACTGATCTTAATACTAATTTCTATTATTTTAATGTATCAATTTACTTACATACATACAAACACAAATCACGTCTTTACCCCTTACGGGGAAGATAGAGCCTAAGGTAACCTTAACTGTCACTTTTAATGAGCCATGCAAAAACAATGGTCAAAAACACCCACGACAGCGGGCAATGGGATGATCAAAAGTCAAACGAGTTAAAACTTGCACTTAATGTTCTAAAAGTGAACTCTATCAAAAATCAAAACGGTAAGAATCGAAAATCTCCTACATTTATTGTTCCAGCCGTCGCCGCGTTAGAAGTAGTCGTTGTTAATTAACGATAAATCAATTTCCTGCCGACGATCCCATTTTGTAGCTTTATTTATCTTTATCGTGATAGAGTAAACACAGGATATTATTTATTTACAGTATCTGTCCTTCAACGGAACATAATGCCTTGATCACACGTACCGAGTACAGTGGTGAGAGAGTGCCCTCGGTAGAGTGCTCAGTTCGTGTGTACTTTGTGACGAGTACTCGGCCTAGCATAGCACTCGGCCCAACAAAATGAAGAATGGACCTTGTTTTGTTTGAAAAAAAGAAAGAAGACACACCACACTTTTTGCTATGCCGAGTGCCCACTCTCCTATTGGAATTAAATTTTATTTGGCTGTGAGAGTATTTCCCTGCGCCTTTTGTTTTTTTTCTTATTATAGTTTGTTCTGAAGATGTCGCTACTATCTGTGTGTTGCGAACTAGAATACTATTGTACAAGTCTATTTTATGAAGTAAATCTTTAATTATTTGAAGAAATCTTGTTTATTATTAATAAAACCCAATCTCTCACCCTACTCTCTCGGTGGAGTACCAATTGGCTGTCTCGCCATTGTACTCGGTACGTGTGATCCAGGTATAAGGCTTTTTGCACGGTTTTTTTACAAGAGAGTTTGATGAATGTGGATGAAGCGAAAGAGGATCGTCAAGTGGAACAATGTACGTATGCTTTTGTACAATCCTGCCCGGTAGTGTCTAGAACGTTCCAGCCCAAGCCGACTGCCGGGGCTACTAGCATTATCATTCATACTAATATCAGTCGCGTGCACTTCATAAAGACAAAAAGACAGAGACTGCTCTGCTGTAATTGCCATCTGTTTTCGGATATTTGAGATGGTTAATCACTTACGTCATAATTAACCGACTTGACAACAAAATCAACAAGCAGCCTTTTTGGTAAGTTAGGTAGTTACTTTTTTGTCTGACCTGTCTCAAAAATCTGTACACGCCACTGACTAATATTGTAAATGCGAAAGTGTGTCTCGTCCGTGGGTTGTCTAACCATTGCGCAACTTACGCTCAAAATTATGAAACTAATTTGGAGCATTCTCGCGCTGTGTTGCAAGTATCTTTTGAATTAATGTATTTGGGCTATGACTATGACAAATAAGCGGCGTAGTAGGCAGCCCCATAGTACACATTGCTAATTGCGCGCCAATATTTGACGTGGAGGGAGCGACCGCCCTTCACGGCGGGTAACAGTGACAAGGATATTCAAACTCGTGCTGTGAAATATTTCTATAGTCGATCTATAATTATGTTTAGTCGCCACACCTAGAAAATGTATGTTTGTGTTTACAAAATCAAGCATCATACACATTGGTAATTAATAAATACGTAGATATATAAAACTACTAGCTGTTGCCCGCAACTTCGTCTGCATAGTCGTTTATCGCTATCCCGCAGGAATTACGCAATTTTCCGGGATAAAAAGTATTATCGACTAATAATCTATTTATATTACAAATTTCATCCAGATCTGTCTAGCCGTTCTGGCGTGAAAGAGTAACAAACATCCATCCATCCATCCATACTTACAAGCTTTCGCATAATATTAGTAGGATAGGATGTTGCCCGCGATTTCGTTTGCGAAAAATATGCGTATTGCTATTCCGTGGGAAATATACGATTTCACGGGATAAAAAGTAGCCTATGCTGAATGCAGCACACGTCGAATGTGGCCCTTTTGACAATATTCGCACTTGAGAGTATTTGTTGTATGTTAATGTTTAAGTTGTTTATTTTTATTTTATTTTTATATTTTGTGTTGTCTTTCTTTCTTTATTTATAGGTGTATCAAATTTCATCCAGATTTATTCTGCTGTTCTGACATGAAATAGCAACGAACAAAAATCAATAGGTACTCAATATTCATTTCATACAAAAACGGTATCTAAATACCCATCAACGTAGCTATTAACCAGTCACATTAGGTAAGTATAGGTATTATTTCTATATGTATCGCGATGTTATCTATTTAATATCCCGACGTTTACGTCGAATTTTTTGTGTTTAGTTTATAATCGAAGTTAGGGTCGGAGAGTGTCAACACTGAGCCTTGACACGGTGATAATTATAGCTCCAACATCCCATCGTTAATACCTGGTATGGCAATACCATTATAAACTCAGCTTAATGCACTAAATATTAGGCCCAGTCGTGAATTTATAGTTAATATTAGTAGAAATCTGGACACCAAACTGCCTTTAGAGATTCCTACAAAGTAACCTTTTAAGGGGCAATTACACTACTGCGTTCGCCTAATGCGGCCGCCGAACTTGTTTCAAAATACTGCGGCTAAGAAACGTCGTCTTCACATTACTCCATCCGTCTACTACGGTTAACTAATTAGTCGGTTGCAGCTGTCGCTCGCAGAATGCGGCCGACTACCGTCTAGCACTTATCGTGGACTTTAATGAAAAATATGTTATTTCATGTGTACATACAAAGACGCAAATTTAAGTAGATTAGATAAGTACGGTGAAATGTTTGAGAACAAAGCATTTCACTTGAAAGTGGAAAAATCTGTGTACTGCTGCCAAACTACAGCCTAAATTTAATTTAAGGCCAGTTGACTAGTTTAATTAGAGCTGTAATTTTCTGCTAATCTTTTATTTCAAATTCAGCAAATTTTTGCACCACTTTTGCGTGGTAATTTCACATAGGTAATGTGCTTTCGAAATTCCGGCCCCAGGTCCATGTAATCCATACGAATATTTTTTGTGGCAAAACCCTAATTTTCTCACAGCTACATCTATTTGTCATGTCACCCTATGCCCTGAGGTTATCCAATTAAATTAGCAAAAACGTGGTGTAAACATACAGGCCCGTGCATTTCGACTTTAATAATTTGTAACTAGAAACACGCCTAAAATTCTCAAATATGTATTGGTGACTAAGCAAACAATGATTTGATGACGTGATTACTTGTTTTTTTTTAAATTTAGATCAATAATTACTACAGTCACCGTCAGACAAATCGGAGCTGAATAGGTGCTCAAAAAATATTTGAAAACGGCCGTGGCAATAGCATATGCGTACGAGTTCAGTATAAAGTGTGTTGTGTTCATTAAAAATAGTAAATTTTGGGATGTATGTATTTTTAGTGACCTTCGAGTAACAAAAGTCGTCAAAAGTGTGTCCCACCCACCTTAGTAATTTCGATGGGGCGATATATATATTCCGTAGTCAGATTTTACTTTTTCATTTTATCTACATTGTCTTATTTCCATTAGTAAATATACCGCATCTAATTGTTCTAGATCTAGATCGTTCGATCCTTCTACGCTAACCCAAAACGAACCTAGGTTTGATAATGGTTGCTTTGCACAGGCCAGTCTGCCTAAGTCTTAGTAGTCGCGTCAACCCCCCACGTGGCAGGGTGGGGGCGCTCATGACGCATTATGTCACACGTTATTGAGAGCCAGCATGGATTCAATCTAGACGCGGTTCCGTCTAGTACATTCTCAGGCCCGATCATTAAGAGTAAGGCGCCACTTGTGCGTTGCGTTGCGTTGCGTCGCTACGGATTAACGCATTTTATGCATCTTCAGAGGCTCTTTTATATAAAGGATTTTTTGTATAATGGGTCCCATTGCCCCATTATTACAACGAGGCACCACTGATGTGTTGCGTTGCGTCGCGTCCAACATATTACCGCACTGTATGCATCTTCAGAGCCTCTTCTATATAAAGATTTTTTTGTATAATGGGTCCCATTGCCCCATTATTAGAATGAGGCACCACTGATGTGTTGCGTTGCGTCGCGTCGCAACATATTAACGCACTATATGCATCTCCAGAGCCTCTTCAACGGATATAATTGCCTTTGACGCTCTGAAGATGCGTACAGTGCGTATACAGGGTGTTAGGTAATGAGTGGATAATCCTTGAACTATGGATAGAGGGCACTTAGGACGTTATAATAAAGCTAAAATAGGTTTAGTAAAAGTGGCACGGTTTCCGAGATATTCGGACTTTTAGGTTTTTTTCGAAAATGAACACCCTTGTTCAATGTTTTGATCATAGCACAATTTTAAACTAACTTTTTAAATTTTTTTATGTTTGCTCAATATTCTTGAGTACTTGTATTTTCAGATAGGCATTACTATTTTTGTGAAACTACATGGGATTTTTTTTTAAAAAATCGCAAACTTAATTTTTGCCTTTTCAATCGTACATTGATCGAATTTTCAGCTCTCACGGTGAAAAAAAAATACACTACCGCCTAGTTGCCAATAAGCTTAAAAACATGCCGGTTTATTGACAATTTAAAAATGGTAATTATCTTTTGAATTTAAATTCAAAATGATAAAATAATAAAAAAAAATTCACGCTCACCCACATTTTTCCCGATTTACTTTTTGTATCACGGGCGTAGAACTCAAAATTTTTTGTTGCAAAAATAACATTATTGGCCACTTATTTAGATGCAAATGGCATTTAAATAATTCCAAAACTAAAAAACATGCCAACTGCCTTTTGTTTTTTTTTCTACTTCGATTTTGAATTTCGCTAATTATTATTGCGTAATGAATGGTTAATTTTGCGTTTAGATTGTTGTGTTGAAGTTTTTTACTTTAATACTGCTTCGAATATAATACACACTGATAGAATATGCCCAAATGCATTACATTTATGGTGAGTTCCAAGGCACAATTTCACCATTCATTATGCAATAATAGCGAAATTCAAAATCGAAGTAGAAAAAAAAACAAAAGGCAGACAGCATGTTTTTTAAATTTGGAATTATTTAAATGCCATTTGCATTTAAATAAGTGGCCAATAATGTTATTTTTGCAACAAAAAATTTTGAGTTCTACGCCCGTGATACAAAAAGTAAATCGGGAAAAATGTGGGTGAGCGTGTATTTTTTTTTTATTATTTTGTCATTTTGAATTTAAATTCAAAAGGTAATTACCATTTTTAAATTGTCACTAAACCGGCATGTTTTTAAGCTTATTGGCAACTAGGCTGTAGTGTATTTTTTTTTCACCGTGAGAGCTGAAAATTCGATCAATGTACGATTGAAAAGGCAAAAATTAAGTTTGCGATTTTTTTAAAAAAAATACCATGTAGTCTCACAAAAATAGTAATGCCTATCTGAAAATACAAGTACTCAAGAATATTGAGCAAAAATAAAAAATTGAAAAAGTTAGTTTAAAATGGTGCTATGATCAAAACATTGAACAAGGGTGTTCATTTTCGAAAAAAACCTAAAAGTCCGAATATCTCCGAAACCGTGCCACTTTTACTAAACCTATTTTAGCTTTATTATAACGTCCTAAGTGCCCTCTATCCACAGTTCAAGGATTATCCACTCATTACCTAACACCCTGTATATTGCGACGTGACGCAACGCAAGGCGCCAGTGGGGCCTCGTTCTAATAATGGGGCAATGGGACCCAATATGCAAACAATCCTTTGAATTTTCATATAAAATGAAAGATAAATGGGTCGCAAACTAAAGACTGTGATTGTACGTGATGTAGATTAAGAGGCTGTGTCACCATCATCATCATCATCATCATATTAGACGTAGGACGTCCAATGTTGGCTATAGGCGTCCCCCGTAGACCTCAATTGTCTCGGTTGGAAGCGGCTGGCATGCACCGTGAACCCGTGACTTCCATCAGGTCATCCGTCCATCTCGTCGGTGGACATCCACATCCTACTCTACGCTTGCCGACCAGCGGTTGTGCTATGTAGCGTAGTGTATCTCTTAAAGGTAAGGTGTTCCACGAGTTCTAGAAAAAAAACGATGGTGAAATACAGACAGCTGAACTATAAAAAGTAGGCGACAATCTTAGGAATCATGTTATAGGCGATGCGGCTCGCAGCCCATCACTATTTTTGATTCCCCTTTCCACCTATACGCCCACAATCATGCTAAACGTGGTCTTTAGGTCTTGTTACCTTAGGCTTTGTCTATCCCGTAAGGGATAAAAACGTGATTTGTATTGTGCGTGTGTGTGTGTAAAAAGTAATCCTGTTCCCCAACTCCCAACCCTAGGCATAATTAATTCAGCCTACGTACTACGTAGCTCTTAATCAGAAATTAGTGAGCTAATATACACCGATAATCGAATTAATCGGGTATCGAATCAGCATTATTTAGTACGAGTACATGTGTACTTAACATTATTACCTGCCCGTTTCATTAGAGGGCATGGACCGCACCGTTAGGCCGTTGGGGTTTAACATAATCTATTTTGTCCTCGTTTAGTTTCATTTCATTACGCTTCAAGGGGTCATACCGTCCCATTTTACCCCTGACGCAAAAAGAGGGACGTTAAAAAATTGACGTCGATGTCTCTCTCTCTCTCACAGCTCTTTTCCAAAATGATGTAGAGCATTTTTTATTTATTTACATAGGATTACTAGATTAATGATGGGGGGGGGGGGGGCTTGTTAAATTTTGAATTTAATGATATGAATAATAAAAAATTGGCGTGAACGGGATGGCACGATACCTAAAGTTTCTATATTAGGCCAGTACGGGTATCGCTATAAGTCTTTTGAACCGGAAGCCTTGTAACAGACAGAGACCCGTGGAAAGAGAAAGTGGAGGCCTTTGTCCAGCAGTGGGGCACCAAATAGGCTCCACAAACAAAACGGTATCGCTACTATAGACGCCTAGTGCAACGACTAAATACATGATTACACGTAGTTATAAATATATGATTATTGATTACTAATATTTTTTGTAACTCGTAATACGAGGCAAAAGAATGCGTAGAACAGTGAACAGGCGTGTCCTATTCTTTGTTTGGGAATGGGAAGTAGGTTATGCGTTTAATATTTAAAACATGAAATAACAGACAACTAAAGAAAGCTTCCTACTAAATATTCTCCGAACGTATAATTAAAATGAATAGCGACCTTCCAAGTTCCGTTGTACGTGTTTTTGTTTTTCATAAAATACTTAGGTATGTACGTATTTAAAAAGTTTGCATTATGTTGCAATAATTTACACAGCTCGGTTTTTGCCACAAAACATTGTAAATTGGATATTGCATTGTCTACCAACTGGATTGCTTCTAATTGCCTGAAAACACGAAAACTCTGTATGTAACGAGTCGGGTTTTCCAACCCCGTCAGGGCATCGACCTCCGTGATTTAACCTGAAGTAACTAATTCAAGTCATGCGATGGAAAATCTTCGGAATTTGTTTATTTCACAAACATTCCGAGACTCTTTGGCGCCCGTTTGATTGCAGCCCTCTGTATTACGAAAGTCACAAGTGCCTTGATTCAGAAAAGAAAAACATTTTACACTGAAAAACCTAAAATGATGACTAATGTACGGCCCGAAATGTAGAGCTCGGAACCCGCGCCCCAGCAATACACACCCTGATAATTCATGTGCTGTACACACAATAATATGGCGTACATTGCTAGACCATGCATTCCGAGGTCGTTTGTTTGAATTGTAGTGCCTAATTTTATTATTTTTATGAAACAGTCACTGGCTCATATTATTATTACGGTATCTGCATGCCAGTGGTGTGGTGTCCAATAGAACTCGATTCCCAACCAGCTTGCCTATTTTAAGGCAGTTGGGCACTTTTATTACGAAGAATTAGAGGAAAGGGCTAGTTAAATTCCCTTCGGCCTGCCTTCTGATATACTTAACGCACGCCACTGTTGCATTCTTATTGCTTTTTTGTTTGATGAACATTATAATTTTCACTTCATTATCATTTAATCAAGAAACCTAAATTAAATTATGTAAAAACATCAAACTAAAAATACAAAATAATAAATCACGAAGAACAAGGTTTTTCTTTTGAGAGCCCCGTGCCCGGGGTAATTTAAGAGCAGAGCCTCTTTACTTTTATTAAACCGAAGGTAGTAAAAGGTTTTCTAGGGTAACAAATGAGATTTTCTTAACGTGCCCTAATGGACCTAATGGTATATTTTATTTGGCAAGAGATATCTTTGTGAGAACAGCACTGTTCTTTTAATATTTAACTGTCGGAAAATTGTTCTCAGCGAGTGGTCAGATGATGGATGGGCGGGATAAATGGAGCTGTTATCAGGACTAATCATTTCCGAGGGTTTCCTGGGTAACCTTATAATAAAGGGTTTAGGCAGCCATTAAAAAGGTCAATGGACTTGTTCTTTCAAATCAATTAAGTCCAATGTGTGTGGTGGATTCAAGTGAAGTACGTGTTGTTACTGAGACGATAAATTAGGAAATAATTGCTTAGAGATAATAATATGAGCTGTGTTTTATCTTATAATATCGCAACCTTATAACTCTTACAAGCTTAATTTCAAGGCCTGTTAATACCATACCATACATACATACATACATAAAACACGTCTTTATTCCCTTACGGGAGATACATAGTCTTTAATGGTTCCATAAAAACCGTCTATTCGCTTTACTTTAACCACAAAACGGAACAATTCTCATTAATAAACATCATGAATAATCGATTTTTGGTTACTCAACACGAAAATGCGTGCCAATGTTTTGGTTAGTTAATTATCAAAATGTGTTATTAAATATCTGGAATTAAATGCAGTAGGTAGCAGTGGCGCGGCGTCAAGTATGTCAGAAGGCAAGTCGAAGGGCATTTAACTAGCCTTTTCCTCTAATTCTGCACAATGAAAGTGCCCAACTGCCTTAAAATAGGCAAGCCGGTGCGAATCGAGTTCTATGGTGCCACGCCACTGGTAGGTAGTGCGATATGGTTTATTAAATCCTTTCAACCATTTGATTTCCTATTCAATCTCCGCTTGTCTTCATGCCTGCTCTGATTCAAGGAAACCTTTAAGAAACAACCTCGTCGGAGTTTCCTTTAGGGCCGATATATACACGAACCCGCGATACAGGGTTGTCGTATAACTCGTAAAAACAAGTGAACGCCACCTTTATTTACGAAATTGCTTGGCAAGCCGAAGCTAGTAGCAGACCATTGATGTATATAAAATGAAAATGTTTTATTTGGCATAGTTTGGAAAATTATTTAGGAATATGAGGCCAAGTTTTACGGTTTCGTATCCAGAGTTAAAAAACGGAACCCTTATACTTTCGTTCTGTCTGACTGTTCGTTCGCAGATACATCATTAAATCGAAATTAAAATCAAAAGGTTTATTTTGCAAATTGACTTTTTTTGAAACTACATAATGTACCGTCGCTTTCGGAAATACCATTATGACCAATAAGAATACGCCGCAATAGGCTCTGTACTCAGAACCTAAAGGAATTTTGCTGTAAGAACAACCCTAAAAACCCTAAAAAATCCTCTGCTTATTTTATGTTACGGTGCACATTCTTGTTTAGATTATACATCCATGTAGCAGACAGCATCGTGTAACAAATCTGCCAGTCAAGGGTTTTGCTTCGTCAGATACGTCTTCGTTGGCTTTTGTTTTTATTCGCTCTTTGTTTTATAGGCTAAGGTGTATTTCGATTTTATAGGGATTTGTGTCGGCATTTTAGCAGTGAGAGCATTTACTGTTCGTGTCGATACTCGAAAACGTGAGCATTATGTAACGCTAAAGAAAATAGTAGGTATTGCAAAAATTTTAGCTAATAGTGAATACATAACCGCTTAATCTATATATATGTCTATGCTATTATTATAAAAAGGTAAAGTTGTGAGGTTTTAGGGGGTAATTTCTGGATTTATTGAACCTTTTTTTAAGAGTCTTTTACCAATAGAAAGCCACCACGAAACCACTTTTATATGTTTCATGTTTTAATCTACTTTTGTGCCTGTCAAAATAAACTTTTTCTTTCTTTCTTTTCTTTTTACATCATTTGTGAGCTGACAACGTTATAAACTTTCACGTTTTTTTACCTTAAATATGCTTTTCATGTCGTTTATGTTTCGATCATTTCGCAGCAGCCGAGGTCACGAATAATACAATATTTCATATTAATTTTAACAGTATAAAAGCGTGATTACATCCCGGGAGTGTCAGAGATTATATACTTACCCGCTTATGTAAAAGGATATAAGTATAACGTAACGCGTAAAATACCTACATTTCGCCTCGAAAATATGGCGTTGATTGCCAGATGGTTTCACCAGAAAATACATTCGCATTTATGTAACATCCAGAGAGTTTCCCATTCAGGAACGTATTCGAGATCCCGCGGGAGAGAGATGAAATTACGCCAGTCTTACGTAATCGGTTCGACAAATTCCGAATACTGCAGAGACGGAGTAAAACTATCGGATTTCAATTGTTTTATGTCTAAGATAAAAGTTCAATAACCAATTGGACATGAATAGTGAAGATACACGACTAACCAGGTGCTATCGTGCCTTAGATAAATGACCTATATTTTTTCTATTCATTAGAAAGCGCAAGATAAAGACTAGAAACGAGTTCGAATGCAATCACTGCGCACTTTTATTTACAAAAGCTTTTAACAACTCACAATCACTTTTTTAACTATTATCTTTGCAATTAAATCATAATCAAACTTTACGTAACCACCTACGTAACGGCTACAAGCTGCCGCTGCGACTGGTCTGGGAATCTACCTCCCAAATCATAAATTCTGGATCGCATAATATTACCACCCCTCTCACTTTCACCATTAGAACGAATACGAATTAGGTAGTACAACCTCCTAACAACTTAGCGCACCACCTCAAACCTCAACCCTCTATTCATCGTACCCGTACAATGCCGTTTGCATTGATACAATGAAAATTGTGCCCAATGTTTGTCAGCTCTATACAGCTTTCTCTGAAATTAAAATCTGACAAATAATGTTATGCGAAAATAACCAGCAGGAAAAGATTACCCCAATTCAAACCAACACGCTAGACGTCAATGACATCTTTCCTATCGCAAAAACACTGTCGCACTGAACTTTTCCGTTGCCCCAAACGAATAGCTACTTAGCGGAAATTGTGGCAGAAAAGAAGTCGTAATTTCGCTGGAGCATTCTATCAGCTTCGGTTGTGAGCCCCAAGGGCACAACTCGTGTTGATATACAAGGTTAGAAATATAAATTGTTGCCAAATAAAGATAAGGTTCCTCGTAGGACCGCAAATGTGTCTCAAAAAAGGCCCCGAACGAGATCGTCGAAACGAGAGACGTCTCAATTTTCAATAATAAACTGAAAATATTCTCGTAGTTCGTACTATTTTCATATTTTAACTCGAACGCGTTCGAGGCGTATTTTGTTACCGAAAACTTACTATAAGAGCACGGAGTGCTCGGTGTAAGTTTTCTGTCGATTCAATAAAATCTCGTCTCGCCTACACTACACCTACTGGTACATATATTAGTTTATTGATGTAATGAGCCACTTTTGTGATGTAATGTGCCACTTGCTGCCAATTTTTCCATACTAAGTAGGTTAACATTAGCCGAACACGTTCGACACTTTTTTAACCCCCTTAAAAAGAGGGATGTTATAAATTTGACGTTCGAAAACCAGTTTCCTTCTCCAGCAGTTTGACGAGTATCAGCTCTTTTCCAAAATGATGTAAGGCATTTTTGGCATAAAAGTGAATTGTTTTTATTTGTTATGGTTTAAAAAAAATGTTTGTACTATCAAATGAGATGACGAGGATCCGGGTTCGATTCCCGGATTTTTCTATGTGTTCTAATTTTCAGTTTCGTTTAGAAATTTAATCTTTGTATCATAAACGAGGTAAATAATACATGTTTGTGTTATAAAAAGGGTGAAAGAGGGAATATGCATTTGGAATACACGTTTTATACGCTCCATTGTAATGTGATAATATGTGACGAGGATTTCAACTAGTGTCTTTTATAAAATTATGAAAATGATAGAGCCGTTGTTATGTATAAAATGCACCTGAATCCGACCGAAATTTCGAGGTGATAAAAATCTTATACCACAATAAATTGAACAGCAAAATGCTAGATTTTTAGAAACCTCTACTTACCACCCTCAAACAAATCTAGTCAAAGTCGGCTCGACCACAAGACGGCTTCTGACAACTTGGTCTCTGTGATGTCGCCAACACATCTAATTAACCCTTCGGTGACCTTATTACGTCACTTTGTACCTACACAACAGGTCAGCAGAGCTGTGTGAGTTTGCGTTTGTGTGCTCGGACTAGAGAGCAGTAGTCCAGGAACAATTACTTGCGCCGTGTCTCCTTCATGTGATGCAAAAGTTGAAATAATATCAGAGGCTATTCTCAAATCCGAAATTCGAACTTCGCATCGTACCGTCCCTCTCTCTCTTATTAAAGCATGTTAGTGTAACCGAATAATACGAACTTCCAATTTATAACTTTAGAGCAATGTTTCTTAACCTGTGGTCCGTGAATCCCTTTAAATTCTAAGAATACCTTTAGGTATATTTGTTTTACACATAATTTTTTGGACTTGAGACTTGAACCGTGAATTTTTGAACTCTGTATCTCTTGAAGTAAAATAAGCAGAGCAGGGATAAAAATAATGTATAATAGTCGTAACGGTATGCAAGAGAGTACAGAGACAAGTAATTGACACAATAGAACACAATAAAGCGTATTCTAAATTATAAATTAATAGTCTCAAAAGTGGCCAGGGTGTTTACTATTACCATAGGACATAAGAAGGTTTAACAGTATCTTTCTGACCTATTATTGTTTACGAGATTATGTCTCCAAAAAGTAACGAATAACTTTATATTGCCTGACACCAGCTTTTGACTACTTCGTCCTCGACTAGTCCTCGAAAATTGAAATTTACTATAATTAAACTTATCTTACGCAATTGTCTTGCAAACGTAATCGATTCGCGGTTGGCGCCAGCGCGTCTGGGCGTCCTCAATCATAGATTAGAATTCTCATTCTGTTTTTTTCATTGCATCTTCAACAGAGCATAGCCAATACAACACTGAAGATTTTCGCGTTATTATTTATTTTTCTAGCTGAGAATTACGAAGGGTCACGGGTTTTGGTGAGATGGTAACAAACAACTTGATATGTGTGTGTGATGTTTTGTGTTTGACAAGTCAGACAAGCGGTTGGTGAACCCTGCATAAAATAATACGTAACCGTCTTGCACATTTTGTCGCGGCAGTCGCAATTGGTTATTGATCATTATGCTGGTGCCCGCAATTGGGTGAAGAGTTCATTAGTCGCCTACCCACAGGAACTATGCAATTTTGCACACACACAGAAATACTTTAGACGGTTACAATAGTAAGATTTAAATGTACATTACTAAATCACGTCTTTATCGGTTATGGGGTAGACAAAGCCTAAGGTAACAAGACCTGAAAGCCACGTTTAGCATGATTGTGGGCGTATAGGTGGTATGGGGAATCAAAATAGTGATGGGTTGCTAGCCACATCGCCTGTAACATGATTCCTAAGGTTTTCGCCCATTCCCTCGACGGGCTTTTACCATCTACGCGGGAAGAGATGCAACTGCTACATTCTATGTTTTTTCTTTGCTCTCAGACCAGCATCGAAGCAGATTTGCAAGTTCTTTTAGAAACTAACCCCCTTATTAATAAACGCTCTGTAGGCTTCTGCTGACTTAGTAATCGTTTGTCCTTGTCTGTGAAAGATAAATGTCAAAGTGACAGATAAGGACAAACGATTGCTATGTTAGCAGAAGCCTACAGAACGTTTATGAATAAGGGGTGATTGTCAAAGTAGCTACTTGCTTTATATGTTTTTATGTTCTTCGATTTCAGTTCAGAAACGACCTTCGGTCAGACAGGACTCCCAGGCTAACACGAAACTTGGATTAGAGCCCCCGACTTGTAAAACTAGGCTCCACGTCGCTGCTACGTGACTTGGGCCTCAATGGAATACGAAAAAGTACTAAATTCTTACCAAATCCTATATATTATAGTTATATCGACATGACAGATACGTTTTTATTCGACGACGGTAAAGTTTTATGAGTTTGAAGGATGTTGCAAAAAGAAATGTTTCTTCTCGAGGAAGAAATGGTTTTAACTAAGTAGTGTCTAAGGGCTAAAGTGTGTTCTTTAATAATAAGTTAAGTACTTTTTCAGACTAAACAAAAAGTAAATACAGAGTTCTGGAGCAACAAAGTGCGGCTAGTTAAACTACACTTCGCCGTAATGTAGCCATACTTGGCCAAGCAAACAAATAAGTACCAATATTGGTAGGAGGCGTAGTTCAAACCAACATCACTTATTACAACATATGTTTTTTTTTCTTCCATGCTGGTCTGGGAGCAAAGAAAAACATAGAATACAAATGTAAATATTTATTCGACGACGGTAAAGTTTATTTACTTTAGTTGCTGTACAGAGAGGTAATGCCGCCAGTGTGTTGGGGTCTATGCCGCAGGAGGGCCTTTTAGATGGTGTTTTCTTTTTATAGTTAGGTATATTTATTTATTTAGTTTTAAGTTTTGTATATTTAGTTAACTTTTAGATTTTATCATAGTTTAATTTTTTTTATAATTTAAGTATTGTATATAGGTAGTAGCTTAATGTATTTTATTTTGAATAAATCACTTTACTACTTGGTCAATATTTACTAAAATTATATACATTAAATCATATTATCTAAAAGCTAATTAATTTTAGTTAGCGAAATAATAGTATTAAAATTCAATCAATTTATGTAACTGCCATTATATAGTACTCAATTTCGGTAAATGGAGTGCTTATGCGAATATTTTCATAATAGCAACATTACCTATATGTCAAAAAATCATTGGTCATTCTTGTTTAAGAGATTCAATTGAAATCCACAACGACTGTAACAATCGTGCAATTTATTTCCTAATTATACCAGCTAAAATCTACAATCCGCTTTTTATTGAAGACCACATCTTGAAGAACTTGAACCAAGAAGTTTAGGGATTTTACAGGTTGATGTAGTCTAGATGATTTTATATTAAGAAAACGCAGTGCTATGACGTATGCTAAAAAAAAAACTATTTTTTGGTAGTGCCTCTATAATTGCGTGGAGCGTGACCCTTTATTGAAAATATTTAATTTCCTTCTAGCTGGCCACTCCATCTGATTGATTCCGGATTTCTGATACTTCAGGATTTTACTCAAGTATCTTTTAGTAGTCAACTTTTTTGCTTTCTATGACTGTCTATATCACACTTGAGTGAAGGACTCTTCTGGTCGTGGGTAGACTCACTGCTTTCTACCACGAGGATAAACGATTGTCTTGACTATTATTCTTCACCCCCCAGCCAGCATATATGGTGAGCTCCATAATCTTGTATGGATCACGGAACAGAAGCGTTTTCAATGTCCATTGAAATAATATTATCTGTTCGGAACTGTTCTTAATTGGTATTCTCATCTGATTATCTGAATACTCATTTAATAAATATCGTCCTAGTTTCTGATTTCCTGGTCATCTCAAGTAAACTCCAGCTTCAGAAGCTTTAAATTGCTGCAGTGGAAAACCTCACTCCTGATTTTTATATTACCCTAGTCCTTATTTCCAGCGCTGCAATGTTTCTGGTACATTCTTCGGTGGGATATCATATTGTTTACATCCTAAGTACCTATTGACTAACCAGAACGTCCAAAAAACGATTCAAGATATAAAATGAACTTCAACCACACAAGGTTGTGATTATATTCTCTTTGAGCCACACGTTTAAATTGAAATTCTATTAGCTTTAATATTTAACTAAAAGAAAAACAAACCTTAAATCTCAAAATTATGAAATATAATTCAATAAAGCAAAGTACAGCAGACAGGGATTTAAAGTTTTTGTTATTATACCTTATTTAATTCTTGAATTTGTAGATGTGTCGAGTCTGTTTACCCAATAATACCCCTGTGGTCGGTTGATCTTATAATGCGGCTCGTGTTTTGGATAACAAGGCGGAAACAGTCAACAAAATGTACAGCCAGCATTAAAGTTACATCCCAATACGATAAACGCCAAAATCTATATACATCAACAAGGAAATGATAAAACTCTCCAATTTTAGCATCTGCTTTCCAAGCAATGGATATTGTGAAGACTACTATTTGTAATCCTATTAAGTAAAAAATGAAACCTATTACATAATAATATGCAGAGTATTTTATATACGACATTTTTTAATCTGCCACCGCAGACACATCACAAAACACGAACACTATTTACATAAGTTTTTGTAAGTACAATCTCTTGAATTTGATGATCAGAACGCAACGAAAAGGACATAAACCCGTAACAAGTTATTGTTGATCCTAAATAAACACTATTTTAAACTAGCTACAAAAACCTAACCTAATCTACTCAACACTTCACTAAAATCTCACTGGTCGGTATCCAACAAATCTTCGACTGGAACTAAAGTCAATTAAAGCCAAATTTCGATTTATGCCTTAATAGTGTATCGTATATAGGAAATTAAGGTCATTATCATTACTCTAATGAGCCTATGATGCAATTTGAATAACACGAAGCAGTATTTGTACTTTATATATTTTTAAATTTAACATGAAGCTAAGTCATTAGGTAAAATGGTATCTTAATTGTTTGTTCTTTATCCGGAACATCGAACTCTGTATCTATACATCTAAGTCTGTTCATTCTTAATTGTCCTATTCGGGAAACAAAATTCTAACCTCAAAACTCCTCGCTTTCATTATTTTTTGACAATTTTATCGTAAATAAAGAAACCGGAGATAAAATATCAGCAAAATTATGTACCTACAAAACATTGTCTCTGGTTTACTTGGAAACGTAATACAAAAAATTTAAAATTTAAACATAATATGAACATCAATTTAAAATTTGTACATTGTGGTTAGAATTTTGGAGAAAAACTATAGATGAGTTTTAGTGCTTATTTCATCAAAAAAAATTAACTTGAGTTAGAAATCTCATACAAAGCACACAGTTGATTGCTGTTGAAGAGGTGGCCGGAGGAACGCGTCTTGGTAAACTTTAAATAGGCTTTCTTCAAATTGTTCGGAAATATTTCAACAGGCAGGAGGATTAGTTTGACTAAATAGACCTGGGGCCACTGTATAGGGCCGTTGTTAGGGCCAGTTTGCGCAAAAACTTAATTAACTTACGTAATTTTGATTCAGAATGACGTGGAATGGAAGTCCACCCGCGCAGAAAACCAGTAAAGTTGTTGGAACTTCTTTAATTTAACTAACTAAGCCGAGGAAAAGTTTAGTAGCGCGGCCTATTGTCACTCGGCCAGTCGACTTGTTAAAAAATATGGAAGCGACAAATTTTCGTATAAATAGCTGCGGAATTCTAGAGCGTTATTACCGTTAGTTACAATTTACGCCTGCCTGCACCTTTGACCAATTTTTGACGTGTTTGAGTCTAATCGCGAAGTCCCGTTTTCCTTTCTGAATTTCGTCTCATCACAAACGGTTTTCGGAAAAAATACAGGAAAAAGTCAGCCGTACGGAAGTTACGCTACGAGAGACGTACTTAAGTTTTTAGTTAGTATAACAACACAAAAATAAGTTGGTCTGTATAAAATTTTTGCTTTTTATTACAGTGCAAAAATGTTAAAGTTTATTTTTACACCAACCTGTACAATATTCGTTGTGTTCAGAATTTTTTTCCACTTAGATCCGATGTATTTGATGGCAACTGTAGGTACAAGTAGAATTGGAGTTGAATGGATAAGATTTATGTGGCCTATTCTATGAACTGAACCTTCATTAAGTACTTCGTTAAGAAAAGAAAGACAACCTATAAAAGGGATAAAGAAGTCATTTGTATACAGTATGTAACATTATAGAACAACCTTCTTTCATACTGGTCTGAGAGCAAAGAAATAACATAGAATGTACCAGTTGCTTCTCTTCCCGCGCAGATTGTAAAAAGCCCATCGAACAGGCAAATAGTCTTAGGAATCATGTTATAGGCGTTGCGGCTGGTAACCCATCACTATTTCGATTCCATTTTCCACCTATACGCCCTTAATCATGCTAAGCGTGGCCTTTAGGTCTTGCTACCGTAGGCTCTGTCTACCCGTAAGGGATAATACTTAGACGCGATTTGAGTATGTAGGGGAGACCGAGGCGAGTTGAGACAGAGGTGAGTTGGTACAAAGCCTTTTTCTCTGCACCTATGACAGTTACCGAGGTCACAACTTCACACAAACTGTGGAGTGTAGAAAGAGCAACGAATTAGCGAAGTTACCAGCCCGATAAACTGTCACAGTTCAGAGATATCGGCTTTGTATCAACTCACCTCTGTCTCAACTCGCCTCGGTCTCCCCTATGTATGTAGCTTACCTGGTGAGCAGCAGAGTCGCCAGCAAGTAGAAGACGGAGGGATGCACACTGCACTCGCACTCCTGTGGCGCGGTCTGCTCCATAGCTGCGTCCGCGCCGAGCTTGTGGTAGGCGATGTACGCACGCGCGGGGCTGCCGTGGGGAGCAATTTTCGTGGCCTTGGATCGCTCCCGGTTGAATAGATCATCTGGTCGCCGTGAGGCTTGGCTCCTCACCTGGACAGCAACAAGTTGGTTTTTACTCTCTGTCTCATGTCTCAAAATTAATGTGGTACTTCAGCAAGCGGTTGGGTTACTTTGATTGCAACGCCCTTGCAAATTTTATTTATGGATTGTTAATTGCGGTTGTGGGTAGGCCGAGGCGGAGATGGCGGGATGACCTAGACGCGTTCTCGAGCGACTGGCCAGGCATAAGTGCGGACAGGGCGAGTTGGAAATCTAGGGGAGACGCCTTTGCCCAGCGGTAGGATACTATTAAGGGCTAACAAAAAAAAACGCGACTGTCAAATTTTTCCACATTATTGATAAGACTAGCGACCCGCCCCGGCTTCGCACGGTATATTATGTATGTATTATACTTATAAACCTTCCTCTTGAATCACTCTATCTATTAAAAAAAACCGCATCATAATCCGTTGTGTGCGCTGGTTTTGAAGATATAAGCATACATCGGGACATGGGGGCAGAAAAAGCGACTTTGTTTTATACTATGTAGTGATTAGTAATCATAACAGAAGTGTTAAATAAACCTAACCCAACCTTATACGGCTCGCTGCTGGGCACAGACCTCTCAGAATAAGTGGGAGTTTGAACTAGGTACCTATAGGTCTCACGCGGCGCGGAGCGGACACAGCGCGGAGTGGGAACTTCCCGTGCACCATGTAGTCTTCTTATATACAAAACTGAATTGATGTTCGTTTGTCTAGCTAAAACTCGAGTTTTGAAACATTTGTGCAAGTCCGGTAAGGTTTAAACGGTAAGAAGACATTAAAAAAAAACAGGAACGGGGGCGAAGCCGCGGGCAACAGCTAGTGCATAATAAAATACTTAGTAGCAATTAAATGAGGAGACGTTTCCTTTGAAGCTGTTAACGATATTGAATTATCGTCGCATAACGTTATATTTTGTCGTTTTTTGATACAGCTTTTATCTGTTTTCTACTCTTCCTTCTCGGATAAACTTGGCCCGCATTTCTAATGAACCTCAGTTTAAGTTTAACCTAGGTCAGCTGGTGACTACGGCTTGGTTATGTAAGGCGCTTACTGATACCGTGTTAGATAACATTTGCAGCAGAGAAATATTTCCAAAGCATGAAGAAAATATAGAGGATATTATGCTCTACGATAATTATGAGAGATTTTTGTTTTTAAAGGACTGGTGCTGTAAGTCTCATGTACATATATGTACCTATTTTACAGGTCACCGGAGAGAGAGAGAGTTGCTATACGAATGGCTTAGCAAAGGCGAGATAGAAAGAAATAAGTTTTTGTCAAATAAATCATTCACGGTCCTACTCCTACTAGTAAAATTTCAGGTGAATACAACATTAGAGCGATAGAATACTTAGGACAATAGAACACAAGTCCATTAAGTTGGCATTACGTTGACAAAAACTTATAACTAGTACGATTTCGAACTAGGCCATCGGTAATTCAGTATTCCAGTACTCTTGATTAGAGTAGAGCGAGGTTGCTTTTTGTTTTGATGTCCTGTTTAATGTTTTCTACCAAAAACGCGATTGTTTTTTTAACGCGGCTCTCGTTACACAGTTTTGATGCCGCTTTGTATCAAGGGTTAGGGTAACTTCATTTGCTCTACCCGAAGGGCTGCTTGCTAGGGTCGGTCCCGCTATTACTGGTAATTACGGTTCCGTACCTTTAAACTTTAGAGCCCAAAGGACAAAAGAAACCCTTATAAGATAACTTCGTTGTCTTCGTCGTCTGTCTGCCAGTCCGTCAAGACCCTTTTTCTCAGGAACGCGTGGAGATATAAAATTGAAATTGATACCAAATCTGCAGTCCCTTGGAGCTGTGAAAAAGGAACCCTCTGAGTCAACTAAATTAAATATACAGTCATTGGAAAAGGCGTATCCATGCAAATTTCCGAGCTCCAAAAACCTGGAGTACTTTCGGATGTCCTACAAATTTGAAATTTGGTGTGAAGGAAGCTTTTATATCACAAATAATGAAATAAGCCTAAAATCTGGTTTCTTAATATCTGTCTGTCGGTAACCAATATAAAATGACTTTACGCTGCCTACATTGGGCGTAAGACCGGATTTTATATTGACTTGGCGAATTTCTACGCAACCCTCGGTGCGCGAGTCCAACTCGCACTTGTCCGGTTTTTTTATTGAAAGGTAACCTTTTTGTGTGAAAAAATTTAGTTCCTCTTTGATCCGTTTTCTGTTATTAACTTAGCACTCACTATCCGAACATGAGTCGTATGGAGGTTTTCTTCTTCACCCTGATATACCTGTTTAAGTCCTCAACTATAAAAACCATATCCCACGCAATCTAATATTTATACCATCATTAGTTTCGTGATTATCACTGTACCTATAGTGTATCATAAAGCAAGTTGAATAGTTGAATGAACGGATAGACATGACAAAAGTACATAATCCAAAAATTTACCTTTATCTTTATTTGACGTGTACTGCATGCATTGCGGGTATATTTATTATTAATTTATCGACAATTAATAAAGAACACCAACAAAAAGCATAGTAAAAGTAACCCACAAACTTCCCGCAATATTGACTGGCAAAACTTTCGCCAAATAAACGACACAGTAAACATTTATTTCCCATGTCGGTTACCGTCGTAGTTATAGCCAGATCGAACGTATCGCATCGAAACGACTTGATAACTACTATTGTTGACTTACGCTGCGGGAAATAAACAAAATACTTACTTGTTCATCGGCATCAGAGCCGGCACGATAAAACACCTTAACAAAAACTATTACTTCACATGTTAATTTTTTAATTAAGAGAATAATTTGAAAGGGTATTTTTTAGTGTCGCGTGACTAGTGTTGGGTATGAACGTTCCCTCGCGATTGGGGTCGGTTTTTAGGGCACGAGCGATACTCCCCCGCGCTCGACACGAACTGAAGATAATGAAGCAGTTTTTAGGAACGTGGGAAATGGAAAAGCGTCGAGTATCGATAAAAATGAGCTGTCAGCTATGTAAATATTTATTGTTCAAAGAGCAAGTCACCCACAATCTAAGACAATACCACTAATTCTACCTTTCTGTTATCTAATGATTTGACTAATATTTTCATATCTTATCAATATAAAAATCAATTTAAGAAAGCCAGTGTTTCTTATACAAACTTTAGGCTTATTTATTAATATTCTTGCCAGAGTACCTAACCTACCTAACTATATACTTATGAACAACAATTTTAAGGTTTAAAATAAATCCTCGTAACCAAACTCAAACTTGCTTCAAACTCAAAAAATCTAAATGCTGCGATATCTACATTATTTCAACTCGGACCATAAACTATCGATATTCCTAGTCAAGCCCATCACTAGGCTAGTACTGGGCGGGCAGCAGCTACAGTCTGGGCGGGGAAAGGTCGATAGCTACATCGTGAAAACGCGATGCACGATGCACCAACATTAACTTGTTACCTAATTACAAAAAAGAAATACGAACTATTATTACAGCTAAGCCTTCAATGGAAAAAAATAGAACGTTCAAAATTACTACCTATTAGGAAACAGATCCTTTAATTTATTATCATTCTTATATGTAACTTTTACGCTTCCATGCTGGTCTGGGAGTAAAGAAAAAACATAGAATGTACCAGTGCTTCTCTTCCCGCGCAGATGGTAAAAGCCCATCTAGAGAATGGGCATAGAAATCATCAACACATCACTATTTTGATTCCCCTTTCCACCTATACGCGACCACCTATACGAAAACGGGAATTTATTTGTATTTTCCCTTAAACACTTGCAGCTCAGGTTTGAAAACTCGACCCTCGATAATTACCTAACGCGATGTAAAGATTCCCAAAGATTGGGTCGAAGGTCATTCCACCGAGCTGGTTGGTCAAGTGACTTCTGGCTGTTGGCTGGAAAGCTGTCGGCGAGACAGCGTCGCAGGACCGGGTGAAGTGGTATGAACATGAAAAAGAGTTGGATTTTTAAAGCACATGTGAAAATTAAAGCTGTCATTAATCTTGTGAACTAGGTACGTAGGTAACTAATTATTATTATTATTATTATTATTATAGCCTTTTTTATTCCGAATTCGCTACAATTTCAGTAAGTATGTTGTTGTTGTTTTTATTTTATTATTATGTATTATTATTATTTAATTGTCGCGTAATTCGGCGTGCCTCACGGCATAGGCCTCCTCCGTGTATTGGAGGGTTTGGGCTATAGTTCCCACGCGCGCCCAGTGCGGATTGGGAACTTAACACACACCATTGAATTTCTTCGCTGATGTGTGCAGGTTTCCTCACGATGTTTTTCCTTCACCGAAAAGCTCATGGCAAATTGCAAATGTAATTTGCGCACATAAATTCCGAAAAACTCAAGAGGTGCGCGCCCGGGATTTGAACCCACGACGCTCTGCTTGAGAGGCCACAGGTCAAACCACTAGGCTACCTCGGCTTTTTAGGTAACTAATAAAAAAAAATATTCAAACTATTAATATTTAAAACATAGATCGAATATTCATAATATATAATGCAATTTACTCAAAAATATAACTTAACAAAATTGTTATAAAATGTTCCTAACCTAACCCAAACCCATCTTTCTTATATTGACTCATTATAATATTTTAAATTTATATTTGTAAATTGTTACCACTTTCAAATGGTATTTTCGATTGATGTGCTTTCAAGAATCGGGCCCTAGCTACAGAATCTAGGTACCTTTATTGTATCTGTGAGCCCAGCAGCGGGTAGATGTGGATTAAAATAATAGCGGGGTTCCCAAACTTAAGTTCGTGGAGCAAAGTTCAGGGGAGCTACTCCGAAATTCGAAGCCCGTATCGGGTGCGGGTTCAAATATTATGAGTCAATATAAGAACTTTTTTGATTGCATAATCTACAGATGGGTTTATGTTAGGCTAGGGACCTTTTATAACAATTTTGTTAAGTTTTTTGCATTATATTTTATGAAGCATTATGTATTTTGACTTATTTATGTAATTCAAACTTTATTTATTTTAAGATTTTAGTATAAGTACCCAGTAGTTAGGTAGGTACGGCCGCTACGGCGATCGTATCGTAGCGGAACGGTAAGAAAAAAAGAAAAATCGAATTTCGAAGTAGGTCCAGGATTTGCATTCTAGTTAAAATAGAATTAAGGGAAGAGGACAACAAGCGGTAAAGTTCGAGTCAACCTCGCGCTCTGAGGATTACGTACACATTTTAGAAGTTAGCTAGTGCATGCAAAGTATGCAAACAATAAATCTTGTAGAAAAAAAGATTTTCGGGCTTAATTGTTGTATTTTTAATCCCGTGACCCTGAAGTGATGATAGTTCAATGGAGTGTTTTATATTAATATTAAACTTGATATCTCTACGCTAACACACACACACACACTAAAATCATGCTAAACGTGTCCTTTACGTCTTGTTATCATCTTAGGCTCTGACTACCCGTGATTAAAGACGTGATTTATGTATGTATGTATCTCCACGTAGGTATACCCCTACACAAATCACGTCTTTATCCCTTACGGGGTAGACAGAGCCTAAAGTAACAGGTACCTACAGACCACGGTATATAGACGGTAGAGATTAGATGTAGGTATTCCTGAGAAAAAATATATTGTTAGACAAACAGACAGGCAGACAACGAATCTCTTCGTTCGGACTTTGGTCCCTAGGCATAACATCTGCCAGGCCAGGAGAGAGATTCTCTCTATTGCGGCACTTCCCATATTAGTTAGGTGCCTACGCCGCATTACCCGTACCGTCGCTGCGGAGCTTATACTTATTTCCATGTTCACTATAATAATCATTTTTGATTTTTAGAAAGTCAATTTTAAAGTCAACTGACATCGTAATTTGCTGTTTAAACTAGGATCAAAAACATTCAAAACGAGAGCCACGAACGTTTCCTGTCGCACAACAAAAAAAATCCTATGTAGTCTGTGGAACAATTTGGCGGTTAATTATTATTGGCGGGAGGATGGCTGGCGGGTTTCATTCGTTTACTGTGACTCATCTGCCATTTACTTGGTGCTAGCGGATGCTCCCAGACAGACACCATTATTCTATGTGAATTCAGGTATGTAACCTAACTACACAAATTTAACCTCAATTTGTTTATCCGAATCTTATTAAAGTGTCGTTTACTACGGTGCCTTTATTACAAAGAATGAAGAAATTTGTGTTCTTCATAGTATATTTCCCTATATTTTTATAAAACAACTTTTGTTTTATTATGATGATGTTAGCAGCAATGACTTTCTTTTGAAAGCTGAAGTTCCATTTTAGTGAGGTGAGGTGTGGACGCGCCCTACTTCTTATTATTACTTATCTGTGCTTTATTGTTCTATACCCTTTTAGTAGTCTGTGGTTCTGTTCTGTCTGTGTACGTTAATATCTCTTATCTTAGTAGTCTGTGGTCTGTCTGTGAGTGAATGTCGGCGATCGGTTTCGGATTAGCGTGACATCAAATTCAGAAAAATCGTGTTTTAATTAAACAATTTAACTGTAATTAAATCAATTCTGTGTCTAAAACTGGGTAGCTCATTGTAATTATTTACAAATTGCTCAACTTCTCTACAGTCAATAAGGCAAGTATCCTTACTTATGTTTTATGTATCACGCTGGCAGTAAAGGTACTTCTTTAGGCATACTTAATTTCACAAAAAAATGTTTATTTGTTGTTTCTTTGATAATTGAGGCAGTTAATAGCCCTAAGATTTGTACATAGAGTCTTAATACTGAATAGCATGAGTGAATAATAAAGACACGTGTGTTAAAAGCCATTGTTCGAGTGACCGTTACAAATTTTACCCTTTTATTTTTCTGAAATAAGACCCAAGGTGTTTCATTCTAATTGTCAAAACTTAGTTCTTTTTGTGCTACTTGAAAAAATGCAAATATACAAACCACACTTGTGCAATTAAGTAGCTTTAAATTTGTTTATGCGAAAAAAAGTCTTTTATCTGGTATTCAAACAATTTTCTTGACATATTCAGATGGGTGACGTACAAGACCAAGAAGTGACATCGCCGACGGAGCTTTTGGCTACAGGGCGAAGGAATTTAGCTGTGAGGGATTACCACGCAGCCACAGAGGCCCTGGCGAAGGCCTGCGAGTTCCTCGCCAAGGAACACGGAGACACTGCTGACCAGTGTGCGGAAGCTTACTTATGGTATGTTGCAATAACATTGGATTCATACATTGTGAACTATAAATGGTTATTCATAATATCCATAACCATCATGCCCATCCATAGGGTACATTTACACCTGTAATTTCTTGTACTGATTCTAGAACCCAACTGAGCCAATGCTAAAACACTATTTCTTTGATTATGTATGTATGTATGTATGTAAACTCTTTATTGCACATAAAAATTAAAAAAATACAAAAATACACAGAAAATAGTACAAAGGCGAACTTATCCCTAAGAAGGGATTTCTTCCAGTTAACCTGACACACTGATTATCTCTCATTAAGCTATATTTTAAACTTGCTGCCATTCCTACAGGTATGGAAAAGCTCTGTTGGGCTTGTCCCGAGAAGAGAGTGGAGTCCTCGGAGATGGCATGCCGGGCGGCAATGCTGATGCTGAGGATGATGATGATGGTAATCTATAGTAGCTATTTTTGAAATATAGTGTTTGGTTTAAACTGCTATTAAACTTTTGAATGCCAACGTCAGCCGACAAGAACTGTAAAATTGCATGACAATCATGCAAAGTTTCAAACTAGGCACTAGCTTTAGTAAGCTAGCTGTAGCTAACCTTGGCATTTAAAGAGGTAAAGCACTCCTTTGCTGCCAGACCATCTGTGCAGGGGAATGTTTGAGGCATTTGGCTCAAGAGACTAGCAAAGCAGTGGGCATAATTTTGGGCAGGTGCCTCTTAACAATAAACAACCAACCTGCTTTAAAGTTTAATGAGCCCAGATGGTGATTGAATGCAGGGATGATGCCATTGCAGTTGTGTGTCACAACTTTTGGCACGAGTTGATTTCAATGTGGCCACCATTAAAAGAGGATGTTATTGAACAGGGCAAGAGTTTGTTTGCATGTATGGACTAGTCTCTGGAACTACTTATGAAATAGTTTGGTGAGGCTGGGAGCCTACACTTTGGTGAAAAAGGCTACTTTTTACCTTAACATTATGTAGATTTCCTGTGGGAGACATAAAATTGGTTGAATTAATAATATCATCATCATTTCATCCCTTTAGGTCAGATTGAGGATATAGGACTCAACATATTTTTCCGCTTTGGGATGACACTGCGCCGCAACCTCTAGTTCTTGCCAGCTCATGCCCAGGGTTGGCAATTCCCTTTCATAAAATCTTTGCCACATTTTTGTGGGATGACCTCTTTTGTCTTTTGTGCAAATAATGTTAATAATTTTCCCTATAGACCAAGAAGAAGGCGAGAATGGTGATGAAAATGGAGAGAATGGCGAAGAGCAGATTGGTGAAGAAGAGAATGGTGAAACTGTTGTAGAACCTGAAAAGGTGGAGGTAGCGGTGACACCTAAAGATGGAGCGGGGTCCTCTGCCACTGACAAGCCTGGTACCAGCAGTGGAGATGCCAATGATAAACCTGTAAGTTATATTAATTCAATTATTGGTTTTATTAACTTTTTCTTTCTCTTGTAGTTTTTTCATATGGCATCCATTGGAAAGGCAACTGCCAGTGCTAGAGGTTATAATATTGTAGAATAAAAAAGACAAAGGGAAATTACAGAAATATACAATGTTTTTTTTTCTTACTGTGGCAGGGTCCTTCAAATGGCGAGGCAGCTGACGAGTCTATGGTTGACTTAGAAAATGAAGATGATGTTGACAATTTGCAGCTAGCATGGGAGATGTTAGGTAAGAATTAAAATTAATTACCTTGCTACTCCATAACCACACAAGCAAGATAGCTGTCTGTGTAACACAATTAGTTCATGGATAGGGACCTCCCCAATTAAACACTAAGTGTTTGTAAACAAAATTCTTCTGTTCATATTTTATGTAGTATTTGTTAGTAATTTTATAGAAAGTCAAGAAAATCCTTGTAACCTTTTACAAATGTAGATTTCAACAGCCCAAAAATAGAAAACATTCTGTCAAGACAAAGAAGAGGATTAAGAAAGTATTAAGTGCCACTTTGTTAAGATCTTTATTTATAAATGATATAGGATAAAATACCATAGCGATTAGGTCGCCTATTGCTTACCTAATGATTTTATTTATGAATATACCCAATTTACTTTTTTATGCGGTGTTCAATGAAGAGTCCTCATATTGTATTTTATTTATTTAAAATATAATTGATTCTGATTCTGTCGGTTTTGCTCCCCAGACCTGGCGCGCAGCATTCTGCGCAAGCGCGTAGAGAAAGATGGCGGCGCGTCGCGCGCGCAGCTCGCCGAAGTTCACCTCGCGCTCGGAGAGGTGGCGCTGGAGAGCGAGACCTACGATAAGGCTGTCATCGACATGCGTGAGTATTATGCAGCTATAGGACAACCATTGTGACCAGTCTATTCTACAAATTGATGGTGTAGTTCACAATCGTACTAATTTCATTTATTTTGTCAATGAAATTGCAACTATGTGACTTGCTCTATCATCCTAATTTTCTCCAGTATTTGGTATGACTGTGGAATAGACCGTCAATGCAGTTTTTAATCAATTAACAGTAAATTTATCCCTTAGTATTCTGTCACAGTTAACAGCAAAATTGACACAGCACGAAATTTTTGAAATTGGTAACAGTGACATTACTCAGAGGTTTAGCTACTTTTGAGTGTAACTGTACCTACTTTAGAAACAGATAGATAAACCAACAATGATGAAGCACTTTATAATGAATCCGTCTTTTTAATAACTATACAAATCAAAGTGACTGAACATTGTGTATTTATTTTTCAGAAAGCTGTTTGGAGATTCAGAAAGAGCTCTATCCCAGTGACGATAGGCGAATTGCTGAAACACATTATCAAATTGGTATGTAATTCCTTCACCAAAAAACTGATACTAAATCTATATGAGACTGTTATTTGGCAAATATTTTCCTATAACTTATAACACCTATATAGGTTAAACCACCGGTTACTTACTATGATGTTTTCTCCCTCAGGTCTAGCCAACTCACTCGCATCAAGCTTCGAAGACGCTATAACGCACTTCAAAAATGCCGCGAACATACTCGAGACTCGTATAAAAACGCTAGAAAACCCAGCAGCAGTTAAAGACGATGCCACCGTCAAGAAGTACTCTACAGCCGACCCTTTCTATTCAGTGGAAGGTGAAATCAAGGAGCTCAAGGAACTATTGCCAGAAATTCAGGAGAAAATACAAGACATGATGGACTACAAGACTGAGGTAAGGCCTTGCGATTGCTTAGAGGAGACGCGGAAGATGTTAAGGAGTATGATTATAAAGGAAAAAACGCATTGTACTGTCAATTGCCAGTCATAAGTCTGATCTGTTTTGTTCCTAAAATTCACAATGGAAATTCAATAACAATTTAAATTGTAGCACTATTGCTACAGTTTTGAAAATAGATATAAGAGTAATCTAGTTACTTCTGATTTTTACATTCCGTGTTTATTGTTAGTGTTGTAGTTTTGGTAGTTCCTGTCTTGACATGCCAAATTGTTGATTTGACTGAAATTGTGATATGATTGTATTGAATTGAGACTGTTTTTGTCAGTAGTATTTTTTAATATTATTGTAAGAATTTTACTAGTGCCTTAAGGCTGAAGTCTGCCCTTAGAATTGGAATTCAGATATTTAATTCAGGGAGAATATCTGCTTGAAAACATAATAAACGCTTAGGTAGCTTACGGATATGTTGGAGCGGACTAGATGGTCATCAGATCTGCAAATGTGCTATTTTACGCCCAAAAAGAAATTCCGTCTTTTAAAGAACATCGTCAGCTTCAATCTGTAAGCAACTTTTGCTGGTACACTCATATAATTACGTCTTTATTCCAATGATAAAATGAGGTCAGACTTGAAGCCTAATGAATCTAAAGTTCCATTTGAATACTCAATAGTTTGTAATCCTTTTGTACTGATTATATTTAAGCGGAACATTTTACCATGTGGCCATTTTTGTATTGTATTGATGTGGTATTGAAATAAAGTTGATCGGATTTTAGAAATGTGTATTATTTCAGCTGATACCCCAATACATTGATGGCCATGTGGTTTACAGTCGTCAACACTCGACTGATCATTTGTGTGCTCACATACCTCAAATTAGGTGCACTAATGACCAGGTAAATGTTAGCGACTGTAGGCTCTTCGTTCGACGAACGAACTGGCAATGGTGTATAGGTGAGAAACTTAAGTCAATGACCTGTTTTATGTGGTAGTGTACAGAACTGATATGGGACTAAGTTATTTTTATAATTTGGAACATCAATTTGTCTATTCGCACACACTACTCACACATGCAAGAGGTAATTTGCTTAAGTTTTTCACCTAGAGACCGTTATAGGGTCATTTGAATGCACTCATTTGTTTTATTGACGTAGAATTGTAAATTTAGTCATTTAGTCAGAAGGTCGTATTTGCCGTACTTGGGTGTTGGGCTGGTGTCATCTCGGTCGAATAAATGATGGACCGTAGACTCCTAGAAATATGCATGGCCATTTATGTTGATTTCATACCAAAACTACATAAGACAATGAAATGGACTGAGTTGTTACGAGTAGGTATATGACTTTTTACAAGCTTTTATTTAGTTTCACCTGTCATCAAATCTTGCAAGTTAAATTTGATCCACGCAAATTTTGCATGCATGTGTAAATCGGACGACAATACAATAATCTGGTAGTGGAATTCTGATGACCCAGCTAGGATCGTCTCTGCAGGTTGTACGTATTTTGTCTAACAATTAAAAGTATAGGTAATGAACATATGCTATTCTAATTTGACACATTTACTACCTTTGTGGTATTCAATGGGGTTGAAATTATTAATGTAAGTGTTCATTCGCTGCATTGTTGTTACAGACTATTAAGCGTGTCCGTGAAACCCTCTGCCCGACAAATGGCGAAAGTTCACACTCCAACGGTGACGGCCCTTCCTCGGCGCCAGCCAAGCCGAAACCAGCTGCCTCCGACATATCCCATCTCATCAAACGGAAGAGAAAGTCTAGCGAAGGGGACGCCGAAGCTTCTGCAGCGAAAAGGGTGAACACGTGAATTTAGTTTATTAATCTTAATGTGGGGTCGTCATCAGATGTATCGGAGCGAGCAAGGTTCTTTAAATATGAGCGTATCATTGTCACGGACTAGGGCGTGCGGTCTCTGTTACATTGCAGCTCTGACGTTCCATCTTAGGTCACCTTGGTTGCAGGGTAGAAAAAACAAATAGTGAGGTTACCTGAAAGGCCACTACGCAGCAAGTTTGCAGGCCCTAGTTTGTCCGCCTCCAATGTACGCCGGAACTCCTGATTTTATTGGCAGTTAAGCATGTGATAAATAAGTGTAACAACTTTCATAATCAAAAGATTACCAGCAAATTGTGTAATGAAATCATGGGTAACCGCTGGTCTTGTTTCAACCAAGATAATCTCTAGGAATGCTGGAGCTAGAAAGTAGAAGATGATACAGTGTAGTGTAGTGGTCGTTCCGTACAATATACTACATACTGTATGCACCTTTGTTCGCTTCAATATATTTGATGTGATGACGACTTTATTTGACGCACTTTCTAATGTCCTTAATAAAGATGGACAGTGTACAGAGTGAATCAGCAAATGTCAACGAATGGAGTTGACCTGAAGAGTCCAAGAGAAAAACGATCAATTTAAGACAAAAATATTTTGGCATAATTTCTCCTAATTGTCGTTAAGTAGGTACTTACGAATTGTTTAATTCAAAGAATTCAATCATATATCTATTAATGTTGTAAATTGATCCATTGTTCGTTATCCTTTGGACTCTTCACATGTTATACATGTGTGCGCGAGTAAAATGTATGTATGTATAACTCTTTATTGTACATAAAACACATTAATACCAGTGTTAAGTATAATATAACACGACATCGACATAATATCCTACATGCCTTATTATTAATAGCCTTGTCGTATTAAAAGATCGTATGATTATGCGTTAAATTGGCGGTATATGAAGGAAATGGATCTAGTGTCGAAAAAATAATTTTCTATGTTAACTTAATAGAACACTCAAAAAGAATGGTATTGTAAATATGCTAAGAAACTTAAACAAATACACAGGAAAAAAGAAAACCCAACCGTCTTGTTCGCAAAATATTAATGAAAATATAACTACTCAATATTACTAAACTGCCAACATTAGGACCAAAAACTTTTTTTGCAAAACGTGTGAATCTTTTTTTATAAAGGTGTTACGTTAAATTACGTTCTTTAATTTTCCCTGTATTCTGAAACTTCTTGTAGCCAGACACAGACAAATAAATGCTATAACTATACTCGGGTGCAAAGAAACCGGGACATTTTTCATACAACTTTCTATCGGAAGTGATCCGGTATCTTTGCACCCGAACATAGTTAGTAACCAAGGTGGTCACTAGCCTTTTAAAAAAGGAAGGAAGGGTTCTAGTAGAAGTACCTATAGAGGATGGAAATAGGAGAAGTATGTACAGTCTTCCTCTAGCGTGTGTGTGTGTGGGGGGGGGGGGGGGGGACGCTTGACGACGCCCTTGTTTGTAACTTTATTCAGTCAGGCACATTGATACAGATGGTGATGATAACGCCATCGATGTGAAACAGATGTTATTCTATGTATCCATAAATTGTCACGCTTATTTTTCGAGCACTGTTAATCAATGTATGACATTTATAAAGAAATAATAACTAATTTGTTATTAATACTAAGCGGCGTTCAGTCATCACAACATTGTAAAGAAACGGAATGTAGCGGGATCAAGGTGCGCTAACCTACATACAAGTAACCACAGAGCAAAAACAAAGAGGAGGTGTGGTAATAAGATTTCCCTATGAAACATAGCGTGACATTTTGCGGGGTGAGGGGTTGTGGAACTCCGCCCACTTTTCAATTTTCCATCCGTCGGTTAGTAGCAAAACCACTCGCCTAGCAAGTTAACATCGATACATTGACGTCACTACGTAGTTCAGCTATCTCATACTAGATGTCAATTAGTGTAAAAGTAATGGGACGTACTCAGAACTTTAAGCTTCAAAAAGTTTGTGTAATAAATGAATAAAATAAGGGTAACCATTTTTACTGATTTAGATGTATATTGTACTTATGTAAAATAATAGACAAATTATTACAATACAATACAATACAAATACTCTTTATTGAACACCACAAATCAGTACAAAACAATACAGAAACAAAGAACAAAGTAGACAATATCTTATCTTATCTTCGTTAGTCTGCATTATTAAAATGGCAAGAACAAATCTTTGTATATTTTGTCGGAGCCCAATCCGGTCTATTAATTTTTGTGATCCATTGTTGTTTTAAATTATCATCGGATGGAAATCTAAAACAAATATAAAAAGAAATGAAATTAACTAAGTGGCAAATTATGTTAATATGGATAAAATGTTCATTTAATAATATTCGAAGTTCTTTCAATTCATGAACAGTCACGGAGAATAATATGTGTACAACTCAGAACTTTGTTACTTCAAAATATTTGCTATTAAAATGTATTGTTATTTCATTACTGACCATAGCCGTGCGTTATTCGGTAAAATTATTTGATTCTAATTACGGCTCTGGATATTTGGTACGTTGAAAATAGTTGTTCTAATTGACGATAGATGGCGGCCTGTTCACAATATATTTATAAAACTACTAAAGTACTGTTTTGGCGACTAAAAAGTATTTAGGACTAAATGTATACTTTAGTTTTCAGTATACACGTATGATTATTACAATATACTAATGCGGAACTTTACGTACTTATATTTTTAATTCACAAAGTTACGCCATCTAGTGTCGAGAAGTATAACTTTTACTTGAAAGCCGAAAATTTTCTAGAACTATTTTAATAATTACGTATAAAATTACTTACATATGAAATGTGATACCATTCATAGCATCAGAACGTCTGTCTGAATAACTTTGACACGATAAAACACAACACTTCATCCTGTTCTTCTTAAAACCGCGAAAACACACCGATAATGCGAATCTCGATACATGTGCACATGACGAACGCTGACAACATACTGACTAAGCCCCGCCCACAATGATGACGTCAAGACCGAGTTGAAAATCACAGTGCACAGTTGCTTAGGCCAGCTCCTCTTTGTTTTAGCTCTATGCAAGTAACTTAATATCAAATGTGTCAGGGAAAAATATTTAAACGTTTATTTGTTGTCTACTACCGGCTTACACTTTAATTTTCTCCACGCGTATAAAGTCAGCATATTTGATTCCTGGTCCACGACAAAACCTTCGTAAGTAAATTATTTTATTGTACTATAAGAATGCTTACGAATGACGTCTGTTCCAATGTGACATTGTTCTGCGGTGGCCAAGGTATCAAATTGGTATTGGTTGTAATTTTATGTGGTGTTAAATAGAGTAATTATAATGTAGTCTCTCAAATCATAAATATTACTCTACAGCAATTTATATAATTTCAGCAGAATCATAAAATCTAAAATAAGATAATTAAAATCTTAATCAATACGTCAGCATAATGTTGTTATATTATATCCATAAAAAAATGGATTTGTGTATTTATTAATTTAGCAAAAAGTAGATACAATTATTTCGATTTATTTGATAGCTAAGAAAATATGTATGAGTTTCGTTAAAATATATTCTAAAATTTAGACTGATTCGATAATTAAGGATAACGAACTACCTTGTGGTTTTTTCAAGGGATTTTTCAGTAGCTAAGTAATTTTATGGAACTTGCGTGAATTTGCCTTTTTCTGTCATAATCTACAACTGTATCCAGTACTGCATAAGATCTGTTCATAGCCGAAGCTGGTACTTTGGTCATGAAAGTCGAAATTCTAAGTTCATATCATACCGTTTCTCACACTCTTCTCTTAATTACTATTAGCGTTAGCAGAACGGTAGGAAACTAACTTCGGGTTATAAATAAAGTCGGGTTCCGTAAAACTACCCAACTATGGTCCAGTACTATAACTGTGGTCCATAACTTCAAGACTACTTTAAGTATCCATGCCAATATTCTTTTTTTGTCCAAGTTTTTCCTTCCGGAAGAACTTTCCTAAACGAAAATATTTGAGTCAGATTTGGACCATAGTTGGGTGTTTTTGGACTATCCTTGTGTTTTACGGTTCTAAGTTTGTCATCGATTTTGGCGATACCTGTTTAATAATTCTGGTTAGAATTCGCAAATTGCCAAGTTCTCTTATTTTCTCACTATCGGTTGCATCTTTGTTCCAAGCCGTTGAATTTTTTATTCTGTTAAAAAATATAAAGACTCCTCCCAAAGCTATATGTCTGGTGTTTAATGTAAAACGCAATGGCTACAGTTACAGACATACAGCTATGGAAATGGCCGACAGTTGTTGGGAAAATTGAGGAGTAATACAACGTCGGAATCTGTCTTTCTGATGGCGTTTATTGTTTCTAAAGGGAGATTGTTTTGTTAAAATAACTTAGGATTTAATTTTAAGATTTACTTGTTGCAATTTCATGTTGTAAACTAAGTTAAGATCGGTTTTAATAAAATTAGTGACTTTAATAGTTTCTTGGTTTAAATTTTGACCTTTTAATATCACCTTACTAATATTATGAACATTTCGAAGGGTAGGTACTCCTGTGTTCTTAAATACTAACCCGTGCAATAGACAAATAATAACTTTCTGAGACTATCGGGCGTAGGTATCCAACGTTTGTAAAAGTAAAACTAGGCTAAAGTAAGTCAATGCTTTATTGTACAAAAATAAAGAAACTGACACAATTGTCAAAAGAAGATATTATACATATATGTACAAACAAGGGCAAATTTATCCATATAAGGGATCTCTACCTGTTAACCTATGAGAAGATGAGAAAATCATTAAACTAGGGACCGGCAAGGAGTGAGAAAATCACAGATACTGACAGCTACTATACAGTGTACATCAAAATCGTTATCGTAAACGTAATACCTACAAATTTCTGTCTTAAACTTTAACAATCGCTTTCCCAAAGTTTTCACCAGATAACATACCCACAAAGGCATCGCATATTTTATCGAAACCTTCTGTTACATGTTCTCTGGTCTTCAGCTGACCTGATATGGCCCAGTTTACCAAATCAGCAAAAGCTTCGTCCCACCGCGATCTCCACCGATATACAATGAATCCTTCGACTTTTAGTTCTTTGAATACTATGCTCGGTTGGAGTATTGATGCCTTCGGCATCATTGTTGGTTTTTCGTTGTACGAGCTGATGCTTCCGCAGACTGCGACTCTTCCGGACGTATTCATTTGAGACATGATTTGGGAGCTAATTTCTCCACCAACGTTGTCAAAGTAGCAGTCCACCCCTTGAGGTGCCGCTTCCTTGAGAGCTTGAAGCACATCTATAGTTTTGTAGTTAAAGGCTTTATCGAAACCCAACTCCTTCTCTAACCATTCGACTTTATCGTCTGAGCCAGCGAAGCCGATGACTTTGCATCCTTTGATCTTGGCGATCTGTCCCACGAGCGAGCCCACCGCCCCGGCGGCGCCCGTCACCACGACTGTCTCACCTGCTTTAGGTTGGCAGATTTCCAGGAAACCAAAGTATGCTGTCACCCCAGGCATTCCAATGGCGCCGATGCCAAGAGAATCCGGCAAACCTTTCAAATCGGGAAGCGGGTAAACTATATCCCTTATTGTTGGAACAACGCTCGGATTTATGACACTGTGGGTGCACCAGCCTTTATGGGAGATTATTCTAGTACCTTCTGGGTATTGTGAGTCTTTTGATTCTAGTACCACTCCAATTTGATATCCGAATTGGTCGCACGGAATTTCGGCAATTTTGTTATAGGCTCGCAGGTAGGGGTCCACGCTGATCCACTCCGTTTTCACGAGAATCTCTCCATCACTGATAGGAGGAAGCTCAGATTCTACTATTTCGAAGTCATCTCGTTTCGGTAAACCTTCGAAGTATTTTTTTACGACGTATTTCCTTTGCCTTACCATGTTGAACGCTTGTCGCTGGTCACGAACTTCCACTAACGCCTTATCAGTGGCAAAATATTTTATATATACATTTTCTGAAGGTTATCTCATGTTTTTAAATATATGTTGGGGAGTGTTGGGGACATTGGATCACGGAGAACAGTGGATTAAACGGTTTGACGTCATCTGTATAATCTCAAACAAACTTGAGCCAAGTAGTTTATATGAGCGATTTCGACTTGCTCTTCGCCTTATATCTACCGGTGAGCTCAGTATGTAAAAGGATGACGCGCTGTGATTGGCCAACAACCATTTAACGAATTTTTTTTTACATTATTTGAAAGTTATTCTAATAAGTTACTGTGTGATTTCTTTAAGTTTGTATACCTAGTTATATATATTTGTCTGTTTGTTTGGCTTTTTATTGATTATTTCTGAGAAAAGTTGGTTAATTGATTTCCTCTATCTCAGCAGCAGTCAGATTGAGTTAAAATTCCTTGAATGGGAATACAGTTCCACAAAAAAATATTAAAAACATTTTTTATTATAAAACAATCGAAGTGATTTATTGTTTCCCAGGCCCGTATCCATTGCAATTATTGTAACTCAAAACAGTGGACCACTTTCCACTTATTTTAAACTAGCGACCCGCCCCGGCTTTGCACGGGTGCAATGTGTTTCTCTACTATATTATGCATGTGTTATACATATAAACCTTCCTCTTGAATCCCTCTACCTACCTATTAAAAAACCGCATCAAAATCCGTTGTGTAATTTAATAGATTTAAGCATGCACAGGGACAGACAGACATCGGAAAGCGACTTTGTTTTACACTATGTAGTGAAGCATGCTGTGCCCTAATGTATATGTCTTACACTTTCCAGAGTATTTCTGATTTGCACTTGGCTTTTTTTATTTTTGCATGAATTGGAAAAATGATGCATATTCCCTGATGTATTCAGTGCACCGCTCACCAAAACGTGTGTCGCTGTCCCTACTCTCCCCTATATACAATGTTGACAAAGTGCTGGCGAAGAGCAAATATCGAATATTTTTGCCAGTCATAGTCAGCCGCAGTAGGTATTCTGTCTGGATGACTTGTTATGTTTGTTATCTTCATGGTGTGGTTTTATCAGTATTAAATAGGTAGGGTCCCACAACAAAGAGGAGAAAACTGATGAAAGAGGAACTAGACGTTTCTAAAAAAAATTATTACAGTATACTGTAATATTTTTTTACCTATAGGTATTCAAGCATTTAACATCACCCCCGTTTAACTACTTTCTACACTTTGTTTTGTAGCAGTCTTATTAATGTAGGTAAAAATAAAGTTTCATAGTCAGCTCTGTCTATTAGTCAATTATTTATTATTGATAATATAGGTATACTTAAACTAAAGTTTCACAACTGCTTTCCCGGAATTTTCACCAGATAACATGCCCACAAAAGCATCAAATACTTTGTCGAAGCCTTCAGTTACGTGTTCTCTGGTCTTCAGTTGGCCTATTTTTATCCACTTCACCAGATCAGCAAAAGCCTCAAACCATCGATCAGCCCATCGTCCCACAACGAATCCTTCGACTTTTAGTTGTTTTGAAACGATGATCGGCTGGAGTATTGATGCCTTAGGCATCTCTGATGGATTTTCGTTGTTGTACGAGCTGATACTTCCGCAGATGGAGACTCTTCCGAACGTATTCATTTGAGACATGATTTGGGAGCTCATTTCTCCACCAACGTTGTCAAAGTAGCAGTCCACCCCTTGAGGTGCCGCTTCCTTGAGAGCTTGAAGCACATCTATAGTTTTGTAGTTGAAGGCTTTATCGAAACCCAACTCCTTCTCTAACCATTCGACTTTATCGTCTGAGCCAGCGAAGCCGATGACTTTGCATCCTTTGATCTTGGCGATCTGCCCCACGAGCGAGCCCACCGCCCCGGCGGCGCCCGTCACCACGACTGTCTCACCTGCTTTAGGCTGACAGAGTTCCAGGAAACCGAAGTATGCAGTCGCTCCAGGCATTCCAATAGCGCCGATGCCAAGAGAATTTGGCAGGCCTTTTAAATCGGGGAGTGAATACACCATATCAGTCTGGGTTGCAACAGCACTTGGATTTATGATACTGTGGTCGCACCAGCCCCTGTAAGAGACGATTCTTGAGCCTACTGGGTATTTGGTATCTTTTGATTCTATTACCTGTCCCACTTGAAACCCGAATTGGTCGTAAGGAGTTTGGTTCCGGCTGTTGTAGGCTCTCTGGGAAGGGTCTACACTAATCCATTCTGTTTTGACAAGGATCTCTCCATTGTTGATAGAAGGAAGCTCTGTTTCGACCACTTCAAAGTCGTCTCGTTGCGGCAGACCTTGGAAATATTTTTTGACGACGTATTTCCTTTGCTTTACCATGTTGTACTCTCGTTGGTGTTTGTTGCTGATACGAAATTAAACTGTCGTCCTATCAGCTGTGGGCAGGTTTAAGTACTCTTGTGCGTCTGAACCATGATAACATTTTGAGGCAGAAGTATGAAGTACAGTCATGATTCAGTATGTTAATCAGGATACATAAGAATTATCTCACACTTATCTACATGTAAAGAGATTTGGTTCTACACTACTTAACCCTTCATTTCGCAATTCGGACCAAGTGTACTCAATTCAAGCCTCATTAGATCCTTGATAAACTAACAAAAAAAAATACAAATAGACGATTTTAAAGTAAGTTAATTATAATCCACACTGCGTAATAAAGGGGTAGTTTTCGTTCGAAGCGACAGCAGAAATGTATTTTTATGACTTTGTTTGGGAATTGACGCATTATTTTTGGACCTCAATAAAGCATACATAAATAATAATAATTACGTCATGTTTTAGCAGACACCGTAGGTACCTTAAAAGTTTCATTAGGTACCCCTATAATTTTCGAGTTAGGTACATATCTGACATATGAACTGTTAGGTACATAGTAGAGAAGATAGATAAGATGGAAGTGCAAGTGTTCCGTTTTGGCTACATAAACTTAACAATCTACGCTATAATGACGGCTTTTAAGTATGAGAAAATTAAATGACATACATACATAAAATACGTATTCATCCCTTACGGGGTAGACAGAGCCTAAGGTGGCAAGACCTAGGCCACATTTAGCAAGATTGGTGGGCGTATAGATAGCAAAAAATGGAATCAAAATAGTGATGGGTGGTTACGTTTTAGTTCTAGTTTATATAGTACTAGCTTCTGCCCGCGACTTCGTCTGCGTAGAATTATACATAAAAACCTTTCTCTTGAATCACTCTATCTATTAAAAAAAACCGCATCAAAATCCGTTGTGTAGTTTAGAAGATATAATCATACATAGGGACATAGAGACAGAGAAAGCGACTTTATTTTATACTATGTAGTGATAGTGAAGTGATGGTATGAAAACTTAATATTATTTAAGGCTTTCTTATTATCAAGTTTTAATAAAAAACTTACGGCTTCATGTACTATGCCAGAAATACTCTTACCTGAAATACTTTCGTTGGTCAATATGTAGATGATTATGACTAAAGAGATAGGTACGTTGATAAAAAGTATGTTTCGATAAGAATATAAACCAGCGGACCTGTATTTTAAGTCCATTTTTGTACTCCTGTACTATTATCTGTGATTCATGTAATCACGAGCACCACTATAAGAACACTTGTAATAAAACTTTGGATCAGTCTTTACCGTTTATTCCCTCGAAAATCACTTGTATTACATTGCTCTTAAAGTGTTCCACCGTTACTTTGCCAGCCATAAACTGCTGCAAGCTAGACCTAAAACGTCCGGACAGGCTAAGTTCAAAAACCATTCAGTCGTTCTGGACTAAATACGGCGTTAGGTGTTTATTTAGAAAGTTAACAAGATAAAATAAATGTATAGTATATTTCAATTTGATAATTAATGTGTATGATCCATCTTGGATAACATAATTTGGGACTTGAAACGAAAATGGTGATGGATGTCGTTTTCGGGTAATTTGTTGGCTCTGAGCCCAAATTTGGCATAGGTAGGTACCTAATTTTTTGGTTCCGTGATGGTGGATGACATTTTGACTTGTACACAAAAATGTTGATAGGGTGTCGTTTTCGGGGAATTTGGTGGCTCTGATCACGAATTAGGGTAATTTCTTGGAGCCTTCATTATGCAACGATTGTATAAAATACTATTAATTAGGCATTAGCCACTCCATCAGCCACTTTATTACTCATCTATCAACAAAAAAGATTGACGTCACATTTTGTCAGTGTGTCATTATCATTAAGCGCTTTCAAATCATTTAGTGTCAAATCAACTGAAAAATTATTTTGTAATCTATTTACCATATTTATACCCATGGCTAACGGAGACATGCAAAGGGGTTTCAACAAGCACATGACGTTTGCAAAGTATAGGGTACCCTTAGTGGGGGCCCTTGTGGACTACATGGACTCTAGCATCGAGTACCTGTGGAAACGGACCTTTGATAGAGCTGAGAAACTTCACGTGAAGTCCTCAAGAACGAGAGTGTCGGCGACATTTTCAGCGATCTTATGTCTGATGCTTGGTTTCATAGCCAATGTCAAGTTGGAAGTGGTAACCTTCGACGAGCAACCGCTCCCCAACGATTTACATTTCGTGTTGATGAGTAAAGACGACAACATCTATATCGACGATATCGATGTCTCCCGTAAGTATTTGTTTATCAGGTAATGGATTGACGAAGATATGGTCACGTGCTTCAAAGATGGAACCGGTACCTTTATGCTTTATCGTCTTTATATAAAGTCGATTGGCCCATTGGAATGCTAACTTAAATTTTATCTTTTCACGTGGCCGTATCACGGCGTTCAATCAAATGATGTGGTGATAAACTTTTGCGTTTGAAATGGGTAGGTTTGATGATGTTTTTGATAGGTATTCATTTATATTTTACAGGAGTAATGTGTTGTATCGAGGCTTCCGATTGTCTCGTTCTACTCATTAGCTGTTTGCTGGTTTGGAACTCATCAAACGTGGTTAGTAATGAACTGTTTATTAGAACAGCATGAATTAGCGGACTAGATTAAAAACAATCAGGGATTCAGCAAAAACGTAAAATAAAAACTAACTGAGGTAGTAATATATTATAATAGTTAAGGCCGTATCCGTCAAAGCTAAACCTTGACTACCGCTTTTCCGGTGTTGTCACCAGCCAACATTCCTATAAATGCGTCGTATATGTTGTCAAATCCTTCGGTGACATGCTCTCCGGTTTTCAACTGACCCGATTTTGACCACTTCACTAAATCAGCAAAAGCTTCGCTCCACCGCGAAATCCACCGTGGTACGAGGAATCCTTCTACTTTCAGTTCTTTAAATACCATGTACGGCTGCACTATTGTTGCCTTAGGCAGCGATGTGTCATTATACGAGCTGATGCTTCCACATACAGCGACTCTTCCGTACGTATTCATTACAGACATAATGTCAGAGCTCAACTCTCCACCAACGTTGTCAAAATAACAGTCCACTCCTTGCGGTGCTGCTTCCTTCAGAGCTTTAGCCGTGTCTTTAACAGTTTTATAGTTGAAGGCTTTATCGAAGCCTAACTCTTTCTCCAGCCAAGCCACTTTATCGTCGGATCCTGCAAAGCCGATGACTTTGCAGCCTTTGATCTTGGCGATTTGGCCTACGATCGAGCCAACTGCTCCTGCGGCGCCCGACACCACTACTGTCTCACCTTCTTTAGGCTGGCAGAGTTCAAGCAAACCGAAGTATGCGGTCGCTCCAGGCATGCCAATTGTCCCAATGCCGAGAGAATTCGAAAGACCTTTCAAATCAGGGAGTTTGTAAATTTTGTTCATCGGTGTGGAAGCATCGCTTGCATTGACGATGCTGTGGTCGCACCAGCCCTTGTGAGAGACGATCCTTGAGCCTTCTGGGTACCGGGGGTCTTTCGATTCCAGTACAAGCGCAACTTGATACCCGAATTGATCGTAAGGGACAGGGTAGCGACTGTTGTAAGCTCGCTGATAGGGATCGACGCTGATCCACTCCGTTTTGACGAGAATCTCTCCATTATTAATAGGAGGAAGCTCAGTTTCTACCACTTCGAAGTCATCTCGCTTCGGGACACCTTGGAAATGTTTTTTCACAACGTATTTTCTTTGCTTCACCATGTTGAACGCTTGGCGGGATTCAACTGATGCGGTATCAGTAAAGGAATGATATTAGTAGTATTGTGTATACTAAGCCTCGATAAAACTGAGATAAGCGGGTACAAAATACAAAACTTCAAATGAAACAACAAGTACGTAGGTTCACAATTACGTAATCTTGCGAATATCCTGACGAGGACGATTTTATATACGCTATGGAACGGCGCGCGCGCGGTCTTACCATCACGACACCTTAACGACCACGATTTTGATCTATTATTGGCGGACGGGGCGGCGGCGGGCATGCCACGTACTTGTGCGTGGATTGTCTAAATGAAACTAGCCCGCAAATCATAACTTGACTCGTTCTCTGCCAGACATTATACGGAGTCAGGAGTCTTATGTTGTTGGTAGTGCCATGCAATTACCAGTTGACCAGACACACGACTCCTATATATAATACCTATGACATAACGGCTCAAGTTAAGATTGCATTCTAAGCGCAGCGATTACATCCCTGGCGAATTTCGTTGAGAAACACATCGCCTCTTTGCAACGGTAAGAGTATCGTGCAAGAAACCCTATAAAGACATGGCTTTTTTTTAAAGCGGTGGACTAAGTAGGTAACTACGGTACAAAAAATAATTAATTTTAAGAAGAAATACACAGCAATTAAGTATAATATAAGTAATTCTAGTGTGGGGCATGACTCCAAAAATGTTGATGATAATCACGACAGCTATTTATCTACGATACGTAAACGTTGTGCCACCATCTTATCTACGGGTAGAAATAATCAGTTCACATTTTGTGATTCGATGTGCAGAAATACCTAACATGTTTTAATTTCAAGCTTTTGTTTAATTACAATGTACAATGGCAAGAATGGCAAAAAAATTAGAACCTAGTAGGTTCTATAATTGTTTAAAAAAGAGGGGTCTGGATTTATCTGAACATTTTGGAGATACTTACATATAAAATCAAATTACATTTTTTAAACCACATTCATTTTAATCATACGTTGAAGAAACATTTCCTAATAATTAGGTAAGAATAATGATTTGTGTTATATTACTTTGAAAATCCATATTTTTTAACTTTCCACTCACTGCTTCAAGGATTAAACTTTGACAACAGCCTTGCCAGAATTCTCTCCTGCCAGCATGCCAATAAATGCGTTGTACAGGTTATCGAATCCTTCGGAGACGTGCTCCCTTGGCTTCAACTGACCACTCTTCAACCATTTGATGATTTCAAGGAACGCTTCCGGCCACCGCTTAGCCCAGCGGCTTACTACAAATCCTTCTACTTTCAGCTGCTTGAAGACTAGAGCTGGCTGCAAAATTGTAGCTTTTGGCAGGTTTGTTATATCGTCGTTGTACGAACTGATGCTCCCGCACACAGCTACCCTACCAAAGAGATTCATCTGTTGTAAAATCTGGCTGCTTATCTCTCCACCCACGTTGTCGAAATAGCAGTCCACGCCTTTCGGCGCAGCTTCTTTTAATGCTTGGGCTATATTAGCGGTTTTGTAGTTAATAGCCTTGTCGAAACCTAGTTCTGTCTCCAGCCATTTCACTTTGTCGTCAGAGCCAGCGAAGCCGATGACTTTGCATCCTTTGATCTTGGCGATCTGCCCCACGAGCGAGCCCACCGCTCCAGCGGCGCCCGTCACCACGACCGTCTCACCTATTTTAGGCTGACAAATTTCAAGGAAACCAAAGTACGCCGTTGCTCCCGGCATACCTACGGCACCAACTCCTAATGATGGTGATAAATCTCCCAGATTTGGAAGTTTGTATAATTGCACAGATGGATCGTCTTTCTTGGCAACATTAATTACACAATAGTTGCACCATCCCTTATGTGTCACTACTCTGGTGCCAACGGGGTAGTCGGATGCTTTGGATTCTTGTATGATGCCCACCTGATAACTGAACTGGTCGTAAGGGACAGGCACTTGCGAGTTGTACGCCCTTAAGTACGGATCTACGCTGATCCATTCTGCTTTGACGAGTATCTCTCCATCCTTGAGAGGTGGCAGCTCATACTCAACTAAGTCATAGTCGGTCTTCTTGGGTACTCCTTGGAAGTGGTTCTTGACTATGTACTTCTTTGCTTTCACCATCGCGTCTCTGTAATTTGCAAAAAATATAATATAATATTTATTTTTGAATTGACTAGGCTAATAAATAGTTGGTTTTGGATACGTGAAAAATGTAGGGCAGTCAGTGGTTTAAGCTTTAGTACGGAACCCTATACTGTATTACAGTTTTCTTTTCTAATTTTATGAATGGTTTCGGTACGCCCTGCAATTTTAGAAAGGGCTACACAAAGACGCAATGAAGATACTCATTTGATTTCGGTCATACGTTTAGATAGCTATCTAATACCTAAATAAATAGCGAGCATTGCAACATTTTTAGTAAATATCGAAATAAATTTTATTAAGGCGTTACTTAAGGTTTCGATACTTATAATTATGTACAGTCAAGTGTAATAATATGTATCTACTCAAAGTTTCAAAAATAAGTATCATACGCTCTTACACCGGCGTAATAAGGTCGTGGGACATATTTTTGAGAAGTTCATATCGATACTTATTTTTGCACTTGACCTAATGAAGTACCCAAACTTAACTACAAACATTTTTTTTTACTGAAATTTGTTACTTATAATATGCTTTTAGCATTCTTATGTTATGTTTTAGTAGGTAACTTGAAGATCTGTATTCCGGGAAAATATTAAAAACAAAACCTACACAGCATCTTATTGAGATTGATATAATAATAGTACCTACCTATTTTTTTTTTCGCGTAGGTAATTTGCGAGCCGGTTTGTTACTTTGCACAAAGATAATTATTTCAAAAATGCACTCGACATAAAATGTATTATAGGTATTTAGCTTTACTTACCTATAGATTTACTGTCTTGAAATTAATCTAAGTCCGTTTTAAGCAATTTGGAGTGTAAAAATTTAACCAACCTGGTATAAAACAGCGATTTGAGAGCGTGATTGAATGTTCAATGCTTGCAGCGGCGACGAATATCTGAGACTGAGCGACCGGTGCCGGTACGCCGATCCACAAGTTGGCCCAAAGTTGGTAACGCCCCTTGTTGTATGTGTGAATCGAGATGTTACCATTGGCCCCAATATTGGCGCCAGCTTCAGCTACTGGTCCTCACAGTTCGTTTTTATGTAAATAATTTTGTTTTTTGAGGCACTGAACTATTATTTAAATACGCAGAGGCGACATCATTGTAGTTGTTCCAGAATATAGTTTTAATTTGATTGGTAGTGGCAGGCTTGCGAAGAGACTTTCTGACACGATGGCCCTATTACTCCCTCGTTTTAATAGCCTAGCGTGCATGGTGACAAATTAGCTAAGTACTTTTCTATAGGCTGTGACTAGAGCAGTATGTCTGTACAATATAAATCTGTTTTACGTAAGTAAGTAGTACGAACGCCTGTCTAATTATTTTTAAAAGGCATGTGTTTGCGAGCGCCGCACGTTGGGCCAAAGTTGGTCCAACGTTTAGCCAATGTGAGGGTCATTCGAGTCGTATAAACAAACAAGCGTTGGTGACTATACGCTAAGTATGTCCAATAACACATTCATTCAAATTTTTGTCGTAAAAACTTACTGCTTAGGCCTATTTTATGTTGCGTGGAGGAGGATTTAGTATGTTGTGTACTTTTAGCTAGCGACACAATGACATAACATTAAAATGGTTGGATTTTAGATACTTTGTTTATTTATAGTTTAGGTTAGACTGTTTTACCGTACCGGTGCAAACGCAGTAGGTATTTGTGTATATTATTAGGCATACCTACTTGTTTTAGGAGTTGTGAAATAAAAGAATATAGCTTTGTTTTGTTGAAAGTCATCGTCATTGAGGTAATAAAAATTAAAGATTACAATGTCCGGAACAACGACAAAGATACCCAATTCTAGACTCACGATAGTTGATGTAGATTATTTAACAAACGCTCTTGGTTTTCCATTTGAATAAATTGTCTTGTAAGTAGATACAATAATGCAGATATTTTTAACCCCCGATGTAAAAAGGGGGTTGTTATAAGTTTGACGTTGAGGTCTCTCTCTCTCTCTTCTCTCGCTCTCTCTCTCTCTCTTAGCCTTGTTCTTAGCCACGTCTGGTAAAAATCGGTCAAGCATTTTGAAGAATATCAGCTCTTTTCTAAAATGATGCTGAAACGTACGAATAAGAGAACAGGAAAACAGGAACTTGGAAAACATAGCACTTTTATTACCTCTTTATCTGTATGGCATTTTAAGACCATAGACAATATTCTTATTTTTTAATTTTAAAAATAGAAACAAAGAAGTAAATGCATATAAAAGGTTTGTTGGTCGGTCGGCAACAGATGCCACTTGCAGTGAATTCAACACAACACCGCAAAATCGTGCAAGGTCAGGGACAACTTCATTAGGACTTTTGTTTTGGAAATTTTTGTGGTTATTTCTACTCAGTATCAACAACACTACTGAATGTTACATGAGAAATTAATGTTAATGTTTAATACTACCCTTTGGTAGGTGAATCTAATTTGGGCGGAGCACGCAAGTCACTTCGAAGCGGTCAGAAACGTAGACCGTTGTGTTTTTGAGATCCGCGAAAAGCAAACCTTTATGAAAAGTCTAGAGTGCCTCAAGGCGCTTTTGGGGTTGGAATCATGCCCCCGATTTCGTCGGCTATAAACAGCGGAGTATGTACCTGCCGTCGCATAGTAGTTATACCCAAGGGACGCGATCACATGTAATCTTCCGACCCGTAAGCGCCGAGAACTAGGCCACTTTCTATTAAAACTCCAAGTTGCACTATTAGTGCAGTGCCTAACCATTTGACAAAATATGACAACCTGTAGGCTGGAGGCTAGTAAAGTCTTTGAAATACGTCGCAGGTCAGACAGACTGAGATGGACGTGGTGAACTAAATGTTTATAAATACAATCGACTACGGTGTTAATATCTAAATCATCTGATTTTGCTTGGGGACAATGTTTAGGGTAGTTCTTTAAAAAAAAACTTTAAAAAATCGACATAAAATTATTGAATTAACAACCAGTGATACATAATTTTAGGAAAATAAACCATACTCGTATTCTTGCATTTACACTTTAACAACAGCTTTTCCGAAGTTTTTCCCGTCCAGCATGTCAGTGAACGCATCGAAAACATTATCAAAACCTTCAGTCACATGCTCCCTCGCCTTCAACTGGCCTGACTTGATCCACTCCACGAGTTTTTCAAAAGCTTCAGGCCAACGTTTTACCCAATTCCAAATTAAGAAGCCATCTACTTTCAGTTCTTTGAAAACAATTGCAGGCTGTAATAAAGTAACTTTAGGTAGCTGACTAGCGTCATCATTGTAAGAGCTAATGCTTCCGCAGCAAGTGACTCTTCCTCCTTCGTTCATCTGGTGAATTATCTGGCTGCTTATTTCTCCGCCAACGTTGTCAAAGTAACAATCGATTCCATTTGGAGCTGCTTCTTTGAGAATTTTAGGTACGTTCACAGTCTTATAATTGTAAGCCTTGTCAAATCCTAAATCTTCAACGAGCCACTTGACTTTGTCATCAGAGCCAGCAAAACCAATGACCTTGCATCCTTTGATCTTAGCGATCTGGCCGACCAACGAACCAACAGCTCCGGCAGCACCGGTTACTACGACTGTCTCACCAGCTTTTGGTTTGCAGACTTCTATGAACCCTAAATACGCCGTCGCTCCTGGCATCGCAACTGCTCCCACTCCCAAGGAAGGAGACAAGCCTTTTAAATTTGGCAGCTTGTACACGGAATCCATGGGATGCTTGCCTTTGTTGTCGGTGCTGACGACACTGTAGTCGCACCAGCCTTTGTGAGTTACGACTTTGGTTCCTATGGGATAGCCGGGGTCCTTGGATTGCAGAACTTCGGCGACTTGGAATCCGAATTGATCATATGGAGGGGTTAGACTGCTGTTGTATGCGCGTAAGTATGGGTCAACACTGAGCCACTCAGCCTTGACGAGGATCTCTCCGTTCTTGAGCGCCGGCAGCTCGTACTCCACTACCTCGTAGTCTTCTCGTTTGGGCGCCCCCTTGAACTTATTCTTCACCACGTACTTCCTTGCCTTAACCATGTTCGCGGCTTCTGTAAACGATATTAGAAACATTATTTTGGTATTTATCGTAACAAATTATAGCATCAACTCGTTTTTTTTAAGTCAGTACTACTCCGCCATCTGTCCTTCTGTCTGTCAGAAGTGTTAGGGGTGTCTTTGAACCATAATGAGCAGGCACTTGAAATTTTCACAGAGTAGGTAAACATATAAAACATGACCAGCGATATAAAAATTAAATAAATATTGAGGAACCTTTTCACAGAAAATTACATAGTGGTATCGTATTGGAATAAACGTATTTGTATTTGTATTTGCCTCACAAGGAAAATAAAAAGGACGCATACTGTGTCAACGTTCTTCTATGGCTCAGAGATCATTTGATTCGACTGTTCAGTGGAAGGTATGGAGTCTTTGGTATACGAGTAAGAGTCCGAATCTCACTTGACCAGTTTTTTTAACATAATATTTGTATTCTAATAGGTACACTTAGGTTTACCTACGTAACATGCTTCGCAATACGGAATACCAAAGTTGGCATCCAATATAAAACTAGAATTTAAATAATTATGCACACAACTTACATTACTTAACAGGTACCTATCTGATAACAAACTTTTGTTGTCGCTCTCCGCGTGAATCCGACCTTCTGTATAGATAGCGTTGGTGGGACTGAGATAGTATACTCGTGCGCATGTTTATAAATATGGTGAGCCAGGATGATAAGCCTATTTGTCGATAACACGATGAACTTTCTAGTCGTATTAGTACATAGTGGAGATCTTTAGAGGTTGGGAATGGAGTGGCGTGCAAAAATGAAAGTAGGTGGAGATTCCTCTTCCAGTTCAACAGGGGAAGAGGAAGGAGGGGGTCTAAAAATGCAAGTCGCACACAACATTACTATCTTATGGTATGTAATAGGTCTGTACGTGTTGAGTAGGTATAGAGTTCATGTGATGGGTGGCTATTCAGTAACAGTTCCTTAATTAGGATTTCTAAAAAGTAAAGGTAGATATTCTAGAAATCCTCAACATCTTGTTTTATTGACGTCATTCAACCTTTTAAACAATCGCTAGATTAGAGCACCACCAGCGCAGGGCAGGAATCTAGAGTTTTTTAAACAGCCAGTCATATCCAGCCAGTCATCGCAATACAGAAGATTACAGATGCGTAGCCAGCCAACCTAAAAAGCCAAGAAAATATAACTTAGGGGCCAGTAATTTCAAACACTGTTGCGTGGAGGCAGGGTTAGCGGATAAGGCGAGCTTTAAGGGCCTTAGGAAGTCCTGTCTCGCTTGCTTAATACTCGATATTTGCTAGATGTATATGAAACATGACCATCATAATTTCAGAAGTCGCCACTCAGCGAATACCTCTTCCTGCCGTGGTTGGGGATGACCGTTCGGGGCCTGATACTGCGGCAGGTACCCACGGTCACAGCCCTCGTCTACACCATGGCTATTGTCGACGGCAGCGTCAATCCTCTCTTCTTGACTGCTTTTATTTTCCTATTCTGTAAGTGCCATTGCAGTCTCAATTAGGTAGTTTTTACTAAAAACAGATATTCCCTGAGAGATTAGAAATCATAATAGGAATCTAGATCGCCATTCGCTGATTAGTGTCTTTATCGCAGTTGTGCCTAGCTGAATAGTAGAGACATCTTGAATTTTCTTCTTTTTCTCAGCGGCCAGTTGCACGCCACGGAGGTTACAACATTCAACGACTAGAGTCTGTAATTTATTAGCATAATAATATTTTATTTTTCTGTGTCAGTGCTAGAATCGCGGGTGTGTTTGGAGATATCGCGGACGATGCGCGTGCGTTGGGAACGGCGCGAGCACGCCGCCGCCGTCGACGGCTCTACTCACTACGAGATCGAAACGCTTTGGAGCAACGACGATGTGCAGAGCATTGAAGTGCGCAACTACGTTTACTAGAGTAACAGGCGGACGTTAAGAAGAAAAAGCTTAAGAATTCCGAACAAAATAACGGCCTTTTGGGTTTTATAATTTTTTAATGAAACTGCTCTTATTTTGAATATGGGAGTGTAGGGTGGAGTTTTCGATTAATTAAGACAAAAAAATATTTGATATTTGATTAGTACTTACTACTATTTACTACGAATATAAATGACATTTGTTATAAACAAAAACAGGGCAACTTATTATAACGCACCTGTAAATATACGGAAGATGAATAAAAGCTGCTGCCACAAGTGACAGATGTCAAGTTCAGTGTCGCACGCGTTTAGATTGTAATAAAGTATACCTACTAATCTAGTATCTACTTCAAAATTCGGAGTGCTGAAAGCTTGGGTAATCATAAAATATTATTTTTAAATTAGTAATTTTTTTATAAAATAGATAATTATAGTTTTCTTTTGAAGAAATTTATTTGTAAAAGTTACAAAAAAATATTGAATTAAAGAACAAAAACTGTAATGTACTGTTTTTTGTACATTGAGTTACAGGAATACAGTACCCGGCCATAAATACTGCACTTCCGTCCTAGCGATGTCACATATTTGTAAAATACTGCTTTCATTCGTCCGGTTTTAGTATGTCTAGAACTCTAGATGATAGGTATTTGAACTTTATTTAACTTAAACACAATAAAAATTACATTGTCTTAAATATTTACCGAAACGATTTAGTGAACAATATTAATCATTTTCATATCTTTTTATAAGAAAAGTGGCGTCATCGATAAAAGTCAGGCCCTAGCCACTCAGTAATTAATGCCTGTAATGTGATTTGCAATAAATTATTTTGATTTTGATTTTAATTTCAAAAATACGTGGCAACCGAACAAACCCAGCGTTTTAAAACTGCTGCGTTCTGAAGTGACGACGTGAAGTTAGCCATACACGTGGGCTGCTCCGCGTCGGCCATCTTCACATCAGCGCGGTCGGCGTCGACGCTGAGGAAACGCGTGCTGTGCCAGTCACTCTGTCAGCCCCTAGGTAAGTTATTTTATAGAAAGTTAATTAGTTACTATTCTATTTTGTTTTCGTGTATATGCGATTTGTTTGTTCTGATGTTAGAGCTATCTACAAGTTTCGGTATTTCTTTTTAAGAGTAAACTAAGAGTGATTTAGTTCGGATTCGTCAGTCCCTAGACCATCAGGCCCTGGTCGTAAATGTGACTAGGGACTGATGCGACGGCTAGGGCCTGATGTTCATAATTGTTTAAATAGATTCGCCAATGGGGACTATCGTTTCTTTGCTCACCAGTTGGCGCCACTGTTGACTAAGGTCCAGAGGTATAGCTGTCAAAGGCGACTTTATAAGATCGGCGTCGAAACAAAGTTTTAAATCTTGAATCTCATTTAGTTTACTAATTATAAATAACTATCATCATATCGAGTAGCTATGCCGCAATGTTGTGAAGTTCCGTTTTGTTCGAAAAAAAAAAAACGCTTTCAAAGCGTTCACATTCATCGCCAAATAATACATATTTGCGATAATTTCACGAAGGAGATCACTTTTCAACAGGTATATGAAAGAAATCCTAATTTATGTCACGAAGCCCGCCAAAACTAGTGAAAAGTGAATGTTATTGGACCTCACGCGACACTAGCGCCTCTAGTGGCAAATCCACACGCGATAGCCCCCATTGAAAATAGTTGTTTGTTGTAGAATATGGCGCTCTGCCTGTCTCTGTTTCTCTGTATCTCTGTCTCTCTCTCTCTCTCTCTTTCTCTCTCTCTTAGCCTTGTTCTTAGCCACGTCTGGTAAAAATCGGTCCAGCATTTTGAAGAATATCCGCTCTTTTCTAAAATGATGCCACTTGCAGTGAATTCAACACAACACCGCAAAATCGTGCAAGGCCAGGGACAACTTCATCAGGACTTGCATGCTAATCAAAACACGTGCGACAAAATTATCTAGCGATTTACCCAGCGACTTCTGGGGCATTTCACTTTTGGATATTTTTAAAGTTTCAGATAATCGATAGTCACTTTTACTTAGGCACCTAGTTACTTCTTCGGTAATTTGTCATTATAAATCTTTAATGTTGAAATGGCAGTGGGCAGGGCACATAGCACGGAGGACGGATGACCGATGGGGTCGAAAGGTCCTCGAGTGGAGACCACGTACCGGCAAGCGCAGCGTGGGACGTCCACCCACAAGGTGGACCGATGACCTCATTAAGATCGGAGGATCGCGCTGGATGCAAGCCGCTTCCAACCGGTCTTATTGGATGTCTAAAGGAGAGGCCTATGTTCAGCAGTGGACTTGTAATGGCTGAGATGATGATGATGATGATGAAATCTTTAATTGCGGAAAAACATAAAATCTAGGCGGTTTTCATTGACGGTTCTACCCCCCACCCCCGTTCCCGCCATTTACAACTAGTGTTCATTTAGCGACTGTTATAAATTTTTACTGATAATTAATCCTCAATGATTCAGCAGGAGTGGTTGGATTAGTTTCACTGAACACCTTTTTATCTACCTATATTTTTTAATATTTTTTAGAGTTCCGTACCTCTAAAGGAAAAAGGAACCCTTATGAGCATTTTTCAAAAAAACATATACAGAAAAATTTGGATGTCCCACACATTCTAAGATTTTTATTTCGCTTTTTACTTGTTAATTGAGAATAAGAGAGTATTTCGATTCCTGAAATATTGGGCATTCAAAATATAGGTATTTATAAAACAATTAATAAACTGTAATTTGATATATCTATCATAAAAACAAAAACGAAAACTGTAAAATTCTTGATGTCCCACGTCGTCTCTGCTATCTTCAAAAGCAAACTAAAACGTTAAAAAAATTACATAGATTTAATGTGGTCATGCAGGTAACATTATGAGTCTAGATTATAAGATCACTGCGTTGTCCGCCTGTTAGTCCATCAGATCTGTCTGTCCGTCAAGACCCTTTTTCTCAGGAACGCGTGGAGATATAAAATTGAAATTAATACCAAATACTGAGGTCTGCGGTCCCTTGGAGCTGTGAAAAAATGAAACCTCTGAGTCAACTAAGTCAAAAGATACAGTCATTAGAAAAGGTGTTTCCATACCATGGTTCATATAGAACGACTAATGAAATAGGCAAGTCTAAAAATCTGATTTTTTAATGTCTGTCTGTCTGTCTATGTAAGTAACCAATATAAAATTATCTTACACTGCCAATGCATTATGCTTAGAGGCAGGACTCCGGTAATACTGGATTTTATAATAACTTGGCGAATTTGTACAGAACCCTCGGTGCTCGAGTCAGATTCGCACTTGGCCGGTTTAAAAAAAATGTTTCCGTATGTTATGCACATTGGTTTATGTTCTAAGTGTATGGCGACAAAGGGGTGACTTAATTTTACATACACACATACACAAATCACGTCTTTATCCCTTGCGGGGTAGACAGAGCCTAAGGTAACGGGTACCTACAGGCCATAAATATTTAGCAAGATTGTAGCCTCATCGCCTATAACATGATTCGTATTATTTTCGCCCATTCCCTCGATGATCATCTGCGCGGGTAGAGAAGCAACTGGTACATTCTATGTTTTTCTTTGCTCCCAGACCAGCATGGAAGAATTACGATATAAACGTTTACAAGAATCCAACCATAGGCTGAAGTATTCTGGAGCAATTGTGTAGAGATAACTCAATTGCAGCGCGAGCGCAATAAAATTTGGCCAGTCTCCATACAAAATTACCTATATTTGCATAGGTACATCACAACTTCAGCCCATAAACGTCCCACTGCTGGCACAGGCCTCCTTTCAGAATGACAGGGCTTGGGCTATAGTTCCCACGCAGGCCCAGTGCGGATTGGAAACACCACATACACCATTGAATTGCTTCGCAGATTTCCTAACGATTTGCATACATGTGAGGGCCAATTTCTTTGCCGCTGAGTATATATCGGGATTCTTTGTATCTCGATTGATTTCAATATTTTAGGAACGAACAATTTTATCAGCCCGTATTGCATCCGTTTCCCAGACTTCCTCTCCCTCCCTCTGCTGTTCGAAAGATTTATATAACCCTCAGCACCTAATCCTTTCATCATCATCATCAGCTTATATTAGTCCACTGCTGGACATAGGCCTCCCTTAATGAGCGCCATAGCGCCTTGTCTTCAGCTTGACGCATGCAGCATCTGCCTGCAGTCTTTCGTAGATCGTCATCCCACCTGGCCAGAGGGCGTCCTACACTACGTTTGCCGAGTCGCGGTCTCCACTCAAGAACACGTCGATGGTCCGGACGAATAAACGTGCAAATGTCATGCACTTGTAATGACATTTGCACGTTTATTCGTCTGGGCCATCGACGTTTCCCCCAGCGGTTGTCGGTTCTTCGCGAGATATGGCCGGCCCACTGCCACTTCAGCTTGCAATTCTTTGAGCTATGTCGGTAACTCTGGTCCTAACCTAATCCTTTACCAGAGTCCAATTGAAAACGAGATCTTGGAATATATTTTCGGTCAGATTCGGTAGGATCATCCCCAGTAACCCACCAAGGCCACCATACATCCATCGTGTCCCGTGTTCCAATTTCAGTTTAGGTAGTATTTCACAGTTCATTTTCATTTTATGTGCTTGTATATAATATTAGGTAAATATATCGTACACATTTCTTATCAAAAAATGACTTGCAGAAGGTATTTCATAATGATTTTATTCCACGGTGTAACACGTGAGACTGCAAGCAAGAATGAGCTTTATTTTCACGATTACTCGTATGCGAGGCAAAGTAATGGCGCCAACATACATCATGGTAAAACGTCGGTATATATCCGGAGTATATCTAGATACGATTATCTAGTCTAGAGGATATATTCCGTCATCAATCAATACAATGATGGTGATAAATGCACAGGATTTAAAAATAATCTTGTTACTAATTCATTAAATTTATTCGTATCAAAAAAAAAAAACTGGTAGAGTAGAAGAGACGATCTGTCAACATCCGCGATTTGTTTTTGGATATTAGGGAGGAAATAATGTCACCTACTGGACTCATGCATGAATTAAAGTAGGTAGATATTTAAAACTTTGTGCTTCCATGCAAGTCTGGGAGCAAAGAAAAAACATAGAACGTACCAGTTGCTTCTATTCCCATACAGATGGTAAAATCCCATCGAGGGAATAGGCATAGGAATCATGACTTTTAAAGGCGATGCGGCTAGCAACCCATTACTATTTTGATTCCCTTCCACCTATACGCCCACAATCATGCTAAACGTGGCCTTTAGGTCTTGTTAACTTAGGCTCTGTCTACCCCGTAAGGAATAAAGACGTGATTCGTGTGTGTGTGTCAGCAACCAAAAATGAATGTTTGTGTCGGTGCAACTTAGGCTACAGCAAAACAACCTCAGCCAAGTACCGGTAGGGAAAGGGAAGGTGAATCTAATTTGGGCGGAGGACGCAAGTTACTTCGAAGCGGTCAGAGACGTAGACTGTTGTGTTTTTAAGATCCGCGAGAAGCAAACCTTTATGAAAAGTCTAGAGTGCCTCGAGGCGCAGGCTTTTGGGGATGGAATCATGGCCTCGATTTCGTCGGCTATAAACAGCGGGGTACATACCTGCCGTCGGATAGTAGTTGACGCGATCACATGTAACCTTCCGGCCCGCGACTGCGAGGAAACAATTTCTATTAAAACTCCAAAGTGCAGTGCCTAACCATTTGACAAAATATGGCAACCTGTAGGCTGGAGGGTAGTAAAGTCTTTGAAATACGTACGTCGCAGTCAGACTGAGATGGACGTGGTGAACTAAATGTTTATAAGTCGACTACGGTGTTAATATCTAAATCATATGATTTTGCTTGGGGACAATGTTTAGGGTAGTTATTAAAAAAAACCTTTTTAATAAAATCGACATAAATTTATTGAATTAACAACCAGCGATACATAATTTTAGGAAAATAAACCATACTCATATTCTTGCATTTACACTTTAACAACAGCTTTTCCGAAGTTTTTCCCGTCCAGCATGTCAGTGAACGCATCGAAAACATTATCAAAACCTTCAGTCACATGCTCCCTCGCCTTCAACTGGCCTGACTTGATCCACTCCACGAGTTTTTCAAAAGCTTCAGGCCAACGTTTTACCCAATTCCAAACTAAGAAGCCATCTACTTTCAGTTCTTTGAAAATAATTGCAGGCTGTAATAAAGTAACTTTAGGTAGCTGACTAGCGTCATCATTGTAAGAGCTAATGCTTCCACAGCAAGTGACTCTTCCTCCTTCGTTCATCTGGTGAATTATCTGGCTGCTTATTTCTCCGCCAACGTTGTCAAAGTAACAATCGATTCCATTTGGAGCTGCTTCTTTGAGAATTTTAGGTACGTCCACAGTCTTATAATTGTAAGCCTTGTCAAATCCTAAATCTTCAACGAGCCACTTGACTTTGTCATCAGAGCCAGCAAAGCCAATGACCCTGCATCCTTTGATCTTAGCGATCTGGCCGACCAACGAACCAACAGCTCCAGCAGCACCGGTTACTACGACTGTCTCACCAGCTTTTGGTTTGCAGACTTCTATGAACCCTAAATACGCCGTCGCTCCTGGCATCGCAACGGCTCCCACTCCCAAGGAAGGAGACAAGCCTTTTAAATTTGGCAGCTTGTACACGGAATCCATGGGATGCTTGCCTTTGTTGTCGGTGCTGACGACACTGTAGTCGCACCAGCCTTTGTGAGTTACGACTTTGGTTCCTATGGGATAGTCGGGGTCCTTGGATTGCAGAACTTCGGCTAATTGGAATCCGAATTGATCATATGGAGGGGTTACTCTGCTGTTGTGCGAGCGTAAGTATGGGTCAACACTGAGCCACTCAGCCTTGACGAGGATCTCTCCGTTCTTGAGCGCCGGCAGCTCGTACTCCACTACCTCGTAGTCTTCTCGTTTGGGCGCCCCCTTGAACTTATTCTTCACCACGTACTTCCTTGCCTTAACCATGTTCGCGGCTTCTGTAAACGATATTAGAAAACATTATTTTGGCATTTATCGCAACAAATCATAGCATCAAATGGTTTTTTTTAAGTCAGTAAATATTTCTGAGACTCCGCCATCTGTGATAATGAGCAGACACTTTACATTTTCACAGAGTAAATATAAATACATGAACAGCGATATAAAAATTAAATAAATATTGAGGAACCTTTTTACAGAATAATTCATAGTGGTATCAGGCAATAGCCTGACAAGGAAAATAAATACGACACATATTGTGTCAACGTTCTTCTATGGATCAGAGATGAATTGATTCGACTGTTCAGTGGAAGGTATGGAATCCTTGGTATACAAGTCCGAATCTCACTTGGCCGGTTTTTTTTAATTTTCTTTGTAACATGCTTCGCAATACAGAATACCAAAGATGGCATCAGATATAAAACTAGAATTTAAATAAATATGCAAACAACTTACATTACTTAACAGATATCTGATAACAAACTTTTGTTGTCACTCTCCGCGTGGATCCGACCTTCTGTATCGACAGAGTTGGTGGGACTGAGATAGTAGACTCGTGCGCATGTTTATAAATATTTGTTGATAGCACGATGAACATTCTAGTCGTATTAGTACAGAGTGGAGATCTTTGTGGGTTGGGAATGGAGTGGCGTGCAAAAATGAAAGTAGGTGGAGATTCTTCTTCCAGTACAACAGGGGAAGAGGGAGGAGGGGGTCTAAAAAATGCAAGTCGCTCACAACATTACTACCTTATTGTATGTATAGATCTGTACGTATTGAGTATAGAGTTCATGTGATGGGTGGCTATTCAGTAACAGTTACTTAATTAGGCTTTCTAAAAATTAAAGGTAGGTATTCTAGAAAATCTCGACATCTTGATTCATTGACGTATTCAACGTTTTAAACAATCGCTAGATTAGAGCACCACTAGCGCAGGGCAGGAAACTAGAGTTTTTTTAAACAGCCAGTCACATCCAGCCAGTCATCGCAATACAGAAGATTGCAGATGCGTAGCCAGTCAACCTAAAAAGCCAAGAAAAAATACCTTAGGAGCCACTAAGTTCTCCGGCCGGTTTACTCACCAGCGCAAGCACTGTTACGTGGAGGCAGGATTAGCGAATAAGGCGAGCTTTAATTTAAGGGCCTCAGGAAGTCCTGTCTTGCTTGCTTAATACTCGATATTCGATAGATGTCTATGAAACATGACCATCATAATTTCAGAAGTCGCCACTCAGCGAATACCTCTTCCTGCCGTGGTTAGGGATGACCCTTCGGGGCCTGATACTGCGGCAGGTACCCACGGTCACAGCCCTCGTCTACACCATGGCTATTGGTGATCACTTACCATCAGGTGACCCACTTGCTCGTTTGCCTTCCTATTCATATAAAAAAATAAATAAATAAAAAACCGTCAATCCTCTCTTTTTGACTGCTTTTATTTTCCTATTCTGTAAGTGCCAGTCTCAATTAGGTAGTTTTTACAAAAAAACAGATATTCCCTGAGAGACTAGGAATCATAATAGGAATCTAGATCGCCATTCGCTGATTAGTGTCTTTATCGCAGTTGTGCCTAGCTAATATCTTGAATTTTCTTCTTTTTCTTAGCGGGTTGGAGATATCGCGGACGATGCGCGTGCGTTGGGAACGGCGCGAGCACGCCGCTGCCGTCGACGGCTCCACTCACTACGCTTTGGAGCAACGACGATGTGCAGAGCATTGAAGTGCGCAACTACGTTTACTAGAGTAACAGGCGAACGTTAAGAAGAAAAAGCTTAAGAATTCCGAACAAAATAACGGCCTTTTGGGTTTTATAAATTTTTAATGAAACGGCTCTTATTTTGAATATGGGAGTGTAGGGTGGAGTTTTCGATTAATTAAGACAAAAAAATATTTGATTTTTGATTAGTACTTACTACTATTTACTACGAATATAAATGACATTGGTTATAAACAAAAACAGGGCAACTTATTATAACGCACCTGTAAATATACGGAAGATGAATAAAAGCTGCTGCCACAAGTGACAGATGTCAAGTTCCGTGTCGCCCGCGTTTAGATTGTAATAAAGTATACTAATCTAGTATCTACTTCAAAATTCGGAGTGCTGAAAGTTTGGGTAATCATAAAATATTATTTTTAAATTAGTAAATTTTTTATAAAATAGATAATTATAGTTTTCTTTTAAAGAAATTTATTTGTAAAAGTTACAAAAAAATATTGAATTAAAGAACAAACTGTACTGTACCGTTTTTTGTACATTGAGTTACAGGAATACAGTACCCGGCCATAAATACTGCACTTCCGTCTGTCGCGAACTCCTTTCTTTTTGATACTTTTTTATATCTTTTTTAATTATTTTGTTTTTGAAGTCTATTTGTCACATGTATTTTAAATTAGTTGTTATTATTTCGCTGTTCAGAGAGTACAAGTCTTGAGCTGAGGAACTGCTTCTCATTTTCCCCTATAATCTTCATACAGTCCACATCGTACGCTTCACCGTCTTTGGAAATAGACAATTTGCGTCAGGTAAGTTAGAGCGAGACAACTGATACATAACTTTAACAAACATAATTTAATTTATTAATTCCTACTTACGTATGTAATTTGCAACATCCTGTAATTTTATATTCCAAGTCATCGGATTTTACTACTGCTATCTAAGAATTACTTGATTACAATAATAAATGATTGCGATTTCGATAATGACAATGATATTATCAGTTTCATAATTATTAATAATCGAACCTAAACACTTAATTTTGGATCAAGCTTTTTTTGCTGACTGTAGTTTTTGGTTACTGGACTTGCATTGTCATCCGTCTTACATGTGTGAACCAAATTTCAAGGCAATCGGACCAACCGTCGAAGAGTTCCCTGCTGCGGAGAAGGTCCTGGCTGGGTCACCAAAATTTTACTACCAGATTATCGTCATCTGACTTACACAAGCATACAAAATATGAGCTCAATCGGATGAAGATATCTCCTTGAAAATTGAGTCGTAAGATTCCACCCGGACAAATATACTTGCATACATACTTACTTATATACATACATAAATACATTGCAAGTTAATATAAAGCTTGTAAAATAATGGCACTCGTGATTAACCGTCGTAAACCGTAGTTAGAATGGAATAAGGATTGGAGCTGACAGTTATTTCATATTATAATAATTCATATAATAATGACAGATCTTTCAATCGTCCGTCTCATTGCGGTTTAGTAGTATCTCGGGTAAAAAAAGATCACAACAGCCAAAATAGGGGAGTATGTGACTCCAATTGAAACTCTTGAATTTTAACGTCTGTTGCAGTGCATGAACAGAAAAGAAAGAGAGATACTCTGTAAGCAAATCATGCTTAAGGTTACCTTTCATATACACGTAGCCACAGTCGTAGCGCACACCTTATTGCTAATTATGTTTAATAGGAGTTTTATAAACTCATCGTCTATCATAAGCATGCACCCAGGTGTTGAAACTAGAATCATCAGCATCAGGAAGCGGACATAGGTACATATCTTTGAAAAGGGTCTTCGAAGCACTCCACTTGAAGTCTTCACATCGGCTACTCATGTGATGCCACCTGGAAGAGGGTAAACGGAGATGACAGATCTAAGCTTCCATTTCAACGGAGGCAGGCTGTCCTCCTTAAGAGGAACAAGGGAATCAGCTTCAACGAGTCCCTGCTGCGTCGCTATTTTACACGTTTTTGAAGCTTGGAAACGTGATCTTTGCTTCAGTGTCGGCGAAGTAGTTCGACTTGCTAGAACAGAGTTAAATGATTGTGCCTCTTGTGTTAATATTCCTGCGCTGGCAGACAAGTGAGCGGGCGTCCTAGTAGGAAGTGGCCGGGTGTCAGCGATGTCAGGTTTCTGGGTACGATGACGTAGGCGTTAGTGGTCGATAATTTAAAACTGCTTTGATCTGAACTAACAATTGAATGTGAGATAACAATTTACCGGCACTCGACTTAAGTGATGCTTGGTGGCCTCAACTCCAGGCTCCCAGAGACCTCCAAAATGCGGTGTGTACGCTGGAATGAAATGAAAGTTAATTGCATGTAAATAATTCAACTTACAAACACGCCGGAAGTTCATTGAAAGGAGTCTTGTTACCTATTGCCTAGCCTATGCGTTCATGGCAGCGAATACGTTAAAACGTCTACGAGTTTGCTACAGCAATGAAAGTTGACGCTATGTTCGCGTATTATTTTATTGGGTAAGATGGGTCCAAAAGCTGTAATGGTAAGAGGGCAGGATGATATGATAAGTAACTAGCCTAACAAGGAAATACTGACGTAAACGAAAAAAAACCGTTTTATTTTTCAGGATACTTTCATTTAAGTCACTTGCTCCACCTTCATTCTAAAGCCGCTATAAATATAAATAACTTTCCACAGTCAATATCACCTCATTATTCGTTTCGAATCTTTGTGCCCTCCAAAAAATGTTGAGCTGAGGGAACAGGTAGAAATCTGGCAATGCTGAATCAGAGGAATATGGCGGGTGGAACTGTAACGTAGATTTCTCTACGCTACTCACCGACTGACCCAGTCGGTTCGCACAAGACTAAGTTTAAGTAATTATCTCAGGGCGCCGATCCATATACGAGACAAGTAAAACAACCTTTTTTAATTACAATCAAAATTATATTTTATTGAAGGAAAGGGGTTAGTACACTTTCACAAATTAAGTATATCAAGAATGTGCCGTCGCTCACGCCGCTGAAGAGAGTTTATACATTTACAAAATTAAGTTAGTTTCACTCCTATATTAAGACTAGATCACATAATAGCTTAGACTGTATCCGTGGCCGTTCAGGTACCTATGCATTAATTTACGCATTAAGGTTTTTCCGGATTGTTAAGGAAAAAGATTCACAGGCACAGGCTAGAATGTACACAGTCCACTTAAGTGCTAATCAGAGCGTATTTACGGAGAGACTAATATGGTCTAGATTTAAATGAACAAAAAATTTTACCTTGCTACTCCGCTACTCACTTGCAAAATAACCAAGCCTGTGTGAAATATATATGTTTTTCATGCAATCCCTCCCTCCACTGCTGCCAATAAAACATATATAAATCCCACAAACTTAATTATCCCTTACACCACACAAACACTGACGCGTTACGATCCCTCTACGGGATCATTATCAAAGTTTAGTGAACACAACTGTTACACATGCAAACCAACCTAGATTTACCGGAGAGGGTTGTTCAATCGGAGATGACGGAAGCCGCAAGTCACCGCGAAGGACACGGGAGACGTGGCTGCCTCTACCCTGGTCAGCAGAACAACGGAACCCTCAAGTAGACTCTTGATTCTTCAACCATATAATGGAGACCCAAAACACAGACCCCATCACTTTTCCAGCTGATTCTACAGCTTACGCTTTTTTTGAAGCCAAACATCCATATTTTTGTCACTATTTTATTGAGTTTAGGATTCAAGCGTGTAATGATGAACCCATGCATCATCTGTTGGTACAAATGGTAACAAAAATTCGGCATTATTAGGTCCTCCAAAAATGGTCAAAAGAGTGGTAATGATTGTGATGATTGCCGTTAGAAAATCGTAGGCCAAATAACCAGGAACAGTATTTAAACTAAAGGGACGCAGATTTGTGATGAATGATTGATGATGATGACCAGTGATTTTGGTACCTAAGTTAGGGTTGAAATTAAATAAAATATTTTCTTTCTTTAGTTTATTTTACTGTTTCTAAAAACAATATAAAAACAATAAAGTCATAACACAAGATCGCAAACACGTTCAAAACACATTTTTATTCCGCAGGTACATTTGTTTCAAAAAGAGTCAAATAAATAGCTTCAATATTTACCTAGGAATAATAATAACTTATTATTATTCGTAGATATTTAGTTACACACGTAACAATTTAAAATTACAATTCGCAAACCATAATTAAACTTTGACCACGGCTTTTCCAAAATTGTCACCGGCCAACATACCCACGAAAGCGTCAAAAAGATTTTCAAAGCCTTCAGTGACAAGCTCATTTGCTTTCAACTGTCCACTCCGGATCCATTCTGATATCTCCGCAAACGCTTCCGGCCATCGGTCCGCCCACCGCGACGAGATAAGTCCTTCCACCTTCAGTTGTTTAGCCAAAAACACGGGCTGCACATCAGTGACTTTAGCGCGATTCTTTGCATCTTCATTATAATTACTTATACTTCCGCACACAGCCACCCTACCAAACACCTTCATTTTAGATACAATTTCGCTAAACGCTTCACCACCTACGTTGTCGAAGAAACAATCGATTCCTTCGGGAGCTGCTTCTGAGAGCGCTGTCACAGTGTTAACTTTCTTGTAGTTGAAAGCTTTGTCAAAACCTAATTCCTTTTCTAACCATTCCACTTTTTTATCTGAACCTGCAAAGCCGATTACTTTACAGCCTTTAATCTTAGCAATCTGACCCACTACAGACCCCACGGCGCCAGCGGCACCCGTCACCACAACAGTTTCTCCAGCTTTTGGCTGGCAGATTTCAAGGAATCCAAAGTAAGCGGTGGCTCCTGGCATTCCAACAGCTCCAATGCCATGGGATTCAGACAATCCTTGTAAATCAGGTAATTTGTAGATAGGTACGTTATTCAAAGCGCTTTGGTCCTTTTCACTTTCAATGTAATAATCTGTCCACCCTTTGTGGGACACAACTTTTGTTCCAACCGGGTATTTCGGGTTTTTAGATTCTTCGACTACTCCTACTTGGTAACTGAATTGGTCATAAGGAAGTGGCATTTGGGTATTGTAAGCTCTTAAGTAAGGATCTACACTGATCCACTCAGCCTTAACTAGGATGTCTCCATCCTGAAGAGGCGGCAGGTCGTAAGAGACCAGTTCATAGTCGTTTCTTTTAGGCAGACCCTCGAAGTATCGTTTGACGACGTACTTTCTTGCTCGCACCATTATTGAAACTGAAATCAATAAAAAATAACTATTACTTTTCTGAAAAACAACAGTCAAGTGCGAGTCGGATTCGCACACTTTCAAATTCAGGTTCAAATTCTTCAAAAGAATATAAAATCCAGCGTTAACAGAGCCCTGACCCTAAGCAAAATGTGAGGTAATTTCATATTGGTTACGTACATAGAAAGACAAGTACTTACTTTGAATAAGGTTTACATGATATACAATATATATAAGGTTTACATGTTATAGCCCTTGGCTTTAGCCGGGTAGTAATTATTGTACTGAATTTCGTCACAACCCGTGGGTTAAGTAATATGAATATGATTCTCAGTTCTTATAGTTAAAGTCCATGCCACGCCACGGCAAGCGGCGTTCGTTTTTTTAATTTTAGGAACACAAGCCGTGTCGCAGACGGACAAGTACAATTCAGTTGGGCACCTTTTGTGTACGGAACCACTATAAAAACAACTCAAAGTTACTATAAAGAGAATTTGTACCATGTTTTTCCTACAGAATTGGACGAAATTCGTATTTATATTTCATACAAGGTTTCTCCATTTTTTTCCGGAATAGTTCAGCAGGTGATTGGGTTTGTTTGTACCATTAGAAAGATTTTTCATTTAAATGTTGATTCAAAACTTAGTCCCGTCCTTGAACTTTGAACATCGATCAATGTCTGGAAACATTTATCAACTATGATTCAAAAATCTTGGAAAACGTCTACAGGGGAATTATTCGAAATAACCGAACCCAACCTGCTAAAATATTTCGGAACAATTTTAGGACACGCTGTATTGGAAAACAAAAAAGCAACCCAAGTTAAATTCTAGTCGCTCGATGTCATATGTCCCGTATTAGTGAATGTTGTCGTGAATATGGGCGAGGACCAAAAAGTTACACACCGTTAAATTTACGTCAATAAAGTAGTTAAAATTCGCACACTTTTTCCATTGTGACACGAAAATTAGTCATACATTTGTATGGATAACTTTATCGATACCTTTCTAACGCAACTTTAACGGTGTGTAACTTTTTGGTCCTCACCCATATAAGACAACACAATTTTATTCTATTTGTTCTTTCAATCGGAACCATCCAACTGCAAAAAGAATTGTCTCAGACAACGATATACAAGCAAACAACTGGTTTCCTTACCTGACAGAGTATTATCCAGTGGAATCAAACAACGATATAAACAATCAGGTGTTGTAGAACGTTCGTTTTATATTCATACTTATACTCAACGATAACGTTAACACGGAATGACATGACAGAATATAATCAGGTTTTATCAGGCTTAGATTAGGTCTGTAACGTATTTTATCGGCTTTGTAGTATGGTCAGGTGGCCCAAAATCACGAAGGTGGCAAATTCGTGTTCGCGTGATTTAAATAATTGAATTTATTTATTTTAATTAAAATAAAGCTTCATAGATTATACTAATCAACTTATTTAATCGGCACATCAAAACGTTTTTTCTTAATTTATTGATTAAATATGTTTTTTTTCACAAAATACCCCCTCAAAATCATTCCGGGAACGTGTCCGTATTCGTTATCTGCTGACAACAACAGCTAAAATACACATTAAAAAAATCATTTAATGCTTTAAAGAGTACTTTTTAACTTAGTTTATATTATAATTAAACGATATTTAGAAGTCTCTTCGGTGCAACAATATTATTTTTTCTGAAAATTTAACTTGAAGTTTGTCCGACAGTTTGTGCGTCATTTCGGGAACGCACACATTTTTTTTAAATATCCACTTTCAGCGAAATGCAATAGATAGTGCTTCTGGGTAATTATATAGAGCACTCAAATGCAAATGAATGTCTGAGGTATTTTTTATTAAAATGTGAAAACTTAAAGAGGTACGTACAGTCTTGTTTGAAATTTTAGCACCGTACATGTATTCAGCGTCATTCCGGGAACGCTAACAATTGCAAGAAAAAAAAAGTAAATGGCTTTTAATACACTACTTTGTAAAGATTATTATGGCCTATTTCTATATTAACCTCAAAAAATCCTGTTTTTGTGACAATTGTTTATTTTTTACGTATTTTTATGAAGAAACGTCATTCCGGGGACGGTCATTCCGGGAACGATTCAGGATATTACGTGCGTTCCCGGAATGACGTTTGTTTAATTCATTACAGTTTTTTGTTTGTAAATGCATTATTTTTAAATATTTATTTTTGTTACAGTATTACTTTATAAAAAACAATGGAAAGCCAATCAATTTCTCAAGATAAATAACAAAACAAAGAAATAATATATTGAAACTGTCTATACTTAAGAAGAGATGACCTTAAATGTTAATTTGTTATGTAAAACATTAAAACAAGAGAAATAGACGAGTTTAATAAATATTTAAAGGATTAATTATGACGTTATTTTTGAAAGTCATAGGATTTTAGACAAAACCGTCATTCCGGGAACACTAAATCCTTTTCGGGAACACCACTATTATTTGTTTTTTATTAGTAATGTAAAATATTTTTAAACGGATAAATTCTTACATACGAAGAGAATAAAGTTCTAGTCATGATCCTAACCAAGTTTAGTTTTCTTGTCATTCCTATTCTTTAGTATAGTAACTTTAATGCTTGAAATTTGGAACTTTATGATCATGTTGACTTTAATTATTTTTTTTTTGAAATAATGGTCACATTTGTACATAAATTTCTTTTGCACTTAGTATAATATAATAAAACACTGTAAGTAGTAATAATTAAGTAATGTTTTAATGAGAGTTTTTATTTAAAATGAAATAAAAACTATCGTTCCCGATATGACGAATTTTACTGCCGAGTTTGCTTAAAATCGCTATAATAAAAAATAAAGTTAACTCTGTGCGCGCTCCTTTTAAATCTATTAAGAACAATAACGTAGCAATTATTTTATGTCTTTAATTTTGATATTCCTTTTAAGATTTTACGTGCAAATTACCAAATCGGAATTCGCCACCTTCGTGATTTTGGGCCAGGTACACAATAATACACGAGCACGACTCGTAGATGAAAATTATAATGATAAGCCTCGATTACTTACGATACGTACCGGGGTAACCCAATAGCAACATGTTGTGTTCTTGTGTTAGGTAGGTAGGTAAGTTAGTGAGGGGTTTGAGGTAGTCTGTGGTGACATGCTCTCGCAATGCCGTGAATTGTCAACATTGTACCTAGTGGAGTAACAGGCAAGAGAGCCGGTGCGAACCAGAAATAACAATTTTTCATGAGCTTATTATATTTTCATTACTTCATCTACAACCACGACCGCTCTGACAAGAGTGTACGACTCTGAAGAGAGAGATAATAGTGAAAGTGTTTGAACAGTTAACGTGTAGTTACTAAGATCCATAGGTGTGCAAAGTTAATTCAAAAGTAACTTCGTTAATCGTTGATTCGTTAGTTAAAAAGTTAACTTGGATAGTCGGTAGAGCGCAAAATTTTCGAAAATTTAACGCAAGCCGTTAAAAGTTAACCAAAAAAACAAGAACAAGTAGAAAGAAGAATTGAACACACATTTTTTAATTATTTAATAAAGCAGGTAGAAATAAGGCTACTATCAATCGTAATTTTGCATTAGGTGCGACACCCATGATCGTTTAGCCCGTAAAATATCTTAGCCCGTAGAAAAAAGACTGTCTACTACAGCACTAGATGGGATAGTAGTGTGATCTATCTATTCCCACGGGATAGGGAATAACTGGGGTTTAAAGTCCATTGAATAGGAAGCCTATCCCCATAACTATAATTACTAGAGTCTTGAAATTTAGCACACAAGTAGGGAATTACTATTGCTGAAAGTTTATTTCAAGACTTTTCGAAATTCCCATGGGATAGGGAGAAGAAAGGGATTTATATTATTACTTTAAAAGGTTCTTATCGTCGTAAATATTATTACTACTAGAATCTCTAAATTTGGCGTTACAGTAGATTATGATATCTGAAAACTGATTTCAGGATTCTGCGAAATTCACGTGGGAAAAGAAAAAAGAGTAAGTAACTGACTTGCTAGCTTCTTGGTATTTGGCAGACATGATCAAAGATGTACTACAAAGGGATATAGTATAGACAATATAGACTTTAAATTTAGTAGACATTTTCTTTGAAGATCACGTAGGTGTCATAAAATTAGATTTTTCGAATTAGGTGGTCAGACGCAATTGCATTAATCCTAATATTTTGTGTTATTTCCAAGAAACTCGTGACATTTTATTATCGTAATTGATTATGTATGATTATGATAAAAATGTCTAAGCAGTGACTTTACAATATTTAATCGCAGATAAGGAAAGAAATATTTTGGTTTATTCCACGCAGTTTAGTATTTATACGTAAAGTTACAACATTGGTTACAGAAATTGGTTTCAAAAGATTTCGGTCTATTCCCCTTCAGTTGTATTTGAACCTTCAACCATTTTGGTAAGGACTGAGTTTAGAGCGTGTAGAGAACAATCCAGTAAATTCTGTTGATCTTTTGAAACAATTATGTTAACCTATTTAGAACAAATTAGCTGATTGAAAAATTTTACCACAAGTATACAGGGTGTAACAGACGCCCCGTACGATAATTCACTGGGGTATATAACCATAGCTATAGAAGCTAACAAACATATTTAAAAAAAAATTGGAGTTAAAAAAAATTACCTTCATAAAAAAGTAATTAATATTTTTTGTGTTTCTCAAAAGGTTGTGCGCCTCTGGTTTTACTTAGGGTCGTAGTTTCAGAATTTAGTGACCGCCCACTCATTCATGCCAGTCCAGCCCCTTAGAGTAAGTTAACATAAAAGGTGAGCGATAATGTAGCGGTGTCTCACTCGCTCTCGTTTAAGTCTGGGGGGATAGAGCGGCGCAGGCGGCTGGCAGCGCATGCGGCGGCGCACATCGCTTTCGCGACTTTCCTCAAAAGCCGCCGAGAGTTCGCGTTAACAGAAAAATCGATAGTTTCCGTATCGATAAAAGTTTAAAGGAAAAAAATGTTAATATCGATGGTATCGATCACTTAGTTAAAACAATACTATCGTTAGTGTCGATAGCATTGTACTTTTTGAACAAATAAACTTTTGACTTTGACTTTGAAAATTACGAAAACTATTGATGCCATCGATAGGTACTACTGAAATAATGGTATCAATCGATTATTCAAAACTATCGATGTAATATTGAAAAGCAATTGTATCGATACTATCGATAGTTTGGTTCGGCGTCAAGGATCAATTACTATAGATACTATTGTCTTTGCTCAAAACTATCGACAGACTATCGAAACACTATCGATAGTGGACTATCGAGTGGCAACACTACCACCCTAGTAGCCTAGTGTAAAGAGTGAGCGAGAAGTAGGAGCCGGAATGAGACAGAGTTTGGGCGCATCGCTTTGGCGGCTTTCCTCAAAGAGCGCCGCGCCGGCCTGGAACCGCCGCGAGTTGCCTAATGTTGACGTAAAATATTTCTTTCACTAAGTAGGTCCGGCAAATTAAATTAAACAATGCGCACGTTTGAACATGTAGCGATACTCCATAAAATTTCGTAAAATCATAAATAGTAAAACTTATTGTTGGTGTTGGTAGGTAGGTACTTACCGTTTTCATAAAATTACCTCCAGGGGGGTCATTGACTTTACCTAGGGTCGTATTCGTAGTAGTAATAAAAATGGCGACTCCGCGCACTCATTCATAACTCACTCGGTCTCACTCGCTCTCGTTACGTCTGTGGCGGGCAGCGCGGGCCGGGAGCGCGCCGCCTGCGCCGCGCGCCTTTGTCGGCTTTTTCAAAGCGGGCGCCGCCGCCGCAACCGTAAACAGATTTCCAAATTCGAACACACGCCACTTCGCAATTAACTAACAATGTTAGCAGTCACACCATGATAAACATTTATCATTTACGACAAATCGCATAATAAGTAAGCAAGTGCTAACATGACATGTGGAAATTATCCGTAAAATATCCATACCTAACTAAATAAAACACTACTGAATTAACGAAAACCAGAATAACCACTTGAAATATTCCTCATTTAAGTACCACACAAACATGCTCAGCGAACACGAATACACAAAAGTACGCAATCAGAAGCCGTGACGACATGTCCTGCGTACATCCATTCGGAACCATTGCGCGAGCGCTACTAGAGGAGCAGTGTTGCCAGGTCACTTCCCTTGAAAATTACATTGTCATCCCTAAAAAGTTCCGTCTTTGGCAGAAAAGTTCCATTTTCATTTAAATCTTGGGGAACGACCTTTTTTTTTTTTTTTTACCTCATGCATAGGAATTAGGAATAATATTTGTGTTAATAACAAAAAAATAGCCTGTATTTTTTAGTGTGTTTTATTACCACGTATCTTTATGCCAAGACCCCAAAAGTTCCGAAAAATGTACCAAAATAAAAAGTTCCTCCCAAGTTCCGCGGGGGTGTCAAAAGTTCCGCGAAACGGAACTTTCGGAACCAAACGGCAACACTGTAGAGGAGTAGTAGGTACACTGGAAGAGAAAGAGTCAGAGAACGCCAGTGTTGCAATACGCATTCAAAAACCCCAAAATCTATTTTTTTTCTCAAAGAATACAAAAAGTAAATGTGAAATAGTCGTTCGACAAATGCATGGCATGATAGTAAATGCACTCGCAAAATCAGCTATAAAATATCCCATTAGCAACTTCAGCATAAAAATGTGTTTATTAGAATAAATCCGATCTTGCCGTACAATTTTAGCTAGGTTATCCTGATTTTTTTATCGAAAGAAGTTAAGTAAAACAATAGTAACATAATTAATCCCAAAAAATGACTTCCATGAATTACGAAAAGAGGTGCATACTTCGCACATTTTCGGGAAATACAGGCAACACTTACTCTGACGGAATGAATGAAAATAGGGCGGAGCGTCGGCCATGTTTGACTACTTTTTGAAAACCAATAGGAATAGAGGCTTACGGTATCAAAAGAGTTCAATAAACTTAACGTTATCAGCTGTTCAGGTGTGGTAAACATTTTCGCTGAAGATCGTTTTTTACTTTGAAATTTTGAGTGCCGATATTTCGGTGTTCAAGAAGTGCTGATTTTTTTTAAATATTTTTTTTTAGCCTCCATAGGTATGGTTATATACCCCAGTGAATTATCGTACGGGGTGTCTGTTACACCCTGTAGGTACCTACCTAATTGTAGTGATTGTGATTTAAACAAATTGTGCACCACGTTCCGCCAAAATTACCTAAATTTTCCATTAAAAAAAATTGCGTCAGTTTTGTGACGACCTATAAAATGTCACAAAACTGACATAAATGAATGGTGCTTAGTGATTCAAATAAAAAAAACTCTAAATTTCTTCAGTTTGGCAAAACGGAAAAGAGTATTAGGTAGCTACACTTTTGAAAAAGAAGGCTTGTTACCTACTCAGAGGTAATGTAGTGTTCTAATGATGAAAGAATTTTTGAGCTCCGTCCAGTAGTTTTTTAGTGATCTTTATAATAGGTATTACCTATAATAAATACATAAATAAAATAAATATCTTGGACAATTAACACCAATTTTATTAACCTTTCCCAAACTAAGCAAAGTTTGTAGTATGGCTACTATCATAGACAACGAATGAACATACTTATATAGGTAGATAATATACCTATACTTAAGTCATGTTAAACATCCAAGAATCGAGAGCAAACATTCGTATTTTTCATACATAATTATCTGCCTATGGATCTGGATCGAACCCGGGACCTCAAGCTTCTAGTCAGGTTTTCTTACCACCAAGTCATAGTATAGCAAACGGGCACGAAGTGGCCATGATCTAAAACTTTTAATCGGTAATTATACTTGCTACGAAGATAAGAATACACACCTGTCACGGAGTTGATATATTGTTCAATATTGATTAACTAGGTGAAATGGTCTAAATCTGAGGTGCCCGACCGGTATTGGATACCAAGTGCCCGCGAGCTACCGGTCGGCGAACACTGGTCTAAATCCAGGGTCAGTCACAGACGGACCGCGGTCCCTTTGCGGACCGCGAGAGGTTGAACCTCGGTCCGCCACATATAAATTAATACGTGATAAGATATACTTGCTTTTTCTGGGTCTCGTTAAAATTATAATTTTATTAGCAAAGATTTTGTCAAGTACCTGTTCAAAAGTATATCGAAGTTATGGTATGGATTAGTTAAGGAAGCTTGTTTAGATCAATCCAATAGAGGAACGTGAAGAAAACAAAACTTGGCAAGTCAAGCTTTCACATTTATGTTTTGATACGATATCATTATTTTTGTCGAGCTGGTACCTAAGTACCTACACAGATATTTTTTTTTCAATATAAATTGGGATAGATTCTTCCATGCTGCTCTGGGAGTAAAGAAAAAACATTGAGTTTACCTGTTGCTTTTCTTCCCGCGCAGATGGTAAAAGCCAATCGAGGGAATGGGCGAAAGTCTTAGGATTCATGTTATAGGCGATGCGGCTAGCAACCCATCACTATTTTGATTTACCTTTCCACCAATACGCCGTTGGTCATGCTAAACGTAGGTAGGTAGCTTTGCGGTTTTGTTGCCTTAGGCTCTGACTACCCCGAAAGGGGTAAAGACGTGATATATGTATGTATGTATGTAAATTGAAAAATTAAAAACTTAAAATTTATTGATTTCAGATTTTTCTTACACGTAATTACCAAGCTGAACCTATGCCGAATTACAACTTTTTTTAGTCAGTCTAGACATTCGATAGTATTTTTAACGGTAAAAGCTCAGATCAAATAAAAAGTAAAGATAGAGCGCGGTGAACAGCCGAGTGAAGCCGGTCAAACTGCACCAATCCGTGTGCTTACACAGTGACACGCACACACTTGCAACCAAACTATACCAAAACCTTATTATTTGAGCTACGCATTCCCGTGGAGCACAACGTATTTTGAAATTGGACAAATACAGTAATAATGCCAAATTGCGTAGTGAAAGGGTGTAAAAACTATTCGTCCAAAAATAAAAAGCAGGATGGAATCACTTATCACACGTTAGTAAACTCGTAAACCAATATTTTCAATAAAAATCGAAATAATTTTGCTTCTGACAAAACGTCAACAATAGTGTTGCCATTATAATATTTTAGTTACCCTATTATCCACCCAATGGTGAATGCCGCCTCTGTAATACAACCGTTTATTTATGAATTGTTTGTTGTATTTTGAGTTGTACGCTCTATTGTGGCTTTCACTATATGGATATTTTAAACTCACTCTCTGTCGGTCTCTCGCTTAATGCTCCTCTCATTTACTCAAAGGTTAACTGGTAGAGATCCCTTATAGGGATAAGTTCGCCTTTGTACATATATTTAAGGTCTTTTTTGGTGATTTATCTCTACTTCTCTATATTTGTACAATAAAGCATTTACTTACTTACTTACTATATCATAAATTGGATTAGAACCAGCATCAGCTCTCGTAGGGAACGTCTGATGACACCCAAAACAACCTTTGAGGTGATATGAGAAGATATTCAATTCGCATTATCTGTTTTGGACGTCAAATGATAGGATATCAACCCAAGTCCATGTTGATATGTCAGAGATAATTAGCTTTTAAAACGCATCATCATCATATCAACATCCGGATTCAGTGTCAGTAGTAAGATTATCAATCGATCCAGCGATAATATTGGCAAAGTACAGACAACAACACACTTAACTCACTAATTACAATTACACAATATATTGTCACATAATGTATACATGGTGTAATAGACACCCCGTACGATAATTCAGTGGGGTATATTATATAATCATGCTTATAGAGGCTAAAAAAATATTAAAAAAAAATAGCACTTCTTGAACACTAAAATATCGGCACTCAAAATTTCAAAGTAAAAAACGATCTTCAGCGAAAATGTTCACCACACCTGAACAGCTGATAACGTTAAGTTTATTGAACTCTTTTGAACCTTAAGCCTCTATCCCTATTAGTTTTCAAAAAGTAGTCAAACATTGGCCGACGCCCCGCCCTATTTTCATTCAGTCCGTTAGAGTAAGTGCTGCCTGCGTAATTTTCCGAAAATGTGCGAAGTAGGTACTTACCTCTTTTCGTTATACATGAAAGTCATTTTTTACGATTAATTATGTTACTATTGTTTTACTTAACTTCTTTCGATAAAAAAATCAGGATAACCTAGCTAAAGTTGTGCGGAAGATCGGATTTATTCTAATTATCGCAATTTTTTGCTGAAGTTACCAATGGGATATTTTATTGTCGATTTTGCGAGTGCATTTACATTGTCGAACGACTATTTCACATTTACTTTTTGTATTCTTTGAGGTAAAAATTAAATTTTGGGGTTTTTGAATTAGTATTGCAATACTGGCGGATGCGTCAAAGGCGTTCTCTTACTCTTTCTCTTCTAGTCTACTACTCCCTCCAGTCGCGTTCGCGGATGAGTTCCGAACGGATGTACGCAGACATCATCACGGCTTCTCTGGTTGTGTACTTTGAAGTATTCGTGTGCGCTGAGCATGTGTGATACTTAAATGAGGAATATTTCAAGTGAAGTTATTTTGGTTCTCGTTCATTCAGTAGTGTTCTATGTAGTTAGGGATTGATATTTTACGGATAATTTCCACATGTCGTGTTAGCCACGTGCTTACTTATTATGCGATTTGTCGTAAATGATAAATGTTTATCATGGTGTGGCTGCTGATATTGTTAGTTAATTGCGAAGTTACGTGTTCAAATTTGAAAATCTGTTTACGGTCGCGGCGGCGGCGCGCGCTTTGAAAATGCCGACAAAGGCGCGCGACGCAGGCGGCGCGCTCCCGCCCCGCGCTGCTCCCCCCAGACGTAACGAGAGCGAGTGAGACCGACTGAGTGAGTTATGACTTATGAATGACTGGGCGGTGACGCCATTTTTATTACTACTACGAATACGACCCTAGGTAAAGTCAGAGGCGCACAACCTTTCGAGTAAAATAGGAATCATTTATTATTTTTTAAGGAGTGTTTTTTTTTAATAACTGCTATTTTCTTTTTAACATTTTTTTAGCTTCTATAACTATGGTAATATACCCCAGTGAATTATCGTACGGGGTGTCTGTTACACCCTGTATAATACGAGCAACAGAAATGCTCACTTATGTGTGCTGGTTCCAGTACTTGCCTATTACGAGGCAATTCTTTTTTTTGTACGAAAATATTCCTAATAATGTCCTTGTGATAATGATATCGTGGTGTTTTGCTATGTCATCCATGTAACATCCTCTGAATATATATACTGGAACAGTGCGACGAACATCCAACAGTCAGCTTCCACAGCTTTGTGGAGTAAACCGCGAGCTTTCAGTCCAGCAAAAGTAAGTACCTACCTAGGTACTTTTGCAAACTACCTATATATTTTAAGGAGTTACCATAGGTAAAACTTGCTGGATATAACCGTCTTGGTAAGCACACCATAATTATATTTGTTAAGTATATTTCGTTCAGTCGTTCGTTTGCCATTCAGTATATAGTTAAATGAACAAGAAACATTTACCTTGCTACTCCGCTACTACGAAAGTAAGATGCTGTAAGTGGTGGAGTAGCAAGGTAAATTTTTTGTTCTTTGAAATGGACCTTCGCAAAGTATCGTCTGACTCAATAAAGTGTCTATATGTATACTTACAGTTAAATAATGTAATTGGTGGTAGCTTTTTCCAGATTTATAATGAAAATGTGTAACAACATTATTTTTGTAATGTAATCAACTAGAGAGAAAGAAGAAAGAAAACATTTATTCCTTTTTGCAAGACACACAATTATAAGAGAATATAAACAATTTTATAGAAAATAATCAAGACATGAAAAATAGATCATGAGCGTTGTGTGTGTCTTCGCAAAAGTGAAACGGTCGCTGGCTCAGCATTACGCTGAGGTGTTAGACACTAATGTTATAGTATTTAATTTGCTTTACAGATTTATATACAATGGTGAAAGCAACCAAATACGTCGTCAAGAACAACTTCAAGGGCTTGCCCAAACGAGAAGACTACGAGATTGTGGAGTACGAGCTTCCAGAGGTCAAAAATGGAGAGATCCTCGTCAAAACCGAGTGGCTCAGCGTCGATCCGTATTTGCAGGTGTACAATGCCAGTTTAACCGTCCCGTATGACCAATTTGGTTTTCAAGTCGCCTCAGTTGTACAAACTAAAGATCCTAATTACCCTGTCGGAACTAAAGTAGTGAGCCATGCTGGGTGGGCTGACTATAGCATCCTCACTACCGACAATGAAGGCAAGGATCCCAAGGATGTTGTAAGCAAGCTACCAGACTTAAAGGGGCTGTCACCTTCCTTAGGTATTGGGGCCGTAGGAATGCCCGGTGCGTCTGCATATTTAGCGTTACTTAATATTTGCAAACCGAAATCTGGTGAGACGGTAGTAGTTACCGGAGCCGCCGGAGCTGCTGGCTCAATAGCTGGCCAGATAGCGAAGATCAAAGGCTGCAGAGTTATCGGTTTTGCAGGCTCCGATGACAAAGTTAAGTGGCTGGAGAATGAACTAGGATACGACAAAGCGCTAAACTATAAGACAGTGGACGTCCTGAAGGCTCTGAAAGAAGCCGCTCCGAACGGAGTAGATTGTTACTTCGATAACGTAGGTGGAGAAATAAGTAGCCAGATCATGAGTCAAATGAACTCAAAGGGAAGAGTCTGTGTATTCGGATTTATCAGCGCCTACAACGATGGTATTCAGTTCAATCAACAGCCCAAGGCGACCATTTTACAACCAGCTATTCTTTTCAATGAATTGAAAGTGGAGGGCTTCATTATTTGGAGTTGGGAATTCAAACATTGGCACGAAGCGTATGCACAAATCACGGAGTGGATCAAGTCAGGGCAGCTTAAGGTGAGGGAACACGTCACTGAGGGTTTCCATAATGTTTTCGATGCATTCATCGATATGCTGGCTGGCAAGAATTTTGGAAAAGCTGTGGTCAAAGTGTAAATGAGCTTGCGTTTGTAAAAAACGTGTTGCAAGTCTAATGTGTGGATGGCCCGAATATAATTTGAATTGTCGACATTGGATTCATTGTCATACTGGCTAGTAATTATGGTCTAAATGCTAAATTGTTTGTCGTTTGCTGAAATTAATAAATGATTTTTTAAATAAATGATTCTGTTTGTAACAACCTCAAACCACCTTTTTAATGCTTAAATTTATCTTTTTCTTCTTTGTGGCAATAGAAAATTGTGACAAAATAAAACCGAAATGATTCCGAGTAAGTTCCGATGAACATAACAAGGATGCTCTGAATTTTCTCATCACAGCGCTAAAACAGTCGGATTAATTTCGTCACACTTTTAAGTAGGTACGCATTATATTATTAGCTGACAATGCTTGTAATGATTTTAAAGCGCCTAGGAGTTTGCTAAGGCAATATAAGTTGTTAAGTAGGGGTACTTATTATGCTTGCGAACAATTCTATTAGGTCGAAAATTTCAAGTTTTGATAGTGTTAAAAAGGTTATGTTAGAAAAATGTAACTATGTGAGTTAAGTAAAAGTAGAGTAAAAATAGAATTTAGTTCGTAATAATGTCTCAGTAGTAAGGAGCAGGCGCTGTTGCGGTGCATCAGTATTTTTAAGTCGTCCAAATAGGAGGGTTATTTTGAAAACTTACAGTGAAGAAGAGCCAGGGCAGATTGCACCCAGTTAACTTGAACACAGCTTTTGTAAAAAAAAAAACGGCTGAGTTGGATTCGCGCAGGAAGGGTTCCGTACATATATTATTCGGCTATTAAATATGAATTCCAGTGTTAGCAAAATATAGGCAATGTAAGGTCAATTTATATTGGACACTTATAGAGCTAATTTATTTAATACAATTACAAAAAAATTATATAAACTTAGGTTACCTTAAAATAACTTAGTAAAATGAATTATGTTAAAAATTAAAATAAATTTGGACCCTTAGGTAGGGTCCCCATCACGCAGGCAGCATTCCCGCGTTGTATCGCAATTGCGAGTCTTTGTGCGAGAAAGCTGCCCGCGCGAGGGTCGTCTGTTGCCTCCCTCAGGCGTTTGCATAGGTCTTTGTAGAGCCCACGTGCGCCCTTGCCCCACGGACCAAGTGTCTCGACGCCAAATGCGACAAATTCGTATTGGGCGCCAAGACACTGGTATTTTGTCATCTTTACCCGCTCCCGGGTGTCCGCCGCCACGCCGGCATGCCTGTACGTCATTGGAAGGTAGGACGCAGCCATGATGTCGGCGCAGGTAGCGTCCCACACCAGCGCACGTCCGTACCTCCATGGAACCAATGACATCCCATCAGGGCGCTTGCCATCGCTCCGTGCGATCTGGGGCTCCAGAGCAGCAGGAACGTTGGCACTGACGAGCGCCCTTCTGAGGATGTCATTCAAAGCGGCATGACGGGAGAGGCGGCCGGCACCCGAGGAGCAGGCGAGCCCGTGGTGGCCGAGGCGATTTACGGGGGCCCCACAAGAGGCACAATTGTGGTCCACGCAAACCTCAGTACCCAGTCGGAGACCCACGGCTATGCGGAGGGTAATTGGGTCTATGTGGGTGCCGGTATTCGGTGTGGGATAGGCATGGAGCCAGTGGCCTGATTCTGGTCTGGAGACCGCCAAAAGTCTGGCGCGGTCTCCGCCTGTCGCGGTGTCAATGAGTGAATGAAAGGTGTTTTCTGACGCTATGGAATCCCAGGCCCGTTGAATTTTGGGTCGAGATGGAAAATTTGGGCTCGGTCCAGCGAGCCAGGCATTTGAGGCTTCAACCAAGCACGCAATCTCACGGTTTGTAGCTGGTGAGGCTTTAAGGATTTTTCCTGCGAGATCAGATGTGCTATGGATTGACACCAAAAACGCCGGCAGAGAAATACTGGAAATTTTGCGTGTTCCCAAACCACCATATCTTATTGGTAGGGTGGCTTGAGTCCATGCCTGCTCGCTAAAACGGATATTTAAAATCGATTCAATTTGGGATTTTAAAAATTAGATCAATAGGTTTTATCAGATGGGGGAATTTCCAAACAAAACCGAAAAAAATACCGAAACAAACATATTTACAAGTTAAAAGTTAAAACGAAAAAACCTTAAACTATCTTAATCTAATCCTAAATACCTATATTTACAAACTAGCAGTTGCCCGCAACTTCGTCTGCGTAGAATTCGTTTATCGCTATCCCGCGGGAATTACGCAATTTTCCGGGATAAAAAGTAGCCTATGTGTTATTCCAGACTATAATCTATCTATGTTCCAAATTTCATCCAGATCGGCCCAGTACTTTTTGAGCCTATTCATTACAAACATACAAACATACAAAAATAGGTACAAATCTTTCCTCTTTATAATATTAGTATAGATTTCGCCCAGATCGTGGCCATGGGGCAAGGTGCCCATAATGCTGGCTACGTTTCCTCGTTGGATAGCAATGCCTATGCGTTGCCCGAGGAAAGAGCCAGCTCTATGGTCACCTGTGGATTTAGATAACCTTTTTTTAAAGTTTAAAAAAAAGTTTTTGCTTCGGGTCCCCACGGTCCCAGGGTCTCCACAGCAAAAGCCGCAAATACGAAACTTTCAGCCAAGTTAGCGCATTTGCGGCGTTTTGCGGTTTCGGCCGTTGCAGCCGCTGCGCCCGTTCTCAATGATGTTGAAAGCAAGTGGGACGGTGCTAGGGAATCCACGCACGTGGCATCCCAAATGAGGGACCGTCCCATATCCCAGGGCACGAGTGTCATGCTGTCGGGTCTCTTACCATCATCACGCGCCAGTCCAGCTGGCTCTAGAGTTGATGGCACGTTGATGCTGGAAAGAGCCCGATGGATTATATCATTGAGGCAGGCGTGGCGGGAGCTTTTGGAGCAACTGAGGCCGTGGTGACCCAAACGATCCACATGAGTGCCACAATGGCAACGATGTGGTTCGACGATAGCCGCGCCGAGCCTTAAACCCACAGCCAACCTGAAACTGTCACTATCTAAGTCAGGGGTTCCCAATCTTTTCAACCTGCGGCGCAGTTACAAGTTTAGTATTTTGTAACGGCGCTCTGCCTTAGCTAAGTCGTATTGTTGCTATATTATTTACCGATGCGAGCGCTCAAATAGGTACCCGCGAATATTTGTGGTTTCGGATAGTAATAGATTTCACGGCGCCCCTCATTACTTTCTACGGCGCACCAGGGCGCCGCGGCGCACACTTTGGGAACCCCTGATCTAAGTCTTACATCCACTTACGTCCACAAACTATGGCAACCTCTTAGATTCTAAGAGGTTGTCATAGTTTGTGGACGGGTATGTTTGCAGCCAGTATCCAGACTCCCTCTCAGTAACCGCCAATAAGCGGACTCTCTCAGCATTACTGATACTTGTTTCCCAGAGGTGAGTGGAAACCTGCTGAATTATAGGTTCGTCCCATAATTTTTGGCATTCTTTGGTGGATGGAAAGTCTATTCCTGGACAGGCTATCTTCCATGCATCTTTGGCTTCGGACAAGTACGCTACCTCAAAACCACTAGGTGGTGGATTTAGAATTTTACCGATGAGACGTAGCGTACTGTGCGCCGAAGACAAAAACGCTGGCAGAGCAACGCTAGAGATTTGGCGAACGCCAAGGCCACCGTATTTGATGGGTAGAGTTGCCTGCAGGAACTTTTTTTGAATTTGGAGTAAGATGATTTGATCTACTATTTCACAATGATTTTGATATTTCCAAAAGGGGCTGCACCGCATGGCGTAGGTAAATTTAGGGACGAATAAACAGAACCTCAAGATGAACATAGAGCTTTCTCGGATTTAATAAAATTGATTGTTGATTTATTTCCTTAGTTGTTGTGCTATAAGAGTTGAATATAAGTATGGAAAACTAGCTGACCCGGCGAACTTTGTTCCGCCTTAAATTTGAAAAATTCCTTTGTAAGTCTTTATACTAATCAAGGAATAATGTGTAGCCATGCTAAATTTAATGTCTGTAGCTTTATTAGTACAACGTCTCGGAATTTTCCAATCCCGTGGAAAAATCGGGATAAAAAGTATCCTATGTCCGTCTCCTGGTTCTACCTCCCTACCAATTTTCAGCCAAATCGGTTAAGCCGTTCTTGAGTTATAAATAGTCGTATTTTTATCCCGTGGGAAATTTGAAAAATTCCTTTGTAAGTGCATCTTTATACTAATCAAGGAATAATGTGTAGCCATGCTAAATTTAATGTCTGTAGCTTTATTAGTACAACGTCTCGGAATTTTCCAATCCCGTGGAAAAATCGGGATAAAAAGTATCCTATGTCCGTCTCCTGGTTCTAAGCTACCTCCCTACCAATTTTCAGCCAAATCGGTTAAGCCGTTCTTGAGTTATAAATAGTCGTATTTTTATCCCGTGGGAAATTTGAAAAATTCCCTTCTAAGTGCATCTTTATACTAATCAAGGAATAATGTGTAGGCATGCTAAATTTAATGTCTGTAGCTTTATTAGTACAAGATTTCGGAATTTTCCAATCCCGTGGGAAAATCTGGATAAAAAGTATCCTATGTCCGTCTCCTGGTTCTAAGCTACCTCCCTACCAATTCTCAGCCAAATCGGTTCAGCCGTTCTCGAGTTATAAATAGTGTAACTAACACGACTTTCTTTTGTACATATATACAGGTCACAAAACCCTTTAACGATAATTCACGAACTTGTTCGGTATATCGGTTTGAACACCCCTGCAAAGTATGAGACCCTAACTACAACTAAAAAAAAAAAATTATAAAAAATAATTTAATGGCTTTGCTCAGTGTGCCACAGACTTAAGCTACTCACGTGCCTACTCATAGTACTACACGTCAAACTATTGTTGATGACTACTTCGGCATACGGAAGTTTCGTAAATCAGCCAATCAGCCTAAATGAATTAGTACAAAATCAACCAATCAGCTATCAAGCTTTCGCAACATAAGCGACACACAATGTCCGGTAGCGTAACTAATTTTATACCGGGAAAATTAAACTTTTCTGTGAATATTTAGAAGTACCAAGCCAAAAACCTAAAGTTGTGAGCATTCGCATATTTTGTATTTCTTGCTAATCTTTATGAAGTAGGTATTGATTACAGACCTTCAGTTATTGTGACCGTTTTAGTCAATCACATGTCAAATCACATTACCACTCAACGTGAAGTACCCCGTAATCACACACAGTACACACTCAAACAGCATTTCGCTTTACCATTTTAATACAAATATATAGACTTACCTGACAATTCTGTACAAGGAAGTTAAAGGGTTTTGTGACACCCTGTATAGATGTGGAAACCTTTTTCTAATGACTGTATCTTTTGATTGAGTTGACTAAGAGGGTTGATTTTTTCACAGCTCCAAGGGGCCGCAGACCTTAGTATTTGGTATTTATTTCAACTTTATACCTCTAAGCCAGGGGTTCCCAAACTTATTTTGTCTACTGCCCACTTTGAGAATAAATTATTTTTTAGCGCCCCCATTTTTTTACCTACTTAAAAATCACTATACTACACAACGCCCCCATTTTTTTCCTGAGTCTCTTACCGCCCCCTTTTAGGCCTGCAGCGCCCACAAGGGGCGTTATCGCCCACTTTGGGAAAGGCTGCTCTAAGCGCTCCTGAGAAACAGGATCTTGACAGACAGACGGACGGATGGACGGACAACAAAGTTATTCTATAAGGGTTCCGATTTTTTTCTTTTGGGGTGCGGAACCCTAAAAAGTTGGCTACACAATTCCACACAACTCTCAGATGTAATCTCTTATCATGGACTAAAATAAGACAGAACTGACGGGTTAAAAAGCGCGATCACGCAAATTTAAGTATAAAAAATCCGAAAGATGTCCCTTTGTTATTTTCTTGAAATTCGTCCCCTAAAGAGCGTTTTCCAAAAATAGTCCACATTTTTTCCAGAATTTTAATATTTTGGGTTTTTCTTAGTCAGAATCGTTTACCATATCGATTCGCATACAAGAAAAAATGTGTCCCAGATTTTACTATGGATTTTTTTTCCATTTTGTTCCATACCTATATTAAAAAAAGTGACGAACTGGAATGGAAATTTTGGGACACATTTTTTCTTGTATAATGATCGATCGATTTTGAGTGAGAATAACCCAAAATAGTTAAATTCTGAAAACAATGTTTATATGGACTTTTTTGGAAAACGCTCTTAAACAGGGTAGACGATTGTTTTGAAGTTGAGCTCACAAAAAGCTTTGGAATAAAGCATATATATACTCTTTAAGGTTGGAATTTCTCGAAAGTCATGTATTAGTATACCGCATTATGAAGTTTAGAGAGCTCATGCGATTTTTAGAAATTCCCTTCGGGAGTAGGCTGCAAAGGCGCCCTATCTCCATAACTATAACAGTCTTGAAACGGCACACAAGTAAGGCATCATTATTGCTAAAAATGAATTTAAGGGACTTTCCGACATTCGTAAATACGAATTTGAACTCCGTTCAGTGGTTTTTTAGTGATCTTTAAAATAGGTATTACCTATAATAAATACATAAATAAAATAAATATCTTGGGACAATTAACACCAATTTTATTAACCTTTTACCAAACTAAGCAAAGTTTGTAGTATGGCGACTTGGCAACTATCATAGACAACGAATGAACATACTTATATAGGTAGATGATATACCCTATACTAAAGTTATATTAAACATCCAAGAGAGCAAACATTCGTATATGTCATACATAATTATCTGCCCCGACTGGGGATCGAACCCGGGACCTCAAGCTTCTAGTCAGGTTCTCTTACCACCAAGTTGAATAATTTAAGGCTCGGGGACCTTATACATCCCTTTTATAAATGTATTTAATTTAAGTAGAATTTAAGTATTCTTACTGTATTTTATTTTGAAAAAATGACTTTCTGCCAAGTTTCTTACGGTGCTTTCTTCTTGGCAATGATGGTATTTCCGAATGCGCTGGAGTTTCAAAAAGACATGTAAAAGAGCCCTTGGCGGCCAATTTGCAAAAATAAATTTTCATTTTCATTTTCGAATCAATTTATTTTTGTTGACAATCTTTTTTTTCCGTAATTCAAGCACATAAACTGTATCGATTGCATCTTCTATATTCATTTAGGTACCTACCAGGTTCGACATTAAAAGTTTTGAATTTCTTTGATGACGAGACATAGATTTCGGGACTCTAAAATATACACCCAGGGGCAGTCAGATACCAAGTCAGCTGAATATCCCTTTCAACAATGCTTTCTACAGAGCAACCGACAAGGAAAAGTGGAGGGTTGATGTAAGGAGAATTGGGCGGCGGCATCACGATCCTCAGCAGTGAGGGAACGACTTTGAAGAGAAGACAGGGGGAAAGAATCCACCCCCATGGGTATTTTTGCTACGTACCGGGTTTAATACAAATTTGTATGGAAAGTGACCCATTTCTTATGCTCATCAATTCCTCTTCAACACAACAATGTCCAGATTGCCCAGTGCACTCGATCACAAGCACTACTGTAGAAGTAGGGAATCGTTGCCACTACCGTCTTTTCATAAGGCTGGACCTAGAGGCGCACACAGTGGCGTAACTACAACGTCTGGGGCCCGCGGCAAATTCGTATAAAGAAGCGCATCAGCGTCCTTTTTGCTTGGGGCCCCTGGCATTTTACCGCCCCTGCCACCCTATAGTTACGCCACTGGGCGCACAGTCTGGGGCTCTGTTCGAGAGTTAACAAAAGGAATTTCGAGTTATCAATCTTTTGGGGCCTCTGCAGGGCATGAGACCTGGGCACGGGCCCCGACGGAACTGATCGTTGCGTTTGAGAATGAGCAACTTGGTCGTCTACCGAATGCTTCCAATCATTCGTTTCTTAGATTAGTATATACTTACCAGAAATAATAATCGCGTCTCGTCGCGTCGTCCCTTACATTTAATTGCAGTAAAATTTAAATTATATTTATTTTCCAGCATCAGCTCTCGTAGGGAACGTCTGATGACACCCAAAACAACCTTTGAAGTGATATGAGGAGATATTCACTGCGTATATTCGATTTTGGACGTCAAATGATAGGATATCAACCAAAGTCCATGTTGATATGTCAGAGATAATTAGCTTTTAAAACGCATCATCATCATATCAACATCCGGATTCAGTGTCAGTAGTAAGATTATCAATCGATCCAGCGATAATATTGGCAAAGTACAGACAACAACACACTTAACTTACTAATTATTATTATTAATTATTATCTGTATATTTATTTTTATCTTAAGTTAGGTTTTTACAATATTAATATAAAAAGTAATAAAACAATATTAATACAAAATATAAAAACATTATAAAAACCTAACCTAGGGTGCCGCCGGCAGCGAGGCAAGGCCTAAGCTACCGGTGGTCAGGGCGACAGAGAAAGGAACCTCCTGACTATCCGAGCCGTGTCCAGGAGTACCGCCTTCTGTATCTGGCCCTTGACCCAACCACCTAGCGAGAGCCTTTTAAGGTGATGGTCAAGGCTCTTCGCTATTAAACCGTTTGCCGAAACGACTATCGGGACAGTGATCGTGGAATCAACAGGCCACATGGCGGTAACCTCGTGAGCCAAGTCAAGGTACTTGCTGACTTTGTCCTTCTCGGCCTTCACGAGGTTCACGTCATGGGGGATCGTGATGTCCACGAGCACTGCCTGGCGCTTCAATCGATCTATCAGCACGATATTAATTATTATTGTTATTATTATTAATTCACTAATTAATTATGCGTGGGAACTATAGCCCAAACCCGCCAATACACGGAGGATTCCTATGCCATGAGGCACGCCGAATTACGCGACAATTCAATAATAATAATAAAAAAAAACAACAACATACTTACTGAAATTGTAGCGAATTCGGAATAAAAAGGCTATAATAAGAATAATAATAAAAAAATACTATTATTATCCTGTATATTTTTATCCCAATTTAAATTTTTACAATTATTCATATGAAAAGTAATAAAACGATATTAATACAACAAATAAAAACATTATGAAAACCTAACCTAGGATGCCGCCGGCAGCGAGGCGAGGCCTAAGCTACCGGTGGTCAGGGCGACAGAGAGAGGAACCTCCTGACTATCCGAGCCGTGTCCAGAAGTACCGCCTTCTGTATCTGGCCCTTGACCCAACCACCTAGCGAGATCCTTTTAAGGCGATGGTCAAGGCTCTTCGCTATTAAACCGTTTGCCGAAACGACTATCGGGACAGTGATCGTGGAATCAACAGGCCACATGGCGGTAACCTTGTGAGCCAAGTCAAGGTGCTTGCTGACTTTGTCCTTCTCGGCCTTCACGAGGTTCACGTCATGGGGGATCGTGATGTCTACGAGCACTGCCTGGCGCTTCGATGGATCTATCAGCACGATATCAGATTTATTGGCGACAATAGTCCTGTCCGTGATGATAGATGGATCCCAATAGAGCGTGACACGACCATTTTCAAGAACTGGTGCAGGTGTGTACTTATAGTAGGGCACTTCGAAGTCCACAAGACCGAATAAAAGAGCAAGTTGCTGGTGAATAATCCTGGCTACAAGGTTATGTCTGTCTGTACAAGTACTCGCCGTTAGCAAGACTAGAACAACCAGAAATAATATGCCTGAGTGACTCTCCAGGACGGCGGCATGCCCGACAAATGTCGACCGTACTGTCCTTCAGGATATACCTTGGGTAGTTATTAGTCATGATAACTTCGTTCGCTATTGCACAGACAAAACCTTCGGTTTCCCCGAAGAGATCCCCGAAGAGCAGCAGTCTACATCGGGCCCCATGAGGGCTTTATAGGAACGCCCGTGTAGCTCCTTACTCTCCGATTCAGTCTTGCGATCCTCGGTGCTCCATACCTTAGGTCTGCGCCAGTTCTCTTTTGCCAAGGCGAGAGGGGTGAAGGATTTGTCCACCGCCACCATATCACGATGCATCCCACACTCGCTGTTCAGGAAATATTCCCTAAGTCTGTACACCTCACGGTTGTGGAGGTCCTGGGCATTTAAGAAGCCACGGCCTCCACATTTCCGTAGGATGTACAGTCTCATAACAGGCGAGCGTGGGTGTAGCATGCGACGCGTAGTGAGCAATGAACGAACATTTCGATCCAGGGCATTCAGCTCAGTCTGATTCCACCTTAGTATGCCAAAGGAGTATATGAGCAGGGGCATCTACCCAGGCGTTGAAGGCGCGCACCTTGTTGCCTCCTGACAAAAGACTATCGAGTACTTTTGTCAGGCACCCAAAGAAACGCTCCCTCACCATCTGTTTGATGTCCCTACCTTCAATACCCAAGGACTGTGACATACCAAGATATTTCTAGGTTTTAGTTTCGGAGATTGTTATTATTATTATTATTATTTATTATTATTAGTTCACCTTTGTGCATATATTTAAGGTATTTTTTGTGATTTGTCTCTGCTTCTTTATATTTGTACAATAAAGCATTTACTTACTTACTTACTTAATTACACATAATATTGTCACATATATAATACGAGCAACAGAAATGCTCACTTATGTGTGCTGGTTCCAGTACTTGCCTATTACGAGGCAATTCTTGTTTTTTTTTGTTTGAAAATATTCCTAATAATATCTTTGTGATAATGATATCGTGGTGTTTTGCTATGTCATCCATGTAGCATCCTCTGAATATAAATACTGGAACAGTGCGACCAACGTCCAACAGTCGGCTTTGACAGCTTTGTGGAGTAAATCGCGAGCTTTCAGTCCAGCAAAAGTAAGTACTTTTGCAAACTATATATTTTAAGGAGGTACCATAAGTAAAACTTGCTGAATATAGCCGTCTTGGTAAGCACACCATATTATTTTATAATTTGTTTCTCTCCCCAAAGCACGGTCATTTGTTAAGTATATTTCGTTCAGTCGTTCGTTTGCCATTCAGTATAATATATTAATAAATAATATACTATATAAACTATATTATAGTTAAATGGAAAAAAACATTCACCTTGCTACTCCGCTACTTAAGTAAGATGCTGTAAGTGGCGGAGTAGCAAGGTAAATTTTTCTTCATTGAAATGGACCTTCGCAAAGTTACAGTTAAATAATGTAATTACTGGTAGCTTTTTCCACATTTATAATGAAATGTGTATAATTAATTGAATAAACACACAAAATCTGCATGAATTAATAAAGTAACAACATTATTTTTGTAATGTAATCAATTAATGTTATAGTATTTAATTTGCTTTACAGATTTATATACAATGGTGAAAGCAACCAAATACGTCGTCAAGAACAACTTCAAGGGCTTGCCCAAACGAGAAGACTACGAGATTGTGGAGTACGAGCTTCCAGCGGTCAAGAATGGAGAGATCCTCGTCAAGACCGAGTGGCTCAGCGTCGATCCGTATTTGCAGTCGTACAATGCCAGTTGTACCGTCCCGTATGACCAATTTGGTTTTCAAGTCGCCTCAGTTGTACAAACTAAAGACCCTAGATACCCTGTCGGAACTAAAGTAGTGAGCCATGCTGGGTGGGCTGACTATAGCATCCTCACTACCGACAATGAAGGCAAGAATCCCAGGGATGTTGTGAGCAAGCTACCAGACTTAAAGGGGCTGTCACCTTCCTTAGGTATTGGGGCCGTAGGAATGCCCGGTGCGTCTGCATATTTAGCGTTACTTAATATTTGCAAACCGAAATCTGGTGAGACGGTAGTAGTTACCGGAGCCGCCGGAGCTGCTGGCTCAATAGCTGGCCAGATTGCGAAGATCAAAGGTTGCAGAGTTATCGGTTTTGCAGGCTCCGATGACAAAGTTAAGTGGCTGGAGAATGAACTAGGATACGACAAAGCGCTAAACTATAAGACAGTGGACGTCTTGAAGGCTCTGAAAGAAGCCGCTCCGAACGGAGTAGATTGTTACTTCGATAACGTAGGTGGAGAACTAAGTAGCCAGATCATGTCTCTAATGAACTCAAAGGGAAGAGTCTGTGTATTCGGAACTATCAGCTCCTACAACGATGGTATGCAGTTCAATCAACTGCCCAAGGCGACCATTTTACAACCAGCTATTCTTTTCAATGAACTGAAAGTGGAGGGCTTCATTATTTGGAATTGGGAATTGAAATTCTGGCACGAAGCATATGCTCAAATCATGGAGTGGATCAAGTCAGGGCAGCTGAAGGTGAAGGAACACGTCACTGAGGGTTTCCATAATGTTTTCGATGCATTCGTCGATATGCTGTCTGGCAAGAATTTTGGAAAAGCTGTGGTCAAAGTGTAAATGAGCTTACGTTTGTGAAAAACGTGTTGCAAGTCAAATGTGTGAATGGCACGAATATGATTTGAATTCTCGACATTGGATTCATTGCCATACTGGCTAGTAATTGTGGTCTAAATGCTAAATCGTTTGTCGCCTGCTGAAATCAATAAATGATTTTTTAAATAAATGTTTGTGTTTGTAACAAACTCAAACCACCTTTTTAATGCTTAAATTTATCTTTTTCTTCTTTGTGGCAATACAAGATTGTGACAAAATAAAACCGGAATAATTCCGAGTAAGTTCCGATGAACATTACAAGGTTGTTTTATTGAATCAGGCGTTACTTTGCGGAGGTCCATTTCAATGAACAAAAATTTACCTTGCTACTCCGCTACTCACGTGCAAGATAACCAAGCCTGTGTAAAATATAAATGTTCTTTATGCAATCCTTCCCTCCACTGCTGCCAATAAAACACATACAAATCCCACAAACTTAATTATCCCTTACACCACACAAACACTGACGCGTTTCGATCCCTCTACGGGATCATTATCAAAGTTTAATGAACACAACTGTTACACATGCAAACCATGTCATCTATTTCAGGCTTGGTTATCTTGCACGTGAGTAGCGGAGTAGCAAGGTAAATTTTTTGTTCATTACAAGGATGCTCTGAATTTTCTCATCACAACGCTAAAATATTCGGATTAATTTCGTCACACTTTTAAGTACGAGTAGGTACGCATTATATTATTAGCCGACAATGCTTGTAAAGATTTTAAAGCGCCTAGGAGTTTGCCAAGGCAATAAAAGTTGTTAAAGTAGGTAAAGGCGAACAATTCTATTAGGTCGAAAATTTCAAGTTTTGATAGTGTTAAAAAGGTTATATTAGAAAAGCTTAACTATGTGAGTTAAGTAAAAGAGTAGAGTAAAAATAGAATTTAGTTCGCAGTAATGTCTTTGTAGAGCAGGCACTGGTTGCGGTGCATCAGTATTTTTAAATCGTCCAAATACAATTTTTTTAGGGTTCTGCACCTTAAAAGAAAAAAGATTATACTGTAAGGGAAGTGATAATCACTCTTATTTTGTGAGTGCCTCCTGCCTCCCCCAGATAAGAAACAGTTTTTATATTTTCCAGTATTTTATTGTGTTGTATCATAATTATTATTCATTAAATATAAAAACACTATTATTTGTACATCCATTAGTTAGCCAATTAAAAAAAACCTGAAATATCGTACTGTGTTATTCAGTCACGATAACCCAACCACCTGGTACCTACCTAATAAACAAAAAATATATAGCAAACAATTAAAATTAAAATATAAGAATTCATACTGTATTTTAAACCATAAATGGATAAATCAATTGAATGACAAATTTAAAAATTAATTTTACTTATAAAAACGGAAACGGAGGTATTTTGAACAGTTAAAATATAAAAAGTGACCCTGTTTTGCTCCGAAATATAATATTTAAGATTAAAAATATTTAAACTTTCACAACTGCCTTCCCAAAGTTTTCTCCAGTCATCATTTTTGTAAATGCGTCAAATACATTATCAAAACCATCGGTCACATGTTCCTTAGCTATCGATTTCCCTGAATTGATCCACTCCACAAGTACAGCAAATGCTTCTGGCCAGCGTGACACCCAATACCAAATTTCGAACCCTTCTATCTTAATCTGCATGGGAATTATAGTTGGTTGCAAGATAGTCGCCTTCGGTGGGTTTTCAGGATCATCGTTGTAAGAACTAATGCTTCCAACAACAGCGACTCTCCCATGCGTTCTCCTCTGGCGGATGATCTGGCTGCTTATCTCTCCACCTATGTTATCAAAGTAACAGTCCACGCCATCTGGAGCTAACATCTGTAGTCTTATAATTAACTAGCTGTTGCCCGCGACTTCGTCCGCGTGTGTTTTTGTGATACTTACGGCTTTTCTCGATATCAAAATTATTATTATTATTATGACTATTAACTTCGTCACGTGAACCACTGAAAGTGTGTACGAAACTATATACTTTTAGAATTACGTCATGAAAATAATAATTTGTGACACGGAATCTTGAAAAAAAAAACAGGTGTGAACTGGTTAATGACTCATCACACTTATTTATACCTTATTTTACAAAATAGTTTAATTTATAGTTTTGTTTCTAGTTTCTTTATTCAAAAAAAGCTAAGTACAGTTTTAGTTACCTACATCACTATTAATTTCGCCGAACTATGATGCTTATTGGCGAATACTGCGCTCACTTTAACGATATTTTGTACCCTGATTAATTTAAAAAAATAAATATATTCTAATCAAATAATAGGTACATAAATGTTGACCTGTTTTTACCTTACGACTAACAATTCATTTACTAATCCGTTTTAATTAATATTTTGCGACTCAATTTTTTCTAGCAGAAGTTTTTTTATTTATTTTCTGGTTTAAGTAGGTAGCTACAGATTATTAACACTTATTATCTTTATCTACAAATTAATTACCTACAGAGGCCTTACCATGACGTCGTAATGCGATTCAGTTAAGGTTCGCTCGCTGTCAGATTCATACTAAAAGCACAAACTTTTTTCACAATAAAATTCTGACATGTTCGTAGCGCAGACGTAAACGCGCCTTTTGATTTTGATTTTTTTAGGTAAAGATATTAAGAGCATACACCCAAGCGTTTCACGCTGCCCCATAATATATCAGGTTAATAAGAGTGCGTTCAAAAACCGAACGCGTTGTGAATAATAGCACATAAATAAAAACAAAGTAACGGTTTTGCATATTGAACTTTAGGTGTTAGGTAAAGAACACAATTTAGGACGCCAATTTAGGTTGATTTAGGTTTGACGAAAATGTCTTCGTTGAAAAATACCTGTACAGCATGTAATTATTTTATTAATGTTTTTTCACAATTGACACAGTTTTCCGGCTTTATGTCTTATGTACATTCGCATCTATCTATTTTCTCCGTAGTATGCTAAAACAGGTATTTCTTTATTTTTATTACTAAGTATTTATTCTGAGTTTCATGATTCTAGAACAATCTAATTTTATTTTTTCATACAAACTTTAACCCCCCTTTTCACCCCCTTTTTCCAAAAAAATCCAAAATTTCTGTAGCCTATATCCTATTCTGAATTTATTGAAATAGATTTGTGAACATTTCAACAATATCCGTTCAGTAGTTTTTACGTGATGCTCAGTCAAACAAACAAACAAACAAACAAACAAACAAAAATTTTAAAAATTGTTTTAATATGTTCAGTTACCGATTTTAAGTCACCCTGGTCGGTTTTTTTTTTTAAATCTTCAATGTACAGATTTTTTGGTCTCAACGATTTTATTATATGTATAGATGACTTTGTCAAATCCTAGATCGTTCTCCAACCACTTCACCTTGTCATCAGAGCCAGCAAAGCCGATCACTTTGCAGCCTTTGATCTTGGCAATCTGTCCAACTAACGAGCCCACCGCTCCGGCGGCGCCAGTCACGACAACCGTCTCGCCAGCTTTAGGCTTGCAGATTTCAAGAAATGCAAAGTATGCCGTAGCTCCTGGCATGCCAATGGCTCCCGTAGCCAATGACTGCGGAAGACCTTTTAAATTTGGCATCTTGTATACTCTATCCATGATTGTCGGGTTGTCATTGGCATTTACAATACTGTAATCGCACCAACCCTTGTGAGAAACAACCTTAGAGCCTTCTGGGAATGTAGGGTCCTTAGATTCCAACACCACACCGACTTGGAAACCAAATTGATCGTAAGGAAGAGCCATACGTCCGTTGTGGATCCTCAAGTACGGGTCGACGCTGATCCACTCGGTCTTGACCAAGATCTCTCCATTTTGGATAGGAGGTAACTCGGTTTCTACCACTTCGAAATCATCTCTCTTTGGCATGCCAACGAAGTGCTTCTTTACGACATACTTCCTTGCCTTCACCATGGCGATTACTTACAGCAGCTCTGATTCAAACTGATGGAAATTTGGTTGACAAGTGTTTATATAATTACTAACAAACTATTTGGAAAGTACACCGATAGTGGATAAGATAATGTAGAGCAGTAAATATTTTAAACAAGATATTAATACTTTGATGACACAATGTGTTGCAATAGTTTAATTAATCGTAGGTGCTGTGTCGTTCGTAACTTAGGTTCCAAGATATACAGGGTGTCCCAGAAAGTAGAGTTAAGCGAAAGTCCTGACGCAGAGCAACTCAAGGGGCATCCGAATCACCCCCATGTATGTTCCGCGATTTTTCGTAGTTTAGGAGTTATGTATGTATGTATGTATAACTCTTTATTGTTCATAAAACACAAGAAAAAGATGGCCTTTTTTCACATTTTCTATTAATCTACGACCACGGAGACAGTTTTGCTCACTTTGACTGCAATAATTGAGATAATTGGTTGTTTGTTTTTTTAACGAGTAGCTGAATAGTACACACAGCAAAGCGAATCGGTGGGCACCCCAGTTATCCACGTGTGTCATTCTATACACACATCCGCACTTATCCGCTGCCTTATTACGCACACAACAAAATGCCCTATCTGTGCTAATTGTGTTTTCTGACTACCTTCACGCATAGTTATTCAAACCTGCTGGTATTTTGTTCAATGGAAGCATAATTTTGCCACCAGTATTATAAGCGTGGTGGCTCAGGTGTATTGACCTAGGGTTATGAAACCTAAAGAACCGGGTTCGAATCCTGCACAAGTGTATCTTTTTTGTTTTCAATTTTAAATTACTAATCTCAAAATAAACTCATGTTTACCTAAAACAAGAAAAAAAGGACGTAAAAGAATAAAACAATAAAATGTAATTATTGGTTCAAATTGTTTATTGCAACATTTAATTTTTATTGTATTAGCCTCTATTTGTGTTATTATTATTATTACCAAAAGTAATTAAATTAGCTAAATAAAACTGCACACTTTTCCTTATAGAATAATATTCATAAAATAACACACACTTTAGAGGCCAGTATGATTTTATGTTTACTAAAAAGTCTTATGTCACTAACATAATAATTATCTTGCAAATTGAATACACAACCATAATAGGGCTATTTTTAAGATGACACATAATTAATATCTTAAATTCTGGTTTATTAGGTTTAAGTCTGATAAAGATAAACGAAACGTTTTATTTGCGGACGTGTAAGTCAGTGGTGAAATGAATAGACATGTTAAATGACAGCCATTAACAATAACATCATTTCACACTGGGTTATAATCTCCACTTTGAAGCGACTAAGCTACCTATCTCGATTTGGTTTGGATTTGGACACCAGGGCCCATCGATGAGATCCAACCCCATAGCCTAAAGTAACACTGCCACTCGTTCTGCACTGTAAAACATTACTGTGTTTATATATTTAATTAAGTTAATATATTTCGTCTTCATCACTAAAAATCACTACATTTGACTTTGATTGATGTAATAATCAAAGTCAAGATATTCACGAGCAAAGGTTTCTTCTATGCTGGTCCGTTAAAGCATGTTTTTTGCTGGTCTACGGCATGGTTTCGCACAGGTTGCAACGTAGCATTGTGTCTTGTTGCTGTGAAATGGGTCACTAGCGGGTGCGGCAACTACATAATGTCCAAATCAAATGGCAGGAGATGAGGCTTCAGGTTTAGGCCCAGAACGAATATTTTTATCGTGTCCGAAGTCTGCGTAAGGGTGAATCCATAATGGCACAGTCTTCCGCTGCAAAATAAATGAAGTTTAAATAAAAACATTTTTCGTCAAAGAAAGTTGTTTAAAACGTTACCGATAAAATAATAAGTCATTGTTTTTAACACCGTTTGTCTACTTACCCATATCAAAAAACGCCTAGCGATTTCTTATATAAATAGTTATATTGTTTTGCTCTTTTCAACAAAGATAAATGAAAATCCATGTTTTAAAATTAAACAGTTCGTAAGTATAACACACGGTTCATCCCGCAGCTAATAATGGCTGCCAGCGGTGACAGTTGTTGTTTGTTCACAAAATCATATTATTAGAAATTTGAGGGTAGAAAACACTTTATATTGTTTAAGACGATACCGACCAAAATAGCCATCAGCTAGCAACTCTTAAACTCCGGTAAAAAGAGTCATACCTATTAATAATTATATTAAAAGAAAACACAATGCGTTTGCGTTTTTAACATATTATATAAGAGTCAAATTAAACATACAATAGACTGCAACCACCATAAAATTAAATAGTTACGGAAAAAAATAAATTATAATTTCAACCTTATTTCAAAGCTCATAAAACAGCTATTTACACAAATTGCAATACAGTAGTCGCAGATTGAACATAATTCATACATTCACCATGTAACTTGCATACCTCGGTGGCCTAGCGGTCAAAGACAGGTCGAAGATTTGACTTCTGCTTTAGTGAACCGGGTTCGTATCCGAAGAAAACGGAATATAAAATAGTAATAATAAAATGACATTTTTGGATGTTATTTCGATGGCCGTGCTGGTTGTGAGGAATATTGGTTTGGAATTGGAATCTCAGACTTGTTGAGAAATAATAATATAACATCGTCGCATCAGTGAGATGGTAACTACTCTTCGCTAGTAATAATAGTTCAATGCGTGGGATTGCATAAATTTGAAGATTCAAGGTCGAAGGAACCTTCGATTCGGTTCTCTCGCTTACACTGGGGATGACAGTATCCAATGTAAGATTAGGTAAAATATTTTTAGGACAGTCTAAATAAAAAAAATACTTTTACATTATTTTTGTAGAAGTAACTGAAACCGGAGATATTGCATTTTCAGCCTTTGAGTGTGACACGATACCGGCGGGGATTATTTTCATTTAATTTGTAATTATTTTTTACTTAATTTATTATAAACTAACTTAAATAGTTGTAACTTTCTTCATTGTTATTTTATAGTTAGTTGTTGTTTATTCAATAAACAGGTAATTTACAGTGACATTGCTCATTCATCTTGTTGCTAAAAAATCTGTACTTAGGGGGTAGATTTTATGATCGAACTCACTCACACATTCACATGTCATAGATTCTACTTAACGTTCATGTCGATACTCAACACGCATAGACGTGTGCGTGGCTGTGCTAACCGCATTATTTTGCTGTGTGTACATGCATGTATTTCATTTTAAATAAACAAACAATAAACATCGTTGACCGTTTGGGCAAAAAAAATATCGAATCACAAAAAGTGACTAAATTTTGACTGTAGTTCAGACTTTGAAGTGATACTTGGTATTTGCCCGACATGTTCCTTGAGGACGGGATAGGAAATAATGACTTTATATTTTGGAGAAATGGATGAAGGTGATATGTCGCGGACGAAGTCGCGGGCAAAAGCTAGGACGAAAGTCACTTAATGAGCATAGTACGTTAATGTACGTGCAAGTACGAGACGTTAATATAGATACGTACCTATATGTGCTTAACTCGTTCATGTCATTTTGATAGTTTATCGATGGAACAGGGTGACAAAAATTATACTGATTAAGAATCTAGCTTATTTGGTGTAAAAGCGATGGGATTGTTATTATTAAATCAAATTAAAGTTGACAGCAAAAGTAATTTGTTCTCACCCCTAGTCACAATTACTACTAGCAATAACCATCGCGGATCGCTACCACCATCTTACTCGCTAATCCTGCCGCTAAGTAGCAGTGCTTGCACTGCTGTGTTCCGGTGTGGAGAGTAAGACAGCCGGGGAAATTACGGGCACAAGAGGCATGTCATCTTAATCCTCTAGGTTGGCAACGCATCTGCAAGCCCTCCGGGGTTGCGGGTGTCTATGGGCAGTGGTGATCACTTACCATCAGGTGACCCACTTGCTCGTTTGCCTTCCTATTAATACAAAAAAAAAAAAAAAAAAAAAAACCTTGCTGGTAAATAATGTATACCTATCATAATTTAATATAAATTTTTCTAATTTGTATTCTACCTACAAAGTATCATTACTTTAGGGCAAAAATGGCAAGCAATTATAATACTCTTATTAAGAATTAGTACCTGGATGACCCGGTTTTTTTGGCACGTTTTCCAACAATGAAACCTAGCTAGATCAATTTATCGCTCCGGAAACCCCCTGCATATCAAATTTCATGAAAATCGTTGGAGCCGTTTCCGTTATATATTTATATTTATACAAGAATTGCTCGTTTAAAGGTATTTAGATTAGATTAGATAGACACATGTACAAAAAATTTATCTTTTTCGGAATATCTAGTCCAGACAACACCAATTATTATCATAAGGTTTCCGTTTAAAAATATAATATAGATAACGTCGCAGTCCGTTTAGTAGAGTTGATTACCACCCAAAATTTAATAAAAAAACATCTATTAACAAAGAATATTCAGTTTAGTGAATTCACAACTTTTTGTTAAGGACTTGAACTGAATGAAATAGGATCGCGTTCCGTCATTTTTGTTGAGCCTACTCTGGTTTGCTATTGATGGAGAGGATTTAAATTAGTATTCACTCATCTTAACCACACCATGCGATTTCCGGGATTTTTCTTGTAAGCCTGAATAAAACTGGGCTGTGTATTCCAAATCTGTGGTTGCGACTAATAGGGTCTCAGTTCAGCGGAATTACCGAGAACAGATATAGAACTAAGGGAACGAGGATGATGAAACGAAAATTCAACAATTATTGGGATAAAATAATGATCATTATTGAAACAGACCTTTTTTTCAGATGTTTATGTTACTATCAAATACAATGTCAAATATAAACAAATGAGTCAAAATATATGTCACATGAATGCAAACAAAACACAGATTTATTTCATGAGTGCATAATTTCCAATTTATTAGATTAAGATATAGGAAAAATTGCACCTTTCGTATTAAACTTTGACCACGGCTTTTCCAAAGTTGTCACCGGCCAACATGCCCACGAAAGCGTCAAAAAGATTTTCAAAGCCTTCAGTGACAAGCTCATTTGCTTTCAACTGCCCACTTCGGATCCATTCTGATATCTCCGCAAACGCTTCCGGCCATCGGTCCGCCCACCGCGACGAGATAAGTCCTTCCACCTTCAGTTGTTTAGCCAAAAACACGGGCTGCACATCAGTGACTTTAGCGCGATTCTTTGCATCTTCATTATAATTACTTATACTTCCGCACACAGCCACCCTACCAAACACCTTCATTTTAGATACAATTTCGCTAAACGTTTCACCACCTACGTTGTCGAAGAAACAATCGATTCCTTCGGGAGCTGCTTCTGAAAGCGCTGTCACATTGTTAACTTTCTTGTAGTTGAAAGCTTTGTCAAAACCTAATTCCTTTTCTAACCATTCCACTTTTTTATCTGAACCTGCAAAGCCGATTACTTTACAGCCTTTAATCTTAGCAATCTGACCCACTACAGACCCCACGGCGCCAGCGGCACCCGTCACCACAACAGTTTCTCCAGCTTTAGGCTGGCAGATTTCAAGGAATCCAAAGTAAGCGGTGGCTCCTGGCATTCCAACAGCTCCAATGCCATGGGATTCAGACAATCCTTGTAAATCAGGTAATTTGTAGATAGGCACATCAATTACAGCGCTTAGCTTATTTGCATTCTCGACGTAATAATCTGTCCACCCTTTGTGGGACACAACTTTTGCTCCGACCGGGTATTTCGGGTTTTTAGATTCTTCAACTACTCCTACTTGGTAACTGAATTGGTCGTATGGAAGCGGTATGTTTTTATTGTAAGCTCTTAAGTAAGGGTCTACACTGATCCACTCGGTCTTAACTAGGATGTCTCCTTCCTGAAGAGGCGGTAGCTCGTAAGATACCAGTTCATAGTCACTTCTTTTAGGTACACCCTCGAAGTATTGTTTGACGACGTACTTTCTTGCTCGCACCATAGTTGAAACTGAAATTAAAGTTAATGTGAAACAAGCAATATTTTATCATATGAGAGTCAGACTCGTGCACAAAGGGTTGAAAAATAAAATAAAAATTAATAATAATTTATTTTATTTATACTGCCCACAATCATGCTAAACGTAGCCTTATTTCTTGTTAACTTAGGCTCCGTCTACCCCCTAAGGGGTATAGAAGTGATCTGTGTATGTACGCACATTGAACGTAAAACAACTAAATGTTTTTAAAAATCATATATATGTCGGCGCAGGGCGTTCTTAAGTGTGTAGCGATTGCTACAAGCGCAGGCGACACGCATTCCTAGTTCAATGTTTACATTAACAACATAAATCTTGATTGTAATTTGGACACAGAGAAGTCTTTGTCCGTAGAAACGGGGCAGTGTGAGGTGTTTAAAGTAAACACTGCTGAACGTAGCCGTGGGTCTGAGTGTGGAATGAAATTTGATACATGTGCTTTTGTTCTGAATCCTCTGGGGCATTCAGAATCGATCTATGGTTGAGACGGGACGTGCGCGCCCTGACCGTGCTGTGTGAAATACCACTTGACGTGACCCACGGATTCGTTTCCGTTTCAATTAGAGTTCTTAGTTTAAAAGCTGCTTAGTGTTAAGACTTTACGAACCTGTTTTATAAAGTTAGTTAAGTGACTGAGTGACATTTATTTTAGTGCTACTGACACTGTTGTGCGGTTTGATTTTTGTCGTAATTATAATTGTTGAAATTGGACTTGTGTGCGTGATTGTACCCATTATTCCGCCCACTATACATGGATCACAGAAGCAACACTTCTGACGCTCTGGCGGCCCAAGCCACGACATCAGAAGCGGGATACGCGCCTCAAGAACCAGATCGGGAGGAACCAAGAATGGAAACTTCTGTTTCTATGGAGTTGTATTATCAAAAAATGCTGAAACAGCAAAGTGACCAAATAGATAAACTGATTCAAGCTTTGAAGCAGCCTACAAGTACGGACGTTAAAAGAACCAGCTTTCCGGAATTCAATCCAGATAAAGGCGATGTGCAAGCGAAGGCTTGGTGTGATACGGTGGCGTTGTGCATGGAAGAAAAGCCATTGACAGGAAGTAATCTGATTATATCTCTGAGCAGTGCTCTTAAGGGGTCATCGTCATCGTGGTTTTCCCAAATAAGTTATTCTGGCATGGACTGGAGCCATTTCCGGGAAATCTTTTTACAAAGATTCGATACTAATGAGACTTCTGCAGCTGCTCTAGTGCGAATCAATACTATGGTACCAACCGATGGCGAATCAATGTCGGCATTTGCCAGTCGGACGTTGACATCGTTAATGGCAATGTGGAAGAATCTCCCTTTAGAGGAAATTGCTGTCTCCACTGTTTTGGCCCGTTGCGTCCAATTAGAACCACGAATGCAACGACTGGCATACACAACCGAGATTAAAGACAGAACATCTATGCAACGGGAACTCATGGCGTTTTCTTATAGAAAACGTTCGTTTAATGACCGTGGACCAAGTGAAGCAGCAAAGCGGATGAAAACAGTTACGTGTTACTCCTGCGGGCAGATTGGTCATAAATCTACCGAATGTGAACAACGAAACTCTAAAATGAAAACAATGAAACCAGTTTTCAATAACAACAAGCAAGTGAATAAGCATGAAGTGCCGAAGAGGTCCGTGACTTGTTTTAAATGCGGGCAAGTTGGCCATATTGCTCCTCAGTGCGCTGGTCGTCGAGCACCTTCGTCGCAGTCAGCCAGTACGAGTGGCAATGGCCATGGCAAGTCTTCAGCTGACGAGCACCGGCGGGTGGACGTCTGCAGCGTCAAGCCTGTGTCGTCACAGCTTACTCATTCTGGTCAGTCGTTAGATTTTTGTTTTGATTCTGGCGCCGAATGTTCTCTGATTAAAGAAACTTTAGCAAACAGATTTCGAGGTAAACGTTTTGGGTCTTTGGTTACATTGTTGGGCATTGGTAATGCCGATGTTTGCAGTACTTGTCAGATATTGTCTGAAGTTTGCATTGACAATAATATGATTGAGTTGCTTTTTCATGTTGTTCCTGATGATGTTATTCATTATGATATAATGATAGGCAGGGATTTGATTACCCAAGGCTTTACAGTTGAGATTTCTAATGATTGCTTTGGTATAAAGAAATCTAAAGTTGTCAACCTCTGTGAAGTTGGTAAGCCTATATGTGAATTTAAAAATCTTGACACAGATGTTAGCGGTGAGCATCGCGTATTCTTAATAAATGTTTTAAAAAAATATCGTACGTCGTTTGTTGAAGGTACGCCTAGCGGGCGTGCTAACACTGGTGAAATGGAGATAAAGCTTATAGATCCGAATCGAACAGTTCAACGACGACCTTATAGATTGAGTCCTGATGAGAAACAAGTTTGTCGTGATAAAATAAAAGAGCTCTTGGAAGCTAATATTATTAGACCAAGTTCTTCTCCGTTTGCGAGCCCCATACTTTTAGTTAAAAAGAGAGATGGCTCAGATAGACTTTGTGTTGATTATAGAGAACTTAATCGCAACACTATACCTGATAGATTCCCATTGCCTCTTATAAGCGATCAAATTCAACGTCTCAAAGGTGCAAATTATTTTACAATTCTTGACGCCGCATCCGGTTTTCATCAGATTCCGGTTCACAAAGACTCTATCGAGCGTACGGCGTTTGTGACACCGGAGGGTCAGTATGAATACTTGACCATGCCGTTTGGTTTACGTAATGCACCATCAGTTTTTCAAAGAGCTATGTACAAAGCTCTTGGTGATCTTGTAAATACATTCGTTGTCTGTTATTTGGACGACATAATGATCGTGTCTGAGACTGTGGAAGAAGGATTGGAGAGGCTTGAAGTAGTATTAAATACGTTGAGACTGTCTGGAATCTCTTTGAATTTTAAAAAATGTTCGTTTTTGAAAACTCGAGTAGAATATTTAGGTTATGAAGTCACATGTGGAGCAATCAGACCAAACTCACGCAAAGTTGTGGCTCTTACTAATTTGCCTCCTCCAGGAACAGTAACGCAAGTACGGCAATTCATTGGCTTGGCTTCATATTTTCGACAGTTTATTCCCAAATTTTCTCAACTGTCGGCACCACTTTATAAACTTATTACAGGAAAAGGGAAAGTTGAGTGGAAGCCTAAGCACGAAGAGATACGTCAAAAAATTATAGCATACCTAACTAATGAACCAGTTCTGATGATTTTTGATCCTAGTTATCCAATTGAGTTACATACTGATGCTAGTGCAGAAGGTTATGGTGCAATGCTTTTGCAAAAGAAGGACGGTAAATCTCATGTTGTAGCATATTACAGCAAAAAGACATCTGACGCAGAATCTCGCTACCATTCGTACGAACTAGAAACCTTGGCAGTTGTTAATGGAATAAAACACTTTCGTCATTTCTTGCAAGGTAGACAGTTCACGGTAGTAACTGATTGTAATTCACTACAAGCTTCACGCACAAAGATCGACTTAACACCTAGAGTTCATAGGTGGTGGGCTTTCTTGCAGTCGTTTGATTTTGATATCGTTTATAGAGACGGTAAACGAATGGGTCATGTTGATTTTCTTTCACGAAACCCTTTGCCGAATAAAGATATGAAACAAAAAGTTCAAGAAAAACGTGTCAATCTGTTAGAGATTTCAAAAAATTGGTTGCATGCTGAACAACAACGTGATCCTGAGATTATTGAAATTGTTTCAAAATTAAATAATGACGAAATTACGCAAAATCTTTCAAATACGTACCAAATTATTTCCGGTGTTCTGCATCGAAAAATACAACGCAATGGTAGGTCACGTAACTTACCAATTGTACCACGAGCCTTTTGCTGGTCTGTGATAAACCATATTCACGAGTCAATCATGCATCTCGGGTGGGAAAAGACTTTAGAGAAAGCATTCGATTTTTACTGGTTTCCGAATATGCGAAAATACGTACGAAAATTCGTTGAAAACTGCATCACGTGCAAATTGTCTAAATCAAAATCCGGTAAAATACAAGCCGAACTTCACCCAATACCGAAAGTCTCAGTTCCGTGGCATACCATTCACATTGATGCTACCGGCAAACTTAGCGGACAACAGAATTCTAAAGAGTATATTTTCGTACTTATCGATGCATTTACTAAGTACGTAATGTTGCGTCATTCCTCGCATATTGACGCGTCAAGTGCTATTGATGCTTTGAATTTTGGAGTAAGCTTATTTGGTGCACCAACAAGAATAATTGCGGATCAAGGTCGATGCTTTGCAAATAAAAATTTCCGTGCCTTTTGCAATAAACATAACATTCAACTTCATTTAATTTCCACTGGAACATGTCGCGCCAATGGTCAAGTTGAACGTGTCATGAGTACACTAAAGAATATGCTCACTGCGGTTGAAGTTAAAAAAGATAGAACATGGCAGGATGCTGTTGATGACGTACAGCTTGCTTTTAATTGTACAGTTAATCGGGTAATCAAAGCTAGTCCTCTGGAGCTACTTATTGGCAAGGTAGCACGACCTCTGTCGCTACTTGCATTGGGTAATCAGGACCAAGACGAAGTAGATATTGTTGAGATCAGAGAACAGGCGGTCAGTTGTATAAATGAGAATGCTCGTAAAGATAAAGAGCGGTTTGATAGTAAAAAGGCTAAAGTTTCTAAGTTCACTGTTGGTGATTTTGTTTTAATTGAGAACCATGAGAGGAATCAAACTAAGCTAGACCCAAAGTTCCGGGGTCCATTTAAGATAGTTGAATTGCTCGATGGAGACAGATATCTTTTGAAGGCTATTGATAGCAACAGAACTTACAAATATGCGCACGAAAGGTTGCGTGCGATGCCAGATTGCTACGTTCCCACAGAGCTAGAAGCTAGTTCTATTGTTGATGAGTGTGAGGACCAGTCAGGATCAGCCCTTGTCGGCGAGGTGTAGTTGTGACACATGCTCGCTAGTGTGTAGTTGATACACATGGTTTTGATAATCGTTAATACAACGATTTGTGCAAATTTGCTGGCGTGTTTGATACACATTGTTTTAATAATCGTTGATACAACTATTTGTGCTTTTGCAGCGTCATCTACTGACTTGATCATTAGCCGTAGGTCAAATTCCAAACCCAGTCTAGCTGGTACGGAGACTGCGCGGTGTGGTGATAAGCAGGAGGGTCACGGTTGCATTGGTATTGTTGTTGTCTGTAAGGACTGTGAGACTTAGTCATGTGATACTTTGTTGTGACTGTGGAAAATGTCACGTTGGGCTGAATCTGATCTGTATCCTGTGATAATGCTTAGCCGCTGTTGACGATAAGATACGTCATGAATTTTGGGAACCTACCAGTTTGTCATCGTTGTGCCCTGATGGCAGGATAGCCGAACAAACTGTACTGTCTGGAGAATCTTTCTTTGCAGATGTTCTGTGAAGTTTTTCTGGCACACGAGGACGTGTGACAGTCAGGATCGCCGTGTCGGCGCAGGGCGTTCTTAAGTGTGTAGCGATTGCTACAAGCGCAGGCGACACGCATTCCTAGTTCAATGTTTACATTAACAACATAAATCTTGATTGTAATTTGGACACAGAGAAGTCTTTGTCCGTAGAAACGGGGCAGTGTGAGGTGTTTAAAGTAAACACTGCTGAACGTAGCCGTGGGTCTGAGTGTGGAATGAAATTTGATACATGTGCTTTTGTTCTGAATCCTCTGGGGCATTCAGAATCGATCTATGGTTGAGACGGGACGTGCGCGCCCTGACCGTGCTGTGTGAAATACCACTTGACGTGACCCACGGATTCGTTTCCGTTTCAATTAGAGTTCTTAGTTTAAAAGCTGCTTAGTGTTAAGACTTTACGAACCTGTTTTATAAAGTTAGTTAAGTGACTGAGTGACATTTATTTTAGTGCTACTGACACTGTTGTGCGGTTTGATTTTTGTCGTAATTATAATTGTTGAAATTGGACTTGTGTGCGTGATTGTACCCATTATTCCGCCCACTATACATGGATCACAGAAGCAACACTTCTGACGCTCTGGCGGCCCAAGCCACGACATATATATATATATATATTGTTAATTTATTATTATTTCTGTATATTTATTTTTATCTCAGGTTAGGTTTTTACAATATTCATATAAAAAGTAATAAAACAATATTAATACAAAATATAAAAACATTATAAAAACCTAACCTAGGGTGCCGCCGGCAGCGAGGCAAGGCCTAAGCTACCGGTGGTCAGGGCGACAGAGACAGGAACCTCCTGACTATCCGAGCCGTGTCCAGGAGTACCGCCTTCTGTATCTGGCCCTTGACCCAACCACCTAGCGAGAGCCTTTTAAGGTGATGGTCAAGGCTCTTCGCTATTAAACCGTTTGCCGAAACGACTATCGGGACAGTGATCGTGGAATCAACAGGCCACATGGCGGTAACCTCGTGAGCCAAGTCAAGGTACTTGCTGACTTTGTCCTTCTCGGCCTTCACGAGGTTCACGTCATGGGGAATCGTGATGTCTACGAGCACTGCCTGGCGCTTCGATCGATCTATCAGCACGATATCAGGTTTATTGGCGACAATAGTCCTGTCCGTGATGATAGATCGATCCCAATAGAGCGTGACACGACCATTTTCAAGAACTGGTGCAGGTATGTACTTATAGTAGGGCACTTCGAAGTCCACAAGACCGAATAAAAGAGCAAGTTGCTGGTGAATAATCCTGGCTACAAGGTTATGTCTGTGCAAGTACTCGCCGTTAGCAAGACTAGAACAACCAGAAATAATATGCCTGAGTGACTCTCCAGGACGGCGGCATGCCCGACAAATGTCGACCGTACCGTCCTTCAGGATATATCTCCGGTAGTTATTAGTCATGATAACTTCGTCCGCTATTGCACAGGCAAAACCTTCGGTTTCCCCGAAGAGATCCCCGAAGCGTAGCCAGTTCACCGACGCGAGCAGGTCTACATCGGGCCCCATGAGGGCCTTATAGAACCGCCCGTGTAGCTCCTTACTCTCCCATTCAGTCTTGCGATCCTCGGTGCTCCATACCTTAGGTCTACGCCAGTTCTCTTTTGCCAAGGTGAGAGGGGTGAAGGATTTGTCCACCGCCACTACATCACGATGCATCCCACACTCGTTGTTCAGGAAATATTCCCTAAGACTGTACACCTCACGGTTGTGGAGGTCCTGGGCATTTAAGAAGCCACGGCCTCCACATTTCCGTGGGATGTACAGTCTCATAACAGACGAGCGTGGGTGTAGCATGCGACGCGTAGTGAGCAATGAACGAACCCTTCGATCCAGGGCATTCAGCTCAGTCTGATTCCACCTTAGTATGCCAAAGGAGTATATGAGCAGGGGCATCACCCAGGCGTTGAAGGCGCGCGCCTTGTTGCCTCCTGACAAAAGACTATCGAGTACTTTTGTCAGGCGCCCAAAGAAACGCTCCCTCACCATCTGTTTGATGTCCCTACCTTCAATACCCAAGGACTGTGACATACCAAGATATTTGTAGGTTTCAGTTTCGGAGATAGATCTGAGGGACATTGTCTCAGAAAGTTGTAAGTTCGGTGAATTTACAACTTGCCCCCGCTGCACATGTATGACTGCACACTTATCTACACCAAACTCCATTTTGATGGCATTACTGAAAACTTCTGTTGTTTTCAATAACTCCAACAAGTTGTGGTTGTTTGGTGCAAATAGCTTAAGGTCATCCATATAAAGCAGATGAGAAATGACCTCACCCCCTCTCCGGAGCCGGCAACCTAGCCCTGAATCCGCCAGCAAAGTACTGAGCGGATTCAGTGCTAGGCAGAACCATAATGGACTTAGACTGTCACCCTGGAAGATCCCGCGCTCAATCCTTATGAAGTCCTGCGGACCAGGAGGGTCATCACTGCCACCCGGTTGACGAAGGACTGTGGTCCACTGCCTCATGCACGCGCTTAAGAAGGATCTTAAAGCTGCATCAACTTTATACAGCTCTAAGATCCTCCTCAGCCATGAGTGAGGCACCGAATCATAGGCCTTCTTGTAGTCAATCCAGGCAGCAGAGAGGGACCCTCTGTTCTGCCGGACTCGTTGGCAAATAGTCATGTCTATGAGGAGGAGCTCTTTAGTACCACGGGACCCAACCTTACATCCATTTTGAGCGGGGGCCAAAATGTCGTTAGCAACGATGTGCGCGTTAATTTTTGCTCTCAAAATGGATGTAAGGAGTTTGTACAGTGTGGGTAAACACGTAATGGGTCTATAGTTTTTCGCTTCCATGGTACTACCGGACTTATAGAGCAGGAAGGTTATACCGGTTGTTAAAAGAGGTGGTAGGGAACCGAGCTCGAGGGTTTGCTGGAATTGCATTATTATTATTATTATTATTATTATTATTATTATATTTAAAATATTTTCTTGACTGTTTTTTACAAGCTTCTTTTATTTACTTGGTATCTTGACCTGCCTGTTGATGTTTATTTTCTTACCCAACAGCGTACTCTTCGAGTGAATCGAATGACGATAAAACAATGTTCGCATTCGTTTTATATCGATATTTTATCCTAAGCGATGACTTTCAACATGACGTTAACAAGAATGACTCGATAGTATATATGGTTTTATCGTGCGTCGATTAAGTCCGAAACGCATTTGAAACTTGACAGGGATCTCCCATTCGTAGGTTGTCAGCATCCCTAAAATTCCCACACAACGTTTGAACTAGACCGCTGAAGAGTAAAATCCTCTGCCGCCGTCTTGCGGTGTTCCCCGAAGACTATAATCTAGCTGTTTTTGTCAAAGATGATACCGCGCTCCTACACTACTTCAAGGTTCAAATTTCAAGTGAAGGAGAATGTGAGGTAAGCGGGGAACTTTTTGACACTTGAAACTGAAGTGGAGGAGCGCTATTACCACATTTTTCTCGCGACCACTCGTGGTTGTGGTCAAACGCACCTTTATTTCCCGTGGCACTACTGAGTGGCACTACTGTCCAAGGATTTCTATTTCAAAATCAAGTTTAACATAGTCGACGGAGCTCCGCTTTCGTGGAGCTCCTATCTCTGGGTATTTTTGGCCCTTCGGGCCTGCTGAAGATCTAGCATAACCTAAACCTACCTCCCATTTATGATATTTATTTTAGTCTGTAGTGCCACGTAGTAGTGCCATGGGTAATACACCCAAACGCACACATATTATACATAAAAAAATGTGGAGGCCTACATGCTTTGATTACTTTACCTTGATATATATCTTGATAAATACGCGCCAAAACATCGGATTAATATACATCAACAGTTGATGCGTGCAGTAGGCCGAGGTGATTTTATGACTCCTTCACTTCGCCTTCACATCACCCCGTAGAACCTCACCCCCTTCCTCATCTACCATAAGTCAATTTTTGACACCTAAACTTGAAGTTTAAAGTAATGTAGCAGCGTTAATTAATTATTAGTAATTTATAGTAAGTTGATGCCACTTCTAATGTTCCTAATCAATGTCTTCATCGATCTTCTTTTCGCCTCCATGCCAAACATTCACCGCGTTTATAAATATCGATTTCATAGCAATTTTAAAACTATCAAAGTCAACAGTTTTATTTATGTACAGTCAAGTGTAATAATATGTATCTAGACAGTTTCAAAAATAATTACGCTCTTACGCCAGCATAATAAGGTCGTGGGACATATTTTTGAGAAGTTCCTAGTAGTCCAAGATCCCAGAGCGATCAGACATAACTTATTTTCAGACGAATGAAACCTTAAGTTTTCAGTAGCGTCTCGTGTGCCTTGAATACCTACGCGCTTGTGAAAACTTGCCGAGTGACACCTGGGCAGGTACCAGGTGAGAAAGGTAACTAAAAATAAGAGTTATTTAACTTAAATTCAGATGGCTGATTTTTATATATATCATATAGAATATTATTTTAAAGTAATATCATAAGTGTCAGACACTTTTGATGGACCAGAGCTTTTGTCAGACGCTTTTAAGCTAGGTACCCAAAAAATAAATAAACTTTAGTACTTATTTTTACATGTCTGATTTTTGAATATGTTATTTAAGTATTTATTTAAAAGTTATATTCAATCAGTCAGACAAACTAGAGTGACCAAACATCCCCTAAGACAAAAATTCTGTGAAATTTATAGTATTCCTGTTAAAGTTAATTTTGTTGAAACAAAGATGCAAAAATCTCAGATCGAAAACAGTAAGTATTCTTAACACATTTAATTTTTTTACTTTGAGGTGCATGCGCAATAGTGCTCTCGCCCTCATACTTCTGGCTGAACAATATTTGTCTTAGGGGATGTTTGGTCACTCTAGTTTGTCTGACTGATTGAATATAACTTTTAAATAAATACTTCAATAACATTTTCAAAAATCAGACATGTAAAAATAAGTAAAGTTCATTTATTTTTTGGGTACCTAGCTTAAAAGCGTCTGACAAAAGCTCTGGTCCATCAAAAGTGTCTGACACTTATGATATTACTTTAAAATAATATTCTACATGATATATATAAAAATCAGCCATCTGAATTTAAGTTAAATAACTCTTATTTTTAGTTACCTTTCTCACCTGGTACCTGCCCAGGTGTCACTCGGCAAGTTTTCACAAGTGCATAGGTATTCAAGGCACACGAGACGCTACTGAAAACTTAAGGTTTCATTCGTCTGAAAATAAGTTATGTCTGATCGCTCTGGGATCTTACTCTATAGTTCCTATCGATACTTATTTTTGCACTTGACCGTACTTAGTAGCCCTAATATTATGTCAAAAACGACCCCTTTTGCAGGTTTAGTCAATAAAGCTTTCCCATGACATTTCGTTGAATTATATCCGGTTTTTTTAAGAAGAACCTTATTCATAATGTTAAAGTTGAAAACTGCTCAGTCAGTGACAGTTGGCACTTTTTTTTTCTCGAGATTATGGCGCGTTGCACTATCTAGACATGGAAATAATCACAGACTACATGATTTACAATCGCCATAAAAGTACGATAAAATGACTAGCACTAATGACTTTACAATATTTTATCAATGATGAAATAAATCTTACATTTATTTCTGCCAGTTTGGAGTAGGTAACTCAATTCAAATACAGTCGATGAGCTCCGGCCGGACGACATTCGGGTTTCGGGTACCGTCGGCCGATTCAAGTAGCAAACCAATAAGAGTGAGTGAAACAGCACATATAGATCAGAAGAACTTTTGAAATATCATCACATTGTACTGTACCTACCTATATTTGCAATATTTGAAACCATAATGGTTTAAAATAAACTCAGTGTTTTGTCGATTGTATTTGTTTTATGTTTATTTGCACAATAATATGTTTACATGCATACATACTTTACTTTTACCACTTTGGCGTTAAGATAGTTTGGAGTGCTTAAATTGGCAGAGCACATAATGCTCATTTAGCATGATTCTTAGTTTTGTATGAAAAAGAAAATGTATTTTATTTAAGTTTCGAGAAATCTGATTGAGATGACCTATATGCTTGATTGTTAAGTACCTATTTTCATAAAAAAAGCAAATGAAACCAAATTCAGCTTTAACATAATTCATTTGTACAAAATACACCTACAGAAATAATAATATTTTAGTAATAAATAACAGGATTATCTAAATATATGACTTATAAACTTTATGATATCACAGTTACAATGCATAACAAATAACTTAATTCATATAATTCTTGTCAACTACAAACTATCTTGTACTTACTTTGTATCACCCATGAAAGTTGTTTTGTAAAATTATTGTTTTACTACATTTATTCTGGAGAACCCAAACTAAGGCTTTCATTTTAATATCCGAGAAAAATACTTATAGTTATTATATTTTTGATACGATTTTCACCAGACGGTGCATTTCTTTACAGGATTCATAGGCGAGCCGGGCGGGCAGTGGAACTCTCTGGCGAAATCTTGCGAGTTGGACAGGGTTCCTATGACTCTGAAGCGGCCTGGAGAATGCACCGCAGTCTTTAACTTGTTCCGCATTGCTTCTGGACGCATGGCACCACACCACACCTGTAATTTATAACTCGATAGTACCTTATACCTTATTTTCTTCACATCAAAACTACCAGTCTACACTGCGGTCCACAACGAATGCGTGTTGGTCACACCGCTTACAATAAAGCTGATACGATACAATGTTCAACTATTAATCTGGCTATCCTATTGGATACCTACACAGTTTTTTTCGTTTAGTTCAATAAGGCACCAATCGAGCTCGTTTCGGCTCCCATCAGTCATCAGGACACATCTTGTCCTCCAATATATACTCGGGTGCAAAGAAACCGGGCCACATCCCGTAGAAAGTTGTATGAAAAGTGACCGTATCTTTGCACCCGAGTATACTTAAGCTTTGCAATGTTCACTTTTGTAACTGAATGTAGTGTAAGTGTTCTTCTCATAATTAATGGCTATTTTATCTGCAAAAGTCTAAAGTCTCTCCTTAAAAACTTACCTGCGCAAAGTTGAGGAAGAAGAGTTGCGTGTGTGAATGATTGAGGCCCGGCAGAGTCTCTCCGTCGGTGCCGTGGCGTTGAACCCAGTGAGTGTAGGCACGGAACGCCTGCTTAACTCCTCCATTATCTGCTATGTTTTCCCCCTTAAAGAAATAAATCGTCATTATCTTGAATGGGATTGAGAACAAGTGACTAAATAGTGTGGATGCTTTATCATCACCAACAGCATCACGTTCCTCATGGACTGCTGGATAAAATGATGTCTTTGAATGTAGGGGCGATGCCTGATTCATCCATCCTACACCAGAAACTATTTGTATTTGTGAGCATTGTCCAACGCGTTCATTCTTATAATCGCTTTTGTCATTTCTGTCCATCAAACGGTACAAAACGGCGGTGCATGGAGATGGAAAATAAAATTGCGAATTCGAGTGCTTTGAGCTAAAGTTTCGAATAGAGGTGCCGCCATTTAGCCGTTGCTATAAAGCGTCGAATAACATCACAGAAACGTTGTTTATGGATATTAAGATTGACATGACGTTGCAGTGTTTAAATACTCTCTGTAGAATCTCATCTTATTTCCACAGACAGACAAAGGTGCAATGACATCATCCATGAGACTCTTTAAAGCAATCGCTTAGAGACGGTACAGCTGTCGGAAGAAACATACAACAGAAGAGTTACACAAAGTGTAACTGAGTAGAACAAAGCTAACTTTAAATCTACTCTTACTTTCACAATACATTGTTAAATTTCTTTGGATGTTCAGGACCGGACACTTACAAAACACTTTGGTGAAATGTACCTGGGTATTCACACCATCTAGTTTCATGTTGACTTCAGGCACAATGTACCGACCGTACTGGTCTATGAGGCACTGGGCGCGGTGGTGAAACGCTTCGATGGCGGAGTCCGACCACCACCTGTGGAGGTTCCCGTTGCAGTCGAAGAGGCGGCCCTTATCGTCGAAGCCGTGGGTTATTTCGTGACCTAAACGAATTGGCACAATCAATCAATCAATCATCATTTATTTGCATAAAACATGGTACATATATTGTGGTATGAAAGAAAAAGAGTTTCACATGTTTTGTCACTGTATACACTACAAAGAGGATACTATCAATCCCCGCAACAATTTTGTTATAAAATAATGACCAAGTTTCAAACAAGTGTCTGCCATTGCATTTCCAACAGCACAAGAAAACAAGACCACTCTAATTACCGATATTTTAAGTGTAAAGCCATCTCTGTCTGTTTCGTAGCAATAAATGAAGACATCTGACAGTTAAAACGACATCAGAAACTTAACAGAGAGTGGTGGAACAAGCCCTTAGAGTACCTACACAATTCAAATTTGATCAACAGCAAGAAGAAAACATGTGACGTCCACTAAGCTCCACTATTTGGATCGCCCAAATACAAAAATTTTAAGAAGGGGATCCAAATAGTGGACCCTAGTGGAAGTCACGAGGAAACCAGCTGTCAAAAAACTAGAAATCCCGTATTTGCCTAATGTTTTCTGTATTTTTCATATCTCTCACCTATAACAACACCTATGCCTCCGTAGTTGAGTGACCTTGGAAAATGGCGGTGGTAAAACGGAGGCTGTAGAATTCCCGCAGGGAACATGATCTGGTTCTTGTTGCGGCTGTAATATGCATTGACCACTGCTGGCGCTGTGTTCCATAAGGTTTTGTTAACTGGTTGCCCTATACTGGAAACGATGTAAAGTTAGCGAGATAATTCAGATACCGATGGAAATATAGAGCTAATATAGGTATAATCATCAGTCATCGTCTTTTTGAAAGCGCCGCTAGACTGAAAATGTGACTATGTACATATTGCTGCATATGAGCAGAATAATTGTATTTTTTAATTGTTATTAAAATACAGCATAAGCTTTTTAGTATTGCTACGCAGCTATTATAGCCGTTACGCAAGTTTTATGACCAATTTATCAGGTTGCGTTTAATCTATCCTTTAACATTTAATTAAACGCAGACTCAAATATGTCGTCGACATTGGTAAGTTTAAACATTATTTAGTTAACTTATAATGAAGACTTTCTCGTTTGCCTTCCTTGTCGTATATATTATAAAAAAATACTTTACTAACGTTTAAATAATAGCTCTTTAAAAGTGTCTGCCACTCACCGAGATTGCTCCATTTGCGTTAAATGTTGTAAAATATTCAATATATTCTCAAAATACATATCAGGATGAATCTTGACTTCTTTGTACCGTTCATCTAGCTCATTTTTATTGAGAATGAAATCGGGATACCCTATCCTTAGCATCATGGCGTCTACCTTGTGAGCTGCCAGTTTTTTCGTCTCACCGTCTATCCAACCAATTTTATGCAGAAGCTCCCTAAAAGACTGCTGTATTTCGCATGTCATAGTGAGAGTATCGTTTTTGCTGGTCTCATCGAAGTATTTCTTCACAAACATTGAGCCCAGCGCCATTCCCATATTTGAATTCACTTGGGATATGCAATTTTTCCATCTTGGTGGGGCTTGTTCCCTCCCAAATAATATAAAATAAAATCTGGAAAAGCAAATAGTTTAAACCATCTTTGTATTACGAAAGTTTAAAATGTAAGAAGAGAAAACAAAAAGTAAAATACACCCCCTTGCAAAAAAATCGGGCACCTATGGTTTTTCAGATTTTTAGGCATTAAAGCTCAGTAGATAAGCTTTTATGCACATAAAATACAAAAAATATGGGTGTCCGTTTTTTGCAAGAGGGTGTAATTTGTAGATTGTATTAATAAATAAATGCGAGAAACAATAAGTAAAACGAGTAAATTTGAATCTTACTGTTGTTTGGCTGACTGAAATCTGTCGTCGAGGTTGTTGACCCTGTGTCGCACGAACCGCCACAACAAGTAATTTGACAGAATACTTGGGTCCGTCTCATCAATCAGCTTAACCAGATGCTGTGTTTGTAATCAAAATCAGTAAAATTGGCTATAATAAAATGTATGTTACAATGATTTCATTCTTTACATTTTAAAAGCTGACGAAAATATTGTTGCAATCAGAAATGTCTGAGTGGCCAAGGTGTTAAAGTAAAAGGTTTTAAAATATTTAAGCACCTCTAAACGAGCCGATTGATAATTATAGCCGCGTTAACAGAATTATAGTTGTTAATGAACTATTGGGCCGGTTCTTCTGACATATATGTGAAGGCTTACGTAATAATCCAAAAATATGACCAATTAGCGTGTCAACATAAATAAACCAAAATAAGCCTTTTAAATCTATAATTAAGAATATTCGCGGCCACAACTGTACGAGAAATTTGAATGGCATGAGGGCAATTGGAAAATAATCATCAAAATAAAACACCAGAAACTCTATACTAAACTCTATATGAATGAAATCGCAAGAACGACTAGTTGGTCTTTTTTTAAACGTACCCTGACGTAGTTCAGAGCAAACAGCACGACAGTTTCATTTAAATGTACAGTCCTGTTCATAACGACGCACAAGTACCGCCTCCAGTTCACCTCCGGTACCAAATGCATCATTTTCTGCAGAGTCATCCTACGGTATAGCTCTGACACGTTTCTCCTATCTTCAGGAGCTGATGTTATCTTTGCTAATCTAAAATATAAAACTAACCCATAAAATACTGTCACATTTAAAATATATTAAATCAAGGAGACTTTGACCATTACCTTATTTCAAAATCTATAAGCTTATCTGCACTACTCCTCACGTATAAAGGATCTCCGCCGAGCAGAAGAGCAACTTTAATGAGATAATTTTTGTATGCATTCAAATAAATTCTATTCGAATCTTGCAGGAAATACTCTCTCGTCGGTAGACCTAAAAAAAACATCTATTTCAATTGGGTATAATATAGAGACGTCACAAATAGAAAATATTACTGATTTACCTAAGCTTGTCTGATCAAATTGAATCACAAATTCATCAGAATTTTTTATATCTGGTCCTACCCATTCGGAAATTAGGATGTCATTGTTGTAAAGTCGTAATTTTGCCATAAGTTCAAGCCAATCAAAATCTTTTGAATCCCATGTGGGATGAAGTATTGGCCAGCCGCCTAATAAGTTTAATAAGTCCAAGAGCGGTTGATGTGCTCGTTTCTGTAGTATCTCGTAGTTCATACATGATTTGAATAAAAATCTAGCCTTCGTTGCAGCGTCTCCATTGGCTGGGTCGTTTAAGTTTGATGTCGAAGTACTCAATCTCGTAATGGGATCCGGGTCTGATCTTTTACGTATATTTTTGTTTTTAACTGACGTCGCTTGTAACTTTCTACGAATAAAACTGGCTTTTGATTTGTCAAAATTATTTCTGAGGTTGTCCTTTTTTCTTTTATAGTTTTGATGAGGATTTTTTAGAATGCCCATTCGCTTTAACCTGAGCTTATTGCGTTTGTAAATTATCCTTCGTGTAGATTGATGATTATTGGCCTTTGTTCTGTTAGATGGTTTAAATATAGCTCTTGTCCTTCTTTTTAGAAGATGTCGCATGCGATTTACAAATTGCAACGTATGTTCATCACGTGCGTTCCAATCATATTTATATTTTTCTTTATTTGTGCCATTCAGAATTTCACGAGTGTCAGCTTCGATGGTGTCTATATACAGTTTATCGTTTTTAATATTTTTCCATTTTTTCAAATTGTGTAGAAAATTATAGTGTGTGTCGAGATGAGGGCCAGGGTACTTGCTAGCGACCGATTCTCTACCTTCAAACTCCAATAGATTTTTAAGAACTGTATCCAGATTCTCTCGAAGCATTTCAAAGGTATCGTATCTGAATAGTAAAGAAAAAGGTAAATATCACCACCAAATTGTGAGTAACTGAACTTAAAAGTACAAGATCTCTTACCCCGCTTTGTCAGCAGGTATCGGATTTAAAGTTGCCCAGTTCCCACAAGCGTATTGGTAAAAGTCATGACAAGGATCTGCCTCGGCATCCATGTTTCGTCTCATGATGTTCGCTTGCGTAGACCTGATGGTTTCCCTGTCGCCTTGACCTTTCCAAAATGCATGGATACCTGTAAAATAAATGCAAGAATTTTTTACAGCAGTAAGTACACTTAGGTACGTGGCAAGATCAGTCCCAGGTCATCTTGAGTTGGTGATGAAAATATCTTTGTGAATACTTGTAGCACAATAAAAGATGGCAAGTAAATGGATAACCTTGACGGTATTAGGCCAAACGTCGATTGGATAAATGGTCATGAAAGTGTTCTGCATTGTGAACCAATTCATTCGACATATAACGTCATAATAGCATTGCCCATGAAATAGCTAAACATGACAAACAAAAACTGTAACTATTAAACTTGTAGAATTAGCGTCACAAAAATGTTTTTATCGGTAATTGACATGACTAATAATCAGATATACCGATGATAGGAATTGGTCTGGATAAAAATTAACATTTCACCTTATAGCTTTCACAATGAAATAAGATAATTCTATAAAGAAACAAATATTTAGAAATGTTGCCAAAATCAAACAATTTTCGTGAACTATGTACTTACATAGAACTATGTACATAGAAAGAGTCTGTCTAGCTAAAATTGGGTCGTATTTAAATGTAAATGTGAATTGAAGTTAAATTGATGGCCCATTTTGAGAAATCAATCAGTACTCAGGCATCAGCATTAGCACCAATCGAATCAGAATATTTCAAATCAGGCAGACAAAGTCTTTCTAAATTGAAGAGTTTAAAAAAAAACTCGTATCGAAAAGAAAGTCTTAGATTCTACACCTGATTGTTCCCTAGGTGGCTTGTAAAGATGTGCTGAGGAGTCCATTTCCTCTTCTTCCAGTTCTGGCTGACCGCGGACTTGTTCCACTACGTCGTCTAAAGGTCCACGATCAACATGCTTTAAAGGGCGCACCATGCTACAAAACAAAAGATAAAATGTTCATTGAGCCATAAGCCACGATCAAATTATGAGTTTAGAATATGCGGATGCGGGTGGTAGGATCTTGGGCAAAGTCTATCTGGATCTTTTAGCTACGCAGCAGTGCTTGCGCTGCTGTTTTCTAGCGCTAGCGTGGAGAGTAAGACAGCCGACGTAATGGCACATGATGAGGTATTCCACACCCTCTAGGAGTCTTAGTATAGTCGAATTACAGAAAAGTATGGAAGTAATTCGTGTAGTCGTGTTTTTTTGTGGAATCGTTAGAGGGCACGACTAGATGGTTTCCCTCGGTTTGCACCTTTCTATCATGTACGGAACACTTTAAAATATTAGGTAAGTATAAACTTCAAATGCCGTTATTTTGGAGTATGATAAAAGGTATTAGGCGCAAGTTTAGCCACGTGAAGGGTCCCCTTTGGTACATAATGTATGTTAATTAAAAAGGTGTACGATGTATAGAATCTTGGTAAAATATTTTTTTCTGATTGCGGCTCGAGGATAATTCAGACGGTTGGTGCAAACTTAGATTAAGCTTTTCAAAGTATTATAAACACCCAGGTAACTTTGCACCCCCGTGCAAAGTATGGAACATGTTTTTTTTCACTCTTTTGTAGATTGTACTTCGGGGGAAATTAAGATAGTCGTGAAAATTTATAAATAACACATATTTAAAAGATACTACATTCGCACTCAATAAAAAAAAGAAATTTTTAACCGGAAGTTTGGTAAACATAGTTCTATCTAAACGCAAGGAATAGCAGCGAACGCTAGGTAGCGGGTAGTATTACAGAACCGCATGTTCCGTGTAGAAATGTCAATTTTTTATGGGGTGCGAATGTAAATCAAACCAAGTTAAGACGATTGTGACGATTTTTATTAATTCCAAAATTTCCCCCGAAGTACAAAGACAGTAAAACATAGAAAACTACTTTCCGGGTGTCGCACCCTGGTGCAAATTTGGTATTGTGTTTTGATATATATTCTCATCATTTCCTCAATTTGCACCGCGTTCTGTATTTTTCCCGGGGCCGCAATGCCAAAAAGTATATTTTTAGTTATATGATTTTTTTTTTGTATGTTCCGTAGCTTGAATTGAGCTAAATAACGGGTGCAAATATAGATTAAGATGTAATAAAACGTATGGCAAATTGCACAGACTACACCTATTTTTTCTTCTTAGTTATTACTATTACACCATTTTCAACCAATTCCACCCCTTTCCGGGGGGGTGAATATATCAAGTGATGTATTAAATTCCATTTCTAACCCATACAAATCAAAAACAATTGTTTTTATCAGTTCTTAGAATTATTTCCTGACTTAAGGGAAATTTCACGTATTTTGCCTCCACTATCTAGGCTGGCAACGTGACTGCGATGATCCGTTGTTGTGGAGCGTATATTTTTCCACGTTATTTTATTTAAAAAATAGTAATTCAAAACTCCTTAAAATCAGCTAGCTTTATTCAACTTCGGATGGTGTGGGTCAAACACGTTCAATCAAGTGTCGTGTGGCGCTTTGTAAACGATCAACAAAGGTGTCTCATTGTGATGTTTGACTTCCAGTCTGCCGAGTAGGTAATAATAGATAGGTACTCAAACTCACGTCGTATCACGTATCATAGATTAGATTTCAAAACACAAACATTTCTTTTGTTTACATCCCATTAAACTAATAATCTTATCAAATCTATCTGCCTACCCATTACTCGCCCAGTACCTGCTTAGTCATTAACTGACTGAAAGCCCGAATTGGCCCGAACTCTCGGATGTAGAAATGCAAAATTGCGTATAGAGGTTTTCTTCATAAAATTGACAAGGAACAGGAACGGACTAAACAAAATATAAGAAGAAAGAAAGAAGTAGAAATACTTTTATCGACAGAAATAAACACGAGATTGCAAACGAAGCGAGTCCAGTTTGCAAATGTTATTCTTTTATATCAATTTATAGTAATGAGTACGGACAAACCTATCAATGGCTTCGCCTTCCTCATGGTTAGCACTTGTATCCGCTGATTCATATTCTTCTTCGCTGCTCTCAGTGCTGTCTTCGTTGAAGTCTTCAACTGGGGCCACCATGCTTTGCAAAGGATCAGCTTCCCTAGATTTGTTTGTGTTTATTTAATTATAGTACAGAGTACTTTGCTATATTGTGATTTAGGTACTTTAAATTACTGCATCAGGGTTTAATGCTCATTTCACAATCTAAAGTGGAAATGCTTGCTTGATAATAAAATATGTTACCTTTACAGGCAGAATCGCTTATCTGTTGTAGCGGTAGATAAGCGGTTCAGGCTGTACAGAGATGGTTTTTTTTAATTTTTTTTTTATATATGAATAGGAAGGCAAACGAGCAAGTGGGTCTCCTGATGGTAAGTGATCACCACTGCCCATAGACACCCGCAACCCCGGAGGGATTGCAGATGCGTTGCCAACCTAGAGGACTAAGATGCAATGCCTCTTGTGCCCGTAATTTCCCCGGCTGTCTTACTCTCCACACCGGAACACAGCAGTGCAAGCACTGCTGCTTAGCGGCAGAATTAGCGAGTAAGATGGTGGTAGCGATCCGGACGGACCTTGCACAAGGCCCTACCACCCGCACGACGACGGTGACGATTATATTATTATAGTCACCACACATGCATGTAGAGCTTATTTGCCAAATCGATCGGGCGTAGTACAGGCACACGGCTGATAAGTTGATACCGATTTGAATTATGGCAATTAAACGGCTACACTACGCTAAAACAACTGACAAGTGACAACTTTCTCGTGCTGCTGGATGAGATGTTCCGTATCTGGCGTGATTTATATTATTCGGTACCCATTTCGCAAAATCTGTGTTACTTGTAAATAGCAGAACGATTACTCTATTTCCAAAAATCTACGGAATTTATTATATTTCAAAAATCTGCAGACGATAACTACCAAAAGAGTACTGCTATATATAGCAGTACATATATGCATAATTTTAAGGGGTGAACTTTTTAATGCCCAGTGCAGGAAATTGCTGCCATATCTATTGTGAATTTAGCTTTATAGCAGGTTTATTACTCGGTTCATAGTTTGCGAACTTTGTATGGTCATTTTTGATTCTACCTGATGATCATTGGTTCTACTCTACCTATAGGTTATTGAAATTGTGAAGCCCCAACAGTTTTACCCGATGGAATGCAGATAGTTAACTGAACTTTATTCATTTAAATGCAAACGACAGTTTGTAAAGACCAGTTTCCCACACAAAATGGGTAACTGATTGATACATTTGCTTGACTACTTACAAATCCAATGTTTACTTACCTGTATTCTTGAGACGTCAAAGGAAATTGACTCATGCGTTTCAACCTAGTGGGTGCTTGAACTTGATTTTCCGAATCCCAAATGAACATGTCACTCTTACCGTCTTCATTCACATCTCTCTTATGCTTGGACCGACTGGCTAGCATCACCTCCTCAATAGGCAAAAACGAAGTCCGAAACCCCTCAAACAATTCCCTTTCGTCGGGGTCCACTCCCTCTAACTTTGTGTAAACTGTAGGCATACTTTTAACAACGAACTGAGGATCGTCCAGAGAACTGATCGGTTTTTTGATAGCAAAGAAAGCCGCGATGACGAGCGTTGCTAGTACAATCACTATAGCGGGTCGACATAGATTTGTGTTTGTTTGTTTGATAGTTATTCCATGGGGTGGACTCGGCGTGTCCACGCGCGTCATGGCAGTTTCCGACTGACGGCGTCAGTTGGTTTGACGGATACTCGTAAGTGGAACATTCACATCACACAACTGCGTGGCACGGTATCTAACCTATTGTATGACCCTGGTGCTGGATTAACCACGTAAATTGTGAGCAATCAAGCATGTTGACCCGCGTCGTACCGGTGTAAACCTCAATTGTTAATTGCAGGTAATTCAATATTGATACGGTTAAAAATAACTCGGTTTTTAATCCAACTATACAAACTACTTGTTTAGCTTGAAGGTAAATCACAATCATAGACGACGTTCATAAGTTTGAAAGGTTGAAAGGTCTTTTGCCCGAATTTTGTATTGTGTTACAATTAAACGTTTTCGTTGTTTAAGATTTGTTTATCGAGTTTGTTATTCATTTGAAATGCCTTCTTTTACCGAGGTATCAAGACAATTGCATGTTATAAATGAAATAATACTCTCTGACATTCGTAATGGATTTGGTTAGTTCAAGTAATATTCTTTGCTTTTATTCTTGTTAGACATTGTACGTTTAGTTAAGTATTCTTTCCTTCGAAAACACTAAGTAACAGTAGGCACGTTCGAAACTGTTATAGAACCATTTGCTCCGCATTTTGCAATATCTCTTACAAACCTAATTTTATAGTTCACAGCTAAAGCATTCACTGCCGATTATCAGACCTGAAACATCGTCAGTGAATGTCACATAAACGCATAAACGCGTTCCTGGAACTGAATGCGTTAATTAGATATTACACTATCTATTTGTTTAGGTAGTTAACTAAAGATAAACAATCTTCACATGTCTTTTTATTGAAATATACACTTTAAAAATGTAAATCTTTACACTTTACAAATTAACACAGACACAGCTATTAGTAGATTATTTGGTAAGATTATTTCGAATTTTAAAGTGTATATCAATAAAAAGACATGTCAAGATTGTTTACATTTAGTTAAATACCTAAACATATGGAGTATAGATGGCAGGCGTTATGCTGATAAGTGTAATCATACTTAGAGGCTAGACGTTATTTAATAATTATGTGTTCCATTAGAGCCAATACTGACAAAAATAGATAAGCGAGTTATCTACATAAATTAAGTCAAGGTAGAGCTCCAGGAATGCCATTCTTTTTGATCTTGCTGTCTCGCTCACTCTTATACGTTTGACATTTGAATCGGCCGAATGAGAGAGACAGCAAGATAAGAGCTCACGGACTATATGTATTTAGGAAAGCTTGTGAAATATCACAAGGCTGTGATTCTCGAATAACACATTTTACAGGTAATGCCATTGAAGAAGAAACAGTTGCGTTCAGTAAACACCTATTTGCTACGAAGAACTGGTTCTCTCGCATATCCAACTCCAACAAGAAGATCTTTATCTTAGCTTTGTTGAAGCACCTTAACAGTGCGTGGGCAATATCATTGCTGCTGAAAGCAATATGGAACTGTCGCCCTAAGGATGCTGTGTCGTCTGTTTGTGAGTGAGTACTTTACCATATAGATGGTTGACTCCACAGAATAGAAGATAGAGGTTGGGAGGGCTCTAATAGAAACCAGAACTTGTGTCGCCGCTCGTTCAGACAACTATATTTATGTAAACAATGCGCTTAAGCATTCAGTTACGCACGAGGTGCAGTTATTTTTGCATAAGCTAACGCAGTAGTGAATGTGCAGGAATGTATTTGATAATACACACGTACAAAATTAGTAAGTGAAGTGCGTCTTATCGCTTAGACTTGAACTCAAGTAAATGCTCGCCCTTTGCCTAACTTGAGTGTTCATCAACATGCAGCGCGGAGAATACGGTTTCATTTTACGACAGGAGTATAATGACACTGTTTGTAAAATTGAAAAAGCAAAGCTGTAGCTCGTTTGGAAGAGGTATGATGCTAATTTAGCGATGAACGGTCCGTTGGTAATATTACGTATTTTACCTACAAACTTGTTTTAGAAAAGAGATTTGGAGCAGTTACGATCAAGTTCCCTTGGACCACAACAGGGCAGCAGCGCCTTTGAAGACGCTAGTCCGTGTCATGAAATCGGATCGAGAATGGTTCATTTCCCTTGATCCAGTAAGCATTTGGAAGTTTCTTTCGACTACAAATATTTTATGCCGGCTGTAGGTACGCACTCGGCGAGAGGCTCTCGTCGAGAGTCTCGGGCGAGAAGCTCTCGACGAGAGCACACCGTACATGGTGTTGGGTTATTTGATCAGCGAAAAGCGATTTAGCGAGATGTCGCTGGCCAATAAGGAACAAGTCCTCGACGGCAGTTTAAATAGCCGGCGATTAACTATTAATATATGTGTCTCTTTTACTTACACGGGATCTTTGTATATCTTATGAGCGTTTCTTACTTAAGCAAAAAAAAAATCGATATCTGTTCAATGCACGTAAATCGCATTTTACATAATACACTGTAATGGATACGGCTATACCTATTTAACAATTGTGCTGCAAAAACAACAGTCAGGCACGTCATAGTTTTTTTGAGCAACTTGCTCGAAATAACAATAGTAGGTACATTTCACTCGAGGATGGTGAAATAAAGAATATCCATGATCGGACGAACTTGTCGCACGAGCCAAAGGTGAGGGCGATAAATGTGCGATCCGAGGCTTTCTTTATCACCGCCCGAGGTGTGTACAGAATTTTACGTCTTCCCTGGCCAGGAAGTGGAAATTTCTGTTCGCGTAGCGGGCGGTAAATTGCTACATACGGCCCGAGGCGTCGTAAAAGTAAGTACCTAACTGTTTTTTTATCTTTTTTCCACCAAGGACCAACAAGCTTTAGTCTTGTCGGAGCTTCTCTCGATCGCTGGAGGTCCTTTAATGTGGACAGTGTTGCAAGAGGCGCAGATCATTTACGAGAACTATCGGGAAGATCAGCTGGTTAATATACAGGAATGTATGGTGGTCACCGAACCACCGGTGGATAAGGCTGATAAATCACAAGTGGTGCTCGAAAAGGCAAGATTCTTTACAACCTTTTGATTAGTTTCACCTGTCCCGATTTTTGTCTGCAATCAAATCTGAATGATGAATCTGAATTTTGACCCACTAACACGTTGACGTGAAATTTTACACACTTATGTAAGTCTGGTGACAATACAATAATCTTATAAGTAAATTCTGGTGACCCAGTCTCCGCAAAAGCAAACGGTTTGTCGGATAGACTTGAAATTAATTTAACAAAAAGCACAGTCAGTAAAAAAGATTGTTTTAAAACAAAATGTTTAGGTTAGATTATTTTACTATTTACTTGAACAAGGGTTTCCTTCACTGAAAAACTCATAGTAAATTACAAACGTAGTTTCGCACATACATTCCCAATCACTCAAAGATTCACGTATCGAGACGTAGTTTAGACTAAACTCAATTTGCCGTCTAAAGTCTTTTCAATTTTCATCTTCTTTACACTCTAGCCCCCTTATTCATAAACGCTCTGTAGGCCTCTGCTAACTTAGCAATCGTTTGTCCTTATCTGTCACTTTGACATTTACCTTTAACAGATAAGGACAAACGATTGCTAAGCTAGCAGAAGCCTATAGAGCGTTTATGAATAAGGGGGTAGGTCTTTTTAGGTCCTGATAATAATTACTATAATGTCTCTTGACAGGGCAAGAAGGAGCCAACACCTCGTGGTAGGCAATCTATGGCTGGCGTGGAGCCCGAAGTCAAACAAAATGTGCCAGGACAAGCTCAGAAGGAGGTAAAAATATTTAATACCAACTGAAGTATTTTAGAACTATTCTGCAGTATATTAGCAAGTGTTGCTTTTGAACAAAACACATTTTTTACCTTGCTAATCCGCAGCTCATGCTGGCTACTTGCTACGCTCTTTGAGTAAACGGAGTAGCAAGACAAATGTTTTTTTTTTGTTAATTGAAATGGACCTCCGCTAACTAACGGCTTATTCAATAAAACAAGTGGAGTTAGTTTGAGTGAACATTCCTGTAAAGGTTTATCATGGTTATATTTTCGGCGTCAAAGAATTTAAATAAAAAATTATGATGATAAAGAAATATACCCTATTTTAGTAGAACTAATCATTAAACGGCGCAGAAAGTCTATTTACATTCTTACCTAATATCTCAGGAGTGACATGACATGAACAATAATGGTTAAGTCTTGTATCACGATCATGATGATTTCAACCGAGCAATAGGACAACAATTTAAGAAAAGAATACATACATACATAAATCACGTCTTTCTCCCTTACGGGGTAGAAAGAGCGTAAGGTGACAAGACCCAAAGGCAACGCTTAGCATGATTGTGTTCGTTTACGTGGAAAGGGGAATCAAAAAGAAAATAATAAGCGCAATTTTTATTTTAAAATTACAGTTAGACCTAAAATTAGTGCAATGGCATTCCATTATAAAAACAATGAAAGACAGTCTCAAGTTAGAAGAGCTGGAGATGACGTTTACTGACGGTACCAAAAAGAAGATATGGAAAGTGAACAGGCCTGTTCCTGAAGTTATTGAGACGGTGGATTTTGTAAGCTAATATTTTTATCTGGTTGCGATTTTTCCTAAATTTTCCCGAAACATGCTTTAATAGTATGTATCTTATTTAGTTTGTAGTAGGGTTTAGCGTGACTGAGAAAGAAGACGAGGTTCACAATTCCACTGTATTTATTTGTTATCTATATCCGTCGATATTTTCGCCATATTAACCTACTAGCGTTTGCCCACGATTTCGTCTACGCAGAATTCGCTTATCGCTATCCCGTGGGAACTATGCGAGTTTCTGAAATAAAAACTATTCCACGTCCTTTCCGGGGACAGAAGCTATTTCTGTACCGAATTTCATTAAAATCGGTTCTATGATTTAGGCGTGAAAGCTTAACTGACAGACAGAGAGAGATGCTTTCTCATTTATAATATTAAGTAAGACATTACATTCAGTTAATTACCTAAATCTTTCAAGTAGTTTATTATTGTTATGGCACTCCAGGTCTACACCTTAATATGTATCAATACTATGTTCAACTACCTATGTGACTGTTTGTTGCTAAATAAATGAACAAAAAAAAAATTACAGCGACCAACGACTTAGCATAATTATGTAAATGATCTTTCCGCAGCTTCAGTTACTACCATCAGCTATAGGCAAGCGAATCCTCTCCTTTCTGCCCAGCACCCTTCTCGGAGACTGCTCGCGCGTCAACAAGTATTGGGCATACCTCGTCGATGATTTGAAGGCCGAGACTGCTGCCAGGCTAAAACTTGACGCGGACATTGAAAAACTAAAGGTATTAAATATTTGAATGTTGTATCATATCATCAGATCTCTAGCCTATAATATACGTATAGGTCATATATAAATCCGTGCTGGTCTGGAAGCAATGAAAAAACATACCCCCTTATATAGACTACAAGCCAATGGAAAATGTAATTATAATGATAATAGTACCAATATGACAATTTATATCAACTTCTAATATTATAATTCTAATATTCTTGACATGTATAATAATAATTCTGTATAATTTAAATGTTGACGGTCATTTTATCTAACACTAGATTAATTTTATATTTGCATGACTTTTTAAGTTTAAATGTTTGAAACTAGAATATCCATGACATCTTTTTTGTACAACATTTACTGCGAATAAATATTTCATTCATTCATTCATTCAAAAAAAACATGTGAAATGAACCAGCGTGTGAAACCTTGCATAGGCTGGAGATGATGATGATGGTGATGATGATGATGATGTATTGTATCAGTGATTTGAAGTACGTAGTTGTCTAGCTTATCACAGTTGTCAACTGTATTTATTTCAGGACTTGATGCTACGTCACGACACCAGCATGAATACCATGGATGGAACAGAAGTCACAGCTATCACGGCGAACTCTCAGAGGGCCAGCACAGCGCTGTCCATCTTGAATGAGCGGCCCAGTCTCAGGCCCAGCGAGAAGTCAGCTCGTTACTCAATTAGGAACCTCCAATCTAAGCGTGGTGCAAAAAATGTTAGTTGTCAGTTGGATCCCTTTTAAGGCATCTTGTAGATTAATGAATGGAATATTGTACTTCACGCTTACTTATACTCGTACTTACACACACAAAGCTCGTATACGCACACAACGCTAATGATCTATTTTTCATGTCTGTGTTTTTTTGTTTCTTTTCTGTTATTATAGCTTGTTCCTCGTACATAACCGGCACTGGTAAAATCAATGTAAGATGATTAATTTAGGTTTAGGTGCGGCGGGGGTGGCCCTTGGGCCAGCCCTAAGCCGCGAACACGTTTGTTTTAATTTAGAAATTGTCTTTATTTTACCCTTGAATGTCCTGGTTATGTGAAATAGTTATGTACGGGGAACAAGCGTATTATAATGTATATTCTCTTATATTTGTGTCTTGCAAAATGATTTTTTTTATATGAATAGGAAGGCAAACGAGCAAGTGGGTCACCCGATGGTAAGTGATCACCACTGCCCATAGACACCCGCAACCCCGGAGGGATTGCAGATGCGTTGCCAACCTAGAGGATCAAGATGAAATGCCTCTTGTGCCCGTAATTTCCCCGGCAAATGCATTCTTTCTTTCTTTACTTATATTGTCTAGGCATTATTTATGCAAACGTTTACTTAGGTTATCAATTTTTGTTTTGTAGAAAATCACGTCAATTCGCAACATGGCTGAGATGTCGGTAAGATTAGATAGAAGGGGCGCTACCGACGAAAACTTGTGGCACTGGTGCAGGGCTGTTCTTAAACCTGGGTCAATCAAGGATAAATCGTGCATTACTTTACCACAGGTAACTTAGCAGTAATGCTTGACATCCAATGTGTTTGATATCCACCAATCATATCCGTTGGTCCATATAGCATGGTACTGGTCATGCGTGCTCTATACTTAGCATTCTATTAGGGCTACTTAGCTTAGCATTAGAGGAAACGTTATAGCACATCTCTGATGGAAAGGCATCCAAGCTAGACTTTCAAGCAAAGCAACTTCGGCGTCAGTAACGCAGCGATACTGACGCGGCGAAAAGCGATAGCATTGCGCAGCAGGGAAATGTAGTTTTAACTCACTTCCGAATGCAGCGTCACTGACGCACTTGCCGCAATTGGGATTGTCTAAAAAAAAATACCTATCCTTTTTATATTTTTTTTGTGCAGAATAGTCAATTATAAGAAACCAATTTCAATGTTTTCTCATATAACTCGGTATTTTTTTCACTATTAATTATTGAAAGTATTTTGGTTGATGACGTCAGAGTTTCCATTGTGACGTCAGAGTTTCCATTGCCGGTGTCACACATCTGCTTATTGGACAAATTGATCATAAAACGTATGTGAAGCGCCGCCATTAACGTCTTTTCTATCTGTGGTAAAGTTGGCAAACTGTCATTAGTATCAATGTCAACATGATTCAACAATAACACAGGAAGATTTACGCGATCTTCTCCTATGAATTTTATATTTTCACAATCGTTACACATACCATAACATTCTGCGCGAAGCAGAAAGGTCCATAAACACATACCAGGTATTATCGAGACAAAACAGGACCCGGAGATAAGACAGCAAACTCAGTAGGCGAAAGTAAACCGAAAAACGTAATATATTAAAATATTTAGCGGAAAATCTTTCATGTGAGCGAAGCACATCGCTGCGCGGTTACACTGTTGCCTAATTATCTACCGAAAGTGCTTCTAAATCTAAACTATAATACAACAATATGAAAGTGAACAGTGGAAAAAACAAGAATGACAGTAACAAGATTGCCCATTTGCTTGTCATCTGTCATAAGATGAATGAAATGTCAGATTGCGGGTCCAAATTGAACTCCGTAGTATAATACACGCGTAAATAGCATAGAATTTGTAACCTTTGCAAATAAAGTACATTTTGGACCGTCTACGTCATGTCTGGGAATATCAAATGAAAGTCATTGCTTATTTTTCATGTAATAAATTCATTTTAGCAAAATAAAATAAAGTAAATACAGAAAACGATTTAAAAAGCATTTATCTCGAAATGGTTTTCGATTTACTATACATTGTAAAAAAATAGACAATCCCAATTGCGATCGCTTTTTCACCGCGTCAACGCCGCTGCGTTAGTGACGCCGGAGCCGCTTTGCTTGGAAGTCCAACATTACAGTGCCGCCGCCAAAATCCTTTTCCCGAAGCAGTTCAGGCCATTTTCGTTCTGGATAAAACTAGAAGCCTGAATTTCCAGTACCTAACCAAGCAGGCATTGTATATATTCATAATGAGTAGATGTCAGTGGCTTTTGGAAACTAACACTTTTTATAATCCTTTAGGACGGTGTCATAACATTAGGGACACAGTATTTCCCGTGCCCCCTTATGAAATATTCGATACAGCTGCCACTCTACCCACCACTCAAAGAGAATCCCACTGCTACGTAAGTACATACACATACATACACAAATCACGTCTATATCCCTTACGGGGTAGACAGAGCCTGAGGTAACAAAGGAAAGGGCAATCGAAATAGTGATGGGTTGCTAGCCGCATCGCCTATAACAGGGGTTCCCAACCTATTACCCTACGCGCCTCCCTCAAGTTTATGCTAAAATACTACGCCCCCCTTGTCCCAACTCAACTACATAGGTACTATATTAATGATTAGCGAGAACATTGTGCTTGCACTTTATTAGTAAATTTATGAATTTTAATAAATACCTAAGCCACTCGTCGCGCCCCCCCTTGGATTACCCTACGCCCCCCAAGTGGGGCGCGCCCCACTGGTTGGGAACTCCTGGCCTATAACATGATTAATAAGACTTTCGCCCATTCCCGATAAGCTTATACCATCTGTGCGGGACGAGAAGCACCTGGTACATTCTATGTTTTTCCTTTGCTCCCAGACCAGCATGGAAGTACGTAAATAATAAACATTAAAATTGATTTGTGGGGGACAAATAATGTATTGGTTTTCCGTGTTCCCTGACGGTTGCGACACTCAAAACCTCTTGCTTTGAATTGCGTGTAAACAATAGTTCCGTTGCGTATGTTGATTGATGAAAATGGCGATGGGTTATCAATTTTTACGCGTCGTAAGCCTTATATCGTTAAAGAAGCCTATTATTTTTCTAGTTCAGCAACCAAAAAGCCAAACATTACGAATATTGTGCGGGTTCCGCATATTAAAAAAAATGTTGAAGACAGCAAGCGCGTGAAGCTTTGGAGCCGAGACTTCGCTTCTCTTTATCCTGCATTTAAAATTCCTTCCTACAAATGTCCTGTATAGCTGTATTGAACTAAAGTGCAATATGAACAGTTATTTACTTATTTTATTATATTACTTTTACAAGTTACTATGCGTTTTCTTTGTAACTACATAATTTTGTTTTCCTTTTAATTACCATATTACCTTTTGAATTTTTTTATTATATTTGCATTATAAAGTCGGTTAAGGTTTGTTTTGGGTTTAAAAAAACGTTGTTATACATAACGTATGCAAGAAACAAGAACTTTGTATGTTTATTTATTGTGAGAATATCGGAAACGGCTTTTCCTATGTCAATTAAATTTGCTAAGTAGGTGTTTTTGAACTATCGCATATCTAGGTAGGTGTCATCTTTGGGAAATCGCTTTTATAGAGCTTTTACCACAGTTTTGCTAACACCCTACTTGATTAGTAGTAAACGTATTTTTAGGTTCGTTCTCGTGGTCCCATGTGTCGTGGTCTCGTGGGCATTAGCCCCATTGTTATAAAAATCCTAGAAATGATAAAATTACGTTAGGTTCGGTAGGTAAATGCCCCAAGGGCAAACGAAATATAAATCGGCCTTATGGTTAAGTATAATTCGATTTTTTTTATAACACTAGGGCCACGACGACTAAACCGTTTTTTTAACATACCTACCTAGATAACAAATGCAGGAGTGTAATGGAGCCTTTATACAAGTATACACCTTTGGTATATTTTTTTCTAGTCGTTTAGGGTGATAATGGGGTGATAAGTAGACGGACCTTTTTAGTGCAATAAGGTGAACTACTATTCTAATACTTTTTCAGTGTTATAAAAATGTTTTGGACCATGGACGTTAGCTTGACGTCATCTTGACTGATTGACCACTATTTGACTTTTATTTTTGTAGCATTTTACACTTGTTGAATTTTTTATTTTATTTATTACAATTTTATACGATATGCCTCTATCAGCTTTCGCTGAATTGACAAAACAAGTACATGTTCTTAACGATCTGATTTTAGAGGACATGGTCTTCGGTAATGTCTATTATTTTTAGTGCTAAAATATACAAGCATGCATTGATTACTTCTTATTGGGACTAAGTCAATGGGCATCCAATTGTCTTGAAATATTTTATTAATTTCTTATACCTACGCTAGCTGTTACCTTCGTCTTCGTCCGCGCAGAATTCCTATTTCTATATCAAACTTGACTATTCCCGACACTTAATAAAGTTATCGTTATTATTTCAACCAACGTTCACAAAACCTTGACTAGTTATAACTATAGATAGGTACCTAAACTTTTCTCGTGAACTACTCTATCTATTGCTGAAAACCGCATGAAAATCCGATCAGTAGTTTTGAGTTTACGCGAACAGACTTTGTTTTAAAATATTTAGTGATTACATTTCAGCAAACGACCGAGATGAATTTGAAACTATACAGTTCAACAAGCATCTATTTGCTCTTAAAAATTGGTTTACACGTATCTCAGCATCGAATAAGAAGAGATTCTTGCTGGCTTTAATAGAGGATATTTCTTCGGCGTGGACTTTGGCACTGATATTGATTTGTATATGGAACTGCCGGACTAAAGACGCTGTTATGTCGATATGCGAGTAAGTACCTACTATCCAATGGCGTTGCAACACGCAGAAAAAAACACTTACCTTGTGCCTACCCTACCTTATCCATGAAAAAAAATCGAGAGAGATAGCGCCTCCAGACTCACGCCAAGAACCCCCGAGTACGCCCGAGAAGCGTGAATGTGATCGCTTTCTCGCCGTCTCGTTCTCGCGCTCGCCTGTTCTCCGATCGGTGTCGGTATTTTTGCCGGCTTCAAAGGGTTTCTCGGGGTTTCTATGAGAAGGTCGCATGAGTAGATGCCTTCTCGGTTCTCGCGTAATTTCTCGGCAAGGCTTCTCGCGTGAGTCTGTAGCCGCTAAGAGAAGTTTGGTGGAGGAAACCCGGTGGAAATCTAGGTAGTCATTAACACGCCACTGGTAGTGTGTCATTGACCTTTTCATCGTCATCTACCTACATAATATATGTAACGTCAACGCGCTTATATTCAACATAGGGAATTGTAACTGCATATTGTTCAGAAAAGCGATTCAAATTAAGAAATTTAATAAATTTACAGACGTAAAGTTTGGAGCAGCTACGATCAATGCCCTATGGACCACAACAGGACAGCCGTGCCCATCCAGACGCTCATACAAGTCATGAAGAGCGATCGCAAGTGGTTTCTGACACTGGAACCTGTAAGCGCGGTCCATATCGTCATTCGAATGATCGTTTTGTCTAAACTGAATTTATACTGAAACCATCGGCTTTCAGGAACATTATAAAGTAAATCTAACCTTACCTCAATATTCTACACGACCTGTGTACGATATTTTCCGAAATATTTTCAGTTGCCGTCAGTAATTTTAGGTCAAACGATCATTCGACCAATGAATACGTTAGACCAAAAAAAAATCGACCGAAGGGCACCTCCGTAAGCATCATAGTCACAGAAATAGACTCGAGAGGCGCGACACTCTCGCTGCAAATAGGTACTAGTGATAGCTCAAACTTAACCTACAACAAAGATACGCATGAGATTATGTGAGGCACGTTCCGGAAAGATGAGTGGCTGGCCGAAATTTGGTGCAATTTGTCTGGCGATTTTTGCGTGCACACATCGCTGAGAAATCATCGGACAAATTGCTTGTGGGTATGGTGTGTAGGTACACGACCCAGAAAAGTACTTTATAAAATATCAATCAAGAATTAGAAAAAAGCGGCTTCGTCGACCATCGATACACTTTTGTTTTATACGAACTTTGTCCAGGAGACTCAAGCAAAGGTGATCTGCGAACTTCTGTCGGTCGTTAGCTGTCCGATACTACTGGAGATACTGCACCGAGCACAGCATATTCATGAACGGTATCGCCAAAATCAGATCGAAAAAATAGAAATGAGTTTAGTCGTCGACGATCCGCCGACGAAGACGGACCATTCGCCGCCTGCTGCTGTTGGACAAAAACCGGCAAGTTGAAAGGACGTCTTACATGCAAAAAGTTATTTTTTTGCAATAGTCAGCTAACTACAATTTTTTATAGTTACATACAATGTTTGTGACCTTTAAAACCTTTCTAATAGTCAGTAGTAGTTCTTTCTATTAGCTTCTTTCTTTCTAAATAATACCTAATTAAAATTCGTAGTGTTTGTAAAATTTGTTCGCTGACATATTTAGAAATGCCTGTATGCATGTATTTTAACTGTGCTACTGTACTGTTCAATCATCATTTGATTTGGTAAATACATTATCTCAAATAAATAAAATGCATAAACTACCAATATATCCGTACCTCTTGCGTAAAAATTGCGACCAAATTGGCTAATAAAGCATGTCTCTTTACAGGACAAAAGTAGACCATCACAAAGTAACGCCGCTGGTGCTGATACTTCATTATTTGTACAGCAAAAGGTATAGGTGAAAAACTTAAGTAAATGACCTGTTGTAAACTTAAGTAAATGTGTGCGAATAGAGAAATTGACGTCCAAAATTAGAAAAATGACTTCAAGTACCATATTGTGACCACTCTCACACGTCCATCGATTGTTTAAAAAAATGGTCCTACTACAAATACAAATGGTCCTGGTTGCGGGTGGTAGGGCCTTGTGCAAGGTCCGTCCGGATCGCTACCACCATCTTACTCGCTAATCCTGCCGCTAAGTAGCAGTGCTTGCACTGCTGTGTTCCGGTGTGGAGAGTAAGACAGCCGGGGAAATTACGGGCACAAGAGGCATTGCATCTTAGTCCTCTAGGTTGGCAACGCATCTGCAATCCCTCCGGGGTTGCGGGTATCTATGGGCAGTGGTGATCACTTACCATCAGGTGACCCACTTGCTCGTTTGCCTTCCTATTCATATAAAAATATATATATATATCAGTTCTGTACACTACTACATACAACAGGTCATTTAGTTAAGTTTTTCACCTATGTTTGTAGCTATCAGAAAATGATTTAACGGAGTTCTTCAACCCAAATCTTGCAAGCTTGTATATTTTTTTGAATTTTTCCTTTATTGTTAGCTAAATGAACATTTGGCTAAATGGGACGCTAAAATCAAAGCCATGAAGGAGAAAATGAACCTCAAAGAATTTAAAGTCTGTTTTAAAGATGGCACCCAAAGGACAATTTGGCAAATGAAGAGAACCAATCCTAAAGACACTGAAACCGTAGATTTCGTAAGTATTTCACCTGTTGCAAAGACTGTAAAAAGCATTAGGTATTTAAAATGTGTCTAGACTCTAGAGTAACTAATAGAAAATTACTCAAGTTTTGTACCTGAGGCCGTTTTTGCAAGCTGTCATTAAAATGTACCATTCTGTGCTGAATTCTAAAATTCGTATTTAGAGTGACAAAAACTTACAGCCTAAAATCAAATAGCCTGCAATGTTATATAATTTAGCTGTATTTTTGTCGCATTACCTACACTTTTTGTCACTTGTAAGTATTAGCTTACTTATATAATAATTTAGCTATTATGATATTTCAGGTACAATTACTACCGTCTGCCATAGGCAAGAGAATTCTGTCGTATCTACCAGCAGACCGCCTTGGCGATTACGCCCATGTCAACAGTTACTGGGCATACCTTGTGGAGGATCTCAAAGCTGAACGCGCTGCCAGAGTCAGAATAAATGCAGATTTGGAGAAGTTGCATGTAATGAAAGTGCTCAATCGTCACAGTAGTCCCTATGGAAATACAAAACTGCATGCTGGTCTGGGAGCAAAGAAAAAACATAGAATGTACCAGTTGCTTCTCTTCCCGCGCAGATGGTAAAAGCCCATCGAGGGATTGGGCGAAAATCTTAGGGATCATGTTATATAGGCGATGTGGCTAGCAACCCATCACTGTTCTGATTCCCCTTTCCATCCATACGACCACAATCATGCTAAACGTGGTCTTTAGGTCTTGTCACCTTAGGCTCTGTCTACCCCGTAAGGGATAAAGACGTGATTTATGTATGTATGTATAGAAATTCGAAAATCCCACAAGACAAAGAACTGGGTTATTTCTTATTCTTCCATGGGATGTAGCCGCGGTTGTAGGCTAGTCGCTAATAATTATCAGATTGTACCTTAATCTTCTTTCTAGTACTTAATGTTGGCTAACGACACAAGCATGGAAGATTTCGAGACATTCGAGTTCAAAGTCATGGCTCCGAGTATACAAGCACCTAGCCTCGGGCCTTCGCTGAAGATCAGAGCACAGCAACTCCCGAGTACAAAGACTAGCATGAAATCTGCTGGGGCTTACTCCTTCAGGCGCTTTCTGAATGATAAGATGAACCAACCTGAGGCTTCTACTGTAAGTCAATAGCCGATCAAACTGTCCGTCTTCAAATAGAGGATCCTAAGACCATGATCAGTAGGCTTATTACCTAACTCGCTCGCAATCGCCATCGTGTTCATTTTGACAGTTCATGTATGGGGTGACAATTGGCATCGGAGTCAGCTAGCTGTCACATTCGTACAAGAACTGTCAAAATGAACACGATGGCGATTGCGAGCGAGTTAGGTAATAAGCCTACAGGCTTATGTAGTTAAAATGAATGAATTCCATGACTTCACTTCACTTCACTATATCGCAGAGATAGTTAAGTAAAGAATCAGGACCAAGTTTGATGATACTTTTTATCACAGATACAGAATAAGGTGTCTTATAGGAATTTCGCTTACGTGAACAGCGAAGAGGTGGGGATATGGAAGCGGAGTGGGGGTCTGAATGGTGATTACTCCGGCAATGTTTTACCACGTTTTTTTAGATCCGCGAACACTAGAACTTCATTATTTGTATTTCACACTCAACTCGACTATCCACCTTCGCCTGCGGCTCGGGTGCATAAAAAGCCTTAGGTAAAGATTCCAGATCTACGATTGATTTTATTAAGCCTTTGATAGATTGAAACTAAAGAGAATTTTACTTAAAAAATATGTTAAATTTTGACTACTTACACAAGCAGTTCAGAAATTGCAATTTCTTCCTAATTTGACGTGTAGTAGGTAATCTAATCGGTTTACAGATTCAAGTTCCAATCCGCAATATGGCTCAGATGTCGGAGCGCTTGGACAATCGGGGTGCGATGGACGACAACGTTTGGACGTGGTGCGAGACTATCTTGAACCGTCGCAAGCCCAAGAATACCAGGTCGATGTCCAAGGAGAAGGTAACAAGTTTCATTCTTCGACTGTTCGTGGAATCTTCAACATTCGCTGAAGGTGCGTCGGAGAGAGGTGAAAGACGTGTCCGGATTATTCTATGCGGTGGAGGTGGCTGTGATGACAATTTCGGTTACTTTTTCGTTGATGATTGTTTTGTGTTGTAGTTTTTTCTAGAACATTGACTGCATGAATAGAAAAGATTCAACGGGAGTGCGGTTGTTTTGCATGACTTGACTGACTATGTCGTGGAGTAGCGAAGTAAAGTTGACCATTTATTTTGACATGGACTTCCGCAATCTAACGGCTTAATCTAAGCAGTTTCAGGGTTTGTTATTAGGGTTCCGTACCTCAAATGGAAAGTTCGTCCGTCCGTTCGCCTGCCTGTTAAGACATATTATTATAAAGTTGAAATTGATACCAAATAGGTACGGTCAAGTGCAAAAATAAGTATCGACACGAACTTCTCAAAAACATGTCCCACGACCTTATTACGCTGGTGTAAGAGCGTATGGTACTTATTTTTGAAACTTTGACATATTATTACACTTGACTGTACAAGGTCTGCGGTCCCTTAGAGCTATGAAAAAAAATCAACCCCCTAAGTCAACTCAATCAAAAGATACCTACAGTCATTAGAAAAGGTGTTCCCATACAAAAAGCCGTGCTCACTAATGATTTACTTAACTTGGCTCCCATTCTCACAATTATGTTTTCGACGGTTTTTTTTACAGGAAAATGATGGGGTGCTGTTGTTTGGAAACTTGCATTTTCCATGCCCTCTGATGACACATGCTTTGAAGTTGCCTCTCAATCCACCCTTGGTTAAAGATCACACAGCAAGGTACGTCCATCCGAAGCTATGGCTATAGGCGTAGACACTAACCTGACTGATGGAAGATTTTTAGATCAATACGTTCGTTTTATAGACCCTATATTCTGAAATTCGATTTTCGAAGTTCGTTTCATCCTGTTCCGCTCACACTAATAGTCATTAACTTAAGAGCGAGAGAGATGGTATCTATACGAACTGCGGAACTCGAATTCCCCCTAGCTCACTAAGGAAGATTTGTTTGGGGACTTTTCTTTACATAGGTACCTAAGGACTTTTTGAGCTGCAGCCCAGGGTAGCCTTAATGCATCAAGACTTAGGTATAAGTAATACATCTCTATCGAAGTTACGTTTTTCGTTAAAATGGCAATCAGTTCATTAATTAGGCAGGCCCCAAAGTAAATATTAGTCCACGATCCTCATTTACTCACGGTCCGCCCCTGCTGAGATTTACTTACACAATTTTACTTATACCACTTTCGTGTTGTACCATCCCTCTCTCTCTCAAATTAAAAACTATTAGTGTGAGCGGAACGGCAATAAACGAACTTTGAACATCGACTCTCACAGTACGAAGCCAACAAGTCTGAGCCTCTAGTGTAAGTTATAGGAACGACAAACGTCTCGAACACGTTCGCGTTAACGTTTCAATTAGATGTACTATGGGAAAATTAACAGCGCCACAAGCGGAACGAAACGACAACTAAAATTTCTCATAGTAAATATTTGACATTTTAACACGGTCGAGACGTGTTTTGTGACCGATAACTTACACTAAGCATTCTGGAATAGCTACCTACATTCAGCGTTATATATAGGTAGGTACCTAGTTTGAACTGTTGAAGCATCCAAGTCGATCAAATTGTTCGGTAGGTAGGTAGGTACACCATAGAAATACTTTCAACATAAAACTACTGTGAGACTCAATCATAATTAGGTACACAAACGACCAAGAGGAAGGCCTACGAAGTAGCCCGAAACATCTCAAGCATCACTCTACTTTTATACGTGAGTGATGACTCACTTCCTTTTACTTTTATACATGAGTTTGTGTAATTACCTTAGAAAGAGTGTGGTGTGTCGAACATTTTGGTCACATGGGATGTTTCATACTTTGTCGCTGACTGTACCTAGTCAAAACATATTTCATTCATTAATGGCAGGTCCAGAGTGAGTCGTAAACGCAACATATCGAATGCAACGGTCACAAGCCTTTTCAAGGAACACGGGGACAAGCGAGTCGGCCTGTGGACCCGTAACCTGTCGTGCCTATACCACGCTTTCAAAGTGCCTAGCTATAATGAGAGGGTGAAATAAACATGGTTTGTCCAAATGATTGTCTTTTGTTTTTGTTGTTTGTGTCGTGGACTAGTTTAATAATAACCAGTTAATTCCTAATGTGACAGGGGCAATATTGTGTCTATGGCATAGATTAGACGGTCAATTTTATATAATAAAATTGATTGATTCGTTTGTGTTACGACCGTTTCGCCTTTATTCCATTGCAATAAGGATGAAAAGGTCGTAACACAAAGGAATCGATTAACGTTTGTTTTAATTAAGGCCCTCAACTATGTACACGTGTTTTGAAAACGACTCATAATAGAGACGGGTAGAGCTCGGAATTTTCGAGGCAAAACAAAACACTGTCGCAATCTAGCTAGTGTTAGACATAATTTGCTTTGCTGCCCGCGATTTCATCTGTGCAAAATTAAACATTAGTTAGTTATGGATGTTACACGTACCTATTTAAAGTATGTATAAGATATAAAAGTTAGTGAGACGCACCCGTCTGGAACAGGAATAAAAGTCGTTATATCTGATACTAGCTGTTGCCCAACTTCGTCTGCATAAATTCGTTTGTCGCTATCCTGCAGGAATTACGCAATTTTCCGAGATAAAAAGTAGCCTCTGTGTTATTCCAGACTATAATCTATCTATGTTCCAAATTTCATCCAGATCTGTCCAGCCGTTCTGGCGTGAAAGAGTAACAAAAATCCATCCATCCATACTTACAAACTTTCGCGCTTATAATATTAGTCGGATTTCCGGAGAAATTTACTTATTATAGTAACACTGAGCTTATTCCGAATATAAAACTGTCTTCCAAATGTTGCCGTTTTTTCGGGGATTCCAGGGCCCAGCACCTTTTATATTTTTAATACTTGACCCACATCATTAATACACTACCTTGAAAAATAGCAAAATTTTTGAATAATAACTGTATTGTGATAGATAAATTTCGCATATTTGTAGATACCATAGATTTATAGGAATGTTTAGTGAATACTCATTTGTATATAAGAAAATTAAAAAACGCCTCTTACTAAACGTCAATGTCAAAATAATTTCTGGAAAGTGAAGTGAAAAATTAAAATAATAAAATATAGGTACTCTCTGTTTTAGTAAGAAAGTTGCGTAAACAGTTCTAGAACCTCGTTAATCGTATGATGATAACATAATAACTTAGAACAGTGCATCGAAAATATATAACGATGAGTAAGCATATGTATTCTACAGCGAATTTGAGTGACAAAGAGTTAAAGGAGCAAGGAAACAGACTATTCAGTTTACGACGTTATGAAGATGCTATGAATTGCTACACGAAGGCCATAGTGAGTACATTGTGTGTTTTTCTGACCAAATTGAAACAGTGGGAATCAAGTTCGACCGTTTCTTTTGATAGTAAAATATAACCATAAATCAGGAAGCTGAATAGGCAGGGCTTGTGTAATTTAGCTCGAGATTGGTGTATCAACTACATTTGCCTATCTATCTAACATTGCTTGATTTTGTTGACATGTTTTTTGTTCCTTGACATTGGTGATAGAAAATAACAAGTGTCTATGAAATATCTCTTAGTAAAATAGTTTGTGAGTCACAGTTTTATAAACAAAAAAGATTTACCTTACTACTCTGCTAATACAAACATATTTGTTGTATAGACCTGAGTCAATCAGTCACAGCTTAAAAAAACCAGAAACAGTTGCACAACCACCAACCTATTGGACTTGGTAACAGCATCTCTGGCGGTGAATGTAGCTGTGTAGCTAAATTGTCATATTATTGTTATTGGCATAGGTGGGCACAGTTAATCCAAAAGTTAATCGTTAATTCGTAAGTCAAAAAGCTAACTTTGATAATCGGTAGTGTTAAATTTTCGAAAATTTTAAGCAAGTTAGTCAACCGTTAAAAGTTAACCAAAAAAACGGAAACAAGTAGAAAGAATAATTAAACACATTTCATTTATCTCAATAATAAAGTAGGTAGAAATAAGGTTACTATTATCCTAATTTAACATTAGGTGTATGTTCCCCTTCATAAAAATTTGAAAATTAAAATTGACATCCATGAGCATTAGGTGGGATAGCAGTGTTACATTTAATACAAGGACTAATGTATCAGTCTAAATTTATCGGAAGTTCAATTTAATGGAAGTTAGTATGAGCATTAACATTTTTTGAAATAACTTAAAAGTTAATCTGTTGAGCAAATTGTTAACTTCATTAATTAATGATTAACGGATTAACAAGTTAATGCCCACCTTTGGTTATTGCAGTATTACTTTCAGTTTAGACCATTGGGCTAAATTTGTCAAATAAACTTCAGTATTGTAATTTTTTTGATAGCTCTGTAGGTAATTCTGCTAGGACTTCAACTGCTATCAGTAACCGATTTAATCTGATGCTACCTAACACCAAGCAGCTCTAGTGTCACTTGCAATTGTCAACTTTGTCTTGTACTGTTTTCATATCAATAGCGACGACAACTATGCCGATGACAAAGTAACAAAAATAGAATTCAAAAATCTTTGGTATGACAGGATACCGATAGTGGTTGAAACACTATTAAAACTACCCATATCTGTGTTACATCTTCTGATAACAATCAAATAAACACTACAATTTACTATACTTACTGTCATTTTACTTTTCTTTCCGTTCAGATAAAGAATCCTTCGGTTGCTACATATTTTACAAACAGAGCACTATGTCACCTCAAAATGAAGAGATGGGAAGCCACATGCCAGGATTGCAGGCGTGCACTTGATATTGACTCCAACCAGGTTAAAGGACACTTCTTTTTAGGACAAGCACTTGTAGAACAAGAGTCTTATGATGAAGCCATAAAACATCTTCATAGAGGTAAATGGTCTTTACAGTACAACAGAATAAGAAGAAACTACCATTTATAATCATATTTGGTATTTTCTTCAAGAAACAATAATTTAATGTTAATTAGTATTTAGAATTCATCTAGATTAATTATAATGATTGAAATTATGCTGTTGATGATTATGACTATGGAACCCTGAAAAAAAACCAATAGTCTGGCACGGGTTACGAAACTGCAGGTGACAGCTTGTGTTGAATGAAATGATGTTTTTTCCATTATTCTAATTCTTCATTTAGCTACTTTAACTCTTGTAAGGCATTCTTGCCTAATCATGCATATATGATGTATGTAACTGAAATACTTTTCAGTTTTTAATTTTTAATATAGTTTTTAATTCCCAGTGTTTGTATGAAAATATGATTAAAAGATTGTATAAGTAATTCGATTGCATGAAGTTATAAAGTTTCTAGTGATCTTATTTCTTGAGTCCTTTTGAGGTATATCTAGTCAGTAACTTAATTATCCAGTTTTGTATGTAGTATGAAAAGTGGTGGTTATGTTGTGGAACTGCCGCACATAATTCTAAAACGCAAGAAAGGCATCTTTCACTATCATGTTTAATAATTTCATTTAATTGTTTCCAATACAAATGTTTATTTATTCTCAGCGAACGACCTAGCACGTGAGCAAAAACTGAATTTTGGAGATGACATCGCAGCTCAGCTCCGTATTGCTCGGAAGAAGAGATGGAATGTGCAGGAAGAAAAGAGAATTGCACAGGAGATAGAGCTGCAGTCGTATTTGAATAGGTAACCGTCGCTATCATACATGAACATGAATATCAAGAAAAGTGGAAATTAATATTACGAAAAAATATTGTTACTTTATTGCCGTATGCCCATTCCTACACTTTTGGTAATTTAATTAAATATGATAAATTTTAATTCAGTTACATTTCTCACCCACGCACATCTATTTTCAGGTTAATAAGTGAAGACATGCAGCGTAGAATAGAGGCATTGAAGTTAGAACACAATAATGAAGAAGATGCCAGTTTAAAAACATCAAAAATAGAAGAGGAATGTGTGAGTAGCAGCACATGCATATTTATGGTAGTACTGTAGTTGGTAAAATGAACAAAGGACGCGCATTGGCCTGTTCTATAACTTATAATTGGAATACGAAACTTTGATGGGGTATTCAGACCGACTATCCTGCTGGTTGTGTGAAATTATCGCTATTGCTTTGCGGGACGCCCGGCATTTTTCCGCCGCTTTTCGCGGGAGTAGTCACGTTAAAATTATGTAACATTTGATTCCTACATGCTGACAGTACAAAACCATGCATTCGCGAAACAGCACCATTGAATATTTAACCGTTAAAACCATCAATTAAGTTATGTTCACACCAGTAAAGTTTACTGTAAGGTGTATACTTAATCAGTTAAGGTAGATTGTGTTTTATTTGTTTTTTTTTTCAGAATAACTACACCAGCGAGCTAAACAATTTATTTGCCAAAATAGATGATAGAAGAAGGGTGAGTTTTATTTAAATATTTTTACTATTTAGTTAAGCTTTGGCGAAAAGGCAGCCTTAGGATGTGACGCTTCGCATTTGTCACGAAATACCTTTAGAAGCCCGGTTTATTATAATTGTTTGTTACATCAATGAGCTTTTATGAAAGCAATAAACACGTACACTACGTAGAATGAGCATGGTTGCAACGTAAACAAACCTACATTAAAACTTGGGGTAGTTTTAATGGCAGTATCGCTTCTGGTAGGTAGGTAGTCTTAGTTCTTATAGAATGACGCGGTTTCTTTTGTGGTCATTTTGTTCGTATTATTCTAGTTTTATTCAACTTGACTTGTTTGTTGCTGTTTGTACCCCCTTCGATTCATCGGATTGCTTTGAAATTTGGTACACATACATGTAGAATTGCAAGCGACAAGAAATCCAGCATTAAAATGATGTTTTAAAGGAATACTTTTTTATACAGAAACGCGACGTTCCCGACTACCTATGCGGCAAGATCAGTTTCGAGATCCTGAACGAACCTGTTATAACGCCCAGTGGCATCACTTACGAGAAGAAAGACATCGAGGAACATCTCGAGGTAAACCACCATACCATACCATTAACAGAGTGACAAGTACCTTTATTTTAAGGTATAAAAAGGTATGTGCACAGTGCACAATGAGGGCTACCGTATTTGTGGTCACCAGTTGGCGCCACTGTCGAGTATGGTCCTTTCACTTTTGCTGTCTTAAAGAATTGTTATCTCTCTTTAGCTGTTATCCAAGAATTGCTATCGCGCCAGCCAATTATTTATTATCCACAGTGTTGTGCAATCTTGTTTATCTTTTGATTTAGCTACCGGCCAGCTTAATTTGACACCTAGTTTTCTTAGCTGTTATTTTAAAGCATTGACATACATAGATCTGTATAGTGATTCTGCCATAAATGGCATATCTTCTCTCGATACTAATGCGATGTGGCGATATTTTTTACTTTTTCGTATTGAGTAGACAAAGTCAATCTCCCGTTGTAGTATTTGACAGTAAATTCTTAAAAGCTTAGTTTCTGTTACCTGAGTAGCCTCTTATTTTATTACACTCTACTTTTTTTCCAGCGTGTCGGCCATTTTGATCCAGTGACTCGGGTGAAGCTGACAGCGGATCAACTCATACCCAACTTTACTATGAAGGAGGTGATCGATTCGTTCTTGCAAGAAAACGAATGGGCCCTCGACTATTGAATTATAGTAAATTATTATTTAATTATAAGATGTCTGATGTTATGTCGGTCAAAAATGACGAGCTTCGCCTTTTGTTAACAAATTAAGTAGTCCAGAAAACGAAAAAGTTTTTCGAGTGCGCTTGCCGAACTTTGAACCCACATTTCTTGAGCTTAAGTACCGAGTCCGATAAATCCAATCGCACCAAAGCGTGTGACCAGCCCACTCGAACAACTTGATCGCTTGAATACGCCAATAATGGCTTGATGATTCTGCTAATATACTTACCTAAAACAAAGTATGCAATAGTTCTTCATTTTTTGAGTCACGTGATCAGGATTTTGAATCCGGTGTATTTTTAAGGGACTTATGTCTTAAATACCTACATAAGAAAAAAAAATTATTCCGTTTCGTTCGAGCGGAACGAGGGAAATTTTTTTTGAATAAATAAAAATGAAATAGTTTTTGACCCGCAGCCACGCCTGTGGTTGTAATAAGTTTCATAAAATGTTGAAATAGTCTCGGTTTTGTTTTAGTTAAAATTTACTTACACAAAGAACTGATAGAGAAGTTTAATAAAAGTTATTTTAAATAACGTTTCCGAGTGCATCGTGTAATAAACGCCTACTGGTGTTACATTAGTTATTTCGTTTGTCTTTATCTCCTATCAAGTCATTTTCTTTAGCCAGGCAGACTAAGCAATAATATTAATAACCGGTCTGTAACTTGTTATAAATAAGAGGATAATTTTTTATCATTTTTACCGGTAAAAAGGAATACGTGAAAATAAGATACCTACCTACATAATTTATCAAGTGTAACTTTTTATACTTAACGTGAACCCATGATCAATTCCAAAAGTTTTTGAGAGTTGAGTAATTATGGAAAATAATATTCCGGATTATTTTCTACGGGATGTAGACCGCGATTACTTATTATTTAGTTTATTTGGTTAAATAAATGCATGTTTGCGTCATGATCACGGGGTGGATGTTAATGTTGTGTTAATTGGGCTCGGTCTACCCTCATTTTTGCGCACTCAAAATATGTCTGGTATGGAGTTTGATTAAGGGTCAAAATATGAAATTGGTGGCTTTGATATGCTCTGGGCCTTTCGGCAAGAATTTTTATTGGTAATATGAGATTCAGGTAACGATTGTGTAGAATATTTTCATCTTTACAAATTTTATCAGCGTGGTAACATTCAAGGGCATAAATACATGTACGTTACCAAGACGTCAAAAACATCTATACACTGAACAAAAAAATGAAATCTTGTCAATTGTTTTACAACTTAGTTTGAGCCGCAGCTGCTGCAGAAATGTTTTACCACTTTCGAATAGTACAGTCGAGTGACATGCTTTCAAAAATCTGTACCCTGTGCCGAATATGCTTAAAGACTATTTTCACAAATTTAAACTTTCGTGGTGTAAATTTTAACTGTGTACTAAGTTTGTTAATTAAGTTTGTGTAAGCGTGTGATATCGGACACAGTCTGTATATTTCATGCCATGCTGAGTTGACTGGGAAACAAACACCTGCACTTTGCTCTAATTGAGCTATTTTTTTTTTTCATCGGTGGATGGGCAAAGTAAACAAGGTCCATACAGACATGTCTGTTGTTCGTAACTATCTAATTGACGGGATTTTTAAGCGCATAATCGACATAAATGTAGCGATGTTAACGAAGGGCGTCAGGTTTTGGGATAAACGGTATGAAGGGACTTCCAACCTCTTTTGGTTATCCCGTGGGAAATATAGAGACGGTGTATTGTCGTCGACTTTATAGTCGGTCCATTGTGGAACGCTAGTTTTATTTTAACATTGCCAATCCTTGGGAAAATGTTAATTAACAATCACCAGAAATTTCATCTTAGTGACTTTGTTCTATGACTCTTAGCTCAACATTTTGGGCGACTGTATTATAAATTTTTTGACAGTTATTTTTGTTATTTTAAATGCCAGTGAGGTTAGAGAAATAAGTATGTGGTACCAGATGTTTTACCGTTAAAATATCGTCATATTAAGTTATTTAAGAAAATATGTATTTGAATAAACTGTACAATAACTACGTATTTGTTTAACAGGTCTTAAGTAATAAATTCCCTCTGATTCTATAACAAATGTTTTTGTTAAAAATGTCATGTTAAGGTACTGAAATGTTCGGGAAAAATGGTCGTCTCTCTCTTTCTCTCAAATAAGCTGTCTTTCTCACACACCTGGAATATTAGGGAAACATAGTAGTCTCTCTCTTTCATACTTATATAGACTGTCCTTCTGGCACACGTTCTAGAATGCTCTTAAAACAGGAGGGGGGTGATTTTTCTGAAACGGCCTCATAAAGATTTCTAGGAAATTGTGACATGTGAAATTTAGTGTCCTAGAACATAGAAATGGGATAAATAAATGGTACATAAATGGTACGAGGGCCCATCCAAACTATTTCAGTTCTCCAGTGGGAAATACGGAGACGTATTGTCGGGCCATTGTGAAACGCTGGTTGTATTATATTCTTGCCCCTTAGATAGGTTAAAGGATAAAATATGACTAGAAAAAGTTGGTGAATGCGATAGAGAGCGTCCACCCGTTAGACAATAACAGTATGTATGTACGTATGTAAACTCATTATTGTGCAAAATAAACAAGATAAATACAATTGACAAACACTGAGATACATGCACAAAGGCGGACTTATCCCTTTAAGGTCATCTGGTTTAGAGTATTATGGAACTGAGACGCGCCGAACTGCAACGAAGATAAGTTATTTTTGCACAATTTTTATTCTAGAACCTTGAGAAAGTGAAAATTAAAGAATGACGCAAACGATTAATTAGTTTTTATTCATAAAAACTTACACAGCGTAACAGTTTAAGTACTAAATCATTGAGTGAAGCGAAACAAACGAGAGGTAAAGAAATATAAACACATAGAAAAAAAAAGTACACAGAAATTTAAAAGCTTTCTTAAAACGTTACGAAAAAAAACGATATAATACCGGTATATGTCGCTTGTGTTTAAAATTTCGTTCGAACCAATTCTATATTCCTTCATAACGATATATCATAAAAACCATAACGTTTGAAATAGCGTTATAATAACGTTATGAAACTGGTTATGAAATGCGCGCTGTTGCCGCTCCGTACCTATGTATACTTTGGGCACACGCAACGCACCGCACAGCGCGCCGGCCGGCGCTGGATTCATAGATTGCACAACGTTGCCAGCTTTACATTTGCTTGTTCAACTACCGTCCGTGTCCGTACAGTGAAAAACTATGAAGTTATAGTAAGTATGTTGAGTGGTGTTAAACAATATTGAGTTTTGTGTTGTGCTGGACCGCTGGATGGATAAAAACACGCTATTCGGTAATATAACGTTATGAAAAATAGCGGTATGCAAAACGTTTTATTAAAAACCGCTATTCAGTAATATAACGTTATGCAAAAATAACGGTTATTAAAGGTCTGTCCTAAAGTGACGGAGCCACACCTTCCAGCCAAGAAGTCGGAGCGCAGGAACATTATGATGGAGCTTGGCAGGCAATAAAACTGAAGTCTAAATGAGCTAAAAATTGTTTTAAAGCCAACCTAGCTGATGGTTTTTCTTTAAACTTCGTTATATTCCAGATAGTAAATTATCACCACTCATGATGGTCATCCGCGACACAAATGGATTGCAAATCACAAAATAGAATAATTCCTCTTGTTGCAGTAATTCCACCTGCTGTCAGTCAGGTGTTGGTGTGGTGATATCACTATCCAGTTTCGATAGAGGTGGGTTTAGATTAAACCAGCATTCGCTAATGATTCATCAGTGATGAATGCTCAGTCTGTCTCCACTCTACCAAATTCTCTGTGTAAACAGAGACAAGGGACTCATTTGTTGGTCTTCCTTTTTTTCAAAGATTCTAAGCAATGCGCACTTGTTGGATAGTTGTTCTTGGTTTGCGTTCTTGCTCGTTGATATTTGCCTCGAATAAACGAATGAAAACCACATTTTGATTTACATACAGGAATGGACGCTCTGGTTCTGGCTCTTTGTTTGATCTGAACTCACCTTAAGCTTATCTACCTGTGAATGAAAGAATAAATTAACTATGTCCATAATGTACGGTCAAGTGCAAAAATAAGTATCAATACGAACTTCTCAAAAATATGTCCCACGACCTTATTACGACGGTGTAAGATTGTATGGTACTTATTTTTGAAACTTTGGCTCGATACATATTATTACACTTGACTGTACAGGATCAAACTATACGACATGTGAAAAATTAGTAAACGAACAATCATCTCGGAAATGGAACACTTAAGTATCTTGCCAAAGCGAATCATTTAAATTCAACAACCGTATAAATCATATGGGGATTGGTTTATTAGTGAATTGAATAGGCAAGCTGGATGGCTGCCAGAAGCAACAGTTGCTTTTGCGAACGTGGTAATGAGTTGGCGGGCTGCTTTGACAATAAGGGAAAGTTTGGAAATTTCCATGCTGGTCTGGGAGTAAAAAAAAACATAGAATGTACCAGTTGCTTCTCCTCCCGCGCAGATGGTAAAAGTCCATCGAGGGAATGGGCGTAGGAATCATATAGGCGATGCGGCTAGCTACCCATCACTATTTTGATTCCCCTTTCCACCTATATCTATCGGCTCTTCGTCCGAGATTTAGCTAGGAACGGACGTGTTTATCGTTTTTTCTTCCAAATAGTGTGTGCTTGAGAACCTATTCTCGCCGCTATGTTAAAGCAAATTAATTAGCATTATTGTGTGCATCCTAAAATATCGTTTTTACGTTAATTGCAATCCGGGACCGGCGCGCGCGCCCGGCGGAGTTGTTAGCTGCACCCCCGCACCACACCTCGGGGGACAGAGACATTTCTCATAATTTGCCTCTCGTTCGCGCTTATTGACCTCGTGTCGGCCGGCGGACATCGCCGAGGCTACCTGTGCTACGCGCTACGAAATCCGAAGACGCCCGGAGCTACGAGTAGTGCGGCTACGCTGTGCTACGCCTTGTGAACTCGCGCAGCGCCTAATTTTATTCGGTTCGACGGGGGACAAATCCTGCATAATTCTACGCGATGAATAGAGGCAACAGCGCCGAGTTAATTTGCCATGCGTGTAAGGAGGAGCTTGCACTGGGAGAGGAGTACCTACAGTGTATGGTGAAGACTTGTGACAAGCTGTACCATCGATTATGTACTGGGCAAAAACCTACACGGGAAGGAATGGATACATGGGTGTGCCCAGAGTGTTGTATTGAACTAAAAACAAAAGGCGGCCGTAATTGTGACACCCCCGTTGGTACACCAGTTACAATAAAAAATATCTCAAACCGGAACAAGAGTGAAACGCCAGTCCTGCCTCCGTGGCCCTCGAGTGAGTCGGCATCTGTGGCGCTTGAATTACAGCTCATGCGCGATCAAATGGCTTTACTAACGGAACGACTGACAAGCGCGCTTTCAACTATCGCACACTACCAGGCTGATATAGCACAATATCAGAATAAGCTCACCGATTATGCCATGAAATATGAGATAATCCAAGACAGGTTACAGAAGTTGGAATTGAAAGGGTTGCATTCTAGGTGGAGCACTGATTCGGTTCCAGCCAGGCAGGATAACGGGGAAAAAGCCAGGAAGTCGAAATCCAAACGGAATCGCAAATCTAGAGATCACCAGAGGGGCCGTGCGGAAAATGTAGCGGAACGACCAGGAAACATTAGTACCGAATCGAAGACCTCAGGTAGCCCACAAGGAGAGGAGGCGAGCGGGGGTGGTGAGCGGGACTTGAGCCATTCAGACGAAAACTCCTTGAATGGTGGAGAGCGCGGGGATGCGTCTGAGGGGAATTGGCAAGTAGTAGGTGGTAGCCGAAAGAAGCGGTATTCTTCGGTGCTCGGCACGGCGGGTCCAGAGACTACGACTCTAAAAGCGGTTGAGTACCTCAAATATATTCATCTCTGGAATATGGTCTCGGGAGTAGATGAAATAAAAGCTTATTTGCAGTCTTTATGCCCTGGAAACATATGCACAGTCGACGAACTGAAGCCCAAGGGAGATTATAAGTCATTTAAGATTGGTGTTCCAGTGGCTCAATATGAACATTGTTTGTCCGCGGATGTCTGGCCAGCGAATGCGCGTATTAGACCGTGGTTATTTCGGAGACCGCATCGCAAGGAGATCTAATAGTAAACTAAAATCGGTTTCAAAGATTACGTTGGATTTGATTTACCAGAACGTCCGAGGTCTTAAAACCAAGCTTTGTTACTTCAAACTTAACCTTGTATGCCTGGATTGTGACATTATAGCAGTGACAGAGTCATTTTTAACGGATGCGGTCGGAGATGGCGAACTGGTTGGTCATGAGTGGAGTGTTGAACGTCGTGACCGTGCGGGAGGCGCGCGCGGGGGCGGCGTGCTGCTTGCGGCGCGCCCGGGAATCTTGCTGAAGCGACATCGTGCTTTTGAGACGGCGCAGGGAGAGGACCTATGGGCTTTTGTTACCATTAAGGGCGTCACCTGTTACATTTGCGTAGTTTATATACCTCCAGGTGCGGCTGATGATGTGTACATGAAATGGTTTCAGGCAGTTGAATCGGTGCTCTGTGATCTGGACGTAACGGTGATTATAGTCGGGGACTTAAACTTGAACCCTCGATACACATCGCATAGTATCTTATCTTATTATGGTTATTTTTTGTCGGTATGTGGTCTGTGTGAGATGAATGATGTGATGAATGAGCACGGGGGGCAGCTCGATGTGGTGCTGGTCTCAGAGCGCATACGCGGGGTCAGTGTTGTTGAGATTGAGGGTGGCGGGCTCGTCCCGCGACGTGACGCTTACCATCCGGCGCTGGAGGTTACTCTTTCGCTGGATGAGGCATTGCGACAGCCCTGTGCAGAGCAGATAGACCCAAGTAACTTCAATCTTCAGCATGACTGGAACTTTGCAAGGGGTAACTACGAGCTTTTACTCAAATTGATCTCAGAGGTAAACTGGCAGGATGTACTGGAGACCCAAGACGTTGATCTGGCTGTTGATACCTTTTATAAAGTAATGTACAACATTTTCGATGTCTGTATCCCAAAAAAATCCCGTAACAAAAATCGTGCTAGGCGATATCCAGTATGGTTTACAGCGGATATTATTAGAGATTTAAAAGTTAAAGCAGGCCTTCATCGGAAATGGAAAACCACGAAAACCAGGGCTACATATGTCGAGTTCTCGAAACTTAGAGCTGATATTAAAAAACGAATATCAGGTGCCTACTCCTCTTATATCCATCATGTTCAGATTAAGTTAAAGACCAACCCACGGGCTTTCTGGCAACATATTAACAGTCTCAAGTCTAGAGGGGGATTCGTGTCACAGGTCGGTTTCGAGGGGAGGCAGTATGTGGGACCCGAGACAGCGGAAGCTTTTGCAGTATTTTTTTCAAACGTTTTTTTGCCTAACGTACCAAGTCTTGACGGTAATTTTCGGAAGGATAGTAGGCGAAAGCCTACTGCCAATTATATCCATATCAATGGGGTGACTATGCAGGAGGTTGAATCAGCCATCATGCGGTTGAAACCAAACAGTGCGGTGGGTCCAGATAATATACCTGCTTATATTGTGAAGGGTTGTAGTGAGTACCTAAAAACACCACTTCACTATTTGTTTAATTTAGCTCTTGTTAAGGCCTCTTATCCACAACAGTGGAAGATCACCAGGGTTCGGCCCATTCCTAAGACAAGCGATGTAGAAAATGTGGAAAGTCATAGGCCTGTTGCTATTCTCTCAACGCTGGCGAAACTGTTCGAGTCCATGCTCCACCGGGCACTATCAACACAGGTAAAACCCTTCCTGGGGGACGCGCAACACGGTTTTAGAGCAAATCGGTCGGTCAACACCAATCTCACAATCCTAACTAATATAATTTCGGAACACCTTGATAAGGGAATACAGGTGGATGTAGTTTATTTTGATTTTCGTAAGGCGTTTGATCGCGTAGATAATGATGTTTTGCTTTACAAACTTGACGCCATTGGTTTCTCACCAAAGTTACTGGATTTCTTTGCAAGTTATCTACGCGATCGAAGGCAATATGTTCAGCACGGCCATTTCATTTCAGCTTCTTATCATACCAGATCGGGCGTTAGTCAAGGATCAATATTGGGTCCTTTTTTATTCGGATTAATGGTAAATGATCTGGAACTGGTCGTAAATAATGCAAAATGTCTTCTGTATGCCGACGACTTGAAGTTAGTGTACGGTGTTGAGCAGGCTGCCGACTGTGTATCGTTGCAGAGGGACATTGACTCGGTGTTTAGGTGGAGTATCGACAACAAGCTCGAGTTCAACACGGCTAAGTGTTATGTATGCTCCTTTGGTCGCTCTTTTAACCTAATTCTTAACCAATATATGTTGGGACAGGACCCTATTAGCAGAGTCTTCTCAGTTAAGGACCTCGGCGTTATATTTGATACTCGTCTTACGTTCCATGACCATATAGGGGCGCTGGCTACCAGTAGCTTCCGTAGACTTGGCTTTGTCATCCGTAATGTCAAGGAATTTCAGGATCCGGGGGCCATCAAGGTCTTGTATAGCGCCTTGGTGAGAAGCAAACTGGAGTCATCTGCCATTGTGTGGAGCCCATATGAATCGACCTACACTTTACTCCTGGAGAAGGTACAAAAAGCCTTCTTAAGGGCTCTATATAAAAAAGTTTATGGGTATTATCCTTTTCTATATCCTTCCAATTTCATATTGGGCATGTTGGGCTTTAATTCCTTGGAAGTTCGGCGCAGTTATGCCCTTCTGGTATTTGTAAGTAGCGTTTTACGAGGAGACGGTGATAGTCCAGATCTGGTGGAACAACTTCTGAGATTGTCTACTCCAGATGTGCCAAGAATTGCACTGAGACCGCGTATTCGCTCTCTGTTGGCTGTGCCACCGGCGCGCACCGTGGCGCACAGGAACTCGCCGCTGATCCGCGCACTGACGCAGCTAAATGCCCTTTTGGTGTCGGCACCAGAGTGTGACCTGCTGGCGGGGCGGTGGGCTGCTGTGTGCAATCAAATTTTATATTTTTGTGAGAGGATGAATGATAGAGAATCGAGTGTCCCTGGGTAACGTCCCTTGATGTATTGTTATTTACATGATTATGTTTGTTGTTGTCGTTTCACAGTGATTAGTCGTTAAGTACTGTAAGGCTGTGTAACTGTAGGAATAAATAAATAAATAAATAAATAAATAAATCTATACGCCCACAATCATACTAAGCGTGGCCTTTGGGTCTTGTCACCTTAGGCTCTGTCTACCCCGTAAGGGAGAAAGACGTGATTTATGTATGTATGTATTGGAAATTTGAGGCCCTATTTCATTGAGACCAATAGAGTTGGTTATACGGGTTATCTAGCTAATTAGTCTACAGAGCGTAAAATTGATATTCTCATGTCTGGTTAATGCTGGTTTGGGAGCAGAAAAGATAGAATGTACCAGTTGCTTCTCTTTCCGCGCTGATGGCATAATAAGCCCATCGAGAGAATATAGGCAAAAATCTTAGAAATCATGTATTGTTATTTTACCACTATATTGACTTTTCCTTCATCTTTCAAAACTTACTCCAAATCCTTCACAGTTCACTCTGCTAGGCTGTGGAATCGGTTACCGACCTCCATCAGGCAGTCTGCCTCTGTGGCGTCGTTCAAGGAAGGCTTGAGGAAGATATGGCTCACACCATCTCCTTAGATATTATGTGTGTACTCTTATTGTATTTTGTATGTATGCATGTGTGTAATGATATTTAGTAGTTTTTTATGTTTTTTATGTTTTGTTTATTGTGCTTACATATGTACGCTCTATTGTGGCTTTCACTATCTGGAATTTTAAACCTTCACTTTGTCGGTCCCTCGTTTAATGCTCCTCTCATCTACTCAAAGGTTAACTGGTAGAGATCCCTTATAGGGATAAGTTCGCCTTTGTGCATATATTAATGTTATTTTTATTTTTTTGCGAATTGTATCTGTTTCTTTATATTTGTACAATAAAGCATTTACTTACTTACTTACTTTTCTTTCCTACTATGCGCCCACAATCATGCTAAACGAGTCCTTTATGCCTTGCTTAGGTCCTTAAGGGATAAAGACGTGATTATTATGTATGCATATATGTTTGTATGTAGGTACGTCAGTGATTTGTCACTTAGGTACCTACTTACACCTTACAAACTTAGGTAATTTTCTGGCGATAGATCTTCCTTTCTCCCCTGCATCGAAAAAAGCCAATTTAAGTTAATTATTAGAACTACAATTAATTAGGTTCTTTAATGCTGGGCTGGGAGCAAAGAAAAACATAGAATGTACCAGTTGCTTCTCTACCCGCGCAGATGCTAAAAGCCCATCGAGGGAAAGGGCGAAAATCATAGGAATCATGTTATAGGCGATGAGGCTAGCAACCCATTAGGTACACATACCCACAATCTTGATAAACGTACCTGTCACCGTAGGCGCTGTCGACTCCGTAAGGAATAAAGAAAAGAAGTGTATGTGTACCTATGTATTTAATAGGTATTGCTAGCTTTACTTAAAAAAAAAAGAATTTTATTTGTTACTAGCAATTTTATTTTCGGGTGTGGTTTTTACGTAAGTATGCGTTTGCGATAGCCTTAGTTCTTGACCGACAGCATTACATCACTGCTGAGACAAAAACAACACATTTATCGCACCCAACGGCGTAAAACATCGAGACAAATAGGACGTATACGTAAATCTAGCTTGTGGTGAGACAAATCGTTACTTTATTTATTTTTCCATCGTAAACAATATCAAAACAGTTAAGTTGGCCGCAATGCCCCATCCCTCGGGCTTTTTTCTGGCCATGAAACCCTAGGGCGGTAAGTAGCCCCCTCCCCGCGCTCCGCCGCCCCCCGCGACCCCCTGGCCAAAAGCCGCGTCTCCGGCACTCGGTTTATCTGCGCTATAATTTTATTTATTTACTCAAATGTGATGAAAAACATTGTATGTTTCACGGGCGGTACGGGAATTACGAACCTCAACTCAGAAAGCTCTCATCTTCGACTTCGGACTTCTACTAGAGCCTCGATCGTAATTCCTTCCTTACCGCCCTTAATACACAATGTACTATTACATTTTTGAAGTTGCATTTTTGACTTATTTTGAAAAAAGCTAAAAAACTTGATAACTCAAAAATGGTTCACTTTTGCATAATGCATATTGAGGTTAAAAGTATAAAGAAAGAAAGAACAATTTATTGCCACAAAAACAGATATCGCAAATAGTCACCCCTATCACCTATACTACAGCCTAATGCGTCGAATTATCAATAACCCTGTATAGAAGATAACACATACACATATCACGTCTTTATCCCTTACGGGGTAGATGAGCCTAAGGTAACAAAATCTTAAGGCAACGTTTAGCATGACTAAGGGCGCATAGCTGGAAAGGGAAATCAAAATAGTGATGGTTTGCTAGTCGCATCGCCTATAACTTGATTCCTAAGACTTTTGCCCATTCCCTCGATAGGCTTTTACCATCTGCGCGGGAAGAGAAGCAACTGGTAAATTCAGTTTTTTCTTTCCTGACAGATCAGCATGAAAGAAACCAGCATGGAAGAATACACATAATAGAAGATAGCACATTAAAATAATACAATAATAATATAATAATATATAATATATAATGTAATAATATAATACAATGTTTGATATAATAATAGTGCACAGACAAACTCATCCTTTAAAGCCATATTCAAGCCAACCAGATAACCTTAATGTAAACAAATCGAGGTGCTACGAACACCGGTTCTAGATAACGGTGGCTACGAAGACAGCTACGACGTGCTACAATGTCTACGCCATTGGATCATTTGATTTAAATACGATCTGTGTTCTCTGATTCTTATTCTGGAAAATATTTTTGTCACTGTTGTTATTATGCTTTGTCGTATCATATTTACAATCACCACCCAGGAACGTTAAAGGGCTTGCCTCTTAATTTAGCTGTATAATGCGAATCAGATGTGCCTCAGTTACACGACTGATAACAAAGTGAATTATGGGCATTTTCAAAAAAACGTGTACCTACCCTTTTTCCAACATAATTACCTTAATTTCCCATACAACTTTTTCGTGTCAGTTTTGTGACGCCCCATATAAATCGTATTAAAATAGTGTCACAAATCTGACAAAAAATGGACACTTTTTTTCAATACAAAAATAAATAGTGCTAATAATTCTGATTCAGAAAACCCAAAATTTTGGAGAAAAAGTCAAGGGTACATGTTTTTTTGAAAATGCCCTTATACGGCTAAATTAGGACAAGTGGCAAGTTGCGCAACATGGGTAGTAATTGTACATAAGTGTAATTCATTCGTTTAGATGATGAGATACTTAACTATTCATAATCTATGTAGTTACTAGCTGTTGCCCGCGACATCGTCTGCAAAGAATTCGTTTATCGCTATCTCACGGGAACTACGCAATTTTCCGGGATAAAAGTAGCCTATGTGTTATTCCGGACTATAGTCTATGTTCCAAGTGTCATCTAGATCTGTTCAGCCGTTCTAGCGTGAAAGAGTTACAAATGTTTATACATACATATTTTACATATTTCCAAAAACCGAAGTCTGAAATGGGTCGGACCACTATCACAAATTAGTCACGAAACGACATTCTAGCGTGTCTAGTTCAATTCTATATCAGAATAAGCCTTTTGATACATTCGCGAAGGTTTTACTCGCCGTCGCTTACCGTCTTCCGCCTCGGCGCTCTGAAATATATCGACTTTCTGACTTTACAAAAATACTTGTTTTGTTCCGATTGTATGAAAATTTCAACACATTAAGGCATCGACCTAACAGAACGCGAATGCGCGATCATCGCGCGAATAATAGACTACAAGCCCATGGACAAAAAAAACATGTGAAATGAACCAGCGTGAATGAAGCTTAGAAGGCTGCTACTATATCATAAAAAAACTGTGCGCTATGCCGTCATTTCTGAGCATTTGATCATTGATGATCAAAGAGGTGTACAAAGGGATTTTTCGAATTTCAACACACAAACAGTACAAAACGATGGGATAAAAAATAATGGAAGTGGGTGCCCATGCAAAAAACGGGTTTGTTTCGTTGAGGTACTACAAAATCCTTCGTGCTAAAGTACGACTCGTATTTGGCTGGTTTTTGTACATTTTCGATGTGAGAGAGGAAAAAGTTTTGATTCTGAGCGAACGAAGTCGTGAGCATAAGCTAGTATTCGTACCTATATGTACCTATATGCAAAACGTTTCCTCTCCATGTTCTTGGACAATGGTATTCAAATTTATAACGGAAAGTTATCATTGATTGTTAAAGTTTGAAGACGGTGGTTCACTGACGTATTTTTAGTCGAGCTCTGCCCGACATGTTTTGAACCAATTGTGATTCTTTGCTCAAAGAATATAGGTAAATTTGAAAAACAATGTGTAAAAAAATAATGAGCTTGGTTGGTACCAATCAAATGTATAAACATTGTAGGTGATTGTATCGTAATCGGGTTATTAGGCTATTTGATTAATATATGACCTAAAAAACTTAGTAGGCGTCTGCTCTAACCCGTTAATTAAAAGATTAAAAATGTAGAAAGCCTTTATTTTCGTACTGAAGACCAATTATTCATGAAGTTTGCGTGCGTTCCACTTATAAGCTGTGTTTCCTTGCTAAACACTAGCTTTTTTCAATAAAGCTTTCACCGAAATATACTTACCGTATCAAACCAAGAAAATAATGAAAAAACCAGCCATGTACCTACACAATAATATGTAAATATGTTTATGAAATACGGACCGGTCAAATTATTTTATACGTCGCGGCTTGGCTTGGACCAACGTCCAAGAGCCCATAGAGTTTTTAATAGGCACTGCAGCTGCTAAGGTAAACAGACACCCACGAAGAACATCCGTTATGTTATAATCAGAGATCGGACAAATTTGTGTCATTGCTCGCAATAATGTGGACATGACTCCAAAATTAATCAAATATGTCAAAATACATATATTAAGAATAAGTATATCCACGGAGGTTTTATACCTATAGAACTAGAAAACTTTTTTGCCAGAAATAATAATCATATCTAGCAGGATCGTGATTTCTTTATTATATAAAAAGGTTTACGAGAACGACAACTGCCACTTTAATTAACATTTTCCTAATAATTTTATGCATGTGTAAATTTTTATCTCCGGGAGTTCAAATTTTATTTCGAGAAATTAATTAAATGATTAATTATTTGATTAATTTTTGAGTCATGTCCACATTATTGCGAGCAATGACGCAAATTTGTCCGATCTCTGGTTATAATACACTAATTAATCTATTAAACCAAAGACTATACACATTAATTTATGTTTACAATAGTTTAAAATAAATCAGAGTAAAAGATCGAGCCGTGCACCGGCAATTTTATAGAAGAGTTGACAGCCGCCTTTTTAATTTATTAATGTGATAACGTCTTATAAATCGATCACACCGTCTGCACACACGAAAAAGTGTCACGTTGTCACGTTCCGCGTGACGTCAGAGCTAGCAGTTTTCATCAATGTTTCTTTATGACGTTATCACGTAAAACTATAGTCTGTAAATCGATTTTACAGACAATACAGGTTTTTTCTTTGGTGCCGCGGCGCGTGGCAATGGACTAGTGCCCCTCAGCCACGAACAGCCAAAAAGGTTGAAAATTCTAAAAATGTTTGTTATCAATATACTTGACCCGTTTATTGCACAGTCGTTAGGATTAAGGATTAAATCACATTTTTTATACCGTATCCAAATAGTTAAACAACAATGTTTTGTCTTTATCTGTGTAACTAAAAGTTGCATTGAAAAGAAAGAGAGAAAGCGTCGTGTCAATGTGAAATTCTGAATATTTATGTGCATTTTATTATATTTCCGTGCAAAGTCAAAGCGCTTGATATTTTATTATGTTTTGGGCCCTATACCTCTATGATTATAGAATTACATTTCGACTTTTTCTCTTTTGTGTTAATCTAGGATTAATACCTAATCCTTAATCTTCTAAGCTTACTGCAGTGTAAAACAGCTGAAGCCTTTTCAGCCTAAAGTTAAGTACCTATAAGTTCGTGTTTACTTTATACGAGTAGGCTAATTACTGTGTGTTATTCCAGTTCGTCCAGTTGTCTCATATTTAGGGGCTCCAGCATACAAATTAGCTAAAAAACTTAATGAACTTGTTAGGGTAAAATCATCTTTTAAGCCACAATATTCATTACAAAATAGTTTGGATTTAATAAATAAAATCAAAGACATCAACATGCCACCTAATGCAATTTTACTATCCTTGGATGTGGATAGTTTGTTTACTAATGTACCCTACACAGAAACTTTAAATATTCTTAGAGATCATTTGGAAAGGAAGCGCTTACATCCCGGGGAGGTAGTTGAAATAATAGATTTAATAACTGTTTGCATGAAGCAGAACTACTTTAGATTTGATGGGCGGTTTTATTTACAGAATGATGGATTAGCAATGGGTTCTCCTCTTAGTCCACTAATGGCAGATATTTTTATGGATAATTTTGAGACTCGGTACATTGTTGGTAATAATAATATTGTTTATTATTATAGGTATGTTGATGATTTGATTATTTGCTGGAGGGGAAGTATGAGACAGCTAGATTCATTTGTTAATGGCTTGAATGATAGGCATCCAAGGATAAAGTTCAAGAGAGAATTAGAGGATAACCACTCATTAAATTTTTTAGATTTGACGATATCTAGAGTAAATAATAAGCATATTTTTCAAATTTATCGTAAGCCTACGCAGACCGATGCTGTTATCCCGGCTGCGTCCACTCACCCTTGGCAGCATAAACTGGCTGCTTTCCATTGCTATATACATAGATTATTAACCGTTCCTCTTTCTGTAGAACATTATGATTCCGAGTTAAGTACTATTTATCAAATTGCGGTTTCAAATGGTTATACTGTAGCAATGGTTAACGGTCTAGTTAGAAAGAAGCAGAGGCGGATAGTGAATAGCATGCTTTACGCCGCAGTACCCACTCAGATTGCTGACAAATATAGGTCTAGTATTACTTATGTAGGTCATTTGTCTGATAAAATCCATAAATTGTTAAAATCAAAAAATATTAATGTCGCTTTTAAGACAAATAATTCTGTGCGTGCGAAACTGTGTAATAACAAGGAAAGGGTGGAAAAAGGAAGTAGATCGGGGGTGTATAAGTTAACTTGTAGTGAATGCAATAGTGTGTATGTGGGGCAAACGGGTCGCAGTTTCGCCACCAGATATAAGGAACATACTGCCTCGTATAGGCTCAATCACCCGGAGAAATCAAATTTTGCAAAACATTTAATAGAGGAAAATCATTCGTTGCCGGATTCAGCGTCTTTCGACATCTTACACTTTTGTGAGAAGGGTTTACAGTTGGATATTTTAGAGCAGTTGGAGATAATTAGGTACAGCAATAGTGGTTCCATAATTAATGAACAAGTGAACTTGCTTTCATCGCCGTTATTGCGTGTTCATTTTGGTGAATAAAAATTGTTGTTGTAAAATACATAACCCTGTTTATTTTTACTGTAGTCGAAAATTTTTTTGAAGGTAGTTGTTAATGGATAATAAAAATCATAAATAATAGGGTACTTTGGGAAAACATATGAACGTAGGTACATTAGGCTTATATATACAGTTTAGATTCAGTACGACGTTGGTTTGCATGTGTAACGGTTGTGTGTAAACTTTGATAATGATCCCGTAGAGGGATTGAAACGCGTCAGTGTTTGTGTGGTGTAAGGGATAATTAAGTTTGTGGGATTTATATGTGTTTTATTGGCAGCAGTGGAGGGAGGGATTGCATGAAAAACATATATATTTCACACAGGCTTGGTTATTTTGCACGTGAGTAGCGGAGTAGCAAGGTAAAATTTTTTGTTCATTGAAATGGACCTCCGCAAAGTAACGCCTGATTCAATAAAATAATTACTGTAAAATCAAAATGAATAAGAAGTACTTTCCTTAACTAACTAATATCAGTAATATCACAATCTCAGTCGAGTTCCCACGATATCGCGATGACTTCCGCGATCGCGTAATTGAAGAATCCAATACAAACTTCTCTGAACACTTAACAACCACATCTTGCGGTCCTTGTTTCACAGCACGGGACAGAAAGGGACAATTACACCAATTTGGCTAAGAGGCCCTTGAATGTTTGTACAGAGTTCTGAGAGGAAGTTTGATAATTAGAAAACTGTTTGATTAAGCTCGCTCGACAGAATGCATGATTTATTTTTTTATTAATTAAGAAGTAAGGCCGAAAAGGCCGATTTGGCTGTGATTTTTGGGTCAAGCAATTTCGGGGTTTCAATACTATGCTTTTCTATGTTTGCATAGTACTTAGTGGATTATCGTGTCTTTAGGCAACATGACGACAGAAGGCGTCGTTTCCCGGAAAATACGTCAAAATTCTTGTTTAATAGACGCAAATGTCTATATAATAATGGACTAGCTCATACAAACGCACCAGTTGAATCATGATGTGTTGTATAATTATACCTTCATACACTTACTTAATGTACTAATGCCACTACAGTGCTCCTAAACTGCCAATTTAGTCGAAATATTAAGTAATTGGTAAAAAGTAAGTAATTTTTATCAAAACTGCCTTTCAACATCATGCTAGACGTGGCCTTTAAGTCTTGTTACCTCAGGCTTTGTCTACCCCGTGGGAATAGACGTGATTTGTGTATACACTAATAATTTAGAACGGAAACTTTTATATAATAGGTATCTACAAAATCCCTGACTGCAATCTGCATCAAATTCTAAAACGCTTCCTAAAAAACAAATGCAACGAACACACAGTTGTAACCATATTTCTACAGCGTAACATTAAATTCTAAAATCGTTAACTCAAATTCTCTTACAAAGCCAACGGCAATTTGCAGGCAACAAGATAAATTACAGCTCCGCCAATTTCCCGTGACGACGTCGTGACGGCGTCGTCGCGTCGTGTCGGGCCAGTCGTCACGCACGCGCTGTGTCGCCCGGAATGCGACAACCGCCCCCCGCTTTAGCCTCGGTATGATACGCACACGGAACTATAGTGCGGGGATTGACACTGAACAATTTATTGGCATGGTTTAGATTTAGACGGTCAATATTATCCGCGATATCACGATATATTGATGCGTATCGCAGCGAATCCGGTTGATTTGAAATCCATGAGACTGTGTACTAGTATCACAATAATATTAACCGTTTAATCCATGCCATTACAGGCTTTTATATATAGGCAGGTATCTTTGTCCGGTTGGAATCTTGCAAGTCAATTTTGAAGCAGAAGTTTTGCACAGGTTCTACAGTATGTAAGTCGGATAACAATAAAACAATCTGGCGGTGGAATTCTGGTGGCCCGGTCAGGCCCGTTTCCGCGGGAGGGAACTCTTCAACGGTTGGTCCCATTGACTGGGAAGTTTTCATCAAGAAGTTATGTAGCGTGCCCAAAATATACGTCAAGCCTACATTCCCCACATGTGACAATAATTAGTAGATTCTGCTCAACTGCGATGCAATTAAAGCATACCCTAACAGATGCTTGTAAGTTTGGCTCTAAAGGAATAGTAATTTTGATGTTACCTAATTATTAATCACGATGGGCAGACCATATCGTGGCAGCGGTGGACGTACCTCTACACCAGTGCACAAGAAAGGCGGCCTTGAGAGACGAATGGCGACGGTTTGTCAAGCTTACCACTAAACCGGACATGACGACCATGACCCGCCCTTTGCCAAGAGTGTAACGACTGGAAAAACCCTAATTATTTGAAGTGTTCATCGTTACATTGCGATGAAATCGATTTCTCTGGGTGCAGCAGTTAAGCCACACTTGACTATTCAAAGTGGTTTTAAACAACTTCACTACTCAACGTTATATTTGCACTAGGTAATACTCATAGTCCGTTTCCGCTTGCATGTCAATGTGAAATCAGCCTTAGTGAAACTTTTATCAACCCAGTAGCTGATGTGAAAACTGATAAGGGTATAAAATAGTACTTACTTGACCAACTTAACAAGTGCGTAGCACAACTACTAACTAAACCTTGCTTTTGTTTTTATGATATAAAAACGGGGAAGATAAGTATAAAGACGTTTTTCCAGTGTAAGTAAGTAAATGCTTTAATGTATAAATATAAAGAAATAGATACAATTCACAAAAAAAAAAACATTAACATATGCACAAAGGCGAACTTATACCTATAAGGGATCTCTACCAGTTAACCTTTGAGTAGCTGAGAGGCGCATTAAACGAGGGACTGACAACGTGCGAGTTTAAAATTCCAGATAGTGAAAGCCACAATATAGAGCGTGTATATCTAAATACGTAAGTAAGTAAAAGCGAGTGACAGTTAGGACGTTACGGTGGTAATTTTTATGCCCTCAAGTGAGCTGTATGCCTGATTTCCTACGACGTAACATTAAGAAAATCAGCGCAAACTATTGTGTTTAGCAATTTATGAAATGTTCTTGTTTTAAAATGTAAAAGTTTGATGCACTTAGTTCCCATTCTCCCTTTCTAGCTCTCGTCTTCCTCAGTAGCTCGCTCTTGCTAATTTACTTGATATCGGAATATAATTTATCTGCTATCCCATTTAGCCAGAAAAAGCATCGCACCGCAATTCCTCGCGTCTAGTATTGAAGGCTCCCGTTTTCCTATGCCCTGCGCAGATCGCAGGGCGGGAGCGGCTGGCTATCAGGGTTATCAGTAAGAAAATTCGAAAAATCCGTCGAAAAATCCCAAGTCCATAGAAAAGCTTTTTTTATGCAAAACAAAACAACAACCTGTTTAATGTTCAAATGAAGATCAGCAGGATAATGTTTTGTATGTCTGCTTGGTTCTCATCCACACACCAAGAGCTACGATCTGTTCAATCACCCCGCCTGACAAAATCGTGACTACCTACTCTAAAATTCGGGGTCAGATTTGTCTGCGAGTTCAAACATGTCAGGATTTCCTGTAGCTGGTAACTCTGGGCGCGACGGGCGGCCCGATTCATGCTTACGGCGTCCCGTCAGCTGTTCGCGAGCCATGAATGCGACGCGCCCGCGCTCGCCGCATCGATTGACTGATACCTGAGCTGCTCCGAGAGGAGCCACGTGCGCCGAGCACCCGTCAGTGCCGCCTCGCCCGCCGGCCCGACCGCGCGCCCGCGACCCCACCGTCCCCACACATGTGACGTGACAGCATCTCAATGGATTGCCAGAGGTGACCGGTCGACGGACCAACCACGAAACCCGACGGGTAAGCCTTGTAAACACGCGGGGTTATTTGATAAGTAATGACAGCATTAATAGTTGGTAGACAACCGTGCGACTGCGCCGTGTGATGTTTACCAGCCCTAGTACCTTCTCATTACATTAGCCGATTTTTCTAAAGGAATGTTATTGTTATCGATCGTTTGCATGCTCCTCTCGTTTAGGACAAATTTGTTAAATTGAATGTTTACGTAAGAGGGATGGCCGCGGCTGATCGGGCCGCCCTTGATTATCCGCGAAATTGGAAAGGATGATCATTATCACTGTCCACAGGGGCTCCTCGATACGCCTAACACGCCAACGCTCCTCTCTGCCGCTCCTTTCACGTTACATAAAATACCAGCGACTCGATGACCACATTTTGAATGACCTTCCCAAACATTATGACCGACTTGACCTCATATATTTGTGGCTAAGTCGGCACTATACTTCCGAGAAGCTCTCTTGACAAGTTTGCTCTCAGCACACCACAATATGTGTACATAACATTTGACCTATCTTAACGTCCATCCTTTTCCGTCCACGCTCTACATATTTCACTTTTTTGCGAGCAGTTTCATACGCAATACAAGTCTCTTTACTGTCATTATTATAAACGCTTTGATTTGTATTTTATTAACATGTTCTTGGCATGATCAAGCAACGTATCTTATGAGACATCTGTTGAAGTGAATTTTGTTGTAATAATCTGCAATTGTAGATATACCAGTATTTTATTTAGCCTTTTTATGAAAGGCATGTGTAGGAATATTGTTATTCTGGTGATATTTGTTTCACAATGTTCTTATCTTGATTCATTAGTTAAATTAACTGCAATTGAGTATAAAACTGGAAGCTTTTCACGATCTCCCTTGGGTGTTGTGTGCAGTCGACTCTTGTTTGTTAAATATACCTCGTATTTATGTTTATGTATTTTTCGCTACTTATTGGAGAGTCAGCTACTTTACGATTGTGATTAGTTAGTTATTTACAAGCCATTTTATATAGGTTTAAATTTGCATTACTCAATCTGACTGACAGCTAATGTAGATGAAATCCAAAGTTCTTGCGAACAGTTATCATAATGGACCATTATTTGAAGTTTTTTTTAGCTGTGAGTTGAGTTTATGTCATAATAATTGTTTTAAATTATTTACGTGCCAAATTCCAATAAGATTTAGCTCAAAACGTTCATACCGACACAAGATACACTCACAAACTTATTTAGCAAAATTTAAGAATTGTTGTATATCTAGTCTTAGGCCATTTTTAAAAGACTTTTATTAAGGTAAGTATTATGCAGGCATTTTTTTTAATTGGCAGATTTTCAAACTAAACTCCTATGTATGTATTAAAATAGCATCGCAAAATCATAACCCTCCTTTAGCTTTGCCGTAGTCGGATTTAAGAACATGATAAAATGGTATAATAAAAACAGTTTACTGGTTACTAATAGCGAAAAAAGCGATTTTAATAAGATTTATCGATCCAAAAAGAACACAAATTAGTTCATAACGACACCTCCTAAGTATACTGAGGCAAGTGACCATTTTGACATTTTCGGTTTTTTACATAATGTTGACTAAAATACTAATATCTACCTGCCACAAAAATTTCGTGGTAAAATTCCTGTTTGTTTCGAAAATAAAGTGACGTATATAAATGTATACAACACAACTTTGTAAATCAGTACGTTGTATACTGAGGCAAGTCGCTTGCACCACTGTACGCGGCACAGATATTGTGGAGGGGCGGCACAAGTGTGGTGTAACTTGACGTTGCCTCAGTATACGCGATAGACCAACGACGCGGCGTACGTCGAATTTACCTTTTACGATAGAAATTAAATTATTTTGTCCAAGATACAACCACTTATTTTCTAATGCACTGTGATTTTCGTAAAATTAATGATTATTTATACTTGTCACCTTGCAAAATGAAGCTTTTCTTGACAAGTTATTCAACTGACCTTAATAAATTGATACAAATTAAAAAAAACTGTCTAAATCGTTTCTCTCTTAATTATAATGGCACTAGAATATTTACCATTTAATATAAAAATGACAATTATGAGTAAAAACCTTTATTCCGAATTGACAAGGTACTATTATTTTTCTTTAGTCATTGTTTTTTGTGACCAACCTGTTGTAAAATTCAGTGTGTTGCAATGGTATTATACCACTTCGACAAAGATCATTAATGATCTTAAGATCTTTAAATTTTTGTTTGTCAATTGGCAAACGTTCGTAGTACGCTACTTTAATGTTCCTTAAGCCAATTATGAGGTCATTTTGGCGACTCCTTAAATTTTTACTGGAAGAACATTCAATTGATTTATGATTGTCGTCTTCAAAAGTATTTTTGTAATTTATTTTGAACTAGCTGCTGCCCGCGACTTCGTCTGCGTAGAATTATACATCTAAACCTTCCTCTTGAATCACTCTATCTATTAAAAAAACCGCATCAAAATCCATTGTGTAGTTTTGAAGATATAAGCATACATAGGGACATAGGGACAGAGAAAGCGACTTTATTTTATACTATGTAGTGATGATGATAGTGATGGGTCTTCGCGTGATACATGTATTTCACATATTTGGTTCCATATTACGGTTTCTCCATTAGTACCCTTTTTCCAGTTTTGAAACAGAGGCAAGCAAGCTTTAAAGTCAAATATCAATTCTTGGGATACTTCTGTGACTTCATAGGGTTTGTCAGTTTTTGCCATACGAATAGCCATGTACCACTGTTCAGGCGTGTATATATATTAAATTTTTCGTTATTTTTTCAATTAGAGCATGCATGCTATCACCTTCGTTTTGGGTGTGTCCACTACTAAAAAACGATGTGAAATTGTTATATACTTCCAACAAGCGTACATGTACATGAGAAATACAATCCGGTTACGGTTTTGCCCTCCACAAATTGTGGTATAATACCGTCGCAACACACTGAATTTTACAACAGGTTGGTCTCAAAAAACGATGACTAAAGAAAATAGTACCTTGTCAATTCGGAATAAAGGCTTTTACTCGTAATTGTGATTTTGATATTAAGTGATAAATATTCTAGTGCCATTATAATTAAGAGAGTAGGTAAACGATTAAGACAGTTTTTTTTAATTTGTATCAATTTGTTAAGGTCAGTTGAATAACTTGTCAAGAAAAGTTTATAAATATTAAGTTTTTTTTTTGTAAAGAGGAACAAGTAGTGATCTCATAATAATATTGTAATTTTTAATTTTAGAAGTTAAGAATAAAGGTGCAATGATAAATTCTACTAAGGTGTTAAAAATAAGGAATGAATCCTTGCTAATGATAAATCGAACCTTTAGAAGAAGCCAGTCAAGTTTATAGATTTTTTATAAGTACTTAATAGTACAGTCTCAATCAATAATTAAGAAAAGAAGACTATTTTGGATAGATTTTTTAAACTAAAACGAATATTGCTCAAACTGTGGCTGTTGAATAAGTTACTTTTAAGAATGTGAAACTATGATTAAAAGATTTACAAACATAATAAAAGCAGTTTTTATTTGAAATTTACGTTTGATTATTAAACAATTTTTTTTTCTATTATTATTAATAAAAATATCTAATATAATTTCTCGTTTTAAACAGCAAAACATTAAATATTTTTAACAGTATACAGGTGTAAGCGAACTTAATTTAAGCGTATACTGGTGCAAGTGACTAATATGTCGACCAAATAATGATAAAGGGCATTTGAGCATGAGCTACGTATTTATTTTTAAACAGTATGGATTTATGTAACATATTTATCTAATTATTAAATGAAAAATAGAAAAAAATAACAATTAACTTAGTACGGTGTATACTGGATCAAGGGGTAGTTGCCTCAGTATACAACAAATCAGAACACGTAAAATACGCGTACACTAGTGTATTTACCATTTTCTCAAAAACTAACATTAATTTCAGAATTCCATATATGTAGACTGAAAAGAGGTACTTTTGTTCCAGCGAATCCAAAGTTTTATGGAATGGACTTTACAGATAAAAAAGTTACAAATGATTTTACCTTTGCACGGCTCTCCTGTAAAATCAAGATTTTGCACTTGCCTCAGTATACTTAGGAGGTGTCGATAAGAAGGAGATGAACTAGTGACCCGCCCCGGCTTGACATGGCGCTGCCACAATTATCAACATTGCAATCAATTTACAAAAAAACGTTGTCAAATTATAATACTTAAACCTTGCCTCATGAATCACTCTATCTATTGGCGTCTACCGCATGTAAATTCGTCCAGTGGTTTTTGCGTTTATCGCAAACAGACCGACATTCAAAAAGACGGACTTGGAGGACGACTATGTTTATAAAAGAAATAATATTAAACAATTCATGTAGAGATAATCGGTGAAGGAAAACATCGCGAAGAAACCTGCACATGTCAGCGAAGCAATTAAACGTGTGAAGTTCCTAATCCGCACTGGGTCCGCGTGGCAACTACAGCCCAAGCACTATCATTCTGAGACGAGGCCTGTACCAGTGGGACGTAGATATATAGGTTGAAGATGATGTAGATAATGTAACCAAGAGAGATGTGCGAGTAAGTTGCATTCCGTACCCGCCCACATTGTGTGCCCTGTTTCCTTGACCTGATCTGGTCCAGTTTAGCTGTTGTGTGGAATATCAAACATCCATGAAATGCATCCGTTTGAAATTACTCGTAAGCTCGCAAAAGGCTTTTTGTACTACTTTTTTTTTTAATAATATCTGGGGACAATTGACACAATTGACCTAGCCCCAAACTAAGCAAAGCTTGTAATATGGGCACTAGACAACGGATAAACATACTTATATAGATAAATACATACTTAAATACATATTAAACATCCAAGACTCGAGAACAAAGATTCGTATTTTTCATACAAATATCTGCCCCGACCGGGGATCGAACCCGGGATCGCAAGCTTCATAGTTAGGTTCTCTAACCACTGGGCCATCCAGTCGTCAAACTTTGACTTGATTACAGTGACGGACCAAATGAAATGTAAATAGGGTTCAGAGGTGCTACTGTTAATTTTGATACAAGAACGTCTCGAACGCGTTCGCGAAAACCTCAATTGGACACAGTTAAAAATGCAAGAAAGATTCCAACGCGCGTCACACTATTTTCAGAGAAACGTAATTTAAAGCTGTAGATATGTATACACTGTTTGTCCTAATTTTAGTGTTATGTATAATATATATTTTATTCTAATATTCTAAAGAGAAAAAAACGGTTTTTTAATTTTTATATTTTTATACGCCCACAATCATGCTAAACGTGGTCTTTAGGTATTGTCACCTTAGGCTCTGTCTACCCCGTAAGGGATAAAGACGTGATTTATGTATGTATGTATGTATACATGTATATTTTTATTTCTAACTAAAAAACTCAAAAACTTACTGCATCGATTTAAAAAATCTTTTACGGAGTAGAATGATACAATTATCCTGAGTAGCATAGACGAACAGCTAGTTAAATTATAAATATTTAAAAGGTCTCTTAAAATGTTAAATGTAGTGGCTGTTTCTCTTGTTGTCATATTCTTAATGAATTGTTTTATATTATTTCCATTATAAACTTAATTTGAAATTGACACCGAAACGAAAATAAACCCGTTGGAATATTCACGTATACGGTGTTAAAAATTCAACAGTTCTGCAAAATTGAGCGGTCAATTTGAAATTATATTATTGAGAGATACAGTCATTTACTGAATGGAATTAAGGGGTTGATTAACGAGGGATTCGTGTGTGTCGGGATGCATTCCAGGTTCCATTGGGATGGTATAGGTCAGGAATTAAGGAAAAGTGACGCCTATTTATCCATGTACAAATAATGGTGGCATTTTATATGCATTATGTCAATAAAATACAGAATAAATTTCTGTACTGCCTCGCTCGGATAAGTTAAGTCTATTTAGTATTAAATTCGATTTAGTAATATTAAAATGTATGGAAGTAACCATTGGCGTAACTATAACGTCTCGGGACCGTGGCAAGTTCGTTAGATGGGGCCTTCCTCAATATAAAGAAGTGCATCAGCGTCCCTTCTGTGCTCTAAACCGAGCCAGTTCGGGGCCCCGTAGAGCTAGGGGCCCGTGGCATTTTGCCATTCCTGCCACCCTATAGCTATGCCACTGGAAGTATCCAAGTTTTAATCGGATTTAACGACTAAATTGACTTTTATTTTTTCTGCAAGACGGCCTAAGTATTTAATGTTCCATACTTACTAAAAATTAAAGTCGTACTCGTAAATTTATAGAGTAGCTTTACTATCCCACTGGAACTTTGCTTATTTCTATGTTAGCCTATGTCAATCAAAGACGACATTTTGTATAAAGCGGCAAAGCTATCACCTTATAGGAAGTGGGTTAAAATCCACTGCGTGGATTTGATTACATTGCTTGTATTTAACTTAGTTACAGTGAAGTTAAGATAAGGGTGTTAAAGTATAAAATAGTCGTAAGTAAGAGTTGTAGTTCAATAAAATTATTAACATAATAATAATTTATTAAATCAGTAAATAATTATGTTTTATGCGTAAACACTTCCTCTGCTTCCCCATAAAAAATCATAATCTACGTAAGTGGAAGCACAGCCCATTATTTCAACCAAAATAAGATAACATGTTAACGCCACCTCCACTTCCATGCTGCGCGTACTTCTATGCTGATCTGGGAGCAAAGAAATACATAGAATTTACCAGATGCTTCTCTACCCGCGCAGATGGTAGAAGCCCATTTTTTTGCACAGATTTTTTGCCATCTATACGCCCACAATCTTGCTAACCGTGGCCTGTGGGTTTTGCCACCTTGGGCTCTGTCTACCCCGTGAGGGATGGAAGCGTGATTTGTTTATGTGTATGAGTATGTTAACGCCTAGTCGTATAGAGAGATCTAAAGGCTGGCGGGAGAAAGCGAGAAGTGACATTTACTCCACCGACTAGAGCCCAACTCCTAAATAGTGATGACGATGAGCATAACAGTAAAATTGCAATTCCGTAGGTAACCGTTTACTTTGCGTCGCCGTCGGAATGTTCGTGGACTCATGAGATTATCCCCGGCCACAGTGGGAATCGCCGGCAAAACATAAATTTCCTTTTAGGATCCAGTAGCTCAAAAAGTAAAGCCGAATGCCGTGCGTGACCCTTTCTGTTTCAACTGAGAACACTTTATATACCTACTGGCGACACGCCTTGATTCCTATATATGCCTCTATCTCACTAGCTAGTCGAAGTAGAATTCACTTTTGCTGCCGTCTTTAAATCAAGGGAGTGTGTACTACACGGAAATCTAAAGAATGTACAAGCCTATAATACTAACTTCTTATAATAAATCAGTGTTGAATCGATCATTATGGGACTTTACTTAATTATATACATATGCCACAGGGTGTATGGGCATTTTTAAGTAAGGCTGCTCCATCTGACGAATGACGACCGGATAAATCCGAATATTTATCTATAGAAGCTTGTGTATCCGTTGTCTAGTACCTACCCATATTAAGCTTTGCTTATCTGGGACTAGGTCAATTGGTGTCAATTGCCCCAAAAATGTATTTATTTAACTTAGTAATTATTACAAACATTTATTACATTTACTATGAAGCTCTTCCCAGTGTAAGTACTTTGTATAAATAGTTAAAAGGTAAATAACCGAATTGCACATGTTTTACTTAACTAGCAATCGCATAAATTTTCTTCTTCACATGTTTTTGATAAACTAGACATTATCTTTGATTTAAAAAAACTTAATAAAACAAGGGAACGAAACATTTACTTTAACAAAAAATCTATTTGTAAGGCACTGGGTTAAATGTGTAGGTATTGTTTACCTAAAAACTTCATAATGGAACCATCCACTAATGAACCAGCGGTATCGGAAAGCGATTTGTTAGATGAACTAGTCATTAGTTTTAGTATTTTACTGTCATCGTAGTCACGATTATGGCCTTGGTATTTGATATTATTGAGTAAAACAACAATTATTAGAGAACGTAAAAAAAGACCAGAAAAAAATGAGTCCAATTTTCCACATTATACATTTGATAATACACGTACATGATTATTGTATTTTTACTTCCAATTACCTGTTAATATACCTAATTGCTTCTACTTTTTTTACCATATGGGGAAGAAAGGAATAACTCATGTTTATTTAGTTCTTGAATTACTTTATGAAAATTAATGAAAGGGTTTGTGTTTGGACTCTTCATGCTTTACTTCTTGATTATATAAAGGAAGATTTGTGTAAAATTTCAGATTTTTAGGTTCAGGAATTTGGGCTGGGGGCTCATGTCATGAGCTTAGATTTGGGTAAAGGGAATTGCGTAAAGTGTGTGAAGTCACATGTTTGTTACTGTTTCATGATATAATGGCTATACGAAATTTAATATGTAGACAGTTATCTCTCGAATAACACCTATACTTAAGCTAATTTTTACACCGATAATCCCATGAGATCACAATTAACTTGTGTAAAATCACGAAATGTTAACGGCTAAGTCGTTTCAATTTTGTTCGTTCAATACATTAAATGATGACAATGATCAGAAGTTTGATAAATTCGTTAAATGTTTTTGTAATCTCTACCACTAGATCCTGAGCTATATTAATATTTCACGCGAAAGAAGCCGTGGACAAAAGCTAGTATTATCATAAAAGTAATTTTATGATTTCGCGTCGCGAAATGACTCAATCTGGTATGATTCCGTGGAAATTTCATACCCTTCTCAAAACTCCGTCCGCTTGGCTAGAGCTCTATTTTATTGCATCGAAGGTTGTTGAAATTAACAATATGGGGGACCTACCTACTATTCTGAGTCCACTTTAATGAGGGATTAGACTCAGCTTACGGTTTGCCTTCCGAATAGAACCCCCCAGGCCCCCAGCTATGGATTGCGGTCGAGTTTGATTACTGCTTTGTTTAAACGCTCGTTTAAATTTAATTAAAGTGCAATATGACTGTTTTGTGTCTATTGTGTATTTTTATCACGTTTTTTGTAGGTGCAAAATTTTACTTAAAATCAAAGGTTTGTTTTGAAAGTAGGCCGTTAAGGACTCTTGAACATATGAACTGGCTGGTTTGTGGGGTGCTCGAGATTTATAAATCGAACACTCGTTCGATTTCTTCGGGTTTGGTTTTAGAACTCGACGGCACCCACAAACCAGCCAGTTCGTAAGCCTATAAAACCTATGCCTACAGTACATTGTGTTTTTTTCTACTACTTAAAAAATCTGTTCGAAAAAAGTAACTATATGATGTAGGTAATTCGCTTATCAGGAACGTGTTGCTGAATTGGAAAGCCCGTAATACCACTCTACTACTGTGTCGGATTATTATCAACTTTGAGTATATGCTTTAAGGTGCATCCATACCACAGTAAACTTTTGTGGAGCAACACTGTGCAACACGGTAACTATCTGCAACTCTTGTGACTACTAAAACTACTTCTTGCTATCGGATGTTGCTCAGTCACACTTGGAAATGTTCCACAAAAAGTAACGGCGGCGTGCATGCACCTTTACACTACCAGTCTTTTGTTTAATCTGTGGTGCAGATCAACTTTGTCTCTGGTTTTTTTCTCCATGGTTGACATGGTAAGCAACGTTCGTCTTATTGGATTGTTTTGTGTAATAATTACAGCATTTAATTTGAGTTGTAGTTTTAAGAAATACACGGATCTTTCCGCTTTTGACTGAGACTTTCTAGTGGTTGGTTAGTAGTTGGTTAAAAGCAAGACTTGTTGACAAGATTAATTGGAGCTGAAAGATGATTTATGCATTTGGAATAACCGCAAGATGTCTTTTCTGGTCAATTTCTTTAAGTCACTTTAATAATACATTAATTAAAACGACGATTTTGTCGTATAAGGGAGGGAAGGATAATAGTCAGAAAACATATGAAATATGTACAGTATCTCTCACAAATGTTCCGAAATATTTCTTCAGTTTAGTTTATTACCACCAGTAAGTTTATGTACCAGTTGCTCCTCTTCCCGCGCAGATGGTAAAAGCCCATTGAGGGACTGGGCATAGGAATAATGTATTGTTATAGGCGATGGGGCTAGCGACCCACTATTTTGATTCCCCTTTCCACCTATACGCCACAACCATGCCAAACGTGGCCTTTGGGTCTTATGTTACCTTATGCTCTGTCTACCCCGTAAGGGAAGACGTGATTTGTGTGTGTGTGTGTGTGGGTGTGTGTGTGTGTGTGCGCGTGTTTGTGTTTTTTTTGAATTGACACCAAATTGACCTAGTTCCAAACTAAGCAAAGCTTGTAATATGGATACTAGACAACGGATAAACATACTTATATAAATAAATACAAATACTTCAATACATTATTAAACATCCAAGACTCGAGAACAAACATTCGTATTTTTCGTACAAATATCTGCCCCGATCGGGGATCTAACCCGGGACCTCAAGCTTCATAGTCAGGTTCTCTAACCACTAGGCCATCCGCCAGTATGTATGAAAGCACATATTAAATGTCCGAAGTTCAATTACATATTTATTGCAAGTGAATATAAAGTCCGCCATCTAGGAGTTCTAAGACATATTAATATTACATTTTCAATATACGTGTACCTACCGGAAAATGATACCAAGTTGGATTAGGGCGAGTCTTTTCTGTTAGCGGAAACAAATAATTAAAATTGTGAAAATATGAGATGAAAATTCTTTTTTTTTTCGATTGTTACGTACTATAATTTTAGACTACTAGCCATTGCCCGCAATTTCGTTTCAGGATAAACAAAGAGCCTGTATTAAATACCTATAAGGATACTGTAGTTTTGTATGAGTAAAAAAATTGTTTGAATCGGTTCAATGGTTTTGAAGAAAAACAAATAAAATTATACGAGTATAGAATAAAACGTCACGATTTTTTAATCAGTGTGTATTTTTTTGTACAACGCGTAGATAAATTTTGCTAAGTATAAAGACTAACAAACAAGCGTCGAAGTAATAATTATCGCATCTGTGATATTAATATCATAAACGTATAATAATTTGAGAACTTCTTTTAAAGTTGGTTTAGTTATTTAGTCTATCAACAAAAGTAGAACCAATCTTCATCATACTTATCACGTTGGCTGCCCACCATACTTAACCTGAAGTGTTGCGCCCACGCCCAGTCTCTTCTCTTCTTTTTCTCCTTCGTCTTCAACCTTTTTCTACCCAATGCTGAGTAAAGGTCTCTTCCATACCCCTCCAATTGCTGCGGTTTTGGGTTTTCCGCATCCAGTCCTTCCCCCCTATTTGAATGAGGTCATCGGCCCATCTTCTGGGCTGTCTCCCCACGTTTCTGCGCCCAGTCCTTGGCCTCCACTCCAGCACTTTCCTACCCCATCTTCCATCAGATCTACGGCATATGTGGCCAGCCCACTTCCACTTCCTTTGGGCTATGGGCACGCCCAGTCTCGTCGCATCGTAATATTGCACGTGAGCATCAATACCATGAAAAACGGGCTTTTATTCCCACCGGTGATACTTACGGCCACAGAGAAAATAACGTGATTCCATTGGTGATTATCACGGCTGCCAAAAGCCAACGCGTTAAAAGGATTGTTTATGAAGCATTGTCTAATAAATCAATACCCTCTCAATTTCAACTTCAGTAAGCTACATAAATAAAGTTATGGAGCCAGCACTGCGATATGTAAATATATGTAAACCGGGAGATCAAGTTACTCCAGAGTTTTTATAAGTTTGTAATCGCTGGCACTCCCACGCGTACCCAATAAGGACGTGACCCAGATTCAACTGCATTGGTACCAACTTCCGACGCTTACCCGCAAAACTTACCTAGCGTAACGTATTCCAGATAATGTGTCCCACTCACACTACATCAGTTAGGACGAGATGAGAACAGTCTCACCGCGATTTACTACTCATGTAGTTTTAGCAAACTGAGAGCCCCGTACAACCAGGCATCTAGGAATTAGGTATACCTATAGTTTCGAGATGTCGCCTCCATGTGTTTTGTATAGGTATGAGTATTATCCCTTTAACATATTCACTGCTGAAAAAGCAAGTATATATTTTGGAGGTCGTAATTTTACAATACAAATACATAAATGGTATAAAATGTAACTGTTGCATCATATGGGCGTAATATCCAGGAGTTTTTAAACTCTACGTTCTACGTGAAAAACGAATTCTGTGGACTAAAATAGAAAAGTTGAAACAACGAAATTATACTACTGTATTGGTTTTACTGCGGCTCTTGTGGTTTTGGCACTCGATGCTGTTTTGTTTCACAATATGCCAGCAGTCAGCAACTCAGCATATATTTCGCCACGTTGAAGTCGAAGCTTTGTCAAACGTACGTGACCATGTTTGCTTTAAACTGTCACGAAGATGGATGCTCACTTTGGAAACTTTCGCGTCTTGGATGAAACTGTTAGTATAATTATTATTATTGGCTTAAAGTGCATTTTTTATAAAACCAGTATAAGTGCGAGAAAAAAATAAGCCTACTAAACTGAGTCGGAATCGAATGGCATTCAGACGTCATGGTAGAAGCCCCTGGTTTTAGCTGTAATTTTTAGTATGGATCTGACAGCTAGCAAACCTAAACTGAATCGGAAATGAATCGCATTAAGACACCATGGTAAACCCCCTGATCTCGAATGAGACGTAGGCTAAGCCACAAGCAAAGCAACATCTAGTTAGATTAAATAGAGACGTTTGTACATCTATACAACATTTTGTTACTCGGCAATAACAGTCGACAAAGTTCGAGCCAGGACTCTGCTTTACGTTGCTACTAATTAAGTGTTTCGTTATTGAGAATAGTTGTTTACCTACTTGCCATGATATTCCTGACTAATGAAATGAAGGGCGATTGCTAAAGATGAGATTGCACGAACTACGAAAGGTACTCGCGAAAGATAGCCCAGGAAACTTCGTAGGAAAGTTGTTACGTTGTTTTTCATTTATTTATGAGTCAGCGATTATATTTGCTATCTATTTTAGCTAAGACTTTGGGCGTTCTAGTTTTGGCTGTGAATTTATGTTCATCGATGTTCTAGGCTATGAAATAAACTTGTCTATTCTCACTTCTTTCCAATGCAATTTGGTACATAAGAGTCGTGTCTTGCAATAAGTTCTCAAAGATGGCATCTTACGCCACTAATGGTGAATTTAAGCGATCGATCGAGTAATTCGAAGTTTGCAGTGCATTTTAATGCAAATGGCAAAGCACCACAGCTAACCTAGAATTGCAAATTCAAATACCAATAAGCGTACTACAACTTTTAGCTTGATTTTAAAAATCTTAGACTTGTGCTGTCAAATTTCTAAAGGTGGGTAAGCCTTCAAATTTTTCTAGCTGTCACGTGACTTTTTTATTATGCGATTTTTTGTCGCTAAGCGTCATCTGTTTGAATGATGTGACTGTACGACACAATTACAAACTCCCGTGGAACATATACTGCTCACCAGGGACGACAGAAGGCGCTGTTTTTCAAATGATAGGGACTATCAAACGAATCAAGAATTTTTACTTCTTGATTTTTTATGTTTACTTTCACGGTTTACCGTTAAAAATTAAATTGTGCTGTAAACCCATTACCGTCGGTTTTAGGGTAGGTATTAGTTACTACTATTCCTGGGCCCATGGAGGGACGGGTTCGTACGAAACGAAACGTATTACGTTAGTCATACGATACCAATCTCGTTACTCCAGTTTCACTTACGTTATTTTCACCAAGGTCACACAGAAGTACGTATTTTGTTCTTCATTCCGTCTATGGAGTGTTTGACCTCGTTGAAGTACACTCGAACAAGTAAGGTCTTATCTACATGGATCGTGAAATATCGCGCGATACGCCTTGCGTTGCTGGTAGTTGACCAATTGTTTATAAATTCATCGCACAGCAGGCCGGAAATATACGCACTGTACTCAATGTGGCTTGAAAGTAAAATAGCAACGATTTTGGCAGCTGGTGCACTTCTGAAGTCAAAGACGAAAAAACATGGGTCTGTAACAGCTGGTCGAACGATCGTTTGGCCTAAACTGAATTTAGTTATATTGCAACCATCAACTTTTCAGGAAAATTAGAACATAAACCTAATCTTTCCTATCACATCTAACAGCCTAAGAGTATTGTAAAAGATTTTCCGAAACAAAACATTAGACAAAAAGATTATTCGACCGACTTTGTCATTAAATTCTAACTTTGTTTAACCATATTTGGAAACAAAAACGGGCTAAAAGAATGTGATCGAGATCACGTAATACTTTTTCATACGTGAAGTCTTTGTTAGCGACTCCGATGTGAATCCAATGTAGTCGTTTGATTACGAATTGTACAAACAAAATCATAAAGTTGAGTACTGGGCGGATTTGTAGAGTTATCTTAGAAGGGTCTCGGAAGGCTTTTCAAGAGTACTTTATGTTAAGTGGATATCTTCAATTGCTTGCTTGTGCTGGCGTCATTGTCTTTTCAATAAAAGTTTGCACAATTTCTCGAAATAAGTTCAGTCCCAGTATTTATGCGTGAACTAGGAATGTTTATTTATTACAATAATGTACCATAATACAGAGACAATCTACGTCTGCAAATTTCTAGATGACACTGAAAATGAGAACAAAGAAAAATTCGAAAAGTAGTCAAACCGAACCCGGATTCTCATCATCCGTGATAGCGTTATACCGCTACACCATCCATAGCAAATCATAACTACAGAAATTAAATTTCTAACGATTAAAACCGTAAAAATAATTATAAAAAATCAAGAAGTAAAATTGAGTTTTTTTTTAAATAAACTTGATTCATTTGATAGTACCAATCTACGTCTACTTCTACAAGTAAGCCTATATAAGTTTGTACCAAATTCTTCTAAGTGGATATAACATTTTATTTGACTAGTCGCTGCCCGTGACTTCGTCCGCGCGGAATTAAAATTTGTGTTCCAGGTAGCTTTGAATTTTCGACACTTCCAATTATAGTTATATTTCACCAATTTACACAAAACCTTGACAAATGACATTATTATTTAAACCTTCATCGTGAATCACTATCGATAGTGAAAACCATGTGAAAATTTGTACAGTAGATATTGAGTTTATCGCGTACAGGTAGACAGAGAGACGCGGCGGAAGACTTCGATTTTTACGACATTATAGATCACTGTATCAGTGAAGGTAGAATTATTGTGAACGATTTTCAAGCACTTTATAGTGGACGGATAAACATTTTTGTTTCAGGGGTATAGCTGCGATGACGATGCAAATAATAAAGATATCGTGAAGATAGTTAGTTCAAAATGAGTCCTTTATTCTACAGAAAACTAAGCGACTTTTGTTTAAAATAGTTGGGTAGGTACCATTTTATTTTCAGTTGCAAACGTTTGAGTTTTGAATGCTCTATAACATTTTTTCCGTCCAACTTAAGTATTATATGAAACGAATTAGTCAAATATATTTCATTTAATATATCGTGAATATATCTAAAGCTGCTGTCCTACTGCTCAGGATTAGCGAGAAGCGAGTAGAGCTAGAAATTAGACACATCGGAGTAGTATACCTACTAATAAAAAAAAAAAACTGGTATTATTTTTCCTGTTTTAGTTTTTTTTAGTTGCTTGCATATCTTCTTTTATTTACTAGTTTTATTTTCATAACTAGCGTATATATATGTATATCTACTGTGTTAATTAAGCGACAACTCTTAGAACACTACTGCGTTGTAGGTTTCGTTTTTTTTAACATTCGAAAAGCACTGAATCAATTTCGATAAAAAAGAAAAAAAAAGAAAGAAAGAAGAAATTTATTCCTTTTTGCAAGACACACAAATATAAGATAATATACACAATTTACGAGGGCCACACCGAAATGATCGGGAATTGAGTACCCGGGACTGAGTTAGCGTAACACCTTTTTGGTGACGTGAGTACTAGCTACTTACGATCAAAATGACGTTTATAAATTAAAAAAAAGTGTTTTGTTTTTTTTTTATTCTCAATTAAACTTGACAAGTCGATGAGCAAAATGGACCTCACGCGAGAAAATTTTCGCGCCATAATTTACCACAACTTTCGTCGCGGGTTATTGCGAGATGAGTGTATCGCTGAGCTTGTATTTATTTATAATGATGAAGCATCAAACCAAACAACAATATATCGTTGGTATTCAAAGTTTCGGCGAGGTCGTTCCTCTCTCAGCACCGTACCTCCTACCGGTCGACCAAAAACAGGGGGTAACGGCCGAAAATGTGGCGGCCGTGCACAAAAATATTTTAGAAGACCAACATATTACCTATGAGCAGATACGAGTGACTATGAGCATTGGAATGACTGCAATTCAAAAGATTTTGCACGATGGACTGGGTGTCAAGGAGCTTGTTTCCCGCTGGGTGCCTCATAATTTGACTGAAGAGCAAAAGGTGGCTCGTGTTGATTGGTGCCGCTTTACTTTAAAACGGTTTAATGGAGGAACGTCAAAAGCCGTTTATAACATCGTCTTAGGTGACGAAACATGAATTTATTCCTATGAACCCGAAACAAAACGTCAGTCGGCAGTTTGGGCCTTCGAAGATGAGGTGAAACCAACGAAAGTGATGCGTTCCCGTATCGTTTCTAAGAAAATGATCGTATCGTTTGATTCCAAAAAGGGACATGTGACTACAATTCCACTACAGGAAGGCAGAACGGTTACAGCAGATTGGTACACCTCGGTTTTTTTACCAGAAATGTTAGCCAAATTCCGTGCAGGCAACGCTACTCGTCGGGTCATCTTGCATCTGATAATGCGAGCTCCCATACTGCTCGCAAAACAAAAGACTTTTTAAACGGGGAAAACATTGAGTTGATGTTTCAGCCTCCATATAGGCCCGACCTGAGTCCAAACGATTATTTTACGTTCCCCAGAATTAAAGATATGTTGCGTGGTCAACGGCTTAAAGACCCAGAAGCGGCAGTAGAAGCTTATCAATCGGCCATTTATGAAGCAGCTACTTCCGATTGGAATTATTGTTTCAAAAATTGGTTCCAAAGAATGCAAAAGTGCATTAATTGCAGGGGAGAATACTTTGAAAAACAATAAAACATAATTTAGGTAAACTATGCGTGTAGTTTTTTTTATTCCCGATCATTTCGGTGTGACCCTCGTACATGGGACCATTTCTGAAAACCTAACAAAAAAAATTGTTTCAAAATCAATTCATCACTGGCACAGTCATCGTGTAAAAAGATATAACAAGTAGAAAATTTAGTTAAAAATGTATAAGTATCTTTTCATTGATTCGAGACATCAGACATCACGCGCGTACTGCACGTTTTTGGTTTGAGAAAATAGCCTGTCGCTTGTCATTTCGTCGACGTTGGGACAGCTTCCTTATACATGTTACTCTAACTGATAACACCAAAACGCGTGTTCATCACTTACTTTAGTTCCGATTTGGAATCAGTTACGAAACAGTTACGAAGCAGTGAACAATATCCGCCGGTGATCCATCACACTAGATGTCGAGTTCTCCTTATCTCGAAATAGAAAAAAACACGTCAGATTTGTGTGTGCGTTTGAAAGATTTATTATAATCTCGCTTCTAAATATCAGGCACTAGCATTGTTATGCGACTACGGTCATTTTTAACTGATTTCGGTCTTTTAAAAAAAACTAGAGTGGGGTTGTTAAAAAGTTGCTTCTCGTCCCGCGCAGATGGTAAAAACCCATCGAGGGAGTGGGCGAAAATCATAGGAATCATGTTACAGGCGATGAGGCTAGCGACCCATCACTATTTTGATTTCACTTTCCACCTCTACGCCCTCAGTGTCTTGCTAAACGTGGCCTGTAGGTCTTGTTACCTTAGGCTTCGTCTACCCCGTAAGGGATAAAGACGTGATTTGTGTATGTATGTGTATGTTATGCGTGAAGTCCGTATGATACTTTTTTTACCATCGACTAAAACAAATACTACCACAATAGTACGCGTATATGTTTAAAATTTACTTTATCAAGGCCAAGGCCATTTGTTTCACCCTCAAATAACCACTACAACCACGCGTTGAAAAACATTGTGCACTAGCTTCGGCCCGCGACTTTATCCGCGTAGAATTAGACTTAAGAACTGATGTTGATAGTATAATCCTACTAATATTATAAATGTGAAAGTTTGTGAGAATGTTTGGATGTTTGTTACTCTTTCACGCCAGAACGGCTGGACAGATCTGGATGAAATTTGGAACATAGATAGATTATAGTCTGGAATAACACATAGGCTACTTTTTATCCCGGAAAATTGCGTAATTCCTGCCGGATAGCGATAAACGAATTCTATGCAGACGAAGTTGCGGGCAACAGCTAGTCTGTAATAATTATTAACGTCGCGACTCTTCCATGCTGGTCTGGGAGCAAAGAAAAAACATAGAATGTACCAGTTGCTTCTCTTCCCGCGCATATGGTAAAAGCCCATCGAGGGATTGGGCGAAAATCTTAGGGATCATGTTATATAGGCGATGTGGCTAGCAACCCATCAATGTTTTGATTCCTCTTTCCATCCATACGCCCACAATCATGCTAAACGTGGTCTTTAGGTCTTGTCACCTTAGGCTCTGTCTACCCCGTGAGGGATAAAGACGTGATTTATGTATGTATGTATGTACGTCGCGATTCTAGGCAGCTGCGATCTTTGACATGTTTACCGCTATTCCGCGGTAACTATGCAATTTTCCGGGATAAAAAGTACCGTATGTGTTATTCTGATGTATAAGCTATGTTATTGTAAAGTTCCATTAAAATCCCTTCAGTAGTTTTTACGTAAGAGTAACAAACATCCATCCATACTTACAAACTTTCGCGCTTATAATATTAGTAGGATGTGTTTTGGAGCACCCTCTACACGGTACAGGGTGTTCTCGTAACCTCGGGCCCGGTGTGGCGCTCGATGCATAATTCATAGCGCTAAACACATGTTGCCACTAATTACTGCCACAGCGGAACGTGGGTAATTGGAAAAGAAATTGTTAATTTCTTTAAAATGTGTGTCGTTGAAATGAGTACAGTTGTGGCGTTACAAAGAACTTGTTACAGAGGGTTTTTGCAACAGATATCTCTAAGTATTGTGTACACGAGTACTAATATTGCTCGTCTTACAGAGTATCTTCAACAAAAATAATGTAGGTAGATGTATAAACAGCTTAGAAGTCAATTTTAATCTACTTCCAGTAATTGGGTTGAAATTTACATACTTCAATACATATATCACGTCTTTATCCCTTACGGGGTCGACTGAGCCTAAGGTAGCAAAACTTTAAGGCCACGTTTAGCATGATTAAGGGCTTATAGGTGGAAAGGGAAATCAAAATAGTGATGGGTTGCTAGCCCCATCGCCTATAACATGAATTCTAAGACTTTTGCCCATTCCCTCAATGGGCTTTTACCATCTGTCCGGGAAGAGAAGTAACTGGTAAATTTTATGTTTTTGTTTGTATTGAAATTTAGAAGGTAGATTATGTAAATATATTGTACCTAGATCATGGCAATATCGTCAGCAAAAAGCCGTGCGTCAAAAATTTTCTTTTTTTCAAATAAAAAAATATGGGTGCTGTACACCTTCCAGGAAAATTGTCACAACAAAAGAAGTCCGAAACATTTTATGTAATACGAACGCAGTAAAGAAAAAAATAAGCAATTTAATTTGGCAGCATTATGCTAACAGAACAGCGCGGATGATTGTGGTCGATCAGCTACGGCCATGTTATTCCTTAATCGGCGTGCGAGCGATAGCGGGAGCGGAAGCGGAAGCGAGGGCAATAGGGGACGCGAGAATAGCAAAAACTTGACGGACTTTATGAATCATTCCAATGCGGCAAAAACTACGTTGGCTAAAAAACACTGGTTTGCTTTAGTTGAAATAGTTTTCAGACGAATCAAATTGCAATTAAAAATATTAAGCATATATAAATAGGTAGAAATTGACACATCACGATTAGCTACATTTTCTGGTTCTCAGCAACTGGTGGAAAAGTTTATACCTACAAACTAGGTAATACCTACTAATATTATAAATGCGAAAGTTTGTAAGTATGGATGGATGGATGTTTGTTACTCTTTCACGCCAGAACGGCTGGACAGATCTGTATGAAATTAGGAACATAGATAGATTATAGTCTGGAATAACACTTGCTACTTTTTATCCCGGAAAATTGCGTAATTCCTGCGGGATAGCGAAAAACAAATTCTATGCAGACGAAGTTGCGGGTTGCTAGTTTATAATATTATTAGAGAAGTAGGGACGAGCGTCAACGAAACAGTGAGACCCGCTTCGCTCAACTTCCGTGCACACGACCTTAAATATCATTAATTCAGTTTCACAACACAGCCTATTACGTTACGGAATATCCACTGTTCTCCTTACATTAAGATAATGATACTCCGTCATAACCGAGCCCTGAAAATGAAAAAATGAGGGCTCTAGGTGATAATGGGTTTCTTTTAAATTAGAACTTGTGCTGCTTATCCATAGTATTCTATCTTACTTCCATGCTGATCTGGAAGCAAAGAAAAAACATAGAATGTAGTTGCTTCTCACCCCGCGCAGATGGTAAAAACTCACTGAGGGAATGGGCGAAAATTTTAGGAATTATGTCATAGGCGATGCAACTAGCAACCCATCACTATTTTGATTTCCCTTTTTACCTATACGCCCTTAATCATGCTAAACGTGGCCTTAAGGTTTTGTTACTTTAGGCTCTGTCTACCCCGTAAGGAATAAAGTATGTGATTGTAAATTTGGCAGGGTGACGTTAATGAGATAGTTCAACGGGGCTGGCTAATGGATTGGACACTGCACAAGATCTAACTTGAGAAAAATAATAAAAAGCTTCGCAGAACCTTTTTCCCTTATTGCTTCAAAAAACCCGTACCTACTTAAATAATGATAAATTAAAACTAAAATCGGGATTTGAACTTAAAATCATACAATTTCAGACGCAATATACGACTTAATTTATTTTCGTTTCCTCTCAATGTTTGAGAAAAACATTATATCTGCCTCAGCTAGAAGAGCAATTGCTGGATTCGTAACTTTAAACAAGTTACTCATCCAGCAATTGGCTACTTCCCAGGCCTCGGTATTAATCTACTGTAATAGAATATCACTCTGAAACCTTTCGGAGCACCAGGAAGTGTCGAATACGTTCTTCACTAAAACCGTGTCCTCGCCTTTACGAGTTCCCGAGAGCAAACAAGGAAAATGTTCAGTGCCCCAAAACCTTCGTGTGTCATATGACAATACATTGAATAAATGATGAACTACCTACAATTTTCACTTTGCGGCCCGCGAAATGAAGTGGCGCTGAATGTGAAGCTTTATGTAACAACACTTACGGCTCATTGAGACGAATTGACGGGACGTTCGCATGTAAAGTACACGCGTGTTTTGTTTAACATTTTTTTTTCCACTTTTATGGCTCATTGCATAATTTTTGGGGTGACCTAGTGAATTTCGTCAAGGACAGAGATGTTTACAAGTTTTAAATTAGGTTGAATACCGAGGGTACGTTTATATGGAATTTAAATTTGGAATTTACTTTTTAGTATCTTTTGTGGATGTTCTGCTTTGCAACCTAACTACTTAAGAAACTTTTCAAAAGTTAGAGAATAGAAAAAATAAAAATACTGGCCGAAATAGCCTGTCAATATAAAAGAATAAACCGTATTTTTTTATTTTAAAAATAGGACTCTGCTCTAGCGTAAAAAGCTCCCAAGCATTTTGAACAAAACATTCGTTCTGTTCTGATGCCCCACTCGGCACTCGTCACGTAACGACGCATTCACAAGTTCTCTATGCAACTTGAAAATGCTCCGCAAGTGTTTCAAAAGCAATTGTGCTTTTCAAACTCATTAGCGTTAGAGCATTTGAAAAACGCCTCGGGAAATGAAATGTTTCTGGCTGTTTTAGTGTTTTGTTTGCGTTTGCTTTTTGAAATGTACATATGCGAGAATGAAATTTCGCCTATCTACAAATAAGGGTTTTCTCCTAGAGAATTTATACTCTTGCAATGTAAGAAGTGGCAAATGACTAATTTGTAAAATGCTTAACTTAATGAATAAGGGTGCGCATGTAAAAGATAATGGATTTAAGAAAGAAAGAAAGAAAAAGAAAGAAAGAAAAACATTTATTCGCGATATATGTAAGCCATAAGCAGGTAAGCAGGTTCGCACCGGTGTGAAGTTAGCGGCCAAAAGTTAGCGGCCGATGCTAACCCGACAAAATTAAGATGTCAGTTGCAAGCAAAACCAAAGTGTGAAGTTAGCGGCCGATGCAAAAACGTTGGAATTTATTACAAAAGACGTAGTCATAGACTGATGAACACAATCGTGCGTATCTCAAATGAAGCGTATGAAAAAGAGCTTCCATATAAGGCTACACTTACGCACATCGCAAAGTGTTTAGATGGGCAGCGATAGAATCAAAGTTGGCAGCCGATACAAAAATGTTGAAATTTATTATAAAAGTCGTAGTTATAGACTGATGAACACAATGGTGCGTACCTCAAACGAAGCGTATGAAAAAGAGCTTTCATATATGGCTACATTTACGCACTTCGCAAAGTGTTTAGATGGTCCGTAAGAGAATCAAAGTTGGCAGCCGATACAAAAATGTTGAAATTTAATACAAAAGTCGTAGTTATAGACTGATGAACACAATGGTGCGTACCTCAAACGAAGCGTATGAAAAAGAGCTTTTATATATGGCTACATTTACGCACTTCGCAAAGTGTTTAGATGGTCAGCGATAGAATCAAAGTTGGCAGCCGATACAAAAATGTTGAAATTTATTATAAAAGTCGTAGTTATAGACTGATGAACACAATGGTGCGTACCTCAAACGAAGCGTATGAAAAAGAGCTTTCATATATGGCTACATTTACGCACTTCGCAAAGTGTTTAGATGGTCAGCGATAGAATCAAAGTTGGCAGCCGATACAAAAATGTTGAAATTTATTATAAAAGTCGTAGTTATAGACTGATGAACACAATGGTGCGTACCTCAAACGAAGCGTATGAAAAAGAGCTTTCATATATGGCTACATTTACGCACTTCGCAAAGTGTTTAGATGGTCCGTAAGAGAATCAAAGTTGGCAGCCGATACAAAAATGTTGCATTTTATTACAAAAGTCGTAGTCACAGACTGACGAACACATGGGCGTACGCAGGGTGGGGCAGGGGGGGGCAGCTGCCCCCCCCTGGATAATGTTGACGTCCCTACTAATTATGTATCTTATCTAGTACGCATTTTATCTATTTTAATTTAATTTTTTATAAGCACCTATCTTATAAAAAATCTGATTAGCCCCCCCCCCTGGCCCAGAACCTGGGTACGCCCATGGACGAACACAATAGTGCGTATCTCAAACGAAGCGTATTAAAAAGAGCTTTCAAATATGGCTACATTTACGCACTTCGCAAAGTGTTTAGATGGTCCGTAAGAGAATCAAAGTTGGCAGCCGATACAAAAATGTTGGATTTTATTACAAAAGTCGTAGTCACAGACTGACGAACACAATGGTGCGTACCTCAAACAAAGCGTATGAAAAAGAGCTTTCAAATATGGCTACATTTACGCACTTCGCAAAGTGTTTAGATGGTCAGCGATAGAATCAAAGTTGGCAGCCGATACAAAAATGTTGAAATTTATTATAAAAGTCGTAGTTATAGACTGATGAACACAATGGTGCGTACCTCAAACGAAGCGTATGAAAAAGAGCTTTCATATATGGCTACATTTACGCACTTCGCAAAGTGTTTAGATGGTCAGCGAAAGAATCAAAGTTGGCAGCCGATACAAAAATGTTGAAATTTATTATAAAAGTCGTAGTTATAGACTGATGAACACAATGGTGCGTACCTCAAACGAAGCGTATAAAAAAGAGCTTTCATATATGGCTACATTTACGCACTTCGCAAAGTGTTTAGATGGTCCGTAAGAGAATCAAAGTTGGCAGCCGATACAAAAAGGTTGGATTTTATTACAAAAGTCGTAGTCACAGACTGACGAACACAATAGTGCGTATCTCAAACGAAGCGTATTAAAAAGAGCTTTCAAATATGGCTACATTTACGCACTTCGCAAAGTGTTTAGATGGACCGTAAGAGAATCAAAGTTGGCAGCCGATACAAAAATGTTGGATTTTATTACAAAAGTCGTAGTCACAGACTGACGAACACAATGGAGCGTACCTCAAACGAAGCGTATGAAAAAGAGCTTTCAAATATGGCTACATTTACGCACTTCGCAAAGTGTTTAGATGGTCCGTAAGAGAATCAAAGTTGGCAGCCGATACAAAAATGTTGGATTTTATTACAAAAGTCGTAGTCACAGACTGACGAACACAATGGTGCGTACCTCAAACAAAGCGTATGAAAAAGAGCTTTCAAATATGGCTACATTTACGCACTTCGCAAAGTGTTTAGATGGTCAGCGATAGAATCAAAGTTGGCAGCCGATACAAAAATGTTGAAATTTATTATAAAAGTCGTAGTTATAGACTGATGAACACAATGGTGCGTACCTCAAACGAAGCGTATAAAAAAGAGCTTTCATATATGGCTACATTTACGCACTTCGCAAAGTGTTTAGATGGTCAGCGAAAGAATCAAAGTTGGCAGCCGATACAAAAATGTTGAAATTTATTATAAAAGTCGTAGTTATAGACTGATGAACACAATGGTGCGTACCTCAAACGAAGCGTATGAAAAAGAGCTTTCATATATGGCTACATTTACGCACTTCGCAAAGTGTTTAGATGGTCCGTAAGAGAATCAAAGTTGGCAGCCGATACAAAAATGTTGGATTTTATTACAAAAGTCGTAGTCACAGACTGACGAACACAATAAGGCGTATCTCAAACGAAGCGTATTAAAAAGAGCTTTCAAATATGGCTACATTTACGCACTTCGCAAAGTGTTTAGATGGTCCGTAAGAGAATCAAAGTTGGCAGCCGATACAAAAATGTTGGATTTTATTACAAAAGTCGTAGTCACAGACTGACGAACACAATGGAGCGTACCTCAAACGAAGCGTATGAAAAAGAGCTTTTATATATGGCTACATTTACGCACTTCGCAAAGTGTTTAGATGGTCAGCGATAGAATCAAAGTTGGCAGCCGATACAAAAATGTTGAAATTTATTATAAAAGTCGTAGTTATAGACTGATGAACACAATGGTGCGTACCTCAAACGAAGCGTATGAAAAAGAGCTTTCATATATGGCTACATTTACGCACTTCGCAAAGTGTTTAGATGGTCAGCGATAGAATCAAAGTTGGCAGCCGATACAAAAATGTTGAAATTTATTGTGACGGATGTCACATGGTTGCGTGACATTAGTTTAATATGCATGTACGTGTCTCTCTGTTACAAGATTGATCACGTCTATCTAGATATGATAATCATCTGATTAGGTTAGCGATAAGTAGATTGTTCAAGTAGGGATATAGTTTAGTATATAAGCATGAAACTGTTACAATAAAATTAGATTTGAAATAGACTGCAAAAGTTGTTTCTGTCTCCACCACTATAATTACCAGCAACAACCCTGCTGGTAAAGTGGTGACCCCGCGAAGAACAAGTTCGTCAACGTTTTTGATTGCCGCAAGATCATGGAGATGTCACCGCCGAAGACAGCAGCCACTTCTGGGGCAAGTTCCGATGGTTTGGAGGTTGCCTCTGCGTCCGTGGTGTCCCGAATTCCGGAGTTTTGGAGGTGCAAGGGCAAGGTTGCAGACAGAATATTTGAGAAGATTAAAACGTCGGAAGTGGCAGTGGTAAGCAGTCGAATCGGAGCGGCGAGTCGGATGACGTCACAAGTAGTTTAGTTGGCGTTTCGACCCTGCTCGCGCAAATGCAACTCGACATAAACGAGTTACGTAGGCGAGTGGGTTTCCATCAACAGTAGTCAGCAGAATTGGCGGTTTGCATCAAGATCAAGGTCAAGAGAACGGGGGAATCGATTCTGCATTTTTCATTCAAGGCTTCGCGAGAATACACGAAGATGTTTGAAGCCATGTGCGTGGAGGAATTTAAACGGTGCTCAGCGTCAGGGATACTAAGATTAGCACAAGACACGATGGAACTCTGTGCTATTCATCCCTCTAACCGACTTACAATTACCGACCGACAAGGTGGTATAAGTTTTTTGGTGGACACGGGAGCAACTGTATCAGTGTTAAGCAAGCTATCTTGGGAGCAGATTTTTTGGAGTATCACAAGATTTTAGTGGAGTCGCAAGTTGACAGACAAGAGTTACAGAGCTTTCAACGCCTGCAATTATGGTCAAAGCAAGTCAGCAGACAGTGCGAACGGTTGATGGGGATTTACAACCCCGAGTCAGACACATGTTTTTATTAAGGGGGGAGCTATGTGACGGATGTCACATGGTTGCGTGACATTAGTTTAATATGCATGTACGTGTCTCTCTGTTACAAGATTGATCACGTCTATCTAGATATGATAATCATCTGATTAGGTTAGCGATAAGTAGATTGTTCAAGTAGGGATATAGTTAAGTATATAAGCATGAAACTGTTACAATAAAATTAGATTTGAAATAGACTGCAAAAGTTGTTTCTGTCTCCACCACTATAATTACCAGCAACAACCCTGCTGGTAAATTTATTATAAAAGTCGTAGTTATAGACTGATGAACACAATGGTGCGTACCTCAAACAAAGCGTATGAAAAAGAGCTTTCATATATGGCTACATTTACGCACTTCGCAAAGTGTTTAGATGGTCCGTAAGAGAATCAAAGTTGGCAGCCGATACAAAAATGTTGGATTTTATTACAAAAGTCGTAGTCACAGACTGACGAACACAATAGTGCGTATCTCAAACGAAGCGTATTAAAAAGAGCTTTCAAATATGGCTACATTTACGCACTTCGCAAAGTGTTTAGATGGTCCGTAAGAGAATCAAAGTTGGCAGCCGATACAAAAATGTTGGATTTTATTACAAAAGTCGTAGTCACAGACTGACGAACACAATGGTGCGTACCTCAAACAAAGCGTATAAAAAAGAGCTTTCAAATATGGCTACATTTACGCACTTCGCAAAGTGTTTAGATGGTCAGCGATAGAATCAAAGTTGGCAGCCGATACAAAAATGTTGAAATTTATTATAAAAGTCATAGTTATAGACTGATGAACAAAATGGTGCGTACCTAAAACAAAGCGTATGATAAGCAGCTTTCATAAAAGACTACACTTACGCACTTCGCAAAGTGTTAAGATGGTCAGCGATAGAATCAAAGTTGGCAGCCGAGACAAAAATGTTGAAATTTATTACAAAAGTCGTAGTTATAGATTGACGAACACAATGGTGCGTACCTCAAACGAAGCGTAAGAAAAAGAGCTGCCATATAAGGCTACATTTACGCACTTCGCAAAGTGTTTAGACGGTCAGCGAAAGAATCAAATTTGGCAGCCGATACAAAAATGTTGATATTTATTACAAAAGTCGTAGTTATAGACGGATGAACACAATGGTGCGTATCTAAAACAAAGCGTATGATAAGCAGCTTTCATAAAAGACTACACTTACGCACTTCGCAAAGTGTTTAGATGGTCAGCAAAAGAATCAAAGTTGGCAGCCGAGACAAAAATGTTGAAATTTATTACAAAAGTCGTAGTTATAGACTGATGAACAAAATGTTGCGTATCTAAAACAAAGCGTATGATAAGCAGCTTTCATAAAAGACTACACTTACGCACTTCGCAAATTCTTTAGATGGTCAGCAAAAGAATCAAAGTTGGCAGCCGATAAAAATGTTGGATTTTATTACAAAAGACGTAGTCATACACTGATGAACATAATGGTGCGTATCTCAAACGAAGCATATGAATAAGAGCTTCCATATAAGGCTACACTTACGCACTTCGCATAGTGTTTAGATGGTTAGCGATAGAATCAAAGTTGGCAGCCGATACAAAAATGTTGAAATTTATTACAAAAGACGTAGTCATAGACTGATGAACACAATGGTGCGTACCTCAAACGAAGCGTAAGAAAAAGAGCTGCCATATAAGGCTACATTTACGCACTTCGCAAAGTGTTTAGACGGTCAGCGAAAGAATCAAATTTGGCAGCCGATACAAAAATGTTGATATTTATTACAAAAGTCGTAGTTATCGACGGATGAACACAATGGTGCGTATCTAAAACAAAGCGTATGATAAGCAGCTTTCATAAAAGACTACACTTACGCACTTCGCAAATTGTTTAGATGGTCAGCAAAAGAATCAAAGTTGGCAGCCGATAAAAATAGGATCTGTGTGTACCTACCTCAACATTCAGTAAATAATAAACACTGTACGAATAATAAAAAAGGTTTTTTTTTTTAATTTTTAAGTAATTAAAATAATAGTTTACAGTATTTTGTTTTATTTTGTATAAATTTTGCATAGTTCGCAAGTTTTATTAAGGTTTATAATTTTTTCTGTTACTGTCACACCACGATGTACCTCTAATGGTGTGAGTATACAGGACGGATGCGAATGAATTTTCCTAAAGCACATGTGACATTTGAAATATGGACTGCCGACAACTACGTCCCGGCCACATATAATGCACATGTCAAATACAGAATCGCTTCTTTCCAGCAACATTGTTCTGAGGGTAGTCCTATAATTTCCGAAATCCACGCCAACACCTCTTAAACTTTCATTAGCAATAATACAGGAGAAAAAGTAGACAATCATTGGACCACAACTGTGGTCATCATATTGTTTACGATGCTTCATAATTTGAACTTTCTTTATGGAATAGTTTAATTTCTTTTTGTGTAATAGTTCATTAATTTTTTGAAGATAATTAGCTTTGTACCGGGTTTCATGTCCTTGAGGGTCAATTATTGTGATACTTAAATTTCTGAGTGACAATATAACCATTGTAAAATGGTTATAAATACAAATGGGAAAAACGATTTCCTTGTCTATGGGTAAAATCAAATTGTCATAGAAACATTTCTCCTTGATTTCGTTCGAAAATACTAGAGTAGATTTGTTGCAGCCCTGGATATGGTAAGTGTCATTGTTAAATATATGTAGCGCATGGTCAACTACATTGTCGTAAATATGTGCTTGATTGAGTAAGGAGTCGTATTCCCGACTCATCAGTTCTTTGTTTTCAATCCGTAAAGATGCTAGTCTTGTAATGTAATAGCCTCTACCGGTGTTAACATAATACGTGTGGTCCCTGGCTAACCCATTGGGAAATACGTCGAGACCACTATGACTGCTACAAAATGAACTAACTTTGGGGGAGGGGATCGGTGATAACACATCGATTTTAGATTTGCAGTACTCGCATATGTACTCTCCTGTAAAATCTTCTGTGTTATGGGTGTACCCTTTAGCACACGCTTGATGCACCCAATCCTCACATGTATCACACTGCACCCAGTTGGTTACTAATTCCGTGTGACTCGTACCGAATTTGCAGTATTTACAGTTGTAATATTTGTCGATTTCTATTTCCACTTTTTCCTGATTGGGTACGGTTTTTAAAAATCTGCCGTCGAAGTGACTGTAGACTGGTTTCTTCTTTCTTTGCCAGGACTCCTCCATCTGAGTGACTTTTACGGACTTAGTTAATTTTTTTTTCGGAATTTCGTTTAGTATTTCTTTAGACAAAGCCAAAGTGTCCTTCATTAATTTTCTCAACAGTTGAGTACATTTAACATTGCTTTGACCTTTTAAAACTATATGTTTGAGCTGTCCGAAGTAATTCTCTACTGGGGAGTTGCTTGTCCGCCTGTTTTTTAATAAATTACTCCACAACGGTAAATACGGTATGTATTTCGTTACATAAGTGTCAAAAAATTTAGGGTCATAAAACTTATTTGTCAAGCCTTTCTGTGTATCAATTATGATTGCAGATATATTTTTCATGCATCTAATATAAAACGGGCTGTTAGCGTAATTTGCTGTACTTTTCTGTTTTTTTTCTGTAAGAATAGATGATACAGTTTTCTCCATATTTCCTAAAATATTAGTAGTTTCTTTTCCTACTTTGTCACGACAAAGCCCAACCAAATTATTCAATGCATTTGATACATTGGGGGTGCGATATTGTGTGTTTAATAAAATATATAAATTTATTATAAAAATGTCTACAGTTTGCAAGTCAGTCATCAAAATAACCCCAACTAAAAAATCTTTCAGTACGTTTTTTTCTTTACATTCTGAATTATCCACATCCTTGCACATGGATTTGACAAGATGAGCGCAACACAAGTAAATTGGAGTAAAATGTTCGAAATTTGTCTGTTCTTCTAACCTGGCGTAGCATGTTTTTAAATAATCAGCGAGAGAGCATTTATTGAATGCTAAGCAAGCTGCGTTTATAATCGCAAAACTAAAGTCAGTTACTACACCTGAAAATGCGGGCCATACATTTTTATTCTCACAAAATCCTCTAAAATCGTTGAGAAATTTAAATATGGTATTGGTATCATGCTTTGATGAGAGCATGGCTAAAACTGGAAATATTCTTTCAGTAAAAGTTACTTGAATGACACCAGAGTACAAATAAATCCTTTTAAATTTTTTTTCCTTATTTATTGGCCTGCAAACACTTCCGGTGGCGTCTAAATGTAACAAAGGCCTGTCGTTGCGCTTTAATACGTCTATTTGCTCGCTGCTGAACAGTTTCACGCAAAATGGGAAGCATATTTCCTGAACATAATTTGGGTGAGCTCTCTGAAACAAATACAGATCAAGTACGTCATTGCTCGATCTATCATTTGAAGCAAGTGCTTCGGACCGGATTTTTCTGATGGTGGTGTCCGATTGAACGGACCTTAGATTTTTTGTAATTTGAAGCTTACGATCCGCATTATCGCATTATCGCATTATCTCTCAAACGATCCTAAAATGATTTCCTCCGATGACCAATTGAGTAATTTAGAAAGCATTATTAAATCCGACACCTGTTCAGATTATAACGGGAGTTCCGTGTCACAGTCAAATGAAATCAAAGTATCACCGGATTTGCAAAGAGTCCCAAAAGTAGTACTTAATATTTCGAGTCCCAACACTTCTGCAGCTTAATCTGCAGCAGCAGATTGAACGGACCTTAGATTTTTTGTAATTTGAAGCTTACGATCGTTAATTTTAATGAGACTCTCTTTTTTTAAATCCAATGGCTTGCAGGTAAGGGATTTATTTTTTAATATAGTCCTTTCAATGCCTCTTACTTGTTGTGTTAGATAGACGTTATGGCTAAAATTTATATTTGTACTGAACACAGTGACGACACTTTTACTTAAATATATTCTAAATCTTTTACAGTTTTCATGCTTGCACCGAGCGAATCGGAACTCACCACTAGGATCTGAAAGTTTTATGTCTATGCCGGCTGTCATTTTAGACAGTTCGGCGGCCCAACTCACGTAGGATAGACGTGCGCCGCTCTCGCGCTTTTGACAGCTCCATTCGGCGCGCGCGCCGCGCGGACTCGGGCGCGACCCGCGGATAAACAACAAGTCGTTAGTTTCTACGTCTTGGCAGGCCGTTGTCGTCATTGTACAGTGATGAGTGCATAAAGTGCCGTGTTATGTGTTCGCGTCCGTTAGTGCCGCGCATGCGTTGAGCGCCGCCGCGCTCGCAATCCCGTAGGCCCAGGTTAAGAGGCGACCTGGTGCATTCTCCGCTGATGCCAAGGGACTTCAAAGCCTCCTTCACCTCCGCACCCGCCAGTTTGTAGTGCCGCCGCGCCGCGCTAGAATAGCGCGCGCCCTCTCCCGTAGGCCCGGGTCAGGAGGCGGCCCGGTGCGTTCTCCGCTGATGCCAAGGGACTTCAAAGCCTCTCTTCATCTCTTCATCTACGCCGCGCCGCGCTAGAATAGCGCGCGCCCTCTCCCGTAGGCCCAGATCAGGGGGCAATCTGGTGCATTCACCGCTGATGCCAAGGGGCTTGAGCGCCCCCCTTCAGTTGCGCTGCGCCGCGCCGGAATAGCGCGCGCGCCGCCGATCCCGTAGGCTCAGAATTCTGGCGGGCGGATTCTGCAGCAGCTTTTGCGATGCCAAGGGCTTCTCGCCTGCCCGCGCCTCACGCGCTGTGCTACGCCGAGGTCACCGGGACTCACCTCTAATTTCCCCCCGGGTCTCACCTTGCTGCTGAGCCAGCGGGGTTCGAGGGCCCGAGGGTCTCCGAACCTTCCCGCGCGGACTACGCCTTGCGTAGCCTCGCGCGCACCAACACCGCCGAGGTAGCTCACGGTTCCGTAAGTGCACAGACATTTTTTCTTACCGCTGGCCAGCGTGTGGACGCGCGTTCGGGTCGTGTCGTATATTCAGTGCGCGTCGTCTTGTTATAAGCGTTGCGTCTAGACGTATAAGGTAGCTTTAAGGCTCAAGCGTGCCCGCTTGATTTCTGATGGAATAAATAACGTGTAAATTCAAACTGCTTTTTGTATCATTCAGCTGTCTCCCATTAGTTACACCTATAGCAGCACATCCGGCTACGGCCCTTGAAATAATAGTCTTCTAGGAAGCCGCTGAACCTCTCCGAGCAACTTTGATATAAAGCTCTGAAGTAACTTTCTGTTGCGAAACTGACATCATCACATCACCACAACAACTTTCTTGTTGTTTTACCTTTTTTTTCACTACAACAGATAATTTAGATATACCACGGTAGTTTTCAACATCATGTCTATCTCCGCATTTATAAATAGGTACAACTATGGACCTTTTCCAAATTTTGGGTAATATTCCGGACGATATTGAGCAGTTAAACAATAAACACACGGGTAACGCAAGGCTTCCACTACATCGCTTTAAAAAAACAGGATGGATACCGTCCGGACCACTCCCCTTAGATTCGTCCAACGTTCTAAGATATTTTTCCACCTCTGGTAAAGTAACTTGGATATTGTTGATGGCACAGCTTACCGAACTATTACCAGGCTCAAATGCATCGGCAGTATTATCAATGGGTTCAAAAACCGACCGAAAGAAGGTATTAAACAAGTCAGCCATATGTTGGCCCTTAGTGGCCGTGACATCACCAAAATACAAGGTATCAGGAATACTATTATTGTTAGTTTTCGATTTAATATATGACCAAAAACTTTTTGAGTTAAATTTAATGTTGCTTTCAGTCCTGGAAATGAATAAATTATAACATGAGGTTGACATGACTTTAATTTTAGATCGAAAATAAGAGAACGCGTCATAGTCGGATGGCCTTGCATATATTTTCCATCTTTTATGCATTTTATTTTTTTTCTTTATTAAGGCAATAAGAGCATGGGAGTACCAAATGGGAAACCTGCTACTACTCGTTTTCATAATTTTAGTAGGAACAGAACTATCAACTATTTCATTAACAATAGTATAAAAATTATCGACAGCCGTCTCAACGTCCTTAGAAGCTAACTGTGACTCCCAATCAATTTTAGCTAACTTTGAATTAATTAAGTCGTAATCGGCCACAAAAAAGCGTCTAACTACACGGGACGCTGGTAATAAGTGACGTTCCGCGGAGACAGAATCAAAAGTCACTGTAAACACGGGGTGATGCGCATCAATTGGCACCAATGGGTCCGCAATATCCACCTTACATATAAAATTAGCCAAAACCAAGTCTAATTGTCTACCATTTTTGTTAGAAATATGATTGAATTGATGCCAACAGGTAAAATGCATGAATGCCGATAATTGCAAAGTGAGGTGGTTAAAATTTGAATTTTCCAACTTAAGACTCTGAGATCCACAGTCCACCGGGGTCCAAATGGCTAATGGTAATAAAATCCAACATTTTTATCGGCTGCCAACTTTGATTCTTTTGCTGACCATCTAAAGAATTTGCGAAGTGCGTAAGTGTAGTCTTTTATGAAAGCTGCTTATCATACGCTTTGTTTTAGATACGCAACATTTTGTTCATCAGTCTATAACTACGACTTTTGTAATAAATTTCAACATTTTTGTCTCGGCTGCCAACTTTGATTCTTTTGCTGACCATCTAAACACTTTGCGAAGTGCGTAAGTGTAGTCTTTTATGAAAGCTGCTTATCATACGCTTTGTTTTAGATACGCACCATTGTGTTCATCCGTCTATAACTACGACTTTTGTAATAAATATCAACATTTTTGTATCGGCTGCCAAATTTGATTCTTTCGCTGACCGTCTAAACACTTTGCGAAGTGCGTAAATGTAGCCTTATATGGCAGCTCTTTTTCTTACGCTTCGTTTGAGGTACGCACCATTGTGTTCGTCAATCTATAACTACGACTTTTGTAATAAATTTCAACATTTTTGTCTCGGCTGCCAACTTTGATTCTATCGCTGACCATCTTAACACTTTGCGAAGTGCGTAAGTGTAGTCTTTTATGAAAGCTGCTTATCATACGCTTTGTTTTAGGTACGCACCATTTTGTTCATCAGTCTATAACTACGACTTTTGTAATAAATTTCAACATTTTTGTCTCGGCTGCCAACTTTGATTCTATCGCTAACCATCTAAACACTATGCGAAGTGCGTAAGTGTAGCCTTATATGGAAGCTCTTATTCATATGCTTCGTTTGAGATACGCACCATTATGTTCATCAGTCTATGACTACGTCTTTTGTAATAAAATCCAACATTTTTGTTTTGGCTGCCAACTTTGATTCTATCGCTGACCATCTAAACACTTTGCGAAGTGCGTAAATGTAGCTTTATATGAAAGCTCTTTCTCATACGCTTCGTTTGAGGTACCCACCATTGTGTTCATCAGTCTATAACTACGACTTTTATAATAAATTTCAATATTTTTGTATCGGCTGCCAACTTTGATTCTATCGCTGACCATCTAAACACTTTGCGAAGTGCGTAAATGTAGCCATATATGGAAGCTCTTTTTCATACGCTTCGTTTGAGGTACGCACCATTGTGTTCATCAGTCTATAACTACGACTTTTATAATAAATTTCAACATTTTTGTATCGGCTGCCAACTTTGATTCTATCGCTGACCATCTAAACACTTTGCGAAGTGCGTAAATGTAGCCATATTTGAAAGCTCTTTTTCATACGCTTTGTTTGAGGTACGCACCATTGTGTTCGTCAGTCTGTGACTACGACTTTTGTAATAAAATCCAACATTTTTGTATCGGCTGCCAACTTTGATTCTCTTACGGACCATCTAAACACTTTGCGAAGTGCGTAAATGTAGCCATATATGAAAGCTCTTTTTCATACGCTTCGTTTGAGGTACGCACCATTGTGTTCGTCAGTCTATAACTACGACTTTTGTATTAAATTTCAACATTTTTGTATCGGCTGCCAACTTTGATTCTATCGCTGACCATCTAAACACTTTGCGAAGTGCGTAAATAAAGCCATATATGAAAGCTCTTTTTCATACGCTTCGTTTGAGATACGCACTATTGTGTTCGTCAGTCTGTGACTACGTCTTTTGTAATAAAATCCAACATTTTTATCGGCTGCCAACTTTGATTCTTTTGCTGACCATCTAAACACTATGCGAAGTGCGTAAATGTAGCCATATATGAAAGCTCTTTTTCATACGCTTTGTTTGAGGTACGCAACGCACCATTGTGTTCATCAGTCTATAACTACGACTTTTATAATAAATTTCAACATTTTTGTATCGGCTGCCAACTTTGATTCTATCGCTGACCATCTAAACACTTTGCGAAGTGCGTAAATGTAGCCATATATGAAAGCTCTTTTTCATACGCTTCGTTTGAGGTACGCACCATTGTGTTCGTCAGTCTGTGACTACGACTTTTGTAATAAAATCCAACATTTTTGTATCGGCTGCCAACTTTGATTCTCTTACGGACCATCTAAACACTTTGCGAAGTGCGTAAATGTAGCCATATACGAAAGCTCTTTTTCATACGCTTCGTTTGAGGTACGCTCCATTGTGTTCGTCAGTCTGTGACTACGACTTTTGTAATAAAATCCAACATTTTTGTATCGGCTGCCAACTTTGATTCTCTTACGGACCATCTAAACACTTTGCGAAGTGCGTAAATGTAGCCATATTTGAAAGCTCTTTTTAATACGCTTCGTTTGAGATACGCACTATTGTGTTCGTCAGTCTGTGACTACGACTTTTATAATAAATTTCAACATTTTTGTATCGGCTGCCAACTTTGATTCTTTCGCTGACCATCTAAACACTTTGCGAAGTGCGTAAATGTAGCCATATATGAAAGCTCTTTTTCATACGCTTCGTTTGAGGTACGCACCATTGTGTTCATCAGTCTATAACTACGACTTTTATAATAAATTTCAACATTTTTGTATCGGCTGCCAACTTTGATTCTATCGCTGACCATCTAAACACTTTGCGAAGTGCGTAAATGTAGCCATATTTGAAAGCTCTTTTTCATACGCTTTGTTTGAGGTACGCACCATTGTGTTCGTCAGTCTATAACTACGACTTTTATAATAAATTTCAACATTTTTGTATCGGCTGCCAACTTTGATTCTATCGCTGACCATCTAAACACTTTGCGAAGTGCGTAAATGTAGCCATATATGAAAGCTCTTTTTCATACGCTTCGTTTGAGGTACGCACCATTGTGTTCGTCAGTCTGTGACTACGACTTTTGTAATAAAATCCAACATTTTTGTATCGGCTGCCAACTTTGATTCTATCGCTGACCATCTAAACACTTTGCGAAGTGCGTAAATGTAGCCATATTTGAAAGCTCTTTTTAATACGCTTCGTTTGAGATACGCACTATTGTGTTCGTCAGTCTGTGACTACGACTTTTGTAATAAAATCCAACCTTTTTGTATCGGCTGCCAACTTTGATTCTCTTACGGACCATCTAAACACTTTGCGAAGTGCGTAAATGTAGCCATATATGAAAGCTCTTTTTTATACGCTTCGTTTGAGGTACGCACCATTGTGTTCATCAGTCTATAACTACGACTTTTATAATAAATTTCAACATTTTTGTATCGGCTGCCAACTTTGATTCTATCGCTGACCATCTAAACACTTTGCGAAGTGCGTAAATGTAGCCATATATGAAAGCTCTTTTTCATACGCTTCGTTTGAGGTACGCACCATTGTGTTCATCAGTCTATAACTACGACTTTTATAATAAATTTCAACATTTTTGTATCGGCTGCCAACTTTGATTCTATCGCTGACCATCTAAACACTTTGCGAAGTGCGTAAATGTAGCCATATATGAAAGCTCTTTTTCATACGCTTCGTTTGAGATACGCACTATTGTGTTCGTCAGTCTGTGACTACGACTTTTGTAATAAAATCCAACATTTTTGTATCGGCTGCCAACTTTGATTCTCTTACGGACCATCTAAACACTTTGCGAAGTGCGTAAATGTAGCCATATATGAAAGCTCTTTTTCATACGCTTCGTTTGAGGTACGCACCATTGTGTTCATCAGTCTATAACTACGACTTTTATAATAAATTTACCAGCAGGGTTGTTGCTGGTAATTATAGTGGTGGAGACAGAAACAACTTTTGCAGTCTATTTCAAATCTAATTTTATTGTAACAGTTTCATGCTTATATACTAAACTATATCCCTACTTGAACAATCTACTTATCGCTAACCTAATCAGATGATTATCATATCTAGATAGACGTGATCAATCTTGTAACAGAGAGACACGTACATGCATATTAAACTAATGTCACGCAACCATGTGACATCCGTCACATAGCTCCCCCCTTAATAAAAACATGTGTCTGACTCGGGGTTGTAAATCCCCATCAACCGTTCGCACTGTCTGCTGACTTGCTTTGACCATAATTGCAGGCGTTGAAAGCTCTGTAACTCTTGTCTGTCAACTTGCGACTCCACTAAAATCTTGTGATACTCCAAAAAATCTGCTCCCAAGATAGCTTGCTTAACACTGATACAGTTGCTCCCGTGTCCACCAAAAAACTTATACCACCTTGTCGGTCGGTAATTGTAAGTCGGTTAGAGGGATGAATAGCACAGAGTTCCATCGTGTCTTGTGCTAATCTTAGTATCCCTGACGCTGAGCACCGTTTAAATTCCTCCACGCACATGGCTTCAAACATCTTCGTGTATTCTCGCGAAGCCTTGAATGAAAAATGCAGAATCGATTCCCCCGTTCTCTTGACCTTGATCTTGATGCAAACCGCCAATTCTGCTGACTACTGTTGATGGAAACCCACTCGCCTACGTAACTCGTTTATGTCGAGTTGCATTTGCGCGAGCAGGGTCGAAACGCCAACTAAACTACTTGTGACGTCATCCGACTCGCCGCTCCGATTCGACTGCTTACCACTGCCACTTCCGACGTTTTAATCTTCTCAAATATTCTGTCTGCAACCTTGCCCTTGCACCTCCAAAACTCCGGAATTCGGGACACCACGGACGCAGAGGCAACCTCCAAACCATCGGAACTTGCCCCAGAAGTGGCTGCTGTCTTCGGCGGTGACATCTCCATGATCTTGCGGCAATCAAAAACGTTGACGAACTTGTTCTTCGCGGGGTCACCACTTTACCAGCAGGGTTGTTGCTGGTAATTATAGTGGTGGAGACAGAAACAACTTTTGCAGTCTATTTCAAATCTAATTTTATTGTAACAGTTTCATGCTTATATACTAAACTATATCCCTACTTGAACAATCTACTTATCGCTAACCTAATCAGATGATTATCATATCTAGATAGACGTGATCAATCTTGTAACAGAGAGACACGTACATGCATATTAAACTAATGTCACGCAACCATGTGACATCCGTCACAATAAATTTCAACATTTTTGTATCGGCTGCCAACTTTGATTCTATCGCTGACCATCTAAACACTTTGCGAAGTGCGTAAATGTAGCCATATATGAAAGCTCTTTTTCATACGCTTCGTTTGAGGTACGCACCATTGTGTTCATCAGTCTATAACTACGACTTTTATAATAAATTTCAACATTTTTGTATCGGCTGCCAACTTTGATTCTCTTACGGACCATCTAAACACTTTGCGAAGTGCGTAAATGTAGCCATATTTGAAAGCTCTTTTTAATACGCTTCGTTTGAGATACGCACTATTGTGTTCGTCAGTCTGTGACTACGACTTTTGTAATAAAATCCAACATTTTTGTATAGGCTGCCAACTTTGATTCTCTTACGGACCATCTAAACACTTTGCGAAGTGCGTAAATGTAGCCATATTTGAAAGCTCTTTTTAATACGCTTCGTTTGAGATACGCACTATTGTGTTCGTCAGTCTGTGACTACGACTTTTGTAATAAAATCCAACATTTTTGTATCGGCTGCCAACTTTGATTCTCTTACGGACCATCTAAACACTTTGCGAAGTGCGTAAATGTAGCCATATATGAAAGCTCTTTTTCATACGCTTCGTTTGAGGTACGCACCATTGTGTTCATCAGTCTATAACTACGACTTTTAAAATAAATTTCAACATTTTTGTATCGGCTGCCAACTTTGATTCTATCGCTGACCATCTAAACACTTTGCGAAGTGCGTAAATGTAGCCATATATGAAAGCTCTTTTTCATACGCTTCGTTTGAGGTACGCACCATTGTGTTCGTCAGTCTGTGACTACGACTTTTGTAATAAAATCCAACATTTTTGTGTCGGCTGCCAACTTTGATTCTCTTACGGACCATCTAAACACTTTGCGAAGTGCGTAAATGTAGCCATATTTGAAAGCTCTTTTTAATACGCTTCGTTTGAGATACGCACTATTGTGTTCGTCAGTCTGTGACTACGATTTTTGTAATAAAATCCAACATTTTTGTATCGGCTGCCAACTTTGATTCTCTTACGGACCATCTAAACACTTTGCGAAGTGCGTAAATGTAGCCATATATGAAAGCTCTTTTTCATACGCTTCGTTTGAGGTACGCACCATTGTGTTCATCAGTCTATAACTACGACTTTTAAAATAAATTTCAACATTTTTGTATCGGCTGCCAACTTTGATTCTATCGCTGACCATCTAAACACTTTGCGAAGTGCGTAAATGTAGCCATATATGAAAGCTCTTTTTCATACGCTTCGTTTGAGGTACGCACCATTGTGTTCGTCAGTCTGTGACTACGACTTTTGTAATAAAATCCAACATTTTTGTGTCGGCTGCCAACTTTGATTCTCTTACGGACCATCTAAACACTTTGCGAAGTGCGTAAATGTAGCCATATTTGAAAGCTCTTTTTAATACGCTTCGTTTGAGATACGCACTATTGTGTTCGTCAGTCTGTGACTACGACTTTTGTAATAAAATCCAACATTTTTGTATCGGCTGCCAACTTTGATTCTCTTACGGACCATCTAAACACTTTGCGAAGTGCGTAAATGTAGCCATATATGAAAGCTCTTTTTCATACGCTTCGTTTGAGGTACGCACCATTGTGTTCATCAGTCTATAACTACGACTTTTATAATAAATTTCAACATTTTTGTATCGGCTGCCAACTTTGATTCTCTTACGGACCATCTAAACACTTTGCGAAGTGCGTAAATGTAGCCATCCATATATGAAAGCTCTTTTTAATACGCTTCGTTTGAGGTACGCACCATTGTGTTCGTCAGTCTGTGACTACGACTTTTGTAATAAAATCCAACATTTTTGTATCGGCTGCCAACTTTGATTCTCTTACGGACCATCTAAACACTTTGCGAAGTGCGTAAATGTAGCCATATATGAAAGACTAGTATTTCGCGTGGGGGCCGCGGGCCCCGAGGGGCCCGCGGAGGTCCCTGCCACCCTGTTTTGTTTTAATAATCCTAACCTTTTTTTTACTATATACTTTGGCCGCCTTTTTGAAACCGCCACCATAGATAAAGTATTCTGCGTGGGGGCCGCGGAGGATACCCTGCCATCCTGTTGTTTTTCAAATATTTCAAACCCATTTTTACTTTATTCTTTGGCTGCCCTCTCGGGAAAAGCAATTCGCATGCGGGCCGCGGGCCCCACGGGACCCGCGGAGGGTACCCTGCCAGCCTGTTGTTTTTCAAATGTTTCTAGCCTTTTTTACTATATTCTATGGCCGCCATCTTAGAAAAAGCATTTCGCATGGGGGCCGCGGGCCCCACGGGACCCGCGGAGGGTACCCTGCCAGCCTGTTGTATTTTCAAATATTACTACATTCTATAGCCGTCATTTTGAAACCACTACCTTGGAAAAAGTACTTCGCATGGGGCCGCGGGCCCCACGGGACCCGCGGAGGGTACCCTGCCAGCCTGTTGTATTTTCAAATATTACTACATTCTTTGGCCGTCATTTTGAAACCACTACCTTGGAAAAAGTAAATCGCGTGGGGGCCGCGGCCCCCGCGGGGACCGCGGAGGGTAACCTACCATCCTGTATCTTTTCAAATATTTCTAACCTTTTTTACTACATTCTTTGGGTGTCATTTTGAAACCACTACCTTGGAAAAAGTACTTCGCATGGGGGCCGCGGGCCCCAAGGGCCCCGCGGAGGTCCCTGCCACCCTGTTTTGTTTTAATAATCCTAACCTTTTTTTTTACTATATTCTTTGGCCGCCATTTTGAAACCGCCACCTTGGAAAAGTGATTCGTACCCTACCGCCCTGTTTTTTTTTCAAATATTTCTAACCTATTTTAATTTATTCTTTGGCCGTCATCTTTGGAAAAGCATTTCGCATAGGGGCCGCGGGCCCCACGGGACCCGCGGAGGGTACCCTACCATCCTGTTTTTTTTCAAATATTTCTAATCTTTTTTACTTTATTCTTTGGCCGCCATCTTTGGAAAAGCATTTCGCATGGAGGCCGCGGGCCCCACGGGACCCGCGGAGGGTACCCTACCATCCTGTTTTTTTCAAATATTTCTAACCTTTTATACGTTATTCTTTGGGCGCCTTCTTTGGAAAAGCATTTCACATGGGGGCCGCGGGCCCCACGGGACCCGCGGAGGGGTACCCTCCTGTTTTTTTTCAAATATTTCTAATCTCTTTTAATTTATTCTTTGGCCATCATCTTTGGAAAAGCATTTCGCATAGGGGCCGCGGGCCCCACGGGACCCGCGGAGGGTACGCTACCATCCTGTTTTTTTTCAAATATTTCTAATCTTTTTTACTTTATTCTTTGGCCGCCATCTTTGGAAAAGCATTTCGCATGGAGGCCGCGGGCCCCACGGGACCCTTGGAGGGTACCCTACCATCCTGTTTTTTTCAAATATTTCTAACCTTTTATACGTTATTCTTTGGGCGCCTTCTTTGGAAAAGCATTTCACATGGGGGCCGCGGGCCCCACGGGACCCGCGGAGGGGTACCCCCCTGTTTTTTTTCAAATATTTCTAATCTCTTTCAATTTATTCTTTGGCCATCATCTTTGGAAAAGCATTTCGCATAGGGGCCGCGGGCCCCACGGGACCCGCGGAGGGTACGCTACCATCCTGTTTTTTTTCAAATATTTCTAATCTTTTTTACTTTATTCTTTGGCCGCCATCTTTGGAAAAGCATTTCGCATGGAGGCCGCGGGCCCCACGGGACCCTTGGAGGGTACCCTACCATCCTGTTTTTTTCAAATATTTCTAACCTTTTATACTTTATTTTTTGGCCGCCATCTTTGGAAAAGCATTTCGCATGCGGGCCGCGGGCCCCACGGGACCCGCGGAGGTTACCCTACCAGCCTGTGTTTTTTTCAAATATTTCTATACTTTTTTACTATATTCTTTGCCCGCCATTTTGAATCCACCACCTTCGAAAAAATTAGGTTCCTTAGATTACTCCTCCCACCTAGAACGACACTTGGTCGAACACAACCCATCTATCTCGACTGGCCACTGAGATAATCACGTTTCAATTTGGTATGGCGGCCATCTTGTTTTCGCAATTTAAAAAAAAAAATACCGGTTCACCCATAGGCTGGCTGTTCTGAGCGACTTTAGTTCCAGGCAAACTCGATAGGGCAAGTCGTTGCGGAGAACTGGCCCATGTCTCAAGTCAGTTTCCACGTTCAGGTCCATTTCGCATTTTTTTTGTACTTGAAATAAAATTTCTTATGCGACGGTGTATAAAGATGAACCCTATTTCTAAAAGCTGCTATACAACACAAGTGAGTCTATGAGTCTGACATTACTTTGTATGGCGGCCATCTTGGAAAATGGCGGAATCGAAAAATAATTTCTAGCATCAGAATCTGTGGCCCTGAAGAGGCTCGGATGCAAAATTTTACTCAGAACGGACTCAAAAAAAATTTGGCCGCCATTTTGAATCCGCCATTTTGGCAAAAAAATTTGGTTCATTAAATTACTCCGCCCACTTTGAACAACATTTGTTCGAGCACCACCCACCTTTTGCGACTGGCCTCTGAGATATTTGCGTTTCAATTTTGTATGGCGGCCATCTTGTTTTTGCAATTTTGAAAAAAAAATACTGGTTCACCTATTGGCTGGCTGTTCTGGGCGACTTTTGTTCCAGGAAAACTCGATAGAGCTAGTCATCGCGGAGAGCTGCCCCATATGTCAGGTCAGTTTCCACATTCAGGTCAATTTTTCATTTTTTTGGTACTAATCATAACATTTCCGAAGCGAAAGTGTGTAGAATCAAACCCTACCTCTGATGGGTTCCTCAAAACAACAGGTCAAAGATACAGAAATTACTTTGTATGGCGGCCATCTTGGAAAATGGCGGAATCGAAAAAAAAAGTATGCCATTATAATCTGTGGCCTCGAAGACCCCCGGATGCAAAATTTCAGTCTGATCGGAGAAAAAAAAATTTTGGCCGCCATTTTGAATCCGCCATCTTGGAAAAAAAATTACTTAGTCAGATTTTCCCCTCAACTTTGAATGACATTTGGTCGAGCACCACCCATCTATCTCGACTGGCCTCTGAGATATTCGCGTTTCAATTTTGTATGGCGGCCATCTTGTTTTCGCCATTTTGAAAAATCTTGGACCGGCTCACCCATTGGCCGGCTGTTCTGAGCGACTTTAGTTCCGGGCATACTCGACAGGTCGAGCCGTTGCGGAGAACCGCCCCATGTGTCAAGTCAATTTCCACGTTCAGGTCGATTTCGTATTTTTCTGGTGGTCGGGCAAGCATTTCTGATACAACGATGTATAGAGTCTAACCTCAACTCTTACAGGTTCCTCCAAACAACTCTGGGGTGAGTCAGTCAGTCAGTCAGTCAGTCAGTGGGTGTTCAGCTATATATATTATAATCTTTTTAATACGCTTCGTTTGAGGTACGCACCATTGTGTTCGTCAATCTATAACTACGACTTTTGTAATAAAATCCAACATTTTTGTATCGGCTGCCAACTTTGATTCTCTTACGGACCATCTAAACACTTTGCGAAGTGCGTAAATGTAGCCATATTTGAAAGCTCTTTTTAATACGCTTCGTTTGAGATACGCCTTATTGTGTTCGTCAGTCTGTGACTACGACTTTTGTAATAAAATCCAACATTTTTGTATCGGCTGCCAACTTTGATTCTCTTACGGACCATCTAAACACTTTGCGAAGTGCGTAAATGTAGCCATATATGAAAGCTCTTTTTCATACGCTTCGTTTGAGGTACGCACCATTGTGTTCATCAGTCTATAACTACGACTTTTATAATAAATTTCAACATTTTTGTATCGGCTGCCAACTTTGATTCTCTTACGGACCATCTAAACACTTTGCGAAGTGCGTAAATGTAGCCATATTTGAAAGCTCTTTTTAATACGCTTCGTTTGAGATACGCACTATTGTGTTCGTCAGTCTGTGACTACGACTTTTGTAATAAAATCCAACATTTTTGTATCGGCTGCCAACTTTGATTCTCTTACGGACCATCTAAACACTTTGCGAAGTGCGTAAATGTAGCCATATTTGAAAGCTCTTTTTAATACGCTTCGTTTGAGATACGCACTATTGTGTTCGTCAGTCTGTGACTACGACTTTTGTAATAAAATCCAACATTTTTGTATCGGCTGCCAACTTTGATTCTCTTACGGACCATCTAAACACTTTGCGAAGTGCGTAAATGTAGCCATATTTGAAAGCTCTTTTTAATACGCTTCGTTTGAGATACGCACTATTGTGTTCGTCAGTCTGTGACTACGACTTTTGTAATAAAATCCAACATTTTTGTATCGGCTGCCAACTTTGATTCTCTTACGGACCATCTAAACACTTTGCGAAGTGCGTAAATGTAGCCATATATGAAAGCTCTTTTTCATACGCTTCGTTTGAGGTACGCACCATTGTGTTCATCAGTCTATAACTACGACTTTTATAATAAATTTCAACATTTTTGTATCGGCTGCCAACTTTGATTCTATCGCTGACCATCTAAACACTTTGCGAAGTGCGTAAATGTAGCCATATATGAAAGCTCTTTTTCATACGCTTCGTTTGAGGTACGCACCATTGTGTTCGTCAGTCTGTGACTACGACTTTTGTAATAAAATCCAACATTTTTGTATCGGCTGCCAACTTTGATTCTCTTACGGACCATCTAAACACTTTGCGAAGTGCGTAAATGTAGCCATATATGAAAGCTCTTTTTCATACGCTTCGTTTGAGGTACGCACCATTGTGTTCATCAGTCTATAACTACGACTTTTATAATAAATTTCAACATTTTTGTATCGGCTGCCAACTTTGATTCTATCGCTGACCATCTAAACAGTTTGCGAAGTGCGTAAATGTAGCCATATATGAAAGCTCTTTTTCATACGCTTCGTTTGAGGTACGCACCATTGTGTTCATCAGTCTATAACTACGACTTTTATAATAAATTTCAACATTTTTGTATCGGCTGCCAACTTTGATTCTCTTACGGACCATCTAAACACTTTGCGAAGTGCGTAAATGTAGCCATCCATATATGAAAGCTCTTTTTAATACGCTTCGTTTGAGGTACGCACCATTGTGTTCGTCAGTCTGTGACTACGACTTTTGTAATAAAATCCAACATTTTTGTATCGGCTGCCAACTTTGATTCTCTTACGGACCATCTAAACACTTTGCGAAGTGCGTAAATGTAGCCATATATGAAAGATCTTTTTAATACGCTTCGTTTGAGGTACGCACCATTGTGTTCGTCAATCTATAACTACGACTTTTGTAATAAAATCCAACATTTTTGTATCGGCTGCCAACTTTGATTCTCTTACGGACCATCTAAACACTTTGCGAAGTGCGTAAATGTAGCCATATTTGAAAGCTCTTTTTAATACGCTTCGTTTGAGATACGCCTTATTGTGTTCGTCAGTCTGTGACTACGACTTTTGTAATAAAATCCAACATTTTTGTATCGGCTGCCAACTTTGATTCTCTTACGGACCATCTAAACACTTTGCGAAGTGCGTAAATGTAGCCATATATGAAAGCTCTTTTTCATACGCTTCGTTTGAGGTACGCACCATTGTGTTCATCAGTCTATAACTACGACTTTTATAATAAATTTCAACATTTTTGTATCGGCTGCCAACTTTGATTCTATCGCTGACCATCTAAACACTTTGCGAAGTGCGTAAATGTAGCCATATATGAAAGCTCTTTTTCATACGCTTTGTTTGAGGTACGCACCATTGTGTTCGTCAGTCTGTGACTACGACTTTTGTAATAAAATCCAACATTTTTGTATCGGCTGCCAACTTTGATTCTATCGCTGACCATCTAAACACTTTGCGAAGTGCGTAAATGTAGCCATATATGAAAGCTCTTTTTCATACGCTTCGTTTGAGATACGCACTATTGTGTTCGTCAGTCTGTGACTACGACTTTTGTAATAAAATCCAACATTTTTGTATCGGCTGCCAACTTTGATTCTCTTACGGACCATCTAAACACTTTGCGAAGTGCGTAAATGTAGCCATATATGAAAGCTCTTTTTAATACGCTTCGTTTGAGATACGCACTATTGTGTTCGTCAGTCTGTGACTACGACTTTTGTAATAAAATCCAACATTTTTGTATCGGCTGCCAACTTTGATTCTCTTACGGACCATCTAAACACTTTGCGAAGTGCGTAAATGTAGCCATATATGAAAGCTCTTTTTCATACGCTTCGTTTGAGGTACGCACCATTGTGTTCATCAGTCTATAACTACGACTTTTATAATAAATTTCAACATTTTTGTATCGGCTGCCAACTTTGATTCTATCGCTGCCCATCTAAACACTTTGCGATGTGCGTAAGTGTAGCCTTATATGGAAGCTCTTTTTCATACGCTTCATTTGAGATACGCACGATTGTGTTCATCAGTCTATGACTACGTCTTTTGTAATAAATTCCAACGTTTTTGCATCGGCCGCTTACTTCACACTTTGGTTTTGCTTGCAACTGACATCTTAATTTTGTCGGGTTAGCATCGGCCGCTAACTTTTGGCCGCTAACTTCACACCGGTCAGGTTCGCGGTAAGAGCCATGAGCAGTAAAATGAAAAAAACTAGTTTTATTTTTAAGCTACAGTACCTAATGCCTAAATGTATGAAACAATCAAAATTAAACCTGTTTAAGAACTTAAAAAGATTAAATTTGTTATTGCAAATGGCCTGATTTAAGTAAATTGTTTCGTTATTCAAAAATAAATTCAATTTTTAATAAAATGAAATAAAATTGTATGTATGTCATAAAATAAATGCAATTTCAATTATTTAACCACTCATCCCTTATTTGTAGGATAAATGCTGAATTATTGTTTTGAGTTCTATAAGTAAATGATAAAATCTATACCTACTGTATAAAAAATATGAAAAACCCAAACAGTATCTTCCAGAAAAGGAGAAAAAGAAAATAAAAATGGAAAATATGAAATACCTACACTTATTTCTCATTAAAAAAAACATATAATTATTATTGACATACCCGCGTGTTTTTTTTTAACTTAATTAGTGTTAAAGTATTTGAAATACGCCTCGGGAAATGAAATATTGCTGCCTGTTTTCGTGAGAAATGGCTTTCATCTACATTATTTGGTTTTTAAAATGATTGCATGAATATTAAATTTTACATTATGCCACTAAACAAAATTGTGTTGTCCATGAGAGTAGCGGTTATTATTCGTTTATAATCACTAGATTTTAGAAAAGACTGTTAAAAAAGAAACAAAAACTCATGGCCATTTTTGCGCATATCGCATTTGTTTCTGTAAATTGTAATCATGCGAAGGTACGAGTATTTTTATGATAGAAATAGGACAATATATCTATTGTGAATTTAAACAATTCTATGGTACAGTCAAAGGCATAAATATAATAAATGTATGTTACCAAGACATCAAAAACATCTATGTATATCTTTATGGCACAAATAATTAAGATGATGACACATATTATTATTATTTGACATGATTTCTGTACGATACTCAATGTTTAGCCCTCCAATGTACAACAAATAAAATGTACTTGGTGCTCAAAAATATTGAAATACCTACGGTTGGGGAAAATCTTCGATAGCAATGAGAGAAATGCAGACACTTATCTAGGCTTTCAGGAACGTTGCTCCTGGGAGCCCCCGGCGTTATGTCTTCCACAGGCGCTATATTTGGATTGGTAGGCTGTTTTTGTGCTAGAATTTTGATTCTTGAGGTTTCGATTTTTGACTTTGAGCCGCTCCGGTTTCGCTGCGACGCATACGGGATGGCGGCTTAAAAAAAGTTGTGTTAGTTGATCGTTGGAAGCACTGTCGTAGATGTGCTGCGTTTTGATATTCCTTTTTTGAAAGCTTTTAGTTCGTATCTGCATTACAGTTTGCTATTAAAATTAATAGAAAAAGGGAAAAACTATCTTGTGCTAGTTAGACAATAAATTCAACACCTACCTTCATTTCTAAATATCGACCTCGGCGTTACAATTAAGTCGATTAGATTTATTGACTTAGGTACTTCTTTTCAATGTTTTTTTTTTTATTGAGGTCAATATTGAATAGTTATCTCTCTTTAAATAATATTAAAATATGTATAAAAACTTCTTTAACATTATACTTTGCATCCCAAAGAGCCATAAAAAATTCCTTACAACTGAAAAAATATCATTTCGCAGCAAAAATGTTAGCTATCTTAATTTTTAAGGGCATGATAAGCCCGTCCTTCCGACGGTCGAAGTTCTATTCCTGTCAACAAAGGAACATTAAGCATTAAAAGGGAAAAGTAGGGCCATTACTTAATTTAGTAATAATTGCCCGTTTTGCTATCGTCTTTGTTGCGGCCACAATGACCGTGATGTCATCGGCCGCGGCACACCCTCACTGGTCCGGGAGCAAGTGGTAGAAAAACGTTATATTTTTTACCATCTTTTAACAAAGGTACAGAAAAAGAAAAAGAAAACAATAAAAAACAGTCAAAACTTAAAAATAACTTAAACCTAGCTGAAACTATTATTAAATTAAAGATAAAAAAAATCTCCCAAATCGCCGCCGATGGGGAGGGTGCCCAGAAGGCTGGCAGCATTGCCACGTTGTATGGCAATGCAAGAGATAGTGACTAACTAAACTAGCGAATCGTATGGCAATGCTTATTCGCTGAGCGAAATATTGGCCAGCCCTCTGGTCACGGGAGGCCTCTATACAAATGTATAGTGCATAAAGATGTCCATGACATTTAGTTGAATTTTATCCGGTTTTCAACTTTTGCGTTATGTTATTAAAGTCGTGTATACAATGCAGCTGTCAGATCGAACTGTTTCATAAACAAGAACTTTATTCAAATGTCGTTAAAATTACAAAAACCGCTTGGAATTCAACGAAGTGTCATGGAAAATTATTTTGCACTAAGTCTGTTGTTTGAGAATGGACTAAGGGTATCTGAATGAAAGTCGTACTTTATACCAAACTATATTAAACTTCCAAAACAGTTACTCTCCTTTGATGTGCTATTTAATTCTCACAATAGAAATAAAACTGGTCGCACATAATATGCTTTGGAGAACGACACTTCGATACCACGTTTAAAACTAGTACAGCGCCATCTGTAGGCGCATAGCTGCACCGTCCTATACATTATACAAGCTAAACATCTGTACATACATAAATCACGTCTTTATCCTTTATGGCTTTGACAGTGGTAACAAGACCTTATAAGGTACAAGAAGTTTAGCATGATTGTAGGCGTATAGGTGGAATACTTAATTTTGAATGATTTTCTTTAACAAAACTCTACTACTTAAGTAACTGAATTACAAAACGCACAAAATTAATAGACGAAACATTACGTGGATTCATTTTGTAGAGCTAACTGACTAGCTAAGTATAATAAATTTAACGAATAATCATGTAACCGAATCTTACAACTTGATGTTCACTTAAGTATTAACATTAAGTCCGATTGATTTGAAATTAGAACTGTCAAAAATGATGTCTTGAAATAATTAATTAATTTATTTTTTTTATTTTAAGAAGAAAAGTCAAGATGCAAATTGCTTATTGATTTTTATTTTTATTTGTCCCTTAATCCTGTACCTTTTATTAGATTAAATTATTATACTAATTTGAAAAAAAAATACTCAACTAAATTACTAAAATACAAAAATGTTGTCTACGTGAAAACAACCACAAACCTTTTCAGTGTAAATTTTTTGATCTTGTTTAGAGGGTTAGCTTAGTTTACCAGGACTCTAAAACAAATATCTATCACTTTACAATTGTATAAAGATGGTTTAATTATGTGATTTCAGCAATAACAAATGGCTAAGGAAATGATAGTCTTCTTTCGCTCGCAAGCTCCCGTGCTATACACCAGTTTAGAGGTCGAAAGAAACAAGTCGCAGGAGGAAGCGGATAAAAAATCAAAATGTTGAAATACTTCAAGATTATCTATTAGTTGTTTTTAATAATAAATCACAATTAAAATCAGGATTATTTGTGTACTTACTTAAGTATAATTTTATTGTGAGTAACAGATACGATTAACGTACTCTGTTAAGCATTTATTTAACTTCACTTCTTATCATCCCACTGAAAAACAGCGTTGCGGCTTGCCGCAACATTATGCTGAGTGGGGTCCACTTTACACCATATCGGTACTATTCCTTAGTATATTGTATTTCTCCGTGTTTTATATCTACGTGTATCGAATGTGTGTAAATAAATTTTTCTCTTTCTTTCTTTCTATCATGGTGATCTTCTTCATTATTTACTAGTTTCTGCCCGCGACTTCGTCTGCGTAAGATTATACATAAAAACCTTCTTCTTGAATCACTCTATGTATTAAAAAAACAGCATCAAAATCCGTTGTGTAGTTTTGAAGATATAAACATACATAGAGACATAGGGACATAGGGACAGAGAAAGCGACTTTGTTTTATTTATACTATGTAGTGATTTCAAAACTGCTACTTACTTTATTTTCACTATTGCTAAGATTAAATGACTTAAAATTATTCGTACTTCGCGATTTTGTATTTTCAGTAAGAAAGCGGAGAGCGACCACATTCTTTAGCCAAATATTGTTTATAAGCATAAATGACTAATAATAATACTTGCTCGATTTTGAACAAAAACTCCGATGTCAGCTTATGCCTTATACCAAATACTCATTTATTTCCATTTTAGTAGTTATCTAATATGTGACCTAAAATACTTTCCCATTAGTTAATGATTATCTTTACACACTGTAGCGTATTAAAGTTATACCCGAAGCTTCATTATTATAATTATGTAAGTAAAAAGAGCGAAGCAAAGCTGTTGTAGCGAAAATAATATTTTAGGGCTGCTTTTACACTACATATTTACAATGTAAACAAAATTCTCGTGTTTCATTAAAATCAAGAGTATATTAATATTATTTGATTTTAATATTAGTTGCTTCTCTTCCCGCGCAGATGGTAAAATCCCAGCATTGAGGGAATGGGCGAAAGTCTTAGGAATCATGTTATAGGCGATGCGGCTGGCAACCCATCACTATTTTGATTTCCCTTTCCACCTATACGCCCTTAATCATGCTTAACGTGGCCTTAAGGTTTCATTACCTTAGGCTCTGTCTACCCCGTAAGGGATAAAGACGTGATATATGTATGTGTGTATGTATTTGACATACATTCTATGAAATAAAATTATGTGAGAATTCTGTCTACATAACAAGGGGAAACCGTATTGTACATTCACTCCAGGGAAGTACAGCATACTCAAGTGTATTGTATTTCATTACATGTTGCACCCGGTGGCACATAGACAAATCAAGATAGGATGCTCAAAAGCAAAAGTCTGGTGTCGCTTCTATTAGTTTTTGTTCTCATTACCAACCCTAATTGCGTTTCCAAGCGCGTTAGGGTTGCCAATGACCGCAATGTCCAACGAGAACTGTGGCTAAGACCGGGATAATACAAATACAATCAGCGCCGGCCGCGGGCTTAAACCTCGTTGCAACCCTAATCAAATACTGGTCCGAGATGGCTTCTAGAAAGCTCTTCACAAATGTAACAAGGTAATGTCCCTAAGTAAAGAAAATAAATCGAATGTTTACAAGTTGAACTCCTTGTCTTTGATTTTAAGCTAGACGTGTGTTCCGGCGTGAAGGGTAAAGGTAGTTTTAAGGCCCGAAAAGTCGACGACACAAATTGTGACACAAGTGTCGGACACTATTGTCGCATCATCATCCTCTTATCTCCAGCATAGGCTGGACGTATACGTCCCAATGTTGGGCACAGCTCCTCTCAGAACGAAATGGCTTGGGCTATGCTTCCCGCGCGGGTTGGGCGGATTGGGAACTTCACACACACCATTCCTCACGATGTTTCGCACATATTCCGAAAACTCAGAGCCGCGAGCCCGGGATTTGAACCAACGGCCTGCCTGAGAGACACTGGTCAAACCTCTAGGCTACCACGACTTTTGCCTGTTAGAAAGTAGAATAAATGCAGTAGAAATGAGAGCGTTAAGGAGTATGGAAGGTGTATCACTGAAAGATAGAATAAGGAATAGTGTGATAAGGGAACGTGCTGGTGTGAAAGAGGATATAGTGACTAGGATGGAAAAAAGTATGCTTTTGGTTTGGACATGTAGAGCGGGTGGATGAAAGTAGACTAACTAAACAGATCTATATATGTGAAAGGCCTAGACGGACGTTCCGAGACCAACTAGGAGACGTTTTGGAAAAAGGTCAGATCAGGAGTACCCGAAACCGACGAGCATGTATGAAGAGATTGATGACTGTGGATGAAGCGAAAGAAATATGTCAGGACCGTAGCAAGTGGAATAAAGTAGTCTCTGCCTACCCCTGTGGGAAAGAGGCGTGACGGTATGTATGTATGTATGTGTTTCACAGATGAGTACCCGGCTTATGGTACCTATTCAAGTTGTGACATGTTCAAAGATTCATTACATAAAGGCCTTCGATGCGTGGAAGATAGCGGGAGAGCCACACGTATCCTAATGCTCCGGGTTTACGACTCGTCGCTTCGCTGGCGTTCTGGCACGGTCGCCAACTTTAATTGTTGGACATATATGATACATTGTCATAGCCAAGTCATAGCGACATGATTGCTTGCCATTTTACTAACAGGTTTTTTATTAGAGCTAAAATTGTGTAGCTGTCTCTTCGATTTAAAGTCTGTTTATCTATATTTAAGCAGGTACTTTATAATTTTTTTACTTCCAAATTAAATTTTAGGTTTTATTGACGCAAAGGCCTTGTTTTGAACAAATTATTGTCAAGTTACTTTGATGAAAAAATGCCTGGAACTCGTTCGCGTAATGTCTACAAATGTTACACAGGGTGCTGCTCGCCAGTTCTGCTAGCTTGAACTTGGCTTGACACGCTGCTGCGTATCTGAATTTGTATAAAAAAAATTGGCAGCGCCTCTAGCGGTATTTGACTTTGACACTTCAACGCCATCGCGTTCGAGACGCTTTTGTTTAAAAACTAAAATTAAACGCCGCACTGACATGTCGAGATCAAAACCTAAGGTAGATTCACAGATTATAATAAGTAAGTAGATATAGTAGGGTAGGTTGCTCATAGTAATCAAAGTATTGAAACGTCAATGCGGACGCGTTCGTAACATTTCTTTTGACAAAAATATACCCACGTCGCGTAGAAAGTTTATAAAAAAAACCGGTTTTTTTGCACCCGAGTATATATATGTATAGACTGACCGTTTAAATGAGTCCTCGCCCGCGCGAGTAGGTACAGGGGCGCAAGGTAGGACGACAAAGTTGACCGAGAGCGGTGCGGGCGGGTAGTGCGCCTGCCGCCCGCACCTCTCGGCCCCCTTTGTCGCCTACGCCGCCCCTGTCCCGCGTGGGCGAGGACTCATTTAAGCGGTCGGTCTATAGGTATGTGTACTAGAGTCTGTCGACTCTATGTGCTGACTCGTCAATAGTGCACGATCGAACGTTCGAGTTAGTTCACCTCTAGTTTTGGGCATGAAGTCAACTAACAACTAGTGAGTCAGTCTAATCAAAGTTCAAAGGCGGTGAATCAATCTTACAGTTTTACACTAACTTGGGAACAAGTCACTTATAAAATTATAACTATAGGGTCGATGATCAAGGTAGTTTGTCAAATGCACTTACACTTATAGTAGATTGATAAACAAGGGTTGTAAGTGATCAATTACACCCAAGATATTTAGGCACACGAGCGAGCAAAGCGAGCGAGGGTGCTTATAGTTCGCGGGTGTAATTGATCATTTACACTCGAGTTGAACACTCTACTTTTCATCACAAATGCGAGGAAAATCCAAATCGTCACTTGAACTCGTCATTATTGTTAAAAAAATACGCAATTTGTAATACAGCGGAAGATTTATCGCGCCAAACCGTCTTTCGTTTTTTTTTTAATGGCCTCGCGCTCTTTGGCTTTGGCACATTCAGCCAGCACTGGGCAGCAGCATTATGCCAGCATGGCGGTTTGGAGGTAAGTATTACGCATTAAAGAGCAGCATTCGATTTTTAAATTTACTTACATCCCTAAGGATGTAAATCGAATTTACAACTCGGATTTCAAGTTAAATGCAACCTACTTTCAGAGCTTAAGTGATGAAAAATATATAAATAGTCAAATAATTTTGTTTTTTAGGGTTCCGTACTTCTAAAGGAAAAAGGAACTCTTATAAAGGAGCGACCACACCCCTGCGTATACGCAGTGACGTGTCGCATGCGTCACGTTCTCTCATCGTTTCTTCATACATTTTGTTGTAAACGCACCGTCGACGTCTTTTGCGCACTGTTGTGGCCGGACCTGAAGATCACTTTGTTGTTCGTCAAGACTCTTTTTCTCAGAAACGCTTTGATAAATAAAATTGAAATTTATACCAAACACTAAGGTCAGTAGTCCCTTGAGGGTGTGAAAAAATTAGCCCTCTGAGTCAATTTAATCAAAACATACAGTCATTAGAAAAAGTGTTTAGCAAAACTAACAAAATAAATAAATAAAACGATTTTTGACGTCTGTCTTGTCTATGTAAGTAGCCAATATTAAATGACTGCAATTTTGCTTGGGAGCAGGCTCTGCCGCACTGGATTTTATGTTAACTTGGCATATTTCTACGAAACCCTTGGTGCTCGAGTCCGATTCGCGCTTAGCTGGTTCTTGAAGTGTTATTAAATGAAGTTGAATGTACTTAAATAGTTATACCTATTAAACTTGCAATGCTTGTTATTGGGTCAAATGTAGCAAGTCAAATTTGACAAGCTTTTAGTGGTCGTATTGACCTGAAATTTGGTTCGGTATACGTATATCATGTAGGATCTTGTAGGATGGATGATAATGCAAGTTACCTACCTGAACCAAAAAAAATCCAACGCTTCATTTTTGTCAAAGTAGCTCCAAAAAATATAAAGCGAAAGGAAAATTAAAATAAATACATTCAATGATACGTTCGCTTACGCTTTAATGACCGGCGCTGGCGCACTAACGAGGCGCCGCGGGGCAAGGATTCGTATTTCCACGTTCTATATTCAAATCTATACGCACCCACTCGTTTTTTTTTCTTTCATGATGCTCATAATAACTGATGTAACTGGCTGGCTGTTTATGTTGTAACCTCTTTAAAAAATAAACTGTTCAACTAATCTTATTGAAAAAATGAAACGTTGATGAAAACATGTGTTTACGTGTTTTTCTGCAGTTATCGGTGGAAGAGATGTGACAGCAAAATTAGTTTTTATATTTTGCCATATTTTATGACTATTAAATATTACTGCAGTCTATAATAGTACGTTACATTCCGAGGGTGGTGAAATAAAGAATGTCTCAGATCGCGGAACTTGTCACTCGAGATAACGGCTGAGGCTTTCTTTATCCATCCGGTCGTCAAAGAAGAAGAAGAAAGAATAAGAAGAAGAAGAAGAAGTTATTTTATCTGGTCAGTGTAGTTGTATTTCTGGAAATGTATCACGATTCACGTACTATTGTTAATTCCATGAAAAGCGAAGCTTAGGATGATGCATCGACGCTAATGCCTGTGATCGCTCAGCTGGAGACCGGCTAGCGTAGTCGACAATAGCTGCATTTAGGCTTTGAAATCAGTGAAGACTTAAATCAAACTGTTCCATACTCCACCAAGTTATTTGTTTTCTATTACCTAATTGTAATCGACCAATTGATGGAAGATTTTAATACTGCGGGTGGTAGGGCCTTGTGCAAGGTCCGTCCGGATCGCTACCACCGTCTTACTCGCTAACCTTCCGCTAAGTAGCAGTACTTGCACTGTTGTGTTCCGGTGTGGAGAGTAAGACAGCCGGGGTAGTTACGGGCACAAGAGGCATTTCATCTTAGTCCTCTAGGTTGGCAACGCATCTGCAATCCCTCTGGGGTTGCGGGTGTCTATGGGCAGTGGTGATTACTTACCATCAGGTGACCACTTGCTCCTTTGCCTTCCTATTCATAAAAAAAAAAAACTTTGAAAATTGAGGAATTTAACGCAGAGCGCAAATTATACTAAATTTCAAGACAAATGTACAGTCAGCGTCAAATAGTTCTTGACACCCAAAGTGGCTATTGTCTACTTTGTTTCTGTATTGTTTTGTCCTGTTTTGTGGTGTTCAATAAAGAATATTTGTATTGTATTGTGGCCAAAAAGTTAGCAACACAACCTTATTTCAACTGTAATAATGACGTGTTGCTAACTATTTGACTACTTTGGGTGTCACAAACTATTTGACGCTGACTGTACTATTTAGAAATTACTTACGGCTGAAACTAATAAAAGGATGTCAATACGTTTTTTGCCAAAGAAATGTTCTTTAATATCTTTTTATAAGTTTTAATGTCATTCATCTTATAGTTGAAACATTTTGAAGTGAGCTTACCAATACCTGTTTTCAAAAAAACTTTGTATTCATACAATGCTAATCTGCTTTGTGCGCTTAAAAGTACACAAAAAATGGTTAATATGAAATATACAAGTATTGAATCTACTCAACAAGCTAAGGTTGTAAATTCAATGTTCATGCAAAGTGCTTTTGATCATTTTATGTGAGCAACTGTTAAGAGCCAACCAGTACAAAGCAGATGATAACTGATAAACCGGTAATATTGATAAGCTCAGTTCAATATCCAACTATACATTATGACAACCAAATATAAAGCCATGACCATTAAAAGTGAACCATTAAAATATACAGACGTTAAATGAAACCTTGTACAAACATGCCGACACATTCTTCCACCATGCGAATACCAGAGTAAAACGCAAAATTAACATTTCAAATTACAACCGTAAAGCATTCACGGCCCCATTCTTTACCCGTGCACGCTGCATTTCACTTCACACCTTCCATTACCGTAATGAAACTTAATTAATTTGCACACGTACATAATATATGCCACGTCCAGTGAAAGTGACGGTTCGTGAGACGAGGCATCGGACGTGGCCTTAGGTTAGGTTGACGAGCGTACCGGTTAGCGGTAAGCGGAGCGGGTACGATGACGTCGTACGGTTTTTAACCGGGTCTACCTTATTTGCTATAAAATCAAAAGCTATAAATTTAAAATCTATAAGTTCATATGCTATAAAATCACTTGCTATAAACATTCATTTGCTATAAAAGTCACATGCTATAACATTCAAAATCTATAATTTCAAAATCTATAACATTCATAATCTATAACATTCAAAATCTATAATTTCATAATCTATAACATTCAAAATCTATAAAATTGTTTTCTATAATGATTATTTTCTATAACATTCATAATCTATAACATTCAAAATCTATAACATTCACATTCTATAAGCATCAAAATCTATAAAACAGAGCCAGGTGTTCAAATGTAAAGTCGACGGAGCCCCGCTGCGCGGGGCTCCTATTTTCTGCTCTGAAGGACACAAGGTAACTAACAAACCTATCTGTCTTAAATTGGATGTTGGTAACGTGTTTTCTAATGGCGGGGGCTGCGCCCCCGAGCCCCCCATGTGGGGGGCCCTGCCCCCCACACCCCCCTTTTCCGCGACTTTTCAGTTGTAGTACCGCTGCCTAAGTAAAGTTTAGAGATTTCAATAGTTATAGAAAACAAATGTTATACTATCTAATCCTTCTAGCAAATGAGTGTTATAGCAAATGAATATTATAGCAAATGAATGTTATAGCAAATGAATATTATAGCAAATGAATGTTATAGATTTTGAATTTATAGAAAGTAACTTTAGAGAATTTAAGTGTTATAGCAAGTGAGCATTATAGCAAGCAATGATTATAGCATCTGAATTTATAGAAAGTGAATCATTATAGCAAATGGTTTTATAGAATGTGATTTTATAGCCATTGATTTTATAGCAAATAAGGGGATACCTTTTTAACCACCATAAGTTAGAGGGAATTTTGAACTAGTTGGTACAGAAATATGTTTTTTGTAAATTATTGCCGAATAAGATTTAGAATGCAGTATTTGGGACGTTCCCAGAGTGTGTCAGTGACTGTCATTACTATCAGAAAAGTAGTTTATTAGTCAGTTAATTTAAAGTAGTAAAAGATTCGCGATAACGCTACAAGCTGTTCTATCGTTTATTATTACTATATAAAGCATTGTACTATATTATAAGTGCTGCTTTTATAAATACTAACTAAGTTCTCCGTGTGTCTCCTATTTTTTTGCCTATAAATATAAATATAATGTGAGCTTTTTAATCCCCAGCAACTGCAGAATAAAATTGGCCCTTGCTACGATGTCTGAGCACAGAATGATTAATAGTGTAATTAAGTGAAGTCGTAACACTCGCGCTCTTATGATTACGATTAATCTCAGCCTTTATTACATTATGCTTCATCTTGACATATTTTGGAGATAATTTACAAACGCTTAATGAAAAATTTCTGCTTCGTCTTATTTTTATATGACAAGAAGGATGATTAGGAATTTGTATTTGTATGTTGTATTATAAGTATAGCTTGAAGGAGGGCAAGACAGCTGGTGAAATAACAAGAACATGTTTGACATGTGATACGTTTTACCAAGAACATGGTAACGTGCTTGCAATACTCTAGTATTGCGACTGTCCATTAGTTGTAGTGGAAATTTAAAGTTAAGTAACCCACTCGCACATTTAGCTACCTGTTTCACAAAAAACTGGTTTAATCAAATGTAAATAAAAAACCGAGTTTACAATTAAAAGCTAACTTTGCTTAAGCTAAATACCATTAAATATTATGTTATATTAAAAATGTTTAGTAAATAACTAACTAAGCAGAAAATACTCGTAAGTTAGATAAGACAATATACAATTTAGTTTCATATGGCAAGGGCTATCAGATTCACAGGCGAGCGAAGTTTCAGTGGTATCTCGTAGATCAAAGCTACGAAGGTAGTGCTACGAAGGTAAGAGCTACGAGGTTCGTAGCATCGTAGACTCTCAGAGTTTAGGGTCGGGTTTAGTGAGATTGTTCTGCTGAACTTAAGTTTCAGATTTGTAATTTGATAAATTTTATGTAATAGAGTTAATGTTTGTAAAAATTGTACAAGGTCATTCTAAAAATACAGATGTGATTCAGAAACTTTGTTAACAAAATACTTCATTGTTTATATTAAACACTTATTAAGTAAATATTATGTGCGATTAAGCTTAATTAAAATAAAGCATTTTTAAGTGACTCAGTATTTATTTCAATATTTAGACCGAACGAAATTGCTTCAAAATAATGAGTAAGATTCCCATAAGGCATGCTTACAAACAAATATACAAATACAAATACAAAATATTTTGTTTGTTCAACATGCTTAAATTGAAATAAATAGTTGAATATGTTGCTAAGCGCAAAATTCGAGAATGGCTGACCTAATTTAAATAAGAGAGAAAAATTGGGATAACTGCTTGGTGAAACGTAAAAACTGAACGATTTTGGTCCGGTCAGCTAATTAAAATTAAGTATAATTAATGCGTAAGATATTATACCTTTGTTTGAAAAATCTATTACCACAACGCTATCCATTAGTTGCTAATGCTGTAAATAAAGTGCAAAACTGTTCGTGATCCGTACATCATATTTTAAAATCATAATATCCTACCAGTTAGGCAGCTCAATTGCATTGTCAGACCAGTAAAAAGTATAGGAATCTTTCATTTTAAAAGTCTTGTATTTTAGAAATTACCTAATAAAAGCCTCGCCGTTAGTAGCGAAACTCAAACCGCTCTTATTCCCGCTTCAGCCATCGCTCCGCTAGGCTCTTATATGGGTAGGCTTTATATTGCAGCGCTGCCAACCGTAATTGCCGGTAATAGACGGGTGGAAGCGGGCTTTATTTGTTTATGTGAATGGGACGCGTTAAAGATTCATGAATGGGGGTTTTACGTTCTATTACGAAATGATTAAGAGATTTTTGATTTTACCTATTGCTTTTGATTTTGAGCAATTTTAGGCAAACCTAGTTACCAAAATATACAAAATATATAACCAAAATATTATTCACAGTATTCAAGTGCAGTTCGCAAAAAACTTGTATTTAAATATTTTTCAAATTTTCTTTTCTATTTTAACGTGGAGTGAAATGGTCAGAGTTTTGTAACAGTATGACAAAAAAAATCACGTCTTACTATTATCGGAAATTGAAAAAAAATATGTTTGACTCAATGCAAACTTAATTTGTTTATTGGGTAGGTAGGTACAAACTGTATGTTCTGTTAGATTATTTTTATATAAGTACTCATTTCTACTTAGGAAAAAAATATTTAAAATAAGCATTTAGATCTAAATCCGGTGATAACCCAATAATACAGTAATGTCAGCAAAAAATATTTGATTTCAGTTAATTGAACTACTTTGTTTTTCCAATTAGTATCATTCATAATCGCGGGCAAACAAGGTATGAAATACGCGTCCAGTGGAAAACTAAGTTATGAGGGTTCAAAAGCTAGCTGTCTCCCTCTAACACACATCCATTACCTAGGGTTGCCAACATCTGAAACTTGAAAAAATATAGTAACCAGGAAATCATTAAATTGAATCATTTTTTATTTATTTTCTCAAACATTGTCGTAAGTGTCGTCATTGTATTTAATGTACCAGTTGCTTCTCTCGCGCAGATGGTAAAAGCCCATCGAGGGAAGGGGTGAAAATCATAGGGGTGAATATCATGCGGCTAGCAACCCATCACTATTTTGATTCCATTTTCCACCTATACGCTTACAATCTTGCTAAACGTGGCCTGTAGAGGCTGTAGGTAGATCTTGTTACCTTAGGCTCTGTCTACCCCGTAAGGGATAAAGACGTGATTTGTGTATATGTATGAATGTCTGTTATTTTATTTACAGGTGAATCGATTGCCCTAAAACTTGTTATCTAGATATACGTAAATCTAAAGCAATAGAACAGGTGTCACAATTTCACAACGGAAAAAGTCGTTTTACTATGAAAGTTTTTTTCAATTTTTAATTTTGTTTGAAAGCATTATTTAATCATAAACGCTGGCAACCCTATTCGTCGCGTGTGAGAGGGATGGGTATAAAAGTCCTTGGTATAATAAATCTCGGTTTGCTATAATTCATCGCCCTTTGCCACTAGGTCAATCGCTATGGCGGGGTGAATGCCCTGTGAATGACAAATTACTTTGCGATTGTAAGCCGACTTAAGTAAGTTGAATGTCTAATTTACTACCAATGTAATAATAAGTTACAATACCTTTTAAAAGCTATCATGTTCATATATAATTATTTTATGGTGTGTTGAGTTCCCAACCTGCACTTTGCTCGCGTAGCAACTATAGCCCATGCCCTCTCGTTCTAAGAGGAGGAATATAGGCTGGAGATGATAGGTTGAAAACTTATCTAGGATGGTTTATAAATATATTCTTAAACCAAACTGTAATCCATAACGTAAACCAATACATTATTTTTTCAGTGAAAATTGTTCACCACCTCGAAAATGAAAAAAAAAATGCAAAAAAAATCGAGATTTATTTTTGCAAATTGGCGGCCAAGGGCCATGTCTTTTTTTAAACTACCAGTGCATTCGGAAATACCATTATTGCCAAGAACAATGCGCCGCAAAAAAAAACGGCACCAAGTCATTAAAAAAAATTAAGCTACTACAATACTTAAATTCTACTTAAATTCAATACATTTATAAAAGGGATGTATGAGGTCCCCGAGCCTTAAATTATATAATAGAGATGTATAAAGTCTCTACTAGTCAAAACAACAAAAAAAAATTAAGTTCAGTGAAGGTGTAAAACGCCTCCACCGTCAAATAAATAAATTCAGTAGTCAATGTAGCCGATGGTTCCCTTTGGTCATCGCTTTGTGTAGGGTTCCGTAGTCGTCCGCCACTGCTTGAACAGCGCTGAACTGTTGCGCTTGCTTTGCGATAGATGTCGCTAGCAGTCGCGTCGCTAGTAAGTTGGCTGACCTGTTGTATTTGTGTGAGTAATGTGTGCGAATAGACAAATTGACGTTCCGAATTAGAAAAATGACTTAAGCCCCATATCAGTTCTGTACACTACTAGATACAACAGGTCATTTACTTAAGTTTTATATAAAATTAAGTTCATAAATAATATATTATAATAAAGGCAATAAATCGTTTTGAGAATGTAAAATACAAAATAAGTTTCCCCCAACTTGATATGAAACGAAATAAATTGGTTTTAACAGAACTCGTTAGGAATGTAGAAAAACAAAGATCTAATGGCAATAGTTATTTAATACGAGCCAACATAATTCGCCAAACATCGGTGACCTTCACACCCTATAAAACAAGTTTAATAATGACCCATTTTCAAAGCAATATTGACAAGTTCCCCTATAGTTGCACATTTCTGCCACGGCACGCGCTGTCATCGTTTTCTATACCCCACCATACACTTCGCACCTTCCCAATCTTATTTTAGGGGTGCGAGTTGGGTTACCTCCACGTGTGGTCAAGAGCTGCGGTTCGTTTTTGGATCCGTCCGGGGGGAAGAGCAGTGCTTTGTCCGGTGCTCCCTGGGCATGGGCTAATTATTTCCTGGCAGTTTCTGACGGATATCATTGACCGTTGGCTAAGAGCCCGACAGGGGGGGAGGGGGTCTTTGACCATTACCGTACAACGGTGCCGACATTTTGTCACAAGATTTTTTAATTATATTATGTTACTTTGACATTGGCGAAGTTGTCGTCGCTATAACGACTTAATACGCCACAAATAAGAAGAAGAAGAAGATCTTATTTTATAAATTTGGGTAATGTTTAGGTACATATGTTCGGCACGGAATCCTCGGTACGAGAATCCCACTCGCACTTGGCTAGTTTTTGTAACTATACCCATAAATTACTGGATGCACGTTCCGTGATCTGATTTTACACCAAGCGCGGAAGATAATTAATGAACACCGTATTAAATTAACCAAGAAATACGGTGTGAGTTATACCCCTGGGAGGTGATTGTGAAGTTTTAATTAATTGGTTTCCTATTATTCTGAAAGAACTTTAAAAGTAATTTTGAGACACCAACTTATGAAAGTAGATAAAAAAAACCTAAACGACACTAATTATAAAACAAATGGTTATAAAGCTATAAATAAAAAAGTTGCCAAAAATCATAGCAGGTCAGAGGTGGTGGTGTATCTTTCCTCTTTTTTAATAGTATAGACTAGCTGTGGCCCGCAACTTCGTTAGCATCCCGTGGGAATTTTGCAGTTTCCCCTTTCCAGAAATATTTACAAAATCTGTTCTATAGTTCCACCTTTAAAAACATTTTTATTTTGTTTTTAATATAAGAAATTTAAGCCTTCGTTTCGCATGCCTTGATTATGCAACGGATTCTCAATTAAAATGCTTTGAACTAAGTTTCAAGGATGAGAACGCCAACTCCGTAAAATATTCATTTGAAAATGATCCGTTCAAGACTTATAACTTACCCATAAGTCTTATAACCGTTGAGTTATAATGAAGTGGCTTCACCTATTTGTTAGACGACAATAGCTTATTTCAAAATAATGGGTTTAGGTAAAAACATACTACTTTTAGGGACGTACTAGATTTCAAATTGGATTCAGCGATTTTTAACTTAACAACTTTGACTTTAATTGACTACATACGTTCAGTACAAAAAATAAATACACCTTCATAATCTAATCCTTCTTCCATGCTGGTCAGGGAGTAAAGAAAAAACATAGAATTTACTAATTGCTTCTCTTCCCGTGCAGATGGTAAAAGCCCGTCGAGGGAATGGGCGCAAGTCTTAGGAATCATGTTATACGCGATGCGGCTAGCAACCCATCACTATTTTGATTTCTTTTTCCACCTATAGGTATGCCTACAATCTAATGCTAAACGTGGCCTTTAGACCTTGCACCTTTAGGCTCTGTCTACCCCGTAAGGGATATAGATGTGATTTGTGTATGTTTGTATATAATATGTACTCTAAAGGAAGTGACAACGTGAAAAAACAACTTACAGCAAAAGGCAGTTCCAATAAGCAATTTGAAAGAAGGCTGTAGATACAGTGCTTCAATCTTTAAACAGTCCTAAAATTTTGCGCCAATCGCACAAAAGTTTTTGACGTTGGCCCAATTATAAATACATGTCATCTTTAGTGAAGTACTTCATTGGTGCGCTTGGCAGATAACTAATTAATGCATGCCAAATTTCATCTTAATCCATTCAATGATTTGAGCTGTGCGTTGATCGATCAGTCAGCCACTATCGCCTTTCGTATATACAGATTCATGAAGTATTTGCACACAATAATGGTCACAACACAGAATTTTTAAATTTGCCGTTCGATTCCAGCCTCAACTTTTGTTAGCTAGTCTCTATGCCCTTACCCATAAGCTTTTAATCGATCAATTGTAAGCATAAGGCTCATAATTGAGTGACGATGGTATCGGAGTACGTAATTGAGGGCTGTCGATGTCCGCGTCCCTAGTGTTGACACCCCTGACCTGTGGGGTGTGGTGGGACTGCCGGCGGTACTTAATTTGTTAACAATCGATAACGATTGTTTGAGAGGTTAACTATGTGGGAAGGTGAGGTGCCACTGGCAGCGGACTGTAAGTTAGATGTTCGGTTTTTTATTTAGGTTGCGTCGAAGTTTTTAAAATGAGTGCCATGACACTATTGCATAAAATATTTTTTGAAATGTTCAAAAGGCTTCATTCCTTAGCAAGTAATTTACTCGATTCGTCGTCATCATTTTGTGTCTATGAAATAATTTTTTGACACCCGAATATTTAAAGTCCGAATGCTAATCTTCTAAAAACTCCGTTGTAGACTGACTCACTCGAAAATACTTGTTATTATCTATTATATGTAATTTGTTATTACAAACGAAAAAGTTTTTTGGATGTATCAGACAGGATTTGAACCAGCGTCTCTGAGCTATACGCACTAAGCGTCTTACCAAACCAACTGCATCACCGGGACTTCCTCCCGCGAGTTCGATTCCCGTCTGATACACCTGAAATACTTTTTTATTAATTTTTTTTTTTTTTTTTTTTTTTTTTTTTTATATGAATAGGAAGGCAAACGAGCAAGTGGGTCATCTGATGGTAAGTGATCACCACTGCCCATAGACACCCGCAACCCCGGAGGGATTGCAGATGCGTTGCCAACCTAGAGGACTAAGATGAAATGCCTCTTGTGCCCGTAATTTCCCCGGCTGTCTTACTCTCCACACCGGAACACAGCAGTGCAAGCACTGCTACTTAGCGGCAGGATTAGCGAGTAAGATGGTGGTAGCGATCCGGACGGACCTTGCACAAGGCCCTACCACCCGCCAGTAAATAGTAAAAACTTAGTTTTTGCTGAGCACGTGTATAGCTATATAAAACGAACAATGTTTCTATTCTATCGCATTTATAATAAGTATAAAATTACTTATTCAAAGAAAGAAAATATTAAAACTTACAATAAGCACTAGAGCAAGTCCTACACCAGATGAGAGCGACTAATGTTCCAGTAACTCTTCGCTTGCCAGTTTCTACACCACATTTAACCTCTCAAAAATTACTATCAAAACTTGTTTCCCGAGCGTTGTTTGCACCCATACCACTGGACGAATAAAGCACCTTACGTCTCAAAGGCCTCTTCTGTCTGCCATCAATTGAAGACAGCTATCAGAAAAATCTCCAAGCTTAATTACCAAAACGCTAAGCTCCACGCTAAACGCTGTCACAGCCGCCCCGCCTCGATGATTTATGACTGTTTACGAACCCTGATAAATCATCGACGTACGCGTCAGTGCTGAACATGAAAATTTAAGGCGCATGAGTGTAAAGGTGTACGTTAATAGGTCAGTGCTTTCACACCTCAGCAGGAAGAAGGTACAAGGTTGCGGTTAAACATTCAAGAAACTCTTGCTGCTATGACCTCGTGTGAACTAAAGGGTTTTTTGGAGGTAGAATTGCTTGATTGCTTTGATTTTGGGTATTGAGTTAAATAGACAAAGCAATTATCATATCATAAGTCATAATCAGAATAAAAAAAACTCGCAATCAGAGTGTTCTTCTTCTGTTCTAATATGGCCCCATCGATCGATGCGATGCTTCCGCCAATGTCAAAGTCATAAATAGGTACAGTATTCAAAAATCTTGTGACTAAAATGTCGGCAAAGTTGTACGGTAGAACACGGTCAAAATACCCCCCACATGTCGGGCTCTTAGCCAACGGTCAATGATATTCGTCGGAGACCGCCGGGAAATCATTAGCCGATGCCCAGGGTGCATCGGACCAAGCACTGCTCTTCTCCCCGGACGGATCCAAAAACGAACCGCAGCGCTTGATCACACGCGGAGATAACCCGACTCGCATCCCCGACATCAGAGTCGCCTTTTATGTAATTCTATGTGTCTATCTGTACACACTCGTAAAAATTAGGAAACAGAGAGATATACAACGAAGTGGTCCAATTAGTCTTTGTTTTAAGAGTACATTTTTCCTTTCGAAGCACTACAAAACTGTATAGCGGGCACTGGTCTTAATTAAACTGCTACATGACTTTTTAGGACTATAGGGGTGGTAGGGCCTTGTGCAAGGTCCGTCCGGATCGCTACCACCATCTTACTCGCTAATCCTGCCGCTAAGTAGCAGTGCTTGCACTGCTGTGTTCCGGTGTGGAGAGTAAGACAGCCGGGGAAATTACAGGCACAAGAGGCATTTCATCTTAGTCCTCTAGGTTGGCAACGCATCTGCAATCCCTCCGGGGTTGCGGGTGTCTATGGGCAGTGGTGATCACTTACCATCAGGTGACCCACTTGCTCGTTTGCCTTCCTATTCATATAAAAAAAAAAAAACTATATTAATAAAAACCTTAGTCAAAATACATTGCGTACAACATCTTGCTGCCGAATGCAACGAGCAACTAATCTTTTCTAATAGTATTGAGTACCTTGTCTCGCACAGAAACTTTAAAAACTGAAATAAATCGTATTCATCTCTACCCGCTTCATCAGACGTGGAGTGTTCAAATATAATACCTTTACCAGAGCGTAAGAACATCTAACAGTGGGTGCATTTGTGTAACCTGATGTTAACAGACTACTTAAGATCATCCGAGTCCCCGTGCACACTGAAGCTCGGACGGACAAGAGGTCTGAAAAATTCACGGTCGTAGGTCGAATAGTTCAGCTACCACTAAGAAATTACACCTGAAATCCGACATTTCCTTTACGGCTACCCTTAACTGGCCCAACTTAAGTTAATTATACCCTCAATATTAAAGTTACTGCCCCTTTGAGGTACAGATGATTTATGCGCCTCATTCATTCATTCGTCACTTAATAACGGGTTAGCCCTCTAACCGGTAAGAGACTCGCCGGACAGTTTTAAGACTTATATGCATGCATGTAGGTCGTTATTGCAGTGTGCTTCTTACCTTATTTATAAGACTTAATTACGCAGTTATAAGGTTAATAAAGATTTGATATAAGTTTGTTGCCACTCAGAGTCAATTGCTTTAATGGATACGGACAATAATGGAGGACGTTAATTAAAAAAAACTATTACACCGAAAAGGAACACAAGGAAAAAACGGAACAGCGAAGTTAGGGCTGGGAATCGAACCCATGCCGCTTTTTTGATCGACTTGGCGGGGGCACTCCCGTGCCCCCAGATAACTCATTATATAGATGTAATAACCGTTCATTGAATAATTGAAACAAATAATGTCTAAAATCACATACGTTTTATAACATCTGTAATTTGTTTGCCGGTTGAAATAAAAATACCTACTAACAAACATTCTTTAAAATCGGTGTATGAATAGCTTTGATTACCGTCGCTCTGAATTATGGATGCATGAAACGTGCATGAAACGTAATCGAGTCTCGATTCATATCAGGCGCGCAATGTCAGGCATAGGCAAGGTAACGTAATGATATCAGCGCACAATTGGCTGTTTGAAAATTTGCATGGACGTCAATGCGTTGACATTGTTTAGCTAACCCCGGGCACAAAAAGCGGTTGTTAGAAATTTGACGCCGATGTCTCTGTGTGTGTCAGTGGCATAATAATTCATAATTCATTTATTGCATAGTAATCATGTCGTACATTAATTAGGTCTTACATAGTATAATAATGAGATACAAGACATGAACCCTGCTAGGGCACAGCAATTTATACATAAGTTTAATAGGAACTGAAATGAAAATTATTTTATAAAACTACATAATCAAATTATCACATTATTATCATTTTTAAAGTCAACAACTACATACTTTATTGTACCTATCATAACAAATTAATTGAATTTATTTCTTTACTAAATTACAATTATAAGCTTTATGCGATCAATGACCCATCATTCAAGAACTCCTTCTATCGAATATCGTAGCTCTCAGCTGATTTTTTTCATTCGAAAGCCAGTTTCCTTGCGGTGGTTCGTTTGAAAAATTGGTTCAGAAATTTGAAAGAGTAACGGCTCTTTTCGGAACAAAATGAGGTAAGGCATTTTTTGGCAATTATTTTTATCTACGCATGGTTATTCGATTGGCGTAAGGCGTTTTTAAAATTTTTAATTTCATGTTATTGATATTCGCATTTCTATTCTTGTTAGAGTCCAATCTCTTCTGTTTTGGCTTATCATATCCGTCCTTCCTTTCTTCAGTGTGGACGTTGTGGGCTCACGAACCATGCCACATTAGGGTTTTGATTACTGTAACGTTCAACAGTTAAGGTTACAGCTGAGTTACAGCTCGCAGGCGAGTACCTACCCTATTCCTCAGGGATGTATCTTTAGAAACGTAATAAGTAAATACTTGAGATTCTTCTTCCATGCTGGTCTGGGAGCAAAGAAAAACATAGAATGTACCAAATGCTTCTCTACCCGCGCAAATGGTAAAAGCCCATCGAGGGAATGGGCAAAAATCATAGGAATCATGTTATAGGCGATGAGGCTAGCAACCTATCACTATTTTGATTCCATTTTCCATCTATACGCCCACACACACACACACACAAATCACGTCTATATCCCTTACGGGGTAGACAGAGCTTGAGGTAACAAAACCTATTCGCCCACAATCTTGCTAAATGTGGCCTGTAGGTACATGTTACCTTAGGCTCTGTCTACCCCGTAAGGGATGAAGACGTGATTTGTGTGTGTGTGTGTGTGTGTGTGTGTTGAGATTTATAAAGGGCGCGTTCAAATTTTCAATTTTTCCCGCCAAATTGCATGCAATTCAGGTCAACTATAAACGGTTTTGTCGCAAAGCTGCAAGCAATTTTCCACCTTGTCAAAGACGCAAACTTCACCATCGCCCTACACATAGGTACATACATACACAAATCACGTCTTTATCCCTTACGAGGTAGACAGAGCCTAATGGAACAGGTACCTACAGGCCACAATTAGCAAGATAGGTAGGTGATGGGTTGCTAGACTCATCGCCTATAACATGATTCCTATAGTTTCGCCCATTCCCTGGATGGTCTTTTACCATCTGCGCGGGTAGAGAAGCAACTGGTACTTTCTATGTTTTTTCTTTGCTCCCAGACCAGCATGGAAGAAAACCATCGCCATGTTTGCTTTGATTCGGTATACATCGCATAATTAATACCATACCGTCTTATTTTATGTAACATCATTATATCGTTTAACACAGTGAATAGCGCTGATTTTGCTACACGACGAGTGAATGCAATTGAGTTATGCCAGGACTCTGCCATATGTATTCGTTGCCGACTGGAATTTCATTATCAGGAACTGTGAATACTAACTAGAAAAAAATCTGTTCGTGCTGTCAATTGGGTCATTGGAATTAGAGCCCTATTCCGTAGACATAAATCCTCGTTCGATTAATCTGAATATGATTGAAGGAAGTGTGTTAAAAATTAAAATTGCAAGATAAAAACGACTTTCTTATCGAGTGAAACTTTAAATCAGTTTTTTTTGATAACAATTCGACAGTACGAATTACGATGAATGTTTTCTCCCACACAAAAAATAGAGTAAACAAAATCTGAATGGCTTCAATTCTCGGTCCAATTATTTAAAAACAGCCCTCACTTGTTTATTCCTTCTCATAATAAACCCTGCTTAGCCGACTTATAAACTTGATCCTATTAAACTAAAGCACCAATTTGTTCTCCGATATTTTCAAGACTTTCAAGCCTGTATTAATGAAATTTGATATGAAACCTTTAAGAGGCTTTCCAATAGGAACTTAATTACGAGGCTTATCCGATAGCAAAGTACAAGTTTATTTTGTAATAAGCTTTTCAGTTCGGGGGTGTTCTGATTTCATAATGAGGTTCTAACAACTGGTACCACAATGGAGTTCGAAATATTGCGATTAATATTGATAATTTTAAAGTGAATAGCTAGCGAAAATATTTCCAATTAGCAATCTAATCTATGTCAATATTTATTATAAGATGTAACACACATGCATACATCCATACATTATATCTTAACTGCTTGCCTACAACTTCTTTTGCCACGAATTTGTTCATCGCTATCTGTTTTTTTCCGATATTCCAAAGAAATTTCTGCGAGACATAACATTATGTTAAAGTTTACCATCTGCATGTTTACTACTTTTTCAAGCTAAAACGCCCAGATTTACGTCAAGTTTTGAAGGTAGCTAGCCTGAATTAAGACGCAAGTTATTTTTAAAACTTTTTTCACGTCACTGTAATCAAAACCCCTAGCAATCTTCCCCTCACGGCAGACTCGCTAGCCACCGCTACACTAGGATTTTTACCCGACTACGGTAAAGCCAAAGGAGGGTTATGATTTTGACAGGCTGTGTATGTATTTGGTTACTGTAACATGCGAAAGTTACGATCACAACTTGCAGACGAGTCTTGAATTTTTTTGCCCGACTACGGCAAAGCCAAAGGAGGTTATGATTTTGACAGGCTATGTATGTATTTGGTTACTGTAACATGCAAAAGTTACGGTCACAATTTGCAGATGAGTCTTGAATTTTTTACCCGACTACGGCAAAGCCAAAGGAGGGTTATGATTTTGACAGGCTATGTATGTATTTGGTTACTGTAACGTGCAAAAGTTACGGTCACAACTTGCAGAGGAATCTTGAATTTTTTTGCCCGACTACGGCAAAGCCAAAGGAGGTTAAGATTTTGACAGGCTATGCATGTATTTGGTTACTGTAACGTGCCAAAGTTACGGTCACAACTTGCAGATGAGGCTTGAATGTTTTGGAGTTAAAACTAGCCTGTCTGTTAATTCAGGGCTTCAGCCGGTCCCTAATTTTACAGGAATTCACGTTAAAAAATTAGAACATATGATATCGTGCTTTGAAAAGTTTCTTATATTATTTTCTTGCGAAATAGAGTCCGTACACCTAGTTAAAAGTTAAATATCCTATCTGGAATGCAGCCAGCGGAAGCAGGCGACCGTGAATTGTAAAAGGTTTAATACGATGTCGTAAAAGATCTCTGGAAACTTATAATTAGCATAGCCGCATGCAATCCCTTTGATTTGAATAATTATGCTTTAGGTCTAGAATTTGAAAAAACAATAAAAACATCCATGCTGGTCTGAGAGTAAAGAAAAAACATAGAATTTACCAATTGCTTCTCTTTCCGCGCAGATGGTAAAAGCCCATCGAGGGAACGGGCGAAAGTCTTAGGAATCATGTTATAGGCGATGCGGCTAACAACCCATCACTATTTTGATTTCCCTTTCCACCTATATGCCCTTAATCATGCTAAACGTGGCCTTAAGGTTTTGTTACCTTTAGGCTCTGTCTACCCCTTAAGAGATAAAGACGTGATATATGTATGTATGTATGTAATAAAAACATTTAACAGAATAGAAGGCAATCACTACTTTGATCATTTCCCATCTATACGCCCACAATCTTGCTCAACGTGCCCTGTAGGTGTTGTTACCTTAGGCTCGGTCTACCCCGTAAGGGATAAAGACGAGATTTGTGTATGTAGTGTATGACAGATGTGTCTATGTATAATTGCATTTTCTGAGAGCATCTCACTAGAACATTTTGAAACTTTCTCCTTGGTGCATTACTAAAGCTGCAACAGTTAGGCTTACAACTCGCAGACCCTTTTTTTTTTTTTTTTTTTTTTTTGCGGCGGAAAAATGCGTTACGCATACGACCGCGCCGTGGGGACGGCGCGGAGGTTATGTGGGACTCTCCTCCCCGGCCCCCCCCCCGAGTGGGGGGAAGCGGGGGAGGCCTACCCACTAAAAAACCGCCGGTATTCCCTCTCTGCCATTGGAGGGGCGCCGTGGGAGAACTATGGTGTCACCACGCACGCCCCGCCGGCTGCCCCAGCCTAAGCGCCGGGGCTCCTGCGCCAAAGAGGGGGGGGCCGGGAATACTTGGCCCCCCCCTAGACTCGTGGGCCTCTACACGCTAGCAGGGGATCCCCATCCCCCGCCAGCAGGCACCACTAGGGGAGGGCAGCAGCAAACTGCCGCCGCCTCCTCCCCGTTCGTCTGCACCGGAGCGGGGGCGCGAGGGGAACTCGCAGACCCCGCTCGAGTACACTGCAATTAATTAAAAACTAGCCGACAGTTCCAGCTGACGTGAAGCTAACGGAGTTTACAAGTTTCTTGACACCTTGTAAAGATTTGCTTGTTGATGGGCCTTACCATGACTTAATAATAAAAAAAACGTCGGTCAAGAAATACCGAAAACATAAGAGTTTTAAGTTACTAATTAGTCAGCGATTAGAAAGAGAGATCCGATATGACTCTGACGTCATTTGTCACAACGGTCATATGAATTCCATATTAAAATTCAGTTTTTCTAGAAAGAGATAAAGATAAATTTTTGATAGCTTACGGGTATATCTCGGTTTATTTAATAGATATTTAAAAAATGATTGTTTTGTTCATGATTCCATTTGTGGGTTTTGACCACAATAGAGAAATTTCTCTTCAGGCAGGTTCGCCTTTGTGCATATATTTAATGTCTTTTTTGTCTCTATTTCTTTATATTTGCACAATAAAGCATTTTCTAACTTACTTACTATATAAAGGAGCTTTTAATGAAAGCCATGAAAAAAATTATGAATATTCCCTATTGTATTTGAATTTGAATGGTATACACAGAGGCAATCGGAAAAATATATGGCCGTCTTATTCCATTATACGGTCACTAGCAATCTGACAACAGTCGAAACACGAAGTTTGACGAGGGATATTAAGAAAATAGACGCACTGTACGGTAGGCGAACTGGATGCAGGCAAACAGCGACCGCTCACTTAAATATTAACTAGTAATCACACACACCAGGGTCGGAGGCTGGAAATAATTCAATGTAGCTTCATTAGTTTTAACGAATGACGGTCAAAATTGCTCCGGTGCCCTGTCAAGAAACAGTGAGCCTTTGTTTTCGGTCGTGTCTATTCCTAATGAGAGAAAATAAGTTAGCAAGCTTCGAGGTAATGAAAACAAAAGTATTAAAAAGAATCACTGCACGCGACAGGCAAAATAAGAGCGGGTTTCTTTGTCACAAAGATTCTATCAATATTTATAATTGGGAAAGTTTGTAAGCATGTTTGGACGTTTGTTACTTTTTCACACCAATATGGCCGGACAGATCTGGATGGTTTTAATTCAACCAATTTCCACTATACCTTGAAAAATTATATGCAGTGCTTGGTCCGGTGCACCCTGGGCGTCGGCTAATGATTTCCTGGCAGATTGTGAGGGATATCATTATTCGTTGGCTAAGAGCCCGACAGGAGGGTCTTTTGACCGTGTTCTACCGTACAACGTTGCCGACATTTTTGTCACAAGATTTTTGAACACTGTATTTATTCATCGCATCGAGCGATGGCGCCATATTACAAAAAAAAGAAGAAGAGCGAACCTAAACTGAATCGCAATTGAATCGCATTAAAACGTCATGGTAAGGCCCCTTTATGACCATTTTATCGCAAACAGGCAGATATACAGACGCGGCGGGCGGACTGATTCATTATGTTAGTGACATTAACCTCATATAATACTGTTGTTGTTAAGAAGTTAAGAAGTATGGAAGGTGTATCATTGAAAGATAGAATAAGGAATAGTGTGATAAGGGAACGTGCTGGTGTGAAAGAGGATATAGTGACTAGGATAGAAAAAAGTACCTATGCTTAGTTGGTTTGGTCACGTAGAGCGGATGGATGAAAGTAGATTAACTAAACAGATCTATATGGGGAGTGTGAATGGTAACGTTGGGAGGGGAAGGCCTAGACGGACGTTTCGAGACCAAATAGGAGACGTTGTGGAAAAAGGTCAGGTCAGGAGTACCCGAAACCGACGAGCATGTATGAAGAGATTGATGAATGTGGATGAAGCGAAAGAAGTATGTCAGGATCGTAGCAAGTGGAACAAAGTAGTCTCTGCCTACCCCTGTGGGAAAGAGGCGTGACGGTATGTATGTATGTATGTATGTAATACTGTTGTATACTTCAGGTTGCGGTGCCTACTGACTACTATACTAAGTAAGACCATGTGCTAGCCAATTACCCCCACTGAAATCAAACCACAACGCTAATCGCTTATTCGCGTCCATTCGGAGGGTAATCAATGATCCCACTTCACCAAATTCAACTCTGTGTCTTTGTATATAGTCATATTTCAGATTCAAACATCGTAGACCCTTGTAATATTGAGTCTGACGAATGTTGACGCTAGTCGGCTCCTAACGAGCCTCCTAGCTTTTGCACTGAAAAGGTTCCACTTTAAGCATTTCAAGTCTAGTTAGCTTTAGCTCTTTCAAATGCCGCTTGAGTTTTTACGCAGTTTTGTTCTGTTTTGTTTATTTTTTCTGAAAAATCTGGTACCGATACTACAGTAAGTTTACTATTATAAAAAACGTCGCGGATGCGTTTGGATTGAAATAGTTACAGCACATAGTCAGCTGCAGAACAAAGGTACCCCTTATATGTTTAACGCTATTACTTGGTACTTTTTCTCTTCACTTCTTACTACGTTTTTTGAAAATTCGCTGTTGCCCGCGGTTTCACCCACGTTCGAGTTTCAATTATTGCTTTTTAAAAGAAGATAGCTCGGCGCGCCTTATATAGGCCTCCCGTGACCAGAGGGCTGGCCAATATTTCGCTCAGCGAATAAGCATTGCCATACAACGTGGCAATGCTGCCAGCCTTCTGGGCACCCTCCCCATTGGCGGTGATTTGGGAGTTTTTTTAATCTTTAATTTAATAATAGTTTTAGCTAGGTTTAAGTTTTGACTGTTTTTTATTGTTTTCTTTTTCTTTTTCAATAAAAAAACTTTAACCAGTTCGGTTTTAAAATTTATATACCTAATCTAATCTAATCTAATCCTAATCTAGGGGTCCTTGCGGATACACTTCGACCCATTCGTGGATCTTTTGTGTAATTACCCCTCCTTCGCACTATTCCATCGCTTTTACCACCTCATTTATGAATTGGGTGATTGGGCGTAGTGGTAGTGCCTTGAAATCTCCTGGTTCAGGGTATCCGATGCCGAAGAGTTTCATTCTTAGTCTGGCGAGGGCATCACAGTCGCACATAATGTGTTCCATTGTTTCAACCTCTTCGCCGCATATTCTACAATCATTGTCGTTATTGTCCTGTAGTCCCATCTTTGCTAATAGGTATTTAGTTCCGAAGTGACCTGTAAACACCCCCATTATGTATTGGAGTTGTCTTCTGCTGAGTGTCCAAAGTTTTTTGGACCAGCTTGAGTTGACGTTTCCTATGAAACGCTTTGAGTGCTTTAGGCCTACCAATGCTTTCCACTCTTGTTGGTGTTTGGCTTTGGTTTGGTCTTTTATCGCCGTTTTTATGGTACCCTGTGAGAGTCCCACAAATGGTTCAGGTCCGATGTACTCGTTGTTTGACCCTTCCCTTGCTAGCTCGTCTGCTTTTTCGTTGCCAGCGAAGCCTTTGTGTCCTGGAATCCATACCAGCCTCACTCTGTTGTGTCTGCCAAGCTTATTTAGAGCTTGTAGACCGTTGTAGACCAGCCTTGAGTCAATTTTCGACGCTGTGAGTGCCTTCAGTGCTGCTTGGCTGTCACTGAGTATATAGATGGTCGTGTCTCTTACTTTCCTGTCTATATTCTCCTGCGCACAGGCGATTATCGCGTACGTCTCCGCTTGGAAGACGGTTGCGTAGCTCCCCATGCTTATGCTACTATTAAAGTCCTTCGCATGAATGCCTGCTCCCGTACCGGATTCCATTTGGATCCATCCGTATACCATGAGTTACCGCTACCGTCGGGTAGTGTTAGTCCTTCGGCCCATTCAGCCCTTGTGGGAACGTAAACCTTGAAGTTTCTCCGAAATATATACTTCGGCTGCATTTTGTCGCAGCCCATTTTTGTTATATTGTCAAGGATTCTATTATGTTCCATTTTGGTGTGCTTCGTCCTTGGCGCTCAATCATTCCACAAACCACTCATCTTCATTCTGTGCAACGATTTGCGCGCCTCAGATTGGATAGCAATATGCAGTGGTGGTAGATCCAATAGAACCTCCATCGCCGCCGTTGGCGTTGTTCTGAACGCCCCCGAGATAGCCATGCAGGCCATTCTCTGGATTTTGGCCAGAGCGTTCCTGCATGTCGTCAGTTTTGTCCTTGGCCACCAGGCCAGGCATCCGTACAGTAAAATGGGTTTTACCATCATAGTATATATCCATCTCAGTACTTTCGGGTTCAGGCCCCACGTTTTTCCATACGCAGATCTACACATGCCAAAAACCCTTGTTGCCTTTGTCATAGTGTGCTCCACCTGTTTCTTCCAGTTGAGTTCTTTGTCTAGGATTACGCCGAGATACTTTACCTCACTGGACAGTTTCAGTTCCTTACCATACAATTTAAGTGTTTGCATGTTTCTAAGGTCCCTTTTCCTGGTGAATGGTATTATCACTGTTTTGCTCGGATTTATGGAGAGTTGATGTCTATTGCACCATTCCTCTACTTTATTCAGAGCATCGTCCATGATACCTGCTACCGTACTTGGGAACTTCCCGTTGACGAGTATTACCAGGTCGTCTGCATACCCTACTGTATGTACTGGGCCTGTGTTGAGCTCCACCAGTAGCGAATCCACAACCAGGCTCCATAGCGTGGGTGATAGGACTCCTCCCTGTGGGCATCCTTTCGTGGCAGTAGCTAATATTTCTTCCCCTAGCAGGGTTGATCTTATTAGTCTGCTGTTTAGCATGTTGTCCATCCATCTACAGATAGTGGGTTCGATGCCGTGTTGACCTGCAGCATATCTGATGGCTTGATATGTGGTGCGATCGAATGCTCCCTCCACATCAAGAAACGCAGCAAGACATAGTTCTTTGTTCTCTATGGCCTGCTCCGCTTTGCTTACTACCAGGTGTAGTGCTGAGTCCGTAGATTTTCCAGGTTGATAGGCACACTGCATCTTGTGCAGTGGTTGCCGTTTCAGTGGTCCATCCCTTATATGTCTGTCAACCATCTTTTCCAGTGTTTTGAGGAAAAATGATGACAGACTTATTGGCCTATATGATTTGGCATCATTGTAGTCACCTTTGCCGGGTTTCGGCAGGTATATTACCTTAACTTGCCTCCATACACGCGGCACGTGTCCGAAGGCTATACACGCTCTGTACAACCTGCTGAGATGTGGTATTATTACATTGGCGCCTTCTTGTAGTAGTATTGGATAGACACCGTCTGGTCCTGGTGCTTTATATGGGCGAAATGTGGACAGAGCCCATTTTATCTTATCGTGGTCTACTACTTTTTTGGCGGTATCCCAATTGTGCCTGGTAGTGGTGAGCACTTGTTCGGCAACGCCGATGGGAGTATCGTCGGTTATGCCCCTATGTATGATAGAGCCTGGAAAGTGTGTGTGACACATTACCTTTAGTGTATCATTTATATACCTAGTTTATTATATCAAGTTATTCGAATTAACCCACAACTGATACAGAAGGAATCCTCTAACTACTCTAGTTACTCAAGATAATATCACTCAAACAAACCTCTAAACAACGTTCTATCGTATCAGTCAACTAACCCCATATTAAATTTACCCCATTACAAACACAACACAACTACTCCCGTCACCAAACAGACACGTATCCTCAGATATAAGCAGGTTTCAAATTGATTTACGGCAGATAGATCTCTCCGAGGACCGGTGGCACTGCAAACTTGACAGAGGATTGACTTGCACTGCAGTTAACTACTTTAGTTTCGCGGGTGAACTAACTGCCTTAACGAAATGTTATGTAACTGGCCTCGAGTCTAGTTTAACTTGACGTTTATTATTTTAGACAAGAGGTTCTTTTTTCTCGTGGATCACGTTCAAAGTTTTACTGTTTTCAGTAAACCCCCTGCTGCTACATTTCTACCACATTATACAGATGATCAATCCAAAAAGGTCAGTAAGGAGAAGTTAAAAACTAATAAGAGATAGGGGAATTTATTCTTAGGCATTCAATTTAAGTTTAAATTTAAACTTAAGTAAGTTTGAACATTCAGGATTAAAACAGACCACTTTTATCCGGGAAATTTTTTAAGTTTCTGCGGCATAGCGAAAAATAAATTATTCGCAAATCCACGACAAATACTTAAACGTGGAAAAAAAATTGTATAGCGCAAGAAAGTCAAAGTTATTCGACCTTCGTGAGATCATTTTTAAAAATATAGAAATTTCTTGTCGTACTTTGAAAGCTATTAACACCAAAGTATTAATAATGTACATTATATACATAAACATATCACGTCTTTATTCCTTACAGTGTAGACGGAGCCTAACGTAACAAAACCTTAAGGCCACGTTTAGCATGATTGTATGAATAAAGTGATCTGTAATATTCTAGAGAATCCGTTCACCCGTTTTTGAGTGATCGAGCAACAAACATTCAAACTTTCGCATCTGTGATGTAGTATCTGCAATTGTATAGAAAAGTCACGTACCGCGACAAAATGGGAACACATTGCAGAGAGCTTTTGTACGTATTCTGAACAACTTTGAAAGCAAAAGGTAAACGATTGCACCGTTTTAAAACGTTTTCAGGACCGACCTTTCTTAGTTTCGAAATTGAATCATGTTTCAGTTTTCGCACACGCGAAATGGAAACAAAATGGATGCAACAAAGTATTTTTGCTTGGGTTACTTGGTACAAAATACCTGTTACTTTTGGAAGAAAAACAACGGGGCGATAAATAAAGACGGCGAAACAGAGCTACTGGATTTAAAGTTTCCTGTTTTTTCGTGCTGTTAAGTAATAAATTTAGCCAGTTACTCATTAGGTACGAGAACAAACAACGCGACCTCTTACAATTTTTTTTACACTTACTTTTAAAAGTCTCAAATAGTTAAAATACTTGTTACTGTGAGTATTTTTTTCACCTTGTCAAAGTGTAACACAATGGAATTTCAATTTACGTGACTAAATGGCGGAATACTAACCACGAGTTGGAGTTTTAGCGAGGATTTGTTAAAAATACTTTCATAAAAATAATAGTTGTGCTATTCTGTGTTGTGTAACGTTTTTCTTTTTTTAAATCAGAAAAAGAGTTACATTCAAATTAGTGGGAAATTAAAAATACTTAATATAATCCAGCCTTTATATGTCACACTGCTGGGCACAGGCCTCATCTCAGTATGAGAGAGCTTGGGCAGTCCCAGTGGGGATTGGTAACTTCACACATGCTTCACATTCACCATCAGTTCTTCACAGGTGTATGCAGGTGACCTCACGGTTTATGTATTTAATTTTGAAAAAATGACTTTTTGCCAAGTTTCTTGCGGCACATTCTTCTTTGCAATGATGGCCTTTCTGAATGCGATGGTAGTTTAAAAAAAACATGTTAAAGAGCACATGGCTGCCTATCTGTAAAATAAAGTTTCGAATTTTGAATTTTGCATGTTTTCCTTCACCGAAAATCTCATGGTCAATTCCAAATTTAATTTTAATATCGCCCATAATAGTTATTTTCGCTAGTCAGTGTACAAATCAAACTCTCATTTGACTAAAGCCCTTGCTATATTACCCGCAGGGCACCTTGTAGTACACTATCTTGGAGTCGAGCCAACACGGTCTTTAATACTCTAAACTCTTGTTATCCTTATCTTGTACAACTAGTTAGTAAGGGACAGCAGCTCGTTAGGCTTGTAGCTATCTGAGAGAGCATGAGGTATTTGGTAATGATTATTTAACGAGTTTGAATTTCACATTTTCACATGAAAGTTCGGTGAAGAAATCTAACCTAAGCTATGCAGCAATTCAATGGTGTGAGTGAGGTTCCCAACACTGGGCCCGCGTGGCAACTATAAATAGCCTAGGCTCTCTCATTTTGGATGCTTGTGCTCAACAAGTGGAATGTATATGTGTGCAATGATGATTAAATTTATTTTTGAAGACATTGAAAAGTTCAAATTATTTGAATAAAAGAAGAAAAATGTATACGTGAATTGTATTTTCTTTTGTTTTTATTTTCTTCGATGCTGGTCTGGGAGTAGGGGAGACCGAGGCGAGTTGAGACAGGGGTGAGTTGATACAAAGCCGATTTCTCTGAACTGTGACAGTTTATCGGACTCGTAACTTCGCTAATTCGTTGCTCTATCTACACTCCACAGTTTGTGTGAAATTTTGACCTCGTTAACTGTCATAGGTGCAGAGAAAAAGGCTTTGTATCAACTCACCTCTGTCTCAACTCGCCTCGGTCTCCCCGAAAGAAAAAACATAGAATTAGGTACCAGTTGTTTCTCTTCCCGCGCAGATGATATAAAAGCCCATCGAGGGAATGTGCGAAAGTCTTAGGAATCATGTTATAGGCGATGCGGCTAGCAACCCATCACTATTTTGATTCCATTTTCCACCTAATCATGATAAACGTGGCCTTAAGGTTTTGTTATCTTAGGCTCTTTCTACCCTGTAAGGGATAAAGACGTGATTTGTGTATGTGTGTGTATAAATAAATTACAAAGGGGCTGATCGACCTTATTGGGGACCGGAGAGCTGGCAGCTTCCTCGCACAACGTATCAGTATTGTAATACAGCTGGGAATTGCTGCCAGCATCTTAGGTTCTGTGCCGCGGGCGAACTATATAAGTTCGCCTTTGTAAATCTGTTTTTCTCATTACCTGTAAAATTGAATGTGTTTTAAGTACAATAAAGAGTTATACATACATACATACATAATACCTATAATCATAATTGTAATTTGAACCACTTTATTTAACTCTATCTTCTAGTCGGTTATTTATTTTATGCCGCACCGTGTGTGAGTTATGCCAGCAAAATCTGTACAAACTTAAACATGTTCACTACTAAACTCGTCGCAAAATAAAAGGCCCGTTTTGACAGTTCACGCCTATGAAGTTCTCTATTTTTTACCGATCGAAATGTTCTGAAGGTAATTACATTTTTCATTGATGGGTACCGCCCACTCGGCTAAGTGCTGTGCATAACGATTTTTTCATATTGTCCACAGACTAATAATAATCGGTTAAAGAAAAAAGTAAATCGATCAAGATATTTTTTTAAGGCCGACTCGCACTTGGCCGGTTTTATTTATTTAAATACTAGTGTTCATCAATCAATTACTTACTGAATTTCACTGAATTTCAACATCAATTAATTACTCAATTTCACCAGCTGTGTAGTGATCTTTACTGAAAATTATGAGCTTGTAACATTGTATCATTTCAAAATCTACGACATCAGTGTAAGTTAAATTTTCTAAACAGAACTTTAATCCAACGCACTTTACAATATATATTCAAATCGATCAAGTACTCATGCAAACTTGAATCGATTTATCGTGAGTATCGAGTACCGAGTCGTATGGTTACATCACTAGTTACGTCGCGAAGACAAATGTCAAAACGGGCCTTTTATTTTGCGACGACTTTATATTGTATGTACACACGGCAATATAATCAGGTAAGCACCTACGCACGCTCGCGCCGTATCTATCCTGCTTACCGAATAGCTTTGCTGTGTGTACCTATTGCCATTACCTTTTTTTAATCCTAAAGGTAATCGTTCACAAGCATTTGCTAGTTTAAAAAAAACTTCAAACTGCACTGACACGGTGCCAAGTTAGCTAGGAAAGCGTTAACACCACATCATTTGGCCAGGAATCTCACTTACAACGACCGAGTTTGGCACGGGGCCCTGGTTCAACAGGATGTAGGCGATTTAAAATAGCTGCTTAATGTTAAAGAGTTTCAAACTTGGCGACAAAACATTGTACAGAACCCACCCTAAATATTCTTCTTCTTCTTATTTGTGGCGTTTCAAGTCGTTATAGCGACGACAACTTCGCCAATGTCAAAGTAACAAAAATATAATTAAAAAATCTTGTGACAAAATGTCGGCAACGTTGTACGGTAATGGTCAAAGACCGTCCCCCCTTGTCGGGCTCTTAGCCAACGGTCAATGATATCCCTCAGAAACTGCCAGGAAATCATTAGCCGAAGCCCAGGGTGCACCGGATCAAGCACTGCTCTTCCCCCCGGACGGATCCAAAAAGGAACCGTAGCTCTTGACCACACGTGGAGGTAACCCGACTCGCACCCCCACCCTAAATATTACACTTCGGTCTTTAGAAAGAGACAATTTGGCATCACGTGGGTTACAGCGAGACAACGCTATACGAAACCGAATTAGCCGAGAATACCGATGTACAAGCTTTAAAGTCGGGCACTTTATAGTCTAGTCTAGTAGTTATGCTGGTGGGAGCAAAGAAAAAACATAGAATGTACCAGTTGCTTCTCTACCCGCGGAGATGGTAAAAGACCACCGAGGGAATGGGCGTAACTTATAGGAATCATGTTATAGGCGATGAGGGCAGCAACCCATCACTATTTTGATTCCATTTTCCACCTATACACCTCAATCTTGCTAATTGTGCCCTGTAGGTACCTGTTACCTTAGCTGTCTACCACGTAAGGGATAAAGACGTGATTTGAGTATGTGTGTGTATGTACTTTATAGTTTTTACAGTGTGATGGTATGTCTCACACACTCTGATGGATGTTGTTCTAATCACCCGAATGTCGTTTCAAGAGCTCACGAACTGTACTTAACTTTTACAGTAGGTAGAAAACAAAGTGCTCAGTGGTGTGTGAAATTCCCTTTGGTTAAATATTTTTTGTATTTTTTTTATATTTTTGTCATTGAAGAATAATGTTATACAACCATTTTCTGTAGTCGGATTTAAAAATAAACAGCTAGTAGCGGAGATATTCCAAAAAAACTGATGTCTTTCATATGACCTTCAAATGACGTCATCAAAGGTTCAAAGGCATTTTTCCTTTACCTTTGCTCTCACGCTTCACTAAAAAAACATTGTTAAATGTCATAATGTCATTTAAAAAACTGATGTCAATAGGATAACCTCTAAACCTTTTATTAAGTGCCGTAAGCAAAACAAAAAGAAGGCTATTTTCATTTTTGAATGTAAAAAATGGACTATAGAAAGTGTTTTATTTGTTCAAATGACACCATGAAAAACCCCGGCAAAATAATCGTCCGTGTTAGGGATAAGGGCGTCGCCAAGGGGGGGCTGGGAGGGGCAGCTGCCCCCCCTAGAGATTCTAAAAAAGTTGCCAAATATAATGCAACCAAAGTCTTAGACTAGTCATAGAGAATGAGAAAAGTAAGAATTGTAGTAGGTAAAGTCAACTTGCCCCCCCCCTGCGCCATCGGCTGGCTACGCCCTTGGTTAGGGAAGATCTACGTGAGAACTGGTGTCGTCTTCGCGCTGGCCCCACGCGGTAACTCATTCTGAGATGCCCGTGCCCAGCAGTCCAATGGCATGGATTAGGTCAATATTATTGTGATACTGACATACCATCGTGGATTTCAAAGTAAACGGAATTGCTGCGTTCGCATCAATATTTCATGATATGCGTGATTCGCACAATAATACATGACCGTTTAATCAATGCCAATGAGAAACAATACGTACTTTGAATTGGTCGGATGCGTGGTTCCGATTTACGCAAGATTAAAGAATCATGTTACAGGCGATGCGGCTAGCAACCCATCACTATTATGATTGCCCTTTCTTTTAAGAAAGCTTGTTACCAAGCAACTGTTGTTTTACTTCAAAATACATGCCGCCTGAACAATACGTATATCGTTTGCTCTTTTATTTATGGTCGATTTTTCAATCGTCAGATAGGACCTATTCGGCGAACAACTCTATGGGTTATCTGTAAGTTAAGAGCTTATCTGAGGATTGGAAAATCGGCCCTTAATATCTTAAAGCTTTCCACCTATGTCTACAATTATGCTCACTGTAGCCTTTAGGTCTTGTTACCATAGGCTCTGTCTACCCCGTAAGGGATATAGATGTGATTTGTGTATGTATGTAAAGAATCTTCGGATGCGTTATGGATCAAGTATAAAATCGTAATCATGTTAAACGTGGTATTTAGGTCTTGTTACCTTGGGTTCTGTCTACCCCGTAAGGGATAAAGACGTGATATGTATAAAATCGCATCCAGTAGTTCTAACACATGGTTGCATGTGAAAGTGAAATTAAACAAACGGTATTTAACGATCAACGCTTCCCTTGTTTCTGATAAAAGGAAACGCCATGATGAAGTGTTTATTCACAAGGCGTTTAGTGCTTTAACTTTAGCAATCTTTATCCCTTACGGGGTAGATAAAGCCTATGGTAACAAGACCTAGGTCACGTTGAGCATGATTGTAGGCGTACAGGTGGAAAGGGGAATCAAAATAGTGATGGGTTGCTAGCCTCATCGCCTATAACATGACAAAACCATTAACTTGACTATCTTCACGTTCTTATTGTGAATCTTTGACCTCTAAAACCATCCTTTACGGCGACTTTATCTCAATTGACACCTTTACAGTCGCAGTCGCCAGGGGCCTTACTATGACGTCTTAATGCGATTCAATTCCGACTCAGTTCAGATTTTAGCTGTAGCTTTTAGTATGCATCTGACAGTGAGCGAACTTAAACTGAATCAAATCTATCTTCCCGCACAAAGAGGTTTTAAAATTTTCAAAATCCCACTTATATTATAAATGTGAAAGTTTGTGAGTATGTTTGGATGTTTGTTACTCTTTCACGCCAGAACGGCTGGACGTCTGGAATAGCACATAGGCTACTTTTTATCCCGGAAAATTGCGTAATTCCTGCGGGATAGCGATAAACGAATTCTATGCAGACGAAGTTGCGGGCAACAGCTAGTGTAATCTAAAGGAATTACCTGCATAGTGCAAGAGCATTAAAGTTGTTCGGCTCGGAGCAGACCTGCTCAAAAATGTATAAAGTAGTTCAAGATCTCATCTCAGCCTCGATCTGATCTCGCAAAGGATTTTGGTCAAATGCATTTGTTTGCCAACATGTTTGGTCAAATGCATCGTTCAACAAACACTTCATGTGACAAAATTTTATTTTATACTAATACAATAACTTTTTGGAAAAATTATAAATACTACCGACCCGTGGTCCAATTAAAGGAGCGACCACACTGCCGCGTATACGCAGTGACGTGTTTTTTCATATATATTTTCTTGCGTAAACGCACCGTCAACGTCTTTTACGCACGGGTGTGGTCGCACCATAATTCGTCCAACCCGGAAAAAATCTGCCATTATTTTGAAATCACTCAAAATTATTTTAATACAAAATAGGTAGGTTAGGTTAGTTAGGTTAATTTTCCAGAAGGGCAAAATACCCGGAAAAAGGGGCAGATCACCGTCGAAGACCAGTTGGAGAGACTGTAGTGAGCGGGAGCAATACAATAGTATGTCACACGGCTCGGTTTAATTTTTATTTTAAACGCTTATCAATTATTAGTTCAAAGCGATGGAAAATGAAGTGTTAGTCCAATGACAGGATTCCAGTGAAACACTATTTTCAAAATGACGTTAATACGTTTTTCTGTTTCCCCGGTAGAGGGATCTTTGAGCATATCAGGCAAATTCCTGTTGTCTAGTGGCCCTAATCTAACTCGGCGGAAAGTTAAGCTATCTGCTTGCAAAATCACATCCGAGACCTTGGGAGTTAACGGATATTTTTAGAACTTGTGAGTATTAAGACAGCCACACGATAAGTATCATAGTCGCGTTTCTTAAAGTATTTCCAATTTGTTGAAAGGGATTAGTGAAATATTTACATAGCCAATTGAAAACACTAACTTACGATTTACGATTTTATTTATTTAAGGCTAGAGTGAATATGCTATTACTGAACCAGTGAGTTACACCTTTGGCCTCATCTGCACCTTCCACCAAGTGAGATAGAGGTCAATCACTGGTCAGTTCGTAGAAAAAAAAAAACCTTATTCATTTAGCACTAATAAATACCTAACCGACTCTATTTCGTCCCACGGGATTCCGTAATGCAACGTCTATGTGTTATTTGTCTTAGTTAAAGTTTGAAATACTAATTAATTCAACTAGAAATGTCTTTAAAATTGATACACTCTCACATATTTTCGCAGCCAAAGTTGGCTACGTTGGCCATAATTGACCATTATAAGAAAGTGACATTATTAGGATGTCAAAGCAGCCGCTATAGGCAAAATCATCATTCCAAGTAGCTTTCTCAAAAAATTCTTTGTTATCATTTTATAAAAAAATATCCGAGGATTATTCGCCTTAGGAGTGAGATGCTCAAATCCAAGAAGTGGCCAATTCCGACAATCGACGGCTCTCCTAAAGGTGCCCTTAATGCGTTCTCACGAATCAATTCCTGAAACCGCCAACTCACCATGATTCCGTCTGGAGCCGTACCAAAGTTACGTACGCGTCCAATCGAATTAACAATGCCTATTATTGCCAAAACCTTAACCTACACTATATAGGTAGTAGGTACGGCTGACACGAAAAACACCAAGGCCAAACCTATCTCCGGCGCAGATCGAAAATTGCGTGTTCGAGCCCCTTCCAACATTCCTCCTGTCTGCCTTCCTCGAAAGTGGCATAAAGCAACTGAAATTATTAGAACAAATGAACGTGCAAAATCAGTGGCGGCCGATTCAGCGTGGCGTGCACTTCGATCGTGGCGAAGCAAGGCGCGGAGGAAACGTCAGAAAAATCGAATTTCCATGACGGCAGTCGGAGCTGAGCCGGCGCGGCGGCAGGACCGCGAACAGCGCCCGCGCCCGCTGCACCATACGACGCGCCTCAACCGACAAATCCTAACAGTGCTCAAGTGTATCTTTATGGTGGTGTCACATGGTGGGCTAATTATCGGATTATGGGTTTGGCCGGACGCGCGGGTCACTTCGCCGCCCGGCCACATAAATTCAAGTTCGTTTGTTTCTTTATTAAAAGGTGACGTCACCGGGGCCGATTTTAGTGTTTGTGATCACGATTATCCGGTCAACTTGATCGAAGTGCTCCAGTTGCATTGTCTCACATGCTTATGTCATAAGGTTTCGACTGGAAGTTGTCATGTATCCGGCGAATTACGACCTTCAGTAATTTATTGATTAATAAACTATTGCATTGTCCTATGTATCGAAGGCTTACTGCAGAAGTCCCTTTTGATGAAAAGAACTTTGTTTGCAGACTGTTTGCTAATGTCTATGCAGCGTTCAAAAAGTGGTGGCAAACGAAAGTTCTGGAACTTTACATGTTAGTAACGATGAATTTGATAATGATCTATGTAGAACTTTGGACTTTTTCAAGTGGTGAACAAGCACGAATCTATTCAAATTAATGTTAATTGGTATGTATTTATTTAAGTATTTTCATTGTGAAACCGATACTGTGTACTTAAAGTTCAAGCTAAGTTTTATGGCTTAACCATGGCTTAAAGAAAATGTGTTTCATTGTAAGCTCACATAACCTGTAAACTTTTAAAACTATGTAATTCAGACGATAACTTGACTCCGTGTCTTAGTTAAATCATTTTACTACTCGTATTCACTCGAGAAAAACATGACGGAAATTTTACTTTCATTCTAAGAACTGGCAATGGAACTGGCAGAGAAAACTGTCACATCAAAGCTGTATTTTCTAACACATTTCTGAATCTTTATATCTCCAGCCCAGTCCTTTTTGAAAACAGCAACAAATTCCCGCCATTTCAATCGATCTAAAACATCTGTAGACATATGCTTCATATTGGTTCAAATGTCTTGTGATCTTTTTATAAACATTGATTTAATTTCGAACAGTTTATTAGGAGCTATTTCATGTTTTTGATTTCAACAATGCACGCGACGCCGAATAAAAGCAGTATTGTGTCTTAAATATCTGATGGCCCTTCTCCGATTATAAAAGTTTGGCAGTCAGCTCCGAATATTTTTCCCTCGGAAGGCTAGTCCAATCCCAAACATCCTTCAGCCTACACCTCTTTTTTGAGAGCATACATCGTTGATTAAATACAAAACGGATGCATTCCAAAATCATTTGCCATTGCATCTAAAAACAAAAGACGGTCGTTATAAGGTTTCAAATGCAACAGTGTCTGATTTAGAATGTGTCGCTTTTGTATTTAAGCAGCGACATGTCTCTTACCAGCCACTATGCCCATCATTATGAGTCCTAGAAAATCATCTTTCATGCTCCAACATAATGACCCAGATATACCGCAAAATGTCCTTGCAAAACATCGTTATTTACTGACGCAAGTAAATCTTAAACCCACCAATATCTCAGTTTCCACATACTTAATACTACGTGACTCACAAACTGTCATGTTTGAAAACAATAAATTTCCAGTATAAAAGACGACCCAATAAATACAATTACTACCATACATAGCCAACAATATGAGACGAATATATCTTCCGAAGATAAAGCCTTCCGACGTCTGTGTTAACAGATAAGATATATTTGAGAGAATATCTTCGTGTTCTCGGATATTCCGACTTTTCCCGCCTTTTCTCTGATTAACATTACGAATAGTATTTTCGATGGTTTTTGCGACAACTTTATCCGTAGTAAGTTAATGAAATCATGTAAATTGGACACAGAAGGAAGCAATTTTCAATTATTAGGCAATTATTGAATAAAAACACTTTACCATGCATTGTGTAAAATAGTACAAAATTTACGAGCTTACCTACAAACTGCTTTATTATAGAGAGTCTTTCTTCAGCGTATCTGTTGTTAGTTTTGAATTATTTATTAATAGGAAAGTATTTGACTAAATAGATCAGGCTGCGTGTAAATATGACGGAAGCCGTCGCCCGCGTACTTGTAAACTCTTTTAATTATTTATAGGTTCAATCCCACACCTGTAACGATACATGTTAGTTCACAGTTCACTTTCAACTTATATAGGGGTCTTCAAAAGAGCCCATTCTTTTCTTAAATGGCCAGCAACGTACTCTCAACCCTTCTGTTTTATTGTAAACCGCATGCTCGGGTTCCTCTATCACATAAAAAAGAGGTGTAGCTGAACAAACACATGCAAAATTAATCAAGACTAGTTGCAATACACTCATTTTAATGCATCTCTGTACACTGTACACATGTAATGGTATAATGGGATTTGGCCGATTCAACATGTGTCCACTTTCCTCTGCTCCAGTGAAAGCGCAGCCTAATTCAAAGAACCACCACCTAACGCTAAATTATATCCTAGTGACAGAGTGACTTGACAGAAAAGGATAAAGAAAAATCTCATTGAACTAAAATAAATTACTATGAAAAAAAATAAGTGGATAAAAGCTCAGTACACTGAGCTCTTAGTATGCTATTCGGTTTTCGGGTACCATCGGCCAATTCAAGTATTAAACCTTTAAGAGTGAATGAGACAGCAAGACAAACCTGAATGGCATTCTTAGAGCTCACAGACTGAGATTTTGTCCACTTATTTTTTTCATAGTCACACTTTTGATAACAAATAAAAAATCAATTTCTTCCTTAAAATCCGTTAATCTTAAACTGCGAATTAGTTATACCTATATTTTCACAGAGCTTTGTTAGAAAATTGGCCCGTTATTTTTGCTCGTCAGTGTATAATAGTCACTTGTTAAGTGCCTAGGCACTTCTAGCCTTTGTTTTATCTCGAATATATGAAAACAAAATCTTGGTCCATAGCTTATTCGTCTTCATTAAAAAATCCTATTCTCCACTAGTTACTTGTTTGCTTTATAAATATAACGAATATTAAAATACCAGAGCAGGTCAAAGCACGCAATACTTAACTTTCATTACATCTGTCGTTAATTTACATAATGTAATTAAAACGCAAAAACCTCATACGCTATGTATGGAATATATCCTAAGGGAATATAACGCCAATGTTATAGTTGACTGAGGAATATCTTTACCATCTAAACTTCAGTGTCATAAATAAGTAGATAAATAAAAACTTCGTAAATAACACCGATACCATAGATAGCGGACTGACCTAAGACTTGACTAATAAAGGCCTTATAACATTCTACAGGAACGCGACTTTTAATCTATCTCTAACAACGAACTATTAATGATAAATACTGTTGTTATATAATATCTATTTTGAAAATGTTTTTAATCATTTAAAAACAAAACAACAATACAATACAAATTTATTGAATACCACAAAACAATACACAAATAAAGAACAAGGTATGCTTAATAGCGATCTCTACCAGACAACTAATAAAAGAAAGAAATAAGTCGGAACAGTTTAACCCTTAAAGTCATTTTGTATATTATTCTATACATTACTTTCAAAAAATATTTTTATCATCTTAAATACGAAAAAACACCTCTTGTATTTTATAACGCATTTCCAAATGAATCCAAAATGTCAAAAACGGACAGTGACGTTTGACAACCGTTTGAATTTGAACATTGTTGCACAATTAACAGAGCAATGCGGAGAGCTTTTACGTCAGTCAAGATAAGAAAATTATTTAAAAATAGGAAACGGTGCATGTTGGGTATCGTTTTGCTTCAATATTGTTTATAAATAATAGACGCACCTTTCTTCACAAGTATTTCAATGGACAATGACTCTATGCACTCTTTTTCAATCGATTTTTGTATACGTATAGTATACCATACATTGCTACTGCATGAGCAAATACGGTTAACTTTGTTGGGTATAGCATAATATACATTGCCACCGAATCGGAAATTATGTAGTGTGTAGTATACTATACAGTGCTACTTATTCTAACTAACATTTGATATGGTTTTTTTTTCATTTTTTTGTTTGATTTGTCATAAAATTTACTAAAGTCGTCGCAAAATAAAAGGCCCGTTTTGACAGTTCACGCCTATGAAGTTCTCTATTTTTTACCGAGCGAATGTTCTGAAGGTAATAACATTTTTCATTGATGGGTACCGCCCACTCGGCTAAGTGCTGTGCATAACGATTTTTTCATATTGTCCACAGACTAATAATAATCGGTTAAAGAAAAAAATAAATCGATCAAGATATTTTTTTGAGGCCGACTCGCACTTGGCCGGTTTTATTTATTTAAATACTAGTGTTCATCAATCAATTAATTACTGAATTTCACTGAATTTCAACATCAATTAATCGATTTTTTTTGTGAATATTACTGTAACAAAAATATTAAATGAAAGAAAATTGACCTTTTGTAACATTGTATCATTTCAAAATCTACAACATCAGTGTAAGTTAAATTTTCTAAACAGAACTTTAATCCAATGCACTTTACAATATATATTCAAATCGATCAAGTACTCATGCAAACTTGAATCGATTTATCGTGAGTATCGAGTACCGAGTCGTATGATTACATCACTAGTTACGTCGCAAAGACAAATGTCAAAACGGGCCTTTTATTTTGCGACGAGTTTAGTTCACACTAACATTTTCTACCTAATTTGAACGCTGATCCGTTTTTTATTTGCACTGGTTTTGGGGCATAGTTAGCATGCTTATTTCGCTTGTTTCAGCCGGCACAGCGTGGCCGTGCTAAGCGTATCCTAACTCTAATTCCGAATCTTGATGCAGATTTATGTGCAAGTGATTCTGTTAGTGAAGATGAGGCACTAAAACCTACCGATTCCCCGCAATTATCACCTGGACCAGATTCATGTACAAGTAGTGAAGATGAGTCACCATCAAACCCTCCCAGTTCATCTTCACGATCGAGTTCACCAGTACATTCCATAGATTCATCGTTAGAGAAATTACATCTATTAGACAAATCAGACAGCATTCGAGATAGCCCGATATATCACTATATTGCACAGGTATTAAAAGCCACAGATGGTATTTAAATATATTCTCGCAAATAATCGACATCTGCGTTAAAAATGCGTGGCTCTTGAGAAAGCGGCAATTTGAACAGATTGGAATAAATAAATAAAAAGACCGTTTAAAGGATTTTCGATATGAAATATACGCAGGGTTACTAAAGGAACATAGATCTGTAGCTGTAAAAGATTTACAAACAGTAACTGAGAGCAAAAAAATAGAAAAACAGTACCTAACTGAAATACCCGTAGGCGCTGTAAGGTTCGACAAAGTTGACCACTGGCCTACGCACACAGGTTACGGATGATGTAAATTTTGTAAAGGGGGGTCAAGCCAACACTAAATGCAATAAATGCAACGTCCACCTTTGTTACGTGAAGACAAGGAACTGTTTTGTGTCATATCATGTTCGCACCTAATAAGTAGTATTGTATAGTATGCTATACAGTTGCTTAAATTCTTTTTTTATTGCTGTCGGTGCAGTGTATAGTATACTATACATATAATAACTAAAAAACAGTTTATTTAGGATTATTTATTTTATTTTTTACGTTACCTTTTACGAGTAATTAAACTATTAAAAAACAAAAAGTATGTTTTTTTACAAAAAAAAATCTTGCGACCTTAAGGGTTAAGTAGGCGGCGGAAACAAATAGACAAGAGAAACGCTGGGACAATAAAAACAACAATACTAACATAAATATAATACATAGCTAAATATATTTATATTTTAATTAATACTTTTGTAATCATTAAATCAAAATAAATAAAATTCTGTAAGTGAGAATCCCTATCTTTTGCCCAATTGTCGATTTTTCTGTTTCAATATTGTCTTAGTTCAACCATTTTGGATTATAGGTCAAACATTAACTCAGGGGTCAGCAAACTCTTAGACAAAGAGCTAGATGCCGGAAAAATATCGATTTGTCTGAAACTCAAAGAGCTGCAGCTACGACTTAGCTAAAGAACTCCAAAGCTAAAGAAAGAACTTGTACACAAATAGAATCAAAACAAATCGTGGCATCGACACATAATATCGACCATCGACCATTAATGTCGCAGTGGGTGCACGTGCTTATTAAAACCACATTACCATAGTGACAGCCTTATAATATTGACGTGACGAACTAATGGTACGACGTGTGACAAGGTCCAAGGTTTTGACCAAGCGGTCAAAATCGTCCAATTTAAAAAGGCCGAAATGTCTGGATTAACATTCGGTATTTATACGTTATTAAATACATGCATACATACATACATATATTACGTCTTTATCCCTTACGGGGTAGACAGAACCTAAGGTGACAAAACCTTAAGGCCACGCTTAGCATGGTTAAGGGCGTTTAGCATGGTTAAGGGCGTATAGCTGGAAAGGAAAATCAAAACAGTGATGGGTTGCTAGCCGCATCGCCCATGACATGATTCCTAAGACTTTCGCCCATACCCTCGATGGGCTTTTACCATCTGCGCGGAAAGAGAAGCAACTGGGAAACTCTATGTTTTTTGTTCACTCCCAGACCAGCATGGAAAAAAACTTATATTAATTTCAAATGCGAACGTTTGTGAGTGTGTACGTCTAGCTGTGCTTAATTACTCTTTAACGATAAAACGGCTGGCAAAATTTTGATAAATTTTAACATGCAGAAGGTTGAAATCGCAAATATTTTAAAAGTACATCGCATATGTAATAACTAAAACAATCACTGTTCTGAGACAAGTTTGGAAATAAATCACTTACAGAGACACTAGTCAGGAAAATCATTTTGACAAAGTTCTATGAAAAGTAACCCGTTATTTTTGCTTCTCAGTGTAGTACATACTAGGCATACCAAGGCTTATGTAAAATCACATTACGATAAAGGCATGCTAAGTACCAATTAAAGGCAAGAATGAAGGTGCGCTAGCTCCCACATGCAATCTGAATTTGCATCATTTGTGGAAGAAAGACGTAAGTCATATTATGCTCCGTTCCAAATTTTATCCAGATCCGCCAGTAGTTTCAGCGTGAAGAAGGAACTAACATACACACTCACATCGTCACATCCATCCATCCATCCACTCTCACAATCTTTCGCATCTGTAATATTAGTAGGATTTGAGCCATTTTGTTTTAAATTGCAAAGATTACTCGTTCCGTTGTGAAATCCAACTTGTAAGACTAGACCCACATACAAGCTTACTACCAAGGCAGGTAATTAAAACTTTGTAAAAAAAATTATCGGTGTGTAGATTTCTTCCATGTTGGTCTGGGAGTAAGGAAAAACATAGAATTTACCAGCAACTGGTACCAGTTGCTTCTCTTCCCGCGCAAATGGTACAAGCCCGTCGAGGGAATGGGCGAAAGTCTTAGGAATCATGTTATAGGCGATGCGGCTAGCAACCTATCACTATTTTGATTTCCCTTTCCACCTATACGCCCTCAAGCATAAGCTAAAAGTGGCCTTAAGGCTTTGTTACCTTGGGCTGTCTACCCCGTAAGGGATAAAGACGTGATATATGTATGTAGATAGTGTAAAAAGAATTACGGCGATGCTAGTATGGCCAACTATACGCCCTTAATCATGCTAAGATTTTGTTACCTTAGGCTCTGTCTACCCCGTAAGGGATAAAGACGTGATATATGTATGTATGTAGTATGGCCAGGCTTTAATACGCAGCGGCCGTGTACGGATTTGGCGCCCTTATTGCACCTTTCTCATGTAAATATGGATGGGGACTTCCAATATGGGTTACATAAAACTCCAGAGGGGTCAGAGGTTGTAAATAGGTTATGTTGTTTTATTTGAATACATAAAACGCACAGAGTTATTGCAAATTTTATGTGAACACCATTTTGTCTTCCTATTCAAATAAAAAAAATAAAAATAAAAATAGAACTTGTCCCGTACGTCCGTCATAGCACCTGAAAACTTTTTCGTGTATGATTATTTATTTTCGATAAGCAGGCGTTTCACTTTTGCGAAGACACAACGCTGATGATCTATTTTTCATGTCTGTTTTTTTTTCTAAAAAATTGTGTATATTCTCTTATATTTGTGTGTTTTGCAAAAAGGAATAAAGTACTTCTTTCTTTCTTTTTTTTTTACTGCTATATACACAAATAAAATAATGTATAATAATATATATAATAATATAAAGAACTTGATCAGTCAAAATAACTTAATTACAAAAGCCTCTCCAAAGTCATCTTTTAAATTAAGACTTGAAATATTCTCTATTTTTTCTTGTAATATGTTTCCAGCACATCAATAAGTAAGTTAAAATCGTATCAAATTTAAGAAAATATATTTCATCTTTTAAAAAGTAACATAAATCTAACCTATTGGCACACGTCACGTATTTTCATTTTCTCGTTCGAAATACCGCAGGAGTGCCACAAGGGGTGGCTATAGTTTGTCCCACTTCAGTCGTTCTACAGTGCAACTAAAACACTCATTAGCCATCAAGTAACGGATCAATTACAGACCGAATGACGTATGTATAAAGTCTAAATTAGAGGTGTTACGGGGAGGCTAGTAAGCTTTTATGAAAGTGCCAGGTATCGTTGAATGGGCCGGTTGCGTCACCGCTTACCCTATTTCTGCGGTCACGCAGCGATCATTTGTGCAAGTACCGACGATCAAAGAGTTTTAAATGGCGACTATTTACAACTAGAATAACCCCTTCTGTTAACTGTGCGTGGATCAAAAGTTTCCTTGGTAATCAAAGTTCTGAGTAGTTGTAGTGGATCGTAGGTGATAATTTGACATACTGCCGCACTAGAGTGCGGTCAAAGAGAGGTCAATTATCTTTTATTGAACGTTTTGATCACTCAGGCCAAACTTCTGAACACTACTTTACATTACGTTAAATACATTGATGTAACAATGAAAAGCTATTTATAAAAGTGAATTTATAAAAATAAAGACTTAGGTAGGTACCACCTACTTAGTTATAATATTATTAGATTACTAGCTGTTGCCCGCGACTTCGCCCCCGTTCCAGTTTTTTTTTCAAAATTGTATTTAATACAAACCTTGTTCAAACAGTAACAAACACAACTAAAAAATAATTATCCAATCCGGTGCAGTCGTTTGGAAGTTATGCGTATATTTCGACGATTCATTTTTATTTACATAGAATGTTTCTTAAATATTTAGAATGATAGGGTAGTAGGTATACGTTAAGTCATTTTTGCTATCCAATAACACATTTTATAAATAATTTAACACTATTTAAATTGGTTTAGAACGCCACCAATTTGCTGCTTCATCGTGTAAAATACTTAATAAGCATTATTAAATTCGCGCCACACAATATTTAATCATAAATTCCATCAAAACCGAAAATTGAGGCAAATTAAACTAAAATTGAGTTCCATTTTATAGCATCATAAATGACACTTTTCATCAAAGCCTCGCGAACGTCTATCTATTATTTCATTTTGCGTATAAACGTTTTCTCCGACAAAAGCTACAGCCCATAAAAATCGTCGTGGAACGTTATTTTTAACGTTGTGGGACAATCAATCAGTGCCTTGTGAAACGTTTTTCTATTATTCACGTATTTGCTAAGGAATAGGAACCTTCAAGCAGTACTCCGGAAGGTGTTTTGTTCAATAACGCCCCTGTTTTACCTGTAGCATCGGTACATAAACTTTTGATGTTAATATTTACTGTGTTTACCCGATATTTATTATATTTTGTCTTTGTATAGATACGCATAGTTGTAGCATTCATGCGTGTTGTATACCATGAATTATACAGACAATAATAGAAGGATAGGTAAAATAAAACAGAAAGGGAGGTCGTGTTTAGAGTACGTGTATCAAATAACTTTCAATAAAAATTAAACCGACTTAGATTAAGAACCAAACTAAATCGTTATAGTGTTGTGGTTTTTTACGGCAATTTTAGGTAGGTAGGTATTTAAAATATTAAATATAGCAAGTTTGTTATTCGATTTTTTAATTAGTACACTTAATTCAAACAAAAATGACTTCGTTTTTCATAGTAATAATAGGTCAGAACCTATTCCTTACTCGAAGTCGATTAAAAACTTTCGGTCAAAACAAAATAATAATACACTGGAAAAATGTTCGACCTATTCCTAAAATATCCAATAAATAGTATTATTATTATATGTATATTTAAATCGAAAACACATTTTATCTTCAAACTTGCTCGAGTTTCCAGTTGAAACATAGTTTTAGTTTTGTCCGTTTTAAAATAAACAGTACTACGTGACATCAAGTTCGTAGCAATTTCGTAGCCTAGAGCTACGCCGTAGCAGCGCTACGAAGCGGTTATTGTGAGACTGTTGAGATGAAAGTTGATTTTTCTCGTATAATTGTGGTGATACTGTACAATGTTTTGTGCGAGAAATGAAAATAAAATTGATTGGAAGTGTGAGGAAAATAGATTTGGAAAACAGTATTTAGTTGTGGCAACGGAAATTTGGGATAAATATGACTGTAATCGACGAGGATGGATAGTTCTGCTAAATATTGAAACATAAAGTGTTTAATATGTGTAATATTTAAGACTGTTTTGATTGTTACTAGAGCATAACATTGCGTTGTACACGTGTATAAAATTACTGATTTTAGTTTGGTAAATATAGTGTGCTAAAAGTTCTATGCCAAAATGTTTTGTATTTGATTTTTAAAAAGAAACAGACGGATGAAATCTACCTCGTATGTAGTACTTAAAATCCAATAAAAATATCTAGCGACCGATTGATAAATATACTACTAACCTAGGACTAGAAATTAAGAGCTGTTTTAAAATTCGTGTCAAGTTTCCAAATCTTTTTTTTTTACCATTTTTGTGTTATATGTTTTCATATGCGAATAATAAAAAGCCCCAGCACACATTAAAATAAATCTATTACGACTTACATTGAAACCAACAACAATATTCTTAAAACATCACAATAATGTCGTAACCCTATGACGAATAAAACCACTTACCACGACAATGCGCGATCGGCGACACAGCAACGTGTTTCTTATACATTGCGTGTGCTACTAGTTAATTGCTGTGCGGAGAGCACGTTGAAGGTGCAATGGATAGAGAAATTACTCGCCGCGTCGAATGTGGTCGTGGCCTCTTTTAAACTGTATCGGCCTAGGAATTTGTTTTACGGTCGGTTTTCAGGTTCAAAGAACGGTTAGATCGACCGATAAAGCACGCTAGTGTGTAGCGTATTACGTAAAATCTCGACAAGCTTGAGGTTTGGTTGAGAATACGGCGTATAAACAAAAAAATACGTTAGTCACTTGACCTTTAAGGCAATGTTGTTGGAACGGATACAATTCTGCAAATGCCCGCTGACTTTAAACTGATAAAAGTACTATTTTCGATTCGAAAGACTACGTAGTAAAAATAAACGATGATACTTTCTTTATTATCTCCCAAGAAAATTTTAATTTGGTGAAAAATTGGCAAAACCTGTAGGCATTTTTTACAAAATAAAAAGTGTGACATTTATTAACACTTTTATTTATTTATTAACATTTATCATTAAGTCTCTTAAAAGTGAATCATTTACCGACTTCCCAAGTAGAATTAATAATAAAATTGCTGTACCGATTTTTCAAATAAGTACTACCTATTCATATGAAATACAAATACATAAAATCATTTTTGTCATGTCATAAGACATATTAAATTTAGACGTTTAGTGATGCATCTAATATATGTGCTTTTTGAAGTTGATGTAATTTTTTAAAATTTTAATTCTTTTCTTTTAAAATATTTTCTTATTTCTCAAATCATCATTCTCATTTATTCTTTGAAACATACACCCGAAAGAAGTTGCAAAAGGTTCGAAACAAAATTCCTCCGTGCTAAAGAGAATTAAATATAAGAACGGAATTTGTCTTCCTAACGACCAATTTACATGCAAGGCAAAGGGTCGGATGTTCTTGAGACGGCTGTCTGCGTATAATATTTATATTTGTATTAGGACCCGTTTCACTACTCTCAGATAACTTCATAATATTACAATACAATAACTCTTTATTGAACACCACATAATTATAACAACCAAAACAGAAAAAAGGTATACACAATGCAATAAGGTAACAATAGGCGGCCTAATATGCTAATATGCTAGATATCTATCATACCGTCTTTGCTTATTCCAAAATAAATAAATAATAACAATAAAATTTCATGAGACGATATACCTAGTCCTAAACTAACCAAAGCTTGTACTACGGGAACTGCAACAAATAAACATTTTTACATGTGTCGATAAATACATTTAAAACATCTAAGACTTGAAGACAAACATTCATGTTTATCATAAATGCATAGTAGATCGCAATCATCTCAAGTAACATTTGGACTTAAGAAAATTTTCTTAAAAAATATATTATTTAATTCCTTAATATCTCCATCGAGCTTCTGGTCACCCTTCTGGTCATCACCAGAGTTTGAGCCCGGGATCTCAAGCATCGTCAGGTTATTTAACCATAACCAGGCTATTCGGACGCCAAAACAAACGAATGAAAGATATCGAATATATCTAACACATGAGATATTAAGGAAGAACGTATCTGACAGCAGTGAAACCGGATTCGTAAACTCGAGTTGCAGGCAATAAAAGGAGACGGACTGTTTTATTTGCGTATGTTGGAGGAAACAGCTGCAAAGTAAAATGTACCAATGTTTTAAACAAATACTGGTTAAATGTCAAAAGGTTTAGGTTTAACCTTTACCAAGCCTTACTTAACCAGCATTAATTTAGATTGACTAGCGGTCCCACGCGGGAACTTTTATCGTTTATTCCATTTAAGTCCCAACTAACGTTGAACTAAGTTTCAGGGTACCTACTAATTTGCATAATATATCGAGTTACAGCTTAGGCTTAGGTATATCGTGTTGGTTATTTATCTAAGGAGATTTAACCATCATGACAGTGTTGCCAATCTCTTAAAAATAGCTAAATTATGTGTTAATCTTAGACTTATTGCATTTTATGTTGTACGCGCATATAAACAATGGTAGAGGTGCGCAATACAATTTAATAGAATCATTCTCTTATTCATAAACAATTTACAAAGTACTTGTAGCTCATGGTTTGGCCTTGGACGGTCATAGTATTGGCATGTGAACAATAAAAACTGTCGAGTGTCTTACAATTTTACTATGAATGGTCAATGTAACAGGTGTACGCGATTAGATGAGGAGACGGCGGAGCCGGGGCGGCGCGCTGTGAGGCGAGACCGACGGCGATGCCCGCTAGCTGAGCGGGACCCGGCGGCGGTGCATGTACGCGGCGGCGGGCGGCGCGTCGCTCGCGGGCCGTAAGGTAACCTACAGCTTGTTATACGCAGGCAAAGCGTTGTGAGGCGACGGCGATGCCCGCTAGCTGAGCGGGACCGACGGCAATGCCCGCTAGCTAAGCGGGACTCGGCGGCGGGAGGTGCACGTACGGTCAAGTGCAAAAATAAGTATCGATACGAACTTCTTAAAAATATGTCCCACGACCTTATTACGCCGGTGTAAGAGTGTCTGGTACTTATTTTTGAAACTTTGACTAGATACATATTATTACACTTGACTGTACGCGGCGGCGTGCGGCGCGATAAGACCGCCTATTGTATACCTACCTTGTTTTTTATTTCTGTAATGTTATTGCACTGATTTGTGGTGTTCAATCCTACTATGAGAATTAGTTTTTTGTGAGTGAGGATGTGAGTAAGTGTGTATGTTGGTTCCTTCTTCACGCTCAAACGACCACGGATTTGGATCAAATTTGAAACGGAGATTGCTACTAACCTAGATTAACACAAATGCTACTTTTTATCCAGGAAAATCGCATAGTTCCCGCGGGACAGTGATAAGCGAGTTCTCCGCGGATAGTGGCGGGCAACAGCTAGAAAATAATATTTGTGTTGTATTGTATTGTATTGTCGGCAGGCTCGCCAGCACGGCCGCCAGCCCGCCCCGCAGAGCCCCGGGCACTCCCCCCCGCACCCCGCGCCGACCGGCGTCCGCGCATACTCCTGCCAGCACTGGGAGTCCCGGCTCGCCCCGCCCCTCCGCCCCTTCTCCGCCGCGCTCTCAGAACACTCCTGCGATGCCGTCGAGGTATACATGTATGCCGCTGCTGTGTTTTAGTGTTAAGCATGATTGTAGATGTCGCTAGCGTCGGTACAAATACTTTTTTTTAATTTTTACATTCCATGAGCTCTAGAATGTCATTCGGGTCTTGCTGTCTGTCTCACACGGCCGATTCAAGTATCAAACCTATAAGAGTGAGAGAGATAGCAAGACAAACCCTACCTAATGGCATTCAAACAGCTCACGGACTGTACGTTTGATTACAATCCCACCTTTAAGTGTGAGTTACACTAAGCTTAACAATAACAATAGCTGACGATATATTTGATAGAAAGCCTATGAAATGTTATGTCAAAATCGCTCGTCATGATTATTGTTATTGTTTCAGTAACTTGCACTAAGATTGAGCGCAAATGATATTTTTTGTATTGGCGATAGCGATGTCCGGATTTTGAGGTTACAAAGTTAATTTTCGATTTATGCTTGTTTTTTTGGCAAATAAATAAAAAACAAGGTCACTTTTAATGTTGGCTGTCAACAATTACCTAATTAACGTTATTTGAGTGAAATTTCGTAAGTAACAAGATTAATCGAGCATTAACGTTATTAGATGTTTATTTGATCGATGTTTGGTGTGTTTAAGGTTCATTTGAGAATGTCAAACTATGCCTGTCTGTGTTAATGTATACTCCGGCCGTCTGACCATCCAAAAGACCATTTAACAATGCAGAAACATTGGTATTACCTGAGCAATGTAATAAGTTACTATACCGTCAGAATGGACGGGCAGGAGTAACTCTTTAAAAAAACTTCGTCCTGCTCTAGCGTTACCTTAACAGACTACCATTACGTGAGCCCTTTGCTCGTACATATTGTACAAAGCCAGGTGTCTCGCTTCAGTGTTCATAACACGTTGACATCGACCGATGGCCGATTCTCAAAGTGCGCTACGTCGAGACACCTGGGGTCTACTCTCAAATTCGAACTTTTCATCTCACTCTCCTATTTCATATCCATAGTATTTTAAGTTCGACTTGAAATTCGAATTACTTATTTCGAGGTGTAAGGTACCTACTCCGTACTATGCTTACGAGCGAAAGGGTCAAGTTATGGTATTACGTCAAACGCAGTGCAAAATCCACGGACGAGGTTTGTTTAGAGAGTAAAATCTATATAGTTGGATATTTCTAGGTAGGTAAAGTAAGTATAAGTGGTGTTATTGGTTGTAATAATTGTAAGCATGAGTAGGTGTTTTATGTGAGACAATGCAATTGTTTAGATCGGTGGTGTAGGTGCATTCGTACGTTACCCATAATTCGCCCGCCATTGTACCATTTCCTTTAACCATAGTGCGTTTTAGCCTCCAACATTATGATAAAAGTGTCCATGAATAAAGTGTCAAAAGTGGGCCGGCCATGAAACAGCGACATCTAGCGGCGAGAAGCGTCCGATGGAAGGTGTCAAAGAACCAGAGACTGCGACTCGACGTGCGGAACGAAACATGAGTGACAGTGAATAAACAAACAAACAAATATACTGTTCAATACTTAACGCCAAAGCGCTTGCTTCCATTAATTTCACACTTTAAACATATCGATAATTTAAGAATCGACCACTATCGTAACTAAATCGTTCAATTAGCTATAAAAAGTAATATAGTTTTGCCTTTCTCGTGCCTCTCTTTATCCAATTCTAAAGCATTCTAAAAGTGAGATAAACCGGGATAAATAATTCTGTGATGGGATTATAAGAGTGATATCGACGTTCGTTGTGTAAATAATTAGATCTTTCTTAATAATTAAAAAAAGTAATAATTAGAAAATAGTTCGCGCTAGTCGTAGTTAGTGAATCTGCTCGAGTTTAACTAAATTAATCGCGTTTAACTACTAGTTTAACGAACTTAAGTGAGAAATCGCGTTTAAAATACGCGAGTGTACAACGACTGAGCGGCTTTGCGCCGATTGGCTGTGCCTTTTTTCGTGTGTGTGTGAGCGAGACCACAAAACTGGCAAGTATGCAGGCAGCTCTTATGCTAAGGAGCAAATCGCGGGAGAGAAGAAAACAGCGCCTCAAGAGAGGGATGAAACATGACCTTCCGAGTAACATCGCGACCAAGTCCATTGCTCCATTCCCGAGATATCCTCCTGCTTCATGGGTATGTACTATCATAAAATAATTATTTAAGGATCGCCACTTTTTGCCAAGACTCCGAAATGCACCGTCTCCTTTTAACGTATGGGATCCCATGTGTGAGACAGAGATGGTAAGCCCAACATTGTACACAAAAGATGGCGATCCTTGTACCTCTTCTTATTATATACAATCCTTTCATGCATAAACTCTTGCTATAGGATGTCGCTGGTTTTTAGCCAAGATAGTTGCTATATTTTGTTTTCATTTCAAAACTTTTGCCCTTAACGAATAAATTACAAAGTTTTTTGACTCTAAAATAGAAGCAAAATCGCAATACGAAGCGAAATCCCACTTTACGACAAAAAACTGCGCGTGATGGTGCGATTTCGGAGATGGTGTTGACCAATCACAACAGTTTAAATCGACGACACATTGACACATTATAAGGGAAATGGGCGGGACTTTCAACAAACGTGATTACTGATTGGTTGATTCTAAACGACTCTGTTTCTATGGCAGCAAAGGGAAACCTTAGGTTTGTTCGTAAGAGTTCGATAGAGTTTCTTGCTCGCGTCGTGCTGCGATTTTGCATTATTTGCGTAGAAATAAAGAGCTTGGCTACCACGTGACTGTTTTTTCGTTTGTCAGTGCATCTGTCATATTTTGATGCTTAACCAAAAAGGGTCGCATAATATATTGAAAAAACCGGCTTTTCTGCCAACGCCAACCATTCCGCTGTATGTAAATGTTGTGTTTCGAATTTGCATGTTGTGTGGTTTCAGTGGTAGCGGTGGAATGCTTTCGGGTTTAATCGGTTTTAAACTGACACTGTGCCTAAACCTAGGGCCGTTTTGTCATGTGCGTACGGAATCGTAATCACATTCACCGAGTCTTTTTGTCAGACAGTCTATACAGGATGAGGATAGAAAACATCTGAAAAATCTTATACATACTTATAGGTAACCCAATATAAATGCTATGGACATTTGTTTGCCAAAAGGTTGTCGACTACTGATGCCGATTGCTTGGAAGTCCCAAACGCGTTGAAACGTTTTGGTCGATAAGTTGCCCGTATACGCCGCTAGAGGGGGGGTAAATTTTACCATATTATTATAACAAGTTACAACATTATCATTGTGACAATGGGTCAAAATTAAATTACTCTAAAAGCGAAAATGTAACATGAAATTGTAATGTTGTTAGTTTCGGCTGTTTTTTGGCCCCAACCGAATCTTTGGCCGAAACATGGTTTTTAGGCCGAAACCAGCCGAAACCGAAACTTCTGTCGGATAATATTTTTTACGCATTGGTGTGGTTGGACCTTAAGTCGTTGGCATCATTTAGTGCGTGTTTCTTAAAATAAGTAATCGTAGGCGACGTAGTGTTTCACCAAAACAAATGTTACGTAATAAATTATTATTATTTCTTACCCATTAATGCGTAATGAGTATTAATTTTCTTTCCTTGAAGTGTTGAGTACTGGATATTTAAATAAGTAAACATTTGCTGTTCATAAAATTGCTAAGTATATACATACATAAATCACGTCTTTTTTCCTTACGGGGTAGACAAAGTCTAAGGTGACAAGACCTAAAGACCACGTTTAGCATGATTGTGGGCGTATGGAAAGGGGAATCAAAACAGTGATGGGTTGACTGCTAGCCACACCGCCTATAACAAATGATTCCTAAGATTTTCGCCCATTCCCTCGATGGGCATTTAACATCTGCGTAGAGAAGCAACTGATACATTCTATGTTTTTTCTTTGCTCCCAGACCCAGCAAGGAAGAAAATATTGTAACATAACCTACGATATCCCAAATATGTACGTACTGAGAAATATCGATATAATCCATTATTACAACCGTTGATATGAACAACTTAACAATTTTAATACTCTTATAGTACTCCAAATCCAATTCGGTAACGTAGGCTTGTACCATTCACAATTTCCAATATTGCATTTTCTGTGGAGCTGAAATTCAGGCTGCGTCCGACTTCGTCGCTTGGGAATTGTGTCCTTTCGTTAAATATTTATTTGGTATTGGGTTTGTGTTAAAGAAGATTATTCTCACGGTCTGACCAACTTTTGTTCGATTAGATCGATGAAAGAATCTACTTTGCTTTTTTTGTATCAAACAGACTTGTAGGCACAAATCTTGTAAGCCAGCTGGTTTCTGCCACAGTAAAAGACTGACCTAACAATATATTCCATTGTATTTTTATGTTCTTCTATACTGGTCTGGGTGATTGTGGGCGTATAGAAGAGGAATCAAAATAGTGATGGGTTGCTAGCACAGCGCCTATAGCATGACTTCTAAGATTTTCGCCCCGTCCCTCGATGTGCTTTTACCATCTGCGCGGGAAGAGAAGCAACTGATAAATTCTGTTTCTTCTTTACTCCCAGACCAGCATGGAAGAATGTGAATGTGAATTGTGTCTGTTTTTTATATTTGTACAGTAAAGCATTTTCTTACTTACAAATCAAAATAGCACCTAGACTTTTATGTACAGTACCGAACTCTAACTCGACGTTCATTTCTATTCATCACCGGTAACAGACGTGTAAACCTCAGTAATACCGTGATTTCGATACTTTTACGATGTCGTATTACACCCCGGATATGCAAGTAAAATAATAATAAAACTGGTATAAAAGAGGTCAGAAGACAACCAGCATGTGCTTAAGTAAGAAACATCAGCCATCGGAAAACAACAAAACAAATGCAAAGGCAAAGGCAAATTTCAAAGTGACGGATAGGTAAAAAAGACAAAGAAATATGTCATCATCCTATTAGCCTATTATATACGTCCCACTACCCACTACCGGCAATTTCTATATATTTTTTTATTCAATTTGGAAACTGTTTACAAAACAAGTAGGTAAAGGGAAAAGTCCGAAAATCACTTATTTGCAAAAAAATATCTAACAATACGAAGAACGATCATGAGGCATGATTAGCAAAAACTACAAATTAATAATCTCTTACTAGCGCATAAGTAGGGTATGGTTTACAGTCGTGAGCTAAGCCGTCTATTTTTTAGTTTTTAGCGTTCCGTACCCAAAGGGTTAAACGGGACCCTATTTAAGACTTCGCTGTCTTTCCGTCTGTCTGTTTGTTCTTTCTGCCGCTAGCTCATAAACCGCGATAGCTAAACAGTTGAAATTTCATAGATGATGTATTTCTGTGGCCGTTATGTAACAACAAATTTTAAAAATATATATTTCTATGTCTGTTTATGTCAATAACCAACATAAAATCATCTGACAATGCATACGTTGTGCTTTAGAGCAGGGCTCTGCTAACACTGGACTTTATAATAATTTGCACAGAAGCGGTGCGCGAGTCCCATTCACACTTCGCAACAAACAGTTTTATATTATTTGACATTTTAACGCAAACGCGTTCGACGCGTATTTTGTGACCGAAAACTTACACTAAACATACCTGAACCCGTTTGCGTTAAAATGTCAAATACATATTATGAAAACAATTTGTTGCCGTTTCGATCCGCAAGTGGCGCTGCCAATAATTCCATATTAATTGAGGCGTTTACGTGAACGCGTTCGAGACGTTTTTATATGCGAAAACTTACACTAGAGGCTCTGAACTGTTTGTTGCCGTTTCATTTCACTAGTGGCGCTGCCAATTTAATAGTTAATGTGAACATGACAGATTTTATTCACTTGCAAATTTGCACGGGACCCTCGGTGCGCGAATCCCACTCGCTCTTGGCCGGCCAGTTTTTTCAGTTTTTCCGTCCGGATCACTACCACCATCTTACTCGCTAATCCTGCCGCTAAGTAGCAGTGCTTGCACTGCTGTGTTCCGGTGTGGAGAGTAAGACAGCCGGGGAAATTACGGGCACAAGAGGCATTTCATCTTAGTCCTCTAGGTTGGCAACGCATCTGCAATCCCTCCGGGGTTGCGGGTGTTTATGGGCAGTGGTGATCACTTACCATCAGGTGACCCACTTGCTCGTTTGCCTTCCTATTCATATAAAAAATAAAAAATAAAAAATATTTTTTTTTTTCTTACACTTTGAGTAATTAGGTGGGCCCCTAAGTAGTATTAGCCCAGGGCCCCCTAAACTCACGGTCCGGCCCTGTGGCCAGTTTTTTCTCATTTAGAACAGTTAAAACTATGGAAAATAACGTACCTGGTCCGCTATCATATAGTCACCTTTGCTCTAGTTCCAGATACCCGCCATGCATACTGCATCTTGCATAATTGGCAGACTAATTAATTAGGTCGCTTATGATCTCAGGTGATAATGACGTGCTGCCTTGGTAATTGACTGCTCGATGTTGACACGTTACAAGAGTAATTAATTTTGAAGGCGTTAATGAGGAATTATTTTGAAGGAAACAGGCGTGGAACTTATTTTGTTCAGTTTTTCAATACAGGTACAACTTTCCGTTATAAAAAAATTATAAAGTCAGTGTATTACTGAGTCAGTGTTTTTTTCAAGAGGCGTTATTCTTTCCCTTGTGACTGTGATGAGCTCATGTTGTTTACTGGATGGATTTTCATTGTACTTGTTTGCGTCTAACTGTAAGCTTATCTTTGCAGTTTGGACAGACCGTTTCTTTTTAATTGGGCTGAGATCTTAGGTTTCAAATTCAATTACTTTTTTACATACATACATACATAAATCACGTCTTTATCCCTTACGGGGTAGACAGAGCCTAAGGTAACAAAACCTAAAGGCTACGTTTGGCATGATTGTGGGCGTATTAGTGGAAAGGGGAATAAAAATGGTAATGGGTTGCTAGCCGCATCGCCTATAACATGATTCCTATTTTCGTCCATTCCCTCGATGGGCTTTTACCATGTGCGCGGGAAGAGAAGCAACTGGTAAATTCTATGTTTTTCCTTTGCTCCCAGACTAGCATGGAAGACATTTAATTTACAATTACTTTTTTGCACTTCACTATAGAAATTTATCATTTTTTTTTGTTTTTCAAGTCTTATGAGGCTTGAATTTAGTACATTGGCTTGATTTTGACCCACCTCCTTGACTACCAATCAATCAATTACTGTCCAGTAAACACGGTAGTTTTCTTTTTAAAAATGCAAAACTATCAAAGTAACCGAATTTTATTAGTCACTCCACGTTCCGTTCATCAATTCCGATCTTAGCTACTCCAGACAGTACAGACTCCCGATCGTAACTGACTAAACCTGTTAAAGGTTAAAGCGTAAAAGCCTGTCGACGTCAAAAGACATCATTCTAACCTCATTCTTATCAATATCACAGACGTGTTGAAAGATCGCTCGATTTGCGGGGTGGCTCGTTTATTCAGCAAGCGGTTGTCGTCACCCATTCAGCTATCATGCGGAAGCTATTACTCCCCTACCCCAACTACCCCCTGAACGCACCTTCGTTACCACTCCAACAGTACAAACTTATATCTTCTACCAATAAACAACGATTGCTAATGCAATGCCTCCTAAGACGGGAACGTAAGGTTTCAATTTGTTTAGTAAGTTGTTTTGCGAAAGATTTCTAGGTGTCAGAATGATGCGACGTAAGTTTCACTTTTGTCGAGGTTTCGATAACTTTTCGAGGAAGAAAACGTCATCGGTTGAGCGTTTAGGCGATTTATGATTCGGAAATGAAGATTTTTATGCCAAGCGATAAGTGACGACGCAGGTTACGTGTTCATTTTCAATCTGATGATTCACGGTTCATGTACTTTTTCATTTACAACGAGAAAAATTTAGGACTACGGACTTTATTCTTCAAACACTCCTACTTGGTCTGATTTATCTGGTCTGTGGTCTTTCATAACAATTCCAGCACATAAAAGCACAAAAGAAGTTGATTTAGTTTGATCTTGTTTGAATTGCTCGCACTAAGCATACATTGTAAACTTCTTCTTCTCTCCTTAATGGCGGCCGTAAAGGCTTGGGCCAATGTCAGTGTGGTAAAAATATAATTCAAAAATCTTGTGTCCAAAATGTCGCAACGTCGTACGGTAATGGTCAAAGACCCCCTCCCCCCTGTCGGGCTCTTAGCCAACGGATAACGATATCCCTCGGAGAACGCCAGGAAATCATTAACCGGTGCCCAGGGTGCACCGGAACAAGCACTGCACTTCCCCTCGGACGGATCCAAAAAGGAGCCGCAGCTCTTGACCACACGCGGAGGTAACCCGACTCGCACCCCCATTGTAAACTTGCACTTGATACTTCAACAAAGTAGACACGTCCTCGTCTGTGGTGCGTCATTTAAGTCAACAATAGACAAGTCATCGCTACGTCACTATCTAGTCATGCATCGTATCGACCCCGCTCATCGATATCTGCATAGCGCAGACCTTGGCACGGCAACCTCGGGACAACATTATCGTGTAAAATTAAGGACAGTCTTTCTCTATGATAATTTAGCACCATCACGCACATTTAGCAGCGTTATACATTGCCTCGTTTAGTAAATACGACACAAGTTCGAGTCTAATTGAAGCGCGTAATGGAACTCTATTGAAACATTTAGTAGTTTGGGCTTGAAAATTTTTAAAGTAATTGATGGCATGCAAACATTTTTAATGTGCTTTTCTTTTGAATTGTGTTGTTACGTGTGATAATAGATTTATATCTTGCTGTGCTTATTGATATTTTTACTGCAAATGCTTTGACATACATAACTGTGCTAGTTTTTAATCGATTTGATGTCCTACCTTTTTGGAGGTTGGGCACACAACTCTATACGAATATACACCATCTGTGGTAGCTACCCGACAAACTTAGACCACGTGTTCCAGAGATCAGCATTTTTTTTTTAATACTTATGTGGCAGGTTGGATAAGGGGCTGCGTTTAGATTGTGACATTAAAATATTAATGTTAAAGTATAGACATTTTCGCGTAGGTTGAATTTTAGCACAAAATGTTCTTTTTTCATAGAGAAAATAACTTAAGTGGAAGGTCAGTAACAAAAGAAAATCTATCGACTGTAGATCTCGGAGTGGAGATTATTTTTATGAAGGGTTAAGATCTTGTAGCGATGGCGGGCAGATATAAAAGCAATGCCCCGCCAAGTGGAAAATGATGGGCCGTATAGAGATTATCTGTCCTATCGTAAAAAATAAACGGACCAGCAGCGAATGAGGCCCAGCGTACGCGTCCCGAATGGCAAAACCGCTGAGTGAAATGTGGTAATTTGTTATTTGTTTACGGATCGGGAAAAAATACAAAATATTTCGATAGAACCGCTATAAAATATAAAAAATATTAAGTACTGAATGACTTATTGACTCACCCTAGTACGCGAGGCGAATCGCTCAGTGTGGCGGTATTTCATACAACAAACGTGTATACATATATAATGTAAAGCAAGATTAGGCTTTTACTAGATGCGTAAGCACCTAACTATTTAACTAACAAAATGTCGTGACGAATGATGAATATGAAGTCGGTTTTTCTCAAAATTGACTATTTTTTAAAATTCTAAATTTTATTGGACAAACTCTTTAGTAAATAAAAATAAAAACATGCCTAACTTAATTTTGTTCTTAAATTTTCATGTATGATGAAATCAAACAACAAAAACAGTTAAACTTATTATGAACTATAGTAACTAATAATAATTATTATATCGTGTTAACCTACCCTAAACAAATTAAACATCATGAATAAGCACTTATAGTAAACACAAGGGTGAATCTGCTGTTGTTATAGAAAAGTTCCCACGGGAAAACAAGTTTCTCATGAAACAACGGACAGTTGCTGACAAGGACTAACTCCCTTATTCATAAACGCTCTATAGGCTTCTGCTAACTTAGCAATCGTTTGTCCTTATCTGTGAAAGGCAAATGTCAAAGTGACAGATAAGGACAAACGATTGCTAGGTTAGCAGAAGCCTGTAGAGCGTTTATGAATAAGGGGGTAAATGTTTAATGACGCTGTGTCCCTCACTTTAGCCGTACAACTTAATTAAGAGACCGTGCTAAAGAAGGTAGATTAGCTAGATCACAGTAATGTTGATTGTCTATTCAGTCCAATCCATTTATGCCTTTGAAATACTATTTTATGCAACCGTTACTTAATGAGGGTCCTTAAAACACGAGTGTGTTACAGTACTGTACTGTAATGTATAGTTATGTATGTACTGTAGTGTGCAGTATAGATTTTTTAAGGGTGTAATAACGCTGGTCTTCTCCTACGGTGTCTGGAAGCATTTTAGAGCACTAATGATGTGTCACATCCAAAGGAAGGATCATACTTGATATCTCATGACATTTCATATCAATTTCATTATACAATGATTATTATATTTCAATTTTATATGAGCTTAGGGGTCTTGCGTGTTTACAAAAGCGTTAAAATGGATTGGAATGGACTATACACTCGTCAAGCATCTGCTATCTCTTTTATAAATAACCCTCTTACTTTAACGCTTTTAAAAAAAACTATCACGTCGTATCACGGTAATATATTCAACTCGTTACATTAGGTACCTTTTTTACGTTTAAATCGTGCATAAAAGCTATCGTGCGGTATAAAATTTTTGATAATTAAATACCGTAAACGCTAGCTAATTACATATAATTTTACTACTTCGTCACCACGTAACTAACGTTAAAATAATAGGGTAGGCAGTGGCAATTTTAAATAAGATGTAGGCACAACGTTCTGGAGTTTATGAGTACTTAATTTAGTTATTTCCAGTTTTTTTTAGAACAAGTAAGTAAGTTCAAAATAATAATATCATAACTCAATAACAACTTTCAAATAACTACTAATAGAGTTTGTTTTAGGACAAATTTTGGATTATTTGTGTTTGTTTTAAGTCCAATTCAAGCATTCCTTGTGACAGTTGATTACGCTTATTTAAAAAAAAACTATTTTGAGCAAATATGTATAAGTTAGTCGCTCTTAAATGTGCCGGCAAAATACACTGACGAGCAAAAATAACGGGTCGCTTTGCATACAAATTAGTTTTGAATTTTTTCAGCACATTTGCGCGTGACACACCAATATGTAACGATATCAAATTATTTTCATCGTCTTCTTCTCCAGCCTATATAAGTTCCACTGCAGACTGAGAGGGTTTGGGCTATAGATTCCACGCGGGCCCAGTGCGGAAAGGGACTTCACACACACCATGTGCAGCAGGCTTTTTTTTTAAACTTCATGACTCTTTTATTTATAATTTCAATGAAGACCTTGAAGGCAATAATAATTTGGGCATATTTTTACGCTTTATTGACTTCACTTGTAATTGACAATGACTGTGGGTAAGCCAATCTTAGGAGTAAATGTTAACCTTAAGTAGGTCGGATTGTCATGGAACTCGTCAGGTGTTTTATGTAGCCTCGATGGCAACGTAATAATAGACCGTCAGCAAAAGTAATGGTCATTTATTTATCGCGGCCATGGAATTTACAATTACGTTCTTTTATCATAGCTAATGCAGACAAGAAGCCTCAGGCTAGATCGCAGACACACTTACATTTAAGTTCATACATAAATCACATCCTAACAGTCACGTGACCTGACGCGAGTTTCACATTTTTTACCCATCCCAAAAAGTGCATAACGCCGCTAAAGAAGTTTTCACTTCGATGTCAATAACATTTAAAAAGGTAACAAGTTTCACTTTAAAAAATTGATTGCACGAAAGAAAATTTAAATTCAGCAACGTAAGCTAAGCATAGTTTTTTTTATGTTAGAGAGGCCAGACAAACGAACTAGTGGGTCACCTGATGGTAAATGATCACCACTGTCCATAGACACCCGCAGTGCTTTACGCGGTGCCAGTTAGAAATCAAAAGCAACTTCGATTAGGAACATAATGAGTCCCTCAAACTCGCCTTAATTTCAGTAAAACAGAGCACCAATGGGCTTATAATGTCTGACAGCGCAGTTATTTTGGTCACAAACTAATCATCGCCCAATTAAAGTAGAGTCGTATCGTAATTGAATCAAACATTAACCGAACTCGCCGCGAAATCATAAAGCAGAATAATAAAGGAACGATATTACATTTTTACCAACAACCTGAAAGTAAATACAAAGTAATTTACTATTCGACCAAAATTAGAACGTACAAATATACACATACACCCAGTCTATATCTGTGAGGATTTTCCTACGTGGGACATCGAACGTATTGCATTAAATAGCACAATAAAATATCAATGGAATCTTTATCGAATTTACTCAGTATCTTTGTTATGACAATGTAAACAAACTTGGTTGCTAAGTCTAGCTAACCACAGACGACAGGGCGGTGCCGGCCAGTACTCACAATATCCCTTACGGGGTAGACAGGGCCTAAGACCTAAAGACCACGTTTAGCATGATTGTAAGCGTATAGGTAGAAAGGAGAATCGAAATAGTGATGGGTTGCTTCCATTGTTCACCCATTCCCTATGGGCTTTTATCATCTGCCTAGGACGAGAAGCAGCTAGTACATTCTATGTTTTTCTTTGCTCTCAGACCAGCATGGAAACTAATATCTATAATTATAATCAAAACCGAAACTGAACGATGGTTTCTACTTCAGTTTCAGCCGAAAATAAAAGTTTAGTTCATTCATTATTAGTTTGAGAGCGATTCCAGTGCATAAAAGGCTCTGGGTAGGCACTGGTAGTTTTTAAGCATCTTTTATCAAAACTGGTCCGCTTTTACGTTGGTTATTTTTAATTTTCTACCAAATTGTTTGTTCCAATATCATACAATAGGCTGTTATATACAGCGCGGTCCCTTATCATTAATAGGTACAGTAAGTTGCTATAAAAAAGTTGTTACCTAATTAGACCTAATTATCGAATCAAATGGGTTTAATAACCTCTAAAATGGTCTTGACTTCACCTTAAACAGTTTCTGTTTTTACTTACTTACGTAATGGCGTCATAAAAACAATTTATGGGCTTGTTAAAAAAACATACATACATAAATCACGTCTTTATCCCTTCTGGGGTAGACAGATCCTATGGTAACAAGACCTATCAGCTACGTTTAGCATGATTGTGGGCGAGGTTGAAAAGAAAATCAAAATTAAGATTCCTAAGATTTTCGCCAATTCCGGCGATGGGTTTGTACCATCTGCGCGGGAAGAGAAGCAACTGGTACATTCTATATTTTTTTCTTTACTCCCAGACCAGCGTGGTAGCAAATAATAATATACGATTAATGTACTACAAACAGACTCGCAGTAGTCGATTTTTTTAACTAACTAAGTCTGATATCAGCTACCTAACTTACTAAATAAACCAACGAATTCTTAAAAACAACTCTTGCGCCAATTGATTTCCCGTTTTACCTTAGAGATCAAATCGGGATTCAATTTGTCTTTAAAAGCAAGCGTATCAATCTCATCCAGGAACGCGATCGAAAGCATTTGAATTCACAAGATTGATGGCTCCAAAGTGATATTTTATTCCGGTTCAAGTTTTTTAATAGTATATCGACGATTTTGTGATGGTTCGTCTAATGCCGCTTCTCTCTAGCATTAAAGGAACAGTGTCTCTTATTGGTTGAAGTGTAGTTGCTCTTGTGTTCCGTTGTGGAGAGTAAGACAGCTGGTGAAATTACTGGCACAAAAGGTGTTCTGTTTAGCTCTCTAGGCCGGCAATAGGTACATTTGCAATCTTCTAGTGTTGTGGTGGTGGACTTCACTTACCATCAGGTGACCGTTTGCGTGTTTGCCTTCCTTGTCTTTAAAAAAATACACTACTTTTGAAGAGTAAAGTGTCAGTATGCTTAGTATAAGCTTTTAGTTACAAAATAAGTTTTGAACGTCTTTGCGTCAATATGATAAATACTATGAGAACAGGAAGGTTACCCTATGACATCTTAATGCGATTCTATTCCGATTCAGTTTTGGTTCGCTCGCTGTCAGATCCATACTAAAGACAGCTAAAACTGCGAGTCGACAGTTGCACTCCAGTTGCACTTTCGACCCGTAAATGGCTTTGCCAATTTTTCCATAATAATTGAAACGTTTAGGGGCATTAGTTAAAGGCTGCATTACATGAAGTTACTGGACTTCATCGCGTTGAAAGTCGCAGGTGCAGTGGTCGCTTTTTTATTTTGTTACATAATATTATCAATGATGCTGTGGGAACGGCGCAGGCTGAAAACCAGCGCTGCTAGTTTTTTTTTTTTTTTTTTTTATAAATCTAAACTGGCAGCTCATGCTGAGCCTGAGCCTGTTGCCACCAGCTGTTGTGTATTGTTTTTGTATAATTGTGTTATGTACATAATAATATATTGTTGTTTTTTTTTTCAAAAATATTATTGTGTGCATCTTTTGGATAAGTATGTATTATGTCTTTTTGTGTTGTGGCAATAAATGTCTTTATTATTATTATTATAATGAGTGAAAATTTATTAACGTTTTAGTAACACACAAGACGTTTGTCAATAATAAAGCGACTGTAGGTAATTGTTAGAAAGTTTGAAGATCAATGAAACACAATTATCAAAATAGTAAATTGTCGGTGAATTGTTTTACTTTCATCATCGTGACTGTAATTGTAGTTTGGCCGCTTTATAAAACAGACCATTTAAATTCTGTCGAAACAGTTGAATCGTGACTCATCGTAGAAAACAGGCAAAAATATAATACTCTCCAGTTAACTAGTGTAAACCTTTGATGCAACAAAACGTTTCGAACGGCTTCCATTTGACATCTCGACTACTATTACAAACTTGGCAGTACATTAAGTAGACTGGGGCCTTACCATGACGTCTTAATGCGAGTCAATTCCGCATCAGTTCAGATGTTAGCTGTCTTTTTTAGTATGGATCTGACAGTGAGCCCTCTGGTATCACCAGCCAACTGAGCCTGTCGATTTTTGACTCGAAAGACTTTTGAACTCCTTAACGTACATATTTCAATTATTTTCGTAAAGTTGGCAGCGCTACTTGCGGATCAAAGTGGCAACAAACTGTTCTCATAGCTACAAGCGTTACGAAAATGAATACTGAGCGCTCTGTAACATTACTTGGGGAAGGACTACGTGTAAGTCGATTCATTGTACAGTCAGCGTCAAATAGTTTGTGACACCCAAAGTAGCCAAATAGTTCGCAACACGTCATTGTTACAGTTGAAATAAGGTCGTGTTGCCAACTTTTTGGCCACTTTGGGTGTCATGAACTATTTGACGCTGACTGTACAATGATTCCACTGTGGGTCACGATTCTACTGGTTTTACTACTATACATATAGGGCTATGATGTAATTCCGCTGAAATTTATTTACCGTGGCAAGCTTTATTTATGTGGCAAGAAAAAATGCTATGATGCAATGGAGGCGTCGCGTGTGTAGGCGCCCTTACTAGTAATTGTTGATTAATGACCGAATATATTACGAATTCCAATACTTTCATAGTTGTTGGGAGAAATATAGAAACACTGAGCTATGGTTTCTTACCCCTTCACTACATAGTATAAAACAAGTAGCTTTCCGCTGTCTGTCTGTCAGTCTGATCTTTAGTACTACGCAACGGTTTTTAAAGCGGTGTTTTTAATAGTTAAAGTGATTCAAAAGGAAGCTTTATATGTATATTTCTTTGCAGACGAGGTCGCGGGTAGTGACTAGTTATTTATAAAAATAACTGTCAAGTTAAAAAGGACAAGCAAGTGTAAAGTTAACTTTAATTAATATCGGGGTTACCAGTTAATTCTTTCTTTGTATTAATCCGCTAATCTGACGTTTGCTTTGCCAAAACAGAGGACATAAACATATTTTTCTGCACATGACGTTATGACTTTTCATAAGTTTAGATGCATTTTTCTACAAAACGAGAAGTAGGTATTTCGTAAATAGAATGTTGTCGCTACTCTCCATTTTACTTTAGTTTTTACCAAAGACGAAGAATTTAATCGTTGATACATAGTATTATGTACCTATTCATTTACCTTAGATTGCTTTCCCATTCACAACGGCTCAGCCTGGTGAAATACGTACAATATCATAGGTAACCTTTGACCGATTTGTCTTGCCCGAGGTAACGTTTCGCTGAATTTGTTGGCAAATTTTTTTTTTTTTTTTTTTTTTTTATAAAAGAGGGGGCAAACGAGCAGACGGGTCACCTGATGGAAAGCAATCACCGTCGCCCAGGGACACCTGCAAGACCCGGGGGATCACAAGTGCGTTGCCAGCCCTTTGAGGAACAGGAAGGCTCGCTTTTTAAAGATCCCTAAATTGTACCGCTCAGGGAATGCTGCAGCAGGAAGTTGGTTCCAGATCTTTACCGTGCGAGGAAAGAAATTGCGTTTAAAACGCACGGTGCTTGACTGCCAACCATCAAGATGTTGCGGATGGAAGGACAGACGGTTCCGCGAAGTACGGTAGTGAAATTTAGCCGCAGGCAGCAATCCGAAGAGTTCATCGGAGCACTCCCCATGATAGATACGGTACAGTATGCAGAGGGATGCTACATCCCTCCGCACAGCCAAAGAATCGAGCCTACCGGAAAGTGCCTGGTTATCGACAAATCGAGCAGCTCTGCGTTGGATGCGGTCAAATGGAAGGATTTGGTACTTAGGTGCCCCAGCCCAGAGATGAGAACAGTACTCCATATGCGGCCTAACCTGCGCCTTGTAGAGTTGAAGGCGATAGGCTGGCGAGAAGTACTGTCCCGCTCTATTGAGCACCCCCAATTTTTTAGAAGCTAATTTAGCTTTGCCTTCCAAATGACCACGGAACTGAACATCACTCGAAATGTCGACACCCAGGACCCCGATAGACAACTTGGCATCAAGGGGGGTACCTTCGAAACAAGGCGAAACAATAAAAGGATCCTTTTTTGTGGAGAACGCGCATACCTGTGTCTTTTGGGGATTAAACCGAACCAGGTTGAGTCTACCCCAATCCGAGACATGCTTCAGCATGATCTCAATTTGAGACACAAGTATGTTCCGGCTTTCAGTGACATGCTCCCTGGGTATGTTAGCGCTACCGGTATAAAGCGCATCCCCAGTACTGTCATCCGCATAGCAATGAATATTGGTGTCACCCAACATGTCATTGATATGCAGAAGAAATAACGTGGGGGACAGCACACAACCTTGTGGGACACCAGAATTCACAGGCTTTAAGTCGGAGCATGAGCCGTCAACTACGACTTTGATGCTCCGATCTGAAAGAAAACTGGCCACCCAAGAGCACAACATCCCAGGTATTCCGTACGCAGGAAGCTTGGAGAGCAGAGCTCTATGCCAAACCCGATCAAAGGCTTTCGCTATGTCCAAACTAACTGCCAGGGCTTCCCCTTTACTCTCAATTGCCATAGCCCATCGGTGCGTAAGATAAACTAAAAGATCACCAGCTGAGCGACCACGGCGAAAACCGTATTGGCGGTCACTAATCAGCTGGTGCTCCTCTAGATACCCTAAGAGCTGGCTGTTGATAACGGACTCCATTACCTTGGAGAGCAAAGAGGTGATAGCAATCGGTCTGTAGTTGGACGGGTCCGAGCGATCGCCCTTTTTAGGGATCGGATGCACAAGAGCTGTCTTCCACGCGCATGGGACAACGCCAGTAGAGTAGGAAAGCCGGAAAAGACGCGTAAGCACCGGCGCCAACTCAGGAGCACACGTCTTGAGCACAATTGGCGGGATTCCATCTGGTCCACTCGACTTATGGATGTCTAGAGCAAGGAGGGTTTTGCGGACGGTCTTATGCAAGAACCGAATGTTCTGCATAGCGTGAGCACACCGCGGGATAGTAGGCGGTGTATTACCCCCGTCATCCAAAGTCGAGTTAGATGCGAACAGAGAGCCTAGGAGATCGGCCTTTTCCTTTGCAGAATGGGCCGTGGTACCGCCATTCGCGCTCAATGGTGGAAAGGACGGCTGGCAGAAATTTCCAAGGACAGCCTTGGCGAGAGACCAGAATGCACGAGTACCCGAAGGAAGACGCATTAGCTTCTCGCCAATCCTGCCAATAAACGCAGATTTCGCTGAAGCGATAGTTGCCTTAAAAGACCTAGAGGCAGCATTAAGCTTCTTTTTGTATGCGCTAGTGTTGGGATCCCGAGACGCCACCGCGTTAATTTTCAATGAGGTGTTGATTTTCGCTTTGTTCGCAAATGAAATTTGTTCTAACTTCATATTTTTTTCCTAAATATTTCCAAAATTAGGATATCTATTGATTTTTTTGTTTCTATTTAGGAATAAAAACCTAGTCACTCCTACTATGCAACTAACTTTTTTTGTAAAAAAGACTTACTAGCAGTTTGACCTCAATCTCACCTGACGGAAAATGCATTTGAAGCAAAGGCCAGTTGTGCTGGAACTGAATTTGATATTCGAATTTGTTTCACTTTTATTCTTACAAATAACGGTTTTTACCACGGTTGTTGTATGAAAATTAGAAACGGTAGGATGGCGTGCTCAGTACAAACAAATGAAAAACGTTTCGTCTGCTTGCTCAAGTGTCATTCACCCCACCCTTATTTTGCAGGTGATTGTGTTTCGTGTCTGGCCAGTAGGTACGAGAAGTAGATGAATTTTAGGGAGGTTGCATACGGCGACTTTTTGTAGCGATGCAGTCGCGCATGTCGTGAATATGTCGCTCGACAGAAGCGATACAGTAGTGACTGTCGTCGCGATGTTTTGATTGGCATGTATAAGGCGGCTAATATTTTTTTTTTTTTTTTTTTTTTTTTTTTTTTATGTGAATAAGAAGGCAAACGAGCAAGTGGGTCACCTGATGGTAAATGATCACCACTGCCCATAGACACCCGCAACCCCGGAGGAATTATCGCGATCCCGGTATGCCAATATAGGATCGTGAATTTCAAACCAACTGGATTCGCTGCGATACTCATCAATATTTCGTGATATTATTGTTCGTATATTGTACTTCCATGCTGGTCTGGGAGCAAAGAAAAAGCATAGAATGTACCAGTTGCTTCTCTTCCCGCGCAGATGGTAAAAGCCCATCGAGGGAATGGGCGAATATCATAGGAATCATGTTATAGGCGATGTGGCTAGCAACCCATCACTATTTTGATTCCATTCTCCACCTATACGCTCACAATCTTGCTAAACGTGGCCTGTAGGTCTTGTCACCTTAGGCTCTGTCTACCCCGTAAGGGATAGAGACGTGATTTGTGTGTGTGTGTGTGAGTATATATATATCGTATGCAAACGCGGGACTGTATTGCTTCAGAATTGTGTTAAAGCGTGGCTGTTTCGAGCGACATCGGGTATGTAGAGTGAGGGGGCGCTGCATCGCGACTGTATCGATACAGTATCGCGACTGTATCGTTATGTTAATGATGTAGGGGTCCGATTTTCAAATTATTACTAGAAAGTTGTATAAAAAGTCTCTCACAATCATTCCGATATATATCAGCCGGTGGTTGGGTTGGTTTCACAGGGGGTGTAAATATTTTTATTGAAAAATCCGAAAAGTAAAGCTGTGACCGGGAATCGGACCCGGATCCTCGTCATTCCGTGATGCGTGCTATACCACTACTTCACCCAAAGCAGGTGTGTAGCCTCGAATTTTTCTATCTGTACCAGCTGTCACGTGACCTTGTTACTATGCGAATTTTTGTCGCCAAGCGTCAACTGTTTGAATGGTGAGTCTGTACGACACAATTACAAAGTCCCGTGGTACATCTACTGCTCACCAGGGACGAGAGAAGGCGCTGTTTTTCAAATGATAGATACTATCAAATGAATTAAGCATACTACTTCTTGTTCTTTAAAAATAAATGTTTCCATACATTTGTGGATTCCCAAAGTGTACAGCGTCCAAGGGGTAATTTAATATTAGATCTGAACGATGCAAAATTAGTACGGAAATGTGTGATCACACTAAACCTACCTGCTGGAATATTCTGGAATAATTCTGACACACACACACACAAATCACGTCTTTATCCCTTACGGGGTAGACAGAGCCTAAGGTAACAGGTAACTACAGGCCACATTTAGCAAGAATAATTCTGAGATCTTGTAAATATGTGTATTGCTACGAAATAATAGCTCAAATGAAATTTTCGACAATGACTAGATTAAATTCGACATTGCGACTGTACCGCGACTTCGCTACTAAATCGCTACAAAAAGTCGCCGTATGCGGCCTCTTTTACTGTTCATTTCTATCACGTCGTATTTTTAATGTCATTTACTTTTTATTTTGTGCTTTTCTTGTGGTTTCTTATTTGGCCGTAATTTTCACGATTCTTATTTCATAAAGTAGGTAACTTTAGTGAGTACGGTGGAATCATCAATCAAGAGATTTCATGGCTGAATTGCCATGGTACTATGTTGTAATAAATAGAGGTACACGCCAAGCCTGGTTCAGGACATGACAATATTTATTGTGAAAAGGTTCCACGAAGGTCATAGTATTATAGACCATTCCAGTCCATTTTAACGCTTTTGTAAGTGAAAAAGCCCCTCTATCGTCATCATCACTATCACTATCATCACTACATAGTATAAAATAAAGTCGCTTTTTCTGTCCCTATGTCCCTATGTCCCTATGTATGCTTATATCTTCAAAACTACACAACGGATTTTGATGCGGTTTTTTTAATAGGTAGAGTGATTCAAGATGAAGATACATAAAAACCTTCCTCTTGAATCGCTCTATCCATTAAAAAAACCGCATCAAAATCCGTTGTGTACTTATGAAGATATAAGCATACATAGGGACATAAGGACAGAGAAAGCGACTTTGTTTTATACTATGTAGTGATAATTACAGTTCCCGCGGAATAGCGATAAAATAATTCTTTGCAGATGAAGCCACGGGTAAAAGCTAGTTGGGAATACTTAAATTTAGGTAAGTAGCTAGTGACGTCCCCAACCCAGTAGGCCGATAAAGCGACGTTTTTCGCTACAGCGCTCGCTTAGGCCACTTCCTTTGGTTCCTTCCGCCGCGGTCTTACAAAACAATGCAAGTACGACTGAAAGTGCTGCCAACCCGACGACTAAAAAAACTGGCCCATTCGAGGTCGCGTACAAACATAATTCAAGTCTTTATGAAATGAAATGAAAATGAAATGAAATGCTTTATTCCAGACTTGTATCCATAATAGAAATCCCTTACGGGTTAAACAGAGTCTAAGGTAAAAAGGCTTAAAGCATGATTGGCGTATAGGTTGAAAGGGGAATTAAAATAGAGATGAGTTGCTGGCCGCATCGCCTATAACATGATTTCTACGATCCATTCCTCGATGGGCTTTTACCATCTGCGCGGGAAGAGAAGCAACTGATACATTCTACGTATTTTCTTTGCTCCCAGATCAGGATGGAAGTTAAAAAAATATCTCAAGTTATTTTAGTTACTGGCTGTTGCCCGCGACTTTGTCTGCGTAGAATTAAATTTGGATTCCAGGCATCTTGGGTTATCCTGACACATTAAAAAAATATCGTTATATTTCTACCAATTTACATTAAACCTTGATATATACCTACTTATATATGTACCTAGTATATGTACCTAGTGACAAGTATAGCCGGAAAAACGCTTGCAATAAAAATTTATATCGAAAAGTTATTTTTATCTTTATTTTATTACATGCTATCATAGCGGCCATGTTAAATAAAAAGTACACGTGTGAATTTCTCAAAAGTTGGTTTAGGACAAAAAGTTAAAAGATACTAGGTACCTAATCAAAATTAAAGTAAATTGAAAGTAGAATTTGGATATATCTTAGGAAATATTGTCTGATTACCTTGCTACATTCTATTGGAGAAGTGGGGTCTTCTGCTACAGGTATCTTGCATACCTACTAGGAGGTCCCTAACCTTCTCATTATGTACTTCTGAATGTTAAATAAATACATTTTCATTTTCATTTTCATAAAGAAACAGAGACAAATCACAGAAAAAAAAAACATTAAATACATGTACTGTCAAATTATTAAATAATTTTTATTTCTTCTTTTTTTATTTCTGTTTCTAATTAAAATTCGGTAACAGACTGACGAACAAACAGAATTTTAGTAATAGCCTCCTGTTGGTATCCTTTATACGGAATCCTAAATCCTGGCTATTTCGCTGCGGAATCCACTTTTGGTTGATGTTTTGGGCTTAATTAAATAAATATCTGAAGCCCGCAAACCGTGTTCAGCGAATTCAAATTGCTGGAAAATGCTGTAAGTACTTAATTAAAGGCAGATGCAGTAAGAGTTCTCAAATTGAATTAAGAGTTTTGAATGGATAGCGTTGCAATGCTTACGAAAAATCGTTTCCTACAGTAAAAACCTGTGGCCGTGCGAAGACTCATTACAGGTTTTAGCTGTAATTTTAGTATGGATATGACAGCGCGAACCTAAAGTGAATCGGAAATGAATCGCATTAAGACGTCATGTTAAAGCCCTGTTATTACATTGCTTTAACATGTACATGTGCCCTGTTATTACAGTGCTTTTGAATTTGTCTTCCATTTCAAGTTCTTTGAATGCATTTACGATGGCTTTGCTCTTGTACATACGTACATACATACATATATCACGTCTTTATCCCTTACGGGGTAGACAGAGCCTAAGGTATCAAAACCTTAAGGCCACGTTTAGCATGATTAAGGGCGTATAGCTGGAAAGGGAAATCAAAATAGTGATGGGTTGCTAGCCGCATCGCCTATAATTAAGATTCCTAAGACTTCCGCCCGTTCTCTCAATAAGCTTTTACCATCTGCGCGGGAAGAGAAGCAACTGCTACATTCTATGTTTTTTCTTTGCTCCCAGATCATGGAAGAATGCCCTTGTGTAATAATAAAATAGCCAGCACCCTAACTCACGGGTATTAAAAACATTTATCTCTCTTTGTGCACTTCTATGATACTCAAACAACTTGGAAAATTTCAAATTCCCAGTTAAAGTGGTTTAGGCTCTGAGTTGCCTGTCAGTCAGTTTATCATTCATTCAACATTAGGTTTAGATAAGAGTTAACATTTTATTAATTAATCACAATAAGCGCCACATTACAAAACATTGACTACAGATTACTAAAATAAGTACCTAGACACAAAACGTTCTAGAACAATACCACCCTCTATTGTACAGCTCTAACTTTGCGACAAAGTACAAATTTTGACGTATCTAAAATAAAAGGAAACTTAAAAATATTCCATCGCGAAAAACATGGTTCACATTTTAGGTTCCAAACTCTCAGTCATGCAATGAAGTTATTCTATACCATTTCGCAAACGAATTTACAAGTCAAAATAATTCTAAGGTTGCAACTTGCCAACTGCAGTGGGCGACTGCAATGTGCTTTTAGGTACTTAATTTTTCTGCTTCAACGTTCAGCGAAAATCATTTCAATTGAAAATGCAAACATTTTCCATCCAGCTATTTTTTTTTTGATCAAAATGGAGTTAAACTGAACATGACATCCTAGCCGAAATCAAAATATCCGTCTAATTATATTATACGCTTCCATGCTGGTCTGGGAGTAAAGAAAAAACATAGAAGCGACTGCCATTTGAATTACATAGCAACTTCAACAAGGCATTAGAAGACTCAAAATAGCCCGATGAAAAGTGTAATGGCGTAGTGGAGCTGATAAAATTGACAACGCCGAGGGCACTAGGGAAAAACTGACAGTCGGGTGTTTTTATTCAAATATTCGGCGATAGTCAAAACTACACGGTGTCTTTGAATTATTGTAGGAACCAATTTATCTTGCTGTCAGAGTAAAATTACATCTAACTATGCGTGTGTTAAAGTAATTAATTAATTCCTGAATTATTTAATTAATAACATAATTTCTTCCATGCTGGTCTGGGAGTAAAGAAAAAACGTAGAATTTACCAGTTGCTTCTCCTCCCGCGCAGACGGTAGACGGAGCCTAAGGTAACAAGACCTAAAGGCCACGTTTAGTATGATTGTGAGCGTATGCGTGTGGGAAAGGGAAATGAAAATAGTGTTGCTAGCCGCATCGCTTATACCGTGATTCCCAAGATTTTCATTGCCCCATCTGCGCGGGAACAAAAATATTTCTAGTACCTAGTAATTTTGGCTGTAAGCTGTAGCAATAAGGTAATTATTATTAATGGCTGTCGTGACCGAATTGCTAAAGGGTAAAAACATTTTAGACCAAATTATTAGTGGAGCCTGCACCACTGGCTGTTACAACTGTATACATTTAAACCACCAATTACAAGCGGTTAGCGCTAACAAATTTACATGAAATCGCTTCCTTGTTATATGTATGCTCGAAATTTAACTATGTTGAGGCTATTACAGTAATAATAGAGGAGGTGTACCATTCATAGGTGCATACAGTAGTGGTTAGAGAACCTGACCATGAAGTTAAACTTCCCGTAGGCTTATTACCAAACTCGCTCGCAATCGCCATCGTGTTCATTTTGACAGCTCTTGTATGAATCTGACAGCTAGCTGATTTCAATGCCCATACATGAACTGTCAAAATGAATACGATAGCGATTGCGAGCGAGTTAGGTAATAAGCTTACCGGATTCGATCCCGGGCGGGGCAGATATTAAGCATGAAAAATAAAATAATTAAAAAAGGAGGGGCCCCCGTGGCATAGTAGGTACCACAGACGCTGGCAGCATTCTCCCTTTGGACTGCGATACTAATACGCTGTCCAAGGAAGCTGCCAGCTCTGCATTTAGACCTTGCAAGTTTAATATGAATTTAAATATAATAATATTTATTTATTTAAGTATGTTTATCTGTTGCCTAGTTAGTACCCATAACACAAGCTGTGCTTAGTTTGGGACTAGTAGGTATTTATTATTATTATACTCGTACGTTCAAAGTTTGAAATATGAGTACCATCGTGTCCGACTGAAATATAAACAACTAGCTTTTGCCCGCGACTTCGTCCGCGCAGAATCAAAATTTGCGCTAAAACTTCTTCCTCTCTCTCATTGAAAATGTACAAAAACCTTCCAAATGCGCGTCGTACTTTAGCACGAAGGATTTCTTAACCTACCTACCTCAATGAAATAGATCCGTCTCTTGCATGGACATCCATTTCCATTATTTTTTATCCCATCCTTTTGTTCTGTGGCAGATTTGAAAAATCCCTTTGTATGACGCCTACATGATCTTCAAAGAACATGTCTACTAAATACAAAGTCTATATTTTGTATACCTTCCTTTTATCCCGTGGGAAAATTGGGAAATCCCTTTGTAGTGCACCTCTTTGATCATCAAGGAATACGTCTGCCAAATAGCAAGAAACTATATAAACTATAAGTGAATAATTGATTAAGTTTGCGACCAAAATTACATTGAATTTAAAACTTTTTCTTTTCCAAGTTGTTATCGTTAAAGAAACTACCCTAAAAATTCCGTGTCATAAAAAAGTCGTCCAAAATTATTAAAGTCACAAAAATAGAGTTCCCCTTTTACAACACATGAACTGACAAGTTGGACTAATATAGAAATTTGCGTGCGACTTTGCAGTGAAATATATCGAACCATAAAGCTCTGGGGCATAGAGGAATTAACCAGTAGATTAAGCAGGACACTTTATGAAATAAAAGGAAGTATAATGACCATGAGTTTGCGGCACTAGTTTTCGGAGCTATGGGGCCTTAGTTGGCAGGCACAAAAATATTAAAAGATTTATCAATACGTTTAGTGCTGGCCCACAGGTGATCCATGGGCTGGCGCTTACCTCTCTGAAAGGCTTGCAATAGCAATTCACAGCAGAGGTAATGCGCTTAGCGTGTTGGGGTCGATGTCTGTGACGGAATATCTTGACGAACGTATAAATTTACCATGTAGTTTTAGATTATTTAAATTTTTGCTTTACTCTTTAAATTATCTTAATTTACTGTGTTTCATGTTGTAAGTACTTACATATATTCATTAATATTATCATAAAGCGGCACGTTTATGATCATAATAAAAAAAGAAAATACTATAGTAAAAAGGTAGTTAGTATTCGTTACTAGTAGTTGAGTATTGGTTTGGTGTTGTGTTTCACCTAAGAGAGGAATTCTTAGCGTGTGGTACAATTAGATAGCCCGGGTACTCTACTGGCTTATTGTTCTATGCACTGGGGTAACTTGTTTCATATTTTACACGTGACCCGCGAAACGTGACAACTTGGTTACCCTAGTCACGTCAATTCAAATTGGAATATAGTTGTATGCATTTTTTTATCGGCACTCGGTCCAGTAAAATCAATTTTTGTTTGACAGCAATTATACAAAGACTCAAGCACTGTGTAGAGAGCAAAAAGTGCTCCATAAGCCGTATGATCTTTTTATCCCGACTGGGTGTGGCGACGGGCGGTCTTGTTTTTCGGTGTCGTGTGCTAATATCAGGCTGAATAGTGGTGATCAGGATATATTTTTTGCACTGCACAAAATTTACAAACGGTATTTTATATTGGCGAAATTGTCCGGACGTATAGTCTGCATCATCATCGAATTAATCGAACAGCATCCACTGCTGAAGATAATCCGTCCTGCTGGATCTCGAAGATCTGTAGCGACCCTAGCGCCACCTAGTTGGCCTCTACATAACTACTACGCCACACGAGTAGCTAGCGCCAGTTCTAAATGACAGCTGTCACATCGTTCTACATGCCGCTTACGAAGTTTCTCAACGCGGCTGCATAAATAAAACTTCCAACTCTCTTCCTTCGGACTTCGGTCCCCAGGCATATCATCTGCCTGGAGAGAGATCTCTCTATTGCGGCCTCCCCACAGATCCATACATTATTTTATTATCCTAATAAATAATGATAAATATGAAAGTTCAGCTCGAAGTTCAGCTTCATTCAACTCGCCACCTGCATCCACTGGTTGCCACAGCTTTGACGTCGGTCCACCTAGTAGGAGGCCTGCCAACACTGCACCTTCCTTATAAAATAAAAAAAAAGTAGATGAAATTTGGCACAGAGATCATTATACTCTGAAATAGTACATAAGCTATTTTTTTTCACTGAAATTGAGTAATACTCGAGCGATATGCATACCTATAAAATTATTCTTGGCAACAGCTATAATGATATACATATAAAAAAAAACAATCAACAAGCATCTATGGGGTATTTTGACGTTTAAAATCACGCGAATGACATTGAACCCAAGTCTACTGAATCGAATTTTTTCGGTCAACTCAGCTACTTAACCTCTACTACCGCATAATTTGCGTTAGTATTAGTGGGCGACAAAATGAAAGCAAAGGTCAGCGACTGCCATTTGAATTACGTGGCAATTTCAACAAGGCATTAGAAGACCCAAAATAGCCCGATGAAAAGTGTAATGGCGTAGTGGAGCTGATAACATTGACAACGCCGAGGGCACTAGGGAAAAACTGACAGTCGGGTGTTTTTATTCAAATATTCGGCAACATTAAAAATTACACGGTGTTTTTGAATTAGTATACGAGTCAATTTATGCGTGTGTTAATGTAATTAATTAATTTCTGAATTATTTAATTAAAAACATTTTTTTTCATGACTAGATAAATTTATTAGTGAAAAAAATACAAAAAGTCAATTAAAAACAAATTAAAAACTAAACTAAAACAAATCTTAAAATAAAATAATTAAAAAAGAAGTGGCCCCCGTGGCATAGTTTCACAGACGCTGGCAGCGTTCCCCGTTTGAACAGCGATACTAATACGCTGTCCAAGGAAGCTCCAGCTCTGTGGTCACCCGTAGCGTCTATTAGCCTCATTGAAATATCTCTCTCAACGTCTCAACACCGAAAGGGACAAAGTTATATTCGGTGCTGAGACCCCTATATTTATTTATCTTGCCCAATTCGGCCGTTTCTGCAGCTGCAGCAGTATCATTTAGTATTTATTCATCGTTATATTTCTATGAAAGGAATGAATGGTCTACTTATAATAAAATAGACCAATAAAACGCCTTCTTATCTGGCTAGTCTTAAATTTTTAGACCCTTGGAACATCGGATTGGTTTAATCGGCACTTTCGGCTTAATTCACGTAATACGGAATTCCAGGAATCCGAAGTTTTTTGTATACATGACTTGATACTTAGTATTAAAAAATGTTTATTTAATAGGATACAAAATGGAATTAAAACAAATTAAACAATTAAATTAAAAACGAATTAAAAACTAAAGTAAAACTGATCTTAAAATAAAATAATTAAAAAAGGAGTGGCCCCCGTGGCATAGTTTCACAGACGCTGGCAGCATTCCCTCTTTGGACAGCCGAGCGATACTAATACGCTGTCCAAGAAAGCTGCCAGCACTCGTAGCGTCTATTAGCCTCTTCGAAATATCTTTGAATACTTTAGAATTGACTTTTGTTGATTGTATTTGAATTGTCAGGTTACGCATTTAAATACGAATTGTTAATCCAACCTATGTCCAGGAGAGAAATGTATTTATGTACCACCGTAACGGTAGAACCCTATAACAATATGGTAACGTATCCCTTGAGTTCGAGTGACCTACGGTGATTTGTGAATACATTACCCTCACTGTACTTCTACATAACACCACTGGAAAATGATTTACTTCTGATACTGTCGAATGATTCCTAACCCATCGTGGAACCTTGTCGTAGTAAGTGACATAGTGAATTTGTAAAGTCAAATTGAATTTATAAAGAAAATCATTGTGAAGTTTACTGCGAGAACGTTTTATGGTGGGTTAGTTCAATTAAAGCTCGAAATGACTGCAATTGCAAACGGTAACATGCACCATCAACGAAAGCCTTGTATTAGGTGAAAAACTTAAGTAAATTACCTGTTGTATGTAGAGACGGATATGGGACTTAAGTCATTTTTCTAATTTGGAACATCAATATTTGTCTATACGCACACATTTTTTTCACCTATATTAAAAGTTGGATTAACTTTTTCTTGTCTATAATTGCTTTGGTTGCGTTGTCTCGGGTCACTCTTTAAATTATTTATTTGGTCATCTACTAAGCATGTTGGAATAATGTGACACAGCATTTTCTTCTAATAAACTGTATTAATTTTGTTCTCTCACTGACGGGACAGAATAACGAAAAAAAAATGATCCACACAAAATGTTAAATGTAAAACATTTCTTCCATGCCGGTCCGGGGGTAGAAAAAACATAGAATGTACCGGTTGCTTCTCTTCCCGCGCAGACGGTAAAATCCCATCGAGGGAATGGGCGAAAACCTTAGAAATCACGTTAAAGGCGATGCGGATAGCAACGTATCACTATTTTGATTCCCCTTTCCACCTATACGCCTGCCCACTATCATGCAATTGCAATCAAATACATTTTCACATTTTCTTACCTTAGGCTCCGTCTACCCCGTAAGGGATAAAGACGTGATTTATGTATGTATGTTTGTAACATTTGTATAAATTCATTTAGGTAAAGAGACATTTTTAGAAGAGCTATGCTCGGAGTCTCTCTGAAGGACAGGATTCATAACGAATACATCCGACAGAGAACCAAAGTTACCGACATAGCTCAAAGAATTAGCAAGCTGGAGTGGCAGTGGGCCGGCCATATCTCGCGAAGAACCGACAACCGCTGGGGTAAACGTGTTCTTGAGTGGAGACCGCGACTTGGCAAACGTAGTGTAGGACGCCCTCCGGCCAGGTGGGATGACGATCTGCGAAAGACTGCAGGCAGATGCTGGATGCGTCAAGCTAAAGACAGGGCGCTATGGCGCTCATTAGGGGAGGCCTATGTCCAGCAGTGGACTAACATAGGCTGATGATGATGATGATGATGAAAGAGACATTTTGTGAATGCAACCCACGTGCATTATTAGAAAACATGTACAGCCGACAGCAAAAGTCACTCGGTTATGTTAATTTGATCCTTTGTGCAATTATTCTAGTGATTTATGATGGAAAAAAACATGTTACACGGTGGGCGCGCCACACGCCAGCTACCGGGACCGGCGAAGCTCAACTTATATCGCTTAATATTATACTGACGAGCATAAATAACGGGTCACTTCCCATTAAAAATTGTGCGAAGAGTGACCTTTTATGTTTGCTTTCATCATAAATCCTCTAGCGTCCTAGGTCCTGACATTATTTAACATTAATTACTCAAGATCTAGAAACTCGCCAGTTTTGTTTTTTTGGAGTTTATTTCCGCAAAATTTAAATTACCGCAGACACCATGATTCACATGCTAAACGTGGCCGTGGTACGTGGCGTTGTTTAGGCTCTGTATACCCCGTAAGGGATAAAGACGTGATGTATGTATGTATGTATAATTCACAACGAAGACAGAATAAGGAATATTGCGATAAGAGATCGAGCTGGTGTGAAAGAAGATATAGTTACTAATTTCTAAATGTCTATGAAAATTAGAACACATAGAAAAATCCGAAAAGTAAAGCTATGGCCGGGAATCGAACCCGGATCCTCGTCATTCCGTGACGCGTGCTATACCCCTACACCACCCATAGCAGATAGCATATAGTTACTAGTATAGAAAAAAGTATGCTTAGTTGGTTTGGTCACGTAAGGAGGATGGATGAAGGTAGAGTAACTAAACAGATCTATATGGGGAGTGTGAATAGATGCGTTGGGAGGGGAAGGCCTAGACGGACGTTCCGGGACCAAATAGGAGACGTTTTGAATAAAAGGTCTGGTCAGAAGTAGAAACCGGCATGTATGAAGAGATTGATAAGTGTAGATGAAGCGGGAGAGGTTTGTCAGGATGGTAGGAAGTGGAACAAAGTAGTTTCTGCCTACCCCTATGGGAAAGAGGCGTGACGGTGTGTATGCATGTATGTAATTTTAATTGGACAAGTTGTTCTTTATAAAGTACGAGAGGATTACTACTATACTTACTAACAATGTTGTTTATAATTATGTATTTTAAAATATTTTGAGGTATCGTTTCGCAAAGTTGGTTCACGAACGACCGCGCTGAAATCAGGGGACGACTCCGAAATTTGAATTTCGAAGTTCATACGTATAAATACTGTCCCTCTCGCTCTTCAATTAATGACCATAGTGTGAGTGGAACTGCAAGAAACGAACTTCGAAAATTGAATGTCGGAGTATAAATAAGGCCAGAAGCGATTTTAAAATCCAATAAGGAATTAACGAAACGAACAATGAGTATAATTTTAATTCGGCTTTACCTAAGAAATTGGTAATCTCATTCGCTTGATTTTAATTAAGTCTGTGAAAATTTCACGTTTGTTTCAAAAACAAATGATGTTCGATTAAACAAATTAACGAGGCAAAATAGTTTCTGAAGATTGAGACACCTTTACTTTCATTAATACGAAATTTTTCACCACACAAGTGACTCAGATTCAATAGTGTAAAGAAAACAGGCGAACTACAATTTTAAATGAGAACGCAACGAGGAAACTTAACAAGAAGTTTTATTAAAAGAAGTTAAGAGCTTGGAAAGCGTCTTAACTTTAACTATAAAAGTTCGTTAAGAATATCAGATTACCTTTGCAGGTATTGGAAGTAAACCTATTGCCAACGGGTGATTAGATCACTTTTATATTATACCGTTTGCTGCAATACAGCTGAAGCTGTGTTTATGAATGGGTTCAAATTAAACAGAGGATGATTATGATGTTGTATCTAATAAATTGCATTTCTCCCATGCTGGTCTGGCAGCAAAGAAAAAAACATAGAATGTACCAATTGCTTCTCTACCCGCGCAGATGGTTAAAACCCATCGGGGGAATCAGCGAAAATCATAGGAATCATGATATAGGCGATGAGGCTAGCAACCCATCACTATTTTGATTCCATTTTCCACCTATACGCCCACAATGTTGCTAAATGTGGCCTGTAGGTACCTGTTACCTTAGGCTCTGTCTACCCCGTAAGACGTAAGACTAGGTCACAAGATTGAGCTACTCGTATTTAAAATTTTTCACCACTTTCGAGTGGTATTTTCACACATGTGCTTTCAAAAATCGGGTCCTAGCATGAAAGCGCAACAAATGTACATCCATATTTATTTTTCATAATCCAAATGTTTATTATACAAAGTACTTCTCGTTCAAACTGAATAACAGGATTAAAAGTTACACAAGATACTGAAGTAACGACGGCAAGTCTCAAACGTCACTCGAAAGCATGTCAAGTGGGCTTCCAGCGGGGAAATCTCAATTCCCCGGAGACTTCCCAACAGAATGATAGCTGTATATCGTATATCGATACCCGTGGGTGCCTCCGGGTGGGTGTTTTATAATGTGGAACAGAGATAAATTTTAATACGTGTTACCTTCGTAAAATAAAACAGTAGCTAATAAAAATAGATCTGATATTTGAGAAAAACTACTCAGAGGCTTTAAGAATTTTAGATTTAGTCTTTGTCTTTTTATCTATTTGGCAATGCTTGGTTAGAAATAACAGGGGCCTTACTATGACGTCTTAATGCAATTTAATTCCATACTAAAAATTTACAACTAAAACCTGAACTGAGTCGGAATATAATCTAGTTAAGACGTCATGGTAAGGCCCCTGAAAGGATTTTCATAGACATTTCACTCTAGTGTAGACTTGGCGTTTCGCTCGCGGTAGTTTCGTGAGCCACGTGCACACAGTGGTATTTGGTTACTGTATCGTGAAACCGTTACAGTTACAGCTCACAGATTAGTATCTACCCAGCTTAATATTCGGTGAATTTTTAACCGTAGTACCGTTATCAAAATAGTTGTATTAAAAATGAAATTTTTACCCCATCCCTTGCCAAAGACTTTAAATCGGCGTGAACTACGAGAGCATTTCAAAACGCTAACCCTAAAACGGACCCTGTTGTTTATGATAGCCTTTAGAGGGGTTTTATTGCAGTCAGCCCATTGTGTTAGTTGTGATATATCGCAAACGGGCCAATAGGTACTGCGTAGGGATGTTCAACGGTACGTTGGTATCGATAAAGTATCGAGCAACGATGTATCGATGACTATTATTATATTAGTTTCACTTGCAGTACCTACAGTGCGGAAATACAGGAATTTATGGTACTTTTGAGCATAGTTGAAGATTCGTTTTTTTTTCAAGACTCTCATGTCGATTTTTTTTCACGCTGTTTATTTGTGCTTTAGCTGTACGATTAAAATTTCTGGCCGGTCGAATATCCAGTGGTCAAATTAGTAATTAAATCGGTCTGCAACTGACGAGGATAAAAAACATTACTACACATAGTTTTTCATTTTTGTTTGATATATTTTTTAAAATAATTATGTCGGTGACATAATAATTACCTATGTAGACTTACGTGTTGGAGCAGTGAGTGGGTGGGTTTTTGCACGAATACATCAACGTGTCGCGCAGATACAGTTATCTTACACGTAAGGTCACATAGAAACAGGTCAATAAAATTTATTGTTTGTTTTGATACCGCGTCATTGCGAAAACGATTCCAGATCAAAACTGTTTCATCGAAACACAAGTGTGGAGGATAAACTCCTTTTTACTGCCAAAATGTATTTTATAGCTGGCAGTTGTAAATCTTGTGACAGCAGCATCTCGGATCATTTTTTATAACTGGATTCTGTTCCTTACGAGCCACTGTGGAAGGTGCTGCTTGCACGAGGTTATTCATCTTATGTAGCTCTATTCCTATACTTATTAAAAACCAGGAGGAGGGGAAGGCCTAGACGGACGTTTCGAGACCTAATAGGAGACGTTTTGGAAAAAGGTAAGGTCAGGAGTACCCGAAACCGACGAGCGTGTATGAAGAGATTGATGAATGTGGATGAAGCGAAAGAAGTATGTCAGGATCGTAGCAAGTGGAACAAAATAGTCTCTGCCTACCCCTGTGGGAAAGAGGCGTGACGGTATGTATGTATGTATGTGTATGTATTAAAAACCAGTTCATCATTATAAGTTGCTTTCATTTGTAATATACAGTCCACTAATTCGCCACAACAAGTATCGAGTAACTTCGTCTCCATTTGTATCGGAACAGCCCAACACTACGCAGAGCTGGCTACTGCTATCGGCAGTAAGTCTTCATTTTCTGTATATTGAAATCGTGACTTGTTTGAACAAATTTTCAAAACGGCCCGTTAACAAGATGGTTACGTTTTATTGGGCTTTACGACTACTTACGTTTTATACTGATAAGTTTTCTTTTATTTCTAGCGGTAGTTTATGGATAGGTAGAGGTAGGTGTCTTTTACTAGAGAGGTGTACTACCAATTTGTTATAGGACCTCGTGCAAGGTCCCTTCGGATCACTACTACTGTTACCAAGCAGCAGTGCTTGCGGTGTTTAGTTCCAGCGTGGACGTAGGACGGCCGGTGACATTGCTGACAATTCAGATACTTAATTTATCCTAGCCCTCTAGGCTAGCAATCTGTGATGCTCTGGTGTTGCGAATGGCCATAGGCATTAGCGATTAGTAACCGTCTGGTAAACCATCTGCTCGTTTGCCATTTTTTGACCACCCGCACGGTGTAGAGTTCAAAAATTTAGGTTATAGAAAACTGCTCTTGCTCCTGGTAAAGAAATATAATGCAAAAAAACTCAAATCTGCGTCTCGGGGGCTCAAACCCACGATCCTCTACTTGAAAGGCTATGAGTTGAAATAGGCCACCACAACTTTTAGCGCGAATAGCATGATGAATAAAAAACCTCGAAGCTCCTTTTTCGAACTTGGTTAAAAAACAAAAGTGAATCACCTACATAATTTATTCGGTAAGGCAAACACTAAACAAGTCTACTACGTATTCGTTCGTGTACCTGCAGTCGTCGTAAGCTTGTCCACGCCGCGGACGTTAAAACTATCATTCTAAAACTTGCTAATAATCGAAAATCTAGCACGTTGTGGACATTATATAATATCAAAGATGTGATCTTGACGTGAAGAACCCTGAAAAGTTACAAATCATATCGACTCCTTCGGATATTAGCCATGGTTAATTTGTAAATAAGCTAACCTAAGGTTGCTAGGTTGGGTGGGCAGGACACATAGCACGGAGGACGGATGACCGATGGGGTCGAAAGGTCCTTGAGTGGAGACCACGCACCGGCAAGCGCAGCGTGGGACGTCCACCCACAAGGTGGACCGATGACCTCATTATGATCGGAGGATCGCGCTGGATGCAAGCCGCTTCAAACCGGTCTTATTGGAGATCTAAAGGAGAGGCCTATATCTAGCAGTGGACTTGTAATGGCTGACATGATGATGATGATGAGGTTGCCTAGGGTGCACTGGCCTGGGGTACCTGATACTCGTCACCATACAGGGCAACAGTAATTCATATTTGTCATTCGTCATTGATTTGGGTTAAGACCCACCATACCTCCGGCACTACCCCTGGGAGTATGGTGAGACTGAACTACACCACCGTAATGCTGTAAGCTACGGAGTATTAGGTAGGAAGCCACCCAGGAATAGGAGCCCCGCTGCGGGGCTCCGTCGTTTTTTTTTTCAAATCAATTTCTCAAATCCCAGCACTACTATGGTGGTTTGGTTCAGCCCCACCCCACCCCCAGGGGAAGTGCCCAGAGTATGGCGGGTCTGAAGGGATTAATTTATGTCAATAAGATTTGTAACTATGTGAAACGTGGGTAAGAATTGATCAGTGTCTATTGCGACATCAGAAAAGTATTTGGTGGACTGTGTAAATCATTCAGTGTGATTCTAGTTCTTACAAATGATAGCCCGATAGACTGTGATAAGCAAGGACAGCTTACTGTGTAACATCGATGACTTAAGTGTGTAACTTTATGTCAGAGAAATCACAAGCTGATGGCGCAATTGTTTTAGCAATGGGACCTTTAATTCATCGGCCAAGATTGCCAAATAGACCGGTAAATGCTATTTTTTACTGTATTATGAGCCGCTATCTCGACTGATGGAAAGTGTAGATTAAGGTGTTCATGTTAAAGCTTTTATTTCACTCGCAATTATTGTTTGTTAGTTGGCTTAACGTTAAAAACTCCACATAAAACATACGCGACAACTAGCTCTGTCAGTGGAGAGGTTTGGCAGAACAGCGTTCTGAGTCACCAAAGTTTACGATTTTGAGGAGCAGCGTTTAGCGGATCTCGACGCTAAACGTGATGAATTGAAAACTGACCAGCCTGTTGCCATTCGCTATCATTATGCCAACGGTTTCTTATCTTATCTTATCTTAGTCTAGGGGTCCTTACGGATACACTTCGACCCATTCGTGGATCTTTTGTGTAATTACCTCTCCTTCACACTATTCCATCGCTTTTACCACCTCATTCATGCCAACGGTTTGCTCATATGCCTTCATTGTGCGGAAGGTTTCACCTCGGACATGGGTTACACGAGCCTTTGGGCGCACGAGTGTCAAACTGACTAGGAGTTGAAGTGGTTGCCATGGCCGAAGTCGGTTGAACGGACCATATTAGGTGAGACCTTATACGTTTTTCATCTATTTTCAGGCGACATTGACCTTGAATAATTGCGGTGCCGCAAAAAATATTCAAGTGAAAATAAATCGAAATCAAAATTAAATGGTTTGCAATTGTAACTCCAGGTGCAATCATAAGCTTGGTTAGGTGTAACTTTGAACACTTCAGGTGTTCATTTAACCTAATCACCTATTGAAAAATCCTACTAATATTATAAATGCCAATGTTTGTAATTGAGTGATTGAGATTGTGTATGTTTGTTCCTTCTCCACGCTGAATCGACTAAACGGATTTGGATAAAATTTAGAACGGAGGTAGCTGGTACTCTAGACTATAATATACTACTTTTTATCTCGGAAAATTGCATACCAAGTTCCCGTAGGAAAGCGTGAAACGAATACTTTGCAAACGAAGTCACTGGCATCAGCTAGTTCCAGAATAATTCAAAGACACCTTATAATAGATAGATTTATGCCAAGTAAAATGGAATGGCAATTTGTGCTACATCCTCAATGATGAGTCATTCTTGTTCATTTTGACGTCTGTATTTACACAATGTAGTGTCGAATGTTAACAATGATGACAATTAAAAAATCTGATTCTGATTCTGATTCATGGGCAATAAGCCTGTTGTTCTGATGTTGTACCACTTGTGTTCCAGTGCGCAGCCGGGCGCGCAGCATGGCAGGAGGCGGCGGCGATGTCGGTGGGCGGCGGCGGCGCCGGCGCGGGCGGCGCGGCGCGGCGCTGCTCCGTGCTCGGGGACCACCCCGGGGCGCGGCGCGACCAGCGCGGGAAGTGGCACAGGAACAACCGGGTATGACTACAAGCTGAAGTAAAGCCAAGCCAAAATAAAGAACGTAAACACACGTTCAGGGGTTTTTAATAATTCCAAGCTGGTTTGGAAGCGAAGAAAAAACATAGGATGTACCAGGTGCTTCTCATCCCGCACATGTATGTGGAATGGAACGTAACAGTGTGAAGGTGACGGACGATATTATGAGCGAGGCGATGAATATTCGATTTGAAGAATGAGATGACGTACTATGTAAGATGTTTAGGATTTAGTTACATTGAGTCTGCGGTACGATTTCAACATGTAAATATCAAAAGAACGAAATAATAAAATATACTTTAACGGTGACTAAATTGGCATTTCTTATTAATTTAGTCCCACATGTATGAATGTATGAAATAACTCTCTATTCTGATCGTTGTCGTCTGTACTGTATTAGAAAACGATGATGCGTCGGAAGAATCTGGATCAGCCGTATTTATAACAAAACTATTTATTGTACTAGCTGTTGCCCGCGACTTCGTCCGCGTGTGTTTTTGTGATACTTACGGCTTTTCTCGATATCAAAATTATTATTATTATGACTATTAACTTCGTCACGGGAACCACTGAAAGTGTGTACGAAAGTATAGAGATACTTTTAGAATTACGTAATGAAAATAATAATTTGCGACACGGAATCTTGAAAAAAAACAGGTGTAAACTGGTTAATGACTCATCACATTTATTTATACCTTATTTTACAAATAGTTTTATTTATAGTTTTGTTTATAGTTTCTTTATTCAAAAAAGCTAAGTACAGTTTTAGTTACATCACTATTAATTTCGCCAAACTATGATAGACTACAGGCCCACGTACAAAAAATGTGGGTCATATGAACCACCAGGTGACGTATATAGGACGATATAAGAGCATAAAATAATAAGATTCAACACTATGCCGTCACTTGTAAGCTGTCCAACTGGGTGCTGGTGAGAATTCAAAAGTGCAGGTAGAGTGAGTACATTTTGGTCATATGATCATGTACGGCATTTTTACCATCGATAGATCCATGAAAAATAATAAGAAAGCGCGCAGTGCCGTAAAAAAATGGTGAGCCACAAAGTCGATATTTTCTTTTGATTTTCTGACAATTTCGAGGGTAAATTTGGTCATTTGATTCTGTACGGCATCAGTTTCATACTGTTTCAATACAGCTTCTAATCCATTATTCCGCAACGCCGTACAAAAATTGTGCGACAAGGGGACAAAATCGAGGGTTGCAACCCCCTCTTTTTCCGTGGTCCGGGGGGTGATTTGACACAACATAAAATTAATTTATTTTGGAAGTATTTTATGCATAGATAATATTTTTTTACATGCCGTACATTTTCGTTGGTCCAAAGGTTTGTAGGGAAAAAACACTAAAGGAACGAACCCATAGAACGAAATGTATGAAAAAAATGGTCTGCATTAAAATGTACGGCATAATTTTTTCCTAATTTATTTATCTTAATACTATATAAAACAAGGGAAAAATTTAGAAAATTGCTATGTTCTATTAATCTATGAATATTTAAACTTTTGCAAATTCAGTTTTTGTATTTCTCTATAATTTTTTTTAGAACAGTTTCTTTTGAACGGCACTACTATATAACAGTTGTATTTTAGAATATCATGTTAAAAAAAAAGTTGCCGTACAGAGTCAAATGATTTTACAGCTTTATAAATCAAGTATACCATGAAATTAAGATAATCATTCAAATGAACAATAATTTTTTGACGGCATTATTTGTAATAGTACTTTTGAGTGCTAGATAATGTTTTGGAACCGAAGCCGTACTGTTTCAAATCACCCCCCGGACCACGGAAAAAGAGGGGGTTGCAACCCTCGATTTTGTCCCCTTGTCGCACAATTTTTGTACGGCGTTGCGGAATAATGGATTAGAAGCTGTATTGAAACAGTATGAAACTGATGCCGTACAGAATCAAATGACCAAATTTACCCTCGAAATTGTCAGAAAATCAAAAGAAAATATCGACTTTGTGGCTCACCATTTTTTTACGGCACTACGCGCTTTCTTATTATTTTTCATGGATCTATCGATGGTAAAAATGCCGTACATGATCATATGACCAAAATGTACTCACTCTACCTGCACTTTTGAATTCTCACCAGCACCCAGTTGGACAGCTTACAAGTGACGGCATAGTGTTGAATCTTATTATTTTATGCTCTTATATCGTCCTATATACGTCACCTGGTGGTTCATATGACCCACATTTTTTGTACGTGGGCCTGTAGTCTATGACGCTTATTGGCGAATACTGCGCTCACTTTAACGATATTTATTTGTACCCTGATTAATTTAAAAAATTAAATCTATTCTAACCAAATAATACATAAATGTTTACCTGTTTTTACCTTACGACTAACAATTCATTGACTAATCTGTTTTCTGTTTTAATTAATATTTTGCGACTCAATTTTTTCTAGCAGAAGCTTTTTTAATTTATTTTCTTGGCTTAAGTACGTAATTACAGATTATTAACACTTATTATCATTCTACAAATTAATTACCTACAGGGGCCTTGCCATTATGTCTTAATGCGATTCAGTTTAGGTTCGCTCGCTGTCAGATTCATACTAAAAACACCAACTTTTCACAATAAAATTCTGACATGTTCGTAGCGCAGGCGTAAACGCGCCCTTTTATAGGCAAAGGTACTAAGACCATACAGCCAAGCGTTTCACGCCACCCTCATAATAATTATCAGGTTTTCAAATAAGAGTGCGTTCGAAAACATAAATAATAAAAACCAAGTAACGGTATTGCATATTGAACTTTAGGTGTTGGGTAAAGAACACAATTTAGGACGCCAATTTAGGTTGATTTAGGTTTGACAAAAATGACTTCGTTGAAAAAAATACCTGTAAAGCATGTAACTATTTTATTAATGTTTTTTCACAATTGACACACTTTTCCGCTTATATGTCTTATGTACATTAGTATCTATCTATTTTCTTCGTAGTATTATTTTGTTTGTAATTATTACCAACTACTTATACCGAGAAAAGCTGATTTTCTTGAGTTCCACTATTTTGTGCGTAATCACCTCAAAAATCAAATTTCAAGAAAACTGAGAAATTATATTTACCTGTGTTAAATTGGAAGTATTATACAGCAATTTTAAAAGGTTACACTTCATTGGTTTTTATTATATAGGTGTATGAAGTTAATTAATTTTAAACACAAAACCCTCTTTTTTGCGTCTCTGGATGAGATTTAAAAAAAATGCTAAAACAGGTATTTCTTTATTTTTATTACTTAGTATTTATTCTGAGTTTCATGGTTCTAGAATAATCTAATTTTCTTTTTTCATACAAACTTTAACCCCCCTTTTCACCCCCTTTTTCCAAAATTTTCCAAAATTTCTGTAGCCTATATCCTATTCTGAATTTATTGAAATCGATTTGTGAACATTTCATCAATATCCGTTCAGTAGTTTTTACGTGATGCTCAGTCAAACAAACAAACAAACAAACAAACAAAAATTTTAAAAATGGTTTTAATATGTTCAGTTACCGATTTTAAGTCACCCTGGTCGGTTTTTTTTTTTAAATCTTCAATGTACAGATTTTTTGGTCTCAACGATTTTATTATATGTATAGATTATTAATCCAAACACGAATGAGCTTGTTTGCCCAGTCATTTAAGGTTAGATTAGGTAAGAATCTCGGAATTCGAGATACCCAGCTGTAAGTCTGTAAATACTTGTATATTGACACCCTAAAAGTTGTCTCAAAACCTACATATGGTAGGGTGTGCGCAACTATTAAATTTCAAGGTCAAAGGTCACAAAAATCGGTTTTTTGCGCTTTTTTTGTAAATATCTCATTTCCTACGGGTTTTTGCTATTTGTTATTATTGACGATATTGTAGAATACAAAATTCCCTACAAATTTTGTTTAAATTTTTTTTTTATACGGTGAACCGTTTTCGAGATAGAGGGCGGAGAGCGCGCGGTCTCAGCACTTCAGGTCAACCGGTGCCTCCGGTCGAAAACGCGCCATATATAGTTGATGAACTATCGATATATCAATTATATTATATTTTATCATTTTTTTTCCTAACCTATCCACTTTTTATTCAGTACTAGCTGACCCGGCGAACTTTGTTCCGCCTTAAATTTGAAAAATTCCAGTGGTTTGGGCTGTGCTATCCCGCGGGAACTATGCATTTTTTCGGAATAAAAACTATCCTATGTCCTTTCCCGGAACTCAAACTATCTGTATACCAAATTTCAACTAAATCGGCCCAGCGCAATTACATGGGCAGGTAAGTGTTGTTAATTAATACTCAATAAAAAGTGTATAAATGCGAAAGTAACTTTGTCTGTCTGTTACCTTTTCACGCTTAAACCGCAGGGCCGATTTAGTTGAAATTTGGTATACAGATAGTTTGAGTCCCGGGAAAGGACATAGGATAGTTTTTATCCCGGAAAATTGCATAGTTCCCGCGGGATAGCACAGCCCAAACCACTGGAATTTTTCAAATTTAAGGCGGAACAAAGTTCGCCGGGTTAGCTAGTACTGAATAAAAAGTGGATAGGTTAGGAAAAAAAATGATAAAATATAATATAATTGATATATCGATAGTTCATCAACTATATATGGCGCGTTTTCGACCGGAGGCACCGGTTGACCTGAAGTGCTGAGACCGCGCGCTCTCCGCCCTCTATCTCGAAAACGGTTCACCGTATAAAAAAAATTTTTAAACAAAATTTGTAGGGAATTTTGTATTCTACAATATCGTCAATAATAACAAATAGCAAAAACCCGTAGGAAATGAGATATTTACAAAAAAAGCGCAAAAAAACGATTTTTGTGACCTTTGACCTTGAAATTTAATAGTTGCGCACACCCTACCATATGTAGGTTTTGAGACAACTTTTAGGGTGTCAATATACAAGTATTTACTGATTTACAGCCGGGTATCTCGAATTCCGAGGTGAACTTGCTATAATGACTGGACCATGTTTACAAAATGGCCGATCAAACTTTGACAACTACGGCGGTTCCGACTGCTTTCCTGTACCACGAATCACGCAACAGCTGTTGTCGACCAACTGACGCCATGTACGCGAGGATTCAAGTTCCGGATTTAGAACCAATTGATAAAAATAAAGTTAAAATTTCACTTAATGAATACAGTAGACAAACCTCACGATACTCAGGGGTCAGTGATACCAAAGGCACATTAGACTGTCAGTATTATGGTGATACTGTTATGTCAGGATCATGGATTTTTAAACAACTGAATTCCCTGCGATACGCATCAATATTTCGTGATATGCGTAGATCACACTGTATTATTTACAATCAAACTAATCAAGGAAAACAGAGTAACCACGCGTAACTTTATGTCATTTAAAAATCACACATCAAGCAAAGCGATTTTAATTTAATTCGCGTCATGCTTACGTTATACGTAATCAGAATACACGGCACCGAAAACATTCAGATGCAAAACGATCTTAAAATCATAAATCTTCACATAAGCATCATAAAACCGATCATTATTCCAACACAGCGGATTCATCGAGAATTTAAAAAGTCGAGTCATTCATGGAGCCACTTGTTTTGGCTCAGGTTGCTCCGCTGAGTCATCAATCTTCGCTTGTGAATGGCCTGAGTGGAACTGAGTGCTCTTGAAAAATCTGACTGGACGCGTGTCAGAAGTAGCTGTTGGAAGGGATTTGATTCCATGTATTAACGATTCTCCAGACGCTCGCATTATTTCAAGCACTTACAGATTACAATTGATGACTTAGGGCCTGTTTCGCCACTCTTTATTATTATTAAGTTTCTGACTTAGAAAAGTGTCAGATATCTATGATGCCGTCTGTATCTTAAAATATAAGATTCTGGCGCTTAAAATATCAGAAACTTATCCTATTATAACTATCCGTTCACCGTGGCTTGGGTATTGAGTATTGGGTAGAAAGATGGTGAGGGTATTTTCAAAAAAACATGTACCTACCCTTGACTTTTATTTACAAAATAATGACATTTTGGGTTTTTCTGAATCAGAATTATTAGCACTATTTATTTTTGTAAAGAAAAAAAGTGTCCATTGGTTTTTTGTCAGTTTTGTGACACTATTTTCATACGATTTATATGGGGCGTCACAACACTGACACGAAAAAGTTGTGTGGGAAATTAAGGTAATCTTGTTTGAAAAAGGGTACACGATTTTTTGAAAATGCCCGTGAACGCGATCGCAAGCGTTGGTTAGACCTTTGAACCTCTATTTATGTTCAAAGTTACATGACAAACGTTTCGTACGTGAAACGTTTTAGGATGACCTTATTCAAAGTGTAACGATGATACGAAAAACTACAAAGGATTTCAAACCATATTTCTAATTTCGCTAAAATCGGTAAGAGCGCTTTTGCTGTGACTACTTTCGCATTTTTTAAATTAGTCTGGATGAATGAGAGTTCTATGTATTAATAATTTACTTAAATGATATAGGTATACATTTTTGTAGCTGCGCGTGTCTGTAATAGTCAAGTTACCAAGCTACTGATAGAATGGTAAACGGATTTGCACAAATTTAGGTAGGTACAGCCAAGCGATTATATTACATTCTTAGGCACATGTGTGCGTAGTTCCGTTGCTAGTTGCTAGATTGTCTCATAATGGAAAATTTACTATTGAACAAATTAACTGACAAGGTTTTTTTGAAATTGATAACTACATGGAAATTAAGTCTATATCAAAGAACTAAAACTGATTTAGCTTTGTTACCTACTGCTTACTCTTAACATAATTGTATTAAAATGAACAAAAAATATTTCCCTTGCTACTCCGCTACTCAAGTGGTAGTTGGCTTGAGTAGCGGAGTAGCCAGGTAAATATTGTTTGTTCATTGAAATGGACCTCCGCAAAGTAGCGCCTGATTCAGTAAAATATAATTGTATTACTTAGGAACTACATTTAGGAAGTAGATGTGTCTTGCACGAGAAGTCGCGGAGTAGCAAATTCATTGGTTTGGTGTTATACTTAATTATTATTGTTGCTATAAATATTGTGTGTGTGTGTAAGTAATTGTGATGTTGGCCAGACAAATATTGTTACGATGGCTAAGTTTACTGGCGGAACTGTGAGTCTGAAAATGATTTAATGTTATTCAACGTTCTGATAAGAAATGTTCACACTTCAGGTGCGGGACGCGTCGTACGGCTCGTCATCGGACTCGGACGGGGAGGCGGAGGGGGCGAGCGGGGAGCCGTGGGGGGTGGCGCGGCTGTTGTACGCCGGCCTCGGTACGCTCGCCGTCGGCCTCGTCGTCTACTTCGTCGGCACTGGCGACAAGGTACCAAAATTACACCGACGTGGGAGATTTGGGGGAGTGGGGAGCGTGGGGGGTGGCGCGGCTGTTGTACGCCGGCTTCGGTGCGCTCGCCGTCGGCCTCGTCGTCTACTTCGTCGGCACTGGCGACAAGGTAGGTTCCAACATTACACCGACGTGGGAGATTTGGGGGACTGGGGAGCCGGAGGGGGTGGCGCGGCTGTTGTACGCGGCGCCTCGGTACGCTCGCCGTCGGCCTCGTCGTCTACTTCGTCGGCACTGGCGACAAGGTACCAACATTACACCGATGTGGGAGATTTGGGGGAGCGGGGAGCGTGGGGGGTGGCGCGGCTGTTGTACGCCGGCCTCGGTGCGCTCGCCGTCGGCCTCGTCGTCTACTTCGTCGGCACTGGCGATAAGGTACCAACATTACACTGACGTGGGAGATTTGGGGGAGCGGGGAGCGTGGGGGGTGGCGCGGCTGTTGTACGCCGGCTTCGGTGCGCTCGCCGTCGGCCTCGTCGTCTACTTCGTCGGCACTGGCGACAAGGTAGGTACCAACATTACACCGACGTGGGAGATTTGGGGGACTGGGGGCCGAAGGGGGTGGCGCGGCTGTTGTACGCCAGTACGCTCGCCATCGGCCTCGTCGTCTACTTCGTCGGCACTGGCGACAAGGTACCAACATTACACCGACGTGGGAGATTTGGGGGAGTGGGGAGCAGTGGTTCATTGCATAGGGTTTTTAAGTATGTGTTAGGTCCAACACCCTTTCATGGCAGGATACTAGGCTATGATTTTGAGATTTTCTAAATAATTCCTTTTCAAAGTTTTGTAGTCTTCAAAAATATTTTATCTTATTGCAGGGATTCAAAACGCCGGCCCTGCGTTTGGTGGGTCCCTCGCTCATCATCGCTGGGCTGGCGTGTTGTCTGCTGCGAATTGCCTTCTGTATATTCGCCAAGCCATGCTGCCGACGGCGGACCAACTACAAGGAGAGCAGAAGGTAAGAGACCCAACGAACATACATACATAAACCGCATCTTTATCCTTTTTATTTGGTCTTCAATCCTGACTAAATATCGAGCTGGTGTAGTAACAAAACGACTAAACATTACAGACTGTCTGGATGCGGAGAAGGGGAGGAGATGCCGCTGGCGGGGGGCGCGCGGGCTGGACCCGCGCAGTGCTCGCCAGCGCGAAGGCTGGATGCATCATCCTGCGACGTGTCCAGCTTATCCAGCGGGGAGGAAGACGAACGACTGCGGCGGTACCGGACGGCCGCCGCCCCCCCTGCACTCCCCCACGTGGCTTTACCCCCCGCGAAACCCTCCACCGCGCCTCCCACCAAAAGACCGCCGCCCAGAAACGTCTCTTTCGCCGGAGCTACAGCCGAAGGCGAGCTCGTACTCAGCCCCGCTCAGCTACGCTCGTAACCAAGCAATAAACCCTAGCTGGGTAGTTCTCTCTCTGACTCTAACGTGGACTCTTGAAGTGACTCTCCATTAAGCTAAGATTATTTGCACGTTTGAATATATTATGACAAGCTCCTATCGATATTCGTAATTGTAAGTCTGTTTTGCTAGTTTTAATTTCGTCTTGCTATGGATGGAGAAGGGTTGTTTGAATTTAGCGATGTATCATGAAATACAGCTGTTTCTGTTACCACTATCGAGTGACAGGGTTTCTTACTTTAGGTACAATATAAAACAACTGGCTTGATTACCTTCTACTTATCGTCGCTAAGTGCTTTCCTTTCGTACTGATCTAGTTAGAAAAGGAAGCACATAGTGCCTTACAGCTCAAGGAAACTAAAGAATGTGCCTCACTCTAAAATAACATCGAGCATTTAACTTATTATTATCACGTGTGAGGATGTGAGTGACCGCCAGCCGATGAGAGTACGTGATTGCAAGTGTGCAGTATAATAAATGCGTGCACAGTGGTTTAAAAACACGGAATAAAACAAATAGGTTGGAAAAGCAGTGGATATCACACGTGCCTAAACTATGAGCTACTTAAATTGAAACAAAGATATTACGCACTATGTACTTACTCTTACCTAGGTGTACCTAAGTTTGTTGAATGCACGTGATGTCGGACACATACCTTGCTGAGTTGGCTAGAGAATCGTTACCTAGCAATTCGTTCAAACATCACTAGTTGTGTGTAAAGGTAATACAAATCGACTTTGAAAGCCCAACCTCTTTGTTTTATACCGTATTTACCAAGACTGAATCTATAATTTTGATGGTAGATTGTTGCTTGTATGCTTTGAGATAGTATTAAAATAGTTAAAATATAAATATAATTGCGTGTTTCATGGCATATCACTAAAACGCTGTTAGTTTACTTTTGCAGCAGGACTGCTATTTATAGTTTCAATGCAGTGTTCAAGGAATTGCTAGACCAATATTGTAAACGTGTACTATGTAACTCTAGTCAGCCGACACTTTGGTACAGTAATTAAATAATATTTTTTCTTTCATAATCCCTCCATGAGCTTAATACTAATTAATTAATTTACTGGGATTTATGTTGAAATTATAAACTTACTTTTGACTCGCTTACTCTTGTGTAAAGTTTACGCGTAAGACGACGACACAAGATTTGGGTGTTATAACACTCTTATTGGTTCTTGCAAGATGATTTTTATAAATGAATATCAATGCAATATTAAAGTCATCACCAAAAAAGGCGTTAGTAAAAACGAAATAATAGCAATTTTTTCATACACTCTGAAAAAAATGTTTCGGTGTGGTAAAGAATGATTAGGTCTAAGGGTGCATAAAAGGGTTGATACAAACTATGCAAAGCGAGCGATACTGATTTTTATGAAGACGATACTAATTGACTATAAGGTTATTGACCTTCTATTATTATTTAAACGTGTTTTTTTTTACAATTACTGTACCTTTGTCCGTAAGCGCATTTGGTATTTTTTACATTTTTATCTTGATGTTCTATTCTAATGGCTGGGCTAGATTGCGCCGAGCACCTAGGGCATCCAATCCCGGGATCAGTTTGTACTAAAAAGGACGGGGAATCTGAAATCCCGGTATATGTATACGTTCCTGGAATTAAATGCCCTATTAGCATCATTAAAAGCAATTCTGGTTTCAGCTCCAGCACTAAGAGCTCTAGTTAACACTAATTCTGATCGATCCATACATTTTTAAACTATTTGGATATCTGCATTATAAAAGTAAAAGATTTATGAATTATGATGAAAAAAATGCAATCGGTTGACCAATAACCAAGATAAGTCAGTCAAACTTTAAACATTGTTATGCACTTGGGCTGGTTCGTTTTAAAAAGTACTTTTTTCTGTAGTCTAGTACAACCTTCATTAAGTTTTATCGTAATTAACTACAGCTCACCTCTCTGTCTGTTTCTACATCCAGCCTTTCTACATAATAAAAAGAAAACTTTAAATTCAATGTACCTACGAATAATCATGGATATCGATGGCTCAAACAGAGAAATCCAGAAGAAAAAACAAAGGAACTTAGTAATCTAAATGTAAACCTTCAATGGAAGAAAATTATACCTTCGTATTAACAAAGTTATAATTTTAAAATTACGTCGTCCGGGCCGTTATAGTTAATTGGTAAAACCACGAGTGGACCCGAACCACCCCGAAGTTGACGATCGATAGTGAAACAAGTGAGGGACATGCTCATTTTTGTCATCAAATTCAATAATCTTTTACTACATGTAGTCTTCGCAAACTCGAAGCTAAATAGCATTGTGTGAACTAAAATTGTGTTAAAACTGCCTACTACTAGACGCGAATTTATATTTAAATATAAAAAGTCATAAAAATAGATTTATAACTGACAATAATGATTGTTAACTGATGTGTAAAATGTTATGGAGTGCGTTGTTTTTATTGTTTCCGACATAAGGGTAGTTCAAGCGCCGAAATTAGCAACAAAACATAACCTATTATTAAAATATGTTGACATAGTATTTATATGGCGTTAACACTTTTTAGATAAATAAATATGACTTTATGTTCAGTTCAAATTTCCGTTTTTATAAAGCATTGCGTGTTAAATATAAAAACGTTCAGTTATATGGCGTACGAACTACGTAAGACACCAAAAAATATACTTAGCAGTTAGCTAATTAAATAAAAGTTGGTGTAAAAATAGTGAGTGATACATACTGTAAGACAGTAATGTTTTTATGTGTAGATAAGTACGTGAGGTAATTTTAATAATACATACATGAGTGTTACGCGTGCATTGTATATTGCACAATAATATATAGTAAATACTGTTTATAATATTAAATATACTATATATTTTAGAAATATTTGCACCTTTAGTAGTGAATTATTACAATGTATATCTGCAGATTTTAGCTAGAATGTATTTATGATGATACTTTTAGTGAGTGTCGTTGACAAAGTTTCGAGTTCAGTTTCTACGAGACGAAACAACAAAAATATTGTACTTATTGTAAAGGTTTTCATTCGTTTCTGTCAATTATACCTTTGTAATCAGACTGAAGGCTTTGTGAGGCTGAGGGCGCAAGTGGCGTGAGCTTGTACCTAAACATACAAAGCTGGGTAGGTACTCATCTATGAGCTGCAACCGTAACTTATTGCACGTCACAGTAGCCAAAAACCTTGTTCGCAAGCCATCGCAAGCACATAGACTGGGGCCGGTGAGCGTACGCAGTACCCTCATGCTCCCGCGGCGCCCCACAAAGGCAGCGACGGGTTACCGCTGGGTTTTTAGTGAGTATGCCTCCCCCGCTTCCACTCGGGAGACGGGCCGGGGAAGAGAGTCCCATATAACCTCCGCACCGTCCCGCGTCGTGTGCGTAACGCATTTTCCCATCGCAAAAAAAAGTCGCCAGCCATCCATACTATGATTTTGGTTACTGTATTGTACCAATGTTACGGTGACAGCTTGTAGATGAGTACTCTGCTCAAGTCACACTCATTATAATCGGCTTGATGTCATTTGTTTGTATGGAACACAACGTTAAGCCAACGCCGCGCTGAGCCAGCAGTTTGGCAAAGTCTTAAAGCGTAGTTATTTTGGATTATTTAATTGTAAGAACGGTCAATTACTTAACTATCATTTCTGGGGTAAGATTTGTCAGTTTGCTTCTTTGTTTGTCTAGAAGCGTATTCTGCAATTGTTTTTAAGTCGTCATCATCAAATACGAATTGCTGTTGTAAAATAACTATCGTTAGTTCTCACAAAAGCAACGGCATTTATTTGTGAAATAAGCTTTTTCTTTGACGTGTCGTGAATTACAAATTACAGTGTAGAAAAACATTTTGTAGAACACCAACACGCTACAGATGCTACGAACTACGGCGTGTTGCGTACCCCGTTTGTAGCGCCTCTACATTTTTTTTCCAACAGCAATTTCTATTTATGTACCTATGTTAAATATGTTTGTGATTATACCTTTTTTGATGACTATATTAGAAAATCTAAATCAAAAACCTTAGTATCTATACACCAATTAAAGTTATTTTCAGGGAACGCAACTCAAAACTGTATAACAAGGTCTTAAATGTAGCAATGAAGCTTTACCTATAGTCCACACTATTTGACACTGTTAAAAATTTAATTTCGATTTAGTCGCTAATGGTTAAAACTTAACAGTTTCATACAATTTGACACATACTTAAGTTGAGCATAAAGGAGCGTCCACACTGAGAGCATACGCGTGAAGTGAGCATTCGGCGTCGAATATTCGAGTCGTGTCGACGTTGAGCCGAGCGTTACAAAGCTTAGCTTACATTGATTGCTCGTTTACAAATGGTCGGGTAAGAATGCTCTCAGCGAGGACGTACCTTACCACTGAATCGAGATTTAACTTTTTTCAGCACGGGAATTTTGTACTTAGATGTGTCAAATCAAACCTTGTCATATGTATAAACTCTACTGGAGATATCCAACTGCGAGTAATGTAAAGTGGCCTTTATTCATGCACATTTATGTGAATACTATTGAATAAATTTCGATTCAACGCATAAGGCAGATGCTAAAATCAGAAATATTGTACGGTCTTAAAAACTCTAACTGTCTATACATTAAATTAGCAATGGGCTATTAGGTAAAGTCGACCAAGAAATGCTTTACATGGCTAATAATTGTCATTTGCTAGGCTTGACACGTCTACATGACAATTTTTGCTATTTAATACCTCCAGTGGCATGTGGTAGGCAGTGGCGACGCAATACAGTTTGTAAGCACTGCCTACGCTGGCCACCCTCACTGTACGCTATGGAATGTCTCGCTTAAATTCAGATTATTTTTGTGGCAGGAGGCAGAAAAGTCGGTAGCGCAAGTAGGTAGAAAAGACTTCGCTTGTGTTACCCGCGCCAGTGTCACTGGCATTATTTAAGTACCTACTGCCGATTCTATCACGGCATTAATTCTGAGAGCTTGCAGAAGCCAGAAAAAGCAGTTTGAATGTAAACGAGGCATAAGAACTGTCATAACCTCATAACTGGTAATGCACTTTATTGGTCGACTAGGTATAGCTTCATAAAAGTAAAACATGTTTAACATTTAAACGTTAACACCAAAGATCAGAGTCGTTCGTAAATAGATGTTAAGAAAAAAATGAGCTTCTTTTAGACTTACTGGCTTATGTAATGAAGTGTTGTGTAACAAAGTAGATGTCCAATCATACCGCGAGGCCGATTCTATGGTCTCTATAGTCAGGGAATAAATCGATAGATTCACTAAATATAAAAGCTGTCAAAAATCTACAAACTTACCTGTGGTCCTTTTTATTTGTCCCACTCAGAAAAAATGCTGCTATTATTTCGTATCACTCAACAATATTTTAATACAAAAATAGGTATTTGGTAAATTAAGTATCTTCAGTTGCCCGAAGGGAAGATACCCAGAAAACGGCTCCCTTGGGGGGAACTCCGTCGAAAACTAGGGCGACAAAGGGTACGGTAGGTAGACCACGGGTAAGGACCCAAAGATTTTTGTGCAATAAAGTAAATTACAAATAGTGGTTTGTGGGTAGAGGGGCATTTTCATCCACTCGACATAATTATGTATCCCAAATTTCAAGTCCATGGTTTGCAAATTCTCAAGCGCACAACATAGTTTGTAAAAATGCGGAGCACTGATCTGGCTACTCTTAAAAACTTGACCACTTTTCCGATGTCAGATTTTATAATTTCTGGCTTCCCGTATTGAAGTTAAACCATAGAATCGACCTAGCGAAAATATCATGAACTCATATTTTACGTTACAAAATTTGATCACGATTTTAGTACCTATTGTGCTTCTTGAACACCATGTAATTAAGTTTACCTAATTTATTTTGTTATAGTATTTATAGGAAGAAACGCACAGATACTGGTGACAGGGTTACTTTATTTTGTCTGTGGCAGACTTTACTTATTCAAAGATGGCGGACGAAGAAATCTGTCAGAACTTTGATACTCAGAGGGTAGGTACGTTCAGGAAGCTTACTATCAACGCTCACTGCACCATCCACTGTGATTGTTACGTCATCAATGTGACCATGACGTCAGTAGGTATAATTAAGGGTATTCAAAAAAGGGGTAGGTACCTTTTTTCCAGCAAAATTACCTCAGTTTCCCGTGTTTTTTTTGTGTCAATTTTGTGACGACCCATACAAATAGTACCTATGAAAAAGTGTCACAAAACTGACAATAGAGGACACTTTTTTATTTACGAAAATGAATATAAGTAGTGACTAATTCAAAAAACACATTTTTTTTTCATTTTGGAAAAGTGCGCGTAAAGGGTGCATACTTACTCTTTTTGAAAACGCTCAACTATTCGTATCAACGCTATTTCTTCCTAGGTGGTGTGATGATGTGATTGCGTTGGTGTTTGAAAACACTACCCTTCATGAACAGTGTGACAGTGTTTGCGCTGTATGCGCTGATGGTAAGCTTCTGAAATGTATCTAAATTGTCTTTATCCAGAAAGTATAAACAACACACAATATTCTATTTTAGATTGGCATATTAGATTCACTTCATGCTTGTACTACTCCTTAATATTTTGAGGATGCAAGTTGTACTGGGAGTATTTTTGTAAACGTTTGCCTATTTACTATATGTATACCTACTTAACTCACTGTTTTATACCTATAGGAATTTAAACTTGGGCCGACTGCTCTACAATGAAACCTTTGCGAAAACTTTACCATGAGGTCTGTATGGGACCTTATCAATGTAAGTCAGTACCGATGCATCTAAACTACCCGAATCAGTCACTCTGACATAATTACCAAGTTCAATGACCCTTTTTCAGCTCATCATTACATCTTTTCATTGTACCTCTACTGCCTAAGAATTAAACATTCATGAGTAATTAAAATTGATACGTTATTAAGGTAAGGGGGCGAAGTTGGCCAGCTAGACAAATAACTTACAGATGTTGGCAAACTAAATTTATACCTACTCTTAATTTTAATTTAGACTACATTTTTAATCTAAACTACGATGAAAAATCTTTACAGCAGCGACCGAACAAACTAACACAACCGCCAGCTGAAATATCCCCGAATAGCTCTAAGTCACCTCGTATGTCATGACCTACGGAGCTGAGACGTGGACACTCACGCTAGGGTTGGTCCACCAGTTCAAAGTCGCTCAGCGAGCAATGGAAAGAGCTATGCTCGGAGTCTCTCTGAAGGACAGAATTCGTAACGAATACATCCGACAGAGAACCAGAGTTACCGATTTTGCTCAAAGAATTAGCAAGCTGAAGTGGCAGTGGGCCGGCTATATCTCGCTAAGAACCGACAACCGCTGGGGGAAACGTATTCTTGAGTGGAGACCGCGACGTAGTGTAGGACGCCCTCCGGCCAGGTGGGATGACGATCTGCGAAAGGCTACAGGCAGATGCTGGATGCGTCAAGCTGACGACAGGGCGCTATGGCGCTCATTAGGGGCGGCCTATGTCCAGCAGTGGACTAATATAGGCTGATGATGATGATGATGACCTCGTATGTAGGCGCACTTCAGCTCCTTTACCTTACATAACTAATATCTAATCACTTTCGATGTGTGTTCACTGTTCACAGAATACCTATAAAAACATAGCAAACTAAAATTGTCGTTTGTATAGCTCGCTTGCACCGAAACTTAAGTTCCTGGATAGGTATATACGGTTCTATTCATTTTCACATTTTAAAAGCGTTAGTAATATATATATATGTATTTTTAGAAGAAAATATTTCGGACAACTTTTTGCCATGACTTTTAAATAGAAAGTACACAAGCAAAAAGTTCTAAGAATAAAAATACAGCTGGACTAGTCAACACGATACTCGAAATTAAGTATTTAAATCAAAATCACTCAATGTTTTGCTGTGTATACAAAGTACTTAATATAATTGATGTCCATTGAGCATACAGCCAATAGAGCGGTAACACTGACCAAACCGAAAGTCATCAATATTTTGTTAATGTTTCTCTCTCTATTGGTTTATATGTGTGCAAAATTATTAATCACACCCACAAAACAATACTAGCACCATTTTCGTAAATATAAATTAAATACAAAATAAATTCTTGTAATGATTTGTACGTGCTTCCAAAATGCTTGCATGGACAGCTTTTTTCATGTTTCCTAATAAGTGCTTGATGTAGTTTAATTTATTAAGATAATGTTCCATGGCCTAAAAAGCTACGCTTTTGATAACCGTCTTGTCTAACCAGAGAATACTTATGGAATACATTTATTACTGAAATAGGTGCCTAAGAACTTACCTGAAGTCTTTCTCTAACCAAGTACTAACTCTAACTTAGTCACTAAGTAGAGTTAGGTACTTGATTAGGTTAGGTTAGTGATTCCGAGTAAGAATTCAGTGTCATTTCTAAGTCAAGTTTAAAAGTACTGAACACTTTAGTACAGTCAGTTGTTACAGTAAACAAGAGCATGAAGACGTTAATAATTAATGTCAGGTACAGTCGAGCTCAAAAATAAATTAACGGTTAATTTATTTTTGAGCTCGACTTTACCTGTACCGCGGCCTTGATTGTACAAAAAATGAGTTTACTAACTTAACGCTTATTTAAGACGGACGGTATCGAAACGCGATTAAAATAATGCAAAGTTCATAAATCTGTTTCCTATTTAGTTTAGATATATTTATATTAAGTAACTGAGGCTCGACTTTGTGTACAATAGATTATTAGGCTACTTAACTGTCTTGACCAATCTTAAGTGAATATTGTTTTTACAACTATCTGCTAAAGGCGCGGTGGCCTAGTGGCCACTCCGAAAGGCTCTCAAGCAGAAGTTTGAGGGTTCGAATCCGGGATCTGGGATGAATTTGTTGAAATTTATCGTTAACTTTTCGGTGTAGAAAACCAATGTTTTCTGAAGCACATGTGAAGCAGTTTAATGGTGTTTGTAAAGTTCCCTAATGTAATGGGCCCGCGTGCGCACTAAGCCAAACTCTATTCTGAGAAGCCTCTACGCACACCCAGCAAGCGGGACGTAACGTAAGTTGATAGATAAACTGGTAAGGCTAATGGTTTAAATAAAAGATCACTAAACCAAACACAATGATTAATTCTTATTCATGAAATTTTGTCTGTTTGGCAAGTTTTCAAAGTAACAGATAAATATTGACTATGGTTACGTTAACAGAAGCTTATGGTATGGATTTGTGCAGTCTAGTGTGGAACTATACAGAGCTTTTGTACAGAAAAACACCGCGTACTCCCTCTTAAAGCAGTCTTCACTTAAGCAACGTCTAATAAATAAGTTGCGCCGACCAAAATAAAAAATAAGGTTTGCGTTACATTCGAATAAGCCATAAGACTAGACATTAATTTTAAATGTAAATTAAAAGCGTTTATTTGAAGCGGCTGCGTTGAATAAACACGTAAGAAATAATTTCAGTATTTTTAAGCAAATAGTTAAGAATGTTTTTTACGTGATATTTCTTTGGATAATGTGAAATCAGCATCGTTTGAACATGAACACTTGTCATTTTTTAACACTCAACACAGATTATTGTAATTATTTAAGCAGATAATTTTACCAATTAATAGCATAAGTATAATAAAATTATTTGTGCTGTTTTAAATGAAATTTTAAGCAAAACAAAATTGGAACTACATCGAATGTTTTACATTGTAATTTAACGCTAATATTTATTACCTGTGTGAAACTATTCATTTAATACCTGGTTTTAATTACTAATAGAAAAGGCGTTATTAAAATTTGAAATGTTTTTCATGATATTGCAAATTATTAATGTCATAGCGCTCAAGATTTAGACTTTAAATTTTAATGATAAAGAGCAATGTTATTTATTGTTGTTTATTGCATTTATGTAAATAATTGTTTGAGATCATTCCCCGTATCGTTCATTCAATTGTTTGTATTATTTATAGGCATTGGTGCATATCATGTGTATAGAGCAGATGATTAATCAAATAAATTAGAACGAAAAATATAGTTGACGAACATGTTTCATTTTACTAAAGTCAATCAGAGTAAATTTACATTGAATTTTAACCCACAAATAAATCACTTACAATGGTGTGTGGAATTTGGATTGATATTGTGTCGCCATGAGCCCCTGAAGTAATTGCATACCAATTAACCTAATCTCAAGTTAGCCAAGTTACCTGATAGATACATAAATCAATAGAAAAAAGAGATATACCTAGTAAAGGTGGCATGTGAACGAGACCCGTGCCACCTATAAGCGGAAAATTGCGTGTATGAACGTCAAATTGAATTTGACTGTTCGAGTAACAGAATGATTCTGCCAGAATCAGATTTTCTCGAGTGTTCCGCTGTCATCAGCTAGATTTTCAATCACGTAAACCTAAATAGCATTTAGCAGAGATCATTTTGCAACGCAGTTATTTTAACGACATCCGTTGTGCAATGGCAAAACTATTATCATCTAAACTACTGACATTTTCAGACTGTTATTATTTAGTTTCTTCATGCTAGATGGTGTTTATATACCTTTACAATGGACTTTAAGCAATATTCTGTGGGCGGCAAGTTCAAATTATAATACCTACCGATTCAGAACTTAATATTTTACCTAATAGAACAACTACGACCAATAATTGCCAAGATTTCAAGGTATGAGTAGAATAGAATAGAATTTCACCAACACAAAAAATTCTCAAAAATTCAAAAATTACAAAGTAGAATTAGATGCGAAGGTAAAATGGAAGGGAGACTCAGCGAGGTCGCTGTTTTTCAGTCTCCAACCAAACTAAACTAACTTAACTAAACTACGGTAGTCGCGCTGCCAAAGCGACAACATAACACCATAATAATAATAAAGTATTACATAATTAATATACACATGCCGAGAACAATATTAAGACACTGTATATGTCAATGTTTGGCGACACGGGTTTCCCTAGGGAAAGCGACTTATCGCACTTCTACACTTGTTTGAGAACGTTTGTCCTTTCAAGGTAAATTAAGAGAACGTAAGAGCTTAAATAAAACGCCCAAGAAAAAATTTAACATTCAATATATTTCATCCAACTACTATATTTCTTTATAATGAACATAAAAATTATATTTACAACATCATTTATTGCAAGTCTTAAAATAAAATCACAACATAAATCATCATAATTTAGTTTGAAATTTTAGGATTTCACTAGTAAAAATAAACATTATATTGTACCTATATTTTGACACGTTCATATCACGTATTTGTATTAAAACTTTGTTGGAGGGGCACATACATAATTATACCAATAATACAAAGAAAAACCAAATCCATAACATATGTATCCAGTTATATACTTTGACGGATATGATACTAATTACGTTTAAAATAGTACATACAGGTTTAAACCATTCAAACTAAATATAAACAGCAGTACAGCAGATTTTATCCTTGTTTGGAGACCAAGAAGACTTTATCAATTCATAATTATTTTCACTGTAAATATATGCCACTTACGAAACTATAACGGCTTTTGTTAACCGTTACATATTCTTGTAGTTGAAATAAGAAAAAAAAATCAAAGAGATTATGCAGAAATATTTTTGGACAAAACGAATATTTGAGGAGTTATTAAGTTTGATCAAGTTTAAAATGAATAAAACACCTTGGCCATCCTATCCTTGGCCGACCATCGATAAATATTTCACATTTCTAAGGCTTCCTATTCTATTACATACATATTATGGACGTAACAAGAGATCCATTAATTAATTACAAAAATACATTTATTAATCGTATTATACATAATTGATGAGTCTATCTAAATCTGATTAAACTTTAACATCCATTTTTATCAAACATCGTACCAACTAAATAATTTCATAAGCAACATTCTATAAAAATAAACATGAAAATGAAATTGCTATCTTGGTAAGGCGCGAAACATTTCAAATGCCGCATCCCGTGTTACGAAAAAAAGAAGTGTCCATAGATCAAATAAATGTGACAAACCTTGCTAGTCGTGACCACACATACTACACGCGCGTACCTATGCTTATTGATTTTGATTCACGGACATATTCGCAACATACAGGATATTGTGGTTGACACGCCTCGCGGTCTCACTCTATCACAAATGCTACGAATAATAATAAATCAAGAAGCGTAATTCCCTAACAGTTGCCGCTTCGATTCTCATTCCACTTACGCACACAAAGTAACAGCAATCCAAACTTAATACTCTCACTCCGATAGACAATACTTGCACGCGATTAGTCCACGCGTCGTGATCGTGTCCGCCCACATGCGGTAAGGGAAGGTTGCGTGGATCGCATTCATACAGTCGTCAAGTATGGTGTCCTAAAATATTTATTTACTTACATATATGAAAGGTGAGTCCTCTATTGTTCATATCTGAATGGCTTCTACACCACTTCACACAACACGATGGCATATTTTTCTAATGTATTAGCGCAAAAATACAATGATAGCGTCACGATAACGGCTCGAGCGTCCCGGCCGAACTAATTCGCCGCGCGGTACATATTTTAAGCCCCACCCCCTGCGGTCCACTTCGCGTGGAGTGTTTTTTCGGGCTTAGTTACGCTTCTTGACTTATTATTATTCGTAGCACAAATGTAAAAAAATAAATTAAAATAATGAGACTGCATCCGCAAATTATTCTCTCGTGCGTGATGGAGTAAAGAATACACTACATTTGATGACGGATGAGTAGGCCAACTACAATAATTTAGAAACTTCGGAGCGTAAAGTACGTCTAATCAATCTTCTATTATTTCAATTAGTGTACAGTAGAGCTTTCTCCTTTTACATTCAGACGGAAGATTTTCACTAGTTTCTTTATAGTTTTAATTTTAGCTTCTTGCCATTGTCAAAAAAGATTCACATAAATCATCTCATGTCAGTCACGTCGCGCTCGATATGACTAAACAATACATTATACATCATCAACGGTTTTTTTCAATTTAAAGTGTCCATTTTTGCCAAAAAAAAACTTCCAAATATAATTTTAGTGTGTAAAAAAACGATAAAAACTATGAGCGTTTCAAAAATGAATAGTAATTCTGTTTATGAAAAATGCAAAATTTCCTAATTTATAACAAATAGATACTTACCACTTTAAATTGAAAATTCCCTAATATCAAATACACAAATTTAAACATCGTAGCCACATTCCACGCATCAATAAATACCGAACTCAGGTTATTAAAACAAGTTAATTACTAAAACGTATGTATACAACATTAACAAATAGAGTCCGAATGTTGTACAATTTGTATTGAAACTTGTCATTCACACTGAGTATACCTTGTCGCGTTACGCGACAACCGAAAAAATAGTGTTGAAGATGTAGAACTGTGATTGTGTGTGTGCGGTGGAACAGTAGACTTATTACCTAACTCGCTCGCAATCGCCATCGTATTCATTCTGACAGTTCATATATGGTTGACAATTGGCATCGGAATCAGCTAGCTGTCACATTCATACAAGAACTGTCAAAATGAACACGATGGCGATTGCGAGCGAGTTAGGTAATAAGCCCACTGATCTCACTTGTGTTTAATCGTTCCTATAAACACGCAGACTAACGCAACGTGTACGGTTACGATATACACATAGTCAAAGGCTTCGTGCGTTCGTTAGAAGCCACATTCGGTACCCGAAAGTTGTATGGGTTACCCTACCGTCAGCTAATGGGAAACCGACGAGGCTGTATCATTGTGACATTGGTTTGCGCTACAATGGTCGATAGTGACCTAGTGGCGTAACTGTAATGACTGGAGCCCGTAGTAAATATCCCAGGCGGTGTCCTTCCTAAATTTAAGAAGTAAGTCAATGTCCTTTCTGTACTCTAGGCCCAGCCAGTTCGGGGCTCCTTTGAGCGCGTAGTATTGCGCCTGTCCTGCCACCCTAGTACAACTGCCTAGTAAGAATGTGGCATATTATAATATTTCATTTGTTTCTTGCTCGTCACGATAGACTCAAACAACTAAGCAGTAACATTTAAAACGTTATTTACATTTTAAAACAACATACAACAAGTAACTTGAGCATAAGTGGTGACAAACGAAGTGAAACTTTAAATTTTCGTTGCTTAAAAAGTTCGAATTGACTTCGCCTATTTTTATTCGAAATGTTTAATTCATCCCCCGAATCCGAATCTTTATTTAACTGGATAATGTCTCTCTGACCTATCTTGCGTGTCATACATCCCAGCGCAGATTGTAAATATTTTCGATTGAAATTAAAATGTGTACCGACGTACTCGGTTCCAGTACATTTTATCGTACTTACATCAAACGTCACCCCCTTAATATATGTCCGCGGTTACACCAAAACTGATTCTAAGAGTCACTCCTGTAATTGTCTGGAAACTTTTCCCCCGTTTCTCTAGAAACTTTACTGTCTTTACCTTCAAGGTTGGAGCTTAATATCAAATGGTCTCGACGATGCCTTTCCGTTTGGCTCGCGGCTCTCCCGATATGAAGGATGTCTCTTCTGAGGAACTGGTCGACGCCTTCTGAGGCTGACTGGATGTGCTTGGTTGCGACTGCAAAATAACGTAATGGCTGATATTTTACAAGCTTTATAGTAACTTGCAACGTATGTATGTATACTCTGTAAGTATGTATGTATGTATGTATAACTCTTTATTGTACATAAAACACAAGAAAAAGATGAATACAGGACAACACACATGCACAAAGGCGAACTTATCCCTAAAAGGGATCTCAGTGATCAGAGGGAGGGTATGTTATCCGGATGGAATCTAGCGACTCAATTTTGAAGCTATCTATGAAGATATCTTTATCCGATTGAGCTAAAATTTTGCATAGGTAGGTACTTGTGTAAGTCAGATGACAATACAATAATCTGGTAGTAGAATTCTGGTGGTCCCGCCAGTGTGTCCGCAGGAGGGAATTCTTCGACGGTTGGTCCGATTGACTTTAAATTTGGTTAACATTATGTAGGATGGATGACAATGCAAGTACAGTCAACAAAAAGTACAGTCAGCAAAAAGCTTGTGTCTAAAATGAAATTTTCAGGTTAGGTTATTTGTTTGTTTTGTATACCTCAAAGGTCAAGGTCTCAGAATTTTTGGTAAGTTCAACTGAACACTAACAAACTCCTGATGCGGTGCACTCTGAACGTCGATCGATGTATGGAAATATTTGTTTAATATGCTTCAAAAATCCAGAAAAACATTTACACGGCTATTCAGTGAAACTAAGTGTACATACATACACCTACACAAATCACGTCTATATCCCTTACGGGGTAGACAGAGCCTGAGGTAACAAGACCTAAAAGCCACGTTTAGCATGATTGTAGGCGTGTAGGTGGAAAGGGGAATCAAAATAGTGATGGGTTACGAGCCGCATCGCCTGTAACATGATTCCTAATAATTTCGCCTATTCTCTCGATGGGTTTTTACCATCTGTGCGGGACGAGAAGCAACTGGTACTGGTGTTTTTCCTTTGCTCCCAGACCAGTATGGACATATTCTAAGGAAGTGTACATATTCTAAGTTTACAGGCCAATCAGAACGCTTGTTGAGTGTAGTGTGAAATGGTTGAAACAATGTTACCTGCAAGGCGACGGTAGCGGCGGCCGCGGCGGCCGCTACCGCGTTCCTCCGGATGTCTTCAAGGGGTATCTCTTCAGAGCGGGCGCGCGGCGAGCCGTCGCGCGAAGGATGGCCGCTGCTGCCACGCGATATACTACTGTTCGGAAAAAAATACAAGGCGCCCGGTAAGTTAGTTTGATTGAACACTCCTGTTAAGTTTTCCAATAGTTTTTTTTTTATTAAAAATTAATTCGCGCCTCAGTTGTACCCTTTGAACATAGATCGAAACGCTCAGCAACTACCTTCTTATTTAAACATTTTCAAAGATCTGTTTTATTCTGTTAAGCATCAAGTTAGAATACAGTAGATACTCCTTCAGTGACTGCTACGAGTCTGCTATTATTTAGTATTACTTTTTTTTAATCAAATTCTGGAACAGTCACATCTACCCCATCTTCCATCAATATGCGGCAGATGTGGCCAGCCCTATTCCAGTTCCTTACAAACCTTCCTTTCCTTTAGCTAGTACAATACTTAAATTCTACTTACCTTATAATACATTTATAAAAGGGATCCACAGTACCTACCTTAAATTATATAAGTCTATAGTAGAGATATATTGAAGAAATTAGTATATTTTAAACTGACAAACCTTTCTCTGCTGGTTGTCCGTTCTCGGTACACTACGACGCCATCTTTGAGCATGTGGCCGCTCGGCCTGCGCAAGCGCCGATCCATGTCGTCGCCGTCCACACCTAGTCGAATACATATTGGCATGGATTAGATATTATCTGGTATATATTCGACCTTGCTTTAGTTACAACTAGCTTCTGCCCGCGACTTCGTCTGCGTAGAATTATACATAAAAACCTTCCTCTTGAATCACTCTATCTATTAAAAAAAACCGCATCAAAATCCGTTGTGTAGTTTTGAAGATATAAGCATACATAGGGACATAAGGACATAGGGACAGAGAAAGCGACTTTACTTTATACTATGTAGTGTTATGGTAAAAAATCAATTGAAGTCATTAAAAATGATAACTGTTTTTAAATTAATCCCTGCATAGGTAAAAAACAAAACATTATTTCCTTCTGTAGAAGCTTACTTAAAATAGCGGGGAATCGAAAAGGGATAAGCTAACAAGCAGCGGTAATGGACACCTCATTCTTAATTTAAAGATAATTATGGTTTATTAATATGGTTGTGAAATAAATTAATTACCCCTGGTTTCTTTTACTTAAGAGTTATTGTGCATAATTGCCTTCTTGTCCATTACTGGTGCCGTTACCCTAGTCATCGACACCTTCTCTACGCTTGGTTAATTTTTTCACAACATACCAGTGTGTCGTCGGACGGTAGTTATGCCAGGCCGAGTGAAAAGCGGGCGGTGTCTCACGGCGAGCGAAGGCGGGCCACCAGTCATTCCAGAAACTTCTAGTAGACGGCCGATCTGCTGCATTTTCTTTTGGCGAGACTTCGTTCGACCCTGCGGAAAACGAAAAATAAAAATCTACAACTGGACATTCTTAATTCAAAATGTAACTTTAGTCAACGTCAAAAATATAGTTTCATGTAACCCTACAAAATATGTACCATCAACCATATTGGAATGATAATAACGTATTTATCATATTTATTATATATATTTACGACCTTGACTGTTCAAGAATTGACCTTGACCTTGAGTGTCTAAAAAATTAGTTACCATAATTTCCATATAATAATAGAGTCAGTTCGAGCCATATAAATTGATTAACAAAAAAAAATAGTTTTTTTTTACAAAAATGAATAGGTGATTAAAAAAAAGGAAAGACACTTTAAGTTGAAAATGCACCATTACGCAGCATTAAGGGTTCGTAGAAAAATACTTTGTAAATATTCAGAGCTGCCAAAAACAGAAAACGGTGTCGAGATTCGAGTTCGTTAAGGCGACAAGGATAAAAATGCTCTACAATTTAACGCCAAAATGACCTCTTATTACATTTTATTTCACTTAAAAAGGAGAAGGTTCTACGTTTAAACGCTTCATTAAGATTTCACCTTAGTAAGTCTCTGTTTAGCCGCCATGCTTCTGATGTGGTCGTCAAATTTGAACTTGGCCCGAAGCAACACGGTGCGCGGCAGGGCGCCGCTGGCCCCCACGCGGGGCTTGTGGATTGTGAGGTGCAGGCAACGGGGGTCCTCTTTGTCACCTTGTATCTATTTTGACATAAAAACTTTTTAGTTTTATCGAACCTTAAATAATACTGGCCACTTAAATGCTTTAAAAATATTTTTATGAATAAATGTCGTTTTTCTTCTGTTATTTTTAACCTATGTATAGGCCGTTTTAAATGTATAAAACTTAAGCGTGGATTACACTAAGTTTAACAATAACAATAACTGATGATTTTGACGCCTATTTGACAGAAAATCTATGAAATATTATGTAAATTTTTGGTTACGTTTAAAGTAATTGTTAAAGTAACTTAGTGCAAGTCGCACTGGCGCTAATGAGTTTGTAATAACCGTTTCTTATTTCTTTAATCATTTATAAAAATTACATTTTAAGGCAATTTAACTACTGGAAGTAAATACAACTTCGCTCGCAAGTTTTAAATACAATTTAGATAGATATTCTTGCTTTAAAAATGTTTTTATTTTTTACAAAACTTACTTGTAACAAAAAATCTTTAATATCACAGTCCAGGGTAGAACATATTAAAAAGAGCAACGGCAGATTATCTAAAAGTGCTGTTTACGCGTATCCTTGTCCTCAAGGCTCCTTCATCTACTCTCATGCACATGCCAGTCATCTTTTGAGGTCAACTCACTTCTAAGTCCTGTAGGCTGCCGACGAGCTTTGCCACCCCCCAGCCAAGTCTTTGCTTGTCGGGTTCAACTAGTATTATCTGAATGTTATCCACAGCTAGGAACCTGTGGTGCCATGTGCCGTCCTTCTGGATGATATCGCAGGATATGAGATCAGAATCATCTGTCGAGCAAAATTTGAATTATAATAAAAATGAGGGTGGACCGCGCGCGGTCTATGCAACATAACATCCACCCGCATTTTCTTCAGTCTAACTGCAAAAATCAGGAACTCGCTAAATGTAATAATGGTCTATATGCCGTTGATAATATGTCTTAGGGAATATGCGCTTACATAATGACTGGGAGCTAAAATACAAAATCGCTAGATAAAACTAAAATGTGCTCTAAAAGTTTTGAAAGTAAATTCTTTGATATTAGTAGACCCCGTTATCTTGTTGCACAGTAATTGTTTTTCAGTAGAGCGTGAATGTTTTATCGATCTTCTTGATATCAAAGTTTACATAATGTACAGTTGTGTAAAGTTTATTGTAATTATTGTTAAAAACACTATCATTAATCCTAACTAACGAACACACTAGACTTTATTTCTTCGTTTTTTTTTATACTAAAGTAATAAGTAGGTAGTAAGTACCTAGTGACACCTCTTTGAAATCAGTGACATACAGTATCGACATTTATTTTGTAAATAGAACTTACTCAAGTCCAACACGTCTCCGACTTGCACGAACGGCGCCGGATTAGCCAACGGCAGCTGTGTTTCCGGTTGTCCGGTAAGTTTCAGGTACAAGTCCCGAATCAAGAAGAACGTGCGTATGGCGCGACGTGCTCTTTCCATCTGTGAACGAAACGCATCATAGAATTCTGAATAAAAGTAGCCCTTGATAACCTAACCCGAAAATTTCATTTTGGACACAAGCTTTTTTGCTGAATGTACTCGCATTGTCATTCGTCTTACATATGTGCGTACAATCAAGTGTAATAATAAGTATCTAGACAAAGTTTCAAAAACAAGTACCATACGCTCTTACGCCAGCGTAATAAGGTTGTGGGACATATTTTTGAGAAGTTCCTATCGATACTTATTTTTGCACTTGACCGTACCAAATTTCAAGTCTATCGGACCAACCGTCGAAGAGTTCCCTCCTGCGGAGACGATCCTGGCTTGGTCACCAGTACTCCACGACCAGATTATTGCATCGTCATCCGACTTACATAATAAGTTTCTGTTTTCATTTAATTACATTAGAACGCAATGTGTAGTATTTGTAGGTGGGTGGATCAATTTTTTCTTGTCACTCGTTGCTATGGTTACCTATTACGCATTTTTAACTGACTTCAAAAAAAGGAGGAGGTTCTCAATTCGTCTGTATTTTTTTTGTGGTTGTTACCTCATAACTTTCAACTTAGCGAAGCGATTTTAATGATTCTTTTTTTTATTTGAAAGCTGGTGCTTCCCGTGTGGTCCCATTTCTATTTGGTCCAGTTCTGACAATGGCACCCATAAGAAAACCATATAAGTCTAAAATTAGCATTAAGTATGTGTGCGACAAATGAACGAGTAACTCAATATCACGCCAACCGATTTCGATTTATTTATTTAATTAAAAGGGTAGACTTCACAGATGGCCCCATGATCATTACAACAAGACCTGATGACGGAATCCTGAGAAAATTGAGGAAAATCCTTAAAATGTGTAGGCATACATAATACACCTTAAGTAATGGCATTACCATGGTTACCTATTACGCATTTTAGTATAATGTGATAAAACATTTCTTCTTACCAACTGTGTCCCCTCGTTGATGGGACGAGAAATAGTAAATGTAAGAAACCTCCAACATTTGGACACTCGCTGCCACGATTTTTAAACTTGTCTGTATGTATCGTAATATTTAGTATGTCTTACCTCCCCACTAGGCAGTCGCTTGGCAAAAGCGATACCAGACATGGGCGTGCGCGTGGGCGGCAGGAGTATAGCGGCGTCCATGCAAAGCCATTCCACGTTGAGGGGACGCTTGCTCATTTCACAGTACCTGGAATAATGTACGAAACATGTTGTGCGTAAATCATTGACTTACAATAAACAACTAGACTCTCAGTCGCTAACAAAGGTTCCTCAAGAAACGTCCGAGTTGCTTTGTCTATGTGTTTTGTGTGTCAACACATCGACTTAGACAAATAACATTAACATATTCGTTCAAATTGACACCTTATTTCGTGGCAGTAATGTTTAATATCAATGGCGTAGGATCGTGAGAAGTAATGACACGACGCCACGCGCTGGAAACCTGCCTGGCTCTTTTGTTTTCAATAGTAAGATTACGGTGCGAAAGAGACATATACATTGTTATCAAAGCGCGGTCGAAACACAACTGAACCAAAACTCTGAACAATAGACGCGTCGTTCAGACTTTTGCTTCGGACAGTTTTTGAGCGTGATTGGGAGTCTAGTTGTTTATTGTACGTCAATGGCGTAAATGAGTAAATGACGTAGGGAACTAGATTTAGTAGGGCCTGTTTCACCACTCTCTGTAAAGTTCCGGTTCAGTGGCGTGACTATAGGGTGGTAGGGGTGGCAAAATGCCAGGGGCCCCTAGCTCTACGGGGCCCTGAACTGGCTTGGTTTAGAGCACAGAAGGGACGCTGATGCACTTCTTCATATTAAGGAAGGAGCCCCATCTGACGAATTTGCCGCGGGCCCCAGACGTTACAGTTACGCCACTGTTCCGGCTAGATCAAGTGTCAGTTATTTATGATGTCGTCTCTGTGTGTTTCGTGGTAATCAATAGAGGGAATCATAGATAACTGACAGTTAAGATAACTGGAAGTTTACAGAGAGTGGTGAGACAGGCCCTTAGTGTCGTGTTCGTGCGTATGTGCGTGTGGTGTGCGTGCGTGCGTGTGCGTGCGTGCGTGCGTGCGTGCGTGCGTGTGTGTGTGTGTGTGTGTGTGTGTGTGTGTGTGTGTGAGTGTGTGTGTGTTTAAAAGATTGTAAAAACATAACACTTCACTTACTCATCCTCAAACATGTCTAGGAAGATGTCATCGCACTTGTAGAAGTTGCGCGCTTGCGACGCGGCGCGCTGGCGCAAGTTCTCGACGGCGGCCACGTGGCGCGCCCCGGCGGCGCCACTGGCGCCCCGCATCGCGATACCCGCCAGTGTCACGCTCAACTCCAACGTGACTAGACGGACCTTTGGCTCTGGACCTATCAAACAGTTCTCTAGAATGTTACTGTTTCAATTAACAATTTAAAAAATACCACGCACAAAAGACGTCTTATAATTTAAGAAACTAGTACCCTTAAAAATTAAAATAAGAAAATTCAAATCGGTCTATCCGTTTTGACAACTACGATGCCACATACGGGGACGCACGCACGCACGCACGCACGCACGCATGCACACCCACACACACATACACACACACACACACACACTAACACACACACACACACACACACACACAAACACACACACACAGAGAGAGAGAGAGAGAGACAGACACCCATACACACACACGGACGGACATGCGCGTGCACAAACAGAGGGAGAGAGAGATAAACGCCAAACTAAGTGTTCTTGTATTTGACGTGGCGGCGAAAATATTAATTTTAGGACACAGTGCACAATCAAATTCCTAAATAAATTAAAATTATAACTTACTACCACTTCTGCAGCTTAAAGTAGCAATGGCTGTTAGTTTCGAGATCAGCAGAGCATTGTAGCTCTGTGTTGGATTCTTTGAAGGAGTCGCGGTTGCGCCCTCTTGCTCCGAACTCTCACTAGAAGGCGCTGATTCAGTCGAACTGGTTGCGTTTAAATTCTCATGCTCCGGACATAGCAGCGTATCGAGTAGTTCTGTGTTTACACCTAAAAAAATGAAGCTATTATTTATACTGCTTTGATAGAACGTACACACAGCAAAGCGAATCGGTGAGCACCCTAGTTATCCAAGTGTGTCATTCTATACACACATCCGCACTTATCCGCTGCCTTATTACGCACACAACAAAATGCCCTATCTGTGCTAATTGTGTTTTCTGACTACCTTCACGCATAGTTATTCAAACCTGCTGGTATTTTGTTCAATGGAAGCATAATTTTGCCACCAGTATTATAAGCGTGGTGGCTCAGGTGTATTGACCTAGGGTTATGAAACCTAAAGAACCGGGTTCGAATCCTGCACAAGTGTATCTTTTTTGTTTTCAATTTTAAATTACTAATCTCAAAATAAACTCATGTTTACCTAAAACAAGAAAAAAAGGACGTAAAGGAATAAAACAATAAAATGCAATTATTGGTTCAAATTGTTTATTGCAACATTTAATTTTTATTGTATTAGCCTCTATTTGTGTTATTATTATTATTACCAAAAGTAATTAAATTAGCTAAATAAAACTGCACACTTTTCCTTATAGAATAATATTCATAAAATAACACACACTTTAGAGGCCAGTATGATTTTATGTTTACTAAAAAGTCTTATGTCACTAACATAATAATTATCTTGCAAATTGAATACACAACCATAATAGGGCTATTTTTAAGATGACACATAATTAATATCTTAAATTCTGGTTTATTAGGTTTAAGTCTGATAAAGATGAACGAAACGTTTTATTTGCGGACGTGTAAGTCAGTGGTGAAATGAATAGACATGTTAAATGACAGCCATTAACAATAACATCATTTCACACTGGGTTATAATCTCCACTTTGAAGCGACTAAGCTACCTATCTCGATTTGGTTTGGATTTGGACACCAGGGCCCATCGATGAGATCCAACCCCATAGCCTAAAGTAACACTGCCACTCGTTCTGCACTGTAAAACATTACTGTGTTTATATATTTAATTAAGTTAATATATTTCGTCTTCATCACTAAAAATCACTACATTTGACTTTGATTGATGTAATAATCAAAGTCAAGATATTCACGAGCAAAGGTTTCTTCTATGCTGGTCCGTTAAAGCATGTTTTTTGCTGGTCTACGGCAATGCAATCCTGCAGCATGCAGATGGTTTCGCACAGGTTGCAACGTAGCATAGCATTGTGTCTTGTTGCTGTGAAATGGGTCACTAGCGGGTGCGGCAACTACATAATGTCCAAATCAAATGGCAGGAGATGAGGCTTCAGGTTTAGGCCCAGAACGAATATTTTTATCGTGTCCGAAGTCTGCGTAAGGGTGAATCCATAATGGCACAGTCTTCCGCTGCAAAATAAATGAAGTTTAAATAAAAACATTTTTCGTCAAAGAAAGTTGTTTAAAACATTACCGATAAAATAATAAGTCATTGTTTTTAACACCGTTTGTCTACTTACCCATATCAAAAAACGCCTAGCGATTCCTTATATAAATAGTTATATTGTTTTGCTCTTTTCAACAAAGATAAAGGCAAAATTAAAAATTAAACAGTTCGTAAGTATAACACACGGTTCATCCCGCAGCTAATAATGGCTGCCAGCGGTGACAGTTTGTTGTTTGTTCACAAAATCATATTATTAGAAATTTGAGGGTAGAAAACACTTTATATTGTTTAAGACGATAACGACCAAAATAGCCATCAGCTAGCAACTTTTAAACTCCAGTAAAAAGAGTCATACCTATTAATAATTATATTAAAAGAAAACACAATGCGTTTGCGTTTTTAACATATTATTTAAGAGTAAAATTAAACATACAATAGACTGCAACCACCATAAAATTAAATAGTTACGGAAAAAAATAAATTATAATTTCAACCTTATTTCAAAGCTCATAAAACAGCTATTTACACAAATTGCAATACAGTAGTCGCAGATTGAACATAATTCATACATTCACCATGTAACTTGCATACCTCGGTGGCCTAGCGGTCAAAGACAGGTCGAAGATTTGACTTCTGCTTTAGTGAACCGGGTTCGTATCCGAAGAAAACGGAATATAAAATAGTAATAATAAAATGACATTTTTGGATGTTATTTCGATGGTCGTGCTGGTCGTGAGGAATATTGCTTTGGAATTGGAATCTCAGACTTGTTGAGAAATAATAATATAACATCGTCGCATCAGTGAGATGGTAACTACTCTTCGCTAGTAATAATAGTTCAATGCGTGGGATTGCATAAATTTGAAGATTCAAGGTCGAAGGAAGCTTCGATTCGGTTCTCTCGCTTACACTGGGGATGACAATATCCAATGTAAGATTAGGTAAAATATTTTTAGGACAGTCTAAATAAAAAAAATACTTTTACATTATTTTTGTAGAAGTAACTGAAACCGGAGATATTGCATTTTCAGCCTTTGAGTGTGACACGATACCGGCGGGGATTATTTTCATTTAATTTGTAATTATTTTTTACTTAATTTATTATAAACTAACTTAAATAGTTGTAACTTTCTTCATTGTTATTTTATAGTTAGTTGTTGTTTATTCAATAAACAGGTAATTTACAGTGACATTGCTCATTCATCTTGTTGCTAAAAAATCTGTACTTAGGGGGTAGATTTTATGATCGAACTCACTCACACATTCACATGTCATAGATTCTACTTAACGTTCATGTCGATACTCAACACGCATAGACGTGTGCGTGGCTGTGCTAACCGCATTATTTTGCTGTGTGTACTAACATATTGAAAAGATCCACGGATAATAACATCAGACAAATTATCAACGGGATATCCCCGAGTACCCGTGATCAGGGTGCATGCAACTACGTCGAATTGAAATATCGGAAGCTCGTTAACCTTTTCGCGGCCGTTTAATTGATATAAAGTCAGTGCGTGCAGTGTAAAATGAACCGTCATCTGACAAGATTAAAGTTGACAGTTGTGAGTAGCTGCTTGGCTGCGAAAAGGTTAAAGGTATCAAATGGCGGTATAAATAAACCCCGTTGATAGTATATCTTATAGAATTAACTAATTACTCAAGAGAAAGTTACGCTTACCAACTAAAATTCCAGGCGGGCCAGAGAGAAAAACATCATACATTGAAAATAATGAAAAAGTTAGACTTATCAATAAATTTCAATAATATAAGATATGCAAACGATTTTTTTTACCTTTGTTATTTATCAATGCAAACAGCAAGCAAAGCGCGAATAGCGCTTTGTAGTCATTTTCGCGACAGTCCAAAGAATCAAAAATGGTTTTCAAAAATGGCCTCTTCTCTATTTCCTTGTTCTCTTTGTCTAAGAGCATTTTTATATAAGCAGACGAAATAGCGGGCGACTTAGGAGCCACGCTAAGCATTTTCTGCTTCTCCTCATCAGTGATATTGTTAAACTCCTGCCCAGATTTGGAAGAGCTCGATTCTTTACCAGAGTCTGGCAGAGGTGAATCGGGCATGTTCTGTTTACCCAAGGTTGTAGAACTGGCAGATTTAGCTGTCTCAATCTGGGTGACCAAATCTTCAGTCGAATCATGTGCTACGCTCGAACATTCGCTTATATGTGATGTGGACGGTAAAGAATTAGATACTAATTCAGGATCAAGGTCACAACTAGATTGATCGGTGTCATAACCAAATGTCTTAGGGCCGCTATATTCTGGAGTAGTATAGTCCCTTTCCTGACCTGATGTGCTTTCTAAAGCCTTCTCCAAACTCAGTTGCGGTTTCGAGAACTCTAGTTTTACGCTGGATTTTGCGTTACTAATGTACATCTCCAATATCTTAGTAGCACCATCCTCGAATACTGACAAGTCCGACTGCAATATGATCCAAGCTAGTGCATGAACTATCGGTCCGTGTGTTATTATTAGAAATACTTGTGAGAGTAAAAATAGTGAGACCACACACGATACGTAAGGTTTGCTCTCGTCTTCTGATTCCATTCTTTGCATTGAGAACGTCTTTCTGGACGGTGACATGTCTTTACTCTTCCCTCTGAGGATAGCTTCAAGATTTCTCGTCACTACTTCCATGGTCATGCCATCTCTACTGCTGTAGTTAGTGGAGCGATTGAGAGACGCGGGTGTCAAAGAATATATATAAAGAGGCACTAAGAGCTTGTGCAACAGGTGTTCTGTCAAAACGTCATTGAGATCAGGAATGTTCAAACAAAGAATGTCGTTTATGTAGTGCAAGTGGTCTAGATGTTCGGCGACTAAGTCGTCAAGCTTCTGTTGTGACTGGTGACTGGAATTTGGATAACAATAGATTTAAATTACGAAATAATTGTTTCATCGCTACTTAACGAGAATGCAGCCTGGCCAAAAATACTATACAGTATGAACAGTACAGTATCAGATACTTCAAAACTGTCGGTCGTATTTAGTTAGTTTTGGGCACCTGTAGTTCTGATGTATCTCTGATCTATGTTGCACCTGAATCTCTTATTCCTTGCACAGTACATGAGAGCCAATTTTAAATGAGCTGAAGTCGCGAATTAAGAAAATTTTCGCATTATTGCCATGAGAACCTTCAAATTCAATGTTAAATACGAGGGATATACATATAAATACTACGACAATAAAGTACCTGCGGACGCGGAGAAAATGGATTGACGCGGATTTCACTGGCAGCCTATAATATTTATGACCAGGCTGTTTTATATTAGTGTCATAAAATACTTACTCCGAGTCGTTTCGCACGCACGCATCCAATTCTAGAATGTGTTTGCCGATAAACCAAACTAGGTTACTGAAATATGGTGCCGCCGTCCTAAACAAGAAAGGAGTAACATAATCAAGTTGACCATCAATACTTGAAAGTCAGGCAGACTCTTATTGGTGCAGTTCATTGATGTGCTAAGCAAAAAAGCTGTATCTCAAAAAAAGTACTAACTATACTAATAGGTAGGTACAGTACTTAGGTATTAGAGATGTATTTTTTCTTGAAATACCGCTTTTTTGCTTAGCACGGGAGTTTTGCCCTCTAGCTCGTTTTTCTCAGGGTCAGATCTTAGATACTTATAAGTATTTTTAACCAACGCTTCTTTCAAGCAATGCTTGCAGAGCTCTCTTAATTACCTGTCTCTGATGAACCGGAGCATACTCGCATCTTGTACTCTATACACATTGAGCGTCAGTGTTCTGACTGCAATCCGGACCATAGACTCTGAATGATTGAAGAATTTTATCGCCTCAGTGTACAGAGGGAAGTCTTTTGTATGCTGTAATAATTTTACAACATAAGCAGAAATACATTTAAATAATTCATAGTTAATTTAATTACAATAATGTACATACTTTCTACGAGATGCAGACCGTGATATTCTACGTTATCCTAGCTATCGACATACATACCAAAATATCGGGAGCTCGTTAAAGGAGGTTAAATATGTCGAATGATATAAGCAAAATTTCGTTACTTAAAAAGTAAGAAAGAAAGAAGACATTTATTCTCTTTCGAAAGATACACAAATAGAGCATACACACAATTAAAAACTGGTTATTGAAATGTAGAGGAAGTAACGATGCATTGTTTATAAAATGACTTCACTAGACTTGATCTACATTCTTTGCATAAAACATAATTTGCATGAATTTGCGACAGCGCTAAGTGAAGACAAAACGTGAAACAAAGAAGTGTATTATGTTGATGAAAGTAAATATTCCATTGAAAAGACGAATGTTCAGCAAAAACCAGTTTTTGTTTATGATAATACACCTGTTTTAACACAAAAATGCACATTACTATTGTAGTTCTCCCCAGAATGAAGCATTTTTGAACATGAATACACTTTTCTATGTTGCCAAAATATTTAACCGCGATTATCAAAAGTATGTAACTGTTAGTACTGGTGTTTGCTAAATTGAAAAAACGCGTGACAGAGACGAGACATAGTAAATAAAATAACATAATTTGCATCCAAATCGATAAAATAAAGCAGTTTTTGAAAAATCAAAGCACTCATACTACTGCTTGTTTAATACTTTGAAGTTATTATAAGATGTTAGTAATAGAAGTAGTAGTTGGGATGTTTTACTACATAGTTTTTTTGTCTGAAATTATATTAACAAAATAACAAAACATAGTAACAAAAGGTCACGTGACAGTTGGTAACAGATAGAAAAATTCGGAGACTACCCACCTGCTATGGGTCACGGAATGACGAGGATCCGGGTTCAAATCTCGGCCATAGCTTTACTTTTCGGATTTTTCTATGTGTTCTAATTTTCACTGACATTTAGAAATTTGAAATTATATTGTACAGACTTACCTCATTATAAAAGAAGTGTATAGTATGGCTGTTCAGTTTGAAACTAAGAGTTTTGAGAAACGAGATGTAGTATGCCATCACTTCTTCATCGGAGAAATCAAACTTGTGCACAATAATCGAATTAACATGGTTGTTACTCAGTAGGTAATCTGAAAGGCAAAAGATCTTTGAACTTGTAGCACTCGTCAATCTCAAACTAAAATCTGAAGTCTATATTGAACTTTGTTTTTATGAGTTAGATGGCGCGATCATCACAGATGTTTTTGTGATCATTTTGTAGCCCTTTGGATTGATTAATAAATCTTGTCCTTTTCCCCCTCCTGATTATAAAAGTAGTTTTAAAGAAAGTACCAAAAACGAAATAAACAGGACAGTTTACAAACAATCCCTTAGTCAGGGTGATGTTTTGTGACCTTTTCTAGAAATTTCTAGAATCACATGTCACTTTTTTTGATTGGTTATTTATTTTTAATATCATGTCAAATGTATCTGTCTAATTGCTTCTTCATATTACACAGTACTTATTAAATAAATGAACATCAGCTGTTTACTGTTATCTTAATCCATGAAACATAACCATTTTGTGACAATTTATTTTTTTGTGATATTTTTTTTTATTTAAGTTATTTTATTTGATGTCTTGTGATTGTCATAAATAAACTTTTTTTCTTTCTTTTCTTTCTTTTCTTTCTTTCTTATGAAAATGATAATAGATATTACATAACATGTACTTATGAATTGATGACTAATAATTATATCGGGTATCTCCATTTGTATTAGTAATCCTCGATGGTGTGATAAGTAAAATTCGATAGAAAAAATTAACATTGTTAAGGATGTTTAGATATTTTAGGGATTTCTGGAACAACCATCATTATTTTATTATTGTAAGGTGAAATTCAAAAAAAATTTTGAATGTAGTTCAAATGTTCATTATAAAAATAATAGTGTTTCATTGCAATAAAATGTGCTAACCTAAGGATTTATGATAGTTTCTTTAACCAAAATTTTTTTCACCCTGTAGCTATATACCAATGTGATATGACATGTATAATACATACTCTGCCATCATTCTTATGCATACTTTATTGTCAGGTGTTACTTTGCAGAGGTCCATGTCATGTTATATTATACTATATTAAATTTACTCACACAATGATGTCTCATTCCGTATATTTTCAAATAAAATGTTGAGTGTCTGAAGCAGCTGCACACACACAAATGAGGAGCCCCCACACTTCTGTCGCATTATCTTGAGGAAATATGACAGCATATTCTTTTCCAGGAAAAAACTATAAGAATCAAAATCAGTAAGCATGATTTTTATACAACACAAATAATACAGTAAGAACAAGTATGGTGCTTGCAAATATATATAGGTATTTTAATTTAGTTTTTGCCTGCATCCTCATCATCACACAATTAACTTTTTGTATTCCTAGTCCCGCTAATCTCTGTTTTTTTTTTAAATATATGAATAGGAAGGCAAACAAGCAAATTGGTATTATTTGGGACAATTCAGACTAGAAAACAGGTTTTTTTAGTGTTCTGGCATAGGGAAGGTTAACAATACTTATGAACAATAAAAAAAAGTTAACCCATTATATTCCCATGACATTCAATACTAAATACCAATAAATGTATTTTACTATCAGCACCAATGGTATATATTATTATTATGGTATACATATTTAACAGAAGTTAATGCAGAATCTGAGATATAAATAAACCTATACATAAATATCAAACCAGATTTATGTTATAAATGCCAAAGTTTGTCCATGTGTTAGCTAAAGTCAAATAAATATAAGTAGTTCATCACATCAATCAGGACAAGAAAACAAAGGAACTGCCCAACTAAAGGGGGTCAACTACTGTATTGTTGTCTTTATTATTGTTAAAGGGCATGGCATTGAGAAACAAGTCAACAAATAGAACAATTATGTATAAATAAATACTTACTCGAAAACGGAGCTGTCATTCTGGTCACCCCATATCAGTATCTCCGCTATGCACCTCAAAGACTCAACCAGAGTACCCCGATTGCTCTCAGAAACAGTGGTGTTCTTACAAAGAATGTTATGCAAATACTTCAAACGCTCCAATGAATGAGGGTTTTTGGGCCTCCCCCAGCCACCGCCGAACCAGCTTCGACTTCTGAACATGTTGCTTGTTGTTGTATCACGAATTACTGGCGAAAATACGGACCATTGCGCACTTTGTATGGTTATTCAAGCACGTCACTTACACCAATTAACGAGTTCACATTTCCGCACGGGTTTACGAAACAACACATAATCTAGATAGTCTGATACTTAGGTGGATGACTTGGTGGTACTGTTTTAAAGTGATTACAGATTGCTTTAACTGTTTAGTTGTAAGTTTATTCCCAGAATTGCGAGCACGATCAGTGCGACTTCGAAACGAGATCGACGTGAAATTTTGGTTCAGTCAGTTCAGTCAGTTGTCTTGTCAATGTCATTGTCACCCTTGACATTTGAGACAGCTGTCCAAAAGTTTTGTTATTGCATTGGAAGCTAAAATGTCTACTAGGCTTCAATCAAGCTGTCCTCGTATCTCTAGTCGTTGCTCTTTCTATTTACGAGTGCAAAAAACAAGTTGACAGCTAAAACAGGTAAAATAATAATATTCCTTTTCATTTCGAGTAGCAAATATTATGTCATACAGTTGAATTTGGTTGCTCTTTAATTGTATCAGGCGTTCTGACAGCGTACGTTAATTGTATTATAATTATAATGGACATAACATGCATTGCATTGAGAAGTTCGCCTAGTCTCTGTATCGCAGCGTTATAGATTTTGTATGAAAAATTATCTAAGATTTGTCTTTAGGATTGCATGGGACCATTAACTCATAATAATTTTAATTAATACCTCCGTGCGTAGGTACTTCAGGAATAGGCTCTCGACAGACAGACAGACGGACAGACGACAGACAAACAAAGTTTCAGTAATGTAATTCGACGATTAATGGTGAATTTAGCGTCTAAAGGTGTTAATAAGTAATCAGTGACCAAAAATCTGTCAGTAGGTATTCGAGTTTTGAAAAATGTCTGATGTTAAAATAATTGATATCAGAACACTGAGTGTATTGTGCCTTTGACATAAAGTCTTATTAGGTACCTAGATATTTCTATATTATTATGGACATTTTCGCGGCTACGCCACGTATCGATCGAAATGAAATATCTGACGCCGACTGTACCTACTCAATATTGATAATCTAGGGCAAGTGTGTTTGTTTTTTAACAGTTGCTAGTATCGCTTATCTTTGTAAATTTCTAATATAATAAAACAAATAGGTAATGTAAATGCAGAAAACGTTTTTATTTTTGTGTTTTTATTAGAAATATTATGTAGACAGTGTAGGTATATTATAAGTACCTTCTAATTACATAGAAAAATAAATAATAATGATTACTTATTACATTTTCGGGCTTCCGTTATTTGATAACGTTTTTCGTATTGTCATTTTCGTTGCGTCTTATCTTATTACAATATTTTCACTTCATAAATTCGTGAAGTAAAATCGATTTCAAAATGTCGACATTTCAATTAAATAGGTATTCATCCTCTGACACTTCATAAAAATACGATAAAGGCACAATAACTCGAATTTCAATTATCTTCCGTTTAAAAGTAAAGTGCCTTAAATACCTACCACTCGTGTAACAGGTAGACACTTAATTTTATTAATAAAATAAATATTTACCTATTTACATTTTTATTAGATTTTGACAGAGTTTCTTTTAGCACAACTTGTGTTTGATCCACGGTGTATTTTAAGAGCCTAGTAAAAAGCGGCCTTTATAAAGTTCCTACATTTATATTCTAAGTTACCATTTTTCAGATTAAGTATTGTGCAATTTATTTTCATTGACTCATTATGCTCACTTGAAATTTTATTGTTTGTTTAACTCACATTTTTACAAAATTAGACATAAATATTAAATTAAATAAATTAACACATCGAATGGACGGAAGTTTAGAATATAAATTTGTACAATTGCGTTTTAACAAACCAAAAAACCGTTTCGCTGCAAAAATAAATAATTACTGAGCAATTTCATTATACTTAATAGTAAAACATTGACTTAAACATTTACCTACTTAAATATTAAATTAATTACTAAGACATACAAGGTAAACACTACCTTATAAATTTAATGTGTATTTAAATTACTTTAGCACTGTTTACTTTTAATTGTAAGGAGCTAAGTATAGAGTTTATTTACGTTTGTATAGACTTGTATGAATTATCTGAGTTAGATAATAGTTAAGATCTATTCTGGTATAACTAGTAATAGCTTAGCTGGTAATATAAATTAATTAAAAGATCCTAGCTATCTTTCTAAAGCTAATTAAAAACTAATCACATTTCAAAATGATAAAAGTTAAGATTGTTTAATAGTTAATAATAAGAGAGATAATTGCCATAGTTTTTAAATTACTCTCGTTTTTACAATTTGATGACAGAAAACTAACTACTTACATTAAGGCAGTATAATAATTGTCCATTCTTTTTTAATAAGTTGAGTAAGATAGGGACGCATGCGACGCTACAAATACCAGCTGTTTAAGCCTGTTCCTTGAATCAATTGACTTGGAAAAATTACCAGTCTTTAGCGTTGCGTATCATTGCTTGACTGGATTCTTATAATTAAAGACGTTATTCTGTACGCCACCTACATAAACCGAATTCTCATCGCCGCATTTGTTCAATATTATCGTTAACAGCTCGATACGAGCCAGTCTTTCAATTCCTTCCCTCGTTATTAAGTTTTAAGGATAGAAATTCTGAAGAGCGTCCGAGTATATTGAGTTGTACGTGTCTCTTAGCACGTAAACGTTGTCGTTGGGTTTTCCATTAAATACGTATTGACCTTTCAGGTTAGTGACCTTAGAATTGGTGGGAGCTGGCTTAGGTTTGGGATTAGAATATGACGGTACATTGTTATAGCTCGGTCGTTGCATGGGAGGCATCATGGGCTGTGGTCCGTAGCCATAAGGATCAACTTGAGGCATTGGTGGCACTTGCGGATATCCACCGGCGCCGCTCCATTGGTATACTCCTGTAGGCTTCCCGTTTGATACGAAGTCCAAAGGCAAATTGATGAAGGGGTCCACTTGTGGAGGCATGTTTTGAGGCATAGGTGGTCCCATCGGAGGTCCCAGGCTAGGGGGCTGCGACACGTAACCTAAGCCAGGCACAAACATGTAGGGAGTAGGGGGCAGTCTGATGTAGAAGATTGGAGAGTTGTCGTATTGAAGAGAGTTTAAGTTGTCGTTCTGATAGCTATCTCCGTTGCCGTTTTTCTTCTTGTTTTGCTGTCGTCGCCTCGTAGGAATGGTTCTTGATAAATCGTCGTCGTCGAAGCTGTCGTCGTTGACAGCGAAAGTTACATCGTCGTCATCGTCTTCGTTGTAATCTAAACCTGATGCTAGGAATGATGGGAAGTAGCCGAAAAGATTAAGCGCTTTGTTTCTTCTGTTTGTTTTAGGCGTGGGTGATGGAGCAGCTGTGGTTTCATCTTCTTTGTATTCTTCTGTGAGTTTGCTCTGGCGATTGCTCGTCGCTTCGGGAAGAGTAGCCGCTCTCGATCTTCTAGAAGATGGTGCACTCTGACTGCGTGCAACCAATCCAAAGAGTATGAAAGCGATGATCAGGTCTTTTGAGTACTTCATGTTGAATCTGTAACAAGAAAAAATAAAAATTATAGATACGCTTTTACGTGGCGCCTGTCTTAGGTCATTACACCGGATGAGGCAACGTTGTTTTAATAATAAATATTTATGTGGTTTTCTGCAAGCTTCCACTTAAAACAACAATATTAACCGCTTGTTAATAGGTATGGATAGCAATAAATCTTAACGTGAGGCGTAAAAAAGTAAAATGGTATGAGAATTTACTACGTGGATACTTAATGCATGGCAATTATTTACACATTTAAAGGTCTTCAATCTTGAATGGTACGTGAGTGATTTAACTCTCTTTTCAGTATATGTAATTTGTTACTAGCGCCGGTTGACGCATTGGAATCAATTACATGAGTTGTACAAGAACTAGTGGAGTTGTAGGTACTTCGTTTAGAAAATGTCAACATTAGGTACTGACATAGTTCGAGATCACTAAGAAAATAAAAGTTGTACTGTTCGTTTTTAATAGTTTTATTTTTATATAAGTAACTACCATTTCGAAAGCAGAGTAACAACGACTTAAATTCATAAAAATCTATGCAAATTTGCTTGTGCATTATGTACTTTGTTAAAACTTTACATTATTGATTTGTATGTATTTGAACATTCCGAAAGGATTTTACAGATTCTCTCACTCATGGCACACAATATTCGTGATAAACTTGCTACTTTTTATCCCGGGACATTGCAAAATCCTATCAGATACAGATGAAATTAAGGGCCGCACCTACCCACATGTATTTCAGCAGTGCCTTTTATGTCCTGCGATAAAACACTACAAACGGGACCGTGTCGTTTTAATATAACACCCTCTGGAATTTACGACATAAACACTAATATTATTCATTCAATGCCTTCCATTAATATATTCACTCAATCAAACTGTCTCCATACTTGGATCAGTGCCGACACTCTTGACATACATCAGAATATACACTCTATGTTTTTCTGCTTGAGTCTTATTAGGCATAAAGGAGAGCTCGTATTGGCTCGCTGGCGATTTCAGACTTGCCTTCAAGATGTAATCTTACGAAATAAGATGTCTTATACGCAATATTCTGTATACCTTTTTTCTGTTTTGGTTGTTATATGTGGTGTTCAATAAAGAGTTATTGTATTGTATTGTATTGTAAACTTCCACTGACGCAATAATTTGTCATTCCCAACCAATATTCAGTGAGAAAAGCAACAAATCAAGTTATACGCTGTGACGTGTTCATTTCCGCGGAATTGGATGCGAGGTTTTGCACCGTTAAGACAATCACGGTTTGATCGATTGAGATACAACATCTGCAATAATCTAAATAGTAATCTTGATTTTCTTGTATTGGTACACGTTTGTAATTAAACATTTAATGCCTACATTAATAAACTTTTCAGATCTATGAAGTTAAGCTTTGTACTAGTGTCCGACCGAAACACGATTTTTAGCCGAAACCGAAACCGAAACCGAATATTCGGTTTTTTTCTGATTTCGGCCGAAACCGAAACCGAAACCGAAATTTTTGAAGACGTATCAAAATATTCAAAATTACTGTACAAATCGTAAGGAAAAGGTTATTGCAAAGATTTCTTATTTGAGAACGTTTCTTTTTTTGTTAAACAAAATAAAAAACGTTTATTTTTAATGAAAATAGATATAGGTACATGAAACTACCGTGAGACTTTAATCATAATTACACAAACGGATAACTCACGTATAAAAAGTCGAGTGATGCTGGACATGTTTCGGACTATTTTGTAGTCCTTCTTCCTGGAGCTTAGAGTACATATTTCAATTTGTACTTTTACTTTACGCGCCCGAATTAAGCCGAATGCTCCCGATGCGAGAGCCCCGAGAGGTCGCGAAGTACCTAATTTCGGCCAGGCCGAAGGTTTCGGCCTGATTCTGGCCGAAACCGAAACTTCGGCCGAAATCACTTTTTTGGCCGAAATTGGCCGAAACCGAAACCGAAACCGAAACTTCGGTCGGACACTACTTTGTACTATTTAAAAGTTTATGCTAGGTATCGTATAAACGGATCAACGTTCGATATATTCAACATGAAAGCAAACGGAATGTAGGTATGAATTTACTTAGGATACAATTTTTTTTGTCAAAAGTCGGCGACTTTAAGCGTCACGGTGACCAAAACTTTAAGCGTCACCTACTCTTACTCTCTCTAGTGAATTTTACGTAAAAGGGTATTTTGATTTGATTGTGAAAAAAAACCATACAAAATAATGTGGCATACAAGCTCTGCTCTCCTCCAAAAGAATACAGGGGCTTTACCATGACGTCAATGCCCGCATATTTGCGCCGCTTGAGGGATTCCGCAGAGTCCGCTGCGACACCAGCCCTGTTCTCTGTAGATGGAAGGTGGGACGGCGCGAGCGTGTCGACAAGTTTCAGTTACTTCAGTTTCTTTTTTTGAGGTAGAAACCATGGGTCCGTGGGAGCCAAGTGCGAACGAGCTATATGGGTCGTTGTCGACCAAAAATTACAAGTAATTAATCGGAATTGAACAGCATTAAGACGCAATGGTAAGACACAGCGCATTACCAATAATCTGTAGGTTTACAACATGCCAACTTGTTCTGTAATGTAGCGTTCGTTGTAAAATTAAAATGTCAACACGCATGTTGCTCATATTACCTGTTTGTCGACAAGGTCGGTCTTTTACCTAGGAATACCACATTATGATCCAGTTTCAAACTAGTCCACTTATCTCGTTGATAAACTGAAGTCAACTCAAGCAACGGATATTACATTTGAGGTACCGCTTTATGCTAAATAAAATAGATTGATATAAATAATCATCATCGTCATCTCCAGCCTATATACATCCCTCTACTGGGAGCAGGCCTCCTCTAAGTACGAGAGGGCTTGAGCTATAGTTCCCACGCGGATCGGTTATCATTATCTTCATAGAGTATAAGTTTGGGTGCGAGTCGGGTTACCTCTGCGTGCGGTCAAGAGCTGCGGATCGTTTTTGGATCCGTCCGAGGGGAAGAACAGTGCTTGGTCTGGTGCACCCTGGGCATTGGCTAATAATCTCCTGGCAGATTCTGAGGGATATCATGAGGGATAAGCTAAGAGCCCGACAGGGGGGAGGGGTCTTTTGATCGTGTTCTGCCATACAACGTTGCCGACATTTTTGTCACAAGATTTTTGAATACGAGGGCCACACCGAAATGATCGGGAATTGAGTACCCGGGACTGAGTTAGCGTAACACCTTTTTGGTGACGTGAGTACTAGCTACTTACGATCAAAATGACGTTTATAAAATAAAAAAAAAGTGTTTTGTTTTTTTTTTATTCTCATTTAAACTTGACAAGTCGATGAGCAAAATGGACCTCACGCGAGAAAATTTTCGCGCCATAATTTACCACAACTTTCGTCGCGGGTTATTGCGAGATGAGTGTATCGCTGAGCTTGTATTTATTTATAATGATGAAGCATCAAACCAAACAACAATATATCGTTGGTATTCAAAGTTTCGGCGAGGTCGTTCCTCTCTCAGCACCGTACCTCCTACCGGTCGACCAAAAACAGGGGTAACGGCCGAAAATGTGGCGGCCGTGCACAAAAATATTTTAGAAGACCAACATATTACCTATGAGCAGATACGAGCGACTATGGGCATTGGAATGACTGCAATTCAAAAGATTTTGCACGATGGACTGGGTGTCAAGGAGCTTGTTTCCCGCTGGGTGCCTCATAATTTGACTGAAGAGCAAAAGGCGGCTCGTGTTGATTGGTGCCGCTTTACTTTAAAACGGTTTAATGGAGGACCGTCAAAAGCCGTTTATAACATCGTCTTAGGTGACGAAACATGAATTTATTCCTATGAACCCGAAACAAAACGTCAGTCGGCAGTTTGGGCCTTCGAAGATGAGGTGAAACCAACGAAAGTGATGCGTTCCCGTATCGTTTCTAAGAAAATGATCGTATCGTTTGATTCCAAAAAGGGACATGTGACTACAATTCCACTACAGGAAGGCAGAACGGTTACAGCAGATTGGTACACCTCGGTTTTTTTACCAGAAATGTTAGCCAAATTCCGTGCAGGCAACGCTACTCGTCGGGTCATCTTGCATCTGATAATGCGAGCTCCCATACTGCTCGCAAAACAAAAGACTTTTTAAACGGGGAAAACATTGAGTTGATGTTTCAGCCTCCATATAGGCCCGACCTGAGTCCAAACGATTATTTTACGTTCCCCAGAATTAAAGATATGTTGCGTGGTCAACGGCTTAAAGACCCAGAAGCGGCAGTAGAAGCTTATCAATCGGCCATTTATGAAGCAGCTACTTCCGATTGGAATTATTGTTTCAAAAATTGGTTCCAAAGAATGCAAAAGTGCATTAATTGCAGGGGAGAATACTTTGAAAAACAATAAAACATAATTTAGGTAAAATATGCGTGTAGTTTTTTTTATTCCCGATCATTTCGGTGTGACCCTCGTACTGTATTTATTACTTTGACATTGGCGAAATCATCGCATTGATCGATGGGGCCATTTAAAAAAAGAAGAGTGTAGTTATAATGGTGTAATATGATAACGATGACATAATTATTATCTAGTCCTTAATTGCACCTCTTAATTGATCTAATAGCATCAATTAAAATCTTTATGCGCATCAACACGTTGCAAGCTAATTGCGATCGCTGGTTGTTTTTGTATTTCATTTATGGAATTTGTTAACATTAATCTGAAACAAGTGTAGTGTTACAATTATACATAATAAATAATGAATAACGCGTGGTTTCTTTCTACAAAATTCCTGTGTCAACCTCATTGTCTAACTCAATCCTTTGAACTTTGAAAGCTGAAATATTATGTAGAGTTTTCCTATATAACTACTTGTTAATGAAGATAAAGAATAGGATGGATTTTGAAAAAATCCTAAGAAATCGGATTTTCCCCACGGGAAAACTACGGGGATAAGCTAGTGAATAATGAAGTCGTTGACTAATTAATAGCGTATCCACGATCATTAATCTCGCAAAAAGCGGTAACTCACAAAATCAATCCATGGAAACTTTAATAAAATGCATTACTGTTGCCGCCAGCACTGCAAATATATAAAACAGACAACTCTCCTAGAACACCTTTTTCATGTTTCTTGGAGAACTATTAGCTTCTTCAAACAAGTTCTAAAGTCCCTTCCTTATATTCGCTGCGGCTTGTCAGAACACCAGAGGCTTCGTTGATAAGAATTTATTAAGTTACCCACTCCTTACCTGGAAGCGACTTTATAAGGTTTTTATATAACTAGCATTGTGAAATAAAAGTTTTTGCGATACAAATACGGAAAATATTTCACTCGTTAAAGATTGATTGAGTTAACACAAGAACTCAGAGGCTTTTATGGAAGGAATAATTCGTACGTGACTTCAGATGTTTTAAGGTAACATAATTTTGTACCCTCGAGAAATTAAACTTAAATTGGGATTAGAATCAAAAGATTAAAAAAAAGGGGAAAGAACATATTGCCGAATTGCGATTGTATTGAAGAAGCTACGGTCTAATTGAGAGCTGGAAGCGTTGACGATAGCGTTCAAAAAATCAGCGACACTTATAACTTCACAACAGCAATGTATATTTGAACGTTATGACCACTAACACTTAACTACACCCTTTTTTATAAAAAGTCACAAACCCGTTACGTACAATATGTGTTATGTTTTGCCTTTACCCGTTGATGGCAAATGTCAAAGTGACGGATATGGAAAAACTAACCGTGAATGAACGTGAGCATGGGGTGCAAGTCGGGTTACCTCCACGTGTGGTTAAGAGCTGCGGTTCGTTTTTGGATCCATCCGGGGGGAAAAGCAGTGCATGGTCCGGTGCACCCTGGGCATCGGCTAATGGTTTTCTTGGCAGTTTCTGAGGGATATCATTGACCGTTGGCTAAGAGCCCGACGGGGAGGGGGGTCTTTGACCATTACCGTACAACGTTGCCGACATTTTGTCACAAGATTTTTGAATTATATTTTTACCGCACTGACATTGGCCCAAGCCTTACGGCCGCCATTAAGGAGAGAAAAAAAACGTGAGCATAACAAGCGTGTATGGATCAAAAATCATCATTATCATTATCATCTCCAGCCTATAAATACGTCCCACTGCAGTGCACCGGCGTCCACTTAGCTGGGCTTAGTAAGCAACATGAAACTAAATTAAACGATGTAAAGAAAACATAGAAATCATCAGTTACACAACTAGAATACGTATCAGATGGCTGTAAATAAGAGAAAAAAATGACGAAAGTTTTTAACCACACCTTGCACAAAGACAACGCAAACGACGCCGCCTTAAAACTCACTTTTCAAAACAGCATACTTCAACTTTAGTTCCGACCATAAAAATTCGTATTAAGTCTCAATTCGACATATCATTGCAATGAAAATAAGCCCTTTTAAGTCTTTTATAAGCTTGCACAGTATCATTACGTCGCCTACGAATCGGTATAAAATTAATAAGGTCGACAAAAATATTACGTGTCTAATGGTATATTTAGGAGGCATTAAAAGTATGATACACCGTACGTCTAGTTAAAATTGAGTAATGTTATGCGAGAATAACAGATCATTGGCCTGTAGCAGGTTATACTGCACAATAAACAATTAGGGTTGTCTCTAGTTTATGTATTTTCTATATCCGCGAAGTTTTTTGAGTGGCAATCCGTCCGTAGGAGGACTTTTAAATTAGTAGGTACCTAGGTATAGTATGCCTAAACTATAAAGACCAGTTTTGTAGAAATTTATTATTTAAAAAACCGCTTTTTTCCGGTACAACATATAACCATGACACGACGCTTTTTACCTACGTTTACTAATAGCCAAAGGTTTCGGCTTTTATCTTCAAAATTTTATTAAATACACGTCTGAATAAACGGTTACGAATACATAGAATCAAGTCTTAACTTAAATGAATAATTTGAGGTTACAAATCAGCAACACTTTGCCATAATTTTTTCAATAAACAATTATTGTTTTAAATTATAAGTTTTTCAACGATGTACATCTGATTGAAGTAATAAAGTACGCTTAATTTATAATAACCAGTTAAAGCAAAAAAGTTAAATACTGCTTAAGGATAAGAGTTTAACGATGGTTAAAGTGTGATTATCCAAACACTTCCATATCGGTGATAATAGTTTTCAATTAATTTTTTTAACTTCCTATTTATTACTTTCTATATCTTGATAGTAAGTAACACTAGCCGGGACTGGGAAAATGCTATTCGCGGACGAGTAGCGTTTAACGGACGAAGCGTAGCGGAGTCCTGAGTGTATGCTAAAACACGAAGTAGTCTTCCGCATAAAATATTACCTTGCGCAGGGATTCCGGATTTCTACTATCATCTTATTCGCAGTATCTTGCTTTGCTAGCTGTATTTTGGCGTACGAGAGCCGGTGAAATTTCATTTTATCTAAGCTTTCGAGGTTGGAAACGTATTTGCTATAAATCGGTGTTGCAGATGTGATTGCGTACCTCAAGTACTTCCTAGTTGAGTAAAAAGATATGCTAGTCTAAAAATGGAATTTATATTTAATAGTAAAAAAAATCATTATTTTACGTTTTCTGTGATACTGTTTGCTTTGGTACGTAGTACTTTAAGGCTCCAGTAAATATATTGAAAGAAAAATATAGGATAAAAAGTTATCGCGATAGTTATCCATCAACAAAGTATTACCATACATCAAACATGATTATCAAAGTCCATCAATCCCTCTCCGATAGTTTTTGCACATCCTCTTTTTTACACCGACTATATGAATTAATGTACTCAGATCATTACATATTCTGGTTTAACATTTCGTCTAGGACATTAACTCCTTGTTTTTAATATTATTTTTTATCTATCATGTACCTACATCTTAGTCTCGAATACAGTATATAAGTGACGAATTTTATCGACTTTGCGTGTAGAGCATAAAAGTTATATTCGTATGCTCGTAAACAAAATAATCGTATCGATAAGATGAAGCGGCCTGTCAATTTTGTAGCGAAATTCATCAATAATTTAGTTGCGATCTTTCGACTACTATCAACGGAAGCTAGTGATAGGATTTTGTAAATGAAGTGTAAGCAAATGTGGCAGCAAAAAATCAGAATGAATTACAAGAAAAAATAAAGGAACGAGTAGCGTTTAGATTGCTAAACGTTTTGGTGCCACGTATTTTTCTGTTCCTAACCGGAAACTCGAGGCTTTGATTATTATTTGATAATGTTTCAAGGCTTTTGAATTGTTTTTTACATTCCAGATTTAACAAAAATATTGCTCAATATCCATAATTTTCAATCTGGAAACCGTGAGTAACTTATTTACTAACGTAGAGCACAAATCACTAATAGAATTGTACTGAAAATTGACACGCGTAGGTAATACTCGTAGTTATTACTAGTATGATGTATCTGATAAGAAAGGATTTGACGACGGGGTCGGATCAAGGTGGTTGAAGGAGCTTAATTCTGCGCAACAGAAGTCAGGCCAACATCTTTGTAGTCCTAAAAAAACTTAAGGTACCTATATACAATTAATGTTCGTTATGTTTGTACACACTGATCTCTGAAATGACAGTCGATTTCAATGAAATTTTGACTGTCATGTTTCAGCTTGAAAGATGGGACCCACTAATATGCCCCAACATGTGCAAAAAGTACTATTTTTATTGAGTAAAATCGGCTTAAGCGGAAACTGAGCTACGTGTAGCTGTGTAACTCAAAGGAAATCTCGGCCTCTGATATAAGAAACCTCACCACTCTACGCTAGTTCAAATGTTGCCCTGTTTGACAGTAATCCACCCAAGGCCAAGAAACTCCATAGCTAACCTAACCTACGTGACTCAATGGACAGCAGAGACAGCTACAATGGCTTTTACTTAACGCAATAAAATTCCACTGTAAAATATGCATGTAGTTAAAACAAGCGAGCTAAGACGTTTTCAAAACTATCTAGCAACATATTTTTCATACATACATACATGAATCACGTCTTTATCCCTTACGGGGTAGACAGAGCCTAAGGTAACAAAACCTTAAGGCCACGTGTAGCATGATTGTGGGCGTATAGATGGAAAGCGGAATCAAAATAGAGATAGGTAGCTAGCCGCATCACCTATAACATTATTTCTAAGATTTTCGCTCCTTCCCTCGATGGGCTTTTACCATCTACGCGAGAAGAGAAGCAACTGGTACTGGTGTTATTTCTTTATTCCCAGACCTGCATGGAAGAGCACAAAATACAAGGCAAAAAATGTCTACGAAAAAATGCAAACTATGTAACTACGTGGTTTTTCTTGCACGCTGTCCCTTGGCACTATCTTAGTATTGGATGGAACGGGATGTCATCCATTATTAAGTAGGTTTCAGTTTTAATTCTTTTTAATTGTTACTTTATAGTGACATTTTTAGCTACAAGTTTTTTACCCTAAGTGTCCAGTGATTGAGCCTTACACTTGATGGGTATGGATAGGTTATATCTGTCCGGAAATAGTCAATGGGCGTTCGCTCCCATCCTTCCATTGTTCCTTTCCTTAGCAGTTCGCTTTAGGAAGGATTTATACAAGAACGAGACGGACATATACGAACTTTGCATTTCACATTTGGAAGGAAGCCCACTGGAGTTTACAGTTAATGACGTTGGCAAAATGGAGCTGGCAACCAAAATCCGGTAAAAAAAAATCACGTGTAACCCTTCAACGATCTGCATCGTTTATGTATTGGGTAAATGTGCGCATACATTTTTTTTTTAATTTCTTGTCAATTCTTACAATCCAGCCATTTCACATCATTCCAAATCGAATATATTGCCAATACCTTTGGTTTCTACGTTCAGGGCGCGACGACACTTCACTGGCAATGGTCATAATTTGTGTCACCCCCAGCGAGAAAGTGCAAGCGCACACGCAAGTAGTGGTGTACCGAATACTGAATAATATCCCCATCTAAGAATATTCGAATATTTTTCATATTCGCATAATGTAAAATAGAGTGAATGTGAGCGAATGTTTGACGACAAAGAAAGCTAAAAATCATGATATAACGACAACACAATGATAATTATAACAATTTCAAGAATTATCTAAATCGTGGCTTCAATTGCTTTCATGCTGGTCTGGGAGTAAAGAAAAAACATAGAATGTACCAGTTGCTTCTCTTCCCGCGCAAATGGTAAAACCCCATCGAGGGAATAGGCGAAAATCTTAGGAATCATGTTATAGGCGATGCGGCTTGCAACCCATCACTATCTTGATTCCCCCTTTCCATCTAAATGCCCACAGTCATGCTGAGTGTGGCCTTTAGGTCTTGTTACCTTAGGCTCTGTCTACCCTATTAGGGATAAAGACGTGATTTGTGTATGTGTATGTATGTGGCTTCAATAAGACTGGATTACACGTCACGCGAATATTGATATTGAATATTCACTTTGGCCACATTTGATAATATTAAACACTAGTGGTTGCCCGCAACTTCATCTTGTTGTTTACAAAAACTGACCATTTTTGAGATAGTCGCGGTCTTGAATACTTATCCCATAAGTACTTTCGTAACTTCTGGACCATAGACCATAGTGCCCTAAAGTCTATATCCACCACTTCGTCTGCAAATAATTTGTTTATCGCTATCCCGCAGGAACTATGTCCTCTTTGTCGGTCTCTCGCTTAATGCTCCTCTCATTTACTCGAAGGTTAACTGGTAGAGATCCCTTATAGGGATCAGTTCGCCTTTGTGCATATATTTAAGGTCTTTTTTTGTGATATGTCTCTACTTCTCTATATTTGTACAATAAAGCATTTACTTACTTACTTACTTACTATGTTATTTTCCGGGGTAAAAAGTGGCCTATGTAATAATCTAAAGTAATCTAGGGTACCAGCTATCTCGGTTCCAAATTTAAACCAGATCCGTCCAGCTGTTTCAACGGGAAGAAGGCAGAAACAAGCTCACTCACAAACTTTCGCATTCATAGTATTAGTAGGATATGTATAGAAAACATTTTGTCATCACTACACGCAACATGACATCTAAATTGTCCGCTCATTCACGACAGTTCGAATGAGGAATTTGCATTGACTGACTAAATGTTGGTAAAAAGTACTGTTTGCGTCCGCGGCTCGTGCGTGTTTCCCCATAGCTTGGAAGATATCGATCATTAAATTCCGCTCGTAAACAAATATTTGCGGTATTAAAAGTATTTTGCATTTTCATTCACCGTGTAGGTAATCACTACGTAGAATAAAACAAAATCGTTTTCCGCTGCCTGTTTCCCTATGTATGGTTAGATCTTTAAAACTACGCAACGGATTTTGATGCGGGTTTTTTAATAGATAGAGTGGTTCAAGAGGAAGGTTTATATATGGCAAACTAGCTCTTAATTGCGGCTCTGCTTGCGTGACTCAATGGATCCGTCGGTTAAAATTTTGGGATTTCACTGAATTCCCATCGGAGTTTTCCAAAATCTCACCATGGTTATCATTTATGATGAATACTCGAGAAAACTCCCATGCCTCTAAGCTTAGTGTTTAACTTTTAAGATACATACATACATAAATAAATCACGTCTTTATCTCTTACGGTTAGATAGAGCCTAATGTAACAAGACCTAAAGGCCACATTTAGCATGATTGTGGGCGTATCGGGAAGAGAAGCAACTGATACTTTCTATGTGTTTTCTTTGTTCCCAGACCAACATGGAAGAATATTGTTTAAGGATATGAAAATATCCGAATAAAATGTACCCTAAGTATGTTTCAGGGTGTGAAATATCCGCGTGCCAAATTTCATCCGTACCGGTGTTCTAGCGCAAAAGAGAAACATATGTACGGACAGACATGTAACTGATAAATTTTCTTATTTATGTTATTACTCGTAGCAGGATCTAGCGTATGAAATTTCGCTATCGTGATCATTTCGACGGAGTAAAGTTTACCTTTTTCGTCAAGATCGGTTTATAGAGTTAGCCTCTAAAAGGTAGCATACCAGCAGGCAGATTAAATCATATACGGTATGATAATAAGTATTGATAGCATTGTATTAAAAACGGCAGCAACTCGTTATCATAGAGGAAATAACAACAGACCGGTCATGCGATTGACATGAAAAAGTGTGATGATTGTTGCTCTCTTTAGCCGCTCAGTCAAACAGGACACTGGAGTTAGGCAAACAGCTATTCATCACCATCATGGTCTTCCTTGACCTATATGTCAAAGGGAATCCCAGCTAGCTCTGGAGGTGAGACCGAAAATGGCTGGCGAAAGCTAAGCAGCTATTATGCGTTGTCAATGAAACTCACTTTTTTAAAAAGAAAGGACATATTTATCACAATATATTATAAGAATTGTAATGAGTGAAATCGTTTGGTTTTATTTTATGTCTTCTTCCATGTTGGTCTGGGAGTTAAGAAAAAACGTAGAATTTACCAGCTGCTTCTCTTCCCGCGCAGATGCTAAAAGCACATCGAGGGAATGGGCGAGAGTCTTAGGAATTATGTTATAGGCGATGCGGCTAGCAGCCCATTACTATTTAAATTTCCCTTTTCACCTATTCGCCCTTAATCATGCTACACGTTTCCTTAAGGTTTTTTTTAGCTTAGGCTGTGTCTACCGCGTAAGGGATAAATACGTGATATATGCATGTAGGTTTGTAATTTATTTTATGTAAGAGATAAAAATTAACAAAAAACATTTTTTACGCTGTCGCGTTTTGTGGTAGCGGAGTAGCAAGGTAAATGTAATTTGTTCATTAATATGGATCTCCGAAAAGTAAGCCTGACTCAATTAATTAGGAAATAAATTGTTAATTGGATAATTATTTAAATATTTAGAAAGAAAACTATGATGGAGTAACCAATCTTGTGTATTGTCGGAAGGAGAGTTTTGAAAAAATCAAATTATAAACTATTCTTAAAAATCATAAATATCTGTTACAGAGCAACAAACCTACTTTTATTGGATTACAACAACAACTGCCCAAAATTAATGTCAGAAAGATCGAAGAGATACATTAGATACATTACTAATGTGTTGCAGGATAGGAAAGCCCGTATTACCACTCTATGGTTACTTCTTCTATGCACATTTATGATATAAGTATTGATAGTATTGTATTAAAAATGGCAATAACCCGTTGATGAATGATTTCCCAGTGGAAACGTATTGAAAACGGCGGACGTAGAAAATTGTTAAAGCAATAAACAATACATTGAGTGAACGCCATAATTTGTAGACGTCTGATCAGAATTCATAGGAGATAAGGTAATAAAGAAAAATTATGAATGTTTCCGTCCTGTACTATAAATAGGATATCCTTTATAATTGTTGGCGGTCTTGATCTTGGTACTAATCATAATTATTGTTTTAATCCTGTATAATTGCAAAAATCTAGGATAGATAATCAAAATAAATAATTATAAATTATAGTACCTAGAAAATTTTAAAAGACACTGTAATACTGTTTCTATAAAAAATGTCCTGAATTCTAAATGATGTAATTACTTAGAGCTTTTTCGCAATCAATATTGAAATGATTTTTTAGGTACAAGTTTGGTACACCAATGTGATATTTGCAGCGCAATGGTTCCAAAAAGTTTTTAACTTTCCAACTACAAACAACAATATATATTTTTTACCCCATAACCACATGGTTGCATGCCCCGTAATAATGAACTAGTAAACTTCTACATTTGAACTTTTAAATCAACATTTTTTAAATGTTGCGGTACTAGAACAACAAAACAAAACACGCTCAAAAAAGTCAATGAAACTACATGTCAAGTCGCTTACAAACACCGTCACTTCCACAGTCCTATTCGTATAAAAAAAAAACAGTGTACTCCAGTTAATGTCATTCAAATCAGCACTAATAAGAGCTCAATAGGTGTCAATAACATTTATGATTGACAGTTGCCACAGATAACAGTCATTACTCGCGGTAATGAAGTGAGTCTGTCATCGGATTAGTTTCGCGCAAAAACTAAAGTCTACACCCACTGCGTTTATGGGAATTATAATAAGTGATTAGCGGTGGAGCAAAAACAAGGTAAGTGACCGTTTGGGCAGATAGTATTTTATGCGGTTAGTAAATAACTTGGAAGTCAATGGGGCATAGATACAGGCACTGGCATATAGGGTAGGATGAAGGAGCACTTAAATCATCAGAAACACTCTTATCTATGGCTTCCCGCGCAGATGGTAAAAGCCCATCGAGGGAATGGGCGAAAGTCTTAGGAATCATGTTATAGGCGATGCGGCTAACAACCCATCACTATACGCCCTTAATCATGCTAAACGTGGCTTTAAGGTTTTGTAACCTTAGGCTCTGTCTACCCCGTAAAGGATAAAGACGTGATATATGTATGTATGTATCATTGCTTTGCCTGATGTCATGAAGTCAATAGAATTTATTTTTTACCGTCAATTTTGTATCCCGCTACCAGCAGCGGCAAAGACCATAAAATCACAATGACTTTGTCAAAATAAAATCTTGACATAATTGAAACCTTGACGCAAACGCAGTTTCCTTAGTTCAATGCTGTGTCTTAATCGACAATGGTCAAAAAAACGATTGTTTTTGTGGAAGCAACCACAAATTAAGGAAAACATTTTGAATCCATTGTCATGCATAACCCGTTTGAAAAAAAAAACACGTTTTATCAATCTTCAATCTACGTTACGTCGACATCAGTAGTTGCTGATCACTATACTACCTACGCAAAAGAAAAGGGACAAACAAAGTTTCCTCTACCTCGCAAGGGATAAAGATGTTATTTATGTATGTATAAAGCTAAAGAAAAAATTGCACGTAAACTCATGAAGTAAGTCATTATTTCTACATCTGTTATGTGAATAAGTTAAAGTGCTCTTAATTTGCCAGTCCACCTACATTACCCAGTCCATACATCTGACAATAAAATCTCAAACGCAGCTTAAATATAGTTACCCACACAAATTTCTTTTTAATTACTTATTCAATTATTTTTATCTAATGTCCGAGAGCTAAGCCTTCCTCATAAGTTATCATAAATCAGCAAACCAGCAGAAAGCTAAGCTAATTTACTCACAAACCAAACTAATAACTAACATTCATTATCGGACACACCAACATACTATCTGGAGCAAAGGTTGCCTCTAATTTGTGAAGCAGATTTAGTGTCGTGTCTAAGAAATGCTAAGTTATATGCTTTAAGTAGTTCCGTGCTTATATTTCCAGTTGATTTATATCCACGACCAACGCTTGTAAGTAGTAAATGTTTCTAAGAAAATGTTCAGTTTAAATGCCATACTAAATTAAGTCATTAAGTTTTCATAAAATGACTAGAGCTCTGACTTGGTCGATTAATAACTAAATTTATGCGCGTTGTCAGTCATCTTGGTTTAGAAAATGGCATGAACGTCGGTTTTCATCATATATTTGTCAGTGACAATCTTCAGAAGTGATTTCTCGAAATAAATTATTGACAACACGAGAATGGATGGACACACATTATTTTGTGCTGACATGAAGTTTACCGAACCCCTACAAAGTTTTTGATACGAGAAACGTCTAGAATCTATTTGCGCTAACATCTAATCGGAGTGCGTGTCGAATTGCGAGAACCCGCGCTTGCCTAGTCCTGCGGTTTTTTTTTGGATGCGTTGGGGGGGGGGGGGGGGGAAGTCCAGTACTTGGTCCGGAGCAGCCTGGACATCGGTTAATGATATCCTGGCAGATACTGAGGGATATCATTAACCGATGAACAACGCTTTTTTTAACCAAGACGGACGGAACGGGATGGAAACGGTATATGCGTCTGGGTTTAGAGGTTGTGCGTTTATTATAAAGAATATACGTAACCTTTGTTTTACGGTACCTATATGACACATTAACGCCAATGAGTTCAACGCGTTAGTCACAACAGAAAATTTACAGTAAGTACAGGATTTAAAGTCAACAAATGAACCAGAATTTATTGCTAGTTCTTAAATGTAAGGGCCTGTTTCAAACGTGGATTTCCTCGCGTGAGACTGCCTGAGTCTGAGCATTGGATATTGCCAGAAGTGTGATAAATTCAACCCATCGGCTTTCATTACGCTTTGTAACATTAATGTTATATCGAAACAAATGATAGTTTGCTTGTGTATTTTGTACCAATTAAATAAATAAGTATTTTGCGATATTGAAGGAAAAAATCATCACTAGTTTGGAACCGGACGGCTGGGGGAACGGACTTATTCATTAAATTAATGATCATTGATAAAAATGATAAATAAAGTATATTAATGAATAAAGGACGAAAGGAGTTTTGTTGGCAATTTTGTTTTGAATCCAACTAAGGATGATAGTTAAATTAATATGTAAGCTCCAGCAGGCCTACGAATAAATGTCACGAACATAAGTACTCTAGATAACTAATTAAAAAAAAACAACGAAATTGCCTACATATTTAGAAATAAAACCGTATAGGTACAAATTGAAACAAAATGAACAAGTCACTAAGACTGAGTATATTTAAACACATAAGGTGGTCTGTCTAGGCGCAGCAAGAATTAATAATATATATTAAGAAGAGTAATTATGTTAATACGATTATGTAAATTTCATAAGCTACCTCATGCGACGCGTCTAAATTCTCACAGTCTATTTTTATTTGTATTAGATATAAATATATTAATAATTATGTTACATAACTTCCATGCTGGTCTGGGACCAAAGGAAAAACATAGAATGTACCAGTTACTTCTCGTCCCGCGCAGTTGGTACAAGCACATCGAGGGAATGGGCGAAATTCTTAGGAATCACGTTATAGGCGATGCGGCTAGCAACCCATCACTGATTCCCTTTTCCACCTATACATCTCCAATCATGCTAAACGTGGCCTTTTAGGTCTTGTTAACTCAGGCTCTCTACCCCGCAAGGGATATAGACGTGATTTGTGTACGTGTATTGTGTGTTACATAATCCAGCTCGATACACATTTTTTTGCACTTGTAACAACACAGATTTAACGTCACTTGTGGCAGCCGTGCGCGTCGGATTTAGGCCGATTAGTACGTTGTTAGAGCTGGGAAAAAGCAGTGAGCCCAGTACAAAGTATTATTACGCCATGGTACTGTTAACACTTTTATTCTATTATGCAGTAAACTAGCCTTATAATCAGAGATCGGACAAATTTGCGTCATTGCTCGCAATAATGTGGACATGACTCCAAAATTAATCAAATATGTCAAAATACATATATTAAGAATAAGTATATCCACGGAGGTTTTATACCTATAGAACTAGAAAACGTTTTTGTCAGAAATAATAATCATATCTAGCAGGATCGTGATTTCTTTATTATATAAAAATATTTACGAGAACGACAACTGCCACTTTAATTAACATTTTGCTAATAATTTTATGCATGTGTAATTTTTTATCTCCGGGAGTTCAAATTTTATTTCGAGAAATTAATTAAATGATTAATTTTTGAGTCATGTCCACATTATTGCGAGCAATGACGCAAATTTGTCCGATCTCTGCTTATAATTTATAGTAGGTACGATAGTCTCAGCACCTGCCTTTCCTCACTGACAGAATCGCACTCGCGCCCAGTCTCCAATTACAGTGCATTTAAACTGGAATTTATGCAACATAAACTTGCACTTTCGCGGTAGAAACCAAGTTTATTGAGGTAGCAAAATTGCTGGTTTCTTTATTAGCATTTTATTAGTTATTGATAAACGTTATTAATGCCCTAAAAGGGCAACACAAGACCGCGAGCATAAATTTATCTGGATATGGCAACCTGCAGTTGCTTTCATGCTATAATTTGCATGCTGTAAATTAAAATATGAATTCGATGTAAAATTAAATAGGGTTTTGTTGGTTTTTAAATTGTCATATATAAATTGAATGTTTGTTTAATAATGAGTGGTGTTGCTTACCTGAACAAGACATAAATTTCTTACAAGTAAGTCATTCGTTTATTAATAGGTAAATGTTATTAGTTGCTATATTTATACAGCTTATCCTACTAATATTATAAACGCGAAAGTTTGTAAGTATGGATGGATGGGTGGATGTTACTCTTTCACGTAAAAACTACTGAAGGGATTTGGATAGAATTTGGAATGGAGATAGCTGATACCCTAGCTTAACACATAGGCTATTTTTATCCCGGAAAATTGCATAGTTCTTGCAGACGAAATCGCGGGCTACAGTTAGCTTAGTCCATAAATATGAGTAGAAAAGAAAGAAGTCAGAACTTACTGATTTGCTATGAATCAATTATTATTTCACAATTTAGTGTTTTCAGTTTTTAACACTCAATTTCGAAATCGTAAGGTCAAATCGTGCCGTCTTGTTCACACTTTTGATGTCTAGTAACTGTTAAAGTGAGACGGACTTGACTACAAAATAGATATATGACTAATTTGGGTAATTCCCTATATATTTACAGATTTTTACTGAATGTCATAAATTTAATATAGGTACTTCGTATGTGTAAGTAACCGCAGTGTATCAAGCTATACATATAAGTAGGTAGGTAATATAAGTAAAATTTCAGATGGTTTGGATGATCATTTAAAAGAAAAATAAATGCAAGTTGACATTAACATATTTTTTACTACCTATGAGTTTTACTGTCAAAAAATATTATGTCAACTAAAATTCTTGATTCCTTTGATAGGTAGTTACCTATCAAAGGAATCAAGAATTTTTACTTCTTGATTTTTTATGTTTACTTTTACGGTTTTACCGTTAGAAATAAAATTTCTAAACGACTCTGAAAATTAGAAAATATAGATAAATCTGAAAAGTAAAGGTATGGCCGGAAATCAAACCAATAGCCATATAGCTTTACTTTTCGGATTTATCTGTGTTTTAATTTTCAGTGTCGTTCAGAAATTTTGTAAGACTTACACCAAAATCTATTGGTGTACCTATGTCAATAAAAAATATACTTACATACCATTTAAAAAATATATGCTAGTGAATATTAAGAAACAAATCGACACTAACTAGAGCTATTTCTAAACTTATTCCGCAAGATTACCATTTTATATGCCATTAATCGGTTCAAATACACGTTTACATAAATATCGCTGTACATGGCAACACGAATTGGGATTGTCTATTTTTTTACAATGTATAGTAAATCGAAAACCATTTCGAGATAAATGCTTTTTAAATCGTTTTCTGTATTTACTTTATTTTATTTTACTATAATTAATTTATTACATGAAAAATAAGCAATGACCTTCATTTGACATTCCCAGACATGATGTAGACGGTCCAAAATGTACTTTATTTGCAAAGGTTACAAATTCTATGCTATTTACGCGTGGATTATACTACGGAGTTCAATTTGGACCCGCAATCTGACATTTCATTCATCTTATGACAGATGACAAGCAAATGGGCAATCTTGTTACTGTCATTCTTGTTTTTTCCACTGTTTACTTTCATATTGTTGTATTATAGTTTAGATTTAGAAGCACTTTCGGTAGATAATTAGGCAAGAGTGTAACCACACAGCGATGTGCTTCGCTCACATGAAAGATTTTCCGCTAAATATTTTAATGAAGAGCGAAAATATTACGTTTTCAGTTTACTTTCGCCTACTGAGTTTACTGACTTATTTCCGGGTCCTGTTTTGTCTCGATCATACCTGGTATGTGTTTATGGACCTTTCTGCTTCGCGCAGAATGTTATGGTATGTGTAACGGTTGTGAAAATATAAAATTCATAGGAGAAGATCGCGTGAATCTTCCTGTGTTATTGTTGAATCATGTTGACATTGATACTGATGACAGTTTGCCAACTTCACCACAGATAGAAAAGACGTTAATGGCGGCGCTTCACATACGTTTTATGACCAATTTATCCAATAAGCAGATGTGTGGCACCGGCAGTGGAAACTCTGACGTCATCAACCAAAATACTTTCAATAATTAATAGTAAAAAAAATACCGAGTTATATGAGAAAATATTGAAATTGGTTTCTTATAATTGACTATTCTGCACAAAAAAAATATAAAAAGGATAGGTATTTTTTTTTAGACAATCCCAATTACTAGAACTTCATGCTTTGATATTTAAATGAGCTATTCAATGAGTCCTCAATTGCGGCGCAGACGCCATTTCTTATATACATCGATTGTAAGTATCTCAGGCACAGCACTAGTGTTGCCGCGAAGTGTTCTAAATTAGATTTTAATTGGATGACGTTAAGTTGGAAGTCGTCTGCAGTCCCTGTTGGGCTAGACACTCGTAAATAGTGTTGAGCTAGGATAGTCTAGCAACTTATTGCTATAAAGTGTACACAAATAGAAATGGGAAGTACATATGTAGATTTTAGTTACCGACATAGCGTTTTATAATGCAGTTTAGGATAACAAAATGAATAAAATAATCATTATGCATCTAAAACGACTTACTGTGTTAATATTACGGAGAAATATCTCTACCTAGTGTTTACGACTATCGATAACATTGTTGATAGTAACAAGGTATCAATAGCTGACTATTTTGGGCTGTATATCAGAGTGATTTACTAATTCGAAACACAGTAGTTCAACACTTCCATGTTGGTCTGGGAGCAAAAAAAAACATAGAATGTACCAGTTGCTTTTCTTTCCGCACAGATGGAAAAAGCTCATGAAGTTAGTGGCGAAAATCATGCAAATTTGGTACCTAACTAATAAGTATAATGAATGTAAATATAATTATTACTTGGGAATATGAAATTTTATATGCATTTTAGTAGGTATTTCGTTACAACTGTATAAATTTGGAATTTTCTTATATCGAATCAAAGCGACAACGAGAGTAGTAATACGTAATAATTTATATTTGCAAGCATATTGTGGAGTCGATGCAAAGATTCTCAGTTTCCATGGCACTGGCAGTGTTATCGATATCGATGGCGAGACTATCGACAGCGTAGCATTACTATTTGAGTCGTAAAGTTACTAAGTTGCTATTGGCGCTACCGTTCGGGAGTCGTTTGTTTTACTGGTAAGCAATTTCTATCCCATTAGTAGCTAACGCGATTACTGGTAATAAAGTAGCCATCGCGGTTTCTTTGTTTAAAAACTATGTTAAGGGCTAATGGGAGTTTTATTAAGTAAATGCGGGCTTTATGCCTTAATAGGCAATGGGTAATGAATATTTAAGTTTCAGTGTAGTGATAAATTTGATATCGATAAATATATCGACTTTTTGCCTCAAACCCCTATAATATTCTATGGCAATTTCAAAAGAAGCGTTAAAGCCGTTTTTGGTTTTCAAAATATACATACAAACTATAGACATTAATTGTAGGTAATTTACTTATAGACCCACCGCTTAAATGTCCTCGTCCGCGCGGCACAAGGGCGCGGGGTAGGACGACCGCGGGGGCCGACAGAGGTGCGGGCGGGTAGTGCGCCCGCCCGCACCTCTCTCGGCCCCCGCGGTCGCCAAACCCGTGCCCCTGCACTGGGCGAGGACTCGTTTAAGCAGTGGTCTATGCCTATATTATACATTTTTTTTTCGAGGACTTCGGAAACAACTCTATTCCGATGAAATTTGCGGGTTTTTGGGGCGACAAATAGATCTAGGTAAGTCTCTTGAATGCATTTAAGAAAATGGCCGAGATTGTATGTATGTATATATGTATAACTCTTTATTGTACATAAACACAAGAAAAAGATGAATACAGGATAACACACATGCACAAAGGCGAACTTATCCCTAAAAGATTGTGCCTGTAGACCGCGACGTTAACGGTGAGATAGAGTTATCCGAGGCCGCACAAACAGCAGGAATGCTAGTGATAGCCTTGAAGTTAGGCTGCGTTTGCGCACATACTTGGAGCTGAGTACATACATACATACATACATCACGTCTTTATCCCTTACGGGGTAGACAGAGCAGAGTAACAAGCCCTAAAGACCACGTTTAGCGTGATTGTGAGTATGGATGGAAAGGGGAACCGAAACAGTGATGGGCCACATCGCCCAATCCCTCGACGGGCTTTTACTATTGGAGCTGATTAACACGTTCAATGCGGCTCTGAATATTAAAAACTATCCACAAATGCGGTACGTATCAAATTTGACTCATTACTGACTAGCCATTCCTACGTTACGGATCACTTTCAATACGTAACTAGACCTACCTTCACGGGTCGGTATTTTTTTCGAGAACTTATATTCATAGGTGTTTATTGCTAAAATGGAATGTTATTAAACCAAACGACACCCTATTCTCATAGCACAAGGGTCTTAAGTATAGTTTCTGAGTTAATAGGTATCAAAGTTACGTATTGAATTTGATTCGTATAGCACAGGAGTATCTACATTTGCCAATTTTACGAGTTAAAATTGATTCGTACCGCACCTATTTATTTTTTATCGATAAATGAATAGGGAAGTGAAATTAAACAAATATATATCGACTGTCGATAGTTACACGTTAGACTATCGTAGTGTGGTCACGAGTTAACTACGGTTATACGGTTGCTGCAATGTGGCCGAAACGTCGAGGTACCTAAATATAAATATAAATTGCGTGATAATTCCCGTTTAGTATTGTACTCGTAATTATGAGTGAAAATCAGAAAAGTTTAAAACAGTACCTAAGTAAAAAAAAAGTTATTTCTAAAAAAATACAGAAGTATTTAAAAAACATACTTAGGCGACAATGACATTAGCGTTTTGGTGAAATTTATTAAAACATTGTAGGCACATAGGTTTTTCGCATTCGACACAAATTGTATTTACTTGTTTGGCCTGCACTATTTTCTATTCGCCAAAACAAATGGCGGTACGTATTATAACTAATACGTATAGCACTGAAGTGAAATTATTACGATCCAGTGCGTTAGTATTAAAAATGATTCGTACTTTTAAAACAGTATTTTCAAGTACTACTTGACAAATGATGCCCAAACATATATTTGTCTCTTTCAGGTTTTAAAGTTTGTGGTTTTTATGGCTCCCGCAAGTTGGGACAGGTAGAGGTTAATCGCTTCCGCACCGACGCAAACTACGCGATCGCTTATTTTTGAGAGGTATAGCACTTAACGTGTTAATATAGGATATTCTGTGACTAAAAATATCGAATAACAAATGACCATTGAAAGTTGTATCGCGTTATTTTAGACAGTCGAATAAGTTGAATCAGTCGTTACTTCGCGAAGATTCATTTCAATAAACAAAAATGTTTGCCTTGCTACTGCGCTACAACTTACCTACCAACGATGGATACTTGCTGAAGTGAAGTAGCTATAGTTCAGTATTTAAACAGCAGATGCAGATTGCCCATCGAGGGAATGGGCGAATATCTTAGAAACCATATTAGAGGCGTCCAACCCATCAATCAATTTTGATTCCCCTTTCTACTTATATACCCACAATTATGCTAAACGTGGCCTTTAGATCTTGTTACCTTAGGCTCTACCCCGTAAGGGATAAAGACCCACAATACTAATTCTACGCAGACGAAGTCGCGGGCAAAAGCTTGCTTTATATAAAGAGCTGTTAGAACTTACACTTAGCTTAAATTGCATTTATATATTGCAGCTGTTAAAGTTAAAGAACTGACCCGTAAGGGTTTTGAAAACGGAACAACTTACAGTACTCAAAAGCAAGGACTTTAACGAGACAAAATACATTTCAACTTTCAACGTGTGTGGCCAACCACAGCTACAATAATCCTAGAGCAGGGATGGCGAACTAATGGCACGCGTGCCAGTGTTGGCACGCTTCAAAATAATTCGGGCACGCCAATAATGGCAATACGGTCATATATGATGGTAATAATAACACCACACTCTTAAGACAACAAGGTCTGATGATAGGTCAGAGCCAAATATTAGGAACCTACATTATTTGTGAAAAAATGGCACGTCCACCGAAAAAGGTTCGCCACCCCTGTCCTAGAGCATACGCTCATACAGTTTCCAGATGTATTATGACGACCACCAACTCCATACAATGCGCATACGCACTAACAGAGCATACAGCAGAACAATAGAAACAAAACACGAACGAAAGACAAAATGAAATGAGAATAACAAACGCTTAAACGTCACTATGAGGAGCAAACTTGTCTGGGAGTAAGGAAATAGCATAGAATGTACCAGTTGATTCTCTGCCCGCGCAGACGTATAAGCCCATCGAGGAAATGGGCGAAAATCTGAGGCATCATGTTATAAGCGATGTGGATAGCTATCCGTTACTGTTTTGATTCCCCTTTCCACCTACACGCTACGCGTGGCCTTTAGGTCTTGTTACAGTAGGTTTTACCCCGAAAGGGATATAGACGTGATTTGTGTATTGTACAACGAGCATAACGTAAAAAAAATGTTTACTGCGCAGTAGAGATTTTGGATGATGAAAAGTACTCAACTGAGTTCGGAAAGCTGAATCAACATTCAAAATAAAGGCTATTGACCTTGTAGAAGATGAAGCTAATGTAGTTATGTTGTTAAATCTTTTACGTCGCCCCGGGCCGTAAGTAGCAATTTACCGCCCGCTACGGCGCGCAACTCCATTTCCTGGCCAGGGGAAGCGGTAAAATTGTGTACATGTCGATGGGTCCAACGTATATGGGCTAATCTAAATCATTCTAGATAGGGTAGTCTAAATTATTTGTGATTATACTTAAGGTAGCATTTACTTTGTAATTTTTTCATGGATTGGCCGTTATACGTAGGACCCATCGATGTCTCGGACGGTGAGTAATAAAGCCTCAGGTCGCATGTTTATCGCCCTCACATTTGGCTCGTGCGACAAGTTCCTACGACCTGAGAAATTATTTATTTCACCACCTTCTGGGGTGTAATGTACTATTATTATCTTTGGTTTGATCCTGTGCCTCCACAAAAGCCGTATATCTAAAGTAGTCAAACTTTATGCTAGAAAAAATCCACTGTAGGGAAATCTGATCAGAACCATCGCGCGGTAATTCTCTCCCGTTTTTAAGAAACAATTGATACCTATTTGGATGATTGGAGTTCCAAGTGCGGTCAGAACTTTCTGGAATGTCATTAGCTTGGACGCGGCCTATCTCAATATCGCTGCCTTGTAGCGAATAATACCTAGCGGGTATAAATCCAGCCCGCGGGCTAAATCAAGCTGGTTTATCGCGACAATGCCGCCGGCTGATGAGGGCTACGGTACTTTCTACTTGTTTGTTAATTAAAATGCGAGGGATATAGTTCAATAACTGAAGTAAAGAGCTGTGTCACAAATTTTCTGCAGTACCTATGGCAAGTTTTAGAGACTTGGCTTGCACTTGGGAAGTTTAGTTACTCTTAAACTTAACACGCGCGCGTTACATTACCTACCTTCTTTTATTTTTTATTTTTTATTTAGATTTAAATTAGTTTAAAATCTGTAGTTGACAGTGCTTTCTTTATCAATTTTTAATTCTTTGTTTTTATTATGTAAACTAAAGTAATAAAGTACAGGGAAAAGCATAACTTAATGTGTCAGGTTATGCAAATTAAGTATTTTTTTTTAATTTAGCTGAAGTTAAAGAAAGTGTCTGCTTCATTATCAACATTCAAAAAGTGCAAATTTAGAACGGTATGTGATATTTTAGAAAAGTTGTCAGTAATGCTTTTATGAAACTGCAATGGCGCTTCTGCTTGTCGTGACGACGCAAAAACCAAATGACAGTGTACGAACGTAAGTGCAGTGTACAAAAACCAAGCGTGTAATTTTTTTTAATTTTCTTTGGCATAATTTCAGTCAAACATTTTAATATTAAGTCAGCTGCCTGTACTCAAATTAAATGATCGGATACCATTCACCATTTCCGCATGTCGACTCTAATTTGAAAAAAAAAGAAACACTGGCTGGTTTCGACAGACTATTCTGGCAGAAAAAAAACCAAGTTCCTACATGTGTGAATACGTACAACACACTGGGCGTATCAGGCAGACTCCCTTTAAAAAAAAATGAAACACTGGCAGGTTTCGAAAAAATATTCTGTCAGAAAAAAACTAAGTAGCCATATCCATAAATACGTACAACAACATAAAACAATGGGCGTTTCAGGCAGACACCACTTTGAAAAAAAAAGTTTCCCACATTAGTAGTTACAAAAACTCAGGACCCAATGTCATCTCACCACGTCTCACGGGCACCCGATCTCAACCGTCCGTTGGAACACTTTATCTACATTATGCAACACGCATATCCACCTGTCTTTGTGCGCAATCAGCATATGCTAATGGTTAGCATTAGCTAACACTGCGCGCGCAGATAAACGCACTAGAGAGTAAGACTAGAGATTAATAATGACAAATTGTGCGCGCTAAGCTAGATTAGTTCGTTGCCTGATTAATTTCAAGGATTTATTTTAATTAGGGTTATCGGAAATTGATTCGTTGATTATTCCGTGTGTATTTAGATTTATTAATGTTTTGATTTTTAATCAAGTATCAAGAGTTAGTGATGTTGACTTTTATTAGAATACGTTTGTATCATTTTCAGGCTATAGGTACGTTATGCGTAACAGACGGACAGGACGGATTGAGAACTTCAAATATCATAGAATTAATTTGCAGGTGTGTACAGGTTTCTGTGCAATGTATTTTTTTTCTATTAACCATTTAAAAGACATCAACTGTTTCATAAATCTCATAATTATCACTCTGCTTTATACGATATTTTAGAAACAATTGGAAAATGCCTTAAAATTTGGAAAGACTTTCCCTATTTTCTTGCACTGGGATTACCTAAACACAAATTTCTCACTTTTCCTACAGAACATTCTAGACAAAAAGTTACATTTCTTTCAACAACCACACAATCTTTCGCTTAAATCATTTTTGGCGCTGCCAAAAAACCAAACATTGTTTGACCACTTCAAAGGAACTGTTATCAACTCAACAAAACCGTGTTCAAACATACAACCTCGTGACATAGCGCTAAACCTACTCGTTGAGTGCTTGCGGCAACATAGTCGACTCGTAAAACAATTACATACGGTACTTGAACTATGTTTGAAGAGGTTGACATTTGTTGCCAATAAACAAGCTTGTTACAGCGACTTTGTTTGTATAGCTTTTACTATTATTGTCTGAAACAATGTCGTGTCCAAAATATTTCTGGTTAAATTGAACATGAAGTCTCCACGTCCTATTTTAAACTCTAGATTGGTTTTCTGTCCTTTTAATTTTTTGTGCAATAAAGAGAGCAAAAAACATTAACCCTCTACTCCGCTACACACGTGCAAGATAGCCAAGCCCATATACAGTTTTTTTTTCTATAAAATAATACAGAAAACAACATCTTATACTAAAAGTTACAAACATTCATTAATATTTTTAAGAGAAAGACAGTCGTAAACATAAATGTGAATCATATTTCTTCCTAGCACTCAGCTTAACAAATTACGCAAAAACCAAATCATTTTGATACTTTAATTAAATGTAACATGATATATGGCCTGATGCCTATCTCTGTTTTCCCCATTGTAATTACAAGAATGATACAAATAAAATAACAGTGATATAAATCACCGTCTTCCATGCAACTAGAAAGCATGAAATAAAGTTTTAATTCAACAGTATACATAAAGTACGGTTAGCATCATAAGTTTTAAGGTACAAAGTAACTAAGTAATTTAAAGAATATAAATTGTGATATTATAAAATACATAATAACAATGATGTTACGTAATCAAAAATCCAAGACGTAATAATATAAGGTGTTAACTTAGGTGGGTAATACTGTCTAATGTAAAGTTTTGCGACTTCATAAAATCCATCGAAGCCATCGAAGTGTTGGCAGACCCAGAAGAAGATGGCGGGATGACTTGGACGCATATTAAGTAGAGTGGCAGGAGAATGCCCTCGACCGGGACGAGTGGCGACAAAAAGGGGAGGCGTTGGTCCAGCAGTGGGACACTCAATTGGGCTAATATAATAATAATGGAAAAAGGTTAGGTCAGGAGTACCCGAAACCGACGAGCATGTATGAAGAGATTGATGACTGTGGATGAAGCGAAAGAAATATGTCAGGATCGTAGCAAGTGGAATAAAGTAGTCTCTGCCTACCCCTGTGGGAAAGAGGCGTGACGGTATGTATGTATATGTATGTAATAATAATATAATAATATTTCGTGAGGTCTTAAATACAGTCAGTACCCAGGAATGTTGAGCCACTTGCCACTTGTCTTAATTTCGTCGGATGACGCAACATTGTCAGTTTTGAGACTGAAAGACGCCAAATGGGCTCAAAGTTCCCGGGTGGTGACTGTCCAAGTACTGATCACAGGACACATCGACACCTATTATAGTCATCATCATTATTTGCCCCGACCGGGAATCAACCAAAGGATTTTAAGCTCTACAAACTGGTTCTGTAACCACTAGGCTATCCAGTCGTCAAATTCTAAATTAGTCAATCAAGGTTACTAGGCAATTTGTATCCCTTTTTAGTTTGCGAGTGAATATTACTCACACCTAGAGTGGCTAGTTAGACAGCTATAATAAACGTAAATGTAATTATTATCTCCATCTGTTTCTCCATCAGTACACGTCTTAAAATCCAGAGTGTGACTATCCAATTGACATCAACTATTCGCGATTAATTTTCACAAACAAATACAACTCCCGATAGCCATCTTAATTGCTATTAGACAGCTACCGAGCTTGAAGATACAGCGGCGAGATAAATTAGTCTAATTCACGCCTGCCCCGGAAGGCGGATACAAACGAACTAATTATAATTAATGTTTTATTTTTGAAATAAAAAAAATGCATGTTTTTTACATACTGTCCACGTTTGTTACAGTTTAAGTTAATTTAAATAGAACAATAAATTATGAAGAAGTAGGGACCCGCTCCGGTTTAGCACAAGTTATTAAATTATACGTAGATATACATACATACATACATAAATCACGTCTGTATCCTATACGCAAAGGCCACGTTTAGCATGATTATGGGCGCATATGTGAAAGGGGAATCAAAATAGTGATGGGTTGCTAGCCGCATCGCCTGATTGATTCCTGTTTTCGTTCATTCCCTCGATGGGCTTTTACCAGCTGCGCGGGAAGAGAAGCAACTTGTAACGAGGCTGTTATAGCTTGTTACAGAGCTTTACCTTTTTTATTGCTTAACTTTTTTAAAAAAGCTTATTTTAAATTAAGTGTATTCAGTTCCTATTTCAAAATTCAAAATTCATTTGTTGTTTTCAATCAATCATCGGCCTTCTCATTCGATCTTCAGTTCTGCCAGCGCACAGTCGTGCCTGCCATTTTTATCAGTCTTCAAGAACATTCTTTTAAAGTGATCCTAATTACAACAGTTTGTGTGTCTCGAAATTGTTTATATACCTACTGCAGAAGGCACATTTGTAAGTGTTTACCCATATTATTTGCCATCGTTTGTTAGTTTTTCTTTTTGTACCTTTCTCTTAACATGTACCTATGTTTGTTCTAGGTGCCTTCATTTTACAAAATAAAAATAACTTAACACACCGTCTATCCGAATTTTACTCTACAACTTAAATCCTGAACTCCTGAACCGCACGCAACGTGACAATTGGCGCCTCAACGTGGTCGAACCTACCACCAACCCCACCACCACCGAGCCTTCACCGAGCCTTCACCGAGTCTTCACCGAGCCTTCGCCGAGCCTTCGCCGAGCCTTCTCCGAGCCCCAACCCATTCCAATTCCTTTGAAAGCGGCGAACGAAGAAACTTCCACATGATTAATATTAATAGTTTTTTTTATTCTGATGTATTTTATACCATATTTCACCCATCCCATCACCGTCACTCATATGTCAATAAATATCGCTACTAATTCATTTCATATTTACTTAATATCTCACAGGTTGTGTACGTAAGTAGGTACGTAATATTCAGTTCAGCTCTCGTAAGTAATCGCAATCTGATTGCAATCTTCGTATTTTTCTGTGCTGGTGTATTTTAAATTACAAACACAACACTTCCAGTACTCCTACAATATACTAAACACCACAATAACTCACTACATTTTACAGACAACAACACTATCCCAAGATTCCCACTGGAATCAACATAAGCTAGTGACATTCTCGCGTGTTTAAAACTCTTCGGGAGTCACACGAGTCATGTCCTAGTTACAGACTTACGGCAGTGCTACGGGAGAATATCCCGTAGTGTATCCTACACCAACCCTCTCAGGTTGTCGATACATCCATACATAACACATACATATTATCACATACAGTACAGAAAAATATAAACACGGCTAAGAATTATAAAATTTATTCGGATAAATCATTAGGTAAAATCCTCCCCAAAATTCCCCGTTCCCAATAACACATCTCTTCTCTCTTCTCTCGTAATAATACAATGAATCCCATTCATTTGAATAAGCCAGAGCTGATCTACGAACTGAAACTTCGTTCTGTAGGCGTTCAGTCCACAGCCACTGCGGAAGAATTACGACAACAATTAAATCAATTCTTACAAAATAACCAAAGTACCGATTTTCCAAGCCCTTACACAGTTGACCAAGACTTAAACGACTTGACGAAATGCATGACTGTAGTCTCTTCAAGACTATTGACTTTACCCACTAATAGCTCGTTTAAGGACAAGATACACACATATCTCATACATGTATCTCAGCGAATTAATCGCATGGACATTACAACAGAATTACCCGTAGAGATATTAGACACATTTCAAAATATTTCACGACAGTACGCACAATGCCAAACTGACTTTGACAGACTAACGACAAGCTCAACTACTTCAAGTACGTACCATTCCACAACCTCATTACAACAACCGACAGATTTAGACCTTCTTTCCCAAACGTTGTCATTTTTAGCGGAAGCTAGAGCCATAGATTTCAAAAGATTCCATTACAAAGGCGATACTTGCCCTAGAGACTTCATAGAAAAAATAGAAGAATTTGCAACTTCTAAAAATGTCGACCAAAGACAACTATACAAAAACATCTATGACATTCTGTCAGGGCCCCCTCTAGAATGGTTCAGAGCGAGGGAAAATACTTTGACAAATTGGGCATTATTCAAAAGTCAATTCTTACAAGATTTCGAAATCCATGACTATGACTATAAACTCAAAAAAGTCATTGATGACCGTAAGCAAAAATCAGGCGAACGGATCATTATTTATTTCTCGGCCATGGACGCCCTATTCTCGAAACTTCAAGAACCATTATCAGAGAAAACAAAAATAGATATTCTCCGACGTAACATGAATCCGACTTACAGCTCACGCTTATTGCCCACTGACCTCACTTCCATAACCGCATTACTAACCTCCAGTAAATGGTACGAAAGTTGTGATTACACTCAGAATGATGTACCGCGCCATAACTATACCCGTTTTCAATCGCAACCATCCCGCCCTTCAAACCCTAGCCCATCTACTTCAAACAGTCTTCCGTTCGTACCGTCTTATCCATACTCAAAGAACGCGGAACAAATTAATTCCGTTACTCCCCAAGAAAAGCAAATCGAAAGATTTACTTGTCCACGGTGTAGAACCAATAATCACAATCTAGACTCTTGTGCAAGCACTAAAGTTGTTTGTTTTCGCTGTGGCATGGCTAATGTCACTTATCCAAAGTGCACTGTTTGTCATAAACAGTCAAAAAACTAATTATCGAGAAAAATAACGTTACAAAAACTACAGAATCAGAATGGATTCTCTGGTTAGAGAAAATTAAAATATTTCTGAAATCATATAAAACTACTACATCACTATTTACAAACCCATCAAATGACGATCGACCATACGTTACTATACAATCGAATGACCTCAAACTACGTGGTTTATTAGATAGCGGTAGCTCTATTTCTATCTTGGGTAATGACTCATATGAATTACTCCTTAAAAAAGGGTTGAAACTGAATCGCAAACAAAAAATTACAGGTTCAGTAGCCAATGGCCAACCAATTGCATCCATCGGTACTATCCAATTACCTATTCAATTTAAAAACAAGGTTGCCATCCTAACTATTCACGTCATACCTACTATTAGACAACCCCTTATCTTAGGTATAGACTTTTGGAAACTATTTAATTTAGGCCCAGATATACTTCAAACTATTACTTCATGTTCAGCTACCGACAACAAAACTTTTCTCATTGACTCTGACAGTAAACAGGTGACCCACTACGATGAATTGACTGACACACAACGTTTAATATCTAACACTATTATCCAACAATTTAGAAACATATCCACCGATACTTTACCTTTAGGCAAGACTCATTTGATAGAGCATCATATCGATACCGGTGACCATTCCCCTCTCAGGCAACATTATTATCGGTTATCCCCGGAAAAGCAAAAAGCCCTTTGTAGAGAAGTTGATGAAATGTTAAAGTTGGACGTTATCGAGTCATGTGAAAGTCCCTGGCTTAATCCAGTTCTAATCACGCCCAAAAAGGACGGAACTTGGCGATTTTGCATCGATAGCCGTAAATTAAATTCTATAACACGGAAAGATGCATATAAATTACCACTTATTTCAGATATCTTAGATAAACTTAAAAATGCAAAATATTTATCTTCAATCGACATAGCTAAAGCTTTCTGGGAAATACCATTACGCCCTTCTGATAGATCCAAAACCGCGTTTTATGTGCCTGGTCGAGGCATGTTCCAATTTAAGGTAATGCCATTTGGTCTTACCAATGCGCCTGCTTCTCAACAACGTCTCATGGATCATCTTTTCCCCACAGATAATTTGGAGTTAAACAATTCTGTTTTCGCATATTTAGATGATATTATCATCATCAGTCAAACTTTCGATGAGCATATTTCATTACTGAACAAAGTCCTATCTAAACTCAATAACGCAGGTATTACAGTGAATTTTCCAAAATGTTCATTCTTCAGGAAGGAACTCAAGTATTTAGGCTACATTGTCAATGAGCACGGCCTTCAGACCGACCCTGACAAAGTTCAAGCTATTCTCAACATACCTCCTCCATCTTCTTCTCGTGAAGTCAAAAAATTTCTTGGAACAGCGAGCTGGTACAGACGCTTCATCCCAGATTTCAGCACTCTAGTCGCTCCTCTTACTAAACTAACGTCTACCTCTAAAAAAGCACCCCCTTTCAAATGGTCTTCAGAATCCGATAACGCATTTAAAAAGATTAAAGAAGCCTTAGTTTCAACTCCTGTCCTTACTTGCCCAGACTTTACCAAACCTTTTGCTGTCCATTGTGATGCCTCTAGCTTTGCTGTCGGAGCTATGCTAACACAAGACCATAACGGTGTTGAAAAACCTATTGCTTACATGAGTAAAACTCTTACAGGCCCCCAAAGAAATTACGCCATAACAGAAAGAGAACTCCTTAGTGTTATCTTAGCTTTAGAACACTGGCGCTGTTACCTAGACAATGGTCAAAAATTCACGATCTATACAGATCACTCTGCCTTGCAATGGTTTCTCCACCTAGATAATATTACAGGACGTTTGGCCCGCTGGAGCATTCGCTTATCAGCTTTCAACTTTGACATAAAACATAAACGTGGTAAAGACCACCTAATTCCCGATGCCTTATCACGCTCAATTCCCATAAGCATAATTAATTATGACAGTTCCAAAACAAATGACGATTGGTTCAATTCACTCTATGCTAAATGCAGTAGCAACCCAAGTTCGACCCCAGATTATATTATAAATAATAACAAATTATACAAATATTCACAAACTAACTCTTTATTGCAATCAGAATATAACTGGAAAGAGGTTATCCCATTAGAGTATAGAATACCACTAATTACCGAAAATCATTCTCAACCAACTTCAGCACATTTCGGAATTTTCAAAACATACCAAAGGTTGAAAATGAAATATTTCTGGCCAGGTATGTACAGAGATGTTTGCACCTTAGTGTCTAAATGTGAAATTTGTCTTGCATACAAACATCAAAATCAATTAACTATAGGATTAATGGGCAAACCAAAACATTGTTCGCGACCCTTCCAATGTTTATCAATCGATCTTATAGGTCCCTTACCTACTTCCCATAAACACAATAAATACATTTTCGTAGTCACATGCTGTTTTTCAAAATATTGTCTTCTATATCCAATTAAAAGAGCGACTTCTTCAGTAATTAAACATATTCTGGAACATTTAGTATTTATGACATACGGTATACCTGAGACAGTAATTCTTGATAACGGTCCCCAGTTTACAAGCCAAGAAATGACAGACTTATTTAAATTCTACAATATTCCAAAAATTCACTACACTCCACGTTATTGTGCTCAAGTTAATACAGTTGAACGCTACAATAAAACTTTGATCACAGCAATTGCTTCCTTTGTCCAAAATGACCATAGGTCATGGGATCTTCACTTAAACAAAATTCAATTTGCTGTTAATGCTTCAGTGAACGAAACCACTAAATTTACTCCTGCATTTCTTGTCTTCGGACGCGAGCTAGTAACTTGTGGTTCCATTTATAACAAAACAGACACGACTGATGAAATAATATTCGCACCTCATGACGAATATGCTGACAACTTAGGCCTTCTCAGTCCATTATTCTCTGAAGTTCAAAAACGTCTTTGGCAAGCTCACCAATCCAATGCCTTAACTTATAATAAACATCGCCAAAATTTGGAATTTAACATAGGTGATTACGTCTGGAAACATAACTATACTTTAAGTTGTTCAGACAAATACCACTCTGCTAAACTTGCTCCAAAATTTACTAAATGTATCGTCACAAAAAAGATCTCTCCACTTATTTATGTCTTATCAGATATGTTCGGTAAGTCACTCGGACGGTGGCATATCAGGGACTTGAAACCCCTTCCCAAAATTCTAAAATAGAACATAGTCTTCCCTTACATTTTCATTGGCTTACTTTATTTTGACATTACCTACTCAACATTTATTCACTTTTCCCAAAATTCTAAAATAGAACTTAGTCTTCTCTTATATTTTCATCGGTTTACTTTGGCTTAACATTAATTACTGTTTTCAACTCGGCTTATTTTAGAATTATCAAATTTTACTACATACTTACGTACATACATACTTACGTACATACATACTTACGTACATACATACTTACGTACATACATACATAGCTACCTACCTGGTTGTTGTTACAACAGCGTTATTTTTCTCGAATGTTTTTTTACTGTACATAGCTACAATTCTCTTATTTCATTACTCATTTCATTAAACTTTTGGATTACTCATTGAATTATGACTTTAGGTCAATTTATAACTTTTGTTTAGTAATAACTTACTTCTTATCTTTCTCAGTAAGCTATCTCGCTTTAGTTTTATGGTATTATGTATTATACCATTATTTTTACCTTGAGGTCCTCTTTTGTTCCTCCGGTATTTCTAAATGGAGCGACATTTACTTGTGTGTCCGTTCTTTTCTAGAGGCTTGTAAATAATATACTATCATCTATCATCCAATATCAGCGGTTGATAACTGATTTTAATAAATAAGCCTTTATCATGCTGAGAACATTTAATTGAGTTTATCCTTTAATTTAAAAGTAAACTCTTGTATGATCGTTTTCGTTGTTACCAATGTTCAACCAAAACTTTGTTAGAATGATGTATGACTGTATGATTGTATGTAAGTTTTTAATTGTTCTCCTGTATAATTATCATTGTTAATAACACCATCATCTTCTAAATTGCTATACATCTCATCCATTACTTACATTAAGTCAATTAGCTTAATTTTCCTTTTTCTTGTTTTTTATATAAAATGATAGTGTGTTTTTTAGAAAAAATCCTTTCTTTGGCTCTCAGGATTTTTTCTACCAGGGCAGACCGGGTATTGTAACGAGGCTGTTATAGCTTGTTACAGAGCTTTACCTTTTTTATTGCTTAACTTTTTTAAAAAAGCTTATTTTAAATTAAGTGTATTCAGTTCCTATTTCAAAATTCAAAATTCATTTGTTGTTTTCAATCAATCATCGGCCTTCTCATTCGATCTTCAGTTCTGCCAGCGCACAGTCGTGCCTGCCATTTTTATCAGTCTTCAAGAACATTCTTTTAAAGTGATCCTAATTACAACAGTTTGTGTGTCTCGAAATTGTTTATATACCTACTGCAGAAGGCACATTTGTAAGTGTTTACCCATATTATTTGCCATCGTTTGTTAGTTTTTCTTTTTGTACCTTTCTCTTAACATGTACCTATGTTTGTTCTAGGTGCCTTCATTTTACAAAATAAAAATAACTTAACACACCGTCTATCCGAATTTTACTCTACAACTTAAATCCTGAACTCCTGAACCGCACGCAACGTGACAAACTGGTACATTCTGTGTTTTTCCTTTGCTCCCAGACCAGCATGGAAGATACGTAGAAACCTTCCTCTTAAATCATTCTGTCTATTTGTTTATGAAAAAGAAGCTTTCGGCCAGACACAACATCTGACATCTTCTCCAGCTGTAGCGGTTTTTCGTTCCACTGAACCGAGAAAGGGGAGGGTGAGAGTGTGGCTCCGCGTGTGCGCGACTCACCCAAATATATCCTGCGCAATTGACCGCTTTCGTGTAGCCGAAATCAGTCGGAAGGATCATCAACATTATGACAAATGCATTAAGATCCTTTGAACATTAAAAACCTAAGCGTGCGTACATACAAACTGAGTGGACAGACTTATATATACTTGCTACCTATGTAAAGATAACCATTGACTTTAACTTGCCACACGCATTCCGCCGGAGTGGTTGCATAAGCAGGATTTCCAGGAACTCGTGAGAAGACTGCTGCGAAAACCCTACAAAATGGCTTGTGTGTAGGTATTAAAGTTTTTGATGATTCACGGCTACGACTCATTGAAGCAAAAGTTGATTCAATGCTCGTATTCATCTCGATAAAATACGCAGTTCCTAAGTTGTTTGTCGCGACTTTTTCCTTAAATGGATACGACGGCTAAAGACGACACGAAGTCAAGTAATGATAATGACTTATTATACAGGTAAAGGCTTGACCACACCACACGCTCGGTTGCTAATCTGCGGAGAATTCCCCAAGCTACGGGTAAAGCGAAGCTGATTAGGTAATGAGTGGAAAGAGCTTCAATTCGGAGAAAATGCGGGGAATTAAGTATGAACACACCAATACGCGATATATAACATCACATTTGTGCCAGTCTTCATTGATTTTTTAGAAATCGAATTTATATTTATAGATAGCCTGATCCCCAAACGTAGGGAATTTCGACAATGCATTAGGGGATTTTTTGGCAACACTGGCTGCAAAGCGTCTGTTGCATCACGAATTAAACGCGTTTATCTTTCAGAACGGAGGTCAACATACCGTTATAGTTTTTGGGACACATTTTTTGCTAGTTCCTTCCCCTTCTAGGCGATGCTTCCCTGAAAAGTGCTGGTCCGCCAGTCAGGGTGCTGGCCAAAGCACGCTGTCGCCCCAGTACAGCACAAAAACGATCATTTGCTTGCCGCCCACGTGCAAGACTGAAGTCTTCGGAATCAAATAAACAGAAGCAGGAAGCAGGTTAGCTGGAAGAGATCCCTTCTTAGGGATAAGTTCGCCTTTGTACTATTTTCTCTGTATTACTGTATTTTTATATTTTTTATGTGCAATAAAGAGTTTACATACATACATACATACAGAAGCAGTCAATGCTAAAAATGCGTAAATTGGTAGCATTTTGCGGTTCTAAAGGACGAAGACTTCAGTGAGAGAGTAAATTGGGAGATGCTTTCAAACGTATGCATTAAAACCATGGGTGCCCATTTTTTTGCAAGGGTGTGTAGCAGGGAACGCACTCTCACATGCATATGTTACATTCATATCCATTTTTCGTGCCTACAACTTAGTTGAGTTAAAACGTGTTAAAAATACGCGCGTCTTTGCGTAAAAGCCGCGTCAGCGTTTTAAAGCTTCAATGTGTTCGATCCTTTATGTGAACTCAGTAAATGTTGCTTGTTATGGTTCTACAGTAAATAGGGTTTCATCATAACTGTACGTAAACAATGTAATACCTTCTTCATTATGTCATAATCACTTTGCAACTTAACAACGAACTTAACTAAACGATCGGATAAGAAAATGAATTAAGTGAGCATGTTACAACCGACGTTTTGCCTGTAATGGCGAGCGAAGAAACTTTGTAGTTTTAACTATCATTGGCCACTTTATTGTGGTTTAAATGGTCTCGTAGAAGAAAAAAATGTGTTTATACTATTTAATGATTGGTGGGAAGATATAAATTAGATAATGCGTGCATCTGTCCGGGCGTCCGTGTGTGTAATTCACAATATGCAGTTGAGTTAGAAAATGCGGTTACTTATGGATTTTTTCGTAATTATTTTAACAAACAAAAAGACTAAGAGGACTCATAAAAATGTTCATACATACATACATAAAATATCACGTCTTCATCCCTCACGGGGTAGCAAAACCTTTAGGCCACGTTTAGCATGATTGTGGGCGTATAGGTGGAAAGGGGAATCAAAATGGGTTGTTAGTCGCATCGCCTATAACATGGTTCCTAAAATTTTCGCGCATTCCCTCGATGGGCTTTTACCATCTACGCGGGAAGAGAAGCAACTGGTACATTCTATGTTTTTGTTTACTACCAGACCAGCATGGAAGATAAAAATGTATGGGTATCATGCAAATTATAGCGTCAAAAATCCAATCAAAACGAAACAATTTCCGCAACAAATAATTCTGCGTGGACTTAGGCGCGAGCAAAAGCAGCTTGATATATCAATAATTATGACGTGTAATTTCACTATTTTCCAGAAGATTTATTACTGTAAAAAGTGTATTAATGCATTTTGCGATTATTATTCAACTGGCTGAATCCTTATAAAGACATCGCTGTAACTTGCCACTGTTTTCCGCATTTATGAATTTAAATTTATGTTAAACGCTTCATGATCGCTATTTTAAAAGGCGCACTTGTTCTATTTTTCATGTCTGTGTTTTTTTTTTCTTGTTTATTTTCTTTAAAATTGTGTATATTCTCTTATATTTGTGTGTCTTGCAAAAAGGAATAAATGTCTTCTTTCTTTCTTTCTTCTAAACATTGTTTTATTTTACAGCTATCGTTTTAAAACCCTACAAATTTTATTATTGTGCCAAGTTGTGAGGATGTATGGACGTCTGTTTCCTCTTTCACACCAGAAGTGCTGAACAAATCTGAATGAAATTTTTAACGATAACAATCATAATTAATTGTTTTGAACTAAGAAATGGCCGAAAAACACTTTTTACCAATTCAAAACCCTTCTTTGGCTTTGCCGTAGTCGGGTGAAAATCCTTAGTAGACGCTTTTTACGAAACAAATAAGAAATCAACACATGTAAAATGTTAACATAATCCTACTAAATAATTATAAATTCTAAGGCGAAAAACGATTAGCTAGTTACCGACTGACTGGTTCATTGTAACGCCCAAAATCTTAGACATTAAGAGTATTTGATGTATTGGATTCCCTTTATAACGTAGACAAGGAATAAAAACTGATTTTGCGGATTTCCTATCGGATATCGAGTTTTGCGACGAAGGCAAAGTCGCGGGTGCAAGCTAGTTTTGATTAAAACTAATGAAATGTATACTTTGTCAACTGATTTTAATTTATTTTCTTCATAAATATTGAATAACAAACAACTATCCCAATAAACCAGGCTTTTTAGTCATAGATACTAAATGAGGCTTTAAGCAAATAATTAGAAGTCTTTGATTTCACCGCTGATTTTATGTAATTATTTTGCAATAAATAACTTTCCAATAAGATTATCTCAACTTTAGTGAGACATGATCAGAAATGAATGAATACTTTTACTCGTGACTTTAAATTGAGTTTTTATAATTTTCCAATACATTAGGTTTTATCGTGATAATAACATTTTATATATTCTACCTACGCCGAAAGTTTATAATAAGTTATAAGTGGTAAGTATTTGTAGACTTACATTATAAATTAAAATGGCAGGAGTCGATCAGTCTGTTGTCCAAAGTTCTGTGCACCTGAAAAAAAAATAAAGTTAGTAAACAAAGTGCATTTTAACAATAACCTTCTATACATTCCGCTTTGAACTTTATACAGTACGAGTACCGGGTCTAACGTAACGTAACGTAACGTAACGTAACTTATTTAATTTTAAGTGCGGGTAGTACCTACCGATTAACAATTTGTAGTATCCTACACTTCAGTTGGCACATTAACAACATTACCTACGTTATTAAATTCTGTAAGCTAATAAAATTTGATTTAATGACTATGTAATGTTGTATTATAACTTTGCAACAAACAAATTATACCGAACAGGATTTACTATAAAATAACCGGTCAGTTTCATACAACTTTGTATGGGAATTGGCTTGATATATTTGCTTGTCAGAGACGGTGTTCTTCATAAACCTTGTTTTCAATATTAAGTACTACAGACAATTTTTATACTTCCTCTAATAGTCCAAGATCCCAGAGCGATCAGACATAACTTATTTTCTGACGAATGAAACCTTAAGTTTTCAGTAGCGTCTCGTGTGCCTTGAATACCTACGCGCTTGTGAAAACTTGCCGAGTGACACCTGGGCAGGTACACACAGCAAAGCTATTCGGTAAGCAGGATAGATACGGCGCGAGCGTGCGTAGGTGCTTACCTGATTATTTTGCCGTGTGTACATGTCTGATTTTTGAATATGTTATTGAAATATTTATTTAAAACTTATATTCAATCAGTCAGACAAATCAGAGTGACCAAACATCCCCTAAGACAAAAAATATTCAGTCAGAAGTATGAGGGCGAGAGCACTATGTATACTTCTGGCTGAATAATTTTTGTCTTAGGGGATGTTTGGTCACTCTGATTTGTCTGACTGATTGAATATAAGTTTTAAATAAATATTTCAATAACATATTCAAAAATCAGACATGTACACACGACAAAATAATCAGGTAAGCACCTACGCACGCTCGCGCCGTATCTATCCTGCTTACCGAATAGCTTTGCTGTGTGTACCTGCCCAGGTGTCACTCGGCAAGTTTTCACAAGCGCGTAGGTATTCAAGGCACACGAGATGCTACTGAAAACTTAAGGTTTCATTCGTCAGAAAATAAGTTATGTCTGATCGCTCTGGGATCTTACTCTATAATGTATTTCGACAAGTTCGAAAAGTGTAACTTCAAAAGTGAAAGGTTCATATCTCATCAGATTAAAACCTATCGTATAAAGCCGTATAAAATAAACAAAACAATAGCTCTGAAAACATCTCTATGCCATTGACTATTCTACGTCAAAAATTTGGAGGGTCAGCAATACCAAGGCTAAATAAAAATACAGTACGCTCGTTCACGTTTATGCTCCTGCTATACTAGGTACGTAGGTACGCAAACGCAGAGCAAGGCAGACAGTGCGGATGAACTGCATTTCTAGTCCACAGACAATTCCGATGTTTATACTTGTTATGTCTTACTTTGAAGTCTAAAAGTTCCGTTAGCATGAAAATAAGCACTGTTTCGCATCGCATCACAAATTGGCCACGGCCAAATTACAACGCCGTAAGTCACAAGGCAGGTCCTCATTAAAAACCATCTCACGAGGGGTCAACAGACGGCCCACAAGTGTTTTGGGGATCCTTGTGATACATTACAACTATAGTCACCGTGAATGCAGTACACGATAACTGATACAGAGCCTCTAGTGTAAGTTTTTGCATCATCACTACATAGTATAAAATAAAGTCACTTTCTCTGTCCCTGTGTCCCTATGTCCTTATGTATGCTTATATCTTCAAAGCTACACAACGGATTTTGATGCGGTTTTTTTAATAGATAGAGTGATTCAAGAGGAAGGTTTATATGTATAATACATGCATAATATACCGTGCGAAGCCGGGGCGGGTCGCTAGTATATTATAAAAACGTCTTGAACGCGTTCACGTAAACGTCTCAATTACTATAGAAAAATTGGCAGCGCCACTTGCGGATCGAAACGGCAACAAACTATTCTCATAGTATTTGACATTTGTACGCAAACGCGTTCGAGACTTGTTTTGTGACCGAAAACCTACACTAAGCATACTGGTCCAATAGAAACATTAACTATTGTGTACCAGACCTGGGTAATTCTCTAAACGATCTCAGGTTGGGACATTATTTTAGGATCAACTTGACCTTTCACTCGTAGGCATTATGCGGAGTTAAATGTTTTGTTGCCAACATTAATGCACCCACAACAAAGTCAAAGTTACAGTTGATCATTTTAACTTTCGATTGCGCTTATTGTTATATCGTGAAACAATTACGAGACATAATTGAATACAAATATACTAGCCATTAAAGTTTTACCAGGCATCAATGAACCATGTGTATCACTGCACGAACATCTCTTTCATTGAGAAACGATGCTATCCTGATGATGATCCTTCCGACCAATTTCGGCCATGGCGACCACTTCGACTCCTAGTTAGTATGACGCTCATGCGCCCGAAGATGGCTTATATAGCCAATCTTAGCGGTGAAACTTCGCGCACAATAAATGCACGTGAGCACACCCACATAGTGGTAGCGATAGCAACCGGCTGGCGAGACTTCAATTCATCGCGTTTAGCGTCGAGATCAACTAAGCGCTTCTCCTCGCGAACCTTGTCCTGCACCAACCTGCGCCATTCAGGACGCTGTGCTGCGAAACCCTCCCACTGAGAATGCTCGAAGTCGAATCTTTTCAGGTGGCGTTTCTGAACGTCTTTATATCTGAGGAGTTGCTCGCACTACTTTCGCTTGATACTATCCTGGTGCATGGCCATACATGGTCCACTGTGTACTACAACCACCAGTATTAACTTCTTAATTTGCGGTGACTAGCCATGATAAGGTGTTTTCTTTATTTTTGCTCGAACTTTACCCGTGTACTTACCGCACGCAAAGATACTCGTATTACTGAACAGTTATGTTTAACACATCACGATACTCGCACGCAAAATTTATCGGTACCATCAATCTAGCTTATATTGATAAAAACTGCAAACCGGTTAAGCCATCAATCGTCAACAAACAGTAACGTGATGATTGAAATCAACGGTAGAGACAATAACGATAAAAACATCATAAATCTATATATCGCTATACACTCTGTACAATGGATGTTACAAACTTTTGTTTTAGTCTCCGTTTCTATTTAGTTAGTCGATAAAATATATTTAAGTAGGTAGGTGTTTGTTACAGAGAAGCTCAAAGTTCTTGTGGGATGTAGACGAAGTTATGAGTAACATGTCCAAAAGTATGATACTATTATATATTTTTTTAAACACGTTTAACAAACGAATTCATAAGTATTCTGTTAAACACTAATGTCCAACAATTATCTATATTTTCGTAGTAACGCAGGCACTGACCATTATTTCAAATATTTTGATGCCCTATTTTCAAAACGATTTAATATTCATTGACACAGTCTGAGTTACGTAAGTGTAAAATACTTTGACATTTAATAGGCAATTACAACCTGATCTTTGTCACTTAAGCAATGGTTCTTACTGAGCCAAGTTCTAAAATAAAAGTGACGTATTGGATTAAGCATTTAAGTTCGAATCTCCAAAACAAACAAATCATTTAACGGTATATCATAATTTCCAATAAACTGTCTTTCGCATAAAATATGCCATTTTGGTTCGTTACGGCGTATTTATTTGTCCATTTGATTGTTTTACGAGAATTTGATTTAAATCTAACGTATAGCATGACCGCTTGGCCATTTTTATTTAAATTAGTTTCTGAAATTCGAATACCATTGAAGTGATGTAAGGATTCAATTCGTTTTAATTTATTCTGACCACCCAGATCTTGTTTGTATGAAAGATCACCAATTTAGAATTAATTGCTAATTGGGGAAAAAAAAATAGAATGTAAAAAATGATTACCTATAGGTACCTACTAACAGCGATGAAACTATTTAATCAACATATCTGTGAAAAGGCTGTCGTACTAACCAACGTAGAAATTATATTATTTTTTATGCGGCACCGTTAAAACTAGAGTCAACAACGGAAAATTATAAAGGAAGTGACTAAATTATAAAATACATTTTTATTATTATTAGGTACAATATAGCTTGACATAACGGAAACTTGAAGACACTACCGTGCCTCCAGCTATCATAAAACGCACGTTATTCACAAACAATTTGAACGAAGAAAGTGTACTACAATTTACAACACCCAATAAAAATGATAAACTGAATCAGACTTCATGTGGCTGTCAAATCGATTTGTTACGCAGCCATAGATTATGAAGGAATAGACGCGAAAAATAAAATCACTGCATCTCACAAGCTGATAAGTGAGAGCAAATTCCAGAAAGATAGAAACATAGATAGATTAACATTATGTTACATTTAAAGAAGTACATACGTAAGAGAGTCATAATACACGTTTATATTTTAACCATAAATGAGCACGAATGTCACTATGGCTTAAAAGAATAGCAAATGTATGAGATCATTAATATGGAGCCTCATTTTGCTACCGTTTATTTTAAGGTGTCTGATTCCTGCCCCGGTTTTGCAGTAAGTATAGCGAGACGTAAAAAAAATACTATTAGGTTTATTTTTCGCCCACATAAATATACGACGAGTGCCTTAAAATCGCGAGGAAAGGATGCAGAGGCATACTTTTACTACGGTAATCGCCACGACAGTCATCATGTCTAAAAGCTATATCTCTCTCTCTGGCCCCTATCAGCTCTGGCTCTAGGTCTTTTTATGACCAGCAAGAGAGACAAAGAAGGGAAACAGAGTTAAGAGAAATGCGATGAGGATAGTTTTGCTCTAGTTTTAGATAAATTTGACAGAGTTAATGACTTATCTATGATTTATGTTAATCTGTGAGCACAGCACACTTCTTGGGATGGCAATAAAAATAAAAGCGTGCAAGATTAAGTTTGAAAGTGAGGCGTTGGTCTCGTTAGCATTTTTTATTTTTACGATTATGATTATTAAGCTGCTGAGCTTCATAATATCGATTAATGTTGTAATACCTTTATGACTCAGATTAAATTTGGCGTTTTCAATATGTATTTTTGACTAGGTGGGACAGGAATTTAAGGCGTATCTTGCCTTAATTATGATAATTTGGAAGCATTATATAATTATTCATAATAATAAATACTATGTGATGCAACCTATCTGTCTCTTTTAGTATACCTACAAACATCTTTACCGCAAATTATGGGTTATTCTTCTTTAAAAGCAAACACTTATAGCGTAGCGTTTCACCAAACACAATACTATTAGTTACTGAATTAAATTTCCTGAATAATCATTCGTTTCGAAAACATAATGCAAGATGGCGTCCATTTAACCTATATATCTGCTGACTGACCCCTCGTTTTAATTATTTGATAAGACAATAGCAACCACTTATTTACTGTACTTTAAGTCAAAGAAAAAACGTACCTACATTGTACCAGTTGCTTCTCTTCCCGCGCAGGTGGTAAAAGCCCATCGAGGGAATGGGCTAAATCTTAAGAATCATGTTATTATAGGCGATGCGGCTAGCAACCCATCACTGTTTTGATTCCCCTTTTCACCTTTACGCCCACAGTCATGCTGAACGTGGCTTTTGGGTCTTGTTGCCTTGGGCTCTGTCTACCCCGTAATGGATAAAGACGTGATTTACATGTATGTATTTTGGAAGGTGTATCACTGAAAGATAGAATAAGGAATAGTGTGATAAGGGAACGTGCTGGTGTGAAAGAGGATAGTGACTAGGATAGAAAAAAGTATGCTTAGTTGGTTTGGTCACGTAGAGCGGATAGATGAAAGTAGATTCACTAAACAGATTTATATGGGGAGTGTGAATAACGTTAGGAGGGGAAGGCCTAGACGGACGTTTCGAGACCAAATAGGAGACGTTTTGGAAAAAGGTCAGGTCAGGAGTACCCGAAACCGACGAGCATGTATGAAGAGATTGATGAATGTGGATGAAGCGAAAGAAGTATGTCAGGATCGTAGCAAGTGGAACAAAGTAGTCTCTGCCTACCCCTGTGGGAAAGAGGCGTGACGGTATGTATGTATGTATGTGTATGTATGTATTTTAAGTCATTTTATAATACGAACTTCATTTCCTATAATATTATCAACTTTAAAAGCGGAAACGGAGTCTATTAACTGTATTATTATTAGTAATCACTTTCTCGTAATAAAAAAGCTTTTAAAAATGTAAAACGTGCGAAAATCAATCTAAACGCGTGATTGAGTAATAAATCCGTTTATTCATATTTAAATTGCATTTACTTATGCCGTTGGTTAAATTTAACCAACCGGTTAAATAATCAGTTGCGTAATGGAATTGTACCATCGGTTTTAATCGACGATTAATTATTTTTTATTAGCATTAGCCCTATGTTTTTCTTGGTTTACGCTTATTTAGTTTAACTCATTCCATTAAAAGAGTTAATGTTGGCACAACCTATTTAAATGGTGGTCTAGCGCGAAATATTTTCGCATAAACTGATGTGTAATTGTTTATTGTGACGGTAACTTTGACATTTGCGTAAAGTTTAGACAGATCGAAGTTGTGAACTATCTAAATACCTAAGTACTTTTGATACCGAACCAGATACTGTGATTTTAGACTAACGTTACAAACGGAAAAAGGAAGTAACAAGATAGTAAGACTTGTAGACTCAGTACGAGATCTCTACGAGATATCTACGAGAGGATAACAATAAGACTGCCAGTCGAAGCTTCTATTGTAAATTATAGACACGAAATACGTCTCGAACGCGATCACGGAATCGTCTCAATTACTATGGAACGATGTTTTCCTTCACCGAAAAGCTCATGGTAAATTTCAAATGTAATATCGCACATAAATTCCTAAAAACTTGAGGTGCGAGCCCGGGCCCGAACCCACGACCTTGTGCTTGAGATAGTTCTTACGGCTTTTTTTAAAGCAAGCGCGTTCGAACCGTACTTTGTGACCGAGAACTTAACACAAAGGGCCTGTTTTATCACTCTCTGTTAAGTTATCTCAGTTATCTTGAGAGTCAGCTATCTATGATTCCGTCTCTATGTATTATTTATTACAAAACAGACAGAGACGTCATCACAACTGACACTTACGATAGCTAGAACTTAGGAGTGCTGAAACAGGCCGTAAGGCTGCGGCTCCACTGAGGCGGAGACGAGCGGAGCGGAGAGGAGACGTGTGGGGATCGACCAATCATATTACAGAGCGGAGACGCGATGTGGATTTCATGCAGCTAAGTATGCAGTACTGTATTGGCGGTCGAGACTTTCGTTAAAACAGCTTCACATCCGCAAAGAGTAATCTATGACTATATCCATTCTGTCACGAGTTACCATTCTTAACACGTAAGTACTGAGCATATAACACCAATCTACAGCCAATCTATTCAGATAGGATACACATAAATCTTGCGAGGGCTTGCAGGCTAGCCATTAGCGGTACCTGATACAATGGCTCTTGGTGTTGGACAACGGTCCACGTATATTTTAACTGTTCTCGGCTATCGGTTAAAAATAGAGTGCGGATATGCACCGGTAAGCTTATGACTGGCGTAATACTACAAGCCCGTGGAAAAAAATAACCTGTGAAATGAACACGCATGAATAACGCTTAGAAGGCTGTTACTATATCATAAAATAACTCTGAGCCCTATACCGTCATTTCTGAGCAAATTCCAATTTATTATATTACTTGGATATTATTTTCTTACTGTAAACTGACCCCTATCCCACTTGATGGAAAATGAGACTAAAAATGTAACTCACTTGTTCAAAGATACCCTATTCACTGCAACCTTGAAGCCCTACTTTTTATCTGTCAAGAACTACTACTACTACTAGCTACTGACTACTGCCTACTGACCTCTGACTACTGACCACTGTCTACTGACTGGCTACTCACTGACTTAGCACAAGGTCGTTCTTTTTCCACTACATCATTTTCCCAATACAGATTGCACGACATGCTCACTTCGTTAGCTGATTCTTCTTGAATTAAGCAATATGAAGTAGAAGAAGTATACGTAGGTTGGAAAGTTTTCAGGCGCCTTTGAGTTTTTTTTGAATGGAAATTGAAGTTGACAGCTTTGTGCTGATATTTTCCGCCATAGTTCTATTTCTGGCTGTAGTTGCGTGGACGGATACTCATGCAACAGACATATTAGCGAGAGCTCGGTGTGGCTAATGTTGGCAGAAATGTACCGTAGGCATGCAAGCATAGGTGTATGTGAAAGCAATGAATCTGAAAATGGTATGTTTTCATTTGGCATTGTTTTTTTATCTTTAGAACTTTATAAACATCGTCTACTGCTGATGAAGGCAAATAAAACTTTGAATTTAGAACTCTTGTTAATTTCCTTCTTTTTAATATGGCGTCTGTTGCCTGTAACATTGACTTAAAAATATCATCAAAAATTTCATACTGAGCTCTTAACCATATTGTGTGTTATGTCTCTACCAAATCCTACCGTTGAATCACTGCCCTTATCAGCACCTTAAAGGGATACGTCAGCTATCTTCGATACAATTTCCTCAATAATCTCGTATACATCGTAATTATAACAAAGTTATCCTTCTGATTTCGATAGCCATTAAAAAAAATGCTATTCTCACTGGCCGCTAATATTAAAACTCGCGTGTTCCAAATTTAAATCGTAATTGCATGACATTAATCCTGGCGTAACGGTCCCACTCGCACAGATTAGGACAGGCCCAAGGAGTCTGTAATGGGTGTATTTACATTTAAATTGTGCGCGGTTCCGCCGTTGAGTGTAGTTAGGGCATTAAACGGTGTTAACACAGAACACGCGACGTTCAAATTAGATTTATTGGCGACGTGATGGTCGCAGTTACAGTGTTGAAAAGGGACAGTTATAATTATAACCTCAGACCAGATAAAAAGACGAAGTTCTGCGAACGGCGAAGCGAGGGATTTAAGTAAGGTGAAGATTACCTAATTGCATTGATTGACTTGATTGTTAATTAAAATTGAAAATTGTTTTTAACTTTATAGTTTTCTTGGAGCTTGTAAAATAAATTCTTACACCTATTTTAATCGTAAGATACAATACGTGGAAGAGCGATGTTCTCTTAGCACGAGTATCTCGTATAGTCAAAAAGAGGCGCCAGCACAGATACTGCTGTTCTAATTAAAGTTAGGTACTGAATAAAATATTTTTCATTTTCATTTTCATTTTCATTAATGAAATCAAACAATCTTCATAGCAAATTATAATTTCAGCTCTGACATAAATCAAATACAGATTTTTAAATTACACACGTACTATCGTCACGCGCCTTTTCCAAAAGGGTAGGCCGAGACTACTTTGTTCCACTTTCTACGATCCCGACAAACCTTTTTCGCTTCATCATCTCTTCATGCACCTCTAAATTACGAATACAATTTAAATAGAACATGATTGCTTAATTCCGTTACTTGGTCACTTAATTATGCACATCACGATTCTGAGTGTCACAGTTTACGTGATAAACATGCAGAAACTGCAAACCTCAAAGTAAGCTCGTTGGCGCAAAAACATTACACGTAATTTCATCGATTCGAAGTTATATGATTTGCTCGTTAGTCCGAGAAAAGAGAAAACATAGATTCTAAAAGCCTATCGAGGGAATGGGCGAAAATTTAGGACGTTATAAGCGATGCAGCTTCCAATCCATTACCATTTTGATCCCTCTTTCCACCTATACACCCACAATAATGCTAAACGTGGCCTTTAAGTCTGTTTACCTTAAGCTCTGTCTGACCTGTAAGGGATAAAGATGTTATTTACGAGTATGTATGTTATCTTCGACAAGTTCCCGATATTTTTTCCTGTACTGTGTTGAAATATCGAGTAGGTGCTCGTTATAATACATATAATCACGTAAAAAAACATATAATCTAGGTACACACATTAAAAACAGACACATACACCCACATACACAATTCACGTCTCTATCCCTTACAGGGTAGACGGAGACTAAGGTAACGGTACCTACAGGCCACATTTAGCAAGATTTTGGGCGTATAGGTGGAAAATGGAATCAAAATAATGATGGGTTGCTAGCCTCATCGCCTATAACATTATTCCTATTATTTTCGCCCATTCCCTCCCAGGAGTCCCAGGAGTCAATTAGCAACCTGTATAAGAAAAAAATATAAATATTCTATTTTGATTTCATTTTCCACCTATACACCTTCAATCTTGCTAATTGTGGCCTGTAGGTACATGTTACCTTAGGCTCTGTCTACCCCGTAAGGGATAAAGACGTGATTTGTGTATGTGTATGTATGTATAAGAAAAAATGATGGATAATTTTATCATACGCTTAAATTTGCATTAAACATTTATTTTATTCAAACCAGAGAGCTGCAAAAATAGAAAATGTAGCCGTAATCATAAATACATACTGTAATTCAATTCTATATCGTTTCCGAGCTACTATATATTTACGGAGCGCCCCCCGTAGCGCGAACATAGCTAGTCCAGAAGCTAGCGATAAGATTAATATCTCCGTTAGGGCATAAAATAATGCCGCAAGATTCAGCATTGACAGCTAGCACGTGTATTCGATATCAAAGATTTATATTTGCCGTTTTATTTGAAGTTTATGGTACATTCTAGTCTGAAAATGTAGAATATTTTGCAAAAACTGACATTTGTGATTTCAGTCGCGTTGACTTCGCTTTTGGGAGTTTGTAAAATAAGATTGATTTTTTTAAGATTTTAATATTACATACTTGTTATGGCTCTAGGCTATGCTTGATATATCTAAAAAAATGGTATGAAAATGAGTTAAGCTTCTTTTTTGAAATATTAGCGTGACAAACAATCAGCACAACAAATAAAATTCTAAAAAAAATATTTTTGAAATATCTTTGACATGTTTACATTAACTGAAATATCGAGTTTTGTATGCATCATTATGAAAAAAATTATTGGTCTCTTCTCTTTTAATAACCTACTTAGATAGCGTAACTGCAGAGGCATAAATTAAAGTCTTACAGTAAATCGTGTAATAATTTATAATTCAAATTAAAGAGACACGAAGGAACTATGAATTTTGTTTTCTGACGAAAAAAATAAGTTGTGTTTTCTGGTTCTCTTTGTTTGTTTGCCAGCTCAGTGGTATAAAAATGGATGCTAGGTTATTTTGTGCTATTTCTAAGAATGTCATAGCTGGGCTGTGCAAACGTTATATTTTTAATGTCTACTAGCTGACCCGGCGAACTTTGTTCCGCCTTAAATTTGAAAAATTCCTTTGTAAGTGCATCTTTATACTAATCAAGGAATAATGTGTAGGCATGCTAAATTTAATGTCTCTAGCTTTATTAGTACAACATTTCGGAATTTTCCAATCCCGTGGGAAAATCGGGATAAAAAGTATCCTATGTCCGTTTCCTGGTACTAAGCTACCTGCCTACCAATTTTCAGCCAAATCGGTTAAGCCGTTCTCGAGTTATAAATAGTGTAACTAACACGACTTTCTTTTATATATATAGATTTCCGCGTATAACGTACGCGTTGCGAAACGAAGCACTAAAGTTCGTAAGTTGAAATAACTATCATAACACAGAGACAGTGAACTAATAAAATCCCTTATTTTAATACTGTAAAATAATGATCCTTCTAATACTGAAGATCTCCTGCGGCGATTTGCATTTACCAGACTGAAATAATGAAGTTGTTGCATGCAGGTTACTATGGGTTACATGCATTTAAGTGAAATGAATTATGCATTCACATGACAAAGGGACAAAGGATGATGACGACAAAGGGAGCAGGCGCACTACCCGCCTGCACCTCTCTCGGTCGCCTTTGCCGTCTTACCCCGCCCCCCTGTGCCGCGCGGGCGAGGACTCATCTAAGCGGTCGCGGTCTATAACAGGTTAGTTTTGTTTTGTTTAGAGTGGCAAGGTAAATGTTTTTACATACATACATACATAAATCACGTCTTTATCCCTTACGGGTACGGGGTAGACAGAGCCTAAGATAAAAAGACCTAAAGGCCACGTTTAGCATAATTGTGGGCGTATAAAAGCGAAAGTTGTTTTTTGTTCTTTGAAATGGACTATGCAAAGTAAAAACGCCTGATTCAATGAAGTTATGTTTTCAAAAAACTTTTCTATGATTCCGTTCTTTATGTTTTTTAAGATATTAATTATAATAGGGATATTTATTTTACCCTCTAAACCTATGTCTAGCTATCTACATAATATACCCCAGTGAATTATTGTCATACGGGTATACGTTGTCAGTCCGTCGGTCAATCAGCCACGGTATTTTTTTATAAGCATACTAGCCGTTGCCCACGTTTAACGTGTCTTTCTATCGGTAAAAGAGATTTCAATATCGGTTCGGGAGAACCAGAGAATTACCCCCCAAAACTTTCACAAACTCACAAACTTTACGTTTTTATAATATTAGCATAGATGTAGACATGCTCATTGACATTTCTTGCAAATTACTTACTTCATTTATTTTAAATAAACGTAAAATGAAACAGCGCTACGAAGCTACTATACGACTATCGCTAGTATTGTCGAACGGGGAACGGATTGATACATAGTTGTAATGGCAGATAGAAGAAACGCGGAAACGCAACATTACAAGGCACATCATTTTCTTCTGTTAACTTTATGATTTCTATTCAATTATAATCCTGCCAGCCAGTTCCAGTACTTGCCTGAGCCTGTATTCAGTGCTCACAGAGCACAGCAACATAGCACATGTCAAATAAATTCTTTCGCGCGAGACACACAGCCACTTTGATATTAAGATTTCCCGCCAACGAACGTAAAATCCTGATTAAAATATACCAGTTCAAACTAGTATAAAGTTGGGTGTGGTGTAGATACGCAGTATTTACTAGTGCTAGTTACGTGATTTTGCACTATGGGTATTGTGTAGATACGCAGTATTTACCAGTGTTAGTTACGCGGTATTGCACTATCCCCGACGCTATACTATGTTTCTATCGCACGTAACGCTCATGCCAGTTTTAAACGAGTTTGGTGACTGATGCTTAGTTGCGACTTGCGCTAAATCCCTTATGCTGTGAAAACAGGGGTGCGAGTCGGGTTACCTCCACGAGTGGTCAAGAGCAGCGGTTCGTTTTTGGATCCGTCCAGTGGGAAGATCTGTGCTTGGTCCAGTGCACCCTGGGCATCGGCTAATGTTTTCTTGGCAGTTTCTGAGGGATATCATTGACCGTTGGCTAAGAACCCGACAGGGGGGAGGGGGTCTTTGACCATTAACGTACAACGTTGCCGACATAATATTGTCACAAGATTTTTTAATTATGTTTTTGTTCCTTTGACACTGGCGAAGTTGTCGTCGCTATAACGACTTGATAGGTACGCCACAAATAAGAAGAAGAAGATATGTAAACAAACCGTGGCCTTGCTTATTGTTAGTAAATAAACTTGCGTATAGTAAACAGCCTATAATGTAATTGCTGAAGGAAGGACTTTTGTCGCTAAAAGCGCTCTAATACCAAAGATTTGACTATTAATAGTAACTTTTCACATTGCAGATAGTTGATAACTTAGCGTAAGCACTAATAATAAATAATGAGCATCTTTAAAGCCGGTAGTTAGATAGAATATCGCTTACTGTGATATCACATTGGTACACTGAATACAGGCTCTTGTTTGTTTCCAGTTTTTTTTTAATTCTTGGATATGGGTGTACTGGCATTCTTTTGAGCCTAATGGGAGACACGCATTGCAACTTCTTAACAGTTTGCTGTGTTGATTCATGTCATAACCATGAAGCAATTTTTTTATTGACTATTCAGCGACTACAAGTGCAATAAAAGTATGTCTGTGAGACATATTTGTATCTGTAATATGTAAATTTTGCATGAAATGTCGCACAGATACTACTGGCAATGTTTGGCGCGTAATCTACCAGGATACTACTAACATACAGAATTTAACTTACAAAAGAAATATCAATAAAATAATAGTTTTCAACAAACTTTACAAATAAAGTGATTTTATATATACTATTAAAATTGTGCTTCAATTTGGATACCGACAAGCATTGTATGAAGAGATTGATGAATGTGGATGAAGCGAAAGAAGTATGTCAGGATCGTGCAAGTGGAACAAAGTAGTCACCGCCTACCTCTGTGGGAAAGAGGCGTGACGGTATGTACATACGTATGGATGTATGTGTGTTCAATTTGGGATTTTTGGTAGTTGACAGAACTTCTGTTGTAGGAAAAACAAGTCTAATAAAACTAGCATAATGATCACCGGTTTTCTTAGTAAGCGATTTGTTTTAATTAAAACGCGTTTGATAGCTGCAGTAAACGTATTACCGGGGTGTAATGATATTGATTACACCCCAGTAACCACCCGATTGCTAATTGAAGGAAGTCCAACGACCGTGGAATGGTTGTGGTTACCATTTTTTCATAATTTATTGTCATATTTAATCTTAATTACCGCAGAGCTGGAAACGGACATTGTGTTTTCTTGAATTCAGCCTTTTGCCGGTGCCATTTTAGCTGTTATTTGAACGCATGCATTCGTTTGTGGCAGAATAAGACTCAAATCAGAGCATCAAGTGGAAATTTCCACACAAATAAGTTTTTGTTAATGCAAGGTTTTTTGTTGACTGTACTTTTTGTTGACTCTCATTGTCATCAATCATCTTATTTTATCTTATCTTATTCTAGGAGCCTTTACGGACTTCGACTGATTCGTGGATCTTTTGTGTTACGCCTCCTTCGCACTATTCCATTGCTTTTACCAACTCATTTACGAATAGGGTGATTAGGCGCAGTGGTAGTGCCTTGAAATCTCCTGGTTCGGGGTATCCGCTGCCGAGGAGTTTCATTCATAGTCATCGATCATAAATAGATGTTCCAAAGTTTCAAGCAATCCGACCACTGGAAGAAATGACCCAAATTCGACTTGCAAGTACCAAACAAAAGCTTTAAAAAACGTAAAAATTGTCAGCGCCACTTGCGGATCAAAACGGCAACAAACCGCTCTCAAGTTTAGTATTCGAAATTTCAATGCAAACGCGTTCGATGACACGACACTAAGGGCCTGTCTCACCACTCTCTGTAAAGTTCCGGCTATCTTAAGACTCAGTTATATGATTCCCTCTCTATTTCTTACTACGGAACAGACAGAGACGACGACATAGATAACCGATACTTAAGATAACCAGAAATTTACAAAGAGTGGCGAGACAGGTCTTAAGTATAATGAAAACTGGCAGTATTACGTGGAATACTCGTAGCGCCTCTTGTAACGGACATTAGACATACGTCCAGTCAATAGCGTCTTGTTGTCTCACTCACTCTTATGGGTTTGATATTTGGATCGGCTGAGTCAGGGAGACAGCCAGACAAACTTGTCATTCTATTAAGAGCTGACATATTTAAGACAGTTGAGAATATTGATATTAGTTACGTCAATGTAGCTATGGAAAATGTGTGCCTCTAGGCAGTCCGTCTCCACCATAAGGGCACACGGGGCACGTGCCCAGGGCCCCCATTCTCAGGGGGCCTCGAAGGACCGACAATTTCTATAATAAATGGTCATACTTTGTAAAAAAAAATTATTGTAATTCCCTTACTTTCCGAAAGGGCCTCAAATTCTTGTGTGCCCAAGGGCCCCAGCCGAGTTTAAGACGGTCCTGCCTCTAGGGACATCGAATTGAGCTGGGCGCCGATAAATTAATCAGTCCGATCTCTTCGTCTTACACTCTTAAATCACCTTCCCTATATAAATAAATAAATAAATTCCCTAACTTCTTGCATAAAATAGACATTTTACAGCTAAGCGGTTGTAACTCTACCCCTGTAATTATTTTAAAATGTTTTTACACATGCAAAGTAGACAGTAATTTCTTGTAAATAGTCTTAAGAGGGGGCGTTGGTACCACCACTAACAGACATATTTTGTGCGTACATACACAAATCACGTCTATAACCCTTACGGGGTAGACAGAGCCTAAGATAACAAGACCTAATTAAAGGCCACGTTTAGCATGATTCTGTGTTCTGAAAGGGGAATCAAAATAGTGATGCTATACACCAACCGCTTACCCTTACCGATGTTTATTTGTTTTATTTGTTCCACTAGATTGCGTGGTTTGGCGTAGTCTTATGTCAACAAAGTTACAATTTCATTCCATTCTCTTAGCTTATCGATTATCGATGATCAAAGTGACTGGCCAGTTTGAAGACGAAGGCAATATTTATCTCTAACTCATCGCATCTGACGTCCCCTCTTAAAGAAGAGCTACTTAATAAAATAGCCTAGAAATTTCTAGCAACTTTAATAAGCAGCCGCATAATACTTACGTCAATTTTCTTAGAAAACTATCCACTAATCGCCTCTTTCATTCCTAAAGACCTGTTCAATACTCGAGCAATTAGGTTAGAGATATATAGCTCTTTTACATATTGTTAACTTTTTTGTCGGACTGAGTTTTTTTTACTTAAAATGAAACCTTAAGGGCCATGTTTTGGCAAGACTTGAAGTCAACGAAGATAAAAAATGTGTTGACTACATTACAGTTTTAGGTCGAGTTTGCACGAGGTTAGTATTCATAATTAGTGCCTAGCTTACGTACTATGTGCAAAGTGACTAGCGGCAAGTAGCCATTGACACATTGAACATTGGTGCTAGGCAATTAGTAATATTACAAAACTCTTATACTTCGCTTGTATTTGACCAGTCTCTAATTAACAAGAGTATCTATACGATTTACTTACTCGCACCTACATTTTTACTTGTATAGTCGAGGGCATATACCTTAATATCGATCGATACAGACATCATGTCAAATATTATAATTATGTGTCAGATAGGACCTTATTGTTTGTGACAAAAAGGAGTAATCTTAGTAACGTACAAATATTCCTAGCCCTAACACCATACGTTTAGATAATTATAAGGTACTGGTGTAATGTGGCAAGTACTAAGCATGAGTCACTAAGCTGGTGGCGGAGTAGCGGAGTAGCAAGGTAAATTTTTGTTCATTCACTAAGCTGGTGTAAATTCCGAATTGAAACAGAAGTATGTACAGTCAAGTGTAATAATTATGTATGTAGTCAAAGTTTCAAAAATAAGTAGGTACCATACGCTCTTACACCGGCGTAATAAGGTCGTGGGCCATATTTTTGAGAAGTTCATATCGATACTTATTTTTGCACTTGACCGTACTTAAAACGGGGGCAATTTTTTTCATCTGAAATTCAAAACGCTTTGTTTTGAAGAATTATTTTTTTACAAAAAAGTCAAAATGGAATTAAATCGATCGCCGCTTTCACTGATTTCAAGTAAAATAATTATATCTCTAGTACGGTAATTAGACATCATCGGACTGATAAGTAATTGTACATTTAAAACCTAATTTCATGCCTACTTTCTAAGCCTCAGTATTGCTACAAAATAAAGGAGTATGCTTTCTCTCGCCAATAATTCTAATTTGGAATACTAAAAGATCTCTAATGTTCTTTTACCTTTTTTGAACTGTTTTGCCTGGCTACCTACTAATAGGCTCTGACAGCCTTTCCTTTAACTGCCACTTCTAATAACTAAAACCTATTACCGTGCTGCTTTGCAACCACACTAGCTAGATACGTCAGTACGATACAATACATTATTGTCTTCATGCCAAAACCTACCTACCGCAAAATCATCATCACCATCATCGTTGCGATGCGGCTAGCAACCCATCACTGTTTTGATTCCCATTTCCACCTATAAGCTCACGATCATGCCAATATTACCACCAAATCCTTGCGGCCATGGAAGGTTAAATTCTTTATGTGCACGAAAATAAAAATGGATTTTACAAATTTCCATGGGTTCGAGATTTTTGCAACGATAGCGTAGCAACAGACGCAAGATATGAACATACCAGGAAATGAACCGTGGCAAATTTTTGATTCACTGTCCTATGCCATCCTTATCATTACCGCAATTGTTTCGCATTGTAATGTCACGTATTTTAACAGTGAGAGTTAAGATTTCTCGCTGAATGATCATTATTATAGTCCAGTACGTTTTTGAGCCGTGCTTGGTTTTAGTTTAAGGATATAGCCTAGGATGGACCATCTCTTCCTGTAATTGTCGCAAAAAGCGACTGGACCTGAGCTCTTATTATCTAAGGCACTAGAAATCACAATCGCATGCGACAATGAACATGACCGTATAGACGCTTTTCTCGGGAACCTGTTTTTGAGTTTTTGAAAAAAACCGAGTTAAAATTCAAGTAAAAATTATTGAAATGACGAGAGACTAGTTCACTTGTTTCTAAGAGTTACAAGCAAGAATTGAAACAACGAAATAGTAGGTACGCAACTTGATTCGTTGTTCCTAAAAATGTACTTATAGTTGCTTAAAATTTGGTAGCGTGTATTAAATTTGTTACTTCATTACTTTACTTTGCATTACTTCGACAAAAGTCGTTGTATCGGCTACTTCATCAAAAAATACCAATTCTAAAATTGCAGCGTTACTTGGACATGATTAGCATCATCTTCAAAGATACACCCAAATACGACAGACTGCACTATATCGTCAAAACTTGAGTATTTCACAATCGAAAGTTTCATACTTAATTCGTTTTCGTTATTGCCTTTTGTTTGAAGCAATTTCCTTTTAAATTACAATGCAACATCAAAACAACTAAATTGACCTAATCTACTAAACAATTCTGTCGTAAAAGAAATTGGCAGTTTCACCGCCTCATGTAATTATTTCACAGAGTTTTCAATTAGTGTAAACGTATAATTCAATTGTTATTTTAATGCATTTTCTTCCTACATACGTTTATAGGCAATGTGGTGTAACAATTCATTCTAATTAAAAGAAGCACGTACCTACCTAATTAAAATAAATTAACGGCTGCTAGAATAGCCTTGTAGTTAGAGAACCAGACAATGAAGTTCGGATCCGTACAGGAACGGATCCTATTTGATGTGTTTCACTATCCGGCAATTATCTCCCCTTCTTTTCTCAACCTTCTGACTCCCGCGTTTTTTTCGATGCGCTTCGGTTCCAGTGCCGCCCATTCCCACTTGATTTTGGCAGCATACTTACTACTAACGGTATAAATAAATAACGACAGCCTAAGCTACAGTAACAGAGATCAATAACATAGCATCCTCACTGAGAGCATTCTTACCTGAGCATTTGTAAACGAGCTCATTAATCGCTTTGTAGCGCTCGGCTCAACGTCCACACCACGCGAATATTCGACACCGAATGCTATCAGTGAAGCCGCTCCTATAGAAGTACAGTACGCGCGCGAGCTCCAAGAAATAGGAGGCTGGGGAAGCGGGGGGTAAGCGCCGCGCCCGCACGTCGCTTCGCACCCCTCACTCGCCGTGCGCGCTTGGCCTTGGCGGGGACAATGCTTATCGATCTTATAAATTTTCAAATTGGGTAATCTGACTTGGGATTCTTCGGACGTCGCGTGCGTAGGTAAATAACAGGCCTGTGTACCTATAGATGTAAGTGGAGCTAACGGAATCTATCCAATTAATGATTGTTGACTAAGCTTTCAAGAATTGCTTCGGTATTCAAATATATTTTAACAGCCCAGGTGTTCTTGTTCCTGCTGTATTACTAATATCTTGAGTATTAAGTCAGGTATCGTTATTAAGTATAATTATTAACTGGTGGATATAAATGAAAGATAATTAAGCCGGAGGCGGTTATCGTATGAAATAACTTAATCATCGAATGGCCTTTCTGTGGTGGATTACTTTGATCTTGATTAGTATATTAAATTAAAAGTGAACCTATTTTAATTTTAATTAAGATAAGCGGAGTTTAAATGGTACATTGTGTAGAGTATTGAAATTAAGAAATGTTATTTTATAAGTTTGATAGCTTTGTAGTATATCTCATAGAAGTTAACAAACCCGCCCAGTATAAAGCTCAGTATAAAGACATACTGGTCAACCTAACAATACAAAAAAAAATATCCGAATTGGGAACCTCTTTTTTTGAGGTTGGTCTAAAAATACTTGCTAACTTTGGAAACACCAAACATTGCAGTAACGAAAGTTAAATAAATTTATTGAATAGCTATATTTTGCGAAGGTCTAAGTAAGTACATAATTGTAAAAAAAACTTAGTTTTGTAACGAAGCAGCAAAATATTATTATTTAGACTGGGAGAAACTACTGATGGACAACGAAGTAATCTTCCAAACTTTACAAACTGAAAGAAACAAAAACACCTAGGTAAATTTATCCAATAACAAACAAGCTGATGAGAAAAGAGCAAGACTCCACATCCTTTGATAGATACGAGCCACGGCACTTTTTAATTATGCTTCCTCATAATTATGCCCTTTGATCATCTAACTTCAAAGGATATCAAAACCCTAAACTATTCCTTCTAATACCGCAGTTAAAATATTTTTTTTTCTGTATTTTTTTTTATACAGGGCAACCTAACTGCAATACATTACGAGTTAACAAAAAACCAGCTATGTAAAATCGCTACAACAAACAATTCTATAACGATTAAAAATTGCACCCTGGCATAGTATTAAAAGCATCCTGGCTATTAAGAATACTTCGTTGCCATTTTATTTTCCCTACAATTTTTAAAAACAAATAAAGCCACAGATTAAAAAAAGACAGAGCGCCGTAATGAGTGAATCGCGACTCGTGGAAAGTGAGGCGCCGAGCGACGTCCGATTACTATCCGATCGTACGTATCATCGCTCTTGCTGCCATAGAGTAGTGTTGACAATAGAGAGAAATTAAAACTGAATTACGTTTAAATTTAGGTCATCATAATGAAAAATTATAATGTATGAAAAATGTAATATTAAATAAATAAAAATAAATAATAATGCTCATACTTACTAATTATTTAGTTCTACTTTGACTTTTTATCTAACACTTTATTACAGGAATCATCCTAACTAAGGAATATGTTCCTTACTCTATTGTATTTGTAACTTTCAAATAAAATTAGTTTCCTTTTTTTTTCAAATAAAATTAATGAAAGTAATAAAAAAAAATCAAACAAAATTTAGTCATGGATACTGGATACTGCTTGCTAAGCAAGCCATAAAAATGTACTAAGGTACCAATATTATAAAAATACACCATTAATCATTAAGGTAAAAACTTAAAACCGTCATATAGTAAGAATATAGCATAAGTCAAAATAATAATGTGATACAAGAAAAACTCTTGCGATTCCATGATTGAGCTGATACAAAAAAACCTTCACAAACAAATACAGCATAAAACACAACCATTTTAAAAGCAGCAAAAAATGAAACAAACTATCCAGTCACATTACAACCCTATCAGACACCACCCGAGTTACTCAATCAAATTTCCATTATCATGTCTCATTCGACACGCCCCCGCCGCCTCTGTGACGTGCTACTCTATCTTCGACAGGTTGCCAGGTGTAAAAATAGCCCGGTCGTCGACCGGCCTTACCGCGGCCTTCACTGCCATGGCAACCCACCGATCAATTTCTAGTAGCGTAAACGCACTGGCCGTTTGCATTCTGAGCACGCGAAAAAAAAGTTTACCTTTGATTCGTTCTTTATTTCAATGTAGATTTCATGTAAATGTGCTAGTGGAGTTTGCGATAGTTTTATCTGCACTGACCTATGTTTATTGGACTGCAATTCAGCAAGTATCTTAATTTGCGTTGTAATCTTGTCTTTTTTTTCAACGTAATGACGATGATTTTGCAAAATGCTACGGTTGATTTATTTTGTTTGTCTTTTTTATAATGAGCGTGTAATTCTCCATAGTTATTACGCTAGTCGTCTTGATTATACTCCTGCTACCTGCAGCTGTTAAATTATTTGTTAATGCCAATCTAATTCTGCAAATTGTATTTATTTGTAAGTTCATTAACGTTGATAAGCGTTACTAAGTGAGGATCTTCATACTGTGCCTATCTTCACGATTTAATTTATAGAAAACTTTGATAAAAGATTTTTTGTCGAAACTATCGAATCAAACAAGTTGCGTAAAATGCAAATAAAAAAGTATTTGAAGTCAATCTTACATAAACAAGCAACGAGGAACTTTTAACTTATAATATAATATATTATGTAATGCCATTTCATAATAATACTATTGCCGCAACAATTTCAAATAATAGTAAAAAAAAAACGGTAAGAAAAATCTCTGAATATTCTTAAAATAAAAATATACAAATCTGGTTTTCAATGAGATAAGATGTAAGTAAGTGAGTCAAGATAGCCTCCTAGTTAAGATATACCAAGACCTAGTGCTATAAAAAGGTATCAAGTTGACTACATAGGCAGGTACTAAAGAAAGGTACAAGGTAAAGGTCCTAAAGGTCAGCAGAACTCTATTAAAAACTCTTATAATTTATATTTAACTTATATAAATCACATCTTTATCCCACAGACAGAGCCTAAGGTAACAAGACCTAAAGGTCACGTTTAGCATGATTGTGGGCGTATAGGTGGAAAGGGGAATCTAAACAGTGATGGATTGCTAGCCGCATCGCCGATAAGTCATGATTCCTATGCCCATTCATTAAAAAAATCGAGTTCAAGAAATGAAATTTAATTTTCATTGTATTCTTCTGTTAATTAATATTATGTTAACAGTTAACAAATAAATAAATATTATAGAACATTTTGACACCAATAAAATCAGGGAAATTGACTTGGTCAAAGTAAATACATAATTAAACATCCATGGAGGCCTATGTCCAGCAGTGGGCGTCTTTCGGCTGACATGTATGTATGTATGTATGTATGTAAACTCTTTATTGTGCAAAATAAACAAGACAAATGCCATTGACAAACACTGAGATACATACACAAAGGCGAACTTACCCCTTTAAGGGATCTCTTCCAGTCAACCTTTGAGTGGATGACATGAGGATGATGATTCAAGAAGAAGCTTACTCATTACACTTAATCGTACTTCTGCGCCGACCGATAATCGAAGCAGAGACCTCGAGCTTCGTAGTCAGGTTCTCTAATCACTGTGCTCGGTCAACACATTTGACACAAACACGTAGCTTGTGTTTTGTTTATATTTTTCTTCCCCTCGAGCGGATTGGCAACAAAGTCCGATATAATGATTATGATGGATAACATAGCGCGTCAAACTTAAAGTACGTATAATTAAAAAAATTGCTCTGTGTGAAGGCTTTTCCATTGTGAGTATGCATTAAAATACTGGTCAAGTGCGAGTTGGATTCGCACGCACGGTTTCCTTCGTACCACCGGATTAAAAAAAATACAACACTAAACATTTCAACGGCTGATTGCTTGAGCCAAAACATGTTCAGTCCGTAAGGTCTTAGAATGCCTTTTTGGTTTTGGGTACCATCGGCCGATTCAAGTATCAAACCCATAAGAGTGAGCGAGACAGCAAGACAAACCCGAATGGCGTTCTAAGAGCTCACGGACTGTAAAATACCATAAATAAAATACATACACAAATCACGTCTTTATCCCTTACGGGGTAGACAGAGCCTAAGGTAACAGGTACCTACAGGTCACATTTAGCTTGATTGAGGGCGTATAGATGGAAAATGTAATCAAAATAGTGATGGGTTGCTAGCCTCATAGCCTATAACATGATTCCTATGATTTTCGCCCACTCCCTCGATGGGCTTTTTCCATAATGCGCGGGTAGAGAAGCAACTGATACATTCTATGTTTTTTCTTTGCTCCCAGACCAGCATGGAAGAAATTTTCTCTCATTGTGTTTCGATAAAGTGACTGGTCGCTCTAAGATGGTATATAAAAACAAGTAAGTGTCTGCTGTATAGACCGACCGCTTAAATGAGTACTTGGGTGTGGTTTGCTGTCATATTAGCTTACTGTAGTCTGTAAACTATTTTCATCTTATTTATATATAATATAAAATGTATGTCGATTAGTTGTTGAAACCATCTGTATCCTCATTGCAGATAGTAACTGGTATTTATCCCACCGAAAACTGGCAGATTATTGAACCAGACGTCCACTTACTTGCCGTGTCGTATCCAACCTCGACATTGGTAGAATCATCAAGAAGTTGATGGAGCCACTTCTTCCTAAATTTGAATTGAATTGAATTGAGTAGGTACTTGGGCGCGGAATCCTAAAAAACAAAAGACGATTTTTACTACAATGTATGTATTTAATTTTATTAAGTACTTACACTACTTGGTAAAAAAAACATTAAAAAGTACCGAGACTTTTCTGACTTAAACACATTATTAACATACTTGAGAACTAAACAAAATGACGCCTTTTAAGCAGCACGCAAACTGAACAACTTAAAGGATATCTGCAAACACCCCAAGGCAGCCTAAAACTGCCATTTAAGTGCCTATTAAGTAATCCTTACGCTACCAATAGAACTTAAGATGAGTTAAATTATATAACTATACTTAGTGTTCTGTCAAAACCAGTAAGGTAAGAATAATCTCATATTTTTTTATTTTTACCGCATGAATTTTCATCGCATTGATTTTCTTTCCGTGCTGGATTGAGACTAAAGAATAAACAGAATGTCCCGTGCAGGGGCCCGATTTCGGAAAGCACATGTGTGAAAATACCACTCGAAAGTGGTGAAAAATTTGGCGGAATTTGAAATACAAGTAACGTAGATGACGATCACAGCTCTCATTAATTTTGTGAACTATTAAAAACTTTGATTAGAGCTGCAGTTTTGGAGATAAAGGTTGATTTATACTACTTTCAAGTGATACTTTCGAGTGATGCGGTTTCAAAAATCGGGCCCCAGGTGATAAAAGTCCATCGAGGGAATAGAAAATCGTAGTAGGAATCTATTATAGGCGATGCGGGTAGCGACCCATTACTATTTTGATTCCCCTTTTCACCTATACGCCCACAATCATCCTAAACGCGGCCTTAGGTCTTGTTACTAGGCTCTGTTTACCCCATAAGGGATGAGGACGTGATTTATGTGTGTATGTCACTACATAGTATAAAACAAAGTCGTCTGTCTGTCCGTCCCTATGTATGCTAATTAATATTACTTTAATGATATTACTACATAGTACATTCCCATTCCTTGATGGTTTTTTACCATCTGCGCGGGGAAAGAAGCAACTGGTACATTCTATGTTTTTTCTTTACTCCCAGACCAGCGCGGAAGAAATAATAGAAGAATATGAATTATTATCCATAATCTTCAATTCAGAACATGGCTAGATGGTCACGGATTATGAACAAGAGTAATTTTTCACTCCCTCCGGCCCTTTTAAGGGTTTTATAAATTATTATCAAAGGGTAACGAGTAGGTTTTTTAACAAAAAAGCTATTTAACACCTCAGGGGATACTGATTGATGGAGATAATACATATTTCATTTAGTACATATAAATAAATGTGTTTCTAGCGCCATCAATAGGGCTGCCTACCGCCATGACTGTAATAGTACACACAGGAAAGCTATTCGGTAAGCAGGATAGATACGGCGCGAGCGTGCGTAGGTGCTTACCTGATTATTTTGCCGTGTGTACATTCCGAGGGTGGTTAAATAAAGAATGCCTCAGATCGCAGGAACTTGGCGCACGAGCCAAAGGCGAGGACAACAAACATGCGATCTGAGGCTTTCTTTATCACCGCCCGAGGTGTATACGCAATTTTGCGGCTTCCCCTGGCCAGGCGGTAAATTGCTACTTACGGCACAGGGCGACGTCAAAAAATTATCTCTAAAAATCAATTAATCAAGTAATATAAATGCCACCTACTTAAACTGTCTCCAACTTACTTTTCTTACTGGTTGTCCGGTAGAGATCGCTATTAAGTGAGAAGACCGCCTATTGTCTACTTTGTTCTTTGTTTCTGTATTGTTTTGTACTGATTTGTGGTGTTCAATAAAGAGTATTTGTATTGTATTGTATTGTATTGTATAAATGTGTTATTGGTTAGCTTTTGATTTTGTAAATAATCAAATTACATCATGTATTATGTTAAACGTACACCGAGTTCGTACAATTCCTCATAATAAAAAAATATTAGTCCTCGATCCTATGGAAAATTCAATATCCATCAATCCATAGTCATAAATCAAGATATACCAACTCAATGTAAAAAGACTTAAGGTAAACACAAAAAATAACGAAAATAAAACCTAGGGATTATGTAGACGTAAGACGATTAATATCCGTACTTTTATTGCTGCATTTTAATCTTAAAAGCGAATGCGAATAGGCATACGTTCACAAAAAAAAACACGAAATAAAAACTGGAACTTCAAGTATCGTACTAAATATAGGGCATAAATCAAAATACGGGTACTCATGAAAGCTAATTTGCGGACTTTTATGCGCCGGCGCAGTTTAATGCGTAAACAGCATCGGTGACGCCGCGGGCGACATCTTTTGCAATTTAATATTCAATTATGGTATAAATAATAGTAAGCGTGAACGCAGCCATAGAAGTTATTAATCACCAAGCCTAAAGCATAAAGGCATATTTGTTTGTACTAATTTATTATTTTAATAAATAATAAACTATTGTGACAGTAAACTCAGCACCCGATTAATGAAAACATGCTTTCAAACAAGTACATTGATTAAAATTTAATTTATTTGTTTGCACTGTTAAACCATTTGACCACCATGCTTAGCTAAAAATAGTAAAGTTAGTTAGATTCTTAAGTCTTCGCATGAAAGTAATTTTCATAGTTACTACTATTCTCAGTCAGCTGAAGCCGACGTTGGCGTTCTATAGGTTAAAACAGATAAATGATAATATTAGGAATATATTTCGAATGTGCTGGTAGTTTCAAAAAGACACGTAAAAGAGCCCTTGGCGGCCAATTTGCAAAAATAAATTTTCATTTTTCATTTTTCATTTTTCAATACAATTTTTGTTTCTGTTAAATTGTAGTTTTTGTTGAAGTTATATCAACAATGTACCAGTGCTGCCATCTGTGGCGCTATAGTGTTATTAACTTTTTTAATAAAATACCTTCTTCCTATTTTTGCCACTGAACGTGTAGTTTTATTTGAGGTTATGGGCCTCTGCAATTAATAAAATTACGAGTTTTAACAAGAATTTCGGACTATAACGAGTGTTAAAAACTATCTTGAATCGCGAACGTGAACGTGAAAAGTTGTCATAGGTTTTTCGCAGACCAAATAAGGTCTAACTAGCTACTAAAGTAACCGACTGTCGTAATCGTAAGTTGTAATGGCGGCGAACTACCTAGTTAATGTGCCGAAATTAAAAGGACGTGAAAATTACAGCGAATGGTGCTTCGCAGCAGAGAATTTTTTAATCCTCGAAAACATGAAGCATTGCGTGCGCCCAACAGAAGGAGTTACCATAAAACCTGCAGATGACGAAAGAACCAAAGCTAAATTGATTATGACAATGGATCCGTCTTTATACGTAGTACACGTAAAGAATGTGAAGACTTCGAAAGAATTGTGGGATAAATTGAAACAATTATTCGATGATAATGGTTTCACGCGAAAAATAAGCTTGCTGCGGAATTTAATTTCGATTAGACGGGAAAACTGCAGCTCGATGACGTCCTACGTGACTCAGATTATCGATACAGCACAGAAATTAAGCGGCACAGGCTTTGAAATTAATGATCAGTGGACAGGATCGTTGCTGTTAGCAGGTTTGCCAGATCGTTTTTCACCAATGATCATGGCTATTGAGCATTCAGGTATTTTGATAACGACAGATTCCATCAAAACAAAATTGTTGGACATGGAATTAGGAACGGAACAGGATGAGGGTGAAATTAGCGGTGCATTTGCTATTCAAAATAAAAAATTTCATTGGTCTATGGCAAAGAAGAAAAATGTAGGTAACTCTGGCACGTCAAACTCAAACGTCAATGTCAAAGTGGTGAAATGTTATCGATGCAAACAAGAGGGCCATTATAGAAACAAATGTCCGAATAATGTCAATAACTCATCAAATTCCAGGAACAAAAATACAATGCAAACAAATGCGTTTAGCGCTGTTTTCCTGAGTGGAAATTTTAACGCCAACGAATGGTATATTGATTCTGGTGCGAGTATACACCTAACGGCACACGAAAGTTGGGTGATGAATGCTTCGTATGAACAAGAAAAAGAAATTGTTGTAGCAAACAGTGAAAAGGTGTCTGTTTTATGTTCCGGCGATGTTAAAATTAAGACCACGACTGATAATTTTGAATACGACATTGTGGTAGAAGATGTTTATTGTGTTCCAACACTAACAACAAATTTACTTTCCGTTAGCGAATTAATAAGGAAAGGAAATAAGATAACGTTTTCTGAAAATGGCTGTTCAGTGTACAACAAAAATAATGTGTTGGTGGCTACAGCATCATTGACGAATGGAGTGTACAAGGTAAACTTATCCAACCAAATACACTTGGCTGCATCAGTTGTACCAGGTATTGTGTGGCATCGCAGATTGGGACATGTCAATAAAGACTATTTGAATCAGATGAAGAATGCTGTACTTGGTATGTCAGGTACTGACAAGGTGGAAATAACCAAGTCATCTTGCCCTACATGCTGTGAAGGTAAGCAGAGTCGCTTACCATTCAAGAATACTAGCCAAAGAAGTGGCAATCTGCTTGATATAGTGCATACAGACATCTGTGGGCCTATGGAAAACACTTCTCTAGGAGGCTCAAGATATTTCTTATTATTCGTTGATGACCATAGCCGTATGACATTTGTTTATTTTCTGAAACACAAGAATGAAGCTTTGAAATATTTTAAACAATATAAAGCTCAAGTGGAAAATCAAACAAAGAGAACAATAAAAATATTACGCAGTGATAATGGGATGGAATACTGCAACAAAGAATTTGATAACTATTTGAGTACTGCTGGTGTGATTCATCAAAAGACTAACCCGTACACGCCTCAGCAAAATGGATTGTGCGAAAGATTTAATCGCACAATAGTTGAGAAGGCAAGATGTCTGCTCTTCGATGCGAACCTAGGCAAGGAGTTCTGGGGAGAAGCCACTAATACAGCAGTGTATCTGCAAAACCGGATTGTGGCAGCAGCTCTAGGATACAGAACACCTTATGAAATATGGACAGGCTCTAAACCAGACATAAGCCATATTAGAATTTTTGGGAGCACCGTAATGGCTCATATAGCCAAAGAGAAACGAAAAAAGTGGGATAAGAAATCTGAAAAATGTATTCTGATTGGATATCCTGATAATGTTAAAGGATATAGACTTTTTAATCCGAAAACGAAGGCTGTGTTCACTAGTAGAGATGTCATTATTACTGAACCGGAATCAAAACCTAACTGTCAAATTGAAGTACAAAATCAAGGTTTTGATTCAGTGGGGGAAGAATCTAAGCCAGAAGAAATTAACAAGCAAATAATAGAAACAAGTTCTAGTGAAGATGATACAGAAATCCTGGATAATACTAGTTTGTCATCGGGGAACACACTTCTTGACATTGATGACACATATGTTCCCAGTGATTATGAAGATGCTAGCAGCATTCTGGAGAACAGAGAAATGGACTATATTACCAATCCTAAGCGTGAAAGGAGGAGACCGGATAGATATGGTTTTTCAAATCTTTGCATAAACAATACTACATATGAAAATGCAGCTGGCATGTCTCTGAAGGAAGCTCTAAATGGACCAGAGAAAGAGCAGTGGAAGATGGCTATGAGTGAAGAGTTGCAAAGTTTTAAGGACAATGATGCGTGGGAGTTGAGCAAAGCTCCACAAGATGGTAGAGTTGTGCGATGCAAGTGGGTGTTGTGTAAAAAATATGATAGTGATAATAATGTGCGATTTCGTGCGCGTCTAGTGGCCAAAGGCTTTTCTCAAGTCGAAGGTATTGACTATACGGACACATTTTCTCCAGTAGTGAGATATACTACTTTACGATTACTATTTGCATTGTCAGTACAACTGGGTCTAGATGTAACACATCTTGATGTGACAACTGCTTTCTTGAACGGAAACCTTGAGGAAGAAATTTATATGGAAATACCAGAAGGTTTTTCTGAAATTAAGGAGAATGGTACAGTCCTTAAATTAAAAAAGGCGATATATGGCCTTAAGCAGTCCTCAAGGGCATGGTACAAGAAGGTAGATGAATGTTTATCAAAAGTTGGCTATATTCGTTCTAAAATAGAGCCATGTATGTATTTAAAAATACAAGATAAATTAAAAACTATCGTCACTCTCTATGTCGATGACTTTTTTATTTTTTCAAATGATTGTAGAGAGACCAAATGTTTGAAGGACATTTTAGCTAGTCACTTTAAAATAAAAGATCTAGGGCCAGTTAAAAAATGTCTAGGTGTTAATGTAACTGTCAATAAATTAAAAAAAACTGTAACATTAAGTCAAAAAGATTATATTGATCAGTTATTGTACAAATTCAATATGAGTCAGTGTAAAACTGTTCAAACTCCTATGGAGACAAAGTTACAGCTATTAAAAGGTGAAAGTTATGTTGGCAAGTTTCCCTATCAACAAATTATAATAGGCTGCCTCATGTATTTGGCAGTGCTTACTAGGCCTGACATAGCATTTGCAGTAGGTTTTTTGAGTCAGTTCAATAATTGTTATACAAAGGAACACTGTTTATATGTTAAACGTATATTGAGATATTTGAAACATACAAAATATTATGGCTTAAAATATACTGCTGATGGGAGTTCGGTTTTAGAGGGGTTTGTTGATGCTGACTGGGGAGCTAATGTTATTGACAGAAGGTCGTATACTGGCTTCTGTTTTTCTTTATCTGGCTGTGTAATTTCTTGGGAGGTGAAGAAACAGAAAACCGTGGCTCTATCCAGCAGTGAAGCAGAGTACATGGGGTTGGCTGAAGCCTGCAAAGAATCAATTTACTTGAGGAATTTGCAATATGAAATAACAAGTAAAATGTACACTATTAATCTCTTTAATGATAATCAGAGCGCACTGAAGATGTCTGCAAACCCGGTTTATCATAAAAGAACCAAACACATTGATATCAAATATCATTTTTGTAGAGATTGTGTAACTAACAAAATTGTAAATATTAAGTATTTGCCTACAGCTGAAATGCCTGCTGACCTGTTAACTAAAAGCTTATGTTCTGCTAAACATTATTATTTTTTAAATAAATTGGGTGTTTTACATGTTTAGCTTATATAATATGTTATGTGTGGTCACATTGTTGAATATAGTGGGGGTGTTGAAGTTATATCAACAATGTACCAGTGCTGCCATCTGTGGCGCTATAGTGTTATTAACTTTTTTAATAAAATACCTTCTTCCTATTTTTGCCACTGAACGTGTAGTTTTATTTGAGTTTTAAAGGCATTTTTTACAAACCGTAATAGGAAAAATGTATGTTATTATAAAGAATGGTTTAGAGAGTGTAAAATGCAAAATAAGTTTCCCCCCAAACTATGAAAGGAAAATAGATTGGTTTTAGCAGAACACGTAAGGAATGTAGAAGAACTAAGGTCTAATCACAATAGTTTTTTAATACGAGCCAACATAATTTGCCAAACATCGGTGCCCCAGCTAAAACAAGTTTAATAAAGACCCATTTTCAAACAACATTGAGATGACAAGTTTCGCTAATTTCCTATTGTTGCACATTTCTGCCGCGGCATGCGCTGTGATCGTTTTCTATAATCCCACCATTAACATCGCACGTTCCAATATATTCAATCTCAGTCCTAAAACACTGTCATGTCTTACCCAGGTTTAACTGTAGTTATAAAATTGTTTGCCACTCTAATCACAACCCTCCACGCGTAACCACAACCGCTAAGTTCAGAAAGGTAATGACACTCTAGTTAGGTGAAGGTGTACTAAAAAATAACAGAGTTATACAAGGAAGCGCCGCCCCAGGCGCTAGTCAGTTCTATAATCTACATAAATTTTAAATGACTCATGCATCACGCTAAATAAATGTAATTCAAACTATTCTCATTACAAGTAGTCAATAAAACTAAGATATCCCGCATTTTTAACAGACACGTGTATATTAAACTTTAAAATTACACAGAGCTCGTGTTAAAACGTCCAATGGGTCTTTAAATAAATGAAGGTGTTGGCTGTAATTGTTTTGGCTGAGCATGGTCTGTAGTAGTGACCAAACTGTGGTTAGTACGTCGTCGGGACGAAGGGGCCGCTGATACAGCTCTATTACCGTAATCGCGGTTAATTGGAGTGCATTAAATAAAGAACAATGCTTATCGAGTTGAGAGACAGAACGTATTTTGTAAAATTGTTGGATTACTCGAGCCAACAGCTTGTTTAATGTGACTGGTAGTTAAATTAGCCGTTGTCTGCGAATTAGCGCGTAAAAATAGTTTAAAAGTTATCCTGCGGGTATATAATTTGAAATTGGGTCTTTATCCTGTCCAATAAAATTCAAGTTCCGAATGCACGGTTTGCCATAAATTTTCGATAGTCATGAAGCGTTGCGTTTTAGTTCTGAAACAGACAGTCTTTTTTTTGGAATCAACAGTAAACTAAACTAACCTAACCTACTACATTCTGATGAGTTCCAAAATTCTTGTAAAATGCACGATTTCATGTGTTATGTCCAAAAAAATATAGGACGAAAAGGGACCCATTTGAAATTATTTTAGTTATGCTTTACATTTTTATAACATAATATTGTCTTGCATTATGAAAATGGTACAATTTATTTACTTGTTGCGAAAATTATCTATTACTTGTTCAAAATTTACATTAATCAAGTAATAAAGCCTTTAGTGTCAGTTTTGGCCACAAACTATTATATTACTACTAAAGGTAAGTATTAAAATTGCTGCCACTAGAGTAAGGTTTCACAAAAATAACGTCTCGAACACGTTCACGGAAACATTCAAATTTCAAAGAAAAAATCGAAAAAGCATTCCATATTTAAACGCAATCAAAAACTTACACTAAGCATACTGGCCAAATTACTCCAAAGTTTCGCAGACGATGAAAGTTGCAACAATTAAAAATATCATCACCTCCTACTGCGTTGTTTTTCAGCCTATAAAATCTAATTTATTCTCGTAACACTTTGGACGCATTAACACCACTGTATTCGGCATTGTACTCGCAAATTGCTGCGTACTTAGCATCACTTTCATTTCTATGTAAAAACATAATGGCACACAAACACTGGTCATTTGCAACTGGTTTCAAATGGGGAAGGCAGGAAAGGACACCGTTTTTTTTTTAAACTAGTTCTAAACCTAAGCCCTTCTAGCCTAAAGGCATATTTGTATACTAACCCCAGCATTCCTAGATATGGCCTAGAACTCGTTTATTTTGCCGTGTTTCCTGTGTCAGGTTGACTGTAATTGTACATAATAGTGGTACTAAATAGAAAAGGCAGGTTATTACATTGGTTTTGGCAAGAAAATGCCCAAGATTATTGTGATAGATGACATGAGACTTCCGTTTGTTACAATAACAGAAATTACCCTAGTAAATTTATTTGTGGAGTAGGAAAGTGTAAAAATGGAAAAAGTAGGCCAAGTCCAAGTCGGTACTTATCTGTGCTAGTTTGGGTTGTTAATATGCACTACATTACACTATGATATTAGACTTACATTTATGATGCTTATAAAATTCCAATAAAAATTTGTTCCGCTTTAAATCCTTCATTTAATTACGATAATGATACTTTATTGTAGTCTTATCTTTAAGAGTACGCCATTGAAAGATACACCTAAAGTGTGAATTTTATACAACCCGTTCATGGAATTAGACTGGAACACTAACAGTAACAATAAAGTACATGACATATGGTAACATTTTTGTTCTACATTAAGCGTTTGTATAATTTCTGGAGTTAATTTTGACACGTCCGTGTTTTAATTAACATCAAATTAACGGTAACTGTTTTATTTGCCGTTGAAAATTGCAATAAGCATAATTTTCACCAAATATTTGTTTCTGAATTTATATGATTTAATTTAGTTTTTATTTTTGGTTTTGTCAGTGTTACCAATTTAATTTTAGATAGATAATAAATGACTGCGATGCTGGGCATAAATAAAGAAAAAATAAAAGCAGTTGGACTGGTTGAAAAAAAGAACACTGGCCATCATTAAAAATAGTGTAATGCCAGTATGATTCTAGAGGCGAAGCAACTTTTTTTTTCAGAGCTCACTTTAAGCAAAGATCTTCGCTTTCATAGAAGATGGAAAGACAATCCTGACATTTTTGAAGTAATTTAAAAATCTTTCAATATTTCAAAACAAAATGAAACTTAATTAAACCCACACCTAATCAAATTCCAATCCCAGTTCACTTTCGATTACTAAAAAGTTTCAATCGTAACTAACAAGGTCATTGTCCTATCAAACAAACAATCCAATTTGTCTGCTCACTCTACATTACCCAATATTGCTAAGCCGCAATGAGTACCATGTCACTCTAACGAATCGTATGAGTTGTTTACCGGAGCAGTGACGAGATGATTACGACATGGTGCTAAGTTTTAAATTCGTGATCTAGTCTTGCCGTAATGTAGATGATTCAGCCGATTTTTTTTATCGAGCATTTTAGTCGCTTCTTTTATTATAACTGTAACGATATCTTAGAGGTAAAAGTAAATATTTGTACCTTTGACTTCAACGGTTTGTTCAGTTTTTTTTATTTATTTTATGGAAAGAGGGAGGGAAACAACCGGGCCACCGGAAAGTAAACGATCACCGCCACCCATGAGAGCCAGCAGCCCCAGTAGAGTTACAGGTACGTTGCCGGCTTTTGAAAGAAATTTAAGATCAATAATAATAACCGCGTTAATTAAGGACGCATTTTTTATGTATAAATTGCTTGTTATTTAAAATCGCTTTAGAATGTAAAATACATATAAAGTGTATTTTACATAAGATAAAAATAAATCACCAAACAGCGATGTGGTAATTACGAGAATATTGAAGAAACACCTTCCTTCAAAAACCCAAATTTTTCATAAATTTAAGAGCCCAGCTCTTGTCGGTGGAGTAATCACCATCCGCTACTTTTTTCTGCCATTGCCCAAAACCCCATATAAATAAGTTTATTTATTTTTGCCTTAACTTCATGCGATTCTTAAATTGAAATCGTATCGATGTCGTGTCGTTACCATCTCGCATACGTTGCCTATAAAAAACAAAACAAACGAAGAATGCACGTTGCATCACTCTAATCTAGTAATGAAACCTAATCTTTATTGACAAAAGATATTTAGGCTTATACTCTAGTGCAAGCGAAGCTATAAAATAGAGGCATAATGATATAGGCCAGCGGTCGTAAACACGCGGCAATCTTGGCCTTGCCTACCTCTTATAGCAAAAAAACATAAAACAAGACAATAGACAAACACTGATGATGCATAGACAAAAATAATAATATATTATGTTCTGTCTGTGTCTGGTTCTCAGATCAATACATATAAAATAGATAGATAGAGTGAAACCTACGATCTTCCTATACGACTGTCACGCCGCTTGCAGGCCTATCTGTCAAATAATGTCAACAGTCGAGCAAATTTGGAGCCCGAAAGAACCAAAATTAAAGCTTTGTATAAACTTAATGAATATTCAATTATCTGCTAATGTCAAAGTGACAGATAGGGACAAATGAGTTAAGTTGGCGTTAGTGAATAAAAAGGCAAATGCTTGTAGCAACAAGCCATTAGAGTTGCACGTCAAATAATAAGATCACAGGTTTTGTGTGTGTTTCTCAAATAAAGTTCCGAATGTACTTACTTACAGTACCCGGCCATAATTATTGCACATCGCTTTTTTCGTCTAATTTCGGCTTCGCAGAGCTTTGTCTCGCTCTAAATTACGTGACGTCAATTGTCTCTTTCCAAAGACCGAAGTGTTTTTTTATGGCCGGGTAAACTTGTAGTAATTACTTTTGTACGTCCAAAACGGGCGAGCTGGAGTGGTACACGTTTTGACAATATCTTATAGCTGATACTGTACATAGGGCCTAAGCAAATAGACTCCGAGATGCTACTGATTGTACAAATGATAAACCAACCTGACAGATCGTTTAAAAATGCTTTAAAACATCATCCCGTCAAAGAAAAACTTATTACAGTCGGTATGTGACTGGTGGGATTATGAAATGGAACCTGTTTCGTTTTGCTTCCGTATATTATTGGTAGTTGGATTAACGATAAAGAAGTTGCGGTTACTGTTCTTATCCAGCACAGAAATTACTTAGTTAGGTTTCTTGATATTTTTACCTAATTTTATTGCTTCATTTGGAGAACAAACATAAATAGATGTATAAGTACAATAACTTTCATGCTCTTAACTTAAATTCATAATAAACATGCATCTGAGCGTTTTCCAAAAAAATAACCGTCAAATATGAAATACATACATCACGTTTTTATCCCTTATGGGGCCAGAGCCCAAGGTAACACCTTAAGGCCACGTTTACATGATTGTGGGCGTATAGGTGGAAAGGGGAATCAAAATAGTGATGGGTTGCTAGCCGCATCGCCTATAACATGATTCCTAAAATGATTGCCCTGTTTAAAATATGAAATAAGTATAATAATTAAAACGTATCTTGTCTGTATCTGTCTACCTATTGCTTTAACATACATTAAAAAGAAAATGTATACATTTTTTTTAAAATACGCTAGCTTTACCACTGGTATGTAGTTTTCAGATAACGAGAGTCTATTAAAATAGGTCAGCCTGTAAGTCAAACATAATAATTGAAAGCTAATGTTTTTCAAATCACGATTATTTATCATCTAAATATTTTCATAAATTTCATAATTTTTAAATTTCTAATTAGTTTAATCACGAACGAGGTACGTACGATAATATTCGTTCTAGTGAAAGCGAAAACTATAATGGCCGCTAAATTTGGAAAATAAAAAAGTACAGACGCCAAATTTGAAAAAAAAGAACGCAATTGTAGTAGACACATAATCGGCGCTGGGCGGTCTGCGCGAGCGTCAGCAGGTGAAGTTAAACAGAAACTTACCTTAAGATACGACGATAATGAATGGAGAATGTTGGTCAGTCGCTGTTGCTAACCGTACGGCCGGACAGCCGTGTCAATTGAGTTAAGTTTTTTAACGACTTTTTATCGGCACCATACTTTTTCGTTGAAGAAAGTGGTCGAAAAACGATTATTATGTTAGGAAGCTTTTATGTGTCGTGCGCCATGATTGTCGCACGGCAACAGAGTCGCAAGTAAATATTTGAGAACGGTTGCGTGCATGTAATTTGCAAAAAAAATCACATTACTGCCTAAACCGACTTCAGGCACGGTAAGTGTAATTTGACTTTTCAATCGCTGTAATAAATTCTGTTTCCCTGGTGATTATTCGACGTTGCTTTTTGTTTCTAATGACTGTTACGTGTTCTGACGAGACTAGACTACAGAATTGCAATAAAACCAAAGAGTTTTGCTAAAAATTAACGGCAATATAAGAATCTACTAGGTTCGGAAGGCTGTCCTGTCGTACAAATTTGGCGTAATAATTGTTTACCAATATAATATGTTTGAGGAGATCAAGCTGAGACATGTCTCTGTTGCTATTTTTGTATTGTTTTTTCTCGCGTTTGGTATTTCTGTTTAGGCCTTGTTACCTTGGTAGACAATACCCCGTAAGGGATAAAGGCTAGACTTGTACCTACTATGTATAATAACTATGGTCCGAGAATTAAGGTAGTGTAACATCTTGATGTGATAGTGAAGCTCCATGACGATTTGTGTAAAGGAGTTCACTTTTCGGCTTTTCTGTAGACCGTCACTTGTTTTTACTGTAACCGTCACTTGTTTTTACTGTAACCGTCGAAAAACAAAACAACATCATCGAGATTTACTCAGTCTATCTCGTGTTGTCGGTTACTGTTCCGTTACAGTTCATAATAAGGCAATTAACCGGAATGGCATAATTGTCTATTAATTATGATTCTAATTGGCTCACAATTGAATATTCATTCGCGTTATTTGCTTAAGTGATGCAGTAATAATACTCAATGAATTTTCCAGATTTAATTGATAAAATATTTATTATGTTTGTAACTATTACTAGCTGTTGCTCGCGACTTCGTTTGCGTTACGAAGTTGAATGAAAAGTAACCCATTATTTTTGGTGGTCAGTATATAAGGACTGTTATAGTTAGCTTAAGGCTTTGTCTGACTGCACATAGGTGGCTCTAGGGGTGCGAGTACATGCCGTGATCGTTTAGGCACTGCAAATTTGAGGCGACAGTGCAGATTCGGCAGCACCTGGGACGACAAAACAGCTTTGTTTAGAGAGGCACTGCTTGCTCGGACGGGGGAGGGGCTAGAAAAGGTGTCGATTGTTTGCTCACGTGCATTCATTGCGCGCCAGGTTTCACCGCTAAGATCGGCTACATAAGCCATCTTCGGACGCATAAGCGTTATACTAACTAGGAGTCGAAGTGCTCGTCATGGCCGAAATCAGTCGGAAGGATTATTCTAGTAAGTGGAATAGTAGCTTTCCATGCAAGAAAAAAATTAAATCTGTAGGCCCAAAAAATGACCCTCAAATACAAACAAACAAGGTATACTTTCTTCATTTTAGAACATGGGTGACAATAAGCAATAACTAATAGCGGGCAGTAGGGCGTCGTCTTGGTAGGGGGTATGGTGAAATAACACAATTTGTTCGCGTTGCCTACCTTAGCGCCCCCCCCCCCCCCACAAGATGATTTTAGTTGCAATAATATCAATGGTCGAACGAATAGTAGGTACCTACTGACAAAAATAAAAAAACAACGGGTACCACTCCGGGAGTGCCGACAGAAGTTAAACTTAGCGTTAAGCGCCGTTAAACTACCCAGCAGCAACTCTCCCTCCGTCTTACCTGACGATCACGTGACCGTCAGAATCTGACGCGAGTTTAACATTTTTTACCCACCCCAAAAAGTGCACAACACAGCTAAAGAAGTTTTCACTTCAATAAAAATATCCTGCAAGTTTTCAATAAGACCTTGCAATAAATCTTAAAGCCTACAGTTACAGACACTTTAAATACATTAAGCCTAACATATTTTTACAGCATAGAGCACGTAAATAAGCTCATCTAACTCATACATTCCTACGTTTATTCTAGTAAGTGGAATAGTGAGTGTATCTTCCTCTAATGTAAGTAGTTAGAAAGGGCCAGATCCAACCAGTCACGGTGGCGGATTTAGCCGTGCTTTTCTACGCCCGTACAATGGGTTCTAATCGAGACAAGTACAGCAGGCCCCACAGCGAGTCCAGAGACCAACCACAGACATTTTATGACTTATGTCTTGCCCGCGACTTTGTCTGCAAAGAATTTATGGCTGTCTCGTGGGAACTACGGAATTTTCCAAGATAATAAGTAGCCCGTGTGAAAAACTTGTTCCAAATTTCACCCAGAGTTGGGGGGGGGGGGGGGTTGGGGGGGGGGGGTGACCATGACGTCTTAATGCAATTTCAATTTCGATTCTGTTTAGTTTCGGTCGCTGTCAGATCCATACTAAAAATTACAGCTAAAACCTGAACTGAGTTAGAATTGAATCGCATTAAGACGTCATGGTAAGACCCCTGCCAGCCGTTGGCGTGAAAGAGTAACAAACCATACATACATCCCTCTATATCCTCACTTTTGCGTTTATAATATTAGTAGACTACGTCCGTGCAGAAATGAAATGCGACGAAGCTTCTATCACATCGAATAAAGTAAATGATTGGACTGGTATGTTAAAAAAACACGAAAGATAACTTATTAACATCGTAACCCCTGATTCTCTAATTTAATGTAATTTTTATTACGTTCCTTCATCAAACGCTACTCAGATATTTATATTATAGAGTACTAGCTTCTGCCCGCGACTTCGTCTGCGTAGAATTATACATAAAAACCTTCCTCTTAAATCACTCTATCTATTAAAAAAACCGCATCAAAATCCGTTCTGTAGTTTTGAAGATATAAGCATACATAGGGACAGAGAAAGCGACTTTGTTTTATACTATGTAGTGATTAACATCCAATCAGTCAACATAATCAACATCGGTAACAGTTAGTTAGTCTTAAAGTTATTGCAACTTGTCTTTCCATTGTACCGTAAAAAGTACGTAAATAGAGACAAAATTTAAGTTCAAATTTCAATAAAAAAATATTTTCATTATGTTTATAAAAAAAAATGACAATAAGCAAGCTGAGCCAGAAATTTTAAGTAGCAAGTGAAAACACAAAATCTTATTTCTATCTCTACTCCCCCCGCAATCATGCGCAGAATTCGTTTATCGCTTTAATATTTTCTGGGTTAAATCTAAATTATCCTATTATCCTTCCTCGGGACTGAAGCTATCTCTGTACCAAATTTCATTAAAGTTCCTGTGGGTTAGGCGTGAAGGCGTAATAGACGGAATTACTTTCGCATTTATAATATTAGTAGGGATTATGTAACTTAACCATCCTGCTGGCATTTTCTCCATAAATCGTAACCTCTTGGGCGGGACACTTCGCTGTCATTGTTGCATTGCATTGCACTGATTTATGTCCCTGATCTCGCCTTTTTGTCGCTGTAAAAGCACCTTTTGTGACAACTCTATGCGTATGCGCATACATTCGAGCGAAAAATAAAATCGCAAACGAGATTGTCCGAGCAGACTCGGCACTTTAAAGTCCAGATAACGCCAAATACTTTTATCCCCTTATTTGTAAAAGGTTACCTGTTATAACAAAATGTCTAAATGGACTAACGAACGTTAAGTTCAAATTCTGTCAGGTCAGTTTTTATAAGCTTTGTAGTTTCTCCCGTCCTCGAACCGTTTTTAATAATTAAGTATTTTTGTGTAAACTTACATAATTGTCATCGAAAAAAGTTTGTATTTAATGTGATTTTTCAATCAAACCTGTTAACGAATATATATTATCTTGATACTCTTTAAGCTTAGTAGTTTTTTAAGTAAATGTAATACAGCCCGTCTCAGCTCTTGGAACGTCATTAGAGTTTCGGGTGCCATCGGCCGAATCAAGTATCAAACCTATTTCCCCATTTATATCGAATATGTATACATATTATATACATACGTATACATACGTCAAAATCGTCGGTGTTGGTTAATGTTATCCCAGTAACTCTCCGAGCAACTCAAACCTATCACTGCATCTCATTAAGCTGTTCGGGTTATTTTTATCAAAATACAGTACGTGGTTTATCTTGCAAACTGGTTTCAAGGGTTCAATGCAAAGATAAAGTAAACGTTTAAGTAATTAATTGAATCAGGCGTTACTTAGCGGAGGTCTTTATCCTTTTAATGAAATACATACATAAATCACGTCTTTATCCCATACTGGGTAGGCAGAGCCTTAGCATGATTGCGAGCGTATTGTAGAAAAGGGATTCAAAATAGCGATGGGTTGCTAGCCGCATCGCGTACATGATTCCTACGATTGTCACCTTTTCCCTTGATGGCCTTTTACCATTTGCGGGCAGAGAAGCAGCTGTACATTCTATGTTTTTTCTTTGCTCACAGACCAGCATGGAAGCGATTAATTAAAAAAATAGTTTGATATACCTGTGATAACAGAACATTTAGTTTGAACTGATTGACAACATAATTAAGCCCACAGTTCTTATGGTGAGGATCCCCATTGGTCCCATGGACTGTACTTTGGTCGTAAGGAATGCCAGGTATACCATTTATTTGATAGTTTTATCTTAGTACACGTTCGTAGGAACGTAACAAAACTTTATTATGATATGAGTGTGAGGTAAGGTCAAAGTTGAACCTATCACGCTTTCTGGACAGGCTAAAGGTCAATTAGGGTAAACAGATTAAAACGGGTTAAAAATAATATACGGAATCCAGAATATATGGTCACTGCCTGGCCCGTTTACCCTGTCTCGTGTATCGCTTGAAGGTAAGAGGTAAATAAATTGCCTCCATTTAATTCTGAGTCTGATACGCATATTAACTAGGCAACAAACATTATTCAATACCCGAGGCTTCTACTCCTACAAAACTAATAGTTACGCTAAAAAAAGACGTAAACGTCAGCACTTACTTTCAATATAACACGTGTAAGTTGCAGCTAGTGTACTTAAACAATAACCGTAACCGGCAATTTCTGACAAATACCGGTACCGTTAACCGGGGTGACTTCAATAATTTTGGGGCTACTTTGATCATGTTAAAATTGTATCTACACAATAAAAGTCGAGTGACGCACGCGCATATTGCAGACTATAGACCTACCGCTTAAATGAGTCCTCGCCCGCGCGGCCCAGGGGCGCGGGGTGGGACGACAAAGGGGACCGAGAGAGGTGCGGGCGGCAGGCGCACTACCCGCCCGCACCTCTCGATCCCCTTTGTCGTCCTACCCCGCGCCCCTGCACCGCGCGGCCTAGGATGATTTAAGCGGTCGGTCTACCTATACAGTTCGTTCGGACATGTCGAGCATCACTTGGGTTATCCGTTTGTGTAATTATAGATACAAACATACACAAATCACGTCTTTATCCCTTGTGTAATTATGGTTATATATATTACTAGCTTCTGCCCGCGACTTCGTCTGCGTAGAATCACTACATAGTATAAAATAAAGTCGCTTTCTCTGTCCCTATGTATGTTTATATCTTCAAAACTACACAACGGATTTTGATGCGGTTTTTTTAATAGATAGAGTGATTCAAGAGGAAGGTTTTTATGTATAATTCTACGCAGACGAAGTCGCGGGCAGAAGCTAGTTATACATAAAAACCTTCCTCTTGAATCACTTTATCTATTAAAAAAGACCGCATCAAAATCTGTTGTGTAGTTTTGAAGATAAAAGCATACATAGGGACATAGGGACTTAGGGACAGATAAAGCGACTTTATTTTATACTATGTAATGATGAAAGGGTTAAAAGTGCTATAGAAATGATATTGTCTATTTGCGGTAAATTATTGGCATGTAGACGCAAAGGCGATCGATGAAGACATCAATTGGAAGAAGTACCTAAACCCAAATAAAAATTAATGATTTCGTCCTTAAAGCTACTTTTTAGTCACCCCGATTAACGGTAGGTACTTCAAAACGTGGTGCAAGTCACACTGTACTTTTTATTTGTTCCCCGGGTTTGATTTTTGCCGGGTATTTAAGTTTATTGATAAAGTTACCGTTTTTTTAATTTATTAGTCTTAAAAGTATTAATCAACGCACCATTTGCGTCAGTGTGGCGCCAACTGTCAGATTAATACTTTCGTTTAGCACAAGAAGTGTTGGTCGATCGATCACCCACAGCGATTTATCAACAGATCATATCAGTATGGTAGCAGTGATCTAAGGGGACAAATTATAGTGTTGCTGACCATAATAGGTGGAGCCTTAGACGGTTTAGCGGAGGAAATCATCAATATTGCGTATCTGCTGGTACATCTACCTGTTCCAGGTATAAATACCTAGTATTCATACCTGATGTACTCAGTATTTGATGGGCTATAGATACTGCGAAGGGCGCTTGATGGAGCCGCGGCTATCAATTATATAGCACCATAAAAGACCGCTATGTTTTAAGCTTCCTATTTGATGTGATCGATAGTATCTTAAAGTATGGAAATTTCATAGCGCCGCCTAGGGCAATGAGCTAGGAAATTACAAAAAAACCGGTCAAGTGCGAGTCGGACTCGCGCACCGAGGGTTCCGTATCATTATCTATAAATATCTAAAACCAGTGTAAGCAGAGCCCTGTTCCAAAGCAAAATGTACGCAGTGTGGGGTTACTTTATATTGGTCACTGCTATATACAGACATACATACACATTTACGGTTTTCGCAATTATTCTTTAATCTGTGCTATAAGACCTACCTTCATACCAAATTTCAAGATTCTGCGTTCACGGGAACTACCTTGTAGGTTTTGATTCCCTTGAGAGTTGAAAATTTGCGGAAATTTGCGGCATAAACGGCTGTATCTTTTGATTGCGTTGGCTTAGAAGTTTGATTTTTTCACAGCTTCAAGGGACAGTAGACCTGAGTAATTGATATAAATTTCAGCTTCATACCTCCACGCGTTCCTGAGAAAAAGGGTCTTGACAGACGGACGGACGGACGGACAACAAAGTGATCCTATAAGGGTTCCGTTTTTTCCTTTTGAGGTACGGAACCCTAAAAATATAGCAAAAGTTTGTCTTACACCGACCGGATAGCCTAGTGGTTAGAGAACTTGACTACAAAGCTTGACGCCCCGAGTTCGAGCCCCGGTCGCAGATATTATACATATTATGTGAAATAACATATTGTGTTTGTTTACGCCCACAATCTTGCTAAATGTGGCCTGTAGGTATCTGTTACCTTAGGCTCTGTCTAACCCGTAAGGGATAAAAACGTGATTTGTGTATGTGTATTTATGTACACAATCGTGTGTAACGGACACAATAAATTTATAGTGAAAAAGATCGAATAATAACCAGTCATTCTACCCTGAATTGTAGTATAGCTTACAGGCAGCAATTGGTAGAGAAAGGAGAAAGGAGAGCAAAACCTGAGGCTGACTGCAGTGAACTACCAGATCCCCAACATTTGGCTATTTGGCTGGTTGGAATAAGTATCCATGTATAATATTCTGTTTGTGTTTTTGTATCAGCTAATAAAGTTTTCTTATTCGTAAATTTACGAAAGTTTGTTTTGAATTTTGGGTGTATACGTAAACATGTTTGTATGTTGCCTAGCTACTAGAAATTGTCCCATGAATAATAAATTAATTCACGTGAAACCCCATTCGCAGCGAATATGCTGAGTAGCAGCCTATTACCAAGTTTATTGCAATGCATTTTTGACGCTAGTCTGCTTGATACCATAAGAACTCCATTTTCGAGACTCACAATGGAGTTTCAATTAAAAAATACACCGGCCAGCATTAAAAACCCTCTGAAACAATTACGGCTCTTTCTACGTCCTTTAGGTCCTCAGTGGGGTAATTTTCTTAATGCTATCTATTAAAAAAAAAAAAAAAACATTTATTACCAAAACATAAGCAGATAGAAGTTAAGTTGACAACAGATTGAAGACTAAAGAAGAAAGAAAAAAAACAAGAGACACACTAGGCGGGCTATGTTCCGGCAACGGGTAACAGTCTCAGCGTGTGCTGGGTTTTGTATTTTTATTATTCTCCCGATCAATCCTCATTACTTACAACGACATTATATCCAAAACACAATTAATCAATAACATAACCACAATAATCAACAAATACAACTGTCTAAAAATAACTTAGAAACCGTTCAAACATAATCTTCCAGTTACTTCACAGGTATTTGCCCCAGTTCGCTTGCTCGTAATATTTAAGTCAAATTCTTACACGCACTATGACTGACAACTGACGAGTGATTACAAAAGGGCTTATTTTAATCACGACAGCACTTTCAATTAAGGCTTTAGCATAAAAAACACTGGGTCTCATTTTGAATGGTTGCGCTGTTTTAAGGTTCGAGTTAAGTGCCTACTTGAGTTGCGGTCATTTATCAAAATGAAGATCATTTCACGCCTCTTTGCGTGGTATGGGTTAATTGATAATCCGTTAACTAGAAGGGATAGTTAATGAAATAGTAATTAATGTTGTTATATAACAATGGTCATCAGAAAGTTTAATGGCTTTAACTGTTTTGTATCAGTTAATTGACAGCTCAGAGCTGCAAATTAAACTTTAAGGCCGGGAATACACCAGCCTATACAACCATCATGTCGAAAATATGTGTCACTGACCTTATTGTTTGTGTATAGATGTTTTTGACGTCTTGGTAACGTACCTACATATTTATTTATGCCCGTGGCTATACCTTGTAGGTGTATGTCGGAATTCATACAAGTCTGACACAAGAGTGCGAGCAAATTGCACAAAAATGTGTATGCTACATACGTATGTACTGGCTTTATTTAATTCTGACAGATGTCGGAAGATTTTAATTTGTAATACGAGTTCGTTATCCAGATTACGTGCGCGTAATACCCGCGAGTAGCATCTATAAATCTTAACTTCCTTGTCCACATCTTGTCTAGCTTGTTCAAAGATAGTTAAACCAAGATCAGATTAGCTAAGGATGAATCTACAAACATAAACCTAATAAGTTTCTGTCTAAAAAATCATTCGCCATCCGTCCTACATACGTGTACCAAATTTCAAGTCAATCAAACCAACCGTTGAAGAGTTTCCTCCTGGAGTCGATCCTGACCGCGCCACCAGAACTTCACTACCAGATTGTTAAATTGTCGTCCGATTTCCCTACTTAAGTATGCAAAATTTCAGCTCAATCGGTTGAAGGTATCTACTTCAAAATCGACTCGCAAGATTCCACCCGGAAAAACATACATATACATACATACAAACATTGCAAGTTAAATATAAGCTTGTAATAAAAACATATTATCAAGCTCCCGATATTTCGACGCAGTCGCATGACTAAATAAATAGAGTACCTACCTATTGATATTAATGTTGCATTTCTTCAGTCTACCCGTGATCATACTAGTCTTATATTAGTGGATTGGCATCTTAAAGCTGTCAAAGAGAATATAATCACTAGCTGTAATAAAACATTTTTAAATTCTGACAGTTATATCTTCTTTTGTTTTGTTTATAGACCATGGCAACCCTGCTCAATGATTATTTTTCTAATAGGTTTCATCCGTAACGGAAGCGTATATATCCTTTTGATTAGCAATCTTTATGAGTGGCCAGTATGTGATTTAAAAAATGTATTAAGTATTTTATAAGGGCGTATTCAGCCTCCACACTTGTTAAAGTTTGGAACTAAAGGAGCTATAAGGAAGGTCTAAAACGGCAGCAGACATTATAAAAGTGGTATTAAAAAGCGCTCATTTCTCTTTCATGTGAGCGATGATGGATGCAGTTTTAATGAAAAGGATGCGTGTAGTTTATTTACAAGAGAAATGTTAACAGCTTGGAAATTATGATTACGAGATTATACGCCAATTTTTTATAGACCTATTATATAGTGTATTTTGCTATAGCTAATGGCTCTTGAGTCTTGAGTGTGTGATTGAATGCAATACATTATAATGCTTAGGTTTGAACATGGTTGTCCCGAGGTTTATAGTTGATAGAATGCCATAATTGCTTGCTTGACGAGACGACATTAAACCCAGTTTTCCTTTCGTTAGTTTGAACATAGAGTACCTATGTGAATACGCTAAAGCTCTTCGAGGAGGCCAGAGAGGCCCTGAGCAAAAAAGGACACTTTTAATAAAAATATGTTACATAGTGTAAAAATAACAAAAACGTGATGATTTTATTGAAATTTATCACAGTTTAACTTTATGTTGTTATACAAATTAAGGAGAAATAATTAACTTTGTAATTAACGTACCTTGATATTTCCACAGCTGTTTATTTTTTGCTAACCTTACCCTATTCACGTATGCGTACTATATTTTTTAAATGGGAGCGGCGAAAAAATGTTTAACCTTTTTAAGTAGGCAGTCAGCCAAAAAAGGTTCGGAATCTATAGACTAGGTAGTTTGCTCTTACTGAATGAATAAATAAATATCCATTTAATTAGTAATCTGGTGCCCAGCATTAATTACCCTATGCATTGTTACTTACCAGCTCTCAAATCCGCGATTCGATGCTAAGTGGGTGAGATGCACGCGTTTCTCACTCCGTATATCTCTCGATCTGTAACAGATAATTCTAGTTAACAATAGCCCATTAGAGTCCGTACGAATAATTCGAACTGATCCCAGGCAAGTCCCGGTGCATGTGAACGTCATTTGTTTTAAGCAGACAAGAAAATTAAAGGAAAGAGCTATCGTGCGTAGGGATCGTCTGATCGAAACTGAATTTATCTCCAATGTTTTAAACCTTTTAGAACCAATACTCCTCGCGGCGAATCATGATCCCTGATATTTCTAATAATAGTGATTCACCAGTTTCAATTTTTCTACTTTCAGGCAAAGATAATATAATGACTTGCGTTCAATCAGGTCTTTTAACATTTAGTAAAGTTAATCATAACATAACACAAAGCGTTTCTTCTATTTTTGTCTAGTCCCTTGACATGAAATCATGAATAACAAATTTTCTTCCATTCTGTTCAACGACATCTGTTTACCGATATTCCTAGTCAAGCTTATCGATGTGCCTGTCCTTATGGTCCAGTCAATATAGCAAGTTCACCTCGGAATTCGAGATACCCGGCTGTAAATCGGTAAATACTTGTATATTGACACCCTAAAAGTTGTCTCAAAACCTACATATGGTAGGGTGTGCGCAACTATTAAATTTCAAGGTCAAAGGTCACAAAAATTGGTTTTTTGCGCTTTTTTTGTAAATATCTCATTTCCTACGGGTTTTTGCTAATTGTTATTATTGACGATATTGTAGAATACAAAATTCCCTACAAATTTTGTTTAAATTTTTTTTTATACGGTGAACCGTTTTCGAGATAGAGGGCGGAGAGCGCGCGGTCACAGCACTTCAGGTCAACCGGTGCCTCCGGTCGAAAACGCGCCATATATAGTTGATGAACTATCGATATATCAATTATATTATATTTTATCATTTTTTTTCCTAACCTATCCACTTTTTATTCAGTACTAGCTGACCCGGCGAACTTTGTTCCGCCTTAAATTTGAAAAATTCCAGTGGTTTGGGCTGTGCTATCCCGCGGGAACTATGCAATTTTCCGGGATAAAAACTATCCTATGTCCTTTCCCGGGACTCAAACTATCTGTATACCAAATTTCAACTAAATCGGCCCAGCGGTTTAAGCGTGAAAAGGTAACAGACAGACAAAGTTACTTTCGCATTTATACACTTTTTATTCAATATTAATTAACAACACTTACCTGCCTATGTAATTGCGCTGGGCCGATTTAGTTGAAATTTGGTATACAGATAGTTTGAGTTCCGGGAAAGGACATAGGATAGTTTTTATCCTGAAAAAATGCATAGTTCCCGCGGGATAGCACAGCCCAAACCACTGGAATTTTTCAAATTTAAGGCGGAACAAAGTTCGCCGGGTCAGCTAGTACTGAATAAAAAGTGGATAGGTTAGGAAAAAAAAAGATAAAATATAATATAATTGATATATCGATAGTTCATCAACTATATATGGCGCGTTTTCGACCGGAGGCACCGGTTGCTGTGACCGCGCGCTCTCCGCCCTCTATCTCGAAAACGGTTCACCGTATAAAAGAAATTTTTGAACAAAATTTGTAGGGAATTTTGTATTCTACAATATCGTCAATAATAACAAATAGCAAAAACCCGTAGGAAATGAGATATTTACAAAAAAAAACGCAAAAAACCGATTTTTGTGACCTTTGACCTTGAAATTTAATAGTTGCGCACACCCTACCATATGTAGGTTTTGAGACAACTTTTAGGGTGTCAATATACAAGTATTTACAGACTTACAGCTGGGTATCTCGAATTCCGAGATTCTTACCTAATCTAACCTTAAATGACTGGGCCATTAGGCGATGCAGCCTAACGAAGTAACCTTTGCAGTATGTCACCACGTAAGCTATGATGAACTTATATCCATCAAATACGAAAAATATTATATTCTCATTCTTCTTCTTCTTTTGATTGTGGCGTTACAAGTCGTTATAGCGACGACAACTTCGCCAATGTCGGTAAAAAAATTTAATTATAAAATCTTGTGACAAAATGTCGGCAACGTTGTACTTGTATGGTAACACGGTCAAAGACCCCCATACCCCCCTGTCGGGCTCTTAGCCAACGGTCAATGATATCCCTCAGATACTGCCAGGAAATCATTAGCCGTTGCCCAGGGTGCACCGGACCAAGCACTGCTCTTCCCCCCGGACGGATCCGAAAACGAACCGCAGCTCTTGTTCACACGTGGAGGTAACCCGACTCGCACCCCTATATTCTCATTCTAAAAACTTCAAGCTTCGCCTTTAAACAATTCAACATGACAAGACTTCATTACAAGGTTATATAAAAGTGGAGCTAATGAACTGTCACTAGAAATGTCAAAGGGATCATGATTCGCCGCGAGTATACAGCCATAGTAGCCAGTTATACAATTTTGCTACATGAATGTTAACTTAGTAGGAATAGCGATAAGCTAATTCTACGCTATCGGGCATTAGCTAGTACAAAAATACTATTATCTGTCCGGTAAAAAACAATCTGTTACAGTTTTATCAAACGAGAATGCAAATCAATCGAGCTGCAGTCAAATCAAACTCTTCTTATTTCACCATCGATTAATGGTTTAAGTTACTTAGCATGACATCACTTTCAACGTCACTTTCTAATGTTGTTTTGACAGCAACTCAACTACCTCAACAATCTGTATTTTAATTAGTAAATAAGATATTAAAAGTATACGCGTGCAACGTATCCCCTTTTGGTGTAAGGGAGCTGCGTTGCTCGCAATATACGAGTACATTTGACTTAATGTAGTCCTTTATTATCCGTACAACTATTCTCCATTTCAATCAATTTTAACGCTTGTGTAAACTAAGCAAATTGAACTTAATTCCCACACAATTACTCATTGTGTGCAATTAGCGTCAGATCCACTGGAATTTTGAAGAATCATAGTTGATATCTTACAATATTTCTGAACAGTTTGGTATATTGAAATTTTATATGAACTTGGGGGGGACTTTGATAGATAGATAGATTTAATAAAAACTTTGAATAAAAACATTTACCTTACTACTCCGCTACTCAACGCGCAGCGCGTGCGTTTGAGTAGCGGAGTAGCAAGGTACATTTTCTTTATTCATTGAAATGGACCTCCGCAAAATAACGCCTTATTCAATTAAATATAGGGGGACTTGTTTGTTTAAAGCGTTAAAATGATTGCAATGGATCATAAGGAGTAGGTACAATTCTGAACTTTGCAATCTAGCCATGTGCCACGTGGGACGTTATTAAAAATACTCGTACCTAAGAGTTATAAGAATAAATTGTTTGCTTTATATCTGCAACATCACTTCGTCACTTAATAGCTGTCTTTGATGTTATGGGCCTTTGCATCACTTTAGGCGATCTAAACCGTTATCTTGTTCAGATATTACCGTATATATCTTACAACCGCCTTAACGAGGAAATTACTAACAATATGTGGTTAGAAATTTTGCGTTGGATCGTGTCATGATAATATAGTTTACACTTAAGTATCTCGTATAGAAATGTTAGAATCATATCAGGTGAAGACGGAACTATTTTATCTATGGCATTAGAATGCGTAATCTTCACTATCACTACATAGTATAAAATAAAGTCGCTTTCTCTGTCCCTATGTCCCTATGTCCCTATACACGCTTATATCTTCAAAACTACACAACCGATTTAGATGCGGTTATTTTTAATAGATAGATTGATTCAAGAGGAAGATTTTTATGTATAATTCTACGCAGACGAAGTCGCGGGCAGAAGCTAGTTAAAATATATAAAAATCGCACTCAAGCTTTCTTATTCCAAATTATGCAACGTGTAAACTCACTTTATCCGCAAATTATGTTCAGAACATTTGCATGCGTTCCAACTCTAATTGCATCGCACCAAAATGTCAAGACACGGTCGCTTCTAAAATGTCAAAACGATTAGTTTCGGAACAATCAGTTGTAAAAAAAGTTTGAAAACAATTACGGGCGCAAGAAAGTCTAACACTTTTTCACTTTCGCCGAGTGTTTCTATTTCTACAGGAAATCCGTGAGACGCTTGCGTGGCCGAGCATCAATCATTCGTTCGTAATTTAGACAAACATCCGACTTCGTATATGCTAATCGACGGGGACTATTCTCAGTGCGGGATCAAAAAAATTCGGTAAACTTACGGGTGATCCACGCCACTCGGTCGCGTCATGTATATCTCACGGGTTAGACGGTCAATACTATCGTACACATCGCTGATTATTACAAAAGCGACACATTTCAAAATCGGACACTGTTGCATTTTGGGATGCGTCCGTTTTGTATTTAATCAACGACATATCACGTCAAAACTTTCTGCTCTATTTAAGTAATCGTAACTTTAATTCCGTATCGTCTCACTTACGCTAAATTAGTTCGACTTTCCCGCCATTGTAGTATTGTTACTCTAAACATCTCACCGCTTATTCGAGTAATACGGCGGTAAACGAGTTAAAGTCTTAATTTCCCGCCACGCGCCGATTCACGCCTGATGTCATCATGCCCTGCTTGCCAAATAATTAAAATTACATCAGTATATCAAGATTGTACGATATACTGTGTTTATGCAAAATATCTTCTTTTTTACCTGAAATTTAACACACTAAATAACGGACTACGGTTACGCTGTTTTACCTTAGTCATAGCGTAATGAGATGTAGTGAGGTAGCTCGGCCGTCTAGACGGGGGAACTACGCGGAGTGCGATAACTCGCAGTACGTCTAGCACGAAAGCGTACAAAAGTCGCGTCGCGCGCGAGTCATATTGCCCGTCTTTTTCTTACTATTCGTTTTAGAAAGAGATGGGTAATCTATCTCGCGCGCGACGCGACTTTCGTATGCTTTCGTGCTAGGCATACAGGCCGCAGTCTGTTCGACCTTGAGTCACGCTCTCCAGCTGATGGGCAGTTAGCGTGGAGACAATGAAGTGCACGCACTATTTGAAATTTTATTGTGTTATACTAACCTTGTCGAAACAGTAACAAACAAAACTGAAAAAGATTAGGGGGTCGAAAATGGCCTGAACTGCTTCGAGAAAAGGATAGTACGGCTGTGCCGCTCTTTTTGCTCGACTTGGCGGGGGCACTGCCGTGCCCACAGATCCAATTCGGTGTAGTCGTTTGGAAGTAATGCGCGTACATATATTTTGACGATTCGTTTTTATTTATATAGATGTATGCCTGGGTCTTAACATGAAGAAAATCATTTTTAAAAACCTCAACTCAAAATTGTCATTTGAGTCCTTTAGTATGTAGTCAGGAAAATACCAAAAAGCCTTTAAAAAATTAAAAGTGAAATGCTAATCACTACATAATACAAAACAAAATCGCTTTCCGCTGTCTGTCTGTCTATGCTTCGATTTTGGATTTAGATGCGGTTTTTTTAATAGCCGGAGTGATTCAAGAGGAAGGTTTATAAGTATAACTCTACGCAGACGAAGTCGCGGGCAGAAGCTAGTTTGATTATAATTATTTCGAGGTTACTGGTAAAGCTGATTTTTCAAAATATAAAAATTAACTGGATTCAAATGTACCTAAATTTGTAAAACACCAAAAATTGAAGCAACTCACAGGCAAAAAAGTTGGAAGACCCCTGAATTAAACTATACAGTAATGATCACACTTTTTGCTACCAAAACTTATGAATTCAACAAAATATTGCGTAAAATCTTCACGCCTTTCGGATTATTAAATTACGTTCCGACACCCAATAATTATTCAAATGTTTTCCACCAATTAAACATAACACAGATTCTAAATCCCATAACCCAATGGCTATAATAAAAAAAGTAGTAAACAATGAACAGTTAACTCTATTTGAACGGAATGTTATGATTGCTTCCGTTCAGTTTTTCACCTGCATATTTATCGGCAGATTAAGTCATTTAGTTTAGTCGATAATCGATCGTTGCATCGATACTACCGTTTGACGATAAATCAAGCAGTGTGCCAAGGCTTCATGCAGGGTTGACACCTTTAAACGCTTGAACGCTTTACTTTTTTATATTTTCTTGTTGCAGTGCCATCTCTTATTTCCTAAGGTAATTATTGCTGTTCATTGCAACAGAGGATCCTAGTGCTCATTCTCATCCACGTCCTTAGCTTTTTAAGCCAAGAGGTCCGTCTTCTTCCAGGTTCCCAGCTGCACTGAATCAAGCATTATAATTTTTATGTACTTGTAACCTTAATGTTCTGTGCCATTATGTAAAATGGTAGCAATCAGTTATATAAAAAGTATACCGTATTCCGCGAAATTAAAAGAAAGAAAGAAAGAAAGAAGAAATTTATTCCTTTCTGCAAGACACAAATATAACACAATTACAATTACAATTAAATTAAAATACAATTCTTTAAATTACAATTCTTAACTTAACTTTGAAGTATTTTAACATACAGTGTCGCCGTCACACTATGGATTTGAGAGAAGATCTCTATATGTAAGTCTAGAGTCAAGGCAGTAGTTGACATTAGATACTTAATGGTAAAACTGATTTGGGAGCTTGAATCACGCTGCATGAGAGTCTTATCTCTTCGATATGACAGAACTTCACTTCAGGTGTGTTATATTAAGATACTTTAGTACGTAAAGTTAACTAGAATATAAGAAATTCATTTAATTGTGTATAGGTTCTAAGAAATAATCTCTGTGCACTGGCGACGTACCGGAGGCGCTGCAGACGCTACGTTGCGAATTCCTTCAGATAGCTCGCCTCGCGACGGCTCCGATGCACAGTTCGGAGAGTTAAAGATAAGTCAGTTATAAAATATTATTCAGACGGTTCGGACCTAAACTTTCAAATGTTGTTCTAATAATTAAATTGTGAAATTGTGAATTGAACGTTTACATACAGTTTACACTGTAAAGCAAACTATTCTACCCATTGTGTTGCAAATCAGTCAATAAACGTTCTGATTATCTACAGTTACACCAAAAAGTGGACTATTGTACGCATTGTGTCTTTAAATCGACAAATAAACATTTTAAGTGATAAATAAAGTTTTATTTACTAACTCTATGTCCGAATCGCATATTTGGCGCAGTCTTGATAGGTGCACTAAGCCGGTTGCACAAAAATCGGTATCCGGTATCCGTTTTAACGGTTAATTAGTGTATTTACGAACTCCCGGAAGTGAACCGTTCATATCTGTGGAAGCTGTGACGTCCAGAAGGAGCAAATGTTCTTCAACGGAACCAGTTAAAAGGAAAATGATAATTTCTTTAATTATCACGATACTGTGAGTACGTTTGGAATTTTATTTAAAGGTTCGCAAACAGATAAATTTCCCAAACTCCTAGATCGTTGTATTTTTATATTTTAATTAAAGTTTAATTGTGTTTAAAACAAGTGTTTTGCATAGTGAATATTGTACAATATGAATCAAATTCAATTATTTGATATTGCATTAAAAGTTGTACCTACCTATGATGGTGATGTTAATTCTTTATACCGATTTATATCAGCCGCATCCTCTGTAGCTGACCAGTATTACGATAGAGATAATCCAGATAATTTTCAAAATGTTATTGTTACAAATGGAATAATCGGTAAACTACAAGGTAAAGCTTTGGAAATAATAGACATTAATGCCGCTAGAAATTGGGATGAAATAAAAAATGTTTTGATTCAAAACTTTGCCGACCAAAGGGATGAAAATTCTTTGAACCGTGATTTAATCAATTTACACCAAAATAATGAAACACCGCAGCATTATTACGATCGCTGCCTACGTTTGCTTAACACTATAATAAATTATGTGAATTTACACAATAATGATGTGGAAGTAATAAACTGTAAGAGATCCTTTTTCACAACGCAAACTCTAAAAACCTTCTTAGCTGGATTGAAGGAACCGTTAGGGTCGACTATAAGAGCAATGCGCCCCAGTTCTCTGCCAGAGGCGTTGCAGTTTATAAAAGAAGAAAGCAATACTTTATACTTGCAAAAACGTAACCAAAATAACTCATTCGCCAGTAACCAAAATAAATTTGAGCAACAAAAAAGTACATTTACAAATACTCAAAGATTCCCCGTTCCCGATTGGAACCGTAATAAACCTTACATGCAAAAATCTAGTTTCAGTCAAGTTCAGCCTCGTTTTAGCCAAAATCGAAGCAATATTCTACAGAATAACCCAAACGCATTTTACCAAGACCCAAAAACATATAGAGCTCCTAGACCAGTGCCCATGAGCGGTGTATCTCACGGCAATGCAACAAATAACATTCCGCGTCCAGGCAACAATACCGCAACGAACGCCCAGCCAAGATTTATCCCCTTCCACAATAATAGTCCCCAGCAAGCTTATGCAAATAGGCAAAATACATTCCAAAATGTCGGTTATTATCCTGATTATCAGTTTGAGGAACTACATCAACACGAGACCCTGAATGAACCTGAAATACATGACTTATCTGCTTTCTTTGAATCTGAAGAAATGCCAAATTCAACGATGACATCTGAAAACGAAAATGAAAATTTTTGCTCAGGCCAGGATTCCGAAAACGAAACGTAATACAAATTAACGCTCACCTTAAACGTCAGCTTCCTTTTATCCAAATAAGTAACCCACCAATGAAACTGCTGATCGATACGGGCTCAAACCAATCATTCTTGTCTCCTGAAATTGTAAAATATTTCTATAGAAACTATAAAGTAAATTACGAGCCATTTACTGTTACAAATATACATTGTACCTCTCAGCACAAATATACCATTGACATTCCGATATTTGACGAATTTAACCTAGAAGGCATGTATAAGTTTCACATATTTAAATTTCATAATGTGTTCGACGGATTGATAGGACTAGATTTATTACAAAAACTCGGTGCATCCGTTGACTTATCCAAAGGGCAGCTCGTTACTCAAAGAGCTACCAACAAGATACAAATGTTAGAATCAGGGATTCACAATTTGTTGGAAATCCTCATAAAAGCTAACACTTCAAATGTTTTCAAAGTACCCGTAAATGTAAAATGTGGCGAGATTTACATTCCTGAAAAGAAAATTAATCAGTGCATACTGCCTTCGGTAGTCACAGTGGCAAATGACGGATATGCATTTGTTGAGATTAACAATCCAACGTGCAATGACGTCATCATTAGTTTCACAGACCCCATTTCCTGCTCGCGATTAAAGAATAATTTTGAATGCCACAATTTTGAATCAGCTCTGCCGAAAGTTCACGACATCGAAAATTTAATTAGAACAGACCATTTAAACTTTGAAGAAAGAGAATCAATTCTAAAATTGTGCAAAGAATATAACGACATTTTTTACCGTGACGGAGATCCCCTTAGCTTTACAAATAAAATTAAACACAAGATTCGTACTACAGATGAAGTACCGGTATATACTAAATCTTACAGATACCCCCACGTTCACAAAACAGAAGTTGAATCCCAAATAAAAAAAATGCTTTACCAAAAAATAATCCAACCTTCAGAATCCCCATGGTCTTCTCCTATATGGATTGTGCCTAAAAAGATGGATTTATCAGGAAAAGAAAAGTGGCGCCTCGTTGTCGACTACCGCAAGCTTAATGAAAAAACCATTAGTGATAAATATCCAATTCCGAACATTACTGATGTGCTTGACAAACTAGGCCGCTGCCAATACTTTACCACCCTTGACCTTGCCAGCGGGTTTCACCAAATAGAAATGCACCCCAGCGACATCGAAAAAACTGCATTCACAATAGACAACGGCCATTATGAATACTGCAGAATGCCTTTCGGCCTCAAGAACGCACCGTCAACGTTCCAAAGGACAATGGAAAATGTTTTGAGAGGCTTGATTAACTTAATTTGCGTCGTTTATATGGATGACATCATCATATTTTCGACCTCATTACAAGAGCACATCCTCAACCTTCAAACAGTCTTCCAACGCCTTCGAGAAGCGAATTTCAAGATACAATTAGACAAGTCCGAATTTCTAAAACACGAAACAGCTTACCTTGGTCACATTGTCACTTCTGATGGTATTAAACCGAATCCTGACAAAGTCGCAGCTATTAGACAATTTCCCATTCCGACAACGCAAAAAGAAATCAAGTCATTTCTTGGATTGATAGGTTATTACAGGAAGTTCATTCCAAATTTTTCTAAATTGACGAAACCCTTAACCTCCTGCTTAAAAAAAGGTGCAAAAATTGACCCAGACCATCCAAAATACATTAATGCGTTCAAAACCTGTCAGGAAATCCTGATGAATGATCCCATTCTCCAATATCCCGATTTTGATAAAGAGTTTAACTTAACCACCGATGCCTCAAATTTCGCAATAGGTGCGGTTTTATCTCAAGGGCAGATCGGATCTGATAAACCAATAGCATTTGCTTCCAGAACCCTTAACGAAAGCGAGATAAATTACAGTGTTATCGAAAAAGAGCTATTGGCCATCGTTTGGGCCACAAAATATTTTCGTCCTTATCTTTACGGACGAAAATTCAACATTATCACTGATCATAAGCCTCTTCAATGGCTTATGTCGTTAAAAGAACCAAATTCACGCCTAACCAGATGGCGACTAAAGTTAGAGGAATTTGATTATAAAATAGCTTACAAAAAAGGAAGTTCTAATACAAATGCCGACGCTCTATCTAGGGTGCAAATTAACATTAATGAAACAGCAAACAGCCTCCACGAAGTTGACAATGACAATCGGTCAATGATTGGCAATGCCACTGAATTACCCCGCATAAATGACATCAACGTGCGCGGAGACACTGAAACTATACACACAAACTATGAAAACCCAGTTCTCGAAATACCCATTGTAGAAAAACCCGTAAATATATATAAAAACCAACTTGAAATAAAATTCGTTCTGCACTCTCCCCACAATCCAATAACCAAAGAAGTACATCCTGGGAAAAACCGCACGACGGCTCAAATTAGCTTGAACAATTTTAAAGAGGATACTATTAACCTCTTTAAACATCATGTACGGCCCAATATTCAATATGGCATTTGGCTCACAGATTTTAAATACATTCCCGAAATCACAACTACTTTACAACAAGTTTTCAAAAACTCTGCATATAACCTAATCATCTGTAAAGAAAAGCTAAACGATGTTACCAATACAGACGAACAACTCAGACTAGTGAAAGCGTTTCATGATGGTAAAACAAATCATAGGGGCGTGCAAGAAACCGAAAGACAATTAAAAAGAACTTATTATTGGCCTAATATAACAAAAATGATAACAGAACACATTAATAATTGCAATGCGTGTCAAACAAATAAATATGAACGCCGACCAAACAAGCAACAACTACAAATTATTCCGACTCCTATAAAACCATTCGAGGTGGTTCATGTCGACACATTTACCGTAAGAGGTCACAAATTTCTTACCATTATCGACACGTTTTCAAAGTATGCCCAAGCATATCCCATCGAGAGCGTAACAGGTGTGAATGTTATAAATGCCCTTGCTATATACATGACTCATCACGGATTGCCTTTAAGTATCACAGCCGACCAAGGGACGGAGTTTAAGAATCTACCCTTGAAAGAATTTGCCGAACTACATAAAATCAATTTACATTTCACCAGTGTCAGTAACCCACAGTCCAACGGTGCCATAGAAAAATTCCATTCCACTATATTAGAACACATACGGTTACTGCAAATAAAACATTCTCAGTCTGCTGTAACCGAACTCATGCTCTTTGCAGTATTAGCCTACAACAATTCTATACATTCAGCGACAGAGAAAAAGCCAATTGAAATAATCAATGGTCATTTGGACAACCGCGACCCCTTCGATCTATTATTAGAAAAAACATGTCTTCAAAATTATATTAACAGGCATAAAGAAATCACTACAGACTTGTACACTAAAATTAACGAACATTTAAGCGCTAAACATATCGCAACTATAAATAAACACAATGAAACTTTAGAAGAACCACTCGAATATGTAGAAGGTGAAGCCTGCTACATAAAAAATCCATTAGCTGCGCGACATAAAGAGAAACCCCGCTATATAACTAGAAATATTGCCAAAAATTTTGGTATAAAAATAATTGATCAAAAAGACCAAGAGTACCATAAACGCAGAGTTCGTAGACCGTTAAATTTGCAACATAACTTGTTACAGGACGACGGTCTGCAGACCGACATGGGCCGAAGAAGCGACGCTGATACGTCTGAATAAAAGTCCAGGCATATTGCCATTCAAACTAGACCCAGCAAAAATTCGGCAATCCGATCATATATTCTTACACTACATACAGTTAAATGATTTTAAAGAGCAAATTCGTACCATAGAAGACCAAACTCAATCGTTAGAAGCCTTGTATAAAGATTTTGATAGCGGTTTTAGGTTTAGATTTAGTGTATTTTATAAGCATATTAGTACTAAGTTGGAACTTGCTATAGAGAAATATAACTCTGTAGCAAAAAATAGATACAAACGAGGTCTTATCGATGGCATGGGTGCTATAATTCGTAGTATTACAGGCAACCTCGATCAAACTGACGCTAAAAAGTATGATAAAGCAATATCCATTCTCGAAACAAATCAGGCTGAAATAGCAAAACACTTTAACAAGGACGTTACACTGAATCACTACTTCCTTAACAGCTATAATGAAACAGTATCAACATTGTCTCAAAATCAAAACCAAATCACCAATAAAATAACAGAAATACTTCGAGAAATAAATTACACTAAATTGGAACTATCTGACTATTTAAAAATAGATACTTCTTTCAAACTAGTTGAAATAAATTTACAACTCGTTCTCGAAGCACTCTCTAATCTTGAAACAGCCCTCTCATTTTCAATTAAAGGAATAGCTGACCACAATATCATCACTTTTGAAAATTTACAATATTTCATCCAATTTCTGAGCAAGCATTATGACCCCAAACAATTAATAACTACAGATGTTAAAGAATCTCGTATATTTTATAATTTCGTAGAATTAAGTTCTTATTTTAGTAACGATAGGATAGTCTTTGTTATTAAGGTGCCAATTCTATATAAGTCCACCTTCGACTACTACCAATTGTTCCCCATACCTACCCTGAACTACAATATCCTTGTGCCTCCCAAACCTTATCTGATTGCGGACGACAACGCGTACCAGTATCTAGAGGAGGAATGCCAACATTACGGAAAGATATACTACTGCCAAAAATCAATAAAACTATATAACGCAATGCAACAAGATGACTGCCTATATAAGCTAATAAGATCCCAAATTGTATCAACATCATGCAGTTTCCACAACATAAAAATTATGGAAGAGATATTCGAGCAAATCAATGATAATTATTATCTACTATTCTGTCCGAAGCCTACTAAATTTCACCTACGTTGCCACAATGAAGAATATACTACTGTTAATGGATCTTATTTACTGAATCTTCCCGAAAACTGTACTGCATCAACTGAGACGACTTCTTTTACAAACGAAAAGAGTATTAACAAAGGAACTCCTATAAAACTGTATTCTCTGAATCTCGAGAACATTCGTGTCAAGAATCCTATAGAACCATTAAAAATTGACAAAATTTCAATGAATCAGCTATATAATTCAATTGGATTCATACAGAAAGAACAACAAAAAATACAACTCGTCAGTCCTGATACCCAACAACTACACATATATTGGACTACACCACTCTACATAGTCTTAATGACTGCCGCAGCATATTTCGCATTTATTAAAATAAAAACACGAATGCTTACACCTTCACCCGTCGAGACTGGAGCGCAAACTTCACCAACCGAAGGATGTACGAGGTCTTTCTGCAGTTAAATAAAGAATAAAACTACGAAAAAGACCTCTATCTGGTAGGGAAGGTGTTATATTAAGATACTTTAGTACGTAAAGTTAACTAGAATATAAGAAATTCATTTAATTGTGTATAGGTTCTAAGAAATAATCTCTGTGCACTGGCGACGTACCGGAGGCGCTGCAGACGCTACGTTGCGAATTCCTTCAGATAGCTCGCCTCGCGACGGCTCCGATGCACAGTTCGGAGAGTTAAAGATAAGTCAGTTATAAAATATTATTCAGACGGTTCGGACCTAAACTTTCAAATGTTGTTCTAATAATTAAATTGTGAAATTGTGAATTGAACGTTTACATACAGTTTACACTGTAAAGCAAACTATTCTACCCATTGTGTTGCAAATCAGTCAATAAACGTTCTGATTATCTACAGTTACACCAAAAAGTGGACTATTGTACGCATTGTGTCTTTAAATCGACAAATAAACATTTTAAGTGATAAATAAAGTTTTATTTACTAACTCTATGTCCGAATCGCATATTTGGTGTGTTCGTTTAATCATTAGCTAATACTCAAACTAGCATTGTTTGTAGAGTGTCAGACCGATTTGAAAACCATGAGCTTCTCGAAGGGAATCATTGCGTGTTTCCGCACACACCTTTTAATGGCTCTGCTCTGGTTTTCAATGGTGTAACGTTAAGCTCAATAGTGTGTGTGAAGTTTTCAATCTGTACTGGGTGTAGACTGTAGAAACTAATAAATAAAACAATTTAAATTATAGTAAAAATTCAACACGCAGCGCTGACCAGACCAATGTCACGGCTGTCTTTTGTTTTAGTTTTCTTTTAGCGCTGCGTGGAATTAACTTTATTTGTGGCCAGTGCCAAAATATAACAGTTTAATAAAAAAGGTGGCTGCCTAAATACGTGCGTCGCCTACACTGGGTCTGTGTGGGAACACCAGTCATCTCACTTTGAGAGTAGGTAGGTATGTACGAACATGAAACCTAAATATAAACTGAAGATGATTAAATTCTTCTTCGGGTTCGGAACGCACCTGATGCCGCAGTCTAACCACACAACATAAAATAACTTTTATGATCTGCATAAAATAGTTCACAAACCATATTTACATTATTCTACGTGTTGTGGTCGCCTCGAAAATGTATGACCACGCCTTTCTTCTGTCAAGATGCAGCGCTGTTAATTTCTGCGTACTATAAAATTATAACTATTTGCTAAATGATCTGAAATACGATCTCGTCGATCGGTATGAAATTATATTGTAAAGTGCCAGTAATTACTGTTGGAAGTTGGCAGGATGTCTTACATTCAGATGTTTTATTAATATACTAGCTGACCCGGCGAACTTTGTTCCGCCTTAAATTTGAAAAATTCCAGTGGTTTGGGCTGTGCTATCCCGCGGGTACTGTGCAATTTTCCGGGATAAAAACTATCCTATGTCCTTTCCCGGGACTCAAACTATCTGTATACCAAATTTCAACTAAATCGGCCCAGCGGTTTAAGCGTGAAAAGGTAACAGACAGACAGACAGACAGACAGACAGACAGACAGACAGAGTTACTTTCGCATTTATAATATTAGTAAGGAAAGGATTAGTAAGGATTAGTAAGGATTGATTATTATTCATACAGCCGTTGGTTAGAAACGAATTGGAATGGTCGAAAAGAAAATGTAATGTCAACTTCGCGGTATTTACTACTATAATGCATATTTTTCTAAACCTTTCGAATTATCTCAGTTGTGAGTACGTCTTTAATGTTATTTTTCTAACGAAAAGAGGTGACTTGTTTCCTTCCTTCTAAGTCTTCTGTTCATCCAAAAAGACCGTAACTATTCGGTATCAGGAACTTTAACGAAACCAATGAAGACATTGTTGCAAGAATGTACCATCTTAAAAACAAATGAAGAAATAATCATTTCAACTGGCACAAGGCGGTAAAGGTGGGTGCACACTGACATTAAGCGGCAGATAGAAATTACAGGAGGCGAGCTCTTGTAGCCTGGGGCTACCTTTACTGTGTACGCATCCTGTGGTAAAGAATAACCATGGAGACATGGTACGTATCAAAAGCCTTATGCAATAGAGTTACAGTCCATATTTTGTTATTCTTTGGATATTTTCCGTGGTTTTTCTATGCCGTTCGCATTCCTTCATGCGCTAGCGTTCTAAGCTAGATCGTGCCTGCTCGTATATTTGAAAAATGTATTACGTCCCGCTATTCCAGGCTGTATGTATTGACGGTTTATGAATTTTAAGATTGTTGTCGATGTTGACTTAGCATATGCATGAACTATACACAGATTTTGTTCAATCTAAGCATTCTAGTGGTTAGTAATTTGAATATGCAACAGTATTCTTTCCTTGCTACTAAGCGTAGCGACGGCTTTATACTTCGACTTTAGAAATGACTTAAAATACATTTTAAATGGGAATTTTGAAACCAGAGAATTGAAGTTCCGAATGTGTAGTTTGCCATTACTTTCCTTAATCACAAAGTGTTTTATTTCAGAAACAACAAGTATTTTTTTGGAATAGTTAGTCAACTAACCTAACCTAACCTTAAACATTTTGGTGACATTTTCAAAATTCCCGAAAAATCCACGAGTTCATTGTATCATCACCAAAAAATTATTACAAATTATGACCAATTAAAATTATGGGACAAAAAAAAGGAGCCGTTACCAACCACTGTTTCTTACCACCGTCAACTGATATTATGTCTAACAATAAATCAATCACATTAGCTCCAAGCCAAGTATATAACCACTTGATTTATCGCACAAGAACTTTATGTCGCGTCCACTATAATAAATATCAATATTTTCATTATGGAATCTTCATCAAGAATTGTCGTGACACCGACGTGATTTAGTTAGCTCGAGAGAGAGCGAGATCTGTAATCGGTGTCGCGCGCGACATAGACTACCCGTATTTTTCTTAATTTTACTTCTAGAAAGAGACGGGTGTCTATCTCATGCGCGACACAGCTCTCGCGCACACTGGCTAGCCGTGCTGGCAGAGTATAAAGCGCACGTTACTATCTCCCGTGCTAGATGCTTTGTCGAAACAGACCTAGAACCAAACGTCAGATACTAGAAAACTCATTACCATTTCAAATGTCGCTCCGATATTCGATTGACTTTACTTACATTATAACGAAGGGAAACTGAATATTTGAAAGTCCATTTCAGGACAGACGGCTTGTTACGGTCCGGTTTCGGAGGCAATAAATACTGTCCTGTATTTCCCGGCCTGGAAAAGCCGACCATATATTTGGCGGCCAAAATGTACACGAAATAACAGATTGGTATTTCCAGGTGCACGAAATATCACCCCGGTACGCTCTAATACCGAGATGATATTTCACGTACATAGAAATACCGACCTGATAATCGGAAGCCAGTCGATTAGGTTAGGTTAGTTTTTATAGTAGTTCGATGCCAAGAATCAATTGTCATTGGGAATGAATGTACACCGATTAAACAGGCCGGTATTTATCAGGTCGGGTTATATCACCGCGGTACAAGCCAATACCGGGGTGGAAATACCGACCCGTATTTGATGTACCTACAATGTACGCGGAATATAGGGTCGGGATTTCCGAGCCGGTGTTTCCATGGCCGGGAATTAAACGCACCCTCCGGTTTTAATCAAATGGAATACAAGGAATCCCGGAAAATTATGCGCGTTTACGAAGCAACGTAGGAGATGTACCCGTTATGCGTCAATTATTGTTCCTATAGTACAATCTCAATCTGGTTTATAACTAGAATCTGTTTCACCGACGCATCAGTGACAAGTGACAATTAATTATAAACTTGAAAATAATCTACGCCAGTTGGGCCATATTGATTACCTACGCATCGAGTTTCGAATTCGCGACCGACCATTGTTGCACTGGTAAAATTAGGGCCAAGAGGCAAGTTTAATTCATCGTGGCGTTCTAAGGGGGAGTTCTTTGTTTAACAGTGGACGTCATCCTTCTAATGATGGTCACAATGACCAATATAATGTTAAAACCAATAACCAATATAATGTTTAATGACCAATATAATGTTAATGTGACCAATATAATGTTTGACGACCGGATAGCCTAGTGGTTAGTGACCCTGACTATGAAGCTAGAGGTCCTGGGTTCGAATCCCGGTAGGGACAGACAGTTGTATGATGAATACGAATGTTTGTGCCCGAGTCATGGATGTTGTATGTATTTAAGTATGTATTTATCTACATTATATAAGTATGTTTATCCGTTGCCTGGTACCCATAGTACAAGCTTTGCTTAGTTTGGGGCTCGGACAATTGGTGTAATTTGTCCCAAGATATTTATTTATTTATTTAAAAACGAAGCTGGCGTAAGATCCAAAGGTGAAGTGAGGTGACAAGGTGAGGCTGGCTCTTTCCTCAGAATACTTATCTGGTTTTCCATACAACGAGAAAGCGCAGCCAGTCTTATTTATTCTGTACCCATCTGACAAAAGACAACGATCCGGGCAACATTTTGATAAAAATTTTGGTAGGTTTCAGGGTCAGTTTAACGTTCTTTTTCCACTTCTTCTTTCAGTTTCTAGAATATAAGTAAATAAATATTCAAGTATTTAAGCACTCTTCTTCTCGCTTGTTTCGTTGCCATTTTTGGTCGTACAATGGATGTCAAGATCTAGAACTCTCTTTTGCATCACATTGACTTAATTGTTCTGGACAGAAGGCATATGAAAAATAAATCTTAAAACCAAGTGTTGTGACGCTATATCGTGTCAAACTGGTGTTCCAAGCATTTACAGGAACTTGTCCGCAATATTCAATAAAAAGCATGTTACTTTGATTAACTAGATACGATAACCGATTACTGCTTATTATGTAATCGTAACTTCATTAAATGCACGACTAACGTGAGTTTTAGCATGTAATGTTAATGAACATAAAATTGTCGAGTAAAAAGGTAAACGGACGCTGTATGGCGTCTGGCAAATGTTTTCCGTTGAGTGCTTGCATGTGTATAAGTACTTAGAATTAGATGCTCCATGTAGATAAGATAGATTGAAGGATAGATTCGTGACTTAGTGAAACGAAATGTTCTCACGAATTTGTGTAGCTTTGAGCCGCAGCACCCGGGTAATTAGATGTGGTAGTTGAAATTCCGGGATTTTGTTGCATTCCTTCAGAAGCAAAAAAATACATGGACATTACTAAAAAATCCAATCATCGTCTTTACGTTGCACGACTACTTACATTTTTAAAAACATCAACTATCTCTGAATCACTATCATGACTTGACTTCATCACTATCACTTCATCACTATCACTATCACTTCACTATCACTATCACTACATAGTATAAAACAAAGTCGCTTTTTCTGTCCCTATATCCCTATGTATGCTTAAATCTTTAAAACTACGCAACGGATTTTGATGCGGTTTTTTTAATAGATTCAAGAGGAAGGTTTATTTATGTACTAGCTGTTGCCCGCGGCTTCGCACGCGTGAACCATGAGCATTTCAAAGAAGCAAGCAATTAAGCAAGCAAGCAAGCGAAACTGCAAGCTTTCAAGCAAGCATGCAAGCATGTAAGTATGCAAGCAGGCATGCAAGCAGGCATGCAAGCAAGCATGCAAGCATGTAAGTATGCAAGCAGGCATGCAAGCAGGCATGAAAGCAGGCAAAGCAAGCATGCAAGCAAGCATGCAAGCAAGCATGCAAGCAAGCGTGCAAGCAAGCATGCATGCAAGTAAGCAAGTGAACCATGAGCATTTCACAGAAGCAAGCAATCAAGCAAGCAAGCAAGCGAAACTGCAAGCTTTCAAGCAAGCATGCAAGCATGTAAGTATGCAAGCAGGCATGCAAGCAGGCATGCAAGCAAGCATGCAAGCATGTAAGTATGCAAGCAGGCATGCAAGCAAGCAAGAAAGCGAAACTGCAAGCTTTCAAGCAAGCATGCAAGCATGTAAGTATGCAAGCAGGCACGCAAGCAGGCATAAAAGCAGGCAAAGCAAGCATGCATGCAAGCAAGCGTGCAAGCAAGCACTCAGCGAGAATGCATGAAAGCATGACATGCAAGCGTGCAAGCAAGCACGCAGTGAGCATGCAAGTAAGCATGCCAAGCAAGCGTGCAAGCAAGCATGCATGCAAGTAAGCTCGCAAGCAAGCATGCATGAAAGCAAGTATGCAATCAAGCATGCAAAGCAAGGACTCAAGCAAGCATGCAAGCAAGCCCCCGCATTGCCCCGCTGCCTTAATTTTTCTGAAACTGCAAATATTGCAGGATTTTTATAAAACAAACCTAACCTAACCTATGGGGCTGTCCTAAAATATATCCTAAATAGCTTTTGCCCACGACTTCGTACGCGCTAAGATGTAAAACGAAAAAATAAGTTTTTCCCGTTCCCGTGGAAATTTTGGGGAGTGCTTTCGGAGTTCACTTAAAGCCTTTAAAGAAACACACGTTATAAATGTTAAGTCTCTTTCTTCAGCTGTTTCGTCTCGAAACGTAAAATCCCGTTTTTTCTCGTCCCTGTGGGCGTTTCGGAAAATCCTTTCTTAGTGTTCCCCTAGACTCCCGAATAAACCTACGTGACAAATTTCAACTTTCTGCCTGTCCCCGTTTTTCCCGTTCCCGTAAGAACTGAATATATAAATCCCGATTTTTCCTTATCCCGTGGGAATCTCCAAACATCCTGAAATTAGTTTCTTAGTTTTGTAATCACTTACTTTTGTATCAAATTTGAAGAGTCTAGTTATTATAGTTACTGAGATAGCGTCACTCGGAATCGAATATATAATTCCCGTTTTTTCCTTATCAGTGCGTCCTACCCGTCATGACCTACGGAGCTGAGACGTGGACACTCATGGTAGGGTTGGTCCACCAGTTCAAAGTCGCTCAGCGAGCTATGGAAAGAGCTATGCTCGGAGTCTCTCTGAAGGACAGGATTCGTAACGAATACATCCGACAGAGAACCAGAGTTACCGACATAGCTCAAATAATTAGTAAGCTGAAGTGGCAGTGGGCCGGCCATATCTCGCGAAGAACCGACAACCGCTGGGGGAAACGTGATCTTGAGTGGAGACCGCGACTTGGCAAACGTAGTGTAGGACGCCCTCCGGCCAGGTGGGATGACGATCTGCGAAAGACTGCAGGCAGATGCTGGATGCGTCAAGCTAAAGACAGGGCGCTGTGGCGCTCATTAGGGAAGGCCTATGTCCAGCCGTGGACTAACATAGGCTGATGATGATGATGATGATAAGATATACCCACACATTTATAAAAAATAATTTTCCCGTAGGAAAAGGTATTTTCCCGCGGTAAAAAGTAGCCTATGTCACTCAGTGATAATGTAGCTTTCGAACGGCAAAAGAATTTTTGAAATCGGTCCAGTAGTTTCGGAGCCTATTCAATTCAAACAAAGATACAATCAAATCTTTCCTCTTTATAATATTATTATTATTATTATTATTATTATTATAAGTATATAAGTATAAGTATAGATAATACATGCATAATATACCGTGCGAAGCCGGGGCGGGTCGCTAGTATAGAATAATAGCGACTCGTAACGTACTACGAAACATAAAAATACTTGTATCCACAAAAATTTAATTTATGTTTTTTTTTTACTGTCGCGTAGAACTTAAAAAACCCTCTCGAACATTTAACAACATCGACACATAATCGTAATAAAACTTAGATCTTGTTTAAGACAAATACTAAACACCTCTAGAGGACATTAAATTAAGGTCAACACTCTGAGAGCGACATTACCGTTAATTTCATTTATTCGGTAGGTACGGTCAAGTGCAAAAATAAGTATCGATAGGAACTTCTCAAAAATAAATCCCACGACCTTATTACGCTGGCGTAAGAGCGTATGGTACTTATTTTTGAAACTTTTTCTAGATACATATTATTACACTTGACTGTACCTAAAATTATAAAGGAAATGTTCATCGTGATCGACCAGATAACCTAGTGGTTGGAGTACCTGACTGCGAAACTTGTGGTCTCGGGTTTGATCCCATTAGTAGGTTTAGCCGTTGCGGCGTTATCTGTAACCCATATGTATTGTAGTCAGCTGCAGAGAAAAGGCACCTCCTCGGTATGGTTACCGCTATTAAGGGGGGGGGGGGGGGGGGGTATAGAATTTAAAATCATTCCAATTACTGGAAGTGGGTTCAATTCTGAGGGCTAAATTTAACTCACACAAATTAATGACAAAGAAATATGCAAAAAAAATGATTCTAAATTTATTCCAAATAACTTAACCCAAAAACGTCAGTTTCAATACACACTTTTTTTCGCTGGGTGTACTTTTTGTTGACTGTACTTGCATTGTCATCTATCCTACATCATGTATACCAAATTTCGATGCAAGCGGACAAATCGTTGAATAGTTCCCTTCTGTGGAGACGATACCAGAATTTTACTCCCAGATTATTGTACTGCCGCCGGACTGACAAAAGTATGCCAAGATTTCACGTCAATACAACCATTGGAAAAGAAACAAATTTTACTTGCAAGATTTGCTTAGGTATATAATATATCTAATAATATAATATAGCCTTTTTATTCCGAATTCGCTACAATTTCAGTTAGTATGTTGTTGTTGTTTTCTTTTATTATTATTAAATTGTAGCGTAATTTGGCGTGCCTCATGGCATAGGCCTCCTCCGTGTATTGGAGGGTTTGGGCTATAGTTCCCACGCGCGCCCAGTACAGATTGGAAACTTAACACACACCATTGAATTTCTTCGCAGATGTGTGCAGAACCCTCACGATGTTTTCCCTCACCGAAAAGCTCATGGCAAATTACAAATGTAATTTTCGCGCATAAATTCCGAAAAACTCAGAGGTTTGAACAGGGATTTGAACCCACGACGCTCTGTTTGAGAAGCCACAGGTCAAACCACTAGGCTACCACGGCTTTTTGATTAGTAACAGACAAACATCGGGACATCATCATCATCATCATCATCATCAGCCTATGTTAGTCCACTGCTGGACATAGGCCTCCCCTAATGAGCGCCATAGCGCCCTGTCTTTAGCTTGACGCATCCAGCATCTGCCTGCAGTCTTTCGCAGATCGTCATCCCACCTGGCCGGAGGGCGTCCTACACTACGTTTGCCGAGTCGCGGTCTCCACTCAAGAACATGTTTACCCCAGCGGTTGTCGGTTCTTCGCGAGATATGGCCAATAACATCGGGACAATTGAGATTAAATACAAGTTTGAAAAAAGGAACCCGTGATGATTTAGTTTACAAGTTTCATTTGCGGTCCACAGCCAGAGCAGACTATACTTTCACAAAAAGGCATAATTCCAAAAAACCAATGTCAGTTCCAGGTCAAATTTAATGCTATGGGTATTTATGCGATTTGAAGTTTCAGTTTCCAGACTGTTTTGTGCGAAAGGAAAATAAAAAAGGCGTTTGTGGGTCGCGCTGGTTTCGCATCTATTCTTTTCCTTTTGTTTATATAATTCACTAACCATATTGCTGGATGAAGTAAAATATCATGTGAAATGTTTGACGGCCGGATAGCCTAGTGGTTAGTGACCCTGACTATGAAGCTAGAGGTTCTGGGTTTGGATCCCGGTTGGGGCAGACAGTTGTATGATGAATACGAATGTTTGTGCCCGAGTCATGGATGTTGTATGTATTTAAGTATGTATTTATCTACATTATATAAGTATGTGTATCCGTTGCCTGGTACCCAGAGTACAAGCTATGCTTAGTTTGGGGCTGGGTAAATTGGTGTAATTTGTCCCAAGATATTTATTTATTTATTTGTGTATTATTTATAATACATTATATAAAGAAATCTTAACTTTAGACCTTGACCGCTGATATTGTTTAGCTCGAACCAAATAAAAATTGTAGACGATTTCAAAATGAGGCCATTCAGATGCACGCGCTCAAGTGTCACCAAACTTTGTCAAGCAAACTTTTTTTTTATATTAAAACCGACAAACGGGCATGCGGTGCACCTGATGGTAAGTGATCGCCGCCGCCCATGGACAACTACAGCACCGATGGGACTGCTAGCGCGTTGCCGGCCTTGGGAGAAATGGTACACTCGCCTCTACGTACAACTAGTTAAACTACGCATAAAAATACATACCATGCAATGGGTGGTTTAAATCAGCCCCGTTTGCGAAACTCCGTCTTTAGTTTTTATTTGTTCCGTAGTAAAGAAATTACTTTGGCAGCTGGACTAAATATACGAGCTCAATACAGACTGATATCCACAGATTGACATTGATGCTCGTTGCTTAGGATAAGAGGGTTCAAGTTCTAATCAAAAGGTCATTCAAACATACTACTATAATGGTATTAATATAGGTATATATTTTGATACGACAAGAAAGGAAAACGAGCACGTGGGTGGTGGTAAGTGAGCACCCTACCCATGGACACTGAGACACTAGAGGATTGCAGATACGTTGCTGGCCTAGAGGGCTAAGATAGAATACCTCATGTGCCAGTAATGGGATTGCTCTCCATACCGGACCAGCACCAGCCCTCTACTCCCCGTGGTCCTACTACAATTTGCCCAACTGGTTTTCGACGGCGGAGCTCCTTTTTCTGGGTATTTTGCCTTTCGGGCAACTGAAGATACCTGACTAACCTAACCTACCTATTTTTGTATTAAAATATTATTGGATGATTCTGAATAATGGCAGCTTCTTTTCCGAGTAGGACAAAATAGTAGCACCACGGGCAATACATTGCACCAGCGCTGCTGCTTGGCGGTATATTTTTGGCAACATACACATAAATCACGTCTGTATCCCTTACGGGGTAGATAGAGCCTGAGGCGTATAGCTGGAAAGGGGAATCAAAATAGTGATAGGTTGCTAGCCGCATCGCCTATAACATGATTCCTAAGAATTTCGACGGGCTTTTACCATCTGCGCGGGACGAGAAGCAACTGTTACATTCTATGTTTTTCCTTTGCTTCCAGACCAGCATGGAAGTTTTTGGCGTCAGTTTTTAATAACAGACAAAAGAGACTGAATTGCGACAAACCCTGGCTAGATTAATGTAAATATGCCATTACACGTAAGCTAGCGTGCTGGAATCCAGTGTGTCCGTTCGTCGTAAAAAAACTCGATAGAATATGCATTTGGACTAGATTTGCCTTCTATTCCTGCTAGTTTTGCTGCAAACGTGACAGTTGTTTTAACACTTTTAAATTGCAAAGCAGTTACCAGTGGAAGTGAAAGAATTATACTACTTTGTGGTTGTAAGTTGATTAGTATAATAAAACCGGAATAAAACGGTTTGTGAATTTCCTATCCCACCACACTCTACATCAAGGGGGTACACGAGATCATCATCAAAATCATACCCCCTTTGTGAATATACGCCTCCTTGCAAGAAAACGTGCACCCATAGATTTTGTATTTTATTTTAAGCAGTATTAAGCTTTAATGTCTAAAAATCTGAAAAACTGTAGGTGTCCGATTTTTTTGCAAGGCGGTGTGTAGGTTCCACATATTTTTTTATTTTATTTTATTTTACCACTTTGTCGACATAATATAGCTAACTGTGTAACATTACTTTAAGTAGGTATATGTATGTTACATGGGCTACCCCAAATTACAGTTTTCTAGTGAGAAAAGGCCTGTGATTTAAAACGCAGACCGATATGACGATACAGTTAACGTTCCATTATTGCCCTTTGGTAAGAGATAATATTATATGACACTGGTATGTACTGGGTAGACAGAGCCTAAGGTAACCAGACCTAAAGGCCACGTTTAGCATGATCGTGAGCGTGTAGGTGGAAAAGGGATTCAAAATACTGATGATTTTCACCCATTCCTCGATTGTCTTTTAACATCTGCGCGGGAAGAGAAGCATCTGGTACATCTTATGTTTTTTCTTTGCTCTCAGACCAGCGTCGAAGCTAAGTATGTGTATGTAGCAGTAAATAAGAAGCCTAAAACGTTATTTTCCTGCCGTCACAATAAAAATCACGCCTCTACTTACACTATCTAACAAAAATCTACTAATCCCTAACACGCTAACATAACTTACCGGGAAAACCCCTAACCAAATTAACTAATGGAGACAGTATAATGTACGTTCCGTTCCGCCACTTGCATCGAGCCGCAAAAACTGTCACATAATGGCTGTAATAAATTAAATTATGCAGCAACTGGCTACACGCCGGTTAGAACGCTAATCGGTCGTATACTCGCGCTTCCTTATGGAACTGGATGGCACACAACGACTTTACGACGTACCATTCCACAACGGCCACACATGGCTGTGAATGACAGGGTGTTGCAAAATACATACATACATAGATCACGTCTTTATCCAAGAACAAGTAACAAGACCTATAAGACCACGTTTAGCATGATTGTGGGAGTATGGATGGAAAGGGGAATCAAAACAGTGATGGGTTGCTAGCCACATCGCCTATATAACATGATCCCTAAGATTTTCGCCCAATCCCTTGAAGGGCTTTTACTATTCTCACGGGTAGAGAAGCAACTGTGTTTACATTCTATGTTTTTTCTTTGCTCCCAGACCAGTATGGAAGAAAATACATTACACATTAATACAGGAATTACAGGATCTCTTGAGGTGGCGGTTCGCGCCGCGACAGAGACAAGCGACCGAGATAGAAGACCGCGACCGGAGACCACGACCGTCACTTGACATACAATTTGTCAGCTGTCTCTGTCTCGTTCGCGAACTGTCACTAATGTGTTGCCTGCCTACCGTCAAGTGACGGTCGCAGTCTTCTGTCTCTGTCTCGTTCGCGAACTGTCGCTAATGTGTTGCCTACCGTCAAGTGACGGTCGCGGTCTTCCGTCTCTGTCTCGTTCGCGAACTGTCGCTAATGTGTTGCCTACCGTCAAGTGACAGTCGCGGTCTCCTGTCTCTGTCGCGGCGCGAACCGCCACCACTAAAATTGTTGCGAAATGTTCCATTAAGTGGTCGAGCTACTTTGACTAATTAGCCTTGTAAAAGTTTTTCAGGGTTTTTAAGTCACAGTGGTAGTTTCATTATTTGCCTCACGGCGCCACTGTCGCGTCGTGAAGCGCGGGCGGCCTTGTTACCAAGCACAAGATAAATAATCGAATTATCTCCTATAGAAAGCGTAACATGCCTGGACAAAAGTACATAAAGTCCCGTTAAAATTCAGGAATGCTATTGCAAGGTCTGCTTCAGCCCTTGGTGCTACTTCCGTATCGGCTCGCTCCATAGAGCAAACAACCTAAAAGAGTGGAAACGTCATATACTTAATGGGTATAAAAAAAATTAAGCCAAAGCGAAATTGATGACAGCTTCACTCTGATTGGACAGCTGAAGGTCAAGCAGGTCACTAGAGTTGACCAAGCAACTATTTTTATCGATTAGTACCTATAATAGTTAATGTATAGTGTAGTGTGTAGGTGTCTAACACCTCAGCGTAATGCTGAGCCAGCGACCGTTTCACTTTTGCGAAGACACACAACGCTGATGATCTATTTTTCATGTCTGTTTTCTTTTTTTGTTATACCTTGTTTATTTTCTATAAAACTGTGTGTATTATCTTATATTTGTGTGTCTTGCAAAAAGGAATAAATGTCTTCTTTCTTTCTTTCTTTCTTTCTTTAGTTGTGTGTACTGAATGAAACTCGTTTAATTCTTGGAAAAAATCTAAAATTAAATATAATGATCTATTTTTATTATACAGGTTTTTATAAATGTTATAACTACAATAATGATAATGTACAGCATATATTCAAATTCAATTATAATTATATGTAAAAAAAATTGAACTATGATAAGAACTAAAAGTTAACTAAATATACAAAACTTAAAACTAAATAAATATATAATCAGAATCAGGATTTGTTCCATGTAAGTAATAATAATAAAGTAAAAACAAGTACGTAAAATTTGTATTACTATAGTGTTAGCGGAAATAAATTATGTATTGCCATTATTCGATAGCCCTTATTGCCACTCTATTCGGTTTTGTCCTCTACGGCTCGCTCTGATTATCTGACAAGTCCACTCGTGCGCAGCCGTCCTGCGATATTCAAGAGCCACCGCACTTATTGGTTCCAAGAATAAATAATACCGGCCCGTGCAATCAGGAAAATGCACGTTTTATGATTCTTTGACCACTGGTTTTATGCTTTGAGCCTAAGGAAATAACTTCATCGATGATACCATAATGTTTTACTTCGTTTTTAATCATTTCATTTCTCGAAATCGGTTTACTAGCATCTGTTCCTACCCGCACCCGAGCTAACAAGTAGATGCGCTAATTTTAACGATTCTTATGTCAGTCGATCGATATGTCTTAATCTAGTAACCGTCACTGAAAACGACAATATTTAAAATTCATTATAATGATGGCGAAAATGAAACAACGAAATCTGTCTAAGGTATTATTGAACACAAGTTTTTAAATAAGCTGGTTTACATTTCGTACCTATCACATATCTTGCAACGCTTCCAATGTTGTGTTATTGTTATTGGTAGATTCATCACGTCTGCACTATTCTTTTTGTTTCAATGGAAATTCACATCAAACCGTTAATTATTCTACAGAAAAACGGCATTGTTTTGACCCGTGACAAATTTTATGACTTTCAATAAAGAAGTTATGATTAAATTAGCATAGTTCACCACAAGGCCAACTTTTAATAAGACATCTCAATCTAAACTATCTACGAGTATTCCATAAAATTATAAATTACTGCCAAGCAAAAGTAAATCATTACAATACATTAAATAAGGAATACTGAGATAATAGACAATAGAGCATGACATAAACGAGGTTAGTATAAGCGCAAGCAAGTCTTCTCTGACCATGAATCAAACAAGTATCAATATTATTTTCTAGAACCCATAAATAAATCTCGTTCTCAGAATTATCGAGAGGTTATTTAGCATCTATTTTAATGTTATTCTGATAAAGATGGCAAAAAGTGGATTGACGCGAAGTTACGAACTCAGGATCATAAAGGTTTTGGTGCTTCAGTATTCTAGTTAGAACTATAAATTTTATGAATTGCTCGTACTGGTTTATCTGGTCTTTTACTACGTTTTATTTAGCACTAGATTAAGTTAGATGTTGGATTTGATTTATAGGTGTATTTTGTTATAATATAAAGTATGTACGGTCAAGTGCAAAAACAAGTATTGATAGGAACTTCTCAAAAATATGTCCCACGACCTTATTACGCGGGTGTAAGAGCGTATGGTACTTATTTTTGAATCTTTGTCTAGATACATATTATTACACTTGACTGTACTATTTCACCAAAGCGACAATTGTCGGTGACATGTGACAATTCTGTTTACATTACATACTCGACGAGAATCTACGGCGGTTGGCTTCATATTGACCACACATTGCAATTAGAATTGTCACTTGTCACCGATAATTGTCGAATTGGTGAAATAGAGGCCTGAAGGTAGAAATTTTATAATCGCTCTGAGGTTTTAATATCATTTGTACAGCGTAAATTATCAAAGAATATTTTCAGCTTTAAGTAGATGTGTCAAGTCGTGTTTGTGTTTTGTTTCTGATGTAGGAACTGTCATAAAATTAGTATCTAAAGCACTTTTTTTTGGGACAATGCCATTATAATTTCGTGGTTGTTAGGCGGATGGTAAAACCTCGTGCAAGGTGGTCGGACCTTGTCGGTCGGTCTTGCTCACTAATCCTGCCGCCAAGCAGCTACGCTTGCGCTGCTGTGTTCCGGCGTGGAGAGTAAGACAGCCGGTGAAATTACTGTCACAAGAGGTATTCTGGCCTGGCCCTCTAGGCTGGCAACGCATCTGCAATCATCTAGTGTTGCGGGTGGTAGTCGCTTGCCATCGGTGACCCACTTGCTCGTTTGCCTCCCTTGCCGTAGTATAAAAAGTTTTTGTTTAAAAAACGAGCTCTTTTGCTGACTTAGCCTTTTAGTAGCCATTTTAAATTCACGGTACCTAGAAAATCTTTACTGTTTCGAGGAATAAAGCTTCCCAAAGGAGAAGTTAAGGCTACAGGGTGTAATCGTCATAACTTCGGCTTTATCAACTCCCGCGTTCATTTCACGGCCAATAATCGCATTTTATCATTCACTTATCATGATCGCACAAATTGCGAGCCAAACCCACACATCGCCACTCTCCGTGCGATCACCGCCTATAATATTAAATTTGAACGCATCGGTGCATTGTTCTTTTACGAGCGATTGTCATTTGTTTCACGTTACAGTAAAACTGTGAAGTTCAGTGTGAATTTGATAAGGGCTTATATTATGTGCCATTCTTGATGACGCCCACGGTAGTTCTTAAGAATGCGTTTTTCGTGGTCTTCATGGATGGCACTATTATCTAGGTATGTCATAAAGCTTAAGATTTAAGAATTAGCGTCACTACAATAAACAATGTTAATTACTCAAGTCGATTTTGTGTAGTATGTACTCACTTTTAAATAGCGTAATCGTGAATTTGTAATCATTTGAATAAGTTTTTATGTAATAGACTAAAAAAAATTACTTATATACTTACATATATCATGTATTTATCCCTTTCGGGGTAGACAGAGCCAAAGGTAACAAAAACTTAAGGCCACGTTTAGCATGATTAAGGGCGATAGGTGGAAAGGGAGATCCAAATAGTGAGGGTTTGCTAGCCGCATCGCCTAAGACATTATTCCTAAGACTTTCGCCCATTCCGTCGATGGACTTTTACCATCTGCGCGGGAAGAGAAGCAAGCGGTAAATTCTATGTTTTGTCTTTACTCCCAGACCAGCATGGAAGAATGGAAATGGACTTAAATAAATAATACACATACACACAAATCACGTCTTTATCCCTTACGGGGTAGACAGAGCCTAAGGTACCTAACAGGTACCTACAGGCCACTTTTAGCAAGATTGTGGGCGTATAGGTGGAAAACAAATAAATCGGAATGAAAAGCGAAACTTTTAACACAACATTTTAAGGTCCCAAAATTAACGATGTACCGACCCAATGTAATTTAAAAAAGTCTTTTACCACCTTAAATGTAGGGGTGAAAGTCAATGTTTTTACTGCAATGACTCTTACTACAAAGTCATAAGAAACTTTTTTGCATGAATCGTGTGACAGTTTATGTTCAAGTTTTAATTATTATAACAGCTCCGTTTCCAAACAATTAACATTAATTAATCAGATTCCAACCAATTAGGGTCCATTAGTCGAACGTATTAACTCTCACTCGCATGAGGTGCAAAAAACGTTTTGACATCCGGAGATATGTTTCGCACTACCACATTGTCTACCTACCGCACTCAAAGATTAAATTATAATGCTCGCTTTAATATTAATTTATTCTTAGGGGTTTATTTTACAAGTTTTAGGTAAAAAGGCATAGAATATACCAGTTGCTTCTCAAAAATCTATCGAGAGAATGGGCGAAAATCTAAGAAATAATGTTACAGGCGATGCGCCTAGAAACCCATCACCTTTACGCCCACAATCATGTTAAACGTGACCTTAGGCTCTCTCTACCTCGTGTGAGGGATAAAGACGTGAGTTGACGTGTATGTATTTATTATATCTTCCTTTTCGGTATCACTCTTAACAGAGTGGTCGCGGTCATCACTTCAGGGATTGGTCGCGCACAACACGCCGCTACTCTTCACATCGTATTTATTATACCACCCGCTTAAATCTTTTCCTTTCTTCATTTTCCTAAGGTCGCTGTAACGTGTGGCGTCAATAACGCTAGAACTGCTTTACTAGCGACTCCACCATAAGCTATCACAAGGAATACCTATATATTCATCTGTCAGTAAATAAAACGGTTGTACGACAAATAACACGCTTTGGACAGCTATTATGCTAATACTGTGTTGATCTTCGACTAATGACCGTGTAATAGCACAAACATGGGCAATGATTTTATAGCAAGGCATTGCTCCTTGGGCTGGGACTTACTAAATTAATAATCTAATACATAAAAAAGGTGAATCGAGGGATTGGGTGAAAATCTTAGGGATCATGTTATATAGGCGATGTGGCTAGCAACCCATCACTGTTTTGATTCCACTTTCCATCTATACGCCCACAGTTATGCTAAACGTGATCTTTAGGTCTTGTCACCTTAGGTTCTGTCTACCCCGTAAGGGATAAAGGCGTGATTTATGTATGTATGTAAAAAAAAGGTCCTGACTAGCTGTCCTAGATCGCGATGCCTATCTTTGTTTACTTACAATAAAGACCTAGAGTTGTGGTCATATTTAATAGTTTCTTAGTATGTCAATGCTGGTCTGGGAGTAAAGAAAAAACAGAATTTACCAGTTGCGTCTCTTCCCGCGCAGATGGTAAAAGCAAATCGAGGGAATGGGCGAAAGTCTTGTAGGTCAGAAATGAAAAACTTACCAATTGTAGCACGAAATATCTTTAAACTTCTAGTATTTCAGCTATGGTATTTACCTGTAAAAAAACAAAATTTTAAAATGTGGTAGCATATTCATGGAAGAACACTCGTTTAATACGCAATATTATAATGTAAGAGACATATTTAAAGCTGGCGCACACTTACAACTACCTCTTTTAAGAGCAATGTTATCGCTGTATGTTAGCTTGCAAACTTGTGTGCGAGTAACTCGCTTGTCTGAATTGTATGAATGTATTTGAGTGCTAGCAGCTTGCAAAAAGTGTACGAGTTGCGTTCATGTTGTTCCCAGTTCAATTTGCAACACACATGACTCGCACTCAGGGACGGTTTATTGCCTGTAATTTGATTTTAAGGAAAGATAAGGTCTTATCCGAGTAGTCTACCTTTTGACATTTGATTTATTTATATATTTTTAAAGAAACAACTGGCTGTATTCACTTGCGAACGAAGATTTTCTAGTTTTGTTCATTTTATAAATTGCATTGAATTTTTCATTTTAATTTTTAACTTTTTTTTAATTTTATAAAATGACATAATGTTACAGGTGTTCTGGAGCTATACTAAATCGCATATCTGAAAAAAAAATACCATATAGGAAAAATGAAAAAGTTTTGGAACGACTGTCACGTATAAAGTATGCTCATAAACTAGCACGCAACCAGCTTAAAGTTATGAAAATTGAAACCACACAGAGTGGCAACACTAAATTGTTAAGTTGCATCCACACCTGAGCCGCCGCGCTTTAATACCAATTAAAATTATAGGCCCAGTTCTTATACCGCTGTAAAAGGTTATGAATTCATTATCGTAACCGGAGATCATTATTCTTAGCATTTCAACGCTGTCGACGCTCGTGGATTTCAAAAAAGAAAAAAAGTAGCCAGGCAGGATAATTTAGCGAAGAAGATAATACTATTCCATTAAGGGTAGTCATTGAGTAGATATTTTGTGAGTTTTGAGTAAAACTTTTCTGAATACTGTTTTTTGGTCTGGGGCCTGATTTTTGGAAAGCACATGTATGAAAATACCACTCGAAAGTGGTATAAATCTGTTTATATCTTCAAAACTACAGCTCTAATCAAATTTTTGACTAGGTCACAAGATTAATGAGAGCCCTAAGTATTTTCTAAGCTACTCGTATCTCAAATTCAGCACAATTTTTCACCACTTTCGAGTGGTGTTTTCACACATGTGCTTTCCAAAAATCAGGCCCCTGGCTTACTCAAATTTATTTTGCGCTCCCATTTGTTATTCCTTCTAATACATTATGACAGATATAAAATGTATCTCAATTTTCAAAAATCAATGAACAAAATGTACCTAACTTACATCTTTTTTGCTAATAATATCGTCTAGTTGACGCACCAAAATACTTCCATCCGTATTTTATTTACGTCCTTAGAATGAGATCAATATTTTCGTACGTGTTTTTGCTCTATTAGTACGTGTTTTGACTGTATTTATCTCCTGTTTTTCTCTTAAAATAGTCATCACGTCATTTTAACATTTATAACTCTTTACCTAAAATGAATAAAATATACATACCTATATGTTACATATCGTAGACGTGTGACATGCTTTTTTTACTGGATTGTATGTCTTACGAATGCTATTAAATTAAAAACAAAACATGCACAACATTTTGCAGCATATCACGTTTCTCTTAAAATGAAGGTTTTGTTCAACACTTTTTGTAAATGATTTTAAAAAAATGCTACTGCTGTATTGTTAAATAAAATGTTAACCAATTATGAGCTTCCTTTGTTAATTACAATCCATTATCATAATTATAAATAGCATTGGTAGCTTTGTGCTTAAACTGAGATAATCATTGATAATTGTTCTTTGGGATAATTAAAATGGCAATCTTTTTATTGCGCGACATGAAACAAATTGGTAAACTTGAGTCATCTGTGTTATTTTTATGGCAAAAAGTATCAAGAAGCTTCTTGTAGTTTTAAACTGATACATTTTTTTTTAAATATATGTAAATCCTATTGTTTTCATTAAGTCGTGAACCAGTTGCACTTTAAGTGTTAAATATTTAAAAATGATACTGAAAACTAGAACACATAAGAAATTCCCAACAGTAAATTCGGATTTTTCTATGTGCAGTTTTCAGTAACACATAAGAAATTCCCAACAGTAAATTCGGATTTTTCTATGTGCAGTTTTCAGTATTATGTAGAAATTTTCTAACAGGTAAAACCGTAAAATAAATATAAAAATCAACAAGTAAAATTATTCATTCATTGGATATTATAATAATACAAATAAATAAGTTTCTTAAGCTCTGCTTTCGTTATAAAAAGCTAATAGTAAGTGACACTATAAAAGCCAGAGTATTAAATTTATCGTAAACCATTTTCTTTATTAGTTTGTCTTTAAGTTTGCATTGTAAAAATTGTGCTTTAAATTTTATAACACAGTAAAAAACACGACAGCAATTTTCAATAAATTAAAAGAAAGAAAACATTTAAAAAAATGTTATCATTAAAGTAATTTGGCACGTTTAAGATACAATTCAATTAATTAAAAATGCAATCAATTAAGAAAAACCAGTTTAACTCTGATGGTTATCGTATGTGTGACAAGTGGAAATAGTAGTCGCCGACTTGGAACTTTTAAAAACACAGTCCCAATTTGCCAAGTTGTCTGGCTAGGTTGCCTTTTTGTCAATGGTGACCGCCAATTAAAATTCAATAAGAATACCTGCCGAATGCGAATCGAACTAGCGAAAGAATTATACTACCTATCTTCGTATCTTCTTCTTTAGCGGGTTTTATAGAGAAAACGAGAGTAGAATAATAATATTTTTTATAGTCCATGCAAATATTACGAGAATGGATAACGACTGGTTCATGCGATGCGAATGCGAGTAAAACAATTTTACTTTCAGCTTAATGCAATAGGCATAAATGACGCTCTCAAGTGGCATCGATTTTTTTCCTTTTATAAAGTCTAATATCTTATACAGGATACTAATATGACATTACCTGTGTTGCATGTTTTATACAATCCAAAAATAGCGATGTGCCGAAACTATCTAATGTTAATGTTAAATTAAATTTAGTACATATTTTTTGTAAGTTATCCTATAACACTCTAATTTAAAAATGATTTATAGTCACCATATAAACTAATACACCTTTAAATTTGCTTAATTATGATAATATTTTTTCTTCTTAAAATATAAAATGGCCAAACCACTTGTATCTAGGCCACTAACATTTTGCCGATAGTTTCGTGTACACCTCTAAATAATAAAAGCTGGTAGGTATCATTATTTGACAACTTGACATCTGGAATTGTCAATTTAGTATCCGAGGAAAATAATAGACTTTAGATTACACTTGTTTTTTTATAAAAAAGAGTAACACCATGGCGATTTTACAAAAAAGCATTTTCCAGTAAAAATATATTCATCTTATTTTTAATGCAAAAAAACAAAGTATATTCTTTTTCTTATCGAAGGAATGGGCGAGGATTTTAGGAATCATGTTACAAATGGGCGATGCGGCTAGCAACCCTTCACTATAATTTTGATGTTTCTTTTCCATACGCCCAAAATCATGCTAAATAAACGTGGTTTTTAGGAATTGTCACCCTAGTGACATAGTGACCTAGTGATAAGGTATAAAGACGTGATTTATGTAGGTATGTATAATACATATTGTTTTAAGCGACTGTGTATTTCACACTCGTGGTTACTTTTCAAGACAATTATGGTGTACTTGTCACCGGTTGCAATCGAAGATATTTTTGTATCAACTTCCACTATTCTATTTATACGCGTATTTCTCACTACAAAGTTCACTAGTCAACGCATATGAGGAAACAGGTCAGCCTGGTTGCACAGGACAAGTATTTATTGGAATGGGTATAGTCCTCGACGAATAATAGCGGCGAAAATGTCCAAATTCAACGAGTAAGGCTTTTGTCAAGAGCTTACGATATATTTCACGCTGACTGTCAGTATAACTAACTAATGACAGGTTATTGGGTATCGGACACATACTTGTATACAGGATACTGGGATACTGATCATCTTTATTGAACGTAAGACCTTTCGATGTGAAGCTACATTAGCTTCACAATTTTCACTCGATGAGATGTTTATAACTGATTCTATTGGTGTTGTTATAACGCTGTTAAATTCTACGAGCTTAAAAGGCGATGGACTGAGAATATCGTAGAACTCCAGGCAAAATGCGAAAGTTATAGAGGGAATACAATAGATGAAGACGACAGACGGCAGCTTGTTCCCCGTACATAACCAAGTTACATAACCGGCACTGGTAAAACCAATGTAGGAAGATTAATTTGAATTAATTTAGGTTTAGGTGCGGCGAGGGTGCCCCTTGGGCCACCCCTAAGCCACGAACATGTTTGTTTTAATTTAGAAATATTCTTTATTTTCTAGAATGTCCTGGTTATGTAAAATAGTTATGTACAGGGAACAAGCGCAGACGGCTTTCTTTAAAATCATGACCAGCGACCACGTCTATACACCGTCAGCGAGGCAAACCATTTTGTAATACATTGTGTGTGTTCCTAGTTAATTCTGTAAGACGAGCATCTTGACCGTTCAATGAATGACGAATCTATGCAATCCGTCGCTGATCTCCAACTAGTGAAGGCCAGGGCTAAAAAGTTGCGCTATGAATAAAGATATAAAAACCACTGCAATTAATACACACGTAACTAGAAGTTGTCATAAGTTTTCATATAGGTACAAATTTCGTTGCCGAACTTATCTAAAAATGCTTAGTGCCTTGATAAGTTAGTATAATTATTAGTGACCATTATAGACTTTACACATGATCTCACCATCATTCGGCGGTTGTCTTACTCCACGTGGGAACACAGCAGCACAAGCACTGCTTCTTGTCGACAGGATTAGCCAGTAAGACGATGGTAGCGATCCGGACAGACTATGCTCAAGGTTGCCTGCTTAGTGGCTGGCCGTACTGATGAATCGATGATACTTTTAGTCACAAGCATAGAATAAGGTTATGCCTAGCTAGAGATGCTTAGTAAAAACAGGCATTACCATACACAGTTAACATTCAACGACTCCCCTCACGTGCGTCCGCGTTCCGGCCATTTTGGTTTTCAGTTCACACGCCCGAGTTTCAGAGCTCATTAATATTAATCAGCGGTAGCTATTTATTGCTGGCAACACCTTGTTTATGCTGCAACTAATGCTGGGCGCACACTTGCGTAGATTTATACAAGTGTGCGTATCATTTATTTTATGTTTGGAATATGGTATGTCAAAACTCGCGGAAGGTCTTCAGGCCCTTATTTCACCAACTTGACGTATGTCGGCGACATGTGACAATTCGAAATGCAAGGCGTAGTCAATATGAAGCCAACTGGCGTAGATTCTGGTCGAGTTTGCAATTTAAACAGAATTGTCACTTGTCACCGAAAATTGCCATTTTGTTGAAATAGGCGACCGATCGCTTCCTAACGCAATTTCACACGCTAATCTTACCGGCACTCATGGTATGTGGACCCCTGATGTTGTTCACTAATTATCAGCTGACCCACTAAATCGTTACCTAAATATAGGTAGGAAGTTATAAGTACGTTTACCTTGTCCTGCATCGTAAGTTCTACACATTGTTTATTTGTGTACGTTTTAGGTACGTTATACTATAGTATGGTTTGTTTGAGTGTGTATAGTGTGATCTACATAGTACGAATGCAAGGCCGATGAGTCACAGTCCCAGGAAAATACTAGAAATGGTCGTGGGAAGTTTCTAATGCAAGAAGCGGCTAGGAAATTAATTTCAGGCGTGCTCTCTTATGAACAGGTACCTAGCGAATTTTTTAAGAAGTCTAAGAAGGTTCACTATTCGAATGTTACCACAACTGGGCCCGATTTTTGAAAACCTTTCCAAGTAACAGTAGAAAATTAACTTGAGCTGAAGGGATAGGACTAAATAAAAAAAATACACTAACAAATTACCAGAAAAAAAATAGATATAATAATGTCTAAAAATATAACTTAACTTCTTTTAGAGCAAGCTGAGCCAGAAATGTTAAGTAGCAAGTGAAAACACACTGCACAGAAAATAGCTCTCAAATTGATTTTGAAAGCGGTTTACCCGTCCACTTCGGAACAGCTGATGGTGTATCTTCAACATAAATAATCGAAGATCACTACACATGCTCATCCCTGCAGTACTAAATGGCTTATACTCACCAAAGTAATTAGAAATTAATGGTGCCATTACATTAGCATGTAACATTTGCACGGAATTCCTAGATGTTTACAGTTTTATGTACAGGGTCGTATCTTGATTTTGCAATTGTTAGAATTCGTAATGTATGCTTTGTTTTTTGTTTACACTACCTGTGTAAGTTGAGGTATTTGGATAGTTATTAAAGTCTTTCATATTTTTGTATTTGTTTTAATTTTACTGTTAGTTATGGGTAAGTATCAAAAAAAGACGCAAAAAAGATCTTTGCTGCCTATTTTAAGGTGTGATTGTACAATAATTTTTCCATGTTACATCTGTACACTCGTACTTTTTTACTTGAAGTGGGTAGGGATAACAATAAATAATGAACTAGATGCCCATATTGTTTAGATGAATTTTGAATTTCGAGCAAAAATATAAAGATATTTTTATTCTAGCAGCGTTGGTTGTTCTGTAACCTTTAAGCAGGTACTTATATAACATTTTTTTTTACCCATTCTCTTAGTTATTTTTGACAATTAAATTTTGTTCATTTATGAATTTAATGACTCATAATGTTGCGATTATTACATGCACCGTTCTCTATTATAATTTAACTTTACATACATACACAAATCACGACTTAATCCCTTACGAAATAGACAGAGCTTAAGATCGTGAGCGTATAGGTAGGAAAGGGGAATCAAAATAGTGATGGGTTGCTAAGATTCCAAAGATTTTCGCCCATTCCTGCGGAAGAGAAGCAACTGGGACATTCTATGTTTTTTCCTTACTCCCAGACCAGATGGAACTAACTTTACAGTGTAGGAAAATGTAGTTTGAAGCCACTATTTAATTAATTAATTAAAAGTACTAACATTCTAATTTCTAATATAGCTATGGTCATAAAATACCATTTTAATAGTGCAATGATCGATCAATATTATAACCTATTATAATCATTACAGCTATCGGTATTAGAGGTCGTTGACCCGCTGGCGCCACTTGTCTATTATGGACGCAAGGCCAAGCATGCAAACCAGTAGAAGAGAAACTAAAGCTAATGCATAAAGTTAGGTAGGTACTAGTATTGTGACATCGTTTTTCTTCCATGCTGATCTGGGAGTAAAGAAAAAACATAGAATTTACCAGTTGCTTCTCTTCCCGCGCAGATGGTAAAAGCCCATCGAGGGAATGGGTGAAAGTTTTAGGAATTATGATATAGGCGATGCGGCTAGCACCCCGTCACTATTTTGATTCCCCTTACCACCTATACGCCCACAATTATGCTAAACGTGGCCTTTAGGTCTTGATACCTTAAGCTCTGCCTACTCCGTAAGGGATAATGACGTGGTTTATGTGTGTATGTGTGTACTAAAGATATTGTTAACGGGAGCGATTATAATATTATTATGTATGTAAAACGCATTGTTTGTATACACGTTTTCGTGTTAATAACACATTTTTGTAGTTGATTTTTCTCCTTTACAATCCAAGCTTAACATAAATAAATAAAGAACATACTGTCCAATATTTCGCTTGTTCATTCTCAGCAGGTCGGAATCATAGACAAACATCCTTTTCCAGGTAGTACGCGACGTAATTATTTGTTTTACATAATCCAAATGAGCTTTGTATTTGTTCATTATATTTCTGAGAATTGCGTTGTCAGTATCGTAATGATTTTCTAATAAACTAAATAGTACTGTATAAAATAAAGCATCGTTGTATTTAGACTGAGGCACTGGTCTCTTTGAGGGCGAGAAAGCGATTAGTTATACACTATTTTCTCGCTCAAGAAACGAACAAAAGATATAGATCCTGCGTCAGTAAAAGAGACAGATATATTTATAGTTGATCGCTGGCTGTTCTATTAGTAAGAGCCAGCGACCACTCGCTATAATCGCTTCTCGCTCATTGTCGGCGGTGTGACCATGGCCTTATTATAATAAAAAAATAAAGATTATTGTTTAGAACAAACGGATTTGCAATCGCATTCACCATTTTTTCTTTCAAACGGTAGTAAAATGAGTAGAAAGAGATAAACGCAACCATGTTTTCCACGGAACTAACCGCTTGTTCCCCGTACATAACTATTTTACGTAACCAGGACATTCTAAGGTAACATAAACACTAATTCTAAATTAAAACAATCTTGTTTATTTTGCACAATAAAGAGTTTACATACAATGTTTGCGGCTTAGGGGTAGCTCAAGGGCCATCCCGCCGCACCTAAGCCTAAATGTATCCGAACGAATCATTCTACATTGGTTTTACCTGTGCCGGTTATGTAACTTGGTTATGTTCGGGGAACAAGCTGAACAAACGTCATAACGCGTTTGCCTCAAAGCGTCAAATATGAGAAGAGAGTTGGCGCTAGAAGCGCTGCAATTTACTACATGGTGACCAGACGCGTTCATCCCTTACAGGCATATAAGCATAAAATTGCTTCTTTGTAAGCATACGTAAATGTGCCCGACACGCTTCGTACCAATACGGGTTTTGTTGTCAATATGCCTACCCTCTGTCAGAATCCACTGCACGCCCCTGTGGTGACTTTAACGTGAATGCCTTTAAGAAGGTAAGTAAGTAATTAAATAAATGCTTTATTGTACAAATGTAAAGAAACAGATACAATTCACAAAAAAATAAAAATAAAAAATAACATTAATATATGAAGGTATGTTGAGTCAGAAACTTACACTGTACAAGGTGTCTGAAAATTGTTCCGAAATATTTCAGCAGGCCTCTATTTCACCAACTTGACAATTGTCGGTGACAAGTGACAATTCGAATTGCAATGCGTGGTCAATATGAAGCCAACCGGCGTAGAACACTGACGCATTTCGATCCCTCTACTTTTTTTTATATATAAGAGGGGGCAAACGAGCAGACAGGTCACCTGATGGAAAGTAATCACCACCGCCCAGGGACACCTGCAAGACTTGGGGAATCCCAAGTGCGTTGCCGGCCCATTCTACGGGATCATTATCAAAGTTTAATGAGCACAACTGTTACACGTGCAAAACTTAAGTTTAATGTAGATACAGATTGCAGTAACCTACAAATTGAAAACGAGGAACACATCTACCAACAATGAAAGCCCGCTTTCAAAGGATTGCTAGATGCTAACTTCCGCGTTATTATTCGTATTGATACAATTAGCAATTGGTAAACTCATTAACAAAGCAGCCATTGTTATTCGTGTTATTTAACGTCCGCGGACGCCTGACCCCCTACGGATTTGGCAAAACAACAAAAGCCGGTGAAAGGGAATCTAACATTTGCATTGCAAATTAGAAATTTGTTTAATTACATTATTAAGTTTGCCAAAAAAAGTGTAGCTCTCTCCCGGCTTTGTCCGTTTTTGAATCATTACTCAATGTGGTTAGTTAAAAATAAATTGGTGCATATGTCTTTTTGCGCTGAAAGTAGGGTAATGTTTTTTGCTGGATTTCCTTAGGCACCGCAGACGCTGCTATTGTTAGGTCTTGTTTCTGATCTGAATATTTTTTACGTCAATTTATTAATGTTAACTTCTTCTTTTTTTCGTCATGGATCTATGCGATGATTTCGCAAATGTCAAAGTAATAAATACAGTATTCAAAAATCTTGTGACAAAAATGACGGTATCGTTTTACGGTAGAACGTGGTCAAAAGAAGCACTGCTCTTCCCCTCGGACGGATTCAAATACGATCCGCGGCTCTTGACCACACGCGGACGTAACCCGACTTGCACCCCAAATGTTAACTTATTTAAACAACATACATACAGCTGACGTTAACTAAACACACATAACTTTATCCTTATCTGTCATTTTGACATTTACATTTGCCAGACAGAGAAAAATAATGCATTTTGCTATAAGATTAGTCTTAGTAGTCATAAGTCCATTATATTTTTTTCGGTGAAAATTTCCAGTTTGCACTTTAAATAACAGATTAAATTGGAAAACAGAAAGTGCAGTCGTGACAACAACTTTCAAGGGCGGGGCTGATAATAGGTTTAATCCAGAAATAAAAGCGCTCGAACCTGTCGACAATCCAGTTGTTACTAACTGTAATAGCCTAATGGGCTATGCTGTGCAGATGATGCAGACTTTGCACTTTGTAAAATTATAAAAAATTGTTGTTTTAATTGAAAATTTCTTATAATATAGTGATGTAGACATTTTATGGCTGTTGATACCATTTCTTTATTACTTAATCAAAACGTTAGTGACATACAGTTTTATATTTAATGCAGCATTCAGACAATTTTAAAGTTATATAATTAATGTTCAATGAATTAAAAAATCGTGGCTGCTACTCACCAAAAAACGAAGTCGTGTTACGTGAAACATAAATTGATCTAACATAACAGCGCGAAAACATTTCACTATCCTCATTTGAACCGTTTCTATGATTGATATTTGCCGAACATGATGTTTAGTCACGCTCGCCGGCTTTAAAATGGACTGATTTTTAGAAAAGTGTTCACTTTTCTTTTATCACTTCTGTGTCAGATGCTAAACGAATGGTCATTATTTAGTTCGGTTAAGCGGCAAATCAGATTAAATGGACAAGCTATTAATCATTTCTACACCTTGTAGACTTGTTTATAACCAACGTTTAAATTACCAGATTCGATGATCTAGGCTTTAACTATAGATAGTTCCCAAGACGGTAGCATTTTTTTACACATGACCGTATTATTGTACTTAGTTGATTTGAAGAAGGATCTAACAAAGGAAATAAGACAATTGAAATGACGATACTTAGCACATGTTAAGAGACAGTACAACGAAATAGATACAAATCAAGAAAACACAAGAAGATGCAGACAAATTAAAACTTGGTGGAGCAATCTGGTCAAGACAAGCTAAGAGCTGCTATTAATAGAAGCGGCTGACAGAGACAGAGTGTACACTGACCAATAAAGCGACAAACACGATGTGCTGAACATTACAATACAAGTAATTAATTAAAACGGAAATACATTCCACAAAAATGTAGAAATAAGGATCAAGGCAAGAACTAGTGTCAAAGAAGCTCTAACCGCGATATTAGAAAGCTAAATTGACCGAGCAAGCGTTTTGCGAAAATGACTTTATTTTAAAGCCATTATTATTATATTCGCATTACCTTGAATGACCCTCAAACGTTTATCTAGAAAACTGGATCAGAACAAGTCACTCCACTCCGTACCTATTAGGTACACAAAATAGCATGCCCCATTGAACAACGGTGATATATTGTTTTTCTTTTTTCACAAGCTATGATCATGATGCCTAACAACTTCAAAGTATCGGGACCTCGTCAAAGGTCAATGTCCTGCGGAAATCTTTAGTTCAAACAATCAATTTCACAGTAATTTCTTTAGCAGATGTATGGTATGTCAATATGTTAGTTGCAACAGTGGTGTGCAATTTAGTTCCATCGTCTCATTCAGATTAATTTTAAAAGGTGAATTATTTTTGTCTATAACCTTAATCCCACGAATAAACGATTTCCTTTTACCTTCGCAAATACAAATAGTAGATCTTTACGCCATGCGTCGACTACGCAAACACAAAACACTTGTTATTACTTAACCACGGTCAATAGTCATTAGGTTCTGCTGTAAAATGGCGTTTCTGGCTTTTGTGTGAAATGAATTGGGCCTGCATCTGACGAAGGAAGATATTTGAAATACGAGTAGCTTAAAAGATACTTACGGTTCTCATTTATCTTGTGAACTAGTCTAAAAATTTGATTAGAGCTGTAGTTTTGAAGATATAAACAGATTTATACCACTTTCGAGTGGTATTTTCACACATGTGCTTTCAAAAATTGGGCCCTTGGTGTCGTGGTATGCAAGCGAGTAAATGGGTCGAGTTATGATTGTATTTCAAGTACAGCGATCACTTACAGGACGAAGTTTATTTGGAGAATCTCACTCAGCCGGTATTTGACAGATATCACTCGAAAGTACCAATGGAAAGGTCAATTGAAAAATCTGTGTTTTTCTACTGTTATTTGAGCAGTGTTTGCGCTGCTGTGTTACGGTCAAACTCACACTTAATCGGTTTTATCTACTTAATTTAGTTTGTTAATCCGAATCTTATTGTCCAGTAAAAAGACGACAGCGATTACAATCATCCAATTAGAAATTATTTTGAACTTTGCGTGCAATAATTGAATGACGAATGTATAAATTTTGTAGACATCAAATAAAAGTATGAAGATATTATTATATCTAATTGCAATTAAGGTACCAGCGTACCCAATACGACTTGTTAAGTAAGCATGTACATTGGAGTTCTGCAAACGAGTTCTCCAAAATCTATACAGCCTACCGTTCAAAAATATCTTTCAGTTACATAAGAAGCGTAAAAACGGTATAAGGTAAACCTCCCAATCGTCAACATCAACCGAATCTTTGACTTATCCGCTGCCATTTTTGAACAAAAAAAACAAATATTGATATAACGCCCGAAAAGCACTAGCGTCATTTTGGCGAGGGGAAATACTCTATTATATTTTTTATTCATTCGCGTAACTAATTTGTATTTTCAAATACTTGTCAAAAAATAAGTACCAAGCTCTTTTTAAAAATTTCATTCATTCCCCATTATACATGAACATCCATTAAGCTATTTTCTACACGATTTGCCGGTCAAATGTCACGAATAATAGAAACATCAATCCAACAAAGCCATTATTTAGCGAAAGTGACATGTAAGCACATAATAAACACGGCGCATTTTCAATTCTATTCCTTAGCATTAAAACTGCGGTGGAAGTAGGAGTAGGTAATGTGCAAGTATAATCGCGTGTCAAAAAAATTCGGACGCCAATTTCATTTTGACGTATTACGATTCCACCTTAGAGTATTAAGCCGAACGGAGACGAAATGCCAATACGCATTTCTCGATGGCGTCGCTATTTTCACAGAGAACAAATTACTCTAATACTCTAAGCACTAGGAAATTATTTATATCTTGAAAAAGTAGTCCAGTTTATGTTTTTAACTTGGCTGGATGATTTAAACGTGTTTCTTGACGAGTTTGACGGCTGGGCAGACAGGGTAACACATTTTTTATCTTCATTCTCTTCTTTCATTAATTTGTCATCTTTCAGTTTTTAAGCTGTCACATTTTTTTTTAATAAAATCCGTTGCGTATTTCAAAAGATCTAATCGTACATAAATACATGCGGATATGATTATGAAGCTATTTCCACTATGTACCTACCATCATACTTGTATAAAGAATTACCTGTCCTTTCCTTACCGAGATTATAACCAAAACTTTCATACTCCCTAACTACTAAAATTCTACCCAGTCGTCGACATATTTAAACTTTTGGCAAGAGAACTCTTCCTTCGATGCAGTCGAAATACTCGTAAATGGGTACCTAACTTTACTTTGCTACTCCGCGATAGTGAAGTCAATTTGTGCAAAACAGCCTCGCTCCCGTTGAATATTTTCTATTTATGCAGTTAATGTTCTAGAAAAAACAACAACAACGTCAAAGAAAAAATAACCAAGATGACATGATGGTGATGATGCTGACGTTTCGTTGACTAATGTTTTGTTTTACTTATACGTTATACAACCGTCTGCCAGACGATATCAGCAATGCAGCTTCTATCACAATTAATAAAGGCCGACTGGAAAAGTGTTTTTTTTATAAATATTGTGAGTTTTCTCATTTGCCACTCGCAGAATGGATATGACAAGCTATATTGACTTGTAATGCCTGTTACCACGAACAAACTTAATTTAATTGAAATTCCATTTCATTATTTATCTATACAGTATCTCCAGTTGGTTTAATACTCCAAGATTCCGGCAGACGAGACGGAACGAAACGTTTTAAGACAATCACGCCACTTTCGTTTGATCAAATCGATTCGGGGCGTGTGAATTACTCGGGTGTGAAGTGTACACTTGTTTTATGTAACACATATTCCGCTGATTTCTATTCTAGTTTAAGAGGAAATCGGGTGGCCAATGACCATTTCTCCATACAAATATTACCCTGTTTTTCAATAGATAATCACAATTGGAATCTGTCACTCCGCTGCGTTCTAGTTTTTTTACAATTTTAGAGAACTTAGATGCCAAAATTGAGACGATTAAAAATGTATTATTTAATTTAAAAAAATATAGCGGCATAGCCATGGTTCTTCTTACATTATACCTGGAAAAAATCGGTTCAGTTTTGATAGAGTTTAATTAATTAACTGAAGGCTTCAGTTTCACCTTTCATGCCCTTTCATGCTTTTAGAAATACACCCCCATAAGGCCATTTACATCCTACTTTTTTGCCTCTTTACGCCTAAATTCATATACCTACTCCATTGTTAACCCTTATGGAAATATACACATCTGACCGTTATAATAAAAAAGCAACGGAAATACTTTATTCAAATATACATACATACATACATAAATCATGTCTTAATCCCTTACGAGGTTAAAGTAACGAGACCTAAAGGCCATATTTTTAGATGGAAAAGGGAATCAAAATAGTGACGGGTAGCTTGCCGCATCGCGTATAACATGATTCCTAAGATTTTCGCCCATTCCCTAGATTTACTTCTGCGCGGGAAGAGAAGCAACTGTTACATTCTATGTTTTTCTGTGCTCCCAGACCAGTATGGAAGTAATTCAAATATCTACTTGTCAAAAGTCTCAGTGAGCGGATCTCGTCTTAAGATATCATATAACTTTATATAACTACTGTAACTATTGAGAGTTATGAGAGTGTTATTAATGTGGACGATTAAAATTACCCATGCAGAGACTCTGAATATGTATTGGTGTTTAACACCCGATATAGCGGTCACTTATGTAATGACTAGTGAAGTACCTACGATTTTTCTTATTCATTGATCAAAAAATGATTTTGTAATTAAGCTGGCGAAAATAACGTCCTCGTAAAAAAAAATTGGATGAGTGTTGTTTATGTCAGGATCCTGACGTAGTATTAACGTAAATAAATATATGTTGAATCATACATAGGAATCACCCCGAGGAATCATCCTTGAATGCAAAATACTTTTTCTTTTTATACAAACTGTACAGTGCAATTATATGAACAACCAATTGAATTCAGAATATTATTATATTTTTAAATACCTAATTGTTTTTTTGTTAAATTTAAAGTTATTTAAGACTTCCATACTGGTCTGGGAGCAAAGAAAAAGTTGTTTCTCTTACCGCGCAGATGGTTAAAGCCAATCGAGGGAATAGGCGGTAAGCATAGGAATCATGTCATAGGCGATGCGGCTAGCAACCTATCACTATTTTGATTCCACTTTCCAACTATACGCCCACAGTGTCTTGCTAAACGTGGTCTGTTGGTTTTGTTACCTTAGGCTCTGTCTATCTCGCGGGAACTATACAACTTTCCGGGATAAAAACCAGCTATATTCGTTCCAAATTGTATCCAAGTCCGTCCTGTCGTTTAACCGTGAAGAAGGAACAAACATACACACTCACTCACTCTTTCACATCGTCACATAGTCACAAACTTTCACATCTATATTATATTAAAAATTAAAATTAAAAAATTGAGAATAATCTTCAAAACAACACGATGAATTCTCTGAATCTTGTGGACATGCAGGTACTAAAGTATACCGTTACCTTAATAAAATACTAGCAGTAACACTAACCCTTAAAAATCTATTCCATTTCTAAACCCCCGCTCCCAGACGAGTAAATATCTCGTAAACAACAGCTGTTGCCTAGGATGCACCAGTTCAAACCGTAATAAAATACTAGCAGTAACACTAACCCTTAAAAATCTATTCCATTTCTAAGCCCCCGCTCCCAGACGAGTAAATATCTCGTAAACAACAGTTGTTGCCTAGGATGCACCAGTTCAAACCGTAATAAAATACTAGCAGTAACACTAACCCTTAAAATCTATTCCATTTCTAAACCCCCGCTCCCAGACGAGTAAATATCTCGTAAACAACAGTTGTTGCCTAGGATGCACCGGTTCAAACCGTAATAAAATACTAGCAGTAACACTAACCCCTAAACATCTATTAGACGTATAAAAATCTCAGAACATTTTATCTAGAAAACTGTCAATGAAATTGCTAACATTCCAACAGGCAACTTTCGTCGGCCGCACTACAAACTTGGTATAATTCGCTTCTTGCCATTTCTTTGCCGTTGTCACAGCCTCTAATTCTAGGGCGATAGAGTTGGATATCGACGTATGTGGGTCACCGGGCCGTGGCTAGTTAAGATCGTTAGCGTGAAGGTCAAATTGGACGATTTTCCGCGCTACGATTTGTCCGGCTCGCCGTTCCGCACTGAATATCGGTTAATCGCTTCCAATAAATGATAAACCGGTAATTAAATTATATCAAGGAGCCTTGACAGTGACTAGAGTATTTTTAGGGTTCCGCGACACAAAAAAAATAACCTAACCTAAAAATTTCATTTTAGATTCAAGCTTTTTTACTGTCTGTACTTGCGTTGTCATCCGTCTTACGTATGTGTACCAAATTTCAAGTCTACCGGACCAACCGTTGAAGAGTTCCCTCCTGCGGAGACGATCCTGGCTGGGCCATCAGAACTCCACTAAGAGATTATTGTGCTGTCATCCGACTTACACGAGTATTCAAAATTTTAGCTAAATATATATAATATAATGTAAAATGACAAATACTAATGCATCTATTGTTCACAAAGATATGTGCAAACAAATTGGCCAACAATTTTATCCGTGATCAAATACACTAGGAGTTGAATCTGCCCGTGAGTTTGAGCGTTAGAGTTTCACTCCATCAGAGGGTCTTAAAGGGCAGCGTTTGAACCGGTGCATCCTAGGCAACAACTGTTGTTTACGACTATCAAATGAATCAAGAATTTTTATTTCTTGATTTTTATGTTTTACTTTTTCGCTGCTATGGGTGGTGGTGTAGGGGTATAGCACGCGTCACGGAATGACGAGGATCCGGGTTCGATTCCCGGCCATAGCTTTACTTTTCAGGTTTTTCTATGTGTTCTAATTTTCACTGACATTTAGATTTTTTTTGTTGTTTACGAGATATTTACTCGTCTGGGAGCGAGGGTTTAAAAGTGGAATAGAACTGAACGTTATGACTACAGATTTGATATTTTTAAAGTGGGGTAGGTAAATAAACTTATCTTTGACGACTCCTGTAGGTTTCGTTACTCTAAGTGAGATAGAAGTGAACATGCATAGTGCTGTAAAGGATACCCTAATTAGACTATTTCCTGGGCTTGTTAGCCATTGGAATAAATCTATTAAAAATAACTGCGGAAACGGGTTACTCGTAAATAAAAATAAAATTACTAGTATTTTATTTCTTAAACTATATCCCAACAAGGCACCCAATTAGAGTAAATAATAAAAAAATAACATGGATTGTTAAAATACGAACCCCCATAAAAGTGCAAATCGCGGAGTGATACTAAAAACCGACCTCGAATGGGAAAGGTTTCTTGTTTAACCGCAAAACATGTTTTTGATGGACTTTTTTTTTATTTTATCACATAATTGTTAAAAACAGCGGGCCTAGTAGTACCATGTGAAAATCAAGCAGAGAACTCACAAAATATACCTACATCTTTTTCTATGGCAACAACGTTACATTTTGAAATTTTATTTATTTACATCGTTATTATACATTACTTCCATGCTGGTCTGGGAGCAAAGGAAAAACATAGAATGTACCAGTTGCTTCTCGTCCCGCGCAGATGGTTAGAGCCCATCGAGAACATGGGCGAAATTCTTAGGAATCGTGTTATAAGCGATGCTATGGGATGGGGCTAGCAACCCATCACTATTTTGATTCCTTTTCCCACCTTTACGCCTACAATCGCTAAACGTGGCCTTTAAGTCTTGTTACCTTAGGCTCTGTCTACCCCGTAAGGGATATAGACGTGATTTGCGTGTGTGTGTGTGTGTTATTATACATAGCGCGGATAATGAATTGGGATTGTCTAAAAAAAAATACCTATCATTTTTATATTTTTTTTGTGCAGAATAGTCAATTATAAGAAACCAATTTAAATATTTTCTCATATAACTCGGTATTTTTTTCACTATTAATTATTGAAAGTATTTTGGTTGATGACGTCAGAGTTTCCATTGCCGGTGTTACACATCTGCTTATTGGATAAATTGATCATAAAACGTATGTGAACCTCCGCCATGAACGTCTTTTCTATCTGTGGTGAAGTTGGCAAACTGTCATTAGTATCAATGTCAACATGATTCAACAATAACACAGAAGATTTACGCGATCTTCTCCTATGAATTTTATATTTTCACAATCGTTATACATACCATAACATTCTGCGCGAAGCAGTAAGGTCCATAAACACATACCAGGTATGATCGAGACAAAACAGGACCCGGAAATAAGACAGTAAACTCAGTAGGCGAAAGTAAACCGAAAAACGTAATATTTTCGCTCTCCATTAAAATATTTAGCGTAAAATCTTTCATGTGAGCAAAGCACATCGCTGTGTGGTTACACTCTTGCCTAATTATCTACCGAAAGTGCTTCTAAATCTAAACTATAATACAACAATATGAAAGTAAACGGTGGAAAAAACAAGAATGACAGTAACAAGATTGCCCATTTGCTTGTCATCTGTCATAAGATGAATGAAATGTCAGATTGCGGGTCCAAATTGAACTCCGTAGCATAATACACGCGTAAATAGCATAGAATTTGTAACCTTTGCAAATAAAGTACATTTTGGACCGTCTACGCCATGTCTGGGAATGTCAAATGAAGGTCATTGCTTATTTTTCATGTAATAAATTCTTTATAGCAAAATAAAATAAAGTAAATACAGAAAACGATTTAAAAAGCATTTATCTCGAAATGGTTTTCGATTTACTATACATTGTAAAAAAATAGACAATGCCAATTATAGTTGGTACCTAATACAGTCATGTGCTAAAAATATTAAGTATCAACCTGTTACGGTTCAAATTCATGGTTCAAAAGATAGTTCTGTGACAGACGGACAGACTTACAGCGGAAGGCTATTTAAAAATCTGAAGGCACCTCAATATCGTTTTCAGCTCAAAACTAAACCAAAAACACCGTCGGCTTTTCTTATGTCTTGTTTTAGTCCCTCGGTGTAAAATTTACTATTAAGCAAGTTTTTTTGCACGTGTGAACCGTGACAGCAACATTATGTAATGTACCTACACAGTGTATGAGGGTGTAAATGTCATTTTTACGCACTTGTCCGTCGTGCCAGGTTTCGAGTCAATTCGCCCACTAACTCACATTACAAACATTGTAAGATAAATAAAAGCTTACAAAAAGAGTGCAAATAACGGCACATTGTCTCCTTCCTGTTGTAAACTTTAATTAATTACAATAATCTGCCTGGGATTTAAATAACTGGAATTTTAGGTTAAGCTTATAAGCATTTATTTTCAGAGGCCGACCAAACTTTTGGTTTTGATTTCGGCGTTTAGTTGGTGTCTAAAGAAACTATAGGTAGGAACCGAAACTGGGTTCGTGGGATTCCGTGCGGCCTTCGGGAACAATCGGCTTCGTAGAGTAGCTCATTCAACATCAAATAGAATATTAGATACCTACTCAATATTTTAGATGTACTAAATTAAAAATGTATCGAATATTAGTCTTTAAAAACACAAATTACGTATTATAATGCCAAATTGATCGCAAAGGTTATTTCTTCTAATTTCTTTTTGTAATATTTTTTCGCTAATTCTACTTTTTAATGTCAATCAATCAATCAATTTTTAAAAAGAAGTAGCGCCATCGATACTGTAGACGATTCCGCCAATGTGGAGGTTGAAGAAGACAGTGTCGTTATTTATTTAACCGTTGTTCAGTGGTTTTTAATGGCATTACTTGCATTATCATGGGTTGCGCATAATGTAAGCTAAATTTCATATCATTCCAAAAATGCGTTAGATTTCTTACTGGTAAAATTTGAGCCAAAAACAAACATAAACAAACAGCACTCAATTATGTTTTCGACTTCTTTCACGAACAAGTGCAACTCCGGTCGTAGTTGTTACATGGCCGTTCCATTCCAAATCGGTCGCTAGCGGTCGACTTGGGAATTGGAAAAGAAATTACTAATAACTTACCAAATTAAGCTTCGAATGAAATCTTTCTCGATTGGCTACTGTTTATTTTGTTAAATCTTAAATTACCGGTACATAGCATGGTAGTTAGGCTTACAAATTTGGAGCTGGTGCTGACTTTATGGTAAGACGAGAAATAACCAGTTAAAATGCAACGCCAAATTTACAGATAAAGATGATAAAGATTTTTTTTACCTAATTACAAAATAAACTGACCCAGTTAAACTAAGCAAAGCTGGTATATCAACAGATTGATTGAAAAAGATTCGCAACAAGCTTCGCCAAAAAAAATAAATTTAAAGTACAGCAGATAATGCCTAAAATATTTAAAAACCGGCCAAGTGCGAGTCGGACTCGCCCACCAAGGGTTCCATACGTACCGAAATAAAAATGTATGGGACCCCTTTTTAATATTAGTTTCGTCTCTCCTAATACAGTTAAAAAATATAGCTTAACACGCAAACGAATACAAAGAGCCAAAGTAAAATTTGTAAGCGACACTTAAAATTAGAAAACAGAAAAATCCGAAAAGAAAAGCTGTGGCCGGGAATCGAATCCGGATCCTCGTCATTCCGTGACGCGTGCTATACCGCTACACCACCCATAGTAGGTGAGAGAGCGAAAGCTTAATAAATAGGGTTTTTTTGATATCTGAATCTCAAAAATAACATTATTTCTACAAGAATATGATATAGAATAGGCAGATGTTAAACACATTATTAGGTTAAGTTATGTTGCAGTGCCCTGCAACAGGGTTTCATGTTGGGAAATTTATTAGCTTGTAAGATCCAATGTACACATGAAAGCGATGAATAAATGGCTTAAATGTCTTAAACTATAAAAACCAAATGATGACAATACAATTATCTTTTGAGTAAGCTAACAATTACTTTAATTACAAAATGTTATGTGGTTTGACGACCGGATAGCCTAGTTGTTATAACATGATTGCAAAGCTTTAAGTCCCGGGTTTAATCCTCGATTCGGTCAAATTATGTGAGAGGAGTGTACTTTAAGGGTGAGATCAGACGAGCGAATTTTTTTGAGTTGAGATTCGCTTAAATTTTGTTACATAATTTCTGCTACATTCGATTTTATAAAAAATACTTAAAAATGAGTTGGAATTTTGTATGCATCAAAAATTACGTGACCGAAATTTCGCTCGCCTAGCCTCACCCTTTTATATATGTTTCGAAATTAAAAAAAAAAAAAAAATATTTTTATAAATTGGCTGCCAAGGGCTCTTTAACATGTCCTTTTTCAAACTACCAGTGCATTCGGAAAGACCATCATTGCCAAGAACAATGCGCCGCAAAAAACTTGGCAGAAAGTAATCTTTTCAAAATAAAATACACTAAGAATACTTAAATGCTACTTAAATTAAATACATTTATAAAAGGGATATATGTCCCGCTTAACTTATATTAGTATATAGTAGCGATGTATAAAGTCTCTACTAGTTAAATATACGTATGTGAATAAGTAATATTATAATTTGACGAAGCATAATGTCGGACATATTTATTTATGTTGACGTGAAGCAACCTGCTCTGTGGATTTAAGGTGCAACCACACCGCCGCGTATACGCAGTGACGTATCGTAGGGGTCACGTTTTCTCATTGTTTCTTCATAAATTTTGTTGCGTAAACGCACCGTTAACATTTTTTACGCACCGGTGTGGTCGGACCTTTAGTTTGTATCCTTTTCTTCTATTCCATCAAATAATTTATTTTCATGAAGTGGCTTATTCCCATCTAGCATTAAAAAGTGTATAAAGAAACTTTTGTGTTATACATTTTGATGATTCGGTTTGACAATTAGGATTTACCATAGAGTTTGACCGCAAGTTTTTATGTTTTTTTACAAGTAAGCCGTACAAAAAAAATATGGCATGACCTAATGACTCCACAGTTTAACAAAACAGAAAAAAAGACAAAAGAATATGAATGCGTTGATGTCTTTACTATTACATTTTGTCAATGTCAAACTAAGGTCAGTCATTTGCATACGTGAATCGCATACCAATATCGTATACTTCTTTGTATGATTTCGTATCCAATATAGATTTTTTTTAATTATTTCATGAATTCTAGAGGATGTTCAAAGAGGGCATAGAAAATTAATTGCTTGATTTTTTGAAACGTTGTGGTAAACAATAAAAGTGTGTACCTACCCGTTCAGGCATAGACATTTAAAATATGTTATTTAAAAATAAATGCTTTTTTTTTTCGAAATGACCCAGTTTTTAACACTTACCACCAAATGACAATTGGACAGACCAATGCCGGTTGCGTTTTAAAAAAAAGCTAAATCCGCACTCTATTATTCTACATTCTGATTGTAACCGTTTAAGCTAATCGATTTACCATTAAGAAATAGTTAAACGCACGCCGCGAAAGTGATAGACTCTGGGTGCTATAGAAAGTAGAGCTGTGTCATGTCGGATTATTTGTCCATCTATTCCGCTATTTCTATCGGAATTTCGTAAACTCTACACACCGGATTGCTTAGTGGTTAGAGGCCTGACTGTGAAGCTTAAGGTTCAAGGTTCATAGTAACATAACATTACGGATTTAAGGAAGTATTTTATCTATGGATAAATAAATAGAAAATATACATAAGAATCGTTTGTTATGTGACTTTAAACTCGTCAAGCAATTTTTGAAGCAAGTATTTAACGCATATATTGACATAGAATTTTGAAAAAAAAGTGTGGAAAAAAAACTTAAGTATCCAAATGTGTTACATATAAAAATTACGATCGTGAATTGTTTTTACAAATCTTGATGCTATAATCAAATTTGTTATGTATTTTGAAACTTATTACGAAGTTCGGTCAATGACTTTTATGTGACCTTGCAGGCTTGCAGTATAAAAGACATCAACGCGCTAACTAGTATCGCGTAAGTGTTTTGTTTCTTAAATATATTATTATGAATCATATAATATTATAAGACTCGTGCAGAAGTAGAAAGTGGATATGAGTCATGTCGGTTTTTTTGTGGAATAAAATTCCACTATTTTACTTGATCGTATAATTTAAGGCGGGGACATTCCTGCATTATTTAAGAAATAAGGTAGTCTTAAATATTATGATAAAGACGAATTATGTGATAATAATGATGGAGACAAATAAGGTATTTAGTTGGCCAAAGGTGTGTTTAGGTTATTGGTTTTGTACCAGTGTCGTTTATAAAATAAGCTATTAAGCCAGGTTATAAAAAAGATGAGACATTTTGGAAAAAGGTCAAGTTAGGAGTACCCGAAACCGACGAGCATGTATGAAGAGATTGATGAATGTGGATGAAGCAAAAAAAGTATGTCAGGATCGTAGCAAGTGGAACAAAGTAGTCTCTGCCTACCCCTGTGGGAAAGAGGCGTGACGGTATGTATGTATGTATAAAAAAGACAAGAATAATAATACAACCTGTATTTCAGTATTAACATTAATATTTTTCAAAAAGCAATGAGAGAAATAATATTAATAAATGCTTCTCTTAAGCCTTGAAGGAAACCCCTAATGGTCGGAACAGTACGGGAATTTCTGTATGCGGGTGAAAATCGTGCTTGACCTACTTAAGAGTATGTTTAATGTTTTGTATTCTATATTTACTCATTCATTTAGTAACCCAAAAAAAAAAATTTTTAACTTAATAGTACATTTTTAACTTAGTGAAGTTCCGAATCCGCACTGGGCACTCTCATTCTTTTCATTATTTTTTTTTTAATTTATTTGTATTTGCTACCGCTACTTTCACTATCTGTCACTGTACACTCATTTTCTGTCAGTTCTAACAAAATAATTGATCCCCTCATCAACTGCAAAATTGACTGGTAGAGACCTCTTTACTCTATCATATTACTTTTTGCTTCTTTATTTCTGTACAATAAACTGTTTACATACATACACAGAATACATACACCCTCTGTGGCATGACCAAGTGTTCACTGCCCATTGGACGGACAAGCAAAAATAAACGTAAAACAATCTTCGTATACTTTTTAATGCATCGGTATTATAAAAAGCTGGCGTGTGTAAACACCCTTTCAATACACAGGTCTTAGACCAGTTGACAAGTCAAGGTCCGGACACAAGGCGTTCTTTGCCCTTCTGTGCAATTAAAAAAGTAATATGAACACAAAATTAATTTTTAAACGCAAGCTTTTGTTATACGTATTTTTTAATCCTCGGTGAAATAAAAAGGGGCGGTATAAGGCTGTCTCTGGCGTCGAGCTCTTTAGCGAATAGACGGAATTATAGGCTGTTTTGATACCATCAATTAACTAATAATGTTATCAAAATTAGAAAGCATGTTTTTCTAGTAAAATTCAAATTAATCGCATAAGTAAGTGTTTATAAGCGCAAAACTCGATTATGACTGGATGTTTTTTTTTTGTTTTGTCAGACCAAGGTTTTTATACAACAACTAGCTGTTGCCCGCAACTTCGTCTGCATAGAATTCGTTTATCGCTATCCTGCAGAAATTACGCAATCCGTTCTTAGAGGATGCCTACGTCATAGTAGCTTTATGCATGCAAAGTCTCAGCCCGATCGGTTTAAAATTGACAAAGATTCATACAAACTTTCATCCCCTATTTTATCCCCTTGGGGGTAGAATTGATCAAAATCTTTTCTTAGCGGATGCCTACGTCATAACATCTACCTGCATGCCAAATTTCAGCCCGATCCGTCCAGTGGTTTGGGCTGTGCGTTGATAGATCACTATGTCAGTCAGTCAGTCACCTTTGGGTTATATATATTTAGAAATTAAAAAAAAACTGGATCGGGTCGAAGCTTGCAGGCGCTAGTATAAACTAGTTCAATTAAATAGGAATGCCAGCTTAAGTGTCAGAAGATAGAAATAGCTAAAAATCAAAAAGTGCACCAGTTCTTGGAACATTTTAGACATGATTTATTTCTAATAGTTACAACGTTAACTCCTTTAAGTACTTCCCGCCATTACACGTCATATCTATAAAAACGCTCGTTAAAAGCGACGCTAATATTTTACAAACGTATTTTTCACAACTACCATAATGATCTAAGTGCATCCCGTAGTCATAATAAGACATGTTCTAAAGCCGTACTCCACTCATTAGAATATATTTTTTTCTTGAAAAATGAAATGAAACATATTTATTTGCCTTAAATGTAGTACAAAATATGATGTTACAATTAGTGAAGAATAAGTCAAGTCTCATACATTTAAACTTAAAAAGTCATGCAAATATTATGTTTAAAAAATAATGTAAATTAGATACATGCGTGATTAATGACTGTACCTACTAACAATGAAAATGTCCTTTATTATATTATGTATGTATGTATGTAAACTCTTTATTGTGCAAAATAAACAAAAGAAATACAATTATTGACAAACTCTGAGATAAATGCACAAAGGCGGACTTATCCCTTTAAGGGCTCTCTTCCAGTCAACCTTTGAGTGGATAAAAGGAGTATTATATTAGGGATGGACGAGTGACGATGGATTATATTTTTACATGTTAATTCATTGTATTATATTTTACTTTAATTTATTATATTATATTTTTACAAGTTTTTTAGGGTTCCCTGGCTAAAACGGAACCTTTATAGGCAGTGGTATAACTATAGCCCGTATAGTCTGAGGCCAGTGCTAAATTTATCAGGGAAGTCCTTCCTCTATATAAAAAAGTGTTTGCCACTTCTGTGCTCTAGGCCAAGCCAGTTCTGGAGTCCCGTAGAGCTAGGGTCCCTTGGGATTTTGACAGTCCTGCTGTCTGTTACGACACTGCTTATAGGATCTGTCTGTCTGTGAGTTTTTCAAGTCCGTTTTTCTCAGAAACGCGTCGAGGTATCAAACTAAAATTAATAATCAAGTACGCTAGTAGGCTTGCGTAATTTATAAGACTTAAGGCCACGGTTAGCATGATTGTGGGCGTGCAGGTTGAAAAGGGAATCAAAATAGTGAGGAGTTGCTAGCCGCATCGCCTGTTACATGATAGCTGCGATCTAACACAGCTCTGTTTCATTTATTTAATTAAATTAACAAGTGAACTTATTTAGTCTTGAAAATTTTCATTTGTACTAATAAAATTACTGTCGCTTAGTTTTTTAAAACATTATGTATTGTTTTCCCTTACTTCGAAGTTTTGACTTATTTAATTGTCTTTTTAAACAAAATGAGTGAATGTTTGAGAATATTCCGATTATGTAATTGAAACATTTTTTTCTACTTCAACACTTTTATAGTTATGTGAAAAATTTGAATACTTTAGAAGTACTTTATACACTTCTTCTTTCTTATAGGTACGAATATTTTAAAATCGTCGTGATCTTTTTACGAATTAAACCAAACAACAAAAGGAGCCATAAAAATGAAACGTAATTAAGTCAGTCAGTCGTATCATAATAAAATTGGACATCAATAATTATTATATCTTTAAATATGTTAAGTGATATTTTATATATCAAACTAAACGTTTACGTTCGGAAACTAACAAAATTTAACACGCATTTAAAACCATTTTACTTCCTGGACTAAAAAGTAACCTTTGCTTAATCTATTATGGATTATGTTCTAGTACTTATTTGAAGATTTTGTTCCAGAAATATCCGAACCTTTACACTTAAATAAATTGTTATTATATACCATAATTTATTATGTACTGAACCAATGTCATCGCATCCATCTTTTGCCATGCAACGTTCGGCAAAAGATGCACTGATATACTAAGATTTTTACATAACATAAATCACGTCTTTATCCCTTACGGGGCAGAGCCTAAGGTAACAAGACCTAAAGGCCACATTTAGCATGATTATGGGCGTATAGGTGGAAAGGGGTATCAAAATAGTGATGGGTTGCTATTGCTAGCCGCATCGCCTATAACATGATTCCTATTTTCGTCCATTGGGCTTTTACCATCTGCGCGGAAGGGAAGCAACTGGTACATTATGTTTTTCCTTTGCTCCCAGACCAGCGTGGTTTTTTTTTATAATTATAATAATTTGAATATTCCTAAAAAAATCACACCCAATCCTTACCAGGTTAACTTTACATACACAATGATGTGCTATATTTAACAAGTCATATATCAAATCCTATAATAACAAAATATTGTTTATTAGCGGCAAGTTGTCGCCTAAAGCCAGTGTTGCACGCTGATGGGTTTGACATTTGACAAATTATATTGTTTGTTACTGCATATTATTTACGACAGTTGAGTTATGAATATTTATCACTCAATTCGTATGCGAACGATATGTTACGTGAAAACATGTAAATATAATAATGATGGCTACCTATGAGTTATGTGAAATGCGTTTAAGTAATTTGTTTGGCGTACTGGTGGAATGTTTCCGGGATTATTAAATTTGTGTAAAGTTTTAATTTCTGATTTAGTTTGAGCGAAAGTTGGCTGTTTGTAATAATCCTAACACGTTAAAAAAATTATGATTTTATGTAACTTAGTAATTTTATATCGTTTTTCAATACTTTTACTTTGTAATAACACAATTAACAGTTGCCTCTTAAGAAATCTTTACATTAATGTTTTTCTTCCTATAACGTCATTTTTTATGTGAGTAATATTTTTTGTGTTCGTTTTTTTTTAATATTTAATTAATGTGTTAGTGCTTAAGTTGTAAGTTTACAGGTCGTTTTAACCCATGTAGTGTTAGTTAATATTTTAAACAGTGTTTTGTATAATTTCCTAATAAAACACGATGTTACTTACACAGAAAAATTTTGCACCCAAAAAAATTTTTGCACCCATCTTGCCGACAGTTAAAAATGAAAAGTTGCACTCACCTGAAGAACACGTACAAAAAAATTATCACCGTTTGTATCACTGTTATACACACTACACCCGCGAGCGGCGTCCGCGCAGACAGTCGGCGCGACAGTGGCGCGTTGCGCGCGGCGCTCTGGTTTTTACGCGCATGCGCGGGGTACACTTTCGCCTGTAGGGTGCCAAAGGGTGCAAATTCTCGAGTTGAAAAGGCTGTTGTGGCCGGTATGTCAGTGTAGGTTAATTTCTGCGTTTATCTACATTACCATAAGTTTTATTTTTTTCAATTTAAAGTTTTGTACATACATACACATACACAAATCACGTCTATATCCCTTACGGGGTAGACAGAGCCTGAGGTAACAAGACCTAAAAACCACTATTAGCATGATTGGAGGCGTATAGGTGGAAAGAGGAAAATAGTGATGAGTTGTTAGCCGTATCGCCTATAACATGATTCCTAAGATTTTTCGCCCATTCCCTCAATGGGTTTTTACCATTGGCGCGGGAAGAGAAGCAACTGGTACATTCTATGTTTTTTCTTTGCTCCCAGAACAGCATGGAAGTAAGTGGAAATTTATTACCTACATAATAAAATTTTAGAATATTTGATATCGTGATTAAGTGACTAACAAAGATAGATTTTATCGCGATTTGGGGACTAGAGCTTGAAATAAAATGTTTGATCTGTAATTATTCTCTGAAAAAAAAAAACTCAAAATATTTTGCTCCTTTCTGGTCACCGAAACATACACTCTAGTTTGGGGACTCCTGTCTATTATGTAAAATTTTCATTTCCATGCATTTACTGCTACTTTTCTTTGGATGTACCAGTTTTTTTTTACTTTTGAACAAAATTTTGTTGACTAAGGGCCGATTTTTCAATCCTCAGATAAGCATGGTATGTACGAGCACAATGAAACACCGAGTTGGACTGATTGTTATTTATTGCGTAAATCTGTGGGTACTTTCATACAAATCTACCCACACAACTAGTACATACATAACACTGTCCCCTCTTATATTAAACATTATTAACTAACTATGTTTACATATCCTAATACAAGTGAGGTAGTATATTAATAAAAATAGGATAAATAGGTTTTTGTTAACACTCCAATTTTTATTACATAAATATTGACAGCCTTGTAAAATGGTATTAGTTCGAACTTCCACTTTTTAGTTTCTCTAAACAACGGACGGCAGCCCTACGGCGCAAGCGCTCCTCAGACTTTACCGGTGAACCCGGAGGCGTCCCATATTCATCCTCATTCTCACCTTCACCCTTATTTTGGTCACACACAGGGCCTGGATCCATTATGTCTGTGTCGACGTCCCAGCTGTGGCTGGTGGAGTCATTACTCTCATGGAGCCATTCGGCGGCCCTATCTTGATTTAAATTGCTTAATGAGAATCGTGATGATTTTTTTATATGCAACTGGTCTACGTGTCGTTTTTGCACGCGGCCGTCGCTAGTTCGCACCGAGTACGACACCGGACCCTTGCGCTCGAGCACCACGCCTTCAGCCCACTTGTGGGCGCCGCGCGCGTAGTCCCGCACCAGCACCGCGTCGCCGCGCGCCGCCTCGCGCAGCGGCCGCTCGCTGCGCCGCTCGCTGCTCAGCTGCGCGTCGCGCACCACGGCAGCCGCGTCGGGCCGCAACAGGTCTAGGCGTCCGCGCAGCCGCCGCCCCATCAGCGCTACCGCTGGCTCGCGCTTCGTCGTGCTGTGCTCAGTGTTTCTGTAGGTGAACAGAAATCTACTGAGGGCCGTGCTGTCATTCTCGTTTTCGTATACTGCTTTTTTAAGAACACGTTTTATTGTACGTACAGCGTTCTCTGCGGCGCCGTTGCTGGCCGGATGATAAGGTGCCACTAATGTTTGTTTGATTCCGTTTCGTTTCAGGTATAAACTGAATTCTGCAGAAGAAAACGGTGGACCGTTGTCGCTCACGATCTGCTTCGGTAAGCCAAAACGCGCAAATATTGTTCGAAGGCGTTCTATTATGACTTTTGCTGAAATAGTTTTCACCTTTTCGACCTCGATCCATTTTGAATGAGCGTCGATTATAATTAAATAATAAAAGTTATTAAAAGGCCCTAAGAAGTCCATATTTAATCTGGCCCACGGCTCTGCGGGCCACGGCCACGAGTGCAGCGGCGCGGGCGCGGGCGCGGCGCGCTGCGCGCGGCACGCGGCGCACTGCTCCGCCACGCGCTCGATGTCCGCGTCCAGCGTCTCCCACCAAACATAATTTCGCGCGATCTGTTTCATCTTTACTATACCGGGATGACCGCTGTGTATTTCTTTTAAAATAACTTCGCGCAACGACTTCGGTATTATTATCCTGTAACCCCAAACTAGACAACCTTGATCGATATGAATATTTTCTTTTCGACTCAGATACGGTTTTTCGGCTTCATCATTCGTAGTCGATGGCCAACCGAACATAGCGTATCCGTAAATTTTATTTAACAAGATATCTTTCGCTAACTCTGTTTTAAGTTCTTTAAAACTGAGTGGAAAATTTTCTTCAACAAAGTTTAAAAAGCTACATCCCTCGTCTTCAGTCCTGAGCTTGTCTTTAGGTGCATCCAGTGGAAGACGAGAGAGAGCGTCCGCATGACAGTTACGCGCCGACCTTATAAACTCAATGTCAAAGTCATACGCGGCCAGTTTAACCGCGTAACGCTGCAGGCGGCTCGCAGCCGTCACCGGGATACCTTTATTTTTCCCGAATATGTAGCTGAGAGCCCTGTGGTCAGTGCGTAGAACGAAACGACGTCCATAGACGTACTGGTGGTGCTTGGTGACGCCGAACACTATCGCCAGCGCCTCCTTGTCGAGCTGCGAGTAGTTGGCCTCGGCGGCGCTGAGAGTGCGCGAGGCGCAGCACAGCGTGCGCTCGCCGCCGTCCGCGCCGCGCTGCGTCAGCACGGCGCCCAGCCCGTACGCGCTGCTGTCCACCGACAGGACCAGCGGCAGCGACGGGTCGTAGTGCGCCAGCACCGGAGAGCTGCTTAACACTTTTTTAATTCTTTTAAATGCTTGATTACAAGTTTCGTCCCAATACCATTTTACATTTTTCTTTAATAGATTGTATAGTGGTTTCAAAATGTCACTCATGTTGTTACAAAATTTTGCATAGAAATTAACTAACCCCATAAAACTTTTAAGTTGTGTTACATTCTTGGGAGCGGGAGCTTTGACTATAGCCACTATCTTACTATCATCGGTATGCAAACCGAATTTATCGATTTTATATCCCAGGTAATTAACACAATCTTGAAAGAATTTACATTTAGAGAAATTAATCCGCAAACCGTTTTCTTTTAATCTTTGTAAAACGGCTTTTAAATTTTTCATATGTGTCGCTTTATCTCTCCCTGTCACACAAATATCATCGGCGAACACAGCCGTGGACGGCAAGCCACTCAACGTCTCCTCCATGATTTTTTGAAAATTTTCGGGAATGCATTTGATACCGAAAGGCACGCGCCTGTACACAAACGTGCCGACGTGAGTGGTGATGGCCGTCATCGGCTGCGACTCGTCCTCGAGCACGCACTGTTGGAAGGCATTAGACAAGTCCAGCTTCGTATATTGTTCACCCCCTCCTAATAACGCGAATAAATCTTCAATCCGCGGAAGCGGGTAATGGAAGTCTTTAAGGCGGGGATTAATTGTAATTTTGTAGTCGCCGCATATACGGATTGCGCCATTTGTTTTTATAACCGGGACTATCGGCGTTCCATAATCGGACCTCTCGACCTTATAAATAACCCCCTCTTGCTGTAGCCGGGCCAGCTCGCGCTCGACGCGCGCGCGCAGTGCCAGCGGCAGCGCGCGCGCCTTCACGAACACCGGCGTGTCGTCCTTGAGACGAAGCTGCAGCCGCGATCTGAACGTGCCTAAGCCTTCCGCAAACACTTCGGGAAATTCCCGCCTGAGCTTTTCGGACATTGAAACCTCATCATTAATATTAAAACAGTCGACTACGGCCAATTTTAACTGTTTAATCCACGTCCGCCCCATGAGCGGCGGTCCGCCATTTTCAATTACATATAGTTTAAGATTGGCTGTATTCGCACCGAGCGACACCTGGACGTTCACATAGCCTAGTGTCTCGATGGCATCCCCGGTATATGATTTTAAACATAGCATCTTACTCTGTATAGGTAACTGAGGGAAATGTTTGTCGTAAAATTTTTTAGATACGGCGGATATTTTACTTCCAGTGTCCACTTCGAATTTACATAATTCATTCTGAACAGTCAGAGCTACGTAGTAGGGACCGTCCCCATCACTGCTAACAATTTTGTAAAAATGGCAATCACTATTTTCCGAGTCCGAATCGTTCAAAAAGTACTGACCTTTCGATGACCGCTTGGATGCACTGTAATCCTTTTTACAAACCGCTTTTAAGTGTCCCTTTTCTCCGCACGCGTCACATGTAAATTGTTTATATCGACACCTGCCCTCCGCATGGTTCGTCTTGCCACACCTCGCGCACGGAGGGCGAGGCGCGCTGCCGCCGGGCTGCGGGCCCGCTCCGCGCCGCCGCGCCGCCCCGAAGCGGTGCAAGCCGTCGTCGGCCGCTGCCCCGCCGCCCCCGCCGGCCGCCAGCGCCGCGCCAGCCGGAGCGCTCGCCGTCGCCGCGTGCCGCTCCGCCGCCTCCAACGCCAGCGCCAGTTCAACGGCGCGCTTGTAATCTATGTTCCTTTCGGCAAATAGCCGCGACCGCATCTCTTCGCTGAGCAGTCCAGACACGAATTGGTCGCGTAAATTGACCTCGAGATTCGTGCCAAAATTGCAGGTTTTCGCCAAATGTTTCAAAGTTTGCAGATATGAGCGTATGCTTTCTCCCTGCTGCTGCTTTCTTTGGCGATAGACGTGTCGTTCCGCTATCTCCGATCTCTCGGGTTCCAAGTGCTCTTTGACTAGTTTTACCAAATCGTCGAAAGTCTTGTCTTCAGGTTTTGCCGGTGCACATAAATCACACATAAGTTCATAACACTCCGCACCCACTAAGGTCACTAACGAAGCCACGTGTAACGACGCCTGGATGCTATTTAACGCGATAAATTGTTTTACGCGGCGCACGTATGCATCCCAGTCGGACCCGATCCGAAAACATTCGACACTTCCGAGTGGCATTGCTATCTCTCAATGCAATTATATTCGGTGAGTAAACAAAAATCCAATCCCGTCGCCAGTTGGTATGTACGAGCACAATGAAACACCGAGTTGGACTGATTGTTATTTATTGCGTAAATCTGTGGGTACTTTCATACAAATCTACCCACACAACTAGTACATACATAACAAAGCACTTAACTGACAGATACCCATAGAGTTGTTCCTCGAATAGGACTTATCTGACGATTGAAAAATAGGCCCTTATGTAATTGGGGTTAGGACACTTCCTAACATATTCGCTGTCGCCTGTCAGACCCAAAACTTCTCCAGAGGCCGCAAACGCTCATTAAAATGGCAAAAGCATCGGAAATCACGCATATATGCGTTCCCGATAGTAAACGGTCTAGCTCTAACATCGTTCCGGATTGTAAATTCATGCCGTTCATTATAGAATAAACCGTGGCATAAAAATTAAATCCCAAGGGAATAAGCGTTTATGGAGGATCTAAAGCTAATCGCTTTACACATATCCCGAGGGATTTCCTTCTGAGCAGCATTGCCACTTAGACTCTAGAGGTAGTTGGTTTAGGGTTGCCAACTATTTTAACCGAGTTCAAAAAATGAGGAGTGTGAAGTCGGTGTCTCAGCTCAAATAGTACCCAGCCAAATAGATACTGTTTAAGTATAGGCTACGACTAGTAGGTCCACTTCTAACACGTATGCCATATGACGAAGTTATGATGCGAGCGTGAGTCTTCAAATATATTAAGTAGGTACGTAAGTAAGAGCGGTCACCAAAATATGATTTTAATTTGAAATTTGTATAGTGGCGTAATTAAAACAATTTATTGTGAAATGTATACATTTTGTTTACTTTCACTTTTTGGTGGTTATTTTGAAGGCATTTTGCTTTTTTATCTAAAATATTCATTTTATCAAATACATAAGTATTTTCCAACCTAGAGGTAAGTAAATATAGTACATGGAAAAAAATACTACAACTGATATTTTGATGTTTAACGTACTATCTCACGCACAACAACGACAAGTTAAAGAGTAGATACGTATTTAACAATTCTGGCCGAAATAGTATAACAAGTACATATTTACACAAATACATAAATCACATCTTTATCCCTAATAGGATAGATAGAGCTCTAGTGTAAGTTATCGCATATAAAAACGTCTGGAACACTTTCACATAAACGTCTCAATTACTATGGAATAATTGGCAGCGCCACTTGCGGATCGAAACGGCAACACACTGTTCTCATAGCATTTGCCATTTTAACGCAAACGCAAACTGTCTATACTATACTGTGTACGGTTGGCAACCCTGGTTACGAGTATGGCTCGTTTTAAATCATCAACTTTGAAGTAAGAAATCTAGAGAACGTTAGTATCGAATTTTGTTATTAGTTGTAATAAATAAATAAATGTTTGGTGCGTCTTTATAAATTTGTGCAAAACCTTTATTAAGAGATATATAGCTTTTCTCCGAGTAGTATTTTATTTGATGCATAATGTACAAATAAATTTGTAAAATGAATAGTAATCGGGCGCAAAAAACCAAGTTTGAAATTAAACTAACTGTATTTACACATACATACATACACAGATATCGTCACACCTCTTACCCACAGGGGTAGGCAGAAACTAAGTTCCATTTGCTATGATCCTGACATACTTCTTTCGCTTCATCCACATTCATCAATCTCTTCATACATGCTCGTCGGGTTCGGGTACTCCTGACCTGACATCTTTCCAAAACGTCTCCTATTTGTTCTCGGAACGTCCGTCTAGGCCTTACCCTCCCAGCGCAACCACACTCCCCATATAGAACTGTTTAGTTAGTTTATTTACATCCACATAAAAACAGTAGCAACTAGGCACAGGGTTCTTTAATTCTTTGGAACTTTTTTCATTAGTTACTTAATATTGAACGTACCAGTTTCCAAATTTTAGCTTCGTAATATGTCACGAGCAAATCGTTATATTTGTTTAGAATTTATGAAGACAAAAGATGATCTTTAGTTGATCATTAACTGACAAAAGATGATCATAATGATGAAGGATTACTTAAGCGGCCTTCACCCTTTTGAAAATCCATTCGGACATTGAGATGGAATCGAAGGCCGTATTTAGCTTGTGGGTTGAAAAGGCCTCCTGCCCGCGTGGGAACTATAACTCAAACCTTTTCAATCTGAGAGTAGGTCTGTGCCCAGCAATGGGACGTATATAGGCTGGAGATTTTGATGATGACGTGCTTCTTGAATCCTCCATCCCTGTCTTCTCAAACCCGGGAGGGAACTCTTTTACAGTTTGGTAACTTGAAACAGTTAACAATAAAAAGTAGGTCACTCAGAAAATAAACCTTGGATTAAAAATGTAATGTTTGACAGAGACTTATCATATTTGTAAACCTATAATTGCCTATAATTTTTTGGGGTGCGAGTCGGGTTACCTCCGCGTGTGGTTAAGTTAAGAGCTGCGGTTCGTTTTTGGATCCGTCCGAGGGGAAGTGCAGTGCTTGTTCCGGTGCACCCTGGGCCTGGGCATCGGGTAATGATTTCCTAGCGGTCTCCGAGGGATATCATTATCCGTTGGCTAAGAGCCCGACAGGGGGGAGGGGTCTTTTGACCGTGTTCTACGGTACAACGTTGCCAACATTTTTGTCACAAGATGTTCGAATACTGTATTTATTACTCTGACATTGGCGAAATCATCGCATCGATCGATAGAGCCATATTAAAGAAAGAAGAAGGCAAAGCCTATAATTTTATGGGTAAATATCTTAGGAATCATGTCAAAGGCGATACTGTTAGCAACCCATCACTATTTTGGTTCCCCTTTCCGCCTATACGCCTATAATTGTACTAAGCTAGGCTTTTAGGCCTTGCTACCTTAGCCTCTATCTCGTCAGGGACAAAGACGTAATTTATGTATTTATGTGCGTATGTATCAAAGAAAGAAAAGCCATCTTTAAACTCGATCGCACTAAGATCATTAAACTTTATAAAGCATTAAGCCAAAGACTTAAACAATTGCCCCCAATTAAGCTGATGCAAGTAACGTAACTTAATGATCGGGTAAACACTCAACCACGGGCCCTGTAGTTTTAATAACTCTCATTAACTATTAAAAGATGCATCGTGTTTTTTAAAGTACAGTGGTTCCCTACAAGAATTTTGCTCTCATTGCTAGCTATAAAATACATACAACACATATTATCATTACACATAAACGGATAACTTACGTATAAAAAGTCGAGTGATGCTCGACATGTTTCGGACTATTTCGTAGTCCTTCCTCCTAGAGCGCTCGCCCCGGCGGCAGCGAAACGAACACCTTCGACTTTTTATACGTGAGATATCCGTTTATGTGTAGGTAATGATGATTAAGTCTCACGGTAGTTTCATGTTGAAAACAACACATATTCTTACGTTCTTTTCAATCCTTCTGCTCCTATGTATCTTTTCAAGCGATTTAGCTACTTGGCTGCCGGTAGCCAGCATCGGCTACGGTCTAATACTAATCTCCTTTTAGCCTGTCCTTTTTCATCTTGCAAAACTTACTCCAAATCCTTCACAGTTCACTCTGTGCTGTGGAATCGGTTACCGACCACCATCAGGCAATCTGCCTCCGTGGCGTCGTTCAAGGAGGGCTTACTGGTGGAGATCCCCTATTAGGATAAGTCTAACTTTGTGCATATATTTAATGTATTTTTTGTATGTAGGTATGTATGTCAAATGAAAACTTATTAAAACTATAGAAATGCAAGTGATTATTGACGTATATTCGATTTCTTTTTAATACATTGCAATTTCACTTTAAGTTGCCACAAACGTTTAAGTTGCCTTAAAAATAGTAAATAATATAATCCAGTAAAAATGAATAACTAACAAAAGATAAACGCAGTCGTTCGTTATATGAGAAATGTGTCATACATGTCGTCAATAAGTTAAAACTGTAACTATATCTACATCCACAATCACGCGTAACGTTTCCTTTACGTCTTTATACTCTTTATACCTGGTCTCTGACTAACCTGTAAGCGTGAGGCCCCACTAGTGCGTTGCGTTGCGTTGCGTTGCGTTGCGTTGCGTTGCGTTGCGTTGCGTCGCAACGGATCAACGCATTGTATGTATTCAGCAATGGCGTGCACAGAGTTTTGAAACAGGTCAGATAAAAAATAACTAAAAGCATATACATACACATATCACGTCTGTATCCCTTACGGGGTAGACAGAGCCTATGGTAACAAGACCTAAAGGCCATAGGTTAACATAATTGTGGGGGAATCATAATAGTGATGGGTTGCTAGTCACATCCCTACAACATGATTCCTAAGATTTTCGCCCAATCCCCTCGATGGGCTTTAACCATCTGCGCGGACAGAGAAGCAACTGGTACATTCTATGTTATCTAAGTGTGTTAACTAAAAGCAACTTACCAAAAATGCTGCTTGTTGATTTTGTTGTCGAGTCAGTTAATTATGACAGATGGCAATTACAGGGTAGCCTATCTCTTTTTGTCTTTATGAAATGCACGCGACTGTTTTTCAGAGCATCTTCCACGGAAATATTTGCATTTAATGCTCTGAAGATGCACAATGCGGTGAGCTGTGGCGAACGCAACGCAACGCGACGCAACGCAACGCAACGCAACGCACAAGAGGGCCCCACTCTAAGGGATAAAGACGTGATTAATTTTGTGTATAATGTATAATTATGTATGATACGATTTTCTTCCACGCTGGTCTGGGAGTAAAGAAAAAATATAGAATTTACCGTTGCTTCTCTTCCCGCGCAGATGGGCGAAAGTCTGAGGAATCATGTTATAGGCGATGCGGCTAGCAACCCATCCCTATTTCGATTTCCCTTTCCACCTATACGCCCTTAATCATGCTAAACGTGGCCTTAAGGTTTTGTTACCTTAGGCTCTGTCTACCCCGTAAGGGATCAAGACGTGATATATGTATGTACCTATGTATTAAAACGAGCTTCAACCGTTTTAAGCTCTAATAGCTCCATAGATATAAAACTCCATTATTTTTTTATAATCCTCGTTAAAATACGGTGCTGAAACTACGAGGTGCTTACCACGGACCTGAATATAAGTGGATGACGCAAGTAGCATAGTCTTTCGTGTCATAAAAACTTGGAGCGTCTTTTCTCACATACTCATCACTCTTCGCCCAGCAATCGGGCTTCGGGCAAAAACTTAGGAATCATGTTATAGGCGATGCCGCTAACAACCCATCACTGTTCTGATTCCCCTTTCCATACTAAACACGGCCTTTAAGGTCTTGTTACCTTAAGCTCTGTCTACCCCTTAAGGGATAACGACGTGATTTATGTATGTATGTATGTATCCATCCATGCTTACAAACTTTCGCGCTTATAATATTAGTAGGAAGTAGGATGGAAATATAATAATCCAGTACTGTCGGCGGAAAAAATATATATACAGCTTATTTGTGACTGGAAGTTGATCTATACAAATTAAAGTACACAGGATTAAAGACAAAGTAGCTCGTAGAAAAGCTACCAAGTAGCCGGCACCATGAGGTGAACTAACTACCATAAAATGCATTATAAAACTGAAACCGGAAAATACTGATCATCGAACCCCAACTCTGTTGCGTAATTGCTCACACGCCCCAGGTTCTTTATTAGCGAAAATGTAGTTAATCTAGAGTTAATCTGCTTAATGTGTACAATAATGGCGATTATTGAGCAGGCTCCTGGTTTTACTGCCAAGGCCGTAAGTATTTACAATTTTTAAATATTAAAGTCAACAACCAAAAAAACAGAAAGATTCTAGAGATAAAAGTTCACCGTTGTACTATTCTCTGTCATTACTACGGAAAAAGGGGGGTGTCATAAGTTTGACGTCAATGTCTTTGTGTGTGTGTGTTTGTGTGTGTGTGTGTTCCTTGCGGTGGTTTTTAGTCATACATACATACATACATACATACATTACGGGGTAGACAGGGCCTAAGGTAACAAAACCTTAAGTTACCTTAAGTTAAAACCTGTGTTTACATAAAAGTTTATGGATTATCTATACTTCTATACTAATAATATTATAAAGAGGAAAAATTTGATTGTTTGTTTGTTTGAATTGAATAGGCTCCGAAACTACTGGACCGATTTCAAAAATTATTTTGCCGTTAGAAAGCTACATTATCACTGAGTGACATAGGCTCCTTTTTACCGCGGGAAAACACCTTTTCCTACGGGAAAATTAATTTATCGCGGGCGAAGCTGCGGACGGAAGACTAGTGTAGTATATTTTATCTGTGTATCGTTTCGTCAGTCACAGACGGTTCTGGCTGAAAATCAGTGCTGCAGTCTAACACCTCAGCGAAATGCTGAGCCAGCAACCGTTTCACTTTTGCGAAGACACACTCAACGCTGAGCATCTATTTTTAATGTCGGCGTTTTTTTCTTGTTTTTTTTTTTGCTATAAAATTGTGTATCTCTTATACTTGTGTGTCTTGCAACAAGGAATAAATGTCTTCTTTCTTTCTTTCTTTCTTCTTAAGGCCACGTTTAGCATGATTAAGGGCGTATAGGTGGAAAGGGAAATCAAGAAGTGATGGGATGCTAGCCGCATCGCCTATAACATGGTTCCTAAGACTTTCGCCCATTCCCTCGATGGGCTATTACCATCTGCGGGGCAAGAGAAGCAACTGGTAAATTTTATGTTTTTTCTTTACTCCCGGACCAGCATGGAAGATAAATAAATAAAATCCATTTATTTCGGACATAATCCATAGAGGTTAGTTACATACAAAAACACAAGTGGCATTAGTAGGTAGGACAGCTAAAAAAGAAACGTTTAATAAATAATACACGACTGCTCATACATTTATTCCACAAACAATAAGGTCGTCGACACACATTTTTGACATGATGGCTGTATCGATATGAATGCCCTCGACTGTACCTCCAGTTTCCTCCATAATAATAAGTTTGTGGTTTGTGGTCACCATTAAAATTCATTAACCAAAAGTTCCAAGACATTCATATTTTATAATAAATAAAAAAGTTTTAGCGTTTAATAATTATTTTAGAGTAACTGTAGCATTTGATTTCTAACAGCTTTAAATTAGGCAAAAAAAGTAGCGAATTACCTTGGCAAATAAGTTAAGTCATAGCTCGGTATTGCCATACTCCTTTCAGACCTAAAGAATCCATGTTAATTGAAGAAAAAAACTAATATTCAAGAATAAAATCTATGAAGGGACTCGCGTTTTGACAGCTCGGATACGTTCATTGATAGCGTCAATTACCGTATTAAAAATCATAGCGAACATAATTAGGATCAACGGCGGGAAAAAACCAGGCCAAGTTCTTGAGTAATAAAAAACATTAATACTCTTATCGTGGCTTGCATGTCTGTACAGCCTGACACACTCTGTTTAACTCTGATCTGATCTTAAACTTCTCTTTTATTATCTAATTAGAAAAAATACTTGTCTCATTAAAGTTTTATTGGGAACTATGACTTTGGCGTGTGACTTTCCGCAAAATCTTTCGTTGCATAATTATGTATGAAGATTTTTTTTAAACAAAGTAATTTGAAAATAAAATACTTAAATATTATGGTCATATTTTACTTTAAGTATTGTGTAGGTACTAAATACATAAAAACTGATCAAGTGTGAGTCGTTTTTTTATTTTATTTGTTATTATTTTACATAATTCCGCCCATCGTAATAGGTACATAATCTCTAAAAAATGGCTCATTGACACCTGTGAACACTAAAAATATAGGTAGACTGTAAATTGAACAAAAACTGTTCCTTACAAACAACTGAATGGAATTGGAACGAACATTGTCTCTTTTCCATTTCTATACGTCTTCTATGGTAAGCAGAATGCTATGTTAGTGACATAACGAAGTACTGTCAATCAATGGCATAAATATATTTATGTACGGTCAAGTGCAAAAATAAGTACCTATCGATACGAACTTCATCAAAATATGTCCCACGATCTTATTACGCGGGTGTAAGGGTGTATGGTACTTATGTTTGCACTTGACCGTACATATATTTATGCTATTGATTGACAGTACTTCGTTATGTCACTAACATAGCATTCTGCTTACCGTAGAAAACGTACAGAAATGGAAAGGAGACAATGTTCATTCCAATTCCATTATTACATATTATTACACTTGACTGTACGATACCAAGACGTCAAAAACATCTATACACCTTTAAGTCACAAACAATAAGATCGGTGACACATATATTTGACATGATCGCTGTATCGATATTTATGCTCTCGGTTGTACCTACTATCATCATTTTATTATTAAATAAATAAATAAATAAATAAATAAATATTAGGGAACAATTCACACAAATTGACCTAGTCCCAAAGTAAGCGCTAGTAAGGCTTGTGTTATGAGTACTAGACAACGATAAACATACTTATATAGAGAAATACATACTTATATAGATAGACACATCCATGACTCAGAAACAAATATTCGTGCTCATCACACAAATATATGCACTTACCAGGATTCGAACCCGGGACGCTTGCTTCGCTGGCAGGGTCACTAGGTACCAACTAGGCCAACCGCGTCGTCATTATTAGTCCTCAAATTACGAAATTTAGTCATAAATGGTTTTATGTATTTTGTTTGTCTGGTACAGTCATTTTTGTGATATATCGGATTCTGCTGTCAGATAGGGAATCGTGATGCGTCTACGCATCAAGAAACGCACACTCGCTACAATATCTAAAAAGTCTTATTCTACCCTTGTGCTTCGTTCATAAAGCAACCTTATCAATAACACCATAACGTTCATTTGCAGAGCACAGGATGCAAGTGGTTAGTAAAAATAACATTTGTCATGGCTTTATTTTGTTGCAAAGAATCTAACACGAATCAGTTTCTAAAACCCATATCTGTGGCAATAATTTCTGTAAGCATGTTCATATTTAAGTCATATTAAATACATAGAAAGTTAAAAATGTGATACGGTGCTATCATAAAGACGCTGTTAGACTTGAGCACTCATTTTTAACCGACTTTAAAAAAGGAGGTTTTATGTTCGACTATGTATTTTTGTGTCAATCAATTGTGGAACAATTTTCAAAATTCTTTTTTTATTTGAAACATGTTGGTTGTTACTAAATGAGGATCTGATGATGGGATCCTGGAAAAATCGAGGGCCACCCTCAAATTTTATAAGCACGCATTATAGCGATTTTTGTAACAAAACATCGAGTATTCACAGGGCTGTCTTTTACCTGTCGGGGCCCTGGGCACAGTAGGATAAAGAAACCCCCAAGACTGTGATCAACAAATGAAACATACACTGTTTCTTCAAATTAATCTGGAATACTTCAGGTTGGCTTAGTTTGACTAATCCATCATCACTTTGTTACGTCTTAATACTATGTTCAACTATGTGACTGTTCGTTGCCTAAATAAATTAAAAAAAAAAAAGATCACTACAAAAAAAAAAAATTTTTGATTCTAAATTTAGTCCTGCCTGTGACGCGGTTCACTTTAAAATGTCCTGACCTGATGAAACATTACGAAAATTGGGTTTATAAGAGACCTTATACAGACAAGTCACAGGGAATACCTACATAATTTTTAGTTAGGGAGAGGTTTTCGAGAGCTTTTACCCTGCCAATGCGAACTACATGTTCCATCTTGCACTTATTACTAAATACAGCTAAGAACACGCGGAAGCTTTTGAAATCAAAATAGTGTAAATACCACAAAGCAATGAGCCGTGGCCTGAGCTTAGCTATTTGCAGGGGCACATAAGTAGGTACTATAACTCTCAAAACAAGACCTGATAGCAAACATAGCTGCTCTTAAGGTAAAGACAAAACATAGAAGAAATTATATTTTACACGTAACTATCACAAAGATTTTCGTGCGTAGATTTATGTTATTGATTCAATTTGATCAAAAACCACTGAGGTAAAAACTCAAATATCCGACAAACCCGTTAAAATGACAATTTGTCGTATTATTTTTATTTGGATGTAAAACGAATAAAAAGATAAACAAATCAAGCTATTAACTAAATTGAAAACGAATTAAAAACTAAACTAAAACTGATTTACTCTGTGTTATTTTTCGCTTCAAAATTTTCCAAGCAGCGGAGGGACATTTTTACAAAATAATTAAGATCAACTTAAAACTATTTCCTCCTCTTACGGACACCACAAAAACAATCCCAACGATTTTATCGGGCTTGCAAAGCTTTACTTTTGCAGACAGTTTTATTGCCAGAAGGTCTAATTTAAAAATAAGCAGGTACCAGCGTCTGCGCATACAGTTGGCTGTATTAAAATAATTGCAGTGCGATTTGCCGTTCATGAATGAAACATAGAGTCACGATTCTGCAATGATAAAGGCGAACGACTATTCTGGGGCGAGGAAAACTTTAATAAAACTGCAAAAGGAATGTAATCGACGACGCTGTTGGCCCAGTTGGTAGTGACGACCCTGCCAGGGAAACAATAAGCGTCTGTATTCGGCGTAAGGGACAGAGCTATATGACTGTACAGCTGTGTTCCTTACGCTGGATAGAATTTGGCACGGATTAAGCGATCGTGGTAAACTACTTTTAAAACTACTATTTGTACATTAAAAATGGAATATTTGCAGTGCCCCTACAGGGTTTGATCTTGTATATTGTATCTTGTATCAAAGCAAATAAAAGTTTGAGTTTGAGTTTGTGGTTCGTGTCCTGTCACGATCGCCAGATGATGTGGATTGAAACTCAAGACTTCAAATTATGAAGATACACCAATTTATGCCAGAGCAAATTTTAGGCATACAAGTACAAAGTTATTTCCATTACTAAGGCAACTATTATAATAATAATAATGCTTTATAATAATAATGCTTTATTGATTTAAAGATGTTTTACAACGCGTGTCACAATAACCCCCCTGTTCGAATGGTGGATTTTTCTGTCTATTTAGGTAAGAGTGTGTTTCCCATAACATAAGCCTTTCTAGCGCTTACTTTGGGATTAGCTCAATTCCCTGCTAATAGACTAGAATAGAAATAGACTACCCTTCCCTTTCTAGAACAAACAGGTAGAAAAGAACGGGTAATCTAAATCGCGCGCGACGCAACTCTTCTGCGTGTTTAGCAAAAAACGGCCCAGCAGTTTGTAGTATTTAGAGTTCAGCTCTATGCCCAAATGATTAAAGCATGATTAGATTACTCGATTAAAGTGGGGTGTTATTTAAATTTGTAACAAATTGATTCACTTGCTCAAATACAAAAGGTACAACGTTGCCCAAGTTTTGCTGCGGTTAAATACGAATTAACCAGAATAAGCCCACCGTAGTAGTTGATCCGATATCTTTGTTACCCATTCATTGAGTCTTCACTTTCATCCGACTCCATTAGTTTCAATTACAATGATATTAGCGCGATTTTTTTATTTTTTCGACAGAGATAAATCGTATTAAGGCCATTTAGCTAGTTCGCTCTTGGTGCAGATTAAGCAAATAATTATTTTGAGGATCGTCAGTGTACATTGGCATAAACAAGCTTGGTAAGAAAAAGACAAGATTATGGTAAGAAAGAGACAGTAGTTTTACTATTGTGCATACCTACGTATTTTTATTTGGTTTATCTTAAAATTGATTTTAAATGAAATAAATAACGGAAAACCATCAATCATTGCAAAATAATTGGAAGAGAATTATGTAAGTATTTCACACTGCACTGTTCCAAGCATATAACTTTTTTTTAAATACTTCGCAAAATAATGTTTTTTTACTCATGTAATTTACTCATGGCGATTGACGTGTAAAGTTTAGAGACACACAAATTCATGTCATCAAACAAATTTCAATAATATTTTGGCATTAACACCTTGCGACAAGGTTCTATCGTGGCTCTAGAATCAAAGTCCGCGAGTGTACGTTATGGCTAATGTGAAAACTGGTGCGGTTCCGCTAAAGGTAAGTAAAAAACATTAGCGCTCCGAAAACTAAGATCCATCGTTTACATAACGCCTTATTAAAAAACTTCAGACACTTCAAATAATTATGTCGTAACAATTGTGTTAATTTTACCTCTAAAAAATAATCGGTTGGAAGTCAGCGCCTTTTTTTTGCATTACGTCTCGATTTTTAAGGTTCCGTACCCAAATGGTACAAAACGGGAGCCTATTAGGTACTAATACTTTTGTGGGGAGTGCCACAATAGAGAGATCTCTCTCCAGGCAGGTGTTATGCCTGGGGACCGAAGTCCGAAGGAAGAGAGTTGAGAGTTGTATTTATAAAGCCGCATTGAGAAACTTCGTTAGCGGCATGTAGAACGATGTGACAGCTGTCATTAGAACTGGCGCTAGCTACTCGTGCGCCGTAGTAGTCATGTAGAGGCCAACTAGGTGGCGCTAAGGTCGCTACACTCTTATGTCCGTCTGCCTGCCTATCTGTCTGCACACACGGATAGCGAGACAGTTGAAATTTTCCCGCTGATTTATAATATAAGAATTATGTCAGGATCGTAGCAAGTGGAACAAAGTAGTCTCTGCCTACCCCTATGGGAAAGAGGCGTGACGGTATGTATGTATGTATAATATTTTTTGCTGTAACAACAAATACTAAAAATCTAGCTTTTTCCCGTCTGTCTGTCTATGTAAGTAACCAATATAAAATGGCCTCACATTAAGTTACATTTTGCTTAAGAGCAGTAGGCTTATTGTCCAACCCGCTCGCAATCGCCATCGTGTTCATTTTGACAGTTCATGTATGGGCTGACAATTGGCATCGGAATCGGCTAGCTGTCACATTCATACAAGAACTGTCAAAATGAACACCATGGAGATTGCGAGCGAGTTAGACAATAAGCCTACACTTACACTGGATTTTCATTAGCTTGCTGAATTTGTACCTACGGGACCCTCAGTGCACGAGCCCGTCTCGCACTTGGCCGGTTTTTTGTGATGACAAGACGTGTTCACGTGACAATGTCCGGTGCGGGTGTTTAGGCTTTCTTTTTATGTAATTAGTTAGAGGAGTGTAAAAGTGTAGTGAATAGGAAGTGCGTATATAATAGAGCTGGGGATTGGCGGCATTCTTGACTAGTCTAGTCAGTGAGTTAGTATCACAAAGATAAAATTAAATTTCGTCTTGGCGCAGGCACTACCGTGCCCCCAGATTTAATCCTTTAGTTGAAGTACCTACATTGTATTACAAGCTTACTCAAATTTAGAATCAAAAATTTATAAAGATAGCCTCATTACAAGCTTTTATTTTCGCAATACCATATCGCTTACCATCAGATGGCCCGCTTGCTTACATTTTTAACATACAAACATTGCTTAGGTATAGCTTTAGTGATTCTCAGAATGTCATTCAGGTTTGTCTTGTTGTCTCACTCACTCTTATTGGTTTGATACTTGAATCGGCCGATGGCACCCGAAATACGAATGGTATTCTAAGAGCTCACGGACTGTAAACTTGTGTTACATGGATGACAATGTAACGTCAGAAAAAAAACTTGTATTTCTATAACAAAATGTATTTTTATGTTAAAAACTGGGGGCTACTTGGAAATTCGATTTTCGAAATTCGTATCTCGTCTTTCTCACTTTCAAACTAACGAAACGAACTTCGAAAATCTAATTTCGGAGTAAGGCCTGTCTTTTACTCAACTGACGCATTTTCTCTTAATATAATGGACTGAAATCACATAAATAAAAGGAAAAAACTTTTAACATTTTCAATTTACTATTTAACCAAAAATTACTACACACACATTCACATGTACACAAACAAGCCGAATTTCAGCTTAGAGTCGGATATAAGCGTATAGGCGAAATAGTAACAGAACGCTATAGTCACTATGGTCCAAATTAGTCTGCAGAACCAGATGCATCCTGCATCGCAGCAGACGGGCTTGTGGTCGCTGTTGCAAGGCTCGGTGCACTGCACACGGCAGTGCGTATGCTTCAATCTCAACGGTTTGTTTGGAGGTCTAGAAAATTAAAAAGAAGAATAAATAACTATTATGTCACTAGGGAGAAAATGATGTATTTACGGCGAGGCGTACATTGAATCCAGAATGTAGCGAAGGTTTCTACAATAGAAGCGCATAGCATAGCGAGGAATTCTAAAGTAGAATCTTGAGCGTAATGAATGATTCAAGTGTTAACGCCTAAGATGAAAATAATTTGCTCCTAGCATTAAGAAACTTTCAACATGAAACTACCGTGAGACTTAACCGTGTTTGTTTCGCTGCCGCCGGCGCGAGCGCTCCAAGAGGAAGGACTACGAATTAGTTCTAAACATGTCGAGCATCACTCGACTTTTATACGTGAGTTATCCATTATGTAATTATGATTAAGAAACTTGAATAAAAAACAATAAATTCTAAATATAATTAAAGAGCAATCAGCATAGAAAATGGCTAGGTTTACAATAACACAAAGGTGCCAAATTTCAAAGGGTAAACTTTTTATTCCGACAACTGTAAAGTGATCAAATCTCAATTACTAGATTTGACCGAAACAAAAAGATAAGCAAGGCAAGTTAACTGAAAGCTACGTCTTCGCTCACACTATTGTCATTACTAGCTCCTGCCCGCGACTTCTTCCGCGTAGAATTCGATAGTTCTGCATTAATTATTTACGTTGGGACCTAGGCAGCTACGACCTTTGACATGCTTATCGCTATCCCGCGGGAACTATCTAATTTTCCGGGATAAATAGTAGCCTATGTTTCAATCTAGGGTACCAGCTATCTCCGTTCCAAATTTTATACAAATCCGTCCAGTCGTTTCAACGTGAAGAAGGAACAAACATACACACTATCACATCGTCACAAGTTTTCGCATTTATAATATTACTAGGAATATAATAGGAGAGAGAGACGGAAGAACTTTAAATTTCACAGTAGCTCCCAGGGATTGTAATTTCCTTTCAATTAAAAACGGTATTAATTAAACTTACAGCTTAGTATGTACAGGAACAATATGAGTATTCATGAATCAATTCATTTTAATTTTGAGTAAACCATGTTCCGTCAGCCATGTATCTAAAATATAAAAATATTCGATTATAACTTTATTGCCGTCTTTAGTTTTATTCGAAGGATATCCTGACGCTTATTAAGGGCGTGGTTTTTCTTCGCCTATAAAGCAACAAACAAGCAAATTGGCTTACTTCTTAATCGTGTCGTATCGGGGGTTGTAAGAGACGTAATTTAAGCTAGCAATGTACAAGAAAAAGTGGAAGAACAATATCAATACAATAGCGAACGCAAAAAACTCAATATACCACAGGGAACTTGTGAAAATACCGCTGTATTTTGTCATTTTTGAAAAGTCGTGGCCGCGCTGTTATCGTGAAGGAACACTACGAAAATGAAACGCCGAAATAAAAATAAAAAAACTAAGGAGTTTTTATCAAAGTATCTTGTCTTTGGTATTTAATTAGGAAGTCGAATCTCGTATCGTCCCGTCTCTTTAACACTTATGGTGTATAATAAGGGAAAGAGAGGAACGGTAGCGCGCTTAGAATTTTGCATTTGATAGTAGGTAAATCTGATGTAGCATCATTGTAGCATAGAGACGTCAGTCAGACCACACACTCCCTGAAGCTTTATTCTCGTCGTCTCCTCGTCCACCGCGTCCGTCTGTCTGTTCAAGATAAACTGAAAACTACTGAACAGGTTTTCATGCGGTATTCACCTATTAATAGAGTGATTCACGAGGAAGATTTATGTATCTAACTTGTCAAGGTTTTGTGTAATTTGGTTGAAATACAATGATTGGAAAATTCAAACGGCCTGGGTTATAAATTTTAACTGTACGCGTACGACAATCTTCATTGGATGACATTGATCAACGGCATTGAAGAATTTTAAACTTATAGAGAATCATTATGAACTAATGCCTCAAAACTAATTATTTCAATTAATGGGTTAAATAATAAATATTGATTTTATACTTGCCATTGCATTTGCCTATAAAATGATTACGAGCAATGTAATAAAGTTAATTTGTGATACCATAATAAATTGGTAATTTTAGTGGCTTGGTGTACCTACCTACTCGGTGAAATAATCAATTTGTTTTACATTTTAAGAAAGATTTCAGCGAATTTGCAAAGAGGTGACCTTCGGAAAAGTTTTATAGTGTAACTCGTCTATTACTGATTTCCGGTGAAAGAAACCAGCGCGAGGAAATCTAACCAACAAAGCAGTTCAATAGTGCAATCCGCACTAGGCCCTCGTGGGAACTATTAAAGGCTATAATAGCCCGAACCCTCTTTTGAAACGTACCTACAAAGGCTAGAAGTAGATAGATACTTAAATAAATGTAAAAAAAGAAGTTTCAACAGAGAGAGCCAGTCAAACATTGTTTCGGTACGTTGAAACGGCTAAAAATATCTATAGATATCCCAGACGGATGTATAACAAATTGAACGCGTCTAAATAATAAAAAAAAATCAATTGGCAAGCTAGTATTGAAACAGTTTAGTAAAATTTTATTTCAATTAAACTTTTTGCAGTAGGATGTCCGCATCGAGAGTAGGTATGTACCTAATCACTTTTGAATTACTCCATCCAGTGAAAGCAAACGCGCAATTTCTTTTTTTTGTCTGTGCGATTTTGTTTTTATTTCGCCTGCGTCTGCGCCATTGTGGAAACATGTGCCTACTTTCATAAGTTAGTCACATAGGTCTACGCATAGGTACGCATACCGTAGCTTTGTATAGTTCTGGGAGTCTACTGTCGAGTTCGTATAAGTACCTACTTACTTATACATATATAATTTTTACATAGGGAGGTAAGGTACTTTACCAATTTATTATCACTACATAGTATACAATAAAGTCGCTATTCGCTATCTGTCTGGCCCTATGTAGGTATGCTTAGATCTTTAAAACTACGCAACGGATTTTGATCCAGTGCTTAATAGGTAAGTAGTAAATAAATATTTCGTTTGGTGATTCGTAAAAATGAGAAGAACTTACAAGATCACCGGCGACAATCTTGCCTAGTACCTAGTACCTAATACCTGCATAATTAATGTAGTCAAATATTGTGAAGACACTGTAGACAGAGCTTAACTTAATTAAAAGGGGTCGGCATTATTTACTTGACAAAACATGGAATAACAACCAGTTAGTTCAATTTAACCCTTCTTCTTCTTGATTGTGGCGTTACAAGTCGTTATAGCGAGGACAACTTCGCCAATGTCGGTAAAAAAATTTAATTATAAAATCTTGTGACAAAATGTCGGCAACGTTGTACGGTAACACGGTCAAAGACCCCCCTACCCCCCCTGTCGGGCTCTTAGCCAACGGTCAATGATATCCCTCAGATACTGCCAGGAAATCATTAGCCGTTACCCAGGGTGCACCGGACCAAGCACTGCTCTTCCCCCCGGACGGATCCGAAAACGAACCGCAGCTCTTGTTCACACGTGGACGTAACCCGACTCGCACCCCAATTCAATTTAACCCTAAAAGTAATGTTTTAAGCGGAAAAAGCTAAATTCAACTGAACTTCATGAGTGCATCGATTTGATACAGACAGCGGTAAAACTAGTGCCTGAAATGGATCAGCAACTAATAAACGTCACTGTGACATAATATCACAGCTGGAGCTATTTCAACGTGCTTATTTTCGTTTCACGCAAAATTATGGCACAGTTTTAAATTAACTATTAAACTAGCCACATGCAGTGACTTCAAAAAATGCAGTCTCCAATTGTTTTTCATTACAGTACTTTTTTGTAGGACAATATTTTAACCAATCGTTTGAGAACGGAACGGGATGCATAGGCGACTTATTCGGAGATTGAGTTATTTCGAACGTAGTGATAGCATTTTGACATGTTGAACGGACAAGAATGACAAATCCATGATTTCATGGAGTTAAAATAGTAATATATTTATCGAAAATGTACCATATTATTCGATACAATTCTCTAAAAACAATCTCCCGTGCGGCTTACTTAGTGAAATTAAAAGCGGGAGCCATTCCATCAAATAATTAAGTGCCAATAACTCAGTAACCGACGTGATAAGTGAAATATAATAACTTGCACGTCGCGCTATCGTAAGCTTCTTAGTGAATTTATACCACTAGTCAATTAAAGCTAAGGATCAAGAGTGAATAAATTATGAGATAATATTGAACCAAGTTATGTACGACTACGACTTGGAAGAGAGAAAAATGAAAGGCTCTCTTCGAGATTGGCGGAAAGCCTTGAGGACACCAGCGACTTACAGAGTCGGCAACGCAGTGACTTTACAACCACGTTTCATTTTCCTGGTCGCGATATGCGGCGTGTTTTTGTTAATTATGTTCTACTGCAACTGGTGGACGAGTGGTCAGACCCATCCTATACAAAATTGGACCAGTGTTTTGAGGCCATATAATGCTACTTACCCATTGACTACACCGGTAGTATCCGGAGATGTAGTGACGTTTAGAATCGGTATAGTCACTGATTTAGACACTAATTCAAAGAGTACTTCACAATCTAATACATTCCATAGTTATTTTAAGAAGGGGTCACTGAGCTATGACCCAGTGCAAAAGCAAGTCACAGTGACATGGGACAGTCAACCTGCAACACTTCTTTCTTCTACTTATTCCCATAAAGGTAGAGGGATGGAATTGTCTGAATTGATTGTATATGATGGAAGGCTTTTGACATTTGATGACCGTTCCGGCATGGTAAGTTAAAATCACATTTATTATAATTATTATAATAAAATTTTGCAATGAAATCTATCTAACTAGCATTTTATTGGTTTTCCCTATTTTTAAAACAATGAAAATCATACACTATTTTTAGAACAATCAGATTCTAATTCTATTCACGGTAATTATGTGTATGAGTTCTACTGGCTAGCAGTTCAACCACAATCAGATCGGTATCCTCTCATTAATTGGCGAAGTAAAGTTTTTGAAAGAGTTGTAAATTATTATTTATTTGACAGTAGACAGTTTTTTTTAGCCTTTAAATAGCCATTACATCTCACAAAATTAAATGTCACTGCCAGAAAAAAATATAATTGGAATCTCTTCAAAAAACTTTTTTTTTGTGTGACTATGCCAGCCTCATTGGATGTCTCTTGGGTCAGATTTTAAAACTTATTTATTTAGCCAATTTTTGTACAAAACGTTGTGTTTACTCAACAACCATCCAAATTTTCGGATTAATTATAGTTGTGATATAAGATTGAAATAGATATTATTTTGCTTTGTATAATTTTCAGGTATTCGAGATTCTGAACAACAGAATGATACCATGGATCATACTTGTGGATGGCAATGGTCGTGTGGAGAAAGGCTTTAAAAGCGAATGGGCCACAGTTAAGGATGAGATCCTCTACGTCGGCTCCATGGGCAAGGAATGGACCACAGCCAGTGGTGACTTCCAGAGCTATGATCCTATGTGGATCAAGGCTGTCAATATGCATGGAGAGGTATTTATTTATTTATTCATTTATTTATTTCATTAAATTTCACACTATGACAGTAAAACCAAGGCACTGTGAAACTAAGTCTTACAATATACAACAATACAAACAAAAATAAGAGAAACTTAACTAGAATTTTACAGAAGAAGGCAGCTCATCCGTATAGGTATATATTTTTGAATTATCTAAACCAGTGGTACTCAACCTTTTTTTATACGGGCCACAAGCAAAAATTATTTAGGGGTAGGTTGTAGACCTCTACCTACCTAGGTAACTCAAGGCGGGCCAATCACAAGGGCCGGGCGGGCCGCAGGTTGAGTATAGCTGATCTAAACCTATATATACAAAGGTTCTTGTATTGATTGATCTATAAATGCAATGCTACTAGCAAATACTACTAAGTTTCCTTTTGTAGCATAAGAATGGACTCTAAAAACGGTTTGAATGAAAATCTCATACAATAGAAAACTAATCCTATATTTTAATTTGGGGGTGATTAGTTCCTAATGCATAAAAAAATGCATTGACTGAATGATTCACCAAAATGCAACTTAAACTTTTAAACCTTGAAAGCTAAACTTGCATAGAAACTTCCTTTAAAATAAATAGAAGGAATAAGAATGGAATTTGTGACTTACGGGATGAGTTCTGCTAAAATAAATTATGGGTATATTAGGTAGTAATAAAATAAATAAATAAATGAGTAAAATGATAGTAGGAAATTCCTTTCCGTTTAGATTGATGGGAAGCTAGTGTTTCCAGCTTAAAATAAGAACTAAGATGGAGTAATTAATCATACCTGGATAAGAGTAGCTAAAGATAGACGAGAGTGGAGAAGGCTGGAGGAGGCCTTTGCCGAAGGGCAAACGGACTTGCAAAGAAGGAGCAAAGCTCAAATTGTGGAATACTAAATAGTTAAAGTCATAAATCTAAAAACTTTGTAAAGTGCGAATAAAGGCTATATAATATAAATAATATAATAAAAATTAATCATACTAAATGTAAATACCTCAATCAATCCATGCATGACTGTACAGACACAATGACAGAAAAAAATATTGAAATCTCGAATATTATCCTTATTATAAAGACCAATTTGTCATTTCCAGATCCAACATCTAACCTGGGTGAACCAATTCAAGGCAATACGTAGCTCAATAAATATAGAATGGCCTGGCTACATGATCCATGAGTCCGGGGTGTGGTCCCCGCTTACGGAGAAATGGCACTTCCTACCCAGACGATGTAGCCACAGCTCGTACAACGAGACAAGAGATGAAGTCATGGGGTGCAACTATCTGATCACCGCTGATGCGAGTTTCAGCCATGTAGAGGCTGTTACGGTGAGTTAAGAACGTGAAGATTCTTGGTTGAAACAATTTTTTTTTTTTTTGTATATTTCATCTGCAATCAGTGCATTCACTTTTAGCAGATCTGTTTCATGCTTCTCTCATTCAGAGCGTGTTCCCCATTGATCTATGGTTGAAACAAATGAAGCATTTATTTTAGTTATTTTTTTTGGGTATACTGGCAGTATTTAGTCCACATCTTTTGGTTCACTTTGGAGATTTCGTTGACCAAATCTGATAATAAAAGCAAAAGAAAATAAGTATTTCTACATAATCCTATTAATATTATAAACGCAAAAGTTTGTAAGTATGGATGGATGGATGGATGTTTGTTACTCTTTCACGCCAGAACGGCTAGATGGATCTGGATGAAATTTGGAACATAGATAGATTATAGTCTGGAATAACACTCAGGCTACTTACTGTTTATCCCGGAAAATTGCGTTATTCCTGCGGGATAGCGATAAACGAATTCTATGCAGACGAAGTTGCGGGCAACAGCTAGTCAATAATATTTTTGTACTTTGAGTGAGTATTTAATTTAGATTATAATAATTTTGGTTTAAAATGTCAGCTCAAAGCGGCCAGCGTGCTGCTATTTGTTTTAAGCTCAGTCTGTCCTTTTCCTCCACCAGGGCCTGGCAGTGTTTTTTTTTTTAATTTAAAATAGGCTTACGTTTGACTTCAATGTTTGATAGAAGGCGAAATGAACCTTGCAAGACTTTAGCACGTGTAAATTGGGCATTACGCCTGTAAGCATTTCTCTATCTATGCACTGTATGTACATGATTCAGTATCATTTCAAGCCTATTTACGTCCCACTGCTGGGCCTCTCGGAATGAGAGGGCTTGGGTCTATAGTTCAGGCCCAGTGCAGATTGGGAACTTCACACACAACATTGAATTGCTTCGCAGATTTGTGCAGGTTTTCTCACGATGTTTTTCCTTCACTGAAAAAGTCATAGTATATTTCAAATTTAAATGTGCAGTTAGGTGTAGTAATAAATCTAGTTCCAAACTAAGCAAAGCTTTTCCTGTTGGTAACGGATAAACATACTTATTATAGATAAATACATCACTACATAGTATAAAATAAAGTCGCTTTCTCTGTCCCTGTGTCCCTATGTCCCTATGTATGCTTATATCTTAAAAACCACACAATGGATTTTGGTGCGGTTTTTTTAATAGATAGAGTGATTCAAGAGGAAGGTTTATATGTATAATACATGCATAATATACCGTGCGAAGCCGGGGCGGGTCGCTAGTACTTAAATAAAAATAACATCCATGACTCGGGTACTAACAGGCATACGCGTTATACACGCTCGACCGTTACCGGGATTTGAACCCGGGCCCTCTAGCTTCATAGTCAGGGTCACTCACCACTAGGTCTTCTATCTATTGGAAACAGTTTTAGACTTTATGAAGCATTACTTTAGGTACAAAATAACATTACAATAAAAAAATAGGTAACTTCTAAAAAGACTCCTCAGTCACATACTATGATAAGATAAACAGTCTAGAATACTGACTACGCGATATCCAAAATCAACGTTCTGCCTTTCTGTATAGAGATCAATATTGCGTGACAAATCTAAAGAAACAACTTGTCAACGTTGTAAACATGGATTGTCTTTGATAAAGAATTTAGTTTATGATCAGCGTCGTTCAAGCAATATTGATACTTAAAGCGTTCCTAGTAGAATTCAGAGTTTAGTAATACAGGGAGTCAATGTCAGTCGAAAGAGATTCAGTGTCTTGATATTTTAAATTATTTTGAATGAAACATCGCATTCGTTTTGTTTTTACATACATACATACATAAGTCACGTCTTTATCCCTTACGGAGTAGACATAGCCAAAGGTTTATAGACCCAAAGGCCACGCTTAGCATGATTATGGGCGCATAGGTAGGAGTGGAAAGGGGAATCAAAATAGTGATGGGTTGCTAGCCGCATCGCCTATAATATGAATGGAAAAAAGAAGTAGCAGAAGCCTATAGAGCGTTTATGAATAAGGGGGTATTAAGACAAGTGTTAAAACAGGGTGTGGCTGCGGCTGACGTAACACGGTTTTTAACAAAATAATATTTTTAATATTTACCTCGACAAGTCTGTATTTAGTCAACTGAGTAAATAGTGCTTATTAATCGGTATTTGCATGTGTCTTTAGTCATAAAATTATGAATAACCTTGGCAGACGAGCCTCCCTTTCGCAATAAAGATATGGAAAACAGCATGGCATTCTCATCATCATCATCATCATGTCAGCCGGAGGAAGTCCATTGCTGGACATAGGCCTACCCCAAGGCTCTCCACTTAGAGCGGTCTTGCGCCCTTCGCATCTGCCACGATCCTGCGATCCTAATTAGGTCGTCGCTCCATCTTGTTGGAGGACTACAGACAACTCGTTTCCCGGTCCGCGGACGCCACTCGAGAACCGTACCATGTAAGCGTACCATCAGGCTTGAATGTAATCAAACGCATGCCTATTGCCCAAAAAAAAGTATCAACCGTCTCAAACGATGAGCGCACAGATACGTAAGTTTTCGCACGAAAAAACGTCTCAATTACTAAGGGAAAATTGGCAGCGCCACTTGCGGATCGAAACGGCAACAAACTTCTCATAGTATTTGACATTTTAACGCAAACGCGTTCGAGACGTATTCCCAGACCGAAAACTTACACTAAGCATTAATTCATTGAGTTCAATTAGAAGAACACCGATTTTTTTCTTTATATCCCTTAGATTATTCACGTATGTTTAACTTTGTATCGTATTATAAAATGAATAATATTCCGTTAATTTTGGAGGAAGTTTGGGAACGATTACTTTTAACGTTTCTGAACGAAATTAATTATTAACGTTTGTTTCAGATAACGAAGTTGCAGCCGAAACATGGCTTCTCTTCATTCAAGTTCATTCCTGGCTCCAAAGATACAGCCATTGTAGCGCTCAAGACTACAGAATTCGAAGGGAAAACGGCAACATACATATCAGCCTTCCGAACCGACGGAACAGTCCTACTACACGATACCTTCGTGGAAAACCTCAAATACGAGGGCCTAGAATTTATATGAACCAATAGAAAAATCAATGTAAATATGTAAAATAAATGGTTTCGTTAAACATTTTTGTGCCCAAAGCTTTATTGAGTCAAAATATACATTCAAAATGATTAACAAAATATAACATGTAAATATCATTTGTAGGTTATTTCTACAAGTAACGATCAAGGACTACATTATTTACAAACACTGATTCTTAAGGAATAAAAGAAACGAGTATAAGTACTAAATAGTGTCTACGATCTAACTACAGGAACGTTGCACCCGAAAAATCACACCTTTCATCGGATTACAATAACAATCGAAAACTAAATACACAAGTAATAAAAAAACAATTGATTTGTATATTCGATAAAAGGACTATCTTTTCAATTCCAACACTGGCTAGAAAAGACAAACAAAATTGAATTTTACACGGTTCGATTACATTGCTCGCGTCCACATCGAGCGCGTTGGAAAAAAAAACAAAACAAATGACTGTCGCACAGTCATAACAGATTTTCAAAACGTGGAACCACCCACTCAGACTGTCTTAAAATAATTTGTGATCATTTTAAACCTATTGACCTAGTGACTTCTTCGAAGATCGTCCAAGCCATGGCGGCCATTAGAGTTCTGCGGAGCATCCTTGGCACAGCTCCTTTGAAGTACCCTTTGATGCCATAAGTCTGAAAAAAAAAAACTTGTTAGCATTGATAGGAAACAAAAGAATTGCGGAGCTAAACTTGAGGTTGAGTTAAGTTTCAGACGGCGCTTACATGGCATGAGCAAAAATGCTAAACAAGTGCTCCTATTGAACGTTATATGCGTAAGCGGGACAGCACGACACGGAACTTCGAATTCAGGAGTATAACACCAGACACGGTAAAAATAATGCTATTTAAAGTTCTTTATCGAGGAAGTTCAATATTCGACATTGATGCATTATCTGTGTTGCCAGGCGCAACGAGACTGGCCATACTATGATGTTTTAATTTATATCTCAAATGGCCTACAGTTGGTCAATAACCGTACGATAAGGGCAAATGAGACTATAAAATTAATGATTTATTGGTACTACAATTCCTTGGTGAATAAAACGACTAAAATTTATTATTATGGTGGCGTATTTAATTTGGTATTTACCTGATGAACGTATAAGGCAGCACTAAAGGCATTCGGAAACTTGTCAGGGTATAGCTGCATTTTGGTCTTCAGAACGTCCGCAGGGTTAGTGGCGAGAGACGCGGCTATTCCAGCCACGATGCCGCATGAGAAATGTATGGCACTGGCCGCACTTGGCGATTGAAGCCATTCTGAAGAAAAAAAAACAAATTAAGTAACCATAACATCACATCACAAAAGAAAAAATGTTCCTGGCAGCTTTGAAATGTTAAAGCCATAGCATATTAAAGAAAAAGATACTGGCACGTAAGAAAATTATGTATTGAAAAGTTGATTCTATTTTGTTTAACGAAACTTGTTTTGGTCGCGATGACGAATACTTTATGTACTTTACAAACACAAATGGCTGCTATTTGTCAACGCACTTTGTTGCCAGCCAGACCGATAAAAATAATCAATTGAAAATTAAAATGACGTGTTTTCGTATCACTGAATCTGATATTTTTTTTACTATCATAACTTGTTTGTTCGGAAATATACTAGAGTAAACAAGTTATACTTATCAGATATGAAATTTAAATTATCTTTAGCAATTTTATTTTTCTACCAAATTCCTAATTATCATAGGTACATTGCGCCACTTGATGCCACACCTTTGAAGAACACAGCAATAAGTTTCAAACAACTTAACGCCCAAAACCCTTTCCATTTTAATTTATTATGAAAAATAGACGCTGCACACTAAAAAAAATTACCTTTAGGCACAGCCTGTTTCGTTTGAGTGTAGAACATGAGATACAGCCCGGAGAAGGGTGCATCCCTTGCCAATGTGGGGCCCAACCCACACGACAACCCTTTCAGCCCTTCCGCATTGTAAATGGCCTTGAAAGCACCCGTCAGACTGGTATACTTGTACACGCCAGACTCATACCTGAAAATAAATAAAAGCTAATTAATTTATTCTCATTCTATGTAAATTATACGAAAGAGGCTACTGCGTTTCGACCGCGTTCGTACTTTGCGCAGCATTTTATGATAATCAGAGATACAATGAACGATTAATTATGTATTATAGACGTCATTAGATAAATCGGACCATCGCTATCATAATCGGTCTGGAACGTGCGACTCGATTGAAAATAACAACCTATTTTTTTCAGATTCAACACTACCCACTGAACTCACAAATGATTTCAACAATGAAGCTATCTTATATAGGTACTTAACACTCATTGTGTGGTGGGCGGTAAAAACAGACATCAACCTATCAAGCCGCCTCGCGAGGCAACCAGTTGAGGGTCGATTTTGAGAATTGCGTCAAAAGAAATCATGCCTTATGAGGCAGCTCGAGGCGGCTTGTCAGTCAAGACCCTGCTATTGTGTGACCAGGTTCAATTAATACCCTAGTGCTTTTATTATGCGCACGAACAATCTAGTAGGCGCTTTCCGCCCCACAAGACTAAGACCATGAGCCGTGGCCGTGTTTGTGCCTGATGCCTATCCCAATGATACTTGCGAGTCCTCAACCCCTATGCCGTATCTGACCAAAAGGACACATGAGAACATATCATCTACCACGCTCAGAATCGCAATAAGGGTAGAAAGAAATTGCGAATGCAATTTTAGCGCACTATAGCGCAAATATAGAGTTAATTTACTTATCTAAACAATTGAACAATATCAAAAAATTATAATGAAACTTACCGTGTCTTTATAACGGTCATTGGTATGAGAGCCACTCCGCTCATGGCTCTAGCGACAACGCCAAGAGCGACTGCCTCCAAAGGTCCCAAGTCCTGATTCCTGGTCTTGCCCATCTTGGCTTTCAGCCAGTGTAAGGAGGAGAAGTATAGCCCCACCCCTGGTACGCAGCGGGCGACCGAAGGCACCATGCCACGCCATAGTCCCGCTATCTGCTCTTGACGGACTATGTTGGCGAAGATTGTGATCATGCCAGGCTGGATGCGGCCACTGGAAATAAGATGAGTCGTGGTTAGCAGTGGATCTAAGATTGTAAGAGCTCTGCCTCACAAGGACCCTACGGCAACGTCGTCAGTCACGTGTCCTATATAAAATAGACGACGCCAATGCGTCGAAAGTAGGTGACAGTTTCTGTATGAATTGTTTGGTTACGGTAGCTGGCGATGTGGTCTTGGCGCCCCGGTGAGGCAGGGCTTAAGTTGCACGATTACGCCTGGTGAGTCGAGATAATTTGGACAGGAGCATCCTAGTTGGGAGGAGCATCAGTTTCGAAGGTAACCATTTTGATATGACCCGCAGGTTCAGTGGCTGAAGCAGACAGTTTCATCTGCTAAATGGTTAAATATCGTGGTAGGAAGACATTCGAGTTGAAATTTGATGTGTGTATTAATCCAAAAGCGAACATGCGAGCAACGACTATAGGTACAAATACGTAAAAATGCAGTTGCCTCTAGGGTCAAACAGAAAGTAGGTACTTAGGTACCTATTAAAATCGTGAGCATGTGACGCATCGTGATAGACGTTTTAAAGTGCAAATGATCTATGTTAACTCGACCTTTGATAATGATAACCTTTATTTGTTGGCAAACACGAGCTCTTCACGTTATGCAACTGTATTCTAATTTCCTTGGTACCTATTTATATAGGTTTTTAAGTAAATAATGTGATCGATGATAGATCGTGAAAGAAAGATTCTTTTAAACAGGTGTTAAACATTTTTTGCAGCCAATGCCTCATCAAGTAAAAAGAAGTTATTCTTAATTTTCTCATTGTTTTGAACGTGAAAGGCATCTATTAATTTTAATCTAGACAATCCAAATGGGTACGCCGTATATTTTTTGAACAATACGGTAATTTATTTAGATGATAAGAAATTCAAATCTGATAATTAAATAGAATTATCGAAAACCTATAATCTGATAAATGACTATGCACTTGCTAATGTGACGTCTGTTAATTGAAGATTTAAGTCTACAAATTATATCCTTCCTATAATCAAGAATGGACGACTCCGGCTTAAAAAGAAAGAGAGGAAGCTGTAAGTCTACTCACTTGACGTTAGCCGCAGCCACGAAGTGACCAGGATTCTGGAGACGGGTCTTCACCAAGTCCAAGGGCTGGAGAAGCACAGTGCTGAAAGTTCCGGAGAAGGAACCAGCCAGGAATGCTTTGAACACCGGGTGATACTGTGGACAATAAAGATATAACGTTAGTGAAAAATAATCATCGGTGGAAAGGACTTTGCAACCTTTGGAGCCACCATCTTATTGCACCTAATAATTTGCAACCTATGCCGATACCCCTTTGTAAGGAGAGGACTGCAGTAATTAACACAGATAGGTACATAATAATCATTAGATTATGTCATCGCAGTTGTGTTCAAGATTCTACGTGTATCTTCGAAGTTTTGTTAAATCCGCACGAAAAAAGAGGAGATACACTTTGGCCTCTTGAAAAGATAATGCATAAATTGCGTTGTTTTACTTACATTAGCCACAATATCCATAATGGAAGTTTATGTTCGCTGTCAGGTAATATCTTTGGAGTACACGCCGAACTTGTAGTATTCGAAATTGTAAAGCCAATGGCAGTAAGATCTGGAGAAACTCTTTAGATGGAGGCCTAGATCGTATCCGAGTAGTCGGAGTAGTAGATAGGATTGATACGGAACCAAAGAGTAATGGTCATTTTTTGGAGAAGCTCGCTCGAAAAGAAATACATGTAAACTGCTATCAGTCTTAATCGTAGAAACCTGTGAATTACGATCCACAGGAGCTAAAAGAACTTTCTTCGCTTTATACAGTCTATTGTTTCCACGCACCACAAAACGAACTAATAGTTGGGGGAGAGAAAATCACTTTCGAATTTAGCCATTAGTAAGACGAATAAACAATTGAAAATTGGAGCAGTTTCGCTAGATTCCGGTAAGTATATAAATGTAACGTGTGCACAGAGGGACGCGTAACAACGTACTGAATGTTCGTAGGCATGTGTTGCGCGTTTATATAAGTTTCATTATCTACAAACGACGGGTGATCGAGGCATTAGGTCGTACCCCCTCTGATAAACATGATATCCGTGCCGTCTGCAGGGGGTAAGGAGTCGCCGGTATCAATATAGACCCTGTACCACTCCGCGATAACCAAGTGCAAATGCGAAGCAATTATACGATAGTGCTAAAACTTGCTAAAGAACCTAATAGACATGCACACAGAGTTCTAATTTAAAAAGTAACACGAACGACGATACACCTTTTTGAAAAAAAATCAGAGCCATCGCCGATCGTATGTTTGCAATAAGTCTGACCACCAAGACATTAATTGCTATTTTATTTAAATATTGTGACAGAGATAGGAGAAACAAATAATAACTCCGTGTTCACTTGAGATAACGCATAGGTACAATTTAAATAAGTTTAAGAGTGGGCAAGATGCAATGGGTTGTAAGTATTTACAAAAATCAATAAAGTTAATTATTATTTAAAAGTTCAGTACCCATAGACATATAGACCTTATCATGGATAAACAAGTAAAAGAGCGCACGCGCATGCACAAGATCTATATTTAACTGTAATAAAAACATGTTTATGATAAAGTTTGCGGTGAAAACAACCGCCATTGTCATGGCTTTAAGTACACAGAGACTTTAATCAAAAACAATAGCATCGGGCGCCAGTGCCACACCCACCGACCATGTATCAGATCGATATTTAGGTATTGATGATTCATGAGGATGATGAATTTGCACATCCAAGATATCGACATCAGCGTCATCGCTTGTCATACTAACTCTTGTCGGCGGACCAGACGTGCGGAATCCAACCAATCACATTAAGTAGTTGAAATCCACATCGCTCCGCTCTCCCTAGCCAGCCTATATACACCCCATTATCTGCCGAGTACAGGCCTCCGAATGAGAGGAGAGGGACTCGGGCTACACCCCACCCGGGCCCGGGAACCCGGGAACTTCACGCACACCATTAAATTTGGAACAGCTTAAGAGGTGCGGGCCCGTATTCGAACCCACGACGCTCTGATTGGAAGGTCATAGGCCAAAACACTAGGCTACCAAGGTTTTTTAATGTGGCAATGTGATGTGGAATTTAACCAACGTGAATGATCCATGCTGCCGTCTGAGGTAAGCCATTGACGGACTGTTCAGAGCACTGTGCCACAACTTTAAGCGGTCGCTCTTGGGGTGATCTGCAGTTTTAATACAAAATTCAGAGCAGTCCGGTTGGAGTTGACTCGAACCATAAATGCTCTTTGCCATTGGTCTCGACTGTTCCTAAGCAGACCGTCTATGGTAGCCTTAGGGACCTAACCCACTGGAACAAAACGACGTAGCCAGCTATGTATCCTATACAAATTAGACGTTGCCAAATCGTCGTCAAGTGCGTTAGCTGTCATATGTATCAATATAAAAGATTGGATAGTTCCAGTGGCTTAGGGCCCATAGGGCTTAAGGCTGACAAAGCAAGTCCCGGTTACTTATGCCAAACATGAAGATATACGTAAAACGTCAGGGTAGATTGAACAGAATAATAAAAAATTGCGATACCGCGGCAACTATGCAATTTTCCGGGAAAAAAGCTATCCCATGTCCCTCCCCGGAACTGAAACTCTATACAAAATTTCAACTAAGTCGGTTCAGCGGTTTAAGCGTGAAGAGTTGACAGACACTTTCGCATACATAGTATTAGTACGGATGGCCATTAATTAATCAATAAGTTTCCGTGTTTACGATTTTTTTAATAATGATTTCGCACACCAACAGCTTATTATGTCTAACCATTTTTCACTCTTCCATCACATGATCAAGCAAAACCAAAGGTCTTGAGAGGTCATAATTAAGAAATAAACATAAATGATAATATTTTTATCGTCTTATTGGCTATTAGCCTAATTGACAGAATAGGTATACTTGCCAAGGTTCTATAAGCAACAAGCTAGGCCGTACAGCGGACAGTCACCAAAGTAGGCAGCGCGTCAAAATTGTGGCGTTTCGCCTTCCCGGTGCCTGCCGCTGCCTACCTTTGAGACCACCTTCTGCACGCCACTTATTGGCAATAAGTGCCAAGGGGCCTCATTTTTTTTTAAGACCAGCAAACTAGTGTCTCACCAAATGAGTAGATGTGCCAGTAATATCACCAACTGCCGGATTAGCGAGTAAGGTGGTGGTAGCGATCCGGTCGGACCCTGAATAAGATCCTATCATCCACCAAGCCTCCGTCCGTTCGTCTGGCCGTCTGTCCGTTCGTCCGCCACAGGGCTGTATCTTTTGAACCATAACAGTTACACACTTGAAATTTAACACGTAATAAATATAAAACAAAGTTAAGGAAGTTTTTTTTTTCGTTTAACTGTCAGCCTTAATAACGGTTATTGGTAGATTCTAGAATTTATACTGAGCAATTGACATGTCTGATTTCACTACACTACTATAAATTTAGTTGATAATAAATAAAATCGAATTAACTAAAGGTATATTTTCGATACAGAACTCTTCTTGAGCGAGTGCAACTCGCGCTTGGCCGGTTTTTCTTATTCATTGATACAAAAACCATAGGAAGCATGTTTATAAATTAGACTTTGTGTACAGGCAGTAAGGTATGTTTTGTTAGTTACATAAGGAATGAATGAACTAGACATAAATTAAGATGACACAACTTATAACAAAAAAAAACAGAAGTGTGTTTTTTTATTAAGTTACTAGTAAAGTTACATACCTACAACTTCCAAATTAAAAATTGAAAAAATTCGAAAATAAAAATTGGTTTATTCAGTCTATTACGGATCAAGAGCGTTTTCCAAAAAAAAGTTCACAGGAACAATTTAAATATTTTGGGTTTTTCTTACCCAGAATCGTTTAGCCTATCTATACAATCTTATACAAGAAAAAAATGTGTCCCAAAATTTTCATTCCATATATCGATGGCCCAGACGAATAAACGTGCAAATGTCATTACTTGTAATGACATTTGCACGTTTATTCGTCTGGGCCATCGATATATGTATGGAATGTGACGAACAGAAAAAAAAACCATAGTTAAATCTGGGACACACTTTTTCTTGTAAGAGAATCATATCAATAGGGTAAATGATTCTGAGTAAGAAAAATCCAAAATATTTAAATTCTGGAAAAAAATTTCATGTGGCCTTTTCTTTGGAAAACACTCTCAAACGCTGTGGCAGATAGACAGAATGACACTTGTCAGAGCCTTTATCAATGGACTTATTGGCCACTTTGGGTATGAAAAGTTAAGGCCCTGGTAGATATCTTTCTAAAGCAAAGATTGTAATGAAACCAAATATATAATAAAATGAGGTAAAACCTGTGTTCAAATAACAAAACAAAAGGCTCTATCTGTTTTTATACTCCGCAAACCGACAAGGTTTCATACTCCGAAAAAGTGGTACGCTTTTGTCAAAAGTTAAAATTAGTGGAGTTGAATTTAGCCTTGTAAGTCCCGACTTTTTATAACAGGTGCATAAGACCGAGTTACAGATTTCCAGTTATGTGACTTTGTATTTAATTTTGCAATATTTTAAAGTTACTTTTCCATTTATTATTTTGTACTTCATAAAGTACATTCGGCAGTTATTCTTACTCTTAGTTTGTGAAGGTATAGTTGGCATGGTTACTATTACTTATTATGTAACAATTACATTTAGGCAAGTAAGATAGTCCCAAATATTTAAAACATTATTTTAATCTTAACTGCTTCTCCGATACAGTTCTTTACTTTAAATTTATTCTTGACTAGCAACCACACACCGATAAATAATGAGCAATCAACAAACACACATTTATTAGAGGGCAGTTTCAAAATTAATCTTCTCCATTTTTTAATACAATAATAGGCCAATTTCTTTAAAATAAATGGTATAACATTGTTTAGAACTGTTGTATAACCTTGACAATACTGGCACCTATACTGTCCAAAGGGCAAGATTCCAATAAAAAAAATCTTTACCTGAGTGCAAAATTCCATCTTTAAAAGTTCTGCAAAACTTCTTCAAAACTGCAAAGTAGACAATCTCGTGACGCCACAAAGCTAACTGGCCACTTACGAACCAAGCAGCAACAAATAGGCTTAAATGACGACATTTCAGTGACTTTTGCAGCCGATAGGAAAATATAGCCAGGGACTGCAAAGGTCATCACAATTATCGTCATTGCTACGACAAACAACTCCGCAGGGGGCCAACTTACTTCATTATCGGCCTTATCGTGGCTCGGGTCAATAGGAGCAGCTGTATCAATCGCCCAACCATTCGAAAATGCTCCTAGCTCTTGAGGGGGCATTATTCGCAGCGGAAGATACGCAACGATTTACGCATATTGATGCGCAAATATTTGAAACAAGAACATAATCAAGTTATCACTATAATAATATACTAGCTATTTTTAAGCGCATCATAATACTTTGTAATTATTACGAATTGTTTTGCACAAAATTGCGCTAGAAATTCTGCGGCGTGACATAACAGCTGACATTGACATTGACAAATACAGGTGATTTGTTTTTAATTCTTTCAGCCGGGCACAGGATAAAGAATTTCAGCCATGCAGCCAAATAAGTGTAACAACACAAAACATGCTTTTGTTGTGTTCGGAGTACCATGTTGGTACCACGATTTTAGTAATGAAATTCAAGAACTTAGTAGTCCATCAATTTCAATATTCTTTACTAAACATCAAAATTATGTAGGTAGGTACCTACAGTGAAATTAAAAATAAAGAAACAGGTTTTTATTCATTTCCACGCATCTTAGTGTAGGCAATTATGGAGTGTTAGCTCTTCCCGCTCTTGCTATTAACATTTAATCCTGTTTACCTTCTCATATTTAGTACAATGTGGGCATCGATTCTAACATTGGGAAAACAGTCAAAGTTGCCTTAACGTAACCAAACTAATTCAACGCGACTTAATTCAATTCAGCTGATGTAACAAACGTGTGGACGTTTGCAGTGTTGTAGTGGTACAACACTGCAAATTTGGTGGCAGAAAGATAATACCAAGACGGCTTTACTAAAACAGCGGGTGGAATCGGTTTACACTCACCATCACGCAATTAGTCTCCTACTGCTGCAGTGTTGAAGTTAAAGATTCGAAGTTAATTTTGTGCCATTCTACTCGCACCAATAGTTATTAATGGGAGGGTGAGAGGGACGGTACAATAAGCACTTCGAATTCCGAATTAAGTAAGTACTCGTAAGTAGTCCATCAATCCTTACACTAGGTATTCCTATTTATTCTTTGAACTGCTCTCCGAGATTATACCTACTTCTATTTCGAGGTAGGTATGTATGAGGATTGGCCCCCAAGCGCAGCAATCATTTCGCAGTCGAGGGACGTTTAGGTACAGAATCACAATCCTGGAACTTCTCGATCAGGGGTCTACTTCAAATTTGAAATCCGAACTTCGTGTCATATCGTCTCTTACCGTCTCTCTCATTCTCCCATTAAACACTATTAGTGTGACACAGATTGCTCGATAAAATGCGGTAGGCAGCAGCGGCGTTAGGGCCACTGACACCCCGGGCAGTAATATTTAGGCGCCCATTTAAGGATAGTATTGAGGGTACACAGCCGGTGAGCCAGGAGGCCGAGGCCCCAGACCTCAGCGCCCCCCAAATTTGACGCCCCGGGCCGTCGCCCCATCGCGCCCCCCCCTAACGCCGGCACTGGCGGTAGGTACCTACATATTAGGATTGGTGACGAAGTGGTTATGAGGAAAAGGAAGCGGAAGAGGCAGTTTAGTATCAAACACATAGATCGTTTGTGGAAGTGGATGAGGAAGAGGAGATTTTTATGAGAATGAGGATGCAGATGAGGAAGAGACAGAGCGATAGGATGTGAGTGACATATTATATTACGAGTTGAAAATAAAAAAACGCAGTATTTGCTTATTTATTAATTAAAAGACAGAAAACATTATATTGTAAGAGCGCGCGAGTTTAAGAGGAAGCGGAACAGCGGAAGAGGAAGAGGAATTCAAAAAATTGCGGAACTTCCTTATTATGAGCAAGCGGAAACGGAGTCCTCATCAACCGCAGTACAAACCCCCCGCAGTGCTAAGCTCCTTACCCCGTGTTCGCGTATGGCAGGAACAATAGCAGCTGTGGGAACAGATTGTTCGTCACATAATTATAAGGCTCTCTCAGTACCTACCCGATTTATTAGTTTTCCATTTGCTAAGGAAAAATACCTAAGTGAAGATAAAATAAATGAACAAAACAGTGACTGCTGTTGTTACTAACGGTGGTTAGGTATTTCTATATCGCGACACAAGATGGTCTTGTTCAAAATAGCCAGGCTATCTTAGGTCAATAAGAAGTCGATAAGACTCTTGCTGGGGGTACAGAGTGAACGTCTCTTGTAATCTGTGTACTAATTAGTTATACAGTTCCCCAGTATTTACCATAGAACGGGGTAAGGGATAAAATTTAAGTTCAAACTTTGATTAAAAATATTTTCGTATGTGGCAAGTTGATTTTTATAGACAAAAAAATGCTCCGGTGGTATGAATTTAAGTTTAATAATGATTAGTACCCGGATGACCGAGCTTAGCTTGGTATTTTGTTTTAGATATAGACATAACTTTATTTGACATCAAAAAATAAACAGACTCTTAAACTAATACAAAAACATACTGCGTTACAACAACAACAACAACAATTAAACCTCGCTATCATCGCTATAAGACGACCGCTTAAACGATGAGTCCTTGCCCGCGCGGGTCCAGGGGCGTAGGATAGGACGACAAAGGGGATCGAGAGCGGTGCGGGCAGGTAGTGCGCCAGCCGCCCGCACCTCTCTCGGCCCCCTTTGTCGCCTACCCCGCGCCCCTGTGCCGCGCGGGCGAGGCTTCGTTTAAGCGGTCGGTCCCATCGTGAACACACGATTATTTCCGAAGGATGCCAACGTGTCTAACAGTCAGACTGAAGTAGCATGACAAATACGAACATTCCCGAGATTATAAATATGATGGAAAGGATTTTGCACGACAACAGAACTGTAGTTCAATGAAAAGGAGGCATTGATACCTACTAACGACTAAGTATGTATGTAGGTATGTAAACTCTTTATTGTGCAAAATAAACAAGACAAATACAATTGACAAACTTATCCCTTTAGGGGATCTCTTCCAGTCAACCTTTGAGTGGATGAAAGGAGCTTAGTATTATATTAGGGATGGACGAGTGAGTTTAAAAATTGCAAACACTGGGAACTTTACCGAATATAATACATAAACTCCTAAAACGTACACACAGCAAAGCAAATCGATATGCCCCCTCGTTGTCCATGTGTGTCATTCTATACACACATCCGCATTTATCCGCTGCCTTGAGCATTCACACTAACATGTTTTCTAACTACCTTCACAGCCCCCATATTGTATAGTTATTCAAACATGCTGGTGTTTTGTTCAATCGAAGCATAATTTCGCGACTTATATTATGACCGTGGTGGCTCAGTCGTACTGACGCAGGGATATGAAACCTAGAGAACCTGGTTCGAATCCTGCAAAGTGTATCTTTTTTGTTTTCAATTTTAAACTGTTAATCCCAAAATAAAATCATGTTTACTTAAGAAAAAAAGGACGTAAAAGAATAAAATAATAAAATGCAATTATTGGTTCAAATTGTTTATTACAACATTGAATTATTATTATATTAGTCTCTATTTGTGTTATTATTATTATTATTACCAAAAGTAATTAAATTAGCAAAATAAAACTGCACACTTTTCCTTATAGAATAATATTCATAAAATAACACACACTTTAGAAGCCAGTATGATTTTATGTTTACTAAAAAGTTTTATGTCACTAACATAATAATTATCTTGCAAATTGAATACACAACCATACTCGTAAAAGGCCTTTTTTTTAAGATGACACATAATTAATATCTTAAATTCTGGTTTATTAGGTTTAAGTCTGATAAAGATGAACGAAACGTTTTATTTGCGGACGTGTAAGTCAGTGGTGAAATGAATAGACATGTTAAATGACAGCCATTAACAATAACATCATTTCACACTGGGTTATAATCTCCACTTTGAAGTGACTAAGCTATCTCGATTTGTTTTGGATTTGGACACCAGGGCCCATCGATGACATCCAACCCCATAGCCTAAAGTAACACTGCCACTCTTTCTGCACTGTAAAACATTACTGTGTTTCTATATTTAATTAAGTTAATATATTTCGTCTTCAGCACTAAAAATCACTACATTATTACACCAATCAAAGTCAAGATATTCACGAGCAAAGGTTTCTTCTATGCTGGTCCGTTAAAGTATATTTTTTGCTGGTCTACGGCCATGCAATCCTGCAGCATGCAGATGGTTTCGCACAGGTTGCAACGTAGCATTGTCTCTTGTTGCTGTGAAATGGGTCACTAGCGGGTGCGGCAACTACATAATGTCCAAACCAAATGGCAGGAGATGAGGCTTCAGGTTTAGGCCCAGAACGAATATTTTTATCGTGTCCGCAGTCTGCGTAAGGGTGAATCCATAATTGCACAGTCTTCCGCTGCAAAATAAATGAAGTTTAAATAAAAACATTTTTCGTCAAAGAAAGTTGTTTAAAACATTACCGATAAAATAATAAGTCATTGTTTTTAACACCGTTTGTCTACTTACCCATATCAAAAAACGCCTAGCAATTCATTATATAAATATTATATTGTTTTGCTCTTTTCAACAAAGATAAATTAAAATCCATGTTTTGCAAATCACAAGGTATTCGAAAGGCAAAATTAAACAGTTCGTAAGTGTAACACACGAAGCTAATAATGGCTGCCAGCGGTGAGAGTTGTTTGTTCACAAAATCATATTATTAGAAATTTGAGGGTAGAAAACACTTTATATTGTTTAAGACGATAACGACCAAAATAGCCATCAGCTAGCAACTTTTAAACTTCAGTAAAAAGAGTCATACCTATTAATAATTATATTAAAAGAAAACACAATGCGTTTGCGTTTTTAACATATTATATAAGAGTAAAATTAAACATACAGCCTACTGCAACCACTATAAAATTAACAAGTTACGGAAAAAAATAAATTATAATTTCAACCTTATTTCAAGGCTCATAAAACAGCTTTTTACACAAATTGCAATACAGTAGTCGCAGAGTGGACATAATTCATAAATTCACCGTGTAACTTGCATTCCTCGGTGGCCTAGCGGGCAAAGGCAGGTCGAAGATTTGACTCCTGCTCTAGTGAACAGAGTTCGTATCCGAAGAAAATGGTAAAATAACATTTTTGGATGTTATTTCAATGGCCATGCTGGTTGTGAGGAATATTGGTTTGGAATTGGAATCTCAGACTTGTTGAGAAATTATAATATAACATCGTCGCATCAGTGAGATTGTAACTACTCTTCGCTAGTAATAATAGTTCAATGCGTGGGATTGCATAAATTTGAAGATTCAAGGTCGAAGGAAGCTTCGATTCGGTTCTCTCGCTTACACTGGGGATGACAATATCCAATGTAAGATTAGGTAAAATATTTTTAGGACAGTCTAAATAAAAAAAAGACTTTTACATTATTTGTGTAGAAGTAACTGAAACCGGAGATATTGAATTTTCAGCCTTTGAGTGTGACACGATACCGGGGGGGATTTTTTTCGTTTAATTTGTAATTATTTTTTACTTAATTTATTATAAACTAACTTAAATAGTTGTAACTTTCTTCATTGTTATTTTATAGTTAGTTGTTGTTTATTCAATAAACAGGTAATTTACAGCGACATTGCTCATTCATCTTGTTGCTAAAAAAATCTGTACTTAGGGGGTAGATTTTATGATCGAACTCACTCACACATTCACATGTCATGGATTCTACTTAACGTTCATGTCGATACTCAACACGCATAGACGTGTGCGTGGCTGTGCTTACCGCATTATTTGGCTGTGTGTACATGTAGGTATGTATAGATAATTTAGTCTATACCTACTCTTGCGCAGTTTTTTTGCTGATAACTAATTAGACCATGAGCCAATTGCCAGAGGACGGTTAAGTATGATAGGTACCTACATCGTGATATGGGAAAGGAAGAATAGGGGGGTCTTTAGGTATAGTCTTGCGTGCATTTATTTTTTGTTTTTTTCTGCAATTTTCGCAGTGCACATTTTTTATGAAATTGGGTCCACGGGAGTTTCAAGGGAGAAGGTCACGTGACAGCTGGTACACATAGAAAAGCCGGCGGCAGCGAAACGAACACGCGCACGTGGAACGCGCTCCAAAAGGAAGGACTATGAACTAGTCCGAAACATGTCGAGCATCATTCGACTTTTATACGTGAGTTATCCGTTTGTATAATTCCTTCCGGCTCTCTGTATTACTAATTTGTTGCTCATACGTTAAATTTTGATTAGCTTTAAGTGCAAGTGCCATTATAATATTATTGCTGTTATTATAATAATAAGTTTTAGTTTTAAGATTATTTTATAATTAATTGCCGTGCCCTTACTGGGTAAATGTTTGAAACTGTATACAAAATAACATCTTTGTCACAACATTTTTAGGCAATAAATAGTTTGAGTTTGAGTTATAATTAAGATGCCCTACGATATGGTAGGTAGGTACACTATCTGGGAAAAAGGCACTATTAAAACTTGGAAAATGGCACCTTTTGACAACCGAATGAAATGCACGCACTATTTGAGACGTGTAATTACCTAGGTACTCTTTTTTTGTAATGTAACTTAGCTAAGGTTGGTCTCCACAGGGCGGAATGGATAGTAAATAAAACAATACAAATTAGATTACTTATTTATTTCACGTACTCGCATACAGCTATGTAAGTACCTACTTTCGTTAAGATGAAACTTAATCTAACATAACCACGTCTTCGTCAAGTACATAAGAAAATATATAGAAGTGTTTATAAAAAATATTAATCACAGAATGTATTATGTACTAACGTAGGTACTTTTTAATACAACGTCTAAATTGGAATGATTAATTATATTCATAAATAAATAGAGAATTAAACCCTGACTATATTTAATGTTATTTTTCTAGACACCTTTTACAGAAGTATTTTTGGCTCTCTTCAGAGCGCGAAGGCACAATTCAATAAATGCAATAAATTTTCATTTCACTATAATTTCGTCAAGCTTAAATCGGTTTGCTTTAATTAATATTATATTGGCACAGCGCGAATCAATTAAAATTCCAAGCTAAGTCAATAATCCAATACGCCTTATTATTAAAAGAAGTAAACAATTCAACAATAAGAAAGCAATGTTCTTAACAGCCCCTACATAAAAATTATAAAAAAATATATCCAAAATATGGAATGACATCGGAATGACAACATTTAAGAATTTAAAGAATAAGTTTTCATGATAACACCTATTTGATTAACTTTATGCAGAGATTCAAATATGAGATAACAATGAGAAAAAGTTACAAAGTGGTCCACTGTTAAGTCTTCCAATAAATTAGGTACAACTTGATTTACAAATTTACTTATAGGTATACCATTTAGTAGTGGCGTGGCGACCATAGAACTCGATTCCCGCCGGCTTGCCTATTTTAAGGCAGTCGGGCACATTTATTGCCATTAGAGGAAAAGGCTATTTAAATGCCCTTCGGCTTGCCTTCTGATACTTGACTCCACGCCACTGCCATTTAGCTATAATATATGTATACCTAAGTATTATTATAACTCTTCAGTTATTTAATTTATTTTACGAATGTATGGATAAAATTCGTGGCCACTTTTAGTATTTAGGTACTAATCTAACTAATCTACATTAAAATTTTGTAAAATGGAATCTCTAGTGCAATAAGTACGGAAGTTTACGTAGCGTAGTTAATTAATTTGTGTCTTGTTAAAAAACTTGTGTGTGACGTTGCAAAGGATGATCAGCATTTTAACACAATATATGAATGAAAAATCTTTGACTTTGGCACAATTTAGGAAGCAAATTCCTGACTTGAAGTCATTTAGAATTACATCGCCCAATAGAACTATCATTTTATGTAATTTAAAGTTAATTCTTTCCGGAGATTTATTTGGCAATTAATGCAGAGGGCAAAGTGTGACTCACTGTGGTTCAGTACCTAACAATTTATTTAAAAGCCCTAGCTGTAAAATTCACATCTTGTCTATAAAACTAAGCCAGTACCAGACACAAAACGTTCGATTATATAATCCCATAACATATTGGCTGCCTTTAAAAGTAAAGTCTTTTGTGTCTCAATGCTAACCATCCCTTACCTTATATTATGGGTATAAATAGACGTGCTATGCTAAGTCTGTAAAGGGACAGCACTCAAAACTGAGGAAACAATAGTAAACTGACAAGAATAGCCAATAAATACGTGTAATTATGTGCCAGAACCCGATACAAAACTTAGCATGGTACAGTATTCAACAAACTAAACGAGTGTGGAGTGAGGCATTAGCAACTGATCAGCGATTGACTATCTCACTTGATGGTAAGTGTACTTGAGGCCAAAGATGTAAATCGATATTTCAGATGAAGATACAAGATAAACATTTACATAATCAGGTACCTACTGTAATTTCCAGTCTTTAATTTGTTGAATACGTAAGCACAACACTGAACGGTAATACCACTGGAGAGACCGTCATTACTTGTCATCACTAAGATTCGAGTTCTTAGAATTTCTCCTCACGGATGTCTATACAAGTATGATTAAATATTTGCATAGGAAAATCAGGAAGTTAATTAAGCTACCTGCCAGCGTTTGTCATTGTTAGTTACGTGTAACCATCGAAAACAATACTTCGATTCACGACTTTAACCCATCACCCATTAGTATTATTGGGGAATCAATGAATAGCGCTAATGAGATTCCATCTTACTCTTGCGAGGACTGCTGCATGGGAGGATAATATTCCCCGTTTTAACGACATTCTTTCGGCATTATCCCTTCAGCAAATACTTTAAAAGTTGAGGTTAAAAAAGGATATCTTCTCAGATTTACCTTTTTATGAACGAAACACTTCTTCCGTTGTGATAATAATTGTGGGAGCATAATGACGTAAGAGCCGAGCAGCCGAACCGCTTGAATTCACTCGGGAGTTCCCTTACATCAAAGTTTCGAATCTATAGAATAGAGACTCTGTTTGACTTACATCAAAGTTTCGAATCTATAGAATAGAGACTCTGTTTGACTTAGATCAAAGTTTCGAATAGGGACTTAGTTAGACAATCTGTGCAGTGGTAATACAGGTCAGTGAGTTAATGGTGCAGTCTTTACATATGCCTCGTGTTGCCGAAGTTGATGCCGCTCTGCGTGGCGCCCTTGTTGGACCCGTACTGTAGTGAGATCACCCCCTGGCCAGCTCTCAGTTGTTCTTCTGAGAAGTTTCTCACGTTCTTCTCAGATTCCTTGGGCCCGATCGACGGCTTCCCGAAGTTGCCAGCCTGAAAGTTAGGAAGGGAAGATTTCAATTTTATGAATAAAAGGAAAGTGTAAACAAGGCCATTGGCCTCGCATTTTATTAACAAACGTGCAAAGCTACGTCTGTGCGACATGTTTATATTTTCATGCAAATCCACCCGCCTACCGTTTTGATATAAATCAACATACATTACGTAGGTCTTACTAACAACAAATATCACACAAGTTGCTATGTTTCAAACTGTATGAGTTCATCTTCAAAACGTTATTAAACCTCCGCAAAGTAATGATTTAATTTCTTATTGAAAATTCTGAAATATTTATAAATGAAAACGTCGCAATTGAAAAATTTGATTGAGTAGTTAATTAAATAAGGTGTCAAATTTCAGTTTAAAACTGAAAAATTGGTAATTTTTTTTTTCTAAATTTGAGCGTAGATGCTTTTTTCGAAAATTTTAAAATAAACTTGTAGCCTAAATTACTTCCATAATCATCGCCTAAAACATTAATTTGCGACTATCTTTACCCAACGCTAACATAGATAACTATGTTAATTACCAACAACATACACCTCTAGTTAGCAGTCGTGGCGTGTTCTGTTGGCATCATGCATTAAGGAAATTACTCCTAACCCGTCTCGGGTACAATACATATTTGCTTAGTACCATTGGGCGGGTTCAGCAAATAACGGTCACAGACTAACGAGAATTTCGCTAAGTAAACGTTGGTCCACCTTAAGTTATTACTAAGCTGATTACTTGAGTGTAAAATGATCCCCTTTACTTTTAATAATCTTTAGTAAATTGGTTTCATTAAGTAGGTAGGTAAAATTACGTAGATATTCGTATTTAGAAATAGCTGCTGCCCACGATTTTCTCAGCGGATACTATCCTATCATATTATTTACTAGCTTCTGCCCACGACTTCGTCTGCGTAGAATTATACATAAAAACCCTCCTCTTGAATCAGTCTATCTATCAAAAAAAACCGCATCAAAATCCGTTGTGTAGTCTTGAAGATATAAGCATACATAGGGACATAGGGACAGAGAAAGCGACTTTATTTTATACTATGTAGTGATAGTGATTCTGGACTTTTAATAATACCTAGATAATATGTGCAAACTTTCGCATTTATAATATTTATTATTATATATATATTCAGAACGCCTTTATTTCAATCTAATCAAATTAAATACTTTTAACATTTTAACAAGTAACATGACAGAAATCGACAATCCTAATTGATTTAGGTCGACAAAGAAAAATCACGGGAATTTCGCCCAATAAAAAAAAATTGTTACCTTTCTGCCAAGTGATTGTAGACAGATGACGACAGAGTTTAAGTTCTGTCGCTCCCACAGATCCACAGTCTGGAAAGTCTCCTGCGCCGGCACTCCCAACTGCCGCGCTGCGTCAAGGAAGGCATTTATGTTCTCCATGCACTTGAACGCCATCTTGGATTCGTTTATCTTCTTCACCAATCCTGGCTGGATGTTGTTCGCGAGCCTGTAAAAACAAAAGACGATCTACATAGTATTTTAAAATGAGTTCGATTTGCGTTGCGCTATACGCGGGATAGTTTGAAAGTTTTTATTCTTTTAATGGCATCTTCCATTCGGTTGCATCTGGCCAGTAACACCCCTTTTTTTTCTAACGTTTGAAATGATACACAATAATACTCGTATAGCACAGCATTAGTTCCGAAAGTTAGCGACAATTAGAGGCTGAATGAATGAAGTAAATAATTTACTGACATAATAACTATTACCAGCCATAGTCTACTCTCGCTAGTAAAGTCATCACAGTGTTGTCAGAAGTGAGATCATTACTGTTTGTATGACTTAATAGTAAACTGTTACTTTTAACTTTCTAAGAATGTTTTTGTTCACAGCCTCTGTGTTGATCGATTCAAATTCAATAGACGCTGGGAAAAGATCGAAACAGTTATTGAAACTTAGTTCAACTTGAGAATTATTATTAGAAATGTGTTGTAGAGAGTAAAATAATCGTAATACATTCTACAACATCAAATGATCGCGCACTGCCTACATTGTGCTCCTTAGGAACAAAGCTCTGCGAACACTGAATTTTGTATTATCTAGCCGAATATTTGCAGGGAACCCCTCGGCTCGTGAATCTCACTCGCACTTGGCACCTATACCTATTTAGTTTTTTTTTTTATTATTATTAGTCCACTAAACTTACTTGCAGAGCAAAGTGCCGTCCTTGAGCACCTCATAGAAGTTGTCCATGTCGCCGGACATGTTTTCCGGCTCGCCGCAGATTTGTCTGATCCACTCCAGACATTCCTGGGCCAGTTCCTCGCTGTACTTGCTGTTGATCTGGAAGAAGACGAAAACAAACATTAAAAACAGGCCAAGTGTGAATGATTGCCGCACCGAGGGTTCGGGAATATCGTTCTTTCAAGAGTCGGGCCTCTGGTGCGTCAGATAGCAGGCGCTCCTCATCAACCTTTGATATTTTACGCTTGGGGATTCCTTATGATATCATTGATCTCGTAGCCATGATCATTATCATCGAACTTGGCTTTCAGCCATTTATACCCACATATCCACATAAAATCAATTAAAAATAACGTCTAGTAGTATCTCTCAAACTGTCAAGGAACCATCACAGGTTTCATCCGTTGGCGAGAAATTTTGATCGGCGATTTCGTTGATTTTTCAATAAAATTCAGCTTTGCTGTGGTCTTCTGAGTCATGCGGCCTTGTTTCAAGAAATTCTACTTTGAATACTCCCATGCTGGTCTGGGAGCAAAGGAAAAACATAGAATGTACCAGTTGCTTCTCGTCCCGCGCAGATGGTAAGCGATGCGGATAGCAACCCATCACTATTTTGATTCCTTTTTCCACCTGTACGACTACAATAATGCTAAACGTGGCCTTTAGGTTTTGTTAACTCAGGCTCTGTCTACCCCGTAAGGGATATAGACGTGATTTGTGTATGTACTATGAATTTACAAATGCTTGGTGCAAGTACTGAGTATTCGCAATCACTTTTATTCTGTTATTTTCCTTAAATTAAACAATGTCACATTGACCTACAAAATACGCAAATAACGAAGAAGGATTCTTGTACAACCTTGTTTACATAAATTTTCGTGTTAATATTCCAGTCATCATTCAAGACAAGTGTTTAGTGATGAGTGTTATTATATAGCTAAGTTAGATTTAAATTTAGCTGTAACTCCTATCTCAGCTTATTAATTAATCTTTAACGCTGACATTCAAATTGGTTAAACACCCTTAACTGACACTTATCTAAAGTGGTAAAAATTGAGTCCCGAAATAAAAATAGACTAGTAGGCTTATTAACTAACTCGCTCGCAACCGCCATCGTGTTCATTATGAATGTGACAGCTAGCTGATACCGATGCCAATTGTCAGCCCCTACATGAACTGTCAAAATGAACATGACAACGATTGCGAGCGAATTAGATAATAAGCCTATAGCTCAAAGCATCAAAATCAAATTATATAAATAAAAGTTCAGTAAGCTGGTGGTTTGGGGGAGGCCTATGTTCAGCAATGGACGTCATTAAACTGATAAACGCAATTTGACCAATTTTATGGGATAAACTATAAGAAAATGATACGGGCCTCTATCTATCCGGGATTGGCACGCGAGCAATATTACCAACCATTAGCAGAGCCTAGCGTTTATCTTGCTATTCGGCTTCGCCAAAATGAGTAGATACCTTCGCGAACTTTCGCGAAGCATAACCGATGAGAACGCGATGATTTCCTAGTAAGCTATCCGGGGCGTTTCGTCATTTTTATTGGAGATTGTCAACAGCTGTCAAAGCGAGTCAGAAAAAAGTGGAATACTGATCGCATATCCTATCAAATCTATAACGAGCTATCTAATAATTATTTATTTAGTGCGATCATATCCATAGGTAAGCCATGATACAACAATACAACTAAGGAAAAATATTTCTAAACTCACAATGTTCAGCGTCCAAGTCCAACTGAGTTTTATCGGGAAACTGCGTTATCAGAACGACCTTCAATTTCCTGTGCTCGATGCGAGTTTAAATAATTGCATGAGCACTGTTTGCGTACAGCTAGGTACATAGAAACGAACGTAACGTAAAGCCGGGTACTCATTTGCGAGGTGTCACCGTAACTGTTGCTAATTACAGTAACCAACAGTAAGCTCGCAGATGAGTAGATACCGATCTTTACCAGGCCTTGCTTACGCCAGAGAAGGATGAAGCAGAGCGGCTGCAAGAGGAAAATGTAGCCTATTACTAAGAGTACCTATTTGAATTATTCCAGATTGTGTTGGCAAGTAGGGTTGGTTAGATTGAACATTGCCCTAAAGATCATCAAGCATCGTAATTTTGGATTAAAATTTTCCTAAATTTCAAGTCAACAGGACCAACCGTTGAAAAGTTTCCTCCTGCGGAGACAATCCTTGCTGGGTCAGAACTTCATTGCCATCCGACTTACTCAAGATAAGTATGCAAAATTTCAGCTTAATCGGTTGAAGAGATCTGCTTCAAATTTGAGTCGCAAGATTCCACTATAAAAGCTAGGTATATAATTTACAGGGCTGTTCAATCTTTATGACAGAGTGTATACAATAAAATATAAGAGTGTCAATCCCTCCTAAACTGGGAATGTGCTAACAGGACGATATAGTTAACTAATTACCTATACTGTAGTAACTCAGACTACCAACAGAACATTTGCCTTAGTTTATCCAAAGACGATTTCAAATTCATCACATCGCACGTATGCTTACACCAAACCACATTCGCTTTATTTGCCAACTTCGAAACCAAATACTGCGGAGGTGGTTGAACTTCAAGAGTCACATTCTCAGGTTACAGCCATATGCCATGCCATAAAATACACTTTATGTTTGAAAACCTCTTTGAAACGCTGAGAAATATGACCGTCAGTAATGCAGTCAAGCTAGGTAACAATATGGTTTTACTAAACGCAGACTTGGGGTAGACAGTGCAATAGTACGTGCAAGTAAGACTGAACTTGCATACGTTCTTCCTCGCTCTTAAACGTTTCATGGGTTACGTTACGTTACGTTACGTTACGTTACAATAATCACAAAGATGTTGACAGATGCATTAGTTCTGATTAGGTAGGTACTTGCGTTTTGGTATTAACATGCATTGATTTCGATTAAATGTTACTACATTTAATATAAACAATAATAAATAAGAAGTTACTAGTTACCTAACTAAGTGTATAGGTACATCATAATTTAAGGTAAAAATTACACATACACAACTTAGTCAATGGGGACTATCGTTTCTTTGCTCACCAGTTGGCGCCACTGTTGACTAAGGTCCAGAGGTATAGCTGTCAAAGACGACTTTTTATAAGATCGGCGCCGAAACAAAGTTTTAAATCTTGAATCTCATTAAGTTTATTAATTATAAATAACTATCATCATATCGAGGAGCTATGCCGCAATGTTCTGCAGTTCCGTTTTGATAAAAAAAAAACTGCTTTCAAAGCGCGCATTCACAATCATCTCCAAATAATCCGTATTTGCGATAATTCCACGAAGGAGATCACTTTTGAACAACAGGTAAATGAAAGAAATTATAATTTTGTAACAAAACCAGTGAAAAGTGGCAAATTCACACGCGACAGCCCCCATTGGCATGAGCACATCCCTACTAGAGAAGTGATTTATGGTACCATCTGACGCGAGCCTTTGCGTTTAGTTATGGTACATAGTGCATCGCTTAACATAAGAATACTGCAGGTTAATGTTACACTATAGTTAACGCTCTCAAAAAACAAAAGGATAACTCGGAAACTTTCTAAAATAACTTCTAACGTTCATTCATCATAGATGACGTGACCGGTTTGATTTCGTAGTTGTCACAATACCGATAATTAATGATGCATTTGAACATTAAGTTCTTTAAAAAATTACGACCATCTCGTGGCTGATTCATCCGCTCTATGAAATCTAACGAGCCAAGGTCAAACCATAACCGGAAAAGTGCTGGCAGCTTTTATTTTTAGACGTTATATTTAAATTTAGAACTTCAAGAAACGGCCAGTAGAAATGCAAAGTTACTTGACCTCATCTGCAACTTACTAACTAAATAAATAACGGGCTAATGGGAATTGGTGGCTCCAAACTCTACAAGATTTAAGTTCAAATCTACCCTTAGATTGAAGAGAGTAGAACCATTAAGTTTTAATGTTTAAATTCAAAGACAATCTCACTTTTTTATTACGTAGTCTGTCTGGCCAGGCATCACTTCTAATTTCAAACGGTCCAAGTTGTCAAGGCGTGGTAGCCATTGAAAGGGTGCGCCAGAGCGCCAGACAATGCGTTGTGATTTGTGATTCAAACATTTTCGACGTAGCAATCAGAACTAAGGTACAATTATGTCACGTACAAGACATAAGCGCTCTAAGCCATGCACGCTGTATCTGCTACTTCGTCATTGTAGGCACGTGGCTAAAATTGTTTTTACTTATGCAAGTGCTGTAGCAATCTCAGATAGTTACAGACCATGTTAAATTAGCTACGAATTAATCAAAACGATTTTTCTCTGAGTTAATGTCAGAGACAGAAATGGGACTTAGACAGTTGTGTTTCATGAATTGCTAGTGAAATAACTACTTACTTCAACTCCCATTCTTACTGGGAACTTATGTTAATGATTTTCTAGCTCTAAGACTTTCTACTTAAACCATTTTCTGATGTTTTATTACAATAAATAAGTTTTTGATTCCCCTTTTCATCCATTCACCATAATAATGCTAAGAGTGGTCTATAGGTCTTGTTACCTTAGCTCTGTCTGCCCCGTAAGGGATAAAGACGTGATTTATGTATGTAATAAGTTTTTGTCACAAATTTCATTTTTAATACAAGCTGTTTTGCTAACTGTACTTGCATTGTCAACCGTATGTGTGTACCAAATTTCGAGTCAATCAGACCAACCGTTGAAGAGTTCCCTCCTGCGGAGACGATCTTGGCTGCGTCACCAGAACTCCGCTGCCAGATTATTGTATTGCCATTCAACTTACTCAAGTATGCAAAATTTCAGCTCAATCGGTTGAAGATACCTGCTTCAAAATTGAGGCCCAAGATTCCACCCGGACGAACACTTACTTACATAGACTTACATACATTGCAAGTTAATAAAAAGCTTGTGATAAAAAACAATAACTTGAATTAACTTGATTTTTTTTCAGAACTTATACAGAAGAGAGAGAGAGAGAGAGAGAGAGAGAGAGAGAGAGAGAGAGAGAGAGAGAGAGAGAGAGAGAAACATTTATTTACACACATTCGATACAAGTAGACATAAAACAAGGAGAAATACAATATAATAAGGAACAGTACCGATATGGTGTAAGAAGAATATTCATATTCAACCAAAATTTTATCTTGTGCCTTTTAACCTGTTTAACGAATTTATATTTATACGCAATGTTAGTTCTGAGATTAATGATGAGAATTAAGCTAATGATATACCCAAATATAAGAGTACAGTGACTAACTGGTTGACTAGACATGTTACAAGAACCGACTCACGCGCATGACGCAATCAAGGATTCTTAAAACGTGATTCAGGCCCGAGGTCTCAGTAAATTTAGGACAAAAAACCTGACTAAAGGTCCAAGACTGCGGTTGAGAAGCGATTCAAGCGAACTGATAAAATAAAAAGACTGTAGAATCGTACGTATCAGTAATACGTGAAGGTAGGTATGAATTAAATGAATCCTGTAGGCTTATTACCTAACTCGCTCGCAATCGCCATCGTGTTCATTTTGACAGTTCATGTATGAGCTGACAATTGGCATCGGAATCAGCTAGCTGTCACATTCATACAAGAACTGTCAAAATGAACACGATGGCGATTGCGAGCGAGTTAGGTAATAAACCTACTGATCATGATCAACGATTGATGTCATTAAAAGCGTTTATCCCTACTGAGCTGGCAACGTCGCGTTTTTGGTGATTATTTACGATTATTTCACAGAAATTGAATGAAAGTTTAAAATGTGGTCTAAACAAGTTCTTCGTTTTTAGTGTATCAATGTGCCCAATGCAATATAATCGTGATGGACTTTTATTTTTGTATTAAAGGGATAAAATAATAGGTATATCTCATTTAAGAGATAGATACATTAAAACGAAGAGCACAACAGGCGCACATTTCAAACTTTCATTCAATTTCTGTGAAATAATCGTAAAAAACACCAAAAACACGATGTTGCCAGTTCAGTAGGAACAAACCCTCTTAATCATGCCAATGGTTTTTTAAATAGTGTAAAACTTATCATAATTATATATAACATCCCAATAGCTAGTTAGGTTCAATAAGCTAATTAATTACAGTGCGTGAGCACTTAGAATGCCATTCCGGTTTGTCTTGCTGTCTCCCTCACTCAAATTTTAGTAAGTGGTGGGAGACACATTTCTTTTATAATTAACTAAAATATGCGCTTGGCCATTTAAGTAGTACAAAACACTGCACTTTAAAACAGCATTGGAACTTTTTAATTTACTCAGATGGGCTGCGGCGATAAGCCGAACCGCTTTCATTATTATTCCGAACCAACGTCTAATTTGTGTTCGAAGACAAAGGAAGTGGATTCTTGTATACTCTGTCCCGTTTGTACTGTTTTGGTGCACCTGCTATCTGCCGCTAGTTTTAAATTAGATAGAAAAATACGCACGAACCACTACCCGCATTCAAAACAGAAATCGAACGCTGTTTGAATTAAACAGTTGAAGATCATGCGCACGTTTAATGAAACAGAAGATGCGCTTGCGCTGTACACACAATAATAAATGTAAGACCAATCAAATTAATCAAAGCAATCAAATTCATGATATATTACTGTCGTGAAGCTAGAGGTTTATAATTGGTTGATAGGATAGCGAATATAGTGTATTTGTGCTAATTATTAAATTACTGTAGTTAACTCGATAAAGTTATCACACGAATTCATGATAGGCATGGCAACAAACAACTACTTGTTGCAGTGACTAAAAGTTTTAAATAATTCGAATTTGATACAGTACAAAGCTTTATAGAAGGGACATGCTCTTTAATTGAGAAGCTTGATATAAAGAAAGTCCAGTTTAGTTACAACTTAGCCAGAGAGCATCACGTGGTTAACTTTTCGTTGAATTTTAAAATGATCAAAGAATTCATTCATTGTGCTAATCTACCGGATACCAAATTCGGGCTGGCAACAAACGGTCACGGCCATAAATAACTATGACGAGTAGCTGGACACAGGCTCGAGGCGTTACGTCAGATCGCTTTAGTAAATTGAAATGCGAGAATGTAACCGTTTTGCACAGGGATGATGCAATTTCATCTGCTCATGCAAACTATTGTGCATTACTTGAAGTCTTAAAACAAGCGCCATTCCCCGTACTCGCCAGAAGGCGGGGGCAGTTGCAAGCTCGGAAGCGATCTCGTGAAATTACTACAGATCGCACACGAGTAAAAAGTAACGGCAAATCCTTAACTTGTGAGAACGAGGACCTGATTCACAAGACTGCATCCAACGGTTCGTATTAAGGTAAACCATAAAAAGCAGGCAGCCTTGCCGGCCATCGACAATGACAGCACCGACCGGTAAGGAGGCAGGAATGGGGTCACAGATTGAGCGGTCAATGCAATGTAACAAGTTCTCCGCAAAAAGGGGCCACATTTTAATAATATTAACACGTTATAAACATCGCTGCACATATGCAGACCGCGCTACGTGACCGGAGAATTACCATAGATTCTTGAAAATGGAATGCGTCAAAGTTCTGACTAAGTTGAGTAAACATTTGCCTAGTTTGTCCATGTTGGAGGAATAACGATTTCAAGTTACAGATAGTTGATAAATCTACAATAAGGCATTGTAAAAGGCGTATGAGGCAGTACAATCAACCGACTGTAATATGCAGTTGTAGTATAATCAGTTGAGGCATGTTTGTCGTATGTTACCATAAGTATAAAAATTGAGGATAGGTACCTACTTATGACAAAATTCTCACTACAAACTGCATCAAATTTGAGGAAAACCACCAGTTTAAAGTATCGTATGCTCTTAATGAATTTTTGTTCCTGTAATTCGTTAGTTTTATTGCCTACATCATGTTTTATTCATACTTTAGGATTTAGCACAACAATTAAATCATTCTCTTCTGCAAATGTTTCATAGTCAACATTATTTTCATGACTACGAAAATGACTAACGTCAGTGACTTAATGATTCTAGTAATGAGCAAATAATATTTGTTAATATATCGACACATTTCTGGTTTAAACTATCATTGACATTTCATGTTGCTGTGTCATGCTGTGTTTCATTAGGAAATTGTTAAAAATTGCCATTATATGAGCCAGGCCAAACTTATTTCAAATTCTTCAAACCGCTGGACCGATTTTTCCCAAATATGGCTAAATGTGTGGACACACACACACAGAGATATCGAAGTCAAACTTACAACACCCCTATTTTTGCGTTTGGGGTAAACAATCTTAAACATGTTCTATCTTGACTCCAATCACCCTACATTCAGTGGATTTCGTCTACCCTTTTCTTGAGGACTTCTCCTGATTTGACTAACTTTACTTTTACAATTGTATAATGCCTAGCCTTTTTAGCGGCAAGTACCGATTGTAATGGCGTAACGAGCTCCTTATATATTTTTGCATTATGTGAATAGTGTTGTTTAAAAGACACAGCTGCACCCAAAAGAGAAATTTGGCCAAGTGTCAATCTCGAACATATGGTGGGTTTTGAAAGTAGCCCGTATTTAAGCCTTATACATAAGTACTGCGTAAAGGCCAGGCCTTATAAGGTGCGTTGCAAGCCCGGCCTTATATGAGTCATCGCGAGTGAATTAGTATGAAATAAATTCTACTGACAGTACCAAGTGTACCAACTGCTAATTGAACATCTGTTCTTTACTTATTTGTACGGATTACGCATTAAACAAACATCGGGTACACAAATATTCTGTGACTAATTATTAATTAAGGTACCGAGGCTGTGGCGGCAGAAGTGACATTGAAAATGTGACAAACAATTTCTAATGAGATACTCAAGCATCCATTACAAGAACTTAGGTTAGTTGAAAAAACGAAAAATAATCTGATACCTAATAACACTCGGGCTAAAAGTTATATAATGTTTCAAACAAAATACGCTAAGTTAAACTCTTTTCATTCGTTTGGAGCTACCGTACCACAGACCATTGACGGACAGACTTTAAACTTATAACAAACCTTTGTTTACTTCGAGGTTTAAAAAAAACGGCAATCATGTTTTTAGGATTAAGAAACATTGCATACTGTACCATGAAAAGGCACAATCTCTTTTTCAGATATATGTTTACTACTATGTCGACCGTACGTTATAACATTTATCTTTTCCTTAACATAAAGCACATAATTGTTAAGAGAGAAATGCATCTTTTTCAGATTTCTAATTCTAATGTTGCAAAGTAGCTATTACGGAAACCACAACTCTTTATTCTAAGTCTTATAATAATTAAATCATGAGCTAATAGGTATAGCTATGTTAAAACTATGTAAACAACGTCTGACCTACGTAACCATACTTTTGCTGATAAGCCACATACCGTCACGTTTTAGTTTTAGTATAATATGTTACATATTCTGTATTTGATGATCTCATTTCAAAACATATAGATGTTAAGCAAAGTTACAAGACAATCAAAACAAATATATTCATTTAAAAAGTTAGAGAACACAAGTGCAGTGATTGATATACACGTATCAGCTCAAAGAGCCTTTTATTTCTATTTTCAAAGCGCGTTGAAATAAAGATTTATCCATTCATAATCTCACACCATTTTATAATCGTTGGCTTCTCATCCGACACTAACACTAATTCATTGGATTCGGTCATTCGGACAATTAAAGCGGCTAAAATATCAGTTTTTATCCATAATACGTAATATACTGGCGTTTTAGTCACGCGTTGGCTTTAAAAAAGCGTTAAGGAACCGGTTATAGAGCTGAATTGTGACCATACAACACCCTTGACCCAATTGCCGTCCACTACACATTGGGAAGAGATTTCTTCTACAAAAGAACGCATTACCGTTTATTACTTTGGTATGGTCAACTGGACATTTAGTAAATATTCAAGGTTAGACACAACTGAAATGTTTTTACTAGAACATGTTTTACGAATAGAATAAGTCGCGGGTTCACGGTGGATGCGAGACGCAACCGAATCAACTGGAGGTCTATGGGAGAGGCCTATGTCCAACAGTGGACGTCTTGGCTGTTATGATGATGTTGTTGTTTTAAAGGAAGCGTCATGTTTTACATGGGCAGCAACCCATTTTATATTTAGCAATATTAGAAGTAAGAATGACGTAAACGGCTTTAAACTTTAACAAATGCGCATGAAATTACTTTAAGAAGCTGTTTACTATAATTTTACTGTTCGCTGTAACGGCAAAAATATGTTTATAATTTTGCCAAATTTTTACACGCTTAGTAGGCTGGTTCTCGAGCATCGGAGCGTACTTAATAACTAAGCAGAGCAATGACCTGTACACGAGTAAGTTATTTACATACCAAGTATACCTACCTAGTAGTACCGACATAATTGCACTCTTATTATGTAAAAGCCCATCGAGGGAATGGGCGAGAATCTTAGCAAATAACAATAAACCATCTCTATTTGGATTCCCCTTTCCGTCTTTACGCCCACTATCATGCTAAACGTGGCCTTTACGTCGTTACCTTAGACTCTGTCTACCCCGAAAGTCCAATCTAAGATCTTAACCAGCAATATTTAAGGTGCAAGCACACAAGGACATCCAGTGTTCATAGGTGCTTCGTTTGATTTGAATATTGTGCAATATAATCGATATTTGGCTTCCATTGCTAATATTAAAGGAATCCTTATAAAGCAGCTAAGCAGCCTAATCCTTGCCTTTAATAAACCTCCTAAATTTCGCAAGTTGATATGTTGATATGATATAACTACCGTAGCAATAAGCCTGGTAGTTTTATCGTGCTGAGTTTTAAAATATAGTACGTACTATTAAAAAAGCTCTAGGATGTTATGCTCGAGGAAATCTTTTTGTTATCTTTCTAGCGCTAAAAATGTATTATTTCAGTCCTCATTCCTGTTTTTAATCGCTCACATGAAACTTATTTTAGGGTCGATTTTTCAATCGTCAGATAGGCCCTATTCGGCCAACAACTCTATGGGTATCTGTAAGTTAAGAGCTTATCTGAGGATTGAAAAATCGGCCCTTAATAAGTTATAAGAATTATGATTTTATAAAGAAAACAAGTGATTTATTCATTCACGCAATGGCTAACAAATTCTATATTGTGTTTACCAAATAATCAGTAAACTGTAATGGAAGAGTAAAATCAATTTGGTTCGGAGTTGGCGTTTAAGAAATAGCAGGGGTAGACAGAGCTTGAGGTAACAAATCCCAAAGGCCACACCTAGCATGATTGCAAGCGTATAGATAGACGGAAAAAGGAATCAAAATGGCCGGGTTGCTAGCCGCATCGTCTATAACACGATTCCTAAGAATTTCGCCCATTTTCGATGGCCTTTTACCATCTGCGCGGGACGAGAAGCAACTGGTATATTCTATGTTTTTCCTTTGCTCCCAGACCAGCATGGATGTATTTAAAGACGTCAAATACTGTAGGTACCTACTAAGGCATAAGATCAAGATGAATATCGGTTTTAAAAAGCACTACTTTTGTCAGCGCCTTATTACAAAAAGATGAACAATACACATACCCAAGTACGAGTATTCGACACTTATAGGTAGATATATGTTTGGCAGGTGGGTGTTCGGTTCCGGTAAGTTTTTTGTTAAAGAACCTGTTTAAATTCGGGCGCTTAGGATACCTACAGCGATCGTCTGCTCCTATTACAACGAACTGATCAAAGTTTTCACAGTGTAATTATTTATTTTAATTCAGTTGTTGGTACTTAAGTACTATAATTTTGTTACTTGTATCGTTATAATAATAAAAGATCAAGTTGTTCATAGAAACGACTTATTAACAAAAATAAGTTAAAAATATTGAAATCGGATTAGTAGGTTAATTATTTTGTTTTACATAGGGTACTTATTTTTTACGTCATGTTCTATTGAATTTAACGAGAAAACAAGCAATTACCGATAAAATTGTCCTTGAATAAATTGGCAACATGGTGCAGCCTGGTAGCCTAGTGGTTTGACATTATGACCTCACAATCAGAGGATAACGGGTTCGAATGGAGACTGAAGCCCAAACCCTCACATTCACAGTGGAAACCTGTACCAAGTGAAACGTTTGTAGACGATGAGAAATATAACGTAACTAAGTAATCGTGCAAAAGTTTGGCCTTGAAGATCTTCTCTAGTCTAGTAATAGCAGTAAGTATATCGCTGGATAGTGATATAGGTAGGTATACATATATGTAAGCCTAGTGGTCGTATTAGGTGCATGCTGTTTGTAGCATATACGGGCTAACATTAAGATTCATTAGGTTTCTATTGTTATAACATTTACGTATAACCTACGTATATACGGCTCATTATGTGTTTGTGATTTGTAGATACACACTAGGTACATATGGCTTTTTATACAGCCACGCAAGACATTTTAACCAGCCTTGTTGATGTAAGGTAAGTTTGCAAAGTATACATGAAATAGGGGAAGTCCGGGAGACTTGACCAGTTGGGAGATCAGAAATATTCCAAATATTTCGAAAAAATGGAATGGGTTTTTTAAGTTTACATCAAAATTAATTCTTACTGTAAACGCGTATGATGCGCCTGTTAAAGTTCGAGTCTCCTACCTGATTAATTCTCCTGGATTTCCCCTATGTAACTTACAGTATGCTTAGTGTGACTTTTCAATCACAAAATACGTCTCCATGGCGTTTGCGTCAAAATATCAGAGCGTCTATTGTAGGGTTTAGACCCGAAAAACATCTCAAAAGTGTTCACCTCTTACGTCTCAGTTACGGGTAAATCAGCAGCGCCTCTTGCCGATCGAAACAGCAACAAACTGTTTTCTTAGTAGGTACCTATTTGACATTTTAACGCAAACGCGTTGGATGCGTTGCGTACTAATTTTGTGACCGGATACACACTAAGCATACTGAACTGCTTGTTACCGTTTTGTTCCGCTAGTGGCGCTGGTAATTTACCCAATGTGACGTTAATTTGAACGCGTATGAGATGTCATTTCGTGTTAAAACTTGCACTATAGGCTCAGTACGCGTAGTGTAAGTTTTCAGTCACAAAATACGTTTTAATTACTATGGACAAATGAGCAGCGCCACTTGCGGATCGAAACGGCAACCAACTGTTTTCATAGTAAGGTACCTATTTGACTATTTAACGCAAACACGTTCGAGGCGTACCTATGTGTTTTGTGACCGATAATTTACACTAGAGTTTTAGGTAAGTACCTAGATGTGAAAATTTGTGAAATTTTAGTGAAGTAAATTAGACTACAAGCCCATGGAAAAAAAACATGTGAAATGAACCAGCGTGAATGAAGCTTAGAAGGCTGTTACTAGGTTTTTCGATATTTATTTTTAATAATCTATTAGCTATAAAAACGCCGTAAATTAATAATTAGGTACTAGTCGTAACTCCACACTTGTACCTGAGAAATTCCATAAATGTATGGCTGGTTAACACAGCCTTCTAAGCTTCATTCCCGCTGGTTCATTTCACATGTTTTTTTTTCATGGGCTTGTAGTCTAAATGTCCAAAGCCTCAACTGAATAAGTCAGCAAGCCGCTCGGACTCATTTTCCCGGGTTTGTCCTTGTATAAATCCAGCAGAGTAGGCCCGGGGAAGGCTTCGTACTTCCGATGTATTTATAGAACCAAGTGTTATTGAGATTAATTAGGCTTAGGCTTACAAAATGAGTAAATAGGTAATTTTAAATTAATTGTTTAGTAACGATATTTTTGCGGGAGTTTTGAGTGAGTTGTATAGGTATAGAGCCATTTTTACTGCATAAATTGAGTCACGGCTTCTGGGGGCCGATTTTTGAGAGCACACACACACACACACACACACACACAAATCACGTCTTTATCCCTTACGGGGTAGACAGAGCCTAAGGTAACAGGTACCGTAAGGAAGGTAAGGTACAGGTATAGGTAGGTAGGTTTTAGAGCACATGTGTGAAAATACCACTCGAAAAAAGATAATCACAGCTCTCATTAATCTTGTGAACCAGTAAAACTTTGATTAGAGCTGTAGTTTTGGAGATGTAAGCTGTGATGAGCTTTCAACCATCGAGGGAATGGGCGAAAATCATAGGAATCATGTTATAGGCGATGAGGCTACCAACCCATCACTATTTTGATTTCATTTTTCACCTATACGCCCGCAATCTTGCTAAATTTGGCCTGTAGGTATCTGTTACCTTAGGCTCTGTCTACCCCGTAAAGGATAAAGACGTGATTTGTGTATGTATGTGCTTTAAAAATCGGGCCCCTGGTGGTAGTTTTTTGACTTTTAAGTTACGGGAAGGATAATGAATTTACTTCATTTCACTTAAACAGTATGCTAAACTATGCTATTTAAAACGCATATTAGTCATGTAAAAGGAATATAATTTTATCAGTATTACCAAAATAGTAGGGAGTTACCTACCACTCATTAAAATTCCATGAGTTAGCTACCTACATAGAATTTTTCCTTATACATAATTAAAACATAATCATGTGTAATTATTTACAATGAGATTAATTAATTATTATGAAATTGTCGTCGCATCTTAAGTACTTTCTTGAATAAAAACTATTACAACCAAAAATGGTCCATGAAATCAGTCTTCTCATTTAAATATTGAAGTAGCTGAAAAGTACATAATGTAACGAATGTACCTACTTAATTAGTTAGCTAACTTTGTAGGTACCTTCTGAATAACAGATGTTTTCCCTAAAGTAGGTCATGGCAGCGTCCTCATGGCCTACTTTGCCCAGCATCCCCAATCGATATACATCTACAACTACCTACATCACTACCCATCTAGGAACGTTACATCAAATATTGACTTACTAAAGTATTTTATGCCTGTGATCAAATTATACTCAGATTCTTACCTTGCGCTGTGCTTCCGCGGCAAATCCAGACTTGGCTGCTCTGTTGTTGGCCATTTTAGTTTAACTAATTTAATCAACTAAATAAATCACAGACACTAGGAGTCACTCAGTTAGTAAACACGCGCGACACGAGTTGTGTGTGTGAGTGTGTGTGGATGAATGACATCATGCCGCGACGCCGCGAGACTCGGGGCTCAGGGTAGGGATGGGAAGTGTCGATAGTTTGTGATGTCGCCGTTTGACCTAAATGTGTTATCGATATGGGTGCTGCTGAGTCCTTGTTTTGCGAAATCGAATTCGTATGTACGCAATGGGGAGTATCGCTCCTTTGCTCAACAGTTGGCGCCACTGTTGACTAAGGCCCAGAGGTGTAACTGTCAAAGGCGACTTTATGAGATCGGCGCAGAAACGTAGTTTTAAATCTTGAATCTCATTAAGTTTATCACCATCACTACATATCACTACATAGTATAAAACAAAGTCGCTGTCGCTGTCTGTCCGTCCCTATGTATGCTTATATCTTTAAAACTACGCAAAGGATTTCGATGCGGTTTTTTTAAATAGATAGAGTGATTCAACAGGAGGGTTTATATGTATAATTTTACGCAGACGCCGTCGCGGGCAGAATCTGGTAAATTATAAATAACTATCACCATATCGAGTAGCTATGCCGCAATATTGTGCAGTTCCGTTTTGATCGAAAAAAAAACCGCCTTCGAAGCGTTCACATTCATCGCCAAATAATCCATATTTGTGACGATTCCACGAAGGAGATCACTTTTTAACAACAGGTAAATGAAAGAAATTATAATTTATGTCACGAAGCCCGCCAAAACCAGTGAAAAGTGGATGTTATTGGACCTCCTGCGACACCAGCGCCTTTAGTGGCAAATTCACACGCGATAGCCCTCATTACAATATAATAAAAGAAAATGTAATGTTTACGATGAATAATAATATTGTCGTTTGTGTTCGTGAAGTAACGGTTGTAATGACTGAGTGTGGATTTATGACGCTGGTATCTACTAAATACTACACGTTTCCACTTTCCGTTCTACTGACTTGCTCACCGAGGGTCCCATATATGTACATACTAACAGTATTGGTAGATTCACCATGTCATTTTAAAAGCACATATTTCTTTCCCTGATATTGAAAGGCTTAAGAAACGATTTTAAAAATATTTTATTTTATTTCAGGTGCAGTTGTTTCGGAGTTACAGTAATAGGAGTGAATTAATTTTGAATTAATTAAGCTACTTCCCTACGTACATTTTTAACTTACCTACATGCTTAGGTCATAGACACGTATGTATGACTATGTACTATCGACAAATAAATCGGGCTCGACGTACAACACTAAACGTTCGAAATGTAAAACGAAAACCAAGTATGGAATACAATGAGAGCGAGCGGCGTAGTAATAGCGGGCCTCTCGCTCAAACGTCTCGCCGTGGCGGCAACCGGCAAGGTGATCTGATACCGAGCGAAGGAAGGAAGGAACATTTTTGGGAATCGTGAAGTAGGTAGTTAATAAGTAGGAAGAAGAAAGTTACGAAAGTAAACATAGGTTCATAATTTAAAATATTATGAACATGAGCCTGTCCTGTACATACAAAGTAGATGTCTGATTAAAATCGCCTAAAACTGAAGCAAATTGCAACTTACCAAATCCTTTACCTACCAGTTTTCAACCTTAACTGCATAGGAATAGAGACGGAAAGTATTAAGGACATAAATACTTGGTCATCAAACATTCTACAGGAATGCGAGAAAATAAAGGGATTTAAAGAGCTTGCTTCGATGCTGGTTATTTTAATAAGGATACTAATCCACGAGACTTAATTTTAGTTTGCTTTATGAGAAAAGATTATGATTTAAATTGCTTGAAATAACAACACTTCAAAAATTGTGTTTAACGCCACCTAGTGAATTTACTGGAAACTACATAACCGACTGGTGTCTTAATTTGAAACTCGGTGCGCACCAACTTGACTCAGTTCATAACAATCTCATTGTAGTTGAGGTTAGTTCTCATAGATGGCAGTGTGGTTCAACGATAATTTATTTTAGCCTTTGAATTTTACTAGAGAACTCACTAAATTGTTACACAAAATATTGCATAAGACATTGCAATGTTGATAAAAATATTAATAGGGTACCTATAGCAAAATACTGCAGAAACGTAAGTGGAAACGTTATCGACGATCAGAAATCGAATGTTTTGACAACGTAATGGTTAGGTATATTCTTTTTAGTTTGACCTTAGGCTTTGACCATAGAATAAATACAATGCTCTGTGGTTTAACTCTGTTTGACCGTACTCGGATGCTGGCTAGTCACAGAAAAATAATACCGACGTTTGATATTTTCAAAGACTTTCAAAGACAGTAATATTGACGTACATTAAAATGTCAAAACTCCATCCTTAACCATTTCAATCCCTAACAAAAATGTCCCTTTGCAATTCCATACCTTAAACTTCAAGAGCCCAAAAACAACAGAAAATGAACACGAAAAACCGCTAAAGTTAACACAGAGAGTGGCACTTCAAATAGCAAATACAGATCCTCAGTACCTAACAAAATGGAACCCTACGGAAGAAGGTCCAGGAATCGAAGGAGATGCCACTCTCAGAGCTTCGCATCCCCATCACAGGAAGAGGACCGGCCAAGAGGCGGCTTCAGTATACTTGGTAGCCTCCAGGGCCTCCTTATCATGGCAAGCCTCGTCGCCCTCATTTACATGATGCTAGAATACCATTGCCAGACATGCAAGGACAATTGTGACCTGAAGAAGATTTCGAAGAGCATTGACGACGTTGTGGTGAATGTCCAATCTATGCTTAGCGTTTGCCATGGATCAACTAAAGCAAGGCCATGGAGCAAGAAAAATAGCAAATGCAACCACATTTAGCCTTCCCCAGTTGTGATACTTAATAACATTTGAATGAATAAACAACTATTTGGTAAACAATCTTTACTTTGGGCTGAGGGAAATTAATCATAACCATTTTGTTTTACAGAAAAACCTTGAGTCATTCGGGTCAAGAGCACGCACTTTTTTTTTGATGGCCTCCCAGACCTATAAAGAATTATATAATTGACATGTTATAATATTAAATCTGTAGAATATTTAATAAATTTTCACTATTTAAGAAAATTTTCCATCAAGATTAATTAGTTTTAGCCCTACATAGGCTTAACTGGAAACTTTTCCAATGCGTACTCTTGACCCGATGTGTGGGTAAAATTACGCAATTCTTAGGGTAAAGTTACGCACGCGGGGTAAACGTACGCAGTCATTCGGGTCAAGAGCACGCATTTTTTTTTTGATGGCCTCCCAGACCTATAAAGAATTATATAATTGGCATGTTATGATATTAAATCTGTAGAATATTCAATAAATTTTCACTATTTAAGAAAATTTTCCATCAAGATTAATTAGTTTTAGCCCTACATAGGCTTAACTGAAAACTTTTCCAATGCGTACTCTTGACCCGATGTGTTCGCCTTCATTATTTGGTCATCTGAGATGAGGGTCCGCTGAGGGGCCTTCCTTATGTAATTTCTCGGCATTTTGGTGTATTCTGAAAGGTTGAACAATTTTTGATATTTTTATTTCATTTGGGGTATAAGTAGGTACGCAACGGGGGTAACGTACGCGTGCGTACTATTAATCTCGTACTCTTACCCCAATCGGCAAATATACCAAATAATCAGTCACAACACACACGTTAAATACTTTTTACGAATATGATAAACTTACATAAAAACTACATTAAATGAACAATAGAAATATAGTATACTTACTGGCACAGAGCTATCTATTTAACTACAGCACACTTTTCCGTGGCTCAAAAATTAAACGAAATAAGCGTGTTACAAGTATTCGGCGACGTGTCGCGACCAGTACTTAGATTGCGTCGGCGCGGCCCGTGGCTCCTAAACGGCGACAGTAGCGCCTCTCTGTTTTACAAACACAGACCTCGGCCCCCCCACCCCTGTCGGAGATCAGACCACCGCGTACTTTTACCCACTGCGTGCTGTTACCCCGAATGACTCTATGCAAGAGAAATACAGAGTGTTAGAAAGCAGAGTGCAAGCTTATTCGCAAGAACTGCCCAAATTAGAGGGACAAATACAGACTCTGGCGGCGTTAGCTAAATCAGTAGAGAATGGAGACTTTGGGTGGAGTTACAATTACAATCCGCCTCTGCCAGGAGTCAAACTATACTTAAGTCGTAACGGACCTACCCGAAATAGTTACCGTAAAATGAAAAATAGCACCAAGACAATGAGCGGCTCAACTAGTACCATCAAAGTTCATTAAACACGGACGATAATAAAACACAAAAAATCATCAACAAATTATATTGTTTCATTGATGAGCATACATTTACATTTGTCATATCTCCAAGGGTGGGTAAAACAATTCATCAGAGATGCTACAGTTGTAACATCTGTGTAAACAACTCGACAATTTCTTTGGGAACTTGTCATAACGATGAATTCCTAGTAGGGAACTAAACGGACAGGATCTTGAGGTTAACGTCGATATGTTAGAGACAGGCTGCACTTTGCATTGTTGCATAAAATCTTCAACTACTTTGTCAAAAGTAGTGCTTATGTCTAGCATATTTTTGGCTTGAACCTCTGCTTGTGCTTGTACTATGGCTTGTGATTGAATCTCTTGATCTTGTTTGGTCAACGCGGGCATAGCTGTGGTAGGAAGTTTGCCCGTTTCTGATTTGTACGTGGCTTTATCTTCAATAGCTAGGCCTTGAAGTTCCTTGTAAAGATTATCATACGCGGTGCCAATATTGTTAACAGCATCCTGCAAATTATTAAATAATTCCCTTCAGACCCACCCCTGGCACTACCCCTGGGGGTTAGGGTGGGACTGAACCATACCACCATAGCAGTACTGGGATTTGAGAAATTGAAAAAAAAATCGACCCTTCGGGCATAAGGAGCTACCTAAACTAGGTACTTAATACCAGTATGCGGGTGGTAAGGCCTTGTGCAAGGTCCGTCCGGATCGCTACCACCATCTTACTCGCTAATTCTGCCGCTAAGTAGCAGTGCTTGCACTGCTATGTTCCGGTGTGGAGAGTAAGACAGCCGGGGAAATTACGGGCACAAGAGGCATTTCATCTTAGTCCTCAAGGTTGGCAACGCATCTGCAATCCCTCCGGGGTTGCGGGTGTCTATGGGCAGTGGTGATCACTTACCATCAGGTGGCCCACTTGCCCGTTTGCCTTTCTATTCATATAAAAAAAAAAAGCTTACGGCACTACGATGGTATGGTTCAGTCTCACCCTACCCTCAGGGGTAGTGCCAGAGGTATGGTGAGTCTTAACCCATTATATGTATTGATACTTTAACCAATTACAATACATATAAAACTACTAGCGACCCGCCCCGGCTTCGCACGGTATATTATGCATGTATTATACATATAAACCTTCCTCTTGAAACACTCTATCTATTAAAAATCATCAAAATCCGTTGTGTAGTTTTGAAAATATAAGCATACATACGGACATGAGGACAGAAAAAGTGACTTTGTTTTATAATATGTAGTGATGATAGTGATAGTGATAGTGAAGTGATAGTGATAGTGATGATAGTGAAGTGAGTAGTGATAGTGATAGTGATGATGATGATAGTGATAGTGAAGTCACTTCTCGCCGTCTGTATGTATATACGCAAAGATTTATCAAGCTACGGAACGCTAAGGAAGATTATATACGTATAGTTTGACAACCCGTTCGAAGCTGGGACGAGTTGCTAGTTTCCTATCTGATAATGAGTGTAATGATTTCTTTCTAAAGTACCTTCAGTGTATACAAGCTTGTCTTCATGTTTGTAAGTTCTGATTGAAGCATGAACCTCTCCCAGAAATTGGTCGCCATATGTCCGACAACCACGGCCATGCCAACCAGCATTAGTGTTTCGGCGATTATGGTTCTAACTGATTTCTGGCGAGGCATTTTGATTCTTGTTATGTTACACCCGCATTGTAGGTTAACAAAAGTACTTTGAATTTAGCATAACTCTTAGTGTTGAAAATTATCTCACGTTGCAGCTAAGTGAATGCATGTGTCTTATGTCTATGTCAAGTCTATGTCATGTTTATAATAATCAATAGGTAACTTTTTTTTTTGGGGTACGGGTCGGGTTAACTCCGCTTGTGGTCAAGACCCTGCGGTTCGTTTTTGGATCCGTCCGAGGGGAAGAGCAGTGCTTGGTCCGGTGCACCCTAGACATCGGTTAATGATTTCCTGGCAGATTCGGAGGGATCCGTTGGCTTAGAACCCGACAGGGGGGGGGGGGATCGGTCTTTTGACCGTGTTCTACCATACCTACAACGTTGACGACATATTTTGTAACAACATTTTTTTTTATGTTAGAGAGGCCAGACAAACGAACTAGTGGGTCACTTGATGTTAAATGATCACCACTGTCCATAGACACCCGCAGCGCTTTACGCGATGCCAGCCCGTTGTCGGCCCTAAAACATTTTTGAATAGGTACTCTTTTTATTACTTTGACATTGGCGACATCATCGTATCGATTGATGGGGCCATATTAAAAAAAAGAACATTTTTTTTAAACTTTAGTTACATGTTTAGGCCAACTGTCACTTCAGGCCATCAGATTAAAGACAATGAGGAAATTATGAAGTTGTTTGTCTAAGATTGAATAAATTACCTAGTACCTATTACCTAGACGCTCTTCTACGTTCCACATAATTGAGGGGCTACTCCAAAATTGGATTTTCAAAGTTCGTATCACACCATCTCTTTTACTCTCAAATCTGTGACTATCAGTGCGAAGGGAAGGGCAGGAAACGAATTTCGAAAATCGAATTTTGGAGTATAAGGCCAGGCCAGGGTTGATTTTTTTCCGTCTACCCTCAGTTTTCTACTGATATTTTATTTGCTTTTCAAATTTTACGTGTTGCGTATAGTTAGTTTAAAATAAATTAAAAGTTAAATTACCTAACTGTATAAAAGTTTCTGTAAAAAAATCATTTTTTAATACAAGTTTTTTGTTGTTGATTGTAGGTACCATAGACATTAATATACTAGCGTAATAGACACAGGGAGTGTGCAAGCGAGAACGCTGACTCTTAAGGCACTAATACGAGTGCGAAAGGGACAGCGAATGAAAAGCCGTTAGAACCGATTTGAGAGATCGTAGCGTCACTTAGCGGCACACTGCGGATACCGTCCTTCAGTATTTTAATTATTTTTCGAAGAATCCTATAAAAATAAATAAAAGTAGTGCTAGAAATAACAATGGTGTGTTGTTCGGTGCCAGGTTGTGAAGTGAATCACAGGAATAATCCAGATAATGAGACATTTCACAGGTAATTACGATCCATGCAATGATAATTTTGAGGGTCTTATTTTCAAGGTATTCAAAGCCCAATGAATACGATAAATTGTGTAATAAATAGAAAATATCGTGTAATTTTGTGTTTTATACATATTTTTCATTATTATAAATACAAAATCAAAATATTGTGTTCGTGAAAATTTCCATAATTTGGGTAGTGATTGAATACATACTATATTATTAATATATCGATATTTTTTAGTTTTTTCTTATACGAAACCATTTAAATAAAATTGTATTATTTAAAGGACAGTGAAAATGTTAAATAAATAAATAATTGATACTGAAACAAGTTGTTTTTTATTAGACTAGCTGGTGCCCGCGACTCTGTCTGCAAAGAATTCGTTTATCGCTATCCCACGGGAACTATGCAATTTTCCGGGGAAAATTTATCTTGTGTTAATCCAGGTAATATCTATAAACTACCTGCGTGCCAAATTCCATCCATAACAACTTAATGTGACAGTTGCATTTGTATACACGACTGTAATAACATGTCACTAAAGTTGAAAACCGGATAAAATTCAACGAAATGTCATGGAAATACTTTATGCACTACACCTGTACTCTGTTCTATTCATCGATATCTTGTCGATAATGTAGGAACATCACTAAAATTTATTGCACACTTGTAAAAACACGCACACGAAGACGTTTCTGGTTTGGTGACGCGGGAAATAGAGAGTCTGTTCGTCTATTACGCTAGTATATTAATGTCTATGGTAGGTACTTGCATTGTCTTCCGCCTTACATAATATTAACCAAATTTCAAGTCAATCGGACCAACCGTTGAAGAGTTCCCTCCTGCGAAGACGGTCCTAGCCGGGTCTCTGGAACTCCACAACCAGATTATTGAGATATCTGCTTTAAAATTGAGTCGCAAGATTCCACCCGGACAAACATACGTACAAGTTATTATAAAGCTCGTAATAAAAAAAAGAGGATACCTTCGGTCTATCAGTGAGTACCTACAAAATAACTACCTACCCGTGATCCACCCAGGGTGAACAGGCTTTGTAGAGCGTCGTCTCTCTCTAACCTACGTGACGCCAGTAGTCTCTTTCCAAAGACCGAAGTGCAATCTTTATAGCCACGCGGGTGAACCACGGGGACCAGAAAGTAATCAAACCCATTTTGTGTTCTTAACTTTGCAACGATTAATAAAACACGCATTAATTTAAGCAAACGTTTTATTCTCGTTCTTGGTCCTCTGGCAAGGTTCCTCCGGAGGTTTCTTTTTTAGCATCGAACGAATGGGTGTACACGTAGGACATGATGGCGATTTCCTGGAAACGAAAAGTCTTCTTGAAGCCGTTCGGGTTTCGGATATCTATCATCGGCCGATCCAGTTACAAAGCCATAAGAAAAAGCGAGAGAGCAATATCGACTAGGTGTCTCACGCACTTATGGGTTTGATACTTGAATCGGCTGAGTGAAAGAGACAGTAAGATAAACCCTAATGGCATTTTAAGAGCTCACGGGTAGTCGGTAGGTAATAATTATAATAGGAACCAGGACGCAGATTAAACAACATAATTAACGTCTGCGAAAATACAATTCGAAAGTGGTAACAAATTGAGCTGATTTTTTGATTCAAGCGGTATATTAAAAAACGTAATTTTAAAAATTCGCACCTGGTCTTTTTCTATGGCGACTAGCTAAGTATGAGTTGCAGCAAGTTACTTATAAAATATTAACTTTATCCGACGATTTTGACATATTTTTCATAGGTTTTCTGTCTAATACAGGCACTTCAAAATCTAGCTACCTAAAGTATTTACTTTACCAAGTTAGGTGCAACGCACGGACTGGGAGAGGACCTTGCCCTCCTGGACTTTCTCTCTCATCACACCAGATATTAATAGGTACACTAAGCCTTAAAACATGTATGTAGTAAGTTACGTACTTTATGGGAGGCGTTGTGATTAGGACAGAAGATTTTGCGAAAGAAACCGATTTTTTCGTTGACTTTGACGGGCTCCGAATGTGTGGTGCGCACGCGGCTGGTGCAGACTGAGAGGTCCCGTGTGGTCTTTGACTGAAAAAAGGTTATCGTAACCCTTTACTCTCGAAGAGACTAGGTAAGGCCGTCCCTTTCTTACTTGTTAGAGAAGGTTGACGTACCCTTCTGGTCTAGTCCCTACGGGAGTAAAAGCCAATTTTAATATCGTACAATAAATGCCTTTATTGCGATCCTCTTTAACGTAGTGCTGCTACAGCACAAATCAACTTCTACGTTGTTCCTTACTAAATTCAAGTAAGATTAACTAGCACTTTTCATAGGACGGCATCATCATCATATCAGCAGGAAGACATGACGGTTGTAAATAGACTTTCCTCAAGAATATTCCGTTCAGTTTTGTGCTACTAAGGCTCCGACTTCACCATCTCGACAATTGTCAGTGACAAGGGACAATTCGAAATGCAATACGTTGTCAATACGAAGGCAACTTGTCACTTGTCGCGTTGATAAAATAGGAGGCTGATCTCATAGCTTCCCGCAATCTTTACCAAATCGTGGATCCATCTTTCGTGGGGTCTACCAACACTGCGTCCACTGGTACTTGGTAACTCTTCTTGTGCAAATATCATTACAACAAAACTCCTTTCAGTTCACCTGAGAGACTTCTTCGAAATTCGATTCCTAAAGTCCGTATCGTACCGTCCTTCTTAATTTCAAATGAATGATTGAGCGGAACGGCACCAAGCGAACTTCGAAAATCTAACTTTACAGCATGAGGCTAGTGGTCTTAATTAGACAAACAATTATGCTCAGATACATATCACAACGTCGACTTACTCCTTTCAGAGAAGCCTGTTTCCCAGTAATCTACTTCGAAGTGAAAATTAAAATGGCTTGGATGTATTAACCTAATACTAACAGTTTCCGTGGAATTGTCCTTCATTGAACAGCGGAGGTAGCAGACATCGTTGGCGACTGTGAGGCAAGCGGCTTCTGCACGGCCCACCTCCGTCTACTCACCAAAAAAATAATGAATGTAGGTACAGTGACAAAAACTAAATCGCTTAATGTGGAACCTTTAGACTGCAAATGTTATAACGACTTACCACACACCTGCCCAAGAAATTGTTACGAAATTATCTTACATGAGAAAAGATTCCACAGAGAAGTATGTGATTCAGTTTCTTCGGCCGTATACCTTGACGAGAATAACCAGTTACCTTATGCCTTTAGGTTAGAGGGGAAGGTATAGGTGAAAAATTTAAATAAATGATCTGTTGTATGTAGTAGTGTACAGAACTAATATGGGACTTAAGTCAGTTTTCCTAATTTGGAACGTCAATTTGTCTATTTGCACACATTACTCACACATACAACAGGTCAATTACTTAAGTTTTTCACCTATAATACACGTACAGCACACGTCTACACTTGTGGCAATACTAAGGCCCTGTTCCACTCTGTTAAGTTTCATTTATCTTAAGTATCAGTAATCTATAATTCCATCTCTATTTATTACTACGAAACAGACAGAGACATCATCATAGACAACTGACACTTAAGATAACTAGAACTTAACGGAGTGGTGGAACAGGCTGTGTTACGTTCGCGTTTCTACTAACTTGTGTGTCTAAAAATTATTCCGGCATATTTCGAACAGATGGTTGGAATAGTACATTTTTTTCAGGAACTTTTAATTTGTGATTGTTTTCCATACATTAGTTCGCCATAAAATATTTTTACAGGAGTGTTCAATTCTACCACCAGGCCCCTTATTTCTCTAACGCGACAATGGTCGGTGACAAGCGACAATTCTGTTCACATTACAAACTCAGCGAGGCTACGCCGGTTGGCTTTATATTCACTACGCCTTGCACTTCGAATTGACATATGTCGCCGACGATTGTCAAGTTGGTGAAATATGAGCCTGCAGGAATATTCCAGAATAATTCTAAGTCTTGTATGTAAGACTTTTTTTTTTATATGAATAGGAAGGCAAACGAGCAAGTGGGTCGCCTGATGGTAAGTGATCACCACTGCCCATTGACACCCGCAACCCCGGAGGGATTGCAGATGCGTTGCCAACCTAGAGGACTAAGATGAAAATGCCTCTTGTGCCCGTAATTTCCCCGGCTGTCTTACTCTCCACACCGGAACACAGCAGTGCAAGCACTGCTACTTAGCGGCAGGATTAGCGAGTAAGATCGTGGTAGCGATCCGGATGGACCTTGCACAAGGCCCTGCCACCCGCAAAGACGGATGGAAATTCAAGTACAGTGAACAAAACGTATACTTAGTAAAAACTACACAATAATTTTAATAATAACTGTTGAGGTGTGATTTCAAAACTCGTGCTTCGGGCTACTGAAGTTGCCAACCGGATTAATATGCCAATGATCAACGTACTTACCTACATCTACTTATACAACTTTACTAAGAAATATATTACCGCCACCAAATCCAGGACCTTCTTCATGCTATTCAGCTCCTTGGTAGCATGGATTTTACTAGTTATATCCGGTATGAGATAACTAAGCACCAGTACGATGAGTAGAGTGATGATCGTCAAGTAGTTGCCAGACATGAGAGAGTAGGCTGTCCAGAGATAGTCTGAAGCCAGCGTCGATAAGTGTTCGTCACTCATAGTTGTTGACTTTCCTCTTGTCCTGTCGTGTACCACTTTGGAGTTGTATGAAGTGCTGGCTTTGGTGTACGCGCCTGAGGAAGGAATGAGAAATTATTAAATGTGAAAAGGTGAAAGTAAATAGATAGATAGATAAAAACTTTATTTTGTCACAACACAGGTACATTACGTAACATACAACACAACATAAGTACAATTACAACAACTGAAGAACAAAAGAGGTAATAAAGAAAAATAAACAACTAAGTATGTTGAATCGAATTGCGGATGCCATGTGTTGTAAAAAAAAAGGTGCTGACTCAGCATAAAACTGCGGAAACCGCAGCACTGATATTCTGCCCGAACCATAACGAGCTAAATCTGTGGAATACGCACAAGAAGACGAGGCCTGTAGGAGAGTCGGTATGTGTTGCTAAATGACCTGTTGTATGTAGTAGTGTACTGAACTGATATACCTAAGACTTAAGTTTTTTCTAATTTGGAACGTCAATTTGTCTATTCGCATACATTACTCGCACATACAACAGGTCATTTAAGATAAGATAAGATAGATAAGATATGTGTTCCTTTATTAATGAATCTTACGTACCTGAATAGACGCCCCGCCTCGCCATCTCTTTTATTACATTTTTTCACATTTTTCAGGCTGTAAAATTACGAATACATTTTTGGAGTTGTTTGAAGTGTTTCGTTGACAGTTACATGTATCTGAGTAAACCTCGGGCCAAAGACAAGAATGTCATTCGTAGTCAGAAGAGTAAATAGATCTATGTTAACATCTATGGTTTGATCTTGGACGTTACCGAAGTTCTACGAGTAAAATATATCCCATCAAAACAATACTTGTAAAAAAACCAAGTCGCACAACTCAGTTCTTCTACCGTAAAAAGTTGTGAGATCCATGTAATACCAACTCGGTTAATTTATTCAGTCCCTACTAAAGAGACCTCCTGTCGTAAGTTATTACGTAATTAGCTAACCAAACAACATATAATGCCCATATCAAAATTAAAAATCATTTATGTTATAAATAAATAAATTGACTTGGCATTTGCATTTACCCATCAATTTAATATGATATATGTAAAACACAATTTTTCTCACAAGTAATACAGATTATATTAAATTGATGGGTTAATGCGAATGCCAAGTCAATTATAGATATACGTCCATTACTTCAATGCAAAAGCAACCTTTATTAATTGGGTTTAGGTTCAACTTAAGGCATCGCAATAAAGATGTCTGCCGTATGGGTGACGTCTCTTGTATTTGACGTGGCGGCGAATAGGTTAAATGTATTAGATTAGATAGATAGATAGTTAGATATACGGATAACAAATAAAGAAAAAAAACGAAACAGGAGAAAAGTTTATTAAAAAAATAAATATTACAATAGCGATGACTATAAAGAACTATTTCATTACATTAGGAATATAAAATCGTTCCCCTGAAACATTTCATGCTTCGTTTTCATTTCTCATAAAATAGGATTTTTTGTTACAAATACGAAATTAATTTTAATATTACAACATAATTGTTGATGCTAGAATAGTACCCACTTACAAGATGTTGTTCTGAGTCTTTAGCGTAAGTTTTTACACAAAAAACCGTCTCGAATGCGTTCGCGATCACGTCTCAGGCCTTATACTCCGAAGTTTGTTTCGTGTCGCTCCGTTCACACAAATAGCAATTTACCTATTATAAAAAATTCAAAAATCAAATTTTTGAGTAGCCCGCCTGTCGTTTCGGTCAAATTGGCGGTGTAACTAGCAGCAAGTTTAGTGAGGCCTCGGTCGTTCTCACCCGCCACCCGCGGCAGGCAGCGGCCCGTTTGCCCGCCGCATCTGTAGACTGTGTTCGTAAATGTTTGTAAGTGGTCGTTCTTGCCCGCCGTGTTTATTACTATACTTCGTTTTTCGTATTAGAAAGAAGGTAAACAGTTATGAAATGTCTTTTAATTGAGAAACACTTTTTAAAATCGGTAATTGTAAAATATAAAACCCAAACAAATCACAATATTCATAGGGAGATTAAATTGTATCTTGCTGTTATAAAACTGCAGGCTTATTACCTAACTCGCTCGCAATCGCCATCGTGTTCATTGTGACAGTTCATGTACGAATGTGACAGCTAGCTGATTCCGATGCCAATTGTCAGCCCATACATGAACTGTCAAAATGAACACGATGGCGATTGCGAGCGAGTTAGGTAATAAGCCTACAGTTTTCAATAAAAATATATGTCAAGAATGTTTACCTTTGTTCTAATGCAAAAAAAGTATAATAGTGGGCGAGAACGCTCACGATCTTTTACGAACACAGAACATAGACGCCATGGGCGATGGGCTTCTGCCCGCCGCGGGTGGCGGGTTAGAACGACCGATGCCTAAGGGCAACAACAACTGTTCTTTGACACCATAACGCGAACGCGTTCGAGGCGTTTTTTGGTCACAAACTTAACTTATATTTAGAGGAGACACACACAGCAACAAAGCATACATAACTATACAGAATATTTTTTTATATCTTCCTAGTAGCTCGGTGTGTCTTCGGTTTAATGTAGAGTCGCCACCATTGTTTACTAATTGTGAGGAAATTTAATAGAATTACGTAACTTTTTGTTGCTCATATTGACTTCAACGGAACTATGGTTTTTCAAGCGCCTTTCTATTTCTGAAAAAAAACAAAACAAATTCAGCGAACTATCACATAATTTTATAACTATTTTTTACAAATTTAGATAGATTTAGATAAAATGAATAGATTAGTATCTCAAGCAATTTTTCATTTCGTCTGTAGATTTGTAACATAGCTCTCACATATGCTTAGAAGATGAGTTTTTTTAATATGAATATGAAGAGTTTCAATAACTAGACATTATGTTATTTCCCAGTATTCTTTTACCAAGATTACCTAATTGATCTATTTTATTACATACTAGCTGTTAGGTACTTTGTCTTCGGAGAATTCGTTTAAAGCGCGCTATAAAATTTTCCGGGATGAAAACTATCCTATGTGCTTCTCAAAACTATCTCCATACTGACCAAATTTTATCACGATCGGTTGAGTAGTTTACGCGTGAAAGACTGACAAACAAACTCACATTAGCATTTATGATATTAGTCAATTTCCGGGTCTCTTTTTGTCCCATAATTTTCGTACATGAAATAGTGCATTTTTCAGAAATTTTGGAAAAGCCATCAGAATACAGCGGGTTAGTTTGCTATTAATTCTGAAATTCACATTTACTGTTTCAGAAATAAAACGCTTAAACTAACGAAAATTATGACAAACCGTACATTCGGAGCTTTAATCTTATGGGACAAAATATAGACCCGTCAAATTCATCTGTAGGTACTCGTATCTATACAGAAACAACGAAGTCCTTGAAAGCTTTGCTCTACCCACAATACGATTACTGTGTTGCAAATGAAAAAAGTTCTGATAAAACTGGTTTTCAATTTTCTGCACGAAAAGTTGCAGGCTACGTTTCGGATCGTGCTCAATTCAATACCTATAAATAGTCAACACATATGTGTGTGAGTTTACAGCAGTGTGCAGAAAATATAGATAACATTTCGCAACAACATTTTTAGTCCCAACTTAACCATAAACATCGAGTCAAAGAGTCATAACTTGTTGTTTTGTTGGCTGTCGATTTGCAAAATAGAATTTTGCTGTATTATCACAGCTATCGTGATTCTCAAACTATCTATACATAATAATAAAGCAGAAGAGGGTAGAAAGTCTATACATGGAAGATATTTAAAAAAAAATCGCCTAATTCGGCGTGCCTCGTGGCTTAGGCCTCTTCCATTAATTCATTTCATCCAGATCCGTTCAGCCGTTCTGGCGTGAAAGAGTAACAAACATCCATCCATACTTACAAACTTTCACGTTTATAATATTAGTAGGATAGCAGGATTAGGGTTTTTGAATGTTAATAATATGCACATATACAAATAACGTCTTTATCCCTTACGAGAGAGCAAAAGGTAGCAAGACCTAAAGACCACGCTTAGCATGATTTTGGGCGTATAGGTGGCAAGAGGAATCAAATATATGTAACTGAAAATAAGGTCTATGTGTAAATATTCTTACAGCCGGTATAGATATTGGAGAACTCGACTGTATACGCGGTTAATAAGAGACAATAATAGGTTAATAGAAAGTAGAATAAATGCAGAAGAAATGAGAGCGTTAAGAAGTATGGAAGGTGTATCACTGAAAGATAGAATAAGGAATAGTGTGATAAGGGAACGTGCTAGTGTGAAAGAGGATATAGTGACTAGGATAGAAAGAAGTATGCTTAGTTGGTTTGGTCACGTAGAGCGGATGGATGAAAGTTGACTAACTAAACAGATCTATAGGTGGAGTGTGAATGGTTACGTTGGGAAGGGAAGGCCTAGACGGACGTTCCGAGACCAAATAGGAGACGTTTTGAAAAAAGGTCAGGTCAGGAGTACCTGAAACCGACGAGCATGTATGAAGAGATTGATGAGTGTGGATGAAGAGAAAAAAGTATGTCAGGATGGTAGCAAATGGAACAAAGTAGTCTCTGCCTACCCCTGTGGGAAAGAGGCGTGACGGCATGTATGTATGTGTCAAAAATATTGAAACGGTACCTAAATACTTTACGATGTTTTCAACGTATATGAAGTCTCTCAACATTGCTCGTTGACTTTTGCGTCAAAGTTCAGGCTGATATTGATTATGGATCCAGGTTATGGATAATTATGATTGGAGGTAGAGTGGAACTGCCGGGACAAGCACATGGGTCGGCCTCTTTTTCTACCTTAAGAGAACATGTAGAATCATGCAAGCCTCTTTGTAAACTTTGGTGTGAATTTGCATTTTTAATGGGCGGTCTTCTCGTCAAACAAAATTCCTCTTCTTTAAAGTCCTTCTTTGATCGTTTTTTCTTTAGATTTTTGTATTTCTGCTTTGAATCTGTGGCACACAAGGTTTTTAATTTGTCAAGTAAATTTTCATCGGATGTATCCAAACAGCGATTTGATAATTTCCTTTTCTGATCTGTGTCGCATATGTCTACAAACCTGTTTGACGATTTATTTTTCTGATTTGAACATTCGTTGCATAAATCGATATCTTTCATTGATAATATCCGTTGTAGACAACATAAATTGACTTCGCATGAATCTTTATCTTTCTTTGATACTTGTTCTTTTATACAAGATGGTTTCTTTTTATTGCTTAAATCTTCGCAGCATGGTTTGCTACAACAATTTGAAATACTTTTTTTCTCACAGATATCATCGTCGGACGAATTTTGACACTTGTTTAAGGCTGAATTTTTGTCGCATGGATTTTTGATATTTTTCGATGACTTACTTTTCTGATTACAATCTTTGTCGCATGAATTTTTATCTTTCTTTGATACTTGTTCTTTTATACAAGATGATTTCTTTTTATGGCTTGAATCTTCGCAGCATGGTTTGCTACAACAATTTGAAGTACTTTTTTTCTCACAGATATCATCGTCGGACGAATTTTGACACTTGTTTAAGGCTGAATTTTTGTCGCATGGATTTTTGCTATTTTTCGATGACTTACTTTTCTGATTACAATCTTTGTCGCATGAACCTTTATCTTTCTTTGATACTTGTTCCTTTGTACAAGATGATTTCTTTTTCTGGTTTGAATCTTCGCCGCATGAATCGCTACAACAATTTGAAGTACTTTTTTTCTCACAGATATCATCGTCGGACGAATTTTTACACTTGTTTAAGGCTGAATTTTTGTCGCATGGATTTTTGCTCTTTTTCGATGACTTACTTTTCTGATTAGAATCTTTGTCGCATGAATCTTTATCTTTCTTTGATACTTGTTCTTTTTTACAAGATGATTTATTTTTCTGATTTGAATCTTCGCTGCAGGAATCGCTACAACTATTTGAAATACTTTTTTTCTCACATTTATCATCGTCCGATGAATTTTTACACTTCTCTAAGGCTGAATTTTTACTCTTTTTCGGTGACTTACTTTTCTGATTAGAATCTTTGTCGCATGCATCTTTATCCTTTTTTGTCTGTCTCTTTTTCTGACTTGAATTTTCATCACACGAATCTTTATCTTTCTTTAAAGGTTTCTTTTTCTTGTTCGAACCTTCATCACATGAATCTTTAGCCTTCTTTGATAATTTCTTTTTCAGATTGGGATCATCTTTACATATATCTTTATCCGGCTTAGATTCGTCACAAGAATCATTATCCTTGTTCTGACATTCATCTTCATCCTATTAAAATAAATAAATCAATTACGATCGTACGCTAAGTACAAATTAAGTAAAAGCAACACACAATTTGAATCTACTAATCATAATACATTTTCATGTTTGGCACAAGAGGTCTGAATGAAAGGATCAAAATGGAAAAGTATTCCTTTTACAGCAACATTATATACATATTTTTAATCCATCTCTTACTGAACTACTTTGGTTGTTGGATTATCTAAGCTAGGCTTTGTAGGTACTGGTGCTTGAAAAACATTGATTAGAGAGGTAAAAACAGACAAATTGAAAATGCTCTTTTTTGAAGTCGGTTAAACAGTAATCGTGTGTATAGCCCAAGCCCTCTCATTCTCATAGGAGGCCTGTGCCCAGAAGTGGGACATATATATATGCTAGAGATGATGAAATAGTAATCTGCGTAAATAAATAAAAAAATAGATTTACTTAGTATAAAAAATATAACCCAGAACTACATTTATCAGTGTGGCATTTAATAGAAATTAAGTTAATTTTCGTACGGGAAATATTTCATTTAAATTGATTTATTAGGGTTCAGTACCCAAAGGATAAAAACAGTGCATATAACTAAGATTTCACTGTCCGTTTGTCTATCTGTCTGTTTGTCTGTCTGTCCGTCTGTCACCAGGCTGTATATTAGGAACCGTGATAGCTATACAGTTGAAATTTTCACAGACGATGTATTTCTGTTGCCGGTACGACAACCAATACTAAAAACAGAATATTTTTACGTCTAAGTAAGTAACCAATATAAAATGACCTCACACTGCCTGCATTTTGCTTAAGAGCTAGGGCTCTTCTAACACTGGTTTTTATATTCACTTGCCGAATTTGTACGGAACCCTCGGTGCGCGAGTCCGACTCGCTCTTGGCCGGTTTTAAAGCATCTTTGTTAACGTCATTCTTTCGCTTTGATATTAGTTTTGGAGTCATGTGATAGTCTAACCCCCTTATTCATGAACACTCTGTAGGCTTCTGCTAACTTAGCAATCGTTTGTCCTTATCTGTCACTTTGACATTTACCTTTCACAGATAAGGACAAACGATTGCTAAGTTAGCAGAAGCCTATAGAGCGTTTATGAATAAGGGGGTTAAAGTTTTGTCATATCGACTTTCTTTTTTTTCTCTTTCTTATTTAATTCTTCGCAATAACATGGTTCCTATTAATGAAATTAAAAGATTTATTTACTTAATATTGGAACACCGAGTACCAAACTAACGTGACACGTATCTACATCTCTCCAAATTTAACCTGGTTTAACCGACTTCAAATAAGGTTATTTCTCAGTATGCCCGTGTTTAGAATATGAATTTTTGTAAGTAAGTATTTACTTTCACTGTGTTTTTAGGTCTCACAAATACTCCATAATTTCGAAATAATTAATTACGAACAAATAAAAAAACCCACTCAATGGCTAATTGCTAGTAAAAATAAATCTCGATACCTAGTGTCAAAATGTGTGGAAAGTCAAGCGTGAACAAAGTTTAACAACTACATAAATCGAGAGTTATTTCTCTTGCAAATGACTGTTGGAGTAAGCAAAGTCTTAGTTCACTCATCATTAAACGTTAAGCTGGGTACTTTTCTGTGAGCTGTAACCGTAACTATTGCACGTTAACCAAAACCCTAGGTAGGACGTGGCTCGCGAACCACCATACTAGCGTTTTCATAGTCTTTGTCAAGTTATCAGATTTAATAAAGTTACTTGACTTACCTTCTTCTCGCATTCAGTTTCAGTTTTGCATTCTTCATTCGCAGCCTTCTCTTTATTCTTGCATTCTTCAAGATTTTTAGTAACTTCAATGGTTCTGCTGATAAGCGAAAGTACTTCTTTACACAACGGCGGTTGACACAATGGCGGTGGTGCTGGTGCGGTAACACATGATGTTAATGCGGAAGCTGTAATAAAAGCAGATATATAGTTTGTCTTTGTCTATTGATATAGCCCGTTTCGCGGGAGGCTATGGGTCGTGGTCCATCTAATTTGGTCCACCCGGAAAAAATGATGCCATTATTTCTAATCACTTATTATTATTTTAATACAAAAATAGATAGGTTAGGTTAGTTAGATATCTTCATGCAAAAAACCCAGAAAAAGGCGGAGCTCCGTCGAAAACCAGTAGGCTTATTATCGAACTCGCTCGCAATCGCCATCGTGTTCATTTTGACAGTTCTTGTATCAATGTGCTCCGATGTCAATTGTCAGCCCATACATGAACTGTCAAAATGAACACGATAGCGATTGCGAGCGAGTTAGACAATAACCCCCTTATTCATAAACGTTCGTAGCAATCGTTTGTCCTTATCTGTGAAAGCTAAATGCCAAAGTGACAGATAAGGACAAACGATTGCTAAGTTAGCAGAAGCCTACAGAGCGTTTATGAATAAGAGGGTAAGCCTACAGGTGGAAAAACTGTAGGTGGTCTACGACCCATAGCCGCGGGAGCTCTGGTAAATAAATTTTATTTAACGGAACAAACGCGGCTCCAGGTAACTTTGACTACATTACTATTTTCATCTTCTAACTTATCCACAATTCTATTTATCTAGTCGGTGTTAAAATCTCAAATTGTCATTTTCCCTTACTAGTCCACAATACAGACGGCAACTTTTTCTCATACACTAACCATATTCCTCCTGTGTATTCTGCATTCATGTGCTAAAGCGTCTACATACCTGAAACCCTTTAAAGCAACTTTGTTCACTATCCTCAGAGGTCAATTTCCCTAACTAGTCTACTTTCTACTTCGACTAGTTGGAAGCTGAACTGAATTTTCTTTATTATTATTATTGTTGAACACAAAGTCTTTACTAATGTAAAATGTGAACCAGTTGGGAAAATGGACAGCTTAGAAATTTGCACGAAAGTCATCCTGAAAATAATACGAACACAATTCTTGCCCAAAAAACCTCTGAGCGACAATGGCCAAACTAATGCGCAGTAGTGCACGTGCACTGACATATCATCCTCCCGTCACCCCCCTTATCTTATCTTAGTCTAGGGGTCCCTACGGATACACTTCGACCCATTCGTGGATCTTTTGTGTAATTACCCCTCCTTCGCACTATTCCATCGCTTTTGCCACCTCCGTCACACCCCTTCATTCCACCAATTTCGTCAATCATCGTTCTTTTTACATGGCAAGAGCAGTAGTAGCGCGCGCGCAGTTTAGTGTTTTGCTCAAAATATTTTTCGTACAGTTTGTCCATTGTTCGCTGTCGGCGCACGAGCCAATGTTTAAGGCGACGCGAAATGAGAGAAGGCTCTGTTATAGAAAACTATAGTGACATTCAGAAACAATTCATAAGACACCGGATAAGTCATAATATTAATGTATCAATAATTGAATTGGTCCGACATCATGCGTGGAGTGCGTTGCAGACCAGGCCGCGGCAGGCAACAAATGCAGACTGAGACCCAGTACCATCCTCTGTCTAAGGATTTCGGATAGCAATGAAATTTTCGGACAAGTAATCCGGTGTCTTACATTACCCACCCGTCGTAAGCGTTCATTTCATCGACATCATGTTGATGAATGGCAGTCTTCGACGGTGCGGTTTAATCGGTCTTTTTTGCCACGAACTTGCAAAATCTGGAACGAGCTTCCCGCTGGGGTCTTCCATCGAGTTACGACCTGGGTGCCTTTAAGAGGCGAGTGTACAATTTTCTGCAGGGCCGACAACGCACTGGCTGTCTATGGACAGTGGTGATCATTTAACATCAGGTGACCCATTAGTTTGTTTGTCTGGCCCCTCTAACATAAAAAAAAAATTAGCTGCACAGAGCCTCTTGCTAGTGTAATTTAGTCAAGACACGTCTCAAACACGTTAGCGTAAACGTCTTAATTATTAAAAAAAAAATGGCAGCGCCACTAGCGACACTAAATGGCAACAAACAGTTCTCATAGTGTTGGCCATTGTAACTCAAACCCGATCGGGACGTATTTTTTAATCAACAACTTACAGTAAGCATACAACCAAAACAATACAACAATACAATACGCTGTGAGGTTTCCACCAGTGATACGTACGTCTAGGTTGTGTTACCGGAGTAGCAGTTCCTGGAGGACAATTACTATTACTGCTGCTGATTCTATTCTGAACACTAGCTCTATTGGCATTAGCGCGGTTTTTGTCGAGCATGAGTTTCACCGCGTAAATCAACAAGGCAGCAACAGTGCAAACGACCAAGGATATAAAGATGAGAGACTTCTTGACGAAGTCCTGAAAACAGTCCACAAGATCTACCATGCAGCATCGTGGTTGGCGTTGGCGGCGACTCATTTTTTTTAGAAGGTGTAATATATGTACCTGGAAAAATAAAAGTTTTGATTTAAATTGCGATCTGCCATTTTGCAAATAAGGTTCCAATGCTAGGTATAGTTTATACAGGCCAACGCTGTGGGATCCCATTATACTTAATCCCCAACGTACTACTGATTGAGTAGGTAAGGGATGGGCTATGAAAGAATGGAATGAAATAAGCTTCTTAGACATGACTGGCGTATAAAAAGACATCAATTCTATTAATAAATATTTAGTACCTTGTACATATTTTTAAATTGTATACATAATTTGAGGTGGCTTGGTAGAATGCCATTTACTATAATATCTACAGCTGTGCGAGTGAGTGATCGAAAAGAAAAATCTAATTAGTGAAAAGTCATAGGTATATATTTTCATGAATAAAAAGGTTCTTTATCCTGGGTTTCTTGGAAAGATAAATGTAAACAGTGGTGGGAAGTTCCTTCGTTTGCGTTTGCAAGTATTTTGAGACAATCATAGTTGCACATACAAGTGACCCTTTAGCAGCTAAATAATGTAGAATATAATAATTATAATGATGAATGAAAAAAAACCTAAGTTGAGGCCATTCATTGATTTGTATTAAGTCCACGTAGTCCTTGAGAAACGCCAAGACAAGTATTACAAGTATTTACCAAGCGATTCTCTTCATGTTTTTAAAGTATTGCGGACATTTTTTTGAAGCGAAAACGAAGCGCATAGTATGTTTCGTTTTAAATAATTTTTTGCTTAAATTTGTGACACATAATAAATAATGACGCGTTATGTTATTTTGATAGCCGTAGTCATGTCATGGTTACATAGAGCGGGAACCGCCGTAGATAATCATAGTTCTAGAAAATAGAAGATTTAGGTAGGTAATTATTGTCTTTGGAAACTGAATTCAGTACGCTCAGAATTCATCTGAAAAGGTAGCGGAAAAAACTTCAACTGCACAATGACATTGATTTCGGTATCATTATGGCGCTATAAAAACATTGTTGTAATGCTGCAACGCCTTGTCATTAAGTACGATCTCTGAGAGTATTTTAGGATTTGTAATATGTAGATATAAAATTAAAAAGAGGTGTATTTTTTAATTATATAACTAATAGATTCCTTCCTGCTGGTCTGGGAGCCAATAAAAAACATAGATTGTAACAGTTGCTTCTTTTCCCGCGCAGATGGTAAAAGCCCATCGAGGGAATGGGCGAAAATCTTAGGAATCATGTTAAAGGCATGTTAGCAATCCATTACTATTTTGATTCCTCTTTCCACCTATACGCCCACAATCACGCTAAACGTGCTGGCCTTTGGGTCTTGTTACCTTAGGTTTTGTCAACCCGTAAGGGATAAAGACGTGATTTATGTATCATCACTACATAGTATAAAATAAAGTCGCTTTCTCTGTCCCTATGTCCCTATGTCCCTATGTATGCTTATATCTTCAAAACTACACAACGGATTTTGATGCGGTTTTTTTTAATAGATAGAGTGATTCAAGAGGAAGGTTTTTATGTATAATTCTACGCAGACGAAGTCGCGGGCAGAAGCTAGTGTATGTATATGAACAAACAAAAAATATCCCGCTCTATTACGTTACAAAAACGCTCCCGCTCGTAGCGTCGCTGGTCACACATACGAGTAAGTCGCGCTGACCCGTGGCAACGCTGGGTGCTGTGAAATATCAGCCTATTCGATGGGCGTGTGGTCAAGCGACAGCAGTGATTGATGACAGCTGTACCTACCGAAGGGAGATGGATGCGTTTCAAACTGTTTTTGCAGCGTCGAATTGAGTTCGGTTTGATTTCATGAGGGTAGATGTCCCATTGAATAGGATTTGGGGATATTTTTACTTTCTGCCTAAGCGGGTTTAATACGTGTTTCTACGCTGTAACTTATAATTAATCTAGAATACGTCAGCAGGCCCCATTTCAACTGGACAATTGTCGGTGACAAGTGACAATTCTGTTTACAATACAAACTCGACCAGAATCTACACCAGTTGACTTCATATTGACTACGCCTTGCATTTTGATTTGTCACATGTCGCCGACGATACAATAAGACACAAAGAACAAAGTACATATGTCTTCTTCTTTTTCTTCTTCTTATTTGTGGCGTATCATGTCGTTATAGCGACAACTTCGCCAACATCAAAGTAACAAATATATAATTAAAAAATCTTGTGACAAACTGCCGGCAACGTTGTACGGTAATGGTAAAAGACCCCCCTCCCCCCTGTCGGGCTCTTAGTCAATGATGTCATTAGCTGATGTTCAGGGTGCACCGGACCAAGCACTGCTCTTCCACCCGGACGGATCCAAAAACGAACCGCAGCTCTTGACCACACGCGGAGGTAGCCCGACTCGCAGCCCACACATGTAACATACCGACAAGCACACACCAGCTTAAGCAGCTTATGCCTACATATGTCATGTTGGTGAAATAGGTGAAATAGGTGGTTGGGTTAGTGAAACAAAACATGTCTGTGAACCACATCATTTATGTTTCCCGAACAGTTCTGTTATTAGTATTGTAAGAAGGGATGTGCTCTCAAACAGCTGAAGCCCAATTTTTGAACTCAGTCATGTAAAAAATCAAATACATAAATAAATGTAAATGTGTAATCATGTAAATGGTTAAAATCTAACCATAAAAATACAGCTCAAGTTCAATTTTGACAAGATTCATATAGGTACGTATATATTTTGTTTGGTTGTTTAGAGTGTTGCATTAATCTCCAGTGATGTTATTCCATAAATTGGAGGAGCTATTCTCAAATTCCATTTTCGAAGCTCCTCTCTCAAGTTAATGACTATTAACGCACCACTGACTGTTAGCGCACCAGCATGACACCAAATAGACTTCGGAAAACAAATTTCGGAGTATAAGCCCCCAGCTCCTATTCTAAAAAGTTTAAGCTTTGGTTCCTTCGTCTTCGTTAGGGACAAGATGGATATTTCCAGAAGGTCATTCATTGCATTGATATAGTAACGTCTAAATTGCGATACATTTCGATTCTCACGTATCGAAATACGACTAGATTTAGCGAAACATGAGTAAGACAGCACGTCAGTTGGCAACTACGCGTCTCGTGAGTCTCAATGATTTATGAATGGCCGCCTCGACTTATGTGTGATATATTACTGATCCTAGAATTAATTACGGAGAGCACATGAAGGAACCAAGTACCAAGTTAGAGTAATAACTATTTGTCTGATGTTTATGATCATAGACGAAAATTTGCAGAAATTCGTTTTGAAATCAAATCAAATCAAATAATTTATTTGTTTTTGGAACAAGGAAAGCGAATGAATGATTTTGTCTCTAATACCGTAACGTTTTACACCGCATGCGCATTAGTTTATCACGGTGGTTTTTCGTTGACATGGAACACAGGCACAATTTGAGTTATTAGATTTTTTTCTAATAACTCAAATTGTGTCTGTGTTCCATGGATCCATTTTTCTAACGAATGTTCTTACAAATTATGTTCGTTACACTATTTATGAATACACGGTGATTCCAAAACTTACAAACGCCCGGCTTTCACTAAAACAAGGCTTATTTACTAATTCATGGGCACGAGCTAAAAATAAACAACCTAATGATGATATTTATGATGTCCTTACCTATTATGTAGGTATTTGGAACTGGGGCCCACCGGAAAGTCAACCCAAATAGGGATTTACTTTAAGGAAACCAGTAACCGTAGCGTAAAGGAAAAGACGCAGGGCCGGTGGTTAAAGTTAAAGAAAATAATAATATTAGAATCTCATTAATTTTAATAATTATAAATATTTATCATCATATCGAGTAGCTATGCCGCAATTAATGTTGTGCAGTTCAGTTTTATCTGGAAAATAAATCTGTTTTCAAAGCGTTCACATTCATGGCCAAATAATCCATATTTGCGATAATTTCACGAAGGAGATCACTTTTCAAAAGGTAAATGAAAGAAATTATAATTTATGTCACGAAGCCTATCAAAACCAGTGAAAAGTGAGTGTTACTGGACCTCACGCGACACTAGCGCCTCTAGTGGCACATTCACACGGGATTCCTTACAAAGAGTGCTTAACCAACTATAGGCTAGGAAAGTTTGTCAGGATGTATGAATGGGTTTTTGGTACTCTTTCACGCCAGAACGCCAGATGACGATGAACGACAGATCTTAATGAAATTTGGCAGAGAGATAGATTGTAAGCTGGAATAACACATGGGCTACTTTTTATACCGGAAAATAGCTTTGAGTTTAATATTCTCTTGCAAAATATAGGGTTGGGGCCTGATTTTTAAAAGCACACCATTCGAAAATACGTTATTAAACTTATGTTAACTTACCATTCGTTTGTTTTTACTTGTCAATTTGTCATTTGCCAGAAAAATGCAAAACATGCATGATGCTAATAAAATGTTTGTAACTATTTATGAAGAGTTAACTAACTAAAAGGCATTTCAATTGTCAAATGACATATTGTTTTTTAAATCAGTTAAGGCCCCGCAATGTTCGCAACAAAGATAACAAACCCTTAATTTCTGGCCGAATCGGTTAATTTTAAAGTACATTCGAAATAATTGTTCTTTATAATGTAACTATACCTACCCTCCTTTACAAAATTAATGTTCCCTTACAATCGCACATTCAGTGAGCATTTTGCAAGATCTGTCCTATCTATAGCACGATATCCGTTGGCTGGGATAAAAGACGTTTCCGGACTTCACTGGCTACGGAGAGGATACCCCTTTAGGTATTAAGTAGAAGTATTTTTACTTAGTATTAAATACATTTCGCACACCTAGAACTTAGTTTTATTTACAACAGCTTCCTTCACTTCAATTTTGAGTTGATACGCTTTTGATCTAGACGTGCGGCTTTTATTAAGAGATTGTACTGCAATTTGTTCTTAAATAAGCCTCTAGTGTAAGTTTTTTTACACAAAACAAGCCTCAAATTCGTTTACGTTAGCATAATGTTGACGAAAACTGTTCTCGCAGTATTTAACACTTCAACGCGAACGGGTCCTAAACTATTTTTCGACGTAAAACTCTTATTAAGTGCAAGGAATAGAGGAACAAAAACAACGACGAGCAGGTTACTTTTAAAAGTATTTTTTTTTATAAATAAGTATTTAAAACTAGTGATAAATATCAAGTATTTACTACCGAGTCACTAACAGGAGGCTTATTATCAGCCGAGCGAGAAATGTGAGCTCACCGACTCGAAGCTTGTAGTCATCTGTATCGTGCGACGATTCGACACGGCCAGCAAATCAAGGTAATATAAACTATATGTAAGTGCATAGGGTTTGAGTGCATTGCTATTTTGACGTTAGTGTTATGTCACTACATAGTATAAAACAAAGTCGCTTTCCGCTGTCCGCTGTACCGTCTATGCTTAGAACTTTAAAACTACGCAACGGATTTTGACGAGGTTTTTTTTAATGGATAGAGTGATTCAAGAGGAAGGTTTATATGTAGAATTCTACGCAGACAAAGTCACGGGCAGAAGCTAGTAAGTAGTCATTTACAAAACACGTAAGGATCATAGGAAAATTTAAAAGTATTTTTTGTAATTTTTTTCTTTTTATTTGTTTTTGGGTCATTGCGGAACCGTTTTTTGATATCACGTCCACGTAATTACGATTTGAAAATAATAGAAATTTATCGTTTTATTAAAATTTATGTTTTGTCATTAAAATTAATTTTGGACATTTTAATTGATTGGTAGCCAAAAACAAATTTTATTGTTTTCGCAATGATTTTCGCAGGCGCGATTTCAAAATCAATCTTCAGAATCGACTTTTATTTTATCACCGCATTTTAAACTAAAACAATATTTTCCACTTGTGTCAACTTAATATCACGTAGTAACGAGTGCAAATTAAATAACATCCTCATTGTCATCGCGTTCACCACCATTTTGGCGTAAGTTTAAGCATAATTGCAAATTTGCAATTTTTTGCAACTACTGTTCAAAAACTTTTTATTAATAATAATATAATAATAAATTTCTTTATTCGGGTAACTGGGACCCACACTTTGTTCATCTAACCTTGTATAAAGGAAAGGTTCATTCAGAATGTGAAAATAAATAATCGCCTAGTATAGGTAAAATGAGCCATTAAGGCCGGTCTATTCTCCATAATCCCCTATAAAGTTGCAATATTTCCCACCACCATGATGGATGGTCGCACTCGCGCCGCGTGATTTACACCGCTATTACAAAGCCTATTTCATTGTTTTTACTGCTTTATTGAATCGGGATAGTGCAAGAAATTGGTCTGAAATAAGAGACGGCGATAGAAATACGCAAGTGGAAATGCAAAATGATTTTTCAACCTTATTCATGGCGCGACAGCCTTTGTGCTAGAAAAAATAATCAGCTACCCCTACCATAGCTAGACCTTGTACTTTGTTTCTGTATTGTTTTGTTGAGATTTGTGGTGTTCAATAAAGAATATTTGTATTGTATTGGTGTATTGCATAGCATACAGCATAATTTTAATCTCGGTCTTATCAATCTTAAGACAACGTACAAAAAAATAAGGGTCTGAAAAATATGACAGAAACAACGAATACGGAAGGATGGATATTACGTGAGATGGGAATTCGGCTAAGCCGCTAAAAAGACTAAGCTATCAAAACATATAAGAAATTACAAGACATTAATTTCTTGCACTGAAACCAATATGTTCAATGTACAGGGTGATAACATTCTGGATTAAATATTTAAACGTCCCAAAGCAACATTAAGTGAGCGTAACTCTAATTAGCAAGGAACATAGCGTAATTACCAAGTTATTAACTTTTTCAGCAGCTGACGCCTAATTTATTGGCCGAGTACAACAGGCCTACTTTGAAACGTCGCTATGTTTAGGTATAGTTTGTTTCTTTTAAAGTGACGAAAATGCAATTAACGCGGAATTTTACAACTTATTTTGTTGCTGAATATGAAAGGAAAAATAACAAAGAGACGTAATAAAACTGACCGAAGTATGGCACGTGTGTTGGAGTAGCTCAACCCTTCTTGATCTTTGAAATTAAAGATTTTAAATTTTATTTAAAATATGATTATTAATACTTACACAAAAAATCAACACATATACATATTACATATTACATATAGCCAGGTTGGTAAAAAAGAGACTATTTTTGCAAATATAACACATGTACTAAAAGAGCGAAAGCGAGTTAGACACTAACAAAATATTGCACTTAAGCCTAGAAAGTATCCCCTCCTATTGATTATTGTTTATTACCTGAACTGGACCCTTTTAAGTATAATAGGTGTATTGTTTTCCAAATACAATTACAATTTTTCATACGTTGAATCAACGCCGTTTCAAAAATGATAAGTAGGTACCTAGGCTTACAACAAATGTAGGTACAGTAGAATCCGTTTATTATGACTTCGAAAGGAATTGACAAACACGTCATAATAAGCGGACGTCATATAAAGCGTTATGTGAAATGAAAAACTTTTTTTATGTAAATATGTATGTTTGAGATTGTCGAATGACCCACGCCAAATTCCTTTGCGAGACATGAGTTAGATACTCCATTTTCTAATCTGCATAATTATTGCACCTTTCTCCTCAATTGTAAATGCTTTACGTCGTTGAGATGACATTTTTTTCACAGTAACAAACGAAAAACAATGCGTGACCTTCAACCGTCAATTACTCACTGAGAATCAAAACAAAAAAAAGCCACGTGCCGAACGTCGTCGGGAATCAACGAACAATACCGAAGGTGTAAAGAATCATGTCGGACATTATAACCGGACATAATTTATTAAAAATGGGTCATAATAAGCGACATGTCACTGTAAGGGAAGTCATTATATCCGACTTTATTATAAAGAATTTTATATGAAAACCAAACTTCGTAGTGCAATTACGTCATAATAACCGGCTGGTCAATATAGGCGGAGTCATAATAAACGGATTCTACTGTACGTCATTAAAAAAAATCACAAAATATTATTTCTACAATACAATCTAACTTGTGTCATTGATCGAAAAAAATGCGCGAGTTCTTTTCTCGTGTTTGTTCCAGCCTCGCGATATGATTTTGAAACTTCATCATTTCGAAATTTCTTCAATTATTCTTTGACAACTTTGCAGAGGGAGTGTTTCGGAGCGAAGTTGCTTGTTTGAATTCAAAGTATATGCGTGCCTTTACGACACGTGAGCTACGCCTGGTATTGGCAGATCGGAAATTGTTTGTTATTAAAAATATAATTAGACTTACGTTTTGATCGTAATTATTAATAAAACCATTTTTATCAATCAATAGATGTATGAGAGTGGCTTGAATTTTTAGCTAGAGCGTTTTTAGTTATACATTAAAAAGGGTCGATGCAAAACTACTTTGTGCTGAAAAAAAATCAACATAGAAAAACAAAAACTTAAATAATTGGAACTTTCCTAGAAACGTACATAGAAAAAATAACATGTCATTTCACTAACTACTCGAAAAACGCTAATACTTACACTATCTAACGCCCACTTATGGCGTTTATTCATCCATCTTTCCTGTCTTTATACTCACACTCCAACACTTAATTACCTAGAATTTAACTCATTTATCGTATATTTAATTGCCAGCGAGCCATTAAACCCTAATGTGTGTTCTTTCAAAACGTCGGTCTCACAGGGCTTAAGCTTTCGTAATTTAATCCGCCTACATTCACCCTTTGAATACGACCAGAGTACGACCTTTTTGTATCTGTAGACTAGTGAGGCCTATAGGGTGTGCTCCTGTAGATTCTAAACGAAGGTGTGAATAATCCAAGAAGGGATATAAAGAAAACAATCGGTGTTTCTCTGTTATTGAACTCAATGAATTAATGCTTAGTATAAGTTTTCGGTCACGAAATACGTCTCGACCGCATTTGTGTCAAAAAGTCAAACTCTATAATTATGTAGATCAGTAAATAGCGCTGCCAAATCAATAGTAATGTGAACGCGTTCGAAATTTTAATTTGCGTGAAAAATCTGAAGGAAAAAAAATCTAAACGGCACTGAAAATTAGAACAGTAAAATCCGAAAAGTAAAGCTATGGCCGGGATACGAACCCGGATCCTCGTCATTCCGTGATGCGTGCTACTGATACACTACTTTGATATTTAGCCAGCATTGCTATACCCGGCCATAGCTTTACTTTTCGGACTTTTCTACGTTCTGATTTTTAGCGTCGTTTAGAATAAATAAATATACAAATCGAGAAGTAAAATTCTTGATTTATTTGATAGTCACTCTAAAGGCTCTGATCAATTAAAGAGGTCGAGAGAGGAGGTTTTTGCCTACCACAAACCGAAATAAAACAAGGTTGACGTTTCCTACATTGAAAACTAACTGAAATTTACCATTAGATGCGGTAAAACTAGGATATCGGTGTTTCGTAATGTAATTAGGAACGACATAGAATATTTAATTTGCGCTATGCATTATAAAATTAACAAGCCGACCCGTGATCCTGAAAGGGCGTACCCTTGGCGGTTTGGAAAGGTGTTAGCATACAAAGCCTTTGATAACGTCATTGATTAAGACCGTTGTTAGACTAATAGCGACAAAGAAATTACATTAAATCGTACATTAAATAACAGTGAAGCAAAATCTTGTTTTCTCTAGTGTCCAAATTGTGCATTGTATTTTGTAACTTGACGATTTTGATTGCTGTAAATGGCTTAAGATAGTGAAGCAATTAAAAAACGTAAATTTTTCATTATGTTTATAGCTTCATTGATAGCAGGTTTTGCTACAAAGTAAAATGGAAAATAATGAAAATATTTTGCTCCTCAATCGATTAGAAATGCTTTCTTATCTAACTACACAGAGCTCTACAGTAGTTCTAGATAAATCAATGTGGTTGATAGATGTAGCCTGGCAAACATGAAAATGAAAATAAACGTGAATGAGAATGAGAATACGTACTTCATTTTTTTTCTTAGGACAACGCATTCAATGAAAATTCCTTACTTCAATATTAGCACTTCCGCAAGCTTATCAGTGTGTAATCTGCTTTACAGTTATACTACCTCCAAACGTCAGAGTTCACTATGTCAATACAATAAAGCATAGACTAAAAACTGAAACAAAAATAGGCGGGAAACTTTCTTAGCCTATATGGACACAACGCGGGTGCGGCCAAACTGTAGGTATAGTCGACGTCAAAGAAAGTCCTTTACCATTTTAAGGTTCAATATCATTTGTACGGCTTAAAACATCAAAGTCTATTTTCACTCACAAGTCAATGTGACAATCAGCTTAATCGGTTTTTCGTGATGGAGGAACTGTCATAAAAAAATATATAGCACCTTCTTGGTCAACTACACGTCCTGGGTTGTACAATCTTGGCTTGGTACATGCTTGGAACGCGCAACCCAACAATCACACCTTGATAATTCATGTAATGTACACAAGTTAAATGGGGGACACGAATTACTGGGCGTACATTGTGGGTCGCGTAATCCAGGCTGTACATTACGAGGTCGATGTTAGTTGCAACCCACAAACCTAGTCTTCTTCTTCTTTTTTTAATATGGCCCCATCGATCGATGTTAAAGACAACCACTGACAACCACAATTACCTAGCGTCAGTTCTGTTTGTTGTTTAGTAATACATATCTTGATATTTCAGATTTAATAAGTTTAATAGTATCTTTTTAAGGTCTCCAATAGGTTTTACATTATCATAGGCACTCATCCGTATTCATTGAACTATACTGCGTCTATGAATTCTTTTGAGAACTTTATTTGTTTGATTTGTTTGTTTGCGTTGTTTATTGTTTTGAGATGCAGTCTGATCTCAAACTCAGGTCTGTGACTGTTTATGACCGACTTAGAGCGTAATTCTCATTTATACGCGACTTATCGGAGAGAGCTCGTCAAGTGGACCGGCAATTCGTGTCGTGATACGTGTTAACATACTCGTGGGCAATTCACTTGCCAAAATTGAAACGGATAGTTCTGTAACGTAGGTTAATGTTAAAACCAAATAATGTGGTGAACTAAGTCATAATAACTGTGTTAAAGTGAACATTTATAGCGTGTGATATGACAAGGAAACGTATCAAACTATCATGAAGTTAAAGATTAACAAGGAGTTCTTTGTTTTCGTGTTTATTGCGACCGTCGTTTTGTATATTAATTGGTCATCAGTTACACCTGAACGCGAGAAAACTGATGCGTTTGTGGAAGAAATGTTTTCACGGAAGAAATCAGGAATGAAATACATATTACAGTGGACGCTGCCAAACACAATACCGTTTGTATATTGGGGTCATGGCCAAGATGAATTCATAAGAAGGAAGTGCAAAGTCAACAAATGTTTTGTTACGCCGGATAGGTCGTTGTTGGAAATCACAGAATATGACCTTGTGGCATTTCACTGTCCTGAAATCGCACCGCGTTATAAACCCCGCAGGTTCCGTTGGACCAGGCCAAATAAGAGAGCTACAAACCAAAAATACGTGTTTGTGAGCATGGAATCATCTAAATACTACCCGGTTTGTGATAAAACTGTTGACGGTTTCTTTAATTGGACGTGGACTTACAAAATTGGTTCTGATATATCCTATGAATATTTAGCGGTAAGAAATATCGATGGAGACATAATTGGTCCAAAACAAAATATGAATTGGATTAAAGTTGATTTAATGAAACCTATTGGTGATGAAATAAGAGAACATTTAAAAATGAAGAACAAAGCGGTCGCATGGTTCGTTTCTAACTGCAAAGCGTTAAGTAAAAGACAAGATTTCGCTGATAACTTACGCTTTCAATTAGAAAAGTACAATTTGGAGTTAGATGTTTTTGGTAAATGTGGTAAATATAAGTGCCCACAGAACAAAATGGATGATTGTTTGAAAATGCTAAAGAGAGATTATTACTTCTATCTCGCTTTTGAAAATTCTTTTGCTGATGATTATGTGACTGAAAAACTGTTGTGGGCTTTGCAGCACTATGTGGTGCCAGTAGTGCTTGGAGGTGCAAACTACACGCGGTAATATTACCTGTGTTTTCATTCATTTTTCGGAAATATTTTTGATAACAAGGTAGTTATTGCAACGATTTAACCGCTAACAGTACTCTGTCGCATAAATTGAATAAATGAGATACAGTTAAATCCAAATTTTGATAAATTGACATTGTACCGCAAGCACAACAGTACCGGTTTATTGCATTCTTTCATTTAGTGTGTGTATTATTATGTGACAGGATAGGTACTGATAGCGGTTGAAACCCTTATAGAGTTAGAACTACTCGAGTAACTCTTGGTATTTATTTTTAAGCAATCAGCTCGTTTGATTGCCGTTCATTGATCTCGGCCTTCTTACTCTTTGCTCATGTAGTGTTATTAAATTTGACAATATGTCAGGTGTCAATGATGTATTGTCATAAAATAGTCACAAGTGTTCTTACAAAGAACTGGATTTGTTTATGTTTGTATTGTAAAAATGGACTTGAGCTTCAATTAAGAGTTCTAGCTTAAAATTGTTAACTAAAGTCAACATGGCTAACAGATCTTACTCTTCATTACCATTTTCTACGTCATCGCGCTCATCCACAGCACAAAACTTTTCTTTATTCTTATTCTTATTTGAGTGATATTTTAATAAATAATCAGTGAATTTACAAAACTCTAAACAAATAAATATACATATCACATAAAAATACGCAAAGTTATGAATTTAAAGTATAAAAGAAAGTACCTTATACTTATGGCGGTTGCAATACTATCTTTGTATTTTAATTGGATATCAGTTGCTCTTGTACGTCAAATTGATAAAGACGTAACTAACAAACCACAAATGAAATACATACTGCAGTGGACGGGACGTACACCATTTATACTTTGGGACACTGGTCAAGACGAATTCATAAAGAGGAAGTGCAAATTCAACAATTGCTACATAACCTCGAATAGCTTACATTTAAAAAATATCACAGATTATGATGTTGTAGCTTTTCTAATCCCAGAAATAGCAACAAATTTCCCACACCTAGAAAATCGAAGTGAACGGCAGAAATATACATACGTAAGCATGGAGTCTGCCAAGTACTTCCCACTATGTGATCAGGCCTATGATGATTTTTTCAATTGGACATGGACTTATAAACTTAATTCTGATTTACCTTTTGTATATATTACAGTTAGAAATATGAATGGAGATATAATTGGTCCCAAACAGAATATGAATTGGACTAACATAGATTTAATGAAACCTGTCGATGAAGAGTTTAGAAAACGCTTGATGACAAAAAAGAAAGCGGCTGTTTGGTTTGTTTCCAATATTAGATCACTGAGTGAAAGGGAGGATTTTGCTGTGGAGTTACGTTTCGAACTAGAACAGTACGATCTGCAACTGGACATTTTTGGTGAAGGTGGCGATAACAAATGCCCACGGGAAAACATGACGGATTGCTTGAAAATTATTGAGAAGGATTACTACTTTTATCTCGCTTTAGAGAATTCTTTTGCTAATGATTATGTGACTGAGAAACTGTTGTTGGCGTTGCAGCATTATGCTATACCAGTGGTGTTTGGAGGAGCAAACTATTCACGGTAAACATTAACCCCCATATTCATAAACGCTCTATAGGCTTCTGCTAACTTAGCAATCGTTAGTCCTTATCTGTGAAAGGTAAATGTCGAAGTGACAGATAAGGACAGACGATTGCTAAGTTAGCAGAGGTCTACAGAGCGTTTATGAATAAGGGGGTTATACTTATACACTTATGTATTACAAGCTGATGCTTCTTGGGATACTGATAGGATAAAAATCTATGTTGGTCAAGTTTTTTTATTGAAATTGACCTTGAAGCAATACATATTACTTACTCGCAGCCCGCAACTTCGTCTGCATAGAATTCGTTTATTGCTATCCCGCAGGAATTACGCAATTTTCCGGGATAAAAAAGTAGCCTATGTGTTATTCCAGACTATAATCTATCTATGTTCCAAATTTCATCCAGATCTGTCCAGCCGTTCTGGCGTGAAAGAGAACTAACATCCATCCATCCATGCATACTTACAAACTTTCGCGTTTATAATATTAAGTAGGATAGTAGGATACTACCCTACTTACTAACAGCAAAACTAACACAGTTTACTTCTTTATTGTAATTGGGAATGGATGATTATTTTGAAAGTGCTTGGTGATTTTTCTATTGATAGGAATAACCATCCTTAGCTACGGAAAAAAGTTTCAGATTTTTCCGTCGAGCCATATATTTTATAAAAATAAAAACATTTTACTCAGTCACTCGGCGGCCCCTATACGGAAGAAAGCAGTACGCCAATGACATAATCAAATTTAAAAAAAAAAATGCTGCTTGAATCTGTGGTACACGATGGCATTTGTAGCTAAGAAAAGCAACGGCTAAGTGGCGCCGTCTGTAGATTGTTCGTGTTACTAACCAAACATGGGGAATTTCAATAAAAATGACCATAATATACATTTTTTTCTCAGATTTTGGAATTATTGGGTTATTTCTACTCCGAATCAAAAACACTACTGAAAGTTATATGAGAAATGTATGGTAATTTTAATGAAATCCCAAATAGGTGGTTTAGTACCAACAACAATCTACAGACGGCGCCACTTAGCCGTTTCTTTTGCTTGTTTTAGCTTCCGAGTGCGGTGCTATCAATCAATGTCAGTGACAAATGTCATTGTGTACCTACCACAGATTTAAGCAGCATTTTTTTTTTTTAATTTGATTATTGTCATTGGCGTATTGCTTACTTCCATATAGGGGCCGCCGAGTGACTGAGTAAAATGTTTTTATTTTTATAAAATATATGGCTCGACGGAAAAATCTGAAACTTTTTTCCGTAGCTAAGGATGGTTATTCCTATCAATAGAAAAATCACCAAGCACTTTTAAAATAATCATCCATTCCCAATTGTATCTAATATAATAGTGTATATTTTTTTTTAATATGAGATTATTCACTGGGTAAACTTTTAATTGACTATTACAGTAAGACGCGTTTCGATCCCTCTACGGGATCATTATCAAAGTTTAATGAGCACAATTGTCACACATGCAAACCAACGTGGTAATAAACGCCCACGTCAGTGTTTGTGTGGTGTAAGGGATAATTAAGTTAATGGGATTTATTATGTGTTTTATGTGGCAGTAGTGGAGGTAGAGATTGCATGAAAAACATATATATTTCACAGAGGCTTGGTGGTTATCTTGCGTGTGAGTAGCGGAGTAGCACGGTAAATATTTTTTGTTCTTCTTGTCATTCATTCAAAATATTGTGTACTGGTAAGTATCACTACATAGTATAAAACAAAGTCGCTTTTTCTGTCCTCAAATCCGTATGTATGCTTATATTTTCAAAACTACACAACGGATTTTGATGCGGTTTTTTTTAATAGATAGAGTGATTCAAGAGAAAGGTTTATAATGTATAATACATGCTTGATATACCGTGCGAAGCCGGGGCGGGTCGCTAGTCTATAATAAAATTCAAGTGTCACGCCGACAAAGTAATCCGGTATCACTAAAAATGAAACTTTTAAGACTTATAAAATTAAATTAAATCACTTCATAGTCACTACATACAAAGAAAGAAAGAAAGAAAGAAAGAAGACATTTATTCATAATATAAAAAAGTCGCTTTCTCTGTCCCTATGTCCCTATGTATGCTTATATCTTCAAAACTACACCACGGATTTTGATGCAGTTTTTTTAATAGATAGAGTGATTCAAGAGGAAGGTTTTTATGTATAATTCTATACAGACGAAGTCGCGGGCAGAAGCTAGTATAAAATAAAGTCGCTTTCTCTGTCCCTAATATAATAAGGGATATACGCTACATAGGGATGTACGCTAATATCCTTATATCTTCAAAACTGCACAACGGATTTTGATGTGGTTTTTTTTAATAGATAGAGTGATTTAAGAGGAAGGTTTTTATGTATAATTCTAAGCAGATGAAGTCGCGGGCAGAAGCTAGTTTTGTATAAAACGTGGTTTGCATTGGCCCATGGTAATACTGGTACGACTAGGTTCCACGAAGCTGGACAAACCACAATGTTATAGAAGTTGACACTGACGCTCCGTCAGTAAATGTGAAGTTTCCTATAAAATGTTTCAAATCTTTATGTAAACAACGTTTATGTGATAAATAATACGTACTAGATAACGATGAAAACCAAATTGCCAAACAGACAAAGCTTGCAGAAAGTATTGTTCATTAGAATGATTAATATGCTAATGATTTTGACAATCATCATGATATACCTATCGTGGACAACAATGGCAGATTGGCAAAGGAAGGTTGAATTGTACAAGTTTAAAAGTCTACACATGGACTACCATGCAACTACTGATTTATTATTAAAAGAAGAGGATCGCGAAAGAATGAAATATGTAATGCAATAGTTGAAATTCTTCCACTCTACGCGTCGGATTGAAAGGCACCATGAATTTGTGAATTTTTCTGAGTAATGTCAAAGTTCCAAGTAAAAAAACATCATAATAAAACTGTAATACTTATTTCAGATTTTTCTAGCCTATGGCATCCATCACTGAGTTTTATGGAATTTTTGTGTGCGAAATAATATTTTAAATTTAACATGAGCTTTTCTGTGAAAGAATTCAATTTCTTAATCTGAGTGGAGGAATGTGGCCAGCATTTAAGCGGAAATGTTTCTTTTTGCCATGGCAGAAGTCCTCATCAGTTGTATTTTGAATCTGTAATGTAACCTTAGATACCTTTATGCCAAAGTAGCTATTGTGTCGGAACTAGTTAGAAGTGGCATCCAGTCATCGTAACTGTTGCTAATTTTTATCAAAGACGGACGGAACGGAACAGAGACGATATATATGTGCGTTCGGGGCTAGAGGTTGTGTTATTTTTTTGTTTAGGTGTCTGTTACCATTTTACTAGAAAACTACCAAACCGATCGTGATAAGGTATTTTGCATTGTATTGTACGAGCGCATGTTCTTAGACAGTTAGCAATTATAGCCCATGAGGGGCCATTACAGAAGCTATTATTCTTACTTACGTTTTTTTGTCATGGGTTTTTAATAAACTTCAGAATTATTATGTTTTTATCCTTACCTTTCGTTTGAGGTTTTTTGTATTTCGTGGCTACTTTTCCTTGTCTTTGGTTTCTGAGATCATGACATTTGTATTGTTAGCTATCGGTTAAATAACGTTTTTTGTCAATGACATTGTCAGTCATTTAGATAGCTCCTGAATAAAATAAAACGGGAATGAAATTTTGAAATTTTAACTTGATGTAAATTAAAGTGAAACCAGCACCCCTTTTATTTTTACACCGTTCAAGACAGCGTATCGACTACTCACGTATGTGGATGATATAGTAACGCTTGATCACTAATTTTTTAAATGTAAATAACTATTACGAAATTTTTCGTTTCATCACAAGCATCGATAGTAAAAATGTCTCGAAGATCTAAAATTATAGAGTTGTGGCTGTTTAATCAATTTGACCTTCTGGTGTACATTGCAAGTGTCTTGGTAACGGTAGGATGGATATACTCAGTAGGATATCGAATCCAATACCAATATGAACATAAAAAACTTCCAAACACATCAGTAAATACCGTAACTACAGAGCACGCTGTCTCTCTACCACATGACGAGATCCGTATGAAATATATACTGGAATGGGTCAAACCACAGTTCAAATCTGGGATGAGAGTCAAACAGATATTCTTAAATATAAATATAAAATCTACGATTGCTACGTCGACAAACAACAAGGACCACGTTCAGTTCAAAAATAGATGTTGCGGATGATACAGTTGTTTTCCACGGAACAAGGACAGTTTATTCAATATGGATAAAAGAAAACTTAGAAGTGCTCGTGAAAAGTAAGAAGTTTTATGTACAATAAAGAGTTATACATACATACATGGAGTGCATAAGAATACGGTTTAAGAAAGAAAAGGAATATCATTGATCCAAAACGATATGCAATAACTATATATTATGCATACTAGTGTGATTTCAATTGAGCATTATTGTCCGTGAAATAAAAAACAATTAAACAGTAAAATAAACGCTGCTTGCATAGTCCTGAACTGCCAGACCTTTGACAAAAAGGATTTATATTCAAAATCAAGCAATGGTGAGCAGTTAGCAAATGATAGAGAAGCAATGTTATATTAGCCTTTTGTTGGAAAATTAATTCCAGTAAATATTACATGACTGAAAAGTTGCTGATAGTATTGGAAAACTATAAACGGTAATGTTTTGCTAAATTTATAGAGTCAGTGAGTTTTTTTTTAATCTGTTTATAGAGAAGCTATCAGAATGTTCTTTGAAAGCATAAGCAGAATGTAATACCAAAGTAACTAATAATTTTAGGGTCCAATATTTTTTTCAACTGAACTTGGAATTAAAATTTGAGTTCGTACCCAGTAGACAGGTATAGTGATAGATGTGATAGTTAACGAAGGTCAATTGGCATAAAAATTGCCTTGACCTGGATTAAATTTGAGTCAATTAAACTCATTGATAATTAATTAAGGGAAACATTGAGGCCAAAAACGCGAGCAGGCGGTTGACTCACTTTGAATTTCATGTCGGCGAGTGGGAGCGATCAGTTCGTTCATACAAGCTTTGTTTAACTTGCCTTGTTACTTTAGCATAGCCGTAGACAGATAGCTACTTTTTTAGATAAAAAAGATGAACTTGTCTTTCACCGTGGTCGCGGCGTAGCAATACTGATTATGATTAATATAAATATGCCCGCTAGTGATAATTTTTTGCGAAACGGTTTTCATACCTCCATAACCTGTTGTTTTCCTTGTTCCAGATTCATGCCAGACGGGATATATCTGAACGGTGGCGAATTGAAACCGCAGGCGTTGGCAAAAGAGATGGCCAACATAATAAACGACAAGGAAAGGTACTACAGCTTCTTTAAATGGCACAACCACTATTCTTACCACGCATTGGACGAATCACCAGAAACAGATACTTACTGCAAGGTGTGCGAAATGCTGCACAATGAAGAACTGATGCAGGAGACCACGGTGTATAAAGACTTACGGAATTGGTGGAATTCACCGGGAGACTGTACTAAATAGAAGATTAGGAGTAGATCCAATGGGGATTTGGAACCGTGTCTCTTGGCTAGACGGGCGAGGTACGCGTATACGTAGTGACGTGTCGTAGGGGTCACGTTTCCTCATTGTTTCTTCATAGATCTTGTTGCGTGAACGCACCGTTAACGTCTTTTACGCACGGGTGGTCGGACCTTTACACTGAATTCCGCTGTGCATTTCTAACGTTTTAATTAATATTATCAGGTTCGCTTTTATTGGCGCGTGTAAGTTTTTTGTTTGTTTAGATAAAATTGTACTACCTTATCAATACCGAACCTTACGATGGGACTGGTTTAGAAATATCAATGACATCACATGTGTAACGGATAGGTAATTTTTCAAATTTAATAATATTACCATGAGTTGCTATAATAACATTTGGCTAACATGTATAATGTTATCGCTGAATTGCAGTTGTTTGAGTTACAACTATCTTTTCAGCCTTTGTCTTCGTTTTATGATCAAGTACTGTTATGGATACAAAATGACTGTTTTAATGCTAAAGGGTATATAGAAAATATAGAGTGGATTGTTCCCTAGGTCACTGCCTAGGTCGGTAACGGTTTAGAAATTCATTTGGAATACCTGTACCTGGTTCTCATGAGTAGGAGTGATTTATTGTTTACGAACAGTGTTTTATGAAGTGGCGCTTCCATTTTTAGACTTTCTTCAATAAACGATTTTGTTTTATTTATTGTTCACATTTATTTTCATTACAAAAGCCGTGGTAGCCTAATGGTTTGACCTGTGGCCTCTCAAGCAGACGGTCGTGTGTTCGAGTCCCGGAATCACACGTATTAGTATTCAAAATTTATGTGCGAAATTGCATTTGCAAATTACCGTGACCTTTTCGGTGAAGGAAAACATCGTGAGAAAACCCGCACACATCTGCGATGCAATTCATCAGTTCTTTTATAGATTAATAACTGCTAGAGGTGTTTTAGATCCGGTTTTCAATTTTCTTATACTTACCCTTATTGATATCCGAATCATCAATCGAATTTTACGTGTGGTAGGGCCTTGTGCAAGGTCCGTCCGGATCGCTACCACCATCTTACTCGCTAATCCTGCCGCTAAGTAGCAGTGCTTGCACTGCTGTGTTCCGGTGTGGAGAGTAAGACAGCCGGGGAAATTACGGGCACAAGAGGCATTTCATCTTAGTCTTCTAGGTTGGCAACGCATCTGCAATCTTTCCGGGGTTGCGGGTGTCTATGGGCAGTGGTGATCACTTACCATCAGGTGACCCACTTGCTCGTTTTCCTTCCTATTCATATAAAAAAGAAACAATTTTAGACAATCCTAATTAGAAAAGCAGCGTACACGGTTGGAATTCTTGAAGAGCTGCACAGCAACCGACCAGGTATCGGTGATCTCTGGTGTTGAACAAACGAGCTGGTAATGAAGGTCTAGTGCGCAATATACTGGTTTTATTATGGCGTACTTATGTATATGTTGCCGACACTTCCGTCCAAAAAATATGGCCGTCTTCCAAAAGTTGCTAATAGTCAGCGTCAGACACCTGTCGTACATAATTTATTTTAATAGTGCAGCTAAAATTTGTTTTCAATAATCGATCTGAATAACCTTTACCAAAAATAGTGGGAAAGTGATACAATTTGCTCAAAAACTATCTCCCTAAACGGTGGCTAGTCGAAGGTCATGCAGAACACGAGTTGGGCAGACAGCAGACACATCAATATCAATAGCAGATGTTTAGTCGTTGAGCGTTTTAAAAAAAAAGTCTACATGAACATTTTTTCTAGAATTTAAATACTTTGGATTTTTCTTACTCAAAATCGTTTACCCTATCGATTCTCATACAAGGAAAAATGTGTCCCTGATTTTGCTATGGATTTTTTTTCCTCTTCGTCACATACACATAATTAAAAAAGTGACGAACTGGAATGGAAATTTTAGGACACATTTTTTATTGTATGAGGATCAATAGGGTAAACGATTCGGAGTAAGAAAAACCCAAAATAGTTAGTTTCTGGAAAAAAGGTTCATGTAGATTTTTTTTGCTCCATTACGTGATATAGTAAAACTCACTTATCTCTCAATTATGCGACTGCAGTGCAACGAATCAAAACTGATTAAAGTTATCAGTACTTTAGTCGTGCTTTGGTATGTAATTGAATTACATTACAAGCAGTCATAGACAAACATGACACGAGCACAGCTCTGATCAAATAAAAAGTAAAGATTTAAAAAATTAGCAAAAATACGACCTAGTCACGTAAACCAAAAAAAGCCGCAGGAAATATTTTTTTAATAAAATAAAGAGAATCGATTTTCAAGAACTATGCATTACGTTCTTATTTTTGGTTCACTTGGAACACAAAACTTCAAATATTGCACGGATTGCAAGTATTGCCAGATTAAAATTTGAAATTCCCTGAAGCATAATGATATTCATGATGTAGGAAAACTTTTTTAGCGGCGTTGTGCGCTTTTTGGGATGGGTAAAAATTTTACGAATTGATATGGCAACACCGGCCTTTGCACATACACATACATACACATCACGTCTATATCCCTTACGGAGTAGACAGAGCCTGAGGTAAAAAAACCTAAAGGCCACGTTTAGCGTGATTGTAGAAAAAGGAATCAAAATAGTGATGGGTTGCAAGCCGCATCGCCCATAACATGATAACGCCTTTGCACACATGTTTACAAAACTGGCTTGACTTCATTCGTAGAAGTCCATCTTCATTTAATTTATCGATGTAAGGAATATAAATTCATCAACGACTTCGTAATGATTCTTCGGCATTCGTCTAATGATATATCACACCATTACTATACGCTTAAAAGCGCCATATTAGACATTTTAGATGTGTTGGTAGCCAGTGGCGTAACTATAGGGTGGCAGGGGTAGCAAAATGCCAGGGGCCCCTAGCTCTAGGGGGCCCCGAACTGAGTTGGTTTAGAGCACAGAAGGGACGCTGATGCACATCTTTATATTGAGGAAGGAGCTCCATCTGACGAATTTGCCGCGGGCTCCAGACGTTATAGTTACGCCACTGTTGCCAGCTTAGAGAGCTAAGGTAAAATACCTCATGAGCCAGTAATTTCACCAGCCGTCCTACTCTCCATGACGGAACTGCACTGACGAGCAAAAACCGGTCAAGTGCGAGTCGGACTCGCGCACCGAGGGTTCCGTATCATTATCTATAAATATCTAAAACCAGTGTAAGCAGAGCCCTGTTCCAAAGCAAAATGTACGCAGTGTGGGGTTACTTTATATTGGTCACTGCTATATACAGACATACATACACATTTACGGTTTTCGCAATTATTCTTTAATCTGTGCTATAAGACCTACCTTCATACCAAATTTCAAGATTCTGCGTTCACGGGAACTACCTTGTAGGTTTTGATTCCCTTGAGAGTTGAAAATTTGCGGAAATTTGCGGCATAAACGGCTGTATCTTTTGATTGCGTTGGCTTAGAAGTTTGATTTTTTCACAGCTTCAAGGGACAGTAGACCTGAGTAATTGATATAAATTTCAGCTTCATACCTCCACGCGTTACTGAGAAAAAGGGTCTTGACAGACGGACGGACGGACGGACAGACGGACAACAAAGTGATCCTATAAGGGTTCCGTTTTTTCCTTTTGAGGTACGGAACCCTAAAAATGACGGGTCACTTTTCATACAAAGTTCTATGAAAAGCGGCCCGTTATTTTTGCTCGTGAGTATATTAAAAAGACATTGAAAAGTACTTACTTCACGCCTTTCGATTTAACGAGTCATGTTGACCGGTAAATCATCATTATACGTATATTGTTGTAGATATAATTTACAAGACAATGGCATTAAATATGTGTTCCAAGGGCAGAGACAATGTGCAACTGTGATAACATATATCTACACACATATTTGTCATGAGTTGTGTAACACTAAGCAGGTAGGTATAGATGTTTCTTCCTCTTACCGTGGTTTGCTCACTCATTCATAAAAGTTCAGGCTACAGCACGATTATGCTTCACCTGTTTCTGTCTTATTCACATCTAAGGTGACAAACAGAGACAGATAATTAGTAACAAACATCCGTTTATGAATGCCAGTTTTTATTTCTAGAGAGTTTTAGTTATCCTACTTCCTACTAATATTATAAATGTGAAAGTTTGTGAGTATGGATGTTTGGATGTTTGTTACTCTTTCACGCCCGTTGCCCGCAACTTCGTCAGCATAGAATTCGTTTATCGCTGTCCCGCAGGAATTACGCAATTTTCCAGGATAAAAAGTAGCTTATATGTTATTCCAAACTTCTATCTATGTTCCAAATTTTATCCAAATCCATTCAGTAGTTTTTGCGTGAAAGAGTAACAAACATCTAAACATCCATACTCACAAACTTCCACATTTATATTATTAGTAGGATAATCTAATTACTTAGTTAAAAAAAAGGATTGGTAGCCTGGTGGTTTGAGTTCATGGCCTTTTAAACATAAGGTCGTGGCTTCAAATCTCGGGCTCGAGCTCGTTTTTCGGAATTATGTCCAAAAAAATTTAAATATACCACGAGCTTGATGGGTGAAGGCAAACACCGTGAGGAAATCTGCATACACTTGCGTAGAAATTCAATGGAGTGTGTGAATTTCCAGATCCTCACTAGGCCGGCGTGGGAACTATAGCCCAGACTCTCTCATTTTGAGAGGAGCCCTGTGCCTAGAAGGTGTAAATAGGTTGCAGACGAGACGAATCTAATCACCTACCATTTTGTTCTTTGATCTGAATATTTTGATGCAATGATACATTGGTATTGTTAGTGCCTTGTTTCATCCGAACACATACTAAGAAATCGATTGAAATCTCGATTCAAATCGAACTAGAAAGAGTGGGTTGTGTCGGCGCTATAATGGGACATACGCAAATACAAACATAATTGTATAGAGGCTGTTTAAATCATACATACACATACACATACATACACAAATCACGTCTTTATCCTTTACGGGGTAGACAGAGCCTAAGGTAACAAGACCTAGAGGCCACGTTTAGCAAGACACTGAGGGCGTAGAGGTGGAAAGTGGAATCAAAATAGTGATGGGTTGCTAGCCGCATCGCCTATAACATGATTCCTATGATTTTCGTCCATTCCCTCGATGGGTTTTTACCATTTGCGCGGGAAGAGAAGCAACTGGTACATTCTATGTACATTTAAATCATAACCCTTCCTTATAACGTAATAACATTACATAGTACATAAAAATGCTTGTTTAATCACCATGAAATTTGCTTTGCTGTATTTATTTAGTAACTATGTATTAGGTTTTCTCTACTGTAGTAACAAATGTAACCTTTGTTGTACCTTTTGCATACGTACAGATTATACTATTTAAAATAACTACGGGAAGTCATAACATTTACAATGGAAACGTTAAATTATAAGCAATTAACTATTTGAAAGCAAATATAAAAATAAGCAACTTTAAAAAAAATGCTATTCATTCGACGTTTCGATCAATTTAGTTTGTATTTATTGCGGGAAATTGGCAATTTGGCAAGAAAACCTTAGCTTTAAAAATAATGTCTTACCTATTAACTTTTTATAAATAATGTACCTGTACCTTTCGGAGCAAAGGAAAAAACGATGCGATGGGAGAAGGAAGGAAACTCGGCAGATGGCGAATGGAGATGGTGTTTATTTTAAAATACAATGTGCCTTAGGCACCTAAGGGAAAGGTAAATAACGAAGATAGTTGACTTACAAATGTGCCTTTGGAAATAATGAAGATATCACAATACGATTGTTAGTGTCCTTTAGATACATTATTTAGCTAGTGGTCAATCACAGCACAGCAGAAGATATCAGATAGTACCTAAGATAAGCGCTAGTTTAAGGGTGCGGCTCCACTGAGGCGGAGACGAGCGGAGCGGAGAGGAGACGTGTGGGATCGACCAATGATATTACATGAAATCCACATCACGTCTCCGCTCTGTGACGCGATGTGGATTTCATGTAATATGATTGGTCGATCCCCACACGTCTCCTCTCCGCTCCGCTCGTCTCCGCCTCAGTGGAGCCGCACCCTAACACGAGTGTACTACTACATTAAGACTGCTTTTTATGGAAGTCTTGGGAGTATAGTTATGTGGGTTATGACTATATGATCTCGTGAGGTAATGTCATAGGATCGAACGAGACGATCAATTTGAATTTTAAATTTGGAATAGGCTTTGATCTGAAGAAGTAAAACTGGAAACAGTTTGGAGATTGTAATAGGCTATTGCAGCTTCATTACACCCGTTTCCTCCTATACGCTCACAGTCGTACTAAACGTGGCCTTTCTTGCTTCCTTAGGCTTTGTCAACCCTGTAAGGAATAAAGGTGCGACCATACCGGCGCGTAAAAGACGTTGACTGTGCCTTTACGCAACAAAATGTATGAAATGACGGTGAGAAAACGTGACGCCTACGACACGTCACTGCGTATACGCGGAGGTGTGATCGTACCTTAAAGATGTGATTTATGTACGTACGTATGTATAATAATAATTAAACACACCCTTTTTGCAAGCGGATCTTAATGATTGCATTTTATCATTTTTTAATACACGTATGTATGCACGTATAGTCGTATACCTAAATGTCACAAATTTCAAATCAATAGAACCATTACAAATGGGTAATAATCTAATCGCGAAATTTGATGGCATACTTTGTTACTCTGTTATTACACAATATCCAATTAAAGAACACGTAGATTAGTTTAATTATTTGCGGTAAATTTTAACGATTCTTAGCTCATTACAGTATTTACCTATGCAAATAATTTAAAAACTGCACTGACTAGAAAATTGGCTACCCGTCTAAATTTATTTGACAAGGTTGTACAAAAATAAACTTTTGGTAGAGATAAATTTTACAAGAGCTATGAGATAATTCCACTGAGATATTTTACTTGTTATTAACAATTTATTGCTTATTTAGTTACTAAAATAGTCATATAGTGAAAGATTTCAGTGAAACAATTCTTCTGCTAGTAAAACACAAAAACATTTACAACCTACCTTGTTAATAAATTCAAGACATCTGTTTTATTTCAGTGTAAAATCTATTGAATCAAAACAATAATTTCCAAAACTAGAAAATTATATAGGCTTCTCGCTATCTTGCAGTTCATTGGCCTTTGTGGCGTGACCTAAAAATATTATGGTCTAATTCGGCCAGTGCAATTTGATAGAGCCAAGATGGAGCAAATTGTGAGATTACAATGTAAAAAATAAAATAAACATGCGCCACGGGTCGACACGTTTCGAAGTGTGATTCCCAAATGTACACAGCAGTTTACTTAGTGATTATGAATTGGTATCGCTCAAGCGTTTCAGTTCTCGACCGAGCGTCGCGGCGCGCGCGCACCGTGCCGTACTTATTGTAATGAATAAAAAAAATACAGTGATAATAATAATTATGCGGAACCTCGCCAAATTGTTCTATTACACTTCATTTTTATTCCTCTTATTGTTTCTATATTACACGGTGAAAGAACTCAGAACCACCAAACAGGAATTATTAGCAGATTCTGATAATAGATTAATCGAAATAGAACAGAACCTTCAAAAGCTCATAGACAAACTTCAACAAGATGCAAATGCATCCAGTAGTGCCAGCAGTGCCAGTGATCTCAAATATATTTTACAGTGGACTAATTCAAAGAATGTGCCGTTTGTATACATGGGGAAGGGCCAGCAAGGGTTTATAGAACGCAAGTGTAAATACACCAACTGTTTTGTTACCGATGACCGAAATTATCTTGGAGATGTCACGAAGTTCGATGTCATCGCATTTGCGGGGACTGAAGTTATTTACATGGATGAAAACAAATTGCCCAAGAAGCGATCGCCGCATCAAAAATATGCTTTTACAAATATAGAATCAGCTGATAACTATCCGGCGTGTACTGATAGGTTTGACAATTTTTTCAATTGGACGTGGACTTACAGATTAGAATCTGAAACGAAATGGGGTTACTTGATAGTAAGGGACGCCGAAAAAAATATAATAGGACCAAAAACCGTGATGCATTGGATGAAGTTAGAAGACATGGATCCTATTAGTGATGGTTTGAGAGTGAAACTGAGGAATAAGTCAAAGGCCGCTGCTTGGTTTGTGTCTAACTGCAGGTCCAGGAGTGGTAGAGAGAAATTTGTAAAAATTCTTCAAGAGGCTCTTAAAGCTTACGGTTTGACGGTTGATATCTATGGTAGATGCGGCCCGTTGAAATGCGAACGTGACAAAGAGGAGGAGTGCAATGAGATGGTTGAAAGGGACTATTATTTCTACTTGTCGTTTGAAAACTCGTTCGCTGAAGACTACGCGACTGAAAAGCTGACGTACGGCTTACAGCATAATGCAATACCAATTGTTTATGGAGGCGCTAACTATACGAGGTAACTTGAGTGTATAAAAAATACGGATATGATAATGAAATCCCATTTTTGTGTTTATCTACAGAATATTTTTCCTTTATAATTCCTTTTCCAGGTTCATGCCAGATGGGATCTACTTGAATGCCGTGGAATTGGGAGCCGAAGCTTTAGCTGAAAAAATGAATTATCTCATAGACAATCCCGATGAGTACGAGAAATACTTTCGATGGAAGAAATATTATTCATACCATAGAAGATTTGAAAACACAGAGACCGACGACTATTGTGGTTTCTGTACACTTTTAAATAATGAGGAAATGGTCAAGAAAACGTCTATATATAAGAATTTCAATCAGTGGTGGAATCCTCCTCACCGGTGTCCTTGATGATTGAACAATGGCAATTGAAATCCTTTGTGTTTATTAAGCATTGCGGAGATGATCTCGTAAACCATATGATTTATTTACTTGATTTGTCTTTGGGATGGACAGCCCATGGTCACGAGTATACTAAAATAAAACGGTAAATTGAACATGGTGATTCCTTTAGAAATTTATGTGAGTGAAAATGGCGAATGTTTCTAGGACAATACAAAGTTTGCTGTGATCAGACATGCCTAAAGTAAATTTGAACCATATCAGTGTGCAGTGTGTACTTTTTCTATCAAATGTTTTTGTTATCAATAGCATAAAACGTGAGTGTTTTTTTTATTTCAAAACGGTTGTGAACCAGCTTTAAATTGTGAACGTTCTTATAGATTCACGCAATAATCGTGGTGATATAAGAAACATTGGCACAGTGACTTTATTGAGAAGTAGGTACAGCGATACGGCTTAATGCGACAAAAAGATAGAAGATGTTTCTCGATTCATTGCATACATAGCTAAGTTTTCCAAAATGCTTCAAACTTCCGTAAGAATCGAACAGAAACAAGAAGCAATACGCCGAAGATTATCCGGTGAATTGCATTCATTTTGTCACGGTATAGCGAATACACAATACTATTCCATGGTTGAACTTGATATGCGTCGACACATTAAAATTTTATAGGTTGCAATTCTACAACAAATACTTAATCTAAATTATACACAGCGGTACAAAATTTGGCCCCGTCTCCAAACAAAATTAACTATATTATACATATATTATGTAGGCCATATTTTTGCTACTGAGTAATTATGTTTATAGTATATATCTCTCTGGGTAGAAGCATCACGCGTGAACGGCCGGAGCAATTTTATTTAAACATTTTTTTGTTGACGTGCTTTTTAATGTCAGGAAGTAGTATTTATGAAAGAAAAAATGAGAAAATCAGGCGGAAAAACCGATAATTTAAGGAAACTAAATGAATGTTTATTTCTAGTTCTTTTTGTAACACAACTGTCAGTCGTTTGACAGTTAACCAGTTGTGTGTCACCTGTTCCAGTGTCGGAATATCAACAAAACTATTATTTATATGCGCTGGAAAAGAAAACTAAGAAAGTTTTGTATGGTTTATTGTTAGAATATTAAACACTACTATGTTTAAGGATTTTTTATTTATGAATTATGCCAATTCAATTTCAATTATTATCTTTTAAGACCGAACAACATCTGTCGGTTCTGCTGTAGGTATTCAATGTTTATAAAATCTGCTTCCTCTGTATCTAATTTAGACCACATCATCGTAAATATTGCTTTCCGACTATGTGCTATTTTACATGATTCGTCAAGTACCGACGACCGAGGCCGACAACGCACTGGCATCGCGTAAAGTGCTGCGGGTGTCTATGGACAGTGGTGATCATTTACCATCAGGTGACCCACTAGTTCGTTTGTCTGGCCTCTCTAACATAAAAAAAAAATAGTAAAACAACTGTAGGTATACATACGCCCCACTGTAGGGCATAAGCTTCCTATCGGCATGAGAGGGATTTGGGCTACAGTTCCCACACGAGCCAAGTAGTAGAGACTGGGAACTTTTCATACATACGTATGTATACTACTGCAATACGAACTCGTGTTCGTTTCGCTGCCGCCGGGGCGAGCGCTCCAGGAAGAAGGACTACGAAATAGTCCGAAACATGTCGAGCATCACTCGATTTTTTATACGTCAGTTATCCGTTTATGTGTAATAATAAAAAAAGATTTTGTCGAGTTTACAATGTAAAAAGAATTGTCACTTGTCACCGACAATTGTCCAGTTGGTGAAATAGAGCCTGACCAGTTTTCATTGTTTTTAACTGTAATTTTTGACTTGCCTGCGAACGTGTTAATTTGACTTCCTAACGACTGCAGCGGTTTTACAGATTACCTCAGACGTTCAGACAGACAAATGGGAATTAAAATAATGAGGGTATTTCGCAACCCTTGGAAACACTCGTTAATCTCCACGTTGGGTTCAGTGCTATTTTAGGGTTTCGTACCGCAACACGAAAAAAGAACCCTTGTCGCTATTCATCCAATGTAATTTTTTTAAGGAACGCATAACGGGTAGATACAGTCCTTGAGGTTATTCTAACTAAATTAGGTTTTCGGGTATGTAATGAACATCAAGAAGTAATCTCCAACAGAATAATTACTGAAGAAAGCAAATCAAAACTCAGTGTTGTGTTGTTTGCTAATGATAATAAACTGTCAATTGGTTTGTTTATTTACGCAACATACGGCATTTTTACGCAAAAATTTGAGAGCTAACTTTTTGGTGTAACATGTCTGTATGCATCTCTTTATTGTACAGTCAAGTGTAATAATATATTATGTATCTCGTTAAAGTTTCAAAAATAAGTACCTTGCACTCTTACCCTGGCGTAATAAGGTCGTGGGACATATTTTTGAGAAGTTCGTATCGATACTTATTTTTGCACTTGACCGTACATAAAACACATTAATTTTACAGGTATTGAGATAATTAGATGTACAAAGGCGAACTTATCCCTTAATAATTATATTTTTAAACACCAAACCCTCGGTGAAAAACCCTGACTCTTACTTAGCTGGCTTTTTTATGATAAATTAACTTTATACTTTTGAGAAAAAAATATCACGCGCAATGCAGAGACCGTTTTTGCGCTGGTTACTATGATAACGATATCTTTAAATTTCTAAACGATACTGAAAATTAGAGCACATAAAAAATCCGAAAAGTAATGCTGTCTGGAATCGAACCTTGTAGCAGTTATAGCACGCATCACGGAATGACGAGGATCCGTGAAATTTAATTTCTAACGGGTAAAACCGTAAAAAATAAATACAAAAATCAAGATGTAAAAATTCTTGATTCATTTGATATGACGATATCTTTGTTATTGAAATTTGCGTAGTTTTAAAAAATCGAAACGATTTTTTTTTGCCAGGATATCACTATTTTAGGTTTTTCTTATGCACAACCGTTTACGATTCTCGTACAAGAAAAAATGTGTCCCAAAACTGGTTCCAGTTCGTCATTTTTTTTTCCTCGTTTTTTATATCTATTGGAATGTGACGTGCAGGAAAATATCCATGGTAAAATCTGGGACACATTTTTTCTTGTATGAGAATCGACAGGGCTGACGATTCTGAGTAAGAAAAACCCAAAATAGTTAAATTAAAAAAAGATAATTATGTAGGTACTTTTTATTTTTAAAAACGGTCTCCAACATACAACAGGATTAAACACTACAGGGTTACAGTATCGCAATAATTGATTTATAGTGCATTGGGGTAAATTCGAAGTTGGGGGAATTTCGAAAATCGTGGATATCCACTAATACACGCACACATACACAAATCACGTCTTCAACCCTTACGGGGTAGACAGAACCTAAGATAACAAAACCTATAGGCCACGTTTAGCATGAGTGTAGGCGTATAAGTGGAAAATGGAATCAAAATAGTAATGGGTTGCTAGCCGCATCGCCTTTAACATGATTCCTAAGACTCGCCCATTCCCTCGATGGGCTTTTACCATCTGCGCGGGACGAGAAACAACCGGTATATTCTATGTTTTTCCTTTGCTCCCAGACCAGCATGGAAGTAATGCTTTATAAAAGATTACTTTTATTCCAGTTTACCTATCAGTTAGCAAGCACTGAAAAGAGATTATTAGAAGGAGATAAAATTGTTGTTCGTCGAATTCTCCTCGGACGAAGTCGCTACCAATAGCTAGTTTCCCGAGCTTTTCGACGAGAAAAACATCGTGAGGAAACCCGCACGTGCGATGCAATTCAATTCAAAAAGGAGCTTGGATATTATAGCCCAAGCCCTCTCATTTTGAAAAAAGTGCCCAGTTAGTAAGACATTGTATATGGGCTGGGTTATGCTATGTAGGTACACTCAAGGGCATAAATATGTACGTTACCAAGACGTCAAAAACATTGTAACATCTTTATACCACTAACAATAAGGTCGGTGATACATATACATATATTATTTGATATGATGACTACATCGATATTATACCTTTTTTTTCATGGTGTGGAAAATGCGCCTTATGCATCCGGCCCGGTACGGGAATACCAGGGGTATCTGGGGCTCTCCCGAGGCGTCAGGCATACCCAGTAAAAACACACGGATTCCCACATTTGGCACTGTTGCAGGGGGCTGCGGGAGAACTTTCGTGAACCGCAGCATCGATATATACCTGGCTGATCTCCGTGGAATGTCTGCAACAACGATAGGCATGTTTCAGTGGACTTTGGCAGGGTATCTAAACTGCCACAGGTTACTGAAATGGTTCACGAATAGGCAAAACCGTTTCAAAGCTGCGGCAGCTCACCGCAGAATGTGATCGTTGTTTAAGCCGCTTAGAGCAAAACCAACCGGAGGCGCCATGCCCCCTAGTACCAACATGTCCGGCCTATACACGTTCCACCACTGGGTACAATTCTGCTCTCACCATAAGATAGCTTAGGTTATACGATAACCGAAAGACTTAACACACTTTTATCTTTAGCAATAATACATGGATTTAAATATGGATGGATGGATGTTTGTTACTAACACGTAAAAACTACTTAATGGGTTTGTGGTTGACCCCCTAACCCCTAACCCTAACCCTAACCCTAGTGGCATCCCACTGCGTCCCCATCACACCGGATTGAGGCAACGCCGGAGAGTTTTTGTTCGGGTATACCCCTTCGGGGGGGAGTCCCACATAACCCTAGGCATCCCCGTGCCTAGGGCATCCATAAAGATTTCCTCTCCGTTAAAAAAAAAAAGGTTAAATATTAATATTTCGCTATTTTTAGCTGGCCACTAATTTAATTGTTTGACAATTGAGTAAAAACAGTTACTTTCGAATCAGGCGGGCAAATAAATGGTATCACTTTTTATCCAACTATTCAAATGAAAAATATCGGTAAAATCGAACAACTTCTTAGTCGCGACATTTCGACATTATGGTTATGGAGTGAAAGATTTTTAACCTTAGGGTGGTAGAACACATTTGTTTATGCTACGTATAGGAGTTGATACGTCGTTGACCCCTCCGTATAGTTTACTGCTCTAAGTAAAGCCGCATCTATCCGTGAACTGACCGAACTGTAGCTTATGCATTGGACATTGGGCGTTTTATGGAGCGATGTATTTAAATGACTATTTAGAGGGCGTGGTGTAATTTTCTGTGTAAACGGAACAGTCTTTCGAAGAGCGTTGTACGGTTTTCCCGAAATTGTGTCATCTATTGTACTAACATTGTATTTTAAGTCAAGCAATGCTAAGGTAATAAATTTTTTTTTAGCGAAACTGAGAAGAAGGGGGGGTATCACTACTCACTACATAGTATAAAACTAAGTCGTTTTTTCTTTCCCTATATCCCTATGTATGCTTAAATTTTTAAAAGTACGCAACGGATTTTGATGCGGTTTTTTTTAATAGATAGAGCGATTCAAGAGGAAGGTTTATATGTATAATATATGCATAATATACCGTGCGAAGCTGGGGCGGGTCGCTAGTATTATATAATGTATGGAAACATTCGACAACTATGACTAAAAACCCTGAAAACATTTAAGTCAAAGCAAGAAAACAACCTTCTGAAACATTCCAGAACAATTAGGACACATACATACATACATACATACACAAATCACGTCTTTATCCCTTACAGGGTAGACAGAGCCTAAGGTAACAGGTACATACAAGCCACATTTAGCAAGATTGTAGGCGTATAGGTGGAAAATGGAATCAAAATATTGATTGGTTGCTAGCCTCATCGCCTATAACATGATTCCTATTATTTTCGCCCATTCCCTCGCTGGGCTTTTACCATTTGCGCGGGTAGAGAGGCAACTGGTACATTGTATATTTTTTCTTTGCTCTCAGACCAGCATGTAATTAAGAGATCCAGTATAAATATCAAGTGTTAGTAGAACTCTGCTCCTAAGTAGAATGTAGGCAGTTTGAGGTCATTTTACATTAGCTACTACATAGACAGACAAAAAGGTGAGTGCTGGAAATATACATTTTTTAACGGTTGCCTCGAACTCGACAGTTAAGTTTTAAATACAATTCCGGGCCTATTTACTGCTCTAGGGTTGTAAAGAATCATCCAAAACCGCTCATAAGCGTGTGTTATCATCGTATTATCAGTCCGGGTGATAGTGGTCAATAAGGATTTGTTTATCAGCGCTGGCAAAAGATAACCAGTGTTAGTGTGCGTCAGTTTCAACGTAAATAGATGATTCTACGGCTTTGTAACACTTACCAGGAAAAAGTTACGAATGTAAACAAAACATTCTGCCAGCGATTTTGTCCGCTTAAAATTTTTAATGCGTTAGTTTTTTGGACGAAGGATCGTGACATAAAAAGCTATTATCATTTCGGTGGATATCGGAACTCTGATAATACGAAGTTTTTTTTTTATATTAAAACCGACAAACGGGCATGCGGTGCACCTGTGCACCTGATGGTAAGTGAACACCGCCGCCCATGGACAACTACAGCACCAATGGGACTGCTAGCGCGTTGCCGGCCTTGCAAGAAATGGTACACTTGCCTCTTAAAGGTACCCATGAAAAAGATGCTAGCAGAGCGTGGTTGGTGGTGGAAGTATGGAAGACTAAGTTTATTTGAGCAAATATATAAATATATATACATATTATGTTAGTAAAAAGCTGTTACTATTTTTGTTAAAGTAGTCCTTTTAAACATTAAAAAAATATATTTACTAAAATGAAAATTTGCACACATTTATTCTAGAATGTATCAGCTGTTTATCTTCCCGCGCAGGTGGTAAAAGCCCATCGAGGGAACGGGCAAAAATATTAAGAAGCATGTTATAGGCGATGCGGCTAGCAACCCATCACTACTGTAGACTGTAGAAACTAGTAAAATTAAACAATTTAAATTATAGTAAAAATTCAACACGCAGCGCTGACAATAGCAATGACACGACTCTCTTTTGTTTTAGTTTTCTTTTAGCGCCGCGTGCAATTAACTTTATTTGTGGCCAGTGCCAAAATATTATAGTTTGATAAAAAGGTGGCTGCCTAAATAGGTGCGTCGCCTACAACTACTTTGATTTTACTTTCCACCTATACACCCACAATCATGCTAAACGTGGCCTTTACTTCTTGTCACCTACTTGTCTCCGTCGCACCTTAGGAATGAAGATGTGACAATGTATGTATGAATTTAAGGATTGTTCCTTGAGGGCCTAAAACAGCAATCCAGGAGTGAGTAATCTCCATGTAATCTCAATATGATCCGAGTTTTTTACACAAATAAGCCGAACAATACTCCGAATCTTGAGCCAAGTTCGTTTCGGGTCTGCTGAATAAATAATATCTAGATAGGGGTGAAAATCGGAGTTCTACCACAATTACTTGATGTTTTGATAATATAGAGTTATAATTTTATTTCATGTAAGTATGAAAAAATAAATAGTTGAAATGTAAATACAAAACGAAAACTACTATTAAATTAAAATAACTAAATAAACTTTAAAATTAATTGTAAAAGAGAGGTGGGCTTGGCAGGGTGCCTCACGCAGGCAGCATTCCCGCGCTGAACTGCGATTGCGATTCTTTGCGCGAGATGGCTGCCGGCGCGAGGGTCGCCTGTTGCCTCTCTCAATCTCTTGCTGAGCTCTCTGTGAAGCTCCAGCGCACCCATACCCCAAGGACCTAGAGTCTCGACACCGAAAGCAAAAAAAATATAAAATTAAATTTTCGATAACGTTTTTGAACAGAGGATGATAATCCGATTAAATCTTGTAGAATAAGAGAAAACTACACTTCGGTAACAAATTTAATCAGGCGTTAATTTGCGAAGGTCCATTTCAATGCAAGACAGCTCGTGCAAGGTATATGTTAATACATGCAAGCCCAAAAATAAAACGTATATTTTTTTAATGTCTTGCAAGTTTTATACGACAAGGAAGGCAAGCGAGCAAGTGGGTCACCCGCAACACCAGAGGATTGCAGATGCGTTTCCAGCCGGCTCTTACTTCCACGCTGGAACACAGCAGCGCTTGCAACAGTTGCTGAGCAACAGCGAGTAAGACAGTGGTAGCAATCCGGACCTTGCACGAGGCCCTGGAACCTGCATATAAAAAAACCATGTCTATTTTCAGCCAGTCATCTCAATTTTTTCTGTGTTACCCAAACAAAAGCCCTAAAATCATTTGATGCTTATCACAGAGCAAAACTTTTGATAAATAACAAACGACCCTTTGAAATTCTATTAATCACACCCTTTGGCACAGCCCTGGAACCGAACAATAGGGTCCGGGATAAGCAGGGCGAGGCTCTAAGATTAAGATCAAACGGGAGTTCTTCGTAATGGGGCTTCCAGGCATTATTTTACCGTAAAACAGTTTACACATACATACATACATTCACAAATCACGTCTATCCCTTACGGGTAGACAGAGCCTGAGGTAACAAGACTTAAAAGCTACGTTTAGCATGATCGTCGGCGTATGTGGAAAGTGGAATCAAAATAGTGATGGGTTGCTAGCCGCATTGCCTATAACATGATTCCAAGATTGTCGCCCATTCACTCGATGGGCTTTTACCGTCTGCGCGGGAAGACGAGCAACTGGTACATTCTATGGTTTTTCTTTACTCCCAAACCAGTATGGAAGAACACGATAGTTTATAATACCATTACCGTTTTTTAACTCTAAAATAAGTCTGACAAAGAATAATTAATTTATAATATTTTGTATTTAATTATTCGAAGTTTCAGATCATAAATCAACATTCATATCGAAGTTTCGCTTCTTGTTGCTTTTGGAAAACAATCAGTCTTTCATCATTAAACTTTGTTCGTTGGAATATTTGGATCGTCAATAATAATAACGAAAATGGATAAAACTTTTTGGATGAAATTAAATATTATTATTTCCTTGACTAGGAACAATGTAAGTTTTTAAAATTAATAAAACAGAAACATTAACCAACTGATAAATTGTAAAAAACTGACACAGAGCTTGTCTGTCCGTAAAACCGTCTATTTATAAGACCCCATTGCAAAAGAAACGGGCACCCATGGTTTTTATACTTTCTAAGGTTTGATGCGTAAAAAAGGGGTTTATGTAAATACTTTGTCGTAACGTAAAGGAATTAACCAATTAATCTTAAAATTGGCAGTGTCCACTATAATTAAACATTATGTATTTTTTATTAACACAGAATTTTTAGAACTCCAAAATTACAAACACTTGAAGGGTTGTTATAAAACTAGCTATACAATTCTGAATCTGAATTATTAAAATTTCTGTTTAATACTGTACAATTTCTGCGATCAACATGAAACTACCGTGAGACTCAATCATAGTTAGGTACACAAACATCGAGCAGTTAAGTACTCGACTTTTATACGCGAGTTACCCATTTGTGCAACTATCACTTCTGCGATAGTTTTTTTCGTTCAGTATAAATGTAGTACAATTGATTTTACGAGTATATAGTATAATCACGCAATGACTAAACATTTAATTATAAATATCGATGATAAATGATCCTCGTCCAACTCTAACCTTGAACTTGGACTAGCCATACAGAACGCAGAACCGCAGAAGTTAGGCGGTTTTTTAACAAACTAAATAATCTTCCCACTCTATTTATTCCTCCATTGACGTAACAAATTTTACTGGCTTACTACAAAGGTAATTTACCCAAGAGGGTGATCACATGGGTTCGTGCTTATCAGTACTGCAGCGATCTCTTTCTGTTCAACAAGCCATCTGCTATGCAAGATAAGGCTTGCAATTAGCTAGAAGCCCGGTCTAAACTAGACGCTAGCTCCTATATTGATAGAAGCTTCAAATCTGTTATATCAAGCTAAATAAAAAATTTCAACTGAATTTTTGCCAATGTCGAATAAAATACCTACGTTTTTAAAATCTGTCTAATCTAATACCCGTCGGCAAATTAGTTTAATGTTGTTGCCAGAGGTGCAACGGAACAAACGCTACTCTTTCTACCACTCCTAAGCCAAACGTAAACAGATACAAATGTAGAAAAAAAAACAGAAGTAAACATCGATAAAACTTCATCCCTACTTAAAAAGTGATTAACAAAATCATTTTGAAGATGTTGATTTGTCAAACTACCTTTGACCAATTTCGAACTTTACCTCAAGTTAAATTAAAGCACAGTAATACATAATAAGTATATGAAGAGAAGAACACACAATTTTCAGTTATGCAAAGGGGAAGAACTCGAGATTGAAATAATTGCCCGCCCTCAGGAATTGAGTTGTCATCAGAGTTTGCGAGATATTTTCATTTCGAGATCCTTTAACAAGTTAGGAATGCGAAGAGGAATCGTGCAGAGCATCTTTATACACGTGTTGGTTAGTATACATATTTTTCGGGCTGCATTGTAGGACGAACGCAAATCATTGTAATTTTTTATAAAATATTACTTCGAATCGTTGGGTCTGAGTGAGTAAAGAACAAGCCAAGTGCAAGTCGGACTTGTAACGAAAAGATTTCCTAGTAACCATACAATTATTATTATTAAAATCGAGAAAAGATGCAAAAAAACGTGTTTCTTGCTTGGTAGCCGCTCACATTAAACTTTAGTACATCGTCTTCGCATGTACCCGTTTTTGGTCCGATTGTCATAGAATGAAAGCCGCTACTGTAATTTTAAAGAATTTTCATTAAAAAAATAACCAGTGGCGTAAGTATAGGGTGGCAGGGGTGGCAAAATGCCAGGGGCCCCGAGCTCTATGGGGCCCAGAACTGGCTTTGTTTAGAGCACAGAAGGGACGCTGATGCACATCTTTATATTGAGGAAGGAGCCCCATCTGACGAATTTGCCGCGGGCCCCAGACGTTATAGTGACGCCACTGAAAATAACGATAACTTATTTTATTTTCACTATTATTTATTGTAACAATCGTAATAATACATATTCAGTGAATATTGCCACACTAGGGTTTTTGGTTACTGTAACGTGGAATAATAACGGTAACAGCTCACAATTGTGTACCCGGCTTTAAAAGAAAGCAGGGAAATAAATCAATACTTACCACAGGAAAACACACTTCAAATTAATGTTACCTTGTCTTCATTGAGCTTGGAAAAGGCTTTTTGTCTTTGAGGCAAAGAATAGAGTTACGTCCAACAACAGGAATTCGATAAAAAGACTTCGTGTTCCTTATCTTTGTAGTGGCTAATTGAATCTGAAACTACGAGGTCCGTTGAGTGGTTAGAACATTAAACTGACCGGGGTGTTGGAAATTTTAAGTAAAGGTTTATTTTTACAAAATAATTCAATACATACAAAGTATTGAAGTGGTTAAATGAAGGAACGCTGTGTTTGAAGCTGAAAGAACAGACACCAAAAATTAAACACCAGATAAATTATATCATTCAATATTGACGTTATTCTATTTAAAATGGTGAAAAAAAATTGTTACTGGTTTAAATAACTAGGTTTTTGTTGCGGAGCCGAAAAGTAGACTGTCGTCAATAAATACAGCACTATTTACAATACAATACAAATACTCTTTATTGAACACCACAAATCAGTACAAAACAATACAGAAACAATGAACAAAGTAGACAATAGGCGGTCTTATCGCTATACTTGTCTTATTTACTATTTGATCTTTGGCCAAATAAAAATCAACTAGACGGAGTTCTGCGAACGGCTAATTGAGAGCGGTTTGAAGGCCTGACCGTGTGTATTCAGTCACTCACACAGGTGTAACCAAACTAGGTAAAGCTATACACACTCGCACGGCAGGCATAGATAAACCAGCTTCACTTATGGTTTACAGAACTTCAACTTTACACTTAATTTCATCTGAGTATTTTAATAACGCGATCCAACTAAGAATTTACAAACGATTTACCTTTATTTCCTTAAAACGAAAAGTTAGAAGATTCTTAACAGCATTTTGAATAATAAACGGATCGGAATAAGGCAGATTCCTCATTTCAATAGATTCTGAAAACAATGCCCTCTTTGTTAGGATTGCAAAACAGGTAATATTTTAAAGGGAAAACATCTTCGTTTCAAAAATATCTGATCTCAGGTAATCTCTTTAGATAACTTTGCCGTTTTTTGTTTTATAAATGACAATGTTAGCATTGTCATTCTTACCCATCCATAATTTTCAACAAGGAGAGTAAACAACCGTGTTTTATTTTTAAAAGTGCTTAATAGTAATATAGACAGGAACAAAGTAATTAATAAAACTTTTAAGCAGAATGTGTTGGAGCAAAGTTGCGAGTTAATCATAATTCAGACTAAGCGCTAAGTTAAATAAAATTTAACATTACCTAAATCGTTTTTAAACCGGGAAAAGTGGCTGCTTTAGTCGAATATTAAGTTATTTACGACAAACTTGTTTACAGTTCCGGTATTACGAATATTTCTGGAGAAAACCTACAAGCTAAAGTCATCCCATTATTTCGTAACTTAAATAAAGTACGTACCTACTCTTAAAATAATCTTTAAATGTCGAGTAGGTAACAAATTGATAGTGATACGATTTATGAAAAACAAAAATAAATTCGAAAGTATTGGAAAACGTACTTGCTGTAGAAAGAGAAAAAAGAACGAACAAAAGTTCCACTAGAAGTTCCTGTTGAATACGCCTTGAAAAAGTTGGTCTGGTTTTCAGTTTCCAGGCGTATACAGTAATAAAATACGATTTACTTTTTTCATAGTTTTCACAAACTTTAAATTTTCGTAAACTCCCATGAGTTCAGTAAAATCAATAAATCGGAACTGCCACATGTAAATATTAACGCGGGCAAAGCCGCGGGTCAAATATAAACGTACACGCACAAGACATCTTTATGCAAAGATTTGTACTAATTAGAACGTTAATAAAAAGCAATCGACTACTTCTTACTCATTGTTATCAAAGTAAACTGGAGCAGGTCAAACTGATGTCTCTGTGGCCAGTTAAACCATACCTATATTCTAGTTAAACCTCTTTGTCTTGTATGTTGATGATTGTCTGGCTGGGGGCTGGCTGGATAGAGCCTCGTTGTCCAGTATATCGTATAGTTTAGTTCCAAGTTTAAATCAACCTACGTCATACTGACAGGACAGCTGTTCGCCGGTTGCTGTGTCAGGTTGGAAGCATATGACGTATCAAAGAGTCACTTCCCAGGGTGTGAGTCGGTCTACCTCCGTGTGTGATCAAGAGCTGCCTCCGAGAGATATCATTGACCGTTGACTAAGACATCGCCCGACATCGTCTTTGACCGTGTTCTACCGTACAACGTTCGATCAATCGCATCGATCGATGGCGCCATATTAAAAAAAGAAGAAGAAGAAGAAGTCACTTCCCGTGCAATCCGTCCTATCCGCACTCATCGGTAATGCTATGAGTTTAGAAGCTAGCTAGATGATAGACATTGTATTCCAGACACTGTATTTTAATCCTTCTTATGAAATGGGTAGTAAACACACAGGTATCACCTGGTAAGTAAGCACTGCAAGGATACCTGCAACGGTAAAAAGTTGCAGATGCGTTATCAGCTTAGAGGGCTAAGATGGAATGCTCTCGGTTGCGTTACTCTCCACGGCGGTAACAACATCTTGAACACTGCTACTTCGCGGCAGGATTAGCGGGTTATAGTTCCTAGAAGCCTTGTACTTCTGCTTATGGATTTAAACTCTAATTCACAACTACAATACTATCACAAGATGATAATCCATTAACCAACCAGATAAATACGTATCTACATAAACTATCTAAAACTAACTACGTACTATTAGCCCACAGCGACCATTACCTTAATTATCATGACCTTTAATAAGTGAATTCGCTCCAGGTAAATCAGATAAGTTTTTCCCGGTGCCCAGGGAACGTATCGTTCTCCCGGGACACAAGTTCCATACGTCGACCCCTCGTCAGGTAAATAGACGTGCCCCGGGACTCCCGTGACTTGACCTTAATTATAAACTAGGTATGCTAATGCCTTCTACGGTGCGATCAAAGTAGGATTCGAATTTCCGGAAAATTTACACATTCATCATGAGGGCTGACTTGAGATTTAAGTGCTCGGCGATTTGAATACGAAGTTGGGGGTAGTTTTGTGACGGCCTGTAGTACAGTCAGCCGACGATGAATAAATATATTTATTCGTGGACATTTAACTTAGATTTTAGATCTATTCCGGCCAAATAATCTACAGGTTGACTTCAGGTTGCTTCCATGCTGATCTGGGAAAGAAAAACATAGAATGTACCAGTTGCTTCTATTCCCGCGCAGACGGTAAAAGCCCATCGAGGGAATGGGCATAGGAACCATGACTTATAAGTACATATAAGGCGATGTGAGCTAATTATTCACGTGACTTGTGAAGTGAATGCATGACACACTCGTATTTCATTTAAAAACTAGCTGTTGCCCGCAACTTCGTCTGCAAAGAATTCGTTTAACGCTATCCCGCAGGAATTACGCAATTTTCCAGGATAAAAAGTAGCCTACCTATGTGTTATTCCAGACTATAATCTATCTATGTTCCAAATTTCATCCAGATCTGTCTAGCCATTCTGGCGTGAAAGAGTAACAAATATCCATCCATCCATACTTACAAACTTTCGCGTTTATAATATTAGTAGGATTTTATTTAACAACTACTGCAGGAGCGTGGCGTTTGATGTTAAATTCAGGATAGTCATAGAAACTAATTTATAAACGCGCAATATTTACATGAAATTACGATATAGCCTATGAGAGTAAAGCTATCCCCGGAGATCCAAGGTCAGATTAGGACACGTACTAATAGTGCTAACTAACTTAAGTGTTCCGCGGCGAACAAACGTTAACATGTTTGTACAGGAGACAGCGCCATCTAGCGGTAACTTACTAAGTTGGTAGCAACTGTTGTCGTCCCGCGCTGTTTTATTACAAAACATTACAGTAGTCTCGAATTATTTTTTTCAGAATTTTACAAATGAAATTACCGAAAGCTACGTAATGCAACCTCACGCTCTCAAGGCAACTAGCTCGCTCGCCTTCTCGCACAACATCTGTATTCTACGTGGGTCAGAAAAGGACGGACACACCGACAAAGTGAGTCGCGGCTTGTGCATACCGTCTACATAATGCATTAGTCGGTGCCTCCCTTAATGGACCGGAGGGGCAGGTCAATCCACAAACTTGGGTCTCGCGGGACCAGCGTTGGACAGATTAAATGGAAAGCATAAAGGCAACGTAGAATTTCGAAGTTAATGAAAAATCGAAGCAGCCTTTTAGATTTTGTTGTACTGTGATATGATCTGTTTTAGTTGTAAGTAGCTTTCCGCTATCTGTCTGTCTGTCCCTATGTATGCTTAGATCTTTAAAACTACGCAACGGATTTTGATGCAGTTTCTTTTAATAGATAGAATGATTCGAGAGAAAGGTTTATAGAAAAGAATATCCCATCAAAAACAAGACTTGTAAAGAAAACCAAGTCTCGCAACTCAGTTCTTATACCGTAAAAAGTTGTGAGATCCATGTAATACCAAGTCCGTTCATTTATTCAGTCCCTACTAAAGAGACGTCCTGTCTTAAGTTATTACGTAATTAGCTAACCTAACAACATATAATGCCCATCAAAATTAAAAATCGTTTATGTTATAAATAAATAAATTGACTTGGCATTCGCATTAAACCATCAATTTAATATAATATGTTTTTAATATAAAACACAATTTTTCTCACAAGTAATAAAAACAAGTAATAAGTTGTGACATGTCTGCTTGGTAACAGAAAATTCAGCCTTCTAGTTTTATCCACAACGAAGTTAAAGGGGGTCGAAATGGCCTGAACTGCTTCGAGAAAAGATGGTACGCCCGTGCCGCTTTTTTTGCTCGACTTGGCGGGGGCACTGCCATGCCCCCAGATAATAGAATAGACTTATTTCTTAGAATATGGCAGGTACAATGATGATTCATTCACAGCATATTCTGCCAGTTTTGGCGTAGAAATATTAATTAATTACATTAAGTACAAAAAATAAATTAAAACATGAAATAAAATTGGTGTTAATGAAATAAATTAAATTAAAATGATTATTAAAACATTACTAAATCGTGGTTAAAAAGTCAAAAATTGAATAAAAACACTTTTCCAGTAACCATTTGAACAAGTTTTTTGAAACTTATTATCGGATTGCGATTTCATGTCATTGGGTAATTTATTGTGAAACAAGCAGACGAAGCGGGCAGAAGCTACTGTATTTATAAACCCTTTCTAAACCTAGAGCTAAATTGCAGCCTCAATAAAAAATCTTACAGGGTCTTGGAAATACCTTCTACACCGCTTGTGTCACAAGTCACGTACCACATCAGAGGGACCAGGCTGTTGGTGAGACATCTTGTACTCATAAATTCGGGAACCTAATGCGGTTTCCCTGATATGTCAAGATGTAACTTGGAATGAAATGGAGGGACGAATGTGGGCCGAGTGAAATTATTCGACGTTTATCGTGATGTGATCTTGTCCGTGTGTCTAAGTCTGGACTATGAGACGTTAGGAGCGTGTTATTAATAAATAATAATAATAATAATATCTTGGGACAATTGACACCAATTGACCTAGCCCCAAACTAAGCAAAGCTTGTAATAAGGGCACTAGACAACGGATAAACATACTTATATAGATAAATACATACTTAAATACATATTAAACATCCAAGATTCGCCAGGTTAATTCTTATGATGATTTTTTTTGGAGGTGATTACAATTGTTATTCTTATCCAAATGATTATAATGAAAAGGGAAAATTTACAGTGTGTTAAACTGACAGAAACTTAAATGAAATAGGGGGATGTATCTCTTTCCTTTACTGAATACCACATAATAAACAACATGGAAATGAGGTACATAGACAAAATTACTAGGTAAGCAATAGGCGGCCTTATCGCTACAGAGCGATCTCTTCCAGGCAGCCGTATTAATAGAAAATACTATTGTTTTTTTTAATTGTAACAACTTAACCAAGCCAAAGTTCCAAGTTTAAGTCCTTTATGTCCATAACAACAATAACGGTGCAAAATCTTAAAAAATCACGCAGTAGGCCGCGCCAATTTCCTTTGCCCCAGTTTTTGGACAAAAGCAAAATCCGTGAATATAATATTCGGGCTCCAAGCAGCCTTGACCCGGCTGGCGCAACAGGTCAGGGTGGATGCCGTATATATAAAGTCCGCTGTACATCGCCTACTTCAAATCCGAATTCGACGTCGGTAAGCATTCACTATTCGAAATTTAAGTAACATGCAACGTGGCAATGCTGCCAGCTTTCTGGGCACCCTCCCCATTGGCGGCGATTTGGGAGATTTTTTTTATCTTTTAGAATAGTTTTAGCTAGGTTTAAGTTATTTTTAAGTTTTGACTGTTCTTTATTGTTTTCTTTTTCTTTTTCAATAAATAAATTCTACGTAATAATTCTAGTAAGTAAAATGTATATGTATTTTACAGTGTATGTGTATTTTATTATGTTTAGTTTTTTAATTGTATCTGGGTCCTACTGAAAAACAGCGTTGCGGCTTGCCGCAACATTATGCTGAGTGAGGCCCATTTTACACCATATTGGTACTATTCCTAAGTATATTGTATTTCTTCCTATTATACATCTACGTGTATCGAATGTGTGTAAATAAATGTTTCTCTCGCTCTCTCTCTCTCTCTCTCTCTAAAATGCTTACACATACATACACATACACAACTCACGTCTTTATCCCTTACGGGGTAGACAGAGCCTAAAGTGGGACCTAGGCCACGATTAGCAAGATTAGGCGTATAGATTCCAAACAAAAATATGGAATCAAAATAGTGATGGGTTGCTAGCCGCATCGCCTATAACATGATTTCTATGATTTTCGGCCATTTCTCGATGGGATTTTACCATCTGCGCGGGAAGAGAAGCAAAAGGTACATTCTATGTTTTTTCTTTACATCCAGAGCAGCATAGAAGAAACATTAATTTTAACCGTCGATTTTAACTTTATCAAATAAGAAAATTAATGTTAATTTCCAGTTTTTATCAAAAAAAAAACTGTTCCTAGTTCATTTTTACGGGTACCTAAAAGTAAAAAAAACGCAAATAAGATTAAACGAAAACGCAGCCAAAGTTTGCCGAGTTGCATTCATGTTCGACAAATATGACGACCGACTGAGGGATGCGATTATACGTTAGAGTGAGCAGCATGTATTTCATGTAGAACCAACTTACGCTTGGCTGGCAGACGCTCGTCGGATTTCGCTGACAGAGTTTGCCCCGACATGTATACCGGGCTTAATATACTGTGTAGATCCTTTAGGGGTTTGTTTAGGGTTTAGAGTAATTAGTGTAATTAAAGGGCGTTGTACAGGGATCAGCTAGAAAAGGATGTGTCCACACTTTGGGTGGAAATTAAATACATTCGTATAGTAATCCCATTCACAAGTGAGATCCAATGTCGTGACGTGTATAATGCAAGTTAAATAAAAACTAGTAAATAAACAAAATTATGTTTGCGTTTCAGTGTCAACTTTAACTGATCATCATCTCCAGCCTATATAGGTCCCACTTCTGGGCACAGGCCTCCTCTCAGAATGTGAGGGCTTGGACTATAGTTCCCGTGCGGGCCCAGTGCAGCTTTCCTCACGATGTTTTCCTTTACCGAAAAGCTCATGATAAATTTCAAATGTAATATCGCACGTAAATTCCGGAAAAGTCAGAAGTGCGAGCCTGGGCTTGAACCCACGACCATCTGCTTGAGAGGCCACAGGTCAATCCACTGGGCTACCACGGCTTTAACTGATACCACCTCGGAATTACACCTCTCGAAAGAAACAAGAGAAAAACTACATCGGACTATTTTCAAAATTATCAATTGAAACGAATACTCAGCGACAAAAAATGTCATGCCCTCACATGTATGCAATCTAGGTAGTTTTGTATGGATACTGAGCTAAATTTTGTGCTGCTGAGTATAGAAAACCCCTTCTACTTTGAAGTCGCTTAAAAACAGAAGAGCATCCAGAATCCAGTTGAGTTAGCCCCCTATTAGTGGACGTCCGCGCTCGAATGACGGTAGATTGTCAATCATAGTTTCATTTCCGTAGTCTGAGCGAGGAAATGTGTTACCTTGAGACTTGATGTAACGTACACTCCGTAACGTGTAGAGAGAAATTGTACACAGTGTAAACCTTTTATTTGATAGGTTTTTAACCCCCGATTTCAAAAAGAGGGGTGAGTAAATTTGACATCAAATTTCTCTCTCTCTCTCTCTCTCTGCGTGTGTGTGAGCACCGTAACTCTCAAAATTTAAATGCGGTTTTTTAATCGAAAGCCAGTTTCCCTGCTGAGGTTTTTAGCCATGTTTGGTAAAATTGACTGTCTACTCCGTAAGGGATAAAGATGTATGTAAGTATTTGGTGAAAACCGTCCAGCAGTTTAAAGAGTATCAGTTCTTTTTTAATTTTTGGCATTTTTGTTGGCATAAAATTGACGTGTAGAGGGCTTTTTAAATTATCACTCTAAAACAGAATATCTATCGTTAGTATTCTCTATCGATGATACTGTAACAATTTTATCGCGATAGTGTAATCAAACGGCTGATAAAATAGGTACTTAAGTTTAATTTTATCATTGTTTTTATTGAACTCAATTACTGAACTATCTTTGTGCGAGTTGGGCTCGTAAATAAAGGTTCCGTACCACTGCACCATTGCTTTCAGATCGAATAAAAAAGCGGCAAAACCACGTTTATTAAATGTAGTGGGTACTCCTTTAATTTTGACTTAATGTGTCTTTCATTATTTGTTACTAGCTTCTGTCCGCGATTTCGTCTGCGTAGAATTATACATAAAAACCTTCCTCTTGAATCACTCTATCTACTTAAAAAAACCGAATCAAAATCCGTTGCGGAGTTTTGAAGATATAAGCATCTATGTAGGACATAGGGACAGAGAAAGCGACTTTATTTTATACTATGTAGTGATGTAGTGATAATCGTAACTACAGTAAGCGCTCTATAGGCTTCTGCTAACTTAGCAATTGCTTGTCCTTGTGTAAAGGTAAATGTCAAAGTGACAGATAAGGGCAAACGATTGCTAAGTTAGCAGAAGCCTATAGAGCGTTTATGAATAGGGGGGTTAGTGTCTCCCAAATATGGTAAACGAGTATACGATATAGCTCTGTGACTAACGGCCTAACAGGGAGCTTTGATAATTAATAAGGTTTCTTAAACACACACACACACACACACACACACAGTTTCTTTTATTTGTAACCACAGTCCCCCCATTTATCAGTAAATCAAGTGGTTTTTGCTTTTATTTATTAGTTTTGCTGTCATAGTCTTTCAGTCTGTCTAATGATGTGTTTGTGTTCGTTAAGTAAATTATTAGTACTACAAATCCTGTTGCAACGTGATAGGTTTGGCCCCTTTGGCCTATTGTTTTAACTATTATATTTTTTACAAAAAAGCATTTGATTTCATTTTCAATTTCATAATAATCTTCCCTAAAAGGAAACCACAGCATCTAGTCTTCTACAAGCTTCATCTTCTTGTGCCTATTCCACAGATTTAGCTTGTACGGTTCTAGCAGAATACCAGTGCTGCGGTTTCCGCACTTTTCTGCTGAGTCAGCAGCTTTTTTCCACAACACATGGCATCCGCAATTAGTTTCAACATATTTGTTTATTTTTATTTAATGCCTCCTTTGTTCTTGAGTTGTTGTAATACCTACGCTGTGTTGTATGTATTCATTTTCCATCTGAGTATGTGGTTTCAATACAATGTTATGTTTTGTACCTGTGTTGTGAGAAAATAAAGTTTTTATCCATCTATTTATTGAGGCTAGCAATCCATCACTATTTTGATTCCATTTTCCACCTATACGCCCACTATCTTGCTAAATGTGGCCTGTAGGTACCTGTTACCTTAGGCTTTGTCTATCCCGTAAGGGATACAGACGTGATGTGTGTGTGTGAGTGTTTATTGATCTATCTATATTCTATGTACACTTGTTGCGCGGAACTGAATTTGAAAGCAGCGCTTTTGTAGAAAAATCGATGCGGTGTATTCAGAACGGAGATATTGCCAGCCTCGATCCCGGCACGGCGAGAGCCGGAATCGGAACGTATTATATGCTTCAAATAAGGTTTATAGACGACGACATGAAGCTAGCTCTTCTAGAATTAACTAGAAACTGAAATTACCTAGCTATTCTACAGCTAAACACGCGAGATGGTCAAGTCGGTGAGCAATCTCATATCACTACATAGTATAAAACAAAGTCGCATTATCTGTCCCTATGTCCCTATGTATGCTTATATCTTCAAAACTACACATCGGATTTTGATGCGGTTTTTTTAATAGAGTGATTCAAGAGGAAGGTTTTTATGTATAATTCTACGCAGACGAAGTCGCGGGCAAAAGCTAGTTTTTTTTAAATATAAAACTAGCTGTTGCCCGGAACTTCGTCTACATAGAATTCGTTTATCGCTATCCCGCAGGAATTGCGCAATTTTCCGGGATAAAAAGTAGCCTATGTGTGATCCCAGACTATAATCTATCTATGTTCCAAAGTTCATCCAGATCTGTACATACGTTTTGGCGTGTAAGACTAACAAACATCTATCTATCCATCCATCCATACTTACAGACTTTCACGTTTATAATATTGTAGGATAGTAGTAGACAGCCTAAGGTGACAAGACCTACAGGCCACGTTTAGCAACATTGTGGGGCGTATAGATGGAAAATGGAATCAAAATAGTAATGGGTTGCTAGCCGCATCGCCTATAACATGATTCCTATGATTTCCGCCTTTTCCCTCGATGGGATTTTACCATCTACCAGGGAAGACTAACAACAATCATTTACATTTTATATAATTATTTATTTTTAATACGTATTTTACATTTCCTGAAACTCGCAATATCACTGTTGCCAGGATCTCGAACTTTCTCGAGAAATTAAACCGACAGCCTGTCTCCCAAATTATTAATCACGGATTCAATTATACGGGTAGTATTGAGATGATATATGACGTCAGGGTCTCGCAGCTGAATGTGACAAAGGAAATTAAAAAAAAAGCCGACCAAGTGCGATTCGGACATGCGCAGCGAAGGTACCGTACAGATTCGGCAAGTGTACATAAAATCCAGTGTTAACAAAGCCTTGCTCCTCAGCAAAATGTAGTTAGTAGGCGTATAGGTGGAAAATGGAATCAATATAGTGATGAGAATAAGAATTTCGCCCGTTCCCTCGATGGGCTTTTACCATCTGCGCGGGTAGAGAAGCAATTGGTACATTCAATTTTTTTTCTTTGCTCCCAGACTAGCATGGAAGAAAATTAAATGGGTTATACGATGCGACATAAACAGACTTATCTTGTGACTAGAGTCATCGAGTTTACAAGCTTAATTCGGGACTGGTCAATAGGTGTCCGTCCTATAGTATTTAATAATATATTCGATTCCATATAAAAACTTTGGCAGAAGGAAGCACGTGTAGCATGCTCCAATTGGAACCGAGCGCGACAACAGCGCCACGTGACAGGCGGCCATTATGGACAATATTGTCACCGCTGTCAAACAAGAAGTAAGTAAATATTATTTTACTATATTACACAATTTTGGACAATGGTAGTCAGTAACATGTATCAAATGATACTTTAAGTAAAATTTTAGAGGTTAGGTAACTTACTTTTTTTTTCTTACGGCAAATATCCACTTATTTCTTTGGTCTCGTCTCCACCATGGTCTTGGAAATTGGTAAAATTTACAGTCGCTATTCTTCTTGGTGTTATTACAATTCACAACAACACATCTTACCAGGGCCATATTTTTATCTCAAAAACGATTAGAAAATGTTTACTGCGATATGGATTTGACAGCTCAAGTCAGCGACAAAACTGACAATTTTAGCCGTAGCGAGCGCTGTGATCGTTTAGGCTACCCCCTCCATCCGCTTTGCACTCTGCGAATAAGGCTTAAAGAAATTAATATTTGGCCAAAGCCGGGCGCCTAGCTAGTCAGCGATAAGCACCGAACGCCTGTTGCTTCACTCAACTTTCTGAATATCTATCCGCCACTCAAAATATTTGGAACACCGCTCGCGGCTTTTTCTTCGAGTGATGAAATTCTCGCTGAAACTCGATGAAAGAATTCCAACTGAATGGCATCTTCAAAGAAAAGTACTCTGATTCGGCGGCAGCATATTTGTAGAGTCCTTTTTGCATCGGAAGTTATAGAGGTTCCATCTTTTCTTGTATCATTCGGTTTATTGTACTTAGATATGTACCTACGCTCTATTGTGGCTTTCACTATCTGGAATTTTAAACCTTCACTTTGTCGGTCCCTCGTTTAATGCTCCTCTCATCTACTCAAAGGTTAACTGGTAGAGATCCATTATAGGGATAATTTCGCCTTTGTGCATATATTAATGTTGTTCGTATTTTTTTTGTGAATTGTATCTGTTTCTTTATATTTGTACAATAAAGCATTTACTTACTTACTTCTTTGGCGAACGGGCTGTAGGTTCGGTTTTTATAAAGAGTTGGTTTCATTTTCGCCTGACTGCGGCGGGAAACAAAAAGAAGGTATATTATTCTACGTCATCAATTCAACAACATATACATAGGAACCTATGTCCAGTTCTTCATTCCTAGCTATTGCATAAGTGTAGCATTGATAAATTAGATTTAATTTCTTGACGCAGCGTAAGCAAGCTAAATGTTTTTCCGGTATCGGATTTGTGTCTGTTTCTTTATATTTATTTTGTACAAAAAAGCATTTACTTACTTAATTTTTTAAATCTGTTTTGATTACATCTACGTCGAACTTTGTTAGGATATCGGACTGAAATAAAAATGACGGAGTTTTGTTGGTCTTTGTGTGGTAAAAAAAAAAGAAACTTTACTCCCCAGACCAGGGTATTTAGCCAACGGCTATCAATTTTGACAATAAATCTAATTTGACAAAAGCTAACTGTTGTTACCTAGGATGTACCAGCCTATTCGAGCACACAAGGAGTTTGATACCATCATTAATGCGCGAGCTTCTCTTAGCTTAACATCTGTCTGTCTTTGTCTGTTACTTTGACATTTGCCTTTGCCAGACGCAGATGAAACATTAAGCTATGGCAGGTGTATGGGTATGTAACTTTTTACAATTAAGGTTTAGCCCCGTATGACTAAAGTAACCACATGAAACATGTCGCTACGCCTTTATTTAATTACAGGATAAACTTGACGACCCTTTGAGAATTGTCAACGAAGCCTGAAAGTACTTGGAGTATAATTAAAACCGGCTAAGCGCGAGTCAGATTCGCGCACCGGGGGTTCTATGCGAATTCGGGAAGTTAATATAAAATCCAGTGTTAGCAGAGCCTTGCTCGTAAGCAAAACATAGGCAGTGTGAGGTCATTTTATACTGGTTTTTTGCAGACTACTTCTTCTACTACTACCACTACTACTACTACTAATACTACTACTAGTAGATTATAGATTCATTTCGTAATTTGTGCTATAAAAGCAAGATTCATACCAAATTTAGAATTTTTAGGATAACTGGGAAGTACCCCTTGTTTTTTGGAAGCACGGCAATTTGTATGGAAACAACATCTTTTCAAACGGCTGTACCTATCTTTTGACTGAGTTGACTTATAGGGCTGACTTTTTCACAGCTCTAACGTGCTGTAAAGTAATTTCAACGTTATGCCTTTGCCGTTCCTTAGAAATAATGTTATTTTTTGAGGTACGGAACCCTAAAAATAAATTCAGTTAATTAAGGCATTGTAATGATATATTATGATGATCGTTTGTAATTTATTGAATCCGACGTTACTTTGCGGAGGTTCACATTGATGAACAAAAACCTTTACCTTGCTACTCCGCTACCACATAGCACAAGATGGTTTGTGTAACAAAGTGGATTAGATTAGGTTAACTAACTTTGCATCACCAATGGTTCACATAGTTTGTCAATTGGGCATGTTTTCATACATACATTTTCATTTTCATTCATTTCATTTATCCCTTACGGGTTAGACAGAGTCTAAGGTAACAAGATACAGGTCACGTTTAGCATGATTAAAGGCGTATAGGCGGAAAGGGGAATCAAAATAGTGGTAGGTTGCTAGCCGGATCGCCTATAACATGATTCCTAAGATATTCGCCGATTACCGCCGATTTCGCCGGTAAGAAAAGCAACTGGTACATTCTATGTTTTTTCTTTACTCGCAGACCAACATGGAATAAGTTCTATGATTCATTTTTGTATAAATTGTGTGTATGCTGTGTTTTTCAAAAGAGAAAAATGTCTTCTTTCTTTCGTAAAAATATATCTTCTTTCTGTCAAAAATTCGCATAGTAACATGGTCACGTGCTATAGGTGGTGTAGGGTTATAGCACGCGTCACTGAATGACGGGGATTCGAATTCGATTCCCGGCCATAGCTTTACTTTTCGGATTTATCTGTATTCTAATTTTCAGTGTCGTTTAGAAATGTTCTCTCTTTCTTTCTTTTACCAGAGTGCTTAATTTAACTAATTCAGACATCCAGAACAGTTCTAAGACAGATATACTTTTAAAACGAAGCCGTACAAACATCTTAGCACGAATATTCGCATTTAACTCTTATTCGCGATTCGAGCCTCTCCCGAGGGACATAACAAATAGATTCTTGGCCTCCTCAAATATACGGCTATTGTCGTCCTCCAAATACGACCTTTAACAATTGATTTCTGGAACATTTATCTTTTATTCCCTACTTACTCTTTTATCATGCTTTTGTGAAAATTGAGATGCTGGAGTGTAACGGAAAATGTTTGGAGAAATTGAATAAATTGAAGAACTGAATGAGTGGTTCAAGCTATGAACCCTCAAGAGGAACGTGGGTTCACACAGGACATATTGTAAGCAAACCTGCACATCATCTGCAAAACAGCTCAAAAAAGTGTGTAACTAAAAAACAAAATAATGGACAATTATTATTTTCGGTTCATCCTGTCTATTTGTTTCCGCCACCTACTTGAACTGTCTCCAACTTATTTCTCTTATTGGTTGTCTGGTAAAGATCGCTATTAAGCGATAAGACCCTCTATTGTCTACTTTATTCTTTGATTCTGTATTGTTTTGTACTGATTTGTGGTGTTCAATAAAGAGTATTTGTATAGTATTGTATTGTTTTGGCATTTATTGGCCAACAAAATATTGTAACTAAAATATCTACGATCAAATGAATCAAGTTTTTTTTACTTCTTGAATTTTAATGTTTACTTTTACAGTTTCACCGTTAGAAATTAAATTTCTAAACGACACTGCGAAAATTAGAACACATAGAAAAATCCGAAAGTAAAGCTATGGCTGGGAATCTAACCCGGATCCTCGTCATTCCGTGATGCGTGCTATACCCCTACACCACCCATAGCGGGTGGGTAAGCCTTCGATTTTTTCTATCTGTTACTAGCTGCCATGTGACTAAAGTACCTGTTGCAATTCTATAGATATAGTGACAACGGATGAATGTTTTAGGCTTGGTAACACACTTGTTTTCCCTTCACGTTGCTCTTGTATGGTTGGCAGCAATTAGTACATCTATCTGATGACCCATCTGCACGTTTCCGCTTATAGTATAACCCCCTTATTCATAAACGCTCTATAGGCTTCTGCTAACTTAGCAATCGTTTGTCCTTATCTGTGAAAGGTAAATGGCAAAGCAACAGATAAGGACAAACGATTGCTAAGCTAGAAGAGGCTTACAGAGCGTTTATGAATAAGCGGTTAAGCCTTATAAACACGATCGCTTCATGCAGCTTCTGAAAATACATACAATCGTGTGACCATGACCTATTCGAATGCGCCATGTCGTTGAGATGAAGTTGCTCTTTTAAAAAACCTTGACATGAATAATAAAGCGAGAGCCAAATAATATCCTCTCTTATCCTCTTTAGTTACGGCGTTTCGTTTTCTGAAGCAGTTGCGTCGACAAGAATTTTGCTTTATTACGTTCTTCCGATATTTTTCCTCGTATTTGAAAGTTGGTGCGTTTGTAGATTTTGCTGTTGGTTTTTTTTACAAAGGAACGATTATAGGTACTTATTTAGTGAAATAATTACAATGAAAGCTTTGAATATTTAAATTTCAAAAACTGAGCGCACCCCTTTAGCTTTTCGAATTTTTAAGTTTATAAATTATTTTTTATTGCTTCTATGATTTTATTCTACAGTTCTACATCGAACTGTGTTTGAAAACTTGTATCACAGACCACAATTTCAGCTTTACAGTATGAAAAAATTAGTTAACTGTTGTTGCTCAGGATGCACCAACCCGTATGGTACTCTTTCCTCGTTTTATGCCGACTGCCAAGCGAGAACTGTAACACTTGAGAAGTGTATCCGAACTACACCCCGACTTAAGCGCTTACAAAAATCCGACATACACAAAACACGTCTATATCCCTTACGGAGTAGACAGAGCCTGAGGTAACAAGAGCTAAAGGCAACGCTTAGCATGATTGTGGGCATATGCCAGTAGCGTGGCGTCAAGTATATCATAAGGCAAGCCGAAGGGCATTTAATTAGCCCTTTCCTCTAATTCTGCACAACAAAAATGCCCAACTGCCTTAAAATAGGCAAGCCGGTGGGAATCAAGTTCTATGGACGCCACGCCACTGGGTATACCTAACTAAATGGAAAGGGGAATCGCAATAGTAACATCACTCCTTCATTCTTCCTCTAAGTTCTATCATGACTCCTTTACTATGACCTCTATCCGTCTGTGGAATTCCCTTCCTGTAGACCTACGACGAGCTAAAACTCTACCTATTTTTAAAAACCAACTCAAATCTCACTATTTATCACTAATTTAATCCACTCCCTGTCTTTAGTACCTACCTCATATTTTATATTCTCTTTGCTTCTGATCAAATCCTTTTCTGTTATATGACCTTCTTATTTTTCATTGCTTCTCACATTTATTTTATCTTAAGTATTATGTTATGTGTATATGTATGTATTATTTTATTTTATTTATTTAGCTATGTACTATATTTATGTTGATATTGTTGTTTTTATTATCCCTGCGTTTATCCTGTCTATTTGTTTCCGCCACCTACTTAAACTGTCTCCAACTTATTTCTATTATTGGTTGTTTGGAAGAGATCGCTATTAAGCGATAAGACCGCCTATTGTCTACTTTGTTGTTTGTTTCTGTATTGTTTTGTACTGATTTGTGGTGTTCAATAAAGAGTATTTGTATTGTATTGTATTGTATTGTATCACTCGCCTATAACATGATTCCTAATAGTTTGTGTATACCTAAGCACATTATCACGTGTCACGCAGTCGGGTAAAAAGCAGTTGAAATGCCAGCTAATTGATAGCTAATAAGGTTTTTCAGTTAACCCAAATGGAATCCGGGTAATAATTCATCGAGAGCCTGTTCAATTAACGCTTGGACATGAGCAGGTGTGCCCGGATTTTAATCTATCGCCTCTAATCCGGATCCAATTAAGGTTTTTAATAATTATTTACCCGGGCTCTTGGCTACATTTTTTTGCGAAAAAAATTAGACTTAGAGATGGAAATACTGTAGCAGTTGTATAATAAGCTACAGGCATAGACACACACACACACACACAAATCACGTCTTTATCCCTTACGAGGTAGACAGAGCCTAAGGTAACAGGTACCAGGCCACATTTAGCAAGATTGTGGGCGTATAGGTGGAAAATGGAATCAAAATAGTGATGGGTTGCTAGCCTCATCGCCTATAACATGATTGCCATTATAATCGCCCATTCCCTCGATGGGCTTTTACCATCAGCGCGGATAGAGAAGCAACTGGTACATTCTATCTTTTTTCTTCGCTCCCAGACCCTACTGACCCTCGTTTAAAAGCCTTTGGCCGCTGGATCTACATTTGCCGCCCCAAAGCTGTTCATCAATTTTTGCCGCCTGCTGACCTTTGAAATTAGAGACACTGACAATAACGTTAATTTTCTATAATATTTTTACAACTTTTTTTTGAGCCAATTTGCCCCTCCCATAATTTTGCCGTCCTAAGCCTCAGCTTTTTCAGCTTCTATGGTAAATCCGGCCCTGTCTGGCCAGCAGATGCGGATAAAAATATCCAAGGTTGTAATCACAGCATTGCAACGAAACGGCGGTTCGCATCAGCATAATTCGGATTATATGTCATGAAGCCTCCCCTTTAGAACCGCGAAATTAACAACGTGACAAAGGTTTATTTAAATAATCCCTAAATCCGTTGCTCCTTGAACAATATCAACAGGCGGGAGAAACGCTTTGGGGATTTAAGGGGAATCGCAAGGCATTTGTTGCTTGCTATACCCGTGCGGCACTAGTGAGTGTGAAATAGAGTTGCCGCAAAATCTATAGTTTCCCTATCGATAGTTTTAATCGAAAAATATTATAATATCGATAGGTCTATCGACAGTATTGATCGTTTATTTCAAGCAACACTATCGTTAGTATTCTATGTTTTTCTTTGCTTCCAGACCAGCATGGAAGTGCCAAAACTATTGATACTCAAATTAGAATTGTTCGGTAGTACCAATACTGTCGATAGTATCAATAGTCTATTATGTAATATTGAAAAGCAATTGTATCGATACTATCGATAGTTTTGAACAATCGATTGTTGCCTCTATTTCAGTAGTATCAATAACAGATTTCGTAATTTTGACCCTAGTAGTACCTAGTAGTCTACCAAAAATATCGATACTATAGTCTTTCTTCCATGCTGGTCTCGTAGTAAAGAAAAAACATAGAATGTACCAGTTGCTTCTCTTCCGGCGCAGATCGTAAAAGCCCATCGAGGGAATGGCCGAAAATCTTAGGAATCATGTTACAGGCAATGCGGCTAGCAACCCATCACTGTTTTGATTCCCTTTTCCACCTATACGCCCAAAATCATGCTAAACGTGGTGGTTAAGTCTTGTTACCTTTGGCTCTGTCTACTGTGTGATTTAGGTAATAAACGTTAATAAATATATGCCTAAATAAATATTTCTTTAAGAATTACTAGTTTTTATATAGGTACCTAATGTGTTTAGATTATTAGCCATCCTACCAAGTTTATACAAATGAAATTATCGTGGTGGAATGCGTAAGCCTATCTGATTCTAGTGAATCAATTTGTCACGAAATGTTGATTACACCAATTAGTTCCAGTGGTTATTCTAAAAGATAGTGCCATCAATTTTTACCTAAATCACCTAAATATAAACAAACATTTTAACAAAAAAAAACCGACTTCACTACGCACTAAAAAGAAAAAAATTATTGCATAATACTCTTCTACAACTTAATAATTAACTTACTTTTTCTACTTATCAATATATAGGTACGATCTAATGTTGTTACAATTATTGTTATTTCTGGAGTCGGTGTCAGCCAACGTACCTACGCTTGTAACTACATACATAGTTACAGATGAGATGTGCTTGTGTATAAAAGGGGTACGTATTAAAATACATAAAGTTTAAAATGTATAATGGGTTAAAATACATAATGGTTTATAATATATAATGCGATTTTCTCAGAAAGTTACAAATTAACAGGATTGTTATAAAACAAACCTAACCTAACCTAAACAAATCTATAGATTACGATATCAAAAAGTTCATTTAGCTAATAGTTTTACAGAAAATTGCGTTATACATTTTGAACCATTATGTATTTTAACCCATTATACATTTTAAACTTTATGTATTCTGATCCGCTCCCGTATAAAAGTTAATTTGTGAAAAAGTATTTGTTAAAGTATTCTCGTATTATTGTTGCTGGGTATATTGTAGTGTTTCCTTGGCTGACACCGACTACAAAAATAACAATAATTGTAACAACATTAGATCGTACCTATATATTGATAAGTAGAAAAAGTAAGTTAATTATTAAGTTGTAAGAGAATATTATGCAATTATTTTTTTCTTTTTAGTGCGTAGTGAAGTCGGTTTTTTTTTGTTAAAATGTTTGTTTATTTTTTTAATTTTTAGTGAATCTGAAGAACACTAACACTTTTTTCTGAATATGGGTAGACCTACTAAACGTGCTGCCATTTCAATTTGGTCCAGTTCTGACAATGGCACCCCTGAAAAAACCGTATAAGTCTGAAATTAGCATTATTAAGTATCTATGTGTGCGACAAATCGTCCGTTTCATTTAAACGGCGCTGTCATATGAGCAGCACGTTTAGTAGGTCTACCCATATTTAGAAAAAAATGTTAGTGTACTTCAGATTCACTAAAAATGTATCAAATATATTATAAATAATATGTCGGTTTTTTTTTGTTAAAATTTTTGTTTATTTTTTGATTTTTAGTGAATCTGAAGTACACTAACATTTTTTTCTGAATATGGGTAGACCTATCCATGGGCGTGATTTTTTTTGTTTTTTTTTCACTCTTTTTGTTTTTGTAACCCAGTATACATATATCGCGAATAAATGTTTTTCTTTCTTTCTTTCTTTCTTTCCTACTAAACGTGCTGCTCATATGACAGCGCCGTTTAAATGAAACTGACGATTTGTCGCACACATACTTAATGCTAAATGGAGGTCTAAAGGAGAGGCCTACGTCCAGCAGTGGACTTGTAATGGCTGAGACGATGATGATGACTTAATGCTAATTTCAGACTTATATGGTTTTCTCATGGGTGCCATTGTCAGAACTGGACTAAATTGAAATGGGACCACACGGTAAGCACCAGCTTTCAAAGAAAAAAAGAATCATTAAAATCGCTTCGCCCAGTCGAAAGTTATGAGGTAACAAACATAAAAAAAAAAAAAAAAAAACAAAAAAATACAGACGAATTGAGAACCTCCTCCTTTTTTTGAAGACGGTTAAAAAGGATTATTCTTCATAGCAATCAACGAAATCAGACAAGATAAAGGGTTTCCTGTCCGTGGCAAATTTTAATGATTATTATAAAGATGAGATTAAAGGGTTTACCGGCCGTGGAAATTTTTAATGATTATTATAAAGATAAGATAAAAGGTTTACAGGCCGTGAAAAAATTTAATGAATATTATAAAGATAAGATAAAGGGCTTACAGGCCGTGGAAAATTTTAATGATTATTATAAAGAAAGGGTAAAAGGTGTAGAGGCTGTGGAAAATTTTAATGATTATTATAAAGAAAGGGTACCTAAAGGGTGTAGAGGCTGTGGAAAATTTTAATGATTATTATAAAGATAAGATAAAGGGTTTGCGACGGTATTTTGTGACAATTAGGGGAATAAGTAATTTTACGTTTGCACCCACTCCCTACGTAAACGTAACCCTAAAAACTTCAGACATAGACCTCTGCATTGTTTTAAGGTGGATGAAAAATATCCCGCAGCCGACGCAGTAAATTTATCTTTTATTTTGTCCGTCGTCAAATTTTCGTTTCATTTTATTTTCACGAGTTTCAGCTATTCATGAATTCGTTATCAGATTTATTGTTGCATTCTGAACAAGTCAGTCTGCATGCAAACTTCAGGGTATATGAGGCGAAACCTCGCCGGGGCTCAGTGGAGCGAGGTAAATAAGAATTCACTGCTGTGTCTGTATTCTGGTGTCGCGATGAGAACATAAATGAGGAGTCGATGAGAGAGATGTTGAAAGGTTTTCATTTTAAAAAGGAGTCATCTGTAATGATGCATATAGAACTTATAGAGCTGTTACTCACGTCTTTATCTCCTAGAGATAGACAGAGCCGATATCAAGACTTAGGCCACGTTTATCGTGATAGTAAGCGTATCCTATAGATGGAAATGAAACAACATAGTGACGGGTTGCTTCCCTCATATGACATATTTTCGCCCATTCTCTCGATGGGTTTTACCATCTGCGCGACAAAAGAAGTAACTGGTACGTTCTATGATTTATCTTTGCTCCTAGGCCGCATGGAAGAATTGTGTTAATATTATAAACAGTTAGTGAAGAAAGGGAGGTATTGACCCAGCACTTAAATAATGTGCGAGAAGGACAACTGCAGCTCTTGCAAATATTGTGAATAAATCGGGTGAAATTTAAGGTATAGATAGTAGTCATCTGAAAATTTATTTAGGTAGGTAATTGAAAAATATTTCGCAAATTTTTGAAAGGTTATTTTATTACTAGCTGTTTCCTGCAACTCCGTCTGCATGGAATTCCTTTATCGCTATCCCGCAGGAATTACGCAATTTTCCGGGATAAAAAGTAGCCTTTGTGTTATTCCACACTATAATCTATCTATGTTCCAAATTTCATCCAGATCTGTCCAGCCGTTCTGGCGTGAAAGAGTAATAAACATCCAAACATCCGTAGTCACAAACTTTCACATTTATAATATTAGTAGGATGCTTTGCTTGTGTAAGTTGTACAGTAACCATCAGGTCTGTTTAGCTGTAACAATACTAAGTAAATAGTTAATTTTCAGACGCTCATACAGAATCGTTGTACTTAAAATATATATATATATATTTTAGCGCAATTTTATGGATACATTTAAAATTCAATAATACCACATTCCAGCGCGAAACCTGTCGAAAGTTTAATCAGGAAAAACAACGCTACATTTCTTCTTTTAGGATCGCTTTTATACTCGCTTTCATGAATGGTATGAATACCATCTACAGCAGACGGAATAGGCACCCACTGACGTGCAAGTTACGCCTGTATTATGTCTCATCGAAGCGACCCGCGACTAACGACTTTGCTCGCGTCATGGCGTAGGCGCTTAGCATTTCAGTACTTGAATTAACATTTTAATACGCAAGGATTTTTGTCTACATGACTGAAGAAGATTTACGTCTTTAAACTGATGTAAACGGTAGACTCATTAATTTTTGGTTGAGTTACGAAGTACTTCTTCGTTTTCTTATATGGCCCCATCGATCGATGCGATGATTTCGTCAATGTCAAAATAATACAGTATTCAAAAATCTTGTGTCAAAAATGTCAGCAACGTTGTACGGTAGAACATGGTCAAAAGACCATCTGTCGGGCTCTTAGCCAACGGATACTGACATCTCTCAGAATCTGGGAGGAAATTATTATCTGATGCCCTGGGTGCACCGGATCGAGCACTGCTCTTCCCTTCGGACGGATCCAAAAACGAAGCGCAGCTCTTGGCCACATGCGGAGGTAACCCGACTCGCACCCCTGTTACGAAGTATGTAAACTCTTTATTGCACAAAAAAAATACAGAAGTACACAGAAAATAGTACAAAGGCGAACTTATCCCTAAGAAGGAATCTCTTCCAGCTAACCTGACACAGAAAGGAAAAGTTTACAAAGAAAGGCAAGCAGTCATTGTTATGCGCAAATAAGTAGTCTTAGTACTTAATAAATTAACAACTAAAGTATATTATAAAACCATAATAAAATAATATATAAATAACGGAATAAAATTTATCCAATAAAATAAATAAATACTCGAACCGAAATACAATATGAAAGGCAGCTACCGCCTCAGGTGCCGGTGCTTAGCCACAACTTCCTCAGCCCACCCCTGAACACCGAAAGTAATAATGGTACTTAACTATTTGGTTGTCAATGCCACTATTCGCGTTTACCCTTTTTACGATTGGTTTAACTTGTTAGGTTGTTAGTTATCCATAACCGTTCTTGAGAAAATATTGTTGACAGACACGTATGAGTGGACAACAAAGTGGTCCTATAACGGGGTGCGAGTCTCCACGTGTGGTCAAGAGCTGCGGTTCGTTTTTGGATTCGTCTGGGGGGGGGGGGGGGAGAGCAGTGCTTGATCCGGTGCACCCAGGGCATCGGCTAATGATTTCCGCCAGTTTCTGAGGGATATCATTGGCCGTTGGCTAAGAGCTCGATAGGGGGGAAGGGGTCTCTGACCACAACCGTACAACGTTGCCGACATTTTGTCACATGGTTTTTTAATTATATTTCTGTTACTTTGACACTGGCGAAGTTGTCGTCGCTATAACGACTTGATACGCCACAAATAAAAAGAAAAAGAAGACGATCCTACAATGTTTAGCCAGGCAAGTCATTTTTTTTAAATGAAAATGTGATCCAAAAAGAATATTATGTTTAGGTACTAGTAATTGTTTATTGCTCTATGTGTCTTACAATAAAGCCAGGAGGATACAGTATAGTTTCTATTTAATGATTACAATCGTACTCAGAAGCACTCAAACTACATTAGAAGCGTTCTTTAGTGACAATTTGTAATAAAAATAAAGTAATGCTCGTACCTACGAATCCTACTTAGGGTATGTCCTTTTCTTCAGACAGTTAATATTAAATGCAAAACTAGTTTCAAGCATGTGACTCCACGAAACAAAGGAAATTATACTATTGCGAGCAACTATAGTCTCCTCAGAATACCTTATCTTACATCAAAGATATTTTGCAAAAGTAACCCTAATGCTTTTGCTTAAAGTCTTAAGTTAAGCAGGCCTTTAAAGCAGTTAAGCTGTTTGAAATACGATGATATGAAAGCCTTGAGACATAACCGCGTCAGCCCTTCATTTGTAAGCAACTAGTAGAAATGTATTTGTGATACAAAAGGCTTCGGAAACTGGTGTCTGTTGATTGAAGAGTTGATACCGCATCTTGGGATGAACGATCTATATTATTGTTATCTATGTCAGTAGCACGGTCAATACCAGTCTATCATTTCAGTTTATCAATGACACGTCAAGTATAATTTACATCGTATCATTTTTAAATATTAATCTCAAACGTAAATTTTCACTTAAGTAGTACTATAATCATTTTCCAGTTTTAATTATCCAAATAATTATAGTAATTTTATCAAATAATGTCAGTTCTGAATCCAGCCAAAAAACATACCCAATTTACATCTGACAATTCGTATAGGTACCTATCAATAGAAAAAAAGAAAAAGTTTACTTTGAAAAAAAAAGTAGAGTTCCACAAAAAAAAGCCGAAAAACTGTCAACTCGCGCTGTGTTACGGAACCATGGCGATGTTATTCAACTTCACTGCACTTTGTAAGATTGCAGGCACTTCACTACACTTGAAGGCATCTCGTCTAACATATCTATAGTCGTTTCATTACATTTATTTATGTTCTCTCCCTATCATAAACTTCATAGTTTCTGGTACGTCTGTGAAAGTGACCCCATGCCTTTTCGCCAATTCTTGGTACTTGATTTCGCTGGCCACTTCCCAGCCATCCCGCTGAGCTGCTATTTGAGAGCCATAACTGGTCATCCAAGCTCCCGTCATTGTCACCCCACGATCGGCAGAAATCAGGCGTCTGTAAAAATTGCTGGTACTACTGCTGGACATAGGCCTCCCCTAATGAGCGCAACAGCGCCCTGTCTTTAGCTTGACGCATCTGCCTGCAGTCTTTCGCAGATCGTCATCCCACCTGGCCGGAGGGCGTCCTACACTACGTTTGTCAAGTCGCGGTCTCTCAAGAACACGTTTAAATTGATTATCATTTTCTATGAAATGGTACAAAACGGGATGGAAAAGATGTTACTCGTAATAAAAACGTGATTGTGGAAGTGGCTGTACGTGTTTATATTTGTCGAATTCGAACAAGACCTAAAAGCCACTTTTAGCAAGACTGGGGGCGTATAGGTGGAAAGGGGAATCGAAACAGTGATGGGTTGCTAGTCACATCGCCTGATTCCTATGATTTTCGCCCAACAAAACGAGATGTATTTTTATACAAACCTAGATTTAAAAAGAGCCTGAGCAATACCCAAACCTCTGTAACCAGGCATGACTACCATTGCTCTATCGTCATAAAAAACACTCAAGTTGTGTTTCTCCATTGGATTGAAAATCAGCATTATATCATAGCATATCGCCATAAATTTCTCCCACTCTTTTGTTGTTGGCTGAAAATGTAAAGATAAAACATTATCGCAGGAAATTTGTTGATTTAATCCCACAGTAAAAATCCTCAGGAAATGTAAGTTAACCAAACAATGCTAAGTATGGTGAGATATCTACATGGGACATTTGATAGAGTTAATAACCTAATAGGTGTAGTAATCTTTTCTGTTGCGAGTAGTAGAACTTTGTGTTAACTCCGCCCGGATCACAACCAGTCCGCCATTTTCTTACTCGTCTATCCGGCCGTTAAAAATCTCAAATGATTGACGATTAATTAATAAATGTACGTGAGACATTTCTGTCAAATTTGATCGTGATTAATTTTGATAAGCTAAAGATAAAAAAATAATTAATTAAAGTAAGGATATGTCATCACAGCTATTAATAATTGACACTAGTACACTTTTCTGTTGTTTGATGACATAAAAGGCCCAGATAAAGCTGAAATACGTGACGATAAAGAAATAGCTTGGCTGTTTTACCGTGTTGTCATTCGAAACTGAGTCCCACGCCGTATAGTCGGTTGTAAAGGCTAACAAGGAGATTCCCATGATGCTGTTATCCTCGGAGTCATCAGAGCAGCAGATGACGGAGCTGTAATTGCTATCATTGAGAGTCTTCCGCAAGTACTGCGAGTACATTTTATAAGTTTCTGGATTTTCCGTCATACCTAATGGGGATTAAACGAAATCGATTTAGTAATAATAAAAATACGACGAAGCGGTTCGAGAAAAGGTAGATAGTGCTCCGACTTCTTTTTTTTCGTGTTGGATTTAAATAAATATAATAAATGTAAATATGTCTTGGGAGAATTTAAACCAATTAACCTAGTCCCAAATTAAGCATAAGACAATATTAAAAAAAACAAAAAAAAATAGTTACAGGCATTATTAATTATTAATAGTAGATTAATGCCGAGGCCTGAGAAGTAGCCAATTGCTGGATGAGTAAATTGTTTAGAAACACGAGCATTTAGAGGAAATGAAAATTAATCATGCACTAATAAACTTCTTCGCAACTTGGGTGGTTTTCACGTTCCCGCCTTTTTTCTTAAGTTTTTTTTATGTCATCTGTCACCGTAAGCTATTTGAGTCATTGATAAAAACGTAAGACTCGAACAAAATGCGCGCTCCTCGGCCATCGACTTGGCTGTATGACATTGTTGTTCATTATTCCATAGTCTCTTTGACTTAAAAAAAAATAAACAAATGAAAAACAGTCCAGCAATCCGATTTATGTTCAGAAAATTGCGCCTGCCATGTAATTCAGCCGTCAACAAGGCCCTTCGTGTTCTGTTACTTAGAATACAATGACGACATTTACGACAATGTTTGAGAAAAAGTATGGTCAAGAGCTGCGGTTCCTCCGTACGGGTGCGGGTCCGTCCGGGGGGAAGAGCAGTGCTTGATCCGGTGCACCCTGGGCTTCGGCTAATGATTTCCTGGCAGTTTCTGAGGGATATCATTGACCGTTGGCTAATAGCCCGACAGGGGGGGAGGGGGGTCTTTGACCATTACCGTACAACGTTGCCAACATTTTGTCACAAGATTTTTTAATCGTATTTTTGTTACTTTGACATTCGCGAAGTTGTCGTCGCTATAACGACTTGAAACGCCACAAATAAGAAGAAGAAGAAGAAGAGAAAAAGTATTTAATGATCACGTAGAGACGTATCAATAATCAAGTGTTCCAAAAAGATACAATGACTTACCAACTGCCTTATGAACGGGTTCCTCAACTGCATAGTGCTGCATCATAAGCTCTGTCACTTCGTCCTTACGATCTTCTGGCAAATCTTGTATCCTCAGTTTAAAAAGCATTCCATCTTTTGTCCTCTTCTCAAACCTATACCACACTTTGTTACTAGACTTTTCCGTGTTAGGAACCATTGCGTAATACGCGTGTTTTTGCACTTGGTATACAATGAAATAATAATATTCGATAACGATCGCGCTATCATAAAGACTTACGCATGGAAACAAGTAAATACTAAACTTGATTTCGCCGATTGTTGTCTGCGTCGGTTCACGATAATCTTGACCTTGATCATTATTTAGAGGATTGCTATGGCAACCGGCCAAATCTATTTTTATATACAAGCCTCCTAAAGAAAGTCAAGCATCGCTAATATTTTCTAAACATCCAAAACCTTTCTTGGTAAATATTGTTACGAATTCAAAAAAGATGATGTCGATTTGATAAAAAAATAGGATCCTTCTCAAGTACCATTTTATTTTAAATTATTCTTAAGCAAAATACGATATCAAGAATCGAGGTAGTCGAGAACGGCAGAGATATAAAAAAACGGGTGAATGTAGGTATGCAGCTTTTAAGAACAACTATTACTATAGCAAATACCATTGTAGCAGCGAAGATCCAACAGGCAGTTGAAATTTCCATTTTATCACTATCATCATCATCATCACTACATAGTAGTAGTATAAAATAAAGTCGCCTTATTTGTCCCTATGTCCCTATTTATGCTTATATCTTCAAAACTACACAACGGATTTTGATGCGGTTTTTTTAATAGATAGAATGATTCAAGAGGAAGGTTTTATGTATAATTCTACGCAGACAAAGTCGCGGGCAGAAGCTAGTTATGATATAAATGTCACAGTGCGCCTGATCATAAATAAAAGCAACAATGCTTCGTTTGACTCACAGGTTGTTCAATATTCTTACTTCCATACTTACCGACCCTCATGAGAAAACTGAAGATCAAAACGCTGTCAGCTTCCTCGCACGACGTATCAACACTAGGGTACAGCTAGAAAATGCTGCCAGCATGCCAGAGTTTATGCCGCGAGTGAGCTCTTTTATACTTACATTTATTTTAATTCTAGTTTAGTTTTTTTTTTTTTCTTGTGCGTTTTTTTACTATTTAATTAAATCTGTAGCCATAGGTGAAACGCGAACAGTCACATGACTATAAATAACAACTGCTCTACCTACTCGTAATAGGTGAGGAGGAAGGGGGCACTTGGATACACGGGGCATAATTATACAGTACTTACCGATATTTAAAATTTCTAAACGACACTGAAAATTAGAACACAGAAAAATCTGAAAAGTAAAGCTATGACCGGGAATTGAACCCGAATCCTCGTCATAATATCATTGGGGAGATCCCCTACTCAAGATTTTCGTCAACGTGTAAAGAAAACTTCCATGCTGGTCTGGGAGCAAAGGAAATAGAATGTACCAGTTGCTTCTCTTCTTGCGCAGATGGTAAAAGTCCATCGTGGGAATGGGCAAAAATCATAGGAATCATGTTATAGGCGATGCGGCTAGCAACCCATCACTTTTTGCCATCTATACGCCCACAATGTTGCTAATCGTGGCCTAGGTCTTGCCACTTTAGGCTCCGTAGACCCCGTATGGGATAAAGACGTGATTTGTGTATGTGGGTAAGAAAACGTTAAGGAAATTAGGCACGCTCGCAGTTTCGCTGAAATAAATAAAAAAAATGCATTTTACATCGTTTATTTCTTACTTTCATACAGCTGTATCAATTTTTTCGTACCACCTTTACTAACTTTAGATATCATGAATTTCATAGTGCGAGGTACATCAGTGAAGGTGACGTCATATTTCTTGGCTAGGTAGTCATATTCGATTTCCTTGACAGTTTCCCAGCCGTCTTTGGCCCCTGCTTTCTGGGTGCCGAATGCTGTCATCCATGCCCCAGTCATGGGGACTCCATGAGCATCACACATAAGCCGTCTAAAATAAAACAAATAAAAAATAAAAAAGTTGTCACATAACCTATAATTATCACGTACATACCTACATACACAATACATAAATCATGTTTATATTCCTTACAAGGTAGACGGAACACAAGGTAACAAAAGGTAACAAGACCTAAAGGCCACGCTTAGCATGATAACAAAAAAAAAAACATTTTTGCCAATTGGCGGCCAATAGGGCAAAAGGTAAAGATCATCATTGCCAAGAAGAATGCGCCGCAAGAAACTTGGCAGAAAAACATTTTTTCAAAATAAAATTCAGTAAGAATACTTAAATTCTAAATTAAATACATTTTATAAAAGGGACGTATAAGGTCCCCGAGCCATAAATTATTAGTCTATAGTAGAAATGTATCAGTCTCTATTGTGGGGTGTAGCTGGAAAGGGGTATCAAAATAGTATTCAATTGGGTTGCTAGCCACATCGCCTACAACATGATTCGCCTATTTCCTCTATGGGCTTTTACCATCAGCGAGGGAAAAGAGCAACTGGTACATTCTATGTTTTATCTTTACTCCCAGACTAGCATGGAAGTCTAAGCTGAATAGTGCTAAGCTTTTTTCATTACTGACCTTACTTTGAGAAAGTGTTCCGCGATACCTAATCTTCTATAGGCGGGGTCCACAACCACGCCTTTGTCGTCGTAGTAGAGGTCTAAATTGAACTCCGACACTGGATCGTATGCAGTCAGATATTCGCCAACTATCGCAAGCAATTTCTGTGTTTCTTGCGGTATCTCTCGTCCTTCTGCTTCCTTTTAAATTAAATCATAAGAACTTTAAAAATTGAGTTTTTGGTGAAGGTAGTAACAATTTCATCGAATCCTATTTCATAATTATATCATATTATTTATCTACCAATAACATAAAATAAGATTTTATATTTACTGCAAGAAGTTTAACATTATTCTGGTCTGTATCACTGTTTAAAACCAAAATTAAAAACAAGTGACCGGCGTCGCGAAAAAATCTCACTGAACATCAACTGTGTGAAGTTAGCCGCAGATCTTTCGAAGAATGTTGACTGCCATTAAAAATACTTTGTATTTAGCAGTTTTACGTAAGGCTAGCACTAGAAACATTTCGGTAGTGTTAACTTATGTCAAATTGGGCGAAGATAGGTAGTACAGGCGAAGATACGAAACTCAACGTTACCGTTAGAAACTAAATTTCTAAATGACACTGAAAATTAGAACACAGAAAAATCCGAAAGTAAAGCTATGGCCGGGAATCGAACCCAGATACTCGTCATTCCGTGACGCGTGACTTCGGTGGGTTAGGAATCAAATGATTCTACAGTAGGGACTCATTTAAGCGGTCGGTCTATAACAATGACCCTCAAAACTTTACCTCTGGCGGGGACTCTGATGGTTTTTCTTTTAATATTGAAGTCACGTCCGTACTTAAGCTGATCATAGAGAGTCCCATGAGATCTTTTACATCCGGCGAATCATCAGAACAACAAATGACCATACGGTACGACGGGTCACTCATGTGATGTTCATAAAACTTCCTGTACCCTTCCATTGCAGCAGGATTGTTCGCAATACCTGAAAAGAGTATTATCTCAAACATTGTCGTAAATATCGTCATTGTATTGTAAGTAACAGAACACGGGCCTTGTTGACGGCCGATTTTCTGACCATAAATTGGATTGCTAGACTCTTCTAATAATACAGTATGTAAACTAACTAGAATCATAACTTTAAACCCGTTAAAAATTAAGTCGAGATTAGTACTAATACAACAGTTTGTTATTAATAATAATTGTTTTTTCACACGCAAACAGATACAATTCACAAAAAAAAACATTAATATATGCAATGATATATGCAAAGTGCAAGAAACCCGCTTATAACAGAATTTTGTTATCATCGCATTTGTAACTAATTTCATAAATGATATTTTTATTACAAATACTCTTGTTTAGGACACTCGACTTGGCCGTTAAGAGGTTAGAAGGTTTGGTTCTCGTTTACATACTGTATTACTAACTGGCCATCGAAGCAGAAGCAGACCTAAGAGGAGATGCCGCGACGACTTGGATGCATTTGGAAAAGGGGGGCTGGAGCATGCTCTTGACAGAAACGAGTGGAAGAAAGAAGGGGAAGCCTTTGCACAGCAGTAGAACACTTATTAAAAAAATATATTTATTACTTACCCACTGCTCGATGTACAGCCTCGTCTCTCGCAAAAAAATTGACCAACAAGTCTAAAGCATCGTTCAACCTAGCAGGAGGAAGATCTTGTATCCTTAACTTGCACACACTTCCATCTTGTCTCTTTCCTTCGAACCTATCCCACACTTGCTCAGATGACATTATGTTTAATACGGCTGCTCTATAAAAACAAAAGACGACCACACAGCGATTAACTAATTCGCGCAATGACTTTATTAACTGCTATTTTTGTACCTTTTATCTTGTTATCTAATCATTCGTGCTAGCAAGACCATAGAGCAATAGATTAAAGTGTCAGTCAATTATTTTGTCAATTGGTATTTTGAATGCCATTTTAATTATATTTTAACGATTACTGAGAAATCAACGAGTTCAATCCGATTTGTTGAATTTGTATTAATCTATCAATCATTTATTTATTCCAAACCACATACCTACATAAAACTAGCTGTTTCCCGCGACTTTAATACAATATAATAATGTGGTTTCTATTGTTAAAAGAGTTTTCAAAATCGGTTCAGTAGATTCAGAGATTACCCCTGCAACGCCACAAACTCACAAAATTTATAATCTTATAAGTATACATAATAAAGTAACCAATGGGCTTTATCTATGCCTCTTTAATTTATTTAGGTTTTTTTCAAATTGTCGCGAACTCCTTTCTTTTTGATACTTTTTTATATCTTTTTTAATTATTTTGTTTTTGAAGTCTATTTGTCACATGTATTTTAGTTGTTATTATTTCGCTGTTCAGAGAGTACAAGTCTTGAGCTGAGGAACTGCTTCTCATTTTCCCCTATAATCTTCATACAGTCCACATCGTACGCTTCATTTTGGTCCTTCGAGCCGGATATTTTCAGTGCACCTATTTAAATTTTCATTTTCATTAAATTGTGACATCTATCATTCCGTGAATTTTTTCGTCATTGTTTACGTAAGTACATTTTAAAATATTCATTGTTCTTAGCGCTTATATCATTAACCATTTTTAGCATAAAACTAATGATCACCCGTAGTAAAGGTAGAACCATGGCCACCAACCCTCCACCTAGTGGGTGCGTAGAGTCGACGCAACCAGTTAGAGTAGAGGAGCAACCAGCAGGCGTTAGTGACCCGAAGGGTCGCGCTTCTCCAAGCGTGCTTACAGCTCATACGTGCCGTTCTTCGCGTTCATCGTCAACTATGAAGGCTCAAAAGGCCGCTCTGGAAGCACAGGCCTTACGCCGAAAGCTGGAACGTGAACAAGAGCTTGCTGCACGCGAGCGCGAGCGCGAGCGCGCACTAGCCGCGCTGCAGCAGCAGGTCGAGGAGAGCGAACTGCAGGCCGACATCGCCGCCATCGACGCCGACGCCAGCGGCGGCCGCGCCTCTAGCTGCGCCAGCCGTCACAGCTCTACCCGGGTGAGCGTAAATAGGACGAAAACATGGATAGAAAATCTAGGACCTCAGTCTCATTTTGTCAACAGCAATGCTCGTGATTTGCGAGAGCCCACAAATGTTCATGCCAACATAGCGTCCGAGGCGGTCGGCACCGCGCCCCCGCTCATTCTCGCGGACAATGGCCAACATTCGTCTCTCTTACAAGCTATAGCTGACACTGCTGCAGCCGCAAAGGCGCTCGCTAGCGCACCTAGCGCCAAGAAACTAGAACTCATTCCGTTCTCTGGCAACACACTGCATTGGTTGCATTTCAAGAGGACTTATGATATTAGTAAAGTTAATTTCTCTGCCCTAGAGAATATGAACCGCCTTCAGAATGCGGTGCGCGGGCCGGCGCGTGAGGCCGTGGCCGCGCTACTGATGTCGGCGGAGGACCCGGAGGAGGTCATGCGTGTACTTGAAGACAACTTCGCACGCCCCGAGCTCATCGTTTACAAGGAGGTTACGTCGTTAAGGAGTCTCCCACGTCTTGGTAACGATCTTAAAGAGCTAGGAACCATCTCTAATCGGGTACGTAATTCAATTGCTACTATTAAACTGTTGAAACAAATAGAGTATTTATACTCACCGGAATTATTCCACGCAGTCTTAGGTAAATTAAATCCTACAATGAAAATTCGATGGACTGATTTCGCCGTTCAACAGTCTACAGAACGTCCTAAGTTGGAGTTGTTGTCCGATTTTTTAAGACGCGAGTTAGATCAACACGTTCGTTACGGGCTTTCACCCGAGTCTAGTTCGACACAAAACGTACAATCTTTTCCAAACGAAAGACACTTCAAGCGTGAAAATATAAATATAACAACACATTCTAAAACAACAAAAGAAACTGTTTCGATTAAACAAGAATGCGATTTCTGTAAAAAAGATCATAACATAAAATCGTGTTCTGAGTTTAAATCCTTAAACGTTGATGACAGGTGGTTGTGGCTACGCGAAGCCAAAGTGTGTTATCGTTGTCTTAAGCGTAGTTCACACCAATGGAAAACTTGTAAGGTTAATCCATGCGGCGTTGATGGTTGCCACTTACGTCACCATCCTCTGCTTCATAATAAACCTGCCTCTGTTGTCAACACTGTCGACACACGTCCCGCCGATAGAAAAAGTTTAGATTTTGAGGAACACTCACAAACAAATTTAAATATTTCTGCTTCGCCCAACGAAAAGGTAGTTGTTGCCAGTACGTCAACCGGCATTCAACAAGCGAATACCATCATAGGTCTTCGTCCTCGTGCCTACCTTAAGATTATCCCGGTGACAGTCAGCGGGCCCGCGGGCACGTGCGACACCTTCGCGCTCCTCGACGACGGGAGCACCGCGACATTGATCGACTCGAGCGTGGCCGCGCGCATAGGCGCCTCGGGGCCGCAGCAGCAGCTCACGATAAATGGTATTGGGGGACTTGAGCGCAACACTACGGTATCATACGTTGATTTCTACATTAAGGGCAAGCACTCACAAGAATCATTTTTAGTTAAAAATGCTAGGGCCATGGAGTCGTTGTCGTTAAGGCCACAAACAATTAAACGCGAAACAGTAGATTCATTTTCGCATCTAAACAATTTAATCGATTTTCTAGTATATGAAAACGCTACTCCGACCATTTTAATTGGGGCCGAGCATTGGTATTTGTCCATTAACAAAGACATCCGTGCCGGTAGGAGGAACGAGCCCGTAGCCTGTAAAACTGTTTTAGGCTGGACTTTATACGGTGTAGCTTCAAGCAAAACTAAGTTGATAGAGTTTGTTAATCACGGCACTTTCACAGAATCATCCGAAGATGACAATTTAGAAACTCTCATTAAAGCTCAATACAAAATTGATTCTTTAGGCATTTCAAAAAAAGAAACAGTGCATTCAAAACAAGATCAGCGCGCCATAGACATCCTCGAGGCCACTACAAGGCGCTTACCCACGGGTCGTTTTGAAGTAGGGATGCCGTGGCGCGATGATATACAGCGTGTCCCGGATAGTTATCCTCAAGCAATGTCGCGATTTCTTAGTTTAGAGAGGCGCATGTGCAGGGACACCGACTTTGCTAAGGCATACGATGCGTTCATTTCAAACATGTTAAATAAAGATTACGCGGAAGAATGCACTCCTGAAACGTATTATGTCAACCGCAATGGCGCCGAAAGTACGGAGTCAGTTTTACGCCTTTATTTACCACACTTCGGTGTATACCATCCTCAGAAGTGCAAAATTCGTGTCGTACATGATGCCGCAGCTAGGAACGAAGGTGTCAGCCTGAACTCACTCCTGCTTCCGGGTCCTGATTTGCTGCAACCCCTGCTAAAAGTTTTGTTTTGTTTCCGAGAAGGACGTGTCGCCGTGACAGCCGACATCAAAGAGATGTTCCCGCAGGTCAGAATCAGGGAGCAGGACAGGGACGCCCTTCGTTTCCTGTGGAGGCCTAACAAATCACATCCCATTAAAGAGTACAGGATGACAGCTGTAATTTTCGGTGCATGTTGCAGCCCATTTATAGCGAATTACATAAAAAACAAAAACGCTATAGAGCACAGGGTTTCTCATCCGAAAGCCGCAGACGCCATCTTGAATCACCACTATATGGATGACTATTTGGACTCGCTAGATGGCGTTGGCGAGGCTTCTCAGCTAGCTGCTGATATTATCAGTGTGCACGCCGCCGCACATTTCGAAATGCGAGCTTGGATTTCCAACGACCCTAAAGCTTTAAGTCTCGTCCCAGGCAACTTACGAGACGCACAGTCATTGGAAATCAATCTCGGAACGACGAACATCATTCGCGCGTTAGGCATAGCGTGGAATCCTGCAACAGACAACTTAGGTTTCCGGACCGGTTTGGGCGATGAAATTCCAAATTCTCTCACCAAACGCAAAGTGTTATCGTACCTTATGCGCGTCTATGATCCCTTGGGGTTAATAGGACTTATTGTTATTAAAGGCCGAATTTTATTTCAACAAGCTTGGAGCTTAAATATCGATTGGGACACAGAGCTTCCACAAACGGAGGCATCGAAGTGGCATGATTGGTTCCAGGAATTATTAACGGTTTCCAATTTGCAGATTCCGCGTTGGTACTCAAAGGCTAGGGACTCTGAGCCACTATATAGGGAACTGCACATTCTGGCAGATGCGAGTGAGCTTGCATACGCATGTGTCGCATATTGGCGTTTAGTATATACCGATGGCAGCGTCAATCTCACTCTCATTTCTAGCAAGGCTAGGGTCGCCCCCCTTAAACCAACCTCTATTCCCCGTTTAGAACTTCAGGCCGCATTGATTGCCTCCCGACTTGCTGGAACTATTAAGGACTGTCATCGAAAAAAACCACTACGTACCTTCCTTTGGACCGACTCAATGACAGTCCTTCAATGGTTGCGCAGCGACGCTCGCTCTTTCAAGCCCTTTGTTGCTCATCGGCTAGGAGAAATATTGGAAAATTCATCCGTCACAGACTGGCGATGGGTACCAACGGACTTGAACGTAGCTGACGATGCAACTAGAATGCAGACAATCAAACTAGACATGTCACATAGATGGTTCAAAGGCCCATCCTTTCTTTTTAAGTCCCCGGAGGACTGGCCTAAGGAGCCTAAAGTCGCACCAACTCGCGAGGAGCGTAAAAGTCAGCCTCGTGAATTGGTAGCTGTTAATCTCGTAGTCACCGCGAATACCAACAGATTCAGTGATTGGTTGCGCTTACTGCGCGCTACAGCTCGGGTGCACCAAGCTGCAGCATTATTTGGCAAAACTTTGGCTTCATTTCGAAATTCTAATTCAACTGCCCAAGTTTCTCATTCTCGTCCGCCATCAGCGTCAACCACTCTAATACCTTTGACCGCCGACCTCATTAAAGCCGCTGAAAGGCACATTCTGTTACGCATACAGCTGGATAGCTTTTCGGAAGAATATCAGTGCATCCTCAACTCCACGGCAATCTCACGGAAGAGTCGACTCAGCAAACTATCCCCCGTCATAGGAGACGATAAGTTACTGCGCTTAGCTGGTCGAATCAAAGCCGCAGAAGGCATCGACCCCGACACACGCTTCCCAATTTTGCTCGACGGCCGCCACCCAGTGGTGCAGTTAATGGTGAAATTCTACCACCACCAAGCTGGCCATGCAAACCATGAGTTGGTGATCAATGAAATAAGACAGCGTTTTTGGCTCCTGAGGCTCAGAGATACAGTTCGAACCATAGCTTCACGATGTTCTTTCTGCAAAATAAGAAAATCCCTTCCCATGATTCCGCCCACTGGAGACCTCCCTAAACAAAGATTGGCTCACCACCGACGGCCTTTCACATACACTGGCGTGGACTACTTCGGGCCAGTTACAGTGACTATTGGGCGCCGCCATGAAAAGCGATATGTGGCTCTCTTCACTTGCCTTACGTCGCGAGCTCTTCATCTCGAATTGGTGCACAGTCTTTCTGCTGACTCTGCAATTATGGGCCTAAGGAGGTTTATTGCCAGACGCGGGGCGCCCGACACCATTTACTCCGATAATGGAACGGCTTTCGTTGGCGCCAACCGTATTCTCAAAGAATTTTACGCTCCTGAAGTTGAAGAGTTTGCGAGCACTAAAGGAATCACGTGGAGCTTCATTCCAGCCGCAGCCCCTAACTTTGGAGGTTGCTGGGAACGGCTGGTGCGGACCGTAAAAGTGGCACTGAAAGCCACCCTGAACGAACGCTCACCAAAAGAAGAGACACTAGCGACGCTTCTGTCGGAAGCGGAGGCCATCGTGAACTCACGCCCACTGACACACGTATCTACCGATCCTGACGATCCGACCACGCTGACGCCTTTCCACTTTCTTATCGGGACGTCATCACCCCAAAACGTTCCCGCAGGTCTGGACGATAACGACTTAATCCGGCGTGCCGAATGGAGGAAAGCTTTGAGACTCGCTGACCATTTTTGGAACCGCTGGGTGCGCGAAGTCCTCCCTACCATGCAGCCACGAGATCAGTCCGCAGGACAGGGCAGGCAAGACCCCAAGATTGGAGATGTCGTCATCATCGTCGACGAGACTCTGCCGCGAGGGAGCTGGCCACGAGGCCGTATTGAAAAGATGTACCCTGGCAGAGATGGTGTGACTAGGGTGGTTGACGTTGCCACAGGAGGGGGTTCACTGCGCCGGCCCCTCAGGAAACTGGTGAAGCTGGCCAACTAGAGGAGTTGCTTGACCTTGGCTGGCAGATCTAGTTGGTGCAATGCTGCACGAGGGGCAGGATGTCGCGAACTCCTTTCTTTTTGATACTTTTTTATATCTTTTTTAATTATTTTGTTTTTGAAGTCTATTTGTCACATGTATTTTAGTTGTTATTATTTCGCTGTTCAGAGAGTACAAGTCTTGAGCTGAGGAACTGCTTCTCATTTTCCCCTATAATCTTCATACAGTCCACATCGTACGCTTCACAAATATCAGTGAATGAGGCGAGACATATTCCTTTAATTTAATAATAGCATTAAGTTAAAATGTCAATACTTACGTATTATGTTCATAGAATCGCAGCCGCCCGTACCTACCTCTCGGGAGGACTAAAATTAGTGACTGCTTAACGAAAAAAAGGTTTATTTTACAATTCATTAAAAAACTAAAAAAATATGTTATAGGTAGAAATTAAATAGTTCACACGTGTTTTGTCATATTCTGCAAGTCTCTCACTCTTCAATGGTTGGTAAAGTTAGTAAGCAGTCCTGTCTTTTTATCAATTTCAGCCATGTAAACGATTAGCAGAAAAATTAAGCTACTATGATAATAAAATAAAATGAATTTAATTTAAATCCTAAGCATTAAAAAAACACGTGTCGACCCCAAAACATTTCCACAACGTTTGTTTATTACAAAATCATTGTGTGTAGTAAACAACTTACACTAATTGTACCTATGCTACGCTAAACAAAAATAATTAGGTCGTTCTTGGAGCAAACCTTATCTTGAGTGAATACAACAAGCTATCATGCGAAAGCAGGCTGACAAACGATTACAGATACACCTATAATGAGTTAACCTGTTTTACAACGAACCTCCGCAATGATCCAATAAAATAATAGTACATTACTGTCTAGGCCAGGAAGTAGGCAATTGCTGGCTGAGTATTGGTTTGAACGGACGAGCTTGCGAGTCCGTTTAATAATACAAAGCCAGCAATGCTATTCTAGCCGAGGTAAGTATAGTGCTTTTCTCAAAAATCGAAAATAAAATAACAACAAAAATAAATCAAAACTAAATAGTGAAAATTGTTTTGCTTTGCCGTCTTTTTCTATCAATGGCAATTTGAAGATATTTTTCTACCCAGAACACCTAAAGCTATTTCAGACACAGATAAAGTACAAATACAGTAAAGAGTTGTCGTACTAGCTTTTTTTTTAATTTGGTGTTTTAAGTCTTGTGCCTTTATTTTATAATGGTGATTTGCATTTTTAAAAAGTTAATAACTAGACAGTAATGGAATTTGTATGCAACATTACTGGAGAGTTTAGCGCTACAGTAATGTTTTTTTTTTTAAATTTTGTACTGACCGGCAACAATTAACTTCCTGTTCTGATATGTAGGTAGTTAACAATGATGACTTTAACGGTCATTTTTGAGAAAAACTATTTTCACAAGCTGAATACACTGGCCGCTTATAACGGTGCCACCGAAGAAGAAAAAGCGACCGGCTTTTGTTTTTTTGCAGCACGCCTTTTAATTCTGCGACTAGCGTTGATTGAAAATAATCAATAATTAATTTAAAAGTTGTTTTGTCTATGTCTAGCGGTAGCTATGTCAGTGAGTAAAACAGGATGCGACTTGGGTGAGTGTTGCACAGCATGATAACGTAGCTACAAAAAAATAATTGTAACACAGTAATGTTCCAGGAGTGCTACACCTTTGAGATGCTACAAATATTTTGTAGCACTGTAGAGGTATTTATTGTTTTGTGTGTATTGGTGTGTATGTTGTTGTGTCGTGTACAAGATGAAAAAACTGAACACCATATTCATAGACAGCAAATATCTTAAACATTAGAAATGACTAAACCTCCAAAAAAGGAACATTTCTCTTTTTTGTTTAAAATAACCTCTGCCTTTTTCACTTCCACTTCACTAGTTTAATTCTACAGTCTTAATAATTCAGCTGTAGTGGCAAACACGATAACGGCCGAAATATGGCAAGTAACAATTGCAGTACTTGCAATATCCAGCCATCGGGAAAAAAGGGGATTAATAAATTACGAACACTGGCGGTAGCGATCTCACAGAAGTAAAAAAAAAAACATTGCACCAAATGCTAAAGACATTTATTTCTTAATTTAATTCACCTCTCCCAATTTCTTTGTTCGGTCCGTACTGGCAACTCTTGTTATCATTAGCTTCACAGTGCGCGGGACGTCGGTGAAGGTGAGACCACATTTCTTGGCTAGGTAGTCAAATTCAACTTCCTTGACAGTTTCCCAGCCGGCTTTGGCCCCTGCTTTCTGGGTGCCGATTGCTGTCATCCATGCCCCAGTCATGGGGACTCCATGGGCTTCACAAATTATCCGTCTAAAACATATAATAAATAAATAACATAGAAATTAACAGAGCGATCAAGATTGTTGGTTCATGATCGTATTTTATGCGACTGTGGCTAAGCCAAAAAGGAGGATTATGTGTTCACCCCGTATGTACGTAAATCGATTCCGACGTTCGCTCGTTCCTACTCAACGTATGAATCGATTTTGACAAATGATACGTAATTCGATTTGTCGTAAAGATGCGAGTGCTTTTGAGTACATATTTAAAAAGAAATCAAGATGGCAGATTCTATGCACATAAAAGTGCGATATGAAAAAAATGAAAATTTTAAGATAATGGAGCCGGGCATGATGAAATAGGTCCTTAAAATCATTATGGTGGGCGGAGAGAAATACAAACTCAAACAATTATAATCTAGAAAAGGTAAAAATGAACTAAATTATTTAAAAAACCCTACCACTTCAAAAAGTTTAACTAATTAGAAAAGAATAGACCTAATATACAGCAGACGAAGACAAATTTTAATTACAAATCACACGAAATAAACAGTTACATGTTTCTGCAGCCGGGTTTTAGTTCTTAATAATTTAAAAAAGGGCAGTTCTCCGGAGTGGCATTTTTACGTGTCCGGGGCAAAAAATAATAGATTTCGTCGCTAGATAATACTGAAAAAAATCAGACATATGCTTTAGGCTCAGTTCCGCTTAGAGAACTATTAAAATACTCCATAGTTATTTACACCTCTGAAGAAAAAAATATTACATTTGAAAATTGACATTCGGTGGTAGTGTCCCCTACGCAGATGAGCGGAGAAAAAAAATTATATCTTAAGATACGAATTTTATTTCCAGGTCTCAAATGGGTTCCTATATACAAAACTTGTTTATAACTCATATAATACACACAAATAAAAAATATCATGTAAATTCATTCAATTAAAACAATTTTTCGCCATGTCCGAGGGTAACGTCTGAACTCGGTGGAGTTTACGAAACGCGCCGGCATCCTAACAAAGAAACATACCAGAAATCTCGCTACGCGCGTGTAGGTAGCCTCAGATGTGCCGTGTTTGCTGGTGAGAGTGGAAGTCGATTCACAACTCGGCACCAAATTTTTCGAGGTAATATTCGTCGTTCGATGGGTTTGGTTTCGTGTTTTGTTGAATTCGGTGAAGCAATTAATTTTTTCAGTGTTAATTCTATTGGTAGTTTGATAGTAAGTAAGTCATCTCTAGGGGTATGTGATTTCATTATTAAGTGACTCTTGTAAGTACTATTCCTATATTATTTGGAAAAAACGTTTAATTTTGAATTCGGTGGCAATGATCTCCGTGGATTCGGTGGGGTTTTGGGCCACCGAAATCAAGAAAACTGCCACTGAAATCAATAAAACTGCTACCGAAATCAATAAAGCTATCAATATTTATTTTAGAAAAACGTTAAAGTATTCTTTATTTTTGCACGAATACTTATTGCACGCACATAATAAAATTAAAGAAGTATGTCTGTCCATCTCTCAGTCAAGTTGTCGCTTGTTTACGCTTTTTAAACGGTTGAATCGATTTATATGAAAATTAATATAGTATGTGCTCCAGAAAGATTAAAATATACGTTTCATCCCAGAAAAAAAAAATAAAGTTAACGCTGACGTAGTCACAGATAAAGACAAGTCATTAAAATTACATTAAAGCTGCATTTTTTCTTAAATAATGTAAGTTTAAATCTTAGTACTATCGAAATAATTAAATGCTGTAGTATAGTTCAAGTGCTAGTAGAGATATAAAACTAATTCTCATTGCGTTTTTTAGATACAAAAATGGCAAAATTGACGAAAGGAAAAATTAGAAAAAAAAGCTAGCTGAGCGGGCTCGAAAAGCAAAGATAAAAAGTGATCCAGAACTCTACGAGGCATACAAAGCGAAAAATAGGGAAAGATATCCCAGAAGAGATGAAAGAAATTTTACGATTATTTTTAAATATTCCCTTTAACCGAAGACTGATTACCATTATGAGGATCGAAGTGCCTAGATAGGATAGACGAATTATTTTCTTTTGAAGAAAAGTTGAGATTTTAATTATTCCAGCATTTTAAAACTGATTATTGTGGAATTTTGTTATCCTAATTCTTAAATTTCTTTGAATGTCTTTTTATTGTTTGAAACTATGGTGCAATGAGAGACTTCAAAAATCATTATTCTTTACTTATCTCTTACTTATTTAGTTACTCTGGCACATTGAAAGCTGGAGGCATTTAAGCAAGTTAAGTAAGAATGTGTTTTTTGAAACCATCCCAATTTTCGCAATTATGTAAGAATTACTGTTTTATTTTTTTAATATAATTTTTTGTAATTAAAGCGTGTTTGGTATAATTAAAATGCGTTTTATTATTGTCAAGTTGATTTCAGTGGCACTGTCTTTTGAATTTTGATTTCGGTGAGTATGTTTGATTTCGGTGATTGTTTAAATTTAAATATCTTACTAACTAACAGGTTTACTAGAAGGCCTTTAGTACCAATATTTTTTAAATTTAGGCCTGTATTTAGATCTTGAGGTGATACAATAAAAAAGTCAGTAGAAAAATTTACCACCGAAGTCACCTAAAACAGCTTGTCTCGGAGAACTGCCCAAAAGATTTCTCTCTATTCTAAATAGGTTTTGGTAACTTACTGACCTTACTCTGAGGAAATATTCTGCGATACCTAATCTCCTATATTCGGGGTCCACTACTATTCCTTTATCTTCGTAATAGACATCTAAATTAAAGTTTGTTATTGGATTGAATGCCACCGCACTATATTCATAAAATGTCTCTAATAATTTCTTTATTTCTGGCTGTAGCTCTTCTGTTCCCTCTGCCTGTTAAATTTAATCCAACTTTTAGTATTAATTTTTCACTTGTGGATTGCTTAACGAGGGAGAAAAGCAACAACTTCACACAAGATATTTTGACACCCTAGCATTGCAAAGTAGCCACGCCACTACGTTGGGTTTGAAATTGTCGTATTCTCCATCTTAAACATTCTGGTACTAGAAAGAAGAAAAGAAGAAAGAAAATACATTTATTTGACGCATAGGACAACAACCAGCCCCAACTAAAAATAAACAAAACAAAAAAAAAAAGGAAAAATAACAATTAGTGTGTCGCTGTCCAACGTCAAAAAGGTTGCGGCTCAGCATGACGCTGTGACGGGAGTCGCAACGCTGGTTTTCTGGCACTACTACTACTTACTAGTCAATATACAGCTTTTATTTTTCTCGCATAACTTTCTTTACATTGTCTTACGTCGACAGAATAATTATTTTATTTCAATAAAATAATTATTTAAGGCGTTACTTTGCGGAGGTCCATTTCAATGAACAAAAAGCATTTACCTTGCTCCTCCGCTACTTACGTGCAAGAAAGCCAAGACTATATATAATAATATATCTTTTTACATGCAATCCCTCCTTCCTCTACTGTTACATAAATCCCACTAATTGGACTATCCCCTCCACCGTACAAAACACTGACTCGTTTGGGATCCCAACGGGATCATCTTCAAAGTGGGAGTACGAGGACTACTGTTAACCATGCAAACCACGTTGTTATATATATTTCGCACAGGCTTGGCTACCTTGCACGTAAGTAGCGGAGTAGCGAGGTAAATGTTCTTGACCATTGGTCGAATCATGGGACAGTCCATTAAAATTAAGGACGTTTACGTGTTGTTCAGTAATTATAATGAAATGTCTACCTCGTAACGGATAAAGACGTGATTTATGTGTGTATAAAATACTTCTAAAAATTCAGGTAAAGCTAAATAAAAAAACTACCGGTCTACTCAATTGTGACATTTTTTTTTCTATCGACAAAGTCGACGTTAAGAGCATCATGGAGAGTCCCATAATGTTTTTCACGTCTGGCGTATCATCAGAACAGCAAATAACCACACAGGACGACGGATCGCGAATTTGCTGCTCTTTCTCCTTCTTGTATCGGTCCATCGCTTTAGGATTGTGCGCAATTCCTGCAAAAGTAAAAATTATGCTTTTGAAAATAGACATTAATTCACAAACATTTTTGCGGCTACCTGAACTTGGCTTAAATTTTATCAAAGTTGAAACGCATTGCAAAATAGTGACTGTGATTTCTCGGCACTCGAAGAACTTGCGAATTTGACAATGTAGGAATATAATACTAAAAATAATTATTTGACGAACTCAACAAATCAAGACAGTGAGTCATCGTGTCATTATTATGCCGTCCTCTTTTAATATGTAACAAAACATATTACTTAATTTATTGATATCCCTTGTTTAGATATTACTACATCTTATAAAGTCCTCCGCCACGTCTGTCTGTCTTCATGCGATAAACTCAAAAATTACTGAACGAATGATAACAGCTAAATGACATCTAAAAACAACACTGTAGATTACTATTTCTATACAAAATATCAGCGAAAACTTTTAAAAGACCATAACGTGTGAAAAGGTTTTATATTCAATAAAAAAACAGCGACAAATAGTGACTCTTGAGCAGTGTCGTAACTATGACAGGGGCCCGTGGCTAATTTATCAGATGGAGGTCCTTCCTTACTACAAAGAATTGCATTATCGTCTATGCTCTAGGCCAAGCCATTTCCGGGCCTTGCTGAGCTAGGGGCCCGTGGCATTTTATCTGTCCTGCCATCCTAGTTACGCCACTGGCCTCGAGGGATGGACTTACCCGCTGCTCGATGCACAGCCTCGTCTCTCACATAAAATTTTGTTATTAAGTCTAAAGCATCGTTGAGTCTCGCAGCAGGAAGATCTTGAATCCTTAATTTCAGCACACTTCCGTCTTCTCTCTTGCCTTCGAACCTATACCACACTTGCTCAGATGACATTGTTATGTTTATTTATTTTGTTAATAACAATAGACGTCAGCACAGCGATATTGCTAGTTACTGAATGTAGTTCGTCCAAACACCTATATTTATAAGAGGATGCTTTTGCCATTAAATCCTACCGTTCATTGCGATTGGTTTAATCATTTCTATGTATAAAGCGCAACTATAAATAAAATCAAAGGGATTATTCATTTTTAAACTCTCTTCTTCACTCATTCGAATTGTTAAGTAACTTTATAACGAACTAATTTGAATTCGGCGGTAGTTCTTGGCTGGAAAACTGACAAGAATGAACAAATGCCGGAACTGAGCTGTATACTTATGTTTACCTATACTTGTATTGTGTTCTTCCATGCTGGTCTGGGAACAAAGAAAAACATAGAATATACCAGTTGCTTCTCTACCCGCGTAGATGGTAAAAGCCCTTCGAGAGAATGGGCGAAAATTATAGGAATCATGTTATAGGCGATGAGGCTAGCAACCCATCACTATTTTGATTTCATTTTTAACCTATACGCCCACAATCTTGCTAAATGTGGCCTGTATTTTTTTGTTACTTTAGGCCCTGTCTACTCCGTAAGGGATAAAAACGGGATTTGTGTATGTATGTATGTATACTTGTATTATAGAGAAAACATTTTTTCTGTTTTCGTTTGTAGCGAATAAGTTCAAAACGTAGGCCCGTTTTCAAAAATTCTTTCACCATTACAATGGTACAATATTCCTGAGTAAAATAGCTTGTATAAATTCTGAAGGGCAAAGTAGCGGGTGACAGATAGTCCATTATACAAATCATACAAAATCCAGTAACTAAACAAACCAACGACTCGACGTTCACTTGGTTATATTTAATTTTAAGACCGGACCACGAAATCATCAAAATAAATGCCTCATAAACTGTAAAAAATCACGTTCAACGTGACAACCAGTTTATTTCAACATGCTCCGTCATTATCTTTACACAACTGCGTAAATATACTAACGTATTCTTAGGTAAATACAAAATAATATTATTCGGTAAACAACAATTATTAACGTTTCAGTAACGTATGATGGTATGTATAAAAATGTGTTGAAAAAGCATAACTGAAAAATATTGTAAGCGTGTCACGTTACAGTGTTTTTTAATTTTGATGAATAAAGGAAAAATAATAATTTATATACACACATTCTGTAAACTATACAGTGTTTTTTGATACTTTTTAAAATTGATCGTCAAGAATTAACAGATTTTTTTATATAGTACTCTTTAAGCCAAGTAAAATTGTGATCGCCAAATTATTACTAAGATAGTCAGTTAATTGCAAAGACGTCGGTATAAATTAAGATTTTGAGATAGCGGGCCCCTTGAAAGTGCTGTAAAGGTGTAGGATTTAAGGCGTCGTTTCCAAAATGATAAGGGATATTGTATTACCTAACTGTAAAGGTTATGTAAAACTCCAAATCAGTTGCTCAAAGACACCTAAGTTTAGTTTGATATATGGCCTAGCAGAGGATTTTTCGTAAATTATATTCAAATTGTGGCTTTTTCGATATCAGAAAATATCAGGAGAACACCTGTACATGTTTTCGAAGTTGATCAAATGGTGTTTATAAAGTTATAAATTTATTCTGGTCTTGTGTGAAAACTAGCTCAAGCTCTCTCATTGTGAGAGGAAGCCTGTCAATAATGGGACATAAAAATATGCCGGTGACGATGAATTAATCTTTGGAACAAAAAATTCCAGGCGTACAAACAACAGTAATTCATTGCATTAAAAGTCACAACCAAGTTAAAAACCATGGTCCACCCAATAAAATTTGTCCGACCTGGAAAAAATGCTGCTGATTATTTTTAATAGGTAACTTAATAATATTTTAATGCAAAAATAGGTAGGTCAGGTTAGTTAGGTATTTTCAATTGCCCGAAGGGCAAAAACGCAAAAAAAAGAAGCTCTGCCCCCGGGAGGAGCTCTGTTGAAAACCAACTGCACTGCTGTGTTCCGGTGTGGAGAGTAAGACAGCCGGGGAAATTACGGGCACAAGAGGCATTTCATCTTAGTCCTCTAGGTTGGCAACGCATTTGCAATCCCTCCGGGGTTGCGGGTGTCTATGAGCAGTGGTGATCACTTGCCATCAGGTGACCTACTTGCTCGTTTGCCTTCCTATTCATATAAAAAAAAAAAAAACTGGACAAACTGTAGACGGACCACGGGACGGGATCGGCTCTGAACGTAGATCTCTTTAGAAGCGCAAACTTGTAATAACGATTTTCGAAATTCTCACAGATTAGAAAACTATCAAATTATTATTATTTTACGAGAGTGGATCCGCAAGTCAATTATTATTTTAAATCGTAATTTAAGCTTATATCGCGATCCGTATCTTCTCAATTCTACTGAACCAACACAAACCATTCTAGCGGAACGAATCAGTTCGGTAGATAGTACGTAATGTAAAGTTAGATAACATTCACAAAGAAACAATACAGTACAATTAATAACTCTTTATTGAACACCATATATACATATTATAACAACCAAAACAGAAAAAAGGTATACAGAACTACAAGGTAACAATAGGCGGCCTTATGGCTATAGAGTGAGCTCTCAGGCAACCATAATGGACTGGAGAAAATAACAGATCTGAGCAGGTGGTGCATACCAATTTATTTCTTTATTTCATTCACCCCTCTCAATGTCTCTGTTCTATCCGTACAGTCAGCTTTTGCTATCATTAGCTTTACAGTGCGCGGGACGTCGGTGAAGGTGACGTCACATTTCTTGGCTAGGTAGTCATATTCAATTTCCTTGACAGTTTCCCAGCCGGCTTTGGCCCCTGCTTTCTGGGTGCCGATTGCTGTCATCCACGCCCCAGTCATGGGGACTCCATGGGCTTTACAAATTATCCGCCTAAAACATAAAATAAATAACATTGGATATTGTGCTCTACTGTTAACAGAGCGATCTAGATTGTTGGTTCATGGAGGGTTATGTGTTTACCCCGTATGTATGTAAATCTATTTCGGTGTCCGCTTGTCCCTGCTCAACGTATGAACCGATTTTGACAAATATAATAATATAATATAATAATATAATAATATCTTGGGACAATTGACACCAATTGACCTAGCCCCAAACTAAGCAAAGCTTGTAATATGGGCACTAGACAACGGATAGACATACTTATATAGATAAATACATACTTAAATACATATTAAACATCCAAGACTCGAGAACAAACATTCGTATTTGTCATACAAATATCTGCCCCGACCGGGGATCGAACTCGGAACCTCAAGCTTCATAGTCAGGTTTTCTAACCACTGGGCCATCCGGTCGTCGAAATGATACGTAATTAGATTTGTCTTAATGACACGAGTGTTATTGCATTTTAAACTAGCTTCTGCCCGCGACTTCGTCTGCTTAGAATTATACATATAAACCTTCCTCTTGAATCACTCTATCTATTAAAGAAAACCGCATCAAAATACGATGCGTAGCTTTAAAGATTTAAGCATACATAGGGACGCACAGACAGACAGACGACTTTGTTTTATACTATGTAGTGAAGCTTAGTTAATTAGTTTAATTTTAAAAGTTTTTTTTATTGTTCATGTTTCAGTGTCATTCCGGTATTTTTTAACCTCTATGTCTTTCTTTTGTATATCTTCGTCTAAAAACAAAAATTCCAACTACAAAAACATTTTTTTTTATAACGGGCGAGAAAAATGCAACCTCAAACAGTTATAATCTAGAAAAGGTAACAATTAACTAAATTGTTAAAATCAAAAAACAGTAGGTACGGACAAACCTAAATTACAAATCACACAAAAAAATCAGTTACATGTTTTTGCAGCCGGGTTTTAGTGCTTAGTAATTAAATAGATTTCTTTTATTTTAAATAGGTTTGGTAAATTACTGACCTTACTCTGAGGAAATATTCTGCGATACCTAATCTCCTATAGTCGGGGTGCACAGTTATGCCTGCACCTTCGTAGAAGACATCTAAATTAAACTCTGTTATTGGATTGAATGGCACCATATGTTCATAATATATCTGTAATAGTTTCTTTCTTTCTGGCTGTAGCTCTTCTTTTCCCTCAGCCTGTTAAATGAAATCCAACGTTAGCATTTATTTTTGTCTAGTGTTGTGCTCAGCGAGGGAGCAAAGCAACAATTTCACACAAGATATTTTTTACTTCTCATGCTCACAAAGTTGTCCAGGTTATTTTGTAGTAGGACCATTTTTTTAAACAATCGATGGACTTATGAGCGTGGTCACAATAGATATCTCTCACCATATCGCGGAGATAGCAAAGTAAAGATAATTGTGGGGATGTCAAGCAGACATCTCTCTACAGGCAGATGTTATGCCGAGAGAATGCTGCACAAAATTGCTTTTTATGCATAAAATTATTTCTTCTTTTGAGGCTCAGGCAACTTAGCTTTACAGCCACATATTATAATACACCTTAATTTAATAGACACGTTTTTGATGAGATATGGTTAGTTATATCTTAATTTAATAATTTGATAAAAATATTATAAAGAGGAAAAATTTGATTGTTTGTTTGTTTGCATTGAATATGCTCCGAAACTACTGGACAGATTTCAAAAATTCTTTTGCCGTTAGAAAGCTACATTATCACTGAGTGACATAGGCTACTTTTTACCGCGGGAAAATTTCATTTCCTACGGGAAAATTAGCTTACCGCGGGCGAAGCTGCGGACGGAAGGCTAGTAATTAATTTAATAAAAAAGTTACCTAAATACAAATTTAAGGTTAATAAGCGTAAATGTATGTACAAAACGCAGCGTAATGTAAAACTCGAGCATTAAACACATTTTCTCCTCCCGTACAGGCACGGTTGGCTATAGACCTGGTGGCACCTGAGTGTGACCTGCTCGCTTGCCGATGGCCGACTGTGTGCTCTGAATGTTTGAGATTCTGCGAGATGATGGATGTTAGGCAGTCCAGTCTTTTTGGGTAATTTTAACTTTGTTATTAGTTTATAAACTGTTGTTTCTCGGTGTATTGGTTTTAACTGTAATGCCGTGTAAATATATTTGCAATAAATAAATAAATAAATAAATAAATAAAAGTCTCGGGTAAAATGGCATGTTTTATGCTCTAGTTGTACAATTTACTATTGAAACACAAGCATCGCATAGGTGCCACTACTTTGGGTTTGAAATTGTCGTTTGCCTCATCTTAAACATTCTGCCAAAAGTCGATACCTATATGTGGCTCTTATTTTTCTTCATAACTTTTTTTACATTGAATGTAGCACTGCCAGCAAATTTTAGGCCTTATTCGTTACATTATTACATTACATCGTTATTATTACGTCGACAGAACAATTATTTTATTGAATCAGGCGTTATTTTGCGGAGGTCCATTACAATGAAAAAATAACATTTACCTTGCTACTCCGCTGCTCACGTGCAAGAGTAAGGTAGCCTGTGCGAAATTTATACGTTTTAACATGCAATCCCTCCCTCCTCTACTGACACATAACACACATAAACCCCACAAATTTAATTATTACACCGTATAAAACACTGACGCATTGGGGTCCTTCCACGGGATCATCCTAAAAGTGAAGGTACGACCACAAATGTTAACCATGCAAACCACGTTGTTATATATATTTCGCACAGGCTTGGCTATTTTGGCCGTGAGTAGCGGAGTAGCAAGGTAAATGTTTTTTGATAAATGGAATAATTATTACACGAATACAAGATATACCATTACTGAGTTACAGACCGACCGCTTAAATGAGTCCTCGCGCGAGGACTCATTTGAGTGGTCGGTTTATAATAGTTATTTTTAACCTTTTCGCCGCCACATCAAATACAAGAGTCGTCACCCATACGCCAGGCGTCTTATTGCGATGCCTTAAATTAAACCTAAACCCAACTGAACGAAGATTCCTTTTGAATTGAAATGGACGTAAATATAGGTAGTAAGCGTTGAACTTGCGGTGCTGATATATGGGTCGTTAGGTGTCGAAAAGGTTAAGAACTTTTACGTGTCGTGTACTTATTATTACGAAGTGAAGATACTGTTTTGTTAAATTCAAACTAAAAATTCAGGTATAACTTAAAAAAAAAGACTGTACCGCTCTAGTCAATTGTGACGCTATTTCTTCTGGCGACGAAGTCGAGGTTAAGAGCATAATGGAGAGTCCCATAATATTTTTCACGTCTGGCGTATCATCAGAACAGCAAATAACCGCACAGGACGACGGGTCGCTGATTTCCTGTTCTCTTTGCTTCCTGTATCGGTCCATTGCTTTAGGATTATGCGCAATTCCTGAAAAAAACAAAAACTAGGCTTTTGATAATGTACGTTAATTCACAACAATTTTTGCGGCTACCTAAACTCGTCTTGCTTTTTTCAAAGTTGAAACGCATTGCTAAATAGTAACAGATTTTTCGGCACTAGAAGAACTTGCGAATTTGACAATGTCGGAATGTAATAATACAAAGAAAATAATTTATCGAACTCCACAAATCAGGACAGTGAGCCATCTTTTCATTATTGGGACCCACTTACACCCTAGTTTCCCTGTAGTTAGCCTGCCATCCTAGTTTCGCCACTGGCTTTGAGGGATTGACTCACCCGATGCTCTAAGTGTAGCCTCATCTCTCACATGAAACGTTGTGATTAAGTCTAAAGCATCGTCGAGTCTCGCAGCAGGAAGATCTTGAATCCTTAATTTCAGCACGCTTCCGTCTTCTCTCTTGCTTTCGAACCTATACCACACTTGCTCAGATGACATTGTTATGTTTATTATGTTTTCACAATAACAATAGACGTCAGCCCAGCGATAGTGCTAGTAAATTACTCTATGAGTGCTGCAGATGTTTAATTGAATCAGGCGTTACTTTGCGGAGGTCCATTTCAACGAACAAAAAATTTACCTTGCTACTCCGCTACTCACGTGCAAGATAACCAAGCCTGTGTGAAATATATATGTTTTTCATGCAACCCTCCCTCCACTGCTGCCAATAAAACACATATAAATCCCACAAACTTAATTATCCCTTACACCACACAAACACTGACGCGGTTCGATCCCTCTACGGGATCATTATCAAAGTTTAATGAATACAACTGTTACACATGCAAACCAACGTCGTACTGATTCGAAACCGTATATATATGCATAATGTACCTACATTCATATTATATTTCCCAAACTACCCTATTATTTATGATTTTTATTGTACACTAACAACTACCTTCAAAAAAATTTCCGACTACAGCAATAACAAATAGGGTTATGTATTTAACACAATCACTTTTATTCATCAAAATGAACACGCAATAAAGGCGACGAAACCAAGTTCACCTGATCATTAATTATGGAACCACTATTATTGTACCTAATTATTTCCAACTGCTTCAATATATCTAACCGTAAACCCTTCTCACAAAAGTGTAAAATATGGAAAGATGCTGAATCCGGCAATGAATGATTTGCTTCTAATAAATGTTAACATATATATTTCACACAGGCTTGGTTATTTTGCACGTGAGTAGCGGAGTAGCAAGGTAAATTTTTTGTCCGTTGCTACAGATGCTAAAACGAAACAACGCACTCCACAATTAAAGTAGAACTCTTACATTCAGAAGAAAACACTGAATAATAAAATACACAGGAAGGAAAATTTAGTGATAGGAGATTGATATGAGAAGGACGGCAGGACGGAAGGGCGTCAAGCTAAAGACAGGGCGCTATGGCACTCATTAGGGGAGGCCTATGTCCAGCAGTGGACTAACATAGGCTGATGATGATGAGAAGGAATAGGGAAACTAGAAAACAATAAGGAATAATTGTGTGGTAAGGATGACATGAGAAAGCAGGGCTCTGTCGGTAAGGGGAAACATGCTGGTTCGTAGATTTGCTGGTTGTACACTTCATATGAAGATCACGCTTTTCAAGGCATTTTGCCAAACATTTTACACTAGCAGTCTATGGTCCGGGTACACCCAAAAAGCTTACAGTGCTCTGCGAATCCTGTACAATAACCTGATCCGGGCGTTGGTGGGGCTTCCTCGACATTGCAGTGCCTCTGGTATGTTCGCTGACGCACACACGGACGATTTTTTTGCGCTTATGCGTAATAAAATTGCGTCATTAGTAAAACGAGTGAGGGGAAGCCCCAATAACCTCCTGCAGGTCGTGGCGGGCAGGCAAGATAGCGCGCTGATGGGCAGGTTTAACGAGCTGCATGCCCCGAGTAAGATTGCAGCTCGATGAATCAGTTAAGTTTTTGTCATTATTATTACTAACATAGGATAAGATTTTTCAATTTGTTTACTGACATACTGTGGACCTCAAAGTTGTCTGATAATAAAGATATTTTATTTTATTTTATTTATTTATTTTATAACACAACGGCAAGAGACATTCGACAGAAGCTGTTTAAATCCACACATGCACATGCGCACGCGACCTTTGAGATCGGAAGTCCTCGGCTGACACTTGGAAGCGCTCGGTTTGTCTTCGTAAAAAGTTTACACTAAAAAGTCTACCTATCCGATAAAGTATCAAGTGGCTAAATATACGTAATTCGTCCAAACGCCTTTTATTTATAAGAGGAATGCTTCTGCCATTAAATCCTACATTTCATTACGATTGATTAAAACACTTCCATATTATAAAGCGCAAGTATAAGTAAAATCAAACTGATTATTTAAGCTTAAACTCCTCTTCTCGGCTCATTTAAATTATTAAGTGACTTTTAACAAACTAATTTGAATTCGGCGGTGGTTCTTGGCTGAAAAACTGACAAGACTAAACATATTCCGGATCATTTGCAAAGAATAAGTAGATATAACAATGTCATTGGGTGGCACAGAGACAATAGGTTCCTTATTCTGCTATTTGTACAATTTTATTATACTAGCATGCAAACTAGCATGCAAATTAATTTTATGGGTTGCTTACATTATACAAAGTTATCTTGCAAGAGGAAATCATTTACACTATAGTAGTTTTTTTCTATCAGTATCTGCATTAACCTATTTTTAAATATATTTTCAGGAGCTACCCGTATGTAATTTGGTAGCTTGTTAAAAATGTTTAGACACATAGCAGCACAATGGTCCTAGGAACGCAGACATGAACTAGCCTTTCTGGATTCCGTCTATTTCTTGTTGAGATATCTCAACACAAGTGTATCTGTATCTACACTTATATTACAACTAGCTTCTGCCCGCGACTTCGTCTGCATAGAATTATACATAAAAACCTTCCTCTTGAATCACTCTATCTATTAAAAAAACCGCATCAAAATCCGTTGTGTAGTTTTGAAGATATAAGCATACATAGGGACATAGGGACAGAGAAAGCTACTTTGTTTTATACTATGTAGTGATGTGATAGTGAAGAGAAAAAAAATTTAGTTCAAAACGTAGGCGTCGTAGGCCTGATTTCAAAAATTCTTTCAACATTACAATGGTACATTGTTCCTGAGTAAAATAGGCTGTGTTTAATTCTGTGAGGGCAAAGTCGCGGGTAACAGTTAGTCCATTATACATAATCATACAAAATCCAGTAACTAGTACGTTACATCGTCAACATTATTGACGTTAAAAAAGTCAAACCAACGGTTCAACGTTCACTTGGTTCTATTTTCTTTTAAGACCGGATTCACAAAATCGCATATAAATACCCCATACATACATACATACATTACGTCTTTATCCCTTGCTGTGTAGACAGAGACTAAGCTTACAAAACCTTAAGGCTACGTTTAGCATGATTGTGGGTTGTGGGCGTATACCACATGTAAGGGGAATCAATATAATGATAGGTTGTTAGCAGCATCGCCCATACGATAATTTCTAAGATTTTCGCCCATTCCCTCAATGGCGACCATCTCTGCGCGGGAAGAGAAGCAACTGGTACATTCTATGTTTTTCCTTACTTCCAGACCAGCATGTAAGAATGCCTCATAAACTGCAAGAAATCATGTTAAACGTGACTATAAAGAGTACAGTGACATTAAACTTGACATTTAATTTTGAACGTGTGTATTATGTGTGAAAATTATTCTTTGTAATCAAAATCAAAATAATTTATTTCAAATCACATTACAGGCATAAGATGGAATATTTTGATTAGGTCTACATGTGACACCTTGCAAGGGCACGGCAATATCAGAGGGCTCTACCCTCTCTCTCTCTCTCTCTTTTGGGCTCTTGTAGGTACCATAGTACCTACCTCATTTATTATTATTTTTGTTATATAGTGTTCTGACAATATTTTCACATTTTGTGATTATATATTTACTATTTGACATTTTAAATTGATTTTAAAATAGGTTTTATTTTAATTATTATTATTTTCTCATTTTTATGTACCCATGACGATCCTTTTTTGAATCTACATTGACATTTCAATAAGCTTTATTTTTGTTTGTTGCAATTTTGTTTTAATTTGATTTCAGTTATTATTATTAGTATTATTATTACTATTTTATTTCAATACACATACACAAATCACGTCTTTATCCCTTACGGGTTAGATAGAGCCTAAGGTAACAAGACCTACGGGCCACGTTTAGCAAGACACATGAGGGCGTAGAGGTGGAAAGTGGAATCAAAATAGTGATGGGTTGCTAGCCGCATCGCCTATAACATGATTCCTATGATTTTCACCCATTCCCTCAATGAGTTTTTACCATCTGCGCGGGAAGAGAAGCAACTGGTACATTCTATGTTTTTTCTTTACTCCCAGACCAGCATGGAAGTATCCCTTATGTCCCTCGATCCCTTTGTGAATTACTTATGTTTGACATTTAATTGTACTTTTAAAAGGGTGATAAATAAATCTAATCTAATCTACCAGTTTATTTTTCAGCATTTTCCGTCATTATCTTTACACAACTGTGTAAATGTAATAAGTTTTTGGGAACAAAAAAGTCTAAAGCCAGGTTCACATTTGTCTGTCGTGTTGTGTTGTGATGCTCTCTGTCGTGATGGCTACTGTTCACATTTGCATGACGTGTTATGACGCATTTTTTCATCAGTTCCATCTTGGCACCCGAAGAGTTCACACGCTCGCAATGTTTTTTCAAGATTCTTCTGATTCCGATTCAGATATTGAAGATATGCACTTATTGACGTTGGCAACGCTTCTAATAAAGCCAAGAAAGAGGAGAATATCCATCGTCCATAGTTCACGTTCAGCTCAGCCGCAAGTTCAGCCGCGTGCACACTATCCTGACGTGACGCTGCACCGCCCCCGCACCTCACCCGTTCTGTCGCAGACCGGGATCGCTTGTGATGCGACACAACATAAGCCGTCACAACACACGGCATCAGAGAAATGTGAACGCAACCGTATTAAATGTTTGAAACCGATACAGTTCTGATGCGTCACAACACAACACGACAGACAAATGTGAATGCGGCTTAAGCGTACGAAAATTCAGAGATAATGGACGTCAAACAACTGTAATAAATTTAAAGGTGAGGTTATTGATATAACATTAGTTTCAAATAACATTTGTAATACCATAACGACATGGCATGTATCCAATGAAATTTCTCTGTCGGATCATAGGTATATATGCTTAAGGCTCAGTACTAACACACCCATAGAAACTGCGCGTAAAAGGAACCCTAGGAACACAGACTGGACATGTTTTAAGACTGACCTGAAAGTAGAACTAGGTGACCCAATAGGTAAGCTCAATTCCATAATAGATATAGAATTTAAAGCGGACAACGTGGTAAGGGCAATTACCAACGCCTGGACCAAGAACTGCTCGGAGAAGAAGGTTGTAACAAAAAAGGTACCATGGTGGAACCCCGAGATTGCAAAACTCAGGGAAGAAACCAGGGCGACCTTTAATGATGCGAAGGCCTCGAGGAACTTCGAGACCTATGCAAAAAAGCTCACAGAATACAGTAAAGCTGTGAGGAAAGCAAAAAGAAAAGCGTGGAGAGGTCACTGCGATCAAATAGGCTCAATACCAGAAGGCATGAGACTTACAAAGGCTCTAGCGACAACCAGATCTGTTCCACTTACCACTATAAGAGGTAAAGACGGGATAATGACAGAGACTGGGCTAGACACATTAAAGGTAATGTGTGACACACACTTTCCAGGCTCTATCATACATAAGGGCATAACCGACGATATCCCCATCGGCGCTGCCGAACAAGTGCTCACCACTACCAGGCACAATTGGGATACCGGCAAAAAGTAGTAGACCATGATAAGATAAAATGGGCTCTGTCCACATTCCGCCCATATAAAGCACCAGGACCAGATGGTGTCTATCCAATACTACTATAAGAAGGCGCCAATGTAATAATACCGCATCTCAGCAGGTTTTACAGAGCGTGCATAGCCTTTGGACACGTGCCGCGTGTATGGAGGCAAGTCAAGGTAATCCCATCAAAACAAAACTTGTAAAAAAACCAAGTCTCGCAACTCCGTTCTTCTACCGTAAAAAGTTGTGAGATCCATGATCCAAGTCGGTTAATTTATTCAGTCCCTACTAAAGAGACCTCCTGTCTTAAGTTATTTATGCCAGTCCTGCGACATCATAGCGTTACAGGAAACATGGTTATTTTCTGAAGAAATTTCATTTCTAAATAGAATACATGATGACTTTAGCTATACGGGGGTATCGGCGATGGATGCAAAAGTAGGTATTCTACGAGGTCGAACGCACGGTAGAGTAGCGTTGCTATGGAGACGTAGTGTTTTTCAAAATGTGATCGTTATTGAGTGCAATAATCCGCGAATTTGTGCTGTCAAGATACAGTTACAAGATCCTTCGATATTAGTGATGTGCGTCTATATGCCCACGGACGAGGCAGTCAATATAGCGGATTTTACGGATGTTCTCAGTTCGTCAGTAAGTGCTATCATAGACAGCTGTAATGTGGACTGTGTATTATGTGTTGGGTGATTATAATACTCACCCTTATGAACGATTTTACTACGAGTTAATGAACTTTTGTACAGATCAATTGTGGTCATGCGTGGACATTGACCATGTTAGGAATATCATCCAATACATACACGTTTGTGAGTGACGCTCATGCGTCTAAGAGATGGCTGGATCACTGTGTGGTGACTAAAGCGGCGGCTAATTCTATTGTATAAAGATATTGTGCAGGCCCTATCGGCATCCTCCGTATTTGGTCGTGTTTTTTTTTTTTTTTTTTTTTTTTTTAATATGAATAGGAAGGCAAACGAGCAAGTGGGTCACCTGATGGTAAGTGATCACCACTGCCCATAGACACCCACAACCCCGGAGGGATTGCAGATGCGTTGCCAACCTAGAGGACTAAGATGCAATGCCTCTTGTGCCCGTAATTTCCCCGGCTGTCTTACTCTCCACACCGGAACACAGCAGTGCAAGCACTGCTACTTAGCGGCAGGATTAGCGAGTAAGATGGTGGTAGCGATCCGGACGAACCTTGCACAAGGCCCTACCACCCGCAAAAAGTTTAAGAAACCGGTTAAAAAAAAGTGGTCGTAGGCTGGAACAAACACGTGGCTGAGGCTCATAGGAGGGCGAAGCTGAGTTTCAACCTGTGGGTGTGTTACGGTAAACCTAATTCAGGTAATGTGTATGAGGAAATGCGTGCGACAAGAAAAATGTTTAAATCGCGCTTAAAATATTGTCAAGATCATGAAGATCAAATTAAAATGGATATTTTAGCATCTTATCATGCAAATAATGGGGGCGTTTACAGGTCACTTCGGATTAACTAAATACCTATTAGCAAAGATGGGACTACATGACAATAACGACAATGATTGTAGAATATGCGGCGAAGAGGTTGAAACAATGGAACACATTATGTGCGAATGTGATGCCCTCGCCAGACTAAGAATGAAACTCTTCGGCATCGGATACCCTGAACCAGGAGATTTCAAGGCACTACCACTACGCCCAATCACCCAATCCATGAATGAGGTGGTAAAAGCGGTGGAATAGTGTGAAGGAGGGGTAATTACACAAAAGATCCACGAATGGGTCGAAGCGTATCCGTAGGGACCCCTAGACTAAGATAAGATAAGATAAGACTGTAATAAATTACATTAAAACTCACAACCAAGTGAAAAACCATGGCCCACCTATATTGTCCAACCCGGAAAAAATGCTATCTATTGAATACTTAACTCAATAATATTTAAATGCAAAAATAGGTAGGTCAGGTTTGTTGCCGATCGACCAACCAACCTTTTTTACTTATTTACTTCTTTGTTTCTATTTTTAAAATTAAAAAATAAGATGGCCTGAAGGGCAAAATACCCGGAAAAAGAAGCTCCGCCCTCGGGTGGAGCTCCCTCGAAAACCAATTGGACGAACTGTAGATGGACCACGGGTCGGGAGCGCAAACTTGTTAGAACGAATTTCGAAATTCTCACAAATTGAGAGCGAATCCGCTAGCCAATCATATTATGAATCCTAATTAAAGTTTATATCGCAATCCATATCTCCACAAGTATCCATATCTCTTATTTAGCCGGCACTAACCATTCTAGCGAAACGAATCATTCCGGGAAATGGGAATGTTTCTAATTACACCCTGTGTATAATTAGCACTAATAAATTATGATGTCAGAGGCTTGAAGGAAGCAAATATTTAATATTCGATAACTTTACAGCGTTTTTTAGTGGTGTACCAAAGAAAATTGCGCGGGGAACCGAGCCCAAGATAGTAGAAAAGTATTTGAAAGTTTTTTGCAATGAGTTTTTACCCTCAAAATGTAGTGTTAAATAACTCCTCATTCACAAATATCCCCACCCTAAACCTAAAATATTCTAGAAATTTTTTGAAAGAAAATATTTTATACATACATTCAGTCACGCCTCTTCCCTATAGGAGTAGGCAGAGACTACTTTGTTCCACTTGCTACGATTATGACATACCTCTTTCGCTTTATCCACATCCATCAATCTCTTCATACCTACATGCTCGCCGGTTTCGGATACTCCTAAACTGCCCTTTTTAAAACGTCTCCTATTTGGCCCCGGAACTTCCGTCTAGGCCTTCCCCTCCCAACGCAACCATTCACACTCCCTAAATAGATCTGTTTGGTTATTAATATTTTTAGAATATAGTAATCACATCTGCAAACCTATCATCTAGTGTTTCGAGTGTTCATGGGTGGTGGTGCTCGCCTACCATCAGGCAACCCACTTGCTCGTTTGCCTTCCTTGTCGTTAAAAAAAACAAGTTTTACTTTATCTAAGGTCTTACCGTTTATTAAGGTTCCTGTTCATTTGTGATTATCTCAACTTTAAGTCGTCATAAACATTTACGTTTTCCTATCCCAGACGAATAAAAGGCAATGCTTACCTACTCATTCAATTCCCCACCATTTCGGGCCATTCAATTCCAGAATCAACCCCTGCAATCATACAAATAACAATCTAATTCACAGGCAATGAAATGAACAGTCCGAATCTATCACTACGCAACAATTTACACGATTTCCCTAGGGCGCTATAAAGTGCCTGATTTACACTCTTAGCATGCATTCCACACTCTATCCACGTAGTGAGTAAGGCATGGGAAACTGGGTAGAATAAAGTGATTTATGAACCCGTCACGGGCGGGTCGGGGGCATTATTTTTTTACATTACCGGGTCAACCTTTGAGCCCCGGACGGTTTGTCTTGGCCGCGCGGGATTGCCGGAATTTTGCGAACAGCTAGCGCATTTTTAAAACCAACTGTGAATACCTTTGAACATGGTAAACACTTTGACTTTTAGTCCCAACTAGCCTAGCTTCGAGATAACTTCCAATTCGTTTTTCAAAGCATTTCCAGACATTTTATTTTTCGGTGAAATATAAAGTTCTCGCTCCCGATGCAGAACTTGATGTCTCGTGGGAACTTCGTAGAATCGATCCTTATTCCTTGTTTACATAATAAAACAAAAGTTTGGGCTGAAAGTTGATGAGCCAGTCAGTCAGTCGGTAGGGACTTTTCTTCGCCTTAATTCTGATTTAGAAAACAACTGGCGATATCTAAAACAATAGAACAAAAATAACAAAAAAACTTAATTGACAACTCCACAAAATTTCAAAAAACACTATGTGGAGCTTACAGATGCCTTCATATCAATTATAACTTCAAATAATTTCCCGTCAGACGGGAAATGAGTTTCGTTTGAGTTGCCGAAATCTTCGAAGTTTAAAGCAAGTCCAACGTTTCGAAAAACGCAACTGAAAGTATTTCGTGCGCCTGTTTGTGCTGTTGCCGCCTGTGTGAATTTATATTATTCTGACTATAAGTCTTGAGTTTATCATAAAATCCGGGTGTATTTGCTAAAGACATCAGTGTTTTAGGTGATGCATTTATAACATTTAGACTGGGCAAGTAAAAAAACCACAACCTGCTTTTAAATAAAGTGTAATCGATTCTACTCTTGATTCTGAAGAAACTGTTTTCAGTGGGTGCTGTAACACGTAGAATATGGCTAGTTCTACAGACAAGGGAATTTGATCCATTTTCGGATTACATTTTTTAACGTTTAGGTATTTCACTAGTTAACAATTAAAATCAACCAAATGTATGTTAATACGGTAATTTTACTTTATGTTTAAATATTTTATCGAATCAGGCTTTATTTTGCGGAGGTCCATTTCCATGAACAAAAAATATTTACCTTGTTACTCGGCTCACGTGCAAGATAATCAAGCCTGTGTGAAATATATATGTTTTCCATGCAAACCCTCCCTCCACTACTGCCAATAAAACACATATAAATCCCACAAATTTAATTATCCCTCTACGGGATCATTATCAAAGTTTAATGAGCAGCATGTGTAACAGTTGTGCTCATTAAACGTGTGTGGTGTAAGGGATAATTAAGTTTGTGGGATTTATGTGTGTTTTATGTGGCAGGAGTGGAGGGAGGGTTGCATGAAAAACATAATAATTATATTATATATTTCACACAGGCTTGGTGATAACCAAGAGATATGCAAGATATTGCACATGAGTAGCGGAGTAGCAAGGTAAATATTTTTGTTCACTTAGTGTTTATACATTAATATTTAGATCTATTCATAACAAATTTATATCTTGTCAGACCTAGTAACATTCGTGTTATGAGGTCTCATTCCGACGCCTTTGTATAAGTACAAACCAGTTTCATCTAAATTCCTACACAGTCACTTATTGTAAGCAATTAACATCACTTGCACCGGAATGATGAAGGACTATACTTGATATTTATTTTACATTTTATAACAATCATATCTACTGTGTAGTGTGCTTATTATGTTGAATTTTTATATGAACATGGGCTTGTTTGTTTACAAAAGCGTTAAAATGGATTGATCGGATTGGAATGCATATCTCTAAATTTAGACGTAAATATAAAGCCCTAGATAACACCAGGTATAAGAAATCATTATCTTTTTGATTCTGTCAATTGTGAAATAAAGTTTTCTTATTTCTCATTCTTACTTATTCTTAAATTACGTAACTTTATCACACAATGAGGTCCTTATAATAAACTAAACCAAAACCAAAAACCAATTATTAATATTATTATCATATAAAATATCATTGTAGTCCTACATACATACATCATACATTATATTATGTAAGACCTAATGTACGACATGATTACTATGCAATAAATGAATTATGAATTACACATAATACACTATTTATAAAGATTTAACTGAAGATGTTATATTCTTCTATTTTGTTTCGTTTGCGAAGCAATTCTAGCAGTTACAGAGAAGCGGGACTTCTTGATACAAATATCCGTCTTTGTGCATGTATTTCAGTGTTTGTCAATTGTATTTGTTTTATGTTTTTTTTGCTCAATAAAGATACGTACATTCAAATATCTCCGTACTTAGTACTTAAGTACTTGTATCTGGAACTCCCAAATTTGATGTACATTTTATAAACCCGTTCGCTAAAAAAGGCCCTTTTGCTGTATTAAAAATTAAAATTAGGTAACTTTTACTGACTTTCTCCTTTATTTAGTAAAAGTTACAAACAATAAAATTGATTGAAATAACTGCTGCAATTCTTCGCGGCATGAAAAGTTGGAAGCCCGTTTTTTGCAAATGGGTTTATTTTGTACGAAATATTTGGTGCTTTGTAAAACTTAAAAAAAACATTTTCAGTTACAAATGAGCGCGACAAATCATGAATTTCATGGTGGGCGGAGCGTCGACGAAGTCAACGTCAAATTTCTTGGCCAAGTAGTCGTACGAGAGCTCGCAAACGGTCTCCCAACCATCCATAGCCGCTGCTTTTTGGCTGCCATGTGCTGTCATCCACGCACCAGTCATCGGGACTTTGTAGGCTATGCACATATTCCTCCTGCAAAGAAGTTCAATGATAAAAACAAGCCAAGTGCTGTATCAGGCTGTCAAACTTACTAACGCTTGTGCTACTTTATGTTGGCAAATCAGCGTTCGCTTTCATAATTACACTTGCCTTCCGTCCGCAGCTTCACCCGCGATAAATTAATTTTCCCGTAGAAAATAGTAGCCTATGTCACTCAGTGATAATGTAGCTTTCTAACGGCAAAAAAATTTTTGAAATCGGTCGAGTAGTTTCGGAGCCTATTCAATTCAAACAAACAAACAAACAAACAAACAATCAAATCTTTCCTCTTTATAATATTAGTATAGACTAGCCTTCCGTCTGCAGCTTCGCCCGCGATAAATTAATTTTCCCGTAGGAAAAGGTATTTTCCCGCGGTAAAAAGTAGCTTATGTCACTCAGTGATAATGTAGCTTTCTAACGGCAAAAGAATTTTTGAAATCGGTTCAGTAGTTTCGGAGCCTATTCAATTCAAACAAACAAACAATCAAATCTTTCCTCTTTATAATATTAAGTATAGAAGTATAGATAACATATTTTCTTCGTTAAATATAGGTAAGTGCGGCCTACACACCCAATAAACAGAATATAAATTATGATTAATGGCATTACTTTGTATTTATTTATCGCATCAATATTTGCAGTTAACACACACAGAGAAAACAATTGTCATCGCCACAAACACAGGCAGGGAACATTTTATAACATGGCAAGACCTAGGACCTAGGCCACGATTAGCAAGATTGTGGGCGTATAGTTGGCAAAATATGGAATCAAAATAGTGATGGGCTGCTAGCCGCATCGCCTATAACATGATTCCTATTCCTATATTTTCGCCCATTCCCTCGATGGGATTGTACCATCTGCGCGGGAAATGAAGCAACTGGTACATTCTATGTTTTTTCTTCAGTCCCAGACCAGCATGGAACATTTTATAAATAAGTCTTTAATCTAAATTTATTTATTTCCTGCAAACAGCCTAAGACCTATGATAATTATTGACAGTAATGGTACAAATGAAACTGGAATGCTGAATTTCCGCCGGCGTTGTCCAAGAATCTAGGATCCCGTGTAATTGAATGAATCTTCACTTTAAGAATATCATCGTACTTCACTGCACCTTAATACTTACCGTGCTTTTAAAAATTGGTCGGCAATACCCAATCGTCTGTAGTCGGGGACAATAAATCCGCCTTCGTCGTCGAAGAAAATGTCAAGTTTAAACTCCTCTATGGGATTGTACGCCTTTTCCATTTCGTGAAGAATCTCAACTAACTTTTGCTCGCATATTCCTATCTCTGGCTTGTTGAGCATCTGTGACATAAAAATTAACACGCTAAAGAGTCATCATCACTATCATCCTGTGGTCCATGGTCAGGGACGTAGGGCTCTCAGTATATTTTTTCACTTGGGACTATCCCAGGGTTATCCTAAAGAGTAATGACATAAAAACCGACAGTTTTTTTTAAATTATTATCAAACATTAAGTAGAAACGAAGAGATATAATCAATTTGCATAGACACATATCAGGGAGGAGTTCTCCCGTTATTGGTCGGTCTATTTAGTATGTAAATCAAATTGAACCCAAAAGGTTTATTTTGAAAATAGGCACGCCTAAAGAAATTATGTAGGCCCAACAACTTTCTGACACTAAGTTTTCTGGGGTGTGACTCTCTAATCGAAACTAGTAAAAGTAATCAATGCTCTTGACAGACGATCATGACTCGACCTATTCTTTCGAAGACGTAACACTAACTCAGGTTTCTTCTGTGTATTGTCGTCAATCGCGGAACGCCAAATGGCAAAACACCCTATAAATGTGTAATGATTTCAATTGTTATTTTGTCTGTTACATTAGCATTGACAAGATAAATGTTGAAACTGTACCTTTAAATATTTAATTTCGATCCATGCATTGTTCTTACTCAGACGCATCATGGAGAGTCCCATTATATCCTTGACATCATCCGTCTCGTCGGAGCAGCAGATAACAGTACGACATAATGGATCTCGAAGGACGTCATTGTAATATTGACATATTTTTTGAACTACCGTCGCGTCGAGATGAGCGTCTGTCAAAATTACAGTAATTTATTTATTTATTTATTTATTTAATTGAGGTGTTCTACAGCGTTACAATCATACTTATTCTAGTTTACAATGCGAATCTTAAGGCCAATAACAGAACTCCCTAACTGGTACAATCATTTGCCTGGGTGGGAAAATATAATTTGATACAACGAACATTTTCAGAGAAGGGAAAGAAAATAAAATAAAAACAAAACATGCAAACGCGCGCGCGCGCGCGCGTGTGTGTGTGTGTGTGTGTGCGTGTGTGTGTGTGTGTGTGTGTGTGTGTGTGTGTGTGTGTGTGTGTGTTACCAGGAAATATTATTCTCTATCAGGTGCTTGAACATAAATACAGTTAAATTCATGTTAAACTTCCACGCTGCTCTGGGAGTAAAGAAAAAACGTAGAATGTATTCAGTTACTAGTATCGTGGAGATGATAAAAGCCCATCGAGGGAATGGCCGAGAGTCTTAGGCGATTCGGCTAGCAACTATATTTTGATTCCCCTTTCCACCTATACACCCATAATCATGCTAATCGTGGCCTTTAGGTGTTTTTACCTTAGGCTCTGTCTACCCCTTAAGGGATATAGACGTGATTTGTGTGTATGTGTATATTAAATTTGATACATTTAAAGCTGAAAAAGATAGCCTTGTGGTTAGTGACCCTGACTATGAAGCTATAATAAGTCCTGGGTTCGAATCCAGGTAGGGGAAGTCAGTTGTATGATGAATACGAATGTTTGTGCCCAAGTCATGGATGTTGTATGTACCTATTTATTTACATTATATAAGTATGTTTATCCGGTACCAACCCATAGTACAAGCTTTGCTTAGTTTGGGGCCGATTGACCCACGGTGTAATTTGTCCCAAGATATACAAGATAAAACATGGAACTTGCCTCAAAAGAAAGTGTGTTTTTATATTAAAGAAATTGAAGGATTGGTTTAGCCCCACTACCGGCAACCAGATTTGTGTTTACTTTCGTGATTGATATCATAAAGAAATTATTATAGTTAACTAGCGACCCGCCCCGGCTTCGCACGGTATATTATGCATGAATTATACATATAAACCTTCCTCTTGAATCACTCTATCTATTAAAAAAAACCGCATCAAAATCCGTTGTGTGGTTTTGAAGATATAAGCATACATAGGGACATAGGGACACAGAAACAGAGAAAGCGACTTTATTTTATACTATGTAGTGATTTTATGCTGCCTCAAAAAAGGTTTACCTACTATACTATAAAATGTCTACCGGATTATGTACTGACCCCAATTTTATCAACTCGACAATTATCAGTGAAGCCATTAGGCGTACATTCTTGTAGAATTTGTAATTTAAGTAGAATTGTCACTGGGGACCGACAATTGTCGCATTGGTGACTAAATAGAGGACATGTGACAATTCGAAATGCAATGATCATTCTATATGAAGCCAACCGGCGAAGCCTCTCGTCGAGTTTGTAATGTTAACAAAATTGTCACATGTTGCCGACAATTGTCGCATTGGTGAAATAGAGACCAGGTGGCTGACAGGTAGACATTGTCCCTCAAAAACGCGCCGATAACGAGTCCAAATTGATTGAGGCTCTCGACTCTCACAAAATATGCCCACTACCTCAATATCGGTCTGTGTATGAAAAGTATGATTTACTTGGTTGAATTACTCACCCACTGCTTTATAAACAATTTCTTCTCGTAAAAAAATGTCTATTATCAAGTCCAGAGCATCTTCTAAGCGATCCGCAGGGAGGTCTTGTATCCTCAATTTCATCACCTCTCCATTTTTCCCTGTTCTTTCAAATCTTGACCACACTTTTTCAGAAGGCATCATTGTTCCTGGTAATATAAAGCAAGATCAAAATTAATGTTTAGTACCTATTTCATCAGGCGTTTAACGAGTACGTGGGTAGAATTGTTTTAGTTGATCAATTTGTTTATCAAAATTTTATTACTTGACTTCAAAACAGGGGAGTTTCTCAAATCGACTTCGTTTTCTTATGTATCACGAGCGTCGATAGTTTCACTGACTGCGAATGATTCTTCAGACTTTATGCACTTCGTCTAATTGACTGCTCAAGCGTAAAAACTGGTCAAGTGCAAATGGACTCCCTTCGGCCGGAGGATACTTGGATATGGGATAAAATATATTTATTGAGTAAAAGTAGTAAGAACATTCAGAGGTAGGCTGCTTCATTGAAGATTAGTATGGTGTTTGTTGCGTGCAGGGTCGCATCGTCGCTGGAGTCAAAAAGTTGACTTGAATTTAAGTCGTGTGCCGCGGATGCTCATGTTTGTGCCACGGATTATTGATTCTTGTAAATTCTTTGATAATTTGCAAAACAACAGGTTTAAAATCATTTAAAAAAAAAATTACATCTTAAATACCTATTGGGTCTATCTCCTAATACACCATTAGGATGTGCTAGCGAACAGTCCTCCACAATCGCCGAGCTATTGCTAGGTAGGAAGTATCATAGAATGGCTTATGGGGTTGTGATGCCATGGACCGGATTACCGGGCTATGGAGTTACACCTACAATATCTAAAAAGCTTGAAGTAGAGGGTAACTCACCTCCCACTGAATGGGTCACTCAAACTGCTGCCCACTCAGGGCAACGAGGTAGCAACATTCGTGTTAGTAGCTAAGCGTGGAGAAGCTCCTAGACTTTGAACTACCATCGCTTGGTCCTTGTAAAGAGTTGGATCAGGTGCCAACTTGCCACTTATGTCAACACATCCATCCTTTGAACATTTACTAGAGACGGGGTGGATGTATGTATAAGCGCATGTGTGAATTATTTATATACTTACAGTTAGAGGCTCATCGACTCCACTGGAGAATCTTTGAGTCTACCCCGCGGGACTCCCTAATTAATATTGTTTTTTTTTATTATTTGTTTCTCTTTATAGTCGCGTTGCTACACGCGTGACTTGCACGTTGAAATTGAAGACCAGACCAATAAAATATGATATTAAATATGCATTTCCCACTCAACAATAACCTCAATTTAAGCGCAACTAAGTAAATTTACTTCACAGAAGGTAAAATTTGGAATGAATAAATTATTAACGCATATACTATGACATTTCTCGGGTACATGTGCAAAATATGTGTAAACATTAACATGGTGTTAACTAGCGACCCGCCCGGCGTGGCATGGTTTATTATACCTGTTGTTGTCTCGTCCTCGATGATGAGGAATTAACTAAGGTAGTAGTACATTTCCAGGTTACCTGAGGGCGTCACATAATTTTAAATCTAAAAAAAAAAACTTCTCTGGAACGCTCCCGACTCTAGCCGCTTCATACTCTTATCTATGGACGTCATTCGTTTTTTATGTCACTTGAAGGCGTCACGACGTTCCCGAACTTATTTAGATAAAAGTGTATAAAAACAACAAGAAGTGATAAAAAACATGGGAAAACGGAAGGCGAAGGATTTGGATCGAGAACTAAGAAGACTTCGAAAGAAGCTCGATAAATTGGCGAACCAGAAGACTACAAATGGTCAGTTGGCGGCAAACGGTTTTTTTTTTTTTATATTTTTTTCTCTTTCTTTTGTTTTCATTGCAAGAAAAATGGTATTTTCTCTGCGTAAATACTTATATTTAATGTTAGAACAGTTGTTGCTATACTGATACGAGTATCGAACAACTATATAACAACATACCACGCCGCCGAAAACTGGTTCGTACCGGTACCGGTGTATTTGCCGTAATGAATGTTATTGGATTGTTGCTATACTTTTGGAGTATCGAACAACTAAAATAAATAGATAATTGCTGCTATACCACAAGGGTATCGAGCAATCAAGATTAAAATATGATCAAATACTTAAATAGTTGCTGCTATACCACAAGGGTATCGAGCAATCAAGATTAAAATATGAATAGATTGTGCACCACTTAGTTGTTGCTATACTGCAAGAGTATCGAATAACTATCTCGAAAATAATTGTTATTTTCTTTGCACACTTACTCTAAAGATGAAGATAAGGTAATGGCAAAATATAAAATCTGTTTTATTTAATTTTTCTCAATACAGAACGGACACGGGATAAGTCCCCAAGCAATCCTCCGGAGACCAGGTCTCCGGAGCCTTTGACTCCACCACCAGTAGTGGAAAACGAACATGTGGAACCTGAAATTGTGAGCCCTGCAGAACCTGAAATTGACAGTGATATTCTGACAGCCATGGGGATAATTGAGGAGGACCCAATTAATGGTCCCCCAATACATAAAGAGATTGCCCAACGTTGGGCATCATTATTAACTAAGGGACTTAGGAAAGAAGACAAAACAGAACTCACAAAACAATACAGTCCATTTAGTAATGTACCAGCAATGATACCACCAAAATTGAATCCAGAGCTGGCGGCAGCTGTGACTGAGCCAGTAAAGAAAAGGGATAAGGTAATCGAAAATAAACAAAAAGAAATAGCATTTGCCTTGTCTGCCATTGGGTTGGGGCTGCAATGTTTTCTTACTAAAGGTAGTAAGGTTGATGGCATCAAACATTTCAATGATGCGGCAAAAATGATGTGTGACATTTTCCATGGGGAGACAGCAAGCCGTAGATATCTCATTCAAAAGGTCATAAACAAGGAGATGAAAGGATCTCTTCTAGAAGAAGCGAATGAATTCCTTTTTGGGAATACATTGGCCGAACGAATAAAAACTACAAAAGCGGTGCAAAAATCTGCACAAGAACTTGCAAATAAGAATGCATTCAAACCTAATAATAACAAGACAAGCACAAACAAGTCTTTAAACTGGCGGGCCCCTCCTCAGCCCAGCTTCAAGCAAAACCGGCAGAGCAACACCAACAAGCAGAGCAGCGGAGGGGTGAAGAAGAGGGTGATACGCCAGGATTTCAAGAAGGGACAGCCGAAGCATTATCATCACCACAGCCAACGAAAATAAACCATCAGGTGGGCAGATTGCCTTTTTTTATTAAAAAATGGCAAGCTATAACTGAAGACCCAGTGATTTTATCTTGGGTTTCAGGATATGTCATTGAATTTATTGATAAGCCAGTCCAAATAATGGCTCCTAAGAATGATAATTTTTCTCACTCTGAAAGAATTCTCATTGAAAAGGAAATCAATAACTTACTTAGTATTAATGCTATTGAAATTTGTACACCAAGCACGGGACAGTTTTGCTCCCCTATCATTTTAGTAAAGAAACCTAATAAAGAATATAGATTCATACTTAATCTTAAAAAACTCAACAAGTTCATGTCCCCTGACCATTTTAAGCTAGAAGATTACCGTACCGTATGCAAGCTACTTCAAAATGGCAACTATTTAGCATCCATTGATTTAAAAAATGCTTATTATATGGTAAACATACATAATGATTCCAGAAAATATCTACGCTTCTTTTTCAATGGGAAATTATATCAATTTACAGTCCTACCTTTTGGTCTCTGCTCTGCACCCCTGTTATTTACTAAAATATTTAAACCCATTCTTGCCATGCTTCGACAAAATGGTTTGAAGGTGGTCCAATACCTTGATGACACCTGCATTATTGCAGACTCATATTCAGAGTGCTCAAAGGCTGTAAATCACGTGCTTACTCTTTTTGAAACCTTAGGTTTCCTAGTTAACTATACAAAATGCAGTCTTATACCAAAACAAAAATGTAAATTTTTAGGTTTAATCTTTAATACAAAAGAAATGAATATTTCAATTGACCAAGATAAAAGGCAAAGATGTCTAGATTTACTTTCAAAACTTAAATATAAATTGACAATTCGTTTTTTAGCTCAGGTCCTAGGGACCTTAGTCTCAGTCTGTCCAGCCATTAAATATGGCATGCTATATACTAAACATATGGAAAGAATAAAATTTTTAGCGCTCAAAGATAATAATGACAATTTCGAAACAAAAATATCCCTGCCTGATTCATGTAATGGTGACATTATTTGGTGGCAGACCAATCTAAAATCAGCAGTTTGTCCTATACGTAAGAATAAATATACAATAGAGATTGAGACAGATGCATCTTTAAAAGGTTGGGGTGCCCGATGTGGTAACAAAACAGCTGGTGGTCCATGGACCAAAGAAGAAGCAAAACTTCATATCAATATGTTAGAGCTACATGCAGCTTTTTTAGGATTGAAAAGTTTTGCCAAAGATCTATATGATTGTGAAATCTTGTTGAGAATTGACAACACAACTGCCATTTCTTATATAAATCGCTTAGGTGGAATCCAGCATCAACATCTACATGCTGTTGCAAAATCAATATGGCAGTGGTGTGAGTCACAAAACATATGGATATTTGCTTCTTATATTAACACAAAGGCCAATGTTGTTGCAGATTTTCTATCTCGAAAAGACATAGGACATACAGAATGGGAGCTTGGTCACAGATACTTTCGTAAAATAGTTTCTATGTTTGGAACACCAGAGATAGATTTGTTTGCATCACGGACCAACACAAAATGTGAAAAATATGTCTCATGGCACCCTGATCCGGATGCATACAAGGTTGATGCATTTACATTTTGTTGGTCCAATATATATTTCTATGCCTTCCCCCCCTTTTCAATGGTTTCCAAAACAATAGAAAAGATCATTGTTGATAAAAGTAGTGGTATTGTGGTTGCACCAGATTGGCCAACACAACCATGGTACCCACTTTATCAAAAACTGTTGGTAAAAGAACCACTTTTGTTTGAACCTCACGAAAAATTACTTACTTTGTGCAATTCCAGAACAGTTCATCCTCTTCATGGGAGTCTAACATTGATGGCAGGGCTGCTCTCCGGCACAGCTTCCTAGCTACAGGAATAAGCGAAGATACCGCAAACATTATGCTCAGCTCTGTCTCCAACAGCACACTAAAGCAGTATTCACCTTGTATCAGAGACTGGATTAAATACTGTCATACAAACCAGATAAATATTCTAAAAGCTAGTGTGCCACAAGTTATGGAATATCTTACAAAAAAATTTAATGAAGGTATGTCTTATGGCAGTCTAAACTCTACAAGGTCAGCCCTTTCATTATTACTAGGCTCTCATATTGGAATTGACTCTAATATTAAGAGACTTTTTCGAGGATTTTTTAAGTTAAGACCATGTCACCCTAAATATGACTATACCTGGGATGTGTCTGTTGTATTAAATTATATAGAAAATAAGTATATAGATGTTACTAACTTGGAAATCTGTTCAAAAAAGACTGTTACACTATTAGTTTTAGCTACAGGCCATAGAGCCCAAACTATTTGTGCCATTGATATAAATAATATTAAAATAGACTCAGATGTGATATACATTAAGGTACATAAGCTACTAAAAACGTCTGCTGTTAATAGACTGCAACCCTTCATTAGGTTGCCATTCTTTAAGAATAGACCTCTTATTTGCCCAGCACAAGCTGTGATAGATTATATTAGTATAACTAAAGATATAAGAGGAAATACTCAGAATTTATTTTTGTCTTTTAAAAAACCTCACAAACCTATTGCTGTCAGTACAATTAGTCGTTGGATTAAGTCAGTGCTATTAGAAAGCGGCATAGACATGAACACCTTCTCTGCTCACAGTACGAGGCATGCATCAACATCTGCAGCCTTGCAGAGAGGCGTCTCGATTGACGAGATACGAAGAACGGCAGGTTGGACTGACAGCTCTAATTGTTTTGCCAGGTTTTATAATCGCCCCGTGCGTAGTGTCGGCTTCGTAGAAGCAGTTTTTTCTTAATAATTACAAAGGTGTTTTTTTTTTTTTTTTTTTTGTTGATTTAATGCTTAAGTGCAACTTAACATTAATAAATATCTGATTATACAAATGTCTTTAAACATCTACCTTAGTTAATTCCTCATCATCGAGGACGAGACAACAACAGGTATAATTGAACAATCAAACTAGCTTACCTGTAAGCGACGTTCGATTGAGATTATCCCTGTTGTTGTCTCGTCCGAAGATGATGAGTCCCGCCCACCCTTTCTGTTACAGATAACTCTGAACAGCCCCAGGTGGTTGTATCAATCAGATATCTTGTCTGATAACTAAATGACGTCCATAGATAAGAGTATGAAGCGGCTAGAGTCGGGAGCGTTCCAGAGAAGTTTTTTTTTTTTAGATTTAAAATTATGTGACGCCCTCAGGTAACCTGGAAATGTACTACTACCTTAGTTAATTCCTCATCATCTTCGGACGAGACAACAACAGGGATAATCTCAATCGAACGTCGCTTACAGGTAAGCTAGTTTGATTGTTCAATTAAGATATACGTATAAATCTTCTTCTAGAGTCACTCTATCTAACCAATATTAATAAAAATAATAGTAACCTAGTAGCCAAGATTATTCACAACCAACTTGCTCCTCCTTATATCCTTGTTGACACCGAGGTGCCGTGTTGTAACAAGTACACACCCGCGCCCGTTCTCGAAAATGGTCGTGTCACGCTCTACTGGGATATATCTGTTATCACGGACAGATCTTGTTGCCAATAAGCCTGATATTGTGCTAACGGACCTATCCCTGTGCTGGGCAGTGCTTATTGACATCACCATACCCCATATAAAGAACCTCGTGATAGCCGAGAAGATCAATCTCCAGAAAGTACCCTGACTTGGTTCACGAGGTACCACCTAAAGGCCACGTTTAGCATGATTGTGGGCGTATAGGTTGAAAGTGAGGGGTCGCTAGCCGCATCGCTTATAACATGATTTACGTCGATTTCCTCGATGGGCTTTTATCTTTTTCTTTTCATAGCAAAAACTGTTCAGCATAATTTAATTGAATTATCATTATAATAAATATTGTTATTGAAAAATGTTGATGATATTTTTTTGTAAACAAGTAGGGTTGAATAAGCCCTAAAGTTGTGATTTTCGACGAATCGTGTTATACAGATCGACAGAGCCCAAAACTCCGAGAAAAACTATTTTAAACAACTTCTTCCAAAGAGGCTTCAGACTGAATACTATGCCACTTATAGTGTCTTAAGTGTAGTAAACATTATAAATGTATCTTAGTTACAAAACATGAATGTTTTGTGATAGACATGTACTAACATTGATGAGATAACACTGTAACCAGCTTCAGCTAATCCTAATCGTTTGTTTGGAAAGAGATTCAAAACTAAAACCTGACTGCTATAAGTTTTGAAGTAAGAAAATATTTATTACTTATTCGGTTTTTTTTAAGGCATACACCATGCGCTTACAATTACGACTACCTACGATTTCCTTAAAAAACCTGCAGAGTGTTGTTAAACCAGCGTACTATTGTACACGTACGTTTTAATGTTTACAGAATAATAAAACCTCATTGCCAACGAAATGTAAAATTATATGCAAGACAACGGGTATCAAAATGCGACCACAAAATTTGTTTTACGATCCCTGGAAATGAGGTTACTGCGTAGCACTCTTGAGTCATTTGATTAACACCGGCGACCATACAACACTAGCTCCATGATCGAATACACCGAAATCAAGATTTTTCCATTCTGCGACGGCACGACGTGACATGAGAATTTCTATCTCACTCTCAAGCACAAATGAACACATGGAAAAGTCATGTCATGCAAAGTTAAGGCCCCTAGTAGTAGATACTATAGATAATTCATAGGTTGCTAGTGTATGAATAAGCCGATGTAACTTTTGTCGCTCAATATCTACGTCCATTTCTTCCTGGGAACCAAAAAAGGACATTTTAAGTAGTCTGTACTCATAGTCTGCATTTTAGAACTTGTTTCTAAATAAAAAAACTCCTGTTGTGAAGGTGACTTTAAACTACAATGTCAGCATAAAGTTTACACTAGTAAGGACATGCGTTTTGAATTACACCGAAGGGCAGCCCACAGAGTCTTGCGAAGCAACAGAATTCATCCCTAGTATGGCAAAAGTGGAAGCTGTAGCTGGCTTTAGTAATCTTTGAGCATTGCATCGTAAACGTCAGCATAAGTTTTTGTTATGACTATGACTGACATCTATACGTCGATTAGAGAGATTACTGGATGTTTTTTTTATATCTTTTATTGATAGAAAAGGAAAGAAAGAAAATAGGTTTTAGTCGCTGAGCGACGATGTCAGCCTCGTTAGATTTACAAACTTATTGTCTACAGTTAACTAGTTGTAATATCATGCAAAATAGTTTTAAAGCTAGTTTAGACGTCGGATTTGACAGGATGATGTTACATTTACCAATATCCCTTAAACTAATACCGGCGTCCAATTCGATCGCTCTGCGGTCCGCGGTACTGGATGATTCTTACAGCAGTTTCCCGAAAACCAAATTCTAAGAGTAGATAGATTTTAAAAAGTTATTAGTACGTTGTCTGGCAGCCGGCGTCGGGTTGTATCATTCATCCATTGTTTTCTTTGCGGACGGTGGCTACGGGCAGATGGTTGCCAGTCGTTACCCGCGCCGTTTTATTTTCCCGAATAAACTGATTCCGTGCCTTTGTGTAAAACCAAACGTATACATTTCTGTAATGATGTCTAATAGCGAGTCTACACGACTAACCCCCTTATTCATAAACGCTCTATAGGATTCTGCTAACTTAGCAATCATTTTGTCCTTGAATGAATGAATGAATGAAGGAAATTTATTGCGTATTGAATTAAGGTTTCAGATTGCAGGTACAGTTGCTTAAATATGAAAAAGTTTCACTTAATCCTACCTTTACATGTGTACACGCTTTTTTTAATATAATAAATTTAAAACAATTATTTATAAATTAACATTATCAGATAGGAAATCTCTTACACTATAATAACATTTGTTCAAAAGCCATTGTTTCGTCAGTTCATTGAATGTTTTTAAGTCGCTGTCTTTAAATGCGTCCGGTAGCTTATATATGTTAATACACATCATATAGGTATTTTTGGAAGATAGTTTGAGTCTTTTCAAAGGCTTATGGATTTCTCACTTTGACGTTTACCTTTCACAGATAAGGACAAACGGTTGCTAAGTTGGCAGAAGCCTATAGAGCGCTTATGAATAAGAGGGATAGACTATAATCTGCGCTACACAGTAGGTACACTGCGGTGACTTTTGAAACGCTAGATGTGTTATCTGAAGACCGAAGACGAATAAAATATAGACGTTTGGATTCCTGTCTCGACCATCTGTCTCTTTTTCTCTTTTGCGAGCCATTCCTGTCTAACAACTGCTTCATTTTCTGGTAGGACACCTCAATCTTCTCCTTAATTTACTGAATACTTTTACTTGGTCCGTTTGATGAAGACTTGATGATTCACCATACTGTTCAACAAGACATTCCGACTATCGACTAAATGTTTGACAGAGGGGCCTGTATGGTGTGACATTACAGTAGTACGGATTTTGTACAGATTTGATCCATACAAGGTGTCATAAAATCATTGCGGATTTTTCGACATGTTAATTTATCTAAACGTCCTTCTAATTTGGGCTTAAAATAATGGCCGAAAATCTTAGGGACTATGTTATATAGGCGATGTGACTAGCAACCCATCACTGTTTTGATTCCGCTTTCCTCCCATATGCCCACAGCCATGCTAAACGTGGTCTTTAGGTCTTGTTACCTTAGGCTTGACTTATGTATGTGTCCTTCAAAAAAAATCAGTTTTTTTTACTATATATGTTTATCCATGTAGATGATAAGGTTTGAAGGAATTTGCTATATTAATTTATTATTTTGTTGTAAACAGTGACGATCCCTATCTGAGAATTAATTTAATTACGCCTGTTTTGTTCTTATTATTTTTGAGTTTAGAATTTTTGTAATATTCAATTGATTTTTATTATTTTATTTCATTAAATGAATAAACAATCTAAATCTAAATCGAAATCTGAAACTAATAAAGTGGTTACCAGCGTATTTAATTTTAGGCAAATTTGCTCAAATCTTAAAAGATTAATATTACAAACATAAAAAATCAACTTAGTTCGTGAAGTAAAATTCTGATTCCTTGGCAATCCACTTTTAATACTGTAATTAAGCGAAAATACCTTGTTAACAACCTCTTGGAAATTCTGGCGTGATCCCTTTCAGGATTTCGATGAAGTTTTAATGTGAAATAGCGAAGGTTCATTTTTACCGCAAAATGTTTTCAGTTTAAGAATGCCAAGGAAATTCTTTTTTGCCCAATATTCTTTGAGCTATAGACTTTTTCACGCCACTGCTCGGAAATGTGGCAAAAGATGGTCAGTAATGGGGCCCCAAAACAAAGTATAGTTGTAGGTTGAATGAACAGGCCAACAATAACATTGTTGGACAGTTTCAAAGACCAAGTCGTCCAATCACATCGGCGTGCTGATCCCTGATTCCACCAATCAGAACACAATTTGTGATGCTATTACACAAAATCGACCAATCAGAACACGTCGCGTGCTTCATATTATTTTTTTTCAAGGTTTATCCCATCAGGGAGAGGCAAAGGAAACTAGGTCCATACAGCCACGCCTGATGTAAATTGTTTTGTCTTTAATGTTTAAGTCCTGTCTTAAAGTCAGAGTCGTCAGTCCGTCCTTGTCACGTCATATTAAAACTATAAGCGATTATGGGTGTGTTTAATAAGCACTTCGAAGCGCTTTGCTTAATAAAATAACATAACAAAAAAAGCCTTTGCGTGACTGGCCACTAGAGCGCTCTCGTTTTTTTTTCTTTAAAGTAAAATTTGGCGGGAGAGTGAAACTTTACTGTTGTATTTACGTTCATGTTTTTTATTTCCTCGCAGTAGTCGTGAAAAGCACTATGTAATGTCTCGGCCAAAAGTGCAATAGATGGACTCGTCTCTCTTCGAGGGCCTCACCTGCGGCTCGGCCCTCGAACTCCCTCGTCCATCTATTGCTCACTTTCCAGCCTCTACAACAATGTACTATTTCACGCCACTGCTCGGAAATGTGGCAAAAGATGGTCAGTAATGGGGCCCCAAAACAAAGTATAGTTGTAGGTTGAATGAACAGGCCAACAATAACATTGTTGGACAGTTTCAAAGACCAAGTCGTCCAATCACATCGGCGTGTTGATCCCTGATTCCACCAATCAGAACACAATTTGTGATGCTATTACACAAAATCGACCAATCAGAACACGTCGCGTGCTTCATATTATTTTTTTTCAAGGTTTATCCCATCAGGGAGAGGCAAAGGAAACTAGTTCCATACAGCCACGCCTGATGTAAATTGTTTTGTCTTTAATGTTTAAGTCCTGTCTTAAAGTCAGAGTCGTCAGTCCGTCCTTGTCACGTCATATTAAAACTATAAGCGATTATGGGTGTGTTTAATAAGCACTTCGAAGCGCTTTGCTTAATAAAATAACATAACAAAAAAAGCCTTTGCGTGACTGGCCACTAGAGCGCTCTCGTTTTTTTTTCTTTAAAGTAAAATTTGGCGGGAGAGTGAAACTTTACTGTTGTATTTACGTTCATGTTTTTTATTTCCTCGCAGTAGTCGTGAAAAGCACTATGTAATGTCTCGGCCAAAAGTGCAATAGATGGACTCGTCTCTCTTCGAGGGCCTCACCTGCGGCTCGGCCCTCGAACTCCCTCGTCCATCTATTGCTCACTTTCCAGCCTCTACAACAATGTACTATTTCACGCCACTGCTCGGAAATGTGGCAAAAGATGGTCAGTAATGGGGCCCCAAAACAAAGTATAGTTGTAGGTTGAATGAACAGGCCAACAATAACATTGTTGGACAGTTTCAAAGACCAAGTCGTCCAATCACATCGGCGTGCTGATCCCTGATTCCACCAATCAGAACACAATTTGTGATGCTATTACACAAAATCGACCAATCAGAACACGTCGCGTGCTTCATATTATTTTTTTTCAAGGTTTATCCCATCAGGGAGAGGCAAAGGAAACTAGGTCCATACAGCCACGCCTGATGTAAATTGTTTTGTCTTTAATGTTTAAGTCCTGTCTTAAAGTCAGAGTCGTCAGTCCGTCCTTGTCACGTCATATTAAAACTATAAGCGATTATGGGTGTGTTTAATAAGCACTTCGAAGCGCTTTGCTTAATAAAATAACATAACAAAAAAAGCCTTTGCGTGACTGGCCACTAGAGCGCTCTCGTTTTTTTTTCTTTAAAGTAAAATTTGGCGGGAGAGTGAAACTTTACTGTTGTATTTACGTTCATGTTTTTTATTTCCTCGCAGTAGTCGTGAAAAGCACTATGTAATGTCTCGGCCAAAAGTGCAATAGATGGACTCGTCTCTCTTCGAGGGCCTCACCTGCGGCTCGGCCCTCGAACTCCCTCGTCCATCTATTGCTCACTTTCCAGCCTCTACAACAATGTACTATTATTAAAGAAACTTGCATTCAACATTGTCAAACGTTGTGTATTTCGAACCATTACGCATTTCAAACTTTTTTTAAGACATTGTGTAGTACCCATTATTTATTTTATTGCAGGAAAAAAATTGTATAATAGCTCTTACATGCCCTTCAACACTAAGTAAGTGAACTTGGCATTAAATTAAGTTATTTTTTCAACAATGTTGCCATTATACAAACACAAGTTTAGTGTCAATTAGGTATTTATAGATACAACTCAAACCACTTACAAACTTTCGTAAATGTAAAATATATTATGTACAAAGCCGTTTACGTTATTTATGGTTTTACCCGACCGCGGCAAAGCCCGAAAAGAGGGTTATTACACTCGCGTCATTTGTTATACACAGCACAGGTCTGTACGAGTCCAGTGATTATAATTTCGGTCCGCTCGAATAGCTACAAGTCGTTAATTCATATTTTAGTGTGAATTTCTAGTGGCTCATATATTCAAAACGAATTAATAAATGAATTAATAAACCTTTACTATAAACGTACCTACAATTAGACACGCGAAACCATTTGGAGTCGAACTTAAGCCTACGTAATTATTAAGTTAATCCGGGGGAGATGCTATCCGTCCTCTTCTGGCTTACAGATGTTCTTTCGATAGACAGAGATGGAAAAGGTACTGAGTGTTAAATATTAAATTGTATAGCAGTCGATGGGACATTAACAAGGTTCACTAAAAGGGTCCATTGATGAATGGTAAGGCTGGTGCCGTGACAAAGTAGGTAACTGTTTGGGTTGGAAGTCTGTTACCTAAGTAGCCTTTTAGACCTAAACTAATAACTTATGGCTTAAGTGCTGCCAGTTACTAACCGAAGTTGCTAAAAGTTTAGTCAGTTACAGTGACAGAATATGGTCTCTTAAATTATTCCGAAATCAACAGGAGGTACCGCTAGCTTGAATGAACACAAAGATTTTTCATTGAAATTTTTGATTAAAAATTTAGTCCCACCTTGGACTCGGTTCTCTTTGAACACTGGGGCCTTACCATGAGATCTTAGCGCGATTCACTTCCGAGTCAGTTTAGATTCACTCGCTGTCAGACCCATACGAAAAATGAGCTAAAACCTGAACTGAATCGCATTAAGACGCTATGGTACCCCCCTGATCATATGAAAACGTTGTCGACTACGATTCAAAAATCCTGTAAAACATTTACAGGGTCACTAAGACCAAGTAACTCAATAACCTCCTGAAACATGCCGAACAATTTTAGGAGACTTTGTTGAAACTCTTTAAGCATCAAGACACAAGAAAAGTAAAAACGTGAGCATCAGTGACCAAGTCATTAAAATAACTGTGATAAATAGTTGTTTTAATGATGTTATAAAACCATCGATACATAGTCGCGAGTAGCAAGGCCGTGGTTTATTTGTTCCCAGTGCATTAATTCTAACAAACAATTTAAGAACCACAAACCTTAAGGAAGCCGGTTTCGATACAACGCTGTGAAGAGTCCGTAGAGTCTTTGATAGCTACCGCCACTGATTTTTTAAAGGTTCTGACACTCGCGAAGAACGTCCGTAATAATTATCTACACTAACGACTTTACACCAAAAAATTTAATTATTAGACCTAGAAATTTTCTAGCACGAACGTTAGTTAGTGTTTGACACAAGAATAACCTCAACGATCCTGTTATCGATACTTAATTCTGTAAGTACTATCGAACAAATTGATTCCTGGCCCACTTGTGCAAACCAGCAGTAAATGTCACAATGGCGTTAGGTACATTAAATTGACAAGGAAAATCATATGACGTTTTCTGTGCAACAACAATCATGCTAAACGTGGACTTGTTACCTTAGGCTCTGCCTACCCCATAAGGGATAAAGACGTGATTTGAGTGTTTATGTATGTACTATTTTATTCTAGAAAATAAAAAATATATTATAAATTTACATTTCTCGCTAACAACACAAAATTATTAAAATCAATGTGTTTTTTTTCCAATTATGATGCATGTAAATCACTACATAGTACATAACAAAGTCGCTTTCTCTGTGCCTATGTCTCTATGTCCCTATGTATGCTTACATCTTCAAAACTACACCACGGATTTTGATGCGGTTTTTTTTAATAGATAGATTGATTAAAGAGGAAGGTTTTTATGTATAATTCTACGCAGACGAAGTCGCGGGCAGAATCTAGTTACGAATAAATTGATCGTTTTCGTATTATTGCTTATTTATTTTCAAACTTATTACTTCGTCCGCTCAGAATTAAAATATACCTATTAAATATCTATTATAATTAAAGAAAAAAAGGAATAAATTTCTTCTTTCTTTCTTTCCCTTTTATAGTATAATTTTGTAGATTTATCGATAAAATAAATATCAAAAGGAAGTCACTAATGTTGCCCCGTTCGTGCTAGAAAAATCTCTAGGTCTAATAATTATACATCAAATGGCTTTCGCCCGCGTAGACTTTGTTTATTGGCAATTAACTATAGTAAAGTTACTATGCAATTACCGGGTAAAAAAGTATCGAAAGTACCTGGATAAAATATAGACTTCTCGGCGTAGTAAAGCATCTAATTCACAATTTTTTTCAATGACAGTTACAGAGATAAACGCATTTTGAAGAGAGAATATAAATCTCGTACTCTATTGCGTGGAATTAAAATATTTTATTTCTTCTCAGTCCACCTTTATGGATATAACTGATAACATAATATAATCTAAAGCTATTGATGAATTCGTTAAAATTTCTGCCTATAGATTATTACAATAAAACCGAATCAAATAAGCCGACTTGAGAATTATGAGATTTATTTTATGGAAAATAGAGCATTATGAAAATTACGCTGTTGATAAAAAATACGCTATTAACAAATCTGTTAGAATTGAAAACTGTCGTTACTTTTGACAATTTGTTTATAAATATCAAAATAATCATTCATTGCACAAAAATATTTTTCCTCGAGCCAAGAAAATTGTGAAAAAGTCTGGCTAAGAAAATTTTGGAAGTCAGAGATCTTAAACACAGTACAAAATCTCAACTTCTGTACAGCGGTGAATTGTTTTGAGTATTTAATGCGCCTATCGGCCACTAGATGCCGTTGTATCGGAGCGTCCCATTCCTACGTCGCGGTAACGGAATGTTCCTGGCGAAAGTATATAAGGGCTATGCAATTGAATAAAAATTTGTCATTCATCCAGAAACCGTTGTATTATTTACATCAACGGTCAACAACTTCATAGCATTGCATTTTGTACTAGTTTGACAAACATCTCGGGATAGTCGCTTACAAATTTTGCATGCTCTATTATTTAAAGTTCTAGCTCTCTAGCTAAGGTCATGTTCACTATCGCCATAAATTTAAGAGCCTAGTCGTTGGTGAACGAATCGCCATTCACTTGTTTATTCCGCCATTGCTTTGAGTGTCACTACAAGAAAATTAACCTTCTGGTTCACTTGATCCCTAACGCACGTTTCGGCCTTCCTCTGCATTTTCTTTCTATTTTATGTTCTATCAAAGTTATTAAATATTATGGAGATATAAGTAAATCTCGTAGGAGTCCAGGGTGTTTAAAGTGGAATTGTACCTACATGCCCTCGACATGAGGTCTGAAATCTTGTCGTCTGGAAATTATCTAGAACGTTGCGAGTATTTGCCCTTGTTTAATAAATCCAAGACAGTTAATTTACGAAACGACTGATAGCGGGAATTGATTTATTATGTTATCTTCATGTCTGAGAGGTTGTGTTTCTTAAATAGTCTATGTATCCGTGGAATGTTTTAATGGAAGAAAAATCGAAATGGAGGAAAGAGGAACGAAGGAAACCGCAGGGAACGGCTAGTGATTAATACAATGATTTGCAATACAATAATTTACAAATAGCTTCCAATAAAACATTCTATAACCGAGCTATGAACTGCCAATTTTAAAAAATGAGCTGTGAATGGAATAGAACACGCAATCTGCCGCAACAAGTCGGTAATTGTGATAGAGTTGTTAGTTTTTGTAAAAAACATTGCAATATCCGTTTCAAGGCAGTCACGTAATTCACTCTTCCGCTGTTTTTAAATGCATACTTAAATGTGTAGGTCTGGAAGCAATGAAAAAACATAGAACGTACCAGTTGCTTCTCTTCCCGCGCAGATGGTAAAAGCCCATCGAGAGAATGGGCATAGGAAACATGACTTGAATAGGCGATGCGGTTGGCAACCCATCACTATTTTGATTCCCCTTTCCACATATACGCCCACAATCATACTAAACGTGGCATTTAGCTCTTGTTACCTTAGGCTCTGTCTACCATGTAAGGGATAAAGACGTGATTTGTGTGTGTGTTAAATGTAAAATTCTGGTCCAGTGCGAATCGGACTCGCGCACCGATATATATAAGTATAAGTATATTATATATGTTTCCGTTTTTCCTTTTTAAGATACGGAACCCTAAAAACAGAGATCAAAAACAAAATAATCTGTCAAATCATAAGATCGAGAAAAATACCTTTATTTTTTTCTGTAACCATAATGTAATTTTATGGAAAATCGGTCTACGGTCACGTAAAAGCCCCAAATTGCTGCAGATTGCCATCTCGATCGTGTCCAGCGGCCTTTGCACCTATAACTTATCAATATCCTTGCAACTTATTGTTCTATCCCTATCTAAACTATGAGGAGTAAGTAAGACAGTGTTTCAGCTCGATTTGAGACGAAGGTGAATGATTACAATACAATACAATACAAATACTCTTTATTGAACACCACAAATCAGTACAAAACAATACAGAAACAATGAACAAAGTAGACAATAGGTCGGTAGGCGGTGATTTCGTTGCGTTTCTTAATAACATTGGGATCCACACCGAAACAGCATGAATACCAGTTCGTTTGACGGGGCCGTTTTGAAGGTAACTTGGTGTTATTAAGGTCAATATAGGAACTTGTACATACATACATAAATCATGTCTTTATCCCCTACAAGGTAGACAGAGCTAAAGATAACAAGACCTAAAGGCATCGTTTAGTAAGATTGTGGGCGTATAGAAAGGCCTATAACATGATGGGAAGAAAAGCAACTCACACATTCAGGTAATTCCTTTGGTATATTCTATTGGTAGAAGTTTACTAATATCTCAACAGTAATATGAAGGTTTTAGTAATAGTATACGGAATTTCGAAAATCCTGCGACTCCGTCTGCGCAGAACTCGCTTATCACTATCCCGCGGGAACTATGCGTTTTTCCGTAATGAAAACTGTCTTATGTCTTACCAAAGGACTGAAACTATTTCTGTACCAAATTAAATTTAACTTTATTCAGTGGTTTAGACGTGAAAGCATATCCTACTTTAGTAGAGACTAGCTTCTGCCCGCGACTTCGTCTGCGTAGAATTATACATAAAAACTTTCCTCCTGAATCACTCTATCTAGTAAAAAAAACCGCATCAAAATCCGTTGTGTAGTTTTGAAGATATAAGCATACATAGAGACATAAGGACAGAGAAAGCGACTTTATTTTATACTATGTTGTGATGTTTGTGTAATCGTACACGTAGTTCTGTACGGATAATATATCTTCATATCAAGCAGTACAATTTGAAACATATGTTAATATTAGATCGGGGAGGATCGGCATTGTCTGAAAAGGTAATTAAACGGAACAATGTTACAACCAACATTTGCAATTATTACCAAAGGAATGTAATTGGTTTCCTAAGGTTAATTCAGGCACTTCTATGCTGGTCTGGGAGCAATGAAAAATCGTAAAATGTACCAGTTGCTTCTCTTTCCGTATGGTAAAAGCCCATCGAGGGAATGGGCGAAAATGAGATGTGGCTGGCAACCCGTCACCATTTTGATTCCCCTATCCATCCATACACCCACAATAATGCTAAACGTCTGTAGGTCTTGTTACCTTAGGCTCTGTCTACCCCGTAAGGGATAAAGACGTGATTTATGTATGTATGTATGTCAATTCAAGTCGCGTAATCCTACTAATATTATAAATGCAAAAGTTTTGAGGATAGATGGATGTGACGATGTGAGTGTGTATGTTTGTTCCTTCTTCACGCTGAAACGACTGAACGGATTTGGATTAATTGTGGAACGGAGATAGCTGGTACTTTGTATTAATACATAGGCTACTTTTTATTAAGGAAAATTGCATAGTTCCCGCGGGATACCGATAAACATGTCAAAGGACGTAGCTGCCTAATGTAAGTCTAATTCTACGCAAAGCCGCGGGCAGAAGCTAGTATTAGAATAAGAATAAGAGATCAAGAGATAAACTAATTCAAAATAGAAGTAGAACTAAAGTTCAACTGGGTGGATCAATTATTTCTTGGTGTTGTTCTGTGCTGTGTGTGTTTTGGGACTGTGGATGAAGCGAAAGAAATATGTCAGGATCGTAGCAAGTGGAACAAAGTAGTCTCTGCCTACCCCTGTGGGAAAGAAGCGTCACGGTATGTATGTGTATGTATCAGCATGGGGAAAAAAGTAGTACAGTTTGTTAGAAAAAATGTTGTGTCTCATCACTACATAGTATAAAATAAAGTCGCTTTCTCTGTCCCTATGTCCCTGTGGGAGTTTATATCTTCAAAACTACACAACGGATTTTGATGCGGTTTTTTTTAATAGATAGAGTGATTCAAGAGGAAGGTTTTTATGTATAATTCTACGCAGACGAAGTCGCGGGCAGAAGCTAGTCCTTAATAAATTACCAATGGTGGAAGAAGCTTAAATGCACTGCTATAACGTTGCATGTAATCCAATTACGATCAAAAATTAAAAATTAAAATCTCGTAACTAATTTGAAGTTTTCAAACTCTTATTAGCGCCTAATTATGCTTCAATCCATCAATATTAATGCTTAATTCAAAAGAAACGGCTCAAATTGTTTCTTCTCTTCGCGAAATTAAAATTTCAACCTCATCCAAACCAAACCTTCTACCGTACCGCCGTAAACAACTATAAAATGGAAGTTTGCAGACCGACCTGAATACGGGGAATAATTAATGAATAATGCTAAAATTAGTATTTTAGCCGGATGCACGCGGCTCACTTTAATTAGGAAACTTTCTTGATGCGGCGGTCGCAACGCTGTTATACCCTTACGACCATGGGATACGAATATACAGATGCGGCACATCATCCCGATATGAAACTACACATCACTACAATTTCCAATTTTAGGCCAACTACAAAATCTTATAGACTACAAGCCCATGGAAAAAAAACATGTGAAATGAACCAGCGTCAATGAAGCTTAGAAGGCTGTTACTATATCAGAAAATAACTCTGAGCGCTATGCCGTCATTTTTGAGCGGTAGGTACAGAGTTTTTCTCATACATTGAAAAAAAAATGCACTTACTTTCGGCACCACCACTTTAAAGCGGCACTAGGTTTTTCGACATTTATTTTTAGTCATCTATAAGCTATAACAACGCCGTAAATTAATAATTAGTCGTAATTCCTCACTTGTACCTGAGAAATTCCATAAATGTACCGCTCAGAAATGACGGCATAGCGCTCAGAGTTATTTTATGATATAGTAGGCCTTCGAAGCTTCATTCACGCTGGTTCATTTCACATGTTTTTTTTTCCATAGGCTTGTAGTCTATTAGGAATCATGTTATAGGCGATGCGGCTAACAAATCTTCACTATTTTGATTTCCCTTTCCACCTATACGCCCACAATCATGCTAAACGTGGTCTTTAGGTCTTGGCACCTTAGGCTCTGTCTACCCCGTAAGGGATGAATACGTGATATATGTGTGTCGGTACATTTTCATTAATAAGAAATAGATGGATGTATATTATTACTTTATGAAATTATAGCGCTATTTGTAATTGTGTCGTACAAACACATCATTCAAACAGATGACGCTTAGCGACAAAAAATCGCATAGTAACAAGGTCACGTGACAGCTAGTAACCTGTTATGGGTGGTAGAGATATAGCACGCGTCACGGAATGACGAGGATCCGGGTTCAATTCCCGGCCATAGCTTTACTTTTCTGATTTTTCTATGTGCTCTTATTTTCAGTGTCGTTTAGAAATTTAATTATGTCGCTATTTTATGTGTAAGAGTGATGACTGAAAAAAATGCGTTTGCTTATTTATTTCATCCCCAAGCGGTTCTAAGAAAAGGTTTCACATCTTAAAACTCTGCTTTTAGTTAAACAAAGCCTGAAATCACTTCGACGTGCCCAAGCCTCGAAAATCGTATGAATTGGGGGATAATATTATACAGAGTGCTCGCGTCTGGTTGTCTAGACTACTGAGGATATCAATGTCAAGTGTCACTTACACAGGATTCTAAGGCTTAGGCTACATAGAATTAGGACGCTTAGCGAATAGGCCTACCTACATAAATACTGTAACTCTACTGTTATCTTACTGGCCTAGGTTAGAGCCGATCATAGCGTAAGTCGATAATTTTTGGTTTAGTTCCTTATTCTGGTAGATTGGTCACCTTACGTTTAGTTCATCAAACCGTCGGCAAAGCATTGCTGCAGGGCTTATATCTAGGCCGCATAGACTAAATCCATTTAGAGGTCTAATTAACATCATATTATATTTATTAAGTAAAACAAAAGTTACAAGTCTTGTTGTACAAGAATAGGAACAAGAATAATAGCAACCAAAAGAATAGTCATGTGAAAAAGAAAGATCCCGTAGAAGAATCGCTTCAGGAACTTCCACAGCCATAGCGAAAGGAACCATTTGAGCGGACCACTGTGACAACTTAATCTTCTCTCCTCTGAAGACATGCAAGATGTACCCGAATAACATGCCGATGAAGAAGGGCCGTGACCGAGTTCTAGGTACCAGGCTCTTGGAGAATTGAGGCAATTACAAGCGCTATAAACACGTAAACACTAATTTATTTTTCTATCACACGACCAGAGGGTAAAACAACATACCTATGCGTACAAAATGGTGTTACTCATGCGTTATCCATCAGCTGGCTATATAAACAGACTATACAAATATCGTAAATTAGCTAGAGTTTAAAAAAACATAGAATTTACTAGTTGCTTCTCTTCCCGCGCTGATGGTAAAAACCCATCGAGGGAATAAGCAAAAGTCTTAGGAATCATGTTACAGGCGATGCGGACTTAATCATGCTAAACGTTGGCCTTAAGGTTTTGTTACCTTAGGCTCTGTCTACCCCGTAAGGGATAAATACGTGTTATAATATGTAGCTAGAGTATGACTCAGTCATACTCACGCTAATAATTATAACCGCTTATTTTACTTTTTACGATGGACAGACCCCATGCAATCCTTATGCTGGCTATACACCATCCTTCCTATTGTCCATTCGGTATGACGCTGCCGATTGGGTCAGTTAAGAACAGGCCGTGTGTGAGAGTGGATTGGCATGACAGCTGCCACACTCCGTCCCACAAACGGTCAGTTCTAAGTGACCCATTCGGCAGCGTCATGCCGATTGGACAATAGGAAGGATGGTGTATGGCCAGCATAAGCGTGAGTTGCACCAACTTACTTTAAAGGCTACTTTAACCATAACTGACGATTTTGACATAATATTTCATAGGTTTCCTGTCAAAAGTCGTCGGTTATGATTAAAGCCATCGTTTAAGTAACTAAGTACAATGCACGCTAAAGCAACAGTCATTTAAATAGCAAGCATACCGCAAGGCACAGTTCTAGGGCCCATACTCTATATTCCATAGTTAATGACATTCCATGGCGCCGCCACGGCATAAATCTGACCACACAATATCCTGCATGGAAGGCGGAAGTGTTCCTTGCCAACAAACATTTGTTTACCACGCTCAGACGCCGACAAGGCTAATGGTAGCCTTTATGTGGATATTTCACGTGAATTGTTGATGAGCTGATAAATTAGATGTTTTGTTGTTGGCGCTTAATAGCAGAAGAAATGGTGCAATTGTTTATTATGAGACAGATTTTGTTTTTCTTAGAACAAAAATCTTTTTTGGCACTGTCTCTATAAATAAATCAATAAGAGTATCTTAATGGGTTATCCCTTGCAAAACTCTCCTAAAAATTTTTAGACTTGGTGGCGCCCGCTTTTTCTTTTCGTCGTTTACTTTTAAATGTTTTTTAACAATGGAAGGACGGGAACAAAGCGGTGGAATTACATCCTCTGCTATTAAACAAGCAATAACTATAATAGATATAATATAAATAATTATATGCTACGATTATGAGTTATACGCTTTTGAGGGCGTAAATTCAATTACTCGCTCTGAAATAAAACCAGTTTTCGATGTCGCTTACACCAATCACATACCAATATCGTAACTTTTGCTAATTGTTTGTCTGTTTCTTTATTTTTGTACAATAAAGCATTTACTTACTGACTTACTAAGCCAAACTCTCAAGCCTAGGGACTAAACGTTTCTAAGCATTAGCCATATTGACACCGTGAGCTCCCGCATTATCTTATTAACAAAATCACATACTGTTAACGCCAACACATACAAAACTAAGTTTATCTTTATTTAAAATCACTTGAAAGTTCCCTGAAGCCTGCCGAGCTGCATGCAACAGCTGAAACACCCTCGAGCGCTTTAATCTCCCCTCTTTCCTCCCACTCTAGTAAACAAGAGTAAAACAGTACCCATGACAAATCGCTTTTTTATATGCAGCCCGCCTGATGTTAACACGTTGGCTGCCCAACAACTAAAATGTTGCTCCCACGCCTCTTACTTTAGTGATTCCTCTGGTGATGCTCACATCATCGCCCTATTACTGAGGTTCCATGAGCTTCAACACCCAGAAAAATTACCTTTGATCCACCCGGGGATACTCATGGCCAAACAGAGATGTTTATGTGAACCCATCTGTGATGCTCAAGGCCAACGTGTTAAGTGGTCACCGCCAGAGCCAGAGTAACGTGGGTATTACTAATGTGTTGCTGTCTTAACAAAAAATGGTCGGTATACTAGTCTTTAAAGGCATCCATTTTGGACATAATTCTGTCTCTTTTTGCGGGAGTCTGGATAAACCTACATTATACTGCTCACACTACAATGATGCCAAGAAAGCATATTTTTATGCATTTCAAAATGTTATGTTTCGCGAACACTTTGAACATACATACATAAATATGATCACATTATCTCTTACAGGGTAGACAGAGACTAAAGGCCACGTTTAGCGTGAACACTTTGATTTTTTTAAACACTCATACATTTTGTAAATATATTTTGTGCGGGTACTGTTTTTATCTGTCTACTGCCCCTCTTTTTACCGACATAGGCGTATTTTCACAACACAAAAGAATCACTGGAAGTGCAGTGCGGCGAATTTAATTATTTTCACTAGCCTTTGTTTTCAGTCGGTGCACAATACTATTTGCTGAGTCTCCCTGAGAACTAGTTGAGTCGCTGTAAAGACACACTACCCGAACAACTACAAGTAAAGACTATAAAGACTTTCCCTCTTATTCATAAACTCTCTGTAGGCTTCTTCTTCTTCTTCTTTTGATTGTGGCGTTACAAGTCGTTATAGCGACGAGGACTTCGCCAATGTCGGTAAATTTTTTTAATCATAAAACCTTGTGACAAAATATCGGCAACGTTGTACGGTAACACGGTCAAAGACCCCTCTACCCCTCCTGTCGGGCTCTTAGCCAACGGTCAATGATATCCCTCAGATACTGCCAGGAAATCATTAGCCGTTGCCCAGGGTGCACCGGACCAAGCACTGCTCCTCCCCCCGGACGGATCCGAAAACGAACCGCAGCTCTTGTTCACACGTGGAGGTAACCCGACTCGCACCCCCTCTTATTCACAAACGCTCTGTAGGCTTCTAACTTAGCAATCGTTTGTCCTTATCTGTCACTTTGACATTTACCTTTCACAGATAAGGACAAACGATTGCTAAGTTAGCAGAAGCCTATAAACCGTTTATGAATGAGGTCTATCTTATTATTAACTTGTTTTGCAGGAAATGAAGGAACCGCGAGGTAAAGACCATGCAAGTTTTCGGCGAAAAATCACTGTCGCTCATGGCTACCGTAGCAAAAGGGGAATTACAAGAGCAGCAGTCGGCGTTCCTACGGAATCTGAGTCTAATCAAATTACTTTGATTTGAAGTGAATGGATCGACAAACACAGTGTCAGCCACAATATTATATTGACTGCGGGATTTTCAGGTTACCATTTGTATCGATACCGATGTTAGCAATTATAATTACTATAGACAATAACAGAAAATGATTCTGTTTTAATTTAGTTAGATATTGAATTTGTCAATTATTGAAAAAAGTTGTATCGATGTCAAATTAAAAACAAAACTGTTTATTGATCACACTTTTCTCAAAATTATCTGATCTAATTATTTTCCTAACAATTCTCGTCTTGCCAAATATAAAAATAAGTCACTGTGTTCTTTTGACTTCCTTTTCCTTGGCTATAATTGCAAGGCCAGCCGTCAACAATGGCTTCAAATTAAAAAAAAAATCTAAACGCGCGGTCTAATAATCTCATAATACCATAGAATTATTGTAATCCTATAATTCTATGGTTATATGTTTCAACTGGTTGTGCTCGTACAGGGTGACTAAATTTTTTAATTAAAACTTACAATACCATACAATGACCCTCAATTGAACACCAGTTAATTAATACAGAAAACGGTACATAATTATGTAAAAAATAGGCGATGATGTCATTCCAGAACTTATAGATCAGATTTAAGAAGAACAATTATAGCAGGTAAAAAGGGTTAAAGACATCAGCTGAAGAGCAACCTCTTAGATAAAATACTAAACTAAACTACTATTATACTATAATAACATAACACTACTTTCTACTAAACTGATTATTACTATCAATATAATAAAGAATTTTACTTCATGATTTATTATTTTTATTTTTACGGTTAGATTAGATTAAATTGGATTTATTTATCACCTTTTTAACATAAGTAATTCACAAAAGAATCGTCAATTGTGATAAAATAATAATAATAAATTAAATTAAATTAAAACAAAATAACAACAAACAATAATAAAGCTAAGTGAAATGTCAATGTAGACTAACAAAAAGAAAAAAAAATTAAATACCCGTTAGAAATTAAATTCCGGCCATAGCTTCACATTTCGGATTTTTCAGTGTTCTATTTTTCAATGTCGTTTAGAAATTGAAACTGATTAATTGACCTCAACCTTTTCCCTTTACCTTTTCCAGTACTACTAGTCACACACCTACTAGTCCTATCTAAGCCAAGTAAATGTATTCACGTCATCGGCTGCGTGTTACGTGTTAGCGGTGTAAGACTTTAGTACGCAGCATACAGGATGATTGTCACGGCACTAATATTCATAAGTGGTTTTGCAACACCCTGTGACACGAGATGATGAACGTGTTTGGTAAACTTTAATGTCGGTATTCGAGTAGTCCAGGGGAAGTCGTTTAGCTTAATTTTGAGGTAGTCGCAGTGCGTCCGACTCTTTTTAAAATATTTGAGATTTATGAAATAAAAAGGCCAAGTGCGAGTTCGCGCACGAAGAGTTTCATAATCACCGTGCAAATATTCATTATTGATATCAAGGTTTTTATACATGTATGTATGTATTGTATACCGAATTAAGCGACAATTTAATAATAATAATAAAAAAAACAACAACAACATACCTACTTACAGAAATTGTAGCGAATTCGGAATAAAAAGGCTATATTATAATAATTATTATTATTTTATGTATGTATAACACTTTATCACTATCACTACATAGTATAAAACAAAGTCGCTTTCTCTGTCCCTATGTCCCTATGTACGCTTATATTTATCTTCAAAACTACACAACCGATTTTGATGCGGTTTTTTTTAATAAATAGAGTAATTCAAGAGGAAGGTTTTTATGTAAGTATAATTCTACGCAGACGAAGTCGCGGGCAGAAGCTAGTTGTACATAAAACACATTAATTTTACAGGTAAAGAGAAAAACAGATGTACAAAGGCGAATTTATCCCTTCAAGTGATCTCTTTCAGCTAACCTTCGAACGATTGACAGGACAACAGAAATCAGAGTAGGTATAGAGAGTAGACATACACACATTTATATACATACATATAAATCACGTCTTTATTCCTTACGGGGTAGACAAAGCCTGAGGTATCAAGACCCAAAGGCCACGTTTTGCATGATTGTGGGCGTATAAATGGATAGGGCAGTCAAAAATAGTGATGGGTTGCTAGCCGCATAGCCTATAACATGATTCCTAAGAATTTTGCCCATGCCCGCGATGGGCTTTAACCATCTGCGCGGGACGAGAAGCAACTGGTAAATTCTATGTTTTTCCTTTGCTCTCAGACCATTATGGAAGTAGAAATAAATTTGATAAAAACACAGTGTTAACTCCGCCCTTGATGGTTAAAAATATTGGTTTTCAATCGATGTTTAATTTGATCTGACATGTATGTTTTTGTTGAAAGAAACATTAATGGACTGGCCGTAACAAACAACGCTTTTTCAACGTTAACTATCACAATAAAGAGGTAAACTTTGTTTGTTCGTTCGTTTTCTTCTTCTTGGTTTTTATGTAGGGATTAACCTTTGGAACAACATGTTCAATAAAGAAATGTTACAATTAGAAAACTATACTATCCACACTTGACAATGAATACTTTTTACTCCAGTAAGGAGTCTGAATATATATTTTTTTATTTTTGCGTTCTTATATTTATCTTCCTTAAGTTTATAAGACAAATAAAAACAAAACGCCAGATCACCCAACAGTGCAGATTATGCTACTGAAGTTTAAAAATTGGAATGCACTAAGCGGCAATATTTAGGTAAAAATCTTAGAACTTGTGAATTTCGTTCCAATTGTTCAAGGCTTTCATCGAAGTGCGTTTATATCAAACGTATGTAGTTGTTTTTTAAACTCACACAAAGAAATATATTGGAAAGCTTTTAAAATTTCTCAGGGGTATTCCTAAAATACTTTTAATGGTACCCTTTTAACTCAGTATCAACTTTGATAGGTCGCGAGAGAACGGTAAAAACTGAAAATGGGTTTTATTGTACAAAGATATTTTTTGGAGGATAAGGCTTTTTTGTTGTTGCACATCGCTGACAAAAGCGTAGTTCTTAAGTTTAAGAAGAATATCACATTGTCCACTTAACTACCAAGCAGAATATATCTAGCAATACAATACAACAATTAAATACTTAGGTAAAAAAAATATTATTTACACACTTCACTCACTGGGGGCGATTTGAGTTCCTTTTTTACCCGTAGCATACCATAGTACATTCCTTTAAAACAACTTCTAAGAAAATATTGCGACATTTAATCGTTACATCATAATAAACATCACAAGCGCTCAAGACTACCCCATCTGGGTCACTCATAAATACACATCAACTTCCTAACATAAACAAAAAAATTCTATCTATCGTTAAAATTCACATTTCATTTTTCTTTTGTTTACTCACAATACTTCCTCAAAACCGTCACCAAAATAAATTAATTCAATCACAAAACACGCGCGTTATTATTTCCACGACATTTCCGCTTTCCCTTATGACTCCGCATTTTGAAATGTGTCGTTGGAAATGCGGAGACTCGCAAATAATTCGTGTTCAAGTACCGTTTCCGCTAATGCATTGAGCTGGCTGCCGCTGGCAACATGTATTACGTACTTGTAAAAAGATGGAAGCCACTTATAGTCAGGGGTCGCCATAATGTGTTTAAGTTGCTAGCTTTTAGAAAGCAGTTGCTAGAAACTTAACGTCATGACCGTCATATTTTATATTGGTAGCCTGAACAGGTGTCCAACTGCTGAACCGCCTTTTTCAGTTTTTTCCGCCAGTCCCGAACCTGAACGGTGTCCGCAGTTGTCGAGAAACGCGTCCAGATCATTTCTACCATGCTGCCGCTATCCATCTTATGGTGTCCAGTCTGTGACTCTTTTACACCACCTATGTCACGTGCATCCATTTAGCTAACGTGGCCAGGGTGGTTACCATGTCTTAATGCGATTCAATTCCAATTCAGTTTAGAGTCGCTCGCTGTCAGATCCATACTAAAAATTACAGCTATAACCAACACTGAGTCGGAATTGATCGCATTAAGACGTCATGGTAAGGCGCCTGGCCAGTCCCACTTATCTTGGCAGTCTTTACTCTTACATGGGCAATGCGCGTTTGAAGCATAGTTTCGGATTCGATTAACCAGTTTCACTCCAAGCATACTGCGATCCGATGCTCATATTTTACAGGCATAAAAATATTGCACATTCGAACCATTCAGACAGTGTCTAAATGTAAAAAGTTTTTAATAGTTATCAAGGTCAGAATATTTTTTCTAATTAAAAAATCTCATGATTCTGCCGTATATAACAAAAGGGTTTCGCAATATAAACGCAGTTGATTTGGTTATGCATGTTCAATACAGTTTGATCCAAAATTGTGGTAGATTTTAAATTCGTTTCCAAGCGTTTGTTGCCATATTATGTATTACAAAATAGCGATAGGAAAGGGATTAAAAAATCTGTCATTCCATACTATATATTTTAACGTAAGTATATGGAATAGCAGATTTTTCAATGCCTTTCTCATCCCGGTTTAGTGACACAGGCAACGGAATAATGCAAATTGTTCCATTACTATGATTTGTAAAACAGATATATAATATACCTAAGCGATCTACCTACCTCAAAGTGCTTAATGTTCAAAGTGCGAAACCAATTATTTACTTAGTTTGCAATATAATATAATATAATACGCTTAAATAGTAAATATAAGTACGACAGCCTCCGTATATTAAGTACGTTAATACAGTCATAACAACCATTAAAATGCAGATGTGCATGTGCACCAAAAGCACTTCTGCGCCTGACAGCAAAGCACTACACGGTAAAATCGAGCCCACCTTTGCACTAATTTTACATCAATACCTATACTCACGTGCAAAAATACCGGGTCACCTTTTACATAACTTTGTAAGGAAAATTGCCCGTTTCTTTTTTCGTCAGTGTATACCGTACTAAAGTGCGACACAAACCGATTTTAGTTATTTACTAGTTTACAATAAACTCACTGCGGTGATATGAATTTTAATGACTGCACAGCATACATATGACGCCAACAGTCATTTGTCAAACGAGTTACGTGGCTTTGATAATACAGGGAGTACCTAGTGCAGCCGTACTCAACCTTTTTTCTATACACATACATACATACATACATACCGTCACGCCTCTTTCCCACAGGGGTAGGCAGACACTACTTCCAATTGCCACGCTTAGTTTTAAGTTTGATTTACTTTATATAAATGTATGTATACTCTATTTGTGGTAATAAAATTCTATTCTATTCTATTCTATTCTACTTTGTTCCACTTGCTACGATCCTGACATACATTTTTCGTTTCATGCACATTCATCAATCTCTATATACATGCTCGTCGGTTTCTTTTTTCTATAGGGGCAACAAACACGTCTCAGTCATGGTGTGGAAGGCCACAACCAAAAAATATTTAAGAATGACGTGATTCCAAGTTAACGATGTATTTACTTAAGTAATAAAAAAATAAGTTTGAGAAATATGTTCATATGCTGTTCTACTTCAAATTTAAAATTAACAGTACATTTTGTAACTTTAGATCCGCCAATCACAAGAGCCCGGTAAGTCACATGCAGCGTACGGCCGCAGGTTGAGTACCTATATTTATCCTACTTTATAAATCCTAGGTACGTATAATATAAATGCGAAAGTTTGTGAGGATGGATGGATGTGACGATGTGAGCGTGTATGTTTGATCCTTCTTCGCACAGAAACGGCTGGACGGATTTGGATAAAATTTGGAACGGAGATAGCTGGTACCCTAGACACAACATAGGCTCCTTTTTATCCCGGAAAATTGCATAGTTCCCGCGGGATAGCGATAAACATATCATAGGTCGTAGCTGCCTAGAGTCGCGACGTTAATAATTATTGCAGAATACGCAGACAAAGTCGCGGGCAGAAGTTAGTTCATTATACTATAAGAACATCTTTTTAAATTTTACTTTTCTTGCATCAAACTTAATCTTGTTGTTTATTCAAGCATAGAAATAATCTTGGTCCCAAAACAAGTTTGAAATTGAGTTGACCTCAGTTTTCAAATAAGTATGAAATCAATACCAGCCTTATTGAAACTTGAAAGAATCCTCAACAAAGCAAAATTTCATAGTTGGATATACAAAGATAATCCCAGTCTGACATCGACGAGACCTTCACAAGAATTTCAGGCTTTCAGGTGAATAATGGGCGGAGTTCAAACCTCAATCACATTTAAACAGACAAAATAATCTCTTTTACGTTGAGCCAAATTACTTCCCCTGGGACCGTGGTTGGCAAGTGAAAAAGAACGGCGGAATCCTCGGTTCAAATTGCGGACGATATTTCACCTGGCGGTAGCATCTGGCCACACCAAATGAAACACATTTAGAGTCTCAGGGCGATATTAAAAAGCCAGAGTGCTCGTGTGATGGCAACACCGACAGGACCGCATTAAAATATGTGCCACTAACTCTTCTCGCCTTTGTTGGCGGAATGTTCGTTGTTCAAGATATTAATGTCGCCGGCTCTTTAACTAGGCAATTTTTCTTCCGCATAACTTGTTGAATGAATTCTGCGGAATACAGTTTTGAAATATATGTTAGTCTGGGTTTAAATATTGTTTTAGATGTACAATTCCTTGTTTCTAGAGAATGCTACTGATTTTATTAGGACCGGGAATGACGTGCTTTCGCTCTTATCGTTTTCATCATCATCGTCATCTCCAGCCTATATACTTCCCACTGTAAGGCACCATCAGAACGAGAGCAGAAGTTACAACTTCATAGCTCATTATAAAAAGAAGCGACGCAAATTGATCTTGTCATCTGTAATTCAAAAACACAGTTATTTTATATTACGCATTCTAAACTAAAAAATACTTATACAACGCAGTCTGAATGTGTATTTACACCGACGAGCACAAATAAAGGTTCGCTTCTCATACAACGTCGTATGAAATTTGACCAGTTATTTTTGCACGTCAGTAAATACCTCGATCGCAACAGTGTGGAAATTATAAAGTATTCGACCAAATTGCAATAATCACTGCAATTTGCGATACACAATAAATAAACATCCACCGGAAACGTATTTAAAAAAATATTTCATTAAATTTTGGAGCACAATATTCGAGGCGAGTCCATATTTGTTTGTTGGAAAAAAGGGCAATAACTTAAATGTACAAACAATTGAGTTTGAATCTTGTTTGTTTTGGAGAAAGTTGAAAGTAAAAGAAACAATGGAAATAGGTACTCGTTTTTTCTTCTTTTGAGGCGCGTATTTGCATTCAAATCGCGCGAACAGTTGATTTCAGGACCTTAGCATGACGTCGACTCAGTTCAGGTTTTAGCTATCAATTTTAGTATGAATCTGACAGAATTGAATCGCACTAAGACGTCATGCTAAGCCCCCAGGTAATCCCAACAGAATATGATAAATCGTGAACAAAAATTTCTTCCATGCTGGTCTGGGAGCAAAGAAAAAACATACATACCAATTGCTTCTCTACCCGCGCAGATGGTTTAAAAGCCCATCGAGGGATTGGGCGAAAATCATAGGAATCATGTTATAGGCGATGCGGCTAGCAACCCATCACTGTTTTGATTCCCCTTTCCATCCATACGCCCACAATCATGCTAAACGTGGTCTTTCGGTTTTGTCACCTTAGGCTCTGTCTACCCCGTAAGGGATAAAGACGTGATTTATGTATGTATGTGAACAAAAAGGTATTACGTTAATAAATAAAACTAACTCTCGCAACACGGAGTTAGTGTAACAAAAGTAAATGTATTGAAATACTGCAAACCTGATACCTAATGTAATATTTGATGCGAAGACACGGATTATGGTACCCGAGCGTAATCCTTTGCAGGTACGGGTTTCGGATGACTCCTACAACAAATATACCTGAGTAAAGCATGTCCTCCATGACTTTTACGTTATTTGCAATAAAGCAATAATAATAAAACTAAATGCGACTGAATCACGAAAATGTATCATTAGGAAAAAGCCATTGTTAAAGCCCAGTGGTATTAATTTTGAACTCATCGGAAATAAGTTCCTCTGAATAATTATCTACATACCCCCTTTATCCCTTACCGGGTAGACAGAGGCTAAGGTAACAAAACCTCAAGGCCACGTTTAGCATGATTGTGGGTGTGTAGGTGGAAAGGGAAATCAAAATAGTGATGGTTTGCTAGCCACATCGCCTATAACATGATTCCTAAGACTTTCGCGCATTCCCTCGATGGGCTTTTACCATCTGCGCGGGAAGAAAAGCCACAAAAAGACCAGCATGTAAGAATACCTAGTTAGTTTATTATGGTTATGTTTATGACCTGTGATTCCCCAAGTCTTGCAGGTGTCCCTAGGCGATGGTGATTACTTTCCATCAGGTGACCCGTCTGCTCGTTTGCCCCCTCTTATATAAAACAAAAAGATAAGGTAGGTATACGATCGGCCTTAAAAGTAACTGAATTTATTAGTAGGTACCTTATCACTGTCAATAGTGTGATAAAGCGACATAGTTCCATAACATAACCTACATGTTATTTTGACAAAATATTTTCTAGAATGTTCGACTACTTCTAACGCCAACTCTACTTGCTGAACACAATTTTGTAAGGTAAACACGCCTCTATAATAAAAGACAAGGCTTCAATGTGTAAACGTCTTAACGGAAGGCTTTTGAGGGAGGCAGAATCCCCTTATCTGCAGGTAATCATGGAAAAATAGGAAGAGCTAAGACCCAACTGAAGATAGATCAGCACTTATGATGAGGTTCTTGATCCGATTTGTGTGTTTAGGTTACGTCAATAAAAAAAAATGGCGTTCTTATTATTAAGCTATAAGGATTGATTGATAGATACCAAAATTGTTAAATGACACTGAAAAATCCAAGAAGTAAAGCTATGGCCGGGAATCGAACCCGGATCCTCGTTATTCCGTGACGCGTGTTATACCGCTACATCACTCATAGCAGGCATAGGTACTAGGCTAATTCAGCAGGCAAGCAGGGGATTTAATTTCTAACGGTAAAACCTTAAAAGTAAAAAAAATCAAGAAGTAAAATTCTTGATTCATTTGATAGCTACTTTTATGAGCAGATTTCATAAGAAAAATAGGATTATGTTAAAAAAATATTAGGATATTTTCAGTCTGTTTAATAATCGCTACTTCATTCGGTCCCATCTCCAAGGAAGTTAGATATCATCACTTTGTCGACAGCTGCTCTGAACAGCTATCGAATGCTCATCCAAATTCATTATTATTACACTGCTGGGTAAATGCTTCCCCTGCCACTCTATGACTTTTTGGTCTACTTCTACTCCTCTATATCTGTTCCTCTGCATTCAGCACTCAAAAATAAATTCTTGATTTCATTTTATCAACCGGTTTAACTCGGCGTATCGAAATCAATGACTGAACAAAATATCAGACTTTAGTTAAAACAATGAGTAAATATAAATGTGTTCCATTATTGGACGTCAAAACCACTAAATCAGTTTAGAAAATTTGAAAGATAATGTCAGCTCCCGAAGAAGAGATAAGCGATATTTATTATCCCGGAAAAATACAGTATTATTTATGGCCAGCCCGTGAAAACCTTAGTAAGAAAAACTTTACATTAATTTAGAAAAATGTGTTTAAGTACCTATTAATCCCTACAAAACTATAGCATTTACCGGTAGTTCCGTAATACCGTATTTCCGTAATAACATTCCCCCTCCGATAAGACGCCTAACTTCTAAGAGTTCTTTTAAAAAACTCCCTAGATTAATACTTTAGCAGAAGCAAGATGGTTGCTAGGTACTCGACTTTGAGTGTAATTTTAAAGTGTAGATTAGGGAATGGGGTAGTTACCATGCTTTTATTTCGAACTCCATGCCATGCATGCTGTTTTTCTTCCATGCTGATCTGGGAGCAAATAAAAAACATAGAATGTACCAGTTGCTTCTCTTCCCGCGCAGATGGTAATAGCCCATCGAGGGATTGGCCGAAAATCTCGAAATCATGTTTTATAGGCCATGTGGCTAGCAACCCTTGTTTTGATTCCCCTTTCCATCCATACGGGCGTATGGATGGAAAGGCTCAATCATGCTAAACGTGTTCTTTAGGTCTTGTTAACTTAGGCTCTGTTTACCCCGTAAGGGTTAAAGACGTGATTTATGTATGTTTATGTATGTATGCGAATAATTCGGTTGCCACTGTCGTGCTGGATTTATGTAAAAACTGGGATAAAAGATTGCTTATTATATCCAAATTTTTTAAAGATTGGTAAAGTGGTTTTGCCATGAGGCACTGAACACGGAAACTGATAGACAGAGATACATGACTGCTTTCGCATTTATAATATAAAGCATGTATTTGAATGAATATAATTTCGATTGAAATATAAAATACCTTAGTTAATTTGCGAAGTATAATTTCAATTAGATACTAAAATAAATTGATCGAATGTTCCACACCATGTTTGAGAAGTTTTGCGAAATTTCTGCGATCTTTAATCCATCCCATTTTGTAGGTTCCAGAAAAAAAATCTCATTAAAAGTGGGCAATTTTTATATAAACCTTTATGACATATAAGTCAAATTAATTCAGCCACAAGCAACGATTGATTTAACAAGTAAAAAATCTACTGCTTCTGTATCATAAATTTACAGCAACATAGCTTTTATTTTTGCCACGAAATGTTAATAAAATACGAATAGGTACGTAAATTGCATGTTTATTATCAATGTTCATTCTAATAAATATATTTAGTAAGCGTGTAAAAGAGAGAGACGTGTGATATTCACGGGGTTGTGTGAGCATAAATTTATGCTTCATTACTTCTGTGAGCATGTAACGATAAATTGTATGATTTATTTTATGTCAGATAATAATATATTTTTTTGTTTGAAGTGATTGAATCAAATAAGAATATATTATTTTCTTCAATGCAAAGCGTTGAATACATTAAGCGAATGAAAGCCGGTGAGTAGTAATACATTTTGAAATTTCTATCGAAACGTGAACACATTCTCTGCGTTTCAAAATGAATCATTTTTCAAATTATTTGTATTTTTTGGCAAACGAGCAACGAGCATTGAATCGCAATAAGACGTCTTGGTAACCCCCCTGATATTAAGTCAGATATCACCCATGAACATCTAAAAGGACAGAGTATTACAGATTAGTTGCCAGGCTAGTGGGTCAAGATAGAAGGGTTTATGTGCAAACAATTCAATCGGCAATCTTACTCTCTTCGCTAGAACACAGTAGCGCAAGCACTGTAGGCTTGTTCGTATGATTAGCAATCTAGAAGGACCTTGCACAAGATTGTACCGTCCCTATCTCATAATTGCATGGGATAGTGTATTGTAGGAATAGGTTCTGCTAGTTTTATACTGGCAGGTTTCGGTTGCTGGCTGCATTGAGACTGAGTTTGTATTTGTTGATATTTTGTTTGGAACTTGGGACGGCTCTCAGAGCAGCTTGGACCGAGACTCATGTTAGGCTAATTTTTGATACTTAATGTAAAATAAGCTCAGAGTTCTAATAAACCAGAAATATGAAAGTATGTGTTTTAAATTGGTATTTGTAGCTTGGGCCATATGCTGTTTATATATATAATAATAATAATAAATATTTTAAAATATCGAACGAGTTTTCGATATTCGGAACCTGCACTCAGTCTCAATGCAGCCAGCAACCGAAACCTGCCAGTATAAAACTAGCAGAACCTATTCCTACAGTATTGGTATCCACGCCTCATGGAATGGAAAGAAACTACAAACCATTATTGTTTAAAGCGCTAGCGCTCACGATCGTTCACCGGCTCTTTCTAACCTCATCTTCCACCATTGAACAGAAAGAAATGGCGAAGATCATTGTGATCCCAAGAGCGTTAGACTGTACGGCAACATTCGTTTTGCTCATACTTTCTGCTGTTACGTCTGAAGCTTTTTAATAATAAGGAAAGAAACAGAAAACTGTGGTGTATAGAAAAAGCGGTCAAGGCACGCGAAACGAATATGATGAACGATATAAGAACAGAACTCAAAGTAAATAAACATGTAAACCGTCAATGCATTCGTCCAGAATCGGCACTGCTAATTTTAAAGCCACGCGCAACCACGTACCGAAACAGCGTAAAACACTACAGAATCTTACACTTAAGCCCTTTTGGATTGACGAGTTCCAGCGTATTGCGAACGGAAGTGTGAACAGTCTTTGGTATTTACTCGATTATTATAGACGGGCAAATACCTCTTGAATAGGACGGCTTGGTATTTATGGAATGGTATTTGTTATACTTAGTGCTTAGCTAACGAGGTTGGGAAATTATTGTACCGTATTCCGATATCAATGTTTTGGGAAATGGTGTATAGTCCGAAAGCTCCTGGAACGACATTCAGGTTTCGAGTGAAATCGGCCGATTCAAGTATCAAACCCATAAGAATGAGTGAGACAGCAGGATAAACCCGAGTACCTGAAACAGATGAGCAAGTATGAAGAGATTAATGAATGTGGATGAAGCGAAAGAGGTATCGGGTATCGTTGTAGGTGGAAGAAGGTCCCTGCTTACCCCTTTAGGAAAGAGGCGTGACGGTACGCGTATAAACTGTTTACATACACACAATCTCTTAAAAAACCGCTACTCTAACTAAACTCCTACAAGAAAATAGTAAAACTTTGGAAGACGAATTTGCTCTGTTAGCTACAATGACAAAGATCTGTTTATTTCTGATAGCATTTAATTTGAACAAACCCAGATTTCCACTTGAAACCGAAACCGACTCTGGCGTCCGCCTGAGTTTCGGCTGAAATCGAAAGAAATAGCTAGGTACTTATTCAGACATGTAAGAGGAACCATTGTATACTAGATGATAAAAAATATTAAATTTAAATTAAATCTTTCATGGCTGGTCTGGGAGTAAAGAAAAAACATAAAATTTCCCAGTTGCTTCTCTTCCCGCGCAGATGGTAAAAGCCCATCGAGGGAATGAACGACAGTCTTAGGAATCATGATATAGGCGATGCGGCTAGCAAGCCATCACTATATTGATTTCCCTTTCGTTCACCTAATCATGCTAAACGTGGCTGAAAAGTTTTGTTACCTTAGGCTCTGTCTACCCCGTATGGGATAAAGACGTGACATTATGTATGTAGGTATTATGTATGTAAGTACTATTAAATTAATTCTCCGCTGGGTTATTTCCCAGTTAGGCATTAAAATTGCATCCTTATAATTTTCAAGCTTCCGCAATTCTCACACATAACTATAACTACAACTCCGGACTTCACCATCATCATCATCATCATCATATTCATCAAGCGTATATTAGTCCACTGCTGGACATAGGCCTCCGCTAATGAGCGCCATAGCGCCCTGTCTTCAGCTTGACGCATCCAGCATCTGCCTGCAGCCTTTCGCAGATCGTCATCCCACCTGGTCGGAGGGCGTCCTACACCATCCTCGTCCTCCGGACTTAATCGCGCAAAAAAAAAACCTATTTGTGACCACGGCCGCTGCCGTTTTAAGATTTTATTTTCTCTTAAGAATACACTCACTTTCAGACAAAAAACAAAATCAAACAATTTTAGTGCGTAGTCTTATGCAGCTAATCATGCTGTCATTGACAGTTATATGCAGCATATTTTAAAAAAAGTTACACACAGGAACAGTGCAGTGACACGTTCACTTGCATTTAGTGATTGGGATTGGGTACGTCGGTCTCGCGAGAGCCACCGCTACTATATGTACGAAGTCGACTGTAGCCGAACGGCCTATAGAAATTACTAGCTGTTGACCGCAACATCCTCTATAAAGAATTCATTTATCGCTATTCTGCGGGAACTACGGCATTTCCCGGGTTAAAAAGTAGCCCATTCCAGACTATAATCTATCTCTGTGCCACACATGATCGAGATCTGTCCAGCCATTCTGGCGTGAAAGAGTAGCAAACTCACAAACTTTCGCATTTATAATATTAGTTGCTACTAATATAACTTCCATGCTGGTCTGGGAGCAAAGAAAAAGGAATGTACCAGTTGCATCTCGTCCCGCGCAGATGGTAAAAGCCCATCGAGAGAGTGGGCGAAAATCATAGGAATCATGTTGGCTGTATGGCTAGCAACCCATCACTATTTTGATTCCTTTTTCCACCTACACGCCTGCAATAATGCTAAACGTGGCCTTTAGGTTTTGTTACCTCAGGCTCGGTCTACCCCGTAAGGGAGATAGACGTGTTTTGTGTATGTACACGCCCACAATCATGCTAAACGTGGCCTTTAGGTTTTGTTACCTCAGGCTCTGTCTACCCTGGATATAGACGTGTTTTGTGTATGTATGTACTAATATTATATTTATATCACCCCCCTGAGCCACGACGGTCGGCACGCCTGAAAGAAAAACTTCCTGGTCCTTTTCCTGGCCAAAATGTGGGCCTTGACCACAACGTCCCGAACGCAAACGAACCGCGCGGAAATCAATTCGCGTTATCCATCAATATTAGCTACTTAGTTCTGGATGTGTACTACCTGTAACAGGTAGGGGGAGGCGCGGGCCCAGCCAGTGCAACCGAGACCGCCCGAGCGGACAGTCGCGCCAGGCGACGGGATACAGTCGCGGACCGATACAGGACTACTGTGCTAGTGGCTGAGTATAGTGTTCTATTTCCGTTGGTTTGAACCGTTTGTTTTGTTTTGTGATTGTTTAGAATTGAGGTACGTATTCTTTAATTTTAGTATGTTGAGAGGCTTTGACTTAATTTTAAATCCTTTAGCTGAACTTAGTTTAAGTTTCCTAAATAAAATTTGACAACAGAATTAATAACAGCTAGCGAGTACGCGGTTTAAACAAAACTCACGCAAAATGCTTGCATCAATTTTATATTCAATGCCGAATTCCAGGCTATTTCAAGGCCCATACATTATTAAGATAATAAAGAACTGTATTTCCTCGTTGTTTATGATAATACCGTTCCAGATTTTAAGTAAACGTAACGAACGAAATGTACCTATCATTCACTCACTGAATTCATTCGTGCAATAAAAATCGGTTTGAATCATCGACCGTAATGAATGCAACACGTCCGTCCGTCCAAATATATTTAGAAGACCGTTAAAACAAGAGAAGGCCACTTTTACAACATCCTATATCAGTGTTTAATGAATTTAAACACTGCATGGACCTATGCCGTTATAAAACGTGTTTAAAAGTTACTGGCCAGATGGAAAAGATGCTATAAAAGAAGTTGAAAACTTTTGGGACTACTCGCGTCACGTATAAAAATGCTAATTTGAATATAACCTTAGCTGTTTTTTGCGAATAACTCAATCAGAATTAACATTCTAAAATACGATAAAATACGATACGAGAGCAAATTATACGCCAGTTCAAACCCGATCGGATCGGAAAAGCTGAAATTTCGCACGGTTTTCTTAATTGTAGAAATAAGTGCAGACTTTGCTAAAATTCCCACTGGATACAAAGTTCTGCAACTGACGCAAAACCAAAGGCGCAGGCTAGTTAAAAAAACTAAAGATCGAAATAAGCAAGAAGACACGTCTCTACCGAGATTTAATAAGTATCTTTTTCCACATGGCCGAAAATCTTTGGAATCTTGTTAAAGGCAATGTGGCTAGCAACCCATTTTGATTCCACCTTTACCCCCGCAATTATGCTAAACGTGGCCTTTAGGTCTTGTTACACTATGCTCTGTTTACCCCGTTAGAGATTAAGGGCCGATTTTTCAATCCTCAGATAAGCACTTAACTGACAGATACCCATAGAGTTGTCCGTCGAATAAGGCTTATCCGACGATTGAAAAATCGGCCCTATGACGTGATTCGCTTTCCACGTCTTTCACCCTATTCTCTTGACAATAGAGTCATGTACGTAGCCTCCAATCAGATGAAAATATGACGGCAGGCTGTACTATCTAGGTTGTATCAAGGAATAGTTCAAATAACATACTTAGCTTGTTATTCCGGGGACCCAAAACCTAACCAAAGAACATGATCCCATCCCATCGTTACCGATGGAGCCCATCGTAGTACAATATTGGGTTCTCAGTGTAACCTTTACGTTACCTTAGTATATTACCGTAACTACTATATAAAAATAAGTCGGGTTTTCCTTCCTGGCGCTATAACTCCAGAACGCACGAACCGATTTCCACGGTTTTGCATTCGTTGGAAAGGTCTCGGGCTCCGTGAGGTTTACAGCAAAGAAAATTTAGGAAAATTTTCAACAGAAAAGCGGGAAAATCTTTTTTCACATACAGTGCCATCTCGGATACATAGCATATAGCGAATTCTGCGCGGACGGAGTCGCGGGCAACAGCTAGTATCTTATAAAATCTTGCAATCAATGCCAGGCCCGTAACTGGTGATAACAATCCGATCCTTTTTAAAGTGTGAGAAGTTCTGATATTTACAGACTGGTTTATTAAGCCAGCTACATCGATAGGAATATTTAACGGCTATGGCGAGAATTACCTGCCAGCCACAGAGACGCCAACTAGTGTTTGACATTATTTGTAGGACTCATCAGTGAATATTATAATGAAGAGTTTAACTGAAACTGTTGATTTTGCCAGTGAAGCAGACACTAGTGATGTAGAGAGGGCATTCGCATCAGTGAATACGTAAAATCACATTTTTTAATATTCACATTCGTGTCGGGTATGAAAAAAAATTTGAGAATAACATGAGAAAACTAATCAAGTTACAACTGAAGAACATTAAATGCATGTTTTTTTTCAATGGGTTAACAACATAATTACCAGCACTATTAGAATTATGCCACGATCTCCCCGTGAAAGTTTTTTTTTTAATTATTATCAAAATCCGTTATTTCAATTCTGTTAATTCTTACTTTTCAGCATCTTTAGCGTTTTGTTTTGAACAGCACTAACCAATGCCTACGGCCCGCCTCTACTACAGAACTTACCATTCCGTAGGAATTTCTCAAAATCCTTTATCCCGCGTCGAATTTCTGCGGTTTTTTTTCTAGATCTCATGGATTTTGTTTGGGAGTTCGAATTTTATTTTGGTACATTATCGGTAAAACCAATTATTTTATAAGCATCAAGTGTCATTTGACTTAGTCGTGTAATGACTTAGCTAGTGCAATTAGTATATGTTAGACTAATAGAGTATAGAGAGTAATACACAGTTACTTAGGTACTAAAATAAATACGAAACATCCAAGACGAGAGAACAAACGTTCGTATTTTTCATTCGTATCATCTGGAATCGAAACCGCGACCTCAACCTTCGTGGTCAACTCCTCCAACCACAATGCTATCCGATCGTCTAAATTGTGGTAGCATACTGTACTTTACTTACGAGTATAACACTCTTCCCATCACTACAATGAACAGTTAATTCCGTGCTCGAACGCAACAAGTGAGGCGATGTCGAGCCGAGTTAACTGAAACATGTTCCATTAATTTCGCTTTTGATGCCCGAATAAAGTAATACATTAAAAATTGAAGTTTTGATGTAATTATGGGGAGCAACGATGAAAGTTTTAAAGGTCATCACTTAAGAAAAGCTCCGAAACTGCTGATATTTTCGTGTGATTTGGAGGAGACAGAAAGATAACATAGTTTGCTTTTGAATGGATCGAGAGTAATGAAGCACACTTACTTAGGTACGTACTTAAGCCATGAAACAGAGTCAGATTTTATGTGACTTATAACTTTGCATGCAAGTAGACCTATATTCGTTGTTGTATTCCTCGCAGCTGCCACCAAATATACTTACATACATACATAAATCACGTATTTATCCCTTACGGGGTAGACAGAGCCTAAGTTAACAAGACCTCAAGGCCACGTTTAGCATAGTTGTAGGCGTATGGAAAGGGGAATCAAAATAGTGATGGGTTGCTAGCCGCATCGCCTATAAAATGATTCCTAAGATTTTTGCCCATTCCCTCGATGGGCTTTTAGCATCGGCGCGGGAAGAGAAGCAACTGAAACATTCTGTTTTTTCTTTGCTCCCAGACCAGCATGGAAGCAAATATACTTACTTAACTTTTTTTTTTAATTATATAGTTGCTCTATGCGGAAGCAGTAAGATTGTGGAGTCGCGCAGGCGTACCTTTTTTGGGTGTCTAAGTGCGGAGGAAAATGATTGATTTTGGTTTATGCGTGCCTTATTATCACAGACCCTAAAACAGAACAGCAACTGCCAAAAGCATTTCTGCTGAAAGTGAAATACGTCAGCGGTAGTCGACATTAATTTGCCGTTTTGCCAAAACCAATATTAACTTATTAAAGGCAAACCGGATTATAAGTTAAGGTTGGCTACAAAGGCTGTTTCTCCAGACGCTTATCTTGGCTTTGGCCTTATTCCAAACTCACTGGAGATTAGACGTGGCTGTGCTTGAAGCTGATTCCATGCGGCTTCATATTTTAGGCTGGCTATTATTGTGATCTTGGATAAAAAACTGACGCAGTCCTAATAACGTTTTAGACTCACAGGAATAAATAAATCTCGAGTTATTCAACCCGGTTTAATCTGGGGTCCATGACACCATAGAGCAGGGCTGGCGAACCAATGGCACACGTGCCACTTTTGGGTAATAATTTGGGTTCGCTAATAATAAAAAAGGTTTATTTTTGTCCATTAAATCACAAACTTATGATTATTTTATTATGAGATAGGGCGGAAAACGGGCAATGTGGTCATTATCTTTATTTGTAAAAAAATGGTACATACGTCCACCAAAAAAGGTTTGCCACCCCTGCCATAGAGCGTAGGGTTAATCTAGCACTGAACATGAAAACGCACATAGCTCAACCGTAGAGTGTAAAAGTTGCAAAATATCCGATAAAATCGCAACAATAACTTCTATTAACAATACACGTAAATCATCAAAAGCACTGAATAAAAAAACTTAAATTTCTAAACGACACTGAAAATTAGAACAGAAAAAAACCAAAAGCAAAGCTATGGCCGGGAATCGAACCCGGATCCTCGTCATTCCGTGATGCGTGCTATACCGCTACACCACCCATAGCAGGTCAAAACTACTAACATAAAATTTTGGAGCACAAAGCTTAGACCGAGCAACCGAGTCCCGCAATTGGATTTTAGATTAAATTTCATCATAATTTCAAGTTATTTTTTCATTTAATGATTTGTACTTCATATAGTATATTCGGCATTTGTTCGTGCTATTCATTTGCACTTCAGCTTCCTAAGGTACAAATTACACGAGAACTTATCATGACATACGCGGAAAGAGAAGCTACGTTAAACTAATTATGACATTATTCATTTGTTTCTTACACCGCACTAGCCACCACCTATGTCTTCAACCATATCGAGAAAAAACCCTAGAATCCATACGTATTGTAAAGGTGGAGCTAATTTAGAAAAGTGTTGGAAGGGAAATCTATTTTCAGAGCTGCCCGGCGCAGAAGTTTCAATGTTTTAGTATATCAAGAGCTATCTTGGAAACCTTCGGGATTTCTAGTTAGGGTCCGAGCATAGTAGTGACCCAATTCAGTACATATACATAAATCACGTCTATATCCCTTACGGGGTAGACAGAGTTTGAGGTTACAAGACCTGAAGTCTAGCATAATTGTGGTCGCATCGCCTAATATAACATTCCTACGATTTTCGCCCATGCCCTCGGTGGGCTTTTACCATCTGCGCGGGTAGAGAAGCAACCTGTTACATTCTATGTTTTTTCTTTGCTCTCAGACCAGCATGGAAGACCAAACATGCGTATCGTAAATATATATTGTATTTGAAAACTGGAGTTGATTCGAGGGAGGTTTTAATAAAGTATTGTACCAGTTTTTATTTCAACTTGTAATAGTTATAGTTACACAAACGGATAGCTGACGGATAAAAGTCAAGTGATGCTCGATGATGTCATGGGGCGAGCGCTCCAAGAGGAAGGACTCCGAACTAGTCCGAAACATGTCGAGCGTCACTCGACTTTTATACGTGAGCTATTCGTTTATATAACTACGATTGAGTCTCACGGTTAGTTTCATGTTAATAGTTAACTTTTTGTTCGTATGTCTAGAATAAATGATAATGTACATTGTACGGTCAAGTGCAAAAATAAGTATCGATACGAACTTCTCAAAAATTTGTCCCACTACCTTATTACGACGGTGTAAGGTGTGAGTGTATGGTACTTATTTTTGAAACTTTGGCTTGATACATATTATTGCACTTGACTGTACATACAGCTAAAAAAAAGGTCCAGTCAGCAAAAAATCTTATTATATTAAGGGCCTGTCTCTCCACGAATGGGTCGAAGTGTATCCGCAGGGACCCCTAGTCTAAGATAAGATAAGATAAGAAGGGTCTGACTCACCACTCTCTGTAAAGTTCCGGTTATCTATGATTCCCTCTCCATTTTTTAGTACGAAACAGACAGAGACGACATCATAGATAAACGACACTTAAAATAACCGCAACTTTACAGAGAGTGGTGAGACAGGCCCTTGAGGTCAAATCCTTGTGAAAAGTTCAAAATTACAAAGTTTTATCTGCACTAAGGAAATAATATACAATTTTCGCAAATAACGCCTATTGAAAAAGTAGAACTTGTAGTCAGTACCCTAAGTAAGTAAGTACGAGTAAATGCTTTATTGTACAAATATAAAGAAAAACAATTCACAAAAAAATAAAAATTACATTAATGTATGCACAAAGGCGAACTTACCCCTGTAAGGAATCTCTACCAGTTCACCTTTGAGATGAGAAGAGCATTAAACGAGGGACCGACAAAGTGTGAGTTTAAAATTCCAGATAGTGAAAGCCACAATAGAGCGTACATATCTAAGTACAATAAACAAATCATAAAATAAACTACTAAATATCATTACACACATGCATACATACGGAATACAATAACCCCCTTATTCATAAACGCTCTATAGGCTTCTGCTAACTTAGCAATCGTTTGTCCTTATCTGTCACTTTGACATTTACCTTTCACAAATAAGGACAATCGATTGCTAAGTTAGCAGAAGCCTATAGAGCGTTTATGAATAAGGGGGTAAGAGTACACATATACAATATCTAAGTAGTCCTAGTAGGTACAAGTAATCTTTATTTGTGTGATAAGGTTTTTTAAGTTTATTTTTAAAGTTGACTAAGAAAATTGATCATGTGGAATAACCCTTACAACATACACAATGTATGGGGTGTTCCGATTTCTCGGAGAGGATCTTCGCAGTTTATTACATATTAACCGGGGCTCGCAGCCTCCTGACCTATGAGGTCGGGTTTTAAATAAAGTCAGTTTCCTGTTTTATTTAAATTAGCCTTATATTTTTGAGGCAAATGAGGAGATCCGAATAACGTTCGCTAACCGACATATTTGTTTTTATTGCGAACGTAAAAGCGTAATTAATGTTAATAAAGTGAAAATTATGAAAGGCGTGTAGGGTACAATACAATACAACAATACAAATACTCTTTATTGAACACCACAAATCAGTACAAAACAATACAAAAACAAAGAACAAAATAATACTAAATCTAGGGTAATACTTAATCTGGTTTTTTTTTGTTGAATAAAGTAACTAAATGAATCAAGAATTTTTCTCCTTGATTTTTTATGTTTACTTTTACGGTTTTACCGTTAGAAATTAAATTTTTAAACGACACTGAAAATTAGAACACAGAAAAATCCGAAAAGTAAAGCTATGGCCGGGAATCGAACCCGGATCCTCATCATTCCAGTATGTGCTATACAGCTACACCACCAATAGCAGGTAAACCTCACCGTCACCTGCTAAGTAATATCATACTGTGAATGAAAATACTTACAAAAAATTCTAGCTTTGTTTTAATAAAAAAAACCATACCTAATATTATACTAAACGTGAAATTGTAAAATGAAATTTATTTTAATGCTTATCTAAAAACACTACGTGTCACTCTTAAATAGTTGCATCGTATTGGTAAGTCTACGATTTAAAAGATACGTACAGTCTACGATTTGAAATGTAAAAGATATGAACGAACAAGGTTACCAGGGTCAGGTGAAATTTAATTTAACAGATATTATTTGCTCTACGTGTTATGCGGGACTCCCCGACGGCATGTTGACAGGAACCACAATATATGGGTCGGTAAATAAGCTATTGCTAGCGTCTACTTTGCCTGATTGTATTATAAAATGTTTGCAGTCTAAAAATAAAGACATTTAAGTAAAGACTCAAAATGTTGCCCGTGAAACTTTCGCGTTTTGAAAATAGTACAAAAAGTTTATTTTATAATAGTTCATTTCAATTTCTCAAATGTGAAAGTAAAATGTCAAGCACTCAAGCTATGGTCACGTTGCCCCAAAAGGACAAATACATCAGAATTTTCCAAATGAAAAGACAACAAGGGAACGTTCGTTCCCGAAATCGTTTGGCAAATAAACATTGATAATCGAATTTCGTCTCGCAACAAACTGGCAATATCTCCAGTGGAAAGAAATATTGTTTTCAAAAAAGGTTGGCTTTCTCGTTTACCTCCTTATTTTTACCGAGGCGCGGTAAATCGTTCCATTAGCAGTGTACACACTGGCAACTTTATTTCGTGCGTTTTTTTTTTCAATTCCGAATTCAAAACACGAGGTCTGGCACTGAAAAGGAATACGAACACGTTCTTCTTTTTTGCGACTCATATTTGGTTCGGAATATGACATTTATTTTGATGAAGGTACGTTTTCGTTTATTGAGTTGTAAGCGTGATTTTGTTGATTACACATGTTTTCAATTTGATGTTTTGAATGATGAGTTTCTGACTCGAGCTCTGTCACAACTGATACTAGAAGCTTATAACTTCTAGAACGCTATAGTATTAGTATTAAGCTGGGACGACAAAGAAGGACTTGTAAAATACCAATCATCCTTAGGTTTATGATCAAAATGAAACGACCTGGGTGCAGGTGATCCAAATAGTGGGCCATAAAGTCTCAATGACAGCCACTATTTGTTTTTCGCATGACACCTTCTGTATTACATCATACTCATTTTATGGCTTAACGATACATTCAAAACAAACGTCATCTAAAGAGAAATATTATTAGGTACCATACTTGCAGTAGTAGTAGTTTTTGTCCATTAGGAGAACAATTTTAAAAGGTCGATCGTCGCACGCAAAAAATGTGAATAACTTTTCTACCACAATTTTTCAAACTAATTAGTTAACGGTTTACTGCCTAGGGGGCATTAACCAAACCGCTAAACTGCTTGAGCATAAAGAGAAGTTATTTAACTCTCACTCCAATTAGTTGTTAAGAGACCAAAACAAATTAGTAAAACATTTTTCAAAAGAACGGCACGAAAAATTGCCACTTTTAAGATCGAAAACTTACATCTACAAACTGTCAAACGCTGTCATAATCCAAATTAAAACGTCGCCAAAGAGCTTTCCGCTGTAACAAAGGGAAAGAGCTCTAGGGGTTTCCTTATAACGTTTCTTTTATATGTTTTTCTCATTGCGTAAACACCGCGCTATCTTAAATGTATGTAACATGAAACAATTTGTTCGCGTCACGGGGAATCGCCCGAGTCACGCCTTTGGCTAGGAAATAGTAACACAAAGCTAGATTTATGAGTGAGGGCGAAACAACTTTGTGCGACGACGTGTGTATTATACATTTATATAATTTGTACAGTCAATTACATAACAGATAATTGCACAAGCATAAAAGACTAAACAATTTGTGTTAAACGTGACTTTTACATCTTGTTACTTTGCGCTTTATCTACTCCTTAACGGATATAGACGTAATTTGTGTGTAATAGAAGACTAATGTCAAGAAATGTAACTTGGATTCCACTCGTCCTTTACTATTCACTCAGGTGGCCACTTATTATAAAGTTTTTTTCATTTTGCTACTCAAAATCATGAGCGCAATCGATCCTAATAGGAGAAAAATAATTATTTTGTGTCTTAAAGCGCGGCTAATACCCTACTTGGATAAGTAGAACAAGCGTACCGCTAACCGGGGTGACTTTACCATCAGGTGACCCACTAGTTCGTTTGTCTGGCCTATCTAACATAAAAAAAAACTTTGATCATCTTGGGGCTAATTTGTTTTTTTTTTAATTGCATATGCAGTGAATGTTTGGCATGTAAACGCAAAGGCGATCGATGAAAACATCGGTTGGAAGCAGTAAACGCAAAAAAAATTAAAGATTTCGTCATTATAACTTCTTTTTAAAGTCACCCCGTAAATCAAAGACCGTACAATAACTATGATGATGATGATGATGATGGGTAATTGAAACGGTGATTGCCTTTATAGTTTCGTATATCTATTCCAAGCTTACCCTGTGGAAAAGGGATCTAAGCGCCAAGGAATTAATCGACCGACCGTGGCATGTGTAAATAAGGCTTTATACATCAACCTCCACAAATTCCCAGTAATCGTACTGTATGAGCCTTTACTCACATTCGAGACCGGGTCAAGTGTGGATACAATTCGAGTGCTCTCGCTGTTTCACTCGTTCATTTCACTTCTCTCATTTCGCTTGCTCATTCCTCGTTAGATATTTCGCTATGTGCATCCTTTTCTAACTATAGCAGACGGAGAGAGACAGCAAGAAATAGCTTTAGTACTCTGTATGTCATAAAGGCAAGATTTGCTACATGCTTATTGTAAATTGCACTTCATGCCAGTAACAGTAGATTGGTGGAGAAATACTGTGGTTTGGTCAGTATTTTTCCTCAATATTTTATGTAGGAGATAAAGATTTATGGGTGGTTGTGTGGATAAGAAGAATTTTGGTTGAGTGTGCTAGTCTATATTTATGTCATATACAATAAAATAATAATAACAGCAAGGGCAGTGAAAGAAACTGAATTGCGTACCACTGCAACTTTTTCACTGCACATGCCATATGACTTACCACACGGCTGCCAAAGAAATTATTGCGAAATTGTATGCGGAAAGGTTCTACAGAGGTACGGTGATACAGTTCCTTCGACCGTACCTAACAAAAATAATGCGAATGCACCTTCAGGCTATCGGTTCTCATTCAGAGCGGTTAGCGTAAGTTTTTTTGTCGCAACAAGTCTCTGAAGCGTTCGCGTAAATGTCTCAATTAGTACGGAAAAATTGGCAGCGCCGCTAGCGGCATGTTATAGTGTAGGATAGTAGTAATGGACACTTTGCACAATTGATAAAGCCTATCTTACCTTGTAGGTAATCAACCAAGCAATCACTTCATCACTACATAGTATAAAATAAAGTCGCTTTCTTTGTCCCTATGTCCCTATGTATGCTTATATCTTCAAAACTACACAACGGATTTTGATGCGGTTTTTTTTAATAGATAGAGTGATTCAAGAGGAAGGTTTTTATGTATAATTCTACGCAGACGAAGTCGCGGGCAGAAGCTAGTTACCTTATAATTTTCTCTATGTAGTTGCTTAGGTACCTGTTTTCTGTGTTGTTTATTTTATGGAATTTTTATATAGGTATTTCGTCCGGTCTTTTTAGTAAGAAGTGTTTTGTTAAAATACATTTAATTATAAACTTTTTTAGGCATTTTTACTGACATCAGTTTGCATACATTCCATATTTTAGTCCATCCATACACTAGTACTGGATGAAAACCAGACAAACAAATTTTGTCCCAAACATGTTCGTACTAATAACAGGTAAAATTAATTGAAAATACGTTTTGTGTTTATTAAAACTAGTACCAAAACATAATATAAAACAAAGTCGCTTTCCGCTGTTTGTCCGTCTGTCTCTTATGTATGCTTAGATCTTTAAAACTACGAAACGGATTTCGATACGGGTTTTTTAATAGAAAGCAGTGGCGTAGCTACCTAGGGACTAGGCGGGGCAGTGCCCCGGGGCCCTCAAGCTCAGAGGGCCCTCGAATCCTTACCAGAAAATCTCGATCGAACTTTTATTATTAAAAAAAAAAAAAAAAAAAAAAAAAAACGTAACCAGTTTAGATAGTAGTGGGGCCCCATTTTTTTATTTGCACCAGGGCCCTTGGTTACCTAGCTACGCCACTGATAGAAAGAGTGTTGCGAGAGGAAGGTATATATATATAATACGCAGGCAAAGTCGCGAGCAGAAGCTAGTCAGAAATATCTTAATAAGTACCAGAAAATTACCCCAACAAAGCACTAAAATAGCAATAGAGAGCGTTTATTCATAATCTTCCACTCCCAGTGGATCACTAAAAAGGATCATAAAAGCATCTATGGGTAACAAATGAATATGAAATAGCCCGACCCATCTCCTATTCTGAGATTTGACTTCTTTTATCGAATCCTGACGGTTGGCACTTTCCGATTCGCGCAAAATATGGGATCTTATTGGATTCGAATGTCCCTGTTGACAGTTTTGTGGCTCGGAAAGTTATGACATATTCTTTTATGGACGATTTTCTGGCTGAAGTGGAATACCTTTTTGTAAACTACCCAGCTCGATTTATTGGCACACTCGGAGATTTTGTGTAATAAAGATTTTATAATATTTAGTCAGGCATTATAGCAAAGTTTTACAGACAAAAATTACAAAAATTAATAGTTATATTCACTACTACGAATATCTATCCTAAATATTAAACTGAATTGTTAAATTATTTGTTGACTTTTATTCTATCAGTACTAACATTTTCAACTACGCTACCTAATATGCTAAGTCTATTTGGATATGGATGCGCCTACACACCGTAGCTATAAGGTCTACGCTGCGTTGTAGCTCGTAGCCCTAGAGGTCTACGCCACTGCTACGAAAACGAACGCCAAAAATGGACAGAGCTGCAGCGTAGTAAAATAAAGTTTGTTGGTTTATAAATCATCACTACATAGTATAAAACAAAGTTGCTTTCCGCTGTCTGTCTGTCTGTCTATCCCTATATATGCTAAGATCTTTAAAACTACGTAACGGATTTGATTCGAGAGAAAGTTTTATATGTATAATACGCAGACAAAGTCGCGGGCAGAAGCTAGTTAAAAATATAGCTAACTTTCAGTTTGTGTTTCAGAATAATAAAGGTTTGCTTTTCATATCTTAAAACTGCAAAAATCATCAAAGGAATAAAATATTTAGTTAATAAACAGAACGCGTATAAGTGACAAATTTTGCTTTTTATCAGCGTGACCGATCTCCTAACCCAATAATGCTAAGGATACAAATAGAACGATAACAAGCTGGTTTTATGTGAAGAAAGTTTCACTTTGAGTTATTGTCAACCTGAATTACGTAGTAAAAGATTGGGTCACGTGAAAAACTTGGGTCTCAGTACTAGAGAGAACCATTTATACTATACAGATTGGAATCTCACGAAAAAAAATAGTAGATACAAGTTCAAGGTCTAGCAGTGCTTTTGCTGCAATGTTTTGAAGAGTAAGACAGTCTGTAAAATTACTGGCACATGCAAGTATTTTATATTAGCCCTGTAAGCTGGTAATGTTCCTGCAATCTTCTGATTTGGGCGTCGATGGATGATAGTGCTATCTCTCAGATGGTCAATTGGTCGTGTGCCTAACTTTTCATAGGAAAATAAATGGAAATGCGATATGTAACACATACAAGCACCCCGGGTACCACTGCACCTCTCACCATTACTAAAGGGCAACACGATGCGCCGACGCACACATGCATACCTGCCGCGTATATAAAGCGCCGCCGGCGCTGCAGGGATGCATTCGATCGCTAGACGGCAACGAGTGCGATAGCTTCCTCAGTCCACTCGAAGCCTGCCAGTGCTCCTCCCGCTTGATAGCCCCGCAGTCCATCCCAGGATCTGACCGTAATAGGGTTTGATGATTTTGTATGTACTGTAGGAATTGGTTCTGCTAGTTTTATACTGGCAGGTTTCGGTTGCTGGCTGCATTGAGACTTAGTTCAAGTTCCGAATATCGAACACTCGTTCGATATTTTAAAATATTTATGTTTGGAACTTGGGACGGCTCTCAGATCAGCTTGGACCCGGAAGCCTTATAGGGCTAAATTTTGTTATACTTTGTAATAAATTATTGAAGCTGAAATAAAGTCAAAAGTATAATCAAAGTATGTGTTTTAAATCTTTGTAGCTTGGTTCATATGCTACATCAGTTTGTTTAGGAACACTTTTAAACCGATTTCCCGAGATCTAAGTGCCTCATCAAGGCCGCTCTACAGTACCTACTCATGCTAGTTAAGTACCTATCCACTATGTTATTGTGACGCTTGAAACTAGTGAATAAAGTCTTACGTCACAATTGGGTTTTAAATCAACATCCCTACAGATGTATATTTATACTTTTTGTGTATCCGCTTGTGTTGTCTCTTCCTTTCATTTCGGCACTACTAGGGTTCTACAAAGAATCAGAGTAGTGGCCCCGACCGTAAAACACATTGAGTAACGACCCTCTTCGGTGTCACATTGCAGCATCATCAATCAGCGAGGCACGTAAGGTACACAGATGGCGCCACCGTTCTTTGGGAAGGTACTGACGTTTCATTTATAATTGTTAGTAGCTATTGCATAATCTGTGGCTACAGGAAGGAGTAAACCTTGACAAAGCCACACAGTACAAGTCGAAAAGTCAAATCGCCTAGTAATGTTAAAAGCTTGAATGTGGATACTATTTGACGGATAGGCCTGGGGTTACATGCGATTCAGTTTAGGTTCGCTCGCTGTCAGATCCATACTAAAATGACAACTAAAAACTGAACAGAGTCGGAATTGAACCGCACTAAGACGTCATGGTATGGCCCCTGTACGCATTATTATAAGCTGAGTACACATCTGCGAGCAATAACTGTAACTATTGCACGTTACAGTTACTAAAGATCCCAGCATGTACGTGGCTCGCGAGCCTACCGCGAGCGGAGCACCACGTCCACATTTGGTTTTTGGTTACTATAAAGTGTAATGGCCCATTTAGACACATGCAAGTTTCATTACATTGTGGGTTGTCGGGGCAAACCGAATTCAACCGATCTATCAAACTTTGCAATGTAACTACAATGGTATACAATTCTTGCATGTGTCTAAATGGGCCTTAACTGTTGCGGTTATAGCTTATGTGGTTCTAGATGTTGGGAGGCCGTAGTTCATATTTCATCTATTTATATATTGATCTCAGGGTATACTAGGTAAATAACATTATTGATTGGTTTAAATTCGTACTTCTAAACATTATTACTCACAGCAACATCAACATTTTCTTATTCATTTGGTCAGATCTGATTTACCGGTTAATTGCCTTTTATACATACATACATACATACATACATATATCACGTCTTTATCCCTTACAGGGTAGACAGAGCCCAAGGTAACAAAACCTTAAGGCCACGGTTAGCATGATTAAGAGCGTATAGGCGGAAAGGAATTCAAAATAGTCATGGGTTGCTAGCCGCATCGGCTATAACCATGATTCCTAAGACTTTCGCCATTCCCTCGATGGTCTTTTACCATCTGCGCGGGAAGAGAAGCAACTGGTAAATTCTATGTTTTTTCTTTACTCCCAGACCAGCATGGAAGAACCCCCTTTGCCTTTTATAGAGCAATTATGTACCATTCAAGTCCAACCAAGTCATTAAAATTAAAGTTTGAAATGTCCCAATATAACCTCCACGTTCCCGCTGCCTTTGAAATATTTTTATAGCACAAATAACGCACAAGCACACGCGTCGTATAATAAAAAGTTGGGCTTATTGAATAACTCTCGAGAAAGTTACACGTCATTAAATCTGGCCGAAAAAATTCGCAATTCTCCTCAGTACCGTAACTTGCAACCCTCTCGCGTAAGTGAATATATATTTCCAATTTCGTACCCCGCTGGCGGGCGGCAAACAATGGAAAAGGTCAAGATAGAGCTGGTTTATTGGAACGAACAAGTTCGGCAATTTTTTTTTAATATTGTGTCATCGCATAGTGCACCTTGTTTTAGATAAGCGCAAACTAAACTTGTATTCTGTGATTATCTGCTACGCCAGAGTTTTTGGTTACACTAACGTGCAATAGTTACAGTTACAAATCGCAGATGAGTACCCGGCTTTAGATCCCGTAATTGGCTCTGTGCTGTTTTCACCTCGAAGTTTTTTAGAAAGCCATTGGTAATGATTTTTTTTCCTCTAAAACAGATTAAACCGGCACCAAAATTCCAATAAAAATATAATTATCAAACTGATTTACTAAAACTCAAATGAGATTTTAAATACGCCTAATAATGTTTGGATAATTTTCTCTCTGTCTCTTAGACTCTGTTTATACGAAGCTACTATGTTCAATTAGTTTTAGATTAACCAAATATCGCTAGATGGCGTTAGTATCTATAGGTCCGTTTGTCACCTGTGGCCGACACTTCAAAATTCAATTTTTGAAGATCACTTTGCGCCATTCCACTCACACTTATCGTCAATAATTTGAAAATGAGAGGGACGATATCATACGAACTTCAAAAATCGAATTTTGGAGTAGCTCCGGTGTCACGTTGGGGATTGGTTGCTTAAGTTATCCAAGCTACTCATATCTATTATTTCGTCTCTAAGAAAAACTTCATTCTTCATCTTTCCCAAGAAAAACTGCCAGTCATCACAGCGGTCGCAAGTCTTGCGGAACCCTGAAATCGGCCATTAATGTTTATCAAGCAAAGTTTGATAATTTTTTCAATACGGAAAGGGCCAAAGCAAAACGTAATTGAGAACGGCTTTTGTTTATGTGTGCGAGTGTGACGTAGCCCTCGTACTCGTGTGCGTGTGCGGAAGTTTTAATTGGTTGCAAATAAACAGGTGTTTTTTTTGCAGTCGATTGTGATCCGATGTTCGTTTGATTGGTAAAAGTGGGTCAATTTAAGTTTTTTTTTTTCATTGTTTCATTAATTAAAAGTAGCTTTTGGAGTGCGAGCTGGACTTTAATTTGTTTTATTCTCCAGATTTGTGTTGTAACTCTAATTAACGCGTTTCTTTTTTTCCACTTAATATCCAATGAATTTTATCTGAAATATAGTAACATATCGATTATTAAAACTTAAGTATTTACAGGGCATTTGATAATTATTAATGGTAACGCGTGAATTAGCAAAACGACGTGGTAATTAGGAAAAAATGCTTATGTATTTTTTATTCAAACAAACAACGCTTTATAATTTTTTACTAGTTCTTTTTTGACGCGTGAATTAGACACTTGAATTAGGGATTCTTATAAAACACAAAATAACTTTTTATATATACATGTAATAAACAACAGCATCAAGTAGCTATTAAATAATGCGGCCTGTAATGTATACCATAATCGTCAGAGCAATACAGTTACTGGTTGATTTTTAAAATGTGAATTATTACCACACTCGTGAAAAAAATCTGCTTCGGTTCACTCTACACAAAAACTCAAGTGTCGTTCAAGATGTAACAGAGGAAAAACAGCGATGGTTTAGTAATAGCACCCTTCCGGTGCTGAATGCCATAATTGCAATGGGATTCTAATAATTATTATATAAACTTCGTGTCATGCGGATTTTGTAAATATTTACATACATACATAAATCACGTAGCCTAAGATAACAAAGCCTAAAAGTCACCTTTAGCAAGATTGCGGGCTGTACATTTAGGTGTAGAGGGGAATCAAAATAGTGATGGGTTGCTTGCCGCTTCGCCCATGGTTCGAAGGAATGTAACCGGGACCAAACGAAGCGGAGAGCGCGTTGGTGCTTTAAAATCTCGCAAAGACGTATCGTCCAATTTATGGCATGCAGATTTAAGCCCTGTACAGAAAGCAATAGAGCCCAGTTCAGATTATTCAGTAAATGTTAATAGGACTTTAGTAATGTAACAGCGCTGGCCAGGCGCAGTGCATATTGTGTAAAATGCAGGCAGCTGGAAAACAGGATGGAAGGGAATTTTTTTTTTAATGCTAGTACGTATGACTAAATAAGTATTAAAAAAATTAAAACTGTAGAAAAATAACGTGACCTAAAAATTTTCATTTTTAATACAAGCAAGCAAACAAGCAAGGTTAACTGGTAGAGATCCCTTTTAGGAATAAGTTTGCCTTTGTGCATGTGTGCTGTCCTGTATTCATCTTTTTCTTGTGTTTTATGTACAATAAAGAGTTATACATACAAGCTTTTTTGCTGACTGTACTTTTTATTTACTGTATTTCATTGTCATCTATCTTGCGTATGCATACCAAATTTCAAGTCAAGCGGACAAACCGTTGTAGAGTTCCCTGCTACGGAGATGGTCCTGACTGGGTCCCCAGAATTGAATTACAAGGTTATTATGTTCTAAAGGAGACCAGCTCGAAAAAACACGATATAAGAAAACGAAGCGAAGAAAATGTACATTAGATATAATGTCACAGTCGCACTTTACTTTTGGATATTTTTTTGAAGTCAGGCAAGAACAGCTAGAAGTTTTGAAAAGTGATAAATGGATCGTGTAGCAAGAATGTCACGTGATTTTTGTGCGAAGGGGGATTTACACAAGTATCAAGCGATTTTCTGTTTCTAAACCTTACGTATTGTGGCACATTTATAAAAAAACTTCACAATTAATATCGTAACAAAAGTTGCTAAGTGATGACTCATTGCGACATGGTTCTACAGCGGGCTACAATTCAAATTCCTTTGTATATATCGACGTTAAAAGCATACCACGTGAAACAACACACAACTGTGCATTATCTCAAAATATATCTTCCGTCCGTGAATCATACGTTTCGCTATTAAAATTGATATTGTGATTGATGTTCATATAGCCAAAACAAAAGTGATGGGTGGCTGTCAAAGCAGTTCGCAGTTTAACTGCGGTGATGGATGTAGCGAACGGGGCAAGGGTACGCTCCCGTAGCTAGCATGAAAGCCCACGAGAGCTACTCGTCTCTTTCTAGAACGAACAGTAAGATAAAGACGGGAAGTCTGTCGAGCACGACACAGCACTCCCGAGCTCTCTTTCATTACCTACGTTATGAATGTTGCAAGTCGAATAAAAGCTATCAACAACTAATTTTTAGCTAACCTAACAATATCTCTATTATTAAAGTAAAACTGAAATAGCTTTACTACCAAAAACAAAGAACTCTTAGACATGCACATGCACTAAACACTATTTTCATCTGTATGCTCTCTTTGTTATAATGTACCTATTTACAACTACAATATCATCGACTGTAAAATTATGAACCGATTTTCTAACAAAATAAAAAACAACCTTTCTTCTTCTTCTTTTTCTAATATGGCCCCATCGATCGATGCGATGATATCGCCAATGTCAAAGTAATAAATACAGTATTCAAAAATATTGTGACAAAAAATGTCGGCAACTTTGTACGGTAGAACACGGTCAAAAGACCCCTCCCCATGTCAGGTTTTTAGCAAACGGATAATGATATCTCTCAGAATCTGCCAGGATATCATTAACCGATACCCAGGGTGCAGCAAGCACCGGACCAAGCACTGCTCTTCCCCTCGGACGGATCCAAAAACGAATGACAGCTCTTGACCACACGCGGAGGTAAGACTTGCGCCCCTAAAAAAACACCTATTTTCATACATAATATAAATTTAGTTTTTAACATTGATTTTGAGAATAGATATTTCTAAGGTTTTTCCGACGAGCGATTACAATTTTAAACACACAGTCCGTTAATGTTTCTTATTAAACAAAAAAATATACCTACAACCTAACAAAAGGTAAACTTTGATGAGGTTATATTTATTTATCATAATATGTAATATTATAGTAGTTTCACTTTCACTTTACTGAATGACCAGTAAATGAAATGAAAGGCGCACTCGTAGTTTTATTATCCGATGATATATAAAGATAACTGTAACTGCGCAGAATGCTTTGATGTCTCATTTTTACGACTGCCTTTATTTGTAAAGGGCTTTATCATTTTTTATGTACAGACATTCTACTAATTTATTCAAACTCACAACAAGTCGTTGAGATACGCAAGAAAATATGTAAGACCTCGTGTAATTTTTCATATTGATAAGTATTTTGATTTCAATCTAATTTTGTCAACATTGGATGGTGTGTAAGGCACTCCATCATCAACCCCCAGCCTATATTCATACAAGGTCCCATTGCTGGGCAAATAGATGATCCCATGATGATGATGATGATAATGATGGTGATGATGATGATGGGAAATGATGATGATGATGATGATGAATAGGTGATATGATGATGATGATGATGATGATGATGATGATGTATAGTCCGCACATGGGCACCGTGCAGTTTGTGAACTTTGCAAACACCTTTGAACCGCTACAGGGGTTGGCGAAAGTCTCCTCTCGATGTACTCGTCCATAAGTTTGTAACGTTTTCCAAAAAGAAACTCCTCGAGTTAAATCAAGACAAAACACTCTAGTGATAATCGGATAAGAATTAGCAGAAACAACAAGTCGAACTATTTCACTACCACAGCTGTCATGGCTTGAAATGCTTTATAGTTATTTGAATTTCAACAAGACAGCGTTCCATTAAATCAAAATATTTAAGTCTCTTTTGAAACCGATTACCTTTGATGGTGAGGAATTGAACAGGAATCTTCATCTCTCCTGCCGACAATACGTGCAAAATATTTAAGTCGGCTCTTTATTGCGAAACAAACCCCGTGATTTGATCCTTCCCCAGCCGTCATCCGTCAGTGTCTGATCATCCAAATTATCTCAAAGCGGGCGGCGGAGTGGAAATCTTCCGGCCGAGTCAGTGGCATTTGTTAGAAGGGCTTACAATCTTTGACTATAGGGTATATAGGTTAAACCCTTCGTTTAGTAACCCTTATTTAAACCGACCAACCACACTGTTTTTTTTATCAGAGATTCCATAGGAATTGATTATACTGAAAGTATACTAGTACGTGTTATGCTTCAGTAGAAAGGGCAGGGGATGTTACAGGCGCAACAAATATTCCATTTTAGCTCCTAGGTTGGCAAAATGTATCTGTAATCCACTTACTGCCTTTGGTTGGGCAGTGAGGATTTTGTGGCATATACCTATGCATACTTCTTAGCTTCAGTTGTACAGAAAAAACTTTGCTCTAGACTTTTATTTATGTATTTTGTTCAATTAATTGAATCAGAATATATTTACTACAAACTTTGCGAAGATCTGCCATGAACTAAAACTACCAACAAAAATTGGCTTAGTTTGCTATAGATAGATACTCCTTAGCTTATTCATTTATTCTCTATCTCGTTAGCTAGTTCTGTTGTAATTCGCAACTAATTGGATTCAACTTTAGTTCCTTTAAACCCACGTAATACTGTTTAAAATTGAATGAAATGCGAGTATTTTGTTCCAGATTTTACTAACCAAACATCTAAATAGATTGAGGCAAATTAATTAATTTGGCTTGAAAGTAATAAACTAGGTTTTCAAATTTAATTTTGTGCTTGTGAAGTCTGTTGGTAAGTAGGTCAAACCTTGGTTAATCGGTGATAGTTAGGTTTTTTTACAATATAAAATTATCTATCAATTCAATTATTTTTGAAGTATTACTTATAAAAGGTCATGAAATTGTCTACCATTTCTGAACTTATGATTATATTGATGATTTATCAAATTAATATAATGACATTTTTATTAACACATATGAAAAGTAGGTAATTTGGTGATATTCAGGTTAATATGTGACATGTGCTTGGTTATTTAGTGATACAGTCAGGTTAAGCTGTGATACAATTTTAAATCAGAAATAAAACACAATTTAATAATCAACACTAGATTTTTTTTATATTTATTAATAGTTTAACATATTTATTGGCACAATCATCTTTGGGTTACTTATTCATTACTTTAGGAACTTTGTTATCACATGAATTGCTTAAGAATCAAAATTTACTTAATTTTTTAACTAACTTAGCCAGACAACTGACATTCAGAACAAAGGAAAAATGCTGGATTTAGGATAGTTTGGCATTTCATATGGTACCAGGTTTTACAAAATTGGCATTCAATCCATTCTGCACCATTTTTTTTCATGACATCAAGCTCATAATCACCTTTGCAGGTTCCACATATATTAGTTTTAACATTTTTCTGTGACAGGACTGGAGTGGATTTAGAATTTTGATATGAAACATTGATATGAAACAATACATAACATCGAAAAAAGTTAAGAAATCAACTGCCGAAACTAAGGATTTAAAAATAGAAAAATGCTACATTTACTTATACGAATGTCATTAATGGGTTTAAAAACTCTTACCTTAACGAGTTTTTTCTTAGTTTTAGCCAAATTTTCATTTGGTTTAGGACAATATCAATTTTCTTTACACCTTTCACCGGCAAACTAACCATAAGACGCTTTCATCTGTTGACTTGACATAAGTTTTTTTTCTTAATTTTGACGGATGCGTTCGGATACTTGTGGTACGTTAGCATGTTCAAGCACAGTGCCGCCACCTACTGGAAATTATTCTGAGCCCTAAAGATATCGGGTAACTCCGCTATATGACCATAAACAACTATCACCGAATTACTCCATATCACGGATTTACCAAGGTTTGCCCCAACTACAGTATTTACAGTTTGCTTAATTTAGCGTTACACTTTTCAATTTTCCTTTAATTACCTATTCAATATAAGCTGAGGAGTAGTTATTGGAAAAAAATGCGGCCTTCTGTAATTCTAATTATCTACTTATTTTTAATAGGCGCAAACAAAAACACAAAAATAAACAACAAAGCTCCAAAGTTAATTATTTTGAATTAGCTAAGTCTTGAATGATTCCAGAAAAGTCACAGGGCCTTTAACCATTATGTTAACAAATTCCAATACAGGTAATCAGGAATCAAGTGTGGTGTTAGGGTGTTCCCATTATAATACAGCTCAGTACCTAACGTAATAAAATGAGAAGCTATGTTAATTACGAACAGCATTCTTTTTTAATAATATTATTATAGTTCACTACTTTTTCTATTTTACCTGTAATTTAAAATAACATGAAAGTACACACAGCAAAGCTACTCGGTAAGCAGGATAGATACGGCGCGAGCGTGCGTAGGTGCTTACCTGATTATATTGCCGTGTGTACATTAATATCATAAAGTTATTTGTTTGTTGTCTTATCTGTACCTCTTCTTGTCATCTCGTCAAAGTAACCATAATGGTTCAGACGTGTTGTGTCCGCGCCAGTAGAAAAACACTTGGATCAGCAAGAAAGCAAATGACGGGAAAAACTGGCCCTTATCACTGTCCGGTGGCTTGTCATGTCATGACCGGCCGAGATAAGGGAGTCATCGTTTCGGGAGAAAAATGAAACGTTTCAATGATTTCTTTGTTGCAGAAAATATTTTTAGTAGTAATATATTAGTATGTAGTTACGTCGGTATACGTTGTACGAAAGTCGCCACGTTTTTAGATGACATGAATTTTACATAGACATAGACATAACTTTATTCGACATCAAAAAATACACAGACTCTTAAACTAATACAAAAACATACTGAGTTGATGATGCCGAAAAGGTATTCGACTCAGCATTATGCTGCAGTAGGTGCCTACTACAGCGCTGATTTTCAGCCAAACCCTTCACATCTTTGCATCAAACACATGATGTGCCGAGAGCATGTAGATATTTTGTAGACACTTTTGAGCAGCCATTTGTTTTTGGCTGAATTAAATGTCTCAATGCGCACGACTGGGGCCGCAGGGAAATTAAGAAATTACCTGTAACGTCGTGGGACAATTTATATCAATGAATATAGTGCTGAGTAACAAAAACTGGATAACATTCTACAAGCGGTTCATAAGATTTCATTCCAGTGGACTGTTTAAACATCTCATTTTTTGTTAAAACATCTATGTAACTTAAATAGAATTGATCTGTACCATTCAAATCTAGAATGTGTATGTACATTTTTTAACACTGTTCACAATCTAAATTAGAACCAATTCTAAATCATAAACTTAAACAATATCAAACGTCAGAAAGGATGTTTCTTAAAAACATTCTCAGCGGCTATTCAATACATAATTAGATCTGAGCTTTATTTGAGGAATATAATTATCGCCGTGGAAAGCTATTTTAATGTGCAAATTAAAAAAAAATACGTATTTAATTCAAAACCGTAATAGTCAAGAGTTAGCGAACACCATTATAGTGTAAAAAATAAGATTTTTTTGCGCAATGTCCCCTCGGAGGAGTATCAATGATTGGCAACTATTATAATCCGAAGATCATCGTGAATTTGACAGATAGCAGCGAATCAATAGTGTTTAAAAAAATCTTGGCCAAAATCGTGTCACTACAGCGTAAGTTTTTGGATTATGTAGCCAAAGAGTGGCAACAACGAAACCCCTACATTTTATTCGTGTGCGTTTATCAATCTGACTGTATATTCATTTGATATTATAAAACAAGGGAAGAAGCAGTTAATCACAATCGTTCAGAGACACATGCAATATCAAAAGGATTGCAAATGCATAAAACTTCTATACTCAGGAGCAAATAAACCTGTAGGCTTATTATCTAACTCGCTCGCAATCGCCATCGTGTTCATTTTGACAGTTCTTGTATGAATGTGACAGCTAACTGATTCCAATGCCAACTGTCAGCCCATACATGAACTGTCAAAATGAACGCGGTGGCGAATGCGAGCGAGTTAGGTAATAATCCTACGGGTCACTTCCCATAGAAAGTTGTACGAAAACTGACCCAGTCTTTGCTTTTGAGTATCTAAATTAACTAAACACACAGCCATTGCTTTAATCATAACCCAGCTTGCTAACAATTGTCACAATGCCCCCTAGGGGGTAATTTGCCAGCTTTTAATTAATTAAGTGCAACATTCGTTACATAGAGCCCGTTATAAAATCATCCCACGGCATGAATGAAGTGTATTCAGAATAACATTCTATTTCTGTCGCTTTCAGACATTCCATGCAATCTAGCTGGGTAATATGGTCCACTAGAGTGTAGAATCGTGGCGTTATACGTCATAGCGTTATGGTTGTGACGTCACGTTTTACGTCAAGAGTGCGTTCATTTCTGTAAAAGGGAACGCTGTTATCAATAATTCTTGCCTTGGTTCACTAATGATTCTAAAATAAGCTTCGTTTCAATAGTTTGTTTTGATATTTTCACGAATCCATCACCATATTCTCCATGATGTGCCATAATTATCGTAACCTTTGTACATTGATATCTTAATGTTTGTCAATGTATTTGTTTTTTTTATTTGTTTGTTTTTTTGTCAATGTATTTGTTTTTTTTTGTATGTTTGATAGACGGTCGCCAGTGTTGTAAAATCGGCGTAAGTGGCCAATTATCTCTTTCTAAAAATCGATGTCCATTGTTTATCGCCGGGTACTGTTATAGGCCTTCTTCAAGGATTTTCACGTTGATCAATTTTGTGCTACCCACGGCCAATAGATTCCCGTCATCTTTACCAGATTGTTTGTCTACCTTGCGGAAGGGTCTACACTTTGGAACCTTACTGCCCGAACAGCCGTCGGTTCTGTGAGCAAAGTATTCTCGCCTTAGGAATTTGCATCTTATCCCTTCAAATTAGTTTCATTATAACGGTTTAAAATGGCAACCTTTATCTACTATGTCTTAATTTTAAACTAGTCGCAAAATAAATTAAACTTTACTTCCCAGGAATCCACCTATTGTCTACTTTGTTCTTTGTTTTTGTACTGATTTGTGGTGTTCAATAAAGAGTATTTGTATTGTATTGTATTGTAATCTACTTGAAATGTATTTAAATAGTATACTACAAAAACTTTAAACGAATTCGCTATGCCTGATGAAAGTCTGAAACTGAAATTTAATAAAATGTACGCAGTTATAATTGTTTCTGATTTATTCAAATCACATTATGCTTACAGAACATCATCGCATCTCTCTAGAGAACAAATTTATATGCGCATACTCGTTAACTCACTTATACCCTAAACAAGATAAGTTTCATGATTCCAAATCAAAAACTTTGTTGGAATGAGACAACCTTCGTACTTTTTTCTGTTTAAGATCTACCCACCGTTATAAACTATTGTACCACTACTATACTTAAAGCCTATGTATTACTACATTACTAGCCTAGTTCAAAGTAAAAGGAACTGGCGACGCAACCGTGTGTATATTTACACGAACCATTTCGAGCTACTTTTGATCAATTCACAACTCGAAACCTATTTAACATACATCATATTACAAGTCCGGAAATACAAATGAACCCTAAACATTTACAATATCCATATGTTACCATGAATCATTGACGATACGTATCTTCAAATCTAGTCCATGAATTTATTAGTGAAACAATGAAATTGTCAATATATTACATCAAGGACGTACACTCGAACAACAATACAGCATCGGAATTCAATGCTTACCTATGCATAGTTTATGAAGGTTCTGCTTATATCGTTGGGAACTACAAAGGAATAGTACATAGTGAAGGATATAAACAGCCAGCCAGAACTAAAGAATAAAAAAGTTGCTACTATTCTTCTATGCCTATCTGGGAGTAGAAAGAACATAGAATGTACCAGATGCTTCTCTCCCGCGCAAATCGTAAAAGCCCATTGAGGTTTTGGGTGAAAATCTTAGGAACCCTGTTATAGGCGATGCAGCTAGCAACCCGTCACTAATTAGATCGGACTTTAGCATTACGATATTAAAGGCAAAGGGAGATGGAGCAAATTGTCGTGAATATTCATAATATCCTCAATCGGTCACCACTAAGAGTTTAGCGATTTACATATACTTACCTCAATTATACCCCCCCCCCCCCCCTCGTAAGGGATAAAAACGTGATTTTTATTTATTTATTTATTTATAAAATATCTTACACAATATTACAGTGTGGCACTAAGGCATTGAGTTAGACAGACAAGAAAAGAAAGATAAAGCTAAAAACATAAAAATTTACAATAATAACTAATTAATTAAATACATGTAGGAATGGAAGCGTGAATTGGAATGCAAGGTGGTGTGTGAAAGAGATAGTAATGCGAGAGGGAGAAAGCAAGAGGGACTTGCATGGATGGGTGTGCACGCGCTCGTAGCCGCTATTGTAAATTTTAATCTAAAAAATAGAATAAACGCAGTTTGTGAAGTATTCTTCTTATTTTTCTTTCATCCCGGTCCTACATTTTGGGGGCTCGTCCGGGATTAGAAAAATAAGACTCATCGGTAACGTAACGACGACGGAAAACCTTGCGGTTAACCTAACGGTCCGCGTGCCACGACGACGCTCATCTCGACTTGACGGCGAAATAAGTGAAGACGAAAGACGTTTAAACGACGAGACGAAGAATCATGGGGAAGGAAAATAGACGCCAGAGCCGGCAAGATGACCCTGAGGAGCCCGAGAATGGAGCCGGCGGACGCGGGATGTTGCATATGACGGCGGACTTAATCCCGGCATTCAGCGGGCGGGACAAGACTTATGCGGTGACTAGATGGATCGAAGACGTTGAAGATCACGCGGAAATCTTCGGGTGGACCCCGCTGCAGCAGCTGCTCGTAGCGAGGCGGGCGCTGACAGGCACGGCGGCTCTGTGGCTACGCGCCGAGCGACCGCATAAATCATGGTCTGAGCTAAAAGCGGCCCTCGTAAAAGAGTTCACCGATTCCATAGATGCCAAGACCATCCACGAGATGATGAGCTCTAGAAAGAAACGCCGTGACGAATCGTGTCTTGACTACATGCTCGTTATGAAGGAGCTCGGCCGACGGGGAAAAATGGCGGATTACGTAGCTATTAAATATATAATAGACGGCATTGTGGATCGAGAACAAAACAAAATAATGTTGTACGGCGTTACTAGCTACAATGAGTTAAAAGAAAAGTTGAAGATTTACGAAGCAATTAAAGAAAAAACCAAGCATGAAAACGAAGTGCAACGACAGCGAACCACGGCGACTCCAAACATGCAAGCCCGAAGCCAAGTTGAAGCGAGAAAATGCTATAATTGTGGTGAAAATAAGCATATTTCGGCAGAATGCCCGCATAGAAACAAAGGTGCAAAGTGCTTCAATTGCAATACGTTCGGACATCTTGCCTCTCAGTGCGGTGCGCGACAAGGAGGGAGCAGTGGCAGCGCCGGCGAACGAAGCGACGTTGCAACCTCAAACCAACGTCAACAGAGTTTCCGCCGGATGCAAGGTGGCAACAGGGCGCGATCAAACTCAGCATCGGCGCGCATTACTGGCAAGCAGACTTCGGCAACGTTTTGCTGCGACTGTGAATCGGAACGCGCTCGATTAAACGACGTAGATGGCAGCACTAGCGGTGACGAGCAAGATGGCGGCGCCCGCGACGGCTGTGACACTGACACGGCCGAGTACCTTGACCCGGCTGCTGACATACTGAACGTAAACATTGAAGAAAAAATCCTTACGAAGCCGATCAAATCACTTGAAATATGCGGGAAAATCATTGACGCGTTGATTGATTCGGGCAGTGACGTGAATTTAATGTCTGTTGAGTGTTATCGTAGTTTAGGGTCGCCGAAATGCGTTGAATCGAACGTTGTAATGACGGGACTTGGCGCTAAGAAGGTTTGTGCTTTGGGATTGCTCATAGTAACAGTGCGTGTCGACAGTCAAACATTTAAAGACACTAGTTTCCACATTGTTCCTAAAGATGTAATGCCGTATTCGATTATTATTGGTCAGCATTTCTTACAACGTACTGTAATGGTCATGGATAACAATAAGGTGTTTTTGTTACCCGCTAACGAGGAATGGTTTCGAAACCTTATGTGTTTTGTGTCTGATCTTGATATTATAGGTGGTGAGATAAGCCTGGCCATGCGACAACGTGTGAAGCGGCTCATGACGTCGTATGTACCCGCGAAGACGAAGGAGGCTCCGATTAAGCTCCAAATTCATCTCAAAGACGATGTGCCAGTGGTACAAAGGCCACGGCGGCTCGCTCTAAAAGAACAACAGGAAGTAGACGTGCAAATACAACAATGGTTGGATGAAGGTATTGTTCGGGTAAGTACATCTGAATATTCCAGCCCTCTAGTACTTGTCAGAAAAAAAGATGGAAGTTTGCGAGTTTGTGTAGATTACAGAAAGTTAAATCAAAAAATGGTGAAAGATCAGTATCCCCTGCCGCTTATTGACAGCCACATTGACAGATGCCAGAATGCTAAGATATTTAGTGCCCTCGACTTAAAAAATGGATATTTCCACCTGCAGGTTCATGAGGACTCTATTCAGTACACTTCGTTTGTAACAATGACAGGGCAATATGAATTTCTAAGAGCTCCATTTGGAATAGCAATCTGCCCAAAGGTGTTTACCAGGTTCATCTCCATAATATTTAGGGATTTAATTGCCAAAGGAAGTGTCATAATTTTCATCGATGATTTATTAATTCCAGCTGAGACCGAACAAGAGGCACTAGAAAAACTAAAGGAAGTACTGAAGACAGCATCGGACTATGGCCTAAATATAAATTGGAAGAAAAGTCAGTTGATGGTACGAAGAGTGGAGTACTTAGGATATCTTATAGAAAATGGAGAGATAAGGCCATCTACAGGAAAGATTGAAGCAGTATCTCGTTACCCGGAGCCAAAAGATGTCAAACAACTCCATAGTTTCATCGGGCTGTGCTCTTATTTCAGAAAGTTTATTCAAGATTTTGCACTCATAGCAAAGCCATTGACAGATCTCTTAAGGAAGGATGAAGTATTCAAGTTCAATGACCAACACAGGGGAAGCTTCAACATGTTGAAAGAGAAACTGACCTCCAATCCTGTTTTGAAAGTGTTCAATCCTCGCCTAAAGACGGAGCTGCACACAGACGCATCCAGTAGAGCATACTCCGCGATTCTTATGCAACAATGTATTGAAGATGGAGGCTTACACCCTGTACATTACTGGAGCCGCAGGACTAGCGATGCCCAAAGCAAATACAGCAGCTATGAACTGGAAGCATTGGCCATTGTGGAAGGCGTTAAGAAATTCCGTCATTACTTGTTTGGGCTTCACTTTAAAATAGTCACAGACTGCAAGGCATTTGAGATGACCCTGAAGAAAAAGGACTTGGCTATGTCAACTAAAGTTGCAAGATGGATAATATTGTTGCAAGACTATGATTTTGAAGTGGAACACCGTGAAGGCTCTAAAATGCGACATGTTGATGCTTTAAGCAGACACCCATTTGTGGGTGTGATATTTACAGATTTACATGATGGAATAAGGTACGCCCAAGACTGTGACGATGGTATGAAGGCTATAAAAGAAATACTGAAGGAGCAAAGTTTTGAAGACTATACTCTGGACCACGGACTGCTGTATAAAGGACCTGAGAAGCGGTTAGTTATTCCGAAAACACTGGAGACAGAATTAATTAAACGAGCACATGACAATGGTCACTTTTCCAAAAGAAAAATGATGCAGATCATCACCAAGGACTTTTATATACCGCACTTAGAGAAAAAAATAGAACAGTTTATACTTACCTGTATTCCATGCTTGTTGGCAACCAGAAAGGAAGGGAAACAGGAAGGCTATTTGTACCCTATAGAGAAAAATGATGCACCGCTACATACAATACATATCGACCACCTTGGACCCATGACAGAGACAAAAAAACAGTACAATTACATATTTACTGTTGTGGACGCTTTCACCAAGTTCACCTGGCTTTTCCCTACTAAGAGCACCACAAGCAAGGAAGCTATAGAAAAGCTGAAAATTCATCAGCAAACCTTTGGAAATCCTACCAGAATAATTTCAGACAGAGGGGCTGCTTTCACCAGCCAGGAATTTGAGGACTTTTGCCAAAATGAAGAAATCTCGCATGTAAAGATCACAACAGGAATTCCGAGAGGGAATGGGCAGGTAGAGCGCAATCAAAAAACTGTTGTCTCTATTCTGACAAAGATGTGCATTGAAAGTCCTGCCCTCTGGTACAGACATGTAAGCCGTGTTCAGCGAGCCCTAAACAGCACATACCAAAGAAGCATTAAAACATCACCATTTGAACTGCTAACAGGTACACGGATGAAATGTAGAGAGGATATAGAGATACATAATTTGCTGGAGCAGGAGATGGTAGCGACTTATATGACAAACAGGGAAGAACTGCGGATGAAAGCCAAAAGTGAAATCCTGAGGATTCAAGATGAGAATATGAAGACCTACAACAGTAAAAGGAAACCAAGTCAGAGCTACACGGTCGGAGATGTCGTCGCTATCAGGAAAACACAGTATGGCGTATGTACTAAAATTAAACCTAAATACCTAGGGCCCTACAGGGTCGTTGCCGTAAAAGGCTGCGATCGGTACGAAGTCGAGAAGCTGGACAGCATGCAGGAAGGCCCGCGGAGGACCAGCTCGGCTGCAGACTCTATGAAGCGCTGGCCGACGAATGACGGCTCGGGTGGCGAATAAGGTTGGTTCGATTTTCGTGTCCATTCCTCTGTATTTTCACCAAATACCATAATGTTAATCCATGGCCATTGCAACCATATCTTGAGATAACCTAGGTTACTATTTTTTTTTTTAATCTTCCCTTGGGAATTATTATTATTATTAAGTACCTAAATGTTATCTTGGTCTTACTTTAACTAATTTTAAGTGCCTTAATTTCATGTAAAATACTAATACTGGTGTGTCATAATTATAAATTGGCAGATCAATGTTTATAATAACATTTTCTCTTAAGTAGTCTATAGCAATTAAGATTTGTCAACATTACTCTGTTAAGTAGGCTAAAGCACTTGGAAAAATAGGAGGGTGCCAGTAGTCCATTCAACTACCACTGAGTCGAGTTGAGTATGCTGCTGGGTCCTGGCCTTTCCAGGTCATAAGATCATTTGCATTGTTTACTGCTCCCGGTTGGAGTTATCTCCAGTTGTATTATATAAGTTTCGTTATATTACTTTATCACTATGTAGGTTGGTTTGTTAATTATAGTCGAGTCTGAGGACAGACTGATTGCAGGATGACCGAATGTAGGAATGGAAGCGTGAATTGGAATGCAAGGTGGTGTGTGAAAGAGATAGTAATGCGAGAGGGAGAAAGCAAGAGGGACTTGCATGGATGGGTGTGCACGCGCTCGTAGCCGCTATTGTAAATTTTAATCTAAAAAATAGAATAAACGCAGTTTGTGAAGTATTCTTCTTATTTTTCTTTCATCCCGGTCCTACATACATGACGACACACGTACATCCATCGCCTCACAGAAGCGCATATATGCATGTACCTCAACTATTGACCCTGGCTATGAAACTGGAGGCTGCAGTATCTATTTTCGTAAAGGCCAGACACTTTCGCCGTGAATCACTTATAGATGAATAGTAACAAACCTTTTCATTCATTTTATTGAAAGATGATTAAAGACACTAGAAATTAAACGGCTCAGCACACAATTATGAGTAGTTTAAGACTTTTCAGAAGACCTTGTTCAGGGTGGGGTAGGGTGAATGCCGGTGCATTCGAGTTACACGAAGATAATTAAGATTAGGCTGAGCTGAGCTTTGCCTTTCCAAAATCTTGTATTTGACAAGGGTCCTATTTATAAATAAATCCTGGGGCCTGACTATCAATCCTGCTAAAAGAAAACCTTTTGTTCACGAAACAACTTGGTACAAATGTCGCTCGTAAAATTTGTCTTTACCAAATTTAATAAAAATTGCTAAAGTCAGTAGGCTTATTATCTAACTCGCTCGCAATCGCCATCGTGTTCATTTTGACAGTTCATGTTATGGGCTGACAGTTGGCATCGGAATCAGCTAGCTGTCACATTCATACAAGAACTGTCAATGTGAACACGGTGGCGATTGCGAGCGAGTTAGGTAATAAGCCTACAGGTTTTACCATGACAAGGTTATTAACGGAACAGAGCCAGGGCGACATTCACATTTATGGTAGGTACTATTTAATACGAATGTCTATTTATCAATGTGTGGTTTACAAAATAGCCGGGAGTTGTATCGTTTGACATCACTTATACGTGTCACAGACAACTTTAGTGGTTTAATAGAGTGTCTACCCCATAAGGGACATAGACGTGATTTGTCTATGTCTATGTTTGTAAAAATTACCTAAAATATTCACCACTGCATTTTTCGTCGATATATTCGCTTAAATGCATTATTATAAGAAAGAGTTATTATAAGTTCCATTTCATTCAGGATTATGTTCTAGCATGGTAAGTTTGTGAAATCGGGCAAAATGTATGAAGAAACGGTGAAAGAACGAGACGCGTGCGACACTTCACTGCGTATACGCAGCGGTGTGGTCGCTCCTTAATCTGAAAATAAGATATTATTTGGCCGTAAGTGGCCGTATTTGTATTGTATTTGACACGTGAGGCGTTTGATGCGAAAACTTTCACTACAATAAATACTTAGCTACAAAACCTATTTGAATAAATATAACTGCAACCTTGATATCAGTAATACGACTAAAACGTGACGTACCGAAGCTTTTAGCCTATCGCAATGCATTAGGTTTTAGTTTATCCAACGTAAAGATTTATCATTTGCATTTCCGAATATCTCGAACACTCGGCTAAAATTAATGCCCCTGCTCATTTAACCAATGTATGTTAAGGATTTTCGATATCCTAAATTAGGATTTTCTTTGAGGGAATTACCTATTTGTAACTATATAATAGAATAGCTAACTTGATTGACTGGCTGATGATCTAATTTATTGACTGACAGATAATACTACTGGAGCGAGAGACTCGTAAAATGGCAAACTTAATAACATTCCTTAAAGCGCAAAGAGGATCAATAAATACGAAGTTTTCGAAATTCCTATGGAATAGGGTATAAAAGACGAATAACATTTTCACTTTAACATGGCCTACGGTACTATTATTAGAGTAAATTTTCAGGAATTGCCGAGATTCCCACGGGATAAGAACCGAATAACAATAAACAATTTTTTGACAAACGAAATCGCGGGTAAAAACTAATACACACAAATAGAAAGAAAGAAAGAAAGAAGACATTTATTCCTTTTTACAAGACACACAAATATAAGATAATATACACAATATATCACGTCTTTATCTAAACAGTGCCTAGGGTAACAAGACCCGATGGCCACGATTAGCATGATTGTGGCCGTACGTGTAGGTGGAAAGGGAAATCAAAATAGTGATGGCTTGCTAGCCGCTTCGCCTATAACACGATTTCTAAGATTTTCGCCCACTCCCTCGACAGGCTTTTACCATCTGCGCGGGTAGAGAAGCAGCTGGTACATTCCATGTTTTTTCTTTGCTCCCGGACCAGCATGGAAGGTAATAACTACTTTATAATATTAGTAGGTAGTCTTCCATGCTGGTCTGGAACCAAAGAAAAAACATACAATGTACCACTTGCTTCGTTACCCGCGCAGATGGTAAAAGCCCATCGAGGGAATGGGCGATTATAATAGAAATCATGTTATAGGCGATGAGGCTAGCAACCCATCACTATTTTAATTCCATTTTCCACCTATACGCCCACAATCTTGCTAAATGTGGCCTGTAGGTACCTGTTACCTTAGGCTCTGTCAGCCCCGTAAGGGATGAAGACATGATTTGTGTGTGTGTAGGTATGGAAATATGAGCATCCGTTGCATGACCATAGCACAGGTTTTGCTGGCTTTGCATTTGGGTTAATTGGGATAAATTGTCCCCTGCCCATTTATTATTATTTTATTATTTATACAGGACGCTGTATTTAATTGTCTTACAAACAGCGACCTATATTTGTCCGCTTTGTTCTCAACGAACGCTTTCATTGCCGTGTATAATCGCGCTGACTCATTAAATTTAAACTGCCCAGTTATAGGATGTTTCAATAATACTCTATACTTAGTTCAAGCTAAGAGTTGGATTCGCGCACTGAGGGTCTCATATTTGTGAGCAAGTTATCACTACATAGTATAAAATAGAGTCGCTTTCTCTGTCCCTATGTCCCTATGTATGCTTATATCTTCAAAACTACACAACGGATTTTGATGCGGTTTTTTTAATAGATAGAGTGATTCAAGAGGAAAGTGTTTATGTATAATTCTACGCAGACGAAGTCGCACGCAGAAGCTAGTATAAAAATAAGTTAGACTTCATGGTATTTTTATAAAAACAAAGTTATTGTAACTTCCATGCAGATCTGGGACCAAAGAAAAAACATAAAATGTACCAGTTGCTTCTCTTCCTGCGCAAATGGTAAAAGCCCATCGAGGGAATGGGCATAGGAATCATGACTTTTATGGGCGATGCGGCTAGCAACCCATCACTATTTTGATTCCCCTTTCCACCTTTACGCCCACAATCATGCTAAACGTGGCGTTTTGGTCTTGTTACCTTGCTCTCTCTATCCCGTAAGGGATAAAGACGTGATTTGTGAGCGTGTGTGTGTGTGATTGTAACTTAAGTTAACTAATCACGAATTTTATGCTTCATTTCTTTTTGTTCCAGATACCCAGCTTCCTCGACAGTAGAAAGAGTAATTAAGTATTTTTTTGAAAATAGTAGTGAATAAATTAAAATAGTTTTAAATAAGTTCAAACAGTTTGTTTCGGCTGCTGTCAATTATTCCACTCTTCGTGTTTAACAAAGGTGAGTAATTAATTCATTCATTCGTACACGTTATAAGTACACGGATTGTTATTTGCGACAAATGCATCAGGCGTGGTCATGATCAAACGCATGCCCATTTCACATTAGAAAAAGAGAAAAATGTAACATTTCAAATCCGTCCGCATTTTCAGCGTAACATATTTCAAACCGCACGCGTCTGAAGAGCACAATTGAATGCTCTAGAAACCAGAGAACTAGGCCAGCTGGTTCACTTATCTGCGATATCTCGTGGTTCCGCGGCGATTATAATGTTAACAATGCACTTTTGTTTGTTGCTACTGCTGTGTCCGCAATAGGGATGTTACAGTACGAGTTTAATGGATAATGTGGAATTTTTAAAATTGGATACGGAAAAGGACTTGCATTGCTACGATTTTTTTTTCTTAACACAAAAGTCTCCAACTGGCTGGTCAAAGGAGTTTCCGTCACTCTTCCTTATTGAAAAACTCTTGCCGCTCTATTTGACATGCGTCCATATCGCCATGTCCTTTTCGGTCTGTAAACTGAGTTGTATGATTAATTCAAGATTAAAATACACAATAAAGACTGTTACTATTAGAAACACAAACATAGCGAGGAGTCTATCAAGTTATCGTAGCAAGTTAGTTCCGTGGAAACAGAATTGAATAAACACAAAGCAAGACTTTCTTGACAGCTTGTTTTGTGTCACTGGCTTCAGAACCGTTTCATACGTGTACTCGAATGAGACGATAATTCATTTTGTTTTTCTACACAGCATAATCAAGTCTTAGTCTACGTCCGCATCCACTAAAAATCCGTTGCGGATCTGGATGTCAAGTATGGTTGCTCAAAGCTTCGACGTCCCTTCCCTACGAATGGTCAAAGGTTACTGTCGCCTTATAAAGGGGTTTGGAGTTTAGTGTGAAATGGGTCGCCGCTGTATTGTGAGAGAAACTACGGCTGTATTAAATTTAATGAATGGACCGCCGACTGAGTTGCTTTTGAGGCCCTCGGCTTTGTGAGCACCTAATTATAATTGGCTGAGTATTCTTCGTTTTGTTTTTTCGACAAATATTCGAGCATGGTTGTGCGCGCTGACGCTTGACTTTAGATTTATCTGAGGGTTGGGGCTAAACATATATTTTATCTTTTTCACCGACTAGTCTCTAGAACAAGAAAGAAGAAAGAAAGAAAGAAGACATTTATTCCTTTTTGCAAAACATACAAATATAAGATAATATACACAATTTTATAAAAAAGAAACAAGGTAAAACAAAAAAAACATAGACACGAAAAATAGATCATCAGCGTTGTGTGTCTTCGCAAAAGTGAAACGGTCGCTAGCTCAGCATTACGCTGAGATGTTAGATACCTGCAGCACTAATTTTCAGCCAGAACCGTCTATGACACACGAAACGATACACAGATAAAATAATACAACAACAAGAATTGTTATCAGGTCACATTTTTACCCGACAGCTGCACAACAATGAAGAAATAAAAGCTCAAGACGTTTTACATCAAAAACTGAAAAACAAAGGCTCAATGCTCAATGTCGGACTTATTATTGGCATTTGGCTCAAATACGCTAGGTCAGATTCAGAAATGTTCTGCCGGCCAAAATGTACACCAATCGAGCTAATGGAATACAACTAGCCTTGCATGAATCGTAGGATTTACTGGAATAGTTAGATAAGGGGATCAAAGCACTTTATTGAGGATACATTGATGGACGTCAAAGGTTAACGCATCACTGCAGAAATATTTATTCGACGCATAGTTTGATATGATGCAAATGCCGTGTGTGCTCGTAACAGCTTCGGCAGGAGAATTTATCAAAACTTTCTAACAGGTAATAAAGAATATACATCATGCTGATTTACAAAGGAGTGAATAGAAAAAAATACTCGTAAATATCATTTAATCTTTATTTCAATACTTATAAAACCCTTTAAACAACTTATCCTAATTCAACTAAATATACAAAACTTAAAACTAAATAAATATACCTAACTATAAAAAGAAAACACCATCTAAAAGGCCCTCCTGCGGCATAGACCCCAACACACTGGCGGCATTACCTCTCTGTACAGCCAGAGAAATTCGCTGGGAGAGGTAAGCGCCAGCTCTGGGGTCTCCTGAGGTCTCTTTCAGCCGGGACAAGGCTCTTATGAAGGCCCTCATGTCAGCCGACCAGGGACCCATTGTCTCCACTGCGAGCGCCGCAAACTCATAGTCCTTTAAAAGAGAAGAGTATTTGCGAGCTTGATCGCAATTTGAATTACAATTAAGTAGTGATATAAGTGTATAATTTTCGTGGATAATATACGGCTGTAGCTGTTATAAAAATTGGTAAAATCGTTTCTAATACACCTCTTTCATACTTAATTATTGCGTTGCCATCGAAGCTTTACATGTGTACCAAATTACGAATCAACCAGACCATTTGGCAGTTTTGATTACATTTTTAGTTATAGGCGATGCGGCTAGCAACCCATCACTATTTTGACTCCCCTTTCCACCTATACCTGTAATCATGCTAAACGTGGCCTTTAGCTCTTGTTACCTCTGGCTCTGTCTACCCCGTAAGGGGTAAAGACGTGATTTTTTGTATGTATGTATGTTAGTTATAGTACTAAGTAAAGACATTTTTAAATAGCCTATTTAATGCCCCACTGCTGGGCTAAGGCCCCTTTCTCTTTCCACCCGTTTCTGTATTTTGCGAGCCTTCTCAAGTCTGGTATAAAAAGATCTGAATCGTCTCGCCACCTCTTTTTTGGTCTGCCTTTGCTGCGGTTCCCTTGGCATTGAATCCAGTTAGTGGTAATTTTTGCCCAGCGACCCCGCCCAGTACTACTTGAGCTTTGCGGTTTTCATTTCAATCGAGTAATTATGTGGGTAGTAGTCAGTGGCGTAGCTACCTAGGGACTAGGCGGGGCAGTGCCCTGGGGCCCTCAAGCTCAGAGGGCCCTCAAAACCTTACCAGAAAATCTCGATCGAACTATTATTATTAAAACGTAACCAGTTTAGATAGTAGTGGGGCCCCATTTTTTTATTTGCACCAGGGTCCTTGGTTACCTAGCTACGCCACTGGTAGTAGTAGATCTACTTACTCATGGTCAGGAATTAATACTGTGTCTGGAAAGTGTTGTGCCAGGAAAACGTTGAAAAAAAATAGCCTCCCAAATGGAAATTTCATAATAGAGGCTTTTATAAAACATTTCACGATTTCACGGGTAACGTGCCATAAAACTTTTAACACTCCGATTATGAATTCTGTTTCTCCGAGCGAGACCATCACGCAAAATGCTATAAAGATAATCCTATGAAATTAATTGGATCGCCAAACGTTATACGACAAGGTTTAAGCTTAATAAGCAGGGAAATGGTTATGAATAATTAATTGATGTTTAATGAGTGAAATAGAATACGTACTACTATTTTTCGATTGCGAGCACCTAAAATTTTTCAATTTAACAACACTTCTGATATTTTTTTTACAAAATCTTACCAGGTATCACCATGCTCGAAATCTTATTTGTACAGGTGAAGTGAATAAAGTTTTTCCATGACAGTTCGTTCAATCATATCCGGTTTTTTAACTTTAAAAACACACAAACACATCATTCAAACACTCGCTGTGCGACAAAAATTCGCATAGTAACAAAGTCGCGTGACAGCTAGTAACAGATAGAAAAATTCGAAGGCTTTACAGACCTGTTATGGGTGTTGTAGGGGTATAGCACGCGTCACGGAATGACGAGGATCCGGTTCGATTCTCGGCCATAGCTTTACTTTTCGGATTTTTCTGTGTGTTCTAATTGTCAGTATCGTCTATAAATTTAATAACATGTTATTAAAGTCGTGTAAACAATGTAGCTGTCAGATTAAATTGTTTTATAAATAAAAACCTTATTGAAATGTTAAAGTTGAAAACCGTATGGGATTTGTCAACGAAATGACATGGAAAAACTTTTTCACTACACCTGTACTGTACTTTTGAATTATTCGATGTTCTACACTTTCGCTATTATCTCACAAAAAATTACAAAAATTGGGATATTTTTGAAAAAATATGACTTAATTATATTACACATATACTCGTACGTATGTATAACTTCCGTAAGTTGCCCCCCGTGGGGACATAGTCTAAGGTAACAAGACCTAAAGGCAATGATTAGCATGATTGTGGGCGTATAAGCTGGAAAGGGGACTCAAAATAGTGATGGGTTGCTAACCGCATCGCCTATAACATCCCTGAGATTTTTGCCCGTTCCCACGATGGGCTTATGGGAAGAGAAGCAACAACGCTTAATGCTGCACTGAATTAGTTTCTTAAGACTTTATACATTACGTGAAAATTCGTGCAAATCGCTTTACATTGCAGCGCTGTAACAATCACTTACAACTCATTAGCCCCACCACCCCGCAGTGAACGCTACCGGCACAATTCTCTTACAAATATTATCACAGCTTTGTACGAAAGAATTTACAAATAAATCAGAACAACGAACAATACAGTACGTCTCTCCAGTATTACCATGCATTATGCCTTGAGTTCGGGCTGAATAGCCGAATGGGGAATCGTGAATATTTGCTGATCTGCTCAAGAAACTCGGTACTGGAGTTTTCTTTTTAAATAATAGAATATGCGTATTTATAGCCAGTCCCTTCTTTCGGTTCATGTAGTATGAAGTATTGGGCAGATTTGGATGTTGATTTCGGCGTTTATAAGGCTCTGTGCCTCTGATATTGAACCTTCGAATAGCATGTTGTTTGTATGTATTTTAAGATTTTAGAGCAAGACTCTACAAGAATGAAACCGTATAGAATAAGTGATACAACCTATAAGTATAAAACTGCTGCTACGTCTTTTTGAACAGATACTAAAAATTGCTTATTTTATCAAAGTTAGCGTTGTGTAATTTTAACTTTAACTGGGGCATCCATAGGGTGTATAATAAATGTTTTGAAAGTAGGTATGTATCCTTTCAAAACTGCGTTCGTTTATGCTAGTCAAATTACGTAGCTAATGTTATAATGTTGGTACGAAACGACGAACGCGATTGCCTGCATATTATTATGTTGTCGCTGGAAATGCAGCGAAATATCGCTTCCCATTTGTTTTTACCAAATTTCACCTTCAGCTGCGAGGCTTGATCTTTAAAAATACACAATACAATACAATACACAAATCACGTCCTTACGGGGTAGACAGAACCTAAGGTGACAAGACCTACAGACCACGTTTAGCAAGATTGTGGGGGCTAGGTATAGATGGAAAATGAAATCAAAATAGTACCTAATGGGTTGCCAGCCGCATCGCCTATGATATTCGCCTATTCCCTCGATGGGCTTTTACTTGGGCCTCGATGGAAATTAGTATCTTTGAAAAGACGCTTAAAAATGGTATTACTATTATAACAATAAGAGGGTGTCAGTTTTGAATGTTTCATGTTTTCTGTCTGTTCGCGATAACCTCAAAAAAACTCCTGAACAAATCTTCATTCGGGTTTCACCAGTAGATAGAGTGATTCACGAAGAAAATTTGGGCTTATAATTTGTTAAGGATTTTAGTAAATTAGTGGAAATATCGCGATAATTATGACAGCGCCGTGTTAACATCTACATTGCACCCGTGCGATGCCGGGACGGGTCGCTATTATTATTAACTAGCGACGCGCCCCGGCTTCGCACGGTATATTATACATATAAACCTTCCTCGTGAATCACTCTATCTATTAAAAAAAACCGCATCCAAATCCGTTGCGTAGTTTTAAAGATTTAAGCATACATAGGGATGTAGGGACAGAGAAAGCGACTTTGTTTTATACTATGTAGTGATAGTGATAGTGATAATTCATACATGTAAGCCGTGGTTGGAGTAGTCCGATGCCTTTTGTCTATAGGTTCCAATACAGAGGGTCGTCGGTTCGTTTGAGCAAGCACGTCTTGGCAAAACTTGGCACGTCTAGTTGTCGCCAGGGCTATTCGACGTTAGAATAATGTCGATTATGCACCGTAAGCGAGATTTGTACCTATGTATTTCGTGTTTTAAGATTGATGTACAAATCTGGTTTGCTTTTCTTTACTATATGAAATAACTTGCTATGACAAAAAACATTTAAAAATAATATTAGCCGAATGGTAAGTAAATTTTTTGCGAAGCAATCGCAAGCTTTTTACTTACGATTACTACACGCATTTTTTTTAAATAACTTATTTTTAGTCAGTGTTTACTGTATGAAAAACATCGTGTGTAAGTAATCATAATAATGTTTTTAAACTAACTTTGTTTTGTGGTGTTTTGTTAACAAAAAAGGGTAAACAAAAAATATTTACCTTGCTACTCCGCTACTCACGTGCAAGATAACCAAGCACGTGTGAAATATTATGTATGTGTGAGTAGCGGAGTAGCAAGGTAAAAGTTTTTTGTTCATTAAAATGGACCTCCGCAAAGTAACGCCTGATTCAATAAAATAAAAAAGGATGTTCAAAATAACCTAAAAGTAACCTAACATTCTTCGGTCACAGAGTAACTGTAACCACCGATCGGTCGAAACAACTTTTAACAAAAAGTGACCTAAATTGAGTTGAAAGACCAAATCGTTTTTCTTTCTAACAGAATTCAGCGATGCCCGTCGTTCGGAGCCTTAATTCGTTTAGCCAACTTACAAAGGATTTACTTTCAACTTTGTAAGCAGTTTTAAACTTACTGCCAGCTAATTTGTTAGTACTTAATCTGGTAAATTTTAATCTACGTAGTTTAAAAATGCGGAGTAGGCGTTTAAAGAAAAATCCATGTATAAGAAGTTTATTGGAAATTAACGAATTTTCGGAACTGACCCATCGTCATTCTTCCAGTGTTCGATTATTGTTTGCACATGAATAAAAACATTTCTCTTGCTATCTACTCCTTGCTAGTAGTAGCAGAGACCGTTGACGGATATGTCAAGGAGAGCATGCTGATGATTATGAAATACTGAAGTAAACCAATGTGCTTGACTATGTAAAGTTGTGTATTATTTCCTTGACGCTTCGACTGGAAGTAGGTATCAACAGATGTTCACTGAAGCCATTAGCAAATGTATTTAGGTATCTAATTCAATTGTAAAACAAGAACAGAGGTGTGTTGGCTCGGTTGCCGCGCAATTAGTATCCAAGAGCCGTGGAATTATTAGCTTTATTATTCTAGTCAAATACCCTTACGGTACCTACCTCCAAAGCCGTTTCGAAATTTCTAGAACAACCTTATGCATAAATAGGTAAGTTAATTTACAGTAGCTTACAAGCATTTGAACTAGATATTCTCAACTATTCCATTTATAAGCAAGTGAGATGAGTTGTGTTTAGTTTTCGTACCTTCTCTCGTTTCATAACACATAGCTCGATGACTATAGAAAAATTCATACCAATGCGAAAGTATCTCTGTTTGTCTGTATGTCGGTTTATCTGTCTACCTCTTCACGTTCGAACCGATTTAGTTAGAATAAAGTATAGAGATAGTTTCAGTCACGGAAAAGGACATAATAGTTTTTAGATTAGCGAATTCTGCGTAGACGGAGCGGAGGCGGAGCGGAGACGCGAGCAAGCTAGCTGTATAAATATCCTCAAAATATGCAGGAGCTTTTATTGAGTTATGGTAAAAGTTTCCAACAAAAATTTAACTCACTGCTACATTCGGGTAAAAAGTTTAGTCATGCATCACACGCGTTTTCGAATGAGCTCGTGAATCGGCCGCCGATCGAGCTCGCTCTATAATGTAAATTCCTATTTGACATGCATCCTACATGCATTTTAGATACGATTTCAGTCATCTAACTATTCGAGCTGCAGTAGTATTTTCACTGCAACAGCAGTCCGTTGAATGGCAAATTTTCAGGAGAAAATTAAAAATAAGTCTCTCTTTTTAACAGCCTTTGTAGACTTGAATATACGTTTTATCACAATAAATAAGGCTTGGACTCCACTTGCCGAAAAAAGAAACACTCCAGAGAAGAATGCTTCTAAGCCAGCTTGACGAGCGGTCAAGATATTTTTACCCCCAAATGAGAGGAACTTTACTTTTAACACTTAAAAAACTTTGCCTATTGTCTACCTTGTTCTTTGTTTCTGTATTATTTTGTACTGTAATTACTGTACTCCACTTCCACACTAGATTACTTCATTGGCAAACCTTATTTTATAACTTTGTTAATGTAATTTCACTTTCACAATAAATTTTGGTATTGAATCCGTTGATGAGGGGTTAATGTTTATATTATACACAATGGCATGCATTATTCATGTGGATGAATTTCGTTGTTTTAAGATGGAACTTATGGAAAAATTAGAAATAATTAAACTTCGTCAAGGAAATGCCAATTACGGATTGATTACCACCAGACTACTTCTATATATTATTAAGTTTTAAGTTTATTTATATACTTAATATACAGAAGCAATCTGGAAATAATCAAGGCAACAATTCCAGTAATTTGGAATCGACATTGATTCCCAATTACTAGTAATTATAATATTTGTATAGATGATATAGCTGATTCCGTAATATGTAATCGTAACTCACCTTTTTGCTTGATTACATTTAATCTGACACCCAGTAATGGATTACAAAGTAAAATCAAGTAATCGTGTAATCAGGAATCGATTTCGAAATGCTCATCTCTGATTCCTATACCGGTAACAAGCAAACAGCAAGGTAGATTCAAATCTACAAATACAACTACGTTTATTTACATTAATAGTAGTTCTAATTGATAGCTTATAAAGCTTTGTAAACTGGTTGTAAGTAGCACTAATGGCTTAACTTTCGTTCTGAGTATTACATTAACTTTTTTCCCAACAGTTCTAATTTTAGCTACAATTCATTACTTAATGTCAAAGATAAGAAACACAGCAAGTTACTTGGCAAGTAAATTGTTATCTTAATTATATGCGGCGCGATATTTGTATTAAATGACTAGCCTTACAAATTGTGAGCCACGTTAAAACCGCATTAAGTAATAATGGTTCGGGTCGCACGCAATGGCTGATTGTAGTGTTTTGCATAATAGGTTCTCAAACATAAAGTTCTGGCGGAATCAATGAAGAAAATTGGAGAGAGAGGTTAAAAAATGTGTAATGTTGTGTTCTAGAAAAAAAAGGAACTAGAAAGTTTAGAAATAACACTTTGTAATGGTTTAAAATTGAAATATATGCTATAATATAATGCTAGCCGCATCGCCTATAACATTTAGATTTAGATTATTTTTATTTGGAAACTAGCTATTGCCCGCGGTTTCGCCCCCAAATAATGTTAGCTTGGTTTAAAACAGACAATTTTTTCAATGATTGGGTAACTTTGATTTAGTCGTCGCTACAAAAAGAAAGTAAAACTGATAGATACATCGTAATACAGTCAAAACATAAAGATTTTGAAACCCTTTAATGGGTGGCTTGTATGGGTAAAGCCACGGTAAAGCCATCTCAACGAAGCACGGAATTCGAATTAATTAATGACCGCACAGATACTACAAAGTGCCTCCAATAGCGCAGGATAGCTGACGCCATATTTGCGTCACCGCACTGCATATAAATACGCACGGTTATAGCTCTCAATATTATCTAAAAGGCTTTAAAGCGCACACTGCAACGCTATCTCCCGCGTTATGTTTCCTATGACCTTACTTATACGACCTACTTGCTGATATTGGCACAGATCTCGGATACCAGACCCTTTGCTGTTTAAATATTGATAGCGTGCCACATAAAATATATTGCACTGGTTTATTGAGTAAGGTGACGTGTCATCTATAAGTGAAATTATTACCTAACGTGTGGCGAAAGTTCTTGTGGCTTTTAAACCAACTAAAAAAAGATAGGTTCATGGAGGTATATCGATAGTTTTGTCGCCCCTGGAAACTTATGGTTTTGACGTGACAATGTCTTATAACGTTTTCAACATGAAACTCGAAACGTCGTTGTATGTTTCTAGATATCTTAGCCCAACCGACCTCAGACGTCGCGTTGATGCTGTTCAGGTTGGCTGATGTGACCAATGAGCTAGTGTAATATATTGTTCCACTTGTTTAATTCGCTGTTGCCCTATGGGCTAATGTGACAAAATGTACGAAGCCCGTTTTAAAATAAATTAAAAAAAAAAAAGTCGTACGACGTTGGTTTGCATGTGTAACAGTTGTGCTCATTAAACTTTGATAATGATTACGCAGAGGGATCGAAACGTGTCAGTGTTTGTGTGGTGTAAGGGATAATTAAGTTTGTGGGATTTATAATATGTGTTTTATTGGCAGCAGTGGAGGGAGGGATTGCATGAAAAACATATATATTTCACACAGGCTTGGTTATCTTGCACGTGAGTAGCGGAGTAGCAAGGTAATTTTTTTGTTCATTGAAATGGACCTCCGCAAAGTAACGCCTGATTCAATAAAATATGGAAAGCCTGTCATATATATTTTTTTTAATTACCGACCAGCAATGTAACGCAATGACGTGACTATTCAAACAGAATATTCAAACAGCTGACAAGTAATTGTCAACGAGCCTTACTTAACATTAATATTAACTTAAGATTGCACACACACACACACACACACACACACACACACACACAAATCACGTCTTTATCCCTTACGGGACAGACAGAGCCTAAGGTAACAAGACCTAAAGGCCACGTTTAGCATGATTGTGGGCGTATAAGTGGAAAGGGGAATCAAAATAGTAATGGGTTGCTAGCCGCATCGCCTATAACATGACTCTTATGATTTTCGCCCATTCCCTCGATGGACTTTTACTATCTGCCCGGGAAGAGAAGCAACTGGTACATTCCATATTATTATTAAGAAACTTTTTAGGTTATGCACTAACCAACATTTGAATATTTGCTCGTATTAGATTTACGCGCTGCATGTCGTCACGCAACCACATAAACTCGCTTCCAAAAAGATCTAATTCATTGCTTATGTTACAAATATGGTGCAACTTTTATACCCTCTTAACTCTTTCAATGAAATTGAATCAAAATTTACTGTAGATTATTCACCAGGCACTCATGTTTATGCTGTGTACAATTTTAGCTTATGGGCAGTAAATATCGGCTGTTACCACAAGGGTCCTTATATCAAGCAATAAATCCGGATTGCTGGATATCTGCCATAACATCGGCTAATGAATTGTACGGCCTTGATATTATGCTACTTTGCATGGATAGTGATGAACAGAAGAGATGTACAAAGTCTGCCCAGATCGCTACTCTAAACCAGGGGGTTTACTATGACGTCTTAATGCGATTCAATTCTGTTTCAGTTTATGTTCGCTCGCTTTCAGATCCATACTAAAAATGACAGCTAAAACCTGAGCTGAGTCGGAATTTAATCGCATTAAGACGTCAAGGAAAGGCCCTAGGTTTTTGTCCCTTACGGGGCAGGTAGAGCCTACGGGTAACAAGACCTAAAGGCTACGTTTACCTTGATTGTGGGCGTATAAGTGGAAAGGGAAATCAAAATAGTGATGGGTTGCCAGCCGCATCGCCTGTAGCATGATTCCCATACTTTAGGCATCGCTTGTAAAGAGAATTGTAAGTATGGAAATAAATAAAATAAAATAAACAGTAACAGGAAAATATAAAACCGTTACAAAACAAATCGCAATATTCCAGGGATTTCAATTTGTACCTTGCTGTTATTTATTTTTTAATTATATTTCAATGAAAATACATGTCAAGATTGTTTTCTCATGCGACATATACATCGCCCATTCCCTCGATGGCTTTTTACCATCTAATTGGGATAACATTTTAAAATACTAGGAGCTGTACGAATTAGCGTCTGGAATCTATATTTCCCAATGTGAATAATTACTTTTTAGCAATAGGTACTTGACTTTATGAAGCTGCGGTTATTTTTGACGAGAGTCCTATCAGTTCAAAACCACGAAAAATATTTTGTTAATCACTACAGCACCTCCATTAAAGAGGAAGCAAAAGGAGAGAATATACCTGTCTGCTTCTAAAAGCCATAGGGCTTATGTTATGTTGCCATAATGGCTCTTAAAATTGAAACCCGCCAGACAAGCAAAATCGCTATACTCAATAATAAACTTCTCATCATTGCTACGCTAATCCCCCATACTCGCCAACTGCGGTACGAACTTTTTACAATGTTTTAAAATTTGCTCGACTGTTTACAACGAAATGCTCTTTGCGGTTTTTTACGGTCACTACCGGCTTTAAAATGATTTTCCATCCAGAATTGGCGAGTTGTTTACTTGTTAGCTGAATGCTTTCAAATCATGCGCACGGCCAGGTATTCAAAATACAGATCGGATGTTTTTTAATGTACCGGTTATAAATGCCAGTATCAAATTAAGGTCATTGACTTATCTCAAAAACGTTTTCATCGAAGAAGAAATGCTTGTCAGACTTTTAGAAACCATGCCACGAGGGCCTTTTAAGATTTGATTTTGGGCTTTTAGTCTTTTTCGTCTTTGTGGACTCTCTATACCTGAAAATTTTTAAACATTCCCTTTGTCTATATTTTTAATGGACTCTTGCAAATTTAAGCTAGGTATCTAGACCAAAGCTTGGTGTTGATAAGTCAGTCAGCACTTTTATTTTTGCCTTAATAGTAATTAAATTAAAAAAAGAGCGATATAAGTTATTGAATCGGATGCGAATACTTTGATGTTCGGGTGTTACATTTCAATGAACAATATTGTTTAAAAATATATTTTGCTGACACAGAACTGATATCAAAAACAAGTGTAAAGTCTTCTTTGAAACTACATTGTGACGTATTAACTATTTGAATGTAAAATATTATGACATAGTTGTAACATTTAGATTTAAGCGATTAGATCCCTTTGTAGGTTTTGCGGTGAGCGGTCACTCCATACCTTTACTGTGACCTGACCACAGGTCAGAGGGCTCAAACAGCTATATTATCTACACGATATACTGTTATTATGTTCACTAGCCTTCCATTATTCTCATGAAATGGGAAAGATACAGTCCGTAATAGAACTTCGGAATGTTTAACTTCTTAACCGGCCTAGATATCCGTCGTGACAGCCAATGACAAGGCTCTCACGCCAATGTCATCTTTATGACTAACAATCAACTCGAAATTAATCCTTCTGCAATATAATTAAAAAACAAGTTAGTTTTTCATTTGTTTTTTCCGTGGCGTACAGAGCTCGCCATTTCATTTGTAGCGGGCAGCGAAGAGGTTAAAAATAATATGCGCTTTTTAACAGTTTTTAGTGTGTAAGTTTTAAAAACGAATGGGTCAATAAAGGTGCGATAAGGGCTTCAAACATTCCGTTTAGAGGAAACGGTGCACTACAAACTGTTGGCCGCGGAAACGTAGATAAGCGACCTGTGGCGAGTTGAGTTTATTTTGTTGTTATGTCTGTTTTAAAGGTGGATGGGTCGATTGGAATAGTTTAACTACGTGTCGAACGTTTTTATAAGTTAAGCTTTTATTTCGACACTAAATGTAAATTAACAAGAGACAAAAACACTGAAAAGTTATCCTGTGTGTCCACAAGGTACGAGAGAAGGTTTGTCAGATAGGAAATTGTTTCACGGGCGTAAACTAGTGAATAACGCGCTTGGAATCAAAATCGCATTCCTCATTTCATTCTGTCAAGCTGCTGTCTGTCAGCTTATCTTTACCACCCGTCGGATGCGTGTCATTCCCGTTCTCGATTATTCGATTTACGATGTTTCAAGATGATGCGTTAGCGATCGGCAAAGAAGGCTAATCAATTATCTAGGTCAGTGGATCACACACGTATGCTTATTCATTTCGCCGTCCCAAATATCTTACAAGTGCATTGGCCGTGAACTGGTGCGTCTTCCAAATAATGATCTGGATATCATGGAGATGGAAAATTTTGTTCACGCAGATGGGTACGCACAGCGCGTTATTCAATGTCAATACAGTAGGTAGTATATTATTACTGTATTGAGCATTGATCTGAAGTTAGTGTACCTACCTTTAGATAATTGGAATCCGGCGTTACTTTACGGAGGACCATATAAATGTCAACGTTCTCGCTACTCTCTAGCGTAGTAACTTGTAGATATGTATGTATGTAAAATACAGCTAGGTACATATTATCATCATCACTATCACTATCACTACATAGTATAAAACAAAGTCGCTTTTTCTGTCCCCAAGTCCGTATGTATGCTTATATCTTCAAAACTACACAACGGATTTTGATGCGGGTTTTTTTAATAGATAGAGTGATTCAAGAGGAAGGTTTATATGTATAATACATGCATAATATACCGTGCGAAGCCGGGGCGGGTGGCTAGTTACATATATACATAAAGTTTGACATGTATAATGAATGGGTCAAAATACAAAATGATTGAAATGGATGGGCATGTAATGCGATTTTCTCAGAAACACCTCTCCTAAATAAACCTAACCTAACTAACCAATCTGTAGATTACGTGATCATAAAAGTTTGTCTTATTTCATTATAGATTTTGGCCCATTATGCATTTCAAACTTTATGCATTTTAATCGTTCCCATGCAACTTGTACATACACACATACATAAGTCACGTCTTTATCCTTTACGGGGTAGACAGAGCCTAAGGTAACAAGACCTAAAGGTGGTAAAGGTTTAGCATGATTGTGGGCGTATACGCCGGTATAGGTGGAAAATAAAATCAAAATAGTGATGGGTTGCTAGCCGATGCGCCTATAACTTGATCCCTAAGATTTTCGCCCATTCCCTCTTTGTTTTGTCTTTGTTTTGTCTTTTCTCCCAGACCAGCATGGAAGTAACTTGTACTCTTAAGAATCGATTATTGAAATCTGTTAAGTTTGATACTATGGCACCAAGCTATGTATAATTCAAATTTCTTGATACTAAACTCGCTAAGGCAAACCCGAATAATAATTAGGCAATCGTAACGGTTTATAATTAGTTACACCTCAATAATTAACGCCGAATCGGAATTAGTTGGAGTAATTAGTAAATGTCAATATAAGACCATAATTAATTCAATTACTAGCTCACCAATTTTAGTGTATTTCGGTGTGAATCCGTAGGTAATTAGGATTTAGATGAATTGTCAGATTTAGTACATGAGTATAATAATTGGAATTATTGGAAATTAAACGAAGTAAAGAAGAATTAAGAAAAATCGTGTAAATTAGATGAACCAGCATTAGAATGTGAATTAATATCAAACTGAGTATAATTTTCCAGAGAAGATGTATGGGTGAAAACAGTTAAATATTAAAATACTAGCTGTTGCCCGGGGCTTTCCCCAGCAGGATTTTTTCTTTTTTTTTTAATTATTTTATACAAACCTTGTCCTAACAGTAACAAACACAACTAGTAAATCTATGAAGTTGTTATTAGGTGGGTAGTATCTTTTTATAAATGCTCGCTGAACTTATTTTAGTTAAACCATAATAATTACTTTGTCTTTACCTGTCACTTTCGCCAGACAAAGGCAATAAATAATATTGTTATAACTTTTTATGAATAAGAAAATTCTAGAGGCTTTATAGGATCGTGAATGGCTTAAAGATTTTTTTTACGTAACTAAAACACGCATTGAATTATGAAACCTACTTTTTGGACGTAGACTACTTAGAACAACAGCATAACATTTTGTATAATTAATTTCTACAAACAAAACAAATGTAAGCTTAGAAACAAAAGCCAACCACAAAAATCGTAATATTTTTACATTTTTCTTCTTACACGGGCAGAGGAATGCTCGTACTTACAACGACACATAAAGGGCTGTGGCCTGATTCCCGCTGTCAAGGTTCCACACCGCACCATTCACGCCTTATTATTTTATGTTTCGTTCATTTAACTCCATCATGATACAGGAAGCTGTGCCTAATGCAGTGGCAGCCCGAGAGGGGAGTCACGGGTTATACGAACCACCTCCAAAACCGTACTGAATCACATGAAATACCTACTAAAATGAGATTTTACGTAGTCGTAAACTCCTGAAAGATACCTCCTCCCCTCCAAATCTTGAGGCTGCGGGAGCGCGTGACAAGCTAGCATGAGCGCGCGAGATAGACTGCTCGTCTCTTTCTAAAACGAACTTTAAGATAAAGACAGGTAGTCTTTCTTGCATGCGAGACAGTTCTCGCGCGAACTCTGTTAGCTCGGCTGGTCCAATGGAGAAAAGTAAGATGGATATAATTGCTCTAAGCTCTAGTGCAAGTTTTAACAGAACATAAGGTCTCGAATGCGTTTGCGTAAACGTCTCAATTGTTATAGAGTAAATGACCTAACCTAAAAAAATAATTTTTGATACAAGCTTCTTTTGCTAACTGTACTTTTTGTTGACTGTTGGTACTTGGATTATCACTGTCCTACATATGTGAACCAAGTTTTAAGTCAATCGGACCAAACGTTGAAGAGTTCCCTCCTGCGTAGACGGTTCTGACTGGGCGACCAGAATTTTACTACCAGGTCATTGTATTGTCATCCGATTTTCGCAAGTATGCAAAATTTCAGCTCAATCAGTTAAAGATATCTGCTTCAAAATTGAGTTGCAAGATTCCACCCGGACAAACATACACATACACCGGGACAGACTGCCTGAAAGCGGGACTGTCCCACCCAAAGCGGGACGTATGGTCACGTTAGCGATAGCCGAATTATGCACAGACAAAGTCGCGGGTAGCAGCTAGTTTGTTATACTATCAAATGAATCAAGAAATTTTTATTTCTTGATTTTTATGTTTACTTTTACTAGAGTAAGATCCCAGAGCGATCAGACATAACTTATTTTCTGACGAATGAAATCTTAAGTTTTCAGTAGCGTCTCGTGTGCCTTGAATACCTACGCGCTTGTGAAAACTTGCCGAGTGACACTTGGGCAGGTACACACAGCAAAGCTATTCGGTAAGCTGGATAGATACGGCGCGAGCGTGCGTAGGTGCTTACCTGATTATTTTGCCGTGTGTACATGTCTGATTTTTGAATATGTTATTGAAATATTTATTTAAAACTTATATTCAATCAGTCAGACAAATCAGAGTGACCAAACATCCCCTAAGACAAAAAATATTCAGTCAGAAGTATGAGGGCGAGAGCACTATGTATACTTCTGGCTGAATAATTTTTGTCTTAGGGGATGTTTGGTCACTCTGATTTGTCTGACTGATTGAATATAAGTTTTAAATAAATTTTTCAATAACATATTAAAAAATCAGACATGCACACACGGCAAAATAATCAGGTAAGCACCTACGCACGCTCGCGCCGTATCTATCCTGCTTACCGAATAGCTTTGCTGTGTGTACCTGCCCAGGTGTCACTCGGCAAGTTTTCACAAGCGCGTAGGTATTCAAGGCACACGAGACGCTACTGAAAACTTAAGGTTTCATTCGTCAGAAAATAAGTTATGTCTGATCGCTCTGGGATCTTGGACTATACGGTTTTACCGTTAGAAATTTAATTTCTAAATGTCTGTGAAAATTAGAACACATAGAAAAATCCGAAAAGTAAAGCTATGGCCGGGAATCGAACCCGGATCCTCGTCATTCCGTGACGCGTGCTATACCCCTACACCACCCATAGCAGGTAGGTAGTCTCCGAATTTTTCTACCTGTTACCAACCGTCACGTGACCTTTGTTACTATGCGAATTTTTTGTCGCTAAGCGTCATCTGTTTGAATGATCCGGGTTCGTTTCCCGGCCATAGCTTTACTTTTTGGATTTTTCTATGTGTTCTAATTTTCACAGACATTTAGAAATTTAGTTTGTTATAATCAAGTTAAAGTTTAACATTGCTAGTAACGTGGCCTGCTTTTTTTATCCCACCATAGTCTTTGTTACGTACCACCAGTCAGAACTCACCGTAAGGACCAAATGCTTTAGTAAGAAGTTTCACGTCTCGTATATTGTTTAAGAACAGGTGTCTCGCCTTGGTAATTAGTAATGTACGTAATTGAAATAATTGTGTTCCCGAGACCGTCAATTGACACGCTTCTGGGCGGAGCTGAGTGGTTTACAATTATTAATATATTTTGCGCGTAGTCTTCGTATTTGATTAACATTGTCTTTGTGAAATATCAAGTGTTCCTTGTTTGTGATTTCATTGTCTTTAACTACAGCTTTTTGATTTAGGTAAGCTTGGATTTTGATTATTTACGTACCAATTAAATTTCAAACCACAATTTTAAGTAGGTGGGACGTAGAGAATTGTTTATTTACAAAGAATCTAGACTTTGGCTCATACAAAAGGTCAAGTTCTTTCCACTGTTTACATGACATGTTTTTTCTTTAAAATATTGTCGTTAGGAGTGATCACAATACCTAATACTTGTAACAGTTTTTCTTAGCTGGAAAATGGAGTTAGTTTCCATGCTCGTAAGTATTATTATTATTATGAGCCTATTGTGTCCCACTGCTGAGCAAAGGCCTCTTCCCAACGCTTTTACTCCTCCCGGTCTGCTGCGATAAGTGTCCAGTCTTAGTATGCTTGTAATATTTATTGTTATACATATGTATACATGCATAAACATAGCCCGCCTAGTGTGTCTCTTAGCTTTTTTTTTTGCTTTTTTTTTTGTTCTTTAGTCTTGAATCTGTTGTCAACTTAACTTCTATCGGCTTATGATTTGGTAATAAATGTTTTTTTTATTTTTATTTTTTAAATACATACACACACATAAATCACGTCTTTATCTTTTACGTGTTCGACAGAGCCTTAGAGCCGATACAGACGGACATTTGAGCTGCAACCCAACTGATAAATGCCAGTTCTAGTGCAGCTCTGTTGCGTTTGGTGTAACTGCAAACCGACTGAGCAGACCACTTGCAGTTGCCGTGCAGGCCTGTCAACTGCACACCGACTGCAAGCTTGCTGCACAATGAGAGGGCTTGAGCTGTAGTGGGCCCAGTGTGGACTGCGAACTTCGCACACCGAAAAGCTAAAAAACATCCTATTTACCATAGACGTAACCAACAAAAAGGACATCGGTAGTTTTCAAACATTCGCGCACTAGCTCAGTCGATGTTTCATTCACATTGTATAATAGTTACTAATGAACCACACTGCTCGATATCAAAAGCGCGGTTGGTTAATCTCACGTCGGCGGGCTATCGTTTTGTCCGTCTGTTTACGTTACGTTCTATTTTCACGTCCGTCACGGGGCATTGTTAGTGGCGCTGCGTGTCTTTTGTGGGGATTTAAAAGGCCCGTTGGATTAACGAGACCAACGTACTAAGACAAGTGACTCTGCTGGCTTCAACCAGAATTACTGCCATAGCTTGATATGCAAGTTAAAGTGGCAATGGGCAGACCGTATCGCGAAGAGAACAGAATAACCGTTGTTGGACAAAGGTTCTCGAGTGGCGACCACGAAATGGGCGCGGCGTTAATAGCAAAAAAAAAATTGGTGACTTTATGAATGGCTTTAGGCCTCACAAAAACAATACAATACCCAATACTAATACTCAAACTTAAAACCTTTAACTTACTTAATCTAAATAAAAACTAAAAACTTTACTTAAATCGTTGACTTTATAATTCAAATCAACGTGAGAACACAGTTGAAAGCTTAAGTTTTATTGTGACCCGAACTTGAACCACATCAAACTATTAAACTAATAAGACACTATTTCTTCGTGTAATCATGAAATTACGCCTCAGTATCAAATAAAATTGGCCGAAGTTGGAGTTATGATAATTAAGTTTGGAAAACTTTGTACATTTGGCAGTGTGCCGAAACGCGGTCGTGTGTACTCGGTGAGGTTTCCAGTATACGACAAATGTTTGCAATCTCTCAGTGCAGTTGAACTGACGAACGTGGAATAGCTTCATCGCTTGAGTGTAGTTATTTGCTTATTTCACTTTCGGTATTGGTTTTCATCATGACTCTCTTTTTTATCTTACTCAATATTCGAACTGTTTACGACGACGACGCGGTTGGCCTAGTTGGTAGTGACCCTGCCTGCGAAGCAAGCGTCCCGGGTTCGAATCCTGGTAAGGGCATATATTTGTGTGATGAGCACGAATTTTTGTTTCTGAGTCATGGATGTTTCTATCCATAAGTATCTATTTCTCTATATAAGTATGTATATCGTTGTCTGTACCCATAACACAAGCCTACTAGCGCTTACTTTGGGACTAGGTCATTTTGTGTGAATCGTTCCCTAATATTTATTTATTTACGGCCACGACAACTATTTCGACTCCTATTCATTGCGACGCTTATGAACCTTACGATAGCTAACGTAACTTTAGAGTTATTTGTAGTGGAAGGACAGCGAACTCATAACTGCAGGATGTAGATAGCCGCTAGTGGTCAGGTATAATCTCATCTTATTTGTCTAACTTTCATGAGACTTATTTTTCAGAACGGCTTGCCGCCAAATTTTCATGTCCAGCTGACTCGATAAAGTATCTTTAGATGTGCCGTTTATGAACGTGTTTATACCTAAGTAGCCTTACTGTCGATGCATAATAAAAGATGCACTTTTACTTAAAAAACGATATTGATGAATTCCAACTGTAACTCGTCTCACTACCCTAGAGATACTTAAGGCAAAAAGTTTTCGATCTCATCGTCCAATCTATCCGGTCAGAAACTTCTTAAGCCACCGACGAGATTGTTGCTAAGCTATCTAAGATTGTTAGTAATCCAGCCAACAAATTGTTTATAACGATTAGTGCTCACCTGTTTATTATTTAGTTAGTCGTTGTAGGTTAAATCCATGTGGCGAGTAAAAAACTTTAATAGAAGCAAACTTTGTTAGAACAGAACGTGTTCTAGCTAAACATATGCTAACGCAAGGCCAGACGTATTTCTTGCGCAATTTAGACAATTTTTAGAGCCCCGCATAGCTAAACTAAAATGCACGAGGATCTATTTTCGCTTAAAATGATTTTGGAAATCTGTTTCGACTTCTTGAGGAAATTACTATGGTATCCGCAATAAATACGTTGCACGTATTAATTTTTATTATGCCAGCAAACTTCAAAGTCTCTTAACAGTTAAGTTAGATGATCTGGCGCTGCTACGCCAAATCATCAAGCATCTTATTAGTTTGGCTGTTAAAGCTTGAATTATGAAATCTACTGCCACAGAACCCTTTTCTACAGGGTTCGTCACGGCTGAAATTTTTCAACCAGCAATTTAGACGAGCAATTGTTATGCTGGTTGATTTATGGAGTGCACATATTCTGCGAGGCGTTGTGAATCATGGCAACGGACGGCGAAGATAAACAGCTGAGGTCACGACTTGTAGGTATTGGGGTTGTTGAAGTGAACAAGAACATGTGAAATTTTCGGCTTTTTCGTTGAAAGTGTCAGGGATTCCAATTAGAGCGGGTTCGTGATGGCAGCTTAGCCGTTCTTGGAGTCCCGGGTATATGCTTTATAATAATCTTGCAAAGAATGCATTTGACTTATAACAGACATACAACAGGTCGTTTTTCTGGGCGACGTAGAATACATTATGTACATCGTAAGGTATGCCCAGATAATTAACGCCATCTTCTTTGCTAATCCTGCCGCTAGCAGCAGAGTTTGTACTGTTGTGTTCTAGCGCGGAAGATAAGTCAACCGGCGTTTTATCTTCGTCCTTAAAGTTGGCAACGCTTTAGCAATGCTTTCATTGGGTCGGTTACTGTCATCTTCGTTTGCTGTTGAATGAAAAGCATTTTCAGAACGCAATGAAGGTATTTTTAATAATTCATCGTTCCGGTGAAACATTGATAGGTAGGTAAGTTAAAGCAATTAAATCGTAACGCGAAATAACAAAACATCAATCAAAAACTGTGATGAAAACAAACAAAAAAATTAACTGTCGGAATTGGGAATTGAGTTTTATTAAAAAAAATAACTTACTGAAAACCAAACTAGGAAAACTTACGATAGGTGCATAGTGCAGTACTTTACAAAAACCATTAAATAATAGTAACTTCCGTGCTGGTCTGGGAGCAAAGAAAAAACATAGAATGTACCAGCCGCTTCTCTTCCCGCGCAGATGGTAAAAGCCCATCGAGGGAACAGGCGAAAATCATAGGAACCATGTTATAGGCGATGCGGCTAGCAACCCATCACTATTTTGATTTTATTGTCCACCTATATGCCCACAATCTTGCTAAACGTGGCTTGTAGGTCTTGTTACCTGCAAGGAATAAAGCCGTATGAAGAAGTATGTGTGTATTAGATAATTATCATTTAGAACTTGCACAAAACAATTCAGCTTGACTTTCCACGTTACAGAGCTCTGCTTGCCTCCTACACAACTTCAGTGTTGTAAAACTGTACAAAATGAAAAGTCAGTATAACATACTATGGTAAACAAAACACAGTTAAAGTCAAAAAGCTTTGATACATAGGAAACCTTGCCCCGTCACAAACTACATATGTTATACACAGTGTAAAGCCCTGATGAACTAGTGACTCACTCATCAACGCGCATCGAAAACCTTTGTCCCTAGAAACATGAAATTTTGCCTTAATACCCTTCTAATATGAAAGTAGACAGAAAACAAGGATACATTTTATGAAAACCCTGGAAGCTCAGACCAAGGCACTGATAAACTAGTAATTTACAATAGTATATAAATATATTGGTTATTTTTTTAAATCTACAGATTTTTCTTTAAACACCGATTCACTTAGTCTCATAGATATCTCAACAAAAAATCAATTACCAATTCTCCTCGCGCTAGTAGTAAAATGCGCGAAGGCGATATATGAAGTACGCCACTGGTATAAAAACATTGACTTTACTCTAATTCAAATAAACGACTCGGCAACTTTGTTAGGGTGTACTACATTATTACACTTACGAATTATTGTTTGTTTAAACTTCGGACCGAATTAATAAGGTCGTTTCTACAGAGCTTTCAAATTATTCTCAGTCTTTATACAGTTTATTATTAAATTCCACTCGCACGCTAATCCAGTTATTTTGATATTACTCATTCCTCAGCAATTTCTCGGCTAGGTACATTATATTGTTCCTGCTATAGACCGAGACATGAATTTTCATTAAAATAATACTATCATCCACGTAAAGTTCAACAGATACAGACTCTTTATAGGGTTAAGTTCGCCTTATTAAATCCATGACTGTGTACTTATCTTATTCTACGTCAAATGCGTCTGTTTCTTTATTTTTGTACAATTTGCTTTTTAATCAAATTCTGCTTATGATAATCTTCGAGTGATGTTTAATGACAAAATGTCTTCTTCTATCGCCGTTGTAGTAAACTATTTGAACAGTTTAAAATAAAGGTGGATGCAAATTTTAATGTCATCCTAGCTGCGGATACTCACACCGGTTTCGCTATTCTATCAGTATGCAAATTGAAAAGCCAGTGCATTACCCAAAAACCGAGAGACCGGGAAGTTATTTTAGTTTTTGTTCGCTGTAAACTGATGTACATCGGAAACGGGGTTAGTTACAAAACAAATTTTAAATAAGCAACAGTTAAATAAAAGTCAAAGCCATTGTTGCGGCGCGTTCTTCTTGGCAATGATGGTCTTTCCGAATGCGCTGGTAGTTTCAAACAAAGACATGTAAACGGAGCCCCTGCCAAAATATTTTTTGAAATTGATTTTTAAAAGAGTACTTTCCAGACTTCACCAGCACCAGCAGCAATGCTTAAATAAATAATAATAAATAAATATTTTGGGACCAGTTACACTAATTGACCCGGCCCCAAACTAAGCAAAGCTTGTACTATGGGTACCAGGCAACGGATAAACATACTTAAATAATGTAGATAAATACATACTTAAATACATACAACATCCATGAGTCGGGCTCAAACAATCGTATTCATCATAGAACTGTCTGCCCCTACCGGGATTCGAACCCAGGACCTCTAGCTTCATAGTTTAGGGTCACTAACCACTAGGCTATCCGGTCGTCGAAGACTTGCTGCTTTCCGCTTGCACTGCTGTGTTCCGGCGTGGAGAGTAAAACAACCGGTGAAATTACTGGCATTTGAGGTATTTCATCTTAGTCTTCTAGCTTGGTAACGCACTTAGAATCCTTTGGTGCTAGGTAGATCCACAGGTAGTGGTTCTCGCCATCAAGTGATCCAAATTGCTCTTTTGCTGTCCTACTTAAAAAAAAGAAAAAGAAACAAGAGCGATATAAAATATTTGGTTTTGAGTAACGGCCATAATGCAGTTTCTTAGCCAACTTTTATAGGTACATACATACATCACGTCTTTATTCCTTACGGGGTAGACATGGCTTAAAGTAACAAGACCACGTTTGGCATGATTGTGGGCGTATAGGTGGAAAGGGGAATAAAAATAGTGATGAGTTGCTAGCCACATCGCCTATGACATGATTCCTAAGATTTTCGCCCGATTAGATTTTTATAGGTAGGTACTAATAATAATAGCACCTATTGTTGAAAAATGCAGAATATTCCATTAAAATAAATGAGGTGGGATCCTGCTTCACTTTTCCATAAAAAAAATTACTAGTGTTGATTTTTATTGAAGTGATGAAGTGGTTCTACCATTTGACAAAATGACGATCGCTTATTAACACCGCAGTAACTCCAATAGCTGATATTGTATGCATAGACGTACAGAAACAGTAACCAAGTCAGTTCTACTATTCAGGCTTGCATTCGCAATCGGTTCAAACACATTCATAAATAATGCATCTGAAGACTGCTGTCACAACCAGAAGGCCCATCACACTAACATCTAACGTATTCTCGAAGCATTACGTCTGTTTGGCGAAACAAAATTTTCCTAAGAACATTTGGTATTCTTTTTCGTTCTAGGGTATAGGTTATTCATTTGTTTCTGCAATAAAATACAGTTTAGACTTGCTATAATATTCATTATTTTGAGCTTCGGTAAACTGTTGTTGATTGACTTCCCCACATAAATAAGTGGCAATGAAACTGAAATAATTTACAATGTTGATTCAGTTAACATTCCGGGTTACGCGTCATTTAACTTACAACCATAATGTTGGCAATGTCACAAAATCATTAGAACGGCCAGTAGGCAGTTAGCATACACCTGGTGACATTCGGTGTGGCCAATAGTAATAACAATTGGTTTGGTTAGAGTTTATGTCTCAATAATACAAGACGTGACCTAGAATACCTCCTTGCGGAATACTCGTGCCAATAGAGAGCTAAGTACGTAGGTGGTGTCTATTGTGCTTTTAAATTACACTGGTGATACAGTTTGAGAAGAGTCGATTAAAAAATAATCCAACCATTTATTCAGCCTCCAGTGTATATCTCCTGAACGAAGGTTTTACCGAAACGGGCGGTCCAATGCAAAAACTTAATCTCCAATTTTTTTGTGACGATTGACAGATATTGTGGGTATAATATTTTATTTTATTGCTAAGTACCTGCTATTGTTACTTTACAAGTATTGTAGATATCATTTTTCTTTTGTTTTTGCAACCAAAGCGATGTTTCTTTAATTTGAGTGCATTGTAGATTCAATTGTAAAGTCCTCTACTTAGGTACTTAAATACCTATTAATTTGCTCTAATTGATGGCTGGCTGGAATCTATTCAACATCGTGCAAATATTCATAATTATAACTTCATACTTATTGAAAAATAATATGAAGAATCAACCATGAAGAATCTAAACAGTTTTCAGGATTAGACTGTAAACACGGGAGCACACGCAATATCGTTACACTTTATAAGTAATTTTTGACTCACTTTTACTCATGAAAATTGCAAGTAAGGGTAAAATAAGTTTCGCTCTTTTTGTGCACTGATACCGAATGTGCGAGCGCCGAATACAGGCCCAGTTTACTGTTGTCTAACTCAATCAATCAAATCATTTGTTGTGATGATTGATTATTCGAATGGTTTGTTCAGCTTGGCATAGCAAATGTAAGCAATTTGATTGCGAGGTTAGTATTAACTTCGGATGATACGTGATCATTATATCTTCATTTGCTACTGTCTCAAGTGCTTCAAAAATAAATGGTTTTATTGTAAGTCAGGAACGATCTGATTAGTTTTGATTTATTAATGGGCGGTTTGCCCTAAATGATATGTTGCGGGTGGAACCACTTGCAAGGTCTGTCTTGTACCTTCTTACTTGCAAATCCTGCGGCCACACAGTTGGACGGTAGTCCTTACCTTATTAGGTGACCTACTAGATCGTTGGCCTTCCATGTTTGATCAGAACACTAAATACATGATTTTCTGTCATTTCAAACAATTGAAAAACTATTTGGAGAACCATGTTTTAATTATATTCGAGCCTATCATAAAAGACGACTTACAAAAGTAACTCGTGTAGCTGCCCAAACTCCCTACAATACATTAATAACAAGCACACTTAGATGTGTGTACTGTAATTATAAATCCAATTAATGCCATCACTTTGACGCCAAGTATAGTGATTACTTGGACTACATGCTCAAACGTAGGAATTTCTTAATACCAACACCTATACATGAAATCGATAGAGATGTAAGCGTCGGTCGAACGGGCGTCTGGTAGTCGGCAGACAGGTACCGAAATAACACCAGTCTATTGTACTTTATTGTACCTACGTACGTAATGTATACAGTTATGCTTTGATCTGCTTCAATGTGTGCACGGTGGTTAGAGTGGCCTAGACGTATAATTGATGTACACAATGGGTCAATCTGGCTTGAGGATGCATTGTGTGTACGATAAGCGAATTAAGTAATATAAATTCAAGCTTATCAGAAATCTTTACAGTGGTTTAAGAAGACAAATAATCTGGATGATGTTGCGAAAAATAAGTTATTTGGTGCTACTGTACCAACGCTGTATCTAAATAAGCTTAGATAAATAAATAACTTGACTGTAGCTTAGATGCGAGAACAGAGGACAAGTCACTAAAATTTCTTCTGAAATAAGACATTTAAAAACAGTACCTTAATTAGTAAATAAACTGATTGAAATTTTTACCCGTAAAACACGTCAAACATGTCTAATATTCTTCTTATACCTACATTCTATCAAAGTATCGAAAATTTTACATCCAGATTTTTTATTTATTTTTACAGTTTACCCGTAAAATTCTTCTAATAATCAGACATTCAACATCTCAATGTATTTCTGCTTACCCGAGCCACCGTAGTTTTCTTAGTTATTGGAATATAGTTTCAGTTTCTCCGACGTTTCCACATTTCAGTACACACAGTTCTCACTAACTCTAATACGAGGTACAGATTGCAAGCTGTAATGAGCTCTTCTATGTTTGACGCAACCAATCAAAGGCGAGCTTTGAGGTCGGAATTGTCTCTGATTAGATGTAGATTGACTAGTTTATTCGCCAACGTACCATCACAAAACCATTCTGTACACACTAGAGGGTGAACTCTCTTACAAATTGCGTTGAACGCGATGAGTATGAGTCGGCTTAAATGGATTGAACGTGGGGTTAAGGGTGTAATATTATAAACGCGAAAGTTTGTAAGTATGGATGGATGGACGGATCGATCTATGTTACTCTTTCACTTAAAAACTGCTGAATGAATTTGGATAAAATTTGGAACGGAGATAGCTGATACCCTATATTAACACATAGGTTATTTTCTATCCCGGAAAATTGCATAGTTCCCACGGGATAGCGATAAACTAATTTTTTGCAGACTAAGTCGCGGGCAGCGGCTTGTAAGACATAATTATTATTAACGGGATACATACAGCGGTCATATGATGTATGCAGTTGCGTTGAATACTGGGAACTCGTTAAAGGTAATTGCGGCCTATATCCCGCTAATAATGTATTTATCGGTTATTTCCATTGTGTACCGCACTCTCGTAGGTATACCTACTGGACAACTGTTGCACTTCGTCGATCTACGCCAAGAGCCCTCGGCGATGCGACAATCGACTCGAGTGCATTCCATACAAAGGTCGTTGACTAAATTAATCGAGCTTGATCGATCAGCTTATGAAGTACGTATCGATAGTGCCCTATATGTGTACCTACTATATCCTACTAATATTATAAACGCCAAAGTTTGTAAGTATGGATGGATGGTTGGATGTTTGTTATACTTTCACATAAAAATTACTGAATGGATTTGGATAAAATTTGGAACGGAGATAACTGATACCCTATATTAACACATAGGTTATTTTCTATCCCGGAAAATTGCATAGTTCCCGCGGGATAGCGGAAAACTAATTTTTTGCAGACGAAGTCGCGGGCAGCACCTAATTATTCTATACATGTGAAAGTTTGCACGTTTATGGGTTTAATTGTTGTTAATTTACGCTTAATGCATACATACATACATAAATCACATCTTAATCCCTTACGGGGTAGACAAAGCCTAAGGCAACAAGACCCAAAGGCCACGATCAGCATTAATGTAGGCGTATAGGTAAAAAGTGAATCAAAATGGGCTTTTACCATGCGCGCGGCAAGATAAGCAACTGGTTAATTATATGTTTTTTCTTTACTCCCAGACCAGCGTGGAAGAACCGAACAATGTATTATTATATTCAATCACGAACAATCCATTCGCAAATAAATTGCTTCACCGAACTCAGCTTGAGCGCTCTAAAATTGAACCAATTTCAAATTCATGATTTAGATGCCATAAGCTAAATGGGCATCACTGACTAGTCACTAATGAACTAATAATTCAGATGACAAATGAACGAATACGTTAGTTTAGTTTCATGCGATTCGATACCATTGTCAGGTTTGTTTGAAGTGGTTGGTAATTAAACCAGGCTTTTAAATTAATAAGCAGATTCCTGGATATATCTTTTAAGTTAATAAATATATAATCTGCATATAATCTGCGCAGAATTCCGGAATAAAAACTGTCAAAATCGAGGCTAAAAAACTATCTCTGTGCCAAATTTCATCAAAATTGGTTCAGTGATTTAGGCATGAAAGTGTAACAGTCAGACAGAGAGTCAGTCTTATTATACAGACTGACATGTCAGACTGACAGACAGATTTTGTATGTATAATAAGTGTATGTAGAAATAAGTATACAGAATGTCCCAAGACAAGACTTGTAGGGAAAGTACCTTAAAATATCGTAGATAGCATATTTTGCTGAAAGAAGACTTTATGTTAAAAAATGAAGACGAAGTTCAAATGCTGCAAGTCACAATAATCAAATAATGTGACAGATTTTTATTTCAAGTAACTTCATTTATCTAATGCATCATCATCAGGGTATAACAAAATCAACCTACGAGATGAAATGCCAAAACGATCACTATTGAAATTTCAATTCAAATTTTTCACGTCACGTCAAGAATGTCCCAACCATTTACTTTTTCAAACGTTACCATAACCAAACGAAGTCAGTTCAGAAACTATCCTCGGTTAATATTAAACCGATAAATCAAAACGGTATTCCCCAGGACATTCCTAAGCTAAGCAAAATGGTCATATTTTATTCATAGTGTTGTGTTATTGTTACGACACTTTTATTGGTGCGGTACCTGTCACTGGCAAAGCGTCACTTACGCGTTTTATTGAGCTAACATTTTGTTGGCTTTGGTGTGTTTCTAAATTTATTCTACTTCCTACAATCTTACATTTAAAAAAAATAGTTCTCCGTCTCAGCTAGGTTAGGTCTGCCCTGTAGATTGACACCGTTTTCATTGTTTACCAGAATAATGAACAAAAAATATTTCCCTTTGTTACTTACTCCGCTATTCACAACACAGGCTTGGTTATCTTGCACGTGAGTAGCGGAGTAGCAAGGTAAATATTTTTTGTACATTGAAATAGACCTCCGCAAAAGTAACGCCTGATTTAATAAAATATACCAGAATAATTTTAAAATGTAAGGTGCTAAAGAATTAAGTTTCTACTTTACTACTTTTTCATCTATACTTAATATTATAAAGAGGAAAAATTTGATTGTTTGTTTGTTTGCATTGAATTGGCTCCGAAACTACTGGACCGATTTCAAAAATTCTTTTGCCGTTAGAAAGCTACATTATCACTGAGTGACATAGGCTACTTTTTTACCGCGGGAAAATACCTTTTCCTACGGGAAAATTAATTTATCGCGGGCGAAGCTGCGGACGGAAGGCTAGTAAATTATAAATAACTAGCGACCCGCTCGACTTCGCACGGGTGCAATCAGTGTTTCTCTATTATAATTATAAACCTTCTTTTTGAATCATTCCATCTATTAAAAAAAACCGCATCAAAATCCAGTGCGTAGTTTTAAAGATATAAGTTTACATAGGGACGCGCACAAACAGCGGAAAGCTACTTTGTTTTATACTTTGCAGTGATGCAAAAGTTTGCCTGGGTGTACGTGTGTGTTTGTTTCTTAAACACACTTAAATGGCCTGAAGCATTTGAATGTGTGTGTGGATCTCTGGAATAACAATAGCCTACTTTTTATTCCGATTTTTCCCCGGAATCCGGATTTAAGCGTATAAAATCAAAATGACAATAGCTTAATCTATAGGGATGTGAAATTTTGCACGGCAAAACATAAATAAAGATCGGTATGTAGTTTTTGGACGATCCTATGAACTTTTGTAAACTCCTGAGGGAATTCATTACGATCCCAGAATTTCAACTGCCACATTTAAAGTTTCACACGAACGAAGCCTGGAGTCAAAGCTAGTTTTATATCAATTTTGGTAAACTTTAACCAAAATGTCCAAGTAAAAAAATCAACGATTGTTTTAAACCTAAAAAAATGTTCTAAATTAGTTTTAATATACATACGAAAAATGAAAAAAATATTTACAAGAAAAAGTCCAGAGAAACTAATAAATCTAAGACATTTGTCGTCACCTCGTTTCTATTATAGAGGCACGGTATTTAGAGATAAAAGCGTTGTTTAGATCAATTCTATTTGATAATGGACGAAACTAAAAGCTAATAGTATTTGAATTTCAACTTCAAGAAGCTCATCTCCTCCTTCATCTTAAGACTTTGAAATATCAAGACGACGAAACTTCAATTTGGTTTACCGGTTTACGTTTCTTGTTTATTCGAGTAAATTAATTAGATATCCTCTATTCTAGCGCTGTGCTACTATAAAGTAGAGATTTTCCGATCAATTCTATTTTAAATATCAATAACCTAACCTAAAAATTTCATTTGTCTGCTTTTTTGCTGACTGTTCTGTTTGTTGACTGTACTAGCATTGTCATCCGTCCTACATAATGTGTACCAAATTTCAAGTCAATCGGACCAACCGTTGAAGAGTTCCGTACTGCGGAGACGGTCCTGACCGGGCTACGTGACCTCCACTGCCAGATTTATTGTATTGTCATCCGACTTACTTAAGTGTGCAAAATTTCAGCTCAATAGGTTGAAGATATCTGCTTCAAAATTGAGTGGCAAGATTCCACCTTGACAAACATACTTACATACATTGCAAGTTAATAAAAAGCTTGTAAAAATGTCTTGTACTTACAGTCAACAGTGTGAATTCCGCCTCTTATACACAATCATAACCAAGCCAATGCAGTGGCTGCAGAATTCAAGTCACACACAAGACGGTATTCAAGCACCTAGTAACTATAGTAACTATATAGTAACCAACTATTAGTAACTATAATAACTAGGAACTATTAGTAACCAACCAGGCCAAAGTATGGTGGAATGTTTGTGCGTGCAAAGTTTGCATTGTTCGCAGAATTCCGTTTAACTTTTTATTTGGTCCGATTATAAAAACACAAACTTCCATGCTGGTCTGGGCGCAAAGAAAAAACATAGAATGTACCAGTTGCTTCTCTCCCCGAGCAGATGGTAAAAGCCCATCGATCCTATTGGAAATAAGATACTTCAATTATTATTATTCTGTGTAGCCTATTTGGTGTCCTACTGCTGGACACATGCCTTCCCTTTCTCTTTCCACACATCCCTGTCAGTTGCAAGGCTTCCCCAGTCCGACTCAAAAGACTCCAAGTCGACCCGCCATCTTCTTTTTGGTTTGCCTTTGCTCCGCCCGTCGCATGAAACCCTGGTGGTAATTTTTGCCCAGCGATCCGAATGCGTTCGGCAGACATGTCCCTAGCCTTTTCTAGACTATACTTTACTATAGGTGCACATAATGTGAACAAAATTCACGCAAACATTTCCTATCAACTGATGGCTTTGGAGGAAGTATTCAGCTGCCCCATATTATTTAAGACACACGCACCCAAACTTGGTATCGAGCGCTAAAGTTTACATGGATCCTTAAAGGTCACTGATTTTGTAGCCCGACAGAGTTGACGCGACTCGTGCAGCTGTCGGAAGTAGATAAGCCGCGATACGTTGAGTCAGGTCGGTTGGAACGAGGCTTATCGCGCGGTTGCAATCTCTAAATTACGCGTGGCACGATAGTCAACGAGCAATGTAGCATTAATGTGTCGTACGAAACTTCAAAATGTGTCAACTAAGTGTTAATTACATCAAAATGCGTCAACTGGGTGTTAATTACATCAAAATGCGTCAACTAAGTGTAAATTACATCAAAATGCATCAACTGAGTGATAATTACATCAAAATGCGTCAACTGTGTTAATTACAACAAAATGCGTCAACTAAGTGTAAATTACATCAAAATGCGTCAACTAAGTGTAAATTACATCAAAATGTGTCAACTAAGTGTTAATTACTAATGGAAGCTTTTTATATTCAGGCCACACATTTACAAAGTAAGTAACAAAGTTTTCCTATGGAAATAATAGTGGCGTCACTGCTTACATTTTCTTTGTATGGGCTAAAAGTTGGACTGGCGCTTTACGCATACGCATTGAATCTAAACCCTTTTTGCTGTCTAGAGAAAAGACGTGAACAAAATCCTGTTTATGACCCACTTCACCAATCACAGCAAAACGTAGGTTCCATAAATTGTTTGTCATAATTTCATATGTCATAAATTTAATGTTTACTAATAGTAGGCATGAAATTCAGGCAAATAAAAAAATGCAAAGCGTAGCTGTCAACGGGAACTCGGTATGGCGTAATCTTTCCTACAAAATTCGCCATAAACATCCCTAACATGTTCACGGTTAACTATGCAAACAGTTTATTGCCGATACGTGGCGCTAGAGAGCCTGTCAATTTGTCCATATTAATTTAAATCCCCTATTGAACCGTGACCTCTACCCGTCCACCCCGAATGTAGAGCCTCCCAACGGCTACTGATTCCTTTGGTAAGTATCTCAGTAAGTAAATATGTTCACCATCATTTTTCGCACCCTCATTTCTTCAAGGACATAAAATAAATCTTGGCTTAGTTTCTGAAAGTACCGCGAAAAATCGTTTGTTCTCGATGAGTTATTGCTAGAGATAACAGACTAAGCTTTCACAGAAAACGACTTCTGAATGAATATCTGAGAATTCCCGGCTCCTATGACGCAAGCTTATTTGGTACAACAGACAGCCACAGGACCCGCCAACCTGTCGATATTCCTTCAGGACAAAATAAATGAAACCACTCTACTTTATACATTTTTGGATCATGATAACAATACAATAATTTAATAAGCAATAATTTAGAGTTTAAAAATATCGACCTCGACTTAAGTCATAAGTCATTTATTCGTCGCTTTCATGTGTACATTGGATCTTACAAGCTAATAAATTTCCCAACATGAAACCCTGTACCAGGTACTTCACAGTTTAATTATTACATTCATTTTTGGTAGATTTGTGAGTAAGAAACTTTAGTTATTTCGTTCGTTTAGCTCGATAATCGCATGAGTTCGGGCTAATTCCGAACGTTATACTGGCTTCCTTACATAAACCCACATTCAGGAAGGCGCAGTTAGTAGGGATGTGCCGTGCACAACGTCCGAGTAGGACAAATGAACCGCACTCTTCGCACAAGTAACAGTGCCCAAGACCGAATAGTTTAAGTGATTAACGACCCTTACTATGAAGCTTTCCTAAGACGTTCCGGTTTCAAATCCCACTTGGGACATCCACTTACAGAATAAATATGAATGTTTTTAGGTACTTCAGTAATAGATGCTGTACATGTGTACTTAAGTATGTATGTTCAGTGGTTTGTGTAAATATCCTTGTACCCATGAACTAAAAACAGCTAGCTAACGGGAGCGGAGTAGCAAGGTACATAACTATTTTTTGTTCATTTTTTGTTATAGTGTCCATAGTAAATACAAGTCGTGGTTAATTTATTTCAATTGTCTTATCCTATTATTGTTTATGTTCTAAAATAATCGCGTGTAATCTAAAAGAAAACGTTGAAATGTATTGAAACAATAGCCGCTGCCCGTCTCACGGAAGCAAGTTCGTAGTCTTCTCGGAATTCTGATTCGGATTCGTAACTAAGCCGAAAATCTTACGTTCGAGCTCGAATCTACACCCCATCACTAGCGGTAACGTTAATTGCCATACCTTTACGGTGTTTGCCAAAAGCACTCAGTTTAACGAGGCAACTCGTTCTGTCCATTGGCCCGGATGGAGTTTTTGCCAGTTCCTGCCAATCTTACGGCATGTGCAACCTGTACTATAAAACTTTATGTTTGCCGTATTACCGAGTTAAGGTACCTACTGACGACGCTCCTGAGAGTCAAATGGCGTGGCTGGCCTTCCGAAATCTGCTCTTCATAGGCGAAAATGTAAACCGTATGCGTACCGTTTTGTATGGAAGACATTTACTAAGATTACTCTCTCCATATGGATTAAAGAGGCCAAATGGCCGCACTATCTGTAGCTATTCTAAACGTAAATGTAATGCGTAGACCATATTCTAGGACGGGTAGTATAATATGTTATAGGTTTTTTATGATACTTTTTGCGGTTCCTTTTAGCACTGTCGTTGATGATCGTAGGATCGATTAGTGGAATAGATTATTCAGATGTTAGGAACCCTTTCTAGTAAAGCGTTATCAATTACTTTTAGACCCTTATTAGTGGGTTTTCACTGTAATTGCGAGTACTAAGTTGATGGTGGGCTTAATTAAGGATAATTTGGGATGAAATGGGCTATTTACTGGGTTTATCTTTGAACCCTTTTGGGAGTAAAGTTTTTTTTCCCACGATAGAACAAAATGATACGTCTATATATTTTGGGAGTAAAAGTGAGGTTTATTTTTTAGACTTTTTGTATTGGGGAATTAATTCTTTGGTAGAGATGTTTTAGAAAAAACAATGCGCGTCTTTAACCTCTTAGGTTCTCTTGTACTATGCGAAGGACATACCTAATACAACGTTAATTTTAAACCTTAATAACAATTCGAAAGGATTTTGAAACATTTGACAAAATTATGACATCCTGTAGGCAAGAGGTAAATATAATCTCAAATATTTGCAGGAAGGTTTAAAGTTTACGATAGGCACTAATTACTACATGAATAAGCCCTGCTGTAGTTGTTGGGCTAAACTAAAATGCAGCTAAAATTAATTAATTTTTTTTACAAACCCTCGAAACATCTTCGATGTTAAAATCATAATTTAAGGCCCTAAACGGATTCGAGTAAGTAATTATGGAAAAACTTTTCTAGACCATTTTTTTTTCTTAAGAATTTTGATAGAATTTTTGATGTACCTACCACTGTTTATTTGGCAAATTAAAACTATATAATGACTTTTAAAACTGCTTGTTTTGCCATAAGCCAAAATAGCTTTGTTCTTCATAGAAATAATACAGTATATTTTCGAAAAACAAAACTATATTGTAAATAGCTAAATATAAAACAAAACAACGCCTTCCTTGGAAATAAAATAAAAATATTTTCTGGATTTTTTATTTCACTAGAGGGTTTTTAAAATAATATGTATTGTATAATGATGATAAATAAATACTTTACATACATAAAACATCCATGACTCGTCATGTATTCATCATTCAAATGCCTGCCGCCCCTGTCGGGATTCGAACCCGGGACCTCTAGCTTCATAGTCAGGGCCACTAACCACTAAGCTATCCGGTCGTCGTATTTCAGACGAATTTACATACCTACACATACACAAATCACATCTTTATCCCTTACGGGGTAGACAGAGCCTAAGGGAACAAGACCTACAGGCCACGTTTAGCAAGACACTGAAGGCATAGAGGTGGAAAGTGGAATCAAAATAGTGATTGGTTGCTAGCCGCATCGCCTATAACAATCAGACGAATTTCCTATTTGAAAATTAAAAAACTCGGTGTAATATAATTTAACACGGAATAAACTACCAAATACTGGCCCCGTGTCCACCGGTCGACCTTTATGTTTTACGGGTGGTTTTATGTGATTCCACGAGGGTCGACCCTATGTGAACCCTAAAAACATGTTAAAGGGTGACCAAGTATTTTAGAGGGTAAAAAAGTCGTAACAGTTGAGCTGATTTGTTAAGTTTTTATTTTAATAATGAAGTACCTTCATCCTGTACACGTAAATAAATAAATATCATTGGACTTTATTTACAGCAAGCGGCCATAACTTGGGCTCTTATTCGTCATACGTCGCCCCTATCGGGATTTGAACATGGAACTTCTAGCTTCATAAGTAAGGTCACTTACAACTAGACTAACCGTTTTAAAAAAAGAAAATTAACAATTTTAGACGACGGCTGAATAAAAAATAAAAACGTCTTAACAGCCAGAACCGTTATAAACTCAAAACAAATTTTGCTGTGGTCGGAGGAATAGTGTCTTCTGTTTTTTTAAGCATAGATATTATGCTAAGACCATGCGCTGGGTCTACCTATACCGTTAATTACCGCTAGCTGGCCACGTTCCTGCAATCCAGCGGTATCTTGAGCAGGGGTGTTAATTTAGGATCAGATCACTAACTAGCTCGTTTGCTTTATTGAACAAACTAGCTTCTGCCCGCGACTTCGTCTGCGTAAAATTATAAAGAAAACCTTCCTCTTGAATCACTCTATCTATTAAAAAAAAACGCATCAAAATCCGTTGTGTAGTTTTGAAGAGGGACAGACAGACAGCGGAAAGCTACTTTGTTTTATACTTTGTAGTGATGCGAAAGTTTGCCAGGGTGTACTTGTGTTTTTGTTGCTTAAACACACTAAAACGGCCTGAAGGGCCATAGGGACATAGGGACAGAGAAAGCGACTTTGTTTTATACTATGCAGTGATAATAGATTGAACTCAAAATAACAAAATTACCACCCGTAAAGCCTCTAAATCTTCACATTTTTATACTCTTTAAAATGAAGTAAGAACTTAAAATCTAGTTTAAAAAGACCTAGTGCACGGTGTCAAAAAGAAAATTGTGTTTTAAAAGCGCTACTTTAACAACTCGTTCACAGTAAGAAATGCGAGCTCTTTTCTTCCATTTTTGGCAAACATCCTTAGAGAAGTCAGCACGTTGTGTCTTAAGCGCACTTGTTTCATATTTGGTTAGTAATGAGTTACAGAGCGGCTTAAATATATGTATACTATAAGGATTTTTGTTCAGTTTCCTGACCCATTATGGATTTCCAAAATACATAAAAACGATAATAGTAAATTAAATGTAACAGAATCAATCCTTACTCGTTTAAAGTTTGTAATATAGAAAAACAAACTAGAATTGTATGTAACGACAAATTAAACAAAGTGCATTTGAAGGAAAAACGTTATTTTAGTGATCAGATTAAACTTTACTAGTCTGACACCAAGAACTTTTTCTTGTGTAAAAATCACACGTTTCAGCTTAAAAATGACTCAGTGAAATCTAAAAAGATTCACAGGTTAATTTCACCACAATGACGAACTCTATAAAAACTCACGGCCTCACCGCAAATCCTAAAAATCTGTTAACACATGATACTCCAACAGCGTCAGTAAATATGAAACGTAAACATCGTCTTTTTAGAAACCTAAAAATACAGCGTAAAATTCATGGTAAACAAAGGAAGCTCGAAACAAAACGTATTCTCGTAAGTGTATTCCCTGGGCGAAACGAGACATAGGATACTAATAGAATACTTGTGGCGACAATCGATTTGTGAAATAAATGGCGCGACTATTGCCATGTCGTTGCGTCGAGCGTCGTGTTTTCTAGCTTATTTTTCGCCATTTGTAGTCCATACGCTTCTACCTATTTTCAATGCGTTAGCAATAAGATTTTGAGTAAGAAAAAAAATACGCATGATATGTGATTTACAATAATAATGGCACGGCTCCAATCATTAACATAGGTCGGGCACAGTCCGACTTGTTAGCGAAAATCGTGAGTAAAAACCCTTAAAATTTTGGTTGTTAAACGAAAGTTCTTTAACAAAATTGGGCGGTCATAAAATTGATGGTAAACATATTCATGTATTTTCCAATTTACAAAATTATAGTGAAAATTTAGTAATTCTGTTTGTACCTAAGTACCTCTCAGCGTAACTCACAAAGCAATAACTTCTTAGTATAGTAATATTTTTAAAACACTTCCAATAGTTCCAAGTAGGTCCATTGAACTTTGCAGTAGACTACACCAGCAGACAAACGGAAAGAAAGCATTTTAAAAGTTTATAGTATCGTAAAAGCATTTATTCCACGTATTATTGCCTTTGGAGACAGACAGGTCGGCACCTTAATATGGATTGGGTTTTTTTCATTATGCTGAAAATAGTTCACTGCAAAAAAGAAGTAGCAATGATAACGTTTTAAATAGAGATCAGATATCTTATTAATGTTATCTATTAACAAAAAAAAAATGTTTTACCTTACTACTGTACATTTCGTTACAGTATATTTTGTGTCCTTACATTCCAATACATCCCAAGCCAACACATTATGAGAAACAAGACCTGGGGGTTACCACAATCGCTTAATGTGTGCCAAGTTCTGTTCAGCGTAAGGGACACGGTTATGCAGCTATATACCTATAGCTCTGTCCCTTACGCTGAATAGAATTTGACATGCATTAAGAGATTGTGGAAGCACCCTATGCTCAGCAATGAGCATCTGGAGACGATCTCTCATCAATTTTATTATTGACTTTTTTCCTGGCCTTATCTTCAAACTTCCATGCTGGTCTGGGAGTTAAGAAAAAACATAGAATCTACCAGTTGCTTCTCTTCCCGCGCATATGGCTTAGGCTATGTCTACCCCGTAAGGGATAAAGACGTGATTTATGTATGTGTGTTATTTTCAAGCACCTAGCTTACAAATCGATTAATAAATATACGTACTTATTTCATATACAACAAAGCCACGATTCATAGATTTAATTCATCAAAATCAATGCCTCCCTATATTTTCAGAACATGAAAGCCCTGACCGTAGTTTTTAATCTCGGTCTAAATCTTTTCACGTTTTGTTCGAACGAATAAATCCACAAGAATAATGGTTTTGTGAACATGAATGACGCTATGCGCCCACGTCTCGCGGTGCTCGCTCCGTCGCCATTTTGCTTTTTATTAATCCTAGCTACAGCTGTTTGAAGCTGTCGTGCTTGCGAGCTTAGACTAGGACAATTACTTTTTAGGACTGTCAGTTAAGATACTGATATTGTTAAGTGTCGGTTATCTATGATGTCGTCTCTGTCTGTTTCGTGGCAAAAAATATAGAGGAAATATAACAGGAACTTTTCAGAGAGTGGTGAGACAGGCCCTTAAAATAATAAATAATCAGTACGTTTCAAATTTCATATTAAAGGAAACAGCCGCATTCCGCAGTAATTTTTAATGACCTACTAATGAGTTTCATATCAAATGAAATTAGTTTATAAAACAAAGCTACACCGAAAGCGCCCGGAAAGAAACAGATTGTGTTTCACGGATTCGAATCAAGCCGACCCATCATGTCTGATTCTTGGTGCTTAATTATTCTTTGTGTATTTTTATTTTACGTAACGACGGTTTAATTCGAATACCAACCTAATATAATAAAAATTAACCAGACACACATAAAAATGAACATAGCTAGAAATTTTACTTTGTCCATTTGTGATTGTTTGCCATTGTATGTTGAGGATTGATGAGTCTCATGAAGATTTTTCGTTATTGGTAACAAAATAATAACACAAAAAAATCCTAATTAAAAAAAAACTAAAAGATTTTTTGTGAATTATTAAATTTTGGCAAAAAATGTTATATAATTTCTAAAAAGCAAAAAACACACACAAATCGTGTCTTTATCCCTTACGGGGCAGACAAAACCTACAGGCCACATTTAGCAAGATTGTGGGGGTATAGGTGGAAAATGGAATCAAAACAGTGATGGGTTGTTAGCCTCATCGCCTATAAGATAATTCCTATGATTTTCGCCCATTCCCTCGATGGGCTTTTATCACCTGCGCGGGTAGAGAACCATGTACAGTCAAGTGTAATAATATGTATGTAGTCAAAGTTTCAAAAATAAGTACCATACGCTCTTACATCGGCGTAATAAGGTCGTGGAACATATTTTTGAGAAGTTCATATCGATACTTATTTTTGCACTTGACCGTACAACAAACTAAAAACAAATGATATAAATCTACTCAGGAATGGCTCGACTTGATTTTATTTCCATTTCGTTGGTTATCACGACAAAGTTTGTACGAGACAAAATTCTACAGGGAAGGTGGCGACCTAGTCGAACAGTAATTAAAGAAAAGTAAAGACCCAAGCAGAAACACTTTTAGATTAGACATTAGCATTTTTTAATTACTTACTTTTCTAATTCGGTTTCAAATTTATGGTCATTAAGCCATTAGTCTTAATTTCGGGGACGGTAAAGTCAACTTTACAGCTCTGTCATCGTTAAATGTTGTTTAGCTTATTTAACCAAGTTTGCGCATCGATAGACGCTTGGGTGAGCGCGACGGAAGTCTGTTTAAGTCGAGCAAATATTCCTTGTGTAAGGATACATTCAGTAGCACGTTGAGCGACAAGCGATTCCATTACAGTTTGTCCGTTATTTATTTACTAGCTACTTTTTGGCTGAGACTTTTCCCACGTTTCGATTCGAATATCCCCTTCCACACCCTCCAAAGTACATCTAATATGTCAAAATTCTTCAAAATTTCATCACCGATTTAAATTTGAAAATGTAGACAGAGAAGCAGTTGCTTTGGTGGTTATAATATTTGTTTAGATATAAATCTGCATCTAAATTCAGGCTTAGAGAGATAAAAATAAACAAATCACGTACGAATTACGTCGAAGTTTGCTCGACCTTGTTTCAATCAGTTCGTGACTCGTTTTCAAGGAGTCAGTATAAGCGTGTACGGCGAGTGCAAGCTGAACGCTGCGCTCAATCTCATTGTGTTCTTGTCTCCTAGACGCAGACGATGGCAGCGTGTTATGAGCCTAATTATTTGTTAAATATTTTCAAAAGCGAAATTACACAATACATCAGCCACATCTCATTCCAAAAGTCCACGCTGACGGACGATGTCTTTTTCAAAACAAGTCATTTCCATTTTACATAAAAAAAATTCGAGGCCAAAGTTTTAAAGAGGTTTAATTGGCAATATAAACAGCGTATTTCTTCTCACAAAATCATTTTGTAACGTAACCATGTATTATTCTTGATTTCATAATAAAACTTGATAAGGGAAATATGCTCTTTTTAACAACTCGCGTCAAACAAATATTTTAAAAGCTAGGGGTGTTTCTCTGCCAACTGCGTTGCTAATATGGCTCTAGCCTTACTTTAGCTTGGTTTCGTGCGGATAAGGCAACCGCACCGATTTGAATACAGTTAGTGTAAACATATAACCTATTAAAGGAACTTATGAAACCGCCATTTCATATTAAATTGATATAAAAAACTAAAAGTCACTGGAGAAAAATTTACTTGTAATTTTATGTTAAGTAGGTAAACTAATTATTGATTGCCGCTTGGCCATTTTTGGTGCCTTAAAATTATACATACGAGTAAGAGACACACGAAGTTGTAATGTCTAGTTGTTATTTTATACCTATAGAAGAGTATCGTGATTGACTGACAGACAACTGAAACTTAGACACTGAAGTAAGAGTTTTAAAATTTAGCTTACTTAGATCTATGTTCGTGAGGAGTAGAGAGATGCAATAAGAAGATTTTTTAATTCTCACGAGATAGAGGACTAGTCCATAGTCTGTCATTCCTAAACTGTACAGATTTAATAACTGTATTATTTTTTATTGTTTGTGAATTGCCGTGAGACGACACTGTCCGACCTACATACGCAATAAATATTATAAAAAAGGTACGTCTTAGAAAAGAAAAGGGAATAAAAGTACAACGTCCAATCCGCTCCGTTATTAAATTTCCCTTGAACTCCGGACCAGTTATTGCCCTCCAAAACAGCGTTAAAGATAAAACAATATTAATGACGACCTGAAACTCGGATATAACGATACATCCGCAATATTTCCCGGTTTAATCCCCTAGATTTACCAGATAGCGTAAAAAGGGATAAGTATTCACCCAATAACCTGGGTACTACACCCGGCCAGTCGGCCATTTCCCGGCACTCCATATGTTTCCCTGTTTATTCCCGGTTATCTTTTATGCATATCTCATTTCCCACAGTTTCTGGTTACGAATTTGTAGCGAACTTCGCCGCCGTAAAAATGTTTTTTGATGGATAATGCAATACGCCCTGAAGGGATATTAGCATTTTTTCCTACAGAACTTTTTTGTTTGAGTTGAATTCTTTAAGGGTGGACTTGAGAGATTGTGGTAAAGAATGTGTTTATAAATAGCCGAGTGTATTAGAACCACAAACAAAGAGAGAGAGAGCATGAAATGGCATTTATTACAGAATGTATTTATTGCTTACATTTGGTACTGGACTTACTAAGAGTCATTCTCATAGCAGAAGGCATGCGAGTTACATACGTTACATTGCCGTGCTCCATCGATTGCTTATAAACATAGCCAAGCGACCCCGCAATGAACAACATTGCTCGTTATTTCTCACCGTAGTATGCCGATATAAGGGTCGGGGTGCTCGGCGATAGATATTTTCAGTTAACTAAGAACAAAAATGAATTTAAATACTTTAATACCCGTACACGAAACGATCTCATCTATCCCCGCCATGTGTCTAAAGCAACGGCTAATTTATCTTCATTTCTTTATTCATCTCTGCGAACCTTAGGGCAGCGCATTATACCCTTTTTGGATATTCCATTTCCCGGAGGAGGAATTAAAATTGCGTTAACCCTCACTATACCGCGGTTGTAACAGACCGCAAAGCATCTATTCTACACAGACTAAGTGATATAGCAGCTTAGCAGCGATACGGATGCAAGATTTGTATCTTGCTCTGGCTGGTAGGCCAGAGCTGGCTGGATTTGGCGTTGACAGATATGACAATGAAGACATTTTTTTTTTTCAATTAATTTTTACCAAATTTACAATTAGCTGACACATGGCCAGTTTTTTTGATGTGCTGTAAAATTTGAAGCTGCCAGTGCTACAGGTCCGGACAAGAGTATTTATATGACGATTTCAGTTTAAACACAGGTCATAACACTTTGGAAGTATTGAAATAAACGCTAACGAGTTCAGCGTTACCTTAATTGCTCGTAAAAACTGTTTGTGTCCAAAATCAGGGAACTTCCGTTCGCTAACGGCCTGCATTCTTCCAGAAACTTCTTTTCATCTTCCAAAAGTGCTCCGTTTTATTTCACCTTGGTGTTTTGTTTCGCTTTTGAGAAGTTGCAAAGCGCTGCGAATCGTTTTAATGGCGTTCAGTTGCCTGTTAGCGTTTGCAGTTTGTCAAGTTACGACCAGGTGCATTGAAATGAGAACCTTTAAATGCACCTTATTGGTATCATGCGAATTGTATGGTGAGGGTATAGAAAACAGCGCATGCCGTGGTAGAAATGTGCAACAATAGGTGCTTAGTGAAACATGTCAATGTTGCTTTGAAAATGGGTCATTTTTAAACTTGTTTTATAGGGTGTTAAGGTCACCGATGTTTGGCGAATTATGTTGGCTCGTATTAAATAAATCATGCCATTAGTTCATAGTTCTTCTATGTTCCTTACGTACTCGGCTAAAACCAATTTGTTGACTTTCAGAATACTTTGGGGTGAAACTTGTGTCAATATTTATTTACGAATATTTCACGTTTTAGCACTTATTTAAGTTTTTCGTGGGTATATATTTACACTTGCATTGATCACACCAAGCACGTAGATTTTGGAAACATCTTATCTCCCTGAAACCTTGATATTTAACGGAAATAGTTTTGCAGATTATAAAATTTTAAACATATTATTAGGTACCCATTAAAAAAAAGTATATAAATGACAATATAATTAATTGGAAAGTTTGTTCTTTGTGTAATTTTTTTCTTAATAAAGTAAGCGTAGACTCACATTTACAAGGTTAAACGTTTAATGTTTACGATCGTCTTTAACTGAGGTAATTGTAGAATGAATCGAACATTAAAAAACAAGTGAGCAACTTCTGCTAACCGTACCCGAACTAAGTCAAATGTAACTACACGCAATGATAAGACAAAGTGTCGCCAGCAAAAGTAATGTAATAAAAAAAGTTATAAAAATGACGTATAAATTACAAGTCGGGCAAAAGTTTGTACGCGATAAAAAACATAAATAAGAGACAATGTTTTTGTTTGTTTATCCGTTCTGATTCATGTCTCTATCAACGGACGTCCGAGACGTGCTTCTGTCTGCAACAGCCAATCGGGACGAAGTTTTGCGACGGCAATTAGTGAATTACCGAGTTTGTAACAATGTTATATCTAGTTACTAGCTTCTGCCCGCGACTTCGTCTGCGTAGAATTTTCCATAAAAACCTTCCTCTTGAATCACTCTATCTATTAAAAAAACCACATCAAAATCCGTTGTGTAGTTTTGAATATATACGCATACCTACATAGGGACATAGGGACACAGGGACATAGGGACAGAGAAAGCGACTTTGTTTTATACTATGTAGTGATTTCTTCCATGCTGGTCTGGGAGTAAAGAAAAAACATAGAACCAACAGTTGCTTCTCTTCCTGCGCAGATGGTAAAAGTCCATCAAGTGATTGGGCGAACATCTTAGGGATCATGCTATATAGGCGACGTGGCTAGCAACCCATCACTATTTTGATTCCATTTTCCATCTATACACCCACAATCTTGCTAAACGTGGCCTGTAGGTCTTGTCACCTTAGGCTCTGTCTACCCCGTAAGGGATAAAGACGTGATTTGTGTATGTATGTATGTATTCGGTTACAAAATACGTCTCGATCTGAGTTACACCGCCCAGTACTTGTAGAAGTGCCTCCTCAATGCAACTTCACATTTCCTATTAACGGCCTAGCGAATCATTTTATCATACTCTGACGAGCAAAAATAACGGGTCAACTCCCATACCAAGTTATATGAAAAGCGAGCCATTATATTTTCTTGTCAGTATATTTTATTACTTATTTGTTTGTTGTACGAAGCACACTGGCGCGATGCTAAAATAAAATGTTAACGTGAATCAATTCAAATATAATGTATAACGTAAATCAGCATTTATTGGAAGTTTTAAGTAACAGTACAGATGACAGTGATGTTTGAAAATCTCTAAAGCAAGTTGCTACGTAACGTAGACCATAGACAACGGGCTATGTGTACAACCTTCTTAACATCCACTTCTCTTTCTGTTTATGGTGATAAACCAATCTTGTGGGATAGTAATGCCAATCTTGGCTTAAATAGCGGCTTGGTGAGCATATCAGCAAGCTGCTCTTCAGCGGGAACTTGCTTAACTTTCAAAACGCCATTGTTAACACACTCTCTTACATAGTAATATCGCAAGCGAATATGTTTTGTGCGGCGGTGGTACTCGTAAGGTGGATTGTGCGCTAGCTTCACTGCTCCTTCATTGTCAACATATAATGTTGGAGTTTGTTGTGGCGTGGTCAGCTGTCCAACGAGACGTTTCAACCATACCATTTCTCTGCACGTTTCACTCGCAGCGACTAGCTCAGCTTCGGTGCTCGATAGTGCTACCGATTTCTGTTTCTCGCTTTCCCAGCTGATTAGAGATCGGTGCAGTAAACAGGCTATTCCACTTGTAGAGTGACCAGTTTCTAAGTCTCCTCCGTGATCTGCATCACTATAGGCTTCAAGACCTGTGACCGCACTTTTCTTGTACATAAGGCCTCTGGATTCTGTTCCTTTCAGATACCTTAAAATTCTTTTCACTTTTGTCACATCTTGAGTAACCGGATTTTCTAGTTTCCTAGATACTACGCTTACAGCGAAAGCTATATCGGGACGAGTCGCCACCATCAAATAACTGAGTGCTCCCACTGCTTGTCTGTAAGGAAAATTCGTCTTAACAGAGTTATTATCTTCATCAGAAATATTATCTGGGGATTCTTTTACAGCTGGTGTTGCAACTGGTTTACAGTCCGTCATTCCGAACTTTTCAAGTATTCGCCTGACGTAAGCTCTCTGGTGTATCAAGATAGCGCCATCATCTTGACGTTCCAATTCTAAGCCAAGGAAATATGACGCAGGTTTCGTTGTAATTTTAAACCGAGTCTTTAATTCGTGTTCCACGAAGTATTCTGCTTCTGCTTCATCCGTTGATGCAATAAGACCGTCATCAACATACAGGCCTAGCAAAACTTTAGCCTTTCCACGTTGGCGAAAATATAGGCAGGGATCTGCATCGGTTTGCTGAAATCCAGACTCTATTAAAAAATCATGAATACAGATGTTCCAGCAACGAGGAGCTTGTTTTAAACCGTAAAGGCTTCTTTTCAACTTGCATAGCCTTCCTGTGCCATCATTATATCCTTCAGGCTGTTTCATGTACAGTTCTTCCTGTACTTTTCCGTTCAAGAAAGCAGTAGCGACATCAAACTGTCGTAAAATTAACCCTTCGTTAGCAGCAATGCTCAACAAAACTCTGATGGTGCTTAACTTGGCTACAGGACTAAAGGTTTTATCGTAATCTATTCCTTCTCTTTGCGAATAGCCTTTTATCACCAGCCTTGCTTTATAGCGATCAATGCTTCCGTCTGGGTTCATCTTCAGTTTGAATACCCATTTGCAGGGCAACGCTCTGACTTTTCCTTTGGATTCCACTAGTTCCCACGTTTCATTCTCTCGTAGGGAATTCATTTCAGAATCCATAGCCATGCGCCAACCATCATGATCAGGTCCATCAAGAGCCTCTTTGTACGTGCTTGGCTCTTTGTTGTCACTTAAATTAATGTTGTACGAACAATCGAAGTCATCAAACCGAGTAGGAGGTTTTATTCTTGAGCGATCTCTGAGTGTCATTCTCCTGTCCTCTTCCTGTGGGAGTAATTCTTCACCTTCTTCTGTAGGTGTCATTCCCCTTTCTTCAGTCTCAGGGAGTAATTCTTCATCAACATCCGCTTCAGTACTTTCCTCTCTCAATGATACGAACGAATCATCAGTTTGGACATCAGGATCAGGAATTTCAACTTCAACGTTTTCCTGAGTTTCATCGTTTAGGTCAGGTTCGCAATTGAAATCCGGTTCCAAGCTGTCTCCATCTAAACTAGTTTCATCATTCGTATTTGATACTGGTTTTTCTTCTGGTATGACAGACATGGGCATGTCAAAAAAAATTGGTTCCATCACGTTAGGGCTCTTTGGTATATCACCATGATTACTTGGTCTCAGGGTAGTTTCTTCGAAAATAACGTCCCTCGAACGGACTAACTTGTTAGTTTCCTTTATCCAAACCCTGTATCCTTCGTCATTATCGTATCCAATGAGAATGCCTTTAACCGCCTTTTTATCCAACTTCTTTCTGGTTACCTTAGGAATATGTGCATAGCAAGTACTGCCAATAATACGTAAGTGCCGAATCCTAGGTTTCTTATTGTACCATATTTCATAAGGACTTTTATCCATCGGAGTCGGCCCTGTTCGATTCAGAATGTAGACTGTAGCATCAACTAATTCAGCCCACAGACCTTGGGGCAGGTCTTTTGCATGCATCATAGCTCTCGCAGCCTCAACAATGGTCCTATTCTCTCGTTCAGCGGAACCATTTTGCTCGGGAGTATGTGGCATTGTAAATCTCTGACGAATGCCATTCTCTTCCAGTATTTTCCTTATTGCCTGATTATCAAATTCGCCTCCGTTATCTGACAAAAACTCTTTCACTTTATGTCCATTTGCTTTAATTTCAGCTAACATCAGTTTCAGTTTCTGACATACTTCTGATTTCTGTCTTAGTAAGTAAACGTAACGGAATTTTGATAAATCATCCTTAAAGAGAACGAAATACCTGTATTTAGAAATAGAAAATCTGAAGGGGCCACAAACGTCTGCGTGTATAAGCTCTCCAACTTCAGTTGCTTTTTCTCTTGTTCCGAATTTCATTCTGTGTGATTTTCCGTATATACAACCTTCACATAGTTCACTGTCTTGCTTCAACTTTATACCAAGCTCTCTTTCTAATACTTTCTTCACATGAGCCTTACTTTGGTGTCCCAATCTTTCATGATACAGCTGTAGTAAGTTTTTCGAGTCCAGGCAGTTAATTTCTAAAGGCTTGACAGGTTTAACATTGGTCAGTTTCAGTTGATATAAACCTCCATGTTTCTTCCTGGTTCCAATCAGTAACATGTTGCCATTGACTGATAAATTACATACTGTAGACTCTGATGTAAATATGCTGTTCAAAAGTTTGTCTTGGGCTGACAGCACAGAGAAAAGGTTCTTCTTTATAGTAGGTACGTACCACACATCATTCAAAGTAATCAATTGTTTGTTGCCTTCAACGTCGGCTAGTACTGTCAGCTTGCCTTTGCCGACTGCCCTGACAGCTTCTCCATTAGCGGTTGTTACCGTGTGTGCACCTTCGAAATCTTCGAATGACTCAAATAAATCACACCTGTGGGTAACATGGCTCGTGGCTCCGTTGTCAACAAACCAGTTATCATGATCTAAGCTTGAACTTCTGTTTTCAAACGACATAAGATTCATGTTGACTTTCGCGCTGGAATCACTCTTTGATGATGAAGCTTTCGGTTTTGCAAGACAACCAATTTGAAGTTTGGTTGCTTCAAAAAACGATTTGTCCATCTTTTGTTATTCTCCTTAATAACAATTTGGAAAAACTCTCGACATTTAATTTCTTCTGAATATAATTACGTATACCGTCGCTCTGCTACCATGTTAACGTGAATCAATTCAAATATAATGTATAACGTAAATCAGCATTTATTGGAAGTTTTAAGTAACAGTACAGATGACAGTGATGTTTGAAAATCTCTAAAGCAAGTTGCTACGTAACGTAGACCATAGACAACGGGCTATGTGAACAACCTTCTTAACATAAAATACACGGCGCACCATTAATATCCGGGTAACTTTGTTAATTTGCTCGGAAAAACATATTATTATGCACTGAGAAACTTGGGATATCTTATGGTCTCGGCGGTGCTTAGTTTCGAGTAACCTCATTAAGCCATGTACGAGTATGCAATTATGCACCCTCGAGACACGTACTGACTCCATAGAATTGCGGCTTTGTTCTGTTATAAATAAAACTTAAAATAGAGCTAACATAAATGTATTTGTAGTTCGAATTGAATATTTACCGAAACTAAGCTCATGCGCTTTCCATTTTAACCCCCGACGCAAAAAGAGGGGTGGTACATATGTTTGACGCCGATGTCTGTGTGTGTTTGTCTGTCTGTCTGTGGCATCATAGCTCTCAAGCCAATGGACCGATTTTGATGTGGTTTTTTGATGCGAAAGTCGGTTCCTTTGCGGTGGTTCTTAGCTATGTCCTGTAAAAATCGGTTTGAAGAATACCAGCTCTTCTCCAAAATTATGTAAAGCATTTTTGACAAAAAATTACCTAGTATCATTACAACTCTCTCTACTTGTATAGACGGGCGGTCCCAATTTCAGAACCACTAGGTATAAAAAAACATTAGAACATCTACACGTAGGTATCACAATAATATTTATGAAATACCTTTTTACATCGGCACATAAAAAGATTAATTAATTTCAATGAAACCGTTATTCCATTGTTTTAATCGATTGTTTATGAAGCACAGAACAAACGGCGACCGCGAATCGTTAAAATTAATACATCTACTCCCTGATTACTCAATTATTGCTCGGTTTATTACCGTCACACGAAAATTAATGATATTTCTATAGATTAATATTCAGTGTTTTATTTACGACCGGCTGTGCTTTTGATCGGGTAATTGCTGGGACTTATTGTTGTTGCCAGTATTGACAAAATATGGAATTGATTGTTTGTATACGGAGTGTGTTAGTTAGTGTTTTTTGTACATTCATACAGTATGGAGAAAAGTCATCTACAAATTCATAAATGCCAATTAAAACTACGTGTGACCTGCGGTAAGAACCCGAGATATTCTTTAGAATGTGATCGCAGAGAAGTTTGTAATTTAATTCCCTACTCTGTACTCTGTACAGAACTTGAGCAAATTATAGATAGATGAAATTAGATGTATTTATAATGTGATAAAAAACAATTAAACAAACTAAGTTAAATTTAACAAATTAACTTCTTGCTAAAAAAACGATGTTCACATACCTAAGTTTTAAGTTGTTATTATACAATATTCCAATGGGAAGATTTGCGATCGTTTCTCTAGTCAACAACCTATCTGAAGACTAGTGTCTTACTTTATTTAGATGAATATTACAAAGTTGTTAATATATTGTTTTTTCTTGTTTCAGATAAAGACGTATAAAGTTCAGACATTCCATCATGGAGTCGCTAGTTGCCGTCAAGAGCGAGCGGCGCGCGCGCACCCTTCGGATATCAACAGACACATACCTATATAGTTGAGCTCTAAACATGGTTAAGTAGTAGTATATAAGACTGTTACTATAGTTACACAATGAGCTTATAAGTTAAGTGGATGAGTGGAGAAAGGGAGAGGATGCCTTACTACGGGTACCGGGGGGAGTCGGACTCTGGTGGGGGCTCGGAGTCCGAAGGGGTCGAATCGGACTCCGAAGGGGGACTCAGTACTGGGAGCTCAGCCGGGCAGGGGCTTCCCTTCCCAGGCTTCACTCCCATCGCGCTGAGGTACCTCACTCAAGACTCAAGACCAAGAAACTGGTGCCTCATGCTCATCACCAATCCATATCCTTTTCAATACTAATTTTAAATTGATTGCATGTTTTCAGCTAATACTTACTACGCGGTATGTACTCATAGTGCTGAATTCTGTACCGAAACCCGGTTTAGCAAGGTTCATTTCAATACAAAAGTTAAATGAGATTTGTGACTTGACGGTTTATATCGTTGGAATGTAAACGGGCCATTTAACGGACTTGAGCGATGACATGAATAAACACTTCATAAAATTGAGTGAAATGTTTATGATGGATTGCGATAGGATCTTAGACAGTTTATACAATGTTTAGGCAAGTCCGTCAGAGTAATCATTCATAATAAACCAGTATTCTAAATAGCTTGTACAAATGATTGAACATTTACGTGGTTGGCGTGAATGTTTCGGATGTTTTGCTATTGGAATTTGAGTTACATAAGTATCGTAATACGTGGTGTATTAGAACTACTGTTGCGTCTTTAGAAACTAGTTTAAGGACGAACTCACTTATTTTTCTTCGCGTTTTCTACTTTCAGTCGAATCGATGTCTTCATCGATCGTTTAGGCACATTTCAAAAACTCACTTCATACTAACTATCCAGTATCGATTTTGTAGCAATAAAAAAAATATCGAAGTAAGTGTTAGTACCCAGTTATTTTTTAGTCAACCGATGATGCTCCATAAACTGACCAGGGAATCACCGACCGACACCCCGGATGCACCGCCAAGCACGAGCGTTATACTCCTAAATCAGAAATTCTAGTAGGTACCTCTTGTATTATTCCAGGCCCACTCATACTGTATTAGAAAGAGACGAGAGATATGGGATTGTAGACCCCCTGCTCTAGTATCCGAATAGATCCGAAGGGAACCGCAGCTCTTGGACACAAAGAAGGTAACTCACCACGCACTTCCTTGAAATCTGGTAAACACGTTGTGACATCCAAATTCTTGTACCATAAGTGTGCACAGCTGACACTGTCGCAGTACCAGCTGTGCACACTGTGTCTAGAATTTAGATTCTCTTGTTATCATTTATTTACAAGTACCCTACGATTTTCGGAAACTTATGGCTTTGGCAGGAATGAGCCGACGAGGTCAGTCCCAGAGCTATTGCTTTCTGGCCGCGTACATTATTAATACGGGGCTGAATAATCAGACGTAGGTGAGAACGTATTCTATGAAACTGAACAGAACTGATACACAAACGCTGGAAAAAGTCTACTTTGCTGCTAATAATTGTAATAAAAGCGAAGGTAACTCTGTCAGTGTGTTGCCTCTTGACACTTTAAATAATGAACGGGCTAATGTTTTGAAAATAATTTGGATCTCGGATAAAATAAATAGTTGGGACAATTTATCTCGACAAATTGCACAGTTACCGTGGGATGGCGATACACTGTTTCATCGCAGACGAAGTTGCGAACAAGAAGGCAGTATTGTAGTAGTTGTCAGATAGATTAAAATTGGTTAGTTTATAATATTATTTATGAGCTATCTAGTGATGTTTTTAATTATTATGTGTAAATAGTTTTCTAGTAAATCTGGTACATCAGTTGTTAAATCGTCGCTGTAACAGACGAGAGTAACCCGACGTATACTAGATGAGGAATATAATAAAATAAGTGTACACATAATAAAGAAACTCATTAAAGTTTGTGTTAATTTGTTAAAGCTTCAGAATACAATTGATATAAAAATTACCGTTCCAATAATCCATAGGGTCTTTTCGAACTATAGTACTTTAAAATTGCCTATTGATTCAGCGATTTTACTTAAGTGCATATTTTTCGAATTCCATAGTCAAGATGGAAAAACGGAACCTTTCCTTTTAGTTTTGCCATATTTAATCTGACTGTTATGCCTAGCTCAAAGACCAGTAAATACTGGAAGGCTCTAATTTGGCAAGAGAAAAGAGATTTTTCCGCCTACTTGCAGAATAAAGCTTTGATACTAGAGCCTGAATCGACCCGTGGACGCAGCAGGCCCGTTTCACATGTAAATTCCGTTCCCGAGGCATCAAACAGTCGTCACTGCTCATTTATTCCGCTGTTTTTGCTATGCACTGTGTTTACAAATACGCGGCCACCGGCTCCCCAGAGAGGGCGATATTCGATTTAAAGTTTAAATCGGAATTTTGTTGACGGCAGCTGTTATATTATGGGATGAAGTCGTTTTAGTAAATACTGTTGCTAGCTTACGTACAGGCAAAATTAAAAATCAAAGCTTTTGCGTAAGCAGCGAATGACTTTTGTTATTCTACCCGCGCTTTGATGAGACTACTTGGTGGAAAGCGTTTGGCAATCATTCCCAAAAAAATGGCATCGCAAAAAAGCTTGTCATAATATTTACCATGAGTTAAAATAACTATGTTATTCATAGGAATCATAATTTTTGAAAAAGTAAATATTTTTTCTGGTGACAATTTATAGTAACGTAATAAACAGAAACAGAGGAGTATTTTCCATTAAATTCTTTGTCGCATCATGGTGTCATATTTCTTGCCAAATTTCATAGTTCTAAAATTATAGTTTCCCACAGGTTATTGTACGAAAATAATACTTTGAAATCTTTTAATTGCATGAACTTAAAAGTCGCCAAAAAGCCAACTTTCCAATTTTATTTCAATTAAATTTTACATCGAAAAATACATTGATATCGCTGCGGTGAAACCGCTGCAGAACGTTGCCAAATAAATTAAATAAACATAATTTTCGATGCAGTAAATTTTCCACCACATAGTACGGTAGTGTGAATATTATGCGTGACTGTTTATTCCAGAACCCTGTTTATTGATGGTTAAACGAACTTACCTGAAGTGAAGTTTGGCCATAATTATACAAGACGTTACATCCGAAGAGATTTATATACGTTTACTAAGTAGTACTCATTTTTCAATGTACTGGCATCGCACAATATATTTAAAGCTAGAAATTAGAAAAGTAAAAAATAAAAATTGACACTCTCTACCCCACCCCTCACCCCGCGCCGCTCCCGCTCGCTGCCTGATCAGCTATCGTCATTATTTTCAGAGCAGAGCACCTATTTCATACATGGGGTATGCATTAATGCAAGGGTTTGGGTGGGTTATAAATCTCTTCGGATGTAACGTCTTGTATAATTATGGCCAAACTTCACTTCAGGTAAGTTCGTTTAACCATCAATTATACTACGACGTTACATCCTCGAGATTTATATACGTTTACTAAGTAGATGTTTAGAGTAACTGTTGAAATAGGTGCAAAAAACCAAAGTAATACACAATAATCAGTCATTTATTACTTCGCTCGCTTAGTGTTTTTACAAGCTTATTAGCGATTAAATTAAATTTAATTCTAAATATACAATACTTAGATCTAGTCATCGTCATAGATTACTTCCGCAAAGACACTGTTCTCTACGATTGACAACGGTCGATTATAATATTTTGCGAAAACTAGTGAATTTCCGGTCCATCCCGCGGTACGTTTTATGAGGTCTACCGAAACGCCCTTTCTGTTAGCCGCCGAAGTCGAGGCGTGGCGAGTGCTGTGAGCGGAGAATATGTTAGTATCTATGCCGCTGTCTGCTAACACCTGCTTGATCCAGCGTGCGATTGTCGCGGGACTGGCGTTATGCACAGGCTTTTTAATAGTTAGTATAAGTTTATCTGACTGCGGGAGGTTTCTATAACTATTTGTCATTTCTAGGTAGGTAGATAATGTCTTTCCGGGGCAAATTTGTTTTTTATGTATGAAAAAAGGTATAATCAAACGCGGCATAGAGCGCCCCGGGGCAGACGTTTTCGTGATATCGTTAATTATTATTTCTATATTTGAAGCATTGACGGTGATGCTCGATAAACGAATGAGTGACAGCGTCTGCACGCGTTGTGCAGTCGACAACGCAAGCAGAGCCACCAATTTTTTTGTAAGTTTGTCCAATGGCAAATCTTCATTTGGGTACCAGTTGGATAGATAATCGAGTACCAAATTTGGGTCCCACGTATTTTGATATTTAGGAAAATTTGGTTTTATCCTAAATACCCCTTTCAGGAAGCGAGCAACACGCTCGTCTTCGCTAAATCGTTTACCCAGTATCAGAGTCAATGCTGATCGTAGAGTATTGAGGGAGGAGTAGCTAGCTCCATCCCTAAATTGATTTGTAAGAAACTTTAGTATTACAGGAACATTGATCATATAGAAATCATGTTTTGTTTCCTCACAAAATTTCCACCATTTTTTATAGGCACAATTATATTGTTTTAAGGATGATTCTGCTAATGAAGCTATTAGTATTTCAATTATATCTGGACTTAACGATCGTCTTGAATACGCTTCCCTGATAACAGTGATGACGCCAGGGTAAGCTTTTTCCACAGTGGGTGTCTGCTTCTGAAAGGAGATAGAAGCAAGTCATGGTCAGGTCGGAAAAGGATGGGCTCATATTGAGACAGCTTTACAAACAGTGGGTACCACGGTTGGCTTGGCCAATAGGGCACTACTACGACTCCTGTTGCTTGGTCGTTAATTATTTTGCGTAAACACTTTAAGATAAGTGAGAAGGGTGGGAACGCATAGAATAAATAGGCACTCCAGTCTAGTGTGAATGCATCGATATTGAAAGCTTCAGGGTCGCGTTTCCAGGATACGTATTTGGGACATTTAGTATTAATTCTAGTCGCGAATAAATCGATTTCCAGAGGACCGAAGGTACGAACTATTGTGTTAAAGGCAGATGGAGCCAGGCTCCACTCGGTGTCGATATTAGTTCGTCTCGACTCTTCGTCAGCTTCAAAGTTGAGTTTAGATTTAATATACGATGCGAAAATAAAGAGTTGCCTAGTTTCGCACCACAGCCAAATTTCGCGTGCTAAATCATTTAAGTGACTAAATTGTACACCACCGCACCTATTTATATAGGCTATTGCCGTTGTGTTGTCAATGCGCAATAGTATTTCTGTGCCGTAGAGGTTACTCGCAAAACATTTAAGTCCATTGAATGCGGGTTCTAATATGTTAATATGGTATTTAGATTCGTCTTCATTCCAGAAACCTCCAGTCCTTTCACTGTTACATGATACTCCCCAGCCTGTAAGAGAAGCGTCTGAAAATATTTCTAACGCATATTTTCCAGAGCGTATATGATTCTTGGCTGTCATAATATTGTCTATCCACCAAGAGAAGTCTGGTTTTAGGCTAGAGGCTAAGATCATGGATTGGTCGAAATTATCCGCGGATTGTTTAAGTGCTAAGAATTTTTCTCGCTCAAAACGCTTTGTATAGACCCACCCATAAGAAGTTGCAGGGCAAGCGGAGCATAGGGAGCCAAGAAAACTAGCGAAGTCTCTTATGACTATCGATCTTTGGTTAGAGATTGTTTTAGCGCGATCGCGGATTTTTTGTCGTTTCTCTAATGGTAATCTTAGGCACATTTCCCTAGAATCGAGTTCGAAACCGAGAAAGGTTTGGGTCTGGCTAGGAATGAGATTACTCTTTGGGAAGTTTATAATAAATCCTAATTTTTTCAATAAATTTGTTGTTTCCGCGACGCATTTTTGGCAATCGTTAAACGTACTGCCTAGGCAGATGATATCGTCTAGATATATAGATAGAACAAGACCCTTATTTCTCAAAAAACCTATAAATGGTTTCATGAGTTTTGTAAAGACCATTGGTGCAAGGGACAATCCAAAAGGTAAGCATTGGAACTCGTATAACTGTCCTTGGAACTGAAACCTCAAAAACTTTCTACTGGTCTTGTCTATAGGCACTAAAAAATACGCGTCTTTCAAGTCAATAGTAGCCATAAAATTATCTTTAGACATTAACTTAGTCACAGTGCGAATATCCTCCATTTTGAAGTGCTGTGGAGCAATAAATTTATTAAGACTTTTAAGATTAAGTATGAATCGAAATGTGCCGTCCTTTTTAGGTGTAAGAAATATTTTTGAAAGGAATTGCCCCGATACGTTATTGTTACAGGTAACGATCGCCCCTGTATCTAGTAATTTAGATATTGCAAAATTGAGCTGTTCGATTTCGGACGTGTTGAAGTTATCATTATTGGGGACTGGACTGAATTGTAACGGAGGTTTACTAAATGGTATGACGAAACCATCAACATATTCAAAATTACGGAGTCATCGGTCAGATCACACCAATTATTGAAGTAGTAACGTAATCGTCCTGCATGGGACATTACCTCTAAGTCTTCGGGTTTTTGGTGTTCGGCTTCGCAGAGGACGGGCGATCTGCACCTGGTCCAGGTCCTGGGCGTCTGCTCGGTTGGCCCCAGTATCGGTTCCTTGGCCCACCCTGTCTGCGCGGTCGGTGTCCTTGTTTCTTGGGTGGGCCCCTCCAGTTTTCCCGCTGGGTAAACTTTCTGGAGGTGCTTGGATTACCATCACTGCGCTTAACTTGCAGGCCAGATCTTTCCGCAGTCTTAGACGTCTTTATCTTATCGCCGAGATTTGGTCCAAAGAGGTACATATCTCTTTTAGCGTCTTTGACTATATTATGAAACTTCTTGTCCAGACACGTGGTAACCAGTTTTCTTCTGTTTACAGTGTTTTCGTGGTGCAAGTCAAGGAAAATTTGACTTATTTCAGACAGTTTCTTAAGGATCTCAATTTTATTTACGTCGTTTTTAATGATCAAAGACGTAAGGTTCGACAAACCGGCAATACCTATGCCCAAGTGTTGTTGGGTTTTTTCTAGGATTTTATCCCTATTTTTGACGGGTTCGCTCAACACCGGTGCAATTTCTGGATTGAGCTGTGGAGCTTTTAGTAAAACAAAGTTTTCTGGTATCAGTGTCTTCTCTAGTATTTCTTGTTTCTGCTCCTTAACCAGGCCGTCCACCAGAATTCTACCCCAACGTTCAGCGATCTCCTCCGGTATTTTAGGGCCCAGGATTTCGTCCTTGCCTTTAGGGTCGCCGAGCGCCGCGAGTATTTCGTCCGGCAGGGATGTGGTTGTTTCCATTCCGGTACTAGTACCGGGAGCGACTATTGGAGCTGAGTTTTTAGCAGTAGGAGCCACCGCTGGGTTTATTCTTAAGTTGGTTTCTTCGGTAATAGATTCTTTTTCTGCAGTCCTTTCGGGGGCAACAACAGCAGATTTAGGGCGCTCTGTAGCCGGTTCTTCAGACTCCTCCGACCACGGTACATAGTCAAGCTCACCGTTTGGTGGTGTATCGGAATCGTATGAATACTCGCTTCTGTGGCTTTCTGAAAGCGTACCGAGAAATGGTATAAGTAAAAACAAAGGATTTTTGAGTCTTGTTGTAATCTCGTTACAACTATGGACTGGTCGGTTATCAGCCGTGACCGCATCACGGAGTATAACCTATAAGGTCTCATGGGCCGAGCGCCAGGGGTATGGACAGTGTGAATATCAGACATGACCGCATCATGGAGTATAATCACAGTATGTCACCGCGCTAAGAAGAGGTGAAGTTAGTCTGCGACCCGGACTATAATTTATTCCTCAAGCGCCCAAAAATTACGTCAGGTAATTAAAGAAAAAACTATGTGGTTATCAACCATGACCGCATCATGAAGTATAACCAAGGCGAGAGAAAAAAAAAAAAGAGTTGAATTTTTGAAGGTAGATGTAAAATCTATACCTATGTTAGGAAAGGAAATGTTATAATGTATCTTAGCCTGATTTTTTATTATGTCGTACCTAGGTACGACATTATTTTTATGGTTATTACTTTGTTAACTATTATTATATAGTTGGCAATATCTTATCAATATTTAAGCGACAACGACATCAAACCAAAGTGTGTATAAGCCGTGTTCGCATTCATAAGGAATGACAAGAAAAAAAAAGAAAGAAAAATAAAAAATAAAACACAACGTAGATTAACAATACGCCGAAGTATTATTTCAACTTAGTAGGTAGCTATTGAATTAAAAAGCGTTAAGAACAGACGTTATAAGGTCGTTTTTCATTTGATCACGCACTATAAGTTAATTATGAACTTACCCTCGCTTGAATCCGACGAGTAGTATCGTAGGCGGTCTTTTAAGCGTCGTATTTTTCTTTTAAGATGCGAGTCTTTATCTTTATGTTTACGTTTGCCCATATTTCGGCACACTTTAGCAAATAGCAAATAGCAAATAATATAAGGTACTGCACGTAATAACTATGAATCCTAATTTGGTAATCACTACGCGCACAGTTTTGATGTTGCGATGCCCGCACAAAAAAAACGAATGACGATAGCTGATCAGGCAGCGAGCGGGAGCGGCGCGGGGTGAGGGGTGGGGTAGAGAGTGTCAATTTTTATTTTTTACTTTTCTAATTTCTAGCTTTAAATATATTGTGCGATGCCAGTACATTGAAAAATGAGTACTACTTAGTAAACGTATATAAATCTCGAGGATGTAACGTCGTAGTATAACTAAATGTAAATATCATAAATAATAACAAGAGTAATATTTAAAAAGACTAGTTCATTTTTTTCAACTCCGATCGCCAAAAAAAAGGTCCGACTGAAACTAAGCCCAAATAACTTAGTCTCCCAAAATATCCCGATTTATTTATATGAAATTTCCTTTCCTGTTAATAAATAATATTAATATTGTTCCTGCTTTATTCCCTTTTCCACCCTTACGTCCACGATCAAGGTCTTGTTACCTATGCTCTGTCTACCCCGCAAGGGATAAAGACGTGATATGTGTATTATACAAATAACTTGGTTTCCAGTTCCATCTCACTATAGCCAAATCATTTACGAACTTGGCTGTCCTTCACGTTTAAGTTTCTGATGGTATTATGCATAACCCAAATGGTCTTGCCGATAATGGTACAAAGCCAATTGTGACTCCGACTCTTAGTATAACATACCTGCATATACTCGAAATATGCTATGAATAAGATCTAATTACTCTCCAAAACCCCGCGTAGAATGTAAGAATATATTGTCGGCTAACAACGTATCATATAAATTATTAAAAGAATCTGGTTAGTCTCATGCGAGTAACACGTGGGTAATGAAACCGAGATTATTATGTACATTGGCCTGCGGTTTAAGCCAAGAACTATAGCGGTTACATTATACTATTGAAGTTATAAATACAGAATGAGTTAGTGAGGAGTATATATCTGAGTATGAGTGTGTGTGTGTGTTTTTTTTACTCTTCACCAGGTACATAGCATAAAACAAAGTCGTTGTCCGCTGTCTCTCTCCTATGTATGCTTAGATCTTTAAAAGTACGCAACGGATTTTGATGCGTTTTTTTTATAAATAGATAGAGTGATTCACGAGGAATGTTCATAATAATATATAAGAGAAACATTGCTTGAACCCATATATACCATTACATTACATTGTGTAATGAACTAAGACCATATATTTTTGATTGGACTGATGTTATTAAAACGTTGTCTATTGAAAATCGTGCGTATTTTGACATCGTAAAAGCAAGCAGTGCCGCCTCTAAGACACGACACCATTTTGTTTCCAAAAACATCGTTTCAGTGACATCATTCGATATTTTATAGCAAGCACTAAAAGGCGACGCTCTTAGGGAAAGCTAGCTAGCTCTGTTACTATCACATAAATACATATTTCCTTCACCCTTGCACATCTCACGCCAGGGTGCAACGGAACTTGCGAATACTTAACAATAATAGTGTTAATCAAAAATCTTGTGTCGCCACGAGAATCTCACTCGGTGACTCCAACTAGAAATTAAAATATACGTAGACATACTACACTGCATTCTATACTACATTCTCACCTTGGTAAAGTTGAAGAATGAGGTTTCATGTGTTTTACAAAATGATAATTTAAATTAATTCGCTAGCTTACACTCTCTTATACGTCAGAAGTACGAACACATGCGAACACGTGCCCGTGTGTGTCCAGTACAAGCGTACCGGAACTTTTTTAGTTTGTACCTTTTGTGGCGTAACAAGAATTGGTTTAGCCTAGAACACGGAAAGGACGATGATGACTCGACTTGACTTAAAGTCCTATGTCCCCTGGATGGGACAGAGCGTCCACAGTACGCCGCTATCTCGAACTATCTAGAGCTTTAAGTGAGTCTATTGCCTTCGCTTCTACAGTGATCCTCCGCGCCAGAGTGGAGATAGAACAATGCACTTCTTTTATACTGAGGATGGACCCCCCTTTGATGAATTGGTTACGCGACCCAGGGAGAGGGGAAACCTTCAGTGAGCTGTCGTCAGTAAATGTAATGCACAAAATCGAAACACTACCCGGAGCTATTTGAATAAAGTTGCAAAATCGATGGATAATTACAATTAAATTTAAATTTGATGCCTTAAACCCATTAGCTTGCATCGAGCCAGTGATATTAAAACGACAACCCGCATGGCGGCCGCTGATAATGCACTACCAAACGATTTTGACTTCAAAGGCTGGCAATATTCAGTATATTGCCATAGTGTTGCCAAATTAGGTCGGAAATTTGCCCGGATAATTATAATTTAATTTGCGATGGACTTGCCATCAACGCCTTTTATTAATGGTGATTTTACAACCCGTATTTTTTAAATTAACTGTTTTTTCTGTGCCTCTGGTGTATGTTTTTGCACAAAAAATCTCCAATGCGTTTAACGTAAGCATTTCCTTAACTATAGAAAATTTGGCAACATCAGTTGCGGATCAAAACGGCAAGAAACCGTTCTCACAGTACCTATTTATCATTTTAACGCAAACGCGTTCGAGACGCATGTGACCGAGAACTTATGCTCAATTGGTGTACCTTTTTGTGCTGCCAACTTTTCAACGTTAATATAGCGTTCTCTCTGTTGCACTTTTGTATGCAAATGAAACGGACAAAGGAAGATCAGTGGGCGTAAACAACTTCACGTCAACGCTAGGGCAAGCTTACATGACAGTAAGTATGCTCGTTTATTCATGATCATGACACAAGGCATGTCAAAAGTAAACATTAAAAAAAAGGAAATGTAGATAGAAGGCGGCGTAAGGAGTCTGTAACAGAAAGTAGGGATCTATAACTCGGCCGTAAAGATTGCCCATCGGTCTTCCCGGCTAATTTCGGCGTCGTAGAGCGTTGTCTCGCTCTAACTTACGTTGCGCCAATTGTCTCTTTCCAAAGACCGAAGTGCAATCTTTATAGCCAGGTACTGTATAACTCGTCCGCACCGTACGGAAGACAGATGTTGACTGAACTTTGGCTGCCATGAAAACCTGTCCGATCCGTATCTGTGACTCATATCGCTGACCAATCGCGTGTTTTCTGAACTGTCTAGCAATAACACGTTATCATGACCATGGTATAAGAGGATCTGAAGTAGGGTAGCAAACGACTAACTCTTTTAAGCTCAAAGTCGGCAAGCACAAGCCCCGTCAATTCTTAAAACAAAAGCGTTTATTTCGAACTAGTTCACTTTTACATTCTATTTTACTAAATTATTTCTCAAACCACGTACCGCGTATAGTCTGAGCGCCCGCTGTAATTCCTTAATGAATCTGTGTGCCCAACACCTGTATTTGCCCACTTGTTAGAACGAGTGTAATCCGGACTAAATTGAACGAGGCTTGAAATCGGCTCAGGGGCGAGGTGCCTCGTCGCCTGATACCTATCATCGAGAATTTAATTACAGTCGAAACGTTACTTTGCGTTGACAGCTTTAATTTGTTAGTAAATTACACTATCGTATTTTGATTGCTGTGAAACATTTGTTGGATGACGTATTTCATTTGATAGTAGGGTTACGGTCTAAAATTCAAAAGGGTTTATGTTCTGAATCGAGAGCAGTTTAATAGCTTATAGTACATCCGTAGAATCATGTTTCGCACTTATCTGATACACGGTTACCTGAGATAATGTACGTATGTATGTATAACTCTTTATTCTACATAAAACACAAGAAAAAAATGAATACAGGACAACACACATGCAAAAAGGCGAACTTAAACCAAGATAATCTTGTACCAAGCGATTCATGAAGGCGACCTGACAATGGGAGGGTAAGCATTTATAAACCGATGCTACTTTACCAAAACAACTGTTAAAAAAAACTTTTTTTTGTTCATACTAGCCAAGGCACACAATGAATAGGGTCTCTTGGTGGTAAGTGATACGAATAAATTTGTAAAACAATATAAATGTAATACTAAACGTTTTTACTTACCTAAAAAAATTAAAGTAAATATTGCCAAACTTTTAGCATATAATGTTGAACCCGTACGAGGGTGCGCGACCGCAGCAGACGGTGGCGGCGGCGCCGGGCCGGGCGCTCGGGCGCCGCCTGCGATATGCCAGCCGTCTTTAAACTGACGCGGGAGACAAAGGAAAAGCTCTGCAATTTTACTCTGGTCCATCAAAATATACAAGGCTTTTCCAGCAAAGAGGTTGAAATTGGGCTTTTTCTAGATGCATATAAGGTGGACGTGATGTGTATTACAGAACACTGGCTGAAACGCCATGAATTATTGTTCAACTTTAATAATTATAAAATAGGCAGCTCTTTTGTTAGAAAATCGGCGATTCGTGGTGGCTCAATAGTCATTGTTAAAGAAGACTTTAAATGTAAGGAACGAAAACAAATAGTGCAGCTTTCTGTTGAACGCGTCATAGAGATTGCATGTGTTGAATTAGAAAATCATGTCGTATTGTGTGTGTACAGGCCGCCGTCTTCGGATTTTAGCCAGTTTGAATCAGTCATGGAAGAGGCTCTGAAGCAAGTTTTTGATACCAGTAAGTCTATAATTGTGTGTGGTGATTTTAATGTTAACATACTAGAATCTACTGATTCAAACTCGATCAGAATAATAAATCTATTTAAATCGTTTAACTTATTCCATCAGTTTGAGGAGCCGACTAGAATAACTGCTAACACGGCCACATGTTTAGATAATATCTTTTGCGACTGCGAAGCTGCGGATAAAACTGTTTTTCATTGCTTCAGTTCAGATCACAGCGGCCAGAAAGCCGTTTTTAAAATGTCGAAGCGGAATCATAAGCAAGAACTAACTTACAGGCCCGTAACGGAAAGTCGCCTAGAAAGATTTAGTGACAACATTTCCAACAAAATCCCTTTGTTACCAGTAGGGGAAAACGATCCGAACATATTGTATAAGGGTTTATCTAATGTTATTAATGATGAGTTCAGAAATGTTTTTAAATTAAAGACTATTAAGAAAGACTCGAGCAAAACAATGTTTAGCGACTGGGCTACGGTCGGTATACATAGAAGCAGGACCAAGCTTTATGAATTGTATGAGATGAAAAGTAACAGCAACGATGCAAGATTCAAGGAGTATGTCAAGAAGTATTCAAAGTTATTTAAAAAGGTTTGCGCTATTGCAAAAGCAGATTACTTTAGCAATAAAGTTAAATCTGCAGATAACAAAGTGAAAGCAGTTTGGAATGTAATTAATTCAGAGACAGGCAAAAGCAAGGCCCGAAATTGTCATTTCAAACTGAAAGTAGATGACAAAATACTGACCTCGGATAAGGAAATAGCAGACACCTTTGAGAACTTCTTTGCAAACATAGCTGTAAATACTACCCGTAACCTAAAGGCATTTACTGAAGAATCAAGCTCATATTTGTCTATGAATGCAAAAGCTTGTAATTATAAATTTGATTTTAAATATATAGACGCACGCGAGATTGTTGCAACTTTTAAATCCCTGAAGCTAAAAAATACGGAGGACCTTTGGGGAATCTCAGTTAAAGTCGTGAAATCTGTTATTCACGTGGTGGCGCCATATTTGGCTATCATTTTTAATAAGTGCGTGGATGAGTGCGTGTTTCCGGACTTGATGAAATTTAGTAAAGTGATTCCTTTGTTCAAGTGTGGTGACAAAAGTGATCCGTCAAACTTCCGTCCAATTTCTATTCTTCCGGTGCTCAGTAAAGTGTTTGAGAAGATAATGCTGAATCAGATGTTGCATCATTTCAATGCAAATGAATTACTTCACAGCCAGCAATTTGGTTTTACTAAAGGCCGATCCACCACAGATGCGGCGGCTGTACTCGTTAAGTATATTTATGATGCATGGGAACATTCGCAAGATGCAATAGGGATCTTCTGCGACCTCTCCAAAGCATTTGATTGCGTGAAGCATGAAACTCTTATCCTCAAACTTGAGCACTACGGGCTTTCTGAAAACGCACTGAAACTTGTCATGTCCTACCTCAGTCAGAGAATCCAGAAAGTGGACATAAATAGAGTGCAGTCATGTGGTGCGCCGGTGAAGCTTGGAGTACCACAGGGTTCAATATTGGGCCCTTTTCTCTTTCTAGTATATATCAATGACCTGCCCCGCCTACTAGAAAACAAATGTGACATAGTTCTGTTTGCTGATGATACCTCTCTGATTTTTAAGGTCGACAGGCAACAGGAAGATCAAAGTCACATCAATGAGACTCTAACAGAAGTGCTTCAATGGTTTACTGCGAACAATCTACTACTAAACGCAGCTAAAACGAAATGCATAAAATTTTCGTTACCAAATGTACGACAGGTTGAAACAGCTATTTCCATAAACGGAGAGAAGCTGAACCTCGTTGATGACACCGTTTTTCTTGGTCTTACCCTGGATCGAAACTTACAGTGGAGCCCACATATCTCTGCTCTTGCTGGTAGATTGAGTTCTGCCGCCTATGCTGTACGAAGAATTAGACAATTCACCAACGTGGAAACTGCTCGACTGGTTTATTTCAGCTATTTTCATAGCATTTTGTCTTACGGCATTCTGATTTGGGGAAGAGCAGCTGACATTCAGAGTATCTTCATTTTACAGAAGAGGGCAGTTCGGTCCATCTACAATCTGAACTCCCGAGAGTCATTAAAAGAGCGCTTTAAAGAGATAGAAATTCTCACAGTAGCTTCGCAGTACATACACGATGTGATTATGTACACACACAGGAATTTCAATTCCTTTAAGAAAGTGTCGGACATCCATGATATCAACACGCGTAATAAACACAAGCTTCTCGTTCCTAAATTTCGTCTACGGAAAGTAAGTAAATCTTTCCTGGGAAATTGTGTCAGGTTCTACAACAAAGTGCCTGTAGATGCGTGGAAATTGTCATATGTGTTATTCAAGAAATACATTAAGAACACGCTCTTAAAGAAAGCATATTACACAGTCGATGAGTACATGTGTGATAATAACATGACATGGCCATCTTTGGAAAAATTACCGTAAGCATCCAGTGTTTTGTGAGTGATCCTGTAGTGCGTGTGTATGTGTGCGTGTGTGTGTGTGTATGAGTGTATGCGTGTAGTGTCGACTAGATACGGTCTCTGGCCCTGTTGCTACCGTCTGCTGTTGAGGTTAGCTGATCTTGATTAATTAAGATTCCAAATTGTATAGCTGTATTAATTAAAATTATTAATTAAGATAGGTATTATCAATATAAATATTGTACCTATTGTAATTGTTTATTTAAATATTTATTCTATTTTTCATAATGATTAATTTTTACAATGACATAAATATTGCTATGTCGTATGTGTATTAAACTAGGTATTAGGTAGGTATATTGTTAAGCTTATGGATTTCCGGTTTATTTCTTTTACTTTTTTTCTTTTACTGTTTAGTTGCAGGCTAGCGACGTCGAAGTTCCTAAAACGTTCCCATAGTGTGCCTGTGGGGACGGAAGCGAGACATGCCCTCGGTACCGCTCTGCTTTCAGAGCAGGACATGAGTGCGTGAAAGCCAACATTAGGGGCGGCAGACGTAAGCTTGCCTTCGGAATCCAAAAGCTTATTGGTTACTTACTTGACATGAAATGTATATTTCATAATTTTGTTTTATATATAATTTTTTTTTTTTCCTGCGACATTGGAGACATCTCCAATTAGTTTATTTGACGGTGGAGGCGTTTTACACCTCCACTGAACTTACTATTATTATTATTTTTTTTGTTTTTTATTTTTTTTTGACCAGTAGAGACTTTATACATCTCTACTATTTATAGATTAATATAATTTAAGGCTCGGGGACCTTATACATCCCTTATATAAATGTATTTAATGTAAGTAGAATTTAAGTATTCTTAGTTACTGTATTTTTATTTGAAAAAATGACTTTCTGCCAAGTTTCTTGCGGCGCATTCTTCTTGGCAATGATGGTCTTTCCGAATGTGCTGGTAGTTTCAAAAGACATGTAAAAGAGCCCTTAGCGGCCAATTTGCAAAATAAATTATCTTATCTTATCTTATCTAAGTAATAACAGCTGTCTATAGACAGACACCCGCCATTACAGAGGGACCGCCAACCCGTTGCCACCTAAGATCAAGATGAATTGCCTCTTGTGTTCAATTCTATTCTAGTGCCAGGCTTACCTGAGGCTTTCGTCCAACGCACTTGGAGTCACAAACGCCCTCGCTATTCCTTTCTATATAAAGGTAGGATAGAAAGAGATAGTGAATGCAGTAACGGTGCAAACGTGGAATCGACAATAGGTCACCGGCTCTACCAACCACGTAATGTTACCAAGTATTAAAGTATTCCTCGAGCTGTGTCAGTTACTTTGGTTGAACCTATACCATCACATCACATTTTCAATTCGATTCCGTAGAGAAAACCCGGGCAAGGCAAGATCTTTGACCCTTTTTAGAGCTCCGTATAATTAATTCTACGATACGGTACGATCGTCAAACAGTAACCACAGAAACTACTAAATTGAACTATGTAAATAAAGTTTTGATAACATATTCTGATTTTAGAAATTTCGTTGCGTAGGTATTTGGTTTAAAGCAGCAAATGAATAAACACCAAAAGTATTTATGAGCTTTTAAAAGTTTGATTACACTTTACAAAATTTTCTTCTTTGTAGACTTTTGGTTGATTTTTTTTAGGAAATGCCCGATCACTTACAACATTTTCTTAAAGCAACTTTAACATCAGACTGTAATAAGTGTAAAAAATGTAACGTACCTAAAACAAATGAAGGGAAAATGAGGTAGATTAGAAACAAAATAACCACAACATTCTACTTTGGCTCTAAATCTTTTTAATTATCACAATAAATCGCAGAGAGTAAGCCAATAAAATTCATTCGTCTACAAATCAATCGAACTAATAATACGTAAGAAAGTTTAAAATTACATGTGTATTACGTACCTACTGGAAGGTATGTCTTATTTTTACGCGTCTGGTTGGTCTATAAAATTGTCCATAACAAATAAACATCCCCGCCATTGGCTTATTTCCAAGAGTAAAAGTCGGAATCGTGCTTTAAACCGTATCAAACGCAAACCAATTACGACCGGAGTTCCTTCCTTAGTCCGTGCCAAGTTCTATTCAGCGTAAGGGACAGAGCTATATGGCTGCATAAGTGTCTCCCTTGCGCTGAATAAAACTGTGCCCACATTAAGCGATTGTGGTAACCCTTCCTGTATTCTAAATTTTTTCTACTCCTCGAAAAGGCCGAGGTATAATTATGATACTTAGAACATCAAGATAATGATACATCACACGTCTTCACTTAGTTAATTTGTTATGCTCCTGCAGACTCGTACCAAAACAATACAGTTAAATAAAGCGGTAGGCTTATTGTCTAACTCGCTCGCAATCGCCATCGTGTTCATTTTGACAGTATGCTTAGTGTAGGATTTCGGTCACAAAATACGTCTGGAACGCGTTTGCGTTAAAGTGTCAAATACTATGAGAACAGTTTGTTGCCGTTTCGATCCGCAAGTGGCGCTGCCAAGTTTTCCGTAGTAATTGAGACGTTTAAGTGAACGCGGTCGAGACGTTTTTATATGCGAAAACTTACACTAGAGGCTCTGTTCTTGTATGAATGTGACACCTAGCTGATTTCGATGCCAATTGTCAGCCCATACATGAACTGTCAAAATGAACACAATGGCGATTGCGAGCGAGTTAGATATGTGCCTACGGAATAGGCAAAAAGCAATAATGAGGTTCAGGGTGGAGATTAAATTATGTGCGTGGTACCGTCTCCTGTCATAGGTCCTTTGTGGTATCGAGTGACTGATGTTTTTTTTGTAACTGTATTGGAACAGAATCGTTATGATATTTTCTGAAGAATACTTAGATTTTTTATAATGTATTTTTGTGAATGGCTGGCTGGCACGATGAAACTTCTTATCCTCACATGACGGTATGATTATGAACCCGTAAGTATGAGACTTTTCTAGCGTTCTCATTCGCACATAGACGTTTTATAGCAGTCCTGTAGGCTTATAGTCTAACTCGCTCGCAATCGCCATCGTGTTCATTTTGACAATTCTTGTATGAATGTGACAGCTAGCTGATTCCGACGCCAATTGTCAGCCCATACATGAACATGATGAAGATACTGCTTTAGGATTGCTACAAGCAAAACAATGAATAGTCTAATAATCCCCAACCGTCTCTTGTAAACATTGTTGCTACTGAAATAATTAGGGAAAACTCTTCGACCCCGACCCTTCCGCTCACTGATATTTTGCGAATCTCTTTTGAGTATCTCCTTTCATTTACCAAGAAACCTTTCTAAAATTATCTTTTCTATGTAATTCTTTGGTCTTTTGTAGAATTTTATTGAATTTTACTATGTCTTCTTACGTTATGCTTTCGGTACACTCCATTAGCTTCTTGTCTTTGACCTTTAAAAGTCAACCTGAAAGTATAAATCGATGGAAACTTTGATGTTATTATTATACTGTGCTTGTTTTTTAGAACAACCCTTTTACAATAGTGCCCTAAATGTCAAGTGGGCTCAATTTTTGCTATTCTCTGTACAGATTCAACTGAACTTTCTCCGTTTTAGTAATTAAACAAAAAAAAATATAGGTTTCACGTAAGACTTTTTCCATTACTATTGGGCTTGGGCCGTGCAATATTTCAAGTACTCACCAGTAGCCTTATTCTCTAATGGACCCTCGTGATCACCATCTCTCTCTACCCTCATCCTTTATCGTTTGTCAGAAAGGAATGGTGAAAGCGATTGTGATTCCAAGTGCGTTAGACAATAAGTCCTCAGGTCCTCGTCTAGACGATCGAGCGAGCCCTCGGTATCGGTGTTGGTCGTGATAGTTCAGCCGTTCGTCAAAAGATAGCGTTACACATCTAAACTAAAAATGATAGCTGGGTAGCTCTAGATCAATGTACGGCCCTCAAAAATCCCTGTAGCAAATTTTATCGAAATCATTAGAAACGTTTTCCAGATATCAAGATACAAACAGATATTGCTCGTTGATTGGATACTTTCAACATGAACCGTGAGGCTCAATTATAGACACAAGCGGATAACTCACGTATAAAAGTCGTTCATTTCGTTGCCGCGTTGGCGAGCACTCTAGGAGGAAAGACTACAAATTAGTCCGAAACATGCCGAGCATTACTCGACTTTTATACGTGAGTTCGTGTAACTATAATAGGATAGTTTAGGATTGTATCGGATTCTTCACAACGAATCAGGGATTACAAAAAGAAAATCATAGGATTTTGTACCCGATCAACGTCTCCCAACCATTGTGCTACCCACTATACAGCAAGGCTTACAACTAATACGGCTTAGGGGACACACTGATCCTTATTGTGCCATCGTGTGAGCTGGAAATTACATGAGGTGTAACACCCTACTAATATTATAAATGCGAAAGTTTGTGAGGACGGATGGATAAATGCGACGATGTGATCGTGTATGTTTGTTCCTTCTTCACGAAACGATTGGATGGATTTGTATCCAATTTGGAACCGAGATTAACACATAGGCCACTTTTTATCCCGGAAAATTGCATAGTTCGGGGATAGCGATAAACATGTCAAAGGTCGTGGCTGAGTCGCAAAGTTAATAAGACGAAGTCGCGGGTAGAAGCTAGTACAGTCATAAGTATTTCACTTTAAAGTCAAGGCCATGGAGGTACTATACCAAAGTTCGTTTTTTTTGACATTTAAAAAAAGGTAAACAATCTTGACACATGTCTTGAACAACACCAAGTTACAATGTTAAACCCCTGAAATGTCCTGTTTTTTTTTTTGTTGTGGTTTAGTATGTTTCAGTACCAGATTCGTCTTGTCTATCTCACTCTGACTTCGCGTTTTACTCTTTCTCTTTCGTTGCCGGTCTATTTCTATCTGCTCAGGGTTCGCACGTTAATATCTAGCTATTAACATAATTATTATGTTCCTTGTTCTAAGGGCCTATTTCCTTACAACCCTAGCTATTAAAAGCCTTAATATGCAAACGATAATATAAGTTCTGGGGCTTGATTTTCGGGCTTAGTAATTAGTTGACTATCTTAAACTTATTAATTGCCTACTAAGATAATGGTAGGCACCCGAGAGCAATGAAAATGGCGGTGCTATGGATGAAGTACTTACGTACTATTCTTTTTATGTGTTAAGCACCCCTTAGGCTCTGCAAAACGTTATTTATAACATTTGCTAGATTTTACTCGCGGCTTTCTTCGCCTGAATTTTTAAAAGACGTTTACAAAAAATCCATAGCAGTCTCCAAAAATTCTTATCGCGATTTCTATGTACGTTAACGTACGTAAGAACATTCTTGGAAAATTCATGGTCTTAGTGGTTGAGATGTCAGAATTATGAACATAAATAAATCACGTCTTTATCCCTTACGGGGTAAACGGAGCCTAAGGTAACAAGACCTAAAGGCCACGTTTAGCATGATTATAGGCGTATAGGTGGAAAGGGAAATCAAAATAGTGATGGGTTTGTAGCATCGTCTATAACATGATTCCTATGACTTTTGCCCATTCCCTCGATGGACTTTTACCATCTGCGCGGGAATTATGTATGGAATTATGTGTGCATTAATACAAATCCCGAAGGAGGACTCAATACTCCCAGAGATCCAGTTATAACATGCCAAAGCTCCAAATTCATCCAGCCGTTTCATCCAAAATGAATAACAAAGTCACAAAGAGATAGACAAAGATTGAGCTGTCGTAACAAAAGACATACGGTTGTGTCCAATCAATTATGCTTTATGGAAATGTCCTGTTTGTCGAAAAGGGACAGAGAAACCGAAAGAAGCCGCCAACTGTTACAATAAGTTACAAACTACTAAGTTTTCCCCTAGGGTAAGAAACAGTCAGTCAGTCGTTCCCTAAACACGCACTCGAATGGATTGTAGATTTTAAGTTACCAAATCAACACACTTGCCATTTTAACCATGACTTTTTAACATTCTGCACATTATAAGCACTATTTATAGATAATGGTAATCGAGAGAATAGTGAGCTTATTGCAAAATGTACCTGCCTGTTTCTTAAATAATTCAGTGTCTATTTAACATTAAGAAAAACGGACTGAAAGTAACCGCAGCCATTGCTTCCATGCTGGTCTAGGAGCAAAGAAAAAACATAGAATGTACCAGTTGCTCCTCTTCCCGCGCAGACGGTAAAAGTCCATCGAGGGAATGAGCGAAAATCTTAGGTATCATGTTATAGCCGATGTGGCTAGTAGCCCATCACTATTTTTAAACGTGGACTTTAGGTTTGTTTCCTTACGCTCTGACTAACCCGTAAGGGATAATGGCATGCTTTATGTATGTACGTAAGAAACCGCAGCGAATAGAGGCTTACTTTTAAATATTGATGATGAAACAAAAAATTATTGCGCACATGTTACCCCTACAAGACCAATGTGACCTAACCTCATCCATGTAATATCTCTAAGGCACAATCAGTGTACGTTTCCAAATCGTTTCCGCACACAGTTGGACCGATGCCCGAGTTACTGATATTGCCTGCCTAGGGTTGGCTAGCCAAATAAACCTATCTACAACGTATACTTTGGTTTAGCTAGTTTTAGAACCACTGAAAAACAAACCCGTTAATACGTACAACGGAAGTAAAGCGCATGAATAGATCAAACTGAAAGACTATTGTACAACATGCAAAGCTAGGGGCAGTTATGGTGCCTAGTTTATGGATATGGGGACGTCAACCTCAACCAAAGAAAATCCGTCCGAAAATATTCGTAGATCAATTCATATAACAACACAGTGCTAATTAAAATTCCTAGCATATTCAAATGTAGTACTCTACATTTATTTGTTCTCCGTTGAATTCAAGCAGAAACTAAAGTTAAAAAAAAACATCCAGTCACCAGCCATTCATTTAAAATGAATGCTTGTATCCGTGCAATTGAAAAAGGTTCTTCATTAAAATGTAGGGACATATTTCAGGAGAAAAATGCTAAAAATGGAGGACCCTTGGGACAAAATGCATTGTTACCAAGAACTTTCCTTTGACATGTTTCCCGGCTATTGTCGGCTAAAAACTCTTTTAGCCTTCAATGTTCATTCATGTTTAATATCTTAGATGGTACTTTTAAAGCGTTTTTGGTCTTATTTTAGTCTAAATGAACTCAGGTAGATGTTTTACTAAAACAGGAATTTTTAAAATTAAGTCTCTATTTATCAAAGAGCGACAAAGAAGAGAAAATTGAGAAAAGTGCAATAACAATTCGTCACAAAATATTGTTTAGGTCTACGTTAAATTTGAAGCGTGAAACTTTTACAATATAAAGGAAAACTGTACATTTTTAAAATTCCTTCTATCTTCTAGAGTTACTGTTGAACTCTCATTTTTCATAAAAATAAAGAATCCAGATAGTTTCAAAAGTAGAATCATAGAAAGGCTTTGAATGCATCGTGCAGCAAAATTTTACACAAGTTTTCGTAATAACGTTGAAGCCTTTCAAAGTAGTAAGCGTTAGCGCCTACGAAAAAACATGCCCGTATGTAAACAACCGAGAGTTCATTTTCCGGGCGTGTTAATGTTTCCTTTTTACTAAACCTGCTTGTTTTGAAACGTACAAAGCGTTCTTGCACCGCCTTTGATACGCCATGAGAGAAAATCAACGGAAAAACTGTTTATTGTTGACTCGCCGCATGCAAACTAACAGTATCACGGCTGCAAATAGAACGGGTTGTTTGCACGATATAAACAGAGTGGCGTTTTAAGGTTCCTCGTACCCCGAGATACATCGAAACAGGCAGGGCTCTTCTTGGGCGAGATTTCATAGAATGTCATGATAGAAATTAATCTATTTGGCTAGAAATCAAAGTGGCAATTTGTACCATGTCTACGTGGTATTGTGTGGGTGATAAATTGGTTCATGAAAACTAAAAATATAATGGTTTGATGATTAGAGTTGACTAAAAGAAAGAGTTTAGCTGTGTGGACTTTACTTACATTGTCATCCATCCTACATTTGTGTATCTACGTTTACTAAAGTAGAAGTCAGTCTAATTTAACGAAAAAAAATCCATTGCAAATTAAGTAAACACACACATACACAAATCACGTCTTTATCCCTTACGGGGTAAACAGAGCCTAAGGTAACAAGACCTACAGGCCACGTTTAGCAAGACACTGAGGGCGTAAAAGTGGAAAGTGTAATCAAAATAGTGATGGGTTGCTAGCCGCATCGCCTGTAACTCATGATTCCTATGATTTCCGCCAATTCCCTCGATGGGATTTTACCATTTGCGCGGGAAGAGAAGCCACCGGTACATTCTATGTTTTTTCTTTGCTCCCAGACCAGCATGGGAATTAAGTAAAAACTTAAAAAATTGTGAATTTCTACACATACCTAGAAAACTAAACCATCAGCATAATGTAAATGAAATATCGGAACCTTTCTATCAAACTACGCCGTAGCATTGGCTTAGCTCGGTTCGCCAACAACACTCACTCTACTAGTTCACAAATCTTCCAGTAGCATTTGTCTGGAGGTTGCGCGTAATACGCGCTAAAGCCTCAAACGAGTGCTTTAGAGATTTTACGTGATGAAAAATTTCGAAGCAGTGTTTTCAAATGGCAAAGGATAAAAAACGTATGTACGTACGTGCCTTTTTTAATAAATATTTCATACCTATTACAAAGTAAAAATAGTTCTGTACATACGTTTTATTTGCTCAGAGTAGACCTCTCAACTCGAGTACGTGCCGTGAGTTTTGCAATCAATGTATAGGTTGCAACGCATTTTTAGATTTTTTTTCCATTTGTTTTTTCACGTGGATCTTGAAAATTGAATCTTTAATGGCATTTTCATAAGCATTATGTATATATAAGCCTTGTATCATCAAAATTGAATGCCGGTTAAGAAAAGTACTGTCATGACAACATTAATAGTTATTTGTGTCACGAGGGAGCAAAATGATGTATTTACGGCGAGGACGTTACATTGAATTCAGAATGTAGCGAAGGATTCTACAATAGAATCCTTAGCGTAGCGAGGGATTATAAAATCGAACCCATAGTGTAATGTGGAATTCAAGACGCTTAAGATGAAAATAATTTTGCTCTCGAGTGGCTTATACAACTTTTCACACCGAACATTTAAAAAACTTGAAAAAAGAATTCTAACTGTAATTTACGAGCTACCAGCATAGAAAATGGCGAGGTTTTACAATTATCAACTTTAAAAAATTGCATAAGCAAAAAAACACTTAGAAAAGCCTTAGCACTTACCTACCTAAAAATGAAATCGAAAATAATCGATGCCATCATCTAGATTAGAACATAGAAGTAGTCGAGTAGAAGTACCTACACTTCGTAGAATGGTAATTTACGTCAATTGGTCTATTGACTTGCGTACATTGACGATGATTGGGTGGGTGCAGCAATGATCATCATTTGACATTATTTGTAAGCGGCCAGTGCGCGCTTGGCGCGTCGCGAAGGTTTATGTTACAACATGATGTTAGTGCATAATTCACAAAGACTTTCTTGCTCACTAGAATCAATGTCCACGAACTTCTGAGTCTCACTAACGAGTTTGACTGTCACGCAAATTCTGTACTAAGTTTACTACTTAGTACTCGCTGAGTCGGTACTTCAGGGTGTAAACTTAGGCGTAAGTTACGCGAGTTGCAATCAATTGATGTTAACAAGTTGCGAGTAAGTCAGCGCGGTACAAGATCAAAGTTCAGACAAATCTACTTCTCACGACAAAATTTAACACATTTGGAAAAACGGGATATAGATCTAATAATATTAAAACGAATAGCTCGTATATCTTGTAAATTTATTTATTTCAGCGATTCGGGTTCAACTGAAAGATACATCGAGGGAATGGGTGAAATCCTTAGATATCATGTTATAGGCGATGTGGCGGCTGACCTACCCCTCGCTATTTTGATTCCCCTTTCCATCTAAACGCCCACAATCATGCTAAACGTCATGTAAAAGGATAAAGACTCATGTAAAAGGATAAAGACGAGGTTTAGGTATGTATGAGACATACTTACAGCGTCGCATAAGTTAATAGAAAACAGGGACTTAAAAACTTCCTTTTTACAGCTTCAAAATTAGTGGAATATTTCAAAGAACTTACTCTGCACTGAAACCTAAGCTTATGTACACAATTCGTAGATTCCCATACGCAGTTATTGTATGACACTGATATGTTTTACCCCTCTGATCTTCGCAGTAGACCTTCAGAATATTCAATTTCCTGACATGAATATTGGATGGATTCACGCTTCAGTAACAACACACATTAGGTAGGTAAGTATAGGTTATTATATCAACGGTACCACGAAAAAATATTGGCCTTTTAAATTCTTTTGAACTGAAAAGTTAATTATTTAATACAAACTTAATAGTTTGTGCAAAGTATGCTTTTCTCACCTGTTTTGTGTTCTTACGAGTACGTGTAATTTCTATCTAAAATACATACACAGGTACATACATACCGTCACGCCGCTTTCCCACAGGGGTAGGCAGAGACTACTTTGTTCCACTTGCTACGATCCTGACATACTTCTTTCGCTTCATCCACATTTATCAATCTCTTCAAATTTAATTTATTTGCTAACATAAGTAAATGTTGATGTTACATAAATCTTGTATCACTATGCTTGCCATAAGGCATACAAATATTCATACATGCTCGTCGGTTTCGGGTACTCCTGACCTAAAATGATTTTGATTAATGCAAAGGATAAAGAAAAGCTATCTCGAAAAAACAAATGCTAGTTAGTATTCCTCGTAGTGTCAGATCACTATCAATTTTGAAATAGGGTGGCTCAATAATCTGCCCCTCATGCATACACACAACACGGTTGGAAGTGCAAGCCCTTAAATAGACCACTTAAGGTACCTTGTTTATTTAAATGTGACCTGACCTCACAACCAAATTAACAGGTAGGATTTCTTCATAAAGCGTTTCCGGCAACAAACTCAATCGCCTTATCTAAACCACATCTTCCAATAAAATTTATAACAGATAAAATTTAGGGCTTTTCTTTGAAAACTGACTTCGGAGGGCCCCATAAAAAATAGGATCGTTTAAAGTTACAAATTGAACCATTGGAGAGAGTAATGGTGTTCCATTTTAACATATTTAACGAGGAATAGCTCAAAAACGTCCGAGCATTTGTAAAGAATAAAATATTAAACGCGAAGCCACGGTGATTGGAAGTAAAAAACGCTCTATTCTTCGTAACTAAAGTAGGATAGTGGTTTTGAGGCAAAAGCCGTCGTTCTTTTGTTATCGTTTTGATTGAGCATGAAATATGATGTCAAGTACGGTACTTCTTTTATAGTGCTGATTAAAAATGTATTTAAATATTTCAAGTCCTATTTCACCAGTCTGTAATAAAATTGTATATCACACATCTGTAGTATCGTCTCTATATTTATTGTAACAAAATAAATGGAGACCGTAACCATAGACGTTTGTTAGATATTTTCTTGAGAGAGTGATGAATCCGGCACTAATTCATAAAAATGAAATGTTTCAGACTCATATAAGTAGGCACGGTATATTTTAAAGATTGAAATTGAGCGACTAGATGGGCTAGACTTTTTCCCAAATTAATCATTTTCTTGTATTATCGCCTAAGCCTATTGACTAAGGACTAAGGATGAGTGGGTTAACCATCAAATGCCTCCTATACGCCGACGACCAAGTGTTGTTGGCATCGTCGGAGGAGGAGTTGCAGATGATGACTAACATTTTATGTGGTGCATTGGAAACGAAAGGTATGAATGTTAATGTAAGCAAGACGAAAGTTATGGTGTTTGAAAAAGACGATAGTATGACTGAATGTGAGATTTTGATTGCGGGTAAGAAAGTCGAACAGGTAAAAGAGTTTGTATATCTGGGATCGGCGTTTACGAAAGATGGGAAGTGTGAAAGTGATATTGAAAGAAGAGTGAATGCAGGAAATATGGTCAATGGGGCGCTGCGCGCCTTTGTGAGCAGTGAGAAGGTGTCAAAGAAGGCGCGTCTGGCTGTCCACAGAGGGGTGCTCGTTCCAACATTAATGTACGGTAGCGAAACTTGGGTATGGCAAAAGAAGCATGAAAGTAGAATAAATGCAGTAGAAATGAGAGCGTTAAGGAGTATGGAAGGTGTATCACTGAAAGATAGAATAAGGAACAGTGTGATAAGGGAACGTGCTGGTGTGAAAGAGGATATAGTGACTAGGATAGAAAAAAGTATGCTTAGTTGGTTTGGGCATGTAGAGCGGATGGATGAAAGTAGACTAACTAAACAGATATATATGGGGAGTGTGAATGGTTTCGTTGGGAGGGGAAGGCCTAGACGGACGTTCCGAGACCAAATAGGAGACGTTTTGGAAAAAGGTCAGGTCAGGAGTACCCGAAACCGACGAGCATGTATGAAGAGACTGATGACTGTGGAGGAAGCGAAAGAAATATGTCAGGATCGTAGCAAGTGGAATAAAGTAGTCTCTGCCTACCCCTGTGGGAAAGAGGCGTGACGGTATGTATGTATGTATGTATGTTGTATTATCGCAGTTGAGGTTTTGGAACATGTTTTTGCTGGAATACACTATTTTCATTATCAACCAAATAACACAAAAACACAGAATCAAAACTTCAGTTCTCTCCAATCTACCTGGATTCGTACAAAGCACCTAAAATTATAGGTAAGGCGTAGATACATACAAAGAGGTTTAGATACTTCGTCAGTTCTTAAAACTGGCCGCAAATAAATTTCAGTGGTCATCCGTACGGAAAGAAAACAATAGACCATCAACTGTCTCCGCGCTTGGCTGTGCCGTGTGTTACTTTTATTTCCCGTCACTAACTGTTTTATTTCAACACTTTTACAGCTAACGTGTTCATATTAAGTCAATGTTACACGCTTAATATGAAGCTCAATTTAATAGACGATTCAATAAACAGATACCTAATCAAACTGCCAAGTAGGTGCTGAAAGAATAGGTAAGTCGACACTGTACTCGGGTGCGAAATGTGGTTGATGTCGACGCTCTTTGTTTGAATTGCTACGGATCATGTGTCTCACATATACTATAATAGATGAAGGCAGTTATTGTGTTCACACAAAGTATAAGGAAATTACACACAATTTGAATATATACCTTTTAAGTGGTTAACCGTTAGGCGATCAATTATCACACTAAGGGCCTGTTCGATAACGATATGACAAGATTCTCAGGTCTTGAATATCTATAATATCGTCTCTGTTTCTTTTGTACAAAGGAGTCAGGATATAAACATCAGATAATGACCCACTTTTAAATAAGAGACATCATGCACTAAATTATAAAACAAAAAGTCATCACCATCACCTTAAAAATGTCATTACACAGTATCACGTGACATTTTTAACACTTGAGTAGTCGCTAATGGGTCTACAGGACCCGGTTCAGTTGATTATAATGAATAACTTTTTCGTTTTGCACTACGCGACGTTGTCGTTCTTTCTACCTTCCAATTAATATCTTGCGAGTCGCGTCGTCGCCTCGCCAATCTGTCTGCGCGCAGCATTTGTGACCGACGGACGTAAAAGGTAATGCATGGGTCTACTGGACCCTGTAGCGACCATTTACGAAAGCAATAATTTTGTAAATGGGTCCGCTGGGACCCAGTAGCGACTATTTGTGTACTCAATTTTAATATAGTTATTTAGGACATTATATTTATGAATCTATGTTTTTTTTAGCGCAATCAATAACATTATTTTTAACTTTATAAATTAAAAGAAAAACAAATCAAATTAAACTAAATTAAATTAAATTAAAGCAGGTTATCTATGGTTTGTTTGAATATTGGAGATGATTGATTTGCGGAGCCTATTGACGCATTTTTATATAATACAACCTGATCTGTTTTTGTGATTTTAAATAAATATAAAATAGTAGTTTAAGAAAATTTATTAAAAATAAATACATTAGTTACAATAATAAAAAAAATGCCAAAAACTTAGATGACATGTGGCATTTTTGTAATTAATCTGTTTTTGTAGAAATTCACTAAATTCAACTGTTGATTTTTACAAATAATGCTGTTTTAATAAATTTAATTACCCTTTAATAGAATATTTAACTTACATTAAGATAATTTTGAATACTTCTTAGAGTATTCGCACATAATTTACTGGGTTCGCAGGACCCGGTAGCGACTGTAAGCGTTTGAAATAAGGGCGCGACTGCTTAAGTGTTAAATCTTATTTAATGTCAAAAGGTTGTTTGAGGATAACAACGCATAATTATTATGCAATAACCAAAGCGAATTTTGTCGTAAACATTCTAATCTCTATCATTTAACGAACAAATCCACGATGTGTGGATCCTTTAAATAAGCCATTAAGCGATAATCAAAATTACCGGCCATTTTGAAAAGGTCACGTAGGTATTTTTTGCTGCCAACGCGCGCGTCCGGCCGTGGAATCAGTTTTACACGCGATTAGAAATTAAAAGGATGGACATAAAAAAACCTGATATCGCCTCTTTAAAAATATCCTCGGTATAGACGACATTAAATGTGCTGAGATTTTTTTTTCCGTGCTATGTATATCGTATGTTTTTTCTATCTAGATAGGTTACACAACACACGTAGCAGTAACTTATTAATTACTAGTGAAGTATACAAACGTTGCAATACTTCTGCGTGATGCCGCTGTCATAATTTTAACATATTTTGGCGGCAGGATGCGAATCAGACGGTGGTAGCCGTAAAATAGTGAAAACAGTGAAAAGAGGCTCTACATAACAGTAGGTATGACACAACTCGTAGAGAATAAAGTTTGTAATTTACCTAATTGTGACCCCTGTAGCCCACGGCTCTTCTCTAAAATGATGTAACGGGCTAACATCCAAATTAAGAAAGTAATTAGTAACGCAAACATGCATGAAGCAAACAAATTAACTAAAATAGAATCCTCACATTGTCCATGAACTCGTTGTTTTTAATTTTGATAGACATAATTTCTTTAGTTATAAATACAAAGAACAGGAAACCGCGCAGATTACACAATTTTAGGATTACGTCGTCTTATAAAATGGAGTAGACTGAGTTAAGTTAGTTTAGATGATAATTCTGAATAAAATTCTTTATCAGAAATAATAAACTTATCTTGACTAAGACATAAAAATTATGGCAATAAAGACCCACTAGAGACATTAACACGTTAACTGCGGGTCCACTTTCAATGAACTTTCAGCCAGTGCGTTTGTGACCTATAAGAACTCATAACCAAGCTCTAGTTCAGTGCGTATGAGACCCAATCAGTCTCATAAAAAATAGATTTCCAAAATAACGTTAATTTCGCTCAAAAAGCTGTGTATCGTTATTATTTTTGTTTATGATTGTAGATAATCCATTGCTCTATCGTTAGACGAGTTCGCATGCAGTTTCGACACTAATATACAGAGTAAATAGAAAACAAATATAGGGTATCGATTGTATCTCATACCGCAACTGAAGTTAGTTCAATTTGTGGAGGGACTAGTGATGGGATTGAAATAAAACATGAATAGTCGATAACTATATTTTATTAAAAAAAAAGTCTTAAGGAAAGTGTTTTTCGTTAAAACACGGTAAACACAATGTTTGTTCACATTGGACACAGTGGGTAATGATTTTTTTTGTTTTTTTGGCAGCTTGTGTGCTATTCATTGTGAGCCTTAATTTACTGTAACAGCCCACGCAACGTCTTTTTTTGTCACCGCGTTTTAAAACGTGGTCTGAATATCTTCCCTCAGGAAATTCTGCAAGAAGGTGTATATATTATTTAGTATACAGTTGGTATATAGGATCTCAAAAATGTTTGTCCAAAACAATATTTTTTTATGAATACATAGGTAAACTAATTTAAAATATCCCAATTTTTTTATCGGTTACCCATGAACCCCTAAGCGATTGTGCACCCATAACAGCACGTCAACAGGTAACTACTTTAGAATGAGACTAATCGCATTAAAGTAAGTAGATAATTACAGCGACTATATAAAAAAATAGTTTCATTTTATATCAGGGAAATTTAATTTCCAGGTCCACTCAATTAGCAAAATTGTTAAATAAATAAAAGATAAGTCGCATTAAACTTCGATACTTGAACAGCACTAAAACAAAATGTGCGGCGCCCGCGCCACTCGCTCTCCCCTCGATGCGGCTATGAGGCCTGCGATTCATGACACTCAAAAGATCTCATAACGCACCAAATGAATAAAGTTATTACTCAGTGCGTTAGGGACCTAATCGATCTCAAATTTTTATTTATACGTCGGTGTGTTCAATTTTTAGCAGGAAGCAAGTTTATATATTTGTCTCCATCATACTCGTAGTATTTCAGCTGCTATTGCCTCCCGCACAGAGGTGTGAAATACGAAATCGGGCGCCGCACTAAATGAAAGACTCGTAAGAGATGTTTTAGATCTCATAACGCAGTGAACGTGTTAACTCCAACTGACGGCACCAGCAGGATAAAACTGAAAAGATAATAAAAATAAGAAAAGAATATGGAGTAAATAAGCAATTCCATAAAATATAACTTGGGACCAAGTTGCTGGTCTGGGAGCAAAGAAAAAAAAGAGAATAAACCAGTTGCTCATCTTCCCGCGCAGATGGTATGGCCCATCGAGGGCATGGGCGAAAATCATAGGAATCATGTTAGATTCGATGCGGCTGCGGATGGCTTGCTACCCATCACTATTTTGATTCCATTTTCCACCTTATACGCCTATAATCATGCTAAACGTGGCGTGTGGGTCTGTTACATTAGGCTCTGTCTATCCCGGAAGGGATAAGGACGTGATTTGTGTATGTATGTGGATGTAACTTCACTCAAATTAAAATTTACGCAGATTACTCCCAAGCTTCTGTTTAGTGATATATCTACGTAGCACCAGCTTTATCTGCTGTGTGGCCACAAAAATGTTCATCGCATCAGTATTATTATTCCGCGTTAGTGCGGCATCTGTAATAAATACTAAATATAATACAGTTTTATGGCCTCCTGCGCATGTCCGGGTTAATTCGAGTTCATTAGCGCGACAGCAGAATAACATTGGACCAATTACTGAGCCCGAGACATAAACTTCCGAACTGACCAATCGCTCGATCGGTCGCCCGATGTTTCCAAACTCTACAGATTTATCGTCAGTATTTACGTGGAACTCCGGATTGGGCGTTATGACTGGATTTTAGGATAACATTAGCGCTAAAAGTTTTTTCTATACAACTTCAGCGAAGTGTTGTGCATCTAGTAATTACTGTATGCCTTGAGCGCTTGTAATATACGTGTGCATTGTCGACTCTGCAAGAACATTTTATACTGCTTTTCCGAATCCGTTTTGAAATTCGCATGCAATGGTGACGAGCATACAACTGCGATGCAATTCAATGGTGTGTGTCAAGTTCCCAATACCCCTAGGCCCGAGTGGGAACTATAGCCCAACCAATGCCTGTGCCCAACAGTGGACGCATTTAGGCTAGAGATGTTCACTAGCTGTTGGAAAAGCAGCGCTGCTTCGCAACAACACCGTCATCGTGAGTTTAAGAGAGTTCACACCGTTATAAAGTGTCTTTAGAACAGAGTTAAAATTCCGCTCCGGGCGTGTGCTTACAGACGTCAAAGCGTCTAGTCTAAAGATACAGATTTTCTATCACTTTGGCAAAAATATCGAAACAAATTTCGGCAACGCGTCGTTTCATTACTATGATTGCCTGGATCACCATTACTTATGTTTTGGCCCCGTACCGTGCCGCAGGCGCCATCCCTCATCCCCTACTAATTGGCTATTAATATTTTGAGATAAATAACCTTTTCGATTCCTGAGAGAATTAACGCGAGGAATAAATTATTTTTTGCCAAGAACGACAACAATTGACTATAAAGAGTAGAGATTACGTCATGGGTAAGATGAGGGCGCCACCTACTTTGTTACTGTCAGAAGGTTCTATGATGTCCAAGGAATCAAACAGATTACAGCATTTCGATGTTATACAAAGAAAGAAATTTCGATCATTGTCTGAAACATTTTATTCGGAGCATTATTACAATAAGTAATGTTCAAAGGAATTTATCAACAAAAATAGCAACGCCATATTCAGAATGAAAGGGGAAATGAGTAGGTAATAAATAAAAGTGGTTACAAGGTTATGGCAAGGACTGTTGACGCCAAAGATGACACAAATCCTGGCAAGAAAAATAGTAACTAAGAAAGGAACACGCTAGGTTTTGATACACACAGACTTGGAGAAACTCTGGTCACTTCAGCGAGTTAAATGATCGGCGCATACTCTTGCCTTCCACCTTACTCTGAACCACAAGTCTCTCCATCAATTAACAAAAAAACTTCAGTATTCGTAACTGCACAGTTTACAGACAGGTAAGTATAATATCACAAAATCATTCGCCTAAGTTATTAATCAAGGCTGGTTGAATGACTCTGTTCCTCACTACAAACTATTTTGTTCCATTGCCAGTAGGGAATATAAATATTTAATGTCATTCCTATACTGAAATTGCCGACTGGTCCATTAATTACCGTGATTTATGTATAATAAATAATGAATGGTCGAGTTTATTGTTAGATTCAGATACTTAGCATAATATTGCCGGATTAGTGCGGTAATTATGTGAACAGATGTCCAGTAAATGCCCACTTTGCATTTTTAAAATTAATGTAACCAAATTTCCATTTAACTATTAAAATACTCTTGAAACCTCGATTTTTATGTGTAAAAGTGAGAAGAGGGAAACGGAAGAAAGGCAGAACACTGAAGAGATGGTACGATGACGTAAAAAAGGTCGCTGGATTAACATGACAGAGTGCAATGACAAGAATGGAAAACAATGGCAGGAATGGAAACGGCTGGGATTGGGGAGGCCTCTGTCAAATGGAAAACAGACGCCTGCGCTGCTCTTCCGTTAGGATCTTCGAGTGAAAAATATTTAGAAAGTATAAATATTATACAATGAAGCAAACAAAATACTATGTCACATGAAGTTAGAAGTGACGATCGTAGATAGGCTGGAAGTTAGATAGCGCTGTGTGGCTATAATTTAGTTCGACATCCATTCCTGTCGTATATGTATAAGTAATGTCACACGTGAACGAATATATTTAACGAGCATTTTATGGACGACTGGAGCCGCTTTGACTCAGAGGCGGTTTTTCTTGAAGTCGAAATTAACTCTGTAATAGTTAAATTATTAATAATTTCGCTGTATTTATATGCTTCAGAAAACCAATTTTAGGGTTGATTTAAGTTTAGACGTGATCAAAGAATCTGTTTACATTTGATATTCGCTTTTGAATTTGATTTATGTTAACGTTTGATAAATAATTTAAGTTCATCGACAATTTTTTTTAATTGTGTGTAAATTTTGTTGGTTATATATGTATAGCTTTTCACTCTTCGAAATCTATTTAAGCGTTCCAGACTCTGTATAATTTTATTAGGTAGTTCATTTAGTTGCGGTTTGTTCTGTGACCACAATCCCGTGTTGCAACAATAAAATTAGATGAAAAACTCCAACATTCGCTATTCTCTCTCTTAAATAGCCTATGTGTGTAAATGAGACGCCAAATATTTGTTTAATCGCAATTCAAAGATTAGGCAGCCTGCTGCTACAGTTTGTAGTGTGGAGAGAGGTCACAATAGTGAGAAGTCTCTCCAACCAGATGTTATTATATGCTCAAACACTTATTTTAAATATGTTCATTAGTGGTCGAAGTTGTTGCCTCGTATGCACCGGCTTGGAGAGAAACCGTAACGCTAGAGCCCACGAATAGAGCACTTATAACATGAATATTTTGATAAAATTACTTATACAGGAGGTTCTGTTTTCTGGGCACGTGATGTCCAAAACAACTTATACATCCAAAGGGACATCAGTCAGCAGTCTTACTTGAATTATCTCGCTTCCATTTCCATCTTGAGTCTTTATGGTTTGCTCATTGTAACTTATGTATGTGTACTTTATCATTATGATTGTTGTTGTCTCAGTTCAACTGTTCACATAAGACTTACAAAGACTTTGATACCCTAAGCTCTGTGTATCTCGTAACACCCGTAAGGGATAAAGACGTGATTACGAGTTATTGTAACTCTATGCGAAATAAGTAAAATGATTAGAAAAGTTTTTTCAATGTCATGCAGTGTTTATTACGTAGATATAAACAACAGGTGAATCTCAGCCGCCGCAAAGCCGGTAATGCGAAATAAAACATTTTCCCGGCCGATTTTCACGGGATTTGATTTCCCGCTGTGACCTACTTTGAAAGGAATCGTGTTTTCCCCCCGCTATTACCTTGCAAATTTCATTCAAACGAGCAATCGAGTAGTGTAAGAAACAAACGGTGATTCCCTTCAAAGATTGTGGGACGTTTGTGTTACTTTTATTAGTGTTTGGAAAATAGCTTACATTTTCGCTTTTTATCTTGAATATTGATTGTTTTTGATGTATTTCAGACACCAAGATTTCTTGCATCTGCCGCAAACTGAAATCGCTATTTATTGTAACCATTATATTAACCCTAAGACAAATAGTGCAAACTACAGACACAATTTCTCAATAAGCTAATTCATAATTGATCGAAACTTAGACGTTTACTTATTTTTCACCCAGTGTTATATTTGTTCTTATATCCCTGAACCTATTTTTTACAGTTTAATAATAAGAATGACTTCTGTATATCAAGCACCTAATATTATATTCACCCAATTTTTATTAGCCTATAACTTCCCTTCTTCGTAAGGCTTTAGATACAAATCACAACTGACTTATTTACGCGTATGCTAAGCAGGGAAGAAAATCACTTATCCCTTAGGAAATAATTTCCCACACGAACGGGAGCTACTTAGAAATGCACATTTATTCAGCGGAACACCAACTGTTCGTGACTCGCGTATTCTTTGTCTCCCGTTTGTTTGTTAGATCTTTATAATGGTTTTAGTAAAAGGTTATGGGAATTGATTTATAGTGTTTACGCTTCAAGGTCTTACCTGTTTACGCTGCCGGGTTTCGGAGCCGCCATAAATTTCTGTGGAACTATGATTTCTTGTTTGCCTCAGGGATCATGTCTTGGGTTAATAATGTTACGCGACGTTTTCCAGTCCGTTGGAGACGTGTTTAGTATTTATATTATGACGCGTTTGTTTCTGTTTATTTAGTTCATAAATTTTACTAAATAATCGCGTTTGGCTTTCAACGCTAACTTTCACTGGTGAAGGGCAAAGTATTGGTCTGAAGTACTTTTGTCAAACTTCAAATACCTTAGGGACTGATGTAATATTAAATAGTATTAAATACAGACAGGCAGACTCCGCCAATGTAATGTACACATAGTTAGATGACTGAAACTGAAAATGTTCTCAGAATTATACAACAAATTAATTGATTTTAATACTTATCTTGTGTATGAGCTACTCGCTGACAGAGTTTTACTTAGAGTTTCCAAATTCGGCAAAATGCCTTTTCCCAGAAATTAGACCTCCTCTTAAATTTTGCGCTCCCAAAAACTACCCGAACCAATCTTTGAATTCTCAAACCATAGAAATGTCAGGTACGAAGAATAATAATAAAAATCAAAAGTTCCTTCCGACTCACCTAGTAAGCATTCTTTTACTTCCAAAAAAATATCGTTACGCTTTACGCTCACTGAAAAGCCAGACTCATTCCAAAACTTTTTCCAATTAACTACCTCAGTAATTAATTGCATTAAGCCTCCTTCAATCGCAAAGCAGCTTAGTCAGTGTTTAAATAATAGGGTTTCTTAAATGGGCCCCATTATACCTGGCATTATGGCACGCACAATGGGGCAAGTCATTACTGGGGTCGGCCATGTTCATAATTTGAGCATTTGGTTACGAATTAATTTGCACGAAAGCTCACAAATGAGTTTGCGCTAGTGCTTGGCTTGGCTTAGTAGCGAAGGAAACTTGGCACTAACTATGCGATATTACTTTTACGTGAGTGATCAATTATCAAGTTAGGTATGTATGATTATACTTACATTTATTTGAGTTACATCAACATTTCAATCGCTCCTCGGAGAGTAATACAATCGGAGGAATTATTGTCACATGGGATTCCATTTCAATCCTCTATGCTGGCAACGCATCTGCAATGGAGGCTATCGCGTGTGAATTTGCCACTAGAGGCACTTGTGTCGCGTGAAATCGAATAACATTCACTTTTCACTGGTTTTGGGGGGCTTCGCGACATAAATTTATAATTTCTTTCATTTATCTGTCGAAAAGTGATCCCCATCGTGAAATTATGGCAAATATGGATTATTTTGGCGATGAACGTGAACGCTTTGAAAGCGGAATTAAGAAAAAGAGTCGCAAAAATAAGCGGCCGCAGCTCATTCAGAGGTTTGTTTGTTTACTGTCTACAAACTTATTTTTTGCCAAAAGTATGCTTGTTTGCCGAGGTAACACTAGCTAACAAAGCTATGTTTTTTCTAGCTATACCTCTGGACCTTAGTCGACAGTAGCGCCAACTGGTGAGCAAAGAAACGATGATCCCCATTGTTTTATGTTACACTACAGATTCAGCCAGTCGTTCGGCTGTGTTGAAACCCTACGGAATTCCTTGAAAAAGGATTTATAATTACGTATACGGTTACTACTTATGTATGGTAGGACATTTAGGTACTACTTTATATGTCTGAAATAGGTACCTACTACCCACATATTACAATTAAAATTATATTCTTTATTTAGTCGTAACATTTATCTCCGTCACCGCAATGTTTTCTCTTAAAGAAGATGTCGTAAATCGAAAAATTGCACGAATAAGGCTTTCATTGTCCCTCGTCTTCCAACTCTCATTGTGCCCCATGTGCCTGTTCCCAGCATTGTCGTTATTCATTATACCATGCTCCATTATTACGTAAGACTTATTTTCATTGACAGCATTCACGGAACTCATTATGCGAGTTATTAAAATGCGAGTTGAATTGAACATAAAGACATAAGGTTAGGTTCTTCATCGTCATCATTATCAGCTTGAAGACGTCCACTGTTGAACAAATACCACACCATAATGAACGGCAACTCGCCACCTGCATCCACCGGTTTCCCGCAACTTTCACGATGTCGTCGGTCCACCTAGTGGGAGGCCTACCCACGCAAATGCAACGGCAGGCATACCCACTAAAAACTATACTGATTCGCCATTCGGTCATTATTATGAGGCGTTACGGGAGCACATAGTGTCACCGCGACGCCCCACAAATCCTTACCATGACCTTACCTAAGCTCAATTAGCTGAAGCAAACATTAGTGCGATTTACAAATGACCATTGTTCGGTACAGCGCCATCTGTCGTCGGTTCCAACAACTTACACTAACTACCTACTTTTATTACATTTTGTTAGTTAAGCTATCTTTGTTTTTTGCTGAATGTTTTTCCTTAACTATTACTCCACGTGGTTCGAGAGGATTTCCATGCTGGTGATTCTGCTGAACTGCGTGACCCTGGGGATGTATCAGCCCTGCGTGGACGACCAGTGTGTTACCAACAGATGCAAGATATTACAGGTAATCACCATCGAGGTAGTTCGTTATAAACTCTGTTTGCTTAGTGTACGTTTTGGTCACAAAATGCGTCTCGAAAGCGTGCGTTAAAATTTCTTAATTGCTGCCTTATAATTAATTATTTACTAATAAATAGCCTGCGGTCCAGCACTGCCTATAATTGCTGATAATAAATCTCAGAACATTCAATAAAACCTTAATGGCGATCTAATTGCAGAAGTTGAAAAAACTTTTTTGATGAAAATAAAACTGGCCGGTAACAAAAACCAAATTCGACCTTTAAAAAAAATCATTAAAAAAACAAAACGTGCACGAATTAAATCAGAGCATTGCGTGTGGCGTACATTAAGGTTTACCAAAATTAAATGTTGATTCTATTAAACGATTTCATAACTTACTTATGTTACTTTTGAATGTTGATAAATTGATCTACTAAGAAATTTAATTTTATCCACGTGTATTGTGCTGGACGTTACGCTTTTGTCGTTTTTTGCAGGTTTTCGACGACATCATCTTTGCGTTTTTCACGATAGAGCTGACGATTAAAATGGTCGCAATGGGGGTGTACGGGCACGGTACATACCTCGCCGACTCTTGGAACAGGCTCGATTTTTTCATCGTTATGGCCGGGTAAGTATGTTTATTTACTTACATTAACCACGCATAAAATATGTTAACAGTTGCTCAATTCAATCTTCTTGATAATACAAAAAGGAAAACTCTTGACTACCTGACTGACTGACTCATTAAAGCCCAACTTAAGGACTTGCACCCAGAAAGCTAAAAGGGATAAAGCTTCGCGTACAGGCGAGTTGCACAATAAAGTAGGTAAATAATTGTAATAGTAGTATAAATCATGTTACAAAATTTCTACCCCGTAAGGGATAAAGACGTGATATAATGTATGTACAAAATTTCGGGTCCCTTGTTGGTTCATAATTTTCATTGGTCATAATAATCGATAGTCAGATGTTTTGTCATACGGTTATGACAAAACATCTGACTATCGAATGTTACGGTTAACATACGAAATCATACATTGTTCAAGAATTTTGGAAAAGTCGTCAGAATGTAGTAGTGTACTACATTCTAGTTAGTAGAAATAAAACTCTTTATGACAAACTATACAATCGGAATTTAAATTTTATGGGACAAATTAATAGACCCACTAAATTTAATACTTCTCACCATTCGGTACTTGAGCCAATTTTGGCGTTTTCACGGACGTAAACGCATATATCCATTTCTGTGGCTTGTATCCATTACTGCTGCCATTATTTAACGTGTATAGTCTTTTTTTTCTAATAGTCTAGTAATTTGGTAATTTGAAGTGATTCTTTGAACCTTTCTGTTCCCCAGGGTACTAGAATACGCGCTGCACGTCGAAAATATAAATCTGTCGGCGATCCGGACCATTCGAGTGTTGCGGCCTCTGCGGGCGATCAACAGGATACCGAGTAAGTATTTATAACTCGATTATCTGTTTAAAACCCTATGGGAACCTCTTTTGATTTTCATCGTCATCATACCAGCCATAAGACTTCCACTGTTGGGCATAGGCCTCCCCATAGACCTCCAGTGCCTCGGTTGAAAGCGGCTTGCATCCACCGAGAACCCGCGACTTTAACTCGAGAACCTTTGAGTTTCATAGTCATTTATTTTTATTTTCTTCTGAAAACTGTCATACGAGTAGTAAAGCACTTTGAACATGGACAAATTTACGAAAAAAATCACAATCACAATGAAAAACCCCTGTAAAACATTTACAGGGATGTTGAGACAAACTAAACCAGTGTATTTTGGTATTATTTTAAGAGACATATTACGCTTCAGATAGTCGTTTGTTTTCACTTGCTGTATAGCGTCAACAAAATTAGCTTAATAGTACAAAAGTATGACGAGTATATATACATTTATTCATAACATGCCTCATGAAGACATGAAACAATGCCAATTAATTAAATTGAACTTGCTACTGGAATATTTCAACTTCGATCGTAAACTTAGAAGTAATAACCTGTTCGGCGGTATTTGAATATTAATTTCCGATATTATTATTTGAGTGAGGCAGTGGATCGTTCATTAAAAGTAGGTTTGGGAAAAATATTTTGCCAATACATCGGCCGTTGCATAGTAACGCCACCATGTTAACCCGGTTGCAGGGCGAAAGCACGAAACCAATCCAACTGCAGCGAGGTGTGAGACAGGGAGATGTTATTTCTCCGAAACTGTTCACAAATGCGTTGGAGGATGTTTTTAAGCTTCTGGATTGGAACGGGTTCGGCATTAACATAAACGGCGAATACATCAGTCACCTTCGTTTAGCCGATGACATAGTCATAATGGCGGAGTCGCTGGAGGAGCTCAGTACTATACTGTGACCTCAGTATCGTCTCCCGTCTTAAAATGAACATGGACAAGACGAAAATCATATCTAATTCTAGTTCAATTTCGTAAAATAATATTTATTTGTATTAGTTTAGTACCTGATATTCTAGTTTACTAACTCTAACTGGTTGTCATAAGTCATTTCAATGAATTGTGCTCGCATTTTACGATCCCGTAATGAACAGATAATAAGAATGATATATCCTCTTTAAACTCTTTTTCGGCGAAGGTACAACGACACAATACAGCCCTTTTCATTCAATTTTATTACTAACTCAAAGGGAAACAATTTATTCTCGAGGGTTGTTAAAACAAAGAAAAACCCGGTATTCACAGATTAATACGGTATAAAGATAACTTCAAAGATCTAAATTGAACAACAAATTTCTCAAAAGTGACTCTTGTAAACAAAAGCTTCGTAGCAAACTTCAATTACTCACTAAAAGCTTTCTTGACCTTAATAAGGAGCACTTAATATAAGAACCCTGTCTTAGGGTGTTTACACACTCATCGGTCGTTAATTTTGGGTGAAGACAATGATAGACGTAACTAGCTATCTCATAAAGACGGATTTTCAACTGACCTTAAGTTTAGCTGGAAACCAGATTTTCATATTATCTGATAATATTTTTCTCTTCTTTCAGCACTTTAAACACTAGTCGTAGAACTTTCTCTTTAGCACGGATTTCAACATAAGATTTGACTTCATTTTGTGAACCCTACTTTCAGTTCTAATGGAAAACTAAATGGATATGTACTACGAAATAGCAATTTACTTCTCTTGAAAAATAAAATGGTTAGGGTCTAGTTGTTAAAAGGTTTTCGTTTATTTTTAAGCCTCGCTAAACATTTTAGGGACTTCCTTCATGTCTTTCAGCATTTCTAGGCATAAGAGTCAAATAGAATTTGTATCGAAATAAAAAGTATTTCGTTATTTTAAGTCGCGTTTTGACGTTATCTCGATCCTACAATATTTTCCTTTACGACATCATTAGGACGTTTATATCTTGCACTGATGGTATTTTACTGGAAACATTAAGATTTAAGATAAAATAAATGTTTTCCGCCAAGGAAAGATTTGAATTTTTTAGTCATCATGACTGTTACCTTTATCAGGAGCCAAATGGCCTCAATTGTTTCAATCTAAAGGAAAAAATACGTATAATGAGCATACTTAACTTGCTCATATTACGTATGAATGAAATAAAATGAAAAATATGAAATAAAATAATGTGTGTCTCGAGTTAAAGAGTAGAGTCAACAATACCGAGTATTTTCACGGGTTTTTTTTTATGACGCACTCCAGGTAAACTTATTAATCGTTAGCTTTTCTATTTAAGCTCCGGATCTTTATTGCTCTTGCTATTACTTATTAATTTAATACAAAACTAAATAAGATTGCCAGCCCATCTAAAACAAATGTGAAATGATCACAAGAACAATCGAAATTTGACCCGTTCATTACAGAATATACAAGAGAGGCATGATTTTTCACAATTACTAGTGGATTGTTTGAAAAAATATTTCTCTTCACATCCATAGTATTTGCCTCTCATCGTATAATATCACTTTCAATCAAACCAAACAACAGAACCCTTTCAATAAATTGATTAAATTCTAAAAATAAAACGTTGAACTTGACGGTGTCAAATCGGAGAGGCAGAAGAATCAGCCGTAGTAGCCTAAAAATAACTCCAAAACCCGTATTAAAGCAGACATCGTCAAATCGGGGAGGTTGCATTAGCCCTGGGGGTCTATTCCGAAATTTGAAATTCGATGTTGGTGCGATACCGTTCCTCTCTCTCTCTTATTAGTGTGAGCCGAACGGCACAAGACAAACTTCGATTTCTCAGCTTCGGAGTAGGCCTGCTGTTACCTCAGAGGGCGCGTGGGTGTCGATCGATCCCGCAACAAGTGGCATTGCAGCCCGGACGGCCCCAGAACTTGAGGGTTTTGTTTGTCTTCGGGTTACCCCCATTATTGTAAGCATACTACTTAGTAGTAAAAGACATCGGTGCTACAAGACGCATAGATCGTATTTGATCCATGAATCTACTTCAAAAAGTCAACGTCAAGTCCTATCACTGTGATATATGTATATACTAGCTTCTGCCCGCGACTTTGTCTGCGTAAAATTATACATAAAAACCTTTCTCTTGAATCACTCTATCTATTAAAAAAATCCGTTGTGTAGTTTTGAAGATATAAGCATACATAGGGACATAGGGACATAGGGATATTGGGACATAGGGACAGAGAAAGCGACTTTGTTTTATACTATGTAGTGATACTGTATTTGTGATGTAGATAAACCATGGTCTGCATATTTTTTACCTCAAAAATTTCAAAGTGTCGTTGGTTATAGCAAAGTACATAACAATTAGGTACAGTCAAGTGTAATAATATGTATCTAGACAAAGTTTCAAAAATAAGTACCATACGCTCTTACGCCAGCGTAATAAGGTCGGGGGACATGTTTTTGAGAAGTTCCTATCGATACTTCATTTTGCACTTGACCGTACGTTGACACTTTTGTCACATTAATTTGCCTCATTGAACATGTTAATGCCTGACTCAAAGTGCTAGTTCTAATCATTATCTACCAGCTTTATTACAAGGTAATTTAAAGAGCAATCTATTGAGCACATTGCATCGTCAACAACATTAGCTAGATGTACCAAATTACACGAAATGTGACGCGAAGTACCTCAATTAGAGAATATTCGCACTCAGCCATTAACATAACATTACAACCGAGGCTTCAGTCCTAGATAATTTGAAAGCACGAGCAAATGAACTTTGGCAACTATCGCGCGTTTCAAGCAAATAATTTTATGAATATTGCGTGAGAAAAGTTCGCAACAAGCCTCTTTAAACACCTTGTACCTATTTGAAGTGAAGCAAAGTGATTAAAGCTTTCATTAATCTTGACCGCAAACTTCACTTTGATGAGTTAGTCAATCTCTATCAAGATTAGGGACCCTAAGGAGCTCGTTGGTGGACTAAGTACCCGCCCACGCGGAATAAGATGTTCTGACGGATTTAATATCTTTGTAACATTTCGTGATGGTTTAACAAAAGATGCGGTTTAATTTGAAATTAGAAACGTATAATACCATTTTGTATAATTTAACCAGATTTAAATTCATGTTTTTTCCGTTCACAAGTTGTATTAAGCAAACTTTGATGCCAAATCTTCGATAATTTACTCTATGCTCCATTTAAGATAGATTTAGACAGATGGGAAAATGGTTCTGTATGGTACAATTTTTAAAATGTCATTTAACTTAAGCAATATAGAAATATTGCTGAGTTTGACTATCCAAACCCAGTACAAAATAAAATATCTAACATTAAAATATCCAATTTATCAACCAATTATTTTAGCGACTTTCATACTTACAATTTGTAAATAGTACAAAAACTAGTTGTAGCTTACAATAACTAAATAAAGTTTCCACATAAATCACCTAAAGAGGCAGAGGTAAATAACAGGTTGTAATAAAGGTGTCATTACTGTCACTGTAAACAATTTTCTTTTGTATTCGTTCACGTTGTGTCGAATTATGTTAGAACTTCATGAAAAAAGGCTTATAATCACTGATTCTACGTGTAGTGATCCTGAATGGATTATATATACTTTCGACCAACAAACACTTGATATAAATTTCAATACGGCATCATTCCATCTCGCATCTTGTTTGTGTTACAAAACAGGATATTAGTTTCAACTTTACAAAATGAACTCATAAAGTGACTGAAACTTCACTTCAAATTAACTAACTCCGTAGTAAGTAGGTATATCACACAGAGGTACAGAAGACAACGAGGTCACCGGCAGATCCTAAATAAATACTTAGCTTGAGCTTTGTCTTGTTTGAACCATTAAATTAACTCGAACTAAGCTTTCTCTGCTTAGTTGAAGCTAAAGCCGAAAGTTGGTAAGTAGTTGGACATGTCACTAAGTAATGTCGACCTGGATAGTGCTTTCACTAAGATTATTTAATTGGAATTCAGTAAAGTCATATATAAAACAGAAGCAATTCATTTTTCAAGCTTGGCAACCCTGCTTTGAGGCTCGACTGAAAGCCAACTACGAAGTTAAAAAATCTTGAAAAATTTTAAGTGGCGTTCCATTCTGCTAATAGTCGATAGTAGGAGTGTGAAAGGGACGGTATGATAAAGCTACGGACTTCAAATTTAACCCCTCAGGCGCGTTAGCTTCGCATAAAACGGCACAATGCAAGTTGGCCACAAATTAAACGGCGCGAGCGGTTAGACACACATCGGCACTAATTTGCAGCCACAATTTATCGCCCCCACGCCGCCCAATTTTTCAGCCAAATGAGAAATTTGATTTATACGACGCTGATTGCAATATGGTGCACTTTGTGTGACAATGCATTTGGCAACTTATCATATTTAACTTGAATCGTAACGAGATTCTGTTTGACACACTTAGACAAAATGACTTTTTACCACCATTACGCTAGGAGAGTAGAATAATATTGTATTGGAATAACATGCAATAGCGAAATGTCTCTTGGTCATGCATCTAAGTTAAACCCCTTAGATAAACTTTTATAGTTTCTGCATTTTCTTTTACCCTTTGACATTTGCCTATGTCAGACAAAGACAAAACGTAACCTTTAGCTCGATGACCTGCCCATTTATATTCCCCTTAAATATTTCGTTCTTAGGACAGCCTGTATATATTAAGAGAACACTTTCAATTTCAGCATTTACCGTCGGGTTCTCATCGATTACACGAAGGCTATAATTGAGCGCCGGTCGTTCGCGCGAAACTCTTGCTCAGCAATAAATAGCTCCACAAAGCTCAGCGGCTGTACGATCACGATTCGACTTTTTATTTTCAGTTTGCCACCGATTTTACCATAGCGTGGAGTATTTAAGTGGGCACGGAACGATAATTTTATCACCAGGAAGTCGCCAAAGTGATTGACTATTTATAATATCGGCCTTTCCACAAAATAATCTACAAACGTCTCAGATCATGCCTTAAATGACACTATCTATAAAATAATTAGTGTTAATAAAGATAAACGAAAGTATAGGAACCACAAAACTTATAATAAGAGGAATAATAATCTCTTCTCTTCTTGTCGGTCGAGTCCTCCATGCAGTCCTTCCTGGCGCATTTTCTTTGACATCCTGATACGTCACGTCTACTTTCTCTTTCACCTGGTCCATGAATGTTCGTCGTGTCCTTCTTCTCTTCCACTTCCTTTCAACTCCTTCTATCACGGCCTTAACGTGTTCATCGTATCGTGTTCTTTTTTCGGTGGTTGTCAAAAGGTACCTCTTCTGTTTTACCCGGTCAAGCACTTCCTCAATCTGATTACCTGAAAATTTCTGATTACCACAGGCAACTATTTACGTTGGAAAAGTATAAAGTTCTCGTGGGACGCAGACACATGAGCAGGCAAAAGCTAATAAAAATAAGCACAGAGAAAAATAAATAATTTTATTTTCTACCCCCACGTGCAGGTTACCAGGGCATTAGCCTTTTTTCCAAAGCAATTTGCAGCACGAAGGCCATTTACGGCTGACACTCGGTAATTGTGGTCACTGAATTATTCACTAACACTGAAAACGATGCTTTAATGTTTTCAGAAAACTCGATACCTGTAATCATAAGTAATTATGAAATTGCTCGTGTAATTTACAACATTGTTCGAGTTATACCGGTCACTATTGTACATTCACTTCATTTATAAACTAAGCCACATGAAGAGTTTTAAAAAGTCACATTGACATTTTATTGGACTTTTTAACTCAAAATTAATTGCGTCCTCCTTGAGATAGGTCAACATCTCAAGGGTTACTGGATACTAAATATGTTAACATTAGAATATACCTACGATGCTAGTAACTGCACATACTACTGTACATTACGAAGCAAATGCTTAGAAATCACTAAGTATAGTTTTATCACAATAAAAGAAATACTCAATGCGTACCTAACTTCGTTTCTAATATCGCATTCCCACATTAACCCTAAACGTACATAAAATATGTGAGAGTTGCGTATTCAATCAATAAATTCATTTCAATGCACATCGCTGTGTGGGCATTTACGAATCATAAATCGTTTTTGTAAATAAAAACAAATGATTTTGTGGAAAATTGATTCTAACTTGAAGTATAATTATTTTCTCTTTCACAGGCATGAGAATCCTAGTAATGTTACTACTAGACACCCTGCCTATGCTCGGTAACGTCCTGCTGCTCTGTTTCTTCGTGTTCTTCATATTTGGCATCGTTGGGGTCCAACTCTGGGAAGGGATCCTCAGACAGCGATGCGAAATGGTCCTACCACCCAACGTATTACGACCCAAGTATGTTATCTTACTATTATTCACTCAGGATTAGATATTTTTGATTTTGCTAGCCGTGCTATTTCATTGAAATTGGTTTCATGATCAATTTGCTGTCACCTGATCTAAGTTAGACTTATATCTTGACTGAAATAACGCATACGAGTGCTTGTGTTCATTATTTTTTAACTTGGCACATTCCTAAGATCATGAAATGGATCTTTACCTGATTGTCGTCCACTTGTCATCACTCAGTTCAGTTGTGCAGTTTTTTGGATATGCCATCGAAATTAATTTGATAATAATTGATGCCGAACTGAGCGTGCTATCTACGCAAGGAAAATACAATTAAATCATGCATATGCAGTATGCAAATAGCACGACATTGGCATGGTGAACCAATTACAAGGTCAGAAGCCTAATTATCTATGAAAATTAAAGCAACAGTTCCATTTTCTTAACTGTTTCTACCGTATCTATGACTGGCTCAATCATTATTCAAAAATATCTTGTCGTTACTATGTTTAAAATAAAAGGTATATGTATATTATAAATGTGATATCCTCCATTTTGTCCATGACCTCATATTATAGTGTTTATTTGCTGAAACAAATTTCGCCGTCTGGATAATTAGAGTTGTGTCGATGGAAACCGTGATTGGATTTTTTCGTTCTGTTACATTTTGGTCTCGGCGCTCGTCTTAGCGGCACGTCCCATGCTAGCATTGACTGCATGCAATATTTAATGCTTACACCCTTGACGGGCACATCCTCGGCTTCTCCACATCATTTGACATTCTATTTTATCGTTGCATATACTTTTAGCCAATGCAATGTCGTCGGTACACTTTTGCTCACTGTTTTATAATCATTAACGCAAACGCGCATGTTTAATTTACAGATTATGAATGGCTTACTAAACAAGCTAACTATACACTTAAATATTGCATCCTGTCAATTTCACATAACAATAATTATATTCGACTGAGAACACACGCATGACGAATCATTCCAGAATGTAGCAAAGAATGAACTACAGACATACCATACACGATTACATTAATAGTGTTATTATTGTAGTTTTGACTTGCGGACTTTGCTACATTACAGAACATTCACATCATAGCGATTAATAACTAGCTGTTACCTAATACATAGATACTAATTAGACCTAACACTTTAGAATTGTGATAAACCATAGACATTATTAATTAATTAGGTACCCTAACATACATTTTATAACCATGTGATTACCATTGTGTGACATGAATGTTTATACTTGACAACAAAACCTTGATATTAAAAGCTTTAAGCAAAAGATGACAAATCTACTGAACTAAATTTAAAATTACTTCTTGTTACAATGGTCACCACACTTTTAGGAATCCAGATCTCATATGACCATAGGAAATGACACTCGTCACTGCTACTTCAAATTTATGTTCCAGAGACCTGTCCGAATGGTACAGAGTGCGCGTCAGAGTGAACTCGTAAGGATTAGCGATCAGAATTAATGTGTTTCTATTAAGAACATTGAAATTTGTTGTTTCGTGTATCTTCACACATCTGCCGTCCAGATGTGCTATCGTAACTGCTTCCCTTTCACGAATTGGCATTTCTACAAGAGCCTTCACTATCACATCGGCGTCATCGATGTTAAAATCAGTGACATCAGATTCATCGGTTTTAGAACTGCCAGTTTGTCCTTGATCAAGCAAAATGCTACCTCTGTCAACTGTACCTTTGAGATTTATTGGAAATATCCCTACATACTTTCACATATATTTAGAACACGACATCATTATCAATTTACCTATTGAAAATGCACAAATATTTAGTCACCTATGTTATTGCCGGGAAACGTTACACTTGTTCACTTCAATTGGATCCGTATACACATCTACAAACTCACCATCGAACTCTGGTAATTTCCCTTTTATATCACGATACGATATACGATAATTTACTTTTTAAATTATATCTGGCGCTCCTAAATATCAAGATGCTTAATGCCTCAGTTTAAAGGGCCAGTAAAGTTCTTATGGCGACGATCGAGGGAGCAAGTCGGGTAACGACGGTCCGTCGAATGATGTGGGTTACGGCCACGTTACGTGTTCCGGACCTTGTAACGACCGTTGCCGTTAAACGGTAACGACTGAGCCACTGGCGTTTATCTAGACGATTTACTAATACTGATACTTTACGTTGTTGCAATTTTCTAGCGTTATATTCCACATTTTTCATTAGCTTTTTGACAACTACGATGGTTTAGATGTAGATGATAAAATAGTTCAGTTCATTGAGTGGTCAATAAAATATTAATTATGTTGTAAATACATTATAATTTAATAGTTTCTAATGCACATAACTTTGCATGTTTCTTAAACAAATAGCAATAATTCAAACCTAATTTCATAAATCATGTTATGCTAATAATTCTACTTCTCTTCAAATCACGGCATGTGCCTTGCATGGATGTCATAATAATATTACTTCATTAAAATGACTGAATGTACCCAAATAAATATTATGTGTTGCATGAACTGTATAGTTTATTTTAAGAAACCGCTTATTATGCTGCCGTCATAACGCTGTCCCATAATAAACTAAAACTACATCATTTAGTTTTTCATCATAAACATATCACGAATCAAAATCAAGTCTTACTAACACTCCTCGCCGCGAATCAAAGACGAAATCGATTGGACCCTGAGTGCTATGTTTCTTCGCTAGCTAACTATTTTTCTCTTACGCAGCATCTCGTTTTACTACGAGTTCTCCAAAGAATTGGACTACATCTGCACAACACCACAAGACAGCGGGATGCACCTTTGCGGCGATTTCCCTCCATACCGCTACGGACCTTTGGTCTGCAACGAAACCGCCAGAGCGTTCTCTTTTAACGCACCAACCAACGTGTCTTGTGTGAACTGGAACCAGTATTACACTAACTGCACCCAGAGAGGATCAAATCCATTTCAAGGGACTATATCCTTCGACAACATCGGTCTCGCCTGGGTGGCTATATTTCTGGTAAGTGCTATTACGTGTAGGGCGTAAAGCCCTTACACGAGAGAAGTGTCTGGTTTGTTGCATGCAATAAAATTGAAGACCAATTAAAGATTATACGATCTTATCGAAGAAGCTCAATATGTGCAAGAATGGAAAATTGATGCTGGTATCATGTCTTATTTTGAGCATCTTTAATAAAGTCTCACTAATTTGTAAATGAATGGGTAGGGGACGGGGAACATAGGGGACTTGCTTCAATTTTATAACATGTTGTTACAGAAATGTACTTTTTGTTAATATACTTATTGTTACGCTTACGATAGGTACTGAAGTTATCCTTTTATTTTCAGGTTATATCTCTAGAAGGATGGACGGATATAATGTATTACGTTCAAGACGCTCACAGTTTTTGGGATTGGATTTATTTTGTTCTTTTGATAGTGGTAAGTTTGTTAATATTATGTTTATGTTTTATGTTTAAGCTCTTTTTATTTCCCTTTTTAGAATGACATACAAGAAGCAAAATATCTTAGATTTGAATTGGTTTGATCACTTTATTGGAGTCAGTACTAACAAAATTAAAATTCAAAACTGCTTACAGATTGGATCATTTTTTATGATCAACCTCTGCCTCGTCGTCATAGCGACGCAATTCAGCGAAACCAAAAAGCGTGAGATGGAGCGAATGCGTGCCGAGAGGGCTCGCTTCACGTCATCATCCACCCTGGCTTCTTCTACCAACAATAGCGAGCCAGCGACCTGCTATGCAGAAATTGTCAAATACGTTGCACATCTCTGGAGAAGATTCAAACGGAGAATGGCGAAGAAAATAAGGTATGAAAGTTTGTTTTTGTTATTAGATTAAAAGTAGGTAATACATACACTCAAGGTCACCAATATGAACGAAAAACAAAAAATTCTGAGATACTAAAAATATAGAAGCACTGTACCTACCCCAAGTTTTCTGTCAATGCGAGCACTAGAAGAGAGTCGAATTTGACTTGCAAGATTTAACGAGTAGAAATTGAGTAAAGGAGCCAACTTCTCATCGCACCATCTTCAAATTAACATTTCACGTAAAAACTTGAATATGACCACAATTTTATATGTAACAATTAGTAGCTATTTCCCTCCTTATTCGTTCATAACCTTGTTTCTTGCCTCTTAGGGTATACCGGTACCAACGGGCTCAAGTACGGTGGCGCACCAGTCGGGAGACACTTCAGCTGCCAGCCAACAAGCCGAAGCAACATCACCCTTGCTGCCCTAGATCACATCCACAGGTAAACATATTTTTAGAAACGAATCGGTGAGAGAAGGGATGGTTATTGATATAAGCAAATGCAGTAGATATAAGCAGTCATCTAGGTATAATCCTTTGAATAGTTAATCAAATTCTAAACAAAAATTAAAAAGTGTAGTTAATTGAAGTTATGGTATCTAAAATGCTGCTTTGGATTGTGTTACACGAAAAAAGACTGATGATAAAAAGTTAAATTTAGATCACAAATTTAAGACAACCGTGAATGAACAAGCTTTATAAATGCGGGATATTTTCGTTAATCAGCAAATGATTGGCTCCAATATCGATACTAGAACCGTACCACTCTTTTTTCCAAAATTCTCTAGTAAAATCGATTGTATTTTCTGGTCTTTATTAGCTTCTTTTCAAGACAGTAAAGAAAAGAAGTGATGTATTTTGTTTTCGATTCAAATGCGGTACTCGCTAATTTGTGTAAAATAATGAAATTGACAATTACCAACTATAAAAATGTGTAAGCTCTGCATCTCTGTAATCTTGGTGACTCTTATAACCGCATTGAGTGGGGTAGTAAAAACATCACAAAACCCGAGAATGCGAACTGAAATAAAATACTTTTGCAGAACGTGAAAGAGGAGGGGGACGAGCCACTCGGCCGACCGAGCCTGTTGCGCGTACCTTCGCTCTCAGCCGCCGATTTGGAGGTAATATATTACTGCGGAATAGAAAAGTTGGAGGGAAGCTACTTTAAATATTGAAGACGGAACTGCAGACAGTGAAATTTTCCTTCATTGATAAATTCTTGAATTGCATTCGAGAATTTTGAAAAGCTGCTTAGTGGTGCAAGAAATGTAACATCGGCGGTTGGAAAGTAAACAACTTGTAATGTAATGACGTTATGCAATGTTGTGTCGTATTACAGGTAGATTGGGAATTCATCGTGAAATTATCAATAAACGGGACATGAAAAACTACTTACTCAAATACACATTATTAAATGCGATCAATTTTGTTATTTTTGATGATTTCACAGCAAATCTATACTAATATTATAAAGAGGAAAGATTTGTACCTATTTTTGTATGTTTGTAATGAATAGGCTCAAAAAGTACTGGGCCGATCTGGATGAAATTTGGAACATAGATAGATTATAGTCTGGAATAACACATAGGCTACTTTTTATCCCGGAAAATTGCGTGATTCCCGCGGGATAGCGATAAACGAATTCTACGCAGACGAAGTTGCGGGCAACTGCTAGTCATTAATAAGCAGTGAATACAATAACTATCAACAATGTTTCTTAGCAGTCTCACTTTGCTGCTTGCACTCTGATGTAAGCTACCTATATTGTATTATTTTCCTGTTATTTCCTATTTGTCTTCCACCAGACAACGACATTTCTTTTTTCGTTCTACCTACATATTTAAGTGATCATTTAGACGTACGTGACTGTACGTGATGTGAAAATGAAGGAAACGTGAGCGTGTGCAATTATTTCTTAAGTAGGGTGCAGACAATTCAGCCTGAATTTAGTCCCCTCTTATGGCCCAAGGGACGCTACAATACAAGATGCACTTACTTTTCGTGTCTGGATAAAGAATTTTACTTCTAATCTTTGTAACCTACAACCTTTTGAACAATCTTAAGACCATTTTTCATCCTCCATAAAATACTTACAAGAAAATTAAATGTTATATCTATCCGTCGTATTTGAAATTACTGAAATGAGTAAAATCTAATAAACTACGGCTGTTGCGGTAATATCCAGATTTGAGTAAAAATACATTCTCATAACGAGAAAAGGTAGTGTTTAACCTAAACCCTAATTCTTCATTCCACTAACCTTACTAAAATGCGCGTTAAAGACAAAACCCCTCGTTTTGACTTCTCGACAAAAGGGTGAAATGGTGATAGGTACTCCGCCTGTTGCGCGCTACCCACTCGCTCGCTATCTCCAGGTAATGGAGGAAAGCGCAGTAATGATGTAAATGTAGCACAGGGACGTGCTTCACCACATTTTATTTTGTTACTTTGTGTTATATTGTTTTCAAGATCTATAGCTGCCGAGTGTGAGTCAGCAAGTAAGAAACTCTGTTTTGTATAAAAAGTTACAAAGTTTCTATAGTAAAAATTATGTTAAGTGTGTGTTTAGGAATGGCAAAATGTCAAGTAGAGCATTTTTAAATAACTAAGAGAAACAAACTGAAACTACAGTAGCAACAAATATTTTGAAAACAATTAAACCAGCCTCAAAGAAACCTGAAGCTAAATATATGGCTAAGCAAGGAGACAAAAATATTCAAATGTATAAGTTGTTGTTGTTGTAAATATCGGACATTGTTGAAATATTGTCAGGGCATTAAACATGGATAACGCGCACGGCTATACTCGATTACTCTTTATAATAAGAATCTTGTTGGATTATAATGTGCTTTTCCGTTCGATATTTGAGGTTTATTTTCTGATTTGTCTTTTAGAATGCTTCAAATTTATCACTCCTCTCGCCACCGTCACTGGCCCGCCGGCGGTCTTCAGTGATGTTCAGCGACACAGTTCTCCTGCACACCCCAAATTCTCCCCACGGTGGGCATCCACACAACGTCTGCTCCTCGGAAAAGATGACCCAAACAGGTGACGTAAAACATTATGTGTACTTGTCGCAGTTTTCGCAAATTTCTTTCAAACTTTGCTTATTTACACTTCCTTTAAGGCAATCTCAGTGAAACATGTGAAAGTAAAGTTTAACAGTTGTAATAATTTATAGATTCATTGTGTCAACGTGACTGGCTTAAGAGCCACAGCGGTGAGTCTAGAAGCGGTAGATCTAGACGGTCTATTAGCTAAGCATGAGCAATCTGGTTTATTCTTTCTTCTCTTCACTCTGTCTTCATAGAAATCGATAGGATGGTTTAGGTACTCTAGACGTTGCAGACTATTACAACTTGCTTTTCTATTTCCAGCAACTTGTTCTTGACTATCACCTCCTTGAAAATCTATTGTTATGTACCGAAAATATCGTGGTTGTGTTATTTCCAATCAATTGATATTCCTAAATTATTTCTCACGTCGCGGTTTTACATAAGCGATACTTTCGATTCGTATTCGGAAAAAATAGTCACTAGAGTTTGAAAAATGCACTGTAGTGATATTAATTTGGGGGTGTAGAGTTCGACCTGCCGACAGGCGATACGGCAGAAGAACGGGCGGCAGCTGGCGGTACAATGTCCTGTCAAGAACTACTGGCTTTATCTGGAGCGTTATCTGCTGCGCTACCCACTGGACAAGTCGCTTTGGACTCCTTCTTTGAAGAATTGACCAAAGGAATCAGCAAAAGAGCTGGCGAGGACAAAGATTTTAAGGTAAATATAGAGTCATATGCCATCATCCATCAAGTTAAATCCATCAACACGTTTGTCATAGGTATCGGTATTAATCTTTTATAGACATTGGAGATAGAAGATTTCTCGTGCTGTGCCGAATTGCTAGCAGCAGAAGCAGCAGCCAAAGAAGCTCGTAGAGGTCGATTCGCCAGTGCGTGTTCACAGTTTTGGAAGAAAATATCGAAGTTCTTTACTTATTTAAGGAAACACATAAAAAATGTCGTCAATCATAAATATTTTCAGCAAGGTAACTCGATATTAGATCAAGTACAGCCGTATACAAATATAGTGTTTTTACAATGAAATTTGTTCTACAGGTATATTATTAGCCATCCTCATAAATACGCTCTCAATGGGCATTGAGTATCATAACCAGCCAGAAGAGTTGACCGTAATAGTAGAGATCAGCAATATCGTTTTTTCTGCAATCTTTGCAGTCGAAATGATTCTCAAAGTTGTAGCAGAGGGGCCTTTTAAGTATATTTCGAATGGTTTCAACGTTTTTGATGGAGTCATTGTTATTTTAAGGTTAGTTATTTTCACTGAATCAAACATAACATGATAAATATTACTTACTTTGAAATTAAACAATAAAATAAAGTTATATTGGATATTTCCAATTTATTTAAACTACAATCAAATGTTTTTCAAACAGTGCATTTGAACTAGCGCAAAGCTACGGCAACGAGAAGGAATTAGCAGGAAACTCTGGACTGTCCGTATTGCGCACATTTCGACTATTGCGCATCTTAAAGTTGGTGCGATTCATGCCCAACCTACGACGCCAACTCTTCGTCATGCTGCGGACCATGGACAATGTCGCCGTCTTCTTCTCCCTACTCGTCCTATTCATATTCATATTCAGGTATGTTTCCATCACAAATTATTATCATATCAGTGAGGTAAAATAAAATTAAAATATTACAGTTTAATAAAACAGTTGTTGGGGTACATGAAAGAAGACTATAAATTGACAAAATAAATACTGACAATTTTAATCATAAATTTTGCATGATTATAAACAATAATTGAACAAATTAACCTTTTGTTCAAACTTAAAAAACAATGCCACGGAGACTGCTACTTTCAGTTGTGTAGAATTCTTGAAGTTTTTCTCGACTTTGTGTTTATTTCAAATCTCTTCTATACCTACCAACAACTTATTAAATGTTTTATTCCGTTCTATTAACTGACGCTGAAATTTATTTCAGTACGGTATGAATATATACTTCTTAACCTTAAAAAAGGAAGTTTAAGATTCTATGTCATTGGTATATGTATAGTCCCGTGCTGTTTTCCTCTTCATTATCTTCTTTAACCTTCTCATCATAAAATTAAGTAGTTAATTATCACAATCCCCGCTGACCCTGATTGACTCTGCAATCAGAATATTATTTTTTCCGTAGCCGATGAAAATAAAACCGAGTTCAATAACTAGTAAGAAATTCTGAACGTTTCTACTTAACTGTCACATCCGCATCCCTTCCCCTGTGCACTACCCAACTGTGAGTGATTTCTCCTTTAGTTTCAATCTTATCCTTTAAATGTGAATCACTTCTGTCTATGACATTTACCAACTACACACTACCACTGTCCACACTATTTACATCTTTTTCTCTTCTATTTTAATTATTCATCAATCATAGTATGTGTCTATCACGCTTCTGTGCTTTGCGTCCATTTCAGTTTTACATCTGCACCCCATCATTTATCATTTCAGATCACCTTATGTTTCGTTTATTATTTTTATTATATTTCTCTCCTCCCTATGTTATGTGATAGGACTAAACTGTTCGCATTATCTAATCGTATATTGCGTGATAACGTTCAGCATCCTCGGTATGAACCTCTTCGGGTGCAAATTCTGCGAGAAAGACGATGATGGCGATCAGGAGTGCGACAGAAAAAACTTTGATACGCTCTTGTGGGCCTTTGTCACGGTGTTTCAGGTATTCTATATTTTCAATTAAAGCCCTAACAGATAACCCAGAAACAGACTGAACTTGCAACATTACTAAACGCTTATACGGGTCCGTCAGCAGTCAGCACTCACGACAAAATGACAGTCCTAATAACAGAACATTGTTTTGGTGACAGCTAAATGACTAACCACGCGAGTACACAAACGACTGTTCACTCTGCTGCAAGACACTTCAAAATTACAGCATCACAATACAAAAATAAACTTTATCGGAACGACAGCTTGCAGCACTGTGCTTTGTCAACAGGCGTTCAGTCGCGTAATGCTACCCTAGAGCCCGCGTAGTGATAAACTCTAGAACCATTCGTAACCAATTGATCCAACATCATTAGCCGATCACCATGTTGTGCAGTACAGTACTCCCATCAGATGCCGTCAGGAGCACATTTCTTAGTCAGTCAGCTTGGTTGAACTGTAGGTTAGCTTGAGGTCGATCGAAGCCGAGTCGCGGGTTACCCTGTTCGTCAGTTTCTCTACTCCCACTACCACAGCTGCACTCAGTTTATACAGTACTCTCACTTTGCATGCTGCTTCTAATATACTATCTTATGCAACTTTTGATGAAATTTGTGGGCAATTTTGGCCAAATAGCCGAACGAATCAACGATTAGATGACCAAAAATCTCCACCGATTTCTCCCTCAGATATACAACTTTATTTTTCTTCAGTACATAATCTAATTATTCTGAACCCTTATCTTCAACATTTTAACTTCCGATTTTTAAATGCTTAGAAGTTTGGCCCACTCACTTGATTTTCCTATTATCTTTTCCTTTTGCATTACTAAAGAATAAACTTTGATTAACTATTATTGCATTAAATATGAATGATACTTAATTAAGTAATTTGATAAGACATTACGAATGTTTTTTTTTTAATACTTTATGCACACTTTATTTCGCCTTTTTCTATCTACAAATTATTTTACATATTGCATTTCTTTATTTTTTATCATAAGGACATGAGGCAGTATATTATAAAGAAGGAATGATAAAATAAGTCTAGTAATGAGTATATGAAAATTGGGATCTTAATGCACCTTTATAAGAAATTGTAATAAAACTATAATTATAAGATTTACCTAACATGTTCGCTGGTGGTGACGTTCCGGCGGCGGTAACACTGCTTCGCTTTTAGACGAACTTTGGGTTACGAAAACAATAATGGTATTGTCGATAGCCGCAGCTAAAGTTTAGTGAGCGTAGATGTCTAATGCTTGTCTGGATAACTTTTATCTAATTCAAAGTAATTGCTGGCCCTGAGCAAGGACATACACACAATTAATAATTCCATCGTAGTGTACATTTATTAAATATCGGAAACATTACAGCAGTGTTAACGTCGCGCTGTATAGAATGTCGTCAGGATGACTCGGTCGCGGCGTATGCGCATAGCATTTTGTTTTTCTTTCATTTTTCATCCGCTCCGCGCCGCAGTATTCTGGGCATGTATCTATTCGGTGGTAAGTTTTGCAAATTCGTCGAGGACAATGGCTCCGAGCGGGACTGCACATGCCCCGAGATAATCTCGCACCACCCTAAGTGTGAGTGCGACAGGAAACATTTTAATAATATCCTGTGGGCGACAGTGACCGTCTTCCAGGTAAGCTTCGCGAGTCTGATGTGCACAAGGTAACTTTAGACGGTTTATTTGCGATCCCATTCGAATATATTGTTAGAGGGTAGACGCTGCGTTTTTCTCGCATCCAACAATCTGTAACAATTCGATAAGAAACGATTTAGTCTTATTTGACAGCTTTAGTGAGGTTGTGAAATAAGACCAATGCCCTTTCCGTGTGCAAAATTTATCTTGGCATGCGCGAGAAATTCGCCGTAGATGCGTTTGGGTTGGTATATTATTTAGAGTCGTGGTACTGCATCCTATGGCGCGTTCCGTAGCTAGTGCATCTTGCTTGTAGTTAGCTTTAGGAATGCTAGAACCCCTGCTTGTGTATTCAGGTCGACGTCCGTGCTCCCTGTCATTACCCTGTATATTTGCGTACACTAACACAACTGTCAACATAACACTAACAGTTATTAACACGCTGATTTAATACGTTTATTTTGTATTTTTTTGATTATTTTATTAATATGAGAATAACTTTTACATTCCAAAAACACCGAAAGGCACTTAAACACTATAATGACAGCACACCTTGCTTATTTTGATTTATTAAAAGAGATTTATGATATTTGAAGATATTCGGTGTGGTAGAGCGACTTGAGAGAGTGAAATGGAACCTCAATTTGATGTAATATTTCAGGTTTTAACGCAAGAAGATTGGAATGTGGTACTGTTTAATGGTATGGAAAAGACAAGTCATTGGGCCGCTTTGTATTTCGTTGCGCTCATGACTTTTGGAAACTATGTACTGTTTAACTTACTGGTGGCTATTCTAGTAGAAGGATTTAGTTCTGAGGTAGGTCTAATCTACGATTTTCCACTTCCTCATCTAAAGCCTGTAGCAATCTGACGTGAGCGTGCGATTCTTCTAGCGGAACGAAAGGCGGGAGCGAGAGCAGCGGGAGCTGGCAAAATCTAAATTGTCTAGCGACTGTTTCTCTGACAACAACGAAATTCAGTATGACGAGTCCAACTCGGGATCACATTCCAGTGACAGTTTCTCACAGGTGAACACTTTGTGTTGGTGTTAGTTGTTCTTGACTGCGCTTTTTGTCAACCCTCTTGACGTGCCTCAAAAAATTCTAAACCTTCTTCTTGACTAGCCATCTAGAAATAGGTAGGTATTTTGTGTTGTGTAAACAAAGAGCTACGATTGATGGGACGACTGTGCTGACGACCATTTATGGGCAAGCGTTATTGTGGCAGATGACAAGGAGGTCATCCATTTCAATACAGCAAATACTCATCTGTGATCGCAGTACAAGTTCCAATATAAATTTCTCATAGCTCTTAATACAGTAAATGTGTGTCGTTATATTTTTCTGGCCGTTTGAATGTTTGTAAACGTGTTCTAAATATACCTACATGTGTTTTTGAAAATATAGAACGAAATAAAAAACTATTGGAAGTCTGCGGACGACGTGCGGAAAGCTAAAGATGATGTAAACGGACATAAGGATAAAGTGATACGCTCACGCAGAAAGACGACGACCTCTGGACACCATCCGACTCTATGCAAAGATTGTGCGCAATCCAACAAATGCAACCTGCAAAAGGTAACCGCTTTTAATCGAAGGTGATTGGGCAATTGTTAGGCAAGCGTCCTCCATCTTTATCTTCAGGCGTGATTGTGGTCAAATGTTTGTGGTGACAATTTAGATTTTACGATGAATCCGACTCACCGCTTTAATAAGAAATAAATATTTTCACCATTGCGCAAAAAGTTTTAACTTGGTCCATTCCTAACAACATAACATGTTTAATATAAAAGTCAATTTTAGTAATCACTATTGACTTCACATACAAATGATTTACACATCATTAGGTACACTTCATTACACGCTCCTTCTAACTCCACAATTCCTCCATAGGAATCGAAAATGCTAGCCAACAACATGGCGGACACAACCAACCTCCCGATGATAACACACACAGCAGCCACACCTCAAGACTCTCCGTCGACTACGTTGGAGCCAGGAGCTACCTTCAGGGATTTTCACGTAGCTCTAAATTTGGAGAAATCATCTATGTTATCAAGTATGGAGTCTATTGACCGGACTTCGGTAAGCAATAAAAACAAACCGTATAAAACACACTAGCCGGTGACAAGTAAAATGTATTTTATGTTGTTTTTATTTTCAGTGCACGAGCATACCTGGTTTACTAAAACCGCCAAACAGTTACACCTTAACACTACACTCAGCTGCCTCACAATTAGGGGCAGAAAAGGCCCGGCTACCGCCTTTAACTCTCGCCCTCCCTCCAAGGTCCATTTCAGGGTCACCAGGGTCCTCATCACCTTCCACCACGAGGTCGGTACCCTCGCCAATCCTGCCTGAGAAGAATGTTCAGATCACGATCCCAAAGGATGATAATTGTAACAATACTAGTGATAAGTCTAGTCTTCTAAGTTCACAGAAGTAAGTAAAGTTCAGAATATTTTTATATGTTATACTGAGAGTGAAAAATAAATGTTATCCCATTTGCATCATTTATTCTATTTATTTATTCTTGGTAACGTGTTGGCTTAAATACAATGAATACAGTGTGTGAAATAGCGAGTACACAATTTATATAACTTACTGGATTTATTAAAAGTTATTTTTGCACTAATTATTACAAAGTTACGTTTATCTGATCACTTGTAGGTGCGTAACTGTCCAAAGTCCAACATCGAACGGGGATGACAAATGTAGAGTACAGCGAGGGTACAGCTGGCGACTCTCCAGGCCTAGTCTAAGGAAGAAACAAAAACACAGATCAGGTTCAGATTCTGAAGCCATCATTCTGAACAACGGACGGGACCATGCTTCTTGCAATGGTAAGAATAAATAAATTCCTAACCAAATCATCGGAAGTTCGTTAAAAGTAGCAGTAGCAACCGATATAAATTTTTTTTTTCAAGAGGAAAATGAACGAAATCTCGACTCAAGCAATTTAATGTAGCTCAACTTTTCTTTTGTTTGCACCTGCCGAAATACAGTTTATTCGGGCAAAATAAAATATTGCCATTGTTTCCGAAACAATGCAAGTCGCATAGAGCTCCAATCTCCCCTTGATTTTTCACATTATTTTAAAACAGTGCAAGCAGCGCGGTAATTAAGGCAATTTGGTAACTGTCAAATATCAATTTGCGGACATTTAATGATTTATTTATTTCCTAGCTATTCCTCGCCAACACTGAACACTCTTCTCAAATGGGGTTAGAAGAGCTTTATAGTGTTTTAAACTTTCGCGATTTTCACTATTAATTAATACGTTAACCTCTTAATTTTTACAACAAGATGTATTTTCTTTTAAGCCGCTTAACATAGCTTGTGATTGTGAGCTGTTGTGTAAGTGTATTGGGGTGGGTTTCTAGCCGTTCCCTGTATTTATTATATGTCACAACTTTAGTTTGCCACCTTCGTAGCCACTTAGTTGACTTATCCAAGCCTTCCTGTAAGATTCTTGAGGCTACAACAATGAATCATTTAAATTGTCTTAACATTTCGGCCACATTACAGCGGCCGTGGTCTCGTGACTTTGAAAGATATAATTTTATGATTAAGCTCCAAGACTCGTACAGTAAGTTACAAGAGCTTTGTTCTAGGTAGATGAAACAGCGTTTAATTTATTTCAGGTTCTAGTCTCCGCAAGAACGAGCTGCTCCTATCATCGTCAATAGTTATAAAGAACGATACGCAGTCAGAGATGCCAAACAACCGAGCCAAATCTCAACTGCCAGCACCAAGGGTCCTGGCACCACCTGCTAGGAGGGTGTCCGCTCACACTGCGCCTTTACTACCTGATGTAGGTCTTTTTTAATTTTGAATAGCAAAAGAGACGAATATATTAAATAAAGTTTATCTATATTCTATAAACTCACAATGATGTCGGCAACTCCTCAAGTTTCTTTGACAAAAATAGCACAACTTTTTCTATCACCAATAAAGTACGTTTTTCGAGTAAGTTCAAAAACATGACGCTGAATTCCCTCAACCATTAAATTTAACAGTTCATCACTCTTCTAACTGCCTCTTTTACAACGTTTTTTACGTTAAAATCGATATTGGCGTATGCTTAAATCGTTTTATGTATAAAACTACCGTCTAATTACCCAAATACTTGCGTTATTGATAAATTATACCGATCTGCACTGATTTTAGGTATCTTGGAAAGCCCCAGAAGCAGGTTTCTCATCAGATTCCACGGTAAAACTCGATACCGGGAAATCCCCACCCCATCGGCTGTCACTAACCAACGATTACTTAACAGGTAATAAAATTTACATTTTTACCCCAGATAAATACTTTCACGAAAATAATTCCGCCAATATTAACTGGAACAAAAAACGGTACGTGTTTCGCCTCTCAACGAGGCATCTTCACAATTTGATTGATAAATTGCCCTTTTAACATAATGGCGAGTTACCAACATTCTCACAACGTTCACGTATTTCGGCTCGAATCGATAATCAGGATAGAAACCAAATTTTCATGATTAAACTTGTACGTTTACCTGCTTTGGCTTTAGATTTGGGAGTAAATACCTAAAATCTGCTTCACGCGAACAGTTTGCTGCTCAATATTTTCGTGCATAATTTTGCCTCACTATAAACGTTTTGTAGGTTTAATAATTTGAGGACAGTATTATATACCGCCGTCATATTGTTAACAATTAACATTGATTTTCTAATTTTAACCCCGAGAAGCGGTATATACACGGAAAAAAAAACTTAGCTGTGGTAACTAGGAATTAGTTGGCGCAGCTAAATTCCTTCGAAACTATAGGGACATCGAAGTATTTAGCTATCGTTGCAAAGAGTTTTTCGCTACCGAAACTTGGCTGTGATAGCAAATATTCTTAGTTGTGATCACTTTGAGGTTTGGGAAACTTAGCAGTGACTGCTAATCATATTAGCTAAAATTAGTTGTGGCTGCTAAGTATATTAGCTATATTTAGCAGTGACAGCTAATTTAATTAGCAATATTTAGCGGTAGCTGCAAACAAATTTGCCGTAGCTGCTAATTACTTTAGATGTGACAATCAAAATAATTCGTTGCATCGGCGAAAGTGTTGGCTGTAGCAACTAAGTTAGTTTGATACTCTATCGCATTTCTTTAGCGGTATTCGACAACGAGTTTAGCTGCAGCTGCTAAAAGGGTTTGTTACTATAAGAAAGACTTAGTTGTGAGATGTAATCAAGTTAGTTGTAGCTGCTAATTAAGTTTGTTACAGTTACTAAGAGTCTTAGTTGTGGGATGTAATCAGTTTGGCTGTAAGTACTAATTGGGTTTGTTACTGTAACCAAGAGTCATAGTTGTGGGATGTAATCAATTTAGCTGTAGCCTCTAATTGGGTTTGTTACTTTAACTAAGAGTCTTAGTTGTGGGATGTAATCTGTTTAGCTATAAGTGCTAATTGGGTTTGTTACTGTAACTAAGAGTCTTAGTTGTGAGATGTAATCAGGTTAGCTGGAGCTGCTAATTAAGTTTGTTACAGTTACCAAGAGTCTTAGTTGTGCGATGTAATCAATTTGTGGCCCGAGGAAGCGACCGCCACTGCGATACGGCAACCCGTGCACACACCTGCAAAGTCTGATAGACCGGGCCCGTTAACGTCCTAACGAATTAGAAGCAGTAACGTGCACACTAGGCTACTCAGACTCGCTTCCTGTGTCTGTTACAAGATAATCATTCAAAATCATCTCGGGTATATATGGACGCTCGGTCAACCAAACGATAGCGCGATGTAACTTGCGCGCAGCGCCATCTGTTGGCGTATTTCGTAAGCTCAGTTGCTGTTGGCCTTAATACTTATCGTTACTTATAGTCAAAGCTGCAAAAAGTTCTTGGCTGCCACACTTAAGTCTGATTTGCTACGACTGCTAATATAATATTGCTGTTCATTGCAAAGTAAATTTGTTGGTGCGACTAAGATTCTTAGCAACATTAGCAAAAAAATATTTAGCAGTTGCAGCAAATAATATTAGCTACAGTTTGTGAATAAGTTAGTCAAAGCTGCAAAAAGTTCTTGACTGCCACACTTAAGTCTGATTTGCTACGACTGCTAATATAATACTGCTGTTCATTGCAAAGTAAATTTGTTGGTGCGACTAAGATTCTTAGCAACATTAGCAAAAAAATATTTAGCAGTTGCAGCAAATAATATTAGCTACAGTTTGTGAATAAGTTAGTCAAAGCTGCAAAAAGTTCTTGGCTGCAACACTTAAGTCTGATTTGCTACGACTGCTAATATAATATTGCTGTTCATTGCAAAGTAAATTTGTTGGTGCGGCTAAGATTCTTAGCAACATTAGCAAAAAATTATTTAGCAGATGCAGCAAAGAATATTAGCTACAGTTTGTGAATAAGTTAGTCAAAGCTGCAAAAAGTTCTTGGCTGCCACACTTAAGTCTGATTTGCTAGGACTGCTAATATAATATTGCTGCTCATTGCAAAGTAAATTTGTTGGTGCGACTAAGATTCTTAGCAACATTAGCAAAAAAATATTTAGCAGTTGCAGCAAATAATATTAGCTACAGTTTGTGAATAAGTTAGTCAAAGCTGCAAAAAGTTCTTGGCTGCCACACATAAGTCTGATTTGCTACGACTGCTAATATAATATTGCTGTTCATTGCAAAGTAAATTTGTTGGTGCGACTAAGATTCTTAGCAACATTAGCGAAGGATATATTAGTAGATGAATCAGAAAAAAATTAGCAGCCGTTGCAAAAATGTTATTAGTGATTGCAAAATGTATTTATCAAACGTATCAAAGATATTATCTGCTGTCTAACACATGTAAAATTAGTAATAGTAACGAAATTTTTATCCACTATAACTAAGAATTATTAACGGTTACAACTAACAGCAATTACTAAATTATTTTGTTGATAAATTAGCTATAGTTGCTAATCAATTAGTACTGTTAGCAAATTATTTGAAATTCGTTTAGCTAAATATCGTTATCAGTGGTAGCTAACTGGTTTTAGTTGCTATAGACATGGCCTTGTTACAGTTGCAAACAAATTGTATGCCACAGCAAAGAAAATTTCAGCAAAGGGAGCTTAGCTATCACGGCTAATTCATTTCTCTCCGTGTAGTCTATACCGACCCTCTATCTTATAATTAGCCAGGAGTAGTTCATACAATACTCTTTTTTTTTAATTTAGTGACATCAGTATCAGAAGTAAAGTCGAGTAATCTGACACCGGCCCCATCGCAGTTGCAACAGCTTACTCCCAAAACCCCCCGAAATGAGACCCCATTGCCGGCCCGACCGAAGAACCAATCCCTACCACTTATCAAACAAATAAATGAGGAGGTAAGAATCAAGGAGTTATAGGCTCAGTCAAGATATTTAAAAAGACTATTTAAATTGAAACAAACCTAATGGCTTAGATTTATCCATCCGAAAACATTGTAAAGTTTTCTAAAAATGTTTTTATTCAAAAAGTCAAATTAAATTTAGACCTAAACAAATACTCAAATTTTCAATAAAACGGAGTCTCAAAATACCTAGGTAAACCCTTTTCGAAATTGTTCCTCAGGTTTCAAAAAGTTTGGCGTTGAAACTTTTAATTTGAAAAGTCTGATTATACTGAGTTTTCAGGTTACCATAAATAATAATGTGAGCATAATTACATCGAGGTTCGACAGGCGGCGCTACAGGTTCAAAGACCTTTTTCGTTTCATGGAGCCGACGGGATGTCTTAAGGAAAAAGAGGATTACTCTTTGTACATTTTCCCTCCAGGAAATAAGTAAGTTATTATTGCTTTTATGTTCTTTTGTGGAACTAATAGTGCTACAAGAAACTGTCTGGCTATGATGGTAAACTTGAACTCTCTTTGCTTTACAATGCGCTCTCTATCTTGTGTTAAATCATACTTACGGAAAGTGCATGTAAAGCAAAACGCTTTTAGAAGATTATTAGATCTGTTTAGGCAAATGTTTAACATAAGCTTCCAGACGAGTAATGCATCTGCAATCTTTTGGTATTGCTATTCGGTTATTACCCGTTATCTACCCCATTTTAAAATAAAAAGCTCTGATCTTGGTCATATTCATCTTTTCTACTCTTACTTATCTCTTCATACTCACGTTTAACTTATATGTTTTTTTTATTAGTCAACAACAGTGCTTAATAGCAGATTCAGTTTTCTAATACTTTAATTATTAAACATTTACCCTTCCTTTTTAGGAGAGATACTCTTCAGCTACGTATAATGTGAATTTTTAAACTTAGAATTTAACCTCGGATTGAGGCATAATAAAGGCTTGTACAATAGTACATTACTGCAGAGGCCGTGAAGTAAGGGATTGCTGGACGAGTTTGGGGTAGGTGGCCGAGTCGAAGACGAGGCCAGATAGAACGAGTCCTGCAATCCCTGTTCCGGCCAAAGCTTGTATAGTGCTTTTCTCAAACAATGTGAGGAAATATTAAAATTAAAAAGATTTTCGATTTGCCACCTTTTTTATTTTTTAAATGTACTAATTTGATCCAGCTATTCGAGCACCATGTTTAACCGCACATAAATATAGTACCATAGATTTTTTTTTATGTCGCAATTATGCTTAGGTACAGATTGTGGTGGTGGTTGGCTGTATGTAATTTTTTCCTTTGCCAATTTAATTTTAGTATAGAAATTTAAAAAATTAGAGCAGCGGACAAAAATGGATTTTCATACTAACTTTTGTGGCCTAAGCCAAGAAGTAATGTAGGGAGCCATAAACGAGAAACTTCATGTCCTCATATCGGGACATTAACGCATACATTTCCGAGCATGTTTGAGAAAACTTATTTTTAATAAACGGAGTTTCTAAATTTCGCATTGGCCTGAAGCCAAGACTTAAGTTTACTACAACTTGCGGTACCTGTTCATTGTGAACAGTCTTGTAGTCAAGTCTTTTGTTTCGAAGAACAATAATAGCGCAGCAAGAGCGACCAATTCCGCAGTTTGCCTGCGCACAGTTAATTAGTTCACGCTGTTTCTTTAATAATAAATGGCCGGAGAAAATAAGTTTTTACCGTGTTGTTTGCGGGAGGTAACTGTTGAGAAAATGCCTAGAATGTTTCATAAAAGGTGTTGTTATTAATGCCACGACCGGCTACCGGGGTAATAAAAATAAATGACTTTAGAGGTTGCTAGTTTGAGCCTATGTACGTTGGTTGAGAGCCATTTGGAGAATACGAACGTGTTATTGCGCAATTGTAACAATTATTAATGTAGTCTCGTAGCTGACTCTAGTGGACTCTAAAATTCAAAGTCTTTCAAACTCGATAACTAGTAATTTAGTATAGTGATAAAGATAGCTTTATCATGTTACTTATTGCCAGTTTTGTCAATACATTTTTCTTTCTGAAAATTTTATGAACGCCGATATTTTGTGAATTGCAAAGGTCATAAAATGTATATCTTAAAGCGGTAAAGCAGTAGGACTTGCTACTTATTTGCTCATGTCAGAATGGAAATCACATTCAATCACAAATATTGCACAGAATAAGAAGACTATGCACATGGATGGTGACCCGTGGATGGTTCGACAACATCGTGCTACTATTCATAGCTCTTAACTGCATCACGCTTGCTATGGAGCGCCCAAACATACCACCTGAGTCAAAGGAACGTGCCTTTTTAGGCAGTGCCAATTACGTATTCACTGTCGTATTTGCCGTGGAGATGTTTATCAAGGTAAGCTATCATTGCATCATTGTAAAAATACCTAGTATACTTTATTGAATCTCATGTTACTTTCCGGAGGTAAACATCAATGAAAGGAAACTACTAAGGTTGAAGCACAAGATGGTTTTAGTTGACCTAGTAAACGTGACCTACAGTATATCGAGTAAATACATGCCCACACGGGAAGTAACGCCCTAACTTAAACTTCTATTTTAAGTATTGTCGTGTTTATGGTGTAAGTTAGACTAATAAGTTAATGTCCTACTTATTCCTAGTAGGACAATGTTGTGATGGCTCATGAAATATATTTTTAAGCCCTGTTAAGAATATCAACGCTTATGGTTACTCTAGACAAGTACAACATAATTGAAAAAATTTTAAGTAGGTAGTAACCAAACAGTAGTGTAAACACAAACGACGTAATTCTACAAATGGATCGCTTATGGCAGTAAACATTCATTTGATGGTTTGAATTTACAATAGCGTTACATTGCGTCATCAATCATCTAAAATACATAAACCAACCAATGTTTAAAATAATATTATACATATTACAGTCGTGACTACATAATCACCGCTTCTGTATTTTGTTAACGACTAGAATTTGAAAGCTTAGACAATATGGGTAGGGGCAAAGTTGAAAAATACTCTAAAGGTTCTGACCTTCTGGTTCTATTTAACATTATCTAAAACATAACCGCTTCACGATTCGAGCAAAGTTCTACTACGAAGACTTCAAGTTTTCTTACGCTCATAGAATTTCTCCCGTTGTCTCGCACCCATTACGCTCTGAAGGCACCTTGTCTAGAGAGCTGCAATTGAGTTGTATAGTCACATCGCATTGTCTCTTTCTCTCCCATTTATACATGATAAGTTAGCTTACTCATAGTTTAAGTACGATGTCTACATAGAAAATGGAAAAATTTGTCAGCTAAAGCTTAAAACTGTTCCAGGTGGTTGCATCTGGAATGTTTTACGGCACTGAAGCGTACTTCACATCGGGTTGGAACATAATGGATGGTTCCCTCGTCATTATATCCATCATTGATCTGTTAATGTCTCTCGTATCCGAGTCCAGTCCAAGGATTTTTGGAATATTGAGGGTGAGGAAAATTGGAATGATTTAACTTTGTTAATTTCTATTTCTATTAAGTACTCGACTTCACTTGTATGCATCTTGGCCCGGGGGTCGGATTAAGCTGCTAAAGTGTATAATAACTTCTCAATTATTTTGAGTATAATAAAAATATTACGCTGTATTAATAAATATATAAATTTCAGGTATTCAGGCTCCTGAGGTCCCTTCGTCCCTTGCGAGTGATTAACCGAGCGCCGGGCTTGAAGCTCGTAGTGCAAACTCTGCTGTCATCTCTAAGGCCCATTGGAAATATAGTCCTCATCTGCTGTACTTTCTTCATTATCTTTGGCATTTTGGGAGTTCAGGTAAACAGATATGCAATATCAACAACTTCTATTTATGTTTCGATGGATAACTAATTATTCGTCGTTTATTTTGTATTGACTTTAATTTAGATAGCTCTTATGTTCTTAACTTATTAATGTTTTTGTTAAATATTTTTGTAAGAGTGACTGTTGAGTTTAAAATGCTTTCATTTGTATTTTTAGTATTGTTTTTTCTAATAAGATCTTCATTTTTTTCTTTTTTATATATATTTAAATAGGATCTCATATGAAACCTAAAATACCAATTCTAACATAGGAAGAATACGTTTTCATAGTGCGTACTTTTTCTAGCTATTCAAAGGCGCCTTCTTCTACTGCGAAGGCGCCAACATAAAGAACGTTAAAAACAAAACCGACTGTTTGGCCATCGACGGTAACGTGTGGGTCAACAGGAAGTACAATTTCGACGACCTCGGCAAAGCCCTGATGTCCCTTTTCGTGCTTAGCTCGCGGGACGGCTGGGTCAATATCATGTACACGGGACTCGACGCTGTAGGTGTGGATCAACAGGTGAGGAGCAAGTTACGGGAAAAGGGAATATGTGTCAGGGAATGCATAGGAGTACTTCGAATTATAAAAATACTCAGTGTGAACTTGGTTGTAATCAGTTGCCTTAGGTGAAAGGAAGTATAAGTTTACTACACAGTACCGTAGTAAAATTTATGTCTTATGTTCCGTACACACTGTTATCTCGTCATGCGTTTCTCCAATTACATTCATCAATTGAAAAGCTGATATTTAAAATAGTATCAGATCATGCTTTTAAAACCTCAAAAAGTCAAAGTTCATTCTTCTTATCGCACTGTGCGATAAAACAAGATTTCTCAGACGTAACTCAGCAGCGTTAACTCGCAAAAAGAACAAATTGAAGACACTTGTTGAGCTCCGTAATACCGCTGGATAGTTGCGGGACCGTTATTTGAAAAGTTTAGACGTGACATTGTTTTAGGTCCTGTAGAAAAGGTAAGTAAAATAAAACCTTGGTTATGCTTGAAAAAAAAAACCTTGTGTATTTTTCCAGTGATTTGAGTACCAACTTAATGTTAATAGGAAAGAGTGGTGAGTGGTGAGTGCTTCCATGCTGGTCTGGGAGTAAAGAAAAAACATAGAATGTACCAGTTGCTTCTCGTCCCGCGCAGTTGGTAAAAGCCCATCGAGGGAATGGGCGAAATTCTTAGGAATCATGTTATAGGCGATGCGGTTAGCAACCCATCACTATTTTGATTCCTTTTTCCACCTATACGCCTACAATCATGCTAAACGTGGCCTTTAGGTTTTGTTGCCTCAGGCTCTGTCTACCCCGTAAGGGATATAGACGTGATTTGTGTGTATGTGTGTGTGTGTGGTGACAAATAGCTAACAACTCTTGACAAAAATTTAAAGAAATAGAGGTTTTAGACCAAAAAATATTTCAGTGGGCTACGTTTTAGTGCGTATCTATAGTGAAAACACTCGTGGAAATTGAATAGTTACCATGCATTAACGTGTTTATATTATTATAGGGCTAAACCTAATAAAATTTGAAAAAAATAGTTTTTATGGTTTAAGACAAATAAGATAATATGAAATACCTATCGTTTTAATATTTTGTAGCTAATGTTTGGTATTCCTTGCAGCCTATAGTGAACTATTCGGAGTGGCGTCTCCTATACTTCATCGCTTTCATTCTGCTGGTGGGGTTCTTCGTCCTGAACATGTTCGTGGGAGTCGTGGTGGAGAACTTCCACCGTTGCCGAGAGGAGCAAGAGAAGGAAGAAAGAGTGAGACGGGCGGCAAAAAGGCAGCTACAGATGGAAAAAAAGAGGCGAAGTGAGTTCTAAAAAATAATAATTATGCCACGATTGGATTTCAATAATTTAGGGCATAAAATGGCAATTGCAATAACCGCACTTGAAATGGTTCCTGAAACAGGTAGCTTTATGCTCATAATAAGTGTTCTTAATCGTAAATAAAAGGATTATGAATCAACCATTTTGCATGTTTCGCCGTACATAAAGTTCTTGAATTTATGGAAAAAACCTATATTATTGCGGTTCTTCATTTTAATTTGATGACATAATTGTGTATTTTTCTTTTCAGAAATGCATCAACGACCATACTATGCGGATTATTCTCAATCAAGACTCTTCATTCACAATGTAGTCACCTCCAAATATTTCGATCTAGCAATAGCTGGAGTAATCGGCTTAAACGTAGTCACCATGGCCATAGAATATTATAGAATGCCTCCAGTTCTCGCGTACGCTTTGAAAATATTCAACTACTTCTTCACAGCCGTTTTTATTTTAGAAGCCATTATGAAGCTAGTGGCTTTAGGGTTTAAAATATATCTAAAAGACAAGTGGAATCAACTGGACGTTATTATTGTTATTTTGTCTATAGTTGGGATAGTGTTAGAGGAACTAGAAACTAATATAATTCCAATAAACCCGACCATTATGAGGGTGATGAGAGTTTTGAGGATAGCGAGAGTATTAAAGTTATTAAAAATGGCAAAAGGTATCCGGGCGTTGCTTGATACAGTGATGCAAGCGTTGCCTCAGGTTGGAAACTTGGGGCTGTTGTTTTTCTTGTTGTTCTTCATATTTGCTGCTTTAGGCGTGGAATTATTTGGCCGATTGGAGTGCTCTGATGAGATACCCTGTCAAGGTACGTATCGTTTCAGTTGCGTTTTTGTCATATTATAAACAATTATATTTCCTTTTATCAAAAATGTATTTTTAATATTTTGAATTTAACGTGTCATGTTTCCTAATTGCAATATGTTATGTCTCTCTCCTAGGTCTTGGTGAGCACGCCCACTTCGCAAACTTCGGCATGGCGTTCCTCACCCTCTTCAGGGTAGCCACTGGTGACAACTGGAATGGCATCATGAAAGACACACTCCGCGAGGATTGCGACAGCAGCGTCGACTGCGTCCGCAACTGCTGTGTATCCACCATAATCGCACCCATCTTCTTCGTCGTGTTTGTCTTGATGGCGCAATTCGTGCTTGTAAATGTTGTTGTCGCTGTGAGTGTCATTGATTTTTTTTTCATTAACTATTATATCACCAAATGCACTTTTTAATGTGCACTTTTTGTAAGAGTTGTGATTCTGGTGTCTGAATGTGCAACTCTAACATAATTACAACTACTTACTAAGCCGTTTTCATACAATTCGTGTCTGAAAAATTGATTTTAACTAAAACCTCTTTAGTTTGTTACTATTGTCAGAAACAAAGTTTAAAGGCTGTTCATTATAGAATTGTAGCAATATTTTGTGCATTTACGTATATTTGTTGAACTTACAAAGAAAACAGCAAAGTGAATACGCGATTTTAACTTCAAATTAGGCTGACTTGTGGCAGGAACCAGAAACAGCAAACTACATGGACCCAGCCTTTTGCATGCAAATTTTTGTCCCGGTGCGGCCAACCCGGCGACCCTTTGCTTAGCACAACAGACCAACTTTGCTGTGAAAAGGATCCACTATTAAAATTACGTTAACGCTATATAGCTGCAAATATATTTCAATTTGGAATATGTATAAGCTATGTGTCCGCCCCACGCTGGCAACTTTTCCGAGATAACATAGATGCGATTCGAAAGTTTGTTCAACTTCCGCACGGCCCGTATCTAATTACACTGTCATCGCCATAACCCGCGGTGCTTTTATGATAATAGACTTAACTAATTGCGCCCCAAAATCCAACAACCCTATTCAATTTAACCAATTTAAAATTTGAATCAACATAATTTTCCACAGGTCCTACCGTGTTGCCCATAATTCATGCTTTGATTTGGAATTCATAACTGTAAATAAGAGACTTTCTAAACTCAATTCCACCTCTCACGCCAATCACTAAGACAATACGAATACATTGTTAATGTTGTGTTATGGATTGAAGTTAGCCGTGATAACTAAACGATAAGACTCGGCTTAGATGCAAAGATGACTTGGAATTTTCTAACGATTTCCTATAGTAGCCAGCATAAATTTAGATTTTCAATATACATCATAAGAACACTTTAACACCTAAATACCACCCTTTTTTGCTACTATTTTATTTCATCAGGTCCTGATGAAACACCTGGAAGAATCTCACAAGCAAATGGAAGACGAAAACGATATGGATGTGGAGCTGGAGCGTGAGATGGAACGCGAGATCGACGACGAAGAGGACCGCGCGCTGTGCCGCGCGCTCGAGCAGGTGGCGGCGCCGCGCGCGCTCAGCAAGGTACCCTCCCTCCCGGCCAACTTCACGTACAGCGAGCCGAAGCACCCGCCGACCCCGTCCCCCGCACGCCTCGCCCGCCGCCGGCGCACGATGCACTCGCACCACGCTTTGCTACCGACGTCGCTACAACCACGCCGAGCCTCCCTCTCACCTCATGCGTTCGGACGTCGCCGGCAGGACTCCGTCGACCCCCCTGCCGCGCTCTACGAGGAGGACGCGCGCTTCATAGACGCCGACGACGCGGACGAGCTCGACCCCGGCTCGCCGCCGCGGCGCGACTCTTTCGCGCACAACCGCCGCCAGCGCGCTGACAAGCGCAACTCTCTACGCGGCGAGGAAGCGAGACTCCTCCGACCCGCCCCTGTCCTGCTCGCCGTGCCCACTGCGAGACAGAACGTAAGAATCGCCGTCCCCAAGCGGAGAGCGTCGGAGACGGGAAGCGTCAGCGATTCAGCGCGGCAGCCTGAAACCGCCGAGCCGATCACTGAGGAGGAGAAGATCAGGATAGTGATAGCGGAGCGGCGGAAGATGGACTGCGTGAGGCCCGAGCCGGAGGAGGACGTGGAGCTGGGCGAGCGCGGCTCCTAGTCCCGGCGGGGCCGGCCGCACCACCACACCGAGGTCTACATCTAGGCGCCCAGCCACGGACCTCCCTCCCTATACCCTCTCCGCCTCTCTCTATCGTACGGTCAAGGAACTGCTGATGTTCGAACTCGGTTGCACGACAGTGATGCATAGACGCATGTTTTACGACGTTCAGTTTATTTGTGCAGTGTTACGTTCTCGTATCTACCGATTGAGTGTTATCGTGCAAGACGTTTTGGTGTAATAGTTTCCCATCTTGAATCTTCGTGTCCGACTATCCGATTCTTACTTTTCCTATGCGGCCGGTTCAACAGACTTGTAAAGAGACTTCAATAAATTTAAGATAAGGTGTAATAAAGATAGATAGGAGTTAGAAACTAGTCAATTTGTTGTGGCGGAATGTTTTCTACGAGAGCTATGTTCACTTCAGACGTTAATTAAGTAATTTCAAATTACGGTGCTTGCTGTTGAATTGTATTAGTTATTCGTAAACGTTCTCCTAAAAGAGTTTCCAAAGAACCTCAACGAAGAGTATGATTTGTATAAGTTAGTTTTTGTTGTATGCATAGCAAATTTATTTTTATTATTGTAACTACGTAATTATATTGTATTAAATGTTGTTGATATGTAAATTTTACGATTTAAAAATGGGTTTCAAATCATTGAATATTAGGATAATGTAATCCAACGATTTGAAGAAAAACGCCTATGGGTAAAAATATTAAGGTAAATGTTTAGTTCGGACTTCCAGAGGATCTTTTAGTCAACGTCTCTCGTACTAGTGAATTGTTATAGCTAGAGGTTGAATATAGATCTAAAACAGAACCAATAGTTGGCGAATTGATTATAACTCTCTCTAAGAATGAAAAGAAGTATTTTCTGAATATAAAATTAATCCTATTTTCTTACAGTCGTGTACGTAACTTAGACTTGTAACTGGCAATACGCACATGAAGTTAGCGTAGAATACAAAGTAGTACAAGCAGAAGTTAGCGCAAGCAGATTGTTGTGAGCGATAGTGAACCGAAATGTTAAAGTACCTACCTAAACTATAGAGTAACAGTGCTGAGTGTTGTCGTGCCAAATTTACACACCATTTATTTACTGGTCTTGTGACTTCACTTGATACTCGCGAGTTTAGAGATTTAATCAAGGTCCTAGGACATCATAGAGCGCAATTTTCAATTATGTGTTAATTTTCATTATTTAGATATTGAAGGCAGAAAAAGTTACTTCCTTAATGCTCTAAAAAGATTTTTAAAACATGTCTCTATTTTTTGTAGTAGAACATAATTTTCTGTCTTCAATGAAGCGTTAATAGCTTTTTTATAATGTTACCAAATGGACCGTTATGGTAACATTTTTTATGTCGTTGCTGTGATGTGATATCAGGCGACCTTTTGAACGGATCCTAAAGTATGACGTAATCTAGATGTATCCTTGAAACAGATCTTCAATTTCTTGCAATCTGTTGCCCACGAAAACATTTTTTTATTTGTTTATAGTGTAATAGGTTACTACAATGTGACTTGTCTGTGCGCTTAAAAGAGACAGTTCTTTAAAGCGTTCGTTTCCATTTTTAAACTTTTCGAATTATGTATCCTTTTGACACTAGCCACTGCAGACGAACAATGCCAAAATATCTTAAGTAGGTTATTTCTGTTTAAATTGTTGGAGACTCATTTTGATATCATTTCCGGGACTAAGACGATTATTCAGAGAACAATGATAAAACGCATTTAAGGTGAACTTGGGCCGAAATGAAAGTCACGCTGAGGTGAGATGTCGTTTTAGTTACGCTTGTTAATATTTTAATGTTTATTAACCACCTAATGGTATTTACTCTTGTTTATTATGAACAAAGCCGAAATGTGACGAAGAGAATGTTTTGTGCTCATCAAATATTACTACCATAAATATCAACTTTAGGACAACATCTGAATGCTTAGATTTATAGATTAAAGCTCCCTTAGAGAGATATATCAAACTGTCAATAAAATTGCCACTCAGCTGTCACATTACGCAAACGGCAACTTGACTCTTCCCCCTTGAGTAAAGTTACATGCACAGCTTTAAATGCGTTTTAAAACATAACTCCGAAACTGTCCCAATTGTTTAACGAATAAAGATCGTAGTTAGGGAAGTGAGCAATAAATTTTATACTTCGACTGTGCCTTTCCTATTTCTAATGTATTAGCTTGTGAAGTCGATTGTTGGGACTCTGAACTTATATGTATACTGTAGGATTTGGAACTATAGACATTATTGTAAATAACTGTAATAGTTTATGTAAAACAAAGTTTTCATCAGTTCTCTATTGTAGAGGCCGCCTTTACGCCTTTAAGCTATTCGAACCTGCTTGTGGATTCAACAGAAAATAGTAACATGAAAACTGATTTCATTTCAAATGATGCCATTGGCGCCATAGCCAGTTAAATGAAAACCTTTATTCCCGTTGCACTTTACTTCCAAAACAATAGATCTGCCATTAGCCATCTATTCTTAGATGAACAAACAGTGTCATCCTATTACTTTACAAAAAGGGAATACCTACAGCATATAGAAAATAGAAATTTTGGTATCATAGAAATGAGAGGAACTGAAAGTATCCAAGATGCTTTTTAGTCGTTTACAGTACTCAAGCATTGTATGGCTCCAACTTTGAAACTTTTTCCAATATACTTCTAGTTAAAGTATCTACCAATGAAATCCATTCGTTACAGTATTTAATTAAATGTGTCAAAGATTCAATCCGGCATCCAGATTGTTTAAATACGAAGCAAAATAAATTAATCTGAAAGATCGCTTTAGATTTATCCAGTCTGAAATTTTAATTCAGAAATCAGTCAGCGTTTTGACAACATCAATTTTGTTTCTGAAATTGTAATAGTTCGGATTCAATGTTTGAGCAGTAGATACCTACAAAATCGATTTCTAATCTATTAGAAAGTTGATAAAAGATGTTATCAGTGTTATAATTGTAGTGGGTAAAGCAGAACATAATAAATTTGGTTCGACTAATAATGGATAAAGTCTGTCAACAAAATGTTTTTTGCATATTAATAGTTTAATTAAATCAGTACAGTTGTTAGATGTATTCATCTAGTGTATCAGTAGGTAGGTAATTACTCTACATAGAACACGGATTATGCATTGTTCACGCATTTTTCTGGAACATTAAAGCCGTTGGTACCGCGATGTTTATAATCCTATCCTCCAGATTTCGCTTAGCTACGTGCATATCACCAACGAAAAAAACTGCGAGTGTTGTACGTGACAATTTGCACCCTTTGTGAGCCGGCGTACGCTTTTCCCTGGATTGGCCAAATCCAAGCAAAAGTATGCCACGATTTTTATAAAATGTTACGCTCCCCCGCTGGATTTTTCAGAGGCTCTCTAAAATAAGGCATCTAGTTTATACCAAAGGAAAAAGCTAACGCCCCGCGTTAAATATTTCACTTGTTGCTCCCCTTGAAGCTACGAAGCGCTGCATTTTTAATATTTTTTTGATTAAGTATTGCTTCTGACCTCTTTTACGTTACTTCAGACAAAATGTCTTCCATCTCTACTTATACAAATGGGTTGAAATTCTATCGATCGGAGTTTCTCACAAAGTAATTCTCTTAAGATTAATGATAAAGTGTTAGAAGCGATTCTGAATCTTATTCCAGAGTCACACGGTTGAATTGAATGAAGGGAATTTAGTAAAATGTAAGAATAGCATTTTCGTGATAAAAAGTAAATTTCGTGATAAAGATTAGGTATTGTTTTTCGGTACTGATTGTATGATATTTTTAAGAGGTATGAACAATGTTCATTAGTTGAGTACACCTGTTAAACTTAGCTGGTGATCTGTCAAGTTACGAAAATGTTAGGTTGAAAAAATAAATCTAAAGACAACATCTGCGTTTTATTGTCCGTCTTCACTTGCAGCTGTCTCTACGCGTGGCGTGTCGGAGGAAACTAAAATAATGCGATATAAATCACAGTTCAGAGCGTGCATTTGACGTTCGAGTTATTTCATTTCACTTTGCGAACCAGCTTTAAAAATTATTAATATTTAATAAAGCTCAAGCTTTGTCCACACTTGAATACATACATTGTATATATGCTAGTTTGGACAGTGTGTGTGTGATCCTGCATAATTTGGAGCTCTAACTGCCAATCACAATAGGTTAAAACCACGCGAGAAAAACAATATGACGAACTGAAATTTAAACATAGCAAATATGTGATATTTTACTAACTTGCTTTTTGTTACTTAATCAACAAGCAACTACTACAAACTAGAAACGGGAGAGGATTGGAGGATAGCATAGTTTGCTACACGGTTAGTTGGACCTAGGAAGGCCATAGACATAGAACAAAAGACTTCAAACTTATGTATATCACCCCTTATCCATCAGGGGTTAAAAAAGGCGCCCGTTTTCGCGCAGTCATTCAATTTCCGTCACAAAGGGCAGCAACAGGCGTGCACAATCGAGTTTAGCAACAATCTTTGCGCGCCCCTATCTTGTTAGCGGGCGCTTACAATCAAATTTGCATAATTCCTTGAAACGAATTTTAATAGGTTCTTTATCGTGTTCAACAACATAAAGCTGTTCGCAAAAAGGTGGATCGTACTGTTTATTGTACTGCGTGCTACTTAGTATACCATCGCTCGAGTCTGCCGGGATTTTATTACATAGACGTTTTTATAACTTTGCTACCAATTTTACTTCGGATGCAAATTTTGTTGGGATACTTAGAGCCTGCACAATCTAAAAAAAACAACCTTGTCTACTTTATTGTGTTCATTTTTTTAAACTCAATCATTATGCTCAAAACGACAAGGTAGGTACATCAGTTGGAAGAAATGTACGTGGTTTAATAAAAAAATCGCTTCTTATTAAAATAGCGGAGTTAGTATAAAATTTGATGCTAAAAAGAGCAAAAAATACGACGTTGCAACAATAACTGAATATTCAACAAGCAATAACCAACTTGAGAGTCAAAACAGAGCGGGAATTAAACTAAGCGATTTCACTCTAAATGATTAACTGCGACAAAGAAATAATAATAATGGTGACAATAACTTCGGTGTAACCGGCGCCGACTCGGAGCCTGCCGACCCCTGACCTACATTCAAACTCCAAATTACAGCAATTGTATGAAAGACGAATACTTAATGGGCAGAATAGAAAGTTTTTCCTTGCTACAAAAAATACTATCATGTGAAGATGAAAAGAAATGCTGATCGCGAACGGAGCTGTGATTCCTTTTGTGAAAAAAAGCTGATTTTAACTGTAGCTGAGTAACAGTGAGCTGCAAATAAAAGTATAACTCCCACTCCCAGGCTCCAGACAAAAAGCGATTTTTTGCTGAAAAGTTTTGTACATACCCGCTGCAATGCTGATGCTATTTCGATAGATAATAAAAAGAACATCGAGCAAAACCTACTCAAAATCCTTTATGTGTGTACATATATTCAATCTTGCATTTTTAGTTTAACAAAAAAAGCTGTAGTCTGCTTTGGTCCTGTTTCATCACTCTTTTTAAATTTCTAGAATCATAATATCGGATATACCTAAAATAATATCGTCTCTGTCTTTCCCACAATATAAACAAGACGGTATCATTCATATCATACGCATAAAACTTACGACATTAAATCATACGCATTAAATTTTAGACTTGTAGTAATACAAGGACCTATCTACAGGGAAAAATTAAATTCCACTATGCGCATTTCGTACAAAAATAGAAATTGAATTTCTTTAAACCCCGCCACAGCAGCGGTGCCTAAATACGGGAAAAATCACAGCAATCTTCAATAAATCTGTTGCTCCTATACAAAGAATATCATACCAATTTGCGCCGTCCTAAGACAACAGCATTCTTTATGCTAGGTCTATTGACACCGCAAACTTCGGACAAAGTTCGGGTTCCTCTCAACTTGGTACACGGAAACGGTTTTAGGCTCGAACAGAACGGGTTTCTTTTCTGACAAACACATGTTTAGTTGTTGATTAAGTTCGGCGAAGTTTGCTGAATATGGCTATCATGTGAGTGAGCTCTTAATAAATTGACCATGTAGTTAGGTACGAGTATACTTTTGTATATCCTTGTGGGCGAAAAACTTGTGTGGCTGTAAAAATATTTTTTAATTTTTAATGGATAACAAGCAAATTAAGTACACCGTAGTAACTGAACCATAAACCTCATGAAATTTTGTAACATTTCCATGCCTACCTACATGCCCTGACTCCATAAAAATGGATACTGAATATTTCAATGCAGGCAATATTGTAGTCAACGTTGCAAGCTGCTCTCTATTCTTGGTGGGCGCTACGTTGTGTTTAGTTCCGTCATAAATAATTGCCTTATTTACTCCAAAACTTCTACTAATATTCAGTTAGAAAATAAAACCAATAAACCTCATTTAAGTTTACATGACGTCAATACTCAATACGTAATTATTTGGTATTCCAAAATAGACTTTTACTAGAGCACGTTTAAAAACTACTCAGAAATATTACTGCAGACACTGAGAACTGCTAACATTTTAAATACGTTAGCTACTTTATTATGCAGCGGACTAGATGGAGAAGCTGATTAGTCTGTAAATAAATATAAAAGGAAAACCATTTGCGAAACTAGAGCGGCGAGCATTGCGTTCGTAAAAAATTAAACGGGTTTGTTTGGTATTCATTAAGAGAGAGTTTACTCGCGCTGCAGGTCGTTTCAGCGCGTTAATGGAAGAAGGAATGCTATGGCTGAGAGGAAAATACAAACTCGTTCAACTATTTCCTAGGACAGGACGTCGCGAAGAACAGTTAAAGTAATGCAGTCCACAGATAAATTAAATAGAATAGATTACATCCTGTATGGGGATGGTCGCAATAGTTCTACTCTTCCGTAGGCTAGGCAACATTTGTTGAAGATTTTGTAGGATCTTGCAATTGAACCAAGAACCTCTCTTAACCTATACAACTAAGGGTCGATTTTTCAATCCTCAGATAAGCACTTAACTAACAGTTACCCATAGAGTTGTTCGTCCAATAGGTTCTATCTGACGATTGAAAAATCGACCGTTAATACATAAACAGACGGATATCGGGCATCGAAACAGTCCTTTAGGTTTATCATTTTTTCCGTTTTAAGGTAACGAGGCACAAACAAAGGTTCTCATTTCAAAATTTCTGACGTATATTTTAATGAATTACCTACCAAAAATCTATTATATCTTTAAACTAGTCCAAATATAATCTTAATACCAGTTTAATTGAAAGGGATGTAACCCAATCAGGTTTTAGGGGAGGCTGTTAGTTAATTGATCGAGAAATTTAATCGGGGGTTCTAAAACGATCAACGTTTGAAACCGATCAAGGCCTTACGCTCACTTGATTCATTTAGAACCTTTCTGTCTTTTGTAATTAAACAAAGGTTCTGTGAGGTGTGACGTACCTACTGTAGAGGTTTAAGTACCTTTTAAAAGGAAATGAGTTTAGAGGTGTTTTAAATATCGAAGGCAGCTTTCGTAGTGCTATTGAACACTAAGTAGGTATGTATATATGTTCCTAATACAAAGGGGCCTACTCAGCTTTGGTTATGTATGTATGTATGTATAACTCTTTATTGTACATAAAACACAAGAAAAAGATGAACTGTGATGAATTGTGATGGTTATCACAATTTCCTATTTCGTTTGATCTTGAACTTAGTTCTTACTAGTACCAAGTAGAATGTACCAGTTTCTTCTGCGCAGATGGTAAAAACCCATCGAGGGAATTGGCGAAAATCTTAGGAAACGCGATACGGTTAGCAACCCATCACTATTTGAATTCCATTTTCTATATCATGCTTTTATCTTGTTACTTGCTTTTTTTCTTGGTCTTGTTACCTTAGGCTCTGTCTACTCCGTAAGGGATAAACACGTGATTTATCTATGTATGTTGAACTTTGAACTTTTTTTTCGTTCCTTTTTGTGTGGGATATGCTGTGTCAACTATATGAAACTACATTTTTCTTTCTCTTTTTTATTTGAGTGTTTATATTATGCACTATTTAAATTATTTAACATGTATTTGCATTTTAAAGATTTATTTTTCATTGGACCTCTACTGGTCTACATACAACCACTACTGTCCCATAAAGGTTTATCAAAACAACGAACCCAAAACTCCCCGGAACGAGACCTACAAAAGCACCACGCAGTTTCGTCTCAGCAAAACCAAAACATACAACCCGTTTCCGCGTGGTCGGCTAAAACAAATGGCCGAGCAGAGCGCTAACTCCGAACAATGAACAATGCTCTGAGTGCTGCGAACAAACTCATCATATTACCTCACCGTGGCTTGTACCGATAATCCATTTGAAAAATTAAAATGAACACAGTGAAAATGAAAATAAAATATTAATGCGTACCTACCTAAAATGTTTTAATTGTATTAGGAGTTTAGGAGAATGTAGTATGTATATTTTACTGTGGAAAAAAAACTCGGTCACGTTTTTTGCAGCGCATAATTTTTGGCAATGATGGCCAAAGCGCTGGCAATATAAAAATACATGTAAAAGATTATTTTGGGGCCTATGTGCAAAACAATTGTTATTTATTAATTTTGTTTTATGAGTGCGATAATTAGGTCAGACGTTTTATTTCATCCTTTTAAGCTAAACATTTCTTGTATTACGATTTACACCGGCACACGTAATCATTATTTAGAAAAAAAATCAAAGTTACTTCAGCTGCTGTTAAAAACGTTTTTTTTACAAATTTTCAAACATATCCATTCTGTGGGTACAAAGTTTCCAGTCACGCCGCTACATGTGCGTTTCAGCAGTTGGAAAATAATCCAGAAGAACTACGAGACGTATTGGAAAACTGTTAAAAGTTGCCAAGTTCTACTTCCGAAGTTTTCGAGAAAACACGTCTCGAAGTCCTGGTTCAACTTTTATTGATGCAGATAAATCACTTTAAATTTAAAATACAGCCAGAATTTCAAAGAATTATGAGCCACTAGGTTGGTTGTAAAATAATAGACTGAACTAAATTTATAATTCAAGTACTCATACCAAAAAAAACAATAGAAAATAATTTAAATAATCATTTGTCTTAAAATGATTATCGAATGACATTGTACACAAATCTATCTATCCAGATATCTGTAATAATTTAATAAATTTAGCCTTCGTAGGCGTCGTAGCATACGCGCAAAGCGTTCGCAGCCCAGCTACGGACGCGTAGCTCTTTCGCTTAAGTACTTACTTCAAAACGTAAGTTGTCTTTAAGACGAACATTGAACATCTTTTCGTTGAATTTTTTGCACTTCCGCGCTCACAATCGATTAATCAAGTTACTGCCAAAATTTAAACAAACACTTTATTTCCACTTAACATAATAATATTAATTATTTCAAGTAGATACTTATGGCTAAATTATTAGCTATCACTTTATCAAAACCAATATTTTCAGATTATTAATAAAGTACAGATTAAAGCAATGATAAAGTGTTGCGAAATGAAGTATTTGCTCAAACGACGTCATCGGGTACCTATACACTTACAACACTGGACAAAAACAAACAGGTATTCCAAAGCATGACAAATAATCAGCCAAATAGTCCCTCATCTCTCTAAGTTAACAAAGTATTTGATACACTCAACCCACTTACACAGGGCCCACCCAAAACCCCACATGTCATATCACTAAAACTTTTACGAACGAAGTGAAATTCTTTCCTCTGTATCCCTAAATTATTCAAGTTTATCATCCTTACTGATCATAAAGACCACAGTAAAAAGCAAATAAACCAACGCAGCCAAGGCAAGGGTTAATTGTTGGCTTGTAACTATATGTTAATGCTTTTACATTTACAATTCAATCGACACGTAGGTATGGGGCCGAGTCCGACATTTAGTGCAAGATAAACATCACTAAATTAAACATAACAGTTGAATCAGAGCCCCGACTTACATGTAATAAGATGCATATTATTTTTATTATGCGTCATTAGAGGCGCTAAAACGTTTTCAAGACATTATTACACAAATGAATGCCCAAATCAAAGTTTACATACTTTACTATGAAAATAAAGCTCGATTGACCTGTCTTACTTTGTAGGTGTGATTCATGTGGTGATTTTACTTACTTCCTTAGCTAAAAAAGTGCATAAATAAATTTCATAGACAATAATTGGTTTATCTATCGTAAACGCAAGTACTTAAGCAACATCAACATTCGATCCATTCAATACCGAGCCGTCAATCAGCTCCACAAAAAAAAACAATCGAGCAACATCAATAAAATTCAATTACGAATATCAGACTCAACTGGAATAGAAAACGTCTCGCGTAATTCCGTTGAAAATTCATTATTTGATTTCACCTTCGCAGACCTTTGAGGGGCGAGGGCTGGGTCGTTATCTCGTCAAACCGGTTTATTGAAAGCGAAATAAAGGCGTTGGATTCTGCCGTCTTGGCACGTCCCTGCTTCAAATCAAGGTCGGCTCTCATCTGCGCGCCGGGACGTATTTAAAAGACGCGTGGAGAGTCATCGTTAGGTATAACCAACCAAGGAAATATTTCACCACCCTAAGCTTCAATGTCATTTGTACGGCTTGAAACATCAGAGATTATTGTCACTCATGTGACAACTTGCAATGTTTGCAAGTTTGTTGTTGATGTAAGTTGATGTAAGTTGGTGGTTTGATTTTTCTTGTTCTCAATTTCTATGTTGTCGAAACCCTAATAGATCGATGAACTCCATGATTTCGATGACGTAATGAGCAGCCAGTCACCGGAATCGCTTATAAGGCTTTTTTTTTGTCAAAACTGTTACCGACGTATATCTTGAATAGTTGAGAGATTAACTCGTTAACATTACCATGCGTGAAATTTTAAATAAGATTAGATCTTGAACTGGTTCTACCTGAACCCTTTGGTTGCTTATTACCAAAACATCAGACGAGTCTACAGCCTTATTTTCAATTTTTTGGTTGTAATAGCGGCTATAATAGTCTCACCATTACAGTAGGCTTGTAACAGATGGGCGAAGAGACAGACAGTGGAGTTATACTCGTAGTAGTAGGAACTTTGGGTACAGAACCCGAAAAACAAGACACACATAGTTTCTACCACAAATACGCATTAAACCAATAAAACAAAACTTAAAAAAACACTTACCCTCTTATTCGTAAACGCTCTGTAGGCTTCTGCTAACTTAGCAATCATTTCTCCTTATCTGTGAAAGGTAAATGTCAACGTGACAGGTAAGGACAAACGATTGCTAAGTTAGCAGAAGCCTAGAACGTTTATGAATAAAGGGGTTAGACCTCACCAACGCAAGCGAGCAAGCTTAAAGGTTACTGACTAAATCGAAAGCCATCCCAACAGCTGAGGTCCAAACATGTCATCAAACAATCTTTTTTTAACCTCAATCACAAGCGGCTCACACAAATAGACCTACCGTCATAAAGCACGGCCCACTTATATCTTCCAACCACTCGTCAGTCCCAAAGGTGGTCCTCAATCCGTCCTCGCATTGTTTTGAGACCCTCAACTCACCGGCATAATATCAAGTGCGACTCCAGTTCTCTTTAATTTTCAAAGGTAGGATTTTCACGCTGCTATTAATATGTATTCAGTATTCTTTGGTCGCTTATTATAATGTTCAGTGAAAAATGACCGTCTGAAAAGCGAATACGCACTAGGAATAGAGCGGGACAACATTAGTTTCGAATAGGAGTAAGAGATTGGAAGAGCCCACCCGTTTTTGCTGTCCCACTGCTGCACAGACCTCTTCTCAGAATGAGAAGGCTTGGACTGTAGTCTCTCTTGGTAAATTGCAGACGTAATTTCGATCGTATATCCCGAAAAACTCACATGAATCCCGGAATTCGCCCCCACGCCCCTCTACTACCCCATAGGTCGAAACACAGGGCTACCACGGATCTATCTTTGATTTTCTTTCACTCGATCCATATCTATCCCCATACGCAGCTATATCGCATCGTTTTAATCCCCCAACACCTCACCTACATAAAGTACGATCATGTTGCTCTTTAATATTCAAACGTAGAATAAAATTACTCGCAACGCGTGTACGTGAAACGTGATAAATACGCGATCGAGATCGGGGTATCAATTTCATTTTATTGAAATTGCTTTTAGAAATTACGTCTTACGTGTTTGTGCGGATACTGTGGTGCTTATTGGTATCGGCACAGGTTTAAAGGTGTACTTAAATAATTTTGATAATCGATAATTGGGACCTTACCATGACGTCCTATCAATGCAATTAAATTCCGATTCTTTAGCTGTCTTTTTTTACTTGAAACTTTTGGTATGGGAAAAATATCGCGTAAGAAATTAAAATACTGTGCGAAATGTCGGTTAGGTATGTTTGAGAATAGGAATGCAAGCGAATGATAAAAAAAGGTGAATGATTAGAAATTCGAGTGGGGAAAAATGCGAATGGAAATATTGCTACGCGGAATTAACAAGTTTGGGGAAATGATCTAATCTCTCATCGAATGCAACTGATAATCATTGTAACAATTAGTTTTAAAAAAGTTTATGTTACGTGTAATAAAGAAAAAAAGTTGTAAACATTCTCTTTTAATAAACTTTATCATAAAGGTTCGTCAGAATGTTCCGTTGAAGAATATTTTCTTTGGAAAACTTAACAACTTCAAAACTTTTCCAACCCTAGAGCCGGTAAAACTAAGTTAAAAGGAGTTTTTATACTTTTTAGTTCCCTAATTGCGACTGAATGGGACAAGAAAAGTATGCTCCAAACTAGCCTAAAGTTTGTCAAATCTTAACACAGACAAGTCTTTACTAAAGGCTTTGAAGAAACTTTGGTATTCACGTTCGTATAAAAAAAGTATATGGGGTCTTTTTCTTTCTTGTATTTTCTAGTCAAGATATTTAAGTGAGGTTTTATTTAATACAAATTTAACAAAAATAATACTAAGTTGTGAAGTTTGACTCGCAAGATAACCGAAAGAACCTAAAAATAAACGAGTTGTCCGGGCGAAAGAAAAAAAATATACACAATCGACACGCATACATTTTATTCGTGTCGATGAATTTAACGAAACTGCGTGCGAATACCATTTTTCCTACTGGGTCCGCAACATCACTATTTGCTGCATATATAATTGGCCCGTATGCTACCACAGACAATACAACAGACACAAAAGCGTAACTTCGAATACCTTTTATTTTCGAGGTTGAAAAGACCACCAAGTAAACGGGGAAAAGGGAGCTGTAATGACGTACTTTGCGACGAGGTACTTTAATTTACACACGGAGGTGAGACGCCTCATTCTAAAGATTATACGAGCGCTTTAGTTGATATTTATATCGTGTTATTAAGCTTTTAGACTTAGAAATTAAAATTATTATTCTCTTCATAATAAATTTAAAATGACAGTAGATGAAGACACAAAACCTTACCAATTATCGCCGCTTTTAGTGTCTTCAAATGATAGGTACATAACAGATAAGTATGGAAACCTGAACAGAGCTAGCTTATCATGAAAATATACGTAATTCCAAACATTTCCAGGAAATTAAAAAGACCCGGACTGAAAGTGCCTCATTACTTATTCTTGGCGGTTACCGCCAACTTCCCGCGGAGTAGAAAAATAAATATCAGACTTGAATGTTCAGCGAAGAGATTACTTGATTATAATCTGTCTGTCGCATGCAATTATTTCATGTAAAAGGAACCATTTATTTACACTCGTTATTATTAGGAATGGTGTAATGGAATGGAAACAAAAACGTTTTATTAAAAGAAAAATGACTATCTGCCAAGTTTCTGGCGACGCATTCTGTCTGACGGCAGTGGTCTTTCCTAAAACGTGTAAACGTGTAAACGCTGGTATGTAAAAAAAAACTATATTGAAAATGAAAATTTTTTTTTTGCACATTTGCCGCCAAGGGCTCTTTTACATGTCTTTTTGAAACTACCAGAAATTAAAGTCTCGTATTTCATAATGTTCATACTTTGCTTATAGAACTGATAGCCGTCATGGCCGTGGTTTCGGAGTGGTGGTCGCATACTGGTGAAGTCTGCTAGGCGTCAAGGTGGATGGATTTGGTATGTGCGCGGGAATGGTTAGCATGAAACAGATCGTCGTGGAGATTTTTGGATACGCCTATGTGCTGTGGAGGTTTGCTGACTGATTTGACGATAATGACTTAACAGAGAGCTCTACATGTCTTTTTATAGACTCGTGGCATTTCCTCAGTTACAAGGAAAACAGGTGAAGTTAAATAAAACCTACCAAAAAATTTTTTGACGGCCAAAATTCTATATAAATGATAAATTACCCGTTTGTTTGTGTCCGTTGGAGCCCAGCTGCCTTTTTGATACAGATTATTTACCTCAGAGATTTTATTCGCAAAATTTTCCTTGTTGTTCCTTCTAAATTTTTACTATTTGCTTTTTCGCTATTTCAGTCTTTGCGACAGTAAAATATTTTTCTGACCTTCTTTTATGATTACGAATAATGGCAAGATCAAAAGTGGATTGTTTCAGTTGGAATATAGAGTCAGTACTTTCTTTAAAATTTCTACATTTAATTAACTTTTCCTGTTTCCACGACCGCCAACATTAAGTTTCTTGTTTCACTTTCGTACGTTTAAAATTCGTACCTAATGTATTTATTTCCCGTGTAGCGCCGCCACCCGCACGAATGTTTTTTTGTAATGCGGGTTTACTTAGCACCTTATTTTTACATTCTAACTTCTAACATTATACTTTTGTAAAAGTTACTGAAACTTCATAAGAGTAGGTATTTGTTTTTGTTAAGAAATACATACATACACAAATCATGTCTATATCCCTTACGGGGTAAAGAGAGCTTAAAGTAATAAGATCTAGAGGCCGCATTTAGCATGATTATGGTAGGTGGAAAAGGAATCAAATTTGTGATGGGTATCACCTATAACATGATTCCTAAGAGTTTCAGCCGTTCCTTCGATGGGCTTTTGTCATCTGCGCGTGACGAGAAGCAAGTGGTACATTCTATGTTTTTTCTTTGCTCCCAGACTAGCATGGAAGTTAAGAAATAATCTATGTATGTAAGCTCTTTATTGTGCATAATAAACATAAAACAAATAGGTGCCTACAATAATAATTTTGAAACAAGTTTCTAGACAATACAATATGATACGAGCCAATGTAAGACATTGCAGCTAAACGCGAGACGGTGAATTGCTAAATAGGTAATAGAATTAAATTAAAAAACAAATTAATATTTGCAAATTTGGTGGTTTCATTATCATCATCATCATCATCAGCCTATATTAGTCCACTGCTGGGCATAGGCCTCCCCTAATGAGCGCCATAGCGCCCTGTCTTTAGCTTGACGCATCCAGCATCTGCCTGCAGTCTTTCGCAGATCGTCATCCCAGCTGGCCGGAGGGCGTCCTACACTACGTTTGCCGAGTCGCGGTCTCCACTCAAGAACACGTTTACCCCAGCGGTTGTCGGTTCTTCGCGAGATATGGCCTGGTTTCATTATACCTACTAACCGTTTTAATAATGTTATACATTTTACTGGGAAGGTAAATATTTTCTTTCAGAATAGCAGTCAAGTGAGCCGCTTACGCCTTACTTATGGACGGTGGCCCTTTCAATAACTCAACAGTAATTATGGGACCGGGATTATCCGTTAATTGGTTGACGATCTAATAAACTCGAGATAACAACTAAATAGTCGGATACTCAATTTAATGGCTTCCTGAGCTGGAATAACCGTGGGGTATGATTTCTGTAATCAAATTTGGGGAATTAAAAAAAAAGTTTTTTTTTTTCTTAGATTTTGGAAATTTTGCGTTATTTCTGTTCAGGATCAAGAATACTATCGTTTTTCATACAAGAAAAAAAAGTGCCTCAACTAGGTATACATAGTAATTATTGCTGTGAGTTTTGCTATCTCCGTACATAGTTACATTTTATTATATTAATGCAATGTAACAAAACTGAGCTGGGGCCCGATTTTTGAAAGCACATGTGTGAAAATGCCATTCGAAAGTGGTATGAATCTGTTTATATCTTCAAAACTACAGCTCTAATCAAAGTTTTGACTAGTTGAAAAGATTAATGAGAGCCGTAATAAAATTATCTTCTAAGCTACTCGTACTTTCACACATGTGCTTTCAAAAATCGGGCCCCTGGGGACAATTTTTTTCTCGTATAAAAATCAGTAATGTTATTGATTCGTAGAAATAACTCAATATTATTCTGAGATTTTTTTTTTTTAATTTCCCGTCTAAGAAATTGTAATTAATTTAGAGCTGCTATTTTCTACTATTCTATACTCATATTTCAAATGCAACGCATTACATACAATTGTACCATTTGGCAGTGGTTATTTCACAGACGTGTTTAAACTCGACGCTTTCTGTTTCACATTGCCAAGTCATCACGATAATATTGTTCGGCTCTGGGGCCTGATTTTTGGAAAGCACATGTGTGAAAACACCACTCGAAAGTGGTGAAAAATTGTGCTGAATTTGAGATACGAGTAGCTTAGAAAATACTTAGGGCTCTCATTAATCTTGTGACCTAGTCAAAAATTTGATTAGAGCTGTAGTTTTGAAGATATAAACAGATTTATACCACTTTCGAGTGGTATTTTCATACATGTGCTTTCCAAAAATCAGGCCCCTGAAGATTAAACTGTATTCATTATTTCTTATTAACTACAAGCTGTTGCCCGCAACTTTGCCCTTTCATGGATAAAAGTAGCCTTTCTTAGTCCGTTGTGTACCTTTCTTTCAATGAAAATAAAGTTTGGAAGTTGTTTCATTAATACAAGCAAAGTTTCTGTTCTATTCTTAATAATAAGAATTACATAATTAGATAATATGAAACTGATATAAAAGTATGATTTTTTTTATTGTAATCAGTGATTTAAACACTACTTATAGGTATCATTACACATAAACGGATAACTCACGTATAAAAAGTCGAGTGATGCTCGACATGTTTCGGACTATTTCGTAGTCCTTCCTCCTAGAGCGCTCGCCCCGGCGGCAATAATAAAAATAATAATAATTTTGACAATAATAAAAATGACGATGAAAACGAGGGTAGTTGTGCGCCGCTGTCAGTTGCGTCGAACAGCCGCGCGAGTGTTCGTTTCGCTGCCGCCGGGGCGAGCGCTCTAGGAAGAAGGACTGCGAAATAGTCCGAAACATGTCGAGCATCACTCGACTTTTTATACGTGAGTTATCCGTTTATGTGTAATGACGATTAAGTCTCACGGTAGTTTCATGTTGAAAACTACTTATAGGTACTACCACCATGTTTAATTCATACCTTCATATCCCAACAGCAATTCTGTTTAAGTTTTCTTACCAGAATGGCTTCCGCATGCTCCAGCTTCCGCAACGATAAACCTGTTTACGAAACGTCCACCTGTCACTTAAGTGCTTAATTGATGCTCAGAAACTTTTAAGGCAACTTTACGACAGCCAGGGTTGCAAGGACCCAAATAACCTCTAAATGAATTAAGTTTCTCGTCTTGGTTATCTTTTTAAATCGTGTTAATAAAATAATAAAGAAATAAAATGGCAACATCTCCTGTTTTAAGATATCCACCTATGTTTGTTTGTTGTTTAAAAAGGCCGTTAAGTTAACGTGTTAGATCGATTTCACTATTGATTTCTGTCAAATAGTAAAAAATGAGGTTAGAAAGAGATGATGAGTTTATGAGTTTGAAATTTGTTTGAATTTTAAATGCATTATCAATTTTTGTTGATTATTATCGTACTTTAAAAAATTATAAACTTAAAGAGAGAGAGAGAGAGAGAGCGCGCGACCAATTAAACTGTCCATGATTTAACTACAACATAAATATATTTTTACTCGATCAAAACGGAGTAAATTGTATTGTATACGGTTGATACAAAAAAATATAAATTTCAGATAAACTGGCCTTAATCCCAAGTTGGCAACCTTTAAGGTCCAGATCTTACCACGGCTACTCATAACTTTAATACGTCGCTGTCTTTCCTTCTCGATCAATTAATAAAGGACAGCATGTCTTATTACCCTAGTAAACAATTTAAACGCCACGACAGTCCTGAGTACCTTTACTTTATAGTGGTTTGTACTTTAAATATGCCCTATTTCACTTGTAACATTACAAATAAACCTATGTGTAACTAGGTACCTAAATCTCCGTCCTAGCCGACCGTCAAAAATTATAAACCCATGGGTAAAATTTGTAAAGCTAGAAACTGTTGCGCAATAACTTATCAAAACTATTTATTGTAAACTAGCGACCCTTCGCACGGGTTCAATCAGTGTTTCTCTACTATACTATATATGCATGTATTATACATAATAATATAAACATTCCTCTTGGATCACTCTATCTATTAAAAAAATCGAATTTATTATAGCTTTACTTTTCGGTTTTTTGTATGTGTTCCAATTTTCAGTGTCGTTTTAATGGTAAAACCGTAAAAGTAAACATAAAAAATCAAGAAGTAAAAATTCTTGATTCATTTGATAATACTTGTCACATTTTATAAATCCCTCGAAAAAGTCGAGTGAAAATGAAATGACGGTAAGTACGGCTTAGTCACGAATCGAACGGTCTGGAAATACTTTTGTGAAAGTTCACACGAAAATCCCGCCCGCCAGCCCACAATTCCATGACTTCACATCGCTTTCGTACTTACCCATTGTAAGTTACTTGACTTCTTTTACAGGAAAATAACATTTTATTTAGCTGAAAAAGTAATGGACTTTTTTTTAATCCATCCTTATTTCCCGCGTACCAACATACAAGCGAACCTCTACACGAAATTACTGCTCTTCACGTCTCCATAAACACCTCGAAGTAAACGAACGTGATACTTCAGCCTACTAGTGATCACGGCTGCTGCAATGTGGCAAAAAAATCTTTTTTTTTTTATATTAAAACCGACAAGCGGGCATGCGTTGCACCTGATGGTAAGTGATCACCGCCGCCCATGGACAACTACAGCACCAATGGGACTGCTAGCGCGTTGCCGGCCTTGCAAGAAATGGTACACTCGCCTCTTAAAGGTAGCCATGTCATAGCCAGTTGGAAAAACCCCAGCCGCCAGCCCATTCCAGATTTTGCACGTACGGGGCAAGAAAGACCGCTTGAATCGCACGGTGTTGGAGCACCAACTATCGAGGTGATGTTGGTGGAAACTAGTCGTCGAGATCATTTTGAACATTGTCATGCGTGGTGGCTTCGTTGGGTAGTCATTATGACACTAATAACCCGTCTCTCTACTGTCTACCTTAAAGGTTACCACAGAGTAAACATAAACATGCCCTTATCCTCTAAAAACATATTGTACCGACAAGCTTCCGCGTCCCCAAACCGCCGCGGGCTACATACCCATAAAAAAGACATTAAGTCTCAGCTAAGGAGTACCTTTAAACTTCAGCCAGTCAATGCTTAGATTTATTCCAGTAAGTTAAACCGGCATTAGCGAAATCTCATTAACTCGGGGTATCAGATGTTCAGGAATCTATTACACGGGCGAACACCGCTCGCGATTAGCGGCACTCGATTCGGAAATTGGGCGATGTTCCAGGGGGGCTACTCCGAATTTCCAAATTCCTATGTTCGTATTCCCTTTCACTCTAGCATTAATGACCATTGGTGCGAGCGAAACGGCATGAAAGGATTTTTGAACTTTAAGTTCAGATTAGGACAGGGCTGGTCGGTTTGGAAGTTTATGGAAATAGTGGAGCACAGTTGAAATTTTAAGCGCTGCTTTAACGGGCGATAAACGTGTTTATTTACGTCGACGATTTGGTTGTGATGCGTTTGTTGAGAAATAGTTTCCGAAGCGTAGAAATATAGCTCCGTTTCAAAATTGAATAAATACATCACTATATTATTATAAAACAAAGGCCTCCGCCGCGTCTGTCTGTCCATTTTCAAATAACTCAGTCGGACTGTTTTTATAAATAAATAGAGTAATTCACGAGGAAGTTTTAAGTATAATACCTAATTTGTCCAGGTATTGTGAAAATTGGCTGAAACATAACGATAACTCATGGAAGTGTCGGGAAAATTCAACCTGCCTTGGATACATAATTCTGCGCGGACGAAGTCACGGGAAACACTTTTAAGTGAAGGAAGCCGAGTGAACGAAAAAAATGGTTGGTGGTTCTCTGAAACAACCAATGTCAACCTTTGGGCGGGTGTGTCAGATGACTCTTCATACTTAAGATGCCATAGAGCCATAGCTCAGATAAATCTGAATGAGCTTCGCAATATCCTCTGGATTCGCATTTAGTCGTTTGCCCGACATCATTAGAATACCGGTTTAAATACGGCAATAAATCTGAAAACCGACTCAAAAAGTGGTCTTATGAAGATTTATTTTACGTTCACGACAGGTACTTAAATTTTCCACTCGCTTAAAAATAAATGAGTTCCTATCTTAGTCCTAATAATATTAGAAAATGCGAAAGTTTATGTGTACGTTACTCTTAGCAGGTATACTTATTACTAAACCGCGATGAGAATAGAATTGGAAGATCTGTCATTTCATTATACAATTTGCCGTAAGTATATTATTATACTAATATACCTACTAATATTATAAACAGGTAAAGTTTCTGAGTTTGTGAGGTTGTAGGGGGTAATATCTGGAACTACTGAACCGATTTTGACGGAAAACATTGTAGGTATGGAAATTACGAACTTCGACTCCGAAAGCCCTTCGGGCTTCTACTAGAGCCTCGATCGTAATTCTCTCCTTATCGCCCTTAATACACAATGTACTATTACCCGTCCAAAAAAGTGCTCAACGCCGCTAAAGAAGTTTTCCCTTCAAAATCCTCGACATCGGTGAGTTTCATCGAACTTTACTATACTTCGTATCTCGGTCCAGGCTTGATCACGAGTGCACATTCGATACACTCAGCCCTCGATCAATCATCGAAGTGATTGGATAACGATATTAAACGGCCTTACATAGGCGGGAGCAGAAAATGGAGCCAGGGCTTTTATAACAGTCGACTTCATGCCTACGACCAATGAGTAAGTACTGTGTTAGCTACTTTATTTACTCAGACAATTCATATTGAAAAATGGTTTCAGCTCGTGAGTTACAATGGAAAGAAATTTATGCTAAAAACATATCTGAATTCTGAGGAAAACACAATTTTTAAAAGACTTCAAAAAATAGCTTCTCAATTAGTCGCGTAGTTAATCTTTGGGCGTTTCTATAAACGGATATAAATCAGGCAAAAGGGCAAAAAGTTTTGTCTTGTTTGTTTTTAAAACAAGATTTTTTTTTCAAAACTTACGTAAAAGAATTTGTAATTACCAAACTTGAAGTGGATCAAATTAAACCTGAAAAAATTAATTTGTACAACTCACCGACAGCAACAAAACAGGTGAAAATTAGTAAGAATTCTAATTTTAACGATACCTTGTAGGTGCAATGTTTCTGAACTCATCAGCTAAGAGCTTAATTTAAGTTTTAAGTCAACCCTTTATTAAACTTTATAACGCGGTATGAGGAACATGTTGCAAGAGTAAAATAGCGTATCCACTCAACACAGGCCCGAACTTTGAAAGCACATGACTCGAAAGTGCTATTAGGAAGTGTGAAAAATATTCGAGCAGCGCAGAAGAAAGTCACAGTTTTTATTAATCTCATCTACCAGTCTACAATTTTTTTCGTGCTGTAATTTTGTAGCAATTTACACATTTTTACCACTTTCGAGTGGTATTTTCACATTATGTTAAAAAAATCCGGGGTCAGACCGAAGTCACCTAAAATATAAAAATCTTATTTAAGACTGGAATAAAAAATTATATATCTTCGTGAAATGAATAACATTTAGTACTGGCTACTAAAGCATTAATGGAACCTTTTTAAACCACAAGCGTTACAACGGTTTCGTTTTATTCATTTCAATATATGAGTAGGTAATTCAGGGCTGAAACGCGTCGTGGTAAACGTAGCGGAGACGTATCCAATAAAACCACAAAAGAAGCATTTAAATTACACGAAAACGATCGGTACAACAACAATCTTACTAACATTATGAGGGCGAACTATGAATGAATTAGAATAGAACAAGATGTATGCATGTTTTTTTTTCACTTTCACGCAAAATATGTGAATGTTATGTGGATGAGATTTGGCTACCGATTTTTATAACGTAATCAACACAGAATAATAATTGTCCCGAAAAATTGCTTAATTCCTGCGCGTGATAGCAGTAAACGAATTTAAACATAGAAATAAAAATATCTTGCATTAATAGTGATGTGCACTTGGAATATCTGTGTTGACTTGACATATTTACCTACAGTCTGTTTCATTTAAGAAGGTATGTGTTGGCGATGTAAATAGGTCTTTTATATTTCTGTTATTGTCTTTTATTCTTTTATTTGAAGTTGCTTTTTTAACATGTTTTTTCTTAAGTCACTGTCTGTCTGTCTTAATACATTTGTCACGTCAGCAAGCTGCTTTGGTTTTACTTCTGCTCCTTTTTCTGCTAAAAGCTATCGAATCCTTTATAGTATGGCTGGCTCATTCACTTTGACAAATCTAGAGGTGTGGCTTCATTGTGACATCCTGCGCATTTAATATGAAAAGGAATATAATTCATGTATGTATGTATGTATGTAAACTCTTTATTGTGCAAAATAAACACGACAAAATACAATTGACAAACACTGAGATACATGCACAAAGGCGGACTTATCCCTCATTCATTTCATAAACAGTTAAAAACATTCCTAGTGAATAAATGCTACTGTTTAAACGAGTTTTTTGACGAAGATTGTTAGAACAGTAATATTATTAAATGTATTCTCCAGATTTAAAATATTTATGTTGCTATGCCCTTGCGGGGTGTCACATCTGTACTACTTTATGATTATGATTTCCACCTTTATACTGTAATGTGACTTGCAATAAACGATTCTATTCTATTCTAATAAATAATGGTTCGTACATTTTATATACTGATTATAACTGCATTGGTTCATAATTTATCGTTTCATGGGTTAGCTTATTACCATGACTCCCATTACCACTTAACCGAGCGCCTCCGCGCAACTGTTACCGACGTTACCAAAAGAATAAATTGCGTCATTTGTCAGAGCTTTAGGTATAGGTACGTCTCTTGTGATACAAGGGCAGGCTAAATGAGGAATTATTCAGAGAGTAGGCTCCGTTCTCTCATTAAAACAGAGATGTGCCGTCAGCAACGAATTATATTACGTCTCCGTTTTTTAGAGTATCCCGAGCACCGGCGGGATTGAAAACGGGACGAGTGGCTGGATATTGGCTAACTGAATATATGGCCATCTATCTATCTCTCTTCTATAATATAAAAATCTATAATATAAAAATGAATCGCAAAATGTGTTGCTAAGCGCAAATCTCGAGATTATTCTTAAATTACAAGCACGCACTGTTGTCTAAGCAATGTAGGTGTGTTCCTAACGTCAAAGAGTCAATTTGCACTGTATTACCGCTGCACAAAGTTCAAATTCTATCAAAACAGTATGCGTGCCACATTCCAAATCTTTTTGACAGAGCGAAGTCTGTCAGGTCCGCTAGTTATTCCATAAATATTTTTTTTTTCAGTTATTGTTATAAAATACACTTGTGCGGAGAAAGAAACTGAATCGCGTGTATACCACCGTGGAACCTTTTCACTGAAAAGTCATAACAACTTACCATACACCCGCCAAAGAAATTATAGCGAAATCGTATGGGATAAGGTTCCACAGAAGCACTTGATTCAGTTTCATGGACCATGCTTAAACGGTGATCGACACAAGTGGTGCTTCACTTGGCTGATGTGTTGGATTATCATTTAACGGCCAGTTACCATCACTACATATTACAAAACAAAATCCTCCGCCTCGTCTGTGTAATAATAAGTAAAAATACTAAACAGTTTCTCATGCGATTTTTGACATAGATAGAGTGATTCACGAAGAAGGTTTACATATATCATTTTTCAACGGTTTTTGTAAATTGGCTGAAATATGTCTATAACTGTAGCAATGCCATGTTACTATGTACGTTGCAATCGTGCGACGCCGGGGTGAGTCGCTAGTTTAGGTACAACTGTCTGTGGTGTTGTCGCTAGTTGTCTGTTGCGGTTCTGTTTATACCTAAGTGTGTCGATAGAAGCAGAGCTCTTGTAAATTTTATAAATAGGGGTCATCCCTTAAGAATATAATTCCAACCTAAATGTCGCTAGAAAGTACACATATGGGGGGCTAGCACCAGTAACAGACTTCTTTTAAAGATAATATGGTTATAAAATGACTGTTGTAAAATAGATTACTAATATCCCTTCGTTTCTTTTAAATAAGAATTATTGTGCATTATTAAGCCCTTGTCCATTGCGGGTGCCGTCATCCTATATCCCTGCCTTTTACTTACCTCGCCATGTTTAATCCCCGTTGATTCTAAAACACGATGATAGGTGTCGTATAAAAACCGCCAGAATTAGGTTGAAAGCCCTTTATTGAGATGTAGGTAGACAGCCGTTGAGGTTCACACTGCGGACGAAAAAGAGTGTTTATCCTTATTTGATTATGTTAATGTTTTGTTAAAATTAGAGGTGAGATATCGCGTCAGAAATATGGTATAAAATAACACAATGATTTTTAATTTACGATCCAATTAATTTTATAAATTTGAATGTACGGACGTATACCTACGGTCAAGTGCAAAAATAAGTATCGATACGAACTTCTCAAAAATATGTCCCACGACCTTATTACGCCGGTGTATGAGTGTATGGTACTTATTTGTGAAACTTTGACTAGATACATATTATTACACTTGGCTGTACCTATGTGTTTAAATGGGCATATTAACTATGTCTGATACTCTTTCACATTTAATTTTAAATGGCTGGAGGAATAGCTGGATTTCAAAAGTAATACATTATCCAGTCTACTTAAATACTTACTTCTTGCTTAGTCTACAAATTTGTCATTTTGAACAAGAGTTGTTTAGGCGAGGTAAATTAATATCGCGATGAAATTCGACACATTCAGAACACGTAAACATAATGTATACAAGTAAACAGGTAATGGGAATACTAAGAACTTTTTTTACCCTTAACTCCGTCAACCCCGTAAGGGATACGTGGTCATCCTACTAATATTATTATAAGTTTGTGAGTATGTTTGGATGTTTGTTACTCTTTCACGCCAGAACGGCTGGACAGATCTGGATGAAATTTGGAACATAGCTAGATTATAGTCTGGAATAACACATAGGCTACTTTTCCCGAAAAATTGCGTAATTCCTGCGGTATAGTGATAAAGGAATTCTATGCAGACGAAGTTGCGGGCAACAGCTAGTTATGTAGGTATATATCTTTTTTACATATGTGTGTATGTATGTTATTGAATAAAGTTACTTTTTTGCCCAAAATGAATCGTTATTTACAAGAATTGTAAATACAAATCGTAATAAGCACACGGTCGCCTCAAGTTCGCAGTCCATACTTCACAGCGACCAAAGTCCGCGAGTATGGAGAGGCAGGGTTGTCTGCTGTAAAAAACCTGCTCGAAACCTAATCTTTTAAATGCCATGGAAAAATCTATGGTGAAATCTGCTCAATAGTAAAGTTTGCTAGACGTAACAAAGGCGTTTTTACCATGCAGTTTTTTTTAACCTAAAGCCAACGGGAGATTTTAAAAAGTATTAACATACTTACATAAGTCAGTCTTGATCCCTTACGGGGTAGATATAGCCTAGGGTAACAAGACCCAAAGGCCACGCTTAACATGACTGTGGGCGTATAGGTGGAAAAGGAATCAAAATAGTGATGGGTTGCTAGCATCGCCTATAACTTGATTTCTAAGTTTTTTGCCCATTCCCTTGATGGGCTTTTACCATCTGCGCGGAAAGAGAAGCAGCTGGTACATTCTATGGTTTTTCTTTGCTCCTATACCAGCATGGAAGTAAATTTGTATGTAAGAAATATTACTAGTTTAATAATTATGAGATTTACTACCGACAATGTTTCCGTGAAAGAAAATACCAAAAAAAATGTACCAATAACTGAATAAAACACGTTATTATTTACCACTTGCAAATATTTTTAGATGTATTAAAATAGACGCGAGAAAAAACCGTCAAAACAATCGACGTCTCACTGCCTTGGACACGTAAAATGGGAACTTTAAAGTCCACCAATCGGCAGCCCTGGGGCTAAATCCGAAAAAGGTCAACTAAGACAGATAGCGGCCACGGCTGAATTGTGAACAAATAAAGCCCTCCCAAAGAAAAACAGCCCTAGAATAAGGCTCAAAAGAGCCTAAATATCCCCGTGCCCTGCGGTTTGCCCACGGGACCCTAATCTATTCCCGGTATTCTCTGGTACTCTCGTCCGAACAGGCCAATTTGTCCCCAATTATTTCGAACCAGACTCTGTTTGATCTAATCAGAGATTAATTAAAATCAAATTTGATTTCACGGTACAATTAATATTGCTTTAGATTGTTAAGAATTCATTAAATCGTCTCGGATGAAATTGAGACCTAAATTTGTAATGTTTTCTTTGCTTGTACCTGCGAGTATTATTGTTCCACCGACGCTCTCACATGGCAACATTCAAAGGATGCAATTCCTTTTTCAAACAATATCAAAGAAAAAGAGAAGATTTTCATTGCGATTTTGATATTTGCTACTTCACTTGCTATTTAACTTTAACCGATTTGTAAACTAATTTGAAATCGGTTAATGCTTCTGTTTACAAAAAAAATAGAATATACAAGCTGCTACAAAAACATATGCGGATATTTTCAGGGTCGATTGTTTGCATCGTTGTTAGTCAGTTTGAAGCATACTTAATTAATTAACATAATTTTGAAAATCAAACCAGCCGCCCACATTCTTCCAAATTAATACGCGAAACAAACATAGACGTAGCCTAGTGTATAATGGATAATCAGTGCAATGAACTCGTGTGCTTTTAACTGTTTTTATGTTACACAAAACCTTACTTAATAAAACACAATCCGTATTGAAAATGAAAATGAAAATTTATTTTTGCAAATTGGCCGCCAAGGGCTCTTTTACAAACTACCAGCACATTTGGAAAGACCATCATTGCCAAGAAGAATGCGCCGCAAGAAACTTGGTAGCAACTCATTTTTTCAAAATAAAATACAGTATGAATACTTAAATTCTACTTACATTAAATACATTTATATAAGGGATGTATAAGGTCCCCGAGCCTTAAATTATATTAATCTATAAATAGTAGAAATGTATAAAGTCTCTACTGGTCAGAATAAAAAAACAAAAAATAATAATAATAATAGTAAGTTCAGTGGAGGTGTAAAACGCCTCCACCGTCAAATTGCAATTGTTACATCTTATTTAACTAACGGCATTCGCCACCCCTGGCAAAGGAAACATAGCTATTCAGCGCTACCAGAGCAGAGCTACCAAGGCACCGGACATCTTTAACTCGATCCTAACAAGCACCAAGTCCTCAAACATTCACGAGCTCTCGTCACTCGAAGTAAGTAGCAACGGCCGACCTCGAGAGACGTCGACATTGTAATCCATTAGATAGTTGCATCTTGCATCTAACCACGAACTGGCTTCGCGCTGGCTCAGGTTAAACTAGTACGTGACATACAACACTCATCACAGGAGGTCACGCATTTTTCCCTCTAATAAAAACATAATCTATTAGATTAGAGTAATAAGAGCTATCCAATTGTGGCAACACATCTCAGTCTTTTTCGACTTATACCACACTAACCCAAAATTTTCCGGATTGTTTTTCTTTTATCTCGTAATAAAAGGAACCCATTTATTTAGTAATTTGGATTTAGCTTATGATTTACTTTTTAGTTTTTATTAAAATTAATCGGGTTTTATTCAAAACGCCACACAACGACTAAACATTAACTATCCGTATCGATCATAATAACTGTTTACTCAACTTTATAAACCCTTTGTTTTTGCCCTTTTGACCTTCGGCTGGCCAATTAGAGTGCAGTAATCGCCAATTTCGGCTTGGCGTAATTTTATTCCATTTGAGTTGCATGACGTATCCACTCTATTAAGTTGCTTGCTCAATGGATAAAAAACTATGGCTTCTATGAGAGACAATAGTCAGTAAAGATCACCATTATACAAGGTGCTCTGGAATAATTCAGATACCTGCGCTAATTTAATGGAACACTCCTTTTTACATTTTTATCGTAAATTCTAATTCGAAATTAAATCACCCTTTGACGCCGTACGCGTTATGTTTGAGAATTGGAACGTTATATTTTATCGACTATTCCAGTTATCGATAAATATATTCTGTTATATTATGTTTTTTAACTATAATATTTGACTTCTTTGGTTAGCGAGTTGCATGGAATTGGAACTATCAGTATGATATGAATTAATTTGTTTTTTTTCCTTAAAGTATATTGTTTTGCTGTTAATTTTTTGCATGTGGATTTAAAGTATCTTTATTATTAAAAAAAACGAAGATGCGCTTCATAATATATAACTTATCGATAGTCGATAAAATTCTACGCTGTAACTCTATTGACTTATGGTTTTTGTCATAAAATTCCGCCCTCATGATTTTATCAGTATATGGGCAGTTCTCCGGAGTGGCATTTTTACGTGTCCGGGGCAAAAAATAATAGATTTCGTCGCTAGATAATACTGAAAAAAATCAGACATATACTTTAGGCTCAGTTCCGCTTAGAGAACTATTAAAATACTCCATAGTTATTTACACCTCTGAAGAAAAAAATATTACATTTGAAAATTGACATTCGGTGGTAGTGTCCCCTACGCAGATGAGCGGAGAAAAAAAATTATATCTTAAGATACGAATTTTATTTCCAGGTCTCAAATGGGTTCCTATATACAAAACTTGTTTATAACTCATATAATACACACAAATAAAAAATATCATTTAAATTCATTCAATTAAAACAATTTTTCGCCATGTCCGAGGGTAACGTCTGAACTCGGTGGAGTTTACGAAACGCGCCGGCATCCTAACAAAGAAACATACCAGAAATCTCGCTACGCGCGTGTAGGTAGCCTCAGATGTGCCGTGTTTGCTGGCGAGAGTGGAAGTCGATTCACAACTCAGCACCAAATTTTTCGAGGTAATATTCGTCGTTCGGTGGGTTTGGTTTCGTGTTTTGTTGAATTCGGTGAAGCAATAAATTTTTTCAGTGTTAATTCTATTGGTAGTTTGATAGTAAGTAAGTCATCTCTAGGGGTATGTGATTTCATTATTAAGTGACTCTTGTAAGTACTATTCCTATATTTTCTGTTATTTGGAAAAAACGTTTAATTTTGAATTCGGTGGCAATGATCTCCGTGGATTCGGTGGGGTTTTGGGCCACCGAAATCAAGAAAACTGCCACTGAAATCAAAATTTATTTTAGAAAAACGTTAAAGTATTCTTTATTTTTGCACGAATACTTATTGCACGCACATAATAAAATTAAAGAAGTATGTCTGTCCATCTCTAAGTCAAGTTTTCGCTTGTTTACGCTTTTTAAACGGTTGAATCGATTTATATGAAAATTAATATAGTATGTGCTCCAGAAAGATTAAAATATACGTTTCATCCCAGAAAAAAAAAAAGTTAACGCTGACGTAGTCACAGATAAAGACAATTCATTAAAATTACATTAAAGCTGCATTTTTTCTTAAATAATGTAAGTAAAAATCTTAGTACTATCGAAATAATTAAATTCTGTAGTATAGTTCAAGTGCTAGTAGAGATATAAAACTAATTCTCATTGCGTTTTTTAGATACAAAAATGGCAAAATTGACGAAAGAGGAAAAATTAGAAAAAAAAGCTAGCTGAGCAGGCTCGAAAAGCAAAGATAAAAAGTGATCCAGAACTCTACGAGGCATACAAAGCGAAAAATAGGGAAAGATATCCCAGACGAGATGAAAGAAATTTTACGATTATTTTTAAATATTCCCTTTAACCGAAGACTGATTACCATTATGAGTATCGAAGTGCCTAGATAGGACAGACGAATTATTTTCTTTTGAAGAAAAGTTGAGATTTTAATTATTCCAGCATTTTAACTGATTATTGTGGAATTTTGTTATCCTAATTCTTAAATTTCTTTAAATGTCTTTTTATTGTTTGAAACTATGGTGCAATGAGAGACTTCAAAAATCATTATTCTTTACTTATCTCTTACTTATTTAGTTACTCTGGCACATTGAAAGCTGGAGGCATTTAAGCAAGTTAAGTAAGAATGTGTTTTTTGAAACCATCCCAATTTTCGCAATTATGTAAGAATTACTGTTTTATTTTTTTAATATAATTTTTTGTAATTAAAGCGTGTTTGGTATAATTAAAATGCGTTTTATTATTATCAAGTTGATTTCAGTGGCACTGTCTTTTGAATTTTGATTTCGGTGAGTATGTTTGATTTCGGTGATTGTTTAAATTTAAATATCTTACTAACTAACAGGTTTACTAGAAGGCCTTTAGTACCAATATTTTTTAAATTTAGGCCTGTATTTAGATCTTGAGGTGATACAATAAAAAAGTCAGTAGAAAAATTTGCCACCGAAGTCACCTAAAACAGCTTGTCTCGGAGAACTGCCCATATAGGCCCAAAGAAATATCATTAAATTCCATGCCATAATGAGAACTGACTAAAAGTCGTCAGCCCAGTGCCACAATAAGACTTGCAAATTATCTTGCAAGTTTAGACTTCAGAAAAATCGGTCCAGATGCCCGCTCTTGTTCTCTGGTGCTCTTAAATCGCTCGCTGACCTCAACGGTAACAACTTCATGTATCAGCATTTATGTAGCGCACGTTTGTATTTTTATTTCAGCATTTCGAAGTCATCTGTTTTAAACGCTTTACGGCATTGTAAATAAATAAATAATAGTGTACTAAACGTAAAGCAATAAATAAGCAAAAAGTTTGAAAAAAGGTCCTATATAATTTCCAGGTCACTCCCCTCCCAGCACTCAGCATCTTTAACAAAGTGCGCCACATAGACCTAACCTAATTTTTCTAAGTAGGTACTGTTTTATATAAAGAATAGTCAAGCTTTTTTTAATAATAATACCTTCATCTTAGAAACAAACTTATGTAATAATAAATCTACCAATTGTCATCTTTTGAAAGACTATTCTACGAAGTAAACTTCATTGAATAAATTTTCTTTAAAATATGTTTCATTGAAATGAAAATATTGGATTTAAAATTCTAGTAGTTGCATATTCTTTGAAAAAAATTCTATGAAATGAAATTATGTGAAGATTTTGTCTACAAAATAAGGGGACACCGTAAAAAATACCTCCACGCATAAAAGACGATATAGTTTAAGAAACCACCCTTAAAAAGTAAAATAAAAAAGTAATTCAATTATATGCCAAAAATGCATAACATAAACCTTTTGCTATGTTTGCAAATCGGTCCATCAGTTTGAGACGTACGATGCCACAGACAGACACACACACACACAAACACTGAGACAATGACGTGAAACTTACACCTTTTTTACGTCGGGGATACAAACGCGACCATCAAAAAATTACAATACAATTTATGTTCCTCTCAAGTTGTATACTCTCACAAGCACATAGAATTCGGAAACGACCACACCCTGATTATTCTCAGACCCTATCCCCTAACTACACAATATGGGTGTATCTACAAAAAGTTGCAGTGATTAACGAGCGGGGTAATTTGCGCCGCGACCGGACAAGACACGCGGACACCCGGACATTAGTCCGGACGTGACGAGGTGAGGCACCGGCGCCGGACACGGGGAGATTAGATCACGGCGTGCTCGCCAAAATAACCAGTTAGTGTAGATTAATAAAAAGTAAACATAAGTCAGAAATAAACGTCAGTGAACGAAAAACAGGTATAAATAGGGATAAGTTCGACTTTGTACTGAAATTTAATATTTTTTTTCTTCATGTGATCTGTGTCTGTTTCTTTATATTTGTACGATAAAGCATTTACTTGCATACATACATTCATCATAACCTAGTGATGGGTTCTCCGCGACTCCGCCTGCGGAGAATTCGGTCATCGCCCTTGGGAACTACCTATGTGATTTTCCGGGATAAAAACTATCCTATGTCCTTCTCCGGGACTAAAACTATCTGTATACCAAATTTCAACTAAATCGGTTTAGCCGTTTTAGCGTCAAAAGGTAACAGACAGACAGACAGACAGACAGGCAGACAGAGATAATTTCGCATTTAAGTATAACATTAGTAGGGATCCCAAAGATTTTCGCCCATTTTCCCTCGATGGGCTAGCCTGGTAAAAGCTTTTACCATCTGCGTGGACAGAGAAGCAACTAGAACATTCTATGTTATTTCTTTGTTGCCAGACCAGTATGAAAGTAATAATTTCATCAAATTAAAGAAAAAGAAGTTTGCGACCCACAGTCCTTGCTTAATCCTAATATTATAAATGCGAACGTTTGTGAGGATGTGAAGATGTGATTGAGTGTGTATGTTTGTCCCTTCCTCACGCTGGAACAACTGGGCGGATTTAGATAAAAATTGGAATGAAGATAGCTAGTACCCTAGATTAAAACATAGGCTACTTTTTATCCCAGCAAATTGCACAGTTCCCGCGGGATAGCGATAAACATGTCGAAGGTCTTCGCTGCCTAGACTCGCTACGCAAACAATTTAAATAGTCTAATTGTACTGGTACGCGGACGAAGTCGCCGGCAGAAGCTAGTTAGTCATATTTGTAAAAAACAAATTGAAACATGATCGTAATTCCCACGAACGTACGCTGAAGGCATATCATTTCGAAATCACGACGCTTAAGTAAACCAACATGGTGTACGCGTATTTGATCTCCACTCAAATTTTGAGGCCCTTCAAATTGGCTCAACACATTATTAGATTGGTTCACGCGACGCAAACGCGGGCCCGTGGTGAAACGAAGCCGAACGCAAATAACTTATTAGCCTTTGAAGCTACGATTCAATTCACCAATCGCTCTTGTCACTCGGAAGTTCCCCTAAATTTACGTAAACACCACAATCACATCGTCAAAAGGCTGGCGAAGGCAACCCCAATTCAAATAGCGAAACTATTTAAAAACACAAAACAAAATGCGTAACGTTCATTTGGACAAAAACTTTGCTCGTGAATACATTAATTTGGAGAGGGACTAGAACAAAAATTCACGCTTTTGTGTACAGGGAAACCTTAGCGTTATAATTTTTGAGGAAAACAGAAGTCATTGTGTTTCGGCCGTCCCCCGGCGCGGCCGTTTGTGAATAAATCACTTACGCCGCTGCCGCTGAGCACCTATATAAAGTAATAACTACATGATTAATAAAATAAAGCCGCTTAAGCGAGGTATTACTGGTGAAACGTTACGTTTAATGGCTTCACGGCTTAATTTCAAGAGGAAATGTAGCAATTATAAACAAACACTTTCATAAGGAAGCGAGCGCGCTTGTCAAGCTATTACGCCTTTTGTACTTCGTTAGCTCCTTTCGTGTTCATACAATTGAAATAATTAATTAGAATTAACAAGTGAAAACGATTATATAGGTGCTCGAGTTAAGTATCTAATAGAACAAGGCCAGACCATCCTAAATTAAGATGAAACAATGAATATTAAACTAGCACATTTTCTACAACTTATCCCTACTGTACGGCTTAGCATGAATATCATCGTATATACCATCATATATATCATCGTAGTTACCACGATCTGGCTAAGTATTGGTGTGTAATCCATTTAATTAGACAGTTAATGAGATTGAAAGAAATTTGCTCTAAAATCAACTATGTTCCAGCTCATCTATATAAATCGTTTGTCTCGCTAAAACTCGAGAATGGCTGTACCGAATAGAATAATTTTGGTTTTGAACCATTTGTGAAAGTCCAGGGAAGGTTTAAACGCTAAAAAAACATAAAAAAAAAACATGGACGGGGCGAAGCCGCGGGCTAGTAATTAATAAAAAGTAAAGACGGGAGTTCTACCGACAACAAATGAGACCGGTTCCTATCTCGCCTTGCGCGCGTAGTTCAACTAGTTTTTTGACAAAGTTAGCTTGCACACAATGCGCGCGCAACTACCTACTTACAGATACACGGCGATGCTTACTTTAAACCGGCCTCAACTTTAAACTCCGCCTTTACACTGCATTTGGTCTGAGTCTCTTGAAACATCGTTTTAATATCATTTTGATCAAGACGGTGCTAGAGTTCTAAACACACACAAACCCGTATACATATCTCGATTTAATAAAAACTCTCACAACCTAGACCGATTCCGGATAAAAGATGATTGAATAAAAATCAGTGAATTCTGAACAATCCTCTACAAGTCGTACTTAAACTCTGCATCCTCCAAAAGGGTTACACTTTGCTGTAGTGATATGGCAGCATTATCCATGTAACCTATGCAGGACAGCAATTACATTAACATAGAGACGCGGATCCCCAGTTGGGCATAAGGGAGGCCAAACTTTAAGGGTCGGATTAAAAAGGCGAAGGCACAACAAATATTGGCCCAGCCAACTTTGGGGACCATCGCAAACAGGAGGTTTAGGAGATCAGTACACACGGCACGATATGCGTGTGATAGTATTGCGAGGCTGCGTACACACGAGATCCCAATTTAGGTTCGAAAGTGATGTACTTACAAGAACTGTATACATATACACAGCGGGTTGATAAAAAATACGCGTGACCCACAATCTAGCTCTGGAAATGAAGGATTAAAAGCCCAGTTCATAATAATATAGGAATTACTTTAGAATACACCTTACGATGAAGAAATGCTTTTCGGTCATCTAGATATCTGAGTGTCGCGGCAGTAAACAACAGAAAGAAAACGAAGACAAGATAGTTATTCACCTTCAGTCATAATCTACTCAAAATTACTACTCAATTAATAAAAGCCAAACTTTAAAAGTCGATTACCATTCCAACTATAAATATAAGAACTTTGCAACATCAAGATCCGTCGGGAACGGCAAACTCCATAACAACTTATTTCATCTCGAAATTAAAGTTGGCAAAATATAACTCAATTCGTCTTACATATTCATCCATTCTTTAACAAGTTGAAACTTGTCCATTAAGAATATTAACGGGAAAGTTCCGTTTATAAACTAGTCCGGAGTTGGGAGATTTTCAATTTATTGAAGTACCGAAGTATCCACTAATTGATTTGTGAACCGAGTTTACCGTAGTAATTAGGGAAGCTAGCAAAACATCCACTTCGTGCCCCAAGTTGTTTTGCTATCTCTACGGCAATAAGCAGTATCTATTTATACATAGTAGCCGCCTAAAATAATCAATTAATGTTTGCAAAGTTCCTTACTCTATCACAATCTTTATATCCATGTTATAGGATGACTGCACCAGCCTAAGCGTCCTCCATAACTCTTATTCACGTTATAACAATATACAAAACCAAACAAGTGATTTCGTAACTGCCTCAAATTTGTAGAGTTACGAACAAAGCGCAACTCAAATCCAATAGGTACACGTTACGAGCCCGAATTTTGCTGTGCTTTAAAAAGTGGGGCCTCTTTATCGACATTAGATACCGAGGCCTTGGTTGTAAATATACTCGCCAAAATGACTAAATATTTACAACCAAATCAATGTATTAAAATTGGAACACAAACAAAAAGCAAATCACCAACTCGCATCATGAAAATTAAATATCCATAATCCGTGAGCAATTTGTGGATGAGTGACACGTAGATCCCAAAAATAATGTCATCCCGTTTCCGTATCCGTTCGATTATCGGTATCGTTATAGGGGAATTCAATAAAAAATCATTGTTGCCAACCTTAGGGACCTTTTTCTGATTCCGTGCCCGATACGGCCTGTTCGGGATATTAATAAATGATAAAAATATCTGTGATCAATTTGAAAAAGGTTGGTCGCTTAACGGACAATGTCCATTTGTTACGTCCAAACAGTTGTTTATGAAGCGGTTATTTTTTTATCACGAAGTAAACCAGGCTTCATACTTTCTGAAACGGAATGGACGCTAAAAAAATATGCTGGTCTTTAGTCACCTCACTACACTATACATACACTGTTTTTTTTATTTCATTTCAGGTAGCGATGAATGCTTACGCTCGTTGGCTGTACGGTTTTTTGTTATTAAATGAAATACATGTTTTATTCTGTTCTGATGGCTCTTACGTAAGTTTCGTCAAAATCGGTAAAACCGGTTTTGAGATATAAAACTTTATAAAGAAAATGTTGGAGCATTATTGAATATAAGTAGGAACCTAACCTACCCAATCTAAGTTGTTTTTATCTGAAACTTCCAAGTTTTTTTCGAATTGCGATAGCGGCTGAATTAAACAATGTTCACATACATTATTAATACGGAATTGGGGTTCCATAGTGACTTCTTCAGTGTCCAAGATAGCCCGGTATATTTATCTCACTGCTGGGCGCAGTCTTTAGCACACACTCACAAATCATGTCTCTATCCCTTACGGGGTAGACAGAGCTCAAGGCAACAAGACCTAAAGGCCACGTTTGGCCGTGCTATGGGCGTACAGGTGGAAAGGGGAATCAAAATAGTGATGGGTTGCTAGCCGCATCGCCCTTAACAAGATTCCTATAGGAGTCTTACAATAAATGGGAACTTGACATGTGTGCACGTGCCATGTACAACATGGTGTGTACCATGTGTGTAGGTAGTGAACTCTTTCAGACCGATGGTTTCCCTTTTCTTGAACAGCATGAGAACTAACCGTAGTTGCCAATTTGTCATCACAAAACGTATACGTCTCTCCTTAACGAACTTGATCATTAATAAGGCACATAGTTACCAACTTACAATGACTCCTTCCAATGCCTTAACTATGTGTTAGTCTACACTGTAGCAATCGATTGCACTGTTGCATGTGTTTGAAGACTCTTAAAGCCAAACGACTTCCAAGAAACCGGGCTTTGTCTCTGAGTGGAACTTTTTACAACCGAGTGGTGACAAAGTGGCCTTATGTATTCCAGCATGCTTTACTTCTTTTGTAGAGTAACACAGAGGACAAGGTGACAGCAGACTTACAAAAAAAAAGTAGCCTTTGAATAGTTCACAGTCTGCTCGCTGCTAACTATTTTCCGCGACTTCGTTTATCGTTTTCGGAGATGATTAAAAGCTATCGCACACATAACCACTCGTCACCAGATCGGCGCCGCCTCACCTCATTGGTTCCTTCGAGGCGTCCGTTCGGGCTAATAAAGGTCACGTTTAGCATAGGTCTTTTTTTGTAACTGATTGACTTTATCATTCTATAGGTGAACCTTTTGTCCGTTTGTGGTGTTTATTATATAAAAAAGAAGTGACAGTTAAGAACTTGCTTAGTACGCTTCGGCCACAGTAGTTGTATGGGTATGCAGGACAAGATGAATATATTTATTGTACTATTATATTATACCAGTCTTTGACATTAATGGATGATAAAAGCGAACGAGGAAAACGGAAGCCGACATTAGAAGCCTGATGAGGGCGATGTCAATTCTTTATGTGGATCAGAATGATGGGGATGGTTTTAATCGGTTTAACCTTATTTTAACAAATGTACCGCACAAATTGGTACAAGGACGGATCCGGGTTTGGGGGGGGGGGGGGGGGCACAAGGATCGAAAAAGGTGCAAAACAAACAAAAATAACTGTTATAGACCGACCGCTAAAATGAGTCCGCGCCCAGTAGTGCGCCTGCCGCCCGCACCTCTCTCGGCCCCCGCGGTCGTCCCACCCCGTGCCCCTGCACCGCGCGAGTGAGGACTCATTTAGGCGGTCGGTTTATAGTAATAAACTTGAAGCATATACTGTACACAGTACACAAAAATACCGTCTGGGTGGCACGTGCATTTAATTCTCTTTTGAATTTAATTCAAGGTCTGTCTACCCCGTAAGGGAATAAAAACGTGATTTATGTATGTATGAATATGAATTTGTATGTATGAAAAGTATGAATAGCTATAAAAATTACTTAAGCCAGCAACCGGACCTGCTATTAATTCCCTCACAGCGTTAGTTTTACTTGGTTTTACGGCATTTTCATGGGCCAGGCAACTGCTGCAAAAGTTAATTTTGGCTAGGGCCACTTCAAGCGATTGCTTAGTTTCTGCTTATTGCCGAGGTTTCATTATCAAATTATTTAAATAATGCAAAAAAAAACACAGAATGTACCAGTAGCTTCACTTCCCGCGCTGATGGAAAAGCCCATCGAGGGAATGGGCGAATTTCATAGGAATCATGTTGTAGGCTAGCCGCATGGCTAGCAACAAATCACTATTTTGATTCCAATTTCAATCTAATTATACCTACGCCCACAGTGTCTTGCTAAACGTGGGCCGTAGGTCTTGTTACCTTAGGCTTTATCTACCCCGTAAGGGATAAAGACGTGATTTGTGTGTGTTAAAGAATGCGAGCAATTTTGTGGTGACTCACAAACGTAGGTATATAAACGTTACAAGTAGAAATAAATAGTTTTTGGGGTAGTTAGTGCAGCGCCACGTGTAAGGTGCGTTCGGATTGCTACCACCATCTCACTCACTAGACCTGCTGCCAAGCAGCACTGCTTGCGCTGCTGTGTTCCAGTATGCTTAGTGTAGGTTTTCGATCACAAAATACGTGTCGAGCGCGTTTGTGTTAAAATGACAAATACTATGAGAACAGTTTGTTGCCGTTTCGATCCGCTAGTGGCATTGCCAATTATTCCATAGTATTTGAGACGTTTACGTGAACGCGTTCTAGATTTATATTCGAAAACTTACACTAGAGACTCAGTATGTTTTCTTACATGTTAAAATAACTTTGCACTAGAATTAGAGAGTAACGTAAAGTAATACCTGAATACTTAGCCGCATGGATGATAGTAATCCTTCTTCGCAATTTTTTTTCTTATCACACATATAAATTTCACTTAGGTACACATACTTAATATATCACATATATTTACAATTTTTCAGATGTTTATTTCATCAAAAGTTTTAATATTTTCAACAGCCATGTACTATACGTAATTTCAAAAGGTCAAACAAATATCAAACCATACAGCAGATGATCAATTATCGCTTTTGTGTGTTTCGATGAACGAGTAATTTCCATTTTGTCGCATTTAAAATTATTGCCGCGAGACTCTGAATAATTTTCTCAAATTTTGCAAAGACATCTGACAGTGACAGGTGCCTTTAATGGAATTATCCTTTTTAAAGCATTTTCCGTTTTAGGCGTGAGGTCGACTTTTTAAATTGCCTTTGTCTCTGGTTATCCTCTTGGCCAATTTGTTGCCTTTTGATTTATTGGGGATTTTTGCGCAAAAACCCTTTTCCTGTTGATTAGATTCTTTAAGATATCAAATTAAAGAGCAAACGAAATACGTATTGTTCAGACGACATGTATTTTTGAAGTAATACAACAGTTGCTAGGTAACAAATCCTTTCTTAAAATCCCATCTCCTTTTTGATGCAACTGTTAGTTAAGGGGAGGTTCCTGCCAGTTTGCACAATTCCTGAAGCCGAGGTTTAAATAGAGGCTTCGTTAAGAAATCAGCCAGCTGGTCCTTTGTGGTTATTTTCTCAACCCTTAAATCATTGTCTATAACGCACTGCCTCACAAAGAAGTGCCTTATCTTTATATGCTTCGTCCGCTGGTGTGTTTCATATGGTGGATCATGAGCCAATCTTATTGCAGATTCGCTATCAATAAAGAGCTGAGGAATTATCTTCGTTCCATCAATTTCCATGAAGCCAATTATTCGTCTAATCCATATTATCTCCCTTGCGGCCTCGCTGGCAGCCATAATTTCAGCTTCTGTAGACGATATAGCGACAGTAGACTGACGCTTGCTTTGCCATGCTATAGCACCATTGGCGTAAAGGCATATCATGCCACTCGTTGAGCGTCCAGTATTGCTGTCTCCTCCATGATCAGCGTCACTGTAGCAACGTAAGCCTTGGAGCACAGTGGAAGGCTTGTAACTAATTCCGTAGTTTACGGTGCCCTTAATATAGCGCAAAATTCGTTTTACTCTCGCTACGTCTTCGGGTTTTGGATCATCAAGTTTTCGTGACACTATTCCGACAGCGAACGCAATGTCTGGTCTCGTGCCGACCATTAGGTAAGATAGTGCGCCAACAGCTTGACGATAAGGAAAGTTATGTCCTTCATCATTATCCTTTGTGGATAGCGCAGTATCTTTTACTATCGGAGTCGCAGCAGCTTTGCAGTCTTGCATCCCGAATCGTTCTAGTAGCCGTCTTGCATAACCTTTCTGGTCAATCTTGATTGTCCCATCACTTTTCCGTTCTATTTCTATTCCAAGAAAATAAGAGCCGCATTTCGTCGTTATTTTAAAACGTTGTCTCATCTCATTTAAAAACTTTGCAGTTTCTTCTGAGCTCGCAGATGCAATCAAACCGTCATCGACGTACAAAGCCATAATCAGCTTTTCTTTACCCTCTCCTCTTTTAAACAAGCATGGGTCGCTCTTACTTTGTTCGAAGCCAAGTTTAAGGATGTGCTCGGTTATTGTGGAATTCCAGCATCGAGGAGCTTGTTTAAGCCCATAAAGGCTCCGTTTAAGCTTACAAACTTTTCCATCATTGCTCGAGTATCCTTCAGGAGGTTTCATATAGATTTCTTCTTTCAATGTTCCGTACAAAAATGCCGTCGATACATCGAACTGAGAAAGTGAAAGTTTTTCGCGAGCAGCGATACTGAGTAACGCCCTTATTGTGCTAGTCTTTGCAACAGGACTGTAGGTTTCGTCATAGTCTAAGCCTTTCTTTTGCGAATAGCCCTTAATGACTAAGCGAGCTTTGTACTTGTCTATACTACCATCTGGGTTTGTCTTAATCCGGTAAAGCCACTTGCATGGAATGGCTTTTCTTCCCTTAGGTAGGTGTGACATTTCCCAGGTTTCATTTTCTTTTAGAGAATTGATCTCACTATCCATTGCTTTGCGCCATTTTTCAGAATCCTTAGCTGTCATCGCTTCTTTGAACGTGCTTGGTTCTGTGAGAGGATCGTCGCTTACCGAATTAACGTTGAAACAAACGTTGCAGACATAGTCCTTATATCTAGCTGATGGCTTAAGATTTGAGCGATCTCGCAGCGTCATCTTGCCTTCTGCCTCGATCTCAGATGCAGACAGTGGTGAATTATTTCGACCTTCTTCTGTCTCTGGTTCATTTGCATCAACGACTTTGTCATCTGTTTCTATCGTATCGTCGACTTCTTGCTCAAGTAATGGCTCTTCAAAGGGTTCTTCTGCATCAGAATATGTGTCTGCCACAGGCATTTGTGCTTCAACCGCAGTTTCATTCTGTGTAGACAATGGTTCAGCTGGTTGTTCATCTCTCTGATATGATGATGCAGTTGTATTTCCATCGTTACTTGTCAATGATTGCTGGTTATCACCCTTGTCGTACTGGCTTTCATATTCATGCACACCGAAGTTAAATTGGCGATCAGGCCTGTTGACGTCATTATTACCTTGCATAGCATCAGGTACTTTGGTATCTTCAAGATGACCCAACAAGGGATACTCATCGAAAATGACGTCTCTTGATCGTATCAGTTTGAAGGAGTCGCTGTTCCATATACGATAACCGTCATCAGAGTCGTAACCAATCAGTATTCCCTTTTGTGCCTTTCTTTCCAACTTTCTTCTTCGTTGTTTCGGAACATGTGGATAACAGTGAGATCCAATTATTCTTAAATGGTTCAATCTGGGCTTCTTATGGTGCCAGAGCTCATACGGTGATTTTCCATCGATACAGGTAGGGCCTGTTCTGTTCAAAATATACACCGATGCCATAACTATTTCAGCCCATAGTCCCGTAGGAATCTTGGCATGTGCATGCATCAGACTTCGTGCCATTTCCACAACGGTTCTATTTTCTCTTTCTGTTGGATTCTGTTGTGGAGTGTAGGGCATTGTCAATCTCTGCTTAATGCCTTCTTTGTTGAGAATCGCTTGTACCTTGCCGTTGTCGAACTCGCCGCCATTATCGCTGAGCAGTTCCTTGATAACAATCCCAGCTGCTTTCACTTCAGACAGCATTAGTGACAGCTTCGCGTGTACTTCAGCCTTTTCTCGCATAAAATAAACAAATCTGTACCGCGTGTAATCATCTTTGAAGAGGACGAAATATCGCAGCTTTGAAATTGAGTAGGGAAAGGGTCCGCATACATCAGCATATACCAATTCTCCAGGTCGTGTTGCCTTCTCTCTGGTTCCAAATTTTAATCTGTGGTGTTTTCCATAGATGCAACCTTCACAGAGCTCTTTGGTTACTTCCGCTTTAATGTTGAACTCTCTTTCGATCAATTTCTTCACATGACTCTTGTTTTGATGGCCTAGTCTTTCATGATATAGTTGTAACAGATTCAAAGTTGTTGACAACTGGTTCACTCGTACAGTTGGTTTCAGACATCTTAGCTTCAGTTTAAATAGTCCTCCAAACTTGTTGCGGGTGCCAATGACTTTGATTTGTCCATCTACTTTGAGAGTGCATTTCATAGTGGTTGACTCAAAAACACTTTTGTCCGATTTGTCATGGGCAGCGAGCACTGAATATAAATTTCTGCTGATGCTGGGTACATACCAAACATCCTTCAACAGTATGGGCTCTGATTTGCCGTTTACATCAGCCTCTGCAAGAATATTTCCAATGCCTAGGGCTTCAATACATTGGCCATTCGCGCCGGTCACCGTGTGCTGGCTTTTGAAATAGGTAAAGCTTTGAAACAGGTCTCCCCTATTGGTGACGTGACTGGTTGCTCCATTGTCCACATACCAATTATCTAAGTCCTTTGTTTCGCCAAATCCTTCTGCCGAATGTAATGTCATAATTGTCAGATTCATGTTGACTGTGTTGGATTCCTTGGGCGGTCTGCCATCGTGGATCCATTTCTTGCAACTTCTAACTCTATGGCCCTTTTCTTTACAATAGTTGCAAATCAGCTCCTTCTTGGAATAATTTTTCTTCTTACCCTTGTCCGTCTTTGCATATAAAGCTTCTGTAATAGTCTCGTCTTCTTTGATAGCTATGTCATTCTGACATAGAACTCTTTCATGTGCGCATAATTGACTTGTCAGGTTTTCAATTGAGCGTTCCTTTTTCGAAATTAACAGCCAACTGGACTTAAATCCAAGATATTCTGAAGGTAGCGTGTCTAGGATTTTACAAATTAGGAGAATTTCTGGTAGTTTCGCCTCATCCCGTAATTCCATACACAATTCGCTCCAGATGTTCTTTAAAAATGACACATGAGTTATGATGTCGTGATCTCGGTCCTTTTTATAACTGAAGAATTTTAGGCATAGGTCATAGGTTTTGTCAACACACGTACCTCCAAAGATGCGCTCTAGCTCGTCCCACAAGTCTTTAGCACTATCAAATCTCAGAACTTTTTGCAAGATGTCATCGGACATATTTGTCGTGAACAAAATTAAAATTGCACTGTTCAAGCTTTCAAAACTCTGAAGACTTTCTTCAAACTTTGCCGTTTCATCGGCTGTTGCTGTAGGCGCCACGGTTGGCCTGGTTTTCTTTCCTTCTAGAATGTCAAGACATCCCGGCATTGCCTTAAGCACTATTTGAATTTTATACTTCCATGTTTTGTAGTTTTTGGGATCTAGGTTCCCTATTTGAACTTTGCAAGCATTTAGAATTGCTTTTTCCATGTTCTCTGCTACCACTTTAAGATATCAAATTAAAGAGCAAACGAAATACGTATTGTTCAGACGACATGTATTTTTGAAGTAATACAACAGTTGCTAGGTAACAAATCCTTTCTTAAAAAGATTCGCTTAGGGGATACTTCAAAACCTCATTATGAATTAATGAAGGTTGCGATTTTGCCAAAGTAAAAAAATAACACTACCTACTTAATGACTACAAAGAGGTAATAAATAAACACAAATTACATACAGAGGCCTTGCCATGGCGTCTTAATGCGATTCAAGTCCGACTCAGGTCCGAGTTCAGGTTTTAGCTGTCATTTTTAGTATGGATTTGACAGCGAGCGAACCTTGACTGAATCGGATTTTGAATCGCATTAAGACGTCATGATAAGGCCTCAGGTCGGCCCAAATAAAAGCGTGTTATAAAGTAGGTAATATATACTAATAGAGACCTCCCACTCGGCAGAAGTCGGTCTGAGGCAATAAATATCCAATCAAAGATAAACGATATTGGTAATATTAAAATTTTACAAAGATTTACACTATACACACTGAAACACTGTTCTCACAAGGTAGCACTATTCACGAGGTACCTTAAATACATTATTTTACTTATATGTAACTTTGTCCAAAGAAAGAAACAAGCAAAATTTGTTTTTTCGACACAGAAATAATTAATCGATTCCGATTACTTTGCTACTCCAAATGTAGTTACCTAATTGTTAAGTGCTGCTATTAATTCAATTAGTTCAAGATGATCCTTCACAAAGTAACCCCAGAGTAGAGGTATGTAAAGGTAGTAGTTAATTTCAAATATGAAATTAATTAATTAATTTTAGTTAATTTCAAATAAATAAATAACAGATATTGATCAAAAAATATACGCGAACATCTCGAAACCTTTTCATGTAAAAAGTAATTCCAGATCATACCACAATTTTGAGTATTTATCAAACGCAACTAGAGCCTTCTTTGCAGAAGTCAGAGCAAAGTAGCTTAGAACGCGAAGCAAATAAAAAACGAACATAAAAGTATAAAAGCTGCCAAAAGCTCCTAAGTACTACCTCAGGCGATATCGATAGAACTAGTTTACTACAAAGCTTCAGTCGGCATAAGACAGAGGCAGGACAAATATTCAGAATATCAATATTGTGAACATCAAACTCATGACTATCCGGGAAAGAGAATATTGAATATAAATTACACTGGCTAATGATGAAAAAGGTTCTATGATTTGTTTCCTTGTTGTATCAAACTTAAACCCTCTTCGTTTGATATACAGTGCTGTTTTCAATGCAATTTTGACGAATCTTAGAACTTCGAAATAGTGAAATTGTGTCTTTATGTGTCGCTCAACTTATTGGAAATGTATTCATCCGTTAGATTTTTAGAGATCGCCTCAATAGAAAAGTCGTTTCTATTTCAACACTTGACTTTAGCTATGCTCTGAACTGCGTTTTTCTTGCTATTTTCTTTTAATTACCAAACATTTACATGGGCATAGGAATCATGTTATAGACGATGGCGCTAGCAACCCATCACTATTTTGATTCCCCTTTCTACTTATACGCCCACAATCGTGCTAAAGGTGACCTGTATCTTAGGCTCTGTTTACCCCGTAAGAGATAAAAACGACGACGTGATTTGTGTGTAGCCAGCGACCGTCCCACTTTTGCGAAGACACAACGCTGATGATCTATTTTTCATGTCTGTTTTTTTCTTGTTTCTTTTCTATAAAATTGTGTAGGTACATATTCTCTTATATTTGTGTATCTTGCAAAAAGTTATAAATGACTTCTTTCTTTACATCGGTGATTTTGTTACCCTAAGGTAAAGCCTAAGCTCTGTCTATCTCGTAAAGGATAGAGACGTGATTTATGTATGTATGTACATTGACGAAGTGGTTGGTGCATAATGGTGTTGCTGAAAGCTGCCGATAATGATCCTCTCTACGAATGCACTAGGAAAGCCGCTGATTGATCCTCTAAGTAAACAAGGGTTGCGTCTGTCCGGGTTTTTCCGGAATTGTCCTAGTCCGGGGGCGTCAGAGTAGGGCTTTTACAAAGAGTCCATTATTTATCTTGCTTGTAAATTCTTAATGATTATCTTGTTTCTTGATTATTCCTGGTTATTTGTACTTCTTACCTCTATTTAAGGTTTTATCAGAACAGTTTTTTTAATTCTTTAGCTACAAATTAATTTTTGACATCTTAAAAAGTACTCAAGTTTTGATTTAAAACTATTTTCATCGAGTTTTGGGTTGATAGTGTATTATTTCCTCGGATTATTTCGAAGTTCCGAGATGGTAAAGCCTTCTTTTAAACTTTTAAGAACTTTATCGCATAACTCCAGCGGTTTTAATAGAAAGTAAACTAGAGCTTTGAGATGGCTCACAGTTGGGAAACATAATAAGCGATATAGAAACTCTTCGATTTTTATGAAATTTGTAATATGAGTCAGCTTAATTTTGCAATTCTGTGGCTACAAAAACGTTGTACCTACTTTTAGTAAATTAAATGACTTAGACATGCAACCCCTAAAAACCCTATAATAATAAACTTTATTGAAATCGTTAGTAATACTTGATCTTAAAACATACACACACAAACACACATGTCGTAAGGTTGATACACTGGCGGCTCCGTTAATAGCTAGTTAAAAGAGCGTAGCTTAATGATTTACAAATTGCCCTTAAGTGCGCTCTATTTAAATGTATGTACCCTCGTTTGTTTTTAAAGTTCAGTCGTATAAGTTAGCAATAATAGAGATAAATACCCAAATAAACATCTTCAACAAGAATTAACTCCGTCTTTTTCCTTCCATCCATATCCAACGAAAAGTATGCAAATAAATACCATCACACTAACGTTTCTTTTTTTTTATCTAGTTAGTAGGTATGGCATACAATACATTGCAAGTTAAATAGAAGCTTGTAAAACAGCAGCTCCCGAGAATACTACATTTTGAATTTCGAATGTGTTACAAACTAGCCTTTCGTTCTCAATGTTCCTGTTTCACTCGATTTATGTCCATGAATACTATGCAGGTTTTCAGTGGGCAGGGGAAATGGATGGTTCACTGTTCCTAACATTTATCTAGATACCAGAGTAAGTGAACTTTGTTATCTACATCGTGAAGTTAATCGTATTAAGTTCGCTATTTATAGAAGCGTTGGTTGTTTTCCCTTACAGGTGGCATACGAGTACAGTGTATTTAAGTGGAATAAAGACAATTTTTGAGTGGTTGAAATAAGATTGGTAGTCGATACCCAGGGACGATGACGTGGATTTAATCATTTTAGAGGGATTTATATCCAACTCTGATATGGCGTCTATTCAAAATTTACTTGTAAGCCTTACGAGGTAGACAGGTAATAAGACCTAAAGGCCACGTTAAGCATGTTTGTGATGTAAGCGTATAGGTGGAAAGGGGAATCAAATAAAGATTATACCTGATAGAATGGATAAAATTTATGGTGCGGCCTAAGATGGAGCACGTTTATGTAGTAAATGCCCATTCATCTTTGACTGATTTACCATGAATGGGCATTGAAATTGAATAGCAAAAGTGAATGGGCATTTTGATTACAAAACTAACAAAAAAATAGACACGGGCGCTGAGCGTACCTGTGTTGTGTACAAGTTTTGTGTGAAAATTAAGAACTGGTCGTCCTAAGATGGAAGGACCTGGTAGAGACAGGGGTCCGATTTTTGAAAACCGCCTGTCTAAAATACCATTTGAAAGAAGTACCTACATATCTGTATTGCTACATAACTAAGGCTCGTCAGCGTTAAAGTGCCAGCCGTTCTGGAACCTAACGGCTTGGCAAGAGACGATGGCAAGAGGCCCGACGGTCTGACACTGGTTCCTTGGCGGATGGGTCGGCCCTTAGTTTGGGATGCAACGTGCGTTGATACTCTTGCTCCGACCCATCTTTCAAGGACCCAAAATGTTGCTGGCTCTGCTGCGGCCTCAGCGGAGGACTTCAAACGCCGAAAGTATAGCTCGCTTGGAGGCAGCTATATTTTCGAGGCGTTTGGAGTCGAAACTCTGGGGCCATGGGGGCCAAGCGCGCGCCGTGTCTATAAAGATATCTCGGCGCGCCTTATAGAGGCCTCCCGTGACCAGAGGGCTGGCCAATATTTCGCTCAGCGAATAAGCATTGCCATACAACGTGGCAATGCTGCCAGCCTTCTGGGCACCCTCCCCATTGGCGGCGATTTGGGAGAAATTTTTTATCTTTAATAATAGTTTTAGGTAGGTTTAAGTTATTTTTAAGTTTTGACTGTTCTTTATTGTTTTCTTTTGCTGTTTGAAAATAAAATAAACCTATATAAGTTAAAAAAAAAAAAAAAAAAAAAACTAAGGCTCAAATTAAATTTTTGACTAGTTGAATACATTAATTAGGGCTGTCATTTTCTTCATAGCCACTCGTATTTAAATTATGTATGTACTATCGAACAAGTTGATTCCTGACCCACCGTAGAACGTTTTCACAGTAAACGTCACTTGATTTTCATTGCCAAAACAAAACGTCACTATGACATTATCTATGAAAGAGTTCCACTGTGGGTCAGGAAAAACTTTGTTCGATAGTATGTATGTGTGTAATCTTTTTATTGAACAAAATAAACATAAATCAAATACTTTTAACAAACACTGAGATACATGCACAAAGGCAGACTTATCCGTTTACGGGATCTTCTTCCAGACAGCCTTTGAGTAGATGACAGGCGTATTATATTAGGGACGGACAACGAGTGAGTTAAAAAATTATAAATATTGAGAGCCACAAATAAATTTAGTTTTCTTCTAAGCTAACTTATATATTTCAAATTTAGTATTATTTTTGGAAAGATACTTCACTCAGTGATGTGTTTCGAAAAGTCGGCGTTGGTAATTCTAAAGCATACTTACTCCTCGCATCCCATGTGTACTGTGCTGCTCCCATGCGTGCTAAAAACGTACCATTTGTTAGGGTTTGGCCATCGCAGAGGCAACAGACACAGTGAGTGTGTGACCTGTTAATTGGAGGCGACGTGCGGCGAGCGTGAAGTCGTTAGTTGCCAGCGCCGACCGCAGGCGGCCACTGCATGCCCAATTTACCGCTGGCGGCAGGGTTTAGCTCACTTTCATATCTGGCCAGTTATAACAGGAATGAGTTTGAATTAAGCATTACACAGTGAGAGTTTTCTGACTAAAAACTAGATGGCACTAGTGTCTTGAGGTTTGTTTGACATGTTTCACGATTTTTCTGCTGTAGGGAAAAGAGTAGCGTTTGGCTATTGCTGTAAAATCACAGCTCAAATTGAGGTGTAACTTTCTGAGGTATCTTTTGTATTTCAAATTTCTATAGGTACTATTTTTCACTACTTTCGAGCGATATTTTCACTAACGTCTTTTCATAAATCGGGTCCCTGGATCGAATACGATGTCAAAATAATACGGCAGAAGCACGAGTATTATCGATGTCAACAACCTATCACCTAAAAATACATCTTTCATGCGCCTCAACAAGACTTCGATTCTACATTTACCTTTCACAGATAAGAACAAACGATTGCTAAGCCAGCAGAAGCCTATAGAGCGTTTATGAATAAGGGGGAGAGCCTCTGGTCTAGAAGCAGTCAGAGCAGCGCCATCTAGCGGAACAAAACTACAACAAACGGTTGTCATAATTTTTGACAGTTCGCAAACGTGATCGAGACGTATTTTGCGGGGTGCGAGTCGGGTTACCTCCACGTGTGGTCAAGAGCTCTGCTGCGGTTCGTTTTTGGATCCGTCCGGGGGGAAGAGCAGTGCTTGGTCCGGTGTACCCTGGGCATCGGCTAATGATTTCTTGGCAGCTTCTGAGGGATATCATTGACCGTTGGCTAATACCCCAACAGGGGAGGGGGATCTTTGAACGTGTTACAGTACAACATATTGCCGACATTTTGTCACAAGATTTTTGAATTATATTTTTGTTACTTTTACATTGGCGAAGTTATCGTTGCTATAACGACTTGATGCGCCACAAATAAGAAGAAGACATATTTTGCTACCGAAAACTCGCAATAAGCATACAGATACTCAGACATTAAATTATGCAGGTGAACAATACGTAAAAGCACTAAAAGTAAGGCACCTATACCTATGTAAAGTCGCCGCCATACTGTACCGTCACGTATCACTACGTGTCGTGAAACATGAGCGTTCGTCATTTGTTTCGATAACAACAATGTTGTATGTTCTTTGTGACTTTATTTACCTTGGTGCAGTATCGTAATGGAACCTTTTTGATAGTGGAAGAATGAAATAAACTATTTTCCTACGTAAGCACTTTATGTAAAGTAAAGTAGGTACGCCAGGGTATTTCCTGACCCGCCCTTGCTTGCCATTTTGTCATAAATTTGCAAAGCATGGCGTACCACTTCCTTTAAGCTTTGACAGACGGTGCTGACATCGCAAAGGTTAAACCATAGATGTAATTTAATTTCTAAATGTCTATGAAAATTAGAACACATAGAAAAATCCGAAAAGTAAAGCTATGGCCGGGAATCGAACCCGGATCCTCGTCATTCCGTGACGCGTGCTATACCCCTACACCACCCATAGCAGGTGGGTAGTCTCCGAATTTTTCTACCTGTTACTAACTGTCACGTGACCTTTTGTTACTATGCGAATTTTTTGTCGCTAAGCGTCATCTGTTTGAATGATGTGTCTATACGACACAATTACAAACTCCCGTGGAACATCTACTATGGAAAACAGCGCCTTCTCTCGTCCCTGGTGAGCAGTTCCACGGGAGTTTGTAATTGTGTCGTATAGACACATCATTCAAACAGATGACGCTTAGCGACAAAAAATTCGCATAGTAACAAAAGGTCACGTGACAGTTAGTAACAGGTAGAAAAATTCGGAGACTACCCACCTGCTATGGGTGGTGTAGGGGTATAGCACGCGTCACGGAATGACGAGGATCCGGGTTCGATTCCCGGCCATAGCTTTACTTTTCGGATTTTTCTATGTGTTCTAATTTTCATAGACATTTAGAAATTAAATTTCTAACGGTAAAACCGTAAAAGTAAAACATAAAAATCAAGAAATAAAAATAAAAATAAAAAATTCTTGATTCATTTGATAGTACTATCATTTGGAAAACAGCGCCTTCTCTCGTCCCTGGTGAGCAGTTCCACGGGAGTTTGTAATTGTGTCGTATAGACACATCATTCAAACAGATGACGCTTAGCGACAAAAAATTCGCATAGTAACAAAAGGTCACGTGACAGTTAGTAACAGGTAGAAAAATTCGGAGACTACCCACCTGCTATGGGTGGTGTAGGGGTATAGCACGCGTCACGGAATGACGAGGATCCGGGTTCGATTCCCGGCCATAGCTTTACTTTTCGGATTTTTCTATGTGTTCTAATTTTCATAGACATTTAGAAATTAAATTTCTAACGGTAAAACCGTAAAAGTAAAACATAAAAATCAAGAAATAAAAATAAAAATAAAAAATTCTTGATTCATTTGATAGTACTATCATTTGAAAAACAGCGCCTTCTCTCGTCCCTGGTGAGCAGTAGATGTTCCACGGGAGTTTGTAATTGTGTCGTATAGACACATCATTCAAACAGATGACGCTTAGCGACAAAAAATTCGCATAGTAACAAAAGGTCACGTGACAGTTAGTAACAGGTAGAAAAATTCGGAGACTACCCACCTGCTATGGGTGGTGTAGGGGTATAGCACGCGTCACGGAATGACGAGGATCCGGGTTCGATTCCCGGCCATAGCTTTACTTTTCGCATTTTTCTATGTGTTCTAATTTTCATAGACATTTAGAAATTAAATTTCTAACGGTAAAACCGTAAAAGTAAAACATAAAAATCAAGAAATAAAAATAAAAATAAAAAATTCTTGATTCATTTGATAGCATAGATGTAATTGTTTAAGATGAAATATCATTAATAACAATAAAAATTTACTAAGTAAACTTAACTTGGTAAACTTTTGCGCTTTTTTTTACATGTGTCATAGATTAGAGGATAATTGTACATGATGAACCTTAAGACACCATCGCTTTAATAAAGCGCTTTTGTTTTCCTACATTAATTTTGTCTGCTACTATTCATGAAATGTTTTTTTTTCTATTAAAAGCGACGGCAACGCGACCATCCTTATAGTCAAAAATACCCACCATAGATAGGTAACATAAAAGCCATTCTATAGTTAAAAAATAATTTCAACAATATTCAATTGTTGGTAATAAACGGCCAATCAATAAACTAAAGTTTTTTAAGCACCAAATAAAAGTAACTTCCTAAAAATAGGAAACTCGCTAAAGCAATGGCGGCATTTCCTCTATAGGGCAGTCTCCACATAACGAATTAATCCGCGCCTCGGGTTACACCGACCCGGAAACTTCCAAACGACCATTGTAAACTACGCCTTAATTAATTCCCGCGCTTAATAACGTGTTGCTAAATACAAATGCAACCGAGTTGCGAGTGAAGTTCTTTGGTACAGTCAACGTCAAAAGTGCAGCTAATTCAGAATTCTGTTTGTTTACCGTTTACAAACTTATTTTTTGCCAAAAGTATGCTTGTTTGCCGAGGTAACATCTATGTCTTTTCTAGCTATACCTCTGGTCTTTAGTCAACAGTGGCGCCAACTGGTAAGCAAAGAAACGATAGTCCTGTGTAATTTTAGTTCGGGTGTTTTACGATAGATGTCACTCTCAAGTTTAGTCCCCAACCTGCATCTAACTGTTGTTTTTTTTTCTTAATTCATAGACATGACCGAAGGCGGTCATCTTTATTTATCCTTCCTACACGTACTGTACTGGGGCTATTGAGTGTGAACTTGCCACTAGAGGCGCTAGTGTCGCGTGTGGTCCAATAACATTCACTTTCCACTGGTTTTGGCGGGCTCATGTAATAAATTATAATTTCTTTCATTTACCTGTACAATATGCCTTATTTTGCGATGAATGTAAACGCTTTAAAAGCGGTTTTATTTACGAAAAAAACGGGCCTGCACAACATTGCTGCATAGGTATTCGATATGATGATAGTTATTTAGGGAATATAAACATAAACAAACCAGAATATAAAAAAACAAACAATACAATACACACTAATATACTATTACGTTCACAGATATACACTCACGCAAAAGATGACAGATAGTGCATCCTAGGCATGGAGTTATAGATAGGCAAAGACTTTAGTGTATGCGGCGCTGCTCACTAGTTATGCGGTCTTATTCATTTCGCTTCACGTGATAGTTTCACTATTTTAGTTTAAATTCATGCCCTGGTATTACATGTCACTTAACCGCGTGGCACGAGGACCGATATCGCGGTCGCGCCCGAGCCAGACTAATGTGTTCGGGGCCTTGTTTGTGTTACTGTTCCCTTTGTGAAGATCCCACTAGGACGAAGGTTTCTTAGGGGAGGTACCTACCTACGAATATTAGAAAGAAAACACCTGATTGTTTTATTTGTTTAGAACAGGCTCCGAATCTAAAACTGTTGGACCAATTTAAAAAATCCTTTCACCATTAGAATCCTACATTATCTCTGATGAACAGCTACGAAAAATCTCATTTTGTATTTCAAATGTCATATCGCGCATAAATTCTGAAAGAAACTCCAAAGTGCAAATACAGATTTGAAAGATCCTCTGATTGACAGGACATAGGTCAAACCGCTTGGACACCACAGCTTTTGTAATACCTTTGAAAGAAGATACTTACATTTTTCCCTTTTGTTTGATCTTCCACGGGAGCAAAGCCACACAAGCTACCGCACCGTAAAGTTTTAACATACATACATTCAACTTATTTCTAACTATTATTTCTGAAGCCAGACAAGCGGACGAGCGTTATTTTTTGAGTTGTGAGTCGCGTAATTTTTGCTGCATACAAAAGTCCAACTCATTTTGCGTCGCCGTGTGAACGAAACAGGAGGTTTGTGTAAAACCGAATGTAGCAGAAATTACGTGACCGAATTTACGTGGAGTAGGCTCGATTCGCAACTCAAAAAACTACGCTCGTTCGGCCTCACCATGAAAGTATGAAAGAATTTCACTCTCGTTCACCATCCGTAACGATTGCGGGCATCTCGTTTTAGTCTTGCCTTGTATGTATAGGTAGGTAGTCTAATCGAAATCCTATACGTATCCAAAGTAGCCAGATCTAAAACAAGGTCAAATTTACCACCGTTTTTGTAAAATAAACACCTTTATCATGTAAATGGAACATGCCACAAAAGAATAGAATTAGACCGTTCTGAAACGAATAAAAGTACAAATCCAAATTTAAATATTGGCATGAAACTAAATTCAGAGGTCTTTTTGTCAATATAATTCCGTCTGGCTGTATTATTAGCATCAATATAAGAACAGCAGGGCCTGCCCTTCGGGAAATTAGACTTGACTTCGGAAGATGATGGAAATGAAACATTACTCTGTTTTATTGAAATAACTTTTCCCGCTTGAGCTCTTAACCCTTAAACAAATTATTAAAAAAATTGAATTGGTATTTTTGTTACTATTAGCCATTTTGTAAAAATACTGTACTGTGTAAGTGCGTAACCTACGCGGAGGCTTTTGAAAAGTGTCCAATACTTGCCCGAATAGTCGACAATAAAAAAATTAAGGGATTTGTATGATCCAGCTTTAAGGGTGGTAGGATCTCGTGTAAAGTCCATCGCTACCACAACCGTGCTCGTTAATCCTGCCGCCAAGCAGTAGTCCTTGCGCTGCTTTGTTCCGGCGTGCATAGCAAAACAACCGGCGAAATTACCGGCACTTCAGGTTCCATCTTGAGTCCTTCGGTGTTCCTAGTGGCCTTGGGTAGTGGTCACTTACCTACCATTTGGTTCGTTTGTCACCCTATTTCGTTAAAAAACTCTTCTCTTTGGAAGGGAAACGGAATTCGTACCTTACTTGATTAAGGGCTGGCTGAGTTTTATTTCCTTTATCAGATTGTAAGAGACAATACCCACACCCTTTGACAATAGCTTAGAAGTAACTGTACAGTCAGTCACTTTGAAGTTTAAGCTATTGTATTGTATACTCGGGAGCAAAAAATACGGGTCATTTCCCGTAGAAAGTTGTATGAAAAGTGACCCGGTTTCTTTGCTCCAGAGTAGGTATAGAATTTGCACAATCAATCCCCACCCTATCTTTCAAAGAACTCAGTCTTTGTTAATAATATCTTGTTTGTATTAACATGTGCGCTGGTTTATAATTGGCTACAGCAAATTAAATATGTTATTTTTATATTATTTATTATTCTGCGTTAAACGGCCACTTATTAAAATATAATACTAATAGAACTATCCCTAGGACTGACCCCAGTGGTACGCCAATTTACACGTGTTCAAATTGCGATATGTCACTTATAATCCTTTAAATGTAGTAACTATTTTGTTATTTTACGTAAATGTATCATCATGATATACTTAAATTATAGCCCAAAAATATAAAGCTATGTTCTGTAGTTAGTAATCTGTGTGGAAGCCTCCCATAAATCAAATTGTCGAGAGCGGTGGCGTTAACGAGCGATACATCTCAGATACACCGCCGCTCGCACCACAACGCGTTTATACCGCAATAACTCCAGATTAAGCACTCTTCGGTCAATATAAGACTCGCATCTTGGTTTTTTGAGATATGCATCGCTCAGCATGATATTTACGGTGCCATTATTAGTTAAAGGCAGGTATAAATTATAAAGTATTCAGTTCTCAACTTCTCTAAAGTGGAAGGATAATAATTCTGGATACTTTTTGTTTTGGTTGGTTCATTTTGCATCTAGCACTCTCACGTAATTAGGGTATATTTAGCATAGTTTTGTCCAGTTTAAAACAAAAGTTTTTTTTCAATAACCGACTTCTAAAAACCAGTCTCCGTACCAGCGTATAAGTAGACAATATTCTGGTATCAAAAAATGAGATAAGTTCAATTAATTTACCAAAAATGTAATATTTTCTTTGGTTACATTTCAAAGAAATTTCTGACGGCCATATCCCAAAATTAAACGGCACCTGTCAGGTGTGACGAGACAAGTGACTCAATTTTATACGAAAGATGGCAAACTTAGCCGATATTCAGAAAAACAAGGGAAACTTTCTTCATTTTGGATTCTTTATAAAAATGATTGAACAACTTTTTGGATAATAAATTACCTGGGAATTGTCGACTTAGACTGTTTTAGGCTCTTCATTATCTAACTTCCCTTTGTTTTCCTGACCGGGATTGGCTTTAAAGATTTTATCCGAGTAAAACTTTGGTACTAGACGAGACGCAAGGGCTAAGAAAATGCGTACAAACTTGAAATGGAGGTGTTCAGTTATCATCACCGAGAAGTTAAAATGACGAAGACACAAATTAGCTTGCCTACTTGGAAACAAGCACTATGTTCTGGTGCTATTTAAAAGGCTCTAAAAATTATGAAATTGGTGTGACGTACTTGATGGACGACCCTAACACGAACAGTGTTGCTGTTTTGTATTTACTTTTCAATCTTTTCATTCAACGCCATTTTACTCAACTTGAAATCATGTGGATGTTTTCAATTTCCTCTTTACCATAAATTAATAGTCGCTTATGTATTTTGCAAGTACCATGTCAAACGTTTTAATCTTATAAATTTTAAATTTGTTTTGACTTCAGTCTTAACCTAATTTCGCAATCAATGTAACAGTTGGCGCTACCTATAATGTCTACCCTTTGAGAATTACGAAGCTGTAAATAATTTTGTAAACTGCCAACAGACCTTCGTAGCTGTCTCAGTATGTATTGGATAAACGGGATAACCGATCACAACTCATAGGGTAACAAAGTAGCAACGTTATATGCAGCGGGATCATTGCGGCAATTATTATAAAGTGTACCTTTTTGTACTTCGTAGTCCTTACTTCGTAGTCCTTCCTCTTGGAGCGCTCGCCTCGGCAGCAGAGAAACGTACACTGCGCGCCAGCTAGTCCGAAACATGTCGAGAATCACTCGACTTTTATACGTAAGTTATCCGTTTGTGTAATTATGATTGAGTCTCACGGTAGTTTCATTTTGAAAATGCCTTTTACTACCTACTTTTTAATCGAAAGCCGACTTGTTTTAGATGTCACTTAATCTTAAACGAACACTCTTTAACCTCATATCCTCGTGGCATGCAATGCAAATACCTACCACATTTTCTTCCACTTACAGCTAATACTAAGTATATCCAAATCAAACCTCTGAAGACTGTAACATGGCGCCAAAAGGCTGTAGGTAGCAATCTCGGATGCCAGGAAATTCAAGCATGATGATGATCACAGTGAATGTCCAAAGTTAAAGGATTGAAGATGATTTGAAAATAAAAAATCTAACGCTTTTTTCAACTAGGTATCCACCACAGATATCAGATAGGAGATAGGTATACCATAGATTACGCGAATAACTATCACGATTTGTATTGGAAGGATGCACGCCGACTTTTTACCGCTTACTGTGACGAAATTTAGTGACAGGAAATCCAAACAGATTTAAAAACACCGATGACGATGATTCAACTGAAGCCGCCGCCCTTCAAAATGTCTTCGTATTTTCAAAATTGGAACAAACCTCGACACTTGGTCGGGGTGCGGACACGCGAAGTAGATACAATTGCGTAATCTATGGTATAGGTATCCGATATCTGTGATATCCAGAGGCAATCTAGAGAAAAATGTAGAGTGCTCAATCTTATAACATTGTGGTCTTTGTCTATGCAATCTGGAGCAGATGTAGCCTGCTATAGGCTGGCGGTTGGCAAGCGTGCACCAAATGGTGATTGGAAGCCACGCCCTAAAAGGCTTTATCAAAATGATTTCAAGTAAGTTTTACAACGTAAACAAACAAATATACATGCAATATGTTTACACCAGCTGTGTCTATATAGGCGACGAGGCTAGCAACCCATCACCTTTTTGATTCCCCTTTCCACGTATATGCCCACGATCATGCTAAACGTGGCCTTTAGGTTTTGTAACCTTAAGCTCTGTCTCCCCCGTGAGGGATAAAGACGAGATATATGGATGTATGTATGTAAATTCGAACCAATCCACATCAGTTCTGCATTCAAATTACCTCCAACAAGATTCACTAATGTTAAAATCAAGAAGCGACTTCAAGATAAGATAAGTCCGCCATTGTGCATGTGTCTCAGTGTTTGTCAATTGTATTTGTTTTATTTTTATTTTGCACAATAAAGAATTTACATACATGCTTCAGTTATCTAAGAAAATTGTGGTTTAATAATTAATGCGCTACCATTGAAATTTCAAATCAAAATATATTTCTGTGTCCGCTACAGACTGATCTGTTCGGAGTCAAGGCTATAAAATTTAACAATTCAATCTTAAACCGCGACGACAATGTTTTCTTAGCAAGTCCGCAGACATTTTATGTCTATTTTAGTACTTGAAAAGCCATTGCGGAAGATCAAATTTTCTACACATACACTAGCTCTCAAAATTAATCCATAAGACTTCAGTAGGTGGTGGAACTAGTATGTCTGAACACATCCAATCCAAATGTTTCCATAAACGAGTATTGGTGGATTTTCAAAGTGTTCATCGTCAAAGGCGTTAAGTCTATTCCCCGAATGTCTAATTGGTCCATGACGTCTAATTCCCCAAATGTCTAATTCCACGTTTTTAGGGTAAATTCATTAGGTATCTTCAAATGCCCAAAGGCAAACCGAACAGAAGCGAAGCGGGGTTCCGACGACTTTATGGTGTGTTGATGATATTTTTATACCTTGAATAGACGTACCGGGAATGGTCGTATGGTGACTAGACATTCGGGGATAAAGACTTGCGGATATTAGACGTTCAGGGAATGGACGTATGGCGACTAGACATTCGGAGAATTAGACGTCATGGACCAAACTGGAAAAATCTTTACAAGGATGTTCAATTATGCTGAGCCGCAACCTTTTTGACGTTGGACAGCGACACACTAATTGTTATTTTTCCTTTTTTTGTTTTTTTTATTTTTAGTTGGGGCTGTTGTTGTCCTATGCCTATAAGGGATCGAAACGCGTCAGTGTTTGTGTGGTGTAAGGGATAGTTAAGTTTGTGGGATTTATATGTGTTTTATTGGCAGTAATTAGCACGGAACCCTACACTGCAAGTGGCCCGATGCACACTTGACCGGTTTCCGGTCCGACCTTACTACAAAATAAAATAATACTACTACTTAATTACATTGGTACAATTTGAAAAATAATTTTACTATCGCGCTACGGAACTCGGAGTCGCAATTCCGTTAACAACTGCCATTTTATTTAATAACAAAGGGGTATGTCACTATTTTCTTTTAAAACAAATTCAACCTTTTACAGTAAATGTTAGGGATTAATATAGCACTATTCTCGAAATGGAACATGGAACTTTGTAACAGTGAGTTACCCATTTGCAACCTCTATTGAGTGGACTCGTTCCTCGATGGTCATTACGCGGAATGGAATGGTCAACGTTTAGACTGTAGCCATTTGAAATGCCTTTATTTTTACCCGGCTGCTACCGACTTAAAAGGGGGTTATGTTTGACTATTATCTCTGTCTGTATGACACTTTCAGTCTGTTTTTCACCAGAAATGTGTAACTGACAACTTTTTTCACTATTGCTACAAACTCATTTATCTGTATAATTCCGTTTTCTGCTTTTGTTCTCTTAAACACAAACTAATTACATACTTTGCAAGTCAAATTTGACCCAGAAATATATTACTTACATTACTGAAGAGACCAGTAAGCCACACTGGACGAGTTGGTTTGAAATCCGAGCTGTAGGTGAGGTTTTTCATATAAGTGTTCATTATGGCATAACTTAATAGTGGAAAAATGACTTACGAGCACTTCAATCTACAATATAAGCACATCCAACATTTCATTTATTATCTGTATCAGTCGGTACTTATTCCATATTTTTCTTGTACCGTCTGAAAGTCTTAATTGACAGAGTCTGGAAGCAAATAAGCGCACGGTAAAACTCTACGTACTGTTGTCTTATCTGTAATTATTTACAAACATTGTCATTTAGTTACATGACTATTATTTACAGTAGGTTTAGGTGTATCATTACTCCTGAAATGTGTTCCAATCAAATAATGACCAAATAAAGAGTCCATTAGATACCCTACTTGAATCATTTACAGAGCGCGGGCTTTCGTGATATTGATTTCAAATTGATACCTCTGGCCTCACTTGTAAAAGGGTTTTGTGGAGAGATGGACATAAAAAGGACTTAGGTACATTTCATTTACAGATGCGAACCCCTAAAATGAGATAGTAATGGAAACTTCAGACTTTCAGCTAATATTTATGTTTGTTGACAATATCTTGATTTTTGCAGCAAATGTTTACAATAGGATATACAATTATGTAAAAGTAAGCATGTACATCAAAACACACTTCAAACGGTAGGTAAATAATGTCAATTCAAAAAACTATTGAAGGCTCAATGACTTACCGTCCTTCTATGATCCAGCAAAATAAAAGTCATGCATATAGTTCATTGTTCAGGTTCTGTTACTTCAGTTTGTCATATGACATCACGTTTACATTTGTTAAGATAACAAGTTCTAAGATAAGCAAATAGTTAAATTTAATATTAACAAACATCATGCGACTCAGTCTAAAAGTAGACCCTGATGGAAACGTAGATTTGAATTTTATTGAGAAATAAGTGATCACATGCTGAACGAAAAATGAATACCAATAACATCTACGCGCTAGGGAGGCGAGTGATAGACGTATTCTATGCTAAAGGCTTCTCAGATGTGAATATCCAATTTGAGACAGGATCTGCTAAAGGCGACGGAGTTATAGGAGTATTGATGTACGCAAAAATCTTCGCAGTCAAGGATGGGAAACCTAAAGAGTTCAACACAGTGGTGAAATCTGCCCCCAAATGCGAAATATTCCGCAATAGCATGCCAGTGAGAAGTTTGTTCCTCAGAGAGACACTCTACTACACCAAAATTATTCCAATATATGACAACTTACAGGATCAATTCGAATTGTGTGTTCCGCAAGAAATGAGATGCGTACTTCCAAAGGCATATGCGAGTTGCGATGATATTAAACATGAGATGATTATTCTCGAAGATTTAACCAAGAAGGGATACAGTGTGGCACCACTGAAGTCACTGGATTACCAACACGCTACTATTATTCTTCGGATCATAGCGAAACTTCACGCTTTGTCTTTCATCTATGAAGATCGTTACCCGAAAAGATTTAGAGAAATGGCGGACCAGTGCACTGATGGTTTTCTAAGAAGCACGGGAGAATACGACGACAAATACATGACTGTTCACGGAATGAAGGTTATGGAGCAATTCGCGAGTGCCATTACCGATGAATCACTAAAAAAAAGATGTATGAAGGCTCTGGGACCGAACGCGTGTGAAAAATTTAACGAAATACATAAATCTGGTAAAATCTTGGCGATACTGCACGGTGACAATTGGCATAGCAACTTTATGTTCAAGTATAAGGTAAGAAGATATAAAAACATGGGCGTACGCAGGGTGGGGCAGGGGGGGGCAGCTGCCCCCCCCTGGATAATGTTGACGTCCCTACTAATTATGTATCTTATCTAGTACTTTTATTGTACATAAATATTAATAAACGCATTTTAACTATTTTAATTTAATTTTTTTTAAGCACCTAGCTTATAAAAAATCTGATTAGCCCCCCCCTGGCCCAGAACCTGGGTACGCCCATGTATAAAAAGCAGATTGTATGAGCTAGGCAGCAGTAGACAAGCCCGTTTACCTCATTGCTTACATTATTTTTTCTTTTTAGAATGGCGTGCCTGTCGAGGGAATCCCGATAGATTTCCAATGGTCAAGATATGGCTCAATAGGATACGACTTTATGTACATGTTCACCTTTTCAGTAGCAACTGAAATGAGAAGGAATCAGTTCCATCAGTTGGTGGATGAATACTATTCGGGTTTCAAAGAGTTCCTGATTCTATGTGGGTATGACGCTAACAGGTTTTGTTCCTACGATCAATTTAAAGAGGAAGTTAGGAGTCAAGCCTTGATAGCTATGGTATCCTTTATGATTGTTCATCCCTTCTTCACATATCCTGACTATAAACTTCCTGATATGATTTCTAGTTCCAGTACAGTCTACACTTCTACTACTGAAGAATATAAGATGTTTGTGAATGATCTGGCCACGGACTGGGCCAATTTCGGTTTTATTTAGAAAGTACATAATAGTTTAAAATTAATTTAAACTGCAATAATAAAGTAGATACGGTAAACTACAAATTAAAGTAACATAGTGAGGCCGTGATTGTAACAGGGAGTTTGGTTTTCTACGACCAACGTATATGACGATATGTACGTATTTAATAAAGATCTGTATCTATCTGTACGACTAACGTTGTATTTTTATTACTACGATTAATATTCAGGTAAGTAGTTAGATAATAATAATTCTTGTTTATGTACCGAGTTTTTAAGTAACTAGCAGCATGTTTATGAGAGTACAATATATTATGAATGTCTTGTAATATGGTATTTTCTCTTATTTCGAATTATGAAAACTACATACAGCAACAAATTGATAGCAGTGAGGAAATGGCTAGAGTTTTGAACGTTTCTGAAACCTTTTGACGTTGGAATTCAGTGATATCCCAACGTAATATCTCTAACAATAAAACGGAGTAGTTTGAAACACCGAAACAAACCCCAAATAAGTAGAACACGTTATTTTGGCACAAGTTGTTACTATAATTAATCCCGAAACTCTTGAGGCTCGCGCTTGTCACTCGGTCTGCGCAAACTTGGACCGTTTTGTCAGAAACTTTAGAAAATTAGAGCCAAAAGAAACCGTACTATGTGAGGTTCGTGAAACTTGAAAAGGGACCTTAGAGCAGTGGATAGTTAAAACGCATTACCTACTTTCATAAGTTTTGGATGAAATAAGTTTTCGTTTCTTAGAACCGTGTCTAAGGCTGTGTTTCCACTATAGATGTGCGAAGATGCGTTACGAGAAATGTGTTTTCATGAACCAATAGAAACGCTTCATTTACCTAACCTCACTCTGCAGCTCTGGTTGAAACAGCTCAGCGGATCGAGGATAGGTAAATGAAGCGTTTCTATTGGTTCATGAAACACATTCCTCGCACATCTCTGGTGCAAACGTACCAAGAGAATGAACAAAGCAGATTAGCAAGAGATCCTGACAGTTATTAGAATCGAGCGATCGAAGCAATAAAAACACGAAAAGCCCACGGATAAAAGTTTTATTATCTGTCCACAAGGGCTGATTGAATACTTCTTCAGATTATAATAGAATCTCGACAAAGAAAACGAACTTTGATTGTATAGGGTTTTTCATAATTCAATTAAAAAGTCCAATATCCGCTTATAGCTCGAGAAAGTTAAAATTAAAATAACATCTCGGAGACATTTCAACTTTTAAACTTTAATATTGGATGGTTTTCCGGGTACTTTATTAATTAATTGAGTCAAGTGGATCGAATTAAGATTTTAACTTAGAAATTGGTCTCCAATCGTTTGAGACGAACGCAGACTGGCTCAAGACAAATGGGGCCTAATTTCCGGTTTTTGATTTGTTGATAACTTTTAAAACTTTCTGGCGAGATGAAAGGTGGACATTTCCACTCCCACCCACGGTTAAACGACACGGAAGTGCATGTCGTAATAATTTTGACAAATCTAGACAGCATCGGTACCTATGCCTTTTGCCTTCCTATAAAACTAACACTAAGTAAACATTTTTTCTTTTAACAATATTTTTGACACATAATTTCGCAAAAACGCTGAACATATACCTATCTAAGTTACGTACTTGAAGTGGAAATGCGTTTAATTTCCTTTACAAAGTATTCCACTGCAGGGTTAACAACCTTCTGGTATACAAATACTAGCAATTAATCTTTAAAACAACACGCAGAGTGAATTCTTATCGCCCGGATGCATTTCAGCAAATATGTCTACCTACCTACTCGTATTATGTAGGTATGTACCTAGTAATATATCAGGTAACTAATGTTTAGGTAATTTATTATTTTCATTTAAAAACTCGCTTGCTTTATTCAGTTAGCTTAAAACTTTTTCCAATTGGTTTGTATCATGGGCTACTTAGTATACTTAACAAACTGTAGAAAGTTCATATAAAAAATAGTGTCGCGAACTCCTTAGTGTTGCTACTTTTTATATTTTTTCTAATCGTTTTGTTTTTGAAGTCTTGTAATTTTTATTAGTTAGTGGTTACATATCAGTAAAGAAGCAGTCCAATTTCCTGGTGTTCTTGCCATCGATTATCCTTCATTTTCTTCACATTATCACACAGTCCTCCGTACGCTTCAAATACCTAGATAGGGATTTTTTCAGCGTACCTAATACAAGTAAGGACATAATGATTCCGCAGCGCTCCAAAAGTCTAACATATCTTTGCCACTTCGTAACTTTCTAGACCGAAGAAACTAACAGCGCAGATTAAATAGAAATCGACATTACAATTAATTAGCGTGACACAGACAAATAGACGAACTTAGAGGTCTTAGAGCCTTGGACCTCTATTATTCTTACCGTTCAATATTGATTATGGCAGCGTGCAGAGGCGTGATTCGGTGCGAAAGAAATGTTTCCCAATATACTTGGCAGACTTCGCCTAGAAACAAAAGAAAACGGTTTTAAAAGGAACTAAAAAATAATGATGTAAAATTATAATCATACCATGAAAACGTTGAGCAAACTTACCATCATTTTCGTAATAACTTATCATCATTCTTTGAAGTTTGAAATTAAAAAATAAGCCAAAGTGTAGGTATTATGATTATGAAAAAGTGTGGAATAAGTACTAAACTGCTCGACATTTTACGTCAAATTCAGTCAGCTACGAAGGAAATAGCGCCCTCGTGTAGTTTCAATTACCTATGTTAAGTACCTATTGTCAGAGTCTACCCGGATCCTAGAAACTGGTTGACTTTGGATATTTTTGGAAACGGATCAATCGTAGGCACAATATAAACGCGCGGTACACAACTTTTTTGCTTATATAGAATATAGATGACTCCCTTTCCCTTGGTCACAGCATCACGCGTGAAGGGCTAGACCGGTTTCTCTAATTAATTTTTTAAATTTCTAAATGTCAGTGAAAATTAGAACACATAGAAAAATCCGAAAAGTAAAGCTATGGCCGGGAATCGAACCCGGATCCTCGTCATTCCGTGACGCGTGCTATACCCCTATACACCACCCATAGCAGGGTGGGTAGTTTCCGAATTATTCTACCCGTTACTAGTTGTCACGTGAACTTTGTTACTTTGCGAATTTTTGTCGCTAAGCGTCATCTGTTTGAATGATGTGTCTGTATGACACAATTACAAACGCCCGTGGAACATCTACTGCTCACCAGGGACGAAATTATTTTTTTGCCATCTTTGTTATTGTAAGGAAAATTCTTATAAAACAGTGTTTAAAAAAAAGGAAAACTGGGGCGGGGGGCAAGCTGCAGGCTACAGCTAGTTTTACATTAAAGTGAGACACATTGCAGGAGTAGATATCAAATTTCCATTTGTACCAATAGCATCAGTGTCATGGCACAAATTACTTGTTAAATGGAACTCATCTCGCGCGAGTTTGAACCCACAATTAACGCTTTCACAGTGGTAAGAATAAAATGGAAACTACCCCTAATCTCTCTTGCCTGTCGCAGCCATATAACTCGGTCAGTATGGAATAGAGGCCCTGGCTAGCGGTCAGCTACGGCTATATAAAATATGTAGTGGCTGTTTGCGGTTTGACGTAGGTCTCGCGACCTCTGATTTGAAAACTTTAGGGTCTGCGACAATTGACGCTTAGAAACAAAATGAAATAAGTTTGAACTCATATTTAGTCTTACTTAAGTCTTAAGATGGGAAGACAAAGTTTAAAATGCAAGGATATGTTTACTTGCGGGTTAGTAGGATTTGGGGAGTTTCACACTTCAGCTTCACACTGAAATAGCTCGTAAATTATTACTTATCTGCCGTTGTGGAATGTACTACATTGACAGTAGGTGCTAGGAATAACTAATAAAGGAACTTAGGTAGGTACTTTACCTGAAAAAAGTAGGTAACTAGTCTGCTTTAATCCTTAAGGTCATTTGTACCTACCTACCTTCTCTCAGAATATTATTTTTAATAGGCCACCTAGGTTCCCTAATTAAAAACGGAATTTCACAATAGCCTGGCAAAGGCAAAAAATGTGGCCACACATTTACTATTGTGACTTTAGCTGCGTCTGTAGGACAGCGGGGTCAATTCGAACGTATTCGAGAAAATAGACAATTCGAAAGTCACTTTTCGGAAAAAGTAATTTACCCCATACACCTGTGTCCCACAAAAAATGTACGGCATAAAGGTGTAAAACGCCTCCACCGTCAAATTAATTAATTGGAGACATAAACATTCCATAACAATCTTCGCATATAATAAAGCTCATTCATAAGGCTGTGTAATATACAGGCAAAAACTGGGAGAGTGCGCGCCAGTGCAGGCTGGATCGATTGAGCAACAGGTCTGCCGGGCACGATGCTACGCGAGGTAAACAGGCGCTTTGCTTGGAGGCCTTCTCATAAAGCCTTATGCTAATTTAGGTAGGCACTATATGCTTCCATGCTGGTCTGGGAGCAAAGAAAAACAGAATGTACCAGTTGCTCTTCCCGCGTAGATGCTAAAAGTCCATCGAGGGAATGAGCGAAAATCTTAAGAATCACGTTATAGGCGATGTGGCTACCAACCTATCACTATTTTTATTCCCCTTTCCTCTTACACCCACAATCATGCTAAACGTGGCCTTTAGGTCTTGTTACTTTAGGCTCTGCCTAACCCGTAAGGGGTAATGACGTGATTGTATGTAAGTATGTACAGCTATAAATTACTAACGGTAAACTACTACAACCTTTACATACATACACACACAGCTACGGTTACTAGGTAGGTACCTACGGGTTAGACAAAGCCTACGATAACAAGACCTGAAGGCTACCTACGTTTAGCATGATTGTGGTGTGGGTGTATAGTTAGGTGGAACGAGGAATCAAAATAGTGATGGGTTGCTGGCCGCATCTTCTATAACGGTCGGCAACAGGCGGACCATGGTCCGTGGTCGAACCTTGGACCGCCAAATATTGTAACGTATTATATACCAAGTTAAGATTAATAGGTAGGTACGTAGATAAGTTATACTTGTTTTATCGGGATCTCGTTAATATATTCACAGTATCCGGAACCCACCTAAAAGTTCTAGCCGACCTGGTCAATAACATGATTCCCATTTGACCACCACCTAAAAACCTTTATCAGTGCCTTAACGTATTCTTTAGTTCATTCCGTTCTTAAAGTTGCCTGGAAGAGATCGCTCTGTAGCGATAAGGCCGTTTGTTGCTTACCTGGTGATTTTCTCTATATACCAGTTTTCTACGTAGTTTAATATATTGTGTTCAATAAAGAATCATTGTATCCTACTAATATTATAAATGCGAAAGTTTGTGAAGATGGATGGATGTGACGTTGTGAGTGTGTATGTTTGTTCCTTCTTCACGCTGAAACGACTGGACGGGTTTGGATGAAATTTGGATCGGAGATAGCTGGTACTCTAGATTACAACATAGACTACTTTTTCTCCCGGAAAATTGCATAGTTCCCACGGAATAGCGATAAACATGTGAAAGATCGTAGCGGCCTAGAGTCACAACGTAAATAATTATTGCAGAATATACTATCAACATCAGTTCTTAAGTCTAATTCTAAGTGCCTATATAAGTATGTACTTATATCTATCGTTGTCTAGTACCCATAACACAATCCTTACTAGCGCTTACTTTGGTACTACCTAGGTCAATTTGTGTGAATTGCTCCCTATTTATATTTATTGTATTCTATCGTGCCTTTGAGGTGACTAGATATTATGAAGTGTGAGTTGCACCAACTTACCTTAGCGATGACTATAACCTTAAGACCATAACCAGAGATTTTGATATAGGTACCTATTTCATAAATTTTCTGTAAATTTACGTCAAAATCATCGGTAGATAATAGTTATCGTGCAATTTGGTGCAACTCCGTGTAACAGTGCCTACGCTATTTAAGACCTGAGTGGCGAGGTTCTGGAGCGTACAGCGGGGCGGGCAGCGTGCAATCGGGACGCTCACATACATTTGCTTGTGTTTAACGTGAACGCCGATCGCCCCGCTCCGCTCCACGCTCTGCTCGAGCGTCCACTGAGGCCGTACACTAATACCTACTAAGCAATATGATCAAGATTGTCGTCAATTTGTTTCACTCTCACAAGATAAACAGATTCCACGGAAAAACGGTTTATAATAAGCATTTTGCTGTTGTCAGTGCCTTAAGCACTCCCGTTCAAAGGTAGATTGCCTAACCCTCCTTCAAACAGTTACTGATCTCTTTCCCGTCAGCTCGGGACAACTGTTCGTAGAAAAAGTTCCACTTAAGGGCAAATCGCACACCTAAGTCGGGATTACTTCCCAATCTTGCACGGATGAATTTAGATTAACCGGGATACAGTCGAAATGGTGCACGGATTTTCTTATACGACCTTATGGTAATAGGTTCGGATACGCGAGTGTACCTACTTGTTTAGATTTAGGTCGTCGGGAGTCTTAAGTATCTACTTAGGTACGAATGTACAATATTGACTGTTATATTCTACAGCTAAGCTCTTTCGTAATATAGATGGACCTAGTAACTTCACGTGTTTTTAGAAGCTCAAGACTTATTCTCGTGCTAGGAAGCCTATGTTTTGAGTTATAGGTAGGTATGGCTTTGTCTTCTCTAAAAGTCTGAGAAACACCCCCGGGCCGATAATGGAATGTTATATAGAAATATTATAATTCCGAAACAATGATAGAAACAGTCGCAATCGGTGTTGGCATGGAGGAAATGATGTGAGATATTGTAGTCAGTATGACATAATGATAAGTTACTTATATGTAGATTGGCGGTTTTTGCTAATGCCCTAAAATATTCTCGACTCTTCAAGTCAAACAGGGAGATAAGAATCTGTTCAATAGAGAGCACTAAAGCTGCTCAAATCACATAATAAAACAAAATTACAGTTCATTTAGTGTTTATTTTTTGACACATGACTTTTCACATGCTTTATAACTATACCTTAGCAACAAAGTTATTTGATTTATACTTGTTATACAAAGTTATTTGACTCATGTAATTGAAACATTCTTAACCCAGCAGAGAGCCGACAGAGTGAGATACCCAAAAGTCTATGGTAACTGTACAGGTCTTTCAAACTGTATTGCCAGCACATCAGGTATTCTCAGCAGTGCAGAAGGGATCACAGCATTAGCCGGGGTTGTCATATCTCGAACTAGGATCTCGGTGCCATCTGGCTGCCACCCGCAATAATTGGCTTTGAGAATTGTCTGCTCATATGTGAGAATACTACAGGGCTCACCTAAAAATAAAAATAAAAAATTTACTGTTTAATAAAAATATTGTGTAATTGGTAAACATATCAAGTCCACTCTCACTAATTACATAATTGTTTATAGAAATTTTAACTATATATGTGCATTTGGGCTATGAACCTACTGGAAGCAGTTTACCTACTACTTATAAATACCAACTAAACTCTGTTCTAGAACCTACATACCACATTGCCAGGCTATGAAGTGAATGAATTAGAAGTCCCATACTGACCCATGTTAAAGCTTATTAAAGGAAAAGAAATCAGTGGCATATATATAAAAAAACTAAGTAAATATATATTATAATATTAATTCAATAGCAATAATAACTACCTACAGCAAACTGTTACCAAATGCAGATTCAAAAAACTCCAAACATATTGTGTGCGTACTGCGAACGTTACTTAATTCTAAAATAATAGAGACACTTACCGCATAATTCGTTTACTCCTCGAAGAAATGACTCTCGAAGTTTCGCTCGGGCCTCTTGTTCGGCCGCAGACATTTCAGGCCGAGGAGGCATGGCTTCAAGCAATACTCATTCAATCGTTTCAGTACAAAGAAAGTCAGCTAACGTTTTCAATTTTATTTAGTTCATTAAACAATACCATAAAGCGTGTTTATTTGCGAGCAAAGCTGTCATCTGGTAAACTCAGCTGTGCTGTCAATGTCAATGTCTGTCTTGTTTCTGTCATTACGTTACTACCTGATGGCAGGCGTTTTGTTCCGTGGGTTTTAGACACGCAACGGAACAATAACATTTTAGTTTCAATTTCTCATTTCGGAGTAATGCTTTGTGCATAGAACTGCCGTAATGTGAATAGTTTCATATAAATCGTACAGCAAGGTTTCTTCCATGGTGGTCTGGGAGCAAATAAAAAACCTAGAATGTACCAGTCGCTTCTCTTGCCGCGCAGATGGTTTAAGCCCATCGAGGCATTGGGTGAAAATCTTAGGGATCATGTTATATAGGCGATGTGGCTAGCAAGCCATCACCGTTTTGATTCCCCTTTCCATCCATACGCCCACAATCATGCTAACCGTGGTCTTTAGGTCTTGTCACCTTAGGCTCTGTCTACCCCGTAAGAGATAAAGACGTGATTTATGTACGTATGTAAATCGTACAGCTACCAGCCTTAGTTAGTGTATAACCTATAGCACTATTACGTGGCACTACAGACCAAAATAAATATCATAAATGAGAGGTAGGTTTAGGTTAAGATTTTTCAATTTGTTTACTAACATACTATAAACCTCAAAGTTGTCTGATAATAAAGATAAGTATTTTATTTTATTTATTTATTATTTATATCTTCAACAGGCCCGAAGGCCCAAAAGTAGGAGCTCCGCGAAAGCGGAGCTCCGTTGACTATGTTAAACTTGATATTGAAATAGAAATCTTTGGACAGTAGTGCCACGGGCCTTAGTTTTATGCCTCGTTCCCTCATTGCATCCATTCATTTATGATCAAGAAAACCCCGTATTATTATTTGATCTATGTACGAAGCTGACGTCGGCCAATCGAAAGCTTAATTAGTTCGACGCTTGCCTTTTGAAAGTTATACAGCTCTAGAAAACATTACGGTGCTTACATCGTAACCACCACTGCCTATTACATCCCTACCAGTGCAGATAGCCCAGTAGGGACAGGCGGAACAGGGGAATCGGAATAGTAGTACGACTGTATAGGCTTTTGTTTTAGGAATAAATTACCATTTTACAACTGCAGGGTATACACAAGGCATCATCACTGTGATGTAGGTTCTCATACAATAAAACAAACAAAGAATTCTATTATTTTATTCCTTTGAAATAATCAATAGTTCACACATCCAAATCGTACACAAAAACATCATTATGACGAAATAAAAAATAATTTTATAAATACCTGAATCACTCCTCAGTGGCAACTGGTATATAACATTACAGAGCTCCTTTAAAAACAGGTAGCTAAACTTTACAAACATTTATACTCTAAGCGTAAGAACAAGTCCATCCGTGGCAGATATGGGACATACTACATGCATTAGTTAATCGTGTAAACAACACCTAAGTCTATTATTAAACCTTAATAATTACGTTATGCTATGTCACCTCGAAACGCGTGGCTGGAGTATTCTGGAATATTCTGGGTTATGCTTGCGGCTTTCTTCTCTTCAATGGTAAGATGCTTAATTCAAAAGTACCTCTTATTCTGTGGCCGGGCGACTGTGGTTCTTCGTCTGTGGGTTGCCAACTGAAAAGTCCATCAAGGCAGCTAGTAAAGAGAACTCGGTCATGATAATATGGACACTTCTGTCAATGACTGAGATTTGATACAAATTTATACAACATACATTCCATAATAAAATTCTAAAGTTAAATATAGTTTTATTGACCATCAGTCATTAAAAGAATTATCCAATGGAGTGTAGGGTTAAGTTTTATGTTATGGCAGCAGGTAAAATTTCCGAAACACTTTATTAAATATTAGTTTAGTAGTGAAAATCCTGCTACCACACATTACAAGTTTTGGGTACCTGGAAGCACATAGTAGATGTTCTGACTCTGACAACGGCCTCCATATGGCTTACGAGCACATGGCATTTACTCCCACGGCTAGCGACAAGGCATTGTATGTGTTGGCAAACTTGTTAACGACAAAACGTAGGAACGATTTAAATAGAAAACGCATGTTTTAGCCTATTGTACGAAAATTAATGAAATATTGTATGAGTACAACTGTTTTTGAATATGGTAATTGAAACTGAATTCGTATCGTAGTCAGTTAGTCCGTCGCTTACACCCGCTGACACGTGACCCGGGACAGGAAGCCCTAACAAATACCTGGCATCGCATTCGCGATCCGCACCAGATCCTCGACTGTGGCAACTCGATATGTCACGACGGCGAAACATTAATGTGGAAATACCTCAAAAACGACGCCGAAGCCGAACCGCTATACATAAAAGCCCTTATTGATCAAGCGCTAAGGACTCTTTGAATGACCAGACAGTAGGCCACAAAAGATTACACGTAGGGCCTGACCAAAAGGTGCTTTCAACGCCAGCTCGCGGCAACTATTCAAAATACCAATCAAATACCTGCCAAGTCCGTCGGTGTGACGACAATTATCGATTTGAGAGTACAAATTTACTCCCCATATGTTTGCCATATACCGAAGTTATATTTTGGTATGATACATAAAGCTGTAAAATAACAGTGTTTTATTTATTACTTGTCATTGTATGCAATTTTGGGAGAGGCGTCGCAGGAGGAGGGTCGAAGTTTGAGCTGATGTTTGTGTTGGGAGGTGAGCGGGCGTAGGGTTTACAGGGAGAGGGCTCGAAGTATACTTACCGGTTTCAGGCGCTATTTGTGATACCTCAGTCAGAAGCTAGTGGCGGTCGCGGGAGCGCCGCCGAGACCGCTCGCGGGACGATCCTGGCCAAACAAAATACACATTCAAAATAACTGCAAACACCCGCTGCCTCCGGTGACAACTCACCGATGGCTTATCAGTTCCTAGATGAATGAACAATGGTGTGCGCTAGCGTATGACGATATTTACTATAAAGATTGCAGCAAGTGGAACAAAGTAGTCTCTGCCTATTATGGCAAAGAGGCGTGACGGTGTGTAGTATTAAGCTGTAGGATATCTTACTTTTCTCCTTGCGCGATCTGCGTTCGCGGTCCCGATCACGGTCGCGGTCGCGTTCGTCGTGGCGGCTGCTTCTTTCTTCGCGACTTGATCTGTAAAATAGAAATAAAATCCTTAATTTTTTTACTAAACAAGTGAGACTAAGAGTCGAGGACAGCTAAGGACTGAGAGGGTAAATGATTATTGCTGCCAGTAATAATGATGTTAGTAGCTTATACAACTATCATAGCCGCCATAGGGAAACACAATGTGTTACGCTCATGTCATGAGCGTAAGCTCTCCAAGCTAGCGAGATCACATATCCCTTAGGTGTGCTTGTGTGGACAACTATTAACTCTGAGGTAATTAAGAAGTGCCAAAATATGTAATTCCTAGCCGATTAAATGATTTAATATTTTAATCCTAGACCATGCGAATGGCCCATAGTGAACGTTTTTGATACAAAACATGAACTCAGGCGGTTAATGAATATTGTCTTACCGATGACGCTCCCTGTCCCTTTCCCTCTCTTTGTCCCTATCACTCTTCTCGTCCTTCTTATCGCGATCTCCCTTATCCCGGTCATTGCGGTCTTTCTCCCGTTCCCCACGCTCCTTATCTTTGTCTCTATCCGCACGATCCCCTTTGTCCTTGTCTCTATCTCCGCGATCTCCTCGGTCGCGTTCTCTATCTCTCTCCATTCGTTCTCTGTCTCTTCTGTCGGAGCCGAGGCCGCCGCCGCCGCGGGCACTCCTCTCCTTTTCTCTGTCTTCGCGACGCTTTTTTTCCTTCTCCTGCAACTCCTTTTCACGAGATTCCATCATTTCTTCATAGGCTTGGCGGAGTTTGAAATACCTGAAAATACGAATTTAAATAAGCCATTTTCGCTGTAACTTTTTTTAATTATTTAACCTAGCAGCATGTTTTTGTTATTCAAAGTTGATTTGTACCAGTTTGATTTATTTGAAGGTTAATCAATGTGCTGCCAAAAAAAAGGACTGTAGTGTAGAGAAATGATTTAGGATTCTATTCATTGTTCATTTATTAATGTAAACGTCAACAATCATGATCTAAAAAAGTCAATAGATTCATGCAAGCCAGTCTTACCCGACATGCTGTTTCCCGGAGAGATGATCATCGATGCGCTGCTGAGCGTCGCCGACGATGAGGAAAGCTCCGCAGACGGGGCATACTTCCATCTGCTTCTCTTGCGCCGCTGCTAGCTCCGCCGTCATAGACCAGTGGCTGGAGACACCAATTAGTATCATTAATACTTATGTCATGAATGTGGTGTTTGTCTAAACGTCAATTAGTATGAGTAATCAGAACAGTGCATGGGTAAAACCCACAACTAGTGATGTCTGAGGTAACTATGTGATGAAGCTCGACACTATACTCTTTGGCGATGGTTACTATATCTTTTAGCCGAAACTCAGCCAAATATAAGCAGCTGAGACAAAGCAGTGTATTCATATATATCTATTTTGTTCGTAAGAGAGGCACTGGCTACACAGCAAGATTTTGTTTGCCACTGTCAAAATCATAGCCAAATTGGCTGCCAAAGCAGCTCTTAGTGTGTTCTAGGCTATTAAGAAACCAATACATAACATGTTTATTGATGTATCTTCAGAAACACATGCTCACTAACATTTCTATTCCTTCCACACTTGTAGCATGACTCAACGCATATAACTATTTATAGTAACATAAATTAAAAATTTTGAAATCTATTATTATCACACAGATGATAAGTATTACCTGAAATATTACATGTACAAAGACAACATTTACCTATTTTCTTGTTGCTTCAATAGAGTTTCCTTTTCCTCTTTGAGCCGGTCACACAGCTTCATTAGACCCTGGGCCTGTTCCACATCACCCCTAGTACCAGCTTCTTCAGCTTCTTGGACCAATGCCGTTATCTTTTCAGACAAGAGCTGCACCTGTTCCTGATTTTTTTCCGTCTGAGCTGCAGTCATTGGTGGACCCTCCGGTTTAGAGTTCATCAAATCCAATCTTTGCTTGCCTTTTTGAATTTTTCCTGTAACATTAGGAAAGTTGATAAGTAAGATAATTTATTAAAAAAACAACTTTTCGTTACGCTGTTATCTTCAAATTAAACACTTTTTGCATCAGTCTGACTGTCAGATCTTATTTATAGTTTCCATTGTTCTAGTTAGTTTTAGTGATTACTCTTAATGATTGTATATTAGATGTTATTCATGACTTCACCTGCATAGAATTTTTTGTCACTATCATGTGGAACCAAAAACAAATCATCATCATCTAGGCACTTGCATTTATGACAGATGATTTAAACATTGTATCAGTGGCACTTTTTTTGGTGACTGAACAATCCTATACGGTAGAGGCATCTCTGACCGCACAATGGGCATGTGAAAGTAACTGTGTCCAAAGGGACAACTGCACATCCAAAAAACTGAATGAATGCTTTTAAGTTACCAAATTTGAACATCGCCAGTACTCTGACTCAACCTCGCATATGAAATTTTATGAAAATGGAATAATCACTTTAAACTGTGCACTTAAGGTTGTTATTTCAATGTCATCAAAGTTGATAAACGAGGTTGAGTCACTGTACCGTCGACATGATTTGAGGTTAGTTTTATGAACCGCTTTCTTTCTTTTCAAGTTACTATTTTAATGGATCATATTTATTAGAATTTGTAACATTTTCTATTTGTAATACAACATTGCATCACCTACTTTCAACATCATTAATCATGTGCCGGCAGAATCGCAGGAACTCCTCCACATACTGCGCTTTCTTGTAAGAGGACTCTGCGTTCTCGAATAGGTCTTTGACCTCGTCATCATGAACTTTTGGACACACGCCCAGATCAGCTCTCGTGTTGACGAACAAGTCATGAGGGCAGAACTTCACCATGTAATATTTACAGTACTGCAACAAATAGAACAATTGAAGTCATGGATTTCAATGGTTAGCTGTCACAAACAGACAAACACAAGATTTCGCATTTAAGTAAATACTGAAACTTATGTATTTATTTGTAATACCTTTCAGCGTGAGGTAACTGAACCCGCAGTAGTTTTACGTAAGCATCCAAGTACTGCATCACTACAAAACGCGTCATTTACATAGCAACCTGAATAATTCAATAAATTCATAACCTCAAATCTTAATAGGTATTCTTTACCTTGTAGAAAAATGATAATAGTAAATAACTCTGTTACCTCCTGGTCCTCCCAGTTGGGTTTCTTTATTTTCTCGTTCGGATTAGTATTCCGATGCCTCCCCATCAACTCGTCAAGCAATTGAGCCGCCGCAAGCACCGCCATTGTGCCTTGTTCGTCAGATCTCGAATAATCCAAGACACTACTTGATCTTTAAGAAATACAAAAACATTTAGAACACAAATAGTAAGACTACTTATCTAGTTTATTACTCGTCACGAAACAAAAGAGGAAATTTCCCGTAAAAATGTCTCGATCTCATCACGTCAATGCGTTCAAAATGGTGTTGCCACCAATCAAAAATCAAATATTCAAATCAAAGCAAATTGAGACCATAGATAGAGCTTATATAAAAAATATAGTAATGCGGATCGTGATTGAGATTTTTATGCTGCGCACATACTAAGCCAGTGAAGGCCAACGAATGTTTGTGTTGACGGGTTTAGACGTAGCTTATTTATTTGTTGATTATCAGCTATAACTATCCAGATTGGATCAACAAAGGTCAAGAAAAACTGGTATGGCCACTTTATTAACGCCAACTAATGTTTTGAATGTGTTGGGAACTTCCGTGCTGGTCTGGGAGCAAAGAAAAAACATAGAATGTACCAGTTGCTTCTCTTCCCGCGCAGATGGTAAGAACCCTTCGAGGGAATGGCCGAAAATCATAGGAATCATGTTGTAGGCGATGCGGCTAGCAACCCATTACTATATTGATTCCACTTTTTTTTTTTAATATATATGAATAGGAAGCCAAACGAGCAAGTGGGTCACCTGATGGTAAGTGATCACCACTGCACATAGACATCCGCAACCCCGGAGGGATTGCAGATGCGTTGCCAACCTAGAGGATTAAGATGAAATGCCTCTTGTGCCCGTGATTTCCCCGGCTGTCTTACTTTCCACTTCAACGCCCTCAGTGTCTTGCTAAACGTGGCCTGTTAGGTCTTGTTACCTTAGGCTCTGTCTACCCTGTAAGGGATAAAGACGTGGTTTGTGTATGTATGTACGAATGTTTAGTGAAATTTACCAGCGATCTACGCTACGCTGTGCTACTGTGTAAACATAGAGCTCACGAAAGCTAACGAACTTGCGAAGACGTTTAGTACACCAAATTCGTTAGTCTTTCTTGGCCCGATCTGGTCATAGCTTTAAGAACTTTCTGAACTGTCACTGTCATTGAAAAATTGGATCGGACGCTGAAAATGCTGAAAATTCACAACATCGAACTATTGGATACTGATTTTTTCCGACTGAATTTAGTGTCGTGCAGTACATTATAAAGTACATTGTATATATTATGTGCAGTGTTTCGGCGTTTTTGAGCGTTGCAAGGCATAATTTGTGAAATCAAAAACTCTAAATATCACGATGATAATACTTTAGCAAAGTTCACAATCAAATTCACAAATGAAACCAAAAAATAGCAATGAAATGGATTCCAGCTTTTTCGAAACGAACTTTGTTTATATATTTCATATTATTGTTTCTATTATATTTATTTTATGCTTTGAATACTTGTTTAGTTGACGAAAGAAAGGTATGTAGTAGGTTCCACATGTTATTCGAAGTTTTGTGTGCTTAATGTGAAGTAAAAATATGATAATAATAATAATTTATATTTTTTTGTCTTTTAACAGTTTTCTCTGAATCGTTTCCTCCTCAAGCGACAGTATACGAAATATAAAAATGCTGCGGTTCGTTTTGTGTCGCTATTAGGCTTTAGTATGGAGGATGTTGACTATAAATATCGAAGATTGAAAAATCAGAACTTAGCGCCAGTGAAAAGATTACCTGACGCGCTAGTTATTGGTGTTAAGAAATGTGGAACGCGAGCTCTATTGGAGTTTCTAAGGTAAAATTATAATATTTTTTTCCACATTGAAATTATTGCCACAAAAATATATTAAGTACCTATAATGATCTTTGCATTAGGTACTTTGAGAAAATTAAAGATATACTAGTTCTCATTTTTATAGATTAAATTGATTCTGATCGACACAGTGTTTGCATGTTTGTCTCACGAATATAACCGATACAAACCGAACATCTGACTTGTACTCCGAGGTGTCCCATAGACCCGTATTTTAAAGAGAATCCTTTAATTTGAATCACTACAATCATTTCAACTGTTTGAATGGCATGTCGCTTGGTTTTCAAGGAACGAAATAACACTTAGGTACATATGACATTTACTTCTAACAGTGCCGTCGTTAGGGGGGGGGCGCGATGGGGCGACGGCCCGGGGCGCCAAATTTGGGGGGCACTGAGGTCTGGGGCCTCGGCCTCCTGACTCACCGGCTGTGTACCCTCAATACTGTCCTTAAGTGGGCGCCTAAATATTACTGCCCGGGGTGTCAGTGGCCCTAACGCCGCTGCTGACTTCTAATAAACTACAATAGTCAGTAACATTTGACTTTCATCGCTTCCATCAGTTTCTTTTGCTGTTGACTGTACTTAGTAGGTACTTACATAAATTTAAATTGAAAGTTTTGTGGCAACAATTAATACCTAAATACACATAAATAAGTGGAGTTTGTTATTATAAAAATTAATAATATCTGCATTAAAATTATTATTTTTAGATTGCACCCTGATGTAAGGGCTGCTGGATCTGAAGTGCATTTCTTTGATAAATTTTATCACAAGGGCTTTGAATGGTACAGGTTTGTATTCATTTTATTAAATGTTATATCTGTTATTCTTATTAAATGTGATGAAATCAAAAATAATCTCATAAGGTTAGTTAAATAAATGTTCAATAACCTTTGATTTATCTGAAAAAAAAATTTTTTTCCTTATATTTTTTTCTACTGGCAATATTTTCCAGAGACAGAATGCCACCTACCCTTGAAGGGCAGATCACAATGGAGAAAACCCCTTCATATTGGGTGACCAGAACTGCACCGAAACGCGTGCATGCCATGAATCCGGCCGTGAAACTGCTTGCTGTTGTTAGGGATCCTGTCACTAGAGCTATCAGTGACTACACGCAGTCAGCCAGGTAACTGAAAACTATGAGTATGACGTCCATAGAACTTGCTTCCCACCGGCTTGCCTATTTTAAGGCAGTTGGGCACTTTTATTGTGCAGAATTAGAGGAAAAGGCTAGTTAAATGCCCTTCGGCTTGCCTTCCGATACGCCACGCCACTGATGCATATGTAGTATTTTATAACGCCCTCCCTATTTGGCAGTCCTGTCCTAGAGTAACTTTTAGTCATAACTTTTTTTTAGCAAAAGCACATCGCTCCCGCGTTTCGAAGACCTTGCTATAGTCAACATATCCTGGGGTGGCTCGCAGGCGGTAGCCGCGTCGTGGCCTCCCATACGACTGGGTATATACTTGCGGCCTTTGAAACGATGGCTCAAGAGGTTCAACAGGGAGAGCCTGCTCCTGATCAGTGGGGAACGACTGGTGGCTGACCCGGCCGCTGAAATGGCGAAGGTGCAGGTCTGTTAAGTTTTCATCATCATCATCATCAGCCCATATTAGTCCACTGCTGGACATAGGCCTCCCCTAATGAGCGGCATAGCGCCCTGTCTTCAGCTTGACGCATCCAGCATCCCACGTTAAGTTTTACCCACTTATAATAATAGCATTAAATTAAAAAAAGTTTCTGTCAAAAAATACATTTAGAAACCAACTTTTTTTTTTGCTGACTATACTCGCATTGACATTTACCCTACATTATGTGCACCGAATTTCAAGTAAATCTGACCAACCGTTGGAAAGTTCCTTCCTGTGGAAATCTCACTAACAGATTATTGTATTGTCACCTACTGACCTACAAAAGTATGCGAAATGTCAGCTCAATCGGTTGAAGATATATCTTCAAAATTGAGTTGCAAGATCCACCTGGCCAAAAAATACATACATACATAGTTACATTGCAAAAGTATTTAATCAAATAATAAAAATGACCATAAGCTTTTTAGTGTAAAAGAAAACATCTTGAGGAAGCCTGTATACATCTCAGAAGTAGTTTGATGTTGTGCGTAAAGTTTTTAACCCGAACTGGGCTATTACTATTAGCATCGGTCAGTTTGAGTCAAGATCGAGACCTGTCTTCGAAAGCTTTAGAGTGGTATTTAAGAAGAAATGTTTTCTCGATTTCCAAATATTGCACCTCGATTTTTGGCCCACTTCCAGTGTTATTTTATTTGCATTAACCTCAAGACTGATACTAGGTCAGGAATGTTTTTTTACTAGTCTATTTTAAAAATGCAGCATCTCGACATATTTTTATTTCTGGCTATTAGCCATCATTACGCGACGTAAGGTCGGAATGGTTAGAGGAAGTGTAGCTATGATACATACAATAGTATACATACATAGGTACATAAATCGCGTCTTTACCTATCGCTTAAGGGGTAGACAGAGCCTGAGGTAAGACCTTAAGGCCACATTTAGCGTGATTGTGGGAGTAAAGGTGGTAAGGGACTCACAACAGTGATGTGTTGCTAGCAGCATCGTCTGTAATATGATATAATAATTTTTGTTTCTGTCGATTCCAGGAATTCCTAGGCCTCAAACGAGTTATAACAGAGAAGCATTTCTACTTCAACTCTACTAAAGGGTTTCCCTGCCTTTTGAAGTCGGAGAGCCGATCTACCCCCCACTGCTTAGGCAAAACCAAGGGTCGAAGCCACCCTCATATCAACCCATCCACCCTGGAAACCCTAAGGGAGTTCTACAAGCCCTTCAACGAGAGGTTTTACGAATTGTGTGGTATAAATTTCGGGTGGCCTTGAAAGCGTTGTGATTTTCGAAGGCTATTGCCTGATTGAAAGTGTATGTTAAGAAAACATTGTTTGGTTCTCTGGGATTTACTAGTACTAGATGTTGATTCTTTTTAACTCGATTTTAATACCATACCAGTAGGTAAATGTTTACAGGGATTTTTATGTTTTGATCGCTTTGCTTCGACGCCTGCACACTTCTGTTACAGCTATTATTCGTTGTTGTTATTGTTATTTGTCCTGTTGTTTTCAAGTTAATTATTTTGTTGTTGCCGTTTGTTACTTGGTATTTTATGCGTCAGGACTGACGCTATTTTAATAATATCATTTTTTAAGTAGGTTAGATAGTTGACACTACCAATGCTGTGCCAACTTCGCAATATTTTAATGTTGAGTGTATGGGCAGCCAGTGGCGTAGCTATAGGGTAGAATGACTGGCAAAATGCCACAGACCCTTAGCTCTACAGGGCCTATAGCACGGAAGGGACGGGAAGGGACGATGATGTACTTCTTTATATTGGAGGAAGGACTCCTAGCAGATGGATTTGCCATGGGCCCCAGACGTTATAGTTACGCCACTCGCTATGCCAGCGTAATAGTTTGGTGTTGAAGGGTTTGAGTGGGGGAGAGGTAACCAGTTAGAAAAATCTAGTTTATAAAAATTACAAAATACTGATGCTGTTGTATAGTTGCTGGGCACATTATTACTGCACGCCGTCTTCCTCTCATGACCTCAGACCGAATAAAGAGTGAAGACTGAGTCCTCCGAACGGTGACGTGACGTCGGTTTAAACTAAGGCTTTCTGTGTGCGCGTGTCTCGTCTCACCAGTTTGCACGCATAATGCTGAGGTATAACTTCGTCTTGACTTTTTTTTTGGTCTGAGTTCACGACTTAGCTAATACGATTTTAGTATAATAAGTTTAATGTAATTAGTCGAATAGTTCTCCAGTTCCTAAAAATAATCGTCGTTTCCTTATGGTGTTCCCAGTTTATATTATGTATTGTACTTAGGTTAAAAATTACGGTCAATTTGGGATATTCCATGTCTGTCATTTTATTTTTAACGCAAAATCTTGCTGACATTGTGATGTGACGTAGCTATTCCAAAAAAAAAGTTACTTAATTATTAATATATAATAATAAATCGTCTCAAAGTAAAACTACAAATTCACTACTTTGGAAAACCTTGTTTTTAAATATAGGAAAATAGACTATTATAATCAGAGATCGGACAAATTTGCGTCATTGTTCGCAATAATGTGGACATGACTCCAAAATTAATCAAATATGTCAAAATACATATATTAAGAATAAGTATATCCACGGAGGTTTTATACCTATAGAACGAAAACTTTTTTGTCAGAAATAATAATCATATCTAGCAGGATCGTGATTTCTTTATTATATAAAAATATTTACGAGAACGACAACTCTGCCACTTTAATTAACATTTTGCTAATAATTTTATGCATGTGTAAATTTTTATCTCCGGGAGTTCAAATTTTATTTCGAGAAATTAATTAAATGATTAATTATTTGATTAATTTTTGAGTCATGTCCACTTTATTGCGAACGATGACGCAAATCTGTTCGATCTCTGATTATAATAAAACTCCATTTTCAAATACAAGCTTTCAAAGTCGTGATGATGTCACCTGAACAATGACTAAAGACCCTCGCTGACGTTTAATCCTAATTAATTTTAATAATTAACGCTTACTTCACGCTTATTTGAATTACTATAAAATAAGGATATGTTGCAACGAAGAAAATTCATTAATCATTATTGAATTCTCAATTAGGATAGGTACTAGTTTTAAGATAATTAAAGATACGCGTAGCACATTAGAAGACAGCAACTGATTGTGCAGTATATACAGCAGCACATAATAATCGAAAAACATTTTAACCTTTTCGCTGCCATGGACTTGATATGAAGTCAGTACATGCAGTGTAAAATGGCCAGTTTTCTCGTGGTTCTACTGATTTGTTCAATTAGTACTATTTCTGTCTGACCTACTGTGTGCCTATGTAGCGGTTGCCAATTTTTTAAACCACCTGTATATTCCTCCGGAGCCTTGAAACGGCCCTCCTGTAGAATTGTATTAAGAGGTTAGTTTTATGACAATACTGACCGACGTAGCTACATACGTCCTGAACAATATACAGGAGGTGGGTTTTGCATACAAATATAAAGTAGGACAGACAGAAATAGCTCTACCTCGTGGTTCTACTAATAGGTCATATCAGTAGGACCAAGAGAAAACGGAGGTATAGAGCACCTTCATCTGTCAAGATAAAGTTGGCAGTTGCCAGTGACACTTGAGCTGCTTGGCGGTGAAAAGGTTAAAAACCTATAATAACGAAGTAGCCAAACGGTCAAAAATAATTATAATTAATATTGTGAACACATCTGAGCTCACTTGTCGAGTTGTGTTGACAAATTTTTGAGTACCTTGATCGCTTCAGTAGATCTGAAGGCTATATACAAATAGATATAAGTATACACATTTAGGTACTTACATACCTGTTTAGATTCTATGCACTCATCAGCCATCCGACTCGTGCCATATTAGTCGCTTATTAGATAGCACATAAGTATAAAGCTTTAAAAAATGTTTAATTTGCCATTTATGTACTTGTGTAATAGTACATAATAATCCCTAGATTCAAGACGTCCACGGCTGGAATTAAAAGCAATAAAATAAATAATTTGTTGCTATGCAAGTTTTTCTTTAGGATGCAAGAAAATTCAGCTAACGGAAAATTGAGCAATGATCTCAAAGCATTGTGCTTTTCATTAGTCTATTTTTCGATTTCATAAGTACCTCAAGAATTGGATATTGCTCAGGTACCGTCAATCTAGGGTTTATAATATCAATATCACTATTACTTTATACTGAAATGGCCTGAAATAAAAGACTAAATGAAATCAACATATTTTTATTACTCTTTGAACCCTTATAGAATCATGGAGGATTGCCCATTGGCATGTAAACAGGTAACTCTGTGGCATTTATTTGGAGGTATGAGATTGATGACGTGCCGACTATAGCAAATACAATGGCCACGTCACTGGTGTATTTGTGATGATGTGTCGCGAAGTCTTGGGCAGTCGGAAATTTGCAGGACTCGCTGAAAAATAAAGGAAATGTGTTTTTAGTTAAGACATCTAATCAGTCGTCTAGTCGTGACAGCTAATGGAATGCCTCACACGCAACTATCAATACATGACCAACATTAACAAAAAATCAAAACAAATCCTTCTACAATGGAAAATAAAATCCATATTTCCCTTCTAGAAGGTTTGTTCTGTGGCGTACATAGCACGTCACCTCATTTGTAGTGTGGCGGTCAAAAGGTTAAGGTAACATTATATCTATAGAATCTAGAATGGCACTATACCTAGTGATCAATATTTCAAATCAGAACTACACCCTTTTGCAAAACAATCTGGCACCTATGGTTTTTCAGATGTTTAGATATTAAAGCTTAGAAAGTAAGCTTTTATGTACATAAAATACAAAAACCATGGGTGCCCGTTTTTTTGCAAGGGGATGTACATCATCACACCCAAAAAAGTTGATCTCACTATTGGGAGTGTAAATCATGGTTTGTAATTTTTGTTAGAAATGAAATTCAATATAAAATTATTTTTAGGAAAAACAAAACAATGGTGCACTTACTCTATACAAATGACCCTGAAGTGTGGTTTTGGTTTGTTTGTTTTCTTAAAATTCGGCACATCTCTATTATAAACATCAAAATCTATTCCAAAAGGGCTTTCTTCTTTCACATCATTATTATTCTTTATTATATTCAATTTCTTTAACACAGATTGCAAGTCTGTACAATCTTCTGGACTTACTATAGAGTTCAACTTTAAACCGCTTTGGCTTTGTGAGCTTGCTTCGAATTTCTTAGTTGATTCTTTGCAAGATTGCCAATAAGAAATTTTTGCATCCAACCAATTGTCATGTAAATGGCCTTTCATGAATTCGTATAGGAATTGTTGACTGTGATCCAAGAGGTGGTTAATCGTTTGACCCTTCTTAATCACTTCTGCTCTTCCAAAGTCCTCTTCACTTGGTAGCCAGTCTTTGCTTACATTGCTTGTCAAAATTTCACTGTATTTAAAACGTTTTGTAATTGTAGAATCTGTATCACTACAACTGGATTTCGCTTCCTGCTGACTTTTGGTTGCATTTTGTTTTTCCGAAAGTTGTTTCATGATATAAAATGGATTTCTTAACTTTTTATTTTTTTTAGGCTTAGGCGCAGCTGTAACGGCGCCTTCTGAATCAGAAGAGGAAGCAATGACTATGTGCCTTCTATTAATTACTTCATAACTGCTGTCAACATATATATCAGCATTGTAGGATTTGTTGAATGTTTTGACAGCTTTAGAAAGCGCTCTTCTATGTTGAGGAGATGATTCATTTTTGTCTTCAAGCTCTTTTATTTTAATTGCAAACTGTTTGAGTGCAATAAAATTCTCATCAAATAAGTTATCTTCATCAGAAATCCTTTTCTTTTTTGAGCTTGTTTGATCATCACCTTCTAAGTCAATGGTTTCCAAGATTAACTCGTTTTCCAGCACATCCAGTCCTTCTGTCAATTCTAACTTTGCTTTATACCTTTGGTTATAGGTTTGTATCAATCTCTGCAAAGCCTGAACATTCTCAATTTGAGTGTTGCCCATGTTAACCAAATTCTTCAATTTCAAAGCTAGACTTTTGATAGATTTCAGATGGTACATCTTTGGGTTATCTCTTTTCCTCTTTCTTGGCCTTGCGATTTCTGAGTGTTCAACATTTGCCGTAAAACAAGGAGTGGGGAAACATCTGAAGATCTGTTGCATTCTTGGAAAACCTTGATATCTTAAAGGCAGACTTTGAAAGAATTGTCTCTGGAATGCAAAATTAAAATTGAAATTATTCCAGTAATGAAACTGTCGAAAATGATTCGTCTGCTGAGGGAATCTTGGAAAATATTGCGTATTCCAATTATTTTGAGCACTCTCATTAGATAATGAACTTCTTATTCTTCTCACATGAAGTCCATTGACATCATCAGAACTGCTATAGTTCTCTGAACTTGATGATGGAAGAGAGACTGCATTTTTCAGTCTCAAATTTTCTAGATTCAACACATAGGCTGTGTTGTTCAAGAACACATTTCTAGGTATAAATTGCTCTTCTGGAGCTTTAACAGTAACAATACGTTTTTGAAATAAATCTGGCAAGCTTTCATCAAATGACTGATGAACCAAGTCTGAATTACAAGGCCTCAGCTCTCTACTGTAAAGAGTTCGCAATTTTTGTTGTATAAACGCTGTAGAACCTGTATTGCAGATATCTATAACCTCCTCCTCTCCTCCTCCTTTAATATCTTCATTAGTATTTTTTATATCTTCATCACATATATTCATACTTGAGCTTACTTCTACATCAGTATCAAGATTAGTATGCTCTATTTCCATTGCGACACTCTTCTCTTTTATCTCATTTTTATTTACCTTATCTATTACAATATTTTCTTGACAATCATGCACATCTTTACTTATATTATTATCATCAGCATTGCTATCCAGAAATGTATCCTTATGGTGTAAGTCTTCATCATCATCTACTGATTTACTTGTCTGTTTCCTGTCTTCACTGACATCATTATCTTCAATTGTATCGTTATTTAAGTCTTTTTCATCATTTTTTAATTCACTTTCCTGTTCTATAGCTGTTGGATTATTGGGTAACACATTATTTTCTTTGTTACTAATTGGACACTTATCATATTTAAATACTTTGTATCCGAGTCTACCAAGTGAAGCATATACTTTATACTGAACTAATGATACACTGTCTCCAAGAAGTAAAGAATATGCTTGTTGGATTGACACTGTCACATCATTGTACGTCAACTGAAGGCAGTTCTGTAAAAGTAAATAATTGTCAGCAACAAATCAGGTTAATTCAGTTGTAATAAGATATTGATTTACAAATAAAAGTTCTTTGTATTTATTACTACCTCCAATTTATTATAATGTAATGGCTGGGTTATTTATTCAGTTATTAGTGCTTAAAGGTTGGAATAGTCAATCAGTGGTTGTTATAATCATTAGGCACATACTAGTATGTGTATGTGTAGTCAGGGGTGGGAACACACACATATACACATTGTGTTGCATGCATCTGTATTGGCTGATGAAACAATTGGATCCCACAAACAACACTTGAATAAGAGCAAGTAAATTAATACCTGCACCCAAATACTTAATAATTAAAGTTGTTATTTTACGCTTGTGTGAAATTGTCTAAATGAAATGCATTGCTTACGGATTCCATTAAAAACAACGCCTCCTCAGGTTTAATGTACAGAATCTTGCCAATATTGTGACCAAGGTACTGCCAGTGGCCACCACATTTTTGTGTCACTTCAGCCAGGTTCAGATCCTCTCTCCATTTAGCATGGCTTATGGAACCACTGAAAATAGGGAAGCAGGATGTTACAAACCTAATTGATTTTCAATTTAAATTCCAATTTAATTCCCGTCACAGGTACCACTATGGGTTTAAAGGTACTACAATAAAAATGGAATTGGCTAACAATTTTAACCCTTATAATTATGCTGGAAGTGAAAACAGTATTCTAGACCCTTTTCCGTCATAAACAACAACAATCTTACTAATTACAATAAAAATAGAAACTGATAGCCTTAAAGTTGATACAGATTTGTGTCTCAAGCGTAAAAGAGGTTAACAATGCATAATGATTTACAAAATTATTTGAGTCCTACAAAGCTCTACATGAATGCAAAAGCTATGTTATTAACAATATGATTGATGTATTCAACTCGCTTTGCAGTTAATAAAAATAAAAGGAAAATTATACACATAATAAAAAAAAACATCTAAGCATTTCAAATGATCCACACAGGCCAGCTAAAAACATATTAACATTTTTCAGATAGACAAGTTTCAAATTTCATGTTAAATCGTGAATATAACGCACCTTTTATCTATCCGTTCCATTTCAATCAGATGTTTTCTAGCTTCCAAAGCATTTTGGACTTGCTTTTGCTCCAACCAGGATCCATTTGGAATAACTTCCTTTAATCCAAGTTCAGGTAGAGAAACGCTGGCCTTCTTTGCTCCCAGAGTAACTAGCTGGTCACCCCTAAAGTGGAAAGTAATCAACCGATAAGCATAAACATTTTTTCGCACAAATACCTATACCAGGATTTTGGCATGTAACTTACGACAGCATCTTAAATTTATCCATGTTATTGGCGCCCGTAAAGTTTAGTGAAAATATAACAGCTTTATTAAAGCCGATCCATTCTAAAAACTGCACCGACACGATCCACTACACGAGATATTAAATAAAATATTTGTGGAAAAGAGAAGAAGTACCTAATTTCTGACATTGACATTGCCTTTTTTTATTTTTCCGATCTGGGAAAGGCAAAAGAGTATAGTCCATACTGTCATGTGTTTAAACAGAACCGGCTAAAGGATGCATCGCATCTATTAGTTAAAAAGCAAATTTGTAAGATTTATGTGGGTGATAGAAGTTCTATTCCAGATACTTCACCCAATGGAGGCTTCAGTCGTCGTTAGTCGTTTGTTGTTTAAAAGGTTTTGCCATCCGTGCCCTAAACTGAGCACAGCGCCACCTATTGTGCAATAGCGTCACTAAACTTAAATGGGGATCCTATTATCTCACTTACCACCCAACAGGTAGTGCTAGTAGTAGGTACCATATTCGACATACGGAAAGAGTACGGAATACGGTTAGAAATCCCCTTTGCCTACATATGCGTAGTTGCGACTTCACTGATAAAATAATTGAGATCTAAAAGTAATTGTATAATGTCGCTAAATCGCTTTTCGTTAATATTCATAACACATTCGATGGTCATACAAGTCTGGGTATTGCCACAAAACTATAGCTCAAATTCAATTTTTAATTACAAGACTATTATGAGACCTGTAATTTTCTACTAATCTACTCGTCTTTCAAATTCAGCACAATTTTTCACAAATTTCAAATAGGTATTGTTTCCACATAGACGCTTACAAAAGTCGGGCCAAAGATTAGAATTAGAGTAGGTAGGTAACTTACATGGTGTAAGGAGCACTTATTGCTCAAGAGTGACTCGCACTAAACAAAAAGCTATTCCTCAAACACACATACACAATACTTAGAATATACCAACTGCTTCTCGTCCTGCGCCGATGGTTAAAACCCATCAAGGGAATGGGCGAAAATCTTAGAAATCATATAGGCGATGCGGCTAGCAACCCATCACTATTTTGATTCCTTTTTCCACCTTTACGCCCACAATTATTCTAACCCTCTAAAGGCTCTGTGGTCTCTAAAATTTATGTGTGTGTGTGTATTCCTTAAAAGGGATAGTAAAGATTAAAATAAATGTAAACATATAGTCGTGGCCCTGTATTGTAGAAGACTTGCTGTACCTACTTAAACGAGTCACACTTAAGGATACAATTTTTAAATTAAACCTTTTCTGTTTTTACGAGGAAAGCGGGGTTCAGTTGGTGACTGGCTGGATTGGAGCGTTGTCTATAGCTCTGTTTAGTTCTAGATTTAAAACTGACGTCGGTTGTACCGACTGAGGCAGTTGAAGCATTAACATTTACACAAAAACTCGAGTCACACTTCTTAAGGATAAAAATTATAAGTTAAACGGTTTTTTCACGATGAAAGTGGGGTTCCGTTAGTCACTGGCTGATGTGGAATGTTGTCTATATAGCTTAGTTCAGTTCTAGAATTAAAACTGACGTCGGTTGTACCGACTGAGGCAGATTGAAGCATTAACATTTACACAAAAACTCGAGTCACACTTAAGGATAAAAATTATAAGTTAAACGTTTTTGTTCACGATGAAAGCGGGGTTCCGTTAGTGACTGGCTGGATTGGAGCGTTGTCTATAGTTCTGTTTAGTTCTAGATTTAAAACTGACGTCGGTTGTACCGACTGAGGCTGTTGAAGTATTAACATATACAGAAACTGTTCCGGATTGTTTCGGCGGGTGGTTACCTTAGTTTGACTAAACCTGTAAATTGAGATAGGTTGAGGGTGGACGAGGAGGTTAAAGTAAAAAACCCATTGTACCAGAGATGTTGTATTCTCGGTAGACCAAGTATAAGAACCAGCTTAAAGATTAGTTACACATATTTATTACCTAATTAATGCTTACTGGCTATTATTCAATTACGTGCGTCACATGTTGCAGGGAGTAATGTTATCAAATTCAGCACAATTTTTCACCAGTTTCGACTGGTATTTTCACACATGTGCTGTCAAAAATCGGGCCCCTGACCGCCATTACGCGCGCGCGCCGACAATCGTGAGTTGAGCTTAATTTGTAGCTTCTATAAAAATCAGTCACGAGAGTTTAATACTAAAGCTACCAAAAGCATGTTTATTGATTGGTAGATTTCTAAACGACACTTAAAATTAGAATACATAGAAAAACTCCGAAAAGTAAAGCTATGGCCGGAAATCGAACCCGGATCCTCATCATTCCGGGATGCGTGCTATTACCGCTACACCACACCACACCCGTAGCAGGTAAAGGTAAAACTAAGGCCGGGAAACAAACCCTCGGTACAGCACGAATCACAGAATGATGAGGATCCGAGTTCGATTCTCGGCCATAGCTTTACTTTTCGGATTTTTCTGTGTTCTAATTTTCAGTGTCGTTTAGAAATTTAATTTCTGACGAGGAAAACCGTAAAAGTAAACATAAAAAATCAAGTAAAATTCTTGACTCCTTTGGTTGATTGGTAGAGTTTAACATTTTGGATCCTGTAAGCTACCTGGATTAATCTTTTAATCTATCTACCCTCTCTACGTTTGATACACATAAAATGCTCTTGGATGTGATAATGTTTGTATTGTATTGTATTGAATTTATCTGCAACCTGGAGCAGTTGTACATTACCTACTATTATGCGATCATTAGGATACTTGGGTCAAAGAGAAAACTGTTTTATGTGTTCAGTATCAGTGGCGTGGGGTCCATAGAACTCGATTCCCACCGGCTTGCCTATTTTAAGGCAGTTGGGCACTTTATTGCGCAGAATTAGATGAAAAGGCTAGTCAAATTCCCTTCAGCTTGCTTTGTGATATACCTATGTATACAAAGTTTATGAGGTTTAGCAAAAGTGTGTTCGCAAAACGAACATGTAATTCAAAAACGGAAACAAATTTGTACAGTCTTAAATCACGACGAAGTAGCTAGCACGAAGCAACAATCAATTAGTACCTACCGTAAAAGACGTATTCTACAAAGCAACGCTTAAAGCTATTGTTCGTCGTACTCGACAGTAATTGCAGACAACAATCCAATTGAGAACTATCCGTCGAGAAAATGGAGTGAATTGTACGCGACTGCCTCGCTCACAACCTTACTAAATCAACTAAACTCTATTATCTTCTATCGCGACATCGACTGAAACAATTAACGGTTTCTCCTGCTAAATGAGAACGATTGCTGTCAATACTAAGTAAAGAATAGCAAGAGACCTTCGGATTTAGTCGGGTTATACGAGTTGTAACGTAAGCTACACAGCTGTAGACTCGCGTAGTAGCTACGACGTAGCGTAGCATGCCTGACAGCTATCGATTAGTGTCCCGGAATTATACGAAGGCGGCCGATCACACACGAACGCCCCCGACGAAGCCCGAGCGTCCATACATAGCGGAAGTAATGAAATGTACAGAAAGATATGAACCGGAAAAATTGTCGTCTTTTTCTTCGCATCGCGTCTTATCCGGGGCCCGAGGTTCCCTTCGCCGGTTTCTCCTTTCAACGTATTTTTTCGTTCGCGTTACAAATGGGAACTGTATGCAAATACATTTGGCATAGTACCTACCTAGCTACCTGGAAAGTAAATAGTATAAAGTTCGTGATAGGGTTAAGTGCTAGTTAAACTGTAAAAGCTCTTAAATGGGAGGGCGTCATTAAACTTGAAGTTAATTGGCTGTAGGTACTCGAGTGCTCGAGGATGTCGCCTGTAACGTTACGACCGCAGTCGGCGAGGGCTGGAGGCGATTTAACGTATTGTAATACGAGGCGCCGCCCCCGGCCTCCTCCTGAAGTCGGGGCTTTACCATAGCTCAACGGAATAGTCGTTCGTTCACGCACGCTACCAACGCCGGCCGGCATCGATTTTAATTCTCAAAAAATTGAAATTTCGAATCGAACGCTAACCATTTACCTTTTTAAAAACATAAAACGATCAACAACGCTGCAGTGTAAAGTGTAAGGTGCCAGTGTTTTCTTTACGAATTTTACGATATATTTTGACGTGAACGCCTGCGGCTGACTTCAGGTGCGTCTCATGGGTGATGGATAGTGTTATCGGTTGTTGTTCGCGGTGAAACATGCTTCAATCGTGTTCATAGGATTCGCTTTAGTGGAAACCTCGATAGGTGCGACTGACCTATAGGTGTGTTGTGGTTTTATGTGAACGAGTTCGATGCGTTTCTCTGCATCGAATGCATTGAGACACTTCGATGTATTATTTTATTTATATTTGGAAAATTAATTGGCTAATGTGAGGCGATGTTTACGAATCCTACATTGCACGGTGCTGGCTGAAAGTGTTTTGGATTCGAGACATTTAAGGTAAGTGATTTTATACGAAATTGCTTTGGTTTTTACAAAACTATAAAAATTTGGCTGCGTCCAATGTTCCAATAACCGATAAATTTTAAGTGCTTAGACAATCAGATATAATATTTTTGACCACAGTTTGATCCAGGTAATGGACTCGCGAGTTTAAATTTACAAGTTTTCTGGCGGCGAAATAAGGTTTTAACAAAATTAAAGTAGGTATTTTATTTAGGCGAATTTACTATTACAAAAAAACCATGCGATAGAAAAGCTCCATAAATATAAAAAAGATTGTGAAAATGTAAACACAGACGCTTAACATTGACAAGCACGCCATCTATTGTAAAAATATGTAACTTTTAGTACCCGAATCCGCCGCGGCGAGCAGCGCCAAAGTGTCAGCCGGCAACACTGCAGTCACGCCGCGTTGACGCGCGTCGCTACCCGCGTAGGCGTAAATCGCTTCGTGATAAACAATATTATGTTTTCATCCTTATCAACCAAATAGTCCCAAGTTAACCATAATAGTGATCATCGAAATTTAGTGTTGCTAGTGGTTAAATGAGAGTGCGCTTGTGTGTGTGTTTTGTTGTTGGCGAGGATTTTGGCGGTGCAAGGGGACTGCCGGCATGAGGAAAATAAACGGTGAGGATCGGATGCAGCGAGAGGTCGTAAGAAACTTGAAGCACGCGAGTTTCGACGCGATAACCGCTCAATGAAGATAAGAGATGTGTACCTATTGACTTAAGTAACCCGTTTTTGGAAGATAAAGATTGAGAAAAGTGTGCAAAATATTGTAATGTTGCGCCGCCGGTCGCAAAGTGGTTGGTGAGCTCCATTGAAAGCGATAGGGCGATTAAATGCCAACCGCTCGAGGGTCGCTTTACCTTTAATAATAATTGTGGGGGCAGTCACGCTTCAATTTCCCTTCAAGTATCAATGAACTCAAACAATAAATCATACTAAAGTTCTTATTAGAAATGTATCGTTATCAATCAATTGTTGCAACTTTAGGACAGAAACGAGTCTCAAGTCACGAATCCTCCTACTAACGTTTGGAAGAGGAAGTTAAAAAAGTTATTATGTCTCGAAATAGCGTTGCTCAACAGAACGACCGAAATCATTAACCGTAGCAGATCCCATACAAATGGCCCATAAACGTAAGCCGACAATGTTTGATGGGTCCGCCCGCGTCGATTACGAAACCGTCTAGGTCGCCACAGGTCGAGGCGAGACGATAGCGACATCAAAACGCAAAATTTATAATAATCAAATAATTGATCACACGGCAATCATGTAAAACACCTTGGAATTAATAAAACGCCTTGAAAGTTGATTCAGATGTAGACTCAATAACATTTCGAGAATCCGCCGCATTGGGAGGCCGGCACACGGCAGTCGCAAGATTTATTGTTTAATGATTGCGACAGACAGCACGGAACATCTATTTGTTTTAATAACACGCACGAATGAAGACATGTTAGACGCCATCCGTGCCATTGTTGCGATGTTAAATTAAATCATCCAGAACACATGAAGAGTCGTATTTCACTCTTATGTGTGTACTGGTGTAACAAACTGGAGCTAACTGTTTAAGGGAATTCTTGTTAATAACATACCTGGAGTATTCCAATTCCAATGTTGTGTGAGCGTCAAACTTGGACGGCAGTTATACAATGCGAAGATATGACGAGGCGGGCAGAGGTCGACGGCCCAAGCTTAGTTAATATGCCTGCACGGTACGGGGAATATCAAATAAACACCCGTATCGTTTCATCTCCAGTATCGGCGATGCACTTCGTAGCCTTGCACTTTGCTTGTGTGTTCAACTGTTCACTCGTCACACCCATTACTCAGCGGAGGTTGCCGGCACAGTCTCTTCCCGTCTATAAGTAACGTAACTGGAAAAAAGTCGTGCAATACCAAATAAGTTTTTATTGAAATGTCGCGCGGTGTTTTAATTAAAGATTAAATATCTGTCGTTATTTATCACAGCTTAATTGAGATACAGCCAGCATTACTTTGAAAAATATCGTGTCATTAACAGCGGTATCCGTGTTACGTCTGGGGGGCCTCGTTCTGATTGGAATACAAAACCTGTAAATACATCTAATTAAAATCGCACATTAGCTTGGGCTCGAAGGTCCTTTGTTGTAACACTTATTGTCTCGTTTTTGGTTTGCCCACGTGTTTAACTATTCATTAGTAAAACAATTTAAAGCAATCATACGTCCAATAGACGGTAATGTCTCTATTGATTTTGCCAGCGGTTCGGAACAGCACTTCAATATTGACAATGAGAGGTAGTTTAGATGCCACTACGTGCCCTGAGAGTTGATGAGCTCCTACGTGACACTCAGTTCATTGCTCCAGTTTTTTGCCGCTTGATCTTGTGAATGAGTTTGCAGACCTTGGCCAAAAGATTCGGCATGTCAAAACATGCCTTACCGCTTCGTTGCTTATTGCAAGTAAATGTATCAGTTACATGGCTGTTTATTAAATACTGTTACAAACTCTGTCATTCTGACATTATCTTTTGCTTCTGATGGTACACGTCAGTAGCAAAAGATAATGTCAGAATGAATTTGATATCAATTCGAAGTCATAAATCAGTCAATCTGAAATCAATGAGCAACAAGGCATTGGTGCGGTGTCACAGTGTGACTACTGGATTTCAATACCGCACATTAGCAGTAGTTGAGGTTGTGACGCGCGTGAATGCCATGCTGATTGAAATGGCGCGTTTGTTACAAATTGTCGCTCCATTTCCTATGTGATCCGCATACAGATCTATAAAAACTCTGATGGAAAGTTTTCTAAAAACCTAAAGGCCAAAATCCAGGCACTTGCCAACTGTGATCTCAAAGCGTCTTCATTACTTCAATTCACGAAGAATTTAATCCTGTATTTGGCCCGTTAATGAAGTTAGCGTCATTTATATTCTGAATCTAAAGCGCAGGTAAACGCGTCTGCTCTTCGTGGGGTGGTGTGATATATTCAGGGCCCATTTAAATATTCCCAAGGGTGATAAGGGGAAGGGATGCGTACCGGTTAATCAAGTAACGTGATCCATTTATCTGGAGCACTCTTGATATGGTGTCGCTACTGAACCTCGGAATATTGTAAGCTTATTTAGGGTGGAGATTTAGAGCAACAACGGAAGTGGGTATAACCCGTATAGCAGATAATACGTTTCTATTAAGAGGATATGTGCTTGAGATGCGAGCTTCCGATTCAATTGCAGCTACTGAATTAGTTGAAGATCAAGTTCAAGTGGATGACGCAATGGAGCGAGCAACATTGAAGGCAGGTTTTTATAGCGTCTTGTATTTATTAAATCATAATCAATGAAGGTCTTGTGAATGTCACCGCTACACTTCCGCAAATTGTGTCTTAGCCAAGTTTCCTCCAAGTGTTTGAATTCGATCGATGGCAATGCAGTGAAATTGGAAGCAGGCCGTCGGGTGCTGCTGCATTTTGCCTCGTTTTACTGCATTCGATCTATTTACAGTTTTATGAACGGCGATAAAGCCGGGCGCGTTGAACCGTGCACCGGTGCAAGCCCCAATAGATACGTACGTCTGCGTTTAAATTGACGTGTTGTATACTTTTCAGAACCGACTTCATTGTTGATAGTTCATTACGTTCATTTCATTTGTTTTTATTGAAGCATTCCACGTCTATAAAATATCATTACCTACCTATATTCTTACAACAAATACGAGTAACGTTATAGGTATTCTAAACTGTACCTATGCTATTATAGAGACACGCACACAAATCACGTCTGTATTCCTTACGGGGTAGACAGGGCCTAAAGTAACAAGACCTAAAGGCTACGTTTAGCATGATAGTGGGCGTTTGTGAATTCCTAAGATTTTGTTTACTATTTCACTTGGTTTATGTCGCCAAGAAACCTTGATTCAAATTAATAGTTTTCGTCTCTGTTTAGAACAATGTTTAATGAAGACCGAGCTAAAGAATACGTTTCGCTGTGAGTGAAGTCAAACACGACTCCAATAAGAACCGCTTTTATGTTATTCTAGCTCGACAGTTAATGAGCTAGCTCCTGTCACGATCACGATCTCAAGGCTGTGATTATAAATGTTAAGTTACAGTTTTATTCGCGACAGTTTCAACTATAACCGTTTCTTTCGCATTATTTGTTTTTTTCCCCAAAATTTCTTTAACATTGTGGAAATTCGACAGTTATTTTTCAATTATTGTACTTTAGTACCCACACTTATGCCACTACGGACAATGATCGATTCACTAGCAGAATCTCCATGGCGACATCTATTGAAGTGTCAAGGAAGCAATATTGATCATATCGCCGCAGCCATATTGTCAGATGCTCATAAAATATAGTCGCCATAAAATGAAGATATCTGAAACTGAATTCTGAAGCCCACGCGCCGATTGATTAAGATTGCGAGTATCGGATTACTATAAAGATAATGGTTTTAGTGCTGGAGGAGCTGAAGAAGGATCAATTTCAGGAATCCTTTTAATAAATTAAGTTTGAAGAAGGCGGACTGAACGTATAAAAAGCAACAGTTTCAATAAAATAGCGGCATCAAAGCTGTCTTCTGCATTGAATTTAGAAATGATAGTTTTCAAAGAATTATATGATTGACGATTATTGTGGAAATGAAATAACTTGAAAGATGCGATTAAATAGAGCACCGATCCTAATTGGCGATAAATTCGGCTCGAAGGACCATATGTAGCAGTCCCTGTGTGCTTGGTTGGTTGATGGAGACACGTTGAAACACTTATTTCACGTAAAATAGTTTATTTTTATAATAACACAAATTAGAGCACAGTGCATTAAGTTCAGATCTTGAAGGCAGAAGAAGGGGCAACGGTGTTGCCATAACAAAATAAAATTAACATAAAAATGTACTCTGTTGGGTTGCCAACAGTGACATTATCCGAATCAGACATTGATATTAGAGAACTAACTAAAAAACAACTTACTAGTTCCCAACAGCATCGTCCATTCGAATTCAGACTCCACTAAATTCATTTCCGAACGGACTCAGTAATTTTCCTAAACAAACATATAAGACAATTTCTTCGTAATCTATGTAGTTCACGTCCATTTCTTTAACATTAGTTACGAAACTCAGCCCATTAACACGGGCTAATCCTCAACCAACATTGAGCTCAGATAATCGGTTAAACCACTCCAAATCCAGTTTAACTAACAAATTATCACATGGAATTCCAGGCGGCGTGTGTTCTCCGGAAGTGACGTCATAAGAATGGCCCCACGCGCGCTTCCGGTCCATGGCCTTCACCTGAAAGGCTGTTGATAGCTCTTGTTTAAACTTAGAACAGACTTGCCTTTGTTACGTGTTTTTGCAACGTATGCTTTGCTTTTGAAGCTAGCGAAAAACTAGGTGATTTGATTTTTTACTTCAGACTTGATTCGTTTTTGTCATCTTTGAGTTTAAATATAGTCAAAACGATCTGGCCTTATTGTGCAAAGGCAGATTTCTAAGAAACAAAACCTATGACGCAGCTAAAATTATGTATAAGTAAACGTAAAACTACCGCACGAAGCTATTGTTATGTGGCATATGGCGGTCTCAATTATTTCCTATCATCGAAATAATCCTTTTATCCAAGAAGGACATTGATATGTAACTACTTACCGTGCGGCATTTCCGATAGTGGATCTTATAGTTGGTTCGTGGATTCAAACTGCTTCAAATACATAATACATACTAAGTGTACGAAACTGTCAAAGACGAGCAAGATAACGCAAATGTAAGGATAATTTATGAAGGTACCAACGGGTACTGCCAAGTACAAGTTCGTTCTTTAACTAAGTACTCTTTCTTCATTATCTTATTTTGGAATTTTCAGTGTGTGTGCAGTTACTAAGAACGTTTAATGTCAAAAATGCTTATAAACTTACTGTTGGGTTATACCGGAATGGAGCCACTTCTTGGAATAAAGATTATACTGTTTCCGAAAGAACTGTTAAGCTTTCATTTCTGGCTTGAACTACATTTGCATGTACATACTCGTAAACAATAATTTAAACACCCACACCACTGACTTACAGAGCCGAAAGGGCGATCAGGAAATTTTTGTATTTATTGCGGATGCCCCAAATGAGATAACATAAGATAAATATATTATTTGCGTGCAGTAAAAGTTGAAGGTTTGTGAATAGAATTTAAAGATAATATCGCATAACCTCAAACCGGATTGTTTTGAGCAAAACGACAAAAACACGAATTTGAATTTCGCAACGGTTCGGAGCGAGTTTCCGAATAATTTGGCAAAAAACGTCGCATAGCTCTAGACAAAGGAGGGGAAGAAAAACGCCTTTGTTATATCCCTGAAGTATCCCCGGAATGATGAGAGGATAAGTCCGGGGCAGACTTTGATTTAAGAATTCCAACCTATTCTACATAATCGTAGGTATCTGGTACCTTTACGCTGTTGTGAGTCGTATTGCTACTAATTCAGAATGAGTTTTTTTTTAATCTGTCAACCGTTTGAATGTTCAGATTTTTGGCACTCATATTACTGAGGATCCCTTTCACATTAGTGGCATGGTTGATTGAAGCGTCAAAGTGGCTCGTTATTTTTGCTCGTCAGTATAGTTCAAGTTCAAATCACTAAGCTATCATGCCCTTTGTACTTAACTATTATGTGCCAAAAGTAAATGTATAATGACAAGGATCATGGGTTTCATCCAATCCTATCTCGCATCTCTGATTTTTCGAAACTGACCTGCCAAATCTCATTCGAAAATTAAAGGAGCACCATGAGCTTTTCTGTGAAGAGAATTATCTCGAGGAAATCTGCAAGGGCTTGCTGATGTGTGAATAGCTCTCAAACTTCACTGGGTCTCCGAGACCACAGTCCTTGGCCTTTCTTTTTCATTCTAAGAGACAGTTCCCAGCGCTGGGACGTATACATGCTGGAGCCGACATTGAACACTCAAACCAACAAAGCAAAGTGGTCGGCAGTAACTTCCCACCGTAGCATAGAAGTTGTTCCGAACATTAAGTATCCTTTAATTGGTAGGTAACTATCTATCCTCAAGAGCGAAGCCAGATTAGCGATATATCTCCCCAAGTTAAGACGCGATCGGTTCATTAATAAAGACGAAGTTTGCGTTGGAAATACGACTCTAGACAAGATGTCTCCTCCTGGCGTAGACGCTGCACGGTGTTAGCGATATTCCATTCGTCTCGTATGTGTAAAAACGGGACGGAATGTCGCTCGTTTTATCCAGTGTTAACACTTAGTACTCGAAGTATTTGTAGGGCAATGTCGCACAAAATTTCCCGCTGTCTATAGGTGAAAACTTAATGACCTATTGTATGTAGTAGTGTACAGAACTGATATGGGACTTTCATTTTTCTAATTTGGAACGTCAATTCGTCTATTCGCACACATTACTCACACATACGACAGGTCATTTACTTAAGTTTTTCACCTATACTGGATGAAGAGCTTCATAGAGTGTAATCACGATCACATGATTCGAATCATCTCCATTCCAGCGCTTTTTAAAAATTAAATACAGTTTATACTCGTATGAATGCAAATAGTAACACAGTAGTAATTCATTAATGAATTAAGTAACCTCATTTCAGTCAATCCTTGCCATTGACTGACATGTCCGCCCAGTACGTTCAATTCTCACGATTGAAAACAAAGGAAGCACGAAAACGTTACAAATCCAACAAATCGACACCTTGTTTATTCTTCTACGAAACATGCAGGATTTCCTATGCGTTACTTTAGCATTTTACATTGTAAGCGGAACTCGCACTCGCACATTTGAACTGCATGTGTGAAGTCACAGGCGCTTCAATGTTAAAAAAAAAACAAAGTCAGTTATAATTATGAGTTCCAAGATACGATAAGATAGCTCAGAGGGATCCGAAACTCGTATTATAGAGTCCCCCTCACTCTTAAATTGATGGCTATTAGTGTGAGCGGAACGACACGAAACGCACGGAAAAAAAAACTTAGCTGTGGTAACTAGGAATTAGTTGGCGCAGCTAAATTCCTTCGAAACTATAGGGACATCGAAGTATTTAGCTATCGTTGCAAAGAGTTTTTCGCTACCGAAACTTGGCTGTGATAGCAAATATTCTTAGTTGTGATCACTTTGAAGTTTGGGAAACTTAGCAGTGACTGCTAATCATATTAGCTAAAATTAGTTGTGGCTGCTAAGTATATTAGCTATATTTAGCAGTGACAGCTAATTTAATTAGCAATATTTAGCGGTAGCTGCAAACAAATTTGCCGTAGCTGCTAATTACTTTAGATGTGACAATCAAAATAATTCGTTGCATCGGCGAAAGTGTTGGCTGTAGCAACTAAGTTAGTTTGATACTCTATCGCATTTCTTTAGCGGTATTCGACAACGAGTTTAGCTGCAGCTGCTAAAAGGGTTTGTTACTATAAGAAAGACTTAGTTGTGAGATGTAATCAAGTTAGTTGTAGCTGCTAATTAAGTTTGTTACAGTTACTAAGAGTCTTAGTTGTGGGATGTAATCAGTTTGGCTGTAAGTACTAATTGGGTTTGTTACTGTAACCAAGAGTCATAGTTGTTGGATGTAATCAATTTAGCTGTAGCCTCTAATTGGGTTTGTTACTGTAACTAAGAGTCTTAGTTGTGAGATGTAATCAGGTTAGCTGGAGCTGCTAATTAAGTTTGTTACAGTTACCAAGAGTCTTAGTTGTGTTGTGGGATGTAATCAATTTGTGGCCCGAGGAAGCGACCGCCACTGCGATACGGCAACCCGTGCACACACCTGCAAAGTCTGATAGACCGGGCCCGTTAACGTCCTAACGAATTAGAAGCAGTAACGTGCACACTAGGCTACTCAGACTCGCTTCCTGTGTCTGTTGCAAGATAATCATTCAAAATCATCTCGGGTATATATGGACGCTCGGTCAACCAAACGATAGCGCGATGTAACTTGCGCGCAGCGCCATCTGTTGGCGTATTTCGTAAGCTCAGTTGCTGTTGGCCTTAATACTTATCGTTACTTATAGTCAAAGCTGCAAAAAGTTCTTGGCTGCCACACTTAAGTCTGATTTGCTACGACTGCTAATATAATATTGCTGTTCATTGCAAAGTAAATTTGTTGGTGCGACTAAGATTCTTAGCAACATTAGCAAAAAAATATTTAGCAGTTGCAGCAAATAATATTAGCTACAGTTTGTGAATAAGTTAGTCAAAGCTGCAAAAAGTTCTTGGCTGCCACACTTAAGTCTGATTTGCTACGACTGCTAATATAATATTGCTGCTCATTGCAAAGTAAATTTGTTGGTGCGACTAAGATTCTTAACAACATTAGCAAAAAAATATTTAGCAGTTGCAGCAAATAATATTAGCTACAGTTTGTGAATAAGTTAGTCAAAGCTGCAAAAAGTTCTTGGCTGCAACACTTAAGTCTGATTTGCTACGACTGCTAATATAATATTGCTGTTCATTGCAAAGTAAATTTGTTGGTGCGGCTAAGATTCTTAGCAACATTAGCAAAAAATTATTTAGCAGATGCAGCAAAGAATATTAGCTACAGTTTGTGAATAAGTTAGTCAAAGCTGCAAAAAGTTCTTGGCTGCCACACTTAAGTCTGATTTGCTACGACTGCTAATATAATATTGCTGTTCATTGCAAAGTAAATTTGTTGGTGCGACTAAGATTCTTAGCAACATTAGCAAAAAAATATTTAGCAGTTGCAGCAAATAATATTAGCTACAGTTTGTGAATAAGTTAGTCAAAGCTGCAAAAAGTTCTTGGCTGCAACACTTAAGTCTGATTTGCTACGACTGCTAATATAATATTGCTGTTCATTGCAAAGTAAATTTGTTGGTGCGGCTAAGATTCTTAGCAACATTAGCAAAAAAATATTTAGCAGATGCAGCAAAGAATATTAGCTACAGTTTGTGAATAAGTTAGTCAAAGCTGCAAAAAGTTCTTGGCTGCCACACTTAAGTCTGATTTGCTACGACTGCTAATATAATATTGCTGCTCATTGCAAAGTAAATTTGTTGGTGCGACTAAGATTCTTAGCAACATTAGCAAAAAAATATTTAGCAGTTGCAGCAAATAATATTAGCTACAGTTTGTGAATAAGTTAGTCAAAGCTGCAAAAAGTTCTTGGCTGCCACACATAAGTCTGATTTGCTACGACTGCTAATATAATATTGCTGTTCATTGCAAAGTAAATTTGTTGGTGCGACTAAGATTCTTAGCAACATTAGCGAAGGATATATTAGTAGATGAATCAGAAAAAAATTAGCAGCCGTTGCAAAAATGTTATTAGTGATTGCAAAATGTATTTATCAAACGTATCAAAGATATTATCTGCTGTCTAACACATGTAAAATTAGTAATAGTAACGAAATTTTTATCCACTATAACTAAGAATTATTAACGGTTACAACTAACAGCAATTACTAAATTATTTTGTTGATAAATTAGCTATAGTTGCTAATCAATTAGTACTGTTAGCAAATTATTTGAAATTCGTTTAGCTAAATATCGTTATCAGTGGTAGCTAACTGGTTTTAGTTGCTATAGACATGGCCTTGTTACAGTTGCAAACAAATTGTATGCCACAGCAAAGAAAATTTCAGCAAAGGGAGCTTAGCTATCACGGCTAATTCATTTCTCTCCGTGCGAACTTCGAATATCGAGATACAGCCAGAACCCGCTAAGTCCAAATTTAAGATGCATCAAAAATTTTCTCTGATACTTTTTCTTTAGAAAAATCTCCTTAACGCGAAGCCAAAACCTGAAACATTAGGAATGCCTTCGTGATGTTCTCCAAACACGAATATTCGTATTCGCGTTCGGACCACTATTCTAATGACCAATTACAATTAACTTCTAATACCCTCGTCTTTACCTTAGCCCTTCGTATTGGACACTGAAGGGATATCCTCGAGCTCGTTACTCAAAACACACATTGTTAGCGCCCAAACGAGCAAAACACGGCGCTGTAGTAGTTGGTACGGTAGCTTTCCTCGCCGTGACTCCCAGTCACGAGACGCTTAATCAGCAGTCATACAAATACTTATTTATTTGTCGAACATGACCTGAGCATGGTCGAAAGGGAATCTTTGTACATTTTTCAGATTCCAAAAGCGATTATGTGGGGTTGTTTTTTTCATGCTTTCTTTACTTTAAAACCATTTGTGTTAATATATATCTGGCAGGCGAGCGAAAATATTCGTAAGTAAGCTCATATACCTTACCCACTTAGATGAAGAATTTGACTAACGTCCAGTTCAAAACAATTCCAAAACATGTCAGCTTCGACTACGCCACGCAACGCTGCATAAATTAGCTGTCCGTTGCTGCCCAAGGTGCATCAGTCCGAACACTACCTTTCGCCTCCCCGACAGAGGTGAACTATAGTTATAGTATCGAGCGCACAAAGAGGTTATATTTGGTATTCTCACTTTTATTTCTGGAATAAAAGATTAAGGGATTAAAAGTGTGGGTTTTTATTTCATTTTGAACTTACAACACGATAAGTACAAATAGAGCAAGCACAAGTAGCGCGCAACGCAAACTACTGGCTACACCTTGCACCTGTGCCAATAAGCCTCAAGTTATTGTTTGTGGTTTTATGCGTTACAATAACACGTTATTGAACACCACATAGCAACCAAAATAGAAAAATGGTATACAGAATATTGCAAGGTCTTATCGCTACAGAGTGATCTCTACCAGGCAACCATAATCGACTGGAGAAAAGAACAGATCTGAGCAGGTGATGCAATCTAGACTATATTTATAATAAATGAATATATAAATAGACACATACACATATAACTAAAAAAGTCAGCTATAAGATTCGTGCACAAGATGACAGATGGTGCTCCTTCAACATAGTTTTAATTATGGGTAAAAATTTAGCGCGCCTTATAATTTTAGGCAAGGAATTCTACAACAGTAAAGCCTGAACAGTATAAGAATAGACACAGAATTTCGTTACTTATCGAGATATAAGGTAACGCGAAAACATTCAAAATAGAGGTTTCTTTTAAAACAATCAAGTTTAGATTATGGCGTGTTACAGATAAAAAATGAGGTCTGTTTCTTGAAAGTTACAGCCTATAGTTAAATTAATGTTTTTTCTGTGATTGACAATGTACTCGTAAATATGAAAGTAAAAATCGGTCCAGCAGTTGAACAATATAAGCTCTTTCAAAATGTTGTAAGGCATTTTTGGCATAAAATTGTTTTTATTTTTTATTTACGGAATTTTACTCGATTAATGCGTGGGGTTTTTTAAATGTTAATGGTATAATTCACGAAAAATAAATACGTGCCCAATATTTTTAAATACCCTAACTTATGGACACAAACATCGTGTTTACCTTATTACCGAAATTTACTCAAAATGTCGTGTTTGTCGACAACAAATGGAATAATGCTTGTGAGACCACTAATGGCTGCGTAGGTGTTCCTTGCCAGTAACCCCCACAATGGGTGCGGCATCATGTATATTTCAGCCGACATCTCCGGGGACGGCGGTGGGAATATCTGCGCGAGCGCTGTCACAGATAGGGTAGCCAACTGTGGCGATTTAATCGGGATATTATGCATTTTAGACACAGAATGAATGAATGAATGAATCATACATACAGTGCTTAAGGTAACAAGACCTAAGTCACGATTAACGTTGTGGGTGTGTAAGTGGAAAGGGGATTCAAAATAATGGGTTGCTAGCCGCATCGCCTATAACACGATTCCCAAGATTTACGTCCATTCCCTCGATGGGCACCTACGTGGGAAGAGAAGCAAAGGGGTACCTACATTTTTTTTAAACATTTTTACCCGACTACGGCAAAGCCAAAGGAGAGTTATGATTTTATACGGACCTGTAAACTGGGTGATGCCACTTGTACTATTAATTATTCTAGCGTGACGCATCACATTAGTTAAAATTTTGGTACTTATACTTTTATTTTATAAAATACTGGCCTCTGCCTGCGACTTCGTCTGCGTAGAATATATATACAAACCTTCCTCTTGAATCACTATCTATTTAAAAAAAACGCATCGAAATCCGTTGCGTAGTTTTAATGATCTAAGCATACATAGGGACAGACAGACCGACTTTGTTTTATACTATGCAGTGATTGGTCAAACGCGTGTCACCTCTTCCACGACTCCGTCTCCTGGCCAGTCGAATAATCCAAAGTTGCAGTTGTCATCGATTTCTCGATTTTGTTTCGCCCTGTCTCTTTTTTACCTCGACTAACGGCTAAACACAAAAGTAAAAAAGAAGTGGTCCCGAAAAAAATATCACGAGTTCTGACCAACCTACACGGACTTGCCATTGTCAACTAGTGATTATGCGCACTGGGAACTGGGAACAACCTACCCCCCGGTAGAGTTTATGGTTTTTGACCTCTGTTTTGAATAGAGGGATGTTGATTCGAGTCCTTTACTGTGTCGTATTAAAATGAGTACTTGTGAGGAACCAAATCGCGTGAAAATACTTCATTATCGCCTGTGTATGGTTATTAAAATTTCACTGCGACTTAAAGACGATTTAGATCGCAGCTAATACATATATCAAAACTCATAAATAAGTCATGATGCTTCCATGGTGGTCTGGGTGTAAAGAAAAAGCATATAATTTACCAGTTGCTCCTCTTCCCGCGCAGATGGTAAAGGGCCATCGAGGGAATGGGCGACTGTTAGGAATCATGTTATAGGCGATGCGGCTAGCAACCCATCACTATTTTGATTTCCCTTTCCACCTATACGCCCTTTCATGCTAAACGTGGCCTTAAGGTTTCGTTACCTTAGGCTCTGGCTACCCCGTAAGGGATAAAGACGAGATAAGTATGTATGTATGCATAAGTAAGTGTATTAGTTGACTAAGAAAATACTCTCATGAAATACATCTAAAAATCTATTTTTATGTTTGTCTGTGTAGGAAACCACTCCAAACATTGCCTACATTTTAGGGGAGCAGGCTCTGATAACACTGTATTTTATATTCACTTGCCGAATCTGTACGGATCCGTCGATGCGCGAGTCCGACTTGCACTTGGTCGTTACATTTTTTTGGCGTAAAATTGAATTATTTTACTTTTTAAGAATTGTTTCTATGGGGGCGTTCAAGTATTACGTAAGCGCTTGAGGGGGGTGGGGGGTCTTTACTTTGCTTATTTTTGATGACCATGGTGGGTGGGGGGGTCGATATGGTGATTACGTCAGTAGTTTCGGTCCATTAAAAGAAAAATGCATTTTAGGTGGTTACGGTATGCATGGGAGGGGGGGTAAGAGGTTTGCTTACTTTTGCTGACAAGGGGGGGGGGGGGGGGTAAATAATTGTAAAAATCTGCTTACGTAATACTTGAATGGCCCCTATTGAGTGGGGTTTCTTTTTAAATTGAATAGTTTTGATTTCGGTTGGCCGCATCGTTATTGGCGACGTAGACCTAGGAAGGCATGACCTACGGCGTGCAGTTGGGAGTCACTGGTGGGTGGTGGTGCGCCACTCTCCCGCTGTGATCCCCCCCTTCGCCACTGAATGACATAGACCTAAGGTATTATGCTAAGGGCAGGGCACAAGGCTTATTATAAACAACAGGTATAGCTATAAATCAGTATCAGGTAGAAACAGCAGTTTTTCTCAATCAAGGCAACGGTGCACAAGAAGTTCACACAAGTATAAGACGGGACGAGCGATGAGTGCCTAGCGATAATTGTCGAGACTATACGCTAAATAATTATTTAGAATATAATGAATTATTTTTTTACTTTATAGAAAAACAAAGAAAACATCAGGGGCCGTATAATGACGTCTTAATAATATAATGCGATTCAATAGGGAATATTCACGGTTTTTTTCATGGTTTTCATTAAAAGCTCATTATTTTCCGTATTTCATGACTACATAATTTTAATTGCACTATTTGTCATCTTTTTTATGATATTTTCATATTTAATTAAGAAATGTTTTTGGTCCGAACCAAAGTTGAATCGCTCGCTGTCAAATCTATACTAGAAGTGTCAAAAACAGCTAATTGAATCGGAATTGAATCGCATCACGACGTCATGGTAAGGCACCAGGCTTTGATCTTTTCGCACGTGATAGATTACCCGTCTTTTTTTACTGTTCGTTCTAGAAAGAGACAGCTAGTCTATTTCGCGCGCGACACAGCTCTCGCGCGCTTTGCTGCCAGCCGTGTAGCTATGGAGTCTTAGTATTTCATCTCCGCTGCCGCTCCAGCCTTGCAGCCTCCCTTTAAAACAATGGCTGCCCTCGGTTCAAGATCACGACCGCGCGCTCTCCTATGCAAAGTTAGGTAGAAATTAATATTCAGCTTATGGAAAGCAGTGTAACGGAGTTGCTCGAACTTGCTGCATACTCTTTTGTAGAGGCTAGGCTATGTAGAGATAGTTATTCTGATGTAGCTATATGTATATAGATTATGTTATCGAGGGAATAGGTTAGTCTTAGGAATCATGCTATAGGCGATGCGGCTAGCAACCCATCACTATTTTGATTTCCCTTTCCACCTTTATCCACCTTTATTTTTTTTCTATCATTTAACATCAGGTGACCCACTAGTTCGTTTGTCTGGCCTCTCTAACATAAAAAAAAAACCTATACGCCCACAATCATGCTAAACGTGGCCTTAAGGTTTTGTTATCTTAGGTATTCTTTGGAATTATAATAGGCTACTTTTTATCCCAGAAAATTGCGTAATTCCTTCGGGATACGAAGTTGCGGGCAACAGCTAGTTATTTCAATAAATAATGCGTACTCACAGCTCGTAATACAAATATGAAACGTATCTGTCTACCCGTCTGTCATGATCTCATGATCTTTTATGAGCCTATTTGGAATTGAAACAGGCCTTTCTAATCAGTATCAGCGATGAGATCGAAGACAATCACGAACGCCAACCAGAAGCGCCGGCTGTGACTGACGGTAGGTACAATAACGGATATAATATTATGTAATGTACCTATGGATAGTTGCAGCCACTATTAAATAACTAGCTAAAAAAAATGTTTGTCGCTATCCCGCGGGAAAGTCGCCAATGCGTTATTCTACCAATCTACCTCTGCATGGTTAGGACGAGTACCCGTGAGATAGACTTCATTTTTTTCTTACTGTTCGTTTTAGAAAGAGATGCATAGTCTATCTCGCGCGCTCTCCAGATCTGCTTGACACTTGGCGTGAAAGAGTAACAACAATGTATACACCCATTGATACATTCACACAAACTTTCGCATTTATAATATTAGTAGGATGTTAGCCTACGGTTAATTAATTTTAATAAATAGTTACTTAACGCTGTTGCCCAGGGTGCACCGGCTCAAACCCAACTCTTCCTCCCTTAGAGGATAGAAGCAACGCTCGAGCAAGCGAGATTACCTGACGCCAATGTTTCTGATTTAAGAAAAATTAGTATATTTATGACAAACATTACATAACATTCTTCCCTGCTGGTCTGGGAGCAAGAAAAAACATAGAATGTAACAGTTGCTTTTCTACCCATGCAGATGGTAACAGCCCATCGAGGGCATGGGCGAAAATTATGGGAACCATGTTATAGGCGAAGAGGCTAGCAACCTATCACTATTTTGATTCCATTTTCCATCTATAGGCCCTCAATTTTGCTAAATGTCTACCCCGTAAGGGATGAAGACGTGATTTGTGTATGTAGGTATGTATGTTAAATAACATCAACTATCAATACTCAACACTTCAATGTAATCGAGCCTCAATAAACCCAGTAATTCATCATTCGCCGTAAAACGAAAAATCATCATCAATAACAATCATCACGTGCATCAATAAACAATTACCCGTTTCGTGTTGACACCATTGTCCTTTTTACCGTTATTTTTTTTATGTTTATGTAAACCGGAAGTACGAAACACTTATGTCGGTCAGTGTACGGAGTTGTCACTTTCGAGCGGGAATCGTGAGTCACGAATATTCGTATGAAGGATCGTTGCATTCGAACAAAGTCGCGAGCCTAATGAGATAGTGACGGTAATGACACTGCTGATTGAACACTCTATTAATCACACTAATATTATAAAGGCGAAAGTTTATGTGTGAGTATTGTTCATTTTTCACGCTGAAACGACGACGGATTTTGATAAAATTTGGAATGGAGTTAGCTGGTAACTAAGATTAAAAAATAGGATAGTTTTACACCGGAAAATTGCAGCTGCGGGATAGCGGTAAACATCTCAAAGGTCGTAGCTGCATAGAGTCCCATTCTAATTCTACGGGGACGAAGTCGCGGGCAAAAGCTAGTAGAATATAAAATAACTAATATTGTAAATGCGAAAGTAACTCTGTCTGTCGGTCTCTTACCTTTTCACGTTTAAACCGCTGAAACGAGTTAGATAGTTTCCGTCACGGGGATAGACATAGGATCGTTTTTATCCCGGAAACAGCATATAGTTCCCGCGGGATAGCGATAAGCGAATTCTTAGCGATACACGAATTTTGCGCAGACGGCAACAGCTGGTTTTGTTGTAAAGTCGCGAAAGTAGAAAGGAAGAGGTAGTAAAAGGAGTACCAGTCGAAAGGATTTGATTAAATTGAGATTTAAATGAAAAAGCTCTTCTATCGCGATTGTACCTATAGTTACTTCTAAGGTTACTGGCCTAGGTTTTAAATCGTAAAAGGAAAACCAAGCTTAAAGTTGGGGAGACAGCCGAGAGATCTCTTTCTGGGCTGTTATGCCGTGGACCGAAGGCCGAAGGATAGAGTTGGAAGTTGTATTGAACGCATCCGCGTGTTGAAACTTCGTTGGCGCGATGTAGAACACGTGACACGTCACTGGCGCAAGCTACTCGTATAGTCGATGTCGCTACAAAGAAAGTTAATAATAGGTATTTTTTTTGATGACGAAAAGCAAATTCAAAAAAAAAAACAATTTTCAAAATTTCAATTTTTTCAGCAGGAAACGTCTTTTGGAGATAGACCTAACTTTAAGAGCTAACTTAAAGATAAGGGCGGACTTTCTTAGCTTTAAGTTAGCGGTATTTACGTAGCAAGTATTACAGTGAACTTCATTACTCGAATACCATTGTTTTGTCAATCACATTGTGTAACTATTGCAAAATTAGAGTAGTAGCTTTCTCTAAAGTGAAGACGGTCGATCATTCGGTCAATTGAATGGAACGAACGAAACCATTTACCATTCAGAGTGGATCGGTTTCAATTAATTTAGGTAACAAGCTTACGTAACTCATTAACTAGTCCATTGGTTGAAGGAAAACTAATTTGATTGTGTTTTTGTGCTAGCTTCTATTGCTTCGAAATAGAACGAATAATTACTGTAATTGGTTTTGATTAGCCGTGGCAACTGAAAAAGTGTTTGAGATCTTGATGCGGTAATATAAATCTGTAGAGGAATTAAACAAAATAGAGGTAATACGGGCTATCCAATTAAAAAATACCTAAGTGTCTAGTCTGTCACTTATAGTATAGCGTACTAGAAAAAATACTTTAGTATTTAGTGTCACTTATAGTACAGAGTACAGTGTACTAGAAAAAAATACTTCAGTGTTTAGTCTGTCACTTATAGTATGGCGTACCTACTAAAAGTTAACAGTAGTATAGTGTAGGTACTAGAAAAAAAACTTAAGTGTTTAGTCTGTCACTTATAGTATAGCGTACTAGAAAAAATACTTAAGTGTTTAGTCTGTCACTTATAGTACGGCGTACTAAAAGTTAAAACTTTCGCGATAGTTTTTAATTTGTCCCCTACACGGAAACCACAAACTGCTACAAACCGTGTAAGTTACTAGAATCATCTGTTTATTTTTCATGAAAGAAACAAGTGATTTTATTTACTAAGCAGCAGAGCCACGTAATGAGAAATTTTGTTATTGATATCGTTCTACTTGAACAATGTAACCCAGCGTGGTTCTTTACTTCGGGTCGGCCAATTAGAGTAGGTACAGCAATCGCCTCAGTTATCTGGTGATTTTTTTCTAGATTTTATGACATTTTGATTCCGATAAGAAAATGGCACTCGACCGTTAAATCAGGGATATGTGTTCAATTTAACTATCGGTCCATAATCAAAGACTTCCAAAAAACCCGCTAATTCAAACACATTAAAAAGAGTTTAAAAACGGTTAAAGCTCAGTTTTGGCGATAATTCCAATATAAATAAAACCGGATCGAAAACCATTAACTGAGTCAGCGGAAGCTTTAAAACCCCACCGCGGATAATTAAAACGATTAAATCCATGTCGCTTCATCTGATACATTTAATGAAAATTATACTATTAATTTACTATACACGTCATTACGTAAGTAGATTAACGCTATTGTATTATTTCACAACTCTTGTAGCAACCTCATAGTTGAATCCGCGAATTACAATTCCACAGACCATAGAGTTAGGATCCGCCGTTACAGCGCTGGCTGGCAGGTACAGACGAACTGCAATCCGATTGCATTGTACCGACTGCAATAGAAAACGTATGGGCAGTCGGCAATTGGCGGTTACGTTGCAGTCGAAATGCAGTCCATCTGTACTGGCCCTTAAGACCAACAAAGAACGAGACAGAAAAACCGTCAGCGCATGTGATCACCATTGTTTACACTGGGATCTACTCCCAAATTACAAGTTCGGTTTACACTATCCGTCTCAAATTCGTTTCATGTCGTCCCACTCACACTAATTGTCATTAATAGGACAGAGAGAGGGACGTTATGATAAGAATTTCGGATTTTGGAGTCGCCTCTGCCGTTGGCGAAGTGCTGTACGAAACGCTAGCCTTAAACAAACAAAACACTATCGCCAAAATTATACGTCTTAGGACGGGTAGTCATCTGCGAGCTGTAACCGAAACAGTTGCATGTTACACAGTAACGAAAAACCCTAGTGTGGCGTGGCTCGGGAGCCTGTTCGAGCGAAACGCCCGTCTAGCCTAAGCTAAACTAAACATGCTTAAAAATCACGCGTTGAGGGGGTCGTTAGTACCTGCGTTTACCTTGAAAGAAGACATTTATTCCTTTTTGCAAGACACACAATTATAAGAGAACATACACAATTTTATAGAAAAAAACAAGAAACAAAAACACGGATATGAAAAATAGATCATCAGCGTTGTGCTCAGCATTTTGGATGATTTTGGGATTTTTTTGTTACTGTAACGTGCAATAATTACAGTTTACATCTCGCTTAAAAGTACCAGGCTCAACGATCACCCAATAACCCCGTAACTCAAGATCAAAACGCCGTTAAGAACCGATCAAAATTTGAATTTTCAATATCGCGCTATTCCGCCGCTCTGCTGTTTGTCTCCAAGTCATCAGAACTTTCCTAATCAGTACCTTCTTTGCGGACTGAGCAAAATAAGAGTTTTCCGGTACCCCGTAAATAATTCCCCTCAAATTCTATCTTTGACTTAGCAATCAGATGTTCTCCAACACAAAACGGACCTTAGTAGGGTAGTCTACAGTTCGTTCTCGCGGGTCGGCTCGTGCGGTATCTGTAAAGTACTTAATGTTTTCAATTCTGTATAATCGGTTTAGAATTTTCAGAGTTTCGCCCGGGTAATTGGATTGGCGGGGGATTTTTCAAGCGACCTTAAGCTTAGTTACGGTGCGACTCCACCGGGGTGTCTTAATTTGTGTTTTGAACACACGAGGTTATGCCTAATTTTTTTCTTGGGGTATTGAAAAATTTGTTGTCATTTATTCATAATTTTACACCATATCGGTACCTACTATTCTTCAGTAGGTATATTGTAATTCCTACGATTATGGAATTTATTTAAAAAAGGTCTCTCTTTTTCTTTCTCTCTCTCTCTTTTTCTCTCAATTGAGTGTGACTTTGGCGATGCAGGTTGCCTATATCTTTTTTATGGCTTTGGCGAAGCCTACAATATAATACAAATACTTATTGTGCAAGAAATATTTGTCTGGCTGTCTGTCCGACCAGTCCGACCTACATTGAGGTATATTGAATAAGTAGATGAATTAAGTAGGTACAGTGCACCGTATAAGGACCAGGCGTGTGAAATTTTGAATGTATCATCGGCACTCTTCAGTCGAAAATGTCTTTGTCCCCTGCTGTATTTAAATTACTCGTATTTAAATAATTCCCAATTTTCCAAAACGCAATCACCGCGGGATGCGAGGCTGGTCACTTTCATACACCAAAACACCTGAGCCTACAAACAAAAGACAAAAAACAAAACACACCTACCTACAGGTTCATTCATTAGCCTCCCTACCCTACCAACATCCACGTAAAGCTCCTCACCCTTTAGAATCTATTCTAGAATACTATCCTATGTACATAGTATAGGATAGGCACATACTTATAAAGATTAGTCGCGTGTGTAATACACTGCACAGGCTTCAATGGCGACACGTCTCGCCAACATTTTTTATAAACTCCGATCTTTTAATATCACAGGGGCGCAGATGTCGAAAACCTTTTACCCATTTGGAGCCCATATAGAGGGTCGATGGAAGGAGGTCCAATTGTGAACGCGTTTTAATCTACTACTCGAGAACATGTTTAGGCTGGATGAAAATCTAGTTGTATCTAAAGTCGTATAGAAAAAAGAAATGTAAAGAAACACAGTTCTACTAACCATGAATTAAGTAAGTAAGTAAGTAAGTAAATGCTTTATTGTACAAATATAGAGAAGTAGAGACAAATCACAAATAAAAAAAGACCTTAAATATATGCACAAAGGCGAACTTATCCCTATAAGGGATCTCTACCAGTACAAACCACCAGTACCAGTACCAGTTAAATTTACCAAATACATAATTCTTTTCGTGGATACATACAGTTGCGTTCAATGTTGCTGTAATCACTATACCTACATAGAAACACTTGAATAATGTAGTACTGATCAACTTTAATTAAAAACAAGTCAAGTGAAAGCAGCTTCATTCACCGATTGGATTAAATGCTCCCTAACAAATTTAAAGCAAGTTCATTTTCTATCGAAGGATATCCGCCACCGTGATTGACAGTAAATTACGAACCGTTCTCGTTCCCGCAGTCCACGGCCATCGATAAAAAACAAGAAAGTTTCCTAATGAAAAATATCACTAGTCACGGCACTGCCTGCTTTCTACTTTTCTGTCACCCTCGGTGAAAATATTGTTATCGATTGCACCCAGGAAACGGAGGAATAGAGAAGTTCAAAGAGCCGTTCGTTCACCTTCGTTGTTAGTAGCGCTCATAGGCATTGCTACGTAACCGTATATCAAACCAATGATGTATAGCCAGACTCTAAACTGTAAATAATGCTTTGAAGTTAAAATAAAAATCTCCAATGGTAAAAATTGCTGCACAAGGGACGGTTCCACGCATCGTTCTATTTGTAAAATAACCCTTGCAGCCTCAGATGTCAAATCTCGAGGGTATAGTGCGACTGAAACTTTTGAAATATTAGTATAGATCGCGCTTCAAAGGGGCAATTGTCTGCAATGTCAGCAGGTTTGAAATATTCAGGAGTATCCCAACTTAATTAGGGCGGGTACTTTTGTGAAGGAAGGGAATTTATGAAGGCTGGGTCGTGAGGCTAAAGTCATGGCCGTTATAACCCGGACGAATTGAGTGGGGACCGTGACGTATGGCCGGGGCCCGGGTAAAGAGCTTTCGGTTCTTGCCCGGTTCGGCTGCCGGCGCGGCGCCATGCTGTCTAGGGTTGACCGCACCCGGATATCGATTTTCGGGACTCCTCGCATGAATTAGAATAAAATGCGTATTGTTTTTTGACATGCAACTTTGTTATGGGCGCAAAGGGCGATTTGTACACAGCCAGTCTCAAATTCAGTTTATAAAGGTTGTTGCCCCTGTTTATGACGTTTTCAACTTAAAGAGTACGCTGCTCTTGTAACCTAAATTTTGTGGCAATTTAGCGAAAACATCGTTTTTATTGATATGTTAATTAAGCATTTAAATGTAAATTGCTTGGCACAGTTCCGTTTCAGGTGCGGGTTTCGTCATGCGCTATCGAAATTGCTTACCCATATTCGAAGTATACTTTGTTGGCAAAAATACTAACATTTTCTTAAATTATTTTTAATTTATGGCCTGAACATCTACGCAGTAGCGAATTGCAATATTCTGTCTACTGTAGTGTCGTTGCAAAAGTGGGCAACGTAAAGTATTGGGACTCAATATTGGATATTCACCAAACACATAATTCAATTTCTTCCATGCTGGTCTGGGAGCAAAGAAAAAACATAGAATGTACCAGTTGCTTCTCTACCCGCGCAGATGGTAAAAGCCCATCGAGGGAATGGGCGATTATAATAGGAATCATGTTATAGGCGATGAGGCTAGCAACCCATCACTATTTTGATTCCACTTTCCACCTAATATACGCCCACAATCTTGCTAAATGTGGCCTGTAGGTACTTGTTACCTTAGGCTCTGTCTACCCCGTAAGGGATAAAGACGTGATTTGTGTGTGTGTGTGTGTGTATACATAATTCAAATGTTCTCTATAGAATTTGCCAATGTGCCAAAAGTGCGCCGTACTCTATTGTGAAATTTTGTTTGTCACAAAACGACGGCTATGTCAAAATCAGTAATAATAGATTTATTTTAATGAATCTGTAAAAATGCCGCCTTGTTGATTAGTGGAATGTGCAAATGTAAATAGAGGACATGTAAATGATACCTACACTCTTTTTTACCTGGTTGACACATTATTTGCTGCATGTGTAATAAAAATTAAACGCCGATACAAGTACGTTAAATTAAAAATAAACATTACATGTCGCATGTTGAGTGTTATAAAAAAACTCCTTTTTTTTACAAAGTTTTTTTTAACCCATCATCGATATCAGCAGGCCACCCCTAGCAAAGCAATTGTCCCATCTATAGTGAGTTATACGGCGCCTGTCGCAGTCCATTTCCTTTGGACCCACTCGCTGACGTGCGAAGGCTTTCCCGTTTTATTTGTGGAAGGTTTTGGGCCTGAGCCTTATTCGACTCGACTCAAAGCGATAGAAATCGAGCTAAAACAATACGGTCGCTCGGTCATAAAGTCCGCGCACGATTTCTTGGCAAGTGATCGGATAAATAAGTAAAATTGTAACAACAAACTGCTGCAATCACCAGCTTTAATTTAACCAACAATGTTTGTGTAGAAGAATTAAGTAGCCAGTTTCAAATATTGCAAGTGAATTTAGAGACACGTCCAGCGGCCGGATCGACTTGATACTACAACAAAACATAGAGATATGTAAACGTCCGTCGAAAAACGGTTGCCAGTTCAAAAAAATATTTCTAAAACCTTTACAAAAATTTACTTATAGCCAACTCAACGCACAACAGAATCTTTTAATAGCACGTGAAAAGCTGGCAACACAATACATGAGACTAGGTTTTTAATTGCTTCCTATTATATTTGTTTAGAATACCAAACGCATTATACTCTGAGTACCTACTTAAATAAATATTAAGCTCTACTTAACTACACTCATGACGCCTAAAACATCTGTTCCGTGACACATTTAGACGACAGGTGTTTCTCTCGCCCTCGAAGCGTTGTTTTTCGCTGAATTATATATCAGGGGCTAAAACATGAACGAGCGATTACGGAGACAATTGCCAGTCTGAAAATGTTTAGGATCCCTGACTCACATTGTATGTTTTGTTTGTAAAAGTGGAATTGAGAATTTATCAGAGGATTTACGGTTATGTTTAACAACATACGTAGGTACTAAACTAAAAATCATATATCATATCGTTTTAAAATACCTAACATAAGTAGCAAAAAATGTTTCTAACGTTCGTGTTTAAGTGTCAAATACGTTTGTTGTCTATACTCGACGCTAGAGGAACTGCCAATTTAGCCGTAGCAATTGAAAAGTTTCGATAGATAGCTTGTTACTTAATAACCTCAAAACGGCTGAACTCTGAACAGATTTGGACGTAACCACTGAGATAGACTATAGCCCGATTTTTTTATAATTGACCCCGACCAAAACATTCGTTGCAGACGAATCCGCGGGCAACGGCTTGTGTTAACATGCAACTAAAGATATGCCAATGTTATATTAGGTGCGGATATTTTCAGGGTATTTAAGTATTGTGTGGTATTTTTTTTTGTTTCGTACAAAAATTACGATTAGGTACCATTACCGTCCAAAGAAAATCATCCTTGCATTAGACATTGTAATTAATTAAGTATGTTTTAAACTGACTAACAACGATGCAAACAATCGATCCTTAAAATATCCGCATCTGATTTTCTAGCAGCCTGTATATGTACATATGGCTTGGTGCTTACATTGTATGTTAAAAACAATACAAAAACACTCGTACCCTTTAATGTATTCATAACCCTTTTCTTGACCAGCGGCTATTTTTAAACTGTCTGGGAAATTACGAGTACAAATACATGCGAGAAAAAACAATGGGAAGCGCTGTTTGCGGTGGGATTAGCGTGTTTGTGGTTCTCATGTGAATCCATATTGACTGGACAAGTGTTCATGGTAGGACGCAAGGAGTGCGAGCGGGATGTAACTATGGTAACGAGGTGCGTCTGAGAAGGACAGATGAGAAGCCATTGTTGTAGAAATGATGTATTAGTTGGCATTTAAGCATGCCATGTTTGTAAGTTTTTCTTAAAGCAGAAAAACTGATCTGTTATAGACCGACAGCTTAAATGAGTCCTCGCCCGCGCGGTAGAGGGCGCGGGCTGGGACGACAAAGGGGGCTGAGAGGTGCGGGTGGCGGCCGCACCCGCCCCCTTACCCCTTTGTCGTCCTACCCCGCGCCCCTGTGCCACGCGGGCGAGGGCTCATTGAAGCGGTCGGTCCATAAATTGTAGTGTTATTATAAATCGTAGTCGCCAGATAATTAATACAATTCGAAATCAAATTAAACTTTATCTGGCTACGAATTACTACAAAACATAATTTTGAAACAATTTTGCTAATATTTAATAAAAGCATGTGCAAACGAGAACAAAATTCGTTAATGTTCAAAAGCGAAAATTGAAGATATGACCGATGTGAGAAGTAAATCGCTACAAGAAATTTATATCTCTGTAGAGATCTACTAACAAAAGGTCATTTCGTTAATTTTGTACGAAATGGCTGTCTCAATCATAATGTCCCGATCAGAATACATTTACTTCATTTAATTTAGGATAAGAAACCACAACAATATTATATTGCGGCTCGTGAAGTGTGCTCTCTTTGCAATTTGTACTAGAGTAATTTTAAACGACACGAAAATAAAGTGGCATTAAAACAATTTTATTTTGCGGCTCTCAGACTATTGCACTGTACTTTTTGCTAGGTAAGAAATAGTTGACTAGACGCAATATAATGTTGTTGTGGTTTCTCATCCTAAAATAAATGAAGTATAGTCCAAACCACTTTTTAAATTCCGTAGTCGATCAATTATGATAATGATATTGCTATAAAATGATCGTTTACTTATTATCATATAAAATTTAATTGCAAACGGATTTGCGAATTATTTAAATGAGTGCCGTCATAATATTAATTAGCAAAGGAATGGTAGGTAAAGTTGCGGAAAATATTATACCTTACATATTTAATGAATGAATTAAGTAATATATTTAATGGAGATAAAATTGAGATTGGATTTATTTACTACGTAACTAACTATTAGCGATTGCATCGAGAAAATTTGTCTATGGTCTTAAAAAACTAGATGCATCACAAAATTCTTAGATAAATACCCATTTACTCATAGATATACACGTTAAGCTTCCGTTAGTTTATAGTTTATTCTGTCTTGTTGTGGCTGTTTACGCGTGATTGCCTTGGTCTTAGACGTAGTATTTCTATACTTTAAAAAAAAAGTTGCAGCCAAAATACATGAACATAAATACGATCTTTATGAGCATGGGAAGGTAAAAATGCTCAATGTTCGTCAATAAATAAACAATAATAAATGGGTCACATTCTTCGAACGCACGAAAGTTTTTAAAAGATACTTACCGTTTATAAATTTTCATGCATCCATTCATCAAATCATTGACAATGATAAATTGTTTTAAGATTTCAATTGCTTTCCTCATTGGCATACCGAGTCGTTAGAAAGCTATTAAGTACTAACTTATCGAATGTTATGGCGTTCGGAAGAATAAAAAAAAAAGTTTTGTTGATTATTATCTCTCAAATGCCGTAAAAATCTTATGGCTTGTTTGCAAATAAAATTTGATACTCTCGTTTGATAGTTATTTAATATTTGTTAGTTGTTCATAAGGCATACCTAACTTTACCATTCCATAGATACGAAAAAAAGATAGGCTAAAATGGGAATTATATGGATATACTTACATGATAATATGCCGTTTTGTGCTATCGTAATTTTTACGACGATAATGTTTCGTAACTAAAGCTGGTACCTAAATAAATGTTTAACTATGGAGACTAACTTAACAGAAGTGTGTTGGGATTTTTTGCCACAGAAACTGACGCTGGGTAGGACATAAGCCGGAGAAGACAATTTTAAATGTCCTGTAACCTACTAATTAACAAAAATAACGGGCCACTTTTCATATAATAATCAATGGACAGTGACCCGCTAAATTTGCTCGTCAGTACAGTATATTCAAAAATTTCAAAACCGCCCACGCGTTATTCGAGTAATCATCCGTAAATAAAATTAAAAACAATTTTGTGCCAAAAATGCCTAACATCATTTTGGAAAAAAGCTGATACTCTCCAAATTGCTGGACCGATTTTTGCCAAACATGGCTAAGAACCATCGCAAGGAAACTGGCTTTCGAATGAAAAAAAAACGCATTTAAATTGGTCAAAACGCTTGAGAGCTACGATGCCACAGACAGATACACACACACACACACACACACATACACACACACAAACATCGAAGTTAAACTTAGAACACTCCTCTTTTTGCGTCGAGGGTTAAAAATGGCTTGACATTTGTCTAAATACTGTCCGAATACATCTCACTTCGTGTAATAAAAAACCAAATCATACACAAAACCGGTACACTCAGAGAGTACCGCGTGGGAAGAAAAACATCATAATGTTTACTGACATTAATTTTCTGCGCATGCGCGTGAATTTAAGTGACTTATTACTGTACTGAGAGACTGAGAGAGTTCCATCCATCTCAGCAGAAACGCAATCATAGTTTGATCCGTTTTCACGTAGGTATTAAACGAAGTTATGTGTCTCATATATTGGTCACGGTACGACCAATAACATTAGACTCCTGACTCCGTATAATGAGGGCCAGAGACGGGTCAATTTATGATTGCTTGTCAAGTCAAGTGCAGCGATAACTTTGTAGCCCCCAGTGTAGCTAGCCAAAGTCACTTTTGGCTGTAGATAACGCTAAGAGGATATAATAAAAGTTGTATGAAATTGACATAAGCCCACGCTAAACCACGTTATCTAGCTGAACGAATACTACTGGCAAGCGTATATCGACATCGATACGCTTCGGAGCGTGTTATTAGACAACATCAGACTCCACACACTTCATTGGTCTGCTTCGCAGTTGTGTAGCTGTCATTCCAATGTTTTCTATCTCTGTCAAGTTGAATAAACAAAAAAACCAGTCAAGTGCGAGTCGGACTCGCGCACCGAGGGTTCCGTATCATTATCTATAAATATCTAAAACCAGTGTAAGCAGAGCCCTGTTCCAAAGCAAAATGTACGCAGTGTGGGGTTACTTTATATTGGTCACTGCTATATACAGACACACATACACATTTACGGTTTTCGCAATTATTCTTTAATCTGTGCTATAAGACCTACCTTCATACCAAATTTCAAGATTCTGCGTTCACGGGAACTACCTTGTAGGTTTTGATTCCCTTGAGAGTTGAAAATTTGCGGAAATTTGCGGCATAAACGGCTGTATCTTTTGATTGCGTTGGCTTAGAAGTTTGATTTTTTCACAGCTTCAAGGGACAGTAGACCTGAGTAATTGATATAAATTTCAGCTTCATACCTCCACGCGTTCCTGAGAAAAAGGGTCTTGACAGACGGACAGACGGACAACAAAGTGATCCTATAAGGGTTCCGTTTTTTCCTTTTGAGGTACGGAACCCTAAAAAGAGTAAACTATATTTTTTATCTTCTCGTAAATAACAAATTAGGTAGAAAAATAAACGATTCCTCTCGCAAAGGCAGCTTCAGCTCCAAATGAAGGCGACGATAAACGGCAGGCCTTCGCGACGTTTGTTGTACGCCTAGCCATGCCTTATGAGACTGCCCTGCGCCTTTAATAGCCATAAGTTAGTCGAACTCAGTGTAAAATAAATATTTGAAGTGTAGTCACACTCCCTGTCCCTGTCTCGATTAAGTTATCGATTAATTTTTCGTTAAGCGTTCGCACAATGAAGCATTTTATTATTTAGATTAGTAACAGAAGTATGTTTGCATTCATAGAAGCGGTATTTTATTTGGTAAATCAATAGTTTCAGTTGCTCTTTTCATCTCTTTTCATCTTTTCATTGACATGATAGTCTGTGAAAACGAGGCAAAGTCACTATTTACGTTTCTAGGGATCGGCGGAGCTACCATACTGTTTTAAGTTGTCATCAATACATAATACAATAACCTTACCAATAATTGTATCTTAATGTACTATGTTACTAAAAACCTCACAAGATTGAAGTAAAACTTCACTCACACAAATACAAATCTGTCGAAAATTTAGCGCAGGATAGTCTCATGACGCCTTTTCTTACGCCTTGTTTAATTAAAACGAAGGAAGGCACAGGCCATAAAGAATCCATCCTCCATTAGGTTCACTAAATTAAATTCTAAACACCGATTTCCGAGTAGCACTTGGAGCTCGCGTAAAATTAAACTAACTGTCACACTCAGAAATGTAATTTCATGGCATAGAAAGAGGTACCTATCAAAAACCCTCGTACACCAACCCACTGCATTTACGTCAGCAATGCGCTCCTGCATTAGGTGATCTCATATCTATTCTGGATCATTAGAATCCAGAACCAGAGATTGTCAACCGATTTTTAATTTCAACACAACGTGAACGAATACGAATGAAAATTGTACTATGCGACAGTAATGATACTGGTAATACAACCTGTTATTTACCTCTGGCCCTTTAAGTGCTTTATACGGAAACTTTCTTTAGATATTGTAAGCTAGCTACAAGTAAGCTTTTGTGTTATGTACTATGATAGTTAAAGTCGCTTAAATTATTATTGGTTCTGGTGTCCTGTCAATCGTTCGAAGGTTAGCGGGAAGAGATCCCTTTAAGAGATAATTTCGCTTTTTTAGATCTGTTTTTCTCATTATCTGTAAAATCAATGTGTTTTATGTACAATAAAGAAATACATACATATTATTCCTTTTAATGGCAATCCTATTAGAAGGAGGAAAAATATACGCCCATGATTTGATTTGAAGGGTGCAATGCTTGATTGGGTTGTTTACCTTACTCTTACTATCGATGGTTGGTTCATTGAATGGCTTGAGATGGGAGGTACGAGTACCAATCTCAATACCTATTAATAAAATAACTAATAATGTTAAGTAATTAAAGCTTTATTGAGATTATACGGTTTCTTACAATAATGTCTATTCTTACACGTTAGGGTAAGGCCAGCAGGCAAGCGTAATTTTTGCTGCATACAAAAGTGCAACTCATTTTGCGTCGCCGTGTGAACCAAATAGTAGTTTTATATAAAACCGAATGTAGCAGAAATTACGCGACCGAATTTTTGCGGTTTACAACCCAAAAAATTACGCTCGTCAGGCCTCACCCTAAGTTGTATTTTTCAGCTGCGCTATAAAACTGAAACAAAATAAGTGTTTGTTCTTTATTAGCCGTATCTTCAACCATTAAAAGAAATTCTTCAAACCAGTTTTATTTTCCGCAAATCCGCGTCTGCATCAAAATGCCGTATGTGCACTCACGCCTTGTACACATGCGTCTTTTTAAATGCACGTGAGCCCTCTTCGGCGAATCACGTACGGCGCGACCGCTTCCAAAAATGGTCTGTCCACCGTCCAGTCCCTTGTGAATTTACCAACTTAAGTTTACGGGTGGGAATGTTCTTAACTACCGTAGTACCGTGTTTTGTCGGGATTATTGTGTGACAGTGGCGCCACTCGCGAGTGAAATGTTAAGTTTGTCGTGCTGTACCAGTTCCCTGCGCGGTCACGGGTGCGTTTGCGGATGTTCCGTGACCGTGGTTAGAAAAATAGTTCGCCGGGAATTTAGCGTTTTTTTGCGTTTAATTGGTCTCAGTTAAAAAGTTTCGGCTGAGTTACATGGAAATACGGTTGCATTGAGCAAGAAGAGGTTAGACAATTAACGGCTTTTTTAACATTCATTGGACATCGTAAAAGTTTAAGAGTGTTGTGTGAGTATATTGTGTAAAATTCGATTGTGGTTGTAATTTTTGATATACAATTGTCGCTTTGCAAGTGTTTCAGTCAGAATCAGTGAGCCATTTCATTTGTCATGCAATTATAAATAAATAAATAATCACTGCCCATTTTGACAAGCACGTGTATCACTTAGACAAAACTGTGAGTATGTTTTACATTAGAAGTATTTAGAAACATTGTCAACCCTATAAGAGGCGTTGTTTACGTTCTGTCATTCATAATGCGCGGGGAATATTTCAAATGGTGCGTGTTTTGTTTTGCGAAAACACCTCAATGTCGTTGGTAGGGTTGTCACGCAATGTTTTCCCGCCAAAAATAACGGCTTAACGCGTCTGTCGCACATACCGCGGTTGAAAAAGTAGAAGGGCTTATGCGCCTTCAGTTTTTATATGGAGTTACGTCGTTTTTGGATAGCAGGGTGTGGTGACGTTGCCGTGACATCGCGCTCTTATAAAAATTTACGATCAGTTTCCCCCGTGATACTGTTTTGGTACACATCACTGCACACATGACCGGAATTTGTTAGTGTGTGTTTACGGATTGCCGAGAATCAGATTGAATGTTTTATAAAGAGTTCTACTACGTAAAATCGGTTAAAAATTAAATAGTTAATAGTTTTTCTTTTCGGATTTTTGTGTGTTCTAATTTTCCGTGTCGTTTACAAATTTAACTGACGGTAACAAGTGACATTTCTGTTTACATTACAACAACCCCGTCGAGGGGGTGCGAGTCGGGTTACCTCCACGTGTGGTCAAGAGCTGCGGTTTGTTTTGGATCCGTCCTTGACGTGCTAGGTCCGGTGCACCCTGGGCATCGGCTAATGATTGTACAACTTTTGTTAATTTGACATTGGCGAAGTTGTCGGCGCTATAACGACTTGATACGCCACAAATAAGAAGAAGAAGAACCCCGTCGAAAATCTACGCCTGTTGGCTACATATTGACTTCGAATTACTTACGTTTCGAGTTGTCACTTGTCACCGACAAATAGTCGCATTGGTGAAAATGAGGGCTGAGTCGTGAAAATCAGATAAACAAAGGAAAAACGTAATTAAGAAAGCAGATTCGTCACAAAAATCGTTCGCCTGGTATCGTTACATCTAGTGAATGGATCCATTGAATAGAATCTTTCGTACAGCTTTGATTCAGAACAGATGAATCAATATCGATTGGGAATATTGGGATGTCATTCGGTCACGTTGAAACGAATGGACTCGTTACGTGAGCTATTGGCTTTGAAACTACTGTATTTGTGAACAAGTGAAATCAGAATCGAGTTCTCATTTTATTTTGTTTCTTTAGTGTTTTTTTACAAGCTCTTTCGTACGTAATAAAACTAGAGAAGTTATTATAGAAATGCATGGAAAACAAAAGTTTGTAATCTATATTTTGTCCCATAAAATTGAAGTTCCGAATGTACGGTTTGCCATAATTTTCCTTAGTCATAAAGAATTTTATTTCTGGTACAGTACTTAAGTACTTAACCTACTACGTTCTGGTGACTTTTCCAAAATATCTGAAAATGCACGATTTCATGTGTTATGACCAAAAAAATTATGATCGCTAGTTATACATAAAAACCTTCCTCTTGAATCACTCTATCTATTAAAAAAACCCGCATCAAAATCCGTTGTGTAGTTTTGAAGATATAAGCATACAAAGGGACATAGGGACAGAGAAAGCGACTTTATTTTATACTATGTAGTGATAGTGATAGTGATAGTGAAGTTGATAGGTTGAAGTTATGACTTTTTAATATTTTATTGAATCAGGCGTTACTTTGCGGAGGTCCATTTGAATGAACAAAAAAATATTTACCTTGCTACTCCGCTACTCAAATGCTGCTTGCGTCTTGATTTTTATTCATTGACTGTTTAATAGTATAAAGATTACAACTAGTATAACTAGGCCGTATCTTTAACGTTTGTTTTTAGAGTAACGGAGTAATCGTTAAAATTGGTTCATATTAGCGCAATATTCCTATAGTCAACGCTATGACGCATGTCAAAAGTAGGACGCGAGTTAGAGCGGAATTGCTGTGCGGTATTGGACCGCACAACCTTTTCCACCAACTCAATCCGAAAGTAACATATAGGTACCTACCTATGCATTTTCAAACTCATTTTATTCTAGTTCTCTTTTAGAGTGAGAAGTTGCCACAAGAATAAGGAATCGCGATCCTGAAAGCTAAGTTTTAGTTTTCTAATACTTTCAAGTTTTTAGAATCGGTTTCCAAGTTTAAGGTAGTGAAGAGAGTTCGCTTACAGAATCTTATTCAAGAATGTTTACGATGAAATGTTAAGTTATTTATGTGAAAAATTCTCTTCAACTTTGCTGGAAAACTATTCGCGTTAAAATGTTTATTGTGTTACTATTTTGTTTTCTTACTTCTCACAATGACTTAACAAATAGAATTACACATTTCTTAGACCTTTTGTTACAGCCCAGGCCTCTCGTCTGACTGAAGGCTAATGCCCAGCTGTAGTGTACTTGGAGACAACATTGCTATTTATACTTAGGAGCAAAAATCGGGCCATTTTTCATTCAACTTTCTTCGTCTTTGGTCTGTACGATACAATTACAAACTCCCATGGAATATCTACTGCTCACCAAGGACGAGACAAGGCGCTGTTTTTCAAATGATAGAAAGAAAAGAAAGAAAGAAAGAAGACATTTATTCCTTTTTGCAAGACACACAAATATAAGATAATATACACAATTATATAGAAAATAAACGAGGTAGGTATAACAAAAAAAAACATAGACATGAAAAATAGATCATCAGCGTTGTGTGTCTTCGCAAAAGTGAAACGGTCGCTGGCTCAGCATTACGCTGAGGTGTTAGACACCTGCAGCACTGATTTTCAGCCAGAACCGTCTAACGGTAAAACCGTAAATAGTACCTAAACATAAAAATCAAGAAGTAAAAATTCTTGATTCATTTGATAGTATCTAGGTACTTTGTAGGGATGTTCAGTAGCACTTTCTTATCTGTGGTAGTAGGCAAAATCTGTACTTTAATGTTATTACAGTATAGATTTTTGTTAGGGTGCGATTGAGAAACGTTTTCATACCTACCTAGCATTAAGGCGAAATTTTAAAAATAAATATTTAAATAAATAATCTTTGTAGGGGTCTTCAGTCGAGCTAACCTCCTGCTGGAATATTCCAGAAAAGTTCTGAGACACCTTGGACTTGATATCTTTGATTCTTTGAAATGGAACATTCTGGACATGATCAAATGAGACATTGACACCTTTAACCTTTTCGACGCCAATGACACATATCAGCACCGCAGCTTCAACGCCAACGACCTAAATATATATACGTCCGTTGCTTCAATGCAAAAGCAACCTTCGTTCAATTGGGCTTAGGTTCAACTTAAGGTCGCGCAATAAAGAAGTCTGGCGTACGGGTGACGTGCTTGTATTTGACGTGCGAAAAGGTTAAATAGTTTGTACGCAAGACAACTTTTTGCTTCTAAATGGCAGCGGCCTAGAACTTTACCCTAAAATTAGGGTAACGGCGTTATTACATACGCAAATGTTTACTCGCTACGAGCAATTACGATGGTATAATGCTATTGACTGTACCGGCATCATACCCTGACCCGCATACACCAATTAACGTTCAATAAAACTTCGATATCACGGCCAGTGATGCTCAAACTTTAAAGATTATATTGACTTCTTAGTAGTTCATTTTATGAATTCAGAGATGTACGCTCTATTGTGGCTTTCACTATCTAAAATTTTAACTTGCTCTTTGTCGGCCTTTCGTTTAATTCTCCTCTCATCTATTCAAGGTTAACTGGTAGAGATAGGGTAGCTTATAGGGATAATATAGGGATAGTATATGTCTCTATAAAGAATCTCTCCTATAAAGGATTTTCCAAGCTCGTATCATGCCGTCCCTCTCACTCTAAAACTAATATTTTATTGAATCGCGTTACTTTGCGGTGGTCCATTTCAAAGAACAAAAAAATATTTATTATGCTACTCTACTACTGACCCGTTAGCGTTACCGTTTTTAGTGGAGGGAGAAATTGTGTATGTTAAAACATAATTTCACACAGGCTTGGCTATCTTGCACGTAAGTAGCAGAGTACCAAGGTATTTTTTTTGTCTTTTTGTTCTCAAATTAATGATTATTGTGTACTAATGTGTGAGTAGGACGGCATGAAACGAACTTCGAAAATCGAATTTCGTAGTAGGCCTAGTTTGAGCACCGATGCTTTACTGCACGAGCAGGCAAACGATCTCGATGATTGATCGGCGCCCGCGCAGCGAACGGGGGCGCGTCACGCGAACAAACAATTGAAAAGCGCGGGCCATCCTTCAAACGTCTGCTTCTGGTTTTGGTTCATAATTTCTATATTAAGACGAAATATACTTACTACCCGACTACTGCAAAGACAAAGGAGGGTTATGATTTAGACTGGCTATGTATGTGTGTATGTATGTATGTATGTCAAATCTTCCCAGTGAGAGGGTTCGATGTCGTATCTTTTGAGGTGGCGTTTCTGAACAGGCGTATCTGAGGAGTTGCCCCCCCCCCCCCTGTTTCCGCTTGCCCTCCTCGAGCTCAGAGAAAAAGACACGTCAGAGAAAAAGCACAAATTAAACTATAATTTGCCATAAACTGACATAAGTTAATCACTTGTTCAAGTTGTCTAAATATTTATGGTAGTATAGAGTCTAATGTATATGTTTTGTTCCCTTGTTTTTTTTACTACATACGTCTCTGATAGTAGTTTGTGTTGTAAATGTCCGTATCAATAGCGACACGACAGTAAATTCTTCTTCTTTTCTAATATGGCCCCATCGAACCATGCGATGATTTCGACAATGTCAAGGTAATAAATACTTCAAAAATCTTGTGACAAAAATGTCGGCAACGTTGTACGGTAGCACATGGTCATAAGACCCCTCCCCCCCCCTGTCGGGCTCTTAGCCAACGGATAATGATATCCCTCGGAGACCGCCAGGAAATCATTAACCGGTGCCCAGGGTGCACCGGAACAAGCACTGCACTTCCCCTCGGACGGATCCAAAAACGAACCGCAGCTCTCCGCAGCTCCGCAGATCACACGCGGAGGTAACCCGACTCGCACCGCGACAGTAAATAAATTTTTGTACAGTTGAGTATGTAGGTGTATTATGTATGTAAACACTTTATTGTACAGTTCTTTGACATTTGAGTATTTTAATCGCAACGGAATGTAAGGAAATGACTGCTATCATCACTTTAAAAAAAAACTTAGAATTTTTCCAGCCATTAAATTTTCACAACGGAAACTTTTCAAAAACGTCCCCATTCCCCTCAATTCGAGCAATAAACTATTCGATTTATCTCCTCGACGCGTACCCTTTATTTAGTTAAATGGCGGTAGTTTCCAAGAAACTATTTACTGAGTACGGTCAAAGGATGCCCGGGAAACTTCGCCGACAGGAAAAGGGGGGGTTCCTTGCCCGTTATTAACTTCGATTATGTTCCAAACTTGAATTCGGAATATTAATTTGCTTGGGTTATTTGAATATGGAATTGGATATTTTGTGGCCAGTTATTGTTGGCTGGATGATTGAATTCGCTGAAGCTTGTGTGTTGACTTGGTGGTCGATGGCAACGAACTGAGTTAATAAGGTTTTGACCTGGAGAGAGGCAGCAACTGTTGCGGCCAGATACAATATGCCTTATAGAAGGAAAACTTAAAGACCCGTTTTCGCAATTACGAGGCGTCCTACTTTCAGCCTTCATACCGAGAACAGTAAAAACTGCGTTGAATAGTAGATATGTAGTGGGTTTCAGAGTTACATTAACCGATTTTGTTGACAATTTGTGCGTTTTGCCTTTACGTTTATGATATTATGTTTACTTAATTACTTAATTTATAGTACGGTATCAATACATGGTATAAAATAAAGACGCTTTCCGCAGCCTGTCTGTCTGTCCTTTTGTATGCTTAGACCTTTTAAACTACGCAACGGTTTTTTTAATAGATAGATTACTCTATTCAAGAGGAAGGTTTATAGGACGAAGTCGCGGGCAGAAGCTAGTAATTTATAATGTACTAAACATGAGGTCCTTTAGTGTCTCTTTTCTTTATTTTGTATACACAATGACTTTGATTTAGTTTTCAGGAACAATTTTTTCTTACACAGTAATCGACAGCAATTCAATTTGAATTAAAAGTTCGTAAAACAAACATGACGTTAAGGATCCTTTTTTTATTTTGGATTTGATTTTAAACCGTAATTATGGTCACCCTATGCCTGGTTACTACGTTCTTTAAACTAACTTACCCACTGTCACAGACGTATGCATGTCAAGAAATGTAGGGTGACCATACTATTAGTGTGCATAATGTTTTATCACTTTATTATTCATTAAATAATTCAGCAATTGATTAATTATTTTAACGTACGAAAAGTTAGATTTAATTTTGCCAAGACATTAAGTTAAATTGGTTCCTGTATACTGATTCACCGTGTAGGTATTTGGCGCGGCTTATGTTTGGAAATTAAATGGAAACAAAACATGAGATCTGTGATGAAAGAAAAAAGGGTTTCGAATAACTCTATAAAGAGTCCGTTAAATATTAAGTTGTTCCTAAAAATTCACGCACCGCATGCAAAACTACAATACATTTGTCACGTTCTGCTAAAAAAAACTACGTAAAACCAAATTCAATTCTGTGGTAAAAATGGCATATGAATTGATTTCTTTTTAAATGTTCGTGACCGCGGTAAAATGTAGCTGGCAGGTTGGAATTGTAAAGACCAGCGTGAACTTTAGTTAACTTTAAACATAACCAGAGTTTTCGACATAATATTTGATGAACTCACACTTAAGGGTTCTGCTAAAAATTTACGCTACACCGCCACTTTTGCATTTTGCACATTTGAATTTTCCTTTTTCCCACATGAATGCACTTTATTATAGCCGACCATTTACCGTTCCACCTGTATTTATAAAACAAGAATTCGCTATTACTTGGCATGGTCTAGATAAATTTAAGCAGAGAGTACACGAGCGAGCTCCTTTTCAGGAAGTTAATAAAGAACCGCTAGCGTGGCCGGTGGACAAAAGGTTTATGTGCAACGGGCCTTATTGTTCGGTGCAAAAAATGCAACGTGGAAATAAGAATAAGAAATGGAGGAAAAGCTAAATATTTTTAACAAAAGTATTGTTAGCTTGAAAGAGAACGTGTTCTAGTTTCAAAGTAATGGAGTGCGCTAGTTTATTTTACTCGTAAGTGTGCGATTTGAAATAAACTGAATCGGATTCTCCAATTCCTCTTATAAAGGGAAATATTTGTAATCATAATTATTTAGTCTAACTAATCATGAAGGCAAGACTGCTTGCTAATTCTCTAAACTGTCTTTTACAGTTATCGGATACCTATAAATAGAATTTATTTACAATTGCACACAATAATTGTAGTAGGTAAGTACCTACATAAATTTGAATGGTATAATACCTAGGGTATTTTATTACATTTTTCGTAAAATGTTTGTATCCAAATTTAGGTCAAAAACGTTCCACTAAATCTTAAAGGGACAATATTATGAAAACCCTACAGCAAACATATCTTACGAAGCCCATTATGAAGTGATATATTTTGTATAATAGTTTCCGCTATCCAGTGTTGCCAGCGATTTTCCCGCCATTTCAAGTGTCGTTGACTTAATTTATTTTCCCGAAGGATTCTCTATGGATTTGGGATTCAAAGGGGCTGGGTTAATGGCAACCCTTTATGCTGTTAAAAAAATATTCTTTTGGAAAATTGTTTATGGTTGATAGGTAGTCTTGTCTGTTATTAAGCACACGCAACATATTCTTCATGGCTTCTGCGTCACATTAAAGTTTTAAAAGCCAAGTGCGTTAGTTTAAGTGTAAACCATAGACTTCATGCTTGTGTTTATCGGGTTAGTTATGAAATAAAAATGTAATTTCTTAATTAATTTGTAAAGTGTAAAGATTTCGATTTTTAAAGTGCATATTTCAACAAAAATACATGTCTAGATTGTTTACCTTTAGTTAACTACCTAAACCTTTCTAGTATAATTATGTAGTTTTGAATATATATTTGCGGATTCATAGAGCTCACTTAAACGCAGTGCGAAAGATATAAGAGCTTATAATTCTTTGGTTACACCAAACTTGGCGATGGACCAAAACCAGATTTAAAAAATTAAATGATTTCTTGTTAAGACAAATTGGATGAAGTAATTTACAAACTGCGGAAAGTATAACTATTGTTTTAAGTGTAGCACTTGCACATTTATAATATTAGTAGGGATTTTGTTGCAATAATATTTGATTTTACATTACTTACCTAAAAGAAAAATGTTCTGTATTTAATTACCTTTATTTCTCTGTCAATATGACTTCCCTCATGTTCGCATTTGTTGTAGCTAGGTCAACACTCAAGATCACTCAACTGACCTAACAGTTGTTAATGAGGCACAACGTTATTCCTCTCTTATGAAATACGACCTCTGTTTATTTAAGCTATGCATTAGGATATAGTTTCATTCCAACATTACTATTGATTAGGTATTTATAAGCCGATTGAAAAATGATACTTTTAATGCGGTCTAATAGCCGAGAACACGACAGCGTTTATTTACGACGTGTTATGACTGTTATTGGATTTTCAAATAATAAACTACACGTAATCGTATTTAACTTTACATTAAATATGTTTAACGCATCTTTAAAACATTCTGAAACTTTAGCTTTAGTGTGTGAACACGTCTTTAACGATGATTTTTGTGTTGCAGGTTGGTACCGCTGATGAAATATGAAAGTTATATAAAAACTGGCTGAATAGAAAAACGTCAAGGCGCAGGTAAGTATTCTTAAAAAGTTATTGGAGCGTAGCTTCGGTGTCTATTCGCAGACGGTTTTTTGTCGGCTCAAGGACGGAATCTAAAGAAATGATCGATTGGATGTTTCAGGACGTAAAAAATATACAATTGAATGAAGAAATACTGAAAGTATCAGCACTTGGATACTTTAATCTGATAGAGTATTTCATTTTGCCTACTACTACATAAACCCCCAGAGGGTTTTTCAATAGTGGCATATGAACCCCAATTCTGTGTATTTTATATATATATTAAATAAATAAAAAAATAAAAAAATTTCGTATTTATTACTTTTTCAGATGATTCATTGTAGACTTCTCGCTAATCTTCTAAAGCTCGTGCGTAATGAAAGGAGACGCAGTAGTTTTTAGCTAGACATATTCGGTTAAATCAAGGTTCGATATATCTATTTTATGTACAACTTTACTACATATATCATAAAACTAAGTCTGCCTGTTTGCGATAAACTCAACGGCATTTCATGCGGTTTTCACCAATATTTGATGCGGTTCTTTTAATAGATAGAGTGATTCAAGAGGAAGGTTTATATATGTATAATACATGCATAACATAGTAGAGAAACACTGATTGCACCCATGCGAAGCTAGGCGGGTCGCTAGTTATCAACATAATAAAAGAAATGACATATGACCGCTGCCCATCCGCAACTTGAAACCTTTAACTACCCACATTACGTTTAGGCCTCCCCATAAATATTAACACTCACGACCCTAGTTACCAGAGTTCAACGGTCAACCCTGAACCCTATTTCCCAGCGGAAATTTCGACACGAGTTAATATTCACACATCGAGAGTCATCTAGGTTTCCTCTATAAGTCCTTCCCGTTCCATCTTTCATATTTAGAACAGTGTACACTGTATACCCTGTATCGTTGTAAGTTAAGGTTTGCTTTTGGTTAGTGCGGTTGGTATAATAATGTCCATGACCCTAGGTCAATGCGGGGCTCCCATTGGCTAGCGGATGTGTCAAGTAGGGAGCGATGTTCGCACGAAGATTGAAGGATGCCCTTCATGTTTCTGTTAGCGTGAGGAAGTAGTCATTTGTTTTTATTTCGGTACTCATTTCAACTTGCCTATGGTATCAAAATATAGAGTCCCATCATCATGATTGTTGAACAAAGACCTCCTCTTTATTCTAGAGTTACAGATCTTTCATTGTTAAATTATGTTTTTTCTGGCTCTATCAAGGAGAAAGTGGCAAGTAAAGAAAAACGGATATTAACTTGCTAAATAGCTTAACAAGCGTACGAATCAATCAATCGCACAATCCGCCGAGTCATTATTCCCATGTTTATTATTGGCGGATTCAATTGGAGTCCTTAATACATGGGCGTCAGGGTGAAGTTCTGTTTGTGTTAAATATTAAACGGACTCGGTCTACAACTAAACTTTACCCGTTACTTCGTTCCTGAACTTTTCAAATTGACTGAGATTGAATACTTATAAATGCTAAACTTTATAATTGTCTACTGCTTCAAGTAATTTGACACTTCCGAGTTAAATTACAATTAGAGTCGACTTTACGGTATACTCCTTTAGGATCTGCAGTAACTTCATGGCGTTCAATGTATTTGTAGCTGTCTTCATATTCTTATGGTGCAGGTTAGACTAACAGATATACCCTCAAGAACTAGCTAGTCTTTGAAACCTTATTGTATTCCAAATCTGTGTTTTTGTATTTAGACATCGTAAAAGAAGCATTATGCTGTCTGAAATACCTTGTAAATCTTACTAATATTATAAATGTGAAAGTTTGTGAGTATGGATGTCTGTTACTCTTTCACGCCAGAACGGCTGGACAGATCTGGATGAAATTTGGAACATAGATAGATTATAGTCTGGAATAACACATAGGCTACTTTTTATCCCGGAAAATTGCGTATATCCTGCGGGATAGCGATAAACGTATTCTATGCAGACGAAGTTGCGGGCAGCAGCTAGTTATTATATAAAGGCAACCGTGACGTGAAGCCTTAGCAATCATGTTATAGGCGATGCGGCTAGCAACCCATCACAATTTTGATTTCCCTTTCCACCTATATGCCCTTAATCATGCTAAACGTGGCCTTAATGTTTTGTTACCTACTACCCCGTAAGGGATAAAGACGTGATATATGAATGTATGTATGTATAAAATATCTATAACTCAATGCTTACGACCGCTTGTACCGCTTGTACGCTTGTAGTACTATTATGTGTGTTAGTGTCAGATCGTATCATTTCAGTATAGAATTATTTATTATAGTTTGACAGCCGCCGTATAACCTCTAGATTCCCAATTATGTGTTAATATCGCATTATTCTTAGCACGAGCAACAAATCACATATATATAAGGTCATGAGTCTTTTCCAATAGTAACAACTGCATTGGCAGATTTAGTGTAAAAGCAACTGTATCTGCCGTAGCATAAGTTTTTAATTGCAATATTGCAGTGATGGTTGTTAGAGCCTTTGGTAACTTGGTCCCTGTTTGTATGAACAATGAAAGCATCTATGGCAAATGCCCTTTCATATGATGGCGACATGCATTGCAGTAAAGAGAATTATTACAGGCGCAGGCCATGCCCGTGAAAATGTTTTGTGTCATTAATTTTGTATTCTATAAAGCGAATGAAATACTTTATAATGGCTGTACGAAATTAAGTGAAGCTTTAAGTAAGATTTAACAAACCCAAAACGTACCAAAAGCCGTGGTAGCTTATGTTTTGTCCTGCTCTTTCAGGCAGACGATTCTAGGTTAAGACCCGGGCTCACACCTCTAAAATTTTCGGAACTTACGTGCAAGATTACATTTCAATTTTACCATGAAAAAAAAAACACTGAAAAAAGACAAGACAGCCGTTTGCGGCCTTTCTAAATACTTACTTAAACCTTTATATTTTTTTAAATATTTATTGGAATCTTTATATTTATTGGAAAATAGATTTTACGATTTCATAAAAAGACAACCAGCTGCCTTCCGCCAAATCAATCACAACACAACTCATAAGGCATGCTCAATGTACTACGTAGATAGACGAATCGTAAAACATATCCGATCCTTATATGGGAACCGTTCAGCACAAACCGGGTACTGGCAGCGACAAAAGATATTATTAACTTTAATTGATTTTTTTCAACAATATTTCGCCATCAAAACTATCGTTAGTTTCGCTAACGTCAAGATTGAAGAAAACACTCGCATTTTTTCTTTAGACATTGTTCGGTTTTTTATTCATTGTGCTAAGAATGCTTCATATAGCCTAACGAAAGAAACCTTATAGCGGTACGCCAAAAAAAGCTGCAAATGGTGTTAAAAGAATGTTTTTTTTTCTCGATTCCGTTCCGATTTCCATGCTGCCAGTATCTGTTACGCACGTAAGGAGTTTGTACGATATGCGCTCCCGATTTATTTAATATCATTATCAAATTAAAATTCTTTTAATTGCATTGCTTTCTAAATCCACTGTTTTAAATTCATGTCGTTCTAGATACAAAAATTTAAACCCAAGAAGAATAAGATTGGATTGAAAACCAACCAATCGCGTTAACATTTAACGAGGAAAACCGAACTGCATTCGGCTGTACTCGGCGGGCTTGTCAAAGCTTTTGCCGACAGCAATACAAGCCCGTGACCCGGACGTGCTCGCCATAGAGAATAGCCTCTATCCACAAATGGGCTCTGACAGTCTCCCGGCCTTAATAAATTCTATTTCGAATAATTCAAATCAACACCTTTCTTTTTAACAAGCGGCTTCGAGCCTGTGTTGGAGAGAGACGGTAACTGTGTTTCAAGAGCTTGTTTCAGGACGACAGGAGTGCTGTTAGTTGATTCTTTCTTCGGCCACACCTTTCGATACAGTGAGCTCTTTAAGTACACGACGTGTGGAATTTTAGGACAACGGTCTGAGGCGTTACCGTACTAAAATTAACGTGAAAGTTGTGAGTATGTGGGTTTCTAAAGGGTAAACGGTTCATACCAAATGTTACGAGTACCTTAACCTTTGAATATGGATTAACCAAGACCCGGGACTAAATTATGATACGTAACTTTTTCCCGTAAATCTTCAAAGAATGTATCGAAAGCCGCTAACTCCAACGTGTATCTTTTATGGCGAAAATGGTAAAATTTTCAGACGAGGTATACTAGACAATCTAAATAGATTTAGCGACGCTGTGTCATAATATCCAGTGTGCATTCACTACACATACATATGCTTAACTCATTCCAGAATAACAAATGAAGCTCCATTTTTGAAGTAAGTGCAACACAGAAAGAGAGAAGAGAGAAAATGGCAAATGTTAGCTAAATAAAAGCCTGGCAGTTTCTAGATAGAGGATAAGCCACGCTGAAACGTTGACAGCTTAGGCGCTGCCGTGAGGTTCTGAGCAATGAGTTAGGTCATAATAAAAATAACCATTGATTTTCTGATGTTACCCGAATGCGTAGGTACCCAAACGTTGGGTTGGTGTAAGTATTTTTAACATATTTGTATGTAAGGGATAGTAATTTATTTTAAAAGTGTACATTTTTTTAAATATTAGGTATTTTTAAACTAAGAATGAGTGTCCAAGTGTGTACTCGTTCTGGTGCTTCTCACCTTAAAATGTCCAACACTGATGCCATCACCGTAAGAAATTTTATTTTGTACCCAGTCTTGTTTCACTGCTTATTCTTAATAATTTACTAGATGTAGAAAGTACTCTTTTGTATTATTTCCACTTCTAATCGTACAATTCTTTGACCACGCTCAGTTTTTCGACCTCCTTCAGCGCTAATAAAGTGATAAAAGGGTCATAAAAGTTGGTGCTCTCAAGCAATAAATGTCGAATGTTTGCGGAGAGCATTCTCTTATCGAGCCGTTTAGTGTTTGACACGCATTTGGGACAACTTAATACATTTCATTTTATTCAACATGTAGTTATGTAATATCAAGAACACTGATTTTGTTCATGTTTAATTTCATTTGGCCCAAGATTATGATGGCTATTTTATTTGAGCTAATATGATATTTTCTATCGTTCTTATGCCAGCTGTCGGCCACAAGCTTTCACCATGCATCGTCACGATCTGTCATTTTATAATATTCTGCGCTTGGTTAGGGCGTAATATTTTCCACCGCTACTTACCCATGTTGCTAGCCCCATCGCCTATAACATTCCTAGGATTTTCGCCCATTCCCTGATGGGCTTTTACCATCTGCGCGGGACAGGAATCACTGGCACAGTCAAGGGCATAAATATTAGGCACGTTACCAAGACGACAAAAACATCTATACACCTTTATGCCACACACAATAAGGTCGGTGATACATATATTTGACATGATACCGCACTTCGCGGAACCGTCTGTCCTTCCATCCTCAACATCTTGATGGTTGGCAGTACCGTGCGTTTTAAACGCAATTTCTTTCCTCGTACTATAAAGATCTGGAACCAACTTCCTGCTGCAACATTCCCTGAGCGGTACAATTTAGGGATCTTTAAAAAGCGAGCCTTCCTGTTCCTGAAAGGGCCGGCAACGCACCTGTGATTCCCCAGGTCTTGCAGGTGTCCCTGGGCGATGGTGATTACTTTCCATCAGGTGACCCGTCTGCTCGTTTGCCCCCTCTTATATATTAAAAAAAAACAAATTGATGGATCTGTGGATGAGACGCAGCTGCTTGAAAGAATTGTATGGAAGAACAACCTTAAGTGAAAAAAAACAGATAAAGAGTACCTTTTTTTTAGTATAGTAAGATAAATAGTACCTATGTCCGTAATAGGATAAGCGCAGTACAAAATAGTAAAGACTATACTTTTGCGTCAGCGCATAAATTGCGCCGCTTTGAGAAGCAAGGATAATTTCCGATTGGCTCCGCGCTTTCACCAACCAATATGTGATGCTCTCGCGCAGGATTCGCCGCGCTCACTGATTTGATTTGACACTTCCCTGTTAGGAAGGGCTTGCGTGTTGCCGTCATACAAGCTACAAGCGATGATTTGATGATTTTGATGTAAGATGGAATAAATAAAACTAAATATTTTTGTTTTTGGGTAAAGTTTCAATTATTTTATAATTATACCAGTACCGCATTTCACAATTGAAGCCATGAATCAATTCTACACTACACCTATAGTCCTTTAATAATGCAGATCGTAACTATTACTGGTAAATTTGCGACACAAAATCACTACATAGTATAAAATAAAGTCGCTTTCTCTGCCCCTATGTCCCTAATGTATGCTTATATCTTCAAAACTCACAACGGATTTTGTGCGGTTTTTTTTAAATAGATAGAGTGATTCAAGAGGAAGGTTTTTGTGTATAATGCATGCATAATATACCGTGAGAAGCCGGGGCGGGTCGCTAGTGTTTTAATAATAATATTATGTTACTGAAAATGAAAAACTGCGGACAATACACTAAGACATGAGCCATGAAAGGTCTTTCAACGGCAACATTCTTTTTCCAAGACCTAATCCCGAATTTAAAAAGAATACCGTTCGTTCGGATTTCAAACTTCTTTTTACTCGTATTTTTATACAGCGCCCTGTCTATGAAGCCAGTACCCTGCTGCATCCACTCACGGAAATCTCACCAGCTAATCACAGCCCACGTAGAAATTAAAATGTCCATCATATTACTTAAACCATGCGTCTTTAGAGCACCATTAACGTGGTTGTAAAGCTATAACTATTAACTTCCGAGCTCCCAATCAAAGTATAAACAGTAGATATGGTTACACAGCAGTTATAAAGCGATAAATTGTTCTTTAGAAAGTGACGAGATATCCCAGTAATTATGGGCGACCGGACGTTTTAGAGTGAAGAATTTTATCGATTGGGAATCAATTTGTCGATGAGTGGATATTTGTCGGCTAGATGAGTGTTGAGAATGCATCAGGTTGTAGGTACGGTTTGACTTTCGATTCTTGACTTTAATGTAAGTGTAGCAGTAGTGAACGAAATGCATCAGTTTTAGAACGTTTTACGAAAGGTTGCGATTTAAATAGTAGTAACCGACTTATGACTCTTTGTCTGCATGGTATGCAATTCCTTTACCGTTTTATTTCCAATCATTAAAAATGAATCTTTATAAATTTAATTCCGTTAACACTTCATCATTAGTAGACAAATCGCTCACAAATCAACCTAATCTTAATTTGTATATCTCAATGCCCATCACACACGTCTTGTTCATTGATTCTTGATAATTAATGGCAGAATGCGGTGTGACCTTAGACTCTAACAGATTATGATAATCGAGCGAGATGCGTTAATATTTATGGAGTGTGTGTGTGTGTGTGTGTGCGTGTGTGTGAGTACCAACGTCTTGTAGTTAAATTTTATCAATAGTAGGCAACAGTCCGTTTATTGCTGGCTTGGCTCTTGCATGCTAGGTTTTTTGTGTATGGCGATTTAATGACTTAATAACTAAATAGATCCGTAGTTACTTTCACTTTATATACCTAATATTTTAATGTGGCAGTTACTTTGTCAAGTTTTTATCTCTTCACGGTAAAGCCGCTGTAGCAACTTTGGTTTTTACTTACACTAAGAAATCAAACAAGCTACTTTCGATATGTTTCATAACGAATTCCGTCATGCTAGTAAAGAAAAAAAAATCTTTGAGATAAGACTCCAAAATTGAGAAAAATATTTCGTTTCACCAACTTTAAAAAATGCCACTAAGGCCTGATAAGCTTTGTTCAAATAAAATTAATTAATCTTAGGAATCATGTTATAGGCGATGTGGCTAGCAACCCATCACTATTTTAATTCCGCTTTCCACCTCGCCCACAATCGTGCTAACCGTGACCTTTAGGGCTTGTTACCTTAGGCCCTGTCTACCCCGTAAGGGTCAGATGTGATTTGTGTATGTATGTAATAATTTTAAAATATAAAAATTACAGTAATTAATTTAATATGTACTATATCATTCCCACGACGTCTATGGCCGGCACACGACACCCGGGGTCAACCCATTAGGGTCCTTAAGGGCAGGGTAATTAAGTTATTAATCGCCTGCCCTCTGGCCACCTACTGAGATTTTCCCCTTTAATGGGATACTATTTCTCACGTTCAATAATTAATTTGTAGAAATTGCTTGTTCAAGTCGTGTTTAATTAATTTATAGAAAACTAGCTTCTGCCCGCGACTTCACCCGCGTACAATTAGCAATTGCCATGTTTATCGCTATCCCGCTATTGAAAAATCCCTCCTTAGTGCACCTCTATGATACTGAAGCAACATTTTATTTACTTTGCTACTCTAGGCAGCTGCGACCTTTGACATGTTTATCGCTATCCCGCGGGAACTATGCCATTTTCCGGGATACAAAGTAGCCTATAACCTGGCCGGTGATTTTCTCAACAGATTAGTAAAGTTTACATCAAAATCCGTACAGCCGTTTTCCCGTCATGCGCTCGCAAATATACAGTTTTTTTTTAACTGTTGGAATGTGTTCTGTTTTTTTTTGCCAGTAGGTATTTTTAATATCTTCCATGTACCTACCTACAGGCTTTCGGGCCTCTTCAGCTTTATTATATGTATACATAGATTGTGATATTCTGGTATGAAAATCATGGGGACCCTGCCGCAGCCAGTAGGGTTAGACGGGGTTTTCTTTTTATGACTTTTTTTATTTGTAAATATAGGTTTTTATAGTTATTTTTAGCATAGATATGTAGGTTTTTAGGATTAGTGTTTGTATATATAATGTAAGTAAAGTAGTTATTTCTTATGTTAATAAATTATGGGTTGAATAATTATGTTCTGGTGTTAAACTAATACATTTTTAATTAATACCAGGTTTTAGCTTTTTAAAGTAAGTGGTGCAAATTGTGTAACAGCACCATAGTTTTTACCATACATACATAAATCACGTCTTTTTCCCTTACCTGCCCAGACCACCATGCGAATAACCCGTTAACTTTGAACTCCAAATATGAATCATCTGATTAAAATGTACGCAAATCGGAGAACACCCGCGTGCTCCAAAGATACGCGATAGCGATAATCTATATCAAAACAATACGATATCGCTTTAATATCATAAAGGTGTGGCACTGTGCTATCATTCGACTTGGAACCTTTTCACCTTGATTTAAAGTTCATCTGAACTGAGGGTTATGTGGAAGGAAAGTAGTATATTGTTTCGATAAGGGAAATATTGATCATCTTTATTGACGTGTAAGGATTTGTACGAAACGTAATGCATGTGCTTTCTCACGTACGCTTCTTTTCTAAGTCTAAGTTTATTAAAGTGATACATATATACATACATATATCACGTTTTTATCCCTTACGGGGTAAACAGAGCCTTAGGTAACAAAACCTTAAGGCCACGTTTAGCGTGATTAAGGGCGTATAGGTGGAAGGGGAAATCAAAATAGTGATGGGTTGCTAGCCGTACGCCTGATGATTGCTAAGACTTTTGCCCATTCCCTCGATGGGCTTTTACCATCTGCGCGGGAAGAGACGCAACTGGTAAATTCTATGGTTTTACGTTTTTCCCAGACAAGCAAGAAATTTAATTAAAGTTATGATGGAGAAAATGGACTCTTCAACGGTTAGTCCGATTGACTTGAAATTTATATGTGGGACGGGTGGTATTATATATTTCTCTATGGTAGATTGTCAAGTTTGAATTCTGACGTATTATTTGATTAATTCATTAAATGTATGATACCTAAAGCAATGTTTAAATGAATATATTACAAATTGGCGACGATGGACGAACTCACGCGACTACACCGGACACGCGCATCCATACGCGGCCAGCTGACGAAGCTGGAAAACCAACTTTCGCAAATAAGTGACACTTTTACGGAATATGAAGCCAACATACGACTTGCGAACCTACAAAACTACGAAAAGAAATTCGATCAGGTACAGACAGACATCGAATGTCAAAATGAAGATGATTTCGAAGCTGAAATCGAACAGAGGTACAGTACACAAGAGCAAATTTTACAACTGAAACTGAAAATACAAGCACTACGGCCCGCGCCGGCCGCCGCCGCGTCCTCCACGCTCGTCACCGCGCGCAGCGAGGCCGGGCCCGACGCCCCCGCCTCAACCTCAACTCCACCCAAACTTACCTTACAACCATTTCAAGAAAAAGAAACATTTAAAAATTTTGTTAATCGATTAGAAATGTATTTACAATTAAATAACTACAACGACCTGCGCACCAAAACTCTGATGCTGTTGTCCTCTTTATCACCGGAGCTACATCAGAAGGCGTACGACCTCTGTTCACCGTCAGACCCTCGTGAACAGGAGTACGAGGTACTTGTCAAGACTTTGGCAGAATATTTAGACCCCAAACCAAGTATTTGGGCGTGCCAGCACAAATTCATTTCACGAATGCAAGATGTCGATGAATCGATAATGAGATACACATCAGAATTGAAGCGATTGGCTCAAGACTGTGAATTCACATGTGACAGCTGCAAGAAATCAATTTGTAACAACTTTTTATCATTACAATTCATCCGAGGGCTACGTGACAACGATATAAAAACAAAAATTTTGGAACAACAAACTATGACTGATTTTGCCGGCCTCGTTCGTACCGCAACTGCAATCGAAATAGCAAAATCAGATTGCGAGCTCATTGCACAATCATCACATTGCTCTAAAAGCAACTTTCAAGTATACACACGGCCTAAGAACTCGATGACAAACTTCAAAGCACCTATGTCTATACGGGACTTGCGGGGCAAATGTTTTCGCTGCGGAAGCGCCGACCATCGCGCAAACGACTGTAAATGCATTAACGAAGTCTGTAACAAATGCCAGCGCAAAGGACACATGGCACGAGTATGTTTACAACCTACGAAATCTAACCACCATATTGAACTGGAAGAATTACCAATGGCCGTCGAGCAAGAACCAAACACACAAGACACCGTCAACGATGATACACCCTGGAACACTAACATTATCCGATCCAACAACACGGATAAGTACATGATAAATATTTACATCAACGGTACCCGTTCACAAATGGAGGTGGATACTGGGGCTGCACTGTCTTCAATGTCACTTAAGGATTTCAACAAAATTCAATCGGGACGGAAAATTTTCAAAACTGATATTACCATGCGGACTTACACCGGAGAGATAATTAAACCTCTTGGTGTTGCTTACGTCACCTGCAACTACAAGAACCAGCGCTTTGATGGAAAACTGTACATAATTAAACAAGACGTAGATCCTATTTTTGGTCGAGCATGGATACGTTCAATAAAACTGAACCTGGCTGACATCAACACTGTCAAGGAGAACACGCAGCCCCAACTGGACGATCTCTTGAAGGAGTACGCATGTGTGTTTGACGGCACTTTAGGCTGTATTCCTGATTACAGAGGACACATCGCCTTGCAAGATAACACGACGCCTATCTTCGTCAAGCCGAGGCGTATGCCCTACGCTTTAAAAGAAAAAGTTGATGAAGAAATAGAACGGCTCTGTCAACAAGGAGTCATTACAAAAGTAGATAATTCAGACTGGGGTACGCCGGTGGTGCCGGTTGTGAAGCCGAACGGCAGCATCCGGCTCTGCGCCGACTACAAGGTAACCCTGAACAGGCACATTAAAGATGAACAGTACCCGATCCCCATCATTGAGGACATTCTTGCGGAGATGAACGGCGGCGAAGTGTTCTGCACGTTAGACATTAGCCAGGCCTATCTACACATGCTTATGGACGAGCAGAGCGCCATGATGCAGACGCTGAGCACGCACAAGGGCACGTACAGAGTCAACCGCCTTATGTTCGGCGTCAAGGTAGCACCCAACCTTTGGCAGAAGTTCATGGACAGATTGCTTCAGGGCGTCACTGGAGTAAAGTGTTTTTTTGATGACGTGATCATACAAGGGTCATCAGAGGGACAGTTACTTTCTCGCCTCAGAATTGTACTACAAAAATTAAAAGAAAGCAATTTAAAGCTTAACAAAGAGAAATGTAATTTCATGCAAAAAAGTATCAAGTACCTCGGACACACTATTGATAAGGACGGCTTACACAAAACTAAAGATAAGGTCAAAGCGATTGTAGGCGATTAAGGTACAAGAATACAAGTAGATTTTTAAGAAAATGATTTACTTCAAGAGTAACGAACATACAGCGTTCTATCGTGGTTCGATGACAATTAATACAGAGCGGCGGCCGGCCGCGGTCGCTGGTCCTTCCCCGCACGCCCGCCCCCGCATCTAACTGGTTATTGGCCTTAGCACGAAAAATAGTCCGCGAATGTGTCACCTGTACTCGATTTAGAGCCAAAGCTATGGAGCCGTTGATGGGTCAATTGCCGTCCAGTCGAGTCACTCAAAATCAGCACCACATATCTGGAAGGGATAATTTTGAGTGACTCGACTGGACGGCAATTGACCCATCAACGGCTCCATAGCTTTGGCTCTAAATCGAGTACAGGTGACACATTCGCGGACTATTTTTCGTGCTAAGGTCCTCCCCCCGATGGGCCAAAATTGATCCCTAAAGCTTGATAGGAGCAATTGAGGGCCAGCATGCAGGAGACGAAGATGCTCGGCTCTCATCAAAAGCTTTGTTAGATGATGCTTTCCGTCCAATAATGCAGGGTGCTTTTTTTCGAAGTCAAAGCTTGTGTTGTTGAGCCGACCACCGAGTCTCAACACGCCGTCAGCGAGATAAGGAGATAACTGCAACAAAGTTGAGGTAAGTTTTTTATTATTATTATTATTTTTAATTAAGTTTAATTCCTTTGCAAATGATTCTGATTGAGCCATTTTAATTAGGTACGTAAGCGATTGTTTTATTTCATTTTCTTTTAAGGGCCCATTAGATTTAATGTTTTTATTTTGGCAATTATGTATAAACCGGTGAACGTATGCAAATATTCTCTTTAATTTTGATGCACTCGAGTAATTTTCTATGTTTATAAGCTGTACCGTCTCATGATTTATATTTGTTTGCAAAACTTTAATTTCAGGCAACGGTACGTTCGTGTTAGGACTCTGCGGCCATTTGGATGGTTCAGTCTTTAGGAAAGACGGACCTTCCCACCACAGAGAAGAACTAAGAAGATAAGTCGGAGTTACACCTCTAGAAGCCATATCCGCTGGATTAATTTCTGTTGGTATATGACGCCACGAATCCCTAGTGGTTAACTCGTGAATTTCATTGATGCGGTTGCAGACAAATGTTTTAAGCAACTTTGGTTGCGTTTTTATCCAACTTAAAGTTATGGTGGAGTCTGACCAAAATGTCCTTTTGTCTACAGAACAGCGAAGAGCTTGACTGATTTTGCTAACAAGGCGAGCTCCTAGTAGCGCCGCGCATAACTCAAGGCGAGGTATAGTTATGGGTTTTAAAGGTGCCACTCGTGTCTTAGCGCAGAGGAGTTTAACAGTTACGCAATTTGACTCATCCGAAGTCCGAGCGTATACACAAGCTGCATAGGCCTCCTGCGAGGCGTCTACGAAACAGTGGAGCTCACATGTAACCGGCGATTTACATAGAACATGTCTAGGTACGGACACGGAAAGCAGCGTATTTAAATTGTCAGTCAATTTTGTCCAAGTCGATTTTATGTTGCTAGGTACTTCCTCGTCCCAAGTCAGCTTTAGTTGCCACAATTTTTGTAACAAGATTTTAAGCGTAATTGTACAAGCACTAATGAGACCTAAAGGGTCAAATATTTTGCACGTATTGGAAAGGATTTTTCGTTTAGAGATATTAATCTCGTTTTTATTTATATTTATACCAAAAGTAAATGTATCACTGTCAGGTGCCCAGTGAACGCCTAGCACACTCGATTGTTTACTTAAGTCAAGTGACTCAGACGACGCGTAGTCAGTAAATATTTGAGGACAATTGCTGCGAAATTTATGCAAGGGAAAACAGCCAGAGTCGAATGCCTTTATAACGTCTTTGCATATGTGAGATAAAGTATCTTCGTCGTCAGCTCCCGTCAATAAATCGTCCATGTAGCAATCCTTTTTAATTACTTCAGCTATCAAAGGGTCCGGACATTCAAGTGCCAGTTGTAGAAGACAGCGCGTACTTAAATAAGGTGCCGAGGCTGTCCCGTATGTCAACGTATTTAATTGTAATGCTTGAAGGGGTTGAGATACGTCATCTCGCCATAACATCATTTGTAAATGACGTTGTTCTTTGTTTATTAATATTTGTCGGTAACACTTTTGTATGTCACCAGTGAATACGTATTTATGTTGTCTGAATCTAATTAAAATATTAAATAGGTCATCTTGAACAACCGGCCCGACGTACTGAATGTCGTTAAGCGACTTTGCTGACTTAGTTTTAGCCGAAGCATTGAAAACAACCCGTAACGGTGTCGTCTCGCTCACTTCGCGGATCACCGGATGATGCGGAAAATAAAATCCAAAATCAGGTTTGTTTACCTTAGATAGATGGCCTAACGTTTTGTATTCGTGTATGAAAGCACAATATTGTTGTTTTAATTTAGGTTGTTTGTTTAATTTTTTTTCTAAGTTATAAAAACATTTCGCAGCCATCTTATAAGAATCACCAAGTGACGTTTCAGGTGCTTCCCTAAAAGGCATGGAGACTGAAAATCTGCCATCAGGCATACGGTAGGTATTTTTTATAAAGTGCTCCTCACAAAATTCGTCATCAGCTGACGCGGGCAAATTAGAGGGTGGGAGCTCTTCAAGGGCCCAAAATTGCGTTAACTTGTCACTGATTTCTTTAGTAAAGTGACACCGAAGCGGCTGAACCCATTTGGATGTATTAATGTTTAATGGACCGGCTACTATCCAACCAAATTGAGTGCTTTGAAGAATAGGCATGTTAGGGCCCAGTGGTATTTTTCCAGGACAAATGATGTCGTAAAATATTTCAGCTCCTAACAACATGTCAATATCTGCAGGATGACAGAATTGAGGGTCAGCAAGCTTGATGTGACTTGGTAAGTTTAGTTTGGTTGTATCAACAGCCATGTTAGGTAAAAGTCCCGTTATTTGCGGAATAATTAAACATTGCAAGGAAGACCGGAACTCGCTTGATAATGAGGATATGTTTACGTCACATCGGTCGGAAATAGGTACTTGAACGTTGTTAATGCCCGATATAATTAATGAATCGGGATTACGATTAACTAATCCAATTTTATGTTTCAGGTTTTCCGTCATAAAGGACGATTGACTGCCGGCATCGAGGAGCGCGCGCGCAACGTAAGTATTTTTGTTTACAGGATTCATGACCTTGACTAAGGCGGTACCAAGAAGAACCTGTCCACCCGATTGTACCGTCAGTGATTTAGTTATACTTATTTTATTAGGATTGTTCTCAGCTGCGGAACTCGACGGAGCCCCAGAGTGAGTATTGTTTACAATATTATTTTTATGCAACATTGTATTATGCTTACTATTACATAATCGACACGAACCTAAGCGGCACGTACCGGCTTCGTGACCTCTGCGCAAACAATTAGTACAGAGTTTTAATCTTGCTACTTCGCTTAATTTTTTATCAAGTGAAAGCGACTTAAAGGACTCGCAATCAATGATTCTGTGCGGTTGGTCACAAAGCGGACACGACAAGCTTCCGGTTTGTTTCGGGGAACCGGAAGTAACAAGGGTTTTTACAAATTTATGATTTGTGAATGAAATTTTATGGTCATTTTTTATGGGACTATCTTTGCTAGGAGGTACTGCAGTTTTTTCACTTCGATTTGCTTGCGTGGTTTCGAGTACATCGGCCCTGTCCCTAAGAAATTTAATAAATTCACTTAATTGTGGTAAGTCGGACAAAGTGTTTCGGTACTCCTCCCACTTGCCGCTCGTGACTGTATCTAATTTAGTAGATACCAAATAAATAATTAAGGTATCCCATTGGTCAACTGGTTGGCCGAGAGTTTCTAAAGCTCTTAGATTTTTAGTGACAATATCTATTAAATAACGAATCGACCTATGGGATTCCCTAGCAACAGGTTCGAGTTTGAACAATGCCTTCAAGTGGTTATTTATAAGAATCTTTTTATTGTTGTACCTCTGACATAACAAGTCCCAAGCTACCTCATAGTTCCGCGACGTAAACTCAATGGACTTAATGACAAGAGCTGCGCTGCCTTCTAATGAAGAACGTAGGTAGTGGAATTTGTTTATGTCAGGGACCGATTCATTGTTATGTATTAAAGACTCGAATGTGTCCCGAAATTCCAACCACGCAAAATAATTACCGTCGAAGGAAGGCAGTTTTATGATAGGTAACTTGACATTTAAATTATCTGTATGAGAACAAGTCAGACTGTTCTTTCTTTCGTCAACACTTTGCGGCATTTTTTTTATGAAGGACTGAGCTGAGGAAATATTATGATAGAACTTTGTTTCAGTTAAATCCCTTTCTTTAAGTTGCTCGTCTAAAACTGGACATAGTATTTCAATATGGGTTTGGCATTTTTCAAACTCAGTAAATAACTCCTCCATTCTTGTGACTCGCAGATTCAGTTCGTTAATCTGGGTTTTAGTTAAATCTTTAGCGTTTGTTGTTGTCATTAACTCCTCAAGATAATTTTCAAACAAGGTTAATCGACCTCGTACCGATCCCCTTTGTTTAACCAGATGTTTTAATTTAGTCTCTTCATTAGATTCTGCATCATCTAACGGCATTTTTAGCTACTTTGAGAAAAATAACCGTTTATTAACTTAACGCAACACTCTTTATCTCAAAAAATAACACTTCGATCGATGATCGTATTTATGTAGGAACACCGAATAACCTACCAAAATTGAAACAGTTTAAAAATAACCAACCCGTAAGGACAAGTTAATGAATTAAGTAAAATAATTTGTGCATCAAACCAGGCTCAGGAATGCGCGCGTCAGCAATCGTCACCCGGCGCAGCCGCGGTGTTGGCAGGTAAGTAGGTAGCGGTTGCTAACTCGCCGCGTAGATGCAGTGATGCAACGATCGATTTCTGGAATTATCGGCCGAAAATGGTTTAAGTTTATGTGAAATAATGTGTAGACCGTTAATGGGATGGCTTGCAATGCAAGGAAATTTGGATAAGCTTAGTATTAAGAAGCCCTTTTAATTTAGGCACACAATGACAATGCTTTATTTTAAGGACACTGAATGCTTTATTTTAAGAAAGCGTTAACGAATAGATTTTACAAATATAATGCGCAAAAGAAAGAAGTATTTAAGCATACAAGCTTGAGTTATGCAACAGGTATTAATTAAATACCTTCTTACTTTTAATTTTATGCGTAAAAGGACGTGGCTTATACTCGTATTAAGAAGCACACGAAAGTTTAAACATTATGGGTAATAAATAACGATAGGTATATTTGAGCTGTTAAGAAAAGTTCCAGATCAAAGTGTAGGTAGTAAGCGGGTAAGGGCACTAAAGCGGCGGAAAGCCAAGATAAAAGTGCAAAATAATAAATAAATAAATATTATTATTATTATTATTATTAAAATTCCACAATCCCTACTAGCTGAAATAGAAGTATTCTATTTGGATTTTATGCATTTAAAATTAAGCAAGTTATGTACAGCAAACATTCGCGATACGGAATTATTTCCGAACCGCTAGTGCATTAATTATTAGAATTAAGTAATTTAACGCGGACAGTCGTCTTCAGAGCAAAGCAACTCAATGACACACAAATCTGGCGATAGATGGGAAAGTAAAGAAAAGGAATAGAATGGAAAGGCACTCCCCTGTACTGCTGGCTCGTAGCTCCACGTCGCCGCTGTCCAAAGTTCACTCGGCATCCACTCCTTTGTTCCCGTTATGTTAAGTATGGCGCGTTTACTTTACTCGCGAAGTGACCGACTGTCCTGTCACGGTCGCCACTATCTTGTAGGCGATTAAGGTACAAGAATACAAGTAGATTTTTAAGAAAATGATTTACTTCAAGAGTAACGAACATACAGCGTTCTATCGTGGTTCGATGACAATTAATACAGAGCGGCGGCCGGCCGCGGTCGCTGGTCCTTCCCCGCACGCCCGCCCCCGCATCTAACTGGTTATTGGCGTAGACAGCGATCCTCGACACAAAGAATCCTAACAATATTAATGAATTGCGCACATTTTTAGGTATGGCCAACTACTACAATAAGTTTATACCACATCTTGCATCAATTTCAAATCCACTTAACAATTTATTAAAGAAAAATGAAGATTTCGTATGGTCATCAAAATGTCAAGAAGCCTTTAATAAGATCAAACAAGAAATTTTGAGCGAACGGGTTTTGATCCATTTTGACCCGAGTAAGCCCTTAGTGCTCGCCACGGATGCGTCGTGCAGCGGGCTCGGGGCGGTGCTCTCGCACAGGCTGGCGGACGGCTCGGACAAGCCTATTGCCTTCGCATCGCGTTCGCTCACAACGAGCGAAAAGAAATATAGCCAGATTGATAAGGAAGCAACATCAATTTTTTGGGGACTTAAGAAATTTTTTCATTACTGTTACGGCAGGAAGTTCATACTGATCACGGACCACAAACCCCTGACTACGATATTTAATCCCCACAAAACGCTACCGGCGATGAGCACCATGAGACTCTTTCACTACGCACACTTCCTGTCCGGCTTCGACTACACTATAGAATACAGAACATCAGCAGAAAACAGTAATGCAGACTACTTATCTAGATTTCCAGTTGACACAATTGCTTCAAATCTTATTGATGTTCATTGCGCATTTCAGCTTCAACAAATTAACAACATTTCGATTGACAGACATAAGATTGCGGAAGAGACTCAAAAAGATTCAGAATACGAAGACATACTACAGGCCTTGCGCTCAGGAACGAGTGTTATGCGACTAGGGCACAATGACAACGAACTGACATTACAGGACGGATGCATCTTGAAAGGTACTAGAGTCATGATTCCAACTACATTACGACAGGCCGTTCTCGAAGATCTACATACAGGCCACCTAGGTATTGTAAAAATGAAGCTCTTGGCACGGGGATTTGTCTACTGGAGGAACATTGATAAAGATATCGAAGAACTTATCAGAGGGTGCCGAGAATGTAGACTGAGCCAGAACCAGCCCGCACGGGCGCCGCATCACCCATGGGAGACGCCGGCGGCCCCCTGGCAGCGACTCCATGTTGATTTCGCTGGCCCAATCCATGGCCATTCCCTGTTCATCATCGTGGATGCTTTTTCAAAGTGGATAGAGGTCATTCCCACTAAGACGACAACTAGCTCATGGTGCATCTCGAGATTGAAAGAATTGTTTGTAACTTTTGGATATCCAGAAATAATTGTATCGGATAATGGCAGACAGCTCGTATCAGAAGAGTTTGAAACATTCCTTAAGAGACAAGGAATAGTCCACAAAACATCAGCGCCGTACCACCCGGCTACAAACGGGCAAGCGGAAAGGACCGTACAGATTGTCAAGAGAGCTTTGCAGGCCGTGAGCACTGATCCAGGTACCCTACACGACAAATTACTGGGGATCAAAGAGCGTTTGAGGAGGACTCCCAGCTCCAGTACAGGCAAGAGCCCGTAATGAGCTCATGTTCGGGAGGGAGGTGAGGACTTCTCTACATGTGCGATTCAGGAGCGCCGTAACAGATCACACATATAATATTCGTCAGCACCCGCAGACCAGATCGTTTGTACTAGGCCAAAGAGTACAGATCCGAAGTTACTCCGACAAAGCCAGGAAATGGGAATTTGGAACTGTATCACGGGTACTGGGGCCGGTTCACTATCTTGTGGAGACAGATGACGGTGAGACCTGCAAGCGACACGTCGACCAGATGCTGCAGACGTCAATAGGTGCTGGAAACTAACAGAAGTCTTCAGGATTTTAGGGCGGAGACCTGTTATATATTTCTCTATGGTAGATTGTCAAGTTTGAATTCTGACGTATTATTTGATTAATTCATTAAATGTATGATACCTAAAGCAATGTTTAAATGAATATATTACAGGTGGCAATGCAAGTACAGTCAACAAAAAGTACAGTCAGCAAAAAAGCTTGTATCAAAAATGAAATTTTAAGGTTAGGTTATTTTACAATACCTACCTATAGTAAAAATGCAAAAAATATTTGTGTATACCTACCTATACTTTTTAATTTTACTTTTCTGCAAAGTCTACGTAGCAGGGTGCCAGACAGTATGCCTAGTGTAAGTTTTCGGTCACAAAATACGCCTCGAACGCGTTTGCGTTAAAATGTCAAATACTATGAGAACATGTTGCCGCTTCGATCCGCAAGTGGCGCTGCCAATTATGCCATAGTAATTGAGACGTTTACGTGAACGCGTTCGAGACGTTTTTATATGCGAAAACTTACACTAGAGGCTCAGTTAATCTAACGAGTTTTTGAAATATCGTAAATGCTGCTTCTGACGCTCACTATATAAGGGGGTTAGTCTGATAGCGAACATTAACTACAATTTGCGTTTACATCAAATAATTTCTGAAGTTTATTGCAACATCGTATTAAGCTTTCAATAATAAATGATGAAAGATATTATAAGAAGCAATTATCGAATTTACATAAGAATAAGAATATGTTAATAAAATAAGCGGTACTAGTGTTGTTCGAGCATCGATAACTTTCAATCGATGATCAATAGATGGAAGACAAAATGGTGAAACGGGTTACAATAATGAAATAACGTTGAATGAATCGCAATTCAATTAATTTAAAATTGGAATGATAACACCAATCAATGATACGTATCTAACTTCCCAACTAACAGTAGGTACGCAGCTTATACTAAAAGTAGGTAATTATTGCGACTTCAGTGGCTTCTTCTATGCTGGTCTGGGAGTAAAGAAAAAACATAGAATGTACCAGTTGCTTCTCTTCCCGCGCAGATGGTAAAAGCCCATCGAGGGAATGGGCGAAAATTTTAGTCATCATGTTATAGGCGATGCGGCTAGCAACCCATCACTTGATTCCCCTGTCCCCCACGCCCACGATCATGCTAACTGCCTTTGGTTTGTTACCATAGGCTCTGTCTACTCCGTTAGGGATAATATAGACGTGATATGTGAATGTATGCATCTAATGTAATACAACTACGAAAAAAATGCCAAGACAGTGTTTTTTATGAACACCTTTGCGCAGTGCTTTTCTCCAAAATTATCGATAGTCGATACACAACACTATATCTACTTAGCCATAGGATCATAATTCGTTTATCTTTATTGTCTCTCTTAGGCGCGGCTAGCATTAACATCGCATAATTTAACCTATATCGATGATTAAATGCATTATTTATAAAGGATAATAAAACGTTATCACGGTTGTCGGGTGGCCAACATTCAGGACGTAATAACATCTTTATGTTATACACAATATACACATACATACATACATACACAAATAGAACCTGAGGTAACAAGACCTAAAGGCCACGTTTGGCATGATTGGAGGCGTATAGATGGAAAGGGGAATCAAAATAGTGATGGGTTATAGTTATTAAATAACTATATAATTTCGCCCATTCCCTCGATGGGCTTTTACCATCAGCGCGGGACGAGAAGCAGCTGGTACACTCTATGTTTTTCCTTTGCTCCTAGACCAACATGGATCTTATGTTGTAAGCTGTAATAAACTTAATAGTTTCATAAACGCATAAACTTAGCAATCGTTTGTCCTTATCTGTGAAATAAGGGGGTAGATCTGTTAGAAGTTATAGTTAAGATAATACTATCTTTTATCCGCGACTTCGCTCTTGTGAAGCTTAGATCCGGCTCTTGATATTGTAATAAAATAGTAGCATTATGAAACGTTAAACATTTTTTTACACAGTGGCGTGGAGTGGGTTGGCTAGGATAGTCAGCGCGAACGTGACGCATCGTAATTTGCACATGCTTTCTACCCTGACAAGTTCCGCTAATGCACGACCTCTATCACTACAGAGTATAAAACAAAGTCGCTTTCCGCAGTCTGTCTCTGTCCCTATGTATGCTTAGATCTTTAAAGCTACGCAAAGGATAGAGTGATTCAAGAGGTCTACGCAGACGAAGTCGCGAGCAGAAGCTAGTACAGTATAACGGGTGCCTTCGGATCTAAATATCGCCGCCAAGCGTCGGTGTTTGCTTTGTATCGTCCTGTGTCTTTGTAGCGTGTGTGTTTTTTAAGTGAAATAGGCATGCGTTTGACCATAATCACGCCTGTTGGAAAACATAGATGTGATCTAGGGTGGACGCTTGCCTAGTAATTGCCTATTCGCCCTTGATTTGAAGACGGCCAGATTGTAGCGTTCAGGGAACACAGACGCTCGCAGAGAATTCCATTCCTCAGCTGTCTGAATAATAAAGGACTAGTGGAACCGTTTTGTACGAATTTTAGGGATGCTAACTACACAAGGGTGTATCCCTGCTTACGTCTGTCCCACCTATGAATAAAGGTAGCTGGAGAAATGAAGTTGTACAGTTCCGACGCACTCATGTGAATACATACATATACATACCTACCTACTGCTTACCCCAGGCAGAGACTACTTTGTTCCACTTGCTGCGATCCTGACATATCTACCTTTTCGCTTCATCCACATTTATTAACTCTTCATAAAAGTTCGTCGGTTTAGGGTACTCTTGGCCGCTTCCTGTGTGGTTTACCCTTCGGGCGTAAGGAGCTACCTAACTAACCTAACCTACTTAATACCCGTAGCTTACAGCACGGTGGTATGGTTCAGTCCCACCCTACTCCCAGGAGTAGTGTCCAGGGGTATGGTGGTTCTTAACCCTTCTTGACCTGTCGTTTTGTCAATAGTCATCAATAGCCGGGGAATTAGATATTGACTTAAGTTCCTTGGTTGCACCACCGACTGCCGCCCGCGCAGGTCAAAGATTGTCCGTCTGACATCGCGTAATCGTTGTCGTGATAGAGCAGCTTACGTCACGATGGCGTATCGATCAACAGCAATCCTGGCAACACTAATTGGGCAAAATACTAGGTTTTAGAGTGATTGCTTAAACGGTGTTGCGACTCAAGTTTTGTTTGTTGCGAGATTGTGATCATTTTGGTTGTTGATAAGTTTTAAATTGTCTCAGTATCGTCGTATTATAAATGAAGCTGTGTTGAATTATTAAATGTCTTACTTCAGTTATGGCCTCCATGTTGCATTAAATCAGATGACATTTAAATTAGCACTCACAGAACTGACTTATCTCAATACTTATCACGATGCTTTGATATTTATGCAGGCAGATGCTGGATTCGTCAAGCTGAAGACAGGGCGCTATGGCGCTCATTAGGGGAGGCCTATGTCCAGCAGTGGACTAATATAGGCTGATGATGATGATGATGTGCAATTTTCATTCAAATGATTATCATTTAGGCCTTCTGTGCTCAAATAGTCGAGTTCTGTTGCGCTAACTTTGAAAAAAGAACTGACATTTTCGATTTAATCAATGTTTTATTGCCCTATCTCTCTATGTAAAAGCTAGCTAGGAGAGTTTGATAAATAAACCATTTAGTAACCATCTTGAAACCACATGTAGACAACAATATATAGGTACGTTCCTACCTGAGGATTATAGAAACTGACCCTAACCAAGTGAAGCGCCCAAAAAACTTCAAGCCAACTCCGTATTGGAGGTCCGTAATAAACAATAGTCTTCGCACTCCACCATTTCTTTCCCTCAAACGGTGTAAGATAGTGGTAGAAAGAGATGGGGAATACGATTGTGACCCACCTCTAATGCACACGTCTCCCGGGACCCATCCATGGGCTGATCAAAGCGGATAGATTTACGGCGACCCGGATATAAACCATACGCCCGGAAACCGATGAAAGGGAAAAATAATGTTGTAATCTTAATTATCATTAGGAACTAGGTGTGCTGTGGTTTATTGGTTCTGGTTAATCCCGTCGGCGTGTGCGTGTGGACGTAGGAACGTAAAAACACTGGCGCTCTGTTTTTATTTTCAGGAGGGATGGTAAAAACTAGAGTTTAGAGGTCAGAAAATGGTTTATCGACCTTAGGTGCGCGTACAGGTGTTGTAAATGTTGTAATAGATAATAGATCCAATGTTGAGGTTCAGGATGATTTAGAAAAAATTTAAGGACGATAAAAAAAAAGAAAATGAATGAGGAAATGGGCGAAAATCATAGGAAACACGTTATAGGCGATGCAACCCATCACTATTTTGATTCCACTTTCCACCTATACGCCCACAGTGTCTTGCTAAACGTGGCATGTAGGTCTTAGGCCTGTAGGTAGGATAAAGACGTGATTTGTGTATGTATGTAAGGACGATGTAGTTTATAGAATTAAAAAAAAGGTTTTATTGTAATTTTGTTACATGAGTGTGTCCCGCACGCGTGGTTTACTTCAGGCCGTTTAAAGTTTAACCTACGTCAGCCAATTTTATTAGGAAAGCAATCTCCATTTTTACCCTTCACCGGACCGGGCCGCTCCGGTGCCCGCATTAAACTGGAAATTTAGCAGAAAATATTTGGACGAGCCTACTGCGTATTTTACATAACAAGGAAATAAATCTTTGTGGATGATGACACGTATCCGGAACCGTTTAGCACATATGTAGAGGAGGGTGTCGGGTTTGCTGACGCGGCGAATAAAGCGTATGGCGGAGACGATCAATAGCGCCAAAATACTTGAGCCTTCCTTTCTCGTAAGCCTTCAGTTCGGCGTGATCAATCCGCGTGTTTTGTTTGAAGTGTGCAAGGTCTGCTAAGGGTGGTCGGTCGGGTTCAGGCACTCGCACGTCACTCAGTATAATCCGGTCAATAATATAAATTCTTCCAGGCGCGTCTCTTTATTGGATTTGTCGGCGCCATCGAACCATTGAACTCACCTCGCACGTAAAGCATTCGCGTAAGAAACTATCGAAAATGTGATTTGTCGAACATCCACGCTAGTGAGGGAATCTGAGGCAAATACGACGGGAATATTTATTGCGTCTGGGACGTTTTAAAGGGAAGATAGATGTTAGTCTTAACAACGAGTTGTCTAGAACCCACATGCGGCGGAATGGCTTGGAACTCCAAGCATTTTGCTGCACGCCTGTGATTTTATTATTGGAAACGGATGTTTTTGTCTCGAATCTCTTTCTTTGCAGGGCATACCAGGAGTTATGTAACAATTAATATACTGCAATGTATATTTAAATGAAGTCAGTGAACAACCAGCACTAAGAATACATTATTTTATATCTGTCCTCTGAAATGTATTACATACTTTACAGTGCTGCATCTGAGCGCTAAAGGTATTCAGAAAGTAATCTGTACAATTTATGCTCCACCGCAAACGTTCAGCACGGTAAAGGATTTCCAAGAGTCGCTCAAACTAATGCAAAGCACCATGTAAAGTCTAGCTAGACAAATGTTGTACATTTTGTACCTATTCCCAGCTCGAGATTTTGTACCTATCCGTTCCCTGCTCGCGACAGAAACCGCCTTTGAAAACTTTCTAGACCTGCATCGGACAAATTCCGAAACTTAGAAAGCCAAAACGATGTAAACAAGCGAGCACGGGTACTGTTTCTTTGTAGTTCAGCTGTGTCAAGTCCTTAAATTTAAAGTTAAAAAATCGACGGGTGACATCGAAAGTAGGTACAGGTGACAGTGTATCCTTAAAAAATGCGCGAACTTTCAAGGTACTATTAAGTTTTTAATGGACGTCATCTATACATATAAAATTCAAAGTCCTGACTGACTGACTGACTGACTTAACTATATATCAACGCACAGCCCAAACCACTGGACTTAGAGACTTGAAATTTTGCACATAGATACCTTATACAGTGTAGGCATCCACTAAGGAAGGATTTTTGGAAATTCCCACGGGATAAGGAAAAAACGGGAATTACATATTCGACTCCGAGTGACGCTCATCATCATCATCATCATCATCATCATCAGCCTATATTAGTCCACGGCTGGACATAGGCGTCCCCTAATGAGCGCCATAGCGCCCTGTCTTCAGCTTGACGCATCCAGCATCTGCCTGCAGCCTTTCGCAGATCGTCATCCCACCTGGCCGGAGGGCGTCCTACACTACGTTTGTCGAGTCGCGGTCTCCACTCAAGAACACGTATAATAACTAGACTCTTCAAATTTGATACAAAAGTAGGTGATTACAAAACGAAGAAACTAATTTCAGGATTTTTGGAAATTCCCACGGGATAAAGAAAACAACGGGATTTATACATTCAGTTTAACGAAATCCTATGAACTATAATTACTAGACTCTTTAAATTTGGCTTAGAAGTAGGTGATAATAATAGTAAAATAATATTTTAATGATTTTTGGAAATTCCCACGGGATAAGGAAAAAAACGGGATTTATATATTCAGTTCTACGGGATCGAGTTTTCGTTTTACTGGTCGTATAAAACTGAAATTTGGCCTTCAAGTTCCCTTGGGGAGTGTAGGGGAGCACTAAAAAAAGGATTTCCCGAAATTCCCAAGGGAACGGGAAAAACGGGACTTTTCGATTTACTGGTTGCAGAAAGCTAAAATTCGGCATGTAGGTTGCTTCGGGAGTGCTGAGGAGCATTAAGAGAGTACTTTCCAAAACTCCCACGGGAACGGGAAAAATATTTGTTTACAAAGAAATACTGCGGTAGGCATAATATGGCTAGAAACTTGAAATTTGGCACACATATACCTTGAGTCATTGTTATTCCTGTTTATCATCTTATTGTACACTATTTTCTGCAAATAAATGACTTATGACTTATGACTTATGAGTATCCTAGAGTTGCACAAAGAAGGTATTTTTCGAAATTCCCACGGGATAGGGAAAAACGGGATTTTTCGTTTTACTGGTCGTAGAAAGATGAAATTTAGCATTTAGCTTCCTTAAGGAGTGTAAGGGAGCATTAACAAAGGATTTCCTAACATTTTTACGGGAACGGGAAAAACCGGGATTTTACGTTTTACCTACTGGACATAAAAAGTTGAAATTTGCCACGTAGTTTTATTCGGGAGTGTAGGGGAACACTAAAACGGGAAAAAACGGGATTTTACGTTTCCAGACGAAACAGCAGAAGAAAGAGACTTAACATTTATAACGTGTGTTTCTTTAAAGGCTTTAAGTGTACTCCGAAAGCACTCCCCAAAATTTTCACGGGAACGTGAAAAAACTTATTTTTTCGTTTTACATCTTAGCGCGTACGAAGTCGCGGGCAAAAGCTATTTAGGATAGGTTAGGTTAGGTTTGTTTTATAAAAATCCTGCAATATTTACAGTTTCAGAAAAATTAAGGCAGCGGGGCAATGCGGGGGCTTGCTTGCATGCTTGCTTGCTTGCACGCTTGCTTGCATGCTTGCTTGCCTGCTTGCATGCCTGCTTGCATGCCTGCTTGCATACTTACATGCTTGCAGGTTTGGGTGCTCGCTTGCTTGATTGCTAGCTTCTTTGAAATGCTCATGGTTCACGCGTGCGAAGCCGCGGGCAAAAGCTAGTTATAATTAAATGTGTCGATATTAAGTAAACATTTTGAATCAGGTACGATGCGTGCTCATCCGCTGGACAAGGCCCAGTTGCCTTATATGGGATGTCAACATTTTTCGCAGCAGGAGAAAGTTTTTGTATGCAATCCCCAAGTCTCGGACATCCCTCGCCTTTTAAGCATTTGCATTTCTTTTGCATCTGCTAAGGATAAGACTTTTCTTTATTCTTTGCATAGCGCAGGTATCGCCTTTGACTGGCGCATACTAATTAAATTGAACTCTTTTGCTGGAACTTTGCAAAAACAGAGGTATCTGAAAGTTATTTCGATTGTTTTTGTCTTGTCTCTTTAAAAAACTTGAGGCTGTTTATGATTTGGCTGGTTGCACAAAGGCATAGGTCTGCTTCAAAGACATCTGTAAACACGTTGATAAAGTTAGTCTCCTGCTGACATAGACTACATGTGTGCCGTGGCATCCTGTGACCCCATTCATGGAACTAAAATCAGATTAATAAAACCTTTTACCGCTAACAGGCTACACACCATAGAGCATCACAATATTGAAAATAGCTTTTGCTAGTTTAATTGACATGCACTTTGCTCCCAGACCAGCATGGAACATAACATACAAATATTAATGCATATCGATTATAATACCTGCTTGCCCAACTCTAGTGACCATGGACAAAGGTCGCGGCCAATTTGAGTACATCAATCGCCATGGGATATAAACTGTATGCATTCCCACTCTAGTAGTTATTTCCGCGACTCTAGATGTAGATATGCGATATGTCAGAAGCCGCAATTCACATCCAATATGCTTACCCGCAATATATTACGAAACGTGGCGACAGAAGGTGCCAAAAACCGCAAATTTCAATACCTACCTAAATGATGGAACCGTCTCGGAGGGTTCGTCGTCCCCATATATCATTGCAATGATAAATAGACCCCGTGTGAACTTGCACGTACGTCCTAGTATGCTGTTATAAGTCTTATTACGGGGGCGTAAACGCGAAGTGTGAAGTGTTTAGTGAATATTGATTACCTGATATGAATAATGAAACGGATCTTGTTAATGACATTTTGGAGTTCGAACCGTATTGGAGGTGTGGAAAAGTTAGACGTGTGCAATTGACTTGTATAATTTTAGACACGCACGAATAACTTTCCTTTAAAAGTAATGTCAGGTAGCAAAAGAAAAATGAAAAGATTTATCCCCTTATTCATAAGGTTAACTTTGGTAGTTTTTTTTAGTTAGACTTGGTATTAGCTTAGCATTTGACGACGAGGTTGGTAGTGACCCTGCCTGTGAAGCAAGCTTCCCGAGTTCGAATATCGTTTATTTATGAGCACGAATATTTGTTCTTGAGCCATGGATGTTTTTGTATCTATTTAAGTATGTATTTCTCCATATAAGTATGTTTATCGCTGTCTGTCTAGTACCCATAACATAAGAACTAGCGCTTACTTTGGGACTAGGTCAATATTGTGTGAATTTTTCCCTAATATTTATTTATTTAACACTATTTTCTTCCTTTCTGTAACTTTGAAATTTACCTTTGCTAGACACAGGTAAAACATACATTTTCCTTTACCTATGATGTTCATAACTTTGTCTGAAACGGGACAGCGTTAAAGTCGTGGGTACCTGCCCCGGATTGTTCCATATGAATTAGCGATCAACGTTCCGTAGTCATTTTCGGGATGAAGAGTGCTAGAAAAGAAAATCACGTCCATCAGAAGTATTTTAGGAGCGACTACGTTCTCTTACGACACAAAAGCCTAATTAGCGTCAAGTGTCACCTGATACACCAGGGGCAATACTTATCAGTGTTCGTATCCTCAAAAATTTGACGGCATCAGGCAAGCACTTCGAACAAAAGATTTCCACGGAGGTCCCTTTATCATTGCAAAATCCAATCATGGCTTCATTTCATGCTTTATACCTGGTGTAAAGGTTTAATCAAGGCCCGAGACAATGTGTGGACTACAATGGGTGAATTTAAATTGAGGACCGCGACAGCCTCCCTTAGGGATGGGTGCTTATGAGGGTTACCTGTGATTAGCGGGAAGTTGGGGTAATTGAATTGTGAGCGTGGTGGCAAAAATGTCCAACGGTCAGATGCGTGCGGCGTGTAGTGCTCTCGTTTAAGGAGTTGGGAACTCGAAGATTGCGCTATTTAGACTTATCGTCTCTCCAACTAAGGATCGTGCGTTCGGACCGAGCATATCTGAGATTTGCGGAATTTTGTTATAAGATATTGATAGATAGATTGCCTCTTTAGCCTCCGAGACTGTGGACGTTGCAGCATGTCCGAAACGTCGAGATTAAATAATAAAAAGTTATAAACAATTGCGCAGATGGTAAAAGCCCATCGAGGGAATGGGCGAGTCTTAGGAATCATGTTTTAGGCGATGCGGCTCGCAACCCATCACTATTTTGATTTGCTTTTCCATCTATACGCCCTTAATCATGCTAGACGTGACCTTAAGATTGTGTTACCTTAGGCTCTGTCTACCCCGTAAGGGATAAAGACGTGAAATATGTACCTATGTATAAACAATTAAGATCCGTTTAGTTTGTATGTTTACCTTGAACTTTTTCGTGACGAATGCTCACACTCTGAACAGTATAATGGTGTGTGTGAAGTTTCCAATGTGAACTGAGCCTTTATGGTGACAGACAGCCCAAGCCTGTGCCCAGCAGTGGGACGTTTATAGGAGCCTGATGATGTCAATATTTCGAATAACATTGTCTAATGCATAACCGTGAGTCGCTTAAAAGCATCACCTCTATGACACGTAAGGTATCTCGAATTTTAAGTAGTTTACAGCCTAAAGGCTATACGTTGTCTATATATCAGTTAGTCAATCCATGATGGTACCTACTGTTTTTTAGATACATACCCCCTTATTCATAAACGCTCTATAGGCTTCTGCTAACTTAGCAATCGTTTGTCCTTATCTGTGAAAGGTGAATGTCAAAGAGAGAGATAAGGACAAACGATTGCTAAGTTAGCAGAAGCCTACAGAGCGTTTATGAATAAGGGGGATAGTGTTTAGTTGATAAAAGACGACGTATCTGTTGCGTTGGTCTGGTTTGCTGTCATAACTTATGTCAATCCTCGCGGTAACGAAAGTTTTGAACTGTGAAAACAGAAAAAGAAATGTTATTTAAATTACAAAGTGGAGAAGTGTAACCACTTCTTTAAAAGGTTGGTCAAATGTAATTGTATGTGATTACTGTTGGCTTTGTTTTGACGTCTGAAGTGAGAGCCTATTATTATCTTGAATATATACGCAACGCTGTATTGTTTCCAGCTATTTTTGTTGAAATTTGCATTAATGTTGATTGGAACTGTATACGACATGCATACCTACCACTGGCAGGCAGGCTAGAATTATTGTAAGTAAAACCAGCTAAGGCTAATTTAATGAACGGAATGGACAGACACATATCACTACATAGTATAAAACAAAGTCGCTTTCTCTGTCCCTATGTCCCTATGTCCCTATGTATGCTTATATCTTCAAAACTACACAACGGATTTTGATGCGGTTTTTTTTAATAGATAGTGATTCAAGAGGAAGGTTTTTATGTATAATTCTACGCAGACGAAGTCGCGGGCAGATGCTAGTTATTATAATATATTGTTTCTCTACCACCACATGCAAGCTACGTTTATGTCTTGATACAAAATCTTCCGTTCAATCGCGGCGGAATAAAGTTATGGTGGAAGAAATTTATCACGTGCCTCTGTGGCACCTTTTCGCATACAATTTCGCAATAATTTCTTTGGCAGGTGTACTTAAGTCATTATGAAATTTGCAGTGAAAAGGTTCCACAAGTGGTACGCGATTCAGTTTCTTTCACTGTACACATACAGATCTAAATCATCATTAGCACCGTCCATTCTGAACGTTAGTTATTTTTCATGGCGGTCTAGAAGCAAAGAAAAAATATAGAATGTTTCTGATTCTCTTCCCGCGCAGACGGTAGTAGCCCATCGCGAGAATGGTCGAACATCTTAGGAATCTTGTTATTTTCGACGCGGCTAGCAAACCATCACTATTTTGATTCCTCTTTCCACCTTTACGTCCACAATCATGCTAAACGTGGCCTTAAGGTTTTGTCACCGCAGGCTTTGTCTACCCCGTAAGGGATAAAGACGTGATTAATGTATTTACGTACGTATGTAGCACAGTCGAGTTTTAATATAATTTATTTTCATAAAGTACTGATTACGTTCCCTTCATCTTGATAATGTATGATTCGTGAATATAGTGAAAGTGACAGAAGTTTAAGTCGTGTTTGTTTTTAAGGAGCCGGTTCAAGAATCGAACCATTCGTGTAAATGACATTCAGTTTAAACAAACTGAGTTTCTGAGCTTTCTTATCTTATTTCTTGTATTCTTTTAAACATAAATTGCAAAAAAACCGGCCTTATACTCCAAAATTCGATTAACAAGGCGTTCCGCTCACACTAATATACACACGTATCATCACTACATAGTATAAAACAAAGTCGCTTTCTCTGTCCCTATGTCCCTATGTATGCTTATATCTTCAAAACTACACAACGGACCTTGATGCGGTTTTAATAGATAGAGTGATTCAAGAGGAAGGTTTTTATGTATAATTCTACGCAGACGAAGTCGCGGGCAGAAGCTAGTACTTAATAAAGCTGAAGAGGCTCTAGATTGAACGTGGAAGATATTCGAAAAAAAGTTTTCTTTTTTTTTTAAGTAGCGTGGGGATACTTAAAATTCATAACAGAACACGTTCCAACAGTGTTTAGATTTTTAGTCTGTTTATGTATGTATGTATGTATAACTCTTTATTGTACATAAAACAAAGAAAAAGATGAATACAGGACAACACACATGCACAAAGGCGAACTTATCCCTAAAAGGGATCTCTTCCAGTTAACCTGAACGATTGACAGGTTATAAGTACTAAGCAAGAGTAGGCACACAGAAAAAGTAAAAGAACCGATCGAAACCTAAAATAATCCTAAATGTCTAAATTTTAAATAATGTAAGATATAATAATAAACTTCACATAATAGATAAATACGATAAAGTATTACACAATAAATAAAATATACTACATAATTATATAAATACATACATACACACACAAGTTACAAAGCATATCACATTCATTTAAGAGACAATACGCCTTCAAGCGACTGCGCAGGGTAGCAACAGTCTGTCTGTTTATCTTTTTTTTTTTTTTATGTGAATAGGAAGGCAAACGAGCAAGTGGGTCACCTGATGGTAAGTGATCACCACTGCCCATAGACACCCGCAACCCCGGAGGGATTGCAAATGTGTTGCCAACCTAGAGGACTAAGATGAAATGCCTCTTGTGCCCGTAATTTCCCCGGCTGTCTTACTCTCCACACCGGAACACAGCAGTGCAAGCACTGCTACTTAGCGGCAGGATTAGCGAGTAAGATGGTGGTAGCGATCCGGACGGACCTTGCACAAGGCCCTACCACCCGCAAATATCATCATCAAAAAAAGACGCGTAAAAGAGCCCTTGGCATAGAATAATGTTCTTTTTTATTCTATGCCCTTGGCCGTGACGGCCTAGCAATGTCAACCTAGCAAGGTTTCTCTTGCCAGCCTCAGCTCTATTTAATGATATATGTGTGTGTGTGCAATTAAGAATCCTCAAAATCCAGTCAATGACCGGACGGTGGTAGTTGAAACAAGTGAGGGCGGATACAGGTCATACTTCACGCAGCAATTTAGATAAGTGTATGAAAGTGCCAAAACGAGTAAACCAGACGTAATGCAAGCCATTATTTAATTTAATCAAACTCCTAATTAAAATTAATACTACGACATTCTAATGTGTGTAAGTACAAGTAATCTTTGATTCTGTAACTGATTAAGTCAATTTGCCTAGTTAAACCATCGTGAACCAATAACCATAGTAAACTAATTGTAACAGTAAGGCAATAAATACTCTAACAATATTATTTGCTCGGATTAGCGAATGTTATTTTATCCTACATTTAATATTTATTAATTTTATAAAATTTTGTCAGTGTGAGTGTTGTTCCTTTGTACGTAAAAACATCTGGATGAATTTCGATGAAATTTGGCACACAATTAGTTTTTAACCTGAAGTAATACATCATAAACCCTTAATAATGCTAAACGTGGCCTTAAGGTTTTGTTACCTTAGGCTCTGTCTCCCCCGTAAGGGATAAAGACGAGATATATGTATGTATTATTCTGTAAAACTGATCTACTATATTCCAAACATACACTGTGTCCTAACTACCGACCTCATTCCGATGTAGAGTGATTATCTCTACAATTTACGGATAAAGATAATGTAGTAAACTTGTATTGAATACATATTCATTTCAATTTATATTTGATTCTTTGGTAGACATCGGTTTTAAGCGAGAACACTGTTTGCTTTCTGCTATGCCTTTTTATTTATGTTATCTCACTTTACTGATTTGTGGTGTTCAATTAAAAATATGCTATGAAGTTCTCCATTGTTTACAGGACCATTTAACTATTTTAAGTACTAATTCTTACTATCAGTATCCGTATGAGTTTCATTTCGAGTGAAAATGAATAACTAAATGGTTTCTCTGGCTTTAAATTTATTATTGGGTTAATACGGCTAATGAAATACAGGCGTAAAAGGTTTAGGTTTAGTATTTTACATTAACTTATAATGAGTACTTATTATATGATAAAAACAAATACTCGATAGCGTAAAGTATTTTTAATTGAACTCAGATTGCAAGACGCACCTTTATTAATAATTAAACTGTCTAAATTCGAAATGTAATCATTATTATAAACATCATCCTCATTATCATCATTATTAAAGGGATAAGTCCGCCTTTGTGCATGTGCAGTGTTTGTCGATTGTATTCATTTTATGTTTATTTTGCACAATAAAGAGTTTACATACATACATAAACTTTACAACTACTTAAAGTAAGTTTGGTTTTAAAATTACTATTCTATTAGTTTTCCAAATCAGTAAATGATTATTGGTGTCTTGTTATATCCCCATTACATACAGGATGTCCCATACCCCATACGTCTAAAAGCCATAAGCGTCACTGGCACTTATTCGGGCTCTCACAAGCGGATCACCAAAGGTAAGCTCTTTTAGTTGCAGAGGTACTTTTGAACGCTAGAGAAAATGCTTCATGACCCTTTTACATGATAGTTACTGCGGAGCGGAAAGGTTTTAGTAATAGCTGAGCTATAAACTGTGAGAGCTGTACAAAGTTTTATACGTTTCCCACGGAAATCAGCCGGAATCAACGTTTCGTACTAAGTAGTCTGCGTGAAGTTAGTTTATTTATGAGTAATTTAAACATTCATTAACAGTGGGAAAGTGTGCATTTGTCGATGCTAGTTAAAATGTAATACCCAATCATGGTTGATGAAGGCACAACGCCTTCTCTGGGTGTAATAAAGAAAAGAAGCATGTAGTAAGTGCACGCCGTCCTTTTTGCCTTCGGTAATTAGTAGCGACAAAGCTCATTGCGGCTTTTTATGATATTTGGTAACTCGGGGTAGGTTTACTCAGATATTTGTAAGAGAAACAAGATTTTAAGCTGAGAAAAAGAAAATAAATCGTGAGGAAACGAGCAATTGTGAGTGTTTTATACGCGATGATTGAATAGCCTAGTAATTACATAATCTGAATACAATGCTTGATGTCCTGGGTCGATCCCTGGAATATGTATGGACAAAACGAATGTTTGATCGGGGATCTTAATATTAAGTAATTTTATTTATTCATCACCACAATTTTGATCCTTATCATTGCGAGTACATAAAACTGCGACTTTTATAACCCTGTGCTAAGACTTAAAGTTAACACTTATGTGACCCTAATTTGCAATTAGTTTATATCTTCACTACATATTATAAAACAAAGTCACTTTTTCTGTCCTCATGTCCGTATGTATGCTTATATTTTCAAAACTACACAACGGATTTTGATGCGGTTTTTTTTAATAGATAGAGTGATTCAAGAGGAAGGTTTATATGTATAATACATGCATAATATACCGTGCGAAGCCGGGGCGGTTCGCTAGTAATTTCTAAAGTAATGTAAAAGCCAGTGAACATTAAATATTTCACGAACTTGTGTAATTCCTCTTGAAGTAAACGTCTACAGGCTGCGTCAAATTCGCATCGATTTTCCCCTCTGGCTCCGCTCCAATATTTCTTTCCTTACCTAATTTATTTGTAAACTCCCAATGTTGCGTAACCAAGTATTTTAGGAAAAGCCTTCGGAAAAACAATATTCAATTGACATCGATTCAATTGTACATTATTGTACGATAGCACGATAAGTGGATCATCCTGTCTTTTTATAAAAACGCAAAGTTATCTAGCCTTACTTTTATTACAGTTTAGCAATTGCTGTATCTGCCACCAACATAAAACTTACAGTAAGAACACGATGCATGGGTGTTTGTTTTCTGAGTTCCAAATAAGTTTCTGTCAATAGTTTCATTTTTGATACCAGCTTTTTTGCTGACTATATTTCACTAATTGTACTTGCATTGTCATCCTGCATATGTGTAATGTAACAAATTTCAAGTCAATCAGACTTACCGTTGAAGAGTTACCGCCTGCGGAGACGATCCTGAATGGGTACCCAAAACTTCACTACCGGATTATTGTATTGTCTTCCGACTTACTCAAGGTTGCAAAATTTAAGCTCAATCAGTTGAAGATATCTGCTTCAAAATTGAGTCGCAACGCAAGAATCCACCCGGAGCAACGTATTTACATACATAAGTAAATACATTTCAAGTTAATAAAAAGCTTGTAAAAAGATGAAATCCTTCAAACAGTACTTTTTAAATTTTTATATCGGTTGATTCATTATAGCTGATACAAATTGAGGCATATTTATGCAGATATCGTGAGAAACTATATTGTATAGTTTATATTAAATCAGTGTAAGTTTTCTATGGGTGTGTTTATTTTTGCAGCCACAAGTTATGCCAGTTAGTCATCAAGAGTATCATTTCTGATATTGATAAAGACGAGTATTGCACAAGTGTTATGCACTGTGTAATTATGTTAAGTAATGGCAATGTATGTATCCTTTCAATAATTATCATGATCGAGATTTTAAACGTTATCAAGGTTAATAATATTCTGTTCATTTGTTATACAGGAGAATCTTTTAGAATCACAACACTGATCACAGTTTGGTCCTAATGGAAATCAAAACACGCCTATCAAAAGCTAGCAAAACGGAAATAGAATATGCAGCAGTATGTACGCGTTAAAACACCAACATAACGTTCGCAAACTTGTTCTTTATTTAATACGCCAAAAGAAAGGTGATCCGTCGTAAAAATCAGCAATCTGTGCGATAGAATCGTGGAGTAACGAAACACCGGGGAAAGTTGCCGAAGTGCGGTCAAATCATGGCTCCCCCGGGACTCGGTGCCGGGAACTTTCCTATCGCATCCCGTAACACCTTGCGTGCAGCATTCTTGATGAAAACAGTACGAATGTTTTACGTACAGTGAAAGAAACTGAATCGCGTGCCACTGTAGAACCTTGTCAGTGCAAATGTCATAATGACTGACCATATATCTGGCAAAGAAATTATTGCGAAATTGTATGAGAAAAGGTTCTACGAAAGTACGTAATTCAGTTTCTTCGTCCGTACATAAAGGCTTTCGTACGGTTACAGAAATATATAGTTGTGTTGCGTTGTGAGGGAGATGATTGATTGACCTTTACTGGTTCAACAATTAAAGTTGGCGGTTGTACACGGAATACAATTTTTTCTACAGCTTTAAATTTATCCGTTTTTATATTTCGGCCAGTACTCACTGTAGATACTGAGATATTTGACAGCAAAAATATTTTTTGCAATTTGGTTTTCTAATAGTTTTTGAATAAAAAAAAATTAAAGCGATTTTGGCCACTAGCATATTGCGTACTTACTGTTATGAAACTTAGCACCGTGACGTTTTACTATTCGAATAGTTCGATAGCATCTGATGTAGTAGTGTAATACAACTCTGATATAAGTTAGGGAACCACATTTTATTTGGGTATCGCGCTGGCAGGGTTGCGAATTGTTGCGGTTTGTTTATACGTATTACTTTCGTTTTATAACTCGACGAAGGTGCGTATTAAAAGCATTTGACCTTTTAAACGTTTGGCAAATTCTTGCTTTATGAAATACAACGGAACAAAAACGTTGTGTTGGTTGACTTTATTCTGGTTTGTTTCCCGCTATCCACTATCCTTTTGCAGTCTTTACTTCCTTTGTAATTTTCACGTTTTCAAACTGTATTGTATAATATTGTTGTATCATCTTATTTAACTAGGTATAACAATAATGTGATCATCTGCCTATTAGTTATTTTTCTCATCAAATATCTTTTAGATTCGGGCCATTTTATCTATTTTATTTGATGCAATTTGGCATTGACCGGTATACGAAAAACAGGCCTCGAAGTACAGTTGGTTTCTTAACTTTGATACCAGTTGCGTATGCAGTAAGTATGAAAAAGTGGATACTTATGTTAGCGAACCGGCCGTACAGTCCGTGAGTTCGTAGAGCGAGATTCGGGGTTCGGGTAACATCGGTCGATTCAGGTATTCAGACAGAGTGAGCGAGACAGCACGACGAAAGGTCGTTTTATTAATATCGTACTGCATACTTTCGATACTGTGGAAAGCATGTCGAATAAGTATGTAAGTATGTGAATAATGTCATACTGTTTTAATATCCTAATAAAGCTAAGCAACGTCAGCTCGAAAATGTATTAAAGTTTCATCAGTGTCTCAGCGGGATGCGGGAAGAGGCCTCGAGTGTCCCGGCTTTTCTTACAAGCACCATCTTGGATTTTCGTAAACTCGAGTTTGTCCCACTTTTCCGTCAAGTATGTGCTCTGTTAGAAATTGCATTTTTAGATACACTTAAGAACTTCGAGTTCTTGTGACGACCGGATAGCCTAGTAGTAGAATCCGACCATGATGAGGTCCCGGGTTCGATTTTCGAAATTACTAGCACAATGAAGTTCATTCTAGTTGAGGCCTAGCTATGTATCTGCGCTCCTTTGAAGTTTGTGCTTCACTAATGAAAAAAAAGTAATTGTATTGTGTTCGAAACAATATTGAAGAAAGGGCTATTCTGATCATTGTAACGCTGGCCCTAAACCAGTAAATTAGTCGACATGAAGTCCTGTTTTCTACAATAATTATTTCCGTCGAGTGATGTTGGCGTTATATGGTCACGCCGCTTGCGATCCTTCGTGGAAGCGAGAATTCCACTCCTTTTATTGGCAGGCCATTTTCCGCAATGTAAGCTTTTGACGGAGTCGACTGGTCTGTTTCTTGACAAGGTGTTACTGTTCCAAATTCCTAACATTCCATTGAAAAAATCGCGATAGATTTCGAGGAATTTTCCGACTCTTACCACCTTCATACAAGCTTGTTTAGCCTTCCATGCTGGTCTGGGAGAAAAGAAAAAAACGTAGAATGTGCCAGCTGTCTCTTCCTGCGTAGATGGTAAAATCCCATCGAGGGAATGGACGAGCATCTTAGGAATCATGTTATAGGCGATGCGGCAGTAATTCATCACTATTTTGATGTCTCTTTCCACAACCACTAGCGTGATAACGTGGCATTTAGGTCTTGTTACCCTAGGCTCTGTTTACCTTGTACCTAAGGGATAAAGACGTAATTATGAATGTTGTTTAGCCTTCTCTTTCTCTGCCACATTGTTAGCTTTCGCCAGAAAAAGACGGAACTTTTTTTGTTATAACGAATCTGTAACTTTTTATGAACAATGGGGTTAGTCTTTATTACATTTTCATTATTTCATTTTAACCTCCGAAGTTTAACAGCGAACTTTACTCGAAAATTTCCATAATTAATACACAGGTTAAAATTTTACCGCAGCCGGTCTTTCCAATATTTGTCCGCACGTGGTATTAATTAATTTGACTGCGAGTTAATTATTTTATTAAATTAGCCCGACACGGTTCTTGTACATGAAAATGTTAATAGTTTCTACTGCAGAGAACGTTTGACGTTTTTTATTTTTCAAGACGAAACAGCTTTGTATAGAATAGACGTTACAAAATTTCAATTGGCTTTTCCATAAAACATATGAATTTATTTATTGTCATCACGAGATGTATAATCCTTAATCATTAAACTTAAATATATCAAAGGAGAGCGGTGTAACGGTAACTAGTTGTTCGTAACCTAATGAATTATTTTGTTTTGTTTCAGGTAAATATTTTTCGTCCAAAGATAATGTTGATGGTTACGTGATGTGAAAACTGGAAGAAGTGGATTGCTGTCTTTCAACAACCAGTTAAAAGGTATTGTGTATAACCATTTGCTCTGTGAAAGAGCTAGACAATAATATAAAAAGTCGAGTGATGCTCGACATGTTTCGGACTATTCACTCGACTTTTTTTTATACGTGAGTTATATGTTTATGTGTAATTAAAGCTAGACAATTCCCAAATGATTCATGGCCAAAAAAATTCCATGCTAGTCTGCTTTTAGCTGGTTGCTTCTCTTCCCGCGCAGATGGTTAGCCCATCGAGGGAAAGGGCGAAAATCATAGGAATCAATAGGCGATGCGGCTAGCAACCCATTACTATTTTGATTCCATTATCCACCTATACGCCCACAATGTCTTGCTAAACGTGGCCTGTAGGTATTGTTAGGCCCTGTCTACCCCGTAAGGGATAAAGATGTGATTTATGTATGTTATTTTTTCTGAAATTGTAATTGTTTCAGGATTTTTACAAAACGAACCTAACCTAATCTATAAGGTTCTACAGGACAGTTCTTAAATAAATCCTGAATAGTTTCCGCTTTCAGAAAAAGTATTTGCTATATGATGAAAGTAATAGACCACTTATTTGGCCGACCGTACCTCCCAAAAGGAAGGATTAATTAATATGTGGTGTCTTTTACTAGAAACCTAGTTTAACTGCAGTGTTTCTTATCGGAGCTTCGTAAAAAAATGTAGTTATTGTTATTATTTATTCGTTATTTGAATTGTTCACGTGAACAATCGGTTATTATAGTCCTGCCACCGAAAACAGCCGCACATTGCTTTGCGGTTTGCGGTCCCGCACTTCCTTCTCGTAAGTACTAGCCTACGCACCGCAGGCGCATTGAAGTAGTTACCCACATATGTAGGTACTCGGTACGGGTGTCATAGAAGCAATATCCTTGGTGGCCAGCTGCAAATATGTGCACAAATATTTGTACAAATGTACCGGGTCTCTTGAAATTTTTCCGAAATATTTTAGCATGTTATATGGGTATATATGGGAAGTGTGTGTGGTTGCGTTGAGAGGGGAAGGCCTAGACGGACGTTCCGAGACCGAATAGGAGACGTTTTGGAAAAAGGTCTGGTCAGGAATACCCGAAACCGACGAGCATGTATGAAGAGATTGATGAATGCGGATGAAGCGAAAGAAGTATGTCAGGATCGTAGCAAGTGGAACAAAGTAGTCTCTGCCTACCCCTGTAGGTATACATATTTCAGCAAGTGGTTGGTCTGACTAAATAATCCTGTAAGGGCTTGTTTTACCACTTTCTGTAGTTCTGTTATCTTAAGTGTCAGTTATCTATGACGTCGTCTTTGTCACTTATGTACAAAACATTTATTAACTTAAAAACAACAAAATACATAATACTGAGCGAGTAATAACGACTTCCCGTAATTTGCCAACAAAACAGATTATCATAAAAAAACTTGGACAAGGAGGCATGAATTTTTAAGTTGGCACTTCCGAAGTTGCACAGTTTCGCAGGTGACTATGTTATGTTGTTTTTGGCTCAGAGAGCCATGGCATCTCTCTCCTTAGAATCTCTTACTGAAGGAAAACGAGCAAGTAAGTTATACGTGAAAAACTTGAATGTGTGAGTAATGTGTGCGAATAGACAAATTGACGTTCCAAATTAGAAAAATGACTTAAGTTCCATATCAGATCTGTACACTACTACATACAGCAGGTCATTTATTTAAGTTTTTCACCTATACTTGATGATAAGTAATCGCCGTTGCCATCCGCAGCATTACATGGTTTACGTTGTGAACTAGTTAGCCCAAGTTGCGATTTTACACAAGTTTTGTTAGTTTCTAAAGTTAACCTGAGTATGAGTATTAACTCACATATATATTATCACAAAATGGTAATATCTCAAGTCGGATGCGTTCTACGCTGACTTTTTTTTGCTTATTAACGACTCATAAATGAGTACCTACTTCCTTAAACAGTTCCAAATATAATAAAATGAACATAATTTTCTGCATTAATTAACTGTCGTCGAATTTAAATGGAGCAATAAAAATGATAGCGTTTTATGTTCCCGAGCGATGAAGTAAAACAAAGTTCTATCTTATAATCTTATCGTCCTTTGAGACTGTCATTCGTCAACTACAATCAAAATTAGGTACTTTACACTTACAGCTTAGTAAAAGAGGACTTAGAAATTTCGACATCATTTTTTTTTCACCGTTAAACTGTAAAATGTCTGTTGTCTCAGCACATATAACACTTAGCCAGCGTTCAAGCTTCCGTATAATATGGTCATAGTTCTCACACCGAGAACAATGTTATGTCACGAATTTATACGTACGAGCTCAGACCCTAAACTTTACCGCATCGTAAAGCCCTTTTAAGGCCTTGCACTACTATCCGCGACTGGCGGCGGACGCTACGTGCGATTTTCTAGAACGTAGTATTTATTTAATATTTGAACTGAGCGTATCTTACCGGATTAAGAAGTCGTTGCTATGCAACTACACTATTATTAAGTAAAACAAAAGTTACAAGGGAATAATACAAAAATACATACACGAATAGCAACAAGAATAATGGCAACCAAAAGAATAGTCATGTAAAAAGAAAGATCCCGTCAGAGACGCGCCAGGACCTTCCACAGACATAACGAAAGGAAGCAGTTGAGCGGATCACTGTGACAACTTAATCTTCTCTCCTCTGAAGACATCCAAGATGTACTCGAGCAACATGCCGATGGAGAGGCGGTGCAAAGCGTTAATGTTATAATATTGCATGTACACACAGCAAAGCTATTCGGTAAGCAGGATAGATACGGCGCGAGCGTGCGTAGGTGCTTACCTAGGTGCTTACCTGATTATATTGCCGTGTGTACTCTTCAACACTCCCCGTAGCTGCCCATCAGTCTATTCTTTACAGAATCCCTACTCCGTCCTCGCAGCCAAGCCATAATATTTAATAAATGTTGTTACCTTAATCACTTTATTTGAATACATGCTTACGCTTAGAACTGGCGAATTAAAAAGAAAGACAAAATTAGCAACGCTAATGGCGGCACAACGAACCGATCTCATAACATTTGTCACTTTAATCACGAACGTTCCAAAAGTTTGTTGCGACTGGAACTTTTTTTACGTGGAAGGCAAACGAGCAAGTGTTTCACCTGACGGTAAGTGATCACATTGCAGATGCGTTGCCAGCCTAGAGACCTATATCGCTACCTCGGGGCTCAATTGTCGTATAAGCCAAAAGTCGATTTTTCAGGAGAGCCAAAAAACTAAAAAGAAAAACGAAAAAAAATTGTAGCTCTTTTGTTTTAACTGTTATAAAGAAGCTTCGTAGGATGAAAGTTCTTAAAATTATGAGTAGAATAATATGAATTCATAATATTTAAGATAGAACCCATAACAAAGAAAATAGATGGCTTATACGCTTCTTAAAAGCAAACAAAATGACGTTTATGACCCAAAATAATAGTTGCTGTACATGCTACTTAGGACGTATAAGTCAGCTATTACGATTTTTGAAAAAATCAAAGGTATTAGTCACCGGTTTTGTTTTTTTGGTTAGGTACTTTACTGTAAAAAAATAAATCATGTATATACACCCCAAACTACTTTACTGCGATAATGATGATAAGGTAGGTATAAACCAAATCAGTTTGAGAATCGTATTTAACTTTCAAAGTCCATTCATATTAAAAAGGTTTGAGGGTTTATTAAGTAACAAAAAAATCGTATAGAAAAAATATATATTGCTGAAGGTAAAACATCAATGCCAACGAAAAAAAAACACAAATTACGTTGTTATTATTAAAAAGATTGTTCAAGTACCACATAAAACGATAAAAATGAAAAGTAGCAACAAGAATATATATAGCATTTAATACTTGTAATCTCTTTCAATTAAAAACAATCTTTTTTATAAAAGTTATGTGTTTAACGCCGTTTTTACTCCAAATTTATTTTTTGTTGGCGTTTATTGCCATGAAATGAAATGCTACTGCAGGCCGTACAGCAAACTTTATTCTGTTATTGGAAATAATTCAGGTCGTATTCACCAAATTGGTTTAGTGGTGGCTTATACATCTTAAAAATGAAATGTAATGGCAGGTTGTATCATAAACTTTGTTCAATTTTCAGAAATCGTTAAGGTCGTATACGCCAAGTTTGATAAGCAATGTCCTTTATGCCAATTATAAATCTTGATTTAGGGTCAATAATACCTTTGCCTTTTTCACACTCTGAGTAGCTGGCTTTTATAGCACGTTTTTTTTAAATTTCCTGTTTAGAGTTACAGAAAATGGAGGTTGTATTCGATATTTTTTTGGGATTTGGAGAATTTTAAATACACAGATCGATAGAGAAAAAAAAACTGAGCAAGACTGCATTCAAATCTCATTTTCGTCAAAATGGCTTATACGACAATTGAGCCCCGAGGTAGCGATATGATAGAACACCTCACATGCATGTGCCATTAATTTTGCTGGCTGGCCACACTGGAACCGAATAGCGCATGCACTGCTGCTTGTCCTATCACCAGCAAAACTTACAATAAAGCGACCTATTCGAAGGTGCATGTAGCTTTGAGTAGGCCGCTTAAGGGTCAGAGGAATCGCTCGCCTCGCTGTCGGTCGCACACAGTCGTGGCCGGGCCGTTAAGGCTGCACCGAGAAAGTTTATCGCTGAATTAAAATGTAATCTTTTGTCGAGAGAATTTCATTTGATCTCAGTTTTTATTGTAGCTTCGGAGCTTTTATGGGACAAACTGACAGTTTTGTAGCGGCTTTTGATGAAGCCCCGTGTCTGGAAATAAGTTTGAGCTATTGTAGTCTTTGATGATTTTGTGGAGTCATGATTCGGTATTGGTTATTACGCGTGCGGTGTAAAGGCGATGTGGTAAAGAAAGGGGCGGGGCGGAGGGGTTTTAACTACCAATAGCTTACTCCCGATCGTTTTGTTATTGGATTTGAATATGGAACTATGATGAATACGAATATTTGTGCCCGAGTCATGGATTATGTATTTATTTATCCGTAGCCTGATACCCATAGTACAAGCTTTGCTTAGTGTGGGACTAGGTCAATTGATGTAAATTGTCCCATGGTATTTATTTATTTATTTACTAGCTGTACCCCACGGTTTTGCCGTTGTCCCTGTTTTTTTTACAATTTTCTCACCAATAATTAAGCCTGAACTTTTAATGTTTCAAAACAAAAACTATTCAAATCGGTACAGCCATTCTCAAGTTTTAGCGAGACAAGCGAACGGCAATTTATATAAATTATTTTAATATATACAGTTTAACTAGTGAGAAAGGCCTACAAACATTTGTATTCATCGTTTAAATGTTATCCCTGAACCCCTAGATTCATAGTCTGGGTCACTAAATACTAGGCTATCTTTTCAACTAAGCAAGAAATTTTAGTTATATCATCTCGTCGGCAAAAAAGAAAAATGGCAGTAACATATAGGTGGACTCATTTCATACAAGTTACATTATCAATATTTGTCCTCACAACATGACAAATATTATCATCTCCATCAACCAGCCGTACATTGTACGAACAAGTTAAGAATCTGTACCAATCAATATCTGTAAACAAGCCTGACCCAAACCGTGTACGAGCATCCTCCAATAAATTGAATATGGCTGCTTCGTCCGCTAACAAGTAATATCTACTTGCAAATAGCCAATTTGTCCATCAGCCGATACCCTGAGCAGTTGGTATAGCTGATCATAAATCAATAATTTATAATGTCAATAAAATAGAACGCTTCAAAGCTTTATTGTTGTCTGGCAACACTGGTTCTGTTGTTAAAGGAGCCTAGCACGCTAAGTTTTTGAATATACTAAAACAAAAATTATCGCGTTCTATCTAAGCATCTCCGAAAGGGACGAATGCTTTACGCACGTGTGCTACGGGTGCTACCACAGATAAAGTTATGCGCAAATCCACATTACATTATAAAACGTACATGAAACATTCCGCTTTAAAACAGTATTCGCAACTTTCATCATACCAAAGCAACAATGCAGTAAATTCTCTGTGTACCATAAACAAGAATACTCAATAGTTATTAAATTCCCGAATGTTAGCAAACAATTTAGACCGCAAAGCAAGTATCGATTGGCGAGCCCGTAGGGTAATTACTCCACTCGTCTGGCAACACCCCTTGGATTAATTAGAGTAAAAGTCGAACTGGCCGCACACAAATCCCTGGACACGCTTTTACTTTTAATCTAAGAGCAAGCGAGACGGGTTTATTGGAGGTGAGTGGGCGCGAAAGTGACGAATGATGCAATCAGAAAAATGATTTGTTCTTTTTTGAGATTTGGAAATATTTTGTGCCAGCATCAAACAAAAAAACGTTGTCTACTGATAAAGCCGGAACAATCTTGTGAGACTTTTTACAAGTACCTGTATATAGGTTTTTTGTTTGTATAATATTTAGGAATAGCTTCGTGGGTAAGGATTTATAGGTTTAATAAAATTGTTAGTAAAGGTCAAGTTCGTAAATGGGCTAAGGGGTTTTCTTATGGCTTCTATTGCCTTTATAACGCCATTATGTTCCGAAGATTTACTGCCAGAAAATATTAATTTATGTTATTTGTTGCATGCTGTTTCGCACGAAGGTTGAGAATATAGGTTTTGTTGTGTACTAGTTATTTCCCTCGATTTCGTCTGCATTTTTTATTGTAATTATGTGATTTTCGATTTGAAAAGAATCAGCGTCTAAGAGGTTATAATGCAGTTTACACTACAGTTCGTACTAACAAAATATGCATATACCTTATGTTGCGAGACATTTTAAAGGTTTAACTAAAATTTCACATTTGTCTGCCAACAGAAGATTACTTTTATTTTATCTCTACCATAATTTCTAATAGGTACAATAGATCCACTCATGTTTGAGTAAAATACAAAATAACGTATGACAATGCCACTTTAAAAATCACTCTAGTCACACAAAAGTATACTTTATCCCAACTGTGTGTAGAGCTTCGCTGTGGGAACTGTTTTGTGGTCTTCATAAGCCTACCACAGGGTCATGGTCGTTAGGTTTCTCCTCATTGTTATTATAGTCGTAGGTCTAGGTAGGTGCTAGAAATTCTAGTTCCAACTTAGTGAACACAGAAGGACTACTCAGATAGACAACGTAAGTGACCCTTTTAAGCGCGCTGGTAGGTAGCGTAATACTTTTTTCCACACCGCTCTTTTCAACCTTGATGTTGCCTTTGCGACTTTCGTCCCCTTTTTCGTCTCGTTGTATGTGTATGTGACTCTCGGTGCGTCTTTTCAAATGTTCGTGGCTAATTCTAGTTTATAATAAACTAGCTTCTGCCCGGGACTTTGTCTGCGTAGAATATATAAACATAGGTATAAACCTTTCTCTTGATCTATTAGAAAAGAACCGCATCAAAATCCGTTGCGTAGTTTTAAAGATCTTAGCGTAAATAGGGAACAGACAGACAGCGGAAAGTGACTTTGTTTTAGACTATATAGTGATTGATGTGCTCTAACAAATTGTCATATATTATGAAGGTGGAGTTAGACCAAACGAGCGAATGCTCATTCTGTCAAATTTATTGTGTACAGCAAATATAACGGATCACTTTCCATTTAAATTTGTATGAAAAGCAACCCGTTATTTTTGCTCGACACAATAAATTCGGCAGAGTGGGGATGAATCTTTCGCGCGGTTTGAGGGTCCAAACTCTAAATTATTCCCGTAAAGTTAAATGGTTTAACATTCGGTTCTCATATAGTTTTTTTGCACTCACTTACTTTGTCTATCTTAGATAATAATGTCTGTGGTTGTAGAGTTTACGAGCGAGTGCCTCGTGAACCATTGTTGTTCAGTAGGTATTCACTTGAAATGGATACTATTAAAGCATGGTCGTGTTTTATTGGTAAAAAATTGCAGGAAGCCAAATCGACGATACAAAACAAAAAATGTTACATTGAAAAAATGCAAAAAGATACTCTCCGGCGGGGAATCGAACCCCGGTCTCCCGCGTGACAGGCGGGGATACTTACCACTATACTACCGAAGATGTTGACGGCAAGTGCGAAAATATCCTTCTCAATCTATATACGAGTAACTTGTGCATTGCGTAAGTTTTAATTCGTCGTATTTGCTATCTCTAACTTTGGAGCAGCCTCTCTTTGTTTAACGGTAAGATTAGCGAGTACGATGGTGGTTAAATTTAACCTGCCACCCGAAAATACAGTTTATTCAAGACAGTATTCAAGCTACACTAGCAACAACTAGCAACTTGCTCGTTTGCCTTCCTATTCATATAAAAAAAAAAAAAAAAAAAACAGCTTTTCCCAGCTACACAAATATTGTCAATTACTAGTACAATAATAGCGGCTGGCTAGAAAGTGCACCGCGACAGTTTTACTCAGAATGTATTGGTATTGGACACAAGGGTTATTGCTTTTCATACAACCTTTCTAATACAGAAATATGCTCACCGCGCTCGCGGGTTGTCTGAGATTGGTTCTCTGAATAACTATTTTATTACAACGTTTGTAAAAGACATGCGTCTTTACGTTCACAATCCATTTAAAATACTTTTGATGTCAGTTTTTATTTTTTTTACCATCCATTAAATAGGTTTTGATAACAAGTTCTTGTGAATCCATGTACTATTTTGCTTATAGTGCTTTGGGGTGATTTCGAAATTGGGGGAATTTCGAAATTCGTGGATTTCCACTATACGGAGAACAATTATATAATCTAGCAACACCTACCTAGAAGCTCCGATGTCTTTGGCTTCTAGATAAGCCGTGCCAGATTATTAAATTGTTCCCTGTTTAGTGGAAATCCACGATTTTCGAAATTCCCCCAATTTCGAATTCACCCCAATGCACCTTTATAATCAAATCAATTCAAACAAAAAAAAACTGAACCCTAACGTAGGTATATTTTTAACTGAAGAAAGGCATCCATCGGGTTCGAAAACTTAGATTTTCAAATAAATACTACAGTATATCGCAAGGATCGAGGATGGGCAAAAATCTTAGGAATCATTTTATAGGCGATGCGGCTGGCAACCCATCACTATTTTGGTTCTCCTTACCTATACGCCTACAACTATGCTAAACGTGGCCTTAAGGTCTTGTTACCTAGTAAGGGATAAAGACGTGATTTATGTATGTATGTATGTAGGTATATCGCAAACGTACAGATTGAAAAATTAAATAGGTACCTACATTTTATTTTTCAAGTCTCAGTGGAATCCTCAGTGCGCGAGTGCGACTAACACTTGATCGGCCTTTTTATGTTCGCTATCACTTGCGTGCACTTAGAAAGCCAACCCAAAGTGCATAGCCGTCACGTTCATCCGTCCACAAATCACTTGGCTTAATGGCTGCTTGCTCGAGATACTAACATAGTTACTGCAATGAAAGTGAGCTCGAGATCGTTTCCGTAAGACGACCGGATAGCCCAGTGATTAGTGACCCTGACCATGAAGCTAGAGGTACCAGGTTCAAAGCCCGGGGCACACTTCAATGATGAGTATGAATGTTTGTTCCCGAGTCATGGGTTGTGTATGTATTTAAGTGTGTATTTTCACATATATTTAAGTGAACTAGCTTCTGCCCGCGACTTCATCCCCGTAGAATTAGCAATTGACAAGTTTCTCGCTACCCCGCGGGAACTATGCAATTTTCCGGAAATTCCTAAAAAATACACACACCGACCCTTGTCAATAAATGTCTACTTTAAAAATGCATTTGGTTCTTCTAGCACTTTCGAACACTTTGAAAGTCACGGTGCAGACATCCCATGCCAAAGTCACTTGATGATATCGTGTGAAAATATTTACTACTACTCTACTCGCTTCACAGTTCAATTTCAATAGTCTTTCTTCGTTTTCGAATGGTATTAGGTACCAATTATCATATACTAGCTTTTGCCCGCGACTTCGTCTGCGTAGAATTATACATAAAAACCTTCCTCTTAAAGCACTATCACACTATAGAAAAAAACCGCATCAAAATCCGTTGTGTAGTTTTGAAGATATAAGCATACATAGGGACATATGGACATAGGGACAGAGAAAGCGACTTTATTTTATACTATGTAGTGATAGTGATGATAAACATTTCAAATTTGCCCCCCTGTGTCGCTATTCGCTAAACGCGCGTAGGTATACTTCAACTTTTTCTTAGAACGCGTTAAATTTATAAATAACAGAGGGTCACTTTGTTAAACAACACTAAAATAGCACTATTTTACTTCTAAAATAGCACCAAACAAATTAAACTTTATGACATAGCGTAACTACCTAAAACAACCGTTCTTTCCGTGAACACAAATACCTAATCACCATAAAATAGTGGACAAAATTCCTGAATACGTCGTCGTCGGCTATTTACGAATGTCTCCGAACGCGTATTTCACAAACAAAAGAGCACATGCCCCTCCAAATTTGATGGACATACGCTCTTTTTGATGTGTTTGGAAGCAACTCGCGGTTAGATATGATTGCTGGAGCGACTAATCGTAGTGGCTGTTTGTTTAAATGAATGGTTGCGTTTATTAGCAAGAACTATGCGGCCGCAATAGTAGATTAATGCCGAGGCCTGGCTCTTCTACCTGAGGCAGATATAATGTTTTTCTCTAAATAAAACTACTTCGCAACTTAGGTGGTTTTCACTTTCCCGCCTTTTTTCTCAAGTTTTTTATTATATGGCATCTGTCACCGTAAGCTATTTGAAACATTGATAAAAACGTTGGATTCGAACAAAACGCGTACTCCTCGGTCATCGACTAGGCTGTATGACATTGTTGTTCATTATTCCATAGTCTCTTTGTCTTTTTAAAAAGTTAAAAACAAATGAAAAACAGTCCAGCAATCCGATTTATGGTCAGAAAATTGCGCCTGCAATGTAATTCGGCCGTCAACAAGGCCCTTCGTGTTCTGTTACTTAGAATACAATGACGACATTTACGACAATGTTTGAGAAAAGAAAATTATGTACTTAGCGTTTTTTTTAATAATCAGCGTCAACTTCTTTTCAGCCAGGTTAAGTATTTTTTAATTTCAGTGGCCTCTCTAAAAAGTCTTTATTAAAATTTAAAATTATGAAGGCTTGAGTTGTTGTTTTTATTGACAGGTTATTTCTATAAAATAGACTCTAGCTGATATGCCTAAATGTCCCTGCAGTGGTATGTAGATTTTGACAGGTAATGTTTAAAATTCATTGCACCAACATGTAGGTAGCTAAGTATAAATTTTATTGGCACAAGTAAATCATAATATTCTGCTCGTAATATGATCGTTAAAGAATGAAAACGAACATTTAGTTCAACTGAAAGTTATTTAATAGGTTTTACAATATTATATAGTGTCATTCATATCATTCATTGTCAAAATGTATGTTAATCCTCGTGTACTAAATATTTACTAGAAATTCTATCTTGTCTCGACTTTCGCGTTTTAAATATTAGAAATCGTAACCAAAGTTAGTGTTATTAACTTGGAACCACGAGTTACCATCTTGTTGTGAGCGCTTGTACTGTGAATAATGAATATCATGGTAATGGAAATATGCAGTAAATATACTGTATCCGTTTCCTATATTAAGTATCTAATTTAATAAAAAGTTATTGTATTGCATTGTATTTAATTTTGGAAAAAAATGTATTGAAATACCAGTCAAGAGTAAAAAATAAATTTAGGCGTTACTTTGCAGAGTTTCATTTTAATGAATCATTTTTTATACACACACACACAAACACACAAATCACGTCTTTATCCCACAACACAGATGATCTATTTTTCATGTCTGTTTTTTTTTCTTGTTTTTTTTCTATCAAATTGTGTTATACTCTTATATCTGTGTGTCTTGCTAAAAGGAATAAATGCCTACTTTTTCTTTCTTTAAAAACAAATCAGGCGTTACTTTGGGGAGTTCCATTTTAACGAATCTTTTTGCACAATAATGTTTCAATAATATCCATGTCCCTGATATGAAGTTCTATGCTATTTATAGCTATCTTTCTCCTGTCAATTGCAGGTGTACACCCATAAACTGAGATCGGGAATAATCTGAATTGACAAGGTCTTAAGTCTCAACTCTGGTTTAACAAAATAAGCTCTTTTCACAATAAATTCAGGGCTAATTCTCATTGGACACGATACGCGGATACTCGCCCGACGCCGTGTTAAGTGCGGATGACAGCTGTCAAATTGCTGCCAATGTAAACACGTTAACCATATATGCTTGTTATTGACGGTAGAATGAGATTTTTGTTTTAAGTACCTACAGAGTTACATAATAAGCACAAATAGATTTTTTTGACTTTATTAATAATATTCCCAAAAATTTAATCGAATTGACTTTTGTAATACCTATGCAAATGTGTAGGTATGTTCACAGGTAATATAGCTATTTCAGTTTATTATTTCTTCCGATCTTGCCTTGCCAGTGTTATCTGTCATTTAGATACTTACCTATTAATTAATTGGAGTAATATTACCTGTTCACTCAGGAAGGCGTACCCTTACGTACTACGCCAAATTATTAATATGCTAGTAAAGTAAAGCTTGTGCCAACAAGACGTCTTAGTGAGCAAAACTATGGTTCCTACGAGTACATAGGTAGACGAAAATGTCCGTCCGTGGTACGTTTACGCCTCCGAGGTTTACGCACACATAGACGTGACAAGATAGTTTAGGTACGTACGATTTACGAATTAGAAAATGTGTAGGGGTGCCTTCGCTTGTGGACAGATCTGAACATACTTGGCTGTCCTCAGTAAACCGAAATAAAAAATTACGACGCAAATTTCCACTACATTACGTTCATGAATGTCTATCTCATGATAGACTGAATTAATTCGTAATACAATTATTATAAAAACAAATAACGATTTGCATCCCCGTGCACTCAACACACAATTTTTTGTTGCGAACAAGCTATCCCTTTCTAAGAAGTAAGCGTGTGCGAAAGGGATAGATGCTATAGGTCTGATAAACCCTAGTGTGCCTCTGATTTCAATTTATTGTCTATGAATTGTGGAGGGAGTGCAACGATCTCGAATAAACGTGGCGCGTCAAATTTATAGTTCTTTACTTGTTTATGGTCGAATCGAATGTGAGATGGACTTTTTGTTTTGAGAATAAAAAAGAAGACATAAGATGTTACGGATATGTTCAGGCACGTACTTAAGATTAAAGTACAGGTTCGATCGGCCAATGAAAACATCAAGCATAGCCGTCGGTAACATTGATGGTCTTATACGATGGTTAATAGAGTTATTGTAACTCACACCAAAAAGTCAAAACGTTCTAACGGCAAATTGAGGCTGATTTAAACTACGCCTTAGCACGCCAGACTTTGCCACGCAAATTATTTGAGACGATCTACATATGATTTAACTCTCTCCTTTATGCTACTGTGTATACAAACGCTGCCCTTTTTAATGGAGTGTCACAGATAACTAAATTCCAACATTTCGCGAGAATGATATATATACCAGGTACTTCAGCATTACCCCCTACTCGCGTCGCCACTAATAAATAGTACATAGCTAGCATAGGTATGCATAGTTGGCCGAGGGACGTGAATCGCTGGCGAAGTCTATTATTCCAATATTCATGTTTTCTACTGTTACTATTTAAATGAAACAAAAGAGACATTAAACATTGAGAAGATACGTCGACAACGAGCGATTCGAGTGCAATGAACTTGGTTTTTTTTTCTGAGACGCAAACAAAACCTTATTAGGTTTTATTTGCGGCCAGTATTCGATGATGAAATTAAATATTCAAAAAGGTTGGCTTAAGCGTTGATCACATTAAACGAGCAAAAGCCGATGAGAAGCTTTACATTGCAGGGCCAAAGAGTATCCGACTTAATAATTCCGAAATCCACGAGTCAATGGTGTTACATGATTAAACACGAATTTCAAATTAAGTTTTGTAGCGTATCATCTCACCCACTCACAGACGTGTAACCGCACCTTTACACGCACGTCTGTACCACCTCCTTAATTTCATAACTCTTTACTCTTTGACACATTCACCTTTCACCTCATTCAAAAAAGACATTCACTCACTCATACCGCGCGCCATATTAGCCAGTCTATCCGAGCCCACCATGATGGTGCCACCGCAGCGCGCGCGATCTTTCCAACCTTCCTTCTTGAAGTGAGTTTTGTGTTCTATTTCCCACTAAGCCGTAAATCACAGGACCCTAAACCTACCGTAGGTTAAACGTGGCGCTCAACGTGAAGCTTGTGTTGTGTAAGTGTCGAAAGTGAAACACGTGCGAAACCATGCCGCCCAAGAGGAACGCGGAAACCGCGAACGCGAACGGCGCCCAAGCCGACGGCGACGACGTAAAGACGGAATCCGTAAATGTGACAATGCCACAAGAGTTTTTAGCTTCCTTGCTGCAACAGATGCAGCAATGCCATAGCGAGCTGTGTGAGAAAGTAACGGCGGCACGCCCACAAACGAGTGGAAGCTTTGCCGGTTGCAACCTCAGCTACGATGGGTCCGAGGACTCTGCAGAAGACGCTCTAGAGGCATTTATCAACGGCATTCAGACGTACAAGGATTGTGCGTACGTGTCTGACGAGAACGCATTGCGAGGATTGGCAACTTTATTCACCGGATTGGCTGCATCGTGGTGGAACGGGGTTAGAAAAACCGTCACCACGTGGGATGATGCAATTTCTAACCTACGACACGCCTTTGGCGCGAAGAAACCACCGTTCCTCATATTTCGAGAAATATTTCGTTCTGAGCAACAAGAAGACGAAAATACAGAAATCTACATATGTAAGTTGCGAGCATTAATTGCGCAATTACCATATTTCCTGGAAGAAAATATTCAAATTGACATCGTTTACGGTCTTCTTCAACGGAAAATTCGCAAAAGGATTCCGCGCGAAGACATTCATTCATTCAACGAGTTACTCAAACGCACCCGGTCGGTCACGCACTCTATGACCGTACTGAACGGAACGAACGAAACGTCAAACGTCAAAACCAGAGCTGTCACGCGAAACGTCAAAACCGACGAACGGAACATAGAAAATAAAGGAAGTTCCGAATATAAACAACCGAAACAGAAAAGTTTTACGCGTAATAGTAGTTCGACCGTGACTAAAGTGCCGGGTAACGTGAACGTTGACGCGAAACCGAAACAAAGCCGGTACTGCAATTATTGCAAGTTATTCGGACATAATAAAGACAATTGTAAGTGGCTATCCGCGAAACAAGCCGACCCGTCGGCCATACCTACGTATAGTGATGAAGTGAAAAGTGAAAAGTTTTCGTGTTACGGATGCGGCGCACCCGGCGTGGTGCGCGCGAACTGCCCGCGATGCAAGGGCGACGCTGGCGCTGCGGGAGGCAGCGCGGGCGCTGCGTTCTGCGCCCTTTCGACCGGCGACACGCCGATAGCGGGACGCGCTTCGGACCTCGCGACTGGCGCGCGCGGTGTGAATACACACACACATCCTCTCACGCACACATCACACGATACACATGCGCATACTGGGCATGGGATTGACGATGTCTCTCGTCCCATTCTTCACATCACTGTCTGCGGACGTGAAGGTCGTGCCCTCATCGATACGGCTGCTAAAAGATGTATAGCAGGTGAAAGCTTATACAAGCTCATGAAGGACTCTGGTAAGTCATTCACTCCCTCTATGCTTAACATTAAGTATGCTGATGGTCGTTCCGGATATGAAAATGTTCTATTAACAGATGTCATTGTGACCTTGAAAGGGAAAAACATACCTACAACATTTATAGTGCTACCTGAAGCTACTAACAATGAAACCCTGTTGGGAATGGACTTCTTGACTACATCTAAGCTGATGATTGACTTTGCCTCCCAAAGCTGGACCTTTGGTGATGATACACATAACCGTCATAAATTATTTTATGAGCCCAAATCGGTGAACATGTCTGCATGTAATACTGTTGAGATTCTACGAGATAATGAAGGCATGTCACTCACTGCTGATCAACGTAGAAAGCTAACCCAACTTCTTGACCAACACCTGGAAACTTTCAATCTAGGGGGAGAGCCTACTAGCTATGCTGTCCATCGTATTGAGTTGATTGATAAGAATATTCAGCCCATATCTGTACCACCTTACAGACTTCCTGAGCCGAAGAAGGAGGCACTACGTGTAGAGCTGGAGAAAATGCTGAGGGATGACATCATCGAAGAGTGTGAGTCACCATGGTCCGCTCCTGTGGTCTTGGTGCCGAAACGTGACAATAACATCAGAGTATGTGTTGATTACCGGAAGATTAATGCAGTTACCAAACCTGACCGGTACCCACTACCACGAGTCGATGATGTACTACATGGAACAGGGAAGTTCAAATTCATAACAGCCCTTGACCTTCGCTCAGGATATTGGCAGGTACCTGTCGCAGTTGAAGACCGTGATAAAACAGCATTCGTGACACCACTTGGAATGTACAGATTCAAGAGAATGCCGATGGGACTTCGCAACTCGGGTTCTACATTTCAAAGATTAGTTGACAGATTTCGAACCAACCTCCCTGGAGTGACGATTCTAGCCTACCTGGATGATATCCTGATTCTGTCGGACAGCTTCGAGAAGCATCTTCAAGATATTGAGGCTGTTTTCCTGAGATTGAAGCAATTCAAGCTGCGGGTGAACAGAGAAAAGAGCATGTTTGCCTGTGACACTGTGAAGTACTTAGGCCACATCTTGTCCGCTGAAGGAATACAGCCCGATGGAGAGAAAGTGAAGGCCATAAACGAGATGAAGGAACCACACAATGACAAACACTTGAAGACTTTTATCCAGACTTGTTCCTGGTTCCGCAAATTTATCCCAGATTTTGCGAAACTAGCGAGACCCTTGACAATGCTGCTCAAGAAAAATCAAAATTGGATTTGGGGAGATGAACAAGCAAATGCATTCCACGAGTTGAAGCGAAGACTTATGACTGCACCAATACTGCGGCAAGTTGACTACACACTACCATTCATTCTCAGAGTGGATGCCAGCGGGTATGCATTGGGAGCAGTACTACTGCAAGGAGAAGGCTATGATGAACGACCAGTTGAGTATGCAAGCAGACTATTGACCAGCGCCGAGCGCAACTACAGTACAACCGAGCGTGAAGCCCTCGCAGTTGTCTGGGCTTTGGATAAATTCCGCGGATACGTAGAAGGGTCTGAGATTGTTGTTGCTACTGATCATCAACCACTTAGGTGGATCCTTACCTTGAAAACACCCACAGGACGCCTTGCACGATGGGCTTTGAAGATACAAGCTTACAACCTGAAAATAGAATACCAACCTGGTAAGAAAAATGTTGTTGCCGATGCACTTAGCCGACCTGTGTGCGACACCACCACAGAAAGTTCCTGCAGTATTTGCTCTGTCATTGTTGATATACCCCGCGTGTCACCAACTGACCTAAGGAACGCCCAATGTGAAGACCCCGAAGTTTTTAAAATCATAAAAGACTTCGAGAGAAACGACACTTTAGCTGCCACACGCTGGACCGAACGAGGTTATTATATGTCACAGGGAGTTTTATACCGTTTTAACCCTGATGGAGAGAGTGATGACCCTCAACTGGTAGTGCCACAATCTATGAGAAAGGAGATTATGAAGGAGCTACATGACTCTCCCACAGCTGGACATAATGGAATTGAAAGGACCTACCAACGCGTGAGCAAGAATTACTACTTCCCCGGAATGAGAAAGTACATAGCAGAGTACATAAAGGACTGCAATGAATGCCAACGGTATAAACCGTCAAACCTGAAGCCAGCAGGACTGTTGCAGACGCCTGCTCCTGCTCAGCGATTTGAGCTACTTGCAATGGACCTTTTTGGACCTTTACCTACTGGTGAAAATGGAGAGCGATGGATTTTTCTGGTCGAAGACACTGCAACAAAATGGGTCGAACTGTTCGCGTTAGCAGCAGCAACAGCTGAAGCGTGCGCCAAGACATTGGTTGAAGAAATTTTCCTCAGATATGGAGTCCCACGACGAATAATATCTGATAATGGTGTCCAGTTTGTTTCCCAGGTCATGCAGAAGGCCATGTACACTCTAGGAGTTGAACAGAACCTCATACCTCTCTATCACGCCGAAGCCAACCCAGCAGAAAGAAAAAACAGGGACCTCAAGAGCCAACTAGCCATTATAGTCGAAGGTAACCATAGCAACTGGCCAAATGCTCTAGCCGCTATACGCTTTGCCATGAATACTGCTGTGACACAGAGTACCGGAAGGTCGCCTTCTTACCTCGCTTTCGGGCGAGAGATGCGATCACCTATAGAGACCAAACATGACCTGCGAACTATCATTGAAGCTGAGAATTATATCCCACAAATAACGCCATATTTGCTGAAACTCAGCGACGACCTCGCTGATGCCCGGGAGCAAATCATGCAGCAGCAGGACCACAGGAAGGCCTATGCTGATCAAAAACGCAGGCCTCATGAAGAATATAAGGTTGGTGACAAAGTGTTGTTGAAATCCCACACCCTAAGCAACAGCTCAAAGGGGATTACAAGCAAATTTACACCCCGGCGAGATGGGCCATATACAATAACCAAAGTAACGAGCCCCACCACCTATGTTTTGTCGAACAATGATGAGACGATCGGCAAGTATCACGCTGCCGACCTGACAATATATAACCAGAGGAGTGATGGCGAACCTGCAGTGCCTGTGATACCACAGAGGAAGAGAGGCAGACCGCCGAAGCGCTCACCAGCTGCCCCGACGACCTCTGCAGCGACAGGTGAAAGGAAGAAACGAGGGAGACCACGCAAGAACCAAGTGTGTCGGCCCATGGGCGAGGACGTCCCCATGGCCCGAAGGGGGAGTATGTAGCGTATCATCTCACCCACTCACAGACGTGTAACCGCACCTTTACACGCACGTCTGTACCACCTCCTTAATTTCATAACTCTTTACTCTTTGACACATTCACCTTTCACCTCATTCAAAAAAGACATTCACTCACTCATACCGCGCGCCATATTAGCCAGTCTATCCGAGCCCACCATGATGGTGCCACCGCAGCGCGCGCGATCTTTCCAACCTTCCTTCTTGAAGTGAGTTTTGTGTTCTATTTCCCACTAAGCCGTAAATCACAGGACCCTAAACCTACCGTAGGTTAAAGTTTTATTTTAATGCAATTAGTAATGAAAATAGGTAAGCTTTCTAGAAACGGACGCTATGCGTATCCGTTTATTTGTACCTAATAGGTGTAATTTGTTACTATGAATAATTTAGAAATAATTGCTTCCTAGATCCCTTTTATTGTCATGTTAATTGATAATATTAAAAAATGTTGCAAATAAATCTATTTGCACTACTATGCTAATTCATATAAACTAATAAAGGCATTAGAACGTATGTGGTAAAAGGTTACGTCATTGCAAAACTAATATTGATGATCTTATAATTTAACTTAAACTTGATTTGTAACGTGACATACCTATACCGAACTAGAAACCATTTCCAGATCAAACTGTTGCTAAGAAACACAGTTTTACTGATAATTATAACAAGGCGATCTCTTTTCCTATCTAGTCCAGTCGTCTAGATAAAGTGAAGTGCTTAGACAACCTGGCCGTTAGCGATTCTGATAAGCGGTCGTTGAACCTGATCAATAGAAAAATCTGCTCTCAAAGACTTCATGTAAGACATGTTCAACGCCTCGTGATATCGGAGAAATTAAAATGTATGAATAATCAATAGGTACACAAATAGCAACAACAGATCTTAAGTACCTACCTTTAAGAGGCGAGTGTACCATTTCTTGCAAGGCCGGCAACGCGCTAGCAGTCCCATTGGTGCTGTAGTTGTCCATGGGCGGCGGTGATCACTTACCATCAGGTGCACCGGATGCCCGTTTGTCGGTTTTAATATTTAAAAAACAAGTTAACTGGAAGAGATCCCTTTTTAGGATCAAGATCACTTTTGTACTATACTCTATCATTATTTTATTTATTTTTATTTGGTTATGTGCAAAAAAGAGTTACTATACTAGTCTTAGGGCCTTTTACACTCTCTGTTAAGTTCCAGCTGTCTTAAGTGTCAGTTATCTATGATTCTGTCTCTATGTATTACTACGCAACATACAGAGACGTCATTATAGATAACTGACACTTAACTGGAACTTAACAGAGACTGGTGGAACAGGCCCTTAATCTCACGGACACTAACTAAACCAATTGATTTAGAGGCTTGAAACTTGGCAGACATCCTCCTTGAGGGTATTATAAGGTGCACGATGGGACTTCCAGAAAACTCTCTAGTTGAATACTAATAATTTATCAGGTTGTTCGAAGCTAATACAGCATCAAAAAAGCAACTCAACCAACAGATGTTAAATTGTACATCGAAACTGAAACTATCAATAGCCATTCAATAGTTCGATCCCTTTCACTCCCACCTTAACCAAAGCCAGTGAGGGAGACGGCCATATTTATCAATTTATCTGAATGCACCAACAGATTTATCTCAGACGTTCATTACCATATTAAACAACCGCCGCTGAAGCGTCTAGTGCTCTGATACTAATTGTTCCGAGCACCTTTGTTCTATGCGCACGCTAATTACTGTTGTAGCACTTGTAGTTAATTAATTTGCTCATTTAGACTTTCGCATTTCGCAGGATACGTTACGGGTATTTTCGTGTTGGTACAAAAGTTAATTGCTTTACTGTACTAACGGCTGTCACTATTAATTTCATAATGCAACTCCTCGTAGATATGATAATTAAGCAATCTTCAGTTTGCTCATCTAGTATCATTTAGTCGTGAGCTATTCTATATTTCTGCGGGTCTCTAAAGTCAGGCAGATGTAATATAAGCATTGGGGTAAATTCGAAACCCGGAGTAGGCAAAGTATCACCATCACTACATAGTATAAAATAAAGTCGCTTTCTCTGTCCCTATGTATGCTTATATCTTCAAAACTACACAACGGATTTTGATGCGGTTTTTTTAATAGATAGAGTGATTCATGAGGAAGGTTTTGATGTATAATTCTACGCAGACGAAGTCGCGGGCAGAAGCTAGTAATTAATAAGACAAAGACATAGGAACGTCTAGGTGAGCGTTGCCAGATTATGTAATTGTTCCCCGTTGAGTAGATATTCACGATTATCGAAATTCCCCCTGATAGCTGCTGGTAATGGACTGTATAAAGAGTCAATGGAGGATGATGGAAACACCTTCTAAACGTAATAATATTTAATTATTAAAAGGCAAAAGTATATAACAGTAATTCAAACACAATGGCGGCACAAGGCAGACTGACTGAAGGTACAGTCAAGTGTAATAATATGTATGTAGTCAAAGTTTCAAAAATAAGTACCATACGCTCTTACACCGGCGGAATAAGGTCGTTCATATCGATACTTATTTTTGCATTTGACCGTACATACATTGACACGTATCAAAAGGTAAAACAGGCCGCAAACCAGCCAGTAGGTAGCCAACACCCCCGATTTCGAATTTACGCCTATGCACTATAATTGTTGGAAACTATTTACATGAAAGCACTGTTTAAAGTAGACTATGAAAAAATGTACGTACACCTAACACGGAGTCACCTTATTTCTTTGTTTTTAGTTTTTCAATTCATTCCGTTGTAGTAAACGCTATACTCGTTTCTTTTAGTGTTATTGTGCTTCCGCATCAAAGAAATAATAGCAACTGAAAATTGTATTTGAAAAGATATCGCGCAGAAGCTGTCATTTAACAGTAAAATGTAAAATATAAGGAATGGATGCCGTGTCATAAATAAAGGAGGGAGATGGTGACAGTTTTATGCTTGCGGTGCAGGTCTGAAATGGAATGACGTTTATATTTCCCAGCTTAGGTATTGTAGCAGAAGTAATGGTCTTAGAATGAGCATAAATGGTTTAAGAAAATGTGTTGTAAATCATAAATTACTGTTTTAAACTATTGTTGCACATAGGAGCTTTATGGTAAGAATGTTGAATACAAAACCAAGTAATGTCTTCCGACAGACAAGATGACTTTATAATTAAGTTTGAAACTGCTTAAAATAATCTGCTATCGGATTCTAGAAACGTAAGAATGCTTACCTCTAAAAAATCTTAAGAATAACACACCAATTCAGTAAAGCTCCTGCGAAATTCCGTAATTCGGTGAGTGAATACCTGCCATCAAAAGTTATACGATCCGTCATTCGCTCTAACTAACTAAATAAAACCAAAGTACCTAATAATAAAATCCTTAATCTGGAGAGCCATTGATAAAAACAGTAAGGAGCGTATCTCAGGGAGGCACGCGGCGCTAAATCATAATTTAATAACGCGTGCTTCGTCGCGATTGTGGCCCTCTAGGAAATGACCAAGGGCCTTCAGAAAATCGCTTATAAACAAGGGAACAGTATATTCTATATGTGTTTCAAACATGTATTAAGTGCTAATATTAAACTAAGTAACAGTATGGGTCGTTTTGCAACAACTGTCACGGGAAGGAAATTTGTTTTTAGAACTCTTGGATGTACTTTAGTACTAACTAGCTGTTTCCCGCAACTTCGTCTGCATAGAATTCGTTTATCGCTATCCCGCTGGAATTACGCAATTTTCCAGGATAAAAAGTAGCCTATGTGTTATTCTTGACTATAATCTCTCTATGTTCCAAATTTCATCAAATTCTGTCAGCCGCTCTGGCGTGAAAGAGTAACAAACATCCATCCATCTATACTTAAAAACTTTCGCGTTTATAATATTAGTATACTAGGACTTTGCATGTATACCTACACAGTCGTTGGATCACATTGTTTCATGTTATTACTTTGATTATCATTCTGTTTACGTTCGACGTTATAGGTTTCCTGATCGAGATTCCATCAGTTCAGTTATAATTTAGTAAAATTGTGCGTCACTATGGTGTTAGAAATAACACCATAATGACAATCAGTCGCTAGCAGCTATGCTGTGTCTCCTTGTAATTACAAAGATATAATGCTTAACTCAGATAAAACTCTTTATTTTCCTTGCCGCCACGCAAAGCGAGCTTTTCTCAAAAAATAACTCGCCTCATGTTTATTAATAGGGTCTAATTTATTCATGAAAAGTGATCATGCCGTGTTAACATGAATTTTTAAACCGTCTTGACAGACACAAGTTGTCGACACGATACGCAGAAGGTCTGTGACCGAAGTAAACAGAAAAGTTTTAAGATGGAAACCAAATTATTGTCTTAATAGAGATTAGCTAGCTGAAGCTGGCTTAGAAAAACAAATAGAAAGTAATTAAGTAATTCAAAATGAACATCGCAAAATCGCATTGTAAACTTTCGTGAGACATAATTATAGAAACTACAAAGTCAATGGCCGCAAAGGGCGGCTCGAAAGAACGTTAGTGCAGGGTGCGCCTCCGTCGTAAACGCACTCACTTCATCTAATACTACGTACTTGAAGTTAGTATATATAGTGTAGTGTATATTCGTGACTTGAGCCATTTATTTTGTAATTGTTTTCACTGAACCAACAAACAAAGAAGCGACAGTGAATCGAAAATTAGTGAAAAGTCTTTAAACGCATAAGGGTTCAATCCCATTGTGACAGAAGCGCAGATGAACAATATCCACGTATCGTCAGGTTTTCTTTCCAATGTGATAATGTTATATGCATGGATTTCAACAAAAACTATTGATCGATTTACCACGTGTCCCCTCCGCTCTGATTCAGTGAAAGTGTACAGTATTTCTGACAATAATATTAATGCACCAATAGAGACATCTATCAAAAGAAATGACATAATTGAAACGTTAGTGGATGAAAGAACTCCCGTCGACATTATGTACCAAGTTCTGGGTACAAAGTAAGATTGAGCTACTCCATCCGAATTTGTAGGAGAAGAAAAATAGTAGGCACCTGCACCTAAATGCATTCACTGCTTGTGACACAATGAAGGAGTGAGGAGCGATAAAGTTAACAGTATTGAATTGAATGGAGTCGTGATTCTGAAATGCTAGTATATGTTTTTACTAGTTTATGCTGTCTATTGAGTAATGTTAGCAACGGCATCATCCGTTGCAGTATTGTTTAATCCATAGATTCTTATTAGATAAATTCTTTCTACAAAATCTTACTTCACCCTCATTTTTCCTTCGGAGGCTAGTTGGTTATCAGGCAAAACATGGATAATATAAGGTTTTTGACCATACGGACCTCCGCAAAATGACGCCTGTTTCAATACATGCTTTGGTAAGTGTCACCATGGTATTAGGTATCTTGGTTTGCAGGTTTTGTATACATTAGCATTTGGGGTATTTTATCATCAAGCTATGTCTTAGATGAACAGTGAATGAACTTGTTGTATGTAACTGGCTAACCAAAACTTTTAAACTTATTATTCTTTTCTATACGTTGTATTCTATCAGATGTACTTGTGTCACTTCAATAAACAGAGTCTAATACAACATTCGTTATCAGCACGAGACTCTATTTTTAACTGAGTAATACTTATAAAACTGCATATTCTTTATTAAAAAGTGAATCTACTAGTTTTTTCCAGTATGTGCATGTATGAATTACGAAAATCTGTGAAAAATTAAAAGAATTCACGAAGATATTTTCATAATATTTTGTTGTGACATCGAACAGCTGTACGTATAAATATGTCAAATATTTCGATAACTGGTATAAAACCACTCATAAACAGAGACGGTTATTCCATATGGAAATTTAAAATGCGTATGTATCTTATGCATGAAGACTTATGGGAGACGATCATCGGATATTCTGAAGGTAGTAAAGTTTCTACTGAGATAAAATCACGTAACGATCAAAAAGCGTTATCGAAAATATGTCTCACTTTAGATGGTATGGCGATAACTCATGTGAGGTCATGCAAAACAGCCAAGGAAGCTTGGGATGCTCTTTCGTCCACTTACGAGGACAAAGGTTTAGGGCGACGCATAAGCCTCGAGCGGAAACTGTACAGGTACTGTCTTGATGATTTTGATTCCAACATAGAGACGTACATAAATGCTATCATGTCAACTGTGCAAGATTTAGCCGACATTGGCAAAGTTATAGAAGATGCTTCAATAGCTGCGATTCTTCTTGGAGGTTTAAGTCCTCAATACGCACCTTTAGTAATGGCTTTGGAAAATTCCAATATAGACATTACAGTGGATTTAATTAAGACCAAATTATTGAATGAACTGAATAAACCAGCTATAGATAACCCAGATACTGCTCTTCGTACACGTATGAACCAGAACAAACCTTCTACATCCAAATCGAAAAAACCTATTGTGTGTTACGACTGCATGGAGCCAGGACATAAGCGTCCAGATTGTCCCCATAAAAAGGACAAGAAGAAGAGACCCGTAAATCACAAAAATTATCTATGTGCACTGAATGTCAATGACGGATTAGAGCGTGATAAATGGTTTATTGATTCTGGAGCTTCAGCACACATGACGTCACGAGCTGATTGGATGAATAATGTGAGAAGTTCGTCTACTGGGACTGTAACTATTGCAAATGGAGATGTACTGCCCAGTAAAGGCATTGGAGATATTTCTATCACCAGTTGCGGTCAGAATACTGATATAAAGAAGATTACTGATGTGGTTCATGTACCGAACTTGAACTCTAATCTTATTTCAGTAAAGAAGGCAGTAGATAAAGGTTTTAGCGTAGTTTTTGATAGAACTGGTTGTAATTTTTATGATTCTGATGTTTTTTCTTGTTCAGGCGATGTAATTTTACATGGTTCTATATGTGGTGGACTGTATTCTCTAGATTGTACGGTCAATCCAACGACTCAATTATCAGCTTTTGAGACGCACTCTGATGTTTCTAGCTTCAAGCTTTGGCATAGAAGACTAGGTCATTTATGTCGCATCGGAATGGATCAGCTGAGGAAGGGACACGCAGTGGGCGTGGACTACTCAGAAGTCGATAAGGAACCATGTATCCCCTGCATTGAAGGTAAGCAGAGTAGGAAACCTTTCAAGAGAATTTCACATAAAAGATCAACTTCTGTTCTGGAACTTATTCATTCAGATATTTGTGGACCCTTGCCTGAAACTTCATTTCAAGGCAATAAGTATATTTTATTTTTTATAGATGATTTTTCTCGTATGACTTTTGTATTCTTTATTCCTTCAAAAGCGGAAGTAAAGAACAAATTTCGTATTTTCCAGTCCAGAGTAGAGCGGGAAACAGGAGCAAATATTAAGATATTGAAAAGCGATAATGGAAAAGAATATGTTAATGCTGAATTTTCGAGTTATTTACAAAATGAAGGAATTCAACATCAAACAACAGTTCCCTACAGTCCTCAGCAAAATTCCATTGCAGAAAGAACAAATCGTTCAATTATGGAGAAAGTAAGATCAATGCTTTCTGACAGTTCTCTTTCTCCGGCTTATTGGCAAGATGCTGCAGAGATGGCTGTATATCTCAAAAATAGGTCTCCTCACCGTGCTCTCGAAGGCAAGACGGCGTACGAGAAATGGTATGCTAAAATACCAAATCTTTCTCATCTGCGTGTTTTCGGATGTAGAGCTTTTATTCATGTTCCTGAGTGTAATCGAAAGAAACTGGATATGAAAGCATCCGAACATATTTTCGTAGGATATTCAGAAGATCCCAGAAGTTATTATTTCAGAGACATTAGATATCCCAGAAGACTTGTGAAAAGCAGAGATGTTACTTTCTTTGAATGTGATTTTCAAGATTTGAAAGTAAAGACAACTTGTAAGTCTGATAATAATTTAACTGAATCAGCAGTTGTACCTCTATTGCTAAATGCGCAAGTAAACTCTTTGAATAGTTCAGATAGTCGAAAACCTGTCACAAGCGCTGTCATCGAAGATGAACAGATTCAACCTGATATTGTAAATTTATCAGAAGATGTTGAGCCTGATATTAATATCGTAGAGCAATGGCATAACGCTGTTCAACCTGATATTGCGTCTTCATCAGAAGAAATTGAATCTGATACTGATTTTGTAGAACCAAGGTACAATTTGAGACCCAGAAAACCTAATTCTGCTGCTAATTGTGTATGCATGCAAACTTCATCCCCTCAGCTGGATGAACCAGCAACTTACACACAGGCTGTAAATGCAGAAGATAGAGATAAATGGTATCAAGCTATGCAAGATGAATATCAGTCACTGCTTGAAAAACAAACTTGGGTTCTCGTTGACAGACCTGATAAGAAGGTTATACCATGCAAATGGATCTACAAGTTGAAGAAAAATGCGCATGGTGACGTAATTAAATACAAAGCTAGACTTGTCGCGAAAGGATTTAACCAAGTTTATGGTATTGACTACTTGGAAACTTTCTCGCCAGTCGTCCGAAACTCTTCTTTACGCATGTTGTTCGCGTTGGCTGCGGAAGAGGGAATGAAAATGCACCATTTAGACGTTGATACGGCATTTTTAAATGGATTTTTAGAGGAAGAAGTATATATGAGTCAGCCGAAAAGATTTTTAAAACCTGGTCAAGAAGATAAAGTATGTTTACTGAAACGTTCGCTTTATGGGCTGAAACAGGCTTCGCGAGCATGGTATAAAAAGTTGACCGAAATTTTACAATGCATAGGTTTTAACCAAACTCCTTCGGAAGCATGTATTTATACTAAAAAGTTTGGTAACGAGTTAATAATACTCGCTTTCCATGTCGATGACATTGTCATCTTGTACAAAGAAAATAAAACGCTAAATACTGTCATATCTGACTTGCGGAATTATTTTGGTCTGAAAGTGATTGGCGAACTCAGTTATTATTTAGGTTTAAATATACATTGCAAACCTAATGAGATTAAAATATCTCAAGAAAGTTACATTCGTGATTTACTGCAAAAATATCACATGATGGACTGTAAGAGTGTGCCTACACCGTTGGAGAATAAAAAGCTTCTGCCGAGTGAGAAGAGTAATGTAAGTGAATCCTATCCGTATCAGCAATTGATAGGCTCACTCAATTTTCTGGCCGTTAATACTCGCCCAGACATTGCTTTTGCCACATCATATTTAAGTCAATTTAATACTAAATATGATAAAAGTCATTGGAAGGCGGCAAAACGTGTATTACAATATCTGAAAGGCACTATGGATTTGGGCATTACTTACAGGAAAGACGGTGGATGCCTAATTGGCTACGCGGATGCAGATTGGGCCAATTGTCCTATGGATCGTCGTTCATACACCGGATTCTACTTTTCTATGGCCGGGGGAGCCATTTCATGGGAAAGTAAGAAGCAAACCACCATTGCTTTATCGTCCAGCGAAGCAGAATACATGAGTTTGTCCAGTGCGGGTAGAGAGGCTGTATTTCTGAGACGATTGATGTGTGAACTTACTGGTAAGTCAACTGTCGTTACTATTTATAATGATTCACAGTCTGCCCAGAAGTTAGCACTGAATACGGTTCACCACAATAGAACCAAGCATATCGACACTAGATTTCATTTTATACGAGATTTATTATGTAAAAATGTTATCAATGTCGTTTATATTAATACTTTGGAGATGTGGGCTGATGTACTAACTAAGCCATTGGCTCGTATCAAGCATCAGAATTGTATAAAAGGAATAGGTTTATGTTTATAATCTTGTTTTGATTACGGGGGAGTATGTTGTATGTAACTGGCTAACCAAAACTTTTAAACTTATTATTCTTTTCTATACGTTGTATTCTATCAGATGTACTTGTGTCACTTCAATAAACAGAGTCTAATACAACAGAACTTCCAATCCATTTATTTACCTACTAGTTACTAAATCTTTAATCACATTATATCGTAAGACTTTGAAACACGGTTATAATTTTGAGTGATTTTTATATTCATCTTTATTCGTTGTCTGCTCTTGCTTTTAGTTCCTTGCGCCACATACAAGGGTGGCAACACGGCGGGTATTCGTTTGAAGTGCCGTCATTTTAACGTCTGCGAGGGCGACATATCATTACGCACATGTGTCGCGGGGGTGCCAGAAATTCGACGCTCTAACAAATGTCGAGTTCCCTGTTTAATGTGCTCTCTTTGATGCGACTCATTCTGGAGCGGTTTATCACGATATTACTTGAGATCTTGATCGTTGGAAGTAAAATGATTACAACTTTACTTGTCTTAATATTTGATTTATTTTCAATGTTCGTATCATTGATGAATGGAGCACTTTTCAAAATATCTTCTGAATACATTCTGTGATTAGTTTCATCAACCAGCGTCTCATTATTGCCTATCACTTTATTTACATCATTGTAATTATCCTTACGCCCACAAAAGTTATTTTTATTCTCATTTTCATTAATATCTTTCTAGTCATGCTAATTACGACAGTCATCAGGAGCTTGTCATAGCTCTGTACTTGTTTCACATGATATGACGAACAAGAGCGAGGGTTCATCCCCTAGTGAAGTAGTCTGCAATTGTTTATTTCCTGTGTGGAGTCGTAGCAGTTATATTGTTGTTGTTGGAATGGAGACAGCCAGTTGTATGGTGAGACATATCGTTTCATTAAAATGGCAAGTAATGCATAACGTCTAGCGTTTTTTAAAAGCTCATGAATTGTGTACAGTCTTAGATCGTATTGAATCGTTGATAGTTTGTGGAAAGAGATCAGAGGCTCACCGGTTTGTCGCTCATGGCATCTTTTTCTGATTAACCCAGTTGAGAAGGACGTACAAAAAGATAAGTGAGAAAACAGCGCGCGTGCTCCACTTTGATATACTACATAAATCGCGTAAACAAATTGTGGCCGACACAAGTCCTCAACTTCTAACGAGATTTTGCCCAACAAGATTTTAGTTTTAAATTGCGTAAGCTGTTTTCTGAGAAAGCTTTATCGATTTTAATATAACGAAGGAGACATCCGATAGCCTCGTTTATGCTTTGCCGCTGGATTCTCTCGCAATAATCTTTTACTAGTATAATTTTATCCATTTCGTTTCGGTTTGAGAAGAGAGCTCAACTCAGCTGATATTTGTGATAAATTTTTATCTGTCCCTTAATGCAGATCTGACTTTTTATTGTTTATCTCATTTGCATTTTCATTTGATAAATTCCGGTGCTTTCTTTTAACATTGAATTTGAATTGCTAAGTTATATGTACTTGAATTGATATTTGGTAAGTAAATCAAAACTTAGTTCACGTTTTAAATTTCGGAACCGGTTATAGAATAACCGCTATAATGAAAATTCATTTTGTTTACGTTACGTCCGTAATTTGGTCGCAGAAATGCAAGTGTGTACCAAATTTCAAGTCATACGTTCAGTTCAATCCTCAAAGCGCGTTCTTGATTTGCACTTAACTGTGTTTTTTACTACTAATCGTCGTGAAGACTACATCCCCATAGCCCCTCGGCGTTTCACACGATCAAATCACTCCATTAAGTCATTACATTTCACTACAACAATTAAATACACCATTACATTCTACTAATGTAATAAAAACTACGGCTTTGTCAATTTCGTTACCAACTTCGAGTTTATGTTCAACTTCATTGCGTATAAACCGTAATTACGTTCTTTTAACCAAATCGTTTTAATTAATATCCGCTACAAGAGCTTTCACACTAGTCGGAATACAGAATGTCCGTGAAATTGATTCATTTCCAATACCTGTTAAGGGTTTACCTTAATCCATTAGTTTATAAGACTCAAGGAACTACTTCGAATCCCCTACGGTGTAATAATTATGAAGGGAAAGCCTATTTGAATATTTATACAACCGCTCCCTGCTCGGACTTTAAAAACATAGCCGTCCGTGATTACAATCTGAAAGAAAGTGCAGGAAAATGGAAATGGACTAACTAACCTGGGTGACCGGCTTGCGACACGTTAACGAATGTGATCAAAGAAAAGTGGGCGGTATTGATGATACATTATTATAATGAAGTGGATCAATGTTCGCGGGAAAATGTACATGTTTGTCGAAGAAAACTTGCTAACTATATATCTTCAATCTGGCAACTAAAAAGGGCAACATGAATATTTAAGTGGCGAAGGTTCTTGCTAAGCAGTATAAAGTTCCTTTTGTGTATTATGCAAGTGACATAGCTTTTATGAAAAACATGAAAAGACTAACTGAAATAAACATTATTATAGCCATATGATGTCAAGCCAACCTTATTTCACCAAATAAAATAAAGTATTATCAGGGCAAAAATAACTGATCTTTTGAAATTGACCCCGCCCTTTCGCAGTAGTATCGAGATAAACAAGAAAACCACACGTTAGAACAACAACCCTCTTTGGGGTGAAGTTTTTTTGTAAGGGACCACACCCTGTATTCAATGATTCGAAAAAAAAACTGCATGAGGCAAATAAAGCTTTGATCACGTACATTGCGGGCGACTATATGTAGTAAAAAGATTTGGCAAGATTAATGATGAAACGGAGTCTATATTCACTATATTTTATACTGATTCAGTTCAGGTACACGTGTCAGGTTCAATAAAAATAAAACTTAAGAATTTACCACGAAATATTTCGTTTATGATAACTTTATCACTATCGCAATATGGCTTGTTGAAGTGCCTAATAATGTACTTACTGTATTTAAGTACTATTGTCGATTGCTGTTGAAATGGATCTCTCGACTCATCGACTCTGGTAACTACGTCAAAAACATTGAATAGAAGAGAATTAGTTCTGGTTCGTGGTATAACTTCACCAGATGGTTCTTACTATTAGCCACGACCAAGGCCTTCTACCACAAAAAAAGTAAGCTCATAGTTTCTCTGGCCACCCCATCTGTAGAGTAGTCGTAAGCATTATCCGAGGGCGCCTTTAGCGCCGCGATGTGAAAATGATTTACGGAGAAAGCAGTGCTGCCGCATAAATCCACAGCGGCCTAAAAGAGTTATAAGCGAATCACATTTTTCCATTCGGTTCCATTGAGTTTTTGGGGGTCCGTTGAATTATGTCTTTTAAAGAAATGGACCAAAAGTTGTCCCTTGGGCGACTAAACATTTTTAATGAAAATCAAATTTTACTGACTGGAATGAAAGCAGCACAGCCTGGGATTTCTCTTTCTTCTTATCCAACCATAATCCACCCATTGGTCAGTGTAGGTCTCTTTCAATGCACGCCACTCGCTCGGATCTTGCGTCTTTCGCATCCATTCCTTCCCTGCCACTTTAACAAGATTATCGGTCCAACGCATCGGTGGCCTGCCCACATTTCGGTGTCTCACTCTGGGCCTCCACACCAGCACCCGTCTACCCCACCTGTTGTCTCGTCTGCGGCATACATGGCCTGGCCACTTCCACTTTCTGCTGACAATCACATAGGGTATGTCGATCAGTTTTGTTCTCTTCCAGATCTCCGTGTTCCTGATTCGATAGCGGAGAGAAACCCCTAACATAGCTCATTTCATAGCCCTCTGTGTGACTTGAATTAAGCCTGGGATTTAGCGGGTCGTCAATCTTAAGGAAATGTAAACTTTGTGAGAGACCTAGATTTAAATTTTGATGTTTTTAGCTGTAGTAATGATAATGTAAGTAATGATCAATACACACTGAGTGATTTAATTTAGGGCTGATTTTTCAATCGTCAGATAGGCCCTATTCGACGAACAAGTCTATGGGCATCTGTCCGTTAAGTTCTTATCTGAGGATTGAAAAATCGGCCCTTAGTTGATCTACTCTACACTACGACAGTTAACATTTCAAAAGAAGGTTTCATACAGAACCCAACTCAATAAACCTTAAATAAATATTTCTCACACACTCTGGATTTAGGAGCTCCATCGAGTGGGTTTTTCTTCACGGTAGTACCTATCTCAGTAGAATTGATTAAAGCGGAAAGGATTTAATGCGACCCCTAAAGATATTTCGCGGTTCGATTTTTCTTTTTTATCCAGAAAAAGTTAGGTTCGTCGAAAAAGCTCGTGTATGGATGTAACCTTCGCCTCTTTCGTTCTGTTGACTAGACGATGTGTCTGGTTGAGCCTTAGCTCTAAATTCTACTAAATAATAAATGTGAAAGTTGGTGTGTTACACTCTTTCACCCTAAAACGGCTGTATGGATTTTGGTATGTAAATAGCTGGTGGTAAGGTCAGGAATAATAGATAGGCTACTTTTTATCCCAACTTTCCCACGGTATTGGAATAACATTTGTACCGCTAAAGCTAAAGAATTGAAATTTGGCAGAGGTTCTCTTTGAGTATCATTATAGAGATGCACTAAGAAAACGCCACCGCCATTTAAGAAATAAAAATAAATGCGTATTAATTTTGTGAGATACTGGATTATTTCCAGTTCAGATATCCATTGGCTCTGACTGAATGTCTTCTTCTTGTATATTTTTCTTGATATGACTCAGCATTTCGTTTTCTTCTATTTTCACTGAGATCCTCTTGAAAACTCCTATGATTTTCTTCATTCGTGCATTTTTTTCGTTTCATAGTAGCACAAACGAAAAACGACTGGCGCAAAAAACTTAAAGGATCTCGATCATTAATTATTTCTCGATATAGTTACGTAATGAATTACCGACTGCTTTTGCATAACTGTAGAGGCGTGTTACCTACACGTATAAAGCAAGAGTTCCCGCTAACTGATATTAGTTAGGGAAAGTGGTGCGACGAGGCACTAGAATCCTTAATGAGGCCATTTTCAGTACCTATTACACATAAGCTATATAGCTTTAGCTGCACATGTCTGCTACATTTACGCCATATGTTTCTTGCTACATAAATGAAATGAGGGCAACTATGCTGCGAAGTTGCTAAATTTTAATATTAAGTATGCTTTTTGTGGGATACGGTTTGTAGGCATTGAAAAGTATAGTCCCTAAAACACACCCCTGCGGTACCACAATAGACCAATTTAACGATGTTAATTCTGTTTTTAATATGTTCATGTAGTACAAAATCATAAAATTACTTATTTATTTAATTCACATTTATTTCTGAGTGCCTACCTGCTTTAAAACATTGGGCTTATTAAAACAACATAATACAGATGCGAAATCTTCTTCTTCTTCTTATTTGTGGCGTTTCAAGTCGTTACAGCGACGACAACTTCGCCAATGTCAAAGTAACAAAAATATGATTAAAAAATCTTGTGACAAAATGTCGGCAACGTTGTACGGTAATGTCAAAGACCCCCTCCCCCCTGTCGGGCTCTTAGCCAACGGTCAATGATATCCCTCAGAAACTGCCAGGAAATCATTAGCCGAAGCCCAGGGTGCACCGGATCAAGCACTGCTCTTCCCCCCGGACGGATCCAAAAAGGAACCGCAGTTCTTGACCACACGTGGAGGTAACCCGACTCGCACCCCGATGCGAAATCCCACAAAGTTCTTCTTAAATCATATTACTCAAATGAGTCGCCCCAAAGGAATCGAACATACAGGTTTGATTTATCAATTCACAGAAAAAAAAACGAAACTACAAAATACTGTATTGCTACAGGCATCAAAACTCCGTAACCTTGCAGAATTAAATTAAAATTAAATTATAATTTTCCATTTCATCCGTACGCCATAATCACGTTGCGTTTGAGCCATAACATTTTCAACTTTAAACTCACTCATTTAAGACCTGTTGAATGATGTTATTTGTATTCTTTTAGTTTTATTCTGCAGACGTACTGCTGGCTGTGACGGGCTCACTAATCGCTTAACGCGCCATTTGTTTGAGTTAAAATCCTTTCATGTTATTATTTTTATTTATATCCACCAGCCTCGTAAGTGGGAAATAACTGGAATATCACATATCACACAAAATTATGGTAAGGCTATAATGCAAAACATTACTTAAAATCGTGATATGTTTATAGGCGAGACGCTGCAGGTTCAAAATTAACTTAACCGCATTACGCTTTTTTCCAGTGGCTATCACCATAATTTGTCCACAATATTATACAGAGCATGAATATAACAAAGAACTATCCCTAAAATATGACAATGACTATCGCCCAAGCTGTACATACATACACAAACCACGTCTATGTCCCTTACGAGGTAGACGGAGCATATGGTAACAAGATGTAAAGGTCATGTTTAGCATGATTGTGAACGTATATGTGAAAAGGGGAATCAAAATAGTGATGGGTTGCTAGCCGCATCGCCTATAACATGGTTCCTAAGATGTTCACCCATTTCCTCGGTGGGCTTGCACCTTTGTTATTTCTTTGCGTCCAGACCGGAAGTACCCAATTCTATAAAATACGTATATGCCTTGTAGTTATAAGTGGAATATAGATGGTACGCCAAGTCAATATCTTTCTGTCGTAATATGCAATCTGAAATCTAACCTAAAATTAAATATTTGCCTAATGATTTGAAATGTATTAACTACATAAGTTAATATCGATAGCCTTCATTACATACAGTTTGTCATCTCCCGCCAATATCCGAATACATTACAACTCTTGAGGGCGTATAGAAAGTTCCCGATGCTTAAATATTTATTTATAGAGGGTACTCCTCATAAATCTTTATGAGCTGTCGTCGTTTAACGGGCTTTATATTTAGGATGTTTGATCTGCGCATGACTTGGTCAGTTTGTTCGATAAAATTAAGTATTGCATGGATTTTAATAGGTTATGGGCCATGTCCACATACAGATCTCTATATATTTTTACACACTGAAAAAAATAACAATCGTGGTCAAAATCAAAAACGTTTATTTTTTAAATAGGCCGCTAAGGGCTCTCTTACATGTCTTTTTTTTAACTACCAGTGTTTGGGATATTCCCTATAACTTGTGAGTAGGTAGACAGTGTGTAGCAGTAAAATCATACTTATCGGATATTTTTGATTTTTTTTTCCATGCGATGTCATTAACAACATATGTGTCACTTAGTTACACGAAATAAATGGATTTTATTATTTATTTATTAACAGTTAGCGTACCTACCTGTGATCAGATATTATGTGATTTTGACTAGACATAGCACGGTATTGATTAATACATTCTGCTCAATGATTTTTTCAATACAGAGAGTTTTTTCTGATTCAACTTTCTTCTTGTTTCAGGTATGCCGGCTTCCGAAATCTTGGTAGAAATACCAACGACGCAGCCACTTCAGTCCTCAACTAAACGTGAATGAACTATGAAAAATATTGGTTTAGAATTGTAACAAATGTAACGAGTGTGTTCTTCCGTAATTGCTATAAAACGAGATTGCATTTACACGTAGTTTGGCTTATTTTAACATTATTTACCTAATCGGCTCCACAGATCACAATTATTCAAATAAAAATGTTATTTAACGCTACACAGTCGCCGTAAAGTATCCACTCTAATTATTTGACAGAAAAGTCATACGCCAATTACGATTTTGACACAGCGATTATCGTATAAAATATATCGAGAACGAGAGTGCTTAAGCGTTGTTAAAACAACGGAACAGTCAGCTTTACGCTGTTGTGTTAAGGTAAGTTTAAGGTAATTAGTTTGGTCACAATCTCACAATTAAAAGATGTTCTTGCGCAATCGATACGAGGCGATGGGATTTTGCGAAACCAGCCGCCATATTCGTCAGCGAAAGTTGGCGATACAAAATTTCTCGCCATACTATATTTGTATTAAAGGCTGTCATAAACTTAATATCGACACAATGTATACAAGCCGTGTATAAGTATAGGTAAACCTGAGCCATATAGGGAGGCGTGTATGATAAGACCTTGACATTTTGGTACAGTGAAATGGTATGACAGATATAAATGCATTGGCAGTCATATACAACACTGTATATTTATTGAATACAACGTAATAAAAAATACAGAAAATAGGTGCATAGAGAAAATTACTAGACACATTAGTGGATGGACTTAAGAAAAAAATACCCGTTGATATGTACCTAATAGAAATAGACTAACAACCACCAAAACTTCAATCAAAAATCATAATCGAAATCAAAAACTTTATTTTGCAAATAGGCCGCCAAGGCTCTTTTAAGTGTCTTTTTTCGAAACTACCATCATTGTCAAGAAGAATGCGCCGCAAGAAACTTGGCAGAAAGTCATTTTTTCAAAATATAATAAAGAGTGCGATTCTTGTCGATTATTGATCAAATCAGCATATATCAACACAAAGGTCCTGTGCCAGTCTCATCTACAGCTTTCCAGCGGTCTTCCAGATGTCATCTGACCATTGGTCTCGGGGATTGCCTAGTGACCTTTGCTCTCGCTCTAATGTTGGGCAAGCCTCCTTTAGCGCCACTCTGTGAACTATGCATATTCGTGTATTTAATCGTCATAAATATAATATTTAACTATCGGTACTAAACGCAACTGCGTACTGATATTTATGGCGGTACCGTATTCGATTCAAGCTAATCTCATTACAAAACAGATTCGAAGCTTTCTACCGTTGTTTTCCATTAGATTATATTACCCATTTGTAGGTCAAATGTGTTTTATATACAACGGAATTAAGACAAATGCGTAGGTATTATTTAATTGTATACTTCAGGTCTCGGATTACGGGTATTTACACACGTCAAATTACTAATCAGTGATCGTTTGAAGTGACGAATCATGGAAGCGATTGACCTACCCTATTTACTCCGAAATTCGAAGATAATTTTGTGGCGTCTCGCTTACTAGTTAGTCGTTAAAACGAGAATGAAAGGGATGGTAGAATACGAACTTTGGAGTAGCCGCCTGAGTTGAAGTCTGGTCTTACATGTCACATAATTGGAAATGAATGTTGAGCCTTATCTCAAATGAAATCGTCCCTCATGCAGCTGTCTCGGTGAGGACAACGAGGATCCGGCTTGTTCCGTGGGTCGAACCATTTGATTGTTATATGAAGAAGAAGAAGTGCCTGTGCATCAACGTTTGATCGTCATCTCCAGCCGCTAAGACAGCTGTCTCTCAATTGTTCCAGTAATAAGTACTTCTTTGGGTTTTATGTCGTTCTTATTGGGTGATAATAATAATATGAAGCGTTATTGCCGCTCTGGCACCCCAGTATACAGGTACTTATCACTGTCACGCTTAAAAGATAAATCCTCCTAAAATAATTAAAAGATAAATAAACGTAATAAACCCTTTGCGTAATCCGACCGTTCCCTTCCGCATCTCTTTTTTTTCCGCCCTCGTAAATTTGTTTACGCGGATATCCGCTTTTTGTACGCGACCGTTGACACCGTGTGGGATAAATAATGATTGTGTCTGGAGGCCTCAGGTGGCGTGCCGGATTTTTTGTACGTCAACCTGTCGATGTCCTTTTTGCGGGGAAGGTGCGGAGTTATGCGGTATTAAACTGACAGGAACAAATTAAAGAAGCCTCGAGACTGCTGTTTAAAGTGTCATGAGCTCGCGCAAATCTGTTTCACTGTGTTCGCGTGAGTGTGAGATGACAGAATAATAAGGACCCTGATGTAGCTATCAACACAATCGTTGGAGGCAAGTGCCGATTCTGTTATTATGTGTACATTACAAACTCGACAAGAATCTAAGCCGGAGAGCTTCATGTTTGTCACTGTCAAGTAAAATAGGGGTCTAAATGATTTTCAGTATAAGCGGCCTTGACAAGAGTAAGCATGTCGAAAGACTAGAGACGAGCAACTTGTGGAGGCTTTTAGCGAGACTAACCCCACACTGCAACTGTTACATTCTGTATGAATAAATAAATAAATAAATAAATAAATAAATTCTATGTTATTCCTTTGCTCCCAGACCTGGCTTATTATCTAACTCGCTCGCAGTTGCCATCGTGTTCATTTTGACAGTTCATAGGGCTGACAATTGGCATCGGAATCAGCTAGCTGTCACATTCATACAAGAACTGTCAAAATGAACACGATAGCGATTGCGAGCGAGTTAGACAATAATAACAAATGGAAGTAACCTAATAGTACCTGTGGTCATAATATCACCATTACCTTTCAATTCATTAAAACCCCTTTACTCGAACTGTAAATACAGTCGCTTTATACAAACAGACCGCCGGTCAGACGGCGCTTTATTTATACTTTTACTGGCGGGAACAGTTTCCTGATTCAATTATAATAATTGTACTTAGGTGCACGCGCACTCTAGTGTTGCGTAGGGCTGCCAGTTAAATATTAACTTATTTGGTTTAGGAATACTTTCAGGGTTCCGTACCTCAAAAGGTATAACTAAAAGCAAAATTGAAAACTTTGAAAAACTTACATCATTTTGGAAAAGAGCTGATACTCTTCAAACTGCTGAACCAATTTTTGCTAGTGCTGCTGTCAGCGCCGGATTAGCCACGTAGCAAGAGTAGCAAATTTGGGGGCCCCGCGCTCGAACGCCTGTCTGACCGTAATAAAAAAATATTAATTTAGATAGGAGCGTAAAATATTTTTGTAACAGTTTTGTTTTATTTAATACCCTAAACTTGAGAACATAAAGCAAACCAAGGGACAATTTGCTACAGGCCCCGCGCTGGATTAATCCGGCACTGGCTGCTGTGTCGGGTTCTTAGCTGGTAACGCATCCGCAATGTAGTCTCGCAATTGCCCATGGGTGCTGAGCTTCTAGTTTAAGTTTTCGCAAATAAAAACATCTCGAACGCGTTCACGTAAAAGTCTCAATTACTATGGCATAATTGGCAGCGCCACTTGCGGATCGAAACGGCAACAAACTGTTCCCATAGTATTTGACATTTTAACGCAAACAAGACATATTTTGTGACCTAAAACTTACACTAAGCATACTAGTGCTCATTGACTATCTGATGCTAGCACGTTATAACATATACATACCCTTTCCCATAGGGATAGGCAGAGACTTTGTTCCACTTGCTATGTTATCCATACTGAGGTAAAGTTTGCGAGTTTGTGAGGTTGTAGGGGTAATATCTGGATCTACTGAACCGATTTCGAAGATTCTTTTATACCAGTAATAAGCGACATTCTTTGCGAGTATAGGCTATATCTATATCTACGCGAAGTCGCGCACAACAGCTGGTAAGCTTACTTACTAATGTGTTGCACAATTCGATAGCCCGTGTTTACCCTCTATTGGTTAACTCATCTATCCTGCAAATACACTGGAATCGGCAACAATCAGCCGTTAAATTTCAATACGATGCGACGCACCTAGCGTTTTCACCTTTTATGCATTCGGACATCCATGCAGATCCATTCAAAAATTACCCTTCGTACAATGAGAAAAGGTTCAACGGACGCATTATCCAACGAACAAAACGATCTGGATCCAATAAGGATGGTACAATGCTCTGTCAATTTAACTGCGGTTTTATAGGTGGATGTATATTTTGCGCTTGAATAGTTGCGACTGGAAAATGTGATTAGAATTTTTTTATAGCCTGCTCAACGAAACCTTAATTTATAAAAACGATAAACTTACTAGAGTGCCGTGCGGGATTTGAGACCCAACTAGACCACTGGGACTCTCGACCAAACTTCTGAAAAACTTTTACGCTTGCTTACGCTAATTAGCGGCACGTGGCGACATCTGGTATCCCCTTATTTGCTATAAAATCAATGGCTATAAAATCACATTCTATAAAACCATTTGCTATAATGATTCACTTTCTATAAATTCAGATGCTATAATCATTGCTTGCTATAATGCTCACTTGCTATAACACTTAAATTCTCTAAAGTTACTTTCTATAAATTCAAAATCTATAACATTCATTTGCTATAATATTCATTTGCTATAACATTCATTTGCTATAATATTCATTTGCTATAACACTCATTTGCTATAAGGATTAGATAGTATAACATTTGTTTTCTATAACTATTGAAATCTCTAAACTTTACTTAGGCAGCGGTACTACAACTGAAAAGTCGCGGAAAAGGGGGGTGTGGGGGGCAGGGCCCCCCACATGGGGGGCTCGGGGGCGCAGCCCCCGCCATTAGAAAAACACGTTACCAACATCCAATTTAAGACAGATAGGTTTGTTAGTTACCTTGTGTCCTTCAGAGCAGAAAATAGGAGCCCCGCGCAGCGGGGCTCCGTCGACTTTACATTTGAACACCTGGCTCTGTTTTATAGATTTTGATGCTTATAGAATGTGAATGTTATAGATTTTGAATGTTATAGATTATGAATGTTATAGAAAATAATCATTATAGAAAACAATTTTATAGATTTTGAATGTTATAGATTATGAAATTATAGATTTTGAATGTTATAGATTATGAATGTTATAGATTTTGAAATTATAGATTTTGAATGTTATAGCATGAGACTTTTATAGCAAATGAATGTTTATAGCAAGTGATTTTATAGCATATGAACTTATAGATTTTAAATTTATAGCTTTTGATTTTATAGCAAATAAGGTAGACCCGGCGACATCTATCGCGATTTATTCACAAGTTACGATTCTTACGTAATTAGGCCATCGTCGGTCCTTTAAGAACTCCACTGTATGATATTGGTTCTCAAAGGGTACCCCAGGGGCCTGAAGGTACATATCTGGGGAGATGGCGAGGCCCTCAGAACAAAAGATGGCGCAGCGGCTTTGGTCTGAGCGGTAGCTATGGAATTCGCCCCACCGTCTGTATTTTGGACAGAATCCGCCTTTGGCCTGTAAGAGAAGTTAATGGCAGGTCAGTTTTTACTCGTAGTTACAAAAAAGTTCGGGTTAAGGTTTTTTTTAAATATTTTCCAGTCCTCGCAACTTAAGCCTACGGCTGAAAAACTGCAAATTGTGATCTGATGCTTTTTCAAGTTTGGAGTTTCAAGTGTCAAAAAATGACGTTTGGGAGCTGATGGAGAGTGGGGGTGATTTTCTGAGACTAAAAAATGATAAGTAGAGGATTATAAGTACTTAGCACACAATGTCATTTCATTTTGTCGGTAAACTAAATGCAGTCCTTTTCCGATCCCTGAACATTAAACAACACTTCATAATACAGAGTACGTACAGAAAATGGTACATGGAGAAAATTACAACGTAAGCTAAAGACGGGCTTACACGAGGTTATACGCCAGGTTTAGAGTGCTAGATTTGCGTAACAACCACGGTAGGTACGGTAACGAAGGGGAAGTGCCGGCGAACGGAAGCAGACGCGGACTCCGGCGCCGGTCGTGAACGCTATGCCGGAGCGTATGTGCGGGCTTTAACTGTGGCCGGTTACAGATCAGTGTCCAAGGGCTCTAACGCGTTATATTTTGTCGCCAATATCCTTAATTCTTACACAGGATTACAAGTAAAAAGTGGATATATACCTAGCTGGACCATTCTTAGTCGAAATGGGAATCTAATAGAACTGACATTTCAGTCTTGATCTAGTTTGGTATCCATGTATTGTGTTAACATTTGCGCTTTAAAAAGACACTTAAATTACGAAAATCAATGGTGGAGTATTTAAAATCTTAACGACACTATCGTATAATGTTATCATACTTTACGTCTATGGAAAACATTTTTTTTAAATAATTAATCAATCAGGCGTTACTTTGCGCTAGTTGGTAGATACTAATGTTTTTTTTTAATTGCTTATGTGATTTAAAAAAATAACTGAATCAAATAATTTACGATTTTTTTTAAAGCTTGATTTTGTAAATATAATTCAATCAGTCAGTGTTTCAATCCCAATTATTTCTTTCTCCGTGTCCTTAACTAAAGTATCATCAATCACGTAAAACTATTGTTCGGTTGCTTGTAACGATATATCATAAAAGTAATTTCCTTTGTAACTAGTAATAAAAAATCTACGCCTTAAAATGACTAATACAGTCCTTTGTTTTGTTTCGTGACAGAGGACTATTTCTCGAAGACTATCCTTATTAATTGGATGGCGGTATCTAAAGTTGCTGTATATATAAAAAAAACTGACCAAGCGCGTGTTGGACTGTTGAACCATTCACAGCGTAGGGTTCCGTACTAATTAGTACGCGGCAATTAGTATTGGGCGAGTATCCCTTGCAGAACTTACGCAGCTAAGTTTTCCTTTTATACTCGTTAGTACACATACACATACATGCTAGAGGCTGAGGTCAGTTTAAACTACGCTTTGCCACGTGTGTGTACTTTGCCAAACGATAGAGCGTTTAATTTCGAAAGGCGCAACTTATTATTTTTAGGTCTGCGAAATCTAGTGCTTTCGGCCCAAACAAATATCCAAACTTATCAACGGCCAAAAGCAAAAGTAGACACACTTTACACGTACCGATCCTTGAATTTGGCGGGTATTTGGCGGGTTTTATAGCAATTGGAAGGTCTGGGCTGCTACATGTGCCTTTAATTGGGAATGGATGATTATTTTGAAAGTGCTTGGTGATTTTTCTATTGATAGGAATAACCATCCTTAGCTACGGAAAAAAGTTTCAGATTTTTCCGTCGAGCCATATATTTTATAAAAATAAAAACATTTTACTCAGTCACTCGGCGAGCCCTATACGGAAGTAAGCAGTACGCCAATGACATAATCAAATTTAAAAAAAAAAAATGCTGCTTGAATCTGTGGTACACGATGGCATTTGTAGCTAAGAAAAGCAACGGCTAAGTGGCGCCGTCTGTAGATTGTTCGTGTTACTAACCAAACATGGGGAATTTCAATGAAAATGACCATAATATACATTTTTTTCTCAGATTTTGGAATTATTGGGTTATTTCTACTCCGAATCAAAAACACTACTGAAAGTTATATGAGAAATGTGTGGTAATTTTAATGAAATCCCAAATAGGTGGCTTAGTACCAACAACAATCTACAGACGGCGCCACTTAACCGTTTCTTTTGCTTGTTTTAGCTTCCGAGTGCGGTGCTATCAATCAATGTCAGTGACAAATGTCATTGTGTACCACAGATTCAAGCAGCATTTTTTTTTTTTAATTTGACTATGTCATTGGCGTACTGCTTACTTCCGTATAGGGCTCGCCGAGTGACTGAGTAAAATGTTTTTATTTTTATAAAATATATGGTTCGACGGAAAAATCTGAAACTTTTTTCCGTAGCTAAGGATGGTTATTCCTATCAATAGAAAAATCACCAAGCACTTTCAAAATAATCATCCATTCCCAATTAGTACACTGCGTCATTATAATAACACATACATACATAAATCACGTCTTTATCCCTTAAGGGGTAGACAGAGCCTAAGGTAACAAGCACAATTTAAACGCGGTTTTCATCAATAGGGAATGGGCATAGAAATCATGTGTGTTTTTTTTTTTTTTTTTTTTTTTTTTTTATATATGAATAGGAAGGCAAACGAGCAAGTGAGTCACCTGATGGTAAGTGATCACCACTGCCCATAGACACCCGCAACCCCGGAGGAATTGCAGATGCGTTGCCAACCTAGAGGACTAAGATGAAATGCCTCTTGTGCCCGTAATTTCCCCGGCTGTCTTACTCTCCACACCGGAACACAGCAGTGCAAGCACTGCTACTTAGCGGCAGGATTAGCGAGTAAGATGGTGGTAGCGATCCGGACGGACCTTGCACAAGGCCCTACCACCCGCTAATATATTGATTGAAGAAGAAGGTTTATTCGTATAGATTGATAGCTTACGCGGAGACGGGGCGGGTCGCTAGTTAATTATAATGCTAAAGTTACTCGTCATTTTGATCTTGCTTGACTTACTAAGCCCTTCTTAATGTCTGGAGGACGATTATTTTAAAATAAGGTCGTGTACTAAATACTGATCATAAATGAAATGTGAGACTTTTCTAGGTCATTGTATTTGTAAGAGTAAATATCTGAACTTGATGTCTGAGCCCTTGATGGAATTGGAAAGGTCTTTCAATACGAAGATTTTGATCATATCTACGTTGTGATACCTACCTAACCTTATACTCGTCAGACTTATACTTGTCCTACATACAGAGAACATCAGTTACATTTTGACGTGAAAACGTCTTATAAATCGATGAACACCGGCTGCACTCACGAAAAAGAATGATTCATTACTTTACGTTCCGCGTGACGTCAGTGTGCAAGCGAGAGCGCGGAACAAGCGATAGAGAGGCACCATCTTCCCGCATGACGTTAGAGCTAGCAGTTCGAATATGTTTGTCTATGACGTTATCACGTAAAACTATCGTTCGTAAACCGAATTTGCAGACAATCCTTTTTTTATTCAAGTTACTTTTTTTTTGTTGATTTAGGTCCAATTTTCAAAAACCACACGCACCTTCTATTGCCTGATTAGTTTTACTGAATTTCGGGGTGTACCGCTAGCACTAGATTGACTAGAAAGGTAGACCAATACAAGTACAGGCAAGTTAACTTTAGATTGGACATCTGAAGCTCAAAAAAGTCTACCTGTATATTTTTTTTAACTTAAAGCGAGTTGACGGTAACAAACGATGAGAAAATGTACTTGCTGAGAACGCGTAAAACTTTTAAGTGCCGTATCTGTTAAATTTCAATGTTTCTGCTTAAGTGGCTATTTTATTTCCATAGTGGGTGTATTTTATCTGAATTTTCCTAATGAAATGATGCTGTACAGTTGCGGAATAAAATGTAGGTTTACGAACAGTAATTTAATTAAATTAATAAGGTTTATAGGTAAGTATAGGTTTACTACTTTTGTGATTGTCATAAATAAACCTTTTCTTTCTTTCTTTCTTTTCTGTGGCACTCAGCGCGGAATCGGCAGCGCATCAACCCGTGCCATTCAGTATTTTACGTAAAAAAACTTCACACAGAAAGTTATTTATAGGCGACATAATGTTACATACATACATACATACATAAATCACGTCTTTATCCCTTACGGGGTAGACAGAGCCTAAGGTAACAAGACATAATTTTTTAGGTAGTAAACCGCAAGCGGCCTTTGGATAACTCACCCCCGCTTTCGTCGTATTGACGCCGCGCTTGCGTCTCGCCGTTGACGTTAACGGCTATCCCTTAATCAGCTACCAACTCGCCGCAAGCGCGATGTCACTTAGCCGTAACCACTCTGTCGTCGTGGAGGAGCATAATCGCTTTCGATACGTATTTGCGTATGGTTGACGCCGGATTGTCGGCTATCAAATGAGATATACTAGAACCACAAAATTGTAGACTATTACGAATAATTTCCAGTTAAAATCTCGTTGGTATAATGAACGACTTCAAAGCAGATACTTCTTCCTCAAAAATCTTAAAGGCTCAACTTTAAAATAATTAAAGTGACTTGGTTTCACTTGGCCGCTATGACCCTAAACATCTTACAGTATTAGGGTGCTTTGCCACCAGAGATGCGCTAAGCGTGCCTATAATACCCGCTAATTACGATTCCTTTGTTTCTATTTTATTGCTTACCCGTTTCAACCAACGCTAAGCTAAGCTATGAAAATAAACGATCCAAATGGACGATCTAACCTAAAATTCCACTTTCTGGTTCTCAAATCTTATTATGTCTGAAATAAAACAAATCGAATTCATAATGCCTACAGCCTACAATGTTACTTTGTTTTATTTTAGTGGACTGATTTGGCGAAAAAAGAACGATATTTTAGGTTAGAATCTTAAGACTAATTATAAAAACAATTTTAGAGTAAGGTACCTACAGTAATAGTTTACAAGAGAGTGGAAAGGGCAGTGGTGTGGTTGGAACTTAGAATTTCGGACTTGGTAGACCCCTCAGCCTAGCTGGTCTCTGGTGGAGCAGCCCTAGAGATAAAAGGTGTTTTTACGGGCATGAATCTAAAATTTCATCTCCGCAGTCGCTGTTTCCGAGTTGACACTTCACTTGACTTGGTAACGGATATTTTGTCGACATCTTAATTGAGTTTTTTAAGGTTGTTGACAAATATCTACTCGTGAATAAGAATGAAAACCTTTTTTATGCTGGTTACAAAAGGTATGTTAGTATTTTGAAGGACCTTTGCACGTCTGCACAGATAGCACGAGAACGCACAAGAGTCGCGTCGCGCGCGATATAGATTGCCTGTCTCTTTCTTTCTGTTCGTTCTAGAAAGAGACGGAGTCTATCTCGCGCACTCTTGTGCTAGCCGGACAGTGTTTTATAGCACTTGAGGTCAATATTAAGCGTTAAAATAAGGCCATTATGGTTTTTTGCTTAGGGCCTGCTTCACTACTCTCTGTTAAGTTCTAGTTATGTTTAGTGTCAGTTATCTATGACGACGTCTTTGTCTGTTTCGTATTAATAAATAGAGAGACGGTGAGACAGGCCCTTAGAATAGTCACATTTGGCAACCCTCTAGTGTTTCGGATGTACAATATGTACAACTTACCATCACCCGTGCATCAGGAGCAACAACAGTTAACTAATATTTGAGTTAGCTTTAGCTATTTGCCAAACAACATACATACATATATTACGTCTTTATCCCTTACTGGGTAGACAGAGTAAGTAAGTAAGTAAATGCTTTATTGTACAAATATAGAGAAGTAGAGACAAATCACAAAAAAAAGACCTTAAATATATGCACAAAGGCGAACTTATCCCTATAAGGGATCTCTACCAGTTAACCTTTGAGTAAATGAGAGGAGACAGACAGAGCCTAAGATAACAAAACCTTAAGGCCACGATTAGCACGATTGTGGGCGTATAGGTCAAAACAACAAACAATAGCTGAATAAAAACTTTTCCATTATAAAAGGCTGTTACTATTTCTTAGCTTTCCTTTTCAGGGACATTGGGTTAAACTAAAGCTTAGGTTCAGTTGCTTTGCATTGAACATACCTCCACAGTTGCTTATATGTATGAAAATGATCTCACATACAAATAGAACGACAACTTTGAATTCAACTGCACTCACATTAGGATTCAATTTGGCTCACTTGTCAATGCTCCATGTTAATGAGGGGATATACGTATGTATATACGAATCCTAAACAAATATACAGCGTGTCGCGGTAGCTTCCACTGTGATCGTGGATCGCCCAGTATAAGTGGACCTACTTGTGTCCTACAAACGTGTTAAAAAGCTTCGATCCCGCGGTTCAAGTTGCAGTTGTGAATTAAACAATGCTTTCGGTATTTCGGACTCGGCTAAGCTTTTAAATTTTCATTTGTTTTTTTGTTTAATTCGGGAGCTTAAAAACGAGTTCGTGACGTTTGTTTTGTACATATTTGGTCACGGAAGGTGAAACGATAGAATCTGTTCGTGCAAATGAAGTTTGACACAAAGAAAACTGTACAAATGTCAATTATTTTACTTCGCTATGTGAATACGAGACAGCGACGTGTGTGAGTTAAATGTATGTTATCATACAGAAATCATTCAACGGGTTACACTTAAACAATTTATAAAATAAACTACCATAGAGTATCACCCAAAACCAAGGAGTTGGCACACAGAATTAGTTGTAAACCGCGTCTAATTGCCGCTTAAACGCATTACCAAGTTTCATTTGATTCAAAAAATAAGGCAGTACATTTTTAAACAGCGTTTTTGGTGCTCTTACTGCTGAACAAAAGTTTCCCCTTTCCCTTTCTATCTGTATAGTCTCTACCTGTGGCATATTTTCTCTTAAAATATTCCAAATGATTCCGCCATATTCTTTTTGGTCTGCCTCTAACTGCGGTGCCTATTACACAGAACACAATCACAAGGTGATTTTTGCCTACAGATCTGGATACGGCAGACATATCACACTCAAACCACTTGAGTTTAGCAGTCTATGTCCCTCCTGCCTAATTAGGCATAAAGACCCATCTAGATATCTAGATGTCAGTTCTTTAGTTACCCGGCCCCTGCCGTTTCTATCCTAATCTGCATAACAGAGGGAAATCAAAGGTAGAGCGCCAATCGAACATGTACTTACGAGTGTGCATATGTAGTTATGTAGAGTAGGGAGTCTGGAAGACTGTCTATGTATCCTTTGAAGACTTGTGCATTTAGTCTCTGAGGGTTACGAAGCGATTTTGATTGGCTTGCGTAAGACTTAGGCGCATGAATAAAATATTTTACTTTTTTATATCGATTACCGTCTCTGCCATCCCTTGAAAAATAGATGTCTTTTGTACCCGAGGATGGGCAGTGCTAATGGATAGACCTAGTTTCTAAACGCATTTATAACGTTATTACGTCCTTACATCTACCGATGTTCAATGACCTAACTCGAGTCACACATACGTTTATTTATATACTTGTTATTTTGAGCACGCCATCCCCATAATTTACCTCAAATTACTTATTTCACCAAACAACATTTCAAACGCAAAATGTTTACCCTCCCATGTTACCCACACATTGGCAAATATCCTGGATAACAGATTGTATCCGTCAGAATCTAAACACACGTAAACCACCGCACACATGCGTCTAGGTAAATATATGCCGTATACGATATTTATAGGTCGTGTTTAGGCATTTCGAGCCGTGCTCTACCTTCTGCCAATTTAAAGTGAACCACGTGAATTCACTTTTATAGTAAAGTGTGAGGTCTATTTAAGTTGGCGGTATTCTATCGCCGTTCGAGCATAAAGGGCCCCATTCATGCCCCGTGAAAGCCTGTCTCATAGACAGTAGAGGTACAGTCGCCGTAAAAATGATTTATATCACCTAGATGGCTTATCGAGTGTCGAACTTTGGAGCCAGGTAGATCGTGTTCAGATATAGAAAGGATGAGACTGGGAACATCGATTTGTTCTATCTGCTTTTCCAAAACAGCAATGTACACATAGTCCATGTTTTTTGTAGGATCGTAGCATGTGTAATAATAGTACATTGTTGTAGAGGCTGGAAAGTGAGCAATAGATGGACGAGTGAGTTCGAGGGCCGAGCCGCAGGTGAGGCCCTCGAAGAGAGACGAGTCCATCTATTGCACTTTTGGCTGAGACATTACATAGTGCTTTTCACGACTACTGCGAGGAAATAAAAAACATGAGCGTAAATACAACAGTAAAGTTTCACACTCCCGCCAAATTTTACATTTTTTTTAAAAAGAACGAGAACGCTCTAGTGGCCAGTCACGCAAAGGCTTTTTTTGCTATGTTATTTCATCAAGCAAAGCGCTTCGAAGTGCTTATTAAACACACTCATAATCGCTTATAGTTTTAATATGACGTGACAAGGACGGATTGACGACTCTGACTTTAAGACAGGACTTAAACATTAAAGACAAAACAATTTACGTGGCTGTATGTACCTAGTTTCCTTTGCCTCTTCCTGATGGGATAAACCTTAAAAAAAATTAATATGAAGCACACGACGTGTTCTGATTGGTCGATTTTGTGTAATAGCATCACAAATTGTGGTCTGATTGGTGGAATCAGGGATCAGCATGCCGATGTGATTGGAGGTCTTTGAAACTGTCCAACAATGTTATTGTTGGCCTGTTTGAATTCATAGTTGGCCTGTTCATTCAACCTACAACTATACTTTGTTTTGGGGCCCCATTACTGACCATCTTTTGCCACATTTCCGAGCAGTGACGTGAAAAGTATATAGTTTCTGCTTAACCCTATGGGAAAGGACCGTGACGTTTATATTTGTATGTTCCATTTTTTTCGAATTAGAAACAACATTTATCTCTGCGATATGTTTTATCGCATTCACTACTGACGCTATATGCGTTTCCGCGACTTCTACTAAGTGCGGCTAGGATAATTCGCGGTCAATTGAACGCACATATGCGTTTGTGGCTTTGTTCTCAACGCTTCTCAGTAAAACGTTTGGGACGTCTTATGATAAATTTCTGTCGTGGAATGTATACGTCCCCGTAGTCCAACTTTGGTCGTTACTCATAGTGTTGTGATTCTAACACGAGTAGAAATTCTTCGGAAACTTTTTTACATTCCCTCAGTCGGCGACAATCTTAAGTGTACTTTAGTCTTTGTAAGTTTTAATCACGGTTGTCTTTTGTTATTTTACTGACTTGAAGGACGAGGCTGTATTTTCGTCTATATTTTTTTATATGTTGAGAATTAACTTAGACCTATCCGTCTGGATAACTTCAATGGTTGTGGACGATTTAGATGAATCTTGTTTTTTTGAAATGGTTGGTACTTATACCTATGGGGTGTCACTTCGAGGTTGTAACATAAATTTTATCAAAATATATTTCTAGGTCCACTTCAAAAGTGGACCAATGTGTATGTTTTTTACTGACCTGATTAACACTAGAAATAGGAATTTTGGAGTATAAACAATAATTAAAATACATACATACATACAGTCACGCCTCTTTCCCACAGGGGTAAGCAGATACTACTTTATTTCACTTGCTACAGATCCTGACATACTTCTTTCGCTTCATCCACACTCATCAATCTCTTCATACATGCTCGTCGGTTTCGGGTACCCCTGACCTGACCTTTTTCCAAAACGCCTCCTATTTGGTCTCGGAACGTCCGTCTAGGCCTTCCTCTCCCAACGTAACCATTCACACTCCCCCTATAGATCTAACAAAGTATTAAAATAATTTACACAAATTCGATGGACTATAACTCCTTTACCCTGAAACTAAAAAAAAGAAAAGATTATCGTGGTAATAAAATTAATAAGCCGCATAGTTATGGTATTAAAGAGTATGCGTTAGACAGACGAGCTCGACTATAACCTTCCATTCTTTGTTTTTTCAAACGAGACATTCGAGAATTATGATGGCATCTTGTAATTTAACGCTTTCAATATCGACGCTACACGTGGCTGCGTGATCGGTAATATGAGGATTATTCGACTGGACCACAAACCAGACGGTATGTCGCCTTGGGAATCAAAAAAATCAAAACTAGTCACCTGTTAACCATTGCATTTCATGCTTTTCTTCCTGCGCAAAAGCACTTCGTGGGAATGGGTGATCTTAGGAATCATGCAGACAGACGATGCATCTAGCAACCCATCACTATTTTGATTTCCTTTTCCACTTATACGCTCACGATCATGCTAAACGTGGCCTTTACTTCTTGTTACCCTAAGCTTCGTCTACTCCGTAAGGGATTAAGAAGTGTATGTGTCCATGTATGTTAACCATGGTTCGTAGTTTTTTTATAAGACGGTCCTGGCGGCCGCCATAGCACTTACTTAGCTCCAAAATCTAGTGCTTACGTCCATTTAGGTATGTCCCGTTCAAGGATTTGTTGCCACCTACTGTAATCCGAGTTGGGCCGTGCCAATTCGTATTGGCAGGCTAAAGCCGGGGTCTACTACCAAGTTCGAAATTCGAAGCCAGCGTCATACCATCCCTTTCATTATTCTATTAATGACTTAGTGTAAGTGGGACGGCACGATGCGAGATTGGAATTTCAAATTGCGGACTATAACATCAAGTCATTGTGTTATGTCCTTGTTACGTCAATTATGTGTTTATACCTAACTCCTTCACGCTCTCCTAGGAGGTACTAACATACAGTATTTTTAGTCTATATACGTCCCACTGCAGGGCTCAAGCTTCTCAGAATTAATAGAATAAGTAGATTCGGACCTTAGTTCCCACGCGGGCCCATTGCGGATCGGAACACACCATCGCACTTTCTCGTGCTCCTTACTTTTAAACCAACCACAAGAAAACTTCCTAACATGAAAAATCATGTATAATACTTTTCCATCTAATATATATAACTTAATAAATAGGTTGTTTATCAGGCGATCACCACACGGTAGCAAAAACAATATGGGGCAATCAAGAGGAATCGTACGACCGATATCTGCCTACAGGGGGTCGACCATTAATCACCTACACGGTCGCCGACCGCCCCCTGCGGTACTTAGCGGACTACGGAATGATCTAGCAATAGTTTGGAGGCCCGTGGGATTGGCTCCATCTATCTTGATGCAGATTTTTGAGCCGTCATCAGTCCGTGGTTGCTAGTTGGAGACCTTGGTGATCGTCACTGGCTTTTCGAAGGACTTTGGAGTTTGTTTAACCAATTTCAAGACATTGCACATGTAAATAGCTAAAATGTAATTTGTTATTTTCTGGTCTTGTCTTAGGCAATGTACCTAATGAACATTTTGCATTTCAGTTCTAAGCAAGAAAATGGAAATGAGTTTAGTCGTGAAGAGCTCAAAACGTCGCGATAATATTCCTTCTATTTGATGTTAGTTTAACTTTAGAAATTTATATTGTTAGTCTCTGAATTTCTGTAAGTGCAGTCAGTGAAATTGTGTCGTGGGCGATCACGATCATGACAGTATTTAATCCTATAAACAACTAACACTTAGGTACAAAAGAACAAAAGGTCTCTAGGTAGTCCAACAGCTGCAAGCCTACTTGAATTCTAATTGACGTCCATTCAAATCGATTCGAAATCGTATCAGCACTAGGGCATGAGAGCACCGGATTAAACAGTTTCTCGATTGCTTTCTGCGTCCCTTTCATATACCGTCTGCTAGACAAGGACACACTTGGCGACAAAACGGGAATGCTGCACTGCTGTGTACCTTGTTTATACCCCATTGACATTAGACAGGGTCACGACCGCCCGGCCGTCTGTCATCATTACAGTACAAATGGCTGTCCACGCTACGTAACCAGTGTAGCGTGACACTTGTACACTGAGAATATATTGGAAGTCTTAGATCAGGATATGATGGATCGTTATCGGTCGGACAGGAAGTCCAGTCTCCGAGGAGCCTTACTAACTAAAGAGTTTTTTGTGAGTGAGGGTAAAGTTATGCTGGCCATTGTAAATCGCGTGTAACTGATAGCATGCCTGTTGTAAAGAATGATTTGCGAACGGTTTAAGACAAAACGGAACGGCTAGTAACAGATTTGCGGGGTTTAATCGATTTGGTGTTAATTAGGTATGCGTGTTCGAGTCTGAGTCATGGCGACAATGCCCCAGTTATAATTTGTCATAGTAAGAACTTATTTTGAGGCAATCTTTTAAAAGTAAAAAAAAAAGTTGTGCCTGTGATGCCATTTATTGAAAAGTCATATAGAGAATATAGAAATGATGGGAAATGTCCACATAACGCTTGTGAGTTGTAGTCGTTAAACTTATTTGTTTGTATGGTCTTCTATGCAAGTGAAGAAATTGAAAAAAATATTGAATGTTTTTCAACTTTTGTCACGTCTACTGGAAATACTGGATCAAAATTCTATGCATGACCCTAAAAGCAAGAACTCAATACGACTTTTTTTCTAAATTAAGCCCTGAAAAGAGTGGCAAACAAAGCAGTCCATACAACATCCAACCCAGCAGTACGGGGATTCGACCCGGGACCTCCAGTTTAACCATGGTCACTAACCACCAGACTATCTTGTCGTCCACGAGTATGGTTGTATTTTTCTCAATGTCATTCGGAACTTCATTGACTAAACTTTTATCGAACTACACCACTTCGAGTGCCGTGCTTTCAAGAATGCCTCCAGCTTTTGTAAAAGCTTTGTGTAACGCGAGTATGGCGTTGTTGTGACTCTAATGTGTTTGACAGGGCGTGGCACGGAGTAGAGCGTACTTTAATTACTGCCGGCTGCATCTGGAGTTTCTGTCGCTATTGCTATGGTCTGACGTTTGGATTGCTTTACAAGGCAAGTAATAAGCTCTCTCGCAGTGAAACAGCATTTATTTATTTGAGTACAGACCGTCTGTTTTCTTAATGGCCGACTTTGCACGGGTGCAGTGTAAATACTAACACGGCACTGCTACAGTTTTCGTCATATTCAACTTATAAGGTACAAAAAACCGTCCAGTAGTTTTGAGTTTATCGTGAAAACACAGATAGACGCGACGGAGGAATTTGTTTTAATTATATACCAACAGTTTACAGTTTAGTTTAGTAAAATTAACCCGCGAAGGTCATTGTTGCGCTCGGAATGCAATTATAACTTGACTCATTCTCAGCGAGGCTTTATACGGAAGCAGGGGTCTTATGTTGTTAGTCATGCCGCAAGACTCGTGCGTTGACCAGTTCCCACCCTTTGTGACCTAGAGTAGACTAACCTTTAGAGAAAATCTTTATCTAATGTTTTAGCTGTGTCTATCTAAATTGAAACTCTAATTATTTTGATACTCTAGCAAGATCATTTAACTCGTTTTTGCATAGGTACGCACTATCAACATCTTTTAAAGGGCACCAGAAGGTACTGTTGTATGATCAGAGTGAAAAAAAGCGAGGACCTGCCAAGTTCTTTGTGGCGCATTAATCTTCACTGATCGAATAAAATTCATATAAAGGTCCTTTATAGCCTAGTCACAAAATACAGATTCCGATGGGTAATTTTATGAAGAGAAATGATGAATACCGACGGCGATAGCAATCCGTAGTACGTAATACGGAATCCCGGATTCGTGCGTGTTTTTGATGGTGTACTCAATCTGATTGCCGGCCTGTTTAGTATTTTATAGCGTGTTTTGTCTATGCCATTCATGGCTCAATGCGAAGCCATTTCTTGTTCTTATACTGCCTTTATCAGTATTACTTAGGTTCACTTTAGCTGTTGGCGTTTACATAAGGTTTTGGTATCGTTAGAACTTGGCCTTTTTTAATGGTGACTGATGATGGTGACGAGAACTTTAATAGGAGTATTTATTACCTAATAGGTGAATCTAATTCGACCTTTTTGCCTAAAGTTTCTTTGTCTCCGTGCAAGTAAACTTTTTTTTTAGAGATATCGTCAAGTCTACCTCGTAAGGATAAAGACGTGATTTATGTGTGTGTACCTATGTACGAGTACGAATGTGTGGATGTTTATATTGTCAGGAGTCCCGTGTTTGTCGCCCTAGAAAAAAAATGAGCGACCTCCACGGTTTTGCGATCCACATAAGAGGAGTAAGAATTCACATATTGTATAATGTAACCTTGAATGCGTAGTTGAAACGTTAAAATCTAAAAAATCACAAAGCTCCAAAATATAACCTCTCTTATGATATTTTCCTTAAGACAATTTTTGAGTCTATATTCAAGAGCTATTCAAAATAAGACCTATAACTTGCAGAGGCAAGTTATTTGCTGAATCGAATATTGAGCTATTAATAACTTATTACAAGCTTTTATTTAACTTGCAATGTATGTATGTATGTATTTTTGTCCAGGTGGAATCTTGCAACTCAATTTTGGGGCAGATATCTTCAACCGATTGAGCTGAAATTTTGCATACTTATGTAAGTCAGGTGACAATACAATAATCTGTTAGTGGCATTCTGGTCAGGACCGTCTCCGCAGGAAGAAACTCTTCAACGGTTGGTCCCGATTGACTTGAAATTTGGTACACATGTTGAGACGGATGATAATGCAAGCAGAGTCACCAACAAGTACAGTTAGCAAAAAGTTTGTGTTCAAAATGTGATTTTTGATAAACTAGTTGTTAATCTAAATATACAAGCACAGACTACAGTTTTAGAAGAAAGCGATCTTAAATATGTACCACTTCTACTACTAAAGACGAATAAACTCGCTAGGTAGAGTCACCTACGCTATGGTTTAGCTATACATATGTACATTTACACGCAGCCGTTGGCAAAGCTTTTTATCAGAAAAAAGTACAACGAGAGTTTACGTAAACGGTAGACTTTACCAACAATTTAGCGCCAACCACGTTTCGCGTTCGCGCATCGAGTATTGTGTACGCAGAACATAACGCAAACGTAAACAAGTGCGAATGCGTTTGACGGCCAATAAATTAGAATGTATCTACGTCGATTACGAGTGGCATATGTAGGGGTGGCACGCGCCTAGATTACAACGTTTTTCATTTTATAAATAAACTAGCGACCCGCCCCGGCTTCGCACGGTATATTATGCATGTATTATACATATAAACCTTCCTCTTGAATCACTCTATCTATTAAAAAAACCCGCATCAAAATCCGTTGCGTAGTTTTAAAGATTTAAGCATACATAGGGACAGAGAAAGCGACTTTGTTTTATACTATGTGTGATAATAGTGATGATGTAGTGATAGTGATATAGTCTTCTTCTTCTTCTTATTTGTGGCGTATCAAGTCATTATAGCGACGACAACTTCGCCAATATCAAAGTAACAAAAATATAATTAAAAAATCTTGTGACAAAATGTCGGCAACGTTGTACGGTAATGGTCAGAGACCCCTCTCACCCCCCCTGTCGGGCTCAATGATATCCCTCAGAAACTGCCAGGAAAACATTAGCCCAGGGTGCACCGGACCAAGCACTGCTCTTTTACCCGGACGGATCCAAAACGAACCGCAGCTCTTGACCACACGCGGAGGTAGCCCGGCTCGCACCCCATAAATATATAGTCGACTAAGATTCAAAAGTGAGTTACAAGTTACAATACAAGTCAAACGTGAAGCCTTTCTTTTTGTCTGGTGTAGGAACTGTCATAAATAAGTGGTTAGTAAAGTAAGCGGTGGTATAGTCAACAGCAAAAGTAAGTGATCACTTTTATTCAATTGTGACAAGGCACAAGGTGCTTACTTTTGCTTTTCACTGTACTTGGTCGACTATACATGGTTTTGTAAAACTGTGTCGAACATCTAAAGTTCATTAGTTTGCCACTGTAAAATTTCACTGTCGTAGTCAGAGTGCCATGCCAAAAACCTTTTATGTTTGTTAAAAATTATAGCTTTCTGTGAAATTACATGTTAAATCATTATCTCTACGTTTACAACGCGACCGAGCTGAATTTGAGAGACCGAGAAGAACAAACCTACAACCGCCACATAAAAGCTAGTACAATCTTCACTCGAACTAAGCCTTCACAACAACACCATTAAACATTTTGACGCGTTTCGCCCTCAAACAAGGCATCATCAGAAAGTATTCCCAAAAGTAGGCAACCCTAGAGCGAAGGCGGGATTATCGCGGTCCACGGACGCTCCCCTTTCGGCCGTTGACCCCGCCTGCGACTGTCATAATAGAATGTTATTGTGAATCCTGCTTTAATAAAAAACTTGGAAAGTATCCGTGCTTTAAAAGGATGCAAAGATACTGGCAGGACTTGAACATATTGAAAAAAAAGTGGGTAGTTTATGGTTTCTTTTGTTTATTTTCTGATTAGTCATTGGCACGTTGAACAGTTGTGCTCACGATAGACTGTGTTCTTATAGCTTTGAGGATGGTATCGTACAGGGTTTGATTTAAGTGGAAGCACAGGAGCGTGGGTTTGCATTTAAACAAATACTATGTACGATTTAATTGCGTAACCATAGAGCTCTCTGTCTTAAACACGTGGTAGCAGAGTAGCAAGGTTCATCTTCTTCTAACTCATTGTTACTGATATAAGTTAGAGCAGATCAAAATGATGTTACTCCGCCCTGCTTTTGCATCACGTCTTTTCATGTTGGTCCGAGGGTTGTGAGTATCACCGGTTTTGATAGCTAAAATATCAGCATCCTATTCACTTCACATCTCTAATTTACGATAGTCATCTATTCTTTCCTCGAAAATTTGCAAAGGCAATCACATAAGTCGTTCGGTCAGACCCGAAACGTCGAACTTTATTTGTGGCCTCACTTTACTATAAATCTTCTCTGTATTCAGATTTACGACTCTATAAACATGCAATATCATCGTTTAAGTGTTCAGAATGAGGATGTTACTATATTTTTTTAATGATAAGATGACCCATACGGGACTTATATAGATTTTATGCCGCCTCTAAATCTTTATTGGAAACCCTTCGGGAACTATACGGATTTTTATTTTTATTTTCGTCATAATTTTACTTTCGTTTATTGGTTCAATAGGTTCTCTGTGTTGATTTTTTTTAACTTGCAGCTAGCTTTGGTATTATTTTGTCTTATCTGTATGTCTAAAAGTCTTCACCCTCTACACAAAAAGCAAATAATTGGGTCCAATTATATTTTCAGTGAATCCGAAATTGAAATATTTCACGCAAATGTGTTATGATAATATTGATAATCGATCAACGCGAATACCCCTCGAAACAGCAGGAGCTTGCTTCTAGGGTAAGAAATTACTGGCCGGTTGTAAAAAACGAACCTCCCGCCGAGCCTATTTGTTTGTAATGTTGGTAGACAATAGGTTATTATCAGTTTTACTGGATTCAATAAAACTTGACAAATTACTTTTTTTTATTTAAATTTCGAATGGTCTGGCAGTTTGGCAGTTCACCTATAGTATAATTACGATGAAAATTGTGCGTGTGTGAGGTTAGCCCAATACATCGATGGCGGTATTTTAATTTAAAAAAAGGACGCTGAATGAGTTACATAAATTCACTCAAACCAAAATGTTGCCACAAAATCTCAGTAGATATTTTTTTGAAGACCTAACATGTGATTCGGAACACAGAGAATAAAGAAAAAAACTAAGGTGAAAAAACTGTTAGTATTAGGACAGTACTAGCGAAAATGAATTATGAATTTCATAATTAGGTGACTCTATAGGTATTTTCCTCTTTGACTCCCATAAACACCAGCGCATTCGATCCCATTTCCGAGCGTAGGTAGGATGCAATTTAAACATCGCTCCTTGCTGAGTCACTCGCCATATCTAACCTAGAAATTATCCTACACCTGATTGTGTTGTGTGGGAACGCAATTACTATTACTAGGGATGTAATTTGTTTTATTTTGCTCTAGAAACGGCCTATAATTTTTACTTTTGCACGTAAATTATGGGGCGTTTAAAGCTTTTATTGTATGGAAACGAGTCGATAATTAAGCAGAACTAAGGGTTTAAAATGAGATTTTGTAGGAAAATTGTTGCGGTAAATTATTATTATCAAAGGGTAAAAAAAAACAGGCAGTTTGCGATGTATAACCCCATAGCATCGCCAGGTGGGTGTATCTCACTACGATCGAGTTATTATCGCGCATAAATCCATAATGATTGCCCGTCTCGCGAAGATAAGTGGCTATTACAAGTGATCGGTGTAAATGAGGTGCGTCACGACGAATTAGGCCTTGTTCGAGACCTAATGCGTTGGCAGTAAAGAGAGTGCCGGGAGTGGTAAAGGGCGTTGACCCGTATTGTCTTCCCTTGTAGGTTGGAAAATAATCATGATTAGGCATTTCATTTGAGCAATTGAATACTTTTGCCTAGACAGTCCGTGAGCTCTTAGCCATTCGGGTCTGTCTTGCCGTCTCACTCACTCCTATGGGTTTGATACTTGAATCGGCCGATGGTACCCGAAACCCAAGTCGCGTTCTACGAGCTCATGGACTGTACGTGTCCTGTAGTCTAAAGGGGAGGGGGGGGGGGGTGTCACGGAAACACGCCCCCTTCGTATTCTTACAAATGTCCATCCTTTTAACCCTCTGATTAAAATACTTTTTTAGACTCCCCACATAAAAGAGTAGAAACTAGACTGGAAGGTGGCCTCTTGCTATGTAATTGGGATATTTTTGACGTAAAGTGTTGTATCTGGCAATCATTTGAAAGGAAATAGTTAGTTCCTTATTCGTCTGTTATTGTACTCTTTTATGTGGGAGTCTATGTGGGCAACGTAGGAGGAAAACCATATTTGGAATGCTGCCTGTAAATTGGATCGAAGACACTAGAGGCAGCGTGGCCGAGTGGTCTAAGGCGCTGGTTTTAGGCACCAGTCCGAAAGGGCGTGGGTTCGAATCCCACCGCTGTCAAATTCTTTTTTAATCTTTTTAATTTTTTTTATGTTGTGGAACTAAAGTGTTTTTCTTTTTTTTTCAGGTACTGCAGATTTATTCTCATATAAACGGTCGCAGCCGAAGTGGGGAAGTCTTTTATGACTTTGCAAAAGACTTAAGTACTGGACAAGGTACTTGTGTGGTTGAGTTCCACGAACAAAAATATGGCCGTTCATGTTTAAGGCGAAGGCCTAGGTTCTTAAACAGCTTCTTTTTTAATGCCTATTTCGTGGTCGGATTAACCCGAGATTTGGTAGGTAGGTACTTTAAATAATTATTAATTTGTTGGTATTTGATTGTTTGATTATGTTTTACCTATTGTTTTTTTTTTATAATTGAAAGTATGTCATTTGTAAGTATTGTTAAAAATTATTAGAATAAAAAATCTATATCAAGATCGTAAAAGAAGTTGATCGATTGCTTGATAGAGATGACATTAAAATTGTCAGCAAAAATTGTAATTTTTTTACATATTTCACAAACTTGTCCGTTGAAAAGATGCCAAAATCGTCACTGTGCGAAAGACACGAAAATGCTAATAATGATTTCGTTCCCAGCAGTAAATGCGTTGGAAACCGACTTAAACCTAACATACAAAAGTTAAGTAGACTTTAATTATTGTAAATAAATAGATTTAATTGAAAAAAAATACTCTATGCAAAGTTGCTTGCGGCGCGTTCTTAATCTATGATGGTCTTTCCGAATGTGATCATGGATTAAAAAAAAGACATGTAAAAGAGCCCTTGGGCGTCCTATTTGCAAAATAAATTTTGATTTTGATTTTGAAATGGTTCGGCTGTACTTATCGAGCGAGACGTCGCCGTAATGTCCTAGTCGGTTAAAGCCGTTAAGCCCCTGACGTCGCCTTAACTCAAGTGTTCGAACACAATTTAAAATTTACACCGGCCCGTGTGAGAAGATGCGTATCTGAAGTGCGTTTTATTTTTGCATTCTTTGCGTTTTTCGAGTGGATGAATTTCAATTTGGCGGTTGAAGTCATTGTTTCACGCCTGTTGGGTATACGAGTGTTGATTCAGAAGGCTCAGAAGCTGGTGGGTAGAGGTATGAAGTACAAATTATACCGACGCCTCTACTGGGGTTAGGCGGCGCTCACTTACTCCCTTATAACTCCCTTATATTACTTACTCATTTGTACCTCGCTCTTGACTTTATGATGTGAATTTATAGTGCCTTTAGTTACGAAGTGGTTTAGTGGGTGAGGAAAATTCCTAAGGATGTTTTCACACGGACCCTTTGCGGGCTTATCGGATTTGAAGTCGAATCGGATTGTTTGTATGGGACGTGCTTTTACGAGACCCGTTGGACTTACATGTGTATGGTGTAAGACGATTTCCCATGTTGTGTTGAGTTCGGTGACTTCCACTTTGATTGCTGTTGTAGGTCAATGACACGGTGTGTCACGTTTTATGCCAGAACACACACAAATCACGTCTTTATCCCTTACGGGGTAGACAGAGCTTAAGGGAACAAAACCTACAGGCCTTTGTGATTTGTGTGTGTATGATAAACGTGATCATAATACAATCAACTGCATCAAAATATAGCTCGTTAAATCTGTATTTTGTGAAACTCACAAGAATGACAATGGAGTAAAAACCAATAAGAATAATGATAGTATTGGGACCAAAATCCTTTCTCACGCCTTATTCTGTTTTAAAGCAACTTTAACAGCCCTATTAAAGGCGACTATTAAAATAGGTTTTCTCTCACGGTGAAGTTTCCCAATGATCTAAACGTTTTGTATGCTGACTGCGACTGCCGTATCAGTCAGCTGCAGCCGAATACAAAGAATTCGTAGTGCGTGCCGCGCTAAGCTGAGGAAATACTCATTATTTAGGTGACACACTGGTGTAAAGTTCTGCCAACAGCGGTCTGTATGAACCGCAGTCCGCCTGTTGCTGGCACCTTGGTGTAAGGCCTTGACTCTAGACCAGATTTAGGGACCACGTACAGCGATAATAATTGCATAGCCCCAGCAATATGAGGTGTCACGTTTTCTCACAACGCTTATTCGTAAGACAGAGATAGATGAGTCAACTGTAGTCGAATATTTGCACAATTCGTAGTGCACACGACTATTTTCTTTCACATGCTTACCACTACAAAAACTTAAGCTTTTGTCTCAAAGTGCGTGAATACTGCAGCTTTGATATGAAATACGTGTTTAATTTTTTTTCTTTATTGTACTTTTCTCGATGATCTGCAACTGACTGGTACAACAGTCTCAAGTGCTTAGCTGTTACACACTTCCATGCTACTCCTGCTTAAAATATATAAGCAGAACACGTCTTTCATGATAAAGAATATTAAAAGAAAGAAAGAAGACGTTTATTCTCTTTTAAAAAGACACACTAATAGAGCATACGCTCACACAATTGTACAGAAATGAAACATAGCAGCAGACTTCAAAATAGATCATCAATGTAATTAGTGTCTTCGCAATTAAAGCATTAAGCTGAGGCGTTAGATACCTGTTAAATATCGGTGTTGATGATCGAATTTATAAACATACATTGTATTTACTTCAATGTTATTCAACCTTACTTCCGTTAAATGTCATAAGTTTCATGTGTACATTGGATCTTACTAGCTAATAAATTTCTCAACATGAAACCCTGTAGCAGGGCACTGCAACATACTTAACCAATGCTGTCAATGCTCCTCATTTTGAACGACAGTATTTTCAATACACAGCTATGGAAATACGTCTCATTACGAGTCGTATATAGCGAGTGTGCCGGTCACGTTCGCGTCCCATTAATACTTGTAACAAACTTGTGTGGATGCACTGTAAACACCCGAACTCACAATGTGGAGGACTGTAAGTGCCTTAGTCTTTTGACTTTTTCAATTGGCTTTTGAAAGCCAACGAAAATAAATAACCTGCTCATACGTTGCTTAAGTTTAGGTATACAGTTCGTTTCTTGGAACGTGCTTTTGCTTGGAACTTAATAAATCTTAATTAATCGGATAAAATCGTAGAGTTGTGACAATATTGTTCGAATGAAAACGGAATCTAGTACCTAAAAGTAGAAAATACTTAAAACAGAATCATGTACATATCATATCCCCTTAAATAGGTTATAGAAATGAACTGACCTAACCACCTTGCTAATTGCAACAGATACTTTTTAATAGTTCAACTTTTCACGCAAACTCTCACCCCCTTATTCATAAACGCTCTATAGGCTTCTGCTAACTTAGCAATCGTTTGTCCTTATCTGTGAAAGGTGAATGTCAAAGAGACAGATAAAGACAAACGATTGCTAAGTTAACAGAAGCCTGCAGAGCGTTTATGAATAAGGGGGTATACATACACACTTACATAAATCACGTCTTTATTTATGGGGGACACAGAGCTTAGGCTCTTACCCTAGGGTAACAAGACCTAAAGGCCACATTTAGCATGATTGCTTTAAGGCTATGCGTGCATTAAACAGTTTGCTTGTCGCTTAAACGGGACTCAGTTACTCTACATACTCGTATGTATGCTAGCCTAGTTGTATGAAATTTGAATCTCGTGTGAATGCGTGCATTGCCCGATGGATGATATAACCAGATGCCCAATGAACTTTATAATTATAACACGTGGTGTTTTGTTTATTTTTATTCCAAAATAGACGTAGCAGTTAAACTAATTTACTGTAATGCTTATTTCATTTGTGTTTATCAGTGATATTGATATGCTTTTATCAGTATTAACTTCTGTTGTGTTGTGTTCTTCAGATAAACGTAATAATCTTTGATATGGTAAGGTGCATTGGGGTAAATTCGAAATTGGGGGAATTTCGAACATCGTGGATATCCACTAAACGGAAAACCATTCCAGAATTTGGCAACGCTTATCTAGAAGTCAAAGGCATTGGAACTTCTAGGTAAGCGTTACTAGATTATGCAATTGTTCCCTGTTTAGTGGATATCCACGAGTTTCGAAATTCCCCCTATATTGAATTTACCCCAATACACTATACAGTGACTATATTGCACATAACCAAATAAACCTGATTTTTTAGAGGAAAACTTAACACGAAAGTCGAAATATGTGCGGAGAGTAATCAAATAACTTAACGAGTGTTTGTTTCACTTTCATCAATTTAATATATTTTGTTGAAAAGACGTAGATCGTAGACGGACGGTTCAAACTTTTTCTACTCTTATGAATAACTTGTTAAATAGAAGATATTCTCTAGAAACCAGGGAAAGAACAATAATCTTAAAATAATAAAACTTTCTCATCAAAGCTCTCTTGAGAAAGCTAACACTAAGTAAGTATCCAAGCTTTCATTGTACGCATATTAAAATTAAAACTTCAATTTGTTTTGTAAACCAGAATTAAAGAATGAATTCACCTTTGTCGAAGGCAGAAGAAAATATTTGTTTTCAGATTGATCTTTTCTTTTTTTTTACATTGTCGAAATGCCAGACGCAGAATCTCTTTGGCATTTGGCAGAAATATTTCTTGAGGATCATAGAGGTGCACTACGAAGGAATTTTTCGAAGTTGCCACAAATAGCGAATTCGGGAGGATTGGATGTTTTCGATTGAAAGTAGCCCTTTGTCAGCATTGGAACTTTTCAATTAGAGGCTTCAAATTCTTATTCACTATACTTCATTTTTTTAGCATTAAAAAAACGTAAACAATCAACATGTCAAGTCTTTTTATTGAAAAACAGTATTAGAAAACAAATAACAGCCATTAGCAATTTAAAATCCCTGGAACATTGTGATTTGTTTTGTTATGGTTTTATGTTTTCCAGTTACAGATTTTTAAAAAGTGTTTTTCGATAAAAATACAGCAAAAAAGGGGAGCGTTAACAGATATTTCCGCAATTTTTCCACTTTTTTTCATAAATCAAATGGCAATTTATAGGATAACTTATAACGACATGAAAAAGGCTATCGTTCCCCGAATGTATTTAGTACCACCACATTACTTATCGGACGGTGTATATCGAATCATAGACAATAAACATGTCGCGTTTGACGTTTATTCTCGACAAACAACGGCTATAATGTTTTTCTTACCGTTCCCACTTGGCAGTATATTCCCATTTCCTCTGGAAGGAATGTCGGTGTGGTCGGATGTGTCGTAAAAATAATATCCATTATTATAATTGGGACGTACCACACGTGTGTTTGCCTTGCTGACTGAGATAGTTCTTTTTCCGTCGTTTTTAATGGGATTCTTTACAAGGAGTCCAATATTCCTGAATATTTATTTTCAACAATTGGTTGGGTTGGTTGATTAACATACATAGATACATACATACCGTCATGCCTTTTTCCCGTAGGGGTAGGCCGAGACTACTTTGTTCCACTTACTACGATCCTGACATACCTCTTTCGCTTCAACCACATTCATGAATCTCTTCAATTCAATTCAATGTTTGGGAATATGGCTCCAAACTTTTGATGATTCTGCCAATGTCGAGGTCTCTTCATACATGCTCGTTGGATTCGGGTACATATTGCACATAATATATGAACGTCAAATTGAAGTTGACGGTTCGAGTAGCAGAATGATTCTGCCAGAATCAGATTTTCTCGAGTATTCTGCTGTTATCAGTTAGATTTTCAATCACGTAAACCTAAATACCATTCAGCAGAGTTTCGTTTTGCAACGCAGTTATTTTAACGGCATTTGTTGTGCAATGGCAAAACTATTATTTAGGCAACTGACATTTTCAAACTGTTACCTTTTGGCTACTTCACATAATGCACATGAAAAAAATGATGTGAAACAAGCTGACTTAGGTCAGATTCTCAATTGCCTCCTTGATTTGAACAAGGCTATGATTGTCCTAAGTTAGGAACACGAAAGGACCAATGACACTGCCTTGAGGTACACTAACTTCTATCTAGTAGGATTAGAAGTTTGTTACAGGATATCCCGTTCTTTTACACACACGAGCCGCATAATTCCAACAGAACTTGATTACCGAGTAGTCCTCACAAGTGTTAATACTAAAGTACTAAATTGGAAGTGTAAACCGAAAGGCTGCCATTAGGCTGTAAAAGCATAAAACACGAATTAGCTTAATTAAATGTTGCCATAAATTATACAGCGCAATTAGCGAATACCTCGAACCTGTTGGAGAAGCAGTTATTATTTATATCAGAAATATGTAACACCCAGTTAATAACGATATTTAGGAAGAGTTTATAATTACGGGCCATCAAGCTGTTAACTTGGGGTGTAACGGGATTTCAATGTAAAAAATCGTGTATCCGCCGTCGTATTCTGTTGCATATGTGGTGTTGGGTTAAAATTACAATAGGTTGGTAGTTATTTAACTTTATTAAGTGATATTATTTACTCGTATTACCCATATGACATTTATCACGTGAAACACCGCAGTTGCTATCAATCATGTTAATTACTAAGACCTCCGAAAATCTGAGTTCTCATCAGTGACGCCTACATCAATATGCCTAAATGTTACTCTTATTTTCATTCCATCAATTCGTTTTCCGTCAGATCATTCATTGAAATTCATACCAATCAACTCCGGTTATTTCAAATTGTCTGATAATTGATTGTAATTAGTGAGGCGTGCCTTACCCTAAATTGATCAACCCCTATCAATTGAGCGTTAAATATGTAAATAACTTTGACGAAAATAGCGCAAACCCTGCGAGGGTGACCATTAATTACAACGTTACTAACATAAACATATTGTGTTCGTTTAACTTAATTACAATCCTCGAAACGCACTCGTGAAATTGAACATTGTGGTCGTAATTTCTCAATAGATCTTGTTGACTGTTGTATACATATTTGAGTGATTCTTCCCGTAGGATTTTACTATCAGCTCGTGTCGGTCTACTGTTGGACGTAGGCATCTTCCATAATTTGTGAAACGAATCATTTTGCTCTTCTCGAGAGATGGCGCTGACATGATAATGCTTCTAATTTTTTAACAAGAATGCATTGAAATCTGCGTACTTATTGTAGATAAAGGTCACAATGTCAAACACGTTTTTGGTTCAAGAGTTCGACGATTTAATTTTAATTATCCTTGTCTGTTTCCCCATTTTTTTATTTTTCTAATATTTCTACGTAAAGACGACACAAGACGACGTTCATTTGATATGATCTCTAGTGAATCGATTCTTATCCCCGGTAAGTAATAGCCCCACGTGAAATAAGACGCGGCCGTGGGCGGTTATTTATCTACGTAAGTTTATGAGCTAGGCTGCAGAGGAAAGATCTAGAAGACGTCATGAACAGAAAAATAAACTTGCGCTTGGCGATTCGTTGTCTGTTCTTATTCAATCTCAAATACCTCAACAACCCAGATTATATTCGCTATTGTTTCAAGCAATATGGAATAAGTTTTAAAACAAGAAATGGTAATAAACGTTACTAGTTTTGAGCTCAACCCTTCTTAATTACTGTTGTCTTGTCTTGTACAATCCGTGATCTGAGAATGCCATTTGGTTTTCGGGTACCATCGGCCGATTCAAGTAACTAACCCATAAGAGTGAGTAAGACAGCAAGACAAACCCAAATTACATTCTAAGAGCTCACGGACTGTACGAATACTGTATTCAATCGCTTCACTTATCTTCTGCAGCGTATTTTAAACAACCCATGAAGTGATTCCGTCTCTATTTATTACTACGAAACAGGCAGAGACGTCATCATAAATGAGTGGCACTTAAAATAACTGGAACTTAACAGAGAGTGGTGAAACAAACCCTTAATCTACTACTAAATCATAGCCTACAGTTACTTAACACTCATACAGCTCCTGCCTTGTCCTAATGTTATTGACTGTTCATACAAGCCCAAATAATCGTTAAAACGAATTTTAACTGCATCGGTTACTTTAATTACCAAAAGCTCGTCCCCCTACTTCCGTAACCCTATCCCGTAGCAATTACCGTCGAGGTGAATGGATAGAATTACCAGTGAGCAGCGCAACGCGCGATATTTTGATACATTGCGTGTTTCGCCAGTTACCTGATGCGTGGTAGCGGAGTTAAACGCGTAATGAACAGATAACTTGCCCCCCGTATCGCCAGTCGCGCATGGTAGCGGCCGGGCCTTTACAGTTTTTTGTATCGGACGTGCCCATGTTGTTACTTTTGCGTATTATAAGGAAATATTGAAATCTTTGGTCTCTAGAAGAAAATAATTTATTACCAAAAACTTCTCATTAAACAAAGAAGGATGGTCGAAGCGAGAGATATGGAGATATTGACGGTCACTGGCAGTTATTCAGTAAACCTGCACAGTCGATTTCGATTTCGTAACGTAATTGATTTGTATTATTTAATTTTATTTTATTTACTCTTGACAATTTCAATCTAAATTCTTCTAATTTGACAATGTAGAATTTATGATGTATTTTTTATTGAATGAATAAATAATCTAATCGAATCTAGTCTAAATATCCGTACTCATACTTTTTGCCTACAGGACAATAGGTACTGCTGTTGAGAACAATACTAAATGATAAATAAGATTGAATTTTGTTACTGTATTTCTTCATGCGTGGCTAAAAATAATCAATATATCCCTTGAATCAATAAATGTTTTTCTCATTAAAGAAGCTACTGAATACGGTGATCAGATCTCTTCATAAAAGTACCTACTTATAGAAGTTTTTCAAATTTATTTCTGCTCCATCAGCTTTTAGATCAAAACTAGATCAAACTTCATCAATTTTTTCTTTCGCCCGACATGTTAAACCGTCACATACACACTCGTACATACATACCATCACGCCTTTTTCCCTTTGTTCCACTTGCTACGATCCTGACGTACCTCTTTCACTTCATCTACATTCATCAATCTCTTCATGCTCGTCGGTTTCGGGTACTTCTGACCTGACTTTTTTCAAAACGTCTCCTATTTGGTCCCGGAACGTCTGTCTAGGCCTTTCCCTCACCGTCACGAGCTGCCGATAATAGTGCAGCATTGATAACGCATTATCATTCCTTAATCCACCTGACCTACTACAAATGTTTTTGAGTCCGCTTCAAAGGTATGCCAAGTTATTTTCCAAGATATGATAACTATGGCTCAATCAATCAAGCACTGATAAAAGTACATATGACGCAGAGACCTAGCAGACTCGTTGGCAGCGTTATTTATCAGTTTGTACTTATTGCTGTGTCTACTAACTTAGCTTTTACATACATACTGTCACGCCTCTTTCCCATAGGAGCAGGCAGAGACTACTTTGTTCCACTTGCTACGATTTTGACATACCTCTTTCGCTTCATCCACATTCATCAATCTCTTCATACATGCTCGTCGGTTCGGGTACTCCTGACTTGCCCTTTTTTCAAAACGTCTCCTATTTGGTTCCAGAATGTCCGTCTAGGCCTTCCCCTTGCAACGCAACCATTCACACTCCCTATATTCTGATTAGTTATACATGTAGAAATAATTGCTTAGTTCACATAATCAAACCAAAACAAGTCACGCGGTCTTCCGCCATTTCCACCTTGTTTCTTATGAGTGCTCAGATATTTACTTCGTTACATCGTAACAGTAAGTATTTATATGTATTAAGTAAGTATTTATATGTATAATATAATTAAAATAAAAGCACTTACTGCGGTTTAAAGGAAACCCTCATGCTAATAAATAACCTTTTTAAATTACGGCCAACTCTCCCCAAAACAAAGGATATGGACCAGATAAACAAAACACACTCTTTGCCTACTCAATTAGCATAAAAGGGCAGCGACATGCAATTACCGCGCAAAAAAGACTTTTCCAAAGGTTCTTTGCAGAACGGATGTTTAAATGGGATCTACATCTCTTACTCTATTTGTGTGAAAATGTGTTAATTAAAATAACTTGCATAACACTGTTTAGCATCATTTGTTTAGTTGTCACAATTTTTAAATACATTATTTTTTAATATTATTGATTAGTTTCAGTGTTTCTTAACCTTTTTCAGTCACAGAGCCCTAGGAAAAGTAGCACAATTTTTAAGGACCCCTAATTAAAAAATAAATCGCGCGTAGCTGTTGCGAGACTTTCGGTGGTATTTATTTATAGCTGTCAAGTGGTTCAAGTATGAGACTGCGGACCCCCAGGGGTCCACCGACCACAGGTTAAGAAAAACCGGTTTAGTACAATCAACATCAGAAGTTGATAAACATTTGAAGAGCTCAAAATGCTCTACATTTATTTATTTATTCATTGAAATACAGCCTTACAGCACAAGATAACACCAAAACACTTACACGATAAATTACTAAATAACAACAGAAATCAATACATGTCAAAAAGAAAAATCATACGTAGCCTCTTATTCCCTTGGCGATCGAGTCTGTAGCAACTTCTGATGCAGACTGTTCTACAAAATGGGATGACTTCGAATTTCCGGGGCGTTTTCAAAAAAGTTATGAGTTGAATTCGAGTACACATTTTTCTTCCCATTTGCATCTTCCAGTCGGTGTCATCTTCTTTACACTATTATTTTTCAGATCCATAAGCAGAAATACATTGCAAGTTGAACAAAACTTGTAAAAATAATATTTGCACATTTTGCAAACTTTATCATGACAACAGCTGTCGCAGAATTGAATTAAATACCTTTCCCACCAATTTGCCTGACACTGGCACCATTTTCAACCTAAGACCAAATTAAAAATGTCTCCTCGGACTGCGCAAACGAAAAAAAAGAATTGAGAAGAATCCTTAATTGTGGCTCGATCACTTCGGTTTTATAATAAAGTAAATTAACGATTTTAAAGACCATTAGTTCCACTCTAAAGTTTCGATAAACATGGCCTCTTGATCGACGTTAATGATAAAAGCATCTTTTCTTTAGTAAAGTTGTCGTTTGTCTCTCATCTCACAAAAAAACTGAAAAACTTGAGGTGCAAACTCGGATTCGACCCTCTTGAGAGGCCATAATACTCTCTGCTTGAGAGGCCATAAGCAAAACAAACTAGGTTACCACGGCTTGTAATTCTACCCAATCCCTAACAGTACCTATCTCTACATAAGCGTCATCTGCAAAGGCCGTGGGTGGGTTTCAAAGTTACAAACAATGTAAGTTTCCATATCGATATGAACCGCGCTGGCCCTAGCCCTAACACGAAGACAGACAAAATGATACACACGATAACACAGGAAATCTAAACGTAGGCTGACAAGGGCCCATGTCGGCTGAAGAACGAACCGCCTGTGCACTTTGAAAATAACTGCGCGGCTATAGATTGCTTTAGAGAAGTGTTTCTTAGCCCCTGCTGTGCAGGGCGGTGTCATATCTAAAACATCTAAATAATAAATGCTACTAAACAATATTTTTAGAAACATATTATGAAATAGTTTCGTAATTACTTAGCGCGGCATTTTTATAAATTGCGCTCCTTATAAATTGTGCTCAATTTGACAAGGGTAAATTGGTGAAATAGTTACGAAAGACTACGTTCGAGGACTAGCCATTCCTAAACCCTTAATATATTTCTTTCTTGTGACAACCGTCTCGAACGCCTTCGTGTTACATTTTCAAAAAGTATGAGAATGGTTGGCAATTAGTTACGCGCTGCTAAAGCCATAGGTAGCTAATTTGCCAATGGTAACGTCTGACCTTGCGTTTTCTTGACTAATAAAAATCAGGGCCCTATTGGTACTGTTAAAAATCTATGGCTTGTGTCGTAGCAACAGTTTTGTTTGAAATAGACAGTGTCACTTAATGAAAATAAAGTCGTACAAGTATGCACATAATATATAATCAGAGTTTCCTTAAAATAATAGGTTAGAGTCCATCAAATAGCATTTACTAGAGCCCTAATTGGTTCTTAAGATACTAACAACATTACCATTGTATAACGTCTTATACAAAACTTAACATCCACTAATATTTAAAATCAAAGACGCTTGTGCTAATGCAGATAGATTTTACATTTAATAAAATAATAAGCAAAACTAAACTGCGTATAATAAATGGACTGCGTCTTTTATTGCAGAGTGCGTCGGCTGTTCGCACTGTATTTTGCCATCTTAGGGCGTAGGAGTCATGCTACAGGAACCGAGTACGATTGTTTAGATTAAATGCAGCCTAGATAAACGATACTGACTGTAATATGAACAATAAATACGGCAAAATAACGTCATATACGCATTTACAGTAATATAGTATCACTCTTCTACCGACAAAACTTTATGCTATTATTAAAAATGTCGCTCAAGTAAATATTTGTAGCCGAAGTATGCCTGACAGGTATCAGATCAAACCGTGGACCTTTATCAAGGTATGCTAGAATGGATACCCAAAAGAACTGTTGCTTAGAGTAAAACACGAACCGTTCCATTTAAAATTCGAACAGTAGCCTGAATCCTCTTCACTGGCGCGCGGTGCAACGTCCTCGAAAATTACCGGTTTTTATTGGCTAATTAACTGATTGCGAAGAATCGGACCTGAAGCTCTTAAGCGTATCTTTTTTTGGAGTGGTATCTTCAAGATTTACATTAAACAATAAGAATAGCCAGTCAAGTAAAGACCAATTTACACTGCGTCTCGCTATGTGCCTAGAGTTTCATAGACACAAATTCTACCTAATTTCGTCAAGCACAAAGAGTTTCAACGAACAAAAAATTTACCTAGCTACTTTTATAAAAACATATATATATCACACAGGCTTGGTTTTAAAAAGTTTCTAAATCGAGGTACGCACCTGCGTACAAGGCGTAGTTTAAGCTGACCTCAGTTTGCGGTTCATAGCACTGTGTGAGTATTAACCTTTTATTCGGTCTGAGAAACAAGTGTGTGAAAACCAGCAGTTCTGCTAAGTCTCTCTCCTGTTCCTTACTTTTTTATTATTTTAAAATGTTATCTTTACAACCTGAGGATTTGTGACTAGATATCCTTTAATTTATTTATTCCACACCCTCTTATTATTTAACTTAACTTTTTATCAACTTCTGATGCTGACTGTACCCAGACAAATGTGGAAGCTCGTGGGAAATACGTTAAGATATTCTTCGCGAGCTACGTATAAAGATAGTAGAGACAGCAAATAGTAGCTCTACTTTAAGTAAAGTTAGTGTTTTTCAAGCCAATAATTCACTGTATTCTCCGATCTTTTATCCCTACTTTTCATAACTAGATATAATCATAAGAATAAGCAAGGGCGGATCCACCGTTGTGGGCACGATGGGCATGCCCACAACCTTAATAGACTTGTGACGTCACACTTTTACTTGCATGATTGTTAATGAACATGTTCATGCTCCGACTCGTACTTAGCCGATTTTCTAGTAGCTGTGACCACAACCTTTTTTGAGGGCTGGATCCGCGCTTGAGAATAAGACGTGATAATTATAATGTACAAGATGCAATGCAAATACCTAATGCAAATACTTCTTTTACGGCACCGCTTCAAAAGGCTCCAATAACTCACAGGCCCAAAAGTAACAGAAAACCGAAAGAATTCTCATCAGAAAGCCTTTAATTTGATAATAATAACGAGCGAATCCCAATAACCGGTCGACCTTGAGCGTCGACCTTCCCAGAACCCAGAAAACAACCAAAACCAAAGGGATTGACGGCTCTGATATCCCCACTAGCCTTAGAGCGAGGCGACCGGAGGTGTCATACGCACTCCCAAACAAAGAAACGGACATTGGGGGCGATATTATACCTAATAGACCGCGATCAGGGGACCGATTTTTAAAATCACCACTTGATAATGGTAAAAAACTCAAATCATCTTTTTTACTATTTCACAAGATTAATGAGAGCTGTCATTTTACTATAGGCTTGTATTCAAACATAAGCATGATTTTTCACCGCTTTCGAGTAGTATTTTCACATACGCGCTTTCAAAAATCGGGCACCAAAATAAAATTGAAACATCTGTCATTTCATATACATTTTGACGTAAACATTATAGAATAACTGTCGGTTCCAATCCTATTCTCATTACAGTTCAATAATACATGCAGACAGCCAAATTGACAAAGGCTTACTTGAATTTTAACACGTATAACCTAAGTACGATATTTGTGTATTTATAAGAGTACTAGTTTTTGCCCGCGACTCCATCTGCGTGAAAACTATCCAGTCTTTCTCGGGGACAGAAATTATCTCTATACAAAACTCCAACTAAATCCGTTCAGCAGTTTGCGTGAAAAGATAACAGACAGAGAGACACTTTCGCATTTGTAGTATTAGTTATATTAGATTCAATATTGGGCCATCAGGCCCGTCGTTGTCTATGTGAAGTTGGCATATCAAGTGCCAGCATATCAAGAAAAAAATGGAGTTCTGTTCGCATGCAGCATAGTTCTGTAGTTCCTGATACTTTTTAGAAATAGTTCTGGTCATTTTCCTCGAAAATTTTAATTTCAATTTTTGACATAATGATATGCTAACTTCCACATGAAAAGTCCAGCATATCACAAACAAATTAAAGTTCTAGTGGCACTATACATAGTTCTATAGTTCCTGATACATTTAAGAAATAGTTCTGGTGATATTCCTCGAAAAAATTTAATTTCAATTTTTGACATAATGATATGCTATCTTCCACATAAAAAGTTCAGCATATCACAAACAAATTGAATTTCTAGTGGCACTATACATAGTTCTATAGTTCCTGATACTTTTTAGAAATAGTTCTGGTGATTTTCCTCGAAAATTTTGAATTTCAATTTTTGACATAATGATATGCTAACTTCCTCATAAAAAGTCCAGCATATCACAAACAAATTGAATTTCTAGTGGCAATATACATAGGTCTATAGTTCCTGATACATTTTAGAAAGAGTTCTGCCGATTTTCGCTAAAAAAACAGAATGATATGCTAACTTCCATGATGATATGCTGTGCTATCGAAAAGAGTTCCAAGCTCGTTTATGATATCAAATGGTAAATACAGTGTAGTATTAAATAGTTCTGAAGAGTTCTGGTGTAAATATCACTTTAAAAAAAATACTTTTGTCGAAGATGATATGCTAATTTCCATGATGATATGCTGTGGGTTTGAAGAGAGTTCTGAGCCCGTTTATGGTCTCAAATGATGGATATGGTGTAGTAGTAAATAGTTCTAAGGAGTTCTGGCGTTAATATCGCTTCAAACAATTTTAAGAATCATTTTTCCAAAATGCTATGCTAACTTCCATGTTGATATGCTGTGGTTTCGAAGAGAGTTCTGAGCCCGTTTACGGTCTCAAATGATGGATATGGTGTAGTAGTAAATAGTTCTGAGGAGTTCTGGCGTAAAAACCGCTTTTAAAAAAAAATATTTATTTTGGTCAAAGATGATATGCTAACTTCCGTGACGATATGCTGCAGTATTAAAGAGAGTTCTGAGCCCGATTATGGTCTCAAATGATGGATATAGTGTAGTAGTAAATAGTTCTGAGCAGTTCTGGCCTTAATATCGCTTCAAATCATTTTAAGGAATATTTTTCGAAAATGATATGCTAACTTCCATGTTGATATGCTGTGGTTTTAAAGAGAGTTCTGAGCCCGTTTGTGGTCTCAAAAGATGGAAGTGCTGTAGTAGTCAATAGTTCTGAGGAGTTCTGGTGTTAATATCGCTTTTAAAAAATGTAGTTATTTTGGTCAAAAATGATATGCCAACTTCCTTGATGATATGCTGTGATTTTGAAGAGAGTTCTGAACCCGTTCATGGTCTCAAAGGATGGATATGGTGCAGTAGTAAATAGTTCTGAGGAGTTCTGGTGTTAAAATCGCTTTAAAAAAATGTAGAGTTATTTTGGTCAAAAACGATATGCCAACTTCCATGTTGATATGCTGTGGTTTTGAAGAGAGTTCTGAGCCCGTTTGTGGTCTCCAAAGATGGATATGGTGTAGTAGTAAATAGTTCTGAGGAGTTCTGGCGTTAATATCGCTTCAAATCATTTTAAGAAATATTTTTCGAAAATGATATGCTAACTTCCATGTTGATATGCTGTGGTTTCGAAGAGAGTTCTGAGCCCGTTTACGGTCTCAAATGATGGATATGGTGTAGTAGTAAATAGTTCTGAGGAGTTCTGGCGTTAAAATCAATTTAAAAAAAAAAAATATTTTGGTCAAAGATTATATGCTAACTTCCGTTATGATATGCTGTGGTATTAAAGAGAGTTCTGAGCCCGATTATGGTCTCAAATGATGGATATAGTGTAGTAGTAAATAGTTCTGAGGAGTTCTGGCGTAAAAACCGCTTTTAAAATTAATATTTATTTTGGTCAAAGATGATAATTATGCTAACTTCCGTGACGATATGCTGCAGTATTAAAGAGAGTTCTGAGCCCGATTATGGTCTCAAATGATGGATATAGTGTAGTAGTAAATAGTTCTGAGCAGTTCTGGCCTTAATATCGCTTCAAATCATTTTAAGGAATATTTTTCGAAAATGATATGCTAACTTCCATGTTGATATGCTGAGGTTTTGAAGAGAGTTCTGAGCCCGTTTATGGTCTTAAAAGATGGATATGGTGTAGTAGTAAATAGTTCTGAGGAGTTCTGGCGTTAATATCGCTTCAAATCATTTTAAGAAATATTTTTCGAAAATGATATGCTAACTTCCATGTTGATATGCTGTGGTTTCGAAGAGAGTTCTGAGCCCGTTTACGGTCTCAAATGATGGATATGGTGTAGTAGTAAATAGTTCTGAGGAGTTCTGGCGTTAAAATTAATTTAAAAAAAAAAAAAATATTTTGGTCAAAGATGATATGCTAACTTCCGTTATGATATGCTGTGGTATTAAAGAGAGTTCTGAGCCCGATTATGGTCTCAAATGATGGATATGGTGTAGTAGTAAATAGTTTTAAGGAGTTCTGGCGTTAATATCGCTTCAAATCATTTTAAGGAATATTTTTCGAAAATGATATGCTAACTTCCATGTTGATATGCTGTGGTTTCGAAGAGAGTTCTGAGCCCGTTTACGGTCTCAAATGATGGTTATGGTGTAGTAGTAAATAGTTCTGAGGAGTTCTGGTCTTAATATCGCTTCAAATAATTTTAAGGAATATTTTTCAAAAATGATATGCTAACTTCCATGTTGATATGCTGAGGTTTTGAAGAGAGTTCTGAGCCCGTTTATGGTCTTAAAAGATGGATATGGTGTAGTAGTAAATAGTTCTGAGGAGTTCTGGCGTTAATATCGCTTCAAATCATTTTAAGAAATATTTTTCGAAAATGATATGCTAACTTCCATGTTGATATGCTGTGGTTTCGAAGAGAGTTCTGAGCCCGTTTACGGTCTCAAATGATGGATATGGTGTAGTAGTAAATAGTTCTGAGGAGTTCTGGCGTAAAAACCGCTTTTAAAAAAAAATATTTATTTTGGTCAAAGATAATTTGCTAACTTCCGTAACGATATGCTGCAGTATTAAAGAGAGTTCTGAGCCCGATTATGGTCTCAAATGATGGATATAGTGTAGTAGTAAATAGTTCTGAGCAGTTCTGGCCTTAATATCGCTTCAAATCATTTTAAGGAATATTTTTCGAAAATGATATGCTAACTTCCATGTTGATATGCTGAGGTTTTGAAGAGAGTTCTGAGCCCGTTTATGGTCTTAAAAGATGGATATGGTGTAGTAGTAAATAGTTCTGAGGAGTTCTGGCGTTAATATCGCTTCAAATCATTTTAAGAAATATTTTTCGAAAATGATATGCTAACTTCCATGTTGATATGCTGTGGTTTCGAAGAGAGTTCTGAGCCCGTTTACGGTCTCAAATGATGGATATGGTGTAGTAGTAAATAGTTCTGAGGAGTTCTGGCGTTAAAATCAATTAAAAAAAAATATATATTTTGGTCAAAGATTATATATTAACTTCCGTTATGATATGCTGTGGTATTAAAGAGAGTTCTGAGCCCGATTATGGTCTCAAATGATGGATATGGTGTAGTAGTAAATAGTTCTAAGGAGTTCTGGCGTTAATATCGCTTCAAATCATTTTAAGGAATATTTTTCGAAAATGATATGCTAACTTCCATGTTGATATGCTGTGGTTTCGAAGAGAGTTCTGAGCCCGTTTACGGTCTCAAATGATGGTTATGGTGTAGTAGTAAATAGTTCTGAGGAGTTCTGGCGTTAAAATCGCTTCAAATCATTTTAAGAAATATTTTTCGAAAATGACATGCTTACTTCCATGTTGATATGCTGTTGTTTCGAAGAGAGTTCTGAGCCCGTTTACGGTCTCAAATGATGGATATGGTGTAGTAGTAAATAGTTCTGAGGAGTTCTGGCGTTAAAATCGCTTTTAAAAAAAAAATATTTATTTTGGTCAAAGATGATATGCTAACTTCCGTGACGATATGCTGTGGTATTAAAGAGAGTTTTGAGCCCGATTATGGTCTCAAATGATGGATATGGTGTAGTAGTAAATAGTTCTAAGGAGTTCTGGCGTTAATATCGCTTCAAACAATTTTAAGAAACATTTTTCCAAAATGCTATGCTAACTTCCATGTTGATATGCTGTCGTTTTGAAGAGAGTTCTGAGCCCGTCGTTGGTCTTAAAAGATGGATATGGTGTAGTAGTAAATAGTTCTGAGGAGTTCTGGCGTTAATATCGCTTCAAATCATTTTAAGAAATATTTTTCGAAAATGATATGCTAACTTCCATGTTGATATGCTGTGGTTTCGAAGAGAGTTCTGAGCCCGTTTACGGTCTCAAATGATGGATATGGTGTAGTAGTAAATAGTTCTGAGGAGTTCTGGCGTTAAAATCAATTTAAAAAAAAAAAAATTATTTTGGTCAAAGATGATATGCTAACTTCCGTTATGATATGCTGTGGTATTAAAGAGAGTTCTGAGCCCGATTATGGTCTCAAATGATGGATATGGTGTAGTAGTAAATAGTTTTAAGGAGTTCTGGCGTTAATATCGCTTCAAATCATTTTAAGGAATATTTTTCGAAAATGATATGCTAACTTCCATGTTGATATGCTGTGGTTTCGAAGAGAGTTCTGAGCCCGTTTACGGTCTCAAATGATGGTTATGGTGTAGTAGTAAATAGTTCTGAGGAGTTCTGGTCTTAATATCGCTTCAAATAATTTTAAGGAATATTTTTCAAAAATGATATGCTAACTTCCATGTTGATATGCTGAGGTTTTGAAGAGAGTTCTGAGCCCGTTTATGGTCTTAAAAGATGGATATGGCGTAGTAGTAAATAGTTCTGAGGAGTTCTGGCGTTAATATCGCTTCAAATCATTTTAAGAAATATTTTTCGAAAATGATATGCTAACTTCCATGTTGATATGCTGTGGTTTCGAAGAGAGTTCTGAGCCCGTTTACGGTCTCAAATGATGGATATGGTGTAGTAGTAAATAGTTCTGAGGAGTTCTGGCGTAAAAACCGCTTTTAAAAAAAAATATTTATTTTGGTCAAAGATAATTTGCTAACTTCCGTAACGATATGCTGCAGTATTAAAGAGAGTTCTGAGCCCGATTATGGTCTCAAATGATGGATATAGTGTAGTAGTAAATAGTTCTGAGCAGTTCTGGCCTTAATAATAATAATAATAATAATAATATTTATTTATTTCGAGCAACTACATGACTCATACATTATTTTACATTATTGTGTTAGTACGTGGCTTATTCTATGAATGTTAGTCTTATTATATAAAATATACATTTTAATATCGCTTCAAATCATTTTAAGGAATATTTTTCGAAAATGATATGCTAACTTCCATGTTGATATGCTGAGGTTTTGAAGAGAGTTCTGAGCCCGTTTATGGTCTTAAAAGATGGATATGGTGTAGTAGTAGTGCTGAGGAGTTCTGGCCTTAATATCGCTTCAAATCATTTTAAGAAATATTTTTCGAAAATGATATGCTAACTTCCATGTTGATATGCTGTGGTTTCGAAGAGAGTTCTGAGCCCGTTTACGGTCTCAAATGATGGATATGGTGAAGTAGTAAATAGTTCTGAGGAGTTCTGGCGTTAAAATCGCTTTTAAAAAAAATATTTATTTTGGTCAAAGATGATATGCTAACTTCCGTTATGATATGCTGTGGTATTAAAGAGAGTTCTGAGCCCGATAATGGTCTCAAATGATGGATATGGTGTAGTAGTAAATAGTTCTAAGGAGTTCTGGCGTTAATATCGCTTCAAATCATTTTAAGGAATATTTTTCGAAAATGATATGCTAACTTCCATGTTGATATGCTGTGGTTTCGAAGAGAGTTCTGAGCCCGTTTATGGTCTTAAATGATGGTTATGGTGTAGTAGTAAATAGTTCTGAGGAGTTCTGGCGTTAATGTCGCTTCAAATAATTTTGAGGAATATTTTTCAAAAACGATATGCCAACTTCCATGTTGATATGCTGTGGTTTTAAAGAGAGTTCTGAGCCCGTTTGTGGTCTCAAAAGATGGAAGTGCTGTAGTAGTCAATAGTTCTGAGGAGTTCTGGTGTTAATATCGCTTTTAAAAAATGTAGAGTTATTTTGGTCAAAAATGATATGCCAACTTCCTTGATGATATGCTGTGATTTTGAAGAGAGTTCTGAACCCGTTCATGGTCTCAAAGGATGGATATGGTGCAGTAGTAAATAGTTCTGAGGAGTTCTGGTGTTAAAATCGCTTTAAAAAAATGTAGAGTTATTTTGGTCAAAAACGATATGCCAACTTCCATGTTGATATGCTGTGGTTTTGAAGAGAGTTCTGAGCCCGTTTGTGGTCTCCAAAGATGGATATGGTGTAGTAGTAAATAGTTCTGAGGAGTTCTGGCGTTAATATCGCTTCAAATAATTTTAAGGAACATTTTTCAAAAATGATATGCTAACTTCCATGCTGATATGCTGTGGTTTTAAAGAGAGATCTGAGCCCGTCTATGGTCTGTAATGATGGATATGGTGTAGTAGTAAATAGTTCTGAGGAGTTCTGGCGTTAACATTGCTTCAAATAATTTTAAGGAATAACTTCATTAATAACACGACTTTTTTGCACAAATATAGCATGCGAGCTTTCATACCCGCTGCCCATATCGAAAAAACAGGTATTATCCGTTTTGTCCCGCTAAACATATCCACTAAGGATCTGTACTGTAAGCTGTCTTCAATCAATGAAATCATTCCAATTAGCCGATTTACCAAAAAAGTAGGACAAGAGCGAGTACCTCTACAAACTGCATTACATTCCTATCAAATTCATTGCCTGAAAATGTACAGTACGACCTGTTCTCGTACAGTACCATAAACGGGCTCAGAACTCTCTTCAAAACCACAGCGTATCAACATGGAAGTTAGCATATCATCTTTTTAACGCGACCTTGCAAAAGTTCTAGCTAAAACACGAAAAAAAAACTCATATATGTCTAAATGCTATGTTATTTCAACAGTTCTACCCAGCGTCTCAGCTGATTTCGATAGGAACAAGTCAAGTAAGCATGGGGAGCAACAAAGAACTATCATTTTAACGCGACCTAGCAGTAGTTCTAGCTAAAACACTAAAAAAACTCATATATGTCTAAATGTATGTATGTATGTATGTAAACTCTTTATTGTGCAAAATAAACACGACAAAATACAATTGACAAACACTGAGATACATGCACAAAGGCTAATAAATAAAAAAATAAATGCTATGTTATTTGAACAGTTCTACCCAGCATCCCAGCTGATTTCGATAGGAACAGGACAAATAAGCATAAATCATCAAAAAACAACCTTTTTAACGCGACCTAAGAAAAGTTCTGGCTAAAACACTAAAAAAAATCTCATATATGTCGAAATGCTATGTTATTTGAACAGTTCTACCCGGCATCTCAGCTGATTTCGATAGGAACAGGTCAAGTAAGCATTAAGCAACAAAGAACTATCATTTTAACGCGACGTAGCAGTAGTTCTAGCTAAAACACTAAAAAAAATCATATATGTCTAAATGCTATGTTATTTGAACAGTTCTACCCAGCATCCCAGCTGATTTCGATAGGAACAGGACAAATAAGCATAAAGCAACAAATAACTATCATTTTAACGCGACCTAGCAATAGTTCTGGCTAAAACACGAAAAAAAAACTCATATATGTCTAAATGCTATGTTATTTGAACAGTTCTACCCGGCATCTCAGCTGATTTCGATAGGAACAGGACAAATCGCCTGCCGAATGCAATAAGGGCACAAGTCAAAAAACCAATAATTCGAGAAACGGCCAGTTAAAGTTTTGAGAAACAGGTGTATGATCATCAAATTGGCTATATTTTTTTTATTTTGGAAAAACGTATCTGTTTATGAGATTTTCTTTTTTTTTATCATAGATAGCTTCGGATGAATCCGTTAATTTCATTTATAATAATATATATTTGAAATTGTAAGGGCCTAAACACGGGTACTTAGTGTTGTGCCTTTGTTGCAGAAAGTATTTTATGCAATTTCGTGATGTGCCTGAAGTCATGCTAATTATCATATGCATAATCAATAATACAAATGCAATAAATTAATGTCAAATTAAAGAAAATGCTAATAATATAAAATAAAATCAAAATCCCTCTTTCAAAAGACCGGTTCCTAACCAAATAGGTTAGGATTGGTATCAATTGTTTTCTACACATGTTTTTATAATATCAGTATTAATTTCGTCGTACCCTACAGATTTCGTATTATTTTAATGACATCCTATTCATTTATTTTTCTGACACTGGTGTTATGAAGATGCTATTATTTCGTGAATTACTATTAGTTTATTTTTTTATTATTTGCCACGAGGCTCTGCATTTATTTTTAATGTTGATCAAATATTTGCTATTATTTTAATCTTTGCGCAGTATCTATGCATTTTTTTAATAATTTAGTGTATCTGTAATATTCATGTTTATTTTGTTCGGTTCTTTGTTTTTTATAATATCGAAAACGAAGTAATCTTTTCTTTTGCAGCTAATTTTTACTCCTGTTGTCATCCATTTTGGAGAATTATGATTTGTATTGTTTATTTTTTCCGCATAACTAGAAAACATAGCTTATACCTAAAACAATACGATCAAGTCGTGAAACTGATTGAATGCGACATTAAAATCACTTTCTAAACATATATCTGAAAATGATAGACTTGACAAACATTTCTGAAATTTATTTATATTTTGTACTGTGTCATGATCAGAAATGCCGAGAAGTAAAATGGCAGCATAGACCATTTTTATTTTTACATTGCCCAATATTATTCTCTATGCAGGTTTTGTCCCTTGTTGGTTCTTTTAAATGATTTGTTAAATTATAATTATTTTTTTATATTTTTTTTTTATATAAATAGGAAGGCAAACGAGCAAGTGGGTCACTTGATGGTAAGTGATCACCACTGCCCATGGACACCTGCAACCCCGGAGGGATTGCAGATGCGTTGCCAACCTAGAGGACTAAGATGAAATGCCTATTAGTCTGTTACAGTCGTTACTAATTGCTAGTGTATTAATATTGAAGTCACCACATACGATTATTTTTTTAAATTTAGATTTAGTGTTCAATTCGTGTAGTAAAATATCTAGCTTGTCAATAAATAAGTTAAATAATAATAATAATAATAAAGCTTTATTTAGTCTGTTTTTTTACATTTCGACTATGTTTTAGTGTTGTTAGTGAAATAAATTCTTATTGCGTAATGTTAGTAATGTAAATTATTAAATTAAATCAGACCCCTTTCGGGTAAAAGCCTCCTCCAACTCTTTCCATCTCTTTCTATCTTGACCTACTTCCATCCACCTATTTCCGGCTATTTCCTGAATATCATCAGCCCATCGTCTCTTGGGTCTCCCGACATGCCTTTTTCCTACGGGTCCTGTCCAATCTGTTACTTTTTGCGTCCACCGTTTGTCCTTCATTCTACTTAGGTGTTAATAAATAAGTTAGCGGATGAATTTGGAATTCTGTACAAACAAATGACTACAGCATTATGTTTGGGTACCTCAATACCACAGCACTCAAAGATCCTCGATACCGACATTTTCTGCAAAAAATCGAGTTCCTTAAAAGTTACCTCTGGCTTTGCCAAGATACAGACTCCGCCTCTATTTTGGTCTCGGGAATAGCTGCTGGCCAATGCGTAATTATTGTGAACTTTTATATTTGTTTCATTTCCAGATTTAATTAAAGTTTCTGTGAGACATATAATATCTGGCTCATTGTTTTTCTTGTATATTTTCGTGAATTCATTATGCACAATCAATGTTCATAAGTGTCATATAAATATAATATCACAAGACACAACTTAAAATTCAACTCAAATGATTGTGCAATAAGGGCACAACTAAGAAATGCCTTTATCGCATAAACAGGGTAGGCCATTTCGTCACATGTAAAAAGGGCATTTATGCCCTCTATATTCCGTTAGAGTTAACTTTTGAAAATAGTCTTTAATGTATACGGTAAAACGATCAAATTAGAACACGATTCCGGGATAAACTCAAAAACCGAAAATTTTGATTTCGGCCCTTTTTGCATTCAGCAGGCGAAATAAGCATAAAGCAACAAATAACTATCATTTTAACGCGACCTAGCAATAGTTCTGGCTAAAACACGAAAAAAAAAACTCATATATGTCTAAATGCTATGTTCTTTGAACAGTTCTACCCGGCATCTCAGCTGATTTTGATAGGAACTATTCAAATAACATAGCATTTCGACATATATGAGTTTTTTTTTAGTGTTTTAGCCAGAACTATTGCTAGGTCGCGTTAACATGATAGTTATTTGTTGCTTTATGCTTATTTGTCCTGTTCCTATCGAAATCAGCTGAGATGCCGGGTAGAACTGTTCAAATAACATAGCATTTCGACATATATGAGTTTTTTTTTGTGTTTTAGCCAGAACTTTTGCTAGGTCGCGTTAAAATGATCGCTCTTTGTTACTTTATACTTCCTCCGACCGTTTGGGACCTTTGGGAAATAATTCAGACAAAATCCGAAGTTCCCACCTTTTTCACCCACCAAAGGTAAACAAATTTATTTATGCGGGTTCCCATACACCACCCTCAAAATACGCCTTTTTTTAGAAAATTCGTATTTTTGCTAAGTCGCGTTAAAATGACAGCTCTTTGTTGCTGTATGCTTACTCTTCCTGTTCCTATCAAAATCAGCTGAGATGCTGGGTAGAACTGTTCCAATAACATAGCATTTGGACATATATCAGGTTTTTTTCGTGTCTTAGCCAGAACTATTGCTAGGTCGCGTTAAAATTATAGTTCTTTGTTGCTTTATGCTTACTTGACCTGTTCCTATCGAAATCAGCTGAGATGCCGGGTAGAACTGTTCAAATAACATAGCATTTGGACATACATCAGGTTTTTTTCGTGTTTTAGCCAGAACTATTGCTAGGTCGCGTTAAAATGATAGTTCTTTGTTGTTTTATGCTTACTTGACCTGTTCCTATCGAAATCAGCTGAGATGCCGGGTAGAACTGTTCAAATAACATAGCATTTCGACATATATGAGATTTTTTTTAGTGTTTTAGCCAGAACTTTTCTTAGGTCGCGTTAAAAATGTTGTTTTTTGATGATTTATGCTTATTTGTCCTGTTCCTATCGAAATCAGCTGGGATGCTGGGTAGAACTGTTCAAATAACATAGCATTTAGACATATATGAGTTTTTTTAGTGTTTTAGCTAGAACTGCTAGGTCGCGTTAAAATGATAGTTCTTAGTTGCTCCCCATGCTTACTTGACTTGTTCCTATCGAAATCAGCTGAGACGCTGGGTAGAACTGTTGAAATAACATTGCATTTAGACATATATGAGTTTTTTTTTCGTGTTTTAGCTAGAACTTTTGCAAGGTCGCGTTAAAAAGATGATATGCTAACTTCCATGTTGATACGCTGTGGTTTTGAAGAGAGTTCTGAGCCCGTTTATGGTACTGTACGAGAACAGGTCGTACTGTACATTTTCAGGCAATGAATTTGATAGGAATGTAATGCAGTTTGTAGAGGCACTCGCTCTTGTCCTACTTTTTTGGTAAATCGGCTAATTGGAATGATTTCATTGATTGAAGACAGCTTACAGTACAGGTCCTTAGTGGATATGTTTACCGGGACAAAACGGATAATACCTGTTTTTTCGATATGGGCAGCGGGTATGAAAGCTCGCATGCTATATTTGTGCAAAAAAGTCGTGTTATTAATGAAGTTATTCCTTAAAATTATTTGAAGCAATGTTAACGCCAGAACTCCTCAGAACTATTTACTACTACACCATATCCATCATTACAGACCATAGACGGGCTCAGATCTCTCTTTAAAACCACAGCATATCAGCATGGAAGTTAGCATATCATTTTTGAAAAATGTTCCTTAAAATTATTTGAAGCGATATTAACGCCAGAACTCCTCAGAACTATTCACTACTACACCATATCCATCATTTAAGACCTTAAACGGGCTAAGAACTCTCTTCAAAACCACAGCATATCATCACGGAAGTTAGCATATCATTTAGAAAAATATTCCTTAAAATTATTGGCCGCGATATTAACGCCAGAACTCCTCGGAACTATTTACTACGACGCCATAACCATCTTTTAAGACGATACACGGGCTCGGAACTCTTTTCAAAACCACAGCATATCATCAAGGAAGTTAGCATATCATTTTTGTAAAATATTTCTTAAAATTATTTGAAGCGATATTAACCCCAGAACTATTTACTTCTACACCATAACCATCATTTAAGACCATAAACGGGCTCAGAACTCTCTTCAAAACCACAGCATATCAACATGGAAGTTAGCATATCATTTTTGAAAAATATTCCTTAAAATTATTTGAAGCGATATTTACGCCAGAACTCCTCAGAACTATTTACTACTACACCATAACCATCATTTAAGACCATAAACGGGCTCAGAACTCTCCTCAAAACCACAGCATATCATCACGGAAGTTAGCATATCATTTTTGAAAATTATTCCTTAAAATTATTTGAAGCGATATTAATGCCAGAACTCCTCGGAACTATTTACTACGACGCCATAACCATCTTTTAAGACGATAAACGGGCTCAGAACTCTTTTCAAAACCACAGCATATCACCAAGGAAGTTGGCATATCATTTTTGACCAAAATAACTCTACATTTTTTAAAAGCGATATAAACAACAGAACTCCTCAGAACTATTTACTACTACACCATATCCATCTTTTAAGACCATAACCGGGCTCAGAACTTTCTTTGAAACCACAGCATATCAACATGGAAGTTAGCATATCATTTTTGAAAAATGTTTCTTAAAATTATTTGAAGCGACATTAACGCCAGAACTCAGAACTATTTACTTCTACACTATATCCATCATTTAAGACCTTAAACGGTCTCAGAACTCCCTTCAAAACCACAGCATATCAACATGGAAGTGAGCATATCATTTTTGAAAAATATTCCTTAAAATTATTTGAAGCGATATTTACGCCAGAACTCCTCAGAACTATTTACTACTACACCATAACCATCATTTAAGACCATAAACGGGCTCAGAACTCTCTTCAAAACCACAGCATATCATCACGGAAGTTAGCATATCATTTTTGAAAATTATTCCTTAAAATTATTTGAAGCGATATTAATGCCAGAACTCCTCGGAACTATTTACTACGACGCCATAACCATCTTTTAAGACGATAAACGGGCTCAGAACTCTTTTCAAAACCACAGCATATCATCGAGGAAGTTAGCATATCATTTTTGTAAAATATTTCTTAAAATTATTTGAAGCGATATTAATCCCAGAATATTTACTTCTACACCATAACCATCATTTAAGACCATAAACGGGCTCAGAACTCTCTTCAAAACCACAGCATATCATCACGGAAGTTAGCAAATTATCTTTGACCAAAATAATTAAATTTTTTTTAAAAGCGATATTAACGCCAGAACTCTTCAGAACTATTTACTACTACACCATATCCATCTTTTAAGACCATAAACGGGCTCAGAACTCTCTTCAAAACCACAGCATATCAACATGCAAGTTAGCATATCATTTTTGAAAAATATTCCTTAAAATTATTTGAAGCGATATTATCGCCAGAACTCCTCGGAACTTTTTACTACTACGCCATAACCATCTTTTAAGACGATAAACGGGCTCAGAACTCTTTTCAAAACCACAGCATATCACCAAGGAAGTTGGCATATCATTTTTGACCAAAATAACTCAACATTTTTTAAAAGCGATATAAACACCAGAACTCAGAACTATTTACTACTACACCATATCCATCTTTTAAGACCATAACCGGGCTCAGAACTTTCTTTGAAACCACAGCATATCAACATGGAAGTTAGCATATCATTTTTGAAAAATGTTTCTTAAAATTATTTGAAGCGATATTAACGCCAGAACTCCTCAGAACTATTTACTTCTACACTATATCCATCATTTAAGACCTTAAACGGTCTCAGAACTCTCTTCAAAACCACAGCATATCAACATGTAAGTTAGCATATCATTTTTGAAAAATATTCCTTACAATTATATGAAGCGATATTAACGCCAGAACTCCTCAGAACTATTCACTAACACACCATATCCATCATTTAAGACCTTAAACGGGCTCAGAACTCTCTTCAAAACCACAGCATATCATCACGGAAGTTAGCAAATTATCTTTGACCAAAATATTTTTTTTTTTAAAGCGATATTAACGCCAGAACTCTTCAGAACTATTTACTACTACACCATATCCATCTTTTAAGACCATAAACGGGCTCAGAACTATCTTCAAAACCACAGCATATCAACATGGAAGTTAGCATATCATTTTTGAAAAATATTCCTTAAAATTATTTGAAGCGATATTAACGCCAGAACTCCTCGGAACTATTTACTACTACGCCATATCCATCTTTTAAGACGATAAACGGGCTCAGAACTCTTTTCAAAACCACAGCATATCATCAAGGAAGTTAGCATATCATTTTTGTAAAATATTTCTTAAAATTATTTGAAGCGACATTAACCCCAGAACTCCTCATAACTATTTACTTCTACACCATAACCATCATTTAAGACCATAAACGGGCTCAGAACTCTCTTCAAAACCACAGCACATCAACAAGGAAGTTAGCATATCATTTTTGAAAATTATTCCTTAAAATTATTTGAAGCGATAATAACAACAGAACTCCTCGGAACTATTTACTACTACGCCATATCCATCTTTTAAGACGATAAACGGGCTCAGAACTCTTTTCAAAACCACAGCATATCATCAAGGAATTTATTATACCATTTTTGTAAAATATTTCTTAAAATTATTGGAAGCGATATTAACGCCAGAACTCTTCAGAACTATGTACTACTACACCATATCCATCATTTAAGACCTTAAACGGGCTCAGAACTCTCTTCAAAACCACAGCATATCATCACGGAAGTTAGCAAATTATCTTTGACCAAAATAATTAAATTTTTTTTAAAGCGATATTAACGCTAGAACTCCTCAGAACTATTTACTACTACACCATATCCATCTTTTAAGACCATAAACGGGCTCAGAACTCTCTTCAAAACCACAGCATATCAACATGGAAGTTAGCATATCATTTTTGAAAAATATTCCTTAAAATTATTTGAAGCGATATTTACGCCAGAACTCCTCAGAACTATTTACTACTACACCATAACCATCATTTAAGACCATAAACGGGCTCAGAACTCTCTTCAAAACCACAGCATATCATCACGGAAGTTAGCATATCATTTTTGTAAAATATTTCTTAAAATTATTTGAAGCGATATTAATCCCAGAATATTTACTTCTACACCATAACCATCATTTAAGACCATAAACGGGCTCAGAACTCTCTTCAAAACCACAGCATATCATCACGGAAGTTAGCAAATTATCTTTGACCAAAATAATTAATTTTTTTTTAAAAGCGATATTAACGCCAGAACTCTTCAGAACTATTTACTACTACACCATATCCATCTTTTAAGACCATAAACGGGCTCAGAACTCTCTTCAAAACCACAGCATATCAACATGGAAGTTAGCATATCATTTTTGAAAAATATTCCTTAAAATTATTTGAAGCGATATTATCGCCAGAACTCCTCGGAACTTTTTACTACTACGCCATAACCATCTTTTAAGACGATAAACGGGCTCAGAACTCTTTTCAAAACCACAGCATATCACCAAGGAAGTTGGCATATCATTTTTGACCAAAATAACTCTACATTTTTTAAAAGCGATATAAACACCAGAACTCCTCAGAACTATTTACTACTACACCATATCCATCTTTTAAGACCATAACCGGGCTCAGAACTTTCTTTGAAACCACAGCATATCAACATGGAAGTTAGCATATCATTTTTGAAAAATGTTTCTTAAAATTATTTGAAGCGATATTAACGCCAGAACTCCTCAGAACTATTTACTTCTACACTATATCCATCATTTAAGACCTGAAACGGTCTCAGAACTCCCTTCAAAACCACAGCATATCAACATGGAAGTTAGCATATCATTTTTGAAAAATATTCCTTACAATTATTTGAAGCGATATTAACGCCAGAACTCCTCAGAACTATTCACTAATACACCATATCCATCATTTAAGACCTTAAACGGGCTCAGAACTCTCTTCAAAACCACAGCATATCATCACGGAAGTTAGCAAATTATCTTTGACCAAAATTTTTTTTTTTTAAAGCGATATTAACGCCAGAACTCTTCAGAACTATTTACTACTACACCATATCCATCTTTTAAGACGATAAACGGGCTCAGAACTCTTTTCAAAACCACAGCATATCATCAAGGAAGTTAGCATATCATTTTTGTAAAATATTTCTTAAAATTATTTGAAGCGATATTAACCCCAGAACTCCTCATAACTATTTAATTCTACACCATAACCATCATTTAAGACCATAAACGGGCTCAGAACTCTCTTCAAAACCACAGCATATCAACATGGAAGTTAGCATATCATTTTTGAAAATTATTCCTTAAAATTATTTGAAGCGATAATAACAACAGAACTTCTCGGAACTATTTACTACTACGCCATATCCATCTTTTAAGACGATAAACGGGCTCAGAACTCTTTTCAAAACCACAGCATATCATCAAGGAATTTATTATATCATTTTTGTATAATATTTCTTAAAATTATTGGAAGCGATATTAACGCCAGAACTCTTCAGAGCTATTTACTACTACACCATATCCATCATTTAAGACCTTAAACGGGCTCAGAACTCTCTTCAAAACCACAGCATATCATCACGGAAGTTAGCAAATTATCTTTGACCAAAATAATTAATTTTTTTTTAAAAGCGATATTAACGCTAGAACTCCTCAGAACTATTTACTACTACACCATATCCATCTTTTAAGACCATAAACGGGCTCAGAACTCTCTTCAAAACCACAGCATATCAACATGGAAGTTAGCATATAATTTTTGAAAAATATTCCTTAAAATTATTTGAAGCGATATTTACGCCAGAACTCCTCAGAACTATTTACTACTACACCATAACCATCATTTAAGACCATAAACGGGCTCAGAACTCTCTTCAAAACCACAGCATATCATCACGGAAGTTAGCATATCATTTTTGAAAATTATTCCTTAAAATTATTTGAAGCGATATTTACGCCAGAACTCTTCAGAACTATTTACTACTACACCATAACCATCATTTAAGACCATAAACGGGCTCAGAACTCTCTTCAAAACCACAGCATACCAACATGGAAGTTAGCATATCATTCCGTCAAAAAAATTCATGTTTTTTTTTTTAGTGTAAATCGGCAGAACTCTTTCTAAAATGTATCAGGAACTGTAGAAATATGTATATTGCCACTAGAAATTCAGTTTATTTGTGATATGCTGGACTTTTTATGTGGAAGTTAGCATATCATTATGTCAAAAATTGAAATAAATTTTTTTGAGGATAGTCACCAGAACTATTTCTAAAAAGTATCAGGAACTATAGAACTATGTATAGTGCCACTAGAAATTCAATTTGTTTGTGATATGCTGGACTTTTTATGTGGAAGTTAGCATATCATTATGTCAAAAATTGAAATTAAAATTTTCGAGGATAATCACCAGAACTATTTCTAAAAAGTATCAGGAACTATAGAACTATGTATAGTGCCACTAGAAATTCAATTTGTTTGTGATATGCTGGACTTTTTATGTGGAAGTTAGCATATCATTATGTCAAAAATTGAAATTAAAATTTTCGAGGATAATCACCAGAACTATTTCTAAAAAGTATCAGGAACTATAGAACTATGTATAGTGCCACTAGAAATTCAATTTGTTTGTGATATGCTGAACTTTTAATGTGGAAGTTAGCATATCATTATGTCAAAAATTGAAATCAAAAATTTTCGGGGAATATCACCAGAACTATTTCTTAAATGTATCAGGAACTATAGAACTATGTACAGTGCCACTAGAACTTCAATTTGTTTGTGATATGCTGGACTTTTCATGTGGAAGTTAGCATATCATTATGTCAAAAATTGAAATTAAAATTTTCGAGGAAAATGACCAGAACTATTTCTAAAAAGTATCAGGAACTACAGAACTATGCTGCATGCGAACAGAACTCCATTTTTTTCTTGATATGCTGGCACTTGATATGCCAACTTCACATAGACCCCGTCGTTGGCGTCTCCTGTTGGTTTAATTCTGTTAAGCTACTAGCTTATTATAAACTTATCGGCCGACTAGTTGGACGATTTATCGCCGCGCCTCCACAATCTGTGGATGAGAAATGTTTGAATTTAAATTTTAATTCGGTTCGATGAAAAATTTTGCTCCACACCATTCACACTTGGTCTGAATACAAACGAGGTTGTTAAATTAATTAACTAATTTTGGCGGAGAATTTCGCGTTTTTTAACTTTCCTTCTAACAAGTTGAGATTTATTTTAATTCTACATTCATGTGCAAATTATACAGCCTACATGCATATATCACATCACTAGGTGAATCTTTTGATGCAATACTAACTTATTTTCTGGATAGTTTGTCCACACACCTTAAATATGCCTTTGCCAATTAGCAATAACGTAACACAAGCCAGTGTTTATTGTACGAAAGCTGAAGTTTGATTTTTTAATGGGCTGTATAACCGGTATATTTTCACAATAAGCCAACATGCATTTTTGCGTTGTGCATTTGAACCCCGGCCTGCCTACACAATCTTTTCGAAATATTTCAAAAAATGTACTTTCATTTTCGAAATCGGACTGCAGGAGGTGGAACTTTTTATGTTCCATTGAAAGTTTTTGCAACAGAAAGAGATTACTATCTATTAGATATCTATTTTCCCTGAACGCTACAATCTGACCATCTTCAAATCAAAGGCGAATTCATCTATTAGGCAGGCTCTTAGACCACACCACATCTTCCCATAGCATCAGGCATGATGGTAGTCAAACGCTTCTGCGTAAAGAACGTTACATTAACAAAAGCGTTTTATTAACGAAAGGGTTTTAAAGTAAACTGGACAACCAAGCTATTGACACCGTTGCACTCCCCGATGGTCCTTATCGACGATAACTTCTGGGAACGTACGTGTTGATAAACAGTTGTTAGTCGTAAGCACCTATTCAGCACGGTGACGGCAGAATGCCTGTGTCGCAACGTTATCTATGCACTCACCACGCGCTCTCGAGTGTCGGATAGCGGGTAAATAAATTTTACAATCGTGGGTTATTACATTATCGAGCGGGGATCGCGGCCCACGCGAACGTGCCGTGTCAAATCAAAAGCAACTCAAAAAAAATGGTGAGGAACGAGTCGGGCACGTGCATCAAGAGTTTCGGTTTTCGTGCCACACGTTGAATAATTTTGAGTTATAAAACCTCTCGTTGAGCAAAACGCTTCTGCGAATTCGTCTCTAATTTGACCGATTTTTACTATTTTACTTGTCATCTCATCATTGTGAATTTAATCCCAATTGTTTTCTGTGATATAAAAAGCAAACTATAATTTGCGGTTTTTGTATGGGGACCTCCGAAGTATAATTACAAAAATTTTCAAATTATAACTTGTAAGTAAGTAAGTAAGTAAATGCTTTATTGTACAAATATAAAGAAACAGATACAATTCACAAAAAAAAGAAAAAACATTAATATATGCACAAAGGCGAACTTATCCCTATAAGGGATCTCTACCAGTTAACCTTTGAGTAGATGAGAGGAGCATTAAACGAGGGACCGACAAAGTGAAGGTTTAAAATTCGAGATAGTGAAAGCCACAATAGAGCGTACTTATCTAAGCACAACTTGTCTCGCAATCTGACATGTTTGGCAAATTTGTAATTGAACGTACTGCCTCCTGCCTGCCTGGTACATTATTTACACTTGTGCTGTAAACAATTCAACCGGCTACCGACTCGTTCTAGAGATCAACGCTGCAAACGTAGAGCGAACATGGACGGCGATAGACATAGAAATAGGGAACCCAAAAAACTATAAAATCCGAGTCCGATGCAGCGAGCCTGGATTTGTCGGGTACAATGGTCGGGTGGAAGAGTAAAGGGGGAACGGCTACCGCGCGAGCCGCGTCACTTGGCAACTCACGACGGCATCGCTTTTTCGCCGCACCGCACGTCGGCTCAACTAACTCAGTTTCCCGCGCGCCTCCGACGCGAACGGATGTCTGTTAAAGAGTGTGACGTGAACCCAATTTAAACTTGTGACAAAACTTAGTGCACCAGGACGCGTGTCTTAACTGGATTGAGTGTGCAGTGTCAGTGACGTTCCATTACAAATGTGTGTTCTGTGGCGAAACTAATTAGCAAAGTTTCTGGAAACTTAAGCCGATGGTCCTCTTGAATAGTAACATGAAAATAAATGGTAAAGTCCTTCAAGTTTTTGCATGAATGTCCGTGTTATATGTTGGTATGCTGGATATCTTGATAATCTGATTGGTTTGCACGACGCACGGAATCATTGTCGAGGTTTGCACCACACCGGTATATCAAGGTTTTGTAAAAAAACAAATGAACGCGACGTTTCCCGGACCACCTAAACAGTCAAAACAATGGAGAACCTTGGTCACAGACGACATTGACTCTCCGAATGTAAATTCGAGTTAGCATGAACATAATGGTGTGTTTAGAAGTCGATGTAATATGAATAAAGGCTTGTGTGTGTGACCCTGTCGCGCCTACGGGACCAGCGCCAGTGGGTGGACGGCATAGCTCCGAACCGCCTAGCGAACTGCAGTGGGTGTCTGAATGGAGCCAGTTAATAATGGTGAGATTTAATCACCACCATGGAGGTTACACAACAGAGCCAAGCATGCCTCTTGTTCAATCGTAGAAACCTTTAAAATTGTAATCGTTTCTGAGTAGACTAACAAAGTTAACCAGAACGCCTTGTAACGTAGCCGTATTTACTAATCCTTGACTAGTTTGACAAATATGACGTATTGCGCTCATTTTGGCTGACAACAACTTTGAAATTGGCTTTGATACTTAGATTGCCGAACTAACATGAATACACTACCAGCGCGGAAATATGCTTTTCATAGGGTGTATATTAAGACGCTTCGTGAGAATTGTGTTAAGCCGTCGCATGTGTATAAATAAACAGTTTTTGTCTACTAAAAGCCTTTGAAGAAGCTGAATCCCTACAAACAATTTGCACATGTTGCAGAACAGACCTCAGATGTTGACGGACAAAAAACAGCTCCCCACATGTGCAAGCTGACCAAATTTAGGGTGATACTCTACTCGCAATCGATGACACCATTAAAGCGCTATTCAATACACAAAACAAGTTTGGGAAAAGATTGACTAAAATTATTCTCTCTTTGAAAAATTCCCTTCGATGATACGCTTTCTAAGGAGGTATAAAACATAGAAGAAAAAAATATAATTGTAATTGTTGATGTAGCTTCGTTCGAAGCCGGATCAATATTTATAGCGTCCATAACACAAAAGAACGAAGTAATAGTAACCATAATAAACGTACGCCTACGCAACTGAAATAACAAATCCAATGGAGAGAATGAAATTTAATTAAAGATTGAATTACCTTAGGTTACCCTGTTATTATAGACGCGTGATGAATGTGGTCGGGAAAAAAGTAAGAAGTTTAGAGAGAAACCTGCGCGGGCGGCACGTGGGTCGCCATATGCGCTTGCGCATCCACGATCCTTTATCGTGACTGCAGCTGAGGATTAAACCCATTATGTTGCAGTTGAGCGGAACAAAGCATAAGACCCTTCATACAATCTTAGGGGAGCGCAGTTTGCGCAAAGAATTGAGTGGATGTTTGTTCGCATCAATTTCTTTGACATTGTAAAAACAGTAATATTAAACGTAATAAATATTTAAGAAAATGAACTATTGCCACTAATGGAAATAAAATGAATTGCGAATATATCAAAAATGAAAACACGCTTAGGAAGTGAAAGCTGTTTCAGGGAATCAGGAAACTAAGAGAAATCAGATCAGGTTATCTAGACAGCTTAATCCAAAATGACAGCCATAAAGTACACCAGAATTTGCAATGGCCGTCTAGATCCCAAAGAGGTCAAGTCCGGCTCGGGGAGTTTTTCCACCGATTATGATCAAGTCTCTACGGTGACTGCCTTGTACGGCAGCCTGCGACGGAGTCGTTCTATTGACAACTGTGGGATCGACGTCGACGGCTTGATAACTATCTGCCTACTCTCTAGGTGATTTCATAATTTCTCTATCCCATTTGAATGCAATTGGGCGTGTAATGTAGGACATCTCACACTGGACGTTTTACTTATAGATAATTATTGAAGCAGTGTTAGTCCGCTAGAACAAGTATTTCTTGGCATTTTATGAACACTTTGATTAAGATGTTACAGTGATCTAGACTAAACTAGAATTTTCTTATCAGTGTTTTGAGTTTAATCAAAATTTCATCTTGCTTGTTAATACTCCCTAGCTTAAAGCAAAAACGGAACAATACGAGTACCTTCCGCACTCAGAAACATTGGTAGTACTTTCGAGTAGAAAACACATTGTACTCAAACAAACAGTCTTTAGCGACACGTGTAGCGAGTTGGAGTAATCGCCGAGAATGCTTTATGAATATTAATTCCCCTAAACCCGTGGAAAATCAAAAAGCAAAATATGACTCGCGCAACAATAACGTCAGTAACTTTCACAGAATGGAAAAAGTTATTTCTAAAAGTTATTCTCGTAACAAAACTTTTGTTATTGAAGAATATTGTGCACTAATTGTAGTACTTACGTGAAGCTTATCTATATGATATCAAAATCCTAGCAAGCCGGCGTTGATTGTAAATTATCTCAATGACATCACGCAAAACCAATTTAAAAGAATGATTTACTGAGTATTGTTAATAACAAGATACCGATACCCGATAGTCTGTACTATGATTATTTCAATAAAGGAGCTATCAAAGTAAACACCTAGTTTAAGATCGTATTCGTATCACTTGTTACAATGGTAGTAGCACGTAGCAGATGAAGATTTAAAATTATGTTTAGACCGACGAAGATTGGCTGGAAAGTGCCAGTAACTGCCTGATAACGATTTTCAAATTTTAAAAAAAGAAACCACACGAATCCGTGTAACTAAAGCGCACGTTCCACGCCACCTGCCGGACAGCTGCTCAGTTTTACACCCGCTCAAATTTGTTCCCGTTGCACTCCCTCAAAACCATACAAGGTCGCAGATGTTTTTAAACACGCATTTTGATCGGTCCAGGTGGAAGCATATACTTACTTTCCTTCTGCAATCAATATTGCTATTATTAATACTATCGTAATCTAAATCTATATTTTGTTTCAAACTCGAAATATCAAGCCGTTTATGGAATGGTTTACTATAGCAACTACTGATTCACAATGTTGCTTAGTTACTGTAATGTGAAACGAGATTACATCTTGTTTCTCATTAGCTCGTATTTCTTCTCACAAAGTTGCAAGTTTATTGCACAGTTCCTGGAAATCGTTATTTTCCAAAACATGGCATGTTACCCAAAGTATTAGTGCCTGACCTACTTTAATTTCATTAATTGATAAAGAACTCTCCATTAGGACGCCTCGCTGAATTATCGTTCCAAATTAATTTACTCGGGGAATCTTGACGAATTCACTTATTACGTCCAAATTAATTCCTTAAAACGTTACCGGAGACCTTTCAGTGTCCGGAAAGAGAACATTTCTAATATAATTTGTCTCATCCTACTCATAATCTTTCATTTTCCTCTCGAAGAAATTCCATTAAGATAAAAAGTCTGATGTTTCAGTTTTAATGTTACTTACTGCTGTGCAAACGTCTCTATATACGTTGGAATCTATTTCAGACACATACCCACTATTGGTTCTCTTTTGTACTGAATTATGACTAGTTCCTTTTCTCCCAAATTGGTGACCTGCCTGTTACTTGCCTCATAAGTTCGCCTAATGTATCCAATAGTACTCCATCACCGGCAAACACGGCTGCAAAGGAAATAGGACTGAAAATAAATCGCCCTTACTCGGAGCATACTGAAATAGACTAACGTTGTGCTCCTTCAATTTCTTTGCTATTACCATATCCTGTAGGGGAGTGCGTTTCCGTTACTATCAACTTATTACTCGGTAGTGGGTATAATAAGAAATTTATGTGTTTATAAACATTAAAAACTCTATGTATTCCTATTAGAACACCGGCGAGTTTAATACGTACAAGTGTTTATGAATGTACATGTTTATGATGCACTTCTTTGGATTCTGTCAAGCTCATGCCTGCGTTCAGGTACTTCACACTCATGTGTATCTGAATTGCATAATGTCATCACAAACGTTAATTAAAACTCACATTACCGCAGTTACACCCAGTTAATTTGCCGTGGGTAATTTACTTCGCGCCGTATCGTTACAATATTGCTATTATATAGCATGACTTGCTTCGTCTGACGAGGGACGGTGACGTGACGTCGTTAATCACTCCATTCTTTGTAGAAAATTTTGATTTTCAATCTGAATGGCCACAGGATTAACAAATCCAATACTGTTGATGAATGACGGGAGTTAATTAAATGTTTTCTGATACGGTTTCGAGGATTAACGAGTAACTGCTGTTGCGGTGCCTAACTTACTTACGAGTTACGAAGCGCGAAGGAGTGACCCAAAGGTGTTCAAAAGCTGTCTGAGGTAGAAAATGCATAGAGTGTTTCTTAGTTGTCCCGAGTATGGTGTCAGATTACATCTGAGAACATTCATTAATTTATTTAAAAATTGTTCCTTTATGTAAACCAGTTGAACTTGTTACTAATTGTATGTATCTTTTACGCCACAAGTCCCGGAAACGTATATTCTTTACAAGTTTTTAGAGTTTTCTCACAGCACCTTTTTTGTTATCCTGTTTGTTTGGAATAAATTAGTTTCAGGATTGAGTCGAGTCACAGCTGTGACTTTTTTAATTTCCTCTATTTGTTTGCTTTGCTGGGGCGCGTCAAAAGTTTTTTGGGGTCGTTAACATTTTTATCCTTTTTTAAAATCTTTTACTTGTAGGGTTATCTTTTGAACTACATCTTCCTACAAACGAATAAGGCCTGTTCTGCCCTTAAAATCTAGAGCATCACAATATTGTTATGTATGTACGGTGGAGTCGTAAACAAGCACTAAGCATCATGTTCAACAAATTATCAATAGGTACAGACACTAGTATCTAAATCTCGCAGATTCATCGGAGTCGCAGGTGGCCTCAGCGATTAACGTCCTGGCAGCTAGCCAGAAACAACTCTCTCAAGAGTTACGGTTTACTTGAACGATGTGGGATCTTATTAAAGATTATACTTAAGTTACTGGCTGATGTAAGTCAGATGCCGTTTGTGTTATAGATAATTTTAATCCATGGACTGGATAAACAAGAATATAGTCCAAGAGAGATAAAGCTCCGACTGCATTGATATAATAATATAAAGCTTGATTCATTTTTCTCTGGTACATACCTTTTATATTCTCATCTATTCCTTACCCTTCAGCAGGAACTAAGTGTATCAAAATGGTAATTATTGATACATTTGGGTCGAGAAGATCTCGCCGATGAGAGCTAAAAGAAAATGCTAACACGAGTCTGATTCAGGCAAAATATAATGCAAGCACACTGACCTCTGTTTCATCTTGTTTAGCACACACGTAGTCTTGGATCTTGAGAAACCTGGCGCCAGGATATTAAAGCACTTCATAACAGATGAACAATCTTGCTGGATAACAGTTCTAAGAAGGGCTGGCACAAATTCACATGCACTGAAGAATGGTTTTAGTTCATATCTCTAGTTTAAAAGTATTTGCTCTTCGAGTCAAAGCATAGCGTCGCGCGCGGCAATTGTTTTCTTTGACAATTGCAGATGGCGCTTTGTGCGAGCATGCGCATTGGTCAATGCGAAATGCCATCATCAGACTATTCGAGATAACAGTAAAAAACGCAAAACAATAACGGAACATTCCGCCCACCAAAAATATTATATTTATATATTTTTTTTTATCTTAAAGCAAAGTAAAACAAAAGAAAACCCGAAAAAAGTTTAAAGAAAAAAATGAAAATTAAAGAGCATCTCGTGCACGTTTAACTACATAGAAGTTGAATAAGTTTCAACAAAATAAAAAAAATACTTCTAATAAAATTAAGGAATAAACTTAACAATTGTCCGGCAGTGGACATAGTTTAACTAAAGGTCTCCTAAGAGTAGTTGAGGCTGTCTTGACAGTTGCCTGACGCACTACTCCATCAGGACTCGCATGTAGTTCTACCACACGAGCCAATGGCCAGTGCAGTGGATAAGAATTGTCACATTTAATAACGACAATTTCGTTAACTTTTAAAGGTTTAGAATTTTTTGTCCATTTTGCACGTTGAGTCAATGAATGCAAATATTCTGCGCTCCAGCGCTTCCAAAATCCTTGATGCATTTTTTGAATAAGCTGCCAACGATTTAGTCTGTATAGTTTCACGTCAGTCAGATCTTCTTCCGGCAAAAAAGTTAAAGGCTCCATAGTCAAGAAGTGACCAGGAGTTAAAGCATTAATATCATTAGGATCGGAGCTGAGCGGACATAGTGGACGTGAGTTCATTGTGGATTCAATCTGAGAAAAAAGTGTACTAAGTTCTTCAAACGTCAAACATTGTATACCTATTGTTCGATATAATAAAGCCTTGGCAGCTTTAATTTGAATTTCCCACACGCCACCATAGTGGGGGGCGGAGGGGGGGTTGAATCTAAACTCTACCTTATTCTGTGCTGCAGCGTCACGCATTAGGTTCGAAAGCTGATTTTTGGCGCCAACAAAATTAGTACCGCAGTCAGAATGAATAATGTTGCAGCGACCTCGTCTGGCAATGAACCGACGCAACGCAGCTATGAAGGCTTCCGAAGACAGGTCGGACACAACTTCCAAATGAACCGCCTTTGTCGTAAAGCAGATGAACAGGCACAAATAAGCTTTACCTATTTTTGCACCTCTATGAGTACCATGTTTAATATTGAAGGGACCTCCAAAGTCGACTCCTACAATAGAGAATGGTTTTACAGCGTTTACCCTTGCAATGGGCAAATCACTCATAAAAGGTTCTAACACCTTAGGGTCAGTGCGAAAACATCGAATGCATTGTTGTAAAGCAGACCTGACCGCGCGTTTTGGAGATAAGATCCAAAATTGCTGAGACACTAGGTAATGAGTTGTATTTATTCCAGGGTGACAGTTGGTACGATGAATTTCTTGTATAATTTTCTCGGTGAATTCACTTTTACGCGGCAATAAAGCCGGATGCTTATGCTCGTATGCTAAACCGGAACGGGAAAGCCTACCGCCCACCCTGAGGACTCCCTGCTTATCAATGAAGGGATTCAGTTTACGAAGTTGTTTAGGTAAAATCTTGCCGGTTTGAAGTTTTTGAATGTCATCAAAGAAGTGTTGATTTTGAATATTCTTAACGAACAATCTTAGTGCATCATTACGTTCCACGTTTGATAATCCTCCGGTTGTTTTTGTGGCTGATTTTCGAGCATTGCGTATGAAGCGTAGACAGTTTGCGACAACACGGATAGCTTTGCTTAAAGACGAAAATCTGTTCAACAATTGATCAAGAAGATCGGTTTCTTGTTCCACTAGCAAAGCTGTTACACGCTTTTCAGTGTCCACGATTTCTTGGGTAGTATTCTCAGCTATGGGTATTGGCCACTGATTACTAGGTTTCAGAAGCCAAGCTGGACCCGCCCACCATAATGAATTGCTAATAAGATCCTTTGGCAGAGCGCCTCTCGAACAGATATCGGCTGGGTTTTCATACGTTGACACGTGGTGCCAGCATGAACCTGGAAGAACTTCTTGAACGTGACTGACCCGATTAGCAACAAACGTTTTCCATCGCGAAGAATGAGACTGAAGCCAGGACAAAACAACGGTAGAATCTGACCATGCAAATATATTTTCAATAGGAATGTCAGTTTCAAAAGTTTTCTTGACGTACGCAAGAAGATCAGCAAGTAACACAGCGGCACAGAGTTCGAGGCGAGGTAATGATTGATGTTTCAACGGAGCTACTCTTGCCTTTGCGCATACTAACTTTACGATTACCTTCTCGTTTTCATCAACTGCTCTCAAATATATAACAGCTCCGTATCCCGCCTCCGAACTGTCCGCAAAACCATGCAATTGGTACGATACGCTATCATCTACTGTGATTCGTCGTGGTATTTGAATAGCTTCGAGTTGTGGGAGCTGCTCGGTGTATGCTCGCCACTGCACAACTATGTTTTCAGGCGCTGGATCATCCCATCCAACACTTTGCACCCACAATATCTGAATCAATCGTTTCGCCAGAAACGTTATAGGAGTCAAAAACCCTAACGGGTCGAATATTCGCGCTAGTTCGCTCAAAATGTTGCGTTTAGTGCATTCACGCTCACAAGGTATAACATTAAACGTAAAATGATCTGTACTACTCCATTTAAGTCCTAATACCTTTAACGACTTGATCGATTTATCATCAAACGAAGCTGATCCATGCAAACAATCTTCTGGTCGAATATCGCTGAGCAACTCGGGAACATTGCTGGCCCATTTTCGCAGCTCAAATCCTCCCTTTTTCAATAAATTAATTACTTCAGTTTTGATAATCTTAGCTTGTTCCAACGAGGAAGCGCCAGTCGTGACGTCATCAACATATAGATCAGAACTAAGAACCCTTGAAGCAAGTGGAAAATCATCTCCATCATCATGTACAAGCTGCTTAATAGTCCTGCATGCTAGAAATGGAGCAGCCGCAGTTCCATATGTGACAGTATTCAAACGGTATTCGCGTATTGTGTGACTTGGGTCGAATCTCCAAATAATCCGTTGGTAATCTTGATCTTCTGGTCTTATCTTCACTTGACGGAACATTTGTTTAACATCCCCTATAAACACTACTGCATGTAGTCTAAAACGCAGGAGAACAGTTGTAAGGTTGCCTTGTAGCTTCGCGCCAATCAAAAGAGCATTATTTAGAGATTGTCCATTAGCACAAATAGCAGAAGCATCAAATACAACTCGTAGCTTGGTGGTTTCACTTTCTGGTCGAACTACACAGTGATGTGGAATATAGTAATTTCCCTTAGCAACATCAGCTACATCCACAGCGCTCATATGCTTGTTGTCGATATAATCCATCAAAAAATCTTTGTAACTTTGATAGAGTTCAGGATTCTTTAGAAGTCTACACTCTAAGAAATGAAATCTTCGGAGTGCAATCTCACGAGAACCTGGAAAATCCGGTTTTACTTCACTTTTGAATGGTAAAGGAACAATGTAGCGTCCTGATTTATCTCTGCTTATTCCCTCAAGGTACTTTGTTTCACACAAAACTTCATCAGAAGTAAATTCTGAAGAACATGGAATATCTTCAAGTTCCCACAATCGCTTAACTTCTTCATGCAGAGTCATATCAAGGCTGCAAAACATGGTACATAAATTATTGCTTGCTTGACTGGTTTGTGTACTTGTTCTTCCCATCAACAACCAGCCAAATATTGAGTTAACAGCAGTTGGTTGGTTTGCTTCACCATCTATGCGTCCTGGCAGCAAAAGCTTCATAAACACCTCGGCACCCAGTAGTATATCAATAGGTCCAGGAATATTACACTGAGGATCTGCCAGCTGCAAATTTTTCACATGTTGCCATGATGAAGTGTTTAGATGCACAGATGGCATAACCCCACATATAACCGGTAATGTCAGTAAGTCGATGTTAAAATGAGCCACATTATTAATTCCAATACAACAAGATATCGAACCAGAAACTTGTGAAGTTGTTTTTCCTAACCCACTTACGTTCCTATTTGCAGATGAAGGTGTGAAACCAAGCCGGCCAGCTGCGCTTTCAGAAATAAAATGTGCTTGGCTCCCGCAATCAATAAGAGCACGCATGGTTTGATAGTTCCCTTTTGAATCCACAACTTGTATATTGGCCGTTGACAGCATTACCACAGATTGGTTAGTAAAAGTTGTGAGTGCATTTGGGTTCAGCTCATTCACTTCTTCAGTAGGATTTTGAGATATTTCACTGTTTATGCATGGCAAACCATGCTCCTGTATAGCTTCTTTATCTATATGTAACAAGGTGTGATGTCTTTGCTTACATTTTTGGCATCTAAAAACTGATCTGCACTCCTTTAGATAATGAGAAGCTCTCAAGCAGTTAAAACACCATTGTCTTTGCTTTGCACACTCGTGTCGCTCCCCTACAGACTTATTGAGAAAGAGTTTGCAATTAGTTATAGCATGAGCCTCCTGACAAAAGGAACACTTAGGGTCACCTTTGACTTCTACATTGTCGGAGACCAGAGAATTCACTGGACTGCTTTTATTGAAATGCGGCACATATGAAAAGTTATTTGCTTGAGGCCTCACAAACTTTGTCGGAGCCTTACTGCCACCAGCTACTACTGATGTAGATATTTTACTATCCTTTTCCTGGAAGTGGCTGTCTCGAATCAAAGCATCACACTTTTTGTAAATAAATTCCTTTAGGTCTGCATATGATGGTACCTCACATGAAGAATGTGTTTGTTCAAAATCACAACGGGTTTTGGTGTCTAATTTAGAAAGGACAAGATAACTCAGAACAAAATCCCACTGATCAACAGGTAAATCTAATGTTTTCAAAATTTTGAGGTTTTCATTGAATGTGTCAAAAATACGCCTATATTCCTCAGGAGAGTTTGACTTCAAGTTAAAATTAAGCATATCTTTCCAACATGTAAACGCCAATTCCCGATTGTTCTTGTAGCGCTTGACAAGACAATCATAAGCTTCATTATAGTAAATTCCTGTTACAGGGAATGTGTTAACTAAGGCTAAGGCATCACCGGTGAGACATGAAATTAGATAATGCATTCGCTCAGTGTCACTAAGAGATTCATTAAGGTGTACTAACGAATTGAATGTATCGTAAAAGGCAGGCCATCGTTTAAGATCCCCAGAAAAGATTGGCAAATTTATTTTTGGTAGTTTAATGTTGGAGGGCTGATGTGCACTATTATTGACCTCACTTTCAGCAACTTCACTCACATAATCAGATGGAACCAAGTTTCTATGCAGTGTCAAAATGTGATAATAAATTTGATCACATTGTCCTTGCAATTCATCAACATTCTCGTCAACATTCTCCTCGTCTTCATCCTCCAAGCTCAGAATGTACAGATGGCACTCGTCAAACGATTTACGATGTTTTCCAACGTCAGCAAAATGTGAAAGAAACAGATTTAAAACTGACCTTTCCTGAAGAGCCTTAAGCCCGACTTCTAGCGTTTTTGAAAGCCGGTTGTAAGCTATCGTTCTTTTTCGCCTCAATGCCGGCAAATCCTTAACCGTGTAATTAACCACAATATCACTGTCTTTTTTAGATTTACCGAGTGACACTCGACGTTTCACTTTACTAGACATGGCTAGCATATATTTTAATCACTTTTAGTACACAAAACGCACAAACTTAAGTGTTTTCTCACTCAAAAGCCGATAAAAAACTTGTACGTATCACACTCACTATAACAACACAGCTTTCATGTTTGACATTGACACTTAACCACAGATATTATTATGACACTGACGTAAGAAAGGAATTCCGTTTTATCAGGACTTCCGAACGTAACCTAACCTAACAAATCACGGCCAGAAACAATAGCAACACCGGCAAAGTCCGTATAATGGAACGTGCCACACACTACGAAAAAACATTTAAAAAGTTAAGTTTGCACTGTAGGTGTTAGATGTGTATGTAGGTGTACCTTAAAAATTCGAGAAAAAACAGAATAGTTGGAATGACGTATGCGAATTAGATGAAAAATATTGTAAGCAGACACGATTGTATAAACACCGAATGTGGAAATAGTATTGTTTATACGAACTTACAATGTTTGTTACACGATAATAGAATCGAATTTTCTCGTAGTTAAAGCACTTAAACACATACCGTTCAAATATAATTCCACAATGAAATCACATAACATCTGCCATTACGAAAATGATGTTTCATTCGTAAATGAGATTAACTAAATTGACAAAATGAAATTCTTGTCAGGAAACTATTCGGCAAAATGTTGTTTGCTTAGTTCACATAAAACATTATGTCCAAAATTGGTTATTTCACTGACAAAATGAACAAAGAACTCAAGATGAAACTAGTCAGTTTAATTAATATTAATTATGCTACAATTCGAAGTTTTGAACAAAAATGGCGGTCGGAATGTTTTAAAGTCCCTGGTTTCTGCACCAAATTAAATGTATCAAAATGGTAATTATTGATACACTAAGGCTCTCTTTCCTTATTTTGTAAAGGTGTTTACCTAAAAGGATATTGCTTTAAGTTTCTAGTAAAATTTCGTCACCAGAAAGAAAGTTTTTTTTTCTTTAGTTTCCTCCGCGTCATCCCGTGTGCCCATTATGTCCGCTCGTGTTTCGATTAGTCAAGGCTCCCAGTTCGGTGCTAGCCTTATCCGGCAGAACTCTGGCTGTAATCTCAACACCATTTACGTCTCTGTCATCATCCTCTTTGTTGCTTTGATTGTTTAATTGTACGCTTTGTTCACGTTTTACTGGCAACATGTGTTTAACTTCATGTTTAAGTTTAAGTTTTTCTTCACTAGCTGCGTCGGCGACTTGAGTATTGTAATTAATGACTGTTTGGATTTTGTTTATCACGGGTCGGTAACCTGCATGGTATGGTCGCTTAAGTGTCAAGGGTGATCTGATGCTTGTTTTATTCTTTGGGTTGATTGATGATTCTTGTAATTTAGGTCGGCGGTGTGATTTATGTTTTTTTTTTAAAGAAAGCTTATCGTTCTTTTAATTTAATTTAATTTAACGAATAATGAGCTCTTACTTGAAAAGTATCCATGTCAGTAGACTTAGAGAAATAACTAAACGACTCTATATAAGGGATTTGAAGCAGGAGCTATTAAAATAAGTTTCTACATTAAAATAAATCAGGAGCGCTGTTAGTTTTCCCCGCCATTTCATATTTCGAACAACAAAGGCGCAGGTGGGTAAAAGTTGAGTTATGACGACAAGCAGGCACGTTCCGGTTCTTTGGTATGTTAATCACATAATTTGTGCATGACTGTTCACAACGGGAAGACTTCAAAAACATAGTCAGACTCATTTCATCACACATTTATTTTTGTTATGAATTGAAAATGTTCGAAGCTGTGGTAGCCAAACTGTATGACCGACTTCCCAGAGCAAGTAAAAATCTATGATTTTATCGGAATGAAACTACTATGAAGTATCTTTAAACACGTAGATGAAATTGACGTTAGAAGGAAACTTGCACCCAAGTACAAAGTTTGGACTAAATCTGTAGGTTATATCAGTTATGTACAATTTATGGTCCTGTTGAATTTATCTTACCTACATATTGTACGAAGAGTCCAATGCCCATATGGGCTCTAAACAAGTACGCTAATGAGAACATTTACGTCAAAGTAAACGTTAATGGCGTCGGCGCTGTCACTTCCCACGCACGCACCCTTTAGTTCGGCATCGTCATTATATCAGTTAATCTCATAATCCAAATTGTCAAAGTTCGTAGCCGCAGCCTCAAATCCCTCCGTAAGCTTCGGAACGTCAACAATGACGCCCTAATCACCGTGTGTCTCGAACAATTTATGTGCGACTCGAATAACCCCTTGTACATCAACGCAGGCACTCAATTTATTTCTTACGATAGTGTCAACCGCTAACTAATGATTACCATCGATCCTCGGCCGTGTGCGCAGACGCATGGACACAACAGCCGTCTCTTTCGATCTGTTCGCGACAGACAGATACGGCGATATAAAACCTGACAAGCCTGCTGGAATATTTTAACTGTCGATACTATCTGCCAACCTGTTTGTCAGCACATTATTTATTTATATAAATGAGCATGCAAACTACCCGTTTCGTTTAGAAACCTTGTTTATTAACCCTATTTATTTAGGACGAAAGATAACTGATCAATTTTAGTAATTAACCGTCGAAAGCTTTCGATCATTTCGCTTGTCAATAAAAAAATAATCTGGTTTAGCCATTATAAATATTAACTTTCCGAAATTGGACGCTACAATAGCATGTGGAGGTACCTATAGCCGGCCGGCGGGCCAATCCATCAAACGAGGTAGTACTACGGGTACTGTTAATCCGAGGTGAAGCCTTGCTTTTTATACGATGCCAATGGCCGACGAAGTAGATTCACGCCCGTAGACATATACAATCAAAGCAAATAAAATTTATATTAATCACGTCGTCACACAATCGATTCTGTGGAGCGAAAGGTTTTTTGCACGACCGACGGGCTCGTTTTTGCATGATACGCAATTACGGCCGACGGCTAATGCTACACACATTTGCGAACAGGCTGAGATCTTGCTCCAGACGCATTTCAACGTTATTGGCATTCGGCTTTCTAATACGAGCTTTGTGATTTTGAAAGTACCTGTCCAATCGATACATGTGTATGCTATATCTGATTATCGCTACAATAATTATGGGCATGTCACGCGCGGTTTCGGGCGATTTGAAAAAATTTGCAGCGTCATGCGGAGCAGTGGAACAAACAAGTAAAACACAAATACGATTTTGTATTTGTTGTGTGTGTTTGAAAGCAAATGCATGGTCACCGGCAAAGCTATTTTTTTCTTACCTTTTGCTTAGCAACCACGCCAGCCTTCCAAATGTGTCAGGCAAGCATTACGTCCCGTTACAGAACCGATAACCGGTGAGTAACATCAATTCGCTAACGACTGTTAACAAGCTCACGTCTTCGCTTCTAATCGCAACGCGGACTTGCCACTTCGGTGTTAACATTACATCACTGTCAAATACCGCATCCGTATTATACCAAGAAACAAGATCGTAAAGCGACTGTTTCCCAGCAAAGTTTTTTTTATTCACAGTAGGCACACGCAAGCCCCCAGAAAAATAAAACAAAACGTCCCCCGAACCAACAACAAGAGAATGTTTAAATAACTGTCAAAGCCATCGTGTTTTTGTCAGAGGATCTCGTTAAAATTTGAGAGGAATGCACAAAAAACTGACTTTCATTAAACATCTGCCCGCGTCAAGATAAAACAAAGGCTCGTCGTGCACTCGAAATGCAAACGAGTGAAGTGGGATTGCCAAAACTCAGCCAACTCCGCGGCTCAATATGGACATCACTCGAAACCCGGTTTCGTACCGTTGTTTCACCGTACCTGCAAAATGTAATACAATATTTTATTAAACGTCCAGAAGAGCCCATAATGGATGAGTGTCAAAGCTGTCTAGTTTGACCTATCTATATTCATGCGGACGTCAACGTCGCTGCTGTATTTAAGGTCTTATACTTACAACCGGCTATTGACGTATCACCTGCATTTCTATGGGGCCTTATCGAGTGTAGCGAGCGCCACGACGGATACCATGGCCTGGGGTAATTTAGGACTATCATTGGGCTCCGCTTTCACTGCTTATGAATGACCCGAGGACCCTCGTCTTCCTTCACACCTCGTGACACGGCGAACGCTTCACAAATCGTTCCTCTTTCATCGCTTTCGCAGTCTTGTTTACGTGAAGTTTCATTTAAAAGGCCCTCGTTAAAGTGTCAGCGTCGCAACAATCATGGTGTCGACAAGGTCGCTCTGGATAAGAATTTACATATCACGCTTCTCGGTAAAATCAATGCTCTTACTTTCGCGACGGGCAATTGCTCTGTCAGTTGGATCTTATTAAAAATATTACAATTACGCTTCGATATGATCTGTTATTACCGGTCATCCTTTATTGGATGGCCGGAGGATATGAGTAGGTAATTAATCACTTGCATAGTCACTTTCACTGAGGTCAGGTTATTGTGTGGTAGCTTGCGGAGGTGGTCACCCTACGTTCAGGTAATTTGGCGCTATCAGTCGGGCAGATTTCTCCGCGGCTGATGGATGGCCTGCGCCGCTGCCCCTGTCTCGTTAGCAAGGTTTTGTGCTCGATCTCCGTGAGATTTTTTGTCTCTTGAACTTTCCTTTGTCTTCCTTGTAATAAACCTTTATCTTTGTTTTAATAGCGTCCCTTTATTCGTGAACTTTGTGAGTGTAGCCGTGTATTGTTTGTTTTCTCACATATGTCATCGCGCCGCATGGTCGGATGGCGTGCCGCGGCCATAATGATTGCCGTATTACATGTCGCTGATCACGCGATACGGTTTCATTCACAACGTCAAAGATTTTATCGAGACTGTATGATTATCATTGTACTTGTACAGATTAATAATACACAAGTACTCTGTATGTATTTCTATTATTGGTGTCTATCTGCATGTCATTATAATTGATGATTTGGTGTCATTCATAATAGCTATACGTGTGATGCTATCAGTGGACGTCGATTAGTGTTTTCAATTACAGACAGAGTTTTTTCTTAAATTAATTTTGTACGTCGATTTTAGTATTTTGAAATTATTCATGTGGGACTGTCAATGGTCTAAAGGTCACGGAGAATCTCTGCGAGTTCGAATCAGAAATGAGGAGTTAAGATTCGGAAATGGTGACCATTTTTTACGGGAGGGCGAAGTTGGTAGGCTTCCTGCGAAGTATACGGATGATCTGGTAAAGATCACGAAAAAATCATTGGCTGCGGGTAGCACATAACATCCTTAGCCTTATGTCTAGCAGGTCTTCCAGCTTGGATGATGATGATGGCATTATTAATAAAATTACCTAGAAATGGCCACATTCCAGTACACTCACTATCAGAAGCATAAATAAGTTCACAACAGGGTTAACAATGTCAGTAATGTTTACGTCCACTAATGATAATGTGTTGACAACACTCCTTTGTAGCAAGCCGTAGGTGTATTACTGTATTCAAATTTATCACTTTTATTGTTATTGTTATTACTGTGGCATATTGCGAATATTTTAATGATAACTGTTAATAAAATATCTAAGTTATTTCAACATTTGTTACTAGTAGTCTAATTACTGACGTGCATAAGTCAAGGTATCAATAAAGTAGAGCCTACTACATACATACATAAATCACGTTTATCCCTTACGGGGTAGACAGTGCCTAAGGTAACAAGACCTAAAGACCATGTTCAGCATATAGGTGGAACATGATTCCTGAGATTTTCGTTTATTCCCTCGATGGGCTTTTACCATCTACGCGGGAAGAGAAGCAACTGGTACATTGTACGTTTTTTTCTTGCTAACAGACCAGCATGGAAACAAGAGCCTACTAACTTGCTTCAAAAGCGTTAAAAGCGTATTAATAATGAAACAAAACGCGCCAAAAAGCCACTCTTCATATTAGAAACGCACTCAGCCAATCTAATCAGATTAATCAAAATGCTGAACGATAGAATACTAATCGCGTACCGTAAAAAAGTACAACTTTAATAACACCTTATCTACCCAAGCTACGGGTTGTAATAGCTAAAAATACAGCTTTATCAGCGCGATCATCGTAGTGTGACAAGGGCCTTGCTTACTCGGACGAAAATTATGCGCGCTGAGGCAAATTAGCAATTCTGAAACAAGCTGAGTCATAACCGCGTGCAATAATATTTACACCCGCGATCGAATATTATAGGTTTATGGCGAATCGAGTGGTCTGTGCATGTGTCAACACATTTGTAGTCTCTTAGAACGACAGGCGACGTGTTTGAATATACTCACGAGCCTAAAGTCTGGTCGCTTTTCATAGACTAGTAGAGACTAGTATGGACTTTATACATCTCTACTATAGACTAATATAATTTAAGGCTCGGGGACCTTATACATCCCTTTAGATTTAGATTCAATAAAAATTACATCATATTGTAAAATGTCAAGTTAGAAGAATTTAGATTGAAATCGTCAAGAGTAAAAAAAATCAAATCAAATCAAATCAAATCAAAATAATTTATTGCAAATCACATTACAGGCATAAGATGGAATATTTTGACTAGGTCTACATGTGACACCCTGCAAGGGCACGGCAATATCAGAGGAGGAAAATAAAATTAAATAATACAAATCAATTGAATATTACAAAAATGACAAAATCAAAAACAATAATAATAAATCAATAAGGAACAATTAAATTAATAAATGTATTTAATTTAAGTAGAATTTAAGTATTGTAGTAGCTTAATGTATTTTATTTTTGAAAAAAAAAAATGACTTTCTGCAAAGTTTCTTGCGGCGCATTCCTCTTGGCAATGATGATCTTTCCGAATGCGCTGGTAGTTTAAAAAAAAACGTAAGAGCCCTTGGCAGGCCATTTGTAGAAATACATTTTGTTTTTCAATAGAACTCTGTATGAAAAGTGACCCGTTCGTTGTTTTTGCTCATCAGTGTATTTGCGATCCTAAACCCACCGCATTGAACATTAACTTATTAGTTATTAAGAATAGGAAAGTACTTAGAATAGAAAAAAGCTCACTTTGGTTGCTGCGTGTCATTTTATTTTTGACTACCCGTTGCCCGCAACTTCGTTTGCATAGAATTCGTTTATCGCTATCCCGCGGGAATCACGCAATTTTTCCGGGATAAAAAGTAGCCTATGTGTTATTCCAGACTATAATCTATCTATGTTCCAAATTTCATCCAGATCGGCCCAGTACTTTTTGAGCCTATTCATTACAAACATACAAACATACAAAAATAGGTACAAATCTTTCCTCTTTATAATATTAGGATAGAAGTAGTAAGGTCGAACCTCGGACCGCCAAATATCATTATTTTTAATTTTTTTTTTAGTTTCTACAGCTATGGTTAAATACCTAATGAATTATCGTACGGGGTGATTGTTACACGCTATATTAAAAGTATCAGTAATACGTAGATTAGGTATAGGTACTTGTTTTTTTCTGGACCTTAAAATTAAAGTTTTGTTCACAATATCCGGACCCCACCTAAAACTACTTGGCGACCCCTGTCCCTGGTCACTGCCTGGTAAGTACCTGCTATGGATGGTGTAGCGGTATAGTACGCATCACGGAATGATGAGGATCCGGGTTCGATTCCTTTACTTTTTGGATTTTTCTGTGTTCCAATTTTCAGTGTCTTAAAAAATTTACCTATAGTCTATTATAATCGCACATGGGTCACATAGTTGTGAGTTGTGGTCTGAGGCCTGTTCTCGCTAATATTTAAATTCAATCTCGCTTTAAATTTTAAATCAACACTACAGTTTTAATATGCCACGTTTTCCCAGTTCCTGATATGTAATTCGGTCGTGCCCATATCGGGAACGCGGTTACGAAAGTTCATGTATTACTGCAGACGCTGTCGTAATGCACTGTGGCTTTCAATACAAGTATATCGCGATAATTGCGTGATAATCGAAAATACACTAATCTACTTTTTGCGCGAACTCTTTAGAGACGACGATACATAAATCACGTCTTTATCCCTTACGGGGTAGACAGAGCCTAAGGTAACAAGCCCTAAAGGCTACGTTTAGCATGATTGTGGGCGTATAGGTGGAAATGGCAATCAAAATAGTGATGGGTTGCTAGCCGCATCGCCTATAACATGATTCCTAAGATTTTCGCCCATTCCCTCTATGGGCTTTTACCATTTGCGCGGGAATTTTCTTTACTTCTAGACCAGCATGTAAGATCAAAAAAGGAATGGTAACCAAATAATGATAAATCTAAAAACAACTTGGTTATTGGCTCGTGTTAGACAGCAGAAAGAGAAATGTTTTGTGATTCAAACGTGCCAACGCTGATTTAAGAATATTTAAAACATGTATGCTGTCTTAGCACTCTCCAAATCATGATCGTTGGCTAAAATAAAAACAAAAGAACTCAACTTTTATCTTAGCTGGGAACCCATGCCCATAGGCTTACCATCAGGCAATTTATTCATTATTATTCGATTGCTATTTGTTGCATGATTAAAATCGGTCCGGTAGTTTGAAGAGTATCAACTCTTTTCCCAACGATGTGAGGCATTTATGGCATAAAATTTAATAACTGTTTTTATTCACGTATTACTCAATTAAGGCGAGTGGAATTTTATGAAGTTTCAATTTATTGTTATTTGCATTGCATTTATCGAATTTTTTTTTTTTTTATTTTTTTTTTTTATGTAAATAGGAAGGCAACCGAGCTAGTCGAATTTCACATTATCCACATTCTGAACAGTTGATGTGCCCAAATTCCTAGAAATGCATTATAATTTTGGAAATAGATGTCTTGCATCATTTTGATATTACATCCGTTGATAATTCGATGCCGATTGATGTGCTGCTGTGCCGGATCTAGTGGTAATCAAATCTGCAGCTCCAGCGAACGCGTAAAACAGAGTGGCAGAACATAAAACAGCATAAAATCATGTTCGAACCCATACGACCGACACGTTCATGTTTGCCTCTTGGTTACAGAACAATAGACTTATGTACACCATGTAGAAAATACATAAAAAAGTCCACACCTAAAGAAAATACAAGATAAGCTATAGACGGCCCTTTTACTCGGCTGTCTCATATACGTGCCCTGTCATTTGAATTTCATGGCGGTATAATGTATCTCGCGTATCAGCTAATTCGTGGGGGTGCGAGTCGGGTTACCTCCGCGTGTGGTCAAGAGCTGCAGTTCGTTTTTGCATCCGTCCGAGGGGAAGAGCAGTGCTTGGTCCGGTGCACCCTAGGCATCGGTTAATGATTTCCTGGCAGATTCTAAGGGTTATCATTATCCGTTGGCTAAGAGCCCGACAGGGGGGACGGGTCTTTTGTCCGTGTTCTACCGTACAACGCAGGTACAACTGTATTTATTACTTTGACATTGGCGAAACCTGCTTATCTGCTGCTACTTCTGCTGCGAGTAGGGAAGACAAAATCTGTCGCATAATCCATGCAAGCCGCGAGCCGCACTGACAGTCGTATTCCTTTCAACAGGGCTTAAAACAGTCTCGGAACTACCGGACTGATTTCGAAATTATCGCAGAACCATCTCGAGTTATTTAAGCTATAAATTATCACTCAACAAAGCGGAAGAATAATGGGAAATATAATGTCTCGAGGAATGCGGAGCGGGAAAGTGATAAATAATTATGAGCGTTGAAATATAGTGATAATTTAAGATTCCCTTTCGAAGGGTTCACTATGCATATTATAATGAAGTGGAAAATGTTTGTACCTACATAAGAATAATTTACGGTCCGAACAAGAGTAGAAAGCGGATGAAAGAAGAACTAAAAAAAAGTACTTATAAAATATTCGTGCCTTTACGTTAAAACGGACAGTTACGTAGAAAGTGTGTTTTGTGGAGTCCATAGGAAGTATAAACGAAGACACCAAATACAGTAGGTAGTAATAATAAAGCTAAATATAAATCTAAAGATCGAACAGTAAAGTGAGGTTTGTAAAACTACGCCTTATGTACACAAACACACTCAAACCTAGAAAGCGATCAGCCGTAACGCAAACGTGTGCCTACGCAATACGCAAGTGTGTATGTGTATGCACACATTTGAAGCTTATTTTTACGTGCAGTCTTCTTTGGTAGGATTGTCTTTACTTTTTATTTCTTTATGCATCAGATCTTAACCTAAAAATACCCGACACCAATACCAATTGCCACTCGCTTTTAATGGATTTCCCATTCTTCTAAGACTTCCTGCAAGCTTGTTTGCTTGTTCACGTCATTCATCTGAGCACTGTTTAGTCTCGTGAGGTACTTATTCTAAAACGATTTCAAATCTACATGTGTAAGCTAGTTGAGAATATTTGAGCCCTCTACTCAATAAATTATTATTTTAAGTTAATGAATTGTAAAGAGGAAATGATGCCTTAGGACTTAAAGGAAGTTCCTACACCTAAATAACTAGACTGATTATAGACAGTGCGATACGTGTCAATAATGTGATATTTTTTGCACTTTTAAAATGACAAATATAAGTGCCGCGCCGCAAGACGTAGCCGTCATGTGGTTGCGATTGCGAAGTAGCAAAGATTCATTCAAGGTTCATAACTAAAATCAAAGAAGCCCTTTACTATTACGCCTTAACTCATTAGAAAAATAAATACACTACTGTAATACCTATTGGGTCTTCAATTCACTTGGATTCTTTTTGTTGCAGTACTTTCTTTTGTATTCTTCCTCCGACATTTGTTCGGCCGCATTCATTTTAGTTCCGTAGCACGTACCTTAACTTATTTTATCTGACAGATAAAACAGTTAAGCTTTCGAAGATTCTAAGAACTCATTAACGCCATTTACAAAACCTTAAACACCTACATTTTACCTGAGACATTGTATAAAAGTGTGAGTCACAAGTCTATTGTGCATTGAGTATAACACATCTAAGCATTACGCTGTACTGTTGATAATACTTGAAAGTATTTAAAAGGAATGTTCATTACTTTTACAGCCTATAATGATAACGTGGTCTATGCATTTTGACGTGGCAATAAACTATACGATCATCTGAAGATACATTCATCGAACGAGGACAAAATAATAACAAATAATTGCTATATCATTAAACTAGGTACTGCCAAGGTCTTACATATGCAAATACCTTTCAATGCAGTCTTTATTGACAACCTTGAATTCAATTGGCAAAAAATTGCATTATATGTACATTATTTTTGAATCTATAATGCGTTTCAAACTTTATCTACTTTAATACGTTGGTATGGTCTGTTTCATTTTAAATGACGAAAAGTACTTAAAACCGACATCTATTGTTCAATTGTTAACTTCAAGTGGGGTTGTAAAACCATTATCGTTAAGCCTAAAGTATACCGTGAAGAAACAATCTTGATAGTTTTGATGTTGTTGGTCGGTGTTACACTAGATGACGTGCGTTTCTAAAATAATAATTATATACTGTATCAAAATCACTTAGCACAATTGTTTAATAGTAGGTATAAGAAATTTTTACCTGAGTGTTAGCCGCACTGTAATTGTATATGGAAAACAATACACCTATTATACTTAAAAGGGTCCAATTCAGGTAATAAACAATAATCAATAGGAGGGGATACTTTCCAGGCTTAAGTGCAATATTTTTTTAGTGTCTAACGGGTGTATTAATAATCATATTTTAAATAAAAATTAAAAATTTTCATTTCAAAGATCAACAAGAGTTGAGCTACTCCAGTACAAGTGCCATACTGCGGTCAGTTTTTTTATGTCTCTTTGTTATTTTTTCCTTTCATATTCAGCAACAAAAGAAGTTGTAAAATCCGGCGCTAATTGCATTTTCCTCATTTTAAATAAAACAGACTATACAGTGTAGGTATGGTTTGTTTCATTTAAAATGACGAAAAGTACTTAAAATCGACGTCTATTGTTCAATTGTTAACTTCAAGTGGGCTTGTAAAACCATTAGTGTTCGCTAAATGTATACCGTGAACAAACAATCTTGATAGTTTTGATGTTGTTGGTCGGTGTTACACTCGACGACGTGCGTTTCAAGTATAATTACTTAAATGGGTCCAGTTCAGGTAATAAACAATAATCAATTGAGGAGGGGATACTTTCTAGGCTTAAGTGCAATATTTTGTTAGTGTCTAACTGGCTTTCGCTCTTTTAGTACATGTGTTATATTTGCAAAAATAGTCTCTTTTTTACAACATGGCTATATGAAATATGTAATATGTATATGTGTTGATTTTTGTGTAAGTATTAATAGTCAAATTTTAAATAAAAGTTAAAATCTTTAATTTCAAAGATCAAGAAGGGATGAGCTACTCCAGTACACGTGCCATACTTCGGTCAGTTTTATTACGTCTCTTTGTTATTTTTTCCTTTCATATTCAGCAACAAAAGAAGTTGTAAAATTCCGCGTTAATTGCATTTTCGTCATTTTAAATAAAACAAACTATACCTCAAAAATAGGAGTTCAATTTAGAGCCTTGTCGCTGTGACGACTGTAGTGACACATTCAATTGTCGGTGTATGGTTACTTTACTACGACAAAGCACTAAAATGATGAGGTACTTTTGACGTTGACAACACCGTACAAGAAGTTTGCCGGCAACTTTATCTGTAATGACGTCACAGAACTTTTAAAATGTGGACTAAACCGCCACACTTACATTTTTTCGACCTTGGCAAGCTTATTGCGCTCATTACCGTCGTCTAGAACTCGAGTCTTAACAGTTTCACCACCGCTTGTTTACATAACCACAACAGCCCATTATGCGTTGAAAAAGTTGCCGATACTGCTAATTTTACGCACGGGCGTCAATCAGTAAAAAAATTCCGTGCGTAAGGGCCTTTTGCATAAGCAAAAGTAGCAGAGCCAGTGGTAAGTTTCTTTATTGTGTTATGGTCGATTGCACTTTTGAGGCTGCTGTTTTGAGTTTTATCGGATCTTTTGAAGCTAGAAGATGGCTGATACTTTGAAGCAGGTAATCGCTTAAATAGATGTAACTAAGCAATCGTCATATTATATTCAGGGTTTCAGATATAGAATACTTAACATCTTTATGCGTCGAATTCTCGTATTTACCATTCTACTAGTACCTACAAATGTTGAAAACAATTGAAGGCTTTAATTTTTTTTTGTAATTTGAAACAAAAACAATGGCAGGCGAGCCAAGGGCGTTTAATGTCGATGTCTAAAACTGAATGACAAACAATTGAATACGAGGCGCATATCATATTTTTCTCAAATTTGTTCTTGATAAAAAAAAAAGAAATCGCGTATCAAATGAAACGGACGTTGTCTTCTATGTTTAGATGTTGCTTGTCGTTCACTGTTTTCACGATGAGGAGCTTACTTATCGTGACCTTTCTATCCTAATACTTATTCCAAAGACGCATTTGACAATTAAAATTTAAACAAGTTATCCAGACTTTAGAAAGTGCGCAAACAGCCCAAAGTTAATTGAACAAAAACGCCTGCGGGCATTAATTCTCACTTCAGAGCTTTTTGTCGCCCAGCGCTCTCACTCGAGACAAATGCGTAACAAAACGCTACGGGAGCAACAAAGGCGCAAAATGATGTATAGTTACTTACGTTTAGTTTACGTTAGTTAAGTTTAAGAACTTAATGCACATGAAACTATTTGTAGAAGTTAAAACCACGTAAAGCGGTGTACTTAGACGAAATAGCTTAGTGTAATCCTCGGTGCCAGCGACATCGACATCATTTTTGCAAAATAAATTGATACAACTTCTGTTTTTCATTTCTTTGTGGAATTTACATACAAAAGTTTTAACAATGTCTCTGTTGGTTTGTGAATCTTAGATTTAATTCTCCCTTATTTCGATAAAATCTCGTTAATCAGAGACTTGTCTAAGAGTTTGATGACATTGGTAGTCCTTAAAAACATAGAAAACAATGAAACAACATAACAGCGCGACCACTCGGCCAAACTCGATTAATAGAGAGATGCTCTCGAAATTCCGGAGAGATAACAAGACTCCGCGGATGTTACTAACTGGCAGGATACAGTTCCTAATTCGATAATTGTTTGAAATCCGTTGCCGACGTCTAATGGATCGCCAGTTGCACAATGCCCGTTGACAGTAGTCCATGTTGACATGACGTCTGATCGAAACTTGATAAGCGGATGGGAATTGGTGTTGAGTTCAGTTTTGTTAGATAACGCGATGTCTTGCAAACCAGTTTAGCCCTTTTTTTCTATAATGGTCTAAAAACAATTTTTACCCGTGGGAAGGGTATAAGAGTGAGACAATACGTTTGTTTGCAGTCATAATAAAAGTCTTAACCGTTCTTCGTTCAGTCTGATCCAGTCATAACAATTTAACGACGGCTGAAGTGCTGCGAGCCAGCGACTGCTCCTATTGGCTCGTTTCGCATAGGTTTGTGAACAGCAGCTGCAATTACCAGCTAATTGCATGTCCGCGATCAGCCACTTGAGTCAAGTGCCACTAGATACTGCAGACTAGAACATTAGCGGCTCTTAATAGTACTATAGCTGTTGTTTTCTATGTTGTGTTGTTGTAAGTGTGCAGATACATTGCATGATAATAATGTTCTTTCTCAGCAAATAATTAAGATTTTAAACCTATACTCACTTTTGACTAGCCCAAAAAAAAACGAGATGTAAGCCGGGATTAAAGGTTGCTGGTCAGTGTTCCTACTTTTATATTAGTTGGATACTTCGGCAGATAAGGCTAGAAATGGATACGGTATTTATGAACTAATTAAAAGGAATGTACCTTATCGCCATCGGCGATATCACGCCAACATTTCTCGGCGCAAAGCTCGTCGCGTGGAGGGAATTCCTGAAACGTGTCGCGTGACTTCAATAGATTTGTTCGAAAAAATGCCCCTATCGCTCTTTGTTGGGATGTAAACAATTTTCATTACGATGTTACACAGAAGTTAGACAGGTTACGACACGGCCGCCGCCGAATGTCAACTACCCACGCGACGCGAACGCAAATATTCGTGTTCACAATAATAACCATCCAGGAACCCCGGCTAAAGGTCCCATTCTAACCTAGAAAGTGTAATTATGACCCGTAGCCGCCAAGGTTACAGGAAATTAACACTTTCCGTTTAATTAATACACACATAACCACGTTTTATTGTGTTTAAGGAGTAATTTGAATAGATTTACGAAACACTAGTCACGAACCTCGAGTAAAAGCTGAAGGATTTAAACAATGTGCGTCGTGGAAAGCGAAAGATCGAAAGATATCCAGCTTTTAATTGGTCTCTAATCTAAAGTTAGTCGTTCTTCCATCAGGTTCAAGCTAATTGGCTAGAGTTGAGCTAACATGACGGTAGACCGGGCCGGCAGACCGCCGGCGCCGCGGCGAGCCTCCTCCACGTACAGAAGCTATGACGAACTCGGGATCATAGACCGAGGAAGACCTTTGAGGTACCGCCACGGAGGCATCGAAGATCTCACGGGCTTGGAACAGCCGAGAACTTACAGAACATACGAGGCACAAAACTTAGATGACATCACAGTCATCAGCTCAGAAGAAGTTCCGAAGCCAAGAAGGAGAACTATCGAAGGTTTCGCTAGCGGATTTAGAAGAACATTCTCAGTTAGAAGTAGACGAGAGGAGCCTGAAGGGATTCCTCTGGATACATTTAACGAAGAAAACTTTGCGACGGTTAGAGGGGCGCCGTTTGGGAGGCGTAGGTCTTTGTCGAGGGACCGTGGGTCTTCGCTGCTGGCCAGGAGTTCTTCGGAGGGGGATGTGAGGCAGGTCCTGCCGCGCGCGCCGCCTGCGCCTACTCCTCGCCTGCACCGCTGTCTGCGCGCGCTCGGCGGCAGCTGGAAGAACCTCCTACTACGTGAGTCATCGAAACAGATCATAACAATTTCTCTCAACTGATTAATCGAACTGATTCCCGTATGCGTGTATATTACACTTAACAAACCTGAGACGTTTAATTAATATCATCAATTAACTAAAACGTTTACGCAGACGCAACGCAACTAACCTTTGGATCCGGTTGGGGATCTCATTATTCTGTTATTTAAAAGGCAGTTAACCGTTTTACCGCTGGGTTGTCTCAGTTAATTATTGGACCGACGGGTACAAATGACCAAGAGCTTAGTTTTAAACCACTGATTAACCGCAGCTTAACCAAATTAAACGCTTTCTTTTATGTAAATTATCCGATTGTTTAAGCTGTCTGGTGTATGGCTATTTATTTACAGATCACGCCGATATTTGTTAAAGATTACACCAATTTATTATGCTTAATTTCAAGGTTGAGCAATTGGTGTGCTTTATATTAAAGTTAAATCGCCTTCATTTGTTATTATTGACAGCCTTCGATTTATACAAAGAGTTACTAGTAGATCTGACATTACTATATGTCATGACAAATGACATTTGGTCTAGTAGACAGCACCGTCAACATCTTTCACGCATCGGTGTGGTTAGACCTTTATTCAACATGATAGAGTCAGACCCCCTTATTCATAAACGCTCTATAGGCTTCTGCTAACTTAGCAATCGTTTGTCCTTATCTGTCACTTTGACATTTACCTTTCACAGACAAGGACAAACGATTGCTAAGTTAGCAGAGGCCTATAGAGCGTTTATGAATAAGGCGGAGAGAGTTTAATTGGCAGACACACTGCCTGTGATATGCAACAACTATTTGTCAATTTAAAGCAAACAAACTATACAATAGTATGTACATCAGAATTTTCTTTCAAGTTCCGCTTACTTCAATTAGACACATCTTTACAATTTTTCTACCAACGTAAATTAAAAATAGAAGCGATTAGTACCAATTTATATTTCCTGGAATATACTCTTCAACCCAGGAAAGTCGCTACTACAGCTAGATTACCTACCACACATAATTGTACCAATATCACCTCTGATTACCCAGTGCTGCAAACCCGTGAAAGCCGTCATATGCCGACTCGACTTAGCGACATAGTACGAATGTCAACGTCTGTATACAACGTGAAGTAACTTCACGCAAGTTTCGTTGAGAAAAAAAAATGATAACCCCGAACATCACTATGGTGCTGGGGGAATGGCTTCGGCCATAGCATAGCCACAGTTAAACGGTAGGCTGACGAATGACTGATTATTCTACATACATACATACATACATACATACCGTCACGCCTTTTTCCCACAGGGGTAGGCAGGGACTACTTTGTTCCACTTGCTACGATCCTGACATACTTCTTTCGCTTCATCCACATTCATCAATCTCTTCATACATGCTCGTCGGTTTCGGGTACTCCTGACCTGACCTTTTTCCAAAACGTCTCCTATTTGGTCTCGAAACGTCCGTCTAGGCCTTCCCCTCCCAACGTTACCATTCACACTCCCCATATAGATCTGTTTAGTTAATCTACTTTCATCCATCCGCTCTACGTGACCAAACCAACTAAGCATACTTTTTTCTATCCTAGTCACTATATCCTCTTTCACACCAGCACGTTCCCTTATCACACTATTCCTTATTCTATCTTTCAGTGATACACCTTCCATACTTCTTAACGCTCTCATTTCTACTGCATTTATTCTACTTTCATGCTTCTTTTGCCATACCCAAGTCTCGCTACCGTACATTAATGTAGGAACGAGCACCCCTCTGTGAACAGCCAGACGCGCCTTCTTTGACACCTTCTCACTGCTCACAAAGGCGCGCAGCGCCCCATTTACCATGTTTCCTGCATTCACTCTTCTTTCAATATCACTTTCACACTTCCCATCTTTCGTAAACGCCGAACCCAGATATACAAACTCTTTTACCTGTTCGACTTTCTTACCCGCAATCACAATCTCACATTCTGTCATACTGTCGTCTTTTTCAAATACCATAACTTTCGTCTTGCTTACATTAACATTCATACCTTTCGTTTCCAATGCACCACATAAAATGTTAGCCATCATCTGCAACTCCTCCTCCGACGATGCCAACAACACTTGGTCGTCGGCGTATAGGAGGCATTTGATGGTTACCCCATTCATTCTTAGTCCACAGTCATTCCCTTTCAAATCACTCAGGCATGTATCCATGAATAGGTTGAACAGCCACGGTGACGCAACACATCCTTGTCTAACACCTTTCTCAATGCTAAACCATTCAGTGTACGCCCCGTTTATCCTCACACAAGCACTAGAATCCTCATAGAGAGATTTTAGTGCTCGTATCAGATTACTGTGCACCCCATGCATGGATAATGCTGACCACAATTCATTCCTCATCACTCTGTCGTAAGCCTTCTCCAAGTCAATGAATAAGCAGTATATTTTCTGGCCCTTGGCCATATACTTTTCGGTTACACACCGCAAGGAGAAGACTTGATCCGTGCATCCCATTCCCTTTCTAAAACCCGCTTGTACATCCCATATTTTCTCATCAGTCTCTTTCATAACTCTCTCAATCAGTACCTTTGCATACAGTTTGCCGACAACGCTAAGTAGGCTTATTCCGCGGTAACTTTTGCAGTCTAGTTGTGACCCCTTTCCCTTATACAACGGCACAAACGGCTGATTATTCTAACCCTTATAAATTTTTACAAGCGTTTGTTTAACTTGTAACGTTTGTATTTGTTTGTGCATTTCTATTACTCAGATCCCTTTTGACTTGAAATTTGGCTTCTGTAGGATGGATCACAAGTACGGTAAAAAAAAGTTTTGTTTTACCAAAAACTTATGAGTATTCCAGAAAATCCAGTCTACTAAAACGACCATACCATAGCGTGAATACGGACTGGACTTAAAAACCATGTTACCTGTTCTTAATTCACATATCCAGAGCCCATGCGTTGCACAAGAGTGTAAAGCTCGCATTAACCCCTTTCTTGTGAACTACAAAAGTCCCAGGCAGCCACCATTCCAGGGACTCGTTAAGAAAATTGCCTTTTTAATTTTCCGTTACATTGCACTCTGGCCGGACAATACTTCGAACGAGAGCTAATGGCCGTTGCTTGCACTCTGTTAACTTAAATGGTTCAAGTATTTTTTTAAAGAACTGTGGCTAGTGGTTTACCCACTGTAATGGGTGGTTAAAGTTTACTGAAGCCAGTCAATAGTTGGCTGTGTAATTAATATAAACTTTTCGTTTATGGGACGTTAGCTTTCTTTCTTGACATAAAATGCTTTGCGGACGTCTGCTGGTTCCCATACGGATTTTTCTTGTACTGAAAAGATAGTGGTAAATTATACGATAAGCTTCATTTATTTAGAAACACGAAGGTCAATTTGAAGCTTTGCCCTACTTACTGCCTTGCGATAAGAATTTTATATTCTTGCAAAGTAAAATTTTATTGGCTATGAATTCGAAAGTTGCCTAAATAGGTATAGTTGCCTATTTCATTTATAATATTTACATATAAATACTATAGTTATTTTGCAACAACTTCAACTTACTTGAAAAGCTGTGTTAACTTATTACCATCTACAATTGTGAATTTTTAGCTAACCAAGAAACAAAAAGTTATATTCTCTTTATCAGTCGTAATCTTCATTATAAGATAAGTATTTGGACCTCAATAATACATTAGCTAATAACTACCCGAATATAAAGACGTCATGTACTTCCACATCTAAGAAATGTTCGAATAAAGGCAAATGCATTCGCCATCTCGGAAATAATAAGTCTAATTTCGGTTTCGGGCCCTCCATCCGAGCCGTGGCTCGCGGCGAATCTTTACCGAATTGCTTTTTACTTTCGCTTTGTAGCTTTCGTTCGCATATTTTATGAGTCTATTAATGTGTGAGCATTCTTTTTTTGCTAAAATGCTGGGGTAAACTTATATTGTCAAACAGGTACTCAGAAACGCCATTGGCCCGTTTCTCGAAGCTACAGGTTGCAATTTAACAAACTAGTCTAAATTAGCAATATCGGTCAACCAATGATTGGTTGGGATTCGATTGGTTGGAATGATAGGTCGGGCCACATATGCAGCTAAAAAGGAAGACTTAATTAACTATCATAATGTTTAGTGCCCCTTCTAAAACTAGCAAGGTTGTCGTCTTTGAACCTTAGCACTGATATCTGTATCTGGTGCAAGCTCAAAGTAGATGTCATACGTAGTAATTGACTTTGACAGTAGCTAGTTAATAGTAAATCAATTTCACACGTATTCTTATTTATTGTCAGCTTAAAAAAAATCTAATAATGTTGCTAAGGTTAATGAGGAGTAGAAAACCTACTTGGTTGAGTACCAAATGAAATAAAATGAAGAATAATTCTGAATTGGCATGTTTTACTTTTTAGATTAAAATGAAAATGTTAACATCAACGGGAAGAATCACGTTATAAATAACGTGAAAACGACTCAATTATAAATTGGACATTCATTGCTGAATTGCGATTTCACTACCTATTTAATTTCATCTGTATTAAAACGTCGCTTTTGCTGTGAAATAATATTCTGAATTTTAAACTGTATTGGAGTCGGATGACTTGCTAATTAATATAAAGCCGATACAAAATACTGGAATAGTTTGTGACGTCACTAACGATTTAATTAAAATGTACAGACATTAATAAAATTAGTTGTTCAGTTCCCATTATAATTTTAAATTTCTACTTTAAAGGTTAAAAACCTATGAGTTTTTGCAACAGTTTCTGAACAAAACAGTGATGAGAGGCAAGCATGAATATAAAGCCAGCCGTTAAGACTATTGAAACTAATAGAACATGAAAAGTATGTACATGGCGACAAAACAAGTCCCAACTACTTCTGGCGATGTTACTTTGTACAGAAACTAAGACTCGCTCGTTCATAACGTAATGCCTGACGAATTTCTCCAACTGCCTTCAAAATAACCCTTGCACGGCGCACGGCGAATATCATGTCTTGCATGGTACGTGCCTTGCGCACGTGAGCCAGAAATGACCCCAGGCGCCATGTTTGTTATTATTGAAACACGATAACGTAGCCAATAAAATGTTATTTGTTTTATGATGGACGGGCTTGCAGATATAATCGGGGAAGGGAAAGTTTCGGTTAAGTTTTGAAGTGGGCAGATTACCACTAGGAACGTAGTCGTTATAGGGTAGAGCTAAGGCGTACCGTGAAAATATTTTACCACTTTACTCAACTCACTTAAGAGTTTTACCTAAATAGATAATAAAATATGGTTATATTTGCCATTTGCATTTGGTTATATTTCGATTCCTCTTTCCATTTCCATGCGCCCACAATCATGCTAAGGCCTTTTTTGGTCTTATCACCCTAGGATCTGTCTACCCCGTAAGGGATAATGACGTGATTTATGTATGTATATATGCCAACATTTGATGAAGCGTAGAATCATTTTCGAAACATCACTAGCTTATATTTCTGATCCCGGAGAAATTACGAAATATTTCTTAGTGCTCCTCTTCGAGTTATGCCAAATATGAGGTACGAGTCAACTACTTAAGCTAGACAGCTTAAGTAGTTGAAGCAGTTAGGTAGAGGATATTTAAAAAAAAACATCTTAGTTTATTGGTAAAGAAAGGATATTCTTGCAGCGATAGGATACCTTCAATAAAATATTCAATTCAATACAATTACAGGTGTGGTGAGGAGCAGGTAGTTTTACAAATCACCTCGGTGTGATTGCGAATGATTGCAGGCTGATGTCTGATTCCTGATAACGGTGCAGCGCCGTAGCGGTGAACGTGATTAATTTATTACTCCTGCCTTTTCTAAATACGTGTTCGAGTGGGCCAGGATGAATGGCCATCTTTGGCCCAGGCGGCAGTTGCCTGTTAACTTCCAATTGTACATACACGAGATGGGCAAAGTGTGGTTATAATTATTGAATTATAAAAAACTATTTAAGTTGAAGGAAAGTTCATGTGTTTCATTAAGCTAGTGTAGGGTAGGGTTTTTTTTTTCTTTAAGCTAAAAACCCATGGTCGTAGTTTTTTAGAATAGGTCTGTTGGAGCTGGCATCTTAATTTTCAAAGATTCTATAAACCTTTTTTTAACGGGATTCTCGCAAAATTTATTTGACTATGCAAAATTATTATTCAAAGACGTCAATAATGCATCTTACAAAACACTTTTTTTAATGAAAAGTAAAGTTCCTGAGATTTCTCTGATACTCAACACTTTATATCTCAAGCTCGAGACACATCCTCAATAATCTTTGAAGGCTTTTTCAAAACTGCCAAGTGTAATTTTAATACTCGCCAATCAGCATCGCAGCATGGTAAGTGCCTATCCGCAACTTCGCTATCCATTACCTATCTATTACACCGTCCAAGTCTTCCATTGGCAAGAAATAAAGTTCCCGGGTATATATTAAATGCAAATCACCTTCTAGTACCCTAAAGGGGACAATCGGGAATGTTCGGGGACAATCGGCGATGTTTGGAGACAATTGGGGAACCTCGAGAGTCCCGGAACGTTTAACTTTTTATAAATGTTTGTACGAATCCTTTGTGTTACGTCTAAATCACAACAGGGAGGCGACGGGACAAAGGCTATGCGGAATTTAAATATCGCCTTCTTTAGCAAAGAAAAAGTTGGATAAAGTGAGAATTTGAATGGGACAAAGTTAACTGCTTGACAATGGTACCTACGGTCAAAGATAGCTGTATCTAAATACACGCTATGAAGTCTTATTTGTTTTTGCTGATAATGATCCAATGCTTTAGAATCTACTCTTAATGGCAGATTGTTAACTAAACGAGTAGACCTGTACACCAAGAAACAATATCAAAACACCAGATGAGCTATCGAAAGATCTGCTGAAAAGACGAATTAAGTCATTAGATTAAAGGGAATTGCGAAATCGTGTTCGTAATGTAAAGTAAAGTGAAGTAACTCAAAAGACTTAAGCAACATCGCAACAATGCGTTTTCAATCATTATTAATTCCAACTGAGCCCGAATTACCAAAAACACGAAGATTTATATATCTTTCGAAATCGATAATCCTCTATAATTCAATAATCATTACGCGTTTCAAAAGTGTCAATTATATTAAAGTTATATGAGGTTGGACAATGCAACGGTTACCGTTGTAGCTGTAGCGTGATATACGAAATGATTTTAAAGTAGGGTAGTGCGATAAACATCTTGGAGACAATAGCCGGTTAAAATGACAATATGGTGTGACATCGGGAAATGAGGCTCGTTCTCTTGTTAAATCGTTCGCTGATGAATAGAATGCGAGTGAGATATGGAAATGAAAGCTGGCGTAACTGGATATTACTGGTTAAGACGAAAAGGTGCAAAGTAATAAAACATTCGAGCTTTTCGCACATTGTACTTAACAGTTAAACGTCCTATTACCTGGTATTAGAACATATGTCGTTGTTATAAAAGTGACTCAGATTCAGAAGTTCAGTGATTACTCGGAGGATAACTTATAAAAGGAAGGGGAAAGTGAAAGATACCTGAAATGGCTACCTACAGAAACTATGTTGAACTTAAAACTCGCATAACTTATCCGGATCCTCTCAACAACCTTTCTCAATCTTTTAAAACCTTAAAACACGACGATCTTCGCTCGTTTATTCTTTTGTTCGTGACAAAAAGTAAAAAAGCTGCCCCTCCATTATGCTACACATGTGCCCTTCCCGCTTCCAATGGCATTGTTTGCTCCCCACGCCTGGCCCTTTGTCCTTCGGTGCAGTCACCAGATACGATACTGGACCCAAAAGGCGTATGCGTATTTAACAATACAGATTGATTGAAATTTTCAAAATTTTACGTTGACGATCTTCTTATAAATAGGCACCTCACGCAAGACATACGCGAAAGAATGGCTAGATTTTGACTCGTTCCGTCTGCCGATGACGCTTCGCTTTATCTTCCGTTAGTAGTGATGACGCTTTGTCTTTTACACCTTGATTCTCATAATTAATTCATTGTGTGTCCTCGTCAGTTTTCGCCCTCACGTTTTCGTCGAAACATTTCTATTGGTCAGAGCGAAGAGATATATGGAATGGTTGATGATAAAATCAATATTTTGTGTTTCCTAGAGACTTTGACAGCCTCATCTAATATTCGTTGTATTTTTGCTGTTTTTTGCTATTACGTTTTTCAAATTAACTTTGCACATTCACCGTAATTAAAGTTACGTCTTCAGTTGATAGCCGCCTCAAAAACCTCATAAACCAACGGCTTATTCTCGTGTCCATAACGCTTATCTGTAGTAAATAAATAGGAACGTAGGTACTAAACTACTGTATCGCCCCGTCTTTCCTTTCTTGGCAACTCGATATGATTTGTTTGCCGTCTTAATCCACTTTGTACTCAAGCCGCCTCACAATAGCGCTCCAATTCTAATAAATTAGCATGAGCTAAAGTTGGCGACACACGTGCGGGATTACAATGGATAAATACCCTTTGAGTTGCCATAGAAAATGCCTCTAGCATTATTATTATGATTTCGTGGGGGAGTAAGAGGACGCCCATCGTTTCTATAATAACGCGTCTAACAATTATATTTGGATTTCATGTGTAATTTGAAAAGATTTATTTATAGGCTTTCTTTTGTTGTCTTTTGACAAACCAGGAACCTGTTTACTTAAGTGTGTAAACATGTTCTTTTACTTACACACACTAAGGTAATCACATTTGCAAATAACATTAGGTAAATAATTCTCTTTGTCTTTAAGTGTCTGTGTCATATTTCTCGTAAATACCTGTATCTTTATAATATATAGAGGTATAGTTCCGACTTCCTTTTTTGATCTAGCCATTGCATGTATCTCATATCGTACACTGAGTAAGCTGCACGATTGATCCTACTTTGTTGCCATCTGGTCAACATCATTATAAACGTTGTTCATTTGTTTTCTTTCAGGTAAGTCTCATAAATATTAATGGCAATATTACATCGCGAGCGTTTAACTACGAGTAGGTAAGTCTTGGTTAAGGCCCGCCTCTGACGGTGACATTAGTCATAGTCGTTCCGAATGTAGAACCCTATTGCAATAAGGTAACATATTACTCAAGTTTGAGTGACGGCCCCTGTCAATGTGACAAGGTTCTATGGTGGTACGTGAATACATTTCCCTGTGCACTCAAGGAGTTAAATCGTTGAGCTACTTTGGACCGCTGTCATACTAACATTGCCAACCCCTTGCAATGTGTTTGTAAACCCACAATCAATCGCCTCACTATAACAGCGTACCATGTATGCTCAACAATTAAAGTCCCTGAGCCCTGAGTACATACTATGTTTTTTCTTAGATCTCAGACCAGCATGGAAGCTAATACCGTAATACTAAAGATGCCAAATAAAACAGACACCTATAAGAAAGTTTTGCCTGTAGAATGCTGTCCCTATAAGGTCACAGCTGTTTAATCAACATGTAACCATCGTCACACCTGACCCCAGATAGTTATCAGCATAATCATTGTAAATACTTGTAAATACGAATATTGGAGATGGCATGATAGCTAGATGGCGGCAGATACGGCCTTACAAGCATTGGGTATGTCTTAAGTAGAGATTTGAAAGTACGCGTCAATATATGGTATAAAGATAGGCATATATACTAACTAACTTGGGCACGTAAGTACAAAACATTAGTGTTGGTTTTATCGTGGAGTTTGCAATTGAATACGGAGTTCTAGCGTTAGCTCAGAATGTAATTTTCTACTAAACTCTTGTACCAAAAGCCACATTCAATCAATGAACTCTTTTTTTTGTTAAGTATCGATATTGTGGTCCACTAGAAAGCAAAGACCTTTACGGAAATTGTATAGACTAAAATGATGATAACGACAATAGAACCATCTTTGTACAAATAAAATATATAACAAGTCATGAGGATAGTGGTGATGGTAATGGAGATAAAAGCATACAAGTAAAAGATATATAAGATGTTAATTTACGAGCGTTGTACGTGCATGGTAAGCAATTGGCATCTTGCCGGCGGCGTGCTTGATAACGACCGAATCTGGCCGATGCAATAAATCCTTATCAAAAAGAATAAAGAATATTTACAAGAAAGTGCACGCGAAAACAAGACCACCGCTGGGATGTAGGATGATAAAGCGAATAACGGGAACAACGAACATTTTGTTTAAAGGATGGAATTTTGTGAGTCTGCTTAAAAATTTACCTAGAATGTTGATCGTATGGATGGAACCACTTCTTTAAAGTGAGTATTTTTATAATGGACGATGCACCAGCTATCAATATTCCTGTCTTCAAACGATCTGAAGTTTTGCAAACGTCGCAAGGCAGGTGGGGCCCACAGAAGTAGACTGACACAGTGAAAGAGCTCAATATTAATTGCACACCCAATGTTTATCATGTTGAAAAAGTTTTATTTATCAATTTTAAACTCGACAAGTGGACTTTGACAGAAAAATGCATTCTTTCAGTAACTACGAGGTAACTGCTAATAGCTGCAAATATGCCGTCGCTGGATTAAAAACAAAAGAACATCGCTAATACGCCACAACAATAAGTGCCTATTAGGACCTTTTGTTTGAGCCGATGTAATCCCGGGCAATCTCTTATAAAAGAAATGTTCCAGTAGCTAACATAATCTACTGTATGAAGGAATATCTGGGGCTTTGGGTAATGCCGCGATATAGAGAAAGAATAGCTTCTCGCCGAGTGTGATTAATGTGTATCTGAAATGCTGAGATAGGTACATTTGTTTACGTAGAGATTTGGACTTCTTAATTTTGAAGAGAACTGTTTTGGTTTCTCGTAATTATTTAATTTTTGGCTCTTACAGTGCGGGATAAAAGCAAAATAGCATTCTTTGATATTCTATGCTTACCCTATCCAGAACATACGAGTATAGACCTACGATCTTTCGCTGTACCCATAGAAATAGCCTAACTAGAGCTTGAGCTAAAACTGTGAGGTAAAAAAACGCAAGTTTTTTTTTACAATACGCGTTTGAAGTGTTCCGTTGGAATCATAGACTCTTAAATGGGAGACAATTTTATGTCATTGTATTCGGAAAAAAAACAGAACGAGGAGCCCTTTCATGGTCCGCTAAGAGACTTTGATTGAAGAAAATACAAAACAAAACAATATCAACCAAATAAAGTTCGTAAATAAATTAGTTCTGGTTGTCACGGAAACAGAAGCTGCCCTTAAACCAACTGCGAAAGTTGTTCTACCTTACGTCAGAATTTACGCAGTCCGTACCTTGATGACGTCACTGCCCATTGTCAAGGAGATTAATGATTACGAACACAACGACGTCAGCAATAGGGATTCCGATATAAATACAGGGGGTGAAAGCGAACTAACCTTTACTTTGGAAATAACAAACGTTGAGGATAGCTACGCGAATTCAAATGCGGGTGCTAAGACCTCGTGCACGGTCCGTCCTGTTCGCTACCACTATCTTGCTGGCTTTAAAGTGTGCTGCTTACTACCAAAAGACCCATTTCAGAGGATAGACAACAGCGTCCTTGCTAAACCATGATGGAGTTCTCGGCAAACATGCTGAGCCTGACCTTGAATGCGCAGATGCGGATTAAACGTCTCTTTAGTACAAAAGTACATGCTCGAACTTACCCCTTCCACGTCGCCCTAGCTCAAGAAGTTTGCCGTACACTACAGCTCAGGTACACCTACTGCCATCGCCACTCAAGCATGGTGATCACTGCAACTCCTCCCCAATCTATCTAGTTTCAGCCTCTAAATAATGTAGGAATAGTGATAATAAAGACATAACCTTCCATATTGTGCCGCCAAATGAAGAAACTCATAGTCGTTTACATTTCGTACCCGATTATGCATGAGTGTGGTGGGCTCATTTAATTAAGTATTCAACAGCGAGCGGCGGTATTGCAGTGTATTACGAATAAAGAATAACTGGTGTTCTTGGAAATAAAGAACCGAAATAAACATTTCATTCCGAGAACTACTCAACCACAGAAAAAGATGACTTACTCTCCATTTCAAAGTTCTTTATTATTTGCTGTAGAAAATATGTTTACAGCATAAAAGTACCGTAAGATTGGCACATTGTTAACATATACAGATAACTCACATAATTACAATCGACGTCGCAAAGGCTAACGCTCCTGGAGGGGGGGAAGGACTTCGTAATAGTCCGAAACAAATGAGAAATTCCCGATTGTAAAAACGTTAGTTATCCGTATATGTTAACTTATATGTTTATAGTCTTAGGGTATGTGTCGTCTCTGTCTGTTTCGTATAAATAAAGGTCATATCGATATCTGACGCTTAACAGAGAGTGATGGAAATGAACAAAAAATAATTACCGTGCTACTCCGCTACTCACGTGCAAGATAACCAAGCTTGTATATTTAGAGAGTGACAGAACAGATCCTCAGTGCGATTGGCATTTTGTTCGTTTTTATAACCATAAAACTGAGATCCTACGGCGTCCCAATGACATATGTAAATAAAATTCCAATTGATATAGGAGACTTGACCACGCCTCCGATAATAATTCAATAAGCACATAATATATGTTCCTACAAACATGTCCACGTTACGACTTAATTAAATTTCTTATCTCCGAATCTTATACGCAAAGTTGTGTAAAAACGTGACCGTTGAAGTATGTTTGCCAACTTATAACCTGTCAAATTGTCTGTCACGTTTTTGTGTATTTTATAAGTTGTTGATTTGGTCAATCAATTTGTTTGGTCATTTTATTTGTAGATGGTGAAGGCGGCCCACTTTGCCGTCTGTAACTTATGCTGAATAAATAAAATGAAAGAAATTGTACAGCATTCAATTTACTTCGTTCTTCTTAAGATATCCGAAAAGATCATCTTGGGTTAATATTGGATAGTAATAAGAAGATTCGAAAGTATCTGGTCTGGCAGATTAAAATGAAATGAAATGAAATGAAATGAAATTATTTATTTCAGACAAGACAAGACAATTGATCCTTATCCATATATGTAATGTTTAATGTTAGTAACAATATATTCAAGTTATTAAAATTTAAGTTATTAGTAAAAAATGAAATGCTCGTTGGATTTGACATGCACGGACATCCAATGAGCGATAATAGGACTATCGGTCCTAGCTGCCACCACCTTCAGGAGAGAGTTGGTGCTGCGGCGCACGCGCTCCCACAGAGACGCCACGCGCTTGCGCAGCACGGCCTGGAAGCCGCTCGTGCTCCACGCAGCGAACATCCCCGACGCGCTGCAGCGCCGGGGCAGCCCCAACAATCCCCTGAAGGCGTTGTTGTACTGGACGCGCAGAGCATTATAGGTTTTATTGGTGTAATTGCTCCACAGGCTGCACGTGTACAGAGTTTGGCAGTAAGTTTTAAACAGTGTAATCTTGACCTCCCTAGAACAGCGCGCAAACCTGCGTGACAGCATATTGCCCCTAACCGACAATGCTCTGCGCTCCCTTTCCAAGTCAACATCATCCTTTAAGGTGTCTGTGACCCAGTGACCCAAATATTTAAATTCAGTAACCACCTGAAGAGGAGAACCGCTAAGAGTGATTGGCGGGATTGGGTATGTCTTAGTACCAGATTTGAAGACTAATATCTCACTCTTTTTGGCATTATATTTGAGTCCATGGGACACAGCAAATCTATCGCAAATAGCGAGCATTATCTTTAATGCGTTGACTGAGGGGCTCAGCAGCACCATGTCGTCAGCATAGCTAATATTATTCACACAGCAGCCGTCCACTGAACAACCGACCCCAGCGCCGCTGAGCTCCTCAATCAAAGCGTTGACATAAATATTAAATAGCGTGGGTGACGTTAGCCCTCCCTGTCGCACCCCACACTCCATCCTGTACGCCTCCGAGTACCTTCCTGCCCACCTTACCATGTTTGTTTGATTATCATACCAGTACTTGAGCATGTTTATGATTTCAAACGGTAAACTCGTGTCACGATTTAACTTGTTCCACAGGATATTATATGACACCAAGTCAAATGCCTTCGACAAGTCCAAGAAGCATGCGTAAACTGGCGTGTTCCTGTCAGTGTAATACCGAACAGTGTGCTTAAGGCATAGTACTGCCGACTCAGTTGATAGACCTGGTCGAAAGCCGAACTGAGCGTCATGCAGGTTTATATGTCTGTTTAGATACGTATTAAGCACACTGTCCAATACCTTTGCCAGGATAGTGGCCAGAGAGATTGGCCTATAATTAGACTTGTCGGAGGCATCACCCGTCTTATTTTTTATAACGGGTACCACTATCGTCTTCATAAGGTCTTCGGGCAGGTAGTTATGACGAATGCAGACAGTAAAGAATGTAGCAAGAACTCCGGGGAGATGAGCACCAGCATGTTGCAGGTGTTCGATGCTGAGGCCGTCGTGTCCGGGTGACTTACCCCTTGTCATTTGTCGAACAACCTTCGAAATTTCTGCGGGTGTTATTGTAATTGAGCTGCCACCCACACCACTCCCAGCACCGAACACCGCCCCATGCCCGTCCCCCACCAGAGGTTCCACTTTGAAATTATTTTTAAAAAGGTTGGCAATATCACCAGGTTCACTAACACCCTCAACACTAACAGGTAGGCTCACCCTAGGATTTGTTTTATTAGTCGATTTCCAAAACTGTACAAAGTTCTTAGACTTGTGGTGTGATGCAATTATGTCCATCTTAATTTGGTCTTTATTGTTTTGACAATATTTAAGTTTGGCTTTGAAATCTTTTCTAGAACTGCACATTTCTTCATACAGTCGGCCCGTCCCAGGCTTACCATACAGACACCATTCATGAAAACAACGCCTTGCCCTCTGGTGAGCCCCCCTGACGTGTTTATTCCAGCCTGTAATGCAACGACCCCCCCTGCGCTGCCTTTTATCACAACTAGCAACAGAAGCTTCCCTAAGTATTGTCACGATGGAATTATACATGTCATCAATAATTTTCGTGTGGTCAGTATTATTACATAAATTATCATTATCACAACACAATTTCAATTCACTTGGAAAATCAATATTTCTTAACTTGTCATTACATATATTTGAGTATTTCTCCACCTGACATTTTTCCCGTTCTCCCCACATTATCCCCTTCAATAATTTATTATTTTCGTCGCCGCTATTATTAATTACATTTTTAGGTACACTATGACTTAAGTTACAAACAATTTCTATGGGCAAGTGATCCGACCAATACACATCATAATGTATTTTTGCGGCAACAACTGTTTGCCTAGCCGCCGCTGTAGTCACACAGTGGTCAAGCCACCTTCTACAACCGTGACTGTCGCTCACATATGTGTACGAGTCCGCCGGTAAGAGCTCAGTGTCTATCACACATAATTGTTGTTCTATACAAAAACTATTCAATTCATTAAAAAAGGGCCTGTCTATGTGAGCATTAAAATCCCCTAACAAATATATTAGATCTACATCTTCATTATCTATGATCGCACACATTTCACTTAAACATTCCGTAAATTCCACTAGGTTTTCGCGCTCGTCGTTAGGCATGTACACCGAAAATATTATCATAGATCTATCACTCATAAAAACTTTAATAGCTACAAGTCGCACACTTTTGCACTGTATAATAGAAACGCATGGAAACCGGTTCTTGCGCCACAGGAGCGCAACGCCACCATGGGGACGACCACGCAGAACTCCCGCCGATAAGTCTACGGCTGTATTGCCGTTGTACGCAAAGTTAGTGTCAATGGTTCCCAGCAGTGGTATGTCGTGCTGTAGTAACCACGTTTCCTGTAGCGCAATGATCTCCGCCGATTCACACAGTGACCTGATACACTCCATTGATCTAGCCAGACCTTTACAATTAAAACTTATAAATGTGCTTTTAGTTTGTAGATGACTGCTATCCATTGTGTTAATCAGTTTTGTGATTCTAATTCCTTATTATTCAATGGGGTTCTCGGGAAATTCACGAAACGCCTAAACAGCACTCCTTCTGGCCAGAAATGTTCATTAAGAAAGATGTTCAACTTACTTTTAGGCACTAGTACTTTATAGGCGTCGTAACCTCTGTCTATTTTCAGGTTTATCTTTATCAGGTTTATCTAAAAGGAGTCTGGATGCCTCTTATGGTCCGAAATATATTTTACTTTATGTTGTTCGCAACTTCGTATGTCTGACAGGGACTTCGATTTCCTGGGATAAAAAATAGCCTATATGGGGGATAACGTAGCTTTTCGTTAGTGGAAGAGTTTTTGGAGTAGGCTCAGGAGTTCCAGGGATTACTAACCGACTTGTTTGTACCAAGATTTTCTTCTGCAATAAGAGATTGCGTACACGTCGACGCCGGTCGAAGGGTTGTTGTATAATGACGTTAAATATTTTTATGAATGACTACATTTATGCCATTCATTTTTGAAATAAAACAAAATTCTTCAATGATGATGTGTAGATTTATCCATCGATATAAATAATCACATGAAGTTGCATTCACGTTCGAGGTTAAAGAAATATGAGACATAATTGCATTTTTATCGACCGCCGACGAAATATATCACGTCGCTTCTTTTATAGCAATTACCGTATGGAAATATGGGATCAATTTATAAAGTTTATTTAAATACATAATCGTCGAGCTATAATTTCAATGTCCACATAAGGCGTGTTATTCAAAAAAAATTGATCATCTAGACTGGCTAACTTATTATTATAATTAATGAACTTCTTCGTATAATTAAAGGTTGCATCTGAAATTTGGATTTCATGCTTTAAATGTCAGATTAATATCACCAGCATTTATGAAGTTACGCAAAAACGACGTTAAAATTTAATTTGCGATCTGTTCAATGGTTAAATTTTACAACTCTATTATGATCAGATCGCTTATGTTTGAGGTGTCGTTAACCTCGATTTGTGTATAAAAAACTGTGACCTTCCTTCCGAAAATTCGTATCTTTAGCTTCAGCTTACAATCTGGTTCTACTCTGAGTTTTTATACGCTTAGATAAATAAAATAGGAATATATTTGCTCACTGACTTCCGTTACGTCCATGGTCAGTTTTTTGCCTTCTTTACTGGAATAAAAGTAATTGGTGACTTTTGCATTGCTTCCCGACATTTGTCTTCAAACTTTTCACATTCAGACTTTTATATCAAGTGGAAAGAAAACCTTTGTTTTGTTTAAGATCATTTAACCAGTGCCGCGAACTTCTCAAAAACTCTTCAAAAGCAGGTAATTCAAACCTTTAAGTAATCAACTTCACTTCGCGTATAACTTCATCAGTGGAGTCATCGCGGCCCTACGCAGACTATGAAGTTCAGTCCTACCGATTGGTAATTTCCATTGACCAACAATATATATAATATATACACCTGACCCCGTATAATACTTACAAACTACAAGGCCAAGTTATGATTTTCTATCGACGACTTAACAGACGAATTTCGTTTTTAAAATTACATCCCTGATTCAAATCTCACAAGTATATGACCCACTTCCAGTGCTAGAACTGACTTGACACTTATTCGTAGTTTGAAAACAATTTAAAAGAATAAAACTGGCAGCTAAGGCGCTTGTATTGAAACTTGCTTGCAATGTCGTGGCCAAGGTTCGTACGCGTTCAAAAATCGAATAGGTAAATATTGATAAAAGGTAAAGCCGATAGTCTGCAGATGTCTGACGCACCCCCGAATATAATTTAATGCCGAGGGGAGCACAATAGCTATCGATTCCTTTGTGCCTCTCCACCGACAAGCTACTATACGGCGGATGACTAATTACTGCTAACTGATTTGAGAAAGTACAATGTTGGTGCTAATTTTTAACGAAGTGGGAGCGGGACTTTAGAATAAAGATATAAAAAATTGGAGATTGTGGCGCGATTGGAAGAAGAGTTGAAACTAAAGGCATGGATCGACAGAAGTAGGTAAATTGCAAATTGCTTACGTGATAGTATCAATGACTTTATTGTCAACAACTTTCTTTACAAGTAACAGAAGAGTGAGATCCATGGGATCCATTGGAGATTGCGATCCTTACATTTTGCACAATCAAAGTAAACATGCCGTTATTATTATGATTCATTATCCAAATTAATAAATAATATAGTTGACCTAGTCCCAAAGTAAGCTCTAGTTAGGCTTGTGTTATAGGTACAACAAAATCCATACTTGAATAGATAGAAACATCCATGACTCAGGAACAAATATCCGTGCTCATCACACTTTATGCGCTGACCAGGATTCGAACCCAGGACGCTTGCTTCGTAGGCAGTCACTACCAACTAGGCCAACCGCGTTGTCAAGTTATTTCGATTCTAAATAGAAACAACGAAATGTTCCAAGTCACCAGCGTCTTATAAATTCAGAAGCTCAACATTGTAGCACGGTAATGCACTCGTAAATGTATCAGACGCGAGCTGGGATATGTTAATGAATTCGACCATTTGCAATCATCGCGCCGCACGCAACCTCATTGTTTCCGACCCCATCATAACTCTAATTTCGGAACGAAACTGTACGGATTCGTAGCTAAGCAAAATACAGTACAGCCACGCTAGAAATGTAACGAATACCAGACAAAATTCGGGAAAAAAAGAAATACGAACAAAAAGGATACAAAAGTATTCTAAACATGGTCATATAGCTACGTTTACCTTTAAATTGTCCCTTTTATAATCACATCACATCAAACTATTTTTTTTATATACGTATATAAGACGGGGAAAACGAGGAGACGGGTCACCTGATGGAAAGTAATCAATCACCATCGCCCAGGGACACCTGCAAGACTTGGGGAATCACAGGTGCGTTGCCGGCCCTTTCAAGAACAGGAAGGCTCGTTTTTTAAAGACTATGACAAGTACACTAAATCTACAGATTTATCTAGAGCACAGCTTTTGCGTCATGAGTACAGATGCGTTTCTTTCGCTCTTGCGTACTCGGCACCGATACTATATGAATCAGTCTGACGGAAAAATAGCTGAACAATCCAGAAAAAAATGCTCTTAAATGTCCAAAAACCATAAAGTTGTTGTTTCGCTTTGTTACTAAAGTTAGTTACTTAGTTCGTTCTTGCTTTCTTTTCCATAGGTCTTGCGGAACAAACACCGCAACTAATTAGATTTTACTTACATTAATTGTCAATTTTTCATAGTAAATTACTTAAGAACTCGTCATTAGTCAGTGGAACAACACATTGTTTCTTGTGGCCTCTGTAACCCATCAACTTGCATAAATTGTACTGTGTAAAGTACAGTAACAGAATTGTTCTCGCTAGCCTACTGTGTCTGTTTCTCGCACGGCGTTACCAGGTTTCAAGGAATTGATATTGAATAATTAATGTGTTTAGGGAAGAAACGCTAACTGATTGTACATTTGAATGCTACTCAACGTTCCCGCGATGAAAGCTTGTTCATTTTCGAATCGTGTATTCTGCTGCTTGCGATTTCCTTATTAACGGAGTGAATGTTTCTGAGGTTTTGCTATCAAAGGGTTTATTTGAAAAGGTTCAATTTTAAAGTGTAGTAAAGCGTCTTACTGTATAACAGGTTAAGAAAAAAGAATAACTGTTGTTTCTTAATTATGCTCATTAATACACGTATAAAAGTATTTTGATGCTACTTCTTGTATCCTGTCAGTAAGAGCCGATTAAAACCCTATAAGGAAGAGTTACGCTCACCCGACGAATTCACATTTCGCCGCATTTAACATTCGAAATACCATTAATTACGTCGAAAATCTTCGAAAGAAAGTCTCAATTTTGTCGCCAAACCATCGGCATTAAGCTATTCCATTAAATGGAACGAGTCTCAAAATTATGATAAGCATCCCAAAAGGCAACGGTGAAAAATTATCAGGTATTCTCGGCAGCGGAATAATCGGAATATTTTTCCTTAATTTTTCATTCAGCTCAGTGGGCTGGCCCCCTCGGGTTTGCTTTTACTTAGCGAAAACCTTATTTAAAATAAACAGGGTGGTGTAAACGTGCGACGTGCCTCAAATTCTGAACGGTTCGATAGCGGTATTATTTTCGCTGGCAATAAATGAATGCGGCCTTTAAGTGGTCGGTGTTGCCAGCTTTGTATTCCCAGCCCCACTGTTACGGGACTGTGCAGGTTTACTTTAAATGAGTTGGGGTTAAGATTTGTTTCGACTTGCGCAAATAATGAAAACATCGTGCAAAGAAAACGTGTTCCAAAAGAGTATCTTTGTTCGTGTCAAATTCAGGTATCATCATTATTTAAATTGATAATACAATATGCATTATGCTAAGGAAGTAGCACACGGACGTACACATATAAAAATCTTGAAAATAAAGGAGTGAATTCGAGGTCGCAATTCCAAAACAATTGAATGCACGAATGCTCAAGCACAGATTGTTGCTTCAATAAATGACACCTACGGGCCGACCAAATACGGTATTTACTGCAATTTTATTGAAAAAATCTTTAATTTTACGATTCACTTCACTGCGACACAGACGTTGCGCCATTTGACCGGCTGTCAAAAACAGATCCCGTTGCCAGATTAGCTGCGTATGACATAATCATTTCAAGGCAAGACTTTCCATTCGTGGAATAGGGTGAACTCGAAATGATCGAACTGTATCGATCATTTTACGTTGATACTAAAGGCGCTCCTACACTACCTCGCGTTTAAAGCTCCAAGTGTCAAAAATAAACCCCCGCCTACCTCACCTCACCCCTTTACTCATCTAACAGACGTCATTTTGTGACACATGAAACTTGAATATGTGTAGGAGCGCACTAAGGTCTAATCTTAAAGAACAAAAAGCGCAAAGCGCAAGCGGAGTAGCAAGATGAATGTTTTTTTTATAATTTCTAAGGAATAATCAAAATTAAGTTTTTTAACAATTCAAACTGCTACAGTTTCGAATCAAATCCTTTTGGAAATAATTCAAGCCATTGCTTTTTTTTGTATGCGTGTTTTGTCATCTTTTTTACGTTAACATTTCCACGGCCACACGATTTCCGACTTGAATTGCCATTTAAATATGTCAATTTTGATAAATCGACAACAGTAACGGATTGTCTGTGTTGACAAGTGTATAATGGTCCAAGGTGGTGGATGACAAATGGTTGCAAGTTAAAAGCATGGCTGACAAATGTACAGACGTTTGAATGGCGACTGAATTTTGAGCCATGTGTGATATTGTAACCGTGTAATTATTGTTCGGTCAATTGGTCCGTACATGGTAACACCGTCCGTAAGCGGGACAGATGACATACATAATTAGCTCTCTTTTTATTCTGAGTGAGCTAGTTAGTTAATTTTCTAAGGTTGTGTTTAAGAGTCAAGAGTTATTATTAGATCTCTACGTTTGTTTACAAATGTGTCGTTGTTTTGGGATTAAACTAAGCCTAAATCGAAGAAGCGTGTGAGTTCCAAACTGCGGAATGAAGCCATCTTCATAAATGCAAAATTCTAAAACGTGTATAAATTTTAGATTATTTATCTTAAACTGGAGCCAGCGGAAGACAAATGGCCTGCCAATAGATCAAGCTATGCCAAGTTAAATTACTTGGTTTATTTCTGGGTAAAATATTCACTCGTGCGCAGGTAGCCATCCCACTCAGGCGTCTCGTTGGCGCCGCGGTCCGAGTTGCACCGATGCTTAGCGAAAAACCGCTGTCGCTACTGGCTGGTGACAAAGTTCGTTTATTTGTTTTTTTTTTTCATGTTTCTAATGTGGCCAGTCTGGTGCAATATAATTAATAAGTAAAAATAGGTCAAGTTATACTGATTTGTTACAAACTTTTTTCTACGAATGGTTACGATGTATTTAAAATACGAAGTCAAGTAGGTCAAAGTTTATAAACGTTATCTGAAATAAATAAATAATCACTCTGAAAGTTTCAAGCTGTGCACGTTCTATTCCTGAACGTAGAGTCATAGCATAGAATTTTCTTGCGAACCACTTAAAATGGCATATTTTCTGAAAAGCATGTGTTTTCCATTCGATAAAGGAATGCCTTACTTTCAAGAGAATTGACCTTGCAGATTTTTCTAAGTAATAAATTACCGAACGTCAATTATTCTATGGTTATATTAATAGTTTTACAAGACCACTTATTTGCTAGCGACATCGTGTCGGGCGCCGTCTATCAATCACGTGGAATGTCGCCTTTGGTATCTAAGAGAATAACGTCGTATACGACACGTGTGCCATAAATGACAGATATTCGTTGTGACACTTTTGCCCGCGCTGCACTCTGACGTTTCTTGATATCGGACGACGGGGGTTCAAGGTCGAATTTTTGACAAGTGAAAGAAAATAAGGTCGATGGAAAAATGAGTAAATCCGTCTACTAACCGCTGTTTAAATTTGCCTCGATCGCTCCAAGGCATTCCTGTTTACGTTCTTTTTTTTCTAGCTTTAGTTTTGTGAGCCCTAAGCGCCTTCAATATCATCGTCAACATAGCATATCTCGCGAACTTTGTACAAGAGCATTTTTCACTTATGTCTATTTGTAAGTAAACGTCTGCGTATGCGCATGGCGACTTCGATGACCTGCCAATACGCAACGGCTACTGTAATTAGGGCTGATAATGTTTTATAATAAAAAACATTTCTGAAAAACAACACAGCATTATATCCTATACGTATGTAACCTAATATGGATACGAATTCGAAATAAACGGAATTATTGTTTTGAAAACAACAAAGTTTTGGATTTAAACGGGAAAAAATTATACTTTTCTTTTAGGTACTTATTACCTACATCACCGTCTATTCGTTATTTATAATGCGTTACCGAAGATGAAATGATTAAGAGCAGAAAATGTATGTGGGATTGAGCGGAATAACAGAATGAATGACTGAGATGGAAGAATGAGAGAGTGAATGTGAGAGAAAAAAGATTATGTCAAGAGGACGGCGGCGGCCATGAGAGCGCTGATTTGTGTTTTATTTGATTTATTTAATGTTTATATCCAATACAGTGCTTCAAGAGTTTAACTAATCTTTTATTATGACCCGTTCTACAAATTCTCGTCCGGGATAAACAATTTTAAAGATTTATGATGTAACGACGATACGACGGATTAGCTTCAACGGTGGCGTGGCTGACAGCTGGAAGACGAATTTACTACGGAGAAAATAAGAAGATAAAGACGAAGAAAATTACGAAGATGTCGAATAACGAAGGCAAAAGATGTGCTGGTGACAGCGGCAATGATGAGATGCAATCGCACGGCGTATTCAATATGGCGGGGGCAGTAGCAAAATTCAATGGCGAAGATGTCACATACTCATCGGTAAAATGGGCACAAGATATCGAGGATAACGCGGATATTTTTGGTTGGACGGCCCAACAGAAATTAATTATAGCGAGGCGATCGCTTACCGGCACAGCTGAACTATGGCTGAGGTCCGAAAACGCATTTAAGACCTACGAAGAACTTAAAGCAGCTGTCATAAAAGAATTTCCCGACTCAATAAATGCCAAGCAGATGCACGAGATGATGAGTTCCCGCAAGAAGAAGAAAGATGAGTCCTGCTACCAGTATATGCTTGTGATGAAAGAGTTAGGGAAAAGGGCAAAGTTTCCGGACTACATAGCGATCGAATATATTATTGATGGCATTATCGACTATGAAACTAATAAAGTTATTCTATACGGAGCAAACACTTATCCGAAACTCAAAGAAAAGTTAACCATTTACGAAACGATGAAGAAGAAAATGAATAGTCGTGATAATAGGCAGGCGAATCCTGTGGAGAGAAATGAGTTTGCATTCAACAACGAGATGGGCACTACGGTGAGCCGTTGTTTTAAGTGTGGCGGCATAGGGCACTTGGCGAGCACGTGCTCTAATGGAACAAAGTGCTTTCGATGCAATTCGTATGGTCATATTGGTGCTCAGTGTACGGCGAGCAACATGACGCAGGGAGCGGCGCAGCTTCAGTCATCGGCGCCGACGACACAGAAAAGTACGAACGTAACGGATGCGAGTACGAGCGGGCGGAACTTATTCCAGCGAAGATCATTGTTCGTCGAACAAAATCCGTCAGGTGGCGCGGCGGAGCCGAGTGAAGTTAGCGACGCGAATGTCACACTATTGAATGAGCATAGCCAAGGAGTGAGTGACGGGTTAGGAGAAATGACAATGTCAAACAATCAAAATAATATTTTCACGGTAAATACTGATGGTTCAAATTTTCTTAAAAAACCAATTAAAATTGTTAAGATAAAAGGTATATTTGTTAAAAGTTTTGTAGACACAGGTAGTGAGGTTAATTTAATTACTGACGATTTGATGGATGACTTGAGACTAACATTTGAGGAAATAAATACGCCGTTGACAGGATTGGGTTCCAGCACGATATATTCAATTGGTAAGCTTAATATGCAACTTGAAATAGATGGTTATTGTTATGACACGTGTTTTCACGTCGTGAATCACCGAGAAATTCCGTATAAAGTCATTTTAGGGCAGCCCTTTTTTGTAAATACAGTTATTTTAATGGATAAAGGTGACGTCAAAATAAGGCCCGAGTCGTACGACACTTCTTACCTTCCATGTTTACATTCCAGTATTGATGAAGATAAAAGATGCACGCCGGCAGAACAGACCCATAAGCCCATAAACGTGAAAGAAGCTCCAATAAAGACGGAAATTGTATTGAAAGACGAACAAGTTGTACAACGTCCCAGGTGTTTGGTGTCAACTGAAAAAGAAACTGTGAAGAACCAGGTCCACGAACGGCCGTCAAACGATGCCATAAGGCCGACCTACTCTGAGTATGCCAGTCCCCATGCTCTTGTAAAGAAGAAAGACGGCGGTACAATTGTATGTGGCAATTATCATAAGATGAATCAGAAAATGGTGAAAGATGAATATTATGTATCAATTAAAGAAAAGAGAAGTAGAGAAAAAAAAAGAAAAAGAAAGAAAAGAAAAAAAAAGGGAAAAAAGAGAGTTGGAATGAGACTAACTGAAGTTGACTCTACGAAGATGTGGCCTTGATTTGGTGAAACCATGATCTTACTTTTGTTCACCTGCTTTAAATACTAAATTGATGATGCTTACCATAGAATATAACGTGCGATCTCAGAATTATGTAGTTATAATTTGCTATATACCTATTTTTTTTTTATTTGCTTAATGTGGAAAGAATGTTAACACTAGGAACAATTCATTGCTATTGCTTTTTATACTTACTGTGGTTTCAGTTGTCAAATTGCTGTTTACTGATGTTGTGCCGTTACTGTTCTAAAGATATTGCAAGTTGGCTACTGTTTAGTTAATCGAGTTGTTTTTATTTTCTAATTGTTTTCTACTTAGGTATTGTTGTAAGTTTGACAATTTAACTAGTGTTTGTTAATGTGACTAAATATGTTGTAGTGTAATATTTTATTCGTTATGCCTGCTGTGTCTGCAGTCTGAGGACAGACTGAGCTGCAGGATGGCCGATTTGTGGGATTGAGCGGAATAACAGAATGAATGACTGAGATGGAAGAATGAGAGAGTGAATGTGAGAGAAAAAAGATTATGTCAAGAGGACGGCGGCGGCCATGAGAGCGCTGATTTGTGTTTTATTTGATTTATTTAATGTTTATATCCAATACAGTGCTTCAAGAGTTTAACTAATCTTTTATTATGACCCGTTCTACATGTATAAAAAAATAGTTTATTTTTAATTTTAGCGGCTGGTAACCCTAACAGTGATTGCGTCGAAGCCTTATAATTGGCGCCTTTTTCAATAATAACACGTCTAGTAACTAGACAGATAACATTAAATGCAATGATTTTGTGTGTTTATCTCACGATTAAATTGTTCCCGTAATGTTGGAATAATAGCACGTTTATACCTGTTAGACATGAGCCGGTCTGGAAGTATCGACTAATTGGAATCGATAAAATCGCGTTTATCTACAATTAACCCTCACTTTTGCGCCTTTTGTAAGCTCTTGAGGAACTATAGTAACACTTGATCATAATATACATACATACACAAATCACGTCTAATTAGCCCTTACGGGGTAGACAGAGCTCAAGGTGACACGACCTACAGGCCAAGTTTAGCAAGATTATGGGGGTAGGTATAGATGGAAAATGGAATCAAATATATTGTCATAATAAAGGTACATTTTTAAATTTTAATATGATTTTGCAGTGCTAGTGATTTACCCTACATGGCTTCAAACAGTGGTTCGTGGGTTCTCGGGCTCGCTCATCCGTGCTTTTCAGAATTTAATTGCGAAAATGACATTAGAATTTTCTCTAAGCTTTCTGGTGAAGGAAAGCTGCGTACTTGCGAAACAGTTCAATGATGGCTGTGAAGTTAACAATCTACACTGATCCACAGCCGAAGCCAACAAATAGGCTAGATTGTACCCATAAAAATAATATCGCCACTGTATCATCAGTTCGAGGAATTCAGTTTCGAACGAATGGGCGAAAATTTTAGCCATCACTATTTTGATTTCCCTTTCACCTATACGTCACAACCATGCTAAACGTGGCCTTCAGGTGCTGGGTTGGGTGCTGGGTGCTGTCTACCCTATGGTGGATAAAGACGTGCGGGTGGTAGGGCCTTGTGCAAGGTCCGTCCGGATCGCTACCACCATCTTACTCGCTAATGCTGCCGCTAAGTAGCAGTGCTTGCACTGCTGTGTTCCGGTGTGGAGAGTAAGACAGCCGGGGAAATTACGGGCACAAGAGGCATTTCATCTTAGTCCTCTAGGTTGGCAACGCATTTGCAATCCCTCCAGGGTTGCGGGTGTCTATGGGCAGTGGTGATCACTTACCATCAGGTGACCCACTTGCTCGTTTGCCTTCCTATAAAACGTGATTTATGTATGTGTGTATCTATGTACGTATTGTTAGTTCGGCACATGCCTGATACACCACAATCATCGCGTTCAACGGCTTTACCACGCCTAATTTCCATCATAAAAGGTAAAAGTATTGCGTTATAATTGCAGCTTATTTTCCCTCAGCTTTTTTGCAAACCAATTTAAACGTCGCCTCATCTCGTGAAATGCGGGAAGACAGATCACTCGCAATAAATTACCATAAAAGGATCGAAAACATGCTGACATTATCCCTTAAGGCTCGCTTGCGAACGTAAAAACCGAATTTTACGGCCCTTCGTTCTTATGTTAGTAACCGAATCATTTCCATGGATGATTTCTTAGTTGTTTCTAGTTGACAAAGGCAATGTCTCGTCAAACAATTCCCGATCCTGTTACATATATCATTTGGTTGCGGAATAGGGGCTTGAAAATAGATAGGCAACGAGTATGGTTGTTGTCAAGATTACAACACAGGTGAAAATGAGCGACAATAGAAGCGGTAGGGTTTCATTCTAAATCGATTTTTGAAATTACACCCACAAAAATGCTATTCGTAACTGCAAAGCCAGTTTCCTTGCGATCGTTCTTAGCTATGTTTGGTAAAATTCGGTCCAGCAGTTTGGAGATGAGCTCTTTTCCAAAATGATGTAAGGGATTTTTGGTATAAAATTGAATATTTTTTTTAGTTTAGGCAGAGCCTAGGGTAAAAAGCCCTAAGTAAACGCCACGCTTAGCATGATTGTGACTATTTTTTATTTACTTATGATTCCTCGATTAATGCGGGGGGTTTTAATTTTTTTTAAACAAATGTGACTTATTATTTGAATTCGGAATCTTCCTTCTGCCACCGAATACCCTGTGCCAAGATCCACACGTGACAAAACAAACCGCGGCCAGTTAACCTGAATGTGAAACCGCGCCATTTTAAAATAGATAATTTAACGCACAGCCTCGTAAACAGCAGACAATGCCGCGTGTTTTACGCCGTTTTTATTTTACTGTCTCACTAAAACATTTTGGTTCCAATAAAACAGTTTTTTACGACACCTGGACGTGGAATGCCCGTGTTTCCAAAGTGATTTTCGTCCAATACGGGGAGTGAGCCGCTAGTTTGATGCTTATATTGCTTTCGAATCACCTCACGTAACGAACGCTGCCCTATTACAGTCACTCTGAACCCAGGGCTGCCGTCAGCCCCGCAAATTAACTCAATAATCCCTGTAATTAAACCTTTGTTTAAAACTACTCCGTTCTACCTAATTGCCATTGTAACATCAGCTTCTGAAATACCGTATGCACTTGACAGTAATACTACATTTAGATACATTTTCTATATTTTTTTAAATCATGTGGTAACCCTAGCAGTAGTTTACAGCCATCAAAACAGAGTAGCGCTTCTGGTACATTACGCGATGCCTGTGGTGTTTTATGAACTTTGGGAAAAAAGTGTTACGCGTTTACGTTCTGTAATTGCATCTCTGTTTAAACCAGAAAGTTTCAGCTGTTTAGTCCTATTACCTTTGGATGTGATGTGTGGAGTACGTTTTGTAGGATCGTAAAGATTCGCAAGTTTGAACGCACACATTCTTCGTCAGCTAATAACGTCTGGAATTCTATGAGGTCTAGTGAGTAATACAGGTCAAAAGGTAGGTAAAGGCTTCCGAAGCTATTGCAATTTAATGGTAAATAAAATGTGCATACATAATTACTTAACTTAGAGAATAAAAGACCGTATATTTATTGAGTGATATTTTATTGAATCAGGCGTTACTTTGCGGAGGTCCATTTCAATGAACAAAATATATTTAACTCGTAGCGGAGTAGGAAGGTAAATATTTTTTGTTCGAGTTCCTGAGAGTTTAAGCGTCAAACATCAATAATACCTATGATAAAACCTAACTGAGTTTCTGTAAACTCTCTATAGAATGCCATTAAGGTTAGTCCTGCTGTCTCACTCTTATGGATTTGACACATGAATCGGCCGAGTGAGGGAGACACCATAACAATGAATGGCATCGTAAGAGTTCACGAACTGTATCTTTAAAAAAAACAACGTTTTGTAACCAAGTGGTCGCAAAATAAAAATTTTGCAGACCAAAATCCCTAGACCACAGCCAAATCACAACCGTGCAAAACTCAGGCGGTCGGTAGCCTAGCGGAAAATAAAATTGCGTTTTAGGTTGTCTAAGTGCATTGATTAACTAAGTAAGTAGACTATGTAGGTACCTACAGTGATTGTGTTTGTGACGTATTCGAGCCCCGCATCAAATACACACTCTAAATAGATATTATGCGCGTGGGCATTACATTCCAATCTCCGTCGGCATTGACAACTGTACTGACTTCGTGTCGAAAGATATTTATGCCCTTCTCACTTCCTTGTGGAGAAAGCGTGCTTTACTGCTCTGGCAAATTGGAACGCTATATCTGTCAGTTGTGAGATAAAGATCGGTTTTTGTTACCGATGCCATTGTTTTGATGAGTTTTTTTAGTAGCGAAATGTAGAGCGGTCCAAAAGTGACGTTCGTGCTATATACGTATTGTGAAGTTGATGGCTTCATGTCGTAAGTTTATGGCCGTATGGCATATTTGGCGTTTTTATTCATTTTGAATTCAACTCGAATAATAATTTAGCTGGCTACGAAAGGGCATTGGAATGTTTTTGACATTTGAAAGCCAGCGAGCTGATTGGAGTTTATTTTTATTAAAAATAATAATGTTTGTTGCAAGCCGGGGCTTACAATCTTGGAAGAATATGGCTCAATATGGCTAAAAAACCTTCAAAATGAGTACTAGATTCTGGTTCCGTGCACCTATCTCTAAGGTCAAATGATTTCGGGCTATAGAAAATAGGAGATGGCACTAAAATTATGAGACTCCACGTAAAAGGTGCAACCAATAAGCGAACTAAATACAATTCGTATACTGTATAAGAATCAAACGGACACGAATTGTCAGGTCGTCCATTCCAGACCCTACATTCCGAGGTCGCACATTGGCTGCACCTCACTGAAACCAAAATAATTAAAATTCAAAATTTATTTTTGCAAATTGGCCGCCAAGGGCTCTTTTACATGTCTTTTTCAAAATACCAGCGCATTCGGAAAGACCATTATTGCCAAGAAGAATTCGCCGCAAGAAACTTGGCAGGAAGTCGTCAATGTAACCCTAACAGCATTTGAATTTTTTTTCTATTGTGCTCATAAATTGTTTTTCTTTCGTCATATGAAGAGAGGAACCATGTTTAAAATTCAGCAACAGAGGAACTTGAAGTATTATAAGTATTAACACACAGGGTAACACAGGGTATCCTAGCACAGGGCCCTCAGTTGTAACTAACCTAAAATTTGTTTGGAATAAACACTTTTCATTTTCATTTTTTTTTTTTTTTTTATTACATTATTGTCTGGTAATGTGTCAGTGCAACCGAGTGCTAATTAGTCCCCCGGTGGCGTCTAGACCAGTGTCTATCAAGCTGTGTTCTCCAGCGACGAGTTGAAAGCCGCCGAGCGAGACACTTTTTTGTATTTTCCAGAGAGCCACATTATTAAAAAGTTTGGTAAACCTCGTTGTAGACTATGTTAAATTAAAACTTGATAAATGACGACAATGTAAGGGTTAGTCTAAATCAAAATTCAAAACGTAAAATTTATTTTTGCAAATTGGCCGCTAAGGGCGCTTTACATGTCTTTTTTGAAACTACCAGCGCATTCGGAAAGACCATTATTGCCGAGAAGAATGCGTCGCAAGAAACTTGGCAGAAAGTAATTTTTTCAAAATAAAATACATTAAGCTAGGTACTTCAATACTTAAATTCTACTTAAATTAAATACATTTATAAAAGGGATGTTAAGGTCCCGAACCTTAAATCGCTTAGTCTATAGTAGAGATGTATAAAGTCTCTACTAATCAAGTTTAAACCTGATTATTTTCAACAATTGCTGGGCAAACATACATACATAAATCACGTATTTACCCCTTACGGGGTAGACAGACAGGGTAACAAGACCTAAAGGCCACGCTTAGCATGTTTGAGAGCACATAGGTGGAAGTGGAAAGGGGAATCAAAATAGTGATGGGTTGCTATTTGGCAAACATACTTGTAAACGGTATTAAAAAACTTTCACATTCGACTCCAGAAATATACGGTTTTAGCAAATAATTTCAAGACATTAATTATTTAAGCAAATTACGTCAAAAACTAGAATAACCGCCATCGATACGCAAGTTATAAAGCAAACGGAAGAGAAACATTAATTGGGTAAATTGATTTCCTATTATGCACCAAAACTACTGCATCCCACGACCAACTACACATTACACACACTTCTTATCGCTTCGCATTCTTAGCTTAAAAACCAAACCCCTTTGTTAGGCACAATCGGGTCCAGACCAGACGCGATGCCGACGATACGGGTTTGCCGCCACGCAAATTCCTTCTAATTACCTTCTCAACCAAAACGACCCTTAAGAGCAGTATTCCATGCGTTTAATTTCCTGCAAAGTCACACTACATTGCGCCGCTTGCTCGGTCACTTGTATCTGGTTGGCTCCTCGAACACGCAATGTAAAGCGCTGGTGATTTCATTCTGCGGCCTTTTTACACCGCCGGTGCTAAGTAAAAGGCTTGGACGTTACCGGTTTTTAAAATAAGCCAGGATTTAGATAACAGCACACGCGATTTAATCTTTCCTTGAATACTTGGCTTCAAGATTTTCAACTGACTATGGATTTATTTTCTGTTTGTGAAAGCGCTTTGCTTAAAAAAATGTTCTCACTATTTTGATGACGGTTTCGTCCAAGTTCACAAGCTGCGCGTTAGTAAAACGGAGTACACATATCTGTGGAATGACCGTCTTATGCGACTTCATACTTACTTCCTAATACATTAGACGACTGCTGAATTATAGCTAAATTTTTAGAAAAAAAAGAGGAGACGCAAGTGCTAAACGTAAAACCCACTCACATGCCGCCTTCGTAGAAGATAATGATTGTTTTCGGCAGTGCATGAGACCATTACGAAATAGTGTTTCAAAAATAAAACAGCTTAAACTGTAAATCCTTAAAGCAGTCCACTACAAAAACATTCCCGTCCTAATATGTGTCACCGATATACAGCACATTAAAATTCCATCTCTATCAACATTTTATACGAACCATATGTCGGGGGAGCTGCTTCATATGTCTACAATTAACTATGCAATAAAGATTTCAACACGTTAAGGAAGCAAAGTCGATCGACTCACAAAGGTATATAAAAACGAATGGATTCATTCACATGTCGATATTAAACCCATTAAGACGGCCTTCGCAATTGTAAGACTGTCACGAATCCTTTGAACCTTTGAACAGACTTACAAAACCCACGTAGTTATAACGTATAACCTTGTTAACATCTTACTAATTACAATTTTATCTTTCACAGGTAAGTCGAGGCCTTGCCCTACTATTTTTTTGGCAATTGAGTAAGTACTACATACACAATGGAGATTCTTTTTTTTTTTTTTTTTTTTTTTTTTTTATATGAATAGGAAGGCAAACGAGCAAGTGCGTCACCTGATGGTAAGTGATCACCACTGCCCATAGACACCCGCAACCCCGGAGGGATTGCAGATTCTGAGGTAATCAAATCGGATAAAGAACATAATTTGGTGTTAAATTAACATTACACACAGATTTCTTACGCGCATTACGATCTACGGATGTCTGAATGATCTCATCCGTGAGCCCATGGGTAGCTTCTAGTAATTACCACTTTACGCAAAGTTTAATATCGTAATATTTACTACTTCGATCAAAAATCCGACATAGGCAATAAAATGCTCTTTGCTCGGTACCTAACCGAAGACAAATAAGTAGTTTCGAATAATAACGTTGTACGAGAATGTCGTCAATAAAGAGTCGTGTAAATAAAACAATAAGGATTATGTCGAACAACTGGTCTTTGGAGTTTTTCGGGAACCGATAAATGGGGAAATTTTATTTTAGCTAAACATATCGGAACTCTTGCGTTCTCAGAATTGTCCGGTTTCGAAGTACTTTCCTCCGCTATCTACTTCCAAAGGTTTGAGTAATTTCAAATTGAAAACCGATGACATACCTAAAGTTACTTTTTTTTTCAAAATAATTTGGACAAGCGTATAACGATACGAATAATTGATTGAATCAGGCCTTACTTTGCGAAGGTTCATATTGATGATCAAAAAAAGTTTCCACTACCAAGCTGTGCCAAGTTGCAGCGCAGTAAGGAAAATGTTTATGTTCATAAAAACTAATATTTTAACAATGTTGAGTAAATGCAAAAGGCTCTCACTTCTTGAGCGTCAAAAAACCAGTCTGAAACAACATAGTCATAATTTTGCTATGAAAGTAACAATTAAATTACAGTTACTGTGTGCACAATTTAATGGCAGCCAGCGGGCTCATAGGCTTGTAATTAAGACCACTCTGGTTTCACTTCGGTATTTACTAAAAGTTAAATTAACTTGTTTATGTATTAAACGGTCCTCTTGATTCGTATTGAAATAGAAAGTACGCTCTCTGCTAAACCCTGTTTTAGTTGAGTGAACTGAAATAACATTAATGATCACCAACTTTACTTTTGCCTATAGCCAAAGTTGGCTTTAGAAGTCCAAAAAAATGCTTAATAATTTTTATATGTAATTTTGTAAATAAGGTATCTAGCACGATGCCAATCTGCGGCATAATTCTATCGACGATTTTCGTCAATGGTTTAAATGCTTCTTACTTGACTCTGGTTCCCTGGTAGCCACTGGATTCTAAATAATACTCAAATAACTAGAGCAAGAATTAAACGATAAGCTACCAAAGTATTCCTGTCAAATAATGTAATTTGTGTCCCTTTCGTTCCAACGGAATACAAAACAAAGACAAATATTTACTTCCAGGAGGATGTCGCGAACTCCTTGGTATTGATACCTTTTTTTATATTTTTCTAATAGTTTTTTTTATATTATTGTCATTGTCAGTGAGTTTTGAAGATTAGCAAAAGAAAGAGCAGTTCTTGGTGTTTTCCTTGGTATTCCTATTTTTTCTTGTCCTTGTCGATAAAACCATACAGTCCTCAATATCGTACAGTCATGACAATTGCTACTAGTAGTAGTCCCAACCTTGCAACGAAGTCTTATTGGCTACGGTGAAGATCACGTCATACTTAATTGCGGCAGATTGTTCCAGCATACTATCGGCTTGACCGTCCGCCCCGTGACGCCATTCGCAACATCTGTAAACAGAACCAATGTATCTTGATCTGCGCATTATAAAAACAACTCAAACACGCAAATTAAATGAAAAGGTCTGACAGACTGGCCAATAACGACCACCATAAACCAATCTAACGTGACCCGTGTTTGAAACAATCAAAACATACGGTCGTTCTGAAATAGGAGACCTAATAAAGTGGTTGTTAAATGAGCGTCATGTCAAGGTTATATGTTTTTGCCATAATGTGAATTAGTTATTTTGACATTATTATGTCACCACACGTCTGACCGCATAGCAATGTGACTGTCCTAAATTAGACATGATGTTAAGTGCATCTCAATTTTGGTTAGGCGTGTTGGACATATTAAATTAACATTGTGTCACCGACATTACTTATCTGAATGTAAATTTTAGGTATATGTACCCCACTGTACGGTAGCGATTAGATACTTCGGGTCTGTGTAGATGCTCCAAACAATATTCCCAATTTAGCGACAAAATTATGTATCCACTTTTTCTGGTTACTTTTGGGACATATCTTAACAATTTCAGGCAGTTTATAGTTACTATTCTCGATACTTTATCAATTACCTAGTGCACCAAAAATATTCGTTCCTTCGATGACGGTTTAGTAAAAATAACAGAAGAATAATAAAGCTTGGTTTTAGGAATCTTCCCATTTCTTCGGTATAAAAGTACCTACCGCTCGTCAATACGGGATAAGCTTTTCATTAGTAAAAGATTTTTTATTTCTCTCTTCATACAAACAGGCAAAAACGTAAACAAAATAATGAAATTAGTTTTGATATGCAACATCTAGAGTAGTCTAGACGTAGCGCCAATAGTGGCAGTTACCGGTGTTTATTGTAGAAAATACATGGACTAAATTTATTGTTTAGAGTGATAGATTAATTCTAGTGTTGGGACTGCTGCTTTTCCGTTAGTGCAAGCGGTTTACGTAAGGAGAATTCTAGAATTTCTAGATTGATAATTTAGAGTTATTTTATGTCCGTCGCTTTGGAGATAAGGAAATGTAAAATACAAAAAGTATTTTCAATAATTTCCTGAACTTTTTCACTGTTCTCTAACACCTGTCATAAGAGTCATAACAGCAAGAGATGAATAATTTTAAAATTAAGTCTGATACGGTTTTAGGAAGCAATATGGCATGCGATTCAGTTTTCGACTACAGAACTTTGAAAGTATCTGTCCTTAAATATTGTAAGATAACTGTTTGAGCACAAAAAACTTTTAGATCAAAGTACGGGAGGGCGTAAAATGCATTAAGTTGTATTGATAAATACAGTTTTTTTGTGTCTTGGGGCTACTTCGTATTTTCTATTAGTGGACCTTTGATCTTCATGCGGGTCAGACGATCCTTATTGACCTAGCATCATGCATAAAATAGAATATTCGAGCTGTAAAAGATTTAACAGTATGTAATTGCATAGATTAAGGCACCTTTTAATTTTCTTCTTAATTCGTAATGAGACTGTCTCGTCTAAAAAAACTTTGTACCGTAACCTACTTTTTAAAAAGCTGCCAAAACTGATTTAAAAGGCCTCCCAAAAGTTTGTAAGAACAAGTTATGCGCTAAATTCTTGCTGGTTCGCGGTCACGGTTTTCAAGGAGCCTCCGACACGGTCATTAGTTCCAACGTCCTTCAATCACTTAAAGTATTCGTGTGGGAAAGTTTCGCTTGTTTTTTGTTTGGTCAAATTTTCGATTTCACTGACGACGCCATGACTAAGGTTTGAAATGTAAATTTGTCGTTGGATGAACACGGCACATCGCCAGTTATTTTAAATAGCAGGTTTCCTTTCATTCAATGAAGTTATTTATTCTAGACTGTCTTTTGTCCGCGAATTCGTCTACGGAGAATTAGTTTATCGAGCGCCCGCGGGAAAACTATGCTGTCCTTTCCAGGGTCTCCAAGTATTTCTACACCAAATTTATCACGATCACAAACAAAAAAACGCACAATCGCATTTAATATTAGTTAGGATAATTTAAATTACGAATAAGAATACGCAATCGCATTTGCTTAAAAAACAATGAATCAAAATTACACACGCAATAGATATTCAACTGAAAAACTCATGCTTATTAAAGGTTTTCTCAAGTACTTATTGAGTTTTCGACAGCTCCTATTCAGAAAACATTTTGGAACAAATAATCTTATTAAACAATGTTAATTCATCTCTTTCGGTCCAGAATGTTTTTGTCCGATAAAAACGCTTGTAGCCAATTGAAAAAATGCTAGGAATATGTAACGGCCCAGGCAATACCAGACTCGACCGGTGACGCGGGAAGCGTTTTCTATGTTCATTGCGTGGCAAAGATGTATGCCACTCAGTTGTTACCATGCAGCACAGGCAATGGACAAAAAACGCTTGCCAAGCTGCCGGCCGCACGTAGTCTTGGCCGGGCAGTAATGGCTGCTTGTCACATATCTTCGTACGTGCGGCGCCTGATATTGTCTAGACGAGTTAGGGCTGAAGAAAATGATTTACGAGAGTACGAATAAATGAAACTTGCAAAACCTACGTGTTAAGGAAAAAAACGTTCTATCGATAAAGCTTTAACACATGAGAGACTTAAAGATATAAATGGAAATGCGCAAAAGAAAGCAAAGGATAGGACATTACTGAGGTGTCAAGAATCGGTTTTTTTAATTTTTTGCTGTTAATACAGCTGCGTTCAGGAATACTGTTACTTTTTGAAAATAGGTATCTATTAAAAATGTATTTAAATAATTATTTAAATTTATTTAAATAAGCATTAAGCAATCCGTTGTTCCAAGTGTAATATCTACAACAGTAACAATTCAGCTGAAAACTTAGGGTCGAACTTAATTAAGCCTTGTCAGGTCTACCAAAATTTTTGCGAATTAACTTTCATAAGCATCTATTTCCACTACTACAAATTCAGAGCTTATGACTATGAACCTTAGTTTATAATTTAACGGCATCCTGGTAGAGTTACGTCCTTTGGGTGCGTAAAAGCTCACTAGAATTGTTTTCATCCTCGGGGATATAGTAATAATTGATTACGTTCATGATTGTCCAATTTACGTAATTACTGAAAATTTCTGATATTTAATATTTTGTCACTAGTTTCTGCTTAATAATTATATTTATTCGCTTTTTTAAGTTGATCTATAGGTTACATTTATTTTGATCTAATAATTACATTAACTTGTGCCGATAGTTCGACAGCAGCTTGTTAAAATGTTAATTTAATACCTATGTTTATTGTTTAATTCATCAGATGATGACCTGGATAACAGGAAGTCTATGTAATTTCCTAATTCGTGTTCATTCATACAATTAAAATCAGTAGAAACCGTTAAACACATTCCTCTCAGTATTGCATACTACTGCCATTCGCAAAAGTAACAGCGCTAAAAACTTTTGACCATATTTTTTCATCTTTATTGCAAAAATGAAATCAAAAATGTACAAAAAGCAGGCTTCATGCCATAAAGACTATAAAGTATTAAATGTTAGCAATTGCAAGTATAAGTGCTCAATTTCGATCTGTTATTTCGACTGTGAGGCTTATTGTTAAATTAAACGAACTTACCTGAAGTGAAGTTCTATTTCAATTTTACGAAATTCACCATCATGGAACACTATGCAGCAATACGGATTATTGCGCCAATGCTTCACAGTCCAAAGTAGTTAAAAAAATGTCTGGAACAGCTCCTATTTCCCGATGACAGATGCCCTGCGCTCTATAATCACTAAGAGTTTAAAGCAATTACGAACAACCCTAAACCTGGGAAACAATTATGTTGTTTGGGATAGGGAGGGACCTTCCATGATGGTGAATTTCGTAAAATTGAAATAGAACTTCACTTCAGGTAAGTTCGTTTAATTTAACAATTTTACTCATTCACCATCATGGAACACTATGCAGATGTTCAAAGCCAGGGTTGTGAGTGTAATATAAAAATTATTCGCATTATTTAAAGGAATGTTTATTCTGAATAACAAAACGATTTCTTATAGGTAATAGATTCTTCCTATCACACATTAGGTATTTCTAATTTCCCCCTTGGTAACTTAATCAACTTAAAACATTTTTAAAACTAATGAGGGATAATATAACATAAAAAAAATTAACTTTATGTAACCGAATTACAAATAACATTTAACACTTATTTTCTAAGTTTTATTATAAAATTATTGTTCACTTGCATGTGTGAGTAATCAATTATAATCTTATAACATATAAAATAACCTTTATGACACAGAATTGCAAATAACATTACTTAGATTATTACTATCTTCTAATAAAGGTCTATTATAAAATTTTGCAAAAGTGCTCGAGTTATGAGACCACCCTGCACATTTTCTTATAGCATCTATTGTCATTCCTGCTCTCAGTGCTGCAGAAGTGGATGCATGTCTTGTACTATGCGATGAGAAGATATTTGTGTTTATACCTGCCTCTTGTAGAGTACATTTTATCCACCGTCCAATAGTTTGAGTAGAAACTTTTTTGTATGGTTTCTTGTATGTGATAATGAGATCTTTAATATTTTGTCTAATAGGCCTTGTAAATTCTATATAAGAGGTAATTGTTCTGACTGGACAGATTTCTGGTTTTTGATTATAGTATGGCAAGTCTAGTAACGGTTGATCCATGCCCTGTCTAGATGTTTTGATTAGATCCAAAATATTAATAGTGATTCCCCTGTCGGTGTACTTTATACTATCTAGTTTTATTAGTGACAAGGTTTGAACCCTGTGACCTGTAGTAAGGGCTAAAATAGTAACAAGCTTTTTAGTAATTTTTTCAGCATTTAAAGCGTCATTAGGGAACCAGGTAGATAATAGGTTTAATACCGAGCAGGGATCCCAAGTTGTGGTATATCTGGGTTTCAAAGGTCTTACTTTGTATACTCCTTTAAAAAAACGTTTAAGCCTGTCATCACTACCAATTTTAGGTCCTATGAGTAACGACAACGCAGATCTAGAGCTATTAAGCGTGCCATATGAAGCCCCACAGTTGAAACGTTCTGTTAAAAAAGTTAGTATATGCGGCACTGATCCTTCATAAGGCAGTATATCATTATTAGAACAGAATTCCCACCAAAGTTTTAGAGCTGTGTTATATTGTTTAAATGTACTGAGTGCTAAGGAGGATACCATGATGTTCATGGATGATTGAGGTACACCTCTTCTTTTTAAGGCTTCGCTGAGAGCAGCCCTGCAGCCAGGGTAAGATTCTTGTGTAATGGATGGTGCTCTCTGAAATAAGATGATAACAATGTTTTACTAGGCTGAAATATGATTGGAGGCGACCTTAATAGAGAAGAGAATAGTGGGAACCAGGGCTGTGTTGTCCAGTATGGTACGACTAAAATACCAGTAGCATTGTCATTTTTTATTTTTTGTAATACCCTTAGTATTATACTAAAGGGTGGGAAGGCGTAGAAATAATATTTCGTCCATTTAATTGTGAACGCGTCAACTGCTACTGCGTCGGGATCCCTTTGCCAACTGATAAATTTCTTGCATTTACTATTAGATCGAGACGCAAAGAGGTCAATTTCTGGTTCCCCAAATACAGTCACAATTTTCTTATAAGCTTCATGTGATAATTCCCACTCTATTGACTGTTTTCTTGACTCATGGTCTGCTTCTATATTTTCATTAGTGTTAATGTAAGAAGCAAATAAAAATATGTTTTTTGATTCACACCACTGCCATATTTCACGTGTAATACTGTTTAAGTGAGTATATTGAATTCCCCCCATTCTATTGATATATGATACTGCAGTGGTGTTATCAATTCTTATAAGAATTTCACAATTACTAAGTTCATTTGTTAAGCATTTTAACCCAAAGAAGGCAGCTTTCAGCTCTAAAAAATTTATATGACATTTTTGTTCCTCCACAGTCCATAAACCTGATGACCTATCTTTATCACGGACCGCACCCCACCCCGACCTGGAAGCGTCAGTGAACAGTTCTGTGACAAAATTATATTGCCTTATATCGTTACTAGATTTACTAACATTGCTAATCCACCAATCTAATTCAGATTGTAAATACTCCGGGATTTCCATGTGTGCATCATAGTTTTCATTGTGATGTTTTAGGGCTAAAAATTTTTCCCTCTCAAGGAGCTTGGTATATACAAGCCCATACTTCACACCAGGACATGCAGAGTTCAGTAATCCCAGAAGTTGTGAAAACTCTCTTATTTTACAATGTCTTTTCTTTTTAAAAGTCTTCAACCGGTCAGTGATAAGGTCAATTTTTGACAATGGGAGTGACATGGTCATACTTTCAGAATCTAACATAAATCCTAGATATTTGCAGTATGTAGTGGGTGCAAGACAACTCTTTTTTGAGTTGATAATAAAACCTAGGGATCTTAGCACATCACAAATTTTACGAATATTGACGTGACAGCTATTATACTCGTCACTAAAACATATTATATCGTCCAGGTATATGGATAAAACAATATTTTGTTCTCTTAAATAGGACACCACTGGTTTCATGATCTTAGTAAAGGCATATGGGGCTGTGCAGAGACCGAAAGGAAGTGCATTAAACTGATACAATTTATTATCGAATTCAAACCGGAGAAATTTCTTACTATTGTCTGCAATTTTTATAGAAAAGTAAGCATCTTTCAAGTCTATTGTGGCCATGTAACAATTTTTTGTTATCAGTTTACACACTGTACGAATGTCCTCTATTTTGAAATGTTCAGTAGCAACATACTTGTTAAGGCTCTTGAGATTTAATATGAACCTATTATCACCATTAGGTTTAGGTATAATAAATATTGGTGACACATATTGGTCATTGCGTGGTTCACATTCACAAATGGCTCCTATTAATTTTAGCTTATTAATCTCTGTTCTCAATTCAGTAACATCCCTATCTGACCAATAGCGGATACAGTCCATTTTAGTCCTTATAGGTACATTATTAATGAATGGGATATCATAACCTAAGACCCATGTTAAAATGGTATTATCATTAGTAAGCAACTGCCAATTATCGTAAAATCTAGCTAAGCTACCTGCTTGTACCTCCGTTAACGACGGCGTGTTGCTCTTGCCTGTTGGTACTTCGAAGCTGGACGTCGGTGGTGATACTGCTGCTGCTGGTACTGCTGCTGCTGGTTTCTTGGTGGCCCGCCTCTTGCTCTGTTCTCTCTCTGGGGCCACTTCTGAGAGTTCTGAGGCGGGCCCTTCCAGTTTAAATTTGGTTTAAACGGATTGTTAGCCTTCGGAGGTTGCTTTTTGGCTGTAACCGAGTTGACTTGCAAGAGTGAGCCATTTCGTTCCAGGGCTTTTGCTGATTTCAGACGTTCCCCCAAATTCTCTCCGAAGAGGTATGTGTCTACTGTGACATTAGCAGCCGCTTTTTTCACAGAATTGTGTAAAGGGCTTAAGGCGAAATGTTTCCTGACAAAATTGTCATAGTGATTCATGTTACATAGGATCTTTGCCGAGTCATTAATGCCCTCTATGAGTTTGACACTATTTAAGTTGCCCTTCATGATATCAGTCAACATGGACCCCATGCATGATAGCACCTTGCCTACCAAATTTTGACGATATTCAAATTTCTTATCGCGCTTGAGTGTATTTTCAGACAATGCTGCAACTAACTCAGGATTAAGCTTGGGTGCTATGGCCATTGGAAAGTTTCCTGGTGTTCGATACTTATTGATCAACTTGGGCCAATTTTCTTTTGTAATTCCTTGTTTCAGAATATTGTTCCATCTATTCACTAACTCTTGTCTTATATTTTCTCCTTTTTCTTCGGTGATTTTTCCGTCCTCACCAAGGGCTAATATGAATTCTTCGGGCAAAGTATCCTCCAGTACCGGAACTTCTGAAATTGTACACCATTTATAATTAAAGATTTTTTGTATTGTCAGCACTGTCCCATAACTTAGTGGCCTCAATTAGCTATGGGTAGAATTTTCTACCCTATATAATTTAGCATACTGGTCTAGTCTAGCCTCTAAATGAACTAGCTCTATAATATATTTATTTTTTAAATTAGAATACACTCAATTTCATTAAAATTTCACGGCACGATAACGCCTAGGTCTCGTCTGCCCTCTCGTGACAGCTCTATATTTATTTAGACCTTTATCACTTAGATGAAATAATTAGGGGTATCAGTATGTTTGTTATGTTTGCCCTCACGTGACAACTCTAAAATAACAAAATAATACCATCAAGCCTGATAAATTGAACAGGTAACCCACCTGGATCCTCATTACTGTCTTCAGGTTCTCCAGATTGGGGCTCCAACTCTTGCTCGATTTCCGGGGTAACTGATCTTGGTGTTGACTTACTAGGGCCTGCTTCGTTGATTATAATCAGCTCAGGGGTAAGTGTTCCTGATTGTAATTTATTAGGCCCTGTTTCGTTGGTAATCTTTGCCAATTTTATCTTTTTTCTGTTGAGTCTTGCTTCTAGTTCTCTAATCTGTTCTTCCATTTCTTCGGGGTCTTGATCCGCTTTTCTTTTCTCTTTCCCCATTTTCGTTATTCACTTTCACTTTAGAACACAACTACTAACACTTACGATAGGTATAGAATTTTAGCGTTGTTTTTACTAGTTACTGGTTACTGGTCAAAGTAACGATAACGGACATGATATGATACCCAAAAAACGCGGCAAAACGGTAAGAAAAATTAAAAAAATATAATGGTCATAGACAAGGAAAATAAAAATAGGAGAGTGAGAAAACTATCTTACTCTAGACAGACCGGCTAAACAAAAATCTGTCAAAATAAAACGGCGCTGTTCGCAAATACAAGCCAAAGGCTAATATTATTGTTTGTTTCCCTATGAAATAGGTACTTAGTATTATTTTATTCTAATTAAGAATGGATAAGACGTACCTGATAACTCATACATGAAAATATAGTAAATAATACCGCCAAACAGATCCTTGTCTTCGTCGACATTCCCATCGTATATCCATTTTTTGACACATATTCTCTTATCCACACACATCATGGGCAAGAAAAAAATATATTTCACTTAATTTTACACTTTAAAACACGATAAAATAATATTAAATGCGAAAAATATTGGAACAACGTGAAGTCTTTTTTGGCACAAAAAACCATAGTGATTATAGAGCGCAGGGCATCTGTCATCGGGAAATAGGAGCTGTTCCAGACATTTTTTTAACTACTTTGGACTGTGAAGCATTGGCGCAATAATCCGTATTGCTGCATAGTGTTCCATGATGGTGAATGAGTAAAATTGTCGAATTCGCTCGCAATCGCCATCGTGTTCATTTTGACAGTTCATGTATGGGCTGACAATTAGTATCGGAATCAGCTAGCTGTCACATTCATACAAGAACTGTCAAAATGAACACGATGGCAATTGCGAGCGAGCTAGACTATAAGCCTACTGGACCTAGTATGCCTCTCAGGAAATATTGTTGATATAATAATGATGCTCATTTAACTTTTTAGTACCCGGATGTTTTTTTGGTAGGTATTTACGTTTTCTAAAATGAAACCTAGATAAGCGCCTCCGAAACCCCCTGCATACTAAATTTCATGAAAATCGTTGGAGCCGTTTCCGAGATTCAGAAAACATATCAGATTCACATTATATATACAAGAATTGCTATTTTAAAGGTATGATTAGATAGATGAAAACGAAAGACCGTACCGATGTAAATCTAGTCTGTCCTCAGATCAGAGAAAACGAAGGCGTGGCGCGTGACTCCGCGACATGGTCAGAAACGAACATCGCTCGCGAAACAAGCCGCGCCACTCTTTAGACACAGTTCAGACGTACGACGGTAATGTTCTCCGATGTTTTACCAAAATGCCGAATTGTTGTGTGGTTACGTGCAAAAACAGAAGTGAAACGAAAAACTACAAGAATAATGGAGTCACTTACCATATTTAAGTATTAGAATTTCATTGTTTTTTTGCTTAAAAGTAACAAAAAACGTAACAATTTAACAAATAAATTCAGTGCCGAATGAGTTACCATAATACCGAACTTGATTTTGATGTTTATTTAGACATGGTATACATTGATGGCTTAGTACAGCAACCACATAATGTCACATCATTATGATACCGCAATGTATTCCGTCATCATCGATTTCCACTGCTGCGTGAAAAAACATGGTACGGCCGCATGCACAGTTCACGAATTAGTGCAGTGCTAGTGTTTATTGCGGTTGAGATATTATCGATAAATAAGCTTAGATATGCTCAAGTAATAGGTATCAATTTTTATTATTTAACCTATGTTGTTATTTGCATTACGTGACTAATATTAAATTATTGTACAGAGTGAATTTGAATTGGTATACAGGAACCGATGTTACTACCTACAGACCTAACCAAATAAACGTTAATTACGTCTTTGTGTACTCGTAGTAGTAATTAATTAAGAATGATTTAATGAATCTTAAAAGTTAAATAACAATCAATTGACTGTACGGTTTTTATACAACTGTTTTTTTTTTTACATTTCGGGGGTAGGTGAAAAAAATACGTTTGTCTCATTCCAGTTTTCCGAAGATTCCGAATATAAAAGAAAAATGGATAGATGCCATAGGCAGAGGTCCTAACTGGTTTCCTGTCCAAAGAAGCGTGATATGTTCGGATCATTTTCAGGAAAAATGTTTCCAACCTCATAATAAAAGCCGTAGACTTTTTGAATGGGCGATACCAACTTTAAAGATTTGTCATATTGTTTCATCGGTAAGTTCATCATCTATTGTAGTACTGATCAATGGCCCAGAGAATCCACATACCTATAGGTGATAACTAGCCAGCGTATTCTGTACCTACAAATAGGCATGAAAGTTATAACTTGAAGTGAATTAGCACTTTTGATATTATTAAAGTTGAAATTTAGACATAATACAGTGTACACTGTTAACAACGACACTCGATTTAACGACAAACTATATGGCAATACTTTTAATCTCCCCTTTATTGGCCAGCTAAATAAATAAATTCAAAAATGCTCAACTTGGCTCCGTACGACATTTAAAGAAATTAAAAAATACTCAACTTGACTCCGTACGGCATTTCACTACTTTATGTCTATTGAAAAAAATAATTTATGGGATAGAAATTTCTCCAGAACCTCACTGTTACATGATATACGTCTCAATGCCACGAAAGATTTGAGATATCGATATCTTATCAATCCTATTTCATCTTTGTTCTCTCACTAGCGTATAGGTGAAAAATAAATTGCTTTTTTTAAAGTGTGCGTGAAGTGTCCTTAAGCTAATCACAACACCCGTATGCGTGTTGTCGTAGACTCTTAGGCTCCTCCTGTTCTTTTGTTTTTACGCAGATCAATGTGTGTGTGGGAGCTGTAGTAGGAGAAATTTGGCGACACTGGTGCTCTTTGAAATTACGTACGACGCGACTTCTCCTCCATTAATATTTCTATGAGTCTGTCCGACGTTGTTGCAACTGGTTCTTCCGTTGTTGTGTTAATTGTGGGAGAATAACGACGTTGGAACATCCGTTCGGATTCACTCCTCGGTTATTTACACAAACCCCAATTGTATGCTAGTGACATTAGTATGGTGTTATATAATCTGCAGATCCGCCCATTCCTTTTAAATGCCCGCAATTAATATGCGGAGGTGTGTTCTTGAGCCAAATCGCAACCATTAGTAGGTTTCATGGTCCATGTTCCTTCGTACCCAATTTGTCGACAAGCTTTACAGTCAAGTTATGAAAGTTAAGTTTCAAACACGCAAAAAATAAGGTTTAGTTCGGCTTAAAATGTTTTGCCTGACCGCATAAAAGGCATTAACGGTCCATCCCATGTATGGGTCGATCATGACATGCGATTTGTTGCAGTTTTAATCTCAGCCACATGCAGTGTTTCTTATTTGTTGATATTTTTCTGGATAAATATTCTTTATGAATAAGTTATTAAATTTCTCCGAATATATCACTTTCATCTCATTTTAAAAGCTTTATGGTGTTTTTCACTGGTAGCTACAAACTAGCTTGGCCATTATACATTTTAACGACAACACCGTAATTATTAGCGCCGTTACGTGGTCAGTTTTCCATTTAAGCACATTTACGCACTGCTTTATGAATATTAATCCTTTATTTAACGCCGCCATCTTGGCAAACAATAATGTAATAACCCGACCCTACACAATCTAAATGCAATTTACAGGCCCGGACATAAAGGCCAGAATCCAATTAGTCGTGAAACAGAATTTCACGTTAATTAAGATGTAATCTGTCATCGAATCACTGTCGTTCTGGTCTTAATTTGGGCATGTCTATGTCGCAACGTGAATGCCGGCTTTATTTCAAGGCTGTTTGGCGTTGGATCATTGCCGGTGCAGAAAAAAAAGTTTGTTTATGAATGATTGCAAACTAGTGCACGACGTCCGTGTTTGCTCGGCTAACAAGCACGACACGACTTGTCGTAATATTTGTAAAACTGGCTCCTTATTGCGTGCTTCGTGTGCACGTATCAGTTATTCCATCTCAGTCGTTTACGAGAAAATTGAAAGAAATGCAACGCGAATACTCGACTAATGAAACTACGTGAACAGCGAAGAAGACTCTTGTACAGTGCAAACTATACGCTCTGTATGTTGATTGTATCGCGTAATATCGTTGACACAGCCAAGACAAAACAAACTACTTACGACGAGAAACATTTTATTGGTTGTTATTCAAACAATTGATATAGAAACTTAGGCTACACTTTAATCAATGACATAATAGTGTTGTAACCATTCGGTAAGAAAAATCAGGGTAGTTTCAAATTTCTGGAGACAAAAGATAGGTCAACTATAATGAAAGCCTAACATAATTTCTAAAAAGCCACTAGGGAAGAAATAACTTTTGACATGTGTACAATACGTGAACTATCCTTTGTTTAAACTTGCTAAGTAAAACACAATTTCAAGTTACAGTGGAAACATATATAACCAAGTTATCATCTCACGTCTCAAGTTTCTTGCTACCGCAAAACCCGATCTCGCTTCGAGGTAATACAGTCGGCGAATTAACACAATTTCGCAGCCATATTCATTTATAAATGCGGTTGAACTTGTGTTGTATACTGTACTACGTATTATACTTTTTGCACTATTAAGCAAGTAATGTTTGATGTCTCGCAAACGCGATCTGATCGCTCCAGGATTTAATTAGATAGACCAGAGATTATAGAAATTATCGCGATGACAAAAAGTTTTAATATCAACGCTTTGAAGAACGAAGGTTGTGAACGGATGTTGTAACCGGCCAGTGTTTTTTTTTTCATAGACAAGTAACCTGTATTATGCAAATGTGGCGAGTATTTTACGTTTTTATTTTAAAGTGTGTTATCATTGTTGCGTGGCTGGTGAATTTTAGGTTATAATCTTGAGTGGCATTTTTTTGCCTAACCATGCACTCTGACACTGAGATAATTTTTTTTTTCGTTACAAAATTGAGATAATACGTTCGACAGTGTACAGTTTAAATTATAATTTTAATCATACCTACTTGAAACAAAAATTTGTTAAATATACCTTTTTTGGTTAATTTGTTTCACTTTAATGAAGACATTGTTTTTAATAATATTAACAAGTGAGTGCTAGAGCCGACGATAAAGTTAATTGGCGTAAATTTATATGTGAACAATAAAGATTAATCTCAAGATAGTAATCTTAATTATGTACAGTAATTTATAGCTTCCTCTTAATGTGGCGAGTAGTTCGCAGGAATTTTCATTCGATCGTACCTTTTTTTTTGCGTATTTATCTCATATAATTATAATGGGAGTCATTAAATAAATTAGATTAAAATTACCAATGAAATCATTTTTTATGTAATACATATGGGAAAAACCATCGGGCTCTTAAATAATTCTCAATGAATACCCCGGTACGATCGTCATGGCATAGGAGGAATGCGAGATAGTTATATATAGCTAATTTAAATTTTCCTTGCACAAACCGTGTATTCCCACGACAATATTTGCCAATAAGTCCTAGGTTGCTACGTGCACAGTCACGGTTTGCCTATTAATGGCGAATTAAAAAGTACCCGTTAATATTGGTGTGGTCGCTAAATTTGAACTTTTTATTCCATCAGGAAAGTCAAAGGAAAACGGCCCATTCCACAAATCGGAAAACTATAGACTTTCTAACAACAAAGTTGCCAAGTTTAACGATAGATAAAACAAAATGGCTGGTATAAAACAGTTTCAAACTAGCTTTTATGAGATCTTTCTAAAACTTATTTGTATTAAAATTTTGTTCTACTTCACTTAGCAGTGGTAGCTTTCGAATATACTAAAAATCACAACCATGAATTTCTAATTAGATTCGACCCGCTCATGAATGAATTTCAATATTGTGCAATTGCAATGGATTACAAAAATCTGCGACACTTAACAGGTGCCGTTTTAAGCGCTGTTTATTCCGACTTTCCTCAATATCTTAATTTGGTGTTACATCTGTTACAAGTTAAATGAAGACATTACTGCTGTAGCGATTTTACAGTAATTATGTATTGAAAGAAGTTGTCAAGTATATTTGCTTATTATTTATTTTATGTGTTGAGTAAAAAATTGTTTTAAATGATTTTTCATTTTATCCTTAACAAAATATGTTCCGTAAGTTACTTAAATAACTCTCAAGCATAGTAAGGCCGAGTTATCACCATTAGTAGTTATTACACTAATTCTAAGCCAACTGGCTCTAATGTTCATCAAACTTATAATCTAATAAATATTATTTTAACGGCTACTCATTTAAAAAAGATGCTTTAGTTTCCTAGTAGGAACAAATTTAGAGAACGCGCGACGTGGAAAGATTTACTCCTTCCTGTGCTTGGTTTAACATCCCATAATAAAGTAATCGGTGCTTTATGTCACTTGGTTAGGCTGCTTCCGGTTTTAGGTTTGTTCCTCTTGGCACTCAATTGTGAGAATTCATTTGAGTTTTGCCCTCAACATTACCGCCTGGCTTAGACTAGTGCTAGTGTAACCAAGTAGGTTTTGTAAAGAAGGTGACATAATACTGAACCAGTGAGTTACACCTTTGGCCTCATCTGCACCTTCCACCAAGTGAGATAGAGGTCAATCACTGGTCAGTTTGTAGTAAAAAAAAAAAAATACTTAGCGGATTTTTTACATTCCTACTAATATTATGGATGTTACTCTTTCACACCAGAGGGGCTGGGCAGATCTGCATTATACTTGGCTCAGAGATAGGTTAAAGTCTGGAATAACATGGGCTACTTTTTATCCCGGAAAATGTATTATTTAGAACAGCTAGTGCACTATACAAGGTCGCAGTACAAACTAAATATTACACTTGTAACGAATCTTCCAGCATAATGTTCTTAAACGCGTTTAGTTCTGCACCAAACGATATATAATATGCTTAAATAGGTATTATAATATGCTGTAAAGGAGAACTACACCACGTCGGCGCCGCTTTAGAACTAAAGCAAACATTCACGATTTCCACGAAGATAAAGCCGGTCATAAACGTTAAGATAACGCGTTAATTTCATAACTATGACCTATGATGCTTTCACTCCGTTTCTAATTACTTTAATGCGGTAGGTATATAATTAACAGTCTGAAAACACGGTTTTTAGTAGTTAAGCTTTTGATTTAAGTGAGTCTTTTGTAATTCCGGATGTAAAGCTTTTCTTTTATACTAACACCAACATTTAAGTAGGTATAATACGAGTATACCTACTCAGTGGCACAATATTTGGCCCTATACATACATACATACATACATACACAAATCACGTGTTTATCCCTTACGGGGCAGACATTGATTGAATATGTGAAACGAGGTCTAAGATTAAAAATTATCTCGAAATGTACTTGTACTCGTATTTCACAATTAATAAAAATGTACATAAATGTTATTTGCTTTCATTAATTACAGGTCGATTTATGTACCCAACAATTACGGACTTCGATCATTCCTTACTTGTAAGGCTTAAGTGCGCTTGAGTGTCATTGACACGGATCTATATGACCTAACTGTCACTGCCATGTGGTATGTATCGGTATTTCAATGTTGTATCGAACTATACACACACAAACACATAGATCACGTCTTTATCCCTTACGGGGTAGACAGAGCCTAAGGTAACAAAACCTTAAGGTCACGTTTAGCATGATTGTGGACGTATGGATGGAAAGGTGAATCAGAATACTGATGGATTGCTAGCCGCATCGCCTATGCCCATACCCTCGAACATGTATCGAACTATGTCATACTAAAATAGGTAATATTCATGTTGGTATTGTTGTTTTTATTATCCCTGCGTTTCTCCTGTCTACCTATTTGTTTCGCCACCTACTTAAACTGTCTCCGACTTATTTCTTTCTTTTATTGGTTGTCTGGTAGAGATCGCTATTAAGTGATAAGACCGCGTATTGTTTACCTTGTTTTTTGTTTCTGTAGGTATTGTTTAGTACTGATTTGTGGTGTTCAATAAAAGGTATGATGTCTGAGAATATTGTGAAACAAAGTCCTCCACAGCGTCTGTCTGTCTGTCTGTCTGTTGGCGATAAACTTAAAATCTTCTGAACGGATTTTCATTTGGTTTTAACATTCGTTCTATATTCATCTAGTGAGATATAGTGATTTATAAGGAAGTTATTTATTAGGTAAGGATATAATTTATCAAGGTTTTTTTGTTAACTGGTTGAAATGATACAAAGGCATTTCCTGATGTAACAACTCGTATTATAAGATTTATAAGAATGTGCGACTCAAACATTCAACTAGGTACGATTAAAACATTAATTCACCACACTGATAAATATATCTAACAGATATCCATGATACCGTCTTCTGTTTAGGTATTCCAGAGAGCACGAGAACTCAAGAGTAATAAAAATGCATTCATCTCATAAAACAGTGTGACATTATTGTATCCATTTAACACGCTTCATAATTTTCTCATCTACTTAAAAATATTATCGTTACATACCAATTTCTGTTTTTATTTCACCACTTACGTTAACATAATTTGACGTACATATTTTTAATCAAGTTCGTTCCACTTGACGCCTTTCCATAATTATTATTCGAAATAACATAAACTATGTTGACGCTTTAAAAGCGGCGCTATACCACCTGCTGTGAGTGACCGCCGAGTTCCAAATAAACAAAAATACCGAGGCCAATATCTGACATTAATAACTATTATTTATCGATCGATAAATCTATACCCTTTTGTGTTAGAAAACTTCTGTCTTACCGAACAGTAGATAGAACTATTAAATAAATTGAATACTGGCAATTATGGTTTACGATCATTGCAGCATTTTTTTTTTAATTGGCATTTCAAATCGTGCGCGAATCGCGATTGCATATAAAAAGCTGCCAGTTTCATCGACTATTTCAAGACTTCGGCTATTATGGTTGTCAACACTTAGGTAACATTATTCTATAATTTTACTTAATTTGTATTATGAGATAAACTGTATATAAAACACTATGAATGAATAGGTAAATATTAAATACGAATCTACGATTATTTCTCATAACATAACCGCAGCTGTGTTTATTGCAGCAATAATATATTTTTAATATTTATAAAGTTAGACTTCGACACATTACATTTCAATCCAAATCTTGCATTGAAAAAAGAAAAAAAATGCACTATGCAATCTAAAAAGCCTTCAGCGCATCAATATGGCAATTCAAAGGACTTAACTGCACTTCAATTACGATCTCACCACAGAACTTATAATTAAGGTCATAGAGTCCAAATCAGAAGTGATGCCTGTGGTATTAAGCCTGTTGGAATAAATGCACGTGCATTGATTCCCGATGCGTTCACGCATGTTATTAGCAAAACACCGTGTAAAAGCTGAACCAGTCTTGACACCCACGCGACGCGAGCTGGTTCGATCCCAACCAAAGCTTGTTTATTACCTACTTCACTTATACAGAGCTTTATTACACATCAATATACTGAGAACTAGTTAAATCTATTTATAGAAACGGCATTTTAATAGGGTCGCGTTCATTGGCTGACTTATAGTCTTTAAACTCAACCGTTGGTGCACTGTCGGCTTTTCTGTGTCTGCTTTACGAATCTTTACGCCATTGACATCACAGACACTTTATTGTTATTTATTGCATCATCTTAACTTTTCCTCGTTTACCAATGAGGTGGACGGATGACCTGGTCAAAGTCGCGGGTTCACGGTGGATGCGAGCCGCTTCCAACCGAGGCCTATGTCGGACAGTGGACGTCTTATGGCTGGATATGATGATGATGATGATGAACTCTTCCTTAGTTTTCAACGTCTAGCTCTTTTTCTTTCGTAACTCCCTCTACGTCCACTGCAGGATATCGATCTTCTCTATATCTTTTATTTTGTTCTTTTCCACGCCTTTGACCCACTCCTCCATTGGCGCCATTTCAAAACTTGAAATGAAACCTGTAATTAATTTCATTTGTCATTCCATTACTTCGCTTCTGAAGTCAAATAAAAATGCTCATCAAGTAAGTAATCAACCAGGGTTAGGAAATGAATCTTGCCACAGATAATAAATACCAACTGTATTTTTATTACGTGTACAGGTTTTTTTTTTCGTTTACGTATAACTCTACTTAATCATACTATTCAACTATTTAGTATGTAAGATTTGCAAAGATCTTGAAATTTGGTCAAAGATGTTATTCCAAAGAAACCCTCTAAAAAAACCAGCAAATTCACTGACAACGCTGTATTTTAAACTAAAGACGTTAATGCACTAAACGTCTTTTTCAAATCCCTCTGATTTACTTTATCGCTTTTCAAGTAAGTTCTTACGCTTTCGACAATCTGTGCTCAGTCGAGTGCCCTTACTGCGCACTGCTAATGGCCCCCCTTGGTGATGCCCAGGGTGTCAGAATTATGGGTATTCTCTGTATTGGCAATCACGACGGGTGCCGATTATTTGATAATCGATTAGACGTTCATCGATTTGTATCACTACATCATCGATATCAAGGGTATAATGATTTGTATCCGCAGAATGTAAATTTTAATTGGGGACAAGGATACTGATCACGTTAAGACGGTTTATATCAGTTGGATTTCACTGCCTTATTCCACCAGCTGCTTTCTTTGACAGGTCGTCTAGACGGGCTTGGTCCCTATTTCACCAACTTGACCGCGCCTATTTTACTGACAGTTGTCATATTGGTGAAATAGGCGCCAGATCTTCACCCGTATGTCATTAGCATCCTTAAAAACGCTGGAAATAGTTTCATGACTACTTTATTATCCGGACAGCTAAGGAATGGATTCCCTGCCTGCGCCTACAATCCAGCCGTCAATAGAGAACGAGCATTTGCTAGGAAAGCGTGCTTCTTAAATCCATGAAGATTATCCTCAGAAGTAATTGTGGTTAACCGCATAGCTTTTACACAAAAAAATAACCACTACACGGAAATGACGGAAAACACACACACAACGTCATGCATACTTACCATATGATACTACGTAATTTTCTTCATGACGATAAATTGTTCTATAGTCAATTATTAATTTCATAATTTCATCGTTAAGTAAACACGTTCATGCAGAGAAGACGCAATGTACCCTAAGGAGTTCCAATCGAAAAGCATACAAATTATGCAGTTAACGCATTCCAATGCAATATATATTTTTCTCATTCAAAACCAGTTAGGTCCTATTTCACTCCTAATTATCAATTTCAATATCCTCTCACTAATTACATAACACTTTCTGGTTATAAGTCGATTAAACCAGTGAACATTAACTGGGAGTTAAACGAATCCGGCTGTAAAAGTGTAGTAAGCGCCACTCCAAACAGATATTTCCCTGAGACCACGCATGCAAATTATCCTTAATAGAAATTGCAACAGACGTCCGACCGAGATTTTCATGTTTGTATTTCTTAAGTGCCTTCTGTCGTCGACTTTCATTATGCTTAATGATAGGGTTTGTTTGTCGGTTTAGCTTTAATCAAGATTTAATTTCCTTGACAATTTGCAAATTGCAATTTACAAAAGCATTGATATGGACAAGTTTTACAAGTATCGCACCGTAATCCGGAGTAACTTTGAAAAGTGGGAGCAACATGGATTACGATTTTTTCTCTTCATTCACAACATTTGTTAATAAATTGTTTGCTAGCTTATTTAGATCAGCTGCAAAGTCTCAAAGACATCACACATGCGGGATTATTGTACTTAGCTTCAATTTCTTTGTCCTGTCTTTAGAGAAAATAACTAATAGACAAAATAATTCCTCCATGTTGCAGCCTCGTTTTTAAACGACGACACGTCTGGACTAAGTTTTCTTTTCAGCCGCGCCGTGGCTTCATCTTTGTGGCCAGAATTATATTTGACAAAAAAGGTATACATTGTCTCGTCTAACAGCACCAGGGGGCTAGCATGCAAGGTTTCCTAACACTAACTATACGTGTGTGCGTAAGGGACGGACGGACGTTTTATGAACGCAATGTACGTTAGTGTAGTGTGCTAAAGCTTCAGTAGTCGAAGAACTGGACAGTCATTCCCGTCTGCTTTCCATAGCTCAATTATGCAAATGTCTCTGGATAATATCAACGGTTCTAACGGGACGTCTCACGTCTGAGCATGTACGGGCTATCTCTCCTCATAAAGCATGGCATTCGTGCCATCATCGATAGTCTTTATGTATGGTGTGAATGCCTTATTATGAACATTAACTTTATCTTCTTCCAATAAGGCGTCGTTGCCTTTATAGAGGACAATTTTATTATCTTTGGTTTGGTTGCACAAAATGTCCTTTATTGGCGTTTCTTTGAAAGTTATTATTTTCTCTTCTGTAACTAAATTATGAATCTCTTCTGTCGATGTAGACAATTTTCGGAAAATTGAATATGAAAAACGAGCACGAATATGAAACATTTTTTTACTACAGCATAAAAACACCAACGAAAGCGAACTGTCTGTTTTAAGTGTTAATAACAACTTTCTAACGCTATTACGACTTATAAGTCTCGAACCAAACCGCAAACCATCAGCGATTCTGACGATTATACCACTTAATTGCGATTTTGAAATGCCGCAGAAAACAACGTTTTCACTCTTAACAGCGCGGCCGTGGAACCGTATCCTATTATGTTACTCACTCGTTGTCTTTTCTGTTTACATTGAATTTTGTAAACAAAGTGTGGGTCGATAGTTAAAAAGCAATATGAAACGAAACATTCGATTTAGAGAAATATCTACTTATATTTACGTTAGTGCGCAATCTTTCTGTTTGTATTTTTTCAGAATTGTTTAGACTTAGATTCGATTTAAATACGTAACAAATATCTTCACAAAGTGTCAAACCCTCGACGGTTCCTAATTTAAAGACTCCATTTGTTGAAATAGGCGAGTACCGCAATAACGAGTTATTATGTGTTAAAATTTAGAACCAATTTTTTAATGCTTAATGCCTCTGGCCAGTTGTAAATCGTAGCACCTGTAGAATGCCGTAAAAAAAGTAGCTGCAAATGCGAATCACGGCATTTCAGTGTGTGTGTTGATTTGTTTAAATGTACGAATGTATCATCTGTATAAATGGTCAGTTACAAATTTATTTTCGTTTTGTTACTGGCCATTCTTTAGCTTGACGCCATATGCTTAGAATTAATACTCGTATATGAGGAAGGTTCGAGCTGGTAACGGCTGGAAGTCATTTGTGGAATCGCCGGTGCTGTTTACAGCCTGCTTGTTCGCAATATATTAACAATATCGTGTGCTTGGATAAGCAGCCAATATACTAAGGATGAGATTTTTCATGCTAAAAGTTCATTTATTTAGGCATTATTTATCTTTCGAAGTTGGCTCATCTTCAAAAGTGGGTGTTATTTTACAGAACGGTGTAACATAATATTTAATTTGTTCTTCAGCTTGAAAGTTCAAACTAATATGTTTTGACTCTCCAACTAAGAAGCTTTGGGACTATAAATTTACTGCTTATCTAAAGTAACGTTTGTTATTCAAACGCTATAAAACCCTTGAATACAGCTGTATATAACTTAATTTAAACCAAATAAAGGAGTTGCATACAATTTGCTTCCTAATAAATACGTACTTAAACTTTACACTGGACTATACTGCCATTCTTACTGGCCAGTATTGGCTTTATACGGAAACAAGCTTACGGTTTGCATTAGAACACATTTTATAAGCGCATTGCATTTAAACGTGATATAAGAATTGTATTTTACACACTAGCCAGCTTCTTAGTTTCATAATTCACCAAACATTTTTAGTCCACCTTAGTTTTAGCGTGAAGAAGTAGTACTAAAACATACCTAATAAGCTATTAACTCATTTTTTTATTCGATGATTTCGCCAATGTCAAAGTAAAAATATTCAAAAATCTTGTGACAAAATGTCGACAATGTTGTACGGTAGAACACGGTCAAAATAGCCCCCTCCCCCACCCCTGTCGTGCTCTTAGCCAACCGATAATGATGCCCTGGGTGCATCAGACCAAGCACTGCTCTTCCCACCGGACGGATCCAAAAACGAACCGCAGCTCTTGACCACACGCGGAGGTAACCCGACTCGCACCCCTAATAACTCACTTAAACTCATAAACTGTCATTTGTTGGTAGATATAATGTGACACAGACGGACGGTGAGGGTTAAACTGTAAAGCTTCTGTCTTTGACAAAATGTTCCATATTTAAAGCCTTTAGGTTCAAGTTGGGCACTTCTAACGCTTCGACGGCTTTATAATGCTCTTATCTAGCAATAGTGGCGACATCCATTGTGAGTGCTTTCAATGCAAAGTGCGGATCCTATGTCCGCCCTATACGGAGGCTGATGCCGCTCGCGACTAGGGTGCCTACCTTTACTAGAATTCCAACTTACCCATTTTTATACGCAGCAATTTCTAAAACTCGCTGAAATAATAAAGTTATTTTAGTTAATGAGTCGATGGCCGAGGGGTGCGTGTTTTGTTCGAGTCGTAACGTTTTTATCAATGTCTCAAATAGCTTACGGTGACAGATGACATTAAAAAAAACTTAAGAAAAAGGCGGGTTACTGAAAACCACCTAAGTTGCGAGGAAGTCTAGTGCAAATACTAGAAACGGAATATATAAGTCTTCTGTCTATCTAAGTAACCAATGTAAAATGACAGTCTACATTTTGCTTAGGAGAAGGGCTCTGCTACCACTGGATTAATATTCGATTGCCGAATTTGTACGAAACACTTATTGTGCGAGTCCGACTCGCACTTGGCCGGTTTTTTTACAACAAGCAAGATAACCGGACAAGTTCTGCCGCTATACTTATCGCTGCGATACTCTCGCGGCGGCACTGAGGCTTCGCCCCTTACTCTACCTCAAGAGAGGACCAAACCATAGACAAAATTTCGCTGACGCTGACGGTGTGTGACTTTTATGCAAGCGGGTGTCTATTCTAAGGTCTCAGGCGAACGCGAGCGCCCCCGAATATTTACCACACACAATCGCTAATAACGTAATGTTATAGTAGTGGAGTCCGTATGTATTGTCGCTCGTGGTCGCCTCTGCCAATTTACATAATCAGCCCATGCGCAAACTACCACGTTACGCCATTACGCTGAAATTATCCAATAGTTCGCGCCAGGATTCCGTATAAATTGGTAAAACGTGTAGCTTCGGTGTTTATGATTAGTACCGCAGTACGACGCCTAAGGGTTCCATTCTAGGGGATCGTAGACTGACATGGAGAATCGATTATTCACATTATGTGAACATCACTTACATTTTTTGTTACAATCGATTTTTTGTATCAAACATTTTGCCCTACTTTGTTTTGTTGGCACAAGAATGCGAACTTAATTTGATTCTTTTTTTTTCAGGTAAGTTACACACGAGTGCAAAGTTGAGAGGAATCTTCGTGAGGTTTGGTAAAGATTGACTATATGGTGCTCAGAGACAATTAACTATTCTAGTACTCCGATTAAAAATGAGGAAAATACACTATTAAGTTAACTAATACGTTATGACTTTTCTAAATATTATTGTTATGTATATATGCTCGTTTAAAGATATTAGATAGATAGATAGGTAGATAGATTGTCAGATAGATAGTTAGATATACCTATAGATAGATTGGTAGATTAGATAGACAGATTATACTAATTCTTCAGTAGCATCTTGAATACTCGTAAGAAACCCTATGCGTCTTTGATATAACGTCCAATTTTAAGACATAAGAAACTAAGAACTCTGCCGCAGTAAAACAGATTTGGCCGTCTGTTTATCCGGCCGTAGTTATGGTAATGCAATCCTATTCTCTCCCAAGTTGGTAAAGTAATTATGCGGACATTTTGTATGTCATGCGAGTCGAGTCGAATGCGAGGCCTTACTGGGAATCCACCTGACGTGCCCTATTCATGTGACGGGGCTATTGGTTACTATCGTATCGGTAATTTTATTGTATGGACATAGCGCGGAATATCTAACAGTTCCTACGGATTAACGGCGAGAAGGTTCTAGAAGCTCGAGAAACGATCTCAAACAGAGTACAGTCGATTCTCATTCGAGAAAAAGAGTGTCACTTTTACTCACTTATTTTTGGGGGCTCTGCTAGGTGTGATCTAAATAAATGTGACAGGAAAATTCGTACCAATTGATCTAGTCCCAAACTAAGCAAAGCTTGTGGTTCGGTTACCAGACAAGGCTGGAGATGATGATGATGATGATGATATTTCTGTGGCCGCTATAACAACAAATACTAAAAACAGAATATTTTTATGTCTGTCTATGTCAGTAACCAACATAAAATGACCTCACTGCATACATTTCCTCGGTGTGTCCGACTCGCACTTGGCCGGTTTTTAAAGATGATGTTCCCTCTAATGATCTGGGAATGAGATAAAGAGATCAATAGCGGCGCGGTGCGCGGGAGTCCCGGTAATTAATATTAATGAATCACTTAATTAATACTTATAGGCAGGTTCTTTAGCGACCGGTTACGGAGGCTGTCTTATAGGAGTGAATACTTTAGAAATGTTAAGGTTCTCAATGATTAAATCCATACATACACACACAAATCACGTCTTTATCCCTTACGGGGTAGACAGAGCCCAAGGTAACAAGACCTACAGGCCACGTTTAGCAAGACACTGAGGGCGTATAAGTGGAAAGTGGAATCAAAATAGTGATGGGTTGCTAGCCGCATCGCCTATAACATGAATCCTATGATTTTCGCCTATTCCCTCAATGGGTTTTTACCATCTGATTAAATCCAGGTGAGTGGTAATACCATAATATAACAGCATTTTTATTAGTGCCACAGTAGTTAATGACTAAACAGTCAGTCAACTGGTCAATCAATTTTATTGAGAGCTTAGTTGACAAGCATACCCAGATCACATCAGATCTACAAGGGAGAGATTAAACCGTGGAAAGTCCCGGAATTTATTCAATGCCACCGAAAGATGTTTATCAGTATTTAGGTTCTTAGGAACAGGTCAAGTAAGCATAAAACAACAAAGAACTATCATTTTAACGCGACCTAGCAATAGTTCTGGCTAAAACACGAAAAAAACCTGATATATGTCCAAATGCTATGTTATTGGAACAGTTCTACCCGGCATCTCAGCTGATTTCGATAGGAACAAGTCATGTAAGCATCTTAACTGCATTCCTAATCGATTCCCAAACTTATTCTTATTTATGATCATTGTTTATTATTATTTTGAGCTGAAAGGGAAGGATATTTTTAAAAAGATTTAAACAGCTGGTGATTAATTTATCACCAAAACAACAAAAGGCTCTATAGGCAAACTCTACAACCATTGTGGTCGCAGAGTAGTAACAGTTAATAAATAATTTGTGTAAAGTTAAGAAATAATAGTTACTCTTGACCAAGCGGATGTTTGGGAAACCACAATAGCATTGATGTACTTGTCAAATCGAACTGTATCGCAATGAACATCAAGTTTACGTGGTAAACGAAAAATCGACGCAACAAAAAAACGTAAACAAACGTCGAGGCGTGCAGTTGTGTCATAATGCGCGCCGTCATTACTCTAACGGTTGCGGCTTTGATATTATAAGTTAGCATTACAAACGACGCGTACGCATATAGCTATTAACAGAACTGTAACATACATGTGTAGCGCGCTTCCCACAGAGGTTTGCGTAATGTTCACAGTAACAGTTATTACAACAGTACGTACACACGGCAAAATAATTCGCTAAGCATAGCCACGCACACAAACGTCGTCTATGTGTCTATGGCTGTTGAGTACCGACATGAACGTTAATATAATGATAAAAATTGGAACCCAAAACAAAAAAAAGTTAATACGAAATATTTTCTACCTTAGATACAAATGAAATTAATCAAGAATTTTTACTTCTTGATTTTTTATGTTTACTTTTACGGTTTTACGTTAGAAAAAAAATTTGTGTCGTACAGACACATCATTCAAAAAGATGACAAGATCACGTGACAGCTAGTAACAGATAGAAAAATTCGAAGGCTTACCCACCTGCTATTGGTGGTGTAAGGGAGCACGCGTCACGGAATGACGGATCCGGGTTCAATTCCCGGCCATAGCTTTACTCTGCGGATTTTTCTATATGTTCTAATTTTCAGTGTCGTTAAGAAATGTTATTTTCTACCTTACTGTTATTATTCTCCGTACTGCCGCTAAACTTCGTATGAGACCCGCTAATCTCTTTAGAGGATTACAGTTTAATGATATCGTTTGTCACACAAATGTAGTTTCGGCTGCCAGCGTTTGTAATCGTACTTTTGCATAACACTGAATAAACATAATACATGATGTTGTGTTAACTAAGTACATAATATGCATATTATGCTTGTAAATTTGTACGAACGTCCGACTTAACACCTTACAAAATGACTATTAAATAGCAGAATCCTCTGTAAATCAATTAATTTTATTGTTATTTAACTACACAATTACTAACATTAAATTGTAAATGGGTATATAATTATATGTCTCTCCAGCCTATAGGGTGGTCTCACAGAGCTCTCAGACTAAGAGCACTTTGGTTATAGATGTATAGGTAGGGATGTATAAGTCCCACGCAGGCTCAGTACGGATTGGGAACTTCACTTACTTCATAATATGTGAGTTACAGTGGCGTCCATAGAGCTCGATTCCCACCGGCTTTCCTATTTTAAGGCAGTTGGGCACTCTATTGTGCAGAATTAGAGGAAAAGGCTAGTTAAATTCCCTTCGGCTTGCCTTCTTATATACTTGACGCCACGCCACTGGTGAGGTATATTTACTAACTAATACAAAAACCGCTTCAATACCACCTGCCTACTATAAAATTACGTTTATGATACAAACGTCGACGTTATTTGAAGTATATTGAGCGTGATCAAATCCCGCGAGTGGATGTAATTATAATTCCTGTAGTTCCAAAGCACTAAACAAATACAATGCACTACTTTCTTAGAGTAACGATGTTCTCTGTGGTACCAATTCTATGAAAACTGATCTTAGCGCCTATATGTCGCTATCGCGTCATATAAAATGAATGTAGCATACAAATTTCTATGATTGTGCCGTAGACGTCTAAAGTAACATTATTGTCTTTTTGGCGGATAAAGATTTGAAAGATTTGAAAAAATTTAAGTTGGTACCACACACAGTACGAGTATAACTATCACTTCATCATCACTATCACTACATAGTATAAAACAAAGTCGCTTTTTCTGTCCCTATATCCCTATGTATGCTTAAATCTTTAAAACTACGCAACGGATTTTGATGCGGTTTTTTTAATAGATAGAATGATTCAAGAGGAAGGTTTATATGTATAATACATGCATAATATACCGTGCGAAGCCGGGGCGGGTCGCCAGTTAATAATATACTAGCGCCTCTAGTGGCAAATTCGCACGCGATAGCCCCCATTATAGTATGATTGTTATTTTTAGTTTTATATGAACTTGAAGGGGGGAGCTGTTTATTTACTTGGAATGGACTATAATAGAAATTTTACTTATAACTACGCGACTGAATCAAAATGGATGCTGACTATCGGCTAGTTTATGATCGGTAGCTACAGACGACGCAGCCTGCGCTATCCATGCCTATTTCTCAACACTGCCAATACAACACGATAAATAAATAAACAATGACACGCCGTTTATGGTGAATCAAATCAAAACCGAACAGTCGAATCACTGTTTTAAGGTTCTATGTCTAATTTTCAACTTCGAAATTGTACTGGCCTTAGTCGACGCAAGGTTCGATTTAGATTGTCTTGGTAAATTAAACATAGAACTATGTTGTTTCCAGTGAAACATACGAAGCCTGTTGCATTATGCAGGACGCAACGAGACCTGTATAATTACATAGCGGAATATATTACTGAAGCAGTTTATGTTGGATTTAATATGTTGAGCTATAAATATAAGAAGAGTTTAGCGGAAAAAGTAGATGTAAAACGTGTTAGATTTCTTACCGTCGATGTTTTTATAGAGCTTGCCACCATAGAGTTGCAATAAAATGTTACGTATCAGACCGTTATGTACTGACATGTTTTAACTGAGAGCTGACTGTGTAATAGGAAGTCGATCTAATTATTTCGTTTTAAATATGTGGACCTACCTTCCATGCTAGTCTGGGAGCAAAGGAAAAACAGAATGCACCAGTTGCTTCTCGTCGAATGGGCGAAATTCTTAGGAATCATGTTATAGGCGATGCGGCTAGCAACCCAACACTATTTTGATTCCGTTTTCCACCTATATGCCTACAATCATGATAAACGTGGCCTTTAGGGTTTGTTACCTCAGGCTCTGTCTACCCCGTAAGGGATATAGACCTGATTTGTGTATGTGTAAATAAGTGGAAAAGCTAATTTTTTATTATTTGGCGATGAGCAACGTGATGTTCATTGAACTCTGTAATTTATTTTAAGGAGTTTACGCGAATACAAAATACCAAAGAAATGGCAAAAAAATTGAGCAAAATAAATAAAATGCTAGCGTGTGCTACTTCTGCAAAATAAGAACTCCTGGTGTTATTGATTGCGTATATAGGTATAATTCTCGTTTATGTATTTACATGGTGCGTATAATTAAGTAGTGAAGCTTGTACGAGTACTATAATGTTAATATTATTTTTATCGCACGTAATCTCCATATCAGTTATCTCTCTCATCAAACGACATTTTTTACTCTCACCACTCCTTGTTCTTGTTTGTACAGCCGTTAGGCCCAAACCTTATACTCCGAAGTTAGAACTTCGAAGTTCATATCGTTCCATTTCACTCGCACTAACATTTATAGGAGAGGGAGATAGACGGTATGACATGAACTTCGAATTTCGAATTTCAGAGTGGCCCTCCTAAACTAGCACCCAACAAAAAGGTGGAATAGGTGTCATAATAGTTTACGTATTCACTGGAATGCGTGTCCCAGGGATTTTCGCAATCTTAGACCAGGAAAGAATTCATGAAATGGCGTCATGCAAATGAGAAATGAAACCTGGCTCCCAAAAAGCGTGGGCGAGGATCGTGAGACCTGCGCAAGGCATACTCCGCCTCAAAAACACGTGCATGCACTTCTATTAAAAAGGGATAAAGTTGAATGTTGAACAGAGTTATAGTGGTTACGTTAAGCTTGTAGTTGCTTATGCCATATCGGTAAAATGTTTATCTTATTTGATGTTTATTTGAGGTTACATCCTTAGATAGATAATCCAATTTAAGAAGGCACGAATCGAGTCTTATTTCTTACGCTTACCAGTAAATAACGGGATGGCGCAGGGCTCTTCGTATATTTGACAATGGTTTACGGCGGTCATAACATAATCTCTCATAGATATTATGACGCTTTATTGGTTTTATTCGTTTTTATTCGAGCCAATAAAATATATACAGTTGGACATCGTAATTGCGGTGTCGGATAATATCTAGGTTGGACTTTTTTACGACCAGCAAACCTGGTTTCAGCATTCTAGAACTTTATATTCACTTTTTACCACATCGTAAAGAATATTGCTTGTTAAGATACAAATGGTGGAGCTCACTACCCGACTGCTTTATGAATATTTTTTAGTATTTTTTTATCTAATAAGCGCGAGGCACAGAATTGAAATTTGGACCTATGTTTATTGGCTTCTTCTGGCTTCGAAAAGTTATAGGTTCAACAGAAATATCCAAACCACCCGATGGAATATTCCAGAAAACTTTTGAAGCACCTTGTACAGCGTGTAAATTTCATACAGGCGTGAATTTTGATAACGGTAACTGCGGGTCCTAAAAAACACATAGACATTGTTTCCATTATCTAATTGCTTAATTTTTTTGTTGTCATACAAAATAATTGAGCACGCATGTAACATTTACCTATGAATGATCCGTTACTTAATTATCATGTGACTATTCATTTGTTTTCCTGACTGACAGTTTGTCGTTTGTCAAGTCACGTTAATTTGGATCGTATACATCACTGCTCGAACTTACTTTAAAAAAATAATTGCTCTTTATTAAATTGTACAGCCGGAAACTATGTCTGGGTAAAATATACACCTGTATGAAATTTACACACTATATTTATAATTGTAATAAATTAATTGTCCAGTAACCTTAACACAAGCTATGCTAAGTTTAAGATTGGATCAATTGGTGTAATTGTACGTTGTCCCACGTTTTTTTTATTCTAGTACAAGAGCCGCGAGCTAGCTACTTTGTAAGTCAATCTAGTTTTCGTTAGCGCCCTTTTTCACGGATTCCAGAGGCGAGTATTACGGGTTCCACCCACACCGGCGCTTGCGCCGTGGGTGCCACATTCCGAAACCTGACACGTCCAGTTATGCATGCTGATGCGGTAACTAGGCAAAAATACAACAGCCCGTATGATTATTAGCCTCCTAGTAAACACTTGTTTATTTTATTAAATCAGGCGTTACTTGCGGAGGTCCATTTCAATAAACAAAACGCTTTTACCTTTGCTACTCCGCTGCTTACGTGCAAGATGCTGCTTAGGGGCCGTCCATTAATCGCGTGATCTTTTTTTAAGCATTTTTTAACCCCCCCCCCCCCCCCCTTGGTGATACATGGTGAGGTTTAAGACTACCCCCCCCCCCACCCCCCATCCAACATCACGTGTATTTTTCGTAGGTATCTACAAAAAATCTTAAATTTTTTAGAACTAGAATTGTCTTGCGCGCGCAAGCGCGCGTGTTGAATTTATATATTAATTTGGTATCGTATATGTCATGATATATTTTTGTGTCATTTTACTAGGTATAATACATGTAACTGTAATTTAAAAATCGCGGTTTGAAAAAATAATGAAAAAATAAATACACGTGATATCTTACTACAACCCCCCCCCCCCCCTCCCCCCTTGTGACATTTCGTGATTTTTGTCAAACCCCCCTTTCAAGCCTCACGTGATTAATGGACGGCCCCTTACGTGTCTGTGTGAAATATGTGTTTGCATGTAGAAACATACTTACCATACACCTGCCAAAGTAATTATCCGAAATTGTATGAAAAAAGATTCCATAAGGGTACGTGATTCGGTTTCTTCGAGCGTTCGTAAGGCCCATGGCAGCGTAAGCACAAATTGACTGACCCTTTCAATATAGTCAAAGAGTCAGGAGCGCCAACATTTCCGAGGAATTAACATGCAATACGGGCAACTACGGAAGTTACACGCCATCGCAATCCTATTAATGTTTAATCATAATAAAAAATACCAATTATTCCTCTGGAGATGTTGAATTTTACGTATAAGAGGTAATCGTTTCTTGCGATTAAGTCTTTGATTAAACCCGAGATACGTGTAATTATCGAGATAGTAAAACTCTCGTCTACTTATTTCCTTATTCAAATAGCGTTTCACATAGGTCAAATGGGTATAACTTTTCATAAAGGTAACTTTATAATGTGGAAGTTACGCCACGTAGTGTTTCGATCACCAAGTCTTGTGCACTAACAAGTGGAGCTGCCGCTTTAGGCGCCAGATGGCAAAAGGCGCCAAAATGTTGTCCATGTTGTCAAACAAATGCCGCCGAGAAACAACCTCTCCCTACTCACTATCAAAATCAACGAATAAGATAGATGATGCTAGGATCGCTACATAACTATCATCAGTTCAATTTGCAACTGCTGGTTGTTACTTGAGACCAAGCGTGCTTCTTACATCACATCTTTGTTTAAGGAGCGTCTTCACTAAGAACATTTTTACCCGAGAATTTGTTGTGTGTAACGCTCGTCTCAACGTTCACACCACTCGAATATTCGTCGCCGAATGTTCATTACACGCGAGTGCTCTCAGTGATGACGCTCCTTTATGTCTTAAGTATAATGATCAAATGATCAAAATTTATCCCCACCCCCTTTAGCTTAGCTGTCATATTCACAGATCAATCAAGGACATAAGCAAGGACCCTTCAGGTTAGACTTTAGCAAATAACGTGGCTAGATAAGGACCTGTTAGAGCGCGGCGCCGGCGTGGGCGCAGGTGGGCGGGACCTCGACCTGACGGCAGGTCGTAGTAAAGGAGCTTTCAAGAAAGGCTTAAAGGTCTAAACTTAGGCTGTGAGGTAATCAGTACTAGTTGGGAAGAGTTTTCTGATGGTAATATTTTTTTATTTTCAATCCACCAATTTTGTATTTTGTCAAACATGACTGAGAACCGCAGCAAGGAAACGGCTTTCGAATGAAAAACTACATCGAAATCGGTCGATCATACACACACCTCTTTTGCGTCGGGTGTTAAAAAGGTTAAGAACCGGACGGATAGTTCTAAAGTATTACTTTACTTTGGCAAAACGATCAAAATCATCAAATATGAAAAGTCTAAGTCCTGCCTGACTGACTGCCTCATTAACGCCGATTCCTACTTAGGTAATAACTGTCAATTTAGCTAAAAATCTCGTCTGGGAAGTGACCGACTCGCGAGACAAAAAATACAAGTCATGTAACAATACAAATATTAAAACCTGAAAGATTACGTCAATGATCATGCGAATCGGTATTTAATAAATGGAAATGGGAAAATAAAAACAAACTCTCTCCTTAACAATAAATTAACTTAACAGATCGATGTCTTCATGTCCGTCTCGCTATTCACTGCAATTGCATTTCTTTATATGGACAAGCAACCTATTGTGGCGGTCGTGAGTTACGGAATACGAGAATGGCAGCCCTTAGAAATGATGTGGGAACGATCGCTGATAATAATTTCTCAATTGGGATTGGGTTTTATTGATGCGAATAATAAAATAGTTGCAAGTTTGGGGTAAAGTTAATAATAAACTACCTTGTAATATTCTGTATACCTTTTTCTGTTTTGGTTGTTATATGTGGTGTTCAATAAAGAGTTATTGTATTGTATTGTAAAGTTTGGTGGGTGTTTCAGTGCTTCACTATATTTTCTGATTGATCCAATCTTAGCGTGAAGCTGCGTTGACGGGTAGACTGTCGCACGCACACACGGTATTGTCTTATCTGAGTGTATGGTGTGTCGCAGTTTTTTAAACTTGAACTGTTGAAGCCTATATGGGGAGTCGAGAGAGGTTGCGAAAACTGTCACTGCAAAAAAAAAAGTTGCTAGTTAGGAAAATGCATAAAAATGTACTTATTCATTGAGTATTTGTAACATATTTTTTTTCGTACTAGGAGGGTCGTGTCATAAAACTAGCTGAAAAACACCACTGGCGTATCTTGTGTATATTCTATTACTCTCAGAAATGTAGCTTTAATATCCAAGACATTTAAACGTGCTTTGTATCAGACTCACGTGCACAGAAACTATTTCTTCTAAAGACGTAATTTACCATTATTAACTCTAAGCACCTGAAAAAGCGCGCTAATTGCAAAAACGTATCCAATCAACGGTGATCTATGATCGAGTGCGCGGCCCGGCGCTAGCGCAGCGGCGCCCTGGCGCCATCTAGCGTGATCTATCGGCGCCGGGAAACCGACTCATTATAGTCTTATCGCACGCGTCAATGCAAATCCGACGGTTTAATCTTAGAAAAGTAAGTTTCCAAGTAAATACTTCGCTTGTTTTGAGGTCGTGGGCGGAAAAGTGATTGTGAAATTTGTCCCGCTCTTACCCTTGCGTGGGCGAGTAATTATACGTCTAGCTATAATTTATGTTGGTTAAATATCGTCAAAATTAATGGAGCAATGCTCGAGCCGTTTGTCGTTCGTGCTCGATAAATAATTAGCTTAATTGGCTGTTGAGAATAAACAGAGAATTGCATAGGTTTTATGTATACCTTGTCTTATTTGTCTCTTTTTTTGCAGGTAAGTACTAGCTGATCTAAGTTCAGAAGCGTCTAAGAAAAAGCGATAATCTTGCTGACATTGTATGGTAAGCGAAACCTGATTTTGGGTAGATACATCTTCCATAAAATAAAGTCTGACTGGTCTGACAAAAGCAACACCTATGGGTAATCTCATACATTTCGATAGACAGACATTTGTTTATTATGTGTACCGTTCTTTTGCTGAAATCGTGAAGTGGGTAGGTAGCTAAATATTTTCGGGTTAAAACATTTGGTACTGTCACTCGCAGTCTCTGTCTCTTAATTCTTCTAGTAGAGAGAGTGAGAGGCAAGAAGTGAAAAGTTCCTAATTTTGACACGTGGTAAGTCGGTGCGTTTCTCAAGCTGCCCTCTCACGTGAGTTCATTCGTTAATAAATAAACGCATCCAATAAAACGAGGTTTCCACGACTCTACCGTGTTCTACTAAATTTAATTTAATAATTCAAAGGCGGGCTTTTACTAGGAACCATAAAAACAATTCCAAAACTCGCCGTTGACTCATAAAATCGGAACGGAACGAGGAAAGAAGCGTTTACCGGCCTTTTTCGGAAACTTTAGATTCATAGAAATAGTTCTTATGTTGATGCGTGTAAGGCGCAGGAGGGTTTGTATGAATTAAAGATCTAAAGTGGACTCAATGTGCCTAAGAAAAGCACATTCCCATAACATTTGGCTGCCTCGAATTGGTTTCAAATGACGCTATATTTTTATGCTTCAAGCTTTTTCATAGGTAACTTTATTTCGCGTCGTTTGTTTGTTCATCAGCCTAAAAATTTTGTCAAAGAAAACAATATAGTTTTTGCAATAACAGGGACAAAAAAGACTTGCGTTCTCAAAGCCGAGTGTCGGTTTAACGATGCGTGAATAATTGGGTCTAAATAAAAAACCTAACATTCTAACTGAATATTGCGGGACTAAAAAATAAAAACAAAATGGTGTCGAATCTCGTTAAAAACCTGCCAGTATCGGGTTAGTTGTGAGCGTTGCCAACTTGCCACCAGAGAACGTGACTAATTTTTGAATAATTCATGCCAAAATTCGACGGGTCATTAATTTCGAATAATTGAAAAAAAAGCAAAGATTTAAAGGTCATTCGTCAAGCGTCATTTTTCAAAATAATTACGCATGAAAATCACACGTTAGAATTTAACTGTCTGAAGAGTCTCTCGCTTTCAATAATGATCTAATATTTCTGGAATACATCCTCAGGATACCGCTGACCTTAATGCCGTTTTTCTTATCAATATAGCTGCTTGTGATTGATGTAAATCATGCAAATACAGATAAGCCTAAGCCAGCGCCGGAAACACATTTCATCTCCGAGGGACATCCGATGCCACGCTTTGTTGTAAATCCCTTTCAATCCAGCCTTTTTCAAATCGTTTTCCACTGTAAAAACACCCGTCTCTATCCTTCCTATTGGGTGGGAGAGAGAAGGCAGGAAATCAAGAAGACAAATGTAAACATGGGGCAGGGCAATTCTTTTCCGACGTATAAATTATGCAGAACCCTCCGACCGCTATGGGCGGATGGTGACGAGTGTTTTTCTTTTTAGGGTTCCGTATCTCGAAGGTTTTTTTTATTTTTTTTTAATAAAGAAAAATAATAATAATAATAATCTCGAAAGTAAAATTGGAAACCTCAAGGGTTACTTCTTTGTCCGTCTGTCCGTGCGTCCATCTGTATATCTATCTGAAACGGGAAGATATAATTGCTCCAAGTTGTTTACGTATTGGTATCAATGTTATTATTTAAAAATTATTCGAAACTCAAGGTCAGTTAAGAAAGATAGGAATGAACCGTTATTTTCCGTATTTTGCTTTGAAATATCACTTACTCCTTGAACTCCGGAACTTTTATGAAAAAAACGTTATTTTTAAAAATCTATCAAAAGGATTGAAATTCGTTCTCATGATATGTTAAGGTTATCAAACTTAGTGTTTACCAAAAGATAACGTTATCAAGACTCCCACAAAAACTATTTGCTTCAATATATCAGGAGTTATCTTTTGCAATGAATTTATTACTATTTTTACTACTCACACGTCTTCATAAAACGGTTACGTTATCTTTATTATCATTGCAATTAACGGCTTTCGATTTGCTCCAATTAAGCGTTTAATCTCCTATTTCGGTTTTATTTGTTGTAATTCCCTTTCGTTGCGGAAAAAATCTAAACCCCAATATTTTCTATGAACCTGTTTCTAACACTACGATCTGAGGAGTAGGACACGACCTCCCCCCTCCCCCATAAAAGCATGGCCAAGTCACCAAACCTAAAAACATATAATTTACGACTATGCCCCACGCAAATCTTTAGGTACGACCATGCCAAACACATCAAAAGTGTCTTCTAATTTTCTGTTCTTTCTACTTTAATATTAGTATGTAAACAAATGTAATGATAAAAATACCGAAACAAACATATTTACAAGTTAAAAGTTGATACGAAAAAAAGTAAAAGTTCTTTCTTACAATAAAATATTCTTAAAAATTAAATCACGTCTTTACTTTACGTAATTAGGCCTGTGACACCATGTTTATCGTGATGGCGGGCATATAGGAGGAAAGGGGGAACCAAATTTCTTAAAAATAGTTAAAACAATTGAGCAAAATCAGCAAACCAGGCGCACCAACATCGAACCGTGCGAACAGTAAATCATGTATAGTGTGTTTCTTTTTAAATGACGAAAATGCAATTAGCGCGGGATTTTACAACTTCTTTTGTTGCTGAATATGAAAGGAAAAAATAACAAAGAGACATAAAAAAACTGACCGCAGTATTGGAGTAGCTCAACCCTTCTTGATCTTTGAAATGAAAGATTTTAATTTTTATTTAAAATATGATTATTAATACACCCGTTAGACACTAAAAAAATATTGCACTTAAGCCTGGAAAGTATCCCCTCCTATTGATTATTGTTTATTACCTGAATTGGACCCTTTTAAGTATAATAGGTGTATTGTTTTCCATAAACAATTACAGTGCGGCTAACACTCAGGTAAAAATTTCTTATACCTACTATTAAACAATTGTGCAAAGTGATTTTGATACAGTATATAATTATTATTTTAGAAACGCACGTCATCTAGTGTAACACCGACCAACAACATCAAAACTATCAAGATTGTTTGTTCACGGTATACTTTTAGTTAACACTAATGGTTTTACAACCCCACTTGAAGTTAACAATTGAACAATAGATGTCGGTTTTAAGTACTTTTCGTCATTTAAAATGAAACAGACCATACCCCCTTAAAAGCTTTCTAAATACAAAGAGACATTGACCTTACAATCAGCAGATAATTGCTAGAATAATGTTAAATATGTAATAGAAAGTCATGTCAACTCTTAGTTGTTGCCCGCAACTTCCTATGCGTACCGCGAGATGAAAAGTGGCATACCTACATATATTATGAAGCTTACTATGTACATATCGTAAGAAGTTTTAAAAATCGATTCATAAGATTCGGATATTATATTCTTCAAACAAACAACAAAACAACCTACCCCTTTATTAATAATAATATAATACAGCCTTTTTATTCCGAATTCGCTACAATTTCAGTGAGTATGCTGTTGTTATTTTTTTATTATTATTTTTTTTTTTTTTTTTAAATTGTCGCGTAATTCGGCGTGCCTCATGACGTATGCCTCCTCCGTGTATTGGAGGGTTAGGGCTATAGTTCCCACGCGCGCCCAGTGCGGATTGGGAACTTAACACACACCATTGGATTTCTTCGCAGATGTGTGCAGATTTCCTCACGATGTTTTCCTTCACCGAACAGCTCATGGCAAATTTCAAATGTAATTTTTGCACATAAATTCCGAAAAACTCAGAGGTGCGCGCCCGGGATTTGAACCCATGACGCTCTGCTTGAGAGGCCACAGGTCAAACCACTAGGCTACCACGCCCTTTATTATATTTATATAAATCTTTGAGTGCAAACTAATTATTAAAATAAATCACCAAAGTCAAACATCAGAAAGCACCACTTCGCCTAGCTTAAACAATATCATTTAACTCAACAATGTTAACTCAAATGAATCTCCTTTAATAATGTACAGTCGACTTCATTTGATACAGAATTTCACATTTGGAATCTTATTACGCGAACGAACTCATTGCGCGTGTCATTCCCGTGCGCCGAAGAGGGGAATGACAGGGAAATGACGCTCGAGTAATGAGATGTTTTTATATGCTAAAGTAAATTAATAATAATTATGGCAATGAAAGCTACAGATAGCTTTAGAATATATTTATATACGTTTTGTAAATGTTGTAATAAAATAAAAAACAATCGTGTGAATGCAATTTTCACATTCGCTAAAAACACCGCGTAAGTAGATAAAAATAGTAATAATTTTGCATGAAAAAGTTTTCATATATTTAGTAATGCGTAGGCAGTTTTAACTCTACAAGTACCTAACAAAACGACTGTGGTTTACGTTGGTTTCATACCAATTACAGTCCCGACTGCAGGCAGCCATTCTAAACAAATACTTTAATTAAAAATTGCAACGGTCCCTATTTTCCAAGGCGTTATTTCACTCTCCAACAAACACTCCCTAAACCTAATTCCGAGTGCGACTATTCAGAGGCTCTAGTAATATTTCTTTCATTACCAGTCAAATTCTCCCCCAGATTTCTCATTCCCCTGGAGCGGCAGTATGTGCCAGATTAAATTTTCCAAGACCTTTTTTTAATAAGACTTCTTTTCCGTGACGATCCATTTATTGTGCCTGTGTTATATACAGGCTTAAACCGGAAAGATCAAAGGTGTTGGCTATGACCTTTGCTTTGTTCAAAAGATAATGTTTGCATAATAGTGTTGACCGTAAAGAGACGTTATGGGAGCAATAAAGCCAAATAGAATAAACGCCCGTACGCTGTTACATTACATTTGTAGGTTGAGAAATGTAATTTGGTGGCCATTAAGCTTATGAAATTGTGGTTTCTGTGTTTTTTCATAATATTATTAGCATTTTAGAGTTTCGAACCCGTAAGGTATCCATACCCATGGGAGCTTAGGGGCCTTATTACTAAGCCCCCGCTTCTCACAGCCTTTGGCACCATTAAAAGTAGATACTTACCGGGTTATTTATAAACGCTCTATAGGCTAGCAGAAGCCTTAGCCATCATTTTGTCCTTATCTGTAAAAGTTAAATATCAAAGTGACATCAGTAAGAATCGTTTGAATCGCTAAATTAGCAGAAGCCTACAGAGCGTTTATGAATAAGAAGGTTAAGATATAAAACAAGTCCCACACACACTTGTGGATATTTTTAATTAATCTAACCTTCTTTTAACGTGCAATTTGATACTAAAACTTGCAAAACAGCTGTTATTTTCGTTGAAAATTACTTGTACGCCGGGCATTTTAGTATCGTCCGTCACCTCATTGATGTCCCATATAGCAGTAAGGTGAAACGCATAAACCGAAACTTTTAACGTATGTTTTCGTGTCCTACATGCGAGCGGTTATGAATTGGGCCGCCGCAAATAGGTCTGTATACTGTTTCTAATTGAGACCAGGAATTCTTGGATGTGACTGATGCTTTTTTGTTTGATGCGCGGACGTAGTTTCGTAATGGTAATGAATAAAGTGGCGCGGGAATTATGCGGACGGGAAGAAAAGTAATGCTAAGTTTAAATGAGGTTATCTATTTCTTATTAGACCAATTTCTAGGATTTCGTGGAAGCGAAATCAAATTGAATATATCTTTGACATGGCCTCATATACTACGTCCAATCAGCGGCTAATTGCCAACATATAATAACAAATTAGTTCAGAGTGAAGCGAGTGATCGTACTAATTATTGTAAATGTGAAAGTTTGTTGGTTTATATGTGGTTTTATGACGCGTTTTATGCCGTATGGCCTCACGATTTGCAATGAAATCTACATATACCTGGGACTCGATTTTCGAAAGCACACATGTGAAAATACCACTCGAAAGTGCTGAAAAATTAAGCTGTTTTTATATATATATACATATAGCCGATAAACAGGCATGCGTTCCACCTGATTAAGTGATCACCGCCGCTCATTTAGAATACAAGTAGGGTAGACGAAACGTGTAGCAATCTTGTCAAATAGACGATATTTTAATTTTAGCTTAGTTTTGTAATAATACACGGATTTTTCCACTTTCGACTGCTACTTTCGAGCTATCATGCTAAAAGTCTCCGAGCGGTACAACTTAGGGATCTTTAAAAAGCGAGCCTACCTGTTCCTGAAAGGGCCAGCAACGCACCTGTGATTCCCCTCGTCTTGCAGGTGTCCCTGGGCGATGGTGATCACTTTCCATCAATTGACCCGTCTGCTCGTTTGCCCCCCATTATATAAAAAAAGCATATTATGAGCTATCCCATGTGATTTTAGTTTCAATAACACAAATACGTTAAATGAAATGAGTAATGATACCTACTGGATTAGGATTCGATTGTAAACTTTAATATTAACTCATGTTTATGCAAATAAATTATATTTATCTCTATCTATCTCTATTGTAATCTCAAATCTCTCATTCGTTGCATCACCTCGACTATCCTTATTAGGTAAATACTCATAAACTATAATCATAGTAAATGTGATACAAATCCTACACAGATCCCAAACACGCCCACAAACAATAATAATCAAAAACCTGCCAAGTGCGAGTTGTACTCGCGGACCGAGGATGCCGTACAAATTCGCCAAGCTACAAAATCCAGTGTCACCAGATCCCTGCCTCTAAGCAAAATGTAGACAGTACGAGGTAATTTTATATTGGTTGCTTACATAGACAGAAGTAAAAATATTTTGTTATGAAATACATCATGTGTTAACATTTCAACTGTGTAGCTAGGCTCCTGAGATACAGCCAGGTAACAGACAGACAGATGGACAATGGAGTCTTTGTAATAGGACTCTATTACGTTTTTACCATTTGGGTATGGAAAACCAAATACGTCAAAGACATCAGCAAGCATTAACGTAATGTCAGAAAAAAATATTTTTTTGCTTTGTCAGCGAGACATCGTCCGTATATAATTAGAGCAGAATCAATTTAGAAACAGGCATAATTTATGATGCTATAAAAAAGATAAGCCTTGGGTCCAGTGTAGAAAGTGAGCTAATAAATAATGCACTATTATAAAATGTTACAACTGTGTAGATTTACGAGCAGATTTCACGTTGCCGTTTTAATTGCTGAAAACGTTTGTGATTATTTTAGACAGCACTACTATAAAAATAAAAGATAAAAATCTAAATGTCACTGAAAATTAGAACACAGAAAAATCCGAAAAGCAAAGCTGTGGCCGGGAATCGAACCCGGATCCTCGTCATTCCGTGACGCGTGCTATACCCCTACACCACCCATAGCAGGTGTGTAGCCTTCGAATTTTTCTGCCTGTTACTAGCTGTCAGGACACCGTATTACTATGCGATTTTTGTCGCAAGGCGTCATCTGTTTGAATGATGTGTCTGTACGACACAATTACAAACTACACTACTATAGGTGAAAGAATTAAGTAAATGGCCTGTTGTATAATACGCGTGCGAATAGACAAATTGACGTTCCAAATTAGAAAAATGAAAATCCCATGTCAGTTTTATACACTACTACATACAATAGGTCATTTACTTAAGTTTCTCACCTGGAAACACCCAAGACGTGTGTTTAGGCAAGTGTCAAATGACCTCTTTGCTCCAGTCGTCGGAAATTGAGCTAATATTTAGGAAACTAATGAATAAACAGTAACATTTGTAACTTGGTATTTCCAACTATCCTTGTCTTCTTTATCCTTATCCCTACTCAGTATTCTGTCTCTCTCTCTATCCGTAATAAAATTTGGAAATAGACACTTTGGACATTAATTAATAAAAAAGTACTTTTTATCGCGGAAAATTGCATTGTTCCCTCGGGACAGCGGTAAACCAATTGTTTACAGCCAACTTACTTAGTCTTCTATAAAAATGATTTAAAAAAAAAGTCTTATCTCAGATCGCAAATTAATTATTATGACCCAAGTCTAAAAGGACTCTTCATATGAATTTTCACCGAACCCGTGCTTAATTAATTTTTCCGAGTTAAATTTGACCATTTTTAGTTGTCAGATTAAACTGAGTGTAAGATAGACTTCCAATGCTGACAATGTGCTAACTGCGCCAGCAGACAACAAAAAGAACTCTTATTAAAAATAGCTCACCACACAACATTTAATATGTAGCGAAGTTGTAATTGTATTCCAGTACTGAGCAGAAAAATGAGCAGTAGCCAGTCAAAGAAGCACTAAATTGCGCTTACTTTGTTTCTGCATTATTGCTGTGGGTTACCGCCGCTTTAGCAGATAGAGAAATTGTGGACATTATTTATATCTTCCATTTAGTTTAGTTGCAAGTCGAGTAATTTATTAGGATTACCACTAAGTCAGCTATAACTCATCAACAGAATTTGTTGGGTTAATTTATGTTGATGGAAACTTTCTGTCCATGCGCTTTGATGTATTTGAAGGGAACGTATGTAAGTAGTGTGTTTGCGCGTATTTTATTCCTCTTTCGAGGTAGTTCGACTATTCATCAAGAGAGGGCGCCACACATTTAAAACTTCAGGTTTTCCTAGAAGAGATCTTAGCTAGATCGATATTTCACCTCCCTCTCTAACCAGTGTATAAGTACGGAAGAGACGAACGTTTTATATCTGTGCTAAAAGCTAGTGTGCTACCGGTACAAGTGTTATAAATTATTGAGTTACTTAAATTAGTTTTCGTCATCAAACATTTTATTACCGTGCTCTATAATTATGTAGAAATAGTCAAGTTAACTCTAAGTACACTATTTAATAGTTGCTAAAGGAATTAAAATCAATCGGTTTAATTTATATTGGAGGGAATGAAACTGACTAAGTTTAATAAGTATCTGACATTTATGAAAGCGTTTATTAAATTAGACGCAATGATCCATACTAAATAGTTTTATTTTCATATTAAAATTTGTTCAGAGTTAAAAGCTCGGGATAAAGTAAATATTCCAATTTAATGGCAACTTACAAACTGTTATAGTCTCAGGCCAATTTTTTTTATATAGCTATTTAGGTCTCATAAAGTTACACCGGAATGTTTTAGTAGTCGAGCCGTACGTACGCGAACTTACTCGCCCGTCTGTCACCCACTTTAAATACTCGTGTACTGTTTCTACAGATATGTGGTTGCAGTGTAAGAGATTATAATTAGGAGTTCCTGCAAATTAAAGACTGATTCACAGACGTTCTTTATTGCACCGCCCTCGGAATGTAATGTACTACGCAACTCACGCTTAAGATACAGACTTAAAACTCTCAGATCATGACCCATCACGGCGACCGGCGCTCGCGCATAGACAAGTAACGATATTATTTATACCCCATTGTATGAGAAACGCGGCAAGCGGCATAGCTTGGGTTAGGATATTATGGATAATACGAGTATGCGTGACTTTAACTGAGTGTAAAGTCCTAATGGATGGTGAGAGAAAGATTTACTTTGTAGCTTGTCGTTGAAATATTACCGAAAAGCGTGAGACAGCACGCAAGGGTCAAGAGGGAAGCAGACTACCTAATTTGCGTTGACGACAAGGAAGGCAAATGAGCACCCATGGACACTCGCTCTTAAGAAGCTCGCCGTATTTTCCAAAAAAAAAGTACAAGTTTTTAGTCCTTAAACGTTGGTAAAGGTGAAATTTGTGGTGTTTGCGCGGCATTTAACACTGAAATAATAATTTAAAAAAATTGTACCAACCCGACAATTTCCCAGCCTTCTTCGGCTATTAATTTCAATTTCTCAGAACAACGTAACGTCACGATAAAAATCTTAAAAGTTCCTTAAACCCTCTAATTAGTTATAACGTTAACGGCCCGAGCTTTTAACGTAATCACTGAGCTTCCACAAACAAGAAAGCTTCTAATCAGAGCAAGGTTAATTTTTCTTTTGACACTTTTGATATCTCTTATCTGTTTAATCTTATTTGGTGTGCTTAACATTCTTTTAACTTTTATATTTCACTAGGAAAACTTGGCGTTTGTTTTGATTCTGTTTTACTCATATTTTCTAAACTCTATCGTAATCCAGCTGTAGACTGTAGAAACTAATAAAAAAACGAACTTTAAAGAATACGATGATGTAAACCAACTGTTTTTATTACTTACCGTTGTACCTAACAATTTATCTGTTATTTGAACACAACAAGTCCGTTTGTGGGTGCGAGATAACCTACAGTTTTAACAATATTTACAACGTAGCAGTTTAGACAAAAAGGTGTTTCTTCCCTTTTCTCTATTCAAACACGTGACTTCGTGACACCCAAACGTCCGTGTTCAAGAAACCAAATGTATAAATTAACTAACTGTTCATTTAAAGCTTTAACACTTCAAAAGGTTCCACCCGACAAAAAACACACGAAGTGCCTGTTCATTTACATTCGAAATATCGTGAGTCGCCTCATTATAGTAGATATTACCAATTAATTCAGTTTCCTTTTGGAAATCCAACCGTTATGTATAATTTGATGTAGTACTTTTATGATTTTCTGTGTATCCAATTGATTCTCCATCTCACTAGCTACTGACACTACAATTATTTTTAATAACGTGAAATGATTGATAAAATAGAAATTTGGATGCGTGCTTTATATCTCTACTAATATCATGAAGAGAAAACTCTTAATTTTTATATTTTTGTTTGTAATTTAACTCTAAAACTATTGGAACGATTTTAAAAAACACTATTAGAATGCTACATTATCCCTGAGTATCGGCTATATTTTTTGCGCGGCTGAAGTCGCAGGCTACAGCTATTTATTTTCAAACAGAGAAGAGAAGTTTTTTTTTTCCTAAAAACTAACGCTGGGGGCTCGCGCACTTGTCAAATACTATGAGAACAGTTTGTTGCCGTTTCGATCCGCAAGTGGCGCTGCCAATTTTCCCATAGTAGTTGAGACGTTAACGTGAACGCGTTCGAGACGCGTTTGTCTCACTCTCAAATAAATAACTACACGTGGGAGTGGAACGTTACGAAACGAATTTCCAAATTTCGTTTCGCCCCTTTCCGCTCACACTAATTATTAATTTGAAAGGAGACGAGGAAAAGGAAAGGAGGACGATATGATACAAACTTCGAAAATCGAATATTGAAGTAGCCAATGGTCGAGCCGTAAGGGACAGCTATCGTGGAATTTAATGAAGTCATATTACAAATGTTAGGTACGGTCCGCAAAAAATCCTTTGTTCCCGTACTAATATTCCACGACGTTTATTAATATAATAACATTACCTCTTCGTCATTACAGCCGATTAATATTCCAGAGAAGTACCATCCTCGTGTCTGCATTTATATAAAAATCACGGCCGCGACGAGATTCGAACGCCCTTTGTATGTTAATAAGCATATTTCATTCAATAATTTGTGCTTTAAAAGTTTATAAAATGAACCTGATTCTACTTAAGATAAGGTTTCGCACTTATTAAATTCAATGTTCCAGTTTGTGTTTTGCCGAATTGCGCTCGTCATTTATTTGCTAAGTCGTGTTTTGTTTGTCATCTCACGTTTCACCAGTTCCGAATTCGAACTTGATTTTTATAAATTTGCAATCTGGTTCTCACGGTATTTGAATTATAGGAGCCCTGCCCTATAAAGAGTACGGACTTTGCAGTTTGCACCTTAGTACCAGCGCTGCCATGACTTGAATGTTGTTAAATAGTCCCTAGTATCAGAACTCTTTTGGTGCTTTTTAAAGGTTTTAAAGATAAAAGATACAATTTTCGGAGTAGCCCCCAGGACACGACAATGGCTGGGGTTCCACTCATAGTTTTCTCTTTACACGTTTAGGTTACCTATTTATAAACATATTGTGTTTAAAGCATAATATGAAGTCAGTGATCCGATATCTGTATGAAAAGATTGGATAGCACCGTCCAAAAGCGGTGACACCTAACATCTAATGAATCCCTAGTCATCCAGGCTCTAAAAGAAATGACAAAGAGTTTCAAGTTCCGAATGAAATTTAGATAAAGAATATGTATACCATAACCACAGTAGAAGTCAGAATCTATTCATAACCAAAATACATGACATCACGGCGATTGCGATTGCTAATCATGGTTTAATAAGAAATATAAAAGTAGCCAGAATCCACGCCCGCCACACTAATAGAGTCAAAACGCCGCGACTTTAGAACTCACGACATTATCTGGCCTTATCGAACAGGGGCTTAGCTGTCAGCGGGGGGGTATTAGAAAATAATGTTAAACACTGAAGCGTGTCGATCGATCATTGCTGGTCTAATTTGTCTAATGATAATCTCGATGCAGTCACGGAGCCGCCTTGTACCTTTCCACACCGTTTATGTACCGGTGCAAGGCTAAGGAGGTTGCGATTAAAGTTATCTGCAGCTACTGCGTGAGCTCTTAGACCATTCGGTTTGTTTTGTTTCACTCACTCTTATAAGTTTGATACTTAAATCGTGAGCCGAAACGGATACCCGAATGGCATTCTAAGAGCTATGCTCACTGTACTTATAGTTAAGAAAACAGACGGTCCATGTTACAGTAGCTACCAGTACAAGTTGACAGTAATATTCTGTTCCCCTGAGCTACCCTACACCCCGCTGTGTTCGTGTAGTAAGCAGTGGTATTATAATATTGTTGACCCTCTATTTTCAGTTACGTTAAAGTCAGGTGAATATATTCCGACGCGTTGTTATTAAGCTCGTAGTTCTTAACAAGCGATTTCGATTCACGCAAAGAATAACACGAACGCTTGTTGACTAGGTACTCACAAAATAAAATGAAGATAAAATGTCGTATTATCTCATTTCCTGCCTATATACGTCACATACGTATCTCTCAGAAGAATACTCTCAGAAGACCCTAGGCTCCCTTAAAAATAGAAACTCACTTTGCAAGCTGCTAAACCTAATTCGCTTACGTTTATGTTTTAAACCACTGCTATAAGGAGCCTAAGTTTCACAAATTCCACGCTTGTCTAACGTTATTATAATACGATTTACTATAAATTTCGCTGAATATTATAGTACACTATAAACTTGATCATTTATCTGATATGTCTCGTAAATAACTGTCGTTGGCCATCGACTAAAATCTTTTGTTTCATCTCAGTAGCTCGTTTACATTTTCAATCCATAGATAAATTTTGTTGTAATTTCTAACTTCTTGCATTAACATAAACTTTTGTCGCATCTAAATTTCTGGCCAGATAGAAAAGAGGAAGGATGCCTTGTCTTTTACTTTTCTAGTTTGCATTATTAGGGCCCTAACTCGTTCCATTTTCAGACGGCGGGAAAAATCTTCTATTACGTTCAATTAATTATTCTGGTTTCGCTTGCTGCTGAAATACTTAAGTACTTATTATACTAATTAATGTTTTTTTTTTCAGGTAAGTACATTTGAAGCGATTAGTGCACACAAAGTGACACTATCTGGCTGTTCAAGGGATGATCTGGTAAAACTGATAAAATTATAATTTTCGAAGTCCGATTCAAAACCTGTTCCTCCTTTTGAAGTCTTTTAAAATCAGAACACCAGTTTAATAAAGAAACAAGGGCTTTGTTTTTTTCTATATAGCCAGTAACTTTTTAAACTAAAAGCCCGTTCTAAATTTAAATATTTGAATGAAAACACGCTCCAATTTTCTCTAGTGCAGGACGCGGGACCGGACGCGCACCGGTCGAGAAAGCGTAAAGGGTCTACCTCTCAGTAACCAAATCATCTCACTCTAACTTATCTGCATAAGACAAGGACATCATGCATGTCGCGAGTTGGCGTGTGAAATCGAGGATGAACGATTTTATCGCAAAGTCTGCATTTTATTGTCACCTACTTAAGATTGTTGTTGTTTTGTCAATGAATTGGTGACTCTGCCTCGAGTCTACGTCGCTTTCCAGGTCTAGGGTTAGAATTACCTTAAAAGCCAGGTTGGGTTACGGATGACAGTTGCATCATACACTTTGACGCCAATTAACCCTGGATTAGCATTTAACTCGGAGTTGTAAAGTTAATGTATACTTGGAAACAATCTAAAACCTTTACATTTTAACTGGAGTCCACTTCCGTAGGTCGCAGTTCTTATGATACTATTCGTCTCACTCTAAGATGAAGCAATATTAGTGTGAGCGAGTCAGAACAATTCAAACACCGAATTTCGAACTTGGGTGTATTCTGTCTTAAGCCGTGGCGTAGTGCATGAAAACTTGAGATCAGCTATATTTAAGGAATTTAGGTTCAATTTATAGTTATACACGTCCGCTTGTAAAATTGTATACCTACCCTACCTACACATAATCTTGACAGGTAGATAAGATACCATGATCAGGACATGTGTACATACGTCTCAAGGCATTACACAATAATGTTTGTGCAAACGCGGTTGGATCTAAAACAAACTATGTTAAATAAACTATTTACATTGATTATTTTGTAATATGAAGGAGAGAAAACTCGCTTTAATTAATCTACTTAGTAGTAGAGCTAGACTGGGGCCCTGGGGGTCTATTATAGTTCGACATTCTAAGTTCGTATCAATCGGACTTACCCCACGATCGCCCCACTATTAGGGTGAGAGAAACTGCACGATGCAAATTCGAGTTTCAACTAATTACTACAAATGTTTCTTCATACTAGAATACTTGTACAGCTATCAGCACACAGGAGCCGTCTAGATGCTCAAAAATATCTTCAGTGTCATCATCATCATCATACCAGCCACAGGACGTCCACTGATGGACATAGGCCTCCGCGACTTTAACCAGGTCATCTGTTTACTTCGTTGGTGGACGTAAAGTCAGCGTCATATAGTATGAAACATCCAAGGTGACCAAAAAGTTCGGCACACCTTACTATTTCTATGGTGTACCGAACTATTTGGCTAACTTGGATGCTTCAAAGTTTATGACGCTGACTGTACTACAAAAATATCAAACAGCTCTGATGTATCCGGTATAAGTAACTTATTTTTAATACACATACACAAATCACGTCTTTATCCCTTACGGGGTAGACAGAGCCTAAGGTAACAGCCCCCAAGTCTCTGTAGCGATAAGGCCGCCTATTGTTGTTACCTTGTAATATTCTGTGTACCTTTTTTCTGTTTTGGTTGTTATATGTGGTGTTCAATAACGAGTTATTGTATTGTATTGTATTGTATTGTAACATGTACCTACAAGCCACATTTAGCCACATTTAAATTGTGGGCGTATTGATGGAAAATAGAATCAAAATAGTGATGGGTTGCTAGCATCGCCTATAACATGATTTCTAAGAGTTTCGCCCATTCCCTCTATGGGCTTTTAACATCTGCGCGGGAAGAGAAGCAACTGATACATTCTATGTTTTTTTCTTTGCTCCCAGACCAGCATGGAAGAATTTAATGGTATTTTTAATTAATGCGGATTTTTATTACTTTGCCATTTCAATGTTTTTTGTCCATTTCAATGAACAAAACACTTTTACCTTGCTACTCCGCTACCAGCGAGTGACAGTGCAGCAGTGAATAGAAGGTAAATGTATATTGTTCACTTATCTTTAAATTACCACGACAAATAAGTTACTTCGTGATTAACTCCAAAGTACGAAAGAAAATCACGTACGTTTAAAACTCATTTTTTTAAATCGCTTTTATGCAACTAAGAAATTACGCAGCGAAAACAACCGGCTGTCGGCTAAAACATAAGTAACGCATTATGCGGGGTGAAGTTAGTCAGACGACACTTCAAAGTTTCGGCACGGCGTATAAACTGCTGCGCCCACGCACCCGAGGGTTGCCACTTATTGCGCTAGAAATTACTAAACAACAACAGAACATTGAAAACTAACAAGCAGTATAAGCAATTTGCTAGTTTTCATGGCAAGATACATCAGTATTTTTTCCGGAATATTTCAACAGATCATTAATAATAATAATAATAATAAGGGTCAAGGACCAGATACAGAAGGCGGTACTCCTAGATACAGCTCGGATAGTCAGGAGGTTCCTCTCTCTGTCGCCCTGACCACAGTAGCATAGGCCCCGCCTCGCTGCCGGCGGCACCCTAGGTTAGGTTTTTATAATGTTTTTATATTTTGTATTAATGTTGTTTTATTGCTTTTTATATGAATATTGGAAGAACCTTACTTAATATAAAAAGAAATATAATAATTCGTCCCCAAACTAAGCAAAGCTTGTAATATGGGCACTAGCCAACGGATAAACATACTTATATAGATAAATACATATTAAACATGCAAGACTCGCCTCAGCCTTTAAAAATCGTTATGGACGCTGCATTCCTGACATCGTCTGGCTGACGGTTGTACACGGAGGGCCGGTAGCACACGGATCGGTCCGATTTGGCAAACCAGTGCCTGTATGCCTAGCACGAAAGCATACGAAAGTCGCGTCGCGCGCGAGATAGATTACCCATCTCTTTCTAAAACGAATAGTAAGAAAAAGACGGGCAATCCGACTCGCGCGCGACGCGACATTTGTACGCTTTCGTGCTAGACGTACTGTCCGCGGTTAACCTGTTCTCGTGCTATATTTGAGTGAGACCCCTCGAACCACCAGCCAGCCCTGGCCCGTGTGGGTAGCTGGGGCTGTCACAAACAGATTATTTACAACGCAGCTCATTAGGATGCACCGTGACGCGCGTTGCATCCCTGTTGCAATACGTGACGCTTTTGTGCGTCGCCGATTCAGAAGTAACGGACGTCGGCTTCGCTGGCTTCCTCATGCAGATTTTGCAGCTTTCGCTGTGATAGGGTTATTCATACGTGCATAAATAATAATAATAATAATATAAAAATAAATATACATAAATAATAATAATGGTATAATATCTTGACCCTAGGTTAGGTTTTTATAATGTTTTTATATTTTGTATTAATATTGATTTGTTACTTTTTATATGAATATTGTAAAAACCTAACTTGAGATAAAAATAAATATACAGAATAATAATAATATCTTGGGACAATTGACACCAATTGACCTAGCCTCAAACTAAGCAAAGCTTGTAATATGGGTACTAGACAACGGACAAACATTCTTATATAGATAAATACATATTAAACATCCAAGACTCGAGAACAAACATTCGTATTTTTACAAATATCTGCCCCGACCGGGGATCGAACCCGGGACCTCAAGCTTCATAGTCAGGTTCTCTAACCACTGGGCCATCCGGTCGTCAAATCACGTCTTTATTCCTTAAGGGTAGACAGAGCCTAAGGTAACAATACCAAGTTAGGGTTATAGTGGTAACGTTATACCTACTTTCTTTCATTAATTACTTTTATAGGTTAATTAATCAGAGAAATAATCGATGTCGTATACTTAATGTAGTTTTTTAAGTTTTTTGAAGTGAAAACTTCTTTAGCGGCGTTGTTCACTTTTTTGGGATCTGGAAAAAATGTTAAACCCGCGTCAGGGTCACGTGACTCTGATCGAAAATGCGTGACCGTAAGAGGGAGGGAGAGTTGTTGCTGGGCGCTTGAGCGAGTGTGCGTGTGTGTAGTTTTCACTTTTTTTTTATTCTGGTGTTTACTGAACTGTTAGTAAAGTTTAAACCTGTCCAACGACGAATTATTCCTAGCATTTTAGTACAAAAATGTGAAAATTGGCTTATAAAAATATCAGCATGCCAATTAGTTACTTCGTGATATTAAAAAAACCCATAACTTGTACCGAGTTGACAGATTTATAATACAACCCTGATTTGTTACCCCGCATATTTCACAATCTATCAAAACTTTACTAATTTGCTTGTCATCAAAACACTGTCGAATTCCAACATTTATTTTCGTCGACACTTAGTCACCTTTATTATCTCGTCCACATAAAAAACACAGTTTTACCAGTCTCCATCCCAATTAATAAAGCTTTCTTTTATTCCAACGAACATCCAATTACAACATAGTTCCATCCAACAAAACATTTCCATCTTAATTCATTTTCTCTGTAAACGCAAAAAACCGTTAACGACCGCCTTAATGAACACGAAACCAACATGTGCCTTTTACGACACTAAACGACCTTTAACTTTATTGACAGCCCTTAAACACGAGCCAATGGTGTGTGAGCGGTCCGATCGATTAAGAATACACCGCCACGCGCCACCCGCGACGTCTTACGCCTCAATTATTATAGAGCGCTGCATACTTTGTTGTTTGGAGGCAGGGCTGTGCAAAACGTTAGACTCACATTAGTTTTTTTATGTTTTTGACAAAGAGCAGCCAGTAATATAGAGCGAGACTAAGAACCTGTTTCACATCTCAGTAAAGTTCCGGTTATCTTAAGAGTCGGTTATCTTTGATGTCGTCTCAGTCTGTTTCGTAGTGAGAAATAGAGAGGGAATCATAGATAACTGACACTTAAGATAGCAGGAACATTACAGAAAGTGGTGAGACAGGTTCTAAGGAGACAGCGGAACGGATTAATCGCGTATATATGTAAGTACACTCCTTACCTGATACTTACTGGTATGATATTGCGTCAGATCAGGAGTTGTACAGGTCAAGATTCCTTTGCCTGAAAGGCACTATATAGGCTAATTAAAAAAAAACTAGCTGTTGCCCGCAGTTTGTTGTTGTCTTATGGGAACTATGCATTTTCCGGAGATATTGAGGATTTCTGAGCTCAGAAGCTGCGTGAAAGCATGTATCTTGTCTGTGTTGAACGAGGGATGTACTAGATAACCTCCGTTAAGACAAAAGCTAAAACTTTAATTAAAATTTAATCACCGGCAATAGAAGACGCTTTTATCGACAGGAAATAATACAGGAAGAATAATAATTTACTCTTTTAATCAAGCTTGCAGTTCCAGTAAATAGTGGAGCAAATGAGTTTTAATTGATTCAGACATGGCTTGTGAAAACGTAGTGGAACGATATTAAATGTTTAACGCGAAATACATGCATCTGTGCCATAGTTTAAACTTGGTAGACACAGTTCCATTACACATGCATAACATACTGTTATACCTACTACGTACGTACACGTACAGCCCGATCGATATTTGGGTTTCAGGTACCATCGACCAATTCAAGCATCAAACCCATACGAATGAGTGAGACAGTAAGGCAAGACAAATGTGTACAATAACTCTGACTGAACGACTTCTAGGAGCTTACGGACTGTACGCAGTTATCGCACAAAGTCTCCTGATCTTACCAAAGCGATGGAGAAAAGCGAACTGTGTTTATAATTTACCTTTTGAATTAACCATATACTGTGGGTGTCCTAAGCTACAAAGTTATGAACTCTGATGACTAGACTAAATAAGATATTTGATATTAAACTGCAGTAAATGTAAAAAATACTTAATTTTTTTTTGCAAGCACACTTGCATTGATATCACTGAGAAGATACTAAGAGGATGTCATGACCACCAGTGGGATATACGTAGGTTGTATGATGATGATGAAGTAGGGTAGTAGTAAAAGTCAATACCTACCGCTAAAGTAACTGATACATTTGACCCAAGGTAAGATTCCCTTTGACAGCACAGCAAACCGACAAACCGGGTCACCATTGGGCGTGGGCTGATGTCATTGCCCCCAATTTTCGCTAAAGGTGAGCCTACACTGAAAAATCGAACCCCACGTGTTATGGCGCCTATAAAGCCGCTTGGCACGAAAATAGTGATGTACGGGATCGTTAAAAATATTCGCGAATACGGATTCGGATATGGACATTAAATTTCTTATTCAGACTTATTATCAACGGGATAGAGACATGCGATAAACATTAACGATTTAACGATATTTCAGTCTATGCGTGATCATGATGCATGCAACTAACTGCGTCGAAATATCGCGTAATCGCGCTACAGGTCTCGTTGATAGGTAATAAGGTCTTATATTATTAACCGTGGATCTTTTAGATCTATTTCTTACTCAGCTTCCGTGTGCCCAGAGTCACTTTGTACTGACAGTAAATGGTGTCGATTATTTAATACCCGCTGCCTTGCTATCCATCGGATAGTTTTGCAATGGAAGTCGTTACGTTTGAAATGTGCCAAATATGTACGTTATGAAATAAATAAAGAAATATTTTGTGCCAGTAGTGTTTCGTTGCTTCCAACCTCTTACAATTTTAGGAAATAATTCTTTAGGTTATTTCTTTACAAAAGAGCCGTTACAAAATAAACTCAAATGCATTAATGCGACGAATACGGATCTCTTTCCCCCCTAGATACCCTCCGATGCGGATACGGATATCCAGCACATCACTACATGTAAATTGCCAGCCTTAATAAATTCAAGTGGATTGCATATTCGCCATCACACTCTGAATAAGCCTTCGACGCAACGATAACAATTATTTTTTACGATACTGCTGTTTGTTGACTGCCAGTGTCTGTCTAACCTTGTATATTATTTGCAATGTTCCAATAAAAAAAATGATATTATGCTTACGGCCCGAACCAAGCGACGCAATGCAATCTTAAAAAAAAAGTAAACGTGATGTTTTAATATTTTAAAAAAAACTACATGACAGCCATTGCAGAAGTTGCAAAGCAAATACCAAACGTAGTTGTTAAGACGGGCATATCTTCACATGCTTGTTTACGAACTAAAGGACCCTAGTAAACAAAAATTGTAATGATCAAAAACAAATCATTCCATTTTATGCACATGCCTGGCAAAATCGGCAACCTTAAACGACCAAGGCGGTAGATATGTTTTGCAGATATGGTTTGATATATCCAAAGCTAATGGCTAACTGGAGCTTATGCAATAATTAGACTATGCCTTACTTGGCTTACGCAAAACAGTGACCTTACACTCCTTACTGAAGTCAGTCATTAGGGTTATAATCACGATTTTTAGCATTAGCATAGGCAAAAGGGTAGGTACCCAATTAAATATAAATTTATAATACTGAATATTTAACCGTATGGTGTCTTAGCTCGTTTGTTTATTTTGTTTTTTCCTTCAACCTGTAATTTCTCATTTGATAGGTAATTTGGTGTTATCTATTTTGGTCCTTTTGCTGCGTCTTTCCTTTGATTCATCAACTAGGGATCGTTGTATTATTTGCAGTTATTTATTGTTTTCAATATACTTCATTTCAAATCAGCTAAAATCAAATTACATTTAAAAGTTGGTATAGGTCCTTTTTTGTATACTGTTTAAGTATTTTTTGCTTCTTCGTATAAAACAAATAATAAATAAGGTACCGATACTCACGCTGATCTTAAGTTTTAGATCAAATGGGCAGAGATAGCTGAAGATGCTGCGGTACTTTATCTCGGGAGATACGCCCACACCCTGCCCTGAGTCGTAGGACTAATGATAAATCGTATATTTACACACATATATTTCGTTGCACCTCACTACGCTCTAGGTAATCTATGGTATTGCTTGTTGCCTAAGTCATTTTTTTAGAATGGTGCTATGGGGCGTGAACTCCGCTCGAAAGTGGTAAAAAATTATGTTGAACTAGGTGTAGAGTAGAAAATCATAGCTCTAAATCACGTTGTCATCAAGCAAACGTTTTATTCGAGCGGTAATTCTGTAACAATAGACATTTTCGTCATTTTCGTGTGGTATTTTGACAGATCTGATGAACACGCTTGAGACTCTACTTCAAAGACGCAAACTTATTTGATGCGAATTATACAAGCATTTGTATTTAGTTCGTAACCTGCCACGAGTAATAATTTCGAAATATGTAACGTAGTGATTTTAACACCTGGTAATTTTACCTTTAGGCGTTCGGAAAACGTAAATTTTAATCGAATCGTGCAATTCCACAACTCCACAGATCAGCAAAATATTAATGTCTATCAAAAGCTGGTTGTTGATACTAGTTTAATGTCCAATAAACGTTACTTTGAAATATGATTGCTTAAATACCGTTATCTTAAAACACTGATACGAAGACAATAATTTAATTTTAATATTCGTTCGTGCTTTGTAATATTGTGGCCAGTAATAAACAGAGATCGTAAATCTGTATATCGGTTATCGAGTGAGTTGGCGCCAGCTGGTAACACACGGCCATCTTGCTCTCATGAAAAATGCGCGCGCCCCGGACGCTAACAAGCTGCGTGCGCAGGCACGACCACCATTTTGAAATATGGCGCCTTTACCGCAGTTAATCAAAATAAACGCACTGCAAAGTTGCGTATTCTGGTAGTCAAAACTGAAACTAACACATGCACTAACAAATATTTAACTACGACCACATGACAGAGACTTTTGAGACCGCAAAAATAAAATGGTTTTCCTGTCACGCGCATGTTTACATTGGCGACACAATTTCTTAGGCACATACATATCATTCAAACCTGCTCAATTTGCAACACCGACTTATACAGTTTGTGCTACATTAACGCTTTGAAGTGTGGATAAATGGTAATTCTGTAATTCCATGGCATTAATTGCGAATAAGAAACGGATACATAAAGACGTCGGCTTATTAATCACGCGGGATCTCTGCCAATAAACGCTTAGGTAAATCACTTGTCAATTTGTGTCTATTGAAATGTTTGCAATCGTTACACTGTGTCGCAATAGGTACGTCTGATGAAAGTAAATTATTTAACACAGCTCGTAAGAAAAAGATTAAAAAATAAGTTACGTAGTTGACAGTTGATCGGGAAGCACGCTTTTTTTGCTCTTTTGACCCATTCCGTTATCATAATTAGCACAACTTCAAACGATCTCTGACTCTTCTAGATTCTCAATTACTCGTAAGTACTATGAAATGATCACATACATCACAGTAAAAATTAGATGGTGTGTACGTTTGGCATTAAGTATTTTGGAACTAAGTATGTCTATAGTATTGTGGGCACCCACTAATTACAAGGGATGGAATCGATCTTGGTAACCGTAACCTAAACTATGTGACATTCGTATTAAAATTCTGTCCGAATTTCAGATAGAAACGGCAGCTAAATGAGACGTCTTATGAAAGGATTCCTCCCGGCCGTATTTGTATATTTATTTATTTCACCATTTCGAATAAAAAATCGTAACCAAAACTATCCGAAATTACCAGATAATCCCAAATAATTTCATATCTGTTATCCGTGCCATATCATATCCACACCCATATCTGAAATTTCATGCTCCAAACATCCCTGCCGTAAACTTCCACACTGTTTAACTTTAATTGCCTCCAGTATGCCGCAATTGTCTTCTGATTTATTAATTTACAAAACCCAATTGCTATATTACCTTAATTACTGTTACGTAAATTCCGTCCAACGCAGTTATTTACCTCATCGTGTGATAGTATTTCTGCGTAAATAGTGTCAGCCTCAGGAACCCAGGAATGCTGATGGCAATCACCTGTTTTATGGCCTATCCTTTCCATTGGCAGCACCGTATAAGACCACTAATTCACTTGTGCTGTCGAAGATAGTTGTAATTAGGACTATAATCTCATTAGTGCTCGCCATTTAGGTATGATTTATAGTGCCCTTTTTTGGTTGTGATGGGTCAGTCAACTTAATGCGACAGGAATCTAACCAATCCAGTTTTGCTTGACGGCACACAGTGTTAGCTGATGTTCTGATAGTTGCAGTTGATCTAAATCAAGTGTTTCCTTGTGATCATGATGCATGTAACTGCGTTTAAATATCGGGAGCTCATTGAATGTAATCGCTTCATCTCTTAGAAAATACTTCTAATCTAAATCTACTGAGTTGATCATGCTACTTCTTGTCTAATTCTAAAACTTAGTAAATACGTGCGATGATTCTTCACAATCACAAACAATATTTATTATTGTCATCAGTGTAACGAAGCATGTTCCAGCTTCATATTTACTAAAACATCACTAACCACCGGATGTTGCTAAGATGCCTGCGATCTTGAACTCGGAATCGAAACCCGTCAATCCGGTTCCATCTTTTATTTCTGCTGCATTGACATTGACATCGTCGATTTTTATTGGATCAACTTGTAAAGACACCGCATCGTTCTATAGCGGTCGTAATGATGTCTTAAAGCTTAATAGAGCTGTCAATATAACGTTCTTTACGACTAAAAATAATTGTTTTTGAAGCAATCTCATCGGTGCAAAATTTGAATGAAATGCTGAGCAATTTGATCACAAAATTTCGCTTGCTTAAATTCCATGACTCATGTAGATGTACAAAACTTATTCGCATTCTTGTATTTAATGTAAGTACATATTTCAAAATATTAAATATACTAACCTATTATGTGAATACTGTGCTAAATAATACATTAAACTAGTGTAAGTTGTTAGGATCAAAAGCTATAAAAGATACAACATACAAAAGCAGAAGTTAAGTAAAGTCTCACGCGATTTTCGCGGAATAAGAGGGCAGCGACAGTTAAGAATGTCACGAAGTCACCAGTGAGGGAGTAGGATAAATAGTGGTCAAAAAACATCACACATGATTAACGGACATCTAACTAACAGGTATCTCGAGATTTGCGGCGTCGATGAGACAGAATTATTCCATGTTAATGGTTAATACTGTATCCGAGGTCCAAAGTGAGATCGTTAATAACCGGCATGTCAACCGGTCGATAACATTTGTTAACATTGCTGATAGCGGCACAATGCGAGTAACAGTGGGGGGCTAAGATGACGCTTGCGAATGTAAGGTGTGGGAACTACTCCGAAAATCGAAGTTCGGATCATACCGTCCCTCTCCCTCGTGTTTTGATGACTGTTAGCGAGCGAAATGGCAATATACGAATTTAAATTATATCGCCAAGGCACGAAACAGTCCTAAGAAATTATTTCAGCATAGTGGCAGTTGTTAGATTTGCATCACGAGTTGGTTTTATTTCGGACATACGAGTAATATGTATGTATGTGGTGTTTTTATGAAATGCCTACTTCGATAAACAATACAACTAGATTCACGGTCCCATACAAAATCAAAGCGAAAAAGTGGTCGTGTTGCTTATGCTTATAGCTATATCTGTTTTAGCTTCTTTATTAACGTAAAATAAACCTTAAGCCTAAGCAATAAAGATCCAAATAATTATAATTGTATATAATACTTACGACGTTTCGTCACAAGACGAGCGAAAGCGTTCGATAAACAAAAGAACTACCTTCGTTTCAAAAAGATGTCATTCTATTTGAGGAACAGGGTAATAATGGAGTCGCAATTAAGTATATAACTCAGAATCTTTTTTATTTGACAGATATTTACAAATACAAATATTAACATGAATTTTAATAATTAAGCCCATCTACGTTCTACTGCTGAGCACAGGCTTCCTTTAACAACGAGAGGTATTGGGCCATAGTTCCCACGCAGGCCCAGCCAGGCAACAGCCGTAGTAGCCTAGTTGTTCGACCTACCGCTTCTCAAGCAGAAAGTCGTGGTTTCAAACCAGGCCTCGCACCTCCTGAGTTGGAGTTGTTGAGTTGGAGAAAAGTACAAAAATTGTACAAAGAGACAACATAAACGTTTTACCCGATTTGACATCGTCGATTCTGTTATTGCCGCTGCTTGCACTTTCAATTGTTTGACGTGAATCTGCAATTAACGGCAATATTATAAATATTGTACGGGTTGAACTTTTCTTGAAGCTTTACGTCTTCTTTAATAAGTGATAGCTCCTCTGTTCCATCTCACTATACTTCATCCTATATTATTTTAAACATTTCTATGCAACTATACCTACAATTTGGGAATCGCCTTTTTCTGTAATCTACGCCTTTGGCTATTTCCAGTTATGTCGAATTTGTCAAAATGAATCGAATATATAGCAGATTTTTTGTAAGGCCTGTAAAGTTATTCTTCTCTTTCTCTCGCGACAATAGTTATCCATTCCGCAGAGCAAAAAGGATCACTAGAAAATCTACAAAAAATACAATATAATTATATTGTATATTGTATAAAACGACAACTACTCCTTGAATTTCTTGTTCTAAAACCACCGATTATTGCCAAGATGGTGGGCCAACATTGGCCAAACAATAAATTATTGATTTTAAAAATGTAAACTGCAAATTTTTACGTACTTTATGAAATACTGACTTGTACTTACTTAAAGAAAGATATTCCTTCCGAAACCTTTGTGTTTCGGTGGCTGTTTTTGCAATTTTTGAACGCACATTGTGGCATTTTGACACGTCCTCACGTTGGCCGGGGTTGGCGCATACTGTCAGAAATAAGGCCACAAATTTATTTTGTGCTCTTATTTCTCGGAGCCGTTTTCAGAGCTATCACTGTGAATCTAGTTGTATTGTTGATCGAAGAATGCCTATGTAGGACCACTTTTGACAACGTCAACTTGACATATACCTACCAATAATTTTACCGGCGTCTAACTCTACGCCATAACATAGCAGATCAAATACTGCTGGTCGGCGGCAGGATTAGCCTGTAAGATACTAGCAGTGGTAGACCATACCACTCGAAAAGTGTTACTGTCAAAAGCGAAAATTTATCTTAGAATTTTATTTAATACCTACTAAACTTGTTACTTAAAATAATTGATGGAGGGGCGTGTATGAACTAATTTGCGAAGTCATTTGACTCTTAGTGCAAAATTAACAGATGTTTTCTAATAGGTATCGTTGGATTACGAATTTACCGACAACTCCCTACTCAGGGGTGACATTGACTTAACCATGGTTGATTTTATTACAAATTTCCCCGGTTTTGTACTTAGTTGAATAAAGACATCTGGCAGATTAAAAGCATCTGTGTAGATTCGATGTCGTCCCTATGACAATCTAATAAACCCTCGTACATCAAATGAAAATACAAATTGCTTCAATTTTCAAGACATTTGAGAAGAATATAATGTATTGAAATTCTCAGGTCATTTAATCAGACGATTATAAAGTGTCCCAATACTGATACCACGCACTCAATCCCAGCTTCATTTTATAGCTACTCTGCGGACATTAAATCGTCCCGGTGCATACTGTTTTCGTAATGCAAAATTGCATCTTGCAAGAGCTTTGTGGTTAGGATTCGAACGATCCGGTTATTCGATTGCCAGATAGCTTTTGACCCGCCGCGCCATCTAGGCAACAACAATAGCTTAGCCCCATGTTGTAGATTGTTCCATGTTTAAATTTGAAATACTGGCAGGATAGAACTCTCGTTGCAAAGGTCCGCTTGACGCCGTGACGCTTGTAAGTATACTTTTTAAATGGGTGTCTCTGATTTGTGTTCCGTTTTAATAGCGGTGTTAAAAAACGGTATGTTGGGTTCGAAAGTAAAATTACATTAGTTCAAGCGATATTCTCTTCCATTTTCAAGTAATTCCCACCTACTCATGTATCAAACTGGCGATTTGTCTCACGTATGTTAAGAGATAATTGCACAAATAAACCTAGGTACTCAGGACCACACGTGGCCGTATCAGATTACTGTCCTGTCCATACAGAGCTTTATACCTATCAGAGATTAAAGGGGTAATTTATTCCGGCTCGATATTTGCCATGCCGATATCGGATTACCTAGAGTCGATATACTTTAAAAAGGTTTATTGCAAAGTGCGCCAGCATAAAGTACTGGCCATTTAAATAGAACTGCTTTTCTTAAGGGAAAAGCTTTGTTAAGATGCCAAGTAATGTCGAAGGGATCGCCACCGAGTTATGTGCATAGGATTTTACCCATGGAAACCTTTCAAGTGGCCCTCATTATCATGAGGGTTTCAGTGGGTTTTACGATTAATTTGGTAAATGAAACAATGGCTCATGTAAAAGTCGCTATTGGTTCAAACGAACTGTAATGTCTAAAATAGCTAGGGAGCTCCGTACGAGTATCTAATCGAAGAAATTTGAAATTACTATAAGTACCAATATCAGATGCCCACTTTAAAACAGGTGACGTCACTTCAAAAACGCGTCTCAAGACTTCAAGTTCTCAAATCTGGTTTTTGACTCAATGAGTCAATGAGGAAAGAACATGTTGCTATCTTCGGAGAATTGTTTTTACATTGGCCAGCGACATTATTGGCAAAATTAGTCACTGTCAATGTAGCTACGGAGAAAATCCTTTTGTGCATACCAAGTACCTAACACTGGGTATATATTTTTGATGAAGTTTCTACGTCCGTCTTTACGTGTATCGAATGTGTGTAAATAAATGTTTCTCTCTCTCTCTCTCTCTCACACAATTTTCTTTAATCTGTTTTTACTCTCAACCTTCTTCAAATTTATACTTATATCGGTACCGCATCAGGTTTATATATAACTAACATCTTCTTTCTCCGGGCGTTTATCCCAATTTATTTGTGATCAGCCCTCCTAGTCTTTATAACCAACATCAATACCATAAATAATAATATAATACTCCTTTCATCCACTCAAAGGTTGACTGGAAGAGATCCCTTAAAGGGATAAGTCCGCCTTTGTGCATGTATCTCAGTGTTTGTCAATTGTATTTTGTCTTGTTTATTTTGCACAATAAAGAGTTTACATACATACATAAACTAATAAAATCCAGTAGATCGTTTCCACGCTATTCGGAATAAATATACAGCGGTGCGCAAATCCAGCAGGTGGTTCCGCATACTCATTTGTAATCTTGCGAAGAACTTGTAATATCAGCTGTGACAAATGTTACTGCACTATCTGTACATGATACCAGCTTAATACCTTGTAAATAGAAGGTATTAGACCATTATCCCGTGTCATAGGCCATCGCACGGCAATACGTAGCTTTGTAACTTTCTGTGTTATCTTGTTTGTTTCAATTCCTTACATGCGTAACATTTTGGCCGTAAGCCGATATTTTTCCATAAATTATCACACCAATTCTTCAAATAGGTACTGATAATACATTATGAATGTAGGATTTATTACTTTGATGTGGCAACACTATGATTAGGTATATATATGTCTCTCTCTGTGCGAATGGCGAACGATACCGTAGATGTTTTTTTGTGATTTATAAAAGTAAACTTTTCATTGTGTTAGTGAATGTTTTACTTCTAAGCCCTCCGACCCACATGAATGTATTCGTTTATTGTCCCAAACCCACAACTTAACAAAAAAGGGATACTTGTCTACCTTACCTAAGTAGATGTTATTAATTCTTCCATGCTAGTCTGGGAGCAAAGAAAAAACATAGAATGTGCCAGTTGCTTCTCTTCCCGCGCAGATGGTAAAAGCCCATCGAGGGATTGAGCGAACATCTTAGGGATCATGTTATATAATAAAAAATAGAATTATAATAATTATACTTTTTATTCCTATTAGAATAAAAAAATAAAAAAAATAAAAAAATATAGGCGATGTGGCTAGCGACCCATCACTGTTTTGATTCCCCTTTCCACCTATAGGTACGCGTCAATCATGCTAAACGTGGGCTTTAGGTATTGTTTCCTCACGTCAGGCTCTGTATACTCCGTAAGGAATATATATGTGATTTGTGTATGTATATGTACTTAGACTTAAATTCTAGATCGTTAAAAATGTGATTTGACTAGACGGTATTAGGCCATTTTTGAGATGAGCTCACTTTCGGCTACTAGGCCTTATAAATAGGCTCAGAGTTGCTCAGCAAGCTATGGAGAGATTCTTGAGATTTCTCGACGGGATCGAATCCGAAATGAGGAGATACGTAGAAGAACAAGGGTCACTAACATAGCCAAGCAAATTTGCTCGTTGAAGTGGCAATGGGCAGGCCATAAAGCACGGGGAACAGTGGTCGAGGGGGGCGAAAGGTTCTCGATTGGCAATCGCAGCGTAGGACGTCCCCCAACGAGGCATGACCTGCTTAAAGTCGCGGGTTCATGTTGATGCAAGCCGCTTCCAACAGAGGCAACTGGAGATCTATGTGGGAGGCCTTTGTCCAACAGTGGATTTCCTATTGCTGACAAGATGATGATGATGATGATGATGATGAGATTTCGCAGCCTTGAATAGTGACAATTGTAATAGGTATATCCGTGTGTAGAAACTTGAGCCAACTATAGTACGCTCAACTTTCAGTCTATTCAGATTAACAATAAGCTAGTTATCATAACTACTCAGGTTCCAAGTATGAACGTAAATAAATCTGAGTATGCCAGAAAATGAGGTTAGCAAAATACAAATTTGGTATGTCAACAAAGCGATTGCAGAAATTCAATATAGTAAATACCATAGATTTAGACTAAGTTTAAGTAATCTACGGCCCAGCGTGCTACGGACAATGACACATTCATCTCAGATTAAAATCTACCACGGACAAATAGATGTGTTTACTTTTGTGGCCGTTTACCGCTTGGGATCATAACGTTTAGCTTAAAATTTATCGAACATTGTTAACTGAGGGAATTGTGGCCGTATCGAAATGTATGGCAGGCGTGCAAACTTGCTAAATGTCGGGAACTTGCGGTGTGATAAATCTCTGTCGGATTTTCATGGTAAGAAACTTGTACACATCGCCTTTAGTTACGATTAGTCTTGAAGGAAAAAAAACGGGTTATATTTGGAAATTCTTAAATTAAGTAAGTGGTCCACAGCAGTACAGGAACTATCAGTTCTAATAGTTCTACTGAGGTTCTACTAATAAAGTTACTGAGCTTTTTGATGAATAAATAACCTCTAAATGACACACATTTAAAACATGTTTCTTAGTAGTGTTGTTTAGACAACCGTTCCGTTATAATAAAATGGATTTCTTCGTAACTCTGACGTCTAGTGATAATTCCTTCTTTCCGAATTTAAATGGCAGTTGCACCAGCAGCATTTGTTTTTTATTCCGAGCATTGACACCAATTTGTAATGCCTGGCGGCACACGCTGCTTTCTCTACATTACAAGTGTTTGGCGCCAAAATTCCTAACCTATGAATCCAAGTTCATTTCACTTCTTGTTAGCTTTATTATTACCAGTTTAGAGATCGCTATCTTTAATTATCCGCTAATACAACTTTACTTTCTTTTGGTGAGCTGTAATTGCGCTAACTATTTTTCGTTATGTGGAATTGGAACATCAACTTGGAAAAGTTTCATTAGTGGTTCACAGTACGTTAAACGACAGAGCACTTTGAAATTCAGAACAGGGTGTCCTCACGCACGATCGTGATCTAGATCTTGACGTGACCATTGAAATACAAACGTTAAAATTACTTCCTTGCATTTGCGAATCCCAAGGCACAGTTAATACGTATCGTATTTCTATATTGACATTTAACATCATCGATGGAAAAAGGGGCTCTCCTTTTTCTGAACTAATTTTGAACAAAAGTAAACGAATATAAAAATAATTTACGTTTTCTGTATTGGAAACTTAAATGTCTCAACATCTAACTCATGTCTACAGCCACATGACAGTACTTTTATAATAACAAGAAATAACATCAAATAAATAGATCCCCTTTTCTTTGTTCTCATTCATCTTGGTCAAAGTCTCTCTTCAATCACTTCACTGTAAACAAAACAAGACAAATTCGTTAAACTTAAACATCTAACGCACGTTTTCTCCTCTACAAAATAACAGGAATACTTGCATACAACTTCATTATACGAACACCGATGTTTATCTCCACTAGCACTTGAATATCAAGAGAAATGTTAATCTTTTGTGAGGTAAACTCGACATTCATCAAACGCTTGTTTGCGTTTAAGCTCAAGATACCATGTTTTGTGTTTGAAGTATGCTTACTAAGAAAACAGGGATGCTAGTACGGATTATCAAACAGTTAAAGAGAAAATAACGTATTACCTACTAAATATTATGACAGCCGAGATACCGTAAACCGGGGTGACTTTGAAAAGTAGTTATAATGACGAAATCATTAATTTTTATTTGCGTTTACTGCTTCCAATCGATGTCTTCATCGATCGTCTTTGCGTCTACATGCCAAGCATTCACCGCATGCGGACAATATCGACTTCATGGCGGTTTTAAAACGATTACAGTAGCCCCTAAAAAGTCACCCCGGTTAACGGCGTACAACATAAGATCAGCTAGTGTACATGTGTGCAGTTTAACATCCCTATACAAACTTCCTACACAAAAGCACAAGAAAAAGAAATTATTGTCTAATATTCTGTTTGGATTGGAACCTATCATAGCGTATCGCCCTTGAAACAAAGGAATGCAAGTACATACATGACATATTTTATGAACAATCCAAAGGTCAATCAACAAATATAGTTAACGCACGTGGGTAGGCAGTAAAATATCATACATACTTCGGATTAATTTCGAATATTCTGTGGGTGTTCCGTTTTATACCAACAATCATTTATTTCGATATAAACGGAAGTTGTGCCACAAGGATCCGTCCTACGTCGTTATTCATTCTGTTCATAGACATTTCACAGCATTACGGCTAGAACATTAGCAGACTTTGTATTGTGTTTAAAGTTTATAGCTTATAGCAATAAATTCGCTTTGTACATGTCTCTTTTTTAGTCAATTGTGTTTGTTTCCTAACTTTTTGTGCAACAAAGCATTTACAATACTTAATCAACTCTTATATATATACGATTCATAATCGTAATCGTTAATCGTGACATCCCTATGCCTACTGCAGCCATTACGATTAATGCGTCGTCTTGACCCACTGCCTAGTCACGATCTCGATCTGATCGACGTCACGCATGTTTCGCTTGTTATATTAGTCTTATTCACCATAATTCATTTGTTTATCCGTTATTCATGAACGTTATTATTTAAATCGCTGACCATAGACGGTATTGACGAGGAGTGACTTTGTGAAGTATTGTAAATAGTTCTGGTATTTCATGAACACTTGAAATGCAAGATTCGATAAAAAAAAATGTATTAACTGAGAATAAAAACTCTTAATTAACTATTCCCTACAATAATATGACTACACCTCACCGAATAGACGTAGGTTTGATAGTAAAATGCCATCGTATTTAGTAACTGACCGTTAGTCTCGTTAACAATTTAAATAGGTCTAATGTGACAAATCACACATCTGCACCTTCCACCAAGTGAGATAGAGGTCAATCACTGGTCAGTTTGTAGTAAAAAAAAAAAAAAAAAACTTGTCTCAAATCTCAAATATCAAAATGATTCAATTACCCAAATCGTCTATTTACCGAAACTTATCATACGATTGTATCAAAGTATAAAGCGGAAAAGACAAGTTTTATTTGAAACTACTTGGTCTAGTATTTTTGTCGCAAAATGAAGCAAAAATCTATCAGCTTATTAAATGACTGGTCTACTTATGCGTAACGAAATTTATTAACCGTAAAATGAGATAAAACAAATACATAAATTTTGGTACATGACATTAATGAGCACCATAAATATTTATCCGTAAGCACAACCACATAAAAATGTTAATTGTGAGTTATATACAACGCCAGCACAATCAGACCGAAAAACCGGTATTTTTACGATGGGCTACAAAGATATTAGGCTTTATTACCAACAAATTAATTAAAACTTGATATGGCCAATAAATTTCAATCACACAAGCAAAAAGTTAAGACAAAACCATTCGCCGCCAGACACAATTACATCCAGCTTAAATCATTAGATAAGACCAGAGTTTCCCAAACCTATGGGTCGCGACCCACTGGTGGGTCGCACGCGAATATTAACTGGGCCCTGCCTGTAGAACGACAAACCAAAAAAAATTTATTAACACTTCGTTTGTTATTTGAAAAGTCCTTTCTTCATATTGGTAACGGTTGAATTTCTTAGAGGTGGGTCCCAAGTTTGTAAACTTGTATTAGATGGGTCGTAGCTAACTAGACTTAAAACAAACCACTTAGGTATAGGTACTACAACCTTTTTTTTGATGACTGAACTCTATGCCAAATATCAAATAAATTTTACCAACCGCTGAACGGTTCGCTCCTGCGGAGACAACGATCTGACCGAGCCACCAGAATTTCACTTCAAGATTATTGTATTGTCACAATTAATAAGTATAATAAAATTCACTAACAAAGCAATAAAATAGAATGACGCCAAAAATACTTTATAAAATAAGCCCTGCCCTCGTAATAGAGATGTCCTACCATAACTCTAATTTATATATTTTTCTTTTCAGGTAAGTACTGCGACTAGAGCTGACCGTCAAAGGCGTGGATTTGGTAACGTTCAAACTGTCATTAATTTGTGATTTTATTTATACATAGGCACGCCAACATAATTATTCAATCTTAAATAAAATAGCGCATCCTATTTAAAAAAATAAGATTTCTAAGTAAAAGATAGGAACCTATCCAAAGAAAAGCACCTATGAATACAACTGTTTTAAGGCTGATTTTTCATTCCTCAAATATGCACTTATCTGACAGATACACATAGAGTTATTCGTCGAATAAGGGCTATATGATTGAAAAATCGATCCTTATTCAAATAGGTACATCCTTAGGATACCTACATTTTCATATAAACAATCGGCAGTTTTCAAGCCAAATCTGATACGAAACGCCATTGTTGTAACCTAAATACGCCTTAAACATCACGCGAAGTGCGTAAAAAATTAAAAAATGTAATTACTATAGCCCGCCAGAGCTCATTAAACGACCAAGTAATTAGCAATTTGGTAAATGGCCTTATTCATTATGTTCTCGCCAAATTAAATGAGTAACAAAACCGTGTTGCCATCTAGGTAATTTGCAACGTTGTTAACAGTTGAACGTGCTGCGCTTTTAATTAAGGGAATTATTACGGAATCTGTGGTATTTAAAAAAAAAGTATATTGTTTGTTTGCTCTGCTCTCAGTTGTGCTCAAAGCTAAATATACATCTAATAAAAATTTACAATTTATTTGATAAGCTTTAAATAGCTTTAGCTGGTTTACGTGTAAACAACGCAGGAAGCCTACTCATTTCGTGACGCGTAATCCATTAAACACTCTTTCTAATTACACACAAACGTCAGGATTATTGTCAAGAGTGACCTAAATACTGGCCAAAACAACATTATCACGTCATTAACAGCCAAGCCCTAAAATAAATTAAAAAGAAAACGTTGACTTTTTAATTTTTCCCGCTCATTAGTTAAGAGGGGTAAACAAAACCGACATTTTACCGATAATTTTACGTTATTTACGCAATAACAGCAGAAAGTTATTATCTTGTTTACAGTTAATTAATTATACATTTTTGACTACTCAGGCTACTTTTATTATGACCGGTTTGCTAGTTCGGAATTCGAATTGGGTGAAGTTGAGTGCAGTTTTGAGTGTTTCGAACATATTTCGACTTCGACCGTAAATTTATATTAAAGCCGCAACACAGAGATCTCGATATTTAATAACATTCAAGCACTTATTTCATTTCTCAGAAGCAATTAGAGATGAAACGAGGGACTTCGCTTCTTCGAAAATAATCTTGTTACAGGACCAATAACGACTGTAATTTCTGAAGTAACGTTGAAATTAAGGTCTTATTACGTAGGGTTAAGAGCACAAGTTTAGATTAGGACGGTAAACTGATTTGTGTTTCACTAATGAAAGATTATACTTAGCAATGTTAGGTGAGTGCTTTTGACTAGTAATGTTCCGATATTATTTGATCTTTGTAATTGTAACCTTTCTATTGCTTTGTGATTCTGAGAGTCGTTTCAATAGGAAAATAAATGGAAAGCAAGGCAGACAAAGGAATAATCTCTATAGAAAACGTCTGCTCTTGTAATAAGTACAAATAGTTATTACTACCTAGATACATAACAATTTATTTGTCGAAATATATAATTTTAACCTTGTCACCGCCAAACAGCTCTAGTGTCACTCGCAACTGTCAACTTTAATCCCATCAAGTGACGGTGCATTTCACACTGGATGTATCAAGTCAATGGTGGCGAATAAGTCGTAGTAATAATAATAAGTAATAAGTGCGTAGGTCGTGACTATTGTAAATCCGATGTGCTGATTATGATTGGTTCTTATTTTTAATCAAGACTTTATGGCAATCCAAGAGAAATAAAACAAACGCTTTCCTACCCATGTAAAAAATACTGCTTATAAAATATCTACTAGCAAAAAAATCAAAATAATCCGCGAGAGAGCCCTAAAAAATTCACAAAGCACTTCGTTTTAGTAAAAGCGGTTATTCTCAAACCCTCTTATGGTCACTGGGGACGGGGAAAGTGGTTCTGAAGTCTTGTCCAGCGGACGCAACTGTCCGTTCAGAATTAAATTTTGTTCACTTCCTCGGTTTAGGTCTCACGGTAATCGCGATGCCGAGATAGCGGCCCGCGACGCGACATAATGCGTAACTTTCGAGGAAGGAAGGTGGCGATTTTTATTATAGAATTTATTAAGTAATTGGTATTACAATTTATTTTTCGTGTGAAAGGAAATCAACGAGCAGGATCTGTGACAATGTTTACCATTTTTTAATTGATAAAAAAGTGCTTAGTACTAATAAATCACGACAGATGACGCCTGTGCAGCGCTAGAGAACTGATGCGTATTTTCGTTGTAATTCTACGCTACCATTTGGCTCTGTGGTATCGACTACGATCGAAGTATAAAGGAAGCTCTGCGAACGTGTGAGTTCGAGCCTCTCTGATGACGTTTGTACTTTTAGCATGTTTTCCCGCCTTGTAGTGGTGTTTAAACGTTTGTTTGAATGCTTTCAAGGTGGGATATATCGATGGGTGGTAGCAACGAGTGGGTTGCCCAACGAGGCTGCCTGCTTCTGTAAGTAGCCCGAACATTTTTTTACCCATTTTATTTTAATAAAATAACTAGCTGTAACACAAATTTAAATTCCGTATTTTTTATTTCATTTTCGTTAATACCTTTTGTCTAACAAAAACATTGATTAACTTTGAGAGGAACCTAACAATTTGGTTCCATTTCAATGTTATTAAGATTGTTTTAGTAGTTATCTTCCATTTAAAGTCGGAATTTTAGGGAGAGAAGTAGGTTGTCCGAATTTTGATGTGTATACAATACAGATTAAGATTGTTCGGGGATAATTCGGCAGTTGTTGAGTAAGTTTGATTTAACTTTGATTTGACTTGCTCTGTTTTTGAACATTTGACAAATAGTTTCCATACATTGATCGTTGTTCAAAGTGAACCGCGTGAAGGGAGAGAGACCTCGTAGAACTGTAGTTAGGCTCTTACTACACTTGTAACTATTTCACCCTTCACATAGCTCCTGGTAAATACGTTAATAGAAACCCTTCCAAGTAACATTAGGGGTTGCTTTTTATTTTGCTCCATTGCCGCAGTCTCCCCTGCGAGACGTGATTATTTGTATGTATGTATGAGCTTGTCTTATTGCGGAAGCCCAAGTTTAACGACTCGGACACGTGATGGATTGAAAGGGATACCCTCATTGTGTTTTAATTGGCGACATAAGGGCTCAATTAGAGACATTGGAGCTAAGAATCCGGTAAATGTCATAATAACTCATCAACATCAATACTTGTTGGTTGTTAAAATTTAAATGAAGCCTTTATGATTTACTTTTTTAACTCGCCTCTATTTTCGTATGATTGCTGCCGAAGTGGCGTTATCTGTCAAATTTTGTTTTTTTTTTTCTTATTATGCCCGTCGATCACCGGCCAGTGGCTTCGTTCTCACTAAAAATATTTACGTACGTTACTGTAAGATGCATTACCGAGTTGCGCAAGCCAGTAATTGCTGGGAGCGATTAGCCGTGCCCCCAATGACCGGCTAATTGTTGCCAGTGATAGGGCGCCATTGTTTTCACTTATGGCTACTACACGGACTAACGTGCCGAACGAATATTAAAAAAAAAACTGACGCTGCCTGATTGTTCTCTTCTGCCAGCGTTAAAAAGTTTTTATTTGCATTCAGCCAGTGTCTGTAGAGTTTTGAACTCGTAGTTTTGTTGTACTTATTACATAATAGACGTTCCTAAATACTCTTCTGATGAGTTTATACGGGTTTAGTATTCATACATGATTATCTCGTGCTGGGAACTACCAGACTTAAGTACTATCTCCTCGGAGGAATAAGACTATCTCTTATTATTTATCTCTCTTAGTATTAGCATCACAGTTCAAATTTGCTTGAAGCAATTTAAACATGTTTGTCGGATTGTATGTATCTTGTTAATTAATAATAATAATAATAATAAATATCTTCGGACAAATTACACCAATTGACCCAGCCCCAAACTAAGCAAAGCTTGTACTATGGGCACCAGGCAACGGATAGACATACTTATATAATGTAGATAAATACATACTTAAATACATACAACATCCAAGACTCGGGCACAAACATTCGTATTCATCATACAACTGTCTGCCCCTACCGGGATTCGAACCCAGGACCTCTAGCTTCATAGTCAGGGTCACTAACCACTAGGCTGTCCGGTCGTCAAAATTAATTTAATTAATTAAAATTAATTTACTTTTATACTCAAAAGGAGTCGTTAAAAGGCAAGTAGAGTAAGATTATCATTGATACCGCTTATGAACAATTTTTATGGCTTCGTAAGTAGAAGCTAAAACGACGAAATAAAAGAACAACCTAAGTGGGGTTCATTTTAGAGACAAGTAGGTACTGTAAGTACATACATACCTAATTCGTTTGCTCGGCCATTTATTTAATACAATACAATTCATTTTTTATTGCAAACCACAAAACGGTATTCGGTATCACAGCGCAACTTTTTAAAATCATTACATTCACTCAGTATTTTAGTATTAGTTCTTGGTATCATAAGAAAAAATATCCGTAAGGATAAAATTCATTAATAAATCGACTCTGCACCTCTTTTCGTTTCTCTAACCTCCATTAAAAATAAATCTTACTTTAATACGATGCTTTTCATGCGATAAAAATATTATGTAAAAAGTACCCACTTAACCTACACATTGTTAACAAAAATTCTACGCTCTCTCCACTCTCAGCCCCACTTGCGTCCCGTTTCGCACACAAACCGTTTCGCCGACATATTTTTTCATGAAACAAAGAATCCCGTGTAATGGATAATTGTTTGCACAGGCTACGTCGCTAATTGCCCGTGTAGCTATTGCCTTTCAGACAAACAGATCTTAGCGAATATTTGCTTTTTTGAGCATCGTGTTGCGATTCTGAGGTCTGTTCCAAAGAACGAAAAATGGATGCCTCGAGCGTAGTCAGGTTGGCAAGAATATTAAGGCTGCATTGATGTTTTTTATCAGTCACTTGTTACTGCTAATTAATTAACGTAAAATAAGTTTAGTAACTAATGCAAAACAAAATCACCTCAAATCTGATCGTGACCAAAAATTAAGCCCTTAGAAATATGTTTCAAAGATTTTGAATAAGTACCTACTAGTTTTTATTTAGTTTTGGATATTTCATACGTTATAGTTTGTGTCGAATCCGATTAAAGTTAGGGACTGTATAAAATAGGTCTACGTAAACTACATTAACAAACAATCCTACATTCCGGAATCGAAACAAGTTAACAAAACAATAGAATCTGTCAGCATCCAGCTGTGTAAGCTGCGTTCATTATTCCACATTATACCTCCGCAACAATCGTAATTCATAGTAAATAATGTTAATACAATCGCTTGGGTGGCTTTGATTCACGAAACCCTTTACTAAAAGCATTATTACGTCAATAAACAAGGCATAACTGTAAAGAGCCTTTGATATCCCGCGCACGTATATTGTGCTACATGATCGTGATACTAACATAATAATCTCACATAATTTGAATACATGATCTTAAAATAAACACTCATTTGTTTATGGTTGGCGCCGCATATTTTAAAATGGCGTCAATGTTCGGATTCTCGGGTTTTAAGCCCACGCGATCTCGATGTCGATACCGGCTTAATTGATTCAACTCGACGCCTCTAGATGGCGTTTATCCTTTCTAACATAATTTTCTAATACAACTGCGTATCGAAATGTAAACCTTACTTGGTTCAGGCAAGAGTTACATTTTGAACGCGTTTTGAGCTAGATTATAGGAAAGACAAGTTTGTAATAGTATCCGTAATGGCGCTCTAATTGTCTTTAATTAGCAGATACGCACATATTTATTGCGATGCAGACACGCTACCGTTTTGCCGAGTCCTTATTGGTGTTATTATATTAAATGCAGCAACTGGTGTCAAGATCACGGACGATCTTTGCTCTAATGGAGTCGGTTGCGGCCAGTCGGTATTTATGTTAGCTAGTTCTGCGCAGAATACAGTGGTTTTATGCACATTTATTAAAGATATTTATCTTAGTTTAATGTTGATTGCTTCCTTAGTATATGTTGCATGTATACGTGCTCATATACTAAGTTAATTACCTATTATGGTGTGTGGTTTAATCTGTCTTTAATGTAGATGTAACATTCCTGATTTTACTAGGCACTGGCAGACTACTGAAACTTGTATGTATGTATACCGTCAGGCGCGGTCGCAGTCCAAAGTTTCGAGGGTCATTGTCAGAAGTGCCCAAAATTTGGGTGAGGTGAGAGGGTGGTCTCCCATGTACCTATCCCCTCCCCCGTACTGCCACTCTTATATAAGTCTTGCACGCACATCACTCCTTTATAAAACTTGCTAAAAATTGTTTTTAGCAACCAACGAACTCCGTTAACCCGTTAAGTAAATAACAGGTGCAAACTGAACTAAACGATATTCCAAACAAAAAGTGACATCATTCATTTCTCTACAAGTATTTCCAAGTAAGTGGCGTTTCCGTACAGCGATATTTTTTTAACAAAGACAATTGAGATTTAATGCCTTACTAGCCACTAGCAAAAAGGGTTTTTGGATTGGATTCTTTAACGATACCACTATGCCAGTATCCAAATTTAAGTTTATCCTTGAAGCCATGCACCGCGGTTGGTTGAGATGTTTTTTTTTATTTAAGCCTTTGGACACGCCTCGGTGATAATAATGTACATCTTTATGCTCAGCTTTTTAGTAAGTCAGTTTGAAGCGTCATCGAGTATCGCGGTTCGATCATAACCTCTTCGATTTTCCCCTAATTTTCTCTCATAAAACCCGAAATGCCCATGTCAAAAGCATCCATCAGACGGTATAATAATCCGCTCAAGTAATAAGGCTCCTTAAAAGCAGGCGATAAAAGAAAGTAGGGCGTGCTTAAAAGATTATGAGCCCGAGGTGTGAACTTAACGTCCTGGGACACCTGCTTATAGGTACTTAGCTTTATATGCTTAGGTTGGTAGTTAAGTCAAAATCGGGCTATGTGAAAATTGTGTCATTGTTTACGCTATGAAAAATACTTTTTTTATCAGCAGCTTTTATAATATTTCGTATTTTTTTGTATCTCGGAGACAGTTTGATTTTATAAAAAGAAATAAAAGTACATGGTACCATTCATAATTTGGATGTGTATCATAATATATGTACATTATGTTTAAATCGGATATTGTTGCGTGCAAGCGCACAACTATATTTTATTATTAATCGTAATGGTCTCTTAAATATTCGGCATGATTGAATCATGATTTTGCGTGTGTATAATTGAATACATAAACTTTTTTTACAAAGGAGAGCCGCGCCCATAAAATATCAACTGTTAATGGATTGAACGCAACTGTAAATATTTTTACGCTGGCAACTCATCTTCGGTGCGTAAGCAACAAACAAAACAAAACGCGGGTTTTGTTTTTTAAATTTGGCCTGGCAAATAAACTTGAAGCGTATATTTGGAACAATTCGTAAATAAAATGGTCATGAACCAATTCTTTTGGAGAAAATTTCTGTCAATTACTACGCGTTGGAAGGGAGGACCCCGTATGATGCTTTTTACGTCCAAAAAATATTTATTTAGTTTCCACGACAAAGAACTTCACTCCGTCATATATTTTTTAAAATAGCCGTCGCGAATATTTTGTTGAGGCGCAAAGAACAGCGTTTTTTAATAGCCGTGGCGATTCTATGTCGATTTTGGGTGGCTATTAGTTAGCGTTATCGATTCGGCACACGCAATTTGTCGGCGATCGATGGCCGATGGGTCCGGGTGATCGGGTGCCGAACATGATGGATGATGATTTTAGTTCATTAGTACACGCACCCGGCCCCGGATTATCGGGAACGCCCAAGATTGTGTTCCCGTCCACGATTACGATAACGACTTACACTATCACTGCTTGAAATTTATTAGGCTGAATGGTGTAATTCTTGTAACAGGGCGAGCTTTTTAATAAATAAGGCGTGTATGATAAAAGATGCAAAGGTAATGCTGATGCGTAGACAATATAAGAATGCTTTTAGTTTTAGCAGTTCCTTAGTTAGACTTCAATATTAGGTACACAACATCCCAAAGCTGCTGTATTTTTTTCTAATGTCTATTCTGAATTAGTTAGCTAATCTACCCTGGCAACATCACTCGGCATTAATAACTCCCGTTACGCGTGCTCTGGTCACACTGAATTAAAATTTAATTTAATTACCGTTTTATTTTGGAACACGACCGCAACGTTATTTTTAAACCGGTTGCCTTTTGAAAACTTGTGAATATTTTTAACGACTTAATTTTATGAACTAGGGCGACGTAAAAGAGGAGTTTATAAAAGCTTTTCGTATTTAAATATTCATTATTTCCAAAGATAATGACTTGCAGACTGCTTGGTGCAAAACACCTACAAACTAAAATTGCAATCGTAATCTCCAGAAGCACTCAACAGTAGGTAACTACTCAGATAACTACATCTTCATGCATGGCCCTATCAGGAGGACTTAAAAATGTATATACTTACTTAGTGCAACTATTATTCCGTCGTCTACTGACTGTGAAATTACTTTATCAGTTCTGAAATGGCTATCACATTGACCAGTAATAAAAGGTCCTGAGCTTGAGTTCATTTATTTAAATGAATGCAGTACGTTCGGTGCCTACAAATTTAAATTGCTCACGGGTAAAATATCTCCTTACAATTTTACTAGTCCCGTTCCGTTGGCCATAGATAATATTACTTTTTTTTTTCAGTGGGCGGAATGTCGCGCGGCGGCGCTGGCGCCGGCAAGGCCGCGACCGCGAAGCGCGTGCCGCCGCCCGCCGTGCCGGGGGACGCGTTCGGCACGCCGCAGCATCGCCACTCCGGGTCCAGCTTCGGTTCCCAAGGCTATGCGTCTTGCGAAGAACAGCCTTACCCTCAACCGCCCGACACGCCTTCGCATACTAGAGGTGAGAATACAGTCAATCAATCAGGGGGCTACTCCGAAATTCGATTTTCGAAGTTCGTATCATGTCTTCCCTCTCACTCTCAAATTAATTACTGTTAGTGTGAACGGAACGGTACGAAATGAACTTTGAAAATCAAATCGCTGGGGGATGGGTTCAGTACTCCGCAGTACCAACACTCGAGCTTCTTCGAAAACTTTTTTCTGACTCGTAAATAACATAATAGGCATTGAAAGTATTCATTGCAGGACCATTTTATTGCTAGCTCAGAAGAAAAGACGTAAACTATTTATCAAAAAATAAAAAGTTCTGAACGTGCAGTAACCAGAAAAAATAAAGCAAATGAAGCAAAACTACCTCACACAACGTAAAAATTCTTGTTCAATTTCTACTTCTGCACTTCTTGCAATTAGGGATGAGAATGATTCAAAGCCCGCAGGGCTGACAGTCGTCGGCATTTCCAAAAAACTCCCCTCGAGACTTCAAATTAGAAACAGTCGTAAAGCTTTAGGAATTCTGGTCGCAATTAATTCTAGAGTTCTCGGAATAATTGCTCACAAAAAGTTACCTTTCCTTTTTGCTTAATTTTTATTTATCTATATTGTATTATATGCACAAGTCTAGCTTATACACTTCTGTCTGCTTAAAAACTCAATTACAATTACGTACAAGTTCCTGTACTCTGCAGCGATAAACACTGGTTAGATAAATAGTAGCATTGACGCCAAACGTAGAAACAAGAACACGCTTCCGAACAATCCGAACTACTTATATATTGTATTTCTTCCTATTATAATTGTACGTGTATCGAATGTGTGTAAATAAATGTTTCTCTCTCTCTCTTATGCAAGTATAAAACAAAAAGCACCCTTAATTCTCTATGCGTGGGACCTATATAGCCCAAGCCCACTCGTTCTGAGAGGAAGCTTGTGGCCAGCAATGGGACGTATATAGTCTGAAGATGATGATTTATCGTTCTCTAAACTTTTACCCACATTAGACCCCATTTACAAATATGCAAAGAACCTTTGCAAACCATTTCCCAGTCTTTCCTAAAGCCTTTACCTTTTGATTTCCAGATGATCACTCCGACTATGGCAGCACGGTGTCGGGCGTCTCCGGCGTCAGTGGTGCCAGTGGAAGCCTCGGCAAGAGCCCAGCTGGCGGTGGCACATTCACGTTCCCTCCGCCTTCGCAGCAGCTCACTCACAAGGCTGCGGTGTATTACCACCACCAACTCGCGCTAAGTGATGACCAGGGGATCGACATGACTCAGGTGAGATCACCATAATCATACGAACTTTGCTACTACATTTTCAAATCGCGCTGTATATTTTCAGTTGCTTTCCCAACCTACCTATCAAATCCGCTTTAAATTTTGTGTAGAACATAAGTGGATTGTCCGGGTCAAAACGAGTATATTATCATTAAATTAAATGGCATGTTTTAGGACAAATGTAGTAAGGCCTTACCAGCCGTCCTCGCTGCACTGCTTAATTTCATTTTACGTGTGTTCTCATCTGACCTTTATGTTTGCAACTGATTTAAAGAGCTACATCTAATACGTCAAGTATTTTAACTGTTTAATCTACTGCCGATCGTAAAATTTACAATATTTTCTAAAACGTCGGAAGTAAACCACATTCATCCATCCTTCTTCGGTCTTCGTCACTTCCAAATTAGCTGCTAATTTATTCATGTTCTCATTGCAGAGTCCCGGCCGAGATAGCCCTGGCTCGTCATCAGGCTCAGCTGGTTCAGGTTCGCGGCACTCGTCAGCCTCGCTGGACAGCGGCAGAGCGTCAGGCCGCATGCCGCACCACCACCATGCCGCATGCCACTGCGGCGACACAGTAGATCGCGTGCGAGCAATGATCGCCCAGGGGCTGCCGGTGGGTATACCTTATACACTGCGGATTCTTTATCTTCCTGATGGGTGACTATTATCATGATCACAATAGCCACTGGGATCAACAACTTGAATTTGACAATTGAAGGCTTATCGTCGGGTTCGTACAGCATCGAAATTCGAAACCAATTCCAGACAATTAATTGCAAAACAGCGATCAACTGATTTCGAGGAGTAATGTTAAAACTTCTAATATATCATCAGCCATCCATCATTTTATCTATCCAGAAGCTCACAAGCTTTCTTATTATATTGAACAACTAGACTGAAACTCTTTTACATTTTCTAGGACCCCGATATAATCCACGCGTGGCTCGCGGACCTTCAAATGGAGGAATACGCGAGGCTCTTCATAGAGGCTGGCTACGATCTGGCAACGGTCACTCGCATGACGCCCGAAGACCTGACTGCTGTGGGCATCAAGAAGCCGAACCATCGGAAGCGGTTAAAGGCTGAGCTTGCTAACCTGAACGTACCGGATAACCTTCCTGACTACATACCGGTAAGTACTCGTATTATGGTACTTTATTTACGTAGATGGGTTGATTCTACCACTGGCGCAGTTGGCTTTGAGACGACAAAGCACAATTGCGAATTAGTAGTCACTTAGGTACAGTTTATAAAAGTTAAGGGCATAAACATATGTACGTTACCAAGACGTCATAAACATCTATACACCGTTATACCACAAACAATAAGGTCGGTGATATATATATATTTGCTAAGATTGCTGAATCCATATTTATACCCTCGACTGTACCTCTACGCCTTCATAAAAGTAAATAGGTAGGTAGGCCTGACTGTACTGATGTAGTTTTTGGAAAGAGTTTTACTATAATTTACTATGATATCTACATCTTAGACATGCTCTGCTGTCCAGTACCTAAGCTTGAGTATTGTAGGAATCATGTCCATTGCTCGGATAGAGTAGAAAATGAACGTAATTGAAACTGAAACAATGTACAAAATTGTTGCATGTAGGGTATGCATTAATTTCTACTTGCTACGGGGCCATCTATTTAGTCTATTTTTCTAAATTCCAGGGTTCCCTTGAAGAGTGGCTGCGGTTGCTGCGGTTGGAGGAGTATGGACCAGCCCTGGTGGCGCAAGGCTATCGCACAGTGCACGATGTCACGCAACTCGCTTGGGAGGTAAGAATAAATCATCCGTCTATTTACACCTAAACAAAAAACTACTGTGATTCCCTACGTAATAAAGTAACATTATATTCAATTTTTGAAACAAGTTTTTTTTACTGGCTGTATTTGTATTGTCATCTATCTTGCATATGAATTCCCTTCTATAAAGACGGTCCTGGCTGGGTCACCAGAATTTTATGTATGTCAAATATCACTGGAAATGGGTAAAAAAAAATCACTCGCATTCATTCACAATTCAAATTCGGTAAAAGTAAATAAAAGTTTATAGTACTAAAGTATTTTTGAGTATTTTGTTCTTCACTTGTTTAACCCCTCGTTTTGATAAATTAACAATCATTTTCTTTTCTGTTTTCAGGATTTAGAAGACATGGGCATAGTTCGTCTGGGTCACCAAAAGAAAATAGTACTGGCTATCAAAAGAGTGAAAGACATTAGAGCAGGAAAAAGAAGCATCAGCAATCAAGGGTCCCTGGACTTCACCAGATTACAGCCAGGCCAGGTCAGTACCATAGACAACCCTTATGTTTTTTAATGTGTTTGTAGTGATGTTTTAGATCTAGACTCTAAAAAGTTCCTTAACTTTTATGATGGCAGACGTTTTGTGGTAAATATTTAAATTTCGAAATAGAGCTAGATCTTACGTCGGCTTTCATAATTATTTTTACGAGTGATCATAGATTTTCTAGACTTTTCTATTTCTTACTAGCTCAAAAATATATTTAAAAAAGCATCACTTCAAATCAATGATTTTTAATTTACAAATGTTTTTTTTTATTCACATCATTTTCATTTCATCCATCATCGCCATTATGAAATTGGCCTTTTCTAAAAAATTTACTGAATTTTGATGCTAACTTACTTAAATAATATTTTAATGCTTACTCTTTTCGATAGTATAATACTAACGACGCTTATTTTAACCAAAGCGTTTTATGTAGTTTCAGTTATTTATTAATTTTAACAAAATAATTAAACTTTATTTATTTTGAGCGAAACGAAGCTTTAGCTGTTTAGCTCAATGTAAACTTTATGTCTAGCATAAGAGCTGGAACTTTCCTTTGCTAAGCCTATAGATGTTGGAGACATTATGGGAAAACACGTCCGTAGTACGGACTAAACGAATTCGAACTTTCTTTGAAATGAACATCAAAATTATATGTTTCCCGTTACGTTCCAAAATTATCATTATCGTTTCGCTTGGACTTCTAGAAGTCTCTGTCCATCGTCATTGTCGTCGCTGGCTGGAAATACGACCCTGCGATTAACAAAACAATTTAAATAAAGATACGCCTTTCGAGTTTCAAAATGAGCGAATCGCAGAGCTGTTGCCGGCCAGTCCCACCATTCCGCTGCATCCACCATATCACAGCCCGAAGCAGCATGTGAATGTTTTGTTTTCTTTTCTTTCAAACACCAAACTGCACCTTGGACATAATCGGCTAAAGGATTTATATCCGAGGGAGCTGCATTACCAGACTTGGCAGACACATGAGCGGAGTTACCATAAACCCCCCGATATTAACTTTGACGCCCTACCGACGCCCCTATGTGGCACTGATTTGGTCCCCATCCAGGTATGAGTCAACCTCCTTTGGCACAATCTTGTCAGTTTGTTCTCGATGCACCCAGCACCCGGCTTTTACGTGCACCCCGTTATTATTTTCTGTAATTGTGAGAACGCTGCGTTTTCGATGTGTGTTTTCTGTGTTTTATTACTCACACTTTTAAAAAATAAGAATTGTAATGAAGTGTTCATATTTAGTATATTTAACGTTATAATGTAGTATGTATCGAATTATAGCTTGCTCGGTAATTAATATTTTAAAAAGCAAATAAAAGCATGAGTTTTAAACACTTACTGAATATAAATATTTGATAATTAATTAATGATAACATCGTATTTATACTTAACTTATGGCATGTGCAATATTAACTAAAGAAACCTATGACTGATCTAATACAAATTTAATAATTTTAATAAGTATTTTAACTATTTATGTCGTCATATTTATACATGCAAACCATAACTCATCGCCACCTACCTCATTCCAAATATATAAATTTAAATTTAAAATTTACAGATTCGTCACCCGCGTGGGAAATCTCTGGAAAGTTTAGAGGATCCTTCCGAACGATCGTCGCATACAACGTTTTCGCCTGACGCCGGGTTCTACTACGGCGGCGGACAGTGGCGCCGCTCATATGACGACGGCGACATAACTCCAACCAATGACAGCTCGTATGAGGGAGGTGGAACGCTGCCGCGTCCGCGCGGATTAGTCCGTCCTCGGCCCGTAGCGAAAATCCAGGCTACGCCGGCTTATAGGGAAAAATCTCCGGATTATACTTACGACGAGATCGCGTACTCGGCGCGGCTGCAACGCGTAGCTTACGGGGCGAGTCCACACGTCGCTAGAAAACCTCCGCCCGACCCGCCAAAGCGTCAGTCCTCACAATACGCACCGTTTTCGCGCTTCGGACAAACCACAGTAGAGATCCATCCAGAGAAGAGCCTGCCGCTTAGTTTGCCTGCCTACCCGAGTTCGGACTCTCTGAGCGTGAGTCTGGACAGCACGGGGCTGCTGCCCCCGCCTCCCGCGCCGTCCTCTCCCCCGCGGAGGTATGAAGAGGACAAACTGAGGACCGGCTCCGATGCTAGTTTTAAGGTAATATAATAATAACTATAATATCAGAGATTGATGAATGTGGAATGTGGATGAAGCGAAAGAAGTATGTCAGGATCGTAGCAAGTAGAACAAAGTAGTTTCTGCTTACCCCTGTGGGAAAGAGGCGTGACGGTATTTATGTATGTAGGTATAAGTAATCATGTCATAGATGTCTATCTGACGCTTAAGGTTAAGAAGTACTGTTGCTTGAGATTATAATGATACTAGCTTCTGACCGTGACTTCGTCTGCGTAGAATTTACACAATAAACCTTACTCCTGAATCACTTTATCTACAAAAAAACCGTCAAAATCCGTTGCGTAATTTTAAAGATCTAAGCATACATAGGGACAGACTCGACCACCACCAGGGGTTACCACTTTAACCTAGTTATTTTCGTTTACAGTCAAGTTCGAGCACAGAATCAGACAGCATTCCGTTTGCGAACGAAAATGCGGGCACAATAAAACAGAATCGCGGTCAAATCACCGGGCGACCACACACCGTGGATTACGGACGAACTGCCATCGGCCTGTCAAATCTCCCGCCAAGAAACCCAGACATCAAACCCACCACGCCCCACACGCTTCCCGAAAAAGACGAGGGAAAAAGCACAGAGCCCGTAGACGTCCTCAACGATATAGGAAACATGCTGGCCAACCTAACTGATGAACTAGACGCCATGTTGGAAGAAGAGAAACGCCAAGGTCTAGCCGATTCCTAAAAGTTAACGCCTAGAATAGGGATGCGCCTAGAAACCGAAAAAATATTTGAATTTACTAATTTACAATATTATGGAATACTGTTCGGTCTCTCATCTTGTACAGGTTTCTAGATATTCTTTATTCTAAGCATCAGGACTTTAAATGTGAATTGAATTTTTATAAAAATCTAATTGATTTATAATAAAATTCCAAAGATTTCTGCTGTTATTGCCACCTGCTAGAATCAAATGAATTAAGATCGCTCGTTGCTATTGAAGAGCTATGAATGAACAATAATTTACATAATTTTAAATTAAACATGCATTATTGAGGAGCAATTATATCTGCCATTTAAAATGGATACTTGTTTACATTGAGAACATTACAGCATCTTGCCAATAAAAATATTTCAATGAACCACCAACCTTGACTTTAGGTTTATCCTAATAACTTTCATGAAAATAAGTAAATTATGAAAATGAGTAAAAATTGTATGAAGTTAAGTTCAACACAAACAAATGCAATTATTCATTGTTATCAATATATTTAATTGCTGAAAACAAAATCAACTTTTGACAAAAGTCAAAAAATAACATTTTGTACATAACAAGAATAAAATTAGTGCCCTCTCCAATTTATAAGTAACAATTGTGTGTTTATATTGTTCTATTTTATATATTTAAATTGATTAACGATAGTTCCTTGTTTAACATTTAAAAACATTATGTGTTTCGTTTCATTTAATAATTAGGTATAGACGGATCCAAAAACAGATGAAAGTGTCTATTTTTGTAAATATTGTTTACTTAAATTATGATGACATAATAGATACAAATATTATCCAGTAGTTAGATTTCCATGTACAATAAAATTGTAGAGTACTTGGGTATGAAGTAGGATTGACTAGTTAGAATTTATACAAAATATTAGCACTAGTTCTAGCGTGAAATTAGGGGTTATCATTATAACAAAATGTATCATAGACATTCGTATAATATAGCGATAGACCTCATAGTTATTGTATGTTAACAACCTTTGTATACATGGACATGCTCATTTGCTTTACACTTCGAACCAATTTTATACAATCTGTGGCTTTAGCAACACTGTTTTAGCTTGCGATTTGACAGCATCAAATTCCACGGCTAAAAAAGGAGAATGAAATGTTCCTCGCACCTTCGCAACATTGGCTCTTGATACCTAGTATGTGAAATTTTGGGGCCCCCAAAAAAGGATCTCTTGTACTTTGTAACTGTCACATGTCCAAATAGAACGTGATATCTAGCGGCCATACGATAAAATAAATAGTTATTTGAGAGGTAGTTTTCATAACCATAGTGATGTGTTGAAACCAGCGGTTTACCGGATTTTTTAAACATTCGCGCATCATTCTAGTTAGTGAAAAAGTTATCATTTAACACTGCCTTACCTATTAGATACTCGTGATACTAACACCGTGTACATTAAAAACAAAATAACTGTCATACTAAACGTAGCGCAATATGACGTACGCATTAAGCTTATCTCTGTAAATACCTGTAATAGACATCAGTGTTTCTACATTTATATTTCAGTCTTCTTTATAAACAGTTCGTATTTAGAAATTTTGTATACCTGCCTATGATAATATAGAAGTGTAACATTTTTCAGCCGTCACATTTATTTTGTTTAAAATTATCGCATAATAAAAAGTACCTAAAGTACCTAATAAAAAAGAACAACTCTCACTTGTGAGACTACATGATGCCATCGTATGGTGCGACAAACATATAAAACATGCTTTCCTGGGCTAAATGAGATATTGTACCTTTAACTGATAGGATTTTAAAACAAAGCAAGATACTTAATGAAATTTTAGTCTTGCAACGGAATTTGGAATGGTGAGATAGTGCTTTTCGGTAACCATTTTGGAATCCTATCTTTAAATGCCGCCTTTAATATATTTTAGCCCCAGTGACATCAGTAAATCAAGCGTTTTAAAGCTTAATCCATCCAGGTGTATGTAGGTACTTAGTTATAATAGAAAATCGATTATCTCAAGCCAAGGTCCAATAAAGTATGCGTACAAAGATATAAACAATAAATTAAATTGATATCTCTTACCTGAGCGGTACTTGATTTTTGGAAATAAGGATGTTGACCACAAAATATTTCGAATAATCGATGTTTTACTATAACGTTGCGGTAGGATTTTTGTCTTTATGTACAATACCCAATATTTTCGATAACCAGATGGTGCTAGACCAGGATTTAGTTGTGAGACTTATGGGATTTAAAGCCTTTTTTATCCTGGAGACTGAGACAAAAATTTGGTGTATTTACCGCTTGCGGATGAGAATTGAACGGATCCCCGCAAACCATAATAATGAAAGGTACTTTACCCACCAGCAACAGAGCAGGGTAGATTGAAGATGTAGGTAGTCTCAATTTATTTATTGACACTTTCAAATTTTAGTGATGTTACGCTAAAATCGGCATTTATCGACAAATAATAGACATTTTGAATTTAATTTTTAACCTGAGCAGACAACATTTGATTAAGTATTCTGGCTGCTGTTTCAGTTTTCGGGATAAAAATAAGCTTCAGTTTAATTATTTTACGTACGGTGGAACTAGTCAAAATTACCGAGTGACGGCAAATGGACGCGATGTTCTATGACCCAGCTTATGACATCTTTATTTATAGTTGAGCTCTTATTTGAATAAATATATTTGTAATATTCTACTTGCATCTTCATTTCGATTTTTACCCGTTTGACCTTGATATTCCTATTATTGGCCTCAAACTACTTATTCTGCATAAAATTAAAATCTTTGATAGTCTGATTTGATATGGAATTGGCTTAGCGTGGATTGGAAACCTGTTGAAGTAATTTATTTATTTATTATTATAATAATTATTTCATTTCACTTGGGTTACTTTATGATCCTTGTCAATACGTATTGATGAAAGATTTGAAGCAGTAAACTTCGATCAACAATACAACTAGATTCACAGTGATAGCTCTGAAAACGGCTCCGAGAAATAAGAGCACAAAATAAATTTGTGGCCTTATTTCTGACAGTATGCGCCAACCCCGGCCAACGTGAGGACGTGTCAAAATGCCACAATGTGCGTTCAAAAATTGCAAAAACAGCCACCGAAACACAAAGGTTTCGGAAGGAATATCTTTCTTTAAGTAAGTACAAGTCAGTATTTCATAAAGTACGTAAAAATTTGCAGTTTACATTTTTAAAATCAATAATTTATTGTTTGGCCAATGTTGGCCCACCATCTTGGCAATAATCGGTGGTTTTAGAACAAGAAATTCAAGGAGTAGTTGTCGTTTTACACAATATACAATATAATTATATTGTATTTTTTGTAGATTTTCTAGTGATCCTTTTTGCTCTGCGGAATGGATAACTATTGTCGCGAGAGAAAGAGAAGAATAACTTTACAGGCCTTACAAAAAATCTGCTATATATTCGATTCATTTTGACAAATTCGACACAACTGGAAATAGCCAAAGGCGTAGATTACAGAAAAAGGCGATTCCCAAATTGTAGGTATAGTTGCATAGAAATGTTTAAAATAATATAGGATGAAGTATAGTGAGATGGAACAGAGGAGCTATCACTTATTAAAGAAGACGTAAAGCTTCAAGAAAAGTTCAACCCGTACAATATTTATAATATTGCCGTTAATTGCAGATTCACGTCAAACAATTGAAAGTGCAAGCAGCGGCAATAACAGAATCGACGATGTCAAATCGGGTAAAACGTTTATGTTGTCTCTTTGTACAATTTTTGTACTTTTCTCCAACTCAACAACTCCAACTCAGGAGGTGCGAGGCCTGGTTTGAAACCACGACTTTCTGCTTGAGAAGCGGTAGGTCGAACAACTAGGCTACTACGGCTGTTGCCTGGCTGGGCCTGCGTGGGAACTATGGCCCAATACCTCTCGTTGTTAAAGGAAGCCTGTGCTCAGCAGTAGAACGTAGATGGGCTTAATTATTAAAATTCATGTTAATATTTGTATTTGTAAATATCTGTCAAATAAAAAAGATTCTGAGTTATATACTTAATTGCGACTCCATTATTACCCTGTTCCTCAAATAGAATGACATCTTTTTGAAACGAAGGTAGTTCTTTTGTTTATCGAACGCTTTCGCTCGTCTTGTGACGAAACGTCGTAAGTATTATATACAATTATAATTATTTGGATCTTTATTGCTTAGGCTTAAGGTTTATTTTACGTTAATAAAGAAGCTAAAACAGATATAGCTATAAGCATAAGCAACACGACCACTTTTTCGCTTTGATTTTGTATGGGACCGTGAATCTAGTTGTATTGTTTATCGAAGGCAGTAAACCAGTTACGTCGTCTTTAGGGTTCCGTATCCGAAGGGTAAAAACGGAAACCCTATTCATGAGGCTCCGCTGTCCGTCCGTCTGTCACCAGGATGTATCTCGTGAACTGTGACAGCTAGACAGTTCAAACTTTCACAGATGATGTATTACTGTTGCCGCTATAATAACAAATACTAAAAGCCAGAATATTGTATGTATAGATATCTGTATTAATCAGTGACCAATATAAAGTGACCCCACACTGCGTACATTTTGCTTTGGAGCAGGGCTCTGCTTACATTGGTTTATGATATTTTATAAGTACGGAGCTCTTCGTGCGCAAGTCCGACTCGCACTTCGCCGTTTTTTTAATAAGTAAGTATTTTCACTAAAACTGGGGCGACAGTAACTAGCATGCAGAGGCACTGATATTGTAGAAAATAAAAGAATTATTTAAGAACTAGTTGGAAAGTAACTTCCATGAAAAAACGGAATACTTACCTTCATATTAAATACTTATCCCCCTGGTCCTGGTATCGCTTTTAGGTAGGTAAGTGTAATAAAAAGAGACAAACAAAAAGTAACGTCTCATTTATCGTATTGATAATTACATTTGGCAACACAGTCCAAATCAGCACAAACGAAAACACTTGACGGAGAATTTGCCAGAAAACACAATTCAAATGTTTACTGGTACTCCCTCAGCTCACGTTGATTGGCCAAACTGGTCATGGTCAATCAAGAGTGCATAGATTGCCGCAGTCGTTTGAGAGAATTATTCGTCAACTTTTCTTCTTAATTCACTTCCCCAGTCTAAATAAGTTAGTATATTTTCTATATGCTCGATGCTTCCTCTAAAGATAGAGTTGGGAAAGCGCAGTTCTAGTACAATTAGATAATATTAATAATTTAGTTATTATTTCTTTGCATTATAAAGCCATTAAGAAATCATAACAATATAAAAAATATAGTACAAAACTCAGATCAAATAAAAAATATAGATAGAGCGCGGTGAACAGCCGAGTGAAGCCGGTTTTATAAACATGTGTGCGTAGGCCGGTGTTGCCATAATAATTATTAATACCCCGATACTGCAAAAATATATAATGGAATGCGCTTTGGAAATCTGAAAAAATACATAAAGTAGTATGTATTTTAGGTTGCGTGTCACGTTCTCACGTTTTAAGCCATGCTAATAAAGAATAGAATTTAAAATGAAAAAGAAAAGGTTGTATTGTAGAGGCGGCATTCACCATTGGGTGAATAATAGGGTAACTAAAATATTATAATGGCAACACTATTGTTGACGTTTTGTCAGAAGCAAAATTATTTCGATTTTTATTGAAAATATTGGTTTACGAGTTTACTAACGTGTGATAAGTGATTCCATCCTGCTTTTTATTTTTGGACGAATAGGTTTTACACCCTTTCACTACGCAATTTGGCATTATTACTGTATTTGTCCAATTTCAAAATACGTTGTGCTCCACGGGAATGCGTAGCTCAAATAATAAGGTTTTGGTATAGTTTGGTTGCAAGTGTGTGCGTGTCACTGTGTAAGCACACGGATTGGTGCAGTTTGACCGGCTTCACTCAGCTGTTCACCGCGCTCTATCTATATTTTTTATTTGATCTGAGGTACAAAAGCAGTGTTCATTTTTTTTTACTTAATTTTAAATATTATTAAAAAATAAGTTGAAAAACCGGTAAACGAACCGAAAACCGCCTTCCATTCTTCTGAAAAACTGAAAAGTTGAAGTACCTATATTTTCTATTACAATGAAAATTTGCGTTGCTCCTGAAAATATTAAATGGCCACCGCTGATAGGCGGTTTCATTTGACAGCTAAAACGTGAACCAATGGGCGTTAAGCGGACCAGATCGATGTCAAAACTAGACAACAGAGTCCTATGGAGAACAGAGGCAGACTTTTCTTATGTCATACGTTTGCTGAATGTTGTGAGCGCGATCGATAATACAAATTGGTTTTCGGGGTTTGCGGAGGTCGTATTGTCTTTGATCTTTTAATGGACGTTGAGCTTTGGTGCTGAGAGTATTGAAAGTCAAAAAAGTGTGCAAAAATGGATACGACTGGTGCATACGGAGGCGGAAAAGCCGGAGGAGCCTTCGATCCTCAGGCCTTCATTCAGAGACCTCCAGTGATAGTGAGGGCGGTTTGTTGGGTATGTCACATTTACATTTTACATAGAACGTAATCAATGAAACGTAATATTACGACTATTTTACAAACAGAGGTGTAAAACAAACATTATTAAAGCGGCTTTAAGACGCAAAATTTGCTGTTGATTTTAAAATAAATACCTACCTATTCAACAGAAACCTGAGCTAGTTTTAATAAATTCATCGCTTTGAAAACATGTTTATTACCGAGACAGCGCTACTAATTTAAATATCAATTATGTACCTACTTAAATAACTAGAACAAAATATTGGACTGCTCTACCTAAATATAAAATAGACATGTAAACTGCTTATATCAGAATGCATTTCCATTACATATGTAGTTAGAAGTCATATGACTGACCTTGAATCAGTATTGAATAAGTAAACTATACCGGGTCAAACAATATAATGGCTTTTGTCATGGTTTAATTGTAGCCATTGTGTTGAAATGGATTAAAGTTTGGTAAACATTTATTTAATGTAGGCCTGTAGATGTTTAGTTAACCATATAGTAGTAACACCAGAACTGCTCATAAAATGGAGAGTTGAGTGTTCTAGATACATACATACATATATCACGTCTATATCCCTTACGGGGTAGACAGAGCCTATGGTAACAAAACCTAAAGGCCACGGTAAGCATAATTGTGGGCATATAGATGGAAAGGGGAATCATAATAGTGATGGGTTGCTAGCCGCATCGCTTATAACATGATTCCTAAGACTTTCGCCCTATTCCCTCGATGGGCTTTTACCATCTGCGTGGGAAGAGAAGCAACTGGTACATTCTATGTTATTTCTTTGCTCCCAGATCAGCATGGAAGTGTTCTAGATAAGCTAAAATAAACTGGTAGAGAAGAAAAAATAACACTAGGCCAACATATTTTTAAATGGACAGTGAGATTAAAATATCATGGATCAATTTACATCATTATTGGTCTAGCTAGTCCAAAATAAAATACTTAAATACATATAAAACATCCAAGACTCAAAGCAATCCTTTTTTTCTATAATAATAGTTTTGGTTCTTAACGGGGATTGAAGTTGGGACCTCAAACTTCAGTCAGGTTCTCTAACCACTAGGCTATCAGGTCACCAAAAATATAAATTACTGGAACTATGTATATCAGCTCAACTTATGGACTTGGAAGATTTTTAAAAGGTTTTTGTTTGATTTATTTTCTGGTTAGTATTTCAAACAAGTTAAAGAGTTGAAATTTGTACTATGACTGCAACTTCATCTGAATAAAATTAGTAATTTGCTTATAAAATTAGTAACAAAAAGTAATGTACCTATGCATGTGTTAATGCAACCCAAATTTCATCCACATCTGTCCAGTCATTTCAATGTAATGATGTAGCAAAAATTGTGATTTGTAATATGATTAGGCAAGTATAAGTTGCATTATGATCAATTTAAGAATCAAGTAGTGTTTTCAAGGAAAGGTTTACATACCCCATAAAAAAAGAGAAACAAATTTTTACTTAATGCATTTAAATATTATGTATTAAGTTTCTACTAACTAAATTCAGACCTTTACATTTGATGAACTCAATCCATGCAGCTCTTAAAGGTCAATTGAATTTTATTGGATAATTGTTGAACTTGTGACTTGGTGCTTGTAGCTGTGTACCTTGATTTAATTGAATCTACTGCTAGCTGAATCTGAATAGAAGTCATTGATTATCAAAACGAGATAATTGAAAAATGGCCATTAATTAAAAACTATGCTACAGCAAGCAAGTGTCATCAAAATGTAAGGTACTCAAGTAGGTGTGGTCAGAGTTATGTTTTTGTCCATAAATTCTGATTTACATACATGTTTTTTTTTGTACAGTCTGATCAGTTTTGATTTGAAAGTCAGTTGTTACAAAAAACATTTTTTTTCTTGTTTGATTGTTGTATCCTCTGTCTCTATACACCAGTCACCGAAATGGTCTTCGGCCTAAATCACTGGGCGAAAATGGATTCAGTTGCAATACTATATTCCATGGACAATAGATGGAAGAGGCCTTTGCCATGAGGCACGCCGATTTACGCGATAATTTAATAAAAAAAAATAAAAAAAACAATGTAATGAAATTGTAGTGAAACGGAATAAAAAGAGCTATATTATTCCGAGGACCGGCACTGTATGGGCGGCTTAGTTTATGTTGGGGAAAGTCCCTTGTTATTTTTTGGTTAGTTAGTTGCAGTAAGATACAGGTTCTAAATGAACAATGGGTTTATTGACTAAGTAAATTTATGAATATTACTAACTGAGGCCCACGGCTCTGTTAACATAGAATTTGCTTATTTATTTATAAAAACTGATCGATGTCCTTCCCGGGACTGAAACTCTGTACCAAATTTCAACTGAATCGGTATAATTGTGAATGGGTAACAGACAGACAGACACACTTCTGCATTTATAATACTAGCGGTTGCCCACGGCTCCGTCTGCGCAGAATTTACTTATCGCTATCCCGTGGGAATTATGCGATTTTCTGGGATAAAACTATACTGTGTCCTTCCCCGGGACTGAAACTATCTCTGTATCTGTACCAAATTTAATTACAATCGGTTCAGGTGTTTAGGCGTGAAAGCGTAACATACAGATGGACACTCCCGCATTTATAATATTAGTATGGAGTTCATTATTAAACCCTGTTGAAACTATTGTCTGTGAATGATTTAAAACAATACTTAGCTGCAAAAATTTGGTCCTCATTATTATGCAATATAGGAAATGTTGTATGGAGTCTGGGCCAAATTTTATGCCGCTGAATATAATTACCTTGACTATTCCCTTTCCATCAGCTGTTCAGCGTGATCGTGATGGGCTGTATATCAGCCAAAGGCTGGTACACCAAGGACGGAAAGGAATATTGCGCGTACAATGACGACACGAACGCCTGCAACTACGGCGTCGGGATCTCCGTGATCGCGTTCATTGCTTCGGTCGGCTTCATCGCCGGAGAGTACTTGTTCGAACAGATGTCCTCGGTCAAGACTAGGAAGCATTACGTGCTCGCCGATTTGGGATTCTCGGGTGAGATTCTTTTGTTTTTAGTTTTCCAGAAACATAGTCCGTGAGCTTTGAGAGTGCTAATCGGGTTTCGGGTACCATCGACTGGGTCAGGTACCAAACCCATTAGAGCGAGACAGCAAGACAAACCTGAAGGGCATTCTAAGAGCTCACAGACTGTATAGCGAACGGCTTGAGTAAAGTTTGAGCGCAATCGAGCTTTTTTCAGTAGCTCTTTGGTGACGTACATTCGTAATGCCGGATCCACGCTAGGTAAACTTCGGCAAGCACACATCACGTGAGACAGAGACATTCCTATCTTATTCTTTCATGTGACTGCGTCCTGTGTGCTTGTCGAAGTTTACCAAACGTGTGGATCCGACAGAAGAATTTGCTGGCATTCCCATAATCCTGTTATGTTAGTTTTTTTAAACAGCAGAGACCGACATGACGCTCGTTTTACGAGATGATATTATTTGTCAATTCGTGTAAATTAATAAATTTGATGGAAATCTCGTAAGAGTAGCGTTGAAGGGATACCTAACCAACTCCAACGCTTCATTATATCCTCAGAGATTATATCAGACAACACATCGTGCCTAATCCCCATCGCGAAACTTGCCAAACATTGGATCAAATTTTAAGCAAACGCCAACGTCTGCTAAGTCAAATATTGGGCGCCAGTGTCCCCATTATACCCTTTCAGTGGGCATAAAAATGTTATCGGGAACTCGGGGACATACCCACGCACCTATAACGATGGAGATACGCATCTATATACTCATACGACCTTTATTAGCTCTCGTTCTCTAAGTTTACGACGCCAACATAGGGAACGACATGGTTGCAATACTTGCAATACAGAGATAAAAGTATCTCTATACTTCACGAGAGTAGGTATAAGTTCGTACCGTACAGCCTCTGGCATTTATATCGAATGATATAAAACCACTCAAAAACATTTGATCATAATAATAAAGTTGCGTTTGTGTTAGATGTTTTAAGCGTTTCTTTCTATCCACTCGTATTGCTGGTGATGTAACTCTAATTTGGTGTTATCTTTAATTAAATAAATGCTTTTATGTTTTAAAATTTCTGAATAACGCGCCTGGTGTGAAACCATTTGTAGTCTGATGGAGTATGGTATGAAAAATATGTACTTACATATCCCAATCCCATACTTACGTGTTCTTGAGTGAATCTTACTAGTTTATTGTATTCCTGCATTTGTTTCCTTCAAATAGTTAATTTGAAATTAAAATTGCATTAGTCAGGTTGGTAGACAGTTCTTCTGATGAGTACCTCGCTAATATTAGCATACTAACTGTAACTATAGCTAACTCCTATATTCTTGTACCTATCATCCTTCGTAGTAAATGTTATAGTCGTAGATGATTATTGAGACAAGCATTTGGTTTGGAAACAGATTTAATACTATTTATGAGACACATTACAAAATCACGTTACATTGGTACGTTACGAAGCAGGCTGTCCAAATATAGTTCGCAGGAAAGCCGCCTGAGGGCGCTGCGTTTCTATGCACGCAGACTACGTTCTAACATCTTCCTTTTTTTTACAAAAACAAAGCTAGACATTAAACAATTATCATAAATTAAAACATTGAGACATTCTATAACAAATAAGACCCATTATAAAAACAACCATTATTCAGAATCAATTATTAGTCAAATAAACACATTCAAATTATATAAAATTGCAGTAGCTTTGTCAGACATAAAAACATTAAATTAAATACAGCAAAGTCAAGTCATTATCATAATCATTACCTTATATTATTATACATTATCATAACATTATTATCACATTAGTCAATTTCAAAATCCACATTGAATCGTACCGGTGGTTTGACTTGTCTACCAGATCTAGTTGTCCTAATAATTGAATGAGTACCAGAATCCAAATGGTGTGAGCTGTTATTCGCATTTGCTGCAGGAAAAGTACCGCTTCCAGTTGCCTGTGTTGTGCTAGACTGACTCTGCCCACATTCTCTTTGTCCTTGTCCTGTCTCCCTTTCCTGTTCTATTTCACTTTCCGTTATTATTATATTTGATCTTTCCTTACTTTTCCTTTCCTTCTGCACTGGTACAGTCTGTGGTGCTGACATGGGAGTAGTTGCTGTTGCTGCTTGCGTTATTTTATTTTTAAGCAGATGCTGACGGTTTCTTCTATAATGGACTCCTTCTGTAGACTCCACTATGTAAGATCTTGGCTCTCTACATTTTTCTACTATTTTTCCAGGAAGCCATTTTTCTTGAGGTTTCTTCTTAAACCATATAAAGTCTCCGATATTTAACTCTGGTAGCTTACTAACCTTCTTGTCATAATAAAATTTCTGTTGTTGTTTACTTCTTGTTTTATTTTCCACATAATTTCTGTAACTGTATACCTTTGGTTGTAGATGTTTCAAATGTGTAGGTACCTGTGTCCTTAATGTTCTCGACATCAGTAACTGAGCTGGTGATGGCAAATTACCTCTTGCAGTTGTTCTATACTGTAACATAGCTAAATAAGGATCACTTCCAGATTCATCACACTTTGTAAGTATTTTCTTTACAATTTTGACTCCAGATTCAACTAATCCATTTGACTTTGCCATGTAGGGACTTGTAGTATTGTGTTCAATTCCCCATTCTTTTACAAATTTCATAAATTCTGTTGAATTAAAAGGTGGACCGTTGTCACTTATGATTTCAACCGGTATGCCAAAACGACTGAATATTGATTTCAAAACTGTTATTAACTCTCTGGCGTTAGTGCTATTGACATGAGCTATTTCAATAAAATTAGAATAATAGTCTTCTATTACAACAATAGTTTGTCTTTTGTACATCAGATAATCAATACCAACTTTCTGCCATGGAAACTCACATATTTTGTGTGGCATGAGAGGTTCTGATGGATTTGAACGCCTATTTGACATACAAGTAGTACAACTTTCTACTATATTCTGTATATCATGTGACATTAAAGGCCAAAATACTATGCCTCTTGCAAAGTTTTTAGATTTTTCTATACCTTGGTGACCACTGTGTATCATTTTTAATATGTCTGGTCGCAGTTTTGTAGGTATAATCAGACTATTGCCTTTTAGTAGAAGCTCTCCTATGACATGTATTTCATCACGATAATTCCAGTATGGTATGACTAAATGATCAGCTTGAGACTTGCTTGTAGGCCATCCTTTCATGTAATACTCTTTAAGTAACTTCATAGTTTCATCCTCAATTATTGCTTTTTCTAGCCATTCCAATTTTTCTTTGGATATTGGTAGAACACTTTTAAGTAAATTGACATGTATGGTTAAATTTTCATCAAGTTCATCCTCACTACTCTCTGGTAGCGGTGCGCGTGACAATGAATCGGCTATGTACATTTTAGAGCCTGGTTTGTACTCTACTCTTAAATCATATACTTGTATTTTAAGCATTAGTCGTTGTAATCTAGTAGGTACTTCTGCCAATGGTTTTTTAAATAGTGTTATTAAATTACGATGATCTGTTTCAACACTCACCACTTGACCATAAATATATTGATGGAATCGTAGACATCCAAAGACTATGGCATATAATTCCTTTTCGATTTGAGCCATACGCTGTTGACACGACGTCATTGTTTTTGAAGCGTAGCAAATCGGGTGACCATCTTGTAGTAGTACAGCTCCGACTGCTGACTGGCTTGCGTCTACTGACAAGACAATAGGTTTCTTAATATTAAAATGTGCTAAGACTGGACTTTGACAGATAATCTGTTTTAAACGATTAAATGTAGCTTCATGATTAGCATTCCATTGCCAATCGCTTGACTTTTTTAGCAGATCTCTTAATATTTCAGTTTCTTGTGCCATGTTTTTAATGAAACTTCCTAAATAATTCAATATGCCTAGGAACCTTTGTAGATCCTTGACAGACGACGGCGACGGCATATCCTTTATTGCTCGTACTTTTTCTGGATCAGGTGACACTCCTTCCTTTGAATAGACATGACCAACGTATTTTACTTGTGTAGCGCTAAAGACACATTTAGATTTATTAAATCTTAAATTGACTTCTGTGGCTTTTTCAAAAACTCTTTGTAAATTGACATTATGTTCAGCCTGTGTAGCTCCATACACTAATATATCATCAGCATAGACTATGACTCCTGGCAGTACACCAAAATATTCTGTCATTATTCTATGAAAAATTTCAGGTGCACAATTTATTCCGTAGGGTAGACGTTTAAATCGATACCTTCCAAAAGGTGTATTGAAAGTACATAGAAACGAACTTTCCTCATCAAGCTTACACATCCAGAAACCACTATTAGCATCTAATGTTGAAAAATATGCTGCTCCTTGTAGCTTAGATCGTATATAGTCATTAGTAGGTATAGGATAGTGAGACCTTTTTATGGCTTGATTTAGATTTCGAGGATCTAGACAAACACGAAGTTTTCCGTTTCTCTTTTCAACTAAGACAAGTGAACTCACCCATGATGATGGTTCTGTGACCTTGGTTATGACTTCTTGTTGCTCCATGTTGTCAAGTTCATTCTTGAGTCTGTCATGCAATGAAAATGGTACTTTACGTGCTGCATCGATTTTAGGCATCACACCTGGATCTGTATCAAGGTGTATTTCACCTGGTAGACAACCCAAACCCCTGAAGATTGAGTCATATTTCGTCAAAATATTCTGTAAATTTAAACAATCATTAGACATTTCCATGTTAAATATTCTCTTAACAAGACCAAGTTCAGAACAAGTATGTTTTCCTAAGACAGTAGGCGATTTGACATCAGCAATAATAAACAAAATATTTTTTATTACATTATGACCATTGTGACTATATTGACAATTAATATATTGTTGACCCACTATATTGACAGAATTTCCTGAATATGATGTAACTTTTGCATTACAATGTGACATTTTATTTGACAATTTCAATGATTTATAGACATCACAAGACATAACATTAGCATCACTGCCTGTATCTAAAATACATTCAAAATTAACATCATTGACATTTAAAACAATAGTCCAATGAGAACTATTAAATGAGTTGAGATTTCCTATGAAAAAATTCTCACCTTCATTTTCATTATTATTTGTTACCTCCATAAAATTTGTCATCTTATTTTTACAAAATGCTTCATAATGACCTATCTTGAAACATTTTCTACACTTCGCATTAGTCGCTGGACACTTATGACGATGGATCTGGCCACATTTTTGACATCCACTTCTTGACTGACTTGCTGACCGATGATAATTATATGACTGTGACTGACAATCTCTTGACCTTGACTGATGACTATCTCTTGACCTTGACTGATGATTACTTATATTGTTTGATGATTGACCTTTGTAATTGTGATTCTGTGGGTATTGCTTTCTTGACTGACTTCTGTTCTGACTTGCTCCTCTTACTCTTGACTTGTTTTCTTGATAATTATATAAGACCTGTTTTTCTTTATTAAGTTCAGCTGCCTGTGACTGTGTTGTAATTAGCGTTTTAGCTAAATGTAGTGCCTTTGTCATGGTTAAGTCGGTTTCCAACAGTAATTTTTCTCGAACATGTTGATAGTTTTCATTTAAGTTGCATATAAAAATATCCGTTATTAATCTCTCTTTAAGTGTGCCAAATTCACATGTTTTGCTTAAATTAACCAAATCTGTCATGAAATCTTCTATCGACTCATTTTGAGTTTGTTTTCTCGTAAAAAATTTAAATGACTCGTACGTAACGTTCGTTCTCGGTACAAAATATTGTTCGAATTTCTTGACTAGGTCGCTCAATTTAATAGTATCTTCGTCCACTCCGAATGAATTAAATATATCTAGCGAATCCTGACCGATCATATGCAAAAATACGGCTACTTTTCTTTTTTCGCTTTCTTCTGACAGTTCACTTGCGGTCATGTATAATTTAAAACTTTGGTACCATTTCTTCCAATTAACGGCTAAGTTTCCTTGTAACGAAAGTGTTTCTAGTTGACTATTTATTGTTATTCTTCGCCTTGAGCCATTATTATTCTCCATTTTTAATTCTGACTTCGTTGAGATTTTAATTTGAATTTTAATATGGATGGACTGACTGACCTGGAACCGTTGACTTGGCTTCTTTAAATGTTTCTTTTTCTTCTGACTTCTTATTTATTAATTTCTTGTTGACTTCTGACACCATGTTATAGTCGTAGATGATTATTGAGACAAGCATTTGGTTTGGAAACAGATTTAATACTATTTATGAGACACATTACAAAATCACGTTACATTGGTACGTTACGAAGCAGGCTGTCCAAATATAGTTCGCAGGAAAGCCGCCTGAGGGCGCTGCGTTTCTATGCACGCAGACTACGTTCTAACAGTAAACAGATGCGTGAAGTCAGATTAGTAAACACGTCTTTATCTTTGAACATCAATCAGAAATATCGAGTAAAGCCAGTAAAGGGCGTTATTATAGTAACGGCGGTGTTTGTTTTTTAACAGAGACACACACACACACACACAAATCACTTATATCCCTTACGGGGTAGACAGAGACTAAGGTAACAAGACCATGGCCGCGTTTAGCATGATTGTGGGCGTATAGGTGGAAAGGGGAATCCAAATAGTGATGGGTTTTTCTTTTCTACTTTATCTTAGACGTAGTTCATCGTTTCTCTAGAGACAAAGACCAAAATGTAATAGTGCAGGCTATAAAGTCTGCTTGACTATGTGATATTAAAATTTAAACGAAGAATAGATCGAATTCTTTCACAATAGATTCATACCTATTTAAAACAGACATGCAGTGAGCATAGGCGTCATAAACATATAGTAGTTATATTCTGGTTGTGCTGTCTGGGAGAGAAGGAGGTCTTAAATGAATAACAAAGAATGTCTTCAGAGTCGGACAATGATTAAGAAATCACTCAACGTGCGCATCCGGGACAGGCGATCGATGTGGAAATACTGCCCTCACTGGAGCGGGTTCCGTCACACTACTGACTGACTTTTATAATCAAAACAATTCATGCCGTGGCTGCTCGCTCTCACAATATTGTTTTAACAACTGCACAATAAATTCTCGGTAACACCATCTCATGACATGACACTCTTCTCTTGTTAAACACTCCAAAAAAGGACGAGATTCTCAATTAGACAATGTTTTTTCTGAAAAAATCTGAGAAAATCTACATATCTGAAGGATTTCTGGGTTTAAGACAACTTACTGAATTAGTGTAATACAGTCAGATAGTTGCATTTACGATGGGCATTTATATTGGTGCTCATTCCGCTGCCCACCGAATTTGTAGCATTACCTCTGTTTTGTTTTAGACGTATACTTGTTTGATCTCCTTAGTAGTAGAGACCTCATTCATCGTCGTCTGTTCCAGCGTTCTGGGCTTTCCTCTACTTTGTGGGTTTCTGCTACCTCGCCAACGCATGGGGCAAGACCATGCCCGCACCCCCCGGCACCGCTAACAACATGCAGGGCGCCATCGCGTTCTGCTTCTTCTCCATTTTCGCTTGGGTAAGTACCAGCAGATAGCTAAGGTTACCTTGCGCTTCATAACTTTCGCCATGTATAGATACCTAACCTATGGAAGAACAGCTACAGAGTGAAATGCTCTGTGAGAAGGGAGAAAACTGCCCGCGTGTTCGTTCCCTTGGGGCAAGTTCATGAAGCTCATTCGATCTGCACTATCCAATCCTTCCTCGGTAGTATTGCAATTGGCATTGTTCATGACATCACATGCGGTCTTGTCGCCATCCTAATTCACTGTCACTATCAACGCTATTACTTCCGAGGTGGTATAAAGATAGCGTTAGTGTTTGCAGGCTACTCGAACATGCGTTCATGTCTAGTCACCTACGCGCACATCTGTTGAGTTGAGGTGCCAGAATGCAAACGCAACGCCTGTTTACGAAGCTTGCGGTCGCTGACACGCAATTGCTTTGTGAACATGGTAGTGTTTGTGTTGATTGCGCGGATAGCGAGCTTCGGGAACTTACCCTTGGTATGAAGGATGCTCTGCATTATCCACAAAGCAACCTAAGTGAAAGATGCAACAAAAGCCTCATGATAAAAAAACTGTTTTCTCTCAGGTCGGCTGCGCGTTCTTCGCCTTCCAGCGCTTCCGGCTCGGTGCTGACTCTGCGTTTGCGCCGGCTTATGAGGTGGAAGGTGCCGTGGGCAGCCCCGGCGGCTTCCCGGCCTACCCCGGCGCGCCGGACCCACAGCCGGCTTACAGCGAGCCGCCATTCTCGCAGCGCGACCAAGGTAGGGGTCCTAGCCAGGGAATATTGGATGGCGAATACTACAGCGTATAGATCAGTTTTTAGCTGCCATGGTATCGGTCTTGGGCTGGATTTGGAGGGCCGCTTGTCGAGCTCATTACGATTATTCGCGATACATATTGTCGAGTGTAAAAATGCCGTCGCACTTATATCCTAGTATTCGCTTATTATTCTGCACACTTTTATGCTGGCTGTCTTTTTCTCGACTGTGCTGGCATTCATTCTACATAATCACGTAGATATGCCAAATTTCAAGTTGATTCGACCACTAAAACTGAGTTATTTTTTGGTGTGAAGAAATCTACGTAACAAACAAGTTTAACAAAAGCTTGTAAAAAATACAACATTAATAAAATTAATTAAGTGACAACACGCATTGCTTTTAATTTTGCGAACAAAGTCACAGAAGAAAACGTGGTTCATTTTCTTTATCTTTCCAGCAATTCGGCATGAAAGTAATTTTATTACATTTTTACATTACACATTTTTTAATTACTTACATTCAAGTTCTTAGTAACTATAAAAAGGTTGGCTGACCCTTCCTCTGTTTCCGGCAATCTAATAAGGAGGTTAATTGACGCATTCCTTAACTTAACGCGTATACATTATTTAAAAAATATCAACACGCACTCACGCGCTTGACAATGAAGTCATGTTCACTTTTTGAGGTCCTTCGCCGCCCCGAAGCCCCGATACAAGTGACGAAGAAACAAGCGAATTCTCTGTCCATTACTCGGTTTTAAACGCTTTCTTCAGCGCTGGATTAACAAAGCACGCAATGTAATAGGAAAAATGCTCACCACGCTACCGCCGGTGCATAGTACTGGCAGTATCGTAAATAAACCGTACGGGTGTTCTTTTTATGAACACGTTTTTTTTTTTAATTTCCAGGAAACATGGACTACACAGCCCCGACCTACTAAGCTCCTGGATAGGTGCTTCGATTTACGTACAGCTTATTTTGGATTGACACCGCTTCAGTAAGTAATAATAACTTTGTGACATCTGTATTATATTTTCCTACTGAATGTTTTGTAACATGTTAAGCCAATACTAAACTTGTATAGTGACATGGTGAAGTAAGTTGACTTGTTAGTAGAATGTTGATATGTGTTTTCAATATTCCCTGTGTTTCATGTTGACACGAGAAGACAGTTCGGCTTAAAACTTTTGCTTTCGAGGGAGGAACAGGCAGCTTCTATTAACTTTACATTCGTCAGTTGGCATTTCCCTGTTTGAGACGAAAACAAAACATACCCATGTATTCACACGTATAGTTTTTATGAACAAGGGTTTAAATTTCGAGGTATGCATTTTATGGACAAATTAGAGTGTGGATAGCACCTTGTATTGACTTCGCGTGCCCCATTAATGTATGCAATTATGTGCACATCTAAAGTCAACTTGCTTTACTATACTATGTCATTATTATGCCTATGAAAGACTTTGTGACAAGTAGTCGGAAAAACCATTTATATATCCTTAAACCTGGATTTTTGGGCGCTGCGGTGGTTAAAAACGGATGGATGAGACTTTGACTATCATTAATGTGTCAAGTTTTGTCTTTAGCCACGGCACACGCTAAACATACGGCTTAGATATACAGCAATTAAGGACGGATTCTCAAGCAATTAATGGTTGAAAATGATTTGTTTTGAGTTATGTTATGTGAAAGTCAGTATTACTTACTGAGATGTCAAAAATTGTTTAACGTCCATTACTTTTGTTTGAGTTAAGCATAGGTTTAATTGAACCTTAATATTAGTTTCGACGTTCTCGAATATTTTGACGACATTATTTTTTAATTAATTATAATTTTATTTAAGTATAATTTTAAAGAAATATCGGAAATATTAATCGTGTATCGCTTCACAGTACCTGCTTGTAGGTATGTGTATGTACGACAATATTAACCTATTATTTATTCTATATATTGTAAAATACCCTATACATATATGTGTAAATAACTTAACTCGAATATCTATCAACAGAGATATACCCAGTTAGTGATAAATGAAGAAAAGAGTGTTCTAATCTGAAATGTGTACCTAATTCCGCTACAAATTTCAAAGCCATTTTTGTTTTTAATCTGATAAATTCATCTACCAGATCATAATTATTAAATAGTATTGATATAATTATTTCCCTCTATTCAGTCTCGTGTCTTCAAAGTACTCATTTCATGTTATCGCATCTCTCCGATTCATGACTATAATTATTCTGATATTATTTTCTTATCTGTAAATTAATTTACTTTCCCGCTATTTTCATCGTGCCATGTCTATATGCTTGATTAAAAATTAATACTTATAATTAAACCGATATTACTTTTTATGCCATATTTGTCTTGATAAATTAAGAAATTTGTAGGAATAAGAGCGTCGCGTAGCATCCTTGTCATCGAAAAGGTTTGTTTCGAATTTAAATTGTATTTTTAGATGTGATTGAGAATAACTATTCATTCTGTAATCATCGATAAATATTCATAAAATTCTGTGTAATGTAGAAACACTCCTCACAGCGTGATGATTCTCGTCTCATTCCTTCCTTGTCGCGCCGATTTCGTGTAAAAAGAGTTCGAGCGACGACTGATGGCAACACGCGTATTTTTTTTCTGAAATAAATGCACATCAATATTCCAAAACAGCTAAAGTAATAGGAGAAATATACAAGTGGCATATCTATGTTAAACCGAAAATTCGGTTAAATAATTATCAGATTATATAAGTATTCATTTTAATTGGCAACACTGCTGACGCTTTTGCCGTGTCATAAGTATTCGTTTAATCCATAGACTTAATTTTAAATAATATTTATAACGATCTGATGCATACAGTATTATATACATATAAAATGTTAAGCGCTTAATTCGAATACATAGTATTTTTTTAAAGATGATATTTTAGGATTAATGCTATCTCAGTAGTGTTTTGAAATTAGGCAATTATGCATCATCGTTCTGGTGTTATTATTGTAAAAGGAAGAGTAAGGTAGTAAAGATAGTTCTTTATAAGATACCGCTGTAAGCTCGGCTCTTTCTTAGGCCTGGCTCTCTATCTGACTAAACATTATTTCTGCTCGCATTTCCTACCCGCCTATCAATGGGCTACTCGTCATGAAACATGCAATCTTACATTTAAAAAAGAGCAACGGATATTCTTGTCACAAACGCAAGGGGGTCTGAACTTATAGCGGCATCTTTATAGTTCCAATGTTAGCCACATGTCACATCGCGGCGCTAGTGTCGTAAAAGATACGAATAATGCATATGGCTAAATATTTAGAAATACTGAAGAAAAGATAAGGCTTCAGGAGTTGACAGGTTGACCTCTGTTAGTCTTTGAAATTAAGTACAAACCCGTTTCCAGAATTATGATCGTAACTGTCAATGTAGCGACGTCGGCTTATCAGTATACCAAAGCTAAGATTCCTAATATTAAAATTAAAAATATTTTATTGCACATCGAGATAAGATAAAGGTATTTAGTGACAAATGAGAACGCCCTAAAGGAATTTAGCTACCTGCCATTGTACTAAAATCCAGTCGTTATTCCTTTTTTAAATTTATTAAGCATCTAAAAAATAAGGAGCTGAGAAGGAATTATCATATTACAATAAAAATTTATAGAAAGTAACGACTCCATGTATTTTATGAAAAGTGCTAGCGCTACCCAACCGCCATTAAAAAAAGCGTTTTTTTTTTATCTTTGGTGTACATAGTAAGTCGACGATTATTTTGTCACTTCCATAGCTTGCACTGTTGTAAAGAATTTTTAGCAATAAAATATATAAAGTTGTCATTCTATAGTTTGGGTGTACTGTACTCGTACTCTAAATACATTGTACGGTTTTACAGTTTTTGATGTTGGCATCTCGCTTAGCTTCATCGGGTTCGAGTACATCTAATCTATTTATACATAGAAATTTAAATCATATCAGTCAGGTAATAAGGGCATAAGTTAGCATAGTCATTCTAACACGGAATGGGCAAAGTAGAGCGGTGATTTCGGGTCTTTAGCGCCCGAAAATGCACTCAAAGCGAGAGAGTACGTTTTGTCTTGTAAAAAATCTCAAAAAGTGATCTCAGTTTTATAGTTTATCATCTCCGCCCTATATACGTGTCGCTGCTGCTCAGAACGAGAGGGCTTGGGCTATAGTTCTCACGCGGGCCCAGTGCAGATTGGAAACTTCACACACACCATTGAATTGCTTCTTCTCATTCAATTCTGAGATTTCTGGCGCTGAGACTTAAATCGCCGCCATATTGCTCTATGATCGATCTGGGGTATTACATTTTCGCATTTTGCCCTAGTTTCACTGGAGGCAGTTATAACCTATTACATGTCCTCGCAATACTTGGATTGCATTTTTAATGTTGGAGAACACTTGCATTTGAATTTAGCTTTTTTCTATAAAACTGTCTACTAAAATGGTCCCTAATAAACATGGCAGTATGTTTGGAGGACCTCCTGTTCGCAAGAAAAAGGGATAGGCGATTAATGTCAAAGTGACAAGGAAAATCCAGAGTCCAAAATAAGGTCCAAAAAACATTTGAGTACACATAAAATAAGTAAAGTCGCCAGTCGATGTATCTGAATTTATCTGAGATATCTAGGTGACGTACACACTTACGGAATTGATGTTTAGTTTATTATATCTGATGGTGACTACAAATTTTGAAGTCTATTATTTCAACCAGACTCGACCGCATTGTGTACTTTGGTTCATGGTATATTTTTATACCCACTTGAACCTGTAGGCTTATTACCTAACTCGCTCGCAATCGCCATCGTGTTCATTTTGACAGTTCTTGTATGAATGTGACAGCTAGCTGAAGACGATGCCAATTGTCAGCCCATACATGAACTGTCACAATGAACACGATTGCGATTGCGAGCGAGTTAGATAATAAGCCTACTGGTATTGTTTTCTACCCTTATCTTAATTTTAAGGGTGTAAGTTTGAATCAGAATTTGTTTTATTCATATTTTTCAAGGATATGGTTGTTAAAAAACATTTTGACTAAAATAAGTCTTAATAATATATCTGTGAGTAGCATTCTAACAAAAGCCCTTCTAAATACATGATTGATAATATTTAGAGTACATAATTGCTTAATTGTAAACCTTCTGTCTTCTATAACGGCATAGACAGTTTTAACCTAGCTGTAGATAATATGTATGTAACACACGTTGGTTAGGTATGTTTTGACGATAATAAAAAAAACTATTAAACGATTAAACAAAAAAATATTGTAATAAGTGTTGAATATTAACGCTAAAACGTTCAGTGTTTGGTGAGTACTTAAGATTATCGCATATCAATCGCTTCTGCGTCGCCTTGCTTCAGCGGCGAGGCGATGCACAAGCGTTTTGAAAGCGATGAGCTTTAATCTTAAGGTAGATAATGTGTAAATGTTCATTTTCACTTATCGTTTATTCTTTAAAGTTAACACGTAGTTACCAGAGGCAGTGTAATGAGCTGAGAAATGTTTAATGTGTCTATTTAAATGTATGTAGATATCAAAATCTAATGTTGAATATCTAAATAAGCATTTCTTGGTTTATTCTAGGCGTAACCAAAGACCTTTCCTAGTTTACTTTCAAGTTAAATATTCTTAATTGTTGTAAGCACCTTTTGAATTTATTAATATCGCGCCTGAAATGTAACATAAATAATGTCGACAAATCAAAATTTAAGCTCAAAATTAAGAACAAACAGTCAGTTCACGGTTCAGTCTTAGCTACACCATGAGAGAGCGTTTGATACATACTGCATCTGCTGCTGTTTTTTTTTCTGAGAATCCTACTTGTATTGCATATGGCACGGGCGGCACAATCGTAATGCCAACGAGAGGGGCAAATGTGCATTGCATTCTAAAAACGAAAATTCTGTTCATAAGTTGCAAATAGTTTAATCTTATGACTAAATTGCAAATAGCGCAAAGAGCGCGCTTCAACTGCCAGCGTCGCTATTCGTCGACAGATGGCGCTGGCTGCAGTTGCCTCTGCCGTTGGCAACACTGCCATCTCCATCTCCAGCCTATATACGTTCCCCTGCTGGCCACAGGCGTCCTCTTACAACGAGACACAGACACTTTGACCGTAGCGATATATCATATGACGCAGACTGTACATACTAAATACATATGATATGATGTCTTATTGCAAAATATTATGGGGACTTTTAGCTTCCATATGGAACGGTCGTATAAAAATACGCATATTTGAGAACTAGACTGTACCTACTTTACCAAGCTTGTAAAAAATGTTGAATAACAAGACATTGCCCTCTGCGTTCAAATGATTATCTGAGATAAACTTTGTTGTCTGATTATAAGCGTATAATTATGACCTAAATTGATAAGCCTTGATTGATTACCCAGACTAGACTGAATATATTTTACACCACCTATTCTGTGGTTTATGCACTTTGAAGAATTTCGTGAATGTTCATTCCAAATGGATTTGAAAACCTGGATTGACTAAGAACCTACATAACCGTCAGTTTAAAATAGAACTAATTCAATAAATGGGTATTTAAAGTTAACGAACTTCACGTTTATCAAGTACTTCGAAACTTACAATTTTATTAGCCGTCAAATTGGGTACCTAATAGCTGAATGAACCTGTGATGTAATTAATCATTCTGCTTATTTTTAATATCTTGTTTTACGACGCACAAACGTTTCAGGCGATATTATTTATTCGAACTGTGTTATTCTTTATGTTAAAATGTAAGTGTTCAGTAATGTGCATATGAAATAAATGGTAAATAAATAAAAAATAAATCTGAATGCGATAGATATTGTGGATATGTGTTATTATTTTAGCAACCTTGCCCTACAATGATTAGGAAAGGCGGATGAAAGATGGAGGAGGGGATCTATAGTTTCAGAGAAAAAAAACGTACTTAGGTATTTATGATTTATTTTTTTAATCTTCGAACCTTCAACACTTTTTCTTACAATAAAGAATTATCACAAATAACAGTGAAAACCGATGATTCATAGAATCGAATCAAACCTGCAATGGGAAGATCATTTAAATTTGTTAAGCGGCGTGACCGTGACAAATAGAACTGAAGATGCACACATTGCTTACATTATACATTTACAAGGTACTCTACTAAGGACTAAAAGCTAATTACATTTTTATACTAAAGCTAAAAAAAATTGTTCGAGAAGAGGCTCCTGTTCTATAACAATCCGGTTGTAGGTAAGGTACAATCAAACAGGGTCCTGCATTCATGACACTAGATCCCGAATTGGCAAATATGGCAAAAGGCGCCCATATCACAAAGACAAAGACTAAATTATTTTCAACATTTCACTGGCAATTTTTACTTCTTAACAATATTGTTCTAGCTAACAAATCAAATACAGATTCAGCATAAGTCTTACAAAATACGTCACTTAGTTTGACGATTCTAAATAGAATTAAACAGAGCGCCAAATTTGAAACAAAAACGTGTAGCCAACCTCACGAATGACGCAACATCTCGCCATCTCACGCAGACGCGGGATATTTTAAAACATTGACGTAACGAGTCATTCACCTTAAACGGCTTCACTAATGCGGCTAAATTAACATAGATATGTTTTGTGCTACCAAGGTCATTGGGGCACCATGAGCTAGCTTCTGCGATTAAGTTTTTGTTTTGCTAGCTGTTTATCCGACTATCTGTTAGGAGTCTTCCACTTACACCGCAAACGCACGCGTACGGTGAAATACCTGCTAAATCGTGATATCGGCACCGACCAAGTCATGAAAACGCACATATGCGTTGTTGGAACTGAAGCGTTAACATCAGAGACAAATCAATTAAATATTTGAAGAAATAGTTCCATCGATCGATACTGTCAATGATTCCGCCAATGTCGAGGTTTAAGAAAACACTCAGCGACTGTACGGAAGCTTCAGCGTGCGGTACTCGTATTAATCTGAGATTATGGACCATCATCCTTTCAATTATTCAGTCACAATAGACCGAGAATGCACTGCTTGTGTGCACTGTTTTTATTGACGAGCGAGTTTTCACCCTTGCTGCCTTGATCACAAGCCATTTTTGTCGGAACACTCAGAATCACGATTACATTTACGACTTCTTTCTGTCAAACGCTATAGAAGTAGGACGAGGGTGGTAAATGCGATTCGAGCGCTCATGCGATAGGCAACGTGACCTCAGTTTTAGTTCTTCTTTCGTCGAATGGGCTCGAAACTTTTTGCACGTGTTTGAAGTACAAATGATTTACAGTTCCATGGAATAAATGGGAACGATAAACAATCCAACCGACGAAAAAGATATATAAATATCAGATGCTGTTAAAACTAAATTTAAATTCAAAATTTGCTGTTCATGTATTACATTGCAGTTTTTCGACTATCTTATTTGAAGTGCAAAATTCACTGTTTGGGTTTTGGGACAAACTCTAAGCCAATGTCAAAGGTTGCCTACTTACAAATTAATTACCTATACAGTAACAATCACAGGCTGACAAAGAAAAGATACTGTTATGCAAGAAACAGAGTATTTTGTTTCAATCTTTCTTCTTCTATTCATCAGGCTGCAATGTACAACAATCTTACTCATGTTATCACAAGGGCCAAAATTGTGGACTCAAAAATTAATTACAAAATGAACCCTTAAACAAGTTTCCGCTACCATTTTTGTACATGTTGAAAAGAACTTATCATTTAAACTTACAAGCTATGTTCCATCTCATAAAAAAAACCTAACTAATAACTTAAGATTAGTATCACTATTACCAGTACAAAAGGAACTGAATGAGGATGTAAAAGCAGCTTTACACAGATCTGGGTTTTACTGGCAAAAAAACATTAAATTTAAAAATGCACTAAGTGCCAAGGGTTTTTAATGTAATTAGCTTGGCTATTACTATTACACTAGGGAGCTTAATTCCGGATAATTCAAAGTAGTAGGCTAGTTATTCCAATTAAAACTTATCACTGTCATTTATGTTATGTTACAGATGGAGGAATTTAATTCATCCTGAAAAGCCTGTACAGTATTCATGTTGTTTAACCAATTGGTTGTGAACCGCTTCAAAATATGAGTAAAGTAATATAGACAGTAAAATCTAAAGAACGTATTGGTTTCATTTGACTTAAAAGCCCATTTATCGGCTTCAAATATTGACTTTACAGCAAAAATGATCACCTATATAAATCTATTCAATCATTAACTTAAAAATATGTGTTTAAATGGAACCAACACGATTATACTATAATTACAATTAACATTCTATCTTTTTACATATTGTATGTCTCTATCTAAACAAGCTAGGTACTACTTTTTTTGGATTTTCAATTGCCCCTTCTTCAAAGTCATTAAATGGAATCAATTAACTATAATACAATAATACACAGGAATCTTACCAATGCTATTAACAAATGCAGTGCAATTACTTCACATAATCATCATAAACGTAAACTATAGATAATAATACTCTAGATGAGTCCACACTGAAAATTAAACCATGTTTAATTATATTTAAACAGGCCTGTACCTAGAGATCCTCTTGATTGTAGCTAACAGTAAATTCTCTAGGCCCTGCCTGTAAGCCTGTACTACTTCTTAGCTTTAGTCGAATGACCTTGCTTATTAGGAGGAGTCCATCTCAATGCAGACGGATCTACGGTCAACCGAGGCTTCTTGAAATGAGAGCTAGCAAGCTGCTCTGCTACAATCTTAGGTGTGACACAGATCACATGCTGGCCCTTCCAGTATTTCACCATATTCATTGACTGTAGCGTTGATATAATGTCTGTCTGAGAGATCCCCGTCATCTGACTCAGATCTTTGATGCTCAGGGTGCCTCGACTAGCACTTAAGACTTCCAGCAACACAAATGACCAGTACGATCTGTAGCTAAGCTTACCGAGGTCTGATAATGGCTTCTCCGGACTACCTACAACCTGTTCCAGTCGTGACAGCTCGTAACTGAACGCAATAAGCAGCTTGCCATAGCCTTGTCTCTGATATGGCGGGAGGGTAAGTATACATGCAACATTATTACCTTCAGGAGAATCCTTCTCTTTGGAAAAGTATCCCACCAAGTGTGCACCTTGCTTGTCAACTTCACATAGAATGTAGAATAAAAACTGTTCTATATCAAAATACAATGTTTTATGGTCTAAAAATAACTTTGCTAGTAAACACAGGTTTTGGCAATAAATCTTGTGCTCCTTCCCATCCGCCTCGAATATAGCAATGGTGCCTTTTCTATATATTTCACTGCCTTGCGGTTGTCTTGCTGTACACTCACTCAAATGATACCTGTATGTTTTTTCCATTCTCATGTATTTTAGGCAATATTCGCAAATCCATAGCTTCGACTGTTTGCCATACTCGTCAGGATAGGGACTAAAATACCAAGTATCGATCTCATATTTGCCTATTTGAATTTTATCGATGTATTTAACTTTGGTGATAGCTTCGTGCTCCTTCTCGAGCGCCGCTGTCGTGGGGTCCATTTCCGCGTAGGACTTCTGCACATGGTTGATCTCGTCATGTTTACGTTTTTGGTTCCGCGTTATCTTACGGCCGGATTTATCTGTGAGCAGGTGGTCTGAATTTAAGTTGTTATTGGACTGTTCGCACATGTCAAATCTGTCCGACATGACGCGGTGGCGGGAAACCCACTCGTCCAGCCTCCGGTCGTAGCCCACATAGTGCACATAGTACTCGAAGCCGGAATCTGCAGCGTTGTATCGCGTTTGGATTATCTCTGCCGGGTGCCATGACTCATCCGAACGCTGCACCAAATAATGCTCTCCGATGTCAAGGGGTTGTTCTTGTGTCGATTCAGAGTCCTCCTGATCCGCACTACGACACTCCGGGTTAGGTAATTCATTATTCACAATGGGCTTTTCAAGCTCTTTATCACCCTTAGCCATAGTTAAACAAAACTCGACAATATCACGCAATACCGCGCAACTACCGTTGTGGCCGCCGCCGCCATAGTATTGAAACCATAGACTAAAGATTAAAGAAGAGTCACAAAAAACAACACGAAAGCCCAAAATGCTGTCATAGTGCTATACGAATGGCGAATTTGTTTGGCCTACTGTTTGTTTTTCTGTTTTGTCTCGAATTGTGATTCATGCCTTAAAACTTAAATAGGGATATAAAATGTATTATTTAAAATTTTAAATCGCATACAATTAGAGAAAAAGTACATAAAACTTCGTATTGTTGTCTTTGGTTATGCAAACAAAAAAAGCACACAGGTGGTCTATGCTTTCAATGTAGCCCCATAAAAAAATAAAATATTTTAAAGGTAATTTCAATTTTATAGCCCATTTTTTTTTTACATACCGATAAATTTACACACAGACACACTTTCCTTTGAAGTTCACATCACAAATTCCGTAGTTAAAGAAATATAAAAAATGAAAAAGAAAAACTCTAGTAATTGTCTTAACAAGAAATGTAGGTATTCTTTTCACACTCAAAAGCGACGTGTAATCCTTCCTACTAATATTATAAATGTGAAAGTTTGTGAGTTTGGATGTTTGTTACTCTTTCACGCCAGAACGGGTGGACAGATCTGGATGAAATTTGGAACATAGATAGATTATAGTCTGGAATAACACATAGGCTACTTTTTATCCCGGAAAATTGCGTAATTCCTGCGAGATAGCGATAAACGAATTCTGTGCAGACGAAGTTGCGGGCAGCAGCTAGTGCTAGTCTAATATAATAGAATCTAGAAGTAAATATTGAAAAAAAGACAAATATATCTATTGTACTTGATGTGAAATGAACCACTCTACTTACAGTGAAACCAAAGCCAAACCGAACTTAAATTTAACGTCAAAACTCGCTGAAACTGAAATTGAAACAGAAAAATCGAACGCGGCTCCAGCTTCATTCGTGTTTCAAAATAAGCTCTTAGAGGATCTGCGATCCTGGTACTTTAGCTCTGCCTCCGTCATACCTGACGCGATTAAAAAAAAAATACCCTTTACAATTTGTCAAAAATTTATGATGTATGTTTGAAGAGGTAAAACAAAGCCTGACTTACCACTGACTCACTGACTCAGAAAAAGTTAACAAATTTAATTATTTTAGCTTGATCATTATTAGTTGAGATACATTTGACATTTGATGAAATACATGAAAATGTTCAGAGATTATTTGCTAAGAAATTATGATTAATGATTAACTAACTTTCTTGTAAACTCCTTTCATTCCTTTCGTGTCGAGTAAATATATAAAAACTCAGTCTCAAGGGAGAAAGAGACGGAAATTATGGAAATTTACATTTTTGCATGGCAACATTAATGCCGTCCGTTCGTTCTGTAATCGTTGACGGCGAGCGAACAAAACGTCTCCGGTGAACGGTGGTTTCATGAACAAAATTTGTTCTTATCGCTCGTGTAGAGATATGAAATTAATATTGTTATCTAAAAACTGTGCTATTCATTTCTACGAGTGTTGATTGTGTGCCATTGTGTATTGATTGCAACGGAACGTGGTAAATTAGTGCTGTGTTGAGAGAAGGAATTGGGGAGATCGCTTGTGTAATTGTGGTTTATTAGTTCTATCATCTCGGTTTAAGCGAAAATGCAGGCGATCAAATGCGTTGTGGTCGGCGACGGGTAAGTTTATTGCGTTTGTTGCTATTTTTTTCATGTAATTACAAGTGTAGCTATACACACTTAGTTACATGCATATACTGACGTCATTTTTAAATTGATACGTTTAAATTTATGTTCGTAGCAATATTGTCGTACGCTAGTGGTAGCGTTGCGATGATATTAGTTATTTTCGCTCGTTACGTACATTATATGACTGTAATTGCTCAAGGATCAAAGTGTATTATTGTAATAAGTTGTCACTCTAAAGTTGTCAAAAACATGTTAATGATTCAATTAGTAAATAATAACTAAGAAACTATATATGTTTAAGTTGTAAATTGATCTGCCAATATTTGAAGTGAGTAAACTATTTTGGTTTTTCCTGTAACCTATTTCTGAAACAAAATGAACATGGAATTTAAAAACCTGGTAATGAATTGAAAAAATGTTTACAATACAAACATAATTATACTGTACTGTATACCAGAAGTTTTCTTTTGCAACTATTCTTAACTCCTTAAAAGTACTGCATTCTAGCCTCATCTGTTCTTATGCGCACAAATACTGCTGATTTAAATAAAAATACAAAAAGATAGCCTATAAAATAAACTTGGCTTGTCTTATGCATTTCTTCCATGCTGGTCTGAGAGTACAGACAATGCATAGAATGTACCAGTTGCTTCTCTTCCTATGCAGATGGTAAAAGCCCATCGAGGGAATGGGCAAAAATCTTAGGAATCATATAGGCAGTGTGGCTAGCAATCATGCTAAATGTGGCCTTTAGGTCTTGTTACCATAGGCTCTGTCTACCCCGTAAAGGATAACAATGTGATTGATGTATGTTTGCATATGGGTTAAATCACTAACTTAAGAATTTATTTTAAATTAATATGACAGTAAATATATATATATATATATCTAGTACCACTGCACCAGTTGTAGATTCCTTCCAATATTGTGTTCCGCATAATGTTCTATTGGACTTTTGTGAAGCTAACATTAAGATGAATTATTTGGCTCAACACAGTTCCATAAAATATTAAATGAGTAAAGATTTTAAATCTTATACTTTTGTAGATTTAGATACTTGTAGTTTGAATATTTTATTTTGGATGTTGTATTAAATATAAAATCTAACAACATATGCTTTATAATTTGTGTCTCCCTTGGGTTGTGAGTTGCTGCTTGCTGTCCTTGGCATTCCTTCAAGGATCTCTACAACCAACTGTATTGCGCTACCCAGACTAACTTTCTACATCCATATGCCTGTCTACCTGTTCAGAGGCCTACCTTTTCATTAAACTACTATATGTCACATCACCTAATTTGGAACCTAAAATTCTGTGAACTGATAAGTACTTTATGGGAGCAGTTTCTTTTATCAGTTTGTGATAATGTTAATGCAAAATAGAGATAAATTCTGTGATAAATCATAAAAATGTCTGATAAACATGCTTTCTGTGAGTCATGCATTTGTGTTGTGCTTAAATCATAAATGGTTCTCGCTTATCAATTTCCGTGTGAGAGAATGAACGTTAAATTGAATTAAGTGATGGCAAGTCCCCTTGTTATATTGAGAGTAGCAAATTATCAGGGTATTCCCAATAGCAGCAATAGTGGATCAAGGGGAGATCAAGGGAAGAGGCTGCGAAATGAGCAACGGGAAGAGTGCATACCATTGATCAGAAGGTGCTGAAGGTGTGTTAATATTTTTCAAGTTATACTACAGTGCTTCTAGTTTCTTAAAGTATTTGACAGTTGCCATGTTTAAAATAAACATGAATGAAAAAGTGCATTATTGGGGATAAGAGCAAGGAGTTTGAACAGAGTGACACTATGCAGCTGTTGCACTTGCTCTCGATGTTAACAACCTTATTTTTTATTTATGTTTATTCAAAACATGGCAACTGTCAAATACATTAAGAAACTAGCAGCACTGTAGTTACATACATACTTAACGTGACCATACATCCCGATTTGGACGGGACAGTCCTGGTTTCAGGCAGTCTGTCCCAGTGTCCCCAGCAAAGCCAACTTCGTCCCAGTTTTGCAAGCAGACCCAACGATAGTTTAAAATTATACGTACTCATATCGAAAAAACGAACGCAACAAGATTACTCAGGAAACTAAGGAACAGTGTTGACTCCAGCCACTTTCAATTGTCTGTAGTAATAAAGTTGCTAGTAAATTTATACCTAAGTAGTGACTGCATGTATCATATCTAGGTGGCAATTAAATCAATATAACAAATCCTTATCTAACTTTAATCAACAGATAAACAGCATAGCATGTTGTATATGAAGCTAACCTAGAATTGTTTGGCACCAATGATACTTAAATACAGTTAGGGTCTACTGGTGTTGTTTTAGAAGCAATAAAGCTATATTTACTGTCTTTGGTGGTCAGAAGATGAACAGTTATATATTGAAAATCAGTAAAAGTTAACAGGGGTTTTTCACAAGATAATTCAGTTTTATTTATCTTTGTCCTATCAAGATCTGGATTCGTCTGAGCAAAATATGGATAATGTGGATAGATTATGAACTCTCAATAATTTAAAATTAATAACTCATAGGTACATACTTTTCTTTCACCTCTTCTGGCAACACTAGTAGAAATGCTTGCAAATGGACACTGTCTTGTCTATGGGTCACTCCACTCTTCATAATGTCATGTTTTGGTTTACTGATTTGATTAACTTTCTTTAATGAATGGAATTCATTCCCTTATATTGATAACTAAAAACAATAAAATACACATAAGATAGTCTGTCTCTCTCTCTCCACTCATGTGTAGTTAGTTATGTTTATGTATGTAACTTTACATTCATAAACATAAACATAGATACACACACACACACACACACACACACACACACACACACACACACACACACACACACACACACACACACACACACACACACACACACAAACTCTGACCCTACACATAGCCCAGTTAATAATGATGCTATTCATTCCAAGTTCAACAACTCTGTGATTTCATCTTGCAATGTGAGTCAGTTGACCTAGGTGTTATATCTCATGTTACGGGCATAAACAGATAATATTGCTTCTGTGATATACTGGTGTTTGAATTAGAATTACCTACCAGTTTTTACAGAAACGGTAACATCTTTAAGATACATTAAATCTTACGTCACGTCTAGGACGCAATCAATTAGCCGGGGGGGGGGGGGGAGCTACTCCGAAATTCGATTTTAGGAGTTCGCAACATACCGTCACTACTGGTAGGTATCTATCTTGCTTGATAGTTGGGCCATTTGTCAAGTCGATGTCTCCAGCTACACGAGCTGTAGAAGCTCCCGACCATTCGCCAACCTGCCGGACGATGTGACGGAGGTTCTGTCCCTCTCTAACAATGAAGGATAGAAGACTAGGTAGAATAGAAGCTAGCTCACGGCATAATAGCATTTTTGCTAGGGGATGTCATCTTCAAGCGCCTGAGAGGTGCGGTTTGTATTCGTATAACCCCTTTGGACCATGCCTATATCAGTTGAAGAGTACAGTCAAGTGTAATAATATGTATCTAGACAAAGCTTCAAAAATAAGTACCATACGCTCTTACGCCAGCGTAATAAGGTTGTGGGACATATTTTTGAGAAGTTCCTATCGATACTTATTTTTGCACTTGACCGTACAATAGATAGTGATGTCCATTCTGATGAACTTAAAAACGATCTAGGTACGACTCTCTTGACAGTAGAGTAATTTATACATTCTAACTTTTCAGATACCGAATTCACAATTGTAAGCAATTGTTCACGTCCTTCCACCAAAATGTGCTATTCTTATACCACACAGTTACGTGTCTTCATACGTATGTAGGTACCTACCTAAGCGGTTCTTTTCATTCGTATTTATCTGTACCTGCCTTGACTGATACCAGTACCAAGGTTGATAGTCTGGGAACACAATGGTACCTACTATATCGTAACAATGTTAACATAAATATGCTTGTATCATAACGGAAACGGAACCTTTTCCGACTGATGAATGGGGATGTTTCTACCCTCAGTCACTCCAGTTCACGTCTAATGCAGGGTTCTATGTTAATTTCCTTGTATTCAACGTTTAATGTTACTCTCAAAGGCGTAAGGTTGCGTGATAAAGAGGTACACCTAGGTATTATATCATATCTAAGGGCTGCCATTCACTCTTGGCAGCCGTGTTGAGCAATCAAAAGGCCGGGCCATTGAAATGTAGTTTGCACTAGATTTGTGAGGTGGGTGCCTATTCAATAGCACCCCCGTTACTCGCCGTTTCGGTAAAATTTTCCGCTTTCAACACAACTGCGTTCACAGTTCGAATACCATCAGCACACAAATTCGTCGGAAAGAACAAAAAAAATGGGTTGTTCGATTCGATGGTACTTGTGGTTTGGAATTTATTGGCATGAATAATCTTTCACCCCTTAATGACGTCAATCTGAATCATAGAACTTCAAGAACTATGTTCGACGAAAACAATAAAAATAATTGATTCGTCGCTCGACCTTAACAAACGGTGCCTAGGCTAGGCTCGCCAATAGTAAACACTATAAAAGCTATTTTTGGATGCGGGTTTGTTTCTTTCAAGGTTAAATAATAATGTATTAGTCGGATTCCCCTAATCTGCAACCGCATGACGTTAAAAAAATACTTTTTTAGATTTGATATACCTGTTCAAACTTGTTAGTTTTACAAAAGCATTATCCCACTTCTGAATTTTAAAATATTTTCCGCTGCGCTTAGCTAAATAAAATAAAAATCTGATTGCTTCAATGTGTCGTAATTAAAAAATCTGGATATTTTAACGTAAACTGTCTTCAAACCACATATTTCATTAGCAAACTGTCTACTGTTAATTTAGATTATTTAGAAGAACATATCTGAAATGAATATAATGAAGTAGAAAGTATGTGTAATGTAATAAACTGTGAATCATTTAAAACCTTAAAACAGTACCACATGGCCTTAAACCAAATTCAGATTCCTTTCCGTTTAGCGCAATATTTATAATATGGTTTAGCGTAGCTCAAATAATTAATTATCGTTCGATTTACCTTATTTAAGCTTCGAAGGTTGATGAGCAGATGAGTTTTCGCTTTTTGTCATTCAAATTCAAACTGTAGAAAGTGAAAGTGTCGAGATTTCGTTTGAAATGTCACATCCTTGTTTGCTTTGAGTGCGTGCTCTGCATCAATTTACCACTTAACACTAGGGATATTTTGAAAACCAAATGTTTGATATCATCCGTGGACCTGTCAAAGATGTTTAAATTCGACAAATAACAGTTTCAGGTCTTGTAGAGACTATAACTGAATCTGGGATAACTTGCCTGTTTGCACGGCAGAGATATTCTTATAGAATACCAGTTAATTGCGTAAAGAATGTAGACTAGTATGTAGGCTGTGCTGGGGGTGTCTGTGTTTCTGGCTTAGTCGTCATATTTAATCAAGAAGTTGAAGAGCCTTTTCAGAACGCTAGACAAATACCAGTGCTCCTCGTAAGATATTTATCGGACTTCTGTCCGGTTTTTCTTACTCATTGTTGCTGGTGTCTGTCTGGAACAAAGTTGCAAACTATTCCAGGTAGCTTTAAGTCTCTAAAAGCCAATAAGCGGAAAACTCGTCGTTTCAACTTTGTACTGCGTTCGGTACAAAGTTGACCCTAGTCCGAGAAACAATAAAAATATTCTAGAGATCTCATTTCACATGCAATATCCTGTAGCCTGTAGCACATGTGTTCTCGGATGTCATAATCATTTAAATGTATTTCGAGATTATTGCTTTCCCATTCGCTCTAGTTTCGTACGTTCTCGACGTTTTCACTAAAACACAAAAAATTATCATAATTTATTCACTCAGAATAAACATAGAATGTCCAAGAGTCCAAGCGCAACTGAAGTACGACCAGAGATACGTTTGACTGAGTTAAAATATTCTTTTATAACCGTTGAAGTCGCGGTATGACGACTAAACGCTAACTGTATTCTGATTTACAGCGACAAAGTATCGCCCGCATACGAAACCGGCTTTATGACATAATCTGATTAGTCAACAAGTAGACAACGGAGTGAATTGAGTAATCCTAAGCGGTTCTTTTGTAGTTTGTGGTCCCATTAAAGCTCGTTGTGCCTGTTTTGTGTCTGAAGCTTGGGCTTTATGAAATTGTATTTATGTGACTCTGGATGCATAATATTATTATTATATTAAGTGCTAGTATCTTGCATATAATCGATTAAAATATTCACTGGCAACATGACCAGGAAAGTTTCCTAAGTTCTCGAATCGATTACATAGTTGGGAGTTCACCCCTCTATAATGTGACATGGATGGGTTTCGTCGTCGTGACTTATCCGTATCCCTCGTCACAACTCTGCTCATATTATTCTGATAAGTTTATTTGCCGGAGTCCTTGCAATTTTAATAAAAGATGCTGGCACTGGCACAGCTTCATTGCAATGCAACGTCTAGTCGAAATGAATTATTCTCTTAACTGGAGCAGGCGAGGCGCCAGCATTATCGCACAATACCGTCAGCTTTCAGAATATTCAATTAGTTAATAGTCCTTTATCTAATCTATCTATTATCCAATTAAAGGAACATAGTGCGGGCACTCTCAATTAACGATTCTGTTGAGTGGCATTCACTGAGTTCGTAATAGAATTTATTTATAACCTCAGTTTGGGTATGGCCAGAGATGTTTGAAATGTTTCTTGGAATTCAAACTCTTTAACCATATGCGACTTCTAATTATACCAAGAATTTGCCTTATATGAATGAGGCTTGCAATTTTGTCTTACTTACGTTAACTTCCTTTCCAGAGTTATTGGGCGATTTAGTCACTGATTTACAAGCTCAATACGACATATTATCTTAGTTTCAATATTTTCAACTCGTTAAGAAGACTGAAATAGGCATCAATTTAAAACCTGATCCACGTAAATCGTCATTGATAGAGCTAACTTTTAATATTAATGTTTGGCTAGCAGGATCTCTCGGTTCGATTACGGACTAATCAATTTAAAACCAACTTAAAATTAGATCAACAGAATATCACGATATGAATAGCTCAAATGCAAACAGAGTTTATAGATAGTAGCAGTTCTTGATGGCGGACATGAAAGGAAAAGGATAAAGTATACCATCAAATTTTATTCCACCTTTACTTGCATTACACTGTTCGGTTTCCGTTGTTTAAAATGTTTCCTTCATTCTATTAATTGGTCTATTATTGTAAACATTACTTCAAGCCTGTAATCAAAGGATTTCCGGTTACAATCTTGTAATTACATTTTATATCTGGACGTTTTGGCAATGGAAACTTGCGCGAATTATAAAATAAAAACTTCGCAAAAGCAGCAAAGCGACTGCTTTTTGCTTTGTGACAGATTTCACAAAACTCGTTGAAACTGCCACGCTTATAATGAAAGTAGGGGCCGCTCCCGTTTGAAATTTCATATTTTCATCCTGTCAGTCCGGTGCAACTTTTAAATTGGCGCTTTTCGATCTCCCCGGAGTGTGGTGCCCGGATCGCGTTCCATCTCGTTTGCAGCCCTTTTTCGGCCATTCAACTTGTATCCTGTAATTGGAGACCAGTTTGAAGGACCTCGCGTGTCCGAATGGAACTTTGAGATCGAGGGAAATTACGTGAATGAAAATGAAAATGGACGGCTCGCGATAAATTGGACGGGTATATGCTTATTTTGAAATTGAATGCGTTTTTAATTAGAACGTGGGTTTGGGGATGCAATGTGGTATGTATTCGACAAGTTGTTTAATTTAATGGATATTTCTTATCAATTCGACGGTAACTTATTAATCATAACGGTGGTGCCGTTAATGATTATAATTTAAAACCGATATAGAATGTTTGCATATAAAATCACGTAAAGTATTTTAACTAATTAATTAGGTGTTTTTATTTTTTATCCAATTAGCATGATAAATATGACCATAGATAAATGTATGTATAACTCTTTATATAATAAATAATGCTTTGTAGTTTTTAACTTTTATTTTATTGCACAACATACATCAGGTTTTTTCTTACCATAAAATGCTGATCTACGTTACCTATTGTTATGTTCTTTCATACTGTTAACTTGAAAATATAGTAAACATTATCATTTTCCTAAAAGGTCAATGACACCAAAAACCATTTCGTATGACAGTTAATTTATCATCAATTGTTTTAAATTAGGAATATTTAGGACACATTAAGTGATACATCATTTCAATTGTAAATAAAGAAATGTATGGTGTTTTGGAAAACGATTGACTTCGTTATATTTAGATACATAGCAAATATTAGTACCTATTGCGAAAAACAACAGATTTGCATAAAATATTTCATGTATTGTATTGTACCAATCAGTTTAGCATATTCGAAACTAAGCGGTCAGGAAAAGAACGATGGGTATCTGTTTCTCCAAATCATAGTAGTTAAATATTAGACTATCTCAGTCTATTTCATGAATGGAAGGCGAGTGCTTCACCAGACTTTACTCTTATCATTTTTCCCCTGAACTCTTCAAAGCTTTTCCACCAACTTCATGAAAAGTCTGCTGGTGCTGGAGCTGAAAAAAAATCGTAGGAATAGATTTCTGAACACCAAAATTCGCCTGAAACTTGTCGTTATTACCTTCTTTGTTCTAAAGATGTTCATTCACATTCAATCGTGCCTCATAATGCACCGCAAATGGCCGAGTATGTTGAGACCGGCAGCGATTACCCTTCAAGTACATCGTGGAGACGTGGGAAACAACTGAGCATCGGATGTGAAGCGTGTCATAACTGACAAGCACGGATTCAAGAGAAATAAATGTTTGAACCAGAAACATTCCGGTAGTACACAGTTTTTTTTTTCTATGTGATGATTCACATCCAGCCAGTACTTATTGAGTTCGAGGTTTAAAAAATAGGTGTCAAAGATTCTTAATGATACTGGCTGTCTTCAAGATAATAGGTAGAACGTCTATATAGAGTTTTTCAATATTGAATGCCTGAGTTTTGTGATCGAGAGTTCTGTCGCACGTGCTAAATGACGCGCAACCTTGCTCTCCCCTCGTCCTATGGGAACCGGTCGGGCCGGTGCGAACCAGAATATTGCATGTATACTACCAATGTCTAGCCGATCGAGACCTCTTCGTCCTCAACCTTATTTCTCACCGACGGGTCACCAGTTCGCAATACTGTAAACAACAAATGCAGCTCTGTGCTGAAAATTGCTGTTCTTTATTTAAATACGATTTAAAAATAAACGCGCGCTGTGCCGTCGCGTTGTGATAGATCTGCAGAATTCGCTGTAAATGGTGGCTGAATGCGGTCTGTTCTTACTTTCTTACATAATTACATGGCAATATGTGTGCTATGGTTCTGTGTTGTGTAACAAACAATGATAGATTACTTCAGGGTAATCGATGCTAGAATTAAAATTAAAATCTGTTTATTCAGCATTAATAAAGACTTTTTGTTTATGTCACATGAAATTGATTGCTTCACGATAATTAGTTTTCAAAATACGACTTAACATTCCACAGGAATTTTGAAATTATAGAACGTTAACATAGTGTTCTTTTTTCAACTGTCAGTTATTTCGACTTATTGGGTTTGACCACTCAGCCCTCGATATAAATAACGGCATAAGTATTGAATTGTATTTTACCGTACGGCAGTCAGGAATTATGATTGGCATTTCTTCACTATTACCGGTTCCTTATTAGTTATCAACACGAGAAACGGAGACACGTAATCAGTTTATTATGCTTTCTAAATTTACTTAACTTATAATGATTACATCCGTTATTTAATGACATTGTGTCACATTATATGACACTCTTTATGTCAATATAATTTCATTTGATTGCTTCCTTAAAATTTACGCCGTCTTTACCTTTTACATTTTCAGTTATTTGTAACTTAGTAAATAGCTGTGATCAACAAGAAGTTTTAACAGTTTCACAGTTTATCTCATTCACAACTTCACCCACGCTGTGTTTCTTTAGAACAACCCGAGCTAGGAGTAATTGCTGTTCTGCCCCAATTCCCGGTGCTGTGATCGCGCCCGCTCACCGGAGTGACCTGTTTCCCGCTTGCAAATGCAGTTTTCCAGATAGCTCGAGTGCAGCGACCATTGTTTTGGAGCGAGCTGTTTCAATAAAAAAAACATTTCATGTAGACCCGAATCAACACCGGGGTCTGGCCAAGCAACAAAAAAAAAATATTACATTTAGAATAAAACTAGCTGTAATACGAGTATGCAGAGGAATTGTCATAAAAAAGAGGTGTTAATTTGTGCAGTTTTACTTTATGAAGTGAAAACTTATTTAGCGGCGCTGAGTACTTTTTGGGATGGGTAAAAAATATTAAACTCGCGTCAGATTCTGACAGTTTTTTTTTTCTGTGTAAATGTGTACTGAACTCAATCTATCCAAATAGTCTTTAGTTTACTTACTTTACGATTGATTAGTTCCTGTGTATAGAGTGACTCATATTTGGTGGTGGTAGATTACTAATTTGATGGATATTTAGTACCGTAATGACTGTATTATGATTATGACACTATTTGTTATCATAAAATCAAACATACGAGCAAGTTACATCAACTTTTGTAATGGGAACCGCTGAGAAGTTTGCATGTGAACGTGTGATAAAAAATGTAGGATTGATTATAAGATACGAAATAAAGAAGATTAATAATTCATCATGACTCTCAACACTCATTGCGACCTAGATTCTCGCTATTAGTAAACATGACCTGCTAAAGCCAATCTATTTATAATTCTATTTACTTCGAATACCTAAATTAAAAGCGAAAAATTTGGCCTCGAAACATTTCAAGAAATCTAATTTGAAACTGAGGCACGTTGCGTTGGAAATTCCCTAAGTTCTTTTTGAAAAGAAAATTAAGTTAGCAACGGAATTACTCAATTCATTTTATGGAAGCATCTTTGGTTTTATCAGAGGAATATTAAAGTCTGTTATAAAGTAAATTAATACAGATTTCTCGAACATTAGTTGAGCTTCCGTCAAATTTGGCGGCAAATTAAGGCCTCGTCCGACTCGCCTACTGACCTGCGTTTATGCAAACATCAGAGAGTGCTAACAAGTGGTCAAATAACGAGTTCAGTGTGTTGGTTGACCACGGCCCTGCTTACTGAACAAATAACACAGTCGAGTTGCTTCGTTACCTGCCGAAGTTAGATAAAATTCCCGTAAAAGGTAAATGTGTGTGGGGTTCCGAAACTTCGTTTTTGCTTGCCCCATTCCGTGCGACCTGATTTTCTGCTAGGGTAACCAAGAGATTTACATTGAGCTTACAGAATAAGGCTGCTTTATGTTTTATACTTGGAAGTTCTCCGTCTAGATCTCAGGATCTGCTTTTACAAGCATGATGATTTTCTGTCTCTTTCAAACTTACTTTTGAAAATGGCTGAGGTATTTTGACATTTTGCAAAAGCGAGCGCTTGTTTCCTCGCTACTGTTGTTAGTTATTCTTATAAAAAGACGGGTTCGCTATGAACATCTTTACAGTAAAGATAAATGATATTTTTGTACGAGCTAACTGTTCCGTAATTTAATTCATTAGCTTGTCCGAAAATACAATAAAACTATTTTTAGCTATATCCTGTACTCGTTGAATCCTCCTCATTGTCCTGGTTTTCCTCATTACCTCATTCCTAGTAGCTCATATATCCTAGTTGTTACTTACAGACGTTTGTCAACAACATAGAGTCCGTTTTTCACTGTCTCACACAAGGTAGTACGGTTTCGCCATTTCCCGCCTCCGCAAAATTAGCGCTCCCTTGAGAGCTACGTGCTCTTGTTTCAACCCTATAAAGAGATGGTACGCGTACTTGGGTTCTTTTTCGTGGCTAATTAAAAATAATTGAACTTCCTTTTAGGTTCTTCAGTGTAGCGGAAACTGTGTTATGTAAAAACCAGAGCACGAAAATATGCATCGTCAAGTAGTAATCCTTTTCCTGAATCTTTCTAAATAATTATGAGAGTTTAAGTTTAGAGTCATTGAACTTTGCACAAGTTCAATTGTTTCGCTATGTTGAAACGCATTGAAATTATTTTATCCGTTAATGCTTGGATCGTCACGATTTATTAATACATTTACTCAATTGCAGACAAACTGCTTACTTAGCTAGATTTTACGAAAATAATTAGAAGCGTAAAATCGTACAGAAAATGGGAATGCCAAATTTAACCAGCAAGCCGAGACAATGGTAAATCGAATAATCACAGTTTGGTAACACTATTGTTCTTTGTTTCGACATTCGATAAGAAACAAAAGGCGAACAAAAAAAATTATAACACGGGTATCGACTTGATTCGTGACATAACTGCCATTCACCTATCTGACTTATATAAAGTATACCGCGTTCGGTACTAAATAATCGAATGTAAAACTATCCTATAGGTCAGCTGGTCATGTGTCGCACCTGTTTGCGATCTTGACTTTATTGTGACAAATTGCGTTCTCAAAATGTTCTCATATTTCGCTGCACTGTGTGCCAGCTGCTTCATATCATACCCGGACCGCCCGGTCGATACAAAATCGGCCTACTTTGCATACACCTGTTGTATACATAGACGATATGCTAGTATTCCGTGCAAACTTATATTTCATGAGAAACTTATGCAAAGTTACCAAATAGAACTAATGCAGAAATTCAATCTACGAAGTGTTTGCGAACGAACGAGTCAGTGCAAATATTATTCGTGTTGCGTTCCGAACTAGATTGGACAGACTGGCAACTTTTGAACAAGCATTCGAATATTTCTTTGCGGCAACAAATCCTTCGTTTCTAAATCGCATCTATTTGGATTTTTAACTCGTTTCTTATATTATAGCATGTAGTAGATGTTTATTTAGCATTTGCACTTCACATAACCAACGCTCTTGCGCTGTTAAATTCGAAGCTGCGGCCCTTTAGTGAGCAATTTATATTCAAATAGGTATGACTCGAGTCCGTAACCACGACTCGTACAACTATTTAGCTGGAAGCTTCGCCGAGAGATGGTGGTCTCATTAACATTTTTACAATGAAATTCTTTTCACTGTAGAACATGTCTTTCAATGGCTTCGAGTAAAAAGTCATTTATTCGTACTGCACTGTATTTCTTGCAATTTTCGGTTCCTTGTCTTTGTCTAACCATTATATGGACTCTGAAATAAATAATTATTGTATTATTATTTAAAATTAGAGACATTATTTTTTATTTTTCTTGTACTAAAGTTATCCTTGCGTCACCGATAAGCTGATTTAAATACAATAATGACTGTCAATAATGTTTTGTTAGTATTTGTTTATCTTTAAAACTTCGACCTTTTACTATCTGACGCATAAATGATGACTAATTCTTGCTTGAATTAGTGTTACCTAAAACAAAACATGTATCTTTCCTTTTGAGGATCAAATTCAAAAGTTAACACTCCGTTGGCTTTGCTTTGCCGTTCTTATTCGTTCAGTCGTTCATTGGCTTGACATACATTATTTTAACCCGTGGACTAAGTTCATGGTAATCTATGACGCATGCGTTGTTGCGTACATTACTCACGCGTTGGAATGGCATTATAAGATTCTACCTACTAGCTAAACCAGTATTCCAGGCCATTCCCGCCTTAGCTGTTGTTTGTAATTTCAGTATAGAAGAAGGGATCAAATTAAAATGGCCACGTGCTTAGATTAAATCTCAGTTGCGACCAACTCTACAAGATATTTGTAGCCCCTTGCTTTACCTTGTTTTAAAGGTATCGCGTTGATTACTACGGCTCTAGTATAGTTGGATAGATATACAACAGTTTATTACCGAAATAATACGGCGCTGGTGACAAATTAGCTACTCTTTGTTTGTTTGTAGTTCGTTCAGGAAGCTATGGCTTTTACAAAACACATGGTGAGAACCGTTTTCATATTTCTTTTTTTTGGTTTCTTGCTGTATTTTACGTCTGGCTGTGCCTGGCCTGAATGACAAATAGGGGTTGAATAAAAATAAAACTTCGCTCATATCTCAAATGTCCTGTTAAATTAAAGCTCCAACTCAAAATAATGAGACTTAAATTAAATATACTGGTGAAAAAGAAAATTCAAGCAGTGGATTAATTTATCGGTATGTTTATATCTTACACAACTCTACAAGTTTGTGTAACAAAGACCGCATTGTTCATGACATGATGTTCATAAACCAAATGTTGGAAACCAGACGCTGTGTGATAATGATAAACGAGACAGATTAAACAAATGTCCATCATAAGTCATTGACCCCTTAGAGTCGGATTCAGCTTTGCGTTTAAATTGTAACTTCGTTACACGTGCATTTTTGGCACGTTTCATGAACCATGCCTTGCCAAATCTGTTTTATTCTTTATGGACGCCATTTTTGCAGATACTGCTGAGCAAAACCTGTCTCTAGTTGAAATCAAAATTGGACAGAATTGAGGAAACCGATCACTTATACATGTTAACCCGTGTTATAAGTTTTAACATAACAAGTATAATAAATGAGCATTAACTTTTAGCAAAGAGAAACTTTTTTCCTAAAAAAATCTGAAGAAAAATGTTACACTTTCTACATCTGTCCTTTCTCTCCAACACGTTTATCTAGAAGTGTCGCGTTTTTTAATACGGTTTCCATTTTCCATAATCAACCTCGTGGCGATAAAACTTTTATAATCTTGAAATGTTGTGGGATTTCATAAGAAGTTCATTATATTAAGTAAATAAACCAATAATCTTCAAAGACTTCACGGAGTTCAATACGCCAAATGGATTACAGAGTTCTGACAGCCGTACAAAACAAATTCTTTTATGAACTCGCAAACAACATCATGATTATGGTTAGGGTTACATCCATTCGTTGTTACTTTGAGTCCTCTGTTCGCTTATTCTTGAATCACTTGGTTGGTTGACATGAAGTAATGCACCGATTTACTTCCACACGATGATGTTTACCAACATTTCCGTAGATGCGTCCATTCGAAGCATGAGTCACTAAGTTACTGTCGTGCAGTGTCAGGTCGTAATTTGGGTCTTGAGTAGCAAAGATGTCTTCCGCCAATGTGACCATACTACAATGCAACCAGTCGGCCACCAATTGCGTTCAAATTTTAATATTCAAACCGGTTAGCAACCCTAATCACACCGCAGACATGCGCTGACAGCCCTGAATTGCGATGCTATCTGACAGGTTTAGATCCGCTACCAAGATTTACTTGTTTGCTAACCGAGTCCGTATAAATCGGAAATAATCAGGTGTACCTCAAGGCTGATATTTAGGACGTATGTTATTCTGTCTGAACATTTAGTTGAAGTTTATTTGAACAGCTAATTAACTTGCGAGACTAATAAAGATTAGTCGGTTTCTTTTTAACTGATTTCAAAAAAGGATTAGGTGTCGTTTTTTCTTAATGATATACATATGGACATTTATGAACCATGTTGTAGTCGTTATTGTTTCCTTTTCACGCCTTTTCATTTTCTGGTGCTACTTTATCCTAAAACGTTTTCGGTTTATTATGCTGTGAACTGTGGTGACGCTATCGGTTATCACTACTAGTCATCAAAATTCTATATTTTACTAGTAAACAAGTACACATAACATTTAACTTAACGGTATCTTCGAATATTCGAGGTACGTTTTCTTAAATGATATTAAACCATGGTAGGTACCGAAATAAGTCATCACTACATCAGCTTTGCTTGAGATTGCTTACTATTGCTACAGCGCGGTGGAACGGTTCGACTCGTTATTTATATCGCCACGACTCTCCCGCGTTGAGATTTTGCGGCGTTTATGTTTAAAGGCGTAACAGGTTACAGGTTTACTGGCACGCTTTGATATTGGATTAGTTAATGTTCTGAAATAGCCTTGTTTAGGATGCAGTCTTACAAATTTAAAAAGTCATTAAGATAAGACTGATAATTATAACTTACTGTTTTCGATTGTCCGCTAAACGATCGATTACTGTACTGTGATACTTTAAACTGTGTCTTTAAAAATACCTAAAAGTCCGATTTATTTCTGATTCACTCGCTTTACGTGCCAGCTCCTATATTCCTTACATAATTGATCGATTATTCCTATCTCCCTTTCCCTTCGAAACGTAATATAATTCCGCAGTTTTCTTTTGTTTTCCTCATACATAACCGTGCAGTGCGTTAGCATTACCCCGGCATGTGGCTAAATCCCTCGCTTTGAACGAATTCAGTTTTCGTTGGTTGAATAAGAAGCAATTCATAAATAACGTGAACACCATAATTTACTGCATATGTTCACAAAATTACAAGACGTTGCTGTGCGCATTTAGAATAATGAATTGGCGTTACCGCGGTCGTACAAATTCTTACACGAATGAGTTGCTTTTGCTTTAAATACGTGCCGTCTTCTGTTTATTTTTACTTCTTATACATACATACTACATATCAAAATAGTAATTAATGGATAGTAAGTAAGTAAGTAAATGCTTTATTGTAAAAATATAAAGAAACATATACAATTCACAAAAAGAAATAACATGAATATATGCACAAAGGCGAACTTATCCCTATAAGGGATCTCTATTAGTGGACCTTTAGTTCCCACTAAACTAACCGGTCTTTTAAAGAGCGTAATCTTCCTATGATAATGGTGCAGACTTCACATTGTACACTACCCATCTTCTTTATCTTCTCTTTGATCTAGATCTCAGATTAAAGCAGTTTTTTATTTATTTCGAGTAACCTTGATGTGCGAGTCTAATCAGCCTTAAGCCGGTTATTTTCTTTTGTGCTAGAAAATGGTTCCGCGTTTCGCGTACGGGGTGGGACCTCACCTCAATGTTCACTATGTTGGATTGCTTCAATCATACTGATACTGATCAATCAAGGCCCTCTATCATCGTGATTCACGTCCGAGGCCGATGATTCTCCATGCTTCATTGATGATGCAACTGATTGGTTGCGTACTCTGCTAGTCGGTGAGAACAAGATTAACGAACAGACGGTTACGTTGAGGGCCTGTTTCATCCCTCTTGTGTTAAATTCTTAATGAATATAGCTTATGGTGACGCAGGTGACGTTCGATGATTAATTACATATTTTTGGGATATAGACCTCCATTGCCTTTCATTAGAATGAGCATTTTGGGATTACCATTACCATCGTCTGTATCCCGAAGATGTCTGATTTTGGATGAGTAACGTGTTTTGAACAATAGAAGAAAAAAATGTATTATTGGTTATATTTCCTCTTACCCTGTGAAGTTATCATCATCGTCATGTTTTAGACCGCCTATTGTCCGTCTACTTTTTCTTTTTATTTTTGTCATCTTATTGTACTGATTTGTGGTGTTCCATGAAGAATATTTGCATTAAAACGTTTTTTTTTTCAGAATGATCTTTTTTAATTCGTTTGAGAAGTACAGCTTTTTACTTGAGGGCACGCTAGGCTTTTCGATGAAATTTAAAGCATATATTTCTTTTTCAAAAGTAGCCGAGTCCAGAAGATTAATGTTTTATGTTTATGTCAGCAACAAGCGCTAGTGTGCTAAGTCCTCAGGTCATTGCTCCACCTGACCCTACTGTGTTAGCGCACAAATTGCTACTTGCGCCGTGGCCCACATTGCGCAGACCTGCGCTCGCGCCGTCTACAAACAGTCGATGATCCTTCGCTCGAGAGATAGTTACTAGGGTTGAAGGACACAGAATAATTCTTGCAGCATCGAAAACCACTTTAGTGTTCTATAAGTATCTACAAAACCATATTTTGTTAAAAAAGAGTATAATTGTAATTGTAATTAGTTTGCGGGTGGTAGGGCCTTGTGCAAGGTCCGTCCGGATCGCTACCACCATCTTACTCGCTAATCCTGTCGCTAAGTAGCAGTGCTTGCACTGCTGTGTTCCGGTGTGGAGATTAAGACAGCCGGGGAAATTACGGGCACAAGAGGCATTGCATCTTAGTCCTCTAGGTTGGCAACGCATCTGTAATCCCTCCGGGGTTGCGGGTGTCTATGGGCAGTGGTGATCTACTATCAGGTGACCCACTTGCTCGTTTGCCTTCCTATTCATATAAAAAAAAATGCATTTTAGTTGAGGTCTTATCGCCGTTTTTGTTTAAAGACTACAGTGCGCACGACGTAGTATAAAAACGCTAGAGAAGAGGACACTTAGGTCAAAACGAGATTTGTCAGTCAAAAGCAGCTTTTACAGGGGCCTTCCATCGTTCAATATTGTATCATCACAATAAGAAATATTTATTTTTAGCTGTCAATATATTTATATTAGTCTCACTTCACGATCAGCTGAAGTAGCACGCTGCAAACTGTTTCATTACGCTCCAATTATACTTCCTCAGAATCTTCGCGGCGATCCACGCATCCCGTTTGAATATTTGCGTCAATAGGCAATAAAACGGCAATAACACATTAACGCCAACCGTCATAAAGATACGCTCCAAATATCTTTTTACGGCGAATAAATTTTAACGCGCCGATAACGAGTGACAACCCTGGTGTGACAGGATGCGTCGGAGCCGGCAGTACGAGGGTAGAATATTACGAGTACCTACACTCCGCTTGGCCCTTCGACCGCGGAAACGTCTATTGTATATTGTACACTAAGTACATATAATACACCATAATAGAAAAATCTAGATTGTACAGTCAAGTGTAATAATATGTATTTAAGATTCAAAAATAAGTACCATACGCTCTTACGGCGTAATAAGGTAGGACATATTTTAGAGAAGTTCCTATCAATACTTATTTTTGCACTTGGCCGTACCTAGTATAGTGTTTATAGTTGGCACGGTCTGGTCTGTGCTTTAAACCCCGTCGGGGTTGATGGTATGTGACAGTTTGTGATATCGTAACTCTCAAATGGATTTAATTTTGACGCAGTTCTTTTTAATACTATTCATCTTCCTTGTATAACGAAATGTCGAATCCATCAGATTGCTAGAAGTGGGTCGTAATCGTAACTCACTTGCAAGATTTGATTACATACAAATAAGCAGACAACGACACAAAAAGACGTGGTAGCCTAGTGGTTTGCTTCGAATCCTGGGTTTCGCATCCAGTTTTTCGGAATTTATGTGCGAAATTACATTTGAAATTTGCCATGAGCTTTTCGGTGAAGGAACACATCGAGGTGAGGAAACCTGCACACATCTGCGAAGCAATTCAATGGTGTGTGTAAAGTTCCCAATCAGAACTGGGCCCGCGTGGGAACTATAGCCCAAACTCTCCAATAAATGGAGGAGGCCTATGCCATGAGGCACGCCGAATTACGCGATAATTTATTAAAAAAAAACAGACTGCACAATGTAATGAAATTGTAGCGAAACGGTATAAAAGGGGCTATTATAAACAGACACCGGGAAAAGTTAAAAGTAAATATAAAAACTCGTTATAAAAAGATGATCTGGCATGATCCTTTAAAAAGTTAATCCAAATCAGTTTAACATTAGACACAGACATTACAATTTGATTTTTTACAAAACATTCACATGAGAGTGCATATCAAGTTCACTCTACTTGGCCGTTTGATCACAAAAACTAGGCACTGATAAAAAAGTTGGTTGTAACCAGACACAGATTAACCCAAAATTATTATTTTTAGAACAAATTAAGATAGTAAAATCAAACCAGATAAGAGCGTGAAATGAATAAATCACCGTAGCAAGACAATCTCTTTAAGATAAGTGTCCCTTTACGATTACCCGGTACTTGCCGATTTCAATGAACTGATACTAAACTACATAGTTATTTGTACTTAAAAGGATTGAATTAGACAAAGGATAAAAACCCATAGGCTTACTAGGAAAACTCGAACTAAAATTAATAGTTTCGATTGCCTCGTTTCCTTGATTCCCTATTTGCCGTTCCGGTACTAAACCTAAGATTCTAATATTCCAATGTGTTACAAAATTTGTAATGGATAATGCCAATTAGCGTTAACAATACCCTCAAGTACGTCATGTTTACTAGTAATTTATGTACGTTTTACGTTCCACGTGCTCGCGGTCCAATGAAACAGCTTTGTTATTATTAGTTATGTCATGACGTTATGAGAAATAGATAACTACTAGTGAATTACACAGTAACCCCCTTCATAAACGCTCTATAGGCTTCTGCTAACTCAGCAATCGTTTGTCCTTATCTGTGAAAGGTAAATGTCAAAGTGACAGATAAGGACAAACGATTGCTAAGTTAGCTAGCAGAGGCTTACAGAGCGTTTATGAATAAGGAGGTTAGTCAGTAAACCTGCCTTCCGTTAGCTCTTCGTTTACCATTATTTACTATACTTACTTTCTTTCCTGTTATACAACTTCTTTACAAATATCTTTATTTGCTTACCTGCCACTTTTCAGATGCTTGAACGGTATTAATATCGATGAAGTTGCTTGGATTTCCTACGTAAAAGTCAAAAAGTAGAGCACAAGTTGTTGTAAGGTATCGCATTGTTTCTTAAAGTGGGGTCCATGGATCCAGAATCCGTAATAAGTATGCCAGGGGTCCGCAGCAACTCAGTTAACCCGTAACATTTTAAATAAAGTTTTTTTTATTACGTAAAAACACATAAATCACGTCTTTATCTTTTGCGGGGGAGACAGAGCCCAAAGGCTACGCTTAGCATGATTATGTGGGCGTATAGGTGGAAAGTGAAAGTCAAAATAGTAATGGGTTGCTAGCTGCATCGCCTATAACATGATTCCTAAGATTTTCGCCCATTCCCTCAAAGGGTATTTACCATCTGCGCGGGAAGAGAAGCAACTGGTATATCCTGTTTTTTCTTTGCTCCCAGACCAGCATAGAAGTCTTAAGTTTTATATTAAACTTTGTTTGGATTTCTTTTTATATTAAGCTTAGAATGGGGTCCACGTAATTTTTGAAATTGTGAAAGTGGTCCTGTAAGTTTAAGAACATTGAAACTGTAAATACCGGATCGGATGTTCTGATAAAGAAATCATTCAACCTGTTTCCTTAAACATCGACTAAATTAGATCTCGTCCATTTCCATATTGGCATATAGGTAAAACCGCTTCTACAACTTTTTGCGATTGAAATGAAATCAGTCGCAACTACACGTCTTAATTCCTCTAAATCTTTTCTAAATTCTTGAGCTACAACAAAACTTGATTGGCGTATATGTCAACTATTTGTCATTGCATCTCATTTGTTTGTGTAAAGAACGAAAGAGAAAGCACGAATATTGGACAAGTACTACGAAGTGAAATGTCACCCTGACATATACGAGGGCGGTTTGATAAGTCAGTGACTTTAAGTAAAAAAAAAAAACTTTTTCACAAGATTTTATTTTATTTTTCTACATAATCTCCTTTCAACTCGATGCATTTCGTCCAACGATGTTCCAGTTTTTGTAACCCCTCCAAAAAATATTTTTTGTAATACCCCGAAAAATATGCTTCAGTTTCAGCTATGACTTCCTCGTTTGATGAAAATCTTTTCCCACCGAGCCATTTCTTCATGTTAGGGTACAAGAAAAAATCACACGGTGCCAAATCTGGAGAATAGGGTGGGTGTGGCAGTATTTTATAACGCAATTCTACTAATTTGGCTGTTGCGACTGCCGACGAGTGTGCAGGTGCATTGTCGTGATGAAAAAGTATTTTCTTCTTTGCCAGATGTGGCCGTTTTTCAAAACTTCTGCGTTAAATTTTTCCAACAAAGCAGCATAATAAAGGCCACTTATTGTTTTACCTTTCTGTAAATAGTCGATAATGAATAACACCTTGGTTGTCCCAAAAAACAGTGGCCATTACCTTTCCTGCTGAATTAACGTTTTTGCTTTCTTAGGGGCCCGTTAGCTGGTAGAAGTCCACCGTTTTGACTGATTTTTCGTTTCTGGTGTATAATGCTGGATCCATGTTTCATCTACCGTCACGAATCGACGTAAAAATTCAGTAGGATTACGTTTAAATTTGGCTAAGCATTGCTCGGAAGTTGTTACGCGATGTCGTTTTTGATCAGCTGTGAGCAAACGCGGCACCCATCTTGCGGAAAGCTTTTTCATACTTAAAATGTTATGCAAGATATGAAAAACTCGTTCAGATGAAATGTGTACAGTCTCAGCTATCTCACGTATCTTCACTCGACGGTCATCTAAAACAATATCGTGGACTTTATTCACGATATCACCAGTAGTCACTTGAATCGGCCTTCCAGGGCGTTCTGCATCATTGGTGGTGATACGTCCAGAACCAAATTCCGTAAACCACTTGTGCACCATACCATGAGACGGAGCAGATTCCCCATAATATTTTTTAAGCCGGTCTTCAGTCTCTTTGATAGTTTTTTCACGTAAAAAGTAATGTTTAAATGGCACACGAAATTCACTTTTCACCATAATCAATGATTTTCCAATATCATCTGACATATGTCTCGATTTCTTTTTTTATTTTCCCAATATTAAAAAATAAATAAAAACAGCGAGCTACCAAAGAGTTAAGAATTAGAAATAAAAAGGTCATATGTGAAAAAGGTTGTTTTTTTTACTCGAAGTCACTGACTTATCAAACCGCCCTCGTATTTGCCGGTATGATGCCAATTCTATTGTATACTTCATTTTCGCCTCGCAGGAACGTACCTATTTACGAAATGGGATATTTTATTATTTTGTACAGATTTCGCTGTACTAAATTGCGTTTTTCAATATCGTCGTCCATGTAATAAATGATTTTATTTTATTTTAAGTTACTATGTATTACATAAAGCATAACATATATATAAGTTTAGTGCAAAGGTCCCCCTCAAGTGCCTCATCTACGTATTACGACACTAAGCATTATAAAAAAACATTATCTGGTAAAGGATGAAAATGTAAGATTTGATAAAGGGAAAGCGGAACCGAAAACGCCAAACGTAGTATACATATGCCCAGGTTATATGATGTTTACCATAAGTATAGTCACAGCAGCACTAAAAACTACCAATGGATTTAATAAAATTATTCATAGTTACAGACAGTACAAAAGAAGTCTAAACGTTCTTAAATACGAACAAAGAATTATTGTAAATCTAGTGAGTTTACCAAAGCCTAAAATACGATTACAGTTTTCTGTACTGAGTACCAACTCCTTAGGGACGCTGGGGCGTGCCCAAGTGTTTTTTCTCTTTAGGTCAACGCCACCACGAAACTTAATCTTATTCTGTATAGTTTCCTTGCGAAGTTTGCTCAAGTTTTAATATATTTTCCCTTTTGTCCACAGAGCCGTCGGTAAAACATGCCTGCTCATCAGTTATACGACAAATGCCTTCCCCGGAGAATACATCCCCACAGTGTTAGTAAAGTATACATTATTAAAACAGTGACTGAAAAATTTGTAGAAGTAAATGCTTTATCAAGTAAAGTTATACGAACAAGTATTAGATAAATGTACAAAGGCGAACTTATCCGTATAGGGTATCTCTAAAATTAACATCTAAAATGTGCGACGTCGTGTATCTTGACCCAGGACTCATTATTGATTGATCCGAACCTAAGAATAATCACACAGCCAAGGTGATGAGAGAATTGACCCATTGTTCTGATATTTATTTGTAATTAGCCTTATTAAATAAACGGTTAAACAATGAGTAACGAACGGAAAAGCATAACAACCCAATAACAAGTTTGAAGAAAAATAGATCTTTTGTGGTTTTTGTTCTAGTGACACAATTTGATTTGAAAAGATTTGATGCCAATTTGATGATCGTTCAAATGCCATAATTTTATGAATAGAATAAACTGATTTCTGAGCTCAGTTTCGCTATTTCATATTAGGAACCGCAATAAAAATCTCGCTTCAAATTCAGAATTTAAATATCGTCGATTTTATTAGATGTTTTGACGAGCGTATATGAAGAGTGATGAAATGAATGTGGATGAAGCGAGAAAGATTTATTAGGATTGTGGCAAGTAGAACAAAGTAGTCCCTGACAACCCCAATGAGAATGAGGTGTGACGGTATGTATGTTATTTAAAGTTACTAAGGTTCCAAGTGCAAAGCAAAACTTGTATGTACCCATTTATCAAACACATTGTTTCATTAAACAAGTACCCTGATAATTCCAGATTCGACAACTACTCAGCCAACGTGATGGTTGACGGGAAGCCTATCAACCTGGGACTATGGGATACAGCTGGTCAGGAGGACTACGACAGACTGCGACCTCTGTCCTACCCACAAACGGATGTGTTCCTTATATGCTTCTCGCTCGTCAACCCCGCCTCATTCGAGAACGTTCGTGCTAAGGTATATACCCTTACGTTACACTAATTTGGAAGTCGTGGGAGAGTTTGAATCATAACAACCATGCGCCATACCTCGGGACAGGTATCTGCCCTCAGGTGCCAGAAATCTGCCAGTGTTGTTGGATACCAATTTATCCTCTAGCAAGTATTACACTGGTGCTCGGGAGAATGAATGAGGAACCACTCTTTGTCTCAACTTCAGGAAGGAGACGAGACATTAGTCACTAAAATTCTTTTATCTTCAGCATCCATTGCCTTAAGCATGAATAAACCCAATAAAATGAGCTTGTAGTAAAAAAAAAATATGGAATTCAATTAAAACGTTTCGTTGTGGTTTACGCTGATTTAAAAAAAAAAACATTAAAGATATTATTACCTATAAGTTTGTTACAAGTACAATTATATTATGACTCGATACTTTTTCCTTATGGGTGATTCACAATCAACTGGAGTGAATTCGAATAAATGATGACTAATGACTCATAACAAATCAGCTGTTGATCTTTTAACAGTTCCAGTGAGGTTCCAGTGGCATATCTAATTATTTTTCATCACGGTCCCATTGTACTTCATTGTCTATTAATTTTAATTTAACTCGTATCAGAATGCACGCTATTAATCCCTGCACAGAATTAGCCCTGAGAATCCTGGGTGAAAACTGGAGATGCATTCTTAAGACAGCATGGCATGGTTTCGGTTACGGAGTTTTCTATCGCGGGGGTACCGAGCCGATGCGACATTAGTAACCTAGTTAATTATGCTGATGACTTCTTTAATAGCGAAGAGGGATGCTTATAGTTTTTGGTGATTAAACCCAGGAAAACCAAATACCCAATTACCCAAGTACTATACGAAGTACGTACAAAGGAAGCACGAAAAGCATGTTTTTGTTTGGGAGTCCCTAACCTCTGTGACGCATGGTGACGTCAGCTTCGTAATTTACGTATCCTACACAAATTTGATATTCACAAACCATCACCAAGTGTGTTAGTTGGCGTAGATGTCAATGCAGTGGCGTAGCTAGGTTACCAAGGGCCCTGGTGCAAATAAAAAAATGGGGCCCCACTACTATCTAAACTGGTTACGTTTTGATAATAATAGTTCGATCGAGATTTTCTGGTAAGGGTTCTAGGGCCCTCTGAGCTTAAGGGCCCCGGGGCTTTGCCCCACCTAGTCCCTAGGTAGCTACGCCACTGTGTCAATGGTACGGTAACGTAGTTGACGTTGCCATGGCGTCCCAATAGGCTTGGCATATTTATGTATGTTCAAATTTTACTAACGTCTTGAACTCCCTATTCCAGTGGTTCCCTGAGGTGAGGCATCACTGTCCGTCGACGCCCATCATTCTGGTCGGGACCAAGCTTGATCTCCGCGAAGACAAGGACACCATCGAGAAACTCAAGGACAAGAAGCTCGCCCCCATCACTTACCCACAGGTACAATTAATGTATTAGGTACCGTTTTTTGAAGGCCATGGGCTGTGCCGAGATGGTTGGGGCCCGGTCTTAAGGGATGGGGTCACAGGGGTAATCATCGTTTCATTGAACCTGAACACCAATCTAAGGCTATAGATAAAACCCGTACTCTGTTGTCCTGTTTCCACGTGGCTTAACTCTATAATTGTATCCCTCTCATATCTTTGGCTTCAGCTGTCAAGAAACTTGCAACTATCTGATTCACTGATATCGTCATTGCTATGCGCAGACCATAAAAAACTTAAGGTTCTCTACCAAAGAATACAGCAACAAACAGTTTCCATCAGCACAAGGGTGTCGAAATTATCTTGTTAAAGATGACAATTCTTATTCAATCGTGCCACATAATCATAATGCACTACAAACGACCGGGTAGTGCTATAGTAGACTATTGTGAGTGTAGTGACCTTAAAGCCCTTTATTATTTTATTTAGGTACCTATTTTGTTGATTGATAAAGTGACATAGACACTATGCACATGATGAAATTATAATGGTTACTGGTAGAACAGAGAGTCCGAAAAACATCAAGGAAACACGAATGAGTTTTGCAGTAAATGAGGCGTTTAGCTCTACAATACCATATTATGTGTTCATAGAATTCTCGGAAAGTATTGAAACATCAAACAAAATCACGGTTTCGCCAACCCTTAGCCCTCTCGTTCCCACAAAAGAAACTAGTTCTTGGGACACGGCCTACGCCCGCTTTCCCGCTTAGAATCCTAAAACCAGCGCCAGAAAATCACAACTGGACATCAAAACTGTAGGTTACATTAATCTTGCTTCTAGGAGGTGGTGGTGAAAAGGTAGAAACATGATACTTTATACATTAATAATGACCAGGGTCTTAGTATGGCGAAGGAGATCAACGCTGTGAAGTACCTCGAGTGCAGTGCGCTCACGCAGAAGGGGCTCAAGACAGTGTTCGATGAGGCGATCCGCGCCGTGCTGTGCCCCGTGCCGCCGGTCAAGAGGAAGCGTGCGTGCCAGCTGCTGTAAGGCCGGCGCTCCAGGTAAACACATCACTTCACCTCTCTTCACTATCACTATCACTACATAGTATAAAATAAAGTCGCTTTCTCTGTCCCTGTGTCCCTATGTCCCTATGTATGCTTATATCTTCAAAACCACACAACGGATTTTGATGCGGTTTTTTTTAATAGATAGAGTGATTCAAGAGGAAGGTTTATGTGTATAATACATGCATAATATACCGTGCGAAGCCGGGGCGGGTCGCTAGTCTTCTATATCTTAATATACAACAAATAACATGTGGTCCTTTTTAGGGCTTTTTCTTAATATCCTGATACGACACAACGTCTACTTTCTCATTCACCTGGTCCATAAATGTTTTTCTTGGCTTACTCCCACATAAAAGAGTCCGTAGGAAACAGAAGAAAGAGGAACTAAACGTTCACAAATAAATTTGTTGCTATAGAAAGTGGCGTCCGCATTTAATTTCTGCTATTTTTGTGGATGTATTTGGCAAACGCTGTGTTTCCGTTTTATAATGTATAAAAAAAAGTTTCGACCCTTGGACCTAAAAAGCCGAAATTATGTTTGGTCGTTGCTTTTATGGCATAGAAAAGGAGTATAAAATAAGTATTTTGCAATGCCTCCGGGTTAGAAAGTTAGTCAACGAAAACGAAATCTTCATCAGAAGCAAAAAAACGAAACCTAATCTTTATAATCCCGTCTAAACTAGTTGAAATGCGGGCAAATAATTATGTATGTCATATCAGTGATGCAATTCTTTTTACCTACTTAAGTTTTGTGCCTACTTAAGCCGCGTGCTTACCTTTAAAACACTTCAATAAATTACAAGTATTTGTGCAGCATTAATGTGTTATTTTTTTTTTACGTTACAGGTTTACATAGACCGAGGTGTAAGCCGGTTTGCAGACAGCGTAGCTTTCTTACTAGCGCGGTGACGGGTCGCCTCGCGTGACAGTGTGCTGTAAAGAACGTACTGCTATATGCATACATAGATGTTAATTTACTGTTAATACGCATTAATAATGTAACGTGGGTCGGTGTGTGTGATCCGTATACTATGTAAACGGTTTTTTATAAATTCGGAAAGTCACTGGTCTCTTTAATTAAAGAACGGTCAACGCAACTCACAATTTGGGTGCTTTTCTATTAACGCGTCCTTTCTCTATTATAATTACATTCCTACTGTTAGCAACCTTCTTTGGTACAAATTGTTTAACACATGAATTTACGTTTGATGATGGAATTGTTGAAATTTTTGTTAGCCAGAGATTATATTTTTCGATTTGATGGTTTTTTTTTTGTTCACACCTGTGTTTCAGTGTAGTGTCTATAAGTACAGTATTAGTTAAGGTGTTAACATTTGTATTCATTGTGTATTAAATTAGCTAAAAATTAATCGAATGACTTCCATTAAAGCTGAGCTAACTTGTGGCTATCTACTAACGCGTTCACGGTAAGCCTCTGTAGGAAATGGTCTGATATGCAGCAGAGTTGTATACGTGACGATTCGGTACCATAGGTAACAATGATTTACACGTTAAACTTTTCCCGTCTCACTCACACCCGTCACGTGTGATAAAGAGGTGAGTCAATAGAACTGAAGTTAGCTGGAAGTCAATTTGCGTCGTTTGGAAGCACCCGCGATGAGTGACTAATACGTTAGATACATATCGTTGGAACTGTGTAGCTGTATAACGTTCCACTGACGCCATATTGGAATTAAATTGTATTTTGAATATCGAGGAATATTAGGCAAAAGTAAAATGCTAGAATTTAGACAATGTTTCACTTGTCAGGTGCAATAAGGGTTTGAATGTCCTATTAAGGACAAAGGTTCAGCTTGATTCTTAAGGTTGAACCCATTGAAAAACCCATTACATTATGACATTTATAAAAAAAACTCCAATGTGCAGCAATTTAATTCATTGAAACGAAATCGAATCATTTGAAATTTTGTCTCGTTAGGTACCTAGAACTTTTTTAACCGCTTTTAAAACAGGAGGTTCTTTTTTTTCTTTTTAACACTTGAACTTATGATAAGTTGAATGTCAGCCTTGAAACGTCGAAGAATCGAGGCGAGAGCAATTGATAAACTATCATAAAGATTTACGAGTTTTCTTTTGATAAGGCGTCAAGTGGGACAGGTCTTGTAGCGATGGCGGCGGTTTGTATGATAGGCATGTTATAAAGGTCACCATTCTTTGTAAACAATTTTATTATTCTACTAGAAAATACCAGGAACACAAAACATTTATCTCTTTCTAATAGAAAGGGATATGTGCTTTATGTTCACGTCAGAAACACGGATATGATTTCACAGTCGAAGTTTAAAGCTTGTTTAAATGTATCTGTATTTTTTTTTTAATGTTGAGTTTTAATTGTTTTCTTTGAAACATTTAATGATCTTTTGTGTAGAAGTAAGATTGTTACATGCCTAAGATATAAATTGTCGGCAATATTTTCATTACGTGCTATGGAATGTCGCTTCAAAGCATCGCACAAATATGTTAGCGTTCAACATACAGTACGGACGCCCAAATGCGGTCAGTCTAAGGTCGATATGACACTATCATTTAGTATTATTTGTACTCTCTAAAAGGACCATGTAATAAAATACCAATTTTCAATATTCCGTCAGGTAATAACGAAATGATAGTGCTATGTTGAAATACCGGGGGTTTTTATTTCGAAGGTTGAAAAAGTAAACTTAGTGGTTGAAGAGAGCTTTCGTAGCGAGCGTTTAGAGTGAGCAGACAAATGTTTGCGGTTGACTGCTTCAAACACGGTGAGATGTTAGTTAATTTTAAAGTAATATGTTCAAGTATATTGCCTTAATTAGGTGAAAATTATGACGTGGAAAAGCGTTAAGTAGACTATTTCTCCTTTTTATATATAAAAAGCCCCCGGGGACGTTCACTGCAATGGGATCCCGGATTTAGGCTTTAATTGACATAATTTTATAGATACACATTTCGAATTTCTATATTAATTCACATTATTTTAATCCACTAGACAACGTACCTGCTGTAGTTGCATTGCGACCTGCAATAACATTGTATAGAAATAAGTTTTTACCATCATCTTTTATTAGGAATTACCGGCACGAAATGCAGCGGAAATCGTTGCAATGGTCACATATTTAAGCGTGTCGTGCTCCTGGCTCCATGCGTTTGTATTGTCCGCTCGTTGCTTCGCTTATTTTGTGCATCAAGGTCGTAGTTACCGATCACAATTTCGCATGCTGTCATTTCCAACTAAGTGGGCAATAATATTAATTACTGCCTGAATCCGCTCCGAAAACTAATTAAGTAACATTAAGGCGTTTATGGTGTGCAATTGTTAATGCTTATTAACAAAAACTTTTTTTATAACGCTTAAATCAAAGTCCGATGCAAGCACCAACAATTGCACAAAACAAAATGCATTATAGCTGTAAGATTTTAATGTATTGTTCAGATGCAAATATTTAGAAGGAACAGCGTGTAAATATCGTAATTTAGTATGAACTAAAAAATTTTTAGCGAACGCACTGAGGTGACGCATTTTTATAATATTATTACGATTGTGTAGGATCATTTTTAGATGGGCTTTGAACGCATTTTTTATGTAATATTAAGTAATTTAAAATTAAGGAGACCTGCAGTTAGTATTTGCTTTATTTAGTAATTGTAAAGTATAATTTGGACTCTTGTAACGCTTATACGTTTAATGTAATTACGTTATTCTTTATACCGTATCAATGTTACATCCTAGATCGTTATGAAGCAGAGCTGTCTCTTTTTCCTGGTTTCGAGAAAAGAGATAGCAGAATAACTTGAGCAAGAACTAACCTGTTTTGACCACGGCTAACAGATAGATCAATTACAACAATGGAAGTCTACAGTACGATAATTGTTATGCCTTTCTGGCCGTTCACTTTCCGATTGATGGTCGTGGAAGTTTTACTTTTATCGTTCAGTCAGCGATATCATAGCGGCGAGAGTGACCAAATATTATTAGTACAAGGCCCCTATACACTTATGGGTTTGAACTATAGATTTACTCTCTTATTCATAAACGTTTATTATGCTCTTGTTACTTTAACATTCGTTTTTACCTTTGTCATTTGCATTTGCCAAACTGAGACAAAACAATATTTCTTGTCACAGGTTTTGTATGAATATGGGAGTTAGAAATTCGCTATCGTAAGACAATGTCGGCTTGAAGTAACTGAGCTGATATCAATGAAGACAGCTGTTAGCGGGTGTGTAAGAAAGAAAAATCTTGTTTATTTGGGTGCGACCAAAGTATCGCCTCGGAATGGTTCACTTGACAATTCGTGTGCTGTATAGTAATCAAACGGAGGACGTGAATTATCAAGTCGTTCATTCCAGACCTGCATTGAGTCAGTCGCACATTGGTCGCACCTATTTATGAAATTGATATCGTATATTTGTCTCGCTCTAACATATGCGTAAACAAACTCTTTTTCTTCTCCATTACAGTCTTTACGGTAGCGTATTTTGAATCTGTGGTTTTTAACCTATAAATTGGCCGTTTTGTGACCATCTTGAATGGGCGGCAATTTCAAAGGTAAAGAGTAGTTGCCCTGGTGTTAAAATGTCACATGAAGCCGATAGAGTTCAGGTAACCACCGGAATTTATAGTTTCACGTTGATTTGTGATTGGTGTTAGGTATTGTTGTCATCGTTTAAAGTCCTACTAATGTTTAAATTAAATTTGTGTAACCCAGTCCATGTTAGTCGATGTATTCACTGTATCTCCAGCTTTTATTCGGATAACAGCTTATAATAATTATTTTTGTATACAAAATGAACTGTATGGAATAGGATTGTTTAGGCGTAATGCTGTCGAAGTAATTCTTCCAAATATTGTAAAGCCTCTGAATAATTCAAAATATATTTATATTAACTGTTCAGTTGTTTGTTTTATTGCATTTATGTGTGTTGCATGATTTCACTTCCATCATCTTCGTCTAATCCTAGTTATATCAAAACATTTGATTTTGTACCGAAACGTAACCATTTTTAAATAGATGTGTTTTTGTTTTCTCTGTGACGGCAAATATGACGTTACCTACCTACTACAGAGTTAAGGCACAGTATATATTATTAAACTGTTGAAGTTTTTTTAAATACCCTATTTTATTTATAAACGAGTTAATTTATTCTTTGCAATGGTGGGGTGAAAACGACTTTGTTTTATAATATGTAGTGATAGTGAAGCTACGACCAATTGCCAAGATTTCAAGGTTAACTGTACTGTCTATGTAGAGTTTGGCAACACTTGTTTACCTAGCGAATGTGACTTATCGCGCTTCTATTGTCTCTTTGTTCTGTGTTCTAGCCGCATTAGTGTCGCTATGCTTGGTTTTCATATCAGCTTGACAACGACCTTCAATATAACCCGAGTAGGCATGTATTGTCATTGATAAGAATAGCAAGTTTAAGCAGTTGCCATCTTTGATATCGTGAGTTTCTTATTTAATCTCTTAATTGATTATTTATGAAGTTTCGACAACTGTTCTTTAAAGAATGACTATTTGATTAAACAAACTAAAAAGACAGAGTATCCATGCTGGTCTGGGAGCAAAGAAAAAACATAGAATGTACCAGTTGCTTCTCTACCCGCGCAGATGATAAAAGCCCATTGAGGGAATGGGCGAAAATATTAGGAATCATGTTATAAGCGATGAGACTAGCAACCCATCACTATTTTGATTCCATTTTCCACCTATACGCCCACAATCTTGCTAAATGTGGCCTGTAGTTACCTTAGGCTCTGTCTACCCCGTAAGGGATAAATACGTGATTTGTGTATGTGTGTATGTAGGTATGTATTAAATTAGCACGCGAACTTTATGTAAGGTCCGTCCAAATTGCTAACGCCATCAGCTTCAGCCAGCAAGTTTTTGTAACCGCACTCCTACATCCTCTACTCCTATATGTTCAACTATATGTTCAACCAGTTGAGCATAAGAGTTCAAAATTCAATGAAGTCTTTGGACTGAAAATTCAATTTTATCAATCAAAACAAAATGAAATTTTATGCCAAAAATGCCTGACTTACATCATTCTGGAAAAGAGCTGATACTTTTCAAACTACTGAACCGATTTTTAGTAAACGTAGCTAAAAATCACCTCAAGGAAAGGCTTTCGAATGAAAAAACCGCATAGAAATCGGTCTAACCCCTTGAGTGCTACGATGCTACAGACAGCAGACATACCCACATACATACAGAGAGAGAAAGAGAGAGATCGATGTCAAACTTATAATACCCCTTTTTTGAAGAAAAAGAGATTCAAAGACTAACGGGAAGCTATATCTCCCTATCTCCCTCATGAGGTATTCCATCTTAGCCCCCTAGGCTAGGACCGACGCATCTGCAGTTCTCAAGTACCTATTGCAGGTGTTGGACATTGAAGAGTCGGAGCTAAGACCACTAACCTCCTTGGCTTCGGGCTACCTCCTCAACTTTTCATTTCCGCCGGTGGACTCGCCAAGAGTTCAAGAGGTCAAGAGTCGCCAACTACTTAAGTAGGTAGACTGCACCAGTAATGGACATGGACCCAATAATGGAAAATAACTCTTATTTAAAAGACGCTAAGGCATAGTCATGTATTTTACAACAGTAAATTTAAAACTGTGTCATCTTTAAATTAAGAATGAAGTGTCTATTACTGGTGCTTGTCAGCTTAAAAGTGTCCAACACTGGTGCCGTCACATACCTACATATCTATAATACAAATTTGACGTTGGTAAACCATCACCACTTGTGTTAGCTGCCGTATGTGTCAATAAATTTGGTTGGATACCGCTGGCGCCGTCGCCATGTTGTCCCTTTAGGCTAGGACCCTAATATAGATGGGTTGGGGGTTGCCGCATCACGTAACATGATTCCATATTTGTCTTAGAAATAAAACTTATTGACATAATTCAGGTCATTGACCTCAGCTTTCTGTAACAATAACTGGCACCTGCGACTGCCGCGACTTTGCTTTTCAGAAGAACGAATTAGTAACGAAGTAATTAACTATAAATAGTATGAATTTATGTATGCAAATACTTTATTGTCTAATTAACAAACATTACGGTCCATGTACAAAGGCGAGCTTATTTATTTAAGGAAACAACATAGGTTCTTACAGTACTTTATGGAATTGTTAATTAAAGCCCAAGTTCAATTTACCAGTGAAAACGCCATCGTCATTTCATTTGATAGTTTCCAAAATTAGCATGAATTTAACAAACGAACTTACATTTTTTTTTAAATAATTAACTATCGTGTTTATGTAATCTGTTATTACCTTCAGAGTAGTTTTGCAAAAATATCTTGTTCGAACAGATTTTTTTCTCTACTGTTTTAGTGACTTAGACAGAAGATTATCGTTATCGCCCTTTAGAAAAACTGGAACATTTAGTACTGTATGTAGGTAAAATTGCATGGGCATTGTCAAAATTGTACACAGTGATTGTATTGTACCAACTTCAAACTTTCCATACCTAATATAAAAGTATCAAGAAACAATAGAACGTCGAAATGGAAATACCTACCCTTTAAAATTAGGTAGGTACATCAAAAATGTACATTTCCGTTTCAATATCCACTCAATTTTGGTTTTAACTGCGTGGTAATTAAACCCTAATTTAAACTTCGTCTCCCATTAAGTCAACTTGGTCATTCCTAAGAAATCTCACAACGTAAATGACCAATGTTGATAAATATATACGTATTAATACGCACTTTGCTTGCGACCCACGTGCCATTCTAAGATGACCTTCGCTTAACAAGGCAATCAAGGGAACAGAGCTCTGTTTAAACTGGTCTTCAAACGTCAATGGCTCCGATCAAGATTGTCGTAACTACAAGAAATCGATAGAAGCATTAGCAACTGAATTACCAGTGCTGTAAAGTTGTAATTATAATACCATGGAGTGGTAAGTTAAGTTGTTTTATTTGGAATCAAACGTCGGTAGATAGCGTAGATTTTAAAATATCCGAAGTACGATCAGTCGTATGTGAAGCACTGCCAGTGAGTAGTCCACTACGAAATATTTTTTCGCGTAAATTTAGTATTTATTACGTGTGAATAAAGTTAAAAATCATGGCGAAAGTGTTGCTGAGCAGAGAACTACCGGACATCGAGGTCAGTAAAGATATGGCGGTCAGATAATTGTATTATTTTTCCGTGCAATAGTGCATGATCTAGCTTCCAATTTATCTGTTCCCATGTATAAATAGTTCGATTGTCCGAATTGGTAACTTAAGTAATTAACATGTCCGTTTAATTTATCATCTTAATTCTAATTATAATTAATGTGAATGTGAGTTTGTGTGTTACGAGTTCACGCGTGATCTACTCAACCGGTCGTAATAAAATTTGCTATGGACATAGTTTGAGACCTTGGAAAGGAAATGATGGTTTTCTTCCTGGAAAATTGGGGCGCACGATAAACGAATTATCCGCAGACGAAGTCGCGGGGAGAAGCTAGTCATTAATAATTTGTCGATTTCTTATTTAGACTTAGGTACACTAGAAGTTTGTACCTGTTTCTTAAAATGGCATTGTTATTTTTTTTAGTGTGCCCCAATTCGAAAACCATTTGGAGGAATACAATCAATTATCCGATTTATCTTGTCCGATTTCAAAAATGCTTTCAGATTGCAAATATTTTTGTAAATATACTTTTTATCTTTGTTTGACCTTAACGACCCAGTTTTTTGGCAGAATCGGGCATTAAATGTTTACCACAAAAATGAAAAAACAAAACAAAGTTTAGCTACGGTCACTGTCACATCTACGTCATAACATTAAATCCATTAAATGTTATACGATGCGGCCACGTTATCGGCCATCACAATTTTGATTCCCCTTTCCGCCTGAGTATACGCCCACAACCAAGCTAAACGTGGCCTTTAGGTCTTGTCAACTTAGGGTCTGTCTACCCCGTAAGGAATAAACTTGAATTATGTAGGGGAGACCGAGGCAAGTTGAGACAGAGGTGAGTTGATACAAAGCCTTTTTCTCTGCACTTATGACAGTTAGCGAGGTCACAACTTCACACAAACTGTGGAGTGTAGAAAGAGCAACGAATTAGCGAAGTTACCAGCCCGATAAACTGTCACAGTTCAGATAAATCGCCTTTGTATCAACTCACCTCTGTCTCAACTTGCCTCGGTCTCCCCTATCTATGTATGTACCTAACTATGTTGTATTGTTACTAAGTACTATGAAAAAGCTACGAGTATGTTTTATGATTCAATAATATCGGGTTATATCATTTGCCAACACGAGATCACATTATGAGGCAATATCGCATTGTTTACTTTAAATTATCAGTTATCTACGACTCTTAAAATTATCCGCGGAACGTGAGCAAATATGGGTGTGTTAAGTTTTAGATAAAGCTAATAAAAGATAAAAGATAATTTATTGCTACGCTACAACTGTTATAAGCAAGAACAACGAACTAAAAACGAATAGGTAGGTACAGTCAAGTGTAATAATATGTATCTAGACAAAGTTTCAAAAATAAGTACCATACGCACTTACGCCAGCGTAATAAGGTCGTGGGACATATTTTTGAGAAGTTCCTATCGATACTTATTTTTGCACTTGACCGTACCATTATTTAAAAAGTTGCGGCAAAGGGGATGTAGGTAGCCACTCAGCATTTGTTGTGAGTTAGGTCTCGGCATTAGGTAGGTACGTCAGCTGGCGAGAATAGTTACCCCCTCCCCCGTAATAGCGGTAGGGTACCTTTACCCCGGGGTAGGTACCTTTTCTCTGCAGTTGACCCCTGACCCGCGCATTAGACTATGTCCCCTCTGGGTTAACTCTCCGTACTTAGTGACTGAAATTTAGCTAAGCAAAAATTAAATAAATTCCAGAATCTTTTGAGGCTGAACCCGACGGTGAAACCGTACACCAACCTAGTACCGTCTGCGCAGACCAAGAAGAACAAGCAGCATTGGAAGCGAAATGCTGACAGGAAGTGTACTGTAAGTATAATCAAAATGAAGCCTTCAGGCTGGGTGGGCCGCCTATTAGTGGGAGTGATACATAACGCTACAGGCACAAGGATTTTGTGAGTTGAAATGAAACCTTTTAAAGCTTCCTCAATGCTACTGCTCGTAACTTGTTCTAAAAACCACATTGACTGCATAAAATACAGTTGAATACAGTTCCAGCTTCTATGGTGGTCTGGGAGCAAAGAAAAAACATAGAACGTATCTACAGATGTCGTGCAAAATCCTTTCCCATCGTATTTTCTCGGAAATGTTCGTATTTGTTTGGTATTTGTCATGCTACAGTCAGATTCATAGACACGTCCGCATCATTCGGAAGAACGTGTTCACCATGTGAAAGGATTATTCACGACGTCTGTACCTACCTGCTGATTCTCTTCTCGCGCATTCATGCAGATCGGAGAAGCCTGTCCGCGAGAGGATGGGCGACAATCTTAGGAAGCTCTTGGTATAGGCGACTTTCTGTTTCCCCTTTCCACCTTTACTCATGCTAAACGTGACCTTGTCACCCTAGGTTCTATCTTCCCCATAAGGGATAACGACGTGTTTAATATGCATGTAGTATATATGAATACAGTGGCGCAACTAAAAAGTTTGGGGCCGATGACGTAGTTCTCTCTCTGTATAAAGAAGTACATAATGTCCGTCCCTCATCTACAGTTCGGGGCCCGTGGCAGTTTGCCTGTTCAGCCACCCATAAGGTACGGTACAAGTTAAAAAAATTGAGCTTGGGTTTATCTATTTCATACTTCATTCAGCGACCACAGACCCAATCTTATCCTGAAGTGCACAAGGTCCATAGTTGGCAAAAAACGGCAAGTAATTGTGAACTTTCTCCAAACAGACCTGCCCAACGCTGGAGAAGAACTTTGACGACATAAAGCACACTACGCTGTCGGAACGCGGCGCGCTGAAGGAGGCGGCGCGATGCCTCAAATGCGCGGACGCACCTTGCCAGAAGAGCTGCCCCACGCAGATTGACGTCAAAAGCTTCATCTCCAGCATTTCTACTAAGGTAATCTATATAAATGTATGTGTTTGTAAAAGAGTACCTAACGTGACTGACTGACTGACAGACAACGCACAGCCTAAACCACTAAAACTACACATATTCCTTGAGTATCATAGATCTTTTAGGTATGGACATGATGATTAAAAATCCTCTTAATTTCACATTTCGATACCAACTTGCTCAAATTCCCTTCCAGAACTACTACGGTGCAGCCAAGGCGATCCTCTCTGATAACCCGTTGGGTCTCACGTGTGGCATGGTGTGCCCCACCAGCGACCTCTGTGTGGGCGGCTGCAACCTCCACGCGAGTGAGGAGGGCGCCATCAACATCGGAGGGTTGCAGCACTTCGCGGTCGACGTGAGTACATAAAGCCAAAACTAAAACCTTACTCTGCATGAAAATACTCGTAACCTACCAAGATTTGTAAGATGTCGAGGGTCACCAATGTGGGGCAGATCCTCCAGGTAGATGTTTTAATATAATAAGCGTTACTGTGCCCCTTTATATCACTAAATCGTCATACGAGACACCATTAAATCAGCTTTATAGACCTAAAATGTCACACTAGGTTGTCACTGAATGTAGATATAACTGCGCCAGATATTTTTTAATTTTTTCCGTATTGTTCATTGAAACGCCACTGTATTGTAACGGACCTTTACCACTCCTCAGATCTTTATGAAAATGGGTATACCGCAAACGCTAGACCCGAACACGAAGCCACTTCCTCGCGGTGGGCAGCAGAAGATAGCCCTGATCGGGGGAGGACCAGCTAGCATCAGCGCTGCCTGCTTCCTGGCGCGCCTGGGATACAAGGACCTGACTGTGTACGAGAAGGAAGCGTATCTGGGAGGATTGAGGTATAATTGGCTTGACTGCCATTTTGTGTGTCATATTCTTTTGGTGGCCCCCGTATTTCTAGGTAACGCCGTTTGTCCTTTTGTTGGAGAGTGGGGACGTCTTGAAGACAAATAACTATCTGCCACATCCATGACATAAGTTTGGTCTGCGTCAATGTCAAATGCAGACATTAGCTACAAATACAAATAAAATTGCCGATGGCTTCTGGTTGAATGGAAATAATAGTTACCCGTATAATACGCATACCGACTGATGTTGTATATCAAGTTATGCTGGTCTTATGGGAGGAACCTATTCGATAAATACCTGTGAAACAAACTTGTTCAGCCCTGAATCTGCGTTTTTTTACGCGGTTTTAATTAATTTTCTAAACGTTAGTGACTTCTTCCTGTCTTCTGTGTTGGCTAATTATGAGTTGAGAGTTTACTGCATGCAATAAAGACCCATGTTTAAAACTTCTTGTATAAAAACTAACTTTGCATTCACTAATCTTAATCTTAATCTAGGGGTCCTTGCGGATACACTTCGACCCATTCGTGGATCTTTTGTGTAATTGCACTCACTAAAGTAATTATGTCTATTTTTACCAGTTCTGCTGAAATCCCACAATACCGTCTCGGCTTCGACGTGGTGCAGTTCGAAGTTGACCTCGTCAAGAACCTAGGAGTCAAGTTTGTGACCGGCAGAAAACTGTCCACCAAGGATATCACTGTTGACGTAAGTTTGCGTCTTTGTGGTGTTACACAATACACTTGTTACTAGTAGAGTCATTCGGGTCAAGAGCACGCACTTTTTTTTTGATGGCCTCCCAGACCTATAAAGAATTATATAATTGGCATGTTATGATATTAAATCTGTAGAATATTCAATAAATTTTCACTATTTAAGAAAATTTTCCATCAAGATTAATTAGCTTTAGCCCTACATAGGCTTAACTGGAAACTTTTCCAATGCGTACTCTTGACCCGATGTGTGGGTAAAATTACGCAAGTCTTAGGGTAAAGTTACGCACGCGGGGTAAACGTACGCAGTCATTCGGGTCAAGAGCACGCATTTTTTTTTTGATGGCCTCCCAGACCCATAAAGAATTATATAATTGGCATGTTATGATATTAAATCTGTAGAATATTAAATAAATTTTCACTATTTAAGAAAATTTTCCATCAAGATTAATTAGTTTTAGCCCTACATAGGCTTAACTGAAAACTTTTCCAATGCGTACTCTTGACCCGATGTGTTCGCCTTCATTATTTGGTCATCTGAGATGAGGGTCCGCTGAGGGGCCTTCCTTATGTCATTTCTCGGCATTTTGGTGTATTTTGAAAGATTGAACAATTTTTGATATTTTTATTTCATTTGGGGTATAAGTACGCAACGGGGGTAACGTACGCGTGCGTACTATTAATCTCGTACTCTTACCCCAATCGGCAAATATACCAAATAATCAGTCACAACACACACGTTAAATACTTTTTACGAATATGATAAACTTACATAAAAACTACATTAAATGAACAATAGAAATATAGTATACTTACTGGCACAGAGCTATCTATTTAACTACAGCACACTTTTCCGTGGCTCAAAAATTAAACGAAATAAGCGTGCTACAAGTATTCGGCGACGTGTCGCGACCAGTACTTAGATTGCGTCGGCGCGGCCCGTGGCTCCTAAACGGCGACAGTAGCGCCACTCTGTTTTACAAACACAGACCTCGGCCCACCCACCCCTGTCGGAGATCAGACCACCGCGTACTTTTACCCACCGCGTGCTGTTACCCCGAATGACTCTACCTACTAGGGCCTTACCGTGTCGTCTTAATGCTATTCAATTCCGTTTCTTTTGCTGACTTTTTAGTATGGATCTGACAGTGATCGATCTAACTTTAGTTAGGAATTACATCGCATTAAGACGTGTTGGTAAGGCCCCTGGTACTGGTGGTATCCGAACACGCATATGCAATTGACAATACGGTCGTATTCAGATATTTTTGAGAACCCAGACAGCTTCGATGCGAGTGACTGTACAGGACTGTTATACAATCCCAGTAGAGCAGTATAGGCAATAAGTTGTATTGCGGAATGGAAATGAGACATACCTAAGCTACTACAGGTAAAATACTGACATGTCGTAACCGATATTAGTCTTATGAGCTAGCACACAGCTGGCAACACATATCTCGCAATCCATGCTGTTGCGAGAGTCTGTCGGCTTTGCTCATGATCACTTACCACTATTATTTATTTATTATTTATTTATTTATTTAGTCAATAAAAAATTACAGCATTACAGTCGAAACCAATGCGCTATAAAATTCAAAAACATAATAAATTTTATTTAGGCGACGAAACTTACTACAGTTATCTGCTGCTTAGTATTTTACTATAGTTATCTGCAGGCCCGTTCCTATTGTCAAACATTATTTCCATGATATCCTTATTTCGTACAACCGCATACCGCCTTCAGCAGTAAGTCAAAATAAGAGTTAATTTACTCCTTCTCAGGGTCTGCTCCAGAGCGGCCACGAAGCCGTGTTCCTCGGAATAGGGCTCCCAGAGCCAACAAGCGTGCCGATCTTCAAAGGACTGACTCCTGAAATGGGCTTCTACACCAGCAAGAGCTTCCTGCCACTCGTTTCTCAAGGGAGCAAGAAAGGTACGAGAGTAATGCTGATATACCTACTGTATTAGATTTGGGGCTAAAGTATTTTGGTAGTTTTCCAATTGCTGTTAAATCGATATTGTTAATAGGAGGTAAGTTTGTCATGTATACAAAAAGAAGATCGATGAAGACAACGGGGTAGATCCGGGCACTGCGCCGGTGACGTTAAGGCTTGTCTGTATCCGGTGTCGAACTGCCTATACCGAACGATAGAAAACAAAAGGCGCTAACTGTATCCAAGATGTCTTCTTGCGTAATCTTAAAAGTTTAATTGGCTTTCATGCTGCACCGGCAACTGAGCACCCGGTTGTAGTTAGGGCAATATTCTTATTCAATCTTTTTCTGAGTGGAATTGGGCACAATAGAGCTCTCTCTCCAGGCAGATGCCTATGCACAAAGTCCGGAGGAAGAGTGTTAGATGTTGTATTTATGCATCCGCGTTAAGAAACAAAACAGCACTAGTTACCCGTGCATTGTAGTAGCTATGTAGGCAATGACTACTTAGGTGGCTCTACGATAGCAATATCTGTAACATCTGCATCAAGAGCTGGGCGGCAAAAATTTCACAGTATAAGGCCTGCAGTTATTCGTAATTTTTATTTCGAATGCTACAGGAATGTGCGCGTGCAAGACCGCGTTACCAGAGCTCCATGGGAACGTGATAGTGCTGGGCGCAGGAGACACGGCCTTCGACTGCGCGACGTCGGCGCTCCGTTGCGGCGCTCGGCGCGTCTACGTAGTCTTCCGGAAGGGCTTCGGCAATATCCGGGCGGTGCCCGAAGAGGTGAGAACAGTGCAAACGCAGGTGTTAGGCGCCTATATTATTTTTTTTATTAAAAAATATTGGCTCTGTCTATAGGACAACTGTGCCAGTGTCAAAGTAAAAGACAGTTGTAAAACATCGGCCATTGTACGTTACACGCAAAAGACCCCCTCCTTGTCGGGCTCTTAGTCAACGGTCAATGATATCCCTCAGAATCTGTCGGGAAATCATTAACTGATGCCCAGGGTGTACCAAGTACCGCTCTTCCCCCTGGACGGATCCAAAAACCACCAGCAGCTCTTGATCACACGCGGAGGTACAATAGCCTGGCTCGCACCCCGGTGCCTTTATTTGTAAAACGTTACAAACTTTATACCTTCTTCGTCTTGCAACGGAGACCGAAAAACGGGAAAATTAGACAGCTGTCGGCGCGTGTCAAAGAAAAAGAAGCCTTTCAATAAATATCCCTGGGTTCCCAAAAATAGCCTCATCTATCTCGCCCTAACTTACGCGATTACATTCGCTCTTTCTCTTGCGTTATGCCTATTAATTATTATATTCTGCATTTTATTAATGGAAAAAGTATCATAAAATATGATTCATACTTTCACCTAGAGTCACCAGACCCGGTGTAAGAATAAGCCCCTATTGTCATTTTCTTTCAGCATTCTACCTATGTTAATTTTGTTTTTTCAGGTTGATTTAGCGAAAGAAGAAAAATGCGAGTTCATGCCATTTATGTCACCTCAAGAGGTCATCGTCAAGGATGGCAGGGTAAGGTCGCTGTTGCATAATTTAGAATACTCAGCAGAAGTCTTGCACGTTCCATAGATCTGTGTTTTTCTCTAATATAGGATTGAGTGTAAGGCCTGATGAGTGGACGCTCGAAGCGGAGCGTTCGGCGGGGCGGGCAGCGTGGCAGACGGCGGCAAACTACTCTGTGCAACGTGCACCCAGGACACCACTAGGAGTTTTATTTGTTTAACATGCACGCCGCACGCCCAATACGATCATCCGCTCAGGCCTTACCCTAACAGTAACTAACTAAGTGACATATACATCTATTTTAACTGTTAAAAGTCACAGAATTTCGTTCGATTATCCATGAAATCGCACGGCAATCTCACGATATAAATTGATCTTGATCATGCCTGAGTTATGGCGCCATGAGGAGACGAGGGCGCCAAATTTAGGGTGCGATCGGTGGAGGTAGGATGCTTCCCTTTTGGTTTTTTTAAGTGGGCGCCACAATATTCTTGCCCGGGGTGTCAGTGGTCGTAACGACAGCACTGATTTCGATTGCGCCGAGAGTTGGCTTTGCTCCATTACAGAGCACCCTAACTCGTAATAATTTTGCGAAAATTTAAACACAATCTCTATCCCCAATTTCAGCTTTCTATGTCCGGGGATTTACATAATTGATGTACCTGATTTGGCCTTTCGGGAAAGTACCTATGCGGCCATTATTTTGAATTACTAAATAATATTTTATACCTAACTTGCTTAGTCCGCGACTTCGTCTGCGTAGAATTTTTTATACATATAAACCTTCCTCTTGAATCACTCTATCTATTAAAAAAATCGCATCAAAATCCGTTGCGTAGTTTTAAAAATCTAAGCTCAGCATAGATAGGGAAGGACAGATAGACGGCGGAAAGCGAGTTTGTTTTATACTATGTACCTAGTGGTACAAAATTAGATAGGTTACGTTAGTTCTTCGCTGTCCGAAGGGCAAAATACCCAGAAAAAGGAGCAACGTCGAAACTCAAGGTCAACAAACTGTAGTTGGATCACGGGTAAGAAAGGGATGAAATGACATTTTGTCTCTGTTTCTAGGTGACTGGTCTTAAATTCTGCCGCACCGAGCAGCTGGACGACGGGGAGTGGATCGAAGATCACGAACAGGTTTTGCAGCTGAAGGCGAACTTCATCATCTCAGCATTTGGTTCCGGATTGTATGACAACGACGGTGAGATTGTTTTCTTTGCTGGACGATACACTCGTATAAGATAAGTAGTTACCTAAGTAGTAGCTTTCTGCAAGGTTCAACTAAAGAAATTGTTTATTGCTTATTACCCACAATGGATTAGAGGTTGTGAGAGTTACCTAATTCGTTTTAATTTTTTTGTTAATGAAATTATTTTATCGGTCCTTCGAACCGGATTAGTAGTAAACGAACTATGGCCATGTCAGTTCTCTAATGTTCTTCTTCGTCTTCACTATTCCCCACATGACTGATTTCTAAATTCCTAATAGGCAGCTAAGTAACTATTGCTGTTTAAAAAATATTTCACGCTAATTCAATATCCTGCCTGATGTTTATTTACCTTACCTACTGATCATGAAAAATACCGTTTACTCGTCTATTACAGTGAAAGAGGCAATGTCTGACGTGAAATTGAACCGCTGGGGTCTCCCAGAGATCGATAGCGCCACCATGCAGAGCGTGAGCAATCCCCAAGTGTTCGTGGGAGGTGACTTGGCGGGGGTCGCTGAGACGACCGTTGAGTCGGTCAACGATGGCAAGACTGCTGCGTGGTACATGCATTGTTATCTTCAGGTTAGTATGTTTTCGGTCATAATCACTCTTCTTCTTAAACTTAAGAGGCTCTTGTCGGTGGAGCAATTTCCATGTGCTCTTTTCCAGGGCCTTTTCTTTGACATCCTATCCTATCACTATCATCGTTGCAATCACTCAAACCGCAGTAGGCAGGCCTAGCGGTTCGCAGGACCAACGGCCGATGAAGCTAGAAGGTTCTCGAGAGGCGACCACATAACCGAAACGTAGGAAGGCCTCCATAACATGGCCAGATGACCTGGTGAAGGCCACGGGAACCCACCGGATAAGCGCCGCGCAAGACCGGTTTTTATGGCGGTGGACGTCTTTTGGCTGATGATGATAATGATCATAAATCGTAGTAGTATAATAAAATCTGCGATGGAAGCGAAGCCCTGGCGCACGTCTAAATAATGTCTATTTTTTATTTTTACTTTCCCAGGGCATACCCTTCACCGCTCCCGTAGAGCTGCCCAAGTTCCACTGCCCTATTGACGACGTTGACCTCTCAGTCGAAGTGTGCGGCATCAAGTTTGAGAACCCCTTCGGCTTGGCCAGCGCTCCCCCCACTACCAGCTCCGCTATGATCCGCAGAGCCTTCCAACAGGGATGGGGCTTTGTGGTCACCAAGACCTTTGGTTTAGATAAGGTAACCTCAACATCATCATTTCCACGGCTTAGTAAAGCGTCCGGCGAGGCGTGCACCGTCGCGGGTACCGGGAAAGGGCTCTGTGGGGCACGCAGTCAGAACACCAGCATGAGTTTCATTTGTTTAAGTGTAGCATGCACGCCCCACGACCAACTCGAACGTCCACTCGGGTTTTATATACCCTTAACCTTTTTAATGTAACCTGCCTCAATTTAACCTACCAGTGCGTTACAAGCGTCCCCACCCTTAATTTAATTTGCCTTAAAAACCGCCAATGCACTGCGGCCATCGCTGCGCTCTGATTGGTCGGCTAAAGGCGGCACTAGAGTTGGGCAAGCAGATATATATTACCTCTATTATCGATACCGATAGTCAATGCTAAGTTGTCGCGTGACTGTAATCATAATTTTAATAACTAAAATGCTTGGCTGTGTGTGCCTGTCATTGGGTTATCACTCTTTTGTTATGTTTAACACATTGATTATTTTTCAGTTTTATAGTGTTGCACCTGTCGAATCATAATAAATAAATAAATAAAATAAATATAAACGATTTGACCAAGTTCCATATTTACATTTCTTATGAATCGGATAGGTATAGGGCATGCCTTTATAATATACACTTTATGTACTTCTTTGTAACCCAATCTGGTCTAACATTTCTATCTTCATTAGGACCTGGTCACCAACGTGTCTCCGCGCATCGTCCGCGGCGTAACCTCCGGCGAGAACTACGGCCCAGGACAGGGCTGCTTCCTCAACATCGAGCTGATCTCCGAGAAGTGCGAAGCGTACTGGTGCCAAAGCATTAGGGAGCTCAAGAGGGATTTCCCGGAGAAAGTAAGTCACTCGCGATTTAATACATACTATAGCTATCTTCCATGCTGGTCTGGGAGAACAGACAGACGCGGCGGGGTCGCTAATCACAGCATGAGAAGCAGCTAAAGACAGCAGAGAAAAAAGTTGTCACAACCACTGACCATTCCGTGTATCCTATCAAGCCCATAGACGGTGTTTTATAATAAAACAAGTATTATTTTTCAGGTGATAATAGCATCGATAATGTGCTCTTACAATGAAGCAGACTGGACAGAGCTGGCTCAGAAGGCCGAGGCCGCTGGCTCAGACGCGCTAGAACTCAACCTCTCCTGCCCGCACGGCATGGGCGAGTCCGGGATGGGGCTCGCTTGTGGACAGGTAACTGTTGCACATAAGGACTGGCAGTTAACTTTGATTAATATGTCCTTAACTTCAAAATAGTACCTACCTTAGGTATGCCATGATAAAAATGTTAAGGCGCCACTTTACAATATTATACTACTCAGACGCCGGTCTGGATTGACGACCTTGATAATTCGAACGAATATTCGTACAACTAAGATCATGAATTCAGAGTCCGTACATTGGTTGCACCCATCGTAACTGTCAATGAATATAACGCTTGAACATACCATCAATCTCGTAAAATATGGTTTTTATTCTTTACTAGCCCAGGGATGGCGATCCAATGGCACGCGTGCCAATTATGGCACGCGACAACATAATTTGGGCATAATGTAGGTCAATTGTTAGTACTATTTTTAGGCTATGGGTCGTGGTCCACCTAATTTGGTCCACCCGGGAATAATGCTGCCATATTATTTCGAATCACTGATTATTATTTTAATACAAAAATAGGTAGGTTAGGTTAGTTAGGTATCTTCATTGGCCCGAAGGGCAAAACACCATGGAAAAGGGGCTCTACCCTTGGGCGGAGCTCCGTCGAAAACCAGGTGGACAAACGACCCGCTATTTTTGTCCATTAAATCACAAAGTAGAGGTTATTCACCAAAAAACGATCGCCACCTCTGGTCTAGCCTATTTCCGCAGCTTCGTCTCAGTGGAATGATAAAAACTTGATAGACCATTTTGTATAGATACATAACATCAAGCTCTATACATTTGGATGTTTCCTACAGGACCCCGTCCTAGTAAAGGGCATATCGCAATGGGTGAAGAAAGCCGTAAAAATCCCCGTCTTCATCAAACTCACTCCCAACATCACGGACATCGTCAGCATCGCTATGGCAGCTCACGAAGGTACGGCTCCAGAACCCTTAGTACCTAAGTTATTTCTAAGAAAACGTCTCCGACGCGTTCAAGTGTCAAATATTTACTAGGGCTAGTTAGTTTCCGTCATATGCCGCTAGTGGCGCTGCCAGTTTTCCCTTATTTTTGCCGTGATAACGTCTTATAAATCGATGAACGCCGGCTGCACTCACGAAAAAGCATGACTCATTGCGTTACGGTCCGCGTGACGTCAGAGCTAGCAGTTCGAATATGTTTATTTATGACGTTATCACGTAGAACTATCATCATCACTATTACTACATCACTATCACTATCACTACATAGTATAAAATAAAGTCGCTTTTTCTGTCCCCGTGTCCGTATGTATGCTTATATCTTCAAAACTACACAACGGATTTTGATGCGGTTTTTTTTTATTGATAGAGTGATTCAAGAGGAAGGTTTGTATGTATAATACATGCATAATATACCGTGCGAAGCCGGGGCGGGTCGCTAGTCGTTCATAAACGGACTTTGCATTTTTCTAGGTGGTGCCGATGGAGTATCAGCTATCAACACAGTTTCTGGTCTAATGTCTGTGAAAGCTGATTCTACGCCATGGCCCGCAGTAGGTAAGGCCGTCTTAATCTCTCAATGCTAGAGGCATTCACTGTATCTACGCTGAGGAGCCTGAAAACTCTAGTTTCGTGCATTGTAAATAATTTCATTTAGGTACCTACTGTAATCTAGACGCATTATAGCAACCGCACTTAATAGTAGCACCGCTTTTATAACAAACTTTTACGATCCTTAAATATAAGTAGGTACTCGGGGTACGACGAGACCTGGAAAACCAGCACTAAGAGGTACTTGCAGTCTTGAAAACAATCTTTCCCTCAGGTCGCGAAAAGCACACGACATATGGCGGTGTGTCAGGCAACGCGACGCGCCCAATGGGGCTTCGCGCCGTATCCGCCATAGGCAACAAGCTGCCCGGCTTCCCCATACTCGGCATCGGCGGCATCGACTCCGCTGACTCTGCACTGCAGTTCATACTGTGCGGCGCGCCCGTTGTGCAGGTACTTTTAAAACAAATTTATAAATTACCCACCAGCGCGTAGTTTTTTTTTTGATATCGATATTAGCGATTATCGATAAGTGACGGACCTCACTATTCTATTAGGTATAGAACGCTTTTTATAAGTCCGGCTGGGCTAAATTTTCCATTGAAACCTTGTTATTTCAGATTTGCAGTGCAGTCCAGAACCAAGATTTCACTGTGGTTGAAGACTATATCACCGGACTAAAGGCACTGCTCTACCTAAGGTCGATCGGCCTCAATGGATGGACGGGCCAGTCTCCACCCACCTTTAAACACCAGAAAGGAAAACCTGTGCAGACTCTATACGATGAGAATGGCAAGGTAAACCCCTGTTAAAGCTTTGCAGGGTGAATGCTATTTTAATTAGTTCTTCTATACTATACTAGATGTCGTTACTAACACTATAATTACGTTTTACCATAGACTAGCTACTATCCTTCATCTACCGATACCAAGTCTACCCCCAAATTCGAAGTTCGTGTCATGTCATCCCTCTCACTCTCCAATTAAACACTTACTCAGTGTGAGTGAGATAGCGCAATACCAAGTTCTACTTATATAACCGACACAAACTAATAATTCACTTGTCTTCATTCAGGTCTTAGCTAACTTTGGCCCCTACTTCAAGAAGCGCGAAGACATGCTTCACAAGATCAGGCTAAACTCAGACTTATTAGCCGACAATAAGGTGGATACTTACTTGGCGAACGGCACAGCCAACGGCCATTCTGCAATCCCAAAAATCAAGGATGTTGTTGGGGAGGCTCTACCCAGAATCGGCACTTACAAGCATTTGGACAATACGAAGCAAGTTGTAGCTCTGATTGATGATGTGAGTAATATCTGGTTCATTAGTTTTAGACGGGCCCGGCGTTTATCAGTAGAAAAAGCTTCGTTTTTTTCGAATTTATGGCTTGGGAGCAAAACTTTTAAGCCAAGTCTTTAAAAATCCACTAATGCTAGTATCATGTATTGTGCTATGCTAATTGATACTAGCATAGCTAAGGTATATTCGATTTTTAAGAGGTTGAGCATAGTCATAATAATGCTAAGTTTTTTATTATTATTAATCACTTTATTTTCAGGACATGTGCATAAACTGCGGCAAATGCTACATGGCCTGTGCAGACTCAGGATACCAGGCAATAGAGTGAGTACCTCATGTTATCAAAACTTCAATACCAAACTATTATCCAGACAGATAATAGTAAATAATTAAAATCTTTTTGTACAGCTTTGATCCTGACACCCACATACCTAAAGTGACCGACGACTGTACTGGATGCACGCTTTGTCTGTCTGTGTGCCCCATCATCGACTGTATCTCGTAAGTACCATTATTGGCAAAGACTATGACGTACGAGTACCTCTGTTGTCACATTTGTTCAACAACTGTTAATTATCTTTGTGTTAAATTCGATTTTCGAAGTTCGTTTCGTGCCGTTCCGCTCACACTTTAGTCATTTAATTTGAGAAAGAGACGGACGCTATAATACGAACTTCATAAATCGAATTTCGGAGTAGCCCTCTTGTTTTCCACCGGTGTTGCCTTGATTAGGTAGTGATTGGGAGTATTGCATGAAAATTGTGTAGTAAATCCCGTGATTGGGGAGATATTCGTTTTGAGAACATAAGCATCGTCTATAAATTAGCTACGTTTAAATCATTTAATTGTGCTGTATTTTCATTACAGAATGGTGCCAAAAACCATACCCCACATAATCAAGCGAGGGTTCCACACGCAAGTTCATCCAATATCACCTTTAGACGGAGTCTGCCAATGAAACACGACTTGTATAAAAGTATAAAAATATAATATGTAAAAAAATACTGTTGCATAAATCTATGTAATATACCAATAAAGACGTTATATATAATTTTAGCCCGTGTTCATAACTTTTTCGCATATTTTATCTGCTCTCTTTTCAGCTAAGTTCCATGAGGATACCCAATCGTTTTCAGGGTTCACTGACAATGTCAAAGCTGAAATTGGTTTGGGGCAATTGTAATGACTTTTATCAATAGTCTTCTCTACAAGAGTTCCTTTTCTCTTCTCATGCAACTTCTTGCAAATCAAACATTCAAATTCATCTACACTCTTCAATGAATCAAGTTGATTTGGTCTCATCCTGTACTCGTTTATTAGTCGTTCATTTGTTACAGTCTGACCAATCTTGTGCTCTAAATACTCTTCATACAATGCGTCATTATTCATCAGTTTGTTTAAATGATCACTCATTATCTTTGGTGTTGGAAAGTCCTCCAGCATAATAGCGGATTTTTCATTAGGAAACCAATCTCTAATTGATGGCGATCCAAAATAAATAGGGACTGACCCAACCTTTACAGCACGCCAAAACTTTTCTGTTATATAATCGTCACAAACTCCATTTTCTATAGCCACAACAAACTTGTATCTTGCAATGAAGCTAAGGAATCCATCATCACTTAAATGATTTAAGTAATCATGTGTAAATCTTGATTCTAATTGTTTATTATTTAGACAATTCCCATAAGAATCTACTGCAATAAATTTCATCAGCTCCTTCATGTAGGCATCTCTCTCTGTTGATGTTTCACAATCACTTTGTATAAATAATACTGGAGCAATTTCTTTAAGTAAAGAGTTCTTTGCTGGTGTTTCTACAAAATATGTTCTACTGGTTATGTCCTCAAATGATTCCAAGTATTGCAATGGAAAAGGGACATCACTGTATCTGCTTAAAGTAGAAGAATAATTGAACAGTTTCAATATCTTCTCGTGCGACAACTCCTCACGATTTCTTGGTGATTCTTCATGATACAGCCCCCAAATAATCTCACCCGGTTTTCTTGGTAGTGGTAAATCTTCAAACTCAATGTTGCTTCCATAAAACAGGAAAGCCTCAACATATTTTTGCTCACTGATATTTTTTTGACTATAAATATCACATTTTATGTTCCCTAAACATTTTTTGGTTTCCGAAGTGCCAGGAAAGCCTGCAGTCCACCACAATATCACAGGATTGTCTGATTTTTTTAGTGCACATGTAACTGAATAACGTCCACAAGTCCAAAATATGAAACAAACACTCAAAAACATTAACACCCAGAATAATTCATATAAAGTCAATCTACAAAGTCTTTTAAATGTATTTTTGCTGATTTTGAAAATTAAATTCATAACTAATGAAATGACTTTATAATTTTTATGGCCACTCTTAGCACACATTGCCTGTGTACACTGATGCTGAATATACTAATCTGACAGGAAACCGTCCATGTTTTTATCTAACCACCTACACACTTATCAGTAGTTGATAGCTACAAAATAAAATACAACATTTTACTAATAATTTAATCAAAACGTCCAGCCCCTTTCCTTCTTCATGTAGTGAATATCCATTGACAGAGCAATTAATAAATCAAGATAGAAAAGTCCGTAAATAGCTCCAAGCAGTTTTCCGGCTATAATAAGGCTTATGATTGCAAGTATTGTCATGACCAACTCAAATACGGCATAATACATTTCCGCTGCATTCTGTACTTGGTCCACTATATACAACACCATGAACATAAAGGACAGTACGAGGGTTGGTCCAGCAACTATGCAGTGAAACATACCCATGGGTTCCACCACATGCGGAATGATATTGAGGAGAAGTCCCGTTACCTAAAAGTTAGATGACATGCACTACAAAATTGTGGTAACTGTTATCAGAAACAGGAAATATTTATTGTATTTTTAGCTGGCTGTTAAGTCATATTTTAACTGTTAAAATGTACTATTGAATAACAGTGGATAGAGGTGTGCCTGATTCCCAATTCTTTGCAAGATTTTTTACATTTTTTAACAGAATAATACTACTATTGCCTTCAATAGAATTTTATTCATATCAACAATAAAATCTATTGTTTTAAAGTATAACAAAACCCCTTTCTCTTAATACAAAGTTCAGGTCTAATACCAATGCTACTAATAGATGGCAGTAAAAAAGTCCGTAAAGGGATCCAGGGGCGTCAGAGCTTATTAATATGATTATTAGAGCGACAATATTAAAGGTAATTTGGGTCACAAGGTACAGTTGTTCGGCTAAAGCGTGCACTTGATCCACTAAGTACAGCACAATGAATATTAGCGACATCACAAGACTCGGCGACACCGACAAGCAGTGCATAACTCCTGCACCCGGTAAAATGAACGGCAGTATCATGAGAACCACTGATATAACCTAAAAAACACCAATCGTATTCACATCTAAGCAAAATTCTTTTCAAGTCTCCTAGCTAACTCATTTTTTATGGTCATTCACAAATTGAAGTAACATTGTTTGTTTTTGTAATAAAACATTACAACATTTTTTTTTCCTAAAGAAGCTAACGAGAAGGCAATAATGGACAAATAATTACAGATTAAATTCATTCTGTTCTGCTACGATTTTCATTGAGAATTAAGCGTATGCAATCAAAAAGTTATAACAAACATTTGAAATTAATTTAGTTTAAAAACATTCAAAACAAAAACAAAACTTTTTTCCTAGTCCTAACACAACACACACACACAAGCAATTTATTTTGAATATTATTTGACAGATGGATGACGGATGGTTTAATAGTGATGTTCTTTATCAACTTTGTCGGTAATTTTTTCAATTTTTTGTAATATTTAGCTAAGTTTTTGTTTTTGATTTTTATCCGACTACGGCAAACCCAAAGGAGGGTTGTAATTACAATATGCAATCACTGAAAACATTTTAGTGACTGCATGAAATCATGCAAAGGCGAGAATTTAAAGGCTGCAGTCCAATCGAAAAGTATATTCAAGAAAACACAGGAAAATATAATACGTTGGAAGTTATACATATTTTAAGGTAGGTTTCTAAAAGACAAATACATTTTGTGAACTACTGACAGTAGACAATATTAATTTATTTGAACGTTATGAATTTAAGCTTAGTCAAGACAAATAGTAAACCAATAGTCATTTTTGCAAACAAATATTATTTCCTGTCAGGTGCTCACAAGTCTAGTGGAGTAATTCGATATCGAACGTCCTATTGACTAAAATTATGCACAGCTAAATGTACATCCTCTTTCATTCGCAATCAAAAACAGGTCTAATGATAATGCAGTTAATAACGCAAAATAAAATATGCCGTATACCAGCCATAACCAAACTTTGGCAATATTTAACAGGAAAACTTGTATAAATGCACCAAATACAAATAGAATTTGAAAGAACAGATACATCTTTTCCATGAATAAGGGTACTTTTCTTCGTAAGTACAATATTATAAATAGAAATGATATGACGAGCGTGGGGCCAGTCGCTATGCAGTACATGTGCCCACGTGGTTTTGGCAAAAACGATGACATTATTGTGATGATTAGCGAGATCGCCTACAAAAAAAATTAAAGCAAACGTCTGATTGGAAGTTTCATGTTTATAAATGCCAATAGCTAATTTACTTTTTCGTTGATCAATGATCATGGACTGCCGGGGAATTTTATGATTATATGCATGCACAAAGATTTTGTCTCAGCAATTTTTTCAAAACTTATCATATTAATATTGTGGGATATCGATATAATATGTTTAACAACCACTTGCAAAAGTTGCACCAAAAGTTTTTAAGTACCTAGTGTGAGCGTCTTAAATAATCGGTTAGCGGTTTCGTTTAAAGACAAACGAAGATTTTTGGGATCATGGAAATCCTAGATGTTTTCATAAGAATAAGTCAAGTTGTTACTTAGGTTTCAAACTAATTATACTTACAAACTCAACCAGCTTCATTATAAATATGTTATATCTGATAAGTTCATTCCATTTTTTATCTACAGGCACAGAATCTGAAAACAACGGAAAGTTTTTTAATCAAGTTATATATTATTTAAAATGAGCATACCTAACGGTCATGATTATTTAGTGTACATACCATTTATTATCATGTCAGACATCTTGCAGTATTATGTTGCTTATTTGTTTGCCAAAATATTACAACATTTCTAAAAGGTGTGCTTTTTCTATACTTAGTCGGCTGTCTTTGTACCAAGTAAGCTCATAAATCCGATAAAAATTGTATAAATAAACATAAAAACCTTAACCCTTGTATTATTAATGCCAGTGTCAAAATATAATATATCGTCTATTTTTCTTCCTGTCTTAAAATGTACCATAGTGATCGTATTGCATTATATCCTTTTGCAAACTTTTTTTAAGTTCGGGAAAAGTCACAAGTTACTTATTAGAATGATTTTAGGTGGTTTCTACGTATGTACTTTATTTTAGTATTCTATGAATAACGTGAAGAAAAACTTCTTATATTTTAAAAACCTAACATAACAACAGCAACTTCATAATTTTATGGAACCCTAAAATAGCACCCAACCCTACCATTAACCTTTAAAGAATTGGGAATGGATGATTATTTTGAAAGTGCTTGGTGATTTTTCTATTGATAGGAATAACCATCCTTAGCTACGGAAAAAAGTTTCAGATTTTTCCGTCGAACCATATATTTTATAAAAATAAAAACATTTTACTCAGTCACTCGGCGAGCCCTATACGGAAGTAAGCAGTACGCCAATGACATAGTCAAATTAAAAAAAAAAAATGCTGCTTGAATCTGTGGTACACAATGACATTTGTCACTGACATTGATTGATAGCACCGCACTCGGAAGCTAAAACAAGCAAAAGAAACGGTTAAGTGGCGCCGTCTGTAGATTGTTGTTGGTACTAAGCCACCTATTTGGGATTTCATTAAAATTACCACACATTTCTCATATAACTTTCAGTAGTGTTTTTGATTCGGAGTAGAAATAACCCAATAATTCCAAAATCTGAGAAAAAAATGTATATTATGGTCATTTTCATTGAAATTCCCCATGTTTGGTTAGTAACACGAACAATCTACAGACGGCGCCACTTAGCCGTTGCTTTTCTTAGCTACAAATGCCATCGTGTACCACAGATTCAAGCAGCATTTTTTTTTTTTAAATTTGATTATGTCATTGGCGTACTGCTTACTTCCGTATAGGGCTCGCCGAGTGACTGAGTAAAATGTTTTTATTTTTATAAAATATATGGCTCGACGGAAAAATCTGAAACTTTTTTCCGTAGCTAAGGATGGTTATTCCTATCAATAGAAAAATCACCAAGCACTTTCAAAATAATCATCCATTCCCAATTCTGTTGGGTTTTTCTCGGTAACTCAAACACTCTCATACGTGTAAGTAATTTCCAATTTATGATCAGTCCAGCAAGAAAGACATAAAAGTACCTTAAAACGTTAAACATAATGGTTAAAATGCTTCTTTGGTCTTTTTAAAAGTTTCTTGGAAACCTAAATTTCTAGTTTAAGTTTTTTTCTACAAAAACGACACCATCGTGGCCACCCTACTATGCGCATTAAAAAAATCATTCCAGTCCAGTGTGTCTTCGGTGTGTCTCACGTAGTGATTATATTCTCTTTGGTGTGTCTCAAACATACCCGAAACGTCGGATGTCGGATGAGAGGCTCGCACGAAAATCCCTCCGGTGTATTTTAATGAATTCCGTGAAATGTTTATTCTAATATTGCACAAATTACTTTGTTAACAATGGAAGAAGAAGACCCTGTTGTTAAAGAGGTAAACTTTCATTAAACACAGCATTTACAACGTGGTAATTTACTAGGTTATGTTATTGTGCGAAAAGTTGCTCCCATGGTATTTCCACGGGTCGTTTTTTGTTTTAGATACCGGTATACTTGTCTCAAGCTTTGGCCAAGAACCTGTATGTTTACCAATATCCTGTGAGACCGGCGAATAGGGAGTGGAAAGATGTCAAAGTGGCTAATGCTTCAATTAAACCCAAGAACCAGCTTGTACGAGTCGAGGTTGGCTTGGACACCTACGGCGACAAATACTGCTTTTACAAAGGGGAGCAGATAGCCCTGAACACCGATGGACAACAGGTGAGCCTTATAATATAAACATTGCACCATGGTTGCATGACCAAGGATATTGATGCATTTCACAATTTTACTTTGACTTTGTATAAAAAATGGTATAGTTCAAGATGGGAAAGGTTGTGGCTGTTTGCCGCGTTGTGACCTGTATCACACACCCCATAATTAAGAATAGTAATTATGAGTGATTTGATTTGTTTTGCTAATTATGCCCTTTTCCCTTATGGTTGAATGGTCTGTTTAGGAATCATCAAGGTATGTCAAAGACAAGGACCGGGAAAAAAGCCAATATTTCCACACCGGCACCATGGATAAGATTGTCTTTGAGAGCAGTTCCCCCTGCCCCGACACTCGGCATTATGCAGTTGCTTTGCTGCAGGATAAAGAACTGCACTGTACACCTATTAACGGTAAGCTTTACTAACTTGACTAAGTCTTTCTAGATACTGAGTTAAGATTGTAACTTGGATACCAAGTCTTACCAAATTTAGTACAGAAAGTTGGGATAGATACACTCTGCCAAACAGAATCGTAGGCCTATGTAGACGTTTTCACAAGCAATGTCGGAGTACCTTGACTCTGACAGACTCAAATATCAAGCTGATCATATAATATAATATAATATATATTATATTAATATTATTGTGACAAGGTTATACAGTGTCCCAGGGTTGGTTCCATTTGGTTGACCGTACATAAACGTAAATGTAACTGAACATAGTAGAGAGTTTTTAACAGACTTGGTTCTCAATTCAACCAATAATCATGGCGCAAGTAGTGAACTGCTTTTTGTTACAAATTTCTCAAAGTTGATACTATTGCAAATTATAGTTCACCTTACTAGCTTTTGCCTGCGACATTGTCTGCATAGAATACACATAAACCTTCCTCTTGAATCACTATAAAAAAAACTGCATCAAAATCCGTTACATAGTTTTAAAGATCTAAGCATACATAGGGACATACAGACTGACAGCAGAAAGCAACTTTGTTTTATACTATGTAGTGATAATTACATTTAAAAGCAAAATCCTTTTCTGTATAAATTGAGCTGTTTTGCAAATCATGCATTATCCCTGCCAACATATGAAAGAGGCTACTAACCTTTAGAATTTACAGGTATTGTTCAAATGAGGCCATCCTGCTCATACTATGACAAGCAAGACAAGCGGAAACATGACAAGAATAAAGCGGAAAACTCTGATGAAGAAGAAAAAGAACCAGAGGCTCAACAGGTACTTAAACTGATGAAGTAATAATTTTGATAACTCTTTGACAAGATTGGTTTATCTTTTACTCTTTAGTCTTGCTAGTCGGGTTACCTCCGCGTGTGATCAAGAGCTGCGGTTTGTTTTTGGATCCGGAAGAGTGGTGCTTGGTGCGGTGCACCCTGGGCATTGGTTAATGATTTCCTGGCAGATTCTGAGGGATATCATTATCCGTTGGCTAAGAGCCCGACAGGGAGGAGGGGTCTTTCAACCGTGTTCCACCATAGAATGGTGCCGACATTATTTAAATTTGGATCTCCAATTTTCATAACTTGGGTGACAATATCAGCCTCGTCATGTCTTCTGCCAATTTTCTCAAACATTTCTCTGCCTATTACCAGATTATCAGCCAGTGAAAGAGTGCCCGACGAACCAGTGTAATCATACTCAGACATTCTGTTCACTGCCCCATTAAACAGACTATAATCAGCCAAGTAGCTCATAAAAATGCATTTGTCTCATCACAATACTTGCACAACTTTTTTTTTATATCTGATTTTTTCTCTTAGGTGACAGTAAAGTTCGCCCGTCAAGAAACGGATGTGGCTAAGAAGGCGCGCGAGAAGTCATTCGACACGATATCACAGCGCCTCGCATCGGAGCCCTGGTGCCATGCGCTTTGGAAGCATTCGGACACCGATCAGGCTGAAGTGAGTATGAGCTTAAATTAACAGACAACTGTCAATGTCCTTGAGAAACGAAATTTATAGAAATTAATTATTTTAGTAGTCTCTGCCTACTGTATGGGAAAGAGTGACAGTGTGTATGTGTAATTTAATGTCATTTGTTGCAAAGAAATTGACTTCAAGGCGAGGTGTCAAATTTTGTGTAATTTTTAAATTGTTACCAATTGTGTTTTAAAATAACGATTACTTAAATAAAAACTTCAAACTATTATATTGAGGAGTGTATTTTTAGAGAAATGGAATTTGGATTATTGGGTCAATAACCTTATGCGTTTGCACAGCTGGAATCAAGGAACCAGGCAAACATTTATTGATTGTGCCTATGTTTCATTTATCACAGCGTTTTTAAGTAGGTAATCCTTAAACACGATCTCTTTGCGGCCCACTAACATCTTTTTAACCCCTCACGCAAAAAGTGTGGTGTTATAAGTTTGACGTCAATGCCTCTGAGCATCGTAGCTTTCAAACGGATGAACCGATTTTGATGCGTGTTGTTTCCTTGCGATGTTTTTCAGCCATGTTTGGTAAAAATCGGTCATGCAGTTAAACGAGTCCGCGCAAGAGTCGCGACGCGCGCGAGATAGTTTGCCTGTCTTTTTCTTACTGTTCATTCTAGAGAGAGACGGGTAGTCTAGTGCGCGCGACGCGCCACCCGCGCGCTCTCGTGCTAGCGTTGCAGCTTTTTTCCAAAATGATCTAAGGCATTTTTGGCATAAAATTGAACAATAATATTTTTTTTTTATATAGATTACTAGCTGTTACCCGCAACTTCGACTGCATAGAATTGGTTTATCGCTATCCCGCAGGACTTACGCAATTTTCCGGGATAAAAAGTAGCCTATGTGTTATTCCCGGCTATAATCTATCTATGTTCCAAATTTCATCCAGATCTGTCCAGCCGTTCTGGCGTGAAAGAGTAACAAACATCCAAACTCACAAACTTTCACATTTATAATATTAGTAGGATATACAGATTAATGCGTTGGTTTTTGTTTTAATGTTGGTGTTTGTCGGTGTAGTTGGAGCGGTTGAAGCTGTTCAGCGGCACCACGTCGGCGGGGTCCGCGCTGGCGCTGCGCGGGCGCGAGTACGTGCGCGCGCTGGTGCCGCCGCCGCCGCCCGGCGAGGCCGCCGCGCCCGCCTCGCGCGCCGCGCCGCCCGACCAGCTCAACGACCTGCTCAACAACGGTATGCTGCATACGCCCTTACTTCCTCACTAGTGTCTCCTGTCTGCCAGCTTGCACACCTAGGGTGCGTTCAGTTTGATCACCCGACGACGCCCGACGACGCACTGGCCCGTTCAGTAAGTCAGTGCGATCATCGGACGATCACACCAAATCGTTCAGTAACATCGTCGGGCGTCGTCGGGCGATCGCACCGGTCACCCCATAAAATAGATGGGTAAAAAACGCCCAGACGTCACTTTGACAGTTGATATGAGGCAAAATTTATAATTCGAACGCTGGGGATATAAACTTATTATTACGAATACGAAATCATACTTCAATTGACACTTTTGACAGAAGAACGCCCCAAGTCTAGGGCTACGTTCAGTAACTAAAGTGTCAGTGTGATTATCGTCGGGTGAAAATCATCCGATCATGAACACACTTACTGACTGAACGACTTGGGGCGTTCTTCTGTCAAAAGTGTCAATTGAAGTATGATTTCGTATTCGTAATAATAAGTTTATATCCCCAGCGTTCGAATTATAAATTTTGCCTCTTATCAACTGTCAAAGTGACGTCTGGGCGTTTTTTACCCATCTATTTTATGGGGTGACCGGTGCGATCGCCCGACGGCGCCCGACGATGTTACTGAACGATTTGGTGTGATCGTCCGATGATCGCACTGACTTACTGAACGGGCCAGTGCGTCGTCGGGCGTCGTCGGGTGATCAAACTGAACGCACCCCTAAAGGTCTTCGCACATTAGACCAACTCCACGCCAATCCGACACCAACTCAAATCACACTCGATGAGTAGTCAACTAGTTGATCCACCCAATGGTCACTAGTGGGCAATGCGTTGTCAACGAGTGGACAACGCGGTGTCAACGAGTGGACGAACGCAGTCAACGAACAGTCAACGCAGTCAACGAACGCATAGTCGTTGCGTGGACAAAGTGTGGTCGTTGCGTGGACGACGTGTGACAAACGTGTCGGGGTTGACCTTTAGTGTACGATGCGTAGGCCACTCGTTGTACACTACTTTATAATCATTTTTTGAAATTAAACCTAGAACATATGACATAGGGCTTAAATTTCAATGTCTAGCATAGAGTCGAGTCGCCGTTGAGTTGTTTTAATGTGCGAAGACCTTAAACCAGTCCCGGGGAAGGAGGTAGGATAGTATTTATTCCGGAAAATAGCAAAGTTCCCGCTTGATAGCGATAAGGGAATTCTGCGCAGATGGAGTCGCGGGTAACAGCTAGTACATACAAAAATTACGTCTTTGACCCTTACAGGGTAGACAGAGCCTAAAGTAACAAAACCTAAAGGCCATGTTTAGCATGATTGTCGGCGTATACGTGGAAATCTAAATTTAAAATAGTAATGGGTTGCTAGCCGCATCGCCTATAACAGGATTCCTATGATTTTCGCCCTAGTAACGGAATGCTACTGTATATAGATGCAGGCGTTAATTTGCAGAAGTCCATGTCAAAGTAAATGGATCACTTTACTTCGCTACACCGCGATATAGTGACGTCGAGTCAAGCTCCCGTTAAATCTTTTGTCTTCATGCAATTAATGTTCTAGAAAAAACAACAACACAAAACATTGATCAACGAAAAAGTGATCGAAATCACAATCAGAACCACCAAAGCCGCATACAATATTCCAGACACGTGTTTCACTTCTCTACGAGGCATAAACGGCATACCAGCATGCTAGCCGGAGCCCCGAGAATTTTATCATGGGCCTATAGCAGTCCACATATATAGGGCTCCTCTAAAACGCACTATTTTACCCTGTCCAACTTGTCGTACACTTCCACCACATTACACTATTAGCACTGGCTCAGTCGGTACGATGAGATCATTTGAAAAGTTCCCAACAATCCCACCTAAAACTGTGACCAGGAATTTAGTTTGTTATCTCGTAACATTACACAAATAAAATAAAAAACAGGCTTATAGCTACACAAAGAGCAATGGAAAGAAGCATCTTAAAGCTAAGGAAAATACAAAAGATAAGTGAAATTGTTATGAAAAAAACCGAGCTAACAGATGCTCTTGAATATGCCTTAAAACAAAATGACAGTGGGCCGGAGATATATCTAGACTGAAGGACAAAAGGTGATCGCTAAAGGTAACGGACTGTAAAGGACCTGTAGGAAAAAGGCATGTCGGGAGGCCCAAGAGACGATGGGCGGATGCTGGAAAGAGTTGGAGGAGGCTTTTACCCGAAAGGGGTCTGAATTAAACGAATAAAACATTTACATAACAAACATTTTTTTTTCTTCTGACTCGCGCGGTTTGCGTATTTGCCACAGACGCGTAAAGTTAGGGAAACGTGAAAAAGTACGGAATATTAATAACATTTAGTCATGAATTTATTTCATTGACAACACTAACACACAGTTGAAATGTAAGAAAATTCAGGATAAATAAAGCTTTTTTTTATATGAATAGATGACTACGATGAAATGCCTAAGTGCCTGAAATGACTACGATGAAGAGACTAAGATGAAATGCCTCTTGTGCCCGTAATTTCCCCGGCTGTCTTACTCTCCACACCGGAACACAGCAGTGCGAACACTGCTACTTGGTGGCAGGATTAGCGAGTAATTATTATTATATCTCGTAACTTTTTAATTTTCAGCCAAACTAATGACGTTTAGCGACCTCCGATCGCTGATTCGCACGGACGAGGGTCCGCTCAGCGAAAGCGCGTTGCTCTCGCTGCTGAGCGGACACGCTTGCTGCGTGCGCGGGCTGTGGACGCCGCGGTCAACTGCCGCCGGCGGACTGTGGCGCGCGGCCAGGGACCATGTGGTGAGAACACTCCCACTAATATTATAAATGTGAAAGTACAGGCATAGATATAGACACAAACATCATGTCAAATATATGTGTCACCGAACTTATTGTTTGTGGCGTAAAGGTGTACAGATGTTTTTGACGTCTTGGTGACGTACATCCCTGTACTCCTTCACTGTACATACATACATATATCACGTCCTTATCCCTTACGGGGTAGACAGCCTAAGGTAACAAAACACGTTTAGCATGATTAAGGGCGTGTAGGTGGAAAGGGAAATCAAAATAGTGATGGGTTGCTAGCCGCTTCGCCTATAACATGATTCCTAAGACTTTCTTTTACTATGGTCTAGAGGAAAGACAGAATAGTTTTAGTTGCAGAAACCATTACTTTATATTTAGGAGGTGAAAAGGGGAATGAAATTTACTTTGAAGATGCGATACTCCATGTGTAATAAACTTTGTGCTCTATTATGTTGGCTACTATCTTTTTTAAAGGCGGTAATAATAAGCTAACCGAAATACTAAATCGACGCAGACGAAGTCGCGGGCTAACTAGTTTGAAAGAATACTTCGAATAATTTTAGTCTACAACCTACCCTCTGATGCACGCAATACAGATTGATGAAGATTCACGTCAAGAGTCGGTCGTTCAATTTCAGTACGAAACGTTTCATCACTATAATTTCACATTTCAATTCTTGCAAGGCAAGTTTAACCTACATCCAGTAATCTGATTTACTTGTAGTTTTGTATGGATAGTGTAGAAAGCGTTTTAAATAGGCCGCCAAAGGCTCTTTTACATGTCTTTTTATAAACTACCAGCGCATTCGGAAAGACCATCAAAAATGAAGCTATAAACCGACCTCTTAAATGAGTCCTCGTCCTCGCGGTGCAGTACGCGGGGTAGGACTACAAAGTTGACCGAGAGAGGTGCCGGCGGCAGGCGCAGCACCCGCCCGCACCTCGGTCCCCTTTGTCGTCCTACCCCGTGGCCCTGTGCCACGCGGGCGAGGACTCATTGAAGCGGTCGGTCTATAATAAAACCTTGTTTTTCCAGTTGTACCTCTTCACTCAGCACTCGTACATCGACCGGCGGAAGGTCGCGGCCGTGGTCCGACTGCCCCCTGAGGATGTCCTCGAAATTATCCGGTCAGTCGCCAAATACAACCCCAAAACGGGATGGGAACTACTCATCCCACCCGACGTAGCTTTCGAAGCTAAGTACCCAGAGGTAATCCAACGGCAGAACCTGTACTGGGAAGCGAGACAGCGGCTGTTCAACGAGATGCTGATGGGCGAAGCTGTTCCGAAGCGCCAGAGGAAGAAGTCGCAGCGGGACTCCGTCAGTTCGGATATCATGAGTCCCAAGGCTAGGTGCAACAGTGTGAGTGAGGAGGACAGTGATAGGAAACGCGTTAAGAACAAGTCTGTGGGCGGCGGCAAAAGGACTCGTAATTTTAGCTCCAGCAGTGCTCATGATGGTACGTGATTGTTTTAATGTAGTTAGGTTATCAAATTTTGTTGCGGTGGCGTGTTTTTATTTAGGAGTCTTGCGTGTACTTCATAAAGACCAAAAGACGGAGGTTGACTTGCGTCGTACTTACCAACTAGACAACTAAATAAACAAGCAGTATTTTTTCTGCAAATCTCTGTGCACGCCACTGTCTATGTGTGTAACAATTACCCCGTAGGATGGTTCACTGGGGTATATAACCATGGCTATAGAAGCTAAAAGAATAGCACTTGAACATAAAAATAATCGGTACTCAAGATTGGAAAGAAATTAACGATCCTTAGCTAAAATGTTCACTACGCTCGCTTTTACGATATGGAGGTGGCTGGCATGAATAAATGGGCGGTCACTAAATACTAGAAACCAGAGGCGCACAACCTTTTTAGAAATTATTCATTTTTTTTCTGGTAATTTTTTTTTACATTTCTTTAGCTTCTATAGCTATTTTTATTATATACCCCAGTGAATTATCGTACGGGGTGTTTGTTACATAATAGAATCCTAATTTCCTATGGTATCGGCATCAGGTGTGTCGTCAGATTGAGGAAGGACACAGGCTCCAGACGTAGAGCCCAGCTACAAAGAGCCAAGTTCCAAAATAAAAACACGTATCACATTGTTAATCGAAAGAAGGAATTGAACTGTATGACTTGTATGATACTGTTTATGACTGTTTTGGTTTGTGCCGATATTTTATTGAATCGAATGATCTTTGCCTTGGTGAAATCTAGTTGCTCTGCTATTATTTTTGTAAATTGCAGAGGTGCATGTTACTGTTGATTGTATGTAATGTTTTAGGACACAAGCTATAAGTTTAAAAACAACCTTGACTATGCAAAAAATCGCATACATGCCATGTTTTATCGATTTTTTGGAGTAGGTAAACCTTCAAATACTAACTTAAACCAAAATGCTTCTAAAAAGTGTCTTAATCGTTTTTGAAGACTTATCTCATTAAGGGTAGCTTTCTGACACCTAAATACAACAGTTTGGATGTTAAAGACCGTCAATGATTTTCTTCATACTAAAATGTAGCCAGAATCACCAGGACCATGATAAAATAACTAATAGCGAACTATCCATATCCGCCAAAATTGTGTAAACTATAGCAGACGTACAGTGGAACATTATACACAAGCTGCTAACATTATATAACCCTTGCTTTGCCGTAGTCGGGTAAAAACTATTTAATTATGAATATTATGATCACAAAATGTATGAGATTCATTGTTTCACCTACACTGTGGATTTTATTATGATGACTGAAATCATTAACTACGATGGCAAATTATTGTTATAATTATGTGTGCTTGCTACAGTTTAAATTGTTCGTGTAATAAGATCCATAAACAAGATCTACACGGCTAGTACGAGTGCGCTAGAGTAAATAGACGCTGTCTCTTTCTAATATGCTCCCGCGCGCAAGCTATCCGTGCTGTGAAGGAAGTGGATCTAGACAACTGTTTCCATATAAGTCTGCGGCTAGCATCTGTGTCTTTAATAACAGACCGATGACGAGCAAGGTTCAGAAATAAACACGATTATTGTTTAAGTGTATCCAACCAAGATTTTTTTTTATTAAGCTGAATATCCTTTAAAATATCCTGTATAAATTAAACTATTATGTATAACTTATTGCGTGTTAGTTCATTTGTAGACCGACCGCTTAAATGAGTTATCACCCGCGCGGTGCAGGGGCGCGGGGTGGGACGACCGCGGGGGTCGAGAGGTGCGGGCGGCGGGAGCACTACCCGCCCGCACCCCTCTCAGTCCCCTTTGTCGTCCTACCCCGCGCCGCTGTGTCGCGCGGGCGCAGCGGCGCGGACTCATCTAAGCGGTCGGTCTATTGACAGCTATGTGATGTAAAATAAGGTTGTTACTTTTTTAACTGAAATAAACTATTATTTAATAACAGAGTTCTTTATCAACATGTATAGTCGAAGGCACTGATACGCTCGTCTCTGTGGAACCTTTTTAGACTAAATCACAGTGATTTCTTTGGCAGTTGTATGGTACGCCGATATGGCATTTGCTGTGATAAGGTATCACGGTGGTACGCGATTCTGTTTCTTCGACTGCACAGTATAGTCAGAGAGCGTATTAACCTCTTATGTTCATTATTGAAAGTACCTAATTGGAATTAGGGTAAAACGAAAAACGGAAATAGTAACGACAAGTTATTTATTTCTGACACAGAACAAAAACATTGATTACCGTGCTAGGTACGGTGGATCTAAAAAAATCGAATGTTATAAAACTACGCATACAATGAAATATTTGACTCTATAGGTCAAAATAAGCGACTTCTGTTCATCTATATCGTCTATATTACGCTAAACGTTTTCGACGTTATAATATAGGTACTGACGAGCAAAAATAACAGGTCGTTTTTCATACGACTTTGTAAGGGAAGTGAGCCGTTATTTTTGCTAGTTTATGTATAAGCAAAGACTGATCGTATCTTTTGGTGACATTACTTTGCGGTGCACACTGGGCATCAAAGTTTCCATTTATGAACAACAATAAAGATTTTAAGTAAACATTTATTAATATAAAATACATAGCTAACTGGTGCAACAGTATGATAAAATATGGAAAAGTCAACATAGCGTAAGTTTTAGTACAATGCAACAACTTTTTACATAGGCATTTTATTTAGTGATTTACTGTAACTAACAAATATATACTAAATTCATGTAAAATATCTAAAGAAGTGAAATAGAACAAGTTAACATCAAGACATCAATATAAATTTATATATTTGTGTTAATAATGATATTTATGATTTTAGATAAGTACATAAAATTATAATGTTAGCTTACATTTTTAACACCTACGAATCGACCAATATCCGATGTTTGTAAGGTCATGATTTTAACTTAAAGCAAATTAATATAAAATGGTATAAAATTAACACAACATCTAAATAAAAATAAACTAGTTATATTATTTGAACAGGATATTCACAGAAGGCTTCATTCAACATTTAAAAAAGTAAAAATCCGTTACAAGTACAAAAAACACTTAAAATAAAAATAAAAACTCTAAATTGATGTAAGGTAACAGGCGCCGCAATGTACCTTACCTTGGCCGTATCAAAGTTAAATAATAAAAATTACACGACTTCAACACAGGAAAACGAGTTTCAGTATTTTTAGTAAATTGAAGACTTAAAATATTGAGAACTTATTATTGAACATTTTAATTAACGGAAAATAGTAATTATCAAATGAGGTAACATTTAACGTGTCGTCATGGCATAGCTCAGAATCGAACTATATTTGCACTTTGCTCGCGAGCAAAGGTTCTCGCGTCACAGAAAAAAAAACTCCTTGTTTTGTATAAGATGTGCCAAGAACTTATTTGTTTCTATCGTAACTTTCTGGAATAACCCTATCTGGCTTAACATAAAACTAATAAGTAGCTTACTGTATTGTACTGTCTTATTTTAATTATCTTTTTGGTATTTACAACAACTATATTGGACATTTAGTGTGATTTTTACCTACAACCTAAATTCTTTGTAGTACGCAATAGATGTCGCTAGTGTCATACAGCGCAGTTGGCCGAGTTAATCTGAACCCCGCATTTTTTTAAATTGTGGAAGGGCCAGATGCGTAAGTCCATAAAAAAAACAAATTGATTGCTGTTCACTGCAAATTGTTACTGGCTATTTAACGCTTTTATGCTCGAAGCTCTACAACATTTAATTACGCGGCGATATACTGCCATCCATTGTACTTCTCAGTGTATTGCTAAGGCAAAAGCACCAGTTCTTGACTTTTTTAAACTCAGTAAATAATTATGGAATAAGCAGTACCTATAGACCTGCTACTTCTCTGTGATATCAAGTATTCGTATTATAAATAGAAAAATTCGAGTCTTAGTTACAGGACGACTGAACCAGTGTGAAAATTTGCCAGTAGTTACAGACAGAGTCATATAGTTTGAAGCATCCAAGTCAGGCAAATAGTTCGGAACACCATAGATATATAGTATGGCATGCCGAACTTTTTGGTCACTCAGGATGTTTCATATCATATGACTGTACAAAATATATTCTATTGCTGTTATGTTGGGTAAGCGTCATATCATAAACTGGTGCAAGTGTCTTAAGCACTGGGATGACAGCGGACATTAGCACAAACTTTGAGACAAACAAGTTACATCAACCTTCGTACTTTGAAATGTGAAATTTGATGCAATTTATTAGTCACTCAGTACAAAAGTTTACATTATATACCGGAAGCCAAATGCGACTAGAGTTAGGCTCAAAGCCACGAAACTGTTAAGCCGAGGTGCGCTATTACAGAAGTCCAAATTGCATTTGTCGCCCAATTCCCCGAATTTGGACAAGACATAAGACCACTCGCAGAGGCCGTCGCGACAGTTTTCCAACTTCATCGTTTGCCCGTTTTGGAGGAAGAGGACTTGGTAACGGTCCTTGATGCCGAAATTGCCGTTGGGGTCGCATCTGCGAAAGAAAAAATAACAATTGAGAGTCGGAAACTTGAAAAAACCTTCTAGCTCGGCTGGATTGAAATTATAGGTCACTAGAAAAATACCTTCCTGTCGTTGCCATGCCAACCACAACCGCTAGATGGCGTCTGTATCATAGTGACGGAAACTACATAGACTTGAATAAAACAGGAGTCGGGATGCTGCACCCGTAATGCCTACTGCTTTCTTGCTGTTATTACGAGATCGGTGGGTCCATTGCTTCAAAATTCGGGTATCAATGCGAAACCCATTCTTGTTGATATTCACTATTGTTTCTGTGTCCGCAGCTAGATGGCGCTAGCATACATACATTACTTTTACCATCTGCACGGGAAGAGAAGCAACTAGTTACTAGTACATTATAATGTTTTCTCTTTGCTCCCGCTAGCTTATTTCCATTTAGTATAGATTGGCTTGCATTGGCCAAAATAGCAAAAGATTTGTAAGTGATGACGCCTAATTCCCATAAATTCCCGTTTCACTTACCGGTAGAGTACAGCGGCGATGTTGGCATTAAAAGGCATCATAGTGGAGGTGCTCCACTGCCGGCTTTGTACGGGGGTGGTGTGGTAGTTGTCGCCGGTAAGAGGCACGTTGTCGTGGCGCGCTCCAAGGGCTGTCAGGAGCATAAGCAGCAGTGGAGCCTCAGCGAATTGGACAGACACGCGGGGTTGGACGGGGGCATCTGAAAAAGGTGTCACGTGCAGGTTGCACTCTTAATTTTTATTGTTTACTAGCTGTTGCCCGCAACTTCGTCTGCATATAATTCGTTTATCACTATCCCGCGGGAATTTCGCAATTTTTCGGGATAAAAAGTAGCCTATGTGTTATTCCCGACTATAATCTATATATGTTCCAAATTTCATCCAGATCTGTCCAGCCGTTCTGGCGTGAAAGAGTAACAAACATCCAAACATACTCACAAACTTTCACATTTATAATATTAGTAGGATTGTCCGTAGGATTGCAGGTGAGCTTGGGAATGTACAAGTAAAGTAAAAAAACGATTCAGACTCGAAATGTGACGTAAAAAGCAATTTTGAATAAGCGTACGGTAAAGCTAAATCACTACACGTTGACCAAGTGTCGTGAACCAAGATTTAAATCATTGCGGACACTAGCCTAACTTTGTTTCGGTCTGTGAACATCATACAAGGTCATCATTGTTACGAAAGCGACAAAACCCTTCGTTATATTTTATCGCCTTCGCCTTACGTTGACCGCACGGATTTATAAAGAACTAGCTTCTGCCCGCGAATTCGTCTGCGTAAAATTATATATAAAAACTTTCCTCTTGAATCACTCTATCTATTAAAAAAAACCGCATCAAAATCCGTTGTGTGCTTTTGAAGATATAAGCATACATAGGGACATAGGGACACAGGGACAGAGAAAGCGACTTTATTTTATACTATGTAGTGAAGTAAACGCCCAGATCAGTTCAAGACTAAACTATTCCACCGGCAGCATAATTTGCGATGTGTATGGTAAAACATTGTTAGAACCTACTGCTGGTTGGTTTTATTTAACTAGCCTAGCCCGCGAGTACGCAGCCAGAAGTAAGAAGGCGTAGGCAAACGTAATAATGTGAGCTTTACCTGCTTTGACGTGATTGCGGAAGAAGTCAACGAAGTCTTTGACTTGTGTACAGCCGAGTTGAGCGTTGAGAGGCGACTGGTAGCCGTATTTGGCGTAGGTCTCGAGATCTTCAGCGTACTCGAAACGACGCAGGTCTTCACGTGAAAAAGCCTGAAAGGCAGGAAGTGTATATTAGTCTTAATGAAGAATTTTTACATAGAGAAGCCACATCTGCTAGGAAAAAATCGGTATAAATAAATGTCTTAAATAATGTACCAAACACCCTTCTTAGGTACTTCTAGGGTTCATCGATATCATTTTCGAATGCCTTAGCTTTATTTACCTTACATTTCGCAATAAATTACCCATGTAAACATCAGCATACCCAGCGAAATTAAAGTTATTCCCAAAGCGCTACTAGATGTCGCTTATAAAACAAGACTTTTCTGTAACTCATCATAGATGGCGCTGAAAAACACTCACTGCACACCAGGGCGATGGTTTCGTGATTTCCCAGGCTTTGTTGTACCGGCACATTTGGTATATGTGCTGTATGATGTTGCGGTCGATGTCGTAACTGAAACCTAACCGCCTGGAGATGTTGGCCACCATCTGAAAAAAAAAAACGATTATTTTGAAGTTCACGATCGCCATTTTTATTTTCTGGGTAGGTTATGTGAATTAAATCATAGGATTCATAGGACACTGTTCCATATACTTACGTTATGACACTACTCAGGTAAGTAATGTACTTAAAAATGGGTAACCTTTTTTCAAGGTAATATTTGGAATTGTGAGGCTCTCCCAAGGTGGGCTTATCTGATTTTTATAAAACATGTCTAAGAACTGCAAGAACCTGCATTGAAATAGAAAAACCGCATCCGAATTGGTTCATCTGTGCACCAGACACATGCATAATTTTATGTAATGTAGAAGCGGTACCCTGTCACAGGTTTTTTTAAGCTTATATAAGTTTGTTCCAGCTGCTAGAATTATTATTTCTTTTTTTTTAATGTGAAGAACATAAATCATTTTATAGCGGTCAAACTACAGTCAAACTTAACTTATAACACACCTTTCTTGTATCGTGGGGGTTTAAAGTTTAGGTTGCGTACCACTCCAGCGATGGCGGCGGCTAGGTCGTTTGACATTGACAGCTTGTTATACCGTGTGCGGTAGACGTACTCATTTTCCTAAATTACTGTAAAATATCCTATTAAACTCGTGATCAAAATTCAGGAGTTTGTATTAGCATCCAGGCCTAGGATACCCCAGAGAGTCCAGAGACATTGGTCCTTCGAGCCGGATTAATGTTTTGTGGCTATCCTAGGTCTGGATGCTGAGACAAACTCCTGAATTTTGATCATGAGTTTAATAGGATACTATTTTACAATATTTAGGAATCATGTTATAGGCGATGCGGCTAGCAACCCATCACTATTTTGATTCCACTTTCTACCTCTACGCCCTCAGTGTCTTGCTAAACGTAGCCTGTAGGTCTTGTTACCGTAGGCTTTGTCTACTCCGTAAGGGATAAAGACGTGATTTGTGTGTTGTGTATGTAGGAAAAACAGTGCGTCTACCGCACACGGTGTAACAAGCTGTCAATAGCCGCCGCCCCCGCTGCTCCTTATCCCCGCGGTCGCCATGCTGGACTCGTACGCAACAAATACAACAAAAGTGACGTCATTATTTAATTTCTACTCTCACTCAATTGTCCGCATTGTAGCAACCTCGCACTGGCCGAAATTATTAGGTAGGGCAATAGGCCACTGTGCCCACAGTTCAATTAGTACTAATCCAAACAATTATGAAACGAATTGCTCTGGCATTCCTGGTTAGTTGTCATGCCTTTAACAACATAATCAAGTCAATTATCGCTTACGTTTTTATACCTAAGTATTTAGTAACTGTCCTATGAATCGAATAGGTACCTAATAATTTTGACGGACAGTGAAAATGTCACACTTATATGTCGAAAATTGGCGACTTTTTGCAGCATATTTAATTCTATTATTTTTTTTATTTTTTAAAGATTCGGTTTTGTTTTTTCTTACCCACGTTTTTTTCGTCGCGGGTTTGTACTGCATTATATCGTGCGGTGGGGTAGGAATCATGTTATGCCAATCACTATTTTGATTCCCATTTTCCACCGGTCCTATAGTATTGTTAGCCTAGGCTCTGTCTCCCCGTAAGCGGTTAAGAAGTCACTTACGTATGTGTATCGTGAGGGTAGGTGACGCAACACAATTTGTACGTACCTACTGTTTACCCCGGCGACCCCTCACTGTACGCCCTAGATTATATCCATTCTAGTTAATTAAGTAACTGGTCGTTCAAAATGTTCTAAGAGCATTTTAATTGCTCGACAGCCTGGCCTTGTAGGTACTTTGAAATTAGAGTTTAATTTAATGCTATCCCGCTCACACTGCTATTTAATAAATACCTCAGTGTACTCCCTCTTGGACTCGAAAATTTCTCTCTGGGAATTTTGGGCAGTATTGTTGACCTCTTTCATCCATGTTGGGCAGCATTTATACGGCTGAAAAAAAAGCAAAATACGTTGATTACTTTTTTTTTTTACTAAAATGACATTATTTGGTTAGTAACCAGTTATTTTTGCTAATGTAGTTTTAATCCACGTTAGTAAAATTTTGTGTAGATGGTTTCCAATTTCGTAGGCTTGACTAATTTGTACACTTTGATCAAGCGTGTTGTTAATTTTAACTTGTAGCTGAATGCTGCAGATTATACTGCTGATTCTCATACCAATTTACTGTCGAAAACTGATGCTGATTTCATTCTTGTAGCTTTTTTTGACGCGGCCTGTTTTCTGGATAAAATTCATATTTGCTGGAATAATAAATTGGTTCATTACCCTGAGTAGTTTCTCGTCGTTGTCTCTTGGCACGGCCATTCGTTCAGCCTGCGCCCCGAACAGACCCTCGGTGAAGGCGCGGACGGAATCCGTGTAGCGCTTTTCATTCACGAACTTGAACTGAAAAGAGACGAAACCACTATAGACGAGCAGGGCATTGGTCATAATAAGGGTGGGAACTGGACCACCGCACCGGCCACAGCCACAAACGCCGCCACGAGAAGCTAACGTGTGGCAGCCATCGGCGACAACCGTGCGGCGAGTCCATATGAAATGTATGAAAACTACAGGAAATATGCCGTGGCGGCGTTTTTTTTGTGGCCCGTGTGCGCCGACCCTTAAATTTTTTGACGAATTCGTGCCGAGCGAATTTACCGGGTCGCTTTTCGTACGGGTTTGTATCATTCGGCGATACTTTGTGGTGCATATATGCATACTGCGGGTCAAGACATTGGTATTGAACAACAGATTGTGGTTTACTAGTGGTTTGACCTATGGGTTCTCAAGAAAAGCGTCGTGGGTTCGAAACCGGGCTCGCATCAGTGTTTTTCAGAATTAAAGTGCGAAATTACTTTTAAAATATACAATAAGCTTTTCGGTGACGGAAAACATCTTGATAGGGCACCTCCACGCAATTATGAAGCAATTCAATGTGTTTGTGAAGTTCCCAATCCACACTAGGCCCGCGTGGGAACTTTAGCCCAAGCCTTTTCGTTCTGAGCTAGAGAGGATGATGATGATGATGCTTACCAGGTAATCATGGTTGTTGGTGGTGAACAGCTTGGGGTAGCGACCGAGCCACTCCCTGCCTAGAGCCTGCGTTTGCATGTAGCCGAAGGACGTGAGGTCTCCCGCGAAGGGCAGGTTTGCGAGCGAGTTCCACGACCAGCTCTTGAGGAGGGAGACGTCGCCTTCGCACATATGTGGCTAAGGAAAGAATAGCAGCAATAATAATAATATATTAATGAATGACGTCCACATAAAAATATGAAACTGATTGAAGATATACGACAAGGAAGGCAACCGAGCAAGTGGATGGTAAGGTACACCAGGCGATACCCGCGGTAGAGGATTGCAGTTGCGTCACCGCGGACAGCCTTAAGGACTAACATAGAATATCATGTTCCAGTAATTTCATCAGCTGTCTTACTTTCCGCGACTGCTGATGCTGGTTGGCAGGTTGAGCGAGTAAGACGATGGCACTGATCCGGACGAACCTTTGCACTAAGTGTTACCACCCAAAAAATATGCGAGCTTCAGCCATTTGTAAGTTGTCTAAAAAATATTTTTCTTACGGCGCTCCTCCACTATCAGTTTCAAGTGTCATACAGTCACCCCCATCTACCTCTCACTTCCTCCGACACCTCCCAAACGTCATTTTTTGACACTTGACACTAATGTAGGAGCGCGTTTTAATAACTTGCTTAGTTTTCTTTTATTACAACCTTTTATTTTACTTGCAATGTATGTATGTACCGACATGTATAACTACTTAGTATATTTTGTCCGGGCGACATTTTGCAACTCAATTATGAAGCAGATATCTTCAACCGATTGAGCTGAAATTTTGCATAGTTGTAGAAGTTTGGCGGCCCGACCAGGCCCGTCTCCGCAGGAGGGAACTTTTCTAAGGTTTGCCCGATTGACATGACATTTGATATGCATATGCAGGACCAGGATAAATGGCAATGAACTTATAAATTTTCAAAAAATACAGTCAGCAAAAAAGTTGGTACCTACTAAAAACGAAATTTTTAGGTTAGGTTATTCAGAGTCTGCCTGTACTTACGTGCTCGCGGTCGCTCCTGAAACCCGCAGTCTGATAGTTGCTGATGACATTCTCCTTGTAGTTGGTGAGTCGCTCCAGTTCCGCCATCTCCTCCACCTCCGGGTTGTGGGCGCCATGCCGGTTCAGCAGCCAGATTGACACCGGCGTGCAACCTGGTGATAAGGTTTACAATAAATCTACGCAAGCTGTCTTGAAATTGTTCTGGAACGTTCCAGCAGGCTGTAATATTTATTTTCAAAATTAAGTCATCCCTTTGAAGCCAACTTTGAACATCGAAAATTGTATGGGAATGGGAACATTTGCCAATGACAATTAAGTACAAGGGTGTTTAGTTAAAACTAATCCAACCACCAGCTGCAGTACCGAATGAATTATAAGAGCGTAAAAAACACGAAAAACGCGACGTTGACAGCTCAGTAGGAGTAAACCATCTTAAGACACAGTGTGTTTAAGCTGTTTCCATTTTGCGGCTCGAATTTTGAGCGCACAATGCGGTAGCTGTGTCAGCATATTGGCAGTGGCGTAGCTACCTAGGGACTAGCTCAAGCTCAGAGGGCCCTCGAATCCTTACCAGAAAATCTCGATCGAACTATTATTATTAAAACGTAAACAGTTTAGGTAGTAGTGGGGGCCCATTTTTTTTATTTGCACCTGGGCCCTTGGTTACCTAGCTACGCCACTGCATATTGGAGCTTCAGTGTGGCAGGCCCTTTTAATTCAAGCGGTTACTAGATAGATAAATCTTAAAACGGCACCACATTATGTACACGGCTTGACATAACAACGATAAATAATCAAAGCAGTTTTTTACATGCAACGGACTTATACTTATAACGTAAAAATAACAAAATTTTGAATTTAAGAAAGCTTGAAATATTGTGGAGTAAGAGAGACGCTGAGTCAGCATTCACTGCAATTGCAAGTAGCTGGAGAGCAGAACATCCTGTCAAAGACCAGGGGCCTTACCATGCCCTAGTAGCATTCTCGGTTGCCCAACCGTCGCCAACAGTTGGGAAAAAGTTGGGAGAAGGCAATGTCGTTCCCCAACTTAGGCCCAACACAGGCATATTGTTAGGTTTTCTACGGCTTTTCCCAACAAAATTTCATGACGTCTTAATGCGATTCAATTCCGCCTCAGTTCAAGTTTAAGCTGTCATTTTTTTTAGTATGGATCTGACAGCGAGTAAACCTAAACTGAATCGGAAATGAATCACATTAAAACGTCATGGAAAGGCCCCTGAAGTAGTTATCTAGTCTCAGCATTTCTTAGAAAACATTTGAATGTGCCAATATACAAAACATTTAACTTAATTGTAAAAATAAAAAGTGTCAGAAAAGCAAGTACCACATTTATAAAAAAAAAAAATTGCTACGAAAATACTAGGTACATATATTTTACTGACTGAGGTTTGTGACGAAAGTTTTGGCATCAAGACCGTCAAGTTTGGTTTGGTTGCCATTGTTGCCAACAGCTAAAACAATTAAAAAAACATCGTTAAATTAATGAGCGGGTAACTCAGTATTATATTAATTAAACCTAAAGTACCTACCAGGTACCTAAAATTATGTTACCAAATGAACAGGCCATGGAAGTGTAATAAAAAGCACTACAGTACCTTTCGATTTTGATTTTGATATACATTTGAGTATAAAACATACATACATACTTACATAAATCACGTCTTTATCCCTTACGGGGAGACAGAGCCTAAGGTAAAAAACCTTAAGGCCACGTTTAGCATGATTAAGGGCGTATAGGTGGAAAGGGAAATCAAAATAGTGATGGGTTTCTAGCCGCATCGCCAATAACATGATTCCTAAGACTCGCCCATTCCCTCGACGGGCTTTTACCATCAGCGCGGGAAGAGAAGCAACTAGTAAATTCTATGTTTTTTCTTTTCTCCCAGACCAGCATGGAACAAACGAAACACCTGTCTTAAATCTATCTTAAATCTTAAAAAAACACCTATCTTAGAGCGGCGCGTGAAGAAAGAACAAGAGAGAGGAGTTTAGTAGAGTCACCCAGTGGGAGTCGAGTCGTTTGGACGACACTCTACTGGAACTTTACAAACGTGGGGTACCTTATGCGTATTTTCGTACAACATTAAAAACCGTGGTTACATCAGCCGTAAAGTAAACATTAGAACATTAAATTAGTGGGTTTGGCGTAATTTTAGGACAATGAAGTCGGTGTGTAGATAAATCAAGGTAGACTCCATTAATTAACTTTGTGTTCACAATTAGCTGTCCGTCCGATCTTTCTGCTAGGAATATTTTGATACTCCACGGGCGTGCGTTAAATTAATATGTCTGTTAGAAATGTTTGAAATACTTACTTCTATTTGATAGTATAAAGTTATTTAGAGGCAGTTCGTTATGTTAGCTACCTTCTAATTAGCTGACTCGATGGCTAATTTCGAATTTACAAATTTGGAGTAGGTATGATTTTTGAAAGCACATCACTCGAAAGTGGTATAAATCAGCTTATATCTCCATAATTACAGCTCTGATCAAAGTTTTGACTAGTTCACAAGATTAATGCGAGCTGTAATTGTCTTCTATGCTACTCGTATTTCAAATTCAGCACAATTTTTCACAACTTTCGAGTGGTATTTTCACACATGTGCTTTCAATAATCGGGCCCCTGACTTATTCCATGTATTTCCCAAACTCGTATCAAACTGAAACAGTCTCTTAAATGCGGAACACGCACAGAGATAAACAAATTCCAACGACCATTGCAATGTAGTTATTGCCTGTCATAAGTTGTTTCAGTATTTAGTGTGACGTCTGTGCAACCCATTTGAGCGAAAAAGCGATGTCGAAGTTCATCTCTATGCAGATGAGATACTTAGGTCTAGGACACGCATTTATTTTAGCGCGACCTAGATTGCAAAGAAGCTTCAGATGTCACTCGTTCCCAGTAGAACACTACCAAACCAAAGAGATAGGTATAGTAGAATTGCGATAATCGCTTTCGCTAGGGAAACCGATGTCGCCAAACTTTGACATGACAGTTTACTCATACCCACCCAATCACGTTTGGCCATGTGTTTTATTATTTCGTGACAACAGGACAACACCGAATCGGTAATAGTGCGACATCATTCTTTGAGTGAAGTTTTTGCTCGATAAAAGACAAGCTTGTTTATGATCTGAAAGATTTTGCCATGGCAACGACAGCCGATGCCCACCTGCCCGTTGACGCTAGCGCTGCGGGAGACGAGCACGCGAGCCATCCGCTTCCGTACCACAGCAGAAGCCCCGGAGAAGCCCCGGTAGGACCCTAGGGTGTCCTACTGACCGCCCGTGATGGTCACCACGCGAACCACCCTTGCGGAACCATTCCGCGGCCCTTAAGCTGAACCACCCCTTCAGTGAACTAGAAAACCTGTAGAGTACCTACATCGTAAGCGTAACTGAGGCGTTGTAGCATACCAAGTGCAGATAGATTGTAAGACGCCCTTCAGGCAACCGTGTATGTTGTTGCATGTAAATAAATCCTTTCAGTGGGTATTATAAACATAAAAACCGCGTCAAAATTCGTTGCGCAGTTTTAAAGATCTAAGTATACATAGGGACAAACAGACAGACAGTGGAAAGCGATTTTGTTGTACTATCTAGTGATTATGTTCTGCATTTTATTGTGTAGGTACATAGTTGAATAAACATTCAAACAAAAATATTATATTACTGGAGCTATTTTTAACTTTCATCTCATTTTAGTAAAACTAGTTCCCATTCCCACGCCAATTCCTGGGTTTAGGCTGCCAAGCGGAGTTAAAATGCCGGCACATACGCCAGAAACAGGATGATGATCTTATTTAGTTGGAAGCCGCTTTATAAATTCCGTTGGTGGTGTTAGAAAAAATTAAGTGTATCGGAAGTGTTTAGTAGTACTAAACTTGTGTAAAAATGTTCAGTTTCATTTTCTATCATAAATCACGTCTTTAGCCCTTACGGAGTAGACAGAGTCTAAGACAACAAGACTTAAGCCCACGTTTAGCATGAATGCGTCCATAGTTTTCAAGGGTCGAAATAAATGTGATCACTTACTTATGACACATTTTGTTTTGATTTACTTCTAATAAACTACAATAGTCAGTAACATTTGATTTAATTGAATGTTTATATTATTTTGGGACTGGTATTCATCAGTTTCTTTTGCTGCTGACTGTAGGTACCTATATTCTCTAGTGTCTGGTGGTGCTCACTTACCATCGGGTGACCCGCAATTGCTGGTTTACCTTCTGTGTCGTAAAAAATGTAGGATGGATGTTAGTACAATCACAATCACAACAAAAATCGACAGCAAAATTGCTTGTTGTAAATATGAAATTCATGACAAAATCTCACAAATTTATCAAAGTAAATTTCTTAAGTACCTACCTATATTTTATGTTAAATTATATACACAATCTTGCTATCAGGGTAAATGAGAATCCATTTTTCCTAGTTTTAATTGAAATCACCGACCTAATGACTAAAACGCCAAGCGGATATCCGAGAAATTATTCCCACAGCCCATTTTCCCTTATCGAAACAAAGTAACCGACGTGTCCATTTAGCACTGTCAGCAGAACAGACTATGAGCTCATCGTTTAGCCATTATTTTGCCACCACAGTGCGTATTCTAGACGCCATAATGCCATATGGCAACGATATTGCTTTCACTTCACTTTAGTGTCAAACAAGCAACCATCTTAAGTAGTAGCTAGCGCAACTTTGCACCGTTGTCTTTTCGTTGTCGGTCGAGTGTAACCATCGAAATATGACATGTGCCGCCACGGCAAGATTGAACTCGTCTGTGATATAATGTACTTACCTAAGTATATAGGGCTTTGATTATAGGTAGTATTATCCTAAACTTACTGCATGGCAAGGGCCCTTTCTGCATCATACCATCGCTGTCCATATACGATTGAGTGTATTTGAGACCGCTATACGAGGCCACATTGCGACTCACATGGCGGAGACAGACGGCATTGTGCTCATGAAGCCACAATAAGCATAGATTTGTGGCTCACAGGTAGTTTAAAAGACCTAGTAAACGCTTTAGGTACTTCGTATTTTTATGACAGTTCCTTTCCTAGATCTGGGGCCTTACCATGACCTCTTCTCTCTTCTCTCTCATTAATGGCGGCCGTAAGGCTTGGGCCAATGTCAGTGTGGTAAAAATAGAATTCAAAAATCTTGTGACAAAAATGTCGGCAACGTTGTACGGTAATGGTCAAAGGCCCCCCTCCCCCCTTGTCGGGCTCTTAGCCATCGGATAACGATATCCCTCGGAGACCGTCAGGAAATCATTAACCGGTGCCCAGGGGGGCACCGGAACAAGCACTGCACTTCCCCTCGGACGGATCCAAAAACGAACCGCAGCTCTTGATCACACGCGGAGGTAACTCGACTCGCACCCTTACAGAAGTGTCAAAAATGACAGCTAAAACGGAAAATTGAATCGCATTAAGACGTCATGGTAAGGCCCCTGTGATGTTATAAGACGTACAAATAATGACATTGATCTAATTATTAAAGAGAAAGATTGTGGTAAAGGTATCCCTTGGTGACTATACAAACAATATTACTTTTTCTTTACTATTCGATCGAAAAGTGATCTACAGTATCGAAGTGAGATACAAGCTATATCACACAGGCACGTCTTGAATAGGCCCTGATTTCACGTCGTGCTATTTTTAACGTGTCTAGTTAATTACAAAACGGACGTTATGTGTATCACGGACGCTTGTAATAGCCCTGCGGTGTTTATTTCCTGGGATTGACGAATATTTGGCCCGGTGATGTAGGATGTAGTTGGATTTATGGGCTAAGACGCACGGCTAGTTTGGTTTGAGATACGAACGGAGTTATAAGTAAAAGTTTATGTAGGAGTGTGAATAGTTTACTATCCATTTTATTCACGGTAGGTACTACGCTTGATACCTGATTCTTGCATTATCGATAGGTACATCGGAACTGTACATGAAGTTTTCAAGTCATTGGATGTGGGTTAAAAACAAAATTCAAGATTTTATTAGGCACATTATAATATCTTACTTCGTTACAAGTGCAAATAATACATACATTACATACATAAATCACGTCTTTATCCCTTACGGGTTAGACAGAGCGGTAACAACACCTAAAGGCCACGTTTAGCATGATTGTGGGCGTATAGTTTGCAAGGGGAATCAAAATAGTGATGGGTTGCCAGCCGCATCGCCTATAACATGATTCCTAAGGTTTTCATCCATTCCCTCGAAGTGCTTTTACCGTCTGCGCGGGAAGAGAAGACTGGTACATTCTATGATTTTCCTTTGCTCCCAGACCAGCATGGAAGTAATACAGAAGTAATGCATAGTATAAGAGTGTTAAAAATGCCAACGTATATTGCCACTCCTGGAATGTTAATTCGTTTTACTTATTTAAGCTTTAAAACAATACCTAGAACCTAAAAATATTGCCATCCCTGATACAGGAAAGACGGAACAAGCGTCAAGGTTAACGATTCCACAGACGAATGACATTTGGCACGTGGTCTCTTCTTGACCGTAATGCGTAACGAGTAATAAATTCTGTTGAATAATTTGTTATGCATTATGGAAAACGGTTTACGATCCCTGCGAGCTGTGGTCGTGGTCTTTCATTGATCAGTGCGTACGGGAATAGTAAACCTTTTTTTAAACAACATTTTTCTTAATGTTAGCTGCCAACCGCGGTACCATCTTAAGCAGGCTCTGTCACCGGCTAATATAGCAATATTTTCGATAAATTATATTCAACTGTTTTTTTCAAACCGGCAAGAGTTGAAAGAAAAAAAGAAAGAACTAGTGAGCTAAAGCTAAAGGGTATAAGCAGAACCTCTAATGCAAAATAATATGAGCTTTATAGGTCTAAGGGTTTGGACTGCGCGTTAACGAGTTAGTCAGCCAGGGCTTAAGGGAGCTTTTTATAGTAGACTCTAAGTAAATATGTTAGAAATCTGATATTTCCAACAGCTGGTGTATCTGAAACTGGAGCGAGGGATTAATGCTTGACGACGTTTCACGGATACAGATTATTCCTTTGATGTGTTTGCGCGCAATCGATTCAGATGTGACGTCAGTCTAAAGAATACAGGGCCACGGGTAAACACACACTTAATGAGGATACGGGGTGAAATGTGTAAATAGGTCAGTATGGAGTTGTCAGCTGATCTATATCTATGTATGCCTAGTAACGAATCTATAAACACCTATAAAGTAGTACCAAATCGTGGTGATAAAAGGAATGTAGTTGCAATAGCCTACTCTCAAATTTGAAATTCGAAGTTTGTATCATACCGCCAATCAAATTCTCGTAATGACTGGTGTGCGCGGTGTGGCACACGATTCGAATTTTAAATTTTGAATTTCGGTGTAGTCCCCAAGGTTCTTACGGTTGGGAATGAGATTAATAAAAAACATAAACTTAGGGTTGGCGTTGCCAGCAATGCTATTTTTGCTACTATAAAACAGTTCCGATGTACAGTACCTACTCATACAAGACTCGATTTTTTTGCTGCGGGTTACATTCTGATTCCCTAACTTAACCTAACTACTAAATTAAGTGTTCTCAAAATATATAGACTTGGCTTAAAGGACCTAGCATCCAGGCCATAAAATCTTTAAAAAAACTTAACCTAACTTACCTACAAATGGGTGGTATGTGGTGTACAATAATGTAGGTAGGTAGGTGCAAGCTAGCGTTTCTAATTTAGCTATGGCATCATCATAGCGTGCATAATGTATCCTTTTTCATGCTGCCGTGACCGCGGGACGCTCCGGCCTAATTTCAGGCATTTTTAGGATCCTTCGTGACATTATATGATCAGATATTTTAATGTCCGACACACCTTGCCAGATTTACAAGCTGCCATGTTCTAGCGCCGTTTGACCTCGTAAACGCCTATTGTAGGCTAGTCTAAAATGTTTATATACTTTTTGTTATACAATTTAATAGGCATACACAAAAAAGCAGAAGCTTAGTGTCAGTGCGAGTTGTGCCTAATAGGTTTTTGTATACCTAATCTGTGGAGCTACTGAATAATCCGTTTATTTTGCTTTATTTAGGCCATTGTCAAAAGGATATGGATATTACCGGGTTATCGCACTTCCTCCAGCTACTGAATTAATTTCAGAAATTCCTTTACATGATTTCAAAAAACTCGTTGATATCGCTCTTAACGCATGAAAACTGAAATGGCAATGGACTCATAGAACCGATTACCGATGTACGCCATATCTAAATTAGAAGCAGTTTCATTAAATTTTATACATTTTGCTGTTCTGCCGTGGCGGTAGAACCGGCGGTTATAATTTCCACGCGTTTCATAGACAAAAATAAGTCTCTATATTTACTCGGCTGTCAAAAAAAAACATGATTAAGGTAAAGGAATTCGATTGTGCCATTATTTTTAATACGAGCCTTGCGCCTTTGACTCAAGGGCTAGAGTTAATGGCGATGTCATGTTGGATTTGCGCCAAAACCAGATTTTTCGATCGTATAATAAAATTAGTTTAAAATGGTTCATGACATCACATGGTTATAATTACCAACTATTTTTGTTAAGCGTGGTTGCCTATTTTTTACGAGCTTGATTACCGCTTTCCTGTGTTTACCAACTTGTTTAAAAGTTGACATAGGTAATGCCCTTTATAAGTCCTCCCTAAGCCCACAGATTGGTTAGGTAACAATTTAGGTTAGGTAGGTATTAGGTACATACATATACGCATGACCTAAATAAATGCCACGCAAGACCTAATAGTGATCTATAGTGGTTGCAAAAACGCTACTTTTAGAAAAATGTCGCAAACTTGGTTTTTGTGACCATCCCAGTGGCTGCCATCCTTCTAATTACATATTCGTGACTTTGAACCTCATTACGTATAGTCATTACATTACGCTTCTACAGAGTAAGAGAAAATGTAACAATAGCAATGCAAAAACTTCTGTTTTGTTGGAAATGAAGTAAGTAATGAAACGGAGGTGAATGACTGCAATATTCCAAATTGATTTAATCCTTTGTGGAATCGGTCATGGTTATTATACCTACTTGGTAGCTAAGTTGGTATGCCTTTTTAAATGACACAGGCATCGATATACTTAATTATAAGCAACTCTTTGCTTGTGTTAGAAGCGAATATGCCCATTTTACAGGACCTCGTAGTCAAGCTGCACCCTGTCTATCCAGTGCCGGCGTTAGGGGGGGGCGCGATGGGGCGACGGCCCGGGGCGCCAAATTTGGGGGGCGCTGAGGTCTGGGGCCTCGGCCTCCTGGCTCACCGGCTGTGTACCCTCAATACTGTCCTTAAGTGGGCGCCTAAATATTACTGCCCGGGGTGTCAGTGGCCCTAACGCCGCTGCTGTGTCTATCATCCATATGGGCTCTCTTTACTTTCTTTGGATCATGATCAGTCGAACAAGCCGAAGGTACTAACACGAGGAAGAGAGCCTATAGGTTAAACTGGGTAAACAAAAGCAACAGTGGACGGGAAAGACAACTGCCAGGGACAAATAGCGACGGGTAATGAGGTGGGTAGTGACGATCACGATCGTTCTGTCAAGAGTTTAATGAAGAAGAATAACTAGTCCTAGGGTCTACCCTAGCTCTAAGCTGCTCTAGTAAGTGGAGCGGCCGCTGCAGGTACGAGATGGCACGAGATGCGGAAATAAATTTGGCGGGGGAAGGAGTAGAAACCGTAGACTAAAAGACTCTGAAAGACAGCTTCGCTTCAGTCTGACCAAGAGCCAGGGGGCTACTCGGAAATTCGTATCCTCTCACCCTTAAATTAATGAACTGCATCAAATGAAGAACGGCACCAAACGAACTTCGAAATTCGTCTACCCTGATTGCTATCATATCACTATCACACATCAATTAGACGTTAGGAGTGCCGCCGCCATAACTAATGCTGGTAGCGCTGCGGTTATTGTTTCATACATGAGATTATCTCAAATTGTCGCAGTTTTTATTCTTATGCCGATTGGTATCATTTCTCAAATTCTAGAATATTCTTATAGCAATAGGTAGGTACGCATTAACTTTTAGCGGGGTGGTCGTAAATCTTACCTCGAATATCTTCTGGTCTTCTGTTAGCTATTTGCCTGTTGACGAAGGTGTAAGCGGTTTTCGTGCCGAAGAGAACGTATGGGTTTCCATCGGATACGAGGCAGGTGTCCTGGCTGTAGGCTGCTAATGCCAGAGCCAGCAGCAGGAGTGCCCACATCATCTTAAAAAAAAACTTCACTTGAGACGAACAGACAGGGACGATTCATTTCAGAAGCTCACAGTGGCGTAACTATACGTCGTGGGCCCGCGGCAACTTAGACATGGAAATAGACATAACTTTATTCGACATCAAAAAATACACAGACTCTTAAACTAATACAAAAACATACTGAGTTGATGATGCTGAGAAGGTATTCGACTCAGCATTATGCTGCAGTAGGTGCCTACTACAGCGCAGTAGGTGCCTACTACAGCGCTGATTTTCAGCAAACCCTTCACTGCATCTTTGCATCAAACGCGTTGGACCGGAATCAGCACAAGTAAGTTGGTTTTATTAACTGAGGAACCCTATTTGATATAAAGAAATGTATCAACGTCTCTTCTGTGCTCAAAACAAGTATGTACCTAATCAGAAAAGGAATACGTAGAAGACTAATGGCTTTATAAGTAACGATGGAGCATACACAACATAAACACTCTCAAACCATCCCATTTTAATAATATACAGATTAAATTCTTTAAGATATTATGAACTGTCGGAAGTGAGATGACCGTATCTTGGAACATGACACCACCAAGAAATAGCAAAGACGTACATACATACGGACATATATGTATACCGGGTACTAAGGTTAGTAACTAACAGTAAGAAAACAATCTTAAAACTGGCACGTCACAGTGACAGCGGAGATAGGTCAGCTTAAGAAATATCGAACCAAGCTAACATGACCGTAGTAAAATTTATATAATTTATGATTTTTTAGCGAATTTTCACTTTTTTGATAGTGCCAGTATTTTCTCGAAAAGCAGTGGAAGTTATAGTTTTTTTTAAGTGTATGTAAACATAAATAGTTAGTGATGGCAAAAGTATTATTTTGTCAATAATTAATGTAAATTGTAATAGTACAATACAACCTTACAGCAATAACATAATAATTCCTATCTCTTTTCCAATGCACTATTCAACTAAATTAAAGCTAAATCCCGCAAGCCGTCGTTACTGCTGGGTAATTATTGGGTAATATGATATGCATTTTTTTACTGACCCCTGACCACTGAATTGCATAACATGTTCAATTTATCGACGTTATTTGCTCGTTTCGTTTCTAGGGATTTTTTCACGCCAGGTGGTCAAAATCAAAATTAATGTTTTGCCGATAATTTTGATTCTGATCCACCTTAGAACGTTCTCAAAGTTAAAGTGTCATAATGATTTTCCTTTTACCCCAGTAAGGTCAGGAATTAGTTGGTTCCATAGTAGGTACCTATCTACTTAATTTACAAGTAAAAAAATATAAAAGCAATCGAAAGTGAGGCAAACGGTTGTATCGTATTTATGCAGAGCCGATTGAGGCCATTTGGTATTCCTAGGAGTCAATAGTACCTAATTCGTAACCACACTTGTACGTTATTCATTGCTTAACAGCTAGGTACATAATAGGTACACAACATTGTTGCTTGGTGTATCATTGTAATTACTTAAAGTAAATATTGCTAGCTTGAAAGAAGTCTCGCACGTGTAAACAAATTAAAATATGACAAACTCTTGAAGGTGCGTTAAACTCAATACCTAACATGGATTTGTATTCTACATTGTGACTACTAATAAACTAATTTAGGAAGTAATATTATCATTATCTTCTAGAAATCAATAATAATAAAACGTAAAAAGTTCTAAACACATTTTTTTAGCTAAGTACGTGTAAGTAGTAACAAGCATGCTAACACTGCTTACTTAAGTTTTAACCTGTTCAGGTTTATCCACCTAATGAAGCCTCCACCAAGTAGCTACCTAAATACTCGTACAATTGTGTTCCATTGACGATATTACGAACTTAAACTAACACAGAAAGAAAGATTCCAACGGTATACGAAAGAAAAACGCGAAGAAAAAACAAAAGCGTCACAACATTGGGAACATCCACGCCGGCCGCCGAACAACTTCGCAAACCACTTAAAAAAAACTCAACCACTTAAAAAAAAACTTTAAAAAAGTAACTCAAACTTCGAAACAGTGCAGGTAACTTCACGGGCAATACCTTAAAAAGCGGGAATGCGGGATCAGTGTATCCGGGTTGTCTATGGTTTGCGCGGGAAACGCGGCGTCACTCGCGCGCGATGGCGGACGAACTGGCATCGGATTGGATTGGTACGGTGACGAGAGCAAAGCAAAGGTACGTACTACGGCACTCCCATGGAGGAACGAGATGCTAATAGTGCTACGGTAACGGTAACCACTGTAGAAAAATACTCATGCTCTATTGAGTAATAAAGCAATGTGACTTATCTTACAAAACAGCTGGATCAAGGTCAATAGGCATTTAAAGCAAATACAAGGGATTACAATGTTAATTAAACCGGAAATTTGCAGTTGTTGCGAATCGTTATTTACTTTACTTTTATACGGGTTGGAACAGACAACTTTTGTAGTGCCCAATCGGTTACCCAAGACGCATAGGTTAATAATTACTATGACATCAGCGTTACGTTTTTCTTGCGTCTAATAATTAAAAACTGTTGCCCGGGAACGTATTTATGTAATTCATTTGTTTACACAGAAATAGGTCATAAAGTTGAATTTATTAATACTTGAAGCTAAACAATAATCTTGATAAACACCCACCGGTTGTCACCATGCGTGCGCGTGTGTATTTAAAAGACTCCAGCTACTTTTGCATCACGCGAATTGAAAATATATTAAACTAACTGTAGCCCGCGACTCGGCAGAATTCGATGCTATTTTCCGCGATAAAACCTATACATACATACATAGGTACATACACAAATTACGTCTTTATCCCTTACGGGGTAGACAGAGCCTAAGGTAACAGGTACCTACAGGCCACATATTTAGCAAGATTGTTGGCGTATAGGTGGAAAATGGAATCAAAATAGTGATGGGTTGCTAGCCTCATAGCCTATAACATGATTCCTATGATTTTTGCCCATTCCCTCGATGGGCTAGCCCATCATGGAAGAAAACCTAATCCTATGTCATAAAACTCTCTCTGTACAAAATTTAATTAAAATCAGTGGTTTAGGCGCGAAAGCGCAACAGTCAGACAGACAGAGTTACTTTATCATTTATAATATTAGTAAGGAAGTAGGGATAACAGACCTATTACGTGTACCTAAATATTATGATATTATGATGATATTTAGGCTTTGAAGCGGTGCGGGGTCATATCTCGGTGTAAGTACTGTGGTTAAGGACATTCAAACACTACTTTTGGACCCCACCCACACGTCGTAGGGCTTTGTGGATCTCTACTACCACCTTACTCTCCAACGCTGCCACCAATCAGCAGTGCTTGTGACAGGGGCCGACCTTGCTTCACGCAGTGAATACTATTTAACTATAAGCCGTCCCGGCTCACAGGATGTCAAAGAGATGTGAGAACCCTGAGGCCTCTTCTTGACGCTTGTATACGTGGGCTGAGCTGTGAAATAATTATATTGATTGATTACAATTGGATCCATTCGGGATTCCTAGAATACTAACACACTCATCATTACATACCTACTTATGTCCATCCTATATATGTCCCTTTGCTGGGTACAGACTCGCTCTCAGTGAGAGGGCTCGGGTTATAGTTCCATTGCGGGCCCAGTGCGGATAGGAAACTTCACACACAAAGTGGAACTTGGAAGTGTATGAAGTATGCTTAGTGTAGTTTTCGGTCACAAAATACGTCTCGAACGCGTTTGCGTTCAAATGACAATTGCCTTGGGTTACAAAAAAAAAATATTTTTTTTATATTTTTTTCTTCATGATTAAGCCAATTTGAGAAACTAATTTGAATATTTTAAAAATTGGTTGCGTATTTTTTTTAAAATTTAATATATTAAATACCGGATATGGTCGACTAGATATACGTCATCAGTAGCACGAAACTCTTGATTTCCTTTGCTTAACTGCGAGAAAAAATACTGTTATCTGTCATTCGTAACTACGTCTATGTCATGAGAACAGCTTGTTGCCGTTTCGATCCGCAAGTGGCGCAAATTTTTCTATAGTAATTAAGACGTTTACGTGAACGCGTTAGAGACGTTTTTACACACGAAAACTTACACTAGAGGCTCTGGGTTTCCTCATGATATTTTCCATGGTCGAAAAACTCATGGTAAATTTCAAAAGTAATTTGGCATATAAATTCTGATGTGCGAGTCCGGGTTTGAACCAATGAATCTCTTCTTGAGAGGCCAGAAGTCAAACCCCTTGGCTACCGGGGCTCTATTTTCAATTTCACACTGCGAGTAACATATATACTCACGCGCTTATCTTTACCTCAGAGTTATAATTGTATTCTACATTTTTATTTACATGCATCCTACCGTGCATCCATTATGAAAATGACGTAAACTGTTCTATTTTGCTCGTGTGTCCTCATTACGGACAGTCTAAGGCTCATTAACTTCTAATGGAACTGTTAGAAAATACATTGTTCCCTTGAAATATTCTTAGTATAGATGGAGGTACGACAGTGGAGATAAAAGGAAGAAACTAGATTACATTTTTCGTACAAGATTTCTGCTATACTCAGTCGCTATTAGACAGTCTGACTTTTCCTTTTCTTTACAAGTAACAATCCATTTTTTTAAATGGCTTTCTTCTAAATATTAGACCTAGAAAATGGACCCACCGAGCACATCGAGGGAATGGGTGTAAATTGTAGGAATCATGTTATATGTAGGCGATGCGGCTAGCAACCCATCACTATTCTGACTACCCTTTCTACCTATACGCCCATCATTCATGCTAAAGGTGGGCTTTAAGTCTTGTTGTCTTAGGCTGTGTCTACTCTGTAAGGGATAAAGACATGATTTATGATAGAAAATAAAACTGAACATTTTTACACAAGTTTAGGCGACTAACTACTAAACACTTCCGATACACTCCATATTTTCTAACGCCACCAACGGAATTTATAAAGCTGCTTCCAACTAAATAAGATCATCATCCTGTTTCTAGCATTTGTGCCGGCATTTTAATTTCGCTTGGCAGCCTAAACCCAGGAATTGGCGTGGGAACTAGTTTTAATAAAGTTAGATGAAAGTTGAAAATAGCTCAAGTAATATTTTTTGTTCGGATGTTTATTCAACTATGTATCTACCTACACAATAAAATGCAGAACATACTCACTAGATAGTATAACAAAGTCGCTTTCCGCTGTTTGTCTGCCTGTCCCTATGTATGCTTAGGTCTTTAAAACTGCGCAACGTATTATGATGCGATTTTTTTTATAGATAAGAGTGATTCAAGAGAAAGGTTTATATGCCTCAAAATTAGTTTTCTTTTTTGCCTAATTTTAATTTTGTTATAAGGAGGATGGTAACTCACTTGCTTAATCCTGTTTCTTTTATGTTAGTTAGTTTTACTTGTAGTGTAAGTCCCTAAACATGATAAATGCTGTCGCATGCCTGTTATTGGTGCATGAACATGGATTGTAACTTGTAATTTTGTTAATATTAATGTTTTGTTTATTGATTTAAAGAAAGTAGGCAGTGGCGTAGCTACCAAGGGACTAGGCGGGGCAGTGCCCCGGGGCCCTCAAGCTCAGAGGGCCCTCGAATCCTTACCAGAAAATATCGATCGAACTATTATTATTAAAACGTAACCAGTTTAGATAGTAGTGGGGCCCCATTTTTTTATTTGCACCAGGGCCCTTGGTGACCTAGCTACGCCACTGAAAGTAGGTAAATAAAAATTACATAAATGAAATTAATACAAATTAAACTATTAAATTAAAAACTAAACTAAACATGTTTTGTTTATGTACTGTTGGCATGTCATATATAATTCTACGCAGACGAATTCGCGGGCAGAAGCTAGTTAGTGATAAAGTAATGTGACGGTAAAAATAAGTGGTTGAGATGCCGATAAACATTAAACATCTACCCTCAGACATTTATTATAGACGCCATGATATTTCTACAACGTAACTTGTTGCGATGACGCCAGGGCTTCCTTTTAATCGGACGAGAAAAAACAACGTGTGGTCTCTGGTCTACATTTTTGTGTTATCCCGCTTTTTCACGCAAGTCATGGGTAATCTACGTGATTATTATAATACAGCTTCCAACGGTCATTGCACTGGTGTTACGGCGGGAGAAATAGACGTCGGCCGTCGGTGCAACTCGTGGTGTCGGCGAAGTCCCGCTGTGTACGCTGTATGTCGGTGTCACCAATTTGGGAGACTTCTGAAGGAATGTTGACGTTCTCGCAGTGTAGGGATGCCGAGTGAGAGGAATACAAACTGCCGCTATCGTGATACTAAGGTTTAATTCACTCAATTACAGAAAGACAAAAATACCAGATATCCATCTAGCCTTTCCAGGTTATGACCTAGCATAGACAAGAACCCGCCAGTCTTGACAGATAAAAACTCGGGCGTTTGAGCTCCGTGTCTAACCGCCACTCGTCTTTTCTTATCCTACTTTGTGCATTTCGGTTGAAAATGAAGTATCCGCACCAATTATTATAAACTAGCTGTTGCCCGCAACTTCGTCTGCATAGAATTCGTTTATCGCTATCCCGCAGGAATTACGCAATTTTCCGGGATAAAAAGTAGCCGATGTTATTCCAGACTATAATCTATCTATGTTCCAAATTTCATCCAGCCGTTCTGGTGTGAAAGAGTAACAAACATCCATCCATCCATACTTACAAACTTTCGGGTTTATAATATTAGTAGGATACGGAACTATGTTTTTCTCTACGTCTGTGTTACCTCATCACGTTTAAGTAGTTTCAGTCCCGGGAAAGAAAATAGGATAGTTTTTATCCCGGAAAATCGCATAGTTCCAACGGGAAAGGTATAAGCGAATTCTGCGCAGACGATGTCGCGGACAACATTTAGTTAGTACCATTATAAAACGTGTGTTGTAATGAAAATTATTTAGGAAATCATTTAGAATTATCCGGTAAAAAGTTAGCACCCCGTATAGGTGCTTCAGACTATAGAGCATAGACCATAATTATAATACCTTGTCAACTAGAATAAAGTTACAGTTTTTGCTGTAACAAATGTACCTAACCCTAACGCTATCCATTTATAAAGTAGGTACTAATTGGGATTGTCTAAAAAAAAATACCTATCCTTTTTATATTTTTTTTGTGCAGAATAGTCAATTATAAGAAACCAATTTCAATATTTTCTCATATAACTCGGTATTTTTTTCACTATTAATTATTGAAAGTATTTTGGTTGATGACGTCAGAGTTTCCATTGCCGGTGTCACACATCTGCTTATTGGATAAATTGATCATAAAACGTATGTGAACCTCCGCCATCAACGTCTTTTCTATCTGTGGTGAAGTTGGCAAACTGTCATTAGTATCAATGTCAACATGATTCAACAATAACACAGGAAGATTTACGCGATCTTCTCCTATGAATTTTATATTTTCACAATCGTTATACATACCATAACATTCTGCGCGAAGCAGTAAGGTCCATAAACACATACCAGGTATGATCGAGACAAAACAGGACCCGGAAATAAGACAGTAAACTCAGTAGGCGAAAGTAAACCGAAAAACGTAATATTTTCGCTCTCCATTAAAATATTTAGCGTAAAATCTTTCATGTGAGCAAAGCACATCGCTGTGTGGTTACACTCTTGCCTAATTATCTACCGAAAGTGCTTCTAAATCTAAACTATAATACAACAATATGAAAGTAAACGGTGGAAAAAACAAGAATGACAGTAACAAGATTGTCCATTTGCTTGTCATCTGTCATAAGATGAATGAAATGTCAGATTGCGGGTCCAAATTGAACTCCGTAGCATAATACACGCGTAAATAGCATAGAATTTGTAACCTTTGCAAATAAAGTACATTTTGGACCGTCTACGCCATGTCTGGGAATGTCAAATGAAGGTCATTGCTTATTTTTCATGTAATAAATTCATTATAGCAAAATAAAATAAAGTAAATACAGAAAACGATTTAAAAAGCATTTATCTCGAAATGGTTTTCGATTTACTATACATTGTAAAAAAATAGACAATCCCAATTAGAGGCAGCCTCGGGTTGAGGTACCATAGCAAATAGGAACTAAGTAAATATTTTAGTTAGGTAATTTCTTTCGCGCCATGTGATTCTTTAATTAAGCCATAGGTCGGCGCAGTTGTTCTCCAATAACTATGCAGCCAACTGTTCTAAACACGCTCCTTATGTAACTGAAAATAAGGTCTATGTGCAGATATTTTTGAACGGTCGGCTGTATAGATATTGGAGAACTCGACTGTACTTATCTTTTTCGTATGTTACCAACAAATACTTGAGCGTTTTCCAAAAAAAAGTCCACATGTATATTTTTTTCCAGAATTTAAATATTTTGGGTTTTTCTTACTCAGAATCGTTTACCCTACCGAGTCGCTCATGCAAGAAAAAATGTGTCCTAGATTTAACTCTATGGATTTATTTCCCTGTTCGACACGTTCCATACTATCTGAAAAAAAAACAGTGACGAACTGGAATGGGAATTTTGGAACACATTTTTTCTTGTATAAGGATCGTTAGGGTACACGATTCTGCGTAAAAAAAACCAAAATAGTTGAAATCTGGAAAAAAATATAATGTGGACTTTTTTTGGAAAACTATCACTTACGTAGGTATGACAACAGTGCTGCCATCCACGAAGACACGTGGATTTATCCAAATTAACGTTTAATAAATAGATTGTAATAAAAATACCGGTGGCATCGTGAATTGCACTTAGAGATACCTACCCACATAATATATCGGTTATTGGTCCTTCGAGCCGGATTAAATCTGGCACGTGCCAAGTATCCGCTAAACTATTGAATTCATCCGCTTACGAAATAAATTACACCTACAGACCTCACATTATGTACCATTGTTTGCCCAGTATGGGTTAATAACTAATTAATTAAGTATGAGGTTTGTAAGGCTGAAGAAATTGTTGCCATCACGAGTAGGTACTTATGGCACTGCGTAGGTATTATTGAATATCGTACCTCTCGTTGATAGATTACTAAACTTATCAACCTTTACGGGGAGCACTAGCAACAAAAAAAAATTGTACGAAAAACTAAAACGCGCCTTAGACGCGCCTATATCACTTTACATTTTATTATGAACTTATCTCAGACCGTAATATAAAGTCAAGACGGTGTCCTGCGGCGAAGTGACTACGCCACAGACATACGCCAAATTGTTTGAGAGACGCACACGTGCACAAGGCGTAGTCTAAACCGGCTTCACTTTGACGTTCGCAGAAGATAGTGTTCTTATTATTTATACATGGTCTGAGTCTTACTTTGTGCTTTCCAAAATAACTTTTTTACTAAAAAAAGAAGAAAGAAAAGTAAGACATTTATTCGTTTTTGCAAGACACACAAAGGGCATACACACAATTTTATAGAAAAGAAACAAAAAACACAGACATGAAAAATATATCATCAGCGTTGTGTGTCTTCGCAAAAGTGAAACTGTTAGACAGCTGCAGCACTGATTTTCAGCCAGAACCATCGAATAGTAACGTAAAGTAAATGGCTAAAACTAATATATAGGTGCCTACTTATGAAGATTGTAATGTTCCTACATCTAATCGTCAAGAATATCGAATCATTTCGCAAATTACCGGTATCAAGAGAGACCTGCACCGTAGTAAAAACCCTGAGACGACGCTGCGGCCTCGTTGTATCGCAGTATCAAGAAACTAGGACGCCATGAGATTGTTCCTTGCGACGATAAAACACCCACTGTTAGCCATGTTGTTATGATTCGCAACAATATAGCACGCTAGTTTTATCGCGGGCATCCTTTTCTAACTTTGCATGTTCGTAAAGGACGGATGTTTTATCACCGCAACTAAACCTACGCTTGAGCAGTAGCGTAGCTACCTGCTAGGTGTGTGCCCCGGGGCCCTAAAGCTCAGGGGGCCTGTTAATCCTTACCAGAAAATCTCGATTGAACTGAACTTTCGGAAAGCTAACCAGTTTAGACAGTAGCGGGGCCCCATTTTTGATTTGCACCAGGGCCCTTGGTTAGCTAGCTACGCCACATGGCTTGGAGTCCCGGAAAACTTTATAGGGGAGTCGTGGGGATTTCGGAAACGCGGCCTTAAAATGTAGGTAGGTGTACTCTGAAATTCCATTTTCGAAATTAGTTTCCCGCCGATCTGGTCACACTGATATGATGACTGTGAAAAGGTTCTACAGTGGCCTAGGGTTCCATTTGTTTGACAGTACGTCCAAACTTATAAGCACCATTTTTTTTCTCGTCACGTATTTTATAATAAACTACAACATGCATTTTTAAACAACGCTTATCTCTAGCAATACATTTATTACTTTTTAGAGCTAATCCGGTTTAACTTGATTTGTCTATGATAACTGTTACTTTTCCATGCAGCGCAGAAAACAAGCAACGCAATGTTATCCAGCGAAAAGTTTATTTATATATTTATTTCCACACTTACTTTACGGGCAATGCCTAATGCGACAATGTAAGTAGCAAAATAATTACATTTAATAATTTAATTAAGTAATTTAAATTGTTACGGATAGACACGCGGTAGCGTGTCAAGCCAAAGTTCAAAGCTAACAGAATTTAGCTCACCTACAGATAACTCGGCGCCCGTAGAGTCAAGTATTTAATAAACAATTACACGCTTTTTTATTCGTGTCTAGTCTGGACTAGATAAAAACTGAAACTAAAAGTGTAGGCACTAACATTTTTACAGCCACAATCGTATGTAGCTACTCGTCATATTCAACATAATTCATTCTTTATTAACTTGATAAACAAGGAAACGCATACACATACTCGTAATACCACATAACGCTTCTTGAATTCTAAAAGTTTTAAAACCTTTAAAGAAGCTAATTATTAGTATTCAAGTCATTCACAAAATACTTGAATCATTAAGTAGGTAGCAGATACATCAGCAGCCCTACTCAGAAATTGTAGAAGTTCGTTTTATGTCGTTTCGTTCACACTAATAATCATTGATAGTAGAGTGAGAGAGACAGTAAACCACAAACTTTGATATTCGAATTCCGGAGTAGCCAACGTGCACGTGCGACGTTACTTCCGTAGTCATTCGAAATTTAAATTTTAAAATAATTTCAAGGAATCGCGCGTTTTGTGTAATGGGAAAGTTGTAATTTGAACCTAATTTAGAACTATGTAAGGCCTTGATAGCGCTTAGCACCTTTGTACCTTTTCTGTTTATAGCGACGTAGGTAACGTACTATAAGATTGTCAAATATGTTAATGCGACAAAGTGATCCGTTATTTCCACGCTGACTGCATACGTTTGTATGATACGTATGATACTATTCAGCATGCAGGCCTCATACTGCGATATTCGATTTTCGAAGTTCGTTTCGTGCCGTTCCGCTCATACTAATACTATTAATTCGAGAGTGAAAGGGACGGTTTGATACCAACTTCGAAAATGGAATTTCGGAGTAGCCCTGTGCGCAGTGCAGCGTGCGGCCTCAATTTTCATGTGCAGTGACCCGTCTGTAATGGCCGCTCGCACGGATGACCTCTGCGTCAGTGAAATGTGAGGAAAATTAAATGTTGACCTAGCACCACATTGCAGCACTGATTGATCGGCATTTTATTAATGAAAAACGCACATACGTAATCATTTGTGGATTTACGATTTCGTGGTTTTTATACCATAGTTCTTTAAATTGTGGCTTACCATTGTTACTCCCGTCTAATCTTTACCTATTGATCGAGTATAGGTATAAAAGGTAGTAGGTATGTAAGTAAATAAATAAGGAAGGTATTTTCTGGATAAAACTGGTATTAAGATTGCAAATATTACTAAAACATACTACTCCAAATAAAACGTAAGCCCTATTTGTTTGGCCTGAGATGTTAAATAAATTATCAAAATTATTACAATAATCTACTTCTGTCTAAATGTCTTTTCAATTCAATTCAATTTTAGGATAATATGGCCCCACCGATCGATGCGATGATTTCGCCAATGACAAAGTAGTTAAAATATATTCAAAAATCTTGTGACAAAATGTCGGCAACGTTGTACGGTAGAACTCGATCAAAGGACTCTGTTGGGTTCTTAGCCAACGGATAATGATACCCCTCAGAGACCGTCCGGAAATCATTAAAATCGATGTTCAAATTCAAAGTATACCGGACCAAGTACTGCTCTGCCCCCCCGGCCCGGACGGATCCAAAAAAGAACCGCAGTTCTTGACCACACGCGGAGGTAACCGGACTCGCACCATTGTCTTTTTTTAATTTCATATAAAACTTTTAAACAATTTTAAATTTACCGCCCTAACGTTCAAAGTTGGAGTCGTGCCGTGTCTAATATTAGAGTGACATAATGATAAACGGCATGATCGAACTTAAAATATCGGACTTAGACCCCGAGATTAGCCCATAATGATATTTAGTAATGAAATTGTGTAACGCTCATGAGTACCAACATAACCAAATAAAACCAGTTTCATTATAAAAATAGCGTCTGAAGTGAATGAGACCAGAATAGTTATATATTTTTTACTCTCTCTGACAAAATGCTGCGTTCATGTTTGGCATGACAATAACGATGTGGCAGACGCTTAACATTTAGCCCATTTCATGTTTGTTTTTGCGGAATAAATTGTATATCATACCATAAAAGTAAATACTACACGTTTTTATTTAGTTAAAAAAAATCTTATTACAATTTTATTTAAAAACAGTAATTATTTTCAAATTTTTATTTACGCACAATTGGAATAAAGGTAACGAAACGCAGTCAGTGAAAGGCAAGCATTGCATGCTCTATGGTAAATGGTGATAATTTTCGTTCACTACTAATGGCGTGTCTTCCGGTACCACACGTTATAACGTCAAAATGGCTAAGAAAAAAGGCGATGATAAAGTGAACCCAGCCCCTCAGAGTGATAATGAGGAGCAGAATTTTGACGAGGAGCCCAATTTTGAAGATCCGGAAGATTACGTGGACGATATCACCGATGAAGGTAAGATTTTTCGATGTCTAGGTTGGGCCGGCCATATGCGTCACCCGCGCAATTTTCGCCTATTTTCTACTCTATTCCACAATTTGAATTAAAGTATCGAGTATAGGCCATTATTTGTAGTTCGTGAACAATTGTTTTGTGATCTAATTCTGTTGTTATATTATTTTGTCATGTAACATAACCTATAATTGACGTTGCAGAATTGTTAGCAGACCTGCTTGAGCAGAAGCCTGAAGAGTCTGATGGTTATGAAAATGTGGTTGTCGTGGATGGGTGCCCGCAGGTCGGGCCCGAGCGCCTGGAGAAACTCCAGAGCGTCATTGCCAAGATCTTTGGCAAGTTCGGAAAGATCGTCAATGAGTATTATCCTACTTCCGAGAATGGAAACACCACGGGCTATATCTTCTTGGAGTATAGCAACCCTCAGAACGCTGCGGAAGCCGTGAAAGCTACAAACAATTGTAAATTAGATAAGCAGCATACATTCTTGGTGAATCTGTTCACTGATTTCAAGAAGTAAGTACAAATTTGTATGCTATGTATTAGCGTCTTTGTAAAATAATCACCACGTGAATTATGGCGTGGCGATTTGTTGTTCAATTAGCTATATAAATTTAAACTATTAATTCAAGCTGCCAGTGACTTGAGTAATTTGTTATTTAGTTTTTTGTTGTGATAATCTCAAATATTTTGCAAACAGAATAAGAAACAAATACTTGATTCATGCAGATTGAAAACCTTTCTATTGTAAGACACTCAAATATTGAATGTTCACCTTCCAGATATGGAGACATCCCTAAAGAATGGGAGCCCCCAGCACCGCTGCCTTTTAAGGTGCAGTCGGACCTGCAGTGGTACCTCATGGACCCTGATGCATATGATCAGTTCCTGATCGGCATCGGTACAGGCGTGGCCCTGCAAGTATGGCAGAATGCTCTGCCAGAACCTTTGTTGCTGCAGGAGAGACCGGTAAGATAAAATATAAATTAATTTAGGTTTCTGTTTGTTTACTTTTTAACTGTAAGACAAAGTGCTCCGTGACTGCCAGCCTCATTGGTGATCTCTTGAACCAAAGAAGTGCTTGATAAATCTGTATATTTGTGCTACGTCTGATACCAGAAAATTTTTTCTTTGTCCTGGTTTTGTTGTTTTGTTTGTCTTTGTCAGTCTTAGATAGGCTCCCATCATTAACTTGACAAAAACACATTAAAGGCAGTGTGAAGTGATCCTCAAAGTATTAGTCTAAGTACCTATTAAACTAGCTTTGCTATTAAGATAATTTTGAGATTAAAAAATAGGCTAGTAAGCATGATTGCAAATGTTATCACATATGGTTTGACACCAATGGAAATGAAAATAATAATATTTATCTTGCTACTCTGCTACCAAGGCAAAGTTAATTACTACTGCAACTTGAGACTAGTACCAATGAGTTTCAAATGGCATACAGCATAGCTATGCTAATTGTTGATGTGGTTGAATAAGCTCATTAGATAATGTAATAATTTAATTGCTGATTTTAAATGACACTGCTTGTTTTGAACATTTTGTTTTGACAGCAGTTAGCAAGGTATGTGGGTTAGAGCAAAGTCCAGATCTGGTAGTTGTTGTAGCTAAAGGAATGCTCTGTTGTTTTGTTTCAAGATTGCATACCTTCTGATGTAAATGAATTTGTTTTATGTCAAATTAAAAGAATGTTAAAATGCTGATGCTGTAAACTGTGTCTTGTGGCTTAATATTTATGGAATGGATTTGAATTTTAGTAACTAATTCTATTAAGGTGACATTTGCTACTAGAATTTATTGAGTTGCCCATCACTACATAGTATAAAACAAAGTCGCTTTTTCTGTCCTCAAGTCCGTATGTATGCTTATATCTTCAAAACTACACAACGGATTTTGATGCGGATTTTTTTAATAGATATAGTGATTCAAGAGGAAGGTTTATATGGATAATACATGCATAATATACCGTGCGAAGCCGGGGCGGGTCGCTAGTCCATTCATAACACAACTATTTCAGTACAATTTGTATTTCAAAAGGTAAGGGTGCAGGTTGGGGTTATCAACCATTGTCACTACATCTGTCTGTCTGTCTGTTTGTGATAAATTGAAAATGTACTGAATGGATTTTCATCCAGTTTTCACCAATAGATGATTGATACATATGAGGAATGTCTAGGTGTTAAGTGTTAATTAAATTGTGGCAGTTCTGTGTTGATATCTGCATTGCAAATGTGTGAAGCCAGGGTGGGTCACTAGATTTCAGTAATTCACACTATCACAGACCTTTAACGTCCAACTCTGTTTTCAGAACTGGACTGAGACGTATGCAGTCTGGTCGCCCCTGGGCACGTACCTGGCGACTTTCCACTGGCGAGGCGTGGCCCTTTGGGCTGGGCCCAAGTTCTCCCAGTTCCAGAAATTCTTCCATCCGGAAGCCAGGTTCATCTCGTTCTCACCGTGTGAGAATTACCTCGTGACATTCTCACCTAGCAGCGACAGGGGAGACGACAAGAAACTCATCATTTGGGATATTAGGTATGGACTGGATAAATATTTGTTACAATGTGATCTTTTACTGCCTTTGTGCCACCAAAGACAAGTTGTAGCCAGTAATTTTACTGATTGAATAACACCCGAATTAACTAATTACCTTGCTACTCAGCTAACATTACCGAGTTCATGAATTAGGTAGTTTTATTATGTCCACTGAGACTGCGACTTTTACGACCATTTTAACATCTCATGGTCAGCTCTTAAATGAACTATAATAAACTACTACACAGAACTTAAACAGGCGTAAGAAAAGCTTGATGTCTTTGCCAAATTGCAGCAGCACTTTATTGGTCACGTCAAGTGTGTTTACGCGAAATTTAAGTTAAAAATTATTATGAGTAAGTCGCGAATTTTTTTTAACATACTATAATATACTATTCATCTATTCAAATAGGACTGGCCAAGAGAAACGCAGCTTCCCACCTCCCGAAGAGTATGTTACTTGGCCGATATTCCGCTGGAGCAAGGATGACAAGTTCTTTGCCAGACTTGGCTCCGACATGCTGTCCGTGTACGAAACCCCTGGGTTTGGTCTGCTCGATAAGAAGTCTATCAAAATCCCTGGTATAAGGTACAGTATAACATTCTCTCCTTATTATTCTCATCTGATTTTCCAATTGTTGAATATATCTTTGCTGTTATTCTTTTTGTACATAGCCAATTGCCAACACAATGCAATGAATGCGTAAATAACTGATGCGTGATAAAGTTTTTGCATAAACATTATAAACTGATTAGTCATAGGCTTTCAATCGTCAAATAACTCAAATAACTGTGTCAGATAAGTGCATGGGTTGAATAATAATTGACCCTAAAGCAGTTACTTTACTAACTTTTTCTTACCAACCGGTCATTTTACTTGTAATTGATTTAACACTGTCTCATCTCTTTAATTTTTAATCTTCTGTTGACAATCTTATACTATTAAATAGAAAGAGACAGTGAATGCAAATGGTGATTGCGCGCGCATGCAACAATAAGATAACTAGTCTATGAGAAGTCGGTAGTTGTCCAGTTTAGGCTAATTTACATACTAACGGTATGCACAGGTCCACTTTCCTGTTCAGCATAATTATATGAACTGGTTTTGAGATAGAACTTGGTGTTCTTTAGTTTTCTTGCTGTAAATATATATTATGATAGGCATAAAAATCCTGACTGACGCGTCAAAGCTAGATTTTGCATATTTCGCTATTAACAACTCATGTTTGATGAATTTGGTCCTAAAGTCTTGTAAATGAGGCTAAGAAAAAAAAAACAATTTGACATATATTAATTATTCTTTTTAATTCCACAGAGACTTCAGCTGGTCCCCGACTGACAACACCCTCGCGTACTGGGTGGCGGAAGACAAGGACGTACCTGCTCGTGTAACCCTGCTCGAGTTGCCGAACCGCACCGAAATTCGCTCCAAAAATCTCTTCTCCGTCGCAGACTGCAAAATCCACTGGCAAAAGTCCGGGGACTACCTCTGCGTCAAAGTTGATCGCTACTCTAAAGTCAAGAAGGACAAAAACGAGATCAAATACTCCGGGATGTATTGCAACTTCGAAATATTCCACATGCGAGAGAAGGAGATTCCGGTCGATTCGGTTGAAATCAAGGAGCCGATTCAAGCTTTCGCTTGGGAACCGATAGGATCCAAGTTCTCTATCATCCATGGTGATCCAGCGAATATCTGTATCAGCTTCTATCAAGTGAATACTGGCCAGGCACCGACTCTGCTCAAGAAGTTTGAAAGGAAGCCGTTCAACCATTTGTTCTGGTGTCCTTCGGGACAGTTCATCGTGTTGGCTGACCTTGGGCTTACGGGAGGCGGCTTGGAGTTTTTGGACACCAATGACTTCACCATCATGAATGTGTCCGACCATTACCAGGTACAGTCACAAATTAACTTTCTAGTATTATTTTATTATTTTTATTATCCATTGTAATACATTTAACTTTTTTCCATTTTGAATGATGTGTTCAAGGGGGTAGACGTTAATTAGATTAATGGTGAACAGTACAACACACACAGTGGACATCCTATGGCTGATATGATAATGAATATTCATACATTTTAATCGATTGAAACTGGTTTACTCTGACGCTTCCAAGATGAAGCATATTATGTTAGTAGAGTGTTTTAATTTGAGTTACAAAACGTGACTAACGACGAAGTGCTAATTTACGTCACAATGTGAAAATTGAATTGTCACTAACCTTGATTTTCAGAGTTCAGTTGATGATACCATTTGCTTTACATAGAGACATTACGAATTGGTGTTAAAATTGTAGCTTGGCGACTCCATGTTTCCCCGAAGGGATGACATACAGGAGAGTTATATGCCGTGGTGGTATTATGCATCCTTACGATCTATCCATGACCAAGCACCACTGTGCAACACTAACTTCTAGATCTCTTCTTGTTTTGTTGATATAAATCTTATGAATCCTCCATCACTATTTTGATTCCTCTTTCCGCTTATACGCCTACAATCATGCTAAATGTAGCTCTGTCTACCCCGTAAGGGATATGGACGTGATTTGTATGTATGTGTAATCTTATGAATCGAATTTCACCCAATGCGAGTCTGATTGACTTGAATTTTGCTATGGATATGCAGAAGATACTAAGTGCAGTCAAAGAAAAACCTAGTTTTTTTTTTAATTGAACAATCTCATGCATGTCTACTATTACTACGTCGATGTTGGCGAAATACACCTTGCTAGCATAAAGCGAGAGTGTAAGCCATTAACAAAAAAGGCATATATTTTTTTAACAAAATATTAAACTTATCTATAATGTCGAAATGTTTGTGTTTGTTCAGATGTCCGGCATCGAGTGGGACCCGACTGGCCGTTACGTGGTGACTGGTGTGTCTTCGCTCAAGTGCAAGATGGACTGTGGTTACTACATATGGTCCTTCCAGGGCAAGATCCTTAGGAGGTATGTACAAATTTTATTAATTTGATCTAACCGACTGGGATACCGCCAACCGTGTCTTCAACGTAACAGAACACGAAGGGCCTTGTTGACAGCTGAATTACATTACAGCCGCGATTTTCTCACCATAAATCGGATTGCTGGACTGTGTTTCATGTTTTTAAATTTTTTTAAAGTCAAAGAGGCTGGAATAATGAACAACAATGTCATATAGCCAAGTCGATGGCCGTGGAGTGCGCGTTTTGTTCGAGTCTTAACGTTTTTTATCAATGTCTCAAATAAGTTACGGTGACAGATGAAATAAGAAAAACTTAAGAAAAAAAGCGGGAACGTGAAAACCACCTAAGTTGCGAGGAAGTTTAGTGCAAAATTTGTTTTCATTTCCTCTCAATGTTTAAGGAACACATATCTGCCTCAGCTATTCAGTCAAACTAACCCAACCTGCTAAAATATTCCAGAGCAGTTTTAAGAGGGGAATCAAAAACGCCATTTATACGCCCACAATCATGCTAAGCGTGGCCTTTAGGTCTTGTTACCTCAAGTTCTGTCTGCCTGGCGTGATTTGTGTATGTATGTAATTTTTAGAGACCCTGCTTGCTGGGAATGATGAGAAGACTAATCGTTATTGTTGTTGCAGAGTGATGAAGGAAGGCTTTGCCCAGTTCCACTGGCGCCCGCGGCCGCCGACGCTGCTCACCGACAAGCAGCAGAAGGACATCAAGAAGAACCTCAAGAAGTACTACTCGCAGTTCGAGTCCAAGGATCGTATGCGCAGCAACAAGGCTAGCAAGGTCAGTATCTCATGTGAATCTGTACCACCATCTTCCTTAGTAGCTCCATAACGTTGGACCCTATTTTTTACCCAGGGTTATAAGGCATTTACAAATAAAAACCTTCCTTTCCCTTTACCTCTGTAATTTATGTTAGACTACTTCAGGGCTTCCCCAACTATATTGGTACAGTGACGCCCTTGGGACTTTGTCATTTTTTATTACGCCCCTCAGCCTCCAAAAAGACTTACCAATTTTAGTACTAGCCTAGTCTAACAGGTTATTAGAAACGTTTTTTTAAAACAATTGAACGAAATCAAACCGACATGCGACGCCCTTTGAACAATGTCGCGTCGCCCCAGAAGCCCTGGACTCCGTTTACGTAGAATTCGTGCCCCCCCCCCCCCCCCCCCCTCGGGGTAAGCCCTCCAGCGCTTGCTCCTTCGCAAGCAGCAATTTTCATCATCGCGAGGACTGTATGCGTGTTGTTTTCAGGAATTGGTGGCCAAGCGTACGGAGCAGATGAAGAAACACGTGGAGTACCGCGAGGCCAAGACGCAGGAGTGGAACGAGCAGAAGCCCCGCCGGCTCGAGCTCAGAGATTGTGAGTATACTAATAACGAAGAAATATTTTAAGGCCTCTAGGCCTTAAAGTATTCCTAAACCTCTAGGTCCGACCACATCGGCGCGTAAGAGACGTCGAGCGTTTACGCAACAAAGTGCCAAACGCCTACGACACGTCAGAGCGTGTACGCGGCGGTGTAGTCGGTCCGTTACTCGTACCTATATAGTATGAGAGCTTGATAACAAATTGATCCCATAGTTTTTAAAGGTAGAAGAACGCCCACCGTGGTTCATATACTATGGTTGTTAAAGGTTATTTTTACATACAGGTTCTACCTACACGTCTTCGGATGTCTTATCTATACAAAATAATAATTGCGAGGAAACTGGGTTGAATTGAAATGATAAAGCGAATCATGATTTTCAAATTAATTTAACACACTTTATTGCTTGTGTTGGAAGTTGGCAATTCTAGTGTATAACGTATGAAGCGGACGAAAACCAACCTTTTCGATGCCAACGACACATCAGCACCGCAGGTTCAACGCCAACGACCTATATATCAGCCCATTACTTAAATGCAAAAGTAACCTTCGTTCAATTGGGTTTAGGTTCAGTTTAAGGCATTGCAATGAAGAAGTCTGTTTCTCTTCTTGTTTTTGACGTGGCGGTGAAAAGGTTAAATGCCCAAAATGGACCAATTTCCAATGTGCTAAGGCTTACCTTACAGCAATCTCACTCATTCATAACGTAAATCTCACTAATATTCCAGATCTTGATAAAAAATCTTTTTTTTTCAGACGTGGATACGGATGGTCTCGACACCGACCAAAACACAGTTGAAGAAATTATTGAATTCTTTGTCAAAGAGGAACAGACCACCATCGAGTAGTCGCCATTCCGCTCCAACGTCAGAGGTCAGCTACCCTCGGATAACTGGCCTCTAAAACCGGAAATATCCGGTTCGGATCGTTCACAAAACACCAATTTCAACTAGATTTTGTACATCCATACTGTCACAATATCATGTCATCCGGCGTATTTCAGTTTAACTTTACAATAGGCAATGTTTATAGAAATCATATTAAATTGATATGTTTCAAATGGATAATGGACTTTTAATACCTGTTTTATTGTTTATTTTGCTCCCACTATTGTATGGTATGAAATAAACAGTTGAAATTGAACGGGGAATTTGAATACCACCTTGCGTTTTGATTGGGTCTAAATTGTATTGATTATTGCATGGTTTAAGCTTTGAATAATAACTTGTCGCAAGCACAAACTCGACCGCTTTTCTTTCCGAATTTTGTCAGTCTTTTGCTGCCTGAGAGCTTACTGCCGTCCTAACGAAAGGACGCATGTCCAAAAACATTACTTTTTTACGTTTCTGGACAGATTAGATGTCAATCTATCATAATTTTCTCAAAACCTATGAAATGGTATATGCATCCTTTCTAATTAGGACTGCAGTGTAACAACGCAAGAAGTTTAAAAACAAAACTTCAAAGGGTGTCGTCTCACACTAATCAGTTTAATATGTCAATTGTCAGGATGTCCTTGGCAGTGGTGACTTAGATAAATTGCTGGTTTCCCTTCAAAAATTAGTGGAAAGACGATATAATACCAACTTTGGATTTGAGGAATAAATCTCGAGGAATCGGGATGTCCTAAATGAGATAAAAGTCTAGTAGTGTGCGTTTGTATTGTACAGTTAAGGTCACAAAAATATGGATTCGCTCAAAGTTGCAAAAATAATGTATAACACCAACCTTAACGCTACTATAATAAGGTTATGCATATTTTTGTCACTGGGTTGTATAGTATACACTTTAGGACCCTAACAACATCAAATTCGATCTCCTGGTTCGATTAGTTCCCGATTCGTCGGATTTTTTTGATTAATGAAAACTAGAAATAATGCGACCTATTATTAAATAGAAAACAGAAATTTCGGTCTGTTTTTATTGTAGATAACTATATTAATATTTCCGACGAAACAGAAATCCGACGAATCGGGAACTAATCCTTGGTTCCAGCCTTCCAGCTGATGTACATTAAATCAGGGATGGCGAACCAATGGCATGCGACATTTTATTAATGACTGTACTTGAGCGATATGACGCCATAGCAGTGGCGTGGCATCAAGTATATCAGAAGGCAAGCCGAAGGGCATTGAACTAGCCTTTTCCTTTAATTCTGCGCAATAAAAGTTCCCAACTGCCTTAAAATAGGCAAACCGATGGGAATCGAGTTCTGTGGACGCCACGCCACTGCGTCATAGTCAAATGTTTATTCTTTATATCACACATCGCCCATTAAAGGCTTGCCACCCCTGCATCAGGCGTTTTTAACCTTTTCGACACCAACGACATAAATCAGCACCGCAGGTTCACCACCAACGACCTATACCTACGTCCATTAGGTACTTCGATGCAAAAGCAATCAACTTTAGGCATAGCAATAAAGAAGTCTGGCGTAAGGGTGACGTCTCTTGTGTTTGACGTGGCGGCGAAAAGGTTAAATCTTGCAAATTTACACCAGTTACTCATAAAGCACGATCTCCAATTCTCCACCAAACGGCAAGTATCGCATCGGATCGGAAAGGATACGAACGAGGCAGCGACAGCCGATCGCAGCTAGAATCGCAAAAGGCGAACGTCTCAGCTTATTTACTTTGACGGCCAGGAACGCGTGTCGCAGAAAACGAAGACGCGGTCAAGCTGTTCTGCGTAGCTTGGTAATGTACCTACATAGACTTGCCTGACACTCAGTGCCGGATTAGCCACGTAGCAAGAGTAGCAAATGCTACGGGCCTCGCGAATTTGGGGGCCCCGCGCTCCAACGCCTGTCTGACCGTAATAAAAAAATATTAATTTAGATAGGAGCGTAAAATATCTTTGTAACAGTTTTGTTTTATTTAATACCCTAAACTTGAGAACCTAAAGCAAACCAAGGGGCCCTTGACAGAATTTGCTACAGGCCCCGCGCTGGCTTAAACCGGCACTGCTAACACTGTGACAGTCGATTTTAGAAGTTCGTTTGGTGGAAGGCACCAAGTTACGAAGTTTTAAGTAGAAGCTGCCGGGCGGGCATTATAAATGACCGATTTTGATCGACTGTGCCCACGGGTGGGCTTTTACAACAAATAACGTTAATGGAACAATTAACGTAGAACGCGTTTCCATTAAAGTTTCGCGTTGACATACTTATTTCGAAGTAATGAAATGCAATGGATGGCTTGTTTTATCATTCTTTACTTTTTCACCATAGAGCAGGAAAATATAAGTCGTCGTCAAACGCTAACTCGAATTTGAATAACTAGGTGATAATGAGGTTAATATAACCGATTCATTGTAGACACTGTTGTTGTTAGTGTTAAAGGGAAACTGATGATTTATAGTTTTGCTTTGTCTCTATGCAAATGTTTGAGCGAATGTTAGTGTTGTGGATATAGACTCGTTTCCAACTTTATTATCTAAAATAGTTTCGTGCTAGTGGGCACTTAAGGTTGGAATTGGAGTGGTTATGAATGATAATTTACTACAGATACCTATGATCGCATTGTTTTTGCTTACATAGTTTAACGATTGCAAAGGAGTCAACATTATAGTGTGATCTACGGATGTCGCGATATATATCACGAAATATTTATGCGTATCGCAAAGAATCCGGATGGTTTGAAATCCACGATCCTATATTGGCATACCAGGTATTACGATACTATTAACCGTCTAATCCAGGGGTTCCCAAATTTGTCTGGGCTACGACCCATCTAATACAAGTTTACAAACTTGGGACCCACCTCTAGGAAATTCATCCGTTACCAATATGAAGAAAGGACTTTTCAAATAACAAACGAAATGTTAATAATTTTTTTTGGTGTGGCGTTCTACAAGCAGGACCCACTTAATATTCGCTCGCGACCCACCAGTGGGTCACGACTCACGACCCATGGATTGGGAAACCCTGGTCTAATCCATGCCATTAGATAATTAGTTACTACTAGAAGATGACGAGGTGGCCGGATGACCTGATTAAAGTCGCGGGTTCACGGTGGATGCAAGCCGCTACCAACCGAGTCAACTGGAGGTCTATGGGGGAGGCTCAAGTCCAATAGTGGACGTCCTATGGCTGATATGATGATGATGCGATGATTGCACTCTTCAATGTCTGTGTGAGTGTCTATCGCGTTGTGAGCCTGAGTGTCCCCCAAAGTACACCCAAAAGTCGCCTGTTTCCATCGGAAGAGCGTGGGGCACAGACCGGACATTACAATTTCCAATCAAATGATCAAGTTTTTCAACTATTCTTCTTCTTCTTCTTATTTGTGGCGTATCAAGTCGTTATAGCGACAACTTCGCCAATGTCAAAGTAATAAAAATATAATTAAAAAATCTTGTGACAAAATGTCGGCAACGTTGTACGGTAATGGTCGAAAACCCCCATTCCCCCTGTCGGGCTCTTAGCCAACGGATAATGATATCCCTCAGAAACTGCCAGGAAATCATTAGCCGACGCCCAGGGTGCACCGGACCAAGCACTGCTCTTCCCCCCGGACGGATCCAAAAACGAACCGCAGCTCTTGACCACACGTGGAGGTAACCCGACTCGCACCCCGTTTTTCATCTCGGATTTTTACTAACGCGCAGGCTAAATTAAAAGCAATAAAAATTAAAACCAGCTCAAGTCCTTTAGCAATAAAACTCAACAGTTTGAAAAAATTGATTCAAATTTCCTTCACTTCATTAGACCAGCAGCGCGAAACACCGACACACTTGTTAAACATTCTCTTGTGTAAACGAATGCCAGAATAAGGAAGCTAGGCAGTCATTATTAGATTGTCAGAGGCGCTACTTGCCTTAGCATTTTTTATCGCACCCTTTTACGAATACTGGGGCGGGCGAAAATATTTTCCAGCGAGAGTGTGAAAAAGCTGAAAGTCCGTTAAAAAGATTCATTCAGGCGTCGCGCGCATGAGCGGCGCGACGGAGTGCCATTCAGACGCGACGTCCTTCAGTTCCGTTCAAAGACTAACCTAAGCGCACGCTTGGGGACGTTTTCCCCGCGCGCCGGATTCGAATTTCGAACTAATTTAAATTAATCGCCGCCGTCACAGACGTCTAAGTTGCCAGTTGTAACTTTTTGAGTGAAGTGCGGTGTTTGAGGAGCCGGATTGCGATTTTTGTGCCAGTTCGTTTTTTTTTTAAGTATTGTTTATGGTGAATTTGGTTTTTGTTTTTAATTGTGGACTAATTAGGGTGAGTACGTATTATGTAGTCATTCATGATTTTTAATATTGCGTCTTATTTTTACATAAAAGTAAATAAATCTAACATGAATAAGACATTTCTTGACGGAAAGAAAGCACATTAGAATAAAAACAATGATAATTTTTGCTGTGTATGCGTACCTATTTTCTGAGTTTTTAAGGCAAAGGTCTTCAGAATTTAGTTTGTATTTTCCATTTTGCGCTATAATGTATCTAGGTTATGTAGTAAACAACTTTAATTAAAGAAAAATCGCCGCAATCTGTCACGGCAAGTGTGTCACAGGTCGGGCTCGTGGTAAAAGAATTCCATTATGTTGTCCGCTTGGAAGCCGTTGTGGATAAAATTTAAATTTAGAACGATGGATGGCTCTATTTTTAGACTTAAAAATACGTAAAGATTGACCTTTTAAGTTCCTATTCTTCTTTAATTATGCATTTATTGTTTTAGATGAACTTTTTGACGAAATGTAGTAGTGTGTAAATGTTGTATATTATATTTTTATGTGGTCTTTCAATAAAGAGAATCCTACTCGGCACAAGCGCAAAAACTATGCTAAAACTAAAAAGGTAGGTATCTAATATTATACATAAATACCTACCTACACCAGAATATTATAAATAACTCCCCTTCTGACGCAGTTGGGTAAAAACACAGTAGTGAAACGTAAATTGAAAGTTTATAGAAGGGCAATACTTTCGTCAATTTTCAAATAATAGGTAAGGTACTGTAGCTGCTTAGTCCAGTTTACACGCAAAAACTTCCCTTACCACAAAACTGAAACTTACCACCAAATTTAATCATCAATGGGCGTATGTGCAGGTCCTTATGAATTATAACCCACGTGGAATTTCACACTAGAACAACTACAGTCTGACAGGGTAAATCTTTATCATCTTTACAGCAAAAACGTTAGGTATGGTACTGACGACTGTCGAGAAATGGCTACAAAGAACCATGTTCTTTATAAACTACTAGCTTCTGCCCGCGACTTCGTCTGCGTAGAATTATACATAAAAACCTTCCTCTTGAATCACTCTATCTATTAAAAAAAACCGCATCAAAATCCGTTGTGTAGTTTTGAAGATATAAGCATACATAGGGACATAGGGACAGAGAAAGCGACTTTATTTTATACTATGTACCTAGTGATAGTGAAGTTAAAACCATTTAAGTCCTTAGATACCTTTTGCCTTTCCATACAACTTTGATCGTGAATTGCAGTCCTCGCGAGAAGCACATTATGTAGGCGACGAATCTAATGAATTTTGAAATAAATAATAGTAACTTTGATTAAAAAATCAAACGAGACTTATATTTATAAAATTTCAGAAAATTATTTTGAAGTATTTCAGCAAACAGTTGAATCACTTTGATTAATTGCTCTTAGAGGTTTCATTGCAATATTTGATTCAAAGTTGAGTCAACACGCGGACGCTGCGCTTTGAACACCGACCAATGTATTTCATTGGAAACATAATTAAAAAATCTTGAAAAACATTTACAAGAACGTTCAGTAAGACTAATCTTACCAACCGAAGTATTCGAGATTCGTTTGAAAACAAAGTGTAGTTTATGATAATAGGGAATACTTATGCATTACAAAAATAACAAATTTCTGAACATGAAAATACTTATCTTATAAAAGACGACAAAAAGTAAAATTATAAGTTATATCGGTCTAGAAATAGGGAAATTAGAAGATTTTTAAACTACTAATTAGTCAGCTATTAGAAAACCATGGCATCAATTTAAGATTTATTAAAAATGTTTTAAATTGATTCTGATAGTTTTTCATTGTTATTGTTGATGGTGTTACTTATTTCAGGCACCTAGGCATATACATTCTTAATGGAATCTTGTTAAATATTTAAAAGAAAAACTTAAAAAATATTTAATTCAAGCAAATTTTGACCGGGTTCGATTCGCGGTTATGTATGTTTTTTTTAATAAAAATTTAATGTCATTTTTATGAAATCTAAAATCGGTGCCATGGTTCCTAGGAACAGATTCCCCTATCTCTTATAGTTTTTTACTTGTCCCTACTGACCCATTTGGAGTGATTACCCTGAGTGTAGACTCTACTTTATATATTTTATATAGGTACCTATAGATTAAAGTAAGCTAAGCCCTTATATCTGTCTCTCCGTTAGCCGTATATCTTCATTTGTCGTAGATTGCTCCTGGAAAGGAAAATCCGTTTACAGTGTAATTGGGTTTTTCGTAATAGTTTCCGTCCCTTTTTAAGTCTTCACGGCAAACTTTAGAGTTTTGAAAGCACTAGTCGCTTGATAAAATTTGTGGCAAAGTAGTTTAAACTAAACGAGATTGCGGAAAGCCGTTTGGCTGCGGGTAGCACAACACAAAATGTTGAATTCACATTTAGTTGTAATATTTTAATGCACATTGTTTGTGTTTGTAATTTCTATATGCCGATAGATGTCGCTATAACTATCTCGAACCATTCCTACATCGCGCTGGCAAGATTTTTCTTGCAATGTGTAAGCAAACATTACCTATGGAAGTCCTGTGTCAAACTTTAGATGTCTTCCAGCTGATAATTATGTCATTTTTAATTTATGACAGGCACGCATTTGATCACTATCACGTCTGATGGTAAGCGAAGGTGTGATCTAGGGTTGATAAAATAATAACAAATAAAATATTTATAATAAATATACACTAGATTTGAAGACAGCAAAATCGTAGCGTTCAGGAAGCAGACGCTGGCAGGGAACTCTATTCCTTGGGGTGTCTGAACAGTAAAGGGATGAGTGGAATCGAGGAATAGTTTTTAAATACCTACCGATTTTTTTACGTAGCATATTGATTCTTAGCTAGAAACTCCTTTGCATTGCTAAGGAAACTATTCAAACGCCTAGCTTTAGAATTTAATATTAAAAATTGTAATTTAATATTATAGAGGTCGTCTTCTGCTAACAGCAAGAGGTTGTTCAAAGAAAAAGCGTAATTAATAACTTCTTTTTATCTAATAAGCTATCTTACGAGGTATCTTTTGAAAGGATCTCAAGATATTATGGCTCATGGCCTCTAGTGTAGGTAAGGTTAATTTGAAAACGTCTTGAACACGTTCGCGTGTAAACGTCTCAAATTGCTATGAAAGAATTGGCAGCGCCCCTTGCGGCACACATCGGTAACAAACCAATTTCATAGTAGCTATTCGTCACTTTTAAATGTAACACCTTTAAACGAAAAATCCTTGTATATATCTGAATTTCGGAAACGGTTCCAATGATTTTCTTGAGATTTAGTACGCAGGGGGTTTCAGGGGCGATAAATCGATCTAGCTAGGTTTCTTTTCGAAAAATACTTTTGATCTAGGTGTGCGGTTTGTTGCGTCTAAAAACTTATACTAAGCGTAGGCAGTGTTGTTCAGCCTCTGTCTACAATAATCAGTACTTAATTCTAAAATGCGTGCAGAATTTTTCCATGAAAATACGTGTTTACCTTCACGGGAAATTTCATCATAAATTTCGAATGAAGTGTCGCCCGTAAATTCTGAAAAAATCAGAGGTAGCCTAGATTGCCTTTTGAGAGGAGGCATGTGCCAACAGCGGAACGCAGGGTAGGGTAGGTACTTACATTGTTTAAAGAGACGCATACCGAGGTTGGGTAGTAATCTTACTAAAATTGTAAATGTGAATATTTTCTATGATTATTCTACCATGCTGGTCTGGGAGTAAAGAAAAATAGAATGTACCAGTTGCTTTTCTTCCCGCGCAGATGGTAAAAGCCCACCGAAGTGGGCGAAAATCTCAGGAATCATGTTATAGGCGATGCGGCTAGCAACCTATCACTATTTTGATTCCCCTTGCCACCTAGAAATACGCCCACAATTATGCTAAACCCTTTAGGTCTATCTACCTCGTAAACTCTATCTGAAACGTTTACGAGAACACGTTTGAGACTTTGTGCCAAGATTTTCTATTGCACCAATAGCGGCTCTACTGAGGTAAGATGCTTTAAAAGATATAGTTATTTGAATGAAACGCTCTATTTTAAATAAGAATCTTTATTACCTGCCCCGTATCATTCTCCGTTCCACAGTGCAGTATAAATCTTCATTAGGCGAAAATTGCGACTCCGCCGCGGCTTCGGCCGAATTCGGCGCAGTCGTAATTGTCGGCAATATCTCCAGACAATCTGTTTCAGTCCTTATTAGAGTCGGGTTCTAGTAATTACGAATTGGGAAACGAGCGTTTTCCAAAACGTTTACATAATATTTTTTTCCAGAATTTAAGTATTTTTAATTATTTTACCCTATCGATTCTCATACAAGACAACATGAGTCCCCGATTTTAATATGTTTTTTTCCCTGTACGTCACGTTCCATGCGTGTAAAAGAAAACGACGAAGAAAAAAGTGAAGAATTGGAACGGAAGTTTTGAGACCCCATTCTTCTTGTATCTACATAGGGCGAACGATTCAGATTAAGAAAAACCTAAAATATAAATTATCCATAAAATTTTATGCATTAGACATTTTGTTTATTAGGACATTTTAAATAGGCAGTTCAAAAGTTTTGGCGTATTTATTTGGAAACTCCACTTCCGTTAATCATTCGTTACCTACATACACCACAGAGACCTAAGAATAGTCAACCAAGGTCTCGTCGAAAATGGAAACCAGTTAGATACTAAAAAGTGTCCTAACGACATTGACACGCGAAAAAACTGTTTAGAAATCTCTAAGGCCACTTTCGGCCAGGCGATAATGTCATTCGAAAAAATACCTTTAAAAGGATTTATTTACATACACTTGACTGCAAATATATACCAAATCTGCTCGTAATAAAGTCTGGATTGTATACGCAATAACTCTTGGACTTGAACCCTTTTGAACATACGATTCTGTTTCGCGGGGAGTTGCTAAAATTTACACGTCAGCAGTTGGTGACACGATTCAAGGTCAGCTTAAATTTCCCTAAAGAATTGTTTGGTTCAGTTTATGTGATTAATAAAAACAAATGCTTAATATAAAATGTACTGTTGAAACAGTTGAACGCGACGCCTTGTTCCAAAAACATTACATTATAAAGTCGCAGATGATTTGAAATGACAGCGCCAATCTTTTTTTTTTTTTTCTCAAAGTAGATGGCTAGCGCCAATCTATGGACATACCTACTCTCTATGACCTGTCAAAATTGCGTTTCACTCATAGATTTATCCGGCAATAGGAAGCTGTAACATCAGGTAAGATCACTTATTGGCCAACTCAGTTGTATTTTTTTTAATTTCAAAGCAACTAATCAAAATTTTTAGTTATTTGAAAATTAAACTACTTTTCAGGGATATCTTGTTTTATAAAGAATGATAGCTAATGGTATCAACTACCTCATTGATAATAACAGTTGGTAAGAAATTACCATGTATATAGTTATTATATTTAGGTTTTTATATTTTTGCTCGTATGTTGGCTCCTCGTTGCGTCTTTTGAAGTGTTCTAAAGTAACACTACTTACGTATTTATTTTTAAAACGTAACAATTAACATTGCCCGCATTCATTGTATGTCAGTATGTTTATAAACTAAACGACAAAAGAGCGACAAACAATTATGACCAAGTGGTAGGGTAAGTGCCTAAAAAAACAAAACACCGAGTAATGTTAATGTTGGCAGTACTGAATGTCATAACGTATTTGTGTCATATTTGTCGGTTATACCTACTATGACATCACATTTAAATAAGTAAAAAAGTAACTGACCCATTTCAAACCGACTCATACGCTTCCGAAAAACTACAAACCAACATTAGAATACTGGGAATAGGTACGTATAAATACATAAACACATTAAAGTAATATTATCAACAGATATTGTAGAGTGTTTGGATAAGATACACATGCTCGTAATCGAGTCGAAAACCACAAATCGCTAACCCGCTACCACATTCTGAGAACAATGTTTTAAAAATACACTTTCCAGTATTCGATACTGGCAACCAAGAATATAACTCATTTTTTTTTTTAGTTTACTATTGTAGGTACAATAAAAAAAAATCATACAGCAACGTAGTCTCCTTCCTCCGAGACACAAACACGAAAAGAGATGCGGTGCAGCGACGATAAAATCAAATTCCATTTTCAATTTTCGCATTCTGCCACCTCGCTCACACAATAAACAATAAAGGGAGAAAGATGGTTTGACACGACCTTCGAATTTCGGATTTCAGAATAGACCACCTGCCATTGGGATTCGAGCCCTGTACCTCAAGCTTCATGTATAGTTTGACATCACTGCTCAGTCCGGTGTCCCCTCGTCAAAATACCTATAGTCCATTCCAATACATTTTAACGCTTTTGTAAACAAAAAAGTGATCCTCCGAAATATCAAGTATGATCCTTCAACATTCGGGTGGAAGTGATGCTTATTGCATACAAATAGTGATTGTGTTGTGTGGTAATTTAGATGAAATTAGTTTATTTACAAAGGTGTTAAAATAGATTGGAATGGAGAATATGGTAGCTATAACACATTAAGTGTAGGTACTTACATATTTACGATTCCTTAACCCTCCCGCTAATCTCCACAGATTAATGCTCACACGTAATTTCTGCCCCTGACAGCGGGTGGCAATTACCCCCGTCTACTTCGACCCCTGAACGAATGTTTATAATTTGCCCCAACGCGATTGTCTTCTGAACTGAATTAAAAGCTATTTTCGGCTTTTCATAATTGTGTTTATAGGGAATTAATTTATGTGGGCAATCGAGGGTAAGGAGGTGGGTAGTTCAAAGAAACGCGTGGCTTTTGTTAATGGGGGTGGATTTCAGGAAATTTAGAGGATTAATTCGAGTATTTTAATTTTTAAAGAGGAACTGGGATCGTTAATTTTTTTTGAAATGGAAATATTCTTCATGCTTAATAATTGATATTGTATTTCGCTTTATGGGTCAGGGTGACAATTTAAAATTACACAGGAACCTCTTGCAATGACGATTTAATTACTGAAATTAGTTATTTATTACGAAAATCTGCAAAGTGATTGGAAAGACTATTTGTTTAGACACACAAGCAAGCGAAAGACTCAAAGATGAATCCTGAACGTAGCAAAAGTCTCAAGGCATGAGACGCTTAACAACTTTGCTGAAATAAAAAATGGAAGAAAAACAGTTTAACTGTATTAAATCAGTTTTTGATTACTTTCTATTATTCACTATCTAGCCCCGCAGTTTCACCTCCATTCCAAGACTTCCTATTTCGAAGAAAATTCATACATTACCATAAATATTATAGAGGTTTGCTGAGGGTCTTTTCGAAATACTCCCCAGTCTCCCCAGGATAGGAAACTAGCCAATTTTGGTCCTTCCATGAGGGTAAAGCTGGCTATTCATGTTAGTAATTCAACATACTATAATTTAAGGCTTTTGAGCCCACCGTACATTGACTATACCCAAATAAATCCCATTGCCAGCCCGGCCCGTAACATAAATAGTTTTAATTATTCTTTAATCTACTTAATGCCGCACGCAGAGCCCTCGGCCGCGGAGTGTTGGGTGACCGCCACCGCGAGGACCGCGACCCGAGGTGTCGTTTTAAGATAAATCATTCACGTTATTAATTTAATTACTATTGTATCATGATATTACGAGACGGGAAATTCGTTCATTAACCTTAAAATGAAGTAGGTTGTTCTTAGGGTTCTGTACAATCAGCGTCATATAGTGGGAAGCATCCAAGTCGGTCAATTAGTTCGGTACGCCATAGATACAGTATGGAGTGCCGAACTTTTTGGTTTCATATTATATGGCGCTGACTGTACCTCTAAAGAAAAATAGGCACTCCTATAAGATCACTTTGTTGTCAGTCCGTCTGTCAAGACGCTTTTTCTCAAGAATGCATAAAGGTATAAAGTTGAAATTATGAATACAAAATATTTAGGTTTACAGTTCCTTAAATCTGTAAAAAAATCAACCCTTTAAAGTCAACTAAATCAAAAGATACAGTGTAATGTGTTCTCATACGAATTCCTATGTGGCTTTCCCGAGAATATCAATGAAAACGAATGTATGAAGAGATTGATGAAGGTGAAGCGAAAGAAGTGTGGATCGTAGCAAGTCGAAAAAAGTAGTCTCTCGCTACCCCTGTGGGAAAGAGGTGTGACGGTATGTATGTATGTAAAGTTATGGAAGAAAAAGTAGCAATAAACCTACTAATGTGGTACTATAAAACTCATATTTTATTTGTTTGTTATTCTACGACTTGAACAGATTTGGATGAGATTGGCGAGAAAGCCGAAGGTAATATTCTGAAATAACGAGTAGGACGTCGATTTATTCCCATTTCACTGGAATTTACGATGCCTAAAGAAGCATTAAGTAAATAAAAACTAAGTTACTGTAACTACTATTCGGTGGAGTACCTCAATTATTTATCATTAAAATCTCATATTTTTTATGTATTTACATAGCTACTTGGACGCGGAATTGACCGAGTGGAATGTGAAGTGAATGTAGATGAAGCGAAAGAGGTGTGTCAGGATCGTAGGAAGTGGAAGAAAGTCTTTACCTACCCCTATGGGGAAGTGGTGTGATGGTAAGTGTTGTATGTAGTTTTGTTCCTGACACTAGATTAACCAAACTCAACTAGGGCGTGGTTCATAAGTGCTTTACAATAGAAATTATTGACTGATAATTCGTAGTCGAGTGCTCTTGATTGTGTGTCGCATGGTACTCATAAAATTGAGTACGTGGCTTAATTGTTGTAAACCAGAAATTGAAATTAAATGAAAATGTTGTGAGGCTTTTCTGGGTTCAGTAGTTCTAAAGGAAAAAGGAATCTGAAGCGGGCGATTTGAGGAATGTGTGGAAAATTAGTAAGGAATGATTTTATTATGAAAAGAAACGATTTAAAATGAAAAAAACATCAACAACAAATTAACTATTTTATTGAATCAGGCGTTATTGCGGAGGTCCATTTCAATGAACAAAAAATATTTACCTGATTTATTTAAATAGCGGAGTAGCAAGGTAAATATTTTTTGTTCATACAAATTGATTTTTGCTGGTCTGCTGACTTAAAAACAACTGACATAGAATCAAAACAAAAATTACATCTTTATTCCTTAAGGGGTAGACAAACACAGTTCATCTGTCTGTCTGTCAAGTATTCAACATACAAACGCAGTCTCCTACAGGTTTTTAAACCTGGACCCTCCAGCATCACAGTCAGGTTCACTGAACGAAAGAGCACAATATCAAGAACAATTAAATGTATTGTCTGACCGTAGGTGTCGTCCTTTGCTCGATGTACCTCAATGTATAATATACCCTTTGCACTATAGAACACAATGTACATATACAGGTCTCCACCCATGTTTAAAACATAGTATTTTGCACCTTTTTGCTGATAGGCTGCCATTGCACCCCAGAGTAATCATATAAGTGAGTAGCTGTATCGTAAAATACATCCGAAATAGGCCGGATGGGCGCGTGCACCTGAAATGATATGTTACATTTGAAACGTAATATATTAGTGAAATGTATATTAACGAAGAGGCTTTTACTCAACAGTGGGTGGATGTGAGCTGATTAGATTAAATATTAGTATGCCTAATCCTACCTGTAAAAATGAAACGTTGATGAGGCCTTAAACTACCAGCGATTGATACCCAATAAGCTGGGGCCCGATTTTTGAGAGCACATAAGTGAAAATACCACTCGAAAGTGGTGAAAAATTGTGCTGAATTTGAAATACGAGTAGCATAGAAGACGATCACAGCCCTCCTTAATCTTGTGAACTAGTCAAAACTTTGATTAGAGCTGTAGTTTTGAAGATATAAACAGATAGCACCACTCGAAAGTTTACTGTTATCCCGCGGGAAATAAGCAATTTAAGGGATAAAAGTTTGCCTATGCTCTGTTCCGGAATAAAATCTATATCCGTCCCTTTCAGCTAAACCTATTCAACCAGCGTGAACATTTGTTAACATCCATTGTTACAAACTTTCCCATAGGTGTAAGTATAAGCAGTAAGATTATTTTAGTTGAGGCTTAAAATACAACTAACAATTCTGCAATGCTGGTCTGGGAGCAAGGAAAAAACATAGAATGTACGAGTTGCTTGTCTACCCGCGCAGATGGTAAAAGCTCATCGAGGGAATGGGCGAAAATCATAAGAATCATGTTTTAGGCGATGAGGCTAGCAACCGATCACTATTTTGATTCCATTGTCCACCTATACGCCCACAATCTTGCTAAATGTGGCCTGTAGGTACCTGTTACCTTAGGCTCTGTCTACCCCGTAAGGGACGAAGACGTAATCTGTGTATACGTATGTATGTAACAATTCTTTTCAAACTCCTGAGGATTCAAAGAAACGCGCTTCATTTCTTTTGCCAGTAAACCTTATCTTGCTCGTGTCTATTTTTTCCATTGCAGGCATTCTAGGCACGTAGGGTTGCTATCTGACACGCGAAGGCTGACAGACAGGCAGTGCCGCATTGCGATAAGCTCAACCCTAGGGTTGACTGGGTTATGAAGCAGCACGATGTGGCACGATGACTTGATTACGAAGGGGTTTTAGGAAGGGGTTTCACTTTCAAGCTAATATTTTGGTCGTATGGTATTTCGGTGAGGTCCAGCAGTTTAAAGAGTATCAGATCAGCTCTTTTCCAAAAAAACTTAATTTATTTTGACGACCGGATAGCCTAGTGGTTAGTGACCCTGACTATGAAGCTAGAGGTCCTGGGTTCGAATCCCGGTAGGGGCAGACAGTTGTACGAATGTTTGTGCCCGTGTCATGGATGTTGTATGTATTTATCTAATTACATAAGTATATGTTTATCCGCTGCCTGGTACCCATAGTACAAGCTTTGCTTAGTTTGGGGCTGGGTCAATTGATGTAATTTGTCCCAAGATATTTATTTATTTATTTACGTACTGCTACTCGATTAAAGAGTGGGGAGTTTTTAAATTTTAAAATTTGATGTTTTTCATCATTTCAATTTCGGAGCATCATCCTCCGACGTCCATCCTGGAGCCTTACCATGACGTCTTAATACGATTCAATTCCGATTCAGTTTAAATTCGCTCGCTGTCAGATCCATACTAAAAATGACGGCTAAAACCTGAACTGAGTCGGGAATGAATCGCATTAAGACGTCATGGTAAGGCCTCTGGACTGTGAAATGTGTGAGTAGCAATGACCACATTTTGATAGGCTATAACTGAAGTAAAGTCGATCGGAGACCTGGGGTCTACTACCAAATTCAAAGTTTGTCTCATACTTATAGAGGTGTTAAACAGTAGTGTGAGGGAGACGATCGCAGTTCGACTTAAGGAACCTTAGCCTTACCCGAAATTACCATTTGGAAGTGATAATAATCTATGTAGTGCAACAAAACACATGAGGGGCCTTACCATGTTGTCTTAATGCGATTGAAGTCCGACTCAGTTCAGGTTTTAGCTGTCATTTTTAGTATGGATCTGAGCGCTGGATACTCCACTCGTATATTTAAGTCTAGTGTACTACGCTTCTGCGATACTTGAAACATACGGTAAAATTTGAATAAAAGCAAAAACGTAGTTCCATAAATAAACAAGTTCAAAGCGGTATAAATTTAAGAGGGCGAAATCCACCCTTGCTCTGTAATTATGCCGTGTGTTTCTAACCTCTTACATGTTATGACTTTTTCCGTGAGCGATGAAGAATAGCTGCAAACTTCAACCATATCCGACGCCAGCCTGAGACAAGTCCGCAGTCACGTGGGGTCACCACACGACCTAGTTACGTCATATACTCCTCATTAGACGCCCTCCTCACAATTAAGGGACGTAATTGAATGCCACTAATGGCACGGTACATTGAACTGTTCGTCTGGGAATCAGAAAGTTTTCTAAGTTACGTGTTATCGTAGAAACTGGCAAAAGAACTAGAAGTTGCGTTATTTGGCCAACGTTTTGTTCGTATAGTTCGACAGTAGCCTTTGCCCGTAACTTTGTCTGCCTCCGGGAACTTTGCACTTGTTCGAATAAAAAGTCCTCAAACGTAGCATTCTGTTGAAAGAATTTTTAAGAACAGATGAGAAGTTTAGATGGCTGTTTCCTACAAACTCAGAAACATAGTCTTTATAATATTACGAGTACCTAGTATAGATAAATGAGAAGAAAGAAAAACTAGGGATACTTTTTAGAGGTGCGATCTTTTTAGGTTTTCAAATGAAATTATTATTTATATATACTATAGCTCCTGCCAAAAGCTAGTAAATTAAGAGCACAATAAGATTGTGTTATCATAAACCATTCATTTTGGTATTCAAAACATGTTGTACCTGAAATAATACGTTTCATTTGCGCCACACAAAAAAACCTTTTGTCAGTGATGTTGGATTGTTTTATCTGATGGAAGTACAGTCATCAAAAATAAAGGCCTATTTACGGTGATAGAACGGTGGTTTTCAGTACACATAAAAAGTTTACACGTTTAAAGTGTATATCGCGGCATACAAATGGGAGCTATCGCGTGTGAATTGGCCACTAGAGGCGCTAGTGTCGCGTGAAGACCAATAATATTCACTTTTCACTGGTTTTATTTTAGCGGGCTTCGTGACATAAATTATAATTTCTTTCATGTACCTGTTGAAAAGTGATCTCCGTGGAATTATCGCAAATATGGATTACTAGATGTTGCCCACAACTTCGTCTGCATAGAGTTCGTTTATCGCTATCCCGCATGAATTACGCAATTTTCCGGGATAAAAAGTAGCCTATGTGTTATTCCAGACTATAATCTATCTACGTTCCAAATTTCATCCAGATCTGTCCACCCGTTCTGGCGTGAAAGAGTAACAAACATCCAAACATACTCACAAACTTTCACATTTATAATATTAGTAGGATTTGGCGATGAATGTGAACGCTTCGAAAGCGGTTTTTTTCCGAACAAAACGCAATTGATGCACAGCATTGCGGCACAGCTACTCGATGTAATGATAGTTATTTACAGTTAATAAAGTTAATGAGATTCAAGATTTAAAACTGACTGAAAGAAACGATAGTCCCCATTGAACTAAAATACCTAAGTAAGAACTAACCTTTCAGTGATACCAAACTTCTAACAAACAAAAGTACCTACGAACAAAAAAATCGACCAAGTGCTTTCTAAAATTGGGACCTTTGTTTTTTTCGTGTTGTTGCCCTTTGTTACCCCTAAATAAAAAATGAGTTTCTTTTGCTGCGGACTGTACCATCAACAAAATACGAGTACCGCACAAAGAGATGCGACGCATGAGCGGACGCGGATAACATTACCCGATAGATGGCGCTTTTTGGGCTTTGAAGCGACGTAAATATGTATGAGTGCGGGATACACGTTGTGTTTGGAAATAAAAGCAACACCAGGGGCCCGATTTTTTAAAGCACATGTGTGAAAATACCACTCGAAAGTGGTGAAAAATTGTGCTGAATTTGAAATACGAGTAGCTTAGAAGATACTTACGGCTCTCATTAATCTTGTGAACTAGTCAAAAATTTGATTAGAGTTGTAGTTTTGAAGATATAAACAGATTTATAGCACTTTCGAGTGGTATTTTCACACATGTGCTTTCAAAAATCGGCCTCCAGCGGCTTTTTTGCAGTCGCCTAGGTACTGTCGGGATATATCGCTGGTATTAAATAAATAATAATAATAGGGTAGGTAGTGTAAAAGTAGCTCGAAATGGTTCGTGTAGTACACGCGGTTGCTGCGTCGCCAGTTCCTTTTATTACGAATTTGGAAAAGAAAGAAAGAATAAAAGTGTGTTTATGACAATTACAAAACCACAGATAAATAAATTGTCGCAAAATCCCATCTCAGCCTTTGTTGGTGGACCGCGTGTCTAGAACTAAGCCCGGTAATCTTGTCTATGAGCCTTGTGAATCGTGGATATGCTTAGGTCTTTAATTTTAACCCTCGACGCTTCTATTCTATTCTATTCTTCTATTTGAATGCGGTTTTTTCATTCGAAAGCCAGGTTCCTTGTGGTGATTCTTAGCCATGTTTGATAAAAAACAGTCCAGCAGTTTTAAAAATAGCAGCTCTTTTTCAAAGTGATGTAAGGCATGTAAGGCGATGTAAGGTATAGGCATAACAAGCGATCCCTCCTGCCCGCACTGCGGGAAAGAGGAGATGAGCAAGCACGTCCTCACGGAGTACGTCATGTACGCGGCAGCGCGGCGCGAAGCATTCGGGAGCGACGAACTGGAGGAGAACGAGCTGAGAGACATCCAACTGAAAGATGTCCTTATGTTCGGTAGGAAGACACGAAGATTCGGGGAGAGTTGCTGTGTGGGAGCGCTGCTGGGACAGTAACCGGCGGCTTCAGCCAAGGGGAACTGGGCTGAATGATCGCCACAGAGGATCGACAGCCCGCCTGACCCAGCCAGGCGTCCCCACATCATCATCATCATCATAAAGGCATTTTTGTCAAAAAATTTACATATTATTTTTATTTACAGTTTGATTATTCGATTAATGCGTGGGGGGTTTACTTAATGTTATTGATTTTACCGTTTTAGGTCAAGCGTTGACGGTCAGTTTCCCTCAAAAATATCAACGGCTGTTTATCAGAAGTTGTCTAGTCATCAGCCCACATCCACCCACTGAGTAAAGGCCTCTTCATTTTCACGCCACTTTGCCCGGTCCCGTGCTAGTCTCATCCACAGTTTTCCAGCCGAATGACAGATGTCATCTGACCAACGGGCTGATGGTCTGCCCACTGACCCTCGACCCAGTCTTGGCCACCACTCTGACCGCTTTCGACCATCAGTCGTCGTTCCGTCTTGCCAAGTCAGAAGTTGTAGAGCGGCACAATTCGAAGCGATCTCTTTCCAAGTTGAAGGGTCAGTGGAGGCGTTAAGATGTATTTTGGGCATGTCTTTGTAGCACCCTAACAAATATTTGTAAAACTTGTAGTGAGTCGCCAGTCAATGTTTACGGATAAAACACGCGTTAAAACGTCCGAGCAATCAATAACCACTTATGCATTGGATATCGATTGTTTGTTAATAACAGAAATGCGTTAGTCACGCAAGGCAGAAAAGAAAACAATGTGAACCATGGTTCATACGAATGGAAGTTGCCAGCAATGTTTAAACTATGAACATAAAAAAAAATGAAAGATAGAATAAGGAATAGTGTGATAAGGGAACGTGCTGGTGTAAAAGAGGATATCGTGACTAGGATAGAAAAAAGTATGCTTAGTTGGTTTGGTCAGGTAAAGCGGATGGATGAAAGTAGAATAACTAAACAGATCTATATGGGGAGTGTGAATGGTAACGTTGGGACGGGAAGGCCCAGACGGACGTTCCGAGATCAAATAGGAGACGTTTTGAAAAAAGGTCAGGTCAGAAGTACCCGAAACCGACGAGCATGAATGAAGAGATTGATGAATGTGGATGAAGCGAAAGAAGTATGTCAGGATCGTAGCAAGTGGAACAAAGTAGCCTCTGCCTACCCCTGTGGGAAAGAGGCGTGACGGTATGTATGTATGTACGTATATAAAACATTGAAAGCCCGTGAGTTGTTACAATGTAATTCGGATTTGTCTTTCTGTCTTACTCGGCCGATTCAATCAAACCTATAAAAGTAAGGTCATGTGAAAACTAGTAACAGATAGAAAAATTCGAAGGCTTACTCACCTGCTATGGGTGGTGTAGCGGTATAGCACGCATCACGAAATGATGAGGATCCGGGTTCGACTCCCGGCCATAGCTTAACTTTTCAGATTTTTCTGTGTTCCAATTTTCAGCGTCGTTTAGAATTTTCATAAGAGTAAGTGAGATAGCAAGACAAATATGAGTAATATTCAAAGAGCTCATGGACTTATGTACCTTGCTAGTTCCCTAGGGTCTGTCTAACCTTGTAAGGGATAAAGACATAGATTTATGAATACTACATAAGTACCACTGGAACCACTGTTGCATTGACGGCCTAAAAAGTTAGTTTATACAGTACGCTGGTTACCCTGAGCCTAGTGAGCCTCTAGTGTAAGTTTTTGCATATAAAAACGTCTTGAACGCGTTCACGTAAGCGTCTCAATTACTAAGGAAAAATTGGCAGCGCCACTTGCGGATCGAAACGGCAACACACTGTTCTCATAGTACTTCGCCTGCCGAATGCAATAAGGGCACAAGTCAAAAAACCAATAAGTCAAGAAACGGCTAGTTAAAGTTTTGAGAAACAGGTTTCGTCACATGCAAAAAGGGCATTTATGCCCTCTATATTCCGTTAGAGTTAACTTTTGAAAACAGTCTTTAATGTATACGGTAAAACGATCAAATTAGAACACGATTCCGGGATAAACGCAAAAACCGAAAATTTTGATTTCGGCCCTTTTTGCATTCAGCAGGCGATTGACATTTTAACGCAAACGCGTTCGAGACGTATTTTGTGACCGAAAACTTACACGAAGCATAGGTACTGAACTGCAACTATTGCGTTGGTTCCGAAATAACGTGTGAACGATGTCACTAAAATCATAACATCGATAACACGGACGTGTGAAATGGACAAACTCATTTATTGAGCGAATCGAATCCGACGCTAAAACTGCTTTGTTATGTCTTCCCGAGTTCATTCCACTGACGTTAGGGTTGCCACTGGTGCCAGCCAGCAATACTTAGAGGTGGAAAAATATGAAAGGGTGAATATGTGAGTGTGTTGACCGCTTGGGTCGGAGAATTCTTTCACGGTTATTGGAATAACGGAACATTTGGAATAACTTTGATCGAACTAAATTTCAGCATCGGTACTGTCTTTGATTTAAATAAAAAGTTGACTCTGAGCCTTTTTTGATATTACTTGAGAGGACAGTGATAAATAAAATTAATGATTAAAAAAACCCCACGCATTAATCGAGTAATCATCACTACATAGTATAAAATAAAGTCGCTTTCTCTGTCCCTATGTCCCTAAGTCCCTATGTCCCTATGTCCCTATGTCCCTATGTATGCTTATATCTTCAAAACTACACAACGGATTTTGATGCGCTTTTTTTAATAGATTGAGTGATTCAAGATGAAGGTTTTTATGTATAATTCTACGCAGACGAAGTCGCGGGCAGAAGCTAGTAGGCAAATAAAAAAAACAATTTTATGCCCAAAATGCCTTACACAATTGGAAATCAGCTGATACTCTTCAAGCTGCTGGAACGATTTTTACCAAACATGGCTAAGAATAAGAATCACCGCAAGGAAACTCTTCTATGCCACAAACAGATACACAAACAAACTCCAGATGGCTGTGCTGCCATCTTGCGGCGCATCGCAGGAATAAGTGAACTAAAAGTGAACAAACTGAAGGTATCGCAGCAATTCGCATCATTAGTTTATGTATTTGTATCGCACCGCGGTTTTGTGTGATAGACTTTACAATGATTATTACTCTTTCATCATTCCTTCAAGATCTGTGATTTAATCATTATAGTTAGTTGTCTCAGTTATATTTCACGTTGGCAACCCTAAATATATAGAGATCGGGGTCGGCATCGCGTCGTTAAATGTTGAATTTAATTGTCCTATTCTATTTATTTGTGGACAAACAAATAAAAAGCACATAAATATCGAAGTGTCATCGCCTGACCCAAATACTCGTACTAAACTGGAATTTTATCAACAGGAATTTTATCAGCAAAGTTTTCTGTAATAGAATAATGACAACAAATAAACTGGATGTGCCTCTGACCAGAACAAAAAGTAGTTTCAGTTTCATGTGTCTGTGAATGTAAGATGAAATATTATTAGCTTTATTTATTTAATCCTATTCATATAATATCTTCGTGGCTCTTTGCAAGAAAAGTTCCGTGAAATTGGCCACTTTGAACTGTCGGCATTTTCGTAGAGCACATTACTACACAAAACACTGGCAGGCGATGCACAGAAAAAATAAATTTTGAAACAAGAACCTGAAATTATGTATATGTAGGCATGTATTTCTTTTAGTAAGATAATCTCACCAACGTTTCGAGAAATGTTTTTGAAATTCGAGATTGAAAATCTTGTGATAGCAAATTTGTTTTTGTGCCAAAAACTAAGATAAAACATTTTATACTATCTTAGACGGAAATATTTTTAGGTTTATAACATTTTTTTTGGTGTGGGGAAACTTAAATGTGCTGTATGGACGTGTATGTCTCACTGCCTCAATGTATATATAGTGCAACATAAGTTGAAGGAAACTCTGTGGATGCAAATGAAATATTTCAACCGTAAATATACCTGGCTGAATGCACGTAATGCACGTGTTCTAAAGCTAAATTACTCGAATACCTAGACGTGTTCACAGAGAGGTATTCCTGGCTGAAACGGATTTCGTATTCCATTTTCAAAAATATGTCCGTCCATAACCGCAAAACGCTCTTCATTACTCGTGTGCCCGAGAGCTCGCTTTGTTTATTAAAGTGTCTCCGAATGGAGACGGTGGGTTTTGAACGATGGGTAAAGCGTTTGTTAGGGACATTTCTGGCAGTTCCTAGGAATGTGAGTGACAGTGTGTGTTTGTCTATCCCGGCATTGTTGCGGTGGATGCGATAAATCATCACTTGATATTATGGATGATATACGGAGGTGTCTTTAAATAATAAGTTAGCTTCATAAAATTTGAATTATTTGTTTTAAGACATAGTTTAAGATACTTTTGGCACAAGATTTAACCCGAACAAAGATACATCACTACATAGTATAAAACAAAGTCGCTCTCCGCTGTCTGTCTGTTCACCCGGACAAACATACATACATACATTCATACATACATTGCATATTAAACAAATGCTTGTTAAATGGACATCTTCCAGGTGATAATGATGATGTAGTGTAGAACTTTCGTTAGTTTAATTTTCTAATGTCAAAAAAATCTTCCACGCTGGTCTGGGAGCAAAGAAAAAACATAGAATATACCAGTTGCTTCTTTCCCCGCGCAGATGGTAAAAGCGCATCGAGGGATCGGGTGAAAATCTTAGGGATCATGTTAGGCGATGTGGCTAGCAACCCATCATTGTTTTGATTCCCCTTTCCATCCGCGCCCACAATTATGTTTAACGTTGTCTTTAGGCTTTGTTACCTTAGCCTAAGCCTAACAAAACCTTAAAGCCACGTTTAGCATGATTAAGGGCGTATAGGTGGAAAGGGGAATCAAAATAGTGATGGGTTGCTAGCCGCATCGCCCATATCATGATTCCTAAGACTTACGCCCATTCCCTCGATGGGCTTTCACCATCTGCACGGGAAGAGAAGCAACTGGTAAATTCTGTTTTTTTTCTTTACTCCCAAAGTCCTAGAACAGCATGAAACAATTTTATGTACGGTCAAGTAAGTGCAAAAATAAGTATCGATACGAACTTTTCAACAATAATGTGTCACGACCTTATTACGCTGGTGTAAGAGCGTATGGTCCTTATTTTTGAAACTTTGACTAGATACATATTATTACACTTGACTGTACGTATGTAAATCTTTATGCGTCTCTGGGAAAAGGATCCATTTCCCAATATATATTGTCAAGTCCACTGACCGTATTAATGAATACCTCGCCTCGACGAAAGGTGTCCCGGCGACAGTAACAAGGGTCAACACTTATGAGAATTGTGCTAGAGTAGACTAAAGTCAATGTGTTCGCTTTATTTACTAATGGACTGGATTTGAGAACTAACACATTTACTTTTATGAATATTTAACGCCAAGTTACTGGAGTCGCGTTTTAATGATGGCCATGAACTTTTTGTTTTATGCTATCATTACATAGTAGTATCAAACATACATATATCACGTCTTAATCCCTAACGGGGTAGAGCCTAAGCAGTGGCGTAGCTACCTAAGGACTAGGCGGTGCAGTGCCCCGGGGCCCTCAAGCTCAGGGGACCTCGAATCCTTACCAGAAGCAATATTTAATATTTTTACTTGGTAAACCTAACCAGTTTAGATAGTAGTGAGGCCCCATTTTTTTATTTGCACCAGGGCCCCTGGTTACCTAGCTACGCCACTGAGCCTAAGGTAACAAAACCTTAAGGGCACGTTTAGCATGATTGTGGGCTAGTAGGTGGAAAGGGGAATCAAAATAGTGATGGGTTGCTATGTCTGATGGCAACAAAATAGTACATCGTCACTTTCCGCTGTTTGTCTGCTTATATCTTTAAAACGAAGTAACAGTTTTTTTAATAGATAGAGTGATTCAAGAGGAAGGTTTATACGTATAATTCTACGCAGACGAAGTCGCGGGTAGAACCACATAGTTATTTTTACCTAACTAATTTTATTGTATTGAATATTTCCGGCGAAACAAGAACCCGACTCGGGAACTAATCTTGGTAAAGATCGCAGGTAACCGTTGGCTGCGGGGCACCAACCCGATCGGGGATCCTTGGGGATCCCATGATTATGATGCTTCTAAATAATTCCGCAAAATCTCGCCAGTTTCATGCATTTGCATGCTCCCTGGAGCCTCCTGCCTATCCGAGAGGAATTCCTTAGGGTTTTCCCCGCGATCCGCGCGTCGATGGCTGTGGCCCAAGGGATAGGTGACTGGAGACTATTGTAATTTTATTCTCGACTCTTGGTAACATAGAATTCTACAGGTCTTATAGCACAAATTAATAAAAATACTACAATTTAGGCTGGTGGGCAGAGAATAGAGAAATATATGTATGAGGAATACAAATCTTTGTTCCCAAGTTTTGGATGTTTAAATTGTATTTTATGCAACTACTGTGATAAGTTGATGACTCTTATGAGCTAGGATAAGCGATCCGTTATATTGAGTACATTGATAAGGATGAATTATGTCAGGATATTTATTTATTAAGAATTTATTAATCAGAAACAGAAACATCAAAACCTCAAAACTTAACCGTTTTTCTACTCGCTCAAAACTGTTTCAGTGTTGCACGTTTATTGATTTTAGTAAATTATCTCGTCGCAAAATGCACTGTGGTGCTGCATGCAGTCTCGAGCGTGTCCCTTAAGGGAAGTCCAGCATATTCCAAGCTGAAAATGCAGACGTAAATGCATATTACTGAATGCACACGTACAGTTCGTGGTTGGTTGGTGGTGATAAGGGATTTCATATTTGTAAAGGCACGGTGTTTTAAACATGAAAGTATTTCTAACCGTTCTTACCAGCTTTTATTTAAAAATGTATGTTTGTTCGGGTTAAATCTTGCTCAAATATTACTCCCTTTTAGTGTTCGATTTGACTTGAAATTATATATTCTACAATGCAGGTTAATTTACAAATGTAAAATCCGGCAAAAACAAACTATCAAAAATGAATTTTTCAACCAAAACTTTTGTTCAAATAGGTACCGAAACTGAAACCAAAGAGATTGCCGATATGTTGCCAGCCTAGGTGTTTCAACTTCAAGCCGCCTCTAGTCATGCAGATGATAAATTATAAGTGAGGAAAAGCGTGTTTTCTATTCAAAAGATTATACATCACTATTACTATCACTTCACTATCACTATCATCACTATCACTATCACTACATCACTATCACTATCACTTCACTATCACTATCACTTCACTATCACTATCACTTCACTATCATCATCACTATCACTACATATTATAAAACAAAGTCACTTTTTCTGTCCTCATGTCCGTATGTATGCTTATATTTTCAAAACTACACAACAGATTTTGATGCGGTTTTTTTTAATAGATAGAGTGATTCAAGAGGAAGGTTTATATGTATAATACATGCATAATATACCGTGCGAAGCCGGGGCAGGTCGCTAGTTATTTCATAAGAGTGACATCTCGAGTCGAGATTTGGTAAACAACTCTAATCGGCGGGGACAAATTCTCATACAGTGCAATTTCGGATCAACGTGTAATTATATTCCGCAGACATGTTCAATCCAGTTCCACACTAACCTGCCTGGCAGTTTTTCCCACGCCACGTCATCAACAATACGATGTTTGCAGGTTCTGTTCCGTATATAAAAAAATGTAGGATTGCTAGGCCTGCTAAAGTGACCGTAATGAACTTACAAAAATCGCTATAATCTTTACACTTACCGTCCGTCCATCTTCAAGACTCAATACGGCGTAAATAAATATCTGACATAACTGCGTAGTCTGCGTACCTTTGTGCCCGGAAATGAGGCCGCGTACATTTCTAGAGCTCTCATTCTTTCTCACCTTTTTTTTTAATTTCCGCTGTAAATGGAGGCGGAATGTCCCTTTTGTCTGCGGATTTTGAGAGAAATGTTAGTGGGCTTCGTGATGAGTGGAAAGGTTGTCGACGCCTGTCTTCACGACTGTATACAAATTTGTACTTTAGGTGAGGAAATTAAGGTGTTATTTGGTTTACATCGTCTTACAATTTAGGTTGGGTTAGGAAGCAGTATTTTTGTTTGTAAATTTAAAAAGTTGCTGAATTTAGATAAAAGGTTGGCGACAACTGTCTGTTTAATAAGATTGTACGACGTTAATCTCGAAAAGTTGTGAAGAAAAAAAAATTAAACCTGAGGCCGTGTTAAAACTATAGTTAAAACGCATTGACAATATCTTTCTATGAAACATGAAACGGTAAATAGGAAGAAGGTAGAAAGAGACAGTAATCACGAATGCGAGCGACCGCGCCTTAAACAATGTAGTTTCAAATTCTTCTTCGATATTTAATTTACGACTTGTTGGTACCATATTAATAGAAAGTGGGTAGAAGCAACGAGTATAAATCACATATGGAGGCCTTAAATTAACACTATCCATACATTAAATATGCGCAGAGTACTCCAACCTCAAGCACTGAGTGCAGTCACAGCTCTTAGCGGAGTGTAGGGTTGTCACTCATAATCGTAAGTCGAATTTGGACATGCAAGAAAAATACAGCAGATTACAGCCCATAGAAAAACCTTCGAATTTCGGGTACGATCGGCTTCAAATAATCGATAAGAGTGAGCGAGACAGCAAGACAGACGCGAAGGTCTTTTTAAATACTATCGGACTGTACATTGCTAGGCTGTATTGAATGCAAACGGGTTAAAAAGATTAGAATTATTTGTGTGGTGTAGGGGATAGTTAAGTTTGTGGGATTTATATGTGTTTTATGTACCAGTAGTGGAGGGTGGAGCGAGCAATCGCATGAAAATATATAAATTCGCAGAGGCTTGGTTATCTTGCACGTAAGTAGCGGAGTAACGCCTGATTCAATAAAAAAACAACGGGTTGCACCCCGGAAGTGCCGGCAGAAGTTAAAAGTACACACATACACACACACACACACTCGCGCAAGCGCCCAGCGCCGCTTAAGCGACCCAGCAGCAACTCTCGATCGACCACGCGAGTTAAATTTTTTTTACCTATCCCTAAAAAAATTACGCATTTTCGATCAGGTCTCGTGTCCTGACGGTCATGACCTGACGCGAGTCTAACATTTTGTCAGAAACGGTTCCGATCTCTGCTTGCAAGCGCTAGCAACCCTATAGGGATGCTCTCAACAAATATTTGTTTCGATTACGCCGACACGAGTCGGATTTTGGTGGAATCTCGCAAACACTTAGAGTCATTCGGGGTAACAGCACGCGGTGGGTAAAAGTACGCGGTGGTCTGATCTCCGACAGGGGTGGCGGGGCCGAGGTCTGTGTTTGCAAAACAGAGTGGCGCTACTGTCGCCGTTTAGGAGCCACGGGCCGCGCCGACGCAATCTAAGTACTGGTCGCGACACGTCGCCGAATACTTGTAGCACGCTTATTTCGTTTAATTTTTGAGCCACGGAAAAGTGTGCTGTAGTTAAATAGATAGCTCTGTGCCAGTAAGTATACTATATTTCTATTGTTCATTTAATGTAGTTTTTATGTAAGTTTATTATATTCGTAAAAAGTATTTAACGTGTGTGTTGTGACTGATTATTTGGTATATTTGCCGATTGGGGTAAGAGTACGAGATTAATAGTACGCACGCGTACGTTACCCCCGTTGCGTACCTACTTATACCCCAAATGAAATAAAAATATCAAAAATTGTTCAATCTTTCAGAATACACCAAAATGCCGAGAAATTACATAAGGAAGGCCCCTCAGCGGACCTTCATCTCAGATGACCAAATAATGAAGGCGAACACATCGGGTCAAGAGTACGCATTGGAAAAGTTTTCAGTTAAGCCTATGTAGGGCTAAAACTAATTAATCTTGATGGAAAATTTTCTTAAATAGTGAAAATTTATTGAATATTCTACAGATTTAATATCATAACATGCCAATTATATAATTCTTTATAGGTCTGGGAGGCCATCAAAAAAAAAATGCGTGCTCTTGACCCGAATGACTGCGTACGTTTACCCCGCGTGCGTAACTTTACCCTAAGACTTGCGTAATTTTACCCACACATCGGGTCAAGAGTACGCATTGGAAAAGTTTCCAGTTAAGCCTATGTAGGGCTAAAACTAATTAATCTTGATGGAAAATTTTCTTAAATAGTGAAAATTTATTGAATATTCTACAGATTTAATATCATAACATGCCAATTATATAATTCTTTATAGGTCTGGGAGGCCATCAAAAAAAAAGTGCGTGCTCTTGACCCGAATGACTCTACTGATGGGTTGACGGTGCTGACAATGCCAGGATTTAGGAAACGCGGCGGAAGTTTAGCATACGATTTGTTTGTAATCTGTATCTTATCGACCAGAGAACGTTGCCCCCGGATCAAATAAATGTAAATTGAGGCTGAACAAAAAACATTTGCTTGCTCTACCAGTGGTGTGCATGCTAGATAGGTGTGCTCGCAGTATACGATATACGAGTACGACTCGTTTAGTTGTGGTGTAGGGGGTAGTTAGGTTTGCGCGATGTATATTTCGTCCACCCTAACTTGACCCCATCGCTGGTACACACTGTAGGTGGAGAAAAGGTGTCCCAATGTTGGTCACGCATTGACGTTCACATTGACAAATATCGGGATACCTGACTCCGTATAATGCCTACGAGCGAACAGCTCAAATTATAGTTGCTAATCGCGCATTAACATTTTTGGTAGTCAACTAAAACTTTTTCATTGGTAAATCATAGCGTACTACTTTTTAATAGTGGGCGAACTTCTCTGTATCAGCGGAATTGGCTACTTTCGACGTAGTTCGAATACGCCTACCTACTGAAGGTCCAACGAAGGTGTCTGCAAATTAGCACCGCAGTTACCCCATCTAAACTGCCGAGTTAACTCACCAGTTCTGTTGTTATTATTACGCTATGCAATTATTGGGAATCGAAATAGGGTGACGCTCATACCCGTGGAGTGCAAATCTGCAGAGATCGTAAACCCTGGATAATGCGGTGCACGTATAAAATGTTTATGACCCTTTCACGACTTGCTAGTGATGTTACCGAGGATCGCTGTTTACTGACGGTGCGGATGCTGATTCAAATATAAAAAGAGAGAATTAATTGACTAAGGGTAAGGCCTTGGGGTAAGGGTGCGCTGGAGCTTCACAGAGAGCTTAGTAAAAGATTGAGAGAGGCAACAGGCGACCCTCGCGCTGGCAGCCATCTCGCGCAAAGAATCGCAATCGCAGTTCAGCGCGGGAATGCTGCCTGCGTGAGGCACCCTGCCAAGAGGCCCACCTCTCTTTCACAATTAATTTTAAAGTTTATTTAGTTATTTTAATTTAATAGTAGTTTTAGTTTTGTATTTACATTTTAACTATCTGTTTTTTCATACTTAGGTACATGAAATAAAATAAGGTATTGACTAATAAGATAAGCGACTATACATAGTTTCGCCCCCGTTGTAGAACACTAAACTTGACATTTGACCGCAAACGCGTTCGAGACGTATTTTGCGACCGAAAACCTACACTAAGCACTGTATGTGAACTGATTGTTGTCGTTTCGATCCGCAAGTGGCGCTGCCAATTATTCCATAGTAATTGAGACGTTAGTGAACGCGTCCGAGACGTTTTTATATGCGAAAACTTACATCAGAGGCTCTGTTCTCTTAGAATTTCACGTTCCAACGAGAAGAAATTACATTATGCGCTCACATTCAGTGGCATTCTTGCGAATCGCTTGTGAATTCCGACATCCCTACTGGCTGCATCGAATCACCTGGTTCATTAGAAATTATTTAATGTAATGCCATCCCGCTTGCACTAATACTTTATAGGTAATAAGAAAGCGAGAAGGACGGTATGATATGTATTACAATTTTGAAGTAGGTAGTACGCCTCTGGATCATGTTATAAGGGGCTATTAGTCATTATTTTTGTTTGTGTTAGCTTTAACTTGGTTTACTGCTGTTCGCGATTTTATGATGATCTTTAAAACAATATGCTGAAGATATTGTTCCATTATTATCTTGAGTTACATGAAGATCATCTGGATTTCCTGTAAAGCAAACACAATGGTGTGTAGCTTAGCAATAGCTTTGTTTTTATTTAACAGTGTTGAATGAAAGGTGTTTATTTATCCATAGGTAATAGTTAGTTGAGAGAGAGCGAGAGATACCGAGCGAGCGAGAACGTAGATGTAACGCCCTTTCTAATGATACCAAACACGGTATATTTATCTCGTTTTTTTATGAACAGAGTACTTTTTGCCCGCTAGAGGGCGCTACATTAGATTTAGTGACACGGCATATAGCCTATAACCTGCGGACAATCAAGACGATATCTCATTTGCACTGTTCTGATAAGTAGTTTAGTATGAACATACATACATAGCCTGTCAAAATAATAACCCTCCTTTAGCTTTGCCGTAGTCGGGTAATAAATAGAGACAACACAGAGAAATAAAGCAGACTAACTCAATCGCAGTAATCTTGCATGTCTAAAATACGACATCTAAACAAAAACAAATAACGATCGCGTCAACCTCAAAAAAGTTCACTGTTATGTTTTTTTACCAAATCTGCGACTTCAAAGGGTTCTTAATTGTAAAAGTATTTTCATTTAACTTCGCCGGCTTTACGCCTCGTCAACGCGAGTTTCGGCGAAGTTCGGGCGACGTCGGCTAACTTCGGCTCAGTCGGCTAAGTTCGGACATTCATCGCAACCATTAAAATGCATCGTACAAAGGAGATGCTTTAAATAGTTCAAACTTTATAAGATGACAGATAAATAAAGCTTTTCATTGTAATTACGGCCCGCCTCGGCTTCGTACAGCTTATTGAACTATTATGTAGGAAAATACATTCCTCTTGAATAATATTTATTGAAGAATGTACCCGGTTTAAACTATTTGCCGCCATTGCCTCGATATAAATTCAGTAGATGCTGTGACAACACAAGACTTGTGCAGACAAGGTGAGAAGGTTAAAAATCTAAGCGTACATATATGTCATATATACTTATACGTAATGATGGCGTGGAATGACTTTGTTTTATGCTAAATAAAGATACAAAATATTGGTAATTATAATATATTTTCATACTTACTTTTAGGTTTAAGGCAATTTTACTACAAACGAGTAAAGTTCCACTTGCAAGATTTAACTCTTCATAAACAAACATTACAAATGAAAGAAAGAAAGTAAAAGTTTATTCCTTTTTGCAAGACACAGATACAGCGCTGAATTTAAACATTTGCCGCGCCAAAGCTATTCAACTTTTGCCGCCCCTACTGACTTGAAATTAGATACACTGATCACAATAACGTTAATTTGTTTTCTAGATTATTTTTACAACTTTTTTTTGGGCCAATTTTGCCGCCCTAACCTTCAGCTTTTCAGCTTCTATGGTAAATCTGGCCCTGCACAAATATAAGAGCATACACACAATTTTAGAGAAAAGAAACAAAAACACACAAATGAAATGAAGTAGACGCTTGTGAAAATAAAAGAAAATGCGTCTAAACAACAATATTATAAAGTTATCAAACGTATAGCAGTACTATATTTTTTTTTATTACGAACTGACCAGTGATTGACCTCTATCTCACTTGGTGGAAGGTGCAGATGAGGCCAAAGGTGTAACTCACTGGTTCAGTAATAGCCTATTCACTCTAGCCTTGAAGAGCCCTAGGTTGTATCTGTCCGGAAATACAGACGATGGGAGCGAATTCCATTCCCTAGCAGTTCGCATTAGGAAGGATGAAGCTAACCGCCTCATGCGGGCCAATGGTACGTTGACAACAAATGGGTGAAAACGCTCCCCCCGCCTGGAATTATCCCATAATCAAGAAAACTCAAAGCCACTCAATTTAAGCCTCCGTATAATCGATAATTAATCACGTCATGTTATTTGACAGCGCGTGCGGGGGCATATTAATCAGTTTAAACATGTTAGCGATGAGTGACAGGTTTATAATCTCTAGTAGAGACTCCACACCTGCCCCCCTATCCTGACAGATTTGTGTTCACCAGAATGAAACCCCGGTGATAAAATCGTTAAAAAACAATTACATTGCGCTCCTCGATTGATTACATAAAACCAGTGAACTTAGCAGCCCCGCAATGTACATGAATTACTCGCACCTCGTGATATAAAGGCAGATGTGAGAGCTTAGGAGTGGATATGGATAATACTCGAAACTCTTGTCTCTTTCGCACGGCACAGTGTCAAAAAGGGATATGACTTATGCTATTAATGGCGATGCCTGTATTGCATGTCGATGAGTCATGTGAAGGATTCTGAGCGTTATTGTAAACTGGTACGATTATTTCTTATCAACCGTAATTCACAGTTAAATACATACCTACATACATACATATATCACGTCTTTATCCCTGACGAGGTAGACAGAGCCTAAGCTAACAAAACCTTAAGGCCACGTTTAGCATGATTAAGGGCGTATAGGTGGAAAGGGAAGTCAAAATAGTGATGGGTTGCTAGCTGCATCGCCTATGACATGATTCCTAAGACTCGTCCATTCCCTCGTTGGGCTTTTACCATCTGCGCGGGAAGAGGCAACTGTCACAGTTAAAACTCTGTCGTTATAGGCAACAAGCTTTTAATACATAGGTAAAAGTTTTTTCTTAATTGGTTTACAGTCGTTGACAACGAAAAAACAGTTTTTAGATCCTTACGTAGAAACAGTTATTTCGAGCGCCTGGCGAATTTCAATAAAATACGCGATGTATTTTCTCCAATTTTTAAAACTCTAGGTTATTTGTACTCAGAAACAACAACGGTACCTACTGATGTTTTATTTATTTACTTACTTATGTTAACGTTCAGGTAAATTATTCAAATACCAAACAATATTACTTTGCATGCCTACTTAAAAGAGGTATTTAGCATTATCTGGACTCGTACATTATTATTCTTAACATCTAAATGGACATAATGTTATGCAAATAAAGAATTTCATTCATTCATACCAACTATTAAGAACTAAATAACAAGTGTTAAGTTCCAGTTATCTTAAGTGACAGTTATCTGTGATGACGTCTGTGTCTATTTCGTAGTAATGGAAAAGTAGTAATGGCCCTGAAATTAGGAAAGTTTATTTAAAGTGAAGTAAGTTAAAAATAATTGAAAATACATACATACATACACAAATCACGTCTTTATCCCTTACGGGGTAGACAGAGCCTAAAGTAGCAACACCTAAGCCACATTGAGCAAGATTGTAGGCGTATAGATGACAAAAAAAAATTAAAATCAACCTTAAAAATCCCCGTCTTGTTAATTAGTTACACTGATTGTTGTACGAGAAAAAATGTATCCCCAGATCAGTTTTGATGCTTATTTAGGAGTTATGGCCTTTTTTCACATTTTCTATTAATCTACGACCACGGAGACAGTTTTGCTCACTCTGACTGCAATAATTGAGATAATTGGCTGTTTGCTTTTTTAACGAGTAGCTGAATAGTAGGTACGTGCATGTATTTCATTTAAAAACAAAACAACATCGTTGACCGTTTGGGCAAAAAAAAATATCGAATCACAAAAAATGACTAAATTTTGACTGTAGTTCAGACTTTGAAGGCCGATTACAAAAAAAACTAGCATAACTTTTTTTTTTCAAACCATGTTTAAAAACTGCCTTATTTTATTGACTTTCTACCCTATTAATTTTATTGATCTATTAAGGGATCATGCCAAAAAAAAATATCAAAACGTACTTCATCCGTAATTTTCACTTTTTCTAGTAAGGCCAAGTACAAATCTGAAATTAGGTTTGTGCTCCAGATTTAGCATGAAAAACTTCTTGGTGCATAACAATAATACTAGCCACTGATTTTCTGAGGCTATTAAATCGACACACCCTAAGAAAAAGTGTGTATCTACAAAAACCAAATTTTACAGGAGAGCGTTTTAAAGTTTCTATAAATTTAAAATCGCAATTGCGTGGTAACTATATATACCAGAGGATTGAAATTTGGCATGGAGTACAATATTGTGACAATATGTATTCGTGATTTTTTATATATTATTAAACACGGTAGTTTCTTAATAATTACAGTTATTCACTTATACGTGATAATATTTCGTCAACTCTGACGTGCAAGTAGCAGGATACATACTTGTTCTACGTATATTTAACTTTGACGAAACAGTTTCTGCCAGATATACATATATAAGTACTTCCAAATTTTACACTAGATTAATCAAGTGACAGATATTGTACAGCCTTTCCCAAGATAAGGACTGGTAGTGGTTGATACACATTTATCTTTATTAACTGCCTGATTCAGTAATCTGTATATGGCAGATGCACATTTGTTCTTAGTAATTTACTAATAAAATAAAAGTGTGATTGGTATTTACACATACTTTTTATTCCATCCGCTCAATGGGTTCCCGCGTAATACTGAATAAGAGGCAAATATTAAGTTTTGCTCTGGAGTTTTTTTAGCAATGAATGTAGATAGTTAGTTCTACGTTTTGGAAAAAATATGTTCGGACCACTTTTTTCTTGTTTTTATTAATGTAAATGATGAAGTCGATACCGTAGACTACGAAAATGCAATAGTCGCATAACTAAGTATCAGGCAGATACACACTTTTTCTTAGGGCGTGTCGAAATGAAAATTAAAAAATATTTCAGATTTGTACTTGGCCTTACTAGAAAAAGTGAAAATTACGGATGAAGTACATTCTCTCAAAAATTACTGGAAAACTGGAGACACATTTTTTCTTGAATAAGAAAAGATAATATTCTTGAACCTGGTGCCCGATTTCTGAAAGCACATACCTCGAAAGTACCACTCAAAAGTGGTATAAATTTTGTTTACATCTTCAAAACTACAGCTCTAATAAAACTTTTACTAGTTCACAAGATTAACGAGAGCCGTAATTACCTTCTAAGCTACTCGTATTACAAATTCAGCACAATTTTTCACCGCTTTCGAATGGTATTTTCACATATGTGCTTTCAAAAATCGGGCCCATGCGTAGAAATAACCTGAAATTTCAGAAACGGGAACAAAATTACTACATGACAAATTTCTGTTATTCGCGGGATTTGGCAGGACCTCTGATGCGAGTGTGTTACAGGTTGACCCTTTTATACTTATAGACATGCAGAGTTTGAAGGGCGACGGCAGCGTGGCATGTTGCCCTAAAGGTATCCCTCGGCTTTGTGACTTACCTTATACTTATCTATATCTCGTGTAGTTCTTGTTTGTGACAGGTTACAGTATAATATTTGTGAATTATGGAGATAGAATCAGATATCACTACATAGTATAAAATAAAGTCGCTTTCTCTGTCCCCGTGTCCCGATGTATGCTTATATCTTCAAAACTAACCAACGGATTTTAATGCGGTTTTTTTTAATAGATAGAGTGATTCAAGAGGAAGGTTTATATGTATAATACATGCATAATATACCGTGCGAAGCCTGGGCGGGTCGCTAGTATGTAATATTATGACACTGCGAGCCAGATGTGGTTTCAATCTTTTCTAGTCCCCTCATCTACTTGAGGTAACTGGTAGCGATCACTAGGGATAAATTGGCCTTTGTACATATATTTAATGTTGCTTTTTGTGAACCACGTCTTTAGCCCTTACGGGGTAGCCAGAGCCCAAGGTGAGAAGACCCAAAGACCACATTTAGCTTGATTGTGGGCGTATGGATGGAAAGGGGAATCAAAATAGTGATGGGTTGCTAGCCACATCGCCTATAACATGATACCTAAGATTTTGGCCCATTTCCTCGATGGGCTGTTACCATCTGAAGCAACTGGTACATTCAGTGATTTTTCTTTACTCCCAGACAAGCATGAATGAATTTTCTTAGTTAGCCATTGACGTACAATAAACAATTAGACTCCCAATCCTAAACAAAAGTGCCTCAAGAAATGTCCGAGCGGCGTTGTCTATGTGTTGTGTGTGTTAACAGACAGATAACAGTAACATATCCGTTCAAATTAACACCTCGTTGCTCGCATTTTGAGTTACGATGGTGACGATATTCGCGTGCCGTTTCAGTCGGAGGCTCTTGCCAGATGGTCAAGCCTTTGTCCTGGGGACAAACGCCCAGATAATACTTGTCTGCAGAGAAGATGGGACGACATACTCTGCAAGCAAGTATTTGATACTGCACTTTTAAACGCCTCAGATAGCCTTGATGTAGCTCGGCTAAAGGCGGCCGCCAGACCAGAATCGGGGGCGTGGTTGCATGCCTTGCCGTCTCCACAGATGGGTACACTGCTCGATAACGATTCGCTGAGGATAGCAGTGGCACTTCGTTTAGGCGGCAAGGTATGCGAACCACACCGCTGTGTATGTGGGGCAATGGTGCAAGAAGATGGGCACCATGGTCTGAGCTGCCAAAGGTGTGCGGGGCGTTTTCCAAGACACCACGCCATTAACGACATTGTGCGGCGGGCAATGGTGTCGGTCAATGTGCCTTGCGTGCTCGAACCTCCGGGCCTCAGCAGAATCGACGGTAAGCGACCGGATGGCCTTACACTGGTTCCTTGGCGGAAGAGTCGTTGTCTTCTGTGGGACGCGACGTGTGTAAGCACTTTCGCTATGTCCCACTTGAGACAGACCCCGCGGTTAGCTGGCTCCGCAGCTGAAGCTGCCGCGAGGCTAAAGCACTCTAAATATTCCGCCTTAGAGTCAGTGTACGAGTTTGTACCGGTCGCCGTCGAGACAGCGGGTCCCTGGGGCTCGGAGGCTAAGGAGCTTTTCAGGGAGCTGGGCCGCAGACTAAAAGACAGGGGCTGCGATCCCCGCTCTGGTTCGTGGCTGGTTCAAAGGGTTGCCATTGCAGTACAAAGAGGCAACGCGGCCAGCATTATGGGAACCTTTGAACCAGGCACGAAACAGGGGGACATTTTTTAGGCTAATTTTTAATAATTTTTAACATAATTTACTTTTAAGCAACTTCCGTAGTTTTAGTTATCCTTATTATTGTTTAGTTTTTAGTGGTTTGTATATTAATAAATAAATTTATTTTCGTGGCAGTAACGTTTAAATGTAAATTTCACACGATCATGAGAAGTAATGACATGACGTGACGCGCTGGAAACCTGTCTGTCTCTTTTGTTCTCAAGCGTTTGAGATTATGGTGCGAAAGAGACATACAATTGTTATCAAAGCGCGGTCGAAACACGACTGAACCAAAACTCTGCACAATAGACGCGTCGTCCAGACTTTTGCTTACGACAGTTTTTGAGCATGATTGGGAGTCTAGTAGTTTATTGTACGTCAATGGAGTTAGTTAATAGTTATTTAAAGCAGTTAATACGCTTCAGTCAAATTCATGCACCCGCTTCAAAGTTAACAAGCATGCCGGCCGCGACCCCATTATGTTGTTCGCAAACAATTAACAATCGCAAACTTCAATTACTCAGGTCTGCATTAGTTTAATAATTAATTTAATTAAGTTACACGCATTGTGCGTGCCCGCATGGCCTTATCTGCCCACCTCCATTAAACGGCAGCGTGGGAAGCACATGGAAGAGGAAGGAGTGTTTTGCGTGAATTTGATAAACTATGACGTGTTTTAGAAGTAAAATGTTGGCACGCGAAATCTCTAAACGGGATTTTAAAAAGTAAACCGAAGCCTCAGTTTGAGGCTGAGCCAAGTCGAAAATAGTCGAATAATCACATTTTACAACACTCAAAGTATGATCACTTTAGCCCGGTTTAGCCGAGATTCGTTAGACGAGATCGCCGAATTCGTCCAAGTTAAGACGAGATTTAATTGCGTCATAAACTTCCTGCAAACTTCTAGAGTACTCCCTAATGCCGAAGATATCTCATTACAAAGTAATTTTTGCTTGTTGTTCTTGTAAAGTTTTTGAACTAGCTTTGGTAATGGAGGCTTTTTTACCATTTACTTTTGTCTGTGAAGTAACCTTTGATCAAGTTCAATTTAAAGATCCTATGTCTCAGACCGATTCAGACCTGCTGGCTTGCAGGAGGCCTGTGCACAGCAGTGGGAAGTATATAGGCTGGAGATAATGATGACAATTTGGTGCGAGCCCAACTTCACTGGAAACCGACCGCATATCAAATCAGCAGGCTTATTACCTAACTCGCTCGCAATCGCCATCGTGTTCAATTTGACAGTTCTTGTATGAATGTGACAGCTAACGGACTCCAATGCCAATTGTCAGCCCATACATGAAGTGTCAAAGGAACACGATAGCGATTACGAGCGAAATAGGTAATAAGCCTACAGCGCTTATTACGTAACTCGCTCGCGACCGTAATCGTCATCGAAGTTGATTCAGTACGATTCCGAGCTGGTCAAGCCTAGGAAAAACAAATCTTCATTAATAAAACCAACGTTAAGCTTTCTTATTGGTTTACAAATAAAGTCCATTTTCAGTGGATTCTTGTACAGTTCCGTAGTTCTAGAGCAAGTGGCGCGGCTGCCTGCGACACTAATCGGACGGGAAATAATGGAAAAAAAACTTGGCGCGGACGTGATTATATTAAGCCGTGACAAATGCAGGCTCCATTGGAATTAATAACCTGAGGCCTTACCACGACGTCTTAATGCGATTAAATTCCGAACCAAAGTTGGATCGATCGCTGTCAGATCCATACTAGAAGTGTCAAAAATTACAGCTAAAGAATCGGAATGGGGTATCGTTTCTTCGCTCACCAGTTGGCGCCACTGTTGACTAAGGTCCAGAGGTAGAAAAAACATAGCTGTTATCTCGGCAAACAAGCATACTTTTGGCAAAAAAGATAAGTTTGTAAACAGTAAACAAACAAACCTCTGAATTAGCTGCTCTTTGAGGCTGGTTTTTTGCGCTTCTTTTCTTAATTCCGCTTCCAAAACGTTCACATTCAACGCCAAATATATTTGCGATAATTTCACGAAGGAGATTTTCAACAGGTAAATGAATGAAATTATAATTTTTGTCACGAAGCCCGCCAAAACCAGTGAAAAGTGAATGTGATTGGACCTCACGCGACACTAGCGCCTCTAGTGGCAAATTCACACGCGATAGCCCCCAATAACCTATGGCACTCACAAATAATGTGGCTTCTATTGGTAAAAGAATTTTCAAAATCGGTTCGTTAGATCTTGAGCTTACGCCAACAATAGTGCTACACGTGGCCTTTTCTCTTGTTAACTTTGCCTCTGTCTACCCTGTAAGGGATAACCACGTGGTGTACGTATATGTATCATGGGGCCTTACCATGACGTTTTCATGCGATTGAACTCCGATTCAGTTTAGGTTCGCTCGCTGTCCGATCCATACTAAAAAAGATAGCTAAAACCTGAACTGAGTCGAAATTGATCGCATTAAGACGTCATGGTAAGACTCCTGGACGTCACGGACGGGGCTCATTTAGACCAGGGGTTCCCAACCTATTACCCTATGCGCCCCCCTCAAATTTGCGCTAAAATACTACGCCCCTCTTGTCCCACTCAACTACGATGGACATAAGATAAACGATCAAATAACTAAAGTACAACATACTATGAATGATTAGTGAGAACATTGTGCTTGCACTTTAATAAATACCTACGCCTCGTCGCGCCCCCCCTTGGAATACCCTACGCCCCCCAAGTGGGGCGCGCTCCACTGGTTGGTAAACCCTGATTTAGACAATCACATATGTATTCGTTTGGATCTTTGACTATCCGAACTTAACTGCGAGCTATAGTCAAAGAGCGTGGGCCGAGTAAGTATTATGTGTGCCCACTTGAATGGGGAGCGTGAAGGGCTCTCGCAGGACAGGGGATATTGCTTCCGGACTGCTATATCTTTTGCTGGTTATGTGACTGAGGCAATTTCCGACGCAGTTGAATTCTTCTTTCAAATTCTACCGAGGAAACGGGAAAATTAATCCTCCGGTCATTTATGTAAAATTATGCTACTAAATATAGCTACACTTTACCTCAGACAATGTAGTCATGAGCAAAATAACGTAAAATTCGTATGAAAGTTTTTTTTGCTTCATTAAACGTGGCGTAGAAATGATTTTCACATAAGGTCTCTCAGAACACAAAAACTAAACAAAAAACGTAAATCACTGCTCTATTTATTCACTGTGGTATAGTCGTCATGGGTCATGGGACATACACTACATCCCTTCCTATCAGATTGAGAAAGCATTTATATAGACTACAAGCCCATGGAAAAAAACATGTGAAATGAACCAGCGTGAATGAAGCTTAGAAGGCTGTTACTATATCATAAAATAACTCTGAGCGCTATGCCGTCATTTCTGAGCGGTAGGTACAGATTTTTTCTCATACATGAAAAAAAAATGCACTAACTTCTGGCACCACCACTTTAAAGTGGCACTAGGTTTTTCGACATTCATTTTTAATCATCTATAAGCTATAAAAACGCCGTAAATTAATAATTAGTCGTAATTCCTCACTCGTACCTGAGAAATTCCATAACTGTACCGCTCAGAAATGACGGCATAGCGCTCAGAGTTATTTTATGATATAGTAACAGCCTTCTAAGCTTCATTCACGCAGGTTCATTTCACATGTTTTTTTTCCATGGGCTTGTAGTCTATTAGTCGTAACTGGTAATGGCTTAATGGCGACCATTGCGACGTTCGACATGCCCGCAACGCGCGAGCGCGATCACCGACTGATCGCCACTTTTCACCAGCATTTACATAAATCCACTCTGTAAACATGAGATGCAGTGCGGCTTTGAACCACCACGAGAAATAGCGGAGTAGCTTAAAAATATACCGATCAAAATCGACACCACACGCGTATGCAATTCTACACTTAACTGATCCCCAAATTGATATTTTCATATTCATCACTTTGTTTACCACTGAAATTTACGTTCAATTTGGAGTTATTTACACTTATGTGAATTTGTTTATATCAAAAAGCTGCTAAGTGCAAGTCAGGTCACACAATGAAGGGTTCATTGCCACCATAAACAGTGTTGTGACTTTTCACAATCGAAAACAAACACCGAGACAAACTGGGGCAACCATTTTCCTATTTATAATAATAAAATTATCTTAACACACTGTAAAATTTTCTTTCTTTGTGACTGAAGGACAGACTTACATCGCAGCCTAAGTTATGGGATCCCTGAGACATTGGTGTCACCCCTAAAAATACCTAAATCAGAAAATATCACATTTCGATCATCTCCGCCAAATTTTATACCGTGGTTTAACATCCGCGTCCCAGATGCGTAAGCGCGATAAGGGTAGATTATGACGACGGGCGCGAGTGAAAATATTCCACCGCTTATTCCTGCGCTCGAGATAAAGGGATTATCGAAGGGCTTGAGGATTAGAGACCTAACGTTCGAAGTTCAATGTCAAAAAGACGTGTTGACCTACTGGTAGAGTATACGGTCCGCGCGCGAGCATTGACGAAAGGGTGGGTGTGAAAATTACGGAAGCGGGGGGTATACCCCGCGCCCGCGCGTCGCTTCATACCCCGCGCTCACCCAGTGCGAGTGTAAGGCTGGACGCGAGAGAAAAAAATCATGATGGGATTCATTTCATACTGAGGATCTCTGAATCTATGTTGCGAATGGCGTTGATACTACTGACAATTAAGACTATATTAGTTTAGGCTGGCAATATATTTACATTCCTGCAATATTGCGGTTGTCGTTGTGTAATATATTATAGACTTGGCGCTCATATAGATATTTTCTCGAATTCGACAAATGTTTCTACTGCGTAAAACCAACCAATCAAATCGTCGCAACATTGGCTAATTTCGGACTAGTGCCGTTCGGGTTGCAGACAGGTCAGCGGAGTTCAGTGCTGGGCAATTTGCTGTATTGCTCTGGCACTCACTAGGGGTCGGTGGTCGCAGTCGAAAGGTTTCGGACAGTAAGGTCATTTGAAAATATTAAATGTGACATACGCTCTGCTTAAGTAAACGACCTGTTGTATGTAGTAGTGTACAGAACTGATATGGGACTTAAGTCATTTTTCTATTTTGGAACGTCAATTTGTCTATTCGCACAAATTACTCACACATACACCAGGTCATTTACTTAAGTTTTTCACCTATTCATGTTTTTTTAAACAAAACCAGCACATTGTGAGCGATTTTGAGACATAAGTATATTAAAAAAATAAAAAATATCCTTGGAAATGGTTGTCGGACGTTGTAGATATCGCGGAACGTCTACAAAATGCGCAAATTATTACAAAAAGTATTGTTTTTACATTTTGATTAACGGAGGTCCCTTTTACGTATCATAAAGCATGAAATGCCATGTGAGGGAAAAATACGTGATTAGGCACTATATGATTGAATTTTTTCATCTAGTACTCTAAAACTATTTCGAAAATCCGCTCTGTAAAAATTGATTTCAAGCAATTTTCACGTTTGCATGAAAAACGCGTAAAGTTTCTCTAATACCTGGACTTTTCATGCTTCCGCAATCGCAAAACTGTCGGGTAGTTTACTTTACGGCCTCACTGCCATTAAAAGTTTCAAGCAATATTACCGGCTGGCTTACTGCACATAATCTCCCAACTAGCCTCGTTAGTACGTGCAATAATTATGTCGGGAACTTCATAACGCCGCCGTGGTTAGGTTAGGTTAACGTGGAGTAATTTCTTAATTGTTTTATCGCTCAGGGGCCCGATTTTTGAAAGCACATGTGTGAAAATACCACTCGAAAGTAGTGAAAAATTGCGCTGAATTTGAAATACGAGTAGCATAGAAAACAATCACAGCTCTTATTAATCTTGTGAACTATTCAAAACTTTGATTAGAGCTGTAGTTTAGGAGGTATAAGCTGATTTATATCACTTTCGAGTGGTATTTTCACACGTGCTTTCAAAAATCGGGCCCCTGTGGTTCATTTTTGAAAGCACATGTGTGAAAAATCGACCCAGTGAGAGTTGGACTCTGACACGGACAATTCCGTGCCGCTGATCTTTATTAGAACTAAGCGACTTTTTAATCTGCGCTGTACCTATTTGTCTAGAAACTATGAAGGGGTTGATTTTTGAAACCACACCCACTCGAAAGTAGTAAGTGAGTGGTGAAAAAAATACAGGGGCCCATTTGAAAGCACAAATGTGAAAATACCACTCGAAAGTGGTGAAAAATTGTGCTGAATTTGAAATACGAGTAGCTTACGGCTCTCATTAATCTTGTGAACTAGTCAAAATTTTCATTAGGTAGTTATGAATATATCAACAGATTCATACCACTTTCGAGTGATGTGCTTTCAAAAATCGGATTCATCGGACAAATTCTGGAATACGACGTAGAAGAAAGTTGGCAAGGCTTGAAGCGTGTGGCTACGGCGTAGTATACACGACGACGTTTGTGAAAGCGTAATTACCCGAAAAGCTAAATAGTTCAGGGAGAGAATTACGTACTGTGGAATCTTTTAACCCCCACGCAAAAGGAGGGGTGTTATAAGTAGGACGTCAATGTCTGTGTGTCTGTGGCATCGCAGCTCGCAAACGGATGGAACGATTTCGATCTGTTTTCTTTCTTTCGAAAGTCCTCCTTGCGGTGGTTTTAAGCCATGTTTGGTAAAAATCGGTTTGTTAGTTTGAAGAGTATCAGCTTTCCAAAATGATGTAACGCATTTTTGGCATAAAATTTTTATTTTTTTTATTTTTCTAATATTTATCGGCGCATCGTAAATCAAGTTTGTTGTTTTTTAATTTGTTGGTGTTGATTCATTTTACATCGAGGTTAAAATGCAAATAATAATAGTTCCTATGAAATTAATCAAGAATTTTTATTTCTTGATTTTTTGTTTACTTTTACGGTTTTACCGTTAGAAATTAAATTTGTAAATGTCACTGAAAATTAGAACACATAGAAAAATCCGAAAAGTAAAGCTAGGGCCGGGAATCGAACCCGGATCCTCGTCATTCCCTAACGCGTGCTATACCCCTACACCACCCGTGGGTAGTCTTCGAATTTTTCTACCTGTTACTAGCTGTCACGTGACCTTGCCCGCTTGCTTGAGATTCCCGGCCATAAGCTTTACTTTTCGGATTTTTCTGTGTTCAAATTTTCAGTGACATTTAGAAATTTAATAATAGTTCCGCTATCTCTCTCTCTCTTACACACACACACTCACACTCTCACTCAATCTCTTACTCTCTTTCTCACTCTCTCTCTACTCCGCTTTGTGATTATCCTACTGATCCTGTAAGTTACTAAGCTTTGAATATGGATGATACGGGTGGTGGTGGAGATGGTATCGCCAATCGGGGTGACGACACGAGCCCTGAAGGCGGACCTACCATACCCTCGCCGTTATATGTATTATAATTACACCATTAATGCGTGGGGGGGGGGGGGGGGGTTAAATCTTAAATTTAATGTTATCCTCTGCATATATTATGTCATAACGACTTACCTGCCGAAGAAATGATTGCGAAATTGTATGAATGCGGTGCCTGATTCAGTTTCTTCGACCAAACAGACGTCTATTATAATTCCCATTACGTCCTCACCACTAAGTGATGCGCTTCCGGGTTGCCAGCGTCCCGAAAGCCGGAGCAATTAGCGCAGCTTAATTACGGCTCTATTAATTACATGCTCTTATTTAACGCGGGATCAGGGAAGTTAAAGGAAGTGGCAGCGGTAAAGAGCGCAATAATAACTCAATGACGTGTTATTGATAATTAATCGCGAAAACAGACACACACACGTCTTTATCCCTTAAGGGATAGACAGAGCCTAATTAATACTAGCTTCTGCCCGCGACTTCGTCTGCGTAGAATGATACATAAAAACCTTCCTCTTGAATCACTCTATCTATTACAAAAAACGGCATCAAAATCCGTTGTGTAGTTTTGAAGATATAAGCATACATAGGGACATAGGGATATAGGGAAATAGGGACAGAGAAAGCGACTTTATTTTATACTATGTAGATCACTACATAGTATAAAACTATAGAAGTATACATTAGAGTCCAGCTTAAGTTTTTGAAACCGTACCGAAGTGTCGTACCATATATAAAACGACAAAAAAATCATGTCTGTTGTATGGAAGCCCCCCTTAAATATTCATATTAGTATGTTTTAAGTATTTGTTGTCATAGCGGCAACAGTACATACATAGATCTGTAGAAATTTCAACTGTCTAAGTATCACGGTTCATGAGATACAGCCTGGTGACGGACAGACGGACAGCGAAATCTATCCGTTTTTACCCTTCGGGTACGGAACCCTAAAAAGTAAGGCTTTATTAAAATGGATTCTATTCTATTTGCATACAATCGCCACAGGTTAATGACCCCACAATAACTCCGCAAATGTTATTCTACCCTCAAAACCACGGGAAGTTGTTTGTGTTGATGTTTATAGCCGCAGTAAACATGAGTGGATTATCATGTCCCTCTTTTAGTGCCACGTTTCGAATAACGACTGGCTTCGAAATTCGCTGGTTGGTGTGGTTGTGCAAAAAAGTTTATAGACCGACCGCTTAAATGAGTCTTGGCCCGCGCGGTGCAGGGGCGCGGGGTGTGACGACTCAGGGGAGGCGAAAGAAAGAAAGAAGACATTTATTCCTTTTTGCAAGACACACAAATATAAGACAATATACACAATTTTATAGAAAATAAACAAGGTATAACAATAAAAAACATAGAGATGAAAAATAGATCATCACCGTTGTGTGTCTTTGCAAAAGTGAAACGGTCGCTGGCTCAGCATTACGCTGAGGCGTTAGACACCTGCAGCACTGATTTTCAGCCAGAACCGTCTATGACTTACGAAACGATACACAGATAAAATATACTACATAATCCAAAAGGAAAGGGGAGCGAAAGGGGGCAGGCGCACTACCCGCCCGCACCTCTCTCGGTCCCCTCCATTTTCCATATGGATGTTGTGCAGATACGCAGTATGTACCAGTGCTAGTTGCACTATTTGCACGATTGTTGACGATATGACCATTTGGCGTTTCCGGAACTCCGTCCTGCCTTTTTATTTGGTCTGAGGTATGATTAAGTACTTATTTGCTATACGTTTTTGTAAATTTAATGTTATTAATTTCGTGTCTGTAAATATAATTTGTTATATTACCCTAATGTGATAGTATAACTAACCTTGGAGTAAAAATAGAACAAATTTTGCACCGATCGATCCAATAAGTTTACGCTTACCAATATTCTGCACGATATCAATAAATTGTATGCTCAAGGGCGTTTTTCACATAGTCAGCAGGAATCCGCTCAATTCGCGGCACTCACGTCCGTCGGTGCGCGAACACGCATCAGCATGCCGCGTGAAAAACGCTCCAGTGATACTCGTAAATAGAAAATGGAATACATTCGCTTTTGTTTTTTTTTTCAGTTACAAAGGAGGTGTTTTGTGAAGAGTTTGTGTTGTTTTGTTTTAAAATAAAGCTGAGTTGTAATTTAAAATGTAGTTAAGCGAAGCCGGTATACACCACGCTTAAATGTCGAATGTTCGATGAAATGGACCTTCCTAAAGAAACGCTTGATTCAGTAAATTACACTTTTGGAACACAAAACTGGTTGCAAATTTCACGAATTAAACGACTAAGACGTAAAATACTTTGTTCAACAAATAATTCGTACAATAACTCGGCGGGCGTCCCCTAGCGAATCTTATCAGAAGTCATAGCGAAAGTTGTACTTTATGCCCTCGTGGTTAAACTTGTAACCTTTGACTACGGTCACAGGGGTAACGAAGTGAAAAAATTGCCTATTTAAATCTTAGTAAAGTTTACGTCCGTGAAAGACGTGATGTGTGTATGTGTAAGTATGTATTTTATTTTCCTTTAATTTTATTTCTCCCTAGGGTTGAAATGTATCGTTTTTGGCCCTGTTGGATGGTTGGTTCAGATCAGAACAAAGTTGGTAAACTAGATCTTGCTAGTTGTTTACCCAAACAACGACCTTATCAGGACCTTCACCGGGCCTTTAACCATGGCCTGCTATCGAACATTAGTGGTGTTAAATTGTTTTGCGTCAACCCGTATCTGTTAATCAGCTGATAGGCCGCCGACCGTGTCACAGTAATCAAATACTTATTGGAAACAAAGAAAATTAAAAATGATTAGTTTATAAACCGCCGACAAAGTTTTTTAATGTGTTCACTTCAATGCTGAACGTTAAATAAGCTGGAGGTCCCAGGTCACATTTAGTGTCCCATGATATTTTTAACAGCATTCTTTACTTAAATCTTATTCTAGTACCACAACTTGCGAACTCCACCATCCAGCGTGACAAGCACCCGCCACCGCGTAATTGATTGCAGGCTCTTTGACAAAAACCCCTCGTTTACAGCTCAATTGTTATTCAATAAGCGCCACTCTTTCCGCTCTGTAAAAATGTAACGCACAAAAATGAGCGTAAAAACAGCGTAACGTCGGTTCACCCGGCGGAACAGAATTACGCATTGACAAATACGCCCGGTATTTCATGTGCCCGGCTCCACTAACTGGAAAATTTATAGCGAGGAGAGTAGCCATTCTTAAGAGTAATAATCCTTGCCTGCCCGTTTTGTCTAGCCACAGTTCATAGAGACAGGTGGCTCAGTGCGTTTAAACTTGTTTCGGAACAGCAAAGTTTTACAGGGGCCTTACCACGACGTTGTAATGCGATTCAATTCCGACTCAGTTCAGATTTTAGCTGTCATTTTTGGTACGGATCTGGCAGCGAGCGAACCAGAACCCCCCAGAGAGTGCCTCTCATTCATTTGTTTAGTGTGTGAGGGACGGTGAGAGATGACTTAAAACTTAGCTGTGGCTAGAATAAGCGATTAGTCTTTTTAGTGTCTAGAGTAGTGTCTCTTCACGTACGCTTGTTTGCCACCGCCGTGGTAAAAAAACATTTTATCCGTATCCCTGAAAAGTGCACAAAATGGTCCTTTCACCCCTTTAAAGCGTGTTGTAGTATAACTCTCCATGCCCCATTCAAATCCACCGTCTGATGGCATCTTGATCGTTACCTCTCCAGCATCAGACATTTACCCCTTTGGGGGTAATTACCCCCAGATTCGGAGACACTGGTTGCGACTCCAGCTATAAAAAACAAACCTTTGATTCTGGGAGTACTCGTTATATTTTGTATCATGAATGACACCAACGCAGTCGCAGCGTTATCTTGCTTTGATACGAAGCTTTATCTAAAGCTGTGCTTAGTCCAACTGCAAATATAATAAAACAACAGATTAAACAGTAACTATAACATACGCTGTCACTATTACTCATCATTGAAGTATAATAGTTATTATTGGGTGGCAAACAGTTGTTTGTGTCACAAGGGAGCACGATGTATTTACGGCGAGGGCGCTACATTGAATCCAGAATGTAGCGATAAAATTTATGAAAATAATTTAGCTACCGAGTGGCTCTGCAACTTTTCACACCGAACATTAAAAAACTTGAAACATAATTCTAAATATAATTGAAGAGCTACCAGCATAGAAAATGGCGTGGTTTTACAATTATCAACTTAAAAAAATTGCATTTGCAAAAAACACTTAGAAAAGCCTTGAACGGAAAAGGTGCTTTTTGTCATCAGGTTTGTATAGATTAACTTTACGTGTCTGCTTATAACAGTGGCCGAAGCGACCTGAATTTGCATTAAATTACCTATGCAGAGCATGAGAACGCAAGTACAGTCAACAAACAGTAGGTACAAGTCGGATAAAATATTTTCTTAACAAAATCTTACTCATAATTCTTGCTGTGCTTTTCAAGCCTGACGTATCTGCTCAAGCTGTGGTGTAAGACTAAATAAATATGGCTACTCGTTGAACGGTGGGGTCAGAGCGCTCATAACTCGCCAGCATCGGCCCTTCGTATGCGAGCGTCGTTAGCGATAGGCCACGCATTGAATCGTTTACCCTAGCTGGCTGGAAAAGAAAAACATCCGAAAAAAAGTTACTTGGCTCTACAGCCAATCAAAAGGAGCGGGAAAAGAACGACCACCTGAATACAGCCGGTCGGTAAACCTAGATATGGCAACATTGATAGTCCTACTTTTCCTAAACCCTAACCCCCTTATTCACAAACGCTCTGTAGGCTTCTGCTAACTTAGCAATCGTTTGTCCTTATCTGTCACTTTGACATTTACCTTTCACAGATAAGGACAAACGACTGCTAAGTGAGCAGAAGCCTATAGAGCGTTTATGAATAAGGGGGTAAACCTATAGGTTTACCTGTATTCTTGCGGATGTTTGTAATGTTAATTTTTTTATTGAATCAGGCGTTACTTTGCGGAGGTCCATTTTAACAAAAAATATTTACCTAGCTACTCCGCTACTCACGTGCAAGACCAAGCCTGTGTGAAAATATATGTTTTTCATGCAATCTCTCCCTCCACTACTGCCACATAAAACACATATCACATATACCAAGATCCTATACATACGTAAATCACATCTTTATCTGTTACGCGGTAGACAAAGCTTAAGGTAACAATACCTAAGACCTAGAACTATTTCACGTAGTTTAAGCGCTAGCTTGAAACAGCTCTAAATTAATTTAACCCGTTAAAGTAGAACACCAACACAACGTAATGTCAATGTGTATTCGTTTTGTCGCTAAGATTTGGTGTCCATTAAATAAATCACTGTAATTTAAGACTTTCTTCTTTTGGTGCCATTTTACCATGACGTAATGCGATTCAATTCCGATTCAGGTTTAAGATTGCTCGCTGTCAGATCCATACTAAGTCAGATACTGAGTCAGAATCGGATCGCATTAAAACTCATGGTAAGGCCCCAGTGAATGTTATTAGCAATCTTTGAAACCGTAGCGTTCGTAAGTATCTTTTGGTGGTTATTATATCTTTCCCCATTTTTTATCCTCTCGTATACCATATCGTATACGAGATTCTGCACGCACATGCTTTCGCGTGAGTTAATATGAAGCAAATTACACGTAAAAAAGTCTGATTTAGATGTGCGAAATCCTATTTTCTTTTCAGTAAACATTAGCTGACACGTGCCAGTCATAAAAGCAGGTAATCCGTTCCCCGGATAAAATATGCCAGTAGATGCGCTCCAGATTTCGAGAAACTTCTCATCATCATCATCAGCCTATATTAGTCCACTGCTGGACATAGGCCTCCCCTAATGAGCGCCATTAGAACCAAGGCCAAGGGCAGCAATTGGAGGGCTATGGAAGATACCTTTACTCAGCATTGGGTAGAAAAAGGTTGAAGAAGAAGATGAGAGAAGAGAATGAGCGCCATAGCGCCCTGTCTTCAGCTTGACGCATCCAGCATCTGCCTGCAGCCTTTCGCAGATCGTCATCCCACCTGGCCGGAGGGCGTCCTACACTACGTTTGCCGAGTCGCGGTCTCCACTCAAACTGCGAGAAACTTGGTGAGGTGGAGGAGGTGATGCAATTTAGAATATATATTAATATACTAAGTACTGAAATACATAATATAGTATACATGAAACACACATTTATAATAAACTAGCTTATGCCCGCGACTTCGTCTGCGTAGAATTATACATAAAAACCTTCCTCTTGAATCACTCTATCTATTAAAAAAAACCGCATCAAAATCCGTTGTGTAGTTTTGAAGATATATAAGCATACATAGGGACATAGGGACAGAGAAAGCGACTTTGTTTTATACTATGTAGTGATGATGGAGATATAAATAGACACATACCTAAAAAAGCCAGCTACAAGATTCATGCACAAGATGACAGATAGTGCTCCTTCAACATAGATTTAAATATGGGTAAAGATTATAATAATAAATAATGATGATAATATATGATTCCTAAGATTTTCGTGAGAATAGCACAATGAATTTCTCTTTAAAATAATTCCAACAATGGTTTTACGAGCGCGGTATCACTTTATTTTATGGCGGCCGGTATAAATGGCAAAGCGTCGCGCAGAGCACATTAAACGCAGCAGGGACGTCTTCGAAACGCATTAAACTAGGTGTCGAGTGTTCTAGATCTTTCTACATTGTAATATGTACGTACGGTCAAGTGCAAAAATAAGTATCGATACGAACTTTCCAAAAATATGTCCCACGACCTTATTACGCTGGTGTAATAGCGTATGGTACTTATTTTTGAAACTTTGACTAGATACATATTATTATACTTTTTATCCCTTACGGGGTAGACACAGCCTAAGGTAACAAAGCCTAAAGACCACGTTTAGCATGATTGTGGGCGTATAGGTGGAAAGGGGAATCAAAATAGTGATAGGTTGCTCGCTGCATCGCCTATAAAAATGATTCCTAAGATTTTCGCCCATACCCTCGATGGGCTTTTGCCATCTGCGCGGGGAGTAAAGCAACTGGTACATTCTGTCTCTTTATTTGCTCACACGACACGAGCATGAAATTCCTCATTATTTTCTCCATTATTCATTATTTATTAACGAAATAAAAGAGTAAAAATATGAATGTTGTCAATTTATGTCAAAAGAGAAAATGATCACAGAAAATTCTTGACGTAATCGAGTTTCGAACAATGGCAGCTTTTTAGGGTTCTGTGCCCAAAACCAAAGGATAACCTGTTACTGAGGTTCTGCTGTTTTTCTATCCGTCCGTCTCTCTATCCATTTCTACCATAGATATAGAATAAAAAGATAAAGGTCTGGTCTGGGAGCAAAGAAAAAACATAGAATGTACCAGTTGCTTCTCTACCCGCGCAGATGGTAAAAGCCCATCGAGGGATTGGGCGAAAATCTTAGGGATCCTGTTATATAGGCGATATGGCTACCCATCACTGTTTTGATTCCCCTTTCCATCCATATGCCCACAATTACGCTAAACGTGATCTTTAGGTTTTGATACCTTAGGCTCTGTCTACCAGTAAGGGATAAAGACGTGATATATGTATGAATGTACATAGTGTGTATGTATAGAATAGAATATTAGTAATAGATTGGCATGGCAAGAAAAAGAACAATATACAATACATACCCATACACAAATCACGTCTTTATACCTTACGCGGTAGACAGAGCCTAAGGTGACAAGACCTACAGGCCACGTAAATACAATAATTCGTAAGAGCAATATGATACGCGCATGTCAGTGAGATAGATAGACGCCACCATTTTTTTTACCTGCTGTGAGCCTGAGAGAACAAAGTGATACTCCAAAAAGGATTAATGCTTCTTTTTCTTTGACACGCGTCAACAGATGTCGAATTTTTCAGTCTCATTTCGCACTTAGTCTATTTCACCGCTGATCTAATGTAACGTGGCTTAAAAAGATATATTATAATCTATGATTTTCATAATATCTATGGACACATTGATAATGATGATGATGATATAATGCGCCCGGCCGTTTTCGACCATGGCGACTGCCTCAACTCCTTCCTAGAGTACGACCGTGTGCTCGCATGTAACTTATGTAGCCAATCTTAATAATACACATTACATTGACAATAAAATAAAGTCGAATATTCATACATGAAACACAAGAAACGTGTTTTTTTGGTTATACAGAACCCTTTGTGAACGAGTCCGACTCGTACTTGGCTGGTTTTATTCTACACTAAGGACCTGATTTCGGCGCATCAATGTCAGAATCCATAAAAAAAGAAACCAATTAGTAATCTGATCAAAAGCTAAGCGACAGGACCGAGAAAAAGGTAATGGTGGTTAAAAAAAAGGTTTTGCCAGGGGATGGAATTACCCTTCCCGACTGTGGAAAAAGAAGTGTTACGTATTTCTGAACAATGCACTGTTTGTTTGTATGTAATTGAACTGAAGGGCGGTGGAAACAGGTGAAAATAATAAATGTTTGCTTGAGGTAATCGCAGCCATGTAATCAGCACACACAGGAAGAGGGGAAGGGGGTTATACAGTGTTGCAAGAGTATTAACAGAAATTGGTGTTGCTCTTATTATTAATATTAAAATAGTTACGATTATTGAATCGATTTTGTGTTGTGTATCCAACATGCTGCGGCCTACTAAAAGAAATTAACATACTTAGGAACATTGGTTATTATAATCTATCATAATACACATAAAGCATTCTTAGGAACATTGGATATAATAATATATCTATCCTAATTATTTTCATAATACACCTTAAACATTACACTTAAGGAAACAAATTACAGGTAAAATTAAATGTCAGATACCTTGACTTAAATTTGAAAATAAACAAATTACAGGTAAAATTAAATGTCAGACACCTTGACTTAAATTTGAAAATAAACAAATTAAAATTAAAACGAATTAATTATGCCTCTATCGGCAGTACACATATCTTATGAATAGACCTTTTATGAGTATGACCGTTTGCCGTTCGCACTTCGACCGCGCGCACTAAACCATCTTTCCCTGGAAACAGGTTAATGATTCTAGCCATGGGCCACTCGAGAGGAGGTGAATTATCATTGCGTAAAATAACTAAACTGCCAATGGAGACGTTTAGCTTGATCGACTGCCATTTTGGTCGATTTTGGAGTTGATTCAAGTAGTGCCTGCTCCAATACTTCCAGAACATCTGTTTCATACTAGTTGTAATTGACCAAAATTTTAGCAAGTTTATAGATTTATTACTTATATCTTGTTCTGGGTAGGTATTGAGAGGGGCACCAGTGAGAAAATGGCCTGGAGACAAGTATGACAGGTCATTTGGATCGGTTGTGACCGCTGTGAGTGGTCTCGAGTTTAGGACACCTTCTATTTCCACCAGCACGGTGTTCAGCTGTTCGTATGTGAGGAGAGCTCTCCCGACGGTGCGCTTCAAATGGTGTTTGGTAGATTTGACTCCACTTTCCCATAAAGAACCAAAGATTGGGCTATAGCTAGGTATGAAGTGGAAATTTATGCCTTTTTGTGAAGCGTATGACTGTACAGCATGCTGATGGTCTTGGGAGGTGTGTAAGCGAAACAACTCATCTAATTGATTATTAGCGCCTTTAAACGTGGACCCGTTGTCAGAGTAGACGTCGCTGGGCCTGTTACGTCGCGCCATGAAGCGTTTAAAACAGGCGAGGAAGCACTCTGTTGTTAAATCGCTGCAGAGCTCAAGATGGATCGCCTTTGTGGCGAAACACACAAATATGGCTATGTATCCTTTACCGATTACCGGTTTTCTAATGCGACTGTTCTTGACTGATATCGGCCCGGCGAAGTCGACTCCGACCCTCTCGAACGGGCGGCATGCTGCGACTCGCGCTGCAGGCAGGGAGCCCATTAGCTGAGTTGTCGCAGCAGCCTTCAATCTGAAACATATTACACACTTATGTATAATGTTTTTAACAGTACGTAAACCATCAGTTACCCAAAATTTTTGTCTCAAAGAATTTAAAACTAACCTCTGCCCAGCATGTAATAGACCTATGTGCTCGTTTCTCACAATCAACTCAGTAATTACTGATTTCCTTGGCAATATGGCCGGGTGCTGTGCAGCATATGGAAGCGGCGCATTTTGCAGGCGACCACCAACTCTCATAATGCCTTCACTATCGATGAAGGGAGTAAGTGATTTTAAGTCACCTTTGGCTGGTTTCTGAGAATGCAGCATTTTTATATCTTCTAGGTAGAAGTGAGCTTGTTCTTGCTTAACTATTAGCATGAGTGCTTTATTTAGTTCTAATGTAGTGAGAAAGCCTTTGACATTTGTAGATGTAGGTTTTACATTATTGCAAAATCTAAGAATGTATGCAAGGACGCGAGTCATTTTTCCTATGGTAGAAATGCCTTTCAAAATGTCAAATAAACATGAATTATTGACTGTGGTTGTCAAGCACAGAACATCAACTTGCTCAGGTTTAGACTCAGGTAGCTCTATGGGAGCTATTGTCTCATCTGGAAAGCTATAGTCTTTATCATGCAAAAAAAATGGACCATGCCACCATAAGGAATGGTCTTTGATTTCTTGAGGCTGGAGGCCTCTGCTAAGACAATCTGAGGGATTGTCATTAGTGTTGACATAATGCCATTTATAACTCTTAGTTAACTCGCTTACTGCTCGTACTCTATTTGCGACATAAGTTTGTAGTTTCGTGACGTCGGTCCTTAGCCATTCTAGTACTATTTGGGAATCAGAGAATAAGTGAGTTGCATCAATTTTTAATTTTGTCTCAAGTATGTCATGTACCCGTTTTGCCAAACTAGATAGTAATAGTGATGCATTTAATTCAAGTCTCGGGGTGGTAAGTTTTTTCTTACAGGGGTTAATGCGAGACTTTGAACACAACAGCTCAACGCGCACATGGCCGTGCTCATCTATGGTACGCAGGTACACACAGCAGCCGTAAGCGACTGATGACGCATCGGCAAATCCAATTAGTTGGTTGACTTTACTTTGCTGCGGTTTGACACAACGTGGTACTATTATCGGCTGCATTTGGGGAAGTTCTTTGGTAAAATCGGTCCACATGCTGCGAATATCATCTGGAGGAGTTGAATCCCAGCCTACATCAGCTGCCCATAATTTTTGCATAATAACTTTCGCACGAACGAAAACTGGACCAATTAATCCCATTGGATCGTAAAACTTGCTTATGTAGCTTAGAATATCGCGTTTAGAGTCATTTCGGCTGATATAAGGTTCGGGACAGGTTCCCATGAAAACATTGGACTTCACATCAAAGTGGATACCTAGTGTCTTCACAAGCGCGCTGTCTTTCTGGAGTTCAACTTCTCCTAAGTGATGAGTATCTTTGTGAACATTTTCTAAAATGGTCTCGCAATTTGAGGCCCATTTGTGCAACTGAAAACTTCCCATACTGAGCATTTGAATTAACTGTGATTGTGTTTGAGTTAAATCCTGTTCTGAATTGCAAGATACCAAAATATCATCAACATAAGTATTGTTTTTTATAGCAGATGATGCTAACGGCATTGAGTTTTCATGCTTCTCAGCAAGATCACTGAGGCAGCGGGTAGCCAGATACGAGGATGACTTAAGGCCATAGGTTACCGTTTTTAACTCTATGCATTTAATGTCTTGCTCTGGCGACTCTCGCCACAGAATGTTTTGCAATGATCTCTGAGCTGGGTCTAAATTTATACAGCGGAACATCTTTTTTATGTCACAAATAAAAAATAATTTATCTATTCTGAATAGAATGAGAATATCAAACAGGTCTCTTTGTACCACTGGACCGTTAAGCAACATATCATTTAATGCTACTTTTTTATTTGTTCGCATAGACCCATCGAAGACAACCCTTAGCTTAGTTGTGCGACTATCTTCTTTCATTACAGCATGGTGGGGTAAAAAATATACCGGATCTTTATTTAAATCAATTTTATTAATTTCGCGGTACTCGCCATGTTTTAATTCGAGATACTGGTCTATGAATTTTTTATATTCGCTGAAAAGATTTACATTTTTTTGCAATTTCTTTTCTAGGTTAAGGAACCTATTTAGTGCTAGATTGAATGATTCCCCTAGCTCAGAGTTCATTTGCTCCAAAGGCACTTTTGTAGGCATTGAAACTTGGTACTTATCGTTCTCAAGCTTAGTAGTTTCCTTAAATAGCTTTTCACAATAATCATGCTCTGGTAGCTTTTCTGGGAAGATTTCAGGCACTTTTTCAGCTTCCCAAAATGCACTCATTTGATTGGAAATAGTGTTGTCACATTCTCTACAAAATAATGACACAACCTGATTTAGGTTTCCTGCAGGCAGCTGCGTGCGGCCGGCGACGACCAGGCCGAATGATGTGTGTACTAGCGATGGGGTCCCAGGGTTGTTGCTGCACGATGCTGTAGTGCTCTCGTTGCAGGCAGTTGCTGGGCTCTGGCTGGAGGCTGCGTCAACTCGATCAGATTGCAGTTGCGGCAGCAGGGCCTGGAAAAATACATCAGCTCCAAGCAACAAATGCACATCACCCGGTTTATCAAAGCTTTCATCGGCTAGCTTGCAGTTAGTAGGGAACACCATGCGTGACATATCAAACTGAGTTTGTGGCAATTTGGTTGTTATTGTTTTTACAATATGACAATTGACATTTATTTTGAATGGATAAACTGTGGAATGCACATCAAGGTTTATACATTTGTCAATAGCTTGCTCTGCATTTGTGATGCCTATTATAGTAGTGTTAGTTTTTTGTGATGATTTTCCCAGCATATCCACCACCTTCTGTGTTATAAATGATGCTTGTGAGCCGCTATCAAGTAGCGCTCTGGCATAGATTACCATCCCTGACTGAGCTATTAGCTTTATGCGTGCAGTGGGCAATAAAACCTGACCCTGGTGTGAAGTTGCAGACAAGGCTACAGAAGGGCTTGAATGTTGGGTGGATTCATCGCGATGCAATAGTGTATTGTGCTGTTGCTTACACACAGCACAGCGAAAGTGAAATTTACATTTCTGCTTGTGTTGGGACAAACAAATGTTGCACAAATTGTTTGTTGATGCAAACTCCAAGCGTTTGTTAATTGCAGCCATTTTAAAACTCTGGCACTTAAATAATTTATGTTCAGTTGACTTACAGTAAATGCAGGCGTTGATTTGACGGCTCTGCGCCGCTACGGCGTAGCTGGCCAGACGTTGCGATTGCACCTTTTGCACATTGCAGTCAGTGTTCTCGATGGCCAGTGCGCGCCTCTCGATGAAGTCAATGAACTCTTTTACCGTGGGAGGGGTTGCATTATCTCGCTCCATTTGAAATGCTCGATATGTCATTGTGTCAAGCTTCCTTGACAGGATACATATGATGATGGAGTCCCAGGTTTCGATCATCTCACCTAGATTTTTTAATGCTGCTAGGTTTTGCTTAACCACTGAAAGAAATGCGCGTAAGTTAGTGACATTTGAACGATTTATTGTGGGCATGTCGAGCAGTACACCAATATGTTCGTGTGTTATTCGCACTTTATTGTCATATCGTTCTTTCAGTAATTTTAATGCTTCAGAGTAGCTATCATCCTGCAGCGGGAGGTTATTAATCAAGGCTAGCGGTTCACCACTCAAAAAACCTTTTAAATAATACAGCTTTTGCACTGACGAGAATGTAGCGTCATTGTGAATCATTGCTGTAAACATACTCATAAACTCGTAATATTCTGTGTACTTACCAGTGAAAGTTGGTATAACAATACTGGGTAATTTAATTTTGCCCGAGCCCGTCGACGGTTTCGAATTAGGCGGCGGGTTGTTACCTTCCTTCTGCCTCAGAGTATTGATAATCGCGTCGAGTTGAGAGAGTAAGCACAAGTAATTCTCCTCTAACTCTTCATCAGAGTGGCCGGAATCTTCCGTTACGGAATTCAGTGCGGAGATCCGTGCCGACAAACGTTCATACTCTGTGTACGCGGCGATTAACCTTTCCCTTTTAACTAATATCAACTCTAATGGCGAATCAAGAAGAACATCTTTGTTAAAAGAGTTTTTAAGGCGTGTTATGGAGGCTTTAGCACGCCCCCTTGCCGCAATGCTCTCCTTTACATCGTATTCGGACATTATTGTACACACTAAACACTTTTAATATTTTTATACAGAATAACAGATTATTACTTTAAAACTTAATGTCTTTATGAACAACGAAACGAAAAGATGGCGAATGGGCGAGACGAACGGATGGCTCGGCGTCGCTTCGTTTTGTTTAGTATGTTGCACTCACTGGATCGCTGTCAGTATTGCCCGCACAGATAAGATTTCGCTGGCGGATCGATGTTATTTTGCTCCAAACGGCGCTCTGTAGCGTTAAATAGCGCTAGCTTCTCGTGGCGACGTGGCGCTAGTTTCGCAAACTTGACGATGTTGCGCTGCTTGTTGTGGCAATAGCCAAAAAGGTTTCTGCTAGCGGGTGTCAAGTTTGATTTGCTTCCGCCTTTTCTGAATGGCGTAAATAAAATAAGATGGCTGACCTCGATTTTTCTTGCGTTATAATGCACCGGCTTCGTTTTCAGTTTTCAGAAATGTAGGAGATTCTTGAATTTTGCTCGCTCGAAGGACCATTGAACAATGCACTGTTTGTTTGTATGTAATTGAACTGAAGGGCGGTGGAAACAGGTGAAAATAATAAATGTTTGCTTGAGGTAATCGCAGCCATGTAATCAGCACACACAGGAAGAGGGGAAGGGGGTTATACAGTGTTGCAAGAGTATTAACAGAAATTGGTGTTGCTCTTATTATTAATATTAAAATAGTTACGATTATTGAATCGATTTTGTGTTGTGTATCCAACAATTTCCTCGTCATATTGTGCATATACTTAGTATAAAACTTTACTATTTTTGTATCAGTTTCTAAATCAGAATAAGGCCGACCGTCAGGTTGACAGAAACTTATTTTTTAAGATAAAATTACAATACTGCTCATACAAGTAAAACAAACTAAATGCTAATATATAAAATAATAACAAAATTATTTAAAATCTTAGGAATCATGTTATAGGCGATGCGACTAGCGACTCAGTGTTTGTCAATTGTATTTTGTCTTGTTTATTTTGCACAATAAAGAGTTTACATACATACATACTAGCAACCCATCACTATTTTGATTCCCCTTTCCACCTATACGCCCGCAATCATGCTAAACGTGGCCTTTAGGTCTTGATATCTTAGGCTCTGTCTACCCCGTAAGGGATAAAGACGTGATTTATGTATGTATGTATGTAGCTAGCAACCTCTCAATAATAATCAGCTATCGGAGAAAAGAAGCCTAATCAAAATAGTGATGGGTTGCTAGCCGCATCGCCTATAACATGATTCCTATTTTCGTCCATTCCCTTGATGGCCTTTTACCATCTGCGCGGGAAGAGAAGCAACTGGTACATTTTATGTTTTTCCTTTGCTCCCAGACCAGCATGGAAGCTACTACTAGCTATGTTTACTTACAATCAGATCGAGCCTAACTTCTACCCTCCGCAACAGTGTTATTTTCTGTTACTATTTGTAAATAAAATCTCAGTCCGCACATAACAAATCAAACCAATCTAACAAATGGGGAAACCAACAGCAAATCATTTAAAGTATCACTCAGTAGTATTACAGAAAATTATCCAGTCAGAAAATTGCGCGAATTACCCACCAGTATACGAAGAGCCCTCATTGTCCTCAAAATCCTGTTTGGTCAGAACGGGCTTCTAAGCGCGGCGTTATTACAATGGGTCAGGTTATCCTAGTTGGTAAAAAACCTTTAATATATTTTAATGACGCCCTCAACAAAATGTCTACCCTCGTCACGCATTTGAGTTTAATCATTTTCTAAATTATGCATACATTTTTCGAGTAATTTATCATTAGTGGTTTGTCCAGAAGTTCGACTTTTGGGACCCCGTTTCGTCTGATGGTGTCTCGTTTAAAGCTTGAAACAAGCCTGTAGTAGATCTAATCAAGAATTTTGTATGTATACTAACTATATTTTCTAGTATAATTTTGAAAACTTGCTTTGTATTTGACGAACAAAATATTGGATCACCTTCTGTTCAATTTTGTTTTATTAAATTTGTTGTTCAGCACAAAATATCCAATGCCATCAAAATTTTAAGTCAAAATCCTACCATTAGAAATGGATTCATTTATTTTAGTAACACTCATCAAATCATAAGAAGAGTTCCAGTTATGTTCATAAAAGTTTGTAAAAAGGAATCTAATTCCTAACGCACCACGGAACCTTTTCATAATAAGCGTCGTAACGATTTGCCTTGTTAAGTAATGCGATGTCGCTCCGACGTTTTATTTGAAGAGGTTCCTCAATGAGTCAGGAATTAATTTCCTTGACTTTACACTTTTACTAAACTTTACTTGTAGAAAATCGTTGAGTTTCAAACTAGCTATTTTGAAACTATCATTATTCAACGTAAACATTTATTTTATTAACGTCCCTTCGGAAGTAATAAATATAGCAGATCACATGTGGTTCTATAATAAAGAAGAATTAGTACAGGTTTTAAATAGGACAGCGGCGAGAAAAGAGCGGTGCCTCAATTAAAGGTTAATTATGAGACTACGTTATCTACGTTTATAGTAAGTTAGTTACAATTTTAAATATACGGTAAATATCAAAGTAAACAATAGGACTAGGGTACCTACTAGTCATTTTACATGCTGTTTTACTCTTTATGCCGGAACATAGCAATGCGAACATTGCTGCTTGATGGCAGGATGAACGAGTCAGTAATTCGTTTTATGTGACCTGGACCATAAAATTGAAATTAAAAATTTACCAAAAAAAAAACCATATTCGAGAAAATTGTAAAACACGACTGAGTTGAGAACCTCCTCATTATTTTGAAGTCGTTTAATTAAACTTCTAAGCGACACTGAAAATTAGAACATTTAGAAAAATCTGAAAAGTAAAGCTATGGCCGGGAATCGAACCCAGTAGTCCACAGGAGTTTGTAATTGTGTCGTAGAGACATGGAATGGAATGACGAGGATCCGGGGTTGATTCCCGGCCATAGGTAGCTTCACTTTTCGGATTGTTTCAGTTGGTAAAGCCGTAAAAGTAAACATAAAAAATCAAGAAGTAAAAATTCTTGATTCATTTCATAGTACATACCAGTCGTTTAATTATTTAAAAACAACTTTTTACGCGTTGTTTCTGTTTACTTTGTTTAAACTCTATTTGACTACCAAATTCAAATTTTTAAAACTTGAAGTAGTCAGGAAATAGCCAATTATAAACTCAGTCCGTGTTAACGTTCTTTAACAGCGAGATGACAAATTTAACTGCATCCGAAGCGCTTTTAATTTTAAAATGCTCGAAAAACTAAAATTAGTATGACATTTTTAAATTGCTTTTAGTTTATTTTTAATGTAGAAACTCATGCTAATAACCTCGGTTGTTAGACTTGGAATGTATGAAGGTTTTAAATGTAAGGAATAAGTTTATGTCCGTTAAATTTCTTACATTTTAGTTTTAAATGAATAAAGCGAACTTAATAATTCTGAGTTAACTTCTAATCTGGAAGACAGGTTCTAGAACAAATCAGGTAGGAGGGTTTGACAAACCAGTTCTCTTATACCGTAATATTTCCTTCTCTACGCTATCTTAAAAGCTAATTTATAAAACCAAATTAAGTACTGGCTTAAAGGACTAGTATCCAGGCCATAATCTTTAAAAAAAAAAAATAATTTATAAAAAAACAATCTTAAAATTAGAACACTCATGCATCTGGCAAGCAATACTCGATGATTCAAAAAAGCTTTCGAATAAATTTAAATTTCGATCTGCTTGGCGGTTGAATATCGATATCGGTTCTCACTTCCAGCTCTAGAAGTCTAGGACATAAAAGCATTCCCAATTTAAAAATCAGAGCACATCTGGCACTATAAAAAGTGGTAATCTAAGTCAATTAAAAAAAACAGCCGAACTCTGACTGACAGGCATAAAGCTGACATGTCATTAGAGTTGGGTAATCAGACATTAATATCGACTCTAGTTTCTATCGGACTCTAATGCGAGTGTTTTTTTTCGACAAAAAGTGGCCTGAAATTACAAAATCGCCCTTCCATCCCAAGCCTCTAAGATATTCAGTTAGGATAAAAACTAAAAGCCTAATTGAAATAAGGGTTAGCGAAAGTAGGCAACTTCTTTGCCAAAATATTCCCTTTTAAAACCTTAAGCTTTAGCATTGTCGAAGAAAAAGTTTGCTCGGAAATAATTAATAGCGCTCATTCGTCGCGAGTGCCAGCCCTAGTCCGGTTATTAATGGACTAGGACTTAAGCGTCATTCATAATTTTCTATCGTAGGGCTGTCACAAACTTTTGCATAATTGTTTTTTTTTGACGTGAACTATTACAACCGTATGAAGGTATTATAGTAAACTAGCTGTTGCCCGCAACTTCGACTGCATAGAATTCGTTTTAGAAATTACGCAGTTTTCTGGGATAAAAAGTAGCCTATGTGTTATTCCAGACTATAATCTATCTATGTTCCACATTTCATCCATTTCTGTCCAGCCGTTCTGGCGTGAAAGAGTAACAAACATTCATCCACCCATCCATACTACAAACTTGCGCGTTTATAATATTAGTAGGATATAAGTTACACGAAACGAGACTCCAGAGGATTTTTGTAGGACCCAATTCTAAAAGTCATCAAAAAGTACAAGATATGTAATTTTTAACAAAAACTACTTGATGGGCTGACGACATCGCCAGAGTTGCTGGTGATTGGTGGATGCTGGTGGCAAGCCGACAATAGGTGCGACGTTCTAAGTGGAAGCGGTGGCTTTGTTCAGCAGTGAACGACTCCCGCCTGATGATGATAATTTTGATTTACAGCTAAAAAAAACTGCACTTTCAGTTGGTCTGAGAGCAAAGAAAAACAGAATGTATCAGTTGCTTCTCCTCCCGCGCATATAGCGAAAACCCATCGAGGGAAAGGGCGGAAATCTTACGAATCATAACCGGCGATGCGGCTAGAAATCTGTCACTATTTTGATTCCTGTTTTCACATATATACGCTCACATGGTAAACGCAGCGCTAAGAGCAAAACGTGGTCTTCAGGTCTTGTTACGACGAGCTCTGTCTATCCCGAAAAAGATGAAGACGTGTTTTATGTTGTTGTTGTTATTACAAAGTAGGTTTGTTAAAAAAAGCGTTTCTCTCACTTGGCGGGTTTGATCTTCAAGCTAGCAATTATTATAGTTTCGATCGTTTCAGAGTCAAAATTTAAATAAAACCAATTAGTCCAGCCTCTTCAATTGAAAACGGATGGTACTCGAAACCTGATGCAATTAGTACTGCGGTCGTTCTGTATGACAAGCTTTATGCATGAAAAGTTTCTGCAATAATATACAATTTTAAAAATTCAGTGTTAGTAGAGCCTAGCTCCTAAAGTAATATACGAGTTAAGGAGCGACCACACTGCTGCGTATACGCAGTGACGTGTCGCATGCGTCACGTTCTCTCACCGTTTCTTCATACGTTTTGTTGCGTAAACACATCGTCGACGTCATTTACGCACTGTTGTGGCCGGCCGTTTATTTGATGTCTTAAATACGTGTATGTATATTTTGTCCCATAAAGCGTTTTGTTTCGGAAACAGGTAGTTTTATTTATATTTTAGACTTACAGTCTGTTTCAATAAGGAAGATATGGCTGACACATTCACTTTGACAAATTTAGAGGTGAGACTTCATTGTGACTGTTCTAAAGAAAAAACACGGTAATTAACATGTTCCCGTACTGGATTAGAAAGAGAAGCAACTGGTAAATTCTATGTTTTTTCTTTACTCCCAGACCAGCATGGAAGAACCATGGGAGACCAAGGGACAGAAAAAGATACTGTAAAAATATACTGAATCCAATCCCTTTCAAGACTGCTTTGTGCAGAAGGTTATCCACTAAATCATAGTCTCTCAATTTGCATATTCCGCGCCAAACACGTCAATAATACGCGAGCCTGATCACGCGTACTAATTCATGTCACACTATGGAAATTCATGCAAAATTTACCAACACACTGACGCCTTATTAACACGGTGCGAGAACTATAGCAGTGCTGCGTTACATTACGGCCTGGCTTGACTATGGATTTATAAGTAAGCGATCGACCGCCGCAATGTACAACTTGCACGATACTTCTCGCACCATTAATCCTTTATGGTAATTACTAGCGTTTGTCTCAAAATCTGAATAGCGGAACGTAAATGACGTGGAATTTTGAATTAACACATGTGTACATTGTACAATATTGTGGGCTTGAGCGTTGGTATAAAAACTTTTAGCATTTGAGAGATAAATAAAAATAAATAAATATTAAGGAACAATTCACACAAATTGACCTAGTCCCAAAGTAAGCGCTAGCAAGGCTTGTATTATGGGTACTAAACTCGTCGCAAAATAAAAGGCCCGTTTTGACAGTTCACGCCTATGAAGTTCTCTATTTTTTACCGATCGAAATGTTCTGAAGGTAATTACATTTTTCATTGATGGGTACCGCCCACTCGGGTAAGTGCTGTGCATAACGATTTTTTCATATTGTCCACAGACTAATAATAATCGGTCAAAGAAAAAAATAAATCGATCAAGATATTTTTTTAAGGCGGACTCGCACTTGGCCGGTTTTATTTATTTAAATACTAGTGTTCATCAATCAATTCATTACTGAATTTCACCAGCTGTGTAGTGATCTTTACTGAAAATTATGAGCTTGGAGCTCCAAGCCGTAAAGATTTCACATCTAATGCGAAGAAACTTTTTTCCCCGACCTGTTAGGTAAGTATCTGAAGAAATGATTGGATGAAGGTAGTATGTCAACTTTACTCCAATGCACTTTACAATATATATTCAAATCGATCAAGTACTCATGCAAACTTGAATCGATTTATCGTGAGTATCGAGTACCGAGTCGTATGGTTACATCACTAGTTACGTCGCAAAGACAAATGTCAAAACGGGCCTTTTATTTTGCGACGAGTTTAGACAACGGTATACATACTTATATAGAGAAATACATCCTACTATCCTACTTCCAACAAATATTATAAACGCGAAAGTTTGTAAGTATGGATGGATGGAAGGATGGATGTTTGTTACTCTTTCACGCCAGACTGGACGGATTTGTATGAAATTTGAAAGATAGATAGATTCTAGACTGGAATAACATAACATAGGCTACTTTTTATCCCGGAAAATTGCGGAATTCCTGCAGGATATCGATAAACGAATTCTATGGAGACGAAGTTGCGGGCAACAGCTAGTACTAAGATAGAAACATCCATGATTCAGGAACAAATCGTTGATTAAATACAAAACGGACGCATTCCATAATCATTCGCCATTGCATCTAAAAACTAAAGTCTGTCGTTATAAGGTTTCAAATGCAACAGTGTCCGATTTCGAAATGTGTCGCTTTTGTATTTAAGCAGCGAAATATTCGTGCTCATTACATAAATATATTATGCTCTTACCAGAATTTCAAACCAGGACGCTTGCTTCGCAGGCAGGGTCACTATCAACTAAGCCAACCATGTCGTAGTCTATTTTCCATTTGGAGTTGTTTGTTTTTCGTTCGCGTCTTCCGTTTTACCTGCATGTTCGTTTTCAACCCTATTAAGATGAAATCCGTCTTATGAATTGTAAGAATAAAAGGTTTCTGTTTTTGTTCCTTTTCACGTCTAAACAGGAATGGATTGACGTAATTATTTGTGAAAAGGTAACAGAGATTTCGTCAAAATGAAGGAAACATAAACAAGATATTGTTAGCTAGGCCCGATTTTTTAAGGCACATCACTCGAAAGTACCACTCGAAAGTGGTATAAATCAGCTTATATTTCCAAAACTAAAGCTCTTATAAAAGTTTCGACTAGTTCACGAGATTAATGAGAGCTGTGATTGTCTTCTGTGATACTCGTATTTCAAATTCAGCACAATTTTTCACCACTTTCGAGTGGTTTTATTTCTGCTTTCAAAAATCGGCCCGGCAGACCTAGACGGCGATGGCGGGACGAGTTGGACACCTTCTTAAGGGACTGGACACGTACTGCAGTAGACCGAGAACAGTGGAAGCGTTGGGGGGAGACCTTTGCTCAGCAGTGGGACACAATAGGCTCATAATAATAACTACACTATGCACACTACTTTATACACAGCAGTACTTAGCACTTGTAGTTATTTTAATAAAACTTTTCTCGAAACTCTCTTCTTCTTCCTATTTGTGGCGTATCAAGCCGTTACAGCGACGACAACTTCGCCAATGTCAAAGTAGCAAAAATATAATTAAAAAATCTTGTGACAAAATGTCGGCAACGTTGTACGGTAATGGTCAAAGACCCCCTCCCCCCCTGTCGGGCTCTTAGTCAACGGTCAATGATATCCCTCAGAAACTGCCAGGAAATCATTAGCCGATGCCCAGGGCACCGGACCAAGCACTGCTCTTCCCCCCGGACGGATCTAAAAACGAACCGCAGCTCTTGACCACACGTGGAGGTAACCCGACTCGCACCCTCTCGAAACTCTCACATACTATCCTCCTATTAATCCGTCGAACGCTGCGGAGACAATTTATCCGTCATATTTTCTTGTGTGGCAACAATGGATAATCACTGGCCTACCCACGTCAAGTGTGACGCGAGGGTCGACGAATGTGTTTAATTGGAAGGTCATTGACTTCTAATCTGAGGGCACTGCACAAAACAACACGTCTGACCTTCATCTGTCATGAATGATCTTGCAACGTCAAACCCGTTTTACAAAAAAAATGTTTGTTTAGTATTGCCAGTATCATATTTTTGGGTGAATGTAGTCCCACTGCTAGGCATGCCCCCTTATTCATAAACGCTTTGTAAGCCTCTGCTAACTTAGCAATCGTTTGTCCTTATCTGTCACTTTGACATTTTACCTTTCACAGATAAGGATAAACGATTGCTAAGTTAGCAGAAGCTTATAGAACGTTTATAAATAAGGGGGATAAAGCTGTACCTACGTTATTGATCTCCAAGACAAGATAGGAGTAAGTTTATGACGCCATAAAGTAATATGGCTTTATCAGATGGAATACAAAACTAGATTTACCACTATACCGTTGATTTTCATTGCGATGACAAACACTTGAGGGTCACACGCCTCATTTTCGAAAGCATATCACTCGAAAGTACCATTCGAAATAAGTAACAATCTGTATCTATAAAACTACTTAAATTTTCGACTATTGACACGATTATTTAGAGAAGAAAAAAAAATCTAAATGTCAGTGAAAATTAGAACACAGAAAAATCCGAAAAATAAAGCTATGGCCGGGAATCGAACCCGGATCCTCGTCATTCCGTGATGCGTGCTATTCCCCTACACCACCCATAGCAGGTATTTCTAGCAATCGTTTATCCTTATCTGTGAAAGGTAAATGTCAAAGTGACAGATAAGGACAAACGATTGCTAAGTTAGCAGAAACCTACAGTGTAATACATACATACACATACACAGATCACGTCTTTATCCCCTACGGGGTAGACAGGGCCCAAGGTGACAAGACGGTAAATGACGCATAGATGGTAAATGGAATCAAACTAGTGATGGGTTGCTAGCCGCACCGGCTATAACATGATTCCTATGATTTTCGCCCATTCCCTCAATGAGCTTTTACCATCTGCGCGGGAAGAAAAGCAGCTGGTACATTCTATGTTTTTTTTCTTTGCTCCCAGACCAGCATGGAAGAAGTGTACAGTGTAATATCGCACATAAATTCCGAAAAACTCTGAGGAGCGCGCCCGGGCTCGAACCCACGATCCCCTGCTTGCGATGCCACAGGTTAAACCACTAGGCTACCACGCTTTTTCTCATAAATAATAAACTTAGCTTATTTTATTCCACGAATGTTAACAGCTGCATGTTTTTTACTGCCTCACCTTATGTTTATCCGTTGCATATTTACTTTGTCATTTCATTTAATTTTCATTTCCATTTTGTATTTCAGTAAATACTTTATCGATATCCTTTCATTATATTTTCTCAGTTTGCTTGATGCTGTGGGGTGCTACGTATGCTACAAAGAAACAAGGCACTCCACAATAAAATATAAAAACTCTGTATTAAGAAGGAAACACTGAAGAATAATATATACAGGAAGGAAATGGAATATACACAAGGAATAAGGAAACTAGAAAAACAATAAGGAATATACGTGTGGTAAGGATGACAGATTCCACGGCAAGAAGTGTTTGACAGTTGCCATTTGAAACCGCACATGCGCACTCGACCATTGAGGTCGACAGTCCTCGGCCGGCGCTCGGAAGCGCTCGGCTTTGTCAATAAAAATAGTTTCAACTAAAAAGTCCAGCTAACTAATAAAATAATAAGTAGCTGTGCATAGTCGCCACATCAGCCCCCCCGGAGACCTTTAGGGTCGATAAAAATCAGGAAAAATAACCTGGCGTCCAGAACGAGTAGTCCTAGATGGTTGAGGAGTTGATGATACAACCACAGGCGTTCTCGCAGGAACGGTGGCAGATGACGTAGTAGTGGTACCTGGTTCATCTGTTAAGATGTAAGCAGGTTTCAACCTATCGATCGAAACATTGGTTATTCGACCTGCTACGTCTATGGCGAAAAACTTGTCATTCCTGCTAACAACCCTGTAAGGACCTGCATAAGGTGGCTGTAAAGATCGTCGCACAAAGTCTTGTCTAATAAAAACATGTGACACTGTCGACAAATCTTTAAAGACAAACACTTTAGAAGAGCCATGCCGTGCTACGGTCCTGGGCTGTAATTGCTTCATATGAATACGCAACCTAGTCAGAAAATCAGTATAGTCCGTCAGTCTGTCTGTAGTCGGTTCGAAAAATTCGCCCGGGAGCTTAAGTACCTCTCCGTAAACAAGTTCGGCGGTTGATGCGGACAAGTCCTCCTTCCATGAACTACGAACACCTAAAAGAACTAATGGAAGGGTTTCTGTCCAGCACTCGTCTGCGTGGCACATTATTGCTGCCTTTAACTGTCGATGAAAGCGTTCAACAAGACCATTGGCAGCGGGATGATACGCAGTAGTTTTAATATGATACGAACCGATGATTGACGAAATCTTACTGAAAAGGTGAGATTCAAATTGCCTACCCCTGTCTGTGGTTACCTTTTCAGGGCAACCAAAACGAGATATCCACGTAGATATAAATGCCTTAGCTACACTTTCAGCCGTAATATCCGTCAGCGGAACTGCCTCAGGCCACCGCGTAAACCTATCGACGGCGGTAAGACAATATTTATATCCGTTAGAAATTGGAAGTGGCCCTATTAGATCTACATGGACATGGGAAAAACGGCCCGAAGGAACTTTAAAATCATGAACTGGCGCGTGAACGTGTCGAGATACTTTAGATTTTTGACACGGAATGCACGTTTGCGCCCAGCTCCGGCAATCCTTCTTGATGCCTGGCCATACATAGCGTTCAGTAACCATTTTTATGGTAGTCCTAACGCTAGGGTGGCTAAGTCCGTGAATATTATTAAAAATTGTCTTTCGAAATTCTGAAGTAATAAATGGACGTTGAACTGGCCCGGACACATCACAAAACAGTTTTGTATTTCCAAAAAGAATTTTTTCCAACTTTAAGGATGAACCGGTTTTGATCAAATTCCTCAGTTCTGTGTCCGTGGCTTGAGAAGCTGCTAAAGAGTCAGAGTCTAGTATGTCAGTTATGGCGTCAGTTCTAGATAGTGCATCCGCGACAACATTGTCCTCACCGGCAATATAACGAATGTCGGTGGTAAACTGCGAAATGAAATCGAGATATCTAAATTGTCGCGGTGAACACGAATCATGCGATTTCTTAAATGCGGACACTATCGGTTTGTGATCAGTAAGAACAAAGAATGGTTTTAGTTCCAACATATATCTGAAATACTTAACCGATTCATAAATCGCAAGAAGTTCGCGGTCATAAGCGCTGTACTTGACCTGCGCTGGTGTCAGCTTTCTAGAAAAGAAGCCTAGCGGCTGCCAATGGCCTTGAACTTGTTGCTGTATGACAGAACCGATAGAAAATTCAGATGCGTCCGTAACGACAGCCAAAGGAGCAGTTGGATCTGGATGTGCCAGGAGAACGGCGTTAGCAATGCTGGTTTTACAAGCATTGAAAGCCTCCTCCAAACTGGGAGTCCAATCAATACTGCTGTTGTTTTTCACAGATGGACCACTAAGCAGTCCATGGAGTGGAACTTGTACTTTGGCCGCATCAGCCATGAAACGTCTGTAAAAATTCAAAGCACCTAAGAAACGCCTAAGCTCCCTAATCGTTTTAGGTCGTGAATAATTTTGAATAGCCTTGACTCTATCACTAATAGGTTTAGTACCTTCAGATGAAACCATATAGCCCAGGAACTCTATTTCAGGAACAGCCAATACGCATTTGTTAGGATTAAGTAGAATGCCGTATTCACTAAAGCGTTCGAATACCGTCCTTAGATGTTCCCGATGCTCTACATCATCAGCAGATGCCACTAATACGTCATCAATAAATGGAAAACAGTAATCCAGACCCCTCAGGACTTCATCCATGAACCTTTGAAAGGTTTGAGCGGCATTCCTCAAACCAAAACTCATGTAAGGGAATTCAAAAAGTCCAAAGGGCGTCGTGATAGCTGTTTTCGATACGTCCTCAGTCGCGACAGGAATCTGATTGTACGCACGAACTAGATCTAGCTTACTGAAAATCTTACAGCCTGATAAATTGTGCGAGAAATCAGCGATGTGGCGCACCGGGTATCTGTCTGGCACCGTGCGGGCATTAAGAGCTCGATAGTCTCCGCAAGGTCGCCAGCCTTGGTCCTTTTTAGGGACAAGGTGAAGAGGAGAGGACCATGAGCTCTCAGATCTTCGCGCGATACCGGTGCGCACCATCTCTTCAAACTCCTGTTTGGCGATCTTCAACCGATCAGGTGCTAATCGTCTGGGTCTAGCGTAAACAGGTGGCCCGGGAGTTGTCCTGATATAATGTTTGGTCTGGTGCTTACATTTACGTTCCTGTGAACTTCCAACTGGCCGCGTTATATCAGGATACTCTTGTAACAGCTTATGGTACGAGGAGTCACCTGTAACAACCTTTATTTGCGGGCAGGCACAGGAAGAAGCAACCAGGGCGACTGATGTGAGCGATGTAATACTGTCAATTAAGCGCGCATTGCGAATATCAACCAGTAAATTATAAAAGGATAGAAAATCTACACCTATTATCGGCTTGCTCACATCCGCTATAACAAACCGCCAAGAAAAACTACGGCGTAAATTAAAATCTAGGGACAAACTCAACCAGCCATAAGTACAAATCACAGTATTGTTCGCGGCAAAAAGCTCATAATTAGTTTTATGACGCTTTTGCCCGCGTAAATAACTTAAAGGGTAAACACACAAATCTGACCCAGTGTCGATTAAAAATTGCACTTTAGTTTTAGCGTCAGTGACAAATATGCGACTTGACGTTGACACTGACGCACAATCACTAGTCGCTTTGAGCGACTCGCTAGCTAGTTTTTTGAGTAATTACATGGTGAAATACACTTAGCTGCCTTCTCTCCGAACTTGTAATGATACCAGCAAAGGCGCTTGCCACCAGCGCGGGAACGGCTCCTGGATGAGTTGCCGCGCTTGCCGCGTGACTTTGATCGACGTCTGGTGTCGCGATGTTTCGGCGATGTTGACATCGCGTCGAATCGCTGCGTCAAAGCCTCTATTTTTCGCCCTAAATCGTCGATAGCAGAAAAAGGTGCCGATGATGACGCCGATGTCGAAGCAGCAGCCACATGAGCAGTACAGTGCGACGTAGCCTCATGTACCTTGTCCGCGAGCAAAGCTAGTTTCTCTAGCGGCATGTCATCCTGCGTCGCAATAATACTCTGCAGCAAACTCGGTAACCTACTTGACCATAATGTGCGTATAAATTCATCGGGGTAATCTGCACCCGCCTGACTACGAATGTGACGGAAGAACTGACTTGGCTTTCTGTCCCCAAGCTCTTCTTTCAACATAAATTGCTTCAGTTGCTCAGTTCTCGAAGCAGACAAACGAGTAATTAATTGTTGTTTTAAAGTCTCATACTTATCTGAGGCAGGCGGTTTGATGATAATATCCTCGACTTCTGATGCGAATTTAGGGTCCAAAACTGATATTACGTGGTAAAATTTTGTCGAATCCGATGTAATATTTGACAAGGCAAACTGTCCGTCCAATTGGGCAAACCATAACGACGGCTTGTCCGGCCAAAATGGCGGAACTTTGACACCCACACGATAAACCACTGCTTCATTCGGTTCCATGCATTGCTCGAATTTTTCCTGCATGTTAGCATCCACGTCTTTAGACATGCTCTATAAAATTCTTCTTAGCAATGTTCTTAGTCGGGGGTCGATAAAAATCAGGAAAAATAACCTGGCATCCTTCACGAGTCACCACTTTGTGGGGTGCTACGTATGCTACAAAGAAACAAGGCACTCCACAATAAAATATAAAAACTCTGTATTAAGAAGGAAACACTGAAGAATAATATATACAGGAAGGAAATGGAATATACGTGTGGTAAGGATGACAGATTCCACGGCAAGAAGTGTTTGACAGTTGCCATTTGAAACCGCACATGCGCACTCGACCATTGAGGTCGACAGTCCTCGGCCGGCGCTCGGAAGCGCTCGGCTTTGTCAATAAAAATAGTTTCAACTAAAAAGTCCAGCTAACTAATAAAATAATAAGTAGCTGTGCATAGTCGCCACAATGCTAATTGTAGGGATCGGGTTTTCTCAAACAAATCACAAAAGGGCTTAACCGAATTATAGCGGATAATGAGGGCTTATGGCACTGTCGGCTAAATTTGGAATATTCTCGCGAATTTGCGGCGCTTTTGTAATCTGTGTGCGTTTTGTTTCTTTTGTTTTTGTTAAGCTTCAGGATAAACCTTGATGAATATCTCTGAGTATTTGTGAAATGTGAAAAAGAAACATTAATAATTACCGTGGTACATCCATTGACTTACAATAAACAACTAGACTCTCAGTCGCTAACAAAGGTTCCTCAAGAAACGTCCGAGTTTCTTTGTCTATGTGTTGTGTGTGTCAACACATCGACTTAGACAGATAACATTAACATATTCGTTCAAATTGACACCTTATTTCGTGGCAGTAATGTTTAATATCAATGGCGTAGGATCGTGAGAAGTAATGACACGACGCCACGCGCTGGAAACCTGCTTGTTTCTCTTGTTCTCAATAGTAAGATTACGGTGCGAAAGAGACATATACATTGTTATCAAAGCGCGGTCGAAACACAACTGAACAAAAACTCTGCACAATAGACGCGTCGTGCAGACTTTTGCTTCGGACAGTTTTTGAGCGTGATGGGAGTCTAGTTGTTTATTGTACAATGGGTACATCTGACTTTTTTGGAATTTTTGTACCCAATCCATATTAGGCCTGGATGAATAAAGGGAAACCTGTGCCTAACAGTAGGTTAACTTGAGAGGCCATAATAAGTACCTGAGCTACCAAAGCAATGCAACAATGACAACGTAACTGCCATTTCGTAGACCCTCTACACGCGTAGACGATCTACGTCGTAGAGGGTCTACAGCACACAACCAACACCGTATCAAGGTTTGTAAAACCAGTCAAGCGGTAACCTGCAGTAGTATTAATTTGTTTCAGAATGCAAATTGTTTTAGATTGGTTAATGTTAATGTAAAATTTCATTTAGTTTCATAAGCATTTCACATACAAAATTGTAGGATTCAGACCAGTTAGATAATCTTGTCATTAGCTCAGAATGAAACAGTATAGGGATAAATACGAACTCGGGACCTCTGGAAACACAATAAAACTAAAGAAATCCCGCTGGAATCGTCCGTTCGTATTCAATAATCCGGCACACAGGGCTATCGTAATCGACCACACCACGTAATCCCGATTGATTGGCGGCCAAAGGTGACAATTTATCGAATAGACACCTCGATTTGCTTCATAGCTCTATCGCGCGGGACATTGCTCGTAATATCGAGTGGTTTAATAATATTCACGGTCAAAGAAGTTTGGATTGAGGTAGGACACGTTCAGTGATGAAAACGCGAATATGCGTTGTCGAGACTTCTCTTCGTGCCGCTGCCTTAAATCAGCAGTCATTTGAACGCACTTAAGCGTTTGCGGCATCTAACGATGTATTGGACTCTGGTTCATGAGCCGGCAGCGGATACGTTAAAATATTGTATTTTTATAGCTATCTAATACACTTTTACTACCTTTTTAATAGGGTACACTTTTACTATCATTGTGGAAGAAACATTTTTATTTTTACTTAGATCGAGAAAGAGTTTCTTCCATGCTGGTCTGGGAGTAAAAAAACATAGAATTTACCAGTTGCTTCTCTTCCCGCGCAAATGGTAAAAGCTCATCGAGGGAATGGGCGAAAGTCTTAAGAATCATGTTATAGGCGATGCGGCTAGCAACCCATCACTATTTTGATTTCCCTTTCCACGTATACGCCCTTAATCATGCTAAACGTGGCCTTAAGGTTTTGTTACCTTAGGCTCTGTCTACCCCGAAAGGGATAAAGACGTGATATAGGTATGTGAGAAAGAGTTTGAGAAACTTAAAGTAGGGCTAATAAAACCGTCCACGATTTTACGTGTTTGATTTTTTTATCGAGAGAATTTTAATAATAATGTCTTGTCTTGAACAAAATAGTCAACAATTTCCATATATTTTGACGTAAGTATTTGTAAGGACATATTTTTCAATCCCTTTCTCATACCGGTTTAATAATACACAACAAGACCTTATTACAGTAAATTACTTCACACCCGATTTATCTCTGAATTCCTATCAACCACATATACCAGCAACAAGACGTAAACAGCCTAATTGTTCTAGTAATTACTAGATTAGGCGTCGTTAAACCCTACCGCGACTGCGCGATACGCGATAGTGAGCAAATACTCTGTTCATTGCGTGCTCGAAACCACTGACCGCAGAGCAATTAACTAGTAACACACGTAATGTACTACAATAGTGCTTACCGCGCCACTGATCGTTAGTAGCCGCTGCCGATCGTAATTACAGCCACAATTATATCTGATACTTCGACACAGCCGGTACGGGGTTGTTAAGGAAATGAGAACAATTAAGTGAGGTATTGATTTGTTGTTTTCAGATAAAAGGAAAGTAATGTATTAATTGTTAGACGTTGCTCGCCACATCTTCTCAACGCGCTTCTCGCATCAGCACCTGACTGTGATCTATTTGCTAATAGCTGGAGGATTGTATGCGAGTGTATGAAGTTCTGTGAGGCGAAGGATGACCGTCCGTCTTCACTAAATTGTTTGTAAATGTAAATGCTGTTTATTTTCTGTTCTACGTGTAAGATGTGTTGTAATGCTGTAATTAAGTATGTGCATGAATTTCACAGTGCCTTGGCTTGTCTGTAATGCTGTGTAATTATTTCAATAAATAAATAAATCTTTTACGTCCTGCGGAAACGATTGGGAATAATGCAGCTTTCTGTTGGTAAAACAACTTTATTTTAGAGCAGTATGCTTAGTGTCAGTTTTTGGTCACGAAATATGTCTCGAACGCGTTCAAGTGAACGTCTTAATTACTATGGAATAATTGGCAACGTCACTTGCGGACCGGAACGGCGACAAATTGTTCTCATAGCATTTGACATTTTAACGCAAACGCGTTCGCGTATTTCGTGATCGAAAACTTACACTAAGCATACTGGTTCAATAATTGCGAAACATACGTACATACATACATACATACATAAATTACGTCTTTATCCCTTACGGGGTAGACAGAGGCTAAGGTAACAAGACCTTATTTTAATTTTTGCTGGTCTGGGAGTAAAGAAAAAACATAGAATTTACCAGTTGCTTCTCTTCCTGCGCCGATGGTAAAGGCCATCCAATGAATAAGCGAAAATCTTTGGAAACATGTTATAAGCGATGCGGCAAGCAACCCATCACTATTTTCATTCATTTCCACATATACGTCTACAATCATGCTCAACCTAGCCTTGAGTTACCATAACCTCTGTCTACCCCGTAGACAATAATGACGTGATTTATCTGTGCGTATGTATATAACAAAACAGTCTAACAAGGCCGGACACGAGTCTATTATACTTATACCTATAACATAACAAACCCTTCATTACAATTAGCGAGCACCACTTAGCAATGCTCGTAACGGCGGAGCGTTTAGCTTAACAAACCAGAAACTTCAACACCCTGTGCACAATTGCGGTATAAACGCCAGACTGCTTTATTTAGGTTGGTTTAACTTAAAATTTGGTACAGTCTGCATCATATAGTATGAAACATTGAAGGTCGCCAAAATGATCGGCACACCATTACTATTTTTTTTATACAAAGAAAGTTATTTATTATGAATTAATACAAGATATAAAGACATTATAAAAACGACTATCGGGACAGTGATCGTCGAATCAACAGACCATATTATTATTATTTTGTCATGCTCTTACAAATTTAATGGTGTTACAATTTTATTTTTGTCCTTCCATGACACCCGGACAGGGCACACAATAATTACATCTATTACACCTGTTATAAGTTAGACGTCGATGTGTGTGTCTCAGTCTGTCATTGTAGCTCTCAAGCGGATTGACCGATTTGAATGCGGTTTTTTTAATTCAGAAGCCAGTTTCCTTGCGGTGGTTCTTAGTCATGTTTGTCAAAATCGGTCCAGCAGTTTAAAGAGTTTCATAATTTTTTTTATCTACGTATGATTACTTGATTAATGCGCGGGTGTTTTTTTTTTAATTTATCCTTACTAACAATGAATATCAAACTAAGCTCTCTTTATGCGCCTACGCTATCTCAAAGGCACTTAGCACCCGCTTGCCACTCTATGAAACAAAAGAGCGCGTGCCGGCGACAATGGCCGCTGCCACTTTTATGGGACAGAATAATTAACAAGGTGTTGGTGCTGACAAAATATTTGAACTCGATAATTAATAGTTTACAGGAATAAACATAAGATTACAAATAGAAAAAACAAATTAAACTACAATGCATAGAATTCGTTTATCGCTATCCCACAGGAATTACGCAATTTTCCGGGATAAAAAGTAGCCTGTGTGTTATTCCAGTCTGTTATTCCATCTATCTATGCTCCAAATTTCATCCCAATCTGTTTTGTTCTGGCGTAAAAGAGTAACAAACATCCATCCATCCATACTTACAAACTTTCGCGTTTATAATATTAGTAGGAAGTAGGATTATTATAGTTATTACACCCGGAACCCAAGAATACCCTTCCCGATTGCAAAATAAACGTGGGCTTGTAAAAAAAAGCAATTTTCGGCCCGAAGCGAGCAACCGTTAACGAACGGTCGTTAAGTAAGAAATTAACCGCCGATTTTAATTGTACGACGAATATCGTCTAATTTCCGACCTTATGTTTATAGGATTAAGGTAAGGTAGCTGAAATACAGAGGTTTTGTAGCCACTAAACAAATGCAAATCAAACAGACTGTTTCTTATTGACCTACTTCGGATTACGCCATTAACGATTCCCATAAAAGATATATTTTAGTGTAAGTATCAACCTTTGACTTTCTGCTTTTAAACGACTTCATAAATGTGCAGTTGTGATCTTAAACTAAATATACAAAACACAAATCACACAAATCACGTCTTTATCCCATACGGGGTAGACAGAGCCTAAGGTAACAGGTACCTACAGGCCACGATTAGCACGATTGAGGGTGTATAGGTGGAAAATGGAATCAATATAGTGATGGGTTGCTAGCCTCATCGCCTATAACATATGATGATATATTTACTTTGCTTTGCTACTCTGCTACTCACGTGCAAGATAACCAAGAGGTATCGAAACGCGTCAGTGTTTGTGTGGTGTAAGGGATAATTAAGTTTGTGGGATTTATATGTGTTTTATGCGACAGTAGTGGAGGGATTACATGAAAAAATATATATTTCACACAGGCTTGATTATCTTGCACGTGAGTTGCAGAGTAGCAAGGTAAATATTTTTTGTTCATTGAAATGGACCTCCGCAAAACCAAAAGCGCTAGAATACGTAAAATACGATTTCTATCTTTATACAAAAACCCGCTCTCCTCTGATTTTTACAAAATCAACTTAATTAAATGTCAGGCACAACAGTCCCCACCTACGTCACATAAGATCACTGACAAGTCACAAGATCACTGTCACTGGCAAGTGACATGGTATTGATTAGAAAAAAATTGAATTGGTCGATTCTACAGCTCAGTATAGAAGAATTAAAGTAAATGACCTGTTGTATGTGTGACTTAAGTCTCATATCAGTTGTGTACACTGCTACATAAAACAGGTCATTTACTTAAGTTTTTCATCTATTGAAGCGTAGGAGACAAGGCAAGAAATAGTACATTACTGCAGAGGCCGTGAAGTAAGGGATTGCTGGACGAGTTTGGGGTAGGTGGCCGAGTCGAAGACGAGGCCAGATAGAACGAGTCCTGCAATCCCTGTTCCGGCCAAAGCTTGTATAGTGCTTTTCTCAAACAATGTGAGGAAATATTAAAATTAAAATAACTACTAAACAATCAAGTAAATCATAGTTTACTTTTTTCCGGTAGCATATTTTGCATAGCTAAATTTGCCTCCTCTTTTAAATGAGGCGGAGTACAGTTCATAAGTTCCCCGTCACTTTCATCACTAGAAGTCATTTTTATTTCTGTTAAATTATAATAACAATCACTACGAAATACGCATAAGCAGAAAAAAAGATTTTCGATTTGCCACCTTTTTTATTTTTTAAATGTACTAATTTGATCCAGCTATTTGAGCACCATGTTTAACCGCACATAAATATAGTACCATAGATTTTTTTTTTTTATGTCGCAATTATGCTTAGGTACAGATTGTGGTGGTGGTTGGCTGTATGTAATTTTTTCCTTTGCCAATTTAATTTTAGTATAGAAATTTAAAAAATTAGAGCAGCGGACAAAAATGGATTTTCATACTAACTTTTGTGGCCTAAGCCAAGAAGTAATGTAGGGAGCCATAAACGAGAAACTTCATGTCCTCATATCGGGACATTAACGCATACATTTCCGAGCATGTTTGAGAAAAAATAATTGTTTCTATAGTGGCCAGCATTATTGTCTCAAAGGGTTGCATATTGATTAGAAACAAAAAAACGATTGAAATTGGATTCGCAATACAAGACAATTATGAAAAAGTTTCCTTCCTGCCCGACATTATAATAGAACCTAAAACCAGTCGATTGACGTAGAATTTAAAGCCCAATTTACTAGCACATAAAGTAACCTTTGAATCTCTATTTACTATGGACATAAGTCTTTTGGCTATTGAATGTTTTCCGTGTAAAGTATTCCTCAAACACGGTACAATTAACTCCCCGCGGTTAGTTAACTTTTACAAATTATTTGCCGCGTTTGTTACGCCCTCTGCCGTGATTTGACTGTACCTTTACGCTGTTAAATCTTTTGTTTCGACGTTTGAAATTTAGACTTGCATATTCTTGCTACAGAAAACATTATAAATTTAAGGGTTTCCTATCGTTTGCTACAAATTTATATGGCTTTATTGTAATGTTTCCCATATTTGGCTGATGGTACCTATGTGTTGCAAAGTTTTACTAAGAATTAGGCACATAATTACAAATCATATATCTTTTAAATGTATTCGGCCCGAATGCCGAACTTCCAAAACAAAATCTCCACATTAACTCAAAATAATGAAGATCTTATTATGTCAATTGATGCAATTAAATAAAGAAAATTGACCAAATCAAATACGTTTCGAGACCGTTTAAAGTTTAATGATTTCATCCCCAGTCATTACCTTCCTTTATAAATAATATATATTCATTGGGACCGTTTGTATCGAGATTCCAATTATAAGAGAATTGGGGAAGAATTTGAAAGGTAATTCAGACGTCCTAATTATTTTGCCGTTTTGCGTTAATAACCTTTCTGCTTCTTTTAACAGTTACTTGATAGCTTTTCTTTTATTTAACTCTTTTTTATTTTATATTAGATCCGAATTCGTTTATCGAAAGCTCGCAGGAACTATACAATTTTTTGATATAAATACTACAACATATCTCCTTCCTAGAGTCGCAAATTATTTCCATACCAAATTTTAGCACCATTAGTTGAGTAGTTAAAAAATAAACAAAAAATATTAAGCAGTAGCAGCTGCCCGCCACTCCATCTGCGTAGAATTCGCTTATCGCTATCCCGCGGGAACTATGGGATTTTCTAGACGGGATGAAAACTATCTTATGTCCTTTTCCGGGACTGAATCATCTCCGTACCAAATTTCAATAAAAACAGTTCAGTGGTTTAGGCGTGAAATATAAGTCATCATCATCTTTATCTCCAGCCTATTTACGTCCGACTGCTAGGCACAGGCCTCCTTTCACAATGAGAGGGATTGGGCTATATTTCTGATTCGGATTGGGAACCTCACACATACACCACTAAATTGCTTTGCAGTTGTGTCCAGGTTTCTCATAGTAAATTTCAAAATAAAATAAGGCATTTATTAGGATTAGGTATTTAAAATCATAGGAATCATGTTATAGGCGATGTGGCTAGCAACCCATCCCTATTTTGATTCCACTTTCCACCTCTACGCCCTCAGTGTCTTGCTAAACGTGGCCTGTAGGTCTTGTTACCTTAGGCTCTGTCCACCCCATAAGGGATAAAGACGTGATTTGTGAATGTGAATGAATGAGGTATTTAAATATGCTGCGTTTAAGTCAGTAAGTACCTGCATTAGTTGCATTGCTTCAGTGACCTTACTACGATGTCCGTTTACTGGACCAGCTACAAAGTACTTGGTTAGAAGAGCGACGTGAGGTCAGAAAGGGACCACTAATCTCACCCGCTTTAATTAAATGGCGGCTGATAATGTAACAACTGCTTCATACGACGAAGGGTTGGAATTTTTTTATTCAGTTGTTGCTGACGCCTCTCTGTTAGACAGTCTGCTCACTGCTTTGATGGAATTACGTGAATTATTTGTGTTGAAATAATTTAATATCTTACGACAAAACACCAATAATTGATCGCGTCACAATCATGCTAAACGTGGCCTTAAGGTTTTGTTACCTTAGGCTCTGTCTACCCCGTAAAGGTAAAATACGTGATATATATGTGTGTGTGTGTGTGTGTGTGTGTGTGTGTGTGTCCCAAATAAAGAAAAGTTGAGTGTAGAAATAGTTTGTAACGTGTATCACAACAGATGGCGCTGTGTCGCTGTGGCGTCTCATGTGAGAGGAAAGCCTACATCGCGCTAAGATTTTTTAGCAAAAGTATAAAGTCTCGCAAGTTTGAACATGAAGTATTTGATATATCCACAAAGGTTGTATCTACTATGTGTGAAATTACAGTTTTAATTTAACATGAGAACCGTATCCAAGCCCTCTCATTCTAAGAGGTCTGTGCCCAGCAGTGGGATGTATTTAGGCTGCAGATGATAATGAAACATACATACTTCTCGTAGTACAGAAAGTTAAATATAGGCCTACAAAAAACTCAACTTTTTGGATTCAATTACTTAGGAATAAGGTGTATGCCGTCTCACTTTCACCTTGACCGCCCTTTACATTTACCAAGCCAAGTAAAACATGAAAAAGTTCCGACAGCTTGACTGTTATCACTCACTGACTCACTCATCATAAAATTTTGACTATCCGCCAAACGTTCTGTAATTTTCAGCCCCATAACAACGGAGAGGCACTCAAATTTACGCTTCATAAGAAGGGGCTATACGCCCTTCAATTACGGCTGATCTTCCTTAAGCCGGGATCGGACGATGCGAGTTGCAGAGCAAGTTACTTGCTCCGAGGTCACGGAAAAATTTGTTATTGATGAATGTTTCGTTGTTTTGTCTGTAGGGAACGTGCACAACAAAGGAACTGCCATCGTAAGGATTTTTCTCCCTATTCGACAGTTTCCACAGTTAACACTGCCTTATTTTCTTTATTCCCGTCATCTTAGATTTGGGACGCAATAGTTTCGTTCTTTTCGGTTTGGTGACGGCGGTGTGCAAACATAAATCATGTTCATTGTGATAGAGATGATGTGAATACTTATTCTTTTGTGCTCTGAGCGAATTCACGAGAATAGCTTTGTTTGTGTTACGCTAATTAACGTACTTAAATGTAATTTTCCCACACTGTCGCATTAGGCATCGCCTGTAAAGATAAATTGTAAGTGGGGAAAAAAATAAATAAAAATAAAAATAATGTTAGGGTGGATACAATGCATGACCCTCAGGACATACATTAAGAGATGTACATTAATGTGTAGTAATTGTAACCAATGTACCCCGAGAGTGTGGAGGGCATAATTAAGTAACCGTAGGTCCTTATATGTTTTTTTTGGATACGAATGAAAAACTTTGTCAAAAATAACAAAATGACATTTATTACTATGCTTATAAGAAAATGGAAATCGGTTATCTATATTTTATTTGATTTTTTATAAAGTAAGAAAGAAAGAAAGAAAGAGAAACATTTATTTACATACATTCGATACACGTAGATATACAAGGAGAAATACAACATACTAAGGAATTATATGGTGTAAAATGAGGCCTTACTTCTTACCGAATTTCGTAATTGTACGTCAAAGGTATTTTTAACCAACTTCAAGGAAGGAGGCGAAGCAAGCTTCAAAAAGATTCTATCTTTTGATTGCATGAACTTGGAATTACCATAGCCGTATAACTTGGTACCTCCACGTGTGCCTAAGAAAAGGGTATTGACAGACAGATAGACAGACTGAGAGACAAATAACGAAGTGGTCCTATGAGAGCCCCTTTTTCTTTTAGAGGTACGGAACTCTAAACAAACTTAGCCACAAGTTACTAGCATCGTCTAAACGCCACTTAAGAGTGTAATCCTCAATTTTACTTCCACCCGAGGTTAAAAGGGATCACAGAACAGGTAAACTTTAATGATTATGTCAGTTACTAACATGAATCCGTTTCATTTCATCAGTAGGTACCCAGGTAATGGTATAACTTTTAACGTTAGTTTTCTATTATATTAGATTAGGCTTGGATAAAGTCAACTGAAAGTTAAAATATTTAAATTCCGTGCTGGTCTGGGAGTAAAGATAAAACATAGAATTTACCACTTGTTTCTCTTACCGCGCAGATGGTAAAATCCCATCGAGGGAATTGGCGAAAGTCTTAGGAATCATGTTATAGGCGATGCGGCTAGCAACCCATCACTATTCTGGTTTCCTTTTCCAGCTATAACCCCTTAATCATGCTAAACGTGGCCTTAAGGTTTTGTTACCTTAGGCTCTGTCTACCCCGTAAGGGATAAAGACGTGATATTTGTATATGTATGTATGTTTTTTTTTTATATGAATAGGAAGGTAAAAGCAGCAAGTGGGTCGCCTGATGGTAAATGATCACCATATGTATGTATCTTTAAATCATTCCCCAATATTTCAGCAGGTTTGTTAGTTTGACTAAATATATTTGTGTAGGTATTTGCATGTTTTTTATTGAGGTTGACTAATATTTCCATACAATAAATTAAAAATTATTTAAATTAAAAATTAGAATGAAAAATCGTGTCAGGAATTTTGAATTTTTATATTTAATTAGCTTCTGCCTGTAACTATAATTCTACTTTAAGACACCTCGTATAATATTCAAAGTATACAAATCTCATTTAAGAAAGCAACGAAATTAAATCAGTACGTAACTCAATTGTTCTGCTTGAAAACCCTAATGAATGCGTTCTAGACATTCGCTTGAGTCTAAATAAAATTAGGAGATAGGTATTTTCCCTCCCGAATTTAGGAGTGACGACAAAAAGACACTCGAGCTTTGCATATTAAGAGCGGACCTTAGAACATTAAACCAACTGGAGGCGTCTAGTCGAACAGTGTAAATAAGTAAAAAACCAGCCAAGTTGGCGCCGCAACACGCATAAAAAAAGTTTTTTTTTCAAATTGAAGTAAAAATGATTAACAACGTGTTTAATTTTAATATAAATGTGCGTGCAGACAGACATACAGGTGGACAGGAGACCATAGATCAAAGTCCGACTGCCAAATGAAAACCTTAATGTATGCTTTATTGACATTACGCTGATTAAATACAAAAGCGACACATTTCAAAATCGGACACTGTTACATTTGAAACCTATAACGACCGACTTTTGTTTTTAGATGCAATGCCGAATGATTTTGGAATGCGTCTGTTTTGTATTTAATCAACTTGCTTGAGCCTAAATAAAATTAGAAGATAAATATTTTCAATAAATAAAAAATAAATAAATAAATATATATTAGATAACTTTTTTCTATTTAAAATTGTGTATATTCTCTTATTTTTTTTATGTGAATAGGAAGGCAAACGAGCAAGTGGGTCACCTGATGGTAAGTGATCACCACTACCCATAGACACCCGCAACCCCGGAGGGATTGCAGATGCGTTGCCAACCTAGAGGACTAAGATGAAATGCCTCTTGCGCCCGTAATTTCCCCGGCTCTTATATTTGTGTGTCTTGCAAAAAGGAATAAATGTCTTCTTTCTTTCTTTCTTTCAATAGGTAGGTATTTTCTCCACTATAAAAATCCAAATAATGATTAGACAAATACCGTATAGCTATTTCGATTACGACTGCTCATAGAAACGAAGAAATGCGACCTGTAGAGGACAGACGGCCGGGACAGCTGACGTACAAAGACATTTTTGCCCAAACTGACACGGAGACGTTTCACTGGTAGTTCGCGTTCGCTCGCTTAGCAAGCTTTTATGGTAGAATATAATGGAATACTTATTTATTTTAAGCAATAACTGTAAAAAAAAATCTAAATGTCAGTGAAAATTAAAACACATAGAAAAATCCGAAAAGTAAAGCTATGGCCGGGAATCGAACCTGGATCCTCGTCTTTCCGTGACGCGTGCTACACCACCCATAGCAGGTCTAATAATTGCTTCAACTAGGATAATTATATTCGTGTCTCAGACGCATAGGGACTTACAAAACTTATTTAATAAATCACACGCAAAAATGACATTTGCGGACATTCAGATAAGTTTTGGTATAAATAATTATTACAGAAGAGATCTATTTTAGTATTGAAATAGTTGGACAATCTAATCAGCATCACTGGTATTTAAAAACTAAGGTATCCTCGTTGGTAATTGTTTATTGAATCCACTTCCTGTCTTTTCTTTCTTTTGCTTCTGATCAAATCCTTTTCTGTTATAATATGGTCTTCTTAAATATATATAATAATTTTTATTTATTTATTTTTCGTTATTACATTCTAATATATGTTTTGTTTAAGTATCTTAGGTATTATACAATATGTTATGTGTGTATGCATGTATTATTTTCTTTTATTTACTTAGCTATGTTAATACATAAATATAATATTTATGTTGGTATTGTTGTTTTTATTATCCTTGCGTTTCTCCCTTCGATCAACAATACAACTAGATTCACGGTGATAGCTCTGAAAACGGCTCCGAGAAATAAGACCACAAAATAATTTTGTGGTCTTATTTCTGACAGTATGCGCCAACCTCGGCCAACGTGAGGACGTGTCAAAATGCCACAATGTGCGTTCAAAAATTGCAAAAACAGCCACCGAAACACTAAGGTTTCGGAAGGAATATCTTTCTTTAAGTAAGTAAAGTCAGTATTTCATAAAGTACGTAAAAATTTGCAGTTTACATTTTAAAATCAATAATTTATTGTTTGGCCAATGTTGGCCCACCATCTTGACAATAATCGGTGGTTTTAGAACAAGAAATTCATGGAGTAGTTCTCGTTTTAAAATAAAATAAATATTGTGTCTTTTTGTAGATTTCCTAGTGATCCTTTTTGCTGTGCGGAATGGATAACTATTGTCGCGAGAGAAAGAGAAGAAGAACTTTACAGGACTTACAGAACTTACAAAAATCTGCTATACGTTCGATTTATTTTGCCAAATTCGACATAACTGGAAATAGCCAAATATATTGTAAAAAAGAATCCTCTCAGGCAAAAAACTGCTCTAAAAGACAGCTATATATCAAACTAAATTTATTTAAGGGTAATTAATAAACGGATAATTTCACAGCCATCATTTAAGTTCTTCGCCGATCTGTGCAGGTTTCCTCGCGATGTTTTCCTTCACCATTAGCTTATAGTAGGTAGGTAGACCGAACAACTAGGCTACTACGGCTGTTGCCTGGCTGGGCCTGCGTGGGAACTATGGCCCAATCCCTCTCGTTCTTAAAGGAAGCCTGTGTTCAGCAGTGGTGGAAGTGTGTGTATGCTTAATTATTAAAATTCATGTTATTATTCTCAAATAAAAAAAATCGAGTTATATACTTAATTGCGACTCCATTATTACCCTGTTCCTCAAATAAAATGACATATTTTTGTAACGAAGGTAGTTCTTTTGTTTATCGAACGCTTTCGCACGTCTTGTGACGAAACGTCGTAAGTATTATATACAATTATAACTATTTGGATCTTTGTTGCTTAGACTTAAGGTTTATTTTACGTTAATAAAGAAGGTAAAAAAGATATAGCTATAAGCATAAGCAACAGGGCCACTTTTTCGCTTTGATTTTGTATGGGACCGTGAATCTAGTTGTATTGTTGATCGAAGGTTTCTCCTGTCTATTTGTTTCCGCCACCTACTTAAACTGTTGCAACTTATTTATTTTTTATTTATTGGTTGTCTGCTAGAGATCGCTATTAAGCGATAAGACTGCCTATTGTGTACCTTGTTCTTTGTTTCTGTATTGTTGTGTGGTGTTCAATAAAGAGTATTTGTATTGTATTGTGTTTTTGACCTTTCCGGTTGGTTTGTTGCTCGAAGATTGGACTTACAAGAAGGAACTGCTTGCCGAGTTTTATGCTAATTCTCGCATAATAAGGACCAAAAGGTGCTCTATTAATAAAATACACACGTAAATTTTCAGACTTCTGGAAACGGGTTTGAAATTGTATTTAATTACTTTTTTTTCTTCCATTTGTGTTTAGGGTTGGTACCGCAAAAGAAAAAAATAGGAAAATTACATTTTAAATAGCGACCACGCTTTCCATTTAGTTTACATACATACACATATCACTATATCCCTTAAGGGGTAGACAGAGCCTATGGTAACAAGACCTAAAGGCCACGGCTTGCATAATTGTGAGCATATAGGTGGAATATGATACCCCTCATAAGTATTATTGATGGGTTGCTAGCCGCATCGCCTATACCATGATTCCCACGATTTTCACCCAAGCCCCGGCTTTTACCATCTGCGAGGGCAGAGAAGCAACTGGTACATTCTATGTTATTTCTTTGCTCCCAGACAGACCAGTATGGAAGTTTACTTGTATAAATTGCTTTAATTGTTTTTATATACTTTATTCAGGTCATTAGCTGTCTATACTGATCACAATAGCTGCTTGCTTAACTCTAGCGACCTGTTTGAGCTTCAACTGGCCAATTAGTATGTAGTAATTGCCAATTCCAGCTTAGCTTAAATTTGACATTTGACAATTACATGGCATTTCCTCTGTGTTAAGTTGTCTGCTCTATGACAACGAATATTAGTTGGAGTAAATAAAGTTCGAATTACGTGGAGTATTTTCGCCGATTTTAATATCATAAAAGGGTTCATTTTATGACCGCAAATTGCCGTCATCGACACGACAACACCATAAAAGCACAAACTTTGTAATAGGTAGTACATGCATTCGATACTAGTTTTCGAAAAAAAGGTTAGAATTCTTTGCTTGATAGGGTTAATAAAGTCGACTAAACAAATTTTCAATTAAATTTAATTGTTGTGCTGTGAGTAGATGTCAAAAAAGCAAAGTTGGCCCATGGAAAAAGTGACTCCATCCAACTTTACTTTCTTGCAATCTGCAGTGACTCACAGCACAAGAACCAATCAATTCTCACAAATTTTATTTAGACAACGTCCCATTCGGAGTTGAAAAATATAAATATAGTATATTTCCTTGTGTTGTAGGTATTTATTCAAATATATAAATTATTACACTATTAATTTTTATTGTTATATTATAACAGTCGTAATATAATCAAAATTAAACACTTATAATGTAACTAGCTGTTGCCCGCAACTTCGTCTGCATAGAATTCGTTTATCGCTATCCCGCAGGAATTACGCAATTTTCCGGGATAAAAAATAGCCAATGTGTTATTCCAGACTATAATGTATGTTCCAAATTTCATCCAGACCTGTTCGGCTGTTTTGGCGTGAAAGGCAAACATCCATACATCTATACTCACAAACTTTCGCGTTTATAATATTAAAATAGGATGTAACTTCTACAATGGTAATTACAACAAAAATAATAATTTTAATGAGAAGGATGTACTTAATGGATTGACAGCAAATTATCAATATTAGGCTTGGGTTTTGTAAGGAATAACCGCAAATCTCCCCGTTCTGTGATATTCAATCTGCGCCGAATTGTCGACCTCTAAGTCTAGGGTCTAGACTTAGCGGTCGACAATTCGGGATTCTAATCTAACATAACGCATTTCACTTGTTTCATTTTGCATACGTTTTATCAAAGTATTTTCAGCCATCAAAAGAAATAAGCGATTGATGGTATACAGCCCCGTCATATAAGGAAGAATATAAGACTCATAAATCAGACACAATGGTGCTTATCTTACTATTTTGGGGGCGCCCTTTGAAATAGTATACTTTTTGTCGTAGTTGTTCACATATCGTCTTGGAATAACACGGTTCTACGTTGGTAGTCTCAGTGTTTTCAAAGTCAAACTTTCTCTGTGAGTAAACAGAGTTCTATTTCGTATATGTTGTATTAGACTTTGTTTATTGAAGTGACACAAGTACATCAGATAGAATACAACGTATAGAAAAGAATAATAAGTTTAAAAGTTTTGGTTAGCCAGTTACATACAACATACTCCCCCGTAATCAAAACAAGATTATAAACATAAACCTATACCTTTTATACAATTCTGATGCTTGATACGAGCCAATGGCTTAGTTAGTACATCAGCCCACATCTCTAAAGTATTAGTATATACGACATTGATAACATTTTTACATAATAAATCTCGTATAAAATGAAATCTCGTGTCGATATGCTTGGTCCTATTGTGGTGAACCGTATTCAGTGCTAACTTCTGGGCAGACTGTGAATCATTATAAATAGTAACGACAGTTGACTTACCAGTAAGTTCACACATCAATCGTCTCAGAAATACAGCCTCTCTACCCGCACTGGATAAACTCATGTATTCTGCTTCGCTGGACGATAAGGCAATGGTGGTTTGCTTCTTACTTTCCCATGAAATGGCTCCCCCGGCCATAGAAAAATAGAATCCGGTGTATGAACGACGATCCATAGGACAATTGGCCCAATCTGCATCCGCGTAGCCAATTAGGCATCCACCGTCTTTCCTGTAAGTAATGCCCAAATCCATAGTGCCTTTCAGATATTGTAATACACGTTTTGCCGCCTTCCAATGACTTTTATCATATTTAGTATTAAATTGACTTAAATATGATGTGGCAAAAGCAATGTCTGGACGAGTATTAACGGCCAGAAAATTGAGTGAGCCTATCAATTGCTGATACGGATAGGATTCACTTACATTACTCTTCTCACTCGGCAGAAACTTTTTATTTTCCAACGGTGTAGGCACACTCTTACAGTCCATCATGTGATATTTTTGCAGTAAATCACGAATGTAACTTTCTTGAGATATTTTAATCTCATTAGGTTTGCAATGTATATTTAAACCTAAATAATAATTGAGTTCGCCAATCACTTTCAGACCAAAATAATTCCGTAAGTCAGATATGACAGTATTTAGCGTTTTATTATCTTTGTACAAGATGACAATGTCATCGACATGGAAAGCGAGTATTATTAACTCGTTACCAAACTTTTTAGTGTAAATACATGCTTCCGAAGGAGTTTGGTTAAAACCTATGCATTGTAAAATTTCGGTCAACTTTTTATACCATGCTCGCGAAGCCTGTTTCAGCCCATAAAGCGAACGTTTCAGTAAACATACTTTATCTTCTTGACCAGGTTTTAAAAATCCTTCCGGCTGACTCATATATACTTCTTCCTCTAAAAATCCATTTAAAAATGCCGTATCAACGTCTAAATGGTGCATTTTCATTCCCTCTTCCGCAGCCAACGCGAACAACATGCGTAAAGAAGAGTTTCGGACGACTGGCGAGAAAGTTTCCAAGTAGTCAATACCATAAACTTGGTTAAATCCTTTCGCGACAAGTCTAGCTTTATATTTAATTACGTCACCATGCGCATTTTTCTTCAGCTTGTAGATCCATTTGCATGGTATAACTTTCTTATCAGGTCTGTCAACGAGAACCCAAGTTTGTTTTTCAAGCAGTGACTGATATTCATCTTGCATAGCTTGATACCATTTATCTCTATCTTCTGCATTTACAGCCTGTGTGTAAGTTGTTGGTTCATCCATCAGCTGAGGGGATGAAGTTTGCATGCATACACAATTAGCAGCAGAATTAGGTTTTCTGGGTCTCAAATTGTACCTTGGTTCTACAATATCAGTATCAGATTCTGGTGAAGACGCAATAACAGGTTCAACAGCGTTATGCCATTGCTGTACGATATTAATATCAGCCTGAACATCTTCTGATAAATTTACAATATCAGGTTGAATCTGTTCATCTTCGATGACAGCGCTTGTGACAGGTGTTCGACTATCTGAACTATTCGAAGAGTTTATTTGCGAATTTAGCAATAGAGGTACAACTGCTGATTCAGTTAAATCATTATCAGACTTACAAGTTGTCTTTACTTTCAAATCTTGAAAATCACATTCAAAGAAAGTAATATCTCTGCTTTTCACAAGTCTTCTGGGATATCTAATATCTCTGAAATAATAACTTCTGGGATCTTCTGAATATCCTACGAAAATATGTTCGGATGCTTTCATATCCAGTTTCTTTCGATTACACTCAGGAACATGAATAAAGGCTCTACATCCGAAAACACGCAGATGAGAAAGATTTGGTATTTTAGCATACCATTTCTCGTACGCCGTCTTGCCTTCGAGAGCACGGTGAGGAGACCTATTTTTGAGATATACAGCCATCTCTGCAGCATCTTGCCAATAAGCCGGAGAAAGAGAACTGTCAGAAAGCATTAATCTTACTTTCTCCATAATTGAACGATTTGTTCTTTCTGCAATAGAATTTTGCTGAGGACTGTAGGGAACTGTTGTTTGATGTTGAATTCCTTCATTTTGTAAATAACTCGAAAATTCAGCATTAACATATTCTTTTCCATTATCGCTCTTCAATATCTTAATATTTGCTCCTGTTTCCCGCTCTACTCTGGACTGGAAAATACGAAATTTGTTCTTTACTTCCGCTTTTGAAGGAATAAAGAATACAAAAGTCATACGAGAATAGTCATCTATAAAAAATAAAATATACTTATTGCCTTGAAAAGAAGTTTCTGGCAAGGGTCCACAAATATCTGAATGAATAAGTTCCAGAACAGAAGTTGATCGTTTATGCGAAATTTTCTTGAAAGGTTTCCTACTCTGCTTACCTTCAATGCAGGGGATACATGGTTCCTTATCGACTTCTGAGTAGTCCACGCCCACTGCGTGTCCCTTCCTCAGTTGATCCATTCCGATGCGACATAAATGACCTAGTCTTCTATGCCAAAGCTTGAAGCTAGAAACATCAGAGTGCGTCTCAAAAGCTGATAATTGAGTCGTTGGGTTGACCGTACAATCTAAAGAATACAGTCCACCACATATAGAACCATGTAAAATTACATCGCCTGAACAAGAAAAAACATCAGAATCATAAAAATTACAACCAGTTCTATCAAAAACTACGCTAAAACCTTTATCTACTGCCTTCTTCACTGAAATAAGATTAGAGTTCAAGTTCGGTACATGAACTACATCAGTAATCTTCTTTATATCAGTATTCTGACCGCAACTGGTGATAGAAATATCTCCAATGCCTTTACTGGGCAGTACATCTCCATTTGCAATAGTTACAGTCCCAGTAGACGAACTTCTCACATTATTCATCCAATCAGCTCGTGACGTCATGTGTGCTGAAGCTCCAGAATCAATAAACCATTTATCACGCTCTAATCCGTCATTGACATTCAGTGCACATAGAGAATTTTTGTGATTTACGGGTCTCTTCTTCTTGTCCTTTTTATGGGGACAATCTGGACGCTTATGTCCTGGCTCCATGCAGTCATAACACACAATAGGTTTCTTCGATTTGGATGTAAAAGGTTTGTTCTGGTTCATACGTGTACGAAGAGCAGTATCTGGGTTATCTATAGCTGGTTTATTCAGTTCATTCAATAATTTGGTCTTAATTAAATCCACTGTAATGTCTATATTGGAATTTTCCAAAGCCATTACTAAAGGTGCGTATTGAGGACTTAAACCTCCAAGAAGAATCGCAGCTATTGAAGCATCTTCTATAATTTTGCCAATATCGGCTAAATCTTGCACAGTTGACATGATAGCATTTATGTACGTCTCTATGTTGGAATCAAAATCATCAAGACAGTACCTGTACAGTTTCCGCTCGAGGCTTATACGTCGCCCTAAACCTCTGTCCTCGTAAGTGGACGAAAGAGCATCCCAAGCTTCCTTGGCTGTTTTACATGACCTCACATGAGTTATCGCCATACCATCTAAAGTGAGACATATTTTCGATAACGCCTTTTGATCGTTTCGTGATTTTATCTCTGTAGGAACTTTACTACCTTCAGAATATCCGATGATCGTCTCCCATAACTCTTCATGCATAAGGTACATACGCATTTTGAATTTCCATACGGAATAACCGTCTCTGTTTATGAGTGGTTTTATACCAGTAATCGAAATATTTGACATATTTATACGTACAGCTGTTCGATGTCACAACAAAATAATATGAAAATATCTTCGTGAATTATGTTAATTTTTCACAGATTTTCGTAATTAATACATGCACATACTGGAAAAAACTAGTAGATTCACTTTTTAATAAAGAATATGTAGTTTTATAAGTATTACTCAGTTAAAAATAGAGTTTCGTGCTGATAACGAATGTTGTATTAGACTTTGTTTATTGAAGTGACACAAGTACATCAGATAGAATACAACGTATAGAAAAGAATAATAAGTTTAAAAGTTTTGGTTAGCCAGTTACATACAACAGTATAAACCAAATAGCGATGAAGTTTAGTAATTTTGTCATAACGCACTTACCTGCCGTGATTGATAAGTCGGAAAAATATTAAGAAATGAAATGAAATATTTCAGAAATTACACAGGTGATGGTTGACATTACAGCGGAGCTTCCTCGGAAGAAGAATAAGCTAAGAATCTAGTTAAAGCGGGCAAGCTGTCTGCATCTTTGGGACCAAAAATTTAAGAAAAAATAATTAAAATTCGGTCGAAACTGCTGAAACGAAAAGGTGAAATTACTTCTTCTCTCCTTAATGGCGGCCGTAAGGCTTGGGCCAATGTCAGTGCGGTAAAAATATAATTCAAAAATCTTGTGACAAAATGTCGGCAACGTTGTACGGTAATGGTCAAAGACCCCCCTCCCCCCCATGTCGGGCTCTTAGCCTACGGGCAATGATATCCCTCGGAAACTGCCAGGAAATCATTAACCGATGCCCAGGATGCACCGGACCAAGCACTGCTCTTCCCCCCGGACGGATCCAAAAACGAACCGCAGCTCTTGACCACACGTGGAGGTAACCCGACTCGCACCCCAAGGTGCAATTAACTGGCATAAATAATATGACATTGACATTCAAATATTTCATTTATCAACGTGAAGTGGCCAGTCAAGTGATCGCTAGGAGGTTCTGGAAGATGTTTAACGAGGTCTTAATCAGTGACTATTAATTATCTCGTTAACAGGGTGTTTTTACGTAGCAAAGTTGTTTCCTTAATTTTCTCCAAAAAAACATAAAACCCTTTAATGTTCTATACTTAAATTATGCTCTAAGAGCTGTAAAAATATCGTTACCTAATTTGTTAGCACCTATATTACTGCTATGCTTTTTACACGATACAGAAGTGTACTGTGTGTTTGATCTTACCTTTGACTTGGCTTGACCTTTCAGCGAAATATTAAGTCCACTTGCTCACACCTAAGCTCAGTTTTACCAGAGTTAAATAAAGTTATCATTTTTGCCATTTCATATTGCGTGGTGACTTAAGCCTCAAGGGAATATGTCAAGCTGACAGCTTTGTTATCACCGCACCGGCTTACCCCCGGGGATCGTGTTCGGGCTACCTTTTTAGATTTCAGCTTTCTCAAGTAACTCTGAAATATGAGGCTACTCGGATAGATTTCTTGGAATACTAATACATTGTAATACAGACTCGAACTGATTGAAGACTTCGTACTAAATCAGCACTAAAATCGCTGTAATGAAATTTGATGACCTGATAGCTAAGTGGTCGAAACTAACTACGAATATTGAGGTCCCGGGCTCGATAACCGGTCGCGGCAAATATTTGTATGAAAAATACGAGCATTTGATTGGAGAGCAAATATTACTATTATATTACCATGATATCTGAGGCAACAGGGCATTGTGAGCGAAGCAAATCAATGGTATGTGTAAAGTTTCCAATCTACTATTAACATCCGTGGGAATTAAAACACAATCACTAGTAGACTATATGACAATGAATAAAACACATTTACCTTACTACTCCGCTGCTTTTGCTTGAGTAGCGGAGTAGCAAGGTAAACGTTATTTGTTCATTGAAATGGAGGAGGGTACACTGCCGAATGATTTAATAAATTCGGCTATGCAACGTTATTGTTATTTTGGTTTCGTTTTTTTATAAATTTTACACGTACGTGAACAAGAATAATGCCCGCTAAGGTCGCCAGCAGGCACTAGAGACATTGTATAGTATAAATGTAGTCTAGACTCTGTAAATAATTAGCAACGGCTCGCAGTGGTTGCAATTCAGACAGTCTGTAGGTATATTGTTAGGTACAGACTAGTGCGTTCATAAACGCTTTATTGCTTTTCTGTTTGGAATAAACAACTTCGTTGTGTACGTCGGCGAAAGAAAGATATGTACTTCTATGCATACATAAATCATGTCTTTACCCCTTACGGGTTTAAGTTAATAAGCCGTAAAGGCCACGCGTTTAGCATCACTACTTCTATTATGTACGATAAATATGGTAGCAACCCTAGCGCCACCTAGTTGGCCTCTACATAACTACTACGACGCACGAGTGACTAGCGCCAGTTCTAATGACAGCTGTCACATCGTTCCACATCCCGCTAACGAAGTTTCTCAATGCGCATGCATAAATACAACTTTCGTAATGTCACTACGTCGACATTGGCGAAATACGCCTTGCTAGAATAATGCAAGGGTGAAAGCCACAAAAAAAAAAAAAATACAACTTTCAACTCTCTTCTTTCGGACTTCGGTCCCCAGGCATGAGGAAGGAACAATTTCAAGAGACGCTTTATACTACAGTAAATTGAGAATGAGAATATGGCTGTTATTTTTTTGTATAATAATGTAGAAGGGTATATTCAACAAGTAGCCAAAAGGTGCGACTTTCGCAACCGCTCCGTGTAGTTTGTAGGTTATTTTTCGGAGAAAAACAATTGTAATTTCTGTAAAAATTTCGTGTAATAATCTTAGTTACTCACCGTTTTCATCTCTTCAATTATTCATAGCAGCCTTGAAGAGGCGATTAGGGCAAGAAACGTAAGCATTTTTCTAGCAAAAAGCGAAGAAAAATGATGTTCATTTCTTTTCTTTTAGGTGAAATTGCTATGAATTTATAATTCGTTTACGAGAAGTGCTTAGCTTAAGGCTATTATTTCTTGCAACGTATAGTAATTGCTGCAAAGGAGTAACTAACTGACTACATTATTTAAATAATTGATTGAATCAGGCGTTACTTTGCGAAGGTTCATATTTTATTGACGAACAAAAGACATTTACCTTGCTACCACTCGCTCCCTCACTCAATCGCTCGCTTTTTGATAGCAAAATAGCAAGGTAGGTAAATGTTTTTTGATCATTACCTACACGATATAATTGTAGCACGTGAATTCAAAACAATATTTTTGTTTTTGTATTGTTCACTTAATTCACGCGTTGTTCTTTTTATTAATCTTTTTTCCTTTGTTACAGGTAGCCAACTAGAAGTGTTAAATAGTGCATCCAAGTGTTAAAATCAAAGCGTTTTAATAAGTGAAGTTCACACATTTCCAGCCAGTGCTCGTGTTAGTGTATTTATATTCAGAATCCGCGCTCCTCTACGCGACTTTATTAGAAACAAGTGACGGTTGTGTTCTAGAACATTCCACGACCTGAGTTTGAAATTTATTGATGGTGAGGTGACGTCATCATTTCAAATTTGTGCGCTCCGAGCGGCGGCACGCGCACGGGGTCGTTGCGATGGCTCGGCCTGAAGTTGTGCGATGAGGGCGCGGAGGGGATGGACGACGCCGGCGCCGCCAAGCGGCCCTCCGTGCTGACCATCGACCGCGCCGCCTTCCTGCTGCTGCGCGTCAAGCGCGCCTTCAAGAAAAAGCGACAGCAGCGGAAGGAGAAAAAGTGAGTCACGGCTTTGATTTGTTTTGTCTTGGGATCGACAGATGTCGCTCTCAGGTGACGTCTCACGATCTCCAGATTTCTTAAGTAATATGGAAGCATTTGCAACTAACATCTACAATTTAGTACGCTGTTAAGTGAGAGCGCAGTGAAAGAACGGGCTTCAACAGTTACATTCCATCGATATCCGTCGAGACTATTGAGCCGTCAACCATAATAATTATTTTTTATAAAACTACAGCTACTCGTAGATCTATACATATAAAATTCAAAGTCCTGACTGACTGACTGACTGACTGACTGACTGACTGACTGACTGACTTAACTATATATCAACGCACAGCCCAAACCACTGGACTTTGAGACTTGAAATTTTGCACATAGATACCTTATACAATGTAGGCATCCACTAAGGAAGGATTTTTGGAAACTCCCACGGGACAAGGAAAAAACGGGAATTATATATTCGATTCTTTGTAATGGCTGAGATGATGATGATGATGATGATATATTCGATTCCGAGTGACGCTATCTCAGTAACTATAATAACTAGACTCTTCAAATTTGATACATAAGTAGGTGATTACAAAACTAAGAAACTAATTTCAGGATTTTTGGAAATTTCCACGGGATAAGGAATAAAACGGGATTTATATATTCAGTTCTACGGGATCGATTTTTCGTTTTACTGGTCGTATAAAACTGAAATTTGGCCTTCAAGTTCTCTTGGGGAGTGTAGGGGAGCACTACAAAAGGATTTCCCGAAATTCCCACGGGAACGGAAACATCGGGACTTTTCGTTTTACTGGTTGCAGAAAGCTGAAATTCGGCATGTAGGTTGCTTCGGGAGTGTAGGGGAGCATTAAGAGAGTACTTTCCAAAATTCCCACAGAAACGGGGAAAAAACAGGATTTTTCGTTTTACTGGTCGTAGAAAGCTGAAATGTGGAAATGAAAAGTGGGTTCCTTGGGGAGTGTAGGAGTTCCCGTAAGAATTTCGGGAATTGGTCTATTTGGCGAAATTCTTACGGGAACGGGAAAAACGGGACGCGGGGGAAAAGTTGAAATTTGTCACGTAGGTATATTCGGGAGAGTAGGGGAACACTAAGAAAGGATTTTCCGAAACGGGAAAAAACGGGATTTTACGTTTCCAGACGAAACAGCGGAAGAAAGAGACAACATTTATAACGTGTGTTTCTTTAAAGGCTTTAAGTGTACTCCGAAAGCACTCCCCAAAATTTCCACGGGAACGGGAAAAAACGTATTTTTTCGTTTTACATCATAGCGCGTACGAAGTCGCGGGAAAAAGCTATTTAGGGTATATTTTAGGACAGCCCTATAGGTTAGGTTAGGTTTGTTTTATAAAAATCCTGCAATATTTACAGTTTCAGAAAAATCAAGGTAGCGGGGCAATGCGGGGGCTTGCATGCCTGCTTGCATACTTACATGCTTGCATGCATGCTTGAAAGCTTGCAGGTTTGGTTGTTCGCTTGCTTGATTGCTAGCTTCTTTGAAATACTCATGGTTCACGCGTGCGAAGCCGCGGGCAAAAGCTAGTATGTACATAATTACAAATAGGGACAATAGTCTTTGCATTTGTGGATTTCTAGACTATGCCGGCTTTTTGGCGCACATCAATTCCCTTCCCGCGTCTATGTTCCCTGAACGCTAAAATCTGTAGGCTTATTATCTAACTCGCTCGCAATCTCCATCGTGTTCATTTTGACACGTCATGTATGGGCTGACAATTGGCATCGGAATCAGCTAACTGTCACTTTCATACAAGAACTGACAAAATGAACACGATGGCGATTGCGAGCGAGTTAGACAATAAGCCTACTGACTGGCCATCTTTAAATCAAGGGCGAATGGACATTTACTAGGCAAGCGTCCACCCTAAACTAGATCACATCTATGCTTACCATCTGGCTTGATTGTGATGAAACGCAAGCCTATCTTGCATTTAAAAAAAACAACAGCAAGCTATTACATATTCGCGCGAACCTCGTAAGTATACACAAGCACATGAAAATCCATTATGCATATTCGTTGAGATTGCGATTTTTTTTTTTTTTTTTTTTTTTTTATATGAATAGGAAGGCAAACGAGCAAGTGGGTCACCTGATGGTAAGTGATCACCACTGCCCATAGACACTTTTTCCAAGTTTTTCAAGTTCGAGTGTATGCTCTCGATTTTACCCGCGTTTTTCGCACGAGACCAAGGTTATGCATACATACATACATACATACCGTCACGCCTCTTTCCCACAGGGGTAGGCAGATACTACTTTGTTCCACTTGCTACGATCCTGACATACTTCTTTCGCTTCATCCACATTCATCAATCTCTTCATACATGCTCGTCGGTTTCGGGTACTCCTGACCTGACATTAATCCAAAATGTCTCCTATTTGGTCTCGAAACGTCCGTCTAGGCCTTCCCGTCCCAACTTTACCATTCACACTTCCCATTTAGATCTGTTTAGTTAGTCTACTTTCATCCATCCGCTCTACGTGACCAAACCAACTAAGCATACTTTTTTCTATCCTGGTCACTATATCCTCTTTCACACCAGCACGTTCCCTTATCACACTATTCTATTCCCTATTCTGAAGGTCATGAGAGTGAATAAATCGACTGTGTCACTGATCAGCCGTTTGGGTAACGAATGGCTTTCCTTATTTGGTACGCGACAGATCATCAGATAGAACGGAGACGATTCCATTAACTGATTACCGTTTAATGAAGTGAAATCAATGGTCTCCCGTATCAGCCATGAAAACTGTCTGTCGTTTCTCTGAGAAACGTGCTGGGATCTATTTTAAATTGTAACTAATTCTTTCTTCCATGCTGGTCTGGAAGCTAAGAAAAAGCAAATATTGTACCAGTTGCTTCTCTTTCCGCACAGATGGTAAAGCCCATCGAGGGAATGGGCGAAAGTCACAGGAATCATATTATAATGCGGCTAGCAATCCATCACTATTTTGATTCCTACGCCCTATACGCCCAGTCTTGCTAAACGTTCTGCAGCTCTTCTTACCTTAGGCGCTGTCTACCCCGTGAGGGAAAGAGACGTGATTTGTATATGTGTATACTTAGAGTTACATGGCGATATGATTTGGACGACAATTTAGAAGGTAATCTGAGATTGGATTGCACCAGGGGGGCTATTCCAACATTCAGTTTTTGAATTTCCTATCACACCGTCCCTGTCACTCTCAAATGAATGATAATAATAATAGTGTGAGCGGAACGATACGAAACTAACTTCGGTGTACCTAAAATACCAGGAGTGGTCGTTGTTGTTGAGGAGCGGCCTTTGTGTGGCGGAAGAACGTTAGGTTATTTAGAAAACAAAAACAAAATGTCACTTTAACCAAACAACGAACTAAAAAAGATACCTACGTGTAAGATCTGTTCGGATTGCTATTTGACCATTTTAGCCGCTAATCCTGTGCCCAAGCAGAAGTGCTTGCATTGCTGTGTTCTGGCGTGGAGGATAAATAGCCGTTGAAATTACTGGCAAATGTCTGTCGTATTCTGTCTTCGCCTAGACCTAGTAATTCCTGTTGACCATTGGTGGTACTCACTATGACGTGACTGACTACCCGGTGACTCACTATCTGGTGACTCACTTACTATAAATTAGGTAGGTAATTCTTTCTATCAGGTGACTCACTTGTTCGTTTGCCGCCAGACAATATCGACTCGACAATAACATGCAGCCGGCAATATTTTGACCGTTTTAAAATTTCAAAGTCAGCGTCTTCACAGTTTACTGTCGAATAAACTTGATATCATCTGGGTTGAGACTGATTTAGCTCACGTTGGGAGTTCTCTCATAAAACATCTGTAGGTATTACGCTTATCGGTGTAATCTGGGACTCAAATGGGGGGAGTGCATATTGAACAGAGTTTAATCAGTAACGCATCCAATCGATTTGTTGCCAGACGTTTGGTTAAATTTTGAACGCGATGTTAGTGTCAGTTTTGCGGGTAGTTCGCAATTTAACGCTATGGCAACCTTTAAGCCATGCTGGTCTGGGAGCAAAGAAAAAACATAGAATGTACCAGTTGCTTCTATGAATGTACCATGTTATATAGGGGTGTGTAATGATTGATATAAAAATATTTAATATATTTTCTATCGATATATCAACATTTGATATAATTTCAAAGGGTATAATCACTCATTGTGTATAATAAACGTTTGGTATAATTTTAAAATATATAAATTTATTTCGTATATTTATCGTTCGGTATAACGCTTATTTCTTATAACGATTATATGGTATAACGCTCATTTTATATACAAAAATATTTTTTATAGCAGTTCGTTTTTGTTGGGGGACGCAGTTTAAACCTAACATAACCTACTTTTTGATAGCAGTTCGTTTTGTGATTATGTCTCTAATACATTATATCAATAATGGTGCCAATTGTTGTATTTTATATAAAAATAACGTTATACCATAAGTTCATTATAGGAAATAAGCATTATACTTAAAGAATGTTATATTAAATGATATTATATCAAATGATCATTATAAGAAATGATAATTATGTCATATGTAAATATATTAAGTGTTGTTATATGATTTAATAATTATATCAAATGAGCGTTATTGCTACTAATATTATACCAAAAATTTTTATATACATCGTTACGCACCCGTTATATAGGCGATGTGGCTAGCAACCCATCGCTATTTTGATTCCCCTTTCCATCCATAGGCCCACAATCATGATAAACGTGGTCTTTACGTCTTGTCACCTTAGGCTGTGTCTACCCCGTAAGGGATAAAGACGTGATTTATGTATGTATGGTATGTATGCATGTATGAAACCTTTGAGGAAGGCTTTTGGCCAGCGTGATATTGTTCCGACTAACGTGATGACGATGAATGTGATGTTTTGTTGATCTTTTGCGTTGTTATTATGAAATTAAATGTATATTTTTCTTTTATTACGTTCTTGAAAGTGTAACAACACTTGTGCGCTGTTACAAGAACAGAATGTACAATTTAAATAAACCAATTTCAAATTTTTGTGATGAAAGAGTTAGGAAAAACACCGAGTATGACCCGTCTCGATCTGAAGTCTAACTTAACGGCCGTCTTTTACACAATATTCAATACCTCTTTGTGGTCCAAAAAATATGTTTGTATGGATGGAGCTCTTTACTTTTTTAGAAGCAGTTTTCTTTGCCAATTTTTTAAGCATGGCTATTATAGTCAATGAAAAGAGGCCGTTTGCTGCATACAAACCTATTAAGGGTTCGTTCTTGGCGCTCTGCCAGTAATACTGTAAGCAGCTCATGATACTGAGCGGTTCATTTGTTACATTACACCCTATATTCGCTAACACGGACCGAGTAAAAATAGTTTTACTTTAAGGACTGTATGTACTTACATTTATGCAGTTGACTGCATATTTAAGACGACAAAGAGCTAAATACTTCATCTACGGTCAAGTAATTTAATCCTTAACCCACCAAGAATTATTTTTATACTAAGCATCTTAACGGTTTTCCTTATAAAGTAATGCGAAGTCATTATGATGTTTTATTTGAAGAGGTTCGATGGGTCAGGAATTAGATTCCTTGACTGTACCTGGCTACCTAATGATTTAATAACTCTATTACGCATTGGGCCGGCGTGGAAACTATAGCCCAAGCCCTCTCATTCTAAGAGGAGACCTGTATCCAGCAGGATATGATAATATTATATCAACGTATCATTCTATATTATTATCAACTAATTAAAACTTTTTTTTTTCATTTTTGTGGCAAACATTCGATGCTGGATTCTGTCTAAAAACCGGATCGTTCGGTCAAACAAAGGTTCAAAGTACTTTTACAAAAATATCTGCAATCATAAGATATTTTTGAAATCGGACAAGATAAATCGGATAATTCATGGTTTTCCTCGAAATGGTTTACGAATTGGAGCATACTAAAAAAAATTAACAATTGGCATACTGTTATAAGCTGTTTACTGTGGCTCAGCAGTTATTGTCGTCACGTAGCGGGTTTACAGGGCCCACTGAATCTGTTAGCATTCAAATATACCAGAAATCGTGGGCAATATGGGCATCCTGGCCCACCATTGTTTACCTTTTCCACTTATATAGGTTTACTAGCCTCTGTCCGCGACTTCGTCTGCGTAAAATTATACATATAAACCTTCCTCTTCAATCATTCTATCTATGAAAAAAACCGCATCAAATTCCGTTCCGTACTTTTAAAGATATAAGCATAGATACAGGCAGACAGCGGAAAGCAACTTTGTTTTATACTATGTTTTGATGATGCTGGTCACCTTTTTGTATTTTCTTTATAAAAACATACTTAATCGTTGTTCAATTTTCATTCAGAAGTACGTATACATATTTAGTATGAGTGAGAATTTAAGCCATACGATAACAAACAGGTAGCTAACAGTAAACAAAGTAATGAAAAATGTAAACATAAAATGTAATTCACCAGATTTTTTATTTTCTCTTTATCAGCGTTTTCCTTTTATCCATAAATTACTGTACGCTGTAGATAAGAAGCAATAAACGTGATTTAGAAACTTTTAAATTTAATACATTGCATTAGAAAACAATTTGTGAGAAAAGAGTAGAATTTGTAAGAAAATTGGCAGTCCCTTTTAAAACGTGAAGCTACAATTTTATTAAATTTGTGGTAACGAATGTGCATTGGAGTTGACATTTCCTTTGTCTGATTTTAAAATAAAAATGGGACCTTTATTTCGTTTCATATAAAAAAGACAATGGATAAGTAAGGCAACAACTGTAACAATTTCTTTTCATATTTTGTTTTCCTTTAATTTAATCGCTTTAGATACCTGATTTTTCGCGGAACTTAAAGGGGACGCCACACTGCTGCGTACGCTGTAAATGCTGTGCACGGACACGCTTAAATGTCGCCCACGTGGGTCCATTGTTCATTTCGTGCATCCGACTACATTTTGGGAGCAAATATGTACTCACGTGCGTAGCGTGATTGTGCGCTACAGTGCGGCGCCGCCTTAACGACAGAGAGAGAGACAGAGGTAAAGAGATATTGACAGAGAGAAAGAGTCAAAAAAGGACATCCATTTTGAAATAAAAACAAAAAATCGCACCCTTCGTGGAAGAAAGACGTAAGTCCTATTAAGGTTTCACAGGACTTACGTCATTCTTTCACGAAGGGTGCGAATTATAGGTACCCTAAATAACACGTAGAAAATTGTACCCAATAGTGTAAAATGTGACAGAGAGAAAGTGTCAAAAAAGGACATCCATTTTGAAATAAAAACAAAAATTATAGGTACCCTAAATAACACGTAGAAAATTGTACCCAATAGCGCAACGCTGTCATTTAAATCGTTTTAAAATAAAACCGCGTTCAAAGGATTGCTTTTAATTGAAGTTTATTGTTAAAAGTGGCGTGTAAATAACAAACTGCTGTAGTGGGTGAATATGTTTGTGTATTATTATGTTTGTGTCACCGTACGCAAGAGCCCTGGTTCATTGTTTAAAGTGTGTTAAGGTTGGGTGCGGATACAGTAGTCGTAATTGGATCTTCTGTATTCATTTCAATGTCCAGTTTGTCTTGAGTTAAATCTTTTTTCACAGAAGATTTCGGAGGAATCAGATCGATTAACATTGTTGTCATTTTGTCTCCAACGACTTTAATTTTCGGACTGACCGTTCTGACTGGACTTGGCCTTGATTTCGGTTGCTCACCAGTTTTCTTCGTTGGGAAGAAGAATATTTCTATTGCTTTGGATTTTGATTTCGTTGGCACCACTGGCTTATTAGGAATAGGAAAGAAGGTCTCCGTAAGATAAGGTAAATACGGCACTGCCTTTGGTTGGAACGGGTGGTTTAGGAACATTGTATTTTGTGGCATTAATTGACGGTGCATTGGCGATGGATTTTGGTTCGGGCTGAATTCTATGTAGAATTCTTCTTGTATTTGTTCGTGGGATGTGCAACATTGGTTGGAACTGATAGGGTCCTTAAAGGACATCAGGTCGTTGCTCATTAGTATTTTACTAAGGAGATCTGCTGGGTTCGGAGAGAGGTCTCTGTGCCGCATATTGCCTGAGCAGGGGCATTCTTCAGCGAGGTCTGGTCGTAGATTAGTGTGTGACTTGGAAGGGTGTATCCATTCGTATTGTTTTTTCGGTGATTCTGAAAAATAAATTATTAAATTAAGAATCGCAACGTCGTAGCGAACTTACAAAAAGATTTTTTGGAAGTCCCACCGTAGTCGTCTTTTAAACTGTCTGCGGTCTTCTTGTCAGTATTTAAGATGAAGTTGACCTCCATCTTTCCAAAGTTGAGGACGGAGTTGCCGAGTCCACCTGTAGGCTTCGGTTTGGCAAGTTCGCGTGAGCTGGCAAGGCTCAAGCATCCCACTAGAGTGAGGGTGAAAGTAAACATGATCTGTAAGGCACAAAAATGTAAATCAATTTTGTGGTTGAGAAGACTGGCTCCTGGGGAATGGAGGTGAAAGCGTTTGTCGGGGATTTAGGACGTAGGTTGCGGGAGAGGAGTGCTTACCCCCGATCTAGGTTGTACTTGATCCAGCGGGTATCATTTTGGTCATACAGCGGAGCAAAGCTACTGGAGTCATGGGCATTTTTGGGCCGAGTACCATTGGGGTGGGGTACCTAATGTTTGTGCTTTTATTGTGGTTTATTTCTTTTATCATTATAATTTGATTTTAATTTAGAAACTTGAGACTTTATTTCATGTTGTAAAAGTGACAAAATGCAAAGCTAAATCTTGATGCCGTGTGTTATGTAGGTGAACATTGATTAGTAGGAAGGTGTCAAAGTAGTAATGATCTAGTTGTGAAGCATATTAATTCTATGCATTGAGAAAATTACGCTTGCATTCCATTGCCTGTTTGCAAAATAAACAAACAGAATAAAGCAGCAGGTGAAGTCAAATGGAAATATATTTTTTTATTAGGATTAAGATGTTTCATTGGATATCTTGGATTTAAATCTATTTATGGTCTTGAGCTGGTAATGAAATGTGCAGTTTAGCTTGAAATTTGAAAAACTAAATCCAATTCCAGATGTATACACCAGTTTTATTAGTTTTTTCAAAGTTACAAACGGACTTACCGCTTCGAACCTCGGAACAAAGATTGATAGAAATTCAAAGCGAATCAAATCTTATTGTGAAACTTGGTTTGTTATTGGATTTCTCTTTTATGATCGTTCTTGCGAAATTCAATTGGGCAAAGTATTTTTTTTTTCTAACTTAAATATGGTAAACTCTGTTAAGTCGCCGCGGTCTATTGTTTTCTTTTCTAAAATGGAATTTAGGATTACATTGTAACTAGTACTAACAAAAATGATTATTGACATCTCTTAAGAATCTGAAAGCGATGTTATTCGATTGTTTTTTTGCGTTCATAATGTTATTCTGAATTCAATTTAATACACGTTTAAGTCATATCTGCAAGAGATAGCTTGTTCCCCGTACATAACCATGTTACATAACCGGCACTGGTAAAACCAATGTAGGATGATTAATTTGGATTAATTTAGGTTTAGGTGCGGCGGGGGTGGCCCTTGATTGTTTTAATTTAGAAATAGTCTTTATTTTCACTTAGAGTGTCCTGGTAATGTAAAATAGTTATTTACGGGGAACAAGCGCAAGAGATTTCATGAAATAAACTGTTTTTTGTTCATTGAAATGTACCTCTGCAAAGTAACGTCTGATTCAATAAAATATTTTTCCTAATAAAAAAATGTCTACTTATCGTTAGAATTCAGTAGAAACATATTTGTTACAATTGAATCAAGAGGGTTAAAACAGAATACTAAAATCTAGGGAACCCTTATACATACACAAATCACGTCTTTATCCCTTACGGGGTAGACAGAGCCTAAGGTAGCAGGGACCCACAGGCCACATTTAGCAAGATTGTGGGCGTATAGGTGGAAAATGGAATCGAAATAGTGATGGGTTGGTAGCCTCATCGCCTATAACATGATTCCTATGATGTTGAGACCCCTTATCACGGCAGTATTAGATACTTATTATATTAAGCCTTCTCGATCTTCTTCAGACTATATACGTCCTACTGCTAAGCTCAGGCCTCCTTTCAGAATTAGAGGGCTTGGGCTATATGTAGTTCCCACGCAGGCCCAGTGCAGATTGAAAACTTCACACACACCATTGAATTACTTCGTAGGTGTATGTAGCTTTGCAATGTTTCTAATATTTCGGACATAAATTGGCATTCGGATAAATCGATATGAATACTGTATGTTTAGTCGTTACGTGGCCATAGTGAACGAAACTCAATTAATATTAATAATTCATGATTCCCTAATCCCTCCCCTTGATAAAATTTTCCCCGATTCCCGCGTAGATAGAAAGTTATTATTACTATTATTATGCGTATGCCCACGATCATGCTAAATGTGGTCTTTAGGTCTTGTTACCTTAGGCTCTGTCTACCCGGTAAGCGATAAAGTCGTGATTTGTATTTTATGTGTTTCTGGAAAAGAAACGACATCAACAATCAGCGATCAGTAAATGTGCATGAGTTTCTATTCCAGTGGTAATGCGCCACTTATGCAAGCAAGCCGGAGTCGTAAAGCAAATTGTATTTATTTATAAACGCGAACACTCGTAAAACCCTTATTGGTCCAACATGGCCGTAACGTATATGGTTCTCGCTGCGCTGGTAATTTTATCGTATTTATATGTCTTGTTTTTATATTGTTAAGTCGTTTTATTGTAGCCAGCTGCCTCGATTTTTATTGTCAATCGTTTGGATAACTTTGAATATTTTTATCTGTTCGGTTCAGCGTTTTATTCCGTTTTTTCGGCGTTGTCATTTTTGATTAACAAGATCCGCGGAAATATTTTTAACAGGAATGGTTTGTAGAATGTTATGTACCAGTTGCATGTATCTTGGGAATCATGTTATAGGCGATGTGGCTAGCCACCCATCACTATTTTTATTTCACCTATACGCCCATAATCATGCTAAGTGTGGCCTTAAGGTCGTGTTACCTTAATAGGCTTTGTCTAACCCGTAAAGAATAATGACGTTAATTAATTTCTATTACACTTTTGTTAAGTACCTTCTCTATGATGATCTCGGAAGGCTTATTTATTCACCTTATTCAATTAAATCAATTAATAATGCCCACTTAATGTTTTAAACCCACCCACAAGGTGGACCGATGACCTCATTAAGATCGGAGGATCGCGCTGGATGCAATTCGCTGCCAACCGGTCTTATTGGGGATCTAAAGGAGAGGCCTATGTCCAGCAGTGGACTTGTAATGGCTGAGATGATGATGATGATGATGATGAATGTTTTAAATGTTTAAAGGTCTCTTGTTGGATTCATAATGAATATGATTGTTCTGAATTTCCAATCTAGATGGTAGTCAACAAAATGGCGTTGAGTAATGGACTAACAACTAAAATAATGGAAATTGACGAGGCGTTCGTGGAACAGAAAGACGTATTGTTAACGATGGTAAAGTATGACCGTCTAGTTTATTAAATTCCTAATAAATACAAGAATATTTTTGCCTAAAACTATTTTTTTATCAAAATTGTGCGAGAGTACTCACTGTGGAAGTATTTTGAACGTCTCATGAAGTTTTAGGAGTGTTCTAATATTTTTCGTAAAAGACAAAACGCTTAAATCTTTGAATTTTGTTTATTATTTTCAGTTAGAAACAAAACTGAAAGAACTGAAAGAACACAAGAAAAAGAAAGCTGATACAGAATCAGTGAGGTGTGAAGTAATGCCGAAGAACGTGGACATGAAGCTGAGAGCTAACGGAATCAGTGCTGTCGGGGAAACTGACTTATTGCTAAAATATGGAAAATTTGGTAACAATACATACATACATATATCACGTCTTTATGCCTTACGGGGAAGACAGAGCCTAAGGTAACAAAACCTTAAGGCCACGTTTAGCATGATTAAGAGCGTATAGGTGGAAAAGGAAATCAAAATAGTGATGGGTTGCTAACCGAATCGCCTATAACATGATTCCTAAGACTTCCGCCCAATACAGAAATAATTCAAACAAATAATAAAATTATCAACAAGACGATTTAACAAAAGCTAGCTTTGCCGAGTACCTACCGAAGAACGAATTAACATATATACCATTAGTTTTAAGATACAAATTAGTCAACAAAGTTCATAATATTTAAAAAAATTTAGAAGAAATATTTTGACTATAGAAAAAAGTTGAATGTTTTAATGTAATTTCTCTCTTTTCGTTATCTATTCGATTCTTCTGATGATATTAATTCTGATCTTTATATTAGTCAACCTTTATGCGACATTGATAATTGTAATCCACATTTTTGTTCTAGGCAATGGCTCATTAAACTTAAATGCAAATGGCATATCAAACGTAGGCAAAGCCCAATTAGATTTAGGGGGCAGTGAAGGAAGTATACACATACCTGGATTAGGTAATCTCTTTGCAGGTGAGTTGCAATTGCCGTTAGACACAATGTGTTACTATTTTTTGCAAAATTTAAATACGTATTTGATTTATCCGAAGGTTCACTATCAAAAACTATTTGCGGAGAACAAAAAGCGAATGAAAATGACGATGCTACTGGAAAACATGAAGTACCTTTCTCTGGTGCAAGATCTGGAGTTGATACTTATAGAAGAAGCGATAATAGTGACACTAATGCGTCCAATGTAACTAGTACCAACAGAACAGAAGGAGCTTCGGAAACAACTGTTAAAAATGGAAATGCTGATAATAGTAGTGATGCTACAACTTTAAATGATCTCGTTGCTAATGTCACAATAGCAGGCAATAGCACTTCAAGTCCCGATAAGAATTTAATTGACAGTAATACGAGTATAAGTTCAATATCTGCACTTTTGACCAATACGACCCCTGTTAATGCTACAGTTCTCGTAAATGATGCTAATGCTACAAGTACCACAAAATTATGAATGGACGGTTTCGTAGTGGTGATTAATTATGATTAAAGTTATAGTAACAATGTTTTCTTTTAATTTCTACCTACTAAATGGGCACGGCTCTTGTAATAAAGAGAAGCTCTTTAGCTAACCAAGAAGTTACGATTAAGCTTGTATCTACTTGAAAGTCTGAGTAAGGATTTTTAGGATGGCGACCATCTGTCGTAATAACGATTCCAAAACCTGTATCAAAAAGTATATCATGATGATGAATAAAATGAACTCTCTGACTTTAAGTCGATTTAAAAGCGTTCATTCTTACTAAATATGGTATTTTTGAAAGCACTGGGAGAAAACTGTTTCATAAAAGTATTCATTTTTTGGAGGAGGACACTCCATACATGCAACTGAAGGAGATCTTCTTTATCTTATAGAAATGTGTGATACATCATTAGATAGAGCTCTATAGAGTACAGAACAATGTAAGAAATATCCTGGTAATGCGCGTAATGAAAACCTAAAAACAATCGATGAAAAATGCAGCTTTCACTAGTTTCAGATTTTTAGTTTCACAAAAATGTCGGTAAAATCGGAAACCACCACAATTTTTCCTGTTTTCCTACTAATTTACCTATGCTGTTTTCTGTTAACGGCAGCAATCTTTGTGGCAACAAATTTAACTTAAAATTCGAATTCAAAACGTTCATGGCCAGTTGTTAACTTTTTTTTCTTTCCCAGTGCGGCGGCGGCTGCGGCGGCGGCAGCGGACGCGCTCGGCGGCTGCCGGCGCATGCCGCCGCCCCTCCTGCGCTCGCGCACGCTGCCCGCCATAGTCGTCCCCGGACTATCTATACTTCATGCGCAGATCGACCCGGCTAGAAATGGTAAGTTTAAGAAAATGGTAGTAATGGTAGATATTATTTTCATCTCACTATGTTCCACTGTTGGGTTGTCAAGGTGAAGTAGAGATACCACGCGGGTCCAAAGCGCTTTGAGAATTGCACATACTCGTACATATTACTTAATTTCTCTATGTATGTATGTGCAGGATTCAAATTGCATTAATTTCGGACATAAACTCTGAAGAACTTGGTTCGATTATGTGAACTTGCGTTACAAATATCAGCTTTTCGATTTAGTAATTTTGGCTGCGCGTTGATGGTCAGTCAGAACAAACGGCTCTAACTATATAAATGCCATTGCAATTTGAAACACTTTATCGATTCCACAGCTACATTTAAGCCTATTATGTAGGGTGCTTTATTTAGTGCGGCACATATACGAGGTAAAAATATAGAGACTGTTCTACTCGCACTCCCTTTGCTATAAATAAAGACGGTGAGACGGTGTCACAGACGTCTTTTAGACAATAATAGTTTCAGGTTGACCGTGGGTTTAAGGCTCGGCGTGGCTATCGAGACCATACCATGACGTCTCAATGCGATTCAATTTCGATTCAATATTACGTTTTAGCTGTCATTTTTGACACTTCTAGTATGGATCTGACAGCGAGCGATCCAACTTTGGTTTGGTTAAGGTCCCTGGTCTCGCCATATCCGCCTCGGCCAGCCTTACCACCGGTAACCGATCCTTTGTTGTCTCCAGCCTACTTACGTCCCATTGCTGGGCACAGGCCTCCTCTCAGAATGAGAGGGCTTGGGCTGCAGTTCCCACGCGGGGCCAGAGCGAAATGGAAACTTCACACTCACTCTGCTGGAATTCCGCCTTTACTCAGCCTCACTTCGTTGTTCTCAGAATTCTATATTTATCTTTTTACTTGGCCTGAAGACATACTGCTTGTTAACGTTTTATTGTTACATAGTAATCACTCGTTCATTATTTCATAACATAAGTATGTTCTACGTTATTTCTGCTAGCGATTTTCCTTGTACACCAACAAGAAAGAAACAATATTTTTCAATTACTCCTGTTTCGGGATAATACACAGTTTTCCTGTTCGTTTACCGAAAAAAGTACTCTGTAATAATGAAGTTATTGTTCTTGGTACGGTTACGGGAGCGTCTAAGGAGGTCACTTCGCTTATTCCTATAAAACCTACCTAATTCTGGGAGTAAAGAAAAAACATAGAATTTACCAGTAGCTTCTCTTCCCGCGCATATGGTAAAAGCCCATCCAGGGTATAAAGGATTCGATAGCTATTGAGGCTTTTAGGAGCAGAAGTAAAAACAAAGCAGCTGATGTGACAAATGTATTAAGACAGACAGACAGTGACTTAACAAAAAAAACGTATTAAAAAAGCAACTTCAAATAAAAGAATAAAAGACAATAAGAGAAATATAAAAGACCTATTTACATCGCCAACACAGGGAATGGGCGAAGGTCTTGGGAGTCATGTTATAGGCGATGCGGCTAGCTTCCCATCACTATTTTGATTTCCCTTTCCACCTGTGCGCTCTTAGTCATGCTAGGTGTGGCCTTTAGGTTTTGTTGCCTTGGGCTCTGTCTACCCCGTAAGGGATAAAGACGTGATGTATGTATGTATGTATTGTTTTTAGTGTTCCGTACCTCAAAAGGAAAAAATTAACCCTATAAGATAACTTCGTTGTCCGTCTGTCTATCCATCAAGATATTATTTAGTAGTAGAGTAGAGGGATGAAGTGGAAATTTATAGCAAACCAGCTTCAGCCCGCGACTTTATCCGGGTAGAATTAGACTCGAGAACTGGTGTTGATCCTGACTCTAGGCAGCTACGACTTTTCACATGTTTATCGCTATCCCGCGGAAACTATGCAATTTTCCGGGATAAAAAGTAGCCTATGTTTTAATGTAGGATACCAGCTATCTTCCTTCTGAATTTCACCAAAATCCGTCCAGTTGTTTCAGCGTGAAGAAGGAACAAACATACACACTCACTCACATTGAGACGTTAACAACGCGTTTGAGGCGGTTTTAACCTCCGACGCAAGAAGAGGGTTGTTATAAGTTTGACGTCGATGTCCTGTGTGTGTGTGTGTGTGTGTATGTGTGTGTGTGTGTGTGTACCATCGTAGCTGTCAAACGGATAGACAGTCGAAAGCCAATTTCTTTGCGGTGGTTCTTAGACATGTTCGGTAAAAATAGGACCAGCACTTTGAAGGCATTCCCTGAGTGGTACAATTTAGGGATCTTTAAAAAGCGAGCCTTCCTGTTCTTGAAACGGCCGGCAACGCACCTGTGATACCCCAAGTCTTGCAGGTGTCCCTGGGCGATGGTGATTACTTTCCATCAGGTGACCCGTCTGCTCGTTTGCCCCCTCTTATATAAAAAAAATAAAAGGCTTTCAGCCCTTTTCCAAAATGATGTTAGACATTTTTGTCATAACATTGAATTAAGGCGTGGTCGGTTTTTAAATTTTTAAATTGAATATTATTAGTATGAAATCTTACACTAGCTCTGATGGCAGTTGAACAATGCACTATCCACATTTATTCGCATGAAAATATGAAAATATTCGCAGACAGAATCCAGCATCCAATCTCATATACAGGCCGCGTTATTTAAATTCCTAATCCACTCAGCTGGAACAAAGGTAAGCGAACTTTACAAGAAAGGATACCATTGAAAACTTCCAGCAAGTTTCAGAACATCGGGGCTCGTTGAATAAATTTGCTTTCATTCAGACCGTGCTCCAATTAAAACCTTGTACCAAAGGGAATAAGTTCAATTTGTAAAGATAATTATATGGTATATACATTGTTGTGAAGCTGCGCTGTGTCGCCTTGATTCTCACTTGTTGAAATTATATCATTAAGTAAATTAGACTTTGATCTTCGCAGATGCCTTTCCCTATGCGGCAGTGAATAGAGTGCCTCGAATAAGAGATCCTGGAATTAGCTACGCAGAAAACAAATTGGAGGAAATAGAGAATACAACTCGCAGCATCGTTCATATTGTTTAAGAAGGAAGAAAAGCTAACTCACTGTCAATATTCCCAAAGTTACATAAATCACGTCTTTATCCCTTACGGAGTTGAAAGAGCCTAAGGCAACAAGACCTAAAGGCCACGCTAAGCACGATTGTGGGCGTATGTGCGTGGATTCAAAATAGTGATGAGTGTGAGCCGTTTCGCCTATAACAAGATTCCTACGATTTTCGCACCCATTCTAATGAGCTTTTACCATCTGGTACATTCTATGTTTTTTCTTTTCTCCCTGACCAGCATGAAAGTATGTACATATGTACATTATGTAAGTATGTTTATCCGGGTGGAATCTTGCGACTCAATTTTGAAGCAGATATCTTCAACCGATTGAGCTGAAATTTTGCATAATTGAGTAAGTCGGATGACAAAAATAATCAGGGGCCTTACGTTGACGTCTTAATGCGATTCAATTCCGACTCAGTTCCGGTTTTAGCTGTCACTTTTGGTATGGATCTGACAGCGAGCGAACCTAAACTGAATTGGAATTGAATCGCATTGAGTCGTCATGGTAGCCCCTGATAGTGGAGTTCCGGTGACCCAGCCAGGATCGTCTCCGCAGGAGGGAACTGTTCAACGGTTGGTCCGATTGACTTCAAATTTGGCACACATATCGTCAGTGGAAATACGAATTAACGTAAGGGACAAAATGAGCAAAATGAGTTACATATACCATTTCAACGGAAATTTTTCGCTCCGTCTGGTGGAGTAATCGAAATTAGCATGTTCCTTAAAAAGATGCCCCTTACGTTAGAATTTTTTTAAGAGATTCGTGATTTTTTTGTCAAAAATGTAATGTAAAGTACGCCTTAAATGTGACAAGGTTAAGCGAGTAATGTAACTACCGTATGATTTTGTGATTTTAATGTAAAATATTACATTGTTATGTTACCATAATTTAGTCGAACTGATTCTGGTAATACTGATCGTTACATTAAATGACACATCCAATTCAGACAGAAATGTCCTTTACGTTAAATAATATTGATATGATATTTTATTTATACAATTTATTTATGTGGGAGGGATGACAATGCAAGTAGTCAGTAAAAAAAGTTTGCATTAAAAATGAAATGTTTGACAGAAATTTATTTGTATAAAACTCACTAGAGGCTTAGAACAATTGTAAAACGTTTTGTGCAAAGTATCCGTTTGTCGACAATGTATCTTAACCGTTCGTGACTGCCGAGTTCGGTGAAGAACACCATCTGGTCGTGTAATGCGCGGGCGCGGCAGACGGACCGAGAAAACGTTTCCACACTATTACTTAGCAGCTGGTGAGGTGTAATTTATGAGAGAGTAGTGGGAAGCGCATTCCAAATTCGTTTTTTATGCATAAGAGGCATGCGTTTGATCACAATCACGCCTGATGTTAACCGAAGACGTGATAGAGGGTTATTAATTCCTGAATTATTTAATCCTGGTAACGAAATGTGAAATATTGTGAGTCAGGATGTGAGTGAGTGTGTGAGGGTGTATGTTTGTTCCTTCTTCACACAGAAACGATTGGATGGATTTAGATCAAATCTAGAACGAAGATAGCTGGTACTCTAGATTAAAATATAAGTTACTTTTTATCCTAGAAAATTGCATAGCTCCTAGAAGCTAGTTAATAACAAAGTGTTAAAACATTATTTAGACTAATTGCATGGTCATCCTACATTTCTGGAGGTGCATACGTCAGTAAAGACAAAGCATAGGGTGAAAATAAATTCTTAAAAAATAAAGGATTCTTTCTGAACATCATTTTTGTTTTACGAAGTTCTAATTAAAGTGTAATTGCCGTCGAATATTGAGTAAGAAAATATGGTTCCCGCCATACCCATCATACTTACCGCCAGTCGTCGATCGTGGTCCAACTGTTTAGTTCACCTGAGTGGACCACGGGCACTTTTTCTTGCCAATGGTCCATCTCAGTACACCTAGGTGAACCACAGGCACTTTTTCTTACCGGTGGCCCAGTACGTCCACCTTTTTCTGGGTATTTTGCCCTTCGGGTAAATGAAGATACGTCACTAACCTAACCTACTTGTTTTTGTATTAAAATAATAATGAGTCACATGGAATTATTTTGAGGCCCATGGCCCATAGTCATCTGCACGTGGTTCACCTTTTTTTTTTTTTTAACGTGTGGAAAATGCGCCTTATGCATCTCCGCGCTCGGGGCAGCACGAACGGAGGTATGACGGGCTCTCCAGCTCGCCGCTGCCTTCCCTATGGAAGGAGGGGAGAGGCCTACCGTCTGAAAACACACACGTTCCCTTCAGGCCTTGAACTGCGGGCGTTGCGGGCGCACTACGGTGACCACCGCAACACACGTGGTTCACCTAGGTGTGCTGAGGTTGACCATCGACAAGAAAAAGTGCCCGTGGTCCACCCAGGTGAACTAGGCAGGTGGACCTGTCACCGTGTATAAACGGACTTACTCGTATAATGTCATGGCGCTTGTTACTTGGGTCGTAGTTAGCGAAGAGTAAAGTTGGATGCTAGCCAAAATTGGATTCATTTTACTGCACTTTTCTCGCGGGTATTATTTAACGTCCAACGGCTGCACCAATATGAGAACTTACAGCTAATCCACCTGGTATTGCAGTGATTTTTATCCAAGCAGAGGTAAAATTGGCGAGGTAGAGATGTCTTGTTTCAGCAATGTAGTATCGAGCATTTTGATTTCCCCTTCCACCTTTCCGCCCGCAATAATGCTAAACGTGGCTTTTAGGTCCTGTTACCCTATGCTATGTCTACCCCGTAAGATAAAAAGGCATGATTTATGTATGCATATTATGTATTACTAGCTTCTGCCTGCGACTTTGTCTGCGTAGAATTATACATAAAAACCTTCCTCTTGAATCACTATATCTATTAAAAAAAACAGCATCAAAATCCGTTGTGTAGTTTTGAAGATATAAGCATACATAGGGACATAAGGACATAGGACCATAGGGACAGAGAAAGCGACTTTATTTTATACTATGTAGTGAAGAAAATCGTCAAAATTTATTGACAAACCAAAACGTGTCAGTATTGTGATAATTGTATGAAAAAAAATACACAAAAGTGACAAAATGTTATTTGACACGTTTTTTACAAAAAATAATAGTACACGTGATTCAGACTCAGGAAAACTCCAAATGTCTTGATTCCGGAAAAGGAAAACAAGTAAAGAACCGGCATGAATATCGTGAAAGACTTGCCCCCTTATTCATAAACGATCTATAGGCTTCTGCTAACTTAGCAATCGTTTGTCCTTATCTGTGAAAGGTAAATCTCAAAGTGGCAGATATGGACAAAAGTTTTTTTTTTTGGAGAATATGGCTTGGTAGCTGGACCTTTAAGCCAAGTCTTTAATTGAATTAACTGTTTCACATTTTCACATCACGAGGTTAATATTGATACACTATATTTTACCAACAGTATTTTTGATATACTTGTAAAGTGGTAAGAAGCACTTCGAGTTTTTCAATAGATCTGTGAGGCGGCGGGAGGATTCTTCTGTTTGGTTTATTTCACTGGCAAGAATTAATCTGTCCATTGCATAGTTTTGACATTTGAAAATAACGTGTTCAAGATCACCAACAGAGTTATTGCATGCAGTACACATATTGTTATTATGGACAAACGATTGCTAAGTTAGCAGAAGCCTACAGAGCGTTTATGAATAAGACGGTTAAAGTACTCAGTTGGTCTGTCAACGAGCAATTTATACTTTTTTTAAAACAAATCTGACCGCGAGCCCGCGATCCGCCTCCGAACAAAGCCTGACGTGATAAAGGGAAATGCATCCTTTACAGAAGAGAATGGCTCCAGGCACGCGAAGTACGGTAATGCGAATATTTAAACTTGCTACCGTTAAGCACTCGCGTATTTTACAAGCGTCGAGTTACCATGAGAACTCACTGTTACCTACACTTCTTTTTTCACATTAGAAAGAAGGTAAATCTTGAAATGTCTTCACTACAATGAAATAAAGTCGCTTTCTCTGTCCCTATGTCCCTATCTATGCTTATATCTTCAAAACTACACAACGGATTTTGATGCGGTTTTTTTAATAGATAGAGTGATTTAAGAGGAAGGTTTTTATGTGTAAATCTACACAGACGAAGTCGCGGGCAGAAGCTAGTTTTTAATAAATCATCATTCAAAACAGATGACGCTTGGCGACAAAAATTCGCATAGTAACATGGTCACGTGACAGCTAGTAACAGATCCAAAAATTCGAAGGCTTACCCACCTGCTATGGGTGGTGTAGGGCCAAGCGTCACGGAATGACGAGGATCCGAGTTCGATTCCCGGCCATAGCTTTACTTGTCGGATTTATCTGTGTTCTAATTTTCAGTGACGTTTAGAAATTTGATACGATATTCATTACGTGTACCCCACGCTATTATAGATCCATAATAATGATATAGTGTATACATAGGCAGCGTAAGCCCTCTCGTTCTGAGCGGATGCATGTGCCCAGCAGTGGCACGTAGGCTAGTGATGATGACAACTGATAGAATAATATCCTAGATCAAAACGTGTTGTTTGACTATAAATCAGTATTGCCATGAACAAACTTTAGATTTCTACTGTTGACAGTTCATTGCGTTATTGTGGGTTGACGCCAGGTATAAGAGTTCAGAAAGTCTCGAAAAACCGGTGAGTTTCAATAGCTACGCAGCGCCCGTCTCTTTAACCGTTATAAATGCTAGCTGTTATTGCCAGGAAAAAGTTTACACTTGGCATTGTGCTTTAGTTACACGGTACATTTGATCGCGTTAAGAACTGTCTTAGGAGCGCCAATTTATGCAACCTCCGAATAAAAAAAAGAGAGAGAGAGAGAGAGATAATGCAATGTAGGCTACGTTTTTGTCGCAAAAAACGCCTCAAATGCGTTCGCATAAACACTATGAATTTAGGAGTAAGTTACTGACAAAAAAGTCATTATTAATTGAAGCTTGTTTGGCTGACTGTACTTGCATTGTCATTTGTTTTACATAATATATATGTGTAGCAAATTTCAAGTCAAACGGACCAACCGTTGAAAAGTTCCCTCCTTCGGAGACGATCCTGGGTCACCAAACTCCACTACCAGATTATTGTATTGTCATCCGACATACTCAAGTATGCAAAATTTTAGATCAATTGGTTGAAATCGCTTCAAACTTGGGTCGTAAGATTCCACCCAGAAAACATTTACATACATATACATACATTACAAGTTAAATAACTAAAAGCTTGTAATAAAAAAATTAGCAGCGCCACTAGCCGGCTTCTAATAGCAACATATTAATCTCATATTATTTGAGATTTCAACGTGAACGTATTCGAGATGTTTGTTTTGTGAAAGTCGTTGGTTATGGTTAAAGTTATTGCTATCGTAACAAATCAAACTGATACTTCACCAGAACCTTATACCTTTAACCTTTGCTATCACGGATCCATAAACTTGAGAAACTTTAACCCCTCGTATGCTTAAGACACGGATTCAACCAGCTACAGAGCGAACTCCCAGACCATAAAATAAAGTTCAGAAAAGGGAATGAAACTTGTAGAGACTCTTGTAAATGCACAACAGCTTCATTTCATTAAAACCCGAACAAAGGTCAAGGTACTGGAGGCAGTGGTGTGCCGCAGATGGGGCTCAGCTCCAGACCACTTCGCTAACTCCCAACAGCTTCCTAAACGACGTCCACATGTCTACGACTTGCACGACTCTGAGCTAAAAATAGAAATCCAACGGACACTTTAGTTCAAGAGCATGTAATTTCAAGTAAATTATCAGCAAAGCACGACAGACGCCTGTGCCTTCACTTAGTTGCCACACCCAGAAACATACAGTATTTTCACAAGATTAAACACACATACTGATAATGTTTTTCTTTCTTTTCTTTCTTTCTTTCTATACTAAATCATTCAACGGCAAAACAATTCCTTTTGTTACTTTTACTTATAAATAAATAATAAATAAATAAATATCTTGGGACAAATTACACCAATTGACCCCGCCCCAAACTAAGCAAAGCTTGTATTATGGGTACCAGGCAACGGATAAACATACTTATAATAATATAATGTAGATAAATACATACTTAAATACATACAACATCCATGACTCGGGCACAAACATTCATATTCATCATACAAATGTCTGCCCCTACCAGAATTCGCCACTTATTACATAAACCTCTGAGGTTTTCAATAGTGGCTCAATTTGTAAAAACCTTATTGTAAAACTTAAAATAAATTATGAATAAAATAAAAAAAAAACCAGGACCTCTAGCTTCATAGTTAGGATCACTAACCACTAGGCTATCCGGTCGTCAAAACGTCAACTTGATGAAAGATTAAATAATAAGGAAGTTTAAGAACTACGAAGATGATTTATTCCTGTGTATCTTAGGACTAGGACTTTCTTTAAAATATAATTTGAATTAATAAGGCGCATAAATTGCTGAACGCGGATTGCTATAAAGTTGAACGTTTAACTGGATTTTCAGCAAATTTCCGCCGACCGATTATGGTAATTTACTTAATTCTAAAGAGAGTCGAGGTTTCCTTCACTAACCCTAACGAACCCTTTTTTACAGCAGAGGTACTTTTGACGTAAGAAACTATCGTCAACTCAGATGCGTCTCGATTACTATGCGAAAACAAGCAGCGTATCAACAACCATTAGTTAATGTACGAGTACTGCTTAATTTTTATCTATTTGTATAGATATATATTTCTCTCTCTCTCACTCTCTATTTTTCCCTCGAAAGTCGCCGCTACGTGCCGCTGGTGGCGTTGACTATCTGCTCATAGTAATTGACGCGATATATTACGCGACGTAATACGTGACGCGAACGTTCGACTGTTTTTATTAATCTTTGTTTCCATTAACCAATTGTGTTTGTCATAAATAAACTTTTTCTTTCTTTTTTTTCTGTCTTTCAAAAATGTGTCACTACAGGTTTCGCTTACCGTACCCGCGTTCTCCGTAGACCGCGTTTGAAGGGTTCGTAGCAACAAAAGACTCACAATTTTTAGATTTGCTCGCTATAACTTTTTTTAGGCTTCCCTGCTGGTCTGGGTGCAAAGAAAAAACATAGAATGTACCAGTTGCTTCTCTACCCGCGCAGATGGTAAAAGCCCATTGAGGGTATGGGCGAAAATATTAGGAATCATGTTAAAGGCGATGAGGCTAGCAACCCATCACTATTTTGATTCCATTTTTCACCTATATGCCCACAATCTTGCTAAATGTGGCCTGTAGGTACCTGTTACCTTAGGCTCTGTCAACCCCGTAAGGGATAAAGACGTGATTTGTGTATGTATGTGTGTAACTTTTTGAACTTTATTCGTTTTACATACATACACAAATCACGTCTATATCCCTTGCAGGTTAGACAGACCTATGGTAACAAGGCGTAATTCCCCCTTTTAGCATGATTGTGAGTGTATAGGTGGAAAAGGGAATCAAAATAGTGACGGGTTGCTAGTCATCGCCTATAACAGGATTCCTAAGATTATCGCCCACTCCCTCGAAGGGCTTTTACCATCTGCGCGGGAAGAGAAGCAACTGGTACTTTCTATGTTTTTTCTTTACTCCCAGAACAGCATGGAAGAATCATGCATGCTTTTTATCCCGGAAAATTGCATAGTTCCTGCGGGATAGCCGTAGACATATCAATTGCTAATTCTACGCGGACGAAGTCGCGGGCAGAAGCTAGTTTATAATATACTTGTGGGTGGTAGGACCTCGTGCATGGTCCGTCCGGATAGCCACCACCGTCTTACTCGCTAAACTTGCTGCCAAGCAGCAGTGCTTGCACTGCTGTGTTCCGGCGTGGAGAGTACGACAGTCGGTGAAATTACTGACACAAGAGGTATTCTATCCTAGCTCTCTAGGCTGGCAACGCATCTGCAATCCTTTTGTGTTGCGGGTGTCCATGGGTGGTGGTGCTCGCTTACCATCGGGTGACCCACTTGCTTGTTTGCCTTTCTTGTCGTAAAAAAACTCCCTTATTCGCATTTGTAATGTGCAGAATGTCACCTTGTCGCTCCCGCGAACATTGCGCCATCGAATCTGGCGCAGCTCGTGACAATATGCGCTGCGTATGCGCATGTTATTTTCACGCTCGTAACTATGATTTTGCGCACTACGCCGCGGCAATACCACAGTAAGCACGTACTGGTTAAAAATAAACAACCACAAACTGCAAATGACGTTGTTTCTCTAGTCATTATTTATTTACTAGGTCACTCAAAATTGTACCGGAATATTTTCAGCAGGCTTTTCGATTACATACATATATCACGTCTTTATCCCTTACAGGGTAGCCAGAGCCCTTTTTTTAACGTGTGGAAAATGCACCTTATGCATTCCCGCGCTCGGGGCAGCAACGGGTGTATGACGGGCTCTCCAGCTCGCCGCTGCCTTCCCTAATGGAAGGAGGGGAGAGGCCTACCGTCTAAAAACCGACACGTTCCCTCCTGGCCATGGACTGTGAACGTTACGGTAGCACTAGGTGTCACCGCGACGCCCACTGGCCGCCCCGGGATGGGGCAGAGGGTAGACAGAGCCCAAGGTAACAAAACCTTAAGGCTACGTTTACTATGATTAAGGGCGTATAGGAAAGGGAAGTCAAAATAGTGCTGGGTTCCTAGCCGCATCGCCTATAACATGATTCCTAAGACTTTCGCCCATTCTCTCGATGGGCTTTTCGGTTCGTTTGACTAAATAGCCATGTACAGACGAGGACATAAATATCGATGCAGCCAGCGTCATGTCAAACACATGTGTCACCAACGGTTCTATATCGGATGGTCGAATAATTGTTTGGTCTAATCTAGTGTTTGGTCGAATGATCATTTGGTCTAAACTGTCGACTTTTCAGAAAAATCATAGAAGAAACCTAACCTGACCTGTTCTACAAAACCTATGTAAAAAATAATTTCTGAAATATTTTCAGTTTCAGCTGGAGAAGGCCCTCTTCCTCTTCGCAGAGACAAGTTCTCCGTTGATCTTTTTAACCTTGTTCCAGCTGCCAAGTTCCATCACCGTACTACTCGACGTAAAAGTAGTTTCCACCAACATCACCTCGATAGTAGGTGCTCCAACATCGTGCGATTCAAGCGGTCTATCTTGCCTCGTACGTGCAAAATTTGGAATGGGCTGGCGGCTGGGGTTTTCCCAACTGGCTATGACATGGCTACCTTTAAGAGGCGAGTGTACCATTTCTTGCAAGGCCGGCAACGCGCTAGCAGTCCCATTGGTGCTGTAATTGTCCATGGGCGGCGGTGATCACTTACCATCAGGTGCACCGCATGCTCGTTTGTCGGTTTTAATATATATTAAAAAAAAATATACCAAACGATCGTTCGACCAAACAATTGTTCGAACAAACGAAGGGCTCCCGTCACCGACCTTATTGTTTGTGGCATATAGGTGTATAGATTTTGTAATCTTGGTAACGTACATATATATTTACATATGCCCTTGGCTGTATGTATTATGTTCTTTTGGATTTTTGAATCATAGTCGACAAAATATGTTTCCGTACATTTATCCACGTTCGAAGTGATGTCGAATTAACATTCGTCTGTCTTTTTCAGTCCCATTGTCATCTGCGTTTGCCAGACACAGATAAAACATAACTATTCTTATTCATCACAGGTCTAACTTTTCACGAAAGGGGTCGCAGTTTAAAATTGTATTTTACATTTTACATTTCGCAACGCTCCACTAAAAAGTACCTAACTCAGAAAAGGAATTTTAAATAAACCCACAGATCGGAACCAAATGGCAAAGGATAACTTATAAAAAGAAACCTTCGGATACTTCATAAAGAAACTTCTAAGTAATTGGACAAGGTCGCAATCGGGGAAAATGAAAAAGTGCAAAAGTGCTTATAAAATTTTCTAGAGGTTATGGTGTTTTCTCGAAACCAATAGAATTACTCAAGTATGATTTGTTCAAAGTTAAAGAAAACAAACACAATTTACAGAAGCCAAGATATTTACTTGTAAAGTAAATTTAACCCTTTAAGCGAGCTCTACCAATCTTTGCGTGGACCGATAAAGAGTGAGCTTTAAATCCCTACTAATCCTTAGGTACTATCCTTACTAATATTATAAATGCGAAAGTAACTCTGTCTGTCTGTCTGTTACCTTTTCACGCTTAAACCGCTGGGCCGATTTAGTTGAAATTTGGTATACAGATAGTTTGAGTCCCGGGAAAGGACATAGGATAGCTTTTATCCCGGAAAATTGCATATTTCCCGCGGGATAGCACAGCCCAAACCACTGGAATTTTTCAAATTTAAGGCGGAACAAAGTTCGCCGGGTCAGCTAGTATTATATGTATGCGAATGTAGCTCTGTCTGTCTGTAACGCTTTCACGCCTAAGCGCCTGAACCGATTTTAATGACATTTCGTACAAATATAGTTTCAGTCCCGAGGGGACGACATAGGTTAGTTTTTATCACAAGAAATTCCAAAGTTCCCGCGGGAGGGCAACCATTAGTTGCAAAATGAGAGAGAGAGGGAAAGAGAGAGAGAGAGAGAGAGAGAGAGAGAGAGAGAGAGAGAAACATTTATTTACACATATTCGATACGTGGCTTCCATGCTGGTCTGGGAGCAAAGAAAAAACATAGAATGTACTAGTTGCTTCTCTACCCGCGCAGATGGTAAAAACCCATTGAGGGAATGGGCGAAAATATTAGGAATCATGTTATAGGCGATGAGGCTAGCAACCCATCACTGTTTTGATTCCATTTTCCACTTATACGCCCACAATCTTGCTAAACGTGGCCTGTAGGTACCTGTTACCTTAGGCTCTGTCTACCCCGTAAGGGATAAAGACGTGATTTGTGTATGTATGTATTCGATACACGTAGATATATAATAGGAATAAATACAATATACTTCGGAATAGTACCGATATGGTGTAAAATGGGCCTCACTAAATAAGGTGATAGCTACACCTGTGTGGCCTTCAATACTTAATGGTTCTTGTTACCTTTTGAGTCACGGAACCCTGGCAGCAAACAAGAAGAAACGAGAAATATTTCGCTTTTAATTTTCCACAGCTAATATTTTTCCAGCATTTTGTTTACGCAGCAGAATGCGTCTTACTTTCGTAATGCGTAATTTACTTGATTGTTCAGTAAAGTTACAAATACGAATGGGGCTCTAGGGAGAGCTGAAGGCAAAAATGGTGTTGTAACAATTTAATACTGAATCCTTGGAGATTGTTTTTCTGTACCGTAATTAATTATTCGAGGGATTTATTACAGATACGACGCGTAGGTTTCGGAGCTTTTTGGCGCCTACTTAACAAGACAAAAATCTACCTCCCTTCACAATAAGAAAAAACTAAATGGAAATACATTTTAAGTTAACTTTTTTGTCTAGTCAGTTGTTTTTTTTTTAGCAGTTTAATATTGCTAAATATAATTTAATAAATATGAGTGTCTAGGCACAATGAGCAGTGGTCTATTTTTTGCTTCCGACGTTTTTTAATTAAACAGCGACGCCTTCATTTACTTTATTACTTTTTCCTTAAAATCTTATTTAGGAGAAAATAATCGTCCAAGATTAAGATTTTTTTGAAGGCAATAGTAGTGTTTGTGGAAAAAATACCTTTTACATTACATTACATTACAAAATCACGTCTATCCCTTACGGGGTAGACAGAGTCTAAGTTTACACGACCTGGCCACGTTTAGCATGATTGTGGCGTATAGGTGGAAAGGGGAATCACAATAGTGATGGGTTGCTAGCCGCATCGCCTATAACCATGATTCTTAAGATTTTCTCGATAGGCTTTTACCATCAGAAATAAAGATAGACACAGAAATATAAATTAGACTTAAAAGAAACGGAAGCCTATGACAACAATTTTAACGGAAAAACGGTGTCACTGTGGTTGTTTTTGGTTGAGCTCAGGTGCTTGTAATCCGATAGGTACTGTTCCAATATTATTGTCTTTTTGTTTTCCTAAATTGTATTTTGTTTTCTTTTTTTACTATTCTAATTTATAGTTAAAATTTAAAATTTATTTGGCAGACGTGTTACTTTTCGAGCAAATAGTTGTATAAGCTATAAGTGGAAACTGTTTTGGCTTATGTATTTACTATATTCATTTAACTATACGTGTAATTTGGTGCTGTTTGTTTCCCATTTCAATAAATAAAAAAAATAAAAAAAAATGTTTTAGTATTAAGGTTTGGCTTGATATGCTGTATCTTCTGTAATCTTGATTGCTGTGTTTGCAGTACCCAGTAAACGTTTCATCGATCTATATCTTACAGCTAAAATTAGAATTCATACCTAAATGGTTTGTATCTTTTATACATACATAATAGTCACGCCTCTTTCCCAAAGAGATAGGAAGAGACTTTTTTGTTCCACTTGCTACGATCCTGACTTACCTCGTTCACTTCATCCAACTATTCATACATGTTCGTCGGTTTCGGGTACTTCTGACCTGCCCTGTCCCCTTTCCTTTCCTTTTACCTTTTATTTCTTTCTATTTTCAATATTTTTAATTGTACTTATACAAAACAGTGTTACTTTCTAGTTCACCATTTATTAATGGTCGTGGAGAATTAAAATGATTTTGCTTGGAAACGTTTCGCATTAAAAGTTTGTATAAATTACTTTCAACCAACCAACCAACCAACCACCAACCAACCAACCAACTTCCTGCTGCAACATTCCCTGAGCGGTACAATTTAGGGATCTTTAAAAAGCGAGCCTTCCTGTTCCTCAAAGGACCGGCAACGCACTTGTGATTCCCCAGGTCTTGCAGGTGTCCCTGGGCGACGATGATTGCTTTCCATCAGGTGACCCGTCTGCTCGTTTGCCCCCTCTTATATATATAAAAAAAAAACTTTCTGCCAAAATTTTCTTGTGGTAAAAAAGATGATCCTTCCGAAAACGCTGGTACTATAAAAAATACGCAAAAGGCCCTTTCTGGCCTAAACTAACTTTGTTAAGACAAGAATAAAAGAAAGAAAGATAGTTTGTGGTTGTATGATATCGTTTTATAAACTTGTTTTCTAATATGCATCTTGCAATAACTTTCATGTCTTGCACATTTTCTCTGCGCGAACATAAAACGAGTTTCATGTATGAAAGTTTGTGAACGTTGAACATATTTAGCATACTCGTACTTCGTAAACACGAATAAGTTTACTTTTACTGAAATTGCTTTCGGAAAGTTATTTATACTACACGAATGAGCTATTTCTGTATACAAGGTACACATACATACACAATCACGTCTATATCCCTTACGGGGTAGACAGAGCGTAAGTTAATAAGACTTAGAGGCCGTTTAGCACGACTGTGGGCGAATAGCTGGAAAATCTAGATGGGTTACTAGCCACATTGCCTATAGCATGATTCCTTAAGCTTCGTCCATTCCCCCGATGGCTTTTACCTTCTGCGTGGGAAGAGAAGCAACTGGTATACTGGGGTGGTACTTTCTACGGGAAGTGACTCAGTTTTTTTGCTCCCGAGTATATATCATGCCCAACCTCCTTAGTCATAAAAAATTACAATCCTGCATGAGCAAAACGTATGTTCTTGATCTGTCTGGCAAATGTTATTATCTAAGTGAGAACTAGGACAAGCACATTCAAGTTAAAACTGGTTTAACTTTGAGGTGCGAGTCGGGTTACCTCCGCGTGTGGTCAAGGGCTGCGGTTCGTTTTTGGATCCGTCCGAGGGGAAGAGCAGTGCTTGGTCCGGTGCACTCCGGGCATCGGTTAATGATTTCCTGGCAGATTTTGAGTTGGCTAAGAGCTCGACAGGGTGAGGGCTCTTCTACCGTACAACGTAGCGAAGACAACGTTTGTCACAAGATTTTTGAAATTTATTACTTTGACATTTCCGAAATCATCGCATCGATCGCTAGGGCCATATTAAAAAAGAAGAAGAAGGTTTAACTTTGTTTATTGACAAGGCAGTCAAAGTTTTATCTATTTACATTATCCCAAAGTGAATCAAGCGGTAATTTGCAGAAAGTATTGTACTGTAGGAGTTTGTATATGCAAGAGTTTGTATATACAAACTAACTGGCAGGCAATGTCAATTTAATTTAGGAATTAATTTCAAATAAATGAGGAACAAGTGTTTTTGCGTGTGGCATTTCCTGTACAGCCACTTGTGCATGCAGTCGTGCTAGTCTAACTGTAAATTGAGTATTCTAGAACTTTCTACGTAATAAAATAATAATTAGAAGAAATAATTTTATTAATAACTAAAAGATAGGCCATCCGAGCGCCGAGATTACCTTTTTCTCGCTAATACTAGCAAGTTTAATTCAGTTTTGGAAGTGCGGACTACACCCTCCAGTAACACGAAGCTTGGAAACACATTGCAGTACCTAATGACACGACAAAGTGTGAATGTATTCGAATATGTAATTGTTATAAATATTCAAGATGGCGTCAAAAATGTAGTTACGAAAACACTGCTAAATTAATTTTAATGTTTACTTTCTTACCTAATTGGCTTTAATTTATATTATAGCCTTTAGCAGAAGAACGAAAAATAAACAAAGCGTTGAGAGTATTATACTTCAACAGCGATCCTTTTGAAAATGTTCACGTGAATTTATTGGTCCTTAAAAATTCAGATTCAAAGCCACAAGGGCTTGGCATTTTTTGCTCCAATGTGCCTTTTTAAAAAGGCATCCCATATCGTAGAGTTCAAAGTAACAAGCGATCCGTGAATCTCATGCTGATGCTAAGGGCAGACGTATGTAGACTTATTTAGGGTATCGAATGAGAGTAAAGCCGTAGCTCAGTGGTTTGACCGTTGGCTTCTCAAGGAGAAACTCGTGGGTTCGAACTTAGAACGTGGAGTCCCAATTCTGATGTTACAGAATTTGCGAAATTGCATTTATCATTTACGTTCTGGACCTTAAAGAAATAACGGAACTCCTTAACCTTTTCGCCGCCACGTCAAATACAAGAGACTCACCCATACGCCAGACTTCTTTATTGCGATGCCTTAAGTTGAACCTAAACTCAATTGAAAGAAGGTTGCTTTTGCATTGAAGCAATGGACGTATATATAGGTCGTTGGCGTTGAACCTGCGGTGCTGATATACGTGTCGTTGGCGTCGACAAGGTTAAAAGACCACTAATTGTGTGTTTGTCCGTCTCTCTTCGCAATCAATTTGCTCCAAATAGATTCTTATTCGGATGCAGCGGTAACTTTTGTGGGCAAATTAGAATATTTAAAAGAAAACGTTATTCCGAAATGAAAAAATAGATAACACAATAAGCCTTTTCTTTAATATGTACACGGTGTCACGGTGTTTTATTTTCTTAATAACGTCAAAAGTGCTCCTTTATTAAAAATCCTTTTGTTTACCTACGTTTGTCATCTTCATTTTGTACAGAATCCTCGGTATGCGGTCCGATTTGCACTTGACTGGTTTTTTATTTTATTCCTTTACTGTTTGTATTTGTCACGAATAAATTTTCCTTTTTTCCCAGCACGGCGAGCGAACTCGCACTTCTCTTAATTTGACCTTTACTCATAAACATCTTGAGCCTCAATGCCGAAAATTCTTCACATTTTTTTCAAGGCAATGTACTTTGGAACAGAAAATAAAGGTCACTGCTGTCTTGCTTACTCGAGGCTTAAATTACTCGAATGTGAAAGAGACAGGTTGCTAAATTTATGAACGATGATGCTTGTCAGTATTCCGCCTCAGCGGTACGATTTAACGAACGCCTTTTGATCTGACAATCCAATAAATGTCAACCTCTGATGAATGGATTTCTGCGAAAATGCTGGAATTAACTTATTTAAATTATAAGGCCTAATGCAATAGTTCAAGATACAGTAACATAATTACATGAATCACGTCTTTATCCCTCAAGGTTTAGGTTATTTTAGCATCACACATTATTCTCGTTAGGTTAGTTTAGCATGAGACTTCAGGATAGATTAAACGTAAATAAATAAATACCTAGCTATCATGTCAATAAGTAGGTATCTTAATTTCGCAAAATAACTCACGTAGGTATATAAAAGTGAAGTGATACTCGACATGTTTCGGACTAGTGCGTAGTGCTTCCTCTTGGAGCCTTCCCCCCGGCGGCAGCGAATCGAACACTCTACTTTTATAAGTGAGTTATCCGTTTGTATAATTAGTTATGTGCCTATACAAGTGCAACACAGAAGTGTCAGTTTTTCTTTTAAAAAACATTTTAGTTAGGTAGATAGTGGCTACAAGTATTAATTTTATTAAATTACATTATTATAATGAACGGGAATGGTGGTGGCAGCGGAGACTACTTCCTGAATAGTCATGTGAAAAGAAAGATCCCGTAGGAGATGCGCGCCAGGAACTTCCACAGCCATAGCGAAAGAACCAGTTTTGAGCGGACCACTGTGACAACTCTCTGAAGACATGCAAGATATACCTAAATAACAGGCTATGGCTAAAATGATTATTTTTCAACATGAAACTACCGTGAGACTCAATCATAATTACACATAAACGGATAACTCACGTATAAAAGTCGAGTGATGCTCGACATGTTTCGGACTATTTCGAAGTCCTTTTTCCAAGAGCGCGCGCCCCGGCGGCAGCGACACGAACACTGCGCGCCAGCGCTCTGCATGTCGAGCATCACTCGACTTTTATACGTGAGTTATCCGTTTATGTGTAATTATGATTATTTTTCTTTAAAAAAAACCAGTGACTTACTTACTCAAGTTATAATGTCCAGCTGAGAAAAATTTTAAACATTTTGTTATCATATCCTCTCTATTGGTGTATTTCCTCTATTATAGAAAGGGACTCAAATAAATATATTTTAAGTATATTTTAACTCAATAACGTCACTCTAATGCACTCATTTCAAAGGAAATCTCAAAAATGTTAGAACAAGTCTCAGGGGACCTAAGAGCCGCCAGTTTCTCAGAAAGGCAAGATAAATCTATACTCGTACGGAATAAGACGGCGACGTGTTCTATAAAATATCTAGAAAATATTGTTTCACAAATTCAATAAATTTAATCATTTTAAAGTAGGTAATACATTGAGCTTGAAAACATCCTCATCTAAACAGATTTCGACAAGGATCTCTTTAGCGATAGGTTTTGTGTAGCCTGAGAAGTTTCAGCCAGAGAGTAGTTTTGATTTCAATCTTAATGGGGGCTGTCGCGTGTGAATTTGCCACTAGAGGCGCTAGTGTCGCGTGAGGTCCAATAACATTCACTTTTCACTGGTTTTGGCGAACTTAGTTCCGCCTTAGAATCAATTCCTTTTATGCTATCAATGGCGTTGCATACAAAATGAGCGACAAAAATATTTTTCTGATTGTATTTCTGTATATTTCATATTTCTATTTAGGTAACTATTCTGTTATTCGGGATGGAGTTAAATGCAAAAATCACAGATTGGAAAAATCGGTGCAGTCATTCTTAAATTATAATAAAACACGACTTGGTTCTTTTTCTATAGAAAAAAGCTAAAAGTGGGCATTAAAGTTAGTAAATATGTAAGACTCAATGAGAATAAAATTATGTGGCGCCGCCAGAAAAAACTTGTATGTTTTTCCTTTTAGCAAAAACTTGTTTTTAATTCGCAGTGTACCTATAGGACGTATATACCTATAGTGACGTATATAGGACGATATAAGAGCATAAAATAATAAGATTCAGCACTACGCTAATCACCCCCCGGACCACGGAAAGAGAGGGGGTATATAGGTACGTCACCTGGTGGTTCATATGACCCACATTTTTTGGACATGGGCCTGTAGTCTATTATTAGCATATAAGAGTTCCTACAAGAACTATCAAATAATTAAATTAAATAAGAAATAGTTTCCTTGGGGTGCGTTAGGAAGGGGAAGGCCTAGCGGACGTTTCGTGACCAAACTGGGGAAGTTGTGACAAAAGGTTAATTTAAAAGTACCCTAATCCTACGAACTTGTATGAAGCGATTGATGAATGTAAATGAAGTGAAAAAGGTATGTCAGGATCATGGCAAGTGGTACAAAGCTGCCTCTGCCTACCCCTATGGGAAAGAGGCGTGTGTAGCTAAACATTCTATCAACGATGGGACCTTAATAAAAGTAGCAGTGGCTAGAAAGATAATAAGTTCATTGACTCGGGTTTACTACGACCGATAAGACTTAGATTGGGTTCGCAATAAAAAAAAGATGGGACCCCGACTGAAAGTTAAGTAGCTTGAACCTCTGCCATTCCTTTGTTTTGGTTGTATTTATGAAAAGGAGTAGCTTAGAAGTTTTATAAGTACCTAATGGACGCCGTGAGAATTATAATTATTAATTAAGATATTATGTAAGTGAATGAATGCTTTATTGTATAAAAATGAGATAAAGGTAAGCAAGTGAGCTAGAGGTTAATCACTGGTCAGTTCGTAGTAAAAATAAAAAATAAAGAAACAAACACAATTGACAAACAAAATTGGGCGAACTTATCCCTATGATGATCTCACTGCCTTTAAGTGAGAGGAACATTAAACTAGGATATCTATTTTATTTTTGGAGGTAGGCAGGTAAACAAAGTATAATTTCTCAAACATTTTCCTCTGTTGTTTAATAAGGTTATAAATAAGTTTTTCTCAAACATTGTCGTAAATATCGTCATTATATTCTAAAGTCACAGAACACGAAGGGCCTCGTTGACGGCCGAATTACAATGCAGGCGGGATTTCTAACCATAAATCGGATTGCTGGACTGTTTATCATTTGTTTTTAACTTTTTAAATAATCAAAGAGACTATGGAATAATGAACAACAATGTCATACAGCCAAGTCGATGGCCGAGGAGTGCGCGTTTTGTTCGAGCCCAACGTTTTATCAATGTCTCAAATAGCTTACGGTGAAAGATCTGATGACATAAAAAAAAACTTAAGAAAAAAGGCGGGAACGTGAAAACCACCTAAGTTGCGAGGAAGTTTAGTGCAAAATTCATTTTCATTTCCTCTCAATAAAATAAGGTGACTAAGCGACGTTCCATAGTTAAATTGGTTTGAAGTCAACGTCCATATTGTCTATGACAGTTTTGTCTATGCGGGTCCAATTTCCGCTTACTTCGAGACTACTCTGTCAGCAAAGCGGTCCGAATTGGACTTCTCAAGTCAGTCCAAATGGAACTGCGGTTTTGATTTAATTGAATTTCAGTGAGACTTGACGTAACTTAATTTTTATTGTTGAATTATTTAAGTTGATGACACGAATTTAAGTCGTAATTACGTTATTTACTATTTTCGCAGAAAACAAAGTTTTAGCAAAGCTGGTCAAAAAAAAAATGTCTTATCGTTCTTGACTTGTCTCTGGTCTAAATCATATTATTCAAACCTGTGAAAAATTATTAAGAAAGATTAAAAAGACAACTAAAATTTAAATGGTCACAATTATAGTTAAGTCGCGACGAGCCGACTAGTTTTTGTCGTTCCAGACTAAAAATGAAGACAGAAACTAAAAATGGAAACTAACATTTATTCAGAAACTGCTTGGGTCAGAGGTAAGACCATGTTTTTAATTTGCTATAATACTCATAATACTCGAGATGATTAGAAACTAAAAATGAAGACTAAAAAAATTAAAAAAAAAACAAAAATAAAATTATGCAAATCGGCCAAGGGCTCTTTTACATGTCTCTTTTGAAACTACCAGCGCATTTGGAAAGACCATCATTGCCAAGAAGAATGCGCCGCAAGAAACTTGGCAGAAACTCATCAAGACTAAGACGTTTGTTGTATTTTGAGATGTACGCTCTATTGTGGCTTTCACTATATGGATATTTTAAACTCACTCTTTGTCGGTCTCTCGCTTAATGCTCCTCTCATTTACTCAAAGGTTAACTGGTAGAGATCCCTTATAGGGATAAGTTCGCCTTTGTGCATATATTTAAGGTCTTTTTTTTGTGATTTGTCTCTACTTCTCTATATTTGTACAATAAAGCATTTACTTACTTACTTACTTACTAAAATTTATTCAGAAACTGCTTGGGTCAGAAGTAAGACCATGTTATTAATTTGCTATAATACTCAGCTCTCACCGCTACCCTTTACAGTTCCAATGAATAAAGAAAGTATACAATTAAATAATAATATATGCTGTCTCAGACCTTTGATGTTAGTTTCCAAGTTTAATTAAAACATTTAATCAGCTTTACGGCATCAACATGGTAATTAGGTACGCAAAAACCCTTTTGTTGATATTGCAATTAAAACATTTTCTTCAGCTATTTAAATTAAATAGTTCCTTAATTAATGAACGAGTATTAAAGAAATCGTTATATTTATGATACTAGCTGTTGCTCGCGGCTTCATCAAGCAGAATTAAAATTAGAATCCCAGCTTAATTTTTCAGGCACTACCAACTATTATCGTTATATTTTCACCAATTCACACAAAACCTTGACTTGTTATTATGCTTTACCCTTCCTAAGTCACTCAATCTCAATAGATTGAGTCAGTTGTTTCATCAATATGAAAACCACATGAAAATCCGTTCTGTAGTTTTTAAATTAATCGCAAACAAACATACAGACAGACGCAGCGACTTTGTTTAATAATACATACCTAGTAATATATCCAGCTCGTTTTCCGTTTACAACTTATTTCAGAGCAAGGGTTCACTTTTATGACAATCATTTTGGGTTTCAAAATTTTTCCCCCTATCTCCTATAAAAACAGATAAGCCATAAAATCGTAAATCAACGTCATAGATAAATCACGTCTCCATCCCTTACCGGGTAAACAGTGCCTAGGGTAACACGAACCAAAGGCCACACTTAGCATGATTGTGGGCGTATAGCTGGAAAAGGGGAATCAAAATAGTGATGGGTTCCTAGCAGCATCGCCTATAACAGGATTCATTAGATTTTCGCCCAGTCCCTCGATGTCCTTTTACCATCTGCGCGGGAAGAGAAGCAGCTGGTACATTCTATGTTTTTTCCAAGACCAACCAGCACAGAAGATAAACAGGTATAAGTAACCAAAAAAAACGTAAACATTAAATCAACACTGAAATTACTGTTTCTGAAAATAAATCAAGAAGCGATGTGAAAAGCAATCAAGCTACAACAACAGCGGTATGTTTGCCAAACAACCAGCGCCAGACATCTGGCTGGTAGCGTGCAGCAAACACCTGAACCCTGAACAAAAGCCAGCTCATTCATTTCAAACCTCATTCATTAGCCATAACGTTCAAATTTAAACAAATGCCCTTGAGAACATACTGCTCTTTGGTTTGAAGAGAGTAGGAACGAAATGCATTTCATTACTTACTTAATCAGGTGGATGTAAAGTCCATATTTGCGGGGATTTGATTGTTGACTTAGTGCTGTTTGGTTTGGACGTGTGGTAACATGGGGGACGAGTTATTTGTCATGTTTGTTGGTAGACGGTTTGTTATAAGGCTCATAAGACAGTTTTTTTTTATTAATGAGTTCTTATCCTTATCCATGCTGGTCTGGGAGTAAAGAAAAAACATGGAATTTACTCGTTGCTTCTCTACCCGCGCTGATGGTAAAAGCCCATTAAGAGAAGGGGCGAAAGTCTTGGAATCATGTTATAGGCGATGCGGCTAGCAACCCATCACTATTTTAATTTCCGTTCCACCTATACGGCTTTAATCATGCTTTATGTGGCCTTAAGGTTTTGTTACCTTGCGTGATATATGTATATATGTATGTATGTACGGAAACAGCGCTGAGTGAGGTTAGCAAAATGAAGTCATCCTATTGGCGGATTATTTCTCGCATAGCTCTTCGCTACCTCGCATATCTGTGATACGTAGCCTGAGTCTAGTCTAGGGGCTACAGACTTTCTTTGTCGCTAAGTATCTTGAAAATACAATTTGGCCACTTTGATCTCTTAGTTAAATAACAGACAACCACTTTAGCTTATCTTTCGTTAGAATAAATACAAAGAGGCCTTTGCCGTGGAATGAACTGAGAATGCTAATAATACAGTTAGTTCAGGGATAACTATATTTGTGGAATGAGAAGCGAAGCCCAGTGTTAAGCAGGGATGTTACGGATATATAATTTCGGATCCGGATATGGATATGGATATTGGTAAAATATAATATCGGTTTCGGTTACGGATATTAAATTATTTCGGATTATCCGATAGTTTCGGTTACGGATATTCAATTTTTAAGGAACTGTATAATGAAATACAATACGGCTAAGCGAGGCTGGTCTGCCGACCGGGCAAAAAAAAACTTCATATTTACTAAGTAGTATTTAGTTAGACTCCGCCCTATCCGAAACTATACAAAAGTTTTATATCGGATTTGGTTACGGTTACGGATATTTTTTTATTTCGGATATCCGATAGTTTCGGTTACGGATTATGGATATCCATACACTACACTACACTGCTACTACTACTATACACTGGTGTTAAGTCTTTGGCTGGGTCAATATTCAGCGTTCTTACGGTATTATTCGTCACTGTATAAGTCCGTCGTTTGGTTCTCTGTTCGTCTAATCAGTAGATTCCCCGTTTGTCTGTTTCCCCGTTTGTCCGCTGGTCATTGGGTACTGTTAGGTGCGACGGCGAGCGAAACGAGAAGGTGTTAGGATGGATTGCGCCCACACACCGCGCGAGCCGAGCGAGCATGTTATAGGCGATGCGGCTAGCAACCATCACTATTTTGATTGCCCTTTCCTTCTCTACGCCCACAATCATGCTAAACGTGGCCTTTAGGTCTTGTTACCTTAGGCTTTGTCTACTGATAAGTGATAAAGACGTGATTTATGTATGTATGTATAAGGACAGTACCTACTTGTGCCGCCGGCACAACCTTTTTGTATTGTTTTATGTTTTTATACTTTTTTATTATTTTAGAATGTTTCAATTTTAGAATTCTTCTTGTTTTTGTGTTAAGTGTCAGTCTGAATATAATGTGCAGCAAAGATAGTTGTTTCTTTTAATAATATTTACAGACTCAGTAAAGCCCTCAGCTTTAGTACTATTTTGACGACGGAATTTAAAAAAGTTTCCGCTATGGTTTAAATGGTTTAATGACACAGACTAACACACAAACTAACTAGAGGCCTAGATACGGAACAGCTGTTTATGCTTTACATGTTTACAAGAAACCATTCAACCCCTTTCGGCTCTTGTGCCAGTTTCCTATAAATATTCAAATATAAATACTCATATTTAACGTGGAGACCACGATACCGGGTCACCCCGGGTCCCGAACTGTCTGTTAATTTCCTTTGATAACAAACAGAACCTTGCCGCGGTCAGATGATTTGATCAAGTATCCGAGGTAATTTTGTTTATGTGACCGGTTGTGGCTCAATCGGGGATCGGAACCGGTTTGGAAATACCGGTTAATACCGGATAGACAGAGCCTTAGGTAATCGCTCGCTGTCGGATCCATACTAGAAGTGACAAAAATGACAGCTAATACCTAAAATTGAACTGGAATTGAATCGCATTGAGACGTTATGATAAGACCTCTGAATTTGAATAATCATTATCACTACATAGTATAAAACAAAGTCGCTTACTCTGTCCCTATATCCCTATGTATGCTTAAATCTTTAAAACTACACAACGGATTTTGATGCGGTTTTTTTAATAGATAGAGTGATTCAAGAGGAAGGTTTATATGTATAATACATGCATAATATACCGTGCGAAGCCGGGGCGGGTCGCTAGTATTTTATACGTTGAAATAATTCGCAGGCTGATGTATCGGCTGAATACTGCTTCCAGTTCTAATTAACATTTTGTACGTGTTCAAAGCAATAAACAGTTCTTTCATTCTTCATTTGAAATACACTGATAAAGCAGTAACTTAACCCTTTATTCATAAACGCTCTATAGGCTTCTGCTAACTTAGCAATCGTTAGTCCTTATCTGTCACTTTGACATTTACCTTTCACAGATAAGGACAAACGATTGCTAAGAGCAGAAGCCTATAGAGCGTTTATGAATAAAAGGGTTATTCTTTAACTAGTCATAAATTTATTAAATTTGGAAGGATTGGTTGGCTATTTTAATTATTATTTATGAATATGACTGTATAAGTTCTGTAGGTAAACCTGTCATACGCCGAACCTCCGCAATTTGTAATATCGCTTCCTAATGTAGAGAGTAATTCAATTTCGTACAAGCTCTCAAGATGGCCGCGGGGCTAGGCTAATGGAGGACGAGGATCGTTATAAACTAATAATATTCTTTACAAGCCTTGGAAATGAACATCCTGTTAGTAAAAAAAAGCAGGAAATAATTTTAGAAAGAAAGAAAGAAAGAAAGAAGAAAATACATTTATTTGACGCATAGGACAACAACAGCCCCAACTAAAAATAAACAAAAAAAAAAAAGGAAAAATAACAATTAGTGTGTCGCTGTCCAACGTCAAAAAGGTTGCGGCTCAGCATAATGCTGAGAAGAAATTAAATTGTAGTTACAAGCTTCGCCGATGGTAATTAATTATTGTCATCGGACCTGTAGGCTTATTACCTAACTCGCTCGCAATCGCCTTCGTGTTTATTTTGACAGTTCTTGTATGAATGTGACAGCTAGCTGATTCAGATGTCAATTGTCAGCCCATACGTGAACTGTCAAAATGAACACGATGGCGATTGCGAGCGAGTTAGGTAAAGCCTACAGTCTGAACATTATTGCAAATTAAAAATCAATCCTACAAATAAAAGTGAATAAAAATTATACTGCGAGATCTGGGGCCTTACCACGTCTTAATGCGATTCAATTCCGTTCCAGTTTAGGTTCGCTTGCTGTCAGATCCATACTAAAGTTACAGAGTCAGAATTGCATCGCATTAAGACGTCATGGTAAGGTCTTTGAAGCAACAATGCGTCTTCCCTCGTTTTGTAAGTGCAGAGCCTCTAGTGTCAGTTTTTGACACGAGAACGACGCGAAAGCGTTCGCATTATAAACGTGTCGTTTTTTTTTCTTTTATGGCAATATACACAATCAAGGAACATATCGATTAGTATGAGAGAATTAGCAGCAATACGGCATCTAAAATACGTAAAAGAACCTTTGCGGCGTATTTGCAAAATAAACTTTTGCCATGGCGGGTTAATGTTATGAGGATTTTTTTTCAAGTTCATTTTTTTTCTTAATTTAACGTAATAATGCGACCGCTTAAAAATTTTCAGCCAAGCCTCGTATTTCATTCCTTTGAAACTCAAGGCAGTCAGTGTAGGAAACGAGTAAGCTATTGAATTCATTCACCGACTATGACCCGTAACTAGTAATCAATCTTTTAATATTTAATCTTATTTGCTTTGCGCTACAATTTGTCATAATTTTGTTGCTGTTTACGTTATATTGTCGCTAACATAATTTATACAAGGCTTGTACCTCGGAGTGTACAGAAAGAAAGAAAGAAGACATTTACCTACTCTCTTTTGAAAAACACAATAACATACAGGACTATATATTTTTTTATATCTTATTAGCAACTTTCCTGTTTCATCGGGTTCCGCCTAAGGTTTTAATTTCCTGGATGTTATTCCATTTACTTAAAGCATTTTTGATTTTATGAAAGAGTTTTTTTGATTTCGTAGGTACCTTGAAAGTTAAAAAATTAACTAAAGGTCACTTTTTTCCTTAAGTCTACCTATCAAATGCCTTTTTCTCAAGCAAGCAAGCAGCAAGTCAAAATTATAATACTTAAGGCTCTTCTACCTGCTCTCGTCTTGAAACAAAAAAAATGAGGTCGTTTAAGGGATGAAAAGTAGAGAAACGTGAGAAATAAAATATATTAATTAGCAGCGAGCTTTGACAATACAAATTCAAAACCGAAGACAGGAAGCTTCTGCGGCTGCGCGACATAAAGTTTTTCTGCGCATCGCTAGGGGGCGTAGCGGCGCTGTTGCCACATCTCTCCCCTCCAGAGACCGTCTACGGGCGATAATAATGAGGCAGGTTCACTTGTCTGCCCGATCTAGTAAACCTTACGTGCTTCTCTGTCGCTTTCTTCTGCTCTGGTTGTAAACTTTGTTTAACCGCCGGCTTAGTAACAACTGCTGGGGTAGTGTCCGTTTCGAGCAGATAAGCTGGTTTTAATCGATCTATCGATACTGTGACTGTCTTGTCATGAACTTTAATTTTGAAAATCTTTTCACCTCGATCTAGCACTGCGTGTGGTCCCGTGTATGCAGGAGTTAGCGCGCCACGTAGAGCGTCTTCTCTTAAGAAAACATGAGTAGCTGATGCTAAATCCTTAAAAACAAATATCTTCCTCTGTCCATGTCTAGAAGTAGGTACAGGTTGAAGTTGCTGGGCAATGTTGCGCAATCGTGCGGTGAAATCGGTAATATCTGTAGTAGATTCTGTGCTGGGATGAAAGAGTTCTCCAGGTAACCTTAGTGTCTCTCCGTATACTAGCTCTGCCGATGAGGTTTGTAGATCTTCTTTAAACGCACTTCTAATACCGAGTAGGACTAGTGGTAAGGCTTCTGTCCAGTTATTTTGTGCGTGACAGACAATGGCGGCTTTCAGCTGCCTGTGGAATCTTTCAATAATCCCGTTACAGGCAGGATGATAAGAAGTAGTCCGTCGGTGTTGAAAACCTGTGATTTTCGACAAATGGTTAAAGAGCGCTGATTCGAATTGGGCTCCACGATCCGTTACTATGACTTCAGGACAGCCAAATCGGGATATCCAAATGGTAAGAAGCGATTTTGCTACTGTTTCGGCCGTAATGTCTATCATGGGAATAGCTTCAGGCCAGCGTGTAAACCGGTCAATGGCAGTAAGGCAGTAACGATAACCTTGAGATGGCGGCATCGGACCGATTATGTCGATATGCACGTGTGTGAATCTCGCCTTGGGTAAATTATAAGTTCCTAAAGGTGCATGCACGTGTCTAGTTACTGCGTGATCGAAAGGTACATTTTTTTATAAAGTCTCTTGCGGCGCATTCTTCTTGACAACGATGGTATTTCCGAATGCGCTGGTAGATTCAAAAAAGGACGTGTAAAACAGCCCTTGGCGGCCTATTAGCGAAATAAAGTTTTGAATTTTGAGTAATATGTTGTCATAAAAAAAAACAACTTAAACTGGTTATTTCCTCTACGCACGGTGTAAATTATCAATAACTCATGTTATCTCCAGCCAATACACCGCACCTTGATAATGAGACCGTCACTAAACAAAAATCCAACGTTTTGAGTTAATAACGCCATCTAGCTTGCAGAACTGTAAGACGTACAATACAAAAACTCTCGTCGTTTTAGTTCCAATAGGAGCCGTGGCAGCACTAGTGTCAGTTTAGGTTTGGGAGGGGATACGCTTGCAGGATATTGGTACACTGTCATTTTCTTTTTAGTGACAGCGATTTTGACCACATAACAACTGACTCTGTGAAGTTTAGCGTCATTTTTTGCTTAGTGACGTTATATGTTAAAATTGCTCGGTAAGTTGATTATATTTTATACGAAACAATGTCTTTAATGTAAAAGTGCCAGTGTAGTTGTAATAATCGTATGCGGTATTGACGTCAAATTTAATATAAAACCGTTACTTTTACGTTAGTGCCATGTTTCATTTATGTTTTACCCATTTAATATGAACTAAACTGACACAAATTTGTTTAGAGGCAGTAATGAATTGAACTTATCGTTATATTTGGTATATCACAGAAGTGATACAATGTTTTTTTTCGTTTACTGTCAAGATAAGTGTTAATTTTATAACGTTTTTTTACAGTTCAAGTGATACTATTAGCTTAGTGTCATAATATTATTAAAGTAGTTTGCTAGAATTGTAATAACAATTCATAAGACTAACACTTTATTTTTAATGCCGCATTAACAATGACTGAGTAACAAAAACCATATAAAAAAAGTTTTTGACGGGTGTAGTAATTGAGGTCATTGAAGTCATAATCATATATTTTTTTGAAATAATAGTAGTCTTTCTCTCTACAATTTCTACTGACGTTTTTAAATCCTACTATTAATAATATAAATGTGAAAGTTTGTGAGTATGTTTGGATGTTTGTTACTCTTTCACGCCGGAACGGCTGGACAGATCTAGATGAAATTTGGAACATAGATAGATTATAGTCTGGAATAACACATAAGCTACTTTTTATCCCGGAAAATTGCGTAATTCCTGCGGGATAGCGATAATCGAATTCTATGCAGACGAAGTTGCGGGCGACAGCTAGCATTAAATATTTATAAATATTAATGTTCGTTGTTTACAGTTCAAAATGCCACTACGTAACCCAAGATTACAGAATCTTAAAGCTTTCTTCTAGATCTTCCAGCTCGTCTACAGCTTCCAGCTCTTCTGGATCTTCCAACTCTGATTCTGAGTCACTTATTACAAACGAATATATTTCAGCACTAGACCAACTAGCCCAAAAGAGTCATAAACAAATAAAATTACAAAGAATTGTTCGAGCAAAAGGCCTGAGTTGCAGAAACTACTCATCTAAATTACCTCTAGCTGAACGAAAAAAAGGAAGATCTTCGCAGTCTCATAAGAAAAAACGTTATTCCATTCCATTATGCTTCATCTTTTTACAATAATATACTTGATCTATAAAGTAATGATAAAAAAGTTATGGCTAGTGCCAAATGAGAGTAAAAAGTATTTTTTTGTTTTTTTATTTTATTTTTCTGACTGAATTTATATAAGAACTAGTAGAAGCCTGATAAGTTAAGAATATTTTTTTAAGTCAGTTCTATAAGAACAAAGATCTCAGTTTTTGTGGCAATTCCGTACACCAAATGTGATTCTTAGAAGAAATAACCGTAGTACCTAATTATTTAAGGTGTTTTTTTTTAGGAAAACTTACAATTTATTAATATTCAACCCGTTGTCAAAAAATTATAAGCATTTGGTGTCGTTATTCATTTACTAGAATGTATTTTTATATTTATAATATCTAGTAATAGTGACACTTGGCATGAATTCATAAAAGAGTGACACTATTTTTCCAATAAAATTATAATTAATCCATTAATTAAATGAATATTTACCTTAATATTTTATCATAGCTAATCTAACCCATATATATATCAACATAATGGTCGTAGAAGTATCAGCTTCTACATTATATACAGTTTATTTACGATATAAGATGTCGTAAAATTTAAGCCCTTGCAGTCAAAAACAGTATTTTTTGTTTAATGACGATCTCATTATAAAGGCGCGCACGTCCCATTGCTGGGCACACGGCTCTTCGAATCCGTGGCTCGCACTTCTGAGTTTTCCGGAATTTGTTTGCGCAATAACATTTGAAATTTACCATGAGCTTTTCGGTGAAGGAAAACATAACTAATGTGTAAAATTAGACAGCCCGTATCACCTTGTACGGACTCTGAGTTCAAGTCAATCAGCAGTCCCGTGACCCGATCTCATTCAGCCTTCCAGCCGGCTGCTCTATGTCAACTGACCATGATAAGTCTACCCACTGAACCGTGCCTTTAACACGTTCGGTGCCGGAGACACTTTTGTGACTATTGTGACATGTTGTGCATGGGCGTGTTGTAAAAAAACATAAAATGTACCAACGGGGGGAAGGGAAATCAAAATAGTGATGGGTTGTTAGCCGCATCGCCTATAATATGATTCCTAAGACTTTCACCCATTCCCTCGATGGGCTTTTACCATCTGCGCGGGAAGAGAAGCAACTGGTAAATTCTATGTTTTTTCTTTACTCCCAGACCAGCATGGAAGAAAAATATATTATATAAAAACAGGTTATGGAGATAGTTTGAGACTCAGGGAAGGACGTAGGGTAGTTTTCCCGGAAAATTATACAGTTCCTCGCAGACTAATATCTAATAAGTCGCACATGTTTCACACAAATCTAAACAATCAGCGACACCAAATAAAAACACTTACGCGTCGTTACTCAGTAAGAGTCCACCCTCAAACCCACGAATGCGTCGTTCTGTTCAATATGCAAACCATTGGGCACAAAACGGACCAAAATACACAGCCTTTTACTATTTAACCTTACAACATAAAATAACACACAAGTTTGTTTTCCCACTGCCCGTGTCACGCGTCACATGACCACGGTAATTTCGGCCGGCATAGCGTGTAATAAGATGTTAGTGGAATCTGTCTACCCCGCAAGGGATAAAGACGTGATTTATGTATGTATGTATGTATGTATTAGTGGAATGGTGCCGGCGGTGAACGTGTTAATATCAGACTGCTAATAAACTAGGCTGTAAGTAAGTAGGTAAACGCTTTATTGTAAAAATAAAAAGAAACACGCACAATTCACAAAAAAATGACAAAATAAGGGGTCTCTACCAGTTAATCTTTGAGTAGATGAGAAGAGCATTAAACGAGGGACCGACAAAGTGTGAGTTTGAAATTTCAGATAGTGAAAGCCACAATAGAGCGTGCATATGTAAATAGAATAAACAAATCATGAAATAAACTACTAAATATCATTACACACATGCATACCTACATACAATATACAATAAGAGTACACACATGCAATATCTAAGGGGATGGTGTGAGACACATCTTTCTCAAGCCCTCCCTGAACGACGCCACGGAGGCAGACTGCCTGATGGAGGTCGGTAACCGTACAGCGTAGCAGAGTGAACTGTGAAGGATTTGGAGTAAGTTTTGGAAATGGCCGTAACGTGTCTTTGTAAAAAGTTTTGGAAAAAGGTCAGGTCAGGAGTACCCGAAACCGACGAGCATGTATGAAGAGATTGATGACTGTGGATGAAGCGAAAGAAATATGTCAGGATCGTAGCAAGTGGAACAAAGTAGTCTCTGCCTACCCCTATGGGAAAGAGGCGTGACGGTATGTATGTATGTATGTATGTGTCTTTGTAAAATGCATTACGATCAACTTTACAATACAATACAATACAAATACTCTTTATTGAACACCACAAATCAGTACAAAACAATACAGAATCAAAGAACAAAGTAGACAATAGGCGGTCTTATCGCTTTAGTTTGCGCGCCAATTTTCTTTCTGTTAATAAAAATATTACTAGACATTAAAACAATGTGAAACTCTAAATTTCGTAAATTGAACATTTCTGCCGTCACGTCCAAAACAAACAAAATAATTTGGAAATCCATTCCAATAATTAATTTTACTCCCGGAAAATCGAGTTACGAGCTCCGTTGGAGCATGAAGAAGCAAATTGCCCCGGCCGGAGCTTCGGTGACGCCTTCAAATCGAAAATTGACGATAATTTGTACCCTTCGCGGAACAAAGACGTATGTCATACTAAATCATTAGGACTTACGTTTTTATTTCACGAAGGGTTTAAAAAAAAATACTCGCTTGAGTTCTGCTGTTTGCAAATGCTACTAATATTTTAAAAGAGAAATACGAGGTTGTATGTATGTATGGATGTTACTCTTTCACGTCGAATCGACGAAAAATGGATGAAATTTGGCACAGAGATTGCTATTCAGAGTCTAATGTTATGCTGAATGAAGTACAGATGTTAATCATTTGTTATCGATATCAATCATAATAATATATCTTACAAATTTTAATTATTGTATTTTGAATTCTATTGAGTGAATCAATAGCTCCTACCTTACATTAATCCGAAATTACAAGATAAAAGATCTTGGTTCTTCCCCGTCGATATCCTCTAAGTAATATTCTGCTTGAGTTGAGCCAACCAGTCTGAGTACGATCAAAACATATGTCGTCTATATTTATGCACCGACACCGTATCATGCAATAAAAATAAATCCCAAACTACTCGACGTAACGTAGTCTGAAGCTCAAATCTAGTTTACCAGTGATCCTAAATTCCGCAAATATCTTTTCTAGCCGCGTCCCGTCAATTTGACGCGAGTTAGACGCAAAACCTCCTGTTAGAGCAGATGTACGCACAAAAACAGGCTTCTGGCTGAAGTCGCAAAAACAACTTTTTCATAGGATCCTGTTTCATCAAACAAAATGCGGGCGGGCTGAGAGCCTGCTCAGGATTTTGCTTAAGTCATCTGATCATATAATAATTTAATACTATTTATTGATAACTAGCGACCCGCCCCTGCTTCGCACGGTATATTATGCATATATTATACATATAAACGTCTTGAATCACTCTATCTATTAAAAAAACCGCATCAAAATCCATTCCGTAGTTTTAAAGACTTAAGCATACATAGGGATATAGGGACAGAGAAAGCGACTTTGTTTTATACTATGTAGTGATTGTGATAGTGATAGTGATGATGACTTGATTATGTGAGCATAATTTTAGGAACTGATATTAGAAGCACACTCGTTGCGTATATTTTATCCAAGACTATTAAAAAAAATACATAGATAAATTAAGTCTTTATCCCGAGCCTAAGGTAACAAAACCTAAAGGCCACGCTTACCAAACAAAATACAGAGACAAATTATATTATTACGACCAGATAATGAACTAGGTTTTATTCGTTTATGACAACTGTACAACGTTTTCAAATGCAACCCTTGTATCAAGGACACATTTTTAAATATTTCATCAAACATTGTTGGTTAAATAAATAATACGAATATTTCAAAGATTCTTGTATGACGATACTGTATAGGTAAGCTAAGTTCGTAAAGCAAAACGGCGGCACCCCGATAGAGGGTTATATTATATGAAGCATTGGGCCACTTTGCACACACCATAGCTTAAATATCGTTTTAGCTACTCAATATTTATAATGTCACTGCACTGGAAAGAGACCTTTCTAACTTAATTAACGATGCAACTGAATTCGAACGCATATTTTGAAACAATCAAAACAAAGGGCATACCATCAGGTAACTTCGCCTGAGTTGCTATTCTCTTGTATAAAATGGACAATTCGTCCAGCCATGTCAACGCAAAAGAGTACCACAAACATAATACAGTCACAAACATTCGCATTCGTAATATTAGTTGGACTAAGTGAAATCTCAACGTGCTCCTGAACTACACGACGCCCTCAGCGCTCGTTGCTTCTTCGGACCGTTTTTTACGGAACTAACATTCCTATAAACCGTTATTAGGCAGCTGACGCTTCCCTATTTAGTGTTGTTTCTGCCAAATATTTACCGATTGCCACTCGGGGAAAAGAGGGCGCACCAGGGGAATTTTATATTGCCTTTCCGATCTCGGCTGTAGTCAGTTTTATATATGATGCTCCAGTTTCATCTATTGCCTATAAATGTTTTATTGCTTGAATTGTTTTCCTATAAAGATATGATTGTAGTGGGGAATACTTTATTTTTACTCAAGCATGTTGTGGACGATTGAGTCGTCCGAAAAATGAGGAAGTACTTGAGATAATAATAATACGTTGTAAGAGTTCAACGTAAAAGTATAACAATTCTGTGCCACTTCTATTTTTATTGGAGACAATTTGTGCTAGCCATGAGCTAGCGATCAAACCATTGTATCAAGTGTTAATTTTTATTTGAAATGCCGTCGTGTTAAGTATTAATTGACGAATACCTAAATAGTATTTTTTGTTTAAACTTCCCTATTTTACTCCGAGTTAGATAGGTTCTTCCATGTTTTTCCATGCTGGTCTGGGAGGAGAGAAAAAACATAGGATGTACCAGTTGCTTCTCGTTCAGCGTTAAGTTAGGATGTGCTAACTTTTAAAAGTTTCGGTATTCGTAATAGTTTCGTTAACCAAGGCGAAGACTTGCTTTATAGACTTGTTATATTTTACGAAACGAGCTTCCATGCTGGTCTGGAAGCAAAGAAAAATCATAGAATGTACCAGTTGCTTCTCTACCCGCGCAGATGGTAAAAGCCCATCGAGGGAAGGGGCGAAAATATTAGGAATCATGTTATAGGCGATGCGGCTAGCAACCCATCTCTATTTTGATTCCATCTTCCACATATAAGCCCACAATCATGCTTAACGTGGCCTTTAAGTATTGTTACCTTTGGCTCTGTCTACCCCGTAAGGGATAAAGAGGTGACATATGTATGTATGTATGTATTAGATTAGTAGGTACTCAACGTTAAGTTAAGATTATTGTATTTGGGTATTTTCTAATCATCCGTTTATAGCGTTGTCCCACAAGTTTGCATTTGTTCCAGTATATAGAAAAAAACCTTTCTTGTTTTCAGATCTAACACAAAGTCAAATGCTATGTCGGGGCGTGTCCACACACAAAGTATGCGGGCTTCGTGCGCAAGCGCCTCGCATCTCGTTCACCAGCAAAGAAGAGGGGGAAATGCACGAACTGCGGCGGAAATCCGCGAGCAGCCGGCTCGGGAGCTCACCGCGATCGAGCATCGCGAGCGAGGAGAGGACTGACGGGATTGTGCTCAGGTAAGAGACAGTAGCATACGGAAGGAGGGAGATAGCGTGGAGGAGGCGGAGATGCACGAACTGTGGCGGAAATCGCGAGCAGCCGGCTCGGGAGCTCGCCGCGATCGAGTATCGCGAGCGAGGAGAGGACTGACGGGATTGTGCTCAGGTAAGAGACAGTAGCATACGAAAGGAGGGAGATAGCGTGGAAGAGGCGGAGATGCACGAACTGCGGCGGAAATCGCGGGCAGCCGACTCGGGAGTTCGGCGCGGTCGAGTATCGTTGACCGATGGCTAAGAGACCGACAGGAGGGAAGGGGGGTCTTTGACCATTACCGTACGTTTGCCGACATTTTGTCACAAGATTTTTTAATTATATTCATATTTTTAATGTTACTTTGACATTAGCGAACTTGTCATCGCTATAACGACTTGATACGCCACAAATAAGAAGAAGAGACCGCACAACGGGCATGTGGAAGTACCGAGTTTGTATGGACAACGGCATTCGCGCATAGTCTGGTGTTTTTGCACGACAAAGCCTCGAAACAAGCTTGGTCGTGCGTTTGTCGTCCATTTGCTAGACTCCTTCCCGCGAGCTCCTTCCAGTTATTTTGGTGCTATAATTTATGTAGATAAACGAACGTGACTTATAGTCGATGGCTAAAGCACTTATACATATCTTAACGGCAAAGGCGGCACCTAAATTCGTAACGAAGGAAATAGCTACTTTAATGACACGGCAGAGGGCGTTGGCATGAAGGTGATTGATACGACTTGAGCGATTGCTGGCAGGCCACGATTACTGATGCTTTTATGTAGGTATGTACGAGTACATACATGTTATGCAAATAAAGAGAGGTCTTAATAACAAAACTGTTCCCTAAAAATTCGTTTTTAGCTTTTTGTAGAAAGTTACATTATGCATCAATTTAATTAAATACAAACCTAAAACTAAAGTTTTCAATCAGTGCGTCCTACCCGTCATGACCTACGGAGCTGAGACGTGGACACTCACGGTAGGGTTGGTCCACCAGTTCAAAGTCGCTCAGCGAGCTATGGAAAGAGCTATGCTCGGAGTCTCTCTGAAGGACAGGATTCGTAACGAATACATCCGACAGAGAACCAAAGTTACCGACATAGCTCAAAGAATTAGCAAGCTGAAGTGGCAGTGGGCCGGCCATATGTCGCGAAGAACCGACAACCGCTGGGGTAAACGTGTTCTTGAGTGGAGACCGCGACTTGGCAAACGTAGTGTAGGACGCCCTCCGGCCAGGTGGGATGACGATCTGCGAAAGACTGCAGGCAGATGCTGGATGCGTCAAGCTAAAGACAGGGCGCTATGGCGCTCATTAGGGGAGGCCTATGTCCAGCAGTGGACTAACATAGGCTGATGATGATGATGATGAATACAAACCACGTTTCAAGTTACTGCGACGGCAAAAAACGGCCGTTCGGCAGTTCTGTACACTACTACATACAGCGGGTCATTTACTTAAATTTTTCCCCTATAATGCCTTTTGAGACGCTCGGTATGCAAGCTTCCATTTGTGATGTAAACAAGGAGTAAGGAGGGTATTTCCAAAACTCCCACGGGATAGTAAATAATATAATACAAACACATCTAGTGTCAAGCGGGATTGAGCGTAGGAAATGCTAGCTACATTCCGTAGACCTTCTACGGCGTAGCGCTCTACGTAGCTACAGCGTTGCTACGAATGGGAACAACTATTTTTAGCTCGGCATCGTCAGGTGTGCTTTGGGAATAGGAATACTCCATTTTTTTGGTACATTGTTCCACTTTCTATTATTTTGGTAAAAGCAAAATGATGTCGCTGTAATGTTGTTAGCGTTTGTTTTGGTTTACAAGGTCTTGAAGTAGAGTTGCTGAGGGGGAATAAAGTGATGCATTCTAGCTCTAGGGAATAAAGTGATATTTATGGTAGTTTTTGAGAGGTTTTGTTTTGATAGCGGACATCAGAAATGCTTCCTTATTTGTTTTTTTAACCTGCCATGCTGTTCCCGTCGTCTGCTTTTTGGTCTGCATTTGCATCGATATCCGTCTTCTTGAAAAAAAAATGGCTTTTGTAATCCATCTGCGCTTGCCTCAAGTTACAAATTGCTCGTATGCAAATAAAGTTTTTTAATAAATTTCATAATCCGACCTTGTTAATAATGCTATTGGAACGGCCGAGCCCCATGGAACGGTTCTAAAAAGTTTGGACCCAATTTAGAAATTCATTTGCGGCTCAATGCGCTGATCATTTATTCAGCCACGGGGTTGCCATGTGACGCCTTTCTGAGTAAGGAATTTTAAAAGCTGGCTGCAGGCTTTTAAGCCTGAGTTACGGTGGCGTGTTGAAAATGCTTTTAGTGACGGAATTATCGAATGAGAAGAGCGCGTTGGCTGGCGATCTGGGCTACACTGAAATTCGATTTTCGAAATTATCTCACCGTCCCTTTCACTCTCAAAGTAATCACTATTAATATAAGCGGTTTGTCACGAATCGAATTTGGGATTAGGTCTGAGCTTCTAATGCAAGTTTTTACACAAAAAGACGTCTCGAACGTTTCACGTAAACGTGTCAATTACTATGTAAACATTGGCAGCGCCACTTGCAGATCGAAATGGCAACTGTTCTGAGTATTTGTCATATTAGGGGGCAACATGGACACCTGATGGAAAGCAATCACCGCCGTACATAGGCACTCGTAACATAGCAGTTAAGAGTGCGTTGCCGACTCTTAAAAAGAGAAGAGAGAAAAACAGGGAAAAGTAAACGTGTTTTTTTCACAATTTCGTCAACAGTAACGTGTCTCTTATATAATCTACTATTACTTCACTCTAATGCTAAATGAAATGATGTATAACCCATCGAAATCTCGCGCTCATATTATATGAAATAATAAAGCTTTTTTCTACCTCGCGTTTACGAATACCTGAAAATACTGTAAGTATATACTTTGCTCATATTAAAGTAACTTAGAAGGGAGCAACTTTACTCGTGATCGCGTCGTAACTAACAAACAGCAGCTGTTCCCGATTTAGTAGCATCCCTAACACACGGCGCCGACTTTCTTGCGGCGTAACTTTTATAATTTTTTCTATGCATACTCTTTATTTAGTGATTTTAAGGATTATACTGATTATGACAAAAAACTTAAAAAACTTGTGTATGTGCACGTGAATGTAATCTCTCAAGCATTACGAACAGACAAATTGTTACCTTAGGCTCTGTCTACCCCGTAAGGGATAAAGACGTGATTTGTGTATGTGTATGTATGACTGATGTGTGTGTATGAAAGAGGGGTGTTATAAGTATGACGTCGATGTCTGTGTGTGTGTGTGTCTGTCTGTGTGGCATTAGAGGAGACCTTGTATACCTACGAATACCTACTAATGATGATAAAGCCATTTGCAAATCATAACCCTGCTTTGGGTTTGCCGTAGTCGGGTAAGAAACGGGCACCCAAAACTTTCATGCCACAAAGAACTGCAGCAGTTATTCCAGCCGAGGATGCCACACTCGATATGTTTTTTTTTATTGTTTGTAACTTTTATTAAATAATTGAGAAAGAAAATTGTATAGGTGAAAAACTTAAGCCACTAAGGCCACGTATAGCATTGTGGGCTCTTTTGCGTCCGGGGTTAAAAATGCCCCGGATTGTTTTTTCAGTAATTTTTGGTGGGACTGTACGATTCGCATAAATGCCCTATTTTGGCACGCACAAAAAACTTCTTATAGAAGAATATTATATATTTATATCAGTCTTGTAACTTTTGCGGGTAAAGAGGAAACGATTTTTATACGATTCTGTTAGCGGATAATAGAGTGTAATGTGCCATTTTCTGCCCGCGCACGTTCGTACGTAAATACCCTGAGGGTGCAAAACGTGATCTTTATGATTCAGCTTCGACTACGTGTATTGGAACATATTTTTGCAAAAACATAATACATTTGACTGTTTTATGATCTGAGGTTTAGATTTAGGTAACATGATTTACGCAACTTAAGCGAAATTTATATCAATACTCAATACTAGCTTTTGCCCGCGATTTCGCTCGCGTTAAGAAATATAGTATGCATGCAAAGTCTCAGCCCGTTCGGTTTAAAATTGACAGTTTCATACAAACTTTCATCCCCTATTTTATCCCCTTGGGGGTAGAATTGATCAAAATCCTTTCTTAGCGGATCCCTCCGTCATAACATCTACCTGCATGCCAAATTTCAGCCCGATCCGTCCAGTGGTTTGGGCTGTGCGTTGATAGATCACTATGTCAGTCAGTCAGTCAGTCAGTCACCTTTGAGTTATCTATATTTAGATATTACTCTAAGTGGCTCCAAATTTGGTCCGGTCTCAGACACCAAAATTACCTACATTGCATACATGTGAGGCCCAATTTTTTTGGCACTGAGTGTACTTTTGACATGGCTAAAACATGATCCATTTGAACACATCCGTTGAAACATGATTCTTCCATGCTGGTCTGAGAGAAAAGAAAAAACACAGAATGTACCAGTTGCTTCTCTACTCGCGCAGATCGTAAAAGCCCATCGAGGGAATGGGCAAAAATCATAGGAATCATGTTACAGGTGATGAGGCTAGCAACCCATCACTATTTTGATTTCCCTTTCCACCTATACGCCCTTAATCACGCTAATCGTGGCCTTAAGGTTCTGTTACCTTATGCTCTGTCTACCCCGTAAGGGATAAAGATGTGATTTGTGTATGTGTATTTATGTATAATCATACTTAGTGGTTCCAAATTTGGCCCGGTCTCAAACACCAAAATTACCTGTATTACATACATACATACATACATATCTACGAGGGCCAAATTTTTTGCCCTCGCTACGATTGTTCTGTCAAAAATTAAAAAATGAATCGACAAAAAACCCAGATTCTGAGGGATATCATTATCCGTTAGCTAAGAGCCCGACAGGGAGGGGTCTTTTGTTCGTGTTCTACCATACTTGCCGACATTTTTGTCACAAGAATTTTGAATACTGCATTTATTACTTTGACATTGACGAAATCATCGCATCGATCGCCGGGGCCATATTAGAAAAAGAAGACAAAAAAACCATGTTAGCGAACTTGTTCACAAAAATTTACGAAGATTGGTTGAAAAATGCATGTGTCTTAACGCGATTCAATTATCCAAATCAGGTAGACCTACTGCTAAATCAGTCATGGTTGCCTGATAGAGATCGCTCTGTAGCGATAAGGCCGCCTATTGTTACCTTGTAATATTCTGTATACCTTTTTTCTGTTTTGGTTGTTTTAAGTGGTGTTCAATAAAGAGTTATTGTATTGTACATACACACATACACAAATCACGTCTTTATCCCTTACGGGGTAGATAGAGCCTAAGGTAAAAAGACCTACAGGCCACGTTTAGCAAGACACTGACGGCGTAGAGGTGGAAAGTGGAATCAAAATAGTGAGGGGTTGTATTGTATCGTATTGTAAATCAGTAGATCTGGCATCACTGTATTAGAGGCCCTGAAACGGAGACACTTTGTCACGCCCGCCCCTTTAAAAAAATAAATTTGTGTGTGCTTTTTATAGATTAACAGTCATAAAATATTCATTTACTTTTGTTAGTAGTTCAAATTTAGGAGCATAATTTAGGATCTCTTGGGTAATGAATAATTTATGTAATAGCCCCAACGGTTCACATAAATTTTCATTTCCCACGCAAATTATGCATTGGTTATTATTATAGCCTCCTTAATTTGCTTGGTGTTCTAATTTCTCAAGCATAAGTAAAAGTAAATGTGTGCTTAGTTGGTTTGGTCACGTAGAGCGGATGGTTGAAAGTAGACTAACAAAACAGATCTATATGGGGAGTGTGAATGGCGTTGGGAGGGGAAGGCCTAGATGGAAGTTCCGAGACCAAATAGGAGACGTTTTGGTAAAACGTCAGGTCAGGAGTACCCGAAACCGACGAGCATGACTATATGGAGAGATTGGTGAATGTGGATGAAGCGAAAGTATGGTAGGATCGTAGCAATTGGAACAAAGTAGTCTGCCTACCCCTGTGGGAAAGAGGCGTGACGGTATGTATGTATAAGTAAATAATATGTGTGGGCTTCTTGATTTTAAAGCAGTTGGTGTTGTTTATTAAACAGCTATAGTTCTCTTCGTTGAATTCTTGGAGAAATTACCAATAGAGAGGAACTAGGAAGAATTAAACATGCACTAAGTACAGTGAATGAAACTGAATCGCGTACGGCTGTGGCGTACCTTTTCACTGTAATTGTCTATCGACTTAACATATACTTACATACATACATACATAAATCACGTCTTTATCCCTTACGGGGTAGACAGAGCCCAAGGTGACAAGACCTAAAGACCACGTTTAGCATGATTGTGGGCGTATGGATTGAAAGGGGAATCAAAACAGTATATAAACATGATCCCTAACATTTTCGCCCAATCCCTCGATGGGCTTTTACCATTTGCGCGGGAAGAGAAGCAACTGGTACATTCTATGCTTTTTCTTTGCTCCCAGACCAGCATGGAAGAAACATATACTTGCCAAAGAAATTATTGTTAAATCGTCTAAGAAAAGATTTAATCGGATAATCAAACCGTAAATAGAAATAACAAACGATTATTTGGAAAAAATGCATTACATCGGTTTGGACAAGACCTAATACTTTTCAAATTATTAGACCTTTTTTTATCAAATATGGCTAAGAACGCAAGGAAACTGGCTTTCGATGAAAAATCTCATCGATATCGGTCCATCCGCTTGAGAGCTACAATGTCTTACACACAGAAATCGATGGCAATCTTATAACACCCCTCTATTTGCGTCGCGGTTTAAAAATATCGTTTATCAGGCCTTCTTGTATTCAAATTGTCACTATAAGGCCCGACGTCTTCCGGCGTGTTTGTCTCTGGGCCTTATTACTGCTAACGATTTTCCGGTGCTTCGCGGTCAATAAGTTCCTGTCTGTCATTAAATAATTCAAGACACGATCCTTTTGGCGTGGTGCAAGTCACAAGAATAATATAAAACCTGGTCTATTTAAGTATAGATGAGTTAGCCAGTTATTTTGAAGAAAAAAGAGCAGAAAAGTTTGACAGTTTGTTTAAAGAGAACTGGTGATTGCCGGCTAATATTTTATTTGTTATCTTGTCAACTGATGTACTTTTGTGTACCGTGACCGGTAGGTTATTAACTCAAATTAAAAAAAAAACATTGACCTATATTAGCTTAAGGGAATTCTATAATTTATTGTTAGACTAGCTGTTGCCCGCGCAGAATTCGATTACTTATATCTATCCCGTGAGAACTATGCTGTCTGGGATAAACACTATCCTATGTCCGTCCCTGGGACTGAAACTAACTGTATACCAAATTTCAACTGATAGTAATAAGTAAATAATAATACACATAGTGTATTGATTCACATTGTATGGCATGACACCATCATGTACAATACAACTTATGGCTAATAAATAAATAATAATAAAAAATCTCCTTTAAATTGCGCCACAAAATCCACCCTAGGGATTGACCAATATTGATTCCAGTGGGAATTACTCGAGTCTGGAATTATACTGAATCATTCAATCAGGGGGTCTATTCTGACTAATTTGCGCCCAATTCATTGCGAAGCCAATTGCGACGCTACGTTGCTTGTAATAAAGTTGCTGATACAGCGCACCATTCAAAAGACGAAATGTAGCCTGTTATTTTGTGTCACGCAAAGGAAAAACAGTTTTCGAAGTTTGTAAAGTCACTAATGTTAGTCAGGGATAGTAAGGCATTTTAAAGTGGAGAGACACGTACACAAAAGGACGAAACAAATAAAGAGTTAATCTAATAATTGAAGACATGTCATGACTAGATGTCACTCTGACGTTAGACATTTGTGGGGATGAAGTCGCGGGCAAAAGCTAGACTAAGAAATGCTTTTTGGCAATTCCTCTGGAATTTTTGTCAGCATTCAATAAATAGTACATTGTTGTAGAGGCTGGAAAGTGAGCAATAGATGGACGAGGGAGTTCGAGGGCCGAGCCGCAGGTGAGGCCCTCGAAGAGAGACGAGTCCATCTATTGCACTTTTGGCCGAGACATTACATAGTGCTTTTCACGACTACTTCGAGGAAATAAAAAACATGAACGTAAATACAACAGTAAAGTTTCACTCTCCCGCCAAATTTTACTTTAAAGAAAAAAAAAACGAGAGCGCTCTAGTGGCCAGTCACGCAAAGGCTTTTTTTGTTATGTTATTTTATTAAGCAAAGCGCTTCGAAGTGCTTATTAAACACACCCATAGTCGCGTATAGTTTTAATATGACGTGAAAAGGACGGACTGACGACTCTGACTTTAAAACAGGACTTAAACATTAAAGACAAAACAATTTACATCAGGCGTGGCTGTATGGACGTAGTTTCCTTTGCCTCTCCCTGATGGGATAAACCTTGAAAAAATTGAATATGAAGCACACAACGTGTTCTGAATGGTCGATTTTGGGTAATAGCATCGCAAATTGTGTTCTGATTGGTGGAATCAGGGATCAGCATGCCGATGTGATTGGATGACTTGGTCTTTGAAACTGTCCAACAATGTTATTGTTGGCCTGTTTGAATTCATAGTTGGCCTGTTCATTCAACCTACAACTATACTTTGTTTTGGGGCCCCATTACTGACCATCTTTTGCCACATTTCCGAGCAGTGGCGTGAAAAAATACATTTTTGACCGCCAGATCGAGCCTCTAGTGTAAGTTTTCACACGAACAAACGTCTCGAACGCGTTCACGTAAACGCTTCGATCAACAATACCTAGATTCACGGTCCCATACAAAATCAAAGCGAAAAAGTGGTCGTGTTGCTTATGCTTATAGCTATATCTGTTTTAGCTTCTTTATTAACGTAAAATAAACCTTAAGTCTAAGCAATAAAGATCCAAATAATTATAATTGTATATAATACTTACGACGTTTCGTCACAAGACGAGCGAAAGCGTTCGATAAACAAAAGAACTACCTTCGTTTCAAAAAGATGTCATTCTATTTGAGGAACAGGGTAATAATGGAGTCGCAATTAAGTATATAACTCAGAATCTTTTTTATTTGACAGATATTTACAAATACAAATATTAACATGAATTTTAATAATCCCATCTACGTTCTACTGCTGAGCACAGGCTTCCTTTAACAACGAGAGGGATTGGGCCATAGTTCCCACGCAGGCCCAGCCAGGCAACAGCCGTAGTAGCCTAGTTGTTCGACCTACCGCCTCTCAAGCAGAAAGTCGTGGTTTCAAACCAGGCCTCGCACCTCCTGAGTTGGAGTTGTTGAGTTGGAGAAAAGTATAAAAATTGTACAAAGAGACAACATAAACGTTTTACCCGATTTGACATCGTCGATTCTGTTATTGCCGCTGCTTGCACTTTCAATTGTTTGACGTGAATCTGCAATTAACGGCAATATTATAAATATTGTACGGCTTGAACTTTTCTTGAAGCTTTACGTCTTCTTTAATAAGTGATAGCTCCTCTGTTCCATCTCACTATACTTCATCCTATATTATTTTAAACATTTCTATGTAACTATACCTACAATTTGGGAATCGCCTTTTTCTGTAATCTACGCCTTTGGCTATTTCCAGTTATGTCGAATTTGTCAAAATGAATCGAATATATAGCAGATTTTTTGTAAGGCCTGTAAAGTTATTCTTCTCTTTCTCTCGCGACAATAGTTATCCATTCCGCAGAGCAAAAAGGATCACTAGAAAATCTACAAAAAAATACAATATAATTATATTGTATATTGTATAAAACGTCAACTACTCCTTGAATTTCTTGTTCTAAAACCACCGATTATTGCCAAGATGGTGGGCCAACATTGGCCAAACAATAAATTATTGATTTTAAAAATGTAAACTGCAAATTTTTACGTACTTTATGAAATACTGACTTGTACTTACTTAAAGAAAGATATTCCTTCCGAAACCTTTGTGTTTCGGTGGCTGTTTTTGCAATTTTTGAACGCACATTGTGGCATTTTGACACGTCCTCACGTTGGCCGAGGTTGGCGCATACTGTCAGAAATAAGGCCACAAATTTATTTTGTGCTCTTATTTCTCGGAGCCGTTTTCAGAGCTATCACCGTGAATCTAGTTGTATTGTTGATCGAAGCGTAAACGTCTCAATTACTATGGAACAATTGGCAGCGCCATTAGCGGATCGAAACGGCAACAAGCTGTTCCCATAGTATTTGACATTTTAAAGCAAACGCGTTCGAGACGTTTTCTGTGAGTCAAAACTTACACTAAGCATACAGTATGCTTAGTGTAAGTTTTCAGTCCCAAAATACGTCTCGCACGCGTTTGCGTTAAAATAGCAATTACTATGAAAACGTGAACAGCGCCACCAGCGGAAAGTTTGCACAACAAAGACTGCGAGTATAAGTTTTCGTGAACGCGCTCACCGTCGAATACGTTAACGCGGAACTCATCGAGCGCGTTTGCCGTACGGTCTATGTTAAGTTCCAATCAGTGTTGCCAATTCTAAAGCAATTACCGTGATTTCATAATTAGAAATAAGAAACGTTTTGTACGGGACAATGCTCTCGTACACACTTTAGATGATAATTGATACTGATAGAAGTGATACACTGCAGATTTTACTGTACTGATGATTTATTTGATAACTAAGTAAATGATACACCGGTGCACTCTGCGGGCGTTGAGCGTGCACTGCTTAATACTAATAACATTGTTAAATAATACAACTTAACGTAAAATGCTGACATGTGGAATGTGCGGTTTGCATAGACCGTACACGTTTATTGTTTAAGACATTGGTACTAACTTTAATTTCAGTTATTATAATTATTATTACTATTTTATGTATGTTTAAAACTGTGTTATTTTTATTTATAACGTATTATGCTAAACAAAAAAATAAATCTAAATGTAAACCAATAATTGGGATAAAATTACTTGCTTGCTTACCATCACGTGACTCACTTACTCGTTTGCCTTCCTTGTCGTATAAAAAAATATTTTTTATGAGTTAACAGATATTTTATTATTGTAGTATATTAATTTATATTTGTAATAATAATAATCATCATCTTCCAGCCTATATACGGCCCACTGCCGGGCACAGGCGCTCAGGCCTCTCAGAATGAGAGGAATTTTGCTATAGGATAGGGCCCAGTGCGGATTGAAAACTCACGATATTTTACTAAACCGAAAAGCCCTGTTATTCCGAATTCGCTACAATTTTTCAGTACACGTTGTCGTCACTGTTTTTGTTTATAGATAAAATCACGTAATTCGGCGTGCCTCTTGGCATAGGCCTCCTCCATTTATTGAAGAGCTTGGGCTATAGTTCCCACGAGGGCCCAGTGTGGATTGGGAACTTCACACACACTATTGAATTTCTTCGCAGATGTGTGCAAGGTTTCCTCAGGATGTTTTCTTCACCGGAAAAATCATGGCAAATTTCAAATGTAATTTTGCACATAAATTCCGAAAAGCTTAGAGGTGCGAGCTCAGAATTCCAACTCACGACTCTCTGTTTGAGAGGCCACAGGTCAAACTATTAGACTATCACGGCATTTTTGTTAATAATTTATATTCATTCTTACTAAATTCTAATAAGTAATTCTAACAAAAATATCATTTAAATTATAAAAGCACATGTGCTGTGGTTTTTTAAACTTTTTTTTTAATTTAGTCTACTAGGTACTGCAAATCGTAATGTTTCTAGTTCAACCAAAAAAAAAACTAACAGATTGGCTGATAACTTCCGCTATAAACACTTGACTTATGTTCTTATTATTCATCAGAAATACTTATATTTGTGACAAGCATGCTTTTATACATACATACACAAATCAAGTCTTTATCCCTTACAGCAGGGGTTCCCAAACTTATTCATTACGCGCCCCCTCTCTAAAAAGATAAAACTCTGTGCTCCCCCTATTTCAGCCGTAGGCTGTTAGGCATAAACACAAGGATTTTGTTAATAAGGTTCTATAAGGTCCTGTATCGTAGCCCATGCCCCCCTTTGCAGGTCACTGCGCCCCCCTAGGGGGGCGCGCCCCCCACTTTGAAAATCACTGCCTTACAGGATAGATAGAGCCTAAGGTTGTAGACCTACGACGCTGTGGACGTACCTATAGGTGGAAAGCGGAACCATAAAAGTGATGGGTTGCTAGCCCCATCGCCTATAACATGATTCCTATGATTTTCGCTCATTCCGTCGATGGACTTTTACCATCTGCGCGGGAAGGAAGCAACTGTTACATTCTATGTTTTCTCTTTGCTGCCAAATCAGCATGGATGTTTTTATACAATATATTTTTTGTTGAGTAAATAAATAAATCCTACTATCCTACTAATATTATAAATGTGAAAGTTTGGTAGTATGTTTGGATGTTTGTTACTCTTTCACGCCAGAACGGCTGGACAGATCTGGACGAAATTTGGAACATAGATAGATTATAGTCTGGAATAACACATAGGCTACTTTTTATCCCGGAAAATTGCGTAATTCCTGCGGGATAGCGATAAACGAATTCTATGCAGACGAAGTTGCGGGCAACAGCTAGTCTAATATAAATCTATACTGAGCCAGTAGTAATTAAAAGCTATTAGTAGGTAAGCGATAATGTACACCGTAATATTGGAACTTTAAATCTTTCAAGAAAGATCTTCATTGAACTCGGCAATTGAAAGATGGGCGCTGGCAACACTATTGATATCTTTGAAGTTTTGACGTTTGACGTTTGACTTTTTCCTAAATTTGAATTGAATTGAAATTATTATTTGTTGTACTTATTAAAGTGAGAATTGTTTTGTTGTACTTGGAAAAATAGTACAATAAAAGGAAGCATAACAAACAGAATAAAGATGACGATCGTTCAGAGTTGAACATACGAATTAAGAAGAACTGGCTAGGCTGCATCGTTGCAGAACTAACCTCAAAGAAAAGGTTTGTGTGTTGGCCTGATGCCTTATTTTCTTTAAAACAACAGAACTTGGTCTAACATATTTTACATACATACGCACATAAATCACGTCTATACATCTATCAATATCTTTTCTTTACAAACAACTCAAAAAACGTATGAGTTGCATATTAATGAACATTTCCGAGAATGGCTGCAAGTTGTACAAAAGAGATTTTCATTGAACTAATTATTTTATGGATTTTGTTTCAGATTATTTTAGACATTCAGATGTTCATCGAATCGTTCAGATCGAAGTTGGCATAAAAAATTGCAATAACATTTCATAACTATGACTGAGGCCCATTCTATATTCATCAGGTGGAGAGTTGAGAGTTGAGGACCAATGGCATTTTGCCCATCCTGCAACCCCATTTATTTTTATATGCCACTACACTAAATTAGCAATATTAAAATAATACCTACACCAAAATAAATGTTGCCTATTTTTATTTAACCGTGTGCTTATTAAGTTTTGTTTGTTTTGCTCTTCTCTGTGTACTAGGAACCAATTCTTGGCTCACTGTGAAACGTTTTTACTGTAAATATCATAGTGATGGTTCATTTAATTTAAAAGGACAATCATTATGACTTTTGGGGCTTGATTCACCACACTATGTTAAGTTTCTGTTATCTTATTAGATTCCATCTCTATTTATTTGTCACAAAACAGACAAGAGCCAATTTTGTATGGGAAGTCCGGTATTTCTGTCTTATTGGTTGTCTGATAGTGATTGCTATTAAGCGATAAGACCACATATTGTCTACTGTGCACTTTATATTCCAGACAGCTATACATACATGCATGGAAATATTGAATAACATTTAGTTATTGCTTTCATGGTGCTTGATATATTTAGAAATTTTAGAATACTAACTGCTGTGAGATCTTGCATTGACAATCTAGTACTATATTTTAAATCCCTGCGACATAAAATATAGAAAAATTAAAAGAATTGAACTAAAAACAAAATCCTTTTTATTCAGACCAAAGTCAGCATTTCCCTGATAACACAAAGAACTTAAATACAAATACATTGTATTTATGTCAATAATATAATTAGCCATCAAGACCTAGAAACCAAAACAGGACTGCAATGATTGGAAGTTCCTACTTCAAATCCTTCAATAACCTTGCTGTGGGACCTCAGGATATCATCATCATCATCATCAGACGATGTTACACTTCTTGCTGGTGTTGTTTTCATGCAGCCTTCTCCTAAAAAAAAAAACACTAGTAGAGTAGCGGAGTAGCAAGGTAAATGTTTTTCGGTGATTGAAACAGACCTCTGCAAGGTTATTTCTCAGCACTTAACAACTTGAAAATTGATAGAAGGTAATGCTTGGAAAACCTCTTGGGTATTCAATAAATTAATTAAAATGAAACTTCAATTTATAATTACCTATTTCTATTAAACTAATGGTCAAGAGTGGCTGCTTGCAAGTGGGAACAGGGACAACTTACAGGGGCCCTTTGCCAACTGCCAACCAGATGCAGAAATATAATTTTAACATAAATTGAAAAAAAAGGGGAATAACTCCATCCAGTAATCAAAAAGTCTCACCAGTTTTAGCTATTAAACCCGTATTTAGAGCTGTTTGCCAGCCTGATCTCCGATTCTAAGACTCCTAGTACCTAGCACTACAGGGTTACGAAATCCATTTCATGTCACATTTCCGCACATATCCTTGCTATTGCTGTCAGCTTCGCATCTAGAGGAGACTAGTACTGAATGGAAGAAGATCTTAAGCATCCTTGGCGTAATCCCTGTTCGTCCGTAAGAACGCCATAGTTAGAAATGAAACAAAGTTCTGGTATTTCGCCCGAAGAATTTGATAATTTTTTCGTACTTTTTAGATTACTAATAGATTTCCGCGGCGTAGAATGGCGTAGAGCAGGAACGCTCAATCATAATATCACTTTTCACTGTATTTCTCCAACAATTGAATTCTTTAGTCTGTTTGCTTTGACAGCTGTAGCGGCAGCCATTTTGAATTACAAAAAACCTTAAAAACGTAACGTTAATCGATGTGAGCAAACGCATTCGCAAAAGTTTTTCGAAACGCACTGAGTATAACGGTTTTGTGAACATACGATCGTCGCATTCGACAGCTCCCTGCGACAATAGTAAAGTTGGACGCTGTTATGCAATACTATACCAACCCTCAAGATGTCCATTTTAAGACAATCGTGTTTAAATATGACATCAACATATTTCTCAAAATGGGGCCTCTGATAATATAGGAATCGACGATTTCATAAATGTATTATAATAGTCAAGTGATCTGGGAAGATGTAAAGCATCTGTAAATCCTTACTAATATTATAAATGCGAAAGTAACTCTGTCTGTCTGTCTGTCTGTCTGTTACCTTTTCACGCTTAAACCGCTGGGCCGATTTAGTTGAAATTTGGTATACAGATAGTTTGAGTCCCGGGAAAAAACATAGGATAGTTTTTATCCCGGAAAATTGCAAAGTTCCCGCGGGATAGCGACTCTGCGCAGACGGAGTCGCGGGCATCAGCTAGTATTGGAAATAAATACAATTACCTATTTAATAAATCGCATATTTGGTTTTAGAAAAATGTCGAATCAGCAATATTATATGATATAATGATTTGTTTCATGACACATTATTGCAAAATTCTTGATAGGTACAGTATTGTAGATTATCCCGTAGAGGATTTTGGTTATGCGTCAACAGTTTTTTTGAATTATTCAGTACAAAATTGATTTGAGTCACTTAAAACATTTTTGAATGATTTAGTTTATTACCTAAGGAAGCGGATGGTATCAATACGGAAGCGAATGGTATCAATATCTCGATGTTTGACATTTTGCGGGTTGACACAGTATTGCATAACAGCGTCCAGTTAACGTTCAAATGGATCGAAACGTCAAACCTAGCAACTGTCAGCCAGACAAACGTCACTCATGCCATGTCGCAATGCAACAATGCCGGCAAGAACAAGAACCATATTTTGGAGGTATTAGAGCGAAAGTAACAAGAAAAAGTGGGTAAAGAATACAAAACAATATGCTCAAATACAGGAGACAGTTACACATTATGAAATACTCGAAAGGACATGAAGAAAAATGTGACAAATAAGTGAAGTGTAACATAATTATGCCGCGGCCTTCCAGCCTCTCTTGGGCCGCTTCCGCTGCATAGCAATACGCTAGTACTCTTTATTATACAGTGTTAGCAGCCTCTGCAGGCATGACCGACGAGCCCACTGCCCCGGGCATGACATTCGGAATCCCGTGTAGCTTGGCGAGTGATACGATGCGATGCTTCTCGCCGCCACTATCCAGTACTAGCACAATGACGACACCATCTCTCATCCAACACTTGTCCACTTCGAACGTTTTCCTCGCAGCCATGAATGCGTAGTAACGGGATGGGTCAGAAACTTACTGCTACACCCAAACCAGGAGTGTGACATCTTTGAAGTGGACCAAGATAGGCCGCTTCTTGCCGGTCTGAGGACGCCCAGTTCAGAAGCTCCTGCTCACATCGGTATCAGACACATGGCACTTCACCAGACACTTGGAAATATCCACTGCCAGCACAACAGTTTTCTCATATATCAGCGAGAGCCTCAGGAATGATCCATGAATCAGCAACATTTTCCGCCTCAACCTCACCTCTTGTTGGTCCACCTACCGAGATAAGCAGTCCACCTGTTGGTGCAGCACTCAAGAGCCTTCGAAACAAAGTTCTTCAAGGCATTGAAGTCTGCAGCAATCAAAGATACTGATGGATTCCTGATATCTGCATTATCAAAATTACCTTGGAATTCAGCCATCTTAGTTCTCAAGAAGAGCCTAGCCAGGTTGTTCAAAGGTTGCTGCGAATTCTTGTTAGGCATATAGGGTGAAAATATTATTCCGTTCAATTAAGAAGTAACTCTGTATGGCACTGATGATGAGTACTAAGTGTAGAATTAAAGTAAAACTTGCATGAATTATGAAAATAACTGCCTGTAGGTAAATTGCTTTAAACAAGCATTAATTCAAAACTAAAAAAGGCTGAGAAAAAAGTAGGTATATTTTTATTTTTAATAAATAATTAAACAAATATTATGTGACTTTAACTTTCAAAGCCTGCCCACCCTATAAAACGAATAAATATAATTAATTTTACAAGTGAAAAATAATAATCTATGTGTTGTTGCATTTATTGAAGTAGCATTAGGTAATATAAACAACAACAGTAAATGTGTCAATATTTGTAAGGGCCTATTATTATTAATATGTTTTTTTTTGTTTCACACGCATTAAGCTGAGCTGCCTACAAAATGTAAAATATAATGTAGGTAGGCAAGTAGTTTGTATAAAGCTCTTAAAATAAATGTTCAAAAAAGTGCCTTCTTCCTTATTAACCTCCTACTTGTACATCATTTTATTGCGTCGCTTTTAGACTATACTATAAGTCCACAGCGCAACATTCTATGCTAATATTATAAAGAGGAAAAAATTGATTGTTTGTTTGTTTGTTTGTTTGAATTGAATAGGCTCCGAAACTACCGGACGGATTTCAAAAATTCTTTTGCCGTTAGTAAGCTACATTATCACTGAGTGACATAGGCTACTTTTTACCGCGGGACCTTTTCCTACGGGAAAATTAATTTATCGCGGGCGAAGCTGCGGACGGAAGGCCAGTCGTTAATAAATTTGCCAAAGAAACTTGAACCTTATTTTTACTAAATTATGAGGCGGGAGAGCCTTCTCACTAGTTCTGAGACGGTACGTAAACTTTGTCATAATCATCATTCACATTTGACGCCTTATTTCAATAGCAGTAGGGTCGATACTAATATCTAGTTTTTTAGTATAAATATATATACCCAGTTGTAAGAAGGTGTCATTCACAGCAACGGCCAACGTGGCTCTTATTATTATGTTATTAAAAGGCAATTTTGATAAATGTCCAAGGATGACACTAGAGTAGCGGATACCAATTAACAAATTCAATTATGTTTGATAAGTAGCCGTGGCCTAACGGATGGCCTGGTGGTCAAAACTGTATGCGCATCTCTTGAGTTACGCGTTCGAACCCCCGGAACGGGAGGAGTCATTTTTGCTTTTTTGTTTTTTTTTTCCTTTTTACATACACACACATACACATATCACGTCTATATCCCTTATGGAGTAGACAGGGCCCTTCCTTTTTTCCTTTTTGCTTTTTATTTAACTGTAATTAAGAACGTTTACGCTTTATTTTTAAGGAGTTAGCACGGTAAGTCGTTTTTTAGTTCACACGTATTCGTGTGCGCGCATAATGTAAAATATGTAAGTAACTAGGTAGTTTGTAAAAAGAACTTAAAATATATGTTCAAAAAGTGCTTAATTCCTTAATTAACCTCCCTTACGTATTTGCGAGACATCACAATGTGTAAGAAAGAGATACAAGATCGCAAGCACTTTGGTGCGCCGCGTTTAGACCGTTAATAAATTTGTTAAAGAAACTTGAACCTTATTTTTGCTGAATATGAGGAGTGAGAGCGTTCTCACTAGGTAAAAACAAAGTGACACACTTAACTACTGCGTTCACGAACGTTAACTGTCACCAAAGTGACAGTTGGAACTTATACTCGCGAGGAACTTACGGAGTCGAAGTGAACAGTGACATCTGTGAGAAACGCAACGCGAAGTGAAACGAACTCACCGAATTTGTATGGAATACGCGCCGCGACGTGACAACGCAACAGCGTTCGAGCGCATACGATTGTGACGGTGAAAAGAAACGTATCGTTATGAGTTAGCTCGTTTAACTATTTCGAAAAGTAAACGAAAATTTATTGCAAAACTTACACTAGACGTACTGATGACTAAAGCTTGGTTAAGTGAATGGTTACAACATGTCTTCAAAAGTTTGCATCAAATTTAGTCAAACAAACGCCGATTCCTCCCTCACGCAACGTAGAGTTGACATTTACGAACTTTTACAATCAAAATCCGTAACGCGTCAACATGAACGCGACACGACACGACACGACATAGCAGGAGAGCATAAATAACTTGGAGCACATTTAAACTTGCCTGTTAACTTCCTCCCTAAATCCAGAACTCGGTAGTTACAGAAAGTTGGCGATTCTTTTAAAGGAATGTACAATTTGCGCGCTCCGAAACTCTCTTTTATTCGTTTTTCATTTCCCAATATACTCGTTCCTACTTTTAACTTTGTCGGAATTGGAATCGATGTTACTGTGTTTTGTTTTTCATTTTAACATCGCTGCGGAAACTAATTTAACTTGTAATTAACCATACACTTTTTGGGGTCGATCGACCCGATTCAGTCAAACCACCTTCTTAGCCGGCTTTTGCCAAAATGGAAGGTTGGTCCGAGCTTGCCCAAAGTTTTTATGGAAACGTCACCTCTTTTAAGAACCCTATTGCATCCGAATTACTTCCGGACACGGTCCCGGCCGCTGTCACGTCTGTCGGCGCCAGAGGCGGTTGCCTCCTTGCACCGTGCCACGGTACCGGGTCACAGTGCAAACCAGTATGCTATCGACATACGCCAGACCAAAATTCAAGAGCAAAGTCTGATTTACCGCATAAATGTGTATTTTGTAAACTATTTTGCATTTTGTAACTTACTCATACATAGGTACACATGCACAAATCAGTTCTTTGTCCCTTACGGGATAGACAGAGCTTAAGGTAACAGGTATCTACAGGCCACATTTAGCAAGATTGTGGGCGTATAGGTGGAAAATGGATTCTAAATAGTGATGGGTTGCTAGCCTCATCGCCTATAACATGATTCCTATGATTTTCGCCTGTTCCCTCGATGGGCTTTTACGATCTGCGCGGGTAGAGAAGCAATTGGTACATTCTATGGTTTTTCTTTGCTCTCAGACCAGCATGGAAGAAAGTAACACTTTATAACTTCTGTGGCGAAATAAAGTTATGTTTATTCTTAATTTAATAACCACATTAGACGTAAGCTGCCCTAGAACAAGCACGCTCTGTGAATGCCGATACAAAGAAGTATCCAGCATTACTTGCCTTGAGTGGTTAACAAAATTAACACAAAGTTTCCTATAAAAAGCAGTCTTTAAAAGTAGTTTTCAGGAAGTTCACAAAAAACATTTACCTTGCTACTCCGCTACTCACGTGCAAAATAACCAAGCCTGTGTGAAATAAATATGTTTTTCATGCAATCCCTCCCTCCACTACTGCCACATAAAACACATAATATTTTAATCCCACAAGCTTAATTATCCCTTACACCACACAAACACTGACGCGTTTCGATCCCTCTACGGGATCGCTGTACGTCGTGACCTTGTAAATAAAAACCGCATAGTCACAAGGTCACGTGACATTAAGTAGCGGTATAGCACGCATCACGGAATGATGAGGATCCGGGCTCGATTCCCGGCCATAGCTTTACTTTTCGGATTTTTCTGTGTTCTAATTTTCATATTACACACTATCGCAATAATAGCATTCACCATCTCTTTCTTCCGCCATTTTAGTCATTTGCCACCAGTTGGTGATTGTGTCCGTGCGTGCGTTAGACAATAAACTTACTGACATTTGAAGATTTCATACTGGTTTATACTATGTCTGCATTGCCGTACGGAAATCGAACCCTATTTGTCAATACCTTCCAACAGGTAAACGATTCATAGATACGATGGAATTGTTAAAATAGCTGTGATATTATGGAATTGAAAAATATCACTATTTGTTAAACCGAAAAATATTTGATGTCGCGAATTGACATCTAAGGCTTATTTTGAGAAGCTTGTTAAGTAATTTTTATCGCCATTTTTAGAGGTGCCATAAGTTTGACGTCGATGTGTGTGTTTGTATGTATGTGTATCTGTTTGTGGCATCGTAGCTATCCAACGGATGAACCGATTTCGATGTGGTTTTTTCGAAAGTCAGTTTCCTTGCGGTGGTCCTTAGCCATGTTTGTTAAAAGTCGGTCAAGTATTCGAAAGTTATTAGCTCTTGTCCAAAAAAATGTGAGGCCTTTTTGGCATAAAATGGATTTTTTCTAATTTACGTATGATTAAAATAGTCGATGAAAGGGGTTTTTAAAAAAAACCAGAGTAATAGTGTTCTGCACACATTCCGTACATCGAGAGAAAAAATAAATCACTGAAACTTAAGAGACAACTTCGTTGCCCCTGAGTTGGTTGCAACAAGGAATAATTATGAAAATACTTAATAATAAGGCAGATACTACTTTGTTCCACTTGCTACGATTCTGACATGCCCGTTCGCTTCATCCACATTCACAAATAATCTCTTCAAACATGCTTGTTGGTTTAGGGACCAAATTGATTTAAATCAAACAACAAACAAAACAAAAGAAATGGTTAAACCTTTCCTTGTAAAAATACATATTTGTTTCTATCAAAGCGAATGCGATTGTATAGCGGTATGAGTCTGCCGATGGAGAATATGAGCTGATAGTTTGTTGTCAATTATTCTTACGTGTAGGGATTCCATTTATATTGTGACCAGCAGTAAATTAAAAATAAATTTTCAAGTGACAAAGGCAATGAATAAATTTGAGATAATAAGCGCTGCGAACGACCAACAAAACTCTATAATCCACCAAAGTCTAAAGAATAATTTGAAAGCCAATATTATTAAGTTTCGTTGCGACATTTTAAATTCAATTCAAACCCTACAGTACCGCGAAATAAGTCAGTATTTCAAATTCGGCTTTTAAAAATTACTTTTGGAAAACTTACTTTCATCTTGAACATTAAAATGCCTTCAGACTTACTAATTTAGTTTCAATTTTATTAAGGAATATGAAATGGTAGTATTTTTTCAGCCATAATTGCATTCTTTGATGATTTGTTTTTTCGGTGAATGGTTTTCGAAACTAAAAATAAAATAAAATCAAGCTTTTATTCAACGTTGAAACGTAAACTTGAACCGTACCTAACGTCAACTTTTCAAAATGTAATATTTTTTTGTTGGAGCACTGATAATTGTATAACTTACCTACTTCAAATTGTTAAACTAGCGCTTTCTAGCGACAGACCACGCAAAATTAACAACTTCAACGTAAGAAGTCCACGAATAAATCACCACCACCTGCCCTCTGATGTATGCAGATGTTTGCAGATGTAAAATCGGCTTTCGCTGGTTCTAACCGGTTTCAACTGCCTCCAACCATTTCAAAATGTTCTAACTCATACTGGCTGGAGAGGAATTAACATATTAAAAAAAATAACGCGGCACGAGGGCCAGTGTTATTTTAACATTTAAAAGGACATGATTAAATCATAATAAGGTAAATAACTGCCCGAGTGAGCGTATGCGTGAAACGAAAAAATACAAAAATGAATTTTACGAAATATATTTTGTATAACCTTGTTTTCTTAGCTAAATAGGAGTTTGCACATTATATTATTGTTTAACTAGGAGTTATTCATTTGAGCTTACTAATGAATTTATGATAAACATTTTCCATTCCGTTATATCTGGTGGAACAGAAACGACGCTAACAGTGAATTTTTTTTCTAACAGAAACTGTGACTACTCCTTCCTTTTGAGGTAGGAAACCCTAAAAAGAATATCGTCTACTGCCGTTATCTGACCAGGTGTTCTTTTCCTCCAGGGTCCCGACGCCTCGCGGCTCGGTGTCCAGCACAGGCAGCTCGCGGTTGGCCAGGCTCCTCACGCACGGAGGCCGAGGGGCTCCAGAAGACGTGGCCATGGATGCTCCGAGAAGACTCAGTTGGGAGAGGTAAGTCATCATATACTTTACAAATGAGAATTTCTGAAAATACATTGTAAAATACATACGTCATAATGGCTCTAACGCTTTCGACCACCATGAGGAGTTAGTGTATAAATCAACAAAATAAATCGACAAGTGGCGACATCTTTTGCCCATTCGCAGTACTACCTAACAGTTCTGAACTTGTGATGCCATCTATTATCGAGTAGGTACATACTTGGATCCTTACATGCTGGTCTGGTAGCAAAGAAAAATCATAGTACGTACCAGTTGCTTCTCGTCGCGCGGAGATGGTAAAAGCCTTTTGGAATGGGCAACACATCACTATTTTGATTCCTCTTTCCACCTACACGCTCTTGTTACCTCTGCTTCTGTCTGCTCTGTCTACCCCGTAAGGGATAAAAAAGTGATCTATGTATGTATAAATACTTAAATAAAACATGGCAATGCTTGAAAAATACCTGGCCTTGAACAAATTGTTTCAAAATATAACTTTTCTTAATGATTTAAAAGTACTAGCAACTCACGTACTTACATATTTCTTCTTCTTTTTTTTAATATGGCGCCATCGATCGATGCGATGATTTCGCCAATGTCAAAGTAATAAATACAGTATTCAAAAATCTTGTGACAAAAATGTCGGCAACGTTGTACGGTAGAACACGGTCAAAAGACCCCTCCCTGTTGGGCTCTTAGCCAACGGATAATGATATTCCTCGGAGTCCGCCAGGAAATCATTAACCGATGCCCAGGGTGCACCGGACCAAGCACTGCTCTTCCCCTCGGACGGATCCAAAAACGAACCGCAGCTCTTGATCACACGCGGAGGTAGCCCGACTCGCACCCTACTTACATATTTAAAATTACTGATTGGTTCGAATGACAGGTTTAATTTGACACACAACATGTAAATCACCATTTACGGAGCAAATACTCAGGCCACTTTGATATAAAAATCCCATTTACACTTGAAAGCCCTGACCTTCACTCCAGCCTGAATTCATTCATCTATTCCTGGTCTCAAAGGGACCTAAACAAATTACGCAAGTGTTTAGAGAAGACGGCAAACAAGGGTGGCCATCTTGGACCGTATGTGCGTCACATTCCTACTGACTATGTAAGAAAGAGACACACTTTCGAGAAGAAAACGTGTAGACTAAGTAAAGACTGCGCTTAGGTTTGATAAATCGTGTTAAGAACGGGTTAGAGTTAGTAAGGGTATCTAATAGGAATGTTGTACTAACAAAGTTAAAGCGGTGATATATTTATACCCCTAGGGATAAGGCTGTACAATGTCTCTTCAAATTGATCCAAAATATATCAGCAGATGATTGAGATGGTTCGACTAAACACTGCTGCTGCTCAGTTACTTCTTATATGCGCAAAATAGAGCTAGTTCCCCGTACATAACCAAGTTACATAACCAGCACTGGTAAAACCAATGTAGGATGATTAATTTGGGTTAATTTAGGTTTAGGTGCGGCGGGGATGCCCCTTAAGCCTAGAAAGTATCCCCTCCTATTGATTATTGTTTATTACCTGAACTGGACCCTTTTAAGTATAATAGGTGTATTGTTTTCCAAATACAATTACAGTGTGGCTAACACTCGGGTAAAAATATCTTATATCTACTATTAAAAAATTGTACAAAGTGATATTGACACAGTATATAATTATTATTTTAGAAACGCACGTCGTCTAGTGTAATACCGACCAACAACATCACAACTATCAAGATTGTTTGTTCACGGTATACTTTAGACCCAACGCTAATGGTTTTACAACCCCACTTGAAGTTAACAATTGAACAATAGACGTCGGTTTTAAGTACTTTTCGTCATTTTAAATGAAACAAACCATACATACACAAATCACGTCTTTATGCCTTATAGATTAGACAGTGCCTAAAGCCACGTTTAGCAAGATTGTGGGCATATAGGTGGAAAGTGGAAGCAAAATAGTGATGGGTTGGTAGCCGCCTATCACATGATTCCTATGATTTTCGCCTATTCCCTCGATGGGTTTTTACCATTAGCGCGAGAAGAGAAGCAACTGGTACATTCTATGTTTTTTCTTTGCTCCCAGACCAGCATGGAGAGTTCATTAGAGTTTTTTTTCTAAATTTATAAACACCGAACATAACCGTTCCATGACCCATTATTTGTCATACTGCTCAACTTCTTTGTTGCTCTGAAATCTGTTTTGTTCCTTGTTTTATGTGCGTATAATCAAATGAAGAGAAACATTCCAAAATAAAACGTTTACTTTCCAGAAATAAGACCAGTAATTTATTAGAATACTATATTATTCAGAATTGATGGCTACCCTGGCGCACCCGGAAATCCGGACCGTCGGTAAATCGCACGTCTTTAAATAAAACGTATGGTCACCCTAAGTAGTCCCGTTTTCTGAGAAATAAACTTATGGTTAGCCGGCGCGAGTCTCTTTGTTTCAAGATTTCATGGTCATACTAAACACAATTATTAGCAGCTTTTTCTTTACTTCACGTATATTTGTTCATTTATTCTTTTAAAGTGGATTAACCTGTAATTTGATACACGCCTGGAGCAAAAAGTTTCTTAAATTCCGGTTTCTTCTACATACTTAAAAAATATATTTCAGGTTAAAATTATTCAACGTTGCAGAATTAATTGTTATTTTTAACCCTATGCAAAAGAGGGGTGTTACAAGTTTGACGTCGACGTCTGTATGTATATCTGTCCGTGTCATCGTCTCTCAAGCGGAGGGACCGATTTTGATGCGGTTTTTTTTTAATTCGCGGTGGTTCTTAGCTGCGATTGGTAAAAATCGGCTCAGCAGATTCTGCGAAGGGGGGGGGGGGGGGGGGTTGGGGGTTAATTTTTATCCATGGTCATTTCACTTGAGTCGCAGGTCACCTGGCTTTCTGCGTTACTGAATTCGTGAAAAAATTGTTATGCTAGGGACAAAAATTAGCAAACTTCTTTGCTCATTAATGAATAATAACACTCTGATTAGATACTAGCTACTCCACAAGGTCTACGACACGTAGCTTGCTACGCCCGGAGCGCTACGAAACACGTAGCAAATGAAATACTCCTTATGTCCCGAGAGCTGGTAGACCATTTTAGAGTAGATATAATTGAGGCGTTATGATAGGTATTTAAATTCATCTATTCTTACCTATACTTATGTGAATAACATTTTCGAACACATGCCTTCTATTATGTAAAAGCAAAATGGACTAGATTTTGGATTTATTTTCGGTTTAGTATCTATAATATTCTGTTAAAATCTCAACATGTCTCAAATACATTTTACCCAAAAAAAATGTTTTTAATTTTAAAATTCGGCCCTCATATGTATGAAATATAGTTAACATTTTGTTTGTTGGGTCAAGTCTTGTACTGCAAAGAAGAATTTTGTTTTGGGCTTAAATATTTACTCAAATTTGTATGCCAGCTCTCGGCCTATTACATCAGACAGCTTATAATCTAATATCGCGACTTGATTAAGGTTGCGCTTCCTGTCTTGTATTGTTAGAAATAGTCAAACTAAGCCATCCACTAGCTGAAATATTCTGGAACTATTTTAGTGTTGTACAATATAATATTGTAGACAATTTGTTTTATAGAATTTTGTTTCACAGAAATCGTTTCTCATATTCTCATTTCATAGAATGATCAATTCATGAAAAAATAATTTCACATAATCTTAATTTATTGATTTTTAAGACCAAGATTATTTTTATTTGTCCAACTGGTTCCTTTCGCTATGGCTGTGGAAGTGCCTGGCGCGCATCTCCGACGGGTTCTTTCTTTTTCACATGACTATTTTTTTTTGGTTGCCATTATTCTTGTTCCTATTCTTGTATGTATTTTTATATTATTCCCTTGTAACTTTTGTTTTACTTAATTGTCACTTTTTATTTAAATACATACATAGTATAATGACGAATCAAATATTATTAATTCTTATATTATGTACTTAATGTAATAGTCATTACACTTAAAATTATTTCATATACAGTGTTGCTACTTCCATTTCAGCCAGATTATATTCACAATAATAGTCAAGTTTTTTTAATAATAATATTAGAAATAAAATGTGTAAAAACCATTCTATGAAATACTAAAGTTCATTAAAAAAAATATTTAATATTATGTTTCATTGAAACGAAAAGTATTTGAAATGAAAATGTTGGATTTAATATTCTAATAGTACTTTGAAAGAATACTTTGAAAAAAAATCTATGGAATGAAATTATGTGAAAACCCTGTCTATAAAACAAGGGGACACCTTATTTTAAAATACCCTGTATAGTTTCAATGGGTTCAATATAATGCATAGTCAACCAAGTCGTTTGCTATTTTTGTAAATGTTCCTATAAAAAAAAACGATAAGGTTGACTGTCACATTGACTTATAAAAGAAGATGGCCTGTAATATGTTTAGCCGTACAACTAACATTAAATCTTGAAGTTTGAAATGAACGCCTTGGTCGACTGTACATTAATTTGGTGTTCCATGCAAACATACAACTCATTGACTCACCAAGTTATACTTCCATCCCTCTCTAACCTAACCCAGTTTTGACATTTAACGCTAACACAAACTTTATGAACCTCTAAGTCTTTATACCAGCTTAAATCATAAATAGAATAAACAGAACCTCCGTAGGTTCATTTACTGATTAACTGAGTCACTGTGACAAAGTTCTAAGTTCGATACCAAGATTTGAATCGAATGGGACCGTATGCCTTTGGCTATAGGGGTTGGTTTATGAAACATCTGCATCTCAGATATATACCATAGATGTTCAAAGTCATTGTATATTCGGAGGGAATATTTAGTGAGAGAATAATTTAGTGCTCAAGTTAGGAACTAGAACTCAGGAGATAACTTCATGGTTCTGGATACAAGTTTGAACCAATGTTTGGACCAACCTTGGTCTTAATAGGTTATTAAGGAGTTGCGTAGTAATATGACATAAGTATTTTTCATCGTATAAAAAAACCGTTAAACCACGTAGCTGAGCATTTTCCAAAAAAAAGACTACATAATTTTTTTTTCTAGAATTTAAATATTTTGGGTTTATCTTACTCGCAGAATCGTTTATATAGATTCTCATACAAGAAACAATGTGTCCCAGATTGTACTATGGATGTTTTTCCTCTTCGTCACGTTCCATACATAGTTATATTCAAAAAAGTGACGAACTGGAATGGAAATTTTGGGACACATTTTTTCTTATAAATAATAATAGGATAAACGATTCTGAGTAAGAAAAACCCAAAATAGTTAAATTCGGGAAAAAATGTGCATGTGAACTTTTTTTGGAAAACGCTCAGCTATGTCATTGTTCAAGCGGACTTTTGTGACTTTGAAATTTATTTAACAACTAGCCTTCCGTCCGCAGCTTCGCCCGCGATAAATTAATTTTCCCGCGGTAAAAAGTAGCCTATGTCACTCAGTGATAATGTAGCTTTCTAACCTCAAAAGAATTTTTAAAATCGGTCCAGTAGTTTCGGAGCCTATATTCAATGCAAACAAACAAACAAACAAACAATCAAATTTTTCCTCTTTATAATATTAGTATAGAAGTATAGACAAGCTGAGGCTGTCTATACTACACTAAATTAACAACTGCATTACGAAATGCGCTCAAACCTATAGTATATAAAACGTTCGAAATGTTTCTTGTTGTCAAAAATTTTGTGTAGAGGCTCTGAGGCAACCGAACTGTTTCCATTGTTCTCCACTACACAACGTCGTGGCACGAGATTACTTGACTCCCGTAATTGCACCGTTACACAACAGACTGTTACTGAACTAACCCTGCGAGACTTGCCTACTGCACTATGTACAGTTAGCAACAAAGGTAAACACCTTGCTAACCGTACACGGTGCGCTATTTCCTTAATCTCTATCTGCAAAGTACGTTTCTTATGACTTAAGGGGCTTGAGAAGGTTACCTTGAAGATTGAAACTAGTCAGACCTTGCCAGGGCACCCCCTAATGTAAGTTTTATCATATAAAAACGTTTCGAACGCGTTCACGTAAACGTCTCAATTACTATGGAAAAATAGGCAGCGCCACTTGCGGATCGAAACGGCAACAAACTGAGCCTCTAGTGTAAGTTTTCGCATATAAAAACGTCTCGAACGCGTACACTTAAACGTCTCAATTACTATGGGAAAATTGGCAGCGCCACTTGCGGATCGGAACGGCAACAAACTGTTCTCATAGTTTTTGACATTTTAACGCAAACGCGTTCGAGACGTATTTTGTAACGGAAACCTACACTAAGCATACAGTTCACTTTATTGTTGAGAATAAATATATTTATTCTTCACGCTTCACGCTTTTTTATGTGTGTACGCTTAGATCGTTTATGTCGCTCTGAGCCGTACAACTCGATTCACAAGAGCTGGCACGAATGGATTGAATGAATGATAATACTATGTGTGTATAACAAAATGATTAAATACAGGTTGAGGTTTATTTTTTTCTGGTGTATTATGTACTTAAATTAACAAAAAAATTACCTTGCTACTCCGCTACTCACGTGCAAGATAACCAAGCCTGTGTGAAATATATAATGTTTTTCATGCAACCCTCCCTCCACCACTGCCAATAAAACACATATTTATAAATCGCACAAACTTAATTGCATTAATAATAAATCATACAAACCCATGGTTTTGCATGCGTAACAGTTGTGCTCATTAATCTTTGATATTGAGATCCCCATAGAGGGATCGAAACGCGTCAGTGTTTGTGTGGTGTAAGAGATAATTACCTGACGTTATTTGCGCGGGTGAAGTCGCGGGAAAAAGCTAGTTTAATAAAATACTATGAAGAATTTCTGCTAGTATTAAAATTTAGCCCATCGAGGGGATTCACTATTATGATTCCCCTTTCCACCTATATGCCCACAATTATGGTAACCCTGGCGTTTAGGTCTTGTTACCACATGCTGTATCTACCCCGTATGTGTATGCATGTATTAAGATTTAAAGGCATTACAACCTCAATCGAAGATGTCATGATGTTATTTACTATTATGAACAGCTTGTATGTCTCATGAAGGTTAGGTTCCAGTCCAGAGCTTCAAAGCGCGTTTGAAACTTGATAACGTTCACCGCCGTGTAACGTCGAGAGAAGTCGAGTAATGAAGGTATTGCTTACCCTCGTTACGCAACCCGGCTTAAAAGTGTTACGAACTATAAAACAAACCTTACTATGGCAAAGAATCTATGAAGAAGAAACATGGAGTTTTTAAAGTGCGTTAGCCTTTTGCAGAATAAAAGATTATCACTCCTATCACCCAGAAAGTAACTTCTGCTCCCTGACGAGAGGGATCAAAGTGCAACTTTTCTGTTCAAGGCTGTTTAAATGTTTTATTGCAAATGTTAACTTTTGGAGTTGATATTTGGATAACCATGCCATTTTCTATGCTGGTTGCTCTTTGATTATAACTAGATTACGTTCGGAGTGAAAAGTTGTATGGGCCACTCGAGAGCAAAATTATTTTCATCTTAAACTTATGTCCCTCGCCGTTAATACATAATTTGTGACAAAAACAACTATTAATATTATAACTCAACGGCTTTTAATCGCGGACACGTTTTTATTACTTGCCTCAGTAAGTTATTTCGAGACCATGGCAGCATTTGAAAAAAAGAAAGAAAGAAAGAAAAATATGTCATTTTCGTTTCAAAAGTCCCACCACCTTAGAATAAAATTATGTACAATGCTTTATATTACATTTGTGGTGACACAAAAGTACCTACACTTAAAAGCGGTCTCCACACAGCTTGCGTGTGATTTCCCCTCTGAACAGCGACACTAATACGTTGTCCAAGGAAGCTGTCAACTCTGCGGACACCCGTAGCGTCTATTAGCCCCTTCGAAATATCTTTCGAAAGTTCGAGCACTGTGTTGCGGCAAAAACTTACACTAACACTCTGGACAGTCTGTTCTTTAAGAACTGTCAACTGGACACAGTGTCGGAAAAAAAGCAAATTGAATTGTGTCAACGGATTTTGTGCTTATGTATTATGTATTTTGTGAGCGGCGGTGCGGGTAACGCGGTGGGTGCGACGTGCTAGCGCCCGTTTGCCATGACGTGACGTGAGTAGGCAACACCCTATTGATAATGTTTCTGTGTGTCCTTGACACACGCATGGACTGCTTAGGGTTCATGATTTAAAACTATCTTTTTAAATTTGTATAACTTGCAAAGGTTTAGTGGCCTTCCATCCTGGTCAGGGAGTAGAAAAAAAAACAGAATGTATAGGTGAAAAAAATAATAAGCCCGGTTGTATGTGTGAGTTCTGTATCCAGGTCTGTATACTACTCCATAGCTACATCGGTAGGCTTATTACCCAACTCGCTCGCAATCGCCATCGTGTTCATTTTGACAGTTCATGTATGGGCTGACAATTGGCATCGGAATCAGTTAGCTGCACATTCATACAAGAACTGTCAAAATCGCGTTAGGTAATAAGCCTACAGATAATTTCTTAAGTTTTTTACCAATACCAGCTGCTTCTCTTCCTGCGCAAATGGTAAAAGTCCATCGAGAGAATCGTCAAAAATCTTAATCATTTAAGGCGATGGGACTAGCAACCCATCACTATTTAGATTCCCCTTTCCATATACGCCCAGAATCATACTAAACTTGGCTTGGATCTTGTTACTGGGTCTGTCTACCCTGTCCACAGTGACACCCTCATGCTCCCGTGGCGCCCCAGGTCTCGAGTTCAGATCCCGTTAGGAACAGCCACTTGTACGGTGGATTATATTCATAGTTTGTACCGAAATCATGAATGCTATATGTATTTAGCTATATTAAGGTCCGGTCACACCAGTGCGTAAAAGAGGTTGACGGTGCGTTTACGTAACAAAATGTATGAAATGGTGAGAGAACGTGACGCATGCGACACATCACGCGTATACGCAGCGGTGTGGTCGCTCCTTTATACAGATGTTTATAACCAAATAACCAAAGTACTACTCGCAGTTTTGTTTAGTTTGGGACTACATTATGTTGGTGTCATGACATTTATTCACATATTTATTTATTCATTAAAAATGAAATCCCCGCATGTCTTATCTCCGCATTGATTCTATGAACCCTCTTATTCAGAGTTATGGAAACTGCGTTATAAACGAAAACCGTACGGTGGTTTCTACATAAAACGTAACGTAACTGGTATTGTCTACGAGTTCCTTACCCGATGAAGCGTGAAACGTGAACGCGTATCGACACGACACGTCGCGTTCACGCCTCTGCGGCTTTAGCGTATTACTGCGGCGTGGAGTGATTGGACTACATTCTTCGAATAAGCACATCCTTTGTACTTTTTCCCGCTATTTTCATGAAAATGCAAAATAGAAAAGTGGGACCAGCGTTTTTTCCAAATTATCCCATTATTTTATGCGGCAAAGAAACCGCTAATTCTCATTGGTTGAGAATAAGAGGTGATGCGGCGTTTTTTGTCGCCGCCGCCAGCAATAGAATTATTGAGAGAAAACTTCATATTAGATATAGCCGCTCCTATCCTTTGTAAGCAGCAGTGGCCCGTTTCTCGAAGTTACAGTTTACAATTTTACTTAAGTCTAAACTAGCAACAGGTATGATCTGCCCTAAGTAACAATCTTACCAAGTTTCCTGTTTCCTCATGTAGCCTTAATCTTCACAGTTATACAATACCTGCGCTACAAGGATGTCTTGAAACGCCATTTTCCTGCCTGGAACATACTGAAACAGGAATGGCAAGAGACTGGCGGGTGTAGAAGGCTTTGAGGGCCTCCACTATGAAGACGTTGCTAAACGCAAGTTCTGCAAGACGCGTCCAAAGCCCTCCTACTACACATTTAATTATAGTGGACAGTTATACTGTTTTATATACTTGTAGTCGTGTGTTTGTGAACAATTTGGGGTTCGCAAGTCACATTCACGCGCATGACGAGAGTAGTTGACAGGGTGTCTCTTTCTTACTGTTTGTTTTAGAAAGAGACGAGTAGTCTATCTCGACGACGCGATTCTCGCGCTCTCTCGTGCTAGCCCGGTTGAGAGGACTAGACTCAAATTTTTAAGCAAAATCAATTTAAAATCAGCCATGGTTAGGACGTTGATGTTGATGTTGTTGTGGGGACGCCTGGCTGGATCAGGCGGGCTGTCGATCTGCTGTGGCGATCATTCAGCCCAGTTCCTCTTGGCTGGAGCCGCCGGTTACTGTCCCAGCAGCGCTCCCACACAGCACTAACACATGGTTAGGATACAAATAATGCAAGAAAACTACAACCTAATAACAGAAAGTCAAACTGGGTTGCAGTTTCTCTCCAGTAGTCCGATCCCACGAGCTCGAGACATATACTTTTATTTATTTTGTTCAAAAGTGCTGTTCCATTTGAAGCAGAAGTCAGCTTACCGCGACACTTCACGTTATAAAGTTAAAAGCCATTCGAAGTTTACGGTTTCATAAATACGAATGAGATTTCAGTTTTAAACTTATGAAGTTACGACATACGGTATCTATTCTTTTTAAGACACGAATAACACAGACGAAGTTTAGAATAGAATTTGCGGTCAATCCGTAATTACAGATTGGTAGTTCCCCATGGTCCTTCGAAAATTCACGCCAAAAGAGGGGTGTTATAAGTTTGACGTCAATGTCTGTGTGTGTGTTTGTCTGTCTGTGGCTCTTAAAGGCATGCACTGATTTGGACGCGGTTTTTTTCATTCGAAAGCCAGTTTTCTTGTGGTGGTTCTTAGCCATGTTTGGTAAAAATCGGTCCAGCAGTTTGAAAAGTACCAGCTCTTTTCCAAAATGATGTACCTGACGCATTTTTGTCATTAAACTGTTCTTTTAATTTTTTATTTAAATGTATTACTTATGTTTAACATACAGTCTATGAGCTCTTAGAACGACATTCGGGGTTCAGGTACAATCGGCCGCTTCGAGTATCAAACCCTTATGAGTGAGTAAGATTGTCCCGAAGGGCTCTTTAACCGAAGGTTTTTTCTATTTTACATCTACGTGTATCGAATATGTTTAAGGATACCTTCTTGAGGTATCCTTAAACGATTCTGTTTTTTTTCTTTTGAGGTTCACAGCTCTTAAAACCAGTACGTAACGGGGCTAAACAAGACCACTGTATAATAAAAGCATTGATACATCTATTCGGATAATCCATTACCATGAGACTATGTCAAGGGTAAGCCGTGGATGCGAACAGTATTTATGTCAATCACACGTGACCTGTTTGTTCCCGGCTACCGGATCCGGTGGTTCGTGTTACTAGAACAGGACACTACTATCCATAGGTACCTATACTTGCTATCAAACCTACGTAGGATTGTTGACCTCTCCGCTGCCACACTTTGAATGAAGTGACGGGCTCTGTAAGCCACGAAAAACCCAAGCGAAATAGGGTAAATACTAGGAGTCAGCCCGGAATCTAAAGTCAGCCTTTCAAAGAATGTTTAGAGTTTAAATTCCTACGATACCTATTTTTTTACAAGCGTTATATTAACTTGTCCGGGTAGAATCTTGCGACTCAATTTTGAAGCAGATGTCTTGAACCGATTGAGCTGAAATTTTGCAGACTCGAGTAAGTTCGATGACAATACAATAATCTGGCAGTGGAGTTCTGGTGACAGAACCAGGATCGTCTCCGCTGGAGGGAATTCTTCAACGGTTGGTTCGATTGACTTGAAATTTGGTACACATAATGTAGGACGGGTGACAATGCAAGTACACTCAGTAAAAAAATAGTTTTGACAGAAACTTATTATTCGAGGATCAATTAACAAAAGTAACCGAATACAAACATATTTTTCCTCTATCTATAGCGAATAAAAGACTCAAAAGGCTGACTATAGGTTCCGGGCTGATTTTTGGTGCCTTTGCCTTACTAGTTTGTATTTATTCTATTGAAGAAGCATTAATTTCGAGTTTAAAGTTGGTCATCTACTGATGACCGTCGCGTGTGAGGAATTCCATAGGCTGTTACGATGAGATGACTGGCTCGCTGAAGAGGTTAATTAAATTACATGGGGTCCGTGTGGAGGAGACTGAAACAACAACCGAATCGGCTGTGGCTAAAATAAACGAAGATTTAGAGCGCATCACAACTTGGTCTGAGTCAAACTGCCTAGTTCTAAATCCGAGTAAGTCGAAGGTCATGGTATTTGGTTCTATTAAGCAAATAAATCGAATAACTGACCACAACCCAGTCGTATTGATCTCGGGAGACCAAGTGGAGAGAGTTTCAGAAGTGCGTAATCTGGGAGTTTTGATGGACGAGTCGCTGCGTTTCGAAGGTCATATAGCTGAGGTCGTTAAGACCTGTTTTTACAGACTCAAAGTATTGTATCGTATTCGCGATTTCATCAGCGTTGAATTACGTATTAGATTGTGCGATGCTCTGATACTCTCAAAATTGGGTTATGCAGATGTAGTGTACGGTCCTCGGTTGCTCTCCCGCACAGATCGTATAGTGCAGAGAGTCCAGAATGCCTGTGCTCGTTTTTGTTTTAAAATTCCCGCGCGTACGCATGTGACGCCATATTTAAACTCTGCTGGCATTTTGAAGATGGCATATCGGAGAGAACTTCACCTATCCTCATTGCTTTTTGGTATTATAAAAAAAGGAATACCTGAATACCTGTTCCAAAAATTAAGATGGCGTAAAAGCAGATCCAGCACACATGGGCTCCGAGAGGTTAGCAATGAACTAGCTGTTCCATATCACCGGACTGCCGCTTTTAGGGGTAGTTTTAAATACACTGCCACGAAGTGTTGGAATAATTTGCCTCCGCCTTTCAAAAAATTGATCACTATTAGTAATTTTAAGTTTAAACTAAGTAAACATCTAATTAATTTGCAACAAGCACTGCCAGCAGGCGGGAGGGCTGTTTCTTCTTACCTCTGATGCGGCTACCTTTATTTTAAAAAACATATTGTACCTACATAATATATACGATATTGCAGTTTTTGGTAAATTTATGTATTTTATTATTTATTTTATTTATTTACACACTTTTCCTACACAAACTTATTAGTGCTGATTCCGGTCCAACGCGTTTGATGCAAAGATGTGAAGGGTTTGGCTGAAAATCAGCGCTGTAGTAGGCACCTACTGCAGCATAATGCTGAGTCGAATACCTTTTCGGCATCATCAACTCAGTATATTTTTGTATTAGTTTAAGAGTCTGTGTATTTTTTGATGTCGAATAAAGTTATGTCTATGTCTATGTCTATGTCTATGTCAATTGCGGGTGGCGGGCCTTGTGTAGAGCCGCTACCACCTCCTTGCTCGTTAGTACAACCGCCAAGAGAGTAGAGATTAGTACAGTAGATAGAAATACAATACAAAGAGATACAATAGAGAGTAGTACAGACAGTGAAATTACTAGCACATGACGTATTCTATCTTAGCGGAGTAGCAAGGTTTTTTTTGTAGTCTATTATATTTAGTAGCCTACCCTTTCTCTTTCCACCGGTCTCTGTCTGTTGCAAGGCTTCCCCAATCCGGTCCAAAAAGGTTTATTATTATTTATTCCTCATTATGGACCTCCGCTAAGTGTCGCCTGATTCAATAAATTTATGGAGCATCTCTAGAAGAGTAATTCAACGTTGACTACCAATAATCATTTGTCATCGGATTCCGGTGATCCCTGAAAACCGGTAAACATGTTTTCCCAAAATCTGTATTGGGCCCGGCAAGGGATGGCTCTGGCGCCATTTTGGCAAACGTCATAATCCAATTTAAAAAGGATTAGGTTTCTGAGCGGAATTAAAGTAGGGACTCCGGTTTTACTTCGGATTTTGATAAGGCAAGATTATTAAAAACTGGCCACGGTGCCTAGAGAGCGACCGCGTAAATGAGTCCCCGCCCGCGTTGTGCAGGGGCGCGGGGTGGGACGACCATAGGGGCCGAGAGGTCCCCTTTATAAAACTTCACAAATAAAAAAATTACTCAGTTAATTAAATACCTACATATTAAAAGTCAAATTTCATATCCCCTTGTACTAGCTTTTTTATCCGTGACATTCGAAAACATTTCTCTCATAAATACTAAACAGAAACACGCAATTCATGCGGTTATTCCGACCATTTGAAACCCTCCTGCAATCACCCAACACAAAGTATTATGGTATTCCCCCGTCGCATTATTCCTTTCTCAAGACAAATATCAAAGCCCGGCACTGAACCCAAATTGGTCCCATCACAACCCTCTGAATGCCCGCGTATGTTATCTACGCATTGGCAATTTCGGGCAGTTTCGTACCCACCCGTCCCCATTTACAATACGAACTCCGTTTTGAATAGTTACGCGGCGGGACGGCTCCGAATTGCGGTAGTTGCATGATAGATACATACATATATCACGTCTTTATCCCTTAGGGGGTTAGACAGAGCCTAAGGTAACAAAACCTTAAGGCCACGTAAAGCTGAGGGCTTTAATGAGTCTGTAAATACTACTAAAAGAAACAACTATCTTTGTTGTACACTATATTCAGACTGACATTAAACACAAAAACAAGAAGAATTCTAAAATTGAAACATTCTAAAATAATAAAAAAGTATAAAAACATAAAACAATACAAAAAGGTTGTGCCTGCGGCACACCACGTTTAGCATGATTAAGAGCGAGGGTCTGGCCCGTCTGCTCGTTTGCCCCCTCTTATATATAAAAAAAAGGTGGAAAGGGATATCAAAATAGTGATGGGTTGCTAGCCGCACCGCTTATAACATGATTCCTAAGACTTTCGCCCATTCCCTCGATGGGCTTTTACCATGTGCGCGGGAATAGAAACAACTGGTAAATTTTATGTGTTTTCTTTACTCCCAGACCAGCATGGAATGAATAGATGTTTGTAGTAAAACCAGCAGTAGTGTCAGTAGCATAAAAGTTGTATTGATTTTAGTAAGATTTAGGTTTGATATGTATGTTCAACTGACTAGGTTGAAACCGTATTGAAATTTTGAAATTAACTTGCATTCTATGTAATATTAATACTAACAAAGGTTAATATGTTTTTTTAATATTAGCTTCATTTGACAAATACTACTGGAATGTGTTAGTACTACTTACAGTTTACACTCGTACCTAGTTTTCCATCCAACCATGATGATCCTTCAGAAAAAAGTTATCCTCTTATTCTCGTAGTTTCAAACTTCCCCTCGCTGAGCAATTTGAAAAGCTTAACTCGCATCCTTTGACTAAATAAAAAGTAACGACGGATTTCTACTACCGGACGGATTTAACTACGCGTCGGCGTACACGCTGAACTAGTTGGTTTGGGATAGTTGTACGTATGGTTACACAAAGTGCATTTTCAAAACACAGCTCTCACTTTGCAGTTACAGAACTCCGTCTTTGCTTTTTATTTGGTCTAAGCCTGTATCATAGTAGGTGTTTGTGTTATTTTAATGCAGTTGGGCATTTTTTTTAAAAGTCCTCATGATCATTTTTTCCAGAATTTAACTATTTTGGGTTTTTCTTACTCAGAATCGTTTACCTTAACGATTCTCATACAAGAAAAAATGTGTCCCAGATTTTACTATGGATTTTTTTCCTGTTCGTCACGTACCATCCATACATACTTACCTATATGAAAAAAGTGGCGAACTGGAATGTGAATGGGACACATTTTTTCTTTTAAAAGGATCGATGGGTAAACGATTCTGAGTAAGAAAAACCCAAAATAGTATTTTTTTTTATTGGAAAACGCTCAGTTGCAAACAGAAGCAATTCGAGTTAAAAATACGAACGCGGCTCTCTCGGTTTTGTTGCAGTTTTAGAGCGCTTCAAACGTCACTTTAACTTAATATTGCACGTGACGTCATGTCTGGCGTCTTGGGAGTGTAGTTTTATTGACACGTTTGTCCCGATTATGGACAGCACTGGAGCATTGCTAGTGTTAAAATTACTGTTAAAAGGGTTTTGTTACTTTATTTTGTGCAAAATTTTATGTTAATGTTAAATAATAAAAATGAACTATAGTTCCTTACCTTATGTTGGCTAGTGGCTGGTTTGCGGCCTGTTTTACCTTTTGATATGTGTCAAACCTTCAGTCAGTCTGCTTGTGCCGCCATTATGTTGGAATTACTATCATATACTTTTGCCTTTAAATAATTAAATATTATAACGTTTAGAAGGTGTTTCTTTTTCTTTATACAGTCTATTACCAGTAGCTATCACCTTATTTTTACCTTAGACTTTAGATAAATCGATTCTTAGTACGCGTATACGCAACAAACACAAAAAATATGTTAAAAAATATTTTGAGACATTATCTTACTATTCTCACTCATTGTTCCCATAATAAGCTAGAGTACTTGATCAACCGATGTCACTTTGTTTCTGCTTTTGCATTTAATTTTTTACCTTTACAGGTAGGTATATAGTGTATAATGTAAACGAAATAATATTCGATGTTATTCAATATTGTAAAACACGTCGCTCTACTTCAAAACAACTTCAACTCAATATGCGTCTTGATATCGAGATGCCAGTTTATAAAGAGCTGTGACCACCGTTCAAATTGCGCAATGACTGGCTGGGCGCGAGATCTTATTGGGCTGGCCGGATGTAATATTTAAGACATGCCTACAATGTGGAGTCCAGATATTTGTTGGGCTGGGAAGGACAGGTAGCCGTACCTACTAACAGATGTACTGATTGGCAGACGCTGCCCGAATACCTAGTTCGTGTCTTTTCATTCACACTTATAATCATTATTGTGAGAGTAAAAGGAACGGAATGATACAGGAAGGAATAATGTTGTGTCATTGTGTGTAAGAGTGCTCTTTCGAAAAATTAGACGATTATTTCTGTTATGTCCGTGATTGTCAGGATAAGGTTTTTATGAAGTAATATTCTGAAACAACTGATGACTAGTAAAAAATAAAACTACTAGCTGTAACTAGCTCTTGCCCGCGACTTTGACCGCGCAGAATTAAAGTTTGTAGCAGGGCTCATCAAACCACCTTAATCCGGCCCTGTCGCCAAATCCTTTCAAAGTGGATGCGTACATGATAATAACTACTTGCTTGCAAAATGTCAGCGCAATCAGTTCGGTGGATTGAGCTGTGCGTTTATTGACTTGTTACAGTTTGTTTACTTTTATACACTCACGAGTAAAAAAACTGCTCATTTTTTATTACAATTTCCTTTTTGTATGACACACAAATGCAAGAGCATACATACAAATAAAAAAATAGATAATCAGTGTTGAGTGTCTCGCAAAAGTGAAACGGTCGCTGGCTCAGCATTACGCTGAGGTGTTAGACACCGGCAGCACTGAACCGTCTGTGACTCACGAAACGATACACAGAATAAAATATACTTACTACATAAACCATAAACCGATACGTAAATAACTAAAAAATACATTAGATAGTTTAAAATTAACTAAACATAAAAAGGAAGGAAAACTAAACGGTTTAAATAATAACACGCTGGCATATATACTTTATGGTATACATACAGAATGCAGCATTGGATTAGCCAGTAATTTTGATTGCTTTGCTAAGTTGCTAGTCAGCAGTTGCCAGCTATTGGCGGGTTCGACTTGGATTACTTCGGCACGTGCCCGCTCCCAGCTACCACGGGTTACGTCTAAGCTTCTCTTTACTGGAGTTGTGAAACTTAAGATTATCCCTGAAAGGAGTAGGTAATGTGGGAAAGAATATAAGCAATTTAGAACTTTGGTGCTTTTACTACCAGTAATTTCCATGTTAAAACTACTACTTAGGCCGTGTCGTAGGAAAAATTTAATATCGATTTAGTTGCAAGACATTTTCGTACTTTTTGAGAGTACTTAATCGGGTTTAACACTAATTCGATACTTAAGTTTTTCTAGTAAAACGACTCTAAAATACTTAATTATGTAAACTAGCATTACTTAAGTATAATACTGACGTCTACTTCAAAAACTCGTTTGTTTTCGTCGGTTGAAAAATAAAATGCGTTCAATGAAAATTTGGGCCAAATAATCAAAGTGTGGTAAAAAAACGCAAAAAATTTAAATGCAAGACCCTAACAACGAAACTAATTTTGCAACTTCCGAATTTCCGCGGTACGAGTTAGACATAGAAACTCAGAACGAAATTACAAAAGCCAAAGCGTCAAAGAATTTAATTCATAGCTACGGTAACCATTCAAACCCAAACGTTGGAACGACGCTTACAAATTGAAAATTGGAATTGTTAAGGAAATAGTTATTAGTACAGAATTTATCGCTCATTGAATGCAAAAGTGCCACATTCCAAAATCAGTCGCTTATGCATCTAAAAACAAAACTCGTTCGTATAAGGCTTGAAATGTAATAGTAACTAATTTTGGAATAGGGTCCTTTCCCATTCAATGAATTTTATATTATTACCGAAAACAGGGGCCTTACTATGACGTCTTATTGCGATTCAATCCCAACTCAGTTCAGGTTTTAGCTGTCATTTTTAGTATGGATCTGATGGCGAGCGAACCTAAACTGAATTGGAATTGAAGCGCGTTAAAACGTCAAGGTGACCTCCCGGAACGTTTCTGTGGCAAGTTATAAAACTGTACGTCAAGTGTAACAAAAATAAACTGAAGTCAGTCGGTAGAGTCAATGCTGGCTCTATGTATACTCCTACACATACATAGAACTAAGCCGTTTAAATATACACACATACATTAACCACGTCTTTATCCGTTCCTGGTTAGACAGAGCTTAGTAGAGCAAGTTTAGCGTGATTTTGTTGTCGGCGTATAGGTGGAAAAAGGAATCAAAATAGTGAGATGGGTCGCTGTTGCTATAGCAGCATCGCTTAAAACACAATTCCTAAGATTTTTAGCCATGTTTAAGTATGTATCTAATTGGAATTATGATTATAATGGTACTAGCTTCTGCCTGCGACTTCGTCTCGTAGATACATATAAACCTCCCTCTTGAATCACTCTATCTATAAAAAAAACCGATCAAAATCCGTTGCGTAGTTTTAAAGAGCGTACATATGGACAGACAAATAACGGAAAGCGACTTTGTTTTATACTATGTAGCTACGGCCTAGCTATGAGTGGCATCTCTTTTTCAAAAAATGTTTAACATTTCCACTCTATTGGTTAATACTCTACGGTAAAAGTATATTACGCAAAGAACATAAAAACGGAATTAAAAACATTTGGCTGAGTTAACGGCGAATGTTTACGCACACATTAAAACTTTTACTTCAGAAGTTAAGCTGTAAACCGTGTTCCGACAAACAGCTTCAAGTACCAACGCTCTCCAAGTCCACAAGCGAGTGTCAACCAGCTTACGAACAGCCCATAGACACCCGCAACCCAGATAGCAGATGCGTTGCCATTGCCAACCTAAGCTTTAACACTGCTGCTTATGTAGGTGTATTTGACACAAAAATTAAAATTGACCCTTATATTTACCCAGTGACACAGTGTTCTCGCTGCTGGCGATTTGGGCATACTATTAAAATGTGTCCATCATACAAAATAGTTTGCCCCAAGTGCGCTAAGAACCACGAAAACTGCGTAACAACTAACTTCCAATGCAACAACTGCTCAGGGCAACATATGGCTATGTCTAAGATGTGCCCTGTCTATCTAAAAGAGAAGAAGGTTAGAGATGTAATGTCACAATTCAACTGCACATACAAGAGAGCACTATCAATTTATGTACCACCGCCGCCTAAACCAAACGACAGAAGCTCAGACGCTTTCTGTGGGACTATACCGCCAAATAACACCTCACATGCAAGACAACAGCCCCACGAAGTACACTAAGTAAATGATAATACTGCACCCTCCTATGCGAACGTAACAAAGGGGAAAAAAGTTATGCCGAAAAAGAACAACAAACATATGGGAAAAAAGGTATTTAGTCAGAAAGTAAATAAGAATGACGTATTTCAATTTTGGGGAGAAGCAAGTGATGAGGAGCAAGAAAAATCAGAAGAAGAACCAAACAGCCGATCAGAGTTCAAAGACCAAATGGCATGGAAAATTTTGTTTAACAAACTTAAAGAAAAGGTGCTCGAAGAGAACAGTTCATGGACTGAGAAATTAAAAGAGTGCGCGTTCGTCATTATAGAAGCTTTACTATCGTTTACTGGAGAGTATTTGAAAGACTGGCCGATGTGGAACCTTATAAAACAACTATGGACCAGCACGACAAACGGATCCCTATAAACGTGTTACAATGGAATGCGCAAAGCATTCGACCTAAACAGTTAGAACTTGAAGCCCTTTTGTACCAAGAGAAAATACATATAGCACTAATAAGTGAAACCTGGTTAGAGGCAGGCAGCGATTTTAAGTTAAATGGTTACAATATCTTAAGAACGGACCGGCCCGATGGCTATGGAGGAGTTGCTATTATAAGCCATAGATCAATAAAAGTACAGCAAAGCGATGTGCAGTTATCTAACTCAAGAATTGAAATATTATACGCCAAAGTACTTAATTGTGATCACTTAGAAAACATAATTTCTCTGTACTGTCCACCATCAGTCACTACTACTCCTAGAGACTGGCAGCAGATTTTCTCCCTAGTAAGCAATAAAACTTTAATAGCGGGGGACCTAAATGGCCACCACACTAATTGGTCTAATAAGACAGATACTAGAGGTGGGCAGATATTTGATGCTATACTGGAAAATAATTATACGACGCTTAATGATGGCACGCACACACGGATTAAGCTAGTTAACGGTCAAACCCAAAAATCATCTCCGGATCTAACCTCGGTATCCGATGATATTGCATTGAATTTTGGGTGGGAAGTCCTTAATGAAAACCTAAGCAGTGATCATCTTATGATTAAAATAAAAACGGATGTAGCCAAATCCAGATTGAACAAAAAGAAAAGAAACTTTAAGAAGGCAGACTGGACAAAATACACAGCAAAGGTTGATAGTTTAGCGATGGACTACACAAATGATGAAGATATACAAACAGCATATGATAACTTTATAGAAATTTTAAATAAAGCAGCTAATGATTGCATTCCATGGATCCGAGTGTGTGACGACCCAGTGCGTCAAAACAAGTTTACGCCTAGACCTTATTGGAATTCAGATATGTCCAAGGCGGTAGCGGAAAGGCGCCGAGCCTTGGCCCATTTTAGGCGTAACCCTACTCCGGACAATTTACAACAATTGCAGGTCAAAATCAGTGCAGCCCAGCGAACAATACGTAACGGTAGGGCTAAATCGTGGCAAGAATTTTGTAGTAACATAGACTGCGTAACGAGCTCAAGTGAGATGTGGGCAAAAATGAAGTGGTTAAAGGGCTGCAGGAGGCCAAGAAGTGAAATCAATAGAGACCAAGCCCAAAACTTACTAAACAGCTTAACGCCCGATTACGTGTCTCCAAATGCTCCTGACTTTGCCTCATGTAATCCTCAGCTATCTGTACCGGTTTCGTTAGAGGAACTAACAAATGTCATTAAACAATCTGACTCGGCTCCAGGGAATGATGGGCTTTCGTACTCAATGATTAAACACCTCCCAGAAAGAGGCAAAAATATTTTAGTAGATTTGTATAATAGGTTCCTGTTTTCGGGTTTCGTGCCACATCAGTGGAAGAACATCAAAATAGTTCCTATTCCGAAGCCAGGTTCAAATAATGGTTCGCCTACCGGTGCTAGACCTATTGCTCTGTTGTCGTGTGTATGTAAAACACTGCACTCTATAGTTGCCCGCAGATTGGAATGGTTCTTTGAAAGAGGCGGTAGCTTTTCTCAAGAGACGGTGGGTTTCAGAAGATCCAAGTCCTGTATGGATAGTTTATCTAGGCTAGTAACACGAGTTCAAAGCGCCATAACGAAAAAGCATGCGACTGTCGGGTGCTTTGTTGACATCGACAGTGCCTACAATAATGTAAATCTAGTTAGTCTTTTGCATACATTGGACAATTTTGGAGTAGGAAGGGTGATCTGTAATTACTTGTGGGGTTTTCTACATTCAAGACAACTGTCTATTGATTTGAATGGCCTCGAAACTATTACCCGAAACTGCAGCATCGGTATTGCGCAGGGTGATCCCTTATCGCCATTATTGTTCAATGTAATTACAATCAATATCTGTAAAGATATGGAAAAGGAGGTATTCGTATCACAGTATGCGGATGATTTTGCACTTTACTCTAGTAGTAAAACCGTTGATAATGCGGCTAAAACCATTCAAAAGGCGTTGTATACATTCAACGCTATGATAGAAAATATAGGTCTGAATATATCTCACAAAAAAACCAAAGTTTGTGTATTTATCAGAGGCTACCCCAAAAATTGGGATAAGTACAATGCTAAGTTAACAATAAACAATAACCCAATCCAGCAAGTTGACAGCGTCAAATATTTGGGCATGTGGATTGACAGAAATTTAAAATGGGGTAGGCACATAAATGAGACTAAGGAGAAAACACTTAAGTTCCTCAATGTATTTAAAGTCTTGGCAGGGACGAAATGGGGAATTCACCCTAAGCATCTGAGACGCCTTTACATAGCAATTATTCGTAGTAGTATAGATTATGGATCCTTTTTGTATGATACTAGCGTCAAAAGTCATTTATACAAGCTGGATAAGGTGCAAAATCAGGCCATGAGAGTGATGGGAGGTTTCATCCGAAGTACCCCCACGCATGTCATGGAAAGTGAATTAAGTCTTCAACCTCTGTCCATTCGTAGGAGATATCTTGCAGGAAAATTCTGGCTTAGGTCCAGATCAGTGACCAACAACACTACCATTCATGCGCTAGAGGAACTTAATAACTTATGTCAAGATACATACTGGAGAAGGAAAAAACTTCCTTTGCTTGTGGAAACTGCTAGACAGTACAATGATATGAACATAACAGCGCTCTCTAACCTACCCTTGTATTCGCTTAGAAATTGGATTAGCTATTACAGTTTAAACAAAATTATTCGGACACAGGTTGACGGTTTAAAGCTGCCAAAACGACACATGAATGCTCAAGATATCCGGAAAAAGTGCTCCGAATATCTTAATAGAAGGTACAGCTCATACTACTTGCTGTTTACTGATGGCTCTAAAGATGAAACGGGATGTGGCGCAGCCTTTTATGATCCGCAAGCCGATATACGAAGCAAATTTTTATTGAATTGTGACATATCAATAATGCATTGCGAACTAATTGCAATATCTGAGGCGGTGTCATATTTGGCATCCTTGGAAGTCAACAAAGTAGTTATTTTATCCGACTCTAAGAGTGCCCTTTCCCACTTGGCTCGGTTACCCTCGAGTAGTCGAGGACACCCGACAGCCTATAACATCCTGGATACAATCTGTAGGCAGATAGTGAATAAAGAAGTGGTAATGCAATGGATACCCTCTCATATTGGGATCATGGGCAACGAGGAGGCCGATCTAGCGGCCAAGCAAGCTATAAGCGAAGGGGTGACACATGATTGTTTACCTTTACACAGCGAAGTACTCGGAAGAGTCAAGACAAACTGTAGTAACTGGTGGCGAGAATATTTCGATGAGCGTTCACTGACTAAAGGAATATGGTACAAAACGATACAGTGTCGTCCTCCTCGCGACCCATGGTTCACAGAGCTGAAACTGAGCAGGAGAGATATCGTAGTATTAATGAGACTCCGTTCTGGACACATTCCATCTAACAAATTCAAATACTTAATGAGGCTAGCTGAATCACCCAACTGCCTAGAATGTGACATGGTAGACGATGTGCACCACGTGCTGGTGGAGTGTGTTCGGAGCGAAGCCCAGCGGCAACGTTTGGGCATTATAAGGGATTGGAATGTGGGTAGCTGTAACAGTACGCTGGCTTGTCCGCTATCGGCACAGGCTAAATCGCTTATTCAAGTATATACACTAGTGATGGCGGCGTAAGAATGGTTAAGAAGTAAGATCCAGATACCCACATTGCGCAAGACATAGTTATATTTTGCTTGAGTTCGATGATTGTCGTTTACCTGCTGTACACTTTACTCTATGGGGCTGACATCGTCAGTGTCTGACAAAAGCCCTTTTTAATTAAATAAAGATTAAAAAAAAAAAAAAAAAAAAAAACAATCCATTGCCATTATAATTTTTTTTATAATTTTTTATAAAGCTTTTACAGCTTATAATCATGGGCAAAGTGGCTGGAAAAAGAGCTGTTGGGCGCAGGAAGAAATCTTGGCTGCGAAATATCCGGGAATGGGCTGGAATCACAAGTGCAGCGGAGCTTTTCAACCTGGCCAGGGACCGTGTCAAGTATGCGGTGCTGACTGCCAACCTTCACTAGTTGGAGAGGCACCATAAGAAGAAGAACATTTCCAATCTTTTGTTATTTAGTTACAAACAAAACGTTTCAAATCTCATTCGCCATCAGAACGGCCCATCAACAGGCATTCCTAACGTAATGAAATCGCGAATTTCATTTTATCATCGCTCCTGTAATCATTTCTGTCGCGGTAGAATTAAATGAGGGACATCAATTTCCTGGCGCAAAGAGTTTGAATTACCTGCGGGCATCCATCTTCATTAAAGATAAGTTAAGGTAAGATAAGATAAGATGTAATATCCGGGCGTTTGAAGGACCCACTCTAAGGTGGACATACGCGTGCGATGGAGAGAAATTATCTTGTTTTGGTAATTGGAAATCTTGTTATGTGGGCGAAAATCTTGGAAATCGTTTGTAGGCGATGAAGCAATCTATCACTATTTCTGATTCCCTTTTCCACCTACGCGCCCACAATCTAGCTTAACGTGGCCTTTAAGTCTTGTTAACTTAGGCTCTGTCTACACCTTAAGGGATAAAGAAGTGGTTTATGTTATGTTGCTATGTAAATAGACACGTCAAGATTGTTCATATTTTTTGTAATGGGAAAAAAACTAAATGTACTTTTACCACATACGTATCTTTTTTAGAGTCTATGCGTTCGGGTGAGTTAAATCTGCCAACCTTTTTTACCGTTTTATGAGCGTTTTCCAAAAAAAAATCCACGTGAACATTTTTTCCAGAATTTTACTATTTTGGGTTTTCCTTACTCAGAAATCGTTTATCCTATCGATCCTGACGATCCTTATACAAGAAAAAATGTGTCCCAAAGTTTCCATTGCTGATCGTCACTTTTTCAATATAGGTATGTATGGAACGTGACGAACAGGAAAATAAACGACATTGTTAAATCTGGGACACATTTTTTCTTGTATGAGAATCGATGGCATAAACGATTCTGAGTAAGAAAAACCCAAAATATTTAAATTCTGAAAAAAATGTTCATTGTGCACTTTTTTTTAAATGCTCTTATACATTTCGATAAAATTAAATGTGAAATAATATCCCCACCGAAACCCAACAAAGCGTTCACTTCACCGTATATATAAAGGCAAGCCTGCAATCACCTGAATTTTGTAACGTTCAAGCACTTACCTTTACGGCAATACTGCAGCCTTGTATTGTTACTATTAGTCGTTACCTAGCAGTTATAGGTGCTTTATGGAGACTCTGAAGGATTACGTAAGTTTATGAGCAGCTGTTAGCTTTGCTCGCCCACTGATCTCTAAAGAAACAGTCGACCAAAGAATTCATTTTCCACCTTATAGTTTAATGTTTCACTTACTCGTAGTAATAATAAATGGTAATGTTAAAATGAAATTGAAGTTGATAAACCATCACATCTTAACTACTGAATCGTGGCTCAATAAGAAGAGGCCTGGCTTTTCTTTTTAATTTGCTTTTTTTATCGCCTAAAATGTTGCCAGATAAAAACAGCTACTGTCCAAGTGAGGCTAAATTATTACAGTGTTTAAACTTAACTAACGTTCCAACGGCAAAGTGAGCGTTCCAATTTAATTACGACTTTTAGAGTTGAAGAGCGTTAATTCTCCTCGCTGGAGTTAACAAAGGATCTATTAAGCGAAGCATAGTTTAAGGACTAGTAGTTTTTCCGCGAGTCTCTCAGGAAGGGGCTATTTTACTTATCTAGGTCGTACGGCAAATAATTGGTCTAACTTTTCATCCAAATTCCTATCAAATAAAAATGTCAGTAAAGTCGAACTTCTTCTTCTTCTTTTTTAATATGGCCCCATCGATCGATGCGATGATTTCGCCAATGTCAAAGTAATGAATACAGTATTCAAAAATCATGTGACAAAAATGTCGGCAACTTTGTACGGTAGAACACGGTCAAAAGACACCCCCCCCCCCCCCTGTCGGGCTCTTAGCCCGGATAATGATATCCCTCGGAGACCGCCAGGAAATCATTAACCGGGGCCCAGGGTGCACCGAAACAAGCACTGCACTTCCCCTCGGACGGATCCAAAAACGAACCGCAGCTCTTGATCACACGCGGAGGTAACCCGACTCGCACCCCAGTCGAACTTCCAAGTGGCCAGCTACGACTTACCGTCATTATGTATTATGACGTGCAAAATATATTCAATCTTAGGGTGACAGATCAGATAATAATATTTGGCTGATGGTATACAAAAGGGATCACCAATTAGATTCGTAGTGGGGCTATTTAAAATAAAACATAAGACTGTCGCGGTCCGTGTGACAGATGAAGTCAAATCAACATTAAGTTTTTTTTAATAGGATTAGAGAGAGAGAGAGAGAGAAACATTTATTTACACACATTCGATACACGTAGATATATAATAGGAAGAAGTAAAATATACTTAGGAATAGTACCGATATGGTGTAAAATGGGCCCCACTCAGCATAATGTTGCGGCAAGCCCCAACGCTGTTTTTCAGTAGGACCCAGATAAAATTAAAAAACTAAACACAAAAACACACATGGACTGTGGCGAAACGCCAGTGGAAAACACTATTATTAACATCCCTACCGTTGGCGGTCCGGATTGGATGTCCGCCATTTGGTGACCCCTGGTATGCAGATAAGAAACTCAAGGTGGTTTGCGCACGGTTGCAAAAACATACTAACGCCATCAAATACGTCGAAGTTATCATTTATGTAAAAACGGTACAGTTATGTCAAATTCGCTCCCATCGTCTGGATTTCCGGACAGATACAACCTAGGGCTCTTCAAGGCTAGAGTGAATAGGCTATTACTGAACCAGTGAGTGAGGTCAATCACTGGTCGTTCGTAGTAAAAAAAAAATAGTTATATTTAAAGGGTAGATCATACACACTTTGTTCAATTATACACATTTTCAGTATATTTGTCAGCTTGTTTGTGAAGTGCTTTCCACTGGCGTTCGTGTCCCCACAGTGTATTGTTTTTGTGTTTAGTTTTTAATTTTATTTGGATCCCACTGAAAAACAGCCTTGCAGCTTACACCATTACACCATTGCACTATCATGTATCTCTGTCATGTTATATATTAAAGATAAATAAATAAATAAATAAATAAATAAATAAATCATATCGGTACTATTCTTAAGTATATTGTATTCCTTCCTATTACATGTCTACTTGTATCGAATGTTTGTAACTAAATGTTTCTCTCTCTCAATCCTTTCCTTTGGACCGTCCTCAAACTTTAAAACATGAGTTTGATGACTTCGACGGACGTATTGTCAATGGCGTAATGCGAGTTGAGAAGTTTTCGGGATCTCGGCAAAGGGGTCGGTAAGGCGACCGCCTGTTCCTAGTTGTCGTGATCCTAATCCTTTAATTTGCCCAAATTTCATATAACATAATGTAATGTTTGTCATAATTATAATTTGGCATAACTTGTTTTCATAGAAACCGTAATTTTTCAGGAGCTTTCAAATGATCCTGTAGAACTTTATAGCTTACTAGCTTCTGCCCGCGACTTCGTATGCGTAGATAAAAACCTTCCTCATGAATCACTCTATCTATTTAAAAAAATCGCATCAAAATCCGTTGTGTATAGTTTTGAAGATATAAGCATACATAGGGACATAGGGACAGAGAAAGCGACTTTATTTTATACAATGTTGTAGTGATAGTGAAGTTAGAGTAGTTTTATAACAATTATGAACTATCAACAATTATGAAAAAAACCTAAAATGCCTTACATCGCTTTGGAAAAGAGCTGAGGTGATCGCAAAGAAACGGGCTTTCGAATGGAAAAACGCTTTGAAATCGTTTCATCCGTTTGAAAGTCACGATGCTATAGACAGATACATACACCCACATACAGACATCGACGTTAAACTTATAACACCCTACTTTTTGCGTTGGGGGTTAAAAAAGAGTTACTGGTAATGATCGTTATAGAAAACAATACTTTTATGGCATATGAAATTATGGCAAACGATAGGGGAACTCTCCGGTATATCTAAAAGCGACTGTTTCCAGCTTTCCTGATCGTAGAATAACAAAATAATTGTTTTTCAGTTCATACACGAACATCAATAAAGCAATGATGATAAGTTTATTACCACATTTATTGCCCGTTAACAAATCAGATCGTTCCTGCCGACGTGACGGCTACAATTCACCGGAACCCGACCGCTGAGTTATTGCCGAATAGCCCCTGCCTACTGAACCCTGAAATCGATTGTTCGTATTTAGAACGCGTTCATAGTTTTCAAAACAACTTCTTAATTTGAAATTGTTGTTGATTGCGTCGCGGTTTTACTGTGGGTGCAAGCTGCTTCCAACCGAGGCAACGGGAGGTCTGTGGGGGAGGACTATGTCCAACAGTGGACGTGCTATGGCTGATATGATGATGCTGATCGATTTTTGGTGCAGTTTGCATTGATTTTGCTTTATATGGAACTTAGACCCGAGAAATAATTTTATGAAATAAAATTAAAAAGTAAAATGGGATGGAAAGTCAACATAGAAGCAAGATGGCTTTTAAACTTTAAAAATATGGTAGAGATGTTTTTTACGTGCCATTTTTTTTTTTATAATAGTACAAGAGCATAAAAGCTAATCACACTCGTTCTGGCGTCAGTCAGGGCTCCATATTGGGACCCCTGTTATTTGGTCTGATGATTAACGACCTGGAATCTGTGGTTCACAATGCTAAGTGTCTTCTGTATGCTGATGACCTCAAGCTCATTTATGGTGTCAAAGAGGCAGCGGACTGCGTCTCCTTGCAGAAGGATATTGACTCCGTGTCGAAATGGAGTATGGATAACAAACTGTCATTTAATGCAGCGAAGTGTTGCGTTTGTACATTTGGACGAGGTTCTGCCCCTATACATGCGCAATACTTCCTGGACGGCAATCCCATAAATCGTGTCTTCTCTATGAAGGATCTAGGTGTGGTCTTTGACACGCGCCTTACCTTCCATGAGCATATCCGTACACTTGTCAGTAGCTGTTATCAAAGACTTGGTTTCGTGCTCCGTAATTGTAGGGATTTCCATGAGCCTGGAGTTATAAAGCTACTTTATAATGCCTTAGTGCGGAGCAAATTGGAGGCGTCGTCCCTTATTTGGAATCCATACGAATCCACGTATGCCTTACTCCTGGAGAAAATACAGAAGTCCTTCCTTAGGTTTCTATACAAGAAAAAGTTTGGATACTACCCGTATTTATATCCCACAAAATTTTTATTAGGTTGTCTGGATTTCAGTTCCCTAGAAGTCAGGCGAAATAACAATCTTTTAATCACAGTCTGCAAGTTTTTGCGCGGGGAGTCCGACGTTATTCAACTGGTGAATAGCGTATTACGGCTGAGCGTCCATGACGTCCCCCGCGTCAACCTCCGGCCGCGCGCCCGGGCGCTGCTGGCGGCGCCGGCGGCGCGCACGGTGTCGCGCCGCAGTGCGCCGCTGCCGCGCGCGCTTACTCTACTCAATGCGCTCTTGGCATCTGTGCCTGAATGTGACCTGTTTGCGTGGAAGTGGGTAGCTGTGTGCCGGGAATGTTTGAGGTTTTGTGAGATGATGGACAATAGGCAGACCACTGTATATGCATAAAGTGTGTAGTTTATAAGTCTAGGTAGGTACCTAATTAGTTTGCGTACTTATGTTATTATTATCGTTATTGTTTTTTCCTTATTTCTTTTAATTTTGTTGATTGTAATGTTATTGATTAAGGAATTTGGTTTCTCGGCGTATTGGTTCGCTGTAATGCCGTGTAAACAAATTGAATAATAAATAAATAAAATAAATAAATGCTTTTGCTACATAATATTTTTATTACAGTCACCTTTTTACCTAAAGAAATTTTCACATAAAACATAATTAATACAACTACATTATCGTCGGTTATTGCTTATTGAAGGCAGCTCACGGTTCTTCTTGATATTTATAGACGTTTACTTAGAGCTCTGTGGAGCCCACGTGCTCCCTTGCCTATCTGATATCAGTGGGCCTAGAATAGTGATGTATTCGCCTATAAAATAGTTTATAAAAAAGCGCACTTCAATGAAAAAGTTTCAGACTTATTTAAATACAAATAACGTTGGCTCGAGCGCGCCGGCGCCATGGCTGCCCTGTAATAAAAGCTTAATTACTTTAATTGGTACATCGTACTGGTATAACTCTATCATAGGGGAATTAATTACATAATTGAGATATTGGGTGCGAATGAGGCACGACTTGAAATGCACGGCCTGGGGCCTTACCATGACGTCTTAATGCGATTCCAATCTGATTCAGTCAAGATACGCTCGCTGTCAGATCCATACTAAAAATGACAGCTAAAATCTGAATTGAGTCGGAATTGAATCGTATTAAGACGTCATGGTAAGGTCCCCGGAATGGACGGCCGTATAATTAGTGTCCCGATCCGAGATTTCCAACGCTGAAGTTGCAACACATTCTGTCATTTATATCACTAATTACCTGATATGTGTCGTTGGCGTCGAAAAGGTTAATGCTCCCTAGAAGTTCTCCTATTCTTTCGTACATAAATCTAGAAATCATTTCTTAAGCACGGGGTGCGAACCCAGTCTCTATTTAACGTCCGACCACACCGCACCGGTGCGTAAAAGACGATGACGGTCCATTTACGCAACAAAATGTAGGAATAATCGGTGAGAAAACGTGACGTCTACGTTGTTCCTTGAACCAATAGAGTGTTTTTTTTAACGTGCTTAAACTTGTTTCAGGCGGGAATCCTTCGGCCAGCTCCCGCGTTCAGCCAGCATCGACTCTATGGTGGAAGCCGCTATCTGTGCACGCCACTCTGAGCCGAGCCAGCCAATCACGTTACAGCTGCCCGGGCGCGCTGATAGGGCGCTCAGTCTCGTCTCGCCTGCGGTTGGTCGGCGAGCGAAGTCACAGAGGGGGCAGGCAGGTCAGTTCGAAATTTGAATTAGTTTTTTTTTATTAGGTATATGGCATCTCAACGAGACGCGATGGTACTGGCTAGCTACAAATAGTAGAGCTGGTTTCTCTCTATTTACATGAGCTGAAGGGGTAAGAAACCCAGTTGACCTTGTCTCGACTGTGGTATCACGTTGCGATGGGAGAAGGAAGGAAACTCAGGAGATGGTGCATGGAGGTGGTAATTATTTTAAAATATAAGGCATCTACAACAATAGGTACATAGTTAATACACTATTATAAAAAGATAAGCGGATAAGGGAAAGGTAAATAATAAAGATAGTTGACTTTCAAAACGTGCCTTTGAAAATAATAAAGATATCACAATACGATGATTACAGTGTCCTTTAGAGATATTAATTAGCTAGTGGTCAATCACTACACAGCACTGGATATCAGATAGTGAGATAAGCACTGAGTTATAATATACTACCACATTAAAATGGCTTTGTGAAAATCTTGAAGCATAATTTTTTATGTGTGTACCCTGTGACTATACTAGATCTTGTTTGGCAATGTCATAGTTATAAACGATCAAACGAGACGATCTAAAGAAGTAAAACTGAAAACAGATTGGAGATTGTAATCGGCCATTGCACCCGACAGTGGTTGGTCAGCAGAGAAAATTCCAAACGGGGTAAGCTGAGCAACGAACATTCTTTTCTCTTTCTTTTGTTATCTGTATCTTCGGTAAAAATGAGCATCCTTAATATTCATCGTCCAACCCAAAAATAAACATATACCTACCTACTCGTAATACCGGAAAGCCTATTGTATGACACAAAGCGCGATGTAAAATGTCAGGAAGAATAAAAAGGGCTTACGTCCCCGCAAATTAAACATGTTTTTATACGCCATAAAATAAAAGGTCGCACAATGAATACCTGATGAAAATCCCTGTAAGCAGTCGGCCATTTTGGAACCGTTACGATTGGAACATGGGCGCACAATTTCAAAGAAAATGCTTTCAATCAATATTTCAATTTTCAATCAACGTGAATGATTTTGCGATCGCTTTATCCCGTTCCGTTTATTTAGAGATTGATACAAATATTCTAAATTATGTCTAAATTTGGAATATTTCAAATACTGCTGGCTTCGCATCGTGAGTGAATTAGGCTTATTACCTAACTCGCTCGCAATCGCCATCGTGTTAATTTTGACAGTTCTTGTATGAATGTGACAGCTAGCTGATTCCGATGCCAATTGTCAACCCATACATGAACTGTCAAAATGAACACGATGGCGATTGCGAGCGAGTTAGACAATAAGCCCACTGCTCTAAAATACTTGATTGAATCAGGCATTGAAAAATCGACTTACTCTTAAAATCGTCTCTGTTTACGAGTTTATAAAATCCTTTCAACGCAAAAATATATATTAAAAAATAAATTAATATTGGATATAGCATGCTCCGATCGTGAAAGGTCGAAGTTTAGCATCTGAATACAAAAACGTATTACTTCTCCATTGCGACCTTTGTAATATCCTACTTTCACGGAACGGTTACTTAAATAAATGGAAAATCCGTATAAGACGCGAGCGTACGGATAAATGTGAAATGTATAAAATGCATTTTAAAACGAGCATCGGGACTGGCGCTCTATATAGATGATCTTTTAAAATTGATCCGAAATATTCCAGCAGGTAATCCGTATAAATAGCCCTGTAAATGTTATCGAGGACTTTGGAGTCATAGTTGACAAATATTTCCATACATTTCATCATCATCATCATCTCAGCCATTACAAGTCCACTGCTGGACATAGGCCTCTCCTTTAGATCTCCAATAAGACCGGTTGGAAGCGGCTTGCATCCAGCGCGGTCCTCCGATCTTAATGAGGTCATCGGTCCACCTTGTGGGTGGACGGCCCACGCTGCGCTTGCCGGTACGTGGTCTCCACTCGAGGACCGTTCGACCCCATCAGTCATCCGTCCTCCGTGCTATGTGCCCTGCCCACTGCTATTTCAACTTGCTTGGGCTATGTCGGTAACCTTGGTTCTTCTACGGATCTCCTCATTTCTGATTCGATCTCGCAGAGAGACTCCCAGCATATCCCTCTCCATAGCTCGTTGGGCTACTTTGAGCTTGTTCATAAGGCCCATAGTGAGGAAACGTTTCAGTGCCGTAAGTCATCACTGGTAACACACACTGATCGAATACTTTCGACTTGAGGCACTGAGCATTTAGCGACGTTCAAAGTGCATCAAGGGCGGGACTAAATTGTGTTACACACATACACACATAAATCACGTCTTTCTCCCTTACGGGGTAGACAGAGCCTAAGGTGACAAGACCCAAAGGCCATGCTTAGCATGATTGTGGGCGTATAGGTGGAAAGGGGAATCAAAATAGTGATGGGTAGCTAGCCGCATCGCCTATATGATTCCTATGCCCATTCCCTCGATGGCCTTTTACCATCTGCGCGGGAGGAGAAGCAACTGGTACATTCTATGTTTTTTCTTTACTCCCAGACCAGCGTGGAATTGTGTTGTTTTAATTTAATGTTTTTTTTTAAGGGACGTCCAGTAGAACTGAGCCAACAACTTGCCCTTGAGATAACCCTTTGATACCCCTTTGAAGGTTTTTGAGGGATAGGGATAGGTATCTTATAGGAATAAGTTCGCCTTTGCGCAGATATTTAGGCCACCACTCTCTGTTATGGTCCAGTTATCTATGATGACGTCTCTGTCTGTTTCGTAGTAATAAATAGAGACGGAATGATAAATAACTAACACAGTTCCAGTTGGAGAGTAGCAGAGAGTGGTGAAAGGGGCCCTTGATGTATTTTTTTGTGATTTGTCTCTGTTTCTTTATATTTGTACAATAAAGCATTTACTTACTTACTTGCTGAAATAGTCCTTGTAAACGTTAGAAACAGTAGGATGATGAAACGCCATCAAAAACAGATGGTAAGCGCTGAAAATCAATGTAGCAACATTACCTAACTTTATAATCCTAGCTCGAGGGTGGGATTGACAACTTTTGGGAAAAAGGGGTTGACTACTTATAGAAAAAAGTTTCGGTACTTCCATTTTGATATCGAAAGATAGATAGATAGATGAAAACTTTATTCTTTATTCACCTCGTGTCCTTATCCCGTGGGAAATTTGAAAAATTCCTTTGTAGTGCACTTTTATACTAATCAAGGAATAATAGATGCCAAATGTAATGTAGCTTTATATTGGTACAACATTTCGGGATTTTCCAATTTCACGAGAACATCGGAATAAATTTTCAGCCAAATCGGTTAAGCCGTTCTTGAGTTATAAATAGTGTAACTAACACGACTTTCTTTTATTTAGATAGATAGAAATAATTTGTTCTAAAATCATTCACAGATACCTAATTGACAATTGACTCTTACCTTTTAATGTACCAATATTTTTTTATAGTGAGAGTAGGTAGTTAGAACACTTTGTTTTTTTCAATGACTTGGTGCGCGCGTACTGTTCTCCACTAGTAACGCGACGGCTTAATTTCCATAGATATAACGAGCCTGTTGGCAGAATGATCTGGAATTTTCGTCACCAAAATAATTCAGTAAATAGCAAAATACGGGGAAACGGTGTCTTTGAAGTGTAAATGTCTGAAGCCGCAGGTCTGCTTCCAGAAATGTTGGATTTATTTTTCTTTGATAGGACTAAGAGGAATCATTTTTGCACAGCGTTAGGTGTAAGTCAGGCTGTTTTGATAAATAAGGTTATAATGGATAGGACTGTAATAATAAAGCGACTGCTTTTGGCAAAATCTGAATGTAATGTGAAGTTAAAACAAGGGATAAGTCCGCCTTTGTGCATGTATCTCAGTGTTTGTCAATTGTATTTGTCTTCTTTATTTTGCACAATAAAGAGTTTACATCGGACTTCCAAGCGGGGGGAGCGTTTTCACCCATTTGTTGTCAACATACCATTGGCCCGCACGAGGTGGTTTGCTTCATCCTTCCTAATGCGAACTGCTAGGGAATGGAATTCGCTCCCATCGTCTGTATTTCCGGACAGATAAAACCTAGGGCTCTTCAAGGCTAGAGTGAATAGGCTATTACTGAACCAGTGAGTTACACCTTTGGCCTCATCTGCACCTTCCACCAAGTGAGATAGAGGTCAATCACTGGTCAGTTTGTAGTAAAAAAAAAAAAACATACATACTTACATACATACTTCTACCGTCACAAGACCATAGAGGAAAACTGGACATAAATACTGTAGGTACACAACCGGAAATAAATACGAGTAGGTAGATTAGTTGTAAAATTACAGCTCTAATTAATCTAGTCAACTAACATACGTACACATGTATAAACAAATCACGTCTTTATGCCTTACAGGGTAGACATAGCCTAAGGTAACAACACACACACACACACACACACACGCATAATCATTTCTGCTTTGCTCATTTTGATTAGCGATTAGGACTCGGTATGTTTTCTTTTGTTGTGAATCTACACCATATCTGTTTTTATGGTTACATAAACGAATGCTCTAGTTCGTTATGTATCTACTGTGGTAACCTATAATTCGCCATGTAACTTATTATCTAAGTATAACTGTAACTTAATTAAGGCTGGTTGGTTCCCTGAATAAATAAATAAATAAACAAGATCTACCGGGCCACGTTTAGCAAGACTGTGGGCGTATAGGTGGAAAGTGGAATCAAAATAGTGATGGGTTGCTACCCGCATCCCCTATAACATGATTCCTATGATTTTCGATCATTCCCTCGATGAGCTTTTACAAATTGTGAAAGCATAAGACTATACTAACTTTATTTAAAGAAACCCTCTCAATTAAAAACGTTTCACTTTGTAATAAAATTCCGGAAACCTCACAATAACAAATTCGAGAAAGACTTGTTTATCAGTCTTTGAACGTTGAAAAGCGCAAAATATCTGAGGGTTTACTCTCAAATTCGAAATTCAAAGTTCGTATCATTCCGTCCCTCTCTCTCTCCTATTGATGACTATAGTGTGAGCGGAACAGCGTGCAACGACTTCCGAAGTTTCAACTTTGGAATAGGCTTCCTCAAGTTTACCAATGGAGGTCTCAATAACAATAAAGTGACGTAATAAATCTCCAGTAATTTAAACTGAAAATTTCTTGCTTTTGTTTACAACCCTATTTGGTTGATTAATGATGAGGCTTTATAAAGTCTGTGGGCTTGATATAAACATACATCACTCTGCTTTCCTATAGGCGTAGGCAGAGACTTGATCCACTTGCTACAATACATACATACATACATACCGTTTTTGCTTCATCTACATTCATCAATCTCTTCATACATGCTCGTCGGTTTAGGGTAGGTACTCGAACTCGTTATGCCTGCCGTCGCGGGAGAGCCCCACATACCCCCGGTAAACCCGTACCGGGCGGATGCATAAGGTGCATTTTCCACACGTTAAAAAAAAAAGGTAATGACGCCTACCAGATTTAACTAGCAATTTCTTTTTTATCTTCATTGCTATTGATCAGGTCAGGCGCTATCTCGAACTAATAGCATTTAATGAGACTATTATAGTGTAATGGGCTTAGAAAACCATTGAACAATGGTATTTGTATGGATAATGGCGATGGTTGATAAGCCATCGAGTCGACCTGGTTGCCCTTCAACTCGCGTCGTATGGCTTTACCAATATCAAGATAGCATGGCTAATTTAATTTGTCCGTAATGTATTTTGTTTGTAACAATATTAAACGGCCTGTTAAGTGGACCTTCAAAATGTCGTTCCGTAGGTACGTTTTTTCATGAAGTAGAGCGGTTAAAAGTAAGTAATAAATAAATAATAAATATCTTGGGACAAATTACACCAATTGACCCAGCCCCAAAGTAAGCAAAGCTTGTACTATGGGTACCAGGCAACGGATAAAAGTACTTATATAATGTGGATAAATACATACAACATCCAGGACTCGAGCACAAACATTCGTATTCATCATACAACTGTCTGCCCCTACCGGGATTCGAACCCTCTAGCTTCATAGTCAGGGTCACTAACCACTAGGCTATCCGGTCGTCTATATGTAAATGCTTTATTGTACAAATATCAGGAAACAGATACAACTCGCAAAAAAAACATTAATATATGCACAAAGCGAGCTTAAAAGTAGAATAAAATAATTAAGTACGCTATAAGGTTACAAAATCGTAGCGACCGATTATGTTGAAATTTTGTAGGTACCGTAAAACGGGGTAAGGACAAAATTAAAGTTCAATTTTTTTTTATATGTACATACATACATCTATCACGTCTCCATCCCTTACGTGGTAGACAGAGCCTAAGGTATCAGTTACCTACAGGCCACATTTAGCAAGATTGTGGGCGTATAGGTGGAAAATGGAATCAAAATAGTGATCGGTTGCTAGCTTCATCGCCTAAAACATGATTCCTATGATTTTCGCCCATTCCCTCGATGGGCCTTTACCATCTGCGCGGGTAGACAAGCAACTGGTACATTCTATGTTTTTTTCTTGCTCCCAGACCAGCATGGAAGTATTATATGTGGCAATGAACAAAAAAATTACCTTGCTATTCCACTACTCACGTGCAAGATAACCAAGCCTGTGTGAAATATATATTACTAGCTTCTGCCCGCGACTTCGTCTGCGTAGAATTATACATAAAAACCTTCCTCTTGAATCAGTCTCCATCTATAAAAAAAACCGCATCAAAATCCGTTGTGTAGTTTTGAACATATAAGCATACATAGGGATATAGGGACAGAGAAAGTGACTTTATTTTATACTATTGTAGTGATTATGTTTTTCATGCAATCTCTACGGGATCATTATCAAAGTTTAATGAGCACAACTGTTACACATGCAAACCCATGTGAGTGTGGGTAGTTGTGTCTGCTGCGGTACGTGTCGTCTCTTAAAAGGTGGTCCAACATTATTTTGCGGGTGGTAGGGCCTTGTGCAAGGTCCGTCCGGATCGCTACCACCATCTTACTCGCTAATCCTGCCGCTAAGTAGCAGTGCATGCACTGCTGTGTCCGGTGTGGAGAGTAAGACAGCCGGGTAAATTACGGGCACAAGAGGCATTTCATCTTAATCCTCTAGGTTGGCAACGCATCTGCAATCCCTCCGGGGTTGCGGGTGTCTATGGGCAGTGGTGATCACTTACCATCAGGTGACCCACTTGCTCGTTTGCCTTCCTATTCATATTAAAAAAAAAAAAAAAAAAACTCGTCCCGCCATTGCCGTCTAGGTCTGCCGGGCCGCCGCTTTGAGTTAGTGGGACTCCAATTCACTCTACAGTAGAACTGCATAAAATCTTGAAAGCTTACGTGTGACTTAAGTGCACTTCCAGGTGTTTTCCATCGCGACTGTCATTTTGTAGCTTAATGCATTTTAGGACGGCGACGCTACTCGCAACGTTATTTACGAGAAAAACAAGTTACAACATGAGTCGTGTTATGCCAACATGCTAAGTAGTGGAGTAAGGCAAGATTTTTCTTAACACTGTTCCCTGTTCACTGTATCCCAGTGGTTCCTAACCTTTTCAATGTCACTACCCCTGTGAACAAGTATGGGAATTGAGTTTACCCCTAGCTAATTTAAAATAGTTAAAACCACACAAATTCGAACGAAAATATTATTATGTTTATTATATAAGAAATTGCACGTTTAGGTACTAGTAAGTAAATTAAGAAAAGCCGCGCGCATGAGAGCGCCGTACGTGCTACCGTTTACCGTACTATTATTTTGTTTATTGGTATTTTAATACTATTTCGTGCCATCCCGTGTTACCCCCCTAGAATTTCCGTTTTACCCCTGCGGGGGTAATTACCCCCAGGTTAGGAACCACTGATCTATCTAAACAAAAATTACTGTGTTCGTTATTTGCTATTCATGCGTTAGAACGACTGCCGTAAACCAGGGTGGCTTTGATAATTTTGGGGCTTGATCGTTTTAAAATTGCTATAAATTCGATATTGTCTATATGCGGCGAATGTTTGGCATGTAGACGCAAAAGCGATCGAGGAAGACATCGATTGGAAGCAGTAAACGCAAAAAAAAATATGATTTCGTCATGATAACTACTTTTTAATGTCACCCCGGTTTAAGGTATTGTGCAAAAAGTTTTGATTTAAGGTTTTCTATGGGCGAAATCTAATGGGCGAAAATCATAGGAATCCTGTTATAGGCGATGTGGCTAGCAACCCATCACTATTTTGATTCCCCTTTCCACATATATACCCACAATTATGCTAACCGTGGCATTTAGGTCTTGTTACCATATGATCTGTCTACCCCGTAAGGGATATAGATGTGATATGTGTGGGTAGAGAGAGCCTATAGGTAACAAGATCTCAAGGCCTCGTTTAGCATCACAGCGTTACTTTTTCATCGTCCTATAATTGTCTTTGCTTTCCACCTATACGCCCACAGTGTCTTGCTAAACGTGGCCTGTAGGTCTTGTTACCTTAGGCTCTCTACGTAAATAAAGACGTAATTTGTGTATGTGTATGTATGTATGTTTTCTAGTAAGCAGGTACCATTTTTCTGCATTTCCTACCCGCGATGTCCTATGTCTACGTCCGAGCAATAAAAAATCAAGAAACGATTGATTGTATACTTTGCGGATGTCCATTATAAATAAACAAAAGACAAACTCTGCTACCACGCTAGCGGAGTAAGCAGCAAAGTAGTTTTGATCATCAACGAATGACTTAAAGACATTCCTTTGACCGTGTTTCGCAGTGGCGTAGCTACCTAGGGACTAGGCGGGGCAGTGCCCAGGGGCCCTCAAGCACAGAGGGCCCTCGAATCCTTACCAGAAAATCTCGATCGAACTATTATTACTAAAACGTAACCAGTTCAGATAGTAGTGGGGCCCCATTTTTTTTATTTGCACCAGGGCCCTTGGTTATCTAGCTACGCCACTGGTGTTTCGATTAATGAGCCTACCTCCTACACGACGCAGCAACGTTGTTTCCAACGTAAACATTCTCCAATCAAGCAAGAGTTACATACGTATTGTTGGAAGCCGTGTTTACAATCTCCGTGTTTGCGCTACTAACTAGGTTTCAGTCGTGTTTTAGGGGAAGTCGCGAAGCCAATTTGTCTTCGTAGAAACACACGTAAAATTAAGAAGTAAATTTCACCCACGCGACAACCTTTAACCTATAGCTATCGTCAGATTGACACGTTTTTAACATAAAGGGATAACTCACGCAACTATTGACATCATCATCATCATCATCATCAGCCTATGTTAGTCCACTGCTGGACATAGGCCTCCCCTAATGAGCGCCATAGCGCCCTGTCTTTAGCTTGACGCATCCAGCATCTGCCTGCAGTCTTTCGCAGATCGTCATCCCACCTGGCCGGAGGGCGTCCTACACTACGTTTGCCAAGTCGCGATCTCCTCTCAAGAACACGTTTACCCCACCGGTTGTCGGTTCTTCGCGAGATATGGCCGGCCCACTGCCACTTCAGCTTGCTAATTCTTTGAGCTATGTGCGGTAACTTTGGTTCTCTGTCGGATGTATTCGTACTATTGACATGCTTCGGACTATTCCGAAGTTCTTCTAGGAGAAACAATTCCCAACCCAACCGGGATAGTGGATGGTCGGTGCCCCTGAGTTGGAAAACTGTTTTAAATGTTGACCAAACGGTGAGTGTGAGCGAACCTTTACGGAGTGACGTGATCAGTGTTGTGTGCTGCCCGACATTTGACAATAATAAAAATGACGATGAAAACGAGGGTAGTTGTGCGCCGCTGTCAGTTGCGTCGAACAGCCTAGGAAGAAGGACTACGAAATAGTCTGAAACATGTCGAGCATCACTCGACTTTTTATACGTGAGTTATCCGTTTATGTGTAATGATGATTAAGTCTCACGGTAGTTTCATGTTGAAAGTTCTTTTGGAGTGTTAGTTTCGCCGGCCGCGATATAAACAGTCGAACATCGCGCGCTGACGCTGTCTCCGCGGTTACTCGACAACTGACGGCGGCTCCCAACTACCCTAGCTTTTATCCTCATCATCGCAATGATCGTGTTGTGTACTGCAATAGAGAAAGCCTCAGGTAGCATGTTTATCGCCCTCGCATTTGACTCGTGCGAGAAGTTCCGGAGGCATTCATTATTTCACCACCCTCAGCGTGTGTACTATTTACAGGGGTGTTCAACCACAGTAACTCATCCACTTACTGGAATATTCAGGAATAATTAAAAGACACCCTGTATTGATATTTACTTGCCATTTCAACTGTCTATCTTATCCAATTAACATGTAATAATACTAACAAATTAGCTTAAAATTGAATTTGATCCTGCCGCGGCTCAGTTTGCTATTAATTTAGTCTGACATTGCGTGTGTTTTATTCAAGCTTCTATCTTGTTAGGATACATCGTGGCATAACCCCTGAGTAAGGAAAATTTTGATAGAATTGAGTGGATTTAATTACAGTATGGACTTTGATGTTTAACGAGGTGAACCTTAACGATATTGAAAATTAAAATTCGACGCTCGTGTAACGGTGGTTTGTTTAAGAGTTAGTTTTCTATTCGGCACTAGATGTCGCTGTACCATGCCCTAAACATTCCTGAATCGCGCTGTTAAGATTTTTCCTGGCAAGTATAAATAGTTTGGTAATTGTTTATATGCAGCGATTAACACGGAACGTGTTTACTGTTGACACTTATAGTACTTAGTATGAAAGTATAATAGGAAGGAATTTCTAAGCTTCTAATTTCGAATTTGGAAGTGGACCCCGTGTACCTGGACTGGACGGTTCAGATATTCAGACGGTTATTTTAGGAGTTATTCATTTTTTCGGTTAAGTTTCACTAAACTTCAATTAGTAGGTTAGGTAGTATTTCCTGGTTTACTTCAAATCTTTCAAGCGAATTCAGACCCACTTTCAGTGTTCTGATTGTGTTTGAATCCTTCTTCCTACTAATATTATAAATGCGAAAGTTTGTGGCGATGTGAGCGAGTTAGTATCTTTGTTCGCTTTTCACGCTGAAACGACTGGACGGAATTGGAACAAATTTGGAATAACAGCGTGTACCCTAGATTTAAACATACGCTACTTTTTGTCCCGGAAATTTCATGTTTCCCGTGGCATAGCGATCAACGAATTAGCAGACGACGTCGCGGGTAACAGCTAGTATCATATTTATAGAAGTGAAATAACAAAGCATCAAAGAAAATTGTGTTAAAAACTATGTAAACGTATTTTTCTGTGAAAACAGTTGTTCTAAATTTGGGAGAGAAAATGTCCACCCTCAGTGAAGACGGATCGTATGAGACCTTCTCGAGTGGTAATTCAATTTGTCACTTCGCAGAATCGAGTTACCATCGGAGCGATATACCCGTTCTGCCCGATAGTAGGCTACTCGTTCATTCACGGTTACTACAAAGGCTGAACAATATTAATCTAGCCTCAAACTTTAATAATTTATTATTGTACAGTCTCTTCCATGCTGGTCTGGGAGCAAAGAAAAAACATAGAATGTACCAGTTGCTTCTCTACCCGTGCTGATGGTAAAAGCCCATCCAAGGAATGGGCGAAAATCATAGGAATCATGTTATAGGCGATGCGGCTAGCAACCCATCACTATTTTGATTCCTATATCCACCTTTACCCCGACAATCTTGCTAAACGTGGCCTGTAGGTCTTGCCACCTTAGGCTCTGTCTACCCCGTAAGGGATAAAGACGTGATTTGTGTATGTATTTATGTACAGTCAACTGTAATAATGTCCCTTAGTCAAAGTCTCAAAAATAAGTACCATAGACCTCCAGTTGCCTCGGTTGGTAGCGGCTTGCATCCACCGTGAACCCGCGACTTTAACCAGGTCATCCGACCACCTCGTATTGTATTTTAGCTTACGGTTATTATTTATTCATAAGAAACATTAAATTATGCCTTGCACGACTGTGTCGCGAGTGAAATAGACTAGCATTCTCTTTCTAGACCGAACAGTAAGAAAAAGACGGGTAAAATATCTCGCGAACATTGTTGCTAGCCGTGCTGGATTCAAAATTACTTCTCTTATTCAGATCTACAGAGTAGCAAATTAAGCAGTAGCTATGTGAACTAATCCGAAGTTATCCGAGATTCTTAGCGAAACTCATTTCAAAGTTTTCGTCGCGACGACGCGACGAGAGTTGCTTTTCTGCGTCGAAAAAACCGTGACCTGCATTGAATGATAATTAATAGGATATGCTAGTTTGGGTACTACCACACCGATCAGTCGGTCGTCGATCAAAGACATCGATCGATGGTAGAACGGAACAGTCGACGTCGACCGATAGTTTCTACTAGACCCACGCTACCACACTAATCGATCGATGGTATCGAACTGTAACGTTCAATTTTATCAAAACTGAATAAACAAAGTATTAAGATAAGATAAGATAAGATAAGATAATCATTTATTTCCAAAATACTTTACATGCCATAAACAAATTCACAGAAACTGATATCTTGACACATTAAGAACTAAAGTTTAGCAGCGGTTCTCGCACTAGGTAGGTTAATGTAATACAATTGCATTTCTATTTCAAGTATAGGCCTTAAGCAACTAAAGTTGGTTTAGGACGCATAGTGATCCGTACTAGCTACACCGTCCAAGAGACCCACACGACCAACGTCGATCGATTGCTTTAACCGTCGATCAGCCAAAGCACACTAATCGCTCGTAATGGACCGATGTTGGTCGATGACATCGATCGATGATCGATATCGTTTCGATCCGCAAATGGCGCTGCCAATTTTTACATAGTGATTAAGATGCTTAGGCATTTTTTCTGTGAAATAATATATACGCGTCCAATTGGGAAGCTGCTCCGTATTTTGTTCGTCGGTTAAAAATTAACACTAGAGGCTCTGATATAATCAGGACAATAGAGTAGAAATTTTATTGACAAAAAATGAAAGATACTTATACGTATAAACATGAACTTGTCCTTATAAGGGATCTCTACCAGTTAACCTTTGAGTAGATGGGAGCAGCATTAAACTAGGGGCGGCAAAGAGCGAGTTTTTGAGTGGTTATTATTCCGATTGTTTTAAAGTACTTCCTATCAGGCTTTAGAAATTACACGTTTTATTTTGAGTTTATTCAAAAGAAAAGATGAGACAGGTAATGTTTTTAATTTGAATTTTCTAATTAGTAATAGAACGCGTTGATGTCTTTTTTACGAAAAAACGTCAATGTCAAATAGAGATCGTCAATTAAATAAAACTTAATATTTTCCTTTATTCAGCTTTATAGCTTTTGTAACTTAAATAGAAAGTGGTTTCTATAGTCTTATCCCTTTACACATTAAAAGTAAAACTCATAGTGTGTTCTTGTCTGTGTCTGACATATGCAAATATCAAAATGACAGAGTAGGACAAACTGACGGTAAGTTAACAGAAGCTTGACCAGAGTATGTGAATAAGGAATTGTTTAAATAACCGTCAAAAAGTCACGTGTCTTTTATTATTATGTATGAGAACAAAGTGACCTCGCACGCGTGACTATTTGACGCTTCAAGTGTATAGTGTGGGAGCACCATTAAAATTGGAACAAATTCTGAAAGGGATGGAGCCCAATCGAAAAATAAAAATGAATGTAAGTTCCTAACGAAAGCCTAATACATATTGCAACGACTTAAATTTACATCACAAAGCGTGCTCGGTAAAAAACGTGGAACATTTTTACTTGTAAAAGCAAATCAGAAGCGTCTTTCGATTAAGTTTTCTCATTGAAGCTCTGAGGTAAAGGGAAGGGTTTTCAAATAAAATGTCACTAGATGTTTAACGAGTCGAGTTCGAAATGTGTACGAGTGTATTCACATAATTATTAGACATCTTGTATTTTTCCTCATAACTTAAAAACCAGAAAACTAGAGTACCTACAGTGCTTCTAAGTATATTCTTAACTAGCTGTTTCCCGCGACTTCATCCGCGCAAAATAGCATATGTTCATAAGGAATAATATAGTACTCTAATGAACAAAGATTTTTCCAAACTGGTTCAGTAGTTTCGGAGCCTATTCAATGCAAACCAACAATTAAATCTTTCCTCTTTATAGTATTTATTCTTAATGTCTCTCGGCAACTTTTGCATCTCTTCAGTTCAGGCGTCAGTCATATGAAACACAAAGTTTGCCGAGACACATGAAATTAACATAATAATAATATAGCCTTTTTATTCCGAATTCGCTACAATTTCATTTTTTTTGTTGTTGTTGTTGTTGTTGTTGTTGTTGTTGTTGTTTTATTATTAAATTGTCGCGTAATTCGGCGTGCCTCATGGCATAGGCCTCCTCCGTGTATTGGAGGCCTAGAAATTAACATAATAAAATATGGAATTTATTAATATACAAACTATTAAAAACTAAATAACAATAAAGGACACTAACACTAGGAAAGTTGATTTAAAGTAAAGTATGTTAAAAATTATTAAAAACTAGCCTAAAAGATGTCCCCTGTTTCGTGTCTGGTTCAAAAGTTCACTTTATGCTGGCCGCGTTGCCTCTTTGAACTGCAATGGAAACCCTTTGAACCAGCCACGAACCAGAGCGGGGATCGCAGCTCCTATCTCTCAGTCTGCGGCCCAGCTCCCTGAATAAATATAAGTAGCCAGTAATAATTAAACTAGTATAATCCTACTTCCTACTATCTTACTAATCCTACTAATCCTACTTCCAACAGTTCCAACCAATATTATAAATGCGAAAGTTTGTGACGATGCATGAATGTTTGTTACTCTTTCACACGAGTACGGCTTAACGGATATGGATGAAATTTGAAACAGAGATAGCTTATGGTCTGCAATAACACACATGCTTCTTTCTATCCCGAAAAATTGCACAACAGCTAGTAACTAGCAGTGGCTTGCCTATTTTAAGGGCACTTTTGTTGTGCAAAATTAGAGGAAAAGGCTAGTTAAATGCCCTTCGGCTTGCCTTCTGATTACTAGACGCCATGCCACTGGTACCTAGCATAAAAACTGCAAGTACACACAGCAAAGCTATTCGGTAAGCAGGATAGATACGGCGCGAGCGTGCGTAGGTGCTTACCTGATTATATTGCCGTGTGTACCTAAGCATTAAACCCGTATAACTATAGCGTATTACTTCGGCCGATAAAACAGTAATGGGTTGATTTCCTGTCTAGCCGCTTACTCCGCAACCAGTTATTGGCACATAAAGTTTACTGTTACCTGCCCAGCCATTCATACCTATATCTTATCTATGCTAAGTTAATAGACCAATCGAATAGGATTTTTATTTTTACCCGGCTGCGCCAAAAGGAGGGTTATGTTTTCTGAGTGTATGTATGTAAGTAAGTAAGTAAGTTAGTAACAAATAAAGTCACAATCCATCATTTAAAATAAATACAATTTGAATCGCAAACAATAGTTAAAATGTAATATCAAAAATAAAATTTTAATGTCCAATAAAATTAAATAAGCTAGAGAAGTCATGAAACAAATCTATTAATAAACATTATAAATAATGTGGATGATTTTTAGTTCCTACCTACTAGAAAGCTGTAATTTGGCATGGGTGTGTCCATATTAACTACGCCGACAAAGTGGTGAAATAAAATCCTACTTCCTACTAATATTATAAACGCGAAAGTTTGTAAGTATGGATGGATGAATGTTTGTTGCTCTTTCACGCCAGAACGGCTGAACGGATCTGGATGAAATTTGGAACAAAAATAGATTATAGTCAGGAATAACATATAGGCTACTTGTATGTCGTAAAATGGTGCAATTCCTTCGGGATAGCGATAAACGAATCCTTTGCAGACAAAGTCGCGGGCAACAGCTAGTCTTAAATTTTTTTTTGGGTAGGCAACTACGGTACCCTACACTGCGCGTGGCCCGACACGCTCTTGGCCAGTTTTTTTAACTAGAAGATTTTAAAGAGGATACTCATTTTCAGAATCAGCCTTCTATCGGCGAGACTATTAACCTTGTAGTAACACTTAAATTTATACGACGTAAATGAAGAAATTACTTGCCAATAGCTAGCTAGTCTATAAAATTACGTTCAGCACGCTAAACAGTATAATAATTCAGTATGAACAAATATTAAATTAACAAAAAATATTTACCTTGCTACTCCGCTACTCACGTGCAAGATAACCAACCCTTTGTGAAATTTATGTTTTTCATGCAATATTATAATAATATTATATTTCACACAGGCTTGGATATCTTGCACGTGAGTAGCGGAGTGCCGATGTTTACCAAACATGGTAAACATCGGTCCAGCACTATACCACAGATACATACACACACAGAGACATCGTCGTTAAACTTATGACACCCCTTTTTTGCGTCGGGATTAAAAAAAACTAAAGACCAGTAATAAATACATTCCCTATAATTTTTTTCTTTTAAAATACTTCAATTAGTAGTTCAAATTACGTACCTACATATGTTTACCGTATAGGTAACTCGCGCTACGCAAAATAACCTTTAAAAGTCCATGCACCCATGTGTTACACAAACTCGTTCTATACAAAAATCACATCGCCAAGTGCACACGAATATGTGTCATTGTGTAGGTTAAGCTTACGCGAGCTTTGAAGGCTTATAGCCCTGCCTTCTCTTTCCCACTCAGGCGATACTATAGCTGTTTCGTTTACACACCGGCGCCGCCAGGCGGACTCTTGTGGTACTGCGTGACAGTTCGGTTGTTACCGTGCGCGTTGTAATCGATGCCGAGTATGTTGCCCATGCGCAGAATAAAGACACAGTTTTAAATAAAATTGCGATATTTTGATGTGTTTTGACTATGAAGTTTACGGGATGTTTTGTGAGTGTGTGCGTTGGTGTACATAGCAGTGTTTGTGATAGTGTGTGACTAGTTAAATGAGTGTCCGGGGTATTGTTGACATACCTGGATTGTTTTCGTGGAGCCCAAAGAATAGTATCAAAATAAAGCTTAAACGTAAGTACATTGTTTAGAACTTAGACTAATTCGTATTATTAAATTGGAAATTAGAAACATTCTATGTTATGTTTAATTTTTAGTTAATATTTTTAATTAATATCATGTAATTGATAAATATTTTGCAACCAAAAATGAATTGAAGATGTAGTGCAAAATTAAAAAATACCCAGACAGGAAAGTACTTAGAAATTTTAAAAGTCATTATTTAAACTCTTATCTCATTTATTTAGTTTTCTGTAACTTAACTAATACTTACTAGTTACTTATTAATAGTTACTCAGATAGTTTTTTGTTTTAGTGACATCAATATAAAAACAAATAAGTATTCATGTAACGTAATCGACAACGTAGTTAATCGCATCTTAATTGTGTAATTTGATTTTAAATCAAGGTTAAGAACCTAATTAGGGATTCCCATAGAACCGTTTTGGATGTAATAAAGCCGCGGCTTATTGGTTTGAACTATACTTCATTTATTTTAGGATGAGAAACCACAACAACATTATATTGCGTCTGGTCAACTATTTCTTACCTAACAAATAGTACAGTGCAATAGTCGGGGAGCCGCAAAATAAAATTGTTTTAATGTCACTTTATTTTCGTGTCGTTTACAATTACTCTAGTACAAATTGTAAAGAGAGCACACTTCACGAGCCGCAATATAATGTTGTTATGGTTTCTCATCCTAAATTAAATGAAGTATATGGCCTCTCAAGCAGATCCTGGGTTCGAAACCGGACTCGCAGTTCTGAGTTTTAGGATTGTGTGCGGAATTTGTGAGACCTTTGACCAGCAGTGGGACGTATACAGGCTGGATACTGTTCCTATTTATAAGAAGCTGCGGGCAACAGCTACCTACTTTTAATGAGCTCTCTTCTTAGTTAACCACTAATCGGAGTCTACTAAATTTCTAAACGACGCTGAAAATTAGAACTCATAGAAAAATCCGAAAAGTAAGCTATGGTCGGGAATCGAACACGGATCCTCATCATTCCGTGATGCGTGCTATACCGCTACACCACCCATAGCAGGTATTAAAATTTAAAATGTAGAGCTGCATTTTGTATGTTTAATGTTACTAATACTATAATTATTACCTATTACGTAGGTATTCTGAAATTTATCCTTAATCTCTAAGTAGGCTTTTTTTTTGCTTTATATGTGCGACAAGGAAGGCAAACGAGCAAGTTCATTACGTGTTGGCGAGCCCCTCTTGGACACGAAACATTACAAAATTTATCCGTTTATGATGTCGCTTCTACTTAATCAACCCTTTTCATATAAAAAGAAACACTCTCCAGCCTATTTAAATAGGTCCCACTGCGGACACAGGCCTCGTCTCAGAATTAAAGGGCTTTAGCTCCCACGCGGGCCCAGTGCGTGTAAAGAACTATACACATAGCATTAAATTGCTTGTATGAAAAATATTAATGTTTATTCTCGAGTCTTGGATGTTTAATATATGTATTTAAGTATTTATATTTATCTACATAAGTATGTTTATCCGTGGTCTAGTTACCCATATTACAAGCTTTGCTTAGTTTGGGAGTAGGTCAATTATTGGTGTCAATTGTCCCAAGACATTTATTTATTTGTTTATTTATTATATGGTTGATGCGCAAGAGGTGTATGTCAGGATCGTAGCAAGTAGAACAATGCAGGCGCTGCCTACCCCTATGGGAAGAAGGCATACTCATACTCATAACACATTTATTAATAATGTGACATTTAATGGAAGTTAGGGCAATGGCCCTCCCACACTCCACAACTAAACTAATCTGTCTTACGATATTTTTTTTAATTATTAGTACAATGGAATTTATTAATATACAAACTATTAAGAACTAAATAACGATAAAGAACACTAAAGTTAGGAAAATTGATTTAAAGTAAAGTATGTTAAAAATGATTAAAAATTAACCTAAAAAATCCCCCCCCCCGTTTCGTGCCTGGTTCAAAGGTTCCTATTATAATATGCTGCCCGCGTTGCCTGAACTGCAATGGTCCCTTTGAACCAGCCACGACTGATTGCAGATATTAAAATATTTAAAAAAAAAACATGATACCCCTTAATCAAACAGCTACATAAACTTAGTTTCGCTTGTTATCGTTGGTCACCAGTGCCGCTAGCGCATGCGCGTGATATGCAAACCTAATCAGCAGTCGTGCGTGAATTCTTTGCCCCTACAAGTCTCTGGCGCACCTCATAAGCTAGACTGCAAGTCTGTGGTTACTCATTTGTGGACGTTTTGGCTCGCTGTCACTTCCACTTATATGGAGATGTTTGACGTAATTAATGGTGGTTCTTTTTCAATTTCCCAATGAGTCAATCTTAGTGGAAAAAGTTTTTAAATACAGTTGCTCGAAAAGTGCCCTTTTTTGGCTGTTTTGCGAGCCAAAAGTTTGTTTTTGCGCACTAGTGTGATTTACTTTTCTCATTGTTTTTAATTTGCACTTGTTCACGACTACTTAACTACTGAAGAGTTATTATAATATTAGTTTGTACTAAGACGTAATAAAATTAAAAACCTGTTATTAATGTAAAAATATCAAAATATTGGTATTTTATATTTTATTACTAGCCTCTTCGTCATTATTTTTTAAATTTTGAATTCCTAAAAACAGTTCTTATTATGGTGTCTGAATAGAATGGAATAGCGTGGGAATATCAGCCGAAACGCCAAAAAAAACGCCTTAAATTTGTCAAAAATGTTCACCGTCAAAGTTAGAACTTACTTTATTCTGTACTGTACTTTATTTTTTACTGTAATAAATTCAGAAATGTTACTGAAACTGTTAGTCCCAAAGTATCGCACGCTCTTCCCTGCTGTCTTCCTCTCCTAATGTACGACCTGTAGCCTTATTACCTAACTCGCTCGCAATCGCCATCGTGTTCATTTTGACAGTTCATGTATGGGCTGACAATTGGCATTGGAATCAGCTAGCTGTCACATTGTCACATGAATTACTGACATTTGTTAAAAAAAAAACATACATACATTTGAACACGTGAATGTCAAAGGCAAGAAATTGCGTACCACAGGGCGCCTTAGAGCAGTCCCACGCCGCTTGGCGCTTTCGGGAAAAAACCCGCGTGTCGTTGGGCCGACATATTACGAGCGGCTGCCTGCCGAACTTAGAGACCTAGGAGAAGAGACGGGGTGCGAGTCGGGTTACCTCCACGTGTGATTAAGAGCTGCGGTTCGTTTTTGGATCCGTCCGGGGGGAAGAGCAGTGCTTGGTCCGGTGCGCCCTGGGCAACGGCTAATGATTTCCTGGCAGTTTCTGAGGGATATCATTGACCGTTGGCTAAGAGCCCGACAGGGGGGGAGGGGGGTCTTTGACCATTACCGTACAACGTTGCCGACATTTTGTCACAAGATTTTTTAATAAAAATTTTTACATTGACATTGGCGAAGTTGTCGTCACTATAACGACTTGATACGCCACAAATAAAAGAAGAAGAAGAAGAGAAGAGACATTTGGTCGCCGGGTGAAGAACCTTTTGTTGGAAAACCCTCTTTATTCGGTTACAGAATTTTTTGACATTGTTTTTTAATATTTGGCTAGATATGATTTATTTATTGTAATGTAATATGCTATGACGATCCCTATTGGAGATACATTTTATTCATAATGTTTTTGGAATTGTAAAATTGACATATTTTTCTAAACATAATTAATTTTGACATTGTATTTTTTTTTAATTTTTTAAGATTTATTTTGTTCTCGTTATTATTAATTTTGACGATCTCAACAGAAACACTTATATGTGTGACATGTATCCATATATGGGCAATGTAATGTTTTTGTTGATAAATAAATAAATCTAAATCTAAATCTAAATCATTCATACAAGAACTGTCAAAATGAATGTTCGAACGAACCATACTGTGGCGGTCCAGAGGTTAAATTTTAGCTGAAATTAGGTACGATTATGATTAATACAGCTCTTAAATATGGGCGTCTTGAATATTTAGATCACCCCTATGTGAGTTCCCGGGAGTTTCAGCTTTAACTATAGGCTTTCTACCTGTGGAAATAAAAATAATGTTCATCGTGAAAGTTGTATTTACGACCCCGTAGTTAAACTTGGTGAACTTCGATAACTGTTTGGAAGTTGTGTTAAAGTCTGTAACTAAATATCTCATTAGTTTCTTGAGGCTCGCGTTATTTTAGCGTCGTTAACCTACAAGTTAAGTCAAGTTAATTTGTTCCATAACTAGGTTAAAACCGTTAATGGTCCTTCGTCCCGGATAGTATGAAAGTTGGGCCGTATATGTGTTTGGCTTTCTCCGTGCCGACATTTTTCGTGTCACATAACGGACGTGCGTTCCAAGAATGAATAAGGATGCGTTGGCCAAACTTTGATTTGTTTTTGTTTTGGTGACGTCGGGAATGCGATGCACAGTTTATTTTACCTGGTGTAATGCGAAGCGCGATGAGAAAAAACAAAACACTGCGGGAAGCAATCTGTGTGAATATTATGCAATATGCGAATAGCACTGCTTTCTGGAATAGTCAAGTAACTTATCTGCGTGTAATAAATCGGCAAATGAACGTTTAGGGCGTATAGGTGGAAAGGGAAATCAAAATAGTGTTGGGTTGCTAGCCGCATCGCCTATAACATGATTCCTAAGACTCGCCCATAAACAAGAAATAAATTTGACATATTCAGGGTTTCTCAATTCATACAAATCAAGCACATAACATACAATAATTTTAAAATCTTGTGTTCTCGCGTTAATACAGCTCTTTCATAAATAAGTTCTGACGACGTATAACTTGAAACAGGTACTACAAAACGCATCTTTTCTAAATTCACAGAATTTCTCAAACAATTCATCACACCATCACCACAAACTTTTATGACACCATCCGAAGATCCCAAAATCTCTCCAACTTATAACAATTTATCACTCTTTACGCGCCCTATTGGCCAAGAAATCCTCAAGGATTTATATAAAGACCCCTCGTCGCCCTTACAGAGTTCCCACGGCACCTATAAAATACCATGAATTTAAATTTTACGGCAAAAGGAAGTGATACGGATATTGGAAACTTTCCATGGTTTACTAAATGATACATATAGAGTAGCAGAAAGTGTCTCAAATTGGCCAAGCGCGAATCGGATTCACACTACACTAAAACAGGTTAGTTAAAAGGCACTAATTTTTTAGGGTACCGTACCTCAGAGATTTAAGAAACCTTTCTCATTTTTGTCTTTAGGTTACTTACAATACATGCATAAATCTCGTCTTTATCCTTTACACGTTAGACAGAGCCTAAGGTAACAAGACCTAAAAGCCACGTTTAGCCTGACTGTGGGTGTATAGGTGGAAAGGGTAATCAAAATGGTGATAGGTTGCTAGCCGCATCGCCTATAACATGATTGCAAAGATTTTCGCCTATTCCCTCGATGGGCTTTTACCATCAGCGCGGGAAGAGAAGCAACTGGTACATTCTGTTTTTTCTTTACTCCCAGACGAGCATGGAAGAAGTGGATTAATTAATCAGTGTTTATACTATAGTTATGGGGATCATAGGCACGCTCTGAGAAGGTTGCTTTGCAAATTTCTAAAAGATGGTGGTCTGTGACAGATAACCGGTCGGTCAGTAGATCCTGTTGGCGCTCTTTGGTTGGATAATTACAGAACCCTAAATATGAATAAATAATTAATTCACAAAACGTCAAGAAGTGTCAAAAACAAAACTAAAACTAACCTGAACTCAACTTTTTTTTGTAATAAAATTAATTTGTATTATAGTTTAAATTGCAGTCAATTAATAAATCGTACTTTAAAGAGGCAACGACTCGTCTTTATAATGTCGTCTCATTAAACTGTACAAAAAACATTCGTATGTTCTCATATCAATAAATACATTTTTATTATCACCTTTACTGTGCCAAGACTATTCAACCGAAAACATGTTTGGCTATTTTTTGTTCCCCATAAAGAAAACTATACCCCATTTAGAAACAACATAACTTAGCAACATACTTTATTGTTCCAAATTCTGACAAATTGCGCAGCGCAGACGTAAATAACACAAAAAACAAATCATATCACGAAGTCGAGAACAAACAAATGAATAAACTGTGGAACTACATTTGAAACAAAAACACAATAGCAATGTAATAATGTCGAAAAACCTTTTTCGTGTCCACCGTGTCTAAACATATTCACGTACTTAATTATAATGCGTGGGAAGAAGTAGCACACGAAAATTCCCACTATTATTTGCGTGAACTTGAAATATTATGACATCCCTTGCCGTGACGAAAACAATTTTACGTTGAAAGATGTAAAAACGGAGGGTTTAAGGGCTTAAGGTTTATTAAGTTTGTTATTATGTTTAACTTGATCAAAATCTTCGGCATTTATAATACGGACTGTAGGTATGTCTACGTAGTGGTTATTTTTGGAACTAATTGAGCCAGTGTTAAAATAAGCCTTAAAAACTTATCACTTTTCTACACCAAAAACGTATCAACAATAAACACATAAAACACGGGCAACCAAAACTTTTCATGCCACGAAAAACTGCAGCATTTATTTCAGAAGAGGCCACACTCGGTACCTATTAATTTTTTATGTTATTGTTTGTAATTTTTACTAAATAAGGCGAAAGTCAAGTTACCTTATTTTTTCTCCAAAATAAATAATACAAAAGCGCCCGTTTATTTTTGCAAAGCAGCTTATAAAACTATACTTTTTCCGATTGAATAAACTAATTTTTATCCCAAAAAAGTGCAAAATTCCGGTGAAGTACGTAACTAAACAAGACGATGAGGCGTTTGGTGCGACAAAATAACAACGATCAAATCCTTATATTGACAGCGCGGGAAATATCGTTCTAATATTGTTACTTAACTTATATACATTGCGCAGCCTCGTAGCAATGGATGTATTAGTGTTCCTACACGGACGGCAGCGCAACTCACACGATATTTCATACTTACTAAATTTGCCTGTTTAACTTCAACGTCGAAGTAGGTTTCCCCTAGGTTTCGCTCGGTTGCTCGCCATATGGCTGATAGCCGCAAGTTTGGTGGGAAAGGACCAAAGCAATTAAAGTCACCCCAAAGTTTCTAATTTAAATAACTGTTGCTTGAATTCCCATGGGTATAAAACTTGGTCTTACAAAAAATACATTCTACTCGTAGATTCATTGTGGCACAAATCTTATAAATAACTTTTTGCGAGGTCTGTACTAATTTGACTAGTTTACGACCTGGTAAAGTTCACTTTCTGACACTGTTTTCTGTTAAGTTTCAGAAGCTGTATCTTTTTGTTTTGAAGTTATAAACATAGACGGCATCACAGGTATCAGACACTCAAGCTATTAGGAACAGATAGGTCATAAACACCCTTACGAGTTTCAGCAAGAAGAAAGAGTCACCGAGTTATGGCCTCATACTGTGAAATTGGATTTTCGAAGTTCGTTTGGTGCTGTTTCGCTCATACTAATAGTTATTAATTTGAGAGTGGGAAGGACGGTACGACTCGAAAATTGAGTGTTGGAGTAGCCCCGCTGCTCTGCTACTGGCACACGTAGTTTTAGCCGGCCTCACTTTGCCGTTCACAATTATAGTAGTTTGATAAAAACGTAAGTACAGCCCGACATAAAAGTCAAGAAATTAATAGGGGCGCCACTGTCGCATCTGTAGCAACACCATATAGTACAACGAAAAAATATTGATACTTTACTTAATGTACTAGCTTTTGTTTTGCCCGTGACTACGCTCACTTGGATAAAGTCCCTCTTTAAGGGATATGAGTGTTATGTTTTAATAAATCCTATACCCACCAAATTTCAAGTCAATCTGATCACTAGAAGTGGGACAAACTTAACTTGCAAACAAAATAACATACAAAAATTGAGTTAAATAAAATTACGTCAAAATAAAATAGGAAATAGAGAAAGCTTTTATTCATGAAAAACATTTAAAGTACAGAAGACATTTTTGACAAATAACTTATTTTATTCGTCATCTGATGTACTAACATCCATGGCGTATGGCTGTGTGCCTAATTGCACACAAATCGAAGTCGTCCAATTCCATTTAGGGACGACCTTGTCTGTGTTTTCCAGGTGTAGAAAAAACAGCATTATTCTGCACCCCTTCTACAATTCTCCTCACTGTACTGACCGATTTACCTGAATATCACATAAACATAAAACACCATAAAATATTTTAACAATTTATATGTAGCTATCTAAGTGTATACAATTACAAATTAATCGAAATATTTCGGTAATACATTATATCACATAGCAAGTATCAACACATCTCACATACGTCAAGAAGTGTACCTACGTATTTTGTAAACATAATTATAACCTCAACTTTTTCAATTTTAACCATCAGAAACAACTCAATTACAGAAAATTTTATATTTGTAACAACATAGACTATTTCAAAAACATCTAATTCTACCCAAAATAGTAAAAATAAACCGTTACCAACCTGTGATATCGGACGTTCTTCGGTAAACATCGACAAGTGAGTTTTTGCTTGGCTTTCTGCGAGACAACGTCTGTATACGTTATAAATGACCTCTGTAGTACCACTATGAAGCGTTTTACTCATTTTCACACTCTATTCGATAAAATAACGCTAATAATATGCAAAAATAGTAACGAAATAAGTTTCAGCCCTCAAATTTGACATTTCTTGTACCGGCACTGACAGCTAGTAGTGTGTTGCAAGGAAAAAATAAAGTTAGTTCCATTTCTTGACTTTTATGTCCCCCTATAGGGTAGCCTTTACTTTTTAGAAATAAATGAGTTTTCCTGAATTAGAATCACGAGCACTATTAATTTTTGTAAAGTAAAAAAAAAACAACTGTCACAACTTTTGGTGTCAGTTTTTGGTCGTCCCATATAAATCATATAAAAAAATTACACAAAATAGTCTAAAAAAAGTGGTTCTAATTCAGAAAAACTCATTTATTTCTAAAAAGTAAAGGCTAAATTTTTTTGGAAAACGCCTTTTTACGAAAACGAAACGTTTCCTAGAATTTGATAGTTGCCTAGGCACACTGAGTTTAAGAGTTCCATGTTGTGACCAACAATATGAGCTAGTGTAATATATTGATCTACTTGTTTAATTCGCTGTTGCTCTATGGACTAATGTGACAAAGTTTACGAAGCCCGTTTTAAAAAAAATGTCACGAATCATAGTTAAATTTCTCCAATCAGAGGTCGGCACAGCGATTCGATTTTCAAATTCGTATCACGTTTCACCAGGAACAAACGCTAACCTCGCATGTGCTATCTTCGCATTATCTGTGGCACTGCCTGTGAGCGCCAAACTTGTCAAATTATCTCGAGTGCAGTGCTGTACGAGCTGTGTACGAGGTGCGACACGTCCCGAACACTCGAATGTTCCAGAATATTCTGGTAACGTGTCGAAGCACCCTCGCAGTGAATGACTCGAGTTCCGGCATAATTCCGATACACAGTACACTCGTTGCATTTTGGATATGGGAATTGGGAGAATTTGCGGGTTTCTCTTGTTATAATTAACATTCAACGCGAATAAGTTTGACTGCCGCTTGCCTGCTTGAAGCACATCACTCGAAAGTGGTATAAATCTGTTTATATCTTCAAAACTACAGTTCTAATCAAATTTTTAACTATTTCACATGATTAAGGAGAGCTGTATCTTCTTTTTCACCACTTTCGAGTGGTATTTTCAAATATTATGCACTTTCAAAAATCGGGCCCCTGTTCTTTTCACATGATATTAAATAAACTTCAGGGGTGGATTTTAAAACAATTCTTGAAACTTTTAAACGCTGCCTACGTAAATCAATTAAAACTGATCGACTTCAAATACAACGAATCTATATAAAAATGTAAGCTTCAATTTGAGTTTTACGCTGAACCAATGAACCCTTTAGTCTATAAATCATTAGGCTGTCACTCGAGACCCTTCTATATATACTGTGCTTCTACCTAGTACGCAAGAGAGTGCTTTTTCTAGTTTATGTCTCACGCTAAATGAGGAAAGATCTCCATTGCTTGTCGATAGAGTTTGATCTTAGTGCGCTTGTTTTTTAGACGTGGTTTTTTTAATACCAGCCTACCCGCCCCGGCGTCGCACGGGTGCAATGTAATGGCACAGCGCTACAATATCACTTGATTTAGTAGCAACGTAATGATGGTAAAAGAATGGAGAGTATGGTTAGACATAATGGAAAGAAAAAGTTCTAAACAAAATAATTTGACAATACAATACAAATACTCTTTAATGAACACCACAAATCAATACAAAACAATACGGAAACAAAGAACAAGGTAATTAGGTAATTTTAAAATTTGTCTGTTCATTATTTTATTAACATAAATGTGGTGCATGTATTTTTTATATTGAACGAATAATAACGAGAACAAGGTAGACAGAAGGCGGTCTAAGGCGGTTTCAATTACTTATTACCTAGTTATTTTTTACGAGATTACCTCATGCATCATGATCACGGGTAGACTGAAAGAATTGCGAATGGGTGGTTATTATGACTTATGTAAATGAACAAAAAACATTAGCCTTGCTACTCCGCTAAGCGCTTTAAAATGTCTGTTGTTCATTGAAATGGACCTCCACAAAGTAACGCCTGATATTGTGTCTTATGTAATTAGCCGCGAATCATTGAAAAATGACAATATTCGTCTTATTCTGCCGAGGTATTTATCGAATACGTAGAGAAAAAAATTTGCATGTGCATTGTCGTAGACCCTTTCCAATCTTGGCCTGTGAATATAATTTGTTCATTACTTTAATTGGAATTTCTTGATTTTTTTCTAAAAAAATTAGGTACTGCACATAAAGGTTTTTTTTCAACATAATAATAGAAAAGAAAAGTTATGAGGCTCAGATGTCTACAAATTCTGTTTTATTATTTTATTGATTTTATTGAATCAGGCGTTACTTTGCAGATTTCCATTTCAATGAACAAAAAATATTTACCTTGCTACTCCTCTACTTACGTACGTGCAAGATAGCCATGCCAGTGCGAAATATATATACGTTGCATGAAAAACATATGTATTACTTGTTTATCTTGCACGTGAGTAGCGGAGTGGCAAGGTATTTTTTTGTTAATTGAAATCTCTCTTTCTGTAAGAAAATGTATCAGCATTGAATTAATTCCTTAGTCTCAGATAAGTGTTCAGCCTAGCAACTTCATTCAGCCACGGTTATGCGTGACGGAAAATTTAAATTTGGACTTAATTTTGCGGAAATCATTGAACAAAAGAGTAGAGTTAGGGATGAAACTTTGGTGAAAGGCCCGAGTCCATTGTTCCCGCCATTGTTGGCAACTGGAAAGGGTGGGTGACAGCCCTGCGAAATTGAGCTGAAGTTTGAACTATGTAGAGGGGGATACGAGATATATTGTTGTTGTTGCTAGCTCATTTAATTTTCACGGTGAACTCGATAAAGTTTTATGTAGTATCTCGTTTCATGGTGATGTATTTTAAGTTGTAGGCTTATTACCTAACTCGCTCGCAATCGCCATCGTGTTCATATTGACAGTTCTTGTATGAATGTGACAGCTGGCTGATTCCGATGCCAATTGTCAGCCCATACATGAACTGTCAAAATGAACACGATGGCGATTGCGAGCGAGTTAGGTAATAAGCCTACTGGTCAAGTAAAGACATCACAGAATGAACCAGTTGTTTCTCTTCTCGCGCAGAAAAAGCCCATCAGGGGAATAAGCGAATCTTAGGAATTATGTTTTTAGGCGATGCGGCAAGCAACCTATCACTATTTTGATTCCCCTTTCCACCCACATCTATATATAGCCCACTCGGGAGCAAAATTATTTTCATCTTGGCCGTTAACACTTTAATCCCTCATTACACTCAGAATTCTACTTTAGAGTCCTGAGCGTCATTCTGGATTGAATTTACCACCCCATCGTATACATAATTTTGCTCCCTTGGGACACAAATAAATATTTCATCCCGGAAAACTGTACCTACAGTTCCCGCGAGCGCGTGATAAACATAACTTCAGATGAAGCCACGGGCAACAGCTAATATTATATATGTATTATATTAACGTTACCTGTGCGGACGAAGTCGCGGATAAAAGCTAGTATGTAATAAAATGAAACTTATTAGAACACAGGAGACTACGAATTCACCGGCAGTAAACTCAACGCCGTATATAGATTCCAAAAAAGTTACCAAAGATGGCCGACCGTCACGTCACAAGTGTCATTTTCATTATGACATTCCAGATGTAACCAACCGATGCACATTAATAAAAAATAGTCATAATAATATTTTGTTGTTATTTAAGTGTAAAGATTATCCCAAGTTTTTGATGTTTCCTATACAGTGTAAAAATATGTACTTATTCAAAGTTTCAAAAATAAGTACCACAGACTCTTATTCCGACGCAATAAGGCCGTAGTAACATATTTTTGAGTGGTTCGAATAGATACTTATTTTTGCACTTGATCCTACCTATGCATAGGTACCCTATTTAATAGGGCCTATTGCATACAATGTGTGTTGCACATGAATACCTTGGTTTTGAACTATCCTTGTGTCAAAATATATCTTTTTTACGAGTTTGACTGACAAACATACAAACTAAGTTTTTACCCTGCGACTAAGGAGTTAGGAACTATTAATTAGTAATAAAAACAGAAAGCATTCGATCAATCCAAACGTCAGATGCCGAATGAAATGAAGTGACAATTGGAGATGTCATGGTGGGTGGCCCTGTGGCCGCCATGTTTACCATAAAGTTTGCCATACGTGATTTGTTGTCAATATTTCTACGTGCATATCAAAAATATTTTATAAACAGATATAGGTACGCAAATTATAACATTAATAGTATCCAAATGTTGTTTAAACCTGAAGTATTACCACTGTAATATGAACTTTTCTTCTACAAAACAGTTTCAACCAAATTTCTGTAGGTGAAATTAATATTGATATGAAATAATTTATTTATGTGGTTGCATTTAATTTTAACTTTACAATTACATGTAAATAAATTACTGATGTATTATATTTACAAAATTTAAAACTTACCAATGCAAAACTTTCTTATTTTATTGGCAACACACGAGTAGTTTTTTTGGAATCTATATACGGCGTTGAGTATAGGTATGTTTGATCCTATAGCATTACGACAAAATAACAAAGTCATGGATATTAAAAGATATGACGGTTACGTTTTAGCTCGTGATTCCACGTCATGTGTACTTTCGTTTTATTTTTAAGATTTGAATGATTGTTGATGATAAAATGAAGGGTATTTACTGAAATTGTTACTATATCGGGTTTTCTTAAAATAAAATCATAAGTACCTACTACTTGAGACAAGAAATCACGAATCCGAATTGATAGTCCCTAAGTACTGTACTTACTCTGTTTTGATTGTACAATAAATCATTTTTATTATTTATTATTATAATCTAAGTGGATGACGCCAACCGTCTTATTTTGCGTGTTTCACTGATTTATGTCCCTGAGGGATTTTCTGAAAACATCGTTAGCAGTCAATCAGTTTTATTCACTTTAATTGCTAAGAAAAACATTTTGTTCGTCTTATTTTTTTTTTACTTGTAGAGCTGTAAGATAAATCTTACTTTAGAATCTACTTTATTGCACAAATATAACGAAATAGAGGTATTGAAACAAAATATACAAACACTAATCCTAAAAACCTACATATCTATGCTAAAAATAACTATAAAAACCTATAGGTATTTACAAATAAGAAAAGTCATAAAAAGAAAACCCCAAAACTCGTCTTAATTATTTTGTTAATTTATTATCTAATTAAATACCTATGTATATGTATATGTATGTTATTGATTTGTGACTTGGGTCATCTCTCTCTCTCAAAAATGCAGCGCCTTTCCGGATTTCATATCTTTGTTTGCACCAGATATAATGTGCATTGTTATGAATAAAGAACTAACCGATTAAATAAACTGCGCCCGCGATATTGTTCGCGAAGAGTTCACTCTTTATGGCGTTTATATGTTTCAAGGGCATTTTTTTCTTTTCACTAGAACCTTTTGATGTCATCAACAAATAGTTTACAAAGTTTAATCAAACCGGTCGAGCCGTTATCGAATTTTGAGCAACACATTAGCCAGTCAATATCTTACTAAATATAATGAATGCGACAGTTTGTTAGTATGGATGTTTGTTCCTCTTTCACACCAGAAAGGCTGGACAGATCAGGATCACACAATACAATACAATAACTCTTTATTGAACACCACATATAGCAACCAAAACAGAAAAAAGGTATATCTACAGAATATTACAAGGTAACTATAGGCGGCCTTATCGCTACAGAGCGATCTCTACCAGGCAACCATACCCACTACACACAAAACATACACAATAGCACATAAGCTACTTTTTCCCGAAAAATTAGCGGATGACGATTAATGAATTCTTTGCAGACAAAGACGCGGGCAACAGCTAATGTATAATAGATGTATGTACAGACTTTTAACCTTTTCTGTTTTTATTTTGTATTGTATACGTAAACTTAAGTGTGCGTCCATTGGTCGCTCGTATACGCTAATGCTATCCAAATCTGACCCCGCATTACCCCTAACAGCTTGTCAGCTCCAGAATTATGTAAAACACGAATCCCGAATGTGATGCGATTATGCTAATAGGTGCCCACACGCACTGTTTACTGAAGGACAAATTAAACCAAACAAAGGTCCAGCCTTTGACACTGTGTCTTAAAATTTATAGGAAAAAATTCAACAGGTTGAGTTAGTTACACTGTGCCTTTTAAAGTTTTTAAGATTTCAATTACTTGTACTGACCAATGGAACATAATGTAAACGGATAACTTAGTTTATTATGAACATTCCAAAATAAGTAATTGCTTGTAAATAAGGCTCAGTAAGTTGTTGTTTTTAAAATTATGTGTATAATAAAAAGTTTGTATACATTATGTACGTATTGAATTCTCGTTGACTCAATCGGTGGCTGAATACTCCCCGCGCCGTGGTCAGCCGATAAATCCCAACAGACGAATTGAAATTAAATTCCACAGACTACACATCAGAAAAATAATCAATAAGAATTTAATTAAACTAAACCTTACTCTGACCGCTTTAGCGTTCTATATCGGAAGCCATAGCGGTTGAAAACTCCGTTCGATATGTTGGCACGCCTGGGTTAAATGTCACAGTCTAGACGCGGGATTTGTATTTTTCTCTCGAAAACGGTTCCCAGGAAATATTTATTGGATTTTTGTAATTTATCTTTATACAGATGGGTAGATAAAATCACGAATTCCATTTTGTCCCGAACGTCGCTGTGTTTTATTACAAAACTTTTTGCCGGGTTGAAAGGATTTTTTAAAATGAATCTAGACATTTCTTTCTTTTTACTAGATATGCGCATCGGTTTTGGCTAACTGTTTGTGTTTGACACGATTCTATTTTAACCGGTATTTTAACGAGATAAAATCTACATCCATAAATATAACAACGACTATATCCTCAAATGTAACGACATGGCAACGACTATAATTAAGTAGGTATTGAATAATAATAATATTGCCTACAGTCACTATACTTTTCTTATCAATACCATAAACAAACAAGAAAGACAGATAAAAAAGTAATCAATTGTAAACCATTTATTTATACTGTGGTGTGACCACAATACAGAGATTGGGTGAATTTCAATCAAAAATCGTGGATATCCACTAAACGGGGAACAATTCATAATCTGGTAACGCTTGTCTAGAAGCCAAAGACATTGGAGCTTCTAGGTAAGCGTTGCTAGATTATGTAATTGTACCCCGTTTAGTGGATATCCACGCGTTTCGAAATTCCCCCTATTTCGAATTTACCCCAATGCACTATACCTTCCAACCTAACCAGGCTTGTAAAATTAACTAACGAGGTACAAAAGTACCTAACGAACAGTAAATCAAACAGAATGATAGTGGCTCGGACTTACAAGTTCGGTTAATTTATTCGAAAAGTTAGCTAGTCGGGTACAAACCGATTGCCTGCATTCACTGTTCGTTACTGGTACAACTTTAAACAGCCAATTCGGTGCGAAATATAACTTGAATTGGCTTTAATTAGCTGACCTGTATTTGACTTAACAAAAACAAATGTTATAATAGACAAGTTTTGGAATTGGCGGGGGAAAGAAAATCTCTTTTGGAAATGATTGAGAATTAAAGAGGAAATATGTTGGGGTAATTGATGCGACATGACGATTAAATGAAAACTTTAATAGAAGGAAGAAGAGGCAGAAGAGGCCGGGACGTGTGCTTGGATCAAGCAAATGAAAGCATTAGTGCAATGTCGTACTAGGAGCGGAAGATAATGGCAGAAAAAAGAAGTCCGACAAGAGCTAAGGTCTTAAATTTTTGATGTGCTAAGTTCTGCCGTGGCAGACCGAAAACTTATCGAGCACTCATAATCAGCCACACCAAAATCATGTCACATACTGAAATTCACGAACTAGTTCAGTATTAAAAATATAAATAAATAAATAATAAATAATTAAATATTAGGGAACAATTCACACAAATTGACCTAGTCCCAAAGTAAGCGCTAGCAAGGCTTGTGTTATGGGTACTAGACAACGATATACATACTTATATAGAGAAATACATACTTATATAGATAGAAACATCCATGACTCAGAAACAAATATTCGTGCTCATCACACAAATATATGCACCTACCAGGATTCGAACCCGGGACGCTTGCTTCGCAGGCAGGGTCACTACCAACTAGGCCAACCGCGTCGTCGTTATGTCTCGGCTATTCCATGACACAACGCATAAGACCAGCAATATAATGTCTTACCTTACCATAAGTTCTTGGGAGCGTTTTCGAACCGACCGCGATACTGCCAACCCAGTACTGGGATAAATATTACTAGAGCGGAAAATTACGCTCAAAAGGGTTCGCGTAAATGTATATTTTACTACGGATATGGGGTATCCATTACAGTGACTTTTTCTTTGAACTTGGCCAGACACACTGCTGTTTGTCTTGATATACCTAATATCAATTTAAACTTGATTGATATAGCTGGCCATAACAGCCATACAATTTTTTTTGTGCCGACTTTATGAAAACAGCTGTTAGTAGTTCCGTTTCCTTTTTCAAAACTGATCAATTTTCTTTTTAAAAGGACTTTTGCTAAGCCTCTATGTTTTAATTTTGGTTGATCGACGCCTCAGGGGACCCAAGAGCTGGCGTGTACCTATTTATCCCAGCGGATCGCACTTGCGGTCCAAAGGGGTAATGCCGCCATTCTAGACTATTCTTATTTGTAAATTTTTAGGATTAGTGTTTGTATATTTCGATTCAATACTTTTGTATGATAATACTAAAGCTTAACTTAATTTAAATTAAAAAGTAATTTTGCTGATTTTGAAGTGAGTGTTTTTGAAGGTCTCTAGATTTTTTAATAATCAACGTTGTAAGAAAGTTAATCTTAGGCACATGGAAGAGGTATATATACATTATATATGTGGTAAAAGACATTCGTTCTAATGTGAATAATGTGATTGTCCAAGTAGGAAACAGGGGAATACGTTTGAGCGGAGAAACGGCCACCCGATTTCCTCTCAAGAATATAACGACTAATAAGAAGAAATGATAATACATTTGCCACTAGTTCATCTTGCTGGTTGATTAGACGACCGATGCTCCAGTTGCCTTCTATTACTCAATAGAGCAGTAAATTTCATAATAATTTACACTTTGATCACGTAATACTTATTTAAATGGCATCCATTACTGTTCCAAACCAATTAAATTATGATTTAAAGAGTGACCGAGAAGAACGTAACCTTAACAAGTGACAAGAAAAAGTTGATCCACCCAACTATCAAATGGTTGTCAAACGACACATTTGTCGAACGTTTGTCGGTCAAACGATTGGACAAACTCCACTACATAATAATTAAGTGCCGCAGCAGTCTGAAACAATTGCCGGCTCGCAATAATGAGGAATTCATCTGCATAATTACCGCGTATTTGCATTGATTTGCATGGAGCCTGATCGGCGGAAACGTAAAGAACCTCTCAAATCACGATTCAATCTTTCTAAGATGAAATAAAATTCTAAACGTAGCCAGCGAATTTTTATCTCTCTCTTCCACGCAGAAATTGGAATAGAATTTCGCTTATATACTCGTCATTTTCACTTTTTGTTTTCAAGGACTTTGGCCACTCTTATTTCTCTGTCTTAATTTATAGGTTAGTTTAATTAAACACACACACGCACACACACACACAAATCACGTCTTTATCCTTTACGAGGTAGACAGAGCCTTAAGTAACGTGACCTAAAGCCCCTAAAGGCCACGTTTAGCATGATCGTGGGCGTATAGGTGGGGCATCAATATAGTGATGGATGCTAGCTCGATGGGCTTTTACCATCTACGCGGGAAGAGAAGCAACTGGTACGTTTTATGTTTTTTCTTTACTCCCAGACCAGCATGGAAGAACAAGTCTTAACTATCAACAATTAGTCGAATCAACTAATCTTTGGCCGTGTTAACACGTACCCATAATGGGTTGGTTTAATTTTAATCCATTATATGTTGACAATAGGAGTATCAAAGGTAAAGTAGACGTCATTGAGTTAATTCCTTCAACTGAAAGGCTAGCCAAAGGTACTATTTCAACGTACAGCCCAGTGCAACAACCAACCTCTCTCCGTTATCATGGCTCGGGGTCAGGTAATGAGAGCTCTCTAACGAGCAGCGTAATTGCTACTCCAAATGAACCGCTGTCGTAATTACTGAATGAAATTGTGACTTTTTCCAGGCTGCATATTCTGTGGGAAACAGGAAACGGAATGAAATGTAGTCCTCGTTGGAAAAAAATGGTCTCTGCTTTCGCGAAGCCATTTTTTTCATGCAAGACATGTCTTGCAAGTCAGTCACGGGTGGTAGTGAGCACCATGGACTTTGACACCACACATGGAATTTCAGATGCGTCTCCAACCTAGAGAACAAAGATAGAATACCTATCTAATTTTTGCCGGCTGTCTTTCTCTCCACCGAAACACAGCAGCGCAAGCATTAACGACTAGATAGCAGCCCTAAGTTCCTACCAATCGCAAAATAATCCCTCTGCCCACAAATAAGAAACCAAAATGAAGAGGGCGCCACCTCCTTCATAATCATAACTGTCAGAATTTTGACGTACATTGTTTTGACAAGCAAGTCTTGTTTTGTTAAAAGCGTTTTCGAACGTTTCAAACTCTTTACCTTCATTGTAAACTAGCTGACCCGGCAAACTTTGATACGGCATAAAATCAGTTTCCGTCAAACCATCAGAGATGTCGTTGTACGAAATATTTTTTTCGTATATTTTCTCTTTTTTTTTATCTTCTACTCGGTGTGGATTCAAATCCAACAAATTAAAGATTACAAAAATCGGTACATCCATTCTTGGGTTATAAATGGTGTAAATAACCCAACTTTGTTTTATATAAATGTATATATTGATTAAGTTTTGAGTTTGACTTATTCATGTACATATATGGAAAAGGTTGGTGATTTAAGGTAAAGAGCACGAGGTCATCAACTTTGGGGTAAGGGTTAAGGAAAGATCGAGAAAAGGCCAAGGGTGAGAGTTGGCGAGATGACCGTGAGAAAGTCAACAATTACCCATAATTCGGTTTTATTTTCTTTTCACTGCGAATAGAGCTAAGATTTTGTAAGAAAAATATAACATCGATGATCCGTGATATATTTTTGACTGTCTTTTGTTTTGATTCTTGATTTAAAATCTTCGCAAAAACAGATACGGACATAGAACAATATTCAATAGAGTCGTAATACTAAGATTTTGATTACCTAAACAATAAATTTTCACAATTAACATTTTAGACGTTTTTTAGTTGCATTATTATTGTCATTGTTATTGTGCCTATTACAGTGTCGCGACTCGCGAGGACCTGTCCGGGCTAAGATCATAATGTATGCTACTGCGTAACAGCCTCACCAACAAAGTACCTACGTATTTGGCTGTGAAGACGTACCTATCACTAAATAGTATAAAACAAGGTCGCTTTCCGCAGTCTGTCTTAGATCTTTAAAACTACGCAACGGATTTTGATTCGGTTTTTTTTAAATAGATAGAGTGATTCAAGAGAAAGGTTTATATGTATAATTCTACGCAGACGAAGTCGCAGGCAGAAGCTAGTGTTGTATAAAATTTGTGATTATGCTTGTAGATATAGTTATGCATGCAATTGCAAATAATTAGAACACTCGTGTGATCTTAATTATGAAACTCACTTCGGTTCGTCTCATAAAACCACACCCGTGTGCTACTTAAGCCTCTCGTGCACACACATATATAACCTATTTCAATATCAATAGCAAAAAATCGATATCTATTACCACAAATTCCGATTGGATTAGAGCCTCGATTTGAATAAACAGATGCATTGTCGACTTTGATTGCTCATAACTAATTTGAGGTATTTACGCTACTGGTTGGTTATCGAATAATTGAATCGGTACTTATTTACATATTAAGCTGAAATGACTAAATAGATTGATCTAATTTTGATGATGCGTTTACGTCGTTACCTACGCAGCGTTGTTATGGCGGTTTCATTCAAACGCTCTAATAATTCGAGAAGTAAGTAGCAAGATACGAGTATTCTTAGTAGTTTTATGTCACAAAACACGTCTCGAACGCGTTTGCGTTAAATGTCAAACGCTATGAGAACAGTTAGTTGTCGTTTCGATCCGCAAGTGGCGCTGCCAATCTTTCCATAGTAATTGAGACGTTTACGTGAACGCGTTCGAGGCGTTTTTATATGCGAAAACTTACACTAGAGGCTCAGTTTGTTGCCGTTTCAACCCGCAAGTGGCGCTGCTAATTTTGTAATATTTATGTGAACGGTTTCGGGGCGTATTTTACGAGTCTAACATTTTACACTAGAGCCTCATAAGATCAGTTTTTACTTAGTGATATTTCAAAGATACTTATATAATAAAACAGGGTGGCCAACAAGCAAGTGGGTGACTCGATGGTAAGTGGTCACCAGCAACACCAAAGCATTAATTTATGGGGCTGAGATGGTATACCGTATGTGCCAGTAATTTCATCCGCTGGCTTACTCTCCAGGCTGGAACACAGCAGCCCACGCACTCCTGCTTGGCGGCAGGATTAGTGACTAAGATGGTTCTGATCCGGACGGACCTTGTACAAGATCCTACTGCAAATGACTTTGTAGATATTTCGAAATTATTCTCCAAAGAATGGTTAGTTTAGTAACTATTGTCACTGGTACAGCTTTAATGATTTGATGTTTTAAAGGCTTTTACATACATACTTAAATCATGTCTTTATCCCTTACGGGGTAGACAGAGCCTAAGGTAACAAGACCTAAAGGCCACGTTTAGCGTCACTGTGGGCGTATAGGTGGTATGAGAAATCAATATAGTGATGGGTTGATTCCTAAGATTTTCGCCCATTCCCATGCCATTTAACATCTGCGCGGGGGATAAGCAACTGGTAAATTCATGTTTTTTCTTCACTTCCTGACCAACATGGAAGAATATTTGCGCAATCTATAGTAAATGTGATATCTGTGACCAGACGTATAAATCCAAGTTGTTCCCAGAATAGACGATCCCACGCAGATAACAGCTAGAAACATGACTATCTCCATTGACCATTAACGTTCGTTGTCTACACCAAGATCAAGATAAATAGCAGATTAGTACAATTAGCTTCTGGCTAACTGTCGAGGAAAGCGGTTAAACAAAAGGATTGCGATCGTGGCGCGATTGTGTAATCATTCACAGTTGATACGTGAAAGACAGTATCATAAGATTAACGTAGACAGATGGTGTATCTTTTACTCTTCTTTTAATGAAACTTCTGAATGACACTGAAAATTAAAAGACATAAAAAATCCGAAAAGTAAAGCTATGGCTCGGAATCGAACCCAGATCCTTATAATTCCGTAATGCGTGTTATACCGCTACACCAGCCATAGCAGCAACAATTATAGTCAATTTAGGATAGAATTCAACAAAAGGAAAAATGGTTCTTTATAGTATAATTTTTTAAAATGACATTTAATAATAAGCAACATTTCTGAGTGAGTGTCCAAACCCAGTGCGAAATAATAGATAGATAAATAGTATAAGCATAACCGTGTTGGCTAGTTAAGTCAATTGTTGTGAGCAACGCGATACATTCGCGCCACGCATAAACCTTAAACAGGTTTCTGTTGCGCGTCTTAATCAATTGTACTTGTTAAATTTTTTTATAACAAATAAATTAAAAAAAAAAAAAAAAAAAAAAAAAAGTATGGAATATTAAAATACCTTTACTCACTTTACGAGGGTCAAACTGAAAGTTCTTAGAAAATCAAAAACTGAGCAAACTAGCAAGTTATTAGTTTTATTATATCTTTTCAAAATAGTGTCCGTTCACATCAATACACCGCTGCATCCGATGGAACCACTGAGAAAAGCACTTAGCCCACTCGTCCTTAGGGGTCTCTTCGACGGCCTTTTGAAACGCACCCACTGCTTCCTCGGTGTTCATAAAAAGTTTTCCTCGAAGTTTTTCTTTTATTTTCGGGAATAAATAAAAATCGCAAGGTGCGAGGTCGGGGCTATACGGCGGGTGACCCAGTAATTCCACGTCTGACGTCACTAAATAGTCGATCGTTCGCCTGGCGGTGTGCGACGAGGCGTTGTCGTGGTGAAGAAGGATCCTACTTCGAGGTCGTTTCTCCCGAACTTTTTCCAATACAAGTGGCAAACAATTGTTACTGTACCACTCGGCAGTAACTGTTTTTTGATCCTCTAAAACAATTGTCGCATAGTGACCTGTCCTTCCGAAGAACGAGGCCACCATCTTTTTTCCCACGCTTCGACCTCTCTTCACTTTAGTTGGCAACTCCTCGAAAGGAAACACCCATTGAGCAGACTGTCTCTTGGTTTCTGGATCATAACAGTAAACCCAGCTTTCATCACCCGTAAGTATGTCGAACACAGCATTTGAATCACCTCCGTTAAATCTTTGAATCATTTCACGGCACCAATCAACCCGACGGAGTTTTTGGGCCTCGGTCAAATTATGAGGTATCCATCGGGCACAAAGCTTCCTGACCGCTAAATGTTCATGGAGGATTTTATGCACTTGACTCATACCGATGCCTAAGCTTGTCCGAATCTGCTGGTACGTCACTCTTTTGTCAGTCTCTATCATACGCCGCACAACACTGATGTTATTTTCAGTCGTCGCCGTAGAAGGCCGTCCCTCACGCAGATCATCGGTGAGATTAGTGCGACCACGTTTAAACTCACTAAACCAGTTGTAAATAGTCGCACGAGATGGGGCTTCATCACGAAAGGCCAATCGAAGTCTATCATAGCTTTCTTGTTGACTTAAATGACATCGAAAGTCATAAAAAATCATTGCACGAAAATTTTCTCGCGTTACACTCATGTTGACGTGACACAGACAATTTTCAATTTGCCGCCAAATCGTAAAACAAATGACAAATGAATGAAATATATACTCAATAATATTGGCAAAGAGTTCCATTTTCAAAATTTAAACTTACTTTTTTATTATATTGTTTAAAAATGGCCAGTTCTAAAAACTTTCAGTGTCGCCCTCGTATTACACAATCATTTTAGTGACTTTCACTTTCATAATCATTATTTGTACCTATAATAATAATAATATAAAAAAAATGTTGTAGCTTACAATAACGTAACTAGTTTTCGGTGCAAAACACCTATTTGCTAGAAAAGGGTGCGAGATTAAGGTTTTACATTAATAATTATGTTATTCTCATCTTACTGTTCAGGAAAAGCATGCAATTACTCAAATTAGGCACATAATAGATTTAAATGTCAGACTACTAAATTAAATAAAAGAGGTAGGGGTTGTGTTAATGGTGTCGTAGCTATCACTGTGAATTTTTTTGCTTTTCTATTCAGTCACGTTGTGTTACATACACATTTTGATAATACCAAATTGAACACTAAATCGAGTTTTTCTTCCAGCAAGTCACTACAAGTAATTAGGTAATATTGTCATACTGTAATTCTCATTACACTGCGACCACAGCCCACGTAGGGCTTCATACCTGCCATTGTGTGAGGAAAATTGAGTAAAAGTTGTTCACATTCTATCCTCCGGTAACTTTTCAATGCTGAAAATTATCTGTCTGTGGGAAAATTTTGTCTAAATAACTTTCAACGTGTCAATTTGACGTGTACTACGTGATATAGAAACTCTCGGATAATACATACATACATACATAAATCACATTTTATCCCTTACTATAATTCTCCAAAGAATGGTTAGTTAAGTAGCTATTGTCACTAGAACAACTTTATTGATTTTGATTAATTGGCATTGTTCATTTTTTTAAGCTGTGCTTTTAACACCTTTATTTGATAAAATGGACTATTTCAAGCAACTAATTTGAATGTTATGCTTTTACGTAGCTTTGTTAATTAATAATAAATATTTTTTCGCTGTTTGATAATTCGTGAATTTAGACAGAATCCCAATCGCCTTCGTTCGGCTGGGCTGGCTATAAAAAAAAACGGCTTTGTCTATGGTTTTGTCGATTTGACAGTGACACGTGACAGTTGCCATAGCTAAACTTTTTTTTTCATTTTTGTGGCAAACATTCGATGCTGGATTCTGTCTACAAACCGGGTCGTTCAAAAATTAAAAACTTTTAAACTATTTCTTTCTTTCTTTCTTTGTTCCTAAACAGTGAATAATTTATTTGCAATGAATGACGCGATTTTGTCACAATACATAGTCCTTATGTACCTAACTGTTAAAATGCACTGTTTTAATGCAATCAACCTTAGTAAAATAAAGAAAATTGCGCTGCTACGTCCTTTGGGAAATTTGAAATGCAGCCTTAAAACGCGTAGTATGTAAACGTGGTTTTATGAGCGATGAACTTTATAAAAAAAAAATACCTCTAGTTTTTATTTAGCTCAAATATTTTGTGCCACATTGAACTTCTATGCTGGTCTGGGAGCAAAGAAAAAACATAGAATGTACTAGCTGCTTCTCTTGAATGCGCGGAAATCTTAGGAATCATGTTTTAGGCGATGCGGCTAGCAACCCATCACTATCTTGATTCTCCTTTCCACTTCCACCTATAGCCCACAATCATGCTAAGCGTGGCCTTTGGGTGTTGTTACCCTGGGCTCTATCTACCCCGTAAGGAATAAAGACGTGATTTATGTATGTATAGTCCGACTGCTTAAATGAATCCTCGCCCGCGCGGGTACAGGGGCGCAGGGGTGGGACAAAGGGGACCGAGAGCCGTGCGGGCGGGTAGAGCGCCTGCCACCCGCACCTCTCTCGGTCCCCTTTGTCGCCTACCCCACGCCCCTGTGCCGCGGGGGCGAGGACAGATTATTGTATGTTTACAAGACTGCCCTTTGCACCTCGGAGACCGCCAGGAAATCATTAACCGATGCCCAGGGTGCACCGGACCAAGAACTGCTCTTCCCCTCGGACGGATCCAAAAACGAACTGCAGTTCTTGATCACACGCGGAGGTAACCTGACTCGCACCCCTAACGATGCACTTTTTCATTCATGTTTGTTGAACACGGCCAAATACATTAAATCAAAATCAAAATCAAAATCATTTATTTGTTCAACACAGGTAGGTACATGAGGTCTTGCAAATATTTTGTATCATTATGTTGAGCCTTACCTTAAGAAACTAGAAGCATCTATGTTGAGTGGGAACCTTAGGAATGGCGTTACACGGAATAAATTCTTACGCGTGCGTAAAAGAGGGTAGAGTTTTTACTTTGATCATTATGAGGTATTGTTTCCTAGTTACTCACACTTTCACTATCATAACTACTCTACCACAACTATAGTGTTGCGAGAAAACTGTACGAATAGTACCTTTTTTCTTTGTTGGGATGGTTGAGAATCAATTGATGGAGAATAAAAGAACGGTAAGAAGGGGATTTCGATGAGCATCTTAATTTAAAAAAAACGTATCAGATACTGAAATGTGCCTACGTATCGTAATGATGATTCGACAATTTGTGTTTTCATATTTCGCTAATCAAGATGATTCGCAGTTACTACAAGATTTTCTTTTGTTCTTATCTATCTAACCGTGACTTCTTATTAGTTATTGAAGCTACTTTTTTGGGGCGCTAGTTTCTTTTCTCCTGTATATTGCTGTATAATTGGAGAGAGAACGAGCTGCCAGATGGGGGCTCAGCATTGGGAATGTTCTTAGCAGACTCGGACAAAGTAAAGAGATGGAGTTTTGCGAAAGCCAAAGTTACGCTGCGTGCGCGTGTCTCAAGCAGTTTGTCAAAATTTGGTTGCGCTCGTGTGCGTAATGTACCTACGCTAAGGCGTTGTTAAACTTCGCTGCTTGCAGAACTCCGTCTTCACTTTTTATTTACCCTGAGTTAGCAGATGCGTATGTGTGTGTGCTAATAAATCTATATAAATAAAAGTGAACGGTTACACCAATTCGGCTAGTTCTTTTTCATATTTTCCTGGAGGTGTGACACTGAAACACTGAATGTTTTTAAGGAGAAAATAAATAGAAAAAGAATGGAACGGGGGCGAAGCGAAGCCGTTCCACGACAGCTAATAAAGTAGGTAAATAAATAAAATAAAATAAAACTGCGTGTCTGTACGATATTTTTTTTTAATTACTGTGGCAACCCAGGTCGGCAGGCTCTACTAATTAACAGCATTACCAACACGATGTATTGTGCCACTCCGCATTACACTGTGTTGTCTTGAGTGATGGACGGCCGCCCCAATTATCAGCATAAAATCGAGCATGGCGCCGTGTTAGAATCGATATTGACATAATTACATCAATGAAGTGACATAGAGTAATAGTATTCTGAGGCGTTACCATGACGTCTTAATGCGGTTCAATTTCGATTCAGATTAGGTTCGCTCGCTGTCAGAACTGAGTCGGAATTTAATCGCACTAAGACGTCATGGTAAGGCACATAGTATCCGATTTTTTAAAGCACATAATGTAAGCCACTCGAAAGTGGTGAAAAATTGTGCTGAATTTGAATTTCGAGTAGATAAGAAGAAAACTACATCTCTAATTAATGTAGTTACGTAGGTAGTCGATAATTTTATTTGTGCTGTGGTTTCGTTACAATACACAGATTTATACCACTTTCGAGCGGAAGTTTAATTAGGATAGGTATGTAACAATGTAGATGCAACTTAAGTAAAAAGTTTTTTACTATAGGTAGGTAGGTATACCTACTTAATACATATTAAAAAAAAACAGGGTGGCAGGAGCATGCCCTCGATCGGGACGAGATGAGTGGTTGAAAAAAGGGTAGGCCTTTGCCCGGCAGGAGACTTTAAGGTAGGTAATAAAAATAATGATTTAAAAAGGCAAAAAATACCACTGGGTACCTAATGCAGATGAAAAAACCTATGCCCAACTGGTCGGAATCCATCTACCTATTAAGTAATGACCCGTGGGACCATCAATCCTTTGCCTGCGTCTGCGCAAGAACTATACGAAACAGGTTCACTTCCACTCATTCACTATTCAATCATAGTACAAATTTAACTTTGCGTACCATAATGGTGCTAGTTTCCACATTTAAAGACGAGTTAGCATGCAGTTACGTTATTTCTCGTTTTGTTCACCACGTCTTATAACTTTGTAATGCTGTGCAGTAGTACCACGAGATCAAATGCCTCCACAATATAAGAAATTAGACTTTATGGTAAATGAATAAGAGCTTAGAGGGACGCTTATGGTTCTTTTTTTCAACAAAGGCCGTTGACTGACGCGCTAGCGCCGCCATATTGGTATGCCGCGTTATGTTGGCAGTACTGACGCAACTGCTAACAACTTCGCGTCACACACAGTTGTTTACGAACGTTATTATAGTTATGGTTTGAACGTCTCGCTTGCTTGTTGGTGTTAGTAAACTATATTTGAAACATGGATTTGCGGTTTTTATCAATGAAACTTGACAAATTAAACGGTGTGCTAAGTACGTTACGGATTGAGTGTGTGTTTTTCGTTATTTTAGTGTCTTAATAATGGATTTGAAGTGAAAGTGGGGTTATGTTTACAGTTGTAAAACAGAGCGCAATAGATTGCTATAGTAGTGCTTCTTGAAGGTGAATATTTAGTATTTGCTGTAATTAAAATGTATTTAATTACATGACTAGTTTGACCCCGCTCGCTAGAGATCGCAGAGCCCAGTCCGAGACCTTCGTTGACTATAAGTAGCAATCAAACCTTCGTACGAAATAAATGTCGGTGCATCGAAAAAGGATAATAGAATGTCAATTGATTGATTTATTTACTTCCGGTAAACAGTTCCGTTTGCACGATATCACGCACAAGTATAAACGGCTTTATTATGTAAAAGTTATACCTTTATTTTACAAAATACATTACTACACCTTTAAAAAAAAAGATAGGACCAGGCCTGGCCTCCTTTCTCATAAATTACCTAAAATTCAATATTCGCTTCTCCTTGCATTTGACTTTGACATTTGCCTTTGCTAGATACTAATTAGGTAGCCGCATGTCCCTAATCTAATGGTAGGGACTTATCGATAAACACACTCCTTGGGGGTTACTCCGAAATTCCATATTCGAACCAAGCGTACCGTCTCTCTCACTCTTGAATTAATGACTATTAGTGTGAGCGAAATGGCACGAAACTAACTTCGAAAATCGAAAATTATTAAGGCCTTTAATTATGTAGGTAACTAGTTGTAATAAAAACCGTAAACAGGAAAATTATGTAGATACCTATTTAAGTCAGTAACTTGTAAATTAGTTAGTGTTTATTATAAATTGATACTGATATGTATGGAGCAAGATAAACAACCGTGTAGTATGTAAGCTGATTTATTACTGGCTTCGTAGGGTGCGTGACGGCGCAGCGTACACGCATGCACACACACATACAAACATCCCAGTCCTCCACCCATATTTACTTAATAATACCTGTTAACAAAACAAACATAGTATGTAAAATTACTGCTTAAGCACTAAAACATTATTAAAATTAACTCTTGGGACCTATGCGGTTCCTGGGGCGTAAACGCTGCGGCCACGGTGTAACCGCGTTGGGTACTGAGTCGGACGCACCGGGGACTGCAACGGGTACTATAGGCTGTGCTACCTCTGGCACTCCCGGAGACATATCCTGCGTGCTTTCCGAGTCCATACCCTCACAATCACTCCACTTGTCCCCCTCCTCCACGTCATCATTCCTTTCCATTATGTCCATGTCCCTCTCTTGAGGCGATGAAGCTGATATTTCAGGTAGCTCTGATCGTGGAGAAGGGGGCGCTCGTTGTTGTATCACGTTGGGTTGTGAATCAGGTAAGCACGAACCCCCGTGAACCTCTGCCGGCACATATTTCATAACTTGGTCAATATGCCTAATACATTCAACGTTACGATCTTCAATAAATATTTTGTACATCCTATTACCAATTTTATTTGCAACTTTCCCTTGTATCCAACTTTCCTTACGTGCATTGTACCAGCGGACCCAAACTTGATCACCATTATGAAACGTTCTACATTTATTGACGTCTGATTGTACTTCTCTTGATAAGATGGTCGTATCGGTTGATTGTGGCAGTATTAAATCCAACCGCGTTCTTAAATTGCGCCCGAACATTAGCTTAGCTGGAGTTTCCCCCGTGGCACAATGCACGGAGTTTCGGTAGTCAAACAAGTAACCTATTAACTTGTCATGTATCAATTGCAGAGATAAGTTTTCATTAAGTATACATTTTAATGATTTTTTACAAATACGAACCGTATTTTCTGCCTGTCCATTGCTACAGGGATGATAAATAGGTGACGTCATATATTCTATGCCGTTGTTGGAACAAAATTCATTAAATTCAGCCGAGTTTATCTTAACATCATTATCCGATACTAGAAGGTTAGGAATGCCAAATATCGAAAATATTTGCTTCAGCTTTGAAATCAATGCCTTAGTGCACGTCCCTTTCGACATGTGCAAGCATTCGATCCATTTACTATGTGCATCTACGATAACTAAATAGACCCTTTGCCCTATGGTCATGTAATCTATGTGTACCCTTTGCCACGGGCCTCCGGGCCTCGGCCACGGCGCGGGCGGCGCGCGCGGCGGCGCGGCGCGCACGCCGGCGCACACGCCGCACGCGCCGGCGTGTCGCTCGATGTCGGCATCGATGCCTGGCCACCACATTCTGCTGCGCGCGTTGCATTTCATTTTAACTATGCCTAAGTGTGAATTATGTAATTCATTTAGCATACGGTTTCTTAATGACAGCGGAATGACTACTTTTGGCCCCCGTAACAAACATCCATTTTCAATCTGTAAATCGGTTTTACAACGAAAGTAAGGAATAATTGTGTTACATTTGATTGTTCTAGGCCACCCCCGATTCATATACTTTAAAACTGTTTGTAAGACCTGATCACTTTTCGTAGCTTGTTGTACACTAATTAAAGATACTGCGGGTGATTTTTCATCAAGAAAGTTTAATGAGCAATATTTATCGTAAACTTCAACTTCATTGTTATTATTGCTAACGTCATTCAAGGGAGCGCGCGAAAAATAGTCAGCTGCTACGTTGTTGTCGCCCGATGTATACTGCACTACGTAGTTATATGCAGACAATATGATCGCGTACCTTTGCAAGCGCAACGCTGACGTAACAGGAATACCCGTTTTACAGTTAAAAATGGAAACGAGCGGTCTATGATCGGTCTTCAAAATAAATGGGTCGTTTCTCCCGTACAAATATTGGTGAAACCTTTTTATTCCGAAAATGATAGCCGTGGCTTCTTTTTGGATTTGGCTATAATTTTTTTCACTACTTGAAAGCGACCTCGAGCCGTACGCTAGGGGCCGCTCGACGCCGGCGGCGTCGCGCTGCGCCAGCACGGCGCCCAGGCCGGCCGGGCCCGCGTCCACGCTCAGCACGAGCTGCGCCGCCGGCTCGAAATGCGCCAGCACGCGCTCCGAGGCCAGCTCGCGCTTGACTCGCCGCACGGCCTCCCGTTGCGGCGCGCCCCACACCCACTCAGTGTTAGCGCGAAGCAAATCATGAAGCGGACTCATTAAAGCAGATGCGTTTGGAATAAAATTCCTATAATAGTTCACCATTCCTAAAAATCTTTTGACTCCCGTTACATCAGTGGGGTCTGGTGAATCTAGTATAGCCTTAACCTTACTGGGGCATGATTGTAGCCCACTTTTATTAATGACGTAGCCTAGGTACGTCACACTACTTTTGAAAAATTCGCATTTTTCCTTCTGCAGTCTCAATCCCGCGTCCCTTAGTCGCTGTAAAACCTCCTTTAATCTTTTTAGGTGAGTAATCTTGTTGGGACCTGTGACACAAATGTCATCGAGCCAGCAACTTACTCCATCAATACCAGATAGTAGGGTTTCCATGGATTTTTGGAAAATTGCGGGCGCGTTAGCTAACCCGTACACTAGACGAGTGTATTTAAATAATCCTTTTTGGGTATTGATGGTAGTAAGTTCCTGTGATTCGTCACTAAGTAAAAATTGATTATAGGCATTTTTAAGGTCAATTTTACTATATTTTTCGCCCCCTCCTATTTTGGCAAATACTTCCTCGATTCGAGGTAGTGGGTATTTGTCTATTACAAGATCTTGATTTAAAGTAACGGAAAAATCACCCGCAATCCTGACTTTCCCGTTCTCCTTCAGAACGGGCACTATGGGGGTAGCGTATTGCGAATGGTTAACCGGCACTAGTATACCTAGACTTATTAAACGGTTAATTTCTTCCTCTACTTTATTCTTAAGAGCAAAGGGCACGGTACGGGACTTAAAAAATTTCGGAACTGAATTGTTTTTCAACTGCAAGGTAACCTTAAATTTATTAAATGAACCAAGTTCGTCGCGCCATAGTTCAGGATATTGTTCCAACAACTCAAGTACATCATGGTCGTCACTCATACTATTTAACCCTGTAGTCAGAACGAGACCGAACGCGGACATAAAATCTCGACCGAGCAAGGGTGGCCCACCGTTTTTAATAACAAAAATATTTATTAATTTAGTTTGCTTTTCGTATGTTGCTTCAATAGTAAAATAGCCTAGTGGGGAGATTTTATGTCCGTTGTAAAGACACATCTTTAATTTACTAGCACTTAATGGATAATCAGAGAATAATTCTAAGTATAAACATTCTGCGATTACGCAAGTACCTGAACCGGAATCGAGCTCCATAGAAACAACTTTATTACCTAATTTTAACTTAACTTGAATAGGTTTAACATTGACATACCTCAGGTTAAAATTTTGGCATTCTTCACAACATGCTTCTATAGTTGAATCTTCACTAGAACCATTGTCAATATTGTTGATTCGCGACATTTTATTTTGGCACACCTTCTTTAAATGTCCAACCGTGCCGCACTTTTGACATCTATAATTTTTATAACGGCACTTTCCCGCGTCGTGATTTTTCATGCCACATACAACACATCGGTTTTCATCAGCCTCCCGGTTCCGGCTCGCGACCGCGGCCTGGCCGCCGCTGCGCCGCTCGCCGCCGCTGCCCCGCTCGCCGCTGCCGCTGGCTCGGTGGGCGCTGCCGCCGGCTCGGCTTCCGCCGCTCCCGGTCGAGACGCGATACAATGGCTCCTCTTTGATCGTCATCATCGTTTTAGCCTCTCTCGCTGACTCTGCCTTTTCCGCTACTTTCAACGCCTCCGCCAGCTTCACTGACGAAGCGCTTTGCTCGAACAACTTCTCGCGCTCGGGTCCCGGTCCCAGGCCTAGGACGAAACGGTCCGCGAGAACCGTCTCCAAGGCGTTGCCGAAGTCACAGAGGCTTGCCAGGCCTCGTAGTCGCGCCGCCCAGTCTCCCAATGTTTCGCCCGCGTTCCGGGTAGCTGCATAAAACCTTGCCTTGTCCCCGTAAGTGCACTGTTTCGGCTTGAAATGCCCGTCGAGTAAGTTCACCAGCTCCACGTAACTGAACGTATCCACATCTTTTGGATACGCTAAATTCCGTACTAAACGGTAAGACTCATCCGTGAGATGTGTAATCAATACTGCACCTTTATTTTCATCTTTCACAGTATTCGCCTTAAGGAATTGAGTCAATCTTGCTTTAAATATGGACCACTCGCATGTTTTATGGTCAAAATTGGTCAAATTTCCCATTAACGACATATTTTTTTTTTTATCTTTGCGTGGGTAATTTTAAATCCTCGATCGACACTGATATGTATGGAGCAAGATAAACAACCGTGTAGTATGTAAGCTGATTTATTACTGGCTTCGTAGGGTGCGTGACGGCGCAGCGTACACGCATGCACACACACATACAAACATCCCAATTTGACTTTGACATTTGCCTTTGCTAGATACTAATTAGGTAGCCGCATGTCCCTAATCTAATGGTAGGGACTTATCGATAAACACACTCCTTGGGGGTTACTCCGAAATTCCATATTCGAACCAAGCGTACCGTCTCTCTCACTCTTGAATTAATGACTATTAGTGTGAGCGAAATGGCACGAAACTAACTTCGAAAATCGAAAATTATTAAGGCCTTTAATTATGTAGGTAACTAGTTGTAATAAAAACCGTAAACAGGAAAATTATGTAGATACCTATTTAAGTCAGTAACTTGTAAATTAGTTAGTGTTTATTATAAATTGTAGAATTTGTAGAATGCGATATCTCCTCCGGCTATTAAGTATCAAACAGGAGCAATTATTAATTTACGTATTTTAATTTATGTCCATAAAATATAACATAAATATTATCATATCAGAGATATATAGATACGCGGTCTTCATTTTCACAAAGCCTAATACAATTGCTAGGCAATTTCTTATCAATTTATCACAATCAATCAAATGTGAACCCTGGAGGGTCTGACATAAACAATTCTTCATTATGTGACAAGTATGAATGTTGCAACAACTCTTAAATCTAAATAAAAACAAAGACTAATAGCGCTATATGGTGCTAGTGTTCAGAACAATCACTCTAGAACAATAACCCTAGTTAAGTTACCTATAGCGAATGCAATTTTGATTACGAGCTAAATCTTACAGGTACATTACTTAAGGTCTTTATTTATCTAACGTGTTCGTAATCAAAATTGCATCCACTATCTCTTTCTGCCGCCATCTGCGGCCTGGTAACGGCCTTAAGCGTCTAAGAAAATAATAAATTAATTCTGATTTGATTACAAACGCTAGCTTCCGATGATCAAACTTAGATAAGACCAAGGAAATATCGTGAGGTTGGTCTTACCATTACCATCGCATGTTATATTTTCTTACAAACAGTTTTGTTTATTATATAACTACTTTAAAGCTTTTGATATTCCCAGAATGCAATAAAACGAATGTCACTAAGAATTCACTGGAATTCCAATTCCGATTTCGTATGTATTCAGTAAGCTCGGTATTAATAATTTTGCATGTGAACATTTTTTAATTCCGTCAATATCGCAACTCGCAAAAAGCAATCGTTTTATTTTGCACTTTGTTTTGCTTTACTGGATTCGGTGATTTTTACCGAATAAAGGCGCGACCACACCACCGCGTATCAGTGACGTGTCGTAGGCGTCCCGTTTTCTTACCGATTTCTTCATACATTTTGTTGCGTAAACGCACCGTCAACGTCTTTTACGCAGCGGTGTGGTCGCACCTATAGTTAGCTGCCAAAAATTGCCAAAACCGGCCGGAGCTCGTACCTACCAGATCCATCGAACCGAATAGCAACCTAAACGAAATTAAATTAGATCAACTCCTTAAAATCTGAAAATGCTCAACCATTGTCATTACAAAGCCCAATTTTTATCTCTAAAACGGTTTTTACCGATTTTAATGAAACTTGGCTAAGAACTATTTGAATAAAACAATTATTCTATTAAAAAAAAACCGCGTCAGATCAGTGTGTCCGTTTGAGACCTACGACGCTAGACAAACAATGAAATGTACACACATTATAATGATTGAAATGTATTTGTATTTGTATTCCCTGTTTGCGTTGGGAGTTCAAAAACCACCCTACTAACTTCTGATATTATTAGAGATGTGATTTACAATCAACCTCGTCCGTGAAGTGATTGTCACGCTTGGGAGACAATCATAGCTTGAGCCTTTCGTGCGACGGCATTATACGGAATCGGGTGTCTCGCTGTCAACGTCAACGCTCGACCTAATAAAACACCTGATTTTGCAAAATGCCAGCCAACAAACAGGTCAAGTTATGATTATTTCCCGAGCACAGAAATCACTCCACGAACGAAGTTTGTTTAAAGAAACACGAGCGGCAAACTTTGCAGAATTCCTATTATGACTACAACGCGACATGTGTAAAGAATATGGAACTTTTCTTCGAAGAGCTTTTGCGACTTTTTTTACGCGCTACCGTCCCAAACTTTCGATTCGTCAGAACAGTCGATTTATGAAATTGTTTGTTGATTCATTTGAGGTCGGCTTAAGACAAGAATGTTTACCTCACGGACACAATGGTGAAGAATACAATACTCGTCATATTCAATTTATTTCAGAAGATTACAATAGGAGTTAGTCATCTACAATCTATTATTTTAGATGATTTGTGAATGTGTTAGATCATACTATTCTTTCACATTCATTGGCATAATTGATATTGACAGTGAGTACATTAGTACGTAATGCAACGACACGTGAGATCAGTGATCAACATTGTTATTATTCAGAGAAAGATATTACTACGTAAGGAATTTTGTATAACAATGTTCTGTAAGATATTAAAACCACAGAAATGCGTATCAAAGGAAACACCTTTTGAACATAATCATGTCATCTTCACCGACTCGAAATGTTATAAGGCTGAAAAGATATTAGTTTGCTAGTTGATATTGGAAGATGAATAACAAAAAAACACTTGAACAAAACAGTAGACTTCGCATGGATGGTCATACTGCATGCTACAACAAATAATAAGAAAGCAAATAAGTGGAATACCTTCTCGTTGATTCAATAACCGGTATACACAAGACGAAGTACAGAGACCATAAAGCTGACTGGAGCACTAGAAAGAAATTGCACTCTAAATAAAACACTATTTAGTGCGGAAGTGTTGGCTCGCAAACACTTATTTTACAAACTTAAGTATAATCTTCCATTATCTCGCTGAAACTTTCCACCCTCCTATCAGACTGCTGTATCGCGAAAACAAGCCTTTGCAAAACATCTCCCTAAAGATATCCTAAAGACAGCAAACCTGGTTAACCAAGTTCAGAAAACGGCATAATAAAAGCCATTGTTCCAAAGTAAGTGCAAATTCCTATATCAGGTAGCAGGTGTCCCTTTGTCGTGACCCTCTTTTATACATTTAGGTCGGATATTCTTTTTTGCCGTATCCACTAATTTGGGGTTGTGTGTGTTAGCGTATATGACAGTGTGAAGCACTTACCTACCATAAAAACTGTGTTAGTAGCGAGAATAAGATAGTTATGAGGTATTTAACGAAATGTACGGGGATCAAAATAAATGCCTATTTGAAAATTTACACTTTACAAATAAGGTTACATTAAAGCTATAGCTATAACCAACCCATGGTGAAATGGACGATTTTTATGGAGCGGGTGAATTTTAAAAACCAACCCAAAGCAAAATGCTGATCCAGCTAGAACAAACAACATTTTTATCAATCATAGTCAGGACAGGAAGAATATTAAACTTGTAAAATGGATCTGTGTTTTCAGTTGCAGCTGCTAGTTGTGCAATCTGTTTTTATGCAACTCGTTTGTCCTAGAGTTCCAGACTTTAAAACCAATTTACTAGCGTCATGTAAAACGAGTTTTTCTTTCTCAGTCGACTTGTTCTTCTACCTCTATTCGTTTGAATGGTGATTGGCGCATACATTTTCATAAATTTCTTACTCTGTAGTGATTTTCTTTAAAAGTTTGCTTTAGAATCTCAATATTAAATCTGAAGTTTTTCCTACTGATGTATATAGTCGAATAAGAAGTGCCTTTACTAAGGTTCAAGGACAATTATACGCTTTAGAATATTAAAAAATTGTCTTGAACGAGACAATGTGTAACGGTCATGTTTGGAACTGTCATATATAAATAGTAAAGCGCTTGCTTGGTTGGCTATAGTAGTATTTTTGTAGTACGATCTTAGTTGTTAGTACTTTTACCTACTTAAATTTAGGTTTTTTACTGTGAAAGTTCAAGATAGAACCATTAGGTATTTAATAGGTACGGCGTTAAAACTTAATTAACTTTCGAACCGGCGTCAAGTTCCATATATCTGCCGAAGGTTAAGTGCCAAGCCAAATTTAAGTTAACCATGTTGCGATATTTTTAGCCTTTGAAGAGTCAGTTTTATGTTAGCAATTTATCATAAAGTGCCTTTATGGGTAATGAAAGCTTTACAAGTTGCATAAAAAGCGGTAATTACCCTGTCTATGGTTTGCTGTCACGCGACACCACGTGACCTATATACATACGGACAATACCCATTAATGACTAGTGCGAGTTTAATTTATTTAAATGATTAATAATTGTCCTTATTCAGTTGTTTGCTGGTTGAAATTCGGATGAATATGGATAAAGGGGATAAATTACCTTAATTAGTGAATTTCCAACATTATTTACGTCAGTTGCATTTGGTTCATGACTGTTTTATGGATGATTAGGGAGGTCAATATAATAATTGTTTGGCAGGATATCCTTATGTTTAGCGTAGGATTGAAATATTGCACTGTAATAAATTACGCAGCTCTGTATTTTTTGACTATTTCGACCTTCTCCTGGATAGCTATCAAGCGAGCCTTTTCACGCGACTGCTGCCAGAATGGAGAGTCATGGTTTTGTAGTATACGTACGTTGAACTATTTTCATGGCTTGATTGATTTTAACATACAAGGTGGCATTGTAAATTCCTTTCACAAACAAATACGACAAAAGCACAAGTTAATGCAATAGCAAGTGAGTATGAGAAACCTCTTTCATGTATAACTTTATTTTGTTTTTATTATTTCACTGTGGTCACCAAGTGCACTGCTAAAAGTTCAATTGTTTTATTGTATTAATGGTTCAAAAGATTCAGTCATGTAACAGACGGATCGACAGACAGGCAGACCACAATGGCTTAGTAATAGGATCCCGATGTATACCCTTCCGGATCAGAATATGAAACCATCATTCATTTTGGAACCATTTCTTCCATGCTGGTCTGGAAGTAAAGAAAAAACATATGCGTCTGCAAACCATATGTACCAGTTGCGTCTCTTCCCGCGCAGATGGTAAAAGCCCATCGAGGGAATGGGCGAAAATCATAGGAATGTTATAGGTGATGCGGCTAGCACCCCATCACTATTTTGATTTACCTTTGCACCTATACGCCCACAATCATGCTAAACGTGGCCTTTAGGTCTTGATACCTTAGGCTCTCTCTACCCGTAAGGAACAAAGAAGTGATTTATATATATTTATGTATGGCAATATTGGGTGAAATCTTATACATACTATACATACGTGATATATTGAAATGAATGTTCACACTATACTGAATATTAGATTTGTAGGAAATGATGAAGCGAAATGGCCGCGGCTCGCCTCCATAGGAAATGCAAATGTATTGACTTTACGCCCGTCAAAATTAATAGATACGGAAGTCGAGCGAGTCTACGGTGAACCAGTGCCCTAGATTTGTTAGAAACGAGTCACCGAATGGAGATCACTTAATGTCGCAATTAAGATAGCCTCGGGTAAAGTTAGCTTATTAAATTTTGGCTTCTTTTAAAGCCGATTAATTTCGTTACCAACGTGCTTGTATTTCATTAGCTTTCCAAATTCACTAATTTGCAGCTTTAATACTCTCCTCAGAGAAACCTGGGCGAAAGATATGGTTGGTCAATTCGCATTGAATATTACATTTTCACTAGTAGAAACATTAACTATCAACCAAAAAGAAAGCACCTATCCAGCTTTAAGCTGTAAGCTGAAAAAAAAGTAAATTTCAAAGATGGAAAACATTAGGTACCTAACTAAAAACTACCGTATCGATACGATCCTCCATAGAGAATTTGTCACATCCACACACAATTTAATTAAATATTTGAAGAAATTACCACTGGATCACGATCCTAGCAGGCCACATTTACTGTATTTTTTTTATCAATCTCATTCGACTCGTGTTGCACATATTTTCCCGTCGGATCACGTTTGGGTCTGTGACGTAGTGCTGAATTCCAATTCGGAGGATCGGCAAACAAACGAGCATCGCTTCGCAGATTCCAAAATGTCACCTAAAGGCCGTAGTGTTGACGTGTTGTGTACATATCGAATGATCTTTAACTTTATGTAAAACTACAGAAATACATATACACTTCCTTCAAATATGGTAGTCAGGAGTCAGTGATTTTTTTCTTTGGTGACAGTGACTAAGAACGACAAAGAGAACTTATAAGCCATCTGAAGGTGATGTTAGGCTAAGGAAATGTACTCTCAAAAATGACAAGGAAACAATGACATAGTTTGGTAGTTTTGAGAATTGAGAGAACACGAGTTCTCTGTAGACACTTTTAATGTGTGGAAAGGTCACATCTTACTAAAAACAAATACTTATCTGTTATTGATCATTCATCACTTTTGCATCGCTTTGACAATTAATTACTTGCATTATTAGTATTGAATAATTAATCACATTGTAACTAATAGAGTTTTGTTTGATTTTACGCCTTTAACTAAATCATTGCGAGATGTTTGTTTACTAAATAGCTAGAATAAACGTAGCCTTGAGGTCTCGTTACCTTATGCTCTGTCTACTCCGAAAGGGACAAGAACGTGATTTATGTATGTACCTGTGTACGTAGTACGTATAGAAGTTTTTCTACAATAAAATAGTCTTATCTGTCTTATTCCTGAATAAACTAAAAATCATTTTATTTGTGTCGCCCCCACCATAGAACATTACCCAGTAATAACTAAAGTTTGTAATGAATATCTTCAACTATCGTGAAAAAGTCCCATATATCATCATCATAGTGGTCATAGTGGTCGTGTCACATCTATATTGCCGCTCCTACATTACCTACTTCAAGTTTTAAGTTTCAAGTGCCAAAAAATGACGTTTGGTAGGTGACGAAGGTGTGAAGTGAGGTAGACGGAGGTGAATTTTTGACACTTGACAATTGAAACTCGGAAGTAGTGAGGGAGCGGCATAATGAGGGTAGACATCATGTTATCAAACAAAATGAGACATTACAACACCAACGGCGTCAAGTATTTGTACAGGACGTCACGTCAAAGTTTAATTACTGAACCGCTTAGTACTTCACTGATAAATAATTGCTGGTCAGTGAACTGGTTGCGTGCCGCCACTTTCCACCTCGTTGGAGATGTCTGTGCCAGCGGCAGTTAGATAAGCGTTTCATTTATCGACAACAATATTAAAAGGGTTTAAGCAAGTTCAAGATAACGGGCTAGGAAGTCGGGCATTTTGGTTTGGTAGATTCTTATTTGTTACGGTTGTAGGTTAGGCTAATACAATAAGTCCACTTGAAGCATCCGTAATTTCGAAATTATAGTGAGTATACTAGTTATAAGAAGGTGTTTTTCTCACATCTTTCACTCGGACCGGGTAATTTACGAACTTGCTAGCTACATGATTGAAGCACTTTTTACTTGACTATTGTTTTATCATAATGTCTGGTAGACGGCAGCCTTGTTTATCACAACCGTCGTGTGCTCTTAAATTTCATCATTACACGGGCGGGTGCTCGCATTTAATATTGCAAGGCTCAATTATCACCATTATTCACGTACATTATCAAGCAGCGATTCGATACGCCTAAAATACCTCCGACACCGCAATGCCTTTGTAAATTAGACGAGCAATCAATCAAGCATATATCGCAATAGCTATCGTAAATCATATGCCAACGATCGCTGGATCACACATTACGAAACCGTCCAACACTTGGCGTTTAATAAAAAAAAACTTGATCAAATCGGCAATCTCGCAAAACAAATACCTCTTTATCTGCAGGCTTATTACGTAACTCGCTCGCAATCAGCATCGTCTTCATTTTTGACAGCTGATTCCGAGATTGGTTTCAAAATGAAAACAATCGTTCCACGTAACTCGATCGGCTTGGCATCGCTTTCGAAAGTGATTGCGAGCCATTTTTGAAAGCAATTGAACGAATGATTTGCCAAAAAGTCCTGCCTGATAAGCAGTACGTCAAAATAAAAAATAGGCTGCATGAATCTGTGGTACACAATGACATAAGTAGCTAAAAAAAAGCATCGGCTAAGTGGCGCCGTCTGTGAATTGTTGGTGTTACTCAACCATACATGGGGAATTTCAATAAAAATGACTATATATATTTTTTCCCAGATTTTGGAAATTATTGGGCTTATTTCTACTCAGAATCAACAACACTACTGAATGTTGTATGAGAATAGTACATTATGATACAAGTGTGCTATGTTGGTAATTACACACGAGGCGTATTGTACGCGCGATGTAATTAACACCTTGGATTTCTTACTGATATAACTGTCCGAACATTGTCCGAACATATTTTAGTATTTCCAGCGACGGACACTACATTTCTTTATTACTTGAACTCGTAATTTTTAAAGTAATAAAATAACAAAGTCTGAATCAACAATATCAGTGAAAAATGGCGGCAAATATTATTTCTCCGTTCCAATCCGCACGCAGCACTCGCGCATGCGCGCTGTGCACTTAGCACGCGCACGACGAAGGCACTGACAACAGACTGCTAAAGAGCCTAAAATTAAAATTATAATAAAATAATTAATCAATGTCTTAAATTTGCAAATTATGGTCACTCTTTAGATAAAAATGAATAATTTGTCGAACTTAAATGTTTATTTATCATCTTTAACCTAAAATAGTTTAATATTCACGAAAATATTCCTTGTTCCTATAGATACTGAACCGTTTGCTGAGATTTTAAAAAAAGTTTATATTACCGCACTCGTGCGGTAATATATTACAGCACTTGTGCGTAATAAGCTGAATTATGAGTTTAAATGCGGTGCAATAAGACTCAAATTACGAGCAACTGTGTTGAAAATTAATGTTAATGTTTAATGAAATTCCCCGTGTATGGTTTAGTAACACCAACAATTCACAGACGGCGCCACTTCTTAGCCGTTGCTTTTTTTAGCTACTTATGTCATTGTGTACCACAGATTCAAGCAGCCTTTTTTTTATTTGTTATGTTATGACCTACTGCCTATCAGCCGTATATAGGGGCCGCCGAATGACTGAGTAAAACGTTTTTATTTTTATAAAATATATCGTTCGATGGAAAAATCTGTAACTTTTTTCTGTAGCTAAGGATGGTTATTCCTATCAATAGAAAAATCATCGAGCACTTTTAAAATAATCATCCATTCCCAATTGCTAGGTAAAATTTAATATTTTGTTGTGATGTTTTCCTTTGAATGTCGATCAAAACGATAAAAATGGCAAGAAGTAAAGTAAAATAAGCCCGCCTTTGTACCTATATGTATCTTAATTTCTGTCAATTGTGTTTGTATATTTTAATTCTGTACATTCAATAAAATGTTTACTTAGATGCAAGTAAATAAACAAAAATAATCATCAAGGGGAGTTGTATTCGAAAAGGAATAAAATGAAAATAAACTTCGCATTTGTAATGTTGTATTCTTTTTAATTTAAAAAATAACTAGAAATTTCCTAATAAGTAGCTAATTCTTAACAATACTAATAAGTACGACACTAATCGTCATTATCCAGCCAATCATATCGCGAATCGCGATCGTATTCGTCGTCCAAGTTGATTGTGATTATGATTCCGACTCCGACCGCCTTGAAACATTGGTATTATGTAAAAAAAATATTCCGATTACCCTCGCAATCGCTTTGAAAAGCGAAAGCAATTGAATGGACCAAAAAGTTTTGTTTTTGCAAACATCTTTAGTGACGAATGATTTTTATTAAATTAATTGACCCTAATTCTAGCGTTTTCATTCACTTAGATAACTAAATTAGATACTTGGTCTTGGTTAATTGAAATATTAATATCCAAATAACAAAACATATCATTTATAATCAAAAACTCTAAATACAGTGTGAACGAAAATAAACGCAAACTTAATTAAAAAAAAAACATCTTGTCAGTGTATCTCTCTAATCGGTGGTCAGTTGTCAGTGTCTTCCCAACAATCAACAAACTAAGTAAGTTCGGTTTACATTTTTAACTTTGTTTAATTGCTTTACTGTGTATTTTAATCAAGGTATTATAGCTAAATTGATAGAATACAATAATAAATTAACCCTGGAGTGATTACATCTGGTACGAGAAGTTAAGAAAAGTTTCCAAACTTGTTTGTTGTACTGGGTCAATTGGTGTAATTTGTCCCAAGACATTTATTTATTATTATTTACCATAAAATCATTTTCCCTAACGAACTATAATATGTCCCACACTTATTATTATACAACAAAAACAGCGGTAGACAATTCGATAGCAACAGGCTTTCCCCTCAAGCCTACGAACGAACTACGAATATCGAATTTTGGTGTATAAGAATTATTAACATTTTAGGAGCCGTCGTGGACATGGCCAGCAGCTGCATGCATGCATGCAGAGGAAGTTGCAGGCAGAAACTAGTAATAAATAACTAAAAAATGATATACGTTTTTTTGTTAACTACCTTTTTTAAATCCATTATTCCAGCAACTTTCCGTGCTGGTCTGGGAGCAAAGAAAAAACTTAGAATGTACCAGTTGCTTCTTTACCCGCGCAGATGGTAAAAGCCCATCGAGGGAATGGGCGAAAATATTAGGAATCATGTTATAGGCGATGAGGCTAGCAACCCATCACTATTTTGATTCCATTTTCCACCTATACGCTCACAATCTTGCTAAATGTGGCCTGTAGGTACCTTTTAGGCACCTTTGGCTCTGTCTACCCCGTAAGGGATAAAGACGTGATTCGTGTATGTGTATGTGTACGTATTATTCCAGCAATACAGATTTTGTTATAAGTACTTGTTTTTATTATTCATAATAATGTAATAAAGCCCAGAGGCGTCTCTAGCCCTTGTGGCGCCCGTGTGCAACCAGTAGGTACCCTGGCGCCCTCTAGTCTAGTACATACATACATACATACATACCGTCACGCCTCTTTCCCACAGGGGTAGGCAGAGACTACTTTATTCCACTTGCTACGATCCTGACATATTTCTTTCGCTTCATCCACAGTCATCAGTCTCTTCATACATGCTCGTCGGTTTCGGGTACTCCTGACCTGACCTTTTTCCAAAACGTCTCCTATTTGGTCTCGGAACGTCCGTCTAGGCCTTCCCCTCCCAACGAAACCATTCACACTCCCCATATATATCTGTTTAGTTAGTCTACTTTCATCCATCCGCTCTACATGCCCAAACCAACTAACTACTACTACCTAGTCTAGTAGGCGCAATTTAATCTTCAATTATCTGTTTTAAGGCTGATTTCACGTTGAAACAAAAGTCATTGTGTAAATTTAAATAGAGTAGCCTTTCTTTGCTACCGCGCCGCCCCCGGCGTCGGCCATCACACGGGCGCAGGGTCTTTGAGAGCGCCGGCGCCGCGAGCGACGCATCTTTGGAGGTGTCGCATTAGAGGGCGCTCGGCGCCCCCTTAGACCCGGCGCCCGTGTGCGCCGCACACTCTGCACCATAGGTTGAGACGCCTCTGATAAAGCCTCAATAAAGTTGATTTATTAGTATTATTTGTGGAATTATTACTACATGGCTACGTATATGTTCGAAGGCGGTCACCCGTTAGTCAGATAACATTTGGCAGTCTGGTGGAGAGCTGTGGATGAGACTGGCACGGGACCGGGCAAAGCGGCGTGTAAATAAAGAAAGAGGTCTTTACCCAGCAGTGGGTGTGCACAGCACATCGCTGCAAGCTATGCCCTGCCGGAGCGCAGCCGGCGACGATATTATTCCGTTTCGAGTACAACTCCCCTTGATGATTATTTTAGTTTATGTACTTGTATCTAAGTTAACACTTTATTGAATGTACAAAATTAAAATATAGGTACAAAGACAATTGACTAAAATTAAGATACATATATGTATAGGTCTGTACAAAGGCGGGCTTATCTTACTTTACTTCTTGCCATTTTTATCTTTTTGATCGACATTCAAAGGAAAACATCACAAAAAATACTCAATTTTACCTAGCAATTAGCAAGGTGCCTTTGTAAGTCAATTATTATATTGATAAATTATAAACTATCAAAAAAATCCAACTCAAGTTACTTCCATTATTTCAAGACGGGGACAATTTAGCTCTCGCTTTGGATTGACAGCTTGCCTTGTGCTTCAAAACAATTCTAAGCTGTCATTTTAGTTACGTGGAACGAATTTGTGGCAAACCATTCGTTCAATTGGTTTAAAATATGGCTCACAACCGCTTTCGACTGCGATGCGAAGCCGACCGAGTTTTTAGAACGATTGTTTTCATTTTGAAACCAATCTCGCTCGGAATCAACTGTCAAAAATTCCGTAAAACTTGGATGTGCGAGCCTGCGTTCGAACCCATAAACCTCTGCTTGAGAGTTACTAATCTATGTATCAAATCAGTCCACATCCACCAATTAGTTACTATTACTTAGATTGAGAATGTTAAGATTTAATTGACAAGATTTTGGTTATGAAGAAAGGTTTAATCGTTAAAGAGAAAAGAAGGTTCAACAGTTTGTTATTCATTGTGAAAAGAATTGAATCGGAAAAATAGATTTTAATAGGCGTAGCGAGCGAGTTAGTATATTGGGCGATCGGCGCAGGCGTAGTCTCAGCAACAGCGGGCGGTCCGCGGCGTCAGCGCCGGCTGCTCTCCGGCAGGGCGTAGCTTGTAGTGGTGTGCTGTGCGCGCGCATAATGCAGCGTCACACACCCACTGCTGGGTAAAGGCCTCTTCGTTTACATTACCACATTGGTCGATTACTTTGGTTTTAAGGTATTGTTGGAACTCTGTCTTACATTGCAAGTTTTTGAAGGCGGCCCATCCGAGTGATTCGTCTAGCGATCTCCATGGCTTGGCTGTTCCAGCAAGATAAACAATGCCCCAGAAATAAGAAGTCATGTACTAATTCCACAAATAATACTAATAAATTAACTTTATCGAGGCTTTATTACATGTCACTAGTAGGGCCGACAACGCACTGGCATCGCGTAAAGCGCTGCGGGTGTTTATGGACAGTGGTGATCATTTAACATCAGGTGACCCACTAGTTCGTTTGTCTGGCCTCTCTAACATAAAAAAAAATATATTTTTAATTAATAAAAACAAGTACTTATAACAAAATCTGTATTGCTGGAATAATGGATTTAAAAAAGGTAGTTAACAAAAAAACGTATATCATTTTCTAGTTATTTATTACTAGTTTCTGCCTGCAACTTCCTCTGCATAGAATTAGCAATTGACACGTTTATCGCTATATTAATATTATATTATCAGTCGTTTCAGTGTGAAGAAAGAACAAACATACACACTCACTCACTCACTGAGATCCTCACACTGTCACAAACATTCTATAGCCTAGTAAAGGCTGTCAAAAACGCTGTTCAAGGTAATTTAGGCACAGGCAAGTAATTTAGCCGAGCGCGCGGCCAGCGCCTGCCTCTGCCAAGCTGCCAAGCTGGTGAGCCGACTGTAATTCTGCACTCTGAAAATAATACATAAAATTATAACATAAGACACTCACTTAGTTATTGCCATAAAGTATTAAAGTGTTCTACTTCTGAGGCGTAATTTTTGAACATTTTGAAGTAATCACAAAAACATCCGTTTTTTTCTTACACCGGACCGGTGTCCGTCGCGCCGTGGAGAAGCGGTGGTGCATCCGGCGTAAATTGTTCGCCGGACCGATGTCCGGTGCATGTACACACATTCATTATAATTCATACACCACCGTGAATCCGGCAAAAAAACACGGTCCGTTATCCGGTGAAAAAAACGGACGTCTACAAGCGCTCTTACGCGTTATATTATGTAATATTGTGTATGGTCTTGTTACCTTAGTATTTGTCCTTCCTGTAAGTGATAAAGGTGGTTTATGTATGTATGTACGAATTCGATGTTTTCGCATTAATTTTAAATGCGGCATGCAGCTGCTGCACGTCTGCGCTGTGGTCACTCCGTATCCCCGTGGCCGGGGTCAACAGAGCTGCTGGCCATGTCCACGACGGCTCCTAAAATGTTAAAAATTCTTATACACCGAAATTCGATATTCATAGTTCATTCGTAGGCTTGAGGTGAATGGCTGTTGCTATCGAAATGTCGACCGCTGTTTTTGTTGTATTATAATAAGTATGGGACTAATTATAATTCGTGATAGAAAATGATTTTATGGTACAACAAACAAGTTTGGAAACTTTTCGGTACTTCTCATACCGCTGCACTGGGTGCTTTAATAAACCACTGGAAGCACTACACATCGTATATCAAATGCACTGGATGTTTATACACTAAAAGAGAGAATCGCCAATCGTATATGAGTTTAAAAACAAACGTTTATTTCGAACAAACATTTCCGACACGATGTGTTCTATACTAATCTATTTTCGTGAGTATAATGCTTACGGAACTGTAATCACTCCAGGGTTAATTTATTATTGTACCTATTCTATCAATTTAGCTATAAAACGCACAGTAAAGCAATTAAACTGAGTAAAAAATGTAAACCAAACTTACTTAGTTCTTTGATTGTTGGATTTGTCGGGAAGACACTGTCAAGATGTTTTTTTTTTTTAATTAAGTTTGCGTTTAGTTTCGTTCACACTGCATTTTGTATTTTTGGTTATAAATGATATTTTTTGTTATTCGGATCTTAATATTTCAATGAACCAAAACAACGTATTTAATTTAGTTATTTAAGTAAATAACAACGCTAGAATTAGGGTCAATTGATTTAATAAAAATCATTCGTCGCTAAAGTTGTTTGCAAAAACAAAACTTTTTGGTCCATTCAATTGGTTTCGTTTTTGAAAGCGATTCCCTCGCATAATTGGAATCATTTTTTTACGTAATACCAATGTTTCAAGGCGGTCGAATCGTAATCACAATCGTCTTCAACGATGAATACGATCGCGAGCGAGTTACGTAATAAGCCTGCTGATCTCTACGTCACAATAAACAAATCTCTGTCGCGGTGACATGCGTACTCCAAACCGCTATCAGCCGTATCTTATCAAATCAAGTGATTGTGCAAATGAGAACAGTTTATCAAACGACCGCTTAGACTGCGGACTGGGCTGCTGCGAGCTCGAGAGCCCTACCAGCACAGTACCAGTAGCACTCCACTGTTGCAGGCCCATTCGACCGCCCGACGCCGCTTCGAGTGAACGTCGGAAACAACGACTCACGTAACTATCGTTTGAGTGAATAGCGTGCGCGTAGTCGATCGTAACGTGCGATGCACAGGGCCCCGCGCGCCCCGCGACCCTTCCCAGGGCTATGGAGACCCTCCTCGACAGGTTCAAGCGGGAGCAAGGAGGCCTACGACGCTCCCGATCCGTCAGAGCTTCCCTGCGATTGATAGGCAATCGCTTGCGCTCCAGCAAAGACGAAGAACCACCAGATGAAATAGATAAGCTCAAACGCAACAGCGTAGTCTTCTCTACGCAGATTTGGAGCACCGAAAAGGATTTCGATGTCGCGTTCAAAGGTGTAGAGGGGACGTATAAGTCCAAAACTCCTACGATGGCGAAAAGGAAACCGGACCCCATCAAGCAAAGGAGGAAGAGTGGTGACATCGACTTGAACTTGAAGCCACATAAGCATGGTAAAGTGGAAAAAAGTAAATTCAGTGATTTCTTTACGAATAAGAAACTGAAGAGTGCGTCGGCGAAGGAGTTGTTAGTGCCGGAGAAGATACCTCCGAAAGCGGCGGCACTGCTGCATATTCATTCTCCGGAGAAGAAGGAGGAAAAGGGAAAGAAGAAATCAAAAGGGATGGTGAAGTCGGAGTCTGCGAAGGCGATGTTGGACGGGGTGCCGCTGCGCCGCGTGAGGCGGGGCTCGGAAAGCGACATGTCGTGCGACGAGCCCCGCGGCCTCATCAACCGAGCCTTCGTCTACAGCACACCTCCCAAGGACAGGAAACTACCGAAGTCACCCTCCGCCTACCTAAGTACGTATTGTTTCTCTTACTCGCTACTCGCTTTTATTACCCAGATTAAGTCTCGTGATTGCGAATACAAACTCGACTGAGGATGCCTTTCGGTGTCGAATGGGATACCTAGATGTAGTGACAAGTTAACAAGTTTTCAATTAGTTAAATTTAAGCCGTTTGTATCGTGAAGTTTGTGCAAGATTGATATTAAATTGCTAACCAAACACGGTGTAATAAAACTAACGAGGTCGCGGACGTATATTGATGATCTTTCAATATAACTGGATGGAGGGACTGTGGTATATGTACAGTTAGCCACTATAAAAACTGCCCAGCCAATGATAGATTAGCGTCGAGTTAATAACGGTTTATATTTCGGTCTAATCGTTTTATTCAATTTGGATTGATCTTTATCTAAACTCGAGATTTTACACGCAGGGCAAATTTCTTTTTAGATAAAGTCTACCATTACCATGACGTCTCAAAGCGATGGAATTCCGACTCAGTTCGGGTTTTAGCTGTCATTTTTATTTTGGAACTGACGGCCAGTGAACCTAAACTGAATCTGAATTGAATCGCATTAAGACGTAATGGTAATGCCCCTGAAATGGAATTTGAAGACAATGATATCAAACCTTAGATTATAAGCTTCACCGTTAACACCAATGTTTGCATTTACAGACACAATAATTACATTGCATTTTATCTTGCGCTTATGTATCACTACATTATAAAATAAAAAGTCCGCCGCCGTCTTTCTCTGTTCGCGATAAATTCAAAAGTACTGATTGGGTTTTCATGCGGTTTTCACCAATAGACAGAGTGATTCTTGGGGAAGGTTTAAAGTGCATCATTTGTTAAGGTTTTGGGTAAACTGGTTGAAACATGTCGATAATTGTTAGTATACTACACCCGTGCCAAGCCTCCTGGGCGGGTTTCTAGTTACAATGTGTTAAGAATGAGAGAAATTATGTACAACAGTTTAATTTAAATTTCTAACTAATTTATAATTCTAGTTAACGTATGTGTCACTTTCGTTAATTCATCGAAACAATACAATTTCAAATAGCGGTTTGTTTACTTTGCGTTCAAATTCTACTTAAGTAGACTAAAATCAGTCAAAAGTTGCCATTTTAAATATGTATGTACCTATCTGTAAAAGATATTACAAATTTATTAATATTCAAACCATTAAAAACTAAACAACAGTAAGGATCACTAAAACTACGAAAGTGAATTCAAAGTAAATTATGTTAAAAATTATTAAAAATTAACCTAAAAAATGTCCCCGTGTAAAATATATTAAGTTTAGATTACTCAGGTACAAATTGTAGTATTTACTCGGATCTCGGGTACTCAAACAAAAACAAAAGATGGTTTGAAAACCCATTAGCTGGCTTGTACCCGTATCATCTTTCACCTTTACAACTTGCTTGTCAAACCAACAAAGAACCCGTAGGTCACCAACATGTATGATAATCTATAGTCTATCCTCAGTTCGTCCCCTATGTAATAATGCTAGTTGTTGCCTTTGGCTTTGCTGCCGTTCCAGTTTTTTCATTGTTTTATGTTTTAACAATGTTATGTGTTCAATGGTCTGGGAGCAAAGAAAAAAAATAGAATGTTCCAGTTGCTTCTCTTCCCGCGGTGATGGTAAAAGCCCATTGAGATAATGGGCGAAAATCATAGGAATCATGTTATAGGCGATGCGGCTAGCAACCCATCACTATTTTGATTCCATTTTCCAACTATACGCCCACAATCTTGCTAAATGTGGCCTGTAGGTCTCGCCTTAGGCTCAGTCTACCCCGTAATTAAGGGATATAGACGTGATTTGTGTGTGTGTGTGCTAGCAATGTTAGTATCGGCCTCAATGAAGCATGATCAAAACAAAACGTCCTCATGAAATAAGTATGCATCCTTGCGCAACTTCGTTGAAATTTAGCAAGTTACTGCGGTTTAATGTTGCAAGACACAAAAATAATCATGCATTTAGGGTTACGTAGGCAAAGACAAAAACTGTACCCTTATAGTTTCCCGATGTCCGTCCATCTGTCCTCAGTTTAGCTCAAAAACCTCTACTAGAAAGTAATTTGACATGGATGATAGAGATATCTCTATAATAATTTAGTTTAGTCGATAAATTTATTAGTACTTGCCTATACTTTTTACGGAAGGGGGATGTCGCTGCGTGGGTTTTTTAAAAATATAATTGGTTTTCCAACTCCATTTTTTCAATTACTAATCGGGATTGGGACTTAATCACGTAAAAAAATACTAGAAGCATGTACCTACGTATTAGGTAACTCATGACCATGGCCCCTGCATCTAAACGCCGAGGTAATTAACAATCACATATTTTTCACCTATTCGTCCACAATCATGTCATGCTAAACGCGGCCTTTAGGTCTTGATACTTTAGGCTCTGTCTACCCCGTAAGGGATATAGAAGTGATTTGTGTGTGTATGTATGTGAATATATTTTATTTAATTTTATTGGAAAAGAAAAACAAATCATAATAAAAAATATTAATAACCTAAAAATAATAACTTAAAGTAATACTTAACTTAATGTATATTTTTAAACGTGATCAAATCCTGTTTTTGTTAACAATTAATAGTCGATCAAAACATAAAACTTAATTGTGTGAGAAACACAAATGTGGTTATCTAACCTTTTTAGTATAATTAGTAAATTAGCAACACCGTCTAGAGGCCTCTGTCTAAATACTGCACTAAGACCCCTGAAGAACCGCCATACTGGTACAAGTGACCCAATAATTTGTGTCACTATCTCCCGGTCTAAAACTAAGAGTAGAAGAGAATCAACCTCAACATATTCTGTTTATGTTCTAATTAAATGTATAACTTAAACTAATTGTATATTGTTGAAGTACGGAACCCTGCACTGCGTGTGTTCCAAAACGCACGTGGCCGGTTTTTTAATTTACCGTGCCAGTAATTACTAGTAATTAGCTAGCGTAACTTACAGAAAACTTGCTTACGTGCTCGCACCGTCCCTCGCCCGCACAATAACCGAGCTGTCGGTCAATAAAGATAACGTCATAATAGAATAGCGCAATAGTCGGTTATCTATTACGGAATTAATAAGGTTAGATGTGTATCATTAGTTTATTAGAGGGATAGCGAAAGATAATAAATAATAGAGGTACTTTGCTTTGAATAAATCGCATTTGCCTTTGTTTCTTACCTTGCCTCACCAAACAACCCCTTAAAATAGTGTATTTTCAATTTGAAATCTTACTCAGAACTTCTCTCTCAGGCTTTGTAACCCCCTTTGAAGGTCGATGTTAGAAACATGATAGTCATTTTATTAATTACCCAACTAAGAAGTATTACGGTTTCAAAAAAGAAAATAGTTATGATAAATGATAATTTATGGCATTATGAAATTTAGGCAAATGAAAGGATTCGCTATTTATCCTGATGCCTTTAAATTTCTTGAATACAACATTCCGTCACTAAGGCACATTCCGTCGGACATAACTTCCGCCAGACGCTAAAGAGCAAATGTCAAATTGATTGATTGAGATAAAAAAACGTATTCTACGTTTACATTAGTTATGCCTGGACAAGTTTAATGATTACCCGAGCCCCGATTGTACGAGATCCATGAGAATCTAATGAAGGTTCTATAAGAAAAAATATAGCCAAGATAGGTACTCTGCTATCCGAAGAACTTTTTCATTAAGCCGTGTACGGTTGGCTTCTTAAGTAATGGGAATTACTCATCTCTACTTGAACGTTTGTGGCTGTAATAAATTTCAATATCTACGTGTTCGTGTGTGCGTGGGTAGCTAAAACGTATACGGGTGGAGATTAAAAAGTTGGACATTGTTTACCAGTAGTTAATCATACACGACCAACTAAAAATCCGTTGTTCTAAAGTAATTAGCCATTGCATGATTAGTTTTCCGTCGCAGAATGGAATTGTTCAAATTATTTTTTACTCATCATCTCCAGATTATAAGAACCACTGCGGGGCACAAGGTTCCTCTCAGGATGAGAGGGTTTACTACCGCATTATTATTATTATCACTAAACACATATTAGTAGCACTGATACTAACATAATATGGATTTATAATCTGAAATAAAAACATTTTTTTTTATTATTACTGAGTCCAACTTTTTTACTTCAGTTTCGAGCCTAAGTGTAAGTTTTGATACAAAAGCGGTTTGTATCGCTTTCTTGTAAACGTCTCAATTAGTATCGAAAAAAGGACAGCGCCACTAGCGGAACTCAACGGCAACAAACTATTCTTGTAATATTTACGCCACAACCACAATGAGAGCAACTTTTATACTAAGGGTCTGTTTCACCACCCTCTGTAAAGTTCCAGTAATCTTAAGTTTCAGTTATCTATGATGACGTCTCAGTCTGTTCCGCAGTAATAAATAGAGAGGGAATCATAGATAACTGACACTTAAGATAACTCGAGCTTAACAGAGAGTGGTGATACAGGCCCTAACTAAAATACCTATAACTGTCGCTAACCGTACTTCTTCGCGTCTGCTACCAATGTATTTCGTTATGAACAGACTCGGATTTGCTTTATTTGTACCGGTTTTACCACAGTGCAAAATTTACACTTGTTCTGATGATAGCAAAAAATCGTCTTGGCGATACGAGGGAGAAAGCTCCCCAACGGTCACTACCGTTAGTCTCAAGCGCTATAAATTTGAAATACAGAACATAAAAATAAATACTGAAAATGAAAACAAAATGGTTTTTCCCCGTACCCGCAGTTGCCCCGTTAATATTTGCAAGCTCATAATAAAAGCCCATAATTTCGTCTTTGAGTCGTAGTTTTGTCAACACTTATCACAGTTGTCGCACTAATCTTTTGAACGTTTAAATAGGTGCCTATGATCTTGTTTACAAATTGCAGTTGCTGATTATTTGCGGTTGTTCTTGAATAGAAGCTTAATCATAAGATGTGACGAAGAGAATCATTCGATCTCTTCAAGAAATATGTGCGTAGTCCTCCGGCAAAAACATCCATCTGACAAGACTTTTATATGAACATAAATCGTTCTAGTTTGCGTAGGAACGAAAGAGTCCATTCCATATATCTTGCCTTTAAAAATGAGGCTGTTCGTTTCCTTAAAAAGGACAGAGCGAGGGTTATTTTATAACTCCCGACAAAAGGTTAGAGGTGTATCCACAAGCTGGAATTGATTCATAATAATCCGATTTAATTATAAATGCAGGATTAGTATTGTCAAGATGTAAGGAACTGTCAATCCTAACCCAGGATATACAACATTAGCTTCTGCCCGCGACTTCTTTGTTACCTAAAACTCCGTCAGCTGTGGACCGATTTGGAAAATTATTTATGTTTGATTCTTTTTGTTTTTGTCTTTGGCAAGGCGAAACAGGTCGGCGGCCCGTATTTCCGTCCATTTTGTTCGATGTCTCAAATTTGGACCCGTTATCACCAAGTCAGTAGGCTTATTATGTAACTCGCTCGCAATCGCCATCTTGTTCATTTTGACAGTTCATGTATGGGCTAACAATTGGCATCGGAATCAGCTAGCTGTCACATTCATACAAGAACTGTCAAAATGAACACGATGGCGATTGCGAGCGAGTTAGACAATATGCCTACTGGTCAGCACAAACCTAGTGCACATGCACAAACATCAGCGCTTGCGTAATTATCTGTGCAAAAATGCAACAATCCCTGTCACCTTTAATTACAAGTTGTTTCCCTTTACCCCAAATTACATGGGTAATTTCTGATTAGACCGTATCAGTTCGCTAAGTCTACGGAATTAAGATAGATCCTAGCCAGCCTAACCCTTAGCTTAAAGTTTGCCAACTTAGTTAATATCAAATCTTCGGACGTGACAGGACTAAGTTTTGGTATTTGTACTTGTACTGTAACAGTGTGGCTTGTTCCCTTGTATGATTAGATGTATTCATCAAAGCTGCTAATGTTTTCATTTAAGCATTGTTTGGTTTCCTTTTACAGTAAATTTGCGTGAGTAATGTTAAATTTACTGCAGCACCTGGTCTTTTTTTTCAAACTTTTTACTAACTTGACCTGTTTTAAAAAAATCGCTGTAATTCTTTTTAGAACGTTATTAATGTACAGTACCAAGTATTGACTTATTTCTATCTAATTTAATTTTGTTGTCAAAACTTTCTTTAACACTAACATTTACATTCTATGGATCTGTCAGCCATACTCGTCCCTTCCTTATTGAAACAGACTGTAGGTCAAATCTTACGTCCAATTTGACACACTTGAAATAATTGTATTCACTTGAAATTTAGTACACTTGTGTAGGATAGATGACAATGCAAGTAAAGTAAAAAAATGCCTGTATTAAAAACGAAAATTTTAACAAAAAGAGTTTCGTTGAGCTGTCGAGAGAAATATTTCTCTTTTACTCACTTTACTTCTATTATCGGTATTTATTTATCTTCATAGTTATCAATCATAATGATGTGACTGAAAAATTTTTGTACGCAATCGTGCAACCTGCATATTGTAAATTGTTATGCAATTACAGCAATTTCTCATTACTCTCTTCGGATATCATTTGGTTGCAAATCGTTTTAGGCTTCTCCTGTTATCACCTTTTCGCTTTAAGTCTACACTCCTTTTTACACGCTACACAGAGCGTGAAAGCGACAAGGTGAGAAAACATTATCAGACCACAAAATCAATCATTGATTGCAACATTTACATCATCTTGTATTGTAATCTTTTTAGTGAAATGTTGGGATTTTTAAGATCTCCGATAAAGTATCTACATGACTCTAGACACGACAACCTTGGCGCCAATCAGTTTGGACTTACGCGATTGTTTGGTAAATAAGGGTAGGATTGATGTAGCTACAATCAGGGGCGCGCACAGACATTTTCGATAGGGTAAGCAAACCCGCTTGTCTATGTATAACCATGAAAAAAACCTTACCAGTCTTGTTCACCCAACCTAGTCTCGTAGTTAGTGTTAGTTCTCATACATACATACATGTATACATAAATCATGTAGACAGAACGTAAGGTAACAAGACCCTAAGGCCATAGTTAGCATGATTCTGAGTGTACCTATAGGCGGAAAGAGGAATCAAAATAGAGATGGGTTGCTAGCGGCATCGCCTGTATAACATTATCCCTACGATTTACTGTTCACATACTCGCAGTATTTGATACTTCAACACGAACGCGTTCCAGATGTTATGACAAATAACTCTAGAAGCAGAGCTAAAGGGCAGAGTAAAAGTTTCAAGCCGAGCAGGAAGCGAATGCATTAAAAACTACGTAGCTACGCAAACCTTCCGATCAGTTGTAGTAAGCAGTTGCCGCCGTAGAAAATCAAGCATTTCTCCACAGCGTGGGAACTCATAAACCCCTTAGCATTGTAGATGCTGCGATAATAAGCGTAAATGGGAGAGTTTGTAGCTATTTAAGTGTGTCTATTATGCGAAGTTAAGTTTCTTGTCGTATAACACGTGTAGCGCGGTTATATGGCTTTTATGGCTTGTACACGGGCTGTAAACTAATTAGTTAAGATATTAATGGATTATTGTGGACTAAGGTTTGATGTGAAGTGAACTTGATTTTGTTTCTGTTCCATGTTTGGTGGATATCTGATACTGCCTAATAGTAGTGTAATTATTGTCTCTGAATCCGATTATTTCTTTTCTTTTCTACTTGTTTGTCCCCTAATTATTTAACTTCAACCTGTGACAAATGCAGGTTAGCTTGATTTCCCAATATATTTTCAGTATTCTAACTTGGGAACGTTCGACCCTCGAAACAGCGACACACGAAGTTGACAAAGATTAACATTTACTTAAGGCTTTTCCTCCAATAATGTCTGTCCTTCTTAATCAAAGTTAAACGGAAATGCTTTATTGCGCTACGAGGAAATAATCCCATAAACAACAGGAAGAAAGGGGAAACGTCGTTACTCAGGAGCGAGCGTGAATCATTTGTTTTCCGCATTTTCAAAACCGCCTCGGCTCCCAATTGGCTCCCAGGGTAATTTGATGATCGATTTGCTTTGTTTATAAATGAGTGGCAAGTGTCGGAAAAAAATTGTTAATCAAAATCGTTAACCAATTATACGCAAAGAAGTTTTGTGAGGGAAAAAAAGCAACAACAAATAAAAAGGTATCTAATTACACTTAGAAAAGTAGGTACTAAATATGCAGTTTTTAAAACAAAAGGTTTCTTAGTTAGGCTTCAACGTCTTTCCTTGCTATTTCAAGCATTATTTGCATTTTTATAATCAAAAACCTTGCTAAAATAAAAGCCTGACTGCGACGTTGAAGACTTATTCGATACAAATTTAATTAAAACTGTCACCTACATTATTTCCACCCACGGTTAGTTCTTTCGAAGTAATATAAGTAGAAGAAACAATTAAGACTGTTCGCATACTTAAATTAATTTCCTTGTTTCGTTGTGATATGCTTGAGTCGCTTTGAATATTGCTTTAGAACACACGACTCATTATTTCTTGTTATTATGGCATCACAGTTTTATTTACATCTGTATACAAAAATGTACTTTTCTGCGCTGCTAAATTTTCCTTCTAGCTTAAAACCGGCTAAGTGCGAGTCAGCTCGCGCACCGAGGGTTCCGTATTATATTAATAACTGACGAATCAGTTTTGTTCGTAAACAGGTACATATTTGAGACATTTGAGACGCTTACAAGAACTCCCTAAAGAAAGTGATTTTCGGGCTCGATGTTTTTACTGCCTAACCAAATTCCTTACTTATAATATAACTGCATACTTAACAAGGAATGGCATACAGGCGAAACTTCTGCATATGTCACGTAAATATTAAATTTCATATCATGTGTATTGTGATAATATAAATATTAGTAATACGTAACGTGACATACTTATAATTCAAATGTGATAGCTATTTTATGTCACGGACGTTCATTGAAATATACGTTTTGAAAATGCTAAGACCGACAAACCAGCAAGCGATCCACCTGGGACCTGGGACTGCTATTGCGTTGCCAGCCTAACAAAAAATAGTACACTCGCCTTTCAAAGGCACCCATAAAACTTAAGTAGACATTGAATAGACAAGATACTACGAGCACTGAGAGCATATCACAATTTTCCCCAACATCTTCCTCATAATAATCTTTTCCAAGAAAATATACAATTGCTCATCAAAATATCAGACTTTCTGACGCGTCACGTGTTCAAGAGAAAACATTTCAGCTATTTCATGTGCAAATAACGCATCGTTTGACTACGAGTGTGAAATAAAACAAATGCGATGAAGGAACTACCTTTAGTTTTAATTAGGTTAAAGTCACCCTTAGGTCTGAGGTTTTTTCTAAATGCCACCCTAAATTTGAGAGTTAAGTAAGTAAAGTTAATTGGACATAGTGCGTACAGTTCTTGTCATTTTTAAATTACTTTTAAAATGAAATTGATAAAAAAGAAAAACATTTTCTGACTCATCACCATAAAAAAGTAAACCTTTCTCTGTGCGTAATTCGCCACTTTATGGCTTTTTTTTAACTGACGTCACAATAACAAAGCATACTAGACTGTTTTTTCTGTATACAAAAGTCTGCAAGTGGTGAGTTATGGCCCGAATGAAACGCTAATTTTAAAATACACATGTCTTTTTGTGATAAAATAATGACATGAGGCTTTCAAGCCATAAATTCTATATGTCAAATTTCGATATAGTAGGAGCATATTGGCTATGACAGAAGGACAAAGACAAACAGACACAAGAGTGATAGGTAACTAGCTAAAATGTTCGGTTTTTCGTTCTGAAGTTCGAAACTCAAAAATGCCAACCAAGACCCCCAATGTTTAAGACCAAGCGCTTTGGTTATGAAAGTCACAATCTCGAGACATAGATAGCTATCATGATCATCTTAATAAATAAATGATGCCTGAAGTTTGAGAAACATGCGTCAGGATTACAAACCCAAAAACTTTGTAAATAACCATAATTACCTCCAAACTTATGATATCACGTTATATAATGCCGAAAATAACAATAGGCGTATGGGAAGATCCGCACAATGTTACTTATGCGTAGGTATAGCGGTTACGGAATGATGATTACAACGAAAGTTGAGACATTGACCTCTCACCGCACCAAGTTATCCGTGTACGTTGATGACATGCCATTTTTATTTTCACTTTCTTTAATCATTTCCGCGTAGCTGTTAAAATGGGATTAATGTACCGCTAACCGCTGTTACTTGCTTTAGGCATACGGAAATTTGATGTAAGCGTGCGGTAACGGAATTTGAGGTTTAATGTTACAACGTTTAATGCGTACTAATGGGTAAATCTTAGAATGTTTTGATGTGTTCGCGGTTGTTATACGTCGAAAGAAATATTGTAAGAACCACTCGCGTTGAAGATACTGATGCTCTTCAATCCGTAGCGCAGAATGACGAATATAACCACAAGGTAACATTAGTCTTTGACGTTTCAATTAAATACCCGTTTTAATAAACAAACCATTATAAAGCCATTTTTTGTTGTAATTGGGATAGGAAACTATTTGATGCTTTATTAGTTTAAAAGTTAACTCCTCTCCTGTAATTCGGGACTTAGTTGCGACGTATATAGCTGGGGCCTTACTCAATTCCGACTCAGTTTAGGTTTTAGCTGTCATTTTTAGTATGGATCTGACAGCGAGTGAACCTAAACTGAATCGGAATTGAATCGCATTAAGACGTCATGGTAACCCCCCCTGAACTCCTTACGCGGTCTAACTAAAACTATACTTACATAAATCCTAGATTTTAGTTTGCAATGTTTGCATCTTTCAAAATGTAAATCAAGCAGCACAATGTAATTCCCAATTTAAATGCGCTCCTTTTTCCCCAACAGAGACAAGGGTCTCTAGAGCTATCGGTTAAAAATAGACGCTGTTAAAAAAGCTGACTCCTAACCTCCACCGTCGCCACTAACCCAATTTGAGAAGTAAATTGAACTTGCACTCAACCTAGTTAGCTACAGAGATGGTTCTCTCACTAGATGTATGATATAAGATCGTGATTGTGCACACAACGGCGGCACGAGAGGCGCAGTCAGTTGCAACCATGATACTGCAATGGAGCGACATGCTAGACTTCCTGTCGTGCGGTCAGTTCCAAATTTAAACAGTTTATCGTTTTAATTGTTGTTTTTTAATTGCGCGTAGTGTTAGTGGCCAGTTGTGTGGACTGTCAAAAAACTTGCAGTGCCGTTTGGAGTTAAACGTTACGTCATTTTTGTTGTTAAGTTTTATCTTTGAGTGTGTCTTTGATTACGTATCGTTATCATTCATATTGATATTGTCAATATCTGTTTTTTTAAGCAATTTATCAGTGAACCCTAATGCAGTTTAATGTTTGAAATATCGTTCCGCTATTGAGCGATTGATCAGATCTCCGCGTTCCGCGCAACGGGTCTAAACGATTTCCGTTATTAGTGGCTGTAGAAACGATTCATCACTGTTGCTTTCAGCGTTTTTTATGGCGATAATTGAGTTTGGAATTGAGTAACATATACCACGCGATGCAACAATAGTATCGATACGCTGTAACGCGTCACGATCTAAACAATCGAATAGAACCTGTGACACAGAGAATGATGTTTTCAATCGATAGTGGAAGATTATTATTTCTTATTTTTAAACGAATGTCTACTAGTCTGTCTAGTTTCCATTTTATTTTAATGGAACTAAGTAGTTGAGAAATTATTATCTACAGTCGACTAGCTTTTACCCGCGACTTTGACTGCGTGGCTTTAATATTTTGGGTGGCCGTAACCAAATTTCGTTTAAATTGGTTCAGCGGCTTACACGTGAAGAGGTAACACGCAGACGCACTTTCAAAATTTTAATTGTTACCTGTAGTCAATTGAGATCTCATGAAAAGAAAAGACCAAAATATGTCCTGATATTACTGTCCATGTAATTCAAGGCTGCCTAAAGTCACTTAAACTTGAAACGAAAAAGTCAATATACTCGAACTCTTGAGATAAGTTAAGCCCCTAAGATAAGATGACCCTGAGTCATTCTGAAAAATTACACGTACTTTTAATCGGACTTTAAAATCGTGGGATGTGTTATGACCGCTGGTCAATGACCTTTACTCGCCCCCAATAATGGATTAAACAAAAGAATAGAAAATCGGAATCGGATTTGAATCTTAAATGACATACGCGACAAATCAAAACTCGAAACCATGGGACGTGTGTTGCTTTTAATTCTAAGTAAAAACTTACCCCCTTATTCATAAACGCTCTATAGGCTTCTGCTAAGTTAGCAATCATTTGTCCTTATCTGTCACTGTGACATTTACCTTTCACAGATAAGGACAAACGATTGCTAAGTTAGCAGAAGCCTACAGAGCGTTTATGAATAAGGGGGTAAGCCTTTAAGAAATAAGCTACAGCGACGCTTCATGATTATTCTCTGTTTACCTATCGCTGCGGAGAACTCATCACTTGATAAAAACTTATCACAAATATTATTTGTCTGGCAATTCGTACATTTTAAAAATAAACTAAAAAACTATAGGTAGGTACGCATGGCTTACACTAGGGTAGGTTAGATTTATATTAACCCGTCAAGCGTCCAAGCGACTACAGTAGTCCCTAACTTTTTCGGGCGGGAGGCTTAAAGTCTTTCTTTAAGTTAAAGAGAGAGCGAGAAGCATATATAGCGAGTTGGCGCTGGTTCTTCCAAGGGAGGAAGACCTGCCTAGTGGCGTGAATGCATAATGCAGTCCCTAGGACATTTCCCGCCCGAAAAAGTTAGGGACTACTGTAGTCGCTTGGACGCTTGACGGGTTAAAGGTTTGCCAAATGATGACTTTGCGAAATGATAAATCTGTGTAAAGTTTTATATCAATAATGATAATGATAAACCATGGCTGCGATATCGTATGATTGTGGTTGTGTGGACTCCGCCTTAGCCGCTTCGCTTGTGCGCAAACGTTACACGATCGAACAATTATGGGAACTTTTCACCTCGTGTCGTACGGAATTAGCGACTTTCTTTTAATTTACGTAATTATGTTACATTCCTCTTACGTAATATTATTACACTGTCGACTAAACTAAAAATAACTGCGATATTTTTCATTAAAAAACAGCCGTCCTCCGTTTGGTCTAATAGTTTTCCAGCTGAGACTGAAAATGTTTTACACAGGCTATTTATTTTAGGATAGGTTAGGTTAGATTTATTTTATAACTTTCAGTTTCAGTTGAGACCAAAATTAAATGATCATTTGAAGAAACACTCACAGACCCGAGCTCAAGTAAAGCATTCGTTACAGTAGGTATTTTGAGCTTCAAAGTGGCCGATCTTTATTTTATAACAAAAACGGACGTACTAATTACTACATAAGTATAGATAGGTATTAAAAACCTGTAGCTGAGCGTTTTTCAAAAAAAAGTCCACATGATCATTTTTCCAGGGTTTAACTAGTTTGGGTTTTCCTTACTCAGAATCGTTTACCCTATCGACCCTATCGGTCCCAATATTTCCATTCTAGTTCGTCACTTTTTTCATATGGGGACACATTTTTCTTGCATGAGAATCGATAGGGTAAACAATTCTGAGTAACAAAACCCCACAATATTTAAACTCTGATAAAAATGTACATGTACTCAGCTGTATTAATGTCGGTAACGTCAAAACATCAATTTTCTCGCACGTGACTGCTATGCGTTCGTTTAGGGGTATAATATTCGAAGGTAATGTTACATACTAGAATATTACGCGCGTGCTAATGTTCACTTATTAGTAGGTACTGTACTCGTAATGATAGAGGCATTATAATTTACAATAATTGAGTCTTGTTATTTTTTTGGGTGATTAGGTAATCTATGTACATAAACACACACAACACGTTGAACTTAACTTATTTATTAGATCTTTTTACAAAAAATAATAAACAAAAATGCTGTGTTCGGAAATGTGAGGAAAAATGAGGGTGACGTAGCTGTTTATTAAGTGACCAGCTAAATATAAGATAAGATTTAAATAAAAAACAAAAAAAGCCAAAACACTTAGTACAAAAATTTGATACTGTGTGGAAGAATTTGAGCACCAGTATTATCTTTATATTGTATATAGTTTTGTATTACTTGTAGCAGTAGTTAAGTTGAATTTAATAGAATTTGTTGGGACCAAATTTCTTCCGGCGCATTCTTCGCAAATTGGCATTTCGTTAAAAAGCCATTTGCGGTGTATTTACAAAATTCTTTATGGATACAATACGACACACGAGTCGGTTTTAAAGCGACTCTTAGAGCCGTCGTAATGACGTCTCTATCTATTTTGTAGTAATAAATAGAGATGGAATCATAGATAACTGACACGATAACTGGAACTCAAAAGAGATTGGCGGAGCAGGCCCTTAGCGTGTCACATTAGGTACTTTATTAGGCAAGTAATTAACTATGACTGTACATTTTATACATCTAAAACATTAGCCAAAAGTCAAACTGAATTTTCGAACCACACTCGACTTTCACAAATGTGAACACCAACGGGAATTAATTAGGGAACTTAGGTGCTTACCCGTTTAATTTCATGCAGTCCTGGTGATTGTGAGAAACAAATGGGGCTGCGAGTTTTAGAGGTTTGTGGAAAGTTCTAGAAGACATCAAAGGATGATAATATCGTCGTAAACTTTACCTTTATTTTAGCACGCAAGGCTGTTACAGTAGTCATTAAAACTATTCACAGCATACCCATCGTTTGAGATAAAAAAAGTTAAAAACGCATAAGTGCCACAACAAGGGTTTTAGCAAATATCATTGTTGATGCAAAAATAATCTCGTAACTATTCAGAGCTACAAAGACGCTAGGTAGCAGTAACAGACAAATAAGCCTTGTTGTCTGTGGTGGCAGTAGAGTTGCGCAGGGTCTGTCCTGTTAGCTGCCACAGTCTTACTCGCTATGCAGCAGGCATTGCGGTGCTGGGATCCGGTATGGGCAATATCACACTGAGACACGACGCGGCACATTTAAGCGAGAATACGTCGAACGAGTTTTCGTTCCCCCATGTTCCCAAATTTTACATAAACAATATCCATTAACTTAACATTATTATTATGTAGGTACATTTGTAGCAGGCACGTTCTCTTCGACATCCATTCAAAAATCGTATATTTCGACCTAAATTTCGAAAAAAAATTACCAAACCGAGTACCTATAATACTAAATTAAGTTTTGAATTTTTCTAGCATCGTCTCAATGTAATGTGGTTAAATTAAGTCCATCATTTATTAAATTATTTAAGACAGCTTTAGGTTATATTTGTATCAATAACTTTGTAATCATCTACAAAAATGTAGAAATAGGATTAAGTTGACGTCGATAATAAGTTTATTATTTATGCTTTGCGGTGGTAAATATTTTTAGACGACATTTTTCCTTTGCGCCAACTGGCTTATATCCTTCCGCTTTAAAATTGGCTTGCCGTCAATGTCAAGGTGGCTTGTAATGCTTTTGATGGGCGATCGGCTAATCGTAATGTGCCGGGTGTGCCGAATAAGGCCATTCGGGCAACCTCGTGCCGCCCTCGAGGACGTTCGGTTTCATGTGTATACTCGAAGGCAAAAGTAGGTATGAGTTTACCAGACCTTATAATCCGAAGTTCGGTTTTCGAAGTTGGTTTCGTGGACAGAGCTTAAGGTAACAAGACCTAAAGGCCACGTTTAGCATGATTGTGGGCGTATAGGTGTAAATCGGAATCAAAAAAGTGATTGACCCATTCCCTCGATGGGTTTTTACCATGTGTTCGGGAAGAGAAGCAACTGGTGCAACAGACTAGCATAGTGCCATTCCGCTCATGTTGTATTCATTAACTTAAGAGTGAAAAGGACGGTGACGACAAGTTTTCGGAGTACCCCTCCAATAAGTGTTAATTAAGTGTTATGTTAAACCAATAGAGTGCTAAATACTGGCATCCCTAAAACTCTATTGAATTGTCACAAATACCTCTATGGTGTTAATTTTAGCACCGTATGGTTTACGCTAGCAGACGATTTGTTTAGACCTTCAAAGAGGACAAAGAGTCTAAAAATTTGAATTTTAAGGCGTGAACCAAAGTGTTTAATGTTTTTTGTACTTTTAAGTTAAGGCGTGTTTGTAATGTATTTCTTCAATACCTATTTTATTTGGAATAGATAATAACTAGTGCATTTTTCGTGTAATGCTGTTGCATCTTCGTAATTCTCTTAGTTCTTGCGTGGTCTGACGATATCTTCTCCCCCGTTCCCTCACTACTCTGAGGATCGCGACGGCGATATAGGTACAGTCTGTTGCTGTCTTACTCACTCTTAAGGTATTTGAATCGGCCCAGAGAAGCAAAACAAACCTGAATGACATTCTAAGAGCTCACGGTCTATAGGTATTTCAATTTCGTCGCCAACCGATATAGCCATAATTTTTTTTTGAAACATCACGCTGCGTGTTTCTGAAGTTGACTGTACAACAGTTCTACATCTACACACATTATCATACAATCCGTTCGACATTGACTTAGCCACGAACGTGTCGTAGGCAGACTCTTAACCGCGAATTTGTAGGCGTTTCATTTTATTACAAACAGAGCCTATGTCTGAATCGCGTGCTACCCAGAAATATGTTTTACATACTTGGGTGTGAACCTCATATTCGGCTGGCAGGTGTATGTGACGTAGATTATTGTAAAATTAAGCTGATGATTTGTACATAGGTTGCTATGCCACTGTAGTTTTTTTGCTGTTTAACTGACTTCAAAAAAAGGAGGAGCCAAGGAAACACTACAATATACCTAGCAAAAAGAATACTTTAATAAATATTTTTTTACAAATTAACTTTTATACACAAGCACATCTATAACTACGTATGTATGTGTAGTTACAAACTACATACATACGTTGGCTGACACTGACTCCGGAAATAACAATAATTGTAACAACATTAGATAGATCGTACCTACATATTGATAAGTAGAAAAAGTAAGTTGATTATTAAGTTGTAGAAGAATATGCAATTATTTTTTTCTTTTTAGTGCGTATTAGTTTGTTTTGGAATAGTTTATTTTTGTGAAGTCGGTTTTTATTGGTAAAAGTTTTGTTTTTTTAATCTCCGTTTTGTATAAATAAACTTTTTTTGGATGGGACATAAAATGACATTGATAATTTGAACATGTGTGAGGCCACGACTGACCCTTACTACTGCTATCTAGCTACTGTAGGATAAGGGTCTGCTTAGAGGGAGATGGCTAATAAGAATCTATGTTTGCGTTACAAAAATGGATAAAGCCTTTCAAAGTTTCTATTTGTTCAGGTCAGGAGCATGAATAATAAGTTACTCCTTCGGGAATCTGAGTTCTTGGCCTTTTTTTTAATCAATTTCTAGAGCAATGTTTCAAGATTCGAAATTCAGCCATAGTCTCACCAGCCAGACTCTCGGGGACATGAGTCCGTAGGTTTTCTTGGATATAATGTTCGGTGACGAAAACAATACAGCAGTTGAAACGCTGACAGAATCCGCATACGGCAATTTGTGATGATGTTATTGGCATTTTAAATACAGGCTAGTAGGTAATTAAGAGTTTGAGTTTGGTATATTTTGGAAAGGATCACGTCTGACATAGGGTTCTGTACTATGATGGTAAACACGTCACCTACACCTTAATTCTTTTTTTATAGTCTAATATTATTTCGTTTTATTCATTTAACTTATTTTCACATCTCATTTTCAAGAGCGAGAAGAACAATGCTTGCCATCTCTTTCTAGTTAAATCATGAACGTTATCATCACGGCACTCTTATTTTCTTCTCCCTCGGTAAGCTCCCGGTTCCTCACAACATGACAGGCAATTGTTATTTTGTTTTTTTTTTGTTATTTATTTTTTATTTTACCTCCCCTCTAGAACTGCAGTACGGCGCGCTCCTGGAGGGGTGCGGGGGGGAGCTGCCGTCGCTCAGCGCATGCGCGCCGCCCCCCCCTCAAGACAAGGCGGCGAGACGCCAGCAGAAAGACGCCCGTGCGCACCAGGACAAAGTCGCCCAAGTTAACATACATTTACACGGTATTTTATTTTGTTTGTTTTTTTTTGTTGATGTTTGGGTTTTTATTATGCTAGGGTTATCAAGCGTAGAAAGTGGCGTCACGTGAATTCGCTGTTTGATTACTAGACATTTTTGATTTGAGAGAAGAAATGGAAGCTGTACTAGCTGTAGGTAACGGTTACAGTAAGCTATGTACTGGGAATAATGTCCTTCGTGCTGACGTGACCGGAACACGATTACTTAACTCTGAATATGACCTTCATTATTTCTGGTCAAAAGTATATTGGAATAGGATCACCAAGCAACATCAACGAAAATTTAAAAATAAAGAAAGATAGGTCACTAAATAATCCGCTGAAACGAGAACGCAGAACAGAAAACAACAGACAAATAATACTACGGAATGACGAGGAATTGGGTTCTAATGCCGTTTTTCGTTTTAGTTTGGTTCACTAATAATTGAGCGAGCACAATAAAAATTGTCTGGAAGACAGTAAATATATATTACCATAATCATTAACAATCGGAAATTAGGTAAACTTCCGATGTTGTAAGCAGTTACGTTGGTGTAGTACCTAGGTAACGATTGCAGCAGAAATTATAAAATTTCAACATAATTTTCAATCACAGCTTCATTGCAAAGAAGACTATTATAACGAAATCCTTTCCCTCGCCGTTCCCTCCATCGAATCCCGGGAAGAGCATAAAAGCAACTGCAGGCTGGACAGGGGCCTTACCATGACGTCTTAATGCGATTCAATTTCGGCTCAGTTCAGGTTTTAGCTGTCATTTTTAGTATGGATCTGACAGCGAGCGAACCTCAACTGAAACGGAATTGAATCGCATTAAAACGTCATGGTAAGGTGATCATACCTATAGAAAGTACAGAAAGCAAACGCTTTCGTAGTCCCTTTCAAAACTGATGTTTTTCTATTGTTTATTCTCGTTAAAATGATTTTACTGGCATCTGAATTATGGTATCCAAATTCGGCAATTTTCGAGGCTTTCGATGGTCTCTAGTTTTTTAAATAATCGAAATTGGAAAAATGTAAAACGTAGGGACATAGCAGAGATAGGATGTGTATCTTCAAAGTTCTAATGTAACTATCCAGCGAGGAAACAGAGGAATACGTTTGTATGGAGTAACAGCCACCCAATTTCCTGCCAATTGCTATCGAGCCCCGATCACATCAGTCGTTCAGCCCTTCATTCCATAGTGCATCCCAGACACAGACATTCTCGATCTATCATTGTTATACTCAAAACACATGATTTCTCTGAAAGCACAGATTTGGAAAGAAGATATGTTACTTTTAAGTGCTTGTCTGCCTGATTTCGTGTGCATTTATCTCTCTTATCTGAATGATTTTCATATTAAACATGAAAGTGTCTTCAGTTGTCTTAAAGGGTTCAACGTTTACGTTACGTATACTGAGAACGTTATCAGCTTTTATTATATTAAATGTTTCTCCTGTATAATCTCCCGTCAAGACGGGCGTCAAATAGCTTCAGATGGCTGGACGTTTCTTACGCAATACGAAAGAAGATTGTGATCGATTCATTTTATGTATTCCGAGTGGGTAAGGTGAAAATTTTACGATGTTATAGTTGGAAATTAATAAGTTATGCTAATGTGTCAAGTCTTACGAGTAGCTTAGTTTTTTGCGGTTACTTTTTCTAGACATAGTTATTATAAGTTGGGGAGGCAAGCGTCCTACGAATTGGACCACTGAGACTCCCGGCCAACTCGCCGAAAAATTTAATCTCTTGTATACGCCATCCAACGATAAATGGATGATGGTGCAGGTGATAGACAAAGCTGTTTCTCACTTGCCTCCAACGCTTCTGTCTCTTAGCCACTTTGTTTTAGCTCCTTCTGGTTTGTAAGGGTAGCCCTAAGAGCGAAACCAGAAACCTTATAATCTAATGCACTTGGAATCATAATCGCATTTAGCATTCCTATCTATCACTATCCAACGATAAAAGACGAGGGTAGAAAGAGACGTTGAATGCGATCTCGAGCGTCTGCGCGTTACACAATAAGAACTCAGTTTGTCGTGTGCGTTAAAGAACAAACGAGATAGAACTCTACCGTAGTGTGATACTATACCTAATTGTTTTCTAACTGATCGGTGCAAACTGAGTATTTACAGGACATTAGTACATTTAGTGGTGTGTTGCATAAGGCAAACAGGATAATGTTAATAATTTACTGCGTTAGTCAGACATTGTGTTCGTTTCATGTGGTTTATTGATGATTGTTTGTTTCAGCTTTGTTCGCGGCCGTTGAACATGGATACTTGGACAAGGCCAGAAACATCCTCGAGTCCACCGACGTCGATGTTAATAGGTAATTATATTTTTAATTATTAAATTGACGTTTAAAAAGTAAAAAAGCCGTGGCCTTGTGGTTTGGCTGATGCTGTCAAACAGGGTTCGCACCTCTCACGTCTTTGAAATTTGTGTGCGAACTTATATGTATTTGAAATTGACCAGGAGCTTCTCGGTGAAGGAAAATGTCGTGAGGATAATTACACACACTTGCAAAGCTATTCAATGGTGTGTTAAGTTCCCAATCCGCACTGGGCCCGCTTGTAAGCTATAGTTCAGCCCGAAGCGTCTGGATGAGAGGATGAGACCATCCTGAGAGGTCTTTGGCAGTCAGTGAGACGTAAATAGGCTGGAGATGGGATGGTGATATACATAGGTACTTAAAGTGATCCTAGTGGTAGTACGGTTCTTTCTGCTACTGATACCACTTTTTTTGAACCGGTACAACTTAGTTTAGACATCACATAAGTACCTTAACGCATTTACAATAGATACAGAAAACCCAGAAGATTCTCATTATCCTTTAAATTAATTTGTAAATCTCTCAGTATACTTTAGCTTTATTTCTATTGCCGTAATTAACGAAATATTGGGCAAAGGGCAAGAGCTTAAGAAGCACTAAATATATTTTGTTAATAAGGATAAGTAGGCTCTAAGGTATATTGTTTGGTGCTGAATAAAATAAGGTTATTCTTAAGTACCTACCTTCCTTAGCGGTAATCGGTAAAACGGAAAGTAAGAGCACTTAAGCTCTCGTTATCCGTTTTTTTATCCATGTATAATTATTATATCCAGGACCTTCTAATTTCATAGAGGTAATTTGTAGATTTGTTTTGTGTCTGATTGTGTCGGGAATAATACTTACATCCTCGAACTAATGAACCAATTTCAAAAGTCTTTTGCTAATACTGAACATATTTCTTTATCATGGAATCATACAAAGTTTTCTAGCGTCGCGAGTCCTCGTGTACTTTATAAAGAACTAATCAATAGTAAGAATTACCGCCGATAATGTACTAAAAAGAACAATTTTTTCAATGAATAAAGAACTTGAAATATGAGGAAAAAATCTCCAAAATTAAAAAGCCTATTGAATCTCGTCTAGGTCTTCGAAGGCAAATAATGTAGGGTCTCAGGAGGCTAGAGATGCAGATGAAGTTGCTGGCAACAGCTATTTATAATCTCTAACTATGTACATCAAAGACTTCCAATCCTACGGGTGGCAACTTTAGTTATCCTACTAATATTAAAAATGCGAAAGTTTGTGACGATGTGAGTGGGTGAGAGGGGTTCGTTCCTTCTTTACACTGACACAACTGGTCGGATTTGAATCAAATTTAGAACGAAGATAGGCTGGTACCCTAGATTAAAACATAGGCTACTTTTTATCTCGAAAAATTGCATAGTTCCCGCGGGATAGCGAAAAACAAAGGTCGTAGCTGCCTAGAATCTCAACGTAAATAATTATTGCAGATTATATCATCAACATAAAAAAACAAAATTCGTGGGCAAAAGCTAGTACAAAAATAATGAATTTAACAAACACTTATCAAGATAGCGCAATGCGTACAATAGTTAGTTGGAACATGTGAGATTATAAATAGAAAGCGTTAAGTGCTTGATGTGTTGACATTGCAATAATAGGGAGGTAGAGTGTTAACTAATAAGGCAAGGGTATAGTCGAGGGATCGCGGTGGATGCGGAGGGCGCAAGACCGGTCTGAGTGAAGAGCCTTGGGGGAGGCCTGTTCAGCAGTGGGCGTCCTTCGGTTGACATGACCATGATAATGATGACGGCACAGACGGCGACAGTATTTTTACTACACTAGCTGTTGCCCGCGACTCCGTCCGCGCAGAATTCGCTTATCGCCATCCAGCGGGAACTATGCTGTTTTCCTGAATTTTCTTTGCTGTAAACCTCACGGAGCCCGAGACCTTTCCAACGAATGCAAAACCGTGGAAATCGGTTCCTGCGTTCTGGAGTTATAGCGTCAGGAAGGAAAACCCGACTTATTTTTATATAGTAGACTAGCAGTTGCCCGCAACTTCGTCTGCGTAGAATTCGTTTATCGCTATCCCGCGGGAATCACGCAATTTTCCGGGATAAAAAGTAGCCTATATGTTATTCCAGACTATAATCTATCTATGTTCCAAATTTCATCCAGATCGGCCCAGTACTTTTTGAGCCTATTCATTACAAACATACAAACATACAAAAATAGGTACAAATCTTTCCTCTTTATAATATTAGTATAGAAGACAGTATCTCTGTCCCTTTAAAACTACGCAACGTATTTTGATGCGGCTTTTTAAATAGATAGAGTGATTCAAGAGGAAGGTTTATAATTATGTATAATCCACGTACACGAAGTCGAGGGCAGAAGCTAGTTAAATACAAATTTATTTGCTTTTTATAACTTTCTAACTCGTTTTATCTCAGTAAGTTTATTCTAATTGTAGGTGCCCAATCGACTTATAAAACCCAGAGTGTTTTGTAAGATATTCCATCTCCTATCCTTTTTAACTTAACCCTTATTACCTTTGCTAAAGGATTCTAGAGAGCCCGATATCATCATATCCTTAGACTTAGTCTCATCTCACGGCTTATTATAGAGCGTCCTAGCTTATGCTAAGTTACGTGACACTTCTGCTGGTCTGGGAGTAAAGAAAAAACATAGGATGTACCAGCTTCTTCTCAGATGGTCACGTAAATACTTGGAACAAGATAGAGATAGGATGAATGAAGATTTGTTTAGTTTATATGGCGAGTGTTATGGGGGATTTAGGAGAAGAAGGCCTAGACGGAAGTTCCGTGACCAAATTGGGGATGTTTTGACAAAAGGTCAGGTCAAAATTACCCTAAACCGACGAGCATGTGTGAAGACATTGATGAATGTGGATGAAGCGAAATAGGTATGTCAGAATCGTAGCAAATGGGAAAGAGACGTGACGATATGTATGTGTATAAAGGTGTCTACTAACATGCTTTACCTTGCAGCCTCAACCCTGATGGCCTGTCACCGCTGGACGTGGCAGTCCTGGCCAACAACCGGCAACTCGTCAGGATGCTCATGGAGTTCGGAGGCAAGGAGGGAACACAGTGTGAGTACTAAGCTTCAGACCTTTGCTTCACTGGGACGCAAATGCGACGTGTCCAGTTGGAAGTTAGGGGTTGTCAAATCGTTGCCAGTGAGGTTACCATGGCGGCTTAATGCGATTCGATTCCGATTAGGTTCGCTCGGTGTCAGATCCATAATAACCTGAACTGGATAAGGCCCTGGTAAGGCCCCTGGCGTGCTGCCGCAGATGTCAATATACACAAGGTCTCTCAGAGTTGGTCAGGGATATTTTACCAGATGGTTGGGGGAGTTCGACTGAGATCCCAACAAAGATTTTTACAAGCTTTTATTTACCTTGCAACGTATGTATGTACGTATGTTCGTCCGGGTGGAATCTCGCGACTCAATTTTAAAGCAGATATCTTCAACCGATTGAGCTGAAATTTTGCAAACTTATGTAAGTTGGATGACAATACAGTGAAGTTCTGGCCTAGCCAGGATCGTCTCCGCAGGAGGGAACTCTTCAACGGTTGGTCCGATAGACTTGAAATTTGGATTTTGATGTGAAGGCTTATATTATGTACATACATGCATAATATACCGTGCGATGCCGGGGCGGGTCGCTAGTATAGATATAAGATTGAAAGAGTATACCGTCAAATACTCAAGGCCAGTTTTTCCTCACTACAATAGATGTTAATGATTAATAGTTGTTACATCTACTAATGCAAGGTATTGTTTTGCATATAAACATTAATTATGATTGGCAAATGTTCCAGTACCCATTGGGCAACGTATGAATCAAACGAACCAAAACGCGCATTCTGAATGACAATAGGTTTTTTATACGTTTGTCCGTGTTTCGCTAACGTGTCCGATTTCCCGGATAAATTGGCTTGCGTAATAGAGAACAAAAGTTCCGATTTAAAACGTTTGCATCCTTTGGAAGCGCTATAGTAAACTAAAAATGCAATTTGTCTTCGGTCTTGAAGGCTAGCACGGACTGAAGACCAATATGAAGTGCGATCGGTACCTTTGTTGTGTTGAAGACATAGCCTCACAATAGAGCGTATTGTTATGTTAACTTTAAAGGTGAGATAATACCTAAGTTCATAAACCAAATGGGTTTAAGTAGATAAAGTAATCAATGTTTTTAGGGATTTGTAAGATTTATAATCATTTCACAATTTCATATTATATTTTATTATTTTTGAAAAAGTCACGAGAGTTACCCAAGGTAAGCATTACTCATAGGTAAAAAAGTTTACGAATTACCAGATTTCTAATAAATTATTGAATCCCGTTTAAAACCTAGGTACGGTCACGTATATTAGAAATTGTTGAGCTACTGTAGAATCCTGTCATATTAAACATTCCTAATCCTAGTAACGTATCTGTGCCATTAACAAGCATTCATCTTACTATGACAACGTCATCCCATAGAGTTAACGCATCTACTAGTAACGCGCCCTAGGGTACATAATGGTGTACCACATTATTTTTCTCAAACTTTATTGTAAATGTCGTCATTGTATTTTAAGTTACGAATTACATTGCAGGCGCCATTTTCTGACCATAAATCGGATTGCTGCACTGTTTTTTATTACTTTTAATTTTTTTTTAAAGTCTATGAGACAATGTTATACAGCCAAGTCGATGGCCGAAGAGTGCGCGTTTTGTTCGAGTCCAACGCTTTTATCAATGTCTCAAATAGCTTACGGTGACAGATGACATAAAAAAAAACTTAAGAAAAAAGGCGGTAACGTGAAAACCACCTAAATTGCAAGGAAGTTTAGTGCAAAATTCCTTTTTATTTCCTCTCAATGTTTGAGAAAAACATATCTGCCTCAGCTGGAAAAGCAATTGCTGGATTCGCAACTTTAAAAAACACTCACCTGCGGTTCGTGTTTTAACCAAGTTAATCATCCAGCCTCTGGCTACTTCCCAGGCCTCGGCATTAATCTACTATTATTTCTAAAAACAAGTTCAATTTATGTCGACGGATATCATTATGATATTTATTGCAAGTATATTTGGTTTGGAAGTGTTACCATTCGTGTACTACTTGCGTGTGCGCAATCATTTAAACTTATAGCATAGAATCCGGCTACATAAAAGTATGTAAACTTTTCCTAGTGGATATTTGACACATCCTGATTGTGGTTGCGTGTATTGTGTAATAGTTCCGCCAGACATTCTGTCAGAAATGTGTACGCTTTTGCATGATTTTCGCGGATTAACTAATTGCTTTCGTTTGCTAAAGAAAGTAAACTCTATAGGTTTCCTTGACACGAAAACAATAGTACAAAAATGAACTGCGTAATAAAATAAATGATAATTTCAGACGTTACTTTGCGGTAAACCATATCAATATCCTACTAATATTATAAACGTGAAAGTTTTTTGTAAGTATGGATGGATGTTTGTTACTCTTTCACAACAGAACGACTGGACAGATCTAAATGAAATTTGGAACTTAGATAGATTATAGTCTGGGAATAACACATAGGCTACTTTTTATCCCGGAAAATTGCCTAGTTCCTGCGGGATAGCGATAAACGAGTTCTATGCAGACGAAGTTGCGGGCAACAGCTGCTGGTAAATAAATATATGTACTGTACGTGGAAGAGGAAGTGGAAAAACGCCTTAGTCATCAGTTTTTTTTGTCACAAATTCCAGATTATTATAATTTCAACTACTATACTAAGTAGTGGCTGTGTGAACAGTACACGTCGCGGGTTTGTCTCTTGAACATTCATCGAAATAGCTGAAAAGTTATGGTTTTTTACGTTTTCAACCCTCTTTTAATGCTTCATGTGACATCCCATACATTTTTGCGTTTAAAAGTGGCTCTTACGATTTCATTGAACTTCGCTAGGGTAGGGGTTTTCGGGGAAGAAAAGAAAATTCATGGGTCTCAACTTAGGGATAACTGACCGATCGAGCTTGGCTCAATCTGCATCCAAAATCCACTTGCCACATAATGCCACACAGATCGACAGAGAGAGAGAGAGAGAGAGAGATGTCGACATCAAACTTATAACACGCCTCTTGCATCGGGGGTTAAAAAGGGACGGTCAAGGTACGAAGTAGAGCAGCGTTCCAAAAGGTCTGCTTTACTGTAAAGGACAAGACTAATGATTCGACCGCAAAGGTTCAGCGAATCGTCCCTTAATGAATTGTAACCGTATAATGAATTTATTCAATTATTCCACGCAGAGTTTCGTGACGCAATAAAAAGATTAGTGTCGACCGCTCGTTTGAAATAGGGACCGCAAAATGGCTGATATCAGAAGGAAAAAAGCTCACTACTGCGAGCTGGTTACAGCGGTCAATAAATGACGTCATTACAATTGTGCACAAAGCGTAATATTAAAATATTTTCTTGTTTACACTGTCACCGACATAGATGGAAGAGTATGTAAGGGTTTTCCAAAAATTCCACATGATTATTTTTGCCATAGTTTAACTATTTTGGCTTTTTCTTACACTGAATCGTTTACCCTATCGATCTAACAAGAAAAAAGGTGTCCCAACATTTCAATTCCAGTACATCACTTTTAAAGGTAGGCGTAAAGCGCTGCGGGTGTCTATGGACAGTGGTTATCATTTAACATCAGGTGACCCACTAGTTCGTTTGTCTGGCCTCTCTAACATAAAAAAGGGCATGTATGGAACGTGACGAAGAGGAAAAAAAATCTCCAGAATGTAGTGGTTAGGTTAGGTTACTTTACTATAAATTCTGAAAATATATTTACTGTATCAGAAATAAAACGCTTTGACTAACGAAAATTATGAGAAACCGTACAATTTTATAGGACAAAATATAGAGCTTCGATTGTTTCTAAAGTATAAATTATCGAAATTGTCGTTGCCAAGTTTCATCCAAAACCTTCCTTTACGAACTAAACCACTTGTGTGGGTACGTCGTCATGCCTCACCGCACCTCGCGAAGAATCCATTGTTTTGCTGGTTTTACTTAGCAGTTCTCATAACGCAAAGTACTATTCTTGCTATAAGATAATACATTATATTACACGGAGTAGAAGATACGTAGAGTTTTGAAGTAAACAAAGATTATTTTTTGGTGGCCTGTAACATCTCTAAGACTTGAGTATTACTTGACTCGGAAATTATTTACAGCTCCAGTGATTAAGTAGAATTAAATATTTAAGTTATTATGTTTTTGTTTTAAAAAAAACTTTCTGCCGTGTTTCATGCGGCGCATTCATTTTATATCAAGTAGGTCTTTCCAACGGCTCTGGTAGCTAGTTAAGAAAATACTTTTAAAATGACGTTAAAATAAAACTTTAATCGTGATTTTTGATTTAGATTTTGCCAAATTGCAAAGAACAAAAAATATTTACCTTGCTACGCCTACGCCGCTACTCTGAGTAGAAATGGACCTCCGCAAAGTAACGCCTGATTCAATAAAATATTTAAAATTGCAAACTTAACCCTAGAGTGCTCGCGCTATGAGCATTTTGCCGCCCGCGGCACAATTTTCGTTGTATTTTATACACTATGCATTTGTCAAGGTCAAGCGTCCGTGTAGCTGCCCCCCCGTCCCTCGCCTTCTTGTTTTAGAAATAACAATTAAATCGGTTCGCGGATGACTCCAGGAGACTAAGGTTGTTGGTGGCATGTCGCGTTTGGCGGCAAATTGCTCAGCGCGCGACTGCTCACGTTAGTAAAGTTTGTGGGTCTTAGTTTTTACTATCGTTGAAATATTATTTGTTTTCATTGCGTATAGTATTATTTCAATGTAAATATGGTATGATATTAATTTTAGTTTGTTTTAATTCATTATTGGGCATACAATAATACAATACTGGCCAATTACTATTACGCCGAACATTTCTGAAGGAAATTGCCCTGGCTATGACTAGACCACATATCATTAGAAGATCCGGCGTGAACACTTTACAGAAACATCTGAGGTACCAAATTGCTCGATTTGTACCACCGGAACAACAAAGTATTTCGAGAAGGTATATGCGCAGTATGTCCATCGAACAAAAATAGAAGGACAAAAAAGGGTGCAATAGATGTGCAAAGTTACTGTGCAACGAGCATTACATGTACATGTGCCAGGATTGTTTTGGTGAAATACATGCTGTAGATGATGAAAACGCATAATTTAGCTATTAATTTTCGTATTTAATTTTTTTGTATAAATAATAATGAAGAAGTTCCGAAAAAACAAAAATAATGACCTAAGATTTCCCAAAGCATTGTTTTCTAATTTCTAACTATAAAACTTTAATAAATGTTTCCTATTCTTATAGTCGGTGTTATATTTTATCGTTGAAACATAATTACAAATGCATATGACTCGTAATAACAAAAACAAATCGTACTAAGTACGGGCGGCAAAATGCTCCCTGCGCGAGCACTCGCGTTTCACGAGAAGGCGCGACTACTCTAGGGTTAACCTATGATCGCAAAAAAAACTTCTAAATATGTATCTGTTTATCAGTGGCGTGGCGTCCATAGAACTCGATTTCCCCCGGCTTGCCTATTTTAAGGCAGTTGGGGACTTTATTGTGCAGAATTAGAGGAAAAGGCAAGTTAAATTCCGGCTTGCCTTCTGATATACTTGACGCCACGCCACTGCCATTTATCAATCTAAGAAGTTTCTGTATTTATCATTTGATGCGAGAGAACGTAAAATCAATAGTCACTTATGAACTAAAATGTCGTGGGACGCAGTTTAATATCGGTCAATAATTGCGGATATTACTCTATGATACGCAGAACCCCTATCGACTGCCGTTGAATCATACCTCCCATACTTTAAAGATGCACCTTACTTCATAGGACATACAGTTGTAGTCCCCATACCTCCATAGTGATGTCCATAACAACTGATAACAGTTTATTGGCATCGGCAGATAAGCCTCAATGAGCGAGACTATCTCGCCATCAAATCAATTCTATTGTTTTTGACCCAATTGGAATAATGAGATTTTTCTATCGTTATCGCTAGCACGCTTTTTCTATCTATCGCTGATGGTTCAATTTTAGAAGCAGAGCGAGATTTTTCCTACAAACTTTAGCCCGTCAATAGGATTACCGTAGAACGGAGTGAGTAAGGATAAATTGAAGTTCAAACCTCGAAACAATATTTAAATACGGAAAGTTGCCTCCGTTCCCGCGCAGATGGTAAAAGGCCAGGGAATGGGCGAAAATGTTAGGAATCATGTTATAGGCGATGCGGCTAGCAACCCATCACTATTTTGATTCCCCTTTCCACCTGTACGCCCACAATCATACTAAGCGTGGCCTTTGGGTTACCTTAGGCTCTGTCTATTACTGTACAAATGTAATGAAACAGATACAATTTAAAAAAAAGGATCTCTACCTGTTAAGATTTGAGTAGATGAGAGGAGCATAAAACGAGGGACCTAAACTACTAAGTTTTTTAACGAAACCGAAACTTAGGCCGAAACCAGCAGATACCGAAACATTGGTCGGACACAATTTTTTATTAACTTCACATTTGACTTACACCAAAACCCCGTCTTTTACGATTTGTATCAATAATTTTGATTTAGGCTCGAACGCGTGATTTGCTGAACCGTTGAAATTACACGTTTGGCCCATTACACGCCATTTTGTCCCTAATGGCCTGTTGCTATCGATTTGACGTCATGTATTAGAATCTTGTTTTTCAGAAAACCTGAATGGTCCTAGTTACAGCTATTGAATCGCCGACATAATAACATATTAGCTTATCTTGTTCTGTTCTCTGAATTACGCTTTTAATGGTTATTTTCATATTTCATGCCAATTATCGTTCTGACGAATGATCAAAGGGATCATTTGAATGTAGAAGGGCCTGTAATTATTTCTGAATGGGCTTTATTAACTCGTGTTTGAACATCCTCTTAGTTTCATTATTTTTTCGCAATTCATATTTATTTATATTCCCAATATCAATGGTGCAATACTTATTGTTTTTAAAAATAAGAGCCATACTTACTATGCAAAATGGTACTAAATTACAGCATAATTATACCATCCAGCAAAGCAGTAACTAGAATTCACTTGCTTAAAAGAATTCGTAGATAAATCTACCTATAATAAAGCTGAAGAGGGTCGAAAGTTTGCACATGGAAGATATTAAAAAAAAAATTGGCTGGGATACTTAGAATCGATAACAGAACACGTTCAAACAGTTTTTAGACTTTTTTTCTGTTTATCTGTATATTTGCGAGCTTCATTACTAATCTGTTGAGAAAATCGCTAGCCAGGTTATAAGCTACTTTGTATCCCGGAAAACTGCTTAGTTCCCGTAGGATAGCAATAAACATGTCAATTTCTAATTCTACGCGGACGAAATCGTGGGCATAAGCTAGTACTTAAGAATTTGTTTCATCATCACTACATAGTATAAAACAAGGTGCTTTCTTTGTCCCTATATCCCTATGTATACTTAAATCTTTAAAACTACGCAACGGATTTTGATGCAGTTTTTTTAATAGATAGAGTGATTCAAGAGGAAGGTTTTTATGTATAATTCTACGCAGATGAAGTCGCGGGCAGAAGCTAGTTTTTTTATAAAGTAGGGTATACGGATTTGCGAGTCACCTGATGGTAAAGTCAATAGAGCAATGCTGCTTGGCGACAGGATTAGCGAGTAAAATGGTGGTAGCGTTACGGTCGAATTTTCTGATTCATAACTACATCCACTCATTTTCGAAACGTATCTTTCCTTTGACTATAGAACAGCGTGCATAAGTTCCTTAAAATAATTTATCACTTACATGAAATTTATTCAGACACAGACTTATATGGGGATAAGTAAGTAGGTACAAGGGAGTAGCGGGAATGTTTACGAGGATTAATGGGCATACTTGTTATAGTACGAAGGAAAGGGAACGGTCAGGTATTACAAAATGGGACTATAATATAACTAGCTTCAGTATCCCACGTATCGTTTTTTTTTACCATATCGGTACTATTCGTAAGTAGGGCGTCGAAAAGGTTAAATATCCGTTGACGTTGAATATTCTTGTAAATGTCTTTATCAACTAGGTAGTTACAATATTAATTTACATGGAAAGAAGTTTTTTTTTTTTTTTCAAAGAATGATCAATAAGACCGTGGATAATTTGTCTGTTTTCCTAATTTTTTTTTAGCAACTGACGTAAGTAGTGAGTAGGTAGACGTGGTTACCAAAAACGTCTGTTACGCAAAAAATGTTTTATCAGATCAAAAAGAACAAGATTTTAATGTAACTCTAAGTTAAACAATTTTAAATCGGTCGGCTTAACGATACAAATACAAATAAAGTCCTGGGAAATGTTATTTATATTTTGTAAATAATTATGTTTCCCTGTAATCCTGGTCATGTTGGAAGCCATAAATATTTCCTTGCGACATTTTATAATCCTTAGTTATTTGCGGTTTAGGGAATGGCAGATACAGCGAGGACAATATTAAGGAAAATGTGCAAAACACCACAATTTACCATAATTTTATGTAAGTAAATGTTTACCAAATCGTTATTAGTTAAATTGTACTGATGAGCACAAATAACTGGACACGTTTGATATAATTTTTCACTGGACATGATAAATTATTTTTACATGCTATTATTTAACTTGCAGTGTATGTAAGTATGTTTGTGGGCGTATAGGCGGAAAGGGAAAATCAAAATAGTGATGGGTTGCTAGCCTCATCGCCTATAACACGATCCCTTAGAGTTGCGCGGGAAGAGAAGCAACTGGTACATTCTATGTTTTTTCTTTACTCCCAGACCAGCACGGAAGAAGTTCTTATAGAGTTATAATGGTTGCTAATGTTCCTGAATTTACTAAGCGAGAAAGAATTGGTTTACTAAACTTGTCTTGTACCGTGTACAAGTTAGGTAACTATTACGATACATAATAAACAACAAATGAAAGACTTCCTACACGCCTTTGATATATCCTTCACTCTCGAGTAACTTACAAACTGCTGCTGTGTCCCAAAAATCCTTGTTCCGTCAAACGCGGTAGACTCAATTTCCAATCACGTTATAATTATGTACCTACTCGTATCTTTCTTAGTCACAGCATCTTAACTTATAAAGTTCCCCCAATCCTAAAAGTTTTCCATTTTGCCATGCAACGAAAACAGAGTGTTATGTGTTTTGCATCCGAACCATTCTCGAGGGTGATGAAGAAGCGAAGTTTCGGAAACTTGCGATCTTACTCCCCAAAGGCGAACTTGAGTTATTGTGTAGTTTTATATAAACAATCAATAGTGCTGTATACTTGGGGTTCTGTTGGATGCGCAGTTGTTTCATTGCTAATGATTGATCAATAAAATTGCGTGGGCCGGGAGCATGCTGATTGTAAATCAGTGGGCAATAGTAGGTAATAATGATGAGATATTGAGGCTTTGTAATAAAATAGCGAGGTTTGAATTGCTATAAATACATACATACATACACACATACACAAATCACGTCTATATGCCTTACGGGGTAGACAGAGCCTGAGGTAACAAAAAACCTAAAGGCCACGTTTAGCATTGTAGGCGTATAGGTGGAAAAAGGAATCAAAATAGTGATGGGTTGCTAGCCGCATCGTAAACATGATTCCTAAGATTTTCACCTAATCATTCCACGGGCATTTATCATCTGCGCGGGAAGAAAAGCAATTGGTACATTCTATTGTATGCGACTTAGTATCTACCGAATGAAAGAACTAATACATACATACATACATACACAAATCACGTCTTTATCCCTTACGGGGTAGACAGAGCCTAAGGTAACAGGTACCTACAGGCCACATTTAGCAAGGTTGTGGGCGTATAGGTGAAAAATGAAATCAAAATAGTCGAATCAAAGAACTAATATGTCGCAGATATGTCCGATCGTTATCACAAGCTCGCAAGTAACATTGTAAAGGCCACGGTAAATACGACTGGTCATTGTTTTGATGTTTGTGCTAATCCAGAAAGCAGAAGACAGTCGATACTCTAAAATATGAATAAATATCAAGGCGAACCTCAGCTTTATCGTTCAGTAATTGTGTCATTTGTTTTGTAAGAGACAAAGCGAATGTTTCTAAAATTAATGGAACCTCGCTCCAAAGCAAACATTCGTGTTTCACTTAAATTGCTTTGTATTAAGGAATCCAATGAATACATTATCGATATTCGGTCTGAAGTGCTTTTAAAATGATGTAGAAACCCCAACGTTCGGTCTGGTTTGTTAACCAATCAGTTTCTCTTTTGGAGATCCCAATTGTATTAAGTATCTGTTTGACTAAAGTTCGAATTCCTTGCTAGCTTCTACGTAGAGCCAGTAGGGTATACTATACAAAAACGACCTATTACAAGTATTTTCGATACTAAAACGTTTGTACAAGTTTCGTTTCTTATCTTAAACAAACCCCTTGAACGTGCTAAGGCACTTGGTAATACAATACTTAGTGTTAATTTGTCAGTTATTTTAGCATTGGCAAGGCAAGTAGAGAGAGATTGCATTGCGTATCTGTCTCTTTCAAATGGGATCCATTCATTTCGCAAATGCGTGATTTCGCGAACTACTTATTTAATTATGTGGCCAACCTTTATTATGCTGTATTATTGCGCTTAGCATGTAATCAAAACTTGACCCGTTCACTGGCAGGAATGACACGAACACTGAATCTAACAGTGTTGATCGTGCGTTGACCAGTTGACCAGACACATGACTCAATATAATACCTACGCAAGCACGGATCAAGTTGTGATTGTAACGCTCGCAGCAATCACTTCGAGGGTGAGCCCAGATAGTACAATCAAACGTGATCCCTGACGTAAACCATATTGTTTCAGTCAAGAGCTCCGAGGCGCTGGGCGCACACCTTCGGCGACTGACCCGAGAGGCCGAAGCGCGATTGCACGAAGTGGCTGGCTGTTTCCCGGAGAGAGCCTGCCGGGATGATGCCTGCACCAGGTACGTTTATGAGATAGCTTGGAATTGGGGGTTTATCCCAGGGAATGTTTCTCTTGCTGAGAACCCCGTCTGGCAACTCGGTCTTTCTCCTGCAAGCTGTAACAGCCATCGGAAGCCAACATCAACAGTCCGCTGGAAAACATGTTCCAAATGAAATCATTCGTACAGACTTTACGGGTTGTAGGGCCTTGTGCAAGGTCCGTCCGGATCGCTACCACCATCTTACTCGCTAATCCTGCCGCTAAGTAGCAGTGCTTGCACTACTGTGTTCCGGTGTGGAGAGTAAGACAGCCGGGGAAATTACGGGCACAAGAGGCATTTCATCTTAGTCCTCTAGGTTGGCAACGCATCTGCAATCCCTCCGGGGTTGCGGGTGTCTATGGGCAGTGGTGATCACTTAGCGTCAGGTATGGTGGTTCGTCTTGATCGGCTATTCCCATACGCTGTTGTGTATTGGCGTGAAGAGTAGAACAGCTGGTGAAATTACTGGCAGCTTCTATAAGGGCAGTTCTCCGGAGTGGCATTTTTACGTGTCCGGGGCAAAAAATAATAGATTTCGTCGCTAGATAATACTGAAAAAAATCAGACGTATACTTTAGGCTCAGTCCCGCTTGGAGAACTATTAAAATACTCCATAGTTATTTCCAACTCTAAAGAAAAAAATATTACATTTAAAAATTGACATTCGGTGGTAGTGTCCCCTACGCAGATGAGCGGAGAAAAAAAATTATATCTTAAGATACGAATTTTATTTCCTGGTCTCAAATGGGTTCCTATATACAAAACTTGTTTATAAATCATATAATACACACTAATAAAAAATATCATTTAAATTCATTCAATTAAAACAATTTTTCCCCATGTCCGAGGGTAACGTTTGAACTCGGTGGAGTTTACGAAACGCGCCGGCATCCTAACAAAGAAACATACCAGGAATCTCGCGACGCGCGTGTAGGTAGCCTCAGATGTGCCGTGTTTGCTGGCGAGAGCGGAAGTCGATTCACAACTCAGCGCCAAAATTTTCGAGGTAATGTTCGTCGTTCGGTGGGTTTGGTTTCGTGTTTTGTTGAATTCGGTGAGGCAATTATTTTTTTCAGTGTTAGTTCTATTGGTAGTTTGATAGTAAGTAAGTCATCTCTAGGGGTATGTGATTTCATTATTAAGTGGCTCTTGTAAGTACTATTCCTATATTTTCTGTTATTTGGAAAAAACGTTTAATTTTGAATTCGGTGGCAATGATCTCAGTGGATTCGGTGGGGTTTTGGGTCACCGAAATCAAGAAAACTGCCACTGAAGTCAATAAAACTGCTACCGAAATCAATAAAGCCACCACAGCTATCAATATTTATTTTAGAAAAACGTTAAAATATTCTTTATTTCTGCACGAATACTTATTGCACGCATATAATAAAATTAAAGAAGTATGTCTGTCCATCTCTCAGTCAAGTTGTCGCTTGTTTACGCTTTTTATACGGTTTGATTTCGGTGATTGTTTAAATTTAAATATCTTACTAACTAACAGGTTTACTAGAAGGCCTTTAGTACTAATATTTTTTAAATTTAGGCCTGTATTTAGATTTTGAGGTGATACATTAAAAAAGTTAGTAGAAAAATTTGCCACCGAAGTCACCTAAAACAGCTTGTCTCGGAGAACTGCCCATAATAGATCATATACCGTCAACTTGATTGTTTACTGCCCTTCAAATTTCGGGATTGACTGAATCCTGTGTAATACAAGCTATCTTTGAGTTCCGATATTACAATAGTTACTAAGGAAAATCGTGAACAGATGTAGGTACGTAATGTATAACGTTCACTTTTCTAAGCAATTTTATCTCGCTAACAAATTGACTTACATGTTTTCTAAAAAGCTTTTTCCGTGTATTCGTATGTTTAGTGAACATTCAGTGAAAACGGTATGGGAAAGTAAATAAAACTCAATCATTGGGTTCGAAGTTCCTTATACTCAAGAGGCCGGAAACTGTAACTTGCAGGGGGTTACATACACGAACTCTCGTGGAGTGGACTTATTTTGAGCAAAATCGATACAAATAAATAACTAACAAGTTAAAATTAGACAATACAATTCTCCTTCACTGAAATTCCACTTAGTTCCATTTAAATGGTAACACATCCATAAATAATCCACTTTCGTAGATCAAATTAGGAAGTTTATAACTTTTTGGCAATGGTTTCCAATCACGACCTTTCTTTGAACGGGCACAGAATTCCAAACGATTTTAATCTAACTGGCGCTAATCGAATCCGTTCAACTAATGCGGGTAGTTCGACAAATTTACACTTCGACAGCTAAGTGATTGGTGTCCGTAGAGGTCCTTAATTGGGTCTGGTCAATCGTTAAAGACGTTTGATTGGTTTAGCTAGATGACCGAGAATACTTCAAAAGTTCTCTAGATGTTCTACGGAATTGGAGCTGATTTATTCGATGATAATTGAGACAAATTAAACTTAAACGGGTGAATGTTTATCGGAATCTCAGACCAAATAGTAAAGCGGGGTTCATCGGAAAAATAGGGTTTGAAAACTACGCTGTAAACACACAGTGGCTATGTATAGCACATAAATCTATACCTACATATTACATAAAACGTCACAAACGCGTAAATACACGTAAATGTCTCTACCACTAGCGGCAAGTAAATCTCATAGTATCTGCCACTTCAACGCAGATATATAAAGTCAGCGTCATATAGGTTTAACATCAAAAGTAACCAAAAAGTTTGACACCTTTGTATGCCGTACATTGCAGGTCTTCTGCGGGCGGGCAAGCGGGGACGACGGGGTGCGCGGGCGGCGCGGGCTCAGAAAAAGACAAACAGGCGCAGCACTGGGAAAGGAGGGTGCGGACGCTGAAGTAAGGAAGAAATTCGATACCTTTCATTTTGTATAGTTATTTTTACGGCTACGATAGTACTGATATGATTTCTTTTGAGTCAAAATGTAACCAATCGCTCTCTTAAGTGTCAGATGTCGATGAAGCCATCACTATCTGTTTCGTAGTAATAAATAGAGAGGTCACCATTATTAGGCACTCATCGTTGTTCTCGTGATCCTTCCAGGCGGCTGGTGCAAGGCTGGCAGCAAGCGCGGGCGCCGCCGCCACCGCTGCCGCCCGACCTGGAGGTCTGCGGCGCGCACGCAGTCACAGTGCGTCTGCGCGACCACAAACCACCGCTAAGAGACCCGCCGCTCGTCACTAAGTATAAAGGTTCGTGGTGCTCCAACAGCTGGTCGACGTTAGCCTAGCCATAGCGTCTGTCGTCTTACGATTGTGAACTAGTCCATCGATAGCCTTGTCGTATTGCCGTCATTATTTTAACCTACTCTAGAGCTGCCATGATGAGGCACTTAGAACTGTACGGGAAATCGTGTTAAAAGTGTTCCTAAACAAATTGATGTAGCATAAGGCCCAAGCTACTAGTTAAACCACATTACTTTGATTATACTTTTGGTTTATTTGGACACCGAACATATTTTACATGAAATATCAAAAATTAACCCTACAAGGTTCTCGGTCCAAGCTGATCTGAGAGCCGTCCGAAGTTCCAAACAAAATATTTTAAAATATCGAACGAGTGTTCGATATACGGAACTTGAACTAAGCCTCAAAGCAGCAACAGAAACCTGCCAGTATAAAACTAGCAGAACCTATTCCTACACTACCTATCCTCTCGTCTCCAATTTTAAGAGCCCTCGTATAGTTCCCAAAGCGGACTGGGAATCACACGCACACCGTGTCCTTAAGTCTTTAAGTCTTTTAGTCTTTAAGTTTAATATTTGTACACCTTTATGGTAGATCACAGAGCAGCCTAATTGTATTTATTGTAGATCCTATGTAATTTACCTGTGTATCACAAATAAATAACTTACTTACTTACTTACTTACTTACCGTGGAATTGCCTAACCTACCTATATTTGCAGTGGAATGGTCGTCCCGGGCGGACTTCTCCAACGTGTGTGGGACGCGTGAGGTGCCCCACTCCTCGAGCGGCACCCGCGTGATGGCCGCGGGGCTGACGCGCGGCCGCCGCTACTTCTTCCGCGCCGCGGCCGGCAACCTGAAGAGCTGGGGCGGTTTCACCGTGTCCACGCCGCGCAGTGTCGTGCCTAGCAGTAAGTCATCATTATCAGGTTGGTTAGGGGATTCTAGACATTCATCCGCTCGAGTCTGTAAGAGCCAACAATTTTAGCTCTTTTAGATTCACAGACAACACCTTAGACTGAGTATCTAAAATGACTGGCGCTCTCTAAGCATACATAGGCACGTTGGTCATCATAAAGTATCACACGGGCGGCCGTATGTTCAATTGTGCGTTTAGTTTAGTTGCATGCGTTTACATTTCGCGATGTTTTCGCGTGTAATTCAATTTTTATTCGGGTCATAAACCTTGACGCAATTAAAGCAGTCTAGTGGGGGTACTCTGTGTTTAGACTCCGAGTGCTTGCCAAGCACCAGCAGATGAACTATAAGTATTATAAATAAACGAGTATGAGTATGAGTATGATGTTCCTGTGCTCCGGCCACTGGTGTTTCGTCTCCGTCGCTATAAGGAAAAACTTAATTTCCCTGAATAGTGATATTGTTGCGTGATTTATTCTGTTTTGTTCCTGTATATTATTGCATTTTTATTACTGTTATTTTATTATTATACACTTATTAAATTTTTAAATGGCATTGGTATTTACTGTACCTAATGCTGTATTTTTTAACGCCTTTTTATTGCTTTGTCTAGAGTAACAAGACCTGAAAGCCGCATTAAGCATGATTGTGGGCGTATTGGAAAGGGGAATCAAAATAGTGATGGGTCGCTAGTTCATAACAAATGATGTTCAAGGTTGGCGCGACGTGACGACGCGCGCGTCTCGCGGCGACTCGGGCGGCGCGGCGGCGGCGCTGGAGGCGCTGGCGGCGGCGGCGGCGGGCGCGCGGCAACGCCCCCCCGCGCAGCCGCCGCGCCTGCCGCGCAAGAAGACCGCCACCATACGCCAGCTGTTTACTGCGGCTAGCAAATTCCAGAAGAATCTGAGGAGGTATGCTTTAGATCAGTGGTACTCAACCTTTTTTTTATACGGACCACAAACACGATTTAGTCATAGTGTCGTGGGCCACAAGCAAAAATTATCTAGGCGTACGTTGTAGAGGTAGGTAACTCAAGGCGGGCCAATCACAAGGACCGCGCGGGCCGAAGGTTGAGTATGACTGCTTTAGATAGTTCGTATCGTGTACGTTGGGGAACGAAGAAAATGACGCATATTGTATTGAATCAGGCATTACTTTGCTGAAATCCATTTTAATTTGACGACCGAATAGCCTAGTGGTTAGTGACCCTGACTATGAAGCTAGAGGTCCCAGGTTCGAATCCCGGTAGCAGGCACTTGCATGATGAATACCAATGTCTGTACCTTGTACCAGACTTGTAGATGTTAAATTTAAGTGTGTTTAACCTATCCGTTGCCGTAGTTTGGGACTAGATCAATTGGTGTAAATTTTCAATAGCTTTTTTGTCAACCGTCATGTCTGCTAACATTGCCTAGCGTATAATTAATATCTAGTAAATTCAACCACTTTGACCTAAACTAACTAACCAAAAAATAAACAATTGAAATTAACTAAACAAGTTTGTAAAAACGAAGTGAGATCTTTTTTTGCAAATTTTACTGGAAGGAATAATGTCGCCGTACCAAAGGATACTGGCCACTCAGTATGATATCTAGGTTTTTTGACCTTGGTCTTTACACTAGAATCCGGACTTTAAAGCTGCCTTAAAAATCGGTCATTTCAGTTCTATCTGGTTGGAATATTGTGGTATACCACGATGTCTCCGATCAATTTCTGAGTATAATTTATAATGTATTTTTTTTTGCTTTAGGGGGGTGTACCTTGCCTGTATCTTGTACCACGAGGACAAAGTGCTAGTGACGAGCGAGGAGTTTCTGCCTGTCATAGAGGTGGACGAGACCTATCCAACGTGCATCTACACCGACTTCCATTGGCTAATGAAGGTAAAACTATAATTTGTATACGAGTACCAACTTTAAAAGAGCTATGTTTCGTGAGAGATCCGTAGAAGAAGTAAAGTTGCCGACGTAGCTTTACAAATTGGACACCTTACCTGTGACAGTAGGCGGGGCACGTTCCCTCCGAAGCTACAGGACCGATTTGAAAAGATTCTTTCATCATCACTGATTCAGATTCTTACCATCAGAATCCATCAATATCCCTGATGAACATATATTGGCAACAGCTAGTATTTTATAATATGCTTGTATTCCAGGTTTCCTGTGCATGGGATGATGTCAAGTCTTTGCGGTCGGACATGGAGAAACATACCTCGTCCTCCATACACTTCCGACTCAAGTTGCTTACTGCGGCTGCGCAAATGCAATCCGCGCTCTGCATACAAGATCTAGGTACTACTGGTTTCTTTGTAGCAGGATTCGTTCTGACAGTCTATAAATGATTCCTATCGATTCCTGTAGTAAACTTTCAATCTATACTTATAACCCTTTCATTATCTAATGATTGCAACTGCATTAAACCTAGTTTAAAAGATGTTAGCGTACATACACATACAGAGGGACAGCAGAAATAAATATTTTTGATACGAATGCTTTGATGACAGCTGTAAACCTGCTGGGTACCACTGATGGCCACAGGCCTCCTCTCAGAAAGGGCTTGGGCATGCGGATCCAGCGCGGACTGGGAACTTTACACACCATTGAATTGCTTCGCAGGTGTTTTCCCCTTTCGTCAGGATGTTTTCGTTCACGAATTCCGAAAACTCAGTGAAGCGAGCCCGGGACTCTGTTTGAGAGGTCATAGGTCAAACCTGGGCTACCATGGCATTTTCGTTTCATATTTCAGGTCAATTGTACCACAAGCCTCTCCGGGACTCGCATGGTACGGTGGTGCTGTCGTGCGTGAACAGCGTCAAGTCGGCCAAGTCGGTGTCGGCGCTGAACTCGCGCTGGGCGCCGGTGTCGCGGCTGCGCCGGCGCGTGCTGAGCGAGGACAACACCATCGGGGAGCTGCTGATGGCCTCGGTCCATGACCAGATCGCATACCACCAGGTGCGTGGTGCTGTCGGGCGTGCAGTGGGGGGTCGAAAAAGTAGGCAGTGGTAAGGCGACGCAACGCAATTTGCTTATGCTCGCCATAGTAGTCGGGAGTGTAGACTGCGGCTGGTGCGAAGCTTCTTCACTCTGTATATGATTTAGAATTACAGATAAAAACCTGGTTGTCTGTAAAGTCGGTTTACAGACGATAATATTACGTGACTTTATGACGTTATAATGAAACATTGATGAAAACTGCTAACTCTGACGTCACGCGGAACGGGACACGAAACGTGTTACTTTATCGTGCGTGCAGCAGGTGTTCATCAATTTATAAGACGTTATCAAGTCAAAAAAGATTAAAGATACCCTGAATAATCCACCAATAAAATAATAATAAACAATAAACCGCCACGAATAGGCCGCCTATTGTAACCTTGTATTATTCTGTATAGGCACTTTTTTTCCGTTTTGGTTGTTGTATGTGATGTTCACTAAAGAGTTATTGTATTGTATTAAATAATACCACCTATCTTAAGCGGCGAGTAAAACAAGATGGGAGTCGAGTTGTTAGGACGCCACTGAAAGATCTGTAGACCCTAATTAAAGAATGGATACCTAGAGGTTCATTCAGCTCTGTTAATATTAGGTACTGATCTTTAAAACATTATTGTGATAAGGCAAGCAACAATGACCGCTGAACAATTATAAACAAACGCTATTTCAGTACTTACATATCCCTAAATACGATGATCGAAATACTAAATGATAACTCATAGCGCGATGGTTGGTATGTACCTAGCTGTTCTAAATCCGATTAATTCTCTGCAGGTATCCCGCGTGCAGTTGCCCCGAGGGCTTTACCTGGGTTACCTGAAGCTGCAGTCCTCGGTGGAGGTGGTTCGCATTGTGGCGCCCGCGCGGACGCCAAACGTTCCCCCTCACACCAGGGTTAGAGAAAACCCACATGTTTCTGCGTGAGTATCAATCGCTATTGCCCATAATAACCACGCCATCGGGACTGCCGATGCTGGCTTGAGTTTTAAGGAGAAAGTGCCTCTTGTGCCCTTAATTACCCCGGTTGTTCTGTCCACACACCAGTAGTTTGCTCAGTAGCTTGTTCTGTTTAGCTGCAGGATTAGCGAGTAAAATTGTGGTGGCTGTCCGGACTGACTCTACAGGGCAGTTCTCCGGAGTGGCATTTTTACGTGTCCGGGGCAAAAAATAATAGATTTCGTCGCTAGATAATACTGAAAAAAATCAGACATATACTTTAGGCTCAGTTCCGCTTAGAGAACTATTAAAATACTCCATAGTTATTTACACCTCTGAAGAAAAAAATATTACATTTGAAAATTGACATTCGGTGGGAGTGTCCCCTACGCAGATGAGCGGAGAAAAAAAATTATATCTTAAGATACGAATTTTATTTCCAGGTCTCAAATGGGTTCCTATATACAAAACTTGTTTATAACTCATATAATACACACAAATAAAAAATATCATTTAAATTCATTCAATTAAAACAATTTTTCGCCATGTCCGAGGGTAACGTCTGAACTCGGTGGAGTTTACGAAACGCGCCGGCATCCTAACAAAGAAACATACCAGAAATCTCGCTACGCGCGTGTAGGTAGCCTCAGATGTGCCGTGTTTGCTGGCGAGAGTGGAAGTCGATTCACAACTCAGCACCAAATTTTTCGAGGTAATATTCGTCGTTCGGTGGGTTTGGTTTCGTGTTTTGTTGAATTCGGTGAAGCAATAAATTTTTTCAGTGTTAATTCTATTGGTAGTTTGATAGTAAGTAAGTCATCTCTAGGGGTATGTGATTTCATTATTAAGTGACTTGTAAGTACTATTCCTATATTTTCTGTTATTTGGAAAAAACGTTTAATTTTGAATTCGGTGGCAATGATCTCCGTGGATTCGGTGGGGTTTTGGGCCACCGAAATCAAGAAAACTGCCACTGAAATCAAAATTTATTTTAGAAAAACGTTAAAGTATTCTTTATTTTTGCACGAATACTTATTGCACGCACATAATAAAATTAAAGAAGTATGTCTGTCCATCTCTCAGTCAAGTTTTCGCTTGTTTACGCTTTTTAAACGGTTGAATCGATTTATATGAAAATTAATATAGTATGTGCTCCAGAAAGATTAAAATATACGTTTCATCCCAGAAAAAAAAAAAAAAGTTAACGCTGACGTAGTCACAGATAAAGACAAGTCATTAAAATTACATTAAAGCTGCATTTTTTCTTAAATAATGTAAGTAAAAATCTTAGTACTATCGAAATAATTAAATTCTGTAGTATAGTTCAAGTGCTAGTAGAGATATAAAACTAATTCTCATTGCGTTTTTTAGATACAAAAATGGCAAAATTGACGAAAGAGGAAAAATTAGAAAAAAAAGCTAGCTGAGCAGGCTCGAAAAGCAAAGATAAAAAGTGATCCAGAACTCTACGAGGCATACAAAGCGAAAAATAGGGAAAGATATCCCAGACGAGATGAAAGAAATTTTACGATTATTTTTAAATACATATTCCCTTTAACCGAAGACTGATTACCATTATGAGTATCGAAGTGCCTAGATAGGACAGACGAATTATTTTCTTTTGAAGAAAAGTTGAGATTTTAATTATTCCAGCATTTTAACTGATTATTGTGGAATTTTGTTATCCTAATTCTTAAATTTCTTTGAATGTCTTTTTATTGTTTGAAACTATGGTGCAATGAGAGACTTCAAAAATCATTATTCTTTACTTATCTCTTACTTATTTAGTTACTCTGGCACATTGAAAGCTGGAGGCATTTAAGCAAGTTAAGTAAGAATGTGTTTTTTGAAACCATCCCAATTTTCGCAATTATGTAAGAATTACTGTTTTATTTTTTTAATATAATTTTTTGTAATTAAAGCGTGTTTGGTATAATTAAAATGCGTTTTATTATTATCAAGTTGATTTCAGTGGCACTGTCTTTTGAATTTTGATTTCGGTGAGTATGTTTGATTTCGGTGATTGTTTAAATTTAAATATCTTACTAACTAACAGGTTTACTAGAAGGCCTTTAGTACCAATATTTTTTAAATTTAGGCCTGTATTTAGATCTTGAGGTGATACAATAAAAAAGTCAGTAGAAAAATTTGCCACCGAAGTCACCTAAAACAGCTTGTCTCGGAGAACTGCCCTACACTGAGTCCCGCTAAATTATTCGCAATTATACCCAGCATGTACAAAACTAACTTATTTATTGAAAGGTGTCATACCGGACTGGTGTATTAAAAAATCGTTTTGGAGACGATTTTCAGGACAAAACCGAGGGCCGTTACTGTTTGCATTATCGAACGTTTTCACCATAAAACTTCTTGTTTCAGCGAGGAATGGGAATTCTTGAAGACGCAAGCCGGCCACGCGTCATCAGAAGATCAGCAAGCCATTACCGCCTTCACAGCCATCAGCAACCAGGAGAAGCCTTCCGAATCTCAAGAGATGTTCCTAGACCAGATAGCTTCCGCCTCCCGCCGCCTCTTCAAGGAAATGGACATATCTACCGAAACTGCCATCACCCACCGAATCTACGACCTCGAGGTCATAGAACTTAATAGCGATGTCAGTTTTATCATGCTGTGTCCACCCGCGGAACAAGCCTGCTCGGTTCCAGGACAAAAAGAAATACTACTCCAAAAAGGAGACCTCCTCAGTCTTCCTATCCAAGCGTTCGAGATGATACACTTGCAGACGTATCACACCAACATACTAAACAAATACTCTAAACTTAGTTGCGTGCTAGAATTAGACGTTGCTCTAGCTGCTCATTCTCACAGGGAAGCGTTCTCGTGCACCGAGCTACAAACTGCCAAAGAGCGACTATCGAAACTCGAAGAACTTCAAAATAGCTTAAACGCCATATGGAAGGCAGAGCGCTGGCTCATGGATCTGATTGGGTTCGCGAGAGACAAGGACAAAGCGATTCCTAGCTCAGGAATATTGCTCAAGTACGTCATAGATAGAATGCCGTCTCAGTCCAGCGTGGATGGATCAGATCCTGAAAGCCACGACAAGGACGGTAATCTGAAAGTAGAGTTCCTCCAAATACCTTCAAGGGATGGCAAGATTACCAAAACTTCTCCAGGAAGAGGATCGTGGCCCGGACCAGCTGGGAATGGAAATCATGCAAATTTGCACCCGGAATTCAGCAAGTCTGAACAGCAATTAAGTCTGGCCCCGCGACAAACGTCTGTTTCCACACTGAACCTCAGTAGTTCGCAGTATCTCAACGCGCAGCCGAATTACTCAAGAAAAGGCAGCGCAGACTCACAGTTTACGCAGTCGAGCGTGATGAGCAACAATTACATGAGTAGCAATTCTCAATTCGACGTGAAATCCTCAGGCTCTCATGCTAGTATCGGAAGCAACCGCCTGCCCCCATCAAGGAGCGAAGACACTCTAGTCCTCCAAAACGAAAACATAGAACCGAAACCGAGACCTAACAGTATTAACGCAAGCATGTCGACCACATCAAGTCCCCTGCTGACCGTGAAAGGCTATTACCCTGGAAGCATGATCAGCGTGCGTCCATCGAAAGGAATAACTTCAGAATCCGCTGGGAGCTTGTCAAGCGATTCCGAAAGTCAGAGTTGTCCTATAACAGCCACAATGGTTCCTTTGAAAATCCGTCCCCAAGTGAAGCATAGGGCCCCGAGCAACGTGATCGCATCAAAGAGCATGACTAATGTGAAGTCAACAGACGTTGAGTTTAGTGATACGGGGCAGGAGTTGACGAAAGGATCGTGTGTGAAGAGACAGACGCTACTGGAGGCTCAGGAAGAAGAGTATAACAATAAGATTCCTAAGACTGACGTGAGGAGCGACAGCGAGGATAGCAGCGTAAAGACAGAACGGCCGCCGGATCAACCGGGAATATTGCAGGTAAAATGCATGAAAATAGTTAAATTTGTGAAATTAATTTTGGTTTCGTAGGTAACAATAAGCTGTAATTTCATTCAGCGTTTTTGTGATGCAGAAATCTGTCTATCCATTCTTATTGGTCCTTTTCTATTCTGTGTGCAGAACTTTTGAATATTTTTGGATTTAGTGGAGTAGGAGTGTCTTTGTGATAATACTTACTGTCTTTGCAATTATTATTTGCGGATTAAAGTAGGTACAGGAGTAAAAAAACAAAGATACTGGCATAACACTCTTTATTTCTACACAGGTGTTCGCTGCCTACGACACTGGTCTAGCAGCCGGCACTTCGCTCAAACTACACGTGACTCCGCGCACCTCCGCCCGCGAGGTCATCGACCTAGTCGTCAAACAGCTCAACATGGCTGCCGTGCTCAAAGGAAAGTCCGGCCCCGTCTATGGCCCAGAGAAACTACAAGACTTCTGCCTAGTGGCTGTCATAGGAGCCAGAGAACGATGCCTCAGGGATGACTTCAGGCCGCTACAGTTGCAAAACCCATGGCGAAAAGGCAGACTCTACGTCAGACTCAAACACGATGTGTTGGCAGCCCTGCAACATTCTGCCAAACAGCCTGCGTACATTTAGTTTTGTTTTAAACTTGTTTCAACCATTGACTTTTATTTGAAAAAATAGAAATCAGTTTTATTAGTGGTAAGTTGATTTCTGGTGCCAATTATTTTCGTTGATGCTTTAATACGTTAGATAAGTAAAGTTGTGACTTTAGTGTGTTTAACAGAATGTATGGTGCTTCTCACTGTAACGGGATATATCGCTCTTTCTATCGAAATTCTCGGATTTAGCTCTAGACTGGCGTAGGATATAATGCTTCTCAGATAGCTTACCGACTTAGATCGATTTCAATCTCTTGTTGTTCTCTATTTATAACAAATCTAATTATTTAGGTCGTAGGTAGGTACAATAGCATGAGATATTTGAGTGGACATGCAAATCTGTTAGATTAGAACATTCTTGTGTATTTATTTTATTTCCAATAACAAAAATAAGTACCACAATAATAGCACAACAGTTCAAATTATTCTTCGATAGCGAATACTGTACCCACTAACTCAAAACGGGGGCCGGCAGACCTAGACGGTGATGGCGGGACGAGTTGGACACCTTCTTAAAGGACTGGACACGTACCGCAGCAGACCGAGAGCAGTGGAAGCGTTGTAGGGGGGGGGGAGGCCTTTGGTCAGCAGTGGTACACAATAGGCTCATAATAAATAAACTAATACTGTAAACTTTTAGATCGATTTTTGTAAATGCTTCAAGTGTTTGATGCGGGGCTAACTTCAAGGAAATAAAAGATATAAGTTTTGACCAGCGCGAAGTTGGCTACACATGGAAGCGAGCGGCAAACTTCATATCACGTAGGAAAACAGGGTGAAAAATATATATTTTTACAACCTACAAGTAAAAGTCATAATAATAAAGTTCGTCACGAGAACTGATTGATACATTTATTGTATAACAAATTCACAAAAATGCCATTTTTGATAGACGATAGTTTTTTTTTCTATGCTATTCGATGTTTGTGTTGATACCGTTTGAAAGGTATAACGTCCACAGTAATAAAACTAAAAATTGGCTCATGTCGGATATTTACTTACTTGTCTTGATAGTATTTATCTGTTCGTTGTAAATATTATTAGTTTTAATTGAGTAGGTTCACAATATTTTATATATCTACTTACATTAAATATACAATGTAATGTGAATAAATGAAGTTTTTATGTTTTCAAAGAGTAAATGTTGTGTTGATATGCATTACGATATTTAAGAGATATTAAATATTATGCGTGGCTTGCAAACAGCTGTAAAAAATCAAATAATATTTAAGGGTAACCGCTAATTTACAAATCTAAGACACCCAACAAATTGTATTTAGGTAATGCAAAAGTTGAATTGTGTGCCCAACGAACTATAACCAGAATTAAAACTGTATGTGATCTTTGGACTTTGAACATAGACTTTGACTTGTGACACAGTGTCGGTAGGTATTATCAAAGTGATAAGAAATAAGAAAAGTTTAATGACATTACATTTGTTTTTTACAATTTGTCCGATTTCGGATGTGCTATATATCACATTATTCTATCTTATTTTTTATATTTTTTTACAAAAAATAAGACATCGTTTTTAATCTCGGTTATTGCTAGTTGCCAGTAATTTTCTACGCCAATAATTACAATAATATCGAAAAAAATTGATTCCGGACCCACCCTAACAGTGGTTTATTCTCACGTGGTTTTTCCGGTCAATTCAATTAACGTCGTCATTATGACATTTACTGTGAAACGGTTCCACAGTGGACAGGATTCACTTTATTCGATAGTATGTTGTATGTTCCTTGTAACTTTCAACTTCCAAAGATCTAAGAGCAAGCACAAGCTATGTTCAAAGTCTAGGTACCTAAATGCTTATCTTATCATTTCCACTTTTTATCAGTTGATTCAAGTTTGTCAAGATATTTTATAAACTATATTTGTGTAGACTTACTCGCCCATAGATCTCTAACGAAGTATTCTTTAAACTAATTATTTTTATAGCCATAAATGTGTTTTATTTTCATAGAAATTTGTAGAAATATAATGGAATAAATACTCATATGAATTAGTACCTAAGTAGGTACGTTTTTTTTCAATTGGAAATGTATATTTTTGTAGTTAGCCATTATGTACATTATATGTGTAATGAAATGAATGAAAGATTGTGAAATAGTTCTAATATAAATGAATTAAATATTATCAATGATTCGAGCCATACTTAGAGGAGGATTGCAATTGTTATAATTATGAAGCCTAACTTAAATGTCTTATGAAAATTATAGTAGATTTATTTTAGATTATTATATCCACCTGTCCGCGGTGTTTTGAGCACTTAAGATCGAAAGTACCTATTCTACCAGATGAAAAGGAGACCATAATTCCGTTTTTTTTTTACTTCTAACTTTATGAAGTAAAGTCATGAATCATTTATAAATGAATCAATCTTGTCGATATATTTATTACAGTTTGTTATAATCTTCTATAAGCAAAATTACAAATTCAATGAGATCATGGCGTACCCCAAATCCAAAATTCGAATCATACCCTCCCTCTCACAATTTTAAATACCTACTGTTAGTGTGAGCGTCGTGATGGCACGATTTGAAATTTGAATTTGCAATTTGAGTGTTTAAGGCCAGTTTGTTACCGATAACCGCCGCCAGAGACGCTGACTGTTTGTTTTGCGTCCGAAATCTACACTAGAGGCTCAAATGAGGTATTCCCGATGTGAATCGAAGTTGCTAATGGAATATTTACTTGGTATAACCTGCAGAGGCGTCTTTACCTATATACCCACACGGGGGCAGTGGCCCTAGGGGGCGCCGAGCGCCGATAGCTACGGAGCCCCACTCTTACTAGGGAGCTCTTAATGGATGGACTAGTGACTAGTGTTTGCACACGGACACAACCTACATGTACTAGTGACTAGAGCGTTTGCACACGGGCGCTACATGGATGACCTAGTGACTAGAGTGTTTGCACACGGGCACTACCTACATGTACTAGTGACTAGAGCGTTTGCACACGGGCGCTACATGGATGGCCTAGTGACTAGTGTTTGCACATGGGCACTACCGCCTACTAAGTCCGCCTTTGTGCATGTATCTCAGTGTTTGTCAATTGTATTTTGTCTTGTTTATTTTGCACAATAAAGAGTTTACATACATACATACATACTACCTACATGTACTACTAGTTACTAGAGCGTTTACACACGGGCGCTACATGGGCTAGAGACGCCTCTGATAACCTGTGACTATTATGATGGGATTCTAAAATGGCGCTCGGTATAAAGCCTATCTCCATCTCGTTCATAAGATGCTCAATTATTGACGTTGTTCTATCACCAGACTAAATAAATGACTTTGATACCGATTTAAAACTGCGTCTTATACGATCTTATACGCACAGTGGACGCACACAAGCTCAAACAAACTGAGACACTTACGTCACGGTAAGACGTTCGCAGTCTTATTTATTTTGTCTGAGGTTCTAGCTTCTAGTACTTTTAGCGATTTTTTTTCAGCGAGCCCAGGTTATTATAGATATAGAATATTTACGTCCCATGGTAGAATCCTGTCTATGGCGCCGGTTATACCTGGTTTATTAGGTAATTGCTATCTTGTGTTTTTGTAGATTATTTAATATCTGTAATTATCTGTTACTTGTCTTTATCGCCGTTAACACTTCGGGTGGATGTAATCCATGTTAGATAAGTGAGTTATTGTGGTTTAACTCTGCATGAAAATACTGATAAAGAACTTATCCAGGTCCTGAGTGTACTTTAGATCTTAGTAAAGTTGGAGTATAACGTGATGCACAAAAATAAATGTAATTCAAATCTTTCCTGGCATTATTATTAAACCGTACCTCCAATTCCCGAGCTCCTAGAACGACATTCGGGTTTCATTTCAGGTATGATTGGCTGAGTATCAAACCCATAAGAGTGAGTGCGACAGCACAGACCCTAAGTTCTTTTTAAATACTATCACATTGTGCAATAATTACCTACTGACCATACTATCGAGCAATAATTAAATTCACTTCTAGACTTGTAAAACGGTATTTTATAGTACTATAGTAATTACGTCCATAAATCACGACTTTATCCCTTACGGGGTAGGCAGAGCCTAAAGTAACAAGACCTAAAGTAAAGTCTTAGTTAAAGGACGTCAATTTTGGTAAGGCAAAAGATGAGAGGTACCTGAGACCAAATAAAAAGTAAGATGGAGCCCTGCGAACAGCTAAGTGAGGCTTGTTTAAACGGGGGGGATTGTGAGGAGGAGGCGAATGGCCAGTGGAGTCCCGCAGGGGTCGGTGCTAGGACCCCTGCTGTGGAACGTGGGATTTGACTGGGCCATTCGCGGGGAGGTGCTGCCCCGGATGGCGGTCGTCTGCTATGCAGACGACACGCTAATCGCCGTCCGGGGCACCGCGTGGGAGGAGACGAGGAGGAGGGCGGAGGTGGGTGCTACCCTCATTGCCCGAAGGATCGGAGCCCTCGGGCTGAGGGTAGCACTGGCCAAGACGGAGGCACTTGTCTTCCGGGGGCCGAGGTGGAGGGTGCCGCGGGGCGCTTCGCTGCGTGTGGCTGGTGAGGTCGTGCAAGTCAAGGCCCAGATAAAGTATCTGGGCCTCACGCTAGACGGTCGATGGCGGTGGGAGGCCCACTTCTCGGACCTCATCCCCCGAGTCGTGGGCGCGGCGGGGGCATTAAGCCGCCTCCTGCCAAATTCGGGCGGCCCGGACGCCCCATGTAGGCGACTATACGCCGGCGCCCTGCGCTCTATGGCACTTTATGGGGCGCCCATTTGGGCGGGGAGCCTCTCGCGCGAGGCGAAGGCGCTGCTGCGGCGCCCGCAGCGCGTTATAAACGCGCGCATGTGCCGGGCCTACCGGACCGTAGGCTGGCAGGCGGCCGGAGTGCTGGCCGGATCTCCCCCCTGGGAGCTGGAGGCGGAGGCCCTGGCTGGGTCGTTTGAAGCCAGGGCCGAGAGGAGGGCCCGGGGCGACTCATCGCTCGCCCCGGCGGAGCTAGCGCGCGCGCGAGAAGCTGCGCGAGAAGGGGTCATGGAGCGCTGGGTGGATGCGCTGCGGGATGCCGAATTCGGCACCCGCACCATCGAAGCCATCCGCCCGGTGCTCCCAGAGTGGTGCGGGAGGGCCCACGGGTCCCTCACCTACCGACTCACACAGGTACTGTCCGGGCATGGCTGCTTCGGGCGGTACCTGAAAAGAATCGGTAGGGAGGAGACGGAGTCGTGCCACGAGTGCGGCGCGGCGGTGGACACGGCACAGCACACGCTGGAGCTGTGTCCCGCCTGGTCGGAGCAGCGCCGCACTCTGGTGGCGACTATCGGCGGCGACCTCTCACTCCCCGGCGTAGTGTACGCCATGGTCGGGAGTGAGGGGTCCTGGGAGGCCGTCGCCTCCTTCTGCGAAGAAGTGATGTCGCAGAAGGAGGAGAGGGAGCGGGAGCGCGAGAACGACCCCCTCGCGCCCCCGCTCCGGCGCAGACGAACGGGGAGGAGGCGGCGGCAGTTTGCCGCTGCCCTCCCCTAGTGGTGCCTGCTGGCGGGGGATGGGGATCCCCTGCTAGCGTGTAGAGGCCCACGAGTCTAGGGGGGGGCCAGGTATTCCCGGCCCCCCTCTCTTTGGCGCGGGAGCCCCGGCGTTTAGGCTGGGGCGGCCGGCGGGGCGTGCGTGGTGACACCATAGTTCTCCCACGGCGCCCCTCCAATGGCAGAGAGGGAATACCGGCGGTTTTTTAGTGGGTAGGCCTCCCCCGCTTCCCCCCGCTCGGGGGGGGGGCGGGGAGGAGAGTCCCACATAACTTCCGCGCCGTCCCCACGGCGCGGTCGTATGCGTAACGCATTTTTCCGCCGCAAAAAAAAAAAAAAAAAAAAAAAAAGGCTTGTTTAAACTACGCCTTAGCATGTGCGTAAAGTTATATGCACACTAGTGCAACCAAAGATACGTACACGCACAGCGGCAAGGCGTTAGTTTAAAACGGTCGCACTTTATCATTTATCTTTTAATAGGTATGGTCTGAGGAACGTTCACGATTTTCTTTTTTTTTCTTTTAGCGAACCCATCACTCCCAAAATATACATTATATAGGTAAGTGTTACCTACAGTTTCGAATCATGCTGTGTATGTATGTATTAAAATATCAGCCGCTGGTACGGTTGCAGTGTGACGGACGTAGCCAATTTAGATCAAGGACATACAGCAGCACGATCGGATCACCAATCATTATTTATACGAATATGCTTTGTGAAACACAACGGAAGTCGTTCGAACATCGTTAGTAGTACCTACACCTATACACGAAACATTTAATTCTGGCGGTCAATTAAGTAATATCATGGTAATGTCTTAAAAAACTATTAAAACTTGCCAACATTCTAACACAATTCCTTTTTTTGTGACCAAACGGACCATGCATGCCACCTCTTATTTTTCCGAGTTAGCAAGTCTTAAATTTTCCCGCTAATTTCTTACTAAGCTACCAAATTGCCAATGCTGCCATCCTACTGCTGTCATTGTAGGTCTGTGACCACAGAATAGATATAAAATTAAAACCGGTCGGCTATGATATTTAGATAATTAGTGTCATTTTTTGACGTTTGGCTGTGCAGCTAAATTCACTCCACTCGTTTCAGTAAACGAAACGGAACGGGGTTGCTGCGGGCAGATACGATAATTTGTCCCGTTTTTGTATTATCATTATCAGTTAGCTCTGCCATATAAATTTATAACTTAAAAAGATAAATTTAGTCGTCAAAGAACCAAGGTGAAACGTACAATATGAGTTTGGTTGCTAATACCGGGTGAGTAAACTTATCGAAAACATTTTGTATTGACGTTGGCGTTCCACTTTCTTTTATAGATTATTTTAATTTTTATAGTAAACTAGCGGGTCGCACGCTGTTTATAACGGGTGCTTCTCGTGGTATTGGGAAGGCTATTGCCCTCAAGGCAGCTAAAGATGGAGCTAATGTGGTGGTTGCGGCGAAGACCGCCGATCCCCATCCAAAGCTACCAGGCACTATTTACACCGCTGCTGAAGAAAGTAAGGAAGAATCTCTTATTACTATAGCCTTTTCCTCCTCTAAAAAAGTCACATACATCGAGTCCATAGTAGAGTAATTTACATACAGATGTTTCTCTGAAGTTTGCTTTTTCTGTTACTTTGGACTTTGAACTGGAACAAGACTTGTTGATACTCAGCCAAGTAATGTTTTCATGGTTGTTTATTTATGTTGATTAAGATGGAACCTGACTGGGAATTATTTTTTTTTAATTTTAAACTGTAAATTTAGTTTATTTTATGTGGTTTACTAAATGTTTCATATCATGAAATGAGAAAGTGCTACTTCCTATCAAACCAAAATTTTATTATAATATACTCAGGTCTGCCCGAAACTTTGTCTGCATAAAATAATTTTCCAGTTATCATGATGGACTATGTACAGTGAAGTGTAATAATAATAATAATATGTATCTAATCTAAGTTTAAAAAATAAGTACTAACTCTTAGACTGGCTTAATAAGGTTGGGGATATATTTTTGAGAACTTCGTATCAATACTTATTTGTGCACTTAACCATACCTATGTATTGTAATTTATATTCATGTGCCATGTTTAAAAATAAGTTTACCTTCCAACATAACTATCAAATTCTTAACCTAAACTTGAAGAAGACTTAAAAAAGATGCAATGAAACAGTTCAGTCTGTGAGCTCTTAGAACAACAATCGGGTTTTGGATAACATCCACTTTCGATGCTTTCAAGTATTAAACCTATAAGAGTAAGTGAGACAGCAAGACAAACATGAATATCATTTTAGGAGCAAACTCACAGATTATCTGCTAAATCGGAAGATTCACCTTTTCTAATTTGATTCTGAAACAAATTGTGTTTATTTCTAGTTGAAGCCATTGGAGGCAAAGCGCTGCCATGCATCGTGGATGTGAGGGACGAGAAGCAAGTTCAAAAGGCCATTGATGAAGCTGTGAAAAAAGTAATTAATCCGCAATGCCATTATCTTTCAATGAAGCTGTTATCTTTAATTTTACACAGCATTGTCGTTATAATGTTCAACATAACATTGCTTTTGAGACACTGGCCTTATTATTTCTTATAAACAGCACTTTAGTAAGTGTTCACAATGAGTTTATTGACAGGATAAAATATTGGTTGTAAACTTTAAACAGCCCCTGCTTTCAAAAAAAAATCATAATGCTAAGATTTTGGTGTAGATCTGTCTGTCTAACAAGCTTAACCACAAAGACTGCAAACTTATAGTTATTTACTTTTTTTTTAATATTAATGCCAGAAAACAGGCATGAGGTCCACCTGATGTCAAGTGATCACCGCCACTCATAGACACCTACAGTACCATTAGAACTGCTCATGCATTGCTGGCCTGTCAAAAAGTGGTACACTCGCCTTTTAAATAACTAGTGATGTCCAAATCCACTTATTAGATGCAAATAATGATAACATACTTAAATTTATTGTATTTTTTAAACAATAAACTTATTTCCAGTTCAACGGGATTGATATTCTGGTGAACAATGCGTCAGCTATCTCTCTCACGGGCACTGCTGAAACCGATATGAAGAGATATGACCTGATGCACAACATCAACACCAGGGGTACTTTCTTGGTGTAAGTGAACTTCTATAATAACACTGCCTTTGATGACCTTACGTAAAGAGAAAGATAAGATAAAAAAATATAAGAAAGGATAGCATGACAGTGACTTGAAATACCGTAAACCAGAGTCACTGATCAGCAAGGTGAGTTTAAAAGGTAGTTATAATGACAAAATCAGTAATTTTTATTTACGTTTACCGCTTCCAATTAATGTCTTCCTCCATCGCCTTTGCGTCTGCATGCCAAACATTCACCGCATATAGACAAAATCGATTTTATAGCAATTTTATAACAAACCAAGTATGTAGCCCCAGAATTATCAAAGTCACCCGTTAACGGTACCTAGAGTTACTTATAAAAATTAAATATCATCGTGAAAAAGCACAGATTCAGCATCACATCATCATAATTAATCACATACGATGGTGTGTGCCTTTCATGGATACAATAGATATTTTGTATCATTCATTATGTGTTTTTTCGTATTTTTTTAGGGACTGCGCTCATGATTTTTTATGAACGAATTTAAAAAGTGAAAGAATTATTCAGCATTTTTTGTCTTTGTACGGAAGTAACTAAAATTTTACGTGCTAAATTGTTGCCATTTTAAAAAAACTTACGTCACACTACGTAATTCGTACAGTCAAGTGTAATAATATGTATGTAGTCAAAGTTTCAAAAATAAGTACCATACGCTCTTACACCGGCGTAATAAGGTCGTGGGACATATTTTTGAGAAGTTCATATTGATACTTATTTTTGCACTTGACCGTACATAAGTCAATTCGTGTCAATTGTCCCCCGGTTTTTTATTTGTATGTACGCTTTCCTTACGGGGAGACAAAGCTTATGGTAACAAGACCCAAAGGCCATATTTAGCATGATTGTGGGCGTATAGATGGAAAGAGGAATCAAAATAGTGATGAGTTCCGCATCGCTTATAACATGATTCCTAAAATATTTGCCCATTGCCCGATGCAACTGGTACATTCTATGTTTTTTCTTTACTCCCAGACGGAAGGGATGTTATGCATTATTGTAAAAACAAAATACAAAGTAAAAAATTGTGTTTTTATTAAAGACTTCAATTATCTTTCAGGTCGAAGCTATGCCTGCCTCACCTCAAGAACAGCAATCATGCGCATATCCTCAACCTCTCGCCGCCACTCAATATGAACCCGTTCTGGTAAGAAAAAGACATATTGATAAGTAAACTAACGGTTTTCCGGGATTAAAACTGTCCTATCGCCATCGTGTTCATTTTGACAGTTCATGTATGGGCTGACAATTGGCATCAGAATCAGCTAGCTGTCACATTCATACAAGAAACGTCAAAATGAACACGATGGCGATTTAATGTAAGGTTTGATGTTGTTATCAAACCTGTTACAACAAATAACAAAACCAACCAAATACCAAATAGGAGGCGTTTCGGAAAAAGGTCAAGTCAGGAGTACCTGAAACCGACGAGCATGTATGAAGAGATTGATGTATGTGGATGAAGCGAAAGAAGTATGTCAGCATCGTGGCAAGTGGAACAAAGTAGTTTCTGCCTACTGGCCGCCAAGGGCTCTTTTACATGTCTTTTTTGAAACTACCAGCGCATTCGGAAAGACCATCATTACCAAGAAGAATGCACCGCAAGAAACTTGGCAGATAGTCATTTTTTAAACATAAAATACAGTAAAAATACTTGAATTCGACTAAAACGAAATTCATTTATAAAAGGGATGTATAAATAAGATCCCCGAGCCTTAAACTATATTAGTCTGTAGTAGATTATGTATAAAGTCTCTACTAGTATCAATGGCGTAACTATAACGTCTGGGGCCCGTGGCAAATTCGTCAGGGGCTCCTTCCTCAATATAAAGAAGTGCATCTGCGTCCCTAAACCAAGCCAGTTCGGGGCCCCGTAGAGCTAGGGCCCCCGGCATTTTGCCACCCCTGCCACCCTATAGTTACGCCACTCTAGTATATATCGACGCTGGAACGGCTAATTGACTAACAAGCCATTTTTGGGCAAATGGAGTTATATACATCGTTGAAATCAGCGAATTTTTCTGCGTCTAATGAGCCGGGTCTGGAGCCGATCTGAGCACTTTTTTGGCTTGTTAGCAATGTGAAAAAAGCTAATTTTTCAAGATCTGCTGGCCTAAAAAGCCAAAATTTTATCACAATTTTCACTAAAGTGATTTTTAGTCATTTTGGTTAACCTCCTTTGGCTTGTTAGCCTTTTCATTGATCCTGAAAAAAACATTTTGTGCACGTTAGACCTTTTTCTTAGCCTAACATTCGTTCATAATTGCACGTTAACTATTTGTCACAACTGGTGAAGGTTTGTTAGCAAATTTTTCGACAGCGAAATATCCCTTTAGTTGTTTTAAGTTAGTATAATATTTATGTATGTTTGATATTGTTTCAGGTTCTCTGTACACGTTGCGTACACGATGGCCAAATACGGCATGTCGATGTGTGTGCTCGGCATGAGCGAGGAGTTCAAGCCGTACAATATCGGCGTCAACGCTCTCTGGCCCATGACAGGTAAATATGTCACAACATCTCCTAGTTTGGGGCGCGCGTCGTACCTCCGCGTGTGGACAAGAGCTGAGGTTCGTTTTTGGATTCGTCCGAGGGGAAACGCAGTGCTTGGTCCGGTGCACCCTGGGCAACGGTTAATGATTTCCTGGCTATAAGCCCGTCAGGGGGGGGGGGGGGGGTCTTTTGACCGTGTTCTACCGTACAACGTTGGCGACATTTTAGTCACGAGAGTTTTAGATACTGTATTTATTAGTTTGACATTGATTGGCGAAATCATCGCATCGATCGATGGGGCCATATTAAAAAAAAAGATCTCCTAATTTAGTTCTAAAACTCACTTCTTACTACCTATCTTATCATTACACATAAGATCCACAAATGAGTCGAAATGTATCCGTAGGAAACTTCGATCAACAATACCTAGATTCACGGTCCCATACAAAATCAAAGCGAAAAAGTGGTCGTGTTGCTTATGCTTATAGCTATATCTGTTTTAGCTTCTTTATTAACGTAAAATAAACCTTAAGTCTAAGCAATAAAGATCCAAATAATTATAATTGTATATAATACTTACGACGTTTCGTCACAAGACGAGCGAAAGCGTTCGATAAACAAAAGCTACCTTCGTTTCAAAAAGATGTCATTCTATTTGAGGAACAGGGTAATAATGGAGTCGCAATTAAGTATATAACTCAGTTTTTTTTTTATTTGACAGATATTTACAAATACAAATATTAACATGAATTTTAATAATCCCATCTACGTTCTACTGCTGAGCACAGGCTTCCTTTAACAACGAGAGGGATTGGGCCATAGTTCCCACGCAGGCCCAGCCAGGCAACAGCCGTAGTAGCCTAGTTGTTCGACCTACCGCCTCTCAAGCAGAAAGTCGTGGTTTCAAACCAGGCCTCGCACCTCCTGAGTTGGAGTTGTTGAGTTGGAGAAAAGTACAAAAATTGTACAAAGAGACAACATAAACGTTTTACCCGATTTGACATCGTCGATTCTGTTATTGCCGCTGCTTGCACTTTCAATTGTTTGACGTGAATCTGCAATTAACGGCAATATTATAAATATTGTACGGCTTCAACTTTTCTTGAAGCTTTACGTCTTCTTTAATAAGTGATAGCTCCTCTGTTCCATCTCACTATACTTCATCCTATATTATTTTAAACATTTCTATGTAACTATACCTACAATTTGGGAATCGCCTTTTTCTGTAATCTACGCCTTTGGCTATTTCCAGTTATGTCGAATTTGTCAAAATGAATCGAATATATAGCAGATTTTTTGTAAGGCCTGTAAAGTTATTCTTCTCTTTCTCTCGCGACAATAGTTATCCATTCCGCAGAGCAAAAAGGATCACTAGAAAATCTACAAAAAAATACAATATAATTATATTGTATATTGTATAAAACGACAACTACTCCTTGAATTTCTTGTTCTAAAACCACCGATTATTGCCAAGATGGTGGGCCAACATTGGCCAAACAATAAATTATTGATTTTAAAAATGTAAACTGCAAATTTTTACGTACTTTATGAAATACTGACTTGTACTTACTTAAAGAAAGATATTCCTTCCGAAACCTTTGTGTTTCGGTGGCTGTTTTTGCAATTTTTGAACGCACATTGTGGCATTTTGACACGTCCTCACGTTGGCCGAGGTTGGCGCATACTGTCAGAAATAAGGCCACAAATTTATTTTGTGCTCTTATTTCTCGGAGCCGTTTTCAGAGCTATCACCGTGAATCTAGTTGTATTGTTGATCGAAGGTAGGAAACCCTAGATTAAGATAATATCTTATCTTATCTTATTAATATTATACAGGCGAAAGTTTGTAAGTTTGGATGTTTTTACCTCTTTCATGGCAAAACGGCTAAACCGATTTTATTGAAATTTGGTATTGTCGTAGTTACAGTCCCGGGAAAGGACATAGGATAGTTTTTACCCCGGAATTTCGTATAGTTCCCGCGGGATTGCGATAAGCGCATTCTTCGCAGACGAAGTCGCGGGCAGCAGCTAGTATTATAAATATGAATTCACTAGTCAAATTAATAATGTAAGATATAATAAACTATACATAATAGATACATACGATGATGATTTATTTTTGTATTTTTATATGTATTACGGTGTAGGTACCTGTATTGTTGTGTAGGTTTATTCTTATTATTATTATTTTAACACTTTATTTGTTTAGGTTAAGTTAAGAGTCTTTGCTCTTTTACCTTTTTAGTATTGTCTACTCTCTATACTCCAGTTTCTGTTGTCCTGTCAATCGTTCGAAGGTTAGCTGGAAGAGATCCATTTAAAGGATAAGTTCGCCTTTGTGCATCTGTTTATCCCATTACCTGTAAAATTAATGTGTTTTATGTACAATAAGGAGTTATACATACATACATACATTTATTATAGGTATAGCAACTGCCGCGATCGAGATGTTGACTGGAGACGTGTCCACCAGCCGTAAGCCCGAGATCGTCTCCGACGCTGCTTATTACATGCTTAGCCAGTAAGTGCAAGTACATATAACTACCCTCCATTATGACTTCTATACATACATACATACATACATACGCAAATCACGTCTACGAGTATATCCCTTACGGGATAGACATAGCCCGAGGTAACAAGAACTAAAAGCCACGTTTAGCATGATTGTAGGCGTGTAGGTGGAAATGGGAATCAAAATAGTGATGGGTTGCTAGCCGCAACGCTTATAACATGATTCTTAAAGAGTTTCACTAGTGGGCAGGGGAGTGTTTGATGAATCTGACCCAAGAGACATCCAATGAGGCTGGCATAGTCACACAAGTGCACTTAAGCCTCGTAAAAATATTAGATAAAAAAAAAGCGTTTTACCCATTCCCTCGATGGGTTTTTGCCATCTGCGCGGGACGAGAAGCAACTGGTACATTCTATGTTTTTCCTTTGCTCCCAGACTAGGATTTAATAAGTTGTTAAACAACATTTTAAAACCCCCCTACGCATTTGTCTAGTAATCATACGTAAATAAATAATTTTGTGCCAAAAATATCCTACATCATTTTGGAAAAGAGCTGATTCTTCAAACTGCTCGACCGATTGAAAAAATCGCATCGTAATTGCTTCATCGGCTTAAGAGCTATGATGCCAGACAGACACACACACACACACACACACACACACACACACGCACGCACGCACGCACGCACGCACACACACACACTTCCATTGTCATATGTTATACATTTGTGTATACCAAATTTGAACGCAACCCAACCATGTTGTTTAGGTATGTGTTACGATGCAGGGCCACTGCCTATGACAGATTTCCGTCACAATAGGCTTCTGACTATAATCCAATACTGAAGTGTAGGATTAATAATAAACACCTTTTTTTTCAGAGACCCCAAATCCTACACAGGTAACTTTGCTATCGACGAGGACGTGGTGAAGAAGGCCGGTGTCAAAGACCTGACGCCTTACGCCTGCGACCCGAGTGAGTACTTTATGACGTCATCGTCTCATTACCACCATCTTTGTTCACGGTCATGTTCTTTAATTTGAGACCGACACTGTCATCCTGTGTGATAAATTAAAAAGGGTCCTAAAATAAGGAACTTGTTCGTAGCAGGGTTGATAAAAATCGTGATTTTTTTAAAGAAGAAACATAAATAATCATATTAATTTGATTTGATCGGTTTTTTTTTTTACTTTCTTATATTTTTTTAAAATTTAATAGACAATTAAGTTATTCATTGAAACGAAATCGTATTATGATCGAAATAAACCCACACAACATCTTTTTTTCTTCCAGACACCTTGTTGTATTCACTCTTTCACTAGTCAATTACGAATGACCGGAAATCATATCAACCCTGGTTCGTACTTTTTAAGATCCTTGTACAGACACCCGCGAATATAAGATCCGGCAAAGCGCTGTAACATCTGATATGCTCGTAGACGAATTTATCAAGTTTTTTTTTTGTTGTCTTATGTGTTGCAGTGGCGTGGCGTCCTTAGAATTCGATGCCCACCGGCTTGCCTATTTTAAGGCAGTTGGGCACTTTTATTGTGCAGAATTAGAGGATAAGGCTAGTTAAATTCCCTTTGGCTTGCCTTCTGATATACTCGACGTCACGCCACTGATGTGTTGTTTAATCATTTTGTGAGCGAGTAATTTTAAATAAACGTAGCACGATGCATGGTGCTACAAACTCGTATTACTTACTCGCTGTACTTGCAAAGATCTTCCTTTCATTATTTTATTAGCCAGGAAATGCGGAACATGGTGATGCGGTGTAGGTTGACGATTCTTGTATATTATATGTGGAGCCGAATATCCTTTATACTGGAGGTTCTTAGAGCCGATTTTGGGCCAAACCTTGCACTTTTTCAACCAAGGAAGCCACTTCGCCCAGGGGTACCTATAGGTAAACTGAGTCGATTCTGACCTGGAGCCACGAGGAGCCATCGTGCAGGGGGGCGTGGGAGGGGGGGGGAAGTGTGGCTCCGCCGCGCTCCACTCTAAGCTCAATATCTTCGTTAATAAAGTAACTGCATCGTGTTTGGTATCATTTTCGGATAATTTAAGGATGCTGAATTCATTTTTGATATGATAATCATACCTTCTCATATAAAAAAAACGAGATTTTTGAAAAAATATGAAAATATGGATTCTTATTTTTTTCAAAAACCTTGTATAATACAAAAACTGCCAGTTAAAACTCTATAAAAAAAAAATATGGATAGCCTGTTTATTCAGGATTATAAAAATATATACTTTATTGGTATTATGGTATACAAAATACTTATAAAAAAAATATTTATCGCCGCGCGGCAGACAGATTTGCTAGAGGCACTTTTCGTTCTGAGCTTGTTATTTGCAAAAGTTAGGCAAATACATCAACTTATATCTAATTATTAGAAAAAATTAAGACGCTGGCTTTATTTCTAGTAAATAAATAGTAATTTTTCATACAAAAATTTTTTTTTTTGCAAAAAATAAATTAAACTCGTCTATATTTTTTGACTAAATCCTTATGAAATACAAAACGTAACGGTGTATAGACTTAAAAAAAATACTATAAAATAGCCTACTCATTCACAAGTTCAAAAATATATACTTTAATGTTATTATTATCTAACAAAAACTTATAAGAAAATATTTATTGCCGCGCGACAAACATGTGCAAGAGTACTTTGCGCTCTGAACTTGATAATTGCTTACATTGAAAATGAAATTAATACTTTAGAAAGGGTAAAAAGGATTTCTTTGAATAAATACGTCAATTTGGCCAAAAAATATCGGTAAATAAATAAACATTCAGTTCAGTAATGTACTTCATACCTTATAAAAAAATGGAATTTGTTTACTAAAGAAATGATAATAAGCAAATAGTAGGTAGTAACAAATGCCAAATTAAAAAGAACATATTTATTTTATTGCTTTTGAAATCTCAGAAATTTCCTCCGCAGCCACAGAGTTCCGTGCATTAGGTAGTTCTTGCGTGGGTGTTAAATTTTTGTCCATACACGACCACCCTTATACACTGCCTGTTTTAGATGTTGAAGTAATACGTCTTTAGTTGGGGTCATGTTCTCCAGTTGCCTAGTTTTTTTTGTAAAGAGAAACTTCTACACTCATTTACGGATTCACACGTCCCAGACCTAAAATCGTAAAGCGAAAATTAAATTAAGTATCTATATAAATACAAATGGAACTTGCAACTTTAAAGTCAGAAACTATTCTTCATAATTTACACTTACTTGTCGTACATAAAGACTAAAAAGGTATCTAAAACGGACTGTGCTCTCTCTAGATCGCCTTGTATACCTTATCGTATTGTTATCGTAGTCCTGCTGTCGCATCTGGATATACACTCCAAGCATCGAAGGCACTCTTTTTTTTCCTTTTCCTCCGAAAAACAAAACAGTGTCACACCCAGTAAGTGCATGAAACAGAGACAGTACTTGCGCCCTTTGTGCCCCTGAAAACAAACTAGAAAAGCATTTACGCATAATACCTACTGTAATCAAGACGATATCCTATATTTCATATACGATAGAACTTTTATGCGCTTACCCAATGAATTTGCAATAGCATGACATGAAAGGAACTGGTGATTTTTTCCAGTTCCAATATGCACCCATAATTCGGCTAATTGTGGCAATTGTGACACACATGCTAGTCACCAGGCCGAATTTACCGACGGTAAACACTTCTTTGTGACAGATGAATGTGACAGTCCTCACCAACAGCAAATACGACCAGGATTTGTCGCCATGTAACCACGAAGAAGCTGACACTCGCATGATGGTTCATGTTGCTGATACTGTAGCTCAGAGATATACTTAGATAATTATACGTGCGGTTGATACCGATGTTGTTGTGCTTGCCGTAGCATGTGGTGACACTGGTGTATATTCAGATGCGACAGCAGGACTACGATACAAGGTATACAAGGCGATCTAGAGAGAGCACAGTCCGTTTTAGATACCTTTTTAGTCTTTATATACGACAACAAGTAAGTCTAAATTATGAAGAATATTTTCTGGCTTTAAAGTTGCAAGTTCCATTTGTATTTATATAGATACTTAATTTAATTTTCACTTTACAATTTTAGGTCTGGGACGTATGAATCCGTAAATTAGTGTAGAAAGTTTCTCTTTACAAAAAAAGATAGGCAGTTGGAGAACATGCCCCGAACTAAAGACGCATTATTTCAACACTTTAAACGGGCAGTGTATCAGGGTGGTCATGTATGGAGCTAAATTTCAACACCCATGCCAGAACTACCAAGTCCTGCTGACTTGGGTTGGACTAGAGCAGCCTATTTGGACAACTTTGCTGGCTGCAGCAACGGCTTGTTTAGAATGAATTAAATGCAGATGCAAGCAGAGGTGTGCAGGAAGGTGCATCTGCTTATAACTCAAATTAAAATGCACGGAACTCTGTGGCTGCGGAGGAAATTGCTGAGGTTTTAAATGCAATAAAATAACTATGTTCTTTTTAATTTGGCATTTGTTACTACCTACTATTTGCTTATTATCATTTCTTTAGTAAACAAATTCCATTTTTTTATAAGGTATGAATTACATTACTGAACTGAATGTTTATTTATTTACCGATATTTTTTGGCCAAATTGACGTATTTATTCAAAGAAATCCTTTTTACCCTTTCTAAAGTATTAAATTCATTTTCAATGTAAGCAATTATCAATTTCAGAGCGCAAAGTACTCCTGCACATGTTTGTCGCGCGGCAATAAATATTTTCTTATAAGTTTTTGGTAGATAATAATAACATTAAAGTATATATTTTTGAACTTGTGAATGAGTAGGCTATTTTATAGTATTTTTTTAAAGTGTATACACCGTTACGTTTTGTATTTCATAAGGATTTAGTCAAAAAATATAGACGAGTTTAATTTATTTTTTGCAAAAAAAAATTTTTTTGTATGAAAAATTACTATTTATTTACTAGAAATAAAGCCAGCATCTTAATTTTTTCTAATAATTAGATATAAGTTGATGTATTTGCCTAACTTTTGCAAATAACAAGCTCAGAACGAAAAGTGCCTCTAGCAAATCTGTCTGCCGCGCGGCGATAAATATTTTTTTAAAAGTATTTTGTATACCATAATACCAATAAAGTATATATTTTTATAATCCTGAATAAACAGGCTATCCATACTTATTTTTTTCATAGAGTTTTAACTAGCAGTTTTTGTATTATACAAGGTTTTTGAAAAAAATAAGAATCCATATTTTCATATTTTTTCAAAAATCTCGTTTTTTTTATATGAGAAGGTATAATTATCATATCAAAAATGAATTCAGCATCCTTAAGTTATCCGAAAATGATACCAAACACGATGCAGTTACTTTATTAACGAAGATATTGAGCTTAGAGTGGAGCGCGGCGGAGCCACACTTCCCCCCCCTCCCACGCCCCCCTGCACGATGGCTCCTCGTGGCTCCAGGTCAGAATCGACTCAGTTTACCTATAGGTACCCCTGGGCGAAGTGGCTTCCTTGGTTGAAAAAGTGCACGGTCCAACCTCTAAGGACCTCCAGTATTATATTTCTGTCCTAAAGTAACTTTCTTCGAATGATCATTTCGTATGATTTTTCTCCATCTGAAACTGAAAATACTTTAGTATTTATTTATTCTCACAATGTGTGAATAATGAATGATCTGCCGTCGGGTAAATTCGGAAAACACCAGTGGTTCACGAAGTGTCAATGAAATAGTAAGATTTATTATGTATGAATGTAGCCTATGCTATTTCAGAGATGGTATCTATATATCAAATTCATCCAGCTGTTTTAGCGCAAAAGAGTAACAAACATGTTCAGAAGCTTGCACTTATATTAGAATTTATAAAGTCAAATGTCAAAGTAAACGTGTTTTATAATAATGGTTCTAAATACGTCAATCATTTGACTTGACTCGATGATCAATTGACTGTCGCTTCGTGAGCAGTGGTTTTCGTGTTTGCCCCATATCAAATCATTGTTCGCCACATTACATCACATCGAATATGCCCCATTATGCGTACATAATACGAAGCCGTATAAGCAGTAGGTAACAGCGTCCGTTCTTACCCCAGAGAACGCCAATAATCTGATCATCGACGGTTTCCTATACGACCCACGGGCGATGGCACATCACACTTTAATGAAGGCCAACGCTTCTGTGCGCCGGTATCATACCTCTGCGGTTAACTACGACAAGGTTCGTGTCGTTCTAGGACATTGGTTCTGAACTTGGGGGTAATTATAGTCAAAGGGGTAAAATCGTCCCTGTTTAGAGCGAGATATTACCAAACTGCAAGGCCAGGACAAGAGCGCGCGCGAGATAGACTACTTCTTCTTACTCTTTTTCTTACGGGTAGTCTTTCTCGCGCGCGACATAGCTCTCGCGCGCCCTCGTGCTAGCCGTGTGCAATAAAAATAGGATAGAAACTATAGAACGACTGCTTAAATTAGTCATCGTCCGCGCAGGTACAGGGGCGCGGGGGTAGGACGACAAAGGGGACCGAGAGAGGTGCGGGCGGGTAGTGCGCCTGCCGTCCGCACCTCTCTCGATCCCCTTTGTTGCCTACACCGCGGCCCATAACCGCGCGAACGCAGACTTATTTAAGCGGCTGGTCTGTAACAGTTATTCCGTACAGTTACGTAACATTTTCTATGAAATGACATATCTTTTAATCAGCTCACTGCATTTTAGTAATACACTGCACTGATTTTAAAAGGTAATTTTCGCGTGGAGTTAAAAAAAGTAAGGAACCAATGTGCAAGGACATGGCCCGTAGTTAGGTACCTAAGTTAGATAATGTGCGCCGGCTTTGCAGAGCGGCATTATGGACACACAAAACGAAGACACCAATAGATTGTAATTTTTTTTTTTTTTAATTTATATCGAATAGTGTTTCGAGTTATCGATTTTTCACGTAGATGTATCAAGTTTAATATACTATTATGATTGTCATAACCGCCTATTATTTTCCGAATATTTATGTTACAATATATTTGTTGGGTCTATCTGTGATTGGTATCGGACTTGTTTTGTGTTTCTGTTGTGTTGTGACGCTAGGATGTCGCACAGCCTTTAGGCCTTATATTTGTTGTTAGTGAATACCTACACTACTACTACGTTAATAAAGAGTTATACATACATACTACTTTTGTTGATACATAGAACTTTTTTAAACGTGTTGTTCGATATGTATGGCCGTATGTTACGAAATTTCTGTACGTTATTACTTTCGTTCACTGCGCAATTTATTTTCATAATATACCTACTCATATTTGAATTAATCTTCACGGTGCTTTTCAATCATGTTTGCTATGTTATATTATACCTCGTTCGTCTATCATTAAATTATTTTAATTGTTTGTAATGGGTAATGTTTGTGGCGTCTATCAAATGTAAAAAAGGGAGCAAAATTTTGAAATTGGAAATATCTATTTGGTTGCAGGTAATATAGATAATCTGTTACCCGATTTCTTTTTGGACGTCCCTGGGTCACCTTCCTGCCAGGCCGCGAAGAAGGTGTGAAAATATTCCAAATTTAAAAAAACTTATTACAGACAATAAATAATTATGTTTTATTCTTAACTTTATTCCCTAACCTCTGTTGTCTGTTGGGTTTTTATTTTTATCATAACCATATATCGTATTATACGGCCTTACATAATTATACTTAAATCACTTTAGTAACAAGAATACCTATACAAATATTACTAGAGCAGTTCTAAGTATGAAAAGTTTGGTTAACTCCCAAATTAATACGCCCCGAGTTTATTGAGGATAATAGAGAGCAGAAAACGGATTAAAAAGTAGCTAAAAATATATTCAAAATAGTTGCAATGTTCAACCACTCTGCGTCAAAAATGTGACGGTTACGGAGAAACTTCTTCTCTTTATTTCCCCTATTTCTACATTTTATAGTAAAATGGCCTTTTATAAATTTGACATTCAAAATGTATGTATTCACTAACTGCGATTTGTACCGTTTTTAAAATGACCCGAAAATCTAAGCAAACGACCATAGTATTTTACGAATTTAATTAACTACAATCTGCTCATCTAGAAAATAGGTTGGCAACTAACAAAAGTCATTTTAATCCCGATATAAAATGCGACCAATATAGATAAAAAATATGTGATAAAAACAAGCATTACATGTTTAATAATGCCTCTCGCAATTTTTTGATAAATGTCTTAACGATAAAATATCAATGACACTGGCTTAGTATAATCTATAAAAAAAAGTTTTATCAAGAAGTTTTGCGAAGGATGACTCGGAATGAAGCTAGAGATACTTGTACGTGAAACGTTAGTACTTATACGATAAGTAGATTAGTTAGACGCAAATTGCCATCTACAAAAAAATACACAAATGTAAGTCGAATGTTGTGAACGTGAGCTGTAGACGTGTAACTCTAGCTTTTTATCGAATTTAGTTTTGTAAAACCTTGGCCACATCTGTGCTAATCTTAGTGAAATAAAAAAACGAGTCATTTGTATAATATAAATCGAGTTTACCCACATAATAAGACAACTGTGAGACTGACGTGATAGTGAATCAAGCCGATCAGGGGCCCGATTTTTGAAAGCTCATGTGTGAAAATACCACTTTCGAGTGCTATTTTCACACATGTGCTTTCAAAAATCGGGCCCCTTTATATGAGACGAGTATAGATCGAGATAAATACAAGTGAGTTATCTGTTTATATCACTGTCAGTCTCACAGCAGATAACGTTAAAATCGTATGTTTAACTCACATACAACTAGTTCTCGGTCGATTAATGTACATTTTCGGAATGCATGACCAGAAAGCCTACGTCTCTTTCTAGAATGAACAGTAAGAAAAAGATGGGCAGTCTATCTCGCTTGCACTTGGCATAGACGGCCAGGCATTTCGTGTACTGTATGAGGAATTATCAGGCCGTACATTCAATAGGTCATCCATTCCAGATAGTACATTTTAAGGCCGTCCATTGGTCGCACCCTTAGTGTTAACCAATGGGGCTACTCAGAAAATTGATTTCCAAGTTCCTATTCCTCTCGCTCTAAAATTAATGAGTCATAGGTAGGTATTAGTGTGAGCGAGGCGGCGCTATGTGATCCTTGAAAATCGAACTTCGGAGTAAAGACTAGTTCAATTTCTAAACGACACTTGAAATTTAGAACATAGAATACCAATAAAAAAATCTGAAAAGTAAAGTTATGGCCGGGATCGAATCCGGATCCTCGTCATTCCGTGATGCGTGATATACCCCTACACTACCCATAGCAGGGTAGTTTTTTCCTGTTCTAATTTTCAGTGTCGTTTAGAAATTAAAGTAAATTCTTGATTCATTTGATAATATAGACTAATGTTCGGGTGCTTTGTGTTGATAAAGCCAGTGTTAGCAGTTGATTGATGTGTCATTGTTATTCTAGAAGGGTGAGCCCGAGGGTCAGATCCCCACGTTGTTCGCGGCCATTGGCAAGAGTCTGTCGCCCGAGTTGGTGAAGAAGACCCAGGCCGTTTACCAGTTCAACGTATCAGGTATGTGACAAGCCTGGGTTAGACTTGTAATAAAAATCTTGCGAAGTTCATTACATTGCCAAGCCGTGATGCGAACGGGTTAGAAGTCACGTTTAGCATGATTGCGGGCGGATAGGTGGAAAGGGGAATCAATATAGTTATGAGTTGTTAGCCGCATCGCCTATAACATGATTCCAGATATTTTCGCCCATTCCCTCGATGGGCGTTTACCGTCTGCGCGGGAAGAGAAGCAACTGGAAATATATTATATTATTTTTCTTTACTCCCTGACCAGCGTGGAAGCGTAAGATACGGAAACCTAAAGCCCAGTTTACATTATGCAAGTAATTTCTCGCAACTAGCTTTACATTGCGCGGCCGATGAGCTAATGCTTTATATGACCAATAATCAAACACCGCAGTGTAACACTAGTTGCGCGAAATTACTTGCATAATGTAACATATATACATACATAAATCACGTCTTTATCCCTTACGGGGTAGACAGAGCCTAAGGTAACAGGTACGTACAGGCCACATTTAGCAAGATTGTGGGCGTATAGGTGGAAAATGGAATCAATATAGTGATGGGTTGCTAGCCTGATCGCCTATAAGTGATTCCTATGATTTTCGCCCATTCCCTCGATGGGTTTTTACCATCTGCGCGGGTAGAGAAGCAACTGGTACATTCTATGTTTTTTCTTTGCTCCCAGACCAGCATGGATGTAAACGGGGCTTAAATTGTATATTTGCAGGTAAAGAAGAGGGCGTGTGGCACATAGACCTGAAGAATGGCGACGGCGCGTGCGGCCAGGGCGAGCCCAAGAACCCCCCGGACGCGACTCTCACCATGGACGGGAAGAACTTCGCAGACATGTTCGCTGGTAACTATCACTATAATAAACAAAAAACAAAGAACGATCACGTACCTTGCTTGCAACTTCATATGTGACACAGCTACGTGCAGACACTAGAGCAGTGGTTCTTAACCTTTCAGACATGAGGGACCATTTGACAAAAAAGTTGTCTTGCCAAGGACCACCTTCGATCGGCCTCACGTTTTCATTGAAATCTTGGGAATGAGCTTTTTTTTTTTTTACCTCATCCATCCTTGAAAATTACATTGTCATCCCTAAAAGTTCCATTTTAATTTAAATCTTGGGGAACGACCTTTTTTTTTTTACCTCATCCATTTCGGAACCAAACGGCAACGCTGTTGCACATTGGCCCCGCGGACCACTTAGGATGCTTCCAGGGACCACCAGTGGTCCGCGGACCACCGGTTAAGAACCACTGCATTAGACCGACCGCTTAAATGAATGCTCGCGCGGGGTAGGACGACCGCGGGGAGCTCTGTCGGTGCGGGCGGGTAGTGCGCCTGCCGCCCGCACAGCTCCCACCCCGCGGTCGTCCCACCTCGCGCTTCTGCACCGCAAGGGCGAGGTTTAAGCGGTCGGTCTATAGGTACCTTGCTGCTCCACAACTTCATGTGTGTGCGTGCGTGTGTGTGTGTGGGTCGCACAGGTGACGCATGTACAAAGTATCTCAGATTTATTTGGAAATATTTCAGCAAACACCGGGAGACAAAATTGTGATGGGTTGCTAGCCGCATCGCCTATACCATGATTCCTAAGATATTCGCCCACTCCCATTCCATTATATCTGAATCTAAAACTACGATAAAACGTTTGTACGGGAGTATTCCATCACACTAACCGAAGCACCTCTGAAATATTCTAAAATAAATAAATAAAATATGGATAACTTTAACTCCGCGATATAGTGAGGTCAAATCATGCAAAACAGTCGAGCTCCCGTCGGATCCTACTCCTGCAGTCAATGTTTGAGAAACGACAGCACAAAACGAAAATCCAAGGAAAAACATCTGAAATGACAAAGAGAACCACCAACACAGAATATTCCTGACACGTGTTTCACCTCTCCCAGAGGCACGTTTATACATGTCTATATAAATATAATAATAACAGACGTAACGCGACCGTGTTTAAAAGAGTAGCAGAGTGCCTTTCTCAATTTCATTCTATCTTGCCAAAACAAAAGAGACGTTCGTTCCACCTTCTCGTTATTATTAGTATTAAGTCTGTCTTCTATTTTTCAAGGCAAGCTGAAGCCAGCGACAGCATTCATGATGGGCAAGCTGAAAATCAAGGGTGACCTCCAAAAGGCGATGAAACTCGAGAAAATGATGAAGTCACTGCAGAAGAAGTAACTTCATTGAATTAACATGTTCACAGTCCGGTGTACCGTATATGATACCAGAAACGAATTCTATGCAAAAACTGTGGGCTTTTACCTAACTCGCTCGCAATCGCCATCGTGCTCATTTTGACAGTTCTTGTATGAATGTGACAGCTAGCTGATTTCGATGCCAATTGTCAGCCCATACGTGAACTGTCAAAATGAACACGATGGCGATTGCGAGCGAGTTAGGTAATACGCCTACTGATCGGGATATTTTATAGGCGGATTGTCGATGCGATAGAAATATTTGTGACTGCGAACTTGTTAGTTTTGCCATCTGAAAACAGTGCAATAGATACCCGACTATAGTAAAGTAAGAAGCTATATTGGATATTTTTCTAAGAATATTGTTAAACGCTAAGAACAGTAATATAATTGATATCTTTAAAAAAAACGGCTAATTCGAGCATAATCTCTAATATTATAAATGCGAAAGTAACTCTGTCTGTTACGCTTTCACGCCTAAAACACTGAACTGATTTTAATGAAGTTTGGTATAGAGGTAGTTTGAGTCCCGGGGAAGGACATATAGTTCCCGCGGGATAGCGACAAGCGAATTCTGCGCAGACGCAGTCGCGGGCAGCAGGCTAGTATGCTATTGAAACGAGTCAATGAAGTCAGTATGCAGCGTATTGCAGAACTCAAACAAAGGATAGACTGTTTTTCGTGTTTTATGATGCGATGTATATTTTTAGATGGTATTTTGTCACTTGTATATGTCTGCAAATTATGTACATAATGAGAGTCTTCGTTTAATTATGCATATACTGTAGTGCCTTGTTTTATCTTGACATAATGTCACTGCCAAATTGTGGCGCAAGAAGGTATTGGAATATTGTTTACACTGAGCGATGGAATTATATGAATAAAGGTATTGTTGTAATTTTTTTTATAATTATTGGCCCAGTAGCCGGTAGAATTTCAATCGTTTTTTATCCGAAAATTTAACATTTTTGTACGAAACAGTCAGATGACGAATGAATTGGAAGTTTTTGTTAATTATTTTTATTGATAAGTAGAATAACTCATAAGAAAAAGGTTTAATAAAGCAGCGACCACATCGCTGCGTATACGCAGTGACGTCGCATGCGTCACGTTCTCACCGTTTCTTCATACGTTTTGTTGCGTAAACGCACCGTCAACGTTATACGCACTGGTGTGGCCGGACCTTAATGCTATCATATTTTACATTATCTTGTATCGTAAATGGATATTCGAACAAAACTGAACCTTGAAGTGCCTACAGTAAGTAAAGTTTACTTCGTAAGATTAGCGATTTTGAGATAAGTACGAGATTTTTTTTAAAGTAGTGAATGTTCTTGCTGTGTATCTATAATTTACTAGATTAATCCTTAGTTGGGATAACTTGACGACTCTCTCTTCCACAGCTCTGGTCATAGAAAGATAGTCTCCGCATACGTAGTATTTCACTTCCCACTGCGAATTAGGTGACCAATTGACATCAGGTAGAGGATTACCGTTCACTTGACAAGTTAGTGTATTGTTTGTGACGTTTGAGTTGACACACTGACACTTTCTGTGGGGTGCACAGTATCTATGGTATCTGATTGGAAGGCAATAATTAGCGTCCCGTATTTCCTGGCCTGGAGAAACCGACCAGATATTTGGCAGCCAAAGCGTATTTCATGTACGGTCAAGTGCAAAAATAAGTATCGATAGGAACTACTAAAAAATATGTCCCACGACCTTATTACGCTGGTGTAAGAGCGTATGGTACCTACTTATTTTTGAAACTTTATCTACATACATATTAATACACTTGACTGTACAATGTACGCGGAATATAGGGTTGGGATTTCCAGGCCGGTATTTCCATGGTCGGGAATTAAACATGCCCATCTGGTTGACAAACGAAATCGGTAGCGTTAATATATTTCCATTCTTTCCCGTACAGGTTCGCTGGTTCTGCGCAAGTTAAATTTGAAAATTCTGAAAAGATTTTACTCTCCGCCCAGTTTCTAAGCGGTCGTAATTTACAATCACAACGCCAAGGGTTATCATGTAGTACCAAAATAGATAGACTTGGCACATTTAGAGTCTCGACGCTTAAATACTCCAGTCTGTTGTCGGCAAGCTCAATAATGTGCAATCGAGGCACGTCCTTAAAAGTATTAACGCTAATTTGAACGATTTTATTGTTTCTCAAATCAACTCTATGTAAGTGAGGCAAATTATAAAAAAGATTATCTTCTAGCTTCTCTAGCAGGTTACCATTGAGGGCTATCCGTCTGATGTTAGGCAATCCTTGAAATGTATTGGAATGCAGCGTTGTCAAGGAATTATGTGACAGATCGAGTAGTACCAGTATTTCCAAACCACTAAATCCATTGTCATGTATCGTAGTCAAATTACACTCTGTCAGTATTAATGCCTGCAAGTTAACAAGTCCTGCTTTTCGGAAAGCATTTGTCGAGATTTCCATCAGATTGTTTCTTGTCAGGTTTAGGGATTGTATCTCTGGGCTCAGGCTGGGTATGTCTGAAAGGCCAGCGTAGGAGCAATTGGCAGATTTCTTGCCTCCTGCCCATTTGCAGAAGCACTGATTGGAGACCATCCAAGAGGTTGAAGCGGCGGCGTTCGCTACCACGCTTAAAAATAATACCTTCTTAAGCAACTCCATATTGGTTCCTGTAACGAAAAGGGGTATTTATGTTTCAAACTTCAGTGATTTTCAATAACGACCGAAAATTATAAATTACATGATTAAGTCCTGGGTGGTGTTAGTTCAAGGGCCTATGCAAAAATGCAGCTTGAGTTCAAGGATCTGGTGAGGGCGTTGCGCGTAAATAAATCATTTTTTTAAATACTTGGACACAGTGAGAACATTATCAGGCAGAACAATCTATCATTCAAAGTAAATTTAGTTGTTTGTTATCTGTTGTTTTGAATGGGTGAGGTTGTGGTCTGATGGCTTAATCTCTGTTTATGTGTATTAAATTGCATCATTTTAATATTCCACAGCAAAACAAAATGATTCAGAATGAACAAGCTAAAGATATGACTTCAATCAGTGTTAATATTTTATCTAAGCACAATTTAAAAAAAGGGTTGTTCAATTTAATCGTTATTTTACCCGGCTGTGTAAAAGGAAGGTAATGTTCTTATCTACCTATATACTGTTTGCATGTATGTATGTTTGTTTCTTAGTGACACTTTTAAGGCGATTTGTTTGTAATTTAGTGAGTGTCAATAACTTGAGAGGTGTGACACCAATTGAAATTATTATAAGTACGTGAAGTCGAGTGTGAAATGATCATTGAATAGCTAGTCTTGGATATAAATATAATTTCCCTAAAGGTTTCTTTTTAAACGATTCTGAATCACTATTCGAGTGAGGACCAAAAAGTTACACACCGTTAAAGTTGCGTTAAAATTTCCACTAACTTTTTCCATTGTGACACGATAATTAATCATACATTTGAATGGATAACTTTCGTGTCACAGTGGAAAAAGTTAGTGGAAATTTTAACGCAACTTTAACGGTGTGTAACTGTTTGATCCTCACCCATTTAAGCTTTAATTTATTACGTTTTACATACACTTATAGAAAGCCACATTATTTGCGAGTGACATAGTATTATTTTGATCCCGAAAAATCGCATTGTTCTCGCGCGATATCGATAAACGAATTCTCCGCAGACGGAGTCGCGGGCAAAAGCTAGTAAATTATAAGCGTCAAAAACTCGCCGATATTAATCATATTTTTATTTATTGAATTTTTAAATGATTTGATTATCGTAAGGTCGGGTTACTTTGGTCCTGGAGGGTCTTTGGTCTGTGGCATTAAAGAACTGGATCTGTTTTATTATTCCGTTGTAGCTGCCACTCAGATTTTTATGTTTTTTGTCCAACCTTTCAGCAACAAGTGTTAATTTATTTAAATTTCGACTTACGTTTCGACTTATTTGTCCGCGCGTAGCTGACTCTCGTGCCTGTCTGCGCACTTTCGGAAGCCGTCTAACGAAGAATGACATGACATGAGCTTTGGGTACATGACAAAAATTTAACATACTTACACAAATAAATTACGTCTTTATTCCTTACGGGTTAGACCGAGCCTAAGGTAACAAGACCTAAAAGGCTACGTTTCGCATGATCGTAGGCGTATAGGCGAAAAGGGGAATCACAATAGTGATGGTTTGCTAGTCTTATAGCCTATAACATGATACCTCAGATTTTCGCCTTTTCCCTCGATAGGCTTTTACCATCTGCGCGGGAAGAGAAGCAACCTGGTGCATTCTATGTTTTTTCTTTACTCCCAGACCAGCGTGGAAGAACCAACCATGAAAGTTTAACTATAAGTACCTAAGCAAACCAACCTGACACCAGTGGGCGACATGTACGGTCAGCATCAGAATCTGATAAACTGTCGAAGAGCTTAAAATGATCTACACTCGACGCCAAGGTAATAAAGATGGTGTAGATCATTTTGAGTTCTTCGACTGTTCGTAAACTTCTGATGCTGACCCTATGACTTAATTTGATCTTTAATGTGGACCTCTGCTAAGTAACGCCTGATTCAATCTAAAGCCTACTTAAGTAGGTAAGTAGTACTCATATAACCTTCGCTTGACTTACCTACCAAAAAGTGCAATAATACTTGCGTACCATGAATTTTATCAGTTTTTTTAATATTGTGCGCGCACTTGAAGAAATTGGCTGTATGATCCACATGAGGGCGCACGATCGGAGATGAAGCAATCGCCGTACCAGGAATCGGTCAAGAGGGTTATTGTGTACCAAGAAATCGACTCGGCCATCTAAATGACACTACTAAAGATCAATTTCACTAAGTACCTACATACATAAATCACGTCTTTATCCTTTACGGGGTAGACTAAGGTTACAAGATCTAAGGCCCACATCTAGCGTTATTGTGGGCATATAGGGGAAAGGGGAATCAGAATAGTGATGGGTTTCTAACTGCATCGCCTTTAATATAAACAAATAAATAACTACTTACGTAAAGTACCTACCTAACTAGGTGGGCGTACCTACCTACTCGTAGAAACCATAGTATACTTAGGGCCGATTGTTAATTATTCTACTCGATATTGGGTTCTTATTTCGTAAGCATTGGAACGTATTCTTACGTCAGACATCTCAAGAGATTCGATAACCTTGTTATCAGAATTGAAATTCTCCCGCTATTCGATCGACCTTGAGGGTAACATAGGTTATGTTGCTCTATTCAGTGAACTGACAGCTGCGACATCTAACGCAACGGCAGTTATTACTCTAAAATTAAAATAAATATCTTCTTTACGAAATGTTTTCCATCGACGCCCCTGTGGAAGTGCAAGATTCCGAATACTGCAATTATCGGTCTCCATTGAGCACTAGATATGCGTCTAAAGAAATGCAGTACAACTTCAGTGATCAAAAGAAGTTTTCAACGTGGCGCAAACTCTGGATTTACTTGGCTAAAGCTGAAAAGGTATGTGATAAACATTAACTTTGTGTCCGATTCTTGATAGCATTGACCGATAACTGTTTTATATTTTGTTTACATTTATTTTTAAGGTTATGATTATGTTAAAAGAAAAGTGACGTTCGTTTGTTGTCTTTGGCTTATAAAATAGTGTAGTGAAGGCCAGAAAAAATATTTTTATTATGTTGGTTAAACTGTATTCAGGTAAGATTTATTTCAAATCAAATCGCATTCTACCTATAGTACCTATACATTTGCTATGAAACTGCAATTGGAATCGGTGCGCCGCGCCTCTTCGTCAATCGTAGTGTCATAGTATTGTTTACACAGATGGCGAATTACCTATTGGGATTCGATTTGGCGAGCCTAGTGGACACCAGCCATTATCAGGATAGGACTAGGTTTTTTTTTCGTCGGTCTAGTAAGTAATCGACAAGAAATATATTCAATACTATATTTAATAACCAATTACAACGGATACATTGTTTATTTACATTAATAATACGTTATTACAATAAATTGTGCGTGTCGCGGGTACCTTTTGTTTGAATGCGATTGTGGAATATATAAGGTAACATTAGCGCCGGATATGCTGTTTTACATGCAACTAAAGGTCTTGCCGCGAAAGCTCAAGTCATTCTTGTATTTACCTTTCTCTCACACTCAATGTGAATGAGCTAGAGGTGAATACATTAATCAATGCCTGATATACTCTTGGGGCGCAACCAATAAAATACTATTTATATCGCTAAATTAAACATACAAAATATAGTCTAAATTATTATTTAACTTTGATGATGAAAAATAAACTAAATTAATCCCTATAGTACTAAAGAAGAGAATACAGAGTCCATGTATTGAAGCAACAGAGAGTAGATGTTAAAAGAATTGAAACTTATTCAAACTAAAACTACTGTTGGACGGATACTGATTACTGCTTTGGTTCTCCCTTTCAATAAAAGTAATAATTATTTAACGTAAACTTTAAACGTAACCTATTATTAAATTACATATACGATCTACAAAAGCAGATCACGAAACACAATTAAATAAATTTTATTTATTCTGCTTCACCTGTTCTTTGTAAGAAGCGAGCGTAACATTTAGATACGTGTACCTACTGTATAGAAATTAGATGAAAGACACGAATTATAAGATCGTGCAATCCAGACCGTTCATTTTGAGCAGTTATATTGACTACACCATCCCATCATTCAGTCCATTCATCTACAAAATATAAAACCATGTATATCTTAATGAACCGAATAAATCTATCTTTTTTTTTTCAACATTTTTTTAAGTGTATTTTACGACACGCACCTAAATACTAACTTTAATTTGGTTTCAGCGGAATGTTTCAGTATTAATAGTTACAATAACCATTATAATATTACAATGTACCTATGTTATTCTACGAGTAAATTATACTAAATCGCGTAATCAGTGTAACAAATTTTTAGATAATACTAGTTAAATTAGTAATGTAACAATGCAATTTACTATTTTGTGTTTGTTAGTGTGGCTGAAACGAAATTATCTTCTCTTTACATTTCGCACCCTTAGTGGAAAAAAGACGTAAGTTCTATTGACTTAACATGGGACTTACGTCTTTCTTCCACTAAAGGTGCGATTTATTGAGCTTAGTCTGTGGCATTTGTTCATGGTCTATGGTAAATATACGCGAGCAATTTAAATGTCGCGCATTTTGAAAGTTAAGTTCGGTCAGTAGGTATTTTACTAGGATAGAGAAGGCACTGAACTTCTTTTCATAATTGTGATGTTAGGCTGTGATAATAGCTACTCGTTGGTATTAATTAAAAGTCTTACATAAAATCAATATAGTACAATGCCCCTCGAATAAATTTACCATCAGCATATGCATGCTTGAGGGATATTCTAATCCTACTTAAAATGTTTTTAAATTAAACAATAAACATTAAAATTTTCAACTCTTCAAAATCGTATGCCGATTATTACAACCTCATTTATTTTCCTTAAAAGTGACAACGACAAATACATATTACATCTACAAATGAAAATTATTCTACAATTTATTCCTAACTCTACTTGCACTCCCTCGGCCAAAAATATACTGTTTTAAATGAAATTAAAATAATGAGCTGCCATCTGCGTTGACCAATGTTTCGAAATTCCAATGAGCTGCTGCATAGGACAATATAGCAAAATTTATATACGTAAGTAATTTATATTTTCTAAAAAAACACGTAGCTACTCATTAAGGACAACTCGAGATTCGTTATAAAAACCTATTTACAAAAAACACTGCTAATGTTTATTTTGAAATCAAAACTGAGAATAACTTATTTCTAATAAACTTATAATACCTAACTTAAATAATAATTACAAAACGGCAGTTAACATAATAATAACAATTAGAGATTCCAAGTTTTCATGTTTGGCGGCGAAGAGTTCTTTTTAAACTGGGGCATCATAAACAATTTAGCTCGAAGGTTTTAAAGCTAAAGCGGTTTTTTTTAATAATCTCCCTCCTTCCTGAAAGTGAAGAAGGCGTGGAACAAGAATACTGCCACACCGATTACGGCGAAAACGCCAGACGCGAGGAGGAGATCGTAAGCCTGCTTATTGGGGCGGACCACGACGTAGTACGAGTTGTGCCAATCTGTAAATGAAAAGGACATTAAACTAGGTTCATGAATATTAAAATAAAATAATATTTTACTAAAAATAAGATAACTGAAGCACGTTCCAAATTTGAACACCTAGGTACTTTTTAAAAAGTGACGAAGTAACGCAATCAGAGACGCCTATTAAGTAAGTACTTTAATAATAATTAAACAACGTTAGCATTTCAACGAAAATTTCTTTATAGCCACAAAACGATGTATTGCAGTGCAGTCATGGCAGAGCCTTATGAGAAAAGCATGTCGGTAAACATAATGAGGATAACAGGACACCTGGGCACCATAATTCCCCGGATACCTACTGGCCAGCATAACAGTTTAACGAATACATTAGCAGCATAGAGGCCGAATTAGAAAGGAACGGAAGTTATGGCACCGTTCCCTGGAGTCTGCATTAATAGCAGTCCACCTTAAGCGGCATTGGTCCAAACCAAAGGCACAGAGAATACATACATACATAAGCAGATACCTAGTTAGTTGTATTCCGATCCTGTACAAACGTTTTATGGTGGCTAAAATTTTGCAAAGGTCACATTTGTTTCTTGGATATCCTATGGTCGAAGGCCCTAGCTTTCATTGAATTTATCGCAAACCATGAACGTACACGTGCCATGTCCCCAAAGCACATGGTCTGTCCGTACTTTAAGATAGCAGCGACAGGTAAGTTTATAACTTCAAATTGTTAAGACTTCGGCAAGAAAAACGTAATTTTTTTGTCCAAAACTCAATCAAATGCAACCCTTATCCTTTGTTTTATAAAGTAAAATTACCATAGAAGATGACTGCAGCAGCCGCGGTGAACATGACCACACCCAGAACGGAGAAGCCAATGGAGGTCCTCCATCCGACCGACTCGCCGAACAGCCGCGCGATGATCAGAATGCCAGTGATGATGATGAAACCTGTGGGCAATCAAATGATGATTATGAGCGCACGTAATACATCCTTAATTTACTGAAAAGACCTACTAGGAAGGCATTCATAACGTTTCAATTAGTTTTAGCGTTGTTCATCTTTGTGATTTATTTAACCGGATCTGTGGTCAAACGCCACGGATACCACTTTCAAATTTTCGCACATTAAAGTGTCAAATTTGAAATTCGAATCGAATGTATATAAACTGTAGAAAATTGCGCGGGAACGTACGTTTTTCACACGCTGCATTGATTTACATCGTAATTTAAGCTGTCTTTACACTTGTTTGTAGGCTATAAATTACTGTAGCATCATTCCATTAGTCGTCGTTCAATACTTCAATGTTGATTATAACTTTCACACGCAGTTCAATGGAACAGATTTTTCAGTTGACAGTGAAACTGATTGCTAATCGAAATTGCGTAAAAAGGCAATGACACCGATGTTACGTTTTTGCAGCGTTCACTGATTATGATTACGTTGGAAAATAAGATTCATAATGTTTAAATTTAAACGTATATTTTACGGAATGCATTTCAGTAGCAGGTTAACGTGAAAGGACAAAATATCATAAAGAGAAGTCGCTTTAGGCGTTATTTTTAGAGATAAGACTACACAGTACCTGCTTAAAGCATAAAGTTATAAGAAGCTCGCGTGTTCTTAAAACCTTAAATTCGGTATCCCTGTGGCCTCAAACCAATCAAATGCATGATTAACCAAGAGTTTAGTTTTAAAATGGTGTGACTTATTATCTTAGGTTTTTTTTATTGACAGTCGTCGTCCGGTGTCGTCACATTTCAAGTCACTTGAAAGAAGTAGAAAAACAGTAAAAAAATTGTCAAAAAACGTCAAAAAAATCAATCCGCTGCAAGAGGTTAATTTAAAAATGATACTTATTGGATTTGTGTAATGTATATTTCTGTGTTTTCTTTTTAGATTTTAGATAGGTTTGTTTATTCCAAATCTCGGTTTGATTGTTATTTCAAATCTAGTTTGAATTGTGGAAAATGAGATTTTGAATTAGATAAATTAGTGTTCAATTTTACGCCTTCAAGAAATTAGATTTTCTGAAGCCAGGACGCGTAACAGTACTAATTGTAAACAAAGGTGCTATCGTCAAGTGGACCTTGTCCTACCTAGTCTTTTTTAAAGTTGGTTAATAAGCTCACTGATTTTTATGTCGTGGTAATGTCTTCTTCGTCTTACAATATTCGACTCATCTTTACATAAGTCGTTTCTGTGGTATCTGCGGCCGTGTCTGATGGACCATGGAAATTGCTGTGGAAGTTTAACAATTACCCGCAAATTGAATGATTACAACAAATACCATTGTGGCAATTAGGTCACGGTTTTACTCGGTTTGCGTTAACTAGAATTGTTTTGCCAATTTTCGGACCGTTTACGGTTTACGTCCAAAAATAAAACCTCCAAGAGATTAGTCTGGAGTCGTTCTTAGCTGAAGTTTCCAATGGAAGTGTATGTTCTTAGATAAAAGATGATAGAATCGGGTTTATAAGCCTTGCATGTATTATAGTAGTTTACGCAGGGATGCAACAATGATAGCTTGTGGGTTCAGCTAAAAAATACTCGAACATACGTTTTTGAATAGACATGAAGGAGGAATGTCTCAGATAGCAACAACTTGTCACACGAGCCAAAGGCGAGGGCGATAAACTTATGACCTGAGGCTTTCTTTATCACCGCCCGAGGCTTGTACAACATTTTACGTCTTCCCCTGGCCAGGAAGTAGAAATTTGCGCTCGCCAAAAATATGAAGTGTTTTAGAATTATTCTAGAATGTTTCAGCAGGTGGCTGGGTAAGTTTAATTGAACACTCATGTAAAGGTTTTTCATCATAATTTTGGATTCAAAATTAAGTCACGCCTTTGACGGCGTACACTTTGAATATCTACCGAAAAACATTAACAAGGTTATGCAGTCAAACTTATTACCCTACCACCTGTTCAAATATTAGGGATTAATTTTAAAACACAGTGTATAGCCTTCTACTTATTATGTACTGGTTTTCGTGTGGCTCATGGCCCATAGCTGCTACTATGATAAAATTCGAGTTATGTTACAACGCATTATGGCTGCGTTATGCCTCAGTGACCCTATCGCGTGACCCTGCAACCTTGGATATTTTAATGTTAGGGAGCATTTGTGAATCATATCGTAGACAGCTGCGACGTCACGCACGTGAATATCCGCGTGGCACAACCCCAAAATAGCAGCCCTAAAGACCATTCAAGCTTCCAGCTTTCCGCCATATAGGTTTGTTTTCGTTGAAGTTTGATCAGAGGTTGTCTATGGTTCTTAGTGATTTTGACAGTGATAGTTAGGTTTTGTAGGTTGGCCCAATGTCGACACGAGTTATGGATATGGAAACGGCCTTAATCCATCTCGCCTGCTGAATGCAAAAAGGGCCGAAATCAAAATTTTCGGTTTTTGCGTTTATCCCGGAATCGTGTTCTAATTTGATCGTTTTACCGTATACATTAAAGATTATTTTCAAAAGTTAACTCTAACGGAATATAGAGGGCATAAATGCCCTTTTTGCATGTGACGAAACCTGTTTCTCAAAACTTTAACTAGCCGTTTCTTGACTTATTGGTTTTTTGACTTGTGCCCTTATTGCATTCGGCAGGCGACTCATCGAATTGCATGTGGTAGACGCCTTATGTAATAGCAATTTGACTGCATCTCAACTGGCGACTGGTCTTTAATCGTAGTTTCCACTCAAACATATTTGACTTGCAATAGTTGTACCGGCCGCACCCTTATTACGATCCAACTTATGCCCAGTTTCGACATGCACTATAAATCCTGCAAGTCGCATTACATTGCGGCACTAGGTTCGCATCACGGCCTGGCAATCAATGTCACGAAACTCAAAGGACTTACTTGAGTAGGCTGAGAAGATGACGGCTATGTGCGAGAGCCGCGATTGGACCACGTAGGGCGACGTTAGAGCTCCCGCGACCAATCCAATGGCGATCACGGTTATAACCTGAAAATAAATACTTATTAGTATTTAGATTTCTATAAAACGATCAGATAATTTCTAATTTCTCAATAGATTGAATGCCGGAATAAACCTTAGTAATCCATCCAGAGAGTTATCTGTTGTGACCACTCTCATACGTCCATCGATTGTTTAAGTAAAGGTCCTACTAAAAGAGGCTGAATGACTCTTAAGCCAATAATTAGCAAATTAAAAGTAAACAGCAGTCATATACGTCGCATCTAAGGACATATTATCTGCCAGTTTTCCCGCCTCAAAGTACATCCTGCGCACGCCTGCCAACCGCATGAAGCAAATTTGCACAGATTAGTGAAAGCGCACGTAAAGCCTCGGTTTTCTCCTTCAGAATATTCTTAAACACCGCAAACGCATTTCCAATGCTTGCGGCGTTTTCTTAACGTTTATTAAATTATGGTTTTCACTTTCGCCTTTTGTGAATGATTATTGATGGGGGACACTTCATCACTTCATTCATGGTCAGATAAAATTCTTACCTGTCTTAGTGAAATCACGAGATGTCATAATATAATTTTCCTTTTTGCAGTGCTCAAGAACCTAGGCAGTTTATTTTTCTTGTTCTTGAGTAATTGTTTGAAATCCATCGCGTAATATATTTATGCAGTTGCCAATTACGTACTTGCTGCCGCCGCTTTTTATATTGTAACAGGCATATGTACTTCGCTTACTTTAATTGTTGTTCTTAATTAATTATACTTAGTTTAATTTGTTCACTCAACTCATCTTTAAGGAGCTTGCGTAATGTTTTGAAATGCGTCTTTCTCTTCCGTTAATTACATTAATTAAGAGCATTGTTCATACATAAACAGTACTAGTCGAGCACGAACTTAGCGATGCCATAACGAACAATAAGTTCACACTGAATAGCTAATAGCAATACAGGGATACTATTCTCAAGGTGAATCAAGGTTTAGCATTTACTCATAATTATACGTTTGCCGTTGACATGTGTTCGATTCCCAGTGCTTTGCTGCTTCTAACTGTAAACCTATATACGTACTTATATCGGTTAGTTGCATTTCTTTAAGTCTCAAAATTGTAGTGGATGTTTCGAGACCCATCGATTCTGACTTTTGGAATTGCAATGTGATGACAATTTGGTTTGGTGATGCATGTTTTCAGGCAGATTTCTGTCAATATCCATTTTCTTTATTCAGTCGGTTTCGGTATCTCATGTTTTGTTCAGAGTTGGTCAACCTTCGATTTTGGTACTCCGTTCCACATTTACAGCCCTTTACTAGGAAATTTAATCGTGATCAATATTGATCTTGGTCTTGCCATTATTTCATTGCTTAGCTTGTTTGTTGGCCATTTTGTATGGGTATGCAAATAGACCTATTTGATGACCCTGACATCTAGAGCTATAAAGTTGTAGGTATGCCAAGCCCTATTCTAATGCTTGATGGTTCTCAGCGACGCTTTTCGCAGAGTTCCTGACAAAAAATGTATAGACCCAAAGGTTGGGTTTACCTCAGTTGTAACAGTTTTTTCTCCCTTCCTTTCAGCCCAGACTGACTAGACTTCCTAACTTCTGATCTGATTTTCTGCGCTTCTCGCACGAACCTTAATTCACAATCCCTCAGCTTTCAGTTCTACAGACGATGTGGCTAGACCGTTTTTACTCGGATGTGTTTATACGACCATTATTGAAGTAATCCGATAATTATCAGCCCCAGTTCTTTAAGAGTCTATGCACCTTCACAACCCCTCGCCTTTCAGTTCTACAAGCTATGACCAGCCCTTTGTCACTAGCAAATTTGAAAGCTGTGCTTATATGATAATCAGTGCCAGCTTCCAAGAGCATAAGCTCTTTATACTTATACTTTATACTTCAAACGTGATTAAGCTACTCTTGGAGTAGCTTCTTGGACAGTTGTGCTGACGTACGAGTAAACGCTTATCGTCGGTACCTACATAAAAGCCGTGAGCATCACATTATGGGTAGAGTTGGTCGTACGTGGGTAAGAGAGATACATAGATTTCGAGGAGTATGCCGTACTCACCAGCTCAGCCACCCTCAGCCCCACGCACCAGTACTGCTTCAGCGCGGCTGCGGCGCGACTGTCGCGGTCGCCCCCCGCGCCCTCCTCCCCCTTCTTCGCCTGCGCCTCGGACTCCCGGTCGCCCGCCGACATGGCCCAAATAACACGCGCGCCTACGCCGAACTCGGGAACCTGTGAGTAAAAAAACGAACATTGTGAACCATAATTTCTTTAATGGGACTAAAATTATTAGCGTTTTTGTGGGCAACAAAAGCATCATCAGTGATAAAAATCGAGCGTGTTGTAGGCGTAGTACCGGCTTTGAGAGCTGGGGTAAGAATGGGCAAAATCAAGGTATTTTTTATTTTAATTAGACCGTAATGGGCTCTTTAAATGTCTTATTTTATTCCGCTGGCGCTTTCAGAATACCATCATTGCCAAGAAGAATGCCTAAAGAATGTTGGCAGAAAGGAGTTCTATAAAAACATGACAATTTATTACGAAATAAAATGAATGAATAAAAAAATACAAACTAAATTGCATGACACTGCGATTTAATCCCTAGGTTGGGTATTAACCTAAATAAACATCTAGTCACGTATAATTCCTATGAACCTATTCCACTGTTTCACGTATTTGCGCGTAAGAAAGGCCTAGAATTAGGCTTGCTGCGTACCTACTGCTTTCGGTGCGTGTAGAATTTACACATGAAAGAGCTTAGTCCTAGTCTAAGACCACGACATTAGAATAGGGCAGACAGAGAGCACCTCATTTTGCCTATATTACGTTACACCATGACAATCACTGCTATTAACCTACGTCGTGTTTAGTATCGCAGTTAAGCACCGAGTGGATGGTAATCGATGATCCGGCCGTATCTGTTGTTTGATCTGTAAACACCGTGGCTGGGCAGGTATTTTAATTACGGAATGTTCTAGAACGGTTGTAGTCTGTTTTAGGGCTAACCTCTAAACTCTTAGTATTATTAATTTCATTGGTACAGTCGGTCCCCTAACATAAGTAAGGGAGATACCAGGTACTGAACTGCTTTGATAATCGACTGCAGCAAAAAAATAGCCCTTCTGTTGGTTTATTCTGCAAAGTTTACATTCATAACGCTTCTTAAGCTACTGTTAATGTGAAATTAGTTTCTATTTATTTATCTATCGCTTTGACATTTGCTCTAGTCAAACACAGATAAAATCAGCATTTTACATAAGTTAGTGGGAGAGTGTCCATCATTTTCTGCATTTTTCAGTATTCGTATTCTAAGTGATGACCTATCTATAAGTGCAGTTACTCGATGATGGTAGGTTTCGTTTAGAAACAAATGTTTACAAAAGTCAGGACAGAGGATGCCTTAGTCACAATAACATGACGTTGTGTTGTGCAGTATGCCAACCTGTGTGTGACATACACTAGAAAATATCAGGGAATAAACATTTCGTGATTCATGGTACTCTCGATAACGTTCAGTTCGTTACGTCATCAATGCCCAAGAAAATTGTAATTTACGGGGCTTTACTGTTCGTTGTATTTACTTGGCGCTATGGCCTTTGCTTTGCTGCTTAATTAATGTAACAAAAGCTTCACATTGTGTCCAAACTGTCACATGTACACATAGTGCCATCTGCCATCTACAAAGACGCGTGGATTTATCAAAATTAACCTAAAACAGCAGAGTTAGTAAGAATCATGGTGGTTGTCTTCGTGTATCGTTCCTACTTTAAACAGCAGTAAAAGCGCTTGTTTTTCTTCATAATGACCACCGTCAGACCTAGTAGTAAGAGCTGATGTGGCTTATGATGGATTACGCTAATCTAGTAGTAGCCGATTTATTAAATCACGACTGCAAATATACCATTCATAAGTTGTAAACGTTTTACAAATGACCACTACTCTTAGGTAGAGGGTGCCTGTAAATGATTTTTCACTATCTTAAAAAAAAAGAAGGTAGGTACCTACTCATTTTGTCAAGTACGTCGCAGTCGAAAATTTTATTCAAGTGGTAGTTATGTTGCGACTCGAATTTTCTCTACATACTTGGTAACTCGTAATGTGATTTCGAAATCCGCCCAATTCATGTTTGTCTGTAAACCATTGACGTGCTGTAAACTTACAATTTTCGGATTTTTTCGGTAAACAAAAACGTCTGGATTCCTTTTCATTCTAATAGAAAACTTGAATTTGATGTGATTCCGAGTGTATCTACTTGTAAATATTTCTCGACTTCCAGCAGTGGCCCTCAAGCAAGACTTCCTCACGAAACCCTTTCCGCCATGTTTTTATAAGTCAACGTAGGCCGTTCAAAGGTTCGCTCAAAGTCAATTCGAAGGTCCATAACAAATTGTAGACACAGTTTTTGCGTTTGCTTTATACAAGTATAATAAACTGTTATAAGTTTACAGAAGACTATTCCGTTATTTCGTAATAAAACACCTCTGTTTCCTTTCTGCTTCCTGTTATCAATTCATGTGAGAATATTTACGCTCGAAATGTACGTTCAACAATGCACCCTTTGAAGACTTTATGCTCTATGCTTTCTTTAAATACCTATTTGTATGAAATTTTTCGACTAACTATTCAAACGAGACTAAAGTATGCAAATACATTTCCGTCTCAAAGAATTTCTCACGTGTAATATCTTATTTATACGGATGCATTATTTTCAACAAATCCTTAATTCAACAATGTTTATGCATTTATATTACACTGAAGAAGTCAAATTTGCGTTATGAAATATTTCACCCAATTTCATGTGAAAACTATCCGCGCTGTCCAGTTTTCGAGTGATTTAAATGGTAATATTAATATCCATTTTTGTTGTAAAACCAGGAAGCTATTTATTATCTTCTACTAGAAAACAACAGCTAATATCAAGTTTCAGGTGTAACAGATATTTAATATTGATTCTCATACGGTATACCAATTAAACAATACTCACCAAGCAATGTACCGCGACATGCTACCAACATGCCAATCGCTCGGCCGGAACACACGCACACAGACTTTCCAATGCTGGTATTGGATATATTTTAGCCGCGAAAGTATATGATTAAAATAATTTATGTGTGTGCAATTACTAATTACGTTACGTTCAAGTTTGGGGTGCTGTCAAGCTGTCATATTGCACAGTAGCTTTTCCCCGTCGATTTTTTGTGGCGTCATTTGTTTGTTAAGCGTGTTCTTCGCATTGTGCCACGTTAAACAAACAATAGAATACTTAGATCCTTATTTTTTTATTTCTTGGATTGTGGGCCATCCATAATTAGCTTAGTCGTCCATCTGATAGGCTGTGATTTATATGCTAACTACTTACCATTAGATTCCTTTTGATATGAAGGAACAACTTTTCACTAAAAGCTATTTAATTATGAAGATGACATTCAGTACGTAATCCTACTAATGCTACAACTATTGTTAAAGATTTCAAGTTTGTTGGTTTGTGGCTGCATAGGTAACTCGTACGGATTATAATGATATGATTTTTTTAGTTCAGATAGACCAAGACCCTAAGTGCCATAGGGACTTGACCTGTATCACCTGCCTTCAAGATAAAAGAGATGGTATCATAGATATATGGCACCTTATCAGGAACTTAACAGAGAGTGGTGGAACCGGCCCTTATTCTGGTAGTTGCTTGGCAACCGTTATGTTTTAGTTCCAACACTTCGTGGTCGCGAGTAGGTCAGCTAATAAAATAAACAACGAATTAAATTGAAAATTGCTAGTCCAAATTATTTTTTTAACTTTTCAGTCCAAATTTTATTTAAAACTCCGATGGCTAAACAAACTGACATCATAGTTCTATTAACAAGAGTTGTCTATAACGTCTATGTTTGACAAAACGTCAACACCATTATTATTGTTTTCCGTGTCCTCAAAACCACTTTGCTTAAACTAAATTTAATGGCGGGCCCTTAATGTCGACGTGACATGCGTTGAAACGGCTTTACTGTTATGTTCACACAGTACTTGCTTTGCTTACCTGTGCTTATGTTCAAGAGCATTCATTTAACTGCGTTACTGCGTGGTTTAGTTTAAATCGACTAGGAGTTACATAGGTATTAAGTAAAGTATAGATAGTCTCTGTACGACTTCTCATCCTGACTGTTTATAATCGTAGTTATTATTTATGTCGCAAAATTGTTGACCAATTTGAAACCAAAAGGCATTATTTCAATAAAAACACCGCGTTTTTTTAAACATTACAAAAAGTAACTTTTAAGTTTAAAGACGTGAAGTGTAAAGACGGCATAAAAAATAATTCACATTGTTTTACCACGGCGAAAAAAAAAGATACTGTAAAAATTAATAATTATAAAAATAATTATAATAAACTGATTCTTACCAAATGCAAAACCTTCCGGCTAACTCAAAATCACCAGTCACTTTCCAAATCGTCTCAGAACACTTACACTCGAAATATGAAAATTTAAATTTGAAAAACGCGCGAAGCTTAACAATGCGTTCAGAACGGCGGATACGAGTGCGTTCGGCGTCCGTTGCAGAGCGACTATCGCTTTACCCACAAACACTGAGCATCTATGCTTCATTAGAACTAAAGGAAAGACCCCTGGATACCTCAACGACTCCCCCTGTGACAAGCAAATTCGTATAAACGGGAGGAGGGAATGCAGATCTTCGATTTTTGGTCACTTCGCGTAGTAGGCCCCGTAGTAGAGTAAACTTTCATTCATTTTAAAACTAAAGTTTCGCTCTCTGATTGATTTATGCCAAGCTTGCAATCATCTTGATCACCTATCATCGCGTATTAGAGTTGTCCCAGATGGTTGTTGAGAAACATTTAATTGTATCCTAATGGAACTGGATGGTTGCTTTCGGTTTTATAGTGGACTGTTTTGTTTCATTTAGTTAGAGTGTTTGTTCTAGTGTGTTCTGTGCGTCAGTATGTTGCCCATACATATATTACGAAATAATTATTTATAACCTCTGCAATTAAAAATGCTCTTTATTTAACAGAAACGTTAAGACGACTAACTCGGTTTTTTCTCCTGAATTACCGGTCATCGAAATATTTTATAGTGTAGTTTTAGTAAACAAGTACTGCAATTAATTCTCTTGACTGCCGGTTTTTCATTGGATACTAATTTTAAATTAACTAGGTACTTAACTTATAACTCCACCGCGATTCATGATCTGGAATGCCAGCGCAAAAACAAAAACAGCTTTTTAAACGCAACGAGTTGACATATTTGACGTCTCTACTTTTTTTTGACTATTTGCACCATGCCATTATTAAATTTGTCTTCAGCCAGCATCAGTATTATAAAAGCTAAGGGCTAACGGATTTTTTTCTTAAACCAAAAAACAAAGTTGCCAGTAACACGGTGCTTTGAAGCCACGTGGGTTTAGATGGTTATCGCCAGCAGTGTGAAAGCCGAGGCAATGACATCGTCTTAAATTTGTAATTAGTGACTTTCTACGTAGGTACTTTATGTGCCAGCTCATTTCTCGTACCATAAATTATCTCGGCAATTAAATAATAAATTAAAGTAACAAGTCTAATGCAATAAACACTGATACCCCGCTTTCTACTAGTTTCCTTCACATGTTAATTCAGTCGCTAATTCAGTTTTCATCCGATTAGCTCTTGCAAATTTTCTTAATAGTTATTATTAAAACGCGATTGTACCCACTTGATTCATTTTTCTTTAAAAGCTTGATTCATCACTGATTAAATATTTATTTTATTGAATAATCAACACTTTATCAATGCTTACTTTTACAATGACTTCGTTTAACTAAAGGCAGCGACAAAATGGCTATTAAGCTTTTTGTATTCATATTTTTTGGGCAAATACGTCAAATTTTCTATATAATTTTTATGAATGGATTTATTTCTTATAATATTGTTATGCTTTATTCTATTTTGCAAGCAGCCGTGCGTTAAAACGTGAAACAGTTTTATTTTTTGTTAGTAAACGTAACAATTCTAAGAGCCTTCGCCAAGGTTTTTTAAAGGTTTATTATTTATAAGCATATTCATTATTTTATACTTTATGTAAATACGACACTTTCCGGGTTTCAATTGCTGTAAGTTAATGCCTTACAATTTTTTTAATAACTGTAATTTAACAGAATATTTTGTGCAGATTCGATGCCTCTATTTAATTCGTTTTTAAACTTATATGGCTTTTACTTAATTTAATGTTTATATTAACAATCATCATCATCATCATATCAGCCATAGAACGTCCACTGTTGGACATAGGCCTCCCCCAGACACTTACACCTCCAGTTGCCTCGGTTAGAAGCGGCTTGCATCTACTGCATTAAAACTTAAAAATTATTATATTATTAGCCGATATAAAAAAAATGCAAATATGATTAAACTTGAAAGTGGCATTTTCTTAATTATAAAAAAACTTAGTCAGCGTCCTACGTAGTTAATTCTGAAAAAGAAAACGAATTTATTTTTAATCTGCCACGACTGCGAAGAATCATTGCATCCATCCAGCCAGCCAGCCAGATCGCTTATTATGGAGTTATTTGAAAATTGAAAAGCCACTTTCTAGCGTTTTCCGGTCTACAAGCGGCATAACTGCATATGCGCGCGCACGTTCTTACACTATGCAATGAGTTTTAGGAAATTTAGACTTTATTGTGTGAAGTGCAAAATATAAAATAAAAAAAATATGAACTTGGAACTAAGACTTTTTGAAATTAGTCATGTCAGCCTGGTATATGATTGACAATGGATACAATAAACAATAATTTTCAACTGGAAAGATTAGTGCAATTTTTATATTAACGTTCAAAAAACGTCATTTTTCAAAATAATGTACTATTATACACATATAGTGACAATATACTTCCAAAAACAGTAAAAAAAAGTAAAAATGGCAGTTTTTAAAAACAAACTTGTAAATAATGAGAGCGTCCTTTTTGATGAATAAAACAATAATTGTTTAATCCTTTTCGCAGTATAAAGATGATTCACGAAGTTTCAGTATTTTCATTGAGAACAAATTTTCTCGCAACGATCAACTTTGCTCCTGAAATATGCGTCAAACTATGACTAATATATTACACATTATTTACCTTAATAAATACTGTATTAATCAATACTAAATGAATCATAAATATTTTATTTAATGGGTAAGGGCTATGTATACCTTTCAAGTCTATGACTCCAGTGAATTATAGACTGCAAAATTATTTAAAGTGAAATTTCTTTCGATTACGGGATTTTTATAGATTTTGAAACCACCGAAATCAGCTACTTACTTATAGAAAATCCAATTAAACATCTTGCGTTTCTATAATAGACCATTAATTATTACTTATATTACCTACGTCTACGTACGGTATATTATGCATGTATTATACATAATATATAAACCTTCCTCTTGAATCACTATCTATTAAATAAAAAAGCATCAAAATCCGTTGCGTAGTTTTAATGATCTAAGCATACAATGACATAGGGACAGACAGACAGGACAGACTTTTTATACTATGTAGTGTAGTTTTGGTTCAAATCAAATGTTCAAACTCTTACAGCTTATATATTAAACGAAACATTTTTAATTTTAACAAACAAAGTTTAGATACACGTTTGACTTCTACGTATTTGTTTAGATTTATTTTCCTCCTGCAAATCGTTTTAGCGTCCAGGCACGGTGTTGCATAAAAATTGAAATATTAGGCCGTATGCGGGATGTTTTATAGCTCGTAGGGTGTTATATGAACAATACCTCTTTGTAACACGACTAAACGTCACTACAACACTGCCCATTGTTGGCTGACTGTTGAACCACCAACTTACCTGACCTTGCCTCGGTGGCGCTGTCATCAACAAAAAACATAGTTTGCATATAAATTGTTCCAAGTTCTAAATTTTGTCCCATGTCTCACTAAATTTGTCAAGGTACAGATAAACCACAAGTAAAACAAGCATTTGTACAAAATGTTACCTTAAGTCAATGGTGTAAGAAGTTACTAGTGTGAATTGTTAGAATGTTTTTATGATCCGCTCGTCTACCCGCGTTGACACTTCACGGCTGCGTTTTGTTTTTCTTTTTGTTCCTTTTTCAAAGTGACAAATTCGTGACCCTCAAATATGTAGAAGAATAGGAAACTCCGTGATAGGAAGTCATTTAAAATGTATCAGGCTATGCAGGCTGAATCATTCAAGCGCCCATAAATTTTGCTACAATTTAAATAAAAAGTTGTTTTGTTTTTGTGCTTACTTTAATATAAAAATAATTTAACAAAACATAGCACAAACATGTTCTTTTTATGATAAAACAAAAGCCTACTAGGTACTTCTTCTACTGAATTAAAAAAATATAACATAGTTAACTATACCATACCGCTATGAAAAGAAACTAACTATAACAGCTGAAAAAATACTGCAAGAATTTTACCCGTTCCCTTTCGCTTTCTCTGTTTATGTAGAGTGTACTATATCTATCTCTATAAAGAATTGATCGGTCGTCTCCCGCCTCGGCGCCGACCCGCTGTCGCCATTTTGGCGCCAAAGTTCCTGCGACCCGGGGTGCGTTTACAAAGGTTGCTACCCGCGACCTATTTGTCTATGACACACTATCCTAGTTTAATAAACACGCAATGCGATTTCAACGGACGATTGGGACAAGCAGTAAGTAGTTTTATGGTAACAACGGGGTTGTTTCCTTTAGGAGTTCGAGTAATTGTGACCTTGTACCAACCAGGTGGTGTGATAGATTGCGTTAATCTAATTTTAAAAACTTGTCCATAACCTCGCTGGCATTATTTTTCTTTTTCACAGGATTTTAATTAGGCTGCGTCGCTTTTCGGGTATGCAAAAGTATCTTTATGCCATTCAATTGTATTATCTTTTCGCGAAGTGTGTAATTTCCTTTGTAATGGAGAAATGGTTCAGAAAAATCTCAGCTCATTCTCCACGAAGTATTTAATGCCAAACCAGCTCGTACTCGAAAGACAAAGAGAAACCCAAACCCTTTCTTTCCACGCTTACTATCGTTAGGTAACTGAAATATTTATAAGAAAAACAGTTCCCAAGAGAGAGCTAAACAATGCCGCGCGGCATGTCGTCGCATTCCTTCACACTTCGCGTGACCGCTACCAAATAGTAAATCAGTTCTGCATTATCTGTGGTTACTTTTTTATGAGCTTGTATTTGACCAATGGGAAACATCTGCTAAGGCTGTGATCATAGAGTCATTTTCCAATCCACAGGGCAGGTAGTACTAAAAGTTAAGGGCGGAGGCGAATAGAGAATAATATTTTTGATTAGGTTTACCCAACCACTTTTGAAGCCGACGTGGCGTATTGGTTTGTCCTATGCCATCTCGAGGTGTGTTCGAAAATGGGCTCGCACTTTTGAATTTTTCGGAATTTACTTGCGAAACTACTTTAGAAAGCTACACTCATCTGTGAAGCAATTCAGTGTGTGAAGTTCCCATGCCGCTCTGCCCCCGCATAGGGATCACAACCCCCTGTCATTATGAGGACAGTTCTTTGCTTAGCAGTGGCACGTAGCAGGCTGGTGGTTATAATAGAGGTGATAATTCCTGTACGTAGATGTACTTCCATCATAAAAACAAAATGTACCAGTTGCTTCTCTTCCCGCGCAGATGGTAAAAGCCCATCGAGGGAATGGGCGAAAATCTGAGGAATCTAGCAAACCATCACTATTTTGATACCTCTTTCCGCGTATACGCCCACAATCATGCTAAACGTGGCCTTTATTTAGGTCTTGTTGCATTAGGCCTTGCTCTGACTACTCCGCAAGGGATAAAGACGTGATTTATATATGTATGATTACAGAAGACGCTTGTCTACTCACACTTGGTTTGAAAACATCAAGGTTATTTAGCCGGAAATACGGACGGATGCAGGAAGAGCATTACAAATTACCTTAGCTTGTGTTAATTACAATTGCGTTTGAAATTGGTTGTATACCCGATCCACGAAAAACAAAACCTTGTTCTTATCTTCCGTTATTATCGTTACGATTTAAATGACTTCTTTATGCTGATTTTTGGGCCCTTTTCCGCAGTAACTGATAAATATTACTTCGTCGTCTTTTTCCTAATTGCTTTGGTTATTTACAGCGACATCTTAAACATATTGCCTTTTAAAACTACGCTTACCCTTTTTATTTGAGTGTCGCGTGACTGCGAATTGTCACTGGCCATTTGTTCCGTAGTCGTTTCTGATTCGTAGTCGCTCTCAGTCAGTTCCATGTTATCGACTACATCCCTCAGGAACTTGGCCGTGTCTACATATTCTGACGGTTCGGGGTTGCCTCCTTTCCCCTCGTGGTCCTGTGACCAAAATCAATGCCTTAGTTACTTTATTCTATATCTATTTGGTTTATTTTCTTTTCTTTTGTGGTTGCCAGTTGCAAGCATCATTTTGTTTCAGTGTTATCATATCCTTTTATTAGTATATGCTCACGTGATATAGTGAAGTCAAATTATGGAAAACAGGCACACTCATTCCATCTATTCATTCCATTTGTTTCCCGGTCATAGCTTTACTATTCGGATTTTTCTATGTGTTCTAGTTTCAGTGTCGTTTAGAAATTTAGTATATGCTGTAATTACTTGGCTATTAAGTTGTCGTTGCACTTAAATGATAAATCGTCGTGTTAAATGACTTTTCGTGTGCAAGCTTCAGCTTTTTAAAAAGTACTGGTTCATCGGCGTATGAAAACTATGGAACCATCTTTCTAACCAGGGAGTTTTAACAGTTTTACCAACCTTTAGTTACAAACGAAGGAAGACAACGGTCGTCTTCAAATCAAGGGTGAATGGGTATTTCCTAGGCAAGCGTGCTCCACCCTATCTTAGCTTACCATCAGGCGTAAATGAGGTTAAACAGATGCATAAAAAATGCATTTGATAGTTTTATATAGCATGTCTCTGTTCATTTAGTAAAATAAGCTTCAGAAACTCGTCAACGGCTTCTTTGTGCGCTCTTAACACCTTTCGACTCATTGTCACCTTATCTTTGTACTAATTAGTGAGACTAACGATGCTACGTACACCAATCACCTACATTTGACGCTAATCGGAAGTCTCTGCCGCAATACCATTATATAAAGCAGTAATGGTTAGAACAACTTCGTATTCAACTTGCACTAGTTCAAAAAAGGTCATGTTTTAAATGTGATTTAAGTAACAGAATCAGACGTGACTCCTTGCGACAGAAAAATTTTAATTTTCTTGATTTTTATTACGTAGAAAAGATTCAAATGGGGACCCAAATAATAGGTAATAGGTATAGCGGTGAAATTTCTCTCCGACCGACTAAACCCCCCAAGGTCTAGCCGAAACCTTCGGATTGACCAACCTGAAGTTTCCCATAGAGGTTCCCTATGATAAAAGTCAAACTCAAACTTTTTTTTTATAAACAAGTAAGGACGTATTTCGCAAAATATGGAATCAGGAGTTCCGAACTTGGGGGTAATTTTATTTATTGTGGGATAATGAGCAAGATACCACAAATGTAGAAGGTAGGAATACAGATGGATAACAGTATACTCGCTTTGAAGGGCTGAATGATTTTTTTTTTAATTTTCAGGGGTACAGATTAAAAGGTTAGAAACCACTGTTTCAGATCCATCACTTACTGTTAGTAGTACTTTACTGTGTATGCGCACACGCTGCTTAGTGTTCCGTTACTCAGTGGACTAATAGAGCTGTTGACCCACTTCGATGATCCGTTGTTATGGCAGTAACGATTTGTTTACTGTCTTATCGGCAGTAGCTACTGTTAAAACCTTTTGAAAATAAAATGGAGGCTATCGAACTTTGAGATAAGAACTAGATATATTTGAATTATGTAATTTGACAATAAATAAGAAAGCTACGCACTGAAGAAAACTATACGAAAATCGTTGACTTCTATTTGGAGGTGAGAAGATATATTGTTTTGTATGTATCTATCTACGAAAATAATTAGGCATTTGTTTAAAAAAACGTGGGTTATGGTAACTTAGTTTAACTAACTTAGAAAAGAGGAAAATGATAGCACGATTTTCTATGATAATTTTCGTGCGGTGTTTATTTTCCAGAAATGAAAATGATCTTATTATCAAGCATAAAAGGTTAAACACAAATTTATTTTTTTGCTATAAAGCGTTATCACAATATCCGTATAATAAGGTACCCGTGCGGTACACGGAAGCTCATGAATTCCCACTGCGCATTACATTTTCATTTGTTTCACAACTACCAAGTACTCCCATATTCCATTGAAACATTTTGCTACTCAACACAGTCGTAGTATTGTGTTGTTACACCCAGTAGGTCAACATCGCGTCAGCACACAATGTTGCATGGTCGCGGTGCACTGTTGCGGTTAATGTGCAGCACGCCTTACTAAACGATACTGGCTGCTTACAATCAGAACCATGGATTCTGATAAAAACAAATGGTCATAAATAAAAGAACAAAGCCACAGTTTTTTTTAGTGGCAATAAGTAAACACGAGCCTTAAAAGAAAAGTAAACTTTGAAATGTAAAATAGGTCCAAACACATTATTTTAATCGTTAAAAATTAGAATTCAATTTTCTCACAAAATGGCAACTGAACAGTCTGAACACGTATCCCTATTGTTACAAGGTAAACTTAACCTGACCTAAACCAATCTGTATCTAGATTACGCGATCAAAAAAGTTGGTCTAGCTAATAGTTGCACCGAAAATTGCGTTATACATTTTGTACAATTGCGTACCTACTCACACGGAAAAAAAAACTTAGCTGTGGTAACTAGGAATTAGTTGGCGCAGCTAAATTCCTTCGAAACTATAGGGACATCGAAGTATTTAGCTATCGTTGCAAAGAGTTTTTCGCTACCGAAACTTGGCTGTGATAGCAAATATTCTTAGTTGTGATCACTTTGAAGTTTGGGAAACTTAGCAGTGACTGCTAATCATATTAGCTAAAATTAGTTGTGGCTGCTAAGTATATTAGCTATATTTAGCAGTGACAGCTAATTTAATTAGCAATATTTAGCGGTAGCTGCAAACAAATTTGCCGTAGCTGCTAATTACTTTAGATGTGACAATCAAAATAATTCGTTGCATCGGCGAAAGTGTTGGCTGTAGCAACTAAGTTAGTTTGATACTCTATCGCATTTCTTTAGCGGTATTCGACAACGAGTTTAGCTGCAGCTGCTAAAAGGGTTTGTTACTATAAGAAAGACTTAGTTGTGAGATGTAATCAAGTTAGTTGTAGCTGCTAATTAAGTTTGTTACAGTTACTAAGAGTTTTAGTTGTGGGATGTAATCAGTTTGGCTGTAAGTACTAATTGGGTTTGTTACTGTAACCAAGAGTCATAGTTGTGGGATGTAATCAATTTAGCTGTAGCCTCTAATTGGGTTTGTTACTTTAACTAAGAGTCTTAGTTGTGGGATGTAATCTGTTTAGCTATAAGTGCTAATTGGGTTTGTTACTGTAACTAAGAGTCTTAGTTGTGAGATGTAATCAGGTTAGCTGGAGCTGCTAATTAAGTTTGTTACAGTTACCAAGAGTCTTAGTTGTGGGATGTAATCAATTTTTGCACACACCTGCAAAGTCTGATAGACCGGGCCCGTTAACGTCCTAACGAATTAGAAGCAGTAACGTGCACACTAGGCTACTCAGACTCGCTTCCTGTGTCTGTTACAAGATAATCATTCAAAATCATCTCGGGTATATATGGACGCTCGGTCAACCAAACGATAGCGCGATGTAACTTGCGCGCAGCGCCATCTGTTGGCGTATTTCGTAAGCTCAGTTGCTGTTGGCCTTAATACTTATCGTTTCTGTGTCGGCCATACGATACCGCGTTCTATTGCGCGCGGCGCCCTCTAGCGGGTTATCTTATAAATAATGACGTCATGCTACACATGTAATTTGTACGAAACTTTCATTCAATTAATGGCAGTTACATTTGTAACATAAAGGTAACTTCTTGTGCAAAATATCTTTCAAGTTGCTGTTCATTGCAAAGTAAATTTGTTGGTGCGACTAAGATTCTTAGCAACATTAGCAAAAAAATATTTAGCAGTTGCAGCAAATAATATTAGCTACAGTTTGTGAATAAGTTAGTCAAAGCTGCAAAAAGTTCTTGACTGCCACACTTAAGTCTGATTTGCTACGACTGCTAATATAATATTGCTGTTCATTGCAAAGTAAATTTGTTGGTGCGACTAGGATTCTTAGCAACATTAGCAAAAAAATATTTAGCAGTTGCAGCAAATAATATTAGCTACAGTTTGTGAATAAGTTAGTCAAAGCTGCAAAAAGTTCTTGGCTGCCACACATAAGTCTGATTTGCTACGACTGCTAATATAATATTGCTGTTCATTGCAAAGTAAATTTGTTGGTGCGGCTAAGATTCTTAGCAACATTAGCAAAAAATTATTTAGCAGATGCAGCAAAGAATATTAGCTACAGTTTGTGAATAAGTTAGTCAAAGCTGCAAAAAGTTCTTGGCTGCCACACTTAAGTCTGATTTGCTACGACTGCTAATATAATATTGCTGCTCATTGCAAAGTAAATTTGTTGGTGCGACTAAGATTCTTAGCAACATTAGCAAAAAAATATTTAGCAGTTGCAGCAAATAATATTAGCTACAGTTTGTGAATAAGTTAGTCAAAGCTGCAAAAAGTTCTTGGCTGCCACACATAAGTCTGATTTGCTACGACTGCTAATATAATATTGCTGTTCATTGCAAAGTAAATTTGTTGGTGCGACTAAGATTCTTAGCAACATTAGCGAAGGATATATTAGTAGATGAATCAGAAAAAAATTAGCAGCCGTTGCAAAAATGTTATTAGTGATTGCAAAATGTATTTATCAAACGTATCAAAGATATTATCTGCTGTCTAACACATGTAAAATTAGTAATAGTAACGAAATTTTTATCCACTATAACTAAGAATTATTAACGGTTACAACTAACAGCAATTACTAAATTATTTTGTTGATAAATTAGCTATAGTTGCTAATCAATTAGTACTGTTAGCAAATTATTTGAAATTCGTTTAGCTAAATATCGTTATCAGTGGTAGCTAACTGGTTTTAGTTGCTATAGACATGGCCTTGTTACAGTTGCAAACAAATTGTATGCCACAGCAAAGAAAATTTCAGCAAAGGGAGCTTAGCTATCACGGCTAATTCATTTCTCTCCGTGCATACTTTGATCCATTGTGCATTTCAAACGTCATGTACATATTTTGACCCGCACCCATTTGTTTCATTTCTTTACATCTTCTTCGTGCCCCTACTCGTGCTCGTATTGTTATGTATACATTATTTAGTACGTGCCACGCACGCCCGGGCAAAAGCGTGTACTTACTAGAGAATGCCAACCATTGTATGTAAATTGTTGATGAGTCAGGAAGTATGATGATGTGTCATTAAAATCCGGTCGAAATACTCGAAATGTCACGAGGCAAATATTCTTATTGTTAATTTTTTGACCCAGTCTGCGTAGCATTCAGATCGGAATACAAAATGTTTGAAATAAATGTCGTTCCGTCATTTTCTTATAAACCATTGACAAAAACTGACTGAGTTTCGGTATCGAGAATTGTTTATGTTGCTTACCATTACGTAAAGTAAATAGCTTCGGACAGGGGTTGTAAACAGTTTCGAACAATTATATTATTTGCCAGGAAATTAAATAATGACCTGCGTTGGGAGTGGCCTAGCGTAAACTCAGCGTCAGCATTAATTGCAGCGTTCGTAGAAGGGACCGAAAATTCCACTAGAAAGTGAATATTAACTTACAAATATTACATTACAAGTTACAATCAACTATTTACAGTTTGAATAGCTTTTTTGACCAGTTATCAAAATTATTTAGAGCTCTAATTTTGGCTGGGTACAACTCTACTCGCACAACAAATTTGGGATAACTTTTTTCCACTTTCGAGTGGAATTTTCAGCGATTTCAAAAATAGCCCACCTGTTTGATTGTAAATATTTCCATTTAAATAATTATTACTCACGGTATCTGTTAGTGGAGCAATTTTGACGGCTTTTTCGACCTCCCAAAAGAATTCTCTGGAACCAGGCGATATAGTCACCAAGCCTCCAGCGTACAAACACTCCACTTTCAATCGATTACGAATAATCGATTACAAATAACCGGCCATTAACACAGAAAAGTCGCAAATCGAAAACTTTTTCGATAGTTTCGAATAATCGGGTGGTTAGTTGCAGGCGGATAGATCAACTGACATAAAGTGACTATGAACAGGTCTGACCACGGGATGGCACCTTTTGACCTCTTAATTGGCACTTCCATTGACCCTTAATTCTATTACCCATTCAGGTCTGCCATTAATTGCTGTAAGACGGATGGGACTTGATAATACTAGTTATTTAATAAGCTGCTTAAAGAATTCGCACCCTTCGTGGAAGAAAGACGTAAGTCCCATTGTAAGTCAATAGGACTTACGTCTTTCTTCCACGAAGGGTGCGAATTAGGTGCTCTAGAAATTCATAAATTACTTCTAGTCTTGTAATAAGTGATTAGTACGATCTCTACTTCAGTAGGTTTCCCTTTCTTGTCATGAAAACTTGTGCCAGATGTGCCAACGATCGATGAAGCTTTCGACATGGGATGAAACAGAAAAGGGAGAGGCACTTTCGCGTTTCGTTTTATAATGCAGCTTGGTTTATCTTTAGAACCGCAGTGTCTTAATAATTATGCATTTATCTCTCAAAGTTATGCTGCGTGAAATGGGACAGCTTCAAATAAGTTTGTGGGCTATGAAATAATGGAACTCTTGTTAACTTTAATTACGTTTATTTCAAAATAGGTACTAAATAATAGCACTTACATTACAATACAAAATAAATGTACCTACCTACATAAAAAACTTACATTCAGAAATGTAACTCATTTCATTTCGATTAAGAAATAACGATTTTCTTAACAAGAAATCTGCTAAATAGAAATAGGTGGGAAATAATTGATAAGTGTTTGGAGAGCTTTTAAATATAAGTCGATCAGTATTTAATGCAATTTGAAAAAGTAACAAATTAGTGGAATGACAGATGTGAATATCAAATTAAATAAAGTAATAACAAATGAAAAAATGGCACCATGAATGAAAAGGTTTACGTCATCTGCAAAACACTTAAACTATTTATCGTTAATAGTACAGTATAAAGTTAAGCGGTGGTCACACCAATGCATTAGACTTCAATCCTGATCTCAATCGCAGTTCAATAGAATTCTTGTCGTTACACACAAGTGTGACCGAGCTATTATGTCTATTGTGCATGTTTACATTTCCTTTGTGAAGTGTATCACGGAAAGTGCGGTATCTAGAAGGTATACTGCTCCTTGGATCACGCATAGGGCACCGACTGCTAAGCCCACCTGAAAAAAAAAAACAAGATTTAAAACTAGTCCTTACACCATCGAGTATCAAAACTGCATGTTGTATGACAATAGAAAGTGAACTACGGATGAAAGAGGAACTAAAATTTGACATTTATATTTGTTGCCATGTTCATGTACAAGGTCTTATAATTTCTATTCTTTATTAAGATAGCTATACTTTACACAACTTGACATCTCGCCTGAAATATATACATGAAACGGATCGTGATTAATTTCAAAATTATAATTGGCACTTTAATTAAATAACCATAGTTTCTAGATTTAAAAAAAAAACTACGTGTGATATGAAAGGTATCAAATCATAAAAAATGTGTAAAGTGAGCGATCATAATATATTGTATGAGATCGCTCGCTCAAATATGGGACGACGCAGTGTGTAATCAGTAATCTAGGTCAAGTAAAAATGAGATAAGTTTGTATGACAAACTAACTGATATCTTTCCTAATTATACACCTGGTAAATTATACACCATTTTTTTTCTGTCACCGGAAGACTAGCGCAGGCTATAAGGTCGACATGATGGTGAATTAGAACCATTTCGTAACAATTTGTCCCTACGTTTTATTTTATATTCTTTTACATTGATGATATGTTTGTTAGGAATAAACTTTTCTTTCTTCCTTTTCTATCCACTGTACATCTATTTATACATACTTATTGTGCGCATTGTTGCGTTTATGTCTAATCATTGATCTCGTTCATATTAATGGTTAGTAGGGGAGACCGAGGCGAGTTGAGACAGAGGTGAGTTGATACAAAGCCGATTTCTCTGAACTGTGACAGTTTATCGGCCTGGTAACTTCGCTAATTCGTTGCTCTTTCTACACTCCACAGTTTGTGTGGGTTGTGACCTCGCTAACTGTCATAGGTGCAGAGAAAAAGGCTTTGTATCAAATCACCTCTGTCTCAACTCGCCTCGGTCTCCCCTAATTCCGAAAATTCAGAAGTGCAAGTCCTTGTTCGGACCCACGACCTTCTTGAGTAGCTCTGCATCAAAAAACTAGGCTACCACGCCTTTTTTTATTTCTATGCCAATGCTCAGTCGACAATGAGTAGTTGTATGACTTGTTCCGGCGTAGAGAGTAAGACAGCTGGAGTCATTAGGTACTGGCTTATGAGATATTTTACTTTAGCCCTCTGCTGCATGATGCTGGTCACTTAGCGTTGGATGGCATGGTTTCCGCCTTGTTTCATAAAGGAAAAAGTTATATGTACCTGTTTCTCAGCGAACACGAACTGGTACTGATGCTCGCCCTGGTACCCGCCCCAGTAGTGCAACGCAACGGCGCCCACGGCGATCCACAGGAACACCCCCACAAAGTTCATCACGATCTCTGACAGTGCCCTGGAAAGATACAGGATACGGGGTTAAAATAGTTCGTCTGGGATTTTCACCATAAAACCGCGTGGCACGATGAGATTGTAAAGCCGCTTTTGTGAGTACTATCCGTGCAAATATCGTGTACATTTCTATGACTACTTTTTACAGTTTCCCCGTGGCGAGTCACGTTTTGCCCCTAAACCTTGAGGTATTAAATACGCCCTCCTCATAGCAAATGATTTTAATGGACATTATCAAAACTCATTTTGCATACGAAGTTAATTAATATATGAGCTGCGGCAATTGCGTCGATCTCTGCGCACTCCCCGCGAAGAAATAATTAAAAAGCAAAAGATCAGAACGCAACAATGATTTAAAAAATACATAAGTAATTATAGACATGTTACAATAAAAGGAATAGATTTAACAGCCTTTTTAATTGCCTTGGTCACAATAAATCGAATAATGTACCTTATAAAGTATTATTCGATTCATTGTAATTCATAACTATGCTAAGCCCCCAGTGATACCTCGCATTGTCCTGTGACCCTGGACCAGAAAAAATGACGATCTCTATTAAAACGAACTAAATCTTCATTACCTAAGTATTCACCTTCTGAATTATATTGACCTTTGAAATTAAACTTGTCTGGTACGAAATCTGTTTGCAATTTGTCACTAATGTTCAAAAATCAATGCTATTGTTTCATAGCAGTACGGATTGGTATTTGTAAAACTGGTAGATAAGAATACTTACCGTCTGGTGATGCAACAGTCATCCTATGTTCATGCCTTTGACCTATATGTACATACAGTCCCGTTGAGTAATTACTAATCAGGAAAGTGGTTAGTTTACTTTGAATCACTAACTTGTTCCCTTACCTCGTGTTTAACCATAATAAGGAAAACATTAGCAACTAAATATGAAGCATATGGTGATAAATCTTCGCAACCCATCCACTATTTGGTTTCCGCTTGTCATTAGGTATTGTTACCTTAGGCTCTGTCTACCACGTAAGGGATTAAGACGTGATTTATTGATTTATGTATGTATGTATGGTGACATTACTTGGGTATGTTTTTGAATTCTATTACTTGATACAATACTCTCTAAACGAGTAAGTTATATAAATAGTATTATACTCGTACACAACAAAGGAATTTTAAGAATCAGTTCAGAAGTTTATTTGATCATGATAACATGAATTATGTTATAGAGGTATGCGAAAGAAGATTCTTAGTGGGAAAAAGTTATGTACTGCCGAATTAAGACGTTACCTTTTATGCTCAGTAGTTCCGAAAAGATAGGTGATGCATTGTACGAGGGTGTAGATGAGGTACCCCACGATGACTCCGGAGGCCACGATCTCGGCGTCGGGGTTCTTCTCCTCGTTGAGGTTCCACGTGCCTCCCACTCCGAGGAACTCTCCATTGTAGCCGGTACGGTACAGCACCAGGATTATGATGTTCAAGACCTGGAGACAAGAAATTTACTGTTTAAAATGGAATGAACTCGTTTATGTTTCCTCGTTCATAGCTCTTCTTGGCTAAAATTTTAGGAAGCATGTTATAGGCGGTGCGGATAGCAACCCATCATTGTTTGGATTGCGTTTTCCGTACGCCCACAATAGGGTTTCCGATTTCTCGAGGTTTTTTAGTTCTCGGGTGTCGAGACTTCTCGAGCCTGATTTCTCGGGTCTTCTCGGGTTGTCGAGAAAAAATAAAATACGTCTAAATTTTTGTTTAATTAATAAAAAGAGTCTTTAATTTAACTGTGTTTATTTTACATGAAAAAAATCAACATAATTTTTAACAAAAAAAACAAGTTCTCAATAAAAAATCAGCTCAAAACAAAATTGCTAACTAAAAACAATCATACTTCTTCTCCTTATCATAACTAATCTCAATTCTCATCTCACTAATCTGTAATAAAAAACAAAATCTCTGTTAACAATCAGCTTAAAACAAACATCTTAACTAAAAACAATCATACTTCTTCTTATTATAACTAATCTCACTAATCTTTAATAAAAAACAAAATCTCTGTCAAAGGATGCCGCTGCCGCCTCGCATTTACAAAGAAAGCTAAGCGTAAAAATGTTTATTTAAACTTCTCGATGTCTCGACTTTTCTCGAGCTGAATTTCCCGGGTACGAGACCGACCGATTTCCCGGGAATTCCCGGGACGAGAATTCCCGGGAACAAACCCTAGCCCACAATCACGCTAAACGTGGCTTTTAGCTTTTGATACCCAGGGCTGTGTCTACCTCGTAAGGAACATAGACGTGATTACTATGTATCTATGTATGCTCTTTACAAAATTGTGACCAGACAGTGAAAATAGGGGAAAGTCGACCTCCCTACATATGTACCGTAAAAACGATTCGATTTGGAGACTGTAATAGTATAAAAATGGCATACAATCTCATAGATACGTCATTGAGCCGTGATGGTCCAATACAACTGTCTGCGACTCTACAGGGGAATATAAGCTTCCATTGGTTACAACCCTAGTTGGATATGATATGCCCTTAAGTTGTTGAGGGCGTGCCCTTATCTTTTTGATTACTACCACGTTGAATATTACTATGATGAGTCGTTCAGGTACTGCTGTTGTTCTTAGATTTCGTTAGAAATTAGCGGTAGTTTATCATCACTGTTATCTCGTGTTACTCATATCCGGTTTGTCATTCTTATAATCAGGAGTTCCGATCAAGAACGGTAACGCGTACACAAAAATAAAACATTAGGATGTTCTGTGAATATGTACAGCTTGATAGTTTAAGCTGTCATCCTATCTTTCTGAAAGACGGAGAGGGATACAATTAGCGAAATATGAGATACATTTGATCTTAAGTCCTTAAGGCGGATACGTTGTTTCTCTCATGTGCGCAATACTCCTGACTTTTGTCATTCTCCTAACTCCGGAAACAATGTAAAGGAACCCATGAAGGCTTTCAAAGTGGTCGTTACGCAACATCCTAATTCTATCATAGGCTAGGTATTTAGTTTTCATTTAGCACTGATGTTTTGACCCGTAATATCACTAAGAATATCTAGTAGACTAGTTGTGACCAGTGTTAAGGACCGTCCAATGATTACCCTCTAAAAGTCTAGAACACTTTGAGCAAGTTTCTCTAAGTCTGTAAAATATCAAACCTATATAATTGATTAATTAGACGAACTTACCTTAAGTGAAGTCTGATTACAATTTTATGAGCGGTGATCTGAAATATAATTGATAACAGTGTAGTTCCCTTTTCGCTATCCATTGACATCGCGGTTTAGAGGAATAAAAAAAAAAATACATATCTTTGTCCTGGTCACCCTGCTATGACACTTTTTAGAGATTTATCTGAGATCCCAGTCGACCAGGGCCTATTGATCCTCAATAGGTTGGGCTGGGCGGGTAATTATATTTCAGATCACCGCTCATAAAATTGTAATCAGACTTCACTTAAGGTAAGTTCGTCTAATTAATCAATTTTATTTCACGGTGATCTGAAATATAATTGATAACAGTGTAGACGTTTAGAGTACCATGTCGACAGGGTTACTATGAATCCGTTACATAAAATTAAATACCATATTTAATCAGTTATATTTATTTTGGTATCATTTACACATCTGAATAGAGATCAAAATTATTTCACCAGCTTTCGTCCATAATTATTCAACTTTAAAAGTTGATGTAGCTTTTAATTAGTGATTTACACAATAAAAATATATTTATAACAGATTCTAAACGCACATAAGTATGCTTCAACGCTCGTAAAAATCAAACATTTTTATCCTTAACGGTACCATATTGGACCTTAAAATTAAAATAATCAATAAAACAATTTACGAAGAACTTAGTTCCCCCTTATTTGTAATCAGTCTTCTTTTATAATAAGGTTGAAACGGTATTTTCAACCTAACAAATTAAGACCACATTAAAGACAACTATTATTTATAGAATTCTTAGTTGTAATAAATTGTTTCCTTACTCCTAATCAAAATTTAAAACAGCATTGATAAAGCTTCCTTGTGGATCATTATTATTCACTGGGACATCATAAAACCTAGCAAACGTTAAAGAGCTGTCTGACCAGCCTGCCGTTTTCCTGATTATGTCTAATGGTACACCAGCTCGTTTTGCAGACGATGTCGCTGCATGGCGTGTACTGTGTGAAGTGAATATTTCCGTATCAATTCCACTTTCCTTCATTACCTCCTTTATCCACCTGCTTATTGTCTGCTTAGATGCTCTTTTATATGGCCGCCTACTGGTGAGCAATAAGTACTCTTCCTCATTTCTGATAAGCAATGTGGCTTTTAGATAAGTTTGTAAAACTCTGGCTGGGCAAACAGCTGGGTTTTGATCGAAAAACGGTAGCTTTATCACTGTTTCGGTTTTAGAGGATATAGATGTCTTAATGAGATCTGTTATATTGATAGATATGATACTTTGTGAATGAGATACATCTTTTAACTTAATAACCGATAATGTTTGCACCCGTTGAGCAGTAGCAATAGCTAACAATGTGACCAGCTTCTTGCTTAATTTTTCAAAGTTTAATTGACTATTATCACCCCAACTGGCTAGCAATCTTAGGACTGCAGAGGGATCCCAGGTACTTGTGTATCTACGTAAAGCCGGTTTAATTCTATAAAGCCCCCTAAAGAAACGTTTGACCCGGTCGTCGCTGCCTATTTTTTCATCAACCAACAAAGAAAGTGCTGATCTAGCCGTATTCAGTGAACTGTAGCCGACATTCATTTCGTGTTTCTTTGTTAAATATAATATCACATCTGGTATGGAAGCTCTATAAATATTTATACTATGTTCTTGACAAAATGACCACCAGGTCTTATAAGTGGTGTTATATTGCTTTATTGTCCCTGATGAAATTGAAGATAGCATAATATTTAGTGAGCCTTCTGGCAAACCTCTGCGTCTGAATGCTTCCCGCAAAAGATGCTCGCTGCCAGGGTAAGCTGACTGCTCAACGGATGTTCTGTGCTGAAAGGAGACAGTAATAATTTACTATTAGGTTTAAATATCAATGGTTTTGTAACCATCATCATTTTTGCTAACGGGTACCAAGGTTGTGCGGTCCATACTGGGAATACCATGATTCCTTTAGCTCCATCATTCTTAATCTTTTGTAAACATTTTGTCATTAGAGCAAAAGGTGGAAATGCATAAAAAAAATAGTTTCCCCAGTCTAAGGTAAAAGCATCTATTTCATAAGCATAAGGGTCTCTATGCCATGAAACATAGTCTTTACATTTTGCATTAATTCTGGTGGCAAACAAATCAATAGACGGCTTTCCTAGGTGGTTTTTAATTTTCTGAAATGCAACATTTGAAAGCTCCCATTCAGTGTCAATATTAATATTTCTTGATTCTTCATCTGCCAAATTTTCCTTAGATTTTATATAAGATGCTTGTACCTTAATAGATCTTACTTCACACCAGTCCCATATTTTTTTACTTATGGCATTTAAGTGGGGAAATTGAATGCTACCCATCTTGTTAATGCATGCTATGGCAGTAGTGTTGTCAATTCGGAGTAAAATGTCACAATTGCTTTTAAACTCCGCGAAACATTTAAGACCAAAATAAGCTGCTGTTAGCTCTAGTTGGTTTATGTGATGGTTCTGCTCCGATTGTGACCATAGCCCTCCAACACTTTCACCATTACAGTGCACACCCCAACCCGTTAACGAAGAGTCTGTATAAATTTCGGTATCTATATTTCTAAGCTTAATCTGTTTACATTTGTGCATTATTTGGCTGTGCCACCATTTGAGATCTGGGTGTATCTCAACTGCTAAAGACATACTAGCGTCATAATTATCCCCTGATTTTAAGAGGGCTTGGTATTTATTTCTTTCCATGACCTTTGTATGTACCATACCATATGGTATGGCCGGGCAAGCTGCCACTAGTGTACCCAGTAATTTTGCAAATTCTCTTATTTTACAATATTTTAGATTAAGAAATTTTTCAGTCATTATTTTTATACCAGTTCTTTTTTCTTGAGGTAGCTCTAGACACATAGATTCCGAGTTAATAATAAAACCAAGAAATTTGCAATGTTTACTGGGTACTAAATTGCTTTTTTCCAAATTAATAATGAACCCCAAACACCTCAAAATATTAATTGTAGTTTGCATATTTTCCAAGCACTCATTATATGTACGCCCAATACACAAGTAATCATCTATGTATATTGTGGAGAGAAAACCCAAGTTTCGTAAGTAACTGACAACCGGTTTCATTATTTTAGTGAACACACTAGGTGCGGAACATAAACCATATGGCAAAGCTGTAAACTCATACAATTTGTTCTCAAACTCGAAGCGTAAGTATTTTCTGTGCTCCTCTGCTATGGGCACTAACAGGTATGATTCTTTGAGGTCTATTGAACACATGTAATAATTATGGTCCACTAACCTAATGGCAGTTCTAATGTCTTCCATTTTGAAATGGTTTGTTTTTATAAATTTATTTAAGGGCTTTAGATTTAAAATAAATCTTTGTTTCCCATTAGGTTTAGGTATTAGAAATATTTTTGAAATAAATTCCCCTTGTGTGTGGTGACATGAAGTAATAGCTCCTAACTGTAAAAGGTTATTTATGGCATCCTTCATAAGGATATTTTCACTAACTGATAAATTGATATTAGGAACTATATTTTGCACAGGGTAATTTATAAAAGGGATAGTATATCCTTTAACCCACTCAAGTATAATTGGGTCACTTGTCAGAGTTTCCCAACAAGAATAATAATTTTTTAAATTGCCTGCATGTACCTCATTTATCTCCTGTTGGTGTAGGTGCTGTGAGCACCTCGGGTTCTCTCGGAACGTTGTTGGTTGTATGAGTAAGTCTGCTTGCGCTGCGATGGCTGAGCTGTCCGAATCTGCGGCCCTCCTCGTGCCATCGCTTTTGCTGGCTGCCGTTGCATCTGTTGAGGTGGGCCACTGCGGTTTAACGGATATTTGTTCTTCACTGGAGCAGAGGTGGTTGGTTTAGTCGGTACTATTTTCTTTATAGAGTTGGTGCTTTGCTGTATTTGTTTACTCTGTTTAATTTTGTCTCCTAAATTTTCACCAAATAAAAAATTATTTCTAGTAGTTGTTTCCATCATTTGTAGAAATTTCTTATCCAGTTGTGGTGCAACTAGGGTCTTTCTTGTCTTGGTTAGTTGAAAATGCAGGTCAGTTAACAATTTTGTTGCCTCGCTTAAAGATTTCAACATGACAATTTTATCAAGCGAATCTTCCATAATATTTGACATCACTTTGCCAATCATTGTTACTGCAATCCCAATTTGTTTCTGTTGGTAGGCCACTCCTTTGTCTCTGTTCCTTCCAGTATCAGAGATCCCTGCTGCCACTTCCTCATTAAGGATTGGAGCATCTAGCAATTTGCAATTTTCTGGCAACATAATTATCTTCGTTATATCGTCCTTCTCTATTTTTGTCAACCCATGAGTTAGTATGTGATTCCATCTCTTGCAAATGTTCTCATTTATATGACCTTCATATGTTTTGTTTTCATCGTATTCTTTGCCCAGTGCTTGCAGTAGCTCATCGCTTGGTCCAGGTGGTGGCGGCACTGTAGATTCTTCCACCTGTTGATCCATTTTTTGCTGCTCTGGGGTTGCTTGTGGGTTCTCCTTTGCATTCGAACCCGGATCTTCTAAGTCCGTGTTAACATAGATAACATCATCTGAAATGAAGGATACGAATGAATGGGTTTTCAAACACAGTACCATATCTCGTATGGACTTGTTTAGTGTTATTGGTATCTCGTACCAAAATCACCTGTTATATCAAAGTTGGTATCGCGTACCAAAGTTGATCTTCGTGTTTAAAGTATCTCGTACCAACACGGAAAATAAATAGTTCTTCTTCAAACCTTATTTTGAGGTTAAGATTTCTCACACACACTGTTAATCACTACTTACTTTCTTTATCTTGATCCTGTGGATCATCCTGGTAGGTTATCCTCGGACTTCGGGCCCGTACAGAGCTTCGGGACCTGCGCTGTCTCGAGCGAGAGGGACTGCGCACATAGCTTCGACTACGTTCACGACTGCTTGTACGATGACGTTTGTGTTTTCGCCGAAGTCTTTCTATTTTTCCCGAGTAATATTCCAATTTTCTCAACAATTTCTCTTCGGTTTCCATCTTTTAGTGACGATTTCCTTCTAAATTAACAATTATAATTTACCCCGATGTCGTCACTTCAATGCGCGAAAAAGAAGTGTCATAGCAGGGTGACCAGGACAAAGATATGTATTTTTTTTTTTATTCCTCTAAACCGCGATGTCAATGGATAGCGAAAAGGGAACTACACTGTTATCAATTATATTTCAGATCACCGTGAAATAAAATTTCACTGGATGAGATCACGTCATTGACATCCACCTGTTTACGGTTTACGTGCTGATAGCGGATAAGATACGATAGCCGGAATCAAACGTGCGCACACCGCTGCTTTGTTCGAGGCGGATTCCTCGAATGCTCAGTCTGGCTCATACATTCCGCCTTGATATCAATCAACCGGTGGGATACATGAAACTGCAGTAAGAATTTCGTTAACCGATTTTTTCTTTGAAAATCGAACGCGTGTGTTTTGTTTATCGTATTTCGGCTCATAAAGTTTTGATTGTGGCCATTGTTAACTTCTTATTTTGACCAGATCAATTCTTATTGAATTTCATAGTCTGCCTTCTAATTGACTAGCTTGTACCCATAACTTTACTTACTTTGAAAAACCGTAATCCGCGTAATCCGTTCTTTATACACTTTTACGCTACAAAAGGAATCTTTTCAACTTTCAGCTTTCTTTGTAATTTTGACTGTACGTCAATGATCACTTGGGATATACTTTTTTTTATAATCAATAAACAGTAAAACAATATCAATGATTAAGAAAACAATTGGCGTTTGATAACAATCAGCTGCACTATTAACCTGACCAATCAGGAGGAGTAGATAACAATCTAACACGTACAGATCTAAGCGTATAATTTATTCATCATGCCTGTATAGCATTGTAATCAGATCACAAGTTGGACACCTCAGCGCAGGACGGCAATTACTCAGGATTACTCACGGTCCGGGCGGGTCATAAGTTAACTCGGATGGAGACCAGGCCTCGGCCATAGAGTAGCTTGGCATAAACATCCGTCACACTAAAAATAAATGACTAACGCTTGTTATTTCATTACGACATGATAGTTCTTGCTTCCCTTCTTAGTTAGACAACTTTAAACACAGAGAAACAACAGTGAGGGAATATTTTTGATAGTATTTAAGAAATGTGGCAACAAGCGAAAGTTTAAGGAATCATGTTAGATACAGGCGATGTAGCTAGCAACCCATCACTGTTTTGATTCCCCTTTCCACATGTACGCCCACAATCATGCTAACTGTGGCGTTTAAGTCTTGTTACCTTAGGCTCTATCTTCGCCGTAAAGGATAAAGACGTGATTTACATGTGTATGTCTGTATGCACTAAAAATGGTTCTTTGTAGATTGTCTTCTTGTTTAACGCATGTCTTTAAAGCGTTATATTTTGGTCTTTTAGTTGCATATATACGTTTAATTAGATATCTCGCTGGGGGATTTATTTGCCTGGGAGTAAGAATTCCATGGTATTATTGCACGTGTAGATTCACAAAGCGATTTCCAGCGATTCTCTTGACTGAACTGAAAAGATAACCTTCAGACGACTCGGGCGGTGAAACAAAACACAATGTCACGCCCAATTGGCTCTTGAAACGTCAGGCATCTAATTAAGTGAAACTTTTAACAATAGAGCATCTAGGTCCATGCTGCAACGGCCAGTTTTAAATCGTTGATTGATTTTTTTCTTAAAGATACTATTTGTTTTTTTTTAATACCTAGTTGAGAGAAATCACTAAGTCTGTTAGCTAATTTATTTATAGCAATATCAACGACCAGTACCTATTTTTTGTTTTTGTTTTTTTGTTTTCTTTCTATTATAGGTGTAGTGAGTCATTCACAACTGCTTACCAAACAAAAATATGAAAGTAGCTAAATGTAAAATTTATTTCTGCTCTATTGAAAATAAATTTTATAAAACTTAAGGATTACGAGGCTTGTATTCTTGCGCGTTTTTCACCGACCTCAAATGATACTCGTAAACCTAGTTGGAACCCTTAAATTTTTCAAATTACCCTCTATTTTTTCTCGGTACTCTGTTCCCGACAGCTGACAATTAAAGCCGTAATCATAATAACCAGCGTAATTGTCGAGGCGGATGCCTGATTCAAACAATAATGTGCATTGACTTCCCCGTCCTTTACGGCGGAGACCTGATGCGATGGGTGACGGTTCGTTTTAAACAAAAGAAGATGGCAAAAAGAACGTGTGTCAGGTGTAAAAAAAGGTCTTTGATGTATGATTTGGTCGATTTGAACGTTGGCGCAAAAAACGAACTCAAAAGTGCCTCTTTTCAGAAGAAAAGTAAAAGAACCAGAAGCACAGATATCGCTATGTACCAAACCTAAGTAGACGTCTATTAGAAAGAATTGATGACGAACAGTGATGTTAAAGTTTTAGAAGCATTCCTAGAAAATATTACGTTAGGCAAGAAGACATCGTGAGAAAGGAAGGTCTGATATAGACGAAAAGGAAGAGGAACGTTGAGTTGGCCAACACATACAAGATAAAGTGTAGTTAATTCGTACATAGTATTTTTTTTTTTTGTTATAATAGATACTACTAAATACTACTAGATGATCGAATCCATCGAGAGCACAGACCTCTGACATAAGAGTAAATTTGACCAACTCTGCTAGATATGGGAGGCGATTTTTGAAATCAGACCCTTGAAAAGATCATTCAATGGCAAAAATTTGGAAATTGCTACAAAATTGCAGCTCTATAGTAAAAAAGTTCAGAGACCATATTTTCTTCTAGTATACTGGTATTTTTGAATAGTATTTTAACGGAAGTATTTCAGAAAAACGGTCTCATCACAGTTGAACAGTACATAACATCAACTCGTATTCATTCCTCGTCAATATCAAAGCGGTCCCTCGTGTCACCACTCACCATCTAAATCATGATTCTATAGACAAATTGATCACGTCCACATAATGGGAGCATTCAAGGTAAATCTGTGCAATTGTCTGGGGACTGTGCGTGCGCTGTGCTTGTGCGCAATAAGATCGCATTTGCATTCCAAAATGGCAGGGCGATGAAGATCCAGGCTTTATCAAGGCTTCCGTGGATGAGTTGAGTTATTGTTATTGATTTCGATAAAGAGTCCTTTCCACCTACGCCCACAATCATGCTAAATGTGGCCTTTTGGTCTTGTTACCTTTATAAATATTGCATACTTGAGTAAGTTGGATGACAAAACAATAATCTGGCAAGCGGAGTTCTGGTGACCCAGTCTGGATAGTCTCCGCAGGAGGGAACTCTTCAGCGGTTGGTCCGATTGACATATGTAGTCAGCAAAAATAGCTTGTATTGAAAATGAAATTCTTGACAGAAGCTTATATTAGCCATTATAGTGGCCCACTAGTGCTGGGTAGTGGCCTCCCTCCTTTCCGTCTTTGAATTGTTCTGCGATATTTATGATAGTGGTTAAGTTTCAGATCGTTAGAACTTTATGTATTCTAAATGTCATATATCTTATTTGTTGTAATCTTAAGCTTTTTTTAAATTCCTTTTACCCGGATATCCGGAAAGCGAACTCAGAATTTAATTAGTCATCAGTCAGTGAGTTAGTAGTTAGTGAGTAACGATGCTTTATCTGATAAATTCGAGTGTTTGCTCTTTTAACTCATATTGCAACATATGACTCTTCGTTTGCTTTCTGAGGTCCTATTTCAGTGTTTTGTGCATACTTGTCACTCTTGTCATGGAACAAAATAACATCTAGGTACTTAAGTTTTGAATCTGCGAACATTTTTACCTAATTAAATACTATCATATCGTCAATGTAGAGTTGATTCAGGATCACATTTCAAGTTGAATTCGCGTTAATTTAATAAATTAAACTCTTGTAAGCACTGTAATTTTGAAATATGAAGCATCTCTAAAATCTCCAGTTAATATTTCACCAAAGCGACAATTACTGTCGTTGACAATTTGACAATTCTGTTTACATTGCAAACTTGACGAGAATCTACGCAAGTTGGCTTCATATTGACCACGCATTGCAATTCCAATCGTCACTTGTCACAAACAATTGTCGAATTGGCGAATAAGGACCTGGTGTAACAAACATCCATCCAAACTTTCGCATTTATAACAGTAGTCCGATTTATTAGAGCATCACTACAGCCCAGGTTTTACTTTACCTACTTTAGACCTGTAACCAATGTTTCTTCATACAATAAATTTATACCAGTAGCGTTAACTTATTGTGTAAAGTTAAATAAGCGCGGGGTTTACGACGCAAGCGCAATGATTGTGTATCAACTAGGCGCGGCTTATCACGCTGATAGCGAACGAGGCCAGCCTTACCTGACCGAATGCGAATCATAACTTGAGGCCCTGTATGTACTAGCTTTATCGTACACATAAAGTTTTAACCCCCTTATTCACGAACGCTCTATAGACTTCTGCTAACTTAGCAATCGTTTGTCCTTATCTGACACTTTGACATATACCTTTCACAGACAAGGACAAACGATTGCTAAGTTAGCAGAAGCCTACAGAGCGTTTATGAATAAGGGGGTATATCCCTTTCTATCTTAGGCGTTAGGATTCACGCGTTGACCCAGCGAGCGTGGAGCGCGAGCGAAGCGTGGTCGGTTTCGGGGGGGCTACTTCAATATACGATTTTCGAAGTTCGTATCATACCGTCCCTTTCACTCTCAAGTTAATGACTATTTGTGTGAGCGGAACGGCTCGAAACGGACTTCGAAAATCGAATTTTGGAGTATATTTATAATATTTAAAATAGGTATAGAATATTTTAGCTTGAACAACAAATCTTTCGTATCTCCTAATCTTTCGTATCCGGTTGTATGTTTTCCTATATACTCATAAGTCGCATTTCTCATTTGATTCTCGTGAAATTTTGTGAACAGGTTCTATGTTTTTATGACTTTGTTTTGCCGATAGGTACAGTTTTAGGAAAATTTAAAATGGCGGATCGGGGATGAAAACCTTAAAAACATCTAGACGCAACTTTATGTCAGTACAACTTTTTTTTCGATAAACTCTGATCTACCGAGCCACTAGTTTAGATGATAAATGTATACAAATTTAATTATACTAATAATATACGTACCTATAATGTCCATGTCCATATAATACAATTTAAGTAAGCTACAATAGTCTGGTTTGGTCAAAAAAGCTAAAATGCCATTATACATAATGATGATGCCCCCCCCCCCCTCCCCCGTATCCTGAAGTTAAGGTTAGTGGTTTCGCTTACAAGATATAACCTAATAAGATAACCTCTATCTTTGTTTGCTATAGTGCGTTAATGACGCCGTCTTTATGATCTTTACTATACTCAATGAACATTATTTTTAAAGCTAGTACATTCCGTGAGCTCTTAGAATTCTATTCGGGTTTGTCTTGATGTCTCCCTCACTCGGCCGAGTCAAATATCATACCCATAAGAGTGAGTGAGACAGCAACACGCATGGCATCTAAGAGCTGGCGGACTGTACACTAATTGCAATAGAATGAGTAACAAAGACTAACAAACAATACGTATTCCAGCTTGACTAGCTAGGTACCATCAGCCAAATATGTGGTCTAGTTACCACCCTAAGGTTAAAATTCCTTTGCGCGTCACAATATATAATGTCGATAAGACAGGCTGTCAACTTGAAAGTTCGACTTTAGCGACATTTTTATTTGATAGGAAGTTGTATGAAGTAGTTGATCGCTTATTTGGGCGTCCGTACATAATATTATAAGCTGTAAGTAGCTATGCTGGACAGGTACTTTTGTATGACTCATAACATGACAAACATTAGTCATGCAATCGTTCTTGTTATTCATACAAACTAATCTGTTCTTCACCTATTTATGTATATAAAATAACCACTAATTGATTTAACAATAAACTTTACAGTGCCTAATACCTCCGTTTACATGAAGTCATCTCGAATGCAGACTACAAAAAATATTCCTATAAAGTTATGAAAGTTATGAATTGATGAATCAGGTCTATTTCATTCATAAAAAACAAAAAACTCCTCTATGTCGCTTTCAATTATGCCACAAAGTATAAAGTAAGACTGGAGTTACCTTTAAATTATCTTGGCGCAATAACAAACTGCCCCACTTTTCCTACGGGCCATATAATACACGTATAGCGTACATCTACGTTGATGACAAAATTTTTACGTTCCTGCAAAACAAAACTGTCACACAAACGCGAAACTCGCACACAACTAATAAATGCCCATAACCAATGTGATAATTTCTTGCCATCTTTCTTGGCAGAAGGAAATACGCGTCTACCGTCTCCTGTTGTAAGTTCTTTGCGAATGACACCGATGCGCTTTCGATTTCAAAAACATTTGAAATCAGAACAAAAAACAACAAAATATACTTACAATTTTGAACACTTTCACTGTGATTGTAGCTATCGTTTGTACAGACACCATTTTCACTTGTTTCTTGTCACTTTTGAAGAAATTTGAACACAGAACACACTTATCTCTCCACCTTTGTTTCGTCGGGTATCGCGAACTGTCGGATCGTCACTGGTTTGTTTTTGGTTATCACTGTTATCAGTTGGTACATTCTTATCAGCTTCGTTCAGTCGCTAATCTTATCTCTTCCAGCGAATTAGTAGAACAGGTTGCCGAGTTTCATCGGCGTTTTTCATTATTGTATCCCTTAAAACTCTACCAGTAAGGGCCATTGTTTTCTGTACTCGATTCCGTTATTAATATGCGTTATCTGGTTAATGTTACTATTGTAAAATTTTAGTGTTTTTGCGTGAAAACGTGGTGTGAAATATTGGTCAATTCCTTTGTACTAAAAGCGAGTTAGGAACTTCTTTTAGTTGATATACAGTTTCAAATCAAACGAAATACCTGATATGTTGTTCCTTACTAGATTTAAAAAAAAAGTACATGCAACTACTGTTAACCTAAAATTAATTTTGAAACTTACCGACATTAACATTATCTTTAAGTGTTTAAATATTGGTTTAAAGTATTTTTAATACGGTGTACCGTCGCTTTGGATCAGGATATTATTTTTATGTTTGAACAGCGCGCTGCGGTTTCACAGAGTTACGTTTACTGAAAATAGTTTTATTCCTTGCGGTCTCATAAATGAAACTATTGAAACATAAATATTTTTATAAATATATGTAGGTATGTTCATAGAAATTTTTGAGGATATCTTATGTAACTACCGACATAAATGTGGGAATGCAACGGGATGCATCTTAATGTTTATCGATTGTTTGTTTTTATTTTTATTTTTTAACAATAAAGTGTATGTAAACACAACACATACATACGTACTATGACTTAATAAGTCACTTATTTTTTTGAAAGCCCTACATTTCAACAGCTTTGCAACTGTTGTGATTTGTGTTCAACAAACCTCTTCAATTGTTCTAATTAAAATACATAGCGAAAGTGAGGACAATATTGGGCACTTTTATATACAAACAGCCGCGTACCTAAGTCTGGAGGTGCCATCCGTACTCTCTATTTCCTATATATATATATATGAGATGGCAGAGTATGTCCGTCAGAAGACCGGCTTCTTGCTGAGGGTCTTCCAATTGCGTTCGCGCCACTACGTGCACTTCAGTTCCTTTGTGGTGCGCGTTCCGCGGCCGCTGCAGGAGACCATCGCGTGCGCTGACTTCTGGCCGAAGGGTGTCGTATTTCGTCGGTTCCGGGGCAATCTACCGAGCTGTAATTTTTTATTGACTAAATAAAAAAAAAAATATATATATATATACCGTTGAAAAATATGTACTATATTTTTGCCAATCATTATAAATGGATTCGTGTTATGCGGGCGAGGGCACGCAGCTAGCGACCGCATCGCGACTGTATTTATGCGCACGCGCGACAGTATCGCTACTGCATCGCTACAACATCGCCGTGGGCGAGCGGCCTTGTATAGAAATATCTTAATTTCATTGTATTTGCTGTCTTTATCCGGAAACGTTTTGTTTGATTGTAGGGGGTAATCTCTTGATCTACTGAACCGATAAAACTATATAGGTAAATTACGCATTGGTTTCGTCTTTCTTTGAAAGAAAAGAAAGAAAGAAAGAAAACATTTATTCGTGACATCTCGGATAATAGTTACAAAAAACAAAAAAAGAGGTAAAAAACATAAGGACATATATCACGAAATGGTCCCATCTCAGCATAATGCTGGCCTTGCAGCCAGCGCTGGTCTTCCGATGGCTTTGCTAGCTATTTTATTTGGACCCACCTGACCCTTGAAGGTAAAGAGAAACGAAGATCTTGGGAAAGTCGTCATTGTCCACTGAAGAGTACCTACACCATGACAACTTTATGTATTATAGAAACAAGGAAATGTCAAAACATCGACTTTCGCAACGGCTCTTGGGCTAAGAATATTTGGTATTGTTTTGACACGAGGAAGTTGCAATTATTCTGTCGAAGGGAAAGCGAATGGTAATTTGGGACGGTGAATAGAATGCCCTTGCGCAGGCGCATGCTTTTGGTGTGGGATCTTTTTCTGTGAATGGATGTGATTTATAAGCGAAGTGGAGCGTCGACACGTAGACAAATATTAATATTAATAGTTGACATTGGTAGTCTGAACATAACTAGATCCGTAATTAAATTGTAGATTTATTCAATGTAGATATTTTATTGAATCAGGCGTTACTTTGCGGAGGTCCATTTCAATGAATAAAAATTTACCTTGCTACTCCGCTACTCAAGTAGAGTAGAGTTGAGTTGAGTAGCGGAGTAGAAAAGTAAATTTTTATTATGGGTTTCCCACGCACGGATATTTTGCAGGGTAGTTAGGTGAACCAGTGTATTTATAAAAAATGGTTAATATTTTGATTATTTATAACTAGGTAAGTTAAGAATCGAATCACCTAGAAGCCGTATTCTCTAACGCACTTGAATCACAGTCGCATTTGCTATTCCTTTCTGTTAAATGGTAAAGAAGGAGGATAGAAGAGATGATGACTGCCATCATGAGCTTCTAGGCGATCGGCAGTGTTTTGTTTGAGAAAATATTGATATCTTTTACCGTATAACAGTCCAAAGCACCCTGAATCAAGCCGTCAGGATCTAATCTATCAGCACCCCCGGCACCTAAGGAAAATGCTGACAAAAATAAAAATAAATATCTTGAGCAAATTACACCTGCTCCCAAACAAAGCAAAGCTTGTACCAGGGGGGTACCAGGCAACGGATAAACATACTTATATAACGTAGATAAAAACATACTTAAAAACATACAACATCCATGACTCGTATACAAATGCCGGCTCCTACCGGGATTCGAAACCGGGATCTCTAGCTTCATGTGCACTAACCACTGGGCTATCCGGTCATAGAAAAAAAATTAAAGGAAATCTAACTTTTTTTCCAGGAACTAGGCCTCGACATCACCGACGAGCAAATCGCCGAGCTCGAAGCGGCCGTTCACGACATCGACTTCGACTCCGCTGCCGAACATGAGAAGAAGGTCCGTCATGACGTCATGGCCCACGTCCATACCCTCGCCGAGAGGTGCCCACTCGCCGCGCCCATCATCCATCTGGGGGCCACCTCGTGTTACGTCGGAGACAACACTGATCTGATCACGCTGAAGCATGGGCTGGATCTCCTACTGCCGCGGCTGGCCGCTATTATTAGTCGGCTGGCTCAGTTTGCTAATGAGTATAAGTAAGTATACTCGTATATCAATAACTGTGTTTCTTTTTATATGACACGGAAGAGCTCTTTGCACTTTGATATGCCAGTCTGATTGTTGTTTTTGAACAATTTAGTTTTCCCTCCTTTTTATTTTTTGTTTATTGTAAACTATTTAATTAATTTATGTTTTTTTTTTTTAGTTACAAATAAGTCGGGTTCTATCTATTTATTGCTTTGTTTACGTAAAAGTTTATGGATTATGTAGTATATTTTATCTGTGTATCGTTTCGTGAGTCATAGACGGTTCTGGCTGAAAATCAGTACTGCAGGTGTCTAACACTTCAGCGTAATGCTGAGCCAGCGACCGTTTCACTTTTGCGAAGACACACACAACGCTAATGGTCTATTTTTATATGTCTTGTTTATTTTCTATTTTAAATTGTGTATATTCTCTTATATTTGTGTGTCTTGCAAAAAGGAATAAATGTCTTCTTTCTTTCGTTCTAAACCAGCAAGCGGGTCATCTGATGGTAAGTGAGCACCACCGCCCATGAACATACACACACTAGAGGCTGGCAATCCTATAGGGCTAAGATAGAATATCTCATGTGCCAGTAATTTTACCGGATGTCGTACTCTCCACGCTTGCGCAGGCACTGCTGCTTGGCTTCAGGATTAGCGAGTAAGATCGCGGTAGCAATCCGGATAGACTTTGCTCTAGGTCCCACCGCCTACGTATTTCTTTATTTTCATAACCCTTGATAAGAAATCTAATTCGTCGATACGACGAAATCAGCAATAAGTATTTGCATAGTAGGAACAGCCTTCAAACCTATTGAAAAGAACATACAAACGCCTACATAAATGGACCTTGTGATACTTTCCAGGTCGCAACCAATCTTGGGCTTCACGCACCTTCAGCCGGCCCAGCTAACGACGGTTGGCAAGCGTGCCTCGCTGTGGCTCAGCGACCTCCTCATGGACGAGCGTGCTTTGTCCCGAGCACGGGACGACCTTCGCTTTCGCGGAGTAAAAGGTACCACTGGCACTCAGGCCTCCTTCCTCCAACTCTTCAACGGAGATGGCTCTAAAGTTCGAGCACTGGACAAAAGAGTAGCTGAGCTCGCTGGATTCGACAAACGCTATTTAGTCACCGGACAGACTTACTCCAGAAAAGTCGATTTGGAAGTAATCTCAGCTCTCTCCGGCCTCGGAGCAACTATACATAAGATGTGCTCCGATATTCGCATATTGGCTTCTCGCAAGGAAATCGAGGAGCCGTTTGAAGCGTCTCAGATTGGTTCCAGTGCTATGCCCTATAAGAGGAACCCTATGCGTTCTGAGCGTTGCTGTGCGCTTGCTCGTCATTTGATCACGCTGCATTCCAACGCTGCAAACACTCACGCGGTGCAGTGGCTTGAACGCACTCTTGACGACTCTGCGAACCGCCGCATAACCCTCGCCGAAGCGTTCCTTACCGCAGATGCTACGCTCCTCACGCTCCTCAACATCTGCCAAGGGTTAGTGGTGTACCCTAAAGTGATTGCGCGACACATTGACCAAGAACTACCGTTTATGGCTACGGAAAACATCATCATGGCTATGGTGCAAGCCGGTGGAGATCGCCAAGTTTGCCACGAGAAGATTAGAGTTCTGTCGCACGAAGCGGGTGCTCAAGTGAAACAACACGGAAAGGACAACGACCTCATTGAACGTGTGAAGAAAGATCCGTACTTTGCCCCGGTCATCCCTCAGTTGGACAAAATTTTGGATGCATCAACATTTATAGGGCGAGCCCCAGAACAAGTGACAGAATTCATTGAAGAAGAGGTTGACGCAGTTGTATCAAAATACGCAGCTGTTTTAGCTGAAGTAGAAAAGCCAGTTACACTGAACATCTAGGTCTTATACGATGTTCCTCTAAATGAGTTCCTCTAAATACATATATTGAGTTTTTAAAATGAAACATGTTATAATTGAATAAACATTTATTTACAATTATACAGCGTATCCGTTCCACATTAACAATAATTGAGAGTTATACAAAATGACTTCACTATTTTACATAACATTAAAGTGCTACGTAAACTAGACAATGGTAACCTTAATTTTTAGGTAACTATAGTAAATAGCATAAATAAAAATATACAAAATGCGCAAAACTTAAGGCAAATTATTTATAAGAAGTTTAATACAAAATAACAGAGTTCAAACAGTGCAATTTTAGAATGGAATTTGGAAACAGTAAAAAAGCTGAATAATAAATTACTACTAAAACATTAACAAAATATCAAACAAATAAATAAGTTTCTTAGATCAACTTGAGAGAGACGTCATTACCTATTCCTGGAATATTTCGTGATCACATTTTATCACATTTTTGATGGCACGATGGCGTGATTTAGGCACTAGAATTACAGGTTGTTGGTCAAGAGTGTATCGCCTTGGCACGCGGGGCCTTGGCTGGGCCAGTTGCAAGCGCCTAAGCTAGGGTCAAAGCTCAGTTGCACAGGACAATTGAACACGTGAAGAGTGAACCGCTGCTTGGTACAGTCCCATCTACAAGCGTAGAACTTGTTACATTGTTTCGGATGACGGAAGAGACCCGCTCTTTGGCAGTCGACTGAACCTTGCAAGGTCTCGTCTCTGCTCCTCCATCCGCCGGGGCCGTATCGATCGAACGCCTGAGAATCAATGGCGGCTGACTCGGACCCAGATACGATGGACTCCTTAATTAAGACTGTTGGAGCTACTTCTTGGTTCAATAGCACAGTCTTATAAGTAGGGGCAGCAGTCACAGCCTTAATACGCGGTCTTATCGTGTAGACCTTTTCGGTAGAAGATACGATTGCTGGTGTGCTTGATACGTAGCTCTGGGAATAAACTTCTTTCCTCTTGGGTGTTACTGAAATGTACTCGTTCTGATCGGGAAGATCTTGATAGAATGAGTCATCAGGGACAATAATGGGGTTGAAAGTGGTAGACACGAAAGGAGCCGCAGTGGCTGTTTTCACACTTGGCAAGTATTTCCTGGATTTTTGCACCCATTGACCATCGCTGATGTCACCACGGCCAGAGTCTTCGTAATCATTGCTGTAGTCTTCGAAATCTGCCTCCTGAATCTTAGGCCGTGTTCCTTTAAGGACAAGAGTGGGGGACTGGCAACTGCAGACCGCTCCCAATTTTCTCACGAGGAGAGGGTTGAAATCGTTTATTTTAGTGACTACTGCTACCTTGGGTTTGGTTCTACGAATGGGTGCTGGAGTTACCTCAACCAATTCTTGCTTGTAAGGAGCGTAAGTTGACGTGACTGTTCTTGGTCTGTACGTACTTGACACATATACCGGCGTTGAAGTGGTGTAAGTAGCAGGGGATACTAATCCGGCATCAGGGCCGACAGTGCCGAAACCTAACAAATGTGATTTCGCCGTGTCGACAACTATATTTTGCTTCCTAGCTGGAGCCGAAGTGGAAACAAAGACAGGCGCTTCTGTTGATACGGTGTATTCTTGATATGGGTTGAATTTAATTTTTGACTCGAAAGATTGTTCTACGTTTTTCAAACCAAAACTTTCAAAATTTACTACACCCTGTTCAGTTTCCTCCAATGGTGGCAGATACTCTGGAGCTTTGTACGTAGTCGACTCTACATATTTGTAAGTAGGTTTTTGAGTGGTCGATTTAACGTATGTTTTTACTGGTGGTGGTAAATAAGTGTTTTCAGTTTTAGGTGGAAGGTATTCATTGTATTTGGGTTCAGGAGTTGGCGGCAAATACTCTCGGGATGTGGTGGAATAAGTAACAGGTCTGTATGTTGATGTTACTACAGGTGCAACGGAAACTACTGGAGGCAGATATTCTTCACCTTTATTTACTGCCTGAATCTCAGGGGTTTGGTATGACACTTGGAATGAGGAGTAGTGGTTAGATTCAATCTTCTTTGGCTGTTCAACATGAGACGTACTGAATGAAACTTGTTGAGAAGGAACATAGCTTTGGACAGTATCGTATTGTTGGGAGTAGTCGTCGTTCTTGTAATCGTATGAATCTTGAGATTGCTGCAAAACAGAATACTGCTGAATTGGCTTAGCAGTAGAAGAAACTACATAGGATTCTTGATAATCAGTCTTTGGTGGAATATATTCTGGCGCTTTGTACGCCTGTTTGGGTTCCTCGTATTCAGAGTAGTGCTCCTCATAGGCAAGAGTAGCTGGGGTACTGGACACAAACACGACATCCTCTTTCGATTTGTGTTGCCTGTTGTCATTGTACAAATGATACACTTGATGAGAAACTTCGCTAGCATCAGAATATGACTTTGCAGATATCGTTTCCGCGTCTCTTTGAATTTCTGGTTGGTTATACGAGTATCCTTGGTTTAAGTTTAGAGATTGTGTATTATAAGACTGGTGAGATGTTTCATATTGAGCTGGCTGGGAGACAATGTGGCTTACTTCATGCTGTTGGATAATAGGTTTGTAAGTTTGCGCGTATACTGTGGGAGTAGGCTCTACGTATGAAATCGGAGTCACTTTCTGTGTGTATTTGAGGATAGGGTTTACGTATGTAGAGACTGCAGGCTGATAATCCAATTTTACTTTGGGTAATGGTGTCGATGAAATTGGGAGAACCTGTTCTACTTTGTGAATTGTTTGATGACTGTAAGAATGTGGTTTGTAGGTGGAGACTACCGCAGGAGCCGAAGTGGAATAGTGTGTGACAACTTTAGGCGCTTCCTCGAACCTTTCTGCTGGTTTCTGGTAATCATAGCCTGAGAATGACGCGTCTTGGGAATAAGTGTGAACTTGTGCCGCGTCTACTTTGTGCACTGTTTGATGTTGGGTCACTTGTGGTTGGTAAGCTGGTTGTACAGCAATGGATGGTTGCGCAGTTGTATATTCAACTACGGTTTGCGGTTGTTCATAAGTGACACCTTGGTTGGTATATTCGAAACCATTCTCGGCTTGAGAGTAAATCTTGCTATCTTCTACTTTATGGATCGTTTGATGACTATACGATTGCGGGGTGTAAGTAGAAACAACTGCTGGTGCAGGTGTGGCGTATTGGACAATGGTCTTTGCTGTTTCTTCATAACTTACAGCAGGTTTCTCGTAATGATATCCACTTCCTTCTTGCGAATAGGTATTAACTTGACCCCCTTCTACTTTGTGAATCGTTTGATGACTATACGATTGTGGAGTGTAAGTAGAAACAACTGCTGGTGCAGGAGTAACGTGTTGGAAAACGGTCTTTGCTGTCTCTTCAAAATTAACTGTAGGTTTCTCGTAGTGATACCCAGACCCTTCTTGGGAATAAGTATTTAATTGATCAGCTTGTACCTTATGTAAAGTTTGGTGGCTGTACACCTGTGGTTCATATGTAGACACTGCCTCTTGTATAGCGATAGCTGGTTGAGGTGTCGTGTATGTTACCACAGTCTGCGGCTGTTCGTAGCTAACTCCTGATTGAACATAATTGTAATTAGACCCTACTTCCACTGCTGGGGTGTAAACCTTGCTTGTCTCAACTTTGTGAATGGTTTGATGACTGAATGACTGCGGAGTGTAAGTAGCTTCAGTAGGCTGAGCGTACGTAGATACACTAGGTCCTGTGGTGTATGCTACAATCTTCTTGAAAGGCTCTTCTCTGACTGGAGATGCAGTAGAATAGTCAAATCCAACTGACTCAACTTTATGGATAGTTTGCTGATTGTGGCTGAATCCTTGCGGTTTGTATGTCGACACAGACACTACTGGTGCTGGGGTGCTGTATGATATACCATCTTCGAATTTAATCGCTGGTTTAGAGTAATCATATCCCGCTGTTACACCGGCAGAGGAAGCTTGAGTGCCAGAGATACCCGCCTGGTAGCCAGAGTATTCCTTATTCTGGTATTGGTAGTCTACTGCTTGATTGTAGTCAGTAATTTGAACTTTAGGAGTGACACTGCCTAAGTATTGTTTGACGGGTACGGCTGTCGGCTGCACATATGTTACAGCAGGCTGCGTGAATCCAAATATCTGCTTGACACTGGTTTTTGGTGCTTCTGGAACGAATGTAGTCTTGTACGTTGTGACTGTCGGTATCGCTGTAGTGACAGCGTAGGGAGTAGCTGTTGTAGGGATTCCAGATGAAGTAGGGGTAGTTACAAAGCTGTATCCATCTAAGTTATGAGCATCGGTTCCGACATGGTTAATAGAAACAGCTGGTTGCGAAACGTAAGACACATGACCGGAGTTTAGATTGTCATGGGCGATATTGTGACTGAAAGATTGAGAGCTAACAGTATTGTACGGCTGTTTAGTAACATCGTAGTTGAATTGGTCTGTGTATCCCGCGTCAATCAAAGTGGTTTTACCGACGAGGCCCACGTTGATAGAGCCAGCCGCTAAAGTATGAGACCCTCCCGTATAGGCTTTCGAGTCACTGATGTAATTGCCGCTGTTGGCAGTACTGTAGCTTCCATGATACACCTGATTGTTCACCTGGCCTGCTGATGCAGCTCCATTATAACCTCCAATATGGCCGTCAGCCCTATATACGCCAGCAACGTATTTACCAGAGTCATCATTTGCGTACGAACCGGAATAATCTGCACTGTATGATCCGCTGTCACTTTTATACCCGTTGGCACCAGCTTGGTATTTCCCTGAGTAATCGTTACCGCTAGAATACCCAGCGTTGTAGTCTGATTTGTATGCACCAGATGAGCCTGCAACGTAAGCCCCAGAGTTATCATGGACGTATTGTGCGTTGCTATTTCCAGAAGATGCTGAATACCTTCCGTAATCATAGTAGTCGCTGGATTGTTTGTATGCGTTATTATCATGGATGTATGGGACGACTGGTGACCCTACATGTTTGTAAAGCTCAGCGTAATCGCCTGAGGGATCATGCACGTATGCTCCAGAGTTGTCGGAGTCGTAATCTGATCCAGATTGATATTGGTTTGACTTTTGTCCCGATGAATAAGAGCCGGAATAGCTGGCTCCGTTGTAACCGTTGTGTTGCAAAGTAGCCTGACCTTGACTGATCTTTTTAGATGGTTGTCTATAATCATCTAAAATTAGCGAACCACTAGTGTATTTAGGTTCATTGTATTTGGTAGCCTGGACAAGGCCAAAGTTTCCGTCTTGGTACGCCAGTTCACTGCCGCTAGCTCCGGAAATCCCTCCATGTCCAGCGAATTCTTGAGAGGCTATGAAGTTTGTGTCCAAGGCATCGTTATGCGAGAGGAAACCTCCTTGAACACCGACGAGGTTGTCTAAAGAGGCGCCGGAAACCAGGCTGTTGTGGGCTGCGACGTTAACAGCATCAGCAGTCTGACCATGGAAACCGCCAGCTCCTGAAACGTTAGTAATATTTATTAGTATGATCGATGGATTCACATATTTAAACTAGTCGTAGCTACCTGTGTAGTGAAATTACAGCTTGCAGTAAACAAGTCGATAGATTTACTATCATCTTAAGGTTTAAACTATAGGTTTCCGTTACATACAGGTAAACCAACTGCGTAATAACAAAACCTAATTCTGATAGTTTCAATACTAGCCTTCGTTTTCCCGATAAACCTCAGTATAGTATCTAATGGTCTGATTAAATTGAACGACGGCGAACAATAAAACCTGAAATTTCGAAGACAAAAAATAGTTAGACTGACAGGAACTAACCAGAGAGCACAGCGCCAGAATACCCGAAGGCTTCAGCTTCGTATCGAGCGATGTTGCCACAGGCGGGCACGAGCCAGGGCCAGTCGCACTTGAGCCGGGCAGCGTCGAAGCCCAGACCGAATGGGCAGCGGAACTCATAGGCGGAGAGCGGCGCCTTGCCGTGGTCCAGGCAGGCGAAGAACCAGCGACAGTTCTCCGGGTCAGCATAGTAACCTGGGTGTTCAGATAAACATGAGTTAGTACAGTAAAGTAACATTAGATGGTCCGCCTGTTAAATTAGAAATAAGTATGTATAGTCCTATTTTTTTTTTTTTTTTTTTTTTTTTTATATGAATAGGAAGGCAAACGAGCAAGTGGGTCACCTATTTGAACATCTATTGACCTCATTTTATTGTTTTAACTAGTCGGGACTTATTCGCATATACATGTTTTGTAAACATAATATAGGAACGACTTCCTATTACGTAAATTAAAAAACGATTCGGTAAAATACGTGAAAATATGTCACTTTTACGTCAGCGACACCAAATGTACGGGGCTGTCCATAAGGAAGACTTGGCATCTTACGTCTCACGTCTCCACGTACCTTCATGTTCCGGGCAGATAAATCTAGTCTGGGGCACTGGCGCGATCTCTGAGGAGCCGGGACAGGCTTGCGAGTGAGGCAGACTACCGGGCCACACGCAAACCTCGTAACGCGCGTCGAACGCTAGGCCCGCGGGGCAGTCGAACTCAAATACCTGGGGTTGAGAAAGAAGAATGTTGAAAAAACAGACCTTAGACATCATTTGTAAAAGTAAAAAAAAAAACTAAACGACACTGACAATGAGAAGACAGAAAATCCGAATGTAAAACTATGGCCGGTAAAGTTGATAACCAATCCAGCAAACCGTTTGAGGGTGATAAATATAATAATTGGTATTGTTCATGAACTGCAGCAGGGCTAAGTGAAATAACTAAGTAAGTACCTAAGTAAATGCTTTATGGTGTACGTATGTGTTTGTGTATAATGGATGTACGAGTATGTGTAGTAGCTGTATCTGCGGAGTGTTAAAACGAACTAGCTTCAGGCAGTTCTGTATTGCATGCAAACTAGAATCTGCATAACATCAGTATTGGCCACCTCCATTGACTCGACGAATGTTGAATGTATTCCTGTTTCATGACACGATAGTTGCTACCTATTTTAGTTACGTGTTTTAGTAGTGTAATCAATTTTCTTACTCTTATTCTAAAAAAGTTACTGGTATGCCCATACTCTTTGTCTGCTGTAGTTACGCATACTTCAAAATAATAACGGGGTTATGTATGTGACTTACAGTGTAGTCCGGTGACAGTTGATCGAACTTGACGCAGCGATAGAATCGCGCACATGAGCGCGGATGCACGAAGTATCCCTGACGGGAGCAAGAGAACTCCGTACGCGTGTCCTGGAAATCATATAAATCTAGATATTAGAAGTCTAGTAGAAGTATAGCGTCTATCAGTAGGTATGTCAAGCAGTATGGCAGCACTTGAATTTCAACATTTTCTAAATATAAAGAATACATTCTTCCATTCTCTAGGGGTTGAGGCGAGGGGGGGGGGGCAGGAGCCCTCCAAATTTTATCCAAAGAACTGACCTCCCGAATAGAGTGGATGACTCCGTCCGAGTCGACAATCTGTGTGATTCTGTATGGAGAGACTTGCAGCGCGTCCAGTGCACGTGCGTGAGCCGGAGCAGACAGGATCTCGTGTTCCAGAGACCTGGAAATATATAGAATAGGTTTTAGGAATGAGGATAATATCACGTCACAATATTTTCGTTGGGTCAGCTGATTTGTCTCTTGCAAGTAAAAAAATCCCTCAGAACTCTTCATCAGAGACTGCCTATTAGCATAAACACTACACGCTGCACGCTAAACTCGATCTGTCTCTTTCACGCGAGCTTTATGCGTCAATGAAAGAGTTCTGCTCACGTTTATGTAGGAGTCTTTTTCTACGGGCACTCTCTGGATCTGCTTAGATGATATGAACATTGAATTAATGCTATGGGAGTGCGACAGTGCTACCTGCAATTTTTCATTCCTCTTGAACTCAATGGGAATTCCTATAGTCTAGGTACAGTGTCGTATTTGAAACGATTATCCACCTCTCAAAATGCAACGATGGGACACATGTTGTTATCTTTCATCACAATCTTGCTCACCTCAAAACAGCAGCTCTTGGCGCCCTGCTCTGTTGGTTCAACACCTTGGCTAGTGCGGCCTTGAGGGTGGGGCCGCAGGGAGTCTCCACGTCCTTATCAGCCTTGTGAAGAGCCAGACCGGCCAAACCCCGGACGCGAGCGTATTTCCCTTTCACGTCGACTGAAGAAGAGTCTTCGAAGGACATCCAGGTTGTATTTCTGGAAGGAGTTGATTTTAGATTACTATTTTGGTAGGGTGCCGGTTAGCACAAAAAATAATGTTGGTATAAATATCTATTAATGAAGTCGTTGCTAACTGTGACAGTTTACCTACTTAGTTAATTGCATCAGGCGTTACATAATGGAGGTCCATATATAATCCTTACTACTCCTTCATAGTTAGTTTATGAATTATCTACTTGTTCTATGTTTTCTAAATTATACATAATTCCCTTTGTTTTTTGTCTAAATTATTATAGATGGGCTCAAACTTCCTTTTTGATATTTCTTTAACTACTTATTTCATTATAATCAGTCGAATCCACTTCAACGCAATATTCTTTGCCCCTGTCAGAATCAAGCAAGCAATAACTCATAGCTAACCCCACTTACTTGAAAGCGTAAGGCGCCGATAGATCCTGGTCTCTCTCCAAGGTCCACCGTCCCTTCTGGAGCTGACGACACAGTTCCGCTTGATCAACCTCCTTGGGCTCATCCTCCATGGTCGGACTGCCAGGAGTACTGAGGGTCTCATTCTTGAGGACGAACTGGCGAGCAGTAGCTGGGAGGCTGATGACGACCTTTGAAGCTGGGACACCCAGGCCGACCACCAAGTCTACTACTGAGTCCTGGAAAATTTATAGAGACCGTTTTAGTTTTCAGATGTATTTCTGACGAAGTCATTTGTAATTTGGGAGATTAAGGTAGATAGATTAACTAATAAACCAAGCCGTGTTGGCTGTTGTAGTGCCAATGTTTGTTGAACCACGATTTGGAAAAAGATAGGACCTAAACCCACTGGGACGCCATAACGACATCGCGGGCGACGTATCTTACAAATTTGGTTTTGCCGAATCGCCGCCAAGTGTGTTAGCTGCTGCGGATGTCAATATAGATAGGGATCTATACGCAGAACGATACACTCGTTAGATGTACCTAGTAGTTATGATAGTATTCCAGTGTCAATGTTTATAACAACACTGTCACCAGTATATTGACGATCGCCTGGTCTCGTCTATTTTACTGTAAACTGTATTAGCATCAAAGCCTAGATACTGTGAGCAATAATTATGTTTGATTATTGCAAAGTGCAAAGTAGTAGGCGTTTTATTTTACTCTCGCTTCCACTTCTAGATTTAAACCGATTATAACTGGCCCTAATTTTATTAAATATTCTTGGGAAGAAAAACCGTTGCGATAAAATTTTAACTGACATTTCTTTTCAATTCATTGTGTTACATAGCCCAGACATTGGCCTCAAAACAATCGGCATATCTCTAACAATATAAATTGAACTTGCAATACTTTTAAGGATACGTTATGTCACAAACGCGCAGACTGAGCAAAAAATGTGGCCAATCTCGCCATTTATGGCAAATGCTGGTCATTATAGTGAATCATGGCTGCACTGGCTCAAGTAAGGACAGTCTGTCAAATAGAGATGCACCTGGTAATGAATGACCTACATGCTCCGAATTGTAATTTTGTTCACGTCTGTGTCAAGTATATATATAAGCTAAAGCAGTAAGGAACCTACGAACAAGTCGGTTGAAACGAAACACGCACACAGGCGCGCGCTTTACACGGCTCCTAAGCGGACCTGAGCCTGAGCGGAGTGGACGAGGTCCCCTTAGGGGCCGTGTAAAGCGCGCGCCTGTGTGCGTGTTTCGTTTCAACCGACTTGTTCGTAGGTTCCTTACTGCTTTAGCTTATATATATACTGTGTCTGTGTTTAGCAAATCTAAAATGAGCTCTAAGGTTTTAGAGCAAAGCATGAACATCTGATCTAAGTATTAGAATGTTTTTTCTGCAGTAGTTTACCTTCAGAACGATTAAGTCGATGCACCGTGAGAATGAACGGCTTAATGTAATAGGCGGGTGAATTGATTCCTTGTCGTAGTTACAGTAATTAATAAATATTTAAATTAAATGAGATCATCGTATAAATCATACCAAATTATACAGTTACTGCTAAAAGATATAATTAAGACCTGCATATGGCTCAACGACCTTACGGCGTTAGGTTCCGTATAAACAAAGTACAAAAATATTTTTAGTCTTATTTTTAGTTTTTTTTTCTAACGGCACTTCATGTTGGCAGTACTTGCATTGTCATTTCAAATCAATCGGATCACTAGAAGTAGGTCTGACTTTTAAACATTTATACTAACACCAAGTCACATACGTATAAAAGCTTATAAAAATTAGACACAACGGTAAACAAATAACCAAAACATAAAGGAAAAAAAAGGTTGGTTAATTAATTACCTACAGGTTACTATAATGCAAAAGAACAGCAAGAAAGATACTTCAGTTACCACGAAAACAAATTATGTATAAGTAGGTAATGAAATATTTAGAAGGAAAAACTAGTAGATAAAAAAACAGGGCCAACGTAACCGCAAAAACTAGACTCCACGCGTTTTAAATGCCACAGGAAAACTTGCAGCACCTGACCGTATTTACTTGTTACTTTGCCTGTATGTTTTTTCCAAGTCAGCAAGTCCAATAAAAAAAATACATCACTTCTTAATCTACCTTACAGGGTAGACAAAGCCTAGGGCAACATGACCAAAAGGCCACGTTTAACATGATTGTAGGCGTAGGTAAATGTGGAAAGGAACATCAAAATAATGATGGGTTGCTAGCCGCATCGCCTATAACATGATTCCTAAGATTAGCCCATTCTCTTGATAGACTTTTACCATCTGCGCGGGAAGAGAAGCAACTGGCACATTTCGTGTTTTTTCTTTGTTCTCAGAGCAAAGTGAGAGGTGAGACGATAAAAAATACAGTTGTCAAAAAAGTGTGTAATAATCTGAAATCTTCAAAGCATTGTATCTGGTAGGAAAAGGATCACCAGAAAACCAACCGCTATCTTACCAAGTAGGTACTAGCTCGTATAAGAATTCACCTCAGATTTGCGGTCATCGAGCAATTCAAGTATAGCTGTCGATGACATAATATATGCCAATATACAACATATCGTATGTCAGTTACGTGTTCTGCATTTCTCGAACTTGAGCTGAGTCCGTGAGTTACAGTCGAGTTACTTTTACTCCAAACGTAAGGTCGACGACACTTTTTTGTGGGCACGGTGGTTCTAGGCCTCGGGAGAAACAGGTTCGCGAAAAGTAGGTCAGACACGAAATAATCCTTTTCACACCTCTCATTCAGAAAAGTAAGCTTTGCTCCCTGTCTAGAGAGATCAAAGTGCAACTTTTCTGAGTATTTTTTGCAAATGCAATTTTTTGAAGTTCATAATTGTAAAACAACGCCATTTTATATGCTGGTGGCTCTTTAATTATAATTAGAATTATTTTTTTCAAGTTTTTTAATGTTCTTTGTGAAAAGTTGTATTAACCACTCGGGATTACGCTCTGGATTCAATGTAGCGCCCTCGCCGTAAATACATCATTTTGCTCCCTTGTGCCACAAACAACTATTGTAAAATGCTTGCAAATAATTGTTTTACTAGTTAGGCTTTGTTCCCACTATACTACCCCAAATTGGCTGTACAATTTTTACTAAGTATAATATTTTACATATTTGATTTCTGCCCCATCATCAACATCTGATCCCAGGCAAGAAGAAGAAGAACATAATCATTATACATTAGCTATTCAGAGAACAGTCATCCAATAATAACTACCAACAACTATGTAACAGACAGAAACACAAACTAAATTCAAATAAGTATATTACAATCAGAATAGCGAAACCTTTTTGCACAATGATACGATCTTAACGGACCTCTGCGACGTCCATAAACTTGGTACCGAACAAAAAAGTCATCAAAATCGGTTCACAGACAGCGAAGATATCAACGAAAAAAAAACATTGGAATTTTTGCACGTCACTTAATTTTAATAATTTTATTCTGTGCTAACTACGCCTTGTGTTACTTCCGGAAACAAAGTTCACGAACACTAATCTGTGTCCGAGACCTGTCATAAGTCATGAGTAAATTCATGCGTTAATTACACTTTTTGTGCGACTAACTTGACGCCTCTACTTGCAAAAAACTGTGTGTCAAGCGCAATCATCACTATCATTGTACAAATAGACATGGTAATTATAATACCTATTTGTAGTCATAACTGGGAGAGAAGCCGTGATACCTTGATGATTGACCCTCAGTCGGCCCTCAGTCTTTCAAAGGAATTCAAACCCAGGTTCGTATCGTAACGTATTTCTGGGTAGTGCTGTCTCAGAACAAAAACCTTTTGTAGCGACCCTAGCGCCACCTAGTTAGCCTCTACATAACTATTACGACGCACGAGAAGCTAGCGCCAGCTCTAATGACAACTGTCACATCGTTCTACATCCCGCTAACGAACTATCTTCCTTTGGACTTCGGTCCCCAGGCATAATATCTGGCTGGTGGCCTCTCCCCACACTTTTAAAGGATTTCTGAGAGGAAGCCTATGGCCTGCACTCTGTGTCTTAAAATTACTAATTCCGGAATAACTCAGCAGGGTGTTGGGTTGGGACGGAACACTTCTGCAAACATTCTTTAGGATTTTCAACTTGTGGTTGACAGTTTCCATACATATTGGTCGATGTTCACAGTGTATGTTGTCAAAGGCTGACTTAACTTTGAGCTTCACATGCGTATTCAATCAAACCGACTCAACTATCTCCTGAAATACACATTGTATAAGCCGGAGAGAGAGAAAGAGAGATATATGCATGTATAATTTTCTTACCGTATTCATCATATCCCAGAGCCCGCTCAGCCTGCTCGGATGGTATGTCATTTTCTTCACCATCCCCAACTCGTGCGTCTGTACCATCAACAGATCCACCTTTTTCACCAATACTCTCAAATCGTAGTACTTCGCGAGCAACTCTGGGTGCGAAGGTAAGGCTAGGAAGAGGGGGCCACCGCCGGCAGCATTGATAGCTGTACGGGCGGCTTCAACCGTCTCCAAGACGGAGGTCTTGTTGAGGGAACGGTGGGCATCATGGATCTCCAAACCCTGGACGTTTTTGGACTTGAGCGCTGATTTGAGGTCCTGGAAAGAAAAAGACTTATTAGAGTACTTGTTGAAATGGTTTTTAAGAGGACTATAATTAGGTTGAGGTTAGATGAATAAGAGCTTTTATTACAAGTTAAAAACTAAGAATAATAATAATAAATAATGAACCAAAGCATGATTTTAAAACAGACTAAAACTAAAAAGTAAATCTTTATGTGTATCGAGAAATTTACTTCGCGATTTTTTTTACTTATAGTGGTCGGATTCATTTGAATTTAGGTACCCATGTTATTTGGGTCTAATCTTGCAAATCCATTTTTTGCGCTCCCGTGGCAGTTATCAGATTGGCCGTCAATTTGGTATATGCATACTAAGGTACAGCCGAGGGCATAAATATCAATACAGACATCATGTCAAATACATGTATCCCCGTCCTTACTGTACGTGGCATAGAGGTGAATAGATGTTTTTACCGTCTTGGTAACGTACATTAACTATACGTATGCCACTGCATACTATGCGAATTGGATGTCAAATTGACCAAACAAAACTAGAGTCAACACAAAAGCTTGTTAAATATGAAGTTTGATAACTTCGTGTATATCTTCTTACGCGCCGCAGTTTCCTCCAACCGCATGGCGTAAGCTCTGTTTAAAATGTAACACATCGTGCGAGTACGTGTTTATACGCACAGAACCGGTCGTGTCAACCTTACATCAAGATTATATAGATTACGTCAGTACGTCAGCGGATCTGGATCGGATTTCGTTGATTGTACAAGTCGATATCCTTGACCTAGAGTCGGTTGTCCTTCGTAAAATTGCGCCTTTTAAGCCTGACTACAATAAGCTTCCCCACGCACATATTTCTTTCCTATATGATATGTCATTTCATTACAGTTTCAGTTTTTAAGACAAATAATGTTAAGTGAACTTCAATGTACTCTTGTACATACATAAATAAATAATGTCTTTATCCCTAATAGGGTAGACCTAGGGTAACAAGACCAAAATGCCATGTTCAGCATACTCCTATAAAGGAGAACAAACAGTCAATTGAGGCCCTTCTTCATCTCCATGCCAGAAGGTACAGTAAAAACCTTATACATAATATGTTTTCACCTACTACCTTGAAAAGGCCTTCTTGTCCTTCGAAATCTGCACAGAAAATTGCAGTTGAGCTCTTCCATCTCACATTTTTCTCGCAGCAGTGATGTGAAAAATTATGCGTTTCTCTCATCATGTTATTTTGCGTCTCGTGCGTGCCAAACAACGGCTTTGTCGCCTTGCTAGTTTAGCATAGCCATAATCTGATTCAAGAAATTAGCTCGAAATATAGATAGTCAGGTACATACATAAATCACGTCTTTATTCCTTTTACGGGGTAGACAGACGCTAGGGTAACAAGACCCAAAGGCTACGCTTAGCACGATTGTGGGCGTATAGGTGGAAAGGGGAATCCAAAACTGGTGCATTCTATGTTTTTCTTTGCTCCCAAGCATAGAAGTATTGATCAAAATATTAATTTACTTATTTCGCGCAAACTTAAAGTTCCAGTTAAATCCGAACACTAGATGACAAATAATGGACAATTACTTTCTAATGTATCTTTCTATGTATATTTTATATAATATGTGTAAATAAATTGTTATTTTGTTAATAATGGACATTAATATACAGGACGTTGTTAAGGACACAGCGTACGACAGAAAATAATTAATGTCTCCTCTAGTTATTTATTACCATACGGCACACCTAGTTAATCTGACTCTAGCGTTGAATGCACTAATCTAAATTCGCCGCATGCGTGCCAAATGCATTCATAGGGTCCTTACATAAATTGTGGTAAGTAAACGTTTTGTGGCTAAAGATAAACGCTGTAAATAACTGGAATATTACTACATACTACATTACTTTACCATTTATAATATTAGTAGAGATTGAGCGTACGTACATATCATAATACAGCCGTCGTAGCGACTTTGTTTTATACGTACTATGCAAAGATTTGGTTTGAGTCTATAGTTAAATACCTACCTAGTTCTATAACAACTTTTATATCCTGTAACGTGTCCACTATTTCATTCCGGCGAAGGACTCATACATAGTAATACATAATATTTATTCGTTACGTGTCTTAATCGGTTACAATACCCCTTATTTACGCCAAAGGGTAAATTAAACAGACAGGGACCAGTATTTCAAAGAACTAGTTTAATTTCCACTTTCTAACGATACTGGGAAAGGAAAGGACTAGAAAAGGCTTCCGTGATTGATCTCAAATGATCTAAATAATAGGGTTTGACAGGAAAACTTGCGGGCATTTGTATATCCGATATTGCTTTTAAACACAAGTCGTCTATGAGATTAAGACTAGCTATTGCCCGCTTTCGACTGCCAAGAATTCGTTAATCGCTATCCCGTAGGAATTACGCAATCTTACGGGATAAAAAGTAGCCTATAGTGATATAGTAGTAGACTACGCATATTTTTTTTCTATGCCAAATTTCATTCAGTTCCGTTGAACCGTTTCAGGGGTTATTGGGTAACAAACATGAATACATCCATCGAAACTATCGCATTTATAAATAAATAATAGATCAGCTACAATAAAGTATAAATTAATACAAATTTAAACAATGAAACACATATTTATTAAAACTATTAAAAGTAAATTGATTAGAATGTATCGAGAACTTTAACGGTTTGAATTAAGAACTTTACTCTCATTGGTTTCTTAATTAAAATTGTTTGACGTCCGTGAAACGATACTGTATCGGTTATGGCCTCTGACCAGTTAGTACTTAACCTTGTTTGTGTACCATCCTTCAAACTAAACAATGGTGTTAAAACTATATCTCAAAACAATACTTCCTACAACTTAAACCTCTTCAATCTTCCCGAAGGTAACGTTAGTACTAATTACATAGTTCGTAAAAACAATGGTTTTATGCAAATGCTGGCGAATACCAGAGCTGGTCCTTGGTGATGGTTCCGCCCTTTTTGTGTTTGGATGTGATTCAACGCGTGCGCAGAATCCTCAATGAGTATAGGTATAGTTACTAAAGGTTATGTCACCAACATAATAAACAACCACTTTCTATTTAAAGATTTACGATTAAGAAATTAGACTCTCTTTTTAACGTATAAAAAATGCGCCTTATGGATTCCCGATTAAATATGCATGAAATATGAGAGTACCTAAGTCTCAAAAAATGACAGTGACCAAAATGCAAAGAGAGAATTTTATTAAGAACAGTGAAACCAACTTCACGAAAAAACGAAGGTGATAGAAAATAACTGAAGTTGTGGTTTGACCTATTGTTTTTCAAGCAGGTGAAGGTGAGAGATAATGTCCGAAATCACAGAATTTCCCAGAAGCTTTGTGGTGAATGTAATGGAACCTGCACATCTGTAAAGCTTAGAAGCCTGTACCCATGCAGTGATTTCTAGAATAATTCGTTTATCGCTATCCCGCGGAAATTTCACCATTTTCCGGGATAAAAAGAAGCCTATTTACATGTTATTTCAGAGGAGATACTTATACCCAATCTATCTCTGTGGCAAATATCTATCAAAGGATACAACCCATATACATCCTCACAAACTTTCGCATTTACATATAACATTAAGTAGAAAGTAGACGATGTGGCTAATAGAAACTCATCACTATCTTTATTTCCCTTTCAACCTATACGCCCACAATTATGCTAAATGTAGCCTTCAGGACATATTAACTTAGGCTCTGTCTATCCCGTACAGGATAAAGACGTAATTTATGTATTGCATGTATGTAAGTAGGAAGTACTTATGGTTACTGAAACATGACCGCCACCAACAATAAACCTCAGAAACGTCACTACCTCCGTTTCTCCAAACTTACGGTTTCAAGCAATCCCAAACCAACATCCCACATTATACCTATTCCGCTTTGTCGCCAATCAGTCCAAGGGTAAGTGTCGAGCGACATAATATTAATGGCTTTCCATTTTCCCGCCGGAGACAAAACAAACTCAATAGTCCCATAGTATATCTCCCGCGGCATTGTTCAGAGCTGTTATATGAGTTAGTATGCTTCACTGCTGTTAACGTTGGTGATCAGTCAAGCTACTGTTTTGGGACAAGGTAAATGTAGAAGAATGTGAGACCTTCGAAAGTCTCGAGAGAAAGATTAACATGCACGCGTAAATCACGTCTTTATCCGTATCGGGCAGACCAAACCAAAGTGTGACTGTGAGCTTAAAGGTGGATAGGGGAATTAAAATAGTAACGGCGGTTGCTAGCCGCATCGCCCCCCTATTTTCGCCCGTCACCTCGACGTACACCATATGTGCGGGAAGACAAGCAGCTGGTATATTCTATCCCCCTTATTCATAAACGCTCTATAGGCTTCTGCTAACTTAGCGATCGTTTGTCCTTATCAGTGATAGGTAAATGTCAGAGTGACAGATAAGGACAAACGATTGCTAAGTTAGCAGAAGCCTATAGAGCGTTTATGAATGATGATTCTTCTTTGCTCCCAGACCAGCGTGGACGATTAACGTAATTTCTAAATGTCTGTGAAAATTAGAACACATAGAAAAATCCGAAAAGTAAAGCTATGGCCGGGAATCGAACCCAGATCCTCGTCATTCCGTGACGCGTGCTATACCCCTACACCACCCATAGCAGGTGGGTAGTCTCCGATTTTTTCTACCTGTTATCAACCGTCACGTGACCTTTGTTACTATGCGAATTTTTTGTCGCTAAGCGTCATCTGTTTGAATGATGTGTCTGTACGACACAATTACAAACTCCCGTGGAACATCTACTGCTCACCAACCCCCAACCTTAACGTAAATTTATTTAAATACGCGAAGGCTCCACCAGTTGCTTGCAACCCTCACGTATCTATCTGTGTCTTCTGGTGATTATGTACTTATATGTGTTTGCTGTAGAAGCTTTTCATAGTAAACTATGCAAGTGGCATTATTCAATCGGCAAGGCAGATAATTTTTTACTGTGAGAAAGTTCTATGTGCATAATGTTGTAGTCGTTGACTGTACTGATTTGTCAATAAGCCAATCCCAAACAACAAGTGTAACAACAAGGTGTTAAGTTTATAAATACATTGCATAATAAACAGCTTAACAATATTTTGCATGTATAAAGTATAAACTAAAAGACATAAGTACAAAATGCCGCATGACACTTTACAACTCAGAACTGGAACGATTTTGAATTATGACTTATTTAACAAACACGATTACATGACCTTTAAACTGCTCCAAATACGACATGAACATTAATTACACATTTTACAACTAAGTTCCGATTTGACATTTCTGAGAGCCGTTCGCCTTAGCATTGACATACATTTCACTCTTTATTGTGATGTCAATTTTCATGTAGGCTGCAAATCTAGAGTAATTTAAGCCTTAACACTGACACTCCACTTTACTTTGCTATCTCCGCGATACAGTGAACAAGTCATGGAAATCAGGTTTCAGGTTAAATTTCGACGAATCTTATCAGTTCCACGATTGGGTTACCTAGAGTATAATTAAGTAGTTGTCGGATTGTATAGGTAAACCTAAATTGCACAATATTTCGCAACATACTTGAACGAAAATTAGCAAGTGTGATTTAGATCTTGACTCGTACTTTTTTAATTTTCGTTTTGTTGAAGTGGCGGCGATTTTTGAATTATTTTTTGGCTCGGGTCACACCGCGGCACCGTTACAAGCGTCACTTTTTTAATGTGTCTGTGTTATGATCACGGGCCATGGGAATTTCCAGCCATATAATTTTGATTAACGAGTGAATCAGAAATCGGTAAATATGTCAGAAAAAATGAATGACGGAGCATTTTTGTAACAAAATTCTGATTAGAATGGAAGAATATAAATGCAAATTAAATGACACAAGCATACCTATGTCAAACATTTCACTAAAAAAAGTATTTCAATGTAGGCGAAAGTCTTAGGAATCATGTTATAGGCAATGCGGCTAGCAACCCACCACTATTTTGATTCTCCTTTCCATCTATAAGCCCACAATAATGCCTAACGTGGTCTTTAGGTCTTGTCACCTCTCTGTGCTTCGAGGTCTTGTCACGCCTCTGTCTACGTAAGGGATAAAGTCGTGATATAATGTATGTATGTATTTCCTAGCAACAGTAGTAATACCCACTAGTACATTCCGTAGATATATCAACTTGAAATGCCCTAACATCTAATTATAACGACATTACAATCAACCATGCAGTTATGGTAATGCTACGCGAGATAAGTTCACACCTAACGCGCTCACTGCGCATATATTAGATACTACAACACCTCTATCTTGATATATTAATGTTCTGCGTTTAGCATGACAGTAATTTTTGACCTGTTTAACAATTAGCGGACATTTATGTTTTATTTGATGTATGGTTTGAGCTCCTAAGTGATATTATGTGTGTGCCGAATACAGATTCTATAATGGCCGGGCGGCTCGATCAATAAGGATCGGCTTATGGGTATTAAGATAACGAAATGTTGAAAATGACGGTAAATATGGTATCGATCAACGCATTGATTCTACCATCTCCATCTACTCAAGATCACTCAGAAAGTCGCTTTGCAAGTTGTTCTCAGCGCAGTCGTGAGTGGATGTGTCAAATATTTTAATATACGACAAAATTGTAGGCAAAGTTGTATTGGAGTAGGAATAATTCAAACGCTGAATACTTCCCCGCTGGTCTGGGAGCAAAGAAAAAACATAGAATGTACCAGTTGCTTCTCTTCCCGCGCAAATGGTAAAAATCCATCGAGGGAATGGGCGAAAATCATAGGAATCATGTTATAGGCGATGTGACTAGCAACCCATCACTATTTTGACTCCATTGTCCACCTCTACGCCCTCAGTGTCTTGCTAAACGTGGCCTGCAGGTCTTGTTACCTTAGGCTCTGTCTACCCCGTAAGGGATAAAGACGTGGTTTGTGTGTGTTCTACTAGTGCCACTTGTTATTGTGCATTGCCATCATCTGACAGCTATACCTATACAGTGGCGCCAACTGCTGAGCAAAGAAACGATAGTCCCCATTGAAACCTGTTACACCAGCCGCGACGACCAAGAGTAGCTTGTCGTAGTCAATGACGTGAGTATAGGGTGGAAGGACTGGCAAAATGCCAAGGGCCCCTAGCTCTACGGGACCCCAAACTGGCCTAGACCACACGATGCACTTCTTTATAATGAGGAAGGGCCCCCATCTGATGAATTTCATATTTACGCGTCTGGTCGTGGTGGTAGATGTTGTTTTGTTATTGTTGAAATCAGCGACATAGGAACACTTCAAGCATTGACTTCTTAAGTTTACCAAATCGTCACTAAGATTGGTCAACCTGCTAAATGCGTCCTACTTGGCGGTTGTAGGACGCCATCCATCACTGCGCCGGAGTGCCGCTCAAATAACTATGCTAATTTAAATGAGTTGCGAAAACTTCGCCGATTGACTGTGTACAGTCAAGGAATTAAATTTCCTTTGGAATCTTCACATAAAACTTCATAGAAGCATCGCATTATTAAACAAGGAAAATTATAAGAGCCCCTGTATTGGTAACTTGCCCTTACCCCACGACCCCACGGACCAAATGCAAAGTTCTACCTTTGTGGCAGTTGGCCAATTTAACGCATTCATTGCCGCTGACACCGATCGGCGTCCTGCTTAGGAAAGCGTTGGGAAGCTCGGCAATCAATGGATCAACGATACCTATTAAACCTCTGACCAATATCGGGTTAAGCCAGCGATAATATGATAGGGCAATCGAGCACCGTGTCGCTTGGTGGAAAGCAATCACCACCGCATAACACGCCCCTAGCGTTACAGGTGATTTGCCGGCCCTTAAGAAAAGAGTGGATACATTTTTTGAAGATTTAAGTTCTACCGGTCCGGAAAAATTGGTGGCGCCAACTGATTCCAGAGCTTGCAGTAAAAAGACTGATCAAGATTTACCTTTCTTAAGATATTTTATAAACAAAATATTATCATAAGCGTGTCATTGACTGAGTGCTGCGTGCCGTGATAACTTTAATTGAGTAAATCTTAACATTTTTATGCAACAAACTGGTCAGGATAACTAGAATTAAGAGTGAACGTTACCATGTAGCTGCTTACGGCCAAGGTCGGGTTGCTGATTTTCATTACCATACTACAACGACGGCTTTCAATCTATGCAATGTTTTTTAAGTTTTGCAACAGACTCTTGGGCGTGCTGCAGAAACTTAGTTACCTATACTTATGTCTAATCATTGCAAATTAAAATAGGTTGTCAAAATTATGGACTAGCTAGCTGTTGCTCGCGACTTCGTCTGCGGAGAATGTGTTTCACGTGCGCCCGGATCTGTTAAATTTTTCGGGATGAAAACTGTCTCCATTCCAAATTTTATGACGATCGGTTGCGTATCAAGCATAACAAAGAAAGCCAGTTAGGCAGTTAGGTTTAACATACGAGCCATTTGCTTTTTCTCGCGTGAACCCGGTTCAACTTTCAAGATAATCTGGACTGACTCCCCATGTTTGTTTACAAAAATTCAATGGGAATTTATCAGCTCCGAGTTTACTCGAGACCACAGCTGTTGTAATGTGGTCGGAACAGCAAGGTAATTTCAAAGAACAATTTCTGTGATTAAGTTCCGAGTTTTGTAGACAACATTTCAAAATTCTCTACAAAAAGGCTCCTGCCTGTTGAATGTTGCCAGAGTAAAGGTAGTTAAAAATCGTAAGACATGAAAATATGTGTCCATTGTTTCGTCGATGAAAACAAAAGACGTCGCGACCCTATCAGCCACCACGTAAAACGTTCTCACGTCGCTAGAGACTTTTATAGATGTGTTACATTTATTTCCACGAAAGTCTGAACACTGTTTTATCGAATCTTGGAATATTGACCCATTAACGAAGGTTAAACATTCTGAACGTTGTTGAAAATGTGAACATAAACTCTGAAACAAACTCAATGATGCCGAGTGCGGCTCGACTCGAGTCAGACTCGATTCCTGCGCTTTGGACTCGCCTACTCGAATACCAATTTATTTTGATTCGAGTACGCTGGACTCTTACTCGAGTCAGGAAGAATCGAGTTTGTAGTCGCTATTTCGCGTCATTTACCTGCATATAAACCTTCCTCTTGAATCATTCTATTAAAAAAAAACATACATAGAAACAGACAGACAGCGGCCGGAAAGCTACTTTGTTTTATACTATATTGTAGAGTAGTGAAGCTGTTAAAGTGAGTAAATTTTATTGTTTGATAGTAATAGTACTAATGGTGAAGTGATTGATTTTTACTAAAAATGTTTGATTTTGTCGGGTCGCTAGTTGACCTATAAAGTCTGTGATTTGTTTTTGAAACAGGCAAGTTATCTAATAGACTTGGGAAAGTGACTACAAATGTGATTGGCGCAGGTTCACACGCGCACGTCCTGCTTTCGGCATCGAAATAGTTTGGCAACATGCCTTAAGTTAGGCACCTACTTGCGGAGTGTTTGTCGATATCGATAAAATAGCGATGTGTCAGTTCTAAGGTTACTTAACACTACGTTCTATCGAATTTATTACTTACATAAGTATATGATTGAGAAAGTTTAAAAAAATAACTACATAGGCATATTGACGTCGTAAATTTTCTATATTTTTTGTAATCACGTCTTTATCCCTTACGGGGTAGACAGAGCCTAAAGTAACAAGACCTAAAGACCATGTTTAGCATGATTGTGGACGTATTGATGGAAAGGGGAATCAAAACAATGGGTTGCTAGCCACATCGCCTATATTAATTTTTTCATTCATAAAATCTCGCATTCCGAAATTTTACGTGACGACAATACATTGTTCCCGAAAATATTCGTATACATAATTTACTCACACTTATTAAAGGACACGTAACATAAACCGTATTTCTTAGAGTTTCGGATAGTTTGCAATCTATACATCTATACAAGAAACCTTAATCTATTTTTAATCAAACTTTAGTACCTACCAAAACAGAATCCGGCGCAGCCACTTAGTCGTTCACACAAGTACTTGTTCTAAAACCTACACAACAATTATCCCGGCACTCGTTTTATTCAACTTTCCTCTTAAGGTATCGACATGTTTCGCCACTAGTCGATAAAGACTTATCGACAACTTGAGGGTCATCTATAGCGTTGTATTTAGAGTAAGTTGCCAAAGCTTGTTAGCACGTCGAACGGCAGCAGTTTATTGCGATTTTTTGCTTGGACTGTACTTTTTCCGAGACTATACAATCCTAATCAAAATATCACACACTAGTCTACACCAATACCTACCTAAATATGAAAAACCCACCATTGCTGCAAAATATTACTCATCGTATACGTAACACATAATTAACCGCTTAGGTAGGACTCAGAATTATACCAATCGTTACGAAGTATATCTGTCGAAAATCATTTATTTTTATACTACTTCGATGGCAAACAAGCGTGTACGGTCCGACCGAACGGCTACTGTACCCTATGGACGCTTATAATTTATGAAGCTCATAGCAAATCAATCATCCATGCAAAAGAGAAGGCCGAACATTCAATATTTCAATTTAAACTGAAACAAATGACTTATTAAAATTTAATTAAGATAACAGACGAACAATCGACATTCCGAACTCAAACGTCAAACAACTGTCAAAGTGACAATAGATGGCCTTGACCCGATCTGCCAAATCCAAGGTCAAAGAGTGAACCGTAGTCGGGAATGAGTCATGAACGAATGGAATGAATGAATGATTAAGAGTGCTTATTCAAGGGTGATATTGATATGTCATTTTAAGTTGTTTGCTTTTCTTTGTAGGCGGTTCTCATGTCAATTATCGGTATGCTTGTATGCGTCTAATATTGTATGAATAGTAATTATGTATTATTTAGCACCTTGTATTTTTTGTATAACAAAATGATTCTATTATTTATGGCGCCAGCGCCAATAGTGTAGATTGGGCTTCACTATATTCATATGAGGACGTAACTACGTTACCATTAACCATTGGTGATTAATTAATTGGTGAATAAGTCGCGGGCACTAGCTACCTATAGTCAAAAATAAACCGGAAACATTTCTTACAATCTTATAAACGTATTTCTTTGATATAAACCCGCTTATAATAGCACTACGAAATAGTAAATCATAATAATCCAAAAGATGAGACTTCGTATTGATACAATTACTTTCCACTTTCTAAGTTCTTTTGTACCTTTTGTTCAGGAGATACAATTATTTCTTCTATTTAGTACAAGACAAAACTGATTTGGTAGTGGGTGGCAAGTGGAGCAATTAAACAACAGATCGCCTACAGATACTTAATTTAAACGAGATGACGGCCATTTTATAACATCCTTTTGACATGTGGGCTCCGCCATTTTGGTTTTACAGTCGTCTGATTAGTTAGTGACCAAATATGGAAGCAGTTATTAATTGAAATTGTTATATTCTAAACGTTAATAATTTTATTGATCGGCGTGTTTACGATCCACAAATACACAAGGTGCGGCAATAACCCGTGACATGGAATAAATTATGGTGAAAGAGAACCTGTTGTATTTTTTAGGTTCAAAATTTCTAGACATCATACGTCTGTAAGATAAGAAAATAAGAACTTTTAATTTAACTAAATAAAAAATGCATACTAGTACACAGCAAATACACCTACTGTAACTGACTGGCAGACTTCAGCTAAGTATTGAAGACACTAGTCACAGCTATATCAAATCGTGCACTCAGAAAGTATTTTCCGAAATTACCATGAAATAAAATTTAGTTTCATTCTGGTTCTTTCACAGGGCTTTATCTAATACATTGCTTAAATCTAGAAGATCATACGAGCTACAGGTCACTACCGAATAAAAAATAATTACAAGAGCAGTGATGTGATGATATAATTTTAATAACTGCATTGCTACAAGTTTCTCAATAAGCAGGTCGTATAAAATGGGTTCGCCATTCGTCTAAAGAGTGCATAAGTATACATAATTAGAAGCTATCTACTGAATAATTACAGTGGTTATCTACACCCTTTGTACCAAATTGCTATTAAGAAACTACTGGTTAAAACGTACGTGTTAATTAAATCTTAATGTAACACATGTAATTAAAAGAACATGCTTTTCAATTAAATAGAGAGCTCTTTTTTCATCCCAAAAAAACAATCAGTCACGATGACCATTGTCCATTATTTACGTACAAAAATTTGTATCTATTTTAAAATGATTTACTGTGATTTTAAGCTTTACATATATTCTTGAGCCAATATATTTTAGAGTAGTTGCACCCAGATATAAATCAATGATTGGTGCCAGTGGAAAACACCTTTACCCCTTGGGAGTTTCCAAAAATCCGTTCTTACTAAGCTACCAAAAAAACCTGCAATACAAATTTCAGCTTCCTGGACCTAGTACTTTTAGTTTTGATCATGCGTGACGAACGACTTGAATTAAACGTCAATTCAGTTACGTCCAGTGTCCAATATATACGCACAAAAATAAAGGTCTATTGGTGTCCCTCTAATATAAAAAAGCTTACCTGGTAACACGCATACCTTTCGCTTTAGATAACATCGACAAGCGAGTTTCTCTATGGAACTTACACTTAATCTATTTACGTCGGTCCACCGGTAATCTACTCTTGCGCAGGTGTTCCGTTATCTCACTATAGATTTCGTAATAGGTACCGTCAAGTAGCCTTTATGACTAACTAAAAAACAAATAAACTGCTTGCGTTTGTTTAATCGTATGTAGGGGGTACTCGTAATCTCTGAAACTATTTCACTAACTACTAATTTCCACTGATTAAAATTGTTTTATATCGGAAACAAAAAAGTTCCCCCATGTCCGCGGGATGTAGAATTTGCGAGCAACAGTTAGCGATTATACGGATTAATTCAAAAAACGAAAATTGTCCTACTTTATAGCCTAGATCAGTAAATAAACGCTGCAAAAATACTACCTTTCAGTATTATTACTACCTTTTGGCACTTTTCAAAAAAACATAGAATTTACCAGTTGCTTCTCTTCCCGCGCAGATGGCAAAAGCCCATCGAGGGAATGGGCGAAAATCTTAGGAATCATATTATAGGCGATGCGGCTAGCAACCCATCACTATTTTGATTTCCCTTTCGACCTATACGCCCTTTATCATGCTAAACGTGGCCTTAAGGTTTTGTTACCGTAGGCTCTGTAAGGAATAAAGACGTGATATGTGTATGTATGTATGTATTATAGCCTATCAGTAAAAAAACGCTGCAAGAATACTACCTTTTAGTATTATTACTACCTTTTGGTGCTTTTCTACTTACTTCCAGACTTCCGCTACCAATAATCTAATAGGTCAAAAAACAGATCACTCTCAACTCCTTAACGAATAACGTGCATTCAATTAAGTGCTAATGCATTCATTAAATCAGTCTCGGTCTCAAAATTCCAACATTAAATCGTGTTTCCGGCATATGTCTGATATTAGCTGTAAAAAAGATGACCTTATAAAGGAGAGCACGCTTGATTCGTATAAAAAATGAAGGTCAATGAATTGCACTTTGCAAAATATTGTAATACCCAATTGTAAAGGTAAGGTTATGTGGGATGTTGGATTGAAAATGGCTCCGGATCCGGTAAAAAATCTATAAAATTAATATAAAAATGTATGACAAGTTTCCTGATAGCAGGTTTTTTTTTTAATTATTTAAAAAAGACATTAAAAAATGGTTTTTGAGTCATTGCTTCAATAATTTCGAACTTCACATATGAAATTGACTGCACAAATATTAGAATTTCTTTAAGTTTTTTAACGGTTGAGGGGTTCATAGGGGTATAGGAGTTGTAGGGGTATAGCACGCGTCATGGAATGACGAGGATCCGGGTTCTATTCCCGGCCATAGCTTTACTTTTCGGATTTTTTTGTGGTCTAATTTTCAGTGTCGTATACAATTATTTTTTTTGAGGGGTTGTTAAATGTTAAGTCACTTGAATTTTTTACGTTTTGACATAAGGAAAAACGGGAGAATAGGTATGTTACGAAAATATAAACAAGCTTTTGTTAGTGCAAGTTCTCGCTACCGCCTTAATTGACCGGGCAGAGTAATAATTATCGAGTGTGTTCTAGTACTTTTACTTTTCGGTCTAGTTTCGTAAGGTTTTTGTTAATATTTTATGTAAGCTTCAGCTATTCTTCGTACAGTTCCAAACAGACGAAAAGACAAAAATGATCGACTCCCTGTCTCACTCACTCAACTGATTCAAGTATCAAATCCATACAAATGAGTGAGCAAGACAAACCTTAATGTCATAGCTCACGGACTATTACTACTTAATTAGTACTAACAATTGGTCGAAACTTTATCAATGACGTGATTGTACAAACTTTTGCGTTTATAATATTACTAGCGACCCGTCCCGGCTTCGCACGGTATATTATACATAAAAACCTTCCTCTTGAATCACTCTATCTATTAAAAAAACCCGCACCAAAATCCGTTGTGTGGTTTTGAAGATATAAGCATACATAGGGACACGGGGACAGAGAAAGCGACTTTATTTTATACTATGTAGTGATGAAGTAGTGAGTTGGCGCCTTCCTCCCAAAAGTGCGTCTAAATTTGAAACCAAAGTACCACGTACGATTTTAAGGAAATCCTTCACTTAATCTGCGAATGACCCAGTCCCCGCCTCGAGTTGTTTGCACCATTTCTGTCTCAGGGCGCGCCTACACCGTGCACCGAGGCCGCTGCGTGAGAAACATGAGAGCATGACGTCATATGACCTATCTAGAGAACAGCAGCTGCGGAAAAAGGGATTACCAAGACGGAGGTATGACCACTTAACTTCCAGAGATCTTAGCATGGTATGATTTCTCCAAAAAACCTTATTTTCCATTATAACAACAATTATTGTGTCAGATTTGTAAGGACCTTTACAAATTTACGAAAAAATTACCTACCCAAAATTGACAAAAATAAAACAAAAGACTCGTATGTGCTTTGCATAAATGAATTAGTAAATACTGGTGATTCTAATTCCAAAAATCTCATTATTTTTATGGAAAACAGTAAAGGGTGTGTACCCTTACCGTTTTATTGAAAATGCCCATTTACCTATAGTAAATTAAAACGCCTTTTTCACTAACTTTAGGTAATGGGCCCAAGACCACAAGCCACAGAGCTTAAGTTAACTTATTTACTACTACATTTACTTACGAACTTTAAAACATCTTTCCGTATTTGGGAATGGGGCAACCGACGCACATTATACGACTTTGTTTAAAGTTGCCTACCAATATCAAAGAAACTGTGTTCTTCAAATGGTCTTTAGAGAAATAGCTTTCCTATTGACGGGTACGAATTTTCAATGAAAAAGGAGGTAAGTATTAATATGTATTAGTATCTCCTTAAGTACCTATATCTAACATTGTATATTTCGGTAAACACCGTCGTGACTTTTAAATTAGGCACGCATTTTCGCGAGATTGAAACTATATCAGATTGCATTTGATTTCTAAATCACGATTCAATTAGCAACTCCTTAACCACAAAAAAAGCTCGCATGAACACAAAAAAAGGACAAAAGAAGCCAAAGGATTCGTACACTCGTTAGAAAAGTCGAATAAACGAGTGGCTCTGTTAGAATCTGGAAGCATTAGTATGAATATCGAATTGATTGGTATTCAGTACTAAACTTTAAGATTCTTTGAAAACAGCGGGTGCCCTCCGGCTACTTTTATCTCTCTTACCTCTGTATTACGTCACAAATAAAGGCCCAAATGACTTTAAGGTGTTCTGCCCCACATAACTTTTCACTCATTAACTCTTACGTAAGAACTTGTAACATGACGTTTAATGGCTTTGTACGTCCAAGGATATCCCTTCGTACTGATTTTTAAGAGGTTATTTTCGCAATTAGGTACTTAGCGTATACAAATGTTAAATCTTTAGATCAGGGTTTCTTAAAGTGGGGTCCAGTCCTTAGTGGTCCGTAAAATATGTCCCAGGGGTCCGCAACAACACAGTTAACCATTAACATATTTAGGTACTTAAGTTTTTTTAATTTTTTGATTTGTCTTCTTTTGCTATAATAATCGCAGTCCATGGACATTTTGAAATTCTGAATGTGCGCGACAGAAAAAAAGTTTAAGAAATACTGCTCGTAACATGGGAACTGGCTTCGAAATGGAAAATGTAATTTACTTATTAGGTCGCGAGGTAAGGGGTCTTAAAGATGTGGCTGCAAGAATACTGTTTGAGTTATCATTTAGCTATCGACTGCATTATACTAGGTTCTTCTTGCAGCGCCATCTCTCATCTCATCTCTTATTTGAGACATGGGGTTTGTTCCTATCCTATGCTTTCAAGATTTGTGCTGCTCTGAGTTTTATCCCACATGAGTATCATCATTATTTTATACTATTACTAGCTTCTGCCCGCGACTTCGTCTGCGTAGAATTATACATAAAAACCTTTCTCTTGAATAGTCTATCTATTAAAAAAAACCGCATCAAAATCCGTTGTGTAGTTTTGAAGATATAAGCATACATAGGGACATAGGGACAGAGAAAGCGACTTTATTTTATACTATGTACCTACCTAGTGATAGTGAAGCACAAGACAGCTACTATTGAGTAATTTAATTGCTCGTTTAAGGATATAAGATTATGAACGTAAGATAATAAAATTCCAGCTATTTCCATAAAAAGCATGTTCTTCAGCAAGGTCGGAAATTAGATCACAAAAAGTATAATCGATCGATCATACGAGTGAAGTAAGTTGTGGTCATTACTGTACACCCACATTCCTATATTATTATATGACACATAACACATAATATGAAACATGTCTTTGTAGGTTAGAAGCTCAACGTGAATGTGGTTATAACGAATGTCAATATAGTCGGAACAGATTGATTCGTATTCTCTATCCCAATCCATATTACAGATTTATATGGGGAGTGCGAACGGGAGCGTTGCGAGGGGAAGGTGGTCCCAAAGTGGTCCAGGTGGACCGCCAGGGGTCCACGGAAGACTCGACGGGGGTCTACGTTGGGTGTGACCAAAAATGGGGGTCCACAGTCGTAAGCGGGGGTGCATGAAAATTAATTTGGTCGATAGTGAAGAACTAAAATTTAATTGAAAATTTCTTTAGTCGACTTTATTTTCAAATAATTAACCCTATCAAGCAATCAATTCTAACCTATTTTTTCGAAAACTGTTAATTTATCGTTGAAACTCAGCAACAACGCAAGTTTCCATAGATAGAGCTAATCTTTACTTTTTTGAGATTTAGAAATTGGTAGTAATGTAGCTGCAGGGGGTCCACCGGATCCAGCAAAATTTTGAAAGTTGTCTATGGAACAAAATAGTTTTGGAACCTCTGGCCTTGACAGACGTTTCATGACCAAATTAGAGACGTTTTGAAAGAGGTCAGGTAAAGAGTACCCGAAACCGACGAGCATGTATGAAGAGATTGTTGTATGTGGATGAAGCGAGAGGTGTGTCAGGATCATAGCAAGTGGAACAAAGTAGTCTGTATATATGTATGTATGTATATCCTATCCTTCCTACTAATATTATAAATGTAAAAGTTTGTGAGTATGGATGTTTGGATGTTTGTTACTCTTTCACGACAGAACGGCTGGACAGATTTGGATGAAATTTGGAACATAGATAGATTATAGTCGGGAATGACACAGGCTACTCTTTATCTCGGAAAATTGCGTAATTCCTACGGGATAGCGATAAACAAATTTTATGCAGACGAAGTTGCGGGCAACAGCTAGTAATCCATATAGACGTCTTTAAAACAAACTAATTTCATGTAAATTCCCACAGAATCACTTATGGTATGCAATTAGCATCACATTCACTGAATGTTGAAGTACTTGATATCTCACGACATTTTTTAACAACCAAACTATGATTATTATATTAAAATTTTATATGAACTTGGAAGGAACTTATTTGTTTATAAAATCGTTAAAACGTATTGGAATGGACACGAGATCATGTAATTTGATCAAGTGTGACGATCAGGTTTCCTAGCTTCCTCACAATTGCATCACAAGCGTGTAATAAATACACTGCCGAGAAAAAATAACGGGTCACTTTCCATAGAAGATTCAATTAGCGTCAAAGTGACCATTTTGAGAATATCCTGCTTACGAATCGGTTATGTATTAGGTGTAATTTAATCTGGACTATTTCAGCTATGAGTTAGAAGAATCCGAATCAGCCTCCTTACAAAAAAAGTCTGACGCGTTACGCGTTACGCTTTCAAACAAAACTTCAACCAAATGTAATATTCGTCAACTTAAATTCAAAAAATCACAAGGGTGTTACAAATTAGTGACGTTCTATTAACCCCCGACGCAAAAAGAGGGGAGTTATAAGTTTAACGGCGATGTCTGTGAGTGCGTGTGTGTGGCATCGAAGCTCTTAGTGGATGGACCGATTTCGATACGGTTTTTTTCATTCGAAAGCCAGTTTCCTTGCGGTGATTCTGAGTTATGTTTGGTAAAAATCGGTTCAGCAGTTTCCATATGGGGGCATTTTAATTTTTTTAAAATAATGTTTTCAACAATCTAAATTTAATATACCTACATTTTTGTATGCTAGCAATGGCAAAACAAGATGCGATGCTTAACGGCGATGTACGGTCAAGTGCAAAAATAAGTATCGATACGAACTTCTCAAAAATGTGTCCCACGACCTTATTACGCTGGTGTAAGAGCGTATGTTACTTATTTTTGAAACTTTGACTAGATACATATTATTACACTTGACTGTACCCTACAACGTCTTTTATGTACGCTTCTTTAATCAAACTATCATTAATTCATTGATTCATTCATGACAAATCAGTGATTTTATCGTGTCGTCATCGACCATCACTAAAATCTTAAGGGTTTCTTCTAATTCAAAAATACCAATTTGAATGCTCACGTTACTTACCAACCTCTAACATCCAAACCAATACACGTCAAAATGGAAATACATACACTTTTGCTTTCAGATTCTGAACCGCTTCCGACGCTGCTCCTTACTTAGCCCTCATTAGCATGTAAAGAGCCAGCACAAAGAGCGCAATGAGACGTCTGACCGTAACAGCATGGCAACCGTTTACTTTCTTCACTAGGATATTGCGTGTTCCAAATTCAAAACACAAAACACTCATTACTATGGGTGGCCAGTTTAAGGTTTAGTTCAAATGTTATGTAAGTAATCACTAGTAAGTTACTTCGTCTGCGTAGAGTTTGGTTTTCGCTGGCCTAACAACTGTGAAATTTGCCAGGATAGAAAGCTCTGTCCAAATTTTGTTAGCGGTTTACTCATGAAAATGTGACAGACAAATTAAGATACATTTATACAGTTACTAGCTTCTGCCCGCGACTTCGTCTGCGTAGAATTATACATAAAAACCTTCCTCTTGAATCACTCTATCTATTAAAAAAACCGCATCAAAATCCGTTGTGTAGTTTTGAAGATATGAGCATACATAGGGACGTAGGGACAGAGAAAGCGACTTTATTTTATACTATGTAGTGATAGTGAAGTAGGTATTAATTAGCTTTCAGAAGTGATTTTTTGAAGAGTGACACGAACAAGATTTCAGCGATCATAAAGTAGAATTAAAAGGAAACAAATGCAACCTTCTTCTTAATAAAAGGTTGGTGGGGTTTTCATGGCATCCTTCTTAGATTATTGTAAGTATCTGGCCACCTACAAAATGACACTGGTAGCGAAAAAAAAAGAAAAACCGTCGTCGCACCCAGAAAATGTTGCTTACTTTTTTATATGCATTTAACGCATAAAATTCGTTCCTTTTTCGTAAATAATGTATAAAAACAAACGAAAACTAACGATTGCAATAGATGACAATCAGCTTTAATATTGATACAGTATGCCATTCATATTGGTAATACGTTTTAGATCCGCGTACGAAACAAGTTCACGCAATCCGCGACTTATAAAGTGATCGAGCATATCCTAAGTATGACAACGACAAGCTAATACAATTATTATGTCATATAATGGATCGGTGTTGCTAAATATTCATAATCTATTAAGTAAGTACCAGGTACGTTGACGTGAACTAGACACCAATAAACGTCGTAACAACGAATCGTGAAATCCTATTATGTCTACTAGACCGGCAGGCCAACATAGCAAGTCCCATGATCCATCGAGAGAAGCAAAGGACTATATTAATAAGAAGAAAGAAAGAAAGAAAGAAAGAAGACATTTATTCCTTTTTGCAAGACACACAAATAAAAGAGAATATACACAATTTTATAGAAAATAATCTAGACAAGAAAAAATAGATCATGAGCGTTGTGTGTGTCTTCGCAAAAGTGAAACGGTCGACAGATAAGAGACAATTTACGAACGCTATTAGCCTCATCAAAGATATTTCGAAGAGGCTAATAGACGCAACGGGTGACCGCAGAGCTGGCAGCTCTCTTGGACAACGCATTACTGAGCGATTTAAAAAAAAAACCCACATGAACATTTTTTCCAGAATTTAAATATTTTGGGTTTCTCTTACTCAGAACCATTTACCCTATCGATTCTCCGACAAGAAAAAGTGTGTCCCGGATTTAACTATGGAATTTATTATCCTGCTCGTCCCGTTCCATACATACCTATATTTAAAAAAAGTAACGAATTGGAATGGACATTTTGGGACACAATTTATTGTATATAGATCGAGGGTAAGCGATTCTGAGTAAGAAAAACCTAAAATATTAAAATTCTGAAAAAAAAAACATGTAAGCTTTTTTTGGAAAACGCTCTACTATCGCTGGCCAAAGGGGGATGCTGCGATGTCAGTGGTACTATGCCACGGGGGTCTCTCCTTTTTAAATTGTTTTATTTTACTTTTTAATTTAATGGTCTATGCCGCAGGAAGGCCTTTTAGATGGAGTTTTTTTTTTATAATTAGGTATATATAAGTTTTGTATATTTAGGTAACTTTTAGTTTTTAATTATGTTGTATTTACTTATTAAATTAAACCTGCTTAAGAACTGGAGATCTCAAAATGGTGTGATATCGTTACATCAATTTGCGTAGCAATAAAAGTGGGTAGAAACATTACAATGTTCGGCCTTATTTTATAGCTGTTCATTTGTTTAATACCTATGCTTTGTTCGATGGTTCGATTTATGGATTCAATATTTCCCAGAATGGATATGTTTATAGTTTTTATTTAGTGCCCTAACTGGGTGACGAGTGATGTACTAGGTAGTAACATAACAAGCTGTATTTAATTATAGTTTAATTTGTTTTTATTGTCTATTGTTAATGTTATGTTTATTCCAATAAATGTACTTATTTCACAAATCACGAAGTACTTTAGTCGTCAATTGATATTGCTTTTATCTATTCACAGTGGTGTTGTAGTTCCCAATTCGTGCAAGGGCCAAGCCCTCTCATTATCAGAGGCCTGTGCACAGCAGTAGGACATTATATGTATAAGCTGAAGATGATGCTTTAAATGATTTTCAGAAAACTTTACAGAAAACTTGCGTGGAGTGGGTGAGCTTACAAACTCATAAGCTTGCTTAATTTGCACTGCAGGGGAATCTTTAGGTGCATATTTTCATGGAACTTTACTTTACATGGTAGGTATATTGCCTATGTTATTTTACTGGAAAATTCGTCTACTTTTCGTGTCCCTGACATTCTTTGCTTCTCTGTTTACTTTATTCTGACACTTTGGAAACATTATTTTTTATTTTTTATTGCGATCGATTATGACTCACGATCACAATAATTTTTAAATTTCTAAACGACACTGAAAATTAGAACAGAAAAATTCGAAAAGTAAAGCTATGGCCGGGAATCGAACCCGGATCCTCGCCATTTCGTGCAGCGTGCTGTGACACCAGCCATATAGCAGGTGGGTAAGCCTCGTCATTTTTAAAACCGATTATAATCCCAGAATTGAAAGCTCTAGCTTTGATTATAGTTGTAATCCGGAATCGTATCGAGAACCATACGACCAGTTTCTGTAAAACAACTTAACAACGAATACTCACTTTGTCGACTTCAGCGACCCTCAAAACTATTTTCAACCTAGGATTGTTCTTCTTGTACTCCTTCAACAACCCCTCTAGTTTTTCTCCTCTCGCGTCGCCAGAATACACAAGGTGAGTGCACTCGGAAAATCCGTCGCGCGCGCCGCTATCGACGTAGCAGACGAGGCGGGCGGCGCCGGCGCCGGCCCCCGCAACCACCGAGAGTACCGCGCAAACTGTCAAGCTTAACAACCACATTGTAACTTTGTTTAATTCTAGAACATTTCAAATTTCGATTTTGTTTTTCGATTCGTTTTTGTTTTCGAAGCGCGTCGTTCGTAGCGTGTGCGCGCTAAGAGTGGCGCGGGCGCAGCGGCTGAGAGCAGTCATAGGCGCCCCCGCCCTGAGCGCGCAAGGTCGCCGGTAAGTGGAGTGCACTTCGAATGTCAAAAGCGCGGGCGCATGTCACGCGTGCTTTTTCGAGTTTTCAAGTACGCTTTGGTTTTGCGGGTGCATAGTGTAGTAGTTGGAGCGCTGACACTGTTTGGACATAAGGACGGCTAGTTAAAACAATTGCTATTGCATTAAATTAAATCTTTCTTCGAACAAGAACTTCGATCACGTCTTTATCCCTTACGGGGCAGACGGTAGCTAAACCCAAAGGCTACGTCTAGCGTGATTCGGTCGCGTGTGGTGGCTTTGTAAATAGTTCTTTTATATTTCTGTTTGTGTCTATTGTTCTATTTTATTTGAATTTGCTTTTTTTATATGTTTTTTTCTAAAGTCACTGTCTGTTGGTCTGTCTCATTATAATTCTAACGTCAACTGCTTTGGTTTTACTTCTGCTCCTTTACTGCTAAAAGCTATCGAATCCTTCATACCGTGGAAAGAGGAATCAAAATAGTTATGGGTTGCTAGCCGCATTGCCTATAACATGATTCGTAAGATTAAGAACAAGGACGACGGATTAGTCCCGAACATACCGAACAGCTTCAACTTTGATACGCGATCCTTTCATTTCACTATATTGTAAACTAGCTGACCCGGCAAACTTTGTTCTGCCTTAAATTTGAAATATTCCAGTGGTTTGGGCTGTGCTATCTTGCGGGAACTATGCAATTTTCCGGGATAAAAACTATCCTATGTCCTTTCCCGGGACTCAAACTATATGTATACCAAATTTCAACTAAATCGGCCCAGCGGTTTAAGCGTGAAAAGGTAACAGACAGACAGACAGACAGACAGACAGACAGAGTTGCTTTCGCATTTATAATATTAGTAAGGATACTTGAATGTGAAAAGTATTTAGTTACTATTGTGGTACAGTTTCCGTGAGCGAATCATCGCGACCCTGGCATTACTCACACTGTGAATATGAGTAGGTATTATGACTATGACAGCTAGTGCATTTTTTGTATCCGGTTTGTTAGTTTTTATTGATATTTTTTCTCGGCCACCCGCAGAATCCGAGGTTCAGGGTTGTCTAAAAGAGAAGACACTGAACACAAAAACTTGTTATAAGGTCTTTTAGGCGGAGACATGTGGATTCTTAAACGCTGACTGAAATTTCTCTGAATTGTTAGTGTAGCAATTAGCGCAATGATTTTTCGGCGTAGTACAATTACGGACGTAGTACAGAGGCCTTACCATGACGTCTTAATGTGATTCAACTCCGACTCAGTTCAGGTTTTAGCTGTACCTAATTTTTAGTATGGATCTGACAGCAAGCGGACCTTATCTGAAGTTAGGCGGCTTAGGCATCTTGCCTGCATGTTCTCATGGTTCTTTGCATGTTTGCTTGCCTGCAGTAGTGGCTTCAGGGAGATGACCAAGAGGCTCCTCCCTGGATAAAATCCTTACCTTATGTGAATTTCATCACCACGAGTTCTGTGAAGACAGGTAGCATATTATTGCAAGATTAAGCTTAATTTAAAGTGAGCGAATGAGTTAACGCCCATCCCTAATTATTCTACCTAGAAAGGTGAAACTTTGCACCAAGATATCGTTCCTGTTATTATGTAGACAAGGAATATGGTCAGATTTTCTGATATGCATTCGGGATAAGGATATTATCCAGGAGTGTTTGACCCCCGGTCGGTCACCTGGATCCACCACTGCAGGTAAGCAGAGGTAGGTATTAAAGGTCCTTTACTACCTGTATCTACCCTTCGCTGGAGCTGGGTTAGGGTGGATCAAGTCGCCAGTGGGCGTCGTGGTGACACTAAGTGCTTCCGTAACGCCCACAGTAAGCCAAAAGGGAACGTGTCGGTTTTTAGACGGAATGCTTTCCCCCTCCTTCCGTTCAGGAAGGCAGCGGTAAGTTGGAATGCCCGTCATACCCCCGTTGGTGCCCCGAGCACGGCAATGCGTAAGGCGCGTTTTACACGCGTTAAAAAAGTGTGTCTCGAGTCAAAATTTAAAATCTTTTTATTTAATTTTCAATGTGATGACGTGTAACAGATTGTCATTGTCAATGATATTTATCATTATCACTAGTTTCCAGCCAGTAGTATGAAGAAGGTTTAAGTAGGTAATTAATAAGTTAACATTTCAATTAAACGCAGGGTGACCGAAAGTCATGACAAATAATAAAATTTAACAAAATTTAATTTTGAAAAATAAAGTCTACAGATATACAAATGATTACGTGCAAGTATTTATACCAAGGGTTTAGGGTTTAAAAAGTTATTTCTGTTCACGATCGAGAAGTCACCCTGTATACGTATAGATATAGGTACTTCGGCTCCACGAGAGGGTAGAGTTAAGTATAGCAGAAAAAATGTATGTAGACTCCAATAAATGCTTTGGGTGACTAGGTAGTTAAATTACAAGATACGAATCCTCATCGTATAAGCGCCTGATTTAATACAAAACATAGCAACAATACGTCAAACTTGAGATTAGGTATCAACATTGCGTCTGAATCACTCAAGCATGAATTAGAGGCGATATTATGTAAACGGAATACAAGAATAAATAATAAAGCAGGCGTTCATTCAGTTGGTTAATTCGGTTCACCATGAATACTACATTTTAAACACGTTGCGAATTAATGCGGTTATCTAAATAGCTCTTGTACTCATATCTCTCGCGTATCATATCACGTCAGAGTGATAGCGTGTGGCACATTGGCTTCAAACCAAGGGTCAAAGTGACTTTTAAAAACAAAAAACTGCCATTTCAAGTTTACATCATGTATTTTTTTAAATTTGGTTTTATTGGAAACTATGTTTACGTGGTAGGTAGAGTATATAAAGGAAGCATGTGCTCCGAAGGCCGTTTCGTACCATTATCTGTGTTATATACCGAGTGAACATGACGAAGCGTTTTACGCAAATCTTATCAAACACATGACTAAGTGAAATAATACCGGTTATCACGGTATTCTGCACTGTTTTTGGCTTAAAATGTAGTCATATAATAAAGGAGAAACAAATATGTCGTTCTCTGGCAAAAGGTTTAGGAGAACGGGCGGGAGTAATTTAGAAGATTTTTTAAGAGCATCAAGTGAGTTTGTTTTTCATTGTTTTTTTTTTCGTGCGAACGGAAATGTGTGCGTCGATTTTGAACAGCCACTTTGCAAGTGTCCATGCGTTTGTAGTGTTTAGTTATAATGATGTGTCAATTGGAGACATATTAAGTGATTGTGAAGTTATGTATAAATGTGGTTTGTAAATAAATATGACAGTGCACATGTAAGGATGTAAAAATGGCCGAAAAGTGGTGTCTGTTTATTAAAACTGAGCAAAAAAAGGCAAAGATTTATTGCTAGAACAATAAAATTAATAAATTATTGCAACAATGTTTCTTTGTTTTTGGTAAATAATAATAGTTAATTGGGTAGGTATGGCCTAATCTGCATTTTATAATCAAAATTGCAATGTTAGCTGGTTTGCACTTTTACGGGTTACGTCGAAATTATTACCTCAATAACATGAACTAATTTTCATTTGGCGTCGTTATGGCAAAATCCATTATTCTCGTAGTAAGAAGTTAAATCATTTTGCCTACTTTGTTTTAATTAGATATTGAAGGATTTTAAAACTAATACATCTACTGTTTTGTAATTTTTGTTCCTACGGTTTTAAATTTGTATAGACGTCAACTCTTTTTTGCAAAATTTATTCTTACTATAGGTACTTACTTGTGAATGAATTATTACTTTTTTATTTAAATATCTACCCATGTATTTCGAATGATTGGGAATTCATCTCATACGATGAAGAACAATATTGTGTGTGCAAACACTTTCTCGCACACGGCAATCTAAGAAATAAGATAGAGTACAGAAACTTCACAAATTAGTACAAAGTCGTAGTGATCCCTATTAATCGATTTCTTGCAGCTCACCCGATTATGAGAGGACCAATTTTACAAAAAGTTATTATATATATTTTTTTTTAATATTTATAATTCGTATAGCATAATTCGACAAAATGGATACAAAAAATCACAAAACAAACTCCAGATAATTAATTCACCTGCGTTCGTTTACGTTGAACGATGGTTGATTGATAAATTGATACATTTTTTTGTACGAAAAACTTAGCAGTATTCAAACTTGCAGATGTCATATAAAACATCTATTAATTTACAGAAGTAAAACTTTCAGATGCGACGGAGCAGGTCAAAAGACTGCTAGAAACAAATGCTCCCGTATGGTGTTTTACCAAAATAAACGAGGATACCTGGTCGTTCCACCTGGAGGCGCCTGAAGTTAATGTACACAAAGTATTCAAGATGAACCAAGAAGTGGAACTGGAAAGGAGAGACGGAACCAAGGTAGGGATAAGCCTATGCTAATTAATTAATTTTAAATGCGAAAGTACGTAAGGAATGGATGTCTTGCGACTCTTTCACGCCAGAGCGGCTGAAGGGATCTGAAAAAAGTCAACACAGAGATAGAGATATTGGGCTGGATCAACACTTTTTGTCAAGTAGGTAAAATTGCCGCTCGTTCCCCGTACATAACTATTTTACATTACCGGGACATTCTAAGGTAAAATAAGTACTATTTCTAAATTAAAACAACAATGTTCGCGGCTTAGGGGCGACCCGAGGGCTACTCGCCGCACCTAAACCAAAATTAATCCAAATTAATCATCCCACATTGGTTTACGAGTGCCGGTTATGTAACTTGGTTATGTACGGGGAACAAGCTAAAATTGCGTAATTCTCGTGGGATATAAATAAATTCTTCGCCGACGCAATCGCGGGGACAACTAGGTAGTCTATACTTCTATATCTATACTAATATTATAAAGAGGAAAAATTTGATTGTTTGTTTGTTTGTTTATTTACATTGAATAGGCTCCGAAACTACTGGACCGATTTCAAAAATTATTTTGCCGTTAGAAAGCTACATTATCACTGAGTGGCATAGGCTTTTTACCGCGGGAAAATACCTTTTCCTACGGGAAAATTAATTTATCGCGAGCGAAGCTACGGACGGAAGGCTAGTATTTAATAAACTAGTGGCTACATCTCGTAGTTCGGACCAAAGTAACAACAAATACAAAGTAATAACAAAAAAGTATTGTGACAATTTTAGGCATTTTTCGATTTGGTTGAAAAATGCGGCCAGAAATATTAAGTAACGACGAAAATACTCTTGCCCATAAAGCACTCTTGCCCAAGCTGAAAATAAAACGCTTCGCTCGGTCACCTAGCTTTTACCGCGTAAACAAAAAAATACTTACAAGCGATAGAAGTGTCATAATATGAAAAGACTATCATTGCCAAGAAGAATGCGCCGCAAGAAACTGGTAACTTATCTAGGACTGTACCATATATCTTTTAACATAAATTTAAATGGATGGTCTGAAGGTTTCCTTTCCTCATTATTATGTATGTATACATGATCGATTTGTGTTCTTGTTTCAGGTTTACGTGACATTTTCGGTGGAAGGCGACAACGTGCTCAAACAAAGGATAAGACACATGGATGGAAAAATCGCGATCTTCAGAAGAGAATTTGGACCCAGAACCGCCACGATGGTAAGCATTACCTACGATCATTTGTCTTTGGAATAATAATTATACTCCTAATTATATGATGGTACACTAATTTAAAAAAAACATAGAATTGAACAGTTGCTTCTCTTCCCGCGCAGATAGTAAAAACCCATCGAGGGAATGGGTGAAAATCTTAGGAATCATGTTATAGTCGATGCGGTTAGCAACCCTCACTATTTTGATTCCCCTTGCCACCCACAATCATGCTAAACGTGGCCAAGTCTTGTTGGCAACATGACATACCTTATTTCCTTTTTCTGTTTACGTTTTCTCTTACTACAACTTTACCTTTGTTAACAGACAATCACAATGGAAGATGCAGGCGTCCGGAAGGCACACATATTTTACGAAATGATCGAGTGATCACTTATTGTGAAAAAGCATAAATACGACATTAAACAAACTAAACTAGGTAATTGAACCAATGGGGGCTGTCGCGTGTGAATTTGCCACTAGAAGCGCTAGTGTCGCGTGAGGCCCAATAACATCCACTTTTCACAGGTTTTGACGGGCTTTGTGACAAAAATTATAATTTATTTCCTGTTGAAAAGTGATCTCCTTCGTGAAATTATCGCAAATATAGATTATTTGCCGATGGATGTGAACGCTTTGAAAGCGGATTTTATTTTTCCGAACAAAACGGAACTGCACAACATTGCGGCATAGCTACTCGATATGATGATAGTTATTTATAATTAACTAGCTTCTGCCCGCGACTTCGTCAACGTAGAATCATACATAAAAACCTTCCTCTTGAATCACTCTATCTATTAAAAAAACCGCATCAAAATCCGTCGTGTAGTTCTGAAGATATAAGCATACAAAGGGACATAGGGACATAGGGACATAGGGATATGGGGACAGAGAAAGCGACTTTGTTTTATACTATGTAGTGAAAACTTAATGAGATTTAAGATTTAAAACTTTGTTACGGCGCCGATTTTATAAAGTCGTTTTTGACAGCTGTACCTCTGGACCTTAGTCAACAGTGGCGCCAACTGGTGAGCAAAGAAACGATAGTCCCTACTGAATCGGGACCCGTTAGGGAACCTTTTCATTGTAAACGTCACACTGACATCTCACAGCCTGATAAGGAAAATTAGGACACTTACTGTGAGTCAATCGACTGTTAGTACATTTTAAAAGGCTGTAATGCTGAGCGAAGAGTGAATGATCAGTTTACACTTGCTTAGTACTTGTCATTAGAACGCATGGTTAGATTGGAGGATTTAGAAGTAAGAGTTGCTTGTCGATTACGAATATCCTAGTAAATAATATGTACTCGTAGATGGTTTTATCAGCATTAATCCATCAAGTTGGCGCGAGCTATTGATATAAGTAGTAGTAATAACAAATAGTTTATCACACAGAATATGTATAATTGTTAGTTTAGTTAGTTTGTAAAGGTTTCAAATTATATTATGTGTTAGCACAAATTAGAAATTGTAAATATAGCATCTGGATGAGAAAGTTCTAGTGCCTTAACATTAAGTTGGCAGAGTAGTGCATCGTTGCAGCCATTTTTTTAGGCTATGTAAATTTGTCTCATGTTGTACCGCTCCCAACTTAAAGTGGGAGAGTGCAAAGCGGGTGGAGGGGGTAGCCTAAACGATCACAGCGCTCGCTACGGCTAAAATTGACTATTTTTGTCGCTGACTTGAGCTGTCAAATCCATATTGCAGTAAACATTTTCTAATCGTTTTTGAGATAAAATATGGTCCTGGTAAGATGTGTTGTTGTGAATTGTAATAACACCAAGAAGAATAGCGACTGTAAATTTTACCAATTTCCAAGACCATGGTGGAAAAGAGACCAAAGAAATAAGTGGATATTAGCCGTAAGAAAAAAAAAGTAAGTTACCTAACCTCTAAAGTTTCACTGAAAACAACAATTTTAATATTATTGGCAATATGACCATGTGTCTGATTTTCGCGCTCAGCTTATGTGGTTGCCTATTCGTCTTCGTCGTAATGTTCACATCCTGTCGTTGCTTTTTAACGTCCTTTTTAATCCACAGTCCCCTTCCTACCTTTCTCAAAGATTTAGTTACTTGGCTGCTGGTTCCCAGAACCGGTTGCGGTCGAGTGACAATCTTTCTCTCGCTTTTCCCGTCTCCAGATCCAAATTCTATTCCAATTCCTTTTCCGTGCACGCTGTTCGACTCTGGAATCGGTTGCCAAATGATATCAGGCAATCGCAGACTGTTGCTATTGCTACCCTGCGCAATCGCTTGAAGGCGTATTGGCTCGATGGATCCTCTTAAGTGAATGTGAAGTGTTTTGTAACTTGTGTGTGTATGTATATATTTATATATTATGTAGTATATTTTATTTATTGTTTATTAGTTTATCGTATTTATCTATTATGTGTAGTTTATTATTATATCTTACATTATTTAAAATTTAGACATTTAGGATTATTTTAGGTTTCGATCGGTTCTTTTACTTTTTCTGTGTGTCTACTCTTGCTTAATACTCATGTCCTGTCAATCGTTCAAAGGTTAACTGGAAGAGATCCCTTTTAGGGATAAGTTCGCCTTTGTACATGTGTGTTGTCCTGTATTCATCTTTTTCTTGTGTTTTTTGTACAATAAAGAGTTATACACATACATAATGTTACTGACTACCATTGTCCAAAATTGTGTAATATAGTAAAATAACACAAGATTTTATTAATATTTTTCACAATATTTACTTACTTCTTGTTTGACAGCGGTGACAATATTGTCCATAATGGCCGCCTGTACGTGGCGCTGTCGTCGCGCACGGTCCCAATAGTAGAGTGAAGGACGATTTGACATGAATTTCGAATTCGGAAGTAGCCCCCAGGACGTTCTCAGGACGCTCTGCGTTCTCGCGTGTTTAGACCACAGACTGCACGTGTAAGAGGTTTGACACTACGCTCTGAACAAGCAAGTAACAAGTACTAAGCATTAGTGACTACGCTCGTGTAAACAGGGCTACGGCTCGACGCTGCAGAAAAACGGCGCTGTTATTTTTATACACTTACTATATCAGTATTTAGATTTTAATTGATTATTAAACTTAAGTTTGATTTGTAAGACTGTCTTTTATTTATTTACTTCTTTTGACGGTTGTCTGCGGTCAGAGCGGAACGAGTAGAATTAACCAGTTAACTTAAATAAAATAGTTTTTGTCAAAAGGCTTTTTTTTTTGTAAAATACACAGTTTCATTATTTTTTTTACTTTTTTATCACAGTTGCGTGTATTTTATTCGATTTCATGAATTCTATGGCATATGATATGATTTATTTTTTAAATAATTACAAAAGTATAATTAAAATGTAAACTAAAGGAACTTTAAAATTAACAAAAATAAAATGCACACTAAAAAATTAATTTGATCCGCATCACGCAGGCAGCATTCACGCTTTCTTACTTAGTTGCAGTCCATTCAAGATTAAGTGATCCTCGCTTAATTGTAACGCGTAGATTCCCAAAGTGTTCTAGTTAATTTTTAAAAAAAAGTACCAATAGTTCTCAAACAAAATTAAGTGCCTAAGACCTAACCCACATTCATGGGTGTAAAACAGTTGCGACCTTTATGCTAAGGCAAGTGTCGGACTGGCAGCTAATTAGTAGCACGTCTTGACATCTCACGCCCCTATAATTTAGTTTGTTTACCAAAAGAAATGAGGTAAACAATCTTGACATGTATGTATGTAAACTCTTTATTGCACATAAAAATTAAAAAAAAAAGAAATACAGAAATACACAGAAAATAGTACAAAGGCGAACTTATCCCTAAGAAGGAATTTCTTCCAGTTAACCTGACACAGAAAGGAAATAGTTTACAAAGAAAGGTATGTATGTCTTTTTATTGAAAAACCGCTTTATAAAATAAATAACAGCAAGTTACAATTTCAAATATTGATTATTTTGGGGTTTGTGTTTTCTACTTTTATCAAATGAACAAAACTTAATTTAATTGACATAGAGGATTGATTTTTTTCATAACTCTAATGGACCGCAGATCTAATTAATTGGTATTACTTTCAACTTTTTACCTTTACGCGTTCCTAAGAAACATCGCCTTCACGGACGGACGGACAACAAAGCGATGCTATAAGGGTTCTGTCCTTATGAAATACGAAACCCTAAAAAGAACCATTACACTGTTTAAGTACTGCCATTTGATTGTGTATATTGCCATAAAAAAAAAAAAAGTACTGCCATGTTGGACACCGGCATGCAGTAGTGACAGGTGTCTGACACTAGGAGACATGCCTTAGGCTGATCCAGATATAGACCATAGATAATGCCGAATCAGAGACAATGGCGCGGGGAGGGGCCTATGCTAAGCTCACGCGCATACGCATTATGCTAATCTATGGATTAATGGTGCAGTTGCGAAGTTTATTTATGGGTGCGCTTGATTGTAGTTCTAGTTTTTATCTTTGCGATATCATTCGTCAATTATTCCTGCTACTATGCGTTCACTGCATTGGTACCGTTAAATTGGGTACTAGTACTACTAAACCTGTACCTACTAAAATCGGCACAAAGAAAAATCTTCAGTTTGAATTGATGCGTTCCGACTTTGGATAGGTAATTTTACATACATACATACATAAATCACGTCTTTATCCCTTACGGGCTTACGGGGTAGACAGAGCCTTTTTTATGGTGTGGAAAATGCGCCTTATGCATCCGCCCGGTACGGGTTTACCGGGGGTATGTGGGGCTCTCCCGCGGCGGCAGGCATATCTACCCACTAAAAATGACACGGAGCACTCGGTGTCGCCGCGACGCCCCACGACCACCCCGAGATGGGGTTCCCTCTTTGCGGCACCTGTGCAATGCAGGTTTGGGAAGACCCGCCCTCCACCGCTGGTGCCACTTGGATTTTTATAGAGGTTCTCTCCTCGTGGCCTCCGTCTTGAAAACGTTCCCGGCGACGGGGTAGACAGAGCCTAAGGCAACAAGACCTAAAGGCCACGTTTAACATGATTGTGGACGTATAGATGGAAAGGGGAATTAATATAGTGATGGGTTGCTAGCCGCATCGCCTATAATATGATCTGGACTTATTCTTTTGTGCTTTGAGCGAATTCACAAGAATAGCATTGTTTAAAATTAGTTACGCTAGTTAACTTAGTTGAATGTATTTTTTTTTGTCACATTGTCGCATTAGGCATCGCCTGTAAAGATAATTGTAATTGTGGAAATTCCCTCGATTGGCTTTTACAATCTACGCGGGAAGAGGTACATAGTACATAGTACTGGTACATAGGTACTATGCTTTTTCTTTACTCCCAGACCAGCATGGAAGAGCACATTTATTATCGTATGAGAATCGATACGGTAAACGATTCAGAGTAAGGTAAACCCAAAATATTTAAATTCTGGAAAAAATGTCCATCGACCTTTTTTTGGAAAACGCTCCAATACCAAGGCAAACGGCGTAGATTCTTGACGAGTGCAATGTAAACAGATTTTTCACTTGTCACCGACAATGACATAGGGGCTTGGAAACCGACATGCGACAAACATCACGAGCCACAGGATACTATACACCCTAAACTCTTACAAACTTGTAACTAACACGCCAGTAAACTACTAACCTTTTTCGCGACAAAGAATTTTGTTTGAATATTAAATAGGCTTTGTTAAGAATCTGTATGTCTCGTATTTGAATATTAATACGCTAATCCATTGCCATCTCGATGCTATCTCGGAGCATATCGCTAAATCAATGCGGACCGCGTGCCGCTACCCGTTTATTGTTCGTGGCACGACGGATGTAGGTCACTTGCCCCTAAAGGCCTTTGGGGGCAACCTACCTGCGTGGCAAGAACCTTGTGCGAATAACTGCTACTTAAATTTACCGCCACACTTAGAGAAAGTAGCATGCAACGAAATAGCAGTAGCAGCCTCATCGAACAACTTACCACAATCGTTTTTCTGTCGTGGATCTGAGCTTTCATGAAATGACCTTGTACTTAACAGTAAACCTGGTCAAGCAATTCCATGCAGGTCTGGGAGCAAAGAAAAAACAAAGAATGTGCCAGTTGCTTCTCCTCCCGCGCAAATGGTGAAAGCCCATCGAGGGAATGCGTGAAAATCTTAGGAATCATGTTATAGGCGATGTGGATTGCAACCCATCACTATTTTGATTCCCTTTTCCATGTAAACGCGCACAATAATGCTAAACGTGGTCTTTAGGTCTTGTCGCCTTGGGGTCTGTCTACCACGTGAGGGATTAAGACGTGATTTATATACTTAGTTTTCCTTTAGTTACAGTCTTTTTCACATGATTTAATTCAAACTTATCGGATGACGTAAATGTCATTACAAGGTTCCGCGGTTGTTCAAGAAACAAATTGGTTGAATGCAGCTTATCCAGAGATCGTAAAATGCGAGAACATATCATTGAAGTTCTAGGGTTGCCACCTATACATACTCGTATGAATGGAGGAATGTGTTTATAGTAGGTACTAACTTGCCCTTATCAGTGTCCTTAGTTTATGATGACACTCATGATGATGTTAAACGTCATACGTCATTCCAATGTATTTTGCTCGCATTTTACGACCCCTGCTTATAACTGACCCTGTTGAAACTTGAAACAGTTTCACAACAACCCAAATAACTCTGCAAGCTACAGGTGACGACACGAACGACATAAAAATAATCCCGAAATCCGATGCACGCAATTCCAAGTACCTATTGAATTAAGTACTAAGGTTGCATGTTTAAGAATTGTAAGGTTTAAGGTGTGTAAGTACATTAAGCTGTAGGTGGTAATCATGCGAACCTTCAAAGTGGGGAGACGGTATCGATGAAAAAAATATCGATATTTCGTAACGTGCGTAGTTGCTTCATAGCTGTTTTTTGGTTTCACTGACTTATTACTTCATCAAATTACTAGAATGAGTTATGTTTAAACTTTTCCTTCCTTTAAATTCGTAGAACTAATTGAAATCCTATTTTTACCTAACGAGACCCAATATATCATCTAGTCTTGAAGAGTTCTATAAGATTTATTTACAATTTACCTACATGTTATCTACAAATGACATAATTACCTACCCGGCTCGAGTATGCCCTCTTGAACACGACTGTGTGTTGTGCCGCCTTAATGTAACATGCAAACGTTCGTAACATAATGTCGTTCTTTACATTGTGATAGCTATTGAGTGAATTCTAAGTCATCAATTACAAAGTTAATTCAAAAAGACGTACATATAATACACAATAAATAGCAAAAAATATCACCTGTTTAAATCGAGTGGACCGAAGACACATAAATCGTCTTCTCTCTTTAAATCCTCATATAAGTGCAATCACGGATGAGAATATTGTAAAACGTAAACGAAAACGCAAAAAAGTATCGATACTTCACCACCTCTTCATTTCTCGCGATTTTTATTATTTATCTCTCCGCCAGAGCTATTCCAACCTGCATTCGATTTCAGGTCGCACGAACATGCAAATGTTTGCGTAACATACCTGATACCTACAGTACGAGTATGAACCACATATTGTTGCTTACAGCCACATGCCTAAATGTAGTAACTTGTCTAAAACATAGTTAATATTGTGCAAACGTAGACCAGTTAGATATACACATGTGATATGTTATTATTGCAAGGTAAATTGCACTTATCTATTCATGTGTAAAAAGTAGAAAGGTGTGGAAATAACGCCGTATAATTTTAAAAACATTATAAACATGTAATGGAAGCCCCTAGCCTATGCCTGCCTAATGCCTATGGCCTTTTGTTTTAACGGAGAAGAAATCTTTATAGATGCCCTAGGCACGGGTGTCTAAGGTTATGTGGGACTCCCCCGAAACTAAACTAAAAACTCTCCAGCGTTGACTCAATCCGGTGTGATGGGGACGCACTAGGGCGGGTGGCGAACCTTTTTTGGTGGACGTGCCATTTTTTCACAAATAAAGTAATATTTGGCTCTGACCTGTCATCAAAGGCCCTGTTGTCTTAAGAGTGTTATTTTGAAGCGTGCCATTGGTTCGCCATCCCTGAACTAGGGTTTCACCACAAACGCTTACTACCGAGGTCCCTACTACTACTACTTACTATACATCTGAAATAATTTGATTTGTAAACAATAACCGGCAATCTCTAATTGTTACTTAAATAACATAAAGTGTTAATGCTGGAATCCATATTAATATATATTAATGCTGGATTTCATAGTCGAATTTATTTCAGAAATGACAACTATTTCATCAACCTTATCATTTCAATTGGAGTCATGGAAATTCCCAACTGTATCAACTCTTATCTATACTCAATACTATGTAAAAAAAGGTAAGCTTCATAAGTTTGAGTAACTTACACCTCTGAAATTATGGGACAGATTTCTTAAAATCTTTCACTTAGTTTACTACACTATCCTGTTAATCGTTGATTAAGAACTACTTTTATATCCCAGAAGGTGCCGAGTTCCTACAGAACACATAGAAAGCTACCTGCAACAGCTAGTGAATAACAGAACGGATGTTACCAAAAAGAGCGCAGGATTCGATTTTGCCCCTATTTTTGCATTTTAGTGCTGGCAACCCTTAAATTTGACAGCTTAATGTTTAGGGTTTGTAAAAATGGCAGATTTTACGAAAGAATAACGCGTTTTCATTATTGAACAATATTTCAACATAAATTAAAATTTCCTTGTTTTGTTTATATATGTTTTTGTACTGATTTGGTGTTCAATAAAGAGTATTTGTATTGTATTTTATTGTATTTCGTGCATAAAATGGCCGGTATATTTATTTACGGACCCTTATGGGACTTCCGTTACGTCATTCTAGTACAGCAACGACACGTCAGCATATAAAATTATTCAAAACAGTGACACCACACTGTCCTTAGGGCAACGGACTTGTGGTAATGGATCGCAGTAACTTCAAACAAGTCCGAATCAAAATCAATCAAGTCCAAACGGCTTAAATCATAAATTATAGAACACTGGGCGACTTACGACGTTTTAATTTCGAATAAGGTACGTCTACCTTTATAAACCGATAAGGTATTAAAATAGTATGTAATTATGGGGTTACTGATAAAATGCATACATAAAGATAGCCACTAGCTATAAATGAGCTCATATTACTTAATGATCTTTCTATTGATGTATTTTCGCAATCATGCCGACAGTTGCTGAACAAGCCTTAAAATGAATTGAAAGCAACTACATTACTTATTTTACCATTTTTGCCTATTCATGCATTATCATGACATTCTGTCTACGTGTGTCAAGACATGTAACCAGGAAGCTAATCACTATGTTGTGGGAAAGTTTACATTAATAGAGCAAACTTAAGTGTTTTGCTCTATCGCTAAAACTGGTAGAGAAAATTGGAGAAAAAGTTTTCTCTATTGTTAAAACTAATCATAAATTAACAATGACTATTACCTATCAATAACAATAAACTGGACTGAGCGCACAAATCTGGAGAAAGACCGATCGTTTTAAGTACAACTGGCAAAGATATTAAATAAAATCAAGGAATTTAAAAAGGTTACATGGTAGGTGGAGAATTCAATTCCTTGGCTGTACAATATACCATTCCTTAATTGGTGATTTGAAGCCTTACTTCTAGAGATAATTAACGACCAAAAATGTCAAAATAAACTACACAAATGTACTTCTACAAATTTTACCGCCACAGGCATCGACCCCACGAGTCTGGAAGCCTTTCCTCTCTGAACTGCTATTCCTAGTGTTAGAGAGAGAGTAGCCCCAGCTGTGACCAAAGATGCATGTTTTTATATAATGTAATTTATGTAGTGTGAATAAATAAATATACCTATATACAAATGTTACTATTTCACAAGCGTAGGTAAACTAGTAACGGGAAGAAGAAAAATGTCTTGGCTAAGAAACATCAGAGCGATTGCGCTGGCCATGGATAGGGGAAAATTTAAGAGTCTGACTGCCAACCTTCAATGATGGAGAGGCACATAAAGATAAAATCTATAGTAACATTGGGCCAATCAACCAATCAGTGGTTGGGGTACCAATGATGCTACAGGCCTTACCATGACGTCTTAATTCTATTCAACTCCGATTCTTGACACTTCTAGTATGAAAGAAAGAAAGATTACATTTTTACCTCACTGACATTGGCCCAAGCCTTACGGCCGCCATTAAGGAGAGAAGAAGAAGAAGAAGAAAGATTACAAAAACTAAAAAAACAAGTAAAAAACATAAGGACATACATCACGAAATGATCCCATCTCAGCATAATGCTGGCCTTGCAGCCAGCGCTGGTCTTCCGACCGTGGATCTGACAGATCGATTCAACTTTGGTTTGGAATTGAATTGCATTAAGACGTCATGATACGGCCCCAGAACTAAATGTGTGAATATGAATACTATTAATATTTTTAGTAAGTACCTATTTAAGAAAAATTGTTAGCCGAATTGAGGACTTCCTCCTTTTTTGAGCTTGGTGAAATAAAAGAATTATGTCATTAACATTTGGCAAAGGCCAAGCCCTACCCTGACACCCTGGGTCGAAGCACGGCCTTCAGCTTACGGAATCTGGATGGACTACTTTCGAAAACCAAGACAACTTTAAAGTTTAAAAATGTATCAGTCGATACGTAACTTTGGTTATTTATTAGACGTTGTGTCAGACAAAGCGGTTTAAACTATAAAAGCCTATTTATAAGCTGTGATCGTCTATATGATAATGTGTGTAGGTAATAGATAAGGAAATTTATTAAAGTTCTATTCGTATGAAAACCGAATGAATAATGGACGAATCAGTCAGTTTTACATTCAACAATTTATTATTTACTTCACATATCCACAAACGATTGAAAACCTATGTGTCCTAAAAGTACAATCAACCAATTTGATACCTCAGGTTTAAGTCACCACAGAATCTTGTCATAGTGACATTTTCGTTATTCGACAATCATTGTCACAGAAAAATAGATTTACATGTTTAATAAGGTTCCATGGCACAACAAGCCCAAATGTACGATTGTCTTTAACTTATGACCTTACAGTGTCCTCATGTAATAAAATAGTAATTTAAAAAAAACTACATACATACATACCTACATAAATCACGTCTTTATCCCTTACGGGGTAGATAGAGCCTAAGGTAACACGGCCTAAAGGCCACGTTTAGCATTATTGTGGGCGTACAGGTGGAAAGGGGAATCAAAATAGTGATGGGTAGATGCTAGACGCATCGCCTATAACAATGATTCCTAAGATTTTCACCCATTTCCTCGATCGGCTTTTACCATCTACGCGGGAAGAGAAGCAACTGGTACTCTGTTTTTTCTTTACTCCCAGACCAGCATGGAAAAAACTACTCTGAGGGAAATTAGAAACGTTTGACAGAATTAATTTCAGCGGATTGTTCATTCATATGCTAACCGTAGAAACTATGGAACTGATGGACTTTCAAAACTAAGAAAAAACTTAAAATTCGTCTCTTTCCTAAAGATCACGTGAGCAGAGTCAGCTAGTGACATCGTAAGTCTCATAAAACAACGAAGTTTAAATGACGAACATTTTTTCGCAAGAAAGCAGAAAGTTGGCCTTACTCTGCATTTCTCACACTTATATCCCAGATCAGTTCATTCAATAACAAGATAACATTATCTGAATGCTAAAGCTATCTGCCGATTTCCAGGATTATTTATGCACGTCACAAAATTTTTTTTCGTCCATCAGGTGGTATCACAATAAACGTTAATTAGAGGAGACTAGCTGTTGCCCGGGGCTTCGCCCCGCTGCAATTTTTTTTTCAAAATTTTATTTTATACAAACTGTCCGAACAGTAACAAACACAACTTAAAAAGAATTAGCCAATTCGGTGCAGTCGTTTGGAAGTTATGCACGTAGGTACACATTCCGGCGATTCATTTTTATTTATATAGAAGATTTAATGTGACTTTAATTTCATTCCAAATATTTAAAAGTGAAGTGAATCAGGTTGTCAAACGTTAGTTGCGAAATAAACGGATTCCTAGAAATCGAGACATTTGTCAATTCCACTTTTTTTTCTCATCCGTGACTAAAATACCTAACGCTGTTAACAAAACTCATGCCGTTTCCATTTCGTTTTCGATCCATGTTAGGTATTACATTAATAGAACATCACGATTTTGTATATCAAACTTTGAAGCATTAAATACTTTTTTGAAATAAACAAACATGGCAAATCAATTTTGACATAATAGAGCCCAATAAAAAAGAAATTAATAGTTGACGCAAGTCATTCATTGTAAACAAAGAAATCGTAAAATATTTTTTGTATTTTGTATAATTATCTTTACGTAAGTGTTGCGGATAAAATCCGGTCGACTCAAAACACATATTTTCTCATGCTGAACAACTTACAACATGTTTCAGTCCAATACATGTTATTTTTATTGTGTCATCTCACGTCAAAACTCATGACACGGGTCACATTGTACTGGCTGGTCGGGTAGCGCACAGTAGTTCATTAAATTTAATTTTTTAGTGGTTTTCGTAAAAAAAATCTAAAAACTAAGAACAGTTTGCAACTCTCCAGCATGAGACGAATCTAATGACATATAATTTATCAAAATCGGACCATAACTGTAGATCTGATGGCTTGTACAAAAATCGGCCTCGCGTATTATATATATAGATTAGATTAGGTTACCAACCAGAACCACATGCAAAAAATATAGGTATAGGGTCAAAATGGCTGATCGTTAAAAATCCGGCCGAGTGCAAGTCAGAGGGTTCCGTCCAAATTCGGCTAGTCAATATAAAATCCAGTGTTAGTAGAGCTCTACTCCTAAGCAAAATGTGGTAGTGGTTTCATTTATTGGTTACCTAACTCAGATAATAATAAATAAAACAGACACAGTTAAAATACTTAACTAGTAATATGTCATAGGTCATAAGTTTCTCGAGTGAAAAACTATCTCCACACTAAATAATCCTCTCATTTACTCGAATGTTAACTGGTAGAGATCCCTTCTAGGGATAAGTTCGCCTTTGTGCATATATTTAAGGTATTTTTTTTGTGATTTGTCTCTGCTTCTTTATATTTGTAGAATAAAGCATTTACTTACCTACTTACTTAAATAAGCTAACAAATGACGACGAGTCTACATTTCTCCGGGGAAGGACCAAGACCTCCCATCTTACATTAATGTAAGATAGGAGCAATTGGTTCTCTTAATAGAATTCAAACTGCAATGATTAAAATTTGTAAGATAGGACATTTTAATTCCTCCCCGTTGATTTGATTTCAGATTATTTTGTTTTTTTTTAATCGATGATAATGGTTTTAACTGTATATTTATTGAGAATCTAAAATGGTACAGATGATAAATCTGAAGCCTCACCCTCTTATTTACGAGTATAAACGCTCAATAGGCTTCTGCTAACTTAGCAATTGTTTGTCCTTATCTGTCACTTTGACATTTACCTTTCACAGATAAGGACAAACGATTGCTAAATTAGCAGAAGCCTATAGAGCGTTTATGAATAAGGGGGTTATCGTTTAATGCTCTCGAACACAATCTGTCGAATGGTAAATGGTGATGTTATAGAAAGAGCATCCGCACGTCAGACGACAAGGCCTTTTAGAGATGTCTAATGTAAAAGGGCTAAAACGCGACTAGTTTATAAATACTACTAACAATCCTTATGGAAAATAAATACTAAACGGGCCAACTCATGATGAATCCAGGAGCCCTACCATGACGTCTTAATGCAATAAATTCCGATCCAGTTTAGGTTCGCGCGCTGTCAGATCCATACCAAAAATGACAGCTAAAACCTGAACTGAGTAGGAATTGAATCGCATTAAGACGTCATGGTATGGCCCCAGAAAGTTTCGGAAGACCATCGTCAGGGCGAGTGCGATGTTTTCCTTTTGCGATATAAATTTAATTTCTAACGCGTAAAACAGTAAAAGTAAACATAAAAAATCATGAAGTAAAAATTCTTGATTCATTTTAATAGTATTAAGTATGTTTTGTAGAGATCATTAATTACTTACCTACTTAGGTGCTAACGCTGCCAACAAAAAGGTCATCTAAGTGCATCGATCGAAAATGATTGAATGCCAATTAAAAGTGGTTCATTCATTCAATACCGATTATCGTGTCAAGCGATTACTCGAATGATTGAGTGCGAAAACTGGTTCAAATATTTTAATGCTTCAAATGTTTGCTTCGTTATTTTAGTTACGATAATTCGCGAAGTAATTGCTTGAAACAATTCATTAATATGCACTTGCTTTTTGCAGGTGTTGAAAGATTTCAATCGTGATCATTAATAGTCATAAATCATTTATTTATTCGCTTCACGATAAATGTATTACATACATACATACATACATAAATCACGTCTTTATCCCTTACGGGGTAGACAGAGCCTAAGGTAACAAGACGTAAAGGTCACGCTTAGCATGATTGTGAGCGATAGGTGGAAAGGGGAATCAAAATAGTGATGGGTTGCTAGCCGCATCGCCTATAACATGATTCCTAGTTTCGTCCATTCCCTAGATGGGCTTTTACCATCTGCGCGGGAAGAGAAGCAACTGGTACATTCTATGTTTTTCCTTTGCTCCCAGACCAGTATGGAAGGGTATTACATGAAAGAAAGGCCGTTTCACGTGTGTTTAATCATAATACGACACGCAAATATTTGATGTATCAATGATTATTGAAAATTAATAAATTTATACGTGGAAAACAGAATAATGTAGACGGCTAACAACTATTATTATAATGGCTAATCGAATCTAAGTCTAAATGGTCATAATTTATATGCCGTAGTATACAATAGAGTTTGAATAAAATTTTGACAATAATGTTAGATCTTAATAAAATGCATTATATCTAATATTTGATTGAGTTTTATGCAAAACCAGGACCGGATTAGATCTAGTGGCAATTATAAACTGCCTATGGACCCAGCGTTGTATATTTTTTTTACCTAGATTATGTTTAAAATTTTCCATTTCCAAAAAAAACAAATACCGACCTACTAACTACCGAAGTTAGAGGGGGATTCCTAGAAATGCCTTTCGTAGTATTAAATAAGTGCCAAGTAATTATATACCTACCAGGTTTTACAGAGTTATCGATTTTACCGATTGCGGCGTCAACAACACGATGTATTGATAACAATTTCAGATCTAGCCTAGTAAGTGTGACTTCGCAACTTCGTTAACCCACCGATAATCCATACCGCGATATGTACTTAAAGTGCGTTCTGTGGAGCCAAAATGATAAAGAGTACCAGAAAGGTACTTTGAGTTTGCGGAGTACCAACAGATATCAGATAGATTACGCAAATGACACGATTTGTCGTGAAACTAAAGTGTGCAGACTTTTTACCACTTTGTGTCTTACATTTAGTGACGGGAAATCCTAACTAGAAATTGAAAAATGGCACTCCCTCCCCCCACTCCCCCAAGCTATTTCACAAACCCCAGTTCATCCGATCTTCAATACGCGCCAGGATACAAACAACTGTAGGCAGTTCAAATTATTACGCTGTAGTTATAGTACTCAAGTGGAATAAGTAAGTCAATTGATAGGATCCTTTCAAATTTCCCAAGGAAATAAGTGATTCACGCGTTCACAAACGGCCAAGTAATGCTTTTGTTGCTGAATCACGTTGAGAAATATTTAGCAGCAAGTCTGAAATACCAGAGAATGGGAGCACCGCGGACGTGGCGGCTGTGAGTCAGGTTTTAGGCTCATTTCTTTGTTCTGTCGAGTCAAGAGAATGCGGAGGCTGTCTACCGGTAGATAAGGAAGCCTCACGGAAGCCAAGAATCATCAAATAATCTTAATTTCACAAAAAAAAAAACTATAACTCGTAACTTGCCTTTCATTGAATCTTCCGCGACTAGGTTTGAGCATTTTTTTTAATGCTAAAGACTAGCCTAGGCAACCTAGTTTAAGCCACGCATTTAGGTTTTGAGTTTAATCTTGACAATGGATGAGTTTATGATGATGCATTAGCCGTAATGTTGGTAGATGAAATGATTGGATCGCAGCACAGCAGTTGCAATAGTAAATAGGTTTATACTATAATGTCTGCGATTAAACTTAGAAACTAAGTAATCCCCTGAATTGGAACTAAAACGATATATGTGTAGGTACATTAGGTAGTATTTGTAACTAGACCAACGACAAGATGTCTACAGCCTGTCTCCATATAGTCTTTGTGTAAGCTCTGGTATATTCCCATCAAGAATACCTTTCCTTTTGGGCGACGGGCCTGACACTTTTGCAATACGCTGGATACCTCGCATAGTGGCCATATGTGGAGCGTTGCGTACATAGCAGGTGTACCCGGTTAGAGCGGCGCGACTAAGTGATAGAAGATCGACTTGCTATAATTCCACTTCTGAGCCTCTAAAAGTTTTTGACACAAGAATATTCTCAGACGCTTTCCCGTTAACGTACCAGCACCACTGGAGGCACGTAAAAAGGCAGTAAACTGATTTCTTAGTAGGCTGCGAATTTCGGGGCGGATGCGTTCGAAACTTTGTTGCGACAAAACTTACGGGTAGAAAGAGCCCAAGGTAAGAAGACCAAAAGGCCATGTTTAGCATGATTGTGGGTGGAAAGGGGAAACAAAATAGTGATAGGTTGTTAGCCGCTTCACCTACGAGTATAACACATGATTCCTAAGATTTTTGCCTGATTGCGGGAAGAGGAGAAACTGGACCATTCAATGTTTTTTCTTTGTTTCCAGATCAGCATGGAAAGGAGTAGCATAGCTAATGTTGGAAAGAAAAAGACGTAACATATGAAGTGAAATAAAAATTATAAAACACTATCTCTTGTGACTTGGTCTATGTGATCATAGTCACCCAGTACTAGCAAATCTATGGTATCCGTTCCAATAAGAACTGAGTGAAGCTTCAAGGCAACCTATGACTATGACTTTCGTATTTACGTGGCTCCCGTCATTTCTGCAATCACTTAATGACTATCAAGTTTTAAATGCACAGTCATTATGAATATTTTCAGGCAACTCCTAGCAACAGGCAACTCTTTCATCGTATTCGCGGAATTGTCTTTCATGTTGATATGAAAATGTAATGCTGATGATGTTTTTTCGTGTCTTTGGGGTAGGTACCGTCCCTAAAAAAAGGAACCCATATAGGCTCACTTCGTCGTCCGTCTGTTGTCTGTCAAGATCTTGTTCTCAGGAACGCGTTACTTAGCCGATTTGATAGCAAATTAATACGAAGCGGAGGGCGGTGTCTCTACACCTTCGAAGTAGAGTTTGCTTATACGAGAAGGTGTATTTTCATACAAAAACCATAGAAAGATAAAGATTAAGGATTCCTAGGAGTTTTAGCTGAGGTTAAGCATGATGATGCAGAAAGAAGTTTGTGGTAAGATAAATGTCTTATAACATGTTGGGTAGGTACATAATGAGGATTAAAAACGGAAAACATAGGTACTTCCACAGGATAGAGATCAGTAACTAGTACCTGTAGGTAAAAAACTCAATAAAAGGCTGTCTTTTATTTCAGTTTTCAGGTTATATGTGTGAGTAGACAAATTTGACGTTCCAAATAAGAAAAATTACTTAAGTTCCATATCAGTTCTGTACACTACTACAACTACATACAACAGGTCCTATACTTACCTACCTACTTGAGTTTTTCACCTTAAAATTTTCGCAACCTTATGTCAACAAAATGCAATGCCCAATGGCTTCAACACTCGTGATATGTTACAAAATAGACCCACTTCTGTCTCTACATGGCCTATTAGGGCAGTTCTCCGAGACAAGCTGTTTTAGGTGACTTCGGTGGCAAATTTTTCTACTGACTTTTTTATTGTATCACCTCAAGATCTAAATACAGGCCTAAATTTAAAAAATATTGGTACTAAAGGCCTTCTAGTAAACCTGTTAGTTAGTAAGATATTTAAATTTAAACAATCACCGAAATCAAACATACTCACCGAAATCAAAATTCAAAAGACAGTGCCACTGAAATCAACTTGATAATAATAAAACGCATTTTAATTATACCAAACACGCTTTAATTACAAAAAATTATATTAAAAAAATAAAACAGTAATTCTTACATAATTGCGAAAATTGGGATGGTTTCAAAAAACACATTCTTACTTAACTTGCTTAAATGCCTCCAGCTTTCAATGTGCCAGAGTAACTAAATAAGTAAGAGATAAGTAAAGAATAATGATTTTTGAAGTCTCTCATTGCACCATAGTTTCAAACAATAAAAAGACATTCAAAGAAATTTAAGAATTAGGATAACAAAATTCCACAATAATCAGTTAAAATGCTGGAATAATTAAAATCTCAACTTTTCTTCAAAAGAAAATAATTCGTCTGTCCTATCTAGGCACTTCGATACTCATAATGGTAATCAGTCTTCGGTTAAAGGGAATATTTAAAAATAATCGTAAAATTTCTTTCATCTCGTCTGGGATATCTTTCCCTATTTTTCGCTTTGTATGCCTCGTAGAGTTCTGGATCACTTTTTATCTTTGCTTTTCGAGCCTGCTCAGCTAGCTTTTTTTTCTAATTTTTCCTCTTTCGTCAATTTTGCCATTTTTGTATCTAAAAAACGCAATGAGAATTAGTTTTATATCTCTACTAGCACTTGAACTATACTACAGAATTTAATTATTTCGATAGTACTAAGATTTTTACTTACATTATTTAAGAAAAAATGCAGCTTTAATGTAATTTTAATGACTTGTCTTTATCTGTGACTACGTCAGCGTTAACTTTTTTTTTTTCTGGGATGAAACGTATATTTTAATCTTTCTGGAGCACATACTATATTAATTTTCATATAAATCGATTCAACCGTTTAAAAAGCGTAAACAAGCGAAAACTTGACTTAGAGATGGACAGACATACTTCTTTAATTTTATTATGTGCGTGCAATAAGTATTCGTGCAAAAATAAAGAATACTTTAACGTTTTTCTAAAATAAATTTTGATTTCAGTGGCAGTTTTCTTGATTTCGGTGGCCCAAAACCCCACCGAATCCACGGAGATCATTGCCACCGAATTCAAAATTAAACGTTTTTTCCAAATAACAGAAAATATAGGAATAGTACTTACAAGAGTCACTTAATAATGAAATCACATACCCCTAGAGATGACTTACTTACTATCAAACTACCAATAGAATTAACACTGAAAAAATTTATTGCTTCACCGAATTCAACAAAACACGAAACCAAACCCACCGAACGACGAATATTACCTCGAAAAATTTGGTGCTGAGTTGTGAATCGACTTCCACTCTCGCCAGCAAACACGGCACATCTGAGGCTACCTACACGCGCGTAGCGAGATTTCTGGTATGTTTCTTTGTTAGGATGCCGGCGCGTTTCGTAAACTCCACCGAGTTCAGACGTTACCCTCGGACATGGCGAAAAATTGTTTTAATTGAATGAATTTAAATGATATTTTTTATTTGTGTGTATTATATGAGTTATAAACAAGTTTTGTATATAGGAACCCATTTGAGACCTGGAAATAAAATTCGTATCTTAAGATATAATTTTTTTTCTCCGCTCATCTGCGTAGGGGACACTACCACCGAATGTCAATTTTCAAATGTAATATTTTTTTCTTCAGAGGTGTAAATAACTATGGAGTATTTTAATAGTTCTCTAAGCGGAACTGAGCCTAAAGTATATGTCTGATTTTTTTCAGTATTATCTAGCGACGAAATCTATTATTTTTTGCCCCGGACACGTAAAAATGCCACTCCGGAGAACTGCCCATTAATCTTGGTGTTCTTGAATGACTGTTTACTATTTTATCTTATCTAAGCGAAATCAAATTCATCAACGCTTTATAACTTTTTAAAAGCCATAAATTTGACTTCACGTCAAATAAAAGACGATTGCGACAACAGTTAGTTTTATGTCATTCGATTTTGTTTTAAACTTTTATTGACATTGGAAGTGGCCAGTACGAAATAGCTCTGTTCATTATTCTGGTGTAGGATTTTCAACACTCTGTGGTAGATAAAAAGGTTCAATAAAAATTACGTTATTTGTCTTTCTGTCTGCTTGTTTTATAAAGTAAAACATTAAAAAAAACTGGAAATGCCTTCGAATTAATTTAAAATTTACGAGCGCGTGAAAGTATCGAAGGCCGAACCGCGAATTAATAAATGGAAACAATATAATAACTGTGTTTAACTTAATTTGATTACTGTTATCAGCCTTTTAACACGTTCTTGATTTACCTGTGAACATTTCTCACTATGGTTGACCAAAATAAAATGAGTAAATGTGAAATGTTCTTCAATTTAATTCGTTCAAACACGTAATCTATAAAGAGCTTATAGCTATTTGTGAGTTTAGAATTATATCAAGTAATATTCGAAACTTTTTTTTTTATTTCTTTTAGACCGGGCTTTCTACATTTTGTCACATTAGCCCATACTTAGGGCAAAAACGTATTAAACAAGTTTTGTCATTGTTGGTCACAACAGCCTATCTGAACAGCATCGACGGGACGTCTGAGACCGGTTATCTAAACAACTCATCCAATTTTAGATATTCATTCACCAGTATAATGCTACATCATCACTAAGTGACAAAGGCTACTTTATCCCTATACGTTACAAAGTTCCCGTGGGAGTTAGACAAAGTCGCAGGCAGTAGCTAGTGCAGGTACAGTCAGCAACAGAAGTTGATGAACAATAGAAGAGCTCAAAATTATCTACACACTACTCTATCGCCATGGCAAGAGGAATGTGCGAAGATCATTTGTATAAAATTCTGATGACTGCGCTATATCTAAATCCTGCACGCGCGGTTTCATTTCCGTCTTAATAATCTATTGATTTTAGACTAAATAAATGACGCTTACGAAACCCAAGGTTAGCAGAAACTATTAGTTTATGTTACCGTCTCGAGGCTCTCACGTTGAGTCCATTCTGTTAGTTCATTACCGTGATACACATACGAATATTACGCGTTGTTGTGGTCCAATACAATACACGTACTTTGTGTACCCATACGTATTGTTCCCACGGTGTACAGTCACACGCGGAAACAGTACCTAAAAAATACGTTCTGCACTGATTGGTCGTATTTTAATTATAATCTATAGGTGTCTTTTGTACGTGAATTGGATGGGCAGGAAGATCATTTGAAAAATATTATTGGCCCGTTTATAAATAGGTACATTTTTTTAAAGTTAGGTACAATTTTATTAGAGTACCTAGGGGTTACCTGAGACTTCGGCTGCAAAGAATTCACATATCGCTATCGCGGGGGAACAACGCAATTTTCCGAGATAAAAAGTAGCTTATGTGTTATTCCAAACTATAGTCTACCTTGTTGCCAATTTTCGGCTAGATCTGTCCAGCCGTTCTTGCGTGAAAGAGTTACAAACATCCATACACCCTCACAAACTTTCGCATTTAAAATATTAATGAGACGAGACTATAGTGAGATTAAACTTTGCAGTGGTAGTCAGACAGGCTTACCTGACGAGTTTGTGAACTATCGTTAATACTATTTGGTACACCTTGTTTAAACGTTATATTTTGACGTTGAGTGTACATATTTATCGCTGACAGTACAAAGACGGATGTGGGCGGGACCTTGGGAAAAAATCCTTAAGCAGAATTCGTTCGGTAAAATACAATGCTTTGCTCCAAACTATTAACTGTGACTAACAAGACCCAGTTCTTGAGGTTAATGCAATTAAAATTGAACGCAAAAGGTCGCTGTTGACATAACCATATCCTGGCATTAACACGTTTACTTGAAAGTGGATATTAAGGGAAATTTGATTGTGAAATATATGCGTGTGAGAGCGTTAAGAAGTATGGAAGGTGTGTCACTGAAAAATAGAATAAGGAACGTGCTGGTGTGAAAGAGGATATAGTGACTAGGATAGAAAAAAGTATGCTTAGTTGGTGTGATCACGTAGAGTGGATGGATGAAAGTAGACTAACTAAACAGATCTATATGGGGAGTGTGAATGGTTGGTTACGTTGGGAGAGGAATGCCTAGACGGACGTTCCGAAACTAAATAGGAGATGTTTTGGAAAAAGGCCAGGTCAGGAGTACCCGAAACCGACGAGCATGTATGAAGAGATTGATGAGTGTGGATGAAGCGAAAGAAGTGTCAGGATCGTAGCAAGTGGAACAAAGTAGTATCTGCCTACCCCTGTGGGAAAGAGGCGTAACGGTATGTATGCATGTATGTATGTATGAAATATATGTCGTTTCTAACTTTAGAGTTACAGTACCAGGCCATAAAGATTGCACTTCAGTCTTTGGAAAGAGACAATTGGCGTCACTTAAGTTAGAGCGAGACAACGCTCTACGAAGCCAAAATTAGAAGAGCGATGTGCAATGTTTATGGCCAGGTACTCTAGGTACACCCTGGTACAGTCGTACCAAGTGAATGTTGAACTGCTGTGCTGTGAGCTCTGAAATAAATGACAAGTGGACTTTTTTATTACCTGGTAGTAGGCAGTGGCGTAACTATAGGGTGGCAGGGGTGGCAATGTGCCACGGGCCCCTCGCTCTACGGGGCCCCGAACTGGCTTGGTTTAGAGCACAGAAGGGACGCTGATGCAATTCTTTATATTTCGAACTTTTTTCACCAGAGACTGTTGAAAAGAGTATATGTATCGTCGGAAAGTTTGGTACTATGTTATAAAGACACAAGTAAAACCCTTTCGGTTTATCGATACCATCGATAAACATTGATGCTCTCTCTTTTCAAAAGCCACACTCAAAATTCCGGGCCCTTCATAACCCACGATTTTAAGACATAATTTCTATCAAACATTCATCAAAATCGTCGGTTATGGTAAAGTAGGTAAAGAGTACCTTCATAACATTCTTATTTTATTAATTACTCATATCATGTCTGTTACAAAGAGCTGGCCAAAAAGTAAATCTTTAATCGATTGGCCGACTCGAGCTTAACCGTGGGCGCCTTGCAAGGCCGCTAGCGCCAAACCCGCCGCCTCCATTTGTCAAAATCGACGCAGGCGCCGGCCTGCATACGCTTAGTTAGATCAAGCGATAGTGCAGAAAGCACATTCCTTTGTTTAGCTCTCATGAAGGCATTGGACTCTCTTAGAGGTGTACTTAGAACGCAATAATGACGTCGCAGTTTTCTTTATGAAGTAGTTTTAAGTTGTATCACTCTTTATTAGGCTTCTATGCTCTGTAATAAATACCTCGTAAGTATAAAACACGGGTTATTGAGTCAATTGAGTAGCTATGTGGCCCAAAAATGCGATAAAACCCTATTTTTAGTTACTAGGTACTTACAGTACCCGCCCGTAAAGATTGCACTTCGGTCTTTGGAAAGAGATATTGGCGTCACATAAGTTAGAGCGAGATAACGCTCTACGAATTCGAAATTAGCCAAGGAGACCACTGTGCAATCTTTATGGCCAGGTACTGTACTTAACCTTAAGTTAAATTTGAGCGTTACGCTAAGTATGGGCCAGAATTTCACATACATACATATATATCACGTCTTAATCCCTTACGGGGTAGACACAGCCTAAGGTAACAAAACCTTAAGGCCACGTTTAGCATGATTGTTGGCGTATAGGTGGAAAGGGGAATCAAAGTAGTGATGGGTTGCTAGCCGCATCGCCTATAACATGATTCCTAAGATTTTCTCCCATTCCCTCGATGTGCTTTTACCATCTGCGCGGGAAGAGAAGCAACTGATACATTCTATGTTTTTTCTTTACTCCCAGCCCAGCATTTTACACGTTTCACTATTTTACCTTAATCACGGGGTTGTAGAGGAAGGTTATAGTTAAATTATTGACTTGTCCCATCTACTAAATTTCATCTCCGAAAATTTTATCTATGCCGAATTGTCACAGTGTATATTAACGCGAATTAAAACCCATTACCAATTAGATAAGACAGAGTAAGTTACGAAAGCTAACACCGGTTAGCACACGTGGGACAGACACTTATTGCAACTGATTGAAGTAAGCCGCAGATTATGCACTCAGTTTGATGCAAAGATATATTATAATATTCATTTACTAAGTACCTCGAATGAACTAGGTACTTATATATACGATCAGTCTATCCGAGCATTCTGTAGCCATTAGGTACCACGTTTTACCTGTAACATGATTTCTAAGAGTTTCGCCAATTCCCTCGATACCATCTGCGCGGGGAGAGAAACAGCTGGCACATTATATGGCTTTTCTTTGTTCCCAGACCAGCATGATAGAATATCAATCCAAATATCAGCATTATTTCATATAGATATTAATAATAGCAAGGATTTAAGACAAGTCACAGATTTAAGTAGATAACTCTATGACTCATGCGTCACATTCACATAGGTATGTTACGGGCAATAATTTACCGCAGCACAGAGGTCAACCGGCTATGATATTGACCTGGTCGATTATTGCATTGATCATTTTTGGTCGGCTTAATTAAATGCACTAAGGTTAGTGTGCACAGTGATCTGTAGCTAACAAGGACGGCGCGACAGAGGTATAAATACGTTAAGGAATCTGGAGAAAGGGCTGGCGATCGGAAATGGGGAATGCCTTCCCTTAATCTTATGTTGAAGACACGAAAAAGTAACTACTTAAAAGACAAACTATCACGGCTAAATCTCCACAAGTTAGGTAACGAGTGAAACTTACTTTTGGCCTGTCCTTTTTCATCTTCCAAAGCTTACCTACGCCAAATCCTTCACAGTTCACTCTGGTAGGCTGTGGAATCGGTTACCGACGTCCATCAGGCAATCTGCCTCCGTGGCGTCGTTCAAGGAGGGCTTGAGAAAGATGTGGCTCACACCATCTCCTTGAATATTGTATGTGTGTACTCATATTGTATGTAGTGTGTATGTATGCAGGTGTGTGATATTTAGTAGTTTATTTACGAATTGTTTGTTGTATTTTGAGAAGTACGCTCTATTGTGGCTTTCACTATAGGTATGGATATTTTAAACTCGCTCTTTGTTGGTCCCTCGCTTAATGCTCCTCTCATAAGGTTAGCTGGTAGAGATCCCTTATAGAGATAAGTTCGCGTTTGTGCATATATTTAATGTCTTTTTTGTGATTTGTTTCTGTTTCTTTATATTCGTACAATAAAGCTTTTACTTACTTACTCACCCGCAGTAGGTACACCCCAGTCCTACCCCCTTATTCATAAACGCTCTGTAGGCTTCTGCTAACTTGGCAATCGTTTGTCCTTATCTGTCACTTTGACATTTACCTTTCACAGATAAGGACAAACGATTGCTAAGTTAGCAGAAGCCTATAGAGCGTTTATGAATAAGGGGGCTAGACTATTCGACCAACTTATAGACACGTTGTGATGTGCACTTGACCGATTATTAGGTACTACAAGTTTTGCGCAGTCGCGGGCAAAAACCAGTCTTACTAATATTATAAATTATACTAGGTATGTAGTGATGCGAAAGCGTGTGTCGATGTGAGTGTGTATGTTTGTTCCTTCTTCACACTGAAACGACTGGGTGGATTTGGATCGAATTGGGAACGGAGATAGCTGGTGCCTTATATTAGAACATAGGCTACATTTTATCCCGGAAAATTGCATAGTTCCCGCGGAATATTGATAAACATGTCACGGGTCATAGCTGCCTAATCGTAACGTAAGTAATTATAACAGAATATACTATAAATATCAGCTCTTAAGGCTAATTTTACGCGGACGAAGTCGCGGGCAGAAGCTAGTGTTTAACAAATTGCTCAAGCCTTTCAAATCTTTGCTCTTGGTACATCAGTTATCTTACGACGCTTGGCGTGCAATATTAACCAGCGATTAGTTATCACGACTGATTTATCTGATAGATAGCTGAACTATTAATTGATTAGATTTACGTCTAGATTCTAGACCAAATCCGTGTCACACTGATCGCAAATCAATGTAGCCTGGAGGCCAAGCACTAGGTTTAGTCCTCCACATGCAATCTGTTTAACTAGCATGTGTGGGAAAGAAACAGACAGACGTTTTGTCGCGACAAAATGCTAGTGAGTTAGGGCCACTGCCGCCACTAGAGTCGGGACAAATTGTACGCCGATTAGTCGATTTATCATATTTAATTGGACATGTAGTGATGTATTGCATGCACGACATGCTAGCCTACTGATAAAGTAAAAAGCGTTGGGAAATTTTGCATGACACAGGTCTAAAACTGTTAATTGCATTCGCACACCTGTATGCTATGAAATGAATGTGCAATTCCCACTTGTCTCTTTTTTCGTAGTGCAAGCTAGGGGACTGTGGCAATTCTTATTAATTCACAAAGCCGGGTACTCAACTAAGAGCTGTAATCGTAAGTAACTGTTGCACGTTACTGACGAAAAACGGTTTAGTTCTCGTGGTCCCACTGTTATAAAAAAGTCGAATTACACTTCATAAGGTCGCCCTTGTTCGTTACTATTTCTGCTCCGTTTGCCCTTCGGGCATTTGTAGATATCTAACAAACCTAACCTAATTTTATTATCTCTAGTGAGGATCTTTATAACAGTGGGACCACAAGGACTAACCTCGAAAAACGTCGCGAGTCTCCCACGAGCTGAACGCGACGACTACACTATGATTATCGGTTACTGTAACCAACTGTAACATGCAATACGGTAACAGCTCGCAGATGCGTGCACGGCCCAATGCGAGCAAAAGGTGTCCCCGAACCGAATAGACGCTGTCGAGAGATTGGAGCGGAATTGAGGCCCGACCGCTCTGCCTTTGAGCCAGAGTGGGTACCTACCCACATACACATACACTACAATACTTAATTGAAATCCACCCCATTAATTCCCGCTCGTCGTGATGTGATCGGTCGATTCGCTCTTCCTTAACACTGAAGACTGCTTTTAAACTCCCACATAAAGGTAGAAAACAGATAAAAGTGGCACTAAATATTTTGTGTGTAAAAAATAGTTGCCACGTTCAAATCTTTTTTAACTCAAAAATGTGCAAGAACATAAAGGTAAGAAAAAAAGTGTAAGTATCATTAAATAATTTATTTAATTATAATTTTGCTTTAAAATGTTCTGTTACAAACATAATTCTAAAAATATGTGTGTATATACCAAACCAAACTGACGCAAGTTATACATTAGGTTAAAAACAAGAGGGTATCTATTATTGATAAATAACCTATAAATGCTCTCTATCACTAGATTAGTAAACGTTATAAATTAAATTGTTTGTTACTTTACAGTGGGATTTTCGACAACTAAATATAAATAAAGATAAACCACTGGTACAGATGTACGATTAAAATGATCGTTATGAAGTTTATGAAACTTTATGGTCACTTTGACATTTGTCTAAAACGTTTCAAATTATTGGACAAGAACATCTTCTTAACTTCTTATCTTATAAAAATTCACTGACAATTCGTGAGCCGCACTTTCCGAGTATACCTGGTGTCAAGACATTATTTACATCTGGTACCTTACTTGTGATTTTATATTTTACTTAGCACGAAAAAAAAGCAAATGCATAACAGTCACTAATCATCTACTTTGACGATGGCCATTTGTTTTTTTTTCTGTGCATAATAAGAGCAGTTTTGGCATCCAAAAACGAAAGGTTTTAACTTAGCAACAAAAAAAACGTTACATTTCACACCACTCTTTAAGTGTTTAAGTGCACTTAAAATGGGTCAGCTTTTCTAGTCAAACTGCTCTACATAAAACGCACCCGTGCTTTTTAACCAATTGCTTACAAATAGGCTCCAGCCTAAAGGCAAATGTATAAATAAGGTCACTTTCATACTACGTTCTATGAAAAGCGACCCATCATTTTTGCTCGTGAGTATATTTTCTCATAAAAAGGCACTACATAAATAATACATTCAACTCATAACAAACCGGCTACTGAATAAAAAAGTTTTCAAACAAGCTTGTAAACTGCTCATCTAATAAATATAGTTAAGGTATGTTTATAACATAAGGGTGAACACTACTAAATTAAAGTAGAATGCAAAGAAAAACCTTCCAGGGTAGCTAACGACTGCATACTATGTTTAATTGGCTCCTCATGGCCTTCCTTCTCTAGCAATATTTATTCTAGCCATCCCAGCGTCACAATATTTTCCACTCAAGCGATGTTAATAGACAGACTAGAGCGCATAAAGGAGAATGATCTGCACCAGTCCTTCATTTAATGCAAAAGGGACACATTTAAAAATCAGTCACTATTACACAAGCGATTCTTCCAAGCTGGTCTGGGAGCAAAGATAAAACATAAAATGTACCATTTGCTTCTCTTCCCGCGCAGGCAAAAGCCCATCGAGGGATTGAGTGAAAATCTTAGGGATCATGTTATATAGGCGATGTGGCTAGCAACCCATCACTGTTTTGATTCCCCTTACCATCCATACGCCCACAATCATGCTAAACGTGGTCTTTAAGGGATAGGTAAAGACGTGATTTATGTATGTATGTACTATTACACGACATAGAGTAATGCGTCCCTTTTGCATTCAATGAGCGACGTGGATAAATTAGACGGGGCGCACAAATTTGGAGAATGACCGAAAGAATGAAACGGATATAGTGAAATGAAAGCTTGCAGAACTAAATATAGGAAAGGCTTACTCCTATTGAAGTCTGTCCGATTCTCGCCATCCGAATATTCCATTTAAACAAACCCTCAACCAGACCCATCTTGATTCTGCAACGCCTTCAACTGTTTCAGCACGGTATCTAACAACTTTCTCCTGTCTCGCTCGTTCTTCTTCAAAACAGAGAAGACGGACGATTTCTGTTCAGCTTCTTTGAGCTTCTCGAGCAGCGTGGCGGCGTCGCGTGGCGTCACCAGGTTGTACTTTCGACCCTCCATGTTGATATCGTGAAGGTAGGAAGACCAGTCCCAGCCCGTTATGAGGTCCAGGAGTTGTCTGAAAGAGACATGGCAATTATTGACTTTGGTAATTTTTTTTTAGTGACCGAACTCTAAAATATGACAAGTTCCAGAGTACCGGTACTTAAGTATCCCATCTCGCGTTTCATCATGACGTAACAAGAAAACCTTTAACTGCAATATCTGCAGTCGAGATTTATTTTTTTACCATCTAGACCTAAGCAATACTAGATTACACTAACTAGGATACCACTGAAACACAGACCTTTTTAGAGTTTGCTTGTTCTATCTAGTGTTTAAAAATTAAATCGTTAAACCGGGGTTGGAAATGACGGAGTTCCGGTTGTCGTGATGGGACCCTGGTCCACAAATAACTAGCATGTCTTCTAATACCGAAATTTCTTCGTATCCGCGGGTCGTCGAATCCAAACAAAATTACCAGACCACCAAAATTGACCAACAAGCACGCTCAAAAACACAAAAAAAAATTCTCGTTTTACCTTTAAAACTACCATAGCACCATGAATATTAAATCCAACAAAAAATTCACCATGACCCAACGCGTAGCACTCCTAAAAGTACCAGGGCACCATAAGTCACACGGCGGCTGACCTGAGGCTTGCGAAGTGCACAAGCAGCTCGCCCTCGCGAAACCGGGCACGGGCTCGCCGGCCGCGAACTGGCTCGCATTGGATCACGTCTAAATCCAGTTGGTTAGAGCGCGCCTGAAGACATCTACTTCATAACTAGGTGCAGACACTATCTACTGCCATATCTAGTCATGGGGTCCTGGCCCACATAAATTCTAATACTGAGATTTCGTAACGCCGTCGAATCCTAAACATAACCACCGAAGAAGTATGCTTAACTCCAAAAATCTATTTTCCCATTTTACGTAAAAGAATCATGGCGCCGTAACTTTCCAAGAGGCTCCAGCAGAAAACTAACCATAAAACCCAGTTAAAATCACACATAGCACTCTTAAAAGTACCAGGGCACCATAAGTCACAAAGCGGCTGACCTGAGGCTCGCGAAGTGCTCCAGCAGCTCGCCCTCGCGCAGACCGGGCACGGGCTCGCCGGCCGCGAACTGCTCGCATTGGATTACCTCTAAATCCAGCTGGTTAGACCACGCTTGAAGACATCTGCTTCAAAGCTGGGTGCAGACACTATCTACTGCCTTATCTAGCCAGATTTCGTAACACCGTCGAATCCTAAACATAACCACCGAAGAAGTATGCTCAACTCCAAAAATCTATTTTCCCAATTTACCTAAAATAACCATGGCGCCGTAACTTTCCAAGAGGCTCCAGCAGAAAACTAACCATAACCCAGTTAAAATCACACAAAGCACTCCTAGAAGTACCAGGGCACCATAAGTCGCAAGGCGTCTGACCTGAGGCTTGCGAAGTGCTCCAGCAGCTCGCCCTCGCGCAGACCGGGCACGGGCTCGCCGGCCGCGAACTGCTCGCATTGGATCACGTCTAAGTCCAGCTGCTTAGAGCGCGCCTGAAGACATCAGCTTCATAACTAGATGCAGACACTATCTACTGCCATATCTAGCCAGATTTCGTAACGCCATCGAATCCTAAACATAACCACCGAAGAAGTATGCTTAACTACAAAAATCTATTTTCCCATTTTACCTAAAAGAATCATGGCGCCATAATTTTCCAAGAGGCTCCAGCAGAAAACTAACCATAACCCAGTTAAATCTTGCGTAGCACTCCTAAAAGTACCAGGGCACCATAAGTCACAAAGCGGCTGACCTGAGGCTTACGAAATGCTCAAGCAGCTCGCCCTCGCGAAACCGGGCACGGGCTCGCCGGCCACGAACTGCTCGCATTGGATTACCTCTAAATCCAGCTGGTTAGAGCGCGCCTGAAGACATCTGCTTCATAGCTAGTAGACACTATCTACTGCCATATCTAGTCATGGGGTAATGGCCCACATAAATTCTAATACTGAGATTTCGTAACGCCGTGGAATCCTAAACATAACCACCGAAGAAGTATGCTTAACTCCAAAAATCTATTTTCCCATTTTACCTAAAAGAACCATGGCGCCGTAACTTTCCAAGAGGCTCACCAACAGAAAACTAACCATAACCCAGTTAAATCTCGCGTAGCCCTCCTAAAAGTACCAGGGCACCATAAGTCACAAGCTGACCTGAGGCTCGCGAAGTGCTCCAGCAGCTCGCCCTCGCGCAGACCGGGCACGGGCTCGCCGGCCGCGAACTGCTCGCATTGGATCACGTCTAAGTCCAGCTGGTTAGAACGCGCCTGAAGACATCTGCTTCAAAGCTGGGTGCAGACACTATCTACTGCCATATCTAGTCAGATTTCGTAACACCGTCGAATCCTAAACATAACCACCGAAGAAGTATGCTCAACTCCAAAAATCTATTTTCCCATTTTACGTAAAAGAACCATGGCACCGCAACTTTCCAAGAGGCTCCAGCAGAAAACTAACCATAACCCAGTTAAAATCACACATAGTACTCCTAAAAGTACCAGGGCACCATAAGTCGCAAGGCGGCTGACCTGAGGCTCGCGAAGTGCTCCAGCAGCTCGCCCTCGCGCAGACCGGGCACGGGCTCGCCGGCCGCGAACTGCTCGCATTGGATCACGTCCAAGTCCAGCTGGTAGAGCGCGCCCGAAGACATCAGCTTCATAGCTAGGTGTACACTATCTACTGCCATATCTAGTCATGGGGTAAACCATGGCGCGGTAACTTTCCAAGAGGCTCACCAGCAGAAAAACTCACCATAACCCAGTTAAAATCACACATAGCACTCCTAAAAGTACCAGGGCACCATAAGTCGCAAGGCATCTGACCTGAGGCTCGCGAAGTGCTCCAGCAGTTCGCCCTCGCGCAGACCGGGCACGGGCTCGCCGGCCGCGAACTGCTCGCATTGGATCACGTCTAAATCCAGCTGGTTAGAGGGCGCCCGAAGACATCATCTTCATAGCTAGTAGACACTATCTACTGCCATATCTAGTCAGATTTCGTAACGCCGTCGAATCCTAAACATAACCACCGAAGAAGTATGCTTAACTCCAAAAATCTATTTTCCCATTTTACCTAAAAGAACATTGGCACCGCAACTTTCCAAGAGGCTCCAGCAGAAAACTAACCATAACCCAGTTAAATCTCGCGCAGCCCTCCTAAAAGTACCAGGGCACCATAAGTCGCAAGGCTGACCTGAGGCTCGCGAAGTGCTCCAGCAGCTCGCCCTCGCGCAGACCGGGCACGGGCTCGCCGGCCGCGAACTGCTCGCATTGGATCACGTCTAAGTCCAGCTGGTAGAGCGCGCCCGAGGAGATCTGCTTCACAGCTGGGTCCAGTAGTAAGTTACGGAGACGCGTGGCTATGCGGTTGGTGGCCGCTCGCACTGCTGCTACCCTAGTAGGTGCAGAAAAAATTAAGCATTTAATGATTGAAGAAGCATCTGTGATATTTTAGTCTGCTTCCCTGCTTGCTTTCCCTGTGGAACACGGAATAAGTTTCTGTCAAAAATGTCATCCTTACTTCCTTACTAATATTATAAATGCGAAAGTAACTGTCTGTCTGTCTGTTACCTTTTCACGCTTAAACCGCTGGGCCGATTTAGTTGAAATTTGATATACAGATAGTTTGAGTCCCGGGAAAGGACATAGGATAGTTTTTATCCCGGAAAATTGCATAGTTCCCGCGGGATAGCACAGCCCAAACCACTGGAATTTTTCAAATTTAAGGCGGAACAAAGTTCGCCGGGTCAGCTAGTTATTAATACAAGCTTATTTTGCTGACTTCTCACTGGTTGTTATACGTCCTACGTATGTGTACCATACTTCAAGTCAATCGAACCAACCATAGAAGGTTTCCCTGCCTGACTATCCTGGCTGGGTCACCAGGACTCCACAACCAGATTTTAGAGCCTTTAGAAATCAAAATTTATAGTCGGGATTCCAACTACATTAAGTTATCGTACGTTAAAAATAGCAGTGATTGTTAAAAAAACATTTTTATTTTTTATCTGTATTTAAATATCTTGTTGGTTTGGTCACGTAGAGCGGATGGATGAAGGTAGACTAACTAAACAGATCTATATGGGGAGTGTGAATGGTAAAGTTGAGAGGGGAAGGCCTAGACGGACGTTTCGAGAACAAATAGGAGACGTTTTGGAAAAAGGTCAGGTCAGGAGTACCCGAAACCGACGAGCATGTATGAAGAGATTGATGAATGTGGATGAAGCAAAAGAAGTATGTCAGGATCGTAGCAAGTTGAACAAAGTAGTCTCTGCCTACCCCTGTGGGAAAGAGGCGTGACGGTATGTATGTATGTATGTATGTATGTATTTAATCTCTACCTGGCCCTCTCTGGGAGTTGTTCCAGTGACGTCAGCACTCCAGACAAGTAGCTGAGCATGTCCGTCACAAACGCCGACGCTTGCCCGGTCGGCTCCACTGGAAAAAAAACCTTTAGTCAGTTTTCATCTTACTTCATTCAAACACTAGTATTTTAAATATACAAGAGACTCACTCCAGAACCAGAAAGGAAGGTTTAGACTACTTTTGCGCATAGCAAGATCCATGAATACAGTATTATAAAATAATGTTTCCTGACGATCGTAATTTCTAATATCTAAGATAGCCCTCCACCCGTTCGTTTCTTCCGCCCAGTATACCTAGTAGCCAGTCATAGTTCTCCAGATCGAGAAACTCGTCGACTTTCTTCTCCAAATTGTCGCAGATTTGTTTCTCCGCGTCGTCGCGCGCTGCTTGGAACATGCTGCCGGCCGCCTGCAAGATATAACACATCATCGTCAGCCAAAAGACGTCCACTGCTGAAGATATATCTCCCCCAAAGAGTGCTATAAGGACCGGTCTAAGCGGACTCCCGCGACCTTTAACAAATTATAACACATAATAACACCAACGGATAAGTCACGTATAAAAGTCTAGTGATGCTCGACATTTGGGAGTTTGTAATTGTGTTGTAAAGACACATCATTGAAATAGATGACGCTTGGCGAAATTTCGCATAGTAACAAGGTCACGTGACAGCTAGTAACAGATAGAAGGCTTACCCATCTGCTATGGGTGTATAGGGGTATAGCACGCGTCACGGAATGACGAGCTGAGCTTACTTTTCGGTTTTTTCTGTGTTCTAATTAAAAAAAATTTTTGATGCTCTACATGTTTCTGACTTCTTCGTCGTCCTTCCTCTTGGAGCGCTCGCCCCAAAAAAAAGCGAAGTCAAGTATAGCATCACTCGACTTTTATATGTGAGTTCGTTGCTGTAATTATGATTAAGTCTCACGGTAGTTTCATGTTGAAAATTAGAACACAATTTAAGAAAACTCTAAGGGCTGTTACACTACTATTGTAACACATTTGGTAGCGGCAACACATATGCGTCTTCCGGGACTTTCGGCCAGTGCCACTGTTGATGACATATTTGAATTTAAATTTGGAACGTCAACTCCTATACTTTTGTTTTTGTACTCTTTTATTTTTGTCTGTGGTAAACTTTCAATATAGAAACATCAAAACAAGATTTGCTCCGTTTATTTTTCGTATTTCGGTCTAAAGTTATCAGCCACTGTCACAATTTTACGGTCATTCTAACGCACATGTGCGTTGCCGCCACTTGAAGACTTCCCGCGTATGACAGCTGACAATGAAAGCCAACCTAATTAATTGATATAATGTCAATAATGTCGTCTCTGTTCATTTTATATGTATAAACTGAGACGGTATTATACATGTTATATTTTATTTAGGTACCTGAGTAGTCACAAGATCCGACCCGGTGATATTGCTGATAAACTCGTAGAGGCATATCGTGGCGTCTTCCAAGTAATGAGTGTCCACGATTATCTAAAAAAAAAAAACTTTCAAACTATAATTTATTAGTATGACGTTTGATTTACTGGCATACATGTGATTTTAGAAGACTATCAAAGTTACCAAACAGGGAAAATAAAATAAAATATGGCAAATGTTTTTTTTTAATAGCCTATTGTAGTTTCCCACTGCTGGGCATAGGCCAACCCCTTCTTTCTGCCACTTGTCCCGCCATGATTTATTACGGATATTAAAATACATAATTGCAAATGAAATTCGGGCATACTTAAGTATCCAGTCTTGTACAAAAGTATCTATATCTCAGCAGCAGCGAGGCCGAGTGGCGCGAGGGTGTACCTGCACGAGCTGCATCAGCGGCAGCGGGTGCCGGAATAGCGCCGACAGGCAGCCCGTGAAGGAGCGGCTCAGCAGCAGCGAGGCCGAGTGTCGCGCCGCGGCCGCGCGCCGCCCCCCGCCCAGGCCCAGGCCCGCTGAATACTTCAGCCACGCGTATATAAACTCCTTCACTTGCACGTACACTGCTGGCACTATTGAGGAGAACGGGAACCTGCCAACATTTAAGTAAATAACACCACAGTTCGCAAGTATTTCGGGAAGCCTAATTTTTTCCATACGATTGCATACAAATTAGGCTTTCAGTATTTATACTGTGGAGTAAGACCCATCAGCTTCCCTGCAAACGGTATTCTGATATCAATGACGTACAATAAACAACTAGACTCCCAATCACGCTCAAAAACTGTCCGAAGCAAAAGTCTGAACGACGCGTCTATTGTTCAGAGTTCTGGTTCAGTTACGTTTCGACCGCGCTTTGATAACAATGTATATGTCTCTTTCGCACCGTAATCTTACTATTGAGAACAAAAGAGACAGGCAGGTTTCCAGCGCGTGGCGTCGTGTCATTACTTCTCACGATCCTACGCCATTGATATTACTGCCACGAAATAAGGTGTCAATTTACACGAACATTTACAATTTGAACGAATATGTTAATGTTATCTGTCTAAGTCGATGTGTTGACACACACAACACATAGACAAAGCAACTCGGACGTTTCTTGAGGAACCTTTGTTAGCGACTGAGAGTCTAGTTGTTTATTGTAAGTCAATGTCTGATATCCTTAATATTGTTTGATTTCTTTTATGCAAGAATTAACAACCTGCACCTCGCAACTTAGGTGGTTTTCACGTTCCCGCCTTGTTTCTTAATTTTTTTTATGTCATCTGTCATCGTAAGCTATTTGAGACATTGATAAAAACGTTAGACTCGAACAAAACGCGCACTCCTCGGCCATCGACTTGGCTGTATGACATTGTTGTTCATTATTCCATAGTCTCTTTGACTTTAAAAACAGTTAAATCAAATGAAAAACACTCCCGCAATCCGATTTATGGTCAGAAAATCGCGCCTGCAATGTAATTCGAGTAACAAAAATCCAAAATGGTTAAATTCTAGAAAAAATGTTCACGTGGATTTTTTTTTGGAAAACGCTATTCTCTTTCAAATCTTCGCTGAAACCTTTTAAGCAATATTGTATCGAACTACTGAGCCATACGTACTTCCTGGGGAACCCTTGGGCTTCCAACTCCTCGCCGTCGTAGGGGAAGGTGTCCATCACGCCGTCGTACTGCTCCTGGTCGATCACCTGAATGTAACACATACATACTATATGTCACGTCTTTATCCCTGACGGGGTTGTTAATGCGTTAACAATACAATACAATACATTAACTCTTTATTGAACACCACATATAACAACCAAAACAGAAAAAAGGTATACAGAATATTACAAGGTAACAATAGGCGGCCTTATTGCTACAGAGCGATCTCTTCCAGGCAACCATAGTGGACTGGAGAACAGAACAGATCTGAGCAGGTGGTGCAATTTAGAATATATATTAATATACTAAGTACTGAAATACATAATATATTATACATAAAACACACATTTACAATAAATGGAGATATAAATAGACACATACACACATACCTAAAAAAGCCAGCTACAAGATTCATGCACAAGATGACAGATAGTGCTCCTTTAACATAGATTTAAATATGGGTAAGGTTAACATAACGGAGTAGCAGCGCCATCTGTGCCCTACACTGAACACTTATATATTCAAGTAGTTATTGGTAAATAAAGAAGTTACATCAGTATTTCCATAGATGGCATTGTTCTATAGTACAGTAACGATCTTTAACAGATTATGACTGAAACTAATATCTAGGCAGATTCAAATCTTTTGCATTGAAATGAACAGATGACGCTATTATAGGTAGATCCCCCTATCTCTTATAGTTTTTGACTTCTCCCTACTGACCCATTCGGATTGATAACCTCGTATAGGCACATACCTCTATGGGCGAGAAGGTGGCGTTGTCGAGTATGTCGCGGAAGACCACGACCCAGCGCTGCATCAGCACCTCTGTGTAGTGCTCCGCCATTTCCTGCAGCAGCAGCGGCAGCGGCTCCGTCGGCAAGCCGTAACACCTGAGAGACGAGGGATAACTATTGACTTCACACCAGGACAAAATAGGTGAGTTGACACCACTAACATCACAACCGGACATAATAGGGCAGTTGACACCACTGACTATTGATTTATCAACCGGACATATTAAGGCAGTTAACACCGCTAACTACTGATTTCACACCAGGACTTAATAGGGCAGTTGACATCACCAAATACTGACTTCACAACCGGACATAATAGGCCAGTTGACACCACTAAATACTGATTTCACAACCGGACATATTAAGGCAGTTGACACCGCTAACTACTGATTTCACACCAGGACTTAATAGGGCAGTTGACACCACTAACTACTGATTTCACACCAGGACATAATAGGGCAGCTGACACCACTAACTACTGATTTCACAACCGGACATAATAGGGCAGTTGACACCACTAATTACTGATTTCATAACCGGACATAATAGGGCAGTTGACACCACTAACTACTGATTTCACACCAGGACATAATAGGGCAGTTGACACCACTAACTACTGATTTCACAACCGGACATAATAGAGCAGTTGACACCACTAACTACTGATTTCATAACCGGACATAATAGGGCAGTTGACACCACTAACTACTGATTTCACACCAGGACATAATAGGGCAGTTGACACCACTAACTACTGATTTCACAACCTGACATAATAGGGCAGTTGACACCACTAACTACTGATTTCACAACCGGACACATTAAGGGACTTGACACCGCTAACTACTGATTTCACACCAGGACATAATAGGGCAGTTGACACCACTGACTATTGATTTAACAACCGGACATATTAAGGCAGTTGACACCGCTAACTACTGATTTCACACCATGACATAATAGGGCAGTTGACACCACTAACTATTGATTTCACAACCGGACATAATAGGGCAGTTGACACTACTGACTATTAATTTCACACCCGGAAATGTAAGGCGGTTGCCACAAGTAACTATTGATTTCACACCCGGAAATGTAAGGCGGTTGCCACCAGTAACTATTGATTTCACAACCGGGACACATTAGAGGAGTTGACACCCCTAACTATTGATTTCACAACCAGTCCATATTTATGCAGTTGACACCACTACTGCTTACAAAGAAAGAATGAAAAAAAAAAAAGTATGTAATGTACAGTCAGGTCTAACAGTGTGTGTAAGCACAAACAGTGGTGATGACTCACTTGAGGGTGTTGATGAACAGCACGATCTGGTGCTTGATGCTGAGCATGAGCGTGGGGTCGGTGATGAGCGAGGTGTTGGTCCGCAGCGTCGCCGCCACCTTGTTCACCGACATGCTCCACGTGTCCAGCAACCAATCCTGGACAACGGAACAAACTTAAAACTACCCTACAAAACAGACCGTATCTATGCAAAACCAGTGACAGTAGAGCCCTGCTCCTAAGCAAAATACACGCAGTGTGGGGTCATTTTATACTGGTTAGTGACATACGGCAGATAGACAAAAAAAATAGTAATATACAGACTTCTCATTAATTGTGCTATATGAGCTACATTCATACTAAATTTTCAAGTTTCTAGGACAACTGGAAGCACCTCCCCTAGAAGTTTCCTATCCCTTACAGAGCCTAAGGTAACAAGACCTAAAGGCCACGTTTATCATGACTGTGGGCGACTGGGCGTAGAGATGGAAAGGGGAATCAATATAGTGATGGGTTGCTCGCCGCATCGCCTATATCAGGGGTGGCCAACAGGTCGATCGCGATCGACCGGTCGATCGCGCCTGTTAGTCCAGTCGATCGCGGCAAGGCAAAAATTTAAATATGTGGACCAGACTGCGCAACGTAATCACCAACTGCTGATTTAAGGTTTCATGAAGTATGTAATTGGTAGATCGCACAAGGTTTCGTTAGTAAACAGGAGATCTTGGGTCTAATCAAGTTGGCCACCCCTGGCCTATATCATGATCCCTAAGATTGTCGCCTAAGGGATTGCAGACTTTAGTATTTGATGTTATTCTCAGCTGATTCCTTCCTCTGAACAAGTCTTGACAGGAAGATAAAAAAGTGATTCTACAAAAATTCCGTTATCATACTTATCACTTACTTATCACTTATCGACGACCGGATAGCCCCTGGTTAGTGACCCTGACTATGAAGCTAGAGGTCCTGGGTTCGAATCCCGGTAGGGGCAGACAGTTGTATAATGAATACGAATGCTTGTGCCCGAGTCATGGATGTTGTATGTATTTAAGTATGTATTTATCTACATTATATAAGTATGTTTATCCGTTGCCTAGTACTCATAGAACAAGCTTTGCTTAGTTTGGGGCTGGGTCAATTGGTGTAATTTGCCCCAAGATATTTATTTATTTTATTTATTTATCATTAGCCGGAAGACGTCCACTCCTGAACAGATGCCTCTCTCGGTATCCTAAAAACAAAAGCTTACGTTGGAGACCAGCCCCGCGCCAGTGCTGAGCAGGTGCTCCTCCAGGATGAAGAAGCCGAGCACAGCGTTCAGGTAGTTCCTGACGCTCTGGATGTTGTCGTGCAGGTTGCCGGCCGGGATCAGCACCAGCCGCGCCTGCTGCTTGCGCTGAGCTCTGGACATGACAAATTTAAAACACTGTAAATTTTTGATAAAAACCCTTTGACGGAATAGGCGAAAATCATAGGAATCATGTTATAGGCGATGCGGCTCGCAACCCATCACTATTTTGATTCCACTTTCCACCTCTACGCCCTCACCCAAGTAACACATCAAAGCAGTATAACGGCCGACTTACAGCATTTCTGTATCGTTTTAGCATTTTGAGTTAGCTATTTAGTAGCATTACAAACGTTTATACGGCTACTGTAGTGCTTATTTGGGCACAAATTATACAGCTTTAGATCCTATATAGGTTGTTTAATAGCATTACATCGCATTATATCAGCATTATATTAGCATTATTGCGGTCAGAGAAGGTGTCTTAAATTTCCACTTCCTGGCCAGTTGTATTGTGAACGCACCTAGGGCGGTGATAAAGAAAGTCTCAGGTCGCATGTTTAGCGCCCTCGCCTTTGGCTCGTGCGACGAGGTTGTACCCTACCTGTAGTACTGTATGAAGTCGTTCTTGGCGCCCAGCACGCCGTGTATGTGCAGGCAGCGGTGCAGAGGGCTGAAGTCAACCAGCTCGTGGGGGCACTGCGGGCCGCTGCTCTCGCGCCCCGCTATACCCAGCAACGCCATCTCTGTTAACATTATTGAATCACTACTGTAGGCGACGCACCTATTTAGGCAGCTACCTTTTTGTCAAACTATTATATTTTGGCACTGGCCACAAATAAAGTTAATTGCACGCAGCGCTAAAAGAAAACAAAAACAAAAGAGAGTTGTGTCATTGCTCTGGTCAGCGCTGCGTGTTGAATTTTTACTATAATTTAAATTGTTTTAGTTATTAGTTTCTACAGTCTACAACTACGTATTACAAAACAAAGTCGTCAACAACTCTAACCGCTAAGCGTATTTCCTTGCGGTTTTGACCGACAGGAGATATTCACGAGGAAGCTTTAGATTAAGGGCCTGTTCCACCACTCTTTGTAAAGCTCCGGTTATCTATGATGTTGTCTCTGTCTGTTTCGTAGTAAGAAATAGGGAGGGAACCACCGGAACTTTACAAATAGTGGTGAGACAGGCCTCAAGTATAATTTGTCAAGGTTGTGTGTAAATTGGCTTAAATATTACGCTACTCACGTGCAAGATAACCAAGCTTGTGCGAATTTTTTTTTTCATGCATACCCTCCCTCCACTACTGCCACAAAACACATAAATCCCACACACTTAGTTATCACTTACACCACACATAAAATTGCAATAGATTACAGGAACCATTATAACAGGTTTGTGGTCTCAAAATAACTTGATAAATATAAATAATACATTAAATAAATAAATGTTACAGAACAATTCACACAAATTTACCTAGTCCCAAAGTAAGCGCTAGTAGGCTTGTGTTATGGGTACTAGACAACGATATACATACTTATATAGAAAAATGCATACTTAAATAGACAGAAACATCCATGATTCAGAAAAAAAAATTCGTGCTCATTAAGCTGGGGACTGACCAACGTTACGAGGTGTAATGTAACATGTTACACAGCGAGCATTCATGCTGTCAGTACGTAGTTGTTACGGGGAAACCAGCGAGCATACGTACTGACAGCATGAATGCTCGCTGTGTAACATGTTACATTACACCTCGTAACGTTGGTCAGTCCCCAGCTTTACACAAATATATGCCCTCACCAGGATTCGAACCTACAACGCTTGCTTTGCAGACAAGTCCTAAATGCTCTCAATATTCTGCCTATTACATACCTTTCTTCTGCTTCACTATGCTAGCAAGTGTCCTTCCCAGCATGTCCTGAGTCTGCTTTAATGCCATAGCACCAACCTGCAGGCAAAATATTAAAAAAAAATTCAAAGCCAATTAGGGGGCGTCCATTAATTACGTGAGGCATTTTTAAGGATTTTTGACCACCCCTCCCCCTTGGTGAGATGTCGTAAGATTTTTCTCGACCCCCTCCCCCCTACCCCAATCTCACGTGAGATTTTTTAAAACTTGTACTTTGGGTATAAAAGTATTGGATTTATAGACAAATATAATTGTGTCAGATTTTGTCATATTTTATTCAAGACAAGTTTTTTTTTTCATTCAACTTTAATTTAACTTAATTTTCACGCAGTTTTACACCATTTTCTGCTAAAAAAAAATTACGTGATGTTTGCCAAGTGAGATTTAGTAAGATTCGGCTCGACCCCCTCCCCCCCCCCCCCCCCTAAAAACCTCACGTAATTAATGGACCTAATTATTTGTACAAGTACAGTACGGGACATGTATTCATGTATCACATTAGAACCCTTTTCTTTTCTTTTAACAGAGTGAAAATACGAGTACTACCGGACCCGCGGAGGCCGAATGGTTATGTGGGACTCACCACCTTAGAACCTTGTCTGCATTGACAGGCCGTCGTCACTCAAACTCGAGTGATTTGTTACCTTATTGCGATAGAGTTCTATGGTGTTACGAGAAAATATTTCTCTTACAGACGAACCATTTGATTCCTAACACACGGTAGAATGTTCTCACAATAAACGTCACTGGAGTCTTAGTTGACAGAAGGTCGTGGGATTAAATCACGGGCTCGCACCTCTGAGTTATTAGGAATTTATGTGCGAAATAACATTTGAAATTCACTATGAGCTTATTGGTGAAGGAAAAACACCGTGAGAAACGTGCACACATCTGTGAAGCAATTCAACGGTGTGTGTGAAGTTCTCAATATGCACTGCCGCGTGGGAACTATAGCCCACGCCCTCACGCTTTGTGAGGAGGCCTGTACCCAGCAGTGGGACGTTTATAGGCTGGAGATGAGATAAGATTTGTTTAATAAAATAAAAATAAAAAAAATTCTTGATTCATTTGATAGTACCTATCATTTGAAAAACAGCGCCTTCTCTCGTCCCTGGTGAGCCGTAGATGTTCCATGGGAGTTTGTAATTGTGTCGTACAGACACATCATTCAAACAGATGACGCTTAGCGACAAAAATTCGCATAGTAACAAAAGGTCACGTGACAGTTAGTAACAGGTAGAAAAATTCGGAGACTACCCACCTGCTATGGGTGGTGTAGGGGTATAGCACGCGTCACGGAATGACGAGGATCCGGGTTCGATTCCCGGCCATAGCTTTACTTTTCGGATTTTTCTATGTGTTCTAATTTTCACTGACATTTAGAAATTTAATTTGTTTAATCATTTATTCATCAGTCAGAAGTATTAGTCTTTTAAGTCTAACGGTCTCACCTGAGGACTAAGTCTACGGATGTCTTCGAGGAAGTCACGGAGGTCAGCCATGGAGGCCAGGCGGATGGCTTCCCGCAGCCGAGGGATGTCGGCTGCTATCTGCCCGCACCACTTGTACGGAGCCACCCGAGGGAGCAACACATGCTCAAGCTGCTCGAGAGTCTTGAGCGCTGGGTAGTACCTGATAAGAATAGAGGGTAAAATTTTATATGTGACACAAAATTGGTGTTACTAGCTAATTATCAAATGAATCAACAATGTTTACTTCTTGATTTTTTATGTTTTTTTACTTATACCATTTCGCGGGTGGTAGGGCCTTGTGCAAGGTCCGTCCGGATCGCTACCACCATCTTACTCGCTAATCCTGCCGCTAAGCACTGCTGTGCTTGCACTGCTATGTTCCGGTGTGGAGAGTAAGACAGCCGGGGAAATTACGGGCACGAGAGGCATTTCATCTTAATCCTCTAGGTTGACAACGCATCTGCAATCCCTCCGGGGTTGCGGGTGTCTATGGGCAGTGGTGATCACTTACCATCAGGTGACCCACTTGCTCGTTTGCCTTCCTATTCATATAAAAAAAAAAAAAAATACAAAAAAGAAATTAAATTTCTAAACAACACTGAAAATTAGAAAACATAAAAAATCCGAAAAGTAAAGGTATGGCTGTAGCAGGGATAGCAGGCAGGCGTAGCATAGCAGGTCTTACCTGCTATGGGTGGTGTAGGTGTATAGCACTCGTCAGGGAATGACGAGGATCCGGGTTTGATTCCCGACCATAGCTTTACTTTTCCGATTTTTCTGTTCTAATTTTCAGTGTTGTTTAGAAATTTTATTACTAGCTAAGCTGTAGCTGCACAATATGTCATTAACTCAATTTTTGAAAATTCCCATGTAATTTTTTTAAACACCTTTTGATGATTAATGCGAGCAAAACTGCAGGTTAAAGCTAGTTAGGATATAAAAACAGTGGCGTAGCTACCAAGGGACCAGGCGGGGCAGTGCCCTGGGGCCCTCAAGCTCAGAGGGCCCTCGAATCCTTACCAGAAAATCTCGATCGAACTATTATTATTAAAACGTAACCAGTTTAGATAGTAGTGGGGCCCCTTTTTTTTATTTGCACCAGGGCCGTTGGTTACCTAGCTACGCCACTGTGCATTAAATTTGCCATGTAAATTTTTTAAACACCTTTTGATGATTAATACGAGCAAAACTTCAGGTTAAAGCTGGTTAGAATATAAAAACAATACAGAAAAGTTACATTCTTTCTTATGCTAGTCTGTACCTTTTAGCGTCAACTTGACTCTTCAGTTTAGAGTAAGTGGTAAGCAATGGCAGGCAGAGCTCCATCTTCTCAATGGTGGCTGCAATGTTCAGCTCAACCCTTCGGGCTCGGATCAGCTCCTCTGCTCGCGTGCAGAGGCCTGCAACATCAAATTGACAATGCTTAGGATAATCTATACCAGGGGTGGCCAACTTGATCAGACCCAAGATCTCCTGTTTACTAACGGAACCCAGTGCGATCTACCAATTACATACTTCATGAAACCTTCAATCAGCAGTTGGTGATTACGTTGCGCAGTCTGGTCTACGTATTTATATTTTTTGCCTTGCCACGATCGACTGAACTAACAGTCGCGATCGATCGGTCGATCGCGATCGATCGGTCGATCGCGATCGATCGGTCGATCGCGATCGACCTGTTGGCCATCCCTGATCTATACATATAATAAATCAGTAGAAAGTTCGTATCTGTACATTAAATAAATTCATCAAAAATAGAGTGCTAACAATTAGGAAAGAGTAATAAATAAAACACAAAAAAGTAGATTTTATGATTTTTGTCTGTCTGTATGTATGCATGTATAGATGTGTACATTTACCTATGTATGTGTTTGCTAATCTCCAAAACTGTTGGACCGATTTAAATGATTTTTTTTATGTGTGTTTTATTGGCACTTGGAGGGAGGGTTTGCATAAAAAACCTATATATTTCACACAGGCTTGGTTATCTTGCACGTGAGTAGCGGAGTAGCATGGTAAATATTTTCTGTTTGTTGTCTGAATGTTAATTAATTACCTTCCTTTTTTTTGTTTTTGTTCATTATTAAGATTTATTTTTTAAAACACAATTAATTAAAATATACAAACACTAATCCTAAAACCTACATATTTGTGCTAAAACTAACTATAAAAACCTATATTTACAAATATGAAATTACCTTCCGTAGTTTCCTTGACATTGGCATCAACATTGGATATCTCAGCGTGGAGCTCCTCTGCGTGGGAGCGCACTTGCAGCAGCTCACGGATCGAATCAATGAATCCCTGAGGACAATATACAATTTAACATTTAGCTTTGCATCTAGCATTTAACATAGCATTTACAATTATTCTACAACAAACGTTTAAGAGTGATAAGACCGCCTATTGTCTACTTTGTTCTTTGTTTCTGTATTGTTTTGTACTGATTTGTGGTGTTGAATAAAGAGTATTTGTATTGTATTGTATTGTAAGAGGCTAGCTAGTTAAACAATACTCTTAGAGTTTGTAAAAGTAAATATACCTAACATATTTTTTTTATACTTTATTAGACACATTATAATACAACAGTTTCTTTTCCTGAGGGTGTTATTTTAACTAAGCAGCAGTGGCGTGGCGTCCATAGAACTCGATTCTCACCGGCTTGCTTATTTTAAGGCAGTTGGGCACTTTTATTGTGCAAAATTAGAGGAAAAGGCTAGTTAAATTCCCTTCGGCATGCCTTCAGCAGTAAGAGGCACATTAACAGCTTCAATAAAATCTTATCGGTCCTTCTCTGTAGAAGGTCTGTACCTTGTTTGGATTAATGTCCTAGGTGAGGGGCGGCAAACCTTTTTTGGTGGACATGCCATTTTTTTACAAATAAAGTAATTTTTGGCTCTGTCCTGTCATCAGAGACCCTGTTGTCTTAAGAGTGTGTTGTTATTTTACCATCATATGACCACATTGCCCGTTTTCCGCGCTTCAAAAGCGTGCCAACAGTGGCACACGTGCCAATGATTCGCCATCCCTGTCCTAGGTAATCTAACCACTCTGCTCTGCCTGCTGATAAACACTTACCTGATAGTGAAAGTTGCACAATTTCTCAATCTCCTTGTCATGTTGCTTGATGCGTTCGTCTAGTTGCTGCACAAAAGCTTCGTGACCTTCTCCTTCGTACACGGATCGGAATGCCGGTCCCCAATAGTCGTCGATGCCCTCAATCTCCTAAACAAATCAACAGCGTACTGTTAGCTAACCAGCAAAGTAACATTATAATGAAGTAAATTAATACGTCTGCGTCGCATTTGTAACGATAAACTGAATATTAAATAAGTTTATCAACTAAAACTTCATAGTTAAAGTGGGTGTGTACCTGGATAGTTGCACTCGTCATTTTAAAGCTGCTATGCTATAGTTACACTTAGACTTAAGGGTGTAATTTAGCTCACATTTCAATTGTCGGTAATGGTTTGCAAAAATCACAAATATAAGGAATTATTTTCCGAGTTTATGATGCATAAAAACAAGTAACGTAACAACGAAATCATTGAAAAAATCGTGACATTGACTTTGACATTGACAACTTTGAAGCGTTTTTCATAAGTTTATTTGTTTTGTTCGAGGTTGTCCGGTACGAACTAAATACGCTATATTAATCCTAAAGTGTTCATATTCAAACACATATTACATTCTTTAAATAAGATCCCTAGTTTGTGCTCACTTTTGTATTTTTGTGCTGCACCTTATCATCGATCTAAAACATATAAATAACGCCTCCTCGCGATACGGATGTTCAAATACTAACATTGTTTTATGTTAGCATCAGTTTAAATCATATATGTACACGGTTTTTAAATGTTTATGAATAATTGGAATTTATTTTCATTTTATGTTTTTTCTCTAAGACTCCTTAACTCTAGTTAGTTAGTTAGTTAGTCTTAACTGGATTTGCGAATAGAAAGCGAACGTTATAAATTTTAAGACACAATTCGGAACAGGTGTGTAATGTTACTATACTTTATTTGTTTTTCCCCAAAGCTGGAACCGAATCGTTAGCTATAGCTACTGTGTAGATACAGCTTGCCCACAAAGAGTAGAAATTAAATGAGGGCGCCACCATCGTTCATATGGTAACACAAATACTTGGACCCGAATGGTCTTGATAGTAGTAAGTTGTCATATAAATTTAAGTTATTTATGAGACCTATTTTGCTACAGTACATTGAAATAGGAATAGGAAAATTGGGAGTGGGAGAAACGTGATGTTTCATTCAAATAATTAAAAACAAATTTTGAAATTAAAGATTTATTAATCAGAATTTAATTCCTCTTGAAAATCAGAGCCACTGCTCTCAGTACTTTCACTGCTATCATCAGCTAAATTTATTACAAGTTTATCTATTTCTTCGTAGAAAATGCTTCCTCTTTCGTAATATTCTTTTTCAATTTTTTCCACATGCTTACAGCTGTTTTTCCACATATCAACAGTTATCTGGCTGAATGCTTCTTCAGTGTTTTTTTTATGTCCGTTGACGCTACATTTTGTTTAGCTATACCCCAAATAAGCTCAATGGGGCTTAAATCACAAATGCCAAATTTGCCATGATTATTTTGACCTTCATCCACTATACGCCTAACGGTACTTACAGATTTTCCTGAAATAAATAAGTAAACAAAAAGTTATAGAAAAAGAAATGATTGAAACAGTTCAGACATTACTTTACGGAGGTCCATGAACTACTATAAATTACTTTGCTGTTCCGGGGCCTAATCGCGTTAAGTCGCGGAGAAGTAGGTAGTCATTATTGTTGTACATGAATAAATAATAAAACAAACAAAGTTTAACTGACATAACGCAAAAGCATCAAAACTTCGCGGTTGCTCTATATTTTCTTGTCAAAAGTGATGCAAGTGTTTCGAAATTCCTAACCTAAAATTATAACCTACAAATAAAAGATAAACATCAATTAAACAATTATTTCCGTCAGATTATGGTTACTGATAAACATGTATCTTTAGTTTCAAACACGCACTATAGATGTAATGTAAAAATAAATAAGAATACTTACCAGGCATTTCAGCAACTCGATTGTAAATATCATCTAGTTCTGTAAGAAGTTTGCCGGCATGATATTCGGCCAAACATCGTCGAAATACTTTGTATATGATTTCTCTGGCGCCACTTCTTATTGTCTTATTCATTTTAGATGGGAAATAGCGTTTTGATATAACAATAATAACAGAAAACAATAATTAAGTCACGACTCTATCTAATAACCAAAGGACTTCGCTCATACTACGTCAGTTTTGACAGTTGTCATAGGGTTACAAGTAAAAAGAGATTTTAGTTCATTTTTATTTAATATCTACTCTTTTTGGGCCACCTGTACCCACATAATAAAAAAATCGAGGACGCCGCTTTCTTTAGAATTAATGTTAATCATAATTCGTACTGAATACGGAAATATCTACACTATTTGAAATCAATCGTGATAATGGGAAACGTACGTATTATATCTGTATATAACCAAATAAATATAATCATCAGCAAATTGTAATATTTATTATCTTCAAAAATGACGATGCTCTGCAACGATTTTTCCATAAAATAAATAAGTTATAAATAGAATTCATAATTTCACGATTAATAATACATGAATCAGGTTTTTTTAATTACGTTTTCATATTTTTTTGTGAAGTCAACTTTCTCATGTTAGCTTGATTTAAACGTGAGGCCATTGATTAAAAAAATCTGAATAAATTGATAGTTTATTTTATTTTAATAGTATCTATTCATTCCAAAAAGACGCAAGCTTGAGCTTTTGTATTTATTTAATTCTTTATATAAATTGCCCTCGTTCTGTACTGACTATAAGACTACCTATTTTAATTAAAATTACAACTGTAACTTTGTTAGAAAAATCCGTTCTTTACTCTGAAGTTAGAAATTTAAAGTTTGTTTTGTGCCATTCCATTCACGCTAATGGTGTTTTTGCGTAAGAGAAAAGATTTAAGCTTTGAATTCTCATTTGCTTTGAATATCATTTATCTCCCGTACTTATGGGTGTCGATTTAGTGCAGGTAACCCCAACTAGGCCAAATGCCAAAATCTTACAGAACTGCCAATCAGTGTGGCGAAACTTCCATACTAACGCTAAATGTATGGAGTGTATTACAAAACGTATACCAATAATAAGAAACAACGTCAAATAAGATCAAACGTCAAATGGTTGACATTGACATTGACAAGACATGAACTTGACAACATTTGAATTTGAATTTGGCAGAATCATCAAAAGTTTGATGGAGCCATATTCCCAAAAATTGGATTGAATTTGACCGGCATTAACGGTTCCAAGTGTATAATTTGGTGCGAGTCGGGTTACCTCCGCGTGTGGTCAAGAGCTGCGGTTTCTTTTTGGATCCGTCCGAGGGGAAGAGCAGTGCTTGGTCCGGTGCTCCCCAGGGTGCTCATGCATCGGCTAATGATTTCCTGGCGGTCTCCGAGGGATATCATTGACCATTGGCTAAGAGCCCGACAGGGGGGGGGGGGGGTCTTTTGACCGTGTTCTACCGTACAACGTTGCCGACATTTTTGTCACAAAATCATCGCATCGATCGATGGGGCCATATTAAAAAAGAAGAAGGAGAAGTCTATATTAATAAGCTCTTTTTCACAACATTTCCCTTGCAAGAAAATCGGTGAGTACCTACATGTTTTAACAAAAAGTGCTGCCCGTCGCGGTTTCGCCCGTGTTTTACAAATAATGCAGGCAAAGCCACGCGATAAAATACGTAGTATTTGTCTTTGTCTACCCCTCCAGGTCCATTATATATACGAGTGAAATATTTTCGTAATCGTATGAACAACTTTAGAGATCTATCTGATATTGTCATAATATCTACCCACATACTGACTTTGTGTCCTAGGAGCAGTCCTTGAATTATTTAACGGTCATTTTTGCTAGAAGTACAAGCCGTCGGGAATATCAGTGGATCTCTTTGCATACAGAAAATATCTGCCAGGTTTACCAACATCATATCTATCAGCTTAAATAAGGGACCCATCTTTCGTAGAATTTCTACACTGTTGTAGAATCAGTTCATGGGAGGAGTTCTGTGTATTGTAAATTCTCACTTGCCGGCACCCCTTAGTCACTGGTGAAAGCTGCTGTTTTTTTTGTCTATAGTCCGCAGTGCAAAGCAAACAGGGCAAAAAATCCCACAGTAGCGAGGGTGTGTATTACTTAATTTTTTAGCAGTAGTTTGCAGGGTTGAAGGACAAGTTAAGTGATAAATTGATAATAGTCCATTCAGGCTAAAGTAGTGATGAAGGTATATATGGAAACCTTTATGTAATAATTATAATTAGTATGCTAAAAAAATATATAAAATGTTGTTTTTCAGATGCAAAGAATGGATTAAACTAGTGGGCAATCCTGAACTCGTATATTTGCCAATAGAAAAATTTAATAAAGTTCGATACATATGTGGGGATCACTTTATCAAGAAACATTTCAACAAGAAAGGAAATCGTCTGAAGAAAACTGCTGTTCCTCAATTAAAATTAACTTTGCCTCCTTTGACTGATGAGCAGTTAATAGAATTTCCTTGTCACGTGCAGAGTTATAAAAACGGTTAGTAACATGACAATGAGATTTCGAAATCCATACTAATATTTTTAATGTGAAAGTGTGTCAAAAACAGTTGGTTTAGAATTTAATCTATACTAATATTATAAATAGGAAAAATTTGATTGTTTGTTTGTTTAAATTAAAATGAGACCACACGGGAAGCACCAGCTTTCAAATAAAAAAAGAATTATCAAAATCGGTTCACTCAGTCGAAAGTTCTGAGGTTAACAAACATAAAAAAACTAAAAAAAAATACAGTCAAATTGAGAACCTTTGAAGTTTTTGCCTGTGATGTCTGAGGATTTGCTTTCTTTATACTAATGAAAGGATTTTTGGAATTGGTGGAGTAGTTTCGGAGATTACCCATCACTACATGGTATAAAACAAAGTCTCTTTCTCTGTCCCTATGTCCCTATGTATGCTTATATCTTCAAAACTACACAACGGATTTTGATGCGCTTTTTCAAATAGATAGAGTGATTCAAGAGGAAGGTTTTTATGTATAATTCTACGCAGATGAAGTCGCGGGCAGAAGCTAGTTACGTATAAACTCAAAAAGTTTCCCTGCAAGCACTCAAACAAGCATGCAGCTAAGTATGTATGTATGGATGCCATTGTCAGAACTGGACCAAATTAAAATGAGACCACACGGGAAGCACCAGCTTTCAAATAAAAAAAGAATTATCAAAATCGGTTCACTCAGTCGAAAGTTCTGAGGTTAACAAACATAAAAAAACTAAAAAAAAATACAGTCAAATTGAGAACCTTTGAAGTTTTTGCCTGTGATGTCTGAGGATTTGCTTTCTTTATACTAATGAAAGGATTTTTGGAATTGGTGGAGTAGTTTCGGAGATTACCCATCACTACATGGTATAAAACAAAGCCTCTTTCTCTGTCCCTATGTCCCTATGTATGCTTATATCTTCAAAACTACACAACGGATTTTGATGCGCTTTTTCAAATAGATAGAGTGATTCAAGAGGAAGGTTTTTATGAATAATTCTACGCAGATGAAGTCGCGGGCAGAAGCTAGTTACGTATAAACTCAAAAAGGTTCCCTGCAAGCACTCAAACAAGCATGCAGCTAAGTATGTATGGGAAAAAAATGCAATTGGCAATGCCTATTTTATGTTTTTATTATAGGTGAATAAAGCCAAACGAGCAAATGGGTCACTTAATGGTAACTAATCACTGCTGCCCTTAGAAATCCGCAATAACAGAAGGATTGCTGATGCGTTGCCAATGTAAATGACTGAGATTAAATGCTTCTTGCATACGTAATTAAATTGCCCCAGCTGATTTTCGTCTCCACACTAGAGTACAACAGGTCAAGCACTGCTTCTCAGAGGCGGGATTAGCGGGTAACATGATGGTAGCTGTGTGGACTGGCCAGTGATTTCACTGGTTACCTTTTTCCATAGGAAATCCGCATTCAACTATATACATACCATTTTTCCGGGATAAAAAGTAATGGTAAACGTCAAACATTATCATATAGTAGCTCTTTGGCTTTCAGAACACACCCCAGGTGCCATTGCTTCCACTAGCCGGGCTGCACTTTCATCTGACAATGTTCACCGAGAAGATGGTAAACGTCAAACATTATCATATAGCTATGGATGCATTAAACCTGAACACCAGAGTGATTGCAGCAGATGCATTGTCAACCTACAGGGCTAGTTTTTAGGGTTCCGTAGCCAAATGGCAAAAAACGGAACCCTTATAGATTCGTCATGTCTGTCTGTCCGTTCCGTCCGTATGTCACCGCCACTTTTCTCCGAAACTATAAGAACTATACTGTTTACACTTCACATCAAAGTCAAGCTATCCAGAAGACGACACATTACAGTACTTGATGGCAAGATTATCTCCTTCTTACAAATAGTGATGGAACATAAGTTTCACTTTCCATAGCATGGTCCTAGAGGTAGACCAGCGCTGGCTCGAGGCCAGCATTATGCTGAGTTTTTCTCTCATTTCTTTTGTCAATGTTATGTTTGTCACGAATAAATGTTTTCTTTCTTTCTTTCTAGCGTGAATAGGTGTATTTGTAATGAAACCGCCAATAATCCAAGCAAGGCAAACGAGCAAGTGGGTCACCTGATGTTAAGTGATCACCACTGCCTCTTGTGCCTGTAATTTCCTCGGTTTTTCCGATGCTATCTGTTTTAGCAAGAAATTTTCAAAATAACATATAAATAGAACGAAATTATTTTTAACGTTTTTAGGGTTCCGTACCTCAAAAGGAAAAAACGGAACCCTTATAGGATCACTTTGTTGTCCGTCTGTCTGTCCGTCCGTCCGTCTGTCAAGACCCTTTTTCTCAGGAACGCGTGGAGGTATGAAGCTGAAATTTATATCAATTACTCAGGTCTACTGTCCCTTGAAGCTGTGAAAAAATCAAACTTCTAAGCCAACGCAATCAAAAGATACAGCCGTTTATGCCGCAAATTTCCGAAAATTTTCAACTCTCAAGGGAATCAAAACCTACAAGGTAGTTCCCGTGAACGCAGAATCTTGAAATTTGGTATGAAGGTAGGTCTTATAGCACAGATTAAAGAATAATTGCGAAAACCGTAAATGTGTATGTATGTCTGTATATAGCAGTGACCAATATAAAGTAACCCCACACTGCGTACATTTTGCTTTGGAACAGGGCTCTGCTTACACTGGTTTTAGATATTTATAGATAATGATACGGAACCCTCGGTGCGCGAGTCCGACTCGCACTTGACCGGTTTTTTTCAAGCATCAATGTAGTCGGGACGGGATAACCACAAACAATGACAATTCAATAATGCATCGAACAAACATGGGTTCACACCGTGCCGTATACTTACCCTGTGTCAATCAAATTTAATAGAAACGTAGACAAACTGTTTCCGTTAAAAAGGGTTTTTTAGGGGATGGGAAGATCAATATCACGGTTGTAACATATGGTAACTTTTGCAGATGGATCTTCGCGGAAGAAAGAGGTTGTCGTCAGCACGGCACATATAAACAGGGAATCGGAGCGGAAATCCAAAAAACAAAAACTCGATGAAAATATAGGTGCATACACATTTTAATTTTGCTGGCGGTGGCGTTTTTCCCCTGTGCAAAAAAGTACCTTATGTTTGAAATATCTAGTCAGTATGTATGTATGTATGTATGTATGTATGTATGTAAACTCTTTATTGTGCAAAATAAACAAGAGAAATACAATTGACAAACACTGAACAGTAAACAGTAAACAGTCTGCCTAATTAAGTAGCTAACCAGTGGTGTAACTACACCATCAGAGGCCTGTACTGCCACCCTATAGTTACGCCACTGCGGCTTACGATGCATGGGATGGGAGAGTACTGCAAAAAAAGTTACAATGGCGCGGTAAGGTGTTCAACGGGATCTATGTCCATCTTTCCGTCCGTATGTCACAGGCATTTTACTCAAAAACTACAAGATGTATAGGTATTGATGAAATTTGGAGTATAGGTGTCTTCATACCAAATTTCAAGTTTAATCTCTTGCCTGTTTACCACCCCATTAAAAAAAAAAAAAAACTTTCCAGTACACTGGAGTTTTATTTTCACTTAAAATGTACCTTATTATTTCAGTCGTTTACTTATTATTACTTGTTACTGCAATGTACGTTACTACTCTGACGTTAAAATTAATTAAAACGAAAAAAAAAAGGAAAAAGATTTAAAAATATCGGAATCGAACGCGGGTCACCAGCTTCGCAGTCGGCTTTCTTACCGCCGAGCTATCATGATGGACGCTGGGGCGCGCGAAATTTTGCTACACTACAACTAACCTTAAACAATAAGAAAACAAAATTTATTAACTTAAATTTAAATCATTGGTGAGTGAATTTGAAACACTCATCAATGATTATTCAGGAAAAGCGGGCCTGTTACTTGTGCATTCGACGGAAAGAACTCACAGTAAAATATTATGCAAAGGACAAATCAAGTTGTCAATAAAAATTAGTACGGCTATTCAACTAAGTTTAACGTGAAATTGTCGAGTTGCAGTTTGTTGCCAACTAAAAGTTAAGTAGGTACAGCTACTTTTAATTACTTTTAATGTGTAATCTAACTAATCTACCAAAAATACTCAGATATACCTACCACTTTCGCCACGAACTAACTTTCACAAACACACAACACAAGGACAGGGCCATTCCATGAGTTAGTACCTACTTAAAGCACACAATATTTAGTAAATTGGAACGCTAATTAATTCATGAGCTAAGCAAATATCATAAGAAGCTTTAACAGAATGAAAATATTAAAACATTATGATCACGATCAAAAGAAATCAACAACAAACTTCACCATTCACCAATCAAATACTCCGAACAATACGAGTTTTAGCAAATGAAATCCTAAAATGGCCGCATTTCACCCTATAATACGAGGTCTTTTCGCGCATGCGTAAAATGCTGCATGGTGATTGGCTGAAACGAAATTCCCTTTGGAGGCAATCATAACTTGACCCGTTCTGTCCTAAATAGTCATATGGGGTTAGGTGTCTTGACGTTTGGTCAATTTAGGGTCAACGCACGTAGACCGACCAGTACGAGACACCTGACTCCGTATACTGTCTACGACCGAACGGTTCATGAATGCTAGGTACTGCGGCAGGAGTTGCATGCATGTGTTGTACACAAACAAAATACGTCCGTAACATGTAAGTGTACTGTCTGCGTCGCGTGTTGGACGCTAGATTACATACGCAAATTGTGTTCACACATGCATGACTTTAGGCGGCGGGATGAAGTGCCTAAGCTGTCGTAGTATGAACCTTTCGTCAGTTTTAGCGCAGGAGCGGAGTGCGCGTAAATTTAAATTGCTCCGCATTCTGAAGATAGCTGGTACCCTAGATAAATGATACCTACCCTAGAACATAGGTTACTTTTTGTCCCGGAAAATTGCATAATTAACGCGGGATAGCGATAAACATGGCAATTGTTGATTCTACGCGGACGAAGTCGCGGGCATAAGCTAGTGTACCATAAAAGGGTTTTTAGGGGTTGGGAAGATCAATATCACGGTCGTAACATATTGTAACTTTCGCAGATGGATCTTCGCGGAAGACAGAGGTTGTCGTCAGCAGTGTTGCTCAACATTTGGGCGGCATACTTAACCTTCATCTTGGCTCTATACTTCGGAGATACATGAGTTTGTGTGATCTTCGAAAAATATAGAAAATCACGGTTTTTTTCCTCCACAAACTTGAGATGTGACCATTTTGCGGTTCTCCCATCCCATGTCATATTGCCATTTTTTAAAAAGTTATTCCTTATACTTTTAAATAGGTGCGGTACATCGTATAAGATGATAAATCCCGTTTTTTTCCCTATCCCGTGGGAATTTCCAAAAATCCTTCCTTAGTGGATGCCTACATTATATAAGGCATCTATGTGCAAAATTTCAAGTCTCTAAGTCCAGTGGTTTGGGGTGGTTTGGGGTGTGCGTTGTTATACAGTTAAGTCAGTCAGGACTTTGAATTTAATATATCGACGCTTGAAAGGCGAAATGGGATAAGCGACATTTTTTGTGATATTGAGTTATATATATCATTGAAATCAGCAGATTTTTCTGCGTCGAAGTTTTGGCTCTCCTGAAAAATTACCATTTTGTCGCTTATGACATTTTGCCTTTCAAGCGTCGATATATAGATTCTTACCTTAGGTTAAGTTGTTTTAAATACATATTTTCTTCTAGTTGTTGCCTTTTATTTCATTAAACTATCACTAACACGTAAATAGAGAAAAGAAACGTATATGTTGAACGGTATAACCGGCCTTACGGAAAAGTATCGATATAAATATTTTTTATGACATCACTATTATCGATAACTTCCGTAACCCTACTGACTACTTTTCAGCACTAGGGTCACGTCAAGTAGCATTGTGACCAACATAACGGAATGCAAGACTGATGTCTGAATGTTGGTAAGGTCGTTTATAATAAAGTCTATACATTTGCTTTTTTATTGTTTTTTCTATGAAGTGCCGTCTCTTAAACGTAGTGATTATATTCTCTTTGCTGCCAATTCGGCTGAAGCCCTTGTGCGGTTCGTGTTATATATTGTAGGACTGCATCTCGCAGTCGTTCGAAACGACCAGAAATCTGGTCCGACCCATGTTGCCGTAATTGAATAAATTTAAAACTCTTTAATTAATTTCCTACTGGTGTTCGAAAGTCCGCAACCATGGCTCACTGTATGAGAGTTTTGCATGGCCAGGTAAGTCCTTCGCGTTTCCAAAAATTTCCACGTTTAATTAACTATTAAAATTCCAAAATTATCGCTAATAATGTATTTCATCTCGACGTTATGTTTACATCGTTATCAGTGTTTTGATTAAGAAATTTTACGAACGCGTATTGGCATATCTGAATGATAGGTCAGGTCAGGCTATATAACATAACGTGAGGTCAATTAGGGTTATTTGTAGTAAATGTAAACCGGATTCTCTTATTTCAACCGATATCTGTCCTCATACTGTGAGTGGAGTATTTTTTGTGGGGTAAAAAAGTGACGTACTTTTTTTTTGTTCAGGGTGGCAGGACTAGAACTGTGCTCTTGGAGATCCAGCAAAGATGTTTCAGCGTGTCGCCCCTCACGGCCGCGGCCGCCCAGGTACGAAAAACCCTCCAAATACCTTATTTAAAACCTTTTTCTTTGATAAAACCCCAGTGTTATGTAACCGTCATTGACTTGACAAATGTAGTTCATTTGTTGTTTAAAGTTCTGTAATGTGTTTTTTTGGTGTTGTAGGTCGCTATGTCGAAGCTAGACAAGGCCCCGCTTCCTTATGCCAAATTATCCAAAAATTTGGAAGTGGTGAAGAAGAGGTTAGGTCGTGACATGACCTTGTCCGAGAAAGTGCTGTACTCCCATCTCGATGACCCTAAGGGACAGGTAAGATTAAAATGATTTATTAATATTTTAATTATTTTAATATAAGCTAATTTTTTGCAGTTACTTGGTAGGTTGCTAAAAGATGGTTATGTGATAAGTACTGATAATGTGTTGTGTCAACAAACAAATTCTTCATATATGTGTGTGGAATATTTTACAAGCTGGGAAGCAAAACTTGGTTTAGACTAAAATATTTCATACACCTAATAAAGCTATGGGTAATGTAATGATGTTTGCTTTTTTAACTCCAGTTAGTTTTGGTAGTGGGCAGGACAGTGCTTGATGAATCTGACCCAAGAGAGATCCAATGAGGCTGGCATAGTCACACAAGTGCACTTAAGCCTCGTAAAAAATCTAATAGATAAAAAAAACTCCAGTTAAATATCAAAAGAACTTCTTAAATTCAATTGTATTACCATAATCTCTGACTTATTAATGTTTTTATGAAGATTTTATTGATTCAGGCGTTACCTTGTGAAGGTCCATTTCAATAAACAAAAAATATTTACCTTGCTACCCCAAGCTAAGCTATATTTCATGTTAGTAGTGGTACCTAAATATTTAGGTTCATTTTTATAAAGACTTAAATTAAATTGATGATCAAGTTTTACACTAGTGTTTAGTATCATGGCACTTCTTTTAACAAAATAATTCAGCACTTAATTAGTATTACATGACAAAATACTCAAAATTAAAAAATTATGTTTTTTTTTAAAAGGATATCGAACGCGGCACCAGCTACCTGCGTCTCCGGCCTGACCGAGTTGCCATGCAGGATGCCACGGCTCAGATGGCCATGCTCCAGTTCATCTCGTCCGGGCTGCCTCGCGTAGCGGTACCTTCCACCATCCACTGTGACCACTTGATCGAGGCCCAGGTCGGAGGTGAAAAGGATTTGGCGAGAGCTAAGGTAATATTTAATTTTCATACTAGATTTTTTTTTTTATAACATTTTATCATGCGATCGGCTTTCAAGCCATAAACAGATGTTTTGAGAGAAGAGATGTGACTTGTGAAGACTGTTCCTCCATTGAGGAATTTGCTTCTTTTTAACACTTTTACATTATCATGAGGTCAAGTCCCACAAATGCTGGCGTTTGAGTCTTCTCAACTGTAGTGGTTCGCCAAGAGCTGTTGCCAAGCTGTTGGTGTGAATTTGGATTCGGTTCCTATAGGTTCTTGTTTTATGCTCAGCTTCCACTTGAACAGTGTTGATTTTAAGATACTCATGCAGTTCAGTCATCCTGGTGAACCATGGGGCATTTGTTATGGTTTTGAGTATCTTATTCTGGAAACGTTGAATGATTTCTATGTTAGACTTTTTGGCCGAACCCCATAGTTCTATTCCATATGTCCAGACAGGCTTTAAGACTGTTTTATATATGAGCAATTTGTTACATAAAGATAGTTGGGAGTGTCTGCCGAGCAGCCAATTAAGCTGTCTAAGGTGTTGATTCAGTTCGTCCCTTTTTTTCTTTATATGAACCTTCCATAACTGTTTTCGGTCAAGGTGCATCCCAAGATATTTCGCCGAGTCGCTATGAGGCAGTATGTCATCTCCAAGTTTCACTGGTGCACAATCGTCTCTGCGCAGTGTAAATGTCACATGGGTAGATTTACTTGAGCTGGCTTTGATGCGCCACTTTTTCATCCAGTTGTTTACCTTGTTAAGGTGTTGTTGTAGCACTTCTGAAGCCTTTTTAGGATCTTTGTCGCTGTGTAATGCTGCCGTGTCATCAGCAAATGTTGCAGTGACTACGTTATTTGTAGATGGTAGGTCAGAGGTGAACAGTAAGTACAGTGTCGGTCCCAACACCGATCCCTGGGGAACGCCAGCTTTCACGTTATAAAGCACTGAGCGTGCGTCGTTAATTTTGACTCTAAAGGTTCTTTCTTCTAGATAGGACTTCAGGAGCATGTAGAGATTATGAGGCAGTTTCTCTTTTGCTTTAAAGAGTAACCCCTGATGCCAGACTTTGTCAAACGCCTGTTGCACGTCCAAGAAGACGGCTGAGCAGTATTCTTTACTTTCCAAAGACTCTCTTATCTTGTTGGAAACTCTGTGCACCTGTTCGATGGTAGAGTGTCCACTTCTAAATCCAAACTGGTGGTGTGGTATGATGTTGTTGGAGTAGAGAAATCCGTTTATTCTTCGTAGGACAATTTTTTCAAAGACTTTTGACATAACAGGCAGAAGGCTGATTGGCCTGTACGACGATGTTAGGTGTGGTGGCTTGCCAGGTTTTAAAATCATTAGTATTTCTGATACTTTCCAAACACTCGGGTAGTGAGATGTCCTTAAGATCCCATTGAATAGCTGAGTGAGAAACACTATTGCTTTTTTAGGAAGTTGTTGTAAAATCTCCGCTGTGATTAGACAAAACCCTGGAGCTTTCTTCGACTTTAATTCCATAATTGTTCTGCGGACTTCTCTAGGCGAGCAGCTTTGTATTGGTGGGCTGAGCTGTAGATCTGTATCGAGATAGTCCTGAATGTGTCTCTCCACAGTTGCATCGCCTGTGTTTGGTGTAAAAACATCACTCAGAAATACTCCAAAAGCATCTGCTCGTTCCATGTCAGTTCTAGCCCAGACACCATTAGAGAGTTTTAGCGGGTGTTGTGCTACTGTCGGTGCTGTTTTGCTAGCCTTAACGGCATTCCAGAGAGAGTAATCATTTTTCGCTGATGCGGATAGATTCTCCAGTTTATACCGTAGGGTGCTATCTTCTACTTCTTTGAGATAGAGTTTGAGTTCTTGTGCTGCTTTGTTTAGTGCTTTTTTGTCGGAGGGATGTCGGCTGTTATGCCATTTTCTTCTGAGTCTTCTTTTTTCCCGAATTCTATTTCTTATCTGCCATGGTATGTTTTTAGGTCCGGTTCTTTCGTCACATACTGGAGTGGCCAACCAAGCTGCAGCCTGAATCAGGTTCGTAAAACTCAATGCTGCTTCATCTATATCGTCGTTAGTTTTTAGCGGAATTTTAAGTGATATGTTGCTATCAAGGTACTGTCTGAAAGCGTCCCAGTCCGTGAATTTGTTGCACAGTGTTTCTTTTGTAGGTATTTCAATAATTGTTGTACTTATTGTGCTTATTATGGGAGTATGATCTGAATTTCCATCCAGACAGCTTTCAATCCTAAGGTGAAGACTTGACAGTCCTTTGTATACGAGAAAATCTAGGAGGTCTGGTAATTTCTTTGGGTCACTAGGCCAGTATGTGGGTTCGCCAGTGCTTAGGACTTGCAGCTTGTTTTTGTTGATGCTTAGATTAAGTTCCCTACCGCGAGGTAGAGTCAGGCGGGAACCCCATTGAGTATTTTTTGCGTTCCAGTCTCCACCACAAATATAACGACGACCAAGCGATTTAAAGTACTCCGTAAATTGTTCTTCTTTTATGGAGTGTTTGGGTGGACAATATACTGCTGACAATGTTATTGAGCCTTCTTTATCAGAAATCTTTACTGTGGTGGCCTGGAGATGGGATGTTTGGTATTGAGGTAAAGAAGTATGTTTGATTTTCCTTTTAATTATCACTGCGGTACCAGCATGAGCTGTTCCATCAGGATGGGAAGTGATGTACGTACTATAGTTGGTGATTGAGAAGTTATGATTCCCAGTAAGGTGAGCTTCAGACACCAGCAGTACATCTATGTCATGTATTTTCAATAGTGTGTTCACTTCACTCTTGTGCTTTATGAGTCCATTAACGTTCCATGCGGCAATTCTAAGATTAGCCATTAATTTGATGAGGCAAGTTTGTGAATTACTGTTGTGAGAAGGTTCATTAGTGTTGATATCTGGTCTATAAGTTTGTCTAGTTTTTCAGCTTGTTTTGTGAGTAAAGTCCCAAATACTGTTCCTATTGTATCATATTGTTGATGTTTGTTTCCAGCAACTTCTGCGTAAGTTTTATAGTTAGAATGCTCGTTACTTTCGTTTTTGTCTTCTTTTTGTTCTTCATATTTATTGTCATCTCTGTGTGTTTTCAATTTTGGTGATCTTTTCTCATCAGCTGAATAGTAAGGCTTGTCTTTGTCAGAGGCTGTCTTGGATCCATGGACCGCATTATTATTTCGCCTGCTGGCAGAGTTTTTTCTGGCGTTTATCTCAACAAAGACCTTACAACCTCTGTAGTTTGCGGGATGGGCGCCATGGCAGAGGCAACACTTGGCTGGAGTATTTCTGTCCTTTTTAGTGCAGTCTGCAGTATTGTGATTTCCTGCGCATTTTACGCAGCGGTGTGGCATAAAGCAATAGTTTTTTGTATGCCCATACTGTTGACATCTTTTGCACTGGGGGACTATGTCCCTTTTAATGGGGTCTTCAATGGAAACCCGCGTGTTGAATATGTAAGAAATCTTCTTAACCTCTGAGTTGTTTGGGTGTGGTTCCAAGTTGACAAAAAATGTTGATGTTGGGATTTTTTCTGGACCGTATCTGGCATATACTATCTCACCTTTGACAGTGTTACCTGTCTCCTCTATTACTTCTTTTATTGCGGAGATAGGAGTTGTGTGATGAAGATTTTTGATCACGATGCGGTACGGCCGTGAGCCATTTCCGTTAAATGTGTTTCCAAGTAAGTTGTTCGCTCTTACTACATCTCGAAGTCGCTTGTATGAGTCCATTGAGTCACAGTTTATCTGAAGCTTGTTACGAGTAATAATTTTCATAGTGAACTCGTGTATTTTTAGTGATGTTTGGATTAAGCTTGAGAGTTGATTAACGTCTTGTATACCATATAGCAGCATCGGTGGTGGGTTTTTAATTTTGGGTTCTTTTTCAATGCTTTCAGTTTGATCAATAGGCAAGCCATTAAATCTATTTGATGTTGATGAATCATCATCACGTGGAGGTGAGCCAGAAATTTTTCTTCGTTTGACAGCTCTTGGGTCTTTCTGCCACTGTGGAGGGTTAGACGAAGCTTGATGTGACGTTGACGTGAAAGGATCGACAACTTCAACGTCGCTATTCGGGGATGACAGTAAATCTGCTTGAGGCGGTGGTCTAACTTTTACGAACAAGCTGGGATGAAATACTTGTTGCACTAGACTTTTAGGCACCTCTTTCTGTGGTTTTGTAGTGTCGGAGGTCGTTTGGTTGGTAGTCTCATCACGACCTTCCATTTGGTTGTTTTTTTTTGGGGTAACCATTCTCTACGTTATGGCAACACCACTACTGTCACATGACATGATGATTTGACAGCAATTTTTTTTTTTTTTTTTGAGGGTATTTGTATTTTTCACTTATGTGTTTTGTGTCACTCGCGTGTTTAATTACACTGATTAACACACTTTTCCAGTTTGTTGCGTCTAGATAACATTCACGCACTAGAGTTAGATGGTAAAGTACACTTATTTTGTAAGATTGTTCAATATTTCACAGTTTAACACTATAAAAGATATGAGTTTCTTAGGAGGGCACAGATCCGCTCTTGACAGTTGACATCTATACTTCTATACTCTTTATTCTTCATACTAGATACACATTTTTTTTTAAACTCATATTTTAAAGAGGCTTTAGTACCCATGACTATGTCAGCCTCATGGGAGGACTCGAAAAATCTTTGCAGGGGTGTTCACTCATATTATATCAAACACCTGATGAAATATTCGGGATTTTTTTTAAAGACTGTGTAGTACAATAGACTAGTAGCTGCAAGTGCACTTCTATACCTCTGTAAAAAGGAATATATAGGATTGGTAGCCTAGTGGTTTGACCTGTGGCCTCTCAAGCAGAGGGTTGTGGGTTCGAGCCCGGGCTTGCACCTCTGATTTTTTTTGGCCCGGGGGGTATGGTTGGCCATAGTTTTACTTTTAGGATTTTCCTATGTGTTCTGATTTTTAGTATCGTTTAGAAATTTAATCTCTAAGGGTACTAGGAGCCTCTAAAACAAATAGCTTGTCCAATTGTTAAAATTATATTGAATTAGACACATAAGGAAACACTTTTTATTATTTAGTATGCCAGATGAAAGTTGAGGATACAGGAAAACGATATCTGAATCACCTTGTCCTCAATGTAGTAAACAATTCTTACCTTCGTGATATTCATTAGCTGAGATAATTACGCATTTGAATATGTTGATAAGTGTTTCATTCATTAGCATAGAGTTGCTGTTCATTTGTCCACCGATTTAAAATACACAAGTTCCAAGAATTTAGGTAGATCTACTTCATTAAAATTATATAATAGTAGCCGTTGCCCGCAACTTCGTTTGCATAGAATTCGTTTATCGCTATCCCGCAGGAATTACGCAATTATCCGAGATAAAAAGTAGCCTATGTGTTATTCCAGACTATAATCTATCTATGTTCCAAATTTCATCCAGGTCTGTCTAGCCATTCTGGCGTGAAAGAGTAACAAACATCCATCCATCCATCCAATCCACCCACCTTAAAAATAAATAATATATTAAGTAGAATTAATATGACAAGTATGTAAATTTGCTGCAGCTCCGTCTCCATTTGCTGAAATGTAAAGTATTCAATTGTTTTAATAATGTTCATATCTTTTAGGACATCAACAAAGAGGTATACAAGTTCCTTGAGACCGCTGGAGCTAAGTACGGTGTGGGTTTCTGGAAGCCCGGCTCTGGAATCATCCATCAGATCATCCTGGAGAACTACGCCTTCCCCGGCCTGCTGATGATCGGCACTGACTCCCACACGCCCAACGGTGGTGGCCTCGGAGGACTCTGCATTGGTGAGTTCTTTTTTTTTTATTGATGCAGTTACGACGGCTACTATCCAGCCAGCCAGTTGAAAATCTGGTGTGTGAGGCTGGCATAATGAGGGTGTACTTAAAAAAATTAGAATTAAAAAAAAAACTATTTTTGTTGTGCTTTTTTTGTTAACTACCTTATTCTTTGAAATATAAACTTAAGCTACCTTAAAATAACTTAGAAAAATAAAACTTAGTTAAAAATTAAAATAAATTTGGACCCTTAGGTAGGGTCCCCATCACGCAGGCAGCATTCCCGCGTTGTATCGCAATTGCGAGTCTTTGTGCGAGAAAGCTGCCTGCGCGAGGGTCGTCTGTTGCCTCCCTCAGGCGTTTGCTGAGGTCTTTGTAGGAATGTCTTGTTGATTGCCTATACTATACCCTGGTAATGATTGTTCAAAGTGGAAAAGTCTGAAATTGTAAACCAGATCAGTACGATAATTTTTATTACATATCAAAAATTGTAATTTCATTATTGTACATGTTTACGAAATACAGAGTATCGTAATAATAAACATCTTAAAGGTCGTGTAAAACAGACGTTTTCTGATAATTTTAATTATAATGGTGACCCGGACCTAGCCTTTTTTTGTTCCTAAAATAGTTTAATCTGTAGCACATTTATGTCATTGGTCGAATCTTCATTTTCAGAAATGAATGAATAATGCCTAAAAGTAATTCTAATTATTGATACTGTTTTTTCCATTTAAAAGGAAAACTATTGAGAAAAATAGTACATTACTACAGAGGCCGGGAAGTAAGGGGATGTCGGCATAAAACATATATACGGCCGAGCGTGAGCGAAGCTGGATATTTGAGGCTGGCAACTCTTTTCCCGCCGAATTATGTATAGTGCTTTTCTCAAACATGCAATGAAATAAATTAAAAACCTCTAAGAATTTAAAGTTTTATTTCTAGAAAAACTGAAATTAACTTAAAAGAGCACATTGCAGGCCAAGGCCGGTTATTATGAAATTTTTCTGTTTTCAAATTTTTTTATTTATCTAAATTGTACCTAATTATAAGCCGGTTATAACTAGGGTTTTCTTTGTTACCAGGCGTCGGTGGTGCTGATGCTGTGGACGTCATGGCTGACATCCCGTGGGAGCTCAAGTGCCCCAAGGTCATCGGTGTCAAGCTGACTGGTAAGTCATTGCTCCTTAGCTGTCATTCGGCGGCTGTCAAACTAGGCTTCAAGCGCGGAATAGCACTGAAACAGCCGCAAATGACTGCGAAGTCGCAAAAGCATCATGCTTGTCAAACACTTAATATTAGAGCTTAAATCGAAGTTACCTAAGGTTCTAAATAAGGGGGAGGGGGGGGTCACAATTTTGTTTAGGGAGGGTAGCTGGAGCTGATTAATAGTAATATTTTTAGGGTAGGCAAAGAAGTTTCTACGGTGGCCATTGCCCACCCTTGCCCTGCTAACTACCCCCAATGTTGAAGGCGAATGGTAAAGGTTAATCCCACAATCAGCTTAATCGTTCATTAGCTTTAATGATAATTCTAAACAGTTTTCAGGAACATGTCAAGGATTTGTAAAAAAATATTTTAAATCGTCATTACACCTACAAGAACAATCAAATTAAATCAATCTAGTCATCATTGGTTCTATCTCCCCGATTGACACTTCCGATAAGCGACGCTAAATCACAATTTCTTATAATCAGTAAATTGTGGGATTCCCATCATACGTATGAATAAAATTTGACCTTGCTACATTTGTTCAATCTGATCTATGTCGTCTCGACACCATGTCGTCACACATATGTTTATTTCCAACTAACCACTTAAGAAAATACTTTAAAAACAACTTTAGTGTCATCTTGGCAAAGTTGTTTTTCCTTCTCCAACTGTCGAGACTTTATCACAGTGCTTGGAATATCGATATCATTGCAGACGTAAAAACAATTGATTAAGAAACACTCAAAAGGCGTTGCCTTGCCTCTTTTGATAGCGTGAAATACAAATCGGTCATGATACCAAAACATTGTGCGTAAATGTGATAAAAATGCAGTATTTAGATGTTAAATAAACATGGCGCCGTGCCAAGCCTACGACACGGGTTGTTTATCCTCGCTTTAGACTTTTACTTTATTTTTAGGAGTTATTTAAGCGACGCCATACCGGTGGCCTTGCCCTTTGTATTTTAAAAAAAAGTTTTAAAAATAATACTGGCTGATTCGATCTCAGAGACTAGACCACTAGACGAAATAAGCAGAAGTGTGTGCGAAAAAAAGTTTAAGAATGTAAGCATGCATTTTTTTTTAAATTATCAATTTCCTGGTAAAGGTAAAGTGAAGGTCTGTTGTAAACGCACTTAAAAATGCAATATAATAAATCGAATAACAAGCATTTGCAATGTGAAACGGGGATGAGGTTCAGGTGTTTTCAGCTACATACGTTTTTGGACACTCAATCTAATCTATACACTAATATTATAAAGAGGAAAGATTTGTACCTATTTTTGTATGTTTGTAATGAATAGGCTCAAAAAGTACTGGGCCGATCTGGATGAAATTTGGAACATAGATAGATTATAGTCTGGAATAACACATAGGCTACTTTTTATCCCGGAAAATTGCGTGATTCCCGCGGGATAGCGATAAACGAATTCTACGCAGACGAAGTTGCGGGCAACTGCTAGTCTTGTATAAAATAATAAAAGTTGTATCAACTAGAAATAACATCGAAGTTTAGATGAAAGCAGGATACAAAGCATGTGCTTCTGTCTGACTTCTGTGGCCAAAGTCCAATTATTATCTTTATTAGACATATTAACACATTTTCCTATTAATGATGCTCATTAATGAAAATTAAATTGCATTATCTTAATAGCTGGTATGTTTTTGCATCCATTATGATGTGATGACTTAGACATATGACACGCATAGTGCAAATGCAGAATAATTAAACAATATGAATAACATTTCAGAGTTTTATTATACCTACATTTATTTAAACGATACATGTTTTTAGACATGGTTCAATTTTAAATCATTAAGTTAGCCTTGATATATAAGAGGTTAACGAACTTCGCTGAAGATAAATAAATTATCTATGAGCAAAAGGCCAATATCTCAATCAGGACAATTTAGAAAAATAGTCTATGTAATTAAATGACTGTTCCACGGAAATTTCCCGGCATAAAGTTGCCTATCTTCATTACTAATTAGGGATCATTTCGAATAAGTTCAGCACTAGACACATTTATTACTCGCTATACTCAAACAAACAAAGTGCACCACTGTATTATGTTAGTGTAAAACAAATGACTAAATATTAGATACCAATATTGCTGGATCATTTCGTTTTAATTTCGTACTCCACCTAATAAAATAACTTTAGTCAGATATGGTAACTAAACTCTTACTAGGCACCAGTATAAGGTTTCCATTCTAATCTATCCATTGCTTTTAATTTAAAGAAGTCATATCAAGTAACTTTTATTCCACACTCCGTCATAGATTGAGCCTTCATGCAATAAGCGTAAAGGCGAATTTCGCGGTCATCGCATCACGTTGCGTCTCGTTGATTATGTCATACGATTTTGCTACTCTAGATCGTCTATTTTTATCACGAACTACATCTAGACATTCCTATCATACATTTAATGTGTGTGGTGTTCAAGCATGTTATTGTATGACTTTTGTAAGGTAGACACAATCAGATATTGCACTAGCTTGTCTTAAAATGGAAACTGTATTGCCGCCCATACACTGGGCCATGTCAATCGGTGCCTACTGTACACTACTAGAGCTGAGACACCGACATCAAACAGCTCAGTAGGTAGCGCACACCGAAATATATTTTAATATGACATTTCTATAATTATTTGTCACTATTTGGCGGTTATTTTGAAGGCGGTTTTATTTTTTTATAGCTTCTGCCCACGACTTTGTCCGCGTAGAATTAGCAATTGTCATGTTTATCGCTATCCCTCAGGAACTTTAAATTTTTCCGGGATAAAAGTGGCCTATGTGTTAACCAAGGGTGCCAGCTATCTCCGTTCCAAATTTTATCCAAATCTGTCCAGTCGTTTCTGAGTGACGAAGGAACAAACATATATACTCTCAGCGTCACATCCATCCATTTTCACAAACCTTCGCGTTTACAATGTTAGGAGGATTCACATTTGAAGTAGATTAATGTTTCTGTAGAAAAAAAGGCAATAATCAGGTCTTATAGAAATTCAAAAATTCAAAATTTATATTTTTAAATTGGCCTCCAAGGGCTCTTTTACATGTTTTTTTTTTAACTACCCCCTGGGGGTCCAGCTGGACCACTTAGGGAACCTTTGCTCTAACCTAACCCAATTTGACGCCTAAGAATGAATTTCAGTTAGATATTTTAAAGTACTTTATTAATTCTATATCTAATTGCTGTTTCCTACATTTAACGTACGTTATGTATTGTGTCGGTTTGTCGGGCAGTTAAACAGTCACAGGATTAATGAGTCTTGTATGGAACTTGAACTTGGTAAGAGAATCAGTTTACCTAGAACCGTATAATTGTAAATCGTGAAACTTGTTTACACTTAGATGCCAATTACTTATGACGATTTAGATTTTTTATTGTATGTGTTAAAAACTACGCAAACTAAAATATTTGCACTAGATAACCTATCAGAGTATTTTGATTTTATCATCTTATTTTGATCAATGTTTCTTTCTTCAAATAATTACGCACGCATTTTACGCCATTGAATGTAATAATGATGCAATGTTAAAGATAAAGATGGATGGATGGGGATGGTTTCTAAAGATGTGTGTGAAGATTTAAGGAATCATGTTTTAGGCGATGCGGCTAGCAACCCATCACTATTTTGTGCATACGTGATTTATGTATGTATGTAAAATTTTGCTGTCTGTCTGTCCGTGGCTTAACTTGCCAAATCACCTCTATTTCTAAGTACTATAGAATGAAGTTGCCAAGTATTTAAACAAAGAGAGGTGTAGAGAGCTACTTTAATTTATAATAAATATAATATACAAACGCGTCACGGTTATTAACATTAGGCTTACTGTTATCGTTGCGTTTACCCTTTTTATCATGTTTAACATACATGCACCTATGATCATTTGTTTTCATCGTGTTGTTTTTATTAACCCTGCGGTTCTCTTGTCTTATTTGTTTCGGCCACCTACTTAAACTGTCTCTGACTTATTTCTTTCTTAATTGTGAGCGTATAGGTGCGTATAGGTTGCTTAGGCGCATCGCCTATAAAATGGTAAGATTTTTGCACATTTGCAAAATTATAAGGGTTACGTTTATGTCATTTTAACTACAACACCATAAAAATAATGAGAATATGACGGCTGGACAGCTTAGTGATTAGAGAACGTGACTATGGAGACAGAGGTTACGGATTTGATTGCTCTATTTGTTTAAAACATATAGATGAAAAACTTAAGTAAATGACCTGTTGTATGTAGTAGTGTACAGAACTGATATGGGACTTAAGTCATTTTTGGAACGTCAGTTTGTCTATTCGCACACATTACACACACATATACAAATGTTTGTTCTCGAGTCTTGGATATTTAATATATATTGATGCATGCATCTTTTTGTATGTAAGTATCGTTACACAATTAAACCACGGTGATCACACCGGTATTTAAGAATATAATATTTCCATCGATACAACGCTCTTTCTAATACGACGCAGGGATCTCTGTCTGTGTCGGAGCACAGACTATAGCATTAGGCTACAAGGCAACGTTCAGAAAACAGTTTATCCGTTGTTTAGTATCCATATTTATCTCAATAACGGCATCAGATGAAACGAATTTAAATGAACAAAAAATATTTACTTTGCTACTCTGCTACTCACGTGCAAGATAACCGAGCCTGTGTAAAATATATGTTTGTCATGCCATCCGTCCCTCCACTACTGCCATAGAAAACACATATAAATTCCAAAAACCTAATTATCCCTTACACCACACAAACACTGACGCGTTTCGATCCCTCTACGGCATCATTATCAAAGTTTAATGAGCACAACTGTTACACATGCAAACCAACGTCGCACTGATACATACATACATACCGTCACGCCTCTTTCCCACAGGGGTAGGCAGAGACTACTTTGTTCCACTTGCTACGATCCTGACATACTTCTTTCGCTTCATCCACATTCATCAATCTCTTCATACATGCTCGTCGGTTTCGGGTACTCCTGACCTGACCTTTTTCCAAAACGTCTCCTATTTGGTCCCGAAACGTCCGTCTAGGTCTTCCCCTCCCAACGTTACCATTCACACTCCCCATATAGATGGTCGCACTGATTCGAAAACTTAAACTTAACTTAAAGTAATGCCTGTTACAATAAAATATTTAAAACTAATTTGTTACAGGTAAGCTCTCAGGCTGGACCAGCCCGAAGGACATCATCCTGAAGGTAGCCGGCATCCTCACCGTCAAGGGCGGTACCGGGGCCATCGTGGAGTACCACGGGCCCGGAGTCGACTCCATCTCCTGCACCGGCATGGCCACCATCTGCAACATGGGGGCTGAGATCGGCGCCACCACCAGCGTGAGTTGACCGTGACGCTAACATTAAGTACACACATACGACGACCGGATAGCCTAGTGGTTAGTGACCCTGACTATGAAGCTAGAGGTCCTGGGTTCGAATCCCGGTAGGGGCAGACAGTTGTATGATGAATACGAATGTTTGTGCCCGAGTCACGGATGTTGTATGTATTTAAATATGGATTTATCTACATTATACTCGTATATTATATAAGTATAATTATCCGTTGCCTGGTACCCATAGCACAAGCTTTGCTAAGTTTGGGGCTGGGTCAATTGGTGTAATTTGTCCCAAGATATTTTATACATACACAAATCACGTCTTTATCCCTTACGGGGTAGACAGAACCTAAGGTAACAGATACCCACAGGCCACATTTAGCAAGATTGTGAGCGTATAGGTGAAAAATGAAATCAAAATAGTGATGGGTTGCTAGCCTCATCGCCTATTGCATCGCGCTTAATAATCACTTCGATTACTGAACTGCAGCCTGATAATGGTAATTTAATCAGATCGTGATAACTTAGCTATGCGGCAGCCATTGCGTAACCACTGTTTGACACGTCAACATCAGAATCACCATTTATTTGAACATAGGTTAACAAGGTCGTAAAAATTAACTATAGTTTCACTATGTATGTATGCCACAAGTAAAGTATGGTGTTGATAGAAACAATAAAGAAAGAAAAATATGAATTGGTTATAGGACACAAAAGACAATTGAAAATCTACAGATAAATAGTTTATAGCACACACATAAATCACGTCTCTATCACTTACGGGGTAGACAGAGCCTAATGTAACAAGACCTAAAGAAGCCAACCGGCGTAGATTCTCGTCGATTGTGATGTAAACAGAATTGTCACTTGTCACCGACAATTGTCGCGTTGGTGGAATAGAGGATGAAATTTTAAGGCCCTTTCATACATGACCGTGAAAAACATTGTACTTTTTGACTCAACTGCAGTCGAATGAAATGTCAATGTTGTGGCGACTGCGTCTTGGAAGAGTTATCTAAATATGAACTCATCTAAACGTTGATATATCGTTTGTTTGCTCAGGTGTTCCCATACAACGCCCGCATGGAGGCGTACCTGAAGTCTACGGGGCGACACGACATCGCCGCCGCCGCCAACGCCTCCAAGCATCTGCTGACACCGGACGCTAAGGCGCCCTATGACGAGGTTAGTGCATAGACCAAGCGTGACTTGCCGAATAAACGAAGATTTTGACATAATATTTCATAGGTTTTGCTGTCAAAAATCATCAGTTACGCTAAACTAAATATTCAATGGCCCGTTTCTCGAAGCTACAATAAGAAAGTAAATGATTTATTGTAGAAAAATAAAGGAAGAAACACAATTGACGAAAAAGATACATTCATACATACAGAAATCACGTCTTTATCCTTTACAGGGTAGACAGAGCCTAAGGTAACAAGACCTACAGGCCACGTTTTGTAGGATTGAGGTCGTATAGGTGGAAAGGCGAATTAAAATAGTGATAGGCAACTGGTACATTCTATGTTTTTTCAGTGCTCCCAGACCAGCACGAAAGTTAGTACTCTACTCGAATGTACTTATATAGTAAACATTGACTTACAATAAACAACTAGACTCAGTCGCTAACAAAGGTTCCTCAAGAAACGTCTGAGTTGCTTTGTCTATGTGTTGTGTGTGTCAACACATCGACTTAGACAGATAACATTAACATATTCGTTCAAATTGACACCTTATTTCGTGGCAGTAATGTTTAATATCAATGGCGTAGGATCGTGAGAAGTAATGACACGACGCCACGCGCTGGAAACCTGCCTGACTCTTTTGTTCTCAATAGTAAGATTACGGTGCGAAAGAGACATATACATTGTTATCAAAGCGCGGTCGAAGCACAACTGAACCAAAACTCTGAACAATAGACGCGTCGTTCAGACTTTTGCTTCGGACAGTTTTTGAGCGTGATTGGGAGTCTAGTTGTTTATTGTACGTCAATGATAGTAAACGATATCTTTGTTGATCAGCTGATCGAGCTGGACCTCAACACTTTGGAACCTCACGTGAACGGTCCCTTCACCCCGGACTTGGCGAACCCGATCTCCAAGCTGGGCGCGGAGGCGAAGAAGGCGGACTGGCCGCTCGACATCAAGGTCGGCCTCATCGGCTCGTGCACCAACTCTTCCTACGAGGACATGGGACGCTGCGCGAGCATCGTCAAGGAGGTACGTTCTGGAGTTTTCTTATTGAGTATCGGAGTTTTTTTTTTTTAAGTTAGAGAGGCCAGACAAACGAACTAGTGGGTCACCTGATGTTAAATGATCACCACTGTCCATAGTTTCGGTCACTTTTAGTGTTTAGCAATATCGCAATACGGTCAGTTTCAATAAGGAAGGTATGGCTGACAGATCCATAGAATGAAACTAAATACAAAATTGAATTACATAAGAAATAAATAAATACTTGGTACTGTACAGTAATAACGATCTGAAAAGAATCGCGGCGATTTTTGCGTTTATATAATTTTCACATACAAACTTTCAATAAATGTCATTATTTACGAGACATTAGAATATATTTATAATTAGGTAATCGGTTAAAATCGTGTATAATTGAATACCCAAAAACAACCTACTGAAATATTAAGTGAGCATTTTACATTCATTCACTCACTACACTATAAAAATAGGGTTTATTGGTAAAAAATAGATTCTTTAGAACATTACATAAATAAGTTAAATAATATGTCACAAATCCTAATTGTTGAAAAACACAATTGGCAAAAACTCGTAAAATAGGAATTATAATTATTGACGTCTTGGAAAAGTGACTCGACTATTATTACATCGAAATAACATTTATTTATAAATTAACTAGCTTCTGCACGCGATTTCGTCCGACATAAAAACCTTCCTCTTGAATCACTCTATCTATTAAAAAAAACCGCATCAAAATCCGTTGTGTAGTCTTGAAGATATAAGCATACATAGGGACATAGGGACAGAGAAAGCGACTTTATTTTATACTATGTAGTGATAGTGATATGCAGCTGTCATTTTTATGGAACCGATGTTCTTAGCACTGCAGCCGCCTTTGGCCGTTGCCATGGCAACCGTGCCGCTGATGGAACGCTCGGGCTGTCACTGTCTTTTGTGTTTGCAGGCATTGAAGCACGGCGTCAAGTCCAAGGTGCCGTTCAACGTGACCCCCGGCTCGGAGCAGGTGCGCGCGACCATCGAGCGCGACGGCATCGCTCAGACGCTCCGCGACTTCGGCGGCACTGTGAGTACACACAACTGATTCCTCCTCTCCTCTACCCTTAGGACCTCTTTTTTTTATGAATAGGAAGGCAAACGAGCAAGTGGGTCACCTGATGGTAAGTGATCACCACTGCCCATAGACACCCGCAACCCCGGAGGGATTGCAGATGCGTTGTCAACCTAGAGGACTAAGATGAAATGCCTCTTGTGCCCGTAATTTCCCCGGCTGTCTTACTCTCCACACCGGAACACAGCAGTGCAAGCACTGCTACTTAGCGGCAGGATTAGCGAGTAAGATGGTGGTAGCGATCCGGACGGAGCTTGCACAAGGCCCTACCACCCGCAAAGCACCTCTAAAATAGGACTGATGACACGCTGCCATAGAGGGGCGTAGAGAAATTTCAGAGAGGGGGGGTAATATAGGTACAGCCAGCGTCATATAGTAAGTAGCAATCAAGATCATCAAGTTGGGAGGGGAAGGCCTAGACGGACGTTTCTGTCACTGTCTGTTTCTGTGACTATGGACCTATTGTTAAAATGTGCTATATTTGGAAGAGCGAGACTTCTCAATACAGGTACATATATACCTACTGAGAAGCCTCAACCTTGGCTTGTTTGTAACCACTTTGTAGAAATGAATAAATGAATTTTGAATTTTGAATTTTTTGAGACCTAATAGGAGACGTTTTGGAAAAAGGTCAGGTCAGGAGTACCCGAAACCGACGAGCATGTATGAAGAGATTGATGAGTGTGTATGAAGCGAAAGTATGTCAGGATCGTAGCAAGTGGAACAAAGTAGTATCTGCCTACCCCTGTGGGAAAGAGGCGTGACGGTATGTATGTATGTATGTAAGATCATCAAATAACTTGGAAACACCCAAAATGGTCACTGACAGTAGTGACTCAACTAAAGCGGTCAAATTGTTCGGGACATCCATCGTGCACAAATATACCGGAGCACGCACATCGCCAAATACTTAGTAACATTCAAGCCGACATTAGTAGCGTAACTCCCAAGCCGCCACTGATAGCGTAGCAGCCAAAGTGTTTTCTTTGGAGGTCATGAAAACATTAATTTAGGTGAAAAAAATAAGTAAATAATCTGTTGTATGTGTGAGTAATGTGTGCGAATAGACAAATAGACGTTCCAAATTAGAGAAATGACTTAAGTCCCATATCAGTTCTGTACACTACTACATACAACAGGTCATTTACTTAAGTTTTTCACCTATATCTGCTTTAACTAGATATTTTATATTCAATGCGCTCTTGGCATCTCTGCCTGAATGTGACCTGTTTGCGTGGAAATGGGTAGCTGTATATGTATAAAGTGTGTAGTTTATAAGTTTTGGTACCTAATTAGTTTGCGTACTTATGTTATTACTAGCTGTTGCCCGCAACTTCGTCTGCATAGAATTCGTTTATCGCTATCCCGCAGGAATTACGCAATTTTCCGGGATAAAAAGTAGCCTATGTGTTATTCCAGGCTATAATCTATCTATGTTCTAAATTTCATCCAGATCTGTCCAGCCGTTCTGACGTGAAAGAGTAACAAACATCCAAACATACTCTCAAACTTTCACATTTATAATATTAGTAGGATTTTTCCCTATTTTTTTTCATTTGTAGTTATTGATGGTAATGTTATTAATTAAGGAATTTGGTTTCTCGGCGTATTGGTTCGCTATAACGCCGTGTAAACAAATTGAATAATAAATAAATTGTGTGTGAAGTTTCCAAACGGCACTGTTTTCGCGTTCATTCTGAGAGAAAACCCGTGCCCAGGAGTGGGACGTCAATGATATTGATATGATGATAAACCTGCCAGGTGCTAGCCAACGCGTGCGGCCCCTGCATCGGCCAATGGGACCGCAAGGACGTGAAGAAGGGCGAAAAGAACACCATCGTCACCTCGTACAACCGCAACTTCACCGGCCGCAACGACGCCAACCCCGCCACGCACTGCTTCGTCACCAGCCCCGAGCTGGTCACCGCTCTGTCACTCGCTGGTGAGTTCACCACACACAGAAATCTCGTCTTTATCCCTTACGGGGTAGACGTAGCCTAAGGTGGCAAGACCTACAGAATAGAATAGAAGAAGAAATAAAAGAAATTTTTGTTCACCAACACAAAAAAATCACTAAAATTCAAAAATTACAAAGTAGAATTAGATGCGAAGGTAAAATGGAAGGGGACTCAGCGAGGTCGCTGTTTTTAGTCTCCAACCAAACTAAACTAACTTAACTGAACTACGGTAGTCGCGCTGCCACAGCGACACGTTTAGCAAGATTGTGGACGTAAAGGTGGATAAATAGTGATGGGTTGCTAGCCACATCGCCTGTAACATGATTCCTATGATTCCCTCGATGGGGCTTTTACCATCTGCGCGGGAATAGATGCAACTGGTACATTCTATGTTTTGTCTTTGTTCCCAGACCAGCATAGATGAATGTGAGTTCACGCTATATAATATAGCACCTTTTATTCCGTTTCGCTACAATTTCGCCTCATGGGATAGGCTTCCATTTATTGGAGGGTTTGAGCTATAGTTCCCACGCGGGCCCAGTTCGGATTGGGAACACATCATTGGAATGCTTCGCTGATGTGTGCAGGTTTCCTCACGATGTTTTCCTTAGCGAAAAGCTCATGGCAAATTTCAAATGTAATTTCACAAATAAATTCCGAAAAACTCAGAGGTGCGAAGTGCGAACCCAGGATTCGAACCCACGTCCCTCTGCTTGAGAGGCCACAGGTCAAACCACTAGGCTACCACGGCTTTTACAATCTACTATACTAACCGTTAACTAATTGAGTATATAATCCATGTTAAATTTGTTATCCTTTGCTCCCCAGGTCGTCTGGACTTCAACCCGCTGACGGACTCGCTGACGGGCTCCGACGGCAAGCCGTTCAAGCTGTCCGACCCGTTCGGGGACGAGCTGCCCGCCAAGGGCTTCGACCCCGGCCAGGACACCTACGAGCACCCGCCCGCCGACGGCAGCAGTGAGTACATCGTTAAAACTGTAAACTAAATCGTAAAGCCAGTAAAGTTATGGTATGCCGGCTTCTGTGTTCCCTGAACGCTTCATACATACATACATGGGTAAGGCCGCCATGCGTCTCAACCGCCCCATTTTTATGTTACTAAAATTGGCACATAAGTGAGGTAGACAGAGCCTAAGGTAACAAAACCTTAAGGCCACGTTTTGCGTATTTGCGTTAGGGCGTATAGAGGTGGAAAGGGAAATCAAAATAATGATGGGTTTGCTAGCCGCATCGCTAACATGATTCCTAAGACTTTCGCGAATTCCCTCGATGGGCTTTTACCATCTGCGCGGGAAGAGAAGCAACTGGTAAATTCTATATTTTTTCTTTACTCCCTGAGCAGCATGGAAGAATGAACGCTTCAAACTGGCCATATTCAAATTGAGGAATTTATTTCCAGTTAAAAATGTAACTGGTCAGGATATTAAGAACGCTTTTCTTAGGAATCAATAATGCTCATGATTCTGATTAAAATACCCATAATTAACACATTCTTCGACTGTACTGATACGACGATAATTTCGGTATCTTAGTCACTACTTATATACTTTACGTGTTCTAGAATTTGCTATGACATTTGACTGAATTGGACCTCATTTTCTATCTCCAGAAGTGCAAGTGGACGTGTCGCCCAGCTCTGACCGTCTGCAGCTCCTCTCGCCCTTCGAGAAGTGGGACGGCAAGGACCTCACCGACCTTACCATCCTCATTAAGGTAAATACCGAGTTCAAAGATCTTTATCACAGTTCTCTGATATGTATCTGATGTCTTAACGATTTTTATATATGATATTTAAATCTAATTTTCTTTACTCGTGTTTTCACGGGTCACATGCATGTATATATTTGTATGAAATTACAGCTGCATAGTTCAGTTTAGTAGACTCGGAGCAAATTTGCTGTGACCGACGGACGGAAAGGCACCCCAGATTCATATTTGTATTCTACTACTTTTGCTAAAACACACTAGTGCAACAAATATGCATTTTTTCTCGGGAAACGTTTTCTTTCGGTGTATTTAATATTTGTTACAAGATATCTGGCATTTTTCCTATTTGTGTGTACTACTTATAAGGTCGAAACTCAACTTGTAAGAATTTATTTATTTTCACACAAAACAAAATCCTTACTATACATATATATGTAACTCTGTCTGTCTGTCTGTCTGTTACCTTTTCACGCTTAAACCGCTGGGCCGATTTAGTTGAAATTTGGTATGCAGATAGTTTGAGTCCCGGGAAAGGACATAGGATAGTTTTTATCCCGGAAAATTGCATAGTTCCCGCGGGATAGCACAGCCCAAACCACTGGAATTTTTCAAATTTAAGGCGGAACAAAGTTCGCCGGGTCAGCTAGTTATTAATAAAAACATTATTTATTGTAACAGGTTAAGGGCAAGTGCACCACCGACCACATCTCCGCGGCCGGCCCGTGGCTCAAGTACCGCGGCCACCTGGACAACATCTCCAACAACATGTTCATCACGTAAGCACCAAAATTAAAAAAAAAAAAACAAATAGACCTCCAAGAGCTTTCACATGTCTTTTTTGAAACTACCAGCGCATTCGGAAAGACCACCATGGCCAAGAAGAATGCGCCGCAAGAAACTTGGCAGAGAGTCGTTTTTTTAATAACATACATTAAGCTACTACAATACTATGTCAATAGAACCAACTTCGTTTTTGTTTCTTAATAGGCTACCTGCGTAATATTACTTTACGGTTTGTGAGTATTCCTACATCTACTGCTCGTACCTCGCTACGCCCATGCGTCTGCGTACAATTTTACATATAAACCTTCTTGAATCACTATCTATTAAAAAAAACCGCATCTAAATCCGTTGCGTAGTATTAAAGATCTAAGCATACATAGGGACAGGCAGACAGCGGAAAGCGACTTTTGTTTCATACTGTAGCGACCCTAGCGCCACCTAGTTGGCCTCTACATGACTACTACGGCACACGAGTAGCTAGCGCCAGTTCTAATGACAGCTGTCACATCGTTCTACATGCCGCTTACGAAGTTTCTCAATGCGGCTGCATAAATACAACTTTCAACTCTCTTCTTTTGGACTTCGGTCCCCAGGCATAACATCTGCCTGGAGAGAGATCTCTCTATTGTGGCACTCCCCAGAATACTATGTAGTGAAATTACTTACGGCGACAGAGACATTAACGTTCTTTAACCTCCAGCGCAACGAACGCCGAGAACGGCGAGCTGAACAAGGTGCGCAACCAGAAGACGAGCGAGTGGGGCGCCGTGCCGGCGACCGCGCGCGCGTACAAGGCGGCCGGCGTGCGCTGGTGCGTCATCGGAGACGAGAACTACGGCGAGGGCTCGTCCCGCGAGCACGCCGCGCTCGAGCCGAGGCACCTCGGCGGGCGAGCCATCATCGTCAAGAGCTTCGCCAGGTCAGCATGCCTGTTCTTCCATGCTGGTCCATAAGAATGAACCAGTTGTTTCTTTTACGTTACGTGGTAAAAGCCATCGAGGGAATGGGCCTGCGGAATCATGATATAGGCGAAGCTAGCATTCCCAACATTATTTGGTTGTATCTTTCTAACTATAAGTCCACGGTCATGCTAAACGTTGCCTTTTGGTATTGTTACCTTAGGCTCTATCTGGGATAAAGACGTGATTTATGTGTGTATGTATTTAAAATATAGAAATTCACTTAAATTATAAAAGCAATATTCCAACAGCCATTTGGTAAGTTTCGACTTAAATTCCTTCCGTCTGTTTCGATGTGGTGAGTAAAAGCCGGCGAAATTAAAATCTTATATCTTAACCCTCTAGGCTGGCAACCGCTGTTCCGAATGTCCATGAGCAATGGTATGCTTTTCAGCAGATAACCTACTTGCTTGTTTTCCGTAGTTATTTACAAAAAATCCTCGCCTTTCGTTGGTATCAGGAAACCAGTGTGAAGCCGCTTTCACCCGTGAGCTCTTAGAATGCGTTTCGGGTTTTTCTTGCTGTCTCACTCACTCTTATCGGTTTGATACTTTAATCGAACGAGTGAGGGAGACAGGAAGACAAATTCGAACGGCATTCTAAGAGAAGAACAACTTAACCCAGCCGAAAGGTTCAATCAAACGATAAGATTAATTATTGTTTTCCAGGATCCACGAGACCAACCTGAAGAAGCAAGGCATGCTCCCTCTGACCTTCGCTGACGCCGCCGACTATGACAAAATCAAGCCCGACGACAAGATCTCACTGCTCGGACTGAAGGACCTCGCACCTGGCAAGGTGAGATACTAATCTGACTACTCTACATACGGTTTTTGGAAGAAACAGTTTCCTATGTGCTATATGTGTCCCAGACTAATCTATCACTGTGCCAAGCTTTATAGTTTATCCAGATTTGTTCAGCTGTTTTGGCGTGAGAGAGTCAAAACACCGACTACAAACTCGCATTTACAATATTAGTAGAATACCTGGTTGACCGTACTTTTTTTAAGTACGTTTTCTAAAAATGTAACCTAGCTAGATCAATTTATTGCCCCCGAAACCTGCATGCCAAATTTCAAGAAAATCGCTGAAGCCGTTTCAGAGATCCATATTAGAATATGAATTAAATGTCTACTGTTAAAACTAAAACAAAAATTCAAATTGAGAACCTCCTTCTTTGAAGTGTGTTAAAAATGCAGACGTTGGCGATTAATTAAATCGTTGCACGCAACCGACGTATAATGTTCCCTTTGTCATACGAGGCTAAGAAGCACTCAGGCTACCAGTATCTGTATTTCCCATAGTGTTCTGTAGGCTTATTACCTAACTCGCTCGCAATCTCTATCCGATGCCAATTGTCAGCATATACATGAACTGTCAAAATGAAAGCGATGGCGATCGCGAGCGAGTTAGGTAATAAGCCTACTGATATTAGCTATCATAATTTTTTTTTTTTTTTTATTTATTAAGAAACAAAAAGTCGCAGTCCTTAGTTAAAGTTTAATGAATAGGTACTGACTGAAAAATTATAATTTTATTGTTTTCTTACAGCCTATGGAATGCGAAATCAAGCACAAGGATGGCAAGAGCGAACGCATCAAGCTGAACCACTCCCTCAACGAACAACAGATCATGTGGTTCCGTGCCGGCTCCGCACTCAACAGAATGAAGGAAATTGCCGCTGGAAAGTGAACCAGCACTAACTAGACCGGTAGCTTTTGAGCTATAAATTAGTTGTACTTTATCTTACCACCAGTGTAATGTTACCATCTAGCATATTCTAGCCAATTGTATTTCTTCTCAAGTCTGGACAATACTTAAGCGGCAACGTGCGGCGGTGATGAATCTTATTATTAGATTAGTAAAAATAGATGAATTAGTGATTAAGTCGTAACTTCTTTTTTCTTTGAATGTATTATTTTAAATCGACGATATAAGTTTTTTTTTTATTATTTATGTAAATAATGATATTTACCAAAAGAATAAAATGTACGTATTATCTGGTTGTTTTGTTTTATACCCAGTCCATCTGAAGGTCAATGGCTTTGGTGATGGTGTCAATTCATACTGATATTTATCTCAAGCCTATATTCGTTAGACTGCTGAGCACAGGCCTTGGGCTATACTTCCCACGCGGAACTTCACACACCATTGAATTGCCTCACAGATGTGAGCAAGTTTCCTCATGATTTTTTTCTCTACTGAAATGCTCATGGTAAATTCCAAATGTAATTTATTTTCATTATGTCAGAGGTGATATATTATAAATTCGAAAATGTGTCTTGTCTATCCTCTTCACGCTGAACTGATTTAAGTTTAAATTTGGTAGTTTCATTCCCAGTGAAGGGCTTGTATTGTGCCAACCTCGAGCTTTCTAAAGTGGCAATGAGAATGTTACATAAAACATACAGCAAAATCAGGCTTCAAATAGGTATGAGCCTCATCATAGACTGAATGTATAGAGTAATTAAGAGAATCTCAAAAAAAATTACCTTTCTTTTTCATAATCTCTAACAATTTTGTTACTCAGAATCACAAGCTCTTTCAATCTTAATAATGACAAAAATAAGGATAAGGAAAATCATGAAAACGTATGACAATTTCGGGATATTTCTTTCTTTCCTACAGGGATGGATAGAACTCTTAATTCTGAGTAGACACATAAAAAAATGTGGCAATTTTATTAAATTCTGTAATAAAACAATAAATACGAAATAAAACAAAAGAATAGTTTAACTTATTTATTATCGGATAGGCTTAATCCTCGTTATCCTCATTGTCGCTGTCAGCGTTAATGTTGAAGTAGCGCAGCTCGTAGGAGTCGTGAGCAGAAGCCACCACACGCAGCCAATCACGGAGGTTGTTCTTCTTGAGGTACCTCTTTGTCAGGTACTTAAGGTACCTCTTGGAGAAGGGAATGTCTGCGAATGGTTAGAAACGTCTCAATAACCTGGAATTTGAATATACCGTGTTTATACCCCACGGAGGGTCCCTGCTGGACTCTGCCACCGGATCACCCCGGCCTACTGAGGTGAGCGGTGCCCACCCCCGCGGCGTGGACGCGCCAAGCAGGAGTTACCACAGTGAGCAACAGAGAATTGGCTCTGAAGCTCCTGCAGCCGGGTTAATGGCTGTCAGACCAAAGGCATTGCAAGTGAGTTCAAAACAATACATATTATGTATAAATAAATTGACACTAAGAAAAAAAAGTACAAATTATTTCCACATTTACTGGCCAGAAATTAATTATTAATTAATCACATATAATCATTCACACATGTCGGTTCCGAAAGTGTCGTATTTTAAGTAGTTCTTTGTTGGCAATGGCAGTTTAATTAAATACACAATTGTAGTCATATTTTTGATTTCATTGTTTGAGACGGAACAAGGCAGAATTTCATTTAGCTTACTTAATAAATTATCTCAAGGTTCCATCTTGTACCTATTGTAATCGTAATATATTGACTTAAGACCCTCTTTAAGCTATCTAAATACATAAAAGTGCATAGCAGTATACTGCATAGCCAGATCTCACATCACATAACCTAAAAATTCACATGACCTCGTAACTTTTGCTAGTAAGTAAGAATGCCAGTAGAGTAAGTAAAGGTTGAAGCAACTAACCTGCACTGACTGCGACCTTGGTCTTATCCCTGGCGACGACAACGTGGTTTCCCAGGTTGTTGGTCTTGCCCTCCACTTTCACGTGTTCCTTCAGGTATTTCTCAAAGTTACCAACATCGAGGATGCTGTCTTCAGCCGGGTGGGTGCAGTCAATGGTGAACTTCAAGCTGATCTTCCTCTTGGTGCCCTTTCCGCGGATTTTACCGCCCTTGACTCCCTTCTTCCCAGTTTTCTGGTGTAACTGGGATTTCTTGGGTGCCGGCTTCTTTGTCACTGCCATCGTGGACCTGTGGATTAGTTGACCTTATTTACTGTACAAAACTGCTACAATCCTACACGAATATCTGCCACTTGTAAGAATCTTCGCATAACCTACCGACACGTGTATAGCGGTTACGGCGTTAACAGCAAAATGGCCGAATTTGCCGGTGTTGCTAGACTAGATCATCTACTTGGTGGTATGTTCGTTCCGTTTTACGGAAAAAATCTCGATTCTTGAGGATTATTTAGATTTCAGAAATATCCGTTCTTAAAGGTCTTAAAATTGTTCCAGAATATTTCAGCAGGTTGTTTGGCTACGGGTTGGCTAGTTTAGCAGAACACTTTTGTAAAGGGTTTTAATTGTAATTTGCATTCAAAATTAAGTCATCCTTTTGACACCTCACACTTTCAACATCAACCATAACAACGACCACAACCACAGGTCTATCAACCACTGTGAAGAAATCCTGAAAACATAATAATAAGTGTGTTCAATTAATCTAACTTGGATTTTCGAAATAATTTTAAGACAGTGTAGATATTAAGAAATTAGGAATCGTACACATTACGCGACTTTTTGACATTTTACATCTATGTGTGTGTGAGGCTGGAGGGGATAATGATTGTGACCTGACTCTGTGAACTTAGCCTTGACATGTCAAGGCCAAGAAACACATACGACTTAGAATAAGTGACTTGATACAGAGAAAGTTTCATGTTGTCAAAACACAATATCATGTTACGTTATGATGTTACACACCCTTGTCTTGCTTTTAACTGACCACACGTGTAAGACAATATGTCTGTGCGACACTTTTATTGTATGCATACAGAACGTTGGTCTAGCTTCGCTCTTCCGGCTAGCGAATATCATGGCGGTGACACTGACGATGACTCATGTTTTATTTTCAGTTTCATTATAGATACCCATCTATTTTTACATTTAGGCGTCTCTATCCTATACCACGACGCAACGGAACGGATACACATCTGGCAGATAGATCACTGCAGTAAAATGACACTTTCAGTGTTGTCAGTTTTTGGCGAATATTAAATAGTGATGTGACGGAGTAAGTGAATGAATGATGTCATGAAATTCATTTGCGTCATTTATGTTGAAATAGAGAATTTTCAAAGTTTATTTTAATTAAATGATTTGTTCAATAAGGTTTTTTGTATGTTACCAAATTAGTTGCATTGTAAGAGCGCGATTAGGAAATGTGCGGAAGTATGTCAAATCAGTTACTAGTTTTGCACTCATTCCCCAACAGGTTGCCATAAAATTTCGAGTTTGGTTGCTGTGCGGGGTGGAAAAGTCGTTTTTTTTTTCATAAATAATCAACTTTGAACCCCCAAAAGTAACACACTATTTAAAATATACTAATAAAGTAAGAATCCGACATTCATAAAATATTTTGTTTGTTCTATAGTATAGGTAATCAAATCATACACTACATGACCTTAATCGAGGACTAAAAAAAATAAATGTGGTATCATTATTTCATAAAATTACATTTATATGTGTCATTTTACTGCAGTGATTTATCTGCCAAACTTATAAACAGGTGTTTAGTGCCTAATTAAAAATTATTCTCAAAACTATGACTGTTCCATAACTTGACTTCTTGTGCGAGGTTTTTATTACTTACTACTTATAATAACAAACGAGTAACAAGAACCAGTTATGTCAGTTCAAAAGAGGGCACGGTTGCCGCCTTGTAAGTGCGGCTATTGTCTTCGCCGTACCTCGATGATTTTATTTCCCATTCCCATGAATGAACCGTGCTATTCGCTTGTCGAGGTCACGACACTTTTTTTACCTGAGACGTGATGTAATGCCCTCGCGGTTTTGATACACACGTTCACAACGCAGCGTTAACTATGATCGAATTAAAGCCGCAAGAACTCACGAAGTCAAACTAGTGCTAAGGAAATCGTAAATTATAATTTATGTTTAGCGCGAGTATTCGAACTTTTATAACTCGCGCATGCGTAGAGAGTTATCTCGAAATCGTGAACTTCGTCGTCAAGAAACTACTGGCCGGCTACACAACACTGCAGGCAGTTTATTTACGCGCTCGGTCGTGATCGCGAGTGATGTAAACCTATTTTTGAAGTTAACCTCACTTCACTTTACCTGTGAAAGGTGAATCATTTTAGTGTTTGGTGCTTAGTTAAAAACCGAGTTAATAATTTTGTGAGGCCCTGAAGATAGGTACGTTTGAGTGAAATATGTTCTAGCAAACAACCAATATGACGTACGACGGATATATTTAATCGATAAGGGAACGGTCACGATGTCACACAAATGACAAAAGAATGGATAATTGTTTTGCTGCTTGCGGCTGCGACGATAACGGAGGAGTGACCACAGCTGATTTGGATCGTTACACGGATAAAATAGAAAACGTACTTAATGATGAAAAAGGCAGAAAATTCTTCAGAAACTTTATGTACTCGTCCAAGATGAGAGACGGTCGACGAACACTGGATTTCTGGGAGCACATCGAGAGGCTGCTTAATTATAAAGAAAACACTGAAAGCGGGTCACATCGTACCTACATGAGAGATATAGATCGTTTAATAGACGAAGCTGAGAGGATAGAGGAACTAGACTTCGTCACTATGGAGAGGATGACGATCGCACGCGAATCCGAAAACAAAGAAGAGATAGTAGAAGCACTTGTAATATTGAAAGTGGAATCCACCAAAGCACTTAGAAGAGAGTACAATGCTTTCCGACGTCAGTATATAAAAGTGTAACATTTTCGAAGAAATTCTAGTGCCTTTATTTTTGATGCATTTTGAAAATTCGCGCCAATCGCGTGTGACAGTTTCATGATAATCTGGGTACATAGCCAATAGTAACCAAACCATGATGCGGAAACTTTCATAGCCTTAATTAATTATGGTCGTCATGTTCAACATTTGTTTTGAAAAGTTCAAAGTAATTTCGCTTAGGTCTATGATGAGTATGAGTACCTAGTATATCAATTGCTCGCTTTGTTATTGTCCTTGCCCGCTGTATATTGTGCGGTGACACTCATTTAATTAAGCGGAAAATAAATTATTTAATACTATCAAATGACTTTTAATTACCTACCTGTTTCCTAATTAATAATATATTATAATGTCGATAACGAAAATTGCGACATTATTTTACTATTAGCCGGGTCCGCTTGTAATTACAAACACCAAACACCTAGCAATCACCATCTCGTTTTACAGCCATTTTGAAAGATAGAAATGGTGATTGCAATAGCGACCACATCAGAGTTTAAAAGTGATGTACAGTCATGAGCATTTGGACGCAATTTTGGACGTTACCAAGACTTCGTCTCGCAAAGAGTGTCGCTCATTCAGTTTAGGAATTATATTATAGGGCCTGTAGGCCTCTAACTCGCTCGCAATCGTCGTGTTTATTTTGACAGTTCTTGTATGAATGTGACAGCTTGTTGATTCCATGTTGATTCCGATGCCAATTGTCAACCCATACATGAACTGTCAAAATGAACACGATGGCACAGTATAAAGTACATATAAGCTAAAGCAGTAAGGAAACTACGAACAAAACGGTCGAAACGAACGCACACATAGACGCGCGCTTCTGTAATGTATAATACTTACCTATCGACGAACAAAGAAATCTTAAACTTTTAAAGTTTTTTTTAAATACCCTATTTTATTTATAAACGAGTTAATTTATTCGATTATTTAATTATTATAGAACCCAAATAAACGTTAGTTTCTTTTTTACGGAAATTAAGGGTGCCAACCCTAATATACTTATTAAGTGTAGCTAGTTACTTTAAAACAGGCCTTACTAGCCGAGATATCGCTAACTAAACAAAAAGCGTTTCAATTTTACAAAACTTAAATCGATAACCCTAACGCTCTATTGGAGCGTATACATTTATTTAAAAAAATAAGCCTAGTTTCCATACTGCTCTATTTATTTACCGTGACGATGGCGATTGCGAGCGAGTTACATACGCGTAGATTTATCAAAATTACCCTGGTAACAATTTAGTAAGAGCCGCGGTGGGCGCCATCGTGAATGGCACTTACCATTGTAACCAAAGGAATTAATTCACTATGAAAGAAAGAAACAAGTATGGTTATAAATTGTTTATCAATTTTACCTAACTAAAATGAGATTATTAAAATTTACATTGCAATATTTCACTGCAAAATTAAAAACGCAAGCTGCAATAACATTTTAAAATGTACTTCAAGTAATTCATTATAAAACTTATGCTTGTATTGAATTCAAACTTTAAAACAATTGTAAATGCATAATTTGTATGTGTACATTAAATTGAATTACATAAATTACTCATTATTCCTCAGACTGACTTAAAAATTATCACTTTCCACTTAAATCCACAAATTCTATAAAATTTTAATTCCATTAATATCTTATCACATTAATTATAGAGTCCATTGTTTGTCTCAATTATTTTACAATTTAAATAATTTCATTTGTTAAAACTACACCACTTTTACTACTCCTGCTGCATTTACGTCTAGGTTTTCTTCCAAGAGTAGTACATCTCTAATGGTTTGTTGACCTGAAATTAAAAACTAATTAATATTTATGTATGCTTCTGTCTTCCTAAATTATGTTTATTTGAACAATGTTGAATTTTACTCACTAGGACAAAAAAAACTTTTTAACATGAAACAATTCTAGGTTAGGAATTTCTATAACACCTATAAAATAATTCATAAAGGCCTTAACTTAACATCTATGACAGATGATACGAGCATCGTGTCAGCGGCACTTTGTTGAGTGGCTGTACAGGCAAGGGCATAAATATATGAACACTAGCTGCTGCCAGCGACTTCATCTGCAAAAAAAATATTTTCGCTATCCTGCGGGAACTATGCCATTTTCCGGAATAAAAAATAGCCTATGTGTTAACCAGGGCATCAGCTAACTCCATTCCAAATTGTATCCAAATCCATTCAGTAGTTTTTAAGTGAAAGAGTAACAAACATCCATCCATTCGTCCATACTTACAAACTTTCGCGTACTATTATAGTAGGATTACCAAGACGTCAAAAACATCAGATCTATACAGCTTTATGCCACAAGTAATAAGGCTGGTGACACATATATTTGACATTATGCCTGTATAAATATTTATGCCTTCAACTGTACAAGTCTATACAGGAACAGCATTTCTGACCGCACAACACATCACATCAATAATTAACATTCTACGAGTCTTTGATTTATTGTACCTTTTTTTAAAAATTGGCTGACAAAAAACAACTGGTAGTTGATCCATCTGTGCAGAATTCACTTATCGCTATCCCCATTTATATTAATTAACCTAAGAAAAAACTGAAACTATCTTGATACCAAATCCATTCAGCAATTTCAGACAGGGTGAAGAGGTAACAGGCAGACAGACACACTATCGTTTTTTTTTTTTTTTTTTTTTTTAAAAGAAGGTAACATGCAATCAGTCCTCGGACTATAAGCAGTTGTTTGGGTAAATTAAAAATCGATTTATGCGTTTCCTCCCACTCTCACGTCGCCTTCATGAATCACTTGGCACAAGATTATCCCATGTGTGTAGTCTTTGTAGATGTCTCACTTTTAAAGGCTCATTAAGCTCAAGCGCCAGTCTATTTAGATGATTTGCTACTCTGTCCTTGTAGGCGCTTGTCAGGTTCGATCGAATTTATAACATTAACATTAAATGTGGTTATACCTTCCAAAACTTATCATTGATCTGCCTGAGGGTCTGCGAGCCTGCCAGGGGCACAAACTGGCCTGGCCCGGGCGCCACGTAGATGCAAAAGTTGAGCAGACGATAGGCCTCCGGCAGTTCTGCGTCCAGGTCCAGTGTGAGACGCATTGCCAAGTACTTGCTCAAGTGGTCAACTGAAATATAAAAAAGATATTTTTTTTTACAAAGTTTTGTACAAAGAAGGGCCTTGCACCATGCAGTTGTTAATGCTGAATACACAGCTATGTGAGTTTGTGAGTTTACATAAGGATACATTGTATTGCTGTATAAATGATCTCTCCTAAGCCAGTAGCGTTAATAATAGAGATGCGCCGACATTCGGTAACTATACGGTATTCGGCACATTAAGTCTAATTTTAAATGTTCGTATTCGCCCGAATTATTCGGTTAGATTGCCGAATATTCACTGAACAATTAATAAAATAATAAACCAGAAGTACAAGTAAAAAAGCTGTTTAAAAAAGTAATAATATTAGTTTATTAAAGTAAGCTGTATTAACAATAATTCTGTAAGGAAATCAAACAAACAAACTCAACCAGTTATCATTCTATTGAAAATTTAGTGCTTATAATTTAAGAGAGGTAGATTGTGGTGAAGGAATACCAAACTTTCAGCTCAGCTCAGGACCTGTTTTCTAACAGGTGATAAGGGTATTGAGTTGAACCAAATAATTCGCCCGAATATTCGGTTCGGTAAGAGCGGAACATTCGGCCGAACGTTCATATTCGGCGGAATTTATATTCGGAGCATCTCTAGTTAATAATAACTGACTAAAATCAAGGATAATTTTTATACTAAGAAAATGTAAAATTGCCAAAGGCCACAGGCCATGTTGCCAGATTGATCATCGTCATCTCCAACCTTTATAATGTCCCACTGCTTGGCACAAGTCTTTTCTCAGAATGAGAGAGCTTGGACTATAGCTCCCATGTGGGCCCAGCGTAGATTGTGAACTTCACACACACCATGGAATTGATTTCCAGGTGGGTGCAGATTTTCTAAGAATGTTTTCCTTCACCGAAAAGCATTCATAAAGTGACATTCAACTAGAATATTAGTAATTCCATACCTGAAGCATTGGCTGTGGTTTTAATATATCTGACAGAGCTGTCCCGCAGTGCCCGCATCAGCTGGTTGTCACCAGTCATTTCAGTTGGATGCGGCTTGAAGACCAGCTCAATCTCATTCGGATTCAAGGGCTCACCTTCACCTTCTGTATCCATGGAGTTCTCTCCTTCAGTTCTGGAAGTTAAAAGTTGGGAGAAAGGTAAATAAACAAGATAGATTACATGTGTAACTGGTGTTGCTGATAAAACCTCACTATTAGCAATATTGGAAGAGATCAGATTTGGAGACAATAATAATAATTAATTTAATTATGTTTCTGTTTAAATTGATGTGTGTATGTATGTTTGTAGTAGATTTGCAGGCAAGGGCAATGGAAAGAAGCATGATCGGAATAAGATTGAGCGATAAAAATCAGAATTTCAGAAATAAGACAAAAAACAAAAGTAGATATTATAACTCTCATAGAACTTTTGAAATGGGGTTGGACATGACATATGCTGTGTTTAACTTTTATTACTTTTACTGTGTGTAACTTTTATGGTAAACAAGAGAGGACACTAGAAAAAAGGGGTGTCCGAAAACAAGATGTCAGGATGATATCCACCTAACCTTGGGATCTTACTGGACCAGAGTAGCAGAGGACAGAGCTGGAGGGGGCCTGTGCCAAGAGGCATGCTGAATTATGCAATATTTTATATTCCTTATTTAAAACCTTAGTTGTTGGTAATTTCAGGCCCTTATTGACTATGTCTAACATTGATTGATTCTAGCTAGAATAATAAGGGAATATGCATAAAAAAGTAAACCTTTTTAACTGACCTGCCATCACTAGATTCACTCTCCTCACTGCGTTCTGAAGTTAACACGGACTTTGCCCTCTTAGTAATGCTTGTGTTTTTTGATATGGAGCTTATATTTGATGGGACTGGGGACGGTGTACTTCTGACAGATGCCGGGTTCGAAGTAGACTGGCCAGATGGAGCTGGGTTGCCAGTTGAAGAAGTGCTGTCCTTAGGAGCAGAAGAACTGCTGCCATTCTGAGGAGCTTCACTTGTGCCATTGGAATTAGAGGGGTTGCTGTTATCGTCCATAGTTTTTCGTGACCTCTGTGGTCTATTTTGAGACTGTAACTTTATGCCTTCTGTAATAGAATTCACTAAGGATGCCTGTGAGTGAGACATGTTCAGTTTAGCCAACACGCGCTCCTGATGGGCCTCATACTCGTCTCGGCTCGGATATATCTTCGATATTAGCAAGTCAAAGTTCGGATCAGGTCTGAGAGATCTTTTGGAGACCAACTTCTTTCGGCAAGTCGGGCATTCTTTGTTGCCAGAGCGTAAAGCAGTTATAATACAGTCCGAGCAGAACCTATGGAGGCATTCCTTCGTCGTCATCGTCTTTTTGAGCATATCCAAACAAATTGGACACATCAATTCGCTGTGCAGACTTCGCGGGGACACCGCGATTTCGGTGGCATCTGTTATCACCTCTTGCGGCGTCCGGTGCAGCTCGTAAAGGGATAATTCCCATGTTTTGTTTTGTGAGGGCTCCGTTGAAGACATTTTTAACACAATTCTATTATGTTTATACCATCTACAAAACACAAACTGCAATCTATTTTGACATGACACTTCCTATCGAGCCGCCGCCGCCATATTGATAAAAAAGTTTTTAATGGACGCCACCTTCAAAGCAAAGGCAACGGCAGATACTTTATTCAGCCAACTTTACAAAAATGATTAATGTTGTAAGAAATCAGTTCGATGATTCCAAATACTAAATCGAAGTTAACTTTTGAATTTCTATACTCGATTTGTATATATACTGTATTTTGATGTTGCGATTAAAGTACCTTTACTTTTAATTTACTTTTAAGGAAAAAGGGGACAATCGTCAGCAGACAGGATCCAGGGGATAGAGAAGTCCGAATCGTCAGTTTCTACCGTGAGTGTCTCATCAGAATCGATGGTAGTTAGCAATGCCCTGGCTGGCAATAATACGCTTCAACTCTTCGAAAGCCGCGACTTGTTGAGCGCTCAATCTCATCGGGTAGTTTTCTACTTGTATTAGTAGCTGTATTTTATTTGAAAAATTTGTACCCATTTGGAGTAATGAGAAAATAATTGAGGTTTAAGCGTCTGTTCAAATATGCATAGCAATATATGACTTTAAATGACATTTTGCTCTTTTAAACAGGGGTAGCGTTAGAAATATTAACTTATTATATTAAAAACAAACCAGGATAAAACACGTGTCTGCATTTAGTAATTGCCTATAAAATTACTGGCACTAAAATCTGATTGGTCTGGATTTTATAGTCACGAGCAGAATTTGTACGGACCTCTCGGTGCGTGAGTCCAACTCGCTCTTGACCGGTTTCTATTTAGATGATCGTTTCGAGTTCACTACAATAAGGAAAGTAAAAATGTTAATCGGAACAATACCAAATACCACGCGGACATAGGTAGTCGCCGGCATGAGTTATCATTATCACTAGGGGGAAGGGGGGCACATTGATGCACAAAAATTCAAAACCCAGTTTGACGGGCTTAAAGCGTCATAATTCAATAATTTTTTGACGTATGGATAGCTCAATTATTCAGTTAAAATTTTTGGTATGAAATACCCGCTAAAAGTTATCAGTAATAAAGTTATTTTGGATTTAATGAAAAAACGGTTTTGCATCATTCTGCCCCACCCACGGGGCACTTTGATACATAGGGTGGGGCAGTTTGATGCTTAGTTGAAAACCAGGAGAACTATAAGATATTCCACCATCTTTACTGCTTTATTGCTTAAAATGAACAAATAAAAAACATATGATTGAATGACATCACAAATCTACTTTATTTTACGCAGATACATTATTTTTAGTCAGTCTCTCAAGTTTGAAAAAATAACAATGAAAAAAGCACAATTAGTCATCTTATTATTAGCTCCTGTAACTTTCTTTTAGGTACTATCTAATCAGTCAAATAATGAGCAAACAGACTTAAAAATTGCACAAGGTTCACAAAAACAATAACATAACTTGATAGAACCTCCTATCAAAATAAACATGTCTAATCAAAAACATCACGAATGTATAGACTTTCACAAATTTAACAAGGTAATTATAATAATAATAATATCTTGGGACAATTTACACCAATTGACCTAGCCCCAAACTAAGGAAAGCTTGTAATATGGGCACTAGACAACGGATAAACATACTTATATAGATAAATACATATTAAACATCCAAGACTCGAGAACAAACATTCGTATTTTTCATACAAATATCTGCCCCAACCGGGGATCGAACCCGAAGTAGTTATAAAATCACCAACATTAAAAAATAACACTATCTTGTCTTATACCAACCCAACCCCTTATATGACCCATACATGTTCGATGACGGTGCACTAGCAGCATCTGATGATGGTAATTCAGCGTGCGATGAAGACGATTCTGTTTTTGCCATCTCCACAGACGGTGCTGCTGCTGGTTTTTCTAACAAAAAAAAAGAAAACGTTGAATTTTTAATGACGGGGCACTTTCATACACAGACGGGGCAGAATAATACACTGAAGGGGCAGATTGATACGTATCAATGTGCCCTGCACCTTACTGAATCAATGTGCCCCAGCAGACGTTTTTTACAAACAATTAATTTATTAATTTACTATTGAATATTTTACTTAAAACATTATTCAAAATCACATTAGTATATAATCACTTACCTTTGGTAAAATAAATCCATAAAAACTGCTAATAACTTGACTGTAATACACGTTCACATATCGCGTAAAATTTTAGTCAGTGGCAGCACAAACACATTTACACCTGTCGAAGCCGAGCGGAAAACTGGCAGCAAGCGCCGTCACAACTGCCATTATAATGCTTGTCCTAGAGCGTTCTAGTGATGTACTGGTGTTCGTATGTTTATCCGTTTTGAAATAACTACGAGTAAAGTATCAATGTGCCCCGTGTATCAAAGTGCCCCCCCTCCCATAGTATAAAATAAAGTCGCTTTCTCTGTCCCTATGTCCCATGCCCCTATGTATGCTTATATCTTCAAAACTACACAACGGATTTCGATGCGTTTTTATTTAATAGATACAGTGATTCAAGAGGAAGGTTTTTATGTATAGTAATTCTACGCAGACGAAGTCGCGGGCAGAAGCTAGTTTAATATAAAATCCCTTGGGATGAGTGGCGCTTCTGACGATCTGACGCCACACCACATATTCAAATAAATTGACCATCGTCACTATTAGTTGAAATTTGGTGTATAGATAGTTTCAGTCCCAGGACATAGGATAGTTTTTTTTCCACGAGGATAGCCTAAGCGAATTCTGCGCGGCATAGCTAGTTTTAAATAAATGGCGCGCAACTCTGCCGGTAGTGCTTGGTATAAATAAACAAGACAAGTAATAAAGTTTTCAACATAGTTTATTATATAGCCGTTCTAAAGATCTGGTTATTCACTTATTATTATTAGAGTATTTACCTACGACACTTAGAAACGCAATGTGCAGCGGCAAGCGGAAATCAAATACATTCGTGTTTTTACTGCATACGCATCCTACATTTTGCGGACTTGCAAATAACACCCATTAGGTTTCTTTGCCAACATTAAAAACGATGTAATGATATGCGGTGAGTTATTTAATAGTGACTAACAAGGGTACCTGTTTTAAATCACTTCACGTGGCATTTCCCGACTAAAAACTAGTGTTTTTAACTGCGGCGTTTAGAGGCTCCGTTGGTGATGCTGGGTAGTTAATAAACATATTTGCTGAGATAAATTAAAAACATGGAGGAATGAGAAGTACTCGTACCTGTGTAACCGTAGCCCAGGTCTTATACTCCGAAATATCCAACGTGTCGTGCTCTCCCGCTCACATTAGGTACAGTATTTATTAGAAAAATGAGAGAGACGGTATAACATGCACTTCGAACTTGACACGAGTGCGAGCGGAGCGTCATTAATTCTTAGCACCTTGTCTTATCACTTGTAGCCAACATTGGGGGCGGCAGACGTAAGCTTGCCTTCGGAATCCAAAAGCTTATTGGTTACTTACTTGACATGAAATGTATATTTCATAATTTTGTTTTATATATAATTTTTTTCCTGCGACATTGGAGACATCTCCAATTAGTTTATTTGACGGTGGAGGCGTTTTACACCTCCACTGAACTTACTATTATTATTTTTTTTTTGTTTTTTATTTTTTTTTTGACCAGTAGAGACTTTATACATCTCTACTATTTATAGATTAATATAATTTAAGGCTCGGGGACCTTATACATCCCTTATATAAATGTATTTAATGTAAGTAGAATTTAAGTATTCTTACTGTATTTTTATTTGAAAAAATGACTTTCTGCCAAGTTTCTTGCGGCGCATTCTTCTTGGCAATGATGGTCTTTCCGAATGTGCTGGTAGTTTCAAAAAGACATGTAAAAGAGCCCTTGGCGGCCAATTTGCAAAATAAATTTTCTTATTCTTATTCTTATTCTTGTATTCTTAGCGAGCAGGTACTGTCAACCTTTATTATAATCGCATGGGTATAGAATTAATCGCTAAATCATTCAGTTGCATACATTTTGCTACTCCTAATTCGAGTATATCTAACACTAAAAGACACAAAACACTAAAGATTTTCCAGCAACACGTCCTGTTTTTTTCAGTAGATAGATCTGATAGATAAATAAATAACATGTGGTAGAACAGAAATTGAAAGTAATTAATTAATTTCCAATTTATTTCCCCGCGTTCACGGCATATGCTTGGTTTGGCAGTTGCTGGACCGGCACTAAGTACGTATTTGTGTTAACCAAATTATTATTTGGGTTAGAAGCCTGGTTGCCAACTGGCACTACCGCATATACGTTTCCCTGGTTCTGGCTCTGTATCGGTCCTGGATTCGCTTGAACAAGATTAACTGGGTTGTTGGCATTTGACCCTAACAAAATTGGCTGTCCACTTTGCGGTTGCTGGACTAATATGGCTTGCTGGTTTGGCAACGACGCCTGATTCAACAATATCTGACCTGGTTGCGTCGAAATAATTGGTTGCTGACTTAGCAGAATCGGTTGCTGACTGGGTGGCTGGAAAGCTTGGATTTGTTGATTTGGTATAAACGGCTGTCGGTTGACTAGTATTGGCTGTTGATTGATTTGCGGCGGTTGCCCCCCGAGGATTTGTTGACTGGGGTATATTTGTTGAGGATTAGCAAGGCCTTGTTGAGTTAGTAAAATAGGCTGACTTTGAGGTTGCTGCAACTGATATGTTTGCTGCATTTGACCTGGCTGTTGAACAATTTGATATGGTTGCTGACCAGGCTGTTGAAATTGATAAGGCTGCTGTATCTGACCAGGCAGCTGATTAATCTGATATAATTGCTGATTCTGGCCCGGTTGTTGGTTTATCTGGTAAAGTGGCTGGGTCTGGCTAGGTTGCTGGCTCATCAGATACGGTTGTTGAATCTGGTTAGGTTGCGGATACGGCTGCTGAATTTGACTTGGCTTGTTTTCTTGAAACTGCTGCCCTTGGTGAAGCTGATGGACTGAATCATGGTTCTCATGAGGCTGGTGCTCATAAACTGGAGCTGGAGTGTTGAAGATTGCTTCGAGTTCTTTTTTTATGTCGTAATCTTTGTTTTGTGCTTGAGGGTTTAATGGATCTTGTACAGGTTCATTAGGTTGGTTTGCTTTATCGTTGAGGCTGCTTATGGCGTTGGATGATACGAAAACTGGCACATATTTTGGGCCTGCCGGTGGTATTCCGTAGACGCTGACTGATAGAACAGCGACCCATATCTGTGAAATGAAATAACAAATTAATTTGATAAAAAATAAAATAAATTACGGTAAACATTTGCATTCTTGCTCTGCCATTCTTAACGACACACTGACTCACCACACCAAAACTAAACTTTTTTTTTTTTATTAAAAAACGCATCTGCTTTTTCTGACCGTTCAAAACATTGATTCCACATTGCTTCCATGCTGGTCTGGGAGTAAATAAAAAACATAGAATGTACCAGTTGCTTCTCTTCCCGCGCAGATGGTAAAAGCCTAACGAGGGAATGGGCATAGGAATCATGTTATAGGCGATGCGGCTAGCAACCCATCACTATTTTGTTTCCGCTTTCCACCTGTATACCCACAAACATGCAATGCAAATCGTAAGGAATAAAGACGTGATTTGTGTGTCAAAATATTGTACTTATTTATTATCTACTTAAATATTTTTAGTACGCACCACTAATCGAAGGTCCATATTGTGTCGTCAGTCCAGTGCAAGTGAATCTAACACTACTTAGTATACTTCGTTTTATACTAGCCATTAACTGTCTATTAATAAGTATTAATGTTGTTTTAAGTTTCGTAATGATGAGCTGCGGTCTTAGTAACGGTACCAAAAGATCCCCAGCTGATTCATTCATTCATTAATATCTTGTTAGTAATGAGCGTTTTCCAAAAGAAAAGTCTACATGAACATTTTTTCCAGAATTTAACTATTTTGGGTTTTTCTTACCCAGAATCGTTTACCCTATCGATTTTCATACAAGTAAAAAATGTATCCTAAAATTTCCATTTCAGTTCGTCACTTTTTTGAATAGGTATAGCTATGGATGAAACGTGACGAAGAGGAAAAAAATCCATACCTACTAAAATCTGGGACACATTTCATCTGGGTCATATTTCAAACTTCAAGTAAGAACAAAAAATGTATTTTCGCGTAAAAATCCATAATTATCCTTTATAAGAACAGCTAGAGGTTGCCTGCGTACTTAATTGCGTGTATGCATATTAGAGCAGTACTTAAGCGAGAGAAAGACACGCCGCAGCAGCTTTCTTGCTGGCCGAAGCACTTCCTTGTACTTAATCTCGGTCGCAATTTGTCTAATTAGACCAACCTCCATAGTTAAATTGTCCTTTCACGTGATTATTCTAAAGCTGGGTACTCATCAGGTAACCGTATCTCCCGCACGTTACACTCACCAAAAACCCTAATGTGGACATGGCGTCCGCTCGCGGCAGAACGTGTCCTCACTAGGGTTCTTGGTTGCTGTAATTTACAACGGTTACAGCTCGCAGATGAGATGACTATAGTTGAGAAACTTAAGTAAATGACCTGTTGCATGTGTGAGTGACGTGCGCGAATAGACAAATTGACGTTCCAATTATTAGAAAAATGACTTAAGTCTTCTTCTTCTAATATGGCCCCAACGATCGATGCGATGATTTCGCCCATGTCAAAGTAATTCAAAAATCTTGTGACAAAAATGTCGGCAACGTTGTACGGTAGAACACGGTCAAAAGAGCCCTGTAGGGCTCTTAGCCAATGGTCAATGACATCCTTCAGAGATCGCCAGGAGATCATTAGCCGATGCCCAGGGTGCATGGGACCAAGCACTGTTCTTCCGCTCGGACGGATCTAAAAACGAACCGCAGCTCTTGACCACACGCGGAGGTAGCGCGACTCGCACCCCAATGACTTAAGTCTCATATCAATTCTGTATACATACATAAGTTTTTCACCTATACCATGTATTTCTTCCATGTGCTGGTCTGGGAGTAAAGAAAAAATATAGAATTTACCAGTTGCTTCTCTTCCCGCGCAGATGCTAAAAGCCCATCGTGGGAATGGGCGAAAGTCTTAGGAATCATGACAATGTGATAGGCGATGCGGCTAGCAACTCGTTAACATTTTGATTTCCCTTTCCAGCTATACGCTCTTAATCATGCTAAACGTGGCCTTAAGGTTTTGTTACTTTGGGTTCTGTCTACACCGTAAGGGATAAAGACGTGATATATGTATGTATGTATGTTTACCTATACCCGGCTTAAAACACAGGGTTTCCCTCGTAAAATCTTACAATCCCCACACCTTTGTAATTAGAATGGCGTAAAGTTTTATCTTAACAGGAGAAAGCGTTGTAGCCGACTCATTCTTAAACTTTAGTGTGCATATTGTGCTAATAACATAGTAAAGTTGTTAATACTATCCACCGGGCCTGGTACTAAGTAAATATGAACTCGTCATTATGTTTAAGTCGGTATCATAAGTTTTAATGATTATTAGACACGACTGCAATTTCCTTCCACGTTACGGCGTTTGATGGGAGATTGCAGTGATTCATTTCAGCAGTAAGTATCGATTACGCTTCTTATTGCTTAATAATAATAAAGGGTGAATTAGGGGATATACCTACATAGTTGCGACTATTTAATTTTTAACCGACTTCAAAAAAGGAGGAGGTTCTCAATTCGTCTGTATTTTTTTAAAATATTATATGGTACCAAAAGCCTCTTCATCCCTAGGCCCCATGAATGCCTTTCAAATGACCGGGTCCCCATGGGCCCGTGATCGGTAACCCGTACCAACAATAACAATAATAATAAAGTTTTATTTGCAGGTGTGGCACCCATAGTTAAAAAAAAAAATACAAAAGTTAGTTGACAGTTAGAGTTCTTAAATAGAGGCTGGGACCCGATTTTTGAAAGCACATCACCCGAAAATACCACTCGAATGTGGTATAAATCAGCTTATATGTTTTAACTAGTTCACAAGATTAATGAGTGTTCAAATTAAAATGCACTTATCTATTCCTTGCGAGAGATGTTCTTTATTAGACCGACTGACAATGACACTAAATTGACACGAAGTTATAAAAATCTATTAAAAGTAAATCTGATATGAAACCTCAACAGAGAGCTCTGTGATTTCTCCACTTTCGAGTGGTATTTTCACACATGTGCTTTCAAAAATCGAGCCCCAGGACCGTAAAGAATAAAAATAAATGGTGGCTTACTTTGTAATTTTCATTATGCACCTACTTCTTATGATATTACTATTCGCATGACTATAACGCCTGATTCAATAAGATATTACTATTATTATCTATATGTAGGTGAAAAGAGGAATCAAAATAGTGATGGGTTGTTTCCACAACATGATTCCTAAGATTTTCGCCCATTACCTCGATGGGCTTGTATCAGTTACGCAGGAAGAGACTGCAACTGCAACTGGTACATCCTATGTTTTTTCTTTGCTTCCAGAGTGAACACTACGACGAACACAATCCCAAAATGAACACGATGGCGATTGCAAGCGAGTTAGGTAAGCCTACTGCATGGAAGATTATATATATGTTAAGTGTACCTATTAAAAATACATGTGAGACCAATAGATTGCTATCTTATCCGATTTCTTTTAAGACAGACTCGCTTTCGAATTTAAATATCGCTATCACTATAAGGACTGGGAAAGGTTGCACTCTGACAAATTATATCAAACTGTCACCATAAGAAAGTTAGTGTAACGACTAATGACTAATTAGTGAGATTTCATTTGTCGTTTGAAGTGTCAAAAATGTCAAGATGCGATTCGGCTGTCACACATACGGAGTATACTATCCGTGAGTCGATTTTAAATGATTCAATTAGTGGATGATTAGATCGAGAATAGTTGTTTTGTTCTGATTTTTTGCAATAGTTGCGACGTGAGAGGCGACTTTTTAATTAATGTAATGTGACAGACAAGCTTTCGATGTATGTTTATTTTTTAGATTGAAGTTTTGTTGAAGAATTTTCCTTCAAAAATATACATACATACACACATAAATCAATAAATCACGTCTTTGTCCCTTACGGGGTAGACAGAGCCTAAGGTGACGAGACCTAAAGACCACGTTTAGCATGATTGTGGGCGTATGGATGGAAAGGGGAATCAAAATAGTGATGGGTTGCTACATCGCCTATATAACATGATCCCTAAAATTTTCACCCAATCCCTCGATGGGTTTATACCATCTGCGCGGGAAGAGAAGCAGCTGGTACATTCTATGTTTTTTCTTTGCTCCCAGACCAGCATGGAAGATAAAAATAATTCAAAAATATGAGAGTTTTAAATGTGGTACCTTCATTAGTTCTCTTTATGTTTGTGGTTTTGTGTACAATATGTTATTGACATTATGATTATCTTATCAACTGGGAAACGTCCATCGCTAGACATAGGCGAAGGCCTATTGGCCTTTGGTGAAGCCCAAGGATCTCCACTATGATCGGTTTCGCGTTTCCTTCCCGTGAACTCTACCAGTAGGCTTATTGTCTTACTCGCTCGCAAATCTCGCAATCGCCATCTTGTTCATTTTGACATTTCTTGTATGAATGTGACAGCTAACTGATTCCGATGCCAATTGTCAGCCCATACGTGAACTGCCGAAATCAAAATGAACACGATGGCGATTGCGAGCGAGTTAGATAATAAGCCTACTGGTCCGTCCTTGCGGGAGACCTCCTTCCCCTTTCAGTAATGTTGTTTTATATGAACTATATTTTATACACTATTTGGGAGTGTGTCAATGACACACTCAGCTACATATGCGGGTTAATTATTTAAGATTAAAGCTTCCGTTTGGCTCTCACTTCCAAAGTAAAGATAACTTAATTATAAAGTACCTACGTAATAAGACCAGAAAGACATTTAATAAGCACTATCACAATTTTTTTCTCTAGGTACAGTTAGCAAAGGAGAAATTACACGTATTTTCCATATATTTTCCATTCGGGAATTTCTAATTAGGTAGGTACCTAACTTCTTATTTACATTTCAACAAACGATTAATTGCGCGGTATACCTATTTGCACGCAAAAGAGAAAGACTTACTACTCTTGTTCCACATTGTGCTATGGCGCTTTTTTTTAAATTAGAGATTACAGTTTCCACACTAGGGTTCATGGTTACAGGAAAAAGTTTCAGTTACAGCTCGCAGATGAGTACCTGGCTTTAGAAGAAAAAGTTGAATTAAAAACCCAAACAAAGTCCGGAAATATCTGGACGTATTTGCCTACTCTGTCCCTCTCCCTCTCAAATTAATGACTAGGTATTAGTGTGATGGGAACGGCACGAACCGAACTTCGAAAATCGAATAAGAGTAAAGGCCTGTGATAACCCTAGCTGGGACGAGCAGTGGGTCAAGTCTTTTCGCGGTATCAAGCTGAACCGCTATGCTGTACTAACATCAGGGCGTAATACTTAGGGAGCGATAAGGGCGCGCGTCCAACGACTACTGGTATTAAATATTTATTTGCTTACCTTTACAGCAGGGGTCAGCAACTAGTTTTAGATGGGGTCCGGATACAGTGGAATTTTTTTAACGAGATCCAGAAAAAAACTAGTATACCTTATCTACGTATTAAATTGATACATTACAATATTTTTGCGGTCCGAGGTTCGACCTTTCACGGTTCGCAAAATGACCGCAGTCCGTTTGATGTCGACCGTTGCTTTACAGCATTAAATGAAAATTAAAAATGAAGAAATGAGAATGAAAAATCTTTTTCTCAAACATGCTCGGAAATGTATGCGTTAATGTCCCGATATGAGGACATGAAGTTTCTCGTTTATGGCTCCCTACATTACTTCTTGGATTAGGCCACAAAAGTTAGTATGAAAATCCATTTTTGTCCGCTGCTCTAATTTTTTAAATTTCTATACTAAAATTAAATTGGCAAAGGAAAAAATTACATACAGCCAACCACCACCACAATCTGTACATAAGCATAATTGCGACATAAAAAAAAAATCTATGGTACTATATTTATGTGCGGTTAAACATGGTGCTCAAATAGCTGGATCAAATTAGTACATTTAAAAAATAAAAAAGGTGGCAAATCGAAAATCTTTTTTAATTTTAATATTTCCTCACATTGTTTGAGAAAAGCACTATACAAGCTTTGGCCGGAACAGGGATTGCAGGACTCGTTCTATCTGGCCTCGTCTTCGACTCGGCCATCTACCCCAAACTCGTCCAGCAATCCCTTACTTCACGGCCTCTGCAGTAATGTACTATATCTCAAACATGCTCGGAAATGTATGCGTTAATGTCCCGATATGAGGACATGAAGTTTCTCGTTTATGGCTCCCTACATTACTTCTTGGCTTAGGCCACAAAAGTTAGTATGAAAATCCATTTTTGTCCGCTGCTCTAATTTTTTAAATTTCTATACTAAAATTAAATTGGCAAAGGAAAAAATTACATACAGCCAACCACCACCACAATCTGTACCTAAGCATAATTGCGACATAAAAAAAATCTATGGTACTATATTTATGTGCGGTTAAACATGGTGCTCAAATAGCTGGATCAAATTAGTACATTTAAAAAATAAAAAAGGTGGCAAATCGAAAATCTTTTTTTCTGCTTATGCGTATTTCGTAGTGATTGTTATTATAATTTAACAGAAATAAAAATGACTTCTAGTGATGAAAGTGACGGGGAACTTATGAACTGTACTCCGCCTCATTTAAAAGAGGAGGCAAATTTAGCTATGCAAAATATGCTACCGGAAAAAAGTAAAGAGATTTACATGAAAACATACGATGCTTTCATGAACTGGCGAAAAGAAACCCGGACAACCTCCTTTTCAGAAACTATGATTTACTTGATTGTCTAGTAGTTATTTTAATTTTAATATTTCCTCACATTGTTTGAGAAAAGCACTATACAAGCTTTGGCCGGAACAGGGATTGCAGGACTCGTTCTATCTGGCCTCGTCTTCGACTCGGCCACCTACCCCAAACTCGTCCAGCAATCCCTTACTTCACGGCCTCTGCAGTAATGTACTATAATTTATTTCTCGTATAAGACCCAGTTAAATGGATTTGCTTAAAAAAAAAAATTGTATCGAAATGACAGAAAGTCAGTTTTTTAAAGGTTTCGTTCCACTTGTTAAAGAAGTTTATTAACTGTGCTATGATGCAGCGGAAACGTAAAGATAAAGGCCCGTTCTACTTAATAAAAATAAAATTTAACCGTTGCAATGAAATAAAAGTGAAGATTGAGCCTAAAATACCGCCTATCAGAAACAGGTCTTCAAAAATCACACTTTCTTTGATGCCACGGAGTTTGAATTTAAATTGCTGATTCAAGGTCAACGATGGTTATATTTAAAAGCATAAACAAACGCAAAAATTGCTAATCGCCAAAATTTGCGCGAAGAAAACGCACGACGTACGACTCAGGCGTAAAAGAGGCCAAATTTCACTATCTAGATGATGTAAAAGGGGGAAAAAGTGTTTAGAAAAGTAAAAACTATCAGCTAGGCCAAATTTTCAACTTACCTAAAGGATCAGGAGGGGTACTTATTATAATACCTAAAATTAAAAAACCTAACGTAAAGTAACCTACGTTCAAAAACCCTAAAATCTAAATTCAATGGCTGTCATTTTTGACACTTCTAGTTTGGATCTGACAGCGATCGATCCAACTTTGGTTCGGAATTGAATCGCATTAAGACGTCATGTAAGGTAACATTGATCCATTTACCAGTTTGCTGTCCTAAGAAGAATATATACATAACATTTTGGTTTAATGGACAAACAGCCTAACCAATTCTGAAAGAAGCCATTACACGGCCGGGGCATTACGATTCGCGATTTGCGAACCCAGTTATGCGCGGGTTCTAATCATACTAAATCATTTATTTGTCTCTCCAGCGGAGTAAACAGGGTTTATTTACCGGTTGATATAAGTCCGACCTGAAAGTACCTACTCGGGCCCGAGTTTTGAAAGCACAAAACGTCGTGTTAGAAGCAAAACCAACTAACTAGCTCAAAAGTTATATAATAAAGTACCTACCTAATGTCAAAAGCAATAATATCAACTTTAATAGAATAAACTTTTTGTGATAGTTAGTTGGTTTTGCTTCTAACACGGCGAAAATACCACTCGAAAATGGTGAAAATTTGTTCTGAATTTAAAATACGAGTAGCTTAGAAGATACTTACGGCTCTCATAAATCTTGTGAACTGGTCAAAACTTTGTTTAGAGCCATAGTTTTGGAGATCTAAGCTGATTTATATCACTTTCGAGTGATGCGTTTTCAAAAATCGGGCCCCTGGCCGGCCTGGCCCCTATTTCTATCTCGACAGTAAAATTGTCGGTGACAAGTGACAGTTCGGATTGCAAACCGTGGTCAATATGAAGCCAACCGGCGAAACTTGTCGAGTTTATGTCATGTAAACTGAGACTGATTTGGCTCGCAATTTTAAACTAGAAACTTCTTAATTAAGATACTTCTAATTCTAATATGCGAAACTAGTTGTTTTCTAGAAATTTGTTTACAACATTTGAGAATATTTCCGATTTTTACAAGCTTTATTTTGTTTCACTGCACTGGTCCCGCTGCCGGTAATCAAATCTTGCAAATAAATTTAGAAACGTCCATTACTCGCATTGAATTGAAAGTTTTGCATAAGTACTTATACATATAAGTCCGGTGACAATAAAGTAAAATTCTGGTGAACCAGCCAGGACCGTCCCTGCAGAAGGGGACGGTTTGTCCGATTGATTTAAAAAGCTTCAGTCACCAAGAAAACTTTGTATCTACCTATTAAAAATGTAATTTTTACGTTAGTATTTGAGAACATGGCTAGATTGGTACGAAGAACACTTGTGCTATTTTAATGTAGGTACATCGCACTCTGCACTATTCGTACGTATTATTGTATATGATACTTACCTAACGCTGCACCTGGCGAAGCATTAGGCATACCTAACTCTATTTTATAGAGCTCGTATGCAAAACGCTTATAAATGAAGTTAATTAGGCAAATGGCTCCGGGAAAGTATCAGTCGCTTATACTCTACGTGATGTCCGTCATACTTTCCACCCCGATACTAAGCTTGTCTAAAACGACGTATGTGCGGTGAAATTTGAACTATAAACGACGTTTTTGAGATAGCCGATTACCACAACTATGCGATGCATGAGAGTAACTAGCTAATGGCGCTTCTTCACTATCAGTTTCAAGTATCAAATAGCCTACCGCACCTCACCGCCCAAACGCAATTTTTGACACATGATACTTGAAGTCACCTTGAAGTGGTAGTGTGGGAGCGCGGTATGCACGCAGCTCTGGCGAAAATGGGCTCTACGGAACAAGCCAGAATACGTGCGAGGGTTGTATGCGAGAGGTGTGAGCGAAGGGTTTGAGAAGAGTGTGTGCGAGGTGTGTGGCGCACAATGGGAGCATGGTATGCGTGTGCTGTCTCTTCTTCCGTTCTCGCCATCTCGCATGACCCCCTCCGAAAAGAGTCCGCTTCGCATCCTCAAACCGCTTATCTATGTAGTTTTACAGCTTTGCTATGCATCCTCGCCCCGCTCCACTTTTACGCACAGCTCTGGTGGATATGTAGCCTAACGATTCTGACTTCTGAACATTGTATAGGTAAGTACCTACACAAAAAAAACTCACGTTTAAAACTCGAGCGATCTTTCGGAACAGTTTGTAGTCCTTCCTCTTGGAGCGCTCGCCCCGGCCGCTGCGAAACGAACGTAAATATATAAGTACCTACTTCCAGTGTTGTGCTCCTCGGAACCATCGGAATACCAGTCCAATTTTTCTGTCTAATCTTACCTGTCAGGGTCTCAGTATTTTTCCGGAAAATTTCGGAGATGTAAGCATATATATGGTAGTGGAGGTTTGGTGTTCCGGTCAGGATCGTCTCCGTAAATTGAGCTCTTCAAAGGTTGGTCTGATTGACTAGAAATTTGCTACACATTATGTAGGACGGATGACAATGCAAGAAAAGCCAAGAAACTTTTATGACGGGAAAATTAAAAGTTCTCACGGGCGGTAATAAACATATAGAAGCAATATCTAGTACAATATAACTGCCTACTGGCGCGCGGCGCACCTAGTGCAGTGTTACATTCGCGTACCTAGTAAGTACCTACTAATTATTATAGTAAAGGCTGCAATTTGCTCACCCCGCATAATTCGACAATCATAATAAACCTATACGAACTTGCTCTTAATAGTGTTCGAAATGACTACCTTTTCCTTGATGGCGACGGACGGGATTACCCACTCCTTTGCCTTCTTATCCAATAGAACGAAACTTATGGTCTATCACGGCTTATAGAATCTGTATTTCTCATTAAAAACAATAAGTTAATAACTCTTGCCTAAAGAGCGCTGGCCGCTTCTCGAGGCACGCCGCGCTGAACGACATCATCCGCCGGTCACTTGCCTCTGCTAATGTCCCTTGTTGGAACCAACGGGCATCGCTAGGGAAGACGGCAAGAGACCGGACGGTATGTCTATGATTCCGTGGAGTGTGGGACGTGTGCTGGTGTGGGATGCAACGTACTTAGACACACTAGCCTCGTTTGTTCCTTTCGGTGTTGAGACCCTTGGTCCGTGGGGTCCTAGCGCTATTAGCCTCTTCAAACATATTTCGAAGAGGCTAATAGACGCTACGTACGGGTGACCGCAGAGCTGGCGTATTAGTATCGCTGTCCAAAGGCGGAATGCTGCCAGCGTCTGTGGAACTATGCCACGGGGGGCCCTCCTTTTATAATTATTTTATTTTAAGATTAGTTTTAGTTTCATTTTTAATTCGTTTTTAATTTAATAGCTTACTTTTTATTTCTTATTTCCCTTGTATATGAAATAAATATAAGAAGTCACTTACATGAGAATTTAATATCTAAGGTGTATGAACGTATTTCAAAACCTCCGCTTTTATATATAATGTTGAAATAACAATTTATTTTATTTCTTTATAAATAGCGAAACGCTCTACAGTATCCATATAAGTATTTCTAACTCTATTACAGCTAATTAGAATTAACTTTTATTACATCTCCAACACAGTTCTGAAGATTTATGTGAAACGTATGCAAATGCCGATTATTAACATGGATATAGCGATATAAAAAACAGAAATCATAACAATTAATCTCAGCTACCACTAAGTGTTAGCTACAACATAAACAATTTTACAGTTATAATAATATGTTACGGAGTTTATTAAACTGCAGTTAATTATTTGTTAGATACGTTACCAGTAACGAGTAGTTAGTAAATCATGTGGTCTAATTTTAAGTTATAAGCTGTCGGTTTATATGACATTGTTTGAGGTATTTAAAGATACAAGTGTTTCTACGTCAAGCCTATTTCAGTCTAACGAAAAATTCTGGAAGTATCATTAGAATGCGCCAGACCGTGATGCAAACGAGTTAGAAGATGTCGACTCAGCGCCGCAATATAATGTGGCATACAATGCAACTTGCAGGAGTTTTCTCGCTAGGGTCCTGGGATGCAGGCTCTCTGTAAGGTTGGACTCAAAGGGTTAAGGTGCATTGGGGTAAATTCGAAAATGGGGGAGTTTCGAAAATCGTAGATACCTACTAAACGGGGAACAATTCCATATTCTGGCAACGCTTAGAACCCAAAGACATTGGAGCTTCTAGGTAAGCGTTGCTAGATTATGTAATTGTTCCCCATTTAGTGGATATCCACGAGTTTCGAATTCCCCCAACTTCGAATTTACCCCAATGCACTATAATACAGATTGTTGCGGAATTAAATTTTCATGCGCTCGATCTCAAAATTAGGCCCGCCATTTCATGTTGTTGTTTTTACATTTTCATAAGCTAGAAACTTTTCTATGAATATTATAGAAAGTGAGTAATGCCACATATTAAGTTTCGCGAGCGGAACCGTCTTTTACACGCTCTGTAATATTTTTAGATGTAGATAGTCTGATAGCCGTGTGTCCGTCATTATGACTTTATAATGAAGAGTTGCGCCGGAGTCGGAGAAATTGCTAATCAAATTGAATAGAAATTGAAATCGGACAATTTGCTAATCGCGATGGCGGTTACGGTAAAATGAGACCTAGTTTTAACTTAACAGCGTGATTGCTGGCTAAGTAAGTACATAGTCGTATGTGGTGATTGAACTGACTTCTCATTTATATGTTACTGAAGTCAAATTTAAAGGAGTTAGTACTTTACTATCGCTTTTCTTAACAAAACGTCTTCTCGCAAAACTGACTGTCAAGCAAAATTCTAACCTAAAGTAATCTCATAATTTCTTGTTCTAATATGCATAATTTTGTTGAGGCATTGTTGTAAAATCGCAGACAGAAGTAGGTACCCCATATATTTAGTAGAACATTTTTTTTACCTCCAACCAACCTTTACAATACAATACAAACACTCTATATTGAATACCACAAATCAGTACAGAACAATACAAAAACAAAGAACAAAGTAGACAATACGCGGTCTCATCGCTTAGTAGCGATCTCTACCAGACAACCAATAAGAGAAAGGAATAACTTGGAGACAAACCAACCATAATTGCAAAAACCCAAAAAAATCTTTTTTGAAAATAACATTCACGCTAATAAGCTTATACATGCGTATACAACGAAAATTTGGAATTATTACGTTCGGAATTTTTTTTTTAGCTCGAAAGTAGGTATAGTCGACAGTTATTTAAGATAAGTCGACAATTAATTGATAGCGACATTCGTGTCTGCAAATTAAAAAAAACTAGCCAGCAGCCATTGGTGCGCAGAAAAAATGCGCAATGCGCGCAAATCGCGCAATAGAAAAAAGAGCGGGAAAAGAAAGACAAACGTAACCAATATTAAGTGCGACCGTACGACGTTTGTGGTATACTCTTTTATTGTTATTTGTATATTTCTATTTATTGTATATTAATAAAATAAAACAACTTCTTGATACAATCATATGTGATCCTGCCTCCAGTAACCTCCGCCATGACACAAGCACAATGTTGCCAGACACACGCTACATTCCTATTTATTGGAACACCACAACGTTAGTGAAATTTGTCATAATACCTTTTTTTACTATTCTCATATTCGAAATGAAAAGTAGTGTTCAACTCGGGTGAAATTACCCATTTCTCTCCCTTCGTTCGTAATATCTCAGGTGAAATGGGTCAATTACAACCCTTGTTTATCAATCTACTAGCGACCCGCCCCGGCTTCGCACGGTATATTGTGCATGTACTATACATATAAACCTTCCTCTTGAATCACTCTATCTATTAAAAAAAACCGCATCAAAATCCGTTGTGTAGTTTTGAAGATATAAGACTACATCGGGACATGGGGACAGAAAAAGTGACTTTGTTTTATAATATGTAGTGATTATGGAATTGCCTGACATTAATTCCATCTGGGAAATCCATTAGACCAGTGGTACTCAACCTTTTTTTTATACGGGCCACAAACACGTTTTAGTCTAGTGTCGCGGGCCACAAGCAAAAATTATTTAGGGGTAGGTTGTAGAGGAGGTAACTCAAGGCGGGCCAATCACAAGGGCCGGGCGGGCCGCTTGTGGCCCACGGGCCGCAGGTTGAGTATAGCTGCATTAGACTGTGTCCTTACCCAAGAGACTCTTGAAACTTTTGGCACTTTAATGGAACTATAACATAAGTTTAGTTCCCTAATTGCCCCTCTTTGGTTCAAGTCTGGCTGGATAATCACACCTTGCATTGGTTCTTATTAAAACTTAATAGATCACAAGAAAGTGTTTAACACGATTTCCAGCTGTCAACAAGTTTATCTTACCCATTAATCCACCAGGTGTCACCTCTGTCAATTAACAGAGGCGGTTATTATGACGATAACATCTAATTTGATTTCCTCGCACTATGATGATTATATTGAATTGAAACCCGCCGTTTCTGACAACTTCTCTTGTACAGAAGTTTTCTCTGATTAATATAAATAATATTCCTTCTCCTTGACTTTCTCTAGACTTGAGACCATTGATAGGTATACTGGCTGTTTCTATACTTTGTGCGCGGATTAAAATTCAGCATCATTTTTCCAACAATTATCGTTATATTTCAACCAATTTATACACCTTAACAAATTACATAGGTACCTAAGCCTTCCTCGTCAATCACTCTGTCTATTGGTCAAACCCAAATGAAAATCCTTTCAGTAGTTTTGACTTTATCGCGAACATACGGACAGACGTTACGGTGGACTTTGTTTTATACTTGACAGTGGGTATAAATGTATGTACGTCAAAAACATCTGTACCTACACCTTTATGCCACTAACCATAAGGTGACACACATATTGCTCCGTTTTTACGAAACTCTACCTGTATTTGAAAATGTACCTACTTTCATCTTCCTGTGCAAATTATGTTGTTGAGCGTTCAATCGACGGAGACGTAAAAACTGTATTCCTGTTTCAGTTGTATCAATGATCTGGTAGAACAAGATATAATCTGTGCTAAGTACTGCTTGAAGCGCCGGGAAGCCGTAATAAGGAAAATTACGTCAGTTGGTCGACCGTCGATGTAGGCTTGTAAGAGTTGTAAGAGATGCTATTTACTAGGGTTAAAGTAGGACGTGACCCGTTATTTTGCTCGCCAGTATATTATAAATGCGAAAGTTTGGGAGTGTGGATGTGACGTTGTTTGTTACTCTTTCACGCCGGAACGGCTGAAATCACAACAGATTCTTTTTCATACTACAATTCACTTTAAATCGTCTTAAATATTTGTTAAAAACAGTCGTTAACTTTAAAATATTACTCAGCAATTTCGGGCGCCGTAATAAACTCCGCGAAATCGTAATTGCCCCGCGATTTTCTTCAGCCATAAAGTTCTCATTCTGAATGTATTCGATACAATATCGCAGATCGCAGACAGATGTAAATCAAAGATTATGTTTGTTTAATTACATCTTTCGAGCGTCGTTTTTTATTGCGTTTATTTGGAAGCCTAATTAACACCCACTGGCTGCAGAGAGATCGTTGCTGTGTTACTTTGACACTGCATCCTTATTAAAAATTTAAATGTCATATTATTTATGTCTTCCTTCCTCGGTTTTGCATTTGGAGATGTTTAAAGATATCGATGATTGTGCTTTCGATTGGCGCAAAGTATTTTGAACTCAATAGGCACAGTAATTGCAAAAACCATAATGCAACTGCAGCAATGTCCTTTACAACGTTTATAATTTGCGGTGGTGAAATTGAACAGTGTTCGACTTTGATATATGAGTGGCGCCTGCCATCTTTTTTATTTTATTTTATTTTATCTTTGCAATACTGAACGTATTTATTTGGTCAGAGCGTGAAACGTTTCTTAATTAGAGAGAGAGACAGAGAGAGAGAGAGAGCAACATTTATTTACACACATTTGATACACGTAGATATATGTATAATAGGAAGAAATACATTATTATCCGATATGGTGTGGTGAGGAAACTTCAAGTTTATTCCTTTTTGATTTTTGTACTTGTTTTGTGACTTGTCACAATGGCATTCTGAAACATTTTATTTTATTTATGTATTTAGTTTAACTTTATTTAAGTCATGATTAAGTAGAATATATAATAATTTCGTTTTGAAAAAAAATTATAATTCTGACATGTTATTTGCAAAATAAACTGTTGATTTTCATTTCGATTTCAGTTCCAGCGGAATATCGGGCTTATACTTAGATACTCCGAAATTCGATTCGCTCCGTTCCGCTCACACGGATGGTCATTGACTGGAGAGTGAAAGGAACGGTGTAATAAGAACTTCTAATATCAAATTTTGGGAGTAGCCCCCAGGGCTGAATCAGCAATGATGGAAGCACAAGCTGATTGGGCGCCTTTTCACGGCTGTCCCAAAAAAAATAATCTTTTATTGTATTCAATTATTACCTTTATACGTAACCTATTTGTATTTGTTTTATTTTCTCTTAATTGACCCGTCATGCTTGTTGAATAAACTTTTTCATCTATCAAATAATGCATCTATTGAAAGGGGATTTTTCACAACCGATGGCCAGATTAAATATTACTTTTTTATCTTTAAATTAAACAGCTCTACTGCAATTGGTTTGTTAAAATTCTCTCCTGGCAGATTTATTAACAATTTATAGGTAATTAATTTTTCTCAGTTATCTCGGCTGTACTCTTCGTTACGAGTGTATTTTTTATTTATTTATTTGTTCTTCATACTTCAGGCCTTATTGCTTTGGACTTTGAGTGTAAATATTAAGTATATGAACCGTTGCATATGGAACGATTAAAATAATGGCCAAGTGTACTAAGAAATGGCTTTATCACCCTATGGTTCACTCGTTCATTTGCGCGCCGTAAAACGCTGAGATGTATTTTCAATTACGCCTTTAATAACGTTTTCGTTAAGTAGGTAGGTAATTAAAGCAAGAAGGGTAATATTACTTCCTTTAACGTTATCTGTTTAATATTTTGTGTAACGTTTACTTCAACTGCTGCTGGGGCTTTACAACGACGTCTTAACTTAATGCGAGTCAATTCCGAAACAAAGTTGGAGATCGCTGTCAGACCTATACTGGAAGTGTCAAAAATGACAGTAAAGAAATCGGGATTGAATAGTAAGATGTCATTGTAAGGCTCCTGTACTTTCGCGATAACCTCGCATACTACGTTGTTAACATGTTTTATACGAGGACATAACGAACGTATCTTTAGAAGAAGTACTTTAACAAATACTTAATACACATTTTTTAATCAATAAAATCTTTTTGTATGCCTTTTGCTTTGAACTTGGCTGGACACGCTACCGCGTATCCAGACAGTAGTAAAGAAAATGACAGCTTATTTAATGAATTACCATAACATAGCAAAGTTAATAAAAACTCAAAGCCCCGCATTTCTCCTTCTCGGGGCAGCGTGCCCAGAATGCCCGCTTTACTCCCTCTTTTCTTCGTTCTTAGCTTTTTTCAAAAAAAGACCTTATCTGATGATCTGATGTCACGCGTCGCCGGAGACGCCAGCTAATTTGGCCGACATCTCGCAAACATACTTCTTGGTGTCGGCAGACTACGGCTCTAAAGTTTCGAACGCAAGTGCCAGAATATTGCACTTTTTCCGTTTGGACTACATTCTTAATATTAACATTCATTGACTTTCGGAATGACATTAAAACTAAGAGAAGTGTTTTAAAGACGCTACATAGGTATATAAAATTTTATTGATCTGTCAGTATTAAAGATGTCAAGTTTAAGATATGTTATGGTTTTCCATGTTTCATAACTTGTAGTTATCAAATATCATGCCTTAAAAAGTCGATGAAGATGTCGCTTATATTTATTTAAGTTTTTTATTAAAAAAACTGTGAATACTACATTAGGGTTTGTACTTATAAAGAAACGGTACCGACCCTAATAGGATCATTTTTTAAATTTAAAAAAAATGAATATTTTTGAAGTTTGTAAGTAAACAATATAAAATCAGGGCTCTGCTGCTAACACTGAGTGAAATTATATACCTAGCTATACACTTGTCGAATTTTTACAGAACCCTCGGTGCGCAAGTTGGACTCGTACCTACTTGGCCAGTTTTTTATCATGTGTCGTTAGGATTCTTACTAAATCCTGCGGACTACGAAGCACTGAGATGGCATACAATTTGAACTCTACAAATCTGAATAACATAAAATAACAAAGGTTGGTTCCGAAACAGACACGGAAAAAATGGCGGTAACTACAGATTTCCAATCAATCGTTAAAAATAGTAATGAAAGAATCATTCAATTTATTCATTGTACCACAAGCCAAAATAACTTTATCTTTATAGAAATTAAACGATATTCCTTTGAAAGATAAAGTTATTTTTGTGGTGTTTTTATGCATTTGTAAGTGTAAGAGCTGCCATAAAAAGTTTGCAGTTAACGATGAGGTTTAGTTCTATAATAGGCATTATAAAGCAGAAAACAACTACGGTATAAACTCTACGGTCTTGACATTTATGTATTTAAATTATGATGTAATTTTCTATTCAAAGCAGCAAATAACCGACCGGACGAGCACAAGGCCTAGTGGTTAGTGACCCCGAGTAAGAAGCTAGAGTTAAGGTTTTCAGGTGGACCCCTAGGGGTCCATGGAAGACTAGACGGGGTCCACGTTGGCGCGAAAAGAATGAGGAGTTTGGTAATGTAGTAGAAATGTAGCAGCAGGGGGTCTACCGAGAACAATAAAACTTTGAACGGGGATAAAAAATTAGGAACCTATGCATGAGCTAGAGGTTCTGGGGTTCGTATCCCGGCAGAAGCAGGCACTGATGATAAGAATGTTTGTTCCAAATCATGGAAATTACACATAGATTAGATTAGATTAGATTATTTATTCATTCAATAAAAATTAGGTACTACGGTCAAGTGCAAAAATAAGTATCGATACGAACTTTTTAAAAATATATGTCCCACGACCTTATTACGCCGGTGTAAGAATTTATGGTACTTATTTTTGAAACTTTGACTAGATACATATTATTACACTTGACTGTAGGTACATCATATTGTGCATTGTCACGTTAGAAGAATTTAGGTTGAAATCGTCAAGAACAAATAAAATAAAATAAAATAGTTACCTAATACAAATCAATTGAATATTACAAAAATGTCAAAATCAAAGACAATAAAAATAAAACAATTAGGTACAATTAAATTAATTCTCCGCTAGGGATCGTAAGTTACCCTCTTGTCACTCATGTTAAATGACGTCCGGCCTTTGCCAGTTGAGTTAATAATAATAATTAAGCACATATGTAAGTAGATACTTCATCCTGTTTTCTACGAGGCAAAAAGGATGCTCTCAGATACTAATAGTTAGATAATATGGGACTAGTTAACCCTTTAATCTTTGATAATATTTATCGATCTAGGTACCTACTCAAAGATAATTACCAATACTAAAATTAGATTCACAATCGCAGGTTCACATTTAAGGTCACCTGTGGCCAGCTCTTTTAGATTTTTTTTTGTGTCCGCCGACCAAGGTCTCATTGTCTCAAAAGCAAGTGCCGCAAACACATGGTAATTCGTTAGAGCAGAATATTTGTTACTCAAAGTCATCATATAAGTTTGTATATCATCTCAATATAAAATCCTATAACTTTTGATGAAATATTTCTCCAGTTTAATTTTCAAGATTCATTCAAGATTGTATCCTGTCATAGTTTCTTAGATATAAGTACCTAGAGTAGGTGTTCTTCTACTACCTTAAGTTCATCTAGTTTTCTACATGCATACATACCGTTACGCCTCTTTCCCACAGGGTTAGGCAGACACTACTTTGTTCCACTTGCTAAGATCCTGACACACCTCTTTCGCTTCATCCACATTCATCAAATTCGCTCGTCGGTTTCGGGTACTCTTGACCTGACCTTTTTTCAAAACGTCTCCATTTGGTCACGGATTACGGATCACTAGGCCTTCCCCTCCCAACGCACCCATTCACACTAACTGTGAGGTCGATAGGAGAGAGCGAGAGAATACAAACTTCGCATTTAGAACTTCGTTGATCCTGAGCGTGTTCGGCCAATCATTAAGGAACTCGTCTAAGTCCTTAACGCTATTTTATCACAGCAACGGAACCACATCTGGTTTCAAAAGATTTATGGGCGTCAATTCTAGAAATATCTAGTTCAGTTCCAGCATCAAGCTCGCGTACAGGTTATTACGTTCACTTAGAAATATTAGAAAAAGAGTTATCTAGTCTAGAATGTTCTAAATATACATAACTAGCGACCCGCCCCGGCTTCGCACGGTATATTATGCATGTATTATACATATAAACCTTCCTCTTGAATCACTCTACTTATTAAAAAAAACCGCATCAAAATCCGTTGTGTAGTTTTGAAGATATAAGCATACATAGGGACACAGGGACAGAGAAAGCGACTTTATTTTATACTATGTAGTGATGATGATATGTTAATGAATATGTCAAAAACTTAGGGAAATTAACTGGGAATGCAGTCTACTATGGTCAACAAGATCTCTCAAGATCTAACTGTTAAATAAGTGTTCATTTGTTTGTTCCGTGGGTTGTGGCAGAATACCAGTGTTTTGCTTTTACGAGCAATGTTGACCACTGAGCCATGGCCCTTTTGTGCTACTGTAGCGCACACAAACAAAGATAATGTTCTAGTTTTAAGTTTCTGCTTGATATGTTGATATTTTATGTAATCTTGATTGTGTGTGTTGGCAGTACCAAATAATCAGTGCAGTATCAAACTATCTCGACGCGGTATATACCTACAAGACTAAAAATCTGTAGGCTTATTATCTAACTCGCTCGCAATCGCCATCGTGTTCATTTTGACGATCTACGAGTAGGTACGTCCTTTCTTTACGGGGGCTCTTTTAATACACGTTGTAATCACACCCAATTAACTTAACGATATACGTACGTAAATTAACGCACTTTATCAGTGACCAATGATTTCCATTTGGAATTAAAACAGTTATTGATAGCATCAACACTTGAAAGATAAATTAAATAATAAGCTGTACCATTTGCGTTAACAAAGTAACCGATAACTTTACAAAGCTATATCGACTTTCCATTGAACTGAAATTTTAACTCTATGGCGCACCTACCTAAGATGATTTTTACTTCATCAGGCTGGTAAGATAGGAGTTTTTCAAAGTAATTAAGTGGATTTGTACGGGTTTCTAGACAACTCTCTAGGACTAAGTCTCAAGTGATATTAGTGGTTAATTATTTGATTCGATTTAGAGAGTATTAATAACGCTAACAAGGAGAAACTTATCTGGATTTTCGTGAATTGCCTTTCAAGGCTTAGGTGTTAAGGTTCAACATATCAATTAGGTAAAAATTACAGCTATACGCCCTTAATCATGCTAAACGTGGCCTTAAGGTTTTGTTACCTTAGGCTCTGTCTACCCCGTAAAGGATAAAGACGCGATATATGTATGTATGTATGTATGTAAAAATTACGAGTTTTTTTTTGTTAAATGTTTGTGGACTCGTTCACAATGTGATGAGATTAAATTAAAAGTATTATCACCACACACACACACAAATCACGTCTTTATCCCTTACGGGGTAGACAGAGCCTAAGGTAACAGGTACCTACAGGCCACATTTAGCAAGATTGTGGGCGTATAGGTGGAAAGTGGAATCAAAATAGTGATGGGTTGCTAGCCTCATCGCCTATAACATGATTCCTATTATAATCGCCCATTCCCTCGATGGGCTTTTACCATCTGCGCGGGTAGAGAAGCAACTGGTACATTCTATGTTTTTTCTTTGCTCCCAGACCAGCATGGAAGAATTATAACACGAGAAAATACAAGTTAAATAACACTACTCTACTTTACGTCGCGCAGTCGGTTAAAATGACAGATTGGGCCAAGTCATGAACATGATACATAGATTGTATATAGAATTATAACACAATAATCGAGCGAGATTTAAATGTATAAGTTAGGTATAAACCTTGTTATCATAAAGGTTTAAAATGTTTATTAATTTAAATTAAACTATAAACAGACAGTGAAATTCCTGTCAACTACCTTACTTTGCCTAACTACCTAACTAAACACAAATTAAAACATTTCAAGCTGACAACTATTTCCAGTTAACTGACTAAAGACTGACGTCATATTTTTCAGTGCATCTTAAGAACAGCTAAACCCATAACTCTACCAGGCTTTACTTAAAATATCCTAATTCTGCATACCCTACGTCTTGGTGAAAAGACACTCAGCTGTTTCGCTATTTTCGCGCCCCCAATGGCAGAAATTAAGTCAGTCTAAAGTAAGTAAGTAAATGTTTTATTGTACAAATATAAATAAACAGAGACAAATCACAAAAAAGACATTAAATATATGCACAACGGCGAACTTATCCCTATAAGTGATCTCTACCAGTTAACTTTTGAGTAAATGATAGGAGCATTAAGCGAGGGACCGGCAAAGAGTGAGTTTAAAATATCCATATGGTGAAATACACAATAGAGCGTACCTACATCTCAAAATACAAGAAACAATTCATAAATAAACTACTAAATATCATTACACACACGCATACATACACACTACATGCAATATGAGTACACACATACAATATTTAAGGAGATGGTATGAGCCACATCTTCCTCAAGCCCTCCCTGAACGACGCCACGGAGGCAGATTGCCTGATGGAGGTCGATAACCGATTCCACAGCTTAGCAGAGTGAACTGTGAAGGATGGTGTAAAGTCTGTTTGTCTTTTTGATTGTTTTTTCTAGTTGACGATTCTTCCTCGATCGACAAGGATTTCTCTTTATTCCTGTTTTCAAGAACACAAAACATTCGGTCCGCGATTAGCGGCCCATTACTTAAGTATAAGTAAAATGCCAAAAAAAGCGAAAACTACCAACTTTCCCTTTAAAAAGTAAACGTTTGTAAACTGTGTTAATGCTTAAATAATAGCCGCATGCGCAGATGATGCAGATTACGTCCATTATTTTATTATTCACGCGGTATTCCGATATTAACAAGTAAGAAATAACTTAGAAGTTATTAGCTCGTATTAACTTTTTTTAGAAATGTATTAATTTTACGTCTGCTTGTGTCTAGCTTGAGTTATAGTTTAGGTGTGACAGGAAATTAAAAAAGTGCACGATGATAAAGTTCTGGCAGTCATGCGATGTGTCTAAACTTTTTCAGATTCGTTTTTGGAGTAATTTTTATTATGGACTAACGACAAGTACCTACATATTGCGATTAAAAACGAATACACACACACACACACAAATCACGTCTTTATCCCTTACGGGGTAGACAGAGCCTAAGGTAACAGGTACCTACAGGCCACATTTAGCAAGATTGTGGGCGTATAGGTGGAAAATCGAATCAAAATAGTGATGGGTTGCTAGCCTCATCGCCTATAACATGATTCCTGTTATAATCGCCCATTCCCTCGATGGGCTTTTACCATCTGCGCGGGTAGAGAAGCAACTGGTACATTCTATGTTTTTTCTTTGCTCCCAGACCAGCATGGAAAAGAAAAACAAAAAACGAATAAGTTTCTAAAAAAAAAATCTAAACTACACTGTAAATTAGAACACATAGAAAAATCCGAAAAATAAAGCTGGGTATAGCACGCGTCACGGTATGACCATAGCTTTACTTTTCGGAATTTTTCTATTGTGTTCTAATTTTCTGTGACGTTTAGAAATTTAATTTCTAACGGTAAAACCGTAAAAGTAAACAAAAAATGAAGAGGTAAAAATTCTCGATTTATTTGATAGTAGGTATATAAGTTTCTGTCAAAAATTTCATTTTTATTGTAATCTTTTTTTCCTGACTGTCCGTCAGGTACTTGCATCCCGTCCTACATATATGTACCAAATTTCAAGTCCATCGGACCAACCGGTGAAGAGTTCCGCCTGTGGAGACGATCCTGGCTGGGTCACCCGAACTTCACCACGAGATCATTGTAATTGTCATCTGACTAACTCTATTATGCAAAATTTCAGCTCAATCGGTTGAATATATCTGCTTCAAGAGTCGCAAGCAATACTTAACATAGGTACACATCTTTCCAAATTGATGTAAGATAAGATATTCTTGGCATAAAATTGTTTTTTTTTTACATAATTGTCATTTGTTTAACTAAAATGTTTATAGCAGCAGCAGCACCAAAAGTTAATGTCAGGTTACTAACAGTTCACACAAGGAATACGTTTTATCATTTACTTTATTTTAGGAAATCATTTAATTTAGGAAAGAAACTGCCGCACCCAGAATCGTCTGATACCTACTAAACTCATCCTAATTAATATTTTTTTTCACTGAACCGAGTCGTTATAAAATTCCACCACACACAGACGAAGAACTTGAGGCTGTTTACAATATTAATAGACGTTTTTGAGTGGGGCTAATACCGTCTAGCTCTGAATTACCCGGTTCACAATCGAAAATGCAACTCTGCATGTGTGCAACTGCAACCTGTCAAGTTCAAGACTGGCCACGCGCGCCTTAGACCGGCAGAATAGCCGCAGCCTTCGCCTCGAGCGCACGCGACGCGTTTCGAACTACCGAGTTACGAGTGTCCGAATTCGATTTGTAAATCGAAGTGTTTTTGAAGTATTATTTTAGTTTTTTTTTAATTGACTGCCAGTTCGCCGACCATTCAGCCATGCGGAACCTCGTAAGGTGAGTTTGTGCAAATATACTAGTATCCATCTGCACAGGTTTCCTTAGGGTTATTGCTAGGGAACGAACGTGGTGTCGATAAAAAGTGAAATATTTAAGCATGATTATAACTAGAGGGTGATAGCTAGAAGGCTATTAAACGTTAGCTATTAAAGGTGAGAGGGTCTTTGAAAAATTAGAGCTGGCGATTTCTGCTCAGTAAAAAACATATTTTTGTAGGCCGTATATTCGATATTTTACGATTTTTTCACTATATGATCATGTTTTTGTTACGATGATATCGAACACAATATATTATTATTATTCCTTCGATAGCTTTTTAATAGTACTTTAATTTTGCAAACATATGGCACTATTTATGATTTAACTTTCATGTCCTTATTTTCTACTAATCATATAAAAAAAGTCTCCCTAAGGCCTGAAACACCTACATTTCAAATAAAAATAGGGTTTTACTAAATAAACCTAGGGTTCATTGAGCGATGCACTTTGAGACCCCCTCATAACTGCGATTTCTCACGAAGATAAAAAGTGCGTGTGAAAAAAAAAACAAACGAAGTCTACTTGGAATTAACTCCTTAACTGGAGTACTCGTATAAAAGGCTTAAACGGTTCGCATGATTCGCATCATAAAAGAGAAATATAACTAGGTGTCTGGTTAAGCTACTTGGAAACTGCCATTTTTCAATAAAGACCCCGTTAACTGTTACCTAACAACTTAACATTTCGTATGGAGAAAGAAACAAAAACCTGCATTTTAATCTCGATTGTATCAAGTAATACCAACTTTAAAGATTGAAATAGGAATAGAAAAAGATACCCTTTTTCGCACTGGGGCCCGATTTTTGAAAGCACATGTGTGAAAAGACCACTCGAAAGTGGTGAAAAATGGGCTGAATTTTAAAGACGAGTAGTTTAGTACTTAATACTTACGGCTCTCATTAATCTTGTGAACTAGTCAAAAATTTGATTAGAGCTGTATGTAGTTTTGAAGATATAAACAGATTTATACCACTTTCGAGTGGTACTTCACACATGTGCTTTCAAAAATCGGGCCCCTGATCTGGAAAACTACCTCTTAATTCATTACAAACAAAGTGAAGTAATAATTTTCTCTTTTACACATATTTAAAATTAATATAAAATTCCCACTTTCTGTTCCGTGCGCGTAGAGAAATTTACTCGTAGTGGTGTGTGAAACTCATCCGATAATTGACATTTAGTTTAGGCACTGACAACCAAAAAAAGGCCGGCAAGGCACTCTTGCGCGGCGGCGATTGCTTTCCATCAGCCAATCCGCATGCACGTTTCCCCAATCACGACAAAAAAATCGCGAATTAATAAAACACTTTTCTGCCTTCAGTAATATTTTATTTTCTACTAATCAGATAAATAAACATTGACCAGGTAAGATCATAAATTGCAGTCTCCCTAAGGTCTGAAACCCAAAGGGGTTTTGGCTTCCGTAAAGTAGCAAAAACAGAACAGTCCTTGAACTCCAAGAACATTGGGGTTTCAGGTACTAACGGCCGATACAAATATCAAACCCATAAGAGTGAGTGAAGAAAGACGTACTGTAGAGCTGATTTATGTAGGAAAATTATGTAAAACAAATCCGGTCCGGGAGCAAAGGGAAAACGTAGAATGTACCACTTGCTTCTCGTGCCGCGCATGGTAAAAGCCCATCGAGGGAACGGGCGAAAATCTTAGGAATCACGTTATTTGCGATGCGGCCAGCAACCCGTCACTATTGTGATTCCCCTTTCCACCTATACGCCTCTATTCATGCTAAACGTGGCCTTTAGGTCTTGCTACCTCAGGCTCTGTCTACCCCGTAAGGGATATAGACTCGATTTGTCTATGTATGTATGTAAAAATGAAAAGCATTTTGGAAAAGAGCTGATTCTCTTCAATCTGAACTATCTGTACCTCCGCAAGGAAATGGCTTTTGGATGAAAAACCGCATTGAAATAGATCCATCCGTTTGAGAGCTACAATGTCACAGACATACACGCACACAGAGAGAGAGACATCGATGTCAAACTTATAACCAGAGATCGGACAAATTTGCGTCATTGCTCGCAATAATGTGGACATGACTCCAAAATTAATCAAATATGTCAAAATACATATATTAAGAATAAGTATATCCACGGAGGTTTTTATTATACCTATAGAACTAGAAAACTTTTTTGTGAGAAATAATAATCATATCTAGCAGGATCGTGATTTCTTTATTATATAAAAATATTTACGAAAACGACAACTGCCACTTTAATTAACATTTTGCTAGTAATTTTATGCATGTGTAAATTTTTATCTCCGGGAGTTCAAATTTTATTTCGAGAAATTAATTAAATGATTAATTATTTGATTAATTTTTGAGTCATGTCCACTTTATTGCGAACGATGATGCAAATCTGTCCGATCTCTGCTTATAACACTCCCCTTTTTCCTATTGTACAATAAGCATCGGCACGAATGGGAATACATTAACTTTGACACTATTGGCAGCTGGCCGTGTTCTGTTGTTTTTGCATATGAGGTATTCAGCACAAGTGTAGGATTTTCTCTTTCAATTCGTATTAGATCTACAGTAGCGTAAACAAAAGAATAAACTTGCTTCTTGATTTTATATGTTTACTTTTACCATTTTACCGTTAGAAATTTAATTTCTAAACGACACTGAAAATTAGAACACAGAAAAATCCGAAAAGTAAAGCTATGGCCGGAAATCGAACCCGAATCCTCGTTATTCCGTGACTCGTGCCCACCCATAGCAGGTAATTCTGTGTTCTAATTTTCAGTGTCATTTAGAAACTTAGAAGCAAGGTTTTACGCTTTTTTTACAATTTACATTTCGATTTTAAATTAAGTTGAAGCTTCTTTTACAAGTTCAGCAAATTAGCTCGGTTTAGAATTTTAAACAACCAAAAAATCACTTAATGCTAAAATTAAAAATAATTAAGTATGTATCTTACTTAAGTACTTGCATCATACTATAATATGCAGTCATGTCATGTGTAAAAATATACTGAATCGCGCACACACACACACACACACTCACACACACACACACCCACACACACACACACACACACACACACACACACAAATCACGTCTTTATCCCTTACGGGGCAGACAGATCCCAAGGTAACACGACGTACAAGGCCACGTTTAGCAAGATTGTAGACGTGTAGGTGGAAAAAGGAATCAAAATAGTGATGGGTTGCTAGCCGCATCGTCTATAACATAGTTCCTAAGAATGGTTCATGTACAAACGGCGTTTATTTTTCTTGTAATTATTGTGTACAAGCAAAAGAACATTCCTCACTTTCGTACAATGACAAACTGTAAATTAGTCTGCAAATAAATACAAAAAGCCGGCGACCAAAACGCGTCTCCAGTCGCGTCTTTGATCGAACCGCTTCTGCGTATGCGCTTCACTACAGGAAAACAAAGTCGCTTCCCGCTGTCTGCCTGAGGTCTGTCCCTATGTATGCTTAGATCTTTACTAGCTGTTGCCCGCAACTCCGTCTGCGCAGAATCTGGGAATTCTCGGTTCGTGCGTTCTGGAGTTATAGCGTCAGGAAGGAAAACCCGACTTATTTTTATATAGTAGATTTTCCTGAATTTTCTTTGCTATAAACCTCACGGAGCCCGAGACCTTTCCAACGAATGCAAAACCGTTGAAATCGGTTCGTGCGTTCTGGAGTTATAGCGTCAGGAAGGAAAACCCGACTTATTTTTATATAGTAGATTAAAACTACGCAACGGATTTTGATGCGGGTTTTTTTAATAGATAAAGTGATTTAAGAGGAAGGTTTATATGTATAATTCTATGTAGACGAAGTCGCGGGCAGAATCTAGTTTATTCATAAGTTTGGTGCAATAAAGATTTCGTTTTAGTGCGTGCATGTTATATCGTGTTTGACTTGCGAAACGAAAGAATTCAAATGAGAGAACACGGAATTATAATTAGGTATATTGGTCGTCAAGTCCTGCATGACAAAAGTCAACGACTGACTTAACTCGTGACATGTCGTACATTTTTGTGCATAAAGTGCAAATTAGGAACGAATTCGATGCATTTTAATTGATATTGTGGTATTTAGTAAATTTACAAGTTCACAGGCCCTCGTTGTAGCAGTTTAATTATTTGAAAAAATCGCGAAAAGCAACTTAAATTCTTTGACGTTAGCAGAACCTCGCAGTAAGCTGAATAAATAGACATCGGAGTTATATCGAAAACCGAAGTGCTATGCCTAAACTTTCCATATTAGGTATATGTTTCACGGAACCATAAAACCCCGGGCCGGTCGGACTATTAAAGCTTTGACATTTCAATCTGTTAAATGTCCAATAAATGATGAATGGAGTATACAGACTAGCACTAGCTGCAGTACGAGGTAAAACAAGTCCGTTTATAATTTTGCTGTACTTATGAAAAAAAGAGTTTTAGGTACTTATGACTGCAATTTTGTTGTATTTGCACAAATTTGTGTGGTTTTTGCGATAAATTCTTTTCACTTGCAGTTTTCGCCAATAGGTAGTGAAGGTTCAAGTATACAATTTGTCATAGTTTTGTGTATAGGAATAAGAGAACTTGATTGAGCTGATACACACACAAACAATATTATAGGTACATGGATACTTATTCTACAGCCAAATGGCCGCCACTCGGCTATGTGTCACGATAGTTTCAAAAAATACATGTAATAAAGCCCTTGTGTGTGTGTGTGTGTGTGTGTGTTATACATGTAGGCGGGGTGGAGGGGTAGCTAATGAGTTCGGGGTAAATATTTGATTCCCCTTTCCACCTTCACGCCCACAATCATGCTAAACGTGGCCTTTAGGTCTTGTTACCTTAGGCTCTGTCTACCCCGTAAGGAATAATGACGTGATTTATGTATGTTGTGTAAAATGGTTGAAATATAACGATAATGTAAGTGTCGGGGAAAGTGTAAGTTGTTTGATTCTGCGCAGATGAAGTCTACAACTAGTGTGAAATTCGATTTTCTGGGTCTGTTTTGTGCTATTCCGCTCGCACTAACAGTCATTAATTTGAGATTGAGAGGGACGGTGTGATACGAACTTCGAAAATCGAATTTTGTAGTAGCCCCCTGATCCTTTGAACAGTTAAGGTCGTTTCAATGCAAGACGCTTCTTTGACCACCCATGCCGTTCTTATCCTTCGCACAATCTTGGCTTATGTCCAACACCGCTTTCTTGGGGATACGTGACCGAATTACTTCATAATACATACCTGCCTAGTGAAGTACTTACACGAACAATATTTTTTCTAGTATTTGTTTTTAATTGGGGGCAAAGGAAGATACGGGTCGCTTGAAGTAAAGCCATCACCGTCTATCTCATACTATAGGAGGGTTACAATTGCGTTTTTTTGACATAGGTGGCACTACGGACTTGTTGCAGCTCTTTTAGTAAAGAGTAGGCTCATTTTTTGAAGATATCTGATTTGTAATTGATTGGAAAAGTTGGTGCCTAATTAATGGCTGTGTGGTGCACCCGTAAAGCTTGTTTTAAAATGAAATTATTAACAAAAACTTACTTGTTAACTACTTCCTCTCAAACAGCAAAAGAAAAGATGGCGGTAAAAAAAGACTGGTAACACTGCGAGTGCGTCAAACAATATGCCTTGGTCCTAGTTCCTCGCGTTCCGTTTTACGTGTACAGGGGCTAATCAAGCAAGTGATGGACTGTCCATGCCTATCTAAATTGCATCGCGGCTGGCTTTGATCCCGACCCTATAATTAATTACGCTAAGTGCGTCCGTGCAGCGGGCCATTTTCCGTTTGACAGATTTTACATGACGCGTAGTTTCTTTGCCCACACAGAAACAGTTAAAAAATACTGCGCACTTCTATGATCCTAAACGGCGCTCCCACACTTTGTGTTTGAAGTGTCAGAAAGTCACGTGTGTGAGGCCACTTTATTCTCAAACATTTACGCCGGCATAATATTGCGTAATCTTTATCGCTCTGTAGCGCAGACTTTTTATCCCAACAAAGTGTAAAGCTCCCGCAAGACGCAAGTTAAGATGCGTGCTACAGCTAGCTGTAGAATAAAATAATCCTCTTTTCCTCTTTATTCCCTATCCCGTGGAAATTTCAGAAAATCCTGAAACCAGTTTTTATATAGGTAGGGGAGGCCGAGGAGAGTTGAGACAGAGGTGAGTTGATACAAAGCCGATTTCTCTGAACTGTGACAGTTTATCGGGCTGGTAACTTCGCTAGTTCGTTGCTCTTTCTACACTCCACAGTTTGTGTGAAGTTGTGACCTCGCTAACTGTCATAGGTGCAGAGAAAAAGGCTTTGTATCAACTCACCTCTGTCTCAACTCGCCTCGGTCTCCCCTACCTACTCTAACAATTATAGTTACGGAGACAGAGCTACATTGAAGTGCTAATATAAATTCAGTATATTCTATTTCGCTTATGAATTGCAAAAAACGCCTTCTTAGTGCACTTCTATGGTCCCCATGTTGGACAAATTTCAAGTGTCAAGCTTTAGTGGTCTAGAGTGTAGGCTGTGCGTTGTGTCAGTCAGTAACGTTACTTTTAAAGAGCGTCCTCACCGAAAGGATTCGTGTTTAATAAGCATTCAGCGTCGAATATTCGAGTGGTGTGAACGTTGAAACGAGCGTTACAAAGCTTACATTGGCTCGTTTACAAATGCTCTTAGTGAGAACGCTCCTTTACCAAAATACTCACGACTTACCTCAGCGATTGGATTAACAGGCTGCTTAATATACTTCATAGCCCGAGAGTTTATTGAGGAAGCTAAAGCACCCGCAAAACACAATTAGAATCATTTAGACGCTAAAGTTTCAATTTAAAATTAAACTCTATGCCTTTTGACATGAGGATTATTCACTAAGCGACACCTGACATAGAACCTTGGTATCTGAATCCTAAGACGGATTATAAAATGCTCATAAATAATCTAATTATAGTAAATGTTTATGACGTACCAGCTTCCGCCCGCGACTTTGTCCGTGTAGAATTAGACGAAGAACTGATTGTTGACAGTATATTCTGCAATAATTTACGTCGCGACTCTAGGCAGCTACGATCTTTGGCGTTTATCGCTTTCCCAAAGGAATTATGCAATTTTCCGGGATACAAAGTAGCCTATATGATAATCTTGCTAAACGTGGCCTGTAGGTCTTGACACCTTGGGCTCTGTCGGCCCCGTAAGGATAAAGACGTGATCTATGTATGTGTATGTATGCCAACAAAAACTTGTTCATCAATCGTTTCAACAGAATTCCTTTACGTACGATTAGTAAAGATAAGCCTTATTGCATACTAAGTACGTTTGTACGGGATCCCGCCAGCCCGCCATACAACCGGCTTGGATTCTAATGCTATGGAAGTAGACTAGTTGGAACTTGTTAGATAACTACCCGCAGATTGGTGTGTATGCTTGTTCTAGCGGGGGATACTGTTATTACCTGTGAGGCAATGATATATGATGTGACCAACGGCAGATAATCCCTACTAATATTACAAATGCGAAAGTAATGGCGGTCTGTCTGTTGCGCTTTCACGCCTAAAGTACAAAACCTATTTTAATGAAATTTGGTACAGATATACGTTCAATCCCTGGGCCTTCCCAGGACATAGGATAGTTTTTATCCCGGAAAATCGTATAGATCCCGCGGAATAGCGATACGCGAATCCTGCGCAGACGGAGTCGTGGGCAACTAGTGTTCACATAATTTTAATTTACTTGAGTAGTCGGAACTTTGACCGAATGTTTCTTCTCTGATATTTTAGCTCTTAGGATGGCTAAAATAATTTTAAATGCAAAATATAATTATGAATGAACGTAGTTACGCCTAATAGTAAGCAAAGATGTAGTCTAAGACAAGCACGCTTGCCTAGTACATCTTAATTCACACAAGATTTGAAGAGGCCAATTAGGCTTATTGTCTAACTCGCGCGCAATCGCCATCGTGTTCATTTTGACAGTTCATATATGGGCTGACAATTGGCATCGGAATCAGCTAGCTGTCACATTCATACAAGAACTCTCAAAATGAACACGATGGCGATTGCGAGTGAGATAATAAGCCTACAGATTGCAAAGCTCTAAGAACACAGGTGTATGCAGTAAATTTCAATCCTTAGCTGTTTGAACAAGGATGGATTGAGGACACTTTGAACTTAATACGAATCCTAAAACGAACGCTGACAACTAAAACGTGAAGACCACTGGGCGATCTGTGAAAGAAATGAGTCGATGGAACAAGGGCATGCAGTCCCATTTTTTGCTTTGTAGAATTTAAAGCTAAAAAAACAGTAGTAGCCCATCTCTCTCACCGTAATAAATTATACGCATCATCGCTCGTAGCGTAAATCGAAGCATATTTTCCGAGCAATTTTTTCTGAGAATGAAATTCGCAATTGAATGCAATCTTCTGAATGGTTGAGCATTGAAATAAAATGAAACAAAGTTGGTTGCCAAAGTCAAGTATTCATAATCCACAAAGCAAACGCGAATATTTCTTAACAAAAGGCCGCAGGAAGTTAGAGTAGTGATACAATATTTTTGGCAACGTACTTCGGGCTCAAGCAACAGTTCCAGTGGCTTGCTCTTTCACTTTGCTTATGTGTCTTTTTACTTATTAGGGCAATGTATTTAACAGGCTATATAATGTTTGATATATTTCATAATTTTGATTATATTTCTTCTCTTCGACATTGGAGATATCTCCAATTAATTTATTTGACGGTGGAGGCGTTTTACACCTCCACTGAACTTAAATTATTTTTTCTCAAACATGCTCCGAAATGTATGCGTTAATGTCCCGATATGAGGACATGAAGTTTCTCGTTTATGGCTCCATACATTACTTCTTGGCTTAGGCCACAAAAGTTAGTATGAAAATCCATTTTTGTCCGCTGCTCTAATTTTTTAAATTTCTATACTAAAATTAAATTGGCAAAGGAAAAAATTACATACAGCCAACCACCACCACAATCTGTACCTAAGCATAATTGCGACATAAAAAAAAAATCTATGGTACTATATTTATGTGCGGTTAAACATGGTGCTCAAATAGCTGGATCAAATTAGTACATTTAAAAAATAAAAAAGGTGGCAAATCGAAAATCTTTTTTAATTTTAATATTTCCTCACATTGTTTGAGAAAAGCACTATACAAGCTTTGGCCGGAACAGGGATTGCAGGACTCGTTCTATCTGGCCTCGTCTTCGACTCGGCCACCTACCCCAAACTCGTCCAGCAATCCCTTACTTCACGGCCTCTGCAGTAATGTACTATTATTGCTTTTTTTCTCGTTCTTTTTTTGTTCTACTTTAACTAGTAGAGACTTTATATATCTCTAGCTCTACAATAGACTAATATGATTTAAGGCTCGGAGACCTTGTACATCCCTTTTATAAATGTATTTAATTTAAGTAGAATTTAAGTATTGTAGTAGTTAGCTTAATGTATTTTATTTTGAAAAAAATGACTTTCTGGCAAGTTTCTTGCGGCGCATTCTTCTTGGCCATGATGGTCTCTCCGAATGCGCTGGTAGTTTAAAAAAGACATGTCATTGTAAAAGAGCCCGTGGCGGCCAATTTGCAAAAAATAATTTTTAATAATTGAATTTGATACTTTGTGGCACTGTAGAAAATGCGTGGACTTGTTATTTCATCTCCGAAATAAAATATTCGAATCATTTTTAAAACTATTATATAAAAACTTCAGGAACGACTTAGGTGATTTATAAAGCATCCTTACTAATTGTTCAATAAGTAATAAATTCAAGCTGAGACGCCTGAAGCGTATTAAGCAGTTCTATCTGAATAAATACGAGTCTGACTCGAAATGTCTGCGGGAAATCGGAAACCCTAAAACTAAACTTGTCAGAACTTTGTCTGTGGCTTCTGGCTTCCTATTCGGCTCTTATTATGATCCCCCAACATTCACGAACATCGGGATAAGTATAATGAAATTATACACTTAATAATTTTACTATTGAACTTTCGTAAGACATGATTAATAAAAACTGCTATATAAACGGTTTAACTCACGCTCTAACCTTTGAAGAAAATATTCCATAAATATTGAAATATCTCAAGACGTCCCTGTTTTATTTATTTATTTATTTTCTTTATTGGGGAAAAAAACAGATACAGACACAATTTAAAACAAATAATTAGGACGTAGTGCAGTAGACATAGCCGGCACCCTAAACCAATTCCCACCAAGAGTTTTTGGTAGATGTGGCAACGGATCGGAAAAAATGGGCAGCAACATGGTACCTAACCCAAACCAAAATAACTTTACCTACTCAAAAATAGCATGCGAATTTTACAGAAACTTATCTTATACATAGCAACGAAAAACAAAGAGAAAAAAAAAACATTAAAAACATTTTAGTACTACCAAGAGTTAGACAGTTTTATTTGTAATCAATTATTTATTTAGCGATGAGGCCGCCCATTTATTACCTTTTAACTTTCGCCCATTTAGTACCTGTTTTCTGTATTTTTCATTATATTGTGATGTTCAATAAAGAATGATTGTACACCCTTCTTACGGTAAAACCAGGCTCCTTGTTTATTTAATTAGGGGAATACCGTAATGTGATCCAAGTCATAACTTTAAAAACTCCGTATCTTGATCAAAAGCTATGACGTGGCTAGGCTATTTCTTACATAGGAACCATCGAATGCAACAACAGTTAAAGGGCATTCACCTCATTATTTACGGTCGCGAATCTTGATATACAGATAGGTTTAGAGCTTTTTAAATATATATGCAATGCTCAGTGTCACCAGGCCGAAAGACAAGAAATTTTATCAAAGCAATTTACATATAGCATACTTATTTGGCAATATTTGTAAAGAGACTTTAAAAGAGCCTTCAACATGTTTCGGACGGTGGTCGTTTCGCTGCCGCCGGGGCTAGCGCTCCAAGATGAAGGACTCCGAAATAGTCCGAAACATGTCGAGCATCACTCGACTTTTATACGTGAGTTATCAGTTTGTGTAATTTTAAAAGAGCTGTTTCTGTCCAACTTACAGTTACAAGAAAGAAATGTAAGTTGAAATATCAATAAAACGTTTCATTTTATTCGACCACACATGGTAAAGTATTAAGTAAGTGATTAAAACAGCGGCTACTTTTAACGACTTCATAATTAGGCTCGTGATTTAAATAATAAATTAATAATTAACTTGTAAAATTAATTATCTCTCTCATGTTTATGAATATTTATGGCCATTAAAATTTCTTAATTATTTTGCTTACAGGCGAGCATCAGACCTGATATACCAGTCCTAAAATATGGTTTATTACAGTTATAGCAAATTGCCTCAATCAACGCCAATAATTCCGTTTAAAAATCAAGAATAGCATTTCTAATTTATTGATATTAAATTATATTTCACATTCGCGGATTTAAATATCATAAAAATAAATCTGTGATAAGTTTGTTTATTTCGTTTTAACTAGTATTTAAAATTGAGAACGCGCGTGGGACGTTTCGATTCGGCCGATTATGGAAATAACATTACATTATCAACAAACTGCCCATGGCTTTTGATGGACTTGTCTATGATTACAACTTGAATGGTGACAAAGAAAATAGTCGTAGATGCTAAGGTTGGCTCGAGCATTCCGGGATCGAGCCGTCAACGTGACAAAATGTCCAGTGGTATTGTTTAATGGTCATAAATACGTGTGTCGAAATGAGTAGGGGTCAAAATGAACAGACGTTTAAATACGTAAGTGTAAAAATAACCCAAGTGGCGAAATGCTCATTTATTTTATAAGCCATACATCTTAAATGTAATAAATTAATCTGTTAAAAAAATAAACAATACAAAGCCTTATTTCTCAAAACTTATTAGACTAATAATATTAGTCCATGCTTTAAGTTAGACTTCCGAGCAAAGCGGCTTTAGCGACACTATCGCTGCGACAGTGCAATAGTATAATGCAGTATGAAAATGTATGAAGAAACTGGAGTAGAATTTGAGTATTGTGGTACATGTATTTTATTATGAAAAAATAACTTTCTGCCAAGTTTCTTGCGGCGCATTCTTCTTGGCAATGGTTATTCCGAATGCGCTTGTAGTTTCAAAAAAAGACATGTAAAAGAGCCATTGGCGGCCTATTTGCGGGATGAAGTTTTCAATTTTATATTTATCCGCACAAAAACTGTTATTAGAATGATGTAATAATTTAAGCTGCACTAGATATATTTTTTAGCTTTTGTTAAAATATCTAGATTATGATAATATTTCATTGTGTGTAAGCTTAAATAATCTATCCATCTATCTACCTATACCTTTAAAGGAGCAATTCCTCAATAGTAATATATGTAGGCATGTACACTATATAAATAATCTGAATGTTGGAAACGGCTCCAACGATTTTCATGAAATTAGTATGCAGGGTTTCGGGGGCGATTAAATCGATCTAGCTAGGTGTCATTTTTAGAAAACGTACCAAAAAAATACTGAGCAAAGCTCGGTCATCCAGGTACTGAATTAATAAAATAACATGCATACCTATTTGTCAGTTTTAGAAGAGCTAGTTTTTATAATTCTTAGAAAAATGACGAGTTAAAGATTTGTTTACAATGTCTAAAGTTTTAGTACCTTCAGGTAGTTATAGATTTAGATTGAATTTATTTAATTCCTTTCTTTACATAGTTTATTATTCAATTCTTAACTTTCCATCAGATTCAAGCAAGAAACGTTCACCTTCTTTATTTGTTTATAATAACTAGAGACCGGATTATATGCAACATAAAAAGCTCGTTATATGCATGCAAATATGCATGAAAAATGCTTGTGCACGAAAATTGGCAAAATATGCAAAATATGCAAAATGAAATGATAAATTTTAGGAACCCAAAAAAAAAGAGAAAAGTAAGCTTTAATTTTTTTAATTTAAAATTAGCATACAATTAGTAAGTTATTTTTTATAGACGACAATAGGTAGATACCTACAGTAACATTACATGTCACTAAAATTATTTAAAATTTTTATAAACGTAAACAATCAAATATTTTTCCAAATTTTCAGTAGTAAGATTGTGTCGTCGATCATTCAGAATATTTTTGTATGTGGAAAAAGTTCGCTCCACATCCACTGAGGTAACTGGGCAGAATTTGAACTTGGGTGCTATGTTAGCACTTATAGTTTCTGGCAAAAGTTCTTTGTTTTGACAGTTACAGAGCCACAGAGTCAGTAGTCTTCGTTCAGAAATGTAGTAAAAAGGATAATATCACGTATCCGGCCAAAGTCATAATTTTGTTATTACTCAATAGCCCTTATATGTTTTGTGACGATTAAATTTGGTCGAATTCGCGATATTATCACTTTTATCACATTTTGAAACGCAGGGTGAGTGCTCGCACTCGGAAAAATATTGTAAATGTACCGATAATATGCATCATAACTACATTTTGGGTAAAATATGCAATTACCGCTGAGAATGCCTTAAATATGCAAATGCATATGCAAATATGCAAATGCATATAATCCGGTCTCTAATAATAACATACCTTCCAATTTGACTTGCATTATCTGTGGGCGGTCGTGTGACGTTTTCGTAATTTGAATACCTAGAAAAAACAAATTTATCGATGCCGGTGACGGTGGCGCTGTTAGCGAACATCACATGTAAAGTAAACATGCAGACAAGTAGTTCATGTTTTGACCATCAGCAAATAGTAAGTTTGTGCTTTACCTATGACAAAGCAAGGCTAACTAACGGAATTGTGAGAAAATGATTCATCTACTGTTATGGGAAAAGCCTCTTCTCGTAAAATTGTTCTAGAATAACTGGAGTACCTAATTGAGGGGAACCATACCTAAATTACGATGTTGTTTGGATTTACGGTTCCTTGTAAGTGTTTGATGTTACAGAAAACGTGTTTTTGGCGTTTTTGCCTAAATCTTGTCTATGTAAGAAAACGTATAACCCTACGAGTGCACTTGCACCCGAGTCAGTATATTTTAATTGTTTTGATTTAGATAATCCTTAGATAGGTACCTATATCTATACACCGTGTTTTTTTATTTCCGATAACTTCGGCATATTACTAGGTGCATCCATAGAAACTAAGTGGTAGATCAAATCTTGAAATATTAAAAAAAAAAAACCACTTGGTTTCTATGGATGAAAAAAGTCGCCGACAATTTGTCGCATTGGTGACATAGGGGCGGTGTGGTAGCGGTCAATAACTGGTCAATTCTACGTAAAAGTATACTGAGTGCTATTGAAAACGAGCATAAAATTAAAACTTACAGAAGATTCGAGACAGAAGACAATCTGCGACCCAAAATAAAACATCCATATAACAAGCGGAACAAGCCAATTAAACAGTATAGTATCGGCACACTTTTCTAGTTAATTATTTATAAAAACACTCTAAATCAGTCTGAAATACTTCAAACCGCCATAAATAAATTTGGCACCCACAAGCTAATGAATAAGTTGTTAATTGCATTATTTTACGGTCCCAATATAAACCGTGGCGATAAATGTAGCCGGTAACTGCCGGAATTCGGTTTTAACCGGATTACGCGTGCGCTAATAAGATTATTTTAATATTCAATTAATAACGGAATGCTAAGATATATGTGTTTTCTAAGTGGGCAGGCTCCGAAGAGTAACGGTCCGGATTGGCAGTAAATGTCCACCCACTCGGGGTTTTTGGCGACGCTGGCCTTCCTTGAATCGTAAACATGGATGCTTGATTCACGAATGTGGCAACTCGTAAATATCCTTATCTTAATCCTCACCTGATTGGCGACTATGAGAGGCTTTTCATCAAACAGTTTAAACGATTTACGATTAGTTACAACATAATCGAAGGAATTGGCGAAAATGTTAGGAATCAAATTATAGGTCTTGCGGCTATACTCATCACTATATTGATTCCCTTTATTTTATCACCTATACCTACGCCCACAATCATGCTAAACGTGGCCTTTAGGTCTTATTGCCTTAGGCTCACCTATATTGTTCATGCCAAGGTAATCTTCTAAATCTACGTCAGTAGCTACACCCTTACGCTGAATGGAAATGTCAATTTAAACTAAAATGGACACCGTCACATTTAGACCATTTTTAACTACCCAAAACCATCAACATTTTATTGAATCAACGTGGTTTTGCACTTGATAGCATTGGCATGGCCACCCAGTAGACCATTATCTGCAACATGTTTATAAATATCAATTAGTTTCAGAAAAAACAAGTAACATAAAATTTTCTGCGTTATTAAGTCCAATTTGTGTACGATTTTGCTGAGTAGTGAGCACAAGACTCAGCGACGTTATCTGTGTTTTATGTTAATATCCCATACGTACATACGTACTCATTTATGTAGTTGATAAAGTAAACAGGTAATAAAATTTGTTTCAAAGCTATACTTGACTTGTAAGCAGCAGTCAAACAAGTATATGTAATGTGTATAAATAATAAAAAAAGGCAATAAAGTTTTATTAAGATTATTATGCGTTCGTTTTTAATACTGGCAACATTGAATATTAAAACGCATGGATCATTAAAAACAATAAATTCAGACATTACCTACCTACTGGCTCAAATAAAAAAAAATACCTTACTTTTTTTTGATTACGGACTCTGACAGATTTAAAAAGTTAATCCGGTCTTTTTATTTATTTTTCAACAACAGTACCTACCTATTAGGTTTTTGTTTATCCAGCCAGTATTCCGAAACCACTTTGTCAGCGTCACAGGGCTGGGTTTTACTGGGTTATTTCGGGCTTTGTGAATCAACTTTTCACTTTAACTGGACGGACTGGTATTACGCATAAATATCCAAAAACGGAACGATCAACCTGAGACCGCGCCGGTTATTGTTTCCGAGTTGCGAATGCAAAAATCATTAATGAATTTTGGTATGGCTGACATGTCCAAAATCTGTCTCCAAACTCATTCAGCAATTTTTAGCTTTTAGCTATTTCTTTTTCCTAAATTCACGCCAGTCATCCACTGATGAAAAGTCCTGGTACTTACATTTTATTGTCATCGAGATCAATCTCTATTATTATAGTCAGTGTACGGAAAATCGACAGCCGCTATGACGGGTCGCTTTTCATGCAACTTTGTATGGAAATTGACCCGTTATTTTTGCACGGTAGCGTAGATAGCTGTTGATGGCCATGAGAAACGTGGATACGTACGACAAAAAAAACTATCAATTCCTAACGGCCTGTTTGTTTACCAACTTGAATAACTTACCCTCTCTTTCTAACCAGCCCTATAAGACAGGGACAATGCTTTATGTATATGTTAAATGCTAAGTAGTGTCGTGATTGTCGTGAATGTTGAGCTAGCGGATCGGTCAAGTCCCAATCGTTTGCCTTCACGGCTGGCTGCAGAATGAAGATCTGCACAAAGAAATTATTAGTAAACGTGATAGAATCTCACGGTCATACGGATTTATTTATTCTGTTAAGAAAATCAATTATTCATTGACAACTGCGTCGGATAATTCAGTACTTAAATCAATGTTCGACTGAATTACGTTAAGGCGAAAGACAGTCTCCGCATGACTTGGTTCAGTTATTATGATTTGTAAAATCTTGGGACTAATTAAAGTTTTTGGTCGAAAATATGTTCATGATTATGAAGGTTCCATTTAGAACTTCGCCTGAAGGGAACAATGCGGAAAAATATGTATTTTATTGAATCAGGCGTTACTTTGCGCAGGTCCATTTCAATGAACAAAAAATATTTACCTTTCATATATGTTATATGTTTTAGTATGAATGTAGGTACATTTTGTTTATTAATAGGTTTTCGAATCAGTACGACGTTGGTTTGCATGTGTAACAGTTGTGCTCATTAAACTTTGATAGTGATCCCGTAGAGGGATCGAAACGCGTCAGTGTTTGTGTGGTGTAAGGGATAATTAAGTTTGAGAGATTTATGTGTTTTATGTGGCATTAGTGGAGGGAGGGATTGCATGAAAAACGTATATATTTCACACAGGCTTGGTTATCTTGCACGTGAGTAGCGGAGTAGCAAGGTAAATAAATTTTGTTCAAAGAAAAATATGTAGTTATAAAAATTCTACGCCGGAAAATGTTGTGCTCCAGTACAGGACTTATTGAAACGGAATTACAGTATCTAGAATGAGTAGTCGATTATTGTATCCATTTGATAGGAATCTTATGCATTAAATGCTATCTGAGGTTATGAATATGGAGGACACAATATGAATACATTACAAAGAAAGCCGATGAACAATGCACGGGAAACAAATCGTGGCTTCGCATAAGCCAGTGGCAGCCAACGCCCAACTAACATTAGGCGCTAATATAAGAGTTATAATAGAAATATAAAAGAGCTCAGAAGATCCTTAGGTCATTAGATAGTGCTATAACATAGGAGTTATAGCACGCTATAACTCTGCTATACCCCTGGATTGGGCACAAGTTCTTATGCTCTTAGGTTCCACTATGGCGATGTAGTGGAGTTACAGAGTGAATTTAAGAGATATAGGAGAGCAATTGTGGAGGTACAGTAGCGCAAACTGAGACTTAAAGCGCTATATGAGTAGTATTTAAGCGACTAGTGACTCCTGAAGCGGTATTGTAGAGCCACATGCTGCTTACTGACACTTTGAGCGCTATAAAGGGAGTAAATGTATGAATATAAACTCCGTAAGGGGTATAGTAGATCTATGATGCGCCTTACTTACTGTTTGAGCGCTTAGAGGGTGGCAGTAAGGTAAATTGTAACACCTTGAGTTGCAGAGTAAATCTACAATAGCAAATTTTAGCGCCTAAGGATATCATTTTTTCCTTTTTTCGTGCATAACCGGCTACGCGGTAGTTTTTTTATAACGTTGTTTCATGAATCATGAATGATATTTCCCCTGTCAAAAAGACATTGTGTTTACGAAAATAAATGGCGGAGGTGGAATGCTAAAATTGTAATGCATTTTAAGTGGAAGCTAAAGCGTAATTTTCATTGCGAAGGAAAGTAAACTGTGAATATGTGTATATATTAGTAGCTAATAATTGAAGCGCCCACTGTTTGTTGTGTATTTATCAAAAAAAATGTTTTACTTCAGATGGAGCAAATCATTTTTTTACTAAATATGTAATAAAATTTTGCCTTTTGACTTAAAAGTGACGTGACTTTGGTATTAGAGGGCTAGAAAATAAATACCTTCGCTGTATTAAGTTTTCGTTACGTATGTTTTACTGTTTTTAATAAACTTCATAACCTAAAAATGGTGGGCGCGTGAATTTGGGGATCCGTAGTCATTTCCCAAAACCACTACCTAGCCCGCACAACTAATAGCTACACGTATCTCCTAGCTGAACGAGTGCTAAATTGTTTTTATTGTTTGATTTGCCAAATTGAAAAGATTTGTAACTTGAATACCCACACGTTACTGTCTGTCTACATACTTAAATACTGTAAAATGCTGAAATTTTTCTCAATCGCCCATGCCCTCAATTTTTCATTTAAATGAAGATTTAAAAGAATATATTCACTCGGATTATCCTCATCATCACTACTCAATGAGTAATAACATCGGTCCTCTTCGGAAATATCATAACTTGCAGTTGCGATATCACTTCTATTACATACGGAACCCTCATCTTCATGACGCGACTTGCGAGTTGCGACGCCATTTTATGCTTACGTGACCGCAGAGTTACTAAAGTGGTAACGAACTCAATAATTCAACCTTAAATAACATGGAGGCTATATTTGACACTATAAGTTCTATTAATAGGCAGAAATATCCCTTCTATTCCACCCTAAGTTATACAAAGGAGTTTTGTATCCCTTTAGGTATTCGGTGCTGTAAAAGATTTAATGAACACCATTTTAGAGCTAGTAGCGTTAATTGCTCCTTTTGTGCAACTATCAGTGCTCCGAAAGAGTTAGTGGTAGCCTGCTTAGAACTTTAGAAGTTAACAGTAAATGTTAATTTCTTATATGGATCTTATAGTAATAAGATTCGCTCAAAGCTATAACACAGAAGCTTTGGTCTGTATTATAGAGACAATAATCGCTACTCTACGCGTTTAACCTCCATACATTGCTCTTATAAACTTGCTTTGTCACTATAAGGGTTATATTTTATTACTAACACTCTTATGTCGTCACAAACTATAATTGTCGCCACTACTCTACCTTCACAACACTTTAGGTTCTAAAGTAAGGTCTATTTGCAGCCATAATGTTTGTTGGGCGCCAACGTGCTTTGCCGTACTGCGGAGTTTATTAGACCTGCTTTTAATGACGTGTAAGTATTCTTGAAACGTTTATTCAAGTACTTAAGTAAAAGCGTATTAGTGTCGCTGTCCAAAGGGGGAATGCTCCCAGCGTCTGTGGAACTATACCACGGGGCCCCTCCTTTTTTAATTAGGAATGTTCACATTGACAATAATTTCCATCAGAACAGATTTTACAACTGGTATTTCTACGACACACTATGGCTAACACGAGACAGCGCGAGAGCTATGTCGCGCGCGAAATATACTACCCGCCTTTTTCTTACTTTTCGTTATAGAATGAGACGGGTAGCCTCTCTCTCGTGCTAGCCGTGGAGAGGTTTGTACGGCCATTTAACAAGAGCCTCTTGCTCTAGTTAATTGCGCTGCTATTCGCTCACATCCCAAGGATCTATGTATAAGAAGTCTATGCTATATTTAGTTCGGCAAGTTCGTTTGTTTACTGAGATTCCTGAGAATAAACCCGCTTCTATATAATATTATAAAATTTTAATTTGATATCATTCTTAACGTGGGTATAAACCTTTCTCGTTTCCTATGCAAGTCTACTCGTTCATCCAGATACCCTTCCGCTGCCAGCATTATTTATAATGTTATTAAACTCTTATTCTTTTTCATTCATGTTTAATAGTGCAATAATATCAGCGTATTTAACAGTTTTATTATTTTTCATTCATATAGGTAGTCCTATTTTTATACGAACTGGATCCATTACCATTTGTTACAGATTGCACTTAACATGTGGGCACATTGACTCTGGATTATTCAGCTTTTTTCCTAACTTCACTTTGGAACCCGCTCAACTGTTTTACTTCCAGATATTTTCGATACTTCAGTATATCGCTATCTCCATAAGCTTTAAGAAGACAACGCAAACGGAAACGTTCACCAGATCCTTTAGACTGGACTGAGATTTCTTTCCCTTTTCCACCCGCCTTGTTTTGATCAACCGACCTTGAACAAGTCAGTAATGCAAAGCATTAACTGCAAATCCGCCCCGACCGGTCCTCAGTTCGATCTCCGGCCAATGTTAACGGTGCCACATAATCAGCACGGTATAAACAAAAACTGGATTGTCCTTTCACGGAACACTCATACAACAGATTTATGATGCCTTCTAACTTGCTTTCCTTTTCATGTTCCCGTCGAACTGTCCGTGGAGTGCTGTGAGACTAAACATGGATAGGCGCCTTCCCTATAAGGGTACGATGAGAGCGTTGCGAGAAATCTTTACATTTTAATTTGTGTGAGTGGTTTATTGATTGTGAAATTGCTTATGCTTGACTTTTACTAGTTACATTAATTATCTTGAATTTTTCTTCAAAATCCAACGCGTGAAAGATGGATTCTCATATTATATCCGCCTCAACTACTCCGAATACGTCAAACTAACGCACTAACAAACACAATAAGCTGTCGTTGATCATTCAAGACAATTCTCCACGCATGCCTTCGACGATTTCTTTCCGTAAACCTATTTTTCGCTTGTCATTTTCCATTAAACTTTTCAATTCGGGGACTGCCCGCTGAGATTTACGTCTCGTGGTTTTTAGAACATCTCAATCTTTTCCGGATTTGGAGGTGAATCTCGATTAGTTCCAATGCACCGGTAGAAAACGTTAAACAGGGCGTGAAATATAATTTCTGTAGTTAATGTAATAAATATCAAAAAAGCGGATTATTGGTGCGCAAACGACAATTCGTCGATAGTACAGACTAATTTTATGCTTTGAATGTTATCAATACTTAGGTAGATATTTACACAAATGAACGGGGTTTTTTTTTAATCTGAAATCTGTCTGTACATATAAATCGAACAGTTGAAGTATTAACAAGATCCCGTAACACGCGCAAATTAAATCAACGTGTAATATTTCAACACCAGACAGATTATGTGGGCAGCCAACTCGACCAATATTCAAATTGTTGTTCGATGGCCGATTAATATCGAATAACTTAGGTATTTGGAGCACGAGTTAATGACCGGATTAAACAGTTTGATCTTAGATTCGATGCGGTTTAGTGCCGTTTATATTAAATTTACTGTCGCTTGACATTTGCTAATGCACCATTAGCTTGTTTGTTAAACTAAAGTTGACTGAATTATGTTTCACATTTTATCTGCCTATTTGTATTTAAGTTTCGTTTTGTTATGAAAAAAATGACGATCTCGGCGATATTCGCATTCAAAACAGACATGTAAAATTGTCATTTGCGTCGCGTCCTATTTGCAAACTAAACATTTGATTTTGACTTAATTTATTTATTTGTCCTCAACGCGCAGCTCGTAAATCGAGATACAGGACTGATTAGTAACACTTTCTTCTTCAAAATTTCACTTGCGATTTGTTCGATTGGCAATTTCACAGATAGTAAATTTTATTGTGTATGGTCTGAACATTTCTATCACCATGCTGATTGGCGCGGCATTGTTATTTGATTTAACCTTCGTACATGCTCGTGTCGCGTTAAAGAAGTTTACTTTCAGAAGGTTTATTGCCTAACTCGCTCGCAATCGCCATCGTGTTCATTTTGACAGTTCATGTATGGGCTGACAATTGGTATCGGAATCATGTAGCTGTCACATTCATTCAAGAACTGTCAAAATGAACACGATGGCGATTGCGACCGAGTTAGGTAATAAGCCTACTGGTTATTCTAAATATTAGTGTCCGACCGAAACACGATTTTTAGCCGAAACCGAAACCGAAACCGAATATTCGGTTTTTTCTGATTTCGGCCGAAACCGAAACCGAAACCGAAATTTTTGAAGACGTATCAAAATATTCAAAATTACTGTACAAATTGTAAGGAAAAGGTTATTGCAAGGATTTCTTATTTGAGAACGTTTCTTTTTTTGTTAAACAAAACCGTGAGACTTTAATCATAATTACACAAACGGATAACTCACGTATAAAAAGTCGAGTGATGCTCGACATGTTTCGGACTATTTTGTGGTCCTTCTTCCTGGAGCTTAGAGTACATATTTCAATTTGTACTTTTACTTTACGCGCCCGAATTAAGCCGAATACTCCCGATGCGAGAGCCGCGAGAGGCCGCGAAGTAATTTCGGTCCGGCCGAAGGTTTCGGCCGGACTCTGGCCGAAACCGAAACTTCGGCCGAAATCACTTTTTTGGCCGAAATTGGCCGAAACTGAAACCGAAACCGAAACTTCGGTCGGACACTACTAAATATCGAGGAAACTTTTGTTCTATTTGGGCGCAGACCAATAGTGCTAATACTAACTATAATTCTCGCTTCTACCGGTAATAAGACTAATTTTCCGTGATACTTTTAGTCACAAACACATAAGAAGTTGTTCATTATCATCAACGGTGTTATCCTCATTACCAGAAGTACATCCTACAAAAGGCATGGAATTAAATGGTGTTCCGTAACAAGTGTTCCCAACTCTATCATTAGAAGCGTCAGAATGTTCATAACTACGATAATCATCTCTGAACACTTCATCCGCTTCCACATATTAAAATTATGGCTGCATTCATACTTGGAAGTCAGTTATCATCACTTGACGTATGAAAATTAGAGTTATATTCGAATGAATCCGCCGTGAGCAAACCGCCTTATAAATTAATCCGATTCGACATTACATACTTTAACATTGAAAACATTTAATTTATGATCATTTTAGAAAGCTTTTCAGATGCGAAGTTTTTTTAGGTAGTGACAGAATAATCATCACATTGGTTTCTTTCTTTGGCACCCAATTCAAATTCAGGTTTGTCAGGATCCTTGTCATCTGCTCATCTGTTATCCGCTTGCCGCTATTTAAGAAACGAACTAAAACTTTGAATTATACGTAATACACTATACATACTAACTGTATATTTTTTTTTATCTGACCTTCCATTTAGACTAAACAATTTGTAATATTACCTTAATTCTATCTTATTAATCTTTTCTCCTTTTAGCCCTCACCTGGAATCAACCCTATCAAATAAATACGTGTTTGGTTTGATTACCTACTTTTTTAATAGAGGTATCTCTACCATCAATAGATCAAATTGCTTATTTCATGGTAGTTAATTGCATTATTCCATTTAATGTTACTGCATCGCATGATGCCCATGTGTTGGAGACGGTTGCGTAAGCCCTCAACTATGAACCCTATTATTATTTGTTTATCCCAAGTGGCCGTAATAGGTGTAAATTATAGGTGTGTTATAATTTCGTATGGGGAACAAAATTAAGCTATTAATATTTTTGAAGCAAACTGTTAAGACGAGGCAAGTTTTTGGTTGGTTGCCATGCCGTTTGAAAACAAATTACCAGTGACTCCGATCATGTATTTAAAGTCTTCAGTGTTCTCATAAAAAAAACGCCTGTAATGCGTTCACATAAACGTCTCAATTACTATGGAGAAATTGGTAGCGCCACTTGCGGATCGAAACTGCAACAACCACTTCATAATATTTGTCATTTTACGTAAAAGCGGTCGTGACGTATTTTGTGATCGAAAATGTACACCAAGTACAGTCAAGTGTAATAATATGTATCTAGACAAAGTTTCAAAAATAAGTAACATACGCTCTTACGCCAGCGTAATAAGGTCGTCGGACATATTTTTGAGAAGTTCCTATCGATACTTATTTTTGCACTTGACCGTACAGTCTACCTTCTTGAAGGGGCCGGTTGCTTCTCGTAAATAATTCATTCTCGACGATTATCGGGTCTAAAAAAAGCCAAATTATAAAGAGAAATTAAAAATCTTAAAAAGTAAACTTGTAGAGAAAGTAAATCAAACGTCGGCTTACATACAAGTATTATAAATCCGTTTCCACCAACTTTTTACCTCATACAGTAGATCAATAAAGTAGCGTCAAAATAAAATAAGTATTTTCAGTACTTGTCACCAATATAAACCGTGTGATATAAAACTCTGATGCCAAACAATTTAAAGTCTGGTATTGTATGAATTATATCCAGCACAAGTACAACTTGCTAGTATTTGCTCAACTTTTTCCAGTATAAGAACTCTTCAAACAAAACTAAACAGTTCTCGAGAACTCAATGGATGAGTGTTGGTGTTTCCGAGTGTTTTTAAGTAGAAAAACAAAGTTCATTGGCCACACAAGGTGTAGATGCGTTAGCGTAACTACAAACTTAGATAGGTGTTAAAGACTGGCCGGTAAGAATGCCCTAAAACGGAATGTTTTCATAAACAGCTTTTGTTTCTGGTTATTCTGTTAGAACCATAGATATACATTTACATAGAATGATTAAAACGAAACCAAAAGCGTGATGTAATACGCGTACAGTCAGGCAGGGCGAGAAAGATGGAAGAGGCCATAATTACTTATTCTTACACGGTGTGAGTTTAAGCGAACCCAGAGTCACTCTTAATTAAAAGTGGTAGATATAGGTAATTTTCTTTGACACGCGCCGACAGCTGTAATTTTTTTCGGTCTTGTTTTAATTATTTTGATCGGGACCACTATCATTATATTACAAATGGATCGTAAATATTACCTATAAATAAAATAAAAAAGGTACGTCACTGCGTTTACGACTAAAAATTAATGAATGAATGAATGAAAAAATGAATATTATCATTAGGTAGGTATGTCATTTGTTATGTACCTATATCTAGATATACTAGTTTATATCTTGTAGTAGAAACTCTAGTTTCAAAGCTAATAAAAGTTAGAGCTAGGTGCGACGTCGCTCACGGCTGTTTCCAAACGGTTAGGAGTTGACTTCTCTGACAAGGCGTGGGTGGGCATGTTTCCCACGATGTCAAGACGTGTCGATAGTTTATTGAAAGATATTATATTATGCAGGTAAGGTCTTGAAGCCTTGCAACGTATTATGTATGTGTAACTCTTTATTGTACAAAAACACGTTAATTTTACAGTTAACAAGATAAGCAGACGTACAGAGGAGTATTTATCCCTTAAAGGGGTCTCTTTCAGTTAAAATTCGACCGATTGTTAGGACGAGTGTTCGTCTCTCAGTCAGCATAGAAACGTCGCGTTTCCTGAACATTTCTTCCCACTTACGTATTACACAAAGCTATTATGACGCGCTTCCACGCTGGTCTGGGAGGAAAGAAAAAACATAGAATGTACCAGTTGCATCTCTTCCCGCGCAGATGGTAAAAGCCCATTGAGGGAATTGGCGACATAGGAATCATGTCGGTATAGGCGATGAGGCTAGCAACCCATCACTAGTTTGATTCCTTTTCCATCTATACGCCCACAATCTTGCTAAACGTGGTCTTCGCACCTTAGGCTCTGTCTACCCCGTAAGGGATAAAGACGTGATTTGTGTATGTATGTATGTATGTAGGTATGTATTATGACGGGAGCAGGCCACGCGCGCTTTCGCGTCTGGTAAAGTACAATACCAACACTCTCTCACTCTTTCTTCAGCCGATCACTCTTGACAAAGTGGTCGAGGTTGCATGTTGAGAATGATAAGAAGTAAGTATTCGCATCTATAGACCAACCACTTAAATGAGTCGTCGCCCGCCCGCACCTCTCACGGCAGTGGCGTAACTGTAGGGTGGCAGGAGTGGCAAAATGCCACGGCCCCTAGCTCTACGAGGCCCGAACTGGCTTGGCTTAGAGCACAGAAGGGACGCTGATGCACTTCTTTATATTGAGGAAGGAGCCCCATCTGACGGATTTGCCATGGGCCCCAGACGTTATAGTTACGCCACTGTCTCACGGTCCCCTTTTTCGCTCTACCCCGCGCCACCGTGCCGCGCGGGCGAGGACTCATTTGAGCGGTCGGTCTACAATACGGATAAAGCATTCCCTGCAATGTGCCTCAACTTGCAACGAGCTTTAGCGTCACGTGAGTATTGGACACAATACAAATGGGTACAGTACCATACCGCTTTGTTACATTATTACCATATCCTATGGTATAGAAAAGGTTGTATCTGTCCACAAATACAGATCATGAGTGCGAATTCTATTCCTAGGTGGTACTTATTAGCCCTCAAATGCATGATGTATGCATTGTGCTTCTTGTAAAAGTATTCTAATTGCACATAAAAAAATGATAATTATATTATCAGAAATACCTAAGCGCGACCATTGTTGTCAGGTACATATTTACTTCATGTTGAATAGGTTCATATTTCAATAAAAAGCTGGTATCCATTTTGATACCGTGCATTTGAGGGTTAGGATGGATATGCGGACTGCTTTGTGTTAGAAGTAGGATAATTACCTCTGGTTGGTTATGGGTGCTAAGTGATATTTGGCGAACATTTTTGTGTTCGGCGCACTATTGTGATCATTCCGATCATTGATAAACGGTGCCCGGTCACGTATTGTTATCACGTTTACTTACGTTTGGCGTTTTTACATAGATTTGTGCGTTTTTGTTCAAGATTAGAAGCGTGACTCGCGACCATTTTCACTTCGAGTGTGAAACGGATCCGATATTCTTGATTGTTGGTATCTTGTTTGATTGATTACCTGCGGCTGCGCGATTCAATCGCCTGTTGCTTTTATTTGAAATAAGAAAGTTCTCAATTGGATTGCGTCAGAGTTTGACAATTGTTAAGAGGGAGACGGTCTAATGAAATTGGTGCCATTTCACCTGTCCGTTAGAGTTTAGAGTACGACAATAGATGGACAAATTGTGACAAAAACAATAACGATGGATTAGGTATGTGAACGCAAAACGCTTTACTTCCGTTTTCATCATTTACTTCCGATAAAAGTTGCGAGCAACTTCTGAATTAAATGAAACGGAGTATAGTCCAGCATTTAAAAAAAGTTTGTAAATTTTATTTTAGTTTTAGATTTGTATAAAAAATTATAGGATGAATGAAACTGGGTCTAAACAACGTAGTCTCCCAAAATTTCCTAATTCAACTGCATGAAAACATACTTCGTTACCAAAATGCTTTGTTATCTATATTTGTTAAAAGTTTCTTATCTCTTTACTTTTGGAGACGTAAATTCACTGTGCAAGCTTTTTTGCAAATTCTCATGTAGGGCGCATTTAGACATGCTATTTTGAGTAACCAGCTTAGCTTAAAGAAAAACCAAAGCATTATTGTCTAAACATCTCTTTCTTTCAAAACAGTAAAGGGTTTTGTGAAAGAAAGAGATGGTGTAAGCGATCGCGGCCATCGCGCACAAGACCTCTGTAAAATTTTGAAGTGACAGTTACAATACAACTCGTGTCAAAAGTCTATCTCTATATGGAATGACTAGCCGTTGCCCGCAACTTCGTTTGCATAGAATTCGTTTATCGCTATCCCGCGGGAATCACGCAATTTTCCGGGATAAAAAGTAGCCTATGTGTTATTCCAGACTATAATCTATCTATGTTCCAAATTTCATCCAGATCGGCCCAAGTACTTTTTGAGCCTATTCATTACAAACATACAAAAATAGGTACAAATCTTTCCTCTTTATAATATTAGTATAGATGTATACCTAATTGACTTGTTAAAAACCTAATTGTTCACTCAAGAGTGGCGCCACTATCGCACGTGTTAATTGCGATGGTACATGATAAAATTGGTTCCGCATTTGGCCACCGGAATTTATATGACGGTCATGGCTATCGTTTAAGAATTCATGTTAATTAGTCTATCATAAATTTAATATTCGATACGTTCTCTTGAATCGTGTGTTAATAAGACAGGCCTGTGTTAACGTCTTAGTCTTCCGTTTGCCCATATGTGAAACTTTGCTGATACACGTTCTAAACTAACTCCTGAAAACTAAACTTAGTAGGTATTTTTCGCACAGGCTCTCTTTGCAATTTCCATTTCACCCTAATATGCATAAGTGAACTAAGTATAAAAAAACCGTTTCACAATTATTGACGTTAGATAGAGCCGAGCTCTAAGTAGTTTACTGGCTGTTACAGGGTCAGGAACACATATGCACTTACTATCATATATCTTACGTACCCATACCTCAAGAAAAGCAATTCACAGCGGACATTATAATCATATTCTCTATAGAAACCTATGGAAAAACAGTGAAATTAGAATGCGTCCAATCGCCTCAATTACTAAGGAAACATTGGCAGAGCCACTAGGGGCATATAACGATAACCAACTAATGTCATAGAATTTGACACTTCGCCACAGACGCGTTCGAGATGTTTGATGCTTACGCTGAGCGCTCAGGCCAGTCTTAACAGGCCATAGTGATCATAAATATTCGATGCGTTCTCAACGTGTCGTGTATTGCCTTTCTTGTCTCACTCGGACTCGGACGTCGTGCTATTTTTTGTCCCTACATTTTTGACGTGTTAATGTCTTCATTCGAATAAACAAGCATTTCTTTTGTTTTACAGGTAAGGTGACAGAAGCTGCGCTTGAATGGGTAATTAACGTCTATTCACGGTTCCCTGTCGGAGACAATAGGGGTAAATTAGCGCTGAGGCCGGCACACCCCGAGCAACAACGGATACATACATAAATCACGTCTCTATCCGTTACGGGGTGGACAGTGCCTAATAGCAAGACCTAAGGCCACGTTTAACTGTGGGCGTGAAGGTGGAAAGCGAAATCAAAATTTATTTTATTTATTTATTTAAAGCAATTGACATGTCATAGGTACAACAAAATTATGGCACATTAAAATATATGAAACCCTTTTGTGCGCAGCATATAACATGATTCCTATGATTTTCACCCATTCCCCTAATGGGCTTTTACCATCTGCGCTGGAAGAGAAACAACGGTTAAGTATAATTAAAACAGCTTTTACCGCGTTTCAGCCGCATGTAGTATTCGATCATTGGACAGTTAAAATTCTCCAGCTATTTACAAACCAAAGCATTAGTTAGCCGTTGGCTAATAATCTACTGACTGAAGGGTAGTTATGTGTGTTACCTTTTATCTTACAACGCCATCTCTTGGCAAATGGTTGAACCTTTTCAAAAGACACCGAGTTACTTGGTCGATGGTACAGTCCGTGAACTCTTAGAATGCCATTCGGGTGTCTTGCTGTAGTACTTTTATGGGTTTGATATTCGAATCGGCTGTACTGTTTATGCAATTAAAGTAAATACGTGAATAAATTCTTGAACTAATCTGCTCATGTGTATACAATATGCTGCTGCTGTGTTCCGGCGTGTGGAGTAAGACAGCCGGTGAAATTACTGGCACAAGAGGTATTCTATGCTAGCCCTCTAGGCTGGCAACGCATCTGCAATGCCTCTGGGGTCGCAGGTGTCCATGGGGGTGGTGCTCGCTTACCATCTGGTTACCTACTTACTCGTTTGCCTTCCTTGTCGTACATGAAATCGGCCAAGTGCGAGCCCGACTCGCACACGAAGGGTTCCGTACGAAATCTATAAATATCTAATAACCAGTGTAAGCAGAGCCCTGCTCTAAAGCAAAATGTTCGCAGTGTGGTGTCACTTTACATTGGTAACTGATATATACAGACCTACATACATTATTCTGGTTCTTAGTATTTGTTGTTATAGCGGCAACAGAAATACATCATCTGTGAGAATTTCAACTGTCTGGCTATCACGGGTCATGAGATACAGCCTGGTGACAGACGGACGGACAGCGAAGTCTTAGTAATAGGGTCCCTTTGAGTACGGAACCCTAAAACATGAAACCTAAAACACGAACAATACTATTACAAACTAACTAACATTGCTAGACGCATAAAGCAAGTTATCTAGCCATCTAGACACCCAGACAGCACAATAGCTGAGCCTTCATAAATTATTCCATATCGCAATGGCGGTGTCGCGATATTTTTGAGCTGAAGTTAATTTTAGTTGCAGTTTGTAGCGACATTGTCGGAAATAGGTAGCTAATTGTTCCCCTTTTGTCGGTGGAATGAAAAATATCGTCTTATTCATTTGGAAACTATTTTTTTTTAATCTAGGTTTATGTGAAACTTAAAAAAAATGACGACTGATCTCGCTCGTATTTTTTAGTAATTTTCTGTTTCCAAAACTGTCTATTTTGGCTTAACGAAAAGGATGAACATAAAAACATTCGGGACATCTTTTCTATCCTACAGGGATGGAAAGAGACTTCTTCTTCTTCTTTTTTAGTATGGCCCCATCGATCGATGATTTCGCCAATGTCAAAGTAATAAATACAGTATTCAAAAATCTTGTGACAAAAACATCGGCAAAGTTGAAAGGTATATAGAACACGGTCGAAAGACGCCTCCCCTCCTGTCGGGCTCTTAGCCAACGGATAAGGATATCCCTCAGAATCTGCCAGGAAATCATTAACCGATGCCCATGGTGCACCGGACCAACCACAGCTCTTCCCCTCAGACGGATCCAAAAACGCACCACACGCGGAGGTAACCCGACTGGCACTCCGGAAAGACTTGAAATTTAGTACACATGTATTGTGTAGGACGGATAACTATGCAAGTACCGTCAGCCAAAAAGGTTGTATTAAAAATGCAATTTTTGATATAAACTTATTTATGCTGCGCCTCCTCATACAGGTTGTGATTGTCCAACACCCCAGGCGTAAAAAACTGCAGGAACTATGTTGGAAATAACCTTCGATGGACAAATACTGACTGTTACCAAGGCCGTGGTTTAGCTGTCCCTTGTGCAGTATTAAGTCTAACAATCAATTTCAGAGCAACAAGCCTTGAGGAAGCCGGCTTCGACCAACGCTGTGTAGAGTCCGTCTGTAGAGTCTTTTAGCCACTGCCGCCGCTTAGTAAATGCCTACACACCCGCGAAAACTATCCGTGATATATTAATTACAAATGTAGAAAACAAGTGACAGCCGCCTTATTGTTCTTTTTATTCGGTGCCGCGGCGCGTGGCAATGGACTAGCGCCAGCCAGCCACCAACAGCCAAAAGTTACAAACCCTAAAAAAATATTATTATCCAAAATACTTGCACAAACTACACTGCACTTATACTTCTAACAATTACAGTGATCAAAAATAACTCTGTCATTACTTAGCACAGACAAACGTAAAGACTTGGTTCAAAGGGGTCGCGTGCGTGTAATAGCAGAGGGGGTTCCAACCCTTATTTTTAAACAATCCCGGGAACCGAGCAATTTACAATGATTGGTGTTAGAGTTCTGTGAAAAGTTGTTAGCACCTTGTTATGTTTGCGAATGTTAGCATAGCAAGCTTAAAAAAAAACATACAGACGAATTGAGAACCTCCTCCTTTTTTTGAAGTCGGTTAAAAACCAACCACGCGCGAGTCGGACTCGCAGACCGAGAGTTCCGTACAAATTAGGCAAGTGAATGAAAAATCTAGTGTTAGCAGAATCCAGCTGCTAAGCAAAATAGGCAATGTGATGTCATTTTATATTGGTTCGTTCACAGACAGATATGAAATACGATAGTATTTGTTATTATAGCGGCAACAGAAATACGCCATCTGTTAAATTGCGACTCCAGCTATCATGGTTCATGAGATACTTTGATACAATCTGTTGACAGACAGACAGACGGACAGTGGAGTCTTACAATACAATACAACACAAATACTCTTTATTGAACACCACAAATCAGTACAAAACAATACAGAATTAAAGAACAAAGTAGACAATAGGCAGTCTTATCGTTTTATAGCGATCTCTACCAGACAACCAATAAGATAGAGAAATAAGTTAAGTCTTAGTTAAAGGGTTAAGGGGTATTTAGCTGTTTTGCGTGTTTGAATAGTAACAAAATGATTTTATTGTGACATGGTGGCATGTAGATTTCTTGCGGGGATTATGAAATCGTAGCAAGGTCCGTCCGGAGCGCTACCATCATCTTACTTGCTTATCCATCTTAGTCGCTTGAAACCTAATCATTCTGGGCGCTTGAACCGCGTTAAGGCCCGGCCACACCAGTGCGTAAAAGACGCCGACGGTGCGTGTACGCAACAAAATGTATGAAGAAACGGTGAGAGAACGTGACGCATGCTGTCACTGCGTATACGCAGCGGTGTGGTCGCTCTTTTAGTCGAAGCATTATATTACACAGCTGGATTCAAAATTAAAAAAAAAATTAAACAAAGTGGTTACAAACAAGCCAAGGTTGAGGCTTCTCAGTAGGTATATATGTACCTGTATTGAGAAGTCTCGCTCTTCCAAATATAGCACATTTTAACAATAGGTCCACAGATTAGAAAATAAAAGTTTATAAATGAAATTATCCTAGCTTAAAACTAAGCTTATTAGTTACTTTTACTTACATGCAAAGTGTGTGTGTATATGTGTGTGTGTGTGTGTTTGTGTTTGTGGGGTACAGGGTGTATAGGTAAGTTTTATTACATTTTATACCGAGATGGTATTTCTATTTTCCGATAGCTTTATGTCTCTTATTTCATATAATTATATACTTCTTATATCTAAGATCTAGGAGCCTATAAACAGCAGGTCTTACGAAACATTCAAGAACTTCCCTTCTTCGTGGAATTTCCAACGTCCCCTTTCTCACGCATGATTCATGCAACGGTTGTGATTGTGCGCGAGATGACCGGCCCGGTTCAACCCCGGGGCCGGATGATTCACCGGCCGTTTGTGGGTTACTTGCATCATGAACAGGCGTGGTTTGCTATACTCCGTTTTCTTCCAAGTCAAGTCAAGTGCGAGTCGGAATTAATATAAAACCCGGTTTGCATGTGTAACAGTTGTGCTCATTAAACTTTGATAATGATCCCGTAGAGGGATCGAGACGCGTCAGTGTTTGTGTGGTGTAAGGGATAATTAGTTCCCTCGATGCCTTTTACTTGAGAAACAACTGGTACATTGTATGTTTTTTCTTTTACGTTACATACCTTTTTTATTGTGCCAATACTAACAACGCTTTTGGATAGATTATCATTGCCAATGCGTCACAAAATCCAGTGTCCGATTTTAAGTACGACCAGAGGGTCGATTTCTGACAGCACATCCGTGAAAATACCACTCGAAAGTGGTGAAAAATTGCGCTGAATTTGAAATACGAGTAACATAGAAGACAATCACAGATCTCATTAATCTAGTGAACTAGTCAAAACTTTGATTAGAGCTGTAGTTTTGGAGATATAAGCTTTCAAAAATCGGGTCCCAGTTCAAACCAATTTTGACCAAAACCGAAACAAGCACGACCGTATTATTTATGCTCAATTGCGTTAGTGCTTGTTCAAATTTTATTGAATAGCTACCTAATGACGACTGTACGGTATATTATTCATTAAAACTGCACTGTAAACATGTGAAACTAGGTTAAAACTAGTTCCTAAATTAGCACTCTACAGCGAGAATCCCCGACGTCTCTAATTGGTACGCAAAGGCGACACCCATAGGCGCCATGGGCTCAAATTCGCGGAATACATTGGTAGGCCGCTAAGTGGCACGCATAGTTCCCGCTAGCGGTCGACGACCTCTTTCGGAGTCCTTTGGAACTAACTGTTTCAGCGTTTACCTATTTTAGACTTGAGAGTTACTAAACATGGGTATGTGCAATAGTGATGTGACGCGTGTACGCATATTCATATTCGCATTCTCATGCATGAGAAATCTTACTTCAAAGAGTCGATATCGTTTCACGTGTGTTTCAGTAGCACTTGGATTTCTGTTTCTGAGCCTCTAGTGTAAGTTTTAGAATAGAATAGAATAGAAAAGTTTATTTCTCCGAATATGGTACAATTGTTGAAATTATAACATGTGTTCAGCATATCCTGCACGTGTGGGCGTAGAAATATTATTCTTACAACATTTAGTTAGTTGTCAAAATAACAAAGAACACACGACACACGACAGGACAAATATCTCGAACGCGTTCACGTAAACGTTTAGAGATTTAGTGAATATGACTTTATAAGGCTGTGGTCTATTTTTGTTCAAATTAAACACATTCGCATCCGCATTCAAATTCGCGAATGTGCGAAACAGTTAAGCAACATCACTAATGGGTACCGCTTGTTTCCATTTATCAGTGTTTTGCTTAGCCCGGTCAAAGTCGGCCAACTAGAGGAACATCGGGTCGTAAAATGATTCCAAGAAAGGGTCGCCGTGAAATGTGATTTGTGGTTTGTAATTTCCGTGTAGATTCTAGTTTGTGGAGGCATAATAAAAACCCAGTACTTAAGCATACAGTGGCGTTCCACGTAAATTTTCTTTAGGCAGGCTGGACCGAAAATCCGTACTAATATTATAAATGCGAAAGTAACTCTGTCCGTCTGTCTATCTGTCTGTCTATCTGTCTGTCTGTCTGTCTGTTTGTTTGTTACCTTATTTTCACGCTTAAACCGCTGGATCTGGATTTCTTCCATGCTGTTGTAAAAAGAAAAAAAAATGAATATGCCAATTGCTTCTCTACCCGCGCAGATGGTAAAAGCCCATCGATAGAGTGGGCGAAAATCATAGGAATCATGTTATAGGCGATGAGGCATCACTATTTTGATTCCATGTTCCACCTATACGCCCACAATCTTGCTAAATGTGGCCTGTAGGTACCTGTTACCTTAGGCTGTGTCAACGCCGTAAGGGATAAAGACGTGATTTGTGTGTATGTGTGTGTATTTAACTGCCGGATCGATTTAGTTGAATGGTATACAGATAGTTTGAGTCCCGGAGAAGGACTAGGCCTAGTGGTTTGACCTAAGTCCTCTCAAAGAAGGTCGGGAGTTAGAACCGGGAACCTTTGAGTTTAAGTATCAAAATGTATGTACAAAATAACATTTGAAATTTACCATGAGCTTTAGTGAAGGAAAACATCGTGAAGTTCACAATCCACACTGGAACTATTGCCGAAGCATTTTCCTTCTGAGAGGAGATATGTGCCCAATAATGGCGTCTCTATATTGGCTAAAGCGTGGCTGAAACTTACCATCTCTTTATGTCACACCAGTTTAATGTTTTAAATGCAGGTATCAACTTTTTAACTGCAAATATAATTAGCTGTGCCTTTCCGTCCCTGGTTAATTGTAAAGTGCTCGGCTCACAAGTTGACAGCGGCGCACTTCTTATCTAGAACGATACATCATCCGACGCAGGCGCAGGCGGCGCAGCGCGCGAGTGCTCGCTGGGGCAATATCAACCAATAATACAGTTTTATAAAATAAACTAGCTGTTGCCCGCAACTTCGTCCGCATAGAATTCGTTTATCGCTATCCCACAGAAATTACGCAATCCGTTCTTAGAGGATGCCTACGTCATAGTAGCTTTATGCATGCAAAGTCTCAGCCCGATCGGTTTAAAATTGACAGTTTCATACAAACTTTCATCCCCTATTTTATCCCCTTGGGGATAGAATTGATCAAAATCATTTCTTAGCGGATGCCTACGTCATAACATCTATCTGCATGCCAAATTTCAGCCCGATCCGTCCAGTGGTTTGGGCTGTGCGTTGATAGATCACTATGTCAGTCAGTCAGTCAGTCACCTTTGAGTTATATATATTTAGAGATTTAGATGGGAGGGAATGCGCGAGAATCGTTTCATTTTATAGGTGATTCGGCTAGCATCCCATCACTATTTTGGTTTCTCTTTTCACAACTTACCACCGCGCACAATAACGCTAAACGTGCCCTTTAGGTCTTATTATTCCAGGCTCTAACCCATAAAGGTCGTCAGCTGACTACAAAACTTCACTTACAATTCGATCCACATGCACTGTTCACTAGCAAATAAATATTTAAAGAATTCGATAACTGAACATGCACCACTGTTGTTATTCCAATGGGGACTATCGTTTCTTTGCTCACCAGTTGGCGCCACTGTTGACTAAGGTCCAGAGGTATAGCTATCAAAGGCGACTATAATAAAGTCGATCTTATATTATAAGATCGGCGCCGAAATTAAGTTTTAAATCTTGAAACTCATTAAGTTTATTAATTATAAATAACTATCATCATGTCGTGTAGCTCTATGCCGCACGCAATGTTGTGCAGTTCTTTCCGTTTGGTTCGGAAAAAAATCCGCTTCCAAGGCGTTCACATTCATCGCCAAATAACCCATATTTGCGATAATTTCACGAAGGACATCACTTTTCAACAGGTAAATGAAAGAAATTATAATTTATGTCACGAAGCCCGCCAAAACCAGTGAGAAGTGAATGTCATTGGACCTCACGCGACACTAGCGCCTCTAGTGTCAAATTCACACGCGATAGCCCCCATTGCGTTTCGCCGTAAAGATGAGTGCATGTTGTTGATAAGATCGCGATCCATCTCAGTGAGTAGGCAGAGCCATTGATAGCTCGAGCGACAAGCGAGTGATGGATGTTGTGCACTCATGCGCTGTGATGTGTTGCGATTACATGACAACGAAATAAGTGATTGGATGAATCGGTAGTATCGTGGAACTTTAGTATGTCGGTGAGATGAAGATATTGAGCCCTCAGACCAAATAAAAAGTCAAGACGGAGTTCGCAAGGCAATATGAAGCCAGGTGGACTTTGAATTACTTATTTTACTTCTGTATGCCTAGTGGCTAATTACTGACTATGAAGATATGTATTAGGTTGTAATTTTGTATGATGAATATATGATTGTTAGTTTGTACTAAAGTACATAATTATGTACCTTCTCAATTATCTATTGAAGTACCTAGGTATATTTCTTACTTGGCATTGTCCCGTGATATTTATTTTTTTACTAATTTTACTTTGGTCAGAGATTGAGCTACCTCAGTAGCTGAGTAATTCGACAAAAAATGTTACGTACCTACACTTGTTTCAATACATTGTTGTTGTGTATGCTGACTTGGCTTTAGAAGAAAGCAGCACTCACGCGCATTTGGGAACGGCCGTGCGCCGGCGCCGCAAATCACGCGATTTGTCCCACACGTACATATTTGTCAATCAGCATGATTCATTTGTTTCTACATTATTAACAGCAGAAGGCGACGTCCACACTATGGTTTTTGGTTACTGTTATCACGTTACGATGGGAGGAAAGAAATTCTTGAGATGGTGGATGGAGGTTGTTATTTCTTTCAAAATATAAGGCACCTACAATAATAGATGCATAGTTAATACGCGGATAAGGGATTGGTAAATAATAAAGATAGTTGACTTATAAAATGTGCCTTTCGAAATAATGAATATATTACGATGGTCACAGTGTCCTTTAGAGATATTAATTGGCAATGTCATAGTTATAAAGGATCAAACGAGACCAACAATATAAATTTAAAATTTAGAATTTTTTCATTTTTAATAAGGGTCCTAGCGCTATTAGCTTCTTCAAACATTTCGAAGAGGCTAATAGACGCTACGGGTGACCGCAGAGCTGGCAGCTTCCTTGGACAGCGTATTAGTATCGCTGTCCAAAGGGGGAATGCTGCCAGCGTCTGTGGTACTATACTATGCCACTATACTATTTTATTTTAAGATTAGTTTTAAATTTAATCATAGTTTAAGTTGTTTTTAATTTCCCTATTGATTAATAAACTATCTGAATTTTGAATTTGGAATGGACTTTGATCTAAAGAAAAAAGTAAAACTGATAACAGCTTGGAGATTGTAATAGGCTATTGCAGCCTCATTACACTGTAACGAGCAACAGTTACAGTTACAGTTACAGCTACAGCTCGCAGATGAGTACCCGGCTTAATACAAACTTAAGCTGAGAATGTCACGATTATAGTTATGATTATTCAATAGCGAATAATGCGAAATTAAATTCTGATTAAGAATGGGTTTTTCTCGTTTCAAATGATCATAATTATCATCGGTTAATTGCCTAATTGCCAATACACATGACATCTCCTAAGTACAACTAGGTCCATTCATGTTTCTTGTTCCAGAATTGCATGGATTGTTTACCTATTAACTTGTCTTTAGAGTTTGGGGTTTCATTTCATTTCTTGACATTTTGTTTCACTGATAACTTCAAATACGCTAACCGTGGCCTTTAGGTTTTGTTACCATATGATCTGTCTACTGTCTACCCCGTAAGGGATATAGACGTGATATTGAGTATGTGTGTATGTAATAAATTCAAAACTCAGACTAAAATAGCGTAAGATCTGCACCCTCCCCATTGGCGGCGACTTGGGAGTTTTTTTATCTTTAGTTTAGTAATAGTTTTAGGTAGGCTTAAGTTATTTTTAAGTTTTGACTGTTTTTTATTATGATCTGTTTTTCTTTTCCAATAAAACTTAATCAATGTCATTTACACGCTAGAAAAAAAAAACTAATGACTCCCAAATCACTAGATTTACAATTAGATTAAAATTTTGGTACTAAACATATATATGGGTACCGATTTTAGGGTTTTTTTTGGCCCTAACGACTTTTACGTGTGTATTTCCCGATCAGTATTCACCATCATTCGACAAACTTTACTTCGTGGAACTATTTAACCACATTTTTCTTCGAATTACAATTCGGTATGCGTTTAGTTTACAAATCGTTTTATACCAAGAACTGCTGTGAATGTAAATTAAAATTGCCCCGTGGCCTGCTCAGAGTAATTTGGCTTTCGCGTTAATTCAATAATTGAACAATGGCTTTCCAGAATTAGCTGATCCGGGAACTCCATGTATTTCATTTAGACAGTGACTCAGTCTTGTGGTAGTTCGCCGACACCTTACGGTTTAACCTTTTGAAGAGAATAATAAATGAACTCTGTAATACAATTCAACATACATACATAAATCACGTCTATATCCCTTACAGGGTAGACCTAAAGTAACAAGACCTACAGGCCTCGTTTAGCAAGATTGTTGGCGTATAGGTGGAAAGGGGAATCAAAATAGTGGGTTGTTTGCTTCATCTACATGATTCCTAAGCTTTTCGTGTTAGAGGTTGCAAACCTTCGTAGTTTAGTAAACTGTATCATGTGGTCTATTGCTTATAGTGTCCTAGCAACGCTGTGTTCTTCATCACTACATAGTATAAAATAAAGTCGCCTTCTCTGTCCCTGTGTCCCTATGTCCCTATGTATGCTTATATCTTTAAAACCACACAACGGATTTTGATGCGGTTTTTTTTAATAGATAGAGTGATTCAAGAGGAAGGTGTATATGTATAATACATGCATAATATACCGTGCGAAGCCGGGGCGTGTCGCTAGTTATACAATATACGATTGCCTTGACATGGTTTTTCTTTAATCTCTAATATTTCGCCTATTCTCTCGATGGCCTTTTATCATGCGCGGGAAGAGAAGCAACTATTACATTCTATGTTTTTTGTTTGCTCCCAGACCAGCTTGGAAACAATTACTGTTACTATTGATAGCACAAATAAATGGGTAGACTGTGTACTTCAAGTTAGCTGGATATCCGCTACGCGACAAAATCCTTCGAAGAAAACTGACGCATCGATGTTTCCAGCCTGTCAACTAATCCCGGTGTCTAGACACATTTATTAGTACCCATAAGCTTGTAAGATTTGTTCAGTTTGGGACTAGGTCAATTGGTGTCAATTGTCATAAGATAATTCATTTTTTGGGCGAAAATCTTAGGAATCATCTTATAGGCGATGCGGCTAGCAACCCTGATGCAAGTCTATTTTGATTCCCCTTTCCACGTATATGCCTACAATCATGCTAAACGTGGCCTTTAGGTATGTCTGCCCCATAAGGGATAAAGACGTGATTTGTGTGTGTGTGTGTGTGTGTTTTATTTATTTCACCACTTATGATATACGCCTTGCGTAACACACTTCAATGTTTAAGCTTGGCGTCCGTATAAAGTGTACTTTTTCATGTAACTCTTTCTAACAACGCGTACTTAACTGTAAACAGCTGGTCACTGTCTCCAGGTTTGAACTTTAACCTGTGTCGCAATGCAATTGGTGCAATTTAGCATTGTCTGCGTGGGTTCCTTAGATCGAGATTAATCTTGCGCGCGAGTCGATGCTAGCTCTACATGTGACATCATATTATTTGAACTTTCTTAATGTTTACTTGTGAAGGGTGTTAAGGTCTTCTTAGGTGGTCGAGACACCATGCCACCGGGCAGCAATTTAGGGCAACTTTTTTATTTATAGTTTAAATTTGCCGTTATGTCGGAAGCCGGTAAGAAGTGGCAATAATTTTGTAATAACTAAGGTACTTTCTTAAATATAAATTAGCTACCGTAAACCACGGTGACTGATTTACGGGGTGACTAAAGAGTAGTTGTAATGAAATCTTCCAATCGATGTCTTCATCGGTCGCCTTTTCGTCTACAACCCAAACATACGCCGCATATGGACTATATCGATTTTATAGCAATTTTAAAACGGATTAAAGTAGCCCCAAAAATTATCAAAATTTTAATCAAGATTTGTATGAAATTTGCGTTGTATGGGTTTTTGGAGTGAGGTTTCATCTCTAAGAAAACGTATTCGTCGATTTTTGTAAATACCAATCTTTGCTCGGTCGTTCAGATACTTTAAAAAAATCCATGAACGGTGGAATGATAATATAACGAAGTAATTTATATTGAACGAGAAGGTATTCTTCTGAACAAGCTTTATATATCCATATTTGATAAATCAGTTTATTTAAAAAAAAAAAAATACAAGGTAAATTAAAATTATTCTTCTGAACTGAATTTATTGCTAACCGAATTGCGATTCTAGGATAAAAGTTTTTCTTTACTTAATCCGTTTATGCTTTAACATTCAATTGGACTATGGCGGTAATAAATCAGCTTCTAGATTGAATCTGGGAGCCAGGTTTACTGCTCGGCGACACGCGCGATGCTATCGGACAAAGTTGTACCATTTAGCTGCAAAACTAGGAAATTAACTTTTATTTTAGCTCAAATAGTTGATTACCTATGTATTTTAAGACTGCTTAACTTAAGGAAAAATAAAATAAATAAATTGCCCGATGTTTTCGGGTAGGAACAGACGGACGTTGCGAGACCAAATAGGAGACGTTTTGGAAAAAGGTCAGGTCAGGAGTACCCGAAACCGACGAGCATGTATGAAGAGATTGATGAATGTGGATGAAGCGAAAGAAGTAGCAAGGCCAGGATCGTAGCAAGTGGAACAATAATAGTATCTGCCTACCCCTGTGGGAAAGAGGCGTAACGGTATGTATGTATGTATTTCGTCTAAACTTCATGTTATTTAGTTATACTCTTGTATCGTATAAATCTGGTAAGGACGTTTATTCGACGGCATGGGGGTCAATTTCCATCAGTAAGAGTTTTGTGTTATCGTCATATACATATATAAATACCTACTTATTTAGTCGCATAGTTGTCACATAGGCGGCACTTGCTACTTAGTTGCATTCTTGCAAAAAAACAACATACCTAAATCACGTCTTAGCATGATTGTGGGCGTTTATGTGAAAAAGGAATCAAAATAGTGATCGGTTGCTAACCGCATCGCCTATAACGTGATTCCTAAGATTTTCACCAATTCCCTCGATGGGCTTTTATCATCTGCGCGGGAACAGAAGCAACTATATTCTATGTTTTTTCTTTGCTAGACCAGTATGAAAAAAACAACAGTAATGGCAAACAGTATACACATTAGCTATGATATTGATATAATGTGATGAAGTTATCTTCGCTTAAATCCACATATAACGCAGGTACTTATTGTAGTGCACGCGTAGAGACTCAATCTAGAAATGAACAGACACTTTTACTAGACTACGATAAACACGATAAGCGTCTATGAATCATCGTCTAACTAGTACCTTGAAGCAGGACATTCGAGTCCAACAGGACCCGTGACAACGATCCAGTTAACAGGCGCTTCTCACGGTGACCGGTGGGAATTCCGATCAGACCCTGAACCATTTAAAACACCCTATCCCCAATAATACAACAGTTTCAATCAAAACCGTATAATCAAAGCACTCTGGTCTATATTTGATTCTATCCTTTGGACTTAAGACGTTAGAATTCCAGTTCTACATAACTACAACCCTAAGCCTGATTTACATGTAATTTTATGTCTTTTATGGAAATGTCGTGTGCAAAATGTAAAGGATTACATTTTGTACGTAACTGATATATTATGTAGGGTAGACTGGGTACGGTTGTGCCAGGGTACGGTAGTGACAGTCGTCATAACAGCAAAACTATACGGAATATGGGATAGGGTGCAAAGGGAGAAAGAAGCGGCATGGGTGCCTAAATGCATGTCCCCAGATTGCGTTAGCCAGCGCGCGACGCTAACGTAATCAGGAGCCTACATTGCTTTTTAACAGTCAAAAGTATTTTTTTTTGTTTATTCTTTTTTAATATTTCCTATTATTTGTATACAGATAGATTATATCATATATTTTTTTGTTATAAGTTGAATATTAGTAGTTAATTACGAGTAATTCGTTTTTACGTAGATTACTTGGCCTAGTCATGGCGATTGTTTGTTTTCGAAAGTATGCGTTGGGTACGGTTGTGACAAATGTTGTGGGTACGGTTGTGACATATATTTTTTATGTCCGAACTATCCGATTTTTTCTAAGTATATCTATAAGCTCCCATTGAGGTGGTTTCTTCATTTCCTACCCCCTTCGCTCCTATCAAACTATATTTCTACGTAATCTTGGAATTCTTCACGAAATTTTCTCCGAGATATAGCTTACATATATTGTATTCATACTTTCCCGCTTTACAGTGTTTAAATTTAAAAGATTTTTTAAAATTTAAATGCTGTAAAGCGGGAAAGTATGAATACAATATATGTAAGCTATACCTCGGAGAAAATTACGTGAATCATTTAAATAAATGGGTCTGTCACTACTGACCCCGGCCACTGTCACAACTGTCCTTGGGATGTGGTCGGTTGTGACACTTTCTCTTTTTTTTTAAATTTGATGCTATAATTAATACAGCGTATTTAAGGACAAAAGTTTGGTATTTTTACGTAGACAAAAGTACAAATTAAGATTTAAATTACTTTTCTAGCAGCTAACTAGTAAATTAACAAAATTATTGGCGATCAAACCAAAATTGTCACAACCGTACCCAGTCTACCCTACTGGTTGCGGCTTCACCACGAACTCGCGCGAACGGCGATGCGGAAAACGAATACTCAATTCACTGCGCGCTCGAGACTCTAATCCCACAACAGTTAATTGGCAGCACACGCAATGTAAAGAAATAACGCTTACCGTGCCACTGGTCGTACATACGCGTAGTAGTCGCGCTGCCATGCTCAAATTGACATTTTAACTAGCGCATCTTAAACAGAAACATCGTGAAAGCAAAACTGTTTACCGCTTAATGCACCCGGCAATCTAGTTATTAAGTACAGGAATTAAACCATGGCCTGGTGATCGTGGTAGACGGTGTTTAGAAGCTTAAAACGTGGCAGGCGTGAAATAAGAGACGAGGTGAAGACAGCTGGACGAGCTGAGCACAGTCAAGCGATGAAATAAATGAATGTAGAAAGAAATGGTAAATGATTAAATGGGTTCACTACACACTATGGATAGGTCTAATTTGTAATTCTAACTGCAGTGCTACTAATCCTGCTAAATAAATGCGAAAGTTTGTGACGATGTGAGTGAGTGTGTATGTTTGTTCCTTCTTCACGCTAAAACGACAGGACGGATTTAGATAAAATTTGGAACGAAGATAGTTAGTACCCTTTATTAAAACATAGGCTACTTTTTATCCCAGAAAATTGCATAGTTCCCGCGGGATAGCGACAATCATCTCAAAGGTGCCTAGAGTCTCAACGTAAAATTCTTGCAGGATATACCATCAACAGTTCTTTAGTCTAATTCTACGCGGATAAAGTCGCGGGCAGAAGCTAGTGACCAAATAAAACAACGTTACAGACATTACGTGTGAAATGACATTACTGACGGTCATTCTGACTAAAACTGCGACAAATAGGCATAGTCGGTTATCTATGGGTACTGTTTCATGGCACAAAGAATGTGCGGTTTTCGAGCGTTGACCGCCGCGCCGGCAAAAACTACCCGCAGTAATGAAGTGGCTGGCGAGCCATTACGTAACCACAGTCATGTTTGGGTACTCATACAATTCGATTAAAGTCACTGGCAAGCGTAGAGAAAGTAACTTATAGAGTGGAATGTCACACGAAAATACATACATAAGCAGGGGCGTGCAGTGGGTTCTGACAGAGGGTAGGCATATTGACAACAAGACCGAACGAAGTGTACGAAGCGTGTCGGGCACATTTACGTATGCTTGCAAGCACTGCTTATATGCCTGTAAGGGATGAACGCATCTGTACATAAGTAAATCACGTTTTTATCCATTACGGGGTAGACAAAGCGCTTGTAATAAGAACTAAAGGCCACGTTTAGGATTATTGTGGTATAGGTGGAAAGGGTAATCAAAATAGTGATGGGTTAGGCGATGCGGCTACCAACCCATCATTATTATGATTCCCCTTTCCACCTATACGCCCAGAATCATGCTAAACGTAGCCTTTAGGTCTTTTTACTTTAGACTCTGTCTACCCCGTAAGGGATAAAGACGTGATTTATGTATGTAAGAAATTACAAAATAAACGTCATAAAAAGAACCCCGTCTAACCCCAATAATAAATTAATACTGTTTCTTATGATGTAAGTGATATATCGCTACATCATATCACTAATGTGTGAATTGGATAGCCCGTATTAAGTAAAACTACTCTATGTTTTCATTTCTTTGGGTGAGTAACTACTTAGCAAACGTAAACTGAGAAGTTAACAGCTCACAGTTTTACCTTAAACCCTTGTTTAGAATGTACAAAAAGTAAAGTATCAAAGACACAAACACACAACACTTTTTTTGGGCTTTGCCGCAGCCGGGTAAAAACACGTAGAGCCGACAATCGATACTAAGCAACAACATCTCGCATTCTCGATAAGAGTTTACTAAGCGCTTAAGCGGTCAATTCAAAGGCGTCAGTCAAGGTATTGCTTTAAGATATCGCAATAAAATGTGAACAGCGAAGGAAAGAGATGCCAATCGATGCTATTAATACAAGACGCCTATTCGACGCTCTCTGTGATATAAATGCAATGCAAAAAGTATTATTACCTTCGCTGCGCTACCTCCAAAATTTTAATAGCTAACAGCATACGATGATCTAGTTCACAGTCATAGTAAGTAGGCAATTACATTTTTTGACAGTAAATTGCAATTTGGTGACGTGTGTTCTATCGTCCAATAACACCAGGGGGTACCATGACGTCTTAATGCGATTCAATTTAATTCCCATTGAGTTTAGGTCCGCTCGCTGTCAGATCCATACTAACAATTATAGCCAAAACCAGAAGGCTTTACGTAACTCGCTCAAATCAAATCAAATCAAATCATTTATTGCACGGAAGTGAGTAATAAGAATAAATAAAGATGTAAAACTAAACATTGGTGCACGTCACAACTCGCCAGGCACTGGCATGCAATATCCAAACAAGTACCTATATTAAACCTTAATTGACATAAGTAATTGCATTATTATTTAACAGTCAAACTTATTACTATTAATTAAAGTATCTATATCTCGCAATCGCCATCGTGTTCATTTTGACAGTTCTTGTATAAATGTGACAGCTAGCTGATTCCGACGCAAATTGTCAGCCCATACATGAACTGTCAAAATGAATACTGCGATTGCGAGCGAGTTAGATAATGAGCCTACAGAACTGAGCCTGAATTTAATCTCAAGGATTGTGAACTACACCATTGATATTACTTTAGGTTATTTTTACGACTTTTAACATGTAAAATTTAGTTTTTGCAAAATGTTATCCAATTTCGTGTCGCCGGGAAGAATGATTGAACCCAAACCAACCAATGATATAAAACTTTAATTACTAAAACAACCGCTGTCCCTTTCTAGCTCGTATCTTCTGAAAAGGATAAAGCTTTAACCCTTGATTAGACCCTAGTATGCCAGCCACGCTAAAGATTAAGTGCTAATTGGAAGATGGCAGCACTGGCGGCGTTTAACAGCATTCCAAAAAGTCATAACTCGCTTCAAAAATAATGGACTTTAGGCTGTTTTGCGTAAGGTTGTCACGCGGCTGAACGGCGTGTCGGGCGAGTGCTCAACTTTTTTTTTTAAGAACAATTTAAATTGCGTGCTTAGTTTATAAGCGCATGCGCCGTGCCGAGAATACTAAGATGCTTTGTCGCTAAGTAATTTATGAGGAGATTAACGTTAAAACGTGTATCGCGTTGTAAATTTTGAGCAAACTTTACAATAAACAAAGGAATGTGAAAGATCTAAAATTGAACGGTAATTTGGTAGGTAAGAAGTACAGTCGGCGCTAGCCGTGAATCTACTATGCGGTTTTTTATTTCGTGGAGCACCTATGTACTACTATCTCAAAATAAATCCCATGTAAATAGAATCAAAATCGAATCAGTACTAATATTATCTATGGTCGATTTCGAAAAAAAAAAACGATTAAGGTAAGTATCAAGTAAGTATCATACCCGTAGTATTTATCTTTCAGAGCAAGTAGGCTTGCATTGCATATTATAATTCCAATGGAATTACGAAATTCGAATCGTACCTACCGAGGCTATGGGCCTGTTCCACCACTCGCTGTAAAGTTCCGGTTATCTTAAGTGTCAGTTATCTATGATGACGTCTCTGCCTGTTTCGTAGTAACAAACAGAGACTCTCGAGGGCTTTTACCATCTGCGCGGGAAGAGAAGCAACTGGTACATTCTATGTTTTTTTCTTTGCTCCCAGACCATAGAAGTTAAAATGCAATTTCGTGAAAACTAATTTCTGAGACAAAGTTTAAGTCGCTAGTTTTTAATAAATCCTCTTATTCTCATCTTCAGAAAGGATGAACGTATTGTTAGTTAGTTTGCATTCTAATAGCACGTGCGATTTTCTCTTTCGTTTTCAAATCGATCCATAATCAAGAATATTTATTCGGCCAGACACTTTTTTGGGATGTTAGTGCCGCCCGACCGCACACACGCGAGCCGCATGCCGCATGCGTGGCCGCATGGCCGCATGCACACCCAGCACGGCCAGCACGAGTCCCCGTCTTTATCTTACTGTTCGTACTAGAAAGAGACAGTAGTCTATCTCGCGCGCGAAACAGCTCTGGCGCGCAACTCGTGGCTATCCGTCCTGTCAAACATGGCTTATATTTACTATCAAATGAATCAAGACATTTTTTTATTTCTTGATTTTTATGTTTTACTTTTTCGGTTTTTTCGTTAGAAATCGGGCCGGAGTTCGATTCCCGGCCATAGCTTTACTTTTCGGATTTTTCTATGTGTTCTAATTTTCACTGACATTTAGAAATTTAATGGCTTATATTTCCTGGGATTTTGAGGTCAAAAAGGTTTTAGAGACATGTTTTAAGAATGAATAAATTTAGTAAATAGAAAGAGGAAACTTAGGTAAGACGAAGAAACTAAGGTGTAGGTATTAAAAGCACTAAGTATAAGTATTGAAAGCACTTCCCGTTGACATAGAATGATGAAATTTGGCAAGAAGTCTGACATCACAAATCAAGTAAATGTAAAAGATCCAAAAATCGCTGATTTCCATTTTTTTATTAGAATAACTTTCTTGTCTTTTTATTAGACTTGGGCCTGTTTCACCACTGTCTGTTAAGTTCCAGTTATCTTAAGTGTCAGTTATCTATTATGACGTCTCTATCTGTTTCGTAGTAATATAGAGACAGAATCATAGATAACTGACATTTAAGATAACTGTAACTTAACAACCAAAACTTGGGTGAAAATTAAATTCAACACCAGGTTTGCGTTCCCCCTACCTCCCATTGCTAACACCCTACCTACAGCTTATTAAATCTCCCAACCCCAGCGTTCTAGCTCGCAGCTCGCTTCTCTCTGGTAAGCTGTAGAGCCACCACAGGCAATAACAGTCCGTTCCAAAAAAAAAAACGAAAAAAGTCCACATGCATGCCCATTGCCCGTGCCTTTGTCGCCATGCATTAGGGTTGCCATGTTCAAACTTTGAATTTCAGGATTTGAAGGTAGAAATACCAGGACATTTCGGTTTAAAGCCAGGACTATATAAATAAGAGTACAATAGTATAAGAGGCCCAGTGAAACGATTGGAGACAGTAGTGTCCTGGGAAAACAGGGCGGTTGGCAACCCTGCCATGCATTAAATAATTGTGTCGTTTTATAGAGCGTGGTGCCATCAGGTCACGAAACTAACATTCTGGTAAACACTGAGTGATTAGACACAGTTATTAACCCGAGCATTCTGATTGTTCTATGCGCACGACTTGTTGGAAATAATGAAATCGGGTAATGTCATGTTAACATACATGATGTTGCCCGTGACTTCGTTTAAATCATTGACCGCGGGAACTAAGCAATTTTCGGAGATAAGAGTCCAGGTTCTTACCACGAGTTGGATCGCTCGCTCTCAGATCCATAACTAGAAGTGTCAAAAATAACAGCTATAACGTAAAATTGAAATCGCATTAAGATTTCATGGTAAGGCCCCAGCTTATAAACTGTCTGTGAGCCATCTAAATCCGATAGAGGTTTCTCTTGAAAGAGTACCTATAAGAAACGTACATACTCTTACAGACTTCGGTCCAACCTGAACCTCAGATCAAGAGAAATAAACATAAGATTGTGAGACGCGAAGTTACACTGTGTTCTGGCGTGGAAAGTAAAGCAGCCGGTAAAATTACTAGCATTTGGGGTTTGTATCATAATCTGAAGCTGGCAACAAATAATTTAAAAAAAAAACCCTGAGACTGAAGACCAGACATACATTTGTAATAATAATTTGTAGGTATGTCTGAAATGTGTAAAGCTTGGGAAAAGCTAGACAGCAAAATACAAAAGCGAGCTTCCTTCGCTGTACGATTTATATAGCGTATTTAATAAACATTAATTTATTACGGCAATTACGTATCGGGCTGTGGCTGTACGAGAATGTTGCCTCGGCCCCTTTAAAATGCTAAGAATTATGAGTACTTACCGACCTGACGCTGGAAACTCAGCCTTTTTTTAGACGGCTTAAAATAGACTGGCATTTGCCGAGATTAATTTACAAGCGGAGCCTTGCAAAGTCTGAGTATTCGGTTTTTGAAATTTCAGTTGTTTTATTTAACTTTTAATACGACATTCATTAAGAATCCGGCGGCATACGCTTGCGAAGAAATTCAATGGTTTATGTAAAGTTTCCAATTCGCACTGGGCCGCGTGGAAACTATTGCCCAAGCACTCTTATTGTTAGAGGACGTTCTTATACCTATATAGGCTGGAAATGGATTCATCCATTGATGGTCAACACAAGACGTCTTAGAATTTTTCTCGAATAATTTAGCTAGTGGTTGGCCTAGTTTGATTAGTGTTCAATCCTATTGGTTTTTCATAGTAATTTTGAATTTAAAATTAAGTCACACCTTTGACGCTGGACACTTTAAGCAATGACTAATGTATGGAAACATTACATTTGTCAACTATAATAAAAAAAAACTAAAAATTATTTCCATGATTCGAATTCCGAACACCAACCTGAAGCATTCCGAATTAATTTTAAGACAGAGTATAAATAAATAGTAGTGGGCAAGGAAGCATGTCAAATCGATACCATCGATTAAGATTATTAAAAATGTAAAGCATCGCTACCGTGGGAGTCTGTAATTATCCTCAGTAAATATTGACTCGGTGCGACAACCATCCGTGTTTAGTCGTAATCGGCCATCGATCGCCATCATTACGCCAATCGATTATTTCTATTCTATTAGATGCATCGATTGCAGGAAATGCACGCTCTAGTCGGTTATTATGGTTAACTTTTATTGTTTTTTTCAATGTGATGTAAAAGAGTGTGTAATTTAATGTGAAAGCCGCAGGGGATGATTTTGCTACTTTTTTAACTCTGCAACCGCGTGTGCTCGCTTCTTAGTTATGTTAATAACAGACTTCTAGTCTTATTCTGCGAAAACATAATTTTCTGTTGTAAGTTTTTAATTCTCCTTTCCACATGTACGCCCACAATCATGCTAAGCGTGGCCTTTGGGTCTTGTTACCCTACGCTTTATGTACCTCGTCAGGGATACCTAAAGACGTGATTTACGTATTATATGTAAGTTTTTATTTCTAGCTTTTTGCCAAAAGTGACTTACTCTGCCAAATATTTTTTATTTTCTTTTTAATCTGCACCGCGTGAACTTCCCTTACTAGTTATTTGTAATCAAGAAGCATATTTAGCGTTAAAACCTTTTAAACACCAATTGGTTTGCAATTTTAATGCCCACTTAAAACGAACCTCTTCAGAATGCTTCCTGGCATACCAGTAAAACCGGGAGCCTAAATTCCATAGACCGTTTAGCCGCTTTGCACAAAGACGCATTCCAAATTTGAAATTCCAAAATGGCAGCGCGTCAGGTAACCGTTCGGTTTTACGAAAGCGCATGCGCGACACTGCGTTCAGTGTTACCAGAGCAACATTTTTTATTACCTCAAAAATGAATGGAAAATTAACCATGGGTTTTCAGCGTGTTTTCAGCAGAGCTTAATCAGATGCTGAGCAAGTGTATTGTACTCAATTGTGCCGATTAATTCTAATTTGTATCCGTGTATGTTTGGGGACACAATTTTTATATAACTTCTCTAAAATTCACCTGAACAGCCCAAAAAATTGCTAAGGAACTTCTTATTATTTTTAACGACTGTAATGTAATGTAAAGCAATTATTTAGGTACCACAAGTATAATTTAAAGCTGCACGTTGTTTTGTGATAATGAGATTTTACCAAAAAAAATGGCATGAATAGTCCCACAAAATACGGAGAACCTAACTGCATGGCAACACCACGCGCGACACTGCGTTGCATCGTGGTGCGTTGACCGGCTTGACCCGCGGCGAGGTCAAGCGGTCAGCGGTGTTAGGGCGCGCCTACACTACCGCTACTTACTCTATTCTAAGGTGTTGTGTTGGTAGCCCTGGGCTATCACGGGAACGTGGGAAAGTGTGCACGCGGCTTAGGATGTAGGCTCCGCAAATAGATAAATTGCATGTCTAAATAATGAATGAGTAACTGTGAGTCGGTTGGTCGCGAGTATCGTGGAATATTTTTTGTATTTAAATAGATACGCTGTAATGAGACGCATTTAAGATTTTTCAGTGTTGTGGTCGTAAAAAGAAACAGGTAGGAAAAATAATAGATAAATTGTCTTGGGTGGGACAATTAACAACAATTGACCTAGTCCAAAACTATTTCACTTGGACCTTAGTAATTACCATTACGACGGGCAACGGATAAACATAGTTATGTATGTGCATCAGTAGGCATATTACCTAACTCGCTCGCAATCGCCATCGTGTTCATTTTGACAGTTCTTGTATTAATGTGACAGCTAGCTGATTCCGATGCCAATTGTCAGCCCATACATGAACTGTCAAAATGAACACGATGGCGATTGCGAGCAAGTTAGACAATAAGCCTACTGTTCCAGATCAACAATCACAATAAGCAACGTCTGTTTACTTACTATGACAAATAGTTAGGCAAGCTAACTCATAACGATACGTTTGTCTTCACCGCCACAATCATAGCCTCTCGTACGTTGCTTCGTTGTCAACCACTAGGCTATTAAAGCTTTGGAAGCAATGGAGGCTTTTCAAACATTTAATAGTTATAGCTAATTAGCTAGAAACTAATTGCAAAGTTTTACTGCGATAGAGCAAAAATAAAAGGAATTAATTTAATTTAACATAAACATAAACCGATGTCCGCAAATAGCAAATTTTATTACGCAATACTAAACTGTTTTTTTTTCTCATAAGATAAATTGCAGTAGACGATTTTAAACTATAAATATGAACGCGGCCATAAAATATTAATTAGCAATCATACTAAAATGTAACAGCTTCATTACACGCGTATTGTCTTGTAAATTATGCATGCATTAATCCGGCGAGACAGATGAGGCCCGATTAATCTCTGAGCGGCGCCTGCGATGCGATAATCGGAAGACGCAGGGCTGGCACAAGGAGACATTGATTAAAAAAAAATTGGCAGAAGGAGCGTGTTGTTTGAGCCTTCGTGTTGGTATGTCTATGGATGTGGAAGATTACATGAGTTGCACCAAGATATTATAACAATAACCATAGGTTTCCTGTCAAATACGTATTGTAATAGTCAGTTTTGATTATTGCTATTATTATAGTAACGAGGTGAAACTCATATTGTCATCAATAGGCTAGGTTTGTTTCCATTGTATATTTTTGTATAAAAACCCGCGGTGTCTCAAAGAAATATTTAATTAAAGAATGACAAGAAACTTTGCAAAAGCACGTCTCCTTGAGTTTTTTTACAGATGAAACTAAGCAAACGTAAATGTGTAGCATTTTTTCTTTACGATCTTTTCATACCTACATGCATATATCACGTCTTTATCCCTTAAAGGGTAGATAAAGCCCAAGGCAAGAAGACCTAAAGGCCACGCTTAGAATGATTATAAGCGATGCGACTAGCAACCCATCACTATTTTAATCCTCCTTCCCACCTATACGCCCACAATCATGCTAAGCGTGCCCTTCGGTCTTTTCATTCAAAGAAGTATCTATAAGTAGATCCGATGTCTGGCAGAGTGCAAATGAAAACAGCAGGAGAAAAAAAAAGTGTTTTTGTTTGTTTGCAACTTTTTTCTCCTGTGAAAAAAGGAACATTTATGAATTGGCAGCCCTGGCTATCAAAGTGACGTGTGATGGGGACTTTTCTTTACTATATAACAACGAAAGTCTCTTTGAAGTTGGTGAGATAAATTAAAATTCTATTGCCTTTTACGCGTCCCATGAAATTTTATATGCAATTAAAAACAAAGTAATTATTCCTTGGGAGCATTTATTATTCTTTTAATATATTTTGTATTTATAGGATATACATGTCCGATGGGTGGATCAAAGGAAACTGAACATAAGCCTCAAACGCGAATTAAGTCACAAAAATAAAATTGTAGGCAATGTTACAATTATAAATATTCTCCACAAATTATCACACCAACTCTTCAAACACTACAGAACGCAGTCTTTAATTTTTTTTAATTTAACTTCGGAAATCGTTGAACACGTGTCTGACACATCAGTTCATGCTAAACTGTCATTCTATGTAGTATATGCCTATAAGGTGTATTGGCAAAATCATCGCGTGGTTCGATGGGGCCATATTAGAAAAGAAGAAGAAGAAAGGTGTATTGGGGTAAATTCGAAATTAGGACAATTGTGGATATTCGCTCAACGGGGAACAATTACATAATCTGCCAACGCTTGACTAGAAGCCAAAGGCATTAGAGCTTCTTATGTAATTGTTCTCCTGCGTTTGGTGTATATCCACGATCTTCGAAATTTCCCTAATTTTGAATTTACTAGCGTCTTGACAAACATATAAGATACATGTGCAAAGGCGAACATATCCTTTTTTAACAGACTTAAGTTTAGTTTCGCTTTTCTGACACTCACTCTTTGTCGGTCCCTCGCTTAATGCTCCTCTAGATCCCTTATCGGGATAAGTTCGCCTTTGTACATATATTTAATGTATTTTTGTGATTTGTCTCTGTTCCTTTATACTTGTACAATAAAGCATTTACTTACTTATTTTCGTTTAACATTTAAAGCATTTTCTATGGAGTTATTGTAAAAATTTGAGCACCAAATTACCAACTGCAATTTCAAGTTGGCTTGACAAACGATGATAGCGCCGGCGCCTCTGATGATAATGACAGTGATCGCGTAATGACCCGACATGAGATACGATCGGTTATGTTTACGCTTTTAACCTGGTTTCGGGGTATTAATGAAAGTATATTAGTAAATTGCCGGGCGCCTGCGGTAGTGCATGAGAGCAATTTGAACTGTCTAACCCACTTGTTAACGTGATGGCCGAGTGGTTTGATCCAGCGCCGCTGAAGGTTGTGGGCAGTGTGACAAGAAATAAATAAATATCGGATAATTTACGCTAATTGAGATAATGCCACACATTCCAGAGTTGCTTAATGTAGATACGAAAACTAAGAAAAAGATCAATTTTAAGATTTCAATCAGTTTTAGAAAAGATCTGATATTCTTCAAACAACTGGATCGTTTTTTATCAAGCATCACGAACACACGCACACCACGTCTTTATCCCTTACGGGGTAGACAGAGCCTAATGTAACAAGACCTAAAGGCCACGTTTAGCATGATTGTGGTCGTATAGGTAGAAAGGGGAATCAAAATAGTGATGGGTCGCTAACCGCATCGCCTATAAAAGTCATGATTCCTATGCCCATTCCCTCGACGGGCTTTTACCAGCGTGGGAAGAGAAACAACTGGTACATTCTATGTGTTTTCTTTGCTCCCAGACCTGCATGGAAGCTTTCAAGCATCATGACAAGGAAACTTGCTTTCGAACGAAGAACACACACACACAGACATCTACGTCAAATTTGTAACATCCTCTTCTTGCGTTGGGGGTTACAGGGGGCAACGGCATGGTAAACCAATCGGTAATAATGCTATGTGACATGTAACAACTGGCCGAAGAATGGAGGATGTAGGGTGTTTTTACTAGGTCTGACTAACGATAAAAACCCAGAGAAAGGCAGTTTTATCCGCTTTTGCTTTCCTCTCGAGAACTGTTACAATGCAACGGAACTGCAAACGCGACATCCGGGAAATCGCTCCCTCGCCCGCCTCACCTAATTTAAAAAGTTGTCAAACCATAAACGATGGCGCGCAAAAAGTGACTGGCCAGTAACGTTTACATATTAAAAGATCACCCAGTTATACGGACATGGGCTTACACTAGATATACTGTTACAATGTTGTCTACTAAATCAAACTAACTTGGTCTTAGAAATGGCGTTAAGGGTTATGGAAGACATTTGATAGCTTCAAATGGTGTTGGGCGCAATTCCCCGTTTGTCTTTGATCTGTTGGTTGGAGTTGTACTTAAAAAGGCAATTGTTAATGTCTTACCCAACAAGGTACAGTCGAGGGCGATAAAATCGATACAGCCATCAAATCAAACATATGTGTCACCGGCCTTATTCGTTTGTGCAATTATGATTGAGTCTGACGGTTAGCTTCATGTTTGAAAGTGTGTAGATGTTTTTGACGTCTTGGTAACGTCTAGCAATGTCCCCTGCTGAGCTGCCCGTACTGCAGCTGGCTATCTTCGGCAAACTGTAAGGCCAGCAGACGCTAACAGCAATGAAAAAAAAAAATAACGGAGATATACTAACATGTACCGCACCCACTACCATAAGTCGCAGAAATAAATTAAATTTACATAATCATGCGTAAATGAAAAATACTAAAATTTTATGCCAAAAATGCCTTACATCATTTTGGAAAAGAGTTGATACTCTTCAAACTACTGAACCGATTTTTACCAAACATAGCTAACCCACCGCAAGGAACATGGCTTTCGAATGAAAAAAACACATCGAAATCGGCCGACTATGAGAGCTACGATGTCGCACACAGATACACACCTCTCTCTCTCTGTGTGTGTGTGTGTGTGTGTGTGTGTGAGAGAGAGAGAGAGAGAGAGATCGACGTCAAACTTATAGCACCCCTCCATTTGCGTCGGGGGTTAAATAATGATGAGCTCAAGTTACAACTTGAGTGGTTTTTGTTATGGAGCACAGATTATTATGCAAGTAACTGCAGCTAAAGGTACTGCAGTTAAAGGTAGTTAAAGTTCATTAGCCGTGGCGTAGCAGGAAATCGCACATCGCGAGTTATTATTAAGTACTGCTAGTAAAATACCAACTATTGGCTATAACCTGAACGCTCGTGTTGTGCTAGCGCGGTCAATATTAGCCGTGCAGAAGAGTATTTAATCTGCGCATATTCCCGGCGGTATTCAGTTGAAATTATAGACTATAGAACGACCGCTTAAATGAGTCCTCGCGCGGCATAATGGCGCGGAGTGGGACGACCGCGGGGGTCGAGCGAGGTGCGGGCGGCAGGCGCACTACCCGCCCGCACCGAGAGAGCTCCCCCCGCTGTCGTTCTACCCCGCGCCCCTGCACTGCGCGGGCGAGGACTCATTTAAGCGGTCGCTCAATAGCTGCTGCCCACAGCTGCGTCCGCGCAAGTCGTCAAATCCTTTGTTAGCGGATACCCACGTCGTAATAACTACCTATCTGCTTGTCAAATTTCGGTGCAATCTGTTCGATAGTTTGAGTTGTGCGTCGATCGATCAGTTAGTTACCTTTTATATAATAAAAATATAGATACACACACATAATCATGTAACGTCTATATCCCTTACGGGGTAGACGAGCCTATGGTAACAAGACATTTAAGCCACGGTACGGATAATTGTGGTCATATAGGTGGAAATAATCATAATAGTGATGGGTTGCTAGCCGCATCGCCTATATCTAACATGATTCCTAAGATTGTCGCCCAATTCCCTCGATGGGTTTTTACCATACTTAACGTTACTTAAACGAACTCAGAATGTCGTCAAGCTGAGTTCGTTGCCTAACCTCAGCTAAATTCTTCAGCGACTTCGTCTCAGTAGAAATGTAAAATACTTACCTTTTGTAGTTACAAATGCGCGTGCACATTGCCTTCTAAGAAAACTAAACAATACTAGCTTATGACATACGTGCGAGTCTCACATTGTTGAGCTTACGAGCTTCAAGGGTTATGGATAAAGCTCGAGGAATGCTAAGCTTTTGAATAGCTTAGCGCTTTTGCGGTATGTTTTTATGTTAGCTTTTGTTGTTAAGAGAAATGTGCGTTAATATTTAGCATCTCTAGGCCCGGTTTTAAAAAGCTCTTGTGTAAAAATACCAGTCGAATGATAACTTTAAGGTATGACTAGTGTATGTATAAAAAGTAGCATGTGTTAATCCAGAAAATTCTAAATTCTAAAATTCTAAACTTTATTTTGCAAATAGGCCGCCAAGGGCTTTTTTTACGTGTCTTCTTTTGAAATTACTAGCGCATTCGGAAAGACCACCATTGTCAAGAAGAATGCGCCGCAAGAAACTTGGCAGAAAGTCACTTTTTCAAAATAAAATAATTTTATTAGTGTCCGACCGAAACACGATTTTTAGCCGAAACCGAAACCGAAACCGAATATTCGGTTTTTTTCTGATTTCGGCCGAAACCGAAACCGAAACCGAAATTTTTAAAGACGTATCAAAATATTCAAAATTACTGTATAAATCGTAAGGAAAAGGTTATTGCAAGGATTTCTTATTTGAGAACGTTTCTTTTTTTGTTAAACAAAATAAAAAACGTTTATTTTTAATGAAAATAGATATAGGTACATGACTACCGTGAGACTTTAATTATTTTATTACAATACTACAATTTAATACGATAAAAAAAAACTTTAAATCTACTTAACTTATAATACATTTATAAGGGGGATCCCCAAGTTAAGTAGGTACCTACCTTAAATTATATTAGTCTAATGTAGAGATTAGGGTACTCTTTATTATTTTAGTACAGTCGACAATAATGGTGTAGCTACATTAGTACATTACTGCAGAGGCCGTGAAGTAAGGGATTGATGGACGAGTTTGGGGTAGGTGGCCGAGTCGAAGACGAGGCCAGATAGAACGAGTCCTGCAATCCCTGTTCCGGCCAAAGCTTGTATAGTGCTTTTCTCAAACAATGTGAGGAAATATTAAAATTAAAATAACTACTAGACAATCAAGTAAATCATAGTTTATTATAGGGAAAAAGTAATTTAAATAGGTACTAATTCATGTTGAAGGTAATATTGGACATATTAGGGCAGTTTTTAAACGTGAAATGTATTGTTTTGCCGGGCACATTAAAAAGATTTTCGATTTGCCACCTTTTTTATTTTTTAAATGTACTAATTTGATCCAGCTATTTGAGCACCATGTTTAACCGCACATAAATATAGTACCATAGATTTTTTTTTTTTATGTCGCAATTATGCTTAAGTACAGATTGTGGTGGTGGTTGGCTGTATGTAATTTTTTCCTTTGCCAATTTAATTTTAGTATAGAAATTTAAAAAATTAGAGCAGCGGACAAAAATGGATTTTCATACTAACTTTTGTGGCCTAAGCCAAGAAGTAATGTAGGGAGCCATAAACGAGAAACTTCATGTCCTCATATCGGGACATTAACGCATACATTTCCGAGCATGTTTGAGAAAAATAGTTTTCTTCCATGCTGATGATCTGGGACTGGGAGTAAAGAAAAAACATAGAATTTACCAGTTGCTTCTCTTCCCGCGCAGATGGTAAAAGCCCATCGAGGGAATGGGCGCAAGTCTAAGGAACCATGTTATAGGCGACGCGGTTAGCAACCCATCACTATTTTGATTTCCCTTTCCAGCTATATGCCCTCAGTCATGCTAAACGTGGCCTTGTTTTGTTACCTTAGTCTCGGTCTACCCCGTACATAATAGTTCCACTCAATAAAACCTCGTCATGATTTGAGTTTCGAAACAAAAATTATAATTTGTTTTTTTACGTTAATACGGGTAATAACAATTAATTCACGATCCCAGCTGCCCATTACGTGTAATTAAATAACCATTGAAAATGCAAGTAACCGCAATCCGGTGGAAACTTTCGTTTTCTCTTGAAACTGTATATCTACTTATCGAAATGATATGGTATTATGGAACCAGCCTGGCCTTGGTCGTGAGTAACGTATGAAAGTGATACAGAATACACATTAAGTATGTTAAACGTAACTCAGATGCATTCTAAGAATTATATAAACTTACGAGTAACACACGGTTATATCAGTACCTACCCTCCTTCAAACTCACGGCCTTATCCCTTACGGTAGACAGAGCCTTTTTTTTTTTTTTTTTTTTTTTTTTAACGTGTGGAAAATGCGCCTTATGCATCTCCGCGCTCGGGGCAGCATACGAACGGAGGTATGACGGGCTCTCCATCTCGCCGCTGCCTTCCCTATGGAAGGAGGGGAGAGGCCTACCGTCTAAAAACACACACGTTCCCTCCAGGCCTTGAACTGCGGGCGTTGCGGGCTCACACGGTGACCACGGTAGACAGAGCCTAAGGTAACAAGACCTAAAGGCCACGTTTAGCATGTTTGTGGGCGTATAGGTAGAAAGGGGAATCAAAATGAAGATGGGTTGCTAGCCGCATCGCCTATAACGTAATTCCTATGCCCATTCCCTCGATGGACTTTTACCATCTGAGCGGGAAGAGAAGCAACTGGTACATTCTATGTTTTTTCTTTACTGCCACTCGAGGGAATGGGCATAGGAATTATGTTATATGCGATGCGGCTAGCAATCCATCACTTTTTTGATTCCATTTTCACCTATACGCCCACAATCATGCTAAACGTGGCCTTTAGGTCTTGTTATCTTGGGCTCTGTCTACCCCGTAGGAATAAAGACGTGATTATGTGTCTGTGTGTGTGTATGTATGTAAGAAAAATTTACTCTACCAACTCAACTTTAAAATACAACTATTAATCTTTTACCTTTAATTGCATATAAAAGTACTGGCTTTACATTATCTGTTTCGTACCTATCTATTCCTTCCCTAACATAAAAAAATGTAAACACATACAAGTATGATTAAATTATGATAATCGTTTATCGGTAAATTGTACTAAGCACAGACTACGAAGCAAAAGCAAGCACTTAATGAATATTCCATACGTGATGAAACCTCAAGTGTCCCAGTGTGTAGGTACAACTTAACCGCGTTGTCTATGCTAATTGCTTGCAGACTGCAGCGCGGGACGCATTATGTTGGCACCACTGCTTTTATTTGACTTTTCAAGTTCCATAAGCTCGGCAAACAACGCGATGTCAATGCACTGCGAAGCTTGAAACATTAGCTCGCTGTTCAATCTCTACGCGTCTTCCGTTACATAGTGTTCGAAATACAAATCTTTCGAATTACCATTGTAGAGTCGGGCTAACGAAAGTTGAGGCTGGAATCGCGACATTTTTGTGTGCTGTAACCTATATATAATAATGATCGAAAATACTGTACTGGTAGAACTTTTCATATAGATATTGTATTAAGAACAGTATAAAATGATCAATAGGTACAGTATGTTGTACGCAATATTATAGGTCAGAACACGTAGAATATTTCGGCGCGATTCCAGTTCCAACTTTCATTAGTCAGGCTCTAGCGACTGTCTGGTTATTTTTTTTATGTTTTTTCTTTTTCATTGCTGCGGGGCGATCGCGGTTAATAGACTGCTAGTATCCCAGTAACTACTGTGTTTTAATTAAGAAACAGGAAACCGGCCAAGTGCGTGTCTGAGCACTGTCTGGCCACGCGCTGAGTGTAGGGTTCTAAATATTAAATAATATAAGTTTTGCTCGACTATTAGGTACTTGAGTACCCACTCATCAACTGGCCGAGCCTACATACCTGTGATATTTTTCCTCTTAATTTTTTTTTTCACTTCCCTAACTAAAACAGGCGTTAGCCTAAAGGGACTCCAGTAAAAAAATACACTAAAAAAACGTACCCCGAATCGTAAAATTATTGTTCCTGTCTCATTTTTGAAAATAATGGGCTCGATTATCTCCAGTAGGAGAAGCATTTTTTCGATATTTCATGCCATCACCTTTTTGACTAAGTAACTAATAATACTTCCTCATTGTTCCAGGTTATCGGCCCTCCTGATCACCATCGCAGCGACATGCGGAGCGCCATCATCGTCCTCCAGCCGTGACAACAACCTCACCGACGACAAGAAAGAGCCAAGCACGCACGACCTCCTCAGCTCACTCGGTCTGAAAAAGCTAAAAATACCAGCCGCTCATCACAGAAAAAGATTAGCGGAGCAAGGCAGGCGACACGCCACAGGAGATTCTAGAATGTTCGTGATAAAACTACCCCCAAATACGAGCTATTACACACATTCCGACCCCGCCCCGGCCGCAGCGAGAACGCTCCCCCTCCAAATGACGGGCAACGGAAAACCGGCCCGAGTATATCACTGGAACCTGCCAGTGCTACAGAAACTAGCCAAGGACAGGCCACAAGCGAGATTCGACGACGACATCGTCGATGTAGAAAGCACCCCGACATGGCCCAAAGGAGCGAACAATCATCCGAATGCGATAGACGCTTTAGCGTACTACGTTCCCGCCAAAAAGCCGTCGTTCAGGAAATATTATTCGGGCAACGGCAAACCGAAGTCGTTCTACGTTCTCGAGAAGAACAAAAATTCCGCGCAATACCATAGACTGCTGCCATAATTGTTTTTAATTTTATGTTTAATCTATGGCCGGCCGTAAATTAGGAATAAAAATACGTAAAACTTGAAGCGTCTACGATGTAAACGTTTGCAAGTATCACGTATTTTGAAGATACTTGTTTTGCCTTCTTTTTTGTTATTTTCCTTATGCTGTCGCTATTGGCAGGTTCAAAACTTACTGGCTATTAGTAAGAATTACTTTTAGAAGAACTGATGAGCGACATTCTTAGATCCATTACATGTTTAAATAAATAATCATCATATTGCACAAGTGATTATCAATACGCTAGCCGGGTTTCAGGCTTTTTTTTTCGTTGCATCTGCTTGCCATTACATTAAAGTATAAATAGTCTGCGTCTGAATTTCCTTAGTTTTCTAACGATTTCCACCCATGTGTACTTAAAAACTGTGTGTATCACGCCCTAAAGCAGCTTCTCACGGAGCGGAGCAATTTATTATAAACTGTTTTCTAGCTTAATGCATACAATTAAAAAGCGATCAGTGGCCTGTCGTATAACCAGTTCGTGAAAACTGTCCTCTGATCTATCGCTCATTGAAGTTTTTATGCTAAAATTCAAGTTAAGTTTACTTGCACTGAATGTTTTGCATAAAGTAATTAATCTGAAAATCTGAATCTTGAAATCCCTGATCGGGCACAGCGAGCTTATGTGTTGACGTGGGTACTCGACAACTGCATTTTAAACTTCAAATAAATCCGGCCACTAGAAGTAGGTCAAAGACTCAGTTGCAAAATTTGAAGCAAACGAACAAATCACTACATAGTATAAAACAAAGTCGCTTTCCGCCGTCTGTTTGTTTGTCTGTCCCTATGTATGCTTAAATCTTTAAAACTACGCAACGGATTTTGATGCGGGTTTTTTAATAGGTACATAGAAAGATTCAACAAGAAGGTTTATATGTGTAATTCTACGCAGACGAAGTCGCGGGCAGAAGCAATAATGGAAATAATACGAAAGGAAACTAAAGAAAACCTGTTATATACAAAACAGTTACGTCCGTGCTAGAAAAACTTTAATGTACACGATCAAATGGAAAATAAACAACTTACCCACACATAAAATAATGTTGATATAAATTTAATTGACAGAATTAAAATTAATGCAGATCTCGTTAACTAGAAAAACCTAGTTATATTAAAATAATTATGTATCCCACATGAGACCTGCGTCTGCGATTTATCACTTGGAGGTTTATTTCAACTAGAGGCAGTGACCTTTATTTCCTTTTGAGGACGCTTTAATAAAGTACATTACTCGTAATTATGCTGACTGGCTGCAAACAACAATGTGTTGGTTTTATCTTCTTTTTTTAAACTTAAGTTTTTAATTTGAGGTCAAACTGCTTACATAAAATGCATCTTATTTATTTTTACAACTTAATAATAAAATAGAATGAATCGTGTTCCATTGCTCCATTGGCAACATAATAATTTAATTTGTACCTACAATTAAACTTGCAACTCTAAACCACTGCCGTGTCTAAATTTAAGACTGGCCAGTCGCACAAAAAAACTTTTTTTAATTTTTATCTGTATTTTTTATTCCAGTGACTGTCTTTTGTAAATAAAAAAATAGCTTCTACGTACACTTTTAATAATAATCGATTCGTTCAAAAGTTTTCTAATAGGTAACGCCATGACAGTTGAGGCCATTACGGTATCCTCTTACTTATACCTTTAATGGTATTCAATGCTCTCAACAGCCATGCCGATACCTATGACAGAAGCTTTTGGAACAGTCCCGCTAAACACATAGGTGCATAAATAGGTGCTTAGTTATAATAAGACTGCGACACGAATTTAAAATAAATATAATTGCGGTACTATACCGAGCTAATGTAGAAAGGGACGATAATGAATTGTGAAAATATTTGTTAGACCCTTGTGCACTTTGAGCTGTATCTTTTGTAACGAATTTATTGCGTCACTTAGAATTTAAACTGGTGCGAGGTATCGCAGTTAGACGCAACAAAAGAGTTCACATTTATAGCGAAAAATGAGGAGTGTTCTTCCTATAGTTGTCATAGAGAAAAAGATTTTTTGAAAAGAAACGCCTCAAATAGTCAATAGAATCATTCATTACAGATATTTCTGATTTTAATGAGTGAGATGCATTACCGCTGGTTTATCATATGATTCTCGCTAGAACATGCATTTATTATTTATGTAAGAAACTGTTAATTATCTTTAGATTTTAAGATGTCTAGTTTTCGTAAATGTAACGTAGTAGCTATCGCTTTAAATTATTTAATTGGAGACTTAAAAGTAAGCTGTTATAGTTTGATAAGTTTTTTTTGTACAACATTTATTTCTAGAACTTATGCTAATAAATATTTAATTGAAAATAGTTTTTTTTTCTGTTTTTCTCCCTTCTTTTTAAGTTGATACAAAAAGTCGATAGATGTTGAGTATTAATCGAATAAAAAAACTTTATTTAACTTATTTTTTAAAATTTTCCCTGTTTTGGATCAAGTTTATTGACTCGTTTTTACATTAGAATAAATATCATAGTAGGTATTCATTTTTACAATTGAATTCAGTTCATTTTTCTTTTTTAAGAACATTGAAAATAACTGTCCAATTTCTTACAATTTTCAGTATGACGAAAGGATGAGCTTTACGTCTCTGAGTAATTGGTAGAGTCAAAAAGCATGGCAGTAATAAAAAGCTTTTAAACAAGGTGATAATTATATTGTAATAAGTACACTTAATTTAAAATTTATGACTGTTCGATTAGTTTGTGAAACCATATATTTCGTATTGCGATTTTTGCATCTCCGCCGCCTAAGTGAATAACCTAACCTACAAATTTCGTTTAAGATACAAGCTTTTTTGCTAACTGCAAAGTTATTGACTGTACTTGCATTTTCATCCGTCCTACATATGTAAACCAAATTTCAAGTCAATCGGACCAACCGTTGAAGAATTCCCTCCTGCGAAGACGGTACTGGCTGGACCACCAAAATACTAATACCAGATTATTGTATTGTCATCTGACTTACACAGGTATGCAAAATTTCCGCTCAATCGGATGAAAATATCTGCTTCAAAATTGAGGCGCAAGATTCCACCAGGACAAACATACATACAAAATCTGTGGTCCTAGTGAAAAGGGGGATAAGTCTGATAAATGAAAAACCATTTTCTATTCTATTGTAAAAGGGGTTAAGTCTAAAATAGCTACGTAGAAAATTCAGAATTATACGCCTTTTCACTAGACCTATAGCATTATGTTGCAAATAAAGCTTGTAAAAAGAATTTAATGCATTGTTAGACAAGCATTCAATTTTAATTAGCGATTTATGGCTTGATAAAGAAATCTGCTAATTAAGTGGTACATACGTTGTAAGCGATCACAATATTAAAAAAGTCACGCAACAGTTTGTCACAGACAGATAATTAAACAAATGGATACACTAATCATTATTAATGCTTAACGTGAATTAACAGCATTATAATAATGTTTCGTGGATAAGTATAGAGTTGGACAGATCCACATGTGAAAGAAGAAAGGGACGACCGTCGTGGAGTGAAAAAGGGTGTGATACCTACCTACACTGTGGTCCTAGTGAAAAGAATAGTGGATATTTCGGAATTGCCCAAAGAGGGTAAAAAATATCCATGTATCGCTACGTAGCTATTTTAGATTTAACCCCATTTTCACTACGACCCAAGTTATTTGGGTTTTACAATTCTCTTCCTCTACATGATTAGGTAATTTTTTTTGCGAGAGACTACCGGTTTCTGAAAGCATATGACTCGAAAGTACCATTCCGATTTGGTGAAAAATTGTACGAGTACAGTAAAAAAAAATTTTGACATTTGAATTTTTACCTCTTTTGAACGTTAAATCCCCTAATTCTATGTATGTACAATCCCGATAAAATTCTATCGAGTCGTGAGATCGTATGAGAAATCAAACTAGAGACGTAAATATTAAAGAAAACCGGAGTACTGCCATCTAACAAAAGTCTGTTACACTGCAGGGATAGCACAACCATACTGTGCTCAAATAGTTCAAGACTCATAGATAAGATGGCGCTGTAGATAAAATTTAAATAGTGTGAACCACAACCTCTAGATGGCGTTCAGATACAATCACATCACATCACCCCTTATCTCTGCTCTACCGACCGAGTATTTGTCACCACATGCGCGGCAGGCTGCGCGATTTATAAAATTCGTACCAAATGGTATCCAACAGAAATCTATAATCATCGTCTAAAAATGTCAGCTGTAACTGCAAGCAGCTCGCAAGTAAACGCGGAAAATGTCGACAACAAGAACATCGGGACTGGTGTTAGTGATAAAAATAAAACGTCCAGTGTTAAAAAGAAACTGGATGGAAATACAAACAGTGGGACCGATACGATTATAAAAGTAAAGAGTGTTATTCCTAGACGGAGGTGAGTTTGACAAAACCGGCATTTACTTCTGAATCATTGGCATTAATTCTAGATTTTCATGAGCCTGGTGTGAGCGGCTGTTATGACAATAAGTTCAATATACTTATTTATAAAATTTCAGGGTGTTAAATGATGTTATTTAAACGCGTCTTGTTAATTTGCGTTACCGGCACCGGTGACCTGCTCCATATTCCTGCATATAAATTTAACCAGGCGTTCAACTAAAAATATACCCACTCCATGCTGCTCTGGAATAACACAGGATTCCGTTGTGCACTTTTGTTCTGAATGTTGTAAATTTATTGTTTTTATTTGCCGCGCATTTATTTGCTTCCGCCAGAGGTCTGAAGTTTTCTTTCATGACATTTAATTATAAGCTGAATCAAATAGACATCGTTGGGTTTTCCTTTTAAAAATTAAATAAATATTAGATTAAATTTATTTATTTATTTATTTATTTTCGGAGATCCAACAGCTATACAATTACAGAGTGAGTAATTAAAGTAATAACATTAAAGCCAATTATAGGCTCTCACAAATGATCGACCTAATGCAGTATTTGATACATATTACTGTTTAGAAAGATGTAGTTTATTGAAAATGAAAAAGAAAAAGAAAACAATGGTGATTAAACCATCACTCTTATAAAACTATGCGGTATTAATTGTTTTAGGTTTAGCGAGATATACTAATAAAGATAAAGTCCTATGGACTTTCAGCAACATTATGACTGACAGACAGATAGACAGACGCACTTAAAATCGACAGACAGACCGACGTTGTCTAAATTAGAGTAAACATTTTTTTTATTTTGCGTCTTGCGTTGGAAATGTACTAAGTACTAGGTACATAGCGCACCCTTCGTGGAAGAAAGACGTAAGTCCTATGGTAAGTCAATAGGACTTACGTCTTTCTTCCACGAAGGGTGCGATAGGTAATTGTGTTATTGTAATATTATATTAAGACCATCCCAAATGTTAAGAATGAGTCAGAATTTGTTAGAAAAAATATTTTCCTATCTTATCTTGAGATACGGTGTTACTGACCGATATTCAGTGGCCTACTCATTTATGAACATGTAGTAATACGTAATTCTGATAAACGTGCACTATAAATTTGATGAGTTAAGTAATAAAATTTATAGAGCGGAAAAAAATACCTCTAATTTTATGTCAGGCATCGCACCTGGGACTTTTCAGCCTTTCTCGCAGGCGTGTCCTCGGACAGCATTAGTTTATTTTTTTTATTTTTAATGTTTTATTTTCAGACACCAAAAAGTCCATAGAATGTTAGTATTGACATCTTAAAACCTATGTTAGTATATGGTTATTTGCCATAACCATCATTCACAAGCCACTTTTTCCCTAACATACAAATAAAAAAAAACAATCAAGCTAAACGTGGCCTTAAGGTTTTGTTGCCTTGGGCCCTGTCTACCACGTAAGGGATAAAGACGTGATATATACGTGTATGTATGTACAAATAAAAAGTATCCAAATCTTAAGTTGTATTTCTTGCAAAAATATGCTATGCAGCTCTCTATGCTGCAAAACTATGTGACCTTTCCCATTAATGCTAAACTATGTAGCTGTAGCCATTTGAGGAAGATGCGCTAAGAAGACGCGTCCATACCACGCATCTAGAGCTCGTATAAAACAAAGTCGCTTTCCGCTGTCTGTCTGTCTGTATGTCCCTCCCTGAGTATGCTTAGATCTTTAAAACTACGCAACGGATTTTGTGCTGTTTTTTTAATAGTTAGAGTGATTCAAGAAGATGTTTTTATGTATGATTCTACGCAAACGAAGTCGCGGGCAGAAGCTAGTATTTCATATAAAAACATACCTATGTAGCTTAGTTAAAGTAAAGTTGAATGTAGAGCCACTTATGAACACACCTAATATGAACTTCGCGAACGCTAATTCAAATCGCTCTTTGTTTTTCTTTTATTCCATCTTAGCCCTTCCATGCTGGTTAGCAAAGAAAAAACATAGAATGTACCAGTTGCTTTTCTTCCCACGCAGCTAGCAACCCATCACTATTTAGATTCCCCTTTGCATCAATTCACCCACAATAATGCTAAACGTGGTCTTCAGGTCTCGTTATTTTAGGCTCTGTCTACCGTAAGGGATAAGGACGTGATTTATGTATGTAGGTACATACCATGTAGGTCATCAAGGGCCCATTTTGGAAAGCACATAATGTGAAAACACCCCAAGTGATGAAAAATTGTGCTTGTTTCGAAATACCTACGAGTAGATAAGTTGAAAAATACAGCTCTGATTAATGTAATCAACTAGTTGAAAATTTAATTTGAGCTATAGTTTCGTAGCAACTAGTGATGGGCCGGTACCCGAATAGTCGGTTCCAAAAATGCCGAATATCCGGCCGACTAGTCGGCATTGCCGATTATTTTAGAAGCTCGTCAACTCACTTTGTTTTTGCATCCGTAAGGATAAAATGGACCGCCTTCGGCTAATGACAGCACTCCCGCATACTGTACTGCGAATCAAATGTAACTCATTTTGTTACATTTTATTTCAACCAACCGTGTTTTTGCAAAATTTTCTAGGTAAAATTTTGCCTTGCTTACAATCATTGCTTTATAAGGCATTTAATTTAGTCACTGGTATTATTTATGCACCCTTTTTTTTATATAAATACTAGCGACCCGCCCCGGCTTCGCACGGTATATTATGCATGTATTATACATATAAACCTTCCTCTTGAATCACTCTATCTATTAAAAAAACCCGCATCAAAATCCGTTGTGTAGTTTTGAAGATATAAGCATACATACGGACTTGGGGACAGAAAAAGCGACTTTGTTTTATACTATGTAGTGATTAACCGACTAGTCGTCATTTTTGCCTAACAGTCACTGACTAGTCGCGGACTACAAATAATGCCAACTAGTCGGTAAGTAGTCGGCCCATCTCTAGTAGGAATACACAGATTTTTCCACTTTCGAGCGATATGCTTATAAGAATAGAGCCCGAAAACTGACACTCGTATTAGAATTTCATTGCGCTTCAAACTTTTCAACTTCGTCGCTCTTAGGGATTCAGAGCAAATTGGCCGTGACAGATAGAGATACAGACACGAATGATCCTATAGATAACGATTCATTTATTCTTTTGAGGTACGCAACCTCAAAACGGTAACGAATGTTGCGGTCAGTTGACCTCCTAGCACGGTGGTCATAGCAATTGACTCGGCCCCTAATTTTCGGTGGCTCATAATATTAGCAAGATAATTAATTAGGTTTACTTAAACTAAGGCCCCTAAGATACAGTCAAGGGCATAAATATATGTACGTAAACAAGACGTCAAAAACATCTAAGTACACACCTTTATGCCACAAACAATAAGGTCAGTGACACATATATTTGTCATGATGGCTGACAAGGCTAGGTAAATCTTTGATACCCGAGGATTTTTATCTCTAACCGACTACCACAATACAAATTTATAGAAGTTCGTATACAGACACGCTTGTCGGCGACGCATGCCTGTGTGATCTTTTCTTATGTGTGTGTGGGAAATTCAAAATTTTATAATCATGTCATGTCAGATGTGTCTACGTAGCAAACTTATTTACACTTGCTTGGTAATCGATACAAATTGTATACTCGTGTAACAATGAACAATACAATGTCCATTTCATAATCCATCCCTTTGAAAGCGTGCTTCAACGAATTGAGTAAATATCAGTGATATTTTTAAGGATTCTAATTTAATTCAGTTATCATCATCATGAGCCCAAAGACGTCTCCCTAAATTTAGTAAACTGACCTTTCTTGCCAAAAATGTCTTCTGTAGTCTGTACCTAAACACGATACTGGCTGGGCCACCATAATTTTACTTGCAGATAATAATACATACATAATCGGATCCGACCTTTGGAAATGGAAATACCACAGAATCTGAAGCAACTAGCCGAACTTAGGCAAAGCCGTTTCTGAGGTGACAGGCGATACTCCATGCATTATCGGAACCGGATGGAGTGAGGACTGCATGCTCCTCTCCGCCCCTCCACTCCATTTGAAGTTGACTGCCTTTTCTTGGCATGCTAAAGTAAAAATCCCCTTGCTGAGTTGCCCTTCTATGGCGGCTCGCTTCCGCTCCGGTAAGCTGTAAAAGCAGAGTGGGTCATCTGATAGTAAGAGAGCACCACCAACCGAGGACACTCAGCTGGATGCGTTGCCAGACTAGAAGACTAAGATAGAAAATACCTCATGTGCCAGCAATTTCTCAGGCTGACTTACTCTCCACGCTACAGGATATACGTACGACGAAAATTCACATTTTTTTTTGTTTTTTCAGGCAAGACCTGTTGAAATGGTATGGCTGGGGCTACAAGGACTCCATGTTTTGTCTCGACGACGATATTGCTTCATTTACCGGCGACAAGTAAGTACTCGCCACATTTAGCGACCATAAATCTTACTTTAACAGATATTCGACGAGTTAATACCGAGTAGATGTAAACTGTCGTTTGTTTGTGTTAAAATGTGAGCAGAATGACACATACATAGAGATAAATATATAACGCTCCAGAACTCGATCATCATCTTCTCTTGGCCGTGTCCGACTGGTTCCTAACGCTGAGAGCGTCGTTGATGCGCTCTCAGGTGACTACAAACCAAAACTACAGACCGTTAAAAAAGCACTAGACGAAATTTCAATTCTTTTACTATTCCTTACTTCTTCAACACCACGTAATACTTCCAATGACTTTACATTATTTATAGTCCCGTGTGTTTGATGAATTGCAATAGGTACTAGAAACGAATAATACAAAATCCCTTCGCCAATTAGCGGCAATGTCGTAAATGCCATCCTCTCACACGATGACACGCTAGACATGACCCATATCCATAACTAATATGAGTAGATACTACCAGCCAGGCGTAAGAATAGAATACCAATAGATATAGTAAAGTGAGTTAAATGACATCTCTGTGCCAGTTAGTAGCTTCAAACGATAATCGGTTGATTTCTTCGGCTGGTAAACCTTCAGATGAGATCCGGTCACCGAGAGATCTGCAGCCGGGACTGATCACTCCTACAGGACAAATAATGAAAACGTCAAAATTCAATTCAAAATTCAAAAGTTTATTTTGCGAATAGGCCGCCAAGGGCTCTATTACATGTTTTTTTAAAGAAGAATGCGCCGCAAGAAACTTGGCAGAAAAACATTTTTACAGAATACAATTTTCTTAGTCCTTCCGTAGTCCCCTGTTTCCTTTTTCAAAACTTAACCGATTTTTTCAGACATAATAAAAAAAGGACTTTGGCTATGCCTCTATGATTTTTGGCATAACTAACTACTATAATTCGTCAATTTCGTGATTTTTGGAGTATCTTGGTCGTTTTAGTAATCAAAATTGGAGAAAAAAGGAAAACATGAGGTATGTCAGAAATAGGTTTAAATCCTGTGATAAAATATATTCGTTCTTATGTCATTATCCAGGAAGGATTTCCTTTTACTGCTCAGCACCATCTCGACTCTTGATCTCTCTACAGCTTCCTTTAACCTTGGACGAGCTTAAATAAATTAATCTTTGAAAATAACAGTCCTGAGTCTCACATTTATTGAGGACACCGTTCTTAAGACGGTTTGAGTGTTCCAACAGGACCGTCTACAACTGGTGTAGGGTGACGTCAACGGGTCGTGGCTAGTTCAGTTCGGCTAGTGGGCAGCGTAAATTGACGTTTCCGCCTAATTCGTTTGGAGAATGTATAATACCAACAGGGGGGCGATTTTTGAAAGCAAATCACTCGAAAGGCTGTTACTTTTCGATCACAAAATACGCTAGCGCGTTTGCGTTAAAATGTCAAATACTATGAGAACAGTTCGGTGCCCTTTGGATCTGCAAATGGCACTGCCAATTTTACCATAGTGCCTATTTGAGACGTTTGACGTGAACTTTCGAGTGGTATTTTCACATGTATGCTTTCAAAAATCGGGACCCAGTTGGCGTGTGAGTTATGCGAGGATTGGCGCCTTCATTAGTTGGCTGGCTTATCGCTGAGTGTATCCTGTTTTAATTGGATCTGAATGATTTACTAAGGTAACGTAAGTAGTAAAAATCAGATGTATGGAACAATTGTTCCATTCAGCACAGGTGCTTTGATTTTTTGGCGGACTAGGTCTACTATTCCATCGAGGATATGCGTGATAGCTTAACATCTTTTTAGGCGGTAGGTGTATTGGTTTAAGGAGCGACCACACCGCCGCGTATGCGCAGTGACGTGTCGTAGGTAGGTACGTGAAAGCACCGTCAACATCTTTCACTATTCCTCTTGCGTTGACGACCATCTGTATCTATGCGTGAATCACGATCTGCCGGAAAAACATCCATCGAATGAAACCGTCCGACGATTCAGCCCGATTCAGATTTCCCTTTTTAATTTTGTCTAAGTATTTCGTAAGGCGTTGTAAATTGTAGATATTTGCTCTGTACTGTATGCACTATGGGGCCACTGTGTGACTAACGTTTATCATATTTTTAGCGTTGACTTAAGACCTTGCATAACAGTTTTAAAGTCGTGTAGAGTTCCTGAACTGACGTTTTTTACTATCATCGATCATCTGTGAAATCAGCGCTGTCGATATATCAGTTATGTACCTAATACATTATTACAAAAGGTTTTATTTGATTGTAAACCATCAGATATATTACAGATGAGACAATGCTCAAGAGTATTTAGTACATACATAAATCACGTCTTATCCCTTACGTGGTAGACGGAGCCTAAGGTAACAAGACCTAAAGGCCACGCTTAGCATGATACGGGCATATAGGTGGAAAGAGGAATCATAATAGTGATGGGTTGCTAGTCACGTCGCCTGTTACATAATTCTTAAGATTTTCGCACATTTCCCTCGATGGGCTTTTACCATTTTCTCGGGAAGAGAAGCAACTGGTACATTCTATGTTTTTTCTTTGCCCTTAGACCAGCATGGAAGAAATCTTTAATAGAATAATAGAATATTTAACTTAACTTAATTTTGCTATCTCCTCGATGTAGTGAAGTTAAGACATGAATAAGTATTTAGTAGAGTCAGCCAAAGAATTATTTTACCAGTCTGAGATTATGCAATGTCATTTATTTGTACCTAGCCTAGCATACGTCATGCCAAAAAGAAGGGTGTCACCTAGTGGTAGTCGTTTGAATGCATAATTCACTGCAATTTAAACTCTTTGTTACCTGTTTTTTCTATGTTTTTTACAAACTATAAATTTATATACTTAAAGTATATTTTCCACAAATGCATCATGCAAATGCACCTTTGAACGTACCTAATTTATTGAAAAGCTTATGACGAATTGCGTATTCCTATGTTATTAACTATATGAAATGTAACGAATATACAGGGTGTTAGGTAATGAGTGGATAATCCTTGAACTATGGATAGAGGGCACTTAGGACGTTATAATAAAGCTAAAATAGGTTTAGTAAAAGTGGCACGGTTTCCGAGATATTCGGACTTTTAGGTTTTTTTCGAAAATGAACACCCTTGTTCAATGTTTTGATCATAGCACAATTTTAAACTAACTTTTTCAATTTTTTTATGTTTGCTCAATATTCTTGAGTACTTGTATTTTCAGATAGGCATTACTATTTTTGTGAAACTACATGGGATTTTTTTTTTTTAAATCGCAAACTTAATTTTTGCCTTTTCAATCGTACATTGATCGAATTTTCAGCTCTCACAGTGAAAAAAAAATACACTACAGCCTAGTTGCCAATAAGCTTAAAAACATGCCGGTTTAGTGACAATTTAAAAATGGTAATTATCTTTTGAATTTAAATTCAAAATGACAAAATAATAAAAAAAAATACACGCTCACCCACATTTTTCCCGATTTACTTTTTGTATCACGGGCGTAGAACTCAAAATTTTTTGTTGCAAAAATAACATTATTGGCCACTTATTTAAATGCAAATGGCATTTAAATAATTCCAAATTTAAAAAACATGCTGACTGCCTTTTGTTTTTTTTCTACTTCGATTTTGAATTTCGCTATTATTGCATAATGAATGGTGAAATTGTGCCTTGGAACTCACCATAAATGTAATGCATTTGGGCATATTCTATCAGTGTGTATTATATTCGAAGCAGTATTAAAGTAAAAAACTTCAACACAACGATCTAAACGCAAAATTAACCATTCATTACGCAATAATAATTAGCGAAATTCAAAATCGAAGTAGAAAAAAAAACAAAAGGCAGTTGGCATGTTTTTTAGTTTTGGAATTATTTAAATGCCATTTGCATCTAAATAAGTGGCCAATAATGTTATTTTTGCAACAAAAAATTTTGAGTTCTACGCCCGTGATACAAAAAGTAAATCGGGAAAAATGTGGGTGAGCGTGAATTTTTTTTTATTATTTTATCATTTTGAATTTAAATTCAAAAGATAATTACCATTTTTTAATTGTCAATAAACCGGCATGTTTTTAAGCTTATTGGCAACTAGGCGGTAGTGTATTTTTTTTTCACTGTGAGAGCTGAAAATTCGATCAATGTACGATTGAAAAGGCAAAAATTAAGTTTGCGATTTTTTTTTAAAAAATACCATGTAGTCTCACAAAAATAGTAATACCTATCTGAAAATACAAGTACTCAAGAATATTGAGCAAAAATAAAAAATTGAAAAAGTTAGTTTAAAATGGTGCTATGATCAAAACATTGAACAAGGGTGTTCATTTTCGAAAAAAACCTAAAAGTCCGAATATCTCCGAAACCGTGCCACTTTTACTAAACCTATTTTAGCTTTATTATAACGTCCTAAGTGCCCTCTATCCACAGTTCAAGGATTATCCACTCATTACCTAACACCCTGTATATTGAAATTTAATGCTCCTCCGAAATATTTGAGGACCTCGCCCGCTACGACATATCTGATGGCGACTGTACTTATTTTCCGTCTCCCTATCTTTTCGTGAAGAAAGTGAGAGAGAGAAATTCGGTAGAGAAACCCGGTGTTAAAATGACTGCCACTGCTAAATAGGTACAGCTTAAAGTCAAAGCATTTTATACTATCAAATGAATCAAGAATTTTCATGTTTACTTTTACGGTTTTACCGTTAGAAATTAAATATCTAAACGACACTGAAAATTACAACACAGAAAAATCCGAAAAGTAAAGCTATGACCGGGAATCGAAAACGGATCCTCGTCATTCCGTGACGCGTGCTAAACACCATCCTACACCACCTATCTTTTTGTCTTTTTTTTTTGATTCAGTGTCGTTTAGAAATGCTTTTTGTGCTAATTTAGGAAGTGCCGTAAAAATTGTAAGGCATTGAATAGGCCGACCACGCATCTAAATACCTTAGAAGTCTAACACAACTTCAGGTTCACACTCAAGGGCGGTTCGATCAAATTGAATAGTTTTGAATATTTGGACTTGTTTACTTCTTGTAAATTAAATTGTTAATGTCGCTCGGACTAGTTGAAACTTGAAGTACCTTGTCAAACTAGCACTTTAAACTATTATTGCGTGAACAGTCATATTGCTCTATTCCCATACGTGTGATACACCCTACACTTATCCCTGACCTTTTATGACGCAAATACGCTGTTAAAGAACTACTTTCGTAGAAAATATCGAAAGTCATTGATTTTTTACAATCGCTAGGTACAAATATTATGAATGCGAAAGTAACTCTGTCTGTCTCTTACGCTTTCACCCCTAAACCGCTGAACCGATTTCAATGAAGTTTGGTACAGAGGGGAACGACGTAGGATAGTTTTCATCCCAGAAAATACGTAGTTCCCGCGGGATAGCGATAAGCTAATTCAGCGCAGACGGAGTTGCGAGCAACCGCTAGTACATATACACATACATACATACATATATCACGTCTTTATTCCTTACGGGGTAGACAGAGCCTAAGGTAACAAAACCTTAAGGCCACGTTTAGCAGGATTAAGGGCGTTTAGGTGGAAAGGGAAATCAAAATAGTGGTGGGTTGTTAGCCGCATCGCCTGTAACAAGATTCCTAAGACTCTTGCGCGCTCTCGTGCCCTAGACCGACCGATTAAATGAGTCCTCACCCGCGCGGTGCAGGAGACTCACTTAAGCGGTCGGTCTATAGACGTGCAGATGCCTTGCCACCCTAGAGGGCTAATATAGGTACAGCTGTATCTTTTTCTCTTCGACATTGGAGACATCTCCAATTAATTTATTTGACGGTGGAGGCGTTTTACACCTCCACTAAACTTATTTTTTTTTTTTTTGTTTTGACTAATAGAGACTTTATACATCTCTACTATAGATTAATATAATTTAAGGCTCGGGCACCTTCTACATCCCTTTTATAAATGTTTTCAATTTAAGTAGAATTTAAGTATTCTTACTGTATTTTATTTTGAAAAAATGATTTTCTCCCAAGTTTTTTGCGGCGCATTCTTCTTGGCAATGATGGTCTTTCCGAATGCGCTGGTAGTTTCAAAAAGACATGTAAAAGAGCCCTTGGCGGCCAATTTGCAAAAATAAGTTTTCATTTTCATTTTCATTCATCAGGAACTTGATGAGTTCCCTGCCATCCCGTATTAATTCTAAGTTCTTGGTCCTTCGAGCGGGATTGATGTAACCTTCCTCGCATGCAAATATCGGTGCACAAATGACATGTGAGAGATGGAAGTCCATGGTCCACGCATTACTCTTGTCAGCACACACGTTACATTGTGTATTTATTTTACGACGGCCATAACTTGTACTATTGACACAGTGCACCTTTGAACAATGTTCAATGATGCGTTATTGACCATTGTGACAGCAGTCATGATGTTAGGTGCGAACGAGATCATCGGTACTTACTACTAAGCAAAATCTAGTACGTTACTTAGATTATACACGAGCATTTAAAGCCAGAATTGCAAATGACAACACGACAGCTGAAATTCAAGATAAAATTCTACTATAGATAACGTGACCATACGTCCCGGTTTGAGTGGCACAGTCCCGGTTACAGGCAGTCTTTCCCGGTGTCCCCAGCGAAGCCAACTTCGTCCCGGTTTTGCAAGCAGACCCAACGATAGTTTAAAATTATACGTACACCTATTTAAAAACTGAAAAAAAAATTGTTCAGTCGATAAATACAAAAATACGACTTAGAAAAATCACGCCACTACTGGGGACTTAGTTAGTACCTAAGTCGTGCCAACTTCACTATTTTGTGTTTAGAGCTTTAATCATTTAGTGTTATTCTATCTTCTATAACAAAATACTTGTAAAACACTAAAAACTTTTTTTATTATATATTTCCGCAGATGTGTCCCAGTCTGACAAAATAAATAAATGGTCACGTTAACTATAGACTATATTCAGACTATAGTTGGGTAGGTTGGTTATATACATACCGTCCCTATAGTATAGGGTAGTGTTGCAACAGAACTCCGCTTCCGCTTCCGCATCTGCAGAAGTTCCGCATGTTTTTTCACTTCCGTTTCCGTTTCCGGTTCCGCAAACTTTATAACAGAACTCTAAACGGAAGCGGGGAGAGCGCGGCGAGGTGCGGAGCAGCCGACGCGACGGCAGCGGGGCTCGGGCGGGGCGGCTGCGGGGGAGCGCGCGTGGACGCATGTACACGAGCGACCAGGCGCGCGTGATACCGATAATTGCCGATGCATTCCCACCCTTACCCGCGTTACTCTATATTAAATACTAGCCTTCCGTCCGCAGCTTCGCCCGCGATAAATTAATTTTCCCGTAGGAAAATGTATTTTCCCGCGGTAAAAAGTAGCCTATGTCACTCAGTGATAATGTAGCTTTCTAAAGGCAAAAGAATTTTTGAAATCGGTCCAATAGTTTCGGAGCCTATTCAATGCAAACAAACAAATAAACAAATTTTTCCTTTTTATAATATTATTAGTATAGAAGTATAGATAGATAGTATAGATAACTTGGCGCAATTTAATTTTGACTACTAATTTAAATTTTACTACTACAAATTTAATTTTAAAAAAATCTAAAAATACAAAGGTGTGCTTTTTCTACATAGTATTAACACTTCCGTTTCCGCTTCCGTTTCCGCTTCCGCTTCCGTTAAGATTTACTTTTGACATCTGTTTCCGTTTCTGCTTCCGTTATGCCAGTTCCGTTGCATCACTAGTATAGGGGAAGGCAGTTTGTTCTACTTGCTACGGTCCTGACACCTCTTTTACTTCATCTGCATTCATACATGCACGTCGGTTTCGGATACTCCGCTGACCTGACCTTTTTCCAAAACGTTCCCTATTTACAGTTGGTTAGATGATACAATATTATGAAACTCTCCAAAGAGTTGTGATTTTTGAGAGGTATTCCATCTTAGCCCTCTAGGCTGGCAGCTCATCAACATCCTTCCGTGTTGTAGGTATCCGTGAGTGGTCACTTTGCCACCGAAATGTGTACAATATGATACGTAAATAACGTGTTTACGTAGACAGAGTCTGAGGTAACACGTCCTAAAGACATGACATGACATATAGCATGATTGTGGGTGTAAGGATGGAAAGGGGAATCAAAATAGTGATGGGTTGCTAGCAACAGCCTATAACATGATTCCTAAGTTTTTGCACATTCGCATTGCAAGAGAAGCAACTGGTACATTCTAACTAGTAAAAACTAGTAAGTACGGGGTGAAGCCGCGAGTACCGGGGCGCTAGTTACCAATTAACTCGATTTGTATTGTGTAAGGAGTGTGAAAGAATGTGAAATACCTACTCACTTAATATTCCAGTTGGTTGTCTTTGAATTTTCGATACATACGTACATACATACATAAATACATAAATAAATAAATAAATAAATAAATAAATTAGTTAATTAATTAATTAATTAATTAATTAATACATACATAAATCACGTCTTTATCCCGGGGTAGACAGAGCCTAAGGTAACAAGATCTACAGGCCACGTTTAGCAAGACACTGAGGGCGTAGAGGTGGAAAGAGGAATCAAAATAGTGATGGGTGGCTAGCCGTGCCGTATAACATGATTCCTATGATTTTCGCCCATTCCCTCGATTTTCGAATTTTCGATTATACGCGATTTTAACCAATTACCTAATTATACCTACGTAACTAGTCCCTGTCTGGTTTTAATGACTATAGAACGTATCAGGTATACTATGAAAATTATGTGCCTAAACGCAAATGACCTCATTAAGAGCGGAGGATCGCGCTGGATGCAAGCCGCTTCCAACCGGTCTTATTGGAGATCTAAAGGAGAGGCCTATGTCCAGCAGTGGACTTGTAATGGCTGAAATGATGATGATGATGATGAAACGCAAATAGAATCGCCGTGATTCTTTTTAGAATGTTGTTAATGTACACTATCAGGTATTAATTAAATAATTAAAAAAATTGTATAAATTTTTCTGTCAAAGCTTCCGTGAACGCTAACAGTTGCATTCTGTAGATCTGTCAGCCACCTTCCTTATTGAAACAGACCTTAATCCTACACGGAAGTTGTCACGTGCCGAAGTTAGTTCAGTTAGTCTAACAACAGTATTAGGTCTAAGTATTTACGTGTTTAAAGTAGATAATTATTATTCAAAGGATCTCGCAGTTTACTGCCAAGTAAAGGTCCGACCACACCGATGCGTAAAAGATGTTGATGCTGCTTCTACGCAGGACAATGTATGAAAACGTGACGCTTACAACTCCACTGCGTATACGCGGCGGTGTGATCGCACCTTAAACCGTAATGGAGCCTTCACACTCACGCGTCAAGTGCGCACACGGGTGTGTCTTGAAGGATTCGCTAAAAATTTAGTTACAATTGTGTTTACTAACACGTAGTTTGTCATAATGCGTCTATTTTTTATTTACTGTATAAATTGCGGTGTTATTTTGCTGAGGTGCAATGTTGAATGTTGCCGTGCCCTTGCAGGGTGTCACATGTAGACCTAATCAAAATATTCCATCTTATGCCTGTAATGTGATTTCCAATAAATTATTTTGATTTTGATTTTGAACGAAATTGGGTAACTTACCTTGCTACTCCGCGAAATAGTAGGTACATACATACCTACATACATAATATATCACGTATTTATCCCTTACGGTGTAGACAGAGCCCAAGGTAACAAAACCTTAAGGCGACGTTTAGCATGATTAAGGGCGTATAGGAAAGGAAAATCAAAATAGTGATGGGTTTGCTAGCCCCATCGCCTATAACATGATTCCTAAAACTTTCGCCCATTCCCTCGGCTGGGCTTTGACCATCTGCGCGGGAATGAAGCAACTGGTAAATTCTATGTTTTTTCTTTACTCCCAGACCAGCATGGCAGAAATAGTGAGGCGTAATATTCATAGACCGACCTTTGATGCGTCAACAAATGCTGAGGATCCAGCCAGCGTTAGGGGGGCGCGATGGGGCCAGGGCGCCAAATTTCAGGGGACGATCGGTGGGGGTGGGATGCTTCCCTTTTGGTTTCCTTAAGTGGGCGCCAGAATATTCTTGCCCCGGGTGTCAGTGGTCGTAACGCCGGCACTGCTGAGGATGCCTCGGAGAGATGTGAAACAATGGTGGTGGTTTTTGCTGTTAGTTCGGCTGCCTGTGCGCATTACATTATCTAAAGCATAGAGAAGGCGGCTTAATTGCAGCTCGGCTGCTTTGCGCGACATTGCCTTACTATTTTGCGCAAATGAAACTAGTATTATCGTTGTCTGTCCGTCTAGTTGGCTACGCGTAGCTGGCTGTCTGTCTGTTACTACAAATTTCTCAGGAAATTGAGGCATTTATTTTAGGTTTCGATCGGTTCTTTTACTTTTTCTCTGTGTCTATTCTATATTTTCTTGCTTAATACTTATGTCCTGTCAATCGTGCAAAGATTAACTGGAAGAGATCCCATTTAGGGATAAGTTCGCCTTTGTGCACTTGTGTTGTCCTGTATTCATCTTTTTCTTGGGTTTTATGTACAATAAAGAGTTATACATATATACATTTAGAGGTGTCGAATTGAAGTCCATTTCTATTACCCCTTGAAAGTGTACCGTCAAACACTCCAACTTTGCCCACTTTTTAGACAAAAACTGAATTTTTTCAAGTTTTTTGTATGAAACCCCGGACACATTTCTGTATCTGTGGCAACTCTGAGATCGTGTGTATGCACTGTTTTATCAAAATCTAAAATTAGTAGAAGTTTTCTTTATCATATCACCAATCAAGAGGGCGGGCAAAATAATCTGGACTTTTAGCCAACATTGCCCACGTAGATTTTTAGCGAATTATGGACCTTATACAGATGACATCAACACCAATGAAAGTATTTTGGCAATGAAGGCGATCGACCTAAAAAATAATTCAATATCAATCATACTTTCCTAATAAAATGTGTGGGCAATGTTAGCCTGTCATTTTTTCTCTTCTCCATACAAACGGCATGTAACGATTTAAAAGTACTAGGGTTGTCAAATTTGGATTTTAAAAAAATAAAATTAATTAGCACAAAGTCGGTAAGTAGGTAAGTATTAAAACAGTTTTTAAGACGCAAATTTGTTTATAACATTGCGGCGTGCGGTGGATCAGTTGACATCGTTAGCCTCGCGATGTAATGCTACTGGAACAATTTTACTGGACTAATGTGAACCAGGCATAAGGTCCCTTTTGCTAGGAAACTTCACATTTTTCTTGGGATAAAATATTTTTTTCTACTTACCAATCTACCTACTTGAAACTTTAAAAAAAACATACTTTGTCTTGAGAACCTCCTCCTTTTTTTGAAGTCGGTTAAAAAAAAAAGAAAAGGTGCCAACCCTAAGCGTTTTTTGCTGGCGGGCAATGTTGACAAACATACAGCTAAACTTCACTGGGTAATTTTGCCCATCATGATAACTTTTGTTATATACGAGTTACAGTAACGAAACAATCATCAAAATACTCGGCACATCGTTTTGCATTACAAACAATCGATAAAATTGACTTGTGTATTCCCCATGACGCACAATTGACTACTAAATTTCGTCAGTAATTGGCCCGCAAAAATATACTCCGTACTCGACAAGCGCCAACAGGTTACTGGATGAAGTCAGGAGCGCACGCGCTACTCTGTGTTGCCACAGGTATAGTTTATTATCTACCAATGTCATGAATGTTGCCATAATTCTGTAACTTTTTTTATTATTAGTAGATTTCCTTAGAAATTGTGTTTTGGGCAAAGTATACCCTGGTGGCAAAGTTGGAGTGTTTGACGGTATTTTCAAACCAAATCTGTGGATACACTTAAAGGTTAAACGAAAATGAAAAGGGCTCAAGGTTTTTGATGCCACGCTCCGATGTCACTGTCAATACGACTGCGTTTGTCTGTTAACGACGCGTTTCATTACAACACGCTAAACTCACATTACGTAGTGCTAATAATAGGTACGTCTGTATTTAATCGTTTGCTAATACCTTGTGCAAACTTTGAACACCATGAAATGGACTATGGTGCTTGTACAAGACGCGAGTATTTACAATGGACACGTTATGAACGTGCAAAGAGTACGGGGCATGATCTAGAGTTGTTCCCTCATAATTGTGTCTCAGAGGTTGACACTAAGTTTGGAATAGAAAACTCCGCTTGGGTCAACGAATTAGCACGCTGCAGGGCTTTATTACAGCTACATTAAAAGCATAACAATATCCACCTACTGTTGGCTGTTTGATTCCCCTTTCCATCCATAGGCCCACGATCATGCTACACGTGGTCTTTAGGTCTTGTTACCTTAGGTCTCTGTCTACCCCGTGCGTGGTGACACCCTTATGCTCCCACGGCGCCCCCCCAGTGGCAGAGAGGGAATACCGGTGGGTTTTTAGTGGGTAGGCCTCCCCCGCCTCCTTCCACTCGGGAGGGGGGCCGAGGAGGAGTCCCACATAACTTCCGCGCCGTCCCCACGGCGCGATCGTAGTTATATATGTAACGCATTTTCCCGACGCAAAAAAAAAAGGTCTCTGTCTACCCCGTAAGGGATAAAGACGTGATTTATGTATGTATGCATGTATGTATTGGCTATCCCGTCAATCCCGTCATATACAGCCTATCCATGGTCTCCGGGTCTGTCGAAATAGCCCCTCAAATGTTTTCAGGATTTTCGAATCATAGTTGACAAAATGTTTCCAACCTCGGAAGAATAGGACTTCTACTTCAATACTCTTTATTGAACACCAGAAATCAGTACAATAAATTACAGAAACAAAGAGCGAAGTGGACAATAGCCGGTCTTATCGCTCTTATGGGTTCTTTGAAGGGGTGTTCAGTCAAATTAACCCAACCACTTGCTTAAATATTCCAGAACAATTCTAAAAGACCTTGTAGGGTACCTAACATGCATGAGATCTTCTAAAAAACTTTGTAGGGTACATAACACGAATTAGATATTCTAAAAGACCTTGTAGGGTACCTAACATGAATTAGATATTCTAAAAGACCTTGTAGGGTACATAACATGAATTAGATACTCGTTTCTGGCTAAAGGTTCGTATTTTCAGAGCCTCTGTGTAAGTTTTCGCATATAAGAACATTGAGCTATTATTACTACGTACATAACATACAATACAATACAATACAATACCAATACTCTAACACACATACACATACATACAAACATACTAAGTATATAGTATCTCAATGTATAAAAACGTCTCGAACGCGTTCACGTAAACGTCTCAATTAAAAAAAATTAGCAGCACCACTTGCGGATCGAAACGGCAACACCCTGTTCTCATAGTATTTGACATTTTAATGCAAACGCGTTCGAGACGTATTTTGTGACCGAAAACTTACAGTGAGCATACAGAATTAATGTGCAGTTTGGTCTCACCTGCACTGCACTCCAAATTATTGATTATACCTACGCGTAACGCCATTTTTATGTAGGTAATGCTTATTGATAGCTTTAACCGCGCCACTCGTGTTATCAAATTGTTATCCTTATCTATAAATTTGTTAGCCAAGTTCAACGGGCGTAAAGCGTTACCGGCGAGTACTATGGTTCTCCATAATATTATTAATTACTAGCTATTGCCCGCGACTCCGTCCGCGCAGAATTCGCTTATTGCTATCCCGCGGGAACTATGCTGTTTTCTGGGATAAAAACTATCCCATGTCCGTCCCTGGGACTGAAACTAACTGTATACCAAATTTCAAATAATTATGTATGTATGCTTAATGTAACCGCGCCAATCGGGTCAGCACGCCAATTTTACTTAATTAGATGCTTAAGTTGTTGTTAACTAAGCTGCATAAGTTAATATAGTTTTTAACTATCCCACGGGAACTCTTTAATTTTCTGGGATTAAATGCATCTAAAATATTGACCAGGGATATAAGGTACCACCACGTAAAATTTCATTTAAATCTCACCAGCAGTTTTGGAGATTAGCGAACACAAACATAGGTGAATGAACACATCCATACTTAAATACAGACAGACAAAAATTATAAAATCTACTTTTTTGTGTTTTATTACTCTTTCCGAATCGTTAGCACTCTATTTCTGATGAATTTATTTAATGTACATACACGAACTTTCTACTGATTTATTATATGTATGTATAGATGATTTCATTCAGAAGAGATGTTTACATAGAACAATCCTGAGGCTATTAATGTCTAGAGCAGGGTCCAGTAAACTGCCGCATGCGGCTAATTATTATTACTTTGACCCTCCTCTGGTCCTATCTAGGTCCTATTCCCTGTAGCTATATTACTAAAGTCTTCAAATTTGGCATACCGTAGGTAATTATATCTGAAAAGAATTTTTCAAAATTCCCGCCGGTTAGGAAATAAAGAGGAATTCTATGACTTACTGATAGACATATTCCTTGATGACCATGGTACTCTATGGAGGGATTTTTTGAATTTCCCACGAGACAAAGGGATGATATAGGGAATTAACATGTTTTAGTTCTTAATACCTGGACTTGAAGACCTAAGACGCGAGTAACAGCTTGGCCGCAAATATTAGGTAATCCTGCGCGAACGGAGTCACGGGCAAAAACTCCTGAATTTATACGACTGAACTTTGAGCTTGAGGTTCCTCTTGTAGCCCTAATTGAATTGTTGTTATATCTATTTATAGCGACGGATAACTACGATGCGCATTTATGAATCATTTCAAGGTATGCGCGATTGTTTATTTACATACATAGTTATGCCATTTGCGATATGACCCCAACGATCGACGCAATGATTTCGCCAATGTCAAAGTAATAAATAACAGTATTCAAAAATCCTGTGACAAAAATATCGGCAACGTTGTACGGTAGAACACGGTCAAAAGACCCGTCCCCCCCTGTCGGGCTCTTAGCCAACGGATAACGATATCCCTCAGAATTTGTCAGTCATTAACCTATGCCCAGGGTGCACCGGAACAAGCACTGCTCTTCCCCTCGGACGAATCCAAAACGAAACCACAGCTCTTGACCACACGCGGAGGTAACCTGACTCGCACCCCGACAGCGCAACTCAATTAACAATGCTAACTGTCAATAGTCAATGTCACGTTTATTGTTTGCAACGTATTAACATATTATCGTTAAATTATATTGATAAGAAAATTTACTGCCCCGACCGAGGATCGAACCCGGGACCTTAAGCTTCGTAGTCAGGTTCTCTAACCACTAGGCTATCCGGTCGTTTCTTATCTTGCTGTTTCTTCTTCCAGGTACTTACTAGGCGGGCAGACACTCCCCCACTTCCTGCCATGGGCCGTGGAGCATCTGAACATAGACGTCAAGAAGCCGCGCAAATACCCGGCACTGCCCACCTGGTACCCGGACAGCCGTTTGCCGGGCCACGTGCGTCAAGTACGTATGAACCGGTGTGATCATTGACCGATAGACGTTTCATAAATGTATCGCTTCACAACCAATTCATTCGAAAACCCCTTTTTGCCGTAATATGGGGTTATTTGACACGATTTTTAGACAAGTGTCCATCTATCCTATTGAATCAGGTGTTCTTTGCGGAGGTCCATTTCAATGAACAAAAAATATTTACCTTACTGCTCCGCTACTCACGTGAAAGATAACCAAGCCCGTGCGAAATATATATGTTTTACAAACACATATAAAACCCACAAACTTAATTATCCCTTACACCACACAACCACTATCGTCTGCGTAGAATTATACATATAAACCTTCCTCTTGAACCACCCTATCTATTAAAAAAACTGCATCAAAATCCGTTGCGTAGTTTTAAAGATGTAAGCATACATAGGGACATACGGACAGCGGAAAGCGACGTTATTTTATACTATATAGTGATAGTGATAGTGATGATCATTTAGAATCTATAATGATCTAAAGTTGATGAGCTAGCGGATGGCGGGCAGCGAGAGGCGCTAGCTCAAACTTTATAAGTCAAAAGCGTAAATTTGAATAATTTTAAAACAAATAACCCCACTGCAATAACGTTAGTCTGAAAAGAAGATAAAGACGCCCTGGGACTCCAGCAACAGACAAATTTAAATTAAATACAGCGCAACATTGTTGTGTGATTTCTAATTAATTTAGGTGTGTCCCCGTCTCGCTTGCTGCTAAGTGGTTCATCATGGGATTATTTTTGCACATAGACCTAAGGTTCCTTGACTTTTCACCGATGATGTGATTCCCCTCCTCTGTTGCCACATGAAACATACATAAATCCCACAAATTTAACTATCCCGTGCACCACAAAAACACGGGTCTTTTGTTCATTTCCACTTATGGGCAAGTGTTTCTCAGGAGTTGGAGGCAATAGCGCTGGTCAGCGTGGAGGGCATGGACCGGCTGATCCGCGCACACGGCCAGACCCTCAGCGATATGACGCGGCTTCGCACAAACAGCTTCCCGAGGATCCCGGACGCCATCATCTGGCCAGAGTCCCACGAACATGTGAGTTCAGCTGCAGCACTGTGAAGGTGATACTTTGTGATAACAACCCCTACGGTGGCAATTGGCCGTGAGGTTTATTGGTTCAAAATTCAAAGACCTTGGTAAGCGTCCGGGTCTTGGTCTTACATTCCTTTGGTCTACCGACGTCTGCCAGAGACGGGAAAGGGGATGTCGCGAGCAGAGTCACCGAAAGGGACATATCAACGGGATATAGAATAGACCGAGATTACCTTTAACGAGTTCCCGATATTTCAACGCAGCTGCTTGCAATACATCATCATGTCATGATATAATCATGATCATGGGTAGTCTTTGTCCCATTGGTAATATGTGATTTGGTATTAATCGTGATTTTTTTAATTTATTGACGAGTGTTCGTGTCGTTCCCGCCGAAGCAACCGCTTCAGGAGGGACTACAAATTAGTTTGAACATTAGCAATTCAAATTTTAGCTATTCTCGACTTTGATCCTGATTTATCTGTTTAAAGTATTAAGCTAGGAATTTTCTTGGTGGTGAGACCTTGATACTTACACATATTGTACTGATCGGTTCGGGTTGCTATGAGTACCTACCACCGTTTTAGTCGTTAATTCTGCCGCCAAGCACCGTTATTGCGCTGCTGTATTCTGACGTGGAAAGTAAAATAGCCGGTAAAATTACTGGGTTAATTATGCGTAGGTATACATAACTCCCAATTAACTGCTAACCCAGCTGTCAAAATATATGGAAATATCATTCCTAACCCAGGTTTAATTTAATATTTCTTTGACCCTTATAGGAATACCTATAAGCAGACATTTTGCTACATGCAATCACTTAAAAATAGCTAGAATACATTCGATATCTCACATGAACTTAAGAACCTTCCATCTTTAACTATACTTATTACCCTTTCTTACCAACAGGTAGTAAAAATAGTGGAATGCGCGACCCGCCACAAGTTCGTGATAATCCCCTTCGGAGGAGGCACCTCTGTCTCGGGCTCAGTGACATGTCCGGAGCGGGAGGAACGGCCCATCGTCGCTTTAGACACCAGCGAGATGAACTCCATTATGTGGATCGATAAAGACCAGCTACTGGCTAGAGTGCAAGTAAGACAAGCTTAGTTCGTAATAGTCTCTTTAGCTTAATCTTACCTAAGAGTAGAGCTTTCAATCTCGCTTCCGCGCGTGTAGGCGTAAGCTCGCTGCAATTGCGCTAACCAATCAGAACGTTTCGCTTTCTCCAATGACCTTTAATAGACCAATCGCGATGAGGCGCGAAGATTTGAATTTCAATAATATCTAGTGGTTTACAATGAGTTGTCCATTTCGCGCGTTGTGTTAATGATTGCAGATATTCAGTCTTCCAGCGTTTCCAAAAATCTTGCTGGAAGCGCTGAATGAGTTTCCACCGACCCAAACGGCTGATTTAAATGGTCGTCAGATCCTCATCAGGAACAGAAGTTAGCGGTTCCAGTGTTAAAAAGTGTCCGGGAGTTAATACGTTAAAATCGTTAGGATCCGAACTAATAGAGTAAAGAGGACATGAGTTCAACATTGGCTCGATTTGTACAAATAAAGCAGTCAATTCCTCGAACGTTAACGTTTGGTCACCCACTTCTCGATACAGATGAGTTTTAATTGCCTTAATTTGAATTTCCCACACGCCTCCTGCATGAGGATTTGACGGGGAATTAAATTGGAATTTTATATGTTCAGTATGAGCGGCCATCTTGGTGTAGTCGGTGAGCAACGTGTTATTTTTTTACAATTCGTCGTGAACCTGCGACAGTACGCGATGATGCGCTAAGTTTTTCTAATTGACGAATAGTTTTCAATTAGACGGTCAATAATAATGCTACTGTTTTCTACCGCTACCATCTCCCGTTTGCTGCCTTTAAGCATTCCTAACATTCTACCGACCGAAATCAGGCGGTCAATCTTTTAAGCTAACAGGGATTAAATTGGTCAAAGTAGTAACAGCCCTACAGATTCACGATAAGAACCCTTCAAAAAATCGACTCCAATCGGAGAACATCCGTACGCGAGAACAAGTAGACAACAAACTTGTCACATTCTCGCTTCTCGGGGACCGCTCGGGTCTTCTCGCAATGGGTCAGGGATACAACTTATAGTACTCTTCTTTTCAGACAGGCATAGTGGGTCAAGACTTGGAGCGCGAGATGCGCGCCCGGGGGCTTACAGTGGGCCACGAGCCAGACTCTTACGAGTTCTCCACGCTCGGTGGCTGGGTCGCCACGCGCGCCAGCGGCATGAAGAAGAATACTTATGGAAACATCGAGGATCTTGTCGTGCAGACTAAGGTAGGGTGTTCAATGTTCATGCTGGGTGCTGTTTTTTCACGGAACACATCTTACAGACGTAAATGGTCTACTTTTTTGATATAGCTTAGCTTATTCACTTTGCAAAGACTAATTGAAGATAATTAAGGAGTCGTTACAAGATAGAGAGGACATGGGACCGAAAAACCTGTTGATATAAATATTTGGCTGTTGCAGACGGTGACACCAGTTGGCGTGCTCGAGAAGAGTTGCCGCGTGCCCCGTATCTCGTGCGGCCCGGAATGGGAGCACGTCATCATGGGCTCTGAGGGGTGCTTCGGAGTGGTTACGGAGGTACATGACAATCAATAGAAAGATTTCCAGGTTGCCTATGTCCTGCTTTCGTCACAACGCGATTGATGTTAGAAACTCGAAATACCTATTTTTAAATTGCAAGCAGATGCTGTCCTCACGGGTTTTATGTGCATTTGTTCTAACGCTGACTCAGATCTTAGGTATTTACGCAGTACCTAAGCTAGTGATTTTGTGTTGAGTTGTGCTTTAGCTACGGTGTAGGACCGCTCCGCTCGAGCGTCCAATCAGGCCAGACACTGAGGCTTCTGGTCTTAGCAAACAGCACTCCTTGGTATTTCCAGGTGACGTTGAAAGTCCGTCCGCTGCCTCCGGTTACCCGCTACGGCTCGCTGGTGTTCCCGGGGTGGGAGGCGGGCGTGAGGTTCGAGCGCGAGGTCGCCGAGCTGCGTCTGCAGCCCGCCAGTATACGGCTAATGGACAACGACCAGGTACACACGACACGTGAGGGTAGGCGATACTGGTACTCGATAGTGTTCCCGAACTTACAGTGGTTTCACGGCAGAACCTTCACTGGTTACTGAGACTGGGTGGTTTTCCTCTGAAAAAATGGTGGAAAAGGGAATCAAAATAGTGATGGGTTGCTAGCCGCATCGCCTATAACATGATTCCTAATAAATAAATAAAAGAAATAAATAAATAAAAATAAGAATTTCGCCTATGCCCTCGATGGGTTTTTACCATCTGCGCGGGACGAGAAGCAACTGGTACATTCTATGTTGTTCCTTTGCTCCCAGACCAGCATGGAAGCTGTTGCTGTTGCTGTAGCTGCATTTGTTAGAGTTAGACGTTAGCAAAATATTTCCTTTAACTGTTTTGAATGAAGTATTATCTGGTTGCAGTTCCGTTTCGGGCAGGCGCTGAAGACGGAGACGACGTGGGGCGGCGTGATCCTGGACGGGCTGAAGCACTTCTACATCACCCGCATCAAGGGGTTCGACCCCACGTCGCTCTGCGTCGTCACACTGCTCATTGAAGGTACGTTAGTCAATGAAATCAGTTAAAATACTCGCTGAGATCGCTTCTTTGAGCCTTGCAAGCTTTTTTTTTTTTTTTATGAATAGGAAGGCAAACGAGCAAGTGGGTCACCTGATGGTAAGTGATCACCACTGCCCATAGACACCCGCAACCCCGGAGGGATTGCAGATGCGTTGCCAACCTAGAGGACTAAGATGAAATGCCTCTTGTGCCCGTAATTTCCCCGGCTGTCTTACTCTCCACACCGGAACACAGCAGTGCAAGCACTGCTACTTAGCGGCAGGATTAGGGAGTAAGATGGTGGTAGCGATCCGGACGGACCTTGCACAAGGCCCTACCACCCGCGAATTGCTATTGAACTGTTTCATGTTCTAAGCAATACTTTCAGTTGGAATCTAAATCGTTATTGTAAGCAAGTCAATCAAATTTTGTTTTATTGAAGCATTGTCCTCCGCCGCGTCTGTCTGTCTGTTTGCTCGCGGTAAACTTAAAAACTAATGAAGGGATTTTCATTCGCTTTTCACTAATATATTCGTGAGGAAGGTTTAGTATGTAACTAATTGTCAAGGTTTTTTTGTAAATCGGCTGAAATATAAAGATAAAAAAGCCGTGGCAGCCTAATAGTTTGACCGGGGCCTCTCAAGCAGATGGTCGTGAGTACGTATCCCGGGCTGGCATCTCTGAGTTTTTCGGAATTTATGTGCGAAATTACATTTTGAAATTTACCATGAGCTTTTCGGTGAAAGATAACATCGTGAGGAAACCTGCACACATCTGAGAAGCAATTCAGGTGACTCACTTGCTCGTTTGCCTTCCTATTCATATTAAAAAAAAAAAAAAAAAAAAAATGGTGTGCGTGAAGTTTCCAAACCGAACTTGCCGGCGTGGGAACTATAGCCCAAGCCCTCTCATTCTGAGAGGAGGCCAGTGGCCGGCGGTGGGACGTGTAGGCTGGAGATCAGGGGTCGCTAGTCTTTAGCATGGAATATTTTATCATCTGGTTACCAGTAAGTACCTACTTAGTGGCTTCGGTGAAGGGTGGGGTTAGGCGGAATCGTGCATCAATTTTGGTCCCGTGACTCGATCTTTCACTTTGCTTACAGGGCACGCCGAGGAAGTGGCGGAGCGGGAGCGGAGACTGAACGCCATCGCGGCCAAGTACGGCGGCGTGCCGGCCGGCGCCGGCAACGGCGAGCGCGGTTACACCTTCACATTTGTCATCGCCTACATTAGAGTGAGTACGCGAACGAACCCTAGTTTATAGCCGACCGGCTAATGTGTGGTGTAGGGGTACACGCGTCACGGAATGACGAGGATCCGGGCTCGATTCCCGGCCGCATAGCTTTAATTTTCGGATTTTTCTATGTGTTCTAATTTTCAATTACTTCTAATGTTTTGCTGTATGTTCTCTCCGTCGATTGTGGCTGATTAAAATATAAATTAAAGTATTACTGCTTAGGTGGTTCCGTTGTCACCAAATCAGGATCTGATGATGGGATCCTGCAGCAGAAGTCGAGGGAATTCCTGAAATTTTACAGGCATACACACACACCCCATGTACTGCTTCAGTTGAGTAGATTCTCGCACTTAAGCTATTTTTAAAATGCAATTCGAAGGCGGGAATAATTTTTCACAAGTTGATGAAATTGTTTCTAGTTTTGTAATTTATTACTAACTCTACTCTCGCTACAAATTCAACACGGATTTTTATCTTATCGGTGAGATTTGTCACAGATTTGATTTCAAAAATCGTCTCCCTGTTTCAATTGGCATTGTTCATTTTTTTTTAGCTGTGCTTTTAAAACCTTTATTTGATAAAATGGACTATTTCAAGCAACTAATTTGAATATTATGCTTTTATGTAGCTTTGTTAATTAATAGTAAATATTTTTTCGCTGTTTGATAATTCGTGAATTTAGACAGAATCCCAATCGCCTTCGTTCGGCTGGCTATAAAAAAAACGGCTTTGTCTATGGTTTTGTCGATTTGACAGTGACACGTGACAGTTGACATAACAATTTTTTTTTTTCATTTTTGTGGCAAATATTCGATGCTGGATTCTGTCTAAAAACCGGTTCGTTCGGTCAAACAAAGGTTCAAAGTACTTTTACAAAAATATCTGCAGTCATAAAGTATTTTTTAAATCGGACAAGATCAATCGGATAAATGATGGTTTTCCTCGAAAGGTTTTCGAATTGGAGCATACTAAAAAAAATTAACAATGCCAATTGTAACACGGCAAGTTTTCACTCGTAAAATCTGACAATACGAGTCTTGCTACAGCTGACTCTGGCATGTTACTATTTAGGACCTGGCCCTGGACTACGATGTGGTGGCTGAATCGTTCGAGACGTCGGTCCCGTGGGACCGCACGCTGGCGCTGTGCGCGGGCGTCAAGCGGCGCGTGCGCGGCGAGTGCGCGCGCCGCGGCATCACGCACTACCACATCTCCTGCCGGCTGACGCAGACGTAAGTACTACTAGGTACCTTAAGGTACTCCTACACTGTGTGTATGCAGTGCCAATAAGTCACGTGTGGGAGGCCTCTTTGACATTTTTTTTATACGACAGTGAAGACAAACGAGCAAGTGGGTCAACACCACCCAAAGGATACCAGCAAGCACCAAATGATTACAGATGTTTTGCCAGCCTAGAGGGCTAAGATCAAATCTTTATAATCTTAGTCTTATTCTCCACGTCGGAACAGCAGCGCAAACACTGCTGCTTGGCAGGAGGATTAGTAAGACGGTGGTAGCAATCCGGACGGACCTTGGCCGCAGTTTATCAAAATATGAAAACAAATGTATCGTGTTTTCCATTATTATGTTCACCAAGTTAGTTAAAGATTAAAAACAATGGATGGATAGATTTTAAGTTTTTTGGTATGAAACTTAGGTATCCTCCTGCCGCCCAAAATTAAAATTTTGGTTGTTGCAATTCAAATGCAGTGTCATATTTAAGTAAAATTCAAATTTTACTATGACAGCTGTCCGTTATTTAGGACATTGGGCGGCAGGAGATTATAATATAATAGCTAGGTTTATTTAACTTCGAGGGACGAACAGTTTCTTTAAAAAAAAAAACCACTCAATATTTTAATAAGGTGAGCTTTACTTCTTCACGAGACATGTGGGAGGCACTTTAGGTTTTCCACAAACGACATCTCATTTTTTGTCTATTTTCCAGGTACGACGCCGGCTGTTGCATTTACTTCTACTTCGGATTCAACACATCGGCATTTAAGGACCCCGTAACCGTGTATGAAGAAATCGAGGAAGCCGCGCGCGACGAAATTATTGATTGCGGTGGTAAGGACTTCATACCTTTGGCCTTTATACCTACTCCTAAATACTATTTTCGAATTTTGTTTCGTGCCGTTCTGCTCGCACTAATGGTCATTAATTTGAGAGAGTAGGACGGTATTTTATTAGCTGCGTTTTACCTACCAATAAAACGCATATTAAATACTTACCTTATTCGAAGCTTATTTAATTGAGATAGGCTACTGTCATTTCCCGCATGTTTCTGTCCCTTTCTACCTTGATATCTCCCTCTCTTTCGCACACCACCCTCCACTTTTCATCACGCCACCACCACGCAGTAGCCTGGCTTAGAAAAATCCAGGCGCCCTCTGGTTCATTGGTACACCAGGCAGGAATTACTATAAGCTTCGAATAAGGTAAGTATTTAATATGCGTTTTATTGGTAGGTAAAACGCAGCTATTAAATCACTTGACCGTTATTCGAAGCTTATTTAATTGAGACCTGTTTGTTATCGCCTGGTGGTGTGTGATGATGCTGGAACGCCAATGTGATGGTACCTGCTGCGAGCAACGGGAGCATTGATATCATACTATTATTTCACAGTTAGTGGTAAGGCTTATGATGTAAGCGTATAAACAACACTATTGAGTTGAATCATGTTTAATCTCAGATTTAAATATTGAATTGGTACAAATGAAGATACATATAAAAATCAGGGTGTGCGAAAACACTTTTCATTGCTATTATTATTAGCATCATATTAATCTCACTGATAGCAAATATCAAACAGAAATCAATTCAGGATTATTATGTAGTTCAAACAACTATGATTACATTTAGTCAACTACAGGATTAAATAATCCAGTTAAATTATCATTTGTCCTAGCCGATTCAGACATAATTTCGCGCCTATAAAATTGCCTGAAGGTGTTTGCTGACCTCCAATTTCCTCTAGCCAATATATCATCGACAGGTATACTGTTAGCCCAATGTTTTGAGGCGACAGCAGATCGTACGCTTCCGGGCGTTGCTATTATGTCTGCTTCGGACAGTATGGTTTTAATCCAACCGGCAATTACAGTACGCGAGGCAGCCTTGGCCTTGCCTCGATAGGTTACAAATAAATTATGACATTTTGACAGCCTTCTCCTCTGTTGGAGAAGCGCAATAGTACGATTTACCCAAAATACCGGGTTTAATCTAACATTATCCCGATTAACCAACAATTTCCATCCTGATTGTCTATAATCAGTAGAGTCAGTTTTCGAACCAAACATGGGCCAAAAAATCACATAATCTTCTGATAAGATAAAGTGATCTGAATCAACACAAAGAAGCGTCAAATCATGGATACGTCTGCCAGAACATAACAGAAGCAATAAAGCTGTGTGCCTACAGGCAGCAAATATACTGTTTTGGTCAAATTCATAACTCTCTAAGAAATTTGTTAATTTATCGACATTCCAGATAGGAGGTTTAGGTCTTACTGGTTGCTTAAGAGCAATTGATTTTAATACATGTCTGACCAAAGAGTGAGAACTTAAAAGCCCAGAGTTTTCTGTGTTACATAAGGTGGATACAACAGATTTGTGTAACATTATGGTGCTATATGACATTTTGTCAGTTAAAAACAAATCAGCTAAATATCTAGCTAATATAGATCCATTAGGGCTAAAGGGGTCAAATTTATGTTTGCTTGCCCACTTTAGCCAGCATTTCCAGGCGCTCTTATACGTATTTCGAGTCGAAGGGCGCCATGACGACTCTAACAGCTTTTTCTGGTCTTTATTCCAGTTGGTTAAGCTGCTATGCCACCCCCACATTTCCATACTTCTAACGTCATCATGTGAACCTCCGGAGGAGGGAATCCGGTCGACATGTCCATGAGGCAGTGAGGGAGGTTCTGTATTGTGAACGGTGCTGTTAGAGCTCGCGTTTTCAGGTCGGCTCGCCAGAAAACTCTCTCCCAGCGAGGTACTACTAGAAGATACATTCCTTTCGCGTTGTTTAAGTGTGTCAGCACCTTCGGTATGAGATACGGGGGTGGAAAAACCCATGCTAGTGGATAGTTCCACGCCATTGAGAAGGCATTGTGAAAAAGAGCTTGTCTGTCCCGGAGATCTAAGGACACATAATTGACAACCACATGAGCTCTGTCCGACGCAAAGAGATCTACGACTGGGACTCCGAACTTCTGAAAGATTCTCTCCGTTGACGAGGGCAGTAGGTGCCACTCTGGAGGCGATCTGTGACGTGACAGATGATCGGCATGGCGATTGTATTTGCCCGGTATGTAAAATGGCATCAATGCAATCTGGTACCGATCCAGAACCTGAAATATTTTCAGGGTTATGTCCATCAGACCCTTTGACCGAGTTCCGCCCTGGTGCCGGAGATAAGCCACTACTGATCGGTTGTCGCATTGCAGCAAGGTCGTGCTCCCTTGAAGGTAGTGACAACGGGCTAATAATACCTTTAGGACAGCCATCATTTCCTTGTGATTGGAGTGCATCAATGTCTCTGATTCTTGCCAGGTGCCCGACAGCGGAACATCGTCCAGCTGAGCTCCCCACGCTCCGACCGACGCATCGGTTGCGAGAAAATGAGTCGCAGGTGGTAAGTGTATTTGTGAAAAGCGATGGCTGTTCGTTAACCACCACTGTAGGTTGGCTTTCACATCCTCTGGTAAAGGATACAAGACATGCATTGATTTGTCTTGAATTTTTATCAACATTCGTTGAAGTGCCCGATAATTCAGTCTCCCCAGGGGGACGACGAAACTCGCAAAATTCAATAGTCCTACCAAACTTTGCAGGTCTTTTAGATTCGTTCGACTGTCTTGTAACATGAGTGTCAATTTGGTATTTAATGAATGTATCTTTTCCTGAGGCAAATACTTTTTGTTTAACCAGGGGTCCCAATGAACACCCAAGTAATTCAGGCTTTTTTGTGGCACAAGTTGTGACTTTTTGAAATTGATTTCCCATCCTAGTTTTTTCAAGGTGGATACTAACATCTGAACATGGGAGCGCAAAGTTGCTGGATTCTGGTGGGCCAGAAGATAATCGTCCAGATAAACTACTATACGTACTCCTTGCTTTCTCATTATCTGCGCTATCCAGTTCGAAATTGAGGCAAAAACCTTGGGTGCCGTACTGAGTCCGAAAGGAAGGCACGTCATTTCTAGCATTTCTCCCTGGTAAATGAGCCGGAGAAAGCGTCTGTGGGGTTTCACTATTTTCAGATGAAAATATGCTTGTGACAGATCTAGTTTGCAAAGCCAGTCTCGAGGTTGAATAAAATTCGGAATCCTGCTTATATTTATGAGTGAGAAGCAATCTGTCATCACATATTCGTTTAAAGCCCTTAAATTGAATATTGGGCGAAGGGAGCCGTCGCCCTTCGGTACCAGGAAGAATTTCGAAATAAAACTTGGTGTCATGTTTGCCCTTACTAGAACTCCTTCTCTCTTGAGTTGATTCAGAACTTGGGTCATCGATTCTGAGTTTGGGGTGCTGAGAGCATTGCTGTGTAAATTGGGCATTATCAGAGGCGGTCTCTCGAAAAACGGTATGCGATACCCTTTTATTATTTTTAAAATGAATTTTGGTGCTCTCATCTCTTGCCAATGGTGATAAAAGTTGGCTAATTGACCGGCTCTGAAAGTCGGATAGTCAGTATCTCCGCTTCTTACTGGACCCATACATTGTAGGCGATCCAGCCCTCCTGCGGGCCTTTGTATTATATTCGGCACTTCTTTGGTTTTGCTTTGTTGTCCGAGGTCGAAAGGAGCCTCGGTTACTAAAACCAGCTTTATTGTACGCATTGTGATGGCCTTGCGAAGACCGGTAATTGTTATTATTCCCAACCCCCTGCGAGGGGGGGAAATGACTACAACCTCCGTGAGAGGATGTGCCTGTGTTATAAGTAGGACAAGGTGCTCGCCAGGTGGAGCAGCACCCGCGACTAGGGCCCTGCGGGGGCTGATGTCGCACAGCCGACCCCTGCGGGGGGTGGCGAACAGTTTTGGTAGTAATACTATTTCCCGCTTGCGTAGCAGGAGCGTTATTATTTTGCCGATTTAGTAGAGGCAAGAAGGCTTTCTTAACACCTCCTTCCTTCTCTAAGGCAGCTCGTAACATGTCTTGATCAAATAAATTATCAAGTGACGGAGGAATCCGACGGAGGGTAGATTTGAAAAGCGGATCGCGAGCAAAATTTATTATACCATCACGTCGCATCTGAATTGTCTCTGCTCTATGACCACAAATCATTTGCAAAAGGTCTGACGAAACCCTAGCATAGTCAGCGTTAACTAATTCATTCAATTTCGCTTGGAGTGCTTCAAAGTTAGAATTGAAATCGCTTTTTGCCCACGCTAAGAAAACTCCTAGAGAGTTCTCCAAAATAGTTTTTTGTTTAATAGCAACGAAGGTTAACGCTGCATATGCCTTGTCGGCATAGGCCAGATGCCGCAATGAATCATACGCTTTGATCTCGTCATTAGCTTCGAGGTCTACGAAGCCTGGGGCATGATTATACAGTTTTTGTACCTCCGCATACCTGACCTCCGTCCACTCCTTGTCACAAAAATGTTGCATAGACTTGAGCACATTTACGAAATATTCGGGTGTTTTTGGAACTGCGGGCTCCTTTAATTTGGTTCCCAAATCCAACACAAATTCGGGATTAGTGTCGACAACCTCCGGGTTATCTTCGTACAATTCTCGACTGATATTGGGATCGATTATATTATCATTATGGCACTCGTCTTCACAAACACGATTAGAAGTACGTGATTTATGCTTACGATTCCTACGCCGAACTCGCCTTGAGCGCTTCTTGTGGCGGCGGTGTCGCGAGCGGCCTCGCCTGCGTGATGCCGAATCCGACGATGATGAAGATGAATCGGACGACGAGCTGCTGCTGCTGCTACTGGAGGAGCTACTTGACCTTCGTCGAGGCTGCTTCTTTGGAGCCGTCGTCACAGAGGGCTGTACGTTACTACCGTTTGCCATTTGACCGTCTGCCATCCTAAACGAACCTCGTATTAGTTATACTGCTTATTTTACAAGTAAGTTGCGTTGAAAGTGGGTCCGATAAAATAAAATAAAAAAATCATTAAGTGAGGGTAGACATCAAAGTTTCACTTCGTAAAACTAGGTCACTCTTTAGTCTTACTTATTCAATTCGAAATTCGAACGGTAAAACTAGATGCAATAAAAAGCATCGTTCTCCGATCTCGAACGGTAAATCCGTTTAGTAGGGAACATTTTACATAAAAAAAATTTAAAAGGGAAACACTCACCTGGGTGTAAGCTGTTTTGTTCTTACCAGTATAAGTATAGTTTGAACATGTACAGACTTGTTCTAACGGATGGGGAGGAATTCCAGCTACCATCCGTTCGCGGCGGGAAATAGAACGCCAATGAACCAGAGGGCGCCTGGATTTTTCTAAGCCAGGCTACTGCGTGGTGGTGGCGTGATGAAAAGTGGAGGGTGGTGTGCGAAAGAGAGGGAGATATCAAGGTAGAAAGGGACAGAAACATGCGGGAAATGACAGTAGCCTATCTCAATTAAATAAGCTTCGAATAACGGTCAAGTGATTTAATATGAAGTTTTAAACATTGTAGTACTTAGTGTTTCGTAAAATATTACTAATGCCTAGTATGGCTACGTAAACTCAACTCGTGCCCTTTTAATACTTGTGATTATTGTATGCCTACCATGTCTCGGAGTGTAATGCTTTGAACGACCGACTCAACAATATAGGTATACGCGCCGAAATTCGTGTATTGTAAATATATAAGTTTAATGGAGGACACGTATTGCGGCCTATTGCTGAACATTATAAATTATTGGGTGTAGCATTCTAGGCCTTAAATTTCTGGACGTGTAATGCTCGCATCTCTCAATTTCATTAAAAATACTCATTCAAAATGTTTTAAGTTGGCTACACTGATGTTTACGGAAGTTTGAATGAAAATTTTTATTAAATTACACGACAGAGTAAGACTGCACTGAATAAAGTTTTCATAAATGAGATAATAGTCAACTTGGGGATTTGTTTTTCAGTGTATTGTTATTGCGTACTTCGTACATGATGTATTAACGGGCTCAACCTTAAACCTTTATCTCTTACTTTTTAAGGTTCAATATCCCATCACCATGGAGTTGGTAAGCTTCGGAAAAAGTGGTACGCAGACACTGTAAGTGAACCCGGGAGGCAGCTTCTACTGGCTGCTAAACGAACGCTTGATCCCGATAATATTTTCGCTCTGGGGAACATGGCTTTTAACGAAGGAAATCAAGAGGAAACGGCGGTTAAGAGTAAATTATAAAGGTGTTGGTTGAAAGAAACTTAGATACGATATATTTATTGTTTGTGATTAAAAAGTACACTGGTGTCAAACGAACATAATTGGTATGTTGGGTTTTTTTTTGGGAACTCTTTTGTACCTATATTATTATAACAAAAATAAAATCGACAATACCTCATAATTACAAGTACAAGTAGGTATTTTTACAGTAATACGAGTAATTGTACGATTGAAAAGAAACGTACTATTTAATTATAAATCCAAAACAACAGCGATTGACTTGTCTCATTGACACAGAATAAGTTGCATAGTACAAGTATATCGTATTTGTTCATTGTTTTCACGTATGTTTGTGTTGCGATCTTAGGACAACCTAGGGCCTACGTATGATAATATTTCAAATGTTTACTTAACCCGAATTACGTTTTATGTATGCCAAAGTGTGTTTGATGGTTTAGTGAGGTATGTGGTGTATTTAGTTTGGGAGCGTGTTTGTTGCGAGCAGTGCCTTCAAACATGCTAATTTATTTCATGAATAACTAGAATATAAGTCGAAATGATGCATGTCACCTTCTTTTTCTTGATACTCTCACGAAGCTGCATAATTTTGTATTACTGCTGACTATTATACTTATTAATTACCACACACACACAAATAACATTTTTATACAAAAGTTATACGTGTTTAAAAAACGGATGTTGATTTATTCGATTTAATTTTTTTAATGGTTTATGTTACAATAGGTAATCGGCACTATAAATTATTACAGTTTCCGTACATACAGTCAGCGTCATATAGTACGAAACATTCAAGGTGGTCAAAAAGATTGGGTGTGCTATTTGCTATTTTGTACTGTATAGGTAAAAAACTTAAGTAAATGACCCGTTGTATGTAGTAGTGGACAGAACTGATATGGGACTTAAGTAATTTTTATAATTTGGAACGTCAATACAATAGGTCATTTACTTACGTTTTTCACCTTTACGAACTATTTGGCCGACTTAAAAAGTTCAAACTACGTGACGCTGACTGTAGTACAAGAATAATTTCACTTTTAACTATTTTGTTAGGGCTAGACTAGTTGGTTTTAAACTATAGTTTTTCCATCAGGCTTATGTGTTATTAAACATAATGAGTTATAATTAACATTCCGCACCAATGATTTCAGTTAAATTATTAGGCTAACATAGTATTTACACATTTTCTATTAGATCTGCATGAATCCAGTATTACATGCAAACTGACAAACTATGTACATTTTTATGTTAATTATGACATTAAAGAAATTCGTGTTACTAATGGAGTTTAATTTATTTCGCACCTCTTGTGTTTTACTTTGTTACCGTTCAAATATTTAGAAAGTTATTTTTATATAGATACAATAATAATAATTCTCAACATTTTATTCTGGTTTTGGAAGTCATCACTACTCATCACATTGCTTCGTCACGCGCTTAACCCTTGAATGCTGCATGTTGGATGCAGCCTACATAGCCAATAAACGTTCCATTACGTGTCACATAAAAAAAAACTTATTTAAGGGTTAAATCACTCATCTGTTTAGTTTAAGGATTTAATTTGAGTAACTAGCAGCGTAGCAGCGGCAGATAAACTGCTGAGTTTTTGCCCGCTGTCATAAACCTTTAAATTGGCATTGTTCACTCTTTTTAGTATGGTCCAATTCGAAAACCAATAAATTAATTATTAATTTGTTTTCAATGAATAAAATAAATTAAAAAAATCAGTACGGTTGCTAAAAGTTAAAAAATACATGGGATTTCTACTTTCTTACATAATATGTACTTACTTACTTTAAATTTCTTTAGGACTGTTGGGTCAGGTTTGATAAGTCAAGAAACATTTATTCTAGTACGAAGTGAAGTAGCAAAAGATTAAAAAGTCTTACTCAACCGTGTAGCTTTTTTTTGGGTGTGGCAGTTAGCACTGCTTCGGTCATTTTCATTCACTCAATTCCAATGTGCCAACATAACCCGCGAAAATATATTTCCGGCAAAGTCAAGTCAATTTTGTTTGGCAGCAACGAGTTGTGGAAAACGTTTATTTGATTCGGTAGATATTTTGCGGGTAGCTAAGCTTTGATTTTGAAGACTACTTTTTCATTGTGTTCGCTCGACTGTTCTGCCGTTGTATTGCTTCAAAATGATAGACTTGTTCATGCCCTTTCGGGCTTTCTTGAAGTTCGACAACGTTTGCACCGACAACAACGTGTTTCAAATGCATTACAAGGTGACAGTGTTTATGTTGCTCGTATTCGCGTTGCTGGTGACTTCGAAGCAGTTCTTCGGCGAGCCGATACACTGCATGACCGACAGTGATAAAGAAAAGGACTTGGATGCAGTCAACAGTTATTGCTGGATCTACGGAACGTACACGCTGAAAAGCCGATTTGTTGGTATGTAATGTATTCTAAATTGATGAATAAACTTAACTTAACTTACTCCTGCGCGAGCTGTACGTGTTCTAAATCTGTGAAACGAATAACGCAGTAGGTTTTTTTAGTAAAAGAAATGTGGTTCACCTTTCTAATTACAATCCAACTGGATATTATATTAAAATTCTAAGGTCCACTGGGTAGAGGTTTATTACTTGTATAATTGAGTTAAAGTTAAGGTACTTTCTAGTCTTCTATGTTAGAAGTCCTTTGCTTACGGAATTTGTGCATAATCTTATGAAGCAATTTAGATGTCTAAATTATTTGGTATTAAATGTGTTTAAAAGAGGCTTGGTTTACATAATTAATGGTGATAAAATGACTTCATGCATCCCTGTAATAAGTAGCACAAACAGCCACCTAGAGCTAAAACCAATAGATAACTTTTGTTTCAAAACAGTATAGAAAACTTAGAAAGTAGCCATGTTTAATACTTTTCCTCCAAAAAAAATAAGATTTGTGTGATTTTATTATTTATTTTATGCTGCCCTGTTTTGTTCTATATTACTTGTGAAGATCAAAATTATATACTAAAACAACTGATAAGTTGTTGAGCCCTAATATTTAATCTAAAAATAAAATATGTAGTAATTACTTTACTAATAAGATCTAAACATAAATGTATAAACTCTTCAGGGACCGAAGGTGTTCACAATGCATACCTTGGTGTGGGGCCTGACTCCAACAAAGAAGATGACCAAATCAAACACACTTACTACCAGTGGGTCTGCTTTGTGCTGCTGGGACAGTCTGTCATGTTCTACACTCCGCGCTATCTCTGGAAGATATGGGAAGGTGGTCGCTTGAAAGCTTTGGCTTCTGACCTGAGTAAGTGTTAATAGCCATCACCAAGAGATGGCGCTGTAGTTAAATATTGTTTTTCCCAATTAGATAATCTTTTACTTGGTAAAAGAAAGGTATTTATTGAAATAATTGATACCTTTCAAATTATTTTGCAATATTCTAAATGCACTGGCTACAAAAGTAATGAAAAAATAAGAGCTAGTTGCACTTGGAATTTGAATTAAAAAGCTTTTTTTTAAATCAACTGTTTTTGTCTGTTTTTCCGAAAATCTTCTGTATGGGATTAACTTGCTATTATTTATATATATATATCAAATGAATACAAACTCAAAAAAAAGATGTTTTGTAACCCTTGTAAATAAGAAAACTGATACATTGTTTCCGTGACATTGGTGACACCAATTTGCGTTTTGGGTAACTATAGCTTAATGAATTCCAGCAAGCCCCATGGTGACCAAGGACTGGCCGGAGTACCGGCGCGGGGAGCTGGTCTGTTACCTGAGCCACTCCAGCATCTACTCCCACAACATGTACGCGCTGCGCTACGCCTTGTGCGAAATACTCAACCTCGTCAATGTGGTAACACCTTCAGTTCCTATAAATATTATAAGTCACTTATCAAGCTTTAATGACTCAACAGATTTGTATGAAAGTTTTCTTGCAGAAAAAAAATAACCTGGATTAACATCATATACTTTTATTCTGGTAAATTGCTTAGTTTCTGCTTGTAGACAAGAACTAGTATGTAAGTAAAGACTGCCACATATTTTAGTCTTGAGTTGTGGTGGCATTAACAATATTTTTATCTCAGAACTAGCTGATCAGATCTGGCAAACTTTCAGTCAAATCAGTTTCCGTCATATCATCAGAGATGGCGTTGGCGTATGTTCCTATTTTTCGTAATTTTTCCGATTTTTTATCAGTTATTCTGCTGTTATTTAGAGTAGAGAAAAGTTCAACAAATCAAATATCATAAAAATTGTGTAGCTGTTCTTGAGTTGTAAAATGTAAATGGTGTAACTAACCACCAGACTTGTTTATGTATATAGTAGACTAGTCTTATACATACATAGGGACAGACAGACAGTGGAAAGCGACTTTGTTTTATACTATGTAGTGATATGTATAAATAGTTTTTTGTTTAGATATTACTTAAATTTTAGTAGCCACGGACAAGACTGCGACACGTCAAAATCCTTCAAACCCTGCTGGGGGACCACAGGACATCACAATCATCGTCATCCTAACAGGTCATTCATTTCATTCTCATTAACATTACAGGTTGGCCAAATATTCCTTCTGGACCTTTTCCTTGGTGGCGCATTCCGCAACTACGGCGCCGCCGTCGCGGCCTTCACGCACACGCCTCGCGTCCCCGCAGACATGACAGACTTCGTCTCCGTCAACCCCATGGATCAGTACTTCCCCAAACTCACCAAGTGCTTCCTAAGACGCTATGGACCGTCTGGGACCATGGAAATCAGAGACCGCCTCTGCGTGCTGCCATTAAATATTGTCAACGAAAAGATCTTTGTCATACTCTGGTTCTGGCTTATCATACTGACTTTTGCGTCTACATTAGCTGTCCTCTTTCGCGTGTTGGTCTGCTCCTCCCGCGCACTGCGCACCGTTATGATAATGGGTCAAGTTAGACATGTGAAGCGGAGTATAGTCTCCAGCATTGTGAAACGCTTCGGCTTCGGAAACTGGTTCATTCTATACTTACTTGGTAAGAACCTGAATCCGAGAATTTATAAAGAGCTGATTTTAGAACTGTGTAAAGAGATGGAGCATAACAATACTTATACTGTGTAAGGTAGAACAGATCAGTTTTTATACTTGTCTAAGACCCTGTTTCTCTAATTCTAATAGATCTGTCATACCAGCTATGTTTATCTTTCTTGTTAGATATATTTTATGTGTTGTCTTTTTCAAGTTATGAAAGTAATATTTGTGAATATTTAAGAATATTAATGCTATATGTATGTATATTTAAAGTTACGAACAAATTTGGTATAAAAACTGATCTGTTATGATTCAAAGATTTCTTCTAAGTGCTAGAATGTCATTTAAATTGTTATAATTATAGTTATTAAAACCACCTATTATTACTAAGTGTATAGTGCAGGGTATTATTGAAGTCTGAATAAGTTAAGTTTTGAAATTTTTGCATAGTGTTATATTATTAATTAAGTCTGCTCACAATGTGAGGCCCATTTCTAGAAACTGTTATAATTTTACAGATCTAAACTTTACAGCATTATTCGAATCAACCAATCAATGATTGGGCTCAACATTAACATTTTAATTAAGTAAAGTTGTAACTTGTAGCTTCAAGAAATGGGCCACTAGGCTGGTTGTGGCATGATATTGCCAGTTCTATCTCACTGCCAGAAAATCTTTTCATATTAATAATAATTATATTGTAATATTTATATTATAATTGTAGCCTTCTTTTGTCAAACATGCACCACATCAAATGCTTTCACCTGGTATTGATGTTAAACAGTTCAATTTAAGATTGTGTTAGAAAGAGATGGTGAATGTGCGCGTCCGGCCATGGCAGTCTAGATATGTGGTTGTGTAGCTGTAGCTCAAAACTACAAAATATTGTATTTTTTTTTCAGTGACCCAATTCTTTTCAGCCCGCATTAAGCTATGAATAAATAGCTTAAAATAACTGCATCCAAGTACTGTTACTTTTAACTGCATTGGGTTACTTTCATTACTTAACTATGGTTATGAAAATTATTTGAATCAGTTGATTTCTTCAGAATATTGTTTTATTTTGTTACTTGTCACAGGTAAGAATAGCAGGCCTGTTCCTGCTTGTGGCACAGAATTTATTTTCATGTTTATTTGCATAATCTAGTGTGATTTAGCAATTATTCCCATGTTTTCTCCGAGAAAACAGGATTTTGATCTCAAAAGCCTTTTGTATTTTTTTGGAATAAAGATTGTTATTGAAAATTGTTTTGTTTACTGTCCTCCACATATTAAATAAATAATTCGGCACGGCGAGCAATAAGTACTTGCATGTCGTAGAAATAGTATACTTGTCTTGTTTATTAAATTTAAAGTGTGAAAAGAGTCCTTGCACAATATTTGCAAGATTATTACCACAAACATGTCAAACATCATTCAGATAATAAGTGATATATTATTTTGGCTTTCACATAAAACTTCACCTACACAGAAATTGGGCTATTGCTAAACAACTATAAAAGTAGCTTTTTTTGATTCAACTATGTAAATATGTGCAACAAATTTCATCAAAATCGGGTTATTTAACTTTTACACTGACTGATACTATTGGTACAGTCCAGCAAACATCTTAAGCCTAACCTTGAACATGCAGAAACGAATTAAAAATCACCAGTACAAAAGTACATGTACTAAATTACCCCTTCCATGGCCCTAGCTCAAAACGTGAAGTTATTTTTAGTTTTTTTTTTTTTAATCTAATATTTTTACGAGGCTTAAGTGCACTTGTGTGACTATGCCAGCCCCATTGGATGTTTTAGTTTTTCAAGTGATTAGATGAAGTAATTAACTTAAAAAATTTAATCTAATTAATTAAAGTCTACTCAAGTTCCACACTACCCGGAGCAGCCTCGGCAGCCGCAGTGCACACACTCCACAATACGTCCCTCTTCTAACTTGCTTTTCGGAACCCGGCAAATGCAATTAGTTGCAAAATTGGTGTCCCTTGTCTGTATACATCTTAAACAACATAAGTTCTCATATCCTGTCTTCTTCCATTTCGCTATGAGGTTGGCGTCAGCTATTTTTTCGTCAAGGCAGTACTGGTACAGTTCCCGGCTGATAGCTTTCCTTCTGTAGAACAAATCGTAGATGTAGCGGGATTTCTGATGGTGTATCTTGAATATCGGCCACAATGATTCTTGCTTGCGCTTCCCCTCGTGCGGCTCTGTTTCGGCTGTAACATAAAACAACACGGTTATGACTGCCCCGCCATTTGTTCTGTCTATAGTTTCTAGGTATTTATTGAAGAGGAAGAGTGAGGCTACGTGTTATGAATAGCGTCTATGCTTTACAACGTTGATTGTGACAATAATTTGATATTATAACCTTTTCTTAATTTTAATAGAAATGGAATGGTATTTTTCTTAAGCACTAACTTACCTTCGCGCATCTTCTGTTCCAGCTCCTCGAGTGTGGGCTCAATCAGTTCCCAACCTTCTGGCGGAGATTTACGGCTGCGACGTACTTTCGGCATTTTATTGTAGATTTATCAAAATAAAATAAATCTTTAGCTTTTCAGGCTAACAAAATAGCACGGATGAACGATGCGATGCGTTGCTTTGCTTGGATTTCAACAATCTCTTAGTAGTCTGTGGATTCCAACGTCAAATTGTCATTGACACTGTCAATTGCTTGATATCTGTCACTGTCAAAGCCAAACGTCAATTATACGGTTTCAGTTATCGTCTAAAACGCGTGCATTGTATCAAAATTGTTTACAAAATTTTAAATTAAAATCGGAATGATAAAAAATGAATTGATATCGTGAATGCTCAACAATCAAGCGTTTTCAAAAAAATCTCCGCATGAACATTTTTTTGGAATTTAAATATTTTGGGTTTTTCTTATACTCAGAATCGATTACCCTATCGATTCTCATGCAAGAAAAAGTGTCCCAGATTTAACTATGAAATATATTTTCCTGTTCGTTACGTTCCATACATTCTTATAGTTAAAAAGTGACGAACCGGAATGGAAATTTTAGGACACATTTTTTATGTATCACTAGGCTAAACGATTCTGAGTAAGAAAAATCCAAAACAGTTAAATTCTGGAAAAAATGTTCATATTGTGTTTTTTTGGAAAACGCTCAATTGTAGATTGGGAGATAAACTAAAATAAAAAGGAAGACGATTTATTTTTTATTTTTATGGAATGTAATATGACTGTATGTATACAATTAGATACGTGAGTATTTTTGATTTAGGTTCGTGCCTACTAACTTGGCGATCAAAGCAATAGAATCAGTTATCAAGCAAGTTATGCAACAGGAAGAAATCAATTACTGCCCCGCAACCTGCATCTCTATTGCCTCCCCCCCCCCCCTGCTGTAATTATTGGTTACCTTACCTTGGTCATTCGTGAAGAATGAGCTCATCATCGTTAAGCTTTTAATTTCGTAATCCTTTGATTACTTAACGACTCCATAATATATCGTTTGCCATACAACATATTTTCTGAGATAGTTATACTATAAGTCGCTCAACTCACTCTTGCCCTTAAATCATACCTTCATAATATTATATTTTAGTATTCTGTGCCTTCAATCTTTAATTAGACTAATTTTTAAGCCATATAATAGGTACCTATTACCTGGACGGAATTCTTTCCGTGAAAATTATTATGATTGTTTTTGCAGGTAGATAGATAGTTAAAGATAAAAATAACGTTGTACATTGAAACGTTCGAACTAGGTACGTACATAAACACGGTTTTATCCCTTACGGGGTAGACAGAGCGCAAGGTAACAAGACCCAAAGGCCACGTTTAGCATGATTGTGGGCGTGTAGATGGAAAGAGAAATCAAAATAATGATGGGTTGCTAGCCTAGCTATAGGTTTTCGAACTAGGTAGGTACATACCGACATATTATTTGGGTTTGCATGTGTAACAGTTGTGCTCATTAAACTTTGATAATGATCCCGTAGAGGGATCAAAACGCGTCCGTGTTTGTGTGGTGTAAGGGATAATTAAGTTTGTGGGATTTATATTGTGTTTTATTGGCAGCAGTGGAGGGAGGGATTGCATGAAAAACATATATATTTCACATGGCTTGGTTATCTTGCACGTGAGTAGCGGAGTATCAAGGTAAATTGTTTTGTTCATTGAAATGGACCTCCGCAAAGTAACGCCTGATTCAATAAAATATTTAAATACTTATCTGAAAGTGGTTGTTCCGCAGCTGTTCTTCTACTAGGTAAAAAAATTAGCAGTAGCTATGTACCCAGTGGCGTGCACTCCTCGGTTGCCAGGATAGGCAGTGTGAATATGACGCCAACATAATTATAGACGCTGCCTACTCTTGACGACCTCCATGCACGCTACTGTACGTACCAACTTAACTTATGAAAAACATCAACAACGCCTAAATACCTACGAATCTAAAAACAGAGCACACTAAGAAGACAGAAGACGCCTTTTTATTTACCTACCCACTAAAAAGTGATATAAAAATAAAGAGTAATAAAAAGTAACCGTGAAAATAATGGAAAAATATGTGCTTAAATTACATAAATGTATTTTATTAACTTTCACTTTTGAGTGTGTAGGTGATGAGACTTATTGAAGTTAATATCCACCTGTAACAGAGACCACTTTAATTGCTTACTCGCATTAAAAATAAACGAAACGTGCATGCTCCACTAACTGCAAAAATGAGTTAGGTGATAAACTAAAAGTGTGCCACACGCGCATATTCATTCACGACAAATCAAAGTACAAAATTTAAATAATGATGAGTGATATCAATCCTCGATAGGAGATTAATTTGTAAATGTTTAAAAGTAATTAAAAACTTGCTAAGTTCGTACGCAATTTACCTGTGGCATGTTTTGGTGTGTGAATAACGGGTCCCACCTATCTACATGGAGCGTGGTTCGCTGCGGTGTTCCGTCTCGCTCTCTCTGCGCGGGACGCGTTCGGTGCGAGGGAGAGAGCAGCAGTTTACGTGCCTTGGCGAGGAATGCGGCGCGAGCGCAACGCAACCTCCGACGACAACAAGCCAGTCTTTTCGCTCGGCCCCGGCGGCGATCAAGTGTCCGCGCAAACAGTCGGGGGCGAAACTAAACGACGTTTGTCAAAATATGAGTGAAACCCACCTCTCGGCGAGTGTTAGTTTGTTGTTGATAAGTGTATGATACCGTGGCAATTGTTCGCGAGCTCTGTGGCATGTTTTGTGAAAGTTGACGGAGGTTTTTAAGGAACTTCGGGTGTCTTGCGTAGATATAGGTAAGTCGTGAGACGTGTCTGTTTTCTGTTTGTGTCATGAGATGACGTTGAAGGCTTTCCCAGTTCAAGTATGCAATGCGGAGGCTGTTTAACAGCCTGATAGCTAAACTGCATGAGTACTTAGAGATTTCGTAGCTATTCTCACTCGGCAACAACACCTCTTGTCCTACATTGATTAGGTAGGTACCTACATACTTTATTACTTGCCATAAACGTTCCTAAATCCATTTTGTGTTCCTGTGCCTTTACATTTATTAATACTACCTACCTATCGACACCTAGTACCTACTTACCTAATCAATACCACAATGAAAAACTGCAGCCTGATTTGAAGGGCGCCAAATTATCAGTTAAAAGCTTTTGATCACAACTGCCTCCGAGTTCAGACAGCGTCTGACTACTCAAACTGATAGCCATAACCTGATACCTGTACCACTTTCCTAATACATAAGTTAACTACGTTCCCTACGAGTATTAACTCATAAAATCCAATATGGTAATGGGACATAGTTACGTCAACCTAGTATTCTGGTCAGTTACCAGAGTCCAGATCAAACCTTTGTTTTTCTCATCTCACAACTCCGAACTTGAATCGAGCGACGAGAATGCCCTGCACGATTTTTTATGCGTGACTCGATCCAATGACCGCTACAAACAGGCAATTGAATTAATTTTCCGATAGAACGAGTTCTAGCCAGGGTAGTTAAGAGTTCTACCTAGGGCTAACAACTTCGATGTGTTTGAATTGCACTTCCACAAAAGAAAAATAGCATAAAAGCCTGTTTCGTAGGTTTAATGAGCCGTCTACCCCCTAATTTAGAAAAAAACACGCTATTCCTTTCGAAACATAACGACACAATGACACTATAAAGACATTTACGACTTTTAGGTATTGACTCACACGTTCGTTAATACCAAGGTAAGTTATAAACCTAAGCACTAGCTACTACCTATTCACCTATAGCCTGCGGTACAGTCACACGAGGCATGGTTAAGTAGATAGGTATTTACCGTCTCTGAAAAACCTGTTAAGGAAACTAATTTTTCATCGTATCTACCCCTTAGCCACTATGTATAAAAAATGTATTCAACAATACCTACATACCTACTTAGTTGATCCAGAATTGATCTAGCTAGATACCTACTACACTACTTACGCCTTACCTGCTCTCTACTCTCCAAGTACGTCGTACTAAGTTATAGGTCATAGGCATCGATAATGTCAACGCCACCTTTCGAAAACAGACTGTGGCCTCTTTTTACTACGTCTACATACCTAATAATCGATCAATTCTTCGTTGAAGAAGACTATCGGATCTGCGCTTAATCTATTGTCTCACGGTCAACAATACGCTGGAATTAGCGAAGCGCTGACGACAGATTCAAACCGACACTGACGTCAGGTCACGACTACTATTCATCTATATTTTCAAATCGTGCGAGTATATTCGGTTTCTTAAAGTGTTATTGAACATCGAGGGCCTTAATCGGTTAAATCACCGCTGAAGACTGTTTTGGTCCGTTCACTAAATAAACAAAGGGGGAGTTTTTGGATGGTCAAACGGTGCTAAGGTCAAATATTAATACAGTCAAAGAACAATTCCTCGCCTCATAAGAGGCACCTCGGTATTATAAGCCGAGTCTTGAATAAAAGTACCGCTTGACACAGAAAAACTGATCGGTGTTATTGTTAAGTTTTTGCGTACGGGCCGCGGCAGATGACTCGAGGTGATGGCGATGGCGATGGCGTCACCCGCGCTCCGGAACTAATCGCTTCTTACCTGCTCGATGGAGTCGTGCACCACGCGAGAAATGCAAAAATCCTCGCCATTACGAATTTGTTCCGATATGTCGCATGCCAGAATCTAGTAACTGAAATTGCATAAGTTAGGTAACGCGCAAGACGATCTACGGATTTTACATTTTAACTTCGTTTTCGCTGAATTAATGGATGCTATTGCTAAAACAAAGATTTTAAAACTCCTTAGTGTTATCGAACACCCTGGGGAGAACCCTGTTTAGAGCTTCAAAGTCCTCAATTCCTCGATAAAACTCATCTTGCCGAGATGGTAAAATTATATTTATCTTATATTCATGAACCTTTTACAATTATTTACTGTCTAGGTAGGCTTAAATTTAAACCCAACGCAATTAAAGGGGGCGCCGAGGTAATTTTGAAATAATTGCGTTTTGAAGTCTATAACGTATACGTCTTATATTTTCAAAATCTGTATTGTTTTAATTAATACAAAGAAAATACCTAAATTCGCGTGCACTCCGCTCATTCTAACCAGAGCCGCCACGCGTCCCTCCTGTCTGCTATGGTTCTGCTACGGCCGTCGGACAGTGAGCTTAGAGGCTAGAGTTTACGATTAATTACAAAACGTAGCAAAGAATTTTCACACGCACATAAACGAAGTACACAACCAAAAGCTCGGCGCCCCCCTCAGTAGGTACAAAGCTGCTTCGAAGCGAGAGTTTGTACGCAGATTAGGTAGGTATAGGTTATACCTAACATTGTAGGAGATTCGCGCACATCCCAAATGTCGTTGCTCGATTGGAACGCGATAAAATGCCACGACACCAACCAACCGGTTCCACTCAATTCAATACAACCAAGAAAGCCCTACTTGTCTAAATTTAAATATTCGAATGATTGTTAATAAATATTTAAAGCTAGCTTTTATATTCAAATGATACATAAGAGGTGTGTCTGCTTCGAACATCCATTCAGTGATTTGATTTCTCATTATTGTCGAATTTTTTGACTTGGCCGACGTGGAACTCTTTTGACGCGTGATTTATCATTTAAACATAACATATAATAATTTGATAATAACACGCCAGACATACACTGAAGTAAATTCTTTGGAAACCAATAAACAATATTTGCCGAGTACCTTGTAGTAATAGATCACAATTTAAAGTGCATCTTACTATCCATCTGCCAAACAATCTCGCTTATGAAATTACCAGAAATTCACAGAAAGTTACATTAAATTCTGTCATGAAGTTGCGATCTGATCGTCAACTGGCGTATAGACTTCCTGCCGGATTAGGTAAGGCCGTTGCGACACTTGCGCCAGCGCCTTTTAGGCAGCATTCCGCACATTAGGGACAGCCTAGTCGAAAGGAATGCTGGCTGGCACTTGGTTACCATTTGCACCTATTTGGCTAGGGTTACACAAGTTAGGAAAATCACCAAAGAAATGATAAGGACAGATTCGTCGCATTTTGCATTCACGAAATTGGGGTTTGTTTTTATTTTATCTGTTTCTATGAGATGAGATGTTACTGGACGTTTCTGTTTAAATAAAAACTTCTAACAACCCTGAGATATAGCAGCGGGATGTCGATTGAAAAGACCTTACTTATCCGTTTAGCGTGTGGTTGGAAATTCTTCAGTTGCTTAGATTTTTTGCGCAATGATTTTAGGTTAAAGACGCAATCATGTTTTTTGCCAAGCTGCATAACTTGGCCATATTAGGCGGCAGTTTTCAACACTTTTTGCTTTTTCTTCGGTTTAAAGTTTACCTGGACAACTAATTCAATAATTTGAATTTCCGTCTTTGTTGAAACATTTTCTAAAACTCGAATTTAGAAAATTGTCCTGGAATTAAACTAAACTAGTTAATAAGAATTCCTTCGCGATCGACGTTTCGCGTCACATTTTAACGTTTGACAAATTAGGAAGTGCCTAGTTAACTATGGATTCTTCTTAAATACCCATTTTAATCTACCTACTCAAATACAGAAGGTTACTTCGAACAAATTACACAATATACAATGAAATTAATTGACGACGCTCATCTAATACATCAGTCAAGCTTCCTGCAGTGCTAAATAGAATCGCGAAGGAAAAGTAGGCCTCCACATCGGAAGTACGTGGGCGCCTACACTCCGCTACACCAACCAGCGGTTCAGGGTTAAATTAAACTTTACACTTTTGGTAATGATGATTTACATTTTACTTTGTTTAGAATGTAATTTGATCGTGGCAGTAACAAATATTATGCTACGTCGAGCTATGTCGCACACAACACAGTAAGATGTAAGAGCGTATGGTACGTATTTTTGAAAATTTTAAGTACTTAGATACATTATTACACTTGACTATGTACACTCGAGTTCTTTATTATTATTATCATTAAAATTTATAATAATGGCAACGTGTCTACGGAGCTGTTGTAGTTGTAATTCTTGTAGTAGCAGTGTGTTAGTGTGTATCTCGCAATAACTTCGGACAATGCCTCCATTGCGGATTGGGCACGGTAGCCATTATCAAGTTCGACTGTTAATAGTAATATTAGCGTTGAAATGGGGCTGGAAATTGCAAATTGCAATGTCGGCTAGAGCCCTTCGTAATGTGGCCTTCAGGCGGGCTTTTATATCTCGTTTCTAATAACAATAGTTGAACGGCTCTGGTATTTGTTCCTTGACTGTTAATAGCGAAAACTGTGTATCTCTGCCCTCTTCCTCTTCGCAGAGACGTAAGTTCTCTTTGCGTGTTCTACAGGATTTATAATGGGGAGTGCTCCGTTGAACTTTTTAACCTTATCCCAGCTGCCAAGTTCCATCACCGTACTACTCGACACAAAAGTAGTTTCCACCAACATCACCTCGATAGTTGGTGCTCTAACACCGTGCGATTTAAGCGGTCTTTCTTGCCCCGTACGTGCAAAATTTGGAATGGGCTGACGGCTGGGGTTTTTCCAACTGGCTACGATATGGGTACCTTCAAGAGGCGAGTGTACCATTTCTTGCAAGGCCGGCAACGCGCTAGCAGTCCCATTGGTGCTGCAAGCCCGTTTGTCGGTTTTAATATAAAAAAAAAAAAAAAAAAAAAAAAATCTCACAAAACGCATTTTAATTTAACTGGGGAAATCACAGCAGACCGTGTGTCTTAAGAGTGAAAACTTGTGTTAAGTGAATTTTAGCAGCTCTACGCGTTTACGTTTATAGAGATCGAATGCCTATATTATTTACTTCAAGTCCACCTCTGAACACCAGGAAAACTACACTGAACGAGGCAAGAAAAACTTATTGGTGGATTTTTCACTTTTTGGCTTCATCGACATTCTGCTATGAGAAAACACGCTAAAGCGAAGTCATATTGAAATACCATCGCCTATGCTATTCTATCGCCATCTTGGCGCATTAGCAAAGTAAGATGCGGTGAGCGTCTGTCCAGTCCACGAAACAAGTAAAAAGATAAAGATGACCACAGGCTGACCAACATTTCGATGGAAAACTCAACATTGATTACGCTAGACGGGGTACTTTTCGTCGGTACAATAGTGCTATCTTTTTCTTTCTTCGTCGGGATCTTTTTTATATGAAAGAGGTCAGTAATGTAAATACAGAGACAATCGCACGTACGCATGCCGACACGTAGCCGAGTGTCAATCGACCCGGCCGGCGACTTTCTCGTACGCACCCATTCAAGGGGGCCTGTCGTAATAAATCTGGTTTCGAGAAGGGCAAAAAACTTTCGGCAGCAGCAGGTTTCCGGACGGAAAAGATTGCGCTTTCCTCTTATGGGAGATCTCTGCAATTACATTACCTTAGCTGGTACTTATTAGGCGGCTGCCTTTTCACTTTTCGCTCACTTTGAGCCCCATCCTATTCCGTGCGTTTTCGGCCTTCAAATAATTTCTATTCTACGATTGTTTGTAAGAAACAAACTATGAGATTGTTGACTAATTCATAAAAAAATGCAATAATGAGTCAATAATGCCTATATCTAGCAACAATCAGAACGCTACTTGCTCTCTTTAAATAATAGAGCAAGTTTAATTATCCCTCTGTTAGCTATAGTAGATTTCGGGTGTGTTGTATGAATATGGGTTAAGTTTTAAAACCAGTAAACGAGTACCTTCTTCTTTTAATCATGAACGTAATATTAGTAATAACCTACCATTATTTTAAGTTTGTCCGTGAACTTTATAAAGCAGTATACGTATAGCCAACCTCTTCTAGATTCCGCTGTATTACATTTGTTTAGTTATCATTCAACTGAAGATGTAAAGAATATGTACCTACCGACTTATATATCAAATATATGTATATAGTATTATATGTGCTGCTCAGTCGTTCCATTGATTAAAGTGAAAAATCACAATTTCCCGCCAATTTCTTCCGTACCACTTCTATTTGTTGTGTGTGATTGTGACATAAATTAACTTTTTAAAAACAAAGTTCCATAACTTGACCTAAGAAAACAGCATATACAGCCAATGATGATACGTGTTCCACTGTTCGACGCAAATGATTAACCGCTTAAACGTCTGGTCGATTCACAAGAGCTGCGAATGGATTGAACGAAGTAATGTCACTTGTCACTGTGTGAGTGACGTTCTTGTAAAGGGGCTTCCTAATATTTTGTAAACAATAACATAATACTCAAGAAACAAATAAACCTCAACCTGTATTTAATCATTTTTTATACGCACATGGTATTATCATGGAGATAATAATTTCAACTTCGAGCCTACCTATACGATACGGATTACAAATAAAATAAACACTTTATTTGGCAAATAGGCCGCCAAGGGCTCCTTACCTTGTCTTTTTTGAAACTACCCAAATATAACATATCTAACAATAATGAGCCACTAAGTAGTGGAATACATTATTGAAATTAAATAAGTTTTCAACAGGAAAATTAAGCGACCAAAAAGAAACTAAACATACAGTCACATACACAAAATACGTCCCTCACGTTACGGGGTAGACAGAGCCTAAGGTAACAAGACCTAAACGCCACGATTAGCATGATTGTGGGCGTGGGCGGGAAAGGGGAATCAAAATAGATAGTTTTTGTTAGATAATTTTTATTTGCATTGCAAAGTTCTGTTTCGTTCTAAATGTGAAACTGGCCGACGAGAATAAACTGCTTTTTTTAATACTCTAAAGCCTTGAATATAAATATGGAGGGCAAATTGAAAAATAAGAAATATTCTGAGTATTCTGATTCTCACACTACGCAGGGCGGTGACGCGGAACAGATGTACGTGAGACTTGACCGCACACCGCGGTCAAGGATCCGTGTGCCCATATGATATTACTTGTGTTGTGCACTTGTATTATTATGCCGGTGGATGAGCTCAGGTTGCACGTGACCTCAGGCCAGATAAAAACTAAATAAAAAATAAAATAAAATAAATATCTTGGGACAAATTACACCAATTGACCCAGCCCCAAACTAAGCAAAGCTTGTGCTATGGGCACCAGGCAACGGATAAACATACTTATATAATGTAGATAAATACATACTTAAATACATACAACATCCGCGACTCGGGCACAAACATTCGTATTCATCATACAACTGTCTGCCCCTACCGGGATTCAAACCCAGGACCTCTAGCTTCATAGTCAGGGTCACTAACCACTAGGCTATCCGGTCTAACTAATAAAAAGTCAAGACTGAATCCTCTGCGAACGGCGAAGTGAGGCCGATCTAAACTGTACCCTAGCGCGTTCATAATGCTTCGCAAAAAGAGATGCGGTTTAACCTACGTTAGATTGAGCAACATGTATTTCCATCTCACTTTGACGTATAAGCGCCGTTGGCGAAGATATCGGCTTTTCAGAGCCACCCAAAACAGTTGACGTAGTGTTAGGTTCCATTCATGTGCAAGCAGGAATAACATTACCTCAAATAATCCTTATGCCTGCTTGCAACACTTTCTAATTGGGTTTTGGCGGCAAAGCCGATATACTTTTGAGTCGCTAGCTTGGGGGGATTTTCGGCATGGGGATGATGATGAAAGGTTTACTTTAGAAATAAGAAAACGAATATTAGGATTAAGAGTACTAGATTATGGTATTGTATGGTTGCCCTAGAGAAGGAATATACTAATGTAAACAGGTGAGTGTGTTTTATTATATTTCAGAAGTGGGATCTAAGCCTACTAAAGTTAATACTTAGTGAAATTGATGCAATAAAATCTCTGTTGTATTGTGTAAAATAGTTGGGAGTGTTTTCTCGTAAAAGCTAAAGTACTTTATACCCTAAAATGAAGTATGATTTACATAGTAAAGTGAGATCGTAATAAAGTCACTCAAAAATTCGCTGAACGTGAGGAAAATAGGCCTTTGACACAAAACGGTGTTTGACCTGAGCCAATTATTAGTATTACCTAAACGATGGGGTAAGCCCAACATCCATGTTTCTTTCATAAGAAGGTAAGGACTGCCTCACGGTGAACCATTGATTATACCTACTCAAAATGCAACTGTGGTGCAATTCTATCTGACTAAGAAGGTCTTAGGACCTAGTGATGTTGTATGAGTTTGAAATATACAGCTAACCTATAGTACTCTAGGCATAAAGTCCAAGTTGTTCAAGCAATTTTGGGTTGAGTATTCTGCTCACTTGATGAGTTGAGTTTACATCATATTTTAGTATAAACACCTGTGTTGTGGGAATAGTGGGTATGAGTTTTTAATTATTTTGTACCCCAAAGTGAAGACCTATTAATTTCATAGTTAAGAAGAATTTTCCAATCTAAGTAAAAGTTGAACGACCAACTCATGGCTGATCTGGAATTATTTCTATCTATTTTAATTGTGAGTGCTACAAGTTGTAATCAATTCCTAAACATTACTGGTAGTATAAACCTTAGATTAATTTTATATTTATTTTGAAAACAAAGTTGAAGCTATCTTAAAACAAAATTATGTTTCATCATAAGTTTGTGCTGGGTGATATTAATCTATTGCTGTAAAATAAAATGATATACAAAATTGCTTTATTGTTGATATTAGATATAACAGTTTGCCCTATTGTGGAAATTAGAAATAATTTGCATTGATTGAGACTAAATGCTTTAAGTTACAAGTGTAGTAAACTCTCTGAAGTGTAAAATATACAGTAATAGTTATTAAAGTGAAGTTGAGATAAATAACTAAGTCAGAATTTGTTTGACTTGAGTTGAAGTGACCAACCAAGTTGAATATGGGCTCTGATTTCAGATTATCTAGACTTTTGTGTGACCATAACCGAATTTTAGGACAGCTGATTATTATGAAGTTTATTGTTGTGTCAAGAGTGCAGAAACATGGGCACAATATGGGAAAGCAAGCTGCAGCATGAATTATTCGGTGAATGGTAACAGAATGTTGGAAGCAAATAATGCCTGTTTTTAATTTCAGCTATCAAAAGATTCATATACAGATTCAGGTACCGTGGTTAGTACTATTACTTTTGTTGTGGGTAGGATATCTACCCTCGGGAAAAAATATACTTATACATGGACTTATGCATTGGATATGACAAGTTACTGTAAGTTGTTGTGGAAGTACTTTCATACAAATCTGAGCAAGTTGTTGAATCACATTAATATTATTAAAAGATAGCTGCACATATGCGTGGCATGGCTAAATCAAAAACATGATTCAACATAACAAGAATGATTTCGTTTGTTTGATTTACAATTTATGATTAAAGAGTTGATGGCTCAATAATGGACCTGAGCGTATCATGATTTTATTAACATGGGCCTTCTTTACTTGTTTGGGATACTTATAAGTTATTACAGCTAAATACTGAATGTTTATGCTTATAAAATACAAGTTTGGTGGAATATTGTTGGTGTCAAATAAGGAGGTGGCCAATAAACAAGAGCTAATTATGGTAACTACAAATGGACCAATTGTAAGTTTATTTTATTTCTTCTTGCATCCTCTTGCATTTTATGGGAAGATTGGTTGGCAACATTGGTACGCATGCTTCACCTGGTATTGCGAGCGTCCACAGGTGACACTAAAATTCACTCATTGCAGGAATATTGGTAATATTGTAACTAAGTTTATAAACATAATAATATTAAGTATTAATGCATACTACAAGTATAATGATCCCATAGTACAAGCTTTGCTTAGTTTGGGGCTTGAACAATTGGTGTAATTTGTCTCAAGATATAAATTAATTAATTTCTTTATTGTGATAAAAGATGTTATATGATGCATAATTCTATTGAGTGTAGCAAAATAAATTGGTTAGTGTGACTTGCAGAGGTAGATGCCAATTTGTATTGGAAATTCAATTCCGAATTTATCCATGTCGGTTCTACTATTCGAAACTAGATGGCGCCAGTAGTTGATACAATCATGTTTCTGTAATCATATTGTTTATTATTTGTGTTATCAGAGTGAAAAAAATGAGTCTTGCGCATGACTTATGGGAGAACTGAGCGTCAAATGATCGCACGAGCATCAGCAGAAGCCTATGTCGCGTGCGCCGACAGTGATACTCCGAGATCCGTACAGTATTAATACAAGTTTGACGGTACAGTGGTTGAGCAAGGGAAAGCTGTGTGATCAAAGTTAAGTATACGCTGTATTGTTTTGTCTGAAACAGTAGTAAAGTGACCTTGACAAATAAGGCTGATGGGAATTAGCGCCTATATCACTACATACTATAAAACAAAGTTGTTTCCGCTGTCTGTCTGTCTGTCTCTATGTATGCTTAAATCTTTAACACTGCGCAACGGATGGTGATGCGGTGTTTTTAATACTTAGATTGATTCAAGAGGAAGGCTTGTATGCATATTGCATAATACATGCATAATATAGTAGAGAAACACTGTTTGCACCCGTGCGAATGCGGGCGGGTCGTTTTATGTAAAATGTTTAAGGGAATATTATTGGCTCATGACAATTAATGGAAATTAGTATGGAATAAAGAAAGGGGGCTGTCAGTTAGCCCACGTGTAAAGAGATTTGGTCACGACTATTCAATTGACAATTGATGTTCAGGTGGTGTGTTCAGTTGTGTTTGTACTCTATGGAATATAAATGTTGACATTTCACTTGTGAATCATGCGAAATTAAGCGTACATTATAAAGTGTAGATTTATGGTCATGAACACGGATATTTCTCCTGCTCAAGATGTATGCGAGTTGCTGCTTCGCGAGGCAGAGCTTGTAACGCTGGCTCGATGCGCGGGGCTGAGGGCGTGCGACGCTTGCACGGTGCATGGAGCTGAGGGCGTGCAACGCTGGCACTGTGCGCGAAGCAGAGCGCACGGCGAGACGATAAAATTGGTGGCTGTAAAGGGCTGACCAACGTTTCAGCTCAGTGAAGTCTTATTTACAGTCAGCTTTTAGATAAATAGATAGATCTCTCTCCAGGCTGAAGTTATTGCCTGGGGACCGAGGTCCAAAGAGTTGAAAGTTTTATTTATGCATCTCCGCTGAGGGGCCTCCTTGGTGCGATGTAGAACATATTATGATGTCATCGGCGCTAGCTATTCATGCGTAGTAGCAGTTTACGTGGTCGACGACTAGGTAGCGCTAGGGTCGCTACAACTACAAGGCTATCGAAGCACAAGAAGAGCAATCGAACCAAGCTGAGCCAGACGAGTCTTCGTGCCAGGGCAGCGGACCGAGCGGTGCAGTGCTGTTGGATCCGTGGCTCGCGTGCTGCTGGGCGTTAGCAATGAAGCCTGATGATTCTGCCCGCCAGAGCGGTGCAGTGCTGTTGATCCGTGGCTCGCGTGCTGCTGGGCGTTAGCAATGAAGCCTGATGATTCTGCCCGCCAGAGCGGTGCAGTGCTGTTGATCCGTGGCTCGCGTGCTGCTGGGCGTTAGCAATGAAGCCTGATGATTCTGCCCGCCAGAGCGGTGCAGTGCTGTTGATCCGTGGCTCGCGTGCTGCTGGGCGTTAGCAATGAAGCCTGATGATTCTGCCCGCCAGAGCGGTGCAGTGCTGTTGATCCGTGGCTCGCGTGCTGCTGGGCGTTAGCAATGAAGCCTGATGATTCTGCCCGCCAGAGCGGTGCAGTGCTGTTGATCCGTGGCTCGCGTGCTGCTGGGCGTTAGCAATGAAGCCTGATGATTCTGCCCGCCAGAGCGGTGCAGTACTGTTGATCCGTGGCTCGCGTGCTGCTGGGCGTTAGCAATGAAGCCTGATGATTCTGCCCGCCAGAGCGGTGCAGTGCTGTTGATCCGTGGCTCGCGTGCTGCTGGGCGTTAGCAATGAAGCCTGATGATTCCGCCCGCCAGAGCGGTGCAGTGCTGTTGATCCGTGGCTCGCGTGAGGAGGAGTATTTTCACGAAGCATGTTTAAAACCTTTTTATAAATCGCATATCGCTTAATACCGAGCCACTTAGTCCCAGTTATTTGATTTTTAGATTTAATTTGATCATATTTCATTTAATAATTTGTACTTGTAATTTTGCTAAATGTGGCCTGTATGTAGGTCTTGTTACCTTAGGCTCTGTCTACCCCGTAAGGGATAAAAACGTGATTTGTGTGTGTGTATAATTTGTACTTCATGTAGTACATTCGGCCGTTATTCTTGATATTGCTATATTAATATGTGCTTCAGGTAGTATATAAGGACTGAATTGAATTGTTGTTCACTTGATTCGAGATTGACAAAAGTTGTTAGATAACAGAATTATTCTTAAACATGATGATTTTCATGAGTGATTTAGTAATTTGAAATTCAACCAAGAGGATGTGGCCTTTCATATGATAATAATTATGTTAGTTGCAAAATGCTGGTGGGAATGTGCCACATAATTAGGTTATGTTCAGGGTGTTTCATCATTCATTGTTTAGAAAGGAAACATTTAAAGTTTGTGGTTTTCCATAAATGAAGCCATATTTCTGGCAACAGTCTGCTTGCAAATAATTAAATTAAATTGATAATGATGACAACGATGCGCGTTGCGGTATTTTTGATAATGGTAACTTACAGCCGAATAACGATTGCAACGACGGCCTTCGAAGATGAAGCCTCACCAGGATTACCCTGTTTTCTGAATGTTGCCTTGTAGCCTAATGCTAATGTAGTCTGGTCTGACACAACGGAAGTCCTTGTGTGGCCTCATCCTACGATGGTCGTATTAGAAAGAGTAGCGATGTAATATGGTTTTGTGTCTCAATCTAAAATATGCGAGGTTTGTAATAAAACTGATGATTTATACCATATTCTGGTGGAATGCGACCGATATAAGCAGGTTAGAGGGAAGTACATGGAGAACCTAAACATGCATAATGGTGAAGTAAATGTTTTGCTGGCTTGCCTTCGTCGGACAAAGCTCTGCATATAAATTTGTGCAGCATTCCTTCATAACCAGAGCATCTGGTTCTGGGGGAAGGGATGCTGCATGAATTGTAATTTCCGATCTTCTGGAGTACTCCCATGAGGCTGACATAGTCACCTCTGTGTACTATAGCCTCTTTAAAAATAAGATAATATAAATAAGAAAAAAATAAGATAAATATTTATGTAATATGGTGTTCTTGTGGAGAGCTGTGAACCCACTTGAACATCTGAGATAGCTACAGATTGTTTATGTTCTTGTGGATATGTGGAGCCATTTGAACATCTGAGGTTGCTACAGATTGTTTATGTTCTGGTGGAGAGATGAGATGCCACTTGGACATCTGAAGTACCTACAGATTGATTGTTCTTTTGGACAGATGTGATGCCACTTGAACGTCTGAGGTAGCTACAGACTGTTTATGTTCTTGTGGAGAGATGTGAACCCACTTGAAATCTGAGGTAGCTACCTACAGATTGGTGATGTTCTTGTGGAAAGATGTGAAGCCACTTGAACATCTGAGAGAGCTACAGATTGATTATGTTTTCGTGGAGAGACATGAAGCCACTTAAACATCGGAGCAGTAGCGTGCACAGAGTTTTGAGACCGGTCAAAAAAAAAAAAAAAAAACTTAACTTTCCAAAAATACTGATTGTTAATTTTGGTGTCGAGTCTGTTAATTATGACGTAAGTGATACCTCAAATATTGAAAAACAGATTGCAATTATAATAATATGCCTCGGATGTTGACTTCAACGAGAAAAGAAGTGAGAGTTAAAAGGGTGCTAAATTCAATGGTCAGCCCTGAAATTTATTCTTAATAATATAAAATTTTATATTAGCAACTTAAAATATTTTTTCTTTAGCTTAGAGTAATTATATTGAAGCCAAAGGTCTCACTTGGATAGTTCTCATATACGAATTATCAATAAGTACCTAACTACTAAAATATCTTTATGAAGTGCACGCGACTGTTCTGAGGTAGCTAAAGATTGTTTATGTTCTTGTGGAAAGATGTGAAGCCACTTGAACAGATGCTCAAGTTAGTAGTATCCAACTTAGACAATTGTTACGTATACGGTCAAGTGCAATAATAAGTATCGATATGAACTTCTCAAAAATATGTCCCAACCTTATTACGCCGGTGTAAGAGCGTATGATACTTATTCTTGAAATTTTGACCGTATACATATTATTGCACTTTACTGTATACCAATTTAGATCTCATTGTTCGATATTCTGTGTGAAGCTAAGTTGTTAAGAAGCTCAATTAATTTTAATAGTGATCTCATTGCCAAATGAATAGATAGCACAGAGTTAGGATTGTTTATTTATATTTTACGTTTGTGAAGTGCATTATTTTTGCTTTTGTGTAAGTACAGTGAATTGTACTTTGTTATGTTTAATGTTTTTATACTTTTGCTATTATTGTAACTTTAATTGGTCGGCCTAGTGTTAGGTTCAATTGTAGCAAGGAAAGGTGCGTTGTTAAAATAATTTTATGTTTGAAAGCATGAAGAATGCACTAGATTGTTAATTTTTTTTACAAAATACAGAATCAACTTTCTGTTCTCATGTTGATGTATATGTGCAGGCCCATGGGAATGGTGAGCATACTTGGAACCTTGTCGCTTTGGATAAGATATACATATTCAACGTTAAATTGTATTGTGACAAAGTATTACAGTGTTCAACATTTTCGTAGGCCCAACCCCACAGTGCATAACTTGAAGTGTTACTGTATCTCGAATCATGATAAAGTTAGCCCAATATTAGGTTTAACATATTTGTATGTGTGTGTATGAGGACATACACGAGGTCAGGATGGTCGAGTGTTAGGTTCCATTCATGTGCAAGCAGGAATAACATTACCTCAAATAATCCTTATGCCTGCTTGCAACACTTTCTAATTGGGTTTTGGCGGCAAAGCCGATATACTTTTGAGTCGCTAGCTTGGGGGGATTTTCGGCATGGGGATGATGATGAAAGGTTTACTTTAGAAATAAGAAAACGAATATTAGGATTAAGAGTACTAGATTATGGTATTGTATGGTTGCCCTAGAGAAGGAATATACTAATGTAAACAGGTGAGTGTGTTTTATTATAGTAAGAAACAAAGACAAGCTACAATTTGGGGAACACCGATTAGATTACTGCACAGGCGGGCAAAGTCAGTCTATAGACAGTGTAAATAAGTCTTTAGGATGCTAATAAAACCGTGACACACGCAGTGATACATGAAAGTCACAGAATCTCGACCTCCATCTAATATTGCTAAATGTATAGCACCGCTTATCCTTGACTGCTTTTAGCACATCATTTTGCGAGTAATAGAACATTGCGCAAAAACCCTGGATAGCTGCCATCTACTAGTTAATCGATTACTAAAACTAAAACTGATCATATTGGATTGGTGTTGGCTGTTGTCGAAGTCTAGGAACAGGAGTGATAACATACCATCTTTGACCTACTTGCTTGTTGGCTTTTCATGTTACCTGTTCAAAAAGCAATGTTAGTCATTGTTGCAATCTACAAATTATTTCATAGTTAGCAACATAACATTTCATGTTATTTTTGCCTATGGCAACTCTCGCCCCTTGTCTGCCGACAATATACGATGAAACCACCCAGTTTTTTATTTCTAAAAATAAATAACCACACAGTATCAAACCCCGAAAACAGTGATTGTTCATTAATGAGAAAAGCTTGTCTGCAAAAACAGTAAACGGAAAACTCGTTCAGGCCGCCTTTAATTACATAGATATACCAATTGATTCTCGGCTACGGTAAAAGTCCATCGAGGAAATGGGCGAAAATCTTAGGAATCATATTGCAGGCGATACGGCTAGCAACACACCACTATTTTGGTTCCCCTGTCCCCTATACGCCCACGATCATGCTAAACATGACCTTTATCTTATTACCCCAGGCTCTGTCTACCCCGTAAGGGATAAGACGTGATTTATGTGTGTATGTATAAACTTAGCCTCCATTCTGGCGGCAGTCGGGCGCAACGTGCGACAACCGGCAGCCACCACACTTCACCAACCATCATCGTTACAAGTTTTACGAGCCATCATTACCACAACTGTTGACTGGATGAAATTATGTCAACGCACGACAGTTACGTTGTTAAGGCCGGTGAAAAAGTCTGCGGTCTGTGGCCGGCGGACCGATGATATTATACTGCTGTTGCCTTTTTCCGTAATTATTTGTTCCGTTTGATGCAAAGTTATGCGAAAAAATCTAAATCGACAACCTAATAAGATCAAGAAGGATCCACATTGTTTATGTCGGGTTCCGTGAAATTGTCTATCAACATTAACGAGTATATACTCTTTGACCCTAGAGCCTGGACAGACACTGGGTATATTGTCTAACGCGTGGACACTCGAGATCGCATCCCACTCTTCCCTCGCCTTTTCCCGTTTGCCAGAAAGGAATGGCGAATGTAAAGTAATAGACCTGTCATTTATATGTATGACACACAGCGGAGTCACTACTTTAGTTTTAGGTGGAGTGCTCCATCTCAGTGTTTTTGTCTGCTTCAAAGGCATAGTCGAAAAAGACTGATAGTAATCTCGACGAACCTCCACACGGAGACTTCTCCTTGTGGGGAGCTATGAGAATGAAAAGCACTGCATAGCGCGTCTGCTTCCGCTCAGTATTCTCACCGCGTTGCCTAGTGCGAGGTGTGGAAGAAAGCTGGCCCATTCGCCAAATGCGCGCGGATCTCGCTAATCATCTGCGCACACGCATCCGCGACAATCGTCTTTTGTAAGCGCGGACTAAGCTAGAAGCTTAAGCGTCTTACTAATATAGTATTCTGAGAATAAGAAGAAAATATAAGAACAAGAAAACTTTATTCCGCAACTAACAGGATCAGAAGGTACAAGTAAATATTGATTGTGAAAAACACACAAACAAACAACCTCTTATTCTAAACGCAGATACCTTTTCCGGTCCAAGCTGGGTCTTACTAGTACCTAGTGGGCTACTGCATAATTGATGATGATTATATCTCCAATTAAGTTATTTGACGGTGGAGCCGTTTTACACCTCCACTGAACTTAAATTGTTTTTATTGTTTTTTTTTCTCTCTTTCTTTTTTCCATAACGACTTTGTTTTACTCTGACTAGTAGAGACTTTATACATCTCTACTATAGACTAAATGTAATTTAAGGCTCGGGGACCTTATACATCCCTTTTATAAATGTATTTATTTTAAGTATTCTTAATGTAAAAATGAAAAAATGATTTTCTGCCAAGTTTCTTGCGGCGCAATCTTACTTGGCAATGATGGTCTTTCCGATTGAGCTGGTAGTTAAAAAGACATGTAAAAGAGCCCTTGGCAGCCAATTCGCAAAAATATATATGTATGTATATTTTTTTGATGCCTAATCGTAACGTAATGCATCCTGTTGCGGTGGTACACGGATTAGGAGACAATCTTAATTACCTACAAAAATAGTCTCCAATTATCTAAACCTAAATTAACACTTACATTATAAACGTTTTGATTGCTTCCGCTTCGGAAATATTTGCATTCTGTTTCATCGTTCAAAGATAATCGCAAATTTCAAGTTGGATTCAGCATTTTTCAAAATTTAGGAAAAATCAAGCCGAAATTAATCGATGGCTATATAATTAAACCATTCGAACGTCGGTAAACATCTCAAACAAACACAGCCCCTTAAAACTCTTAGCAAGTACTATGCTTAATTGGCAAACTGAAGTGAGAATACCAAATCTACAATGGGAAAAGTTTTAACTATTTCTTTGTCAACATCTCTTTGTGCCACCGCCCATAACAAATTTCCCATGACTCGAATCATAGTTTTATTGAATGTCCGTCCATAGTACACGTAAGCAGTCGCTAAAGCATAATAGCTGGTTACGCAGTTAGAAAGTATGAGAATAACATCTGTTGTTGCAAGCTTGGCTAATGGAGATGTACATGATATCGCATTGTTAATTAATTAGCGCTTGATTGAATTTAATGTTTATGTCGCGTAGTTATATTGTTATACATATATTTATATATGACATGCCAGTGACAGCACACATAACATAGCATGCCTAGATATAATATACAATAGTGTTTTCTAGTGGCCACGTGTGCCGACAACACGACGAAAGATGGAGCTAGCGAGATTTCGAGGGTTGACCCCGGCTAAGCAGAAGTGTGGGTACTTGGGCAGACCTGGGTTCCGATTTTTGAAAGCACATGTGTGAAAATACCACTCGAAAGTGGTGAAAAATTGTGCTGAATTTGAAATACGAGTAACTTAGAAGATACTTACGGCAGTCATTAATCTTATGAACTAGTCAAAACTTTGATTAGAGCTGTAGTTTAGGAGATATAAACAGATTTATACCCCATTCGAGTGGTACTTTCGAGTGATGTGCTTTCAAAAATCGGGTCCCTGATCGATGGTCCGATGATATGAAGGAGAGCAGGACCAGTCTGGAAGAGGGAAAAGGACAACCATATGGGTAGAGAGAGATTGGAGAGTATCCCTAACGAGGGGATACTGGTGATGAAAAAGACTAAGTATCTTCTTCAACCTCGATATTGGCAAAAAAATTCATTCAATTCAAATTTAAAGTTATGGGGCCTGATTTTTGGAAAGCACATGTGTGAAAACACCACTCGAAAGTGGTGAAAAATTGTGCTGAATTTGAGATACGAGTAGCTTAGAAAATACTTAGGGCTCTCATTAATCTTGTGACCTAGTCAAAAATTTGATTAGAGCTGTAGTTTTGAAGATATAAACAGATTTATACCACTTTCGAGTGGTATTTTCATACATGTGCTTTCCAAAAATCAGGCCCCAGAAAAGACAGATTTAGATCTTATACTTCCGAATTTCTACACAGCTTTAAAGCCATTTATTGAAAACTCATTCATTAATTAGCAAAATGATTTATCACGAATAGCAGAGCGGTGAGTGACATCTTTGGAAGCCAATCGAAAACCAATTATTGGCTGTTCGGAATGCCAGCGGCTGAGGCGGACGCCAGTAATTGTACGGCGTTGGTAGAAATCATGATCAGGATGCTCCTAGCCTACTCTAGCTATACTACAGTCGGTTCGTCTATTATCTAGGTAGTCATTTCCGCATATTTCACGGTAGATGCTTTAGCTGGGTATTTATTGTAAGGAAGCAATCAAAATTTAACTATCCGCTACGTTAGAAAATATTAATTAATATCAAATCAATCTGTCGGTTTCGCTATAATTCCTAAATAGTTTGGCAATACCCTAATGATGCGCTTCACTAACCCATCAATCATAATAATTAATTAGTCATATTAATTGAAAAAGAGATTTTATCAAATAATGATTTTTCGATCGATTCTACACTCGCATCTCTAAACTGATTCAGTAATTATTCCTAACTACGTACGTAGTACAAAACGAAGTCGCTTTCCGTCGTCTGTCTGTCTGCCCCTACGCAACGGATTTTGATGCGGTTTCTTTAATAGATAGAGTGATTCAATAGGAAGGTTTAAATGCATAATTCTACGCAGATGAAGATGCGGGCAGAAGCTTCATTCATTCATAAAGAAAATTAATACTGTCTGTCGGTCAATATTGGCTTTAAACATGAGGTAAACTGGTTAATGTACTCTAGAGGAAGGTAGACTTTGTAGTTAAATACTTACAAACTCTCTACAAATCGCTTGCCTAACAAACTTTCCTCGCGTGTTCACGGAAGTGATAGAAACCGTCCCCGCCGCGTCACTTACATCTCAATAAGTCTACGCCGCACACAGGTATACTACCAACTACCACATCGCAGTTGCTATTGAGAGAAGAACAATATAATATTGGGACTGTACCTACTATGTGTGCCAAAAAAGAGGTCCTTAGACTTTATTTCCTTTACTTTGCGGCAGCGATTCTATGAACATATTAAAATGGATTTTTATAGTGTTATAATTAAGAAAAACGAGCGAGACTGAACTGTAGTTCATGATCGCTTGCAAGTGCAAGAATTGTGGACAATTGCGAATCATTATATACCTACTGGAAATTGTATATTTGGCGATTTAGTAGAGGTAGTTTACGCAAGTACTTTACTATCACAAATTCGCTTGTTCACAATCAAAGCCGTTATTCCAGAAATATTCAGACGTCTGTTCATTGAGTCCAACAGTGAATTACTTCAATGATGATTAATTATATTGGGCACTTGGCTCTTCAATAATTGTCTGTGATATAGTACAAGCAACGGTTGAATAACCAGAAAGAAAATGTTGATAGTTCGCATTTAGTTATACAATGAAATAAACGACAATGAAGTAGTTTCACGGGTACTTATATATCTTTACGTAATTATTATATGAACATAGGTACGTGCAGAGCACACACACATGCATGTAGGTAATTTAATTATGCACCTAAGTTCACGCCTTCCTGTTGTTTCCTTGGGTCCATGATTTGATCACCGATTGTTTTTTGTAGTCAGAGTCTAAGTCAAGAGTATTTATTTGCCAGAATATAGTTCCTACAGGAAGTTAGACCTTCCTTGTGGTTTTTTTGACAGTGTATTCAGCCTGCATGCAGGCGTGCAAATATTTTATTCAGAGGCGATTAATTGAATTAGTAGTGACTAAAACTGATTTAACTCAACTTAAATTTATAGAATTATAGACGTAGGTAGAATTGTTACAAATACAAACTAGCGTTTTAGAAGACGTTTACGTAAACAAAATGCTGTGCGATACATGAATGCCAAAGTTGAAGACGTGGGACAGGTGGGATGACATTATACGACTTCAGAGCCGATTAGCTATATCTTCCAAGTCACAGCCTAGTTTAGTCTTGCAACTGTTGAAAGACAATTCTGCAAGTCGTGGCATCCTGCAAAGGGGACGATGGGCCCGATTTTTGAAAGTATATCACGCGAAAGTATAAATATAAATAGTATAAATCTGTGTATTGGTTGCTACAAAACTACAGCTCTATAGGTAGTCTGGTAGATAATTGAATTGAATTTCCGAATAGCTGACAAGATTAATTAGACCTTGTTCTTCTAAACCACTCGTATTTCAAATTCAGTAAAAATTTTCACCGCTTTAGAGTGGCGTTTTGTTTTCATATACGAGTACTTGTAAATGTACCCTACTTCCAAAAATCGGGCTCGAAAGCGTTATTAGTTATTATGTACGGCCTCGGAATGCACGATCAGGAATGGAAGATTTATTAATGTAAAACGTTATAATTCGCGAAAGGATTGAGAATCAAATTGAGGACACGAATTATCAGATCCTAGTCGGCCACAGTACCTATCACCTTGTGAGTAACAATATATACCTTCCGCCATCAAAATCGCAACGCTAAACGTAAAACGTTGCGTCTATTTTGAAGCTTCGTAGTGCCTGTGTATTTTTTAAACAAAACTGTTTCCTGCCTGCTTTATTAATTCGTAATTATTGTTGTTACGTGAGCGATGGAGCGTCGCGTGGGATCGGGGGCGGCGCAAGCGCAAGCGTGTCAGTGGGCCGGCGGGGGTGAAGCGGGGAAGAGGAGTTTTATACAATAATTCGTTAAAAAAGGTTACGTACTTTCATCTATAATCAAGATAGTAATTCTGTAGGTACATAATGAAATAAAGTACAAAATATTATTAAATTTTAAAGGCAAACAGTTCTGCTGCGCAGATTGTGCGACAGCGGTTTTTTCGTATTCACTATTTTATGATTAAGATAGCAAATAATTTATTTTAAGTTCAATAATTAATGTGTTTTTCGTGGTAATTTCGTAACAATCGCACAGAATACGCGTTGATGTCTAATGTATCAAGATATCTTTTTAATCTTATTCGTCTTTTTAATATTGGGTACTACATGTGTATTTTCGTGTATACCTGCTCACATAATCTTGATTTATTTTAAAGCAATCTTTTCATGTATTCTTGATTTTAATAAATTGCAGGTATCACAAGGTACAAAAAAATTGCAACTCACCTTTTTCCATACTTTTATAAGATCAAGAATTTCTGTCAATCAAAACTTCTAACTAGTCTGTGACTTATGGGTTTCATAACAGACCAGTTGTGATTGTGACCGGACAGTAGAGGTGGCGCAATTAGTACCGGTAACGAGCTGGACCCGAATGTTAATGCAATGCAACCTAGAAAGTAATGAAGTCATGAGGGCTTACTGATGAAATAGCAGTTTATTCATCAAGGGGAGTAAGGCGCAGATTACTGTCGAGTGCGCATTTTATTCACCCATTTTGATTATACATATTTCATGAATTCTTCCATGCCATTTTTATGTTTATTTGATCATTCAATATAAAATTACATCGTCACTTAAAATTAAATGTCAAGGAATTTAAATTGAAATCGTCAGCTTAAAATAAAAATGTCAACAATGAAAAAAAGAAAGCAAAGAAAGAACATAGAATGTACCTACCAGTGGCTTCTCATAGAAAGATAGCCCATTGAGGAAATGGGCGAAATGCTTAGGAATCATCTTACAGGCGATACGGCAAGCAACCCATCACTATTTTGATTTCTTTTTTCACCTATACGCCCACAATCATGCTAAACGAGTTGTAGTTAGAAATTTAGGTCTTGTTAGGTACCCTAGGCTCTGTCTAACCCATAGGGGATAGAGAAGTGATTTACGTAATGCTAACTTCTGCCCGCGACTTCGAATACACAGAATTATACATTGAAACCTTCCTCTTGAACCACTATCTATTAAAAAAAGCCGCATCAATATCCGTTGCGTAGTTTTAAAGATAAAAGCATACATAGAGACACAGAAAGCGGAAAGCGACTTTGTTTTATACTATGTAGTGATGTATTACCGTACATTCCGAGTCGTACATTCCTAGTACCTTTTCTATGAGGGCGAAGATACTCATTAGATTTGACAGCTGTATCAAACAATTACCATGATATAACGCCAACACTAACGCTTGTGTAATTACCCGCGACCCCATACTCAAAGCCTGGTTTACACGTTCAAGAACCATTGTGCGTTGCATTACATTACGGAGTTAGATGGATCGCTTGTAACTCGTGAGCATAGCCGCCGCGCAATGAAATGCATGCGCGACTTTACTTGCGTGTAAACTGGGCTCAACACTGTGGGACGCTTAATCCCTAGTGACGTGAATCACAATACCACATAAAAAATTCAAAACGTCGCCACCAAAATTCGTAGCACTAAAATTACAGAAGAAAACTTTAACACGTACACCGTAAGGATTAATAAACACGCGTGAGATAATTTTGTAGAGCTGCATGCTAAAAAATAAACAGCGTTAACCAGTATAATTAGAGCTGACATAGGTCATTGAAATACACTTTGAACTCCGTTGAAACCTTCGCAGCGGAGGGCGGAGGAGGTCACGTTATGTTGGAGCTTGCTGAGAAGTCTGATAGACAATGAGTAATTGGCGAGTCACTAATCTTACAAAGGCGGGGCCAAACGGTCATTAAGATGGTGGAAAAACGCCACTGATGTGCTCGGAATGCGTTAAAGCGCTAGTTTAAAGCTGTTTAGTTGAAAAAAGTAAATTGATTCATACTCAGACGTCTTGCAAGACTGGGCATCTTCTGTTGTTGATCTTCTGTGGCAGTAGCGTAACGGCTCGGCCACGACATCGGGCGACGGCGGCAGCGGCACCCATAGGAGAGAACGAGATAACACGCTCGGACCTTTTGTTCTCACCTATGGGCGCAGCTCGCCGCTGCCGCCGCCGCTCTATGTCGTGGCCGACCTTTAACAATAGGGTGGCAGGCTGTGGCGTGCAGAGGTGTCGCCAGGGCAGCCAGCGCTTGCAAATTGTGTTGCATCACCTTGGTGCCTACCGCTGCCTACAACTGTATGCCTACTAGATTAAACTGCCACGTGCCCCTGCTTCAACAAGTGCCAGAGCCAGCTCAGGAACTGGCTGGGCTTAGAGCACAGTTAGGACGTTAATGAACTTCTGTATATTGGGCATCAGACGGTGTAGTTAGGCCACTGCTCAGCGAGCAACACGTGGCAAATCGGATGACCCACGCACAGTCTACATCTGATCAGAGGGATAAACAATTGAAGAGCTCAAAGTGAGATCACACAACTCTCGAGACATGCTATGCATGTTTTATACAAGCCACGAAAATACGAGTAAATTCATTGTGAGATTCATGCGATTGACCTAAGAGCTGAGAATGATCTTTATTAAGCCATTCGGTCCCATAATATGCTGGCCTTACATTATGCGCTAGTCTTCCGTTAGGTCTGCGCACTGCTATTATAATGAATCAGGTATCCAAACAACAATGTTCAACTACTTATTGTAATTAAAAAGGCATCAGGAATCAAATAATAGTTGATCAGTGACTCAGTGGCACCTGGTTGTCTTCCGAGCGTCAGATTACTTTGCGACACCGTTAGCTCATTGTGCCGCGTCGCCTCGGGCTGGCCGGTTTTTACCACGTGTGGTCGCCATTTGAATATTTCGACATGACATGATAGACATGAAAGCCCCTTCATAAACGGGTATTCTTTTAACTTCATTCGTTTCGTCTTTTTCTGTCATTATGACAAACGCCTTTGCCAGAGACAGACGAAAGATATTTCGTTTTTATAGTTTTGTAACTTTTTGTTTTCTTCCTTATAGGAAAGCAAAGGGAACTTATACCATACAGTTAAGTCTGTATACTATAAATATATTCATGAATTCTATCACATTCGTCTTCGTCTGTCATAGTTATGTCCTGTCAGAGCGGTTTCGCACTATGGCGGAAAGAAATCGGATGACGGAGATCGGATCTAGTGTGTAAATCACCATAGAAATAGTTCTACGGCTACTATGGACCATATTTTCCCGGGTTCGGATCGGGCGTAGTGCGAAACCGCTCTCAGCTCGTCAATTCCCCAAGCACCCCGTAAAGCAATAGTGCATATTGCAGCGGCTACTTGTGGAAGTTGTGAATAACAATACATTTACTGCACCCCTTTCGGAGCACATTGCCCGATGACCCATATAATGCAGACTAGGGGGACTACTCTGAAATTCCACCTTCGTATCATACTGTCTCTCGCACTTTCCTATTAATGCCTATTCGTGTGAACGGAACAGCACGAAACGGAGTCCTGTGGGTTCACCCCTAACCAAGCAACCTCATACAGTAACCTCGTTAATTTTGATAATGCGCTATAAACTTCAACCTTGGGCATTTAATTATGTAATGAACACCTGATACCGTGTAATGAGAGATTATCGCCACTATCAAAGCATCAAGTGCACAAAGGCGGTTAAATTGAAGTATTGCGCGCACTAATGACTAATCAAGTGACGTTATGCAAGTAGAGGTGTAACGAAGTATCGATACAATTTGACGATGAATCTTTTGATAATATCGATGTAGATAGGTATCGTAAATTTTGTATGGTTAGTTGATATTTATAATCGTGTTTGTAATTAAAGTAACAAAACTTTTTTCCGTTTTTTGATGATGTTTCTATGTCTTTAATATTTTGTTAGGTAATATCGAGCTTCTTAGCTACTTACGCAACGTTTCTATTGTGTGTTTAAATATTAACTCCTGTCCTGTTTCCTAGCTGTCGCTATCTGTCTATTATGTACATTCTTCTCAACATTAATTTACTTTTATTACATTTATTCAATTATTTCAAACCCGACTACAACATTTCTGTTATCGAGCCGAGTAACATTTTCAAACTTTGTCAACATTATCGATATATTTATCGACACCTAACATCCCACATCTCTAGCAAGCACTCGCCTCGTTGTATTATGCGATAGCTCAAATTTTGCAATTTATAATTATCATTTTCTCACACGCCTGACCCTGTCCTACAACCGTTATTGAGCAGCCTCGGGCGTGTGGTATTGCGTCTGCGCATAAAACATACAAAAAACACACGACGCGCATATTATTCCAATTCACTTTAGTCACTTTGTGCGCGATTCAATGAATCCAATTTGAATATTAATTATAAGTTGGTTCGCTGGGTAGTAGCTTAAATTTATGGAGTTCGTCGTTCTTTTATTTTTATGATGTTTTATGTTGAATATGACATTATTGGTAATAATCACGGAGGATCGACAAAGGTTCAATGGTTAATGGCTCATAATAAAATAGATTACAACGAATAGAGAACCTTTTCTTTTTTAAAGCCATTTAAAAAAATAGGAACGTTATTACCACAGCAATTATTATCAATCAGTTATGAACCCTGGATCTAGAATCAGCCATTATCGTGGGTAAATAATGTTATAAAAGTTTTCTTCAAAGAATAGCACTTGTACCTCTCACTCAAAAATTTACGACATTATACATATGTACGGTCAAGTGCAAAAATAAGTATCGATATGAACTTCTCAAAAATATGCCCCACGACCTTATTACGCCGGTGTAAGAGCTAACGATACTTATTTTTGAAACTTTGACTAGATACATATTATTACACTTGACTGTACCTGTCCGCATCGCTAAATAACAAATTAATAAATCTGATAAAGGCATCAGGCTGTCTCCCTCGTGTTAACGTGTTGTTCTATTTTTTGTCCCACATTCATCCAGCATTGTGTGCTTTTTGTGCCATTTTATACTCGCACACATGTATTATGTTATGTTCTCAGGCTCCAATTATTGCCAATTGATCGCTTCTTCGCCGAACTACGACCTATAAGTTGCGTTTTCTACTCGGAAGGATGATATTTGCATACCAATGACTTAATAAGGAAACGTGACAAAAAACAACTTTGTTTATGAACATTACAAACTCGACTAGAATCTACGCATTTCACTAGTCATCGACATTAGTGGAGTTGGTGCTTACTGGAATAGGGGCCTGGTGGTGTATGGCGGGTAAAAACAAAATTACAACTACCATTGAACAAACTTAGGATATCTGCCAGTTTTGCTCCGCTTGAAAAATTTGCACGTGCGTTTGTGTCATATTTAGGTTTAAATTTGAAAGTTAATCTAATTCAAATTAAACCATGTCACTTAACTTTTACTAGAGCAAATTCCTTTCAAGCCATTATGCGGTCGTCTCGGATAGAAATTTATCCAATTGTCAAAGTTTTTGTCAAATTATCCACACGCGATACCCCAGTGCCTAGGTTCGCTTCAATCTTGCAAAAAAGACCAACCGAGCGCAATAAAATGCAGGTGTAGCATTGAAGGTGGTATTGAAATTCGTTACATCGGGAGTAGTTTTTTCCGATAACATTTGAAAACCGTTTAAGTCTTTATACTTTAAATTTAATGTAACAACTTTGACATCATATAGGCTACAGTCGGTTGCATTGTCATTTTTGAATGTTGCATTAGTTTTTGTTTAATATTGAATGAAAAGGCTGGCCTCAACCTAAGCTACGCTTAAGGATGTTGTTTCTAAAAAAACTAAAAACCTTTTTCTACTCGTATATTCTCAATCCAGCAGAATTCTTAATGTTCCTGTGACATTGTTTCATGTTATTAACGGTGCAGCCTTTTGCATATTGTGTCAGGTCGCCTTTGGCATCTAAATGGAGAAACAGTTGAATATATGAATATTCATATAAGCTTGATTCAAATCACTTCTTCGTACCTCTGTGCGCCCTTCATTTCTGTTGTGTTAATTACGCGCCATCACTAGTCCCTTTTTCCGACAATAACAAACCCTGTTCTTCAAACTTTTAAGTATGTAATCTAACCGAAGGGTCTCCACTGACACACAGTATTTTTTGAGTCGCTTTTGGTCCATTATCTTTAAAATTTTCAGACACTGTGTTCTTGATAACTCCGATAGTTGGTTTAAAGAACAGAATTCTGGTTAAATCCATAATCACCTCAGATATTTCGCCCCCACTTCAAATAAACACGACATTTTTGAGTTTGTTAGCGAACATACCTATGAACCAGTTCAACATAGGTAGTCCTAATTCTGTTCGTGGATGAGCTCCATCTATAGATGTTTCATTGTTTTTATAAAAACAATGAATTACTGACTTTTTCTGGAGGTTCTAATACCTACCTAGAGAGACATATGTTCCACGTCATAATAAAAATTATCAATTCTAGACTTTCTAGCAATCATTTGTGAGGGCTAGCGATGATGACTAGCTTTCTAGCACTCCGCCTAATGGCTAGCCCTTTATGGTAGTAAATTATTCGAATAAATTATTGTTCACACACTTTCTACGTTTCCCTCGCGTCGAGATTACCTGCCCATACATATTTATTTATGAAAATTAATTTCTAGTTGCTTTTTTAGTAATAATGTTGGTTGTAACATGAAAATAACGGGCAATATTGTGCTTTAAATACAAGTTTATGAAGCTCATTTGAATGAAACGCTCTTTAATCATCTAAAGCTGTTGTCCTTATTTCATTAAAATAAGCTTAGATCCAATTCAGGTGTTTGAATGCTTATGATGGAACAAAATTGCGTGGTCAGATGAAATTGAATTACCTTTTTTAAAGGAAACTTGTAAAATCTGTTGCTGCGCCCGTATATTTCGCACAGGCTTGGCTATCTTGCACGTAAGTAGCGGAGTAGCAAAATAAATAGTTTTTGTTCATTGAAATGGACCTCCGCAAAGTAATGCCTGATTCAGTAACATATTAAAATTAAGTTTAAAACAACATTATACAAAACATATCGAGCTGGCAATCCACTCGCAATCATTTTAGAGAAATTTTCGTACTCTCCTCACTAATTAATGCAAAGCAAGCACTAATATGACTGTCTCATGACACTATCAACACATTGCTAACTCACTACACCAAAGTCTTATGTCATAAGTCTAATTAATTCAAAGTTAAACCTTATACGAAAAGTCATAGAACCCAACCTGAGTGTAAAATATTGTGAACACAGCGGTCGTGCGAGAAAGCCTTTCCACAGGCCGAGCGCAATTCGCATACGAACTCGCCGATTAACCTTCTGAATTAAATAGCCGTCTTACATATTCGTCCTTTACCACACGCAACGACCACCGCGTTCCCCAGGGTTATACAGTATTGCACTGTTTGGTATTCAACAATGGCGCAGTGCCACATCTTTGGCAGACTTCCGTATCGGAATCTGCCGGATCTCGGTCGTTTGCGGGTTGGACGGAGGTGTGTCGTTCGGAATATTCTGAATTAGAAATGGTAAGGAGACATTGCAAGACTTTATATGCTTTCGTTGTTAGGAAGGAGGTCATGGCCGTTTTGACAATGTCTCAGCGTAATACCAAGTTATATCGTGGAACTATCAAATCAATAACCTATGTAGCTGATATCACAACCTCTGGACCTTATGTTAGACCTCGGATGTTTTCACCGTTTCATTGTTATCTATTGGTAGAATGTCATATTTAAAATTTCTTTCAGCTTAGTTTCTTGCGGCAAATTCTTCTTAGCAATTATGTTATTTCCAAAAGCTTTGGTAGGATCAAAAAATACACTTAATACAGTCATTAAATTAACACTATTCTAAACGAAAACTAACTTAAGAAAAATATAACTTGGCTAAAAATGACAATTTGGACCCTTGGGTAGGTACGGTTAGTTTCCCATCAAGCTATTGCAAGTCTTTGGGCGAGAAACTAGAAAGCTGCTTGCGCGAGGGTAGTCTGTTGCCTAAATTGTTCTTAGTTCAGCCGTCAGCCTGGCCTTACGTCTTAAGACTAGTGGCTTGGGCTAGCTTATTGTTAAAAGCGACGTCGAGGTCCAAGTCAGAGGTTAAAGGTGACTTGCAATTTATTCGACTGTCTCGATCGTTCATTATTAGCATTGGAATTGTATTGAAATCGTACTGTAATTCATCGTGCTTCATTCTTCATCTTTTGCTGTTATGAGTAGTAAAATTTAATGATTATTCTACTAATATTATACACAAATCACGTCTGTATCCCTTACGTGGTAGACAGAGCCTGAGGTAACAAAACGTAAAGACCACGTTTGGGATGATTGTAGGCGTATTAGGTGGAAAAAGGAATCAAAATAATAATCTAATAATATAAATGTGTGTGTTTGTTACTTTTTGTGTTAAATAACTGGAAAAAATTGGCACAGAGATAGATTATTGGGTTAATAACTAGGATGCTTTTCTGCGAGGGAGCGAAAATCCTTTGTTCCCGACGAAGTCGGGGCAACAACTAAAGTCGTACTTTGTAATATTAATTTTGCTAATGCAACACACACACACACACAAATCACGTCTTTATCCCTAATGGGGTAGACAGAGCCTAAGGTAACAAGACCTAAAGGCCACGCTTAGCATGACTGTGGACATTTAGATGGAAAGGAGGAATCAAAATAGTGATGGGTTGCAAGCCGCATCGTCTATAACATGATTCCTGAGATTTTCGCCTATTCCCTCGATGGGCTTTTACCATCTGCGCGGGAAGAGAAGCAACTGGTACATTCTATGTTTTTTTTTTACTCCCAGACCAGCATGAAAGCTAATGCAAGAAACAACATTAATGTAGCATGAACGTATGTATATCTATCTGGGCGACATTCGGCCTGCGTATCGTCGGATATTCTCACAACGGGTCCATAAAATGATAAAATTTATAAATGGTCATCGGTGTGCCATTATCATTAACAGGCATAATTAAACGAGTCCAAAGCAGGTGGCTGGAAATCTGTCGTGACGAGTGATAATAATCTTAACACACAAATATCATCGACTTAATTGTGGAAAGTGAAAAGTGAAACGACATTTCCGAGTTGGCAGCTGGGACGCGTCATAACCCGCGGTTTTACTTTTGATAAGTAGCTGTGTTAAGTGATATAAAGTACTGAACGGGCGACCGAGAAAGCCAGGCATTTTCATAAAGATGACCTAGCTAGATTGATTTCTTGCCACGTAAAACCCTATTGGAATCATTTCGTGAACGAATAAAAGTCGCATAATGCACTATACCAACTGTCTTGAGATTGTTCCAGAATAAATCAGCAGCTGGTTGAATTAGTTCAATTGAACACTTCTGTACAGGTTTTTCCTATTAATTTTGGATTCAAGAGATTTTTTTAGATAGAAAAAAGTATGCTTGGTTGGTTGGGTCAGAGTGGATAGATGAAAGTAATAAGTAAGGATAACTAAACAGATCTATACTTATGGGGAGTGTGAATGGTTGCGTTGGGAGGGAAAGGCCTAGACGGACGTTCCGAGACTAAATAGCAGATGTTTTGGAAAAAGGTCAGGTCAGGAGTACCCGAAACCGACGAGCATGTATGAAAAAATTGATGAAAACAAGTGGAACAAAGTAGTCTCTGCCTACCCCTGTGGGAAAGAGGCGTGACGGTATGTATGTATATAGGTATGCCAAAATTAAGTCAAATAGTAAACGACTATCGTAATAAATTGTGAAAAACGTCAAGTTAACCCAACTTTCTGTAATATTCCGGATTGATTTCAAGACGCAGTGTAGGTATACACCATTTATTTACATAATGTCTTAACGAATAATTAATTGCATACAGACGGAGCGACATTTATTTAACACAGTGACACACAAATGTTAGCTTAACCAGAAGCAAACAACCGCTCATCCGTGACTATTGTCAACTCCACAGTTCCGACTGAAACCGGAACCGGAAGTAAAGGAAAACGTTTACTTAGGTATGACAATCTGTTTACAACATTTAAGCGTGGGCCTAGTTGCGCCAAGTTATTTCAACAGTAACTTTCCGTAGCCGACAATTTTGACACAAAACTTACATTAGAGAGAGGCTCAAGCGCAAAATGTCCGACCCCGAAGAGACCCAAGTCCGACTTTTTTGGCCAAGCGCGGCAAATTTTGATGACAGTAGGGAAAAATCCCATCTGGAACGACATGCCGGCAATGTGTAAGTAATGTAACTAACAAAAATCCAAGTAATAGCCATATTATTATGTGGAAAGCGGCAGTTCGTAACATTCGGTACTTTTTCTGTATTCACATTGTATTCAAGTTGAATTTCTTTTAAACAACTGAAAAACGATCCTGTGTTATCTAAATGTTGAAACAAAAAAAACTTACTTGCATCGCTTTTCACTATTGTTGCTCTTAACTAGTTGCACAGCTTAGCGCTACTGTTGTTAGATTCACATGTCTTAGTGAACTACCAACGTATTCCTCGTAATTTGGCAGTGTTTTCGTTATACAAAAATGTTATATCGCGCCTAGACGTGGCTTATCGTCCAATTTACCACTTTAGTAACACAAATCGTTTGTAAATAAGAATTATCGATGACTATAATCAGTGCAATATATTGCGGGCAGTTCTGGGGCAATATGTCGGTATAAAATGGGGACAGGGCGGAGGTTAGGACAAGTTGTTCCTCAGTCATCGGTCATGATGACTTCTAAGGTGACGCTCCTGCTTCTAGCAGTTGGTCTGCAGGTAAGATTTTTTATATTACGGGACTTAAACTTAACCAGCTGACCAATCCAAATTTGGAATGGAGTTGATTGGGAAAAAGGGAAGGTATATCAAACGCATATTTAAAATCGTACTTTTTCTACAGTGCCATTGTCTGTTTAACAGGTGGCCTTAGGGCAATACTGTGGCTGTGGCGCGTCGTCTCCTTCGTACTTCTCAGCGCCGTCTTGTTCCTGCTCGCCTCCACCCCCCTGTTCCTGTAGCGCCCCTGCCCCGACGTACAGCCAGCCCCAATGCGGCTGCCAACCGCCTTGTACATGTGTGTCGCAGCCGTCGTACCCCTCAGCGCCTCCCTGCGGTTGCAGCCCCCCACCCTGCAATATCCAGCCGCCACCGCCTCCACCGATTTACATCTCCACCCCGCCTCCACCTCCGATGTGTATCACCCCGCCCGCCCCTCCGCCGTTCATGATTGAGTTGCCTTGTCCCTGTCCGATCACTGTTACTCCCGGGCCGATGCCTCCTCTATGCATCAACCCTCCTGCTCCCCCACCAGTGTTCATCACGCCGCCCGCTCCGGCCCCGATCTACCTGAACCCGATTAATAACCCGCCCGTAACGGTGAATCCTCCGACACCTCCGCTGATGTACGTGGAGCCTCCGCCACTACCGCCGATGATGGTGGACTTGCCGCTGCCGCCTCCGATTATGATAGAGCTGCCTGCGCCACCGCCGATTATGATCCAGCCCCCTCCTCTACCTCGTGTGATGGTTCAGCCCCCACCCCTGCCTTCAGTGCCGGTGCAGCCGCCGTGTCCGCCACCAATCACGGTGCAACCTCCCCCGACGCCGGGCATGTGCGTGCAGCTACCGCCTCCTGAGCCTATCAGCATCCAGCCGCCCGCGCCTCCGCCAATCACCATGCAGCTGCAACCCCTACCGCCGATGACTGTTCAACCGCCGCCGCTTGCCCCGTTGTGCGTGCAACCCCCGGCGCCCGAACCTGTTTACTTCCAGATGCCACCTCCAGCTCCCTACTGCGTTCAGCCGCCCACGCCTGCGCCCATATGTGTGCAGCCTCCCGCCCCCGCGCCGATCTGCTTCCAGCCGCCGACGCCGCCGGCGGTGTGCCTCGTCCCGGGCCCCCCGCCCTGCGGCTGCGGTTGCTCCCCCCCTCCATATTACCCTCCCTGCACTTGCCAGGAGTCCTGCTCCTGTCAGCCATTCGGGGCTCCGTACTACTTATAACCTTCGAGACATTGAAGAGTATGAAGTGTCGCCATTCCCGTACCTTTTAGAAATATAATAATAGTTAATAAATACTTGCAATAAATAAATATTTTAAAGTATTAACATCGTTTTTTACTTCTTTACATTTATCTTCGCAATAAGCATACATATAAACTACCAGTAAATACTACTTACTATATATTTTTTGTAACAATAAAAGGCATTTTAATTACGCTAAGTATCGCATTGTATCGCGCATTATCATATTATTTTAATGCGTCAGCCTCGCGAGGCAAATACAACCTGTACAAAAATCTACGTGACTTTGCCTGCGAAAGAGAATTACTTATAGACTCTGTTTGAAACGAAACTACTTTAAAAATCCTAGATTACATGACACCGAAACCAATTTTCTATAGGATGGAGTAATAGTAATATGACACGTGCAAATGAAATAATTACGTGTGATGAGTTCGAAATTATAATTTTAGATCAATGAGCTGATAAACAAATGGTCAAGTGCATTCCGTCTCAACTCAATAACTAGATAGGTAGGTAGGTAGGTATGCATAATTTCCCCGTGAAACAAATTACAACAATACAATACAACAATACAATAACTCTTTATTGAACACCACATATAACAACCAAAACAGAAAAAAAGGTATACAGAACTACTTTTTTAAAGTACAACTTGATTGAGGACTACGCACCGCCAACTTTGCTAATAAAGTTATTCTCTTGTTTCCAGCATGGCGGGGTCCGGGGGGGAATGGACCGAGGGCGCAGCCGTGTGGTTCCAGCCGGCGGGTGCGCCCGCGCCGCTGCCGGGCGAGCTCGTGGAGGTGCACCGCGCCGCCCGCGTGCTGCTCGTCAGCTGCGTCGTCAACTCACAGGTGACTGCGGGAGGGGGGGCAGCTGGAACAGCAAGAGAAGGGAGAGGCGCTGCGATTCGGAACGGGGGTGTTTTGTGTTTTTGGAGTTTTTTTTTTTTATAAAAGAGGGGGCAAACGAGCAGACGGGTCACCTGATGGAAAGCAATCACAGTCGCCCAGGGAGACTTGCAAGACCCGGGGGATCACAAGTGCGTTGCCGGCCCTTTGAGGAACAGGAAGGCTTAGTTGTTAGCTCATTCTGTTACTACATCGTGATCTTACATCATCATTTTTTATAGAAGTTAGTACTTGACGCACAAAACAGACCCGCGCTGCTTAATTATGTTCTTGATGTGTGCAATCGATGATAGAAAAGGATTAATCAAAGAACATCAAACCAGCCGGAAGATCTTAAATGCGTGAATGCAACCAAGTTTTTCCAAAATAACTGGACTACTTATGTGTACAAACACTCTTTATTCAGAGCGCTAGAAACATTTAATATTGTTACACAACCGCTATGTCGACAGAAAAAAATAGTATAACATTTCCATAATTGATGCGAACAAGTAGACCTACGTGCTATAACCCGGTCGAGAAGGGCGAGCAGCGAGCACGAACGTTGCGTGACGACTTATGAAATTACGTGATTATCAGACGCACTAACAGTCACAACCGACGACTTATCACGACAACGCATCGTTTAATCAAATCGTATTAAAGCGATGAGAAAGCTTTCTAATATTCAAATTATAATTGAACTTCGTGGCCATCGTCTAGTAAACTTGGCGTGAGTCATGCGTGTAAGACGACGACAGCACCATCCTTTATTTTAATCATTGCCCTGTAATTTTAGCCCTGTGAGTACCCCTTAAACTCGTTGCACTTAGAAGTGCACCTTTGACATTATTGCTAGGAGAATATTCCGCGTTGTACAGCGATATTATCAAGAAAACGAATGGTCGGTCCTGATTCCAATTTGATCAAAGAGGATGCGCCTTGTTTCCGTAGTGGTAGTAATTGTGGGAGTATAAAATGACATTTGACTCAAACGCTCTAATATTCACCATCCCCTACCCCGTTGGTGAAGATTGAAAATGATGCATTACGGTCTGTTTCAATAAGGAAGGTATGGCTGACAGATCGAAAATCCAAAGAAAACCTACAAAAATATGAAGTGAGTATTTTACATTATTTCACACTCGCTACACAATATAAATCGAGTTTATTGGTAATAAATAGATTCCTTAGAACTTCAATTAGGTACCTACATAATTAAGTTCAATAATGTTTTATACAATCTATTTGCTGAAAAAGCACAAGTTGACAAAAATCGTAAAATAGGAATCATAATTATTACATCTTAGGAAACTGACTTGAGTATTATTATATCAAATAGCATTTATTTATAAATTTACATGTAGTCGATATTTTTATGGAACCGATGGTTGTGAATACTAAAATAAAATCGATAATGGTTGAATATGTCGGGTGTCACAATGAAGCCTCACCTCTAGAGTTGTCAATGTAAATGTCACAGCCATACCTTCCTTATTGAAACAGACTGTAAGTAAATTATAATTTGTTTCTTTTGCGTTCCAGTAGAACTCCAAAAACAAACACAACATCAGTGTAGTTGATGTAACAATGTACTCAATGTTGAATACACTTAAGCTGTGAAGAACCCATTCGACACAATTTAAATTATACTCCTGCGCTTACTGTAGATACGTATGTTGAAAATATGCAGTAGGTAAGCTCCGAGAAGCTATAACACATGACGTCTGCCTGGTACCTATATCAAGAATGCGAGAAACAAAACTTTACGCCAGCCAAGCAGCTAAGACGCCGGCGAAAACTGGGACATGTAAAGGATACAAGCCTGTATGTTTACAATGACATGTCATGTACCTTTCTCGAGGCCGTCGGCCTGCGCCGGCGCAGCACGACCGGCAAGGTCGAGGTGATTTAACCTTTACACTCTTTTGCTACGGTTTTGAGCATTTTTGTAAGACTATTGTTGATTGTTGTATGTATGTATGTATAACTCTTTATTGTACATAAAACACAAGAAAAAGATGAATACAGGATAACACACATGCACAAAGGCGAACTTATCCCTAAAAGGGATCTCTTCCAGTTAACCTTGTTGTTAACCGTGTTGTGCACGGTTGGGGAACGAAAGCAAAGTAGCTAGTCGCTTTTACAGTACGCACAATTTTACTCTGGTCCAGGGAAATGTCTTTGTTTCCCAACTTTATGTTTTCTCAGGCTTGTTCCTATGTATGCATATTGAGGTATTTTCTGATAAACGAATACATAGCGACGCCATGCCCGCCATGGGTAAGTTAAAATTTCTAACAAGTGTAATTGTGGTAGTCGTAGCTACGTAAATATATATGTAGAACAACCGATATTACAAACAAACTGTACCTACCTATGTATTTTTCATTTCAAAATATTTAAAAGAGATAGCTATGGACAGCAATATAATAGTCAGAAATATTTCAGATAGTAGGTAGGTAAGTACGTGGGATTGGGAATATTGGGATTTAAAAAGCTACTCCTCAGTTCTTATTATAATTTGATTGAGTCTTTGAGTAGTTACCTGTAATGCGTGGACATACAGTTTCTAGCATTGATGAGATGATCAAAATAGCTATCTAGATAGGCAGCTAAACTGGTATCGTAATTTTTTTAAGCAGAGAACAGGATCGACACCCAGGTATATCGAAATCATTGTGAAAAGAAGACATTATTTCATCCTCTTTTCAGCCATCTCAAATTACGAGTAAAAAATCCAGAATTAAGCCAGTATTTCCTGCCGCTTACCCCAATCAGCATGAAACGAGAACAAGTTTCAACTAGTACCTTGAGAATGTAAGTAGGTAAATGTCTTTTGGATCAACACGCGAAGCGTCTGAACCGGAACACAACACAGCTGGTAGTATACCATCATAGCAAGAACATAGTTAACTGTTGAGTCAGCGCTCTCTCGACGCTCGGCTTGCGGCCTTGTAGACTCGACAGAACTACGAGTATCTGCGTGTGCGCTGTAGTATAACATTTCCAACTGGCTATTGAATTGACTATTGACTATTGGTCAAGAAACTAAGAAAGTAATTCTACGGAATTACCTCTTTAGTCCCTTAGAAACTTGAAGCTTTCCAGGATGTAAAATAGGCGCTCATTCGATCTCAGAACCTTGTCTTCCATTGATGAAGAGCATTTTCGCAAAGTGTAGTGTAAAGTAATGGTATTTTTGGTTTTATACGACGTTTTAGTGCAATAGTGTTAAATATCTGGGCTGATGAAATCACTGCTGACGTAATCACAGAAATAGCTTAGAACAATTCAAATTAATACAGAGATGACCTTATAACAAAGTTGATGGGAAGACAACCGTTGTGAGTTCCTGATAGGAACATAATGCTTATTTTGCCTGGATGTTTGTAGTATCAGAGGTAGTATTTTATATTAATTCCTAGAACTAAACACCAGAGAGGACACCAACGCCACGCCGCTCTCTATTTTTTAGGAAGTATTCGATGTAGCCTAGTATGGCTGGGACTGGGAGAGGTTATTTTACTTGCTTAAAGAAAGAGAAGTAAATAAGTTACGCACTAAACCTTGAGAGGTTATAAAAACGAAATCATGTCACAGGATGCGCTTACCGCAGTCCGGAAATCGATTGCCAACTTCCCACGAATGAGTCCAATTGCAATGCTATTAGTTTGGTTGTTCAGTCAATTCGGCGTTATTTCGGTATTCGATATACGGCTTAAGGCGGTCTTGCAGAAAATAAATAAATCTAGTTTTTATTGTAACATTAAGCGCGGTATATCAGTGTCTGAATGCTTAGAACTAGCGAACAAACTAGGGTCAAAGGATTACCACCTTATAGTTAAAAAAAGTAACAGACCCGTTTTAGCAATATTTATCAACCAGATAGAGATCTCTTTCTGTCTGTAAACCTTCAAATATTAGACTATTTTCATCTACGCGTCAATGTGATATTCATCAGCCTCTCTGATGTAAATACTGCTATCAAAACCGGTTTTTGGTCGATATAGCCGAACCCTAATAATGGAGTTTAACGCTAAAACAAAGGCTAATTAGGGCGTTGACTTACAAACTATGTAGGTATCAAACCAACCTGAATCAACACAACACAATGAATCATTGTGGGATCACTTAGTATTCTAGTCGGCGTGCCTTTCCACCGTCCGTCCGTCCGCCGTTTACTCGCATAGCATTAAACAGTGAACGTACAAGGTTCTATGTCTCATATTAGTATCGTTCAAAATGGGACTTTGTCCCGTAACGTACTGGGTGAAGATTTATAGAATCTGAGGTGACTTAGAACCAAGGCATAAGTTGTACCTGATTGTATAGAAGACGACGAGTATTTTCATTTTCTTCGATGCCATTAATTCCAAATGGAAGGTTGATAAGACTATTAATTCACGTAATGCGATAATTATTGGTTCATGCCATTGCAATTAATATGATTGAGTGATCATTCCTTCGAAGATTGGTTTTAAGTAAATGCTTCCTTACGATATGAATATGACAGTAATCCATAGCATTGAGCATAATAGTGTGATGGGTAATTTCTAGTAGGTAAGCCTTATGTAACAGTTAATTGACCAGTCTCTAGGATGCTTTTTACAGGACTTATGCCGTCTCATACGTCTCGATTACATTCTTTTAAATAACATTATATTAACATCTAGGTACATAGACTATTTTATTATCCTCTTCAAAAGTTGAAGAAAGGAGACTGCGTCTTTTCCTGAATGCATCTAAAACAACAAACTTCCATGCTGGTTTGGGAGAAAAGAAAAAACATAGAATGTACCAGTTGCTTCTCTTCCTGCGCATTATGGTAAAAGCCCCTCGAGGGAATGGGCGATTTTTTTTGAAATGATGTTATAGGCGATGCAATAATCACTGTTTTGATTCTTCTTTCCACACATACGCCAACTTTAAGTGCTGTTACCTAAGGCTCTGTCTACCTCTTAAGGGAAATAGACGTGATTTGTGTATCTAAAACAATTCATAACTCTTATCCACTCGTACTCGTATTACGTGAATTTAGCTACTAAGCTCAATAAAAATTCTTCCATAAGTTACACATAAAAACGAGACTCGGCGTCGTGAACCAGTTCTTTTAGATAACCCGGCTGGATCGATTAAAATGCCAAGTAGTAAGTCCAAGCCACATGTCAAAAGCAGTCGGACGTCGTACTAAAGCTATAAACTTTCTCACTAGCTAACGCCGTCCACCCCCGACTGGTCTGACGGCTGCTCCGTTAGTCCTCGGCCCAACTAACAGTTCTGCCAGCTTCCGTGTGCTGGTTACTTGTGGCTCGTGGATCCCGCTCTGATCTTGATATAGTGAAAAACAAAAAATCTCGTGATTCAAAAAACTCGTGGGCTCTGCGGATGCATAGCCGGCGACGTGTTATACCGCGCTCTGACTTTGTGGGCATAAATGAGCGCGTTAAAAGATCGCTATGGACCCGTCACAACACAAGTGGTGTTAGAAGTGTAGTGTGTGTACGTCTGTGCTTCTGTGACATCGATGCTTAGCTCTGAAGCGAGTGAGCTGATTCCCAATTCTACAATGGTCCTGCTATTGGATTTTAAAATGAGAACGTGTTTTCTTTTTAATTTTGTATCAGTGGCCTTTACTTGGTTTTAGTTTAAAATGTTGGTAGTGCAATGCTTTAGAACCGATCGTTTTGTTAAAGGGTATCCACTGATGTGCGAAACGGACATTGCACCGAAACATTAATTGTCTTATGAAAATTAATGTACAGCAGAATGCCTCGAAAATGTTCTTTACATCAACAAAACCTGCAATTTATTTGCACACGCTATATCCGACGCCGTCGTAGCATAAGAAAGATATACGGAGCTACGCAAGCCGCTTAGATTTAAAAAGGTAGTGTGTGGGGTCCGCCACTGTTGCCGATGCGTGTTAGATTTGCGCCGACGCCGCGCAGTTCGCCTGAATCTTGTGTATCTTACGACTCTTACGACTCCTGCGACTCCACAATCTCACCATGCCCGCGGGTTCCGCGGCGCCAACGCTCCCGGCATAGCGCACCAGTCTCGCTGCCAAGCGACAAGACAACAATGCCAAGCTTGCCAAGGTCGGCCAGCGCTAGGCTGCCAAGCGCGCCAAGTATCAAGGCGCGAAGGCGGCGGCCCGTCGCGGTACCGCGGCTTAAAGATCTGTGCTTGGATGTACTAGTGTGGAATGTAATTATCATTTTGTTAGAATAACAATTTAACAAAAATTCTTCAGTTTTATACATTTTTTTTGCACATCATGTTTTGGTTTCTAGTTCCGAATTTATGTGCGGTATTACATTTGAAATTTACCATGAGCTTTTCGGTGAAGGAAACCATCGTGAGGAAACCTGCACACATCTGCGAAGCAATTCAATGGTGTGTGTGTGAAGTTCCCAATCTGCACTGGCCCCGCGTGGGAACTATAGCCCAAGCCCTCTCATTCTGAGAGGAGGCCTGTGCCCAGCACTTATTCTGTTAGTAACAAATTCCTATACATATACTCGTTTAACTAACAAAAATAAAAACTTAAGTCCCTCCACATAAGCTCTCCATATAAAGTGACCACTATATACTTACTCGAGAATACTTTTTTAAGAATAGAATTCTATAAGTACCTCCATTTCAAAATAAATTGTAACACATAAGTTTTATATTCAAATCGTTTATGGTGTTTGTATGATTACTTAACGTAACAGTCTGACGTTCGAAGGTCAGCTAACTGTACCGGAGTAATAGACTCGCCAACTTATTATTTGTGCCTGGTGGACCAAGAAAACGCTGCAACGTAATCTAATATGCGACTTGGCAATTTGCAAGCATGTACCAAGATCTACTTTCAGCCGACTGCCTCCCGGTTCATTCTATTCATTACTAGCTGAGCACGCGGCCGCGGCTCGAAGGTGTGAATCGAACGAACAGTGTACGCTAAATTTGAATGAGCTTGAAAGCGAAATGCTCTCAGTTTAGGTCACGAAAGATGTCTGATACAATTGTGCAGCAGTCATTATGTTATGTCACAGTTATGGTTTACAGCCTGGCGACTGCGCGTGATTTTCCGTCTGGTTGCATTTTTATGCCGTTTGGTAACTTATTCCTGAGAGAAGTAAGCCAGTAGGAAATTGTAACGTGTTTATTTAATTTATCTTGCACAATCGAAAGTGTAGCGTCTTCGTAATCAATTAATATTGCGATGGTTGTCGTAACGCGCTTAGCGAGGGCAATTAAATATGGCATTCTTTTGGCAACTTGGAAAGATGATGTTATCGTACGAAATTAGCATTCCGGTTCCCATGGCTTCTTTCTATTCTTTTTGCGTTGCCATTGAGAAACGATATTCTCGTGCTAGGTACTTTTCGTGCACAAGTATGTGCAGTAGAACTTGAACCACACAAAGAGGCCATAAAATCAGAATGCAGTGTTATGGCTAACATATTTCTGTCAGTGCTATTACAGTCTGATTTCTTAAGACAACACGCTCTTAGCTGCCTAAAAAAAACATTTTTTAATTGTAAAATTATGACGTATTCTCATTTCTTTACACGTTTCGTTGTGTAAAATTCGCAGTTTGATATAGGTAATTGAGACTTTTTGGAGCCAACTTCTAAGTGTTCTATCCCAAAATTGGTTGTAAGAACAGCTACAAACTGAAAAATTCAACTCCTCTTCTCTTTCCAGCCGCAAACTTTCGCCCTCCAAATGGGCAACGGCGAAGAAGAGGGCGACCCCGTATGGCCCCGCGAAGAACTGGGCCCCACGGGGGTCGAAGACATGACGCGCCTTCATGACCTACACGAGGCCGCTTTATTGTGGAACCTTAAGCTGAGATACGAGCAGGGGCTGATATACACGTACGCGGGGTCCATATTGGTGGCCGTCAATCCGTACCGGCCCGTGGATGCTTTGTATGGACTGCAGACTGCGAGGAGGTAAATACACATGGTTTTTAATAATAATAATAATAATAGATCGTACTCTTAGCTAAACTCTACCTAGTAATGGAGAGGCACTTAAAGAATAACTGGGAAACAACTGAAGGCAGGAGAATCTCTCTAGTCTCAGAGCCTCAACGTAAATCCGAGTTGTCATAATCCCCAGAACGTATTTAAGATGGAACCCTCAACCCTTTGGAACGGCATCGTTTTTGTCGCTTGGAAATATAGCCCTAAAACTGAATTACAAACCTGTTCCAGGTACCACGCAGCGGAAGCCCTGGGCGATCTCCCCCCACACCTGTTTGCCATAGCAGCGGCTGCGCGCGCGTCTCTGCCGCACCCGCAGGCCATTCTCATCTCCGGCGAGTCCGGTGCCGGAAAGACCGAGTCCACTAAACTAGCGGTCCAGTTTCTGGCCGCGGTCGCCCCAGCGCCCCTCGGTCGCGCTCCCGTCTCTGAACAAATCCTAGAAGCAGCCCCACTCTTGGAAGCCTTCGGAAACGCTAGAACACCAAAAAACCATAACTCTAGTCGATTTGGGAAACTTCTAGAACTATACTTTAAAGATGGTGCGCTTGCCGGAGCACGAGTCGCGCATTACCTGCTTGAAAAATCACGTATAGTAACACAGTCGCCTGGTGAACGGAATTATCATGTGTTTTATGAGCTCTTGGCGGGGATGGATGAAGAACAGAGGCGATCTAGAGGCCTGTTATCACCAGAGCATTACTTCTATTTAAATCAAGGTGGTGATTCAGGTGGAGCAGGCGCCGGTGCCGACTGGTCAGCCTTGTGTGGTGCCATGCAGGTTCTCGGGATCGGGGATTCGGAAAGAGAAGACATTATTAGGGTTTTATCAGCTGTTCTGCACTTAGGGAATGTTTACTTTCATAGGAGGCAGTTACGGCATGGTCAGGAAGGCGTGCAGTTGGGTGGAGGCGCTGAAGTGCGCTGGGCGGCGCACTTGCTGAAAGTGCCAGCGGAAGCGATGGCTAGGGCTCTGACTACTAGGGTAACCGCAGCGCGAGCCGAGCGCATGAGGTCCCCTTTGCCAATTGACCAAGCTTTAGACGCGAGAGACGCATTCGCGAAAGCCTTGTACTCCTCTCTGTTTAACTGGCTCGTCCTACGAATCAACTCGATAGTCCACCGCGCTGGACTACACGACGCACACAGAATCTCTCTCCTGGATATCTTCGGGTTCGAAGACCTGGAAGAGAACTCATTCGAGCAATTGTGCATAAATTTTGCGAACGAAACGCTCCAACACTATTTCAACAAGCACATATTCAAGTTGGAGCAACAGGAATACCAGAAGGAGAGATTAGAGTGGTCTAACCTTACGTGGAATGATAATTCTCCAGGTATGTAGCGCAGATACCTGCTGATTTGAGCTTACATTGATGATAACCGTATGGTCTTACTTTGAATTTTCTTTACAGTTATCCAGCTACTAAGCAAGAAGCCGGTGGGCATCCTTCACTTGTTGGACGACGAGAGCAACTTCCCGAGAGCATCGGACGCGTCTTTTCTGGAAAAGTGCCATTACAATCACGCTCTGAACGAGCTTTACTCCAGACCTAGGCTGGGCGCTAGTGAATTTGGTGTAAGGAAATTTTATCAATAAATACATCCCATAGAAAATTGATTTTCTAAAAGGGGGAAATTCATTTTGGTCGGTACCTATATCTATCTAAAGATAACTTCTACGCTGTTTGTTTGTCCAGGTGAAACACTACGCAGGCCAGGTATGGTACAACGTGGAGGGTTTTCTGGACAAGAATCGCGACGCGCTACGGCCTGATGTGCTGGAGCTTCTGTGCAGTAGCGAAGTGCCGCTGGTGGCGGAGATGTCGACGCAGCTGCGCGCGCAGCACGACGCCAACAAGACGCTGCCACGCGGTGCCAACGGCCGCTTTGTCACTATGAAGCCGCGCACGCCTACCGTCGCGGCGAGGTGAATTTTTGAAGCTGGCCCATTGACGATCATGGCATGACACCAACGAGACAAAACCGGAAACTGATGGAACTGTAACAAACGATGAGCACTGAGCCTTGTCATTGTCCTAGGCATTACATGCTAGAGATGTTGCTATAGCTCTTCATAGAGTAACCACTCGATGCTTAGGCAGCAGATTCTACTAGATTCAGATTCATCATCGCCAGTAAGATACAGATCGGCGATTATCAATAGATTACAAAATTCATACTGTAGTTACCCCACTGCTAACAGTCTTATGCCCTTCAAATATCCATTAAACCATTTTCACCCTCAGGTTCTCAGACAGCCTCCACCAACTCCTCGACTCCATGTCTCGCTGCAACCCCTGGTTCGTGCGCTGCATCAAGCCGAACACCGATAAGTCTCCCATGAAGTTCGACATGCCGTGCGTGCTGGCCCAGCTGCGGTATACCGGTATGCTGGACACCATACGGATACGACAGACTGGCTATCCCATAAGGATACCCTTCCAGAGCTTCGTGGAGAGATACCGGTAAGACATTGTGACGTGTTCCTACATTTAAGGTGTCTTAGAATTATTCCAGAATATTTTAGCGAATATATTAGTTATAATTACACATCATGTTGAAAGTATATTAGTTCCAAGTTAGTTTTTTAGTGATTTTTAATTAAAAACTAAGTCACATATGGAAATATTTTTTTTACTTTGACATTGGCGAAGTTGTCGTCGCTATAACGACTTGATACGCCACAAATAAAAAGAAGAAGACAAACTAACCCAATCATGAGCTGAAGTATTTTTGATAAATTTTGAAAGATAGTGTATATTTCGCTGTGGAACGGGTTTTCTGTTCCACCACGGGAGATTAAGATGTTGAGATCGTATGTGGCCAGTGCTACAATACCGTGCACGAAACATTCGAGGCTACTTCAGTACATACGGACATTTAGACTCTCCCTTGTTAAGTATTTCATATGCATACAAACTAATTTAATTTAAAGTGGTTAACTTAATTGAAGGACCTGATGTGGAACTTAAGTTATTTCTCTAATATGGAACGTCGAATTATCTATACGGACCATATACTTTTATCGTTTTCCACGTAGATGAATAATATTTTTTGTTTATAGATATTTGTTAAAATCGACGCCGGCACGCGCCACGCCGTACCGAGAGATTTGCAATTCTATCCTAGCTGCTATGCCGCCCACTGGTGCAGGTAAGGCATCCATTACCAAACATCAAAACTCTCAAATAAGCCTTGGTGTTTATTGATACATACATACACAAATCACGTATGTATCCCTTACGGGGTCGACAGAGCCTATGACAACAAGACATAAATTCCACGCTTGTAATGGTGGGCGTATAGGTGAAAAGGGAAATCAAAATTAGTGATGGGTTGCTGCCGTATCGCCCATAACATGACTTCTAAGATTTTTGTGTTTATTGATAATTTTATAAATCTTACGTGAAATTTGAGAGTTGAGGGGATCCAGCCAAATGTCACATCTCACAAAGAGGGGAAGGGGTCGATAAATCGCAAAATCAAATCTGACGTGACGCCCCCTTGCGGTGACGTCAGCGCCTGCATCGGCCGCATGTTCGTCCGCCTACGACGGTTATTGTGTGTAATGAGAGCGCGACAGGAACGATTGTCTTTTGCAATTCGCATAATGAGCGGTTTGCATATGACTATTTGCCGCCTATGTTGCGTGTTGAAAGATGCCTAAGCGGGGGCTATAATGAGTCTTGTACTCGTATTAATAATAATAATGATTTATTGTACAAGGTTACAGAGGTACTTATACATAAACATATATCTAGATTTGGTACAACTGAGTCATGGGTGATAGCCAAGATTCTGACCCCTAAACTAGGTAAAAAAATACCTGTATCTTAGGGACTAGGTAGAGAGTTACTCCAACATTTAGAGACTAGACATAAATCAAGAGGTAAGGACGGAGTTCCTATGTAACAGCGGTACAAACAAATGTGAATTTTAATCTAGAGAAAAAGAGAGAATAAAAAAAAAAAAAAAAAAAATTGTATTAAAATAAAGAAAAAAGAAAAAGAAACAGAAACACCAGCATAATACACATCGTAATATGTGATCGAATACACCTTATAATTCTAAATTATAGTTATAGTAGACTTTCTGTGTCACTATATTGGAGATGTTGCAACCATCTCTGGACCCTCATTTTAACCTCTTGTTTGGTGAGGTGATAGATACCAACTAGGTTGTGTACTTTATTATAGAGACGTGTGCTTTGAACGGCAGTCTGACGTCGGGCGAAAGCCGAACGGTAAGGGGTCGATTTAACCACCGGATGACCCGGGCGTCTCTGAAGAATAATGTCATCAAGGGGTAGTAAGGAATGTTGGCGAATAATCAAACGTAGGATTTAAATTTGTCTGACAGTGAGGACTTCACATTCGGAGTAAAGCAGTGCTGTTGGATAGTCACGTCTCCTGTGGCACATAACTTTAAGGACCGCCCTCTGTGCACGTTCCGCGTTTAGAAGCGTGGATTTATAAGTGCCGCCCCAAACTGGAATACAGTACGAGATAATTGATTCGCACAGACTTCTGTAAACCAAAGACAGAGTTCGTGGTGGAACTGAGCTTCGAAGCTCTTTAAAAATATAAATTAGTCTGCGGAGACGTGTGCAAAGAGCGTCAATGTGTGCACGCCAGTCCAACTTCTGGTCCACATACACTCCTAAATATCTAGTGTTATTAACTATGGACAGTGACAAGCAGCTACAGTCAGATGAGGGAGAACAGCATGTATGGGCTTTAATTATGTCAAGACCTTGGGGAAGATTTGGGGTGTTAGGTAGAGTAAAACGAATTACTTTAGATTTCTCGACATTCAACGTCAGTAAGTTGACCGACAACCATTCCATCCATTCCATTGTATTGCTATCAGCGTGATCTTGCTTTGGTAATAGTATCTGTTGGCGTCACTAGTTTTTATCGCACAAATGAAGTATTTATAGGTACTTAATATGCTCTATTTCAGCTATTTGCACAATTTTCACTGGAAAAAAGAAACAGCAAGCACTAGGCGCTACCGCTACGAAATCAGATCCGAAATTCGAACTATCGTTACCAGAAAAGACATTTTCTATGGGATAGATTTATAGATAAAATTTCTTTACTCCAAAAAAAAAATTTTTTTATTTCGCGTTATTTATTCGGATTTATTGTTTAAGTAACTTTAACCATCTGTATCTGTATTTGACAGAAAATCTATGAATATATGTCATAATAGTCTGTACTAGTTAATGTTACTATGAATGTAAATTGGTGTAACTTACACTAAATATAATGAATCGAGGATAACGTAGATCGTAGAATATAGATAGGTAATTTCATATAAACTTAAACTATAAATTATTGTTTTACGACTCAGTGTGTGTCAGCTAGCATTGCAATTAAATCATATTGGTTTAATCGGCGCATCAATCCTACACAACATGTTTGGAAACCAGCTGGTTACTACTTTCTACTAATTGATCGGCACACCGAGTCAGTCGCGACTCGCTTACGAACGCGGAGAGTTGTTGGATATACTTTAAGTTTGTGATATTTTCCGCTTTTCGCCGGCCGGTATGTGAAAAGAAAAGTGGTGCATTAACACTTCAAAGTCAAGTGGACAGCGCGAGTTCCGCTCGGCTAGCTTGTCTGAATTCTTCGCGAATTTGACATTAAATGCCGCTTTATCATTGTGTTAATTTCTAGAAAGCTGGTCTATAGTATTGGTTAATAATAGTTTTTCCTTCGCACTTATTTCATCGCTTGTACCACTTCATCCATGAATTGGCCAAGTTGGCGCAGTGTTGCCTTGAAATCTCCTGGATACGATATTCAAAGGTTGAGCCAAGTAATTGACTGTTTATTTTGTCAGCGGGCGCGGACTACCAGTTGGGCGCGGCGCGGGTGTTCCTGCGCGAGGCGCTGCACCGCGCGCTGGAGCGCGCCCGCGCCGACAAGCTGCGCGCCGCCGCCACCACGCTGCAGGCGCACGCGAGGGGGCTCCTGGCCAGGTACGGCTACCATGACCTTCTATTTTCGAACGTACATGTCACAACGCAGGAAATTGTTTTATGGTGGCGTTGCTACCTAATGATCAGAATAAATGTCTTCTTTCTATTTAATTCCTTCACGGTATTGGATTCTTGTGATGTGAGCTGACGTTTAAGGTTCGGTCGTTAGATACTGCAGTTAGTAGGTATACTTGGTGGCTCGACCTGTGGCTGCTGTGACATTCATACGTGTGAATATTGATCGTATAAATATCAAATTTCCACGTACCAAATGGATATGAACAGAAGTTTTTTTTATCAAATATCAATATTGACCAGACGCGCTTGTTTAATTGATTACAATCGTCGCAAACGTACAGGTCTAACCATGGTACTAATACGTTAAAAATCCTAAAGACTTCCTTTATTCCAAATGATCCAGGAAGCGCTACAACCAGATGCGTGCGTCAGCGGTGAAGCTGCAAGCGTGGTGGCGCGGGCGGCGGGCGCGCCGGCGCTTCGTGCGCGCGCGGCGCGGCGTGCTGCGCGCGCAGGCGCTCGTGCGCGGCCGCCGCGCTAGGGCGAAGGCCAAGCTGCTGCGCGACCAGCAGCGCCGGCGCCAGGAGCAGCAGCAGCTGCAAGCCAAGTCAGTACAAGCACAAGCAATGATGTTTTTTTTTTGTTTTCTTTTTTTATATAGAAAAGGCGAAGGGATGAAACCCACGCAACCACTTTCTTATGTGCTTTAGAACTATTTTGGAATATTTCAACATGTAGTTAGGCTACTTTCATTGAACGCTTATTAAGTTTCTCGTCGTAATTTTTGATTAAAAATTAAGTCATTCCTTTAACACCATACATATAATTGAGTCTTACAATTTTATTAGAAAATGTATTCAGTTAAAATAACCCAACCACCTGGTGAAATGTTAGGGAACAAATTATGAGACACTTGGTATATTTTTTATCGTCGCCGGTTAAGTCTGTTCTGTCACCTTCCCATGCCTACATGAGTACTTTACAAATATAAATGTAACTCCCTTCATGTACAGACGGCGTGCCGCCGAACAAAAGGCGAAAGCCGAGAGCCTGCAAGTGCTGGAGGTGCCGGCAGAGCTGGCCTTCATCCTATCCAAGCTGGACGAGTGGCAGCCACCTCACGCGGACCGGAACCTGGCCAAGGTACGGGCAGCAGCGACCAAACCAAAGCCAAACACCAACAAGGGTGGAAAGCGTTGGTAGGCCTAAAGCACTCAAAGGGTTTCATAGGAAACGTCAACTCGAGCTGATCCAAAAAACTTTGGACACTCAGCAGAAGACAACTCCAATACATAATGGGGGTGTTTACAGGTCACTTCGGAACTAAATACCTATTAGCAAAGATGGGACTACAGGACAATAACGACAATGATTGTAGAATATGCGGCGAAGAGGTTGAAACAATGGAACACATTATGTGCAACTGTGATGCCCTCGCCAGACTAAGAATGAAACTCTTCGGCATCGGATACCCTGAACCAGGAGATTTCAATGCACTACCACTACGCCCAATCACCCAATTCATAAATGAGGTGGTAAAAGCGATGGAATAGTGCGAAGAAGGGGTAATTACACAAAAGATCCACGAATGGGTCGAAGTGTATCCGTAAGGACCCCTAGACTAAGATAAGATAAGACGGGCAGCACCGAGTTTCGAGTTTGTTACTCCTAATATATTACTCCCAAAGAGTGTCCTGCGAGTGCTGGAGATACCAACTGAGCTAGCCGTCATCCTCTCGAACTGAACGAGTGGCAGCTTTAGAAGCAGGATCCTCGCGAATGTACAACCAGCAGTGATCTACGAGGCTGAGCAGTTGGACAGATCGAAATATAAATAAAAATGCTTTCGGTGTTGCTCTTGGGACAGTAGATTCGTGTCCAGATTTATTTGAGACCCAGATATATCTGGATCTTATAGCCACAACATTTACTAAGGAGACTGTTACATTTGCGTAAAGCGATTTATCTAAAATGCTAGTTAAGATAATAGTCCACCTGAGGAGAGTGATCTTTATTTAATGCAGTTGAAACTTCTAGCATCTTGTGGATTAAATTTGTAACAACATGTATTTTTACCTTATCCCATGTTCTTTATATTGTCTGTGTTATATTTACTTTCGTTTAACTATAACCTTCATCTATTGATCCAGGTGTCAGGCGACGTTTACTCAGAAGACGAGCGAGTCCAGCTCCCCCGGGACTTGGAGCAGTTCGCCTTCTCCAAGTTCAGTTCGGTCTACTTCGCGGACGGCGGGCAGCTGAGCCCCCGCAAGCATCCCATATCCAGGCCGTTCCTCGCCAAAGCTGCTGTTAGGTACGAATCTGATTGGCCAGAAATATTAAGGACGGAACAATGTGTCGCTTTTAAGGGCTTATTACACTTGGCTAAATTGAGGATTCTAAATGATTTAGAAACCTAATTTAGTAAAATGTAACCGCGTTTACCTAGTAAGGATCCTAAAAAGTATCCTAATTAGAAGCAAGAATAGTATGTGACCATCCAATGTGATAGCCAAGTGTAATAAGCCCTTAATGGAATGGATTTTTGTCGATCCGATGCTAAGCAACGATTCGCTTGCAATAAATTCAAAACAATATCAACGAAAACACTAGTCCGCTGACGTGGACTCTCGGTCGAATTTCGGCTCTACACCCGGGATCTGACGGAGTGTGTAGAGTCGTCACGGTTCGGACTGCTACTGGTCATTACAAGAGGCCGGTTGTAAAACTGTGCCCACTGCCACTGCCTAATTAACTCTCACAAAATTCATGGTAGAGTCATAGTATTAGAGTCATAGAATTAGAGTAATAGTTTTAGCATAATGTTATTGTTTGTGTTGTAAATATTGCATATTTAGGTGAGCGGTATGTTCAACTTTCACGTTGTTTCTTTTCTGTTTCGTAATGGCAACAATCTTATTTTTGCTCTAACTTCCGTTTCGTATAGGGCAACACTATTTCCGGTGTGAGCCATATTGTTTTTTAGAAGAAAAAATTTTAGTATCGACCGCCATCGCGGAATAATCGAATTATCGATTTTATTAAGTAAAGATTACTGTTCTTGTCTCAAATTAGACAAAAAATATTATTAACAAAGTGCTAATCCACCTCCGTTTAAAAGAAGTTGTGGGCAGTGTCAATTAAGGCGTCAGAGGCAAAAGCGGTAATAGCGAGCTCGTGAAACTACCTGTAAGTAGCCGATGTGCCGGTCTTGACTGAGGCCCGTTAACATCACACAACCCCTGAGGAGACCAGGTATGTGGATGAGCACTTTTATAACTCTTGTATCGTATCGTATTATATTTTCGAGTTATTGTATGATAATTGTTGTTCTACAGTGTCGGTTCAAAATTAGCTTAACTACAGTTCATGTTTTGTAATTATCGCCCAAAACATTGGTAGTAGTTTATTGACTGGTAGGTTTTAGTAGTTTATGTATTGTGTGTTATCCTGTATTCATCTTTTTCTTGTGTTTTATGTACAATAAAGAGTTATACATACATACATACATACATATTCGGTAAAGTTATGTATTGTGGCTCTCAGTGTTTGCAATTTTTAAACTCACCCGTCCATCCCTAATATAATACTCCTTTCATCCACTCAAAGGTTGACTGGAAGAGATCCCTTAAAGGGATAAGTCCGCCTTTGTGCATGTATCTCAGTGTTTGTCAATTGTATTTTGTCTTGTTTATTTTGCACAATAAAGAGTTTACATACATACATACATACATACAATATTTTACGTAAGTGCGACTATGACTTATGAGCTTATTTTCAGGGACCAAGATTTCAACGATGCCGTGGCAACTTTCAAGCTGATTCTAAGATGGTGCGATGAGTCAGCAGCTGGCAATGAAGCAAGGCAAAAGGTACGATTTTAGTGCCCGTCTCAATGATTAGACATCTTTATTGAACATCAAAATCAATATAACGAGTTCACAAAAGCAATAACAAAAGCCAGACAATAGGCGGTTTTACCTAACCAATTTATAAAAGCATGAAATTAGTGGCAATATTGGCGTTGAGCCAAATATTTCTTTGGCCCTAAAGGTTATCCATAATATGATTATGTTACACCAATTTTTTAAGATTTGAAATCCTTCCTTCCCTTTAACGGTCTCTACAAATTAACCTTTCACCAACCCTGTCTGAAGATTATCTTTGATTGTTTGTTTCCAGATCCTAGCGGACTACATAGCGTCTCGCGGCCTGGCGTCGCGAGGCCTGCGGGACGAGATACTGGTGCAGCTGTGCAACCAGGCGGGCGGCGACGCGGCGGAGCGCGTTTGCCAGCTCATGGCGCACTGCCTGGCAGCCTTCCAGCCCACGCCCTCACTACACAAGTGAGTTGTGCTTTACTGCAATACGTAGGTACTGGTGCAGCTGTGCAACCAGGCGGGCGGCGACGCGGCGGAGCGCGTTTGCCAGCTCATGGCGCACTGCCTGGCAGCCTTCCAGCCCACGCCCTCACTACACAAGTGAGTTGTGCTTTACTGCAATACGTAGGTACTGGTGCAGCTGTGCAACCAGGCGGGCGGCGACGCGGCGGAGCGCGTTTGCCAGCTCATGGCGCACTGCCTGGCAGCCTTCCAGCCCACGCCGTCACTACACAAGTGAGTTGTGCTTTACTGCAATACGTAGGTACTGGTGCAGCTGTGCAAGCAGGCGGGCGGCGACGCGGCGGAGCGCGTTTGCCAGCTCATGGCGCACTGCCTGGCAGCCTTCCAGCCCACGCCGTCACTACACAAGTGAGTTGTGCTTTACTGCAATACGTAGGTGCTGGTGCAGCTGTGCAACCAGGCGGGCGGCGACGCGGCGGAGCGCGTTTGCCAGCTCATGGCGCACTGCCTGGCAGCCTTCCAGCCCACGCCGTCACTACACAAGTGAGTTGTGCTTTACTGCAATACGTAGGTGCTGGTGCAGCTGTGCAACCAGGCGGGCGGCGACGCGGCGGAGCGCGTTTGCCAGCTCATGGCGCACTGCCTGGCAGCCTTCCAGCCCACGCCGTCACTACACAAGTGAGTTGTGCTTTACTGCAATACGTAGGTGCTGGTGCAGCTGTGCAACCAGGCGGGCGGCGACGCGGCGGAGCGCGTTTGCCAGCTCATGGCGCACTGCCTGGCAGCCTTCCAGCCCACGCCGTCACTACACAAGTGAGTTGTGCTTTACTGCAATACGTAGGTGCTGGTGCAGCTGTGCAACCAGGCGGGCGGCGACGCGGCGGAGCGCGTTTGCCAGCTCATGGCGCACTGCCTGGCAGCCTTCCAGCCCACGCCGTCACTACACAAGTGAGTTGTGCTTTACTGCAATACGTAGGTACTGGTGCAGCTGTGCAACCAGGCGGGTGGCGACAAAGTAGTCTCTGCCTATAGGAAAGACGCGTGACGGAATGTATGTATGTATAAAGCATTTACGTACTTACAATGTTGAAATTTCAATTCGAGAAAGGTGAAACGTGCATGACATTTTATTTATTCAACATTTTAATTGCATTCCAGTTGCCAGTTGCTTCTCTACCCGCGCAGATGGTAAAAGCCCATAGAGGGAATGGGCGAAAATCATAGGAATCATGTTATAGGCGATGAAGCTAGCAACCCATCACTATTTTGGTTTCATTTTTCACGTATACGCCCGCAATCTTGCTAAATGTGGCCTATAGGTATCTGTTACCTCAGGCTCTGTCTACCCCGTAAGGGATAAAGACGTGATTTGTGTTTGTATGTATGTACATTTTAATTGCATTTATAGAAGGTTCGATTTCGGTTTCGGGCGAAACTATAATTCAAGCATGTTTCGTTTGGATACAAGTTTTAATATTATGGTAATTCCTTAGATACCTGGTCCGCTTCGTGTCGGAGCGTGCGCCGGCGCGCGAGCGCGCGCTGCTGCTGCGGCTGCTCGGAGGCGGCGGCGCGGCCGGCGCGCGCGCTAGCGGCGTGCCGCGGCGCTGCCCGCCCACGCTGCTGGAGTGGCGCGCCGCCAGGACAGACGCGCGCCCGGCGCTACCGCTGCGGCTCTATGATGGTAATTGTCACTACAGGCTCGGAGGCTGAGAGCGGCGCCATCTGTCGAATATTTAGTTAACTTTCTAATTATTTTGTTGTTCGATTTTCTGCTACGTAGCTTTTGAAGCCAACTATTTTAGTACTAAGAAATTAACATAGACAAATAAACAAAGCGATTTTTTTTCAACAAACGCTTGGTAAAAGCCATTCGATAAACACAAATGTTACTCGGTGACGTGTAGTAATATACTAATACTCCCCTTGGACCTCGTGATCCCTGCTAATAAAAAGAACTCCTTGGTCATACTTGGACTTGGAAGCTACTGCTTCTGATCCACGGTCATCAGATCATCAGCTGTAAATAACTTAGTTTGGTCGTGATATTATTACGGGTTTTTTTTTGTTTAATAAAACCTTCGATACGTAGATAGTGACTGTTACCAAGGCCGTGGTAAAAACCACAAACCATAAGGAAGCCGGCTTCGAGCAACGTGGCGTAGAGTCCGTAGTCTTTAATAGGCACCGCCTCTGCTAAGTAAAATAATGTTTAAACACCCGTACTATTATACCTATACATTAACTAATTTTGTACAATAATTTAAACATAGTATAAATCCGAGTAACCGACCGAGCCGTACACCGAAAACTTTATAAAACAATTGACAGCCGCCTTTTTTGTTTTTTCACTGGAGCCGCGACGCGTGGCAATGAACTAGCGCCAATCAGCCACCAACAGCCAAAAGGTTGAAAAATCTATAAATCTAAATAAATCTAATATAAATAAAATTATTTAGCACAATAGCCTCGCGAAGAATAATGGGACAATAAAGACCGACAATAATATATGTAGAACAATAACGCGACACGACCATAATTTTCCTCTACCAAGTTTAATGCACAACATGTGCATCGATCCTAGCTGCCTGCTTAAATACATGTCGCTTGGACAATAATCATGCATTTTATAATAAATAATATTAATAATAATGGACAATAAAGGTTTCGTTTCGTTATGGGCCTGTCTCAGATAAAATACGGTGGACTTGCAGGTCTGAACGGTTGTCAGTCCGGTGCTAGCACTACTATAATACATCCGCATCCTGTGTACGAAAGAAAGAAAGTGAAGTAGTGTTTTTTTTTTGTTCCGTCGGGTGAACTTTTTTAGTTTTATAGCGTTGTACCTGTTGGCGAAAAGTATATTTTATAAAGGTAGAAAATATAGAGCTCCAAGAATTGTATTGCCTACGGATACGGAGCGCAATGATCCATGAGCCCTGGATTAAACCGTTAACATTGTTATTTATTTATTTATTTTCGGAGAACCAACAGCTTTAAATTACAGATGAATATGCGTTGAGATATAATAAATGTGAAGGGTAGCGAGGGTTACGGAGAGCAAGTAAGACCAGCCATGATGATGAATAAGAACGTCTTTAATCAAATGACCTTGCTTTATATACATGTTTATTGCTTAGGTTGTCGCTGATATAGCAATAGTCGTTTATGTAGCAGTAAACTATTGTGTTACTGCTAAACACTGAAAGTGGCCAGTTTCCATAGTACAGCGTTCTTGATTCAGATTCAGTGCACCACGTGTGCGTGGAGCCGTGGACGACGTGCGAGCGCGCGGCGGCGGCGGCGCTGGCGGCCGCGGGCGTGGCGCGCCGCGCCGCCGGCTGGGCGCTCACCGTGGAGCACAACGGCCAGCTCACAGGTACCCACTGCTGCTGCTGCTGCGTCGCCGAACAATAAATAGTAGATTCATGCCGAGGCCTGGGAAGTAGCCAATTGCTGGATTTCACTTTTATACTTACTATGCGCTACCGATAGTGAATACGTTAATCGATGTTTTTTTGACAGAATGGGCGGGCTGCGAGTTCGCCCTGGACGCGGTGGGCGAGATCGAGACATGGTCGGCGCTGCCGAGCGCGCGCGCCGAGCCGCTGCGCGGGGCCGGGCGCGGCCACACGCCGCCCGCGCCGCCGCCGCGCGCCTCCGTCGACCCCGAGCGCTCGCCCGCCGCGAGGCCCATGGTAACCTCACACACCCCCAGCCCGAGCGTGGCCGGCGCTGCCGAGCGCGCGCGCCGAGCCGCTGCGCGGGGCCGGGCGCGGCCACACGCCGCCCGCGCCGCCGCCGCGCGCCTCCGTCGACCCCGAGCGCTCGCCCGCCGCGAGGCCCATGGTAACCTCACACACCCCCAGCCCGAGCGTGGCCGGCGCTGCCGAGCGCGCGCGCCGAGCCGCTGCGCGGGGCCGGGCGCGGCCACACGCCGCCCGCGCCGCCGCCGCGCGCCTCCGTCGACCCCGAGCGCTCGCCCGCCGCGAGGCCCATGGTAACCTCACACACCCCCAGCCCGAGCGTGGCCGGCGCTGCCGAGCGCGCGCGCCGAGCCGCTGCGCGGGGCCGGGCGCGGCCACACGCCGCCCGCGCCGCCGCCGCGCGCCTCCGTCGACCCCGAGCGCTCGCCCGCCGCGAGGCCCATGGTAACCTCACACACCCCCAGCCCGAGCGTGGCCGGCGCTGCCGAGCGCGCGCGCCGAGCCGCTGCGCGGGGCCGGGCGCGGCCACACGCCGCCCGCGCCGCCGCCGCGCGCCTCCGTCGACCCCGAGCGCTCGCCCGCCGCGAGGCCCATGGTAACCTCACACACCCCCAGCCCGAGCGTGGCCGGCGCTGCCGAGCGCGCGCGCCGAGCCGCTGCGCGGGGCCGGGCGCGGCCACACGCCGCCCGCGCCGCCGCCGCGCGCCTCCGTCGACCCCGAGCGCTCGCCCGCCGCGAGGCCCATGGTAACCTCACACACCCCCAGCCCGAGCGTGGCCGGCGCTGCCGAGCGCGCGCGCCGAGCCGCTGCGCGGGGCCGGGCGCGGCCACACGCCGCCCGCGCCGCCGCCGCGCGCCTCCGTCGACCCCGAGCGCTCGCCCGCCGCGAGGCCCATGGTAACCTCACACACCCCCAGCCCGAGCGTGGCCGGCGCTGCCGAGCGCGCGCGCCGAGCCGCTGCGCGGGGCCGGGCGCGGCCACACGCCGCCCGCGCCGCCGCCGCGCGCCTCCGTCGACCCCGAGCGCTCGCCCGCCGCGAGGCCCATGGTAACCTCACACACCCCCAGCCCGAGCGTGGCCGGCGCTGCCGAGCGCGCGCGCCGAGCCGCTGCGCGGGGCCGGGCGCGGCCACACGCCGCCCGCGCCGCCGCCGCGCGCCTCCGTCGACCCCGAGCGCTCGCCCGCCGCGAGGCCCATGGTAACCTCACACACCCCCAGCCCGAGCGTGGCCGGCGCTGCCGAGCGCGCGCGCCGAGCCGCTGCGCGGGGCCGGGCGCGGCCACACGCCGCCCGCGCCGCCGCCGCGCGCCTCCGTCGACCCCGAGCGCTCGCCCGCCGCGAGGCCCATGGTAACCTCACACACCCCCAGCCCGAGCGTGGCCGGCGCTGCCGAGCGCGCGCGCCGAGCCGCTGCGCGGGGCCGGGCGCGGCCACACGCCGCCCGCGCCGCCGCCGCGCGCCTCCGTCGACCCCGAGCGCTCGCCCGCCGCGAGGCCCATGGTAACCTCACACACCCCCAGCCCGAGCGTGGCCGGCGCTGCCGAGCGCGCGCGCCGAGCCGCTGCGCGGGGCCGGGCGCGGCCACACGCCGCCCGCGCCGCCGCCGCGCGCCTCCGTCGACCCCGAGCGCTCGCCCGCCGCGAGGCCCATGGTAACCTCACACACCCCCAGCCCGAGCGTGGCCGGCGCTGCCGAGCGCGCGCGCCGAGCCGCTGCGCGGGGCCGGGCGCGGCCACACGCCGCCCGCGCCGCCGCCGCGCGCCTCCGTCGACCCCGAGCGCTCGCCCGCCGCGAGGCCCATGGTAACCTCACACACCCACAGCCCGAGCGTGGCCGGCGCTGCCGAGCGCGCCGCCCTTATAGTGTCCCCCTTCCACCTCGCCCTATCTGCACTTATGTTTGGTCAGTCGCTTGAGAACGCGTGAAGGTTATCCTCATCTCGTTATATCCAGCTCGGCCTGATGCGTTAATGGTTACATTTATTATTTGTGTTGTTTCCCGTAGGTCCCACCACCGGAGCCGCCTAAATCGCGCTCGCCCAGCATTGGTCGCCTGCTCCAAGACTCCATTGACGACAACATGTCCGAATACACGTGGAAAATGGACCGTGAAGAGTCGCACACGATCAACAAACACTCCAACGATTATTCCCGGAAAATATCTCACGACCTGCTGTCGCGAGAATCGGCGCTGAATGAGAGATACTTCGAGCAGAATTCTGAGAAGATTCGAAGCAGATCGTTGGATAACTTGCTTGGGGACAATCCGGCGCCGCAGCCGACAAAGTTGGCAGACTTAGGGTTATCGCAATCGAGATTGAATGACCGGTATCACTCGGTAGAGAGGTTGGGTGGTGCGCCGAGCGTGTCTAGCAGTAAGGGAGCGATGGAGATGGAGTACGGAACGGGGTCTCGGGTGCTGCCGTCGCGCTACATCAAGAGCCAGTACGCGGGCAAACGCGCGCCGGCCGGCAGCCAGTCCAGCCGCGCCTACATTGAGAAGAGCTCGGAATTCGGCGGAGTCAGGTAATAAAACTAAATCTTATTTGTATTTTTTTGTTGCGACAGAAATTGGAAATTCTGAAATAAATGTCATCGTGGGACTTAAACGTTATGAAAAACAACACATTAACATTTAGAAATTTCTGTTTAAGTTTGACTTACCCCCGCTTCTTCCCCAGGTCGTCGGCGATGTCTGACACGTCCGAAGCGCCGAGTTTAGCCTCTCACGTGCGGCGCGTGCGCGTCCCGAGCCAGGCCTCCGACGTCGACCAGTTCCTGGACGACCTGTTCTCGCCAGTGCTCGACCCTAACATCGACGAATTGTCCGACGCTCGCTCCCTCGCCGCCAGCATCAAAGGAGGCGGCTACACCGACTTCATCGACAGCATTCTGAGCTGCGACTACAAGGAACAATTAGAAGCTCTCGACAGTGCTGTGCAAATGCGCAGCTTGATCAAAGGAGGCGGAAAGGAGGATAAGGAGAAGAGCAGAAAGGAATCTAGTGCTGACTCTGTGGATGATTACATCACCAATCTGTTTGATCCGATTTTCATGAATGACAGCTTGAAGAGGCTGACAGATGGGGAAGGCCTATCGGGAGCCATTAAGGGCGGCGGAGTGACGCCGAGAGCGGCATCTGCCAATACATCAGCTCTCAGTTTTGGAGGCATGTCCAATATATCGATGCCGGCGACGCCCGAAGCACTAGCGGCAGCATTAGGGTTGCACTTACCGCCATCAGGGACGGTCGATATGAATGTTTACCATCAGAACTTGCAGCGTGCGTTCCTGCAGAGTGCAATGGCACAAAATCTTCAGATTCAACAGCAGCTCCTGGCTCAGAATCAGGCCTTGCAATCATTGCTGGCCGGTCAGGTCGCTGAACCTACGGACTCGGAGCCCACGTCACCTGTACGGTCGTCGACCGTCGTCCACGCTCAGGTACACTCTCCTCCCAGAGTGTCAGTCACAAAGACCAGACGCGAGTCCAACGAGAGTTCGTCCACGGGTGCTCCTCCCCCGCCCCCGCCGCCTATGCCTCCCCCGCTCCACGCTACCGACCCCTCTGAAGTACGGGGCTTCATGGATCCTTATGGTCGCGCGAAGACCGTCAGAATCGGAAAATGGCGGTGGCCCCCGCCCAAAGACGCCAACGGTCAGGACATCAATCAAGACTTTACCAAGTTCAAACTGCGCCAGATACATAGAAGACACACTCCTCAGTCGCAGAGCAATGGCGTCGAACACGAGCCGCGCGGGCGCTCCCGGTCGGAAGCGTCTCCGAGCATTGAATGGGAAGAATTCGAAGTGGACGGACCCGTATCTCCGAGCCGCGAGCCTCCATCTCAACGCACAGCCCGGAGAAGCTTCGAGATCGGAGCCCAGCGGCCGTCTCCCGGGAGCGTCGGGAAGCTCAAACTCAGTTCTGAAATGAGACAAAGATTGGAACGTGTGACCGCCAACCATTCAGTGCGCAGCACCTCGTCTGCGGCCGAAACCCCACGCACGATCAACAAACTAGAAGACACTAGGAAACTAATGTTAGAGCGCCAACTGGGAGGCGGGGCGAGGTGGGACGCGCCGCCCCCGCCGCTGCCCCCCGCGCCCCCCGGCCCCGCCCCGCCGCCGCCGATGTCACCCCCCACTCCTCCCGACAGACCGGCGCCGCCGCCTCCCATCCCGGAATCGTCTTCGTTCGCGCAACTGCGTCGCGACAGGGACACTTTTGGAGTGCATCAGAACAGGGAGGCGGACGATAGACACGCGTTCCTGGCCAATTGGAATTCGAGGAGAAGAGACGACCCCGACTCCGGGTCGCGCGACGACTTGGCCACTCGCTTCTTGACCGCCGATCGCCGCGACCACCGCGTGCGAGACGACTGGGGCGACGAGTCCGACGGGAGGAGCTACAACGACGACAGGCAGCATAACCGGGACGAGTGGGATTCCGAATCCGGTTTAGACGCGCACGACCGCCGCGACATGCGCGACATGCGCGACAACTTCTCCGGCCGAGACGCTTCCGAAATATACGAGATACACCCGGCGAGAGCCGAACGGCGCAAAGAAGAAAACGGCATGGACGATTTCGAGCGCAAGCGGTCTCCGTATTCTGATGATTTCGAGAGGTTTGACGGCCGCAAGAACTCGCGGGAAATGCTGGTTGGGCGAGCTCGGGACAGTCCGCGGTCGGACGCCGGCTTCAACGACAACAGCGACACGGCCAAGCGAGCGACATTCAAGACGCACATGGCGCAGAAAGAGAGGGATCGGAAAATGGAAGCTGAGCGCAGACACTCTGTGTCAACGCACGTCACCGACCGTACGGAGCATATCGAACGTAAGTTTAACATTATTGTTTGACAGGTTCACACCTATTTTGTTGCTGATGGCTGCACCCACAAGAAATCTATACCTGTGAAAGAGTAACTTGACTGACTGATTGACAGACAACGCACTGTTTTAACCACTAAAGCTATGGACTTGGAATGTGACAGACATATTCCTTAAGGTGCACTAAAGAGATTTTTCGAAATTCTTACGGGATATACCTGGAAGAAATAAAGGAACCCTACCTCCGTAACTAAAATGACTAGTCTATAAATTAGATATGCAAGAATCAACTGCTAAAAGGTATTTTCAGGGTTTTTCAAAATTCTCGCGGAATAGAGAATAAAGAATTACCTAATGTTTGAAGTCGCGAAAACTTCACCACTGATATTAATTATACCAGAACGCAGTGGTGGGCAAACGCTTGTTCTACATACAAAAGTAGCAAATATTAAGCATGACTTGCACCAACTTACTTTAACGATAACCGATAACCGACGATTTTGTATTTCATAGGTTTTCTGTAAAAAATCGTTAACTTGGTGCAACTTACGCTAAGTGTCTGGTGACTTGGCAGGCGACGTCCCCGCGCCGGCGGCGCTGCTGCCGTCCGACCGCTCGTTCCTGACGTACGCGCGCGTGCCGTGGAAGCTGCGCGTGCGCAAGGAGGTGTTCGCGCCGCAGGAGACCTACAGCGACCCCGCCGTCCTAGACCTCATATACGCACAGGTACAATTTACTGAATGACACCGAGACGTTTAATATTATCCTGATACTGGTATGTCAACGACAACCGGATTCGTTGCGACACACATCAATATTTCGTGATATGGATCGCATGGATCACACGGTATGACCGTCTAATTCATGCCAATCAGCCAAACTAACCTTAAAAAAGACTATGGCCCTGTTTTACCTCTTTGTTATGTTGGTGATACTTTAAGTGTCAGATGATTGTGATGCCGTCTCTGTTTATTCCTTCCAATCAAAAGGAGACTTTAGCACAGAATTTTAACTCTTTAAGGTATCTGGAACTTAACAGGAGGTGACACAGGCTCCAAATGTCTTATGCAAATCCAGCTACATTTAACCTGCCAAGCTTTTATGAGTAGCCCAAGAAGCATAATAGTAACACTAAAGTTTTATAATCTGTCAACCATTTGAAATTAAGACAGATCTGATAATTATTTCAATTTAAGTGTTTACATAGAAGTGTCATAAGTAAAAGTTATTCGCGTGACTGCTCTAAACTGTCCCTTAATTAGCTCTCACTCACCTTAGATTCAAAAACAATTACCATTACTATTTCCCGTGTCGCTCAACTTTGTTTGTCCCCTACAGATAGTGAGCGACGTTACATCAACGGCGTCGTCGCTTCGCATAAACGCCAGCGAGCGAAGATCTGGCGCTGCGTGGCTTCGCTCGGCGGGCGCGTCGCCGGCGCGGCAAGCGAAGCGGCAACTCGTCGAGATGGCGCGAAGCTGGCCGTTCTACTTCGCGCGTTTATTCTCTGCGAGGGTTCCTCCGGGAGAGAGTGCAGTATTGGCTGTTTCGCATAGCGCTGTCACCATTGGAGTCAAGGGTGGGTTATAATTAGATTTTAAGTCACATTTTGGAACTCCGTGTTCCTATTCTTCGCTTTCTCAACAATCGTGTCGCAGTGATTGTTTCAGCAAGTCCATTTATCTTAAAAGGTAGATGTCTCACTTTTAGCTTAAAGTCTGGCTCGCAATTTCAAATTCAAATGTGAGAATGGATGAAAAAAGATTTACTAGGCAGATTTGTATGGCGAATGTGAATGAGTGTGTTGAGAGGGGAAGGCTTAGACGGACATTCCCTGACTAAATCGGGGACGTTTAGACAAAAGAACAGGTCAAGAGTACCTACCCTAAACCGACGAGCATTGTATAAATAAATCGATGAATGTGGATGAAGCGAAAGAGGTATGTGAGGATCGTAGCAATTACAACCAAGTAGGTAGTCACTGCTTACTCCTATGGGAAAGAGGCGTGACGGTATGTATGTCACAGACTAGTCATTGAAAAAAAAGACGACTGAAATTCTGACAGGTGACAGCTGTCTAATAAGGTTGTGACTCAGTGTCTGATGTCATCTGTCTGCCCAGGTCCGACGGGGCTGACGATCCGCCGCTCGCTGCCGCTCGCCGGGCTGCGCTCGGCCGCGCCCGCGCCGCACTCGCTGCAGCTGTCGCCGGCGCGCGAGCCGCCGCTGACGCTGCACGTGCCGCTGGCTCACCACGCCAACGCGCTCATCACGGAGTACGCGCAACAGTGTGATCAGGTACGTGATGTTACAGGAAATAATTCGTGTGCCGCCTGGGTTACCCTGTTTCCTTAACCCTAGCGGCGTTTGTCTGTGGAGACGTCACTCCACCAATGACAGCTTTGGTTCGTGGTCAGCAACACGATTCATCTCTCAGCTCATCAGTATAGGCGCCGCCTCGATTGATTAAGCTTTTTATTATATGAAATGAAAGTAATGTAAAACAACTTATTCAATTGAATCATCAACATACACTTATTCCTCCGAAAGTTTTTTGTTCCATCGATTGTTGTATAACTAAAGTTGACCAAATACGCTATATTTTCCAACCTTGCATGAGTCGTAAATTCTAAAATAAATAACCGATGAAACTTACGGCTCGAAAAAACTTACTGGCAAAAAATTACACGCCACTCGCATGTCACATCGAATATGATTAAGCAAAAAGACGTGTGACATTAAAAAGTAAAATCGTAAAAGATGACCATATAAACCCGTTCGGACTTCCGATGTTGTTTCTTATTATGTCTCTGCGGTTAGGGTTGCCATACGTATTTACGGCATTGAATGTTTGATATAAATTATTAGCTACTCTTATGCGTGGAAGCGGCTGACCAAATTTTTCTACACCTGCCCATTTTGTACTTTTTGCCGTCACTTAATCTACCTGCTCATGTAAATATACGTTAGTGTGGTACAATTTTTAATTCAAAAAAAAATAGAAACTTCTTATTCTACCTCATAAGTTGGCAACCCTGAATCGGTTACCGCTATTATGCAACGTTAATCGGAATTCAATTTGAGGTTAAGCGGTGATGTATGGTGTGCGGCTTGTACCGTAACCCGATACTGCGCTCGCGGCGGTCGAATTATTGTTTATTTATCTTGTAAATGTTATATGATGCGGTATAGTAGAAAGGTTCCTTTACCTTTCACGCTTCCGTCCTAGTAGCTTCGTTAAGTCCGGTTTGTGGATTTTTATTATCTAACCGGCTAAAATCTTAACGGGGTCATTAGTCAAACTGGCGCGGTTGCAATTGTAAAACAATCTGCCATTCTATAAACAAGTACTGTACGATTACAAGGTGATATGTGCTTAAGATACTATTTTGCATACAAATAAACAGCCTGTCATTTTCTTCGACACACTTCTTGTATACACGTATCTTCTTCGTTCCGTCGTGGGTACAAAACAAGAGCCTTTCGTTTGTTTCTTAGTTTAGTACCTAAATAATGTTACCCTGACTGAAGTGGGCACCTATTGCAAAATAATGTCAAATTTGCCATCTCCCGAAAAACTAAATATGTAAACAATACAATGAAAACTAATTCAATGCTACTCGTACTCCGAAATAAGTGACCATTATTAATTTATTACAATTATAATTAACGTTGTAACAAATTTTATAGCCGATCTGCTTACGTTTTGCAACAAAACATTACACAACTAAACTATATGCAACACAACAGACAGCTCTTATTAGATAGGTATTAACTATGTTAGTGTGTATAAAACCTAAACAAATTAACAAGCGTTTCATCATAATGATATGGCGAAAAATCGCAAAGAAATCAACAAAATCAATACAATCTTCCAATCGTGGATCATGAATAAATAAAAAACAAAACAAGCTCGTTCGTGTCGTTACGTAACATGATAATTAAACTATTGCAGATTCAGGCCACGCTAAAGATTGAGTTTAGTATTTAAGTGTGGTTTCTTTATTTATTTAATTACCAATTAGTTTAAAGCGGTCAAGAGTTGCTGCAGCGAGGGGTTGCGGCTATGTGCTAACATTTTTGATAGGTACTCATTTTTCTACAATAATCTGCTCAGAACGTATAGCTCAGGATGGCATTGGATACGGTATTTTTGATCGAAAACATCAAAATTCCCCACCAGAATTATTTTGATTCCCCTTTTTACCTACACGCCCACAATCATGCTAAATGTGGCCAGGTCTTGTTACCTTAGGCTCTATCTACCGGATTACCTACCTGCATTGCACGGTCTCATCGTCTAAGGGAAGACGAGCCCAGCGTACGGGTCCTCCCCTTCTTGGCGCGGTCCTGCCGAAAGCCGGGGCCACCAGGGGGGTTTTTGTGTGCCATCCCACTGCGTCCCCATCACACCGGAGAGCTTTTAGTTTGGGTATACCCCTTGGGGGGGGGGGGGGGGGGAGTCATATCCGTGCCTAGGGCACCCATAAAGATTTCCTCTCCGTTAATCTATTAGCATTTTTTAAATTTTATTATATAAACAACTGTCTAACCAATTGGAATTTTGTGAAATATTTTAATTGAGCAATAAATAGGGTCCTTTTTTTAAATGCATACTTTTGGATTGGGGAAGGTCAAAAGGTGATCGCGGCGGGGATTTAATGAATAATTGACAATTGTATAGTTGAAAGTTACTAACTCACTCTAGCTGCTATCTATTTTTCAACTGCAAATAACGCTACGCTAAGATTTAAATATAAACTTACAACACGCGACCCACTTAACGAATGCGATTCGCCAAATCTTGTTTCACTGCTAATAAAACATTTTATTGGCCCCGCTTTGTTTGAGCACGTATGCACGTCCGTAGCCCCAATTACGTACTCATTAAGAACACTAATTGAATTACGGAAAGCAGTGTATGAATGGCTCGTATCTACCTAACAGTTCGCTAACAGCATTAGAACGAAAGAATGATTGACACATTTTATCCTGCTAAGCGATACAATCTTGTGGGTGGTAGGGCAGTGGCGACCCCCCATAGGGCCTTTTGCAAACTTTACCCGGGGCACAACCACCATATTGCTGCATAATTCTGCCGCTAGGGAGAAAATTATTCCTTTAATTGAAAATTGAAAGCCCTCAATTTATTGGCACATCAGAGACATTAGGTACTTACAGACTGTGTATGCGATGAAAATGTGGTCTATATGTGATATACAAACGATTTACCGTTGATATATATTACGTTCAAACAAGTAAAAGAATGCATAGAAAATGCTTGGAAATCGACGGGCATTTCCTGTTTCCTTTGTGATGGTTTACATAGTTACGAGGAAAGTGTTATTACACGAGTCAATGTGAAACCCAATTGAGCTTTTTCCAAAAAAAGTGTAGGTACAATCAAGGGCATAAATATATATAGCAAAAACGTCTATACACCTTTATGCCAAAAACAAGAAGGTCGGTGACACATAAATTTGATATGGTTGCTGTATCGTTATATTTAACCTATCATTAAGTTTTTTTTTCAAAATGAAGATATTTTGAGTTTTTCTGCATCGGAATCACCAGCACTTGATTTTTGTGAAGAAAAATAATACCTACCCAACCTTTATTTTTTATCTGTTGTGTCCTTAACTTTTTCATATAAGCTGTGAAAGTTGTAAAAATTTTGTCCATCCCTCTCTAACTTTTAAACCAACGCATCAAAAAAAATCACCTTAGGGTTCTATATTGGGCCTTTTCGAAGGAGTAGTAGGTATAAAATATGAATATTTCGTTATAAACAAAGGGAGTAAAACATAAGTACAATTCGTTCTGAATGCATAATTTTACTTAAATATGTAAATGTACCTAGCTCAATTAAATTGACCTAGATCTCGAGCTGGAAAATGCAGCGATTACGCAATGTCTGTCAAATTCTATTATTTATGCAATTATGATGTTAAATTACCCTTTATTAACCTCTACTTGTTCACATAAAATAAACAACGTCAAAGCTAGATAATTGCTATCGACGTTGGTTTAACCGCATAGGTACTTAATGCTATAACATTTTTTATAGCTCATCCCACAACAAGTGTTCGAAGTAAAGCATTGTGCATTCTACACGCTTTTTCTGCTTCAACTACGCAAACCTAAGCGTATAATTCCTTTGTTTATACAAACCGTATTATATATACCTACAGAGTAAATACATACACTCGTGATTCCGGAAACCATCTGAAAAAGATTTCATTTGCTTTTAATTAAAACTAATCTCAAAAGTCAAGACGGAGTCTACTTAAACCACGCCTTAGCGCTGATCGAGTGCGTAGGCACTGTCACACCCACACAACCAACTGGATCAGACGCGCATATTTACGTGCACACGTCCAGGGCGTAGTAAACCGGCCTCAACTTTGCGCTTCGCAGAACTCGGTCTTTCTTTTTTATTTCATCTGAGGAATTACCTTAGATTCGAACAAAATGGAGCACTATAAGTAAGTATGTGCTCCCGTTGCATGCATCCCGTTAAGCCGACCGCTTGCCGCTACAGTATGCACCTACTCACGCTCCCGTGATAAATGACCACACCGCCTACCGGGATACGGCACAATTGCAAATGACCATCACACTGCCGGTCAGTTTGCTTGAGATATTTTTTTGAAACATTTCCGATTCTCACTGGCCAGTAATCCAGTCAGAATCGAAAAAATAAAAAAATAAAAAATATGAGGTTTTTGTAACAATTTCTGATTGGCTGGAAAGGCAAATTTCGTAGATCACATCGATTTTTTCTGTAAAGCAGCTCTTAAAAAAAGTAAACTCACAACAAGTAAGTACTTTGTAGGTACTGATATAATATAACTGTGATTCAAAAGAGATCACGCGGATAAGTACTAGACTCTACATTTCGACTCGAATGAAAGAGTAAACTAAGAAGTAAGGTACTATACCTACTGCGTTTTAATTATAAAATAGGGTAACGTATAAGTAGAATAAATTACTCGTATTTATAATACCAAAGCGCCATGTGTAAAATGTAGAGTGAACATTATTAAAAGGAAATTTATTCAAATGTAGCTATAAGGAGGCAGCACAGTACGCAGCGGCCATGTTTATTTATCTGCGGGCATATCGCACATTTAGCCGTTTTTAATGAATTGCGTGACTTTCTCCAGTAGCTCTAAACAGCGCCGTATACAGATCCTAAGATAAGCTTAAGTGCTCGAAAATTCGTCTGCAGTTAGATATTAAAATAATTAAAGTTTCACTGGATACGCGGAGAAGTGCAAGTAAGCGTTAGACCGGGCAACTTGGTCTTGCTTGGCAATAGAATGTGCGATGTACTTAGTTGCTAAAGTCCGATGTTGGTAACACTACATTTCGTAAATACGGAGCGAAATAATTGCAAAAATAACGAAGATTTACAGGGAATGCAATGTGTTAAATAATTTGACTTAGCTGAGATTAGAGCTGAATAAGTGCTTAATGTTCATACTAAAATAAATAATCAGCTGATAGGCATAACAACGCGAACGCTAATTAGGATTCAAGGTAACAATTACAAATTTCGTAGCGCCGTATCGTGGCGTAGCGCTCGTCAAAAAAGTGAACTGAAGTTACGCCGATGTTAAACAAAAGACGCACTATCACAAGATCAAACATCAATTGATACGGATCAGTATCAAAACAATCGCCGCTCGATTAAATCTAGTGTGACATAGAGCTCACCATAGCCATGGTACCTACATGTGGTCCGCGCGGCGGCGTCGCGGGCGCAGCGGCAGTGTGACCGCGGCAGCGCGAGCGCGCGCACCATGCAGCGGCCGCGTCTCTCGGTCGCGATGCGCGACAACTGGCGGCATCTGCAGCGGCTCTACGGGCTGGAGCTAGACTGCGAGGACTGTGCACCCCCCAGACGCGCGCCCAGTCTAGACTCTCTCATTAACTCGTCCGAAGGCGCCTCGAGCGGCGACACCGCTCCCGAGGACTCCGACTCCGGCGCCGACACCCGCGCGGACCCCGAACCGCGGCCCAGGAATGACAGAATAAAGAAATGCCCGCAGAGTTACTCGTCGTCGTCTTCCGGACACATGGAGACGATACACGAAGAGACCACGGAGCCTAAAGTGTCAGTGAAGGAGATTCTGGCGCGGTTCGAGAACCTCACGGACAACCCGGCGCCGGCGCCGCCCGCCAGCCACCCCGCCCAGGTAACCGCGACAGTGCAGTGCGACCATACTCATGTGCGACCAACACTATGAAAAACCCGATAACATCTGCAATTAGAAGCAAAAAACGCACATCATAAAGTTCTATCGGTAATTTCCAAAAACTTGCCTTAGTCCATCGTTCAAGAACGAAATTGATTTTATTTACATTCTTGGAAACTCCAATTTCGGGAATAAAAACTACGTTAATTATTTTACATTCCGAGTTAATATCCGTTTCAAAAAGATTCACCATAGCTCGATTATTTTCAATTATCTATTTGATAGTTGTGGTTTACCTACGTTTCAATCCTTTATTACTGCGTCACTTACTTGTTTTTCAAATAATAGGTAGCTACCTACTTATCGAGATTCTGAAAAGCCACAAAAACAATGTTCAGTCGTATGCAAATATTATTAACAATTAGTGATTTGTCATTACGTTTATGACAATGGGAGCCGCGCGTGCGCAGTAATTATCTCGCATGTTCGTTGAATCTTGCTCTGAATCAATATTGAATGGTAATTTCAAATCGATTATTGTTTTCCAATCGCTTTCCAGTGTGGGATCATTATCCCTTGATGCCAGTGCAATGCCATGTTGTATTACTGTTAAGATATTTGACGAAAGATGATTAACACATGTAATAGAACTTTCTATATTTTGAATAAAATAATTAATGACTTGAATACGTTTAAATGGGAATAGATAGTGCAAATTGTTGTATTCTATATACGAGTGATAATACGAGCAATGTTACAATAATAACTATGTCAGTTTCCAAACTGAACTTCCTTAGAAATTACTTCCGAGAATTTTCTAAGTTAAAACTCCGATTATGTATGGCACAGTTATAAAAAGTATGATTTACGAGAAGAGTTGCGTAAACATGCTAATGCACCGTTAACAGTTAACACATATGTGACATAAGTTATTAATAAGTTATTGATAAGTGATTTGGTAAAACGTCTCTACTATGTATCAAAATTAATTAAGTCATCCGTTTTTACAAAGTTATGTTAGTGCCTAATGTAAATTCGACGTATCCAGATAATTTAGCATTTTATCCAAAAAATTTCAATCTAGTTACTGTTACAAGAGAGCTAGGTCATTTAGATTTTATTGGCCAACTTTAAAACGTACCTTTCTAATGATTTTCAGCTTCTACCTGCTGTGAATCGCTTTCAAGATAGTTAAACCATCGTAAACTAGTTAGTTAATTTTCTATCCCGTGCAAGCTAACAGTAGTTGAAAGTACTCGTAAAGTCTAGAGTTCAAATATTATTCAACGCCTCTAACATAAGGTCAAACTTAATAAATTCCAACACCTCTACTCGTGATAGCTTCCCAAGTACTAAGTTTAGACAAGTTACACATTTTCATTGATATGATTACGTAGAAACAAGGTTACTGTTAAATTTCTATTTTTCATACCACCTGAATTTTTAACAAGACTGTACTTTTACAATATTATAGAATTAAATCTCTCCCTAAAACTAGCTCGATTTAAAATCAAAAACAGTCTCCAATAGACGCATCGGAGCTATCTAAATGCTTAGAAATATCTGAACGTGTACTCGTCTCGCCGTCATCGGACTTCCAAATATTTTCAATTATATTTCAATCCAAATGGTACAAACAGTGGCAGTCGGAACATTGTATGGCCATGCTCTTTTTATTTATTTATTTATTTATTTATTTAGACATGCCAACAGTACATAAACAAAACATTAATATTAACAAAATTACAAGTTACAATCCATGTTCATGCACCAATAACAGGCATGCGACAGCATTTATCATGTTTAGGGACTTACACTACAAGTAAAACTAACTAACATAAAGAAACAGGATTAAGCAAGTGAGTGAGCATCCTGCTTATAACAAAACTAAAATTAGGGAGAAAAGAAAACTAATTTTGAGGCGTGTGTGATGGAGTCAGCATTTTACGCTTAATTGACCGTATTGGATCTAGAAAGATGTCGAATTGGAATTGATTTGCTAGGTCTAGGTCGTTGAATGACTTTTGTATACGGTAAAGTGGAAGGGCCTTTCCCAACTTTGTCCTGGTTCTAGCTGGGCGAAATGTAATTCGTCGACAAGTCCTCGTGCTGGCCTTAGGCACCGTGAAGTTAATTTTCCGTAACAGGTGACTGTCAGAAACTGTCCCATTTACAATTTTTTGTAAAAGTGCTATGTCTAGAAAGGAGCGTCTCTCCAAAAGAGAATTCATTTTAAAGAACTCGAGTCTTTCCTCGTAACTGGCACGTCGATTTATGCCACTACCTTGGGCCTTAAACACTAAAAACCTGGTGAACGAGCGCTGCACTCTCTCCAACCGATCTATGTGCACTTGATACAAAGGACTCCAAACCTGACTGCAGTACTCCAGACGCGAGCGAACCAGTGAATTAAAGAGAGTCTGAAATGTTTCGATTTGCCTGAAATTACGGCCCATACGCTTTATAAAGCCTAACATTTTGTTACTCTCTCGAATCACAGAATCAAAATGTCCTGTAAAATTAAGCTTGGAGTCCAGGTGAACTCCGAGATCTTTCACACTGCTGACTTCACGAAGAACAGCGTCATCCAGGTAGTATTCAGAGACGAGAGGTAGCCTTTTTCGCGTAAAAGTAATGTGGAGACATTTTTCGGCATTGAGGCTCATGTTGTTAGCGAGGCACCAGGATTTTACGGCGTTAAGATCTTCCTGAAGGAGTGAAGCATCGGATATTGAAGTAATAGTTTTGTACAATTTTAAATCATCGGCATATAGTAGACATTTACTATGTTTTATGGACTCTACCAAATCATTGATGAACATTATAAACAGCAGAGGACCGAGATGTGATCCCTGCGGAACACCGGACGTAGCCAGATAAGGATCAGAAAAGTATCCGTCCTTTACCACCCGCGATCGTCTGTCTGATAAGTATGATTTAATCCAACTCCACAATTCACCCGTCACATCAAACTGACCATGAAGTTTAAGAAGAAGTATTTTATGGTCAACCTTGTCAAATGCGCTGCTGAAATCTGTGTAGATAGCATCCGTTTGACCACCACCATCAATCGACTCGCCAACATCATTAACAAAGTGTACCAGATTTGTTACAGTAGATTTGGAGGCTACAAAACCATGCTGTAAGGGGGAGATATGATTTTTAACATGCCATGCGAGACTTTTACAGATGATACATTCAAAAATTTTGGAAAATATGGACAAAAGCGATATTGGCCTATAGTTTGATATAAGTGTCTTGTCGCCTTTTTTATATATTGGTACAACGAGTGATTCCTTCCAACAAGCAGGAAATGATGATGAACGCAATGATTCATTAAAAATAATCGTTAAAGGAGTAGATATATATTTACTACACTTCTTAATAAACAGAGGTGGAATACCATCTGGGCCCGGCCCCTTGCTGACATCCAGGGACTTAAGAGCTTTCGCAATTTCGGATTCGCTGACAATAAGCGAGGAGAGAGCCATGTTTGCTTTCATACCAGAGTTCGTACGGTTGGGTGTTGCTGGGTAACCTGGAGCCTGATTCTGTTTTAGGAAAGTAGAAGAAAAGTGCGATGCAAATAAATTACAGATGTCCTCGTCATTATCAGCAGTTATATTTCTAAGGGTCATCCTTGAGGGAATAGAAGCATTTCCACTATTACCTTTCCTTGAGTCTTTAACAAATGACCAGAACTTCTTAGGATTGTTTTGTAAGTTGTCTTCGACTGACGACATATAAGACCTGTAATCATTTTTAATTTTAATTTTAACTCTACTACGTAATAGTTCAAACTCTATAAGGTCAAGTGGATTTTTTGTTTTCTTGTGCTTTTTACGAGTTTTATCTTTTTGTCTCAACAATTTAATGAGCGCGGGGCTATACCATGATGGATACAGGTGATTACGACGCTTAGATTTAGGAACAGTCGCCTCTATAACCGTTCTCAAGGCATCGTAAAATGCTGAAACCATACCATCCACCGTACTACATGAATACAATTTCGAACTCCAATCAATGCCACACAGTTTTTGATTAACAACAGTATAATCGGCCTTCCTATAATTAAGAGTGCCAAACTGTTTCGATGTTATTTTATTTTCTTTGGGACGGCTATCATTACAAACTTCAATTTCTAGAGCTGGATGGTGAACATCCAATTTACACAGAGCATCATGGGATTGACAGATGCTCGGACCTACAAAATTGCACAAAACTAGGTCAAGGATTCTGGAGTTACTATTAAGCACAGGATTTAACTGGAACATACCGTTAAGCGACATAAAATCAAACAGAGCATGTGCTGCAGACGAATTACATTGAGAGGGATTCAGAAAACATCCACTATCATCGCGCATCCATTTAATAGCACTCAAATTAAAGTCACCAACAATCATTACTTTATCGTCACAGGTAGCCAATCTATCACTCAGTCCATCAAAAAATTGGTCGTAATTGGAAGGGGTTGAGTTGGGTGGTATGTAAGTAGTGCCAATCTTAAAGCTGAATTTCGTGTTCATATCGTGCACCGCTACCCAGACGTCCTCGCCTTCACCCTCCCAGCTCGTCAGTCTCGTTGAAGACAAATGCCTCGAGACAGCTATGAGGCAGCCACCCCCGTCCTTCTTGCCGGAAAACCTAGACTGTCTGTCACAGCGGTAGATGCAGTATCTAGGATCCAGCAACTCCGCATCCGTAATTCCATCGTGCAGCCATGTCTCAGTTGCAACAATTATATCATAATTTGAAGTAAGAGAGGCCAGTCGCAATTCACATAGTTTAGTACGAAGTCCTCTCACATTCTGGTAATCTCTTCTATTATGCGGTCACTTGCAACCAGTGCAACGGATCACAACCCGGCAACAGTCGAATCACGAAGTTTGACGAAGGGACATTAAGAAAATAGACGCACTTTTCAGCGTGTAGCTAGCTCCAATGTATTATCTGATGACGACTGCACACAGCGGGGTATGTAGTCTTCTAAGCGCACATGATATAGGTTCTGCCGTCAGCTGCGGTCGGTGACACACTTTCCTACCTTCATTATAATGTTTATGTTACGAACAAACTAATTAATTATGATACAAACTCTAGGAAGTAGGTTCCGGCATCTAAACATTGAATACATTACTTTTTAACCGAAAACCTCCGCAATAGGTATGCTTTTTCGGCCGAGCAGCTTTTATGTAAGAAACCTATGCGAGGGTAATGGTGTCAGCAAATTGAAACGGAAAATATGTTAATTTATTTTTTAGCTTATGCCCACGGCTTTGTGCTTGGGAAATGTTCCCTATCCCGTGGGGATTTCGAAAAACCTCTGCTTAGTGCTCGCCCACATGATGAAAAGATGAAAGATGTGCAAATATGTCAAGCACCTTCATTTTCAGATACCTATGTAGGTATCTACTCGTATATCGGAAAGCAGGTGGTACTCAATAATACCAAAACACGCACTAAAGCGCTTTTAATAGACTTGTGTTCAGTATAGGTATATATATTATAACACCCTTAAAATTACCTTTACTTCCAATGTAATCGAATCTTGCATCTCAGTATTTACCAACTTCCAACGTCTGATTAAATACAAACTTGGTACAGTACATGTAATAGAGTTTCCATTAAAAGGTAATAAATCAAATGCCGTCAACAAAAAGGGTGAATTGATTGGCTTAAAGTATGTTATGGCACTGCGTCTCAAATTTTATTTTAGCGACAACATTAAGTATTTACACACCATAATTTAGTCAAATAAAAGTCATTGAAATTGAAAACAGAGCTTGCCCAATTGCCCTCTTAGAATGTGGTAGTTTTACCACAATAATAACATCAAGCCCTTCAACGATGGTCAAAAAACCATAATAATTCCGGTGATTCTTAACCACATCCAATTCGACACGCGAAACGTAACTCGGAACAAAAGTTGCTATTTAAATGTCATTGGAATACAAACTATTTACGTAATACCACTGTGATTATGATTACTTATAACTTTTAATGCCAGACACTTGCGCTTGTCACCATTTTACTTGAACTCCGAACGGACGCGTTTGGTTGCTAGTCGCATGTCTAGCGACTGTGCTTGTACTTGTGTCATTTGGTGTTGAACGCACGCAACGCAAGTGGCATCTAGGGGCGTGACCCTTCACTAGTCAAGGCAAACGCGTTTATTAAAATTTAACAACAAACACTAAACTCTATTGTAATAATAAAACGCTTTTATATGTAGTGTTCAACTATCTCTCTACCGTACTAAGCTAATGATAATGATGTATTTACGCCGACAGCTTTTTCGTCCCTGTAGCCAAAACCAGTACCTATGTAAATAGATCAATAGAACTCATATGACCGAATATTCGGGAATAGATATTGGGCCAGCTATTGCCCGTAATTAGTTTGGATCCCGCGGAATCTTCGGATTTTCCGGGATAAAATTTATTCTATCTTAATCAGGGATAGTTAGGCTTTCTATTTGTGAAAGAACTTTTGAATCGGTTGAGTAGTTACAAAGAGTACCTAGCCTAGCTATACCACGGTATACCTGAGTTAGCTATTCTGCTACTCGCTTTCCTTACCTCGGTTACCTTGACTCTGCGCTGCTTTGATCCACCAGCTTTCGGTCTAGGCAATTGCGCACCAGAAAGCTGCAAGTCATTTACGGCAATTAATAATGATACATTGATCATTTATTTCACTCATTTAAGACTACACGTAAACATAGACACAGACAAAAAACTGCTGTTATAGTATTGAGTTTATTGGGTTTGTCCACAAAATACATTCATTAAAAAAAACCTGTGAAACCAATAAGCAGACGTTTCACTCTAATTATATTAAAATAATTACGTATTGCAACAGCCCCGGTCACGACAAAACGTCGAAGTAATTGATTAATTATCAGATAAAAACATAAATCTTGTCCTACTTCTAAGTCATATCATGAAAGTCAGTATTTATGTTTGCCCGTATTTGTACTAGTGCACTCCTAATCTGTCTAGTGATTTGAGGTTGCATACATATAATACTATCGCTTAGCGGTATAGAAGGCAGCAGAGCACCTCATTTCCGCTGGGTATATAGTAGAGTGTGGTTTGATTCAAGTAAAAGATTTCATTTCTATCTATAGGGGTCGGAAATGTGGCCACAGCAAGTGTAGTAAGTATTCAGTGTTATTGCTCTAGGTCAGGGGTGGCCAACCGATCGCGGCTATTGATTCAGTCAATCGTCGCATGACAGAAAAGTAAATGATTATCTACACTTCTACACTAGTATTATAAAGAGGAAAGATTTGTTTGTTTATTTATTTATTTAATAATCTCATTGCATTTGAATAGGCTCCGAAACTACTCGACCGATTTTAAAAATTATTTCACCATTAGAATCGTACATTATCCCTGATGAACATAGGCTATATTTAATTCGGCGCGGACGAAGACGTGGGCAACAGCTGCTCCAGAAGAACGATTGAAAAAATAGCGATTTCTATGTATTGAGTCTGATGGAAGTGATCACCCTTGCTATTTGGGTTTTGGAAATATGTGGCTTACTTTTGTTCATCTTGTACACTTAATACGCAGTCTAGCTTGTTACTTATTGGCTACAGCTCGTCAACAATCGTGTAAGAAATGTCGATACGACACGAGCGAAGAGTAAAACCGTCACGATGAGTGCCCAAGCGAAAGTTGATCGTGTGAGCTATACTCGTAAGCGCTGAGCCATACGTGACATAATCGACCGCGCGGCCCACAGTTGGGCATTATGGGTTTTTATATACTAACATTTGGCTCAAACTGCTGGACCTAGAAAGTCGAAATTTTGCATAGTAAGCTCCCTTTGATGTGGACAAGGAATAAAATGCGATTTAGCAAAATATCCCACGGGATACTGATAAATACGGATAAAGCCATGGTTTTGCCAAGGCAAACAATAGGTATATAGCAATAAAACCGTGATGGTCTTAGCGTAGAATGTAGAGGTTGTCAATTTTTATGGTGGAAAATGAAAAAGGATAACCACGGTTCACCACAAAGTCCTAATAACTCGGGAGAGTCAAGTATTTTGTTTCTAGAACTAAACTAAATACAAGTAGGCCACGTACTACATAGTTAACGCTATAAACACTGGAATGCGAACTAGTAAATAAAATGACCATTACTACTTACTCTACGTCTATTGTCAAGTTTGAATGAAATATCTTTTTTATGTCGGTCTTAACCGAACTATTTTCTCTTACTCTACTATAGTTAAATCGAAATTGAAAGTTCCTGGCCAGCCATTTATGTGACTGGCCAAAAATATAACCCTTAATCGACGATTAGAGAAATAATAATTAATTGTTATTAAATAAACCCTATCTATTTCTATGTACCCTTCTAGAACACGCGTTATTTTACATTTGCTTTATTTTTACGTAACAAAGTTGTGTCATTACAAACCATGCATCATAGTGTTCCAAATCGATTAAAATGCCACATATTAATTCGATCCACGCCAGCGTTGTGACAATGCGCAGACGGCGAGGCCGCGCGACAATCGCGGGAACCGGCCCGTGGTTCCGTTTCCGAGCAGACTGTGAAGCGAATCCTTATGTTTACTCGGGGGTGGATGAATTAAAAAAAATAACCGGTCAAGTGCGAGTCGGACTCGCGCACCGAGGGTTCCGTATCATTATCTATAAATATCTAAAACCAGTGTAAGCAGAGCCCTGTTCCAAAGCAAAATGTACGCAGTGTGGGGTTACTTTATATTGGTCACTGCTATATACAGACATACATACACATTTACGGTTTTCGCAATTATTCTTTAATCTGTGCTATAAGACCTACCTTCATACCAAATTTCAAGATTCTGCGTTCACGGGAACTACCTTGTAGGTTTTGATTCCCTTGAGAGTTGAAAATTTGCGGAAATTTGCGGCATAAACGGCTGTATCTTTTGATTGCGTTGGCTTAGAAGTTTGATTTTTTCACAGCTTCAAGGGACAGTAGACCTGAGTAATTGATATAAATTTCAGCTTCATACCTCCACGCGTTACTGAGAAAAAGGGTCTTGACAAAATATCTAAAACCAGTGTAAGCAGAGCCCTGTTCCAAAGCAAAATGTACGCAGTGTGGGGTTACTTTATATTGGTCACTGCTATATACAGACATACATACACATTTACGGTTTTCGCAATTATTCTTTAATCTGTGCTATAAGACCTACCTTCATACCAAATTTCAAGATTCTGCGTTCACGGGAACTACCTTGTAGGTTTTGATTCCCTTGAGAGTTGAAAATTTGCGGAAATTTGCGGCATAAACGGCTGTATCTTTTGATTACGTTGGCTTAGAAGTTTGATTTTTTCACAGCTTCAAGGGACAGTAGACCTGAGTTACGCGTTACTGAGAAAAAGGGTCGTGACAGACGGACGGACGGACAGACGGACAACAAAGTGATCCTATAAGGGTTCCGTTTTTTCCTTTTGAGGTACGGAACCCTAAAAACGGTCATTTCGGAATCCGTCAACGGTCGTCGTATATGATTACCATGGCAGGTGCGTGTCAAAAAGGGTGGTAAATTTCGAATGATAGTGGAGGCAAAATACGTGAAATTTCCCTTAAGTCAGGAAATAATTCTAAGAACTGATAAAAACAATTGTTTTTGATTTGTATGGGTTAGAAATGGAATTTAATACATCACTTGATATATTCACCCCCCCCGGAAAGGGGTGGAATTGGTTGAAAATGGTGTAATAGTAATAACTAAGAAGAAAAAATAGGTGTAGTCTGTGCAATTTGCCATACGTTTTATTACATCTTAATCTATATTTGCACCCGTTATTTAGCTCAATTCAAGCTACGGAACATACAAAAAAAAAATCATATAACTAAAAATATACTTTTTGGCATTGCGGCCCCGGGAAAAATACAGAACGCGGTGCAAATTGAGGAAATGATGAGAATATATATCAAAACACAATACCAAATTTGCACCAGGGTGCGACACCCGGAAAGTAGTTTTCTATGTTTTACTGTCTTTGTACTTCGGGGGAAATTTTGGAATTAATAAAAATCGTCACAATCGTCTTAACTTCGTTTGATTTACATTCGCACCCCATAAAAAATTGACATTTCTACACGGAACATGCGGTTCTGTAATACTACCCGCTACCTAGCGTTCGCTGCTATTCCTTGCGTTTAGATAGAACTATGTTTACCAAACTTCCGGTTAAAATTTTCTTTTTTTTATTGAGTGCGAATGTAGTATCTTTTAAATATGTGTTATTTATAAATTTTCACGACTATCTTAATTTCCCCCGAAGTACAATCTACAAAAGAGTGAAAAAAAACATGTTCCATACTTTGCACGGGGGTGCAAAGTTACCTGGGTGTTTATAATACTTTGAAAAGCTTAATCTAAGTTTGCACCAACCGTCTGAATTATCCTCGAGCCGCAATCAGAAAAAAATATTTTACCAAGATTCTATACATCGTACACCTTTTTAATTAACATACATTATGTACCAAAGGGGACCCTTCACGTGGCTAAACTTGCGCCTAATACCTTTTATCATACTCCAAAATAACGGCATTTGAAGTTTATACCTAATATTTTAAAGTGTTCCGTACATGATAGAAAGGTGCAAACCGAAGGAAACCATCTAGTCGTGCCCTCTGACGATTCCACAAAAAAACACGACTACACGAATTACTTCCATACTTTTCGGTAATTCGACTATACTATGAGTGGACATTATTATTATGCGGGCCAAGAACTTATTTTATGAATGAAAAAAAAATATTTTGCGTCTACTCTCTTACTTATTCCACATTTTTTACGCATTACGTCAAAAGATTAAGAGATAAAATTGTAAATGATTTCAATATATTAACCTGGTATTTTATACACATAATAAGTTGTAACTATTTTACATGCTTTACGAGTGGGACGGAAGCGATGAAATTTTATTTATGACACAGTCACACACTCGATTCTTCGCTTCTCCGAGTTCCCAGAGCTGATTCCGTTTTACGATCTATTTTATTGTTAGCTCATTGTTATTATTATTAAAATGATTACTTTAACAATTCAGAAACATACTTACTGTTGCAACATGATATAATAACGGAGACAATGCATTTCATAAATATTTCTCTCCTCTTAAAGTGCCAAAGGCACGCATCTTCAAAACAGATTTACAGATTAATTACACTGTTATTAGTGCAAATATTTACTACTAGTAGATATAAAAGAAAAACATTGATAATTTTGATGTTTTAAAATCATTTAACAACTGTTACATAGTCATAAAAATATTGACTACCCATTATTGCATAATTGCTAGTCATAAATTTATATAAATAGTTTTATAGACAGACAATTTAAGATTGCTTACTTTTACCTAAAATAAAATACCTACTTATTCAACTCTTTACCGGCAACAATATTCATGATTAGGCGCGAGAGTGCGACCAATTGATGTGCACATTCTGATATTATTAGCTTTCTATTGCAATTTAGGAAATTTAAGTGCGATTTCGTGTTTTCATTTATTATTATTCAACAGAATTTTCCTTTGTAGGACGCCCATCGACCATTTATTGCTCCAGATTAGTGTCACCAAATTTCTGATAGTCGCTTCGAGAGCTGTTTTCAGCGCAGTCGCGCGTGGACCACTGATGTGAAACGATGTCTCAAAATATTTAAAAATAATATATAGAATTGTAGGCAATGTTGTACCTAGAGCAGGTATAGATTATCAAGGAGGAGGCCTGATTTCATTCGCTGTCGATACGATACCTATAGGTACTGATGCTCAACTCTTGTATCCAGGCAAAACAGCCAAAGGAATAACATATTAATTCTATGCGAGCGATAAAGTTAGTTCCAGAAGCGTAAATATGTTTGTGCTAGTTTATGTATTTTTAACCATGTAGTAGATCGAGTTATTAAGTAATTTTGGTCTGCGAGAGCGGTCTCGGTTAGATCTATTAACGATGTAGTATTCAATCAAAACATCAATTTGCGGTTTATTTTGCAATAGCATGCGTTATTTTATTTTATCGTCAAAGCTTTAGCAATAATTTGTTTGCTTCTTAAATATAAATACAATATACACTAACGAGTTGTGTGAAACTCTCGATATAAAATACCTCTACTTTTACCCTATGTAGTTTACGTTTTAATCAATCAAAACTTTTTCTATACACATTCGTAAGTTAGGGCCTGGTAAGTTAATGTGACTAAGGCTTTCATTATGAGGAAGCTGGTGATTTCAGTCGTGTGTTTGCTTAACATCGTCTTTCTTAACGGTATAAACTATATCCTTAAGTCATTGAAAGCTTAAAAGAAGCCATAAGCCTCAAAGCCACCCATGTCTTATCCATCTCCGGTCATCCGTTGTAGGCCTATATCTAACGTTAGATCAAGATATAACCTTCAGTGAAGATGACAACACGATCATTCCGCTATGTCGATTAAGACCAAAACGGTGATCGATTACTCCGCGCGAAACGATTCGTGTCAATTATTTGCACAGTTAGCAGTTGCATTACTTGCAGCGATGCAGATGCACGATGGCGGTTCGCGTTGCATAATTACATGTTGCAATTGCAGTTTACGACTTGATTTTTTATTTCATTATTACTATTAATCGTTATATTTATTCGAAAGTGTTTCGTCATTTTTACTGTGTTGTAATCGTTGACAAAGTTGTATCATGAAATTTTATGAACACTAATTTATTTATTTATTCGTAACAGATTCGCGTAGTTTCCAGGTTTAGAGAAATTGTTGCGATACGCGAATTATCAAAGTAGATTTATCTATATTTAAAACGAACAAAATATCTAGTAGCTCTGTCGTTAACCTCATTAATACTGACATGAGACCTGTCTTCAGAAGGGGCAAAGTGACGTTGAAGTAAGTGTGACAAATGCTGTCGCTGGTGATTTAACCAATTTATGAATTAGAAATTTTACTTCATAATCATAATCATATGTGTAATAGCTCTGTCTCTACGTCAGAATCTTCTATGACGAAGCATGCGCTACAAATAAGTACTTTGCGTTGTAAATGGCCTTGTTATTTACTTCGTCTTATTGAAGATTATTGTTAGGATTGGTGAGGCGTAAAGAAACAAGACAATGGATGATATTTATTATGTTTATTTTTAACACTAACGTGATTGACTGCGTCAATATAAAAAATAACCATGATTAATTATAAAAAACAAAAGTTTTCGTCAAAAATGATTCCCAAATACGAATATTTAATAAAGTAATACAACACTGTACCTATACCTAGTTAAATCACCAACTGGAACGTGCTACGGATTCTATATTTACAAAATAACGATATCTGTTGTCAATTCCGATTCGTCATGTTTCGCAAACGGCAAACATTGTCGAAACGCCCGAATAATCACCCCTCACGCTATTTCCAACCAAACACCTCGCTTCGCTCAACCAATCACCCTATGTCTTAATACCATACAATGATTCTTTGTTGAAGATCATATAATTAACAATACAGAAAACAAGTAACTTCACGCAGTAAATTATAAGGTCTTATCGCCTCAGAATAGTCTCTGGCAACCTTTATAACAGTTTCATATTTTTGGTATAATATTGTTCATAATTCTTTCCTCTTTTACTTTTTACTTTACATCGTTGATTGTCTTTCTTCTTGCGTATGTCGTTCTGTTAGTTAATATTTAAACTATCATATTACAAGTCCATTCTTTGCACCCATTCTCAATAAACAGCAGAAGCCATCTTCATGCTAATCTCTTCATACTTTGTCTTCATTATTATCGATCTTAATCGTTATTTCAAAAATCTTCTCTGCGGTATCCCTCCACCGTCGCGCTTACTCAAGCACCTCATATCTTTATCCTCAGTATTAGTACGGCTGCCTCAAAACGGCTGCGTCACCGGCGGCGCAGGCGCACTGGTCCGTGCTTCCGTCCGCTAACGACCCGAGTCTGTCCTTACATTCAGCACTAACGTCGAAACCTATTCGTGTGCACTGTGGAACGCGGATATTAAATTCTTTGTTACATTTGAGCCCCGAGCGAAATCAATTTTGGCAATAGCGTTTTATACAAATGCAAATTGACTGCTTTGAGTTCTCTTTAGATTCCACATAATAGATGGTCATCCCTAAAAAACCCTCATTATAAGCTAGGCCGGAGTAAGGTAAACAGACAGAGTAGGTACTGTGTCAAATACTTTAGACCAGCGGTTCTTAACCTCGGGTCGCGACCCAAATTTGGGTCGCGGGCGGTTTTGGGATGGGTCGCGGGTACGGTTCCACACTCTCCTGGAATCTCCCGGCTCCTCAGCTCAGCAAACAAGGGGCTTTTTGTTAGTCCTATTATTAAAAAAAATTGGGTCGCGGACTTCAAAAATATTTATAATTTGGGTCGCCAGCCAAAAAGGTTAAGAACCGCTGCTTTAGACATCAATTTGATACAATGTCAACAATATTGATGCATTGTTTAGCAGTGACCCTATCCTGTTTGCTTAGTATGTTCTGAAAAACAATTTCGGTTTCTATAGTTGATCGAAGTAGGTACTTTTATGAATTAAAACCGGTTCCTATGCTTTTTCCCAACCACATTACTTCCGTGTTGAATAGCAAGATAGATTGTTTGGTTTTATATTCCGTAGTTATAGACCACCGCAAAGTAATAATTCAATCCAGATGTCTTTCTAAGTAGTCGCCCTTGTTCAAAGATCGTTGCATACTTACTAGAACTCTTTACGGTTTCGATCAGGACTCCCAAATTAAAAACATGTATATTTTGTCTTGTTTATCAATGCACCTGCCCTTTAGAATTACATACAATAGAGCTAGTATGGTAATTGTCAATTTTAACTAAACTAATTGCCATAGGTCGGAACGAGAGCGTAACCGAACGCTCTCTCGCTTTCTACCGGCAACAGCGTCACTCTGCTTAATAAACACTAACTGGATTAAAGTGATATGAGTATGGTACTGATGGAAGCATGTGGAGAGGCACTAGAGCGGACAACACATTTCAACGACCGCTTTTTGCGGCTGAAAGGCTCTATACCCATGGCCGAGCGAATAAATAAAAAAAAAAAGAATTTTACCAATTTCTTCGGATGGAATTTTGCACGCAAGGCTGTCAGATTGCTGTGCCATCCTTGTATGTTTTTTTGTCGTGTAAATAGGTAATATAGGTACTTAATCAACAAAAAGGTTGTGATGAAAAATCAACGTTTAAATAAGGCAACATCGCAAACGCGGTATCATCCCAGGTAACTCCGGACGGATATGGTGAATTACATTGAATTATAGTAATTTAGAGGCTACGCGTCAGTCCTAAGCGCAAAATAAGTAGGAGCATCAAGAAGGTGTTCAACTCGTATCAAATTCTGATGAGTAAAATTCTCTGATTCCTTTTTGATTTTCCCACCACCTCTGCCGGTTCTTTTAAAACTGATATCGACGTGGACGTTAGGTTAGGAATGTTAATTCAAAGTTAAAACGCTTTTGATTTCTAATAACAACAAAAGTGTCCGTACATTCTTAGTGCTCTATTACCTATGCGTTTATTTTGAAAAGTTCATGAATTTTGGGTTTCTAACAAAACCTAATCAGAAAAATAGACTCGTGACTTGTCTACCTAACACTGAAACTTACTTAGATGATGTAATAAGTAGAGTATAGATACAAATTTTTATTTATTTGCAGTCGTGACAGGGAGCTCGTGCGAACGTATTTCACGCGCTTTTTGTCTGATCCAAGAGATATGGCACAGTGAAAGTGCTATCATTTCGACAATGTAGCAGATGTTTTGTGAATAAACATATAGTAATACGTGTGGTTATTTATGGAGTACGCTGACGTGGCGAGATACGTGATAGATTAGGCGAAGCAGAGAAACTTTAAAGTTTATGTAATACTGGCCTATGATTTTATTGGGTCAACAATATTTATCATAGCATAACATAAATATCTAATTTCACCATAATGCGGTAGCTACAGATCCGGACTGCCCTTTAAATGAGTTTCAACTGGTATATTTACCTGCTTAAAGACAGTTAATTCATATTTTATAAAGATTGATCAGGGAAAAATCCGTGGTTGTACGGAAGGAAAGCTGGATCTCAACGTGATTAATAACTTATGTCCTTATTAGACTGCTCGGATATCCGATCTCTAAGTTGACATAATTATGATCGAACAACCTGATCTAGAGTTTATCGCCATCTAGCGACATCGGCGTGCAACGTGTAGTCATTGGATGACGCGCGATGTGCACACGCAGTCTGTTGTGTGACTTAATTGTTCGGAGACGACAAGTGGCGCCTCTGCTGCTCATTTATTTAGTTAGTTTAAGTTTTAAGCGTTTATTTCATTATCTTCTTTAATTTCTTCTTAAGACAGTTTATTAAAAAGGTACTTATCTATAACTTCATTATCAGGCTAGGACTAGGCAGATTGGACCCCAATATTCTAGCGATTTTATGGAGTACCAATCTCTATCCCACTGGCCAAGTTAGTAAAAAAGCTATGAACTGAGTGGCAAAGTGAAACAGCTTTTTGTGCCTATCTGGACTAGATCATAACATGGCTGCTAAGTATTTTTATGTTTAGTTTAACGTGCGAATGTTTACCTACTAAGATTTATAAATCTAGGTCAAGTAACCGCGTCGCAACTCGACAGATTTCAAAAGGCATTTACGCTGAATATACTTGACAGGTTTCAGCGTAGTTTTTGCCGCAGCAGGTTTATCGTGGACATGCGTAAACATGCTAATAATGATAATAGAACGGAGGCTGCTGTCTCGAAATGTTTTATTCTTTATATTATCACTATATACGCTTACCACCACATAAATTGATGGGGCGACCTATGCGTCTAATACAGTGTTTCTTAAACTTATGCGGTCACGGACCACTTTCAGAATTTCAAATAGGCTATGGACCCCTGACGAAGCTTATCATAAAAAAAGGCTTTAAGTAATTATATTAAGGCTTAATTGCGTTGCTGCGGACTCCTAGCACACATGTCACGGACACCTTAATAAACCCTAGCATGTTGCCTTATCGTAAGTCAGTTTTTGGATCCACGCCTGCCCACCAACTTTGTAGTGAACGTAGCCACTCAACCAACCAGTCTACACATACTATTCAACCTCTAACAACCGTTACTAATGGCACCCTATGCCTTCATCCACAGGTCATCAGCTGAATTCACTTTCATTCATTTTCCTAACTTTCCCGGCCACCAGGTAGAAACGCTCATTAGTCGCTTCAGTGAGGTGCCGTTGCATATTACGACATCATTAACTATGGGAAGTATTGAAAGGAGTTGTTGTATTGACTTACGGTTGTAGATTACATATAGTATATTTGGACTTTCCAAAAGCAAACTATACTACTCAAAAGAAATAAGTGCCTGTTGACTAGATGACTGATATTGAAGATGCTTTAGAGAAAGACCTAATCAACTCATAAAATAAATGTAATTCATGTTCTTCATGCAGAATTGGCACATTGACAATGGAAAATAGAAAAGTAAAAAAGAAATGACAAGTCATTCAAAATTTGAAGGTTTCGCGCCAGCCGGTATGGTCCTACGTCCGGCGCTTCATGTAGATTGTAACAGTGCCAACAGAGTTTTGATCCGTAAAATGAGTTTAAATGTGTTTGTCTCCTATTGATGAATTCAGGTAAACAAAACTATTTTGCTATTTAGTAGTAAGTATCTTCGTAATTTCTTTCTTTAGTCATATCAATCAAATCAAATAAGCTAACATCCCTCCCACTGCTGTGTGAAAACCTTTGCTCGGACCTGTGCTAGTTACATCCATGACTTTCCAGTAATATTTATATTCTATTAAATGAAGACCTTTGACCCAATTCACCACTCTGTAGAGCCTTCAACCGTCTATGTTAGTTCTTTAGTTGTCCAAATCGTGACCGCGATCTGCCACTGTGTCAGCAGGAACGAGGTGTTAATGCATACCGCTTATATGCATGTAACGGGCCGTCGTCCTTAAACGACGACAACTGTAAAAGTTAACTCTTTTACTATACTAGTTATGGAGTGAATAAGATATTTACCCCTTCAGTCATTAAACCGAAATAATACCTAATCAAAGTACGAAACAATGCCTTGGGATTATGGTGATTGGTATTCCGACTTGAATCCATTTTTTATTTTTTCTATTAGCCTATTATAGGATCCTAATCCTGTCAAAGGCCGTAACATCGCCTTACTAAAATACCCACTTACCCTGCGTTTTCGTTTTCATCTTGCACTTCCGTTACCAGTTCAGCTACTGGCTAACAACTATTTAGTAGCAACAGCAACTGGTTCAACTAGACCAGCGACAAGTCGAGTTCACTAACACGGACGCGGTCAGTGAGAGTGGCTGTTCTAGGAAGACTCGACCGTTTCAGGAAGCCGCACCTTAACACACTTACCACACACTGTCCAAAAGACGCAAGGACAAAAGGTACCCTATGACTAGACTATGATATCTGTCCACCTGTCTATTAGTTACAGTCACGGGGCTTTATTGTTAAAACTTTAAATTGATTAAACGTGATAAATTAGTGTGAAAATAATTAAATCAAAGTTTTTTTTCGGTCACTTTACTCGATTTCAATTATGGCAATTGTAAGGTGCTAGGTAGGTATAGAACACTTTGCGTGCGAGTCTAGCTCCCACATGGCAGGGGTTATTTATTTCTTGAGATCACTACTTTATAGTGTCGACTCTATACACCTACACCTACAAGCGACATTAGAACTGCAGCTGTAGAGATTGTGTCAATTCTTCTCAAGTATATTGTCAATTCTATAGACACTAACATACCTTCTTATTATCTTTTCGAGGGATATTCTTCAAATCAGTAAATAATTTGATCAATATTTTATCTATATTGATCAATACTTTATCTATGTGGTTTTTTTTCTATGGCCGTTAACAAGTATTTAATAGACCATTGTTTTTCTTATGACTATGCTGATCTCAATTAAAATCATTAACGATTCCCTTCCTTCATTATCTTTATTTTAATTCAGCACCAGTTTTAGAGTACTATAATACTATTCAAAATCGGTATTAAGTTTCAGGACTAAAACGCATTTATAAATCAGGCATAATAAATAACAGTTTTAAGTTTTATTTATGCATCGTCTCCACATTTGATGATCGCGCTAGCATTAATATTCTTCATGGGCACGAATAGAACCTTGGTACAATATGCATTATTTAGCTACCGCTATGATTTTTTCCCACATCAGGACAATCATAAACCGTAACCACAATACGTCGTTATTGTACTGTCGGAGTTTTGGCAATAAATTATTTACAAACAACAAATGACAGTCGCGGTGTTGTGTTCATTCCGATTGAGTTATGCAAATCATAAACACATTCTAGTTACCGGTCATTCGAGCCGATGAACCGTAACCAAATAAAAACAAAAGTGGGTTGCGGTTACGACTACCGAAACCGATAACAGCTTAAAAGTCGAAAGATTAAAACCAGTTAGATAGGTACCTGATCCTGACACATCTCTTTCGCTTCATCCACATTCATCAATCTCTTCATACACGCTCGTCGGTTTCGGGTACACTCTTGACCTGACTTTTTTCCAAAACGTCCCCAATTGGGATTGTCTATTTTTTTACAATGTATAGTAAATCGAAAACCATTTCGAGATAAATGCTTTTTAAATCGTTTCCTGTATTTACTTTATTTTATTTTGCTATAATGAATTTATTACATGAAAAATAAGCAATGACCTTCATTTGACATTCCCAGACATGGCGTAGACGGTCCAAAATGTACTTTATTTGCAAAGGTTACAAATTCTATGCTATTTACGCGTGTATTATGCTACGGAGTTCAATTTGGACCCGCAATCTGACATTTCATTCATCTTATGACAGATGACAAACAAATGGGCAATCTTGTTACTGTCATTCTTGTTTTTTCCACCGTTTACTTTCATATTGTTGTATTATAGTTTAGATTTAGAAGCACTTTCGGTAGATAATTAGGCAAGAGTGTAACCACACAGCGATGTGCTTTGCTCACATGAAAGATTTTACGCTAAATATTTTAATGGAGCGAAAATATTACGTTTTTCGGTTTACTTTCGCCTACTGAGTTTACTGTCTTATTTCCGGGTCCTGTTTTGTCTCGATCATACCTGGTATGTGTTTATGGACCTTACTGCTTCGCGCAGAATGTTATGGTATGTATAACGATTGTGAAAATATAAAATTCATAGGAGAAGATCGCGTAAATCTTCCTGTGTTATTGTTGAATCATGTTGACATTGATACTAATGACAGTTTGCCAACTTCACCACAGATAGAAAAGACGTTGATGGCGGAGGTTCACATACGTTTTATGATCAATTTATCCAATAAGCAGATGTGTGACACCGGCAATGGAAACTCTGACGTCATCAACCAAAATACTTTCAATAATTAATAGTGAAAAAAATACCGAGTTATATGAGAAAATATTGAAATTGGTTTCTTATAATTGACTATTCTGCACAAAAAAAATATAAAAAGGATAGGTATTTTTTTTTAGACAATCCCAATTGGGCCGCGGAACGACCGTCTAGGCCTTCCCCTTCCAACGCGCCCACTCACACTCCCCATATCAATCTTGTTATTTAACTCAAGGTATTATGACCGTTTTTGACATATATACAGAGGAATAACGCGAAACTGCGCCTCTTTATTACCCTGTGTTACTTTGAAATTAATTCTGTTTATTTTACATTGACGACTATCCGGCTTTAATTTACACTACGGCTTTCATTAAATACCTAAGCATAGCACAATGAGCGTCTCAAATCGACAAAAAGTTCAGTCTAGGAATTCAATTATCAAAGAAATTTCCGATGAATCGGAGCAAGCATCGAGATTGCATCAATATTTATAAAGATGGCGGCGGCGGGCCGTCGCGGGCGCACACCGCCGCTGCACTTCGCCGGCAGCGCGGGGTTGCACAAACATACCTAATTAGCAATTATTACAATCATTGCTTTATATTACCATAATTAAATCGAGACAGTGCAGTGCATCGATATTGAAAAGATGAGAATAAAGTAATTAAACGATTAATTTCGAAACGAATATCGATTTTCTTGTGTGCGACTTCGATTGTCATGGAGAATTTCTACGATATCATCCGAACGTTGAGCCGGAAAACTTTGAAAAGAAGAGTTAAGGTACCCATTATTGTTATACGTAGTAACATGTTTCACGGTTAATATAATACGTAAGGAAATGTTAGAAATTGAGCAAAGTTCACTTTAAAAAGACCTGCAAACATACTTGATTTCAAAAGGGAATATCTTCTTGTAACCTCGATATTTTTTATTTCTCAGACATTTGGAACATGTGGCATGTCTGAATGGCCATAATTTAATATTAGATAAGTACTTGAGAAAAATAAACATTCAAGAGACCTGTGTTCTTCCTTGGCTGGCTGGACTCTCCGTGTGCTCCATGTGCATTTATAAAGTTTTGAATATTACGTGACACCACTCTTGGTTGGGAATCTGAATCCTATATTATTTACTAGCAGTTACCCGTTACTTCGTCTGCATACCGCCACAACTTTGCACATTCCTGGGACAAAAAAAAAGCCTAGCATAAAGAATAACGTAGCGAAGATATCTATTAGTAAAAGCTTTTTTAAACTCGATTCAGTATGTCTATGTATTTATAGTACAGATGAGATATTACGAGTATTTAGATTTTACGCGTGTCAATAAGGCGTCCTTTTGTTAGCAGTTTACTCTTACAACAGCATTCTCCATTAAATAATGATTAGTTACTTAATTTCTCAAAAATAAAGTTTTTTAATATGTAAATAAAAAGTATGATTAGATAAAGAGTTCCATTAATCGGTAATTTACCCTATTGGTACAATTCTAACGAGACCTTATTGTCTTTCTATCCTCATTATTTACCGTCGGACAGAAAGGGATGGCGACTGCGAGTGCGTTACACGATAAGGCCTGAGTTCATTGCATGCTTTATTGAAACTAATTCTAGCACGTAATCCTAAATAATCTACGCAATCGTCAATGTACCTACGCGTACCTGTGTATCATAATGTTTAGTTACCCAAAGCCAATAACTTACGTTATAACGTAATTTGATGCAAACGGAACTTTTATGATGCGCCTTTCATTAAACTGATTGTGGTTAGCTGAAACTGCATCCCATGCAAGGCATATACTTCGGAATGTGTACTATAAGTAGGGTTGTCACAAATTTTGTAAAATTTAAAATAGAAACAGCTTGATTTTTCAAGTATGTTCTAAATGATGCCTCCGGGCATTATGTCACTTCTACGTAGTGTGGTCTAACGATCAAATTTATGAAGTAACAGCTATCGTTACTGTGCCTTGGTTAACACTTATCTACACTAAATATACTACTAATATATTCATATAATTATGCTTCATAAATATAAGTGTAAAAGTAACTCTGCCCCTCCGACTGTCCTATGTTTACCTTTACCACTGGACCAATTCTAATGAAATTTAACAAAAAACTATTATGTCTGTTAAGATATAAAACACACCACTTTCTGTCCGAAAAAAATTGGTGATTTCCCGCGGAATAGCGATAAACGACATTGCCGCAAACCAAGACGTAACAACTAGAATACCACCTAAGTAATTCTTCGATATATCCAATTTTCTACTCGCATACAAACTCGTTGCCTAGCAACCCTATGGGTATCGTCACACCGCGTAGCGCGGGGAATTTATTAACACTCGGACATTCACGCTTTCCTGCGCTCGCGCATGTACCCTCCTCCCCCTCCCCCTGCGCAGTTGGATGCCAGAGCAATCGTGATTGCTACCCGATGGTGTTTCTAACACGGAAATCAACTTTAATTGTGGGTACTCTTTATTGACTTTATCAAAATAACATGTTTGTTTTCTTCCACTTTATTATTGCATACGAATTCAATTTATCCTGAGTTTATTATGTTACCAGTCACCGCTAAATTAGTAAATTTATTTTCTTCTATAAATTTCTTAGCTAAATAAAATAATTTGCAAATATTAAAATTGTATACAGCTACAAATACTGTTGATCAATGCAAAGAGTAAATTTGTGCAGTTTTCTTTACTCTAGTTTAGTTTATGAAACAATCTTACATTCCGTTTCTACGTTATACTTTCTAGTTTCCACATGGGAAAGAATCTTAACCGTTTCTCATTTGTCGCAGGTCCAACCGAAGGCGTTAACCAATGGAGTGTCTAAAGAGCGCGTCGAGCGCGACGTGAGGGAACGCAACGAGTCCCGCGAGTCCCGGGACTCAATGCGCGACATGCGGGACTCCCGGGAGACGCGAGAGTCCCGGGACGAGACGGAGCACGTGGAGCGGCGCGTGCAGGCGTCCCCGCCGCGAGAACGGGAACGGGAGAGAGAAAGGGAGCGAGACAGAGAACGGGAGATGAGGGAAGACAGGAGAGAGCAGTCGACACCGCAGCATGACGGAAGGCATCCGCTGCTGCAGTTCGCTGTCGACCACTTCCGACAAAGTCCTGAGTGAGTATTTTTTGCTTTTTATATGTATACAAGGGGTAACATATCTCTCGTGAATCAAACCAGTATTTTAGTTAAGTTTTGCGTCACAAAATACGCTACGCGTTCGTAACGTTTGCGTTAACAGGTTGAAAACTACTAGATCTACCATGACGTCAGATCGATTGTAATAGCGAGCGCGTTAGTGTTATAAGAAACTGAGACAGAGATGTTTATTTAATTAGGTACGTGCGTAAAGGGTTAAACTTCTTCTTTTAGCGGCTCTTCAACTAGTGAAAGTTTAATAACATAATCTTCATCATTTTCATTTCACACTCATTGCGACGAGAGATAGATATTTGACAATAAAATCCAGTCACATTTTGGCTAGGTATAATGATAATAAGAGAGGTTGTGTTTGCTATTGGATTCTACATTTAAAGTTGGCCAACTGGACCGCGATTTCATAATTAGTCCTCATTTATTAGCCAACGCCTAGAATTTGAATATAAATTATTATTATAATACTATTCAAAATGTTTCGCATTAAGCTATAAATAAATATACTGAATTTTGAAATGTTGCGAATAGAACTGTATACATTTTAGATAGATACATAGATTTGCATTTATTTAAAAAGTCTTTAATTAGTATGCCATACATTTTTTAAAGAAATGCGAATGACCACTGCTGACGGTCACGGTCGCAATTAGGATATCTCAAACCCAAATGAAGACAACGCGTTACAGCTGTAGTCGTTATAATTGCTGCAAATGTTTATTTATTTAGTTTTATCAAAATGATAAATAACGTTTGACCGGATGGCCTAGCTAGTGGTTAGAGAAGCTGACTATGAAGCTATGAGGCAGATATTTGTATGAAAAATACGAATGTTTGTTCTCGAGTCTTGGATGTTTAATGTGTATTTAAGTTTGTATCACTATCACTGCATAGTATAAAATAAAGTCGCTTTCTCTGTCCCTGTGTCCCTATGTCCCTATGTATAGGTATGCTTATATCTTCAAAACCACACAACGGATTTTGATGCGGTTTTTTTTTTTAGATAGAGTGATTCAAGACGAAGGTTTATATGTACAATACATGCATAATATACCGTGCGAAGCCGGGGCGGGTCGCTAGTTTGTCTATATAAGTATGTTTATTCGTTGTCTAGTACCCATATTACAGCTTTGCTTAGTTTGGGGCTAGGTCAATTGGTGTTAATTGTCGTTGTATTTATTTTATATATTTGTTCAAGAATGATTCTAGTCTATATTAGATTTCTTTCACAATCCGAAGTAAAAAATGGATGAAATAATGTGTACTCTAAAATAATAGATGTACTGAAGTTATTATACAGTACAAGACATTAATTACGTGAAAATTGTTATGCAAGAATACTGTAAGCGGCTATTTATGAGTGCTTGAACTAACCGTAGACTACGCAAGTGGCAGTAGTCAATGTACAGTCAAGGGTATAAATATATGGACGTCATTACCAAGACGTCAAAAACATCTATACACCTTTACGCCATAAACACTAAGGCCGATGACACATATATTTCGTTAAATTCGTTTCGTTATTTTCGTTTAATGCTCCTCTCATCTACTCAAAGGTTAACTAGTAGAGAATCCTTATAGGGATAAGTTTGCCTTTGTGCATATATTAATGTTTTTTTTTTGTGAATTGTATCTGTTTCTCTATATTTGTACAATAAAGCATTTACTTACTTACTTTCTTACTTATTATTTGACATGATGGCTGTATCGATATTTATGCCTTCGACTGGACCTGCGTCAGATTTACTAAAAAAACAATAGAGCTGAATTTTATGCGACTTAGTGGACTTTAATTCTGATACGTTATCTACGCGAAATAGAGAGCCTGATCTACTTTTTAGTATACTATCATCTATTCCTGGGGGGGTGTCTTTCAAACAGCGAATAAAAGAAGTTATGGAACGCGTGGCCTACTTCTAAGTTCAGTCAAGCATTTTACTTAACTGCTCATAAATTACAAACTTTAGCTTTTTGAAGATTTTCTAATTATTTCTAATTGCATCTGAATCGTTCATATTTTATACGCCATAAACTGAGTCCAGTCGACTTCAATTAGGTACTAAAAATAAATTATTTTGAACTATAGGTTTTAATTCAAGTCAATTAAAAGTGGAAAAAGAATGAGTAGGTATATGCCCTCATGAGACCGCAAAATAATGAATTAGCTTTCGAAATAATGAAGTGTCTTAAAGTTGCTCTACTCGTCTTTTTGAGGCCGTTAGTCTCACCCCTAAACAAAGTAATACTCTTATTTTGTCATTAAATTCTTCTTCGGATATGACATAATCTATTCTCCATGTACCTAGACCGAAGTGGAGGGTATCCCGCACAAGCGCGGATCCAGCCCTCAAAAAAGGTTGTGGTCACAGCTACTAGAAAATTGGCTAAGTACGAGTCGGACCATGAACATGCTCATTAACAATCATGCAAGTAAAAGTGTGACGTCACAAGTCTATTAAGGTTGTGGGCATGCCCATCGTGCCCACAACGGTGGATCCGCCCTTGATCCCGCACGCGTTTTTCACTTGGATTCTTGTCACCGTACGCGGAAATTGTGACGCGGCTTTGGTTTTTGCACTAGCTATTGCCCGCCACTTCGTTCGCGCAGAATTAAATATAGCCTATGATGACAATCACTAATAATGTTGCTTTCTAGAAGGATTTTCAACATCGGTTCAGTAGATCAGAGATTGCCCCCTACAACCTCACAAATTTTACCTCTTTATAATATTAGTATAGATTGTAAGGTGTGTAGCGGCCTTTACGTCCAAGCCTGCGCACGCGGCGTCACGCCCCCAATGCTCAGCAATTAAGTTTTATTTGACCACCGTATCTCCGCAATCTGGGACACTGATGCCACTCTTAACGTCTTGTTAAAGCCAATTTGTTTCAAGTAAATTATTGTTTTGCTTTATCCATACCATACATCTGATATTTGAAAATTATCACTCCTTAGTTTTTTGCTTCATACTAGGTTATGCCCGTAGCTTCGCCTTTCTTGCAGTTTTTTGTAAGTCGAGGGCATAAATAAAATAAATATCGCTACAACCATCATGTCAAATATATGGGTCACCGGCCTTATTGCTTATGGCATAAAGGTGTATAGATAGATGTTTTTGACGTCTTGGTAAAGTACATATATTTATGCCCTTGACTGTACAGTCAGCATCAGAAATTGATGAACAGTCGTAGAGCTCAAAAATATCTACACACCGTCTTAGTACCTTGACGATAGAGTCGTGTGTAGATCATTTTGAGCTCTCCGACAGTTTATCAACTTCTAATGCTGACTTTACCTAGGATTTGCTCTTAAATATGACATTGTGTTCAGATTGTTAAGTGATTCAATATTACAAGTAGGACTGCTATACTATTTTCTAAAGTTGAATACGTTTTAGGGCCGATCGGTTAAGCACTTAACTGACAGATACTCATAGAGTTATTCGTCAAATAGAACCTAACTGACGATTGAAATATCGGCCCTTAGTTACCTGGCCTGCATATAGGGTCTAAACTTATCATGCTGTTCAGTTGTTTATTTACATCCCTTACGGGGCGGGGTTGGTAGACGTTGTTTATTTACTTACTTAATCATAAATACAGAAATCGAATACAACAGCGCTCCCTGTTATTACGTTCGATTCAACTTGTCGGATCGACTACCGCGCCTTCAAATACCAAACTTTCATACAAGTTCCACATTATGCCTGCCGGTTACCATATAATTTAAAATTTCTAATTCTATAGCATCACTATAAAAGCGTACCTCGCCGATATCAATTTAGTTTTGGGCATTGTACATAATAATCGTAATCCCTTTACAATAGCCGACCATCTTCAACGACCTCTCGCTTGTGCATCGTCATTTTCTAAATTGCTTGACGCCTGCCAACACAGTTTTGTGTCATTAGTCTTCACATCGATTATTGCGCAACCTCTCGATTGCTCTCGCATTTGAGCTATGGCGTTTATTTAATAACTGAAATGATAGTCAGCTTAGAACAGTGTTTCTTAAACTTTCCGCCAAATGAACGAAAAATGATATCAGAAAAAAAAACCATGTGTAACTACAAATTAAAAAAAAACTTATAGTTATACATTATGTTAAGAGGTGACTGAGTTATTACGGACCTTTGGCACACTTGTCACAAACCTTAAAAGGACTTCATTAAGCCCTAATTTACTTAGAACTAGATGGGAACAAAAACCAATATATTTGTTCGCGGTTTTTAAATAAAGTTTTAAAATGATTCCCAGTGCATCGGTTGGCCTAACACGATTCTGTTGTCAATTAAAGTCTTTATTGTCGGAATAGTTTCAACAAATAAGATCCTGTTTGATAACTTCACCAGTGCGACAGCTCGAGGCCTTTTCACGCCTTTTGGTTTCGCAAAGACTTTGTACGCAGTTCCATGGTTCATCGAGCATTGCCGTTGTGTGTTCTTGCTAACGTTAGATCACAGTGGTCCCTACCACCTCACAAACGCCGTTGAAGGTCGGGGGGGGGGGGGGGGGGGGCGTAACTCAATAAGGTTTTTAGAAAAAAAATCTTTAGGCAACGGTGCTCTTAGTGGGGTAGAAAATTATCTTGTTAAGTGGGCGGTTGTACAAAAAAAAGTTTGAGAACTTGCGATTTAGACTTTATGGCCTTCAAATTCTGTCGAAAGACCCGCGTGTCCATCGTGAACACCTTTTACCTAATATTTAGCTATTCTAATTACATACATTGTAAAATGTACACACACTGAATGAACTGAATCTCCGTGTATAAAATAAATTAGCGTCTTTGTTATGCTCAATTATGTACTTCATTGTTTGGAACGCAGGTCAAGTGTAATACTCACCTGGTGCTATCACAGGTGCATGAACCATCAGATAACACTATTACATAGTAATTATTTAATTAGCAAACACTCCATAATTAATTGCATCTTACACCCCAATGGTTATTTCCATGGCTGCGGTCGTTTTTTGCGTATTTTTTTTTCTGTCAGTTGATTTCTTTGCCTCAGAGTAAGCACTTTTTTTTGTTTAGTATCAAGCAAGACGTAGTAGCGATAGGTCATGTCCACACAGAAGGTGTTTAAAGATGTTTTATTATTTTATTTTTAATAGTTTCACATTGATAGACAAAACAGTTGATAGACATGCAGTTGTGTTATAAAGTGCGTAAATGGGTTTTTGCTGTCAGGCAAAACATGCTAATAATAACTATATCTACTTAGCTATTTAAATTTTACAGAGTTCAAAAAAGGAGTTCTCAATTCGGTTATATTTTTTCGTATTTTTTTTAATGAACTCTCTTACTGAAAGAACGGATCAAGTCGTGAATTTAAAAACACCGATTTACCGTGGTTACCGGTACAAATCTAAAATCGATAAATTAAAGTCCGACAGACACAAATAGGTAAACTTAATATTACGTCATCTTGGAAAGCAAGAATGACTGTAACCTGTCCCCCACACTTAAATACAGCATCCTAGACACCTGACTCTTTAATTGCTCACTGTTACGTTTCCACACGCATTTACATTGAATGTTCAGGTGCTTTGTTCTCGGAATGTTCACTCTTGTATAGTTTTTGCGTCGGCTTTTGCTATTTCTCTTTCAGGGTTGTGTTTTTAGTTTGAACAGCTATCGATTTTCTTTAATCAATCATGATCATGTATAATTGAGTTACAATCTGCATGGAAACAGCTTTGCCGAGTAAAGTAGCTGTCAAAATGTCACACGGGAAAAAAACATAGAAGATAAATTTGTATCAATGTTCGTGATCTTAGGTGACAATAAAACATATACAGTCGAGGGCCATAGGTAAATATCGATACAGAAATCATGTCAATAATATGTGTCACCTACGTTATTTTTTGTCGCATAAAGATGTATAGATGTTTTGACGTCTTGGTAACGTACAAATATTTATGCTCTTGACTGTACTTACGCCAAGCAGAGAATTCTTAGATCACGGCATGGCAATCAAACATAGGTGCAGTGGAAAATGATTAACATAGTTGCTGAAATTAACTAAGTAATCAAAATATATAATAAGCTCTTAAGCAAACACATGCTCGAACGCACGGAGCTCAGCGCTCATAAAAGTCTCATCAAAATAGAGATTACAGGTCCGATTAGCTAACAATCACTGACATACAACTGTCGTACACATCTAGTGACCTAAATGCACCAAAAGAGCGTTTTTCGTAATGAGAATCTTGGGCAACAGTTTTGTCAGCTACCATTGAACAAAACAATGCGCCATAAAAACGTTTCGGAAAAACTGTGCACAGCCCTGGTTAGTTGAGCGTTGAGCTTCGTTCGGGTGGAACGTTGGGGCTCGGAGCCCGGGGTCGCGTGGGACAGTCTCGGAGCGCCCGTGGAACATGCCGTGCGCAGCGCTCACCAGGGTCAAGCACTGCATGCAAGTATCCCTGAACCTTGGCTCTATCAGCATAAGTGCGAGAGAAGCTGATCGCTTCTAGAGACTAAATTTACTTTGTCTGAACCCTAAATTATTTCGTGAATATTTCCTATAATATTGGAAATTTCTCGCGTGTTACCGGCGCGAGCGCGTGGAGTAGGTACGGGTACGCTTTCGCCGGCGAGTTGTGTTTGTTTCCGATTCGATAATTTATTTGTTAGTAAAAAGATGTGCGATTATAAATAAACGAACGTCGTGACTAGTGGGTTAATGCGGTTTGTGTTACGTTCTTTTTACCTGTTACATCCGAAGTTCTTTCCGTAGTAGTGTTTTTCCAGTGTGTTTGTTTGGGATATTTGTAGCCTGTGTACCTATGTTGAGGTCGCTTCCCGTGTTCATGTGTTTGGTCATTTACCTAAGATGCCAATTAGCTAAGCTGTTGAATGGAGTGTAATGCTCTGATTATTTTCTTTGAACTAATAATTTGTTAAATGTCCTCGGTACCACCTCACCATGGGCTGACAGAAGTTTTTCTTCGCGGCGTCTTCAAAAATTGTTTGCATAAGCTTGCCAAAGGAAAAGTTTCGTAATTATTGTGTTAACTTTAATTGCTTTGTCCTAACGTCAAGTGTGTCGGATTTATAACTGTTCGACGAGCGAAGACGACCGATTAGCCGTGCGTTGCGTGGTCCGACCCGGCAATTAAGTTATAACCAAAAAGGTGCGTCGACGCCGTCGATTTATCTGTCAAGCGCGATGGTAGAGCCCATTTCACGAATACACATTTGGTTAAATTTGGAAAAATAATGTACATGTATTGTCTCAAAGCGTTTACCCAACAGTCTGACTTACCATAGCCACCTACTTTACCTAATCATATTTTAGTATTTAGATACTGATTACACCAAATTAACTCTATAGCGTTGGTGTATGGTACCGAATGTAATTAGGTATTGCAAACTTCATAGTCGCATTATAGTGTTCTTTCAATTAATCAGGCCGACAGTTATAGCAATAAATATGTAAGCTGCAAATAAATCAAATCATGCACACCCATTTAATGTTGAGAATGCGAAACAATGTACCACTTCTAATTAAAAACTAACTGTAGCGTGGAATTGAGGCATCAGTTTAGGTATAATAGATGTATTAAACAGACAAATGTACATGTTATCATTAGCAGTATTGTCATGCTTTGTTGAAAACGGCACAATGCAGTAAGGTTCACGCAAGGTTTCTAAAAAAAGACTATGAATCAGGAAACATCGTAACATACATTTCGTAATCGTCGTAGGCTGTGTACATAAACAAACATTTGAAAGCCGCAATGAAATGCAAAATTATTCGTATCGTAATCCGTAATCGCTTCCTCCCAAATTCGATACTTTCGCTGATCGACGCGTGCGCCGGCAGTCGCACGATGTCGGCCGAGTCGAGCGGTGATCAGTCGGAGGTGGCAGATATCTCGGGTGATAGCCTGTCCGGTGATGGTGATGACCGCGGTGATCACGAGAGCACCGATGACGAGTTTGTTGCCGCATTTCTGTGAGCTTTTGTTTTGTGTAGTGCTAGTGGCTGTTAGCTTTAGCGAGGGAACAATGAATCCATGTATTATAATTGTGTTGTGCTTTGAATGTGTGAAGTAATGAACGTCGTTGATGATTTTGGGAGATTTCGTCTTTGTTTCAACTAATGACAAGCATGTTTGTTTCTTTTTTACGATAATGCGTGTTACCATGATAAAGTGAAAACGTATAGTACTTTTCTGTATAGTTTTTCGACATAATTAGGGTTGCCACCACCAAAATGATGACTTAAGATTACAAAGTATCCGGGCTTGGACCGCCGTATCCCTCCAGACAGGATGCCCTCCAAACTAGGATAAAATCCGGGAAACCCGAACGAATCGCAACCCTGAAGATACATGATTAATTGGCGCAAGACTGTGTTTAAGGAAAGCAACGACCGCTGTGTCACGTTCTGTGCGAACGTGTAGTTCGTGTTGGGTTAGGAAAGGTGACAACAGCTACGGCACTGATCGTAGACGTAATAAGTTTCCAATCAGACCAACTAGCTATATATTGCCTACATAATATGTACCTATATACATTGACGGAAAAAAATTGAAATGAATAAGTACACTTTACACTATACAATCTGTTTTACAAATCGGTTAGTGGTCAAGTTTAGAAGCACTATCTTAACAACGCAGCCTATTAAATGAAAATATCTACTGATCACAGAGGTGTACTGATTTGTGGTGTTCAATAAAGAGTATTTGTATTGTACAAAATGATCAAAAAATATTTAACTTGCTACTCCGCTACTCACGTGCAAGATAACCAAGCCTGTGCCAAACGCCCGATTCGATATAATAAAATATTTGTATTATAATGTGTTTTATCGGTTTTTGTCCAACCAACTAGTATTTTGAGCTATTTAAATCACAAACAGGTGAAACCTGTAGTGACAATGCGGATACAGATCGTGAAGATTTATTAAAATCATCTCGTACGTTCTACACATAGTACACGGGTAGTTCTCACGAAATTTCGAAATTATTGTCCTTCACGTTTTCACAAAAAAATAGTAAATATATAGCGGCAAGTGTAATTTCCTTGCAATAAACATCATCGTCGGTATGCGATTTAGTTAAAATTTCTGAGTCATATGTGTAAATAAAAAAAACAGAGTGTATGTAATGCCGTTAAAATCATTCCCTCACTATGTCCCAACCTCCACTTTCAATTACTTTTAAATTTTTTAATAAAAATATGATACAGTAAAAGCGATGAAAATTTAATTAACCTATTCTAAAAACAATGAAATTATGAATGTATTTTTTATTAGTATAAAAAAACTAAAAATAAACTAAAAAAAAAATTAAAACTACATGTCCAATGAAATTAAATCATTCCCTCATGACATTACTAACAGTTAATTTTTGAACGCTGTTTCAATCAAAAGTGAACGCTACCGTTTGTTTCTGATAGCTGGCAGCACTGACCTTTTGCCAATAGGGCGAATGCGTTGTGTACGCATTCGAGGTTTTGTAAAAAAAAAGTTATAATACATAATTTCTTAAAATTACATTTGTGTTCGTCATTACATCACGTCCTAAAAAAAATGGAAGGTAAGTACTTTAACAATAATTAATTGAAAGAAAGAAAGAAAAGAAAGAAGATATTTATTCCTTTTTGCAAGACACACAAATATAAGACAATATACACAATTTTATAGAAAATAAACAAGGTATAACAATAAAAAACATAGAGACGTAAAATAGATCATCACCGTTGTGTGTGTCTTCGCAAAAGTGAAACGGTCGCTGGCTCAGCATTACGCTGAGGCGTTAGACACCTGCAGCACTGATTTTCAGCCAGAACCGTCTATGACTCACGAAACGAAACACAGATAAAATATACTAAATAATCCATAAACTTTTTCGTAAATAATGCAATACATAGGTAGATAGAACCCGACTTATATGTAACTAAAAAATACATAAATTAATTAAATAGTTTACAATAAACAAAAAATAAAAAAGGAGGGAAAACTAAATTTTTCAAAAACAACAGGTTGGCATATGAAAGTACAAAGTGCTGGAGGACTATTGTAAGGATTTTTGGAGCGTCAATAAGTGATCCTTCAGCTTGCGCTTGAAGGTGTAACTACTTGACGATCCTTGGATAGGGGGAGGAATATCATTCCAGCACTTGGACGCCGCAAACTTGAAACTGCCTCGAAATGCCGCAGTCCGATGCTTAGGTATGAGAACCATTGCGCTCCTGCGCTCACTCCTTGACCAAACCATCTTGTTAAAGAGGTATGATGGGGTCTCGTGACGTCTCACACCGAACAGCAAAGTGGCTAGGTGCATGCGCCTGCGCGCAGGCATGTTCAGCAAGTTGGCGGCGTTCAGGTATGGGGTGATATGGGAGCGGGGAGGGACGCGGAAACAAAAACGAGCACATGCGTTTTGCACTCGCTGTAGAAGCCTCTTAGAACGACCAAGAATGCAACCGCCATAAATAATGCGTGATGAAGTAGGGTTTTGGGAGTAGTTTACTTCCGCAAATAACCTTGTTTAAAGCATGGCCGTGTCACTAGTTTTTTAAGTTTATGTTCTGGTTCGTCATTCCCTCATCGTCATTCCCTCATATATATTTACAGTGAGGTAATGATAATTAAGGGGGTAATGGTTTTGACTGGGTTGGAATTCTTTTTTACTGTCGCTTGCTGTAGCAAGCCCTTAAATTTAACTCTTAACATTTTGTTTAAGGGCACAATAATGGCAAAAAAAAGAAAATCAGTGAAGAGGAAGCTAAATTAAAAAAGAAGGAATATGATAGGAAGCGAAGGGAAAAAATGAAATCTGACCCTATAAGTTTTGAGGTGCTCCGAGAAAAAGAAATACTTAAATAAGAAAAAGAAAGGCCAAGTAAAACCAATATCAAATATGACTTCCAGAGACAGAAGGATTAAAAGGAAGAATTGGAAAAAAAATAGCCAGATATATGGAGATAAAAGAGCTAAAGTACATAAAAATTTAGCAAGACTACTGGATGAGACACCTCCTCCTAGCCGTAGAGGCGGATTTTCAAAATATTAATGAAGCTAGGAATTTTGTGGCTGCTAGGAGGAGGCGGCAACTAAGAAAACGTAGAGCAGTGCTGTGCAAAAATAGCTAAATTACAAGCAAAACTGAAACACGTCTTGAGAGAAAAGGAGATTGTGATTTTCTGGACTATAGTTCCTAATAATGTTAATTAATATATTTCATATTTCAATACAAAATATTTAACAAAATATTTAAGCATTTTTATTTAAAAATGTTCATCATTGCTTATAAAAATCATTCCATCACCTGAGTCATCATTCCCTCACTTTATCTTTTTTAAGAAGCTTTATAATTCTTAAAAAAAACGCTTATTCTGGGGACCACTACTCAACAAAAATTTTATATTATGACTACTACAAAATCCATATAAAAAAAATTCTAAATCATCATACTATTTTTAATTTTATCATCAGAATCGAATTTCGAGATTTCGTGAGAACTACCCACACATACACGGCGAAACATTTCATACGTATTTGAAATTGTGTTTTACGATGTTACGTTGTGATAATTTGGTACTTGGAAATTAAGTTGGTCTTACAAATGGCTGTTAATTAATAAAATTAAGATTAAGGCCTGTAGGCCTTATGTATAACATTGAACACGTAGGTAAATTTCCCTTACGCAAGAAGAAAATACGCATATACTTAAGCATTTGCTGTGGTTCTAGTTAAAATTAAAATAACCAACACTTGACCCGTTCGCGAGCCGCCGCGGCGTTAATAATTTTATTCGCACACCGTTAAATTAAATCGATCGCATTATAAAGCTTCATATTCATTGGATGTCTTCATACATTACTTTTTATAGCAGTGTGATGTTTTTAATAACGATAAAGTTAAATTTGTAATTTTAAATTAATTTATTAGGATTTCATGTCCTGATTTTAGCTACCGTGCTGCTTTTGACTCAAAATCTTACCTTACTTAGGTTAAGTAATTCAATGTTAGTAAAATTAGGTGGAGCAACAGCAGTTTTGATATGATAAAGTACCTAAATAATGGATGAGTTGAGCGTCCATGTTACGACTGTGCAGTGAAAACACAAGACAAAATTTAATGTGAAACACACGTTAGTTAAACATCTACCAAACAAAAAAAAGCGAAGCAAACTAGGTATTATTTTATTCAAAGTAGGCGTTTATTTCGTTTTCTATGCACGGTATTCAAATAGAAAATCCGTCGTTATCACGCAAGCTATGTCGTCGATCGATTACATCGCAGCAGAAACATGCAATTACGTACGAAAGAGGAAAAGGTAAAATCCGTTTGGCAACGAAAAGTAGGTACCCACACGCTAACATCATTGAGCCGTGATTACTGTGCAGGTGTTACGACAGTGGCTTTGCGGGACTTATTCTTAACAGGTTCTTATTACAATTAGATTAGATATGTAAAATACCTTGAGGCGTTCTCGCAAATGTTCACTTTCGTTGCTTCCATTAATCAGGTTGGTATCTGAAATGCAAAGTTATCTGAAAAAAGTACCATAGAATCAGTACAACCATAGGTATACCTGCAACGAAAATGGGTTAGATTTTTCACTGATTTCTTTCTGGCATCTCTGAACCAGCAACGTTTCGTTTCGGTAACTTAAACTACAATACAGAATTACAACACTAACAAAATAATATTTCTCTTCCACAGACTAGAAATACTAAAAGCAGACTCTTCGCTCAAGAGTAAAGCTAAACGGAACGAATGGACGTGGAAGGCGCAAACAGACGTGGTGAAATGGCAGGCTTCGGCGCTCCGCGCTCCATTGCTGCGTCTGGCCCCGGGACTCACACCGGCCGCCTTAGAATGCTTTACTTGTATACGGGCGTACTGCGGAGATCTCGCCCCCAACGAGAGAGCAATGCACCAGGACCTAACTGAAGTCAAATGTGTTTATACTGTGCTTATGGTAAGTAGATATTATCTCAAGCTCGGTTTAGATTTGCAAGATAAAATCCTGCATTACATTGCGGCATTGGGTTGATGACTTCTAGCCCGTTTGCATCACGGCTCGGCAATGCAATGAAACCGGCATAACTTTTCTTAAAATTCTACACACGCTTTCATGCTGTAAGTTATGAAGAATTTGTCAAATTGCGAACATGGTGGGGTATACGTATGATGTGATTTTAGTCACACTCGCAGACACGTCGGCATCATTCGGAAGTAATCGTGTGTTCACGATGGGAAAGGATTATTCGCTACGTCTGTACTTAAAAGAGTTCAAAAGCGACAGACGCCAGCCAATGTCCTTTCTAGCTCTCTTTACCCAAAAACACTTTGTCACCGTGACATCTATTTCCTTTTAGAGAGTTTTGTAGACAGAAGTTTAATAATTATTCGGGGTCAAGATGACAGGTTTACAGCTTCCGGAATAGAAATACATTGATTTTTGAACAATAAATAGAATATGAGACGAGTTTAGCGGATGTTTGCCGGGCAAACAAATCGAGATTTTGTGGTTGGTAGTTAATTCGCTAATGATTCATCAGCCCTGCGGGCCCCTGTCGTTAAATTAGTAGCCTTTATTTCATAATATACAGCATAGCACAACTCCAACATTTTACTTTATATTTCGTTTATACGCTCTCACTTTCCGTAAAGTGACCAGTCTCAGTAGTATTGAAGAAATCGAACTATTGCTGAAATTTTCGGGAATAATTCTAAAATACCTTGCATAATGAAAACTGCCCGAACAAGTCCTAAGTTTATTTGTATAATTTGCAGCATTGCCACGCGGTGCCGGAGCTGCGCGACGAGGTGTACTGCCAGCTGATGAAGCAGACCACCTCCAACCGCTCGCCGGCCGTCGACTCGTGCCAGCGCGCCTGGCGGCTCATGTCGATCCTCGCCGCCTACTTCACCTCCTCCGACACGCTCAGGTACCTGACAATCCTGCGCCCAGTAATAACATTTTGTAGAAACTCAAGATAGGTAATTTTGTGTTACAACAAAGTCAAAAGTTTTACCTGTACATATTTTGTATAAGTTTCGTACACTAATGGCCTCGGCCTTAGAATGGATACAAAATCAAACGGTGAATTCTAAAGCAAAATGGGTCTACCCTACCCTACTCCCAAGCTACTAAATCTGTTTTTAGTACTAACTTCTCTTTGGTAAAAGATCAGAGTAGAAAGCGGTAATGACTACGATTACGAGAGCCCGATCTGGACTCTTCTATTATCATATGTTATACTGTAGAGCGGAATGCAAATAGGACAATAAATATTATGATAACCAAAACCCCATATTAACGTTGTCTTGTTTCCAGGCCGTTCCTTGTGGAATACCTATCGGCAGCGGCGGCGGACCGGCGGAGGCCGTGCCAGGGCACCGCGGCCGTGTGCCTCGCCAACCTCCGCAAGACGCTGCGGTGCGGTGGCCGCAAGAATGTTCCGAGTGTCGAGGAGGTAAGGATCCTCGTCGGAGAAACTATCAGGACTAGATGAACATCTGCTCGTAGTTCTTTATTTTCTAGATTTTTCATAAATCTGAACTCAACAAGGGACAACTGTATTGAAAGAAGATGGTTTTTTGTTTACCTATCAAAATATTTTCCCAAGATGATACGATATTTAAATATTGGCGCATAGGACCCTCCAACAGCAGTTGATAGCGGCTTATATCTCCTATTACAAAGTGACGATATAATCATGCTCCACTCTATACCAGCCGCATAGGTGGCCAAGCACTTAATTCCAGTTTATACTGTGCAATACACAAAGCGTTAGCTCCCCCCCCCCCCCCCCCCGCCCCCTCTTTGTTCACCGGCTGGCGACGCCCTTGTGCATAATGTAAAGTGGACTTTGCCATAGTGTTGCCGTGGTAGTGTAGCGTGCGTGTTGCAGGTGACGGCGGTGTCCGCGGGCCGCTCGGCGCGGCGGCAGCTGTACCGGCTGCCGGGCGGCGCCGAGCGCGTCGTCAACACGCGCTGCGCCACCGTCGTGCGCGACATCGTCGACGAACTGTGCGACCTGGTACGTATTACCGAACTCACATTTTATTCACTTTTTATATATGAATAGGAAGGCAAACGAGCAAGTGGGTCACCTGATGGTAAGTGATCACCACTGCCCATAGACACCCGCAACCCCGGAGGGATTGCAGATGCGTTGCCAATCTAGAGGACTAAGATGAAATGCCTCTTGTGCCGTAATTTCCCCAGCTGTCTTACTCTCCACACAGCACTCACTTGCGTAAACCGGAGTTAACAAAGCAATATAACTCTGAGTTGACTGTTTAACTTAGGGTCAAAGCGTGGGAGTGTGGAACTGTTATCTCTACCCAGAAAGATTAATATTTTTTGATCAATGGGATTCGTTGGTTTTAAAATAATTTTGTTTTTAGGGTTCCATACTCTTAAATTGTAAAAACGGTATCCTATTACTAAGACCAATACCGTCTTCACCATAAGGGCACCCGGGACGCTTGCTTCGCAGGCAGGGTCACTACCAACTAGGCCAACCGTGCCGTCAGATCTTCACGTTTCCTTTTCTAACTATACGGAAGAGCTTGCCTTAAAGAGTTTCATTCATTCAAAAGCACTCCTCACTGTTTTTAAACGACTTCAAAAAAAGGAGGATTCAATTATTGTTATGTTTGGAGTCGGTGTCAGCCAAGGAAACACTACAATATGCCTAGCAATAATAATACGAGAATACTTTAATAATTATTTTTTTACAAATTAACTTTTATACACAAGCACATCTCACCTATAACTATGCGTGTAGTTACAAGTTTCCGTTGGCTGACACCGACTCCAGAAATAACAATAATTGTAACAACATTAGATAGATCGTACCTACATATTGATAAGTAGAAAAAGTAAGTTGATTATTAAGTTTTAGAAGAATATGCAATTATTTTTTTCTTTTTAGTGCATATTAGTTTGTTTTGGAATAGTTTCCTTTTGTGAAGTCGGTTTTTTTTTGTTAAAATTTTTGTTTATTTGTATGTGCAGATCGGCGTGACGAGCGAGGGCGAGCGCGCGGAGTTCTCCCTGTACTGCATCGTGGCGGGCGACGCGCTGACGATGCCGCTGGCCGGCGACGAGTACGTGCTGGACGTGACCACGGAGCTGCAGCGCGCGCACCACCCCTTCTACCTCATCTTCTGCCGCAGCGTGTGGCACCACCCGCTGCGGCAGGACGCGCCGCCGCTCTACACAGAAGTATTGTTCAACCAGGTATGGACCACTCCCCTTTCCACTTGTACGCCCACAATCCAATCGTAGCCTTTAGGTCCTGTTACCTCATTAAGCTCTGTCTACTCCTATAGGGATAAATACGTTATTTATACTGAAACTTATGTGAAGTGTGTATGTACGTGTCTGTTACTGAAGTCATTATGCGAAAAGAGTATATGCTTTTTACCCCTGAAGTGGAGATTTGAGTGTTGTGAGCGGATTTTTCATTTTAAGTCTGGACTACTTGTCCAGTACCGCATTGTTTCGAATGGTTACCTACACGTCATTTATTGAGTTACAATCCGTGAGCTCCTGAGCTCTAAGAATGCTATTCGGGTTTGTCATGATATCTCTCTCACTCGGCCGATTTAATTATCAAACCCATAAGAGCAAGTGAGACACCAAGACGAACCGAAATGACATTTTAAAAGTGTGACTGTACTCTGTTTGCTTACCTATAAAGTAAAAAATAATTTAGTGCGATGATAGCAAAACCTAACGGTCTAACCGATGGCATATTCACAAAAAAAAAATCCCTTATTATCTACAGGTGGCCCCGGACTACCTAGAAGGCTTGCTATTAGTCCTGCCAGGCGGCGGCGCTCCGGCGGCCGCGGTCCTGCGCGACGTGGCCCTCGTGGCAGCCCTGCTGCACCGCGCGGCCGGCCTGCCCGACGCGCCGCACGCGAGAGACCTCAAGTTCTTACTCCCGAAGCCGCTGCTGGCCCTCAGGGAGCCCCGGCCCAACAAGTGGGCGACGTGGGTGGCGGCCGAGTGGCCAGCGGCGCGCACGCTCAGCCCTGCCGCAGCCAAGTCTAAAGTGTTACAAGTATGTATATTTTGTTATGTTTTATGACAGCTTCCCATTAGCCTCCAAAATGGGGTGATTTACGTGAAACGAAGTTTATCGTGTTTCATTTCTCCCTACTCCACGCTTAAGCTTTTTGAGAAGGAAAATCGAGCTTCAAAAATAACCTGCTTCTAGTAGATCACAAATGAGCGAGCTATCCTGCCTTTAAGAATACAAATGCTTTATTGAATTACGCGTTTCATCTGTCAAACGGCGTAAGATGACGGTAGAGCTTTAGACGTGGCCGCAATTATTGTAAATTTGCTTTGAGGGTACCGCTCCATACAGCAGCATGTGTATTGATCGTTGTAACAAGGTGGCAATTCTTTCATGTTGGTTTCGGAGCAATGGGAAAAACATAGAATATACCAGTCGCTTCTCTTCCCGCGCAGATGGTACAAGCCCATCGAGGGAGGGCGAAAATATAGGAATAATCTTATAGGCGATGCAGTTAGCTACTTATCACTATTTTGATTCCACTTTCCACCTCTACGCCAACAATCTTGCTAAACGTCGTCTAATGGTATTTTTACCTTAGGCTTTGTCTACCCTACAAGGGATATAGACGTGATTTATATGTATGTAACAAGGTCCCAACATCTGTGTCCACTCCAGGTGTTGTCCCGCTGGCCGCTGTTCGGCTCGTCGTTCTTCGCGGTGCGGCGCGTGGGCGGCGGCGGGCCGGCCGACTGGCGCGAGCACGTGCTGGCGCTCAACCGCCGCGGCGTGCATCTGCTGGACGCGCACACGCACGACACGGACACGCACTGGCCTTACGCCGACCTCATATCCACCAGGAAGGTGAGCCTGACATCGAGTGTTGACATGTAGATGATCTATATTATCATATTATCGCGGAATATTGATGCGTATTGCAGCGAATCAGTTGACAGAACCAAGTTTTGATTAAGCTTAAGGCATTGTTGACGTTGAGATATCAGATTGTCATGGCTTCAAACGCTAGTACCTAAGTATCAATCATGGTATACAAAGCTAAACCAGGGGGCTATTCTGAAAATCTAAATTCGAAGTTCGTGTCAATACCGTCCCTTTCACGCACATATTGATGAATGATGACTGTTAGTGTGAGCAACTCACGATACGAACTTCGAATGGGCCGGAACGTGTGGCTGGGGATCGATGTCCGAAGCAAAACTTGAACGTTGTATATACTTAATTATGTATCCGCGTTAAGAAACGTCAATAGCGCAATGTAGAACGTGGGTGGCGTAACCGGCGCTAGTTCGGGCGTCGACGACTAGATGACGCTAGGGTCGCTCGAACCATCTCTTGTATCACTCGCGACTGTCAATGTATCTGGTCAAATGAAGGTGCATTTGCATGTACTAGCTTCATAATTATCAAATTAATAGCGGTGAAAGGTTAAGAAACGGATCCTGAGTGTTCGCGATGTCTTTTTAAAAATTAATTTAAAAATAGAAGTGTAATGCATTTTTTTTTAGTTTCCTTGTTTCAAGTTTAACCATTGGGGCTAAAACGCTGTTGTCAACTTGTCGCCAGGTCCGTTCGGAGGACGGCACGCTGTTCCTGGACGTGAAGTGCGGCTCGCTGCTGCAGCAGCGCGTGACGCGGCTGCAGGCCGAGCAGGCGCACGAGGTGGCGCGCCTGGTGCGCCAGTACGTGCAGCTGCAGCGCGACGCGCGCCACGAGCGCCACGAGCGCCACGACCCCGGGGACGGTGAGCGACCACACCAGTAACTGACCTCCACAACAGTTGGAGCCTTCGTTCCGGATCAGCACTAGGGCCTGTGTCGCCGCTCGTCGCCGCTCTTTTGAACGCCAATGTCGTCCATAGCCGACAGAGAAGTTTAAAAGTGCATGAAAATCATGCATAGATAGGCATAAAGTAACAAACTGGCCACTAGCTAAGCTTGTCGTTCAAAAGGTTAACCATCACATCATATAGCTACACTAGCTTTTGCCCCCGATTTTGTTTGCCTAGTTGTTGTTTTGGATGGTTTAGAAATCCAGATGGATTTTTATGCGCGCCTTCATTTTCGAATAGTTAGTAAAACGCCTACAAAAACGTTTGTGGCAATCATTGAATTAGGTATCGCGTCTTAGTAAATTTCGTCAGTCTTATGACAACCCCGAAGACTACAATAACCAACACCTGGCTGAGTGCTGTTAGTATAAAAATCTAATATCACTTTTTGTTACAGGTTTCAACGCATGAATAACCATATAAAACTAAAATGGACTCTGAACAAGTGCAGTGTTTAATGTTTATTGTAAGAATAATCACCAAGCAATGCATGCAGTGTAAAGCACGCTTCACGACATAATAATCCGTCCTTAAAGATCTGAAATTGTAATCTCGACAATACGTGCTGAGGACAGTATTTTTATTTTAAGATATTCGGCGCCGCAATGCATTAAGTCTTAGGTGCAAATAATTTTATTGAAATATTGTAATGTTGAGCATACTTTGTATATTTTGTCCCGTATCATTCAATGTGATGTAAGGCTCAATGTTTTATGGATAAGATGTACTGCGGTCGTCGTGCGATTGAAATGAGAATAGGATTCTAGGATAGAGTGGACGTTTGTTCACTTCCAACACCCGACTCGACCAGTAGGCACTTCTATTTTCATTTCAGTCAAACTACTTTAGTGGAAATAGTTTACGGAAAACGTTTGTAGAACGGGAAAGATAATTTAACTTAGTTCAACTTAGGTGAATGTTTTTCGTAATCGCATTCTTGTTTAACCACCAAAATGATACATATTATTGTAAACTTAATATATTTTATTCGTAAATTTATTGTTTTTGTTAGTTTACCTAATGATCTAACGTGTGTGTTACATTCCAAGTACCTACATAATATTTTAACATTCCAATACATATAATAATGTGAACAGGGTGATAGCGTGTATCACAAAATATTCTCAAAATAGTATATTATTGTAGATAATTCTAACAATTTTTTGTTCATGGAATTCGTATTATGTTATAAATAGTATTGTTATTTCCATAGACAAAATTTTTTAAACCCAGTTTTCGAATTTCGATGTTATACGGTTTTAGGGTATTTTCGTGCCTTCTCGTCTAAGTATTGTCTTCCTCCAGCTAGTAGAAAGGTGCTATTTACATTTATACTATTTTCTATCCTTTATGTAGAACATTTTAACTGAAATAAAATACTTTCAATATTTAAACACTATATACTTTTTATATACCTATTATTCTCAAAGACCGTTATGGTCGAAGTCATGTTTATATAACTTTAAAAAACAATTATTTCGTTGTCATTTATGTAATATAATTTTAATAATTATTCGCATTATGAAAATGTAATGTAGATACCAATAAAGTAATATTTTGAATACTCGCTTGTTTTCATTTTACTTATTTGCCTCTCAGCTTAATATTGACTTCTTAATTTACTTTATTCAATGTTTTAATTTCGTGACTTTCACTCACAAATAATCACCAATCAACGACAAGAACAAAATGTTGACAAAGTGCGGATACTTAGTTCAAAGAAACTAGCTCGACTAAACGGTTGTGATAACCTGCATTCTACTCGTGCCCACGGCCACTGCATCGCGGCCGAAACGTCGAGGTAATGAAACACTAAATAAGTAAGTAATGTTACTTCATTGAACAGTCCTAACTTTTAACCTTTTCAACGTCAACGACATATATCAGCGCCGTAGGTCCAACGCCAACGACCTATTTATACGTCCATTACTTCAATGCGAAAGCAATCTTCGTTCAATTGGGTTTAGGTTTAACTTAAGGCATCGCAATAAAGAAGTCTGGTGTATGGGTAACGCCTCTTGTATGTGATGTGGCGGCGAAAAGGTTAAGAAATCAGTGTCAAAGTCCCGAGCGAAGATTATAGTTATATTCGTATACTTCATTCAACACTTCTAACTTTTAATAACCAGTGTCAAAGTCGCATGTTACAAGTATTTTAAAACTTTAATAAAAGCCAAAGGTATTCATCCTACAAATTTTCCAAGGGTCATTTACCACCGGTGCCTGTGTAAAAATCCCACCAAATAGGCATAGCTTTAGTCCTAAAAGGAAGCAGCTGATGTGCCAAGGTCCGGCTCATTCCCACGACGCTTGAAAAACTGTCCTTTGTCTAGCCAAGGCTGACCCCGCGCCGACACGCATAATTATACGGTGCCTACCTCCTGCACTCTTAAATACTACGAAAATAAGTAATTGCTAGATCCGTGATGCATGGGAAATTCCGTGAGACGTGGTGAGACAAGACTGGCTGGTTCAGAACGAGTGGAGAACTTCGGCTTGGGCCGGATGATATTATCTGGATTTCATGTATTTGGCTAATTGTATCAGAAATTCTAATAGCGTGTCGTATTGTGCCGTCCACTCTAATAATGTTTAATCAGAGTGTGAGGGACGGTATTATAGGGACTTCAAGTTTGGGAGTTGTACACCCTGGTCACCAAGCCCTAAAGATTCAATGTCCATGTGTCTTTAATCGGCAAAGTTTTTAGACATACTATTTTAGGTGTGATCGGCCCTATTTCACCAACTTACAATTGTCGCCTACATATGACAATTCGAAATGCAAGGCGTAGTCAATATGAAGCTAACCGGCGTAGATACTGGTGGAGTTTTTAATGTAAACAGAATTGTCACTTTTCTCCGACAATTGTCATAGTGGTGAAATAGTCGCCCGTAGTCAAACAGTAACTTCAAATCTTTTAACCGCTTATTCATATAAACAAGGAAATAACAGTAGCAAGTGTCGCATCCGATAGCAAGAAATCACTGCAGCCCATAGACAACCGTAACAGCAGAGGGATTACCGAAGTGTTGCCAATCTTACTAGGTTAGCTTGCTAGCTAAGATGGTGAAAATGCTGGTGCTTGTAAATCATTAATTATACGCCAGTTCCAGATTTGCACTGTATTTAAGAAATTCCTTAAAGGTTAAATTTCTAAACGACACTGAAAATTAGAACACAGAAAAATCCGAAAAGTAAAGCTATGGCCGGAATCGAACCCGAATCCTCGTCATTACGTGACGCGTGCTATACCCCTACACCACCCATAGCAGGTGTTACTAGCTGTCACGGGACCTTGTTACTATGTGAATTTTTGTCGCTAAGCGTCATCTGTTTGAATGATGTGTCTGTACGACACAATTACAAACTCCCGTGGAACATCTACGCTCACCAGGGAAGAGAGAAGGCGCTGTTTTTCAAATGATAGGTACCTACTATCAAATGAATCAAGAATTTTTACTTCTTGATTTTTTATGTTTACTTATACGGTTTGCCGTTAGAAATTAAATTTATAAACGACAGTGAAAATTAGAACACATAGGTTTGTTAAAAAAAGGCAGATGCATAAGTAGATACAAAAATCGTAACAATACAATAAGTTTTAACGAAATCCCAGCAGGACTGTTTTGCTGAGTACGTAATAAATAAACGCGAACACGTAATTTTTACGAGCGCAAGATTATGCAAATGCTAACTTCACAATTATATATGACACATTTATTGCGTCCATTTTATTTCTCACGCGTTAACCTTGGGTAGGACTCTGGCTACATTACAAACAGTTTGATTTTGACCGCAAAAATAGTTTAGACTTATCCTATTGTTTTATAAATATGCAAAGGAGGGCTTTAAAGCCTCATCGAAGTTAGCGTGATTAGCGGCAAGTTCATTGACCTAAGTTAAAAATTAAAATAATGTTTGTTATCACATAAAAGACCCTTCACGTAAATGAAATATATTGGACGGACCACAAAACTTATGAATTAGTATTTAGGAGTCCGGGAATAAAATAACTATAATAAATATTGATGATGATGATTGTTATCATCGGTTCTATGGTATCCGTGACTGATGTTAGTAGTCCCGAAGTAGTGGCATAGGTGTGCTGAATATTTTGCCCGGTTACCAGGACGTTTAATGAAACTCTATACCCAAGCCATATATACGCACCAGTTAGGAAGCGTGTATACTTTATTTAACCTAACTATATGCGACAAAATGGTGCCGTAACAGTTGGATACAGAGCCCAATTAATAAGTTAATGAAAAAATCATCTGTATATGACTTAACTGGTCAAAATATATGAACACGACCGCGGAAGAACGTGTTCAGATGTTTTGCAGATGTTTTTCAGAATTCAGTCAGCTCCGATGTATCTGACGGCGACTGTACAACGATCGAAAGAACTGTACTAAGTGAGATAATAAAAAAAAGCCAACCGTTTGTACTTGGAAGATTCAAGTCAGCGTTTCTCGAAATTTTAATTGGGCACTTTTCTGAGTGTCAAAGTGTCCCAAAGTTTTCATACAATTCTCAACTTTCCATTTTGTTACTCTCACACAAGTGTCTATAAAGAAGTAACGGAAAAGGAACTAAGATAAGGACAGTCATTGCCTTTTACTTAAATCTATAGTGCTCGTGATTCTGAGCAGAACTGCCATCGTAGTTATATAATTCGAGAAAAAGGGTGAGTGGATTTATTTTCAGCAAAATGCCCAATTACGCTTTTTAACGACCTTTTCCACATCTAGCACTTATTATACTCCCACCAGCCACAGCCATTAGGGCATTTAGTATTTATTGTCGTCGTAAACTCAAGAGTTATTTTGGGGTCACATTCACACAATCCCCATTGTCTTTGACGTCCCTTCATTACCGCGACTGACCGCTGCCGCTAGCGTCTAAATATTTACCTGCAACTACTACTACCTAGTCTGTTTCTATCCTTATTCATAAAGTTTAACCTCTGGTATTTTGGTAATCAAAATCGCTTTTTCGCTTGGCGACCAGGGGCCCGATTTTTGAAAGCACATGTGTGAAAATACCACTCGAAAGTGGTATTAATCGGTTTATATCTTCAAAACTACAGCTCTAATCAGATTTTTGACTAGTTCACAAGATTAATGAGAGCCCCAGGTATCTTCTAAGCTACTCGTATTTCAAATTCAGCACAATTTTTCACCACTTTCGAGTGGTATTTTCACACATGTGCTTTCAAAAATCGGTCCCCAGCACTCAACCTACACAGCTACTCTTTTGAACTCTTCTATTTTGACACAAATGACGTAATACGCGACAAATGGAGTCGCTTACTCTCCCGCTAACCTTCCAGCAACAATAACATGTAGAAACCTGCAACTATTTGCTGTGGCAACGTTATTTTCATCAGCGAATGTGTAGGATGAGTCCAGTGACCAGACATCATATACTGATCTAGGTACAGCCAGCGTCGTGACCTCGGTCACGGTCGGACGCCACGTAAACCTGGTCTGTAAGGCCGGGACCGTGGGCCGCCTCGTCTTTTTCAAGATAGGGGGGCCGCGAGGAGTAAACCTCTATAAAAAACAACAGGGCGGCGTGATCTCGGTCACGTCGGTCGTCACGTAACCCCGGCCCGTAGGCGCTGGGAACGTGGGCCGCTGAGGGGGCTGCGAGGAGTCAACCTCTTTAAAAAACCAGACGGTCACCGGCGGGGGAGGGCGGGGAATCCGGAACCCGCATTCAACGGTGCCGTTGCCACCTGCCCCATCCCGGGGCGGCCAGTGGGCGTCGCGGTGGTCACCGCAGTGCGCCCGCGGCGCCTGCAGTTCAAGGCCTGGAGGGAACGTGTGTGTTTTTAGACGGTAGGCCTTCTCCCCTCCTTCCGCAGGGAAGGCAGCGGCGAGTTGGAGAGCCCGTCATACCTCCGTTCGTATGCTGCCCCGAGCGCGGATGCATAAGGCGCATTTTCCACACGTTAAAAAAAAAAAAAAGGTACAGTCAGCGTCATATATTATGAAACATCCAAGGTGAACAAAAGGTTCCGACACACCATACTATTTCTATGGTGCACCGAACTATTTGGCTGACTTGGATGCTTCAAACTATGACGATGACTGTGCAATACAAGACTTAGGAAACAAAATATAGATAATCAAACGCACAAATTCGTGCCATCGACTGTTCCTTAGCCATGGTATGGTAACGTCCTTAATAAGCACAGTTTGCTCTTGACCGTCGCTAAACAAAGTTCAAAGGCATAAATTACAACACTCCCGTAAACGGCACCATTGATTCTCGCTTTGGCGGTCCTTTGCATTAGCACGAAGACGCTTTTAGCAGAACAAAACGTTGCGAAATTCATTCACAAAGTGTAACAAATCAAGCGTGGGCTTAGAGTATTCAAGGCTTCAGCTTGTCCCGTACACAAATAAGAAGGAAGTTCTCAAGCGACGTATTGTGCTTGAGTGACAACATGCCCACTTGTTCAAAACATAATACAATTAATGCAACCGCGGTCACTTCTGGAGTATTAGTATGTTTATGTAACAACAGAGAAGCGACGTCAAAATGATTTTTATGACGAATTATTTTTAACTCCTTGACAAAGATTGATTTCATTAATGATTAAGTTGCCCCTTTTTTGCAATTTTAACATTTTTAATTGACGTTTTTTGTGGCTGCGTTACCTCAAGAACATTATGACAAATGACTCAAATCACAGTGCCTTGTTTGTGGGAAGTCAAGTGTGTTTTGTAGTAAACTCATTATTTTGAAATTAGCTGTAATCTTCCACTTAAGTGTTGGAGCAACGAACTTCCTCAACATAAACTTAAAAGGTTCCATAAAATTGGTGTACTTATCTTAATTAATCTTTAATTTTGTCTTTATCACCTACGCTTCATCCGGAATGCTAGTAATACCACTTCCAAGAAAAATAAATGAACGTTTAAAATTAGTTTATTATATCGAACGTCATACAAAATTTATTAGTTCCTACCTACTACTTAACTAAAATAGGCTATTAGCTAAATATAATTATTTCACACAATCGTAACACAACAAAAGAATTTGTGTGTCCGTCAATGTTCATAATAATACTGAACGCCTGTCGCATTACCGGGTTATTCCCAACACTTCTATTATTTTGGAAGAATCCAAACAAAAGAGCGCGTAAAAATAAACACATATGAAACGTCTCGTCTAATAGCTCTAATATGTACATTATATTATCCGCTCCAGAGTAGACAGTACGTAAATACATAATAGGTACATAAAAGCATCTAAAACCAACCATACCTTCTTCTCTGGGGGATCTAATCTTAAGAGCATTATGGTATTCTTTGGCGGTTATTTGGGACTGTGTCGGGGCGTGCGGATCTCCCGCTTGTCGGGCCACTTGCCGGCCGTGTATTGGACATATCCCGGATCAGTGGGTGTCCCGGACGCTCGGCCGTCCACGTCCGTTCCTTCCCGATCCCGCTCCTCTATAGGCTCCATCGGGAACAGCGCTGGGGTATCCGCCCTTCGCGACCTGTTCGCCGGCGACGTCCGCAAATAATCCTCAAGCTGCTGTAACGTAGGAGCTGGCACGGTCTTCGCTCTAGTCGGAGATTTGCGCGCCTGCTCGTAACTCGGAGAAACTTCGTCGTACAAGCTCTTCAGTCTGCCCGACCTCACCTTCGCGAACTTGGGTGTCTGTAGCTCTGGGAGGTAGTCTTCCTTCGCAATAAGTTTCCCGGCGAAATTGTCCAAGTAATCTCTGAAGTATCTCTCATTAAATTTGGCCAGTTCTTGCTCGTAGTGCAGTTTGTCAGGTTCGGACATGGGCGAGATGGGGTCTGACAAACGCACGTAGTTTCCTCCTTCGATGCCGTTTCGCAAAGATCCGAATTTCGACTTTTCCAACTCTGTCTCTATGTTATCGTCGAACTTTGTGTATCCATGGCTAGGAGATTCAAATAAACTTGACCCGTCTGTCTTCGTAATATTGTCTCTATCTTTTTCTGTTTTCGTATTTCCTAGATCCAAATCCTTTGGCCTTTCAGGAGGGACATGACCGTTTTGTTTTCCATTAAGTATTCCATTGGTAGTCTGCTGTGTGACTATGGTTACCTTTTTATCCACTTTAGGCGAGGAGACTGGATCCGTCTGGGCATGACGGACGGCAGTGTAGGTCCGTGGGCCCATCAGGTCAATGAGGAAAAGGGCTGCCACGATCAATGACAGAGCGCCGAGAACTGACGCGTTCACCACCAGATTGTGCGGGACGGAGTCTAGAGATGCCAGCTCGAGGCCACCTGGCAAATAATTTTAATATTAAACCATCATAATCGTAAACGTAATAGCAAAATACCATCTTTATGGACCCTTGACACTTGTGCCTTATGAACAAAGCAAAAGCGTGGAAACGATGACGTTGTTTCTTTATTGATGGCTCGTTCGAGTCATGGCCGTGAGATTGCATGGCCTTCGTAACAAAATATCATAAAATATGAAAGGAAACTGCTCTTTTTTTTATTCCACTTTCACACTTAGAACTCTCCAACCTCTGCTGGTCCCACATAATATCTTAAATGGATGCTTTTTATACATAACATAAAACCAATAATTACGAAACATGCCAACAGAAAATATGAATCAAAATGTTTACCCAAAATGATGAAGAACAGCATTCCAAAACCAAGGAAGATGCCCTCCAGAATCCTTTTTCCCCTCGGAATCTCCTGGAATATGCGCGCCACCAGCAGGCCGAAGGTGATGATCACGTAACCTGAATACAAAATTCATGCACTATATACTTCCTCATCTTCAGCCTATATGAGTCCCATTGCTGGGCACAGGTCTCTTCCCACAATGAGAGGGCTTGGATCGCCCATTCCAGATTGGGAGCAAATAAGTACTTACTAATACTTACTACCATTACTACGGTTTGTTACACAGCTGTCAGCTATATTCGTGTAGCTACTTATGTGTTCCTTCAGCGACTTAGCATTTGACGCGAACTGATTTAATTAAGGTGGGTACGCTCTGTCTGGTGATATTTCAAGTTTTATCCAAATAATGTTTTCGATTTCCGAAATACGAAATCATTTTTATCTTACGAGGCACACTGTAGCTTAACTTACTTGAATTCAATGATTCGGCACGTAAAAGGCAGAGTATTTGTGCTAGAAATAGATCAGTATAAAAACCACGTTTTACTTCATTAAATGTACCTAGGTTGAAGCAATTAATGACAGCTACGTACCTACGATTCAACTAGATGATGTCATGAACTCTAGTATTTAGAATTCTGGGTCATATTTAATGATATAATTTGTATTGTGCAATGAAATTTAATTAATAACAAATAAAAATAACATAACGTAGATAAGTTCTTGATGTTTCTTCCATCAATTAAAACATCGAATCTTTGGCCCGTATTCGTAATCTGAACTCTAGTTAGCTTTGAAACGCGGCTTCCGTTGCGTGAAACTATAGATGAGACAGTTTAAGTTTTATTGACATCACAAAATGTAAAAATGTGGTATTGTATCTGTTTCTTTATATTTGTACAATAACGCATTTCCTTACTCCTTACTTACTTAAAATGTAATAAAATTTCAATTAAACCGTCCTGCCGTTTTACTGTTATAGATTAACAAACATAGAAACTGATATACTCACAAACATTAGCATTTGTAAGTAGCCTTGCTAGGATGATATACAAATAGGTACAGACCGGGTACGGATAACATTCAAAGTTGTATGAAAAGTTGCCCGTTATTTTTGCTTGTGAGTGTAACTATATAAAAATAGTGCGTGTCATACAAGCACAAATGTACAAGTGTAAGTAAGTAGGTATACATTACATATCCAGGGCTCAGAGACGGAATGAATGCGTCAAAGGTCGGACGAGCACCTTTCTTCCTTACGTAATGGGCAATTGGTCACTCGCTTAATCAAATTTACAATTGACGACGGTTAACGATGTAGACCATCGCCTGATGTATTCTAGACAATCGTCACTAAATACCAGACCGAATATTTAATTAACGGTCAAAGTGATAGTAGACATTTTAAACTGAAGCGCTTAGAATCAGCAATGCATTTAAGAGGCCATGCCTTTGTATTTTACGGACTTTCACAAGTTTTGAGCCCTTGTACGGTCAAATGAGGTTAGCCAAAACTTCACGAACTAATTTCATCCTTTTCTCGTCCGTAAAATCCCTCTGAACCGGGCAAGTAAACCGACACCGATCGGGGCATTCCCGAGCGTTAGAAAGAGACGACATGAAACTCATCTCATTTCCGGGGTTCTCAGGTCTTCGCGCTTCGAGTTTGTAGGGTCTATTTTTATCAAAGGGTTGGTTCTCGAGTGACGACCACGAACCTAAAGACGAAGCATTGACAAGCTTCCCACTAGGTAACCGACTACATTGCGAGAGTTGGGGGAAACCGGTGGATGCAGATAGCAGACTGACGTTCATTGTGCCGTTCCAAGGAGGCCTTTGTTAAAAACAACAGACGTCTTTCGGCTGATGATTAGTGACGTAACTATGGGGTGGCACGGCAAAATGACACGGGTCTCTAATTCTACTTGGCCTAGAGCACAGAATGGATGTTGCACTTATTTTGATTGATTTTAGTCGTTACCTCCATAGACAGCGTCAGCGAAGGCGCCCCCAACGGAGTCCCACGTGACGGAGGTGAGCAGCGACCACTCGCGCGACAGCTTGGACAGCAGCAGCGACAGCCGCGCCTCGTCGTCCGCCGACACGCGCTTGCCCACCAGGCACGCCACGCATACCAGCTGCGTTCAAAAATCATGTTCACGTTAAAAAAAAGACCAACAAAATCTTAATTAGGTATAACTACTTCATTGTATAAATATGATTCAAGATAACAAACTAAGAAATATTTACAGTATGCTGAGTACAGCATGTTAGAACTTATGAATGATATGAGTGTAATGATTCATGCAGAAATATGACCAACTATATATGATTTGTTTACATGTGCACAAGTTCCATCTGTGTAGACTTCAGTGACATTGTGATTAGAAATTTTTATTTCTCGTCACGACTGCACAAAAAAATAGCTCGTTACTACTATAGACCGACCGCATCAATAAGTCCTCACCCGCGCCTCGCGGAACACCGCGCGGGCGAGGACTCATTTAAGCGGTCGGTCTATAGATCGTCAAGAGATCATAAACTACACTTTTCTACATTAGTTAATTATATGGATTCGTTGTGTATATAAATGTGACATAAAATACTGTAGTTCAAGGCTATGCCATCCATAAGGGACCTACGTTCTTTTCTTTAGAGCTACAATCAGTTGTACCTACTCTTAACTTTTTTCTAGGATTTTGTTTTTTTAGTCGGTTTTCTACGCAGAATCACGAGCACTATCGATTCTAATAAGAGAAAAAAACATCACAAAATTTTTATGACTTGAATTTTGGTTCATTCCGTTACCGTCATACAAACTGGTATGAATAGTTACTGAATGGAAAAGGCAACTTTGAGACGTTTTTTTCTCCCTGTACTTAATATAACATAGAAATATTCACATGCAAATACCCATGCAGAAGCCGGTTTATTTAAGTAAACACGTACAGTAAATATTCAATAGAATACCTACTTTACATGTTAGTAATAACTGAAACGCAAACAAAATAAGCAGGTCCCAAAACCAATCATTAAAAAATAACTTACCTTCGTTAGGAATTCTATTGGTTTGATGAAAGATTTGAGAGATGCATGTGCTGTAGTGCTCTACCTATACCTATACGTAGACACGTATGACGATATGCATAGCGTAAAATAAGTGAATTATTCATAAGTACCTATCCAACATCCATGTGACTTACACAAACAAATAGGCATATATACCTACATACGTATAAGTTCTCTCCCGTTTTTCTCTTAGCGCCGTTTAACTCTACATTTCACGCCAGTCAACTTCATTTCCGCATTTCCAAAAAGAAAATTACAAAGTAGCTGACAATATGCAAAGTACGGGGAGTGTCAACTCAAAATCCACTCGATAATGACGAAAGACAACACGCGCTGTGACGTAAAAGTTACAACACTCGCTCGACATACCATCACCAACGGCGCTAAACAAGTTTTAGAAACTACCAGCCCACACCCATGTCTTCAAAGGTTTATAAAAAGATATAGCTGAGATAAGCATTATATTCGGCACCCAGAGGTCGTAGCATAGCAGAAGTATCCATGACTGGAATACAAGTAATTTTATCCATCCCATGCAAATGTATGCGCCTTCTGGATTCTTACGGCTAACTATTTTGATCTGACATACTTTTCATCCTCGCCTCACCAATATTTTAATCATATGGGGTTGGTTACGGTCTTACGATAGTATACATACATATTGTTAAGTCTCTAGGTGTCTAGAAGTCATGACGGTTCTTTACCCGTGCCTGTGGTCCACCTACAGTAAGTCCACCTGGTTTTCGACGCAGCTCCTTTTTCTGTATATTTCGCACTACGGGCAACTGAAGCTACCAAACTAATCTAACATACTTACTTTCGTATTAAAACATTATTGAGTGATTCTAAATAATGGCAGATTTTTTTCCGGGTGGACCAATTAAGATGGACCTCGGGCAAGTCCCTGTCATAAGAATTATATTTATTTGGAGCAACTCTGGGCGCTGTATTTTAAATCTATGGGTTTATCAGTGACTTCAAGAAGCAAGCTGAGTCATAACAATAGTCCAGCAATTAAGAGTCCTCGAAGCCGGTGGCCGTCGCTGTCCACCGTGGGAGCGACATTGAAGACGCTGCGCCAGCGCAATACTGCATCTTGTTCGTTTTACGACTTATACGTGACCAGATTACGGAAAACTTGCCTTTTTACTTATGCAAGAACACACAATATCCTCCAGTACTTAATGATTGGAATGTTATTGTTATAAGATCTTCAAACAAGGTAAAAGTGCATGTCATGTCATATCTACGAAACGCAACTGAATTTGGATAATAAAATAACGCTAGATGATGTCATTGACGCTCATGTGTCAGATATTTAATTGATAATGATAAACGCGAAGATATTCGTGAAGATGTGCCCGCCAAACAATAATAAGCTAGTTTACCTTGCTTACCAACAGCTTAATTGCACCCAATACCTCCATCCATAATCACACTATGAATAGACAAAAACAAATACTTATTTGGAACAGAGAGCGATCTTAGTTCTAAAAGGGATTTCTTCCAGGAAAGAGTTACATGGCGACACGTTTTAAACTTCCGCGATTTTCACTCTACTATTACTTATTTTTATTAAAGTCTTGTTATAATAATTATGGTGATATTGATAATGCTACTGTAAGTTTAGGAAGAGACGGTAGATAATTTATAGCAAGTGATATAAATGTAGACAGGCGACGATTAAAGGCGCGGTTGTGGGAAAACTTGTGCGTATCGAGTCGTATAATTACTTGGGCATTTACTATGTTATTTATGTCAATCTACAAGGACAACTCCGACTAGGAATCAGTAATAAGATACCTAATCTTAGATCACCTCTCGATGGATCACCTATACGTACTCACTTGTTAGTTATCAAGGCGTTTAGGTTGCGACATCTGTAAGTACGCACACATGTGTGTATTTCAACCGAATTACTTTATACGTAGGTAAGGCACAGCTATGCTATCAAATCGAAGGACACTATAGAAAACAAAAGTGGGTTAGGAACTCAAGTTGTTTTAATAACAACTCGGATGGCGATTAATACATTACGAATATAATAGTGACGAAATCTGCCATGTTCGACCTATTCGAACCGACCGAACGTGATCGCCAAGCGTTTTGATGTCGTAAGAAGGTCGGAGATATTTGGTACTTATCTAATGCCTGCTCGCTACTTGGACACATGCAAGCTGCGCATATGTACCAATACGTGACCAATGTACACTATTGTTTTAATAAATAAAGCTAAACTTGTCTGCCAATGTTAAGCAGGTAATCACTGCACAAAAGAGGAACGATGTGGGCTTTACGCCCTTTTCTGACCTCGCATTCACAAGTGTTTCAACATACTGCGTTATGGTTATTAGTTAACTTGACATGTAAATGTTCATCCACACCACACACATTCCAAAACACTATCCCAGGCAGCCCCGGCAGTAGACCAGTACCAAAGAAAAAATGCTGATAAAATCCAAGAAAAGCGACGTTGCAAAAACATTTGGTAGGTATCCATGCGAAATGTTATCACAGCGACGGTAGCCGCACATTTGTCAATGGGGAATACTCACGAACTCCACTATCTTGAGCGCGACCCACTTGTCGCAGAGCGCCATGTCGCGATAAAGCACGATAACACAACTATTCTATCAATTCCACCTCACGCTAGACCTGACGCGTACGAGCGCTCGTTATGTCGTTGACATAATAGTACATTTCATAGTGTTTACTAACAGAAGGACGCGAGGCAGAGGCAGGCGGCCGCGCGTCGCGGGCGCAGCTTTTTGTTTGAGCGCGCATTTCCACGCTGCATCGCCGGCGCCGGCGCGCGGCGACATTGGAGGAAAACCTTAGCGCGGGATGTTCCGCAGCATTGACTCGCCGACAGATAACGTGCGTGCAAAAACCTTAAGCGTTGTCAGTTGTCAGTCACCCGAAACAGAAGAGCGAGCTACAAATAAAACACCGAGGACATTAAACCATTATACTTAAATTTATTAATCATAACCGGCGCATGCAATACTATTTTAAAAATCTCATAAAAGTCCGAGAGATAAATTCATATTGAAATGTAGATTCGTACATATCGAAATGTACTTAGATAGAGTCTGGCCAGTATAAGTTATCACGTGGAATGTAAAGCGAACTTTGTTTTTGAAACCCTAAAAACCAGCCCGTCAAGCAGCAATGTAAATCAAATTAGATTAGCGTCATTATATTTTTTGCCATAAATGCCCGTGATACTTGTTCTATTTATTTCATTTTTATATCCGCGCGTCGATGAAAAATACTGAAAATTGTGTTGAAATGGACATTACAATCTTCACAAATCTTCACATAATGTCGACCGTGTCCATACAAGATGAAATTTAAAATTTAAAAACGCATAATTCGACCTATATTCATATTTTTTTACACCTTATGACCTCAGGACAGGAATAGGTACGCTGTTCTAATCTCTCGGGTTCCTCGCGGGCACCCTAAATATCCGGTCCATCTATGGCCGGCCTTACTTGATTCATAATTATGACTGCGTTATGATTGTAATGTGCAATTCAACACAATTTTCAGTATTTTTCATCGAAGCGCTGAAAAATAAAAACGAAATAAATAGAACAAGTATCACGGTCATTTATTCCAATTATTCACCGAGTTACCATATATAATGGTTTGGTGGTGGTTAAAAAATGTGTTGCCCATTTACCGCTCCTTTCCAGTACCTACCGACTTACGTTAGCCAGACTCTAGATAATTTCATAATGCTGTGCTTGTTCATTGCTGAGAAAACAGATCGAAATTGATTTACTTAAAACCTGATTTTAAATAAGACTTGATCATACACAGAAATAGTAAACTACAATAACATGAATATTTCGTTGAAAAAACATCAAAAAATGGAGATTGCTAGCATTGCAATGATCCGTGCGCGGCGGAGCCGGCGGTTGCCCTTAATTCATAACATAAAACAATATTGGAGCTACATTCTTAAATATACCGATGCTGCCTTACAATTTTTAATTTAAATACATTTAAATCTACGCAATTCAATTAGATTAATTAAATAGATTAGAGTTAAATTAAAAATGTCTAAAAGTAAAATTTACCTCTCTTATGCCTTACGAAATATGGTGAGTGCGAGAAAAAAATCAGTGTGATACCACCAGATAAGCACATATTCAGGAAAAGGGAAAAGCAATGCTGCAAAATTTGCAAAATGATAAAACTATCAGCTGCAGGATTATAGTCAACAAAACTGAAAGGAAACTGCATCTTGGCAAATGACGACTATCTTCTTTACCTTTCCCTGAAATGCGACACCAACACCAAGCTGCCATATAAACGTTGTAGAGATAGCTGCTTCGGTGACAGTCAAAAGACTTGCACGTGTCAACAGTAAAAATGGCAACTTAAAACATGTAAACACTCTTGGTAAGCGTTTGGTTTTGGCATCAAAACGCCTGTGAAGCAAAATTAGCAAGAAACCACTCGCGGAATGTAGAGCACGACTGTAGGAGCTAATTAATGCTTATTCATGTCATTTCATTCATCAATGTTATGATGCTAAAGAGTTTGTGTACTATGGTGATTAGTAAACTTTATCACAGCATTTCTGCTTAGCAGGCGTTATGACACTAAAACAGCGTTAGTAACAAAACAAAAACAATGAACATCAAGTCAACAGGTGCAGCATTCCCCTCGCACTCCATCACAAGCACAAACCGTGTAAGACAAGACAACACATTTGCATTCTTAAACAATACATGCAATAAATTAATCAAGGATTAAAATTAAATTAATTAAGATTTATAAAAATTGGCCGGGTGACGCCGCCTCAGGTTTCAGTTACAGGTCAAAGTAATTCCTAGAAATCCATTAGAAATTTCCAGAGAAGCCGTTGCACAGATTGTAGATGGTATTTTAATCTATTGGTGAAAATAGTAAGTTATTGATTGTTAGTAAAAAACCATGAACAATGTTATCCCTTAAAAATAGAAGAGTGAAAATACCTTCAACCTCACATGATCTTTCTACTTTCATTAGGTTTAGTTCGGTCCCTCACCATATTAGTCATCAACCACAAGTCTACCGAAGCGAAAATCCGATGGCAGTCATATGCACACACGCATACACTTTAAGGCAATCGGGATACAAACAACAGCATAGGACAGATACAAAGTTTCGCTTCTAATAAACTGCTCATCAAGTCATCACAAAAATTCAAAAGAGGCTTCACAATATGACCGAGGCTATGGTCCCACGACAAACAGTAGAAAACAGATGAAAGAGGAACTAAACATTTCCAGACTGTTGCCACATTTAAGCATTTCGTTATAAACTGTTGCTAGTCACACACAGTCCAGTCGGTACTGTTTATCGTGGGTCAGTAAGGTTCTCGGGGAGCGTCACCCAGCGGCTGCGCGGACTCACTGTTCGCCCCGGGGAGTGATGAACTCCTGCAGCGGGTGGCGCGCGGTCCAGGGGTTGAACTCGTTGGCGGGCGGCGCGCGCGCGGGCGGCGGGCCCGGCGGCGCCCACACGCCGCGCTCGCCGCCCAGCAGGCTCAGCGACGCCATGGACGACATCAGCGACTCCACGCCGCGCGCGTTCCATCTGCACACCGACACGTCTCACTTATGTCGCATTCGGCCCAAACTTTTAACGACGACATTTTAATAGGTCATGTAGTCATGGTAATTTTGAATTTAAAAAAATCAAAAAGATTATAGACCGTGTCCATTATAGATCACGCTGCCAATTTAAGGATAAAAAAACATTACGCGTGATATATTCGACATTTCTAACAATTGTAAGTAAAGTACAAAGTGACAAGTGTTTACCAGGAAAATGTTTTAATTTCATTTCAGTTCAGTTTTAGCACAAACTTAACACGTTCACAGTCCTCATACAAAATGTTTCGATTTCCTCGTACGTCCAGGCAAATTCCTTCCAACATACGTCCATCCATGCTAGTGACCCACGTGCGCAGCGCGGACTTGTGAAAATAGTTTTTCGTGACTCGCGTGTGGGGCAACTGACTGTGAACGTGTTAACTCGATAAAGCTCCAGTCGCTTGATTAAGGGTTAAAAACGTTGCAGTACTAACTCAGTGGGCGGCGGATGGCGGCGCGCGGCCTCGTGGATCATGCGCAGCCGGCGCGCCTGCGACCACGGCTCCAGCGTGTAGGACGGCGCCAGCGGCGGCGACACGGCGCTCTCCTCCGCCACGCGGCACAGCTCCACGCCGCGCTCCGCCGACCAGCGCCCCACCTGGCCCGGAAACATGCCACCTTACACCGCCAACCATACATCACGTAATACATGCATAGTTTTGGGTCTCATGGACTCTGTAATTTGCATGTATTTAACCGGGTCCTGACTGAGCGAGCCGCTTCGCCGAGCCAGTTGCATGAGGCATAATTTCGTCTGACACTAGAGGCTGAAACCCGAACCAGGCTGCCTCGCGATACACGCTCAGTATTCGGCTTTTGGAGAGTATTTAACGTATGCCAAAAGTAAGGGGATTTACCCAATCGGGTAATAATGTATGTGATGTACTTACCTCGCGGTACTGCTTGAGAAGCTGCGGAGACTGCGGTAGCGACCAGTCGACGGCGGGGCGCGCGCCGCAGCCCCAGGCGGCGGCCGCGGCGGCCACCAGCGCCTTGCGCGCCATGGCGGCGCCGCGGTGCGACTTGTACTCCACTATAGCAGCGCTAGACGCGATCGAGCGACGCACGCGGACCTAACAGAAACGCGACACCCATTCCATTAACTCTCCTTTAATGCTGTCACACACTCGACGAATGGTACGTTAAATGGCGTGGAAATGAGAGATATAATGTGGCCACGTTAATCGTTATGCTCATGCTCTTTCTCTCTGTCCCTCTCGTTATAAAAGACGAGGGCGCCATCACGGCAGCGCGAGCATATTAAGAATGGTGCTCTCTTCTCTTCTATCACTTTCGCTCATTTTTGAAGACCCGCCACCCGCCAGTACCATTTGAGTCTGTTAGTCAATGATCCGCCTTCGTTTGCCACTTTCTAGCTAGATCGCCTTACAGATGAGTTCGAACGCAACTTTCTTTAGTTTTCTTAAAACAACCAACCAAGAAAGATTATGATTATTATGAATAACAACAAGTCTCACCTCCTGCACCTCGTCGGTTAGCTCGTAGAGCAGACGCACGATCTCGGCAGAAGACAGCGTCGGCGGGATGCGCGAGATGAAGATGCGGCAGTTGTTGATCGAAGGGCACACGCCTGTTGAGAGGTCACAAAACAAATGCAACTTTGGCGGACACTACAACACTAAACAAAGAGCTGGATACGCCCTAGATTAAGAGTCCTAATGGTTGTTCGCCTTCGTGATGCCAATTCACCACACTACGGCGAACTAGGTAGATACCTACTTCCGCATGTTTGACGCTGTATTAATCTCTCAACATCGACCGAATAATTCTAAAGTAATAATGCCCCCCTTGAAAGAAATTTTGGCTGTTAAATCTCCTGTACTTAGTGTTTAAAAAAAACAAGGGAAAAGGGCGTACAAAGGGAAAGGTAACTCACCAAGCTGCCAGGAAGGCCGGATCATGTAGTTGTTAAACATGCGTATGGCGTTGCTGGCCTCCGCGTCACTCGTGTACATAGCGAAAGCGTACCTACGGGACAAAGCAACTGTTACTGCTAGTTAAGATAGTTATTCGGTTTTTCAGTTCATTCTGCGGGTGAAGTTATTAAGAGTGGGAGTAGCTTTTTTAAGCTGGATCTTCAAACTACGTTGCTACTAAATAACGATCTTGAAACCAAAGACGCGGAATAATGTTAATGCTAAAAAAAACAGTATGCGGTTAGCAACGATAGTTCTTACCAGGGTATCTTGAAACCGTAAATAATTTGTTAATGTTAAAAAACGGTATGGTTAGGAACGATAGTTCTTACCAGGATATCTTGAAACCGTAAATAATATGTTAATGTTAAAAAAAACGGTATGGTTAATAGGAACGATACTTCTTACCAGGTTACCTTAAGACCGTAAATAATAATCTGTTAATGTTAAAAAAACGGTAAGGTTAGGAACTATAGTTCTTACAATGGTATCTTGAAACCGGAAATAATAATATGTTAATGTTAAAAAAACGGTAGGGTTAGGTATCTTGAATGAAACCCTAAATATTAATACCTATTTGTTAAAACAACGGTATGGCTAGGAACGATAGTTCTTACCAGGATGTTAGGTTAGATGTTAACACGTTCGGTGCCACTAATCATGTCTGTGATTGAAAAATTCTTACTCCCATTCCAGTGACACGCATGTGTGTCAACGGAATACGTACTCCTATGCCAGTGACACTCATTCGTGACTGCAATAATTTCTTCTGGCATAGCGTAAGAGCTTAGTGGAGCATTGGCGGTGCCGATCGTGTTAACTCGGGAGTTATTAAGTTAAAATTTTGGTCCGCGCAACCCCGCCAAGGTTAGTTGTATCGCCTTTATGAATTTATTAATGTTATTTATATTTTTTTTGTAAATTGTAACTGTTTCTTTATATTTGTACAACAATAAAACATTTACTTACTTACTCAGTCTTTACTTTTAGTACATTTTCAGTAGGACGTGGTGTCAACCTACGCATAAATAAATGATCGATTTAAATGCTAATCACCTCTACGTTCACTAAGCACCACACGGTAGCGTGAGCGCAATCAGAAAATCAAAAATGACAGTTTTTACTCTTTTCAACGTCCACCTATGCTCCTTTCCAAATAGACTAGTTATTGTGTGTTGGTGTGATCTATACTCATCGTTGCTGCTCATCAACCTATGCAATGTTAATTAATATTCGGAGTCAAAGCAGTTTACACGTGCAGTAGGTATATCCTGACTCTCTCGTCCGTCATTTAATTCTAAAAATACGAGGAGCATGATTTCGTCCTACATACCCTACTTGAAGGCTTCTTTGCCAATTGCATGATTCAAAAGTCGCATATGCGCGTATGGTTGGAAATGCTAAAAGTGAACAGTAGGCGTAGGCACCATTACATACTAATTATAATAATGAAATGGGGTGGGCACATTACGCGCCCAAATAACTATTAACAAACACGGAACATAAAAAACTTTTTCCTTTTCTGTGCTAGAAAATCATATCTCTGGACCGAAAAAAAGAATGTAGCGTCAAAAAGCCGATTCTATGCTGTTAGAGGTAACATTAACATGACAGCCACTAGAAACGCTTTTTTATAGGTATGTAGGGTTGAAACTCTAAAACCAGGAGCCTACTTACATAAATACTAAAAGGAAATGGTCTTAGCCATTTTTTTATTGAACTACCCTAATACTTTTTGCTTGTAATTAACCTATCATGCAAGTGGTCTACAAGAAACTATTTTTTTAAATGACGTCGCTACTATAGGTACGTAAGTGGTCAAATTCTGTATACTGCTATAGCTCTTGCAATTTACGATGGCGAGTTTGGCGAGTGAGCTTTATTTGTGCGTGGCTTACGAAGCTATTTTCGAGCGAAATTTTTCTTTATTTTTATATTTACTATGATATAGTAAATATAAAAAAAAAATTGGGTATATTATACCCACTTTCGCTCTCACGCACATTTCAACACTTATGGCAGATACGTGCTTACCACAGATAAAGCTCACTCGCCATCGTCAATTGCAAGACCTAATACCTAGGTATACAATACCTACTCACCCGCGGTTCCATCCAGAAAAGTTGATCATGAGCCGGAACTCGAACAGCTCGCCGGCCTGCCGGAAAAGCGGCACCAGCGTGTCCTCGAAACAGTCGTGCGGGATCCGACCGATAAATACCTGCGACAGAGAAACAGGGGGGCTACTCCGAAATTCGAAGTGCGTATCATACCGTCTCTCTCACTCTCAAATTAATCACTATTAGAGTGAGCAGAACAGCATGAAACAAACTTCGAAAACTGAATTTCAGAGTATACCTATCTACTAAATATTGAAGTTTTATTCGTGCTATTCTGCTCACAATAAGAGTCATTAATATGAGAGTGAAACGGACGAGTTGATTTTGACAGGATTGACAGTTGCTATGACAAGAGTTGTTTGACGGAATTTACCCTAATTTCGGCCCAAATGAATGCCAAGTAGCACAACTATATGACAAGGTTTTACCTAGAAAAGGGTGAATGCGCCAGTTACCAACCAGTCGGAATTTTGTTTTGTGACAGCATAGGTACAAAAAATGTTCTGTTAAGTTAACACGTTCGGTGCCGGCAACGCTCAACAAGCCCTTAAAATTATCGCAGTCACAAATGAGTGTCTCTGGCATAAAAGTACGAATTCCGCTGACAAACAAGTGTATCGCTAGCATGGGAGTAAGAATTTTCGATCACAAACTTACATTGTGTCACTGGCACCAAACGCGTTAACACTTTGCTGAAAGAAAGCAAGTCGCGTAAATGTTGTAATGTGGCGTGCGTGCCGTTAACTGGTACATTCACCCTACATTTTGCTGACAAATAATCCTTTTGGAAGTCGAAATTATATAATTTGCATAAATTGATAGCTAATATAAGAGCATGATCACAGTTTTAATTCAATTGAATAAAAGTAATTAGACTTGGGTTATCAAAAAAAAACTAACAATCACAAAATTTAAGCGGGAAAGTTTCATCCGAGTGCATTCTTCCCTTCTAGTAGGTACGATGAAACGAATCAAGGACAATACAGCTTCCGATTGGAATAGTTTGCAAGCAAGTGATATTTTATTTTAGAGAGGCTATTTAGAGACATTTTCCGATCAGGTGTTAGCGAAGAAACGGGCATAGACGGACCTGTGACCGAACTGCCTATCGGGCGTCCCGGCTGAGCGGCGCCTCAATTCAAATCGGAGACATGTCTTTCTTACCTCACAGTTTCTCGACGGCTCCGGCCCGGACCATGCATGAGGAGCCTTCCTGTAGATTCTCTGTCCATTTATTTGCGTAAGTGTATAAGATGTGTTATTTTCTGTTAGAGATAATAATCTCGATGATAATTCATGTTGATTTACTTCACTACACGAATAATGCTTAACAGGAGGCATTTTAGCCAATATAAATTAATCTTAAATAATACGTTCGAAAATAATTTATAGGTCCCACTAACTACTCCAACGCGTTGTCCGCGTACGTTCCAAAAAGAAACCAAATACACGAACGATTTTTGACAACGCGAGAAAAGAAAATGGCGTAACCAATTTCAAAATGGTGGAAGTGACCTTCAAAAATTTCTCAGAATTTTGATCATAATGAGTAATAAATATTAAAAAACGCACTTATAACTTATTAAAATGTTAAAAAAAAACAATTTCAAATATACCACACGCATTTAATCTTAAAATATAGTATCTTATAAGAAATTTAAACCCATATTTGCTTTATAAAGTACTATACCGGAAGTAAAAGTTTGTTAATGGACAATAACAAAAATTTTGAATTAGGAAATGTCCGTTCAATTTTGTTTCTCAGGAAATAAAACAGTAATCACAACATATTTTTTTTATCAAACACATTACATTTAGTTTACTACTGGTATGTAATTTAAATGCACGCAATTATCGTAGCCAAATAATTTTACACACTGTAAAATAGAAACTAATAATTTGTAAAATAAAGCTAGACATTCATTGCGTTTTTAAATTTACTATAATATTACAAATGCGATAGTAACTCTGTCTATCTGTCTGTTACGCTTTCGTTTCTAAACCACTGAACCGATTTATATGTGGTACAGGGATAGTTTCAGTCCCAGGGATGGACATAAAAGTTTTTATCCCGGAAATTCGAATAGTTTCTGCGCAGACGAAGCCTTCAGCTAGTTCTTCTTTCTTAATAAAATGTACCTATTTCATAAAATTCGACTGTAAATATTTCGCTTTCTTGATAAAGAAGCGAAAATAGAGGAAGGGACAATTTATTTATTTTATAAAAATTAGGAGGACGTATTATTTTACTACCTAACCATAAGTGCTATCATCTTATCGTCCTTCGCAATGAAACTAGTGTCTATTTAATTAAGATTATAATGTTGGTAAAGAAGGTAAAAGTAACTTATAATTAATGCCATTGAAGGTTTACTAGTAACAGTGCTGCCCTTGGATAGCTCATTGAGGTCTATACTAAATCTCAATTGCATTCTTAGAACATATAATCGTTGTGTCATGATCTCCATTCTCATTATCTGTTGTTTTGTAAAAAATGTTAACTTATGCTGTGAAATAGTTCTCAAAACGTTTACGGTTATTGCCGGAATAGCTTTCAATTGTAACGAGCCTATATCTCGTTCTGGAATACCTGAAAATAGAAGAATAAAAGTGGATATTTATTCCAAAATAAGAACTTGAATCCATGCCGGGACTTAAATCCAATGCCTCAATCTTCATAGCTAAAGTCACTATCCACTAGTTAGGCTATTTAATCGTCTATAATACTAACATTTCAATAATCCATCAAGTTGAGCTACTTCGTGAGACGTCCATAAGTACGGTTCACCGTAAGCGTCTGGGTGAACTGCTATATCGTATAAAGTCTAAAATAAAAAAGATATAAGTTAGTACCATGATAGCTTAAACCGTTACTCCATGTCATGTAAATATTGATTTAATTGTACCTTAGCTTGAGCTTCATTACATTTTTGAAGCTTCCCTAGTACATCGGAATTGAGCTCTTTCATAACAGCAGGCGTAATTTTTCGGAGATCACACGGAGGAAAGCCACATAGCATATAGCCAAGCCCGTTTACATTACTTCCGTTCATATACCACGAATTTCCAAAGTAACGCCTATACGCGGATATTAGTACTCCGATCTAAAATAATCAAGTTTTATTACGATTGAAGTACGCTACTTTACATGCATTTTGTTTTTAATTCCACCGAGATTTCCATTTGAGTACAATTACTCTTGCCTAAATGCTACAGTCTACACCCACAGTAAAATTATTTGAATAAGTACCTTACGTGGATGTAAACCAATTTTGAAGTTAGCGAAAAATTTGAGGACGGACGGGTCACCCATGTTAGTATAATATAGGTCTTCTTCTGGCACATGGTTCAAAAGTGACCCAAATGCTAAGAATTCTCTACCTTGTAAATAAGCCGCTGTTTTCCCATCTGTAAATCGATAAAGTTAAAATTAAAAATCACTGTATCTAAGTGTTTTTATAAAAGTATAGGTGCTTCTTACCATCTACGTCTATCCATTACGTTATAAGTTCCAAGGCTTGAATATAAAGATATTCCCTCGTAATAAAACGTTTTTTTTACCTGTAATAATGTCCCATGCTTGTAACACCTTTTTAATTGATATAAACTGTTTTTTGGTATTACTTAAAATATGTAAAATGGTTTCGGCATCAAGTCTCATAAATGAATCGGGAGGTCCAAAAAATATTATATTCATTGATATTTCAGGCTCCATCTGAATCTCCAATTCATCATAAAAATCTTCATAAGTGTCGATATCATCTGTAATTTACATTCTATTGTGATTCTGATTATTATTCTGGCAGTGGATTTTTTCAATACTATTAAATGAGACAACGAATCAAACACATATTTTTATAGAAGTATGTAACGACATGGTGCAAATATATATATTTTTTTTTCATATGAATAGGAAGGCAAACGAGCAAGTGGGTCACCTGATGGTAAGTGATCACCACTGCCCATAGACACCCGCAACCCCGGAGGGATTGCAAATGCGTTGCCAACCTAGAGGACTAAGATGAAATGCCTCTTGTGCCCGTAATTTCCCCGGCTGTCTTACTCTCCACACCAGAACACAGCAGTGCAAGCACTGCTACTTAGCGGCAGGATTAGCGAGTAAGATGATGTATTGTTCGATATTCAATATAAAGATTTAGGGTTTGTACCAGTACCGATATAGTGAAATATCACTACTTAAAAGAGGGCGCCTTTTTCTACACGTATAATAATAATAATCTACACATAAATCATAATTGATATAAAATGATTGAATATAACAAAAATCTAAATATATTATTTTCTCTTTCGTCCATTTTCTACTCTTTTTTTTCTTGTGGTAGTATATTTTTAACACAAAATCGTGCGTCTTTAGTTTTAAACGTGATAATCGAGTAACTTTCAGATTCATAAAATCCTAATGGATACGAATCGAACCTTTTTCTGATATGGCGATCACAGAATTTTTGTCATTTTCATATTTTTCGGCCATTTCTTCCAAAGATTTCGTGGTTTCAGTTATTATACTTGAAATGAGCCATAGGAATACGAACACGCTCCGTAACATAGCTTCTTATGTATTATGCAAAATGTACTACGTTTATTTATGTGTACAATTTGCTGAACAATTTATTTTGACAATCGATAAACTAGTTGGCTTCGAAGTAGTTTAAAGAACAACGACAAAAATAATAATAAGAAGAAATTAATTGGCACATTGAACTTAATAGCAGCTACCTTATGTTTATGATTATTGAATTAAAGTAACGAACGGACAAAAACTTGTTTAATATTTCATTTTATTACCATTTTATTGACATTAATGAATGGTAGCCTTTAGAAATGAATACGGTGCCGTAGTTATATTCAAGCTGTCACTGTCAGTCAAACAAACGTCATTTGTCGAAGCCCACCTGTCAGTCCAACCGACGACCAACGTACGTAGACCGTCTGTGTCTAACCTAAAAGATACACTGATTGTTTTTATTGGATTCTTCGTTATTTTTGCACCGAAATGCTTGAAGTGTAGCTCCTCTTCGGAATATTGTCACAGTTAGCGTTGTAAGATAAAGTAGTTCTTATTATATTTAAGCTACCGCCAGTGTTTTAGAAACATGGGTATCTTGGAGAAGATATCCGAGATTGAGAAAGAAATAGCCAGAACTCAGAAGAATAAAGGTGATTAGAACATAAGTTATATCGATTTCACTGTATTCTCTGCTTAACTTAAGCTTTAATTCGTTGTGTTGGAATTTTACAGCAACGGAATACCATCTGGGCCTTTTGAAGGCGAAGCTCGCGAAGTACCGGTCTCAATTGCTGGAGCCGTCCAAGAAGGGTGGTGACAAAGGCGAAGGCTTCGATGTTCTCAAGTCTGGCGACGCCAGAGTAGCGCTAATTGGTTTCCCATCTGTTGGCAAGGTGAGCATTGAAGTTACTGCTAATTATGTTAAATAAATTTATTGACATACCTACATTTTCATTTACTGGATTGTAATACTCACACAAACTACACAGCGTAAATGCCAATTGAGGCATAAGAGTGACAAAATGTAAAATATAATGTCCATTATCTGGTGATGTTATCAAGAAATTCCTACAGTTATAGTCCTTCCAAACTGCCTTCAATTCACTATCACTAGGGGTAACGCTGAATTGGATATAATAATAATGGGCAACATTTTTTAAAGGATTTATTTACATGATCTTAACCTTTTCAACACCAACAATTTTTTAATAAATAAATAAAAAGGAAAAGCATTTTATTTACAATTACTACTTAAATGCTAGACATATTTAACTATATATATTTAAGTAATAGTAGTTAAAAAAAAGCAAAAAAGCATTTCATGTTAAAAAAAGAAATTAATGATAGAAGTAAATTCACACCAGAACCCTCCCATGAGGTAAAGGCCGCTAGTTGCCTTAGCTACATTCCCCTGAGCCACACTTTAAACCATACATAGGATTAATATTTGTTATACTTTTGCGCCCATCCTGTAATTTGTCATCTATTAAGTATGTCAGTATAATGTGAAACAGCATTTCGAATCTTTGCATCAGCATCAAATAAACTGTGCTACTTCTGTCCTGTTGCTAACATGATGAAATAACAACAAGAGCTAGTCGATCCACTTGTCTAGCTCTGGGTCAAGGTGTCCAGTTAGGGATTAAAACATAAGGGAACAATTTATCATCAAGTTATTTAATGTTTCCAGTCAACATTGCTGTCGACATTGACGCACACACACTCTGAGGCTGCAAGCTATGAGTTCACAACTCTGACATGCATCCCTGGAGTCATTGAGTACCGTGGTGCCAACATACAGCTGCTGGATCTGCCTGGGATCATTGAAGGCGCAGCCCAGGGCAAGGGCAGAGGGCGACAGGTGAGGTCCCGTTACATACTACATACATACATAAACCACGTTCCGTAGACAGAGCCTAAGGTAACAAGACCTAAAGGCCACATTTAGTTTAGCAATGACAAAAGAATTCAAGTTCCATCTGGGAATTAACAAAAAGATATAGAACTTAGGTGCTCTTAGGAGTCATTGGCAGTAGTGGTTGTTAATCTAAAGCAACCAGTAGTTATTGGGGGCGGCAGATGTAAGCTTGCCTTCGGGAATCCAAAAGCTTATCGGTTACTTACTTGACATGAAATGCACATTTTTTTTCTCTTTGACATTGCACCTCACCGTACTTGTATTTTGGAGATCTGGTATTTCGAAAATCTGGCTTAACGGAAATCTGCTGTTTGAAAAATCATGTATTACATGATAACGCTTAGGTGAGATCAAGTGGATTCGAGAAGATTGTGTTTTGCGAATCTGGTTTGTCAAGTGTTTCAGTACTTATGATTTCGAAATTTGGTATTTTGCAATTATGGTTTTAAGGGAATGAGCGATTTTTGTACAACTGCCAGTCAAGATTTAATCATGTCTATTTAATTGCCTAGTACTACTACATGTTTCGATCGCGATGCAGCAGTTATGGTCACTAGTATAAACCACACAATATGGTGTCTGGTAATTTTTTTTAAATATGCATTTGATAAAATAAAACAAATAGACCTATGATTGATTCCAGGTGATAGCCGTAGCACGGACGGCAGACTTGGTTCTGATGATGTTGGATGCCACAAAGCCGTATGTGCACCGCCAGCTGCTGGAGAAGGAGCTCGAGAGTGTCGGCATCCGGCTTAACAAGGCCAAGCCCAATATCTACTTCAAGGTACAAAAACCTAATGCATGGGCGCTTTCAATTGATAACTATTAGTAAGTAAGTACAGTAGAATCCGTTTAATATTGACCAACTGCCTAAGGGAGCGCCCACACCGCCGCGTATATGCGGTGACGTGTCGTAGGCGTTACGTTTTCTCACCGTTTTTTCATACATTTTGTTGCGTTAACGCACCGTCAATGTCTTTTACGCACTGGTGTGGTTTTCATATAAAATTCTTTAACATAGTCTGATACAGTGACTTCGCTTACAGTCACATGTCGCTTATTATGACCCATTTTTAATAAACTATGTTCGGTTATAATGACCGACATAATGATTCGGCAATGTTCGGCAGGGCACGTGACGCCCGACGACGTCGCTTTTTGTTTAGAAATGAAAAATATACATAACTACATGATCATACTTATTACATATAATTTTTTATTTTTATTTAAAATGCTATGTTTCTCTATTAAAATAAGTAATTACCTAAAAAACAGGAAGTTGTTTATTTTCTCAAAATGCTTCGTTTGACGTCTGCTTAGTATGACGTGTTTGTTAAACGAATTCCACTGTAAATGCTTTATTGTACAAAAATATAAATAAATACACGTACATATTAGTGTTGTTCTTAAAATTTAGCTCAGAGATAGGCAACCTTTTGATGATTGTTCACTAACTTTAAACTAACACAACTTCTTAGTTATTAAAGTGACATTACTTACTATCATGTAACTTGATTGCCTGTTTACCTCCGCTATTCCTTCAATAGGTTCTTTCACATGTCATATTTTATTGTCTACCAGCGATACAAGCACCTACTGTATGTTTTCGTTATGTTTTTGTTACAGCAAAAGAAAGGCGGCGGTCTATCTTTTAATTCAACGTGCCAGCTTACTAAAGTGGACGAAAAATTGGTGCAAATGATTCTACATGAGTACAAGATATTCAATGCTGAGGTATGTTTATTTATTTCATTAAAAAACACAACTCCTGCAAGTCGATAGTGATAGGGTGATAGGCCCGAAGTAGAGCATGTGGATATGTAAATACCTTGTTTTTTTTTTTTATGTTAGAGAGGCCAGACAAACGAACTAGTGGGTCACCTGATGGTAAATGATCACCACTGTCCATAGACACCCGCAGCGCTTTACGCGATGCCAGTGCGTTGTCGGCCATTTACGCTACTGTTGTTTGTTACTTTACGCTACTGTTACTATAAGAGAAATAATCCTAATAAAAAATCTATTGAATCTGTGTTATCTTAGTCTTCTTAGTCTAGGGGTCCTTACGGATACACTTCGACCCATTGGTGGATCTTTTGTGTAAGAATCTGTGTTATAAAATGCAGGCTGTTTTTTTGTACTATCTGTCAGCCTTGATTTTCAAATCTCAAATCTCAACTAACAGAGTAAGTGGGTCAGACGCCCACAGAAATATGAATACGGCCAACTCAGCCCGCGGCCAAAGTGCTCTGTGGTCTCACTTGACCACAAAAGACCTAAAAAGGGGGTACTAACTACCCAAAATACTTAATCCACGTAGAAGTCGCGGATAAAAGCAAGTAACATAAGATTATAAGATAAGGGATAAAGACGTGATTTGGCGGGTGGTAGGGCCTTGTGCAAGGTCCGTCCGGATCGCTACCACCATCTTACTCGCTAATCCTGCCGCTAAGTAGCAGTGCTTGCACTGCTGTGTTCCGGTGTGGAGAGTAAGACAGCCGGGGTAATTACGGGCACAAGAGGCATTGCATCTTAGTCCTCTAGGTTGGCAACGCATCTGCAATCCCTCCGGGGTTGCGGGTGTCTATGGGCAGTGGTGATCACTTACCATCAGGTGACCCACTTGCTCGTTTGCCTTTCTATTCACATAAAAAAAAAAAAAAAAAAATTGTGAATGTGAATTAATGTGAACATAAGATTCATGCTTTGATGCAGGTCCTGTTCCGCGAGGACTGCACAGCAGACGACCTGATCGACGTGATCCTGGCGAACCGCGTGTACCTGCCCTGCATCTACGTGTACAACAAGATCGACCAGATCTCCATCCAGGAGGTGGACAGGATAGCCAGGGAGCCCAACTCGGTCGTCGTCAGGTCAGTTCCGACTATTGAATTCAGTAGTGCTGTGACGGTCGCGCGTGATAGACAAGCCGTCTTTTTCTCACTGTTCGTTCTAGAAAGTGACGGGAGAGATTTATTTATTTATTATTTATTTATTATTATTCAATTTGTTTACACGGCATTACAGCGAACCAATACGCCGAGAAACCAAATTCCTTAATCAATAACATTACAATCAACAAAATTAAAAGAAATAAGGAAAAAACAATTACGATAATAATAACATAAGTACGCAAACTAATTAGGTACCTATCTAGACTTATAAACTACACACTTTATGCATATACAGTGGTCTGCCTATTGTCCATCATCTCACAAAACCTCAAACATTCCCGGCACACAGCTACCCACTTCCACGCAAACAGGTCACATTCAGGCACAGATGCCAAGAGCGCATTGAGTAGAGTAAGCGCGCGCGGCAGCGGCGCACTGCGGCGCGACACCGTGCGCGCCGCCGGCGATATCGCGCGCTCTTGTGCTAGTCGGGCAGGGTAGGCAGCGGGAAGTTGGCGCAACAATTTTTATGCACTCACGAAATAGACCATACCTAAACGCCAGAGAAGCACCTGTAAACTAAAAGAAAATTTATTCGGTTTTGGTCAGCAATTTAAGTTTGGTTGTTTGGTAGTGATCGTTATTAAGCAATGAGACCGCCTATTGTCTTCTTTGTTCTTTGTTTCTGTACTGATTTGTGGTGTTCAATAAAGAGTATTTGTATTGTATTGTATTGATTTTTTTAATGCAATGCTATCTATGATTTCCCAGAGGCGAGACCTAAATCAATTGATTCAATGGTGTGTTGAAGCTCCCAATCCGCACTGGGCCTGTGTGGGAACTATAGCCCACGCCCTCTCGTTCTGAGAGGAGGCCTGTGCCCAGCAGTGGGACGTATGTAGGCTGGAGATGTGATATGTGTGGGACCTAAATCGGTTTACGCCCTAAAAACAGCAAATTTCATTGAAATTGTCAGAAACTTTTTTGCGTTTCTCAAAATATACATATGTTTAATTTTACGGTTTTACGTTCAGCATGCATTGCGGTTTATGGAAGAAATTCTTCCTGTTAATAAACCAGTAATCTGGGAGGAACGTTTCTTCCTTCTTGGCTACCGGTTAGCTGCCTTGGTTATCTGTGAGGAACGAAGGGAGTTTTTGGTCCTCTCACACGAATCAACACGATCGACACACGAATAATGTAATCATCACACGAATAATGTAATCGTGTTATTGGCAGCTGCAACATGAAGCTGAACCTGGACTTCTTGCTGGAGACGCTGTGGGAGTACCTGGCGCTGATCCGCGTCTACACCAAGAAGCCCGGCCAGCCCCCGGACTTCGACGACGGACTCATCCTGCGCAGGGTCGGTGCACTCCTTTATTCTTCAACTTCAACTTTTTTAAAATTGTAACCGTATTTTTAAGAAAGTAGACAAGGGCGGATCCAGGGGGGGTCATGGGGGTCATGACCCCTCCCAGAGCTGGTTCCAGGACTTGTTATCTAGTTCCAGGACTATTGTTATCAAAATCCTTATCCTTACTAATATTATAAATGCGAAAGTAACTCTGTCTGTCTGTCTGTTACCTTTTCACGCTTAAACCGCTGGGCCGATTTAGTTGAAATTTGGTATATAGATAGTTTGAGTCCCGGGAAAGGACATAGGACGCCCCTCCTGGCGCCAAAGCTGGATCCGCCCTTGAAAGTAGATATAGTAGCTAGAATAGAAAAAAGAAGCTTATTGGTTTGGGCACGTAGATAGAAAGGATGAAAGAAGATTAACTAAACAGATTTATATGGCGAGTGCGAATGAGTGCGTTAGAAGGGGAATGCCTTGACTTGACAGATGGTCCAAGACCAAATTGAGTAAGTTTTGACAAAAGGTCGGGCTTAAACCTTAAACCTGCAGCTGGTTTATAGACCGAACGCTTGGAGTCCTCGCCCGCGCGGCACAGGGGCGCGGGCTGAGACGACAAAGGGGAATAAGTTCAAATAACTATAAAAAACACCGAGATATAATATGCTATGAAAGATTTGTCACCATCTCTTTCTAGAAAAACGAAATTTTAATATGGAGTTTATATGGGCGTTGTGACAAATGACGTCGCATGTCATATTGGATCTCTTTTTCTAATCGCTGACTAATTTTTAAAACTATTACATTTTCCGTATTTCTAGACCGATATTACTTTTAATTTCACTAATTGTCATCTTTTTTACGATATTTTCATATTTTACAAAAAAATGTGCTAACTATGTTAAACGCCTTAAAAGAAAAGACATCTTGTAGTGTGGAGAACTATGAGTAGATGTCCTCACTGGGGGACACGCTCTGAATGAGAGAAGCACGAAGCAGATCTGCTAAAAGTGAATGCACTGATTGCAGATTCAATATACAAAAAAAAAAAACTTTTTTTAATGCATATTCCGTATTGTGTACAGGGTGTAACCATAGAGCACGTGTGCCACTCGATCCATCGCACGCTGGCGGCGCAGCTCAAGTACGCGCTGGTGTGGGGCACGAGCACCAAGTACTCGCCGCAGCGGGTCGGCGTCGCGCACTCCGTGGCCGACGAGGACGTGGTGCAGCTCATCAAGAAGTAGACGCTAGGCCGCGCCAGTAGCCACGCCGCGCAGGGTCGCCAGGGCAGGTTCGGCGGCAGCGCGCAAGCTGTGGTGCGTCACCCTCGCGCTACGTATGTTATGACAAAAGCAGTTGATTGAAGTGGTAACGATTGTTAACTAGAACCAAGTGTTTGGTCGCATTTGCACGTTTAAATAGAAATGAGTAGAGAAGGAATGCAAGTTTTAATGACTACATAGGATTCTCAATTCAAGAAAGAAGACATTTATTCCTTTTTGCAAGACACACAAATATAAGAGAATATACTCAATTTTATAGGAAAAAAAACACAGACATGAACACCGAATTCGACTGTATGTTTTGTTTTTCCATGGGTTATTTCACGAAGTCCCACGTAAATTTTAGCAAAGTCGATTCAGTAATTACAATTTTATTCAAGTTTTTGTTAAAGGAATAAAGTTGTGCCTAAACGTTATATTCAGGGCATGGTTACTAGGTTATGACACTGACATAAAACGCCATTCCTATTTTCTAATTAGAAAGTATCCTATCTCTCTTACACACTCACAGGTTAGTCACTAAAGTCTTCATAGATGGAAATTGTGAACTAAGTATATAAAATATCTAGAATTTAGTATTTCGTTGCATAGCGTGGCTTAAGCCAAGAAGAGTTATGATAATCAATGGAGATATAATTTGTTTTTACGTGCAAATGCGAACAGTAGGAAAATCATAATTTAATGATTTAATTTGTTTCAGTTTTGTAATGCTAGTGGTAGTTTCTTTATGTATGATAGACGTAAGATACTGGCAGATTTTAGTCAGTACCTTTTTTTAAGACCATAGAGCGTTGCTGCAAACTCTCTTCTTATTGGTTGGAATATTATCTTTAGCCTTTGGTATCGTTAGACAATCAGGGTGCAGTTTAGTCTCCAGTTAAAAAGGTTAAATTAAAAAGGCCGATTAAAAGCAACAGATTTTGGAATACTGCTCTAACGATTAAATTGGCGTCCACAAACAGTCAGACGTCAAAAACATAACTTGCTTCTAACCAATTGTAACCCATATAAGTAAGAGCAGAAAAGACTGATGTTACTCTGTTGCTAGTTTAAGCGTTCCTTTCTTATTTAACCTCTTTGATCTCAGTGTCCTATTGGTTAACCTTTTCGCCGCCATTAATATAAAGTCAGTACTCGCAGTGTAAAATGCACCTTCATTTGACAAGACAAAGTTGACAGTTGCGAATGACACTAAAACTGCGTGGCGGCGTAAAGGTTAAACAACACAATGTAAGGTTTAAAAAATACCTAATTGCAGTGAATTTAACAACCGTCAGTCATTTTTTATTCCTAAGTCGAACGTGTTGAAATTAAAAGGGGAAGGGGTAAAAATTGTGGATACTTATATTATTTATTTTATTTATCTAAGTAGGGTAAATTAACCTCTATGGGCATTTCTAGTGTAATTGGCACTGACGTCAAAAAATTATATGAAAAATAACAATATGCGTTTTGAAGTAATTTTGCCGAGACTGTGTTAATACGGTGTAAAAGGTTTACCCTACTTGTTAATAATTTTATACCGCCACTGCCACAATGACACGAATGTTTATGCTACTATGTTTTTTGCGTTAGTATCTAATTCCTCAAACGAATATCCTAAGGATAATCCATCGTTACTTGTTTGTTAATTTTAACCTAAAATCATGCTGACTGGGATTAACTCACAATGTAAGGATTACGGCAGTAAATTACATTTTTGACGTATAATGGTTTAGATATGGCAACAATTTCAATTTTCGCATTCGTTTTTGTACTCTATTGTCGTACTCTATAATTGTGTCTACTATTGAAGACAAGTAACGATGGATCCTCTGGATGCCTAGTGTTACTACAGTTTGTAGCAGCCCAGTCTTTAAATGGTACAATTAATTTACCGCTGCTTTAGTTTAGGGTTGTCACAACAATTTAGTCGTTGGAATAAAATGCCTTAGTAGCGAATATATGCTCGGAATTATTCTGTCCGAAATTCTAATCAGCCAATCAGGAGGACTTTTGCCGCGTTCTTTACTGGCTTGACTTCGTACCTTTAGCACTGAAACTCGTAAGCAATAAACATTTTATAACCTACAAGATTTATCATTGTTATATATATACTCAATTATAATTTTGCAATGGAATAAATACATTTTTAAAAGCATATTCTAGTTTTACTTCGTGTTCACGAGTTCTGTGTTTAACGTTTGGAATTGATATTTTGACTGGTCACACTGATGACAGTAGGACGGGGAGCTACCTCATGAACCGTGTATACATTTATTGATCACTATGCACCTCACCTTTCCTACTTTTCAGCCAATGTTAAACATGAAAGTTCTGTGCCGTTCAGGAACAAGACAAAGCTGTAAGTCTTTATTGTTTTCACTGTAATACATATTACGAGCAATATTCTCATGTCTGTGCTTATACTCTATTTGGAGTGCATTATTAAGAGCACCTATCAGGCTATCACATTATATCGGTTGGTATGTGTATCGGCGCGAACGACAGAAAACCCTCGGCAACCGATTTGCTGAGGTAAGCATCCAGCTACCTGCTACCGCGCGCCAGCTGGGCCGGGTGTAAACAACAGGCAGTCGCACCGTCACTCGATGATTTTATAAATAGCTGACACAGCCCAAGCGGTTCATTCGTTCTTCAGCTCTCGACTCGAGAACATCGTCGCATATTTGAGTCTGCGATACTAACGATTAAAATAAGTGTCTCAAAAATTATTAAATAAGTGTTTTGGTTTGTGATATTAAACAATTAAATTAAATAAAAACAATTACCGAAAATGACGGTTTTACTGGTCGAAACCCCCCTCCTCTTATATCAGAAGAGGGGCCGAACCAACGCCAACAATGAACGGTACCTCTTGGTAACAATCTTACCAGTGGAGCGTAATTAATACCTACCACGAGGCACTTAAGCACATGGGCTGGAAGAAGACGCTAGCGAAACCTAAAGATAATTTTTGATTTCCAAAAATGTCTACAACTGTCAGGTACTTTGTTGAGCACTGTGTAGTGTGTAAAACAATGAAAGGGACGTCTGAAGCTTTGCAAAGTCGTTTGCATCCAATTGAAAAGATATATCAGAACCGTTCCACGCTCTCCACATCGACATTTTAGGTAAACTAAGTGGCTCAGTGAGTTGAGTAGCGGAGTAGCAAGGTAAAATTTTTGTGCATTGAAGTGGACCTCTGCAAAGTAACGCCTGATTCAATAAAATATTTAAGTGGCTCAGCTACGAGTACACAAAAAGAGTACGTCTTCGTAGCCATACAGGCTTCCACGACATTTGTAATGTTGCAACATTCTAGAAGCAAGAACCAAACAAGTGCTATGCAACACCTTAAAGAAACCGTTTTCCTATTTGGTGCTCCAAAGCTCACTATAGTTGACGGTGAACGATGAAGGTGCTTTTGTCTCTCATTACAAGGCATTTTATGATCAGTATGGTATTGAACTACATCAGTGTGCCGGATACACAAGTAGAACTAATGGGACAAACACCAAATGGATTGCTAACTGGCAGAAAAGGATGTGTTCCCCCAGAGCTACTCAATATTATTAATGAAGAAAATGAACGTGTAAATGTAGAAGCTGTGATAGGAAGAATGACCGAGCAGGCTGAGAAAAACGAAGCACGTTACAACAAAGGATTAACAAGCGTGGTCCACCCAGAAAAGTCTGATGGGGGCTTACGAAGTATTCCGAAATTTAGAACACAATGTGATGTGCCGTATCGGGAATGAATAGAAGCGAGTTATTCGAGACAAGACAATCTGACGAAGATATCTTATAACAGTGTTGGTAACAACTGTTACTTTCTTTTCTTTTTATTTACTTTGTGTTTTAATAATATTGTTGTTTTCACGTGGGGTATTATTTACTTTTTTTTTACGTGTCATTAAACCAAAATTAGCGCCGAGGCTATGAGGTTAAATATACGTGAAAAAGTGGCCAAAATAAGCGCCGAGGCTTTGAGGTCAAATATACGAGAAAATAGGGCCAAAATAAGCGCTGAGGCTTTGAGGTCAAATGTACGAGAAAATAGGGCCAAAATAAGCGCTGAGGCTTTGAGGTCAAATATACGAGAAAATAGGGCCAAAATAAGCGCTGAGGCTTTGAGGTCTGACAAGAAATGCAACTACGAGTAGTTCTATGCGCGTACTTATTAACGTTTGTGTGTCTGTGTTTCTGTGTTTCTCTTTTTCTTACAGCTTGCAATAAATAGACGCAGAGACGCGTCTTGTAGCAGAATGGCCGTATCGGCGCGAACGACAGAAAACCCTCGGCAACCGATTTGCTGAGGTAAGCATCCAGCTACCTGCTACCGCGCGCCAGCTGGGCCGGGTGTAAACAACAGGCAGTCGCACCGTCACTCGATGATTTTATAAATAGCTGACACAGCCCAAGCGGTTCATTCGTTCTTCAGCTCTCGACTCGAGAACATCGTCGCATATTTGAGTCTGCGATACTAACGATTAAAATAAGTGTCTCAAAAATTATTAAGTGTTTTGGTTTGTGATATTAAACAATTAAATTAAATAAAAACAATTACCGAAAATGACGGTTTTACTGGTCGAAACCCCCCTCCTCTTATATGTGTATGGTTGGGGTAAGGGGAGGCAAAGTTGCCATGGTTAGAAGTACATAAAACTAGTAATTATAATCAGATACAGGTAGGTACGTATTTATTATACGATAACATATAAATACCTTCCCACCATTAAATAAATTAATTATCGTATCAACAATTTATTTAAATAATTGGGAGACACGCTACAGAAAATGAAACAATAATTCTTACTTAATAAATTTATTATATTGTATCCATATACCAATAGTCTTAAATAACTATGATTGTAATAAATACAAATTGCAGCTATAGCCTTATACAAGACTGTTCACAACAATACTAAAGTGCCATGAATTTATACATTCATTCAGCGACCTACATTAAGTATATCTGATGATTATCATTACTTTGTTCCATACCAAATGTAAATGGATTAAGATTATCCTTTCTGTTTCTAATAAATACGGTTGTTGATAATATCTATCTTTCCATCGTCATATAGTATGAAACATCGAAAGTGAACAAAAAGTTAAGACGCTATACTATTTCTATGGTTTACCAAACTATTTGACAGACCTGGATGCTTCAAACAATCCCCCTTTGAGAATGAGAGGTTTGGGTTATAAAACTAGTTCCCACTTCTAATCCAAGAAAAAAATTGACGATCTGCAGATTAAATTGAGTGGCCTTTTGCCATTTTGAAAAGAGAAATGCATGGCAATGTAACATCTAGCATGTTAGTCACCTGTAGGCTCCAAAGTCAGTTAAATCGCAGACACTTTAGCACATTCACTTGGTAGCCTCAGCCAGCAGCTCTGCATCGACACCGGCTAGCGCCCACCGGTGCTCTGTGATCTCGAGAGCTTCCCACTCGGCCTTGAACGCGGCCTTCGGGTCCGGGGGCATTGCCATCGCCGCGCCCGACATCTGCTCCTGCATTATCTTGGACTGGTCAGCCGCTGTGGAGGACAGCATATTAAATTTGAGAACTTCTTCATGCAATGTAAACCTATATACATAAAATAAGGTTATTTACACCATTTATAATCTATAACTCAAGAAGGGTTGCATCGATTTTTATGATCTATGGTTTGTTGGATTTGTCTCGACTTCAATGGCAGAATAACTAGAATAACAAAAAAAAATATTTCCGTATGCAACACCATCTCTGATGGCATGACAGAAACATTCTATGGCGAAACGAAGTTTGCCAGGTTAGCTAGTAAATAGTACAATTTAATTTTTATTGATTCCCATGGAATTTTGTACACTCCGAAGGGAATTCAGTAAAATCTCAGAATTTCAACCACCAGATCTAATGGTTCACACAAGAGGAGTCACACATGAATAAGCCTGTTTTCTTTATTCATGGTTGAAGTCGCCATACAGAATATTGGTAGTCTTCTCATCATACTGAGTTTGTGGGTGTGTTTGTATTCTGGTTTCATTTTTTTTATTCCGTGATGCAAGAGCTTTGTTAAGGTTTGCTAGAAGCTAAATACATGAAAGGATTAATCCATTTAGCTCATTTCAAAAGAATACCAACGCTTACCATTATTCTCTCCGAGCACAAGAGTGTAAATGGTCCGGAGCCCAAAAACGTTGAGGAAGTACCAGGAGGCCGAGGATACCCAGGAGGCGTCCAGGTAGGTCAGCTCCACGCCGCGCTGCAGCATAGGCTTGAAGCGCAACGTCAGCGGGAACGGGACCTTAGCTGAAAATTAACAGTTGATGTTGAAGATTTCTTAAAAATCTATGATATTATGCAGGGCCGGATTTAAATTTGTGCCGCCCTGGGGCACTGAAGAAAATGCCGCCCTATGACTTAAATTTTATTTTAATAGTTTTGATATCTTATTTCTTAAAAATTAGAATAATAAAAATTTCCAAATTTTGCCGCCCTAGAAAATTTGCCGCTCTGGGCACTAGCCCCGACTGCCACTGCCCCTAGTGTAAATCCACCACTGATATAATGCCAGTACCAAAAATGCTATAGTTACATAGGTTACAAGTCTAAGATTTACCAGTTTCAGTCTAGAAGCAGTAAAAAAAAACCAGTAACCTACACCAACATACCATTGGAATTTCTCTATGCAGTGCAAAAAGAAATAATGAATACTAAAACATTTTAAGATTTAATTTATTTAGTTAGTTCTGCAAGGTAAGAAAACCCCAAAGCTCAAGCTTAGTTAAAAAAACCCTTAAATTCTCATAATCTCAATACTTGTAAACAAACATTATGTTTCATTTTCTGCATTAAAAAGATGACAAAATAAACTGTTCTGTAATTAGGATTACTTACTTGTAAGGAAGCCACTGAACATCCAGTTGATCCAGCCTCCAATGATGACCATGGGCAGCACATTAGTGACATTGCCTTTCAGCATATCCGTCATCATACTTGGATCAGTCATGGGGTTCTAAAAAGCAATACAAGTAAGCCACTAATCTATGTAGTCTTCCTTTCCCAGTGTTCATAGGGTATTTTTTCTCTTAATTTTTGTGATGCTAAGTGCACTTTTGTGATTATGCCAGCCTCATTGATGGATCCTATTCTTCTCTATCCTTTATTTTTTTGATAATAGCTTTCACACTCGCTTTATTTAGCAAGGCAAAAAAAAACATCACAAAAGAAATCACTATATTCAGGTGCTAACTTGCTATTATTTAACTTGTAAAAGGATTCTCCATTGAAAGGACAGGCCATGTTTGTTTACCTTCTTTATAATGTAGAAAAAAAAAACAAAGTATAGGCCCAAATTCATCAAACCCTTCTGTCTACGGCCGAGTCTCTGGCCGCAAGAGTGCTTAGCAAACTTCTATATTTGTATTGCCTTGTCTGATACCAGACATCTCAACATTGTCTTTACAACTCCATTAAGTCCAAGTCCAAGTCGAATCAACACCTTTTTGTTTAGATTAAAAACTGTATCAAGTCTAGTTTTACTATAGTTGTCTAAATATAAGTTGTAGTTTTAAGTGATTCAGTTGTGGTGTCAAGAAAATTCATCCATACCTGTGATGCAGGAGCTCTCTTCTGTACTTTGAAGTACCCAGTCTCCTCATTGTTGAACCAATGGCGGCGCATCGCGAACGACTGCTTTGGCAGGTATTTGCCATTCTCACGCAGAAGCCGCGCTCTGATCATCACTTGACTGAAATACAGCAACATTCATTGTTTCGTTAGAATATTATAATACACACTCGAAGTTAGTTTAGTTGGACATTAAGGGGAAAGAAGCTAGGACAGGAGCATTGACACGGAATATTGAGCATTTCCGACGTTATTGGCGTGAGAAATGACTTAATCGGAAATATTTAGAGGTTGGAATTATTGATGCAATTGTTTAAGCAATTCTAAGAAAAAAATAAAATTCTTAAGGTTGGTGAACATTTACCTGTCTTGCATTTGAAGTAATTCAATTTTCTTCTGTGAAGATAGTATTATTGAAACATAGTGGCGCACAATTCCAACTAAAAAGGTGATTATGACGATGGGAAGAAACACCCATCCTCGTATGTTGGGATCTAACAATAATTCGGCCATTGCGCCGACCTAATTGCTTAATCTGGACAACTGCAAAATAACCAGCTAATTATCAATAAAATTCCACAAAAACTGATCGATTCAATTACTTTTCGAGATTTACCATAGATAGACTTGACTGTCATCACTCACTGTCACTCTTGACAGTGACAGACAAAATCTATTTTTTTTACCAATTCGGAGTGACATAACAAAAAAAAAACTATTTGAGCTACTATTAAAAACGACTCTTTCAATAAATTCTTAATTGTATTTTCGTTCGGAAATATTTAAAGCCAGCTGCACATAATATTATTACAAATTTTGAAAATAAATTTTCTATCCGCGTTGAAATTGTAATTTTAATAATGTTTCATCAAGAGTAATTTTACCAAATCTGACAGTCACAATTTAATCCTAGTTTCAACTTTCCTGACAGTAAGAACGCTTTATCTTAATTTTCCCAAAACTAATTGCTTTACACGTGCTTAGCCGGTTTAAGGTTGCTTAGCGCCACACAAACATTTCTAAACACATGTGAAACGTCAAAGTATAAAAAAAACTGAAGTACCCGAAACTTACTGAAGTAAAGAAAAAGCGCGGGAAACTGTCGAAGTTGGCGGGTGTCTTGAAAAACTTTTAATTTCCAAAAAAACATTTTTAGTGTAAATTCTGCATAAAAAAGTACAATTTGTATATAAAATAATCACTTTAAGTCTTGTAAATATAATATAGCATTGAATGTAAATAGTAACTTGTACATAAAGCTTTGTTAATTTTGTGTAAAAAAAATGGCGAAGAAAAGAAAAAAACCTAAACCTAACAACGAAGAAGAAGAAACAAAGTCAATAACCAGCGACGGGTCAAGTGAATCTTCCGAGTTCGTCGAATGTGATGACAACGCTGATAAGTATACGCCTTACAGGGTCGCCGACTACAACAGGAGGTACCCCGAGGACAGCGCTGTGGGCAGTGAATTTGTGGTTTTTGTCGAGAGTTCAAACTGATAATCCTATCGGGTCTCGAGACATGATGTTTCTCAACGGCTGCTTTTCGCGGTTTGTTAAGGGCATCAAGTACTTAAAAAAGGTGAACAAATTTAAAATTGGGGTGGTATTTGAAAGGCCTAGCCTGGCAAATGCCTTCTTAGACAATCTAACTTTTTTAAAGGAACAGGGCCTCAAAGCCCAAATACCCGCACAATGTACTGAGTTGTCTGGTGTAATCAACCAAGTCCCCACGGACATGTCGAATAAAAAAATTTTCAAGGTATTGGCTAGCTCAAAAAAAGTTATATGCGTCCGGCGCATACTGAAAAAAGTTAATGGCTCCCTGCAACCTACACAAACTGTCATTATAACATTTGCTTCCTCGACAAGCCTCCCAGATTATGTCTATTTGAAAATGTGGCGTATTCCTGTCTTGATGTACATACCTCCTGTAAAGCAGTGCTTCCAATGCCTGCGATACGGTCATCTAGCTAAGTTCTGTAAGAATGGGCAGAGGTGCTCCATATGCACCGAACCTCATTCATTCAAGGAATGTCAAGTGCCTATAGCCAATGCTATATGTGTGCATTGTAGTGGCAATCATATTTCAATTTCAGGTCAGTGTCCAATAAAAAAACAAAAAATTACAGAAAATAATAACAAAGCCTCTACCAACCCTTATGCTGAATTTCTAAAAATGAAGAATTTCCCCTCAATGAACAAAGAAATAAATACCAAAGATCTGCTAACTTTTCTTTTAGGCGACAGTAATGCGTTAGCATTACTAATGGAATCGTTAACAAAAGTGTTAACAAATAATAAAACTAACAATACAAGTATAAACACAAAAGAAATAGCAGAGTGTATTAAAGAAACATTACAGAAAAAAAATAAAAATCCCTCACATTCAACCCAAAAGTAATAAATATTATGCAGTGGAATTCACAAAGTTTATCTCATAATAAAAATGTTTTTAAAAAGTTTCTCAGTGACAAATCTATTCATATTGCTATTATATCTGAAACATGGTTAAAACCACATATTAAATTCAATATTAATGGTTACACTGTTGTGCGAAATGACTGTGGCAATTCACACAATGGTGTAGCTATTATCATTCATAATAGTTTACATTTTCAACAAGTTTCAACTTATTTTGATGATTCTCTACAAAATGTTGTAATTAAAATCCAAATATATAGAAAATTTATCTCAGTAGTTAGTTTCTACAGTCCTCCAAACAGCACACCAAGATTTAATAAAAATAATTTTAATACTTTGCTAAAAAGCTTACAAGGGCCTATGATAGTTGCGGGAGATTTTAACGCACATCATACAATTTGGGGCTGTTCAAATATTGATTCTCGTGGCAGGGACATCATTGATGTCATGGAAGAGAATGACTTAGTTCTTCTCAACGATGGAAGCCCAACTACAGTAGGTTCAATTAGTCATAGGCCTAATGGCCTCGATCTAACAATGGTTTCTTCTTCGTTGTCTTTGTCCTGTGAGTGGATGGTCTGCGACACTCCCCTTGCTGGATATCATCTTCCAACTATAACAAAATACACAGTTGAATCAGTTAGTTATTTGTCGGAATCCTCTTGTAATATACCCAAACATAATAATCCTAATTCAGTAGATTGGGCTAAATACAAAAATAAAGTCAATGAAGAACTAAAAAACTATACAATTAATATTACAAATCCAATAGATAGCTACAATATTTTTTGCTCGATCTTGCATTCTGTTGTGAAAAGTTCTCTCTTTCGACCAAAAACGATTCCATATTCCAATAACCAAAGTAATACAGCAAATCCTCAGGGTGGGAATAGGAAAACTTTCCTGCCTCTGCCCTGGTGGAACGAAAAATGTTCTAAGGTGGTTGATGATTGCAAACAGGCTTATGTGTCTTTTAAACTGGCAGCGTCTTTAGATAATTTCATAGCATTTAAAAGAGCTCAGGCCATAAAGAAGGTTGTTTTAAGAACAGAGTGTCGTGCTGCATGGGAAAAGTTTTGCTCTTCTATTAATCGTTTAGTTCCTATGAGCCTTGTTTGGGCAAAAATGAAAAAATTTAACAGGTCATATATTTGTAACAAGAGTTTTCTTACTTCTGAATGGATACAGGAATTTTTACACAAATATACACCAGATACAGCTGAAAATATGCCTGAACTAAATTATTGTAATAGCCCAGATCCTTCAACTTCATATTTAATTGATAGTTTTAGTTTAATTGAATTGAAAGCTGCTCTCAAATCAAGAAAAGACACAGCTTGTGGTTTGGATGGTTTGTCATACAAAATGTTTAAACTCTTAGATCATTCCAGCTTGCAGTTGTTTTTGAATATTCTGAATTTGTTATGGCGTTCAAACTTAATTCCCAGAGAATGGAAAATTTACTGTCTGGTTCCAATTCTTAAACCTGAAAAAGATCCTAATTCTGCGGACTCCTATCGACCTATTACTCTCAGTTCTTGTGTTGGTAAAATCTTCGAGCAGTTGCTCAAACAGAGAATGGAATTTTTTATTGAACAAAACAATTTATTACCTAAAAATCAGTTCGGCTTCCGTCGTGGTTGTTCTGCCCGAGAGAGCCTAGGTCATTTATCCATAGACATTGATGGTGCCTGTCGTGAGAATAAAATGTTAGTGGCTATCTTTCTAGATATAGTTGGCGCTTTTAATAATGTGAATTTGCATATACTGTCTTCTATTTTGGTTTCTCTGCAAATTCCAACAAAAGTTATTAGTTGGATTTTTAATTTCTTACATGGTAGAGAGATATTTGTTAAACATAACAACAGTTTAGTTGGCTCTAGGCTAGCATTTAAAGGGGTTAGTCAAGGTGGAATATTAAGTCCACTACTATTTATTTTGTATATTCATCGGTTGAATCTAGAGCTTGGTTCTGGGATAAGCAATTTACAATTTGCTGATGACTTGGTAGTATATTGCTCAGGTAATAATGTGCAAGAAATCAATAGAAAGCTGAACTTTGCACTTTCTGGTCTGAAGTCCTATTTCAATTATTTAAACTTGGAGGTCAGTCATGAAAAAAGTAAAATTGTGGTTTTTAATTCTAACACAATCAGGTCTATTAACATTTTTTATGATACTCATTTACTTCCAATAAAGTCGCATACAAGGTTTCTTGGAGTCATTTTTCAAAGTAATAATAAATGGAATAAATATGTAGATTGTTTGTCTGACAGGGCTTTAAAAGCCTGTAATATCCTGAAATCCTTGACTGGCACTTTCTGGGGCTCTGACCCCAAAATTCTATTAATTTTGTATAAGAGTCTAGTGAGAAGTCACTTTGAATATGGTTTCCTGTGTTACGCTCACAAAACTGTTTTAGTGGAAAAATTAAATAAAATTCAAAATAGGTGCTTACGCATAATAATGGGAGCCATGATTTCAACTCCAATTATCTCAATGCAGGTTGAAGCCAATGTACCTCCTCTATCATTGCGTTTCAAGTTTCTTAAATTTAAATTTTTATTGACATTATCATCTATTCGAAATCACCCACTTATTTCAAAATTAAACTACTACTTAGATCAGGGGTTCCCAACCTATTACCCTATGCGCCTCCCTCAAGTTTATGCTAAAATACTACGCCCCCCTTGTCCCAACTCAACTACATAGGTACTATATTAATGATTAGCGAGAACATTGTGCTTGCACTTTATTAGTAAATTTATGAATTTTAATAAATACCTTAGCTGCTCGTCGCGCCCCCCCTTGGATTACCCTACGCCCCCCAAGTGGGGCGCGCCCCACTGGTTGGGAACTCCTGACTTAGATCAACACAGTTCTTTCTATCTTGCTCAAGACTGGCCTGAAATAAAACAATTGAAATCACGATACAACCTGAATGATTATACATGCTTACCCTGCTACTCAGGCTCTTATCTGAGTAAGTTTTGTGCTATGGACATCATAATAGATAGCACATTAAAGTATAAACAAGATGTCTATGCTAAATTGAACGAATTTGTGAAGTATCGTCAGATTTATACTGATGGTGCAAAGAATAATAAAGCTGTAGCTATTGCTATTTATGACGCTACTATAAAGATGGGTTCGGGTTATATGATATCAGAGGCAGCCAGCATTTTCACAGCTGAGTCGTCTGCAATCCTAGCTGCATTGGATCATATTCAACAGCAAGAATATGATAAGTGGGATAAGTGGGTGGGGAAACTGGAGTGTCTAATGGACAAACTAAAATATAAAACAAAATATAGAATCGTTATAGCTGGAGACTTAAATATTGACACCTTAAAAAACACCCAAAGCTCGACTGAGCTGACAAGAATTGCAACAACAAATAACTTCAAATTTCATATTCTTTGCCCCACTCGTAGAGGTGCATGTCTTGATCAGATACTGTCAAATAGCTCGGACTGCTGTGGCGACACATACAATTTGGGTCTGTCGGATCACGAAACTGCTCAGAGTATTACCTTTGGTTCTATAAAGATAACTAAACCTTGTCTGTCGTGGTACCACTATAAAAGAGACTACAGTAATGAGAATATTATAAAGTTCCTAAATTGTCTTAACGCAGTGTCGTGGTCTGAGGTGTATACTGAAACAAACATGGAAAAGGCATTTCACAATTTTTATGAAAATTTTACATTATTTTACTACTTATGCTTTCCGTTAATTAAAATTAAACACGTTGTAAGGCCGAAAGCTACTAATTGGTTTTCGAAAGGTATAAAAAAATCTGTGAAAACAAAAAGACGTCTTCGCTTCACCTATTACAATACCTCACTACATAAGAATCAGCACAAGTTCAAATATCAATATTACTCCAGACTTTTAAAAAAGTGCATAAATTCGGCTCAAAGGATCGCTAACTGTAAATACCTATCCCGGGCCAAAAATATTTGTAAAGCTACGTGGCAAGTAATTAAAGATATACCGGAAAAGCATCCCAATGATACAAATATAAATGAGATAGTGGTTGGTGAAACGATCTTGCGCAGTCCTTCTGAAATTGCAACCGCCTTTAATGACTACTACATTAATATTAATAACTTGAAACCTAACAAAGAACAGCTCGGTGAAGGATCCCAAATGACACTAACTATAGTTCTTCCAATCATTAAGTTTCTCGATGACAGCTCCCGTAGAATGTAACTGCGCTTTTTACGCAAAAAATAACTTTTAAATGCGAGGTATAAAAAATATGACAACTGCCTAATTTTGTTCCTTGATCTCATATAATATTCATCTAAGACAAATTGAGTCCATATATGCATTGATATTTTTTTAAAGTGCGATAAACAATAAACGTTTTCATAAAGTTACATTCTATGGGATTACAATTACAATGATTAATCCCATAGAATGTAACTTTATGAAAATGTTTATTGTTTATCGCACTTTAAAAAAATATCACTGCATAATATGGACTCAATTTGTCTTAGATGAATATTATATGAGATCAAGGAACAAAATTAGGCAGTTGTCATATTTTTTATACCTCGCATTTAAAAGTTAATTTTTGCGTAAAAAGCGCAGTTACATTCTACGGGAGCTGTCATCGAGAAACTTAATGATTGGAAGAACTATAGGTCGAATATTGCGAGTTTGTTCTTAGCACCAACTAGCAAAGACGAAGTAATTAAAATTATCAACTCTCTCAAACCTACTAAAGCGACTGGATACGATAACATACAGACTCATATACTAAAAATATGTAAAATGCAAATCTCTGGTGTCTTAAGTTATTTGATCAATCTTTCATTCACTAACGGTATTTTTCCGGAAACTCTGAAAACAACATTGGTTAAACCGATTCATAAAAAGGGCAGTAAAACTCAGGTGGAGAATCATAGACCTATCTCGCTGATACCAATCTTTTCTAAAATATTTGAGAGGGCAATGCACGCACGACTTACAAATTTTTTAAATAAATTCAATGTCATTAAACCAGAACAGTATGGATTCCAAAAGGGAAAATCGACGTCCCTGGCAGCCTTTTCTTTAGTGAATAATATCTCTAAATATTTGGATAAGAGCATTCCAGTCAGTGCCATATTCTTTGATATGACCCGGGCGTTCGACTATGTGTCTCACGAGTTGCTTTTGGATAAGTGTGAGCTATACGGCATGAGAGGCTTAGTAAACGATTGGCTCAGAAGTTATCTGAGTGCTAGGAACCAGTTTGTGGAAATAACAAAAATAGACTCACGAAATACTGTAACAGCATACAAGTCTGCTGTTAAAGTAAATGGTGTAGGGGTACCACAGGGTAGCATTTTGGGACCTCTACTTTTTGTAATCTACATAAATGATCTCGCAGATGCAACAAAATCTGAGTGCACGTTGTTTGCTGATGACTTGTCGATTGTTGTACCATGTCAAAATAAAGATGAGTATAACGCTCAGATAAACAACACGATCTGTGAAGTAGTAACTTGGTTAAATAGAAATAACTTACACATAAACACCAGCAAAACAATGTTCATCCAATTTATTAATAAAAATGCTAAAAAACAGACCTTGGAGGTAACGTTGAACAATCAAGTTGTAAAAGAGTCATCCCAAACTGTTTTTCTTGGTATTACCTTGGATGACAGATGTTCTTGGTGGGATCACATAGACAAGTTATGTGGGAAAGTCAACTCATTTGCCTATGCATTATGGCGTCTCACTAAAACTTGCACTAGAAACACGGCACTCCAAGCGTATCATGGCTACGTGTGTTCCTTGTTGAGGTATGGGATTCTCCTTTGGGGAAATTCTCGTCACATTGGTCGGGTTCTCATAGCACAAAAGCAGTGTATCCGGGCAGTGTGCAATGTAGATGTTAGAACCTCTTGTCGTCCTCTCTTTAGGGAGCTACGTTTGTTGACTGTGTCATGCATGTATTTGTACGAAATCTGCCTATTTGTAAAACAACATCCAGAGTCCTATAAAACCTTAAAAGACGTCTGTCGATTTCGCACGAGATATCCAGATAGACTAGTAATGCCGGCTAGGAGAACCCAATTGTATAACAGAAGTACGTATTGTATGTCTATAACCATATACAACAAGCTGCCTGATAGATTTAAGGCATTGCCACTAAATTCTTTCAAAAAGGAACTCAAAAACTGGCTTATAGACAACTGCTTCTACACTGTGGAAGAATTTTTAAATGTCAAATGACGATAATTATTGTGTGCAAGTTAGCTGATAAGGTGTGACTATCTTTGTAATTTTTAATGACATTATGAAAATTGAATTACTTTGTGTTTAATTTATGTAATTGGTTTTGTGGATTGACATTTAATTTGATTTATGTATTATCTCCATTATTTCGATTTTATTATAATTATTGATTTTTTACGTGTTGTCTTTACAACAAAACATGTGAAACCATTTAATTTTAAGACCTGTTTGTACACCATGTTTTATGTAAAATAAAGAATTTGATTGATTGATTGATTGATTGATCATTTCTGATAGTATGAGTGTTCTGAAGGCTCTGAACAATCCTAGACATAACGCTAAAACAAGTTACATTATTCACCTTATAAGAGAAAAATATTTTGAGATATCTCAATATAAATCTGTAATTCTGTTTTGGACTCCATCTCATGTGGGAGTCTCTGGTAATGACAGTGCGGACTTTCTTGCCAGGACTATAACTACCACCAATAATATCAATGTTACTACCAAACAAATCCCGTTACCAGATTCTGATCTGTTATTATATGTTAAAGCTATATTGGCTCGAGATTTTAAAAGCCTTTGGAATCAAATCACAGAAAGTAAAGGGAAGTGGTATGCTGAAATCAATAATAAAATTGGTTTGCCGTGGTTTATTAAGGGAAATAGATATCATAACAGAAAATTCTTCACGATATTATGTCGTCTACGTCTGGGTCATTGCAAATTTAATGCTCATCTACATCGAATCAACATTTTGTCTTCTCCAACTTGTAATTTTTGTAATAGTGAACCTCAAACACTTCATCACATCTTTTTTGATTGTCCCACTTTCTCTATCGCCCGGTTAGTTTTTATAGATAGCTTGTTGGTATTATATGGCAGTGCTGAAGAAATCCCGCGCTCTCTTCAGCAATTATTGAAGAAAAGAGATTGCTTCAAGGCAATATATGACTTCATAGTGTCGACTGTTGTCGAAATCTAATGAAATGTATTTGAAAAACAAGTAAAAAAAAAAAAAAAATTTGGACTGGAAAAACATTGATAATGACATATTGTATATTTACTACTACAGCTAATCAAACAACAAGGAATTGGCTTCGGCCTTGACAAAAAAATTAAACTAAGAATTTGACTACAAAAGACGATGGCTATGGCCTTGATATATACTAAATAAGACTGTTAACAAAAGACTTGGCTTCGGCCTTTAAAACAAAAATGATGAATTGAAAATAATCAAAAGACCTGGCTGTATGGACTCTGTTTCCTTTGCCTATCCCAAAAGGGATGAATAATATAAAAAAAAAAAAAAACTGAAGTAAAATAAATGTTCGTACTGGGCCGACGGCAAACTTCCTTTCGTTGTTTACTTTATTCAATGTAATTTATATTGAACTCCGTTATATTACTACTTTTAACTTCGTTTCTGATTAATGCATCTAATTTGTTAAACCTAGAATGCCGCGTGCAAAAGCTTCAACGGACAACAAGACTTCTGCTACGCAAAGTAAAACAAAGAAAAATAACATAAAAGCTGAAGATAATGTGCCAGATTTTTGTAACGACACGGTCCCAAAACTGAACTTGAAAACAGAGCCTGTGGAAGTATATTTCGATGAAGAAAAAAAAAGTATTACTCTAGATTTGAGCAAATTTAAATTTGAAAAGAAACCTCACATTAAGATCGAATTTGAAAATGATTCGCCGGTTAAAAAGGTTCGTGTGCAACTAAAATTATGCAAATGCTTATTATCTGATCATAGCTAAAATAAAAAATGCTAATTAAATCAGGACACTGTTCACCATAAAATATGTAAACATAAATAAATTGATTAATCCTTGCATGATTACATATCATTAAAATTCAAACTTTTTTTTTCAGGAGCCGAAGGGTCTCTGGGAACCTCCACACTGGCAAGACTTCCTTCTGAATCTAAGGAATATGAGGGCAAATGCAGATGCCCCAGTAGATACCATGGGTTGTCACATGTCAGCCGATCGAAATGCACCACCACAAGTAAGCACACTGGCTGTGTGCACTTGTTGTAGTTGACTGTTGAGTTAATTTGCTAAAAATATTTGTTTAAAGCTCCTCAATTCCACAATTTTATTATTAATGGGAACAAAAAATTATTCAGATTAGAGCAGCACACCTGCTGTCACCGGCACACTTGTTTTAAAATGTTTGCATTTTCTCATAGTCTATGTCATTTTCAGTGACTTAACTTTCTCTGAAATTAAATTTCAGGTAGTAAGGTATCAGCACTTAATTTCCCTGATGCTGTCGAGTCAGACTAAGGACCAGGTGACGTTTGCGGCAATGGAGCGTCTTTTACAGAGGGGCCTGACTGTAGACAATGTCCTAAGTATGAGCGATGAGGAACTAGGCAAACTTATATACCCTGTTGGCTTCTGGAAGGTAAAATAATCTATTTAATTAAACAGTTAAATGTAGATTTGCTATATTCAACCTACAGCCCAGCAAACTTCTATAAGCCCACTTGGATTTTGACAGACAAACTAAATAAATTCATGCAGCTTGAATGCCTCGGTACATGGAGGCGACCATAGCTACAATACATTTGTGAACTATACAACAAATGGTTGATTACAGCTGACTCTGAGCTGAATTACCGGAGTTAAGCTGGTCTACTCTGTCTTCTGATATGCTTTATTTGATTGTTTACAGACTAAAGTAAAATACATAAAAAAAACCACCCAAACCTTAAAGGAGCAGTACAACAGTGACATTCCCGACTCAGTGGAGAAGCTTTGCAAGCTGACAGGGGTTGGTCCCAAGATGGCTCACATTTGTATGAGCGTTGCATGGAATAAGGTCACTGGAATAGGTTGGTTGCTCTAATATAAAATGCCTGGAAAATGATCATGACTTGTTTCATTTTGCTACCTGATGACTTGCTTAAACTTTATGGGATTATTGTGTTTTACAGGTGTCGATACCCATGTACACAGAATAAGCAATAGAATAGGGTGGGTGAACAAGCCAACAGCAACTCCAGAAGACACACGTAAGGCCCTAGAGTCCTGGCTACCATTTGAACTGTGGGGCGAGGTCAACCACCTCCTGGTTGGCTTTGGACAAACTATCTGTCTCCCCATAGGTCCTAACTGCAATGAATGCCTTAACAATGACATCTGTCCATCAAGGGGCATCAAAATGTCGCCGAAAAAGAAGTCTCCCATGAAAGTTAAAAAAGAAACAGAAGTCTCAGAGGTCAAAGTAGAGACTAAAGTAGAAAAAGTAACTCCTAGAAAAGAAGTAGATAAAGGGAAGATAGCAGTGTCAAATGCCAAATCTCCAAAGATTCTAAAGGTCACTTCCAAAGAGATGGATGTCAAACAAGAAGCTGGTATTCTTGTTGAAGCTACCCTTACAGCTCAAAATTCTAAGAAAAGAAAAGTTACTCCCAAAAAGAGTGATACAATTCAAGAAGCCAACACAACCAATAATGATAACCTTGGAACTATATTAGCTGAAAGTAAAACTCAAAAGAAACGAATTACCCCTAAGAAGCAAGCACTCCTTGATGTAAAAAGTGTAGAAGATAGCCTAACAATTCTGAATACAGGTGACAATAAACCAGGGAGTAAGAGGAAGGTCACACCTAAAAAAGTAGAATTAACTAATGATGATGATGATGATTTTATACAGCCCCTAATTGAAACTAAAAGAAATACTATCAAATTAACTGTGAGATCTGAAAAGATAAAACCTAAGAAATCTCCAGTAAAACGAAAGTCTGTAAGAGTTCAAAATAAAATAGCTGATACTGTAGATGTAGTCCCAGTTAAAAGTGGCAGAAAGAAATCAAAGAGTTGTTAATTTGTACAGTGTTTTTTTGTATTTAGTTAGTATTGTTGTATTTCACAATAATCTATCATTGAAAGTTAATGCTGTTTGGATGAGATATAAAGATGCCAAATGCTAAACCCCATAATTCAGCAATCTGCAGTAACTATTATGTTAAGTTTTTAAATGGCATGTGATAATTTTACCTCAATCATGTACCTTCTCTATTTCATTAAGTGTTTATTTGTTGTGATTTTGTATGAAAATGTATCAAAATAAATAATTAAGTAATACTTGTATTATGTTATGATACTTCATACTTTTATTTCAATGTTTTTTCCTACCAAAGTTCTTCTTAGGTTTATCTTTTCTTGGCTTTCCTAATTTAGCTTTAACTCTTGCCTTATGATCTTTCTTCTGCTGAGATTTCTTCTTATTCTGCACTCTGTCAAGTTTGCTCTTCATTTGGAATACTTTGCTCTTCTGCATTTTTTTCTGTGCTTGCTTCATGAGCATTTGCTTTAATTCTTTCTTAGACTTGGGTGTAGCTTCTTCATTTTCTTCCTCTTCTTCTGAAGCCGATTCAACTTCAGTATCAGAGCCCATTCCAGGAATACTTGCTGTTATGGTTTCTTTTGGCTTCTTCATCTGTTTTTTTTCAACTACTTCTTTAGGTCTATTCTCGCCTATAACTAGATCTTTCTTTTGCAAAGTGTCTGATGATAATTCAACTATTTTAACATTCACATCTTCATCTTCATATTCTTCTTGAAGCAACTGATCTATATCTGGTATAGGGCGACTGGAGACAACTAATTTTTTATAGGACTCTTTGTTCTGAAAATTAAATTTGAGAAAGTTAACTACTTGTAAATGTTGAAATGATTGAATTGCTTGTGAAATTAAGAGTATAAGTTTAAGTTCATGGCATGGGAACTAACCTCAAGTTTTATTCTTTTTTTCTCTTCTTTTAACATACGCTGAATTTCTTCTTGAGCTTTTTTCTTACGTTCTAATTTCCTTTTACGGAATCCGCATAAATAGTCCCTGTAAACAAAATCTGATAGTAAACACTACTCGTTAAATAGTGTGTAAAAATAATGTATGAGTCACTAACTTTCTTTGATTTTCATCGAAAACTAAAGCAACTTTCTTCTTTTTGTCCTGATTTTTTTTCTTTCCCATATTGCGTTATAGTGTTTTTTTCTTGACAAAAAGCACTTTTTACTTAAGTACCACAATCTATAACCTTAAAAAAATAACAGACTTGGACTTGACGTTTGTTTTATTTTTTACTGTAAAATGTAAATTGATGGGCAAAAGAATGTAGTTCATACAGCCTGCAGTTTCAATTTGTTTATAGAGATCAGAGATCGATCACAGTCTAAGTTTTGTTCGAGTATTATGTTATTGGATCTTTTCACGATTGTTAATATTAATTTCTTTCCCTTTAATTCCTAAGTAATAACCAGTTTTGGACAGTTGTGAATGTTATGATCGTAGAAGTTGTGATGGTTGTCATTGTCAAACCAAAATGTCAATAGTGTCAAATTTAGTCTTGACAACCTAGTGATGTCCATAGTATAATATCATGTTTATTTAGGGAGTGAAATTTTGGGTGCATGTGATATCATTTTGATGCATATCCAAATTTTTTTCATTTCAGAAAAAAAAAATTAGACGAATGTGCTTAAAATGAATTTACTTACACTAATTGTAATCCCCATAGAAACATATATATGTGCGCTCGCTATCGGTTTTCACAAATCGATTAATTTCTGTTTCTTAACTAATAATTATTGAAAAGGATTTCAAAGAATTAGATCTATAAATTAAATAACAATGGTTTTTTATATGCTAGTCCGTCTAAAAAAACACACATTCAAAGAGAATCAAAATTGATGTATCTTGAATCAACGATGCTTGCCATCGAAAAAATAGTGTGTAATGTAGCCAAAAAAACGCAGTGCATAAAACTCAATTTTCATTAAAATTATTTTAACACTTTCAGAAAATATACTACAACATATGACACTATTTATGTTTGATTACCGATTTTTGGCAAGATTTCATCAAATTGTCAGAATTCCTGCGTGCGATTGGAGGAAGCAGGCAATTAATATTTTTTATCAGCCTCGCCTCGGCCAATCAGCACACGAGTCCACAATAAAGACGGACTCATCGGCAGCATGGCTGTCAGTATATATTTGAAGCTTGAACGATGCGCTTCCTCTCGTTACGTCGCTTTTTTTTATTTGTGCATTTTGACGAAAATGTTATCGAACGTGATTTTCAGTGCGATGAAATATGGAAAGATTTGGGTGCAGTGACCTGAGATTAGCTGTATTTTGCAAGGTGAGTCTCAAAATACGAATGAGAAGTGTAAATATTGCTGTGAAATATTGTTTTTATTCGTTTGCACTTGAGGCCCGAGCGAAATTCATGGCACCAAAAAATCAATCGGAAAGTCGCTACGTGTGTGCCTTTCATCGTAATTTAATTTTGACGTTCCAAGGTCGAGGCTAGAGGTCTTTAATGTCTCTGAGATGTGATCACTAGTGCAATAATTGGAGTAATCGATATCATTGTGTTAGCTCGGCCATATGTTATGCGTGAAGGGTCATATTACTACTTACCGTTACTATTTCTAGTCAATTGTTATGAACCTATTTCCGTTTTATTAGACACTGAAATCGCGAAGTGATGGCTAATTTGGTCGGAGACTGCCGAATTTTCGTCTGGTGGGCGTTCCAAAGGAATTAGATAACACTGCATTCGTCTAGGTACCTACCTAAACCCATTATTTATCATGAACTTATCACAACAAACATTGGCCTATCTATCATAACAGTTCAATCTTTAATTGACTTATCATATGAGAACCATGTTCAAAGCAAATACAATTTTTGCAACTTACATGGTTTAAATGTTGGAGCCATGTTTGTTTACATTTAGTAAACATAGTTTGATATGTTCTGGTTTCTTTGTAAATTTGTAGGACAACCATACTCATGGTGCATACATGAGTACATTACTCCAACTTATTTATGTCTACTTTTAGTCATCTATTAAATTGTTTAAGTAACAAGATAACTCTCAACATGTAAATTTACAATTTTTGTATGTATTGTGTATGTTTATAAGTTTACCATTTGTTGCTAGGTAAGAATATTAAGTACACCTAAAATAGGTCTTGTCATTATTAGAATTCAGATGCTTGAGTATTTTTATCACTCCTATAGTAATGATAAATAAAATGTTCTGAAGATAAAGGTGAAGAAAACAAATAAATTTTATAACCATTGCCACAGTATATATATAAGCTAAAGCAGTAAGGAAACTACAAACAAAACAGTTGAAACAATGGCACACAGACGCGCGCTTCTACAAGCCCCCTAAGTGGATCTCGCGGTGCCGTCAGTCGCAAGTGACGCGTTGAGACGAGCGGCCGTCTGTTACGTGCGCCCAGACAGTCCGCGATCTTTTCGTTTTAAACATGTAAACAGCATATTGCGCAGTGAGTCCATGATTCCCAATAGTTTATTTGAGAAAGCTATTCGTTTGGATGAGAATTTTTCATACCATAAAATTTAATAATAGTAGAGCTTTCCGAACGTGTCATAACAGGCAAAAGTATTTTTCAGTAAGTAATATAATTATAATAAATACTTACTTACTGAAGAATAAAAAAAATCTTAAACTGTTGAAGTTTTTTTAAATACCCTATTTTATTAAAAACAAGTTAATTTATTCGTATATTTAATTTATTTTTAATTTATATATAATTTATATTTAATTTATTCGTATAGGCCTTACTAGCTGAGATAGCGCTAACTAAACAAGAAGCTTTTCAATTTTACAATAATTCTATCGACAATCCTAAAGCTCTATTGGAGTGTAGGTATTTATTTAAAAAAATAAGCTTAGTTTCCATACTGCTCTATTTATTTACTGTGCCATTGCTCAGAAAGATCTAAGAATGAAATTTATCCTTGTAAGGCTTTTTGTTAAAGTATTGTTTATGGTAAACTTATTCAATTAGGTATCAGGAGATGCAACATAAATATACATGTTTAACAAGCACTGCTTTGCTGCCAGAGAATCCGAAGGCAGTTTGAGGAATTTGGTCTTAGAATCCAGCAGTGACGCTGCCATAGTCACATACCCTTTTAAAAAATAAAGAATTTATTATTTAGTTACCTAACTAAAGTATAGTTGATATCAGTGCAATGCAATTGCAATAAATGACATTGGAATCATTTCTTTGGTAGTTTTTGCAAACAAATGTCTTATTGCCATGATGAGGCTTCTCATTTGTTTTATAGAACAAGTTAATTAATACATTAAAAGGGGGAGTACCTACATTAGTCATAGTTGTAAGATAGCAATATGTATGAACACACTAGCACATTTTCTATACATTTGTGGAATGGAAATTAAAATGATGGGATATAGGAAGGGTCAAAGAAACTTATGTACCTAAATAGACTTTTATTTTGATATTACTATGTGTATGAAAATAGTACTCAGTTGGGTCAGTACTATGTGTGTGAAGATAGTACTCAGTTGTCTTTTTTTATAGCTTTTACCTGGTCCAACAATGGATATTTGTTTAATTTATCACATTTATTTATTTATTTATTCATGACAAATTTGCACCTTAACAGCTAAAGCCAAAACGGCACCAACTTACAGATTAACACAAAAATAAATGTGGTAAATGCTTTGCCATGCGTTTTGACACCAGGCATAGTAAAATTAAAATATGATGTGGTTTGGTGGAACCAACTTGGTATTACATGGAACTCACAACTTTTTACGGTAGAAGAACTGAGTTGCGAGACTTGGTTTTTTTTACAAGTTTTGTTTTAATGGGATCTCATTTATTTTTGTACATAGTCCTATTTTTTTCCTTTCTGGTACCTATCTACTCCTATTATTCCATTATATAAGTTTCTATCAAAAATTTAATTTTTAATACTAGCTTTTTTGCTGACTGTACCTTTTGCTAACTGTACTCGCATTGTCATCCGACCTACATATATGTACTAAATCTCAAGTCAATCGGACCGACCGTTGAAGAGTTCCCTCCTGCGGAGGCGGTCCCGGCTGGATCATCAGAACTCTACTACCAGATTATTGTATTGTCATTTGACTTACACAAGTATACAAAATTTCAGCTCAATCGGTTGAAGATATCTGCTCCAAAATTGAGTCGCAAGATTCCACCCGGACATATTTACATAATATATACATACACACACTTATACATACACTCATCCATACATACATACATACATACATTCATTGCAAGTTAAATAAAAGCTTGTATTATGCATAATACAGGTACACTGATTCATTCGCTGCAATGTAACTTTGTAATCCTATATATTTCCTATACGTTTATATGGGATTACAAAGTTATTTATGCAGTTGGTGTATCTAGAAAACTGGACCGAAATTGCGAAATATTTGAGTTTTTTGTTTATTGTTTGTTTGTTTGTTGTATTCTAAATTTGAAGTTTCTATGTCTGCTAGAAGTACCTTAACATTTAGATAATCGTTAAGTCAGTGAGTGAGTGAGTGAGTGAGTGACAAAATTAAGAAACTTTGACTAGTTATAATTCTTAAACTAGTGGTTCAATTTGAATGAAATTTGAATTGTATAGTGTTTATACAATGCCTGCTTGGTTACAGAAAATTCAGGCTTCTAGTTTTATCCAAACCACCTATTAGAGCTCTACCGTCGAAATTTTCCTTTAAAAAACGTTTGAAAGCACATTATATTGATATACAAAAAAATATACCGTAGCGAAAACATTGTAGGTATGTTATTTAACTTTATTGTGTGTCTGTGGTGCCGCTGAAATTGGCTATTATTTTGTTTACTTGTGCTAGTTGTGCTGCAATATTGTTATGTTTTACTGCTGTTTGCTCACTGTGATCCGTCTTTCCTTCCCGTATAGTTAAATGTTATATTAGATTAATTTTTAGTTTTAGTTTTAGTTTTAGTAGCCCTTAAGGCCAAGGTTCTGGCAGAATATCAGCGTCTCGAAGCAATTCGTGACATAGTGCTGAGCCAGCTTCCCTTTTTGTGTCCATTTTGCTCCATTTAGTTCCGGTGAAGTTTTATACTGTAATAATGTGACCAAATAAATATATTTTCTTTCTTTCTTTCTTTCTTTCAAAACGAAGTTAAAGGGGGGTCGAAAATGGCCTGGGGCCCGATTTTTGAAAGCACATTTGTGAAAATACCACTCGAAAGTGGTGAAAAATTGCGCTGAATTTGAAATAAGAGTAGGATAGAAGGCAATCACAGATCTCATTAATCTTGTGAACTAGTCAAAACTTTGATTAGAGCTGTAGTTTTGGAGATTTAAGCTGATTTATACCACTTTCGAGTGGTACTTTCGAGTGATGAGCTTTCAAAAATCGGGCTCCTGAACTGATTCGAGAAAAGGATGGTAACCAGCATGGATGGATAGCAAGATTCATACCTATTTTATTATCAACTATCTCAATAAATAATTACCTAATCTAAATTTAAATCTCTGTGGTAATTTTGTAGCAGAACACAGATCTTCGCCATTTTCGAATGCAGTGGTATGAGGGTGTGTTTTAAAAAGCTTTAATTTATATATTCTCTTGCTCATGTTTGCGTTGCGATGAAAGGCGATTGATATCGGTTATTGATAACTCGGATAGCGTAAAGTAGGTCATTCACTGGTAGAGCTACCTTTATCCTATTCATGATATGAGAGAAATCTGTCCATCATACATTGTAAAATATATTTACAGTTTAAGAAATATTACAACTGTGGCTTAAAACGATCGCATCCAGAGTTCAATTCCATATGGACAATACTCTGCAAAATGTTAATCCGTATCCGCGTTATGTTTGATATAGTCCTCCTATATGCTCCTTTAAAGATTTTATTTTTACCCATTTTGGACTTGCACAAAGAATTCTGCTAGTTTCATTACACTACCAGGCCGTGGTGCGAGTTAGAAATCTTCGAACCAGTGCCGCAATGTACAGTCAAGGGCATAAATATGCGTGCGTTACGTACTAAGACGTCAAAAACATGTATACACATTTACGTCACAAAGTCGGTGACACATATTTGACACTAGCTTCTGCCCACGACTTCGTCTGCGTAGAATTATACACATTTAACCTTCCTTTTGAATCACTGTTTAAAAAAACCGCATCAAATCCGTTGCGTAGTTTTAAAGATCTAAGCATACATAGGGACAGACAGACAGCGGAAAGCGACTTTGTTTTATACTACGTAGTAATGATGGGTGTATCGATATTTATGCCTTCGACTGTAAAGCAACTTGCGCGATATTTGTTGCAAGTCTAAACTGCACTACATTTCATCTTCCTATCTCAGCCTTGATTTCCTATTGGCGGATTTTCCTCCAACACCGCTCCGCTTCCTCGCGTGACGTCACTATTGATTGCACAGGTGCAATGGGGACTATCGTTACTTTGCTCACCAGTTGGCGCCACTGTTGAGTAAGGTCCAGAGGTATAGCTGTCAAAGGCGACTGTATAAGATCGGCGCCGAAACAAAGCTTTAAATTTTGAATCTCATTAAGTTTATTAATTATAAATAACTATGCCTCAATGTTGTGCAGTTCCGTTTTGTTCGGAAAACAAAAACCACTTTCAAAGTGTTTACATTCATCGCCAAATAATCCATATTTGCGATAATTTCACGAAGGAGATCACTCAACAGGTAAATATAAGAAATTATATTTTATGTCACAAAGCCCGCCAATACCAGTGAAAAGTGAATGTTATTGGACCTCACGCGACACTAGCGCCTCTAGTGGAAAATTCAAACGCGATGACCCCATTCCGTTATTGTGATGCACACAAGGTGGATGCGCTCCTTCACCTCCTTTGCAAGGGCACGCTTCTGCAAGGTTACAAGGGTGGAAATAGGGCTAATTTAATCACGTGCAATAACGGAGTAGGGGAATACCTCAGCAGGGAATAATTCTCAGATAGCTTGTATATTTCCACCGAAATTACGAATATTCCCTAACTCTGGGATGGACTTGAAATTTGCCAGTGTCAGAAAGGGAAAAAAGAAATTCCCCTTTTGGATCTAGAAAGCAGACATCTTAATTTTTGAAATTGCTATGACTATATGAGATAGTAAATTCTTTCATAGCCGCACGGGGGCGTAGCTGTTCGTATATTAAAATGAGTTCGCAAAAATGAAGCAGCTGGTAGGGTTAGATTCATTGAACACCCCTCTAAATGTGGCATTACATTGATCGATGTCTAAACTGTAGGGCGTCAAAGGGGTGATTTAAATTTGAATACTTTAAAAAAACAAAGTATGGGTTACTTTGAACATTACTGAAATCTTCTAGAATAATAAGACACCTTATATAGCATACGCAGACAAAAACTTATCAGTACGGCTAGTACGAAAGCGCGCGAGAGCAGTCGCGCACGAGACCGACTTCCCATCTTTTTATAATGTTCGTTCTAGAAAGAGACGGGTAGTCTATCTCGAGCACGATACAGGTCTCGCGCGCTCTCGTGCTAGCCGGGCTGTGCGTAGTTGCCCTCTTCCATGCACTTATCCCGTTGCCTCGTGATCTTGAGCTGTCGTCGCGCAATTGCTAACGTGTTCCCCATTTAGTTCTTTACCTTCCAATTTGCCCATTGTGACCAATCTGCCTCATTGTCTACGTCGCATTCAATGCCATTTGCCTCTGGCGATGCCCTATATTCTGTGTCCGAAGAGACGATGGTTAGTTGAACTTTATTCTTTTGTTTCAGATAGTGTTACATCTGAAAAGGGGATTAAGATAAGCAGCTCGCCTCGCCATGACGTCGCGGTGAGTTTATCAGAAGGAATTTAGTTTTAAATTTAAACCGGCTTAAGCTTTATAAAGGTAGGAAATTTATCTAACTAAAGTAAACTATAATGCAGTCAATTGTATTATAAGAGTGGGGAAAGCGGTTGTTCAGTTTAATTTTACTGCAAGTTATTTTATTGCATGAGTGTTACCTACGTTATTAATGGTGCTATCAATTGACGTCAGCACTGTAGATTCAGGCGGCAGCCGGCCACTTATACCCTGTAATAAAAATAGCCTGCGTCTATAAAATGGGGCGGCTTCTATCCGGCAAATTGTTTCCAATTAACATGCCCTATTAGATTACTGGTAATTGGCCTTTCGCCCACTCGCGCGGCTTAGCTTGCTGTTGTTTGCCTTGCTTATCTTTATCAAACTGAACGCGTTTTGCTGTTTGCTGAGATAGAGCTTATGTGCTTGAGATTAATGGGACACATGTTACGTCTGTGGTTTCAAATGCAAGGCGTAATGTAGTTATGTAGGTTTAATGGATTTATGCAAACCGCGAATTTATTATGGTTCTGTAGCAAGGTGTTCGTGCCAGATTGCGAGAATGCGTGGTCTGCGAATGTCCGCCGCCAGTTGTAGAACACATTAATTAATAAGAATAAGAATTTTTATTTGCAAAAAGGTCGTGGTGAATACAGATGAAGAAGCGTTTTTGAGCGCGTACGCATTTTACTTAAACAAGCTTGCAAAGATTACTTATAAACTAGGATTTCAAGATCGTTATAACATTTGTAAATATACCATATTAAATCAGATTAAAATGTTACATTATGTCAAATTCAGAAGTATATTAGTTATTTAATTATTGCTTTAAAAGGTCTAAATTATTTTGTTATTGTTCGTAAACAGTGAATGTAACACTAACACGACTGATGATAAGCCCTGTTTACGTTGAGTTGAACGTTCTTTAAAAGTTAAATTTTAAAGCGTAGAAACAAATAAATGGTTAAGTAAACAAAACATTTCTACTCTTTTAAAATCAGGTATCCAGAACGGTGTCGAAACGATGAAGGTACGAGAGCACGTTACCTATAAAACATTTAAGACGCTTACTTTCCTACGTGGTCCCGTCGTACCTACTGTACTTAGATTCGGGTTAATAGTTCCGATGTGCCGGCAGACTGGACCGGCTGTTCGTGCTGCTGGAGTCCAGCACGGGCCCGGCCACGCGGCGAGCGGCGGCGCGGCAGCTCGGGGAGGTGCAGCGCGCTCATCCTGAGGAGCTGCACAGGCTGCTGCATCGGCTCACCAAGCTCCTACGCTCGCCGGCCTGGGAGACCAGGATCGCGGCTTCACAGGTACAGTCTACTTTTAGTAAAAGTTTCTTACTACCCGCTACGCTAGCCTAACGAGATAGCAACGCATTCCGAAGAGTTACAGAGGCTCTTGTATCGGCTCATCAGAGTATTGAGCTCGCTGGCCTTGGAGACCAGGATCGCGGCCTTTCAGACACGCTGTCTACTTTTAGTGAAGACTTCTTGCTTCCCGCTACGCTAGCACAACCAGATAGCAACCCATTCCGAAGAGTTGCAGAGGTTGCTGTATCGGCTCACCATAGTCTAAAGCTCGCCGGTCTGGGGAGACCAGGATCGCGGTCGTGGCCTCACAGGTAGATACACACACTTGATGGAGGCTTAGCCATCTCACTTCCCACTACGCTAACTTAACCTGATAGAACCGCATTTCGTAGAATTGTAAAGGCTAACCTACATCGGGTCACCAACCACCTCGCCTGCCTAGGATATCAAAGTCGCTGCACTGTAGACCTGTGTTGTCACCACGTTCAAGCACAAAAATCACGTTAGTTTCGGTTGGGTGTAAGAATATTCTTTTTGTCGGATGATTTTGATTTTTATAGGTTCCATGTACCCAGGTAGTAATGGAAATAATATCATTTCGTCTCATTGATTTCATTTTGTCGTTAAAACCCCGCCCTAGTATGCCCCTATTTCGAGCTTGTTTCACGTAATCCAACTTTTTAGCGAGATGTTTTTGCGTGAACTTGAAATATATTTTAAACATAAACAGAAGAAGTTTTTTGATCTCTGATATTACCAGATTTACACATGGGCAGACGTGCTTTGGCAGTTATAATAGTTCTTCCTATCGTAGTACCAACAAAACTAACGTTAACGTTAACATTTCTCGTTGATGAAAATAATATTTTAATGGTTCAATTACGTGATCCTGTTCAGTCCACAAACGTTGTACGGAATTATATCAAAACTTAGTTATAATAGAGACCTTCCATTCATACATTATCGCATAATCGAATCAATCTAACAAACACAGTTGTTTAGTGATCGATTTGTATTCGCAGGCGATGGTAATGCGCTGCTCTGTTTGCGGCCGGCATTGTTGTCGCGATTGCTTGTATTGTCTCGCCGCTGTTTACATTCATCTTTGTTGATTGCGTTATATCTTTTAGTGCGTGCTATTTTCGGAAGTTTATTGCATATTCGTCCTGACCTTCCTGTGAGGTGGTCTTATTTATAAATGTGAAAGCTTTGCTGTATGAAGAAGTGATGTTCGGAAACTGCGACGCGATATTTCTTCACTTGCTACCTAGGGAGCAAAACAACGTTTACAGCCAACATAAAGCGTTCATCCCCTTCGGACATGCCTGGTTAAAAAGTAATAAAAGGGAAAACCTATACTAGCTTGCTCCAGGCTTAAACGAATCGCCATAAAATATTTAATAAGCAAATAACAGTAGATAAGGACTATCAAATGAATCAAGAAATTTTTATTTCTTGATATTTATGTTTACTTTTACGGTTTTGCCGCTAGAAATTCAATTTCTAAATGTCTATGAAAATTAGAACACACAGAAAAATCCGAAAAGTAAAGCTATGGCCGGGAATCGAACCCGGATCCTCGTCATTCCGTGACGCGTGCTATACCCCTACACCACCCATAGCAGGTGGGTAGTCTCCGAATTTTTCTACCTGTTACTAACTGTCACGTGACCTTTGTTACTATGCGAATTTTTTGTCGCTAAGCGTCATCTGTTTGAATGATGTGTCTGTACGACACAATTACAAACTCCCGTGGAACATCTACTGCTCATCAGGGACGAGAGAAGGCGCTGTTTTTCAAATGATAAGCACTATCAAATGAATCAAGAAATTTTTATTTCTTAAGATAAGGTGCAAAGTACAGTCACGACATAAGTTTTATGTGGCTAAGTAATCGCAAAATTATGTAGTTCGGTTGTCAGGTGATGTCACAGGTATCTGGCGTAACTAGAGATGGAAATACCTTTGTCGCTATGTGCATCCCTAGAGGCTTTGATCAGACGCCAACGAATATTATATACAGAGATTTTTTCAGATTATCAAGATAAATCTATGTATGATTTTTTTTTATCTTTCGTTGCATTGATAGGTATGACTTAACACGGATGGACTGAACAATATAGCCTGAAATTACTGCTTGTCATACCTACATATTTTTTATAAATATTTCTACGTAGCATGATCGAGTTATATTGCATTCCAATTGCGATATAGTATTCATTATTCACTGACGAGCAAAAATAACGAGTCACTTCCCATATATAGTTGTATGAAAAGTGACCCGTTATTTTAGCTCGCCAGTATACTTAATAATCTATGGTGTGGTTATCATAGCTCGTGTGGTCACATGTCATTTTCTGTTATCTCATTCGCTGGTGCTTAATGACCCTTAAATTGGAATCGACCATCACGGCCATAGCGCAAATTTATATTTAGGCAACAATCGTTAACTTTATCGCTTTTTTAACATATTACATATATATTGCATAATTATGACATCATAACGCTTCGAGAAAATAATAACAAGTAATCAGGAACCCTAGGTAAGGTATTATTATCAGACGCATTGCAATGGAACTTTGTATGGTCCTTAGTTTGTTAAAGCAGGTATTAGTAACATGTTTATTGGTTGTAATGAATACTAGATTAGCTTAGGCCCGCCATAGACGGACTACTTAGTGCAGTGGAGAGTGTCGAGACCGACCGCTTCTAGCGGTCGCTGTTGGGGTGATCTGCTATTTCAATACAAAATTCAGAGTAATTGAAGTTGACTCCAACCGCAACACTACTGCTCTCGTGATGTCGCGTGTCGTGGTCTCGGGCTGCTTTCCGATGTATTAGGAATTCGCATTGGCCCCTGGACTGTATCTAATTTAATGTAGGCAACCCTGACTTAGGAGAAATGTTTCTTAATAAGTAAAAAGTGATTGGAACAGGTAACACATTCCAAAAACAATGCGCAATAGCGGCTGGGATAAAAAAAATAGCTCACTTATGCGTAGGTCACCGGGAAATGAAATAAAAAACGAATTATTCATGGCCTGCTTATAAATAAATGTTCAGCGATTTGGTCTCGTAACGTGTTTTTGAAGCCTTTGGTGGTGAACTGCGCAAAATAACTTCGTCTACAAACTGTGGCGGTTCTTTTAAGAATTTCTTTTCTGTGTTAAAAGTAAACACGTTTTTATAAACTTCGTCACAATTTTTTGTTGAAGGATTCCCGGCCATAGCTTTACTTTTCGGAGTTTTCTATGGGTTCTAATTGTCAGTGTCGTTTAGAAATTTAATATCGAATGTCAACATTTTTTATAAATTCACTATAATAGCGTTAAGTCTATACAAAATTATTAAGCACGGTTTTGGCCCTGAATTTCAAGCGACTGATTAAAGTAGGTTCAAGGAATTCTAATTTTACTTTGGGTTTCCTGTTCAGTTGTGAACCGATTGTTATATTTTTCTTACGTCTAATACGCGAAACAATAGATAACGTTGTAACTTCATAATATTTAAAAAACAAAAATCTATTTTTTTAAATGTCACCCCGCTTGACCTTCGTGTCTGGTGTTTGTACGCTCCTTAAATTGCATTGTAAGTATGTTGCCACGGTCTCGCTGTTAGCATGGATGTATATCGTTCATGAATTATTTGCGGTTTTATATTGTAACAGGAAAAATATATCAAATATTGATCTCATGAGCCGATTTAAATATCGCTTATTTAATAACTTGTTTTGAAGGAACTGTAACGGAGATACTTGTCCACTTGACGAATAAAGTAAAGAACTGACACCAATGTGAATATAATGTTCACTTATACATACATACTTATATCACGTCTTTATCCCTTACGGGGTAGACAGAGCCTAAGGTAACAAAACCTTAAGGCCACGTTTAGCATGATTAAGGGCGTATAGCTGGAAAGGGAAATCAAAATAGTGACGCGCTACTAGCCGCTTCGCCTATAACATGATTCCTAAGAATTTCGCCCATTCCCTCGATGAGCTTTTACCATCTGCGCGGGAAGAGAACCACACCACAATATATAATTTCGATAAGACTCGGCTGTCAACTTGGAAGTTCGACTTGACATTTGATAGGAAGTTGGATGAAAAGTGATAGACCACTTATTTGGCCGACCGTTACAAAAGATTTTTTTTAATTATAAGTAATGCTCAACATTACCAGGGGCCGACTGTACCTACACCTACATGTTTGTTTTTCTAATACTATGTTTTTTTATTTGCAGGCTGTAGAAGCGATACTAACCAATGTCCCAGAATGGCATCCCTCGCCCTTCAACGGCAAAAAAGGTCAGTCTTAACTAGTCTAATAACACCAAAGCTACTTAGATATATTAAAACTAACTCATGCCATCCTAGGACAGAAAATGTATAATTCCAGTTCTCCGAGAGAACCATTGATACGTTTTTTCATTATTCATTCAATTGATCGCTCGTTTTGTATCGATTCGCTTGTTTTGGATCGGTTGCGGTTTGATGGTTTCTTATAGTTAGTGTTTTTTTTATGAGCGTAAGACACCTGCTTTACTACAGCCGCAGCGTGTGTAATAATAATAAACAATAGGACCTGACAACTTGTATAAGACTGCTGTAACAGGCTGTATATCTTTTATTATCGATTATGTTATAATTATATTTTTTAATTGTCTCTAAGTTGCGTTTTGTTTACGTGTTCACTTAACGCATTCATTGTCGGTAGCGTTTAGTTGCGATTTCGTGAATTTCTCCCTGATACGCGTTTGTAGCACCTAATGAATGTTGCAACCAGCACCGAAAGCGTCTATGAAATGGACTTCCCTTCCATTCTTCAAAGTTGAGGAGAAAATTGAAAAATATGTTTAAGAACTGTCAGAAAGTCACATTAAACTAGTTTGCATTAATTGGTGTTGTTTGTAATAAATATATAAGAATCAGGTATCAGCAATCCGGTTGAATTGTAGAGCGACGGTTGCACGAAGACAATGCGAATGTAATTTACATTACGGAATACAAATAGTAATCCTGGGTAACTCTACCGACTTTGACTTAATCGAGTAATCATACGTAAATTAAAAAAATATTTAATCCTATGCCTAAAATGCCTTACATCATTTTAGAAATAGCTGATACTCTTCAAACTGCTGGACCGATTTGGCGATTTCTACCAAACATGGCTAAGAAAGTGGCATTCGAATGAAAAAAAAACCACATCCAAATCGGTCCATCTGCTTGAGAACTAATGCCCATTTCGTCACTCACCAAAACGTTACTATTGAGTATCTGAATTAAACTTTCGATAAATATTCATGGACCCCACCACGACTATGTACGAACAGCCAACTTGAGCCTTTCGTGTGCACTTAGTGCTATCGAACAAATTTATTCCTGACCCACCATAGAACGCTCACAGTAGGTAAACGTCACAGTGATTTTTCTTGCTAATTCAATGTAACTTCACCATAAAATTTACTGCGAAAGGGTTCCACGATTGTACATTACGCGTGTTGTTCGTTGACTACTGTGATGCGAGCGTGTCGAGCATGCAATGAACAGGTTATATAGTTGGCGACCTGTTTGATATAAACTTAAGCAAAAGTCTAAATTAACTCAAAAGTTTGTTAAGCTTAAAGCTTGTAAATAAGTTAAGGTTTGGCGCATCTCCAGTAAATGTTTGCTAAGTGGTGGCCGCAGTTACAGCCAACCCAAATGAAGTAAGACACCTGCGGCAGTATTTTTTGAGAATTCATAAAAGTTTTCTCTTAAGTGAGTATCTACTCTAAATTTTGTTCCATTTATCTACGCTCGAGTAGGTCGCTCCCTTAATCCCCCATGTCATTTGTACGTACTGCGTCATTTCTATGCTCCCAGATGAGGCGGTAAAATTACTCGCGTATTGGATTAATTTCTGCGCCGCTTTATATCATGTTTTGAAGTGGCCACGCGCCCGCGTTGCGTTGGCTGCGCCAATAAAACCTTTCTCTTGCTGTTTTATTGCGTTTAACTAGCCGCCTGGAGTGATGTGCTCTGCTGGGCAAAGGCCTCCTCTCATATAGTTACAAGCCCATGGAAAAAAAAACATGTGAAATGAACCAGCGTGAATGAAGCTTAGAAGGTTGTTACTATATCATAAAATAACTCTTAAGCGCTATGCCGTCATTTCTGAGCGGTACATTTATGGAATTTCTCAGGTACAAGTGAGGAATTACGACTAATTATTCATTTACGGCGTTTTTATAGCTTATAGATAAATGAAAATAAATGTTGAAAAACCTAGTGCCGCTTTAAAGTGGTGGTGCCGGAAGTTAGTTAATTTTTTTTTTTTCAATGTATGAAAAAAAAACTGTACCGTTCAAAAATGACGGCATAGCGCTCAGAGTTATTTTATGATATAGTAACAGCCTTCTAAGCTTCATTCACGGTGGTTCATTTCACATGTTTTTTTTTCCATGGGCTTGTAGTCTAATACTTCCCTTTTGAAATAGTTTCTGTGCTTCTCTTTTTGGATCGAATCAGATCATCCCAACTTTGACATTTGCGCCTACTATGACGTCACAGCCTATTTTGTGGCATCCATTCCGTGCTAATTTTAGCCCTCCGCCCCTCTGTAGATGCAACCAACTGATATGTATTGATTGACCTGCCCTTATTTATTTCACCAACGCGATAGTTGTCGGTGCGGTGACAAGTGACAAGAATCTACGCCGGTTGGCTTCGTATTGACTACGCGTTGAACTTGACAATTGTCGAGTTGGTGAAATAGCGGCCAGTCTTATTTTATTAACTTATTTCGTTCCTGACGCATACAATCATTCCTTCTCACTCTGAGCATGCTGTGGCTCACGGCGTTTCAGCAAATTAGTTTGCCCTCAACGGTAATATTTGAGTAATTCTATACCATCCCGCACATTTTTATGAATTTGGGTACAGCGAAGTTAAATTGTTCCATCCGTGCGCCGGGTGCCTAAATAGTCTAAATACTGAGCTTCCTGTTTTTGTACAATAAATACGAAAACTTTTATCAAAAGGACACTTGATAAAAGTGTAATCTTAGAGCTTGAGACGAAGAGGGAAAATCCCGCTAAAATATGCGTATGCTAATTTCCTTAATAAAGTGTTTTTTTGTACCTATAAATATATAGAGTTATGGCCAACTACTTTTGTGGGGCAGACCTGCAATGGTATTGATCGAAATACTTTATGCATACGGTGAATCAGTAATTAGGTAAGCTAGGGAACGGGTCGCGGCGACGCAATGACGATCGTATAAATAGCTTAATCAATAAAAAGCGAGTACGATGGGGCAGTTTTGTTAGGGGTTTAAAAATGTGTATTTTACATATTGTGAGTTTACATATCAGAAGGCGTTTTAATACGCAGGGATTGCATGCTTAGTAGGTACTTGGTATAAGTAATTACGGATGTTTCGGAAGCACTGCGATTATGACCTCTTATTTGCATACCAAGTAGGTATAGTAATTCATATACTACAGCTGTTATGTCGAACAAAAGATATTAGCAACGCTGCTGTTAGTCGGGCATCAGAAAGACATTCAACTAAACTGGAATACCGAACGTGGATCATCATTGCAGTGAATTACCAGTTTTTATGAATAATTCTTACTTCAGGAAAAAAATATGGGTCCAATGTCACATTGACTTGAAGCGGTGGATGGTAACGGGTGCTTCCGCTTTGCCCAATGTATGACAAGCAATGACTAATGAGACTTAATGAGAAATTTTATTGAGGAACGAAACTAAGGCACTTGCCGAGTCAAATTAAACGTTGACGTATTCTGCAATTAATAGCAACTTTAGCAGGGGGCTTTGTATGTATTTGTATATTTATCTATGTGTGTAAGAACGTCGTTATCCTTTTCTTTGGAGCAAGTATTTAGCATGAGAAACCTCTTTGTTCGCTCCTCGCGCAGTGCATTGGCAGCTCGACCCAGATCTGGCATAGAGGCATATCTCTCCGACCTTGCACCTCTTCGATCGTACTGACGTGATAGCGTTTATTCCAATCTCAACTTCGCAATTGACGTCTTGGCTTTGTAACAATGATTTTGTAGCTGAAAATAATTCAGTAAAGCGAATATGTAGAATACATATAATAGAATAGGGATGAATTGAATATTCACTTACTACCGCTCGGGTAAAGCCCTTAGAGTTCCACGACTATTGTGACTTTCGCAGCAACTTGGATTAAAATAGACTGAACATTATCTCTACTTTGAAATAAGGAATAGGACGCGCTAAACAATAAAATATAATTTAACCCCTTGTGCCAGCCATCCAGAATACATATAACATTATACTTGGGTTTATATTGCATCGAATCTTGTTAGGTATTGTTAGGTATTAGAAACAGTGGGGCCGGATTTCCTGTGGCCTAAAATTTTCTCTTCATAATATTGATATGTACCTATACTATTTATGTCTGCTATAATGTCCTTTGTTGACTTCAATAACTTTGATATGCCATTTTTATCAATTATTTTGCTATGCGGCTATGGCTGCTCTCTCTGGGTAATGACGGGTGTTTAGCAATGATGGAAGCAAAATATTTTTTTACATGATGTGGTTTTTATTCTCGATAAGTTTAGGCTTGGTATTTATAGGTAAAATGAGTTTATAATTGTAGCAGTTTTCAGCTACACGAATTGCGTTATGGTGGTAGGTATGTAATAAAATTTAATTTTAATTTTTTTGTACAGCTATTGCAGGTTATTTCAATCCAAAGCCAGACTAACTTGAACTAACTGGCAACTAACTTCGTTCCTGTAAATTTCGCATTTATGCTAAGCTTAATCTACCTGTGAAAACACTATCGTCTGTCGTGTTTATTTTGCACAATAAAGAGTTTACATACATACATACTATCCGTTGAGTTTGAGTAGTTTTGTAGATTAACTGCGAACATTTCAAATACGGAGTGTCTTAAATATCTCCAATGTTCGAATTGTTTTCTCTCTACTGATTTATTAATGTAGGTATGTACGGATAGCGTAATTATAAATGAAGATGATAATGATGTCATCCATGCTAATTTCGGCTGGCATCAGTTTCTACGTCATGTCAGCGGAGCTTTTGAATGTTGATCTATGTATTTCCAATGGTCGGATTGTCAAGAAAATTTAAACATTTATTTGGGTCCATTGGCAATGCCATAAAGTATCGCTAGCAAAAAAAACTTGCTTTAATTAATAATTGCACAGGCCTATTGTGACCATTACTAAATTAAACAAATAAATAGTTTCTTACTATATAGTTAGATTTCAATATATTAGTGTTCTACCTCCTACTAAGCGGCAAAAGAAGGAAAATAATATTTATTTTAAACTGCAGCCATCAACTGCATCCAATTCATCCCACGATTTCCGCCTGCTGGTGCTGAGATGAACTGACAACTAACAGCTTCTGTATGACACTTAACCCTGCCACTTTAGCCTAGCCTTGTAACTTCGCTCAGTCACTGGCTGTCATATCAAAGCAAATAATATTTGTAATTAACTATTAAAAGAAACTTACCTAAGGGAAGTTCAATAGTAATTATACGAGCTTGTTCTTCCGAGAGATTATATTAACTTGTAGTAGTGTCCTCGTACGGCCGTTGTCACAATATTTAGAGTATCTGCTCAAAAAACCTGCATAAAACGGAACGAAATTTTTTCCTTACCCCCACCGTATACCGATCGCACCTAAGCCGACCGGTGCGCTGCCATGTCATAGAGTTTAAAGAATTCATCTCCGCATTTAATATTTATTTTATTAAATGGAATAATAATATGGGTCGGGTCGGGTGGGAGTATCCTGTCATAATCTCTCGGAAGAACAAGCTCGTATAATTACTATTGAACTTCCCTTAGGTAAGTTTCTTTTAATAGTTAATTATACTTCACTTGTTCTTCCGAGAGATTATATTAACTTGTAGATGTTCAGAGCAATAAATAAAATAAATATTAAACTAATCAACCTTATTTTAATCATACAAGTCGCACATTATTTTTGAAAGACTAATCAATCATGATCATGAAATACATTTAAGTATCAACCTGGGACAGAATTGACCTAGCAAAATTTTCCTCAACCAGAGTATTATCAATGATCGGTCTATTGTAGAACTTAGCGAAAACTTCAGATGTTCCACTCCATCCAGCGGTTCTTCGTATTAACTGAAGATTTACTCCTAACCTTTGCGCTGTAGAAGTCGAAGCATGCCTGGTACTGTAAGCGTTAAACACTGATGTGTTTATACCGCTTTCTTCGAGCATTAGCTTTATCCATCTACTAAGTGTCTGTGATGATACTCTGGAATGAGGTTTTTTATAACTAACAAATAATTCCTCAACATTAGTGTTTTTTCTTATAATTTCTGTCCTGTCCAAATAACAATTTAGTGTCTTTGCCGGACAAATTTCCGGATTTTCCAGAAAAAACGGTAACACCAAGACAGGTTGAGTTCTGTTTACACCAGAAGTTTTTATAAAATCTGGAATTTTTATACATATTTTGGTGTCCGTTTTTTCAATATTACATACTTTCATAAGCGACAAAGTCTGCATTCGTTGAGCTGTCACTAATGCTAAAAGCGTAATAAGTTTTTTAGAAAGAGTTTCCAAAGAAATATTTTCATTAGGTAATGTATTTAAATAATTCAACACAATAGATGTGTCCCACGTTAAATTATATCTGGGCACAGTAGGAGTTCGTCTAAAAACTCCTTTTAAAAATCTAGAAATTAAATCTTCGTTCACTTGTCGGCCTAGCAACAGTGCCAAGGCCGACTTATGAGTATTCAGAGTACCATATTTACTACCTTTGTTGTAAATTGATGTAAGATATTTCAAAATAATCAATGGTGACGAATCGAAGTAATCATAACTGTGTTGGTTACAAAAATTGTACCATTCTTTCAAACAACATTGATATTGTTTGAAGGTATTTATAGAAATAGAATCTAATAGTATATCTAACGCTTCTATAGGAGCTCCTCTTCTTACTAACGCTTCCCGGATAAAATTCCTGCCATCAAAGACAGGGATTTGTGGAGCGGGTGTTGGGCCCTGGAAGGAGATGATAACAAGCCTGGATCAGCATGTAGGAAGATGAGCTCAGAGTCAAGTAAACGATGAAATAAGGGAAACCACGGTTGATTGGGCCAGTTTGGTACCACGACAATGCCTCTGGCGGTTTCCGCTAAGATTTTTGATAATACCTTTAAAATTAAACAGAAGGGTGGAAACGCATAAAATAAAAATCCTTTCCAATTTATCGTAAATGCGTCGATAGCTATAGAATTTGGATCTCCATGCCAAGAGACATATTTTGAGCATTTGTGGTTTAGGCGGCTGGCAAACAAATCAATTTCGGGTTCACCTAATTTCTGTACAATAGTTCTGTAAGCTAGATTGTTGAGCTGCCATTCAGTATCCTCGTTATTTTGTCTGGATTCAAAGTCAGCGACCGAATTATCAGCTGACGTTATGTATGAAGCGAATACGAAGTTGTGTTTAGCTTCACACCATTCCCATATGTCTCGCGAAACTTTATTTAAATGTGGATACTGAATGCCACCCATCCTGTTTATGTACGCAATGGCAGTTTTATTATCAATGCGTAAAAGCAATTCTGAATCATTAAAATTTTTACCAAAAATTTTCAAAGCAAAATAAGCCGCCATAAGCTCTAACTCATTAATATGTTTCTTGGCTTCGTCAGCGGACCAAAGTCCGTTAGCAGTGTTGCTGCCGCAAGCCGCACCCCAGCCGCTCATCGAGGCGTCAGAGTATATCTCAACAGCATAATTAGCTTTTCTCAAACATGCTCGGAAATGTATGCGTTAATGTCCCGATATGAGGACATGAAGTTTCTCGTTTATGGCTCCCTACATTACTTCTTGGCTTAGGCCACAAAAGTTAGTATGAAAATCCATTTTTGTCCGCTGCTCTAATTTTTTAATTTTCTATACTAAAATTAAATTGGCAAAGGAAAAAATTACATACAGCCAACCACCACCACAATCTGTACCTAAGCATAATTGCGACATAAAAAAAAAATCTATGGTACTATATTTATGTGCGGTTAAACATGGTGCTCAAATAGCTGGATCAAATTAGTACATTTAAAAAATAAAAAAGGTGGCAAATCGAAAATCTTTTTTTCTGCTTATGCGTATTTCGTAGTGATTGTTATTATAATTTAACAGAAATAAAAATGACTTCTAGTGATGAAAGTGACGGGGAACTTATGAACTGTACTCCGCCTCATTTAAAAGAGGAGGCAAATTTAGCTATGCAAAATATGCTACCGGAAAAAAGTAAACTATGATTTACTTGATTGTCTAGTAGTTATTTTAATTTTAATATTTCCTCACATTGTTTGAGAAAAGCACTATACAAGCTTTGGCCGGAACAGGGATTGCAGGACTCGTTCTATCTGGCCTCGTCTTCGACTCGGCCACCTACCCCAAACTCGTCCAGCAATCCCTTACTTCACGGCCTCTGCAGTAATGTACTATTACGTATAAAACTCACTGAGTGGTCAATATGGCTCAACCACCAAGTAAAATCGTCATTTAAATATTTTGGAATCGTGAAGGTTTTATCATAGTCTTCTACATCTTTCAACTGTAAATACTTAACCCTTTCAAATAGCTTAGTGTGAACCCAGCCGTATGTAACAGCTGGACATGCTGAACAAAGCAGCCCAATTACCCGCGCAAATGATCTCACTGTACAAATTTTTGAATCATTCAGCTTTAACAATTCGGTTTTTATAAGACTACGTTTACTATCTGGAAGGATGATAGAAAGATTATTCGAATCTAATATAAAACCGAGAAATTTACTAGTCGTGCTCGGTATCAGTTGACTTTTTTCATAATTTATGATAAAACCTAGAGATTCAAATAGATCAATGGTTGCCCATAAGTTTTCTTCACATTGTTCATATGAATCAGCTAGTAACAATGCATCATCTAAATAGATGACTGACAGGTGACCTTGACGCCTCAAGTGCTGCATGACTGGTTTCATCAACTTAGTGAAAACAAAAGGCGCAACATTTAAACCAAATGGTAAAACAGAAAATTCATACAGTTGAGACTTGTATTGGAATCGAAGAAATTTTCTATGACTTGCATCGATATTGATGGAATAATATGCGTCTTTCAAGTCTAAACAACACATGTGGCAATTTTGGGTTAATAATTTTATTGCGGTTCTGAGGTCTTCTAATTTAAAATGAGAAGTATCTATGAATTTATTCAGGTGTTTTAAATTCAGAATCATTCGTTTCTCACCATTTGGTTTATCCAATAAAAATATTCTAGAAACAAATTGGTTTTTACAAGGTAAACATTTATTTACTACACCACTCCGAATTAACTTTTTTATCTCGTGTAAAAAGTATTTGTCCTCTTCGGCATTATGGGGCCGAGTAATAAGAGGTTCATTCTGATAAACTACTCGAGAGAACGGTATTTTGAATCCTTTTACCCATGACAATATAGTCGCGTCGTTAGTAATTTTTTGCCATTGTGGGTAGAAATGTCGAATTCTACCTGCGAGTACCTGAGTGTCCGCTAATATCGCCTCGCTGCTGGCGGCGGCGCCCTCGCGGATCGCGCCGGCTGCAGGCGGCGTGGCGGCGGCGCGCCGGCGCCGGCGGAGCGTCGCTCGCGGAACCCGCCCGCCGTCGTCGGCGCGTACGCTGCTGGTCGACGCGACGGGCCCCTCCAGTTTAAAGTTGTCCTCGACGTACTGGCTCCGGCGACGTTCTCACTAGGACCACGTTGTGGTGGTCGTGAAGCTTTATTTTTAATTTCGCCTGCTGATCTTGAACATGCCTTGACAGCTTTTAACGTCTCGGTGAGACTTTCTCCAAATAAAAGCTTGTCGCGTGTTAAATTTTTCACGGCTTCTTTAGTATTTTTATTCAACCCTTGGGCTAACAAAGACCTTCTTGTAATTGTCTCCAAGTAATGTAAATCGCACAATATTTTTCCTCCATCACCCAAGTGCTTTATAATCTGATCTCGCAGCTGTTTGTCTGGTATTTTAAAAACGCCCTCTAGCGCCTTGCCGATGCAAGTGATGCCTGCTCCGAGTTGCGCTTGTTTAGCTAGCAACTTTTCATCTCGCTTCAATGATGAATCTTGAACAGCAGCCTTTATCTCGTCATTCAGTTTAGGCGCATCTATAAAATGGCAATTTGCCGGTGGTAGATATTTTTTCAGTAAATCTGAGCGCTGGTCCTTTTTTATACCTTTTGCCAGTATGTGGTTCCATCTTACCGCTAGATGTGCGTGAATATCCTCACTGTATTCCTTATTTAGGGTCGGATCTTCACCAAACAGTGAAAAGATATCATCCGTATTTTCCTCGTTCGATTGTTCATTCGTGGCAACTGGAATTAACGAACAATTTTTGAACAAAATAAAAAATAATAATTTGAGGGTAGTTACCCGTTTTATTCGTTGCGTGAGACATACAGTCGTCACTTGCAACGTAATTAGGTCACGACCACTGTGTACGTGCCCGTGTGTACATGTATAATATGCACACTTTTGCCATGATAATGCTTGATGTATTTTTATTTCGTGTTGTAGGTAACTACATAGTTGCGTATGCCATCCAGACAGTACTTGCAACTTGTATGTTCTCGTTGCGTATGCCATCCAGACAATACTTGCAACTTGTATATTCTTGTTGCGTATGCCATCCAGACAATACTTGCAACATACGATAATAACAGCGTCAAATACTTGTTTAATTTTACTTACCATTTGGGATTTCGTTGTCAGGCTCCGATGAATCTGTAGAAATGATCCTCCGACGTTTTCTGGGCGGAGATCGCTCCGGTGCCGATGTCTCGGACTCCGATGTTATCCGTACTGATCGTCTTCGCCTCCTTGGTCTTGTCATTGTATATGCGTGTGAACAACGGCGCACAAGAACAAAGAATGACATGGCAGCGCACCGGTCGGCTTAGGTGCGATCGGTATACGGTGGGGGTAAGGAAAAAATTTCGTTCCGTTTTATGCAGGTTTTTTGAGCAGATACTCTAAATATTGTGACAACGGCCGTACGAGGACACTACTACAAGTTAATATAATCTCTCGGAAGAACAAGTGAAGTATAATACTCCTTTCTTAGCACGCGCTTCCTTTGTGATGGTGGAGTTTCATCTCGTACTTGAATTGCTTCGCAGTTATATGTATATTTTCTCACGAGTTTTGCCTTTACCGAAAAGTTCATGGTCAATGTCAATGGTTATTTCGCACATAAATTCCGAAAAACAGAGGTGCGAGCTCGGATTCGACCCCATCGCTTCGAGAAGCCATACATCAAACCATTAGACTACCACAGGATCTTGTTATGTGATAACGTTACTGTGCCATACACATTTTGCAAGTAGCATTTTGCAGTCATAAAATACCTCTAGAAAAAAATGTTCTGAGCAAAGAAATTATTCTCTTTTGAAATGAGAATACAGGCTGTTAGTAGCACGCATGAAGTTTGTAAATAGAATAATTGCATGGAATAGTCCCGACTGCGTGAGTCACGGCTCTCAGCTTATTGCTCCAATGCGCGCGGGTCACCTTCCCTGCAGTGCCACCGATGCGGCTTGTTTACAATATGAAATCAATTAATAATCTTTGTACGAATATACAGAAACATCTCGCCAGATCCTTGCCAAGATTTGGTTTTGTTTTGACCTTAGCAGTCTGTGCGAAAAAAACGGAAGCGGAAAGACCATAACTCCCACACGACTTGCTTAGGCATTGTTTAAAAATAACCAGATCGTTTTCCCACTTTAAGTACTTATCAACAGGCTCAAGAGTTTTTAGTTAATTTATATAAAAAAGTCGGCAACTGTTGTAAAAATCTGTACATTGCACGGTCAACACGCTCGCCACACAGCGATTAGTTTAAAACACGCAATGTATTAGGAAAAAGCTTGCTGTGTCGTGCTTATGCAGAGCTGGCCGATCCGTTATACCTGCTTTTAAGAGCTCCATAAACACCGATTCCGATGGTTAGACCTGTGTGATCGAAAGTGAGACGATTATTGATACTGTATTCGTGTTTTCGATCAGTCTGAAAGACGGGTCTATGGTGCCCTAGCACTAGCGCATTCTAACAGAATCATAACTCCGTTGTCGACAGAAGAAAAATTAGAATGCGACGGGCGGTTACGCTGCGAGACGTTCGACATAGAGAAGGTGCTGAGGCACGGCGCACACCTGATGGGCTCCGAGGGGAACGAGTACGATCTCGACGAGGACGCCCTCAACGCTGCAGGTGAGTGACCGAACTCGCTGTCTACGGTAAGGCAGACAGAGTAATGTAGATAGTAGATATGGAGAGCGACGGGCGTTGTCATGAATGGAAAGCTAAGACATGTTCCCTCTCGTTGTAAGGATGCATTAGCTGTTTTGTGTTTATACCCGTGTTCATGGACTTTGCATGTCCTAAGAACCTTAAGTCTACTGAGTAGCGTAAACGATAGATAATCCGAACGAAGTTCTAAAATTTGCTAACGTCCAAGCCTGTCTGGTGTCAGGTGGTCTTTTGGCGCTCTTCGGTCGATGATTGCCACTCCTCCTGCCAAGTTGGATTTCGCGCCCCGTGCCCACTTGAGCCGTACGACGTGTGCATGGAAAACATCGAGCAATCATTCAGATCTCTTATTGATGGTTGTTTTTCTCATACCGCTTGTAGCTACCTCGCAAAGCTCTGGCAGCTTTGCAAGTTTAACACTCGAAGGAAGAGGCATTGCATCTTAGTCCTCTAGGCTGGCAACGCATCTGCAATCCCTCCGGGGTTGCGGGTGTCTATGGGCAGTGGTGATCACTTACCATCAGGTGACCCACTTGCTCGTTTGCCTTCCTATTCATATAAAAAAAAAAAGCGTCTTTGTTACGGTTACTGATCAGCTGCTGATGATGGTTTATCACCTTTGTCAACAGATATAAACGAGCGTTTGGCACGCCAGCGTCAGCAGCTCAACGCGCGTTTAGGGCTCGACGTCGCGTCCAAACTGGGCATGGACCTCACTGCTGCTTTATGCACCAACGAGGACCTGTGCTCCGTTAAACCGACCACTCCTATCAAGATCGAGATCAGGGTGAGTGTGATGTGCCGACTTGTTAATACTATATTGGTCCTCCTTTAATTTTCCAGATATTTGGTCGTGTGTATTGGTAATGTTCAATATTTTTGTGAGTTTATTATGATTTAGGAACGTCTAGTTAGGCTGGGGATCTTGGGCTGTGTACCATTTGATCCGCTGCTGTAGGATGGTTTCTCATTTGAAGGAAACCGTGTAAAGTTAGTATTTAAATGACTCAATAACATCTAACAGTAATGCCGACTCAAGTTGTTAATTTGTAAAAAGTTGGTATGAAAATCTTTACTAGTCTACGGCTCTGATTTTGTGGTATTTGGGCTTACATCGTGTTTTTCAGTCAGTTACCATTTCAAATATTTATACCACGTAATGCGGAAATAGCTGAGGTGCAAAGACAACAGTTATTCTGGGAAATATGACCACCTCTTTTTCACCAACACCAATCAAACATAACTCTTCTACAGATGCCAGTCCAAGAGCTAGTCCCTTCGTCATCCAAGCCGCTGAGCTCACGTGAGATGAACCTCGCGAAGCGGCGCGCGCGACAAGCCGCGTTCTGCAAACAGAAGTCGCGCGAATGTGACGAGCCCACGCCGCCGCCCACTCCTCCTGCGGAGCCCGACCGGAAGAAGATCAAGCTGGAGGTTGAGGAGTTCAGCAGTGAGTTAATTACCACTAATAGAATAGCTCCTATACACCTCCATAGAGATATTCGTAGAGATTTGTCACGAACTCAAATTATTCACTTTCTTGCCCGTTAAATTCTTTTGCAGCTACGGTACACCAGATACGGTAATATACGGTATAAAACTGACACAGTACACCAGAGCGCGAGAACGAGAAGACAAAGTCGTTATGTTGTCGTTTCTCAAGGGTTCTCGGGTCTTCTTGCTATAAACGCTTAATAGCCTAATGAACTAGTCAAGCTCTAATGAGCTTGAAGGTTTTGTAGTCTACAGAGTTTTCGCAGAACCGATCATATGAGTAGTGTCAATGGATGAACATTTTTTTTCCTAGTGGAGACGTCACTGGCGGTCCCAGACTGTTCTGGCGCTTGGGGTGAAAGTTCATCCTGGCCTCTGGAGAGCTGGTGCGGTGCGCTGCAGGCCGGCCTGTTCAGCGTGGCGTGGGAGGCGCGCCACGGGGCCGCCTCCGCGCTGAGGGAGCTGCTGCGAGCGCCCATATCCGCCTCCGCGGGGAAGTCGGCAGGGGACACGCTTGAACAGGTCAGTGGAGACAGCGAGACAGTCATGCGTTCTAAGACTATGCTGGGTTTGAATTTTGTGTAGTTAGAAAATTGCTTATTCAATAATAATTTACTTGAAACCGTGATACGGAGGGTATATCTAGAAAATAATTCGTGTTCGTTCAATTTTATTATTATTTTCAGATGGAAGACGCGCATCAAGAATGGTTGGAAGACATGGCGTTAAGGTTACTATGCGTGCTGGCGTTGGATCGTTTCGGTGATTTCGTTTCTGATCAGGTAACATTCGCGTCGAGTTAAACGCGTGCGTACATTATTCAGTCGGGATTCTTCCTACATTTAGTAACCGTTTGTCATCGTAGGTAGTGGCGCCGGTGCGCGAGACGTGTGCGCAGACGCTGGGCGTGACGCTGGCGCAGCTGCGGGCCGGCCGCGTGCGCCACGTCGCCGTGCTGCTGGCCACGCTGGCCCGCCAGCGCCAGTGGGAGGCGCGGCACGGCGCGCTGCTCGGCTTCAAGTACCTGCTGGCGGCGCGCCAGGTCAGTACCGGTGGGACACGTCCGCTAGCGAATGAGTAGCGTAATGAACCGAGTCGGCGCAATAGCGCAGCGCAGCTTGGTACCTCCCGGTGCTGACGTGGTTCCGGTGTTGCAGGACGTGGCGTGCTCGTGCGGCGCGCTGGAGCACCTGATGGCGGGGCTGAGCGACGGCGCGGAGGACGTGTCGGCGGTGGCGGCGGGCGCGCTGGCGCCGGCCGCGGCCGCGCTGGCCGCCGCGCGCGCCAGCGTGCTGCCCGCCGTCGTGGCCAGGCTGTGGCAGCTGCTGCACGACCAGGTACACGCACTGCAGCACCTGATGGCGGGGCTGAGCGACGGCGCGGAGGACGTGTCGGCGGTGGCGGCGGGCGCGCTGGCGCCGGCCGCGGCCGCGCTGGCCGCCGCGCGCGCCAGCGTGCTGCCCGCCGTCGTGGCCAGGCTGTGGCAGCTGCTGCACGACCAGGTACACGCACTGCAGCACCTGATGGCGGGGCTGAGCGACGGCGCGGAGGACGTGTCGGCGGTGGCGGCGGGCGCGCTGGCGCCGGCCGCGGCCGCGCTGGCCGCCGCGCGCGCCAGCGTGCTGCCCGCCGTCGTGGCCAGGCTGTGGCAGCTGCTGCACGACCAGGTACACGCACTGCAGCACCTGATGGCGGGGCTGAGCGACGGCGCGGAGGACGTGTCGGCGGTGGCGGCGGGCGCGCTGGCGCCGGCCGCGGCCGCGCTGGCCGCCGCGCGCGCCAGCGTGCTGCCCGCCGTCGTGGCCAGGCTGTGGCAGCTGCTGCACGACCAGGTACACGCACTGCAGCACCTGCTGGCGGGGCTGAGCGACGGCGCGGAGGACGTGTCGGCGGTGGCGGCGGGCGCGCTGGCGCCGGCCGCGGCCGCGCTGGCCGCCGCGCGCGCCAGCGTGCTGCCCGCCGTCGTGGCCAGGCTGTGGCAGCTGCTGCACGACCAGGTACACGCACTGCAGCACCTGATGGCGGGGCTGAGCGACGGCGCGGAGGACGTGTCGGCGGTGGCGGCGGGCGCGCTGGCGCCGGCCGCGGCCGCGCTGGCCGCCGCGCGCGCCAGCGTGCTGCCCGCCGTCGTGGCCAGGCTGTGGCAGCTGCTGCACGACCAGGTACACGCACTGCAGCACCTGATGGCGGGGCTGAGCGACGGCGCGGAGGACGTGTCGGCGGTGGCGGCGGGCGCGCTGGCGCCGGCCGCGGCCGCGCTGGCCGCCGCGCGCGCCAGCGTGCTGCCCGCCGTCGTGGCCAGGCTGTGGCAGCTGCTGCACGACCAGGTACACGCACTGCAGCACCTGATGGCGGGGCTGAGCGACGGCGCGGAGGACGTGTCGGCGGTGGCGGCGGGCGCGCTGGCGCCGGCCGCGGCCGCGCTGGCCGCCGCGCGCGCCAGCGTGCTGCCCGCCGTCGTGGCCAGGCTGTGGCAGCTGCTGCACGACCAGGTACACGCACTGCAGCACCTGATGGCGGGGCTGAGCGACGGCGCGGAGGACGTGTCGGCGGTGGCGGCGGGCGCGCTGGCGCCGGCCGCGGCCGCGCTGGCCGCCGCGCGCGCCAGCGTGCTGCCCGCCGTCGTGGCCAGGCTGTGGCAGCTGCTGCACGACCAGGTACACGCACTGCAGCACCTGATGGCGGGGCTGAGCGACGGCGCGGAGGACGTGTCGGCGGTGGCGGCGGGCGCGCTGGCGCCGGCCGCGGCCGCGCTGGCCGCCGCGCGCGCCAGCGTGCTGCCCGCCGTCGTGGCCAGGCTGTGGCAGCTGCTGCACGACCAGGTACACGCACTGCAGCACCTGCTGGCGGGGCTGAGCGACGGCGCGGAGGACGTGTCGGCGGTGGCGGCGGGCGCGCTGGCGCCGGCCGCGGCCGCGCTGGCCGCCGCGCGCGCCAGCGTGCTGCCCGCCGTCGTGGCCAGGCTGTGGCAGCTGCTGCACGACCAGGTACACGCACTGCAGCACCTGATGGCGGGGCTGAGCGACGGCGCGGAGGACGTGTCGGCGGTGGCGGCGGGCGCGCTGGCGCCGGCCGCGGCCGCGCTGGCCGCCGCGCGCGCCAGCGTGCTGCCCGCCGTCGTGGCCAGGCTGTGGCAGCTGCTGCACGACCAGGTACACGCACTGCAGCACCTGATGGCGGGGCTGAGCGACGGCGCGGAGGACGTGTCGGCGGTGGCGGCGGGCGCGCTGGCGCCGGCCGCGGCCGCGCTGGCCGCCGCGCGCGCCAGCGTGCTGCCCGCCGTCGTGGCCAGGCTGTGGCAGCTGCTGCACGACCAGGTACACGCACTGCAGCACCTGATGGCGGGGCTGAGCGACGGCGCGGAGGACGTGTCGGCGGTGGCGGCGGGCGCGCTGGCGCCGGCCGCGGCCGCGCTGGCCGCCGCGCGCGCCAGCGTGCTGCCCGCCGTCGTGGCCAGGCTGTGGCAGCTGCTGCACGACCAGGTACACGCACTGCAGCACCTGATGGCGGGGCTGAGCGACGGCGCGGAGGACGTGTCGGCGGTGGCGGCGGGCGCGCTGGCGCCGGCCGCGGCCGCGCTGGCCGCCGCGCGCGCCAGCGTGCTGCCCGCCGTCGTGGCCAGGCTGTGGCAGCTGCTGCACGACCAGGTACACGCACTGCAGCACCTGATGGCGGGGCTGAGCGACGGCGCGGAGGACGTGTCGGCGGTGGCGGCGGGCGCGCTGGCGCCGGCCGCGGCCGCGCTGGCCGCCGCGCGCGCCAGCGTGCTGCCCGCCGTCGTGGCCAGGCTGTGGCAGCTGCTGCACGACCAGGTACACGCACTGCAGCACCTGATGGCGGGGCTGAGCGACGGCGCGGAGGACGTGTCGGCGGTGGCGGCGGGCGCGCTGGCGCCGGCCGCGGCCGCGCTGGCCGCCGCGCGCGCCAGCGTGCTGCCCGCCGTCGTGGCCAGGCTGTGGCAGCTGCTGCACGACCAGGTACACGCACTGCAGCACCTGATGGCGGGGCTGAGCGACGGCGCGGAGGACGTGTCGGCGGTGGCGGCGGGCGCGCTGGCGCCGGCCGCGGCCGCGCTGGCCGCCGCGCGCGCCAGCGTGCTGCCCGCCGTCGTGGCCAGGCTGTGGCAGCTGCTGCACGACCAGGTACACGCACTGCAGCACCTGATGGCGGGGCTGAGCGACGGCGCGGAGGACGTGTCGGCGGTGGCGGCGGGCGCGCTGGCGCCGGCCGCGGCCGCGCTGGCCGCCGCGCGCGCCAGCGTGCTGCCCGCCGTCGTGGCCAGGCTGTGGCAGCTGCTGCACGACCAGGTACACGCACTGCAGCACCTGCTGGCGGGGCTGAGCGACGGCGCGGAGGACGTGTCGGCGGTGGCGGCGGGCGCGCTGGCGCCGGCCGCGGCCGCGCTGGCCGCCGCGCGCGCCAGCGTGCTGCCCGCCGTCGTGGCCAGGCTGTGGCAGCTGCTGCACGACCAGGTACACGCACTGCAGCACTCCACGATTGACATGACCTTGACTTGCGTCGAGTCCGTCCGGGATGGCTACCGTCATCTTACTCGCTCCACTTCTGCTGCTGGGTCTGACGTAGGAAATGAGCCGGCTGGTGAAATTACTGTCGAATGAGGGATCCTTTCGCAGCCCTCTAGGCTGATCATGCGATCGCTGGCGTATGTTTCCTAAATAAATAAATAAAAATATATGCTTGTTGAAAACCTGAATTTGTTTTTCATTACGTTTAATTTAACTTCCTTATCAGGACGACTTGGCCGCGCCGGCCAACAGCTACATGGCGCTGCTGGCGTCTCTAATGGCGCTTCCGCAGGCAGCAAAGTTGCTGTACCCGATAGACTTGGTCGACGTTCTACCGAGACTGTGGCCCTATCTCGACCACTCCACCAGCTCCGTCAGAAAAGCGTCTCTCCAAACTCTTCGCACCCTCACCAGACCGCTCATCACGGCTGGTGTTATTAGTGGAAACAATGGCTGCAGCACACAAAAGACTGAAGAGACGAACGGGGATAAAGTTTCAGAACCGAACGAACCCAAAGAAGCCGGTCTCGCTAATGGCGTGCAGTACTTGATGTGGACGCCAGAGCTGCTACAGGAAGCCATGAGGCATATTTACCAAAGAATATTATTCGAACACGTCGGGGACATACAGCTCATAGCAGTCCAAGTGTGGGAGAATTTACTACGATACGCACCACTAGGGGTGGTTCTAGTCGCAGCGTGCCCGCTGCTCGCCACGTGGCTGTGCCTCGCCATGCAGCCCGCAAGGTTACCCATCGCACCAAACTTACTCCTGCACCCCCCGCCAAAAGAACGCCGCACGCGCACCACAAGCCAGTCTGAAACCGTGCCGCCCGAACTCCGCCCCAATCAGAAGTGGTTTCTCGGCGGCAGCGAATCACTGCCGACCTGCGTGCGGGACCAAAACGTTACCAGAGCGCGGTGCCTCGCTGCCGAAGTACTAGGCTACCTGTCTTGCTATCTAGTACAGCCGGCGCCCGGCATCGAGTACAAAGCTGAGGACGAGAGCCCCATAGACTGTTTTGTTAAAGTAGTGTTAGTGTATTTAAAATCTTCAAGTGCCCTTCAAAGATTAGTCGCCAGTCTGGTGGTGTCCGCTTGGGCGCGACGCTCGCAGCATCACAATCTGTTCCCCCCAAATGTGTTGAATCCTAGTGAAAAAGACAGTGAATCAGGCGAAGACCCTCTGTCTCGCCTCGCCCCGCCCGCGTTGACGATCACGCTTCACGCGGCTCTAAACCAAGTGTTGTACTACGACGAGGTCGCGCTCAGCTGCAACAAGATACTCCAGGAGGCGCGCGATCTGCTGGCGATGATGAAGCATTACAAACTGCCGGTGGACGGCGAAGAGTTCAACAATATGCTGAGGCTAGAACAGGTGATGCACATGACGACCGTGACAGAGGCGATGGTCGCGTCGTTGAAGGCGAAACGCGTCGCCACGACTCTAGAAGAACGGAGGAAGAATCTCCAGACGGCTGTGAACCAGTGCTCTAGTGAACAGACTGTGTTGAATATATCAGTGCAGGCCGCTTTGGCTGGGGCGTGCGCGAGCTTGAACTCGCTGCCTGAGAAGTTGAACCCAGTGGTACGCCCGTTGATGGAGAGCATCAAGAAGGAGATTTGGGAGGAGCTGCAGGCGCACTCGGCGGAGTCGCTGGCTTTGCTGTCGGCGCGTCTGGTCAGCCGCGAGCCTAGTCCTAACAACAAGATATTGCAGAACTTAAAGACGTTTCTGAGGTTAGTTTTACTTTGTTTTTACTTGACTGCGCTAAAAGAAGGGTTATGTTTTTCGAGTGTGTATGTTTGTGTTTGCACACTCTAGTCTAGAGCTTTAACGGCTTGTCGTATTTGAACTTTAGAGGTATCATTAGATTCGTCTCAGTTGTGAAAAGTGACATGGGGTATATAAAAAATGAAAATTATAAAAATCGACTCTGTCGGGTATATTTATTTTTATAATTTATCGGAATACTGTAGTAGTAATGGCCCTGTGGCATTAGCCGTAGTCGATTAAAAAATGAAAAGGTTGTTTTCAGACAGAAAAATTATAGAAATAAGCAGTTACTTTTGACACTTTATTTGGGGAAAATAATGTAAGTAACTTTATCTGAATGTTGTCTAGTTAATGCCTCGTTGGTTGGCTTGGGGGACAGTTTTATTGAGTGTTGATAATGTTTTCATAGTAGCTTTGAGAATGGGCTCGTAGAGAGTTAGAAACGCGATAGCGAATTGTTTGAATGAACACGCGTGGTTGTTGATTATTAGCGAGGCAACGAAATCCTAGCTTTAGCTAAAATGTAATATTATTGTGTAAGACTGTTTGTTTCTAAATAAATGAAAAAAAAAACTTTTTTTTTATATAGATGTGACCCCGAGTATACGCCGCACGTGTCTCTAGCGGAGAACACGGAGGAGAGCCACGGGGACTCCGGCAGCGGCGACAGCGGCGGCGAGGGCCGGCCCGAGCGCCCGGCCAAGGGACCCACCAGTGAGTTTGGTTACACTACATCAGGGGTTCCCAAAGTTGTCTGGGCTACGACCCATCTAATACAAGTTTACAAACTTGGGACCCGCTTCTAAGAAATTCAACCGTTACCAATATGAAGAAAGGACTTTTCAAATAACAAACGAAGTGTTAATAAATTTTGTTTCTGGCGTGTCGTTCTACAGCCAGGGCCCACTTAATATTCGCTCGCGACCCGCCGGTGGGTCATTACCCTTTTCACCGCCAACCATCAGTTGTGTCATCAGTTGTCAACTTTATCTTGACGATGAAGGTGCATTTTACACTGCGTATACTGACTTCATATCAAGTCAATGGCGGCGAAAGGCTTAAGAAAAATTAGTGTGACGTCATTGGCGTAACACTGCCAGGTTTAACCATGGTCTTCCCGTGCGTAGTGGACAAGTACAACGGCATACTGACGCTGTGGGAGCAGCAGCGCGCGGCGGAGCGCGTGTCCCCGCGCCGCGGCCGCCCGCCCGCCGCGCCCGCCGCGCTGGCCGCCGTCGGCGAGCTGATGAGGCACCAGGAGGACGAGGTGAACCAACACGTAACCTAACCCAGGGGTCGGCAACCTTTTGAGTCGGAAGAGCCAAAAATTACTATTTACAAAATTTCAAGTTTTTAAAGAGCCACAAAATTTTTTCTCGCCAACAATAAATAGCCTAATAATATTTGCGAATGGAACTAAAGAGCCGCAGCCTCACATCCAAAGAGCCGCATGTGGCTCGCGAGCCGCAGGTTGCCGACCCCTGACCTAACCTAAAAAATATACTTATATTCCACGCTGGTCTGGGTGCTAAGAAAAACATAGATATACCAGTTGATTCTCATCCCGCGCAGACTAAAAGGCCATCGAAGGAATGGACGAATATCTTAGGAATCGTTACGGCTAGCGATCCATCACTATTCTGATTACCCTTTCCACATATACGCCCACAGGCATGCTAAGCGTTGGGTCTTACTACCTTAGGCTCTGTCTACCCCGTAAGGGATATAGACGTGATTTGTGTATGTAAAAAAACACTTTTAATACAGGATTTTTTGCTGGCTGTACCTTTTGTTGACGTACTTGCATTGTCAAATATCCTGCATATGTACATCGAATTTGAAGTAAATCGGACAAGCCGTTGAAGGCCTTCTGCGGAGACGATCCTGGCTGGGTCAACAGAATTTCAGTTCAAGATTATTGTATTGTCACTGGACTTATATTTTGCTATCCGACCACTGGAAGCGGGTCAAAATTCACTTGCAAATTCAATACAAAAGGTCTTAATACAAGATGTTCAAGAGTCGATTACAGACACTGAGACACTGAGACTAAACAAAAGCTTGTAATGGTTATAAGGGTGGATCAACTAGTTATATCTTGTTTTTGTTCAGCCCCGTCAGCGAAGGGACAAAATTAGTACAGTTTATTAGAAGAAACAAGCTGTTGCCCGCGTGTGTTTTCTGTTGAAATTTTTCCTGAATTTTCTTTGCTATAAACCTCACGGAGCCCGAGACCTTTCCAACGAATGCAAAACCGTGGAAATCGGTTCGTGCGTTCTGGAGTTATAGCGTCAGGAAGGAAAATCCGACTTATTTTTATATAGTAGAAGATTGTGTTGACATTATACTTACATGCTTAGTAAATGAGCAATAAAATTCTAATCATGTTTTGTTGTACAGAACCGCAAGAAGCTTCGCGTGCAGCGGCGAGGCGCGACGCTCGCGTTCACGAGCCTCGCGCGCCACTTCGGCGACGAGCTGCCGCAGAAGCTGCCCAAGCTGTGGGAGTTTGTCACGGAGCCGTTCGCGACCGTCATGACGGAGGCCGGTGCGTAATATCTCTAGGTTACTGCGAGGGACTTTAGCGATAGCCAGACTGGGTAGAGTACGCACAGAATGTGAATTTTTGACTGAAATATGTAAATCTGTGGTTGAAGCTTTATTGTACAGTGTCTTAATATTAATTCAAAATACTTGGGCAGGTGTTTGGATTAGTTTGAATGAACGTTCCAGTGAATGTTTTTCAGGGTTTTTGAAACTGTAGTTTTAAATTTAATTGGCCAATGTTCAAAGTATCACGGCGTCAAAAGGCTGACTGGATTTTGAATTCAAAACAACGAAAAAAACAGCAAGCATTATTCAATCCAATTAAGCGCCCGTAGAAATATTCATAATGAATTTCACGACGGCTTGCATATTTGATTTTTTTGTGTTATTTCCAGAGCTCGACAATCCTGACGTGGAACGGTCTGAGGAGCTGATATCGCGGTTGCAAGTGTTCGAAGCCGTGTGCGGGGCGATAGGCGCGGGCGCATGGCGCAGCGTGTCCCGCGGCGCGGCGGCCTGCGCGGCGCTCGCGCGGCACCCGCACACCGCCGCCCGGCACATGGCTGCGCGCGCGCTGGCCGCCATGGCGCGCCGCCAGCCGCACGCCGTCATGGCCACCGTCATACACGAGGTGAGCCAGCCCTGCCGCACAGGCTGCCACAGGCGCGGGCGCAGCGTGTCCCGCGGCGCGGCGGCCTGCGCGGCGCTCGCGCGGCACCCGCACACCGCCGCCCGGCACATGGCTGCGCGCGCGCTGGCCGCCATGGCGCGCCGCCAGCCGCACGCCGTCATGGCCACCGTCATACACGAGGTGAGCCAGCCCTGCCGCACAGGCTGCCACAGGCGCGGGCGCAGCGTGTCCCGCGGCGCGGCGGCCTGCGCGGCGCTCGCGCGGCACCCGCACACCGCCGCGCGGCACATGGCTGCGCGCGCGCTGGCCGCCATGGCGCGCCGCCAGCCGCACGCCGTCATGGCCACCGTCATACACGAGGTGAGCCAGCCCTGCCGCACAGGCTGCCACAGGCGCGGGCGCAGCGTGTCCCGCGGCGCGGCGGCCTGCGCGGCGCTCGCGCGGCACCCGCACACCGCCGCCCGGCACATGGCTGCGCGCGCGCTGGCCGCCATGGCGCGCCGCCAGCCGCACGCCGTCATGGCCACCGTCATACACGAGGTGAGCCAGCCCTGCCGCACAGGCTGCCACAGGCGCGGGCGCAGCGTGTCCCGCGGCGCGGCGGCCTGCGCGGCGCTCGCGCGGCACCCGCACACCGCCGCCCGGCACATGGCTGCGCGCGCGCTGGCCGCCATGGCGCGCCGCCAGCCGCACGCCGTCATGGCCACCGTCATACACGAGGTGAGCCAGCCCTGCCGCACAGGCTGCCACAGGCGCGGGCGCAGCGTGTCCCGCGGCGCGGCGGCCTGCGCGGCGCTCGCGCGGCACCCGCACACCGCCGCGCGGCACATGGCTGCGCGCGCGCTGGCCGCCATGGCGCGCCGCCAGCCGCACGCCGTCATGGCCACCGTCATACACGAGGTGAGCCAGCCCTGCCGCACAGGCTGCCACAGGCGCGGGCGCAGCGTGTCCCGCGGCGCGGCGGCCTGCGCGGCGCTCGCGCGGCACCCGCACACCGCCGCGCGGCACATGGCTGCGCGCGCGCTGGCCGCCATGGCGCGCCGCCAGCCGCACGCCGTCATGGCCACCGTCATACACGAGGTGAGCCAGCCCTGCCGCACAGGCTGCCACAGGCGCGGGCGCAGCGTGTCCCGCGGCGCGGCGGCCTGCGCGGCGCTCGCGCGGCACCCGCACACCGCCGCGCGGCACATGGCTGCGCGCGCGCTGGCCGCCATGGCGCGCCGCCAGCCGCACGCCGTCATGGCCACCGTCATACACGAGGTGAGCCAGCCCTGCCGCACAGGCTGCCACAGGCGCGGGCGCAGCGTGTCCCGCGGCGCGGCGGCCTGCGCGGCGCTCGCGCGGCACCCGCACACCGCCGCGCGGCACATGGCTGCGCGCGCGCTGGCCGCCATGGCGCGCCGCCAGCCGCACGCCGTCATGGCCACCGTCATACACGAGGTGAGCCAGCCCTGCCGCACAGGCTGCCACAGGCGCGGGCGCAGCGTGTCCCGCGGCGCGGCGGCCTGCGCGGCGCTCGCGCGGCACCCGCACACCGCCGCCCGGCACATGGCTGCGCGCGCGCTGGCCGCCATGGCGCGCCGCCAGCCGCACGCCGTCATGGCCACCGTCATACACGAGGTGAGCCAGCCCTGCCGCACAGGCTGCCACAGGCGCGGGCGCAGCGTGTCCCGCGGCGCGGCGGCCTGCGCGGCGCTCGCGCGGCACCCGCACACCGCCGCGCGGCACATGGCTGCGCGCGCGCTGGCCGCCATGGCGCGCCGCCAGCCGCACGCCGTCATGGCCACCGTCATACACGAGGTGAGCCAGCCCTGCCGCACAGGCTGCCACAGGCGCGGGCGCAGCGTGTCCCGCGGCGCGGCGGCCTGCGCGGCGCTCGCGCGGCACCCGCACACCGCCGCGCGGCACATGGCTGCGCGCGCGCTGGCCGCCATGGCGCGCCGCCAGCCGCACGCCGTCATGGCCACCGTCATACACGAGGTGAGCCAGCCCTGCCGCACAGGCTGCCACAGGCGCGGGCGCAGCGTGTCCCGCGGCGCGGCGGCCTGCGCGGCGCTCGCGCGGCACCCGCACACCGCCGCGCGGCACATGGCTGCGCGCGCGCTGGCCGCCATGGCGCGCCGCCAGCCGCACGCCGTCATGGCCACCGTCATACACGAGGTGAGCCAGCCCTGCCGCACAGGCTGCCACAGGCGCGGGCGCAGCGTGTCCCGCGGCGCGGCGGCCTGCGCGGCGCTCGCGCGGCACCCGCACACCGCCGCGCGGCACATGGCTGCGCGCGCGCTGGCCGCCATGGCGCGCCGCCAGCCGCACGCCGTCATGGCCACCGTCATACACGAGGTGAGCCAGCCCTGCCGCACAGGCTGCCACAGGCGCGGGCGCAGCGTGTCCCGCGGCGCGGCGGCCTGCGCGGCGCTCGCGCGGCACCCGCACACCGCCGCCCGGCACATGGCTCAGCCGAATTACACGAAATTGACAGCAATACCAGTTGATTAATGTCGAGGCCAAGGAAGTAGCCAATTGAGTGTTTTCTAAAGTTACGAATCCAGCAATTGCTCTTCCAGCTAAGGCAGATATAATGTTTTTCTCCAACATTGACAGGAAATGAAAATAAGTTTCGCACTAAACTTCCTCGCAACTTAGGTGGTTTTCAAGTTCCCGCCTTTTTTCTTTAGTTTATTTTATGTCATCTTCCCCGTAAACTATTTGAGACATTGATAAAAACGTTAGACTCGAACAAAACGCGCACTCCTCGGCCATCGGCTTGGCTGTATGACATTGTTGTTCATTATTCCATAGTCTCTTTGACTTTAAAAACAAATTTAAAAACAAATGAAAAACAGTCCAGCAATCCAATTCATGGTCAGAAAATTGCGCCTGCAATGTAATTCCGCCGTCAACAAGGCCCTTCGTGTTCTGTTACTTAGAATACAATGACGACATTTACGACAATGTTTGAGAGAATATAATTACGTTGTGAACATAATGATCGTTTTGTCTGTGGCAGCTGGTGCCGACGCTGAACGAGGCGAGCAGCGTGCGCGTGCGCTGCGGCGCCGCGGAGGCGCTGGCGCGCGTGGTGGAGGCGCTGCAGCTGCAGGTCGTGCCCTACATCGCGCTGCTCGTGGTGCCGCTGCTCGGTCAGTGCTCGCTACTAGACTACACCCTTTAATATTCCTTTTCTCAAACGTGCAATGAAATATTGATGTTATGTTCCTTATGTTAGGCTGCAAAGTGTCACGTTTCATCACGTTTTATCAGCAATATTTGCTTTCTGGCGTTATGTCAATTTTACATAACAAAAACAACCATATATAGAGATTGATGAATGTGGATGAAGCGAAAGAAGTATGTCAGGATCGTAGCAAGTGGAACAAAGTAGTCTCTGCCTACCCCTGTGGGAAAGAGGCGTGACGGTATGTATGTATGTATGTATGTATGTATGTCAATTTTGTCATTATTTTTATTTAAAAAAAAAAAACTTTAAACGATAGGTATTTAATATATTTTGTCTAGTTTGCTTTTAGTTTCTTTAGAAATAAATCATTAATTTCTTGGAGGTTTTTGATTTACGTCATTGCATGTTTGATAAAATCACTATACAAACCTCGGCGGGAAAAAGGGTTGCGAGCCTCAAATATCCAGCCTAGCTCACGCACGACTGTCTGTATATTTTTGGCCGACAACCCCTTCTAACCTCGGTCAGCGCTATTTCAGGTGGATAAGCAGCCTAAAGCTTATTGAGTGATTGTTTTACATCTTCCTTTGAACTGTTGCAGGGCGCATGAGCGACCACTGCGAAGCCGTCAGGGTGATGTCGACGCGGTGCTTCGCGTCGCTCATCCAGCTGATGCCGCTCGACGGCAGCGTGCCGGAGCCCGAGGGCCTGGCGCCGGAGCTGCGCGAGCGCCGGCTGGCCGACAAGCAGTTCCTCGACCAGCTGTTCGATCCCAAGAAGATCAGGGACTATAAGATACCGGTGCCGGTGTCGGCTGAGCTGCGGAGTTACCAGCAGGTTAGTAATGGACACTTCATTCTTAATTTAAATATAATAATAATATGGTTATAAAATTACTGTTGTAAATTGCTGTCCCATTATCATTACACAAACGGATAACTCGGGTATAAAAGTCGTAACTTTGTTATATTTTTTTTTTCTCAAACTTCTAAAAATTACAAAAACAACCATATACATATAACAAGTATAGAAGAAAAATATTTTCAATTATTTTTATTTTTTTATTGTAAATATTTTTTTTCTATACTTTCATATACAAGGTTGTTTTTTTAATTTTTAGAAGTTTGAGAAAAAAATAAAACAAAGTTAAAAATTTGTTTGTAACAAATTGATAAGTTAGTAAACAATGGAATTGTTGATAAAGAAAAGTTTTTTTTTTGTTACTTTATAGAGGACTTAATTATGATTTTGAAATAAAAAATAAATTCTTAATTAATTATTTGAACAATAGAAAAAAAAAAAACAATTATAAGCTATTAAAAATTGTTATTAAGATTTTTTTTATTTCATAATATTTGTAATATAAAGCTGTAAATTTTTTTTTTTGAAAAAGTATTTAAATAATCAATCTGTTTATAAAAAAATGTCAACAAATGGCGGTTTTTTTTTGTATATCAATTAATATCTTGTATTAATAAAAAAACGATAATATTATGATGATTAAGAAAAAAAAATGTTTTTGACAATATTACTTGGAAAATTCAGTTTTTGTTCAAGTACAACAATGATTATAAGTAAAATTTCCAACGGGGATAAGTTCTTTGAAGTGTTCAAAATACACTATAATTTTTTCAATTTTTTAAAACAATATTTTTAAGCATAAACTCAGGGCCCACATTTTAAAAAATATTCCCATCACTTGAGTACGGCCCTGGTGTATCTTAAGTGTTTGTGCCAGTTGATGTCGGAGGCATCAACGCAGCGTGTACTTTTAAATCTACCCGAAGTTTAAAAAATGATGCCTGTTCATTTGTGAACAGAGTGATCGATATTTTGCTACGGAATTTGTGTATGTACTAACATAACGTATTTTTTTCTTGCTTTTTTTCTATTCTGTGCTTGGTTTACACTGTTGTTAAAAATAAATATAATATTACATCAACAAAGCTCACTAACATAATTATATCATAAGTCATGCTTTCTCAAGAAGTGAAATGTATATTTCTTTTGAGATTAATAGTTTCTTTAACCCCAACTTAAAAACATTAATCAATGTGTCGTAGGTACTCGTTTTTGACACCACGCGCGCAACCTAAAAATGAAGCGCGAAGACCCATTTTCAGCTTTAAATTAAAATTATAAATAATGGAGGTAGAGTTCCAAGAGCTAGGAGTTTTTTATTGGAAATTTCCTCCTCTTTAAGACTCTATTTTTGAAATTTCTTAAACATTAAAAGTCTATGAAATATTGGCGAAAAACGAAATGCCTTTTTTTCATCTTTAATTGTTTATAACTTTTGCAATTTTTAATGTGCTAATACACTCTTTTAGCACAATTTTCTAGGCGTCATTCCGCATCCAATGAGCTATCGCACATAATTTTAAGAGCAGTATCTCTATTTTAGACCATTTTGAACTTGTCGGCTAGACTACAGGGCTCTGCTAACACTGGATTTTATGTCCACGTTTATTGTCAGGCGGGCGTGAACTGGCTGCGCTTCCTGCACGAGTACCGGCTGCACGGCGTGCTGTGCGACGACATGGGGCTCGGCAAGACGCTGCAGTCCGTGGCGGTGGTCGCCGGCTCGCACGCCGAGCTGGCCGAGCGCGGCCGCCCGGCGCCCTCGCTCGTCGTGTGCCCGCCCACGCTCACAGGTAGCACGAGCACCGGCTGCACGCCGAGCTGGCCGAGCGCGGCCGCCCGGCGCCCTCGCTCGTCGTGTGCCCGCCCACGCTCACAGGTAGCACGAGCACCGGCTGCACGCCGAGCTGGCCGAGCGCGGCCGCCCGGCGCCCTCGCTCGTCGTGTGCCCGCCCACGCTCACAGGTAGCACGAGCACCGGCTGCACGCCGAGCTGGCCGAGCGCGGCCGCCCGGCGCCCTCGCTCGTCGTGTGCCCGCCCACGCTCACAGGTAGCACGAGCACCGGCTGCACGCCGAGCTGGCCGAGCGCGGCCGCCCGGCGCCCTCGCTCGTCGTGTGCCCGCCCACGCTCACAGGTAGCACGAGCACCGGCTGCACGCCGAGCTGGCCGAGCGCGGCCGCCCGGCGCCCTCGCTCGTCGTGTGCCCGCCCACGCTCACAGGTAGCACGAGCACCGGCTGCACGCCGAGCTGGCCGAGCGCGGCCGCCCGGCGCCCTCGCTCGTCGTGTGCCCGCCCACGCTCACAGGTAGCACGAGCACGAATGCCGGTCGAGTAGTGTCGGGAAACCAAGTGCCAGCGAGACCGTCTATTATAATTATAATATTAAGTAAACGCAAAAACATCCATTATACCATTTCAGATGAAACAATGAAATTAAAAAGCCGTATTAACTAAAATTCCAGGTCACTGGGTGTTTGAAGTGAACAAGTTCATCCCAACCAAATGCCTCAAGCCGCTGCAGTACGTGGGACCCCCAGTGGAGCGCGAGCGACTTCGCTACCAGGTCAAGAACTACAACCTCATAGTCGCCTCCTACGACATCGTGAGGAAGGACATCGGGTTCTTCAGCGGCATCAAGTGGAACTACTGTATCCTCGACGAGGGGCATGTCATCAAGAACGGGAAGACGAAGGCGTTCAAAGCCATAAAGCAACTAGTCGCTAATCATAGGTTAATATTATCCGGGACGCCGATACAGGTGAGCTTTTTTTTTAAATCTAAAATTTTGTAAAAGTTTGACTGTCTTAACTTTTTCGCCGCCATGACAAATACAAGAGACGTCACGCATACGCCAGATTTCTTTATTGCGATAGCTTAAAAAAGCTGAACCAAAACCCAATTGAACGATGGTTAGTAAATATCTTAAAGATGATTGGGGAACCCACACGCAGGCAGGCCATTTCAACTCTTAGCTGTTCGAATAATGAACAAGAGCGAAAATGCTTATTAAGTTAAAGTTGGAAACGGTCCATGGTTCTGCTGAATATTATGATCATCGTAAGACTAATAATAAAACTAAGATGACCTTCTTGCCATCGTGCTCATTGGATGTGCAGAGGGGAATGGGGGAGTGGGGTGTTGTCTAGGTGATACCACAGTTTCAGTGTCCAAAAACTTAGGCGTGGGATTGCGGAAGGCGTTAACTATGTCGTCGAAATCATTGCCTGGCTTAGGATTTTCCAGTAATCGGATTGGACGCCTAGCACTGACATCAACTCGTGTTATGATGTGATATTTGTTGACAGAACAATGTGTTGGAGCTGTGGTCGCTGTTCGACTTCCTGATGCCGGGGCTGCTAGGCACGGAGCGGCAGTTCACGGCGCGCTACTCGCGCCCGATCCTGGCGGCGCGCGACCCCAAGGCCACGCCGCCGCAGCTGCAGGCCGGCGCGCTCGCCGTGGAGGCGCTGCACCGCCAGGTCAGGCTCGAAGGCGTAAACTGGGCTACCAGTGACTAAAGAGTCCGCAAACCCTCGCTTTGCTGCTTGGTGCATCCTGTCGGCTTGTCTAACACGCGACGCGTTTTCTGTTTGTGTCGAATGGTAGTATCCTATGGCTCGCAAACTCAATGGCGTCACTATTGGGTGGCAGGGGTGGCAAAATGCAACGGGCCCCTAGCTCTACGGAGCCCCAAACTGGCTTGATTTAGAGCACAGAAGGGACGCTGATGCACTTGTTTATATTGAGGAAGGACCCCCATCTGACGAATTTGCCGCGGGCCCCAGACGTTATAGTTACGCCATTGCGCAAACTATAGCTCAGTATACGACCTCTAACACGTTCATATCACAGCCTGGCAATGTAATGAAACTTGCAAGAGTTTCCACACATAAAAACCGTAGTAACAACATCATATCGATCTTGTAATTGCATCTCTTTTTACCCGAGCCCAAAAGAGAATTCAAAATGTGAACGCATCTAATTGGTTATCTAAATCAACCTTTCAGGTGCTGCCGTTCTTGCTGCGGCGTGTGAAAGAAGACGTGCTGAAGGAGCTGCCTCCGAAGATCACTCAGGACTACTACTGCGAGCTGAGCCCGCTGCAGCGACGGCTGTACGAGCAGTTCTCGCGGACGCACATGCCGCAGCCAGGCAGGCAGCAGGTCCACGTGTTCCAGGTACGGAGACAGATTATACATGGGCCAGGACTTTCCAACCGGGGGGGCACGCCCTCCTATGGAATGTAAGTGTCCGTGTTTGCATGCTGTTCCGAATTGCCATCATATAAAAAAAATTGGTCATGGAGATATTATTTTTGGTTCACGGAGGATGTTGCATGTTGCAGTTGTTGTAGCCAACTGAGAATAGTGGATGGTGATGTGAATGAGTCCTCGCCTAGGGTGGGGGATCCTTGAGACAGGCAGTGGACTTAATTTGAGAGCATAATTTCATCTTCCTGCTTACGATGCAATTCGGAACTTACAGAGACGTGGGCTCGTCCTGTTACCTGCGTGTGAGTCTTAGTTTTTCGTTTGACACAAGACGCAAAATGGCTGCCTCGCTAGGCGCGTCATTCATCGTCGATCTCTTTCTAATCGCTGTATAAAATTAGTTGTTAATAATTCTTATATTTTCCGTATTTCTCGACCGATGTTACTTTTAATTTAATTTTAGAATAGTTTCATATTTTGATAATAGGTTTGAATGCATGTCGGGTATTCATAATTACACATAAACGGATAACTCACGTACAAAAAGTCGAGTGATGCTCGACATGTTTCGGACTATTTCTTAGTCCTTTTCCAAAACGAGACGATGAGTTATCCGTTTATGTGTAATTATGATTGAGTCTCACGGTAGTTTCATGTTGGATGTCGGGTATTGTTTGTGTGCGCAGTCGCTGCACTACCTGCAGAACGTGTGCAACCACCCGAAGCTGGTGCTGACGGCGGAGCACCCCGAGGCGGCGCGCGTGCGCCTGCAGCTCGCCGCGCGCGGCTCCAGCCTCGACGACATCGACCACTCCGCCAAGCTGCCCGCGCTCAAGTACGCTAATTTAACCCACGACGCAAAAAAGAGGGGTAGTATAAGTTTGACGTGGATATTGTTCTTAATATGTCCATGGAGTTGACACAGCTTTACAGCTTACCTTTATCAACTAATGCAATGTGAAACGACAACAAAACTATTATAATGCAAAACATACGTTAAGGGACGTCAGACAGAGACACTCGATTTCCTGTCATTCATCATCTCAAAATAGGTAAAATTTGGCGGCACACAGCAAACTTATCATACACACACACACACCACCACACTTTACCACTTACATCATATCTAACACTGGCTGCGGATGGTACGACATCAGGAGGAAACTAGTTTTATTATTTAGCTAAGTTTGGCGTCCAAAAGGTGTATATTTTTTGGTGATAAACCCCCACCACGTCGCATGAAGCTCAAGAAGTTAGTCGACATCACCGCCATTTTTGTATTCGCGAGAAAAGTCGCCAATGCGGCCACTCGCATTAGTTTTGCGAATATATGTATATACTCCGAAACGCGTGGCGTTACCAGTCATCTCCGTAACGCGAGTCCAACGTTCCAGGCAACTGCTGCTGGACTGCGGCATCGGCGTGTCTGCGGACACGTCGGAGGGCGGCGCCGTGGTGTCCCAGCACCGCGCGCTGGTGTTCTGCCAGCTGAAGAAGATGCTGGACATTGTGGAGCGCGACCTGCTGCAGCGCCACCTGCCCGCAGTCACCTACTTACGCCTGGACGGCGCCGTGCCGCCGCACCAGAGGCACGCGCTCGTCAACAGGTTCAACAACGACGTGTCCATCGATCTGCTGCTGTTGACCACTGCTGTGAGTAGCCTTTGGAGTATTTTATTGAATCAGGCGTTACTTTGCGGAGGTCCATTTCAATGAACAAAAAATTTTACCTTGCTACTCCGCTACTCACGTGCAAGATAACCAAGCCTGTGTGAAATATATATGTTTTTCATGCAATCCCTCCCTCCACTGCTGCCAATAAAACACATAAATCCGACGACGACGTTGGTTTGCATGTGTAACAGTTGTGCTCATTAAACTTTGATAATGATCCCGTAGAGGGATCGAAACGCGTCAGTGTTTGTGTAGTGTAAGGGATAATTAAGTTTGTTGGACACAGACTTGGTTATCTTGGACGCGATTAGGGGAGTAGCAAGGTAACATTTTTTGTTCATTTTAGCCTTTGGACGTTTGGTCACTGCTTGCGTTTTGTAGAACGAGTTCCGCCGCGTCTCTCGTCTGCGACGTTTGGATTTCATGCGGTTTTCATCCATAGATAGATAGAGTGATTCTCGAGGAGGAAGAAGAGCAGGAGAGTGAATGAGTTGTGAAGGTTTTGTGTAAATTGGTTGAAATATAACAATAATTGTTGAAAGGGACGGAAAAAGTCTGATTGTACGGGATGGGATACAAATTTAAATTCTGAGCGAACGAAGTTCTTTAATAAAATGTTGCCAGTAAAGAAATGACACTTTAAGTGTAGAAGCTCGTATATATCGTTTTTTTTTCAATTTAACATGTGTAGGACTTGACACTTTGTCCTGATAAATATGACTGTCCTTATTTCTATGTAGTTAATGCTTAATTTTGATAAATTCACGCGTTTTCCGAGGATGACACTATCTTTGTATAGTTAACCCTGAAAGTTATCTTTCGCAGTATAAATGTACACAATTGTGCAACTTCTGGGGAGTACAATGGAGCCGCGTGAGCTTAGTTTGTCCAACTCATGCTTGACTTGCGTCTGTGTTGCCAGGTGGGCGGCCTGGGTCTGAACCTGACGGGCGCGGACACGGTGATCTTCGTGGAGCACGCTTGGAACCCCATGCGTGACCTTCAGGCCATGGACCGCGCGCACCGGCTCGGCCAGCGCCGCGTCGTCAACGTATACCGCCTCATCACGCGCGCCACGCTCGAGGAGAAAATCATGGGGTCAGTGACACCTGATACTTTACACGCTGTTGACCAGAGGGCGGAATTTTCGTGGCAAAAATGAAACTTCAATAGATATTTTTGCACGCGTCTGGCAATGTTAAAACTTCGACTATTTTTTTTTTAATTCATACAAAATATTAAAAAAAAAATGGTGATTGATTTAGCCCCGCTACTCACCAGACAGGTCTACAGTTCCGTGTTGGGGTATAATAGGAGAGCTATATGACAAGTTTTCAGCTTGCCTCAAATACCTCCCCAAAAAATGGTCCTAGCTCTTCTACTAGTCGCACGTTTGTTTCCAGATTCGATGTCCCAGCTCTGTGGGTCCCACGGTTATTTTGATTGTTCATAGATTTTTTTACTCGTTATAATATATGTATGTAGTACCTACCTAGTTTGTTTTCTAAACTGCATACACGTTTCAAAAAAAATGATGAAATATTTTGTCTGTTTATTATTCCAGATTACAAAAGTTCAAACTCCTAACGGCCAACACAGTGATCAGCAGCGAAAACGCGGCCATAGAAACCATGGGCACGGAGCAGCTGCTCGACCTGTTCCAGCTGTCCGGGGACAGCCCGGGGGCCTCGCAGCCGCAGCCCGGGCCCTCGGGGGGCCCTGGAGCCTCTGGCGTCCACTCCGTACTAGAGACCCTCCCCGATCTTTGGGACGATCGCCAGTACGAGGAGGAGTACGACATGACTAATTTCATTCAGAGCTTGAATAGGATTAATACGTAAAGCAGTGGTTTTATCTCAGAAAGCGCAAGAGTATAGGATAAAACAGAAGATAGAGGCAGTTACTAGTTTGCATACAAAAATGTTGCCATATTTCAAGAATTGTACGCCAAATGTGACGGTTACGATGAAAGTGAGCATCCGTCTGTTTTATGCTTTATTCTCGTGCTACAAGTTTTAGTTTATGGATGCTGTGAACTTTTCTCACCGAAAAGTGTATTCGCGGTTTGAGTATTCGCGGAGTGGTCCGGACCATCATATCCAAAGGTTATGAAACACTGACCTAAACGGAGAGGCTTACACCAAATCAGTTGTTGGAAACCATTTTGTTTTTAAAATGAATTTTATTTGTTTGACAGCGGAGACAGGCAAGAACGTTTATGTATAATGTTAAATACACCGTTTTGTCCCGTCGCACTTTTACTGCTGTGTCTTCGCGACTTAAATTGAATTGTTATTATTTTTGCTGTACCATGATGAAACATTTGTAGAAGGTAGTACTAGGACTTAAAGAAACGCTTTAACTGGGTTCTTGTGTATCTCTTATTCTAAATAGACGTTATGAACGCATTCTTGGAAAGCGTTTAAATGAGATCCAGTTGCCTTATTGTCGAACGCGTGGCGCTCGAAATCGTATTCACCATCTCTTTCTATCCGCAATTTTTGCCCGTTTGACAGAAAGGAATGGTGTATGCGTTAAACGGTATGACCTTATTACTTTACACGGGTCTTTTCATACTTTCGTTTGGCTAATTAGAAATGCCTGATATTTTTTAAGCGCTAATGATTTCAAACTGTTTTTTCGGTACAAGTATATTCACAGCTTGCGTATTACTGATTGTGTTACGAAGTAGTTTAGATAAAATGGAAATAGATTGTGTGTTTTGTAGAAAGCGGTCGGCGTCGGCTGAGAATTAGTGCAACAATAAAGATTAGAAGTAGAAATTAAACCACAGCTTCCTCGGAAATGGCACTAATTAGAAAAAGTTTGTTTTTTTATTTAATTTCTACTCTTTATCGACGGAGTGCAAAGTAAGTTTGCGTAATTGCGTATCTGTCAGAAATAAAAAGTATTGTCTATAATATTGTTTTGTTTTAGATCGCTGAGTTATAGTAGTAAACCGAATTAGCCCCCGCTTAAAAATATTGCTTTGCAATACTTGACTAGATTCACTGGTTCATAGTAATTCCTTTGTAATAGTAAGATTAGTAAGTCATCGCAAGTAACATAATAATTTGTGAAGCTGTGTGTATATGTTAGCCATGGAAATAATGAAGAATGTTACTAGGTATGCCAAATCGCTTGAAACGTTGTGTCAGTAAAGCCTGTATGTATACAAATACGCTAGTTTTTGTTTTAGTCAAAAATACCTAGTAGTTTTGATTTTATAGACATTCAAAGTTTCGAAAAATATCGAGTCCCGCTAACAGTCACGTGACCGCTTGTGACGTCATATTATAACAGCGCGCCGCGCGGGGCGCGGGCCGCGGCCCGCTTAGTGCTTAGTATCAAGTCGCCAGCGGTTATAGTAGTAGGTGTAAATAGCTTGCGCAGTATTTTGTTGTGTTTTCGTTCGCGTATTAAGTTAATACCTAGTCTAATAATAGTAACTATTATTCGATTAATAAAATGGATGAAGGATACGAAAAAGGGCAATCGGATAATCTACCTAAAATAGATGGATTAATGGTTGCGCATTATTTATCAACAAATAGTGATCTCGTTGCCGCCGAAATGCGAGGAATAAAAATGCAAAGGTGAGTGAACCCTCCGTGCTACTACTTATGCTTAATAGTTTATCTGTTCTAAATTGTTTTATCAAAACAAAATACCAAACTAATGTCATAATGGAAGAATGTAACTCAAATAGTAGAAGTACCTATCTGCCATTAGTTTTTTACGTTAAAGACAACAAATATGTATTACAGTTTTGTAGCTATTGGTAGGTACGTATGTATATATAGGTAGAAACCGCTCTTCTTAGTAAATTTAAATTAATACATACATTGATTTATTAAGAAGAAAGAAAGATAACAAACACACACACACACTCACAAACTTTAGCATTTATAATATTAGTAGGAAGTAGGATAGGTACTTAGGATGTAGATGTAGTGGGTTGAACGTTACAGATGTACTAAACCTTTTTTTATTTGTATTTTTTTGACTTACAAAATACGTAAGGCCGGCCATTTCACTTAAATAAATTTAATTTGTATTGCAAATATAGATGTTTGAACAGATGTACTGAACCTTTTTTATTTATTTGTATTTTTTTACTAACAAAATACGTAAGACCATTTATTTTTATTTGAAACTTATTTCAGATCGGCAAGAGATAGCTATGGCGATGATGCTATTGGTTATGTTCAAGTAAAAAGAGTAGGTGATGTATGTACGGTTAAATGTAGGATCACGCCAGAACACCGCGTACGTACCACACCTTATCATTGCAGTTTAGAATGCAATGAAAAGGATCAAGAAGTTTTAAATGTAACCTGCGACGATTGTGCCGCCAGCAGAGGAGGCTGTAAACATACTATAGCATTTTTAATGTGGCTACATCGTCGAAGCGAGGAGCCTTCAACGACTGCTACCAAGTGTTATTGGAAAAAATCTAAGCTTTCAGGTATTGGTACCAAACTGAAAATGATTAAAGCTAAAGATTTTGGTACAAGTGGTATAACACTTCATTCAACCGGTCAGAATGGAAATGTTTTTTTTGACAAAGTAGCATTAAAACTTAGAGAGCTTCAAATAGACTGTTCTCTTTCACATTTTATATGTGAAAAAAAAGAAGTTGAAAAGATGTCCATTCATTATTTGATTAATCGTTTCAAAAAATCCTGTGTTGATTTTGACGTCGAAAGTTTTATAACATTTTGTAAGAACGAAATGACGGAATCAAGATGTCTTCAAGTAAAAGAGGGTACAATAGCTCAATCAGATTCAAATTTGTGGTTTGAGATGCGCTACGGACGTATAACAGCTTCAAAAATGCACGAAGCTGCTCAGTGTACAACAAAAGATGGCTCTTTAGTTGAAGAAATATTTGGTGCTGTAACTTTTAATGAAACGAATGCTATAAAAAGAGGAAAAATATTAGAAAAGGATGTCATAAAGGAAGTCGCGAAGATACACAATATAAAGATACTGGAATCTGGTCTTTTTTTAAAGAATGAGTGGCCTATGATTGGTGCCTCGCCTGACGGGCTTACTGATGACTGCGTTATAGAAGTAAAGTGTCCAACCAAGGCAAACACTTTTATTACGTATTATAGTAAAGGTAAACTAGGCAAAAAATATTATGCTCAGATACAAACACAAATGGAAATGACCGGAAAAAGAAAAGCCCTATTTTGTATTGCACACGTTGACTTTGAAACCTCAAGGAATGTTGATGTGCATGAAGTAGTTTATAATAAAAAATATTGTGATGAACTTCTTGAAAAATGTGTGAAGTTTTGGAAGGAAAATATTTTTGACAAATTAATAAAATAACATTATCCTAATGTAATATAGTTTTATTAAAACTCAATAAATAACACAAACATTGTTGGAAAACGGAACCTAAATAACTTCAAAATCTTATATTTTTAATACAATAAAATAAACTTAAATGTATTTCGCTTAAAACATTACGAAGTTACTTTAAATGAAACAGACTGCTTTGAAGATTAACTATTCCACAAGCAGAAATCACTACTGAATCTAGCAGATCGACTTGCTTTAGATCTACACAAGCGTGTGGCAACATGAAGTCAAAGAATCTAAGTCTGCCGATAGCTCTTTCTACGTGTATCCGTAACGCTGCAATTTTTTTTGTCTCCAAAACTTCTTTTTTGGTCGGTTTTACTTTAGTGCTCACGCTAGGAGGTCTGATCAGAGTATGTCCATTTTGTTGTAGCAAATGCGCAATATTTTTAAAACCTCTGTCTGCTAATACTGCTGATCCTTCAGGTAAAATTTGCAAAATACCACAATCTTCAAAAATTAATGAATCTGTTGCTCTGCCGCCATACCCTGGTGAAATAAAATGTATTAACCCGTCGGGTGTTATTGATATTAAATATTTTATTGTGTTACAGCTTTTGTAATCCGACCACGTAAGAGCTTGTTTTACGGCATCAACAGGCTTTTCAATTTGAATCTCAAAACAGTCGATAATGCTTTGAACCTGATTGTAATTTTTTCTAAATGGAATAGGTAGATTCATCTGGACATCGGATGAAGGTGGAAAGTATACAAGGGATTTAAGTTCAGATGCTATAGCCGGAACAGTAACCCTTATGATTTTAGTAACAGAACTAGTCGACAAACCAAAATCCAAGGCCAGAATAGTGTTAGGTTGATACAAGCGTATTTTTTTTAAAGTTATCATTATATTTCGCGGAGTACATTTTGTTGCTTCAGATAACATATAAATACAAAAATAGCATTCTTTAGGTAAACCTAACAACAGTTGTGGTTCTCTAGATATGGATAAAAGAGCAGCCTTTTGCATATAGTTTCTAAAAAAAAGTGTTTCGCATTCCGGTTCCGAATCTGAATCTTCATTAGGGTTCTTTGATCCTTGATCAAGGTTAAACATTTCATGTGAAGAGGCGTTTGAAGATGTGTCGTTCATACTACCAAAAGATACTGCATCTGGTAAAAATATTATTTGCCTCTTTTTTTTTAAACATTTGTTAACAGTCATGGTTGATTTATGGACACCTTTATCTTTCAGATTTACTTGCACTCCCTTACTTTTTTTTGATATTTCTAAACGCTGATCATTATTTGCAAAACTTAATGGATCTTCTGTTACTATTTCGCCTTCACAGCTAACAACAAATATCTCTTCAGGTTTTTCTAACGTCGAATTTTCATCTTTATTTAATAGTTTCTCAAAATATTCAATACGATTACGTTTTTGCACTGCAGATCTCTGAGGTTTATCTTCTTTTTCCTGTTGACATTTGAATTTGTGTGGAACCATACCCTGTTTTAGTTTAATTCTTCCCCCGACCAACTTATATTTAGTATAGTTCTCCATATCATTTTCAATCTAAAACAAGAAAAAATCTTATTAGCCATCTACACCTAGCCGACGCGAGCAGAGCAGTAGGCACAATCTAGTATAGATTAAAACTTGTATAGAAAACAAAGGATAACGCAAAACAGCTGCATTGTTCTAAAGATATTATAATATGTAATACTATGTAAAAACATAACGAAAAATTCTGACACCAAAGGTTTTGCACCTCTGACCAGATTTTATTAAATAAATGTAAACTACAAAAGATTATAATAGTAATGTCTTAGGTATTCACGATCACTGTATTTTATAATGAAACTATTTTTCCAGCCAGTGTAAAATCAATAAACACGCAATTAATCCGGTTAGAAATTGTTTCATTCTACAATACAATAACTCTTTATTGAGCACCACGTATAACAACCAAAACATTACAAGATGCAAAAAAATTATTATTACTTATGTACCTACTTAAAATATGATCACTATACTTACGTCAAAATGGTCTTCACAACAATAAACTGTACTTTTGTCTCCAAATGGATCTAACCTCTTCATAGCTTTTATCCATTTTTTTCGCAGTGTAACGTCTTTTGGAACAACAAAAAACAACTTTTCCGACGAATTGATAGTTGTATTTATACATTTAGGCACAACACATGATTTTCTAGATTTGGGATTGGACATTTTTCAAAGTAATCAGGTGTAATTTCGACTTCACGGGCGCGCGACTGCGAGCGGACTGAGCGAGCCAGACTGAGTGTTATACTATGACGTCACACCGTAACCGGCGGCTCGCGTCGTACGGTTACAACTTGTTTTACTTCTAAATCGGAAACTAATTGACGTATCGAAGTAATTCTTTCACTAGTATTTTTTATTTTTGACAGAGAATATGGAGTGCCAATAATCAAAATTAGTTAACATTCTTCATTGTACCTTACTGTACACTGTGTTCACAGTTCATGTTCTGTGTATTGTTTAGTTAAGACTAGTTTAAGAATGTGTTATTGGTTCTGTCACTTGTTTATTACGTAAAATGACCATGTTCTATTAGATACCAGCTCTGAAAGTTCATTTTGTCAAGTTAAAACCTCACTATGCCATGCGTTCCTTAGCGTGTATTGTCGTTTCATTCCTAATAAAGATGACTAAGAAAGATAGAACTAGAACCTGACGCAGAGTTGGCAATGTGTGTTTTATCTTAAGAAATACCTCAACAGTTCTCTTTATTATAACTATTTATTGTTTAGAACTAAGAAAGACAGTCATTGATTTAGTCATTTTCGTAGTTTTATTGTTATTGCGTTTAGTTATTATCGTACCTGCTCAACTGAAAGGCAATTTTATTTTGACAAATTTTGAGAAATGTTATTCAATAGTTTGAATTTAAAACTATTTAATGTTCAAGTGTGGTATTGGGGTATTTAGATGATATCCCGACTGTGACGTCGAATTTCAGTTTATCTTTGTACCTAAGTGTGTCAATGTTTGAAATAAATAAAATAAAGTGTGTTTTCTGACTAATGTTGTTTTTTTGTTACATTAAGAAAATAAATTACTGTCGCAATGCTTGAGTATTGTCCCTAAATCGAAATTGATGCTGTTTCTTTACAAATTTTACTTAACTTGTGTTTTCAACATGAGACTACCGTGAGACTTAATCATAATTACACATAAACGGATAACTCACGTATAAAAAGTCGAGTGATGCTCGACGTGTTTCGGACTATTTCGTAGTCCTTCCTGGAGCGCTCGCCCCGGCGGCAGCGAAACGAACACTGCGCGCCAGCGCTCTGTTCCACAGATTAGAGAGATATAGTAGTACTCTGTTCTGTTTAACTCGTGTTGTTTGTACGTGCGTTTGTTGTTTATGACAAACCTTGCAAATCAAATTTAGCTCATTTGTTGTCGAATTGGCTTACACTTTGTGATACATAGTAGCGTATATAGTATACATACATATTATTTGACTTCGATTATCGGTACGGGGACATACACATCGGTTTGCTAACCTTTACTAGATTGATTTGCCATCATGCCATCTCGAATCAAGTTTTATCCAAAATGGTTAGAGCCATATCCAAGGTCACCGGAGGAAATAAATAAATCTACAATAATAGCCTGATAATAGACATTAATATGAATGTGTATGGCTCGTTTAAAAATATTTTTAGATTTTTTACAATGTTATTATTTTGGTCGTCAAAATATGACTTTATTTAAAGGTTCGACTAAGCAGAAACGAAACGCAATGACAGTTACATAAAGTGCCACGAGAGGCCGCCAAAGTGCATCAACACTTTGGGCAGCGACGTCAATCGTGTGATTAAATTTTTGTTTTTTAAGTGAAAAAATGTTGTTTTCAAGCCTTTTATAAGTTAAATTACTAGTTACAAAGTTAACACAAGTGTTTATCTTCGACTAAGTGTTGTTATTTTCCCTGGAAAGTTGAAAGTTTAGTGTTTGAAGTTGTAACGAACTCTGGGATCGCTCACTTTTGGGAATTCAGGTGTCAACGAGGTAAGAAACCGAAGCTTATTCCAAGATTACGACTTCTATAATTAACGCTTTTGGTACTAACTCGCATATTTACGCTTCAGACACTCATAATTAGCTTCATTTATTCTCGTTTCGATAGGATACAGGTAATGGTTATAAATAATACTTTGTATAGGTTAGGATGTTTTGTGTTCTGTATGGATGTGTTCTTCCAGTAATAATGTGTGAACGATTTTGTAGCGACTAGCATTAAAGTTTTGTCAATCGAGAGGTTTTGAGAAACTTTTATAAAACTTTTTTCGTTTCGAAAAGTTACTTTCTGTTGCTTCAGAAAACATAAAAGTGTATTTTTATTTACATAATTGTTTCGGTTGTTACCTGTCGACATTCAAAAGGTAATTAAGATTGAACTAAATTACATTTAGTTCACAAGAATATTTTTTTGTGCACAGAAACTTTAAAATGCAATTCAAAGATATGAGTAAGTAAAAAACTTAATATTTAAGAATATTAACTATTTAGCTCTATGAGCAGAGACGTTTATTGGGGGTGCGTAACGATGTATATAAAAATTTTTGGTATAATATTAGTAGCAATAACGCTCATTTGATATAATTATTAAATCATATAACAACACTTAATATATTTACATATGACATAATTATCATTTCTTATAATGATCATTTGATATAATATCATTTAATATAACATTATTTTAGTATAATGCTTATTTCCTATAATGAACTTATGGTATAACGTTATTTTTATATAAAATACAACAATTGGCATAACCATTATTGATATAATGTATTAGAGACATAATCACAAAACGAACTGCTATCAAAAAGTAGGTTAGGTTAGGTTTAAACTGCATCCCCCAACAAAAACGAACTGCTATAAAAAATATTTTTGTATATAAAATGAGCGTTATACCATATAATCGTTATAAGAAATAAGCGTTATACCGAACGATAATTATACGAAATAAATTTATATATTTTAAAATTATACCAAACGTTTATTATACACAATGAGTGATTATACCCTTTGAAATTATATCAAATGTTGATATATCGATAGAAAATATATTAAATATTTTTATATCAATCATTACACACCCGTTTATTGGGTTTCTGATAAGGTACTCCATGTGGAAGCCAATAAAGCATCCATGAAACAAATAAAAAATAATAGAATAAACATGTAAGACTCAATGTGAACAGTTTTAATTCAAATTTAATAAACTTATTGTTTTTGTTAGGTAGTTAACTAAAGGCAAACAACATTGACATGTCCTTTTATTTTAATATACACTTTAAAAATCTAAATCTTTACACTTTACAACCAATGGAGTATAGTACAGATTTATTTGAAGTAGTGTCAAAGTCTATTAAGTCAAAAAAAAAAAAAAAAACAGAAAGACTAATAACAGAAGATATTAAATTCTTGCAACTGAAAGAAAACTCTTTAGTATAAGGAAACAACTAAATATGTCTTAGTCCAGTTGCCAGTGTATAATGATATGTACTGTAATCTGCCACAGGGAACACATATTTCTTACCTAAATGCATATTTGTGGATGTATTTTTAAACGGGGCCTACTGAGTGAGCTGGCTCGTTAGACACTGGGGCACCTCGGCTATTGGTGTCCTGTCTAGGCCCAATTTTATGGTTGCAATGTGTTCCAGTTTGGAGACTAAGAAAGCTAGTAAAATTACTGGCACACAAAGTACTCTGTCTTAGCTCTCTAGGTTGGCGACGCATCTGCCATCCACTAGTGTTGCAGATGTCCATGGATGGTGATGCTCACATGGCCCACTTGCTTATATGCCTTCACAGTTGCATAAAAAAAACAATTGTCTAATAGCTTCATAATTAAACAAAATAACAATATGGCACTTCGGACCAGCTGCAGTATCAAGTTGATTTGCTTCTTATTACCTATGTAACAACAGTAGCACTAGATGTATTTTCCATAGGATATAAATCCTAATTACCTTAATCAGTTCCTGATGTTTTGATGTAGCTGCTTGCAATGCATTAAACATGAATTATTTAAATTTATCGTAGTAAGTACTACTGTCCACAGAGGTTTAACAATATGGGTGTAAATTCGTCATTGCACCATATTCCGTGGATGGAGTGTAGTATTTAAAAGTGGAAATAACACAAATCTTAACAACAAGGAAACACTATGGAGATGACTTTTGCTATTGTAGGACTACCAATGACTAGGAACGGAGCAGACATTATTCCATATACACACTTACTTAAACTGTGAATGTAAGTGACCGTTTTTTCAATCTTACTTATATGTAGTAATCTATCTAATACCTTTTAACAAGCAATTCTTGTGTATAGTCTTGGAAATGGCTCCAACGATTTTTATGAAATTTTGTATGCAAAGAGTTTCAGGGGTGTTAAATCGATCTAGTTAGGTTTCATTTTTAGAAAATGCGCCAAAAACAATGGTCATACAAGTACTAGCAATAATACCTACTAACCTAACGAGAGCCAGATTAGGTGGTATTTAATCCTGTACCAAAAAAAAAATACCCAATGTAAGTCATATATAAACATACATACACACATTATATGTATATTAATTTACGTCTTTATCCCTAACGCGTAGACAGAGCCCAGGGTAACAAGACCTAAAGTAGCGTGATTGTCGGCGTATAGGTGGAAAGGGGAATCAAAACAGTAAAGGCTTGGTAGCTGCATCGCCTATAACACGATTCCTAAGATTTTCGCTCATTTCCTTGATGGGATTATTTATTTAATGAATAGTGAATGAAATTACTTGGGCGAAAGAGCAAAGCTTGATATTTGCAACACTCGACAAAATGCGTTTTCCTAGAAAATACATTTTGCTGTTTTAGATTCAAGATGGATTGATGGGAAGCCCTCAAAGATCCCTACACAGTACAGTTAATCAAAATCGTTAGAGCAGTTATATAAAAGAATTGCTTATTTAAATATTTATTAGTTTATTTAATGAAATATAACACTCATTATTCTGGTCTGTGCCTTAAATATTTTTATAACACACCAAAAAAAAAACACTTGAAAATTACGCAAACATAATTTGCACATCTAAATTCCTACCCCTTCATAATACTGTTATGTGAAGAAGGTTCAAATTGTGAAAAAATGACATAAAAGTTTCATTAATAAAATGAAACAGTAACACACGTGCTTAAACCTATTAGCGCACAAACAGCGATCACAACATAACCGTACACGCGTCCAACACGATAGAAACAAAGCAAAATGTGTCATGGATCCCTACTTTTTTTTAAAAGAGTTTTGCAACAATCAATTCCCTTTGTGCACGACATCAATGGGAGCGGTTACTCTGTACCTATCCTTTGATCTCGCCGCCCTCTGAAGATGCGACCGAGCGCTAATACCGCCCCCGCATGCAGAAACGGCGTAACCGACTTTTGTACACATTTCAATCTAGCTTTATCAAAAACGTTGGGAAATCTAATTTACGGTTTTTAAATTTTTGGGTCATTATTTTTTGTGTTGATCGGTTTTGGTGTGCTAGTCGAAGCATCTGAAAGCTATTCGATCTATTTTATATTTTTAAGCATATTTGGGACCTTTACCGGAATATATTTCACTTTAGTTACTGTAAAACAAAGAAAGTTAAAAATACACATTGTCAAAATCCTCTTGTTTACATGTTTACTTCAACACGTGTATAAACAAAACAACCACCTGCGACTATGTTCCTGTTTTTTAATTTCCAATTCACGGTCCCTTTTCATGTAGGAACCTGTTCCCGTCTAACTAATTAATATATGGATGTACTTTCACGCTGGCGTTAAAATATCGTCTAAAATTAATTGTAGTCCCACGGATTTCATTACGCAATGCGTGCTCGAACCGATCTCGTGAAGTAATTTGCGAAGGCATAATTAGTTTGTCTTTTATTGCCCTTTTGATGTGTCGCGGTTTGGCCGCCCCGGCGCCCGCTACGGCCGAGGTGGATCTTGACCTTTCACTTGACAAGACACGTTTACGTCTTCAAACAAATCTGTGATAAACACAGAGTTTTCAACATCAAAAGATTTTTATTCGGGAGTGGTTCTTGTGGTGCCGCTTCATATTTTGCTACATTTCCATACTCGAAGCGTTTCTGTTTAAATGTAACGAGTCATCTTAAGTTTGATTTGTTTGAATTTATACTTTTGATAGGTCGGTAATTAAAAATGATAATGTGCCAGATTGATGAGACTATTACGGCGTTTTAGAATGGAAACAGTTGCAGCCAGACTAAAGGGGACGATTCAGGCTTTGTCATGTAAGTGGGACTTACTGCCTTTATACGTACTGCGGAATGAGATGTAGACATTGCAAAAGGCACTAAGCAGATGCTTTAACCTTTTTTATCAGTAAGAATGCTCATTTCGTCTGTACGTTACTTAAACGGGTGGCTTAAGTTTTCCAAGTTGCGGCCTCACTAATACAAAGTTTCTCAAATGGAAATCGAAAGATTCCTCATGTAATCCTTTAATGTAAAAGTCCGTCTCAACTTGATATGCGGGCACGCTGAGACGCGATTTGCCAACTTTTCCGAATCTTTCCAATGGCTATTTATCTTCGGATATCTGCTTCAAAACTAAGACTCGATGATTATATAAATGCGGGCTGAAAGTTTATTTAGACTCTTCGTTTTCTTTGAATTATATTAACTATGTTGTTCACTGTGGAAGTATTTAGAGATTATCTGGAACACAGCTATTTTGTACGGATTAGATAATAGTCTTTCATTTTTGTATGTTAGTCTGAGAATGCATGCACAACAGATTCCGTCTGTTGCCTTGTTGCTATGTGTAATTACTCTATAATTACGTATACAACATCACCACTATTAATTGAGATAGAATTCCAGATAGGTCTGTGCAGCGCACGGGCATAAAGCTGGCCAACAGGGAGCCATATTCAAATTGATGGCGTACAATTAATGGCCACCTGGCTCCACTGCTAATCGACCGATAGAATTAAATGAACGGACTGCACTAATTGCCCGGTAAGACAAAGGGGCAAACACTCGGCTTTGAGCCACTAGTCTAGTGACACTTGAGGCGTGGACCGGCGATGCGGCGACAGACCGAACCGTGCTCGGTTGTCAACAGTTGATGTTGAGTCGAGATGACAAACGGTATTCATACTTGATAAATCGTGCGCTCGTTGAGGTTCGGACAGGTACGACCACGTTGTGCCGAGTGGTTACTAGGCGGAGAACCAATATTCACAAGTGTGTGTATAATTATAACTTAACTAAATCAACTTGCACATTTTAAGATTTGCGCAAATCGTAAAAAAAAACTCTTGTCACTCGCAAAAAAGAAGCCAGAGCCACATAAAAGCGTTTATTGCTTCAACAGACGTTTGTTACTGTCTGAAAAATTCTTAAGTGGTAAAAAAGGTCATTTCTCTGTAGCTGGCTCTGTGCAGTGCAGTGCAGTTTAATTGCACAAGAATCAGGTCCGGTCGATAGCTCTCGGGCCGAGTGGGCCACACAATCTGCGGCGACCGACCATGCCAATTACACCGTATTAGCTATCTCTGAGGACGTTTGTTTCCTAGATACGTCTCGACGTGTTTGCTGCAACTATGACAAAACTGTTTACTGCTACTAACTGCCTCTGTAAATGGTGTTATATAGTTCTGCCTATATGCTATTCGGTGATACGGTCAATAATAACTCAGTAGAAAATTGTAGGTCTATGTTTTGCACCGTAAAATTGCTTCACCCCGCTGTTTCACACTGGGTGACTCGGCAAGTTGTTAACAAATAGCAGAGTGTTTCCGAGTCACCAAGCAAAGTAAACAGCGTTGCACCGGCGAGCACTCTTCATTCGGAACAATGTCAGCAGCCCTGCGCCTTTATGACGCGAAGATACAGATAACATGCACGTGTGGCGACAAAGTTGGATCGCGGCGCTTACGGCGAGGGTGCTCGCGAGGCGCGAAGAGTCGTTATCACGCTCTCGGCGCGCCCTAACGATACGTGCAACTCGTTAGAAATGCTACTTCTGATAGTGCTATGCGACCATCTGCGCTTCGGAGTATTGGAGATGTTACGTTGCTGCAAATGCTTATTATAGGTTCTATAATGATCTCGGTGACTTCGTATTTTCAATAGACAAATAAAAGTATGTACAAGTCATAATCTACAATACAATCTTCACACCTCAGTAACATACAACACGTTAAACGTATGCAGAGTAGGAGTTATTTCTTCCCTAAGACTGTAATTCATTAAACGCTAATCTAATTTTACTCTTTTTTTCGTTTAGTTTCTGCAAATGGAGATTAGAAAAGGAATAATTCTCTCAGACAAGAATAATCAAAGGAACCATTCCCGAGTATTTTAATTTGGGAAATCGTGTTACAACATTATAAGATAATTTTCCGTCTCGAGACACCAAAGCATGTTCTGAGAAGGTTCTCAGTCGGTTTGTAGCTGTTCAGTTGTAAAAGTTAAACAAGTCGTCGATTTGTATTTGATGCATGCTTGTCGCGGAGGCGGGGGAGACGGGGCGGCGCCGCCGCGGAGCTGCGTAGGGTTTGCAATCCGGATATCCGGATATCCGTATTATCCGGATATCCGCCCTATTTTTGGATCCGTAATATCCGGATCTGACAACCTCAAGGATTCGGATAATTTGAATCTTTCGGGTAGTGTTAATAAAGTAAAATTTAATTTAATTGTATTAATTTTGCTCCGCATAATGTGTAAAATATAATAATTATAAAAATAATTGTGTATTTTTTTGCTATGTATGGCCGTTATAGTTGAGAAGTTGACCAATTTGCACTAATGCAATAAGCTGATAAAAAGTACTAACTACGCTTGTTGTCAATCGAGCCTCTCGCTCGCTCGCACTTAGAAGCTTTATTGCATTGCACTGATCTTGTTGGCACTATTGCTTAAAATCCGTTTATGGCCCCAGAGCCGAGCCGAGCAGAGATATGGTAACAATGATTGCTACCACCTGCATTTAAATTTTACCGTTACAATTCAAATCAAATTCAAATTCAAATTCAAATTCAAATTCAAATTCAAATTATTTATTAAAATAATCAATTGTACAAATAAATTATAAATGGTTAGTAAGCACTATATTATGTCTATCTATCTATGTATTAATAAGTACACAACAAAGTTAAGACCTAAACTAATGACTCGACATAAAACAAGTGCGCAATTAAACAAAAGATTAGTCCTGATCCCAGTATTCCCAACGTGAACTGTGTTTAGTCTTATGTTAGAATTTGTAAGTCAGTCAGTCAGTTCAGTTGGTTGCTTGATCGTGTGAATCGTGTCGTGTAATTCGTGTATGGTGTTGTGAGGGGCAGATTCCGCAGACTGGCAGTTGAAAATAAATTAGTGATTAGAACAAGGCATAATTGTAAGTATTTCCTTAATTTCATGCTATCTATTATATTTCTAAATAAATTCAATCACTTCACTTTGTACTTAACCTATTCTGATATTTTCTAGGTTCCTGCTCCTGCATCCTGCTCTCGTGCACCTACATGGACTGTTACGAGTAGTTTAACATAGAATGTGACAATGGACAAAGAAAGGGAATTCAAGGACTTACGAAAGAAAGATATAATTATTTTATTTACAAATAGTTTATTGCACAAGTAATTAACGATTACGATTACGATTTAATTTAGCACAATTTAAAAATTTTAGTGCTATTTTTTCTACCGTGCTTCTGTTTTCTACTTTGTAAAATTTTAAAAGCTATAATGATAAGTTACAGTTATTGTAAATCCCACTAGCATAATTATAAATCGATGTGAAATCAAGAGAGTTTATGAGTATTAAGAAGATGATTATTTTTATATGATTACTGTTTTCTGGTTTTATTAGAAAAAAAAGTTCATTTGTCCTAAAATGAATAATTTTAATGCCGTGTTAGAACAATATTTGTTAATTATTTGATTACAAACATGTTGATTTACCGCTTCTTTAAATTATACTATTTTAAATGATGACTTTGTTTTTTTTTGTAAAATATCCGTATTATCCGAAATATCCGGATATCCGGATTTCACAAATTGACCTATCCAAATTATCCGGATCCTGAAAATGTCCGGATCTTGCAAACCCTAGAGCTGCGCTGTACGAAGATTGATGTCGCGACAGATTTTTAGAAGAAGATATTCGTTTCCTGGGACATCTGTCTTTGATGGTGGTATTTGTTGGGGCTCTCATTTTTGGTTTTTTTCAAGTCGCCGTAATGGAGTAGGTATCGGATATAGTATTTTTATGTTTTTTTTAGTTTGGTAGTTCTGTAGTTTTTATAGCTAGTAGGAAGCTTTGTAATTAGAAAAAAAATGCTTTGCGTTTTCTATTTTTTGTGCATGCTGATTGCAGACTGCTTATTTGAATGTTTCGAAAGTAATCATAGATAATTACATTAGAAAACATAGCTAAAAAAGAAACTAGTGTTCAACGAGTGGTAAAATACATAGGGCTGATATAAATAAAATAACTATAGAACTAGTTACTATAAAATAATTAGTGTCGTCGGAAGCGGCAAGAAAGAGCCGCCCCGTACAGGAAGCCCCTCCGTTTGTCTCGAAACAGGAGTCAAACATTGATTAATTGATATCAGTTGTTCACACAAACTAGTGTATTAGTAGCTCCCGGGCTGGCGGGTCGGGAGGGTGTGGGAGTGTCGGCTCGGTCAAAGGGCCCTTTGATGTTTGCCGCCGGCTTAATGCAGCGCCCGCGGCCCCGCACCACTCATCATTAGCAATTTCCCCGTAATTTATTATCTTTACCGCTATTTATTTGTATAATTTCACGGGGCATGGCGCTTCACACCTCAGGCACCTTTGACAAGTCATTTAGTTTGCGTTTGTGTGGAATTTAAACCCATTTTGAAGCTTCAAAGGCGTTGCAATTATGGCAATAAAGATTTTAGTTGGCATTAAGACGCACCGGCCTGTACATACGCACCAGTATGTGATATAGGTTGCAGATTCACAAAGCGCCGCTGCCCGTTTTAGTTTTAATAAACCGGCGCTTCAAAGGTTGCAAGTTATTATGAGAGCACAGGTTTTATGTCGAAGTCGTGATTGATGTGGCAACATAAAGTTTATTGCCATTGTCCAGGGTTATGGCGAAATTGCCGTCATGTATTATTCATGTGCAGCCGGCGGCCATCTATCAAACAATTTGACACGCATCTATCGCCCCTGTAATAGCCTCCGAGACAGTTTTTACTGCTCAGTAGATTTAACTCCGATATAGAACTTATAATGTTATTTATTGTCATTAACTGGCTTATAAATAGGCCAAACTATGATACCTTTTTCTATACTGTCACAATGTTGCAGTATTTTAAAACTTAGTTTAATTTTATTCATTAGCATTGCCACACCTACATGGTCCTTCGGGCCGGATTCGTCAATTGAAAATTGCAAAGCGAACACCGTTCTAAAATGTACTTGCAAATTATACATAGAAGAAACAAAATCGTCGTGGTCTTGTTGACTTGGAAGACCACTGAAAATTCCTTTGTGCAGTGAGTCAAGTTCGCCAAGTACCTACAGCTTGTATTAAAACATGTGTTGACGCCGAAAAATTCGCGGGCACGTGCCTTCTGCGGGCACACTTGTGGCGCGAGCTCATTAGCGCCGCGGCTGTGACACGACGTGCTGACAGGGAACTAGGAAATATAGTGTAGACGTTGAAAGAGCTAGGCATTTTCGACCTTATTGTTACGATATTGTGCCATTTATGGATGTTCGTTAGCCACTATCAGCAATTTTTTAGTAGAAGAATCCAGTAATAAACTAGCAATTTGTGTACTAAACAACTGCATAATGCAATCTTGAAACATTAAAATAAAGCCCTGTGATCGATAATCCTAGCCTCAAAAAATTTACAGGACAATTGTGCCGTATTTCGCATATAGAAAGCATTTATTAATTAAAAGAGCAATACCGTCCTGAACACCGTCCGTAGGAGTCCTTGGCTGGTTGGCCTTTTATAATAAAAGTGCGCTCGTAACGCCAGCAAATGTGATATCAATCACAGCGCGACATCAAAGCAGAGAGACAAAGGCCGCGGCGGCGCATTCTGCTGACCTTACCGCTCTGCTGCACGCGCCACCTGCTAGCTAAAGTTATATCCGAGATTACAACGTGTTTATGTCCGGAGCTACTACGAATGCAGTGTGTTATTGAGGAAGAGAAAATGGAAAAAAAGAATGAACGGGTCTGGCTTCTATTCTCCCTTCAGACACAACTAGAGCAGAAAAAGAGCTGATTTATTAGACATAGGGTTACGCCTTAAGCCAAGTTAAAAAAAAACGTGCAGTGCACCAGCAATGTGATATATTTAGTACACGGACACTGTCGAATTTCTTCCGGTCCATTAATAACTCGGAATACTTATATTTAACCTACACAAATTAAATTTAGTTCATGTATTAAAGTCTCAACCTTTATTGATATGTTCCAGACAGTTCTTCATGTCTTGTCATCTAAAATCACGATTTATTAGCTCAGGATTAAATTTAATTAGTTTTTACATCAATCCAACCTTAGTATATATCGGCTGGATGAAGTACAAGAATAATCAAAGAGCGCTTTGAATATTTCGAGCATCAAACCTACCGCCCGCCCATTTCGAATCTCAATTAAATCGTAAAGTTACGTGAAGTCAAATAGTCATATTAATTCAGCACACAAACGAGTTATGTGACCGCACACTCCGCGCAGCGCTCGTCTTGTCAAAGGAGGATCATAACGACTGGAGGTGTTCGCCGACAAAGCGACCGATGCAGACGCCCGACTTATGATATTTGAGTTGCCGGGACTTTGGGAGACGGCGATACGATACAGCGACAATGTGTGCCGAGTAGGGATGGGATTATCGTGTTAGCTCTCACGACGAATGGAAACTTCTCTGAGATTCTTTAATAGAATTGCCAGAGTTGAACGAGTGTCCAAACTTGCCATAGACGATGGTTTCGACTTAGGATAGCTTATTGTATTAAATTAATTATCTTGCGAAAGGATCTTTTTAAGAAATATCATGAAGCTAAAGTCCTCCGATGCGAGTACCTATTCTCCTTGATTCATGAAAGCAAATATTTGAGAAATACAGTTCAGACTGTGCTACTTTCGCGTCGTCGGCTGTAGACACAACAAGGGTTGCAGGATGCAGATGAATCTGTACTGAGAGGAGACAGAAGATTTGCGAGTCTTTGTGTTTTATAATATTGCAGCGGCGCGTCCCTAGTCAAAGCTCGCCACAATATTTATCGGCGGTGCTGTATCAATGCGGCACAAAGCGGCGCCGGAAGCCCACCTCGCGACGGGCGCGGGCGCAGGCGGCGAGCGGCAGCGGGCGAATTAAGTTGGCGACGAGATTTTGGCCATATAGTCTTAGGTCCAGTAGACCAGGGTTTTGGCCGCCGGGGCGAGCGTTCCAGGAGGAAGGACTATGAATTAGTCCAAAACATGTCGAGTTATCCTTTTGTGTAATATAGTGGAATAAGTTTTTTTATGTGTACACGATATTGCGTTTGGTCCAAAAGATTTGTTAAGGTTAAAACTCGACAAAGTTTAGTTTTCACAACAGTTTATTTTAATAAAACAATAGTACTTTTTTGTTGTGAATTATGTAAGAAGAGTAGTGGGTTATAATTATAAGCTAGTAAGCTACAGTAGGACAGAAATTCGCGATGCTTGGACATTAAAGCGTGAGTTGCACCAAATGTCATTGTTAAAGTAACTTGGTGCAGTCCAACTCGCACTAAGACGTATTGTATACCTGGGAGCACACTTCCCGAAGAAAGTTGGTCAAAAAGTGACCCGGTTTCTTTGCTCCCGAGTATATTATTACGAATTCTTCGTGTTATGAGATAGATAGCCCTAACTGAAGCACTATTTGACTTGAAGATGTAAGGCAAAAAAAATATCAGAATTAAAACAATACTATCGCTTGAACTCGGTCACTTAGGCCATTCTCTTATCTGGCCCATTGTTGACTGCCTCTATCACTGGATTCCTTTTTACACAGAGCCTTTGACGCCATAGCTTTGTTTGCCGGAAGATCAAAATGAGACACCAAAACTTTAATCGATGCGCATTGCGCACCTCATGCTGGTGTTGCAAGTACATACTATTTGTTATCCCTTTCGACTTGATATTTGAAGTTTGTTTTGTTTTTAATCGGCTTTAAAAAAAGGATGATACCGAGATGTTTACAAGGTGCGACCACGTCGGACACATTTACTTTTGTATCTACGGAATGGGAGGAGAATTTGTGTGTGTGTAAGTGGCGTGGTAGTGGTACCAATGGGAAAGTGAATTTGTGTGAATGTTTTGCGTTTGAGTGATTTTTTAACCCTCGTAGGAATGTAACAAAATAAAGATAAGCTAAACGAGGTGAGTCCTTGTCGTTGTTTGTTGTGAAATTTGAAATAAGACATTGCAATGTTTTACCGTTTATTTCGTCATTTTATTAGTCACAGCCGGTTATAAAAAATAGAAATATAGCGCCTTTGTGATTACCTAAAACGACGAGTGAAATGCAATACACTCCTCTTTATCATGCCTTCTAAGGTCTTGGGAGGCACGCCGCTGTTGAAATAATGTGGCGTGTTTCCGTCCTTTAACTGGATTTGGAAAATGCAGTTTGGTGAAACTTATAATTCTCACGAACCCTAAGTAAAGTATGGAGTTGGAGTCCCGTTTGAAGATGTCCCGAAGTTCACCTGGTGCTTTTCTCGTTGTCAATGCAATTTTGGTTAATTCGATTGGCGGTGCCGCGGGCGCCGGCCGGGCACTCGCGCCGGCACAGGCACCGGCGAATAGCCGGGCGCAAATAAACCGATTAACCTCCAAAAGCAAATTGCAACGAAACGCTAATTAGTCTGAGTTTGCTCTCTATTCATAATACTGCACAGTCTCAAAATATATCTCTCTTAAATGTTTGGTAAAAATTAAAGCTTCGAAACCCACCGTACTCTCATTCAAGCATTGTCATCGGACGGTCCGGACATCGATCGGACCATTGATTGGAAGGAAGTGAAATCGACTTGCTGGGATTGTTTACATAGTTACAGATGAAATTAAAACAAATGAAAAGGTGTTAAAAAGATGAGCGTATTGAATTTTAACAATTTGCTCTTATTCATTCGTATATAGAGTCGAAATGCGTCTTATTTCACACACATTATTTGTAATTTGACGTTGTCTCTTGAACGCTTTGTTGAGCATCCATTACGCGTTATATTTAAAAGATGAAAGGCGACGATCCGTCACGCCTGGAGAACACTCGATAGCTGAATACAGGCCATATCTGAACGAGCCAGATTTAATCCGAAGGAATGATTTAATTATGAAGTCGCAACACGATCGCCCCGCGCGAATAAAGAATAAAGGGAAAACCTCAGTTCAAAGGGAGATAAATGAGAACTTACACTCCTTTAAGTAGGGATCACAGGGTTTTTATCGATGCTTTCACTTTATATTTGTTGTATAATTTGAAAAGCGGGGTTATCATTTTCGTTTTTTAGCCTCCTACGCAGAGAAAACTTGTTTATTTATGTGATATCACATATGGATATGCTCGTTTGATAATAATCGGCTAACCTGTTTCTAGAATTAAAACCTTTTTTATTGCTTAAGTTATAACATTAAACTAGCTAGAGCTAGACTATGTAGCTGACTCCATAGCACAAAAAACATTTCAGCGCTTACCTATCCCAGATTCAATTTAAATTCGTGTGCTCGAAACTAAAGAAAAACCTGTTGAAGGCTTAACAGACGGACATTTGCGAAATTAACAATGCCATATCCTTTTGCGGATAAAACGAACGTATTTTACAAAGGTAACGGTGCTCTGTCTACGTTTCGCAATCAAAATCAATTCTTTGTATTAAAAGGATTCCACGGACTCCTCCGATAGTACCAATTTTTGCACGATAGGGCTGACGGTATTGGGAAACTGTATTATTTCAAAAATAATATTGATTTGGCAAACAAACTAAATATGTATCATCCCTTTTTTTAATGGTTTGAGCTGAAATATAAATACCATTAAAACATGAGTATAGGTGAAAAAATTAAGTAGATAAATGACCTGTTGTACGTAGTAGTGTACAGAACTGATATGGGACTCGAAGTCATTTTTCTAATTTGGAACGTCAATTTGTCTATTCGCACAGAGCACTGTGAAAATACCACTCGAAAGCGGTGAAAAATTGTGCTGAATTTGAAATACGAGTAGCTTAGAAGATACTTATAGACTACAGGCCCACGTACAAAAAATGTGGGTCATATGAACCACCGGGTGACGTATATAGGACGATATAAGAGCATAAAATAATAAGATTCAGCACTATGCCGTCACTTGTAAGCTGTCCAACTGGGTGCTGGTGAGAATTCAAAAGTGCAGGTAGAGTGAGTACATTTTGGTCATATGATCATGTACGGCATTTTTACCATCGATAGATCCATGAAAAATAATAAGAAAGCGCGCAGTGCCGTAAAAAAATGGTGAGCCACAAAGTCGATATTTTCTTTTGATTTTCTGACAATTTCGAGGGTAAATTTGGTCATTTGATTCTGTACGGCATCAGTTTCATACTGTTTCAATACAGCTTCTAATCCATTATTCCGCAACGCCGTACAAAAATTGTGCGACAAGGGGACAAAATCGAGGGTTGCAACCCCCTCTTTTTCCGTGGTCCGGGGGGTGATTTGAAACAGTACGGCTTCGGTTCCAAAACATTATCTAGCACTCAAAAGTACTATTACAAATAATGCCGTCAAAAAATTATTGTTCATTTGAATGATTATCTTAATTCATGGTATACTTGATTTATAAAGCTGTAAAATCATTTGACTCTGTACGGCAACTTTTTTTTTAACATGATATTGTAAAATACTACTGTTATATAGTAGTGCCGTTCAAAAGAAACTGTTCTAAAAAAAATTATAGAGAAATACAAAAACTGAATTTGCAAAAGTTTAAATATTCATAGATTAATAGAACATAGCAATTTTCTAAAATTTTCCCTTGTTTTATATAGTATTAAGATAAATAAATTAGGAAAAAATTATGCCGTACATTTTAATGCAGACCATTTTTTTCATACATTTTGTTCTATGGGTTCGTTCCTCGAGTGTTTTTTCCCTACAAACCTTTGGACCGACGAAAATGTACGGCATGTAAAAAAATATTATCTATTCATAAAATACTTTCAAAATAAATTAATTTTATGTTGTATCAAATCACCCCCCGGACCACGGAAAAAGAGGGGGTTGCAACCCTCGATTTTGTCCCCTTGTCGCACAATTTTTGTACGGCGTTGCGGGATAATGGATTAGAAGCTATATTGAAACAGTATGAAACTGATGCCGTACAGAATCAAATGACCAAATTTACCCTCGAAATTGTCAGAAAATCAAAAGAAAATATCGACTTTGTGGCTCACCATTTTTTTACGGCACTGCGCGCTTTCTTATTATGTTTCATGGATCTATCGATGGTAAAAATGCCGTACATGATCATATGACCAAAATGTACTCACTCTACCTGCACTTTTGAATTCTCACCAGCACCCAGTTGGACAGCTTACAAGTGACGGCATAGTGCTGAATCTTATTATTTTATGCTCTTATATCGTCCTATATACGTCACCTGGTGGTTCATATGACCCACATTTTTTGTACGTGGGCCTGTAGTCTATTACGGCTCTCATTAATCTTGTGACCGAGTCAAAAATTTGATTAGAGCTGTAGTTTTGAAGATATAACCAGATTTATACCACTTTCGAGTGACGTGCTTTTAAAATCGGGCCCCTGGTCATTTACTCAAGTTTTTTACCTATATCTTACGTCTGTTCTTTTTAATGCCCGATGCGATCACCCAGGTCTTTCGATTGTTTACTGCCAAATAAATCCGGCTCGTATTTTAAAATTATTAATCCAAATCGCAGTCGGGATTGTTTCGCGTGCGACAACCCTGAGCCAGGTTTGTTGGGCCTGCTTCAAAGGAAAATTTATTATTTAAAGTGAAAGTTATTGAGTTTCGCTAAGGTTAAGTGAGCCTTTTGACTCGCCTTGTCTCCGGCGCGGTGTGAGGAACCGACTCTGTTCTTACATGCCTTCAATTTCATTCAATTATCAAATACCTGTACACGCGGGAGATCAAACGTCTTCTAACCGTCTTGTTACTGCCAGTTACACGGCTCAATTACAATTTAAAAGTTCACGATGTTTTTCATTGGGAATCCAGTACAAATTAATAATGTTTAGTACTTTCTCATTAATCTTATTATCAACTGTTTACGTAATTCAAAGAATTGCGTGTGCACGAGTTTGCAAGTAATATTTGGCATTCGTCGCAAATAAGTTTGTTATTTATTTTTTCTGATTGGTCAAACGCACTGCGGGGTTGGCTGCTAAATAAAACGCTTGATCTGCAATGTCAGAGTATGCATCACAGTTAATTGCTGCCCCAGTACAGTCAGCGTTAAAAGTGGCAACCTTTCATATATCTTTTGACAGTTAAAATGAACAATGTTGGACACCTTTGTTTGTACTCGAAAGCTTGTTTATGTATTCGTAATTAAGCATCATAGATTTAAATAGTCGCGATAAAACACGTTGTTCTTAGAGCTACCAATAGGTGAGCTTCTGAAAAAGATATGCACTCGACATTACCACAGTTCAAACTCAAACTTTTTTCAAACTCAAACTTTTATTTGCTTTGATACAAGATACAATATACAAGATCAAACCCTGTAGGGTTCTGAGTCTCCAATGAAGTTTTTGACCAATTGCGTTTACATTAACGTCTCGATTATTATGAACGGCACGTATCAACAGCAAACTATTAATAGTTTCGACAAAAAATGTTCACCAAGCAAAGGCCATGCCTGCTGCTGCCCGTACCTTGGCGTCTTGTAGGTGGCATAAGCCAAGTTTGGATTAGTTGGGCCCGTGGCTTAGTGTCAAACCGAGCAAGTTTGATAATATCGCTCCGCCAGATATCAATCTCTAAAGCAATATTGAACTCGTGACCGAAGTTTTAGGATTACTCTGCAAATGGGCTGCTTGTCTAACAGTAATTCATTATGCTTACAGCTGATTGGTTTAAAATTGGAAAGCAGTTCTGCGATAGTTTGTCACTGATACGCGCATCGCACACTCGTACATAATATAAACTAGGTATCAATTTATCTGCTTATTTACTTATTCATGTGTATGTAATTACACGGTCTTTTGAAAGGTATCTAATGAATTACAGCATGGACATGCGTGAAAATGGTATATGTCTACAGTTAATAACTCCTAACTACACTCAATCAGACGACAATAACCCGTAAAGTCGTCTCATATATAAAATTGCTCCAATGCTTTCTCCTAAAACATGCAAATCAACAAATCTGAAGGTAAAATGCAATTTGTGTCTCTCCGGGGCTATTACATTATGGAGCGGTATCGCGGTGGCGCCGCGCCGTCTCGAACCGAATTTATCACATTGCCTATTCAATCCGGGAACATCTGCAGCCGAAGAATAGAAAAATGTACCGACGGGCCTCGCGCACGAGACGCAATTGCAAACGAGTGCCAGCTACGAAATATTCTATTTGGAATGAGCTGACACATCTCGTCTTGCAACGTGGCGTATTAAAATAAATAAAAATAATAATGTGGTACAATGTCATTCCGTGGGTGCAATTCACGCGTTTGCATACATACATACATAAATCACATCTTTATCCCTTACGGGGTAGACAGAGCCTAAGGTAACAAGACCCAAGACCACGTTTAGCATGATGATGAGGACGCGTTTGTATTGTATAAAATGACAATGCTGGAAATGCATGAGGAAAGGCCCTATTATTTCGAATTTCGAAGGCAAAAAAGCAAAAATTTTAACGCTCGGCTGAGTTTATCTGCGGATAGTATCTAAGATGTGAAAAAAAAAACTCAGTTTCCTCTCTTCTATCATCTGGTCAAAAACTTTACACCTAGTTAGGTATTTGTATAAAAATACTCCATAGCAGTGCACCCTTCTCCGTGTGGCCCGTGCAATCGCGAACCGCAAGAATCGCAAGATTTACTTAGCGTAGCGAGTGCAGCGGATCCGCCCAAATTACTATTTCAATCTGCGATCCCATCTCGAGACGGAGACGCAATGCTTTTATTATACCTGATGGATGACTGAAGGATGGAATATTGGATTTTTCTGAAGAAACGACTGGGCCCAATGATATAAAGGCAATTTGCGTGTAATGCCCAAAACAACGATTCGGAAAGTGTATTTAGAGTCGATTTAATTTGTGACTTTCTTCAGTTTCTCCGTTATGAAAGATTTGTCTTTTTGACTAATTAAAACCTGATGGGACCGATACCAAAATTTATTGCGTAACTACTTAGGGTAAAACTTATCAACAATTCTGATCTGAGGTCCAGACACAAAATATTGATTTATTTTATTTTCCCCATAATATTTTGCTTTGAAACGAGATATTGTTCTGAAACTGTGAACGAGGCATCTTAAGATGTAAATTTATACTAGTAAAACTAGGTGGATGATGTTTTGCTCAGGGATGCATATTTACGCGATTCACGGCCAAGTTGATAATAAGAAAAGCGGCGTCTAGAGGTTACTCCTCTACATCAAAAGGAATGCACTAGGGGCAGGGCTAGCGCTACGCGGCTTGTTATTAACTTGTTCTTATGCGGAAATACATTACTAGTTTTTATTTTTTAATCTTATAATTGCTTGAACAAACTGCGACTTAAACTGCTGCTATTTGAAAAATGGAAATACCTTCCTAAAAAAAACAATAATATAACAAAACCGAGAAATCAGAATTAGAACTTTTGCGCAATGCTTATAATATATCCCTTGTTTTTCTTCATTCGTCAAATAAGTATTTATTTACATTTCTTTTTTTTTTTTTTTAGTAGCAGGCTCGGAGTTAGCAGGTAATACATGTATTACGTTAAGATTATGATATTATGATGTCAAGTTAAATTTGCTGTCAAACTCGTTAGGTCTAAAAATATTTTAGTTTGAAGCAAACAAACTTATCTGCTCGTAGAGTTCATCCCTGCGAGGGCGGGAGATGAAAGCTGCGTTCGGCACAAAGCTTTGTCTCCGGTTTGACTGCCTCTACCCCCGTTCGACCCCGGTCAAGGGTTGCTGACTTTTTCACGTCGGTGCGTCCGAGTCCCTGTGTCTTGATGATTGACCGTTTGATGCGGAAACGGATTGGCGTTATGATTCATATGTGTGCCTTTTGGGTGTCATAGTACTAAACTGAAATAGGACTTCTATTTTAATTATGGAATTCGTTAGACCATCACGAGCATTGTAGAAACAGCTCTTTATTTTTATATCTCTTTATTTATTGACGCTCCCTTTGTGAATTACTTATGTTTGACATTTAATTGTACTTTTAAAAGGGTGATAAATCAATCTAATCTAATCTAATCTATTAATGATTATGTTCAGTGGTTGAGACTATTTACTGTCGGCACTTGTAAATTAGTTGAAGTTCTTTATTGTACTTCACTTCTTCTCTCTTCTCAGCCTTTTTCTACCAAGTTTAGACCTTTAACCGCTTCCATTTCAATCTATTCTGAGTAGTGACAACGGTCCTTTCTTTTGCTCCCACATCCTCTTATCCAGAATAGCTCTGCTCTGCACTACGAATCAGTTGTTTGGGCCATGTCTTCCTGCCTATTGCCATCTGAACTTAGCTATGCTGGTGCCGTCGACTGCTGTGTTACCTGTCTTACTTCACTTATATGTTACGTATTTTTAATATCCTTAAAGCATTCGCAGTCGCAGCGTCAAATCTAACACCCAAGTCATTTCTGCGAGCGTAAAACAAAAGGTTGAAATTCCTTTATCTCGGAGGTTTATTTTTTAACGTCTTCGTGTTTATGTAGTCCCAACTCGTTTATTTGCCGGGTTTTCTTTGTGATTCTTGATTTTTATGCGCGTTGGAATTATCGTATATAGAAATGATTTCGCTAAGCAAACTGTGTTCTTTGCTGTTTTAAATACAGGAAGAACTTTACATTTGTTTGTGTGCTAAAAAACTTTGAAAGTACCTAATGCTTTGAATGCGAAATGGGCTTTTAATTTGAAATGAGTTAAATTACGTTTATTTATCGCCCGCGTATGATTATAAGTTACTATATTATCTATTATCACGGTAACTTTAAAAACTTCATAGTAGAAATGAAATTAATTAATAAAATTTAAATAAATAAAGCTTTAAATTAAACATGCAAAGACACGCGAAAAGTTCAGTTTTCAATAAAACAAAAAAAAATGTAAAACTTGTTACTAGGTACTTATTGCTTGTCTTTTGTTTCCTTTTTGTATGTCCTACGTTGGGCGCCAATTACTGCTCGTCACTTATTGGCTGGGTTCCATAGTTCCTAACGTACTCAAATTTTAACTTTCAATGTAAAAGCTCAAATTTAAATGTTTGGTTTACCCTTCGGGTGGTACATGCGACCTTGTGGTTGTCGTTTAAAGTTTAATTCGAGCCGTATGCTCGATGATGACGGAGTTCAAAGCACAAAAGTAATAAAGGGGTGTCGAGTGTTGCCGCGAGTCGCAAGCGCCGGCCGCGCCGTGCTCGATAATTCAACATCTAATTAAAGGTAGGTTAATTTTCTATTGACCTATAAATTATTAATAAATGTTACGTGCCTTTGGACCAAAATCTCATTAATGGCAGTGTGTGTTATACCATGAATCGGTGGTAGATGTTTTAAACAAAAAAACGGGCGGTGTCGTACCAGTAGCAGTAGTGGGCCGTCAAAGAGCGTCCAGCCGCTAATCGTAAAGAGACAAGCCAAAGTGGAGCAAATTGGAACAATAAAAGTGCAGGTGGAGCTGCCCGCGCCGCCCCCGCTCACATCAAAGGGGAGCTCGCGATACCATACAAAAGCCCTAATGAGACAAACCCGTGGCGTAATCGAGGCGACGGAAAAAGATGAGGCCCGAGAGGTACGAGGCAAATTTTAATAATTGTCAAAGCGGCGGCGCCGATCAAACGGTCGGGGGCGCCGCGGCCCCCCCGCGAGCCGCGACGTGTGCCGGCCTCATTAGCCGATCCGCGCGACTTCGGCTCCGGACTAACCACCGACGACTAATTAAACCTAAACAGACTTTCAATTATACGACTGAAATTTTAATACTTAAAGCTGGCGCCGCAGAGGTTCCGCAAAGGAAGCGCGCTCAAAGGCGGCGCGGCACGTTTTCGCAGATATTAAATGTGTTGACAATTTAATTTTAATTTTTCATTTCCTTTGGGCGGCGGCGCGCGGGCGGGGGCGGGCGGCGGGCCGCCGCTCCTTTGACGTCGCGATATTGTCTTTGTGCGCGCGTGGGGTGAGTGGGGGCGCCGACGACGGAGACTTTGTCGCAATACAATGTGTATCAATAAAACTTAGGATTGGCTTTTAGTGGTTGCACTTACGCTTTGTGAGGCGGCGCGCTCACCCTTTGACATTATATGTGGGGCGCGCGGGTGTGTGGGTGGCTGTGTGCGCAGTGTGTGTGCTGCGAGACGAGCCGGCGCCGGCGGCGGCACGCGGCGCCGCGGCCCGAGCTAGCGAGCCTCTTATTAATATCGGCGCGATTGTGCCGCCATGCCTGCCTCAATATGCGGTCGGGGCGCGATGCTGCGCCCGCGGCGGCCTTATGAATGCTACTGATGCAACTCTTGCAGCGGAAAATTCCTCGTAGCAATAAATACCGTCTCGTAGGCAAGCTCTCCGTCGATGTTATTACAGTGCAATAACACCATATATGCACAGATACGAGTATTTTCTTTGCACATGTCATGTCCCATCGGCCGCTCGTGATATTAATCTGTTTTGATGCTGGTCTTTGATGTGTGCATCAAAGGGCTACGTAGTTTCCGAAACTGCTTTAATACAGCCAAAGTCGTCAGCTTTCATCCTTTGACGGTGGTACGGTATCGGGATTGCATTCACTGTTACAGGGTTGCATGTGGAAAAAATCTTCAGGGCATTTGACCGTAAAATTCCGCATTTTGTAATAAAATTACCTGTTTTAAAAGGACGTTAGTACTGAGATTAAGGCGCAGAGCGATGTAGTTAGTTGTCGGCGGCTGATCAAAGGGGATGCTCGGCCAATGGGTGGCCTGTGTTGGAGGTTGCCCCGCCCCCTGTCGGAGCCACGTGCGTCGCGCGCACGCGGCGCGGCGGCGCGCGGCAGTCGCGAGCGGCGCGCCGACCTCACACTGTGTCTACGCTCTCGGATACGCTCGCGATTGACGTACACTTCGATTCTTACGCAAAAGTTGATGAAACTTTTCAAATACATTTGATAAGTCCTAGATAATCTGTAGCGTAGTGTTGTGATAAGTGACTGCGGAATAATTGATATCCTTGTTGTTAGATACTTTACGTTTGCGAAAGTGAGCGGAACTTTTATGTATAAGTTACATATAAAAAATATGATAGTGTTTATGTCGTAGTGTTGTGTTAAGTGACTTGGGATTGACTTAAATTGGATGAGACTTTGAACAGCAGGTATAACTTTGAAGTATAAAAACTTGGGACGGTTTTATAAGGTGGCGGCACCGGTGAGAACGCATGCTTGTTCTAAATGTTTATTGTAATGCCCCCTTTGTGGCTGGTCTCGTATTTGCCATTGTTGCGTTGTTACGCTGCTTGTTAATGCTTTCTATTGTTTCAAAGCTTAATAGCACTTTTGTGCGTTTGTTTATTATTTTTGTTGTTTACGTTCGTCGTTATTGAATTAGTTTTCGCCGCTTGTTTAATGTGTTGTAGCGTGGCTGTTTAATATTTATGCTGTGGCTGTTACAATGTAGTATGGATTTGTTTAAGTAAAGTTTTAACTTGTCTTTGCAACTTTGTACGGTGAGACGTCGAAGTTCTTGCGTTTCTTTCTTTAAGAAAAGACATCAACGCGCTCGAATCGTACGCGATCGAACATTCTTCGAGTGTGTTTGAACTTTTAGTCTCTACAATATTCAAGGGGTTATTGAAGTTATTGTAATTTTGGTAGCCTTATTTTTGGTCGGCAAGTAGTTTTGGTTGGGGTCCGGATACTGTGAAAAAATATTAACAAGATCCAGAAAAAAAACAAGTAGCTATAAGGTATCTAAATTTCTAAACGACACTGAAAATTAAAACACGGAGAAATCCGCAAAGTAGAGCTGTGGCTGGGATACCTTATCTATTTATTAATTGATACTTCGTTTACAAAACATTACCTACAAATATTTGATGGCGGACAGAGTTTCGAACTTCCACGGTCCGCCTGTCGCCGACCGTGGGCCTATATGTTCTTATTTAAGTACCTATATAATACGAAGTTGATCTTTTTTATTTTTTTGACGTTGATAAAAGGAGATTATGTAGTAGAAAAACAGTTTATTATAAAATAATAGAATTAAGTATGATTAAAGTTAGCTGATGAAATTTTGAAATACGGCTTTACATTGCTCTATCCATTACATACATACATATACATATATATGCATACGTACATAAATCACGTCTTTATCCTTTACGGGGTAGACAGAGCCTAAGGTAATAAGACCTAAAAGGCTACGTTTAGTATGATTGTGGGCGTATAGATGGAAAGGGGAATCAAAATAGTGATGGGTTGCCTATAATTATGATTACTAAAATTTTCGCCCATTCTATCGATGGGCTTTTACCATCTGCGCGGGAAGAGAAGCAACTGGTACATTCTACGTTTTTATGTATGTATTAAAATTTTGCAAACCTGGATAAAACGCGTACCAACTCGTCCATTTTATTTAAAACTTTGACAAAATAATTGCATTTCGATTTCCATAACATTTGCTTTCTCAATTTCATCTTCGGTTCGGAATTGAAAAAAATATTAATAATCTGCAGTATTGAATGTATACAATGGAATAGGTGAAATGACACAGTCTCATTAACTCACTGTTTTATTAATTACAATTAACGATAATGTTAAAACTAATAAATAACCTGTTAGTTGGTCACTTTACATTAATTATCTATAAAAATGCGTAAGTAGTCCATGGCATTGTGACTTCATTGTGTGTGATTGTCATCAACTACAGAATTAAAAAAAATGGTACCTAATGACAGATAAAAATTACGTGTAATTTAAGCAAGAAACTATTTTCCAGGTAATTTTTGTGAATGCACAAAGTTAATGAGAATTAAATAAACAAGCTATAGTTAACTACGATGAGATGCTTTTCACCAATAAGAATATTATCATGGAAATAACTTTATAGTCTGAAGGAATTATTAATGTTTTCTATTTCATACTTATACTCATAATTTTATTTTTGTCGTCATAGCATGTTAGATGCTCTATCGGGTATAAATTTTTCTTGTGTAATTTAAAATAGATGAATTATTTAAACATGTCATTATTAGCATTACTTAAGGCGTGAATTATACAGAGGTCCGTCAAAGCGTAATGCAGTTGAAAGGGTGCGCACACGCGGCCGCCGCCTAGTGCGAGATCCCGCTGGGCTATTTCGTACGTCGCTAAATAACGTACAGACATTAATGTTAGTGCGGTAATAACAAGACCATCAGTCATCACCCTCTTTATTTAGAAACGTAATAAATAGCTTTGTTTGTTGGATTACAAACTTAATTTTGTGTAAAATATTGCCAAAATGGTAACACCCGATCGCTCTTAACAGTTTTAAATACACACACATATTTTCTATAGGTTATAGATCGTAATGACGGTCTAAATTCTGTAGAAAATAAGACATAGAATTACTCTTAATATTTAAAATGTATCTAATATAAGTTTCTTCTTATGATCTATCGCAATCACAACCAACTCTAAATTTACCGTGACTAATAGAAAATAATAGAACACACTGTAATGTGTGCCGAGTGTTATTTTATTCAAAATCTTGTCCGATTCTACAATAAATGAACTATAAACTCGCTAACATTAAAAATATATGAATAATTTCTAATTATGTTTTAACTAGTGCCTCGACGACGTCGGGTGCCCGTCGCGGGCGCCTGGTGTAGCCGCACAAAAAGGATCGCTCTGTGCTAATTTCCAAACTCGGTTTCTCACAGATAAGGACAGGCGGAGAAGGTGTCTTTGATGTAGCGGCCCTCTGACTCCGGGGATGAGTGCTTTCAATGAAAGGATTTTTTTTTCATCTTCTTTCCCTTTGTACTTAATTTAAATTTCGTTTATATCAATGCTCCGAGTTTCCTTTTGGCGTGTTTTCTCTTTTACTTTGTCGCGTTTATCCTCTTCAATTTGTTATATTCGAGTTCACTTTGTAATTAAATTTAGTGTTCCTAATCTGCTCGCTCTAAATTTATTTATTTGTGCTCCGTCCGGCTACCGATGTAATTGCAATTTGTCAATTACGGCCCTTTGATTTCTTCGCTGCTGTACTTTGAGACTGTTTATTGCGTGAGACGTTGGGGGGTAGGGGGGGGGGGGGGGGGAGATGTAATGGAATATTACACGGCGTGCAAAGGTGTACCTTTTTCAATGTATTTTATTATCATTGGGGCCGTGGGCTGCAAATTGGTGTCAATTATTTGAGTAACTTGGTTTAAAAAGCCTTTCGTTATCCACCACAATGCTGCGGTCCGGGACCTTCACTAAGCTTAAACAAGGTAAAAGAAATCTGAATAGGTTAATTGGGTACACCACGGTTATCTAAATTAGTGATTGAGTTTGCTTAATTGCTTAATTTTTGGATTCTTAAGGCCGTAAGGTTACTTACGCGGCTAAGGGAGATAATTTAATTTAAGCCTTACAAAATTAGATCTGTGACGTGTGAATAGGTGTACAAAGACCTGATAGAAATTACTTCGAATAGTTTGTAAACAGAAAGTTTGTACGAATACTTATCTAAGCGATTTCTTAATTCAATCATGCCAGACTTCTAAATAAGTAGCTGTTCTATTTTAATTAAGTACGTGACAATAATGAATGATCATAAAGCAGTTCCAAGGAAACTCGTGTTGTCGATTTTCAAAGAACCTTATGTTCCCACCAGTTTGAGGTAAAGCCTCGAATTTCCACGAAAAAGACACTCTGTTAAAAGTCCCTTTAGATTGGAACATCAAAGTCTATCGCGTCTTTGATCTCAAACAGGTCATCAATATTGGAAATTTTGAATATTTCGGCATTACAAGAATATATTGTTGCTTATGTAAAATGTTCTCCGCTTTTACGTAAGGATTTTAAACGACGTGAATTCTCTGTTAATAAATTACATTCCGCCTTTGAAGGTAGTGGCGACTAGGTTGTAGTTGTGTGCAATTTTGTATGCGTAGTGTTTTGCCAGTAGGTATTGACGTCTTCTATTCCTACGCTCTGACATCTGTCAGCATCATCAGACCGCCTTTAATCTGTAAATTGTAAAATGATTAAAAAACTTATATTAAAGATATGTATATCACAAGTAGGTCTGAATCTGAATACCTCTGCAGAGTTTCGTATTCTAATTAAGTATTGAAAATTGAAAATAATTATGAATGTATAAAATAGGTACACTGAAAACGCAGTACTGAAACACATGTAATTATTCGTTAGCTTAAATAATATTACTAATTAACCCAACATGTTAGAACATGTTAATATATAGTTAAACCACACAAAACGAAACTTCTCAGGGGTGTTTAGGCCTACTATCCTGACGGTTACATGAATTAGCGTTTCGTGACACCCTGCCTATACTTAAACTATTCATACGAAATTATACACAATACTAAAACTTGTAAATATCAAGAAACTTGAATGAAGCCGGATAAAAAATGAATGAATAATTCTATCATAACTCTTTGTTTGAAGCGTAAAATGTTAATGTTGCACATTGACAATGAATTCGTTTGGTTTAGTTGTGCGAGTGGTGCATTGTAAAGGCGCCGCTACACAAAGAGTTTGTCGCGGGAGTTAAAACACACGCGGCACCAGGGCTGCCAGTGCCGACCCAATGTGAAGTTGTTTGTAAAAAAACACTTGTGATACCAGTCGGTCATTGAATGTGACTGACTACACATCGAATACACACCACGTATCTATTGCTTATAATAGGATGGTTCTTGGGGGTTTATATCGTATCCTTAAATATTTTGCGTATTTTGTAGTGCCTATAACGTTAGTAAAAACTGGAGAGAAAAGAAACGTTAAGGCTTCAGCTTAGAGGTCGTGTTCGAAATAGGGATTACGTCTATCAGCAGCAGCTGTCTGTAGATGGCATGTTCTTGCGTTGAATTATTAGATGGGTCTCTTTCCTATGTCGTCTATAGCTCAGTTGGCAGATTTGACGGATCACAATGGTTAACAAATGAATTTTTGCGTTATCGGTATTTATTATTAAGAAAGTACGGTTGTAGTTTATTACGGAGTTAGTTTCGGGCAGCCGGCAGGTGGGGCAGCCCTGCCGGCTGGCGCGGCGGCGCACAAAGGCGCCACTTTGCCAACTCGTCTTTGACTTGCGCGAGCTTGCGACCCACATTAATAACCCGCAGCACCGACAGCGCCACACGTGCGCCACCTAGTGCTGCGCCCCAACACTCAATTATTCACCAAACCTGAAAGCAAACACAAAGTAAAGCAAATAACGACACTACACGAAGCAAGTACGTCCCCGACATCGAGCCGGCGTCAAACGAGATTTAATTTTTTACATAATTTAATTATTGCCAGTTTAATTAGCGCAGCTGCTCTCAGATTGTGAACGTTTCAAGTAAGATTTCACAAGAAAACGCTTTCAAAGCGAGCACCCCTAATAAGTACTGAAGAGTCCTCGCACGTGTTTATCAAAGACAGCCTTTCGTTACTCACCGTCTGAATGGCCTCAAAAGAAACTCGTGTAAAATGCTCCACAAAGTGCCGTATCAAAGGGAAAGGCGGGCGCAAATATCTGTTTCGTAAACTAGTAAAAACGAGCTCTCAAAGGTACAGCGTACTCGCGGCAAATTAGGCGGAGTTAAATACAAGCGCCGTTCTCACAAATGTATAACTTTGAAAGTGACTCTTCGCTCATCATTTATGTAAGTCGTCGTAATCCTCAAACGACTCCCTGGAGCTTCATTTTTGAGTATATTACCCGTTCGGCGCCGGCGAAGGCGCGTCCGAGCGGCCGCGCCGCCCGCGCCGCGCCTCGCGAGCACAGTCTCACATGTGTATCCATTTAATGCCCAATTCCCATATAATTTAACTTTGCGATCAAAGCGAAATTTTGCAAAGAGCTTCCCGGCGGCGGCGGCCGGGAGGCGGGTGCGAGCGGGACGCAGACACCGGAGTTCTCGAGATCAAATGCTGGGCCAAATTAGTCACTCTCCGTCTCTCTATCTCAAAGCCGATCCGTAGCAAAGTTTGCGCGAAGATGACATCAAAAGGAAACCACACACTGGGGAGGCGCCGCCCGACGCCCCCGGCCCCATTCTTAAATCCACCGTGTCTCTCGCTGTCTTATTGACACGCGACTGATAACTTACTCGTACTTGCTAGCCAACTCCGCCGACTCTGTTTCAGCGCGCCTCGCTTTGCCAGACTTATTTAGTTAATTAATACGGAATGTCCTATCAACTTCAGGCCGTCGCGTGCTTACACGACTATGCTCTGCGGAAACTTTCCTCCACTGGCATGTTTGTGCTGATATATTATTACACGTGCCCAAGTCCCACTCTAATTAAGGTACATATTGAAATAATAATAACAAAGTTGCTACAGAATAATCTAGTACACTTAAAAATTCTCAAAGTGAAAAGTACAGAGTCGTTGATGGAAATGTATAACAGCACTGAAGAGATGAAAGGCAACGGTTAGGTTTCCCAAAGTTCTGAAGCCTTAGAAACAAGCATAACTTCTACTAAACTTGAATTTCTTAACACAAAGGCGCACTTATTCTTATTTCTTGGCAATTTAGGTTTGTAAAGGTTTGTGTTGAAATGGGAACAACCATGAAGGTTTTGCATTTACATTTTTTAATAACAAGTTACGGAGCTTTGCTTAATTTAAGAAGCAACCAGTTTGTGAAGAAACTTACACTATAATAGTGAAATGGTATATTTTATCGATGACTTTGCTCGCACTTAATTACTTTCCTTTAAAACAATATAACTACTGTCAAGTCTGACTAACTGTCAAGGAGCTTTAAAATAGTTGACTACAACTCTATCATCAAAGGCATGAATAGGTATTCTTAGCAACTTGGTCGCTCCGATGTTTCTAATGATAGCGAGTTGGCTACTGTAGGTACTTTTAATTAGTTATCATTTATAACAATGTTAATGAATAATAAATATTTAACATCAAATGTGCCAGTAAATGTACTTTGGCAACTGAAACGAAAGGTTTCCTATCACCCGAATCTACATTTGTCTAGGATGACGTCACGAAATACGATTGGAATTTATTTACAAAAAAAATATGGAATTTTAAAGCCGACAACAAGCCTGGTACGGCTTTGTGGGCGAGTTTACGACGGCTGTTCCTGGAACCAAGGCCGCGATCCTGCGCCCGCGCCGCCTTCGACACACCACACAAATCTCAGCGCTACCCTCTTTTAAACAAGGTTAAAAATAAACGACGAGAGATTAGATCTTTGCCCGGTTCAAACTCCGCGTCCCTTTATGACGTCACACACCCCAATGTTTGGTTTCTTGCCCTCTTAATTGAAGTATGGTGTATGCTTATTTAGTTCTGATATTTGATCTACTTTGTCCGACTTCTTTTCGTGTGTGCTGTGGATGTTTGCGAAGTGATTACGACGTTTACTTTGTTCTAGCAGCAATGGAATTCTACCTTCATTGAGTGGGATTGGATTTGCGTTATTTTATGCCGTTTTATTCTGATTGATTATACTTTTCTGCATTTTGTGATGGGTTTGCGGAGCTGCCTGTTCTGATGGCTATTGAACAGCAAATTACTAGGCTAAAGTGGACTATGCTCAACCAATACCCGTTCTCCGTCTACTCTACGTTATAGTTATCTGATCAAGAGACGCACTTCGCTGTGAAATCTTTAATGATGGATGATGCAGCCTTCCGCGTCTGCGCTTTCGTTCCGCGGCGGCGCGATTAAGCTTCTATTTAATATTCCGCTGCCATCAATCCGTTTTTTTTCTGGTATACGAATGATATGACCGTAATTTCCTCGCTACTATTTTTATTACCATTTTAGTTGAATGCTCCTTTCATCCACTCGAGCTTTAACTGGTAGTGATCCCTTAAAGGGATACGTTTGCCTTTTGTTTCTGAAAATTGTGTCGCTATAGAAATGCCGCTGCAATAAACTTTTCGACGTATGCCAAATTCAACGTATATTTTGACTGCTTTCGAAAAATATATATTTACAAGCCATTTCTAAATATCTGACCTCAAAGTTTGTGTTGCTTAAGCTTAACCGTCGTTTAAGTTTTACACACAAGCTGCAATACCTACAAGTCTGCCATCCTTTTCCGCTACGTTGAATAAGAAAGGGATGTTATAGTTTCACAGTGTACCGTGTAGCTGGGCAAGGGTTAGCATCGGCTCCCATTGAGCAGGGACCGGTCGGAGGAATGCCGCGCGGCGTCGGCGGCTTTTTGCTTTGGCTGCGCGCGCGCTGTCCACGCGGCGGCTCGGCGCCAGCCCAGACCGATAAAACACGTTGCAAATATTTGATATCGCTCCGTAAGCTTAAAGCGAACTTTTTAAAACAAAGGCTGACCAACCCGTGTAATTTATGACATATAGTGTTGCATGGAATTTTGGAGTCTTGTGTCGTGGTTTAATGATTAATCTGATTAGGGGGTTCAAGTTCATTATTTTATTACATAAAAATCTTTTAAGTACCCTTGTGTCAACATACCTAAAATTTGCACATAAGTAAGTAAGTAAGTAAGTAAGTAAATGCTTTATTGTACAAATATAAAGAAACAGATACAATTCACAAAAAAAGAAAAAACATTAATATATAATAAACATACATACATAATGTTTTGATTCCGTTAAATTGGAATTACCTGGTTGTGTCTGTTTCCTGAAAGATGATGAAACCTATTCAGTAGTATTGAAATCTATTGTGGATGTATTGTGTGTTCACTAGACAAGTGTGCTCTATGCTAGCTATATCATCTTCCACTTAAAGGCGTGCTTATTGTTTTGGACTAAAAATACATACGCATAGGTATGTTGTTAAAATCATAAAATGCAACATAGTATATTGTGTGCAATATTGATTTGTTAATGTCAGCACTTTATCTAAATTTGTTACTCTTTCGGATTTGGGTAAAATTTGGAACGGAGATAGCTGATACCCCAGATTAACACATATGCTATTTTTTATCCCGGGAAATTGCATAGTTCCCGCGGGATAGCGAAAAACTAATTTTTTGCAGACGAAGTCGCGGGCAGCGGCTAGTTTAAAATAGTGTAACTATATGAGTAATTACTTTCCATTAGCTCCAAAACATATTCTGCGTGAAATCTGTACGGTCATTTGACTCTGTTCTGTGCTGAAGTCCTCTACACATCGCCATTGGCCACCGTTCGCAAATCCTTCAAAACGCTGCCCCATAATCCGTCCGTTGTTTATAAATATTATTCTTAGAATCCTCCAACCCGTTATTTATTGTGGAAATAAAAACGCGAGCAAGCAAGCTCGCGAAGGCTTCAAAGCGGGCGCCGTCGATGGCTCTGCAAACAGGATCATCGCGACGTCGCATTAGCTGATTGTCGCCGTCCAAATAATAGATGTACCTATAGTACATTAATATACAGCGTGGCCGCGTTGGCTAGTAAACTTGCATACATTAATTCATTATACGCTTGCTCGCTGTCAGTTAAGGCCTTATGGCCGAGCGTAGGTACAGTCAGGGCATAAATATTATGTGCGTTACCGAGACGTCAAAAACATCTACACACCGTTATGCCACGAATAATAAGGTTGGAGATATATTTGACGTGGTCGGCTGTGCCGATATTTATGCCATCGACTGTACAGCAGTGGCGTGGCGTCAAGTATATCAGAAGGCAAGCCGAAGGGAATTTAACTAGCCTTTTTCTCTAATTCTGAACAATTAAAGTGTCCAACTGCCTTAAAATAGGCAAGCCGGTGGGAATCGAGTTCTATGGACGCCACGCCACTGCTGTACAGTCATACTCCTAAGGTTAATCAATATCCATTTTTATCGTTTGACTATTGAATGGACTTTTAGAAAAACTAGTATTTTGCGAATGAAACTCTGAATTGTGAAACAGGATTAAATCGTTTGTTCGTTGCGTACGTTTGTGATTGCAATTGAACGCTTTATGTTTGAGTTCACCTCCTAAATCTACCTTGACAGGTTGCGTCTCAAAAATATCACATTTTAGCCCTTTGAAGATGCGTTGAAGTTAATATTTAAAACATCAAAACGTAGATACACCTATGTGAATGTATGCTGATATCTTATTTACTTATGTTTGTTTATTAATATGATAATTTAGCATAAGATCTCGATGTGCTGTTTTCCCGATTGTTAATTTTGTAGAGAGTCACATTTAAAATATAGCCACTTGTTGGAAAAGAAAGTATCGATTTTGTGTTAAGCTCACTTTAGTAATGTCAATATGTATAGGACTATAACAAGTTTAAACTAAGTTTTACTACCAAATTGAGATATTCATTTCGGCAATTTACTAATAAACACTAAAGATATAGCAAGGAGATTGCACAGTAGCGCCGTAAGGGCCGCACTCGGCAGATACTTGCGCATACGCTAGGCTAGGAGACGGCGAAGATGTTAGTTCGACTCCTAATTATAGCGGGCATTGCGAAAGGCAAATAATGTTAACGATATTCCACTAACGCGTCACCCGTTAACCTAGTCAGTCTAAATACCCTGCAAAGTTTCGGACCTTCTAATAACTGTTGATTCAGGCGTACTTTGCGAAGGTCCATCTTAAAATAAAGGGTCAACTTTACTTTTTTTGCTCCGCGATATAGTCAGGTCAAGTCATGCAAAATATCTAGCCGTTTGATATTTGTTATTCATGCAGTAATTGTTGAAATAATCAATAGCATTAGCAACAGATGAACCCGCAATCAAAACCACTACCGCAATGAAAAATACTCTGGACACGTGTTTCACTTGTCTCCATCTCCAGGCATTCTCAGTTCTCAGCGGATGTTGACATTCGGACGTCGAAGCGGCTGACCAGGAGGGTTACCATGAGGTCTTAATGCGATTCAATTCCGATTCAGTTTAGGTCCGCTCGCTGTCTGATCCATACTAAAAATGACAGCTAAAAACTGTAGGCTTATTATTTAACGCGCTCGCAATAGCCATCGTGTTCATTTTGATAGTTCTTGTATGAATGTGACAGCTATTCCGATGCCAATTGTCAGCCTATACATGGACTGTCAAAATGAACACGATGGCGGTGGCGATCGCGAGCGAGTTAGACAATAAGCCTACTGAACTGAGTCTGAATAGAATCGCGTTAAGACGTCACGGTAAGGCCCCTGACCTGAGTGCATGACTTGACTTCACTATATCGCGGAGTAGCAAAGTAAAGTTATCCATTTATTTCATTGGCCATCTTGCTAACGAGTGTTAAATTTGTTTTTAGTTATTATTAGAGTATGAAACTTTGCAGAGGTTGTCAGAAACTGAATAACCTGGCGAGTTTTTGATATTCGGTAGATTTATCATTTTTTGTTTTAATTTGAGGTTGAATTTCGAAACTATCCAATATTGGATGCTGATGGCGACTTTCTTCGCACAGAATTAAAAATCAGGGATAATAATTTAAATGGTGAAGGAATTTTTCAAATCGCTCCAGTAGTTCCGGAGCCTATTCAATGCAAACAAACAGTCAAATCTTTCCTTTTTATGATATCAGTGTAGAAGAACGCGCTTACGGTTTTCCTCTAGTTGCGTTTTGCGTTAATCATTTTGAGATCTTTGTAGCCTAAAGTAGTAATTAAACGTTTGAATTTGAATTTAAGTCTTCTCAGTGTAATTTTTAAAGCAGCAATAAAAATGATTTAAATTTCTTTTGTTGCAGGATGATATCCTCCTCGTATTCGGCGCCATTTAGCTAAGATTAAGGTAAGTGAAATTACCGGGTAATTTGTTTTGTTTAATGTTTTACAGTGATCCTCTTAGTGGGAACAATAGAAGGCGCGAGTCTTTGAAGATTACACGGTCCGTTGTAGAGTTAATGCCAAGTTAAAAGTTACCGTCTTTAGAGAGTTGTTTATCTTTTTTATGCGGACGTCAGTGGGGAGTTTTGTCATCAGTTATACTTTTTAATTTTCTTATGATAATATCTGCAACGATTTAATAATTAATTGAGACGAAAAGGTGGTCGTTTTATAATTTATCTCAAATTCAATTTCTAAATGTCTATGAAAATTAGAACACATAGAAAAATCCGAAAAGTAAAGCTATGGCCGGGAATCGAACCCGGATCCTCGTCATTCCGTGACGCGTGCTGTACCCCTACACCACCCATAGCAGGTGGGTAGTCTCCGAATTTTTCTACCTGTTACTAACTGTCACGTGACCTTTGTTACTATGCGAATTTTTTGTCGCTAAGCGTCATCTGTTTGAATGATGTGTCTGTACGACACAATTACAAACTCCCGTGGAACATCTACTGCTCACCAGGGACGAGAGAAGGCGCTGTTTTTCAAATGATAGGCACTATCAAATGAATCAAGAAATTTTTATTTCTTGATTTTTATGTTTACTTTTACGGTTTTGCCGTTAGAAATTCAATTTCTAAATGTCTATGAAAATTAGAACACATAGAAAAATCCGAAAAGTAAAGCTATGGCCGGGAATCGAACCCGGATCCTCGTCATTCCGTGACGCGTGCTGTACCCCTACACCACCCATAGCAGGTGGGTAGTCTCCGAATTTTTCTACCTGTTACTAACTGTCACGTGACCTTTGTTACTATGCGAATTTTTTGTCGCTAAGCGTCATCTGTTTGAATGATGTGTCTGTACGACACAATTACAAACTCCCGTGGAACATCTACTGCTCACCAGGGACGAGAGAAGGCGCTGTTTTTCAAATGATAGGCACTATCAAATGAATCAAGAAATTTTTATTTCTTGATTTTTATGTTTACTTTTACGGTTTTGCCGTTAGAAATTCAATTTCTAAATGTCTATGAAAATTAGAACACATAGAAAAATCCGAAAAGTAAAGCTATGGCCGGGAATCGAACCCGGATCCTCGTCATTCCGTGACGCGTGCTGTACCTGTCGCCCTGTCAACCTGGCAGCCCAACTGTGCAACCCAATGTGCGAACACGCACGGGGCAGCTCTACTATATCTATATCATTTCGTTGACTGGATCGCCAGTTCCAGAAGGATTCCAGTGTGACGGATCCTTTACAACGAAGAAAGAAATAATAAATGAAAAAATGGCAACAAGACCCACGACATTTAGAAATCAGCAGAACGAACGTTGTTAACGGCAGAAAATTACCAATTAAATTCGTCCTTTTTCCGGTCGCGTCAGCGATATGTGCCGCGGGCTCTTTATTGCGTCACGGTTATAATAAGTATAATAACGATTCATTTCGCTTTGTCCGTTCTGTTTTTCGCTTTCTTGGTAAAGCTGATGTGATACTTTTGGTGCAGTGGGCGGTTATTAAATATAGTTGGTTGGAAACTATGATGCAGAAATTAGATTTTATGTTCATGATTGTTAAGATATATTAAACCAGAGGGCCCCTTGTCCAGCTGTGGGACTCCCGTAGATTAACAAACAAAGTTTTAATACATGTTAGATCTGTACTGTAGTGTGGATGGACCGACTGACAACCGTTCTTCCTACTTTACTTCATATTACTTCGTAGTTCACCTCATTAGCAGCATACGAAAGCAACGAAGTAGTTCGGTAACTTAATAAATTGCAAAATAGCTTATAATATTCTACTCAATTCTGCCGCGGCGCACTCGAACTGCCATACGTACAACTATATCTATGTTAATTACAGTTCTCAGTACACGGATTGCTACAAAAATAACGCGGCTACCATTACATGCATCTGAATTTCGATCCCATTACTCGTGAGCGTTTACATCCAAAAGTGGCGTGCAGCGTCGCATGAAAAAGGGAAAATTTTATATTAAACCAGCTGCATTCACGTGAGGAGGCTCTAGACGGCAAATTAAGTGACATTAGAGGTATAATGCTGGGGACGTGAAAGCGGAGGGCTGTTGTAACGCACCGGTAGGCGCTGTAGTGTTCGCCGCGGCCGCCGCCGCTCGCGGCTTTTATAGTGCGCGGCTAAAGCGAGCTGTATTATAAAACAATGAAAAGAACACAAAACGTATTATTACTAAGTATTGATCTAGAATTACCCTGGTTAAAAATAAGAAGCTAGCTGAGGTGTTTTCGACCAAGAAAAATAATAGTTCTAAATGGATCTATGATTACACCTAGGTACTTGAGAAACTTTTCTCATTCTTAAATACTATTAGGACGCATTAGCTTATTTTCCCCTAACCTTGTTTCGCTTGTGTAGTAATTTCAATACTAATGGTGCGTCAAAAGCGTAGTTGTAAATAAATTTCGATTCGTTCTTTTTAAATTATAATGTTAAATGTAAAACGTAGCAGATAATACCTGCGTAAATGGTTCGTCCGATGCCATTCCCCCACTTACCGTCAGACAGCTGCGATTCTTATTCAAAGAATTCCTCCTTATCTAATTCTGTTCCCATTTCTTTCCAATTACGTTACTAAATCGTTTCCTAGATTTTTATTGACAGTTCAATAGGATTGCGCCGTCCTCGTTGTGAAAGAAATTACAAGCCGTAAACAGTGTTTAATACATCAAACTATAATACTTAATTATACTAGTTATTTATACATTAACTCTTGTTAGGCTTCTGTTAATATTCGTTTGTCTTTATTTGCTTATAATCACTCGAGATTAGCGCCTTTGCTAGACACTAGACAGCTAGACACAGACAAAACATAAGTTCCTTTTTTACATATAACAGGTTTGTAACTTTTATGAGTAAGGTGTTTTAATATTTAACATGGATTATTTTTGCTCTACAGAATACTTTGCTTGTTTCAAGCATGAATAAAAAACCAAAAAAACTTGCCAGATTCTAAAAGACAAATTAAAAAAGCGTACCTAGTAAAAGTTTCGCTCTCGGTTTTTCGTTTGTCAGACAACGACATTATAGAGAACCGAATAAAATAATCTACAGAAAGCTTTATTTGGAACACTCCTTTGACTTTGGCTAAGTTAATTTTAATTAGGCGTAAAAACTCGTGTTATGAAAACAAAGGCTTGCAAAGAACTGTAGAAAATAGATTTATATAGAATCCTGCTATCATCAGAGAGCTAGTTAATATCAGAAAGAAGGGGCACTACACAATCATACGGCCACAATGGCCTCGGCAACGTCTTCTACTTTGTAATAATGTAGGAGATTAAGGCATTGTGTCTTACTGCAGTGGACGCGAAATCTCTATGCCGGAATATTGCCTCTTCAGTTATCTTATTAAAGTGATATGAGGGGATTTGGCTCTGACGTGAAAGGCTTTAACGAGCTCGCTTCAGGTTTCAATTTTTCAAATTTGTTTTGTAGCAAGTGAGCAACTTGCCTGTGACGAATTTTCGGGAAAGAGGCTAGTTGAAATGACGAATTAGTTCCCTCATTCATATACGCTGGTTAAGTTTATGTTAATTTTATCGTCGTTTGTATTATAGCTAGAGTCATACATTATCTCGGACTTAACAGGTTACCCTGTCAGTTCTGTAACTACCTACTTAATTTCGGGCGTTAAATGTTGTTGCTAAATTTTCACTGGACAGGACGCGACTTTTTTCCGACAAACTTAGATCAACTATAGTAAATCAATGCTGCGAATATCAACCGGTATCTTACTTAATATTGGTTTTTACATAAAATGTAAGGAAAAGCTATGACGTAAACATAGGGTCGCTATCGCTACATGCTTTAATTTAGTCTCGGAACGCAGAATGACAAATCCCATTTGCAGCAGAGCCCTCCCAGCAGGAGCAATAAGTAATCATATTGCGATATGGAAATATGCGAGTGCATATTTCTTTTGAAACTAGCGACATTTCATTCTTTATATTAGTTACAATATTGACTATACTAGGATATTCACAAAATAGAGCTCGGTAATTACTGGAATTGAAAAATTTGTCAAAGACTTTCTAGCTTCTAATAAAAAAAAAATCATAGTGGATGCGTTTATTTTCAATTTCCCCGAAGATTTCAATACAACACTTATGTATTTCTATATATTTTGAGCTGATAAAGATAATCTTCTGTATAGAGGAACCATATTAAGTATGATCCACTTTGAAAACCTTGGGAAAAAAGTCAAAATTAATGTGCTAGGCTCTGCGGTAAGCTGCAGAAAAATAAGATAATTAAACACAGACGACCAAGAATTTATGCTTACTAGTCAGTGTAAGTTAATAACCCCGCTGTGGTTCGTACGGTTGTGGAACCGCGTACATATTCCCCGCATTTGTGATAAAAAAAAATGCTGTCAAATAACGCGTTATCAATTGGAAACTGTCAGCAAGTTCAACAACATCTGTCCTGCCCTGCACAATGCTCGTAAATGTAAATTCCCCTGGCGATGACTGATTGTCATGAACGTCGGTCGCAGGCCGAGGCCTGTCGGCTCGCTCCGGGCGGCTGCGAGGGGTTGGGCACTATTGCGCTGAACAATTAAGAGTATTCAAAATCGCAGATATTCAACATATTTTTTTTATCAGATCGAAACACATGTTTGCACACGCCTAGACGTCTGATTTTTAGCGCTAATGGTCGTGAATGAGAGACTTGAGTATACTGGGTATTCAGGATCTCTTAATCTTCTTAAACTTAAGAGCTATAGGCTCTTGTCGGTGGAGCAATTTCCATGTGGGTCCTTTCCAGGGCCTTCCTCTCTTCCGCTTCTCTTCTACCTTTCCTTCAATTATGATCTTAATGCATTCGTCGTTCAATTTCGTTCAATATTTGGAGCAATTTATGAAGATGCACAATAATGAAACGATGGTATCTTAATATGGATTCTAAATATTTCAGCAGGCAGTTGGGTTAGTTTGAGTAGCCCTATAGATGTTTTTAGGATTTTTGAATCATAGTTGATAAATGTTTTCATACACTAATCGATGTTCAAAGTGAACCGCGTCATGGGGGGAACTAAATTTTGGATCAAAAATTTTAATGAAAAATATTTGTAGGGGTTTTCAGTCATTTAAACTAATCCAATCACCGTCTGAAACATTCTGGAAAATTTTGTTATCGCTCTTGGTTTTCCGTGCTTCCAGTTTAGTACCGGTTATTAATATAATTTGGTATTTAAGTTATGGATTGGTAGCATGCCGAATATCGCGCGGCAATAGAGCGCGTTTGCAGATTGAAAATGTATTTGGCCTCACGTTATACCATCGCTAACAAGAAGACTAGTAGAATAGACACAGCTATAGCCATGTAGTATAGTAAGGTAGGCAGAGCAAATTAGCCCGTGCCCGCTCGCAGTGGGCCCGGGGGCGGCCGCGATCACGAGGCGCGGCCCGTGCGCGGTTTGTTTACCAACACCTGACTTCTTGGACCGGCCCGCGCCCTTGCGCAACCATCTCGCCCGGGCTAAACGCGGAAAAACGTGGAGGAACCCTTATAAAAGAGAAATTGCACGCTAAAACGTGACGAATTGTTTACGTTATTAACAGGATCGGACATATGTTCGTGGTTACTCGTGAATATGACTCGAAAGATTACTTAAACGATTTCGTAGTGACAATTTATCATACCTATTTCAATGGGATAATGAAAGAAAAAAGTTTTCTTGCTAAACCTTAGATTTTCTTAAAAGAATATTTTTTTTTTTTTTACTTTGAGTTTCCTATGCTGACATTCATGCTGGTAAAATGAGTGTGTGCTTCTGTGGTGAGTCTAATCAGACGGATAATATATTTAAAAAAAAAGTGCTATCCTGGTCTAGGTGCTCAGAAATAATTATTAAACAATAATTGTCAATTGCTGAATTTGATTGTAAGTGTTCAGATATTTTTGAGCAAACACACGGCTCCGTTGTTTCTGATAGCGACTGTAAAAGAACAACTTTAAGGTGAACGCTCAAACAGTTTTATGTCGTACAAATTGTCAACATGCTCCGATATCCGTACCCCAATAGAATACGATCTTTAGGACGTAAGGGTTAGCTAATTTAAGTCGTTTAAAAGCTTTTAACTCCTACGCATCGTAGCGAACTAAAACAATTCCAGCAAAACGGATATAGCGGTTGCTGTTAAGTGATTAGATTGCGCAAGTTAGTTCAGTAACCGACATGAAAACCGGGGTAACTTTTAACCGAGAGCGATCCTGCTTGGCACTCTGTGGACTAGTGATTGTTTAACTTGTTTTGCTTATACCTTGATATGTAAATACGTCGGTAATACTATCTGAAAGTGAGGATTTCGATTCGATTACAATAAACGTGTAGGCACGATCTAAAAAGTGTAGGTACGAAAACTAAAAAGTAACTCGATTATTTGTGAACGTCTTGTGAATGTGAGTTATTGCACTTATTGCATCTCCAAAATTACTAAACGGACTTTTTTAACGGATGCAGGTTCTGCTTTTGGCATAACAAACAAACATTTAATAATTCAAAGCATTTCGTTCCACTCAATCGCTTTTCGATCATCCGCAACCCTTTCGCGTGCAGCAGACATGGCGGCTCGCATGAACGATTACTACACTTTACTAATTCATCTAGGGTACGTTTCAGAGGCTTGTTTTATTTTGATTATGTAAATAATTTCATTGCTTGATTGTGAAAGTTTGAAGATATAATCGTAGGTCCAAGTGAATGTACCTAATTATTGTTTTTTTTTTTAACAAGTGCGTATTCAATATTCATTGTGATAGTGATACCGCACATATCAATGTACGGATGTACTACACCACTGTCATCAGGCTCTGTGTACAATTTTATTCCGTCTCGCCTTGAAACTGATCCTACCAATAATTATAATGTTAAATTTAGCAGTTTTTCATCTCGTTATATTATTTATTACTCTTTAAAATTTCATCAGTCAATTACGACTTAATAGCGTATTCAATGTCTCATTTGTCTCTCGACTCTCAGCAATTCATTCTAAATGATCCCCTATTTGCTATTGTTTTTCCTAAACGCCAAAAATAATTGGCGTCGCGGCAACAGGACCGTAAATTGAGTGTCGCATAATCCGCGGCCGTCCGCGTATTACACAAATTGACAGATCTTTTATTCATCAGACCAATCATCCTCCGCAAGTGCTCTCAGGAGGCGTCGGCCCACCCAAATTGTTATATCTGCTGTATTGCCCATTCATCCTCTCATTCCAACCGTTGTCTCCCGAGCGGGATGGATAACGGATTGCCTTTGTTTAAGCTCCCATTTTAAATTCCATGAACATTATGGAAACGGTTCAAACGGTAAACTTTCTCATTGTAATGAATTTGCTTTTAATGAGAAATAAGTTTTATATAAATATGCAAGTAGCTTGAGATTGTGTGAAGGCGGAAAGTTATTGTATGAAACTGTATTGGTTGCAATTGTTCTAATAATTAATACGTGCGTTGTAATTGCTTGCATTACTTTCTCTGACAGTACAAAATTTGATTCGCACCATCTTATTCAGTTTGTATGTACTGCCGAAATGAATATTGACAGAGTAGATAAAACTAAAAAAGCATTTTCTATTACCCTGCACTTGTCCGCAGCCGAAGTGCAGGCCACCGCAGCCCGGATCGGTTTGCGGCGCAGACCCATCGAACATGTCGCTTGTCGACCAGGGGTTTACTAAAACAATATGAATTTTTACCACAACCAGGCAGTTTGGCTGATGGATTGACAGTTTGCGGTTTAAGTATTAACTGGTAGGACATGAACTACTGCAAAGAGAGAAACGCTGTCTGATTATTTGGGATACTGTAAACCCGGCCCGTCATGGGCATGTTATTGATAGACTTTTATACGTAAACCTTTCCTGTGAAACACGCATCGTGATCAGTATGTAATTATTGAAATGCAAATCGTGTAAATAGTAAAACTACAATACTTTTAAAAGATTGGCCTCCTGAAGGAAAATTTATGACGTCGTATCATATAATGCGCCTGAGGATCTTTAAACTTAAAGGCACTTAATTTTAGTCTAGGTTGAGAGACACTTAACGACTTAAAACTTAACGAGATTCATTATCAGAAGTACAGGATCTTAAAATGAAAATTCTAAAATGCATCAAGTGAGACAGTCGCATTTTCAAGTCATTCGTTTCGAGTCATTGTATGCAAAACGTCGCGTGCAGACGACGTTATTGTTCGCCAAGATTACGGACTTTTCCATTATTCACGGAGCCGAGGGCTACGGATCCCATTCCACGGGTGATTGCAGCAGCCTCACCTGGAGACGTCACCGACAGACTGCCGGGTTAATCAGGCAGGTAATCCAGAAAAACAATGCCAGCTCCCCGAATGCGAGATTGAAATGTCGTAGCTAGTGCCCGGGGGTTTGTTTAGGTTCCGAGTTTGCCATTGAGGGAAAAAGGTAGGATACTGAGTAATTGAAGCACGTTACTAATAAAAGCGTGTCTATTCTATTGTATAAAAGCTTAAAGTAATTTTGTGGAAGTCAGGATCGCAAATATTCCGCTTCACGTAGCTAACTTTATTCAATTCCCTGGTGACAATTTAGGCGTCTTCCTTATTGCATAAGAAATTGCGCACGAATGATTTTCTATCGAATAGAATTCAGCTACTGTACCTGCGGCTGCTACACGTGACTTTTCCACTCTTGTTCAGCATTATTCGATTTTAAGTCGTATCCAGAGGTGTTTGGTGCAGTTTTCACGTCGGTAGATTCATGGGTGTATCCATGTGGAGTCGAAACGAGTGTGGCACGTGCGATGGTCAATTTCCTCACACTCCCCGAAGGTACGTGGGGCAAATTGTGAAGGGTCCCGTCGGGTTGGGTGACAATTGGAGACACATGAATGAATCTGATTGGACGCTTTGACTTGTAAAACTGCTGTTCAGACTTCCGTTTCAATTAAGTGGAGACGTACTAAGGAAACGTTGACTGCCTCGATTGGTGCATAAATATTTCCACATCTTGAATTATTGTGCAAATTTTCTTGAGTTTTTTTTTAGTGACACAGAACGAAGATGAATCGAAGCATAACATAGTTATATTGTTACACCGTACTTTAGATCGAACCCATAGCAGTACCGAATGTGTTCCGCTTCTGTAAACAAGTATTATGGATCTTGTCTCGAACCGGTACGGGAATATTTTGTAAAATTGTCCAACGAGAAATGTATTCAGATATGGAATTCCCGGCGACGCTCGCGGTCAAGATGCGTACGGCTGAGGCAAAAATTCTCCGCTCTGTCGGCCGCCAGACTTGAGGGCGGGCAGACCACGCTCCGCCGGCCGCCTGCCCGATACATAATTCCAAATTTACCACACAATATTGAATTCAGTACTATATTTTTAAACAATCATTTAAAAATATATGTCTGTGATACTGATCGTGACCAAATACCCGAAAAATGTTAAACAAAAGTCACAGTAGGCTTAAGCTTCTGAGATTAAAATAAACCGAGCATAAGTAGAGCTTAAAGCAATCTTCGTGGACTAATATTTAATTAGCCATGTTCAAGCCGAGTGATAGTATATTCACAAGGGCACTAAAGCATTCAAGGAACACTCCATTAACACAGTTATAGTGCTAGCTAACGAAGTAAATTACCTTTATATGCATGTGCCGTACGCAAAATAGTAGGCTCATTATAACTCGGCGATACACCACCTATGTATCGTAACGACGTTACCGTGAGGTGATTTAGTTTGCTCCGCCTTTGTAACGGAACAATAGAAATTATTATCGATGGTGGCACACGCACACCCGTAGATTAAGGTACCAGTTAGTTATGCATCCGATTAAATCGGCTTTATAGGGACGATGCTATTAAAATCTTAACCGTAGAATGAACATATGAAAATAAACATATAAAGCATAAAGATACCAAAGCTACAGTCGCAATAATAAATGTTTTAATGTGACCTCTGTTTACTATTTAATTAAATTAGTGAAATCCTCCGAATCACGCAGACTAGCCGAGACAAGACAAGAGGCAACCTAAGAATACGATAAGAACCGTGTACCTATTCCTTTGAACTGCATAACAGTGTGAAAGTTTAGGACGTGAAACAAATATCAATAAATTTATTACTTAGTCAAACACCTTTACCTTTCACTCGACGCAGATTTAATATTCCCGTGTCCAGGAACATTGGGAGAGGTAGCAGCGTTCTGTCAACGCTTTGGTCAAATAAATTACCTTCCTTCCCTTTGCGAATTTCATTCTTTTGATCACTGGGAAATCAATTTCATCGCCTCCCCCACAAGTTACGGACCCGGTGGAATCCTGTTAAAACTTGTGAAATGAACATAACATTTCGCAATTACACATTCGCGCTCGTATTTGGCATTTTGTTTTTGTTGAATGCCTTATTTGACGCTCAAAGGGTATTGCAGCTATTCGTCTGCCTTGTTCTGATTGTCCCAGTGTGTGCGGCATAAGCGATACTGCTGCACGATACGATTTCCCAAGTGAGATATTTGGTGTAAGGTTGGTAGTGGTATAGACATTACAGATGAGAATCGTTGGTCCTTCGTCATCTGTATTAACTCGACCATTTTCGGTATTCGATAACCAGGGTCAGTGAACCAACTGTTGCAGTTATTATAACAATTTTATTCTTAAGTTTCTTCTTCAGTTTTTCGATCCATCTCGGACGTAACCTGTTTACCGTTCATTATTTAGATACATCTGTCTTTACAATTAAATCAAATTCATAAAACACTTTTATGAATTATCGATTACGCTCTTTATCGAGTTCTTTTAATTTTCAGAGCTTGATGTGATCTGGTTATTTAGCATTAGTTGGTGTTGACGATTCAAAAACCGATTTCATCATAACCCGCAGAGTACTTTTACCTTATGTTGAACTGAAATATGATATTGTTAAAAATGATTTGCTTGATTTGGAATGAACAATCTTACATTGAAAGTTGAATATAAGCTTGTAACAGCAATGTCGGTTTGCATGGCAACTCGGGTAACGCATTTTGTGTAAGATATAGATCCTGATAGATAAACATGGGCTATGTTAGTGGCGCTAATTCGTCAAAGGGTGCGTCCCTTTGTGCCAGCTTATGGTAATCAACGCACTCTAGCTGGCTAGTGGGGATTTGATACGTACGCAGGTTGAATTTAATGATCAGATTTAACTAGCCATGCATGGCTTTAGCGCGGGATCTAGGGATATCATTGTTTAAGTAGATTTAATCTTTTCTGTTTATATAATTCACAAGTGTTTAAATGAGATTCTGGTACTTCATTTAAAATTTATTTTGATTTGGCTTGCTACGTTGAAGAAATAACTCAATATCCTCGTGGGAATTTTGCAAAATTCATCCTTATTCCTTGTCGAGTACAAAAAGGACATGCAAAATTTCAGCTTTCTCTATCCAAGGGCTGATGGATGTTGGTGACTCAAGTCAATAAGGCGAGGCTTTTCTATTTATATGCATTGTAATAAGATTAATTAAACTACTATTGGTATTGGTTCGTTCGATATTAGTCGATAACTAGTTAGTAGGTAACAATTTTATGAATGAGGGAGTCATTACTTCTCTAATTTATTTATGATGGTCATGCCCATGTTTTACGGACCAACGAAAGTAGTTGTTAACTAGACCGTAGTTACTAAAACTACAACCTACACTAATTGGCAACTTCAAAGCCTCTTAGTACCCAATAGGTATTTTAGCATCCAGCGCAGGCTTCGAATAAGGCACGTTCCTATTATTTGCAGTCAGAAAGTACACTGGACCAATGCAATCTAATCAACCTTATGACCTGTACCTTACGCTGTATAACATGAAGCTCTAGATATAAAATATTTTTGTTGCTACGCCCTTGCAGGGTGTCACATCTGTACTACTTTATGAGTATGACTTCCACCTTTATACTGTAATGTGACTTGCAATAAACGATTCTATTCTATTCTATTCTATTCTATACGCCTCCAGCCAGCGACTTCGCAATTTGTTTACGTACAAACACGATCAGTGACGATCCATTGTCAAGTTTGTACGACCGTCTCCGATCTCCAGCGGCGGATCGTCCGAGGCTTAGGTGGCGCACGCGGCATCGCGACTCAAAGGGCGCCGACAAAGAGACGCCGCGGTGCGGGCGGCATTAGCGGCCCGTTTGATGTACCCCCACCCTCCGCTAGGGTTGCGAGACGACGTGTCTAGGACTAGGACACTCCAAATGCCCTAGCTTTTTGTGCTGTAGTTCGCAAACCTTTGACTTTGTGACCATTTCTCTCACACCTTTAATATGGATGTAGAGTTACTTGAATGTAGTCCTGTGTTTTCAAGATATATTCGAGATATTCGCGATGCTGTAACGTTGTTTAGGTGTCTTTCTACTGCTAATAGCATTTGTAAAAAATGGAGAAGGTACAGCTTCTATTCTTCACTTGATCGTTTGTATAGACATTTTTATGACAATTCCTACATCATAAGAAAAAACAATAAATTTGAGTCATATGGTAGCTAAGTGAAAATAAATAGTCATTAATTTATGAAGTCGTACAGCTGATATTGAACCTTAAGGTGCAAAGGTAAAGGCATAACTTTGTCGTATACTTATATATTTGGCAGTTGAAGAGTGTCTGAGGTGTCGTTGGTATTCCATTGGATTAATTGAGTTGTGGTCCCTAGGCAACCCTAGCGGCCGGTGCCCCCACGTCTCTGGCTCAAAGTGAGTGTGTTACTCTTTAACCTGCGCGATTCGCGACCGGCTAAACTTACCACTCCGCTAAATAAAGTTAAAAGGCTCTTAGAGCTTTGTCTCGGCGCGCCTTTGATGTACAGAGAACATCCCCCACGCTCGCAAACAGTTTACCGCAAGCTGAAACTATTGCCTTTAATGCCTTTTCCGATTGGGTATATCCCAGCGATTGATTAGTATGTTATGTAGTGCTAAAGGAATTTCTCAGGAAGCGGTCCGATCAAAGTGGTCGTCCCCCTTTGATGACGGATCACTAATACTGAACAACCCTTACCGTTTTGATCTCTAGTTACTATTAGTTACGCTTTTCATACACGATTAGGGTTGCCAACATTTTTTCAGCGAAACAGTATTTTTCAAAATAAGCTATAAAAGAATATAGTACTTTTAAAAAATATAGTATTTTAAGGAAAATTTTAAAAATAGACAAATATATATTCGTTACTTATTATTTATTTTTGTAAAAAATATCTTTTTTGCATTTCTTGCATTTTTTTAACAATGTTTTGTCTGAAATAAAAGTGTCATATTATGCTTTATTATATCCAATTTTTAGATTAATGTAAATCAAAAGCTCCTTTTTTATTAATGAGATACTACTTCTGTCTCTCTTGTCGCCATTTCGAATTCATAACTGAAAAAAATCCTTTCTGTAAATGCGGAAGTGGCGGGAATAGAGAGCAAAGAATGAAATTACTTTAAATAAATTGGGGAAGTTATTTTCAGTATTGTTTAAAATATGCGTTCGAAGTCCTGGATTCGGCTACACGAACACGCCTTACTCAAAATTTAATGTAAAGGCGCGTCAATTGTTTTTTAAATAAATATTTGTTTGTCAGATTTTGTTCGGTGTTGAAAATATAGTATTTTTGCGTACTATATATTTCTTCAACAGTATACGAGTATAGTACGCAGACCCGAAATATAGTACAATACTATATATTATAGTACGGCTGGCAACCCTATACACAATGTTTGGAAACGGAAATCTCTTTCGCTTTGTATTTTTTATACTTTTTCGCTGCCTCCGTGAAGAAAGGTCATTTCGTTAGAGGAATCGGCCCTCTGTCTTCCGAAAATCAGAAATGTCCGAAAATGGTAATTTGTGTAAAACATGAAAGTTGATTGTAAGCCTCTTATAAAATAAAAATAAAATACTTTAAGATCGTTTCTAGTATGGACGGAGACAATTTTGGCCGAATTAAATAATAATAGGTTGGTAGGTAAGTTATAACTTATCAAAGAGCACTCTGGTCTGGTTCACAAGCTGTCAAACCGCAGAACCGACCCTGAAGTCACGGCGCTTCAGCAGTTATATGATAATTTGCATGATAAAAGAAAATATTTCACCTTAGCGTGTTGTTAGTGTGCAAAATTATTACGCTTTTTGCGGCACGAGTAATCAGTTCTAGAATGAAAGGATTACCGTCGCTTTGATGTCGTATTCGCAGACGTAGAACCAATCATCCATTTTCCTTACAACTTCAATTCGCGGTGCTTCAAATAAAAAATCGCTAATTCGCTGATAACGTCGATAGTGTTATGACGTATCATCATCATAATTATGGTAATCTAGTATCCAAAATTTGTAGGTAACTACCAACTCTAAGACATTGGTGTGCTTGGTGTCTCATGAAGATAGGTGAATCCGTGAATGGCAGAAGTGGATGTCTTAGTTTCCGTGTTGTGTTACTCTGTCAGCTCAAAAAAAAAACTTATTCGAATTTTTTTATCACCAATAAAGGTATATGGTTAGTGCTCTTTGATTCCTTGTTTCTGTTTCCGCGTGTAATCCCATATTCGGCGCGCGGATACACCCAATCATTCATCCCTGACCGTGCGTGGCTCGTTAATTGTCGAATCTGTCTCGTAGTCGTAGGTACGCACCACACGCCGTGTTCGAATTCCAAATGGGAAAATTCAATTAGTGTAATAACAGCGCGCAGTTCCATTATACCAATCAAAGGAAAACCGGAAAGTTTGCGCACATCAAAGAGTCGCTTAGTGTGCGCACGGGCTAATGACTGTTTGGTGGCCTGTTACACTCGCGCGGTGGACGCATTGCCAAGGTAGGCCAAGTTATTCCAATTAGTTACCCGTGAGTGTGGAGTTAGGTGGCCGATACAGTCGCGCGTTAGATGGATCGCGAAGGTGGGAACGGCAAAGTTATGCCAATTAGTTACCCGTGAGTGTGGCGTTAGGTGGCCGCTACAGTCGCGCGTTAGATGGATCGCGAAGGTGGGAACGGCAAAGTTATGCCAATTAGTTACCCGTGAGTGTGGAGTTAGGTGGCCGCTACAGTTGCGCGTTACATGGATCGCGAAGGTGGGAACGGCAAGTTATTCCATTTAGTTACCCGTGAGTGTGGAGTTAGGTGGCCGCTACAGTTGCGCGTTAGATGGATCGCGAAGGTGAGAACGGCCAAGTTATTCCAATTAGTTATCCGTGAGTGTGGAGTTAGGTGGCCGCTACAGTCGCGCGTTAGATGGATCGCGAAGGTGAGAACGGCCAAGTTATTCCAATTAGTTACCCGTGAGTGTGGAGTTAGGTGGCCGCTACAGTCGCGCGTTAGATGGATCGCGAAGGTGGGCCAAGTTATTTCAATTAGTTACCCGTGAGTGTGGAGTTAGGTGGCCGCTACTCCTGTCTGTTACACGTGAGTGTGGCGTTAGAGACCCATTAGGAATGCCTTATCAGTGGTGGCATCCGATTCTGAGATTGATAGGCCTTTCTTTGATATGTTGCGTGCAAATTTGCCATAAAATCTACAGCTACTACATTATGAATTATGACTCACTGAACTTTAACTCGCTTATTCATAAACGGGTGTGAACTAAACAACGGGTTTATCTTTATCCGTCACCTGACATTTTAAAGTCAAAGAGACAATAAAAACAATGTCAAATCAAATCAAGTCAAATCCACAGCGTGTAGGTAAATTAGTTCGTTAGCTGCGTACCATATGAGACTACCGAAAAAACAAGTGTCATAAATCCCGAATCAATAAAACAATAAAATGTGATGAACAGGTTTATCGGGGTCACTTTAATTAACACTCGGTACAATTTTATAGCTGGATAGGTTTGTTCATTTCTATTTTATTGATGTGACGTGTTAATATCGTCGCGTAGGCGACTTTATTTATCTGATTCGTGTTTATTATAGGTAAGAGTCAGAATGGCGGATGTACCTTCCTAAATATATAAAATGATTATACTAAAAAAATGTACCAAATTTGTACTATATACATACCTATTTTGTAGTACAATTATACACCTCCACAAAAAAAGTTATTACGATATAGAGGTACCTAGGTAGGTACACGCCATTCTGATAGTCAAAACGGCGGGTGTATGCCAATTCAGCACGAACTGATGGACTATTGAATAATGTTATTAGTCCAAAAAAATATTCTTTCTGACTTTCGCTATTATAGGTACCTATTATGAATGAAATTTTGAGAGCCGATCAAAAGTATTGGATTTTTTTTTTCAATTCTTGAAATTGATTTTTGAAATGCGTGCGTGACTTCCGAATGCCATGGCATTAAAGCACCGTCACCATTTTTTTTACAAGATCTTATTGGTTTCCAATTGTTATTTTCCAAACACTTAACCTCTTTTTAAATGTAATGAACAACATTAACGTCGTTTTAACTTGTTTGTTGCAGATTATTATCTTGCCTACGCCGTGAGACAAAAAATAACAAAATGCAGCGGCACTAAGCTGCTACGCAGGTTAGTTCATTCACAAGTTTGAGCTTTATAAAGTTTATCGTAGAAAAGCTAAAGTTATTGAAGTTCAGAAGCGAGCGCGACTGTGTTATTTTAGTTTCCCGCCAAAACCGTAGCCGGCTTTCCATGTTACAAAGTAGACGATACTGCCATCTGTCATGAACTTTTGACGTATGCAAATGCTTTTGGCGCGTGCTTCGTGCCGGCCGTTTGTCGAAGTTTAGGGCGTCGTCGAGAGATGGCGCTAGTTGACAGCTGTCTGTCATGGTTGGTTGACTGTCAAATTCTTGTCACTGTTGTATACAAAACCAAACCAAGCTAATTTATTATTAATTTTCAAGAAACTTTTCTGTTAATGTCTCCTGTTTGCCTTTGGAACGGCCACCTTCATTGTTGTAACAAGTAAGAACAAAAGATTTCCAGTGTTTCACTCATAAATTAGGCGTTAACGTCTCCCGATTTAACCAATGATTTGGGGACATATATCGTCTTTATCCTTCTAAAATATTTAAAGATGTGATTAAGCGAATGTTCGGTGGCTTCAGAAGACTAGAGTTGGCCGAGGACACCGTATTATTGTCGCAGGGTTTCATTTTAGTGCGTGCTACGGAATGTGACAAGTTTGTTTATAGTTTGTTTCCTGTCCTGAGAGTCGGGTTTCATCAATGGGAACCGCATTTATTACTGGATAAAGTTACTCCTAACATAATTACACTTATTACTTAAGACCATCCTTGAAAAATGGCGCTTTTTCTAACACGTTATTGTCTCGAAAATAAAACAAAAGCCTGCATAGCCTTTAGCTGTCCTTGACGAGTGATATTCTCAGTAACCTTGTTTCAAGTAAGTGTTGTAAACATGCAAATAACCAAACTAAAATTTCAAGAGCTCATATCTTTTAACCTGTAAGAAAGAAAGGCATGGTGCTCTATGAATGCACATAATTGATGTGGAATTATTGATTTAATATTAAATTTAAACCCTATCATAAATGCAACCACTGTATAATTTGTGAGGGTCCGAAGCTTCACTGCTACGGACCCATTGTGTGGATCATTCAGCCTCCGTGCGCGGATCACTCTAACCACAGCCGTTGCTCTGCGCAGTTGTGCCAGATCAATTCAAAGATTTTTTACTCTAAATATTAATAAAGATCTTATAATATTAAAAAGTACTTCCATTAACTGGTGCAGTGCCTTCTGTGCATTGTTTGTTTTCTCACAATGAGCATGGTAAGGTCTATTATAATTTTTTGCCCTTAGGTTTTTTTCATAACTTGTTCAATGAACCGTGAAGTTATGATTTAATGTGTTTTGACATGCCCTTATTATGTTAAACTTTTTGTGCAATACAGTACGGGCATGATTGGTGAAAGAGATTTCTGTAATTTTTGGAATTCACTTTTTTTTTCAAGTGTTTTTTGAAATTTGATATTGTTTGTTGATAGTAATACTTTAATTTGTAATGGTAAACTAGCTTATAAACGATTTTTGGGCTCTTTCTTTATACTACTCGGTGCAACACCTCGGTTCCCGATCGATGCCGGAGACTCTTGACTTTGGTCCGCTGTCTCATTTTTTATTGTTGTCCCGTTCTAACCTATACAAATGAGTTGTAATGCTGTATATGATCCTCATTGTGTGATGTATTGATTTTTTTTGGTGGGTTGGTGGTTTCTTGTGATTGTGACGCAGACTTTTAGATGTTATGCATGGATGGAAATGCTTCCATATTTGATAGAGATACTTTTTTTGCTGGTTTTATTGACTGATTAATTTGTAAATAATTACCATGCATTATTTTGATTTACGTACTATTATTACTATAATACTATTATTTTGACTAAAATTGTATTTTGTTCCTAAGTAAAATCCACTAAAATATTTAATATTGTGTTTTAGACACTGTGCAAAATTGTACAGCTTGTGTAAAGCCACGAATGTAAGCTATTTTTTTGTCAAAAAAAACCACTCGTAAATACGTAACGGGTGGACCACGCATAAAAAAGGGTTCCGTAGTCTGAATAAAGTAAAAATGATTACCACATTCATTCACAATCAATCATTCGCAAGGATGGTTTTTTAGTGATATGTCCTATACAGTCAAGGTCACACACACCCCAAAGTGACAACAAATATGTAAACATACCTTATTATAGTGGCGTTAAGGTAATTTTTGACCTTGACTGTACTATAAGAGGGATATATGATATTTAATATGATGGTGTTTGTTTGTCTATAGGTGGTATCTCGCCATGCAGCGCGCGGGTGGGAGCAGGGCCTGTGCGCCATGAGCCACACTCCTGTAGGCGGCCACCCGCAAGGTAAGTCCGTCAAACCCACTACACTTTAGAAGTAGAGCTCCGCCAGTTTGACGTATACGGTGCTGGCGTCACATGCCCGCCTTCTCATGTGATCCCCTGTGCAATATCACATGTACCTACTACTATGTTAGCGATAGCTGAAGGTGTCTTGAGCTGGTAAACTCGTAATGACTGTGCTATGCGAAGTTGACATATTGGGCCAAATTTGGCTTCTGGTGCTTTATTTTACCGCGTCCCTTGCGTTAATAGGTAAGCTAAATCGATGCCCAAGAGCGTAACACATGAACTTTTGATGCAGAGATGAAACTAATGTTAAATTCCCTTTCTAGCAACTGCTCTGTGTCCCTACTCCCTGGACAATGTTGTTTGCAATATTAAATAGAACGGGCGTCTGCCGACAAAAAGTGTAATTCATTTAAAACACTCTTGTAACTCTTTTTGCGGCAATTTCACTATGATAATACGACATTTCAATATGGAAACTTGCAATACGTACGGGTGCTGATAATGCTAAACGAGCTCAGAGTGAGCGACGCGTGCGAAACTATCCTAATACGCGTAAGGTTTGTACGCGAGAGAAGAAGCGAATCAAGTTTGGGCCTAGTTTAGTCTAGGTAGGTACTAGTTTTCGATATAAAACGTAACACATGTCCCTCGTTAGTTTCCTATTCTGTCTATGCTTTTTTTTTTGTGCAATTTCAAGCACGCGTAAGTACACTACTTCCGCATGTTTTCTAATGGTGAATATTATGCAAAATATTTCTAATTTCTGCTGGACAAAATTCTTCGCGCTTTCAAATAAAACGTTAAATGGCATTTTGATGATAACAGTCGAAAGAGGCGCGTGGGATAAATAAAATATTGCTTTTAATAACGTTAGCGAGCCGAAAGAAGCCTTTACGAATTATCATTGTAGCCGTCGCCGAGCGCCTGCGAGGTAATATTAAAATCCTCTGTGAGGTTTTATCTTTGAAAGTTCAAAAGGCGTTATATGCTGCGATATTTTCAGGGGCGCAAACCTGGACCTCTGTTCGATACGACATATTTATTAAATTAATATTCTGCCGTGTTGGGCAAAATCAAAAAGGTCATAAGAATTCTTGTTACCAGAATGACACCGAAAAAGGGTTAATTTATACTTATCTGTCACATTTTTTCATTTTCTACGTAATGAGTTAATGACTTTACTCATTTAAATAAATGTACCTTATGTGTGAAGTCGTTGAGATTATCGTTTACTTGAGTTACTAAAATGTTTGAGCAGTTTTAAAGCTTCAATCAACTAAAACCTGATGGGTATGTCCTTCAAGCTACCTATTGTGGTTGGCTTCTGAGATGGTGCGGTTTTGTTGTAGGTTGGGACCACAAGCTTGCCGACAGGTCCTCGCTGCCGCCAGCGTCTGGGGAGGAGAAGATCAAATCTCACTCCAAACATGTCTTCGCACAGCCACAAATGTCCAAGTAAGTCACTCTTGGCAGCATAGCAAACAGCAGCTGTGCGGCCATTTTTCTGTTTGACTAGTTTTCCATTTTTGCATCACTGCGCGATGCGCTTGTCGTGTTCTAGGAAATATCTACAAGGTCTCAGAATTCTTAATAGGTGATTGTGTAACTTTGACTGAACACAGCTGATGGAAAGAATTGTCATGGTAATTTTGAATTCAAATACACTTTGAACATCGACCAATTTAGGGAAGAACAGGTCAGTAAATGTAACCCCACCACAAGTTGAACTACGGATTAATTTGAACAGTATATTGTATAAGTTCGAATGGAATACCGTCAAGGTCGACAGAAGGCCCGATTTTGAAATTTGTGTGTTTTTCTCGTGTGATTACAGACAAGGAGCGGGCGGCGGGGGCGCGGGCGCTTGGCGCTCGGAGACGGAGGGATCGTCGGGCAGCTCGGCGCAGTCGGCGCGCTCGCTCGCCTCGCCGCCGTACATGCGCTGGGCGCGCAGCCTGCACGACCTGCTCGAGGTGAGCGCGGGAGGGAGACGGGGGGATCGTCGGGCAGCTCGGCGCAGTCGGCGCGCTCGCTCGCCTCGCCGCCGTACATGCGCTGGGCGCGCAGCCTGCACGACCTGCTCGAGGTGAGCGCGGGAGGGAGACGGGGGGATCGTCGGGCAGCTCGGCGCAGTCGGCGCGCTCGCTCGCCTCGCCGCCGTACATGCGCTGGGCGCGCAGCCTGCACGACCTGCTCGAGGTGAGCGCGGGAGGGAGACGGGGGGATCGTCGGGCAGCTCGGCGCAGTCGGCGCGCTCGCTCGCCTCGCCGCCGTACATGCGCTGGGCGCGCAGCCTGCACGACCTGCTCGAGGTGAGCGCGGGAGGGAGACGGGGGGATCGTCGGGCAGCTCGGCGCAGTCGGCGCGCTCGCTCGCCTCGCCGCCGTACATGCGCTGGGCGCGCAGCCTGCACGACCTGCTCGAGGTGAGCGCGGGAGGGAGACGGGGGGATCGTCGGGCAGCTCGGCGCAGTCGGCGCGCTCGCTCGCCTCGCCGCCGTACATGCGCTGGGCGCGCAGCCTGCACGACCTGCTCGAGGTGAGCGCGGGAGGGAGACGGAGGGATCGTCGGGCAGCTCGGCGCAGTCGGCGCGCTCGCTCGCCTCGCCGCCGTACATGCGCTGGGCGCGCAGCCTGCACGACCTGCTCGAGGTGAGCGCGGGAGGGAGACGGGGGGATCGTCGGGCAGCTCGGCGCAGTCGGCGCGCTCGCTCGCCTCGCCGCCGTACATGCGCTGGGCGCGCAGCCTGCACGACCTGCTCGAGGTGAGCGCGGGAGGGAGACGGAGGGATCGTCGGGCAGCTCGGCGCAGTCGGCGCGCTCGCTCGCCTCGCCGCCGTACATGCGCTGGGCGCGCAGCCTGCACGACCTGCTCGAGGTGAGCGCGGGAGGGAGACGGGGGGATCGTCGGGCAGCTCGGCGCAGTCGGCGCGCTCGCTCGCCTCGCCGCCGTACATGCGCTGGGCGCGCAGCCTGCACGACCTGCTCGAGGTGAGCGCGGGAGGGAGACGGGGGGATCGTCGGGCAGCTCGGCGCAGTCGGCGCGCTCGCTCGCCTCGCCGCCGTACATGCGCTGGGCGCGCAGCCTGCACGACCTGCTCGAGGTGAGCGCGGGAGGGAGACGGGGGGATCGTCGGGCAGCTCGGCGCAGTCGGCGCGCTCGCTCGCCTCGCCGCCGTACATGCGCTGGGCGCGCAGCCTGCACGACCTGCTCGAGGTGAGCGCGGGAGGGAGACGGGGGGATCGTCGGGCAGCTCGGCGCAGTCGGCGCGCTCGCTCGCCTCGCCGCCGTACATGCGCTGGGCGCGCAGCCTGCACGACCTGCTCGAGGTGAGCGCGGGAGGGAGACGGGGGGATCGTCGGGCAGCTCGGCGCAGTCGGCGCGCTCGCTCGCCTCGCCGCCGTACATGCGCTGGGCGCGCAGCCTGCACGACCTGCTCGAGGTGAGCGCGGGAGGGAGACGGAGGTATCGTCGGGCAGCTCACACCACCGTCTAACCCCCTACGACAGCCAAAATACTACAGCATTTGTGCAGTAAAGACTTTTCGGCAGACGTACGCGTATCGAACAATCACATCAGTTGAAGTTCAAGTTGCTTCGCTTTCACCTCCACCGTGAACACGCATCCCAATGAGCATCCTTACGAGTAAGAGTGGGATAGAATTTCGCTCGCCTCGTTTGGCGTTCAAAGTCTACGCTGGTAGAAATTGCGAACTATGAAACCAAATTTCTGATAATTTTTCAAAATTTTTGTAATATCATTTGTATTTATTTAGCAGTGTTTAGAGAGAATGTCTACAATGAGATTACAAAATATTAAAAACCTAGTTACTAGTCAGCTTGCGGTTAAAAGTTTTGGTCACAATTTCCACCAATGTAGAGTTTAATTCCATTTTGATTCCATTTTCCACCTATACGCCCACAATCTTGCTAAATGTGGCCGGTAGGTACCTGTTAGGTACCTTAGGCTCTGTCTACCCCGTAAGGGATAAAGACGTGATTTGTGTATGTGTATGTGTGTATGTAGAGTTTAATAGCAGTTGTAACGCGTGTGTTTGCGTGCAGGACGCGGAGGGCGTGCGCCTGTTCCGCAAGTTCGTGGGGTCTGCGGGCGCGCTGCACGTGGACCGGCTCAACTTCCACTTCGCGGTGCAGGGGCTGCGCCAGGAGGCCGACCACCACAAGATCCGGCAGGTCGTCTCCGCCATCTACAAGTACGCACACTATATGCTATAGACGACCGCACACCGCACGCACTCCTGCGAGGATACGAACCGGCGATTTTGCCTTCATTTATAGCTTAACTAGCTGACTTGGCGAACTTTGTTCCGCCTTAAATTTGAAAAATTCCAGTGGTTTGGGCTGTGCTATCCCGCGGGAACTATGCAATTTTCCGGGATAAAAACTATCCTATGTCCTTTCCCGGGACTCAAACTATCTGTATACCAAATTTCAACTAAATCGGTCCAGCGGTTTAAGCGTGAAAAGGTAACAGACAGACAGACAGACAGAGTTACTTTCGCATTTATAATATTAGTAAGGATTAGTAAGGATTAATTCGTTTTTTTTATTCATGGAATAAATTTTAGTAAGTTCTTCAAAGCTAGCTCATTAATCGCGACTGAGTGTTTAGGGAAGTGGTTGCGTGGAGGTGAAATGAAATAGTTTAGTCCTTTAAAGTATGTATAATAAACGTAAGATTGTATAACTAAATTACAAGGTTCACAGTGAGCACCGCTAACTTAAGTCTGGGGCGTGTACGTCCTCCAGTAAGCTCCGCGAATGACTAACTATAAAGCGGGCCCGTTGGCCCAAGTACCAAGTGCTTAGTCAACTCATATTCCAGTGCGAATGTACTGGGATATGAGCTGACCTGGCGTAAGGCCACAAAGTGTGTCCCTACATCACTCCCCCCTTTAATTTTTTTTCCAAAAAAAATTAATAAAAACAATTATAAAAAATTTTAAAAAAAAAAACAACACCACATTTAGTTACATTATAAATCCACCTGTATGTGGCTTTTGCTAATACAGCGCAATGAACGGCTAACACATGCCATTGTAATCCAATACCTAAGTTGCTAACTAATACTATGGTATGAACTTAAACATAAACAATACGCTGGATACGGTCCAATTCGCGGAACTAAGCACTGACACAACACTGCACTATGACCGTGACCTAGGCTTGTTTTATTCCCCTGGTAGCGGCAGGTGTGCTCGCTAGGGTACCCAAAACGAAGTTGCGAGTCACGGTCGGTGCTGGCTCGGCTCCGCCTGGTGTATCCGCCGTCTGCTTCCGAGTCCCGACTCATCCCGGGACGCTGCTGGCGATGGTCCGCTGGCCTCCTAGCGCAACACGTGGCATGTTCTTCCACGTGGCGTTGCTAGGAGGCCGAAAACTTCTGGGCGATCTTCCGCCGGCCTCCTAGCGTAACGCGCGGCACGTTCTTCCACGTGGCATGCTAGGAGGCCGAAATCTTCCCCTCCTTGTGTGTCCTCCTATTATTCTTCCATGTTAACCTCCGGCGTGACGTCCGGAACACAAAAAAACTTCCGTCCACGCGGGGTCACCACTTTAGGGAAGTGGTTGCGTGGAGGTGAAATGAAATAGTTTAGTCCTTTAAAGTATGTATAATAAACGTAAGATTTTATAACTAAATTACAAGGTTCACAGTGAGCACCGCTAACTTAAGTCTGGGGCGTGTACGTCCTCCAGTAAGCTCCGCGAATGACTAACTATAAAGCGGGCCCGTTGGCCCAAGTACCAAGTGCTTAGTCAACTCATATTCCAGTGCGAATGTACTGGGATATGAGCTGACCTGGCGTAAGGCCACAAAGTGTGTCCCTACAAGTGTTTTTCAAAAAGTCTACATGGTAATTTTTGCCAGAATTTAACTATTTTGGGTTTTTTTTACTCAGGATCGTTTATCCTGTCGATCCCTATACAAGAAAATATGTGTTCCAGATTTTGCTATGGATTTATTCCTGTAAGTCACGTTCCATACATAAGAAAACTACGAACAAAAAAGTGACGAACTGGAATGGGAGTTTTGGGACACATTTTTTCATGTGTATGGATCCAAATCCCAAAATAGTTAAATTCTGGAAAAATTGTTCATATAGTCAATTCAGGTTCAATAATAACCAAAGAGGTCCACAGCTCAAAATTAAAACTTTATCTAAAAAAAATATCTACACAACAATTTAATTGAAATCTCGCTAGATAAATACAATACTAATATTTATGACAAAAATTGAATACTGTTTTGTATAAAACATTTTTTTTTTAAATAATATGTCATGGCTGTAAACGTCTTGGCTTTTAACGTTGCTGAACGCAACATTTGTATTAGCTGTGAGTGAATGCGCGCCATCCGCTTAAAAAAAACAGTCCCGAACTTTGTAAAATTGTTTAGTAGACTTGTTGTTGAGCTATTAAGTACCTTATTATATTTATTTACTCGCAAATATTATGAAAAACATTGTATGTTTCACGGGCGGTTCGGCGACCTCGACTCAGAAAGCTCTCAAACTTCGGGCTTCTATTAGAACCTCGGTTGTAATTCCTTACTTACCGCCCTTATACACAGTACTATTTGTTTATTGAAATATACCCCCGCAAAGCACTGTTTCAATAAAGTATTGTTTGTGCAGGTTCCTTCGCAAGTCAGCGCTGGCGATGCCGGACGAGCTGAAGGCGCGCGTGAAGGCGGCGCTGCGGGACGGCGCGCCGCTCGAGAAGAGCGTGTTCGACCACATGGAGCACGAGGTACCGCCTCACATTGCAACACGGGGAAATCCGAAAAGCAGAGCTATGCTGGAAATCAGACCCAGAAACCCCATCAATGTGACGCGTGCTGTAACTTATTATGAGTTTTTTCGGTACAGCCAGCTACGAAGTTCTGTAGAACACAATATTGCTCGTTTGCTGTTTAACGATAAATCACAGCTTGTATTTGTATTTTAGTGCTAGGCACGGGTCTCCGCTTGAAATGATAATGTAGCGTTTGTTTGTTCGGTAAGGTGACGCGGGCCATAACGGAGTCGACGTACCAGGCGTTTCTGCGCTCGGAGGCGTACGTCTCCTACGTGAGTGCGGCCACGCAGCCGCTGTCCTCGGCCGACGCGTCGCCGCCCGCGCCGCTGCCGCCGCCGCCTAGAGAGGTACGCTTGTAGATGTACGTAGGCGATCACCGGGCGAGCGAGTGGAAGGCCGAGCGTGAACGAGGCCGTCTATGTTGCGAGTCCGGCGATCGCCGAGCTGGCAGTGGTTTAGGTGTTTTTTGGATCATAGGGAAGCAAAAAAAAAAAGGTTCTCATGTATTTTTATCGGCTCGCGAGTTCGTAATTTCTGGAAGCGTCTCGTTCTCCGCGACTATTGCGTGGCAGGATTATCGAGTCGGCTCACCACTCGCCATCAGCGACTATACCATGGTTTTATTTGAAGTCTGTTATTCCAAATATGTGTAAGGTCGTTTGTGTGACGTCAGGCGGGCGCGGGCGGGCTGGCCACGCTGCACGAGGGCCTGGAGCTGGCGGCGGGCGCGGGAGCGGGAGCGGGGGCGGGCGCGGGCGCGCCGGCGCGGCTCACGCACGACGCGCTGCTGGCCACGCAGGCGCGCCGCCTGCACGCCGACCACGCGCCGTCAGTACCACACACCTAACATTACACTGCCAACAACCTTGTAGCCACCTATAGTCTACTATCTAGGATGTTTCGCGTTACTAGCGACTGTAGAGTTTACGTTTAACCTCTCCACCGCCCCAGTCGTCTAGTCGTGACAGCCAATGGAATGCCTCGTACGCCACGGTCGTCGATACATGACCGACACTCGACTCGAATTAAAAATCAAGCTAGTGTGTCGTTTGTTTTTTCTGTGGCGTACAGAGCGCACTTCATGTATAGTGTGGCGGTGAAGAGGTTAATTTTGTATATTATTATTACGTAGAGAGTGAGATGTGTCAGTTGCCCAAGAAATTAGTTCGGTAATGTAGTGTTTGTTAATATTTCTCGGCAAACTTCGCGTTGCGTTAGTTCAGATAAAAACCGAAGCGAACACAAGAGAATAGCATCACTGTAAAAGGTTGCACATGTCGTTGTTCTATTTGTATGTTTTAATCTAAATTGATTTTGAACAAAATAATCTGACACATCTGCTCATGCCGTGTGACCCCATCCTTAGCCGCTTTTTACATTTAATTTCATAGAACATAATTTTGACCTCATAGCATGTAGCAAATTCGTAATAATACTCTAGCCCTGTGCTAAGAATTCTGCAAAAACGTTTTTCTGAAGTAGGTCCATTTAACCTCCTGCCGCCCGATGTCCTAAATAAAGGACAACTGTCAAAGCAAAATTGTATTTTACATGAATGACACTAGATTTTAAATCCAACAACCAAAATTTGACTTCGGGCCGCAAGCGGTGTTGCAGAATTCTCGGCACAATTTTGAAGCTACCGTTTTTTTTTATTCAGTTGCTCCGGCAGCTTGTCTGATGTGTACCGTTTGCCCCCCATGTGTGTCCTCGCTGCATGGCCCCGCACCTGCCTCGCATACGCTGTGTTGCCACCGATATAAACGCCATCCCGTACCGATCCAATAAAACCCGTTTAACTCCCCGCAACCCACTACTACGCCCCGCCCCGCGTCCCCCGCGCCCCCCGCTCGTGGCTGGTTCGGGTGGCAACAGCAAGCACCGCGCGAAGTCAGTGTACAGCGCGCACGTCACGTACGCCGGCTACACGCCCGCGTCGCGCCAGGACTCCGAGCGCGCCAGCCTCAGCAGCGGCCGCGCCGACAGCGACGCCATCTCCGTCTCCGGCAGCAGCCTGTGAGTACCGCACCAGACCGGGCCATCAGCCCCGCCACGCCGCACCACGTACGCCGGCTACACGCCCGCGTCGCGCCAGGACTCCGAGCGCGCCAGCCTCAGCAGCGGCCGCGCCGACAGCGACGCCATCTCCGTCTCCGGCAGCAGCCTGTGAGTACCGCACCAGACCGGGCCATCAGCCCCGCCACGCCGCACCACGTACGCCGGCTACACGCCCGCGTCGCGCCAGGACTCCGAGCGCGCCAGCCTCAGCAGCGGCCGCGCCGACAGCGACGCCATCTCCGTCTCCGGCAGCAGCCTGTGAGTACCGCACCAGACCGGGCCATCAGCCCCGCCACGCCGCACCACGTACGCCGGCTACACGCCCGCGTCGCGCCAGGACTCCGAGCGCGCCAGCCTCAGCAGCGGCCGCGCCGACAGCGACGCCATCTCCGTCTCCGGCAGCAGCCTGTGAGTACCGCACCAGACCGGGCCATCAGCCCCGCCACGCCGCACCACGTACGCCGGCTACACGCCCGCGTCGCGCCAGGACTCCGAGCGCGCCAGCCTCAGCAGCGGCCGCGCCGACAGCGACGCCATCTCCGTCTCCGGCAGCAGCCTGTGAGTACCGCACCAGACCGGGCCATCAGCCCCGCCACGCCGCACCACGTACGCCGGCTACACGCCCGCGTCGCGCCAGGACTCCGAGCGCGCCAGCCTCAGCAGCGGCCGCGCCGACAGCGACGCCATCTCCGTCTCCGGCAGCAGCCTGTGAGTACCGCACCAGACCGGGCCATCAGCCCCGCCACGCCGCACCACGTACGCCGGCTACACGCCCGCGTCGCGCCAGGACTCCGAGCGCGCCAGCCTCAGCAGCGGCCGCGCCGACAGCGACGCCATCTCCGTCTCCGGCAGCAGCCTGTGAGTACCGCACCAGACCGGGCCATCAGCCCCGCCACGCCGCACCACGTACGCCGGCTACACGCCCGCGTCGCGCCAGGACTCCGAGCGCGCCAGCCTCAGCAGCGGCCGCGCCGACAGCGACGCCATCTCCGTCTCCGGCAGCAGCCTGTGAGTACCGCACCAGACCGGGCCATCAGCCCCGCCACGCCGCACCACGTACGCCGGCTACACGCCCGCGTCGCGCCAGGACTCCGAGCGCGCCAGCCTCAGCAGCGGCCGCGCCGACAGCGACGCCATCTCCGTCTCCGGCAGCAGCCTGTGAGTACCGCACCAGACCGGGCCATCAGCCCCGCCACGCCGCACCACGTACGCCGGCTACACGCCCGCGTCGCGCCAGGACTCCGAGCGCGCCAGCCTCAGCAGCGGCCGCGCCGACAGCGACGCCATCTCCGTCTCCGGCAGCAGCCTGTGAGTACCGCACCAGACCGGGCCATCAGCCCCGCCACGCCGCACCACGTACGCCGGCTACACGCCCGCGTCGCGCCAGGACTCCGAGCGCGCCAGCCTCAGCAGCGGCCGCGCCGACAGCGACGCCATCTCCGTCTCCGGCAGCAGCCTGTGAGTACCGCACCAGACCGGGCCATCAGCCCCGCCACGCCGCACCACGTACGCCGGCTACACGCCCGCGTCGCGCCAGGACTCCGAGCGCGCCAGCCTCAGCAGCGGCCGCGCCGACAGCGACGCCATCTCCGTCTCCGGCAGCAGCCTGTGAGTACCGCACCAGACCGGGCCATCAGCCCCGCCACGCCGCACCACGTACGCCGGCTACACGCCCGCGTCGCGCCAGGACTCCGAGCGCGCCAGCCTCAGCAGCGGCCGCGCCGACAGCGACGCCATCTCCGTCTCCGGCAGCAGCCTGTGAGTACCGCACCAGACCGGGCCATCAGCCCCGCCACGCCGCACCACGTACGCCGGCTACACGCCCGCGTCGCGCCAGGACTCCGAGCGCGCCAGCCTCAGCAGCGGCCGCGCCGACAGCGACGCCATCTCCGTCTCCGGCAGCAGCCTGTGAGTACCGCACCAGACCGGGCCATCAGCCCCGCCACGCCGCACCACGTACGCCGGCTACACGCCCGCGTCGCGCCAGGACTCCGAGCGCGCCAGCCTCAGCAGCGGCCGCGCCGACAGCGACGCCATCTCCGTCTCCGGCAGCAGCCTGTGAGTACCGCACCAGACCGGGCCATCAGCCCCGCCACGCCGCACCACGTACGCCGGCTACACGCCCGCGTCGCGCCAGGACTCCGAGCGCGCCAGCCTCAGCAGCGGCCGCGCCGACAGCGACGCCATCTCCGTCTCCGGCAGCAGCCTGTGAGTACCGCACCAGACCGGGCCATCAGCCCCGCCACGCCGCACCACGTACGCCGGCTACACGCCCGCGTCGCGCCAGGACTCCGAGCGCGCCAGCCTCAGCAGCGGCCGCGCCGACAGCGACGCCATCTCCGTCTCCGGCAGCAGCCTGTGAGTACCGCACCAGACCGGGCCATCAGCCCCGCCACGCCGCACCACGTACGCCGGCTACACGCCCGCGTCGCGCCAGGACTCCGAGCGCGCCAGCCTCAGCAGCGGCCGCGCCGACAGCGACGCCATCTCCGTCTCCGGCAGCAGCCTGTGAGTACCGCACCAGACCGGGCCATCAGCCCCGCCACGCCGCACCACGTACGCCGGCTACACGCCCGCGTCGCGCCAGGACTCCGAGCGCGCCAGCCTCAGCAGCGGCCGCGCCGACAGCGACGCCATCTCCGTCTCCGGCAGCAGCCTGTGAGTACCGCACCAGACCGGGCCATCAGCCCCGCCACGCCACACCACGAGCCTGTCGCGCAAATTTAATCCTTACGAGAGAAGGCCAGTATGGTACTCCGTTTCACATCGTTTGACTCGATTTTCGAAGTTTCAATGTTGCGGTTTTCGTATACAGTAAGTGTTTTCTAGTTAGTGTGGTATCCGAGGTAAGTGGAATCGTTTCTTCGAGTCGTCAATGGCAAGTATTTTTTGTGAAAGTAAGTTAATTTGTTTTTGTGCCGATGACGTTTTGAATTAGCGATTCCTACAAAGAAGTAATGCACGATCAGTTAGACTTTTGATGTCGTTTTTAATTAAGCTTTTACTTAGTTTCAAGAATTCTGCTTTTAATAATGTCATAGAATGTTTGAGCATTGTATTATTAGTTTCATTTTAGTTTGAATCATCCCACATTTATCAAACTCAGGTTATAACTTTAATTATCTACTACTACTACAACTACTACTATTCTGACACCACTTTTTAGTCAAATCCTCAAGTCTCCAGCGGTAGATCAGCAAAGCGATTGGGGCTGCGTCTCGCTAGGGGAAAAAGTTAAATCCTATTTGCTCTCGAACTAAAGCTGACTATCTGACTATGAAACTCGTTATTTAATAATGCCTATTTATAATGCGGGAAGTATTCAGTATAGATTAGTAAGTGGGTTCGCGTGTAATAGTGTCAATGAAGAGTGGTGTTGCAGGGACGGCCTGTCGGCGCGCGGCGGGCGCGGCGAGCGGCGGCGGCCGCGGCTGCCCGGCCTCGACAAGCACGCCGTCATCAACAAGGAGCAGGACACCAACATGGTCAGTGCACGCACCACTGTAGTGTGAGCTGTGCCACACTCACACTCTCCCAGTATGTAGCAGTATATAAGCGTAAGCTTAATGTTTAATAAAGGACAGTATTTACTCAAAACTCGTCTACATTACTTGTCTCCCAACGCCCATCCTCACATGGCGATCCTGGCAGGATCGCCATGTGGGATGGTTTGGAGCGCAAATGAAAGACAGGAGTTCACTGATCAGCGGTTGTATTAGAACTGAAAGCCTTAAACTAATGACACGTGCAAGTGTCTTATGTCTAGGTAGAATATATCTAAATATACGTAACGCTACACACCTCACCACACTACACACAACACACGACACGACTGAACTTGTCGTTGTCAAGCTACAAACACAAATTTACTGGTGCGATGAACTCGCAAGTTTTGTCGCGCATAAATTCTCTTGTTGGTGTTGTTCTTACTAATATTATGAGTGTGAAAGTTTGTGAGGATGTATTTATGGATGTGTGGATGTTTGTTACATAAACGACGACGACTAAACAGATTTGGATGACATTTAGCACTACTTTTTTCCTGGAAAATTGCGTGATTCCCGCGGGATAACGATGAAAAATTCCATGGAGAAAAATAGCGGGCATCAGCTTGCGTCTTAATAATTATATACGTTTTTATGCGTGACTGAATTAGCTTCATGACCATTTTTGGCAAGTGTTACCCCTGCAAATGAGATTGATCGAAATAAAAGGTCTCAAATGTAGATTTATTTTTGCTCGATCCCCAAACGTGCAACAAGTTCAAGTCAGGCAGTAGTACGTGTTGTGCGCGCAGGTGATCCCGCGCACGCAGCGCATGTCGGCGGAGGCGCTGCGCGTGCTGCCGCCGGCCGAGTTCGCGCCGCTGCTCATCGAGAAGCTGGAGCGCGTGCGCCGCGACCAGGAGCTCAAGGAACGGCTGGAGCGCCGCCTGCAGGAGGTACTGCGCAACCTGCAACTCTAACAGACTTTAAACTTACAGAGGACGGACTCGGGTCATAAATCATCATCATTATCATCTCAGCCATTACAAGTCCACTGCTGGACATAAGCCTCTCCTTTAGATCTCCAATAAGACCGGTTGGAAGCGGCTTGCATCCAACGCGATCCTCCGATCTTAATGAGGTCATCGGTCCACCTTGTGGGTGGACGTCCCACGCTGCGCTTGCCGGTGCGTGGTCTCCACTCGAGGACCTTTCGACCCCATCGGTCATCCGTCCTCCGTGCTATGTGCTCTGCCCACTGCCATTTCAACTTGCTAATCCGCTGGGCTATGTCGGTAACCTTGGTATCATTATATCAGCCGGGAAATGTTCACTGCCCAGGAATCTCCAGGACGGTAGGTTTTGTGCTACCCGCAGCGGCCGCAGCCAATGGCTTGCCACGATTTTTATTAGATCGTCAGTCCACTCGTGCCGGTTTAAATCACTCGCTTCGCTCGTGTTTTAAAATCTCCGGCATCCGTTGGGAATGGCTTACTGTCCGCCCGTGTATCATAAATAACTATTTTGTGAGTTAATGAAGTTATATTTTATTAATATCAGGGCGACGGCGAGGACGCGTCGACGCTGGCGCTGCCGCCGCAGCTGGTCGCCGCCGCCATCCGCGAGAAACTACAGCTCGACGACGACAACGATCAGGACATACTTGGTGAGTGTCCATATAAGCCGTCATTAACAAACTGTCTACGCAGAGTCTATGCTCTGAGAGGCTGATTGAGCCGCAATAAATTCAACCCAAGTCATAGAAATTGGAAGATTTGGCGCGTCTTTGCTCCGCTCGGAGGAGCTCCTATGGCACATTTATGATGTATGCGTCGATAACGTGATCGATCTTTTTTATCACCTTTGCTCGTACAGGGTGTTATTACACGCAGATGTATATAGCAGTTGTAGCTGATTTACCTCCCGTGGGTGTTATAATTTTTTTTATGTCTATGGAGTTATGAGTTTGTTTTGTGAATCTTACAGCTCAGTCTGACTGACAGTTAGGTGTTTAGATATATAATATAGAACCCACTCGTACGTCATTTCAAATCGGCCAAGGTTTGTTTCTGTCTTAAAATAATCAAGGTTTACGTCTTAATATTTAAATAATAACAGAAATTGCAGAGTCACAATCACTTCCAACTCGATTATATAATTATTTTTTTTTTTATTTCCTCGTAAATATGATCAAGAATATTGTGTGTTATGGACGTCAAAGGAATCACAAAGTCGTAACATCAAAAACCCTTCGGGGTCGGGCTTCTAATAGTCTCGTATGGCAGCCTTACTTCCCTCGGTGTATAAAGTAGTATTGTGTACAGATCAGCACGTGTCGCGCGTTTGGTCGGAGCGCACCCCGGGCGCGTCCCCGCCGGGAGGGCGCCGCCGCCCCCGCGCCCCGCACGCCGCCCCGCACGCCGCGCGCCGCGCGCCCTCCGCGCTCTCCGCAGACTCCGGGCACTGCGACGCCTCCGAGCTGCTGCCCCCGCCCCCGCACTGCAGGTACACGCGCACCGGGCGCGCCGCCGCCCCCGCGCCCCGCACGCCGCCCCGCACGCCGCGCGCCGCGCGCCCTCCGCGCTCTCCGCAGACTCCGGGCACTGCGACGCCTCCGAGCTGCTGCCCCCCGCCCCCGCACTGCAGGTACACGCGCACCGGGCGCGCCGCCGCCCCCGCGCCCCGCACGCCGCCCCGCACGCCGCGCGCCGCGCGCCCTCCGCGCTCTCCGCAGACTCCGGGCACTGCGACGCCTCCGAGCTGCTGCCCCCGCCCCCGCACTGCAGGTACACGCGCACCGGGCGCGCCGCCGCCCCCGCGCCCCGCACGCCGCCCCGCACGCCGCGCGCCGCGCGCCCTCCGCGCTCTCCGCAGACTCCGGGCACTGCGACGCCTCCGAGCTGCTGCCCCCGCCCCCGCACTGCAGGTACACGCGCACCGGGCGCGCCGCCGCCCCCGCGCCCCGCACGCCGCCCCGCACGCCGCGCGCCGCGCGCCCTCCGCGCTCTCCGCAGACTCCGGGCACTGCGACGCCTCCGAGCTGCTGCCCCCCGCCCCCGCACTGCAGGTACACGCGCACCGGGCGCGCCGCCGCCCCCGCGCCCCGCACGCCGCCCCGCACGCCGCGCGCCGCGCGCCCTCCGCGCTCTCCGCAGACTCCGGGCACTGCGACGCCTCCGAGCTGCTGCCCCCGCCCCCGCACTGCAGGTACACGCGCACCGGGCGCGCCGCCGCCCCCGCGCCCCGCACGCCGCCCCGCACGCCGCGCGCCGCGCGCCCTCCGCGCTCTCCGCAGACTCCGGGCACTGCGACGCCTCCGAGCTGCTGCCCCCGCCCCCGCACTGCAGGTACACGCGCACCGGGCGCGCCGCCGCCCCCGCGCCCCGCACGCCGCCCCGCACGCCGCGCGCCGCGCGCCCTCCGCGCTCTCCGCAGACTCCGGGCACTGCGACGCCTCCGAGCTGCTGCCCCCCGCCCCCGCACTGCAGGTACACGCGCACCGGGCGCGCCGCCGCCCCCGCGCCCCGCACGCCGCCCCGCACGCCGCGCGCCGCGCGCCCTCCGCGCTCTCCGCAGACTCCGGGCACTGCGACGCCTCCGAGCTGCTGCCCCCGCCCCCGCACTGCAGGTACACGCGCACCGGGCGCGCCGCCGCCCCCGCGCCCCGCACGCCGCCCCGCACGCCGCGCGCCGCGCGCCCTCCGCGCTCTCCGCAGACTCCGGGCACTGCGACGCCTCCGAGCTGCTGCCCCCGCCCCCGCACTGCAGGTACACGCGCACCGGGCGCGCCGCCGCCCCCGCGCCCCGCACGCCGCCCCGCACGCCGCGCGCCGCGCGCCCTCCGCGCTCTCCGCAGACTCCGGGCACTGCGACGCCTCCGAGCTGCTGCCCCCGCCCCCGCACTGCAGGTACACGCGCACCGGGCGCGCCGCCGCCCCCCGCGCCCCGCACGCCGCCCCGCACGCCGCGCGCCGCGCGCCCTCCGCGCTCTCCGCAGACTCCGGGCACTGCGACGCCTCCGAGCTGCTGCCCCCCGCCCCCGCACTGCAGGTACACGCGCACCGGGCGCGCCGCCGCCCCCGCGCCCCGCACGCCGCCCCGCACGCCGCGCGCCGCGCGCCCTCCGCGCTCTCCGCAGACTCCGGGCACTGCGACGCCTCCGAGCTGCTGCCCCCCGCCCCCGCACTGCAGGTACACGCGCACCGGGCGCGCCGCCGCCCCCGCGCCCCGCACGCCGCCCCGCACGCCGCGCGCCGCGCGCCCTCCGCGCTCTCCGCAGACTCCGGGCACTGCGACGCCTCCGAGCTGCTGCCCCCGCCCCCGCACTGCAGGTACACGCGCACCGGGCGCGCCGCCGCCCCCGCGCCCCCGCACGCCGCCCCGCACGCCGCGCGCCGCGCGCCCTCCGCGCTCTCCGCAGACTCCGGGCACTGCGACGCCTCCGAGCTGCTGCCCCCCGCCCCCGCACTGCAGGTACACGCGCACCGGGCGCGCCGCCGCCCCCGCGCCCCGCACGCCGCCCCGCACGCCGCGCGCCGCGCGCCCTCCGCGCTCTCCGCAGACTCCGGGCACTGCGACGCCTCCGAGCTGCTGCCCCCGCCCCCGCACTGCAGGTACACGCGCACCGGGCGCGCCGCCGCCCCCGCGCCCCGCACGCCGCCCCGCACGCCGCGCGCCGCGCGCCCTCCGCGCTCTCCGCAGACTCCGGGCACTGCGACGCCTCCGAGCTGCTGCCCCCCGCCCCCGCACTGCAGGTACACGCGCACCGGGCGCGCCGCCGCCCCCGCGCCCCGCACGCCGCCCCGCACGCCGCGCGCCGCGCGCCCTCCGCGCTCTCCGCAGACTCCGGGCACTGCGACGCCTCCGAGCTGCTGCCCCCCGCCCCCGCACTGCAGGTACACGCGCACCGGGCGCGCCGCCGCCCCCGCGCCCCGCACGCCGCCCCGCACGCCGCGCGCCGCGCGCCCTCCGCGCTCTCCGCAGACTCCGGGCACTGCGACGCCTCCGAGCTGCTGCCCCCGCCCCCGCACTGCAGGTACACGCGCACCGGGCGCGCCGCCGCCCCCGCGCCCCGCACGCCGCCCCGCACGCCGCGCGCCGCGCGCCCTCCGCGCTCTCCGCAGACTCCGGGCACTGCGACGCCTCCGAGCTGCTGCCCCCGCCCCCGCACTGCAGGTACACGCGCACCGGGCGCGCCGCCGCCCCCGCGCCCCGCACGCCGCCCCGCACGCCGCGCGCCGCGCGCCCTCCGCGCTCTCCGCAGACTCCGGGCACTGCGACGCCTCCGAGCTGCTGCCCCCCGCCCCCGCACTGCAGGTACACGCGCACCGGGCGCGCCGCCGCCCCCGCGCCCCGCACGCCGCCCCGCACGCCGCGCGCCGCGCGCCCTCCGCGCTCTCCGCAGACTCCGGGCACTGCGACGCCTCCGAGCTGCTGCCCCCGCCCCCCGCACTGCAGGTACACGCGCACCGGGCGCGCCGCCGCCCCCGCGCCCCGCACGCCGCCCCGCACGCCGCGCGCCGCGCGCCCTCCGCGCTCTCCGCAGACTCCGGGCACTGCGACGCCTCCGAGCTGCTGCCCCCGCCCCCGCACTGCAGGTACACGCAGTCTCACGCAGTCCTAACAGACAAATAAAAATACTTACAAACCTTAATGACGGTTTGGTGGTGAGTGCTCGAGAACGATCGCCGTATACGCAAATTTACTATCCGCATTTCTTCATAAAACGTGTATTCAGCAGTCACACAGCTCTAGATGAATGATAAACAAGTAAGTAATCTGTGATACCACCTGTGTGAAAGTACGGTGTGCCTAGCAATGGGACATAAAAGTAAGTAATTTATTTATTTATTTATTTATTTACTTTAATTAAAATAAGTTTCTATCTAAAATTTCATTTTTTAATATAAGCTTTTTTTGCTGACCGTACTTGCATTGTTATCCGTCCTACATTATGTGTACCAAATTTCAAGTCAAGCGGTTCAACTGTCAAAGAGTTCCCTCCTGCGGATACGATCCTGGCTGAGTCACCAGAACTCCACCACCAGATCTGACTTACTCGAGTCTGCATAATTTCAGCTTTATCGGTTGAAGATATCTGCTTCAAAATTGAATGGCAAGATTCCATCTGGACAAACGTATGTTGCGTTGCGAGTTAATATAAAACTTGTAATAAACTATGTTCGTATCCGGTCAGGTCGTTCAGCAAGAAGACGGCGCCGGAGCTGACAGACAGCGGCGTGTCGGTGGTGAGCTCGGGCGCCAGCGAGGGCCGCGTGCTGCTGTGGGTGGCGGAGGGCGAGCGCCGGCGCGCCGACAAGGACCACTCGCGCGGCTCCTCCGCCGACCGCGAGCGCCGCCGCCAGCCGCCCTCCAGGCCGCGGTAACACACGCTTGTATTATTTGCATCGCGCTTGCGCGTTAAGGGCTCGTACGGAGCGGTTGTAGCCGATTTACCTCCCACGGGAGTTTTGGATATTTGCAACTCCCTAGGGAGTTATGAGTTTAGTTTTAGAATAGAAACTGTCCGTACGTCATATCAGACTGAGGAAGTTACAAGGTTTATTAACCCTATGAGGTATAATATTAGCGCGATCATAGGTCACATTTAGGGTGTGTAAAAGGTCTTTAAAAAAACACTTTTTCATCTTGTAGCGAGAAGTTCTTACTATATAAATAACTAGCTTCTGCCCGCGACTTCGTCGCGTAGTTTTGAAGATATAAGCATAAATAGGGACAGACAGACAGACAGCGGAAAGCGACTTTGTTTTATACTAAGTAGTGATAAACGGTGAGGTTGGGAACTTTCATTATGGTCAATTTTGCACCGTAAGCACGCTGCGTTCGAAAGCCACACTTCCATAAACTAGAAAAAAGAATAGACTGAATGTTGGAATATTAATAACAAATATATGTGTGTGTGTGTTCTATATGTACCTATTAATAATGGGTGTGTGTGCAGCGGCAAGGCGGCGGGCGGCGCGGAGGCCTGCACGGTGGTGGTGGTCTCGTTCCTGGACGAGGCGGTGCCGTACCGCTTCAAGGTGCCCGCGGCGCCGCTCACGCTGCGCATCTTCAAGGACTTCCTGCCTAGGAAGGGCAACTACAGGTAGCTGGCACACATCGACACGTCATATTCACTCACGAACGTGACGTGTATTATTTCATTGCACTTGCTCATAAACGGTATCAAAACATACAGATTAACTTGGCCGTGAAGCCAATATGAAACCTCGGGCTTTTTTCTTACCACGACCCCCCCCCCCCCCCCCCCCCCCTCGACCATACGCGGTTTTTCTGCCCTACAATACACAAATACGTCATGATATCGGTAAGAACTAGAATTTTAGTACCTATATCATTACCTTACCGTGCCTCCAGATACTTCTTCAAGACGGAGTGCGCTGACCTGGACAACACGGTGATACAGGAGGAGGTCAGCAACGACAGCGACACGCTGCCCATGTTCGACGGCAAGGTCATGGCGCGCGTCAAGGCCATAGAGTGAACACGCACCAGCGTCGCGTCCAATAGTAAAACGAACGGGGCTACTCCGAAATACGATTATCGAAGTTCGTATCATCCCCCTCGCTCTCAAATTACTGTTTATTGGTGTGAGCGAAATAGCATGAGATGAACTTTGAAAATCGATATTTAACATGGCTAGGATGGTCACTGCCGTAGATATAGAATATGGTAATAGATCGGCAAAGCAAGAGAGCGATGTAATGGGTGTGCCGGAGCGGGATTGATAGACGAGACTATTTGCTTTATACACCTTGGAAAACTCGGTGACGTATTGAGAGGAGTAATTTCATGCGGTGACTCGCGCCGGCTGCTGTACAATTTTTCGGTCTCGTTTCGGTTGTTTCAGTGCCGATCTAATCTAAAGTGTGTACTATATCTATGGTTACAACTAGCTTCTTATTTTAATCGGCCATGGCTTATAAAATAAAGACAAGCACAGCGCGTTTAGTGACCTACAATCTACATGCTTACGCGTTTCGTTTCGCCTAATTTGAATTGGATTTTATTTCGATTGGTTATATTCGCGTGCTACACTTTAAAAAAGAAACATTATTTATTGTGAATATGGAGCGTATACAATTATTATTGTATCTCCGCTATACATACGTGGTTATGTAAACGAATCTTTAGATTACAAACTATTGTCATCGAATAGTTTCTTATGACAATTTGCTCGCTTGAGGTGCGACGCTAGAATTATTTTTAAATTATTTATTCAAACTCCAAGACGCCCAAGTACAATCGCAAAAAGCGACTAATTTTGTATATTTTATTCGGTTCCTCGTTCACTGTATAGGACTTGATAGTACCAATTTGAGTTGACACTTGCGCCGAGACTGAACGCCTTCGCGGCAAGTGTCACAACAAAATGGTCAGGTAGTTTATTTTTTTACATGGAGCTAGTTGAGTACGCTTACTATCTGTACGATATATTTTAAGCCGCTTGGTAAGCCACGGATTTTTTATTATTAATTTAATATACAGCCCCACACGACTCGATGCCGCTGCCATTACAATTAAGAGACAATGACAATGCAAATTAGTACTTTAATATAAGTGAAAGCCCGCTGTCCGGGGTCGGTCGTGTCCAGCTGTGCTTAGTGTTATTTGAATGACTGCTTAGTTTGTATATTTTTAAATTAATAACTTAGCTCTAATTACGACGTGTTCTGTTTAAAATTATTATTACTTCGTTGAATTGGCTTCGGAATTTTGAGATGTTAATGAATTACGGTTTGACAAAGGTGATACTGATTTTTGAGTTGATTTTATCATAATTTTATGACCACAGTAGAAAATGAAGCGTTTATACTTCTCAAATTTTAAATAAATTAATAAGTAATTACTTTTTTTTTAATACAATTCTAATAATTTTTTTATAAGTAATACAAAATCAGTATTATCTTTATCAAGCAGTTGCTACAATGAATTTTATATCTTCCATCGCGTGCGGGGATCTCAATGGTTAAATTAAATTTATAATGAACTACGATAGTTGAACGAACAATGAAACAGATAATATTTCCGTTCCGCAGCTGTGAATAGAACTTACTTAGCGAAATAGCATAAGAGTCGGTTATCTCAGACTGGTCACTTCACTGTTCCTACAAAATGCGCGTTGTGTAACTCGACGTGTAAAACAGAACCAGTATTATGTACAGTTTATTATGCTAATGAATAACTTTGTCAAGTTTCATGAACATCCCACTCTGAACAAATCCTAAAAATCATTTCCTACTGAACATTCTGTGAAACATGTTAGATTTATCCATTATAATAATAACCTCGCTCATGCGAACAATTTTTTACGCGTAACATCAATTTGGTGACGCTGCTGTCGCTTCTCATAATAATATACGATCCGTATAAAGACAGTCTACTGCAACAGGACACAGGCTACCGTTAAATGTTTCAGTTATGATATTTGCAAAGCGCCATTTTCAGTTTTTTTTTGTTAAATTTAAACGTGCAGTCAAGATCATCAGTGTATTTTTACTAAGCGCAGATCCATATTTTTGACCTTGACTGTTCTGTTGCGGCTTGGGTGCTCCGTAAATATTAATATTCTGAGTTTCTGCAACAGCTGTGTCGTGTTGTCGAGGATCGCCTATTCCCGCAGTCTGTTGGACCTGCAACTAGTCTACTTGTGCGGCGCACGACGCGCGAGCGAGGCGTGCCATACAAAGCGCCCAACACAGCAGTTTGTCTCGAAAACTTGTTTCTAAGGGTAGCGTTGTGTTTTGCCCTCGCTCGCCGCGCCATGCGCCGAATAATGTCTCATAAAGTACTTATTATTTCGCCTACTTGTAAAATATAGTTAATGGTAAGTTAGGTTGTTTATCCGGCCGCAGCGGGTAGCGAGAGGGGAGGGACTCGCGCCGCGGCCTGCACCGCGCGTGCGCGAATCGAGAATCGGGTGCGGAAATATGTGCCTTCAATGTTAATACATTTTTCATAGTTGATGCTTCTATTAGTCGTAAGTTAACACTTGTAAATATAGATGTAACGCTACTTGAACTCTAACTTTATTTTTTATTTAATTTAATGACAAACGAATCATTTTTTTTATTTATTGCCTTGTCGCGGACGTCTCAGACACTTCGACTTCCTATTTAACGTAGAAATGCATCTTTTGTGCCGCTGGCAACGCCTCGATCTTTTCATAAATAGCAATTGTCACTGCCAATGATTTGTTTGTTACTGTGCAAGCTCAAACGTTAATTTAACAGTTCTTTCCCATCTTATACTTATAAAGTAAATACATACATGTTCATGTATCGCAATGTTTATTAGAAAAATAAAGATATATAGTTGCTTTTGCTTCAATGATGGTCACACACTGTATAAGAAACATAAGTTGTAATTTTTGTGGACATAAAGTTTACCACTTGAAGTCTTCAAACTTATGTTTTCTTTGAATGAGCTAAAAGCTGGCCAGGCGCCGTTTATGCGCAAATCACATAAAAACGTTTGCTGTAAACAGTTAACTTTTATTTTTAAATTTTGTGTATCCAGTTGCAAGTGCCAGAGGTAAAAAGTTTATAAAGTGAAACATTTCATAAATGTTGTAGTTGGAAGTGATAGTTCGCGAGTGCCCCAACCGTGTCTGAGAGGCGTGTCATGCGAGCGGCAGAGGCCGCTGAACTGTATAAATATATCAACTGATCATTTTTAATAAATTTATATAATTATAGGGCACTTTCAGTACACTGTAGCGTCTCAAAGTACCTTATAATAAAACTATCGTGTACCAAAGTCCTCGCGGACTCGAAACTTGTTAAAATTGTAAAAATAAAATGTTTTCCGAGTTAGAGTATATACGATGTGCAACAGATCATGTAAACTCGATGTTCGCGTAAGTATTACTTTCAGAGATGTCTGTGGCGCCGCGTTCGCGCGGCTAAAGAATTTCATTGCTATAATCGGACTGTATTATTTTTTTATCTAGGACATGTAACATTTAAAAAATAAACTGGAACTGTGCCATATGCTTACGACTTTCATTTACCATCTATTTCGTAACTTCGTGATGTAAATAAGTATACATACATAACATAATAAATCACGTCTTTATCCCTTACGATTTATTTTTATGTATACGACTTTAAATCTTCTTTTTCGATAGGTTGCAATTGATAGCATGCACCAGGCGACTCAGATGCTTGTTTGCTGTTTGTTACCGACGTTGCGCTACCAAAAGTAGAGACTTACAAAAACAGGGTTAAGCAATCTGAAACTCTGAAGATTACATCTAGGACTTAATTAAAAACTCCATGAATATGTGTGGCTTCTAAGTAAAACTTCAAGTCAAGACTGAAAAGTTTTATTTCACTTCGCCAAAAATGTGTAATTTGTAAAAAAATAATTAAGAGATAATAAATGCAATTTACTTCGGTTTTTAAAATTATATTATTTATTTGAATTACTTATTTTATTGTCTCGTACGCACCGTCGACACATATTGAATATTATTGCTATAAAGAACATATAATACTGTCATAATTATGTACAAAAATATAAACAAAATAAAATAAATATCTAGGAACCCTAAATAGAAACATACATTATTTACAAATCAAATAAATTATATCAACACTGGCAACCTAACTCCTATACATACGCCTTTTGGGGGGACACCACAATCGCTCAATGCGTGCCAAGTTCTATTCAGCGTAAGGGACACATTATGCAGCCATATAGCTCTGTCCCTTACGCTGAATAGAATTTGGCACGCAATAAGCGATTGTGGTATCTCCCCCTACTCAGTTTTTCTATTGCAGTTCTAAGTCGAATAAAATTCTGCTGAACATATCATCTGGCACCTGTCATATCTTCTGAACAAATCTATTATACGCTACATGAAAACCGCTGTATTGCTTTAGATAGGTATTTACCTAATTATATTGATGAAAATCTGCCTTACGCACTAAATCAAAGGGCACTTTCAAACGTAATAATACTTAGCACGCTTCCGAACAGTCCCGATTGCTGTAACGTTGACCAGTTGCATACAAGCCACGCGGATGCTATCTGAAGATGTCTCGGATGCCTTCCGCGAGCTGCGTGATGACGGGGTCGCTGTCGGCGTAGCCAGCAGAACGCAGGTGCTGTTTCACGCTCGATATGCACTGGGAAAAGAAAACTATAAATGAAAATTCAAATGACTTTTAGTTGCGCAAATGTCATACCCAATAGCCCTGTGGAGGATGTCTCACACTCTCGCTCTCTCTCTCGCTCTCTGTGTGTGCGTGGAGATGCATATTTTATCTTGAGAAGCGCATTAGGATGTTGATACCACAAACTAACCAGCACAGTAATTTATATTTCTGGTACATTTTATTCTTGCAAAATGTACACAGCAAAAAAGTGCAGTACCTACCTACACTAGCGTTTTGCGAGTGCGATACTTGGTAACCCAGCACGCAAGATCAGTCCTTTCAAATTCAATTGTATTACAAATTGCATTTTAACAGCTCTCTAATTAACTGTCAAATTTTAGCTTCAAGGGGATTTTAACCTTTTAGCCGCCAAACAGATGTAGTGTCACTCGGAACTGTAAACTTTATCAAGTCAAATGAAGGCGCAGTTTACATTGCACGTAATTACTCCACCACAAGTCAACGGCGGCGAAATGGTTAAAGGGTCAAGTACCTTCTCAAGGTAGGTGAGTTTGGCCTGCGGGCAGACGTCGACGGCCATCCTGAGCGCGTGCGGCTCGGCGGCGGCGGCGCGCAGCACGGCGGCCAGCTGCGGCAGCAGCGCGCCGGCCGCCGCGTCGCGCACCAGGCGCACGCGCAGCTGGAACCCTACGCCCTCAGGATCACCGTCTTCCTCTTCCACGCGGAAACACCTAAGTAAATATTAAGACAATGTACGGTCGCCAGTCGGAATTGTGGAGCCACTTGTCATTGTTCGTTATTCAGCCGCGTAATCAATGATGTCACAGACTAGCTGACAGCTAATCAACTTACATGACACGGCCAAGTTACAAATATTAAGTGGCTCAACAATCGCGACTGTGCTTAAAATCATGCATTGAGAGATAAATAAGGAATAGTGTGATAAAGGAACGTGCTGGGGCGGAAGAAGATATAGTAGTGAAATAGAAAAAATATGCTCAGTCGGTTAGGTCACGTAGAGAGGATGGTTTATATGATTAGTGTGGCAGCTGTTGGAAGTGAAAGAGAAAAGAAAAGAAGGAAATGGTTAGTCAAGAGTGCCCTAAACCGACAAGTATGCGTGAAGAGACTGATGAATGTGAATGAAGCTAAAGAAACATGGCAGGCTCGTAGCAAATGGAACAGAGTAGTCTTTACCTACCCCTATGGGAAAACGGCGTGACACGGTGTATGTAGGTTATAGCATCACCAAAGGATGTAAATTTTATCAGGCCGACCTGTACATGGAGGCGGTCCGCCCGGCGGGCCAGTGCTGGCTGGTGATCAGCGCCAGGAAGGGGTCGAGCGCCCGCTGCAGCTGGCGCTGGCTGGCCAGGTCGCGGCGCGAGGGCGCCGGCGGGAACGCGGGGTGCGAGTGGTGCCAGCCCAGCACGCGCAGCCCGCGCGCGCGCAGCCACGAGCCCGCCGCCGCCTGCGACACTGCGGACAGCGCCACGTCAGTACACAGCGCGGGCGCCGCGCCGGCCCCGGCGCCCCGGCCCCCGTGCCTCACCCGGGTCCATGTCGCAGTGCGTGCTGCCGGCCGCGGCGCGCGCGGGCCTGTAGCCGCTGAGCGCGAGCTCGGGCGCCGCGCCGGGCCCGCCGCCCCGCAGCGCGCCGCCCAGGAGCCCCATGACCTCCGCGCGCGACGCGTGCGCGTGCGCGTCCATCAGGATCAGCGTCGACACGTGCAGGCTCACCGAGTACGGCGCCTGGACACAACGTTCGCATTGTCTTACGAGTTCATGATAGTAGCTGCCGAAAAATATGGCTGAAAAACTGTACCCGATAAAAATGTGAACAACATATTTAAAAGGATGTGTAGATTCCGACAGATAAGCTAATGCTGACTCCGAGACCAAAATAAAGCAATAAATTTTAATTATTTTCACATTTAAGTTCACTTTAACTTCTCTGTAACAGATTTACAGTCACCGGCAATAAATGAAAGAACGCTCGAAATCAGCTGATATGATCTTATTAGCTATTCGAATCGTGTTGCATTTCAAATTAGATATTTTTTCTAGATCTGATATGGCCGGTGACTGTACAGACTTTTGTTGTTGATCTTGGCACTAACCGGCCGTTCATCGTTGTAAAGGCGGCAGTGTATGAGGCTGACGGGGTCGGGCCGGGGCCGCGGCGCGCGCTCGCGGCGGGGCTCCGCGTCCACGCGGTACAGGTCGCCGGCCGCCGTGTGCATTATCGTGTAGCCGCCGCCCCCGTCCTACAATTAACTAATTTTAAACCAGCTGCACACTATCCAATGCGTCATACGGTCTTATTAGTCACTCACTATAACATAAAGCTTAATCGCAAATGTTCAAGCCAGCACAAATATTAACGACCAAACATTTTTCAATTCTCCAAACAAGGTTTTTAACATTGTAAATTGGCAGCAACCTTACCAAATTAATTTTCTTCTGTCTCTTTGGCATGGGCTCAAACTTGGCTAAAGGCACTGCTATAGGAGCTTCCACCAACTCTGATGGTGAACATTCCGGCTCAGTCTTTACATTACTTTTCTTATTGGACCCTTCATTGTCACTATCAATGTCTATCTCTATGTCACTATCAGATTCGGAGTCTTTCTTCTTTTCAATCTTGATCTGAAAAAATAGACAACACCTTAGTAACAAAAAAACACAATGGCACTCTTTTCAAAATTTTACTTATAAATATTTAATAAATAAATAAATATTATATTATAATATTATTATTATTATTATTTATTTAATAAATATTTGCACAAACAAAATAAAAATAAAAATTAAAGTAGAATTTTACCACTTGTTCTCCTTCAGAAATAGGCAAGGCTTGTCCAGAGCCTAAAACAATTTGCAGCTTAGGGCTCTTTGTGCTGTCTTCTGTTAAACCAGAGTCCTTCCTCCGCCTCTCCTGTGGGGACTTTAACAATTCCTTGCTGCTAGTCCTGGGTCTACCCTTATCAAAGTTCCTTGACACTTTCCTCCGATGATTGCCAATCTTTTTGACAGCTTTTACTTTCACCTTATGCTGTTTCACCATAGTGTTTGCTACCGAATCTATAGAATCAACATCAGATCCCACTGACTCTGTGGAGCCTATTATCATCTCATCATCATAGAATATTTCAGAGGCATTGACAGTGAGATAATTTTCTTGAGCAGTATGTTTGACAAGGCTTTCAGCTTTTATGTTATTGCTTTTCTTTCTAAATGGGTGTTTTATAGGCACAGTTATGGTAGGTGATGCTGTCGCAACTAAGTTCAACACATTAGTAATACTGGACTCATCTGTTACAATTTCTTCTTGTACAACATTGGGTACATCTTCTTGGTCTACATTCTTTGTGAGTCCAAATGAAGGTGTTTCTAAATTAATTCCATACTCTGCATCTATTAAAGCTTGGATTTCTGCAGCTGTCTTAGTTTTCAGAGTTTGGGCAATTTTTTGTATGTTTCTTCCATATTTAGCCTGTAAAATATTATAATTTTCCTGTACAAAGCTTAGAAATACAACTAAACCCTAATTTAAAAAATACAAAACCAAGGAACTACTTCAGCACAAAAAATTATGTAATTATAATGTATAATATAATATTACTATAAGCCAACTATACACCCACAATAATGCTAAACATGGCCCTTAGGTCTTGTTACCTTAGGCTCTGCCTACCCCGTAAGGGATAAAGGCGTGATTTACATATGTATATATAAGATATTCTGATATTACCATTTCTTTTACAAGCAAGTCTCTCTCTGCTTGGTTCCATGAGGAGTGCCTCACTCTGAAGTTTCTGTTCATTGCGCCTGTCCCTGATAACTTCCTTGCTGGTCCAAGTTTCACCCTGAAACATTCATATAATATTTGCAACAAGTAAAAAAAAACATATTTAATTTTTTTCATTTAATTCTTCACAAAAAGTACTGCTCACCTTTTCTCTCTGTCATTGTCATACCAGTTGGTGACTGTTGTGGTGGCAGAGTCCAGTAGCCATTGCGGGTGCACAGTGTCCTCACGACTAGAGCAAGACGGTCTACAAACGAAAACAAAGTGTCACTGCATTTTTTTTCTAATCACTTGGAACTCAGGGAACAGTCTTTTACTCAACAATTTATAATGCTCAAGAAGAATACGGGACCGAGACCAAAAGGTTTAAAGACTCTTTAGAGATAACAGAAACCCAGTTAGTTTTCAAAATTAATTTTAAGAACCGAACGAAGATAATTTACGTCAATTATTACGAATAAATTGGGGCAAACAGACACAACTAATTCCTTGCTTGTGAGAAAGAAGCACGATTTTTTTTATTGCTTGTGAATTGTAATTGAATTGTGTAACCAATGCAACAAAAATATTTTGGTACGTAGTAACTGATGTCAACAAACCCGAATACAAAATATTTATATGAGAAAATAAATCCTATTCATTCTGTTACATGAAAATTATACTAAATTGAGTCCCAATATTCGCAACTGATGAAATACTACTCACATGCCTTGACTATTTTGGGCTAAACAAGAATTAAAAGAAAAATCTCCCAATACGTCAATCTCGTCATCGTCCGCCATGTTTTTGATTGTTTTGATTTTTACGACTCTTCAAGACATTAATTAAAACGCCGAAATTTATATTTTGTATACATATTTCGTACTAGCTTTTCAATTAATAGCATTATGAAATAAAATTTATTAGGAAAAAAATCCCTAGCACAGTAGAACTATAGTTCAATTTCAATTGCTAATTAGTATTTTATCTATCCTGTCTGTAGCTAATTTTAGTATCGATACTTAAATCAACACAATGCTGATTCGATTATTCAAAAAAATTGGAATTTGCAAACAGCTAAACACACTTCACTATCAACCACAGATTAGAGAGATTATCAACACTAGATCTGTCAAGCAACTGTCACAGGGCCCACAGATTAGAGAGATATAGTAGTACAGATGGGAAACAGGCCATACAACGGTCCGTTCGTAGAGATAGTTGATGATTCCACCACAGCACCGTGGGGGCGCCACTGTACGGTAGTGATGCGCCTCGTGCCTATGGATCGGTTTATGCCGATAATAGTGAGGTCTCATATCGTAATTTTACGTAAAAAATACCGGTAATAATGGTACTCGTCACAGTTAAGCTTTCAAAATGCTGAAATGTTTTGTAGGTTTAGAAATGAGCTGAAGACCCCTGCATCAAAGCAAAATAACAGAGACCTTCCGCTCATAATAAAATACCGTATCGTGCATGGATAAATTATTTTATTAGTGGCATAACAACGTGTTAATTAATTACAAAATTAATTTATTCATATCATCTCATATGCATGGATTGCAGAATGTGCAACGCAGATAATAGTTCTGGCGCTCGCTCGGGCTGTTCGATGCACTCACAGCAAGTACGAACGTTGGAATCGTATTGTTGAACGATAAAGTTTATGCTGGGTTGTAATGCTCGAATCTGAGCCATTACATTTTAAATCTCACTACACGCGAACGCCCGCCGCGATTGCCGCATACAAAACATATACAACACATATTCTCATGGAAGATTCTCGTAAAAAATCATAAACTTACGAACAAAGAGCACAAAACTTAAAGTACAATACAAATTGTTAAGAAGAAATATTTAAACTGAACATATTTAATAAACAGTCACTAACTAGCATACCTAGGCGGTAACCCTGAACCTATAAAAATATTATATAAGTGTTCTCAACTTGCTAGTAATAAATTATCTGTAAATACAGGTTAAGGAGTGTTAATTATATGGGGAGCTGAAATATAGCTGTAATAGGAATGATTAATCTCCGATATTTATGGCCAATATTAAAAATTCAAATAAGCTAGTATTCTAATTAGTAAGTAAGCAATTTTGATTTGTGTTATAGCTAAGGGCCCCGCCTCCGCCCTGGCCTTATCCCTGGACAATTGCCAGTAGCTGTGTCCCACATACCATAGACCCTATGGGACTCCAACACGAGACACTGATTAAACTTGTCAGCGGTCAGTATGTCTTTGTTACAGTTCTGCAAGGGGTGAGAGGATAATAAGAGAACCAGGTTTACAATATTACTAGGTCTCTATATTTAATCTAAGCTGTGCTATCCTTTTATCTAGGAACACTACTTTAATTGGGTGTTTTATGTTCTGATTGATACATATTATTAATCATTGAAAGGATAGATAGTATATTAAAATATAGTCTCAGTTACTTTAATCAATTCCTGGTTCTAACTTTAATTGGACCGAAAAATAGCAATATCCAGCATACCCAGTAAAAATAAAATAAAACTATTAGTTTCTTAACTATGGCGCAAAGATCTTATAAGGTTGACTGGAAATAATAATATAATTTTAGGGATCCGTTCATTTCGCAACTAACGTTTGGCAACCTGATTCATTTCGCAAACTCTGAAACTGTGTTACAGTTTCAGAAATATTAAACAGTTGCGAAATGTTAAGGTGCGAAACGAATCAGGCTGCCAAACGTTAGTTGCGAAACGACAGCATGATGCGCAGGCGTAGACAGATTAAAATTGTTTCGCTCCAGGCTGCGAACATCACTTCTAGTCCGATAAGTTGAACCCCTGCAACAGTAAACAGAAGAACATGATTATCTCAGATCGTGTGCACTACTAAAGGGAAGGTTTCAATCAGACACATATTTTAGGCAGAGCTGTTAACTACTCAGTGGCCCATGGGTAGGTACTTGGCACTCGTTGCCTTCTCTAGTGCCTAGACGATAATGCTTTTTTATATTTGGGCCACTAGATCACAGACGAGCTTTTCGATACGGATGATATTCGTGACTTGAGTACAAACATTCATGTTTATCACGCAAATGTCTGCTCCTAGCGGGGTTCGAACCCGCAATCTTTAGCTTCGTGGTCAGGTTCACTGACGACCGGTAAGAAACTCAATGAAGTATCATGTTTTAAAAAACAAATTACGAATATACGAGTCGGTCGGGATAATTTCTAACCTCAAGTTAGGTTCAGTGCGTCCGTTACGTGGCGTCTCCTTGCCGCGCTGCCGCTGCCGCTGCCCGCATGCCCGAGCCCGCGTGCGCTGATCCTGCCGCACCGCATGCCGCAATCTAAAACAAATTATCTTTTGACTCTGGTAGCTTGATACTTCTTAAGTGCCAGTTTTTGCATTAACGGTAAATTATGACGAGATAATTTCTCTGAATATGATCCTTTCAATATTTGGTTCATGGTCTTACACCAATTGTGAATTTGGACGCGACAAACGAGAGTGATAAAACTTTCCAACAAGTCCTTATGATGCAGTTCACACCCCAGCCAACTGACATCTGCGGTCCGCAAAAAATCGCTTCTAATAGTTTTTGTTACACACTGTGTATGACAGTGGGCGTCCAGGTTTGCGTTAATGACTTTAATTAAATCCCTGAACAGTATAACAAAGCGCGACGTGGGATACTTTAGGTTAGGACCCTTTAAGAGAGTTCTCTCTCGTGCAGCTATCCACGAGTGAATATCGCCATGCTGGCTAGTTAAAATCGCGTTTTTGCAAGACTGGCACTTAGTTTTTTGTAAAAGTTTCCTGGATACAAATCCTGCAGTGAACGCTGATGAATGCACGTTGATTCTTTCTTTCCGAGTCTGCAGCAGCAGTGAGGGGGCTGCCGCGCCGTGTGCGACGGCGGCGGAACGGCTCGGCGCGGGGACGGCTGCCGGCTGGGCTCTGCTAGTGCCTGCAACAGGAGACCATGTATCGGCAGCATTTCGAGCGTTGCCTGTTTCAGAATTTAAAGGTATAGCCACCAATAATTCTGAAGTCAAAAGCGTCTCGCCTACGTCATCCTCACAGTTAGAGCCGGAGGAATGGGGGCCTAAAACATCACTGATCATTAAAGATTTGAAGGAACACGTGAAAGTGTACGGATCAGGTCTATTATTACGATGATTGAGGGCTCTGATGCGACCAAAAAAATTTTCCAATGGGTCCTGATTTAGGTTTCGAGTGTAAAAGAATTTAATATCAATATCTTTGAGGTCAGTCCAGATTTTGATGAAACTTTCCAAAGTTGTTATCCAGTTGTCAATAGTCTGGATGCGTTTATTGACAGGGTTACCGCGTCTCAAAGCATCTTTACTAGACGAATCTATGAAATATATATCTTTTAAAATTTTGATGGCATCCTTCCAAAACGATACATGTTTGGAAGTGCCGTTAACTTCCTTAACCGGCCCTCTCATCTTGCCGGGGGCGGCGCCGCTGCGAGACCCGTTGACGCTGTCGAACAGCCGGTCGAAGAAAAGGACCGCTTCCGATGTATTCTTGAGAGTCTCGCTGACGGCCGTGCCGTCGACGTATGTAGCTGAAACATTATAATTAACAGTTCACTCAGAGATGTTGTTTTTTATTTATTTACGCCGTGGTATTTTTTAAATTCGCGTGTCGTATAGCGTGAACGTCTATTTCCCGAGATAATTTGTTTTGTTTTGGCGTGACCACCGGCTAAACGCAATAATATACAAGTTACATTTTTGATATTAGGGCATTGCCACACAAAAAGAAAACGGGTTGCATGCCCTAGTTGCAGTGCGGTGACTAGGTGACCAGGTGACCTGCTTACTCTTTAGTCTATCTACCCTTTAAATACCCTGTCATTTGACCGACAGTACGCTTTGCACACTTTGTAAGGCGAGTTTTATTTTCACAACAACGTAAGTACCGTGCTCAAACTTGTTGCATATAAGTACACAAGTTACATGTGTTTTAAGGTTAGGTTAGACTTGAGGCCACAAGAAAATTAAAATGCTACGGCGGGGAGTAAATATTTACAAAAAGAAATTTTTTAAAATAACATTTCGTAAACAAATTGTTTGCCAAATGATGTGTCCTGAAATACCGTCCAGTACCCATAGCACTAGCTTTGCTTGGTTTGGGACTAGTTCAATGGGCCACCACTATTAACATACATAATTTCCATTAAATTCAGTCCAGCAGTTTTGTCAAACAAACAGACTTTCTTTTACCATTATAATGACTGATATTATATTACAAATAATATAACAAATAATAATATCAGTCACAGTCATAGTATAGATAAAATGTATAGACACTTAAAATTACCATATTTCGATGTGTAGTTTAGCAATCCTGCTGTCTTCTCGCTGAGAACTTGCGTGCAGTTCTTAACTTTCATCTTCTTAATTTTCGCTGGGATGACATGTTCATCTGTTAAAATTATAAACCAATGTGAGAGTCCTTAAAAAAGCATCTAGAAACCTTTATCTTACGATTTATACACAGTGTTTTTTTGAATTCCAAGAATTTTAAGGAAGCATTCCTTAGGTCAGATTAAGTTATTTTCTCTAAGATACTTGTATTCTAGTTAGCACTATTTATGAGATTTTTAATATTTCATTTTAATCACCTAATTTCTGGTTAACTCTAAAGGTCCTTTCGGAATGACCGTTCATGTAGGATTTAATGATTTTGACTGGGCGTGAAAAAAATTTTTTTTTTGTTATTTAAAAACTATTTTACTACTTTGTTTCTTTATTATGTTAGCCATATGCCGAAGTTGTCGGAATTAAAAAAAAAACACGGTGTATACATAGAAATGCTGCTGCCCGTTGATAACAAAGGGTAAAAAACTATAAATACCAGTTACACACCCGTTAATTTAGGGAGCATACGTATTTCTCCGACTTCACAATCATTTTTGTAGACCTAAAATAAAATAAAGTAATAAAATTAAAATATTAATAATAATAATCACTACATAGTATAAAACAAAGTCGCTTTCCGCTGTCTGTCCCTATATGTATATGCTAAGATCTTTAAAACGATGCAACGGATTTTGATGCGGTTTTTTTTAATAGGTACAGTGATTCAAGAGGAAGGTTTATATGTATAATTATATGCAGACGAAGTCGCGGGCAGAATCTAATAAATAAAGTAATAAAATATTAACCACACTGCACATTTTCCACGTTTTTGTTTTTGTAAAACTATTTATATATACATACATACATATCACGTCTTTATCCCTTGCAGGGTAGACAGAGGCTAAGGTAACAAAACCTTAAGGCCACGTTTAGCATGATTAAGGGCGTATAGATGGAAAGGGAAATCAAAATAGTGATGGGTTGCTAGCCGCATCGCCTATAACATGATTCCTAAGGCTTTCACCCATTCCCTCGATGGGCTTTTACCATCTGCGCGGGGAGAGAAGCAACTGGTAAATTCTGTTTTCTTCTTCACTCCCAAACCAGCATGGAAGAATATTAATATTGATAATCAAAAAAATCGGCAGACGTGATTGAAGTCTCCATCATCAGTATCTATTTACCAAATTATGCTTCTATAGAGAAGGTGTGTGTATATATCGCTATATTTTTTTTAAAGAGTTCCGTCAGTTTCGGCTGAATCCCATTATCAGAACTCGACTGAGCTAAATGAGATCAATCTGGAAGTATACCCCTTCAAAAAATCTATTCGCTTCATGGGTGACGGAGTTCTGAGGTAACAAAAATACGCGTCGAATTGAGAGCTACTTTTTACTGACTAAATCTAAGATTATATAGGGGCTGTAGCACCATTCTTACCTCGATAATATCAGTCCATTTAGTAACTTTTCCTTTAAATACCATGTCTTTAGTTAACATGTTATTTCTTACACATTTTATCAGGTGGGGTGGGTCGTAAAACATGTAGAGCTTGTGGTTTTTGATTAGGAGAGAATTCTCTAGAACAATAAAATTGTATCACGAACTTGCAACCAACGTCCTGCCGTCCTCATTGGCACCTTTAAAGGACACGAGTGACGGAGGTGGCGAGGATGCAAACATATCGGTCGAATATCTGTACCTACTTTCATCGAAATATTGCACTAATACACAAAATAGGGAATGTGCATTCATAATACTGGCAATCCACTTGGCGTATTTATTCAAATATTTGCGTGAGTGAAGGGGATGCACTATATTGTTACTAGCGTATGCGACGAAGATGCCAATAGCGCAACGCTGTAACCGCTAAGGTTGGACTAAACCTGAGCTGAAGTTGCAGCCGGACCATACTCGCCGTTGCTTGCTATCCGGGTCTTGCTGAGATAAGGTCAGTGTCTTTGGGGATTAATTAGAAACTAAGAAGGCAGTGATTTTCAGCCTATGTTTTATTCTAGGGTACTAGCTATCTTCATTCCAAATTTTATCCAAATCCGTCCAGTCGTTTTAGCGTGAAGAAGGAACAAACATACACACTCACATCGTCACATCGTCACTCACAAACTTTCGCATTTATAATATTAGTAGGATTGAGTGTTCCAAAAAATATATTTACATTTCAATAAGTTTACACACAGTATGACATATACTAGCAAAGCACGTGACAGTTTCATCTTTTCACTTAATGCTGCATAGTTATGTTTGCAACCTTTCTTTCATAGAATCATTGTCACACATATATTTGTGAGCTGTATTAACTGTAGTATACCTGTTTGCGCGTTCTGGACCATGTGACTTCTTGTTTCTTGCTGTATTTCTTTGATGCAACGCTGAAACGTGCCCCCCTGGTCACATATTAACGCTTTTGGAATTAGCCCCGTATCTGCTACAGCTTCCACAATATCCTGTAACAATTTGTTTGTTTGTAAAAATAAACAAGAAATAATAATCACGTTTCCCTGGTATAGGTGTTACAGAGGTCAGACAGATGACAGTCGCTTCAATGTAATAATCTGACCTGCCAAATCTGGAATCATGGTCAAAAGACCCCTTCCAGTAATCCGAATAATGTACAAAATATAATAAATAATAAGAAACTGGAAAATGAGACTGATGAATCTAATATTTTTGTGATATTGAATTATACATTACCTTAAGAATATGTTTCAGCGTCGATGCTGGGGTAGCACCTTCACATAGATAAAATGCTATGCTTTGCCGCCAAGCTGAACAAATTCCTCGGATCATGAAGACGAGGGCGTGGTCACACAGTTTTTTTTCGGCTTGTTGGCCGAAATTCACGAAGCCGTCAATGTGGTCTTCACACTCCACAAATGTCAAATGTGGCATTAGGTGCACCTCATCAAAAACGATGGAGCAAAATTTCTTCTTTAGGTCCCATGTTTTTACTCTTTCTTTCAAAGAAGCCATAACGTTCTTGTTAATTCCAGGTTTTACAACTATATGTTGACAAAAGGTATTTAAAGTCCTTCTAGTTGGGAGTATAAACATCTTTTGTAATAGTTTATAACCCTTCGGACTACGCTTTAATAAAGACAAAGCCATCATTTTCTCCACAGTGGAAAATCGCCTTTTTTTTACATGCTTATTCGCATTATTTGCTTGGATTGCAAACAATTTTTGGGCACAAGGTGTCATACGTTCTACTACCGCTTTAAAGGAATTAGTTTCAGCAAGTCGTTCAGCTTTTTCAATTCTATCTGCGTAGTCAAAAATAATGCGACGCTTCGATTTTAATATTTTGGTGCATTTTGAATACATTTTTCTGCACTTGGGTGTTAATTTCTCAATACTCCTCACAATTCGTTGCCCTGAAATATATAACATATTATACATAAATTACCAACTGTGCCGTTTCGGGCAAATGGGTTGCTGCTTCCCCGTTTACCCTCAGAAACCACCTCGGGCGTGGACACAACATCACACCAAAGTTTAATCGCAATCAAATGGTTTAGGAATACGAATTGCCGCCCTCTCGTTGTGCCACTTGCATGTTTATCTACTCAGAACCCATCGTGGGAGTACCTAATTGCAACAACTGCCGGGCAGTGACGTGAGTGCCGCCGTCGTGAACGCATTCAACCCTGATGAAGATTTTCCGAAAAGATGGACTGTTCTCGACTTATAATCCTGAGTTTAACCGTTAATTGTATTTGTATTATAATGTCTCACGAAAAGTTAATTAATAATTTTACTACCAAGGATCAAACGATTCTGTGTGATTAATATTGAAGGAGATATTAAGATTACTTAGTCACTGGTGTCAAGCTACCGACGTATAATATTTTTAAATTCGTCGTTTAAACCGACTTACTGGGGCGATTAGTTGCCTCCTGGGTCACAACTGGTGCTCCAGATGCGTCGGGGGCGGGGGCAGGGCCTGGGAGTCCCGGTCCCGGCGGGGCCGCCTCGCGCTCGCGCTCTGCAGCGGCTGCCCCGGACGCAGCGGCGCCACCCAGTGTTACTCCTGGCTCAATTGTGCTGGAAGGACCTGCAATTGCACATTGATATTCTTGGTGACCAAAGTTCAGATGGAAACATGTTCAATTGGGGCTAAGGAACTGAATGTTTTGTCTTTTATTCAAAATCTCTACTCCAGATAAATGGCTGCTGACAGACTAACATCACACATTTCGTAGCCATATTTCAATATCGAACATTGATTACATTGAATGTATTAAAATATTGAATGTATCAAATTTATTTATGTACTGGCTTGTTTCCCGCGACTTCGTCTGCGAAGAATTCGTTTATCGCTATCCCGCAGGAACTTTGCGGAATTAAAAGTATCCTATATGTTAAGCCAGGTTATAAACTATCTGTGTGCCAAATTTCATTTAAATCCGTCCAGCCCTTTGACCGTGAAGAGGTAACAAACAGACAGACAGTTACTCTCGCATTTATTATATTAGTATGGATTTATCAAAATTAATTATTTCTGAAACAATACACTTCTCAAGATTTTTAATTTTAAAAAGCCATTCTGTAGAACCTATTAAGTCAGGTTACTTAAAACAAGTTTTATATATATAAGAGTTTTATATATTTTGATGATTGATGATAGAATTAAAAACATTATAATATTTTTTTAAGCTCGAAATATGAACCAATGGCCAATACATACCAAGATTTTCTGCAGAAATTCTTGATCCACCAACTTTAAATCCAGTGCTAGTTGGAATTTCTGAATCATATTTACAAAACTCTAAATCAAGATTCTGTAAAAATGATCCAGATAAATCGAAATATTGCTCATCGGACTACAAAGTACTGGCTAATAAGCGAAAAAAAAAGTTTATTTACATATTTTAACAAGCTCACTATATACAGGTTGAGGCAAAAGTAATCAATTTTGCTGTTATTTATTTAGGAATGAAAAATGTTGGTTCTACTTGTAGAATATATTTATTTAATGAATTAGAATTTTTATCATCAAGTCGAGAAAATGATATCGGTCAAGTGGCGCCAACAGAATTGATGACCATACGCGCTTGTTTTATGGCATTTTTCATCACTTTCGGCGATAGGTTCTCGCATTCCTGTCGAATTTTCTCTTTAAGGGCTTCAAGAGCCTAAGGCCTCCTTACATTTTTATTATTCCGCGTTCTTGAGGAGTAATAGCTTTCCATGGTTTGTTGATGTGTATTACTTACATACATACATACCGTCACGCCTCTTTCCCACAGGGGTAGGCAGAGACTACTTTATTCCACTTGCTACGATCCTGACATATTTCTTTCGCTTCATCCACAGTCATCAGTCTCTTCATACATGCTCCACAAATTTCAAAATAGAATTAACGTTTGCCGCCATTTGCAAAAGTTATAGCGTCTAATAATAATACTTTTGCCCCACCCTCTGTATTTACCTTCTTAGGCATTTATTACTACAACAATTCTAAAAAACTACCAGGCATACTGCAAAATCTACAATAATACGTATTATTATTATTTATGTTATTAGGGGGGGGGGGGCAATTTTCTTAAATCAAATAAAAACTACGAAACTATTTTAAAATTATAAAAAAATTTGAGATGCTCACAACGAGGAAAACTTTTATTTTTTATTTTCTAATTTAGGTAACCCCAAACGCAGCCCCTATGTTTAAAATTCATTTATTTGTGTTACATGTCTACCTATGGGTCACAGAATTACATGCATGTTTTTAGGGCTCCGTTGCCAAATGACAAAAAAGTCTACAAACTATATAACAAATTACATGAAAAATAAAAGTGCGCAGGCAATCTCTAAATATTTTATATCTATCTAAGTCTAAATTAATTTCCTACTAATTTGACCAGGATTACCAGATTGACTAGACAGTTTCATGGTTTTGTTGGGATTAAACGCATAACTGTGGTCATGATTTATGCTTTTTACATTGACTGCTATCTCAACTGCAAAGGTAATTAAAAATATTAAAGTAGTATCATTAAAATGGGAATAACATGGTTATTATACAATGAAAGTCTTATTTGTACATTATAAGCATGACTGTTCAGTTCACCTCCGCATTTAAGATTAAATAAATAGCGACGCTTGCTACCACACAATAAAGCGCAATTCCGGTCGCACAGCGCCAAACACGTAGTAACAATTATCTAATCTGTGGCACAGCGCTAATTTACCGGCAGCCCTAGTTGCCTCTCTTTCTATCGCGTATTTCTCGACTCTTCTATCTGCGAGCCCGATTGATAGGAGCTGTACGACGCCGAAAACCGGTTTGTAGCTTTTAATGGGTTTGCAGAGTTTGGGTTGTCAGATTCTGTGATACATATAAGGGATATTTTCCCCTTGAGATTTGGGAGTTCTGTTGATTCCTCAAAGATCCCATCATCAGATCTTGAACAATCTTAATCTTTACCACCTCAAAAACCATCAACAAATAACCAAAGTTTCATATCCATCAGAGATTGGTTTAGGGACAAACAAATTGCTGCCCTACCGCTATTCTGCTTGCCTGTTTCTTTCCACACAGAAACTATTGTGGGAGTACTGTCAACAACTTCCAAAAATTTCATCACAATTAGATCAGTGGTTTAGGAGGAGCACATAGCAGACAAACAAACCAAGTTTTAATTTTTATATCATAGATAGTAGATTTATGTATGTACCTACTAGCTGTGCCCGTTGCTATGAGTTTTATTGCTCGCCCTTTTTTTAAGTTTGTCTGTGCAAAAGTTATTTACTGTAATAATTATTAGTAGGTATTAATTGTAAAATGAAATAAACCTACCGTCTGCCTTGGACCATTTTCTCTTTTGGTGCACCAAGTCTGCATTTGTCTGTACTGTGACAGCATATGAATGATCTGTTACTGTCTGGACTGCTGAAATGTATTAAAAATACTCTTTAAATCCTACAGATATAATAAATAGACACAGACTGTGTGTGTGTGCGGGGCGAACTCATCCACCAAGGGTTCCGTACCACATTAAAATAATCATCCATTCCCAATTGAGTTTATCAATATAGGAACTCCCGACCTGTCATAAAATTTTGCCCCCTGGATTCCTATGTCTGTATATGACTCAGATACAAACATTCATATTTATCACACAAATGAATGCCCCTACCGACCGGGATTTGAACCCGGAACCTCTAGCTTCATAGTCACTAACCACTAGGCTATCCGGTCGTCTAAATGGAGCATAAACAGCCATATCTTTCGATTGTGTTGATACCTTCATGCTTTCCTGAGAAAAAGAGTTGACAGACAGACAGACAGACGGACAACAAAGTGATCTTATATTGGTTCTTTGGCCTTTCAGTTCAATTACATGAATGTGCAGGTGTGTAAAAAGTGTTAAGTACATGGTGACCGACTTTTGTCATTTCAAGTTCTCAATTAATTTACAATAAATTTCCACACCAATTTTTTCCAACACTTAAATTCAGGATCAAGTTCAAAGAATAAATACTTACAGACAGTAACAGGAACCGTGGGCTTCCGAGTCAAAATTTCCTCTTCGGTGAATAAGGTAGGCCATGAAAATGGAACTCTCTTTTCACCGTTGAAGAATTTCTCCTCAAAATGAAGTTTGCAAACCTGAAATTTACAAAGATTTTGTATGTAGTGTCAACCTTAGAACAGCTGTACTGTACTGAACATGGTAAACGCAATCAGTCAGCTGCGAAGTAACCTTTGTTGCATGAAAGTTTAAAAACAACAGAGTTTACATTTCTCTGCGGCTGACCGACGCTTAGCGACGAAGGCCGCTCCTATAGTTCAAATAACAAATAACTCACACAAAAATTGCGATCAACGCGGTCCCGGTGTATAAGCGACGACGTTAATCTTGAGCTGCGAGGCGCCAAAATGTCGATCCACACTCGTTCCAGTTGCTTGCTGCGGGGCCACCAACACACCCTTGCTGTTCCCAAGGTGGATGCGCAGCCGTTGACGATGCACTTTCTTACAGGAGACATGCCTGAAAACACAAAAGCAAACACACAAAACACAAACAGAAATTAATTAAATACACTTTTCGTAACGTAAGCAGCCAGTCGCTTGTTGTTTCTGGTTCTGCAACAAAATAATGATTTGTTAGTATTTTTTCGCAGTAATGTAAATCTTTTTCTCACGAAGCGCAAGAGAAAAATTCAATCAGAAAATGAAATGTAAATACTTATTCAAAAGTGAACCGAAAATTAACGGTTTTTTTTTTTATTATTATCTAAAATGTGAATATTGTGCTAATTTTTGTTTTACCTAAATAGAGCTCATTAATAATTAATTTAAACATTCTCAACTCAAATTATTGTAAATTCATAATCAATTAATTATTTTTTATCGATCGTTCGATTCTAAAATTGTGATATCTCTATAGCCTGTGGTGATTTAAAAAAAAAACTTTCTGTCATGGCCTACGCAATCTCAACCTTTCAAACTACTAAGAACTCTATGACAAGGGCATAAGTTTGATATTTCATTTGTCAAAAATATGGCATCTCTACGGTCGGTACAAATGTATGGCTGTTTCCACCCCGTGACAGGGCCCTGGGTGAACCAGCGGAACTTTACGGAAAAAGTTAAATTTTCTTGATCATACAAATAAAACATACATTATTTGATATCATGAACGGTTTCAGAATGATCAAAAGCCTGCACTTGCGCCAGTTGCGTTCATTTTCAAGATGGTAAATTGGATTTTATTTTGAGGTTAAGATTACGATAACCTTTATTTCAATGGATTCTTTACTACTATATTGTTATATTCTAGGTCGGCATTGCATCAAGAAGTAGTGCAAGCGGCGGCGCCGCTATCCATCCCGGTGCCGGAAGGCGTCGATAAGCCCGCGTCACCGAAGATCGAAAAGTTAGTCGCTGAGATTACGACGCTCAACCTTTTGGAAGTGTCGGAACTGAGCCAAGTGTTAAAGAAGCGGCTGAACCTGCCCGACGCGCCTATGATGCCGATGGGCGGGTTTGCGGCGGCGGCGCCGGCGGCTGAGGAAGAGGACGCAGCTCCTAAGGCTGTGAAGACTAGTTTTACAGTGAGTCTTACTTACATACATGGTTATGGAGTTTGTTATAAGTTTGCCTGTGTATTTTTAAAGGTTCACTCATAAGGTTCAAAAGGTTTACTCATAATAACACTACTTATTTCTTGAAATTATATCATGATAGGATATCTGGCATTTTACACTGGCCCCCATGCTTATTTGGATTTGTAGGTATTTCGACCTCTTTTGAGCAAAAATTCGTGTTTTTAAATTGAATGTAACTTGGGAACTTTTGCAGAATTCATTGGAGTCTTAATTATAATCGATTAATCATTTTGTCTTATAACATATTCTGTCATAATTTCTAATGCTATTGTTTTGAACAGGTTAAAATGACCAAGTTCGATGATAAACAAAAAGTGGCACTCATCAAAGAAGTGAAGAGTCTTCTAGAAGGGTTCAACCTGGTGCAGGCCAAGAAGTTTGTTGAGAGTGTCCCCACTGTGGTCAAGGCTGATATTTCCAAGGATGAGGCGGAGAAACTCAAGGAAGCACTTACCAAAGTTGGAGCCATCATAGAAATTGACTAGAATATTATGTAGATGTATTTTTAGTTTATAATTATATTATACTATAGAGAAATAAAATAGTTGTGTTTCTAATGGCATTTATCATGATTTTTAAATTTATCAAAATGAAAATAGAAAGCAAGTTGTTCACTATAGTAGTTCATATGGTTTACTGTTATTATAATTTTTTCATTGGCTTTTACATTCTGGTGGTGCCAATTACACTTTATAGATTTTTTCTCTACATCATACTTATGTAACGATGTGAAAAACACTTTCAACTAAAGTATCACAATTGACTTATCAAAATAGCAAAAACAAATTGAATAGGCATAAATAAAAAAACGAAATCCCATTACCTTTGCAAAAACACTTGACAATGGTCTATTATTAGTTTGTCTGTTTTTAAATTGAATAAATGACTCATCAATAATTGTACTGTAATGTAGTTTGCGGGATTGGCTGTCAATCGTTATCTACAACGATAGATTTTCTGAAAAATAACTTTTTTAATTCACTCATTTTAGAGATGGCTCTTGATTATTACACTGTTATTGGAGCTCTATAAATGTACTGTCTGTAATGTCTGTTAGACCATTATATATAGATTTAATTACGTACTTTCTTATAAGTTTTCTGTTAAACTAATATGAATAATTCTTGGGTCGAAGGCAAGTTGACGATATTCTACTTAACAAGATATCTTAGCAAGGAGAGATATGAGTACATACTTCAGGCAAAATGAATTATATTTGCCTAACACTTACGTTTGGATTTGCATAGCAATAAAAGGTAAATACAGAATTATAACAGGTTTTTTGTTGATAATAGTTTTGTGTACTTATAATTGAATTATTTGCAATTCTATGTACTGTGCTAGATGTTTTCATCTTCCAAATATTTTATTGTGAAAGTTCACTTTTTTAAGTGGCTTCCAATACTATTTTCATTGGTCCTTCTCTAAACACTAATAGTTGCAAACATAACGAATGGCAATCGGTACTTACCCTTTAATTGTAGAGCAGTTAAACAATTTCGCTTAAAATGTTCTAAATCAATTCATGGATTGAACCATGGCAATCGCTGCACCGTATACCTACGGAATTCTTATTCCGTAGTTGATAGATTCATTGTAGGTATCAGCTTCTATCAATACGTCAACGGCTTCCAAGTTTCAGCTCGTGTAATGTAAATAATAACAGTGTCTGGTGGAGAGCAACGCCTCATTGCTGCGGCGGCGCGGGCAGGGCGCGCATCGCCGTCGCCGCCTTATCATTATCTACGGAGCCGCTACCACGCCGTTCAGTTCGACGCTATCCAACACAGCTTCAATACCTTACGGCGCGCGATAAAACAGTGAAACGTGTTTTGATTTATTAATCACATGTTAAAATGGACGTGAGTGGTTATAAAAGAAAGTTCAAACTGCTGTTCGATAAACTTTTGGAGCCCACCTTTGAAATAAGTGCGTATCATTCGGAGAACCTCTTCAAATACCTCGATGGCAGCCGCGGGCACTGTAAGTTCTCACGAGTCAAACATGTTTGTTGTGAACTTGACTACCTTGAACCAAGATAGTTTTAACTGATCTATGATCTTTGTGCTGTAGGCCGTAAGAGCGAATTTCACTCATTGAAGCTTTAAAAATAGCAGTATATTCAAACAGATGCGTGTAACACAAAGAATCCAAGGACGCCAATTATAATTCACAGACTCTTCGATTTGGTAACCATTTGACTGATGGACTAACTCGCTAGTAACGTTTCAATGTTGGAAAAGATATAGATTTCGAATTTATTTTGGTAGGTAAGTTATTAAGTACGCATCAAGTCTTTATTTAGATTTAGATAATTACTTTTAGCCATATCTGGTGTTAAAAATGAAATTATTTTGATTGTGTCCTATCAACCCTTAGCCCTCGTACGTGTCTATATAGGTAGGCATGTGTATTATCAAAAATATGTATCTAAGCATTTTTATTTTGTATTCAACATATTAATACTTAGGTACTCACAATAAAAAATACCCAAGGCGCTTAAGCGATTGTTGAACAATTGTTAGTAACCAGTGAGTAGGTACGTTAATCATTGCTTTGTCATTTATTTCAGGCGCCGAAAAGATTCTCGAGACGCCGTTTTTCACAGACCTAATCGTCCACGCGCTCATTAACTTTGATAACGTGACCACCTCCGTGCAGGTGTTCATAGTGAAGCTGCTGAGCATAGGCCTGCGCAATGAAGTTCACTTCAACCGGTTTCATCAGATAAAAGGCTTTGATAAGCTGGTAAAGAAGGACAGAGTGGATGTGCACGCGATGCCGCACGACCTGCACATCGCCTACATCGACCAGGCCGTGGCGCTCACAGCGCACTACTCGGGTGTCAAGTTCGTGATGGAGAAACAGCTGGGCACGCGCATCCTGCGCCCCTATACGCACCACCGGCCCGCGATGCTCGCGAGCCGCATCTACGACGTCATGGCCCGCCTCGTCTGGAAACTCAACGAATACGACGAGGAAGGGTTACTCCTCGAAGCCCTCCAGGTCATCGTGCAACCCATCATCGCCACCGACTACCAGGCCGCCGTAACCATCGGCAAGGACTGCGAAAGAACTACCGCCGATCAGCTCATAACGTATCTCCATACACTAGTGACCATCTTGGGTGACATAGAGCGGTTGAACCAACTCAACTATGTGGTGCCGATTTTGTCGCAATACTTCTTGATTGAGTCGAAGCTCACGATGATCCTAGAGGAGACTCACGACGCGGAGCTGGCGTGTCTGGTCGCGGAGGTGTGCCTGCGCTACTACTACGCGGCGTCGCGGCTCGCCGTGCTGCACGACCAGACCGAAGAGAACCGCATCAACGAGGAGCTCAACATGGCCTTCAACAAAATCGTATGCACTCTCGTCAAGAAGCGATCGGTCTCCACCATTTTAGATTTCATCTGCAGATGCCACATTTTCTGGCACAAAGTGGAACAGACTGGCCAAACGGTTAATTTCGAACGATTCGGGCGGCAGTTTCAATTACAAAATCAATTTTTAATCATGATACTGGTGCCAATCTTAGTGAAGCACAAGGCTAAACAGAGGCTGGTCAACGACGCCGAGTTACAAGAGGCCATAGAGACGTTCACGTACGGGCTGGCGGCGATAGTGCCGCACGACATCATAAAGGCTGCGTACAGCATGCGCGACCTGATCCACGAAACGGGCATGCTGCCGGCGTGCGTGTGCTCGGTGCGCGAGGTGCTGAAGCTGCGCGGGCACCTGGGCCGGCGGCAGGCCGGCATCGTGTTCCAAACCGTGTACTACACGCTTACGCACTACGTGCTGTCCGACGGCTGTGGCGACCTGGTGCTGGTCGAAAACCCGTTGCGCACGCCCGAGGACGTGCTGTTGCTCTCCGCGACCCTCGACGCCATCAAAATGCTAATAGAAGACCACGAGATCAACTGGTACGAGAGCTTAGAGATTATAAATCTGCAGGCGGCCCTGATGAATTTGATAAAGCAGAGTATTTTGCCGACCAAGGTGAGCTGAACGTCCTGTGGCGTATTTTCCTAAGAGGCGATCGTCTCCTGTATCTATTTCCATTTGGCTTCCACCCAGCTCAAAGTCAAACTTACAAACGTCCCGTATGAGCGCGTGGTCGCGTCTGGCTCCGGCCGGGTTAGTTAGCGTGTTGGGTGTTGCAGCTGCTGGTGCAGGCGATGCAGCTGATCACGGTGAGCGTGCGCAAGGCGCTGTCGCCGGAGCTGGCGCTGCTGCTGCAGTCGGAGCGCGGCGGCTCGCTGCGCGAGGTGGGCGGCGCCGCGCGCGACCTGCTGCGCCGGACCGAGTGCGAGGCGCGAGAGGCCGCCCTCGATCTACTCTACAGCTTCACAGAAATCGCTTACGTTAGTGAGTACCTACTGGGATATTAAATTGAAGCCTTGTTATTACGTTTCCGGGCGCAAAGGGACTTATTGAAAGTTTAAATGTAGGTTCAAACCCGAACGAGATAAATGTGTGTTTCTAGAGGGGTATCTAACGTCAAACGTGCAAGATGCCATCCATTTTTTAATGGATGGAAACGCGACGGAGGTCACGGAGGCGTCGTAATTGTTCTTCTGGGATCAACAACAACTCTCTAGAATGTTCTAGGATAAGTTTCCAAGTAAAGGTTAGGAATAGGAACCACTGGTTCAACACCACGAGCGCGTCGTCTCTTTGCAAATTATTACCTGCCAATCACAGTAGCGAGTTAGCGTGAATTCGACGCACTTCCAATGGTCGAATGAACTTGAAATTTGGGATACATTTTTTTTGGACAAAAAATGAAGTTTTTAATATAAATTTAATGTTGAGTTTGGAGTTGTCCTAAAGACATATCAATGCGGTTGGTTTCCTTAGTCATTAGATACTTGATGTTGTATCATCAACTTATCCACCCAGTAATTTGTCGTATTCTTAGTAGTTAGGTATAGATGGGTAATTGCTTTGTTGATTGGATGGAAATTATCCACGCAACGTTTCAAGACAATTCCAATTTAACTTATTTATGTATTTCATATAGCAAAGGACTTCCATACTGGTCTGGGAGCAAAGACAAAACATAGAATGTACCAGTTGCTTCTCTTCCCGCACAGATTGTAAAAGCCCATCGAGGGAAGCTGTCTACGAAACGGGACTTGAGGGGTTCTAGGGATGTGGGGTTAATAACGGTGGTGTTTGATGCCCCCCTGATTGCAGAGTTCATCCCCCTCCGCAGCGTGATCTCTGAGCACGGTCTGCTGCTGGCGGCGGCGCGCGCGGCGCTACGGGATCCCTCGCCGCGCGTTCGCGCCTGCGCGCTGCGCTGCCTCGCCGCCGGCACCAAGTGCGAGTGCGTGTGGAAAGAGCTACTCATGCAGCATCGGGATCTTTATGTACGTATAATGTACAGAGTTTAACAGATTAAAATAGATACACGGTTAATCAGACATTATCAACGGGAATTTTAACGAGCCCGTTTGCCCGTGATCATTATATTCATGACTAGCTTCGGCCGGCGACTTCGTCTGCGTAGAATTATACATAAAAACCTTCCTCTTGAATCACTCTATCGCGTTAATCGAATCGCGGTCTATATACTGTTGATAATATGCCTGGCGCACAATGATTATTTTACGGCTGAGACTAAATAAAAAGACAAGACGGAGTAAGTACTGCGACCGGTTTGAAATGCAACTCGAATGAAAGTGGCGATATTAGAATACAATTTGTCTACTCTGATCATTCAATCTGCGAAGCAATTTTCAATGGTGTGTGAAGTTCCCAACTGGGCCCGCGTGGGAACTATAGCCCAAGCCATCTCATTCTGAGAGGAGGCCTGTGCCCAGCAGTGGGTCGTATATAGGCCGGAGATGATGATCACTCAATATCGTAGCGTAAACTACCTGCCTAGTCAGAAAAGTAATTAATTGTATAAATTTCTACAGCAACAACAATATAACCGCATCTCTCGCGGCGACACGTGGATCAGAGACCAGACGGTTTTTTTCCTCTAATCGTACCTAACTACTGTCGAACTGGCGTGTGAAAGAAATAAAAACTCAATAAGATAATATGCGACGAAGGTCAGAAAAAACTACCGTCGGCTATTGACTTTTACAAGTACAAAAAGTGTACTTATGCGATTTGTTAGTTACCTACATAGCTACAGTCACAAAGCAATGAGTTGATGAGAATATCGAGAATGATTTGAGACGCATGCTGTTAAGGGGGCGCCGAGATTTTGGTTATGCCCTCCGTTTATGTGCGTGTGAAAATTCTTTGCTACGTTTTGAAATCAATCGTAAACTCTAGCCTCTAAGCTCACTGTACGACGGCCGTAGCAGAACCATAGCAGACAGGATGGACGCGTGGCGGCTCTGGTTAGAATGGGCGGAGCGCACGCGAATTTAAGTATACATATTAATTAAAACAATAGAAAATGTAAGACGTGTACGTTATAGACAACATCTCGTTATGTTATTATTGAAAAACTGATGACTTTCCGTGCAGTATTTACGACATACTAAGGGTTTATTTAGAAGCCGTGGTAGCCTAGTGGTTTGGCCTGTGGCCTCTCAAGCAGAGCGTCGTGGGTTCAAATCCCGGGAGCGCACCTCTGAGTTTTTCGGAATTTATGTGCGCAAATTACATTTGCAATTTGCCATGAGCTTTTCGGTGAAGGAAAACATCGTGAGGAAACCTGCACACATCTGCGAAGAAATTCAATGGTGTGTGTTAAGTTCCCAATCCGCACTGGGCGCGCATGGGATCTATAGCCCAAACCCTCCAATACACGGAGGAGGCCTATGCCATGAGGCACGCCGAATTACGCTACAATTTAATAATAATAATAATAATAAAAAAACAACAACAACATTCGGAATTCGGAATAAAAAGGCTATAATAAAAAAAAGGGTTTATTTTGTTTTTTTAGAGGTAACTTTAAAAAAAAAACTATCGACAAGTTACAAGTAGGTAATCGTGTTTCTAAAGCATATGTATTATAGAGTGAATCCTTAAATGTCTTACGTACCTATAACTAAATCTTCAGTAATAACAACACAGCATGGAATCAACCCAACGCAATTATATCAAAATTAACTCGGCGCCCCCTTAAATGACAAATCAAGAGTAACCTTAATTTACATTTAACTTAACTGTAAAGTTACATAGATATACCTACTGCACATTTCTTTGACTGTATTCTCATTGTCATCCATTCTACATATTGTATACCAAAATTAAGGTTCACTGACGACTGAAAGTAGAAGAAATTTGACTTGCAAATAGTTGCAATATTTGTCCCAAACATTCATGTAGAAAGTTTACGAACGCTACTTCGACAGAAATTCTTTAACGCTATCTCGCGAGAATAAGTAGGTAGTGAAAAGTATTTGATGTGTTGATCTCTTTATAAGCTAATCACATTACTTTCTGGACGTACCATCTATACCTACAAGTCATTGGGTAGACACAGTAGGTAGGTTTGGTCATGTACGGTAGGTATAGTAGTAACAATTGTACGATCGATTGCCTGTCAATTAATGACTTCAGAGCTGGTAGACAGTTTGCAGTAAATTTGTACAAGGTTATTTAAAATCAAACTTCATAGGAATATAGATATCCATCTTTTGAATCACTAAGACTGCTTGTTCAAAAATAGTAGGCGCCTCAGTATTTTTTTACGAAAGTCATTGTTTGGCAATTGTCGTTATCAGTTACATAAATACTTAATAATGTTGCAACACTTATTACGAGGACATATCTATTGTATTGTTCAGCGTTTCATCAGATTTGTTGATCCACGTATGGTACTGTAACCACATCCGCATATAACATTATTAAATCATTTGTCCTATTTTTCCATCTGTCTGATCTCTTCACGGCACAATCGCAGCAGGACCTGATTTGATATAATCTGACAAGATAGTTTGAACATTTAGGAATGAAATTAGGCTATATTTCCTCACGGAAAATGCATAGTTCCAGTGGTGTGCCATTTCTTTGTAGACGAAATCGCTGGCCCGATCTAAATAGCGTCCAGTAACACTAAATTTACCTAGGGCCGACAACGCACCGGCGTCGCGTAAAGCGCTGCGGGTGTCTATGGGCAGTGGTGATCATTTACCATCAGGTGACCCACTAGTTCCTTTGTCTGGCCTCTCTAACATAAAAAAAAACTACGGTTTCCTTGTTGTTAACACCTGAGCATAAATGTATGACTCAAGATTCCTAAATCTTCCGTCTCCGCCCATTTCTAGATTTAGTTATGACTAACAGATAAATACTCAGTACCATTAATCTAGATAACAACGTAAAGATATCACCTTGATAAACCGCGGGTAGATTACACCGGTCACCTATCACGTTTCATTAAAAAGCTGTTCTCGATTTCAGGAGCAGCTGTTGCACACATTAAGGTATAACCCCGAGGGTGAGGTGAGGAAGGAAGCTGCCAACGTACTCACCCACGTGTACATCAACCACAGAGTCACGAAGGCGTTCACGACGCAAGTCTCCCGCGTCATGGCCAAGGCGGCGATCGAGGACGCGCACTGGGAGGTGCAGCTCGCCGCCCTCCACTACTGGAAGCAAGTCACGCGCAGCCTGTTCACAGACAGAGGAATGATCGACGGAAGGTTCCCAACAGTCACTTTCTCAAAGGAGAAAAGAAAAATAATAACGCTAGACGACAAAGAGATACTCAAACAGCTGGAAGCCATCATGGACCACCTGTCCGCCTCGGGGTTCTTAACAGTCCTCTTAAGCTGCATGAGGGCGCATAACCATATAGAAGTAATAGAAAAAACATACAACCTAGCGAGTAAACTCGTCGCGGCGCTAGATTTTTACAAGTATCGCGCGAACGATAAGCTCCCCATTGAACAGAAACCCTGCTCCAGTAACGACTCCAAGCCGAACGGCGACGTAGAGATGAGAACTATCAAGCCTTCGCCGCCCAGTGCGGTCAAGCCGGACCAGACTGATATAATTTCCCAACTCTTCGACTGTTTCGACACGAATTGTTCACCGGAAGACACCTCAAATACCGTGGAGATACTCCATCCAAACAAGTTCATAGATTTATTCAAATCCACGGATTACAAGGCTATCATAGAAAATAAGAAAAAGCCGAACGTGCCCACAGACTTGGACACGTTAATATTTGAGCTGGTGTCGCCGCTCGCCTCGGCGAAGCACAGCCAATGTAGTCCGCAGTCAGATATGTAGTTATTTTTAAGACACTAGAACTAAAAAATTGTAGGTGATAAGGACGTCTCACGCACTTTGATTCCCTCGTATTCGGGAGCTAAAAAAAGTACTGCATTCTAGTCTCATCATGTTTTAAGACGCACAAATTCTGCTGATTTAAATAAAAATAGAAAAAGATAGTCTTAAATTTGGCACGGATCAGTGGTCTTAAGCATACGAGGGGTCAAAGGGTCGATAAAGTAGGCTGTCACATTTTGCGTATACGATGTACAATTTAAATAGTCATTTCGAGACCTGAGAGCATTCTAACCGTTCCGTTCACCACTCACATGAATAAACCAAAGGAAGAATGAATCGCGGTAAAAGTCAGCAATGCGTGTCAAAAACTTCATTAAAAAGACATTCCCGTGAACATTGGCATGCTTGCACAGTAACGCTAACGGTTGCAAAGCTCACAGGAAGAAACAATTACTGTTTCACACAAATATATTTATAAGATTTTTATAATGTTGTGATATGTTAGTAAAAAAAATTATTGAACTAAACGAGGTCTCAGTAAAAAGTTCAAAGAATTTCGTACATATTATTTTTAATCATTATCCTATACAAAATAGATTTGGTATTAATCTCAGTAACAATCCAAGTTGTTGACTTCCTCGCCTACTTCGTAAATGCCGAGCACGTCGTCCAGCAGCGACTCGACGCTTCGGATCCCATTCCTCCACTGCTTCTTGTACTCAATGACACCTTTAAAGTCTTTGCTCATGAGATGCGTCACGAACAAATACGGCGGAACATACCTCAGCAGTTTGATCAAGGGCTTCGCTTGCAACTCCGGCTTGTTATTCTGTAATTTCATATGCCTTTCGTAGATATGCGTTAGCAAGTTCATATCATCAACATTTATAATACCTTCTATGATATTATCTGATTCGTTATCCTCAGTTTTTATAATAACGTCATCATCTTCCATGCTTTCATCTTTGCTAGGATCAGCCAAGAACTCTTGCATCGTGCGCGGTTCCCCGTCGCCAGGTTTCAAGCATTCAGGTACCTCGTAACGCTTTAAAATATCGAGCACGAGCATCGACAGTGACAGGTTCGCGTCCATGATTTCTACTTCCGTGTCTTCGTGTAAAAGTTTCGTTAGCACAGTAAGGCATCCTACGGAAGCGAGATTGTCCAGCATTCGCAGGAGTCTCCGTTGTATTTCAGCTTTGTTCAGGGTGACTATCTTTCTGGATTCTTTGGAGAAGGTCACGGGTGGGAAGGTTCCGTCGAGCATGCCTTGCTCGCACATTCTGGACCGGATAACAATCTTCCAGAACTTTAGGGCGGCGAGTTGGACTTCCCAGTGGAAGTCGCTGATGGCAGCGGTGACCATCTGCTCGTAGAGCTTCTGCTTGAAGGCGGGCGCGAGTTTGATGTTGAGGTAGATCTCGCTGAGGACGTTGCAGGCCTCCTTGCGCACTAACCCCTCTTGGTTGTTACGGAGCACTCCTAACAACAGGTCCTGAAAATGAGACATACTGCTTTAAGGATAAGGAAGTAAAATACAAGCTGCTTCGCGTCCCGCGCAGACGCAAAATCTTAGGCATCACGTTATAGGCGATGCGGCTAGCAACCCATCACTACTTTGATCCCCTTTCCACCTATATGCCCACAATCATCCTTGCGCAGACGAGGGAAGAAAAGGCGAACTCGGTGCTTGCACCGCTCGCCCGATCCCTTGAGGCCAGCGGGAACGGTAACGGGGCATTACCTACCTGCATTGCACGGTCTCCTAAGGGAAGACGGGCCCAGCGTACGGGTCCTCCCCTTCTTGGCGCGGTTGGCGGAAGCCGGGGCCACCGGGAGGGCGTTTGTGGTGAAACCCTAGTGACATCCCACTGCGTCCCCGTCACAACGGATTGAAGCAATGCCGGAGAGTTTTTAGTTTGGGTATACCCCTTCGTGGGGGAGTCCCACATAACCTTAGGCATTCCCGTGCCTAGGGCATCCATAAAGATTTCCTCTCTATAAAAAAAGGCTCTGTCTACCCCGTAAGAGACGAGATGTACTGACGAGCAGCAATAAGCGGTCAGGGTTCTAGCAGGTTAGCCCTGTCAGCTCTTAACGATGGTGCACCTACGCGTCCTGGCTACGCACCTGTATGTCGGGGTGCTTGTTCTTGAGCTGGTCCCATATGGCGGTGACCTTGCAGGCGGCGCCGAGGCACTTGAGCGCCGACGCCGTCACGTAGAACTCGTGGTCGTTCAGCGCGACGGCCGCCGCCACCACCATCAGGTCATTCTCTATTATCTGCTTCTGGAACGGCGGGAATTCTGGAAAAATATAACAGATACATTTTATAAAGTTTACCTGGTATTTAGGATTGCGTACATCTAAAGGAAAAAAGGAATCCTTATAAGACCACTTCGTTGTCCGTCTGTCTATCTGTCTGTCTGTACATCCGTAGAGACTCGTCTGCAGTTCCTTGGGGCTGTGAAAATGTGAACCCTCTGAGTCAACTAAATTAAAAGACACAGTCAATATCAAAAGGAGATACCTATATGTAAAAATTGCTGAGCTCGAAAGATCTATGGGGCACTTCGCAGTTAGCTATCCTAGAAATTTGAAATTTGTTGTGAAGGTAGCTTTAACACAGCTAATGAAATAAATCTAACTTTTGAATGTCTGTACGTGTATGTAGGTAACCAATATAAAATGACCTCACACTGCCTACATTTCGTTTAAGAGCAGGGCTCTGCTAACAATGGATTTTAAAATAACTTGCCGAATTTGTACGGAACCCTCGGTGCGCGAGTCCGACTCGCACTTGGTCCGTTTTTTTATAAGGAAAACGAGCAAGTGGGTCACCTGATAGGTAAGTAAGTGAGCACCACCACTTATGGACACTTGCAACACGAGGGATGCAGATGCGTTGTCAGCCTAGAGGGAGGGGCAAGAGCAAGATAGAGTACTTCATGTGCTAGGAATTTCACCAGCTGTCTTACTCTCTGTTACACGCCGGAACATAGCAGCGCAAACACTGTTGCTTGGCGGCAAGATTAGCGAGTTTTACGAGGGAATTATTCTAATAAAATAATATGTTTGCTTTAAGGTCACAGCCATTATGTACCAATAACAAATATGAGAACAAAAAACGTAGTTAGCGAAGGCTCTAATTGATGACAATGATGAGTGACTGGTAAAATGAATTTCAAGTGTAGATCCTATGATCAGCGGCATAGAGCTGGAATCAGGTGCCGAGAAGATGGAAATAAGACATTATAGACTTTTCGCCTGACCTTCATGTCCCGCTCGGCTCAAATCTTGACAAAACAATTTTATTGCATAATCCACCGCATATATTGTGTGTTACGCTCAGATAACGAATGTTAGACAGAGAAAAGAAAATAAACCAGTCACAAACAACTACTATCACATATGGTACATACATATTATAATTATTGAATCATTGAGAAATCTTTCCGTGACTAGATATAAAAGCTGCAGAGCTTAGAAACTATAATATAGACCAATAGCTTTTAATTAGTTTTATAGGCAATGTTTTGGAAACGAATATTTATGCTAAAAAGTTTCCAAACATTCCTCAGTCTTCAAAACATTGCTCAATAATTTAAAATGACTATATTTTAAGTCATGCCGTACATAAAACAAAACGTATTGTGTTCAAAAGAAAAAGATAATGAGTACCTAATTAATTATTTGTACAATTGATTATTTTAATAAATAATTTGAATTTGAATTTGAATTTGAATTTTTATTGATTTTTAGAGTCATCGTTATGTATTAATTCGTTCAGATTACAAACGGTGACCAACTTAAGACGTATGCGTTTAACGACTTCAGCAGCGACGTTTAAAAAAAAGGTCGCTACATATACAAAATAACGGATAAACATATTTATATACATAAACACGCGCTTAAATACATATAACATCCATGACTAGGGTAGAAACATCCATCCTATACTCCAGGATTCGAAGTTTTGTGATGGGAGTAAGTAACCAATCTTGTTTTTTTTTGCCAAAAATGTAAATTACTAGTAACTTCTCCGATCGTGACAGAATATATCGGCAACTAATAATACCTAAGCATAAAATGTACTCAGATATCATTATTGGTTATCGTAGAGATATGCTATCTTATCATATCACCAGGGATGGGCTGTTCCAGCTTTGAAGGTTCGTTATAGCTTCACTATCGATCGATTAATTTCCGAGTTCAATTGGCATTGTTCATTTTTTTAGTATGCTCCAATTCGAAAACCATTTCGAGGAAAACCATCAATTATCCGATTTATCTTGTCCGATTTCAAAAATACTTTATGATTGCAGATATTTTTGTAATAGTACTTTGAACCTTTGTTTGACCGAACGACCCGGTTTTTAGACAGAATCCAGCATCGAATGTTTGCCACAAAAATGAAAAAAAAAAGTTTACCTATGGCAACGTGTCACTGTCAAATCGACAAAACCATAGACAAATCAGTTTTTTTTATAGCCAGCCGAACGAAGGCGATTGGGATTCTGTCTAAATTCACGAATTATCAAACATCGAAAAAATATTTATTATTAATTAACAAAGCTACGTAAAAGCATAATATTCAAATTAGTTGCTTGAAATAGTCCATTTTATCAAATAAAGGTGTTAAAAGCACAGCTTAAAAAAAATGAACAATGCCAATTCTCAGTTGATATGGTATTGCCCAAAAAATAAATGCATGTACTGGACATTTTCAGGATGCCTTCAAATCGAGATTTATCCCTTGTACTATTTCTGCTCTAATCTGCTATCGTTACCTAATCACTCAAGTATATTGCCAGAGCCATGGGCCATGTTTAGCTAACTAATATCGGTAAAAGCGTCGCATGTACCAGAGTATTGCAAAAAAAATACATATACATATTTCCTAGACTAACTTTCGAGATAAAGGATATATTTATAAGCAAGACATATTTAAATAAATAAATAAATAATAAATATGTCTTGCTTATAAATATATCCTTTATCTCGAAAGTTAGTCTAGGAAATATGTATATGTATTTGTTTTGCAATACTCTGGTACACGCGACGCTTTTACCGATATTAGTTTTGACGTACAGTTGACCTTAAGCTGATAAAAATGATGACCTTAACTAAACTGGGAGTTGATAATTTTTTCGCACTGAGCTCTGTTTTTTTGCCAATAGTTTGACGGACTACCAACTTACTACATTGGGATGGCCAATGAGCATGACTTGCAGTTTTGAATGCAAACTTAAACGACACAGACAGCATCCAAATAAGTACATGTTAATTTTATATGACAGCAAAAACTTTAGACAAAGTAATGTAATCCACGGCCAGTGTGAACTTTTTTGCGAACTTGGCTGACACACTGCCGTGCGACTAGATTTACGGGGCGCAAGAGCAACACCTATAGTTGAGTGATGTTACACTCCGTGAGCTCCTAGAACGACATTCGAGTTTATCTGGCTGTCTCACTCACTCTCATGGGTTTGATACTTCAATCAGCCGATGGTACCCGAAACCCGAATGACGCTTTAAGAGCTCACGGACTACATTACACTGTGGACTTGGTTAACCTGATACCAATCTTGATTGTGCCACTGAAATATATGTAAAAACAATAATTATGTTTATTGTACCTTGGACTGACCGGTCGAATAGGGGCTCAGGTTATCTATCATACATCCTTCATTATATACATGTAGAAAACAATTATTATCATCGAGATGTGTAGTGTTCGTTTCGCTGCCGCCGGGGCGAGCGCTCTAGGAAGAAGGACTACGAAATAGTCCGAAACATGTCGAGCATCACTCGACTTTTTATACGTGAGTTATCCGTTTATGTGTAATGAGATGTGTAAGTTGAAAAATTACGTCAATTAACCCTTTCCGCCATGTCAAATACAAAAGTCTATTTTTATTATTTACTAGCTGTTGCCCGCGACTCCGTCCGCGCAGAATTCGCTTATCGCTATTCGCTATCCCGCTAGTCTCATGCGAAGTCTCAGCCCGATCGGTTTAAAATTGACAAAGTTTCATACAAACTTTCATCCCCTATTTTATCCGTTATCCCTTTGTGGGTAGAATTGATCAAAATCCTTTCTTAGCGGATGCCTACGTCATAACATCTACCTGCATGCCAAATTTCAGCCCGATCCGTCCAGTGGTTTGGGCTGAGCGTTGATAGATCACTATGTCAGTCAGTCAGTCAGTCAGTCACCTTTGAGTTATATATATTTCGACGCTTGAAAGGCGAAATGGGATAAGCGACATTTTTTTGTGATATTGAGTTATATATATCATTGAAATCAGCAGATTTTCCTGAGTCGAGGTTCTGGCTCTCCTGTAAAATTATCATTTTGTCGCTTATGACATTTTGCCTTTCAAGCGTCGATTTAAATTAATTATACTCGTCTACAATCAGTCACCAGACTTTAATTAGATATTTTGTAGGTCTATATAATTGAAGAAAGGCGGGACCATTGCCCAGTTCTCTTTCAGTCAGGGAGCACATGCGCCCGTTTCAGTCTTTTGCCTGTGGTTGCATTTAGCAGCATGCTCGCCAGAGGGTTGGGGTGAATATTCAACCTCTCCCTATGCTTTATCTTGTAGCGGCCGATCTCTTCAGCAACCGTTGGCATCTCCAGGTATTCATGGATTTCAGTTCAGTACGCAATTGTTGTGAGTTTGTTTTGGAAATACAAAAGATGTCACCCATACGCCAGACTTCTTTATTGCGATGCCTTGAACCTAAACCCAATTGAACGAAGGTTGCCTTTGCATTGAAATAATGGACGTATATTTATGTAGGTCGTTCAACCTGCGATGCATGTGTCGCTGGCGTCGAAAATGTTAGTGTTACTTTTCATTTTTGTCAAACTATGTATAAATTTAGAGCGAGATTCCTACTATTTTTTTTGCTTACCATCTCCGCTTTCGCTCTAACACACACTGTGACACGTACCTATGCTGATACGTGTTTACCACAAATAAAACTCAATCGCCATCGTGAATTGCAAGAGCTATATCTATTGGCACACATTGTGAGGGTTTATAGATGAGATGGTGAGGGTATCTACAGATGATATGGTGAGTGTACCTATAGATACGGTGAGGGTATATATAGATGATATGGTGGGGGTATCTATAGATAATATGGTGAGGGTATCTATAGATACTGTGAGGGTATCTATAGATACGGTGAGGGTATCTATAGATGATATGGTGAGGGTATCTATAGAGATCAGAAAACGGTCCACTTACTTATATAAGAGATCTCTGTGCACACGTAGAGCAGTTCCAGCGCAGAGTCGCGCACCTCCCAGTGAAGGTCATGCATCTTCATGTAGATGAGCCGCCCGAGGTCGTGGATGGCGGAGCCCGGCTTGGACTCCATCAGCAGGCTGAGGTTCGGGGGGAGGAACTTCTTCACCGTCACCGCTATCACGTTCAGGGCTGTTACTACAAACTGGAAGATGGAATGGACCAGTTAATTTATGACTAAATGGTTTGCAACTTTTGACCTGATGATTTGCTTAATAACAGGAAATACATGGGAAAAACGAATTATCAGGTTGTACATCCCTGAATCAGTTTAGGTGGAATTAATGAGGTTTAAGTAAACATTGTAGGGATGTCTATTGCTTAATAGAAGCAGGTAACTTTATAATCGTGCATTGAATGTTTCTAGATCGCAAATCGCTCATTCAATATATTATATGTGCTTCCTGTGGTACTCCTTATTTACATTGATGAAAATGTGTGTACTAGAAGATTCTCTAGTCTGGCTAGTTAAATCAAATTATATTATTCATTTACAGTAACTGTCTGTCACGTTTTCACGCTTAAGCCATTGAACCGATTTAGCTGGATCTTGGTAAACAGATAGTTTCAGTCCCGGGGAAGGACACAGGATAGTTTTTATCCCGGAAAATAGTATAGTTAATTTTGCGCAGACAGACTCGCATGCAACAGCTAGTAATTAAATAAATGTAGGTATAAATGTTTGAACGATATCAGATTAAATTAAATTCAATCACTATCTACAGGTAGCCATAATTAGATAACTTGGCTACGATTAAAAAGAGTTTACGCATGAGTCAATATTTTTGTATTATTATATAAACGCAATGAGAGGAATAAAAATTGCATGTAATGCTACACCTCCACTCTGGTCAACCATTGAGCTTGCGACATTTCATTATCATAATGATAAAGTGCATAAAATGTCTGCTTCAGAGTGAGAGACAATTCAGACACACCTTAAACATACATAAACAAACAAAAACATAAACAAAACATGCTCACCTTAGTTGAAAGATTTGATTTCTTCAAAATATTATAAACAACATTGTATAAACAAATGACTTCTAAACTCTCTTGCCAGTTGATGTCATAGTTCTTAACTAACAGGAGCACTGCTTCCAGGACATAAGTGAACACAAAGAGGTTCTCTTGATCCTCCTGAAACATGGCCTCAGGGGTCGAGTCTCCAGAGACTTCGGTGGGGTCAAACTGCTTCAGTATATAAAACAACCCTTGGAAAATCAAGTTAGCTTGTTCATTGTTCATCGAATTGTTCAAGCTAGATAGTCTTTTCACACTCTGCAGAACGATGGACTCGGTATCTAGTTCCAGAGTCAGTTCCCGCAGCCCCATGGCTGCCTTAGCTGTGTGCTCACAACTCGCATTGATCAATCTCATTATGTACGCCTGCACCTTGTCCTCCATGGTATTCAAACGTTGCGTCCTGCTTATAAAAGTTAAGGCGGGCACCAAACACAAAAACAACATTTTATTCTGCAAATCTACTTTTGTACCATCATGCTTACACATTTCCGGTTTTCTGTCATTCCAGACCGTGTTCCAAATCACATTACAGGAATGGCAGTAGTCTAGTATTGCTATTGCATTGCGTCTCATTATTAAGAACTGTAATGTATTGAAATATATGACCCGAAGTTCAAGGAAGTCTTCCACACCATAAACAGTTTCGTCTGTCAATGGTTTTTGATGAAATATTTTAGCTAGGACCAAACGAAAGACCACGTTATTCAGGATTGATGTTAAACTTTCCTTACGGAATCTATCACATTGTATGAGTAGATGTGAAACTATTTTATAATCATTCAGAAACATGGTCATGACCATAGTGGACCTTATGACCTGACTCGTATTACTCAAGATGGAGTTCAACATTTGCAGCATCTGCTCAAATTCTTTGCATTCTTCTGTCTCTTCATCAAGAGTTATTGAATCTGTTATAACAAAATCTGTTTCCAGGGGCTTCATTGTATAATTAAGCACTAGCTTTAAGTTAGCTTCATCTTCTAAATCATTGATTCTCCAGATAAGTTTGGAAATGAATTTGTATCTTTGCCTGGTAACAAACACAGTTTGGAAATCTTTATTAGCGCTGAGGATTTCCTTCCACATGCCACTTTCGAGCAGCCAGTAGAGGCCAGTGTGGTGCTCCACCAGGGACAAGGCCACCTCCAGATACGCCACGCGAAGGCTCGGGACCATTTTTGGTGAACCCAGCTCGCTGTAAGCTTTGCTCAGCGAGTTACTTTTCTTACACATTATTTTAGTGAAGTACAACTCCTTACTGACGCAGAATGCCAGTAGTCTGATCAGGAACACTTGCACTGAGACATGGTATTTATCCAAATTCTGTAGGGGTTCCAGGAGCAGGTCTGCTATGTAACAGATGTAGTTGTTATCTGTAAAAAAAAACCATTTAGTGTTGTTGTAGAGAAGTGCACTTAAGCCTCGTAAAAAAAAGACAGAAGTTGCTACTATTTCTTTGAAATGACTGAAACAACATTTAAAACAATTTTTTTTAGGATACAAGTACCTAATTATTCTGATAGATATGCTTGTGCTTTTAAGAAAGAGCATAATGGAATTAAATACATATGTATTATTTACTTCATATATTAAGTATGTACTTAATGCTCTAGTTTCAATGTAATAATAAAAATAAAGCACAAAATAAATAAATATCTGTATTATAGGTTTTTTTACCTTTTCTGGTCTCTATAATTTTGTTGATCAAACTGTCTGTGTAATAATTGTCCATAACACATGATGGTTCATTAATTTTTACGAACAACAATTTAAATTTATTTACAGCCGAAGTCTCCACAGTTTTTGGGTTACAAGCCATGTTTAGCGATGTTTAAAGAGCCACTTAGAATATGGTTCACGTTTTCAATACACCACTGAATATAACTTGCTTATTTGCCTCATTATTATCAATCATAACACTACGCAGCAGCAAAATACTCTTAAAAACAAACAGCCGGATTATCTCGTTCACTCCAAAGACTGTTCACTCTTAGGAACCGTGACGCCCACGTTCTCTTCAATCAAAGTTTTTTGCACATTATTTTCGTTTCGTTCATTTCTCATTTTTTCACACGATTTTACGTTTACTGGCACACACTGCTATATTCTGTTTATTTAGACGATATTGAATAATTATCATTAATGCAATGAAATACGTTTGTTTTTGCGTTATCAATTTTATCCTGTGAAGTCATTAAATGATCACTGACATTGACAGCTGACATTGACAGCCTGAAGGTGTTTTTCAGAGAACAGTTCCGTGATCGAGAGCTGGTGACGGTGGTTACTATGAATCAGTTTGCTGGCTGAAGTTTTTTTTTACACGACAAGGCAAACGAGCAAATATCATATCGTCAATCTCACTCTAGCTAGGCTCTTTTCTCAGTTTAGCAATTTCCATGCGATCCTTTCCTCGTCGTCGTTGCGGTTGCGGTCCATTAAAAACGCTTCAATGCGTTTTGTTCACCGCGTTGTTTTGCCACTAATTTGTCGAATTAACAATAATGAAGTTTTGTTTATTATTTTGATTAACAATGAGTAAAATTACCATTTAATTATATTTTATATTATTTGGATGCCTAAAACACAATTAATTACTTACTATGTTTAATTGCTATGGCTTGCATCATTTTTTATGGATGGTTTACGGCATGTGATTGTTCTAGAAACGAACTCTGACTGCTGCTGGCTGTGTGTGAGCGTGAGCAAGCTGTCAAAATTTTTATGTGCAGCAGCGAGCAAGCGACTTAGTCCGCTGAGGCGAAAGGCAATTTTAAGTTCAGTTTTAAAAATTTTGTTTGTGTAACGAGTGTTTCGTGTTTTTCAATTAAAACGTGACTTTAAAAAGTGCGTGCTTTCTTAAATTTCTGACTGAAATGCCGCTGAGAGGAAGCAGTTTCGTAAGTGTCTTTTGCCGTGTTACTCGATATCTTTTAACCACTCATTTTTTGTCATGCGCTGACTACTATTTTTCTAACTATCGCGTCGCCGATATTGTCACTATTTTGTATCCTTGATGATGACCTTGGTTGCACTCCGCGTCATTCCGCAAACTTACCTCTTAACCTAGGTGATATTTTACCGTGTGTGTTTAATTGAAAATGTTTTGGTTTGATGATTTTCATTTTCGCATGTTTCATCTGTGCAACAACATTTTTGGCAGCCTGCCAACGGTGGTGTACTTGACTGTGTAATAACCTCCGAGGATTATGATGCTATCTTGACTTAAGCCTAATACAATCATGTACGGTCGCAGACATTAATGGTTGTGCCCTGTAGAACTCTGTCATATTTACATTGGCAGTCCCTAGCAACTTATTTGTCTACTTTCAGTAGCAATTAAAACTGACATGGTTCCACTTGGGTCCAATATTTAAATTCTGTGATGGTAATCCTGGTTGAGAAAGATGTGGTCATATGCTAGAAAGATTACTGACATGTGGGCAGTACAAATTTGTAACTGTATTTTGAAGAAGCCTAACATATAGCTGCATAGCTACTGGTGGAATATTAATGTTGTGTTTTATTTGCTAGTGTTTGGATGTTTTCTGATGCGGTGGTCTTCCACAGGACGGTTGACGCCTGCTAACACTAGACACTAGTGCTCCCGAGTGGCCCCTAACTGCTTGAGGTCAGTTTGAATTTTGTTTTGTTTATTTTTTTGTAGTTGTATTTTTGGTTGTGATAGAATTGTGTAGTATAAGATGTTACTTGTAAGACATTATTTTATGTGGAACCCTGTGCCGCTGCGGTGGTAGTGTGAAACTAGGTCTAAACTCACAGAAATCATACAATGCTGGCCGTGCTGTGATTGGTTGCGTTTTTATGAGATACAGAACATGAAATAACAGAATGTATGGTGTTGTAAGCAGAGGGCCATATTACTTCAGTACAATTAATTTACTTCCATGCTGGTCTGGGAGCAAAGGAAAAACATAATAATGTACCAGTTGCGTCTCGTCCCGCGCAGATGATAAAAGCCCATAGAGGGAATGGGTGAAATTCTTAGGAATCTTGGGTATAGAAAGTAGTGTCCGACCGAAGTTTCGGTTTCGGTTTCGGTTTCGGCCAATTTCGGCCAAAAAAGTGATTTCGGCCGAAGTTTCGGTTTCGGCCAGAATCCGGCCGAAACCTTCGGCCGGGCCGAAATTACTTCGCGGCCTCTCGCGGCTCTCGCATCGGGAGCATTCGGCTTAATTCGGGCACGTAAAGTAAAAGTACAAATTGAAATATGTACTCTAAGCTCCAGGAAGAAGGACTACAAAATAGCCCGAAACATGTCGAGCATCACTCGACTTTTTATACGTGAGTTATCCGTTTGTGTAATTATGATTAAAGTCTCACTGTAGTTTCATGTACCTATATCTATTTTCATTAAAAATAAACGTTTTTTATTTTGTTTAACAAAAAAAGAAACGTTCTCAAATAAGAAATCCTTGCAATAACCTTTTCCTTACGATTTGTACAGTAATTTTGAATATTTTGATACGTCTTCAATAATTTCGGTTTCGGTTTCGGTTTCGGCCGAAATCAGAAAAAAACCGAATATTCGGTTTCGGTTTCGGTTTCGGCTAAAAATCGTGTTTCGGTCGGACACTAATAGAAAGTACATAACACTTTAATAGGAAAGAACAGCTTGCTGCCGAAGAGGCTGGCAGTGGGCAAGGAAGTGCTTAAAGAATTTGATAGACACAGGTGGAGCTTGTAAAAAATTAAGATTAAATAAAATTGTAAGGCTTGCTCTGAGGGTAATATACCTCACATAACATAAGGTACTTACTAGATATGTATGAATATCTGGATATTGCTGTAATGAATATTAATATTGCCTATCTGTCCTTAAGACAGGAATTGTATACGATCGCTTGGCGGCAACTAGCATTAATCTCAGCGCCGCGTCTATTATCTTGATTAGCGGCGACACGTAAACTAATTTTACACCATTTTGCGTTTTGTCAGTCTCATTATCTCTGCGACCTTGCGGCGCTACCGAGAAACGAGGCTTGCTGTCGTTTGCATTCCAAGCCTTATTGTTTAGCATTCCAATTATCTGAGTTTCTGAGTACACGTTAGTGAGGTAGTGTCGTGTTCGGAAAAGAAATCGCGACGAACAGGCTTGGCCGGCTGATACGCGGAAACATTTATTGACGTGACAACGTCTTATAAATTGGTTTGCCGGGTGACACTTCAAGAAACTGCGTTACGCTCCGCTCACGTTATGCGCTCACAATGACAGTCGTTGTCACGTAAAACTTTCGCCCGTATACCGACTTTACAGGCAACCATTTTTTTTTAAACATAAAAAAGATTGATTTGTCAATATGTTTTAAACTTTTTTTTTCTTGATTATGCCCAAGGCCCACGGCTTTCAGTTTTGTTTTCAAAAATACCTTGTGCACTGCAAGCTGAGTATAGCAAGATGTGTGTCTGCCAGATTTTAATTTCCAGTAATTTAAGCTGTGTTTGGTGGAAAATGATTGTCGAGGCGAGTCATGCGAGAGACAACCCCTCCTCCAAAATTATATTCCCATCTATCTATGAATTGAATTTTATAAATTTATAACGACTGTGCCCAGCAGTGGGACGTATATAGGCTGGAGATGATGATGATGATGATGATTGGCCATGTCATTTTGTTACAGTTTTCCACCTACAAAAATAACTGTATTTCGAAGAAATACCGTATGATTTGTATCTAAACAAAGTTATTTTTGCTTGTGGTAAAATCCACAATTTTAAAAATTGTACGGAACCCTCGGACTTGCATTTTAAACACAAACGGCTGCCTAAGTGCCTACGGGGCTGGTTAATTTATTATTGTCAATGAACGATCGTTCTCAATGGACGGCCATATCGGCTATTGAATGAAACTTGCGGTTTTCAGTAACACAATTGAAGTATTTCGATGTACAATTAGAATTGTGGTCAGTGCTTGCTCAGTGGTCACTGCACGTGCTCTGCACGCTCGTGATAGGTGGGTGGACAGTGGGCGCCGACGGTGACGGCTCAAGGAGTCGAAACACTGACTTTATCTCTTTCTTTGTTCATCGTTGGACTATCAGATGAGATGCTGTGAGCTGTGCGCATTGGTCGCTTAAACACAGAAATGTAGAAAATTCTGGATCATTCAATCTTCCGTGCCGTTAAGCATTAAAATCATCATCATCACATTTATCACCATCATAATCTGTTGGAATAAATCTTCTAATGTACCACAAAGAACCCTCCCTCAAAGAACAGTAGGAACTGTTAGTCTTCTTTAGTCTTTAGTCCACGCGCGAAATCTGAGGATACCTCTTCGTCTAGTGCCTTTTCAATCCTGAAGGTTGGCCGTCAGCTTTCTTTACTCTGCTCTATCTGCAGCCAGCCGGAACAGCTGTTCGACGGAGGCAATGAGGCTATGCCGGTTCACTCCCGGATGTTCCGTAACAACGATTTCTTTCTTTGCCGAGCGCTTTTTGCCCATCATTATCAACTCGGCAGGGTGTATATATCGTTCCTGAGCATATCTACGGAGATATTCTTGCGCCTTTTGATATATGGCATCAATTCCCAGGACATATGAAAGCGCTGAAGCACGGTCTAATTCTTGACTTTTTTGAGTCCAATCAATGCGGAACATGCGATGGCAGCACCACATCTCAAATGTCTGCAGGCGTAGTCTTATTCGGACTTTGTTGACGACAGCACGGGACTATCTCATTTTATTTAAAAGAGGGCTGAGCAGTTTCAATCTGGGTCCCGATTTCCTGATCGGATTCCCCCATGCGTCATTTACCCAAGCTCCTAAATACTTGTACTGTCTTGGATCTTGACTCAAGGATGACATTCCCTCGTCGTTAGCATTTCAACTGCATTCAACTTTTTATTTTACTTTCGTAAAGCGACGCCTGTTTCTTAACTTATTTTATTTACTTTATATTTTGAAGAGTAATAACCGCAAGCCGTAGGTTTGCATTTCTGTAAAATAATGTGTCACTCGTTTAAAATGTTTGTGAACGGTCCATTGTTGCGACAATTACTAGTTCTGTTTTGTTTCAATCGCATTTGAATGTTTCGAAGCAAATGGATATTGTTTAAATGTTTTTGCGAAATTAAAGCGTTGTGTCCAATGAATTTTGGCACTAGTTTCTCTTATCAATCTAGTTTCTTGACAGCCTAGAGACGAAGTGTTTAGTATTTTTCGGTGCTCTTGGATGCTAGGAGTATTTCATTGAAAATAACTTCTCGTGAAAATGTTGTATTAGACTTTGTTTATTGAAGTGACACAAGTACATCAGATAGAATACAACGTATAGAAAAGAATAATAAGTTTAAAGGTTTTGGTTAGCCAGTTACATACAACATACTCCCCCGTAATCAAAACAAGATTATAAACATAAACCTATTCCTTTTATACAATTCTGATGCTTGATACGAGCTAATGGCTTAGTTAGTACATCAGCCCACATCTCCAAAGTATTAATATATACGACATTGATAACATTTTTACATAATAAATCTCGTATAAAATGAAATCTCGTGTCGATATGCTTGGTCCTATTGTGGTGAACCGTATTCAGTGCTAACTTCTGGGCAGACTGTGAATCATTATAAATAGTAACGACAGTTGACTTACCAGTAAGTTCACACATCAATCGTCTCAGAAATACAGCCTCTCTACCCGCACTGGATAAACTCATGTATTCTGCTTCGCTGGACGACAAAGCAATGGTGGTTTGCTTCTTACTTTCCCATGAAATGGCTCCCCCGGCCATAGAAAAGTAGAATCCGGTGTATGAACGACGATCCATAGGACAATTGGCCCAATCTGCATCCGCGTAGCCAATTAGGCATCCACCGTCTTTCCTGTAAGTAATGCCCAAATCCATAGTGCCTTTCAGATATTGTAATACACGTTTTGCCGCCTTCCAATGACTTTTATCATATTTAGTATTAAATTGACTTAAATATGATGTGGCAAAAGCAATGTCTGGGCGAGTATTAACGGCCAGAAAATTGAGTGAGCCTATCAATTGCTGATACGGATAGGATTCACTTACATTACTCTTCTCACTCGGCAGAAACTTTTTATTTTCCAACGGTGTAGGCACACTCTTACAGTCCATCATGTGATATTTTTGCAGTAAATCACGAATGTAACTTTCTTGAGATATTTTAATCTCATTAGGTTTGCAATGTATATTTAAACCTAAATAATAACTCAATTCGCCAATCACTTTCAGACCAAAATAATTCCGTAAGTCAGATATGACAGTATTTAGCGTTTTATTATCTTTGTACAAGATGACAATGTCATCGACATGGAAAGCGAGTATTATTAACTCGTTACCAAACTTTTTAGTATAAATACATGCTTCCGAAGGAGTTTGGTTAAAACCTATGCATTGTAAAATTTCGATCAACTTTTTATACCATGCTCGCGAAGCCTGTTTCAGCCCATAAAGCGAACGTTTCAGTAAACATACTTTATCTTCTTGACCAGGTTTTAAAAATCCTTCCGGCTGACTCATATATACTTCTTCCTCTAAAAATCCATTTAAAAATGCCGTATCAACGTCTAAATGGTGCATTTTCATTCCCTCTTCCGCAGCCAACGCGAACAACATGCGTAAAGAAGAGTTTCGGACGACTGGCGAGAAAGTTTCCAAGTAGTCAATACCATAAACTTGGTTAAATCCTTTCGCGACAAGTCTAGCTTTGTATTTAATTACGTCACCATGCGCATTTTTCTTCAACTTGTAGATCCATTTGCATGGTATAACCTTCTTATCAGGTCTGTCAACGAGAACCCAAGTTTGTTTTTCAAGCAGTGACTGATATTCATCTTGCATAGCTTGATACCATTTATCTCTATCTTCTGCATTTACAGCCTGTGTGTAAGTTGCTGGTTCATCCAGCTGAGGGGATGAAGTTTGCATGCATACACAATTAGCAGCAGAATTAGGTTTTCTGGGTCTCAAATTGTACCTTGGTTCTACAAAATCAGTATCAGATTCAATTTCTTCTAATGAAGACGCAATATCAGGTTGAACAGCGTTATGCCATTGCTCTACGATATTAATATCAGCCTGAACATCTTTTGATAAATTTACAATATCAGGTTGAATCTGTTCATCTTCGATGACAGCGCTTGTGACAGGTGTTCGACTATCTGAACTATTCAAAGAGTTTGCTTGCGCATTTAGCAATAGAGGTGCAACTGCTGATTCAGCTAAATCATTATCAGACTTACAAGTTGTCTTTACTTTCAAATCTTGAAAATCACAGTCAAAGAAAGTAACATCTCTGCTTTTCACAAGTCTTCTGGGATATCTAATGTCTCTGAAATAATAACTTCTGGGATCTTCTGAATATCCTACGAAAATATGTTCGGATGCTTTCATATCCAGTTTCTTTCGATTACACTCAGGAACATGAATAAATGCTCTACATCCGAAAACACGCAGATGAGAAAGATTTGGTATTTTACCATACCATTTCTCGTACGCCGTCTTGCCTTCGAGAGCACGGTGAGGAGACCTATTTTTGAGATATACAGCCATCTCTGCAGCATCTTGCCAATAAGCCGGAGAAAGAGAACTGTCAGAAAGCATTGATCTTACTTTCTCCATAATTGAACGATTTGTTCTTTCTGCAATAGAATTTTGCTGAGGACTGTAGGGAACTGTTGTTTGATGTTGAATTCCTTCATTTTGTAAATAACTCGAAAATTCAGCATTAACATATTCTTTTCCATTATCGCTCTTCAATATCTTAATATTTGCTCCTGTTTCCCGCTCTACTCTGGACTGGAAAATACGAAATTTGTTCTTTACTTCCGCTTTTGAAGGAATAAAGAATACAAAAGTCATACGAGAAAAATCATCTATAAAAAATAAAATATACTTATTGCCTTGAAATGAAGTTTCTGGCAAGGGTCCACAAATATCTGAATGAATAAGTTCCAGAACAGAAGTTGATCTTTTATGTGAAGTTTTCTTGAAAGGTTTCCTACTCTGCTTACCTTCAATGCAGGGGATACATGGTTCCTTATCGACTTCTGCGTAGTCCACGCCCACTGCGTGTCCCTTCCTCAGTTGATCCATTCCGATGCGACATAAATGACCTAGTCTTCTATGCCAAAGCTTGAAGCTAGAAACATCAGAGTGCGTCTCAAAAGCTGATAATTGAGTCGTTGGGTTGACCGTACAATCTAGAGAATACAGTCCACCACATATAGAACCATGTAAAATTACATCGCCTGAACAAGAAAAAACATCAGAATCATAAAAATTACAACCAGTTCTATCAAAAACTACGCTAAAACCTTTATCTACTGCCTTCTTTACTGAAATAAGATTAGAGTTCAAGTTCGGTACATGAACCACATCAGTAATCTTCTTTATATCAGTATTCTGACCGCAACTGGTGATAGAAATATCTCCAATGCCTTTACTGGGCAGTACATCTCCATTTGCAATAGTTACAGTCCCAGTAGACGAACTTCTCACATTATTCATCCAATCAGCTCGTGACGTCATGTGTGCTGAAGCTCCAGAATCAATAAACCATTTATCACGCTCTAATCCGTCATTGACATTCAGTGCACATAGAGAATTTTTGTGATTTACGGGTCTCTTCTTCTTGTCCTTTTTATGGGGACAATCTGGACGCTTATGTCCTGGCTCCATGCAGTCGTAACACACAATAGGTTTCTTCGATTTGGATGTGGAAGGTTTGTTCTGGTTCATACGTGTACGAAGAGCAGTATCTGGGTTATCTATAGCTGGTTTATTCAGTTCATTCAATAATTTGGTCTTAATTAAATCCACTGTAATGTCTATATTGGAATTTTCCAAAGCCATTACTAAAGGTGTGTATTGAGGACTTAAACCTCCAAGAAGAATCGCAGCTATTGAAGCATCTTCTATAATTTTGCCAATGTCGGCTAAATCTTGCACAGTTGACATGACAGCATTTATGTACATCTCTATGTTGGAATCAAAATCATCAAGACAGTACCTGTACAGTTTCCGCTCGAGGCTTATACGTCGCCCTAAACCTTTGTCCTCGTAAGTGGACGAAAGAGCATCCCAAGCTTCCTTGGCTGTTTTGCATGACCTCACATGAGTTATCGCCATACCATCTAAAGTGAGACATATTTTCGATAACGCCTTTTGATCGTTTCGTGATTTTATCTCAGTAGAAACTTTACTACCTTCAGAATATCCGATGATCGTCTCCCATAACTCTTCATGCATAAGATACATACGCATTTTGAATTTCCATACGGAATAACCGTCTCTGTTTATGAGTGGTTTTATACCAGTAATCGAAATATTTGACATATTTATACGCACAGCTGTTCGATGTCACAACAAAATAATATGAAAATATCTTCGTGAATTATATTAATTTTTCACAGATTTTCATAATTTATACATGCACATACTGGAAAAAACTAGTAGATTCACTTTTTAATAAAGAATATGCAGTTTTATAAGTATTACTCAGTTAAAAATAGAGTTTCGTGCTGATAACGAATGTTGTATTAGACTTTGTTTATTGAAGTGACACAAGTACATCAGATAGAATACAACGTATAGAAAAGAATAATAAGTTTAAAGGTTTTGGTTAGCCAGTTACATACAACAGAAAATAAAACGATGTGCCTACAACAATGATTGCGAAACAAATTTTTCGTTCTACATAGTACGAGTATGAGTCAAAATGAAAACATTCGTTCCAGGCGGTAACATAAAATAATCGCATTGATTAATGAGTAATCAGTGGATGATTCAATTATGGAGGTATATTGTTGCCCGAGTCGTAATATCGTTACATATGGCAAAGTTCGAATCAATATAGGTAATTATTACCTGAAATTGAATTAATGATTTTGTTTTTTGATGATTTTATAAGAAGTTAAAATAAATACAAATATCAGTCGGATCAAATCAAATCAGACGTATCGTATTCACATAAAATTTTGTACTGACTGACTTCATTCACGCTCCATCGCATCAGTTTTTGTTCTTTGAATTGAAACCAATACACCTTTAGTATGTGTTATACCTGGGTTGTATTGTAACAATACGACAAACCAACGGACCGTGAAGTCTCATGAGTATACGTTACATCTAGACATAATTATTATTATATATACATATTTATTTTTATCGCAAGTTAGGTTTTCACAATATTCACATAAAAAGTAATAAAACAATATTAATACAAAATATAAAAACATTATAAAAACCTGGCAGCGAGGCGAGGCCTAAGCTACCGGTGGTCAGGGCGACAGAGAGAGGAACCTCCTGACTATCCGAGCCGTGTCCAGGACTACCGCCTTCTGTATCTGGCCCTTGACACAACCACCTAGCGAGAGCCTTTTAAGGTGATGGTTAAGGCTCTTCATCATCATTATTATTATTATTACTCATACCCCATGCCTATAACCTGATAACCCTGATCACATAGTTCATATCAAATCCCACATCTGATCTGGTCTATAAAAATCGAAAAGCTCTAGTTTTGCAGCAATACCTCTGTATCTTAATTAGGTCTATATTTACCACTTTCGAATGGTATTTCCAAAGTACTGTGTTTTCAATCGCATAATGTAAATAGTTGTTTAATATTTCTATATGTTAGGTCGTGGCTACTCATTTATCATTATTATAGTACCTACCTATACGCCCACATTCTTGCTAAACGTGGCCTGTAGGTGTTGTTATCTTAAGCTCTGTCTACCCCGTAAGGGATAAGGACGTGATTTGTGTATGTCTATGTATGTAGGTATAATAAAAAAGAAATAAAACCTATATCAGCTGGAGTTAAAGCGAGACAGACATTATTTATGATATGACACTATTTTTTAACACAGGCTAGTCCTTTGTCGTAATTTTATTCTTCGCAAACATTGCTCGAAAAAGTCGAGATATAAATCAATTTCTAATTTGGACTATCTACAAATTACCTTGCCAAGTGGTCAACCCACATGTTGGCTCGTTTCTTTTTTTCTATTGGTAGTAATTAAGCTATGTTGTAAGTGTACAAAGCGGTTCTGGGTTAAACAAAAGGATGAAGTTACTCAATAGTGGGTATTATACAATAAGGGCGACGCCCCACTGCTGCGCACGCTGTGCACGGACACGCTATAAGTGTCAGACACGTGGATCCATGGGTCGTTTCGTGCGCGTAGCGTGTGCGTGTGTCGCCTTAAAGTCAGCGTATAAGTATGATAGATAGGCGAAATTGTTCAACTGAACATATTTGATGGCTATACGATAGGAACATTTAATGCTTATTGGTGCACTGAAATTTGGAAGTTTCTTCAATCCGTAACGTGATCTGTGGTTTTTTTTACTGGAAATGATAGTACTTCAAGCCAGATGCTGATAATATTAAATTTTAATAGCGTAGCAATTTCAGCAAAACTAATCTCGTTTAGACGCCTCTTACGTATGTTTACATTACAGTAAATCAGTAATTTTAGTTATTTTATTGAAACAGGCGTTACTTTGAAATCCATTTTAATGAACAAAAAAATATTTACCTTGCTACACCGCTACTCACGTCCAAGATAACCAAGCCTGTGCGAAGGTAAATATTTTTTGTTCATTTTCAGTAGGTAATTTTAATTATTCAGTAACTAGCGGTTGCCCGCGGCATGGTCCGCGAAGGTTTAAAATTTGTCTTAAACAGCTTGATGTACTAATTTACACAAAACATTATTTACCTAAACCTTCCTCGTGAATCACTATAGCTATGTATTGTTGAAAAGCTTTAAATATATATATTTTTATAATTTTTAGAACATACATGCGGCGGAGGGCTTTGTTTTATAATACTTAATAATATTAAAACTATAGTGATTGTAACAATTATTTATTTTTGAAATTATATCTGAGCCTCTAGTGTTAGTTTTCGCATATAAAAACGTCTCGAACGCGTTCACGTAAACGTCTCAATTACTATGGAACAATTGGCAGCGCCACTAGCGTATCGAAACGGCAACAAATTGTTCTCATAGTATTTGACGTTTTAACTTTACGAGGCGTATTTTGTGACCGAAAACCTACACTAAGCATATTGTAATATGTTTCATTCCGCCCAGTAAAAAGTTGTGATAATTTTTCAATAAAAATAAGTCTCATCGATCCGCTCTACCATTAGCATTTTTTTTGTGAACCATTAAACTTTGAACGAACTATGTGTTCACGTATTTAATGTCTAATGCTGACTGCATATGCCAGTTGTCCACAAAGTTCAAGGGCAATTATTAAACCAGACAATTACCGGTGGTCGATCGATTCTCCGCGCTTGTGCGATAGATTCGACCGCCTTGTGTAATGTCATTTAAATGATACCTCTTATTATGTCTAAATGTTGCATTGATGACGTATTGTCATTGTTAGCTATTTAAATTTACTCGTATGTTTCATTCAATAAGTTTGCTAACGTTTATTGTTGCTATCCTGTCAGCTGAATCTTGAGGCTGGCGGGCTTAATATGCTCTCGGGCCGGATAGCCGGTTTGGACCCAGGCTATGAAGCTAAGAGGTGCCAGGTTTGAATTCTGGTAGGACCAGACCTTACGAATGATTTATACTTCAGTTTTGGATGTTATGTTTATTTCTCTACTAGCTTATGCCAGCGACTTCGTCAGCGTAGAATTAGACTTAAAAACTGATGTTGATAGTATATTCTGCAATAATTGGACGCTGTTTTACAATAGTGTGTCAACCCTGATTCATTCTGTAATACAATGTCAACCCTTAGAAAAGATATTTTAGAGTTTGACATTGTATTGCAAAATGACAGTGGGTTGACTCAGTATTGCAAAACAGCGTCCAATTATTTACGTTGCGACTTTAGACAGCTACTTCCTTTGACATGCTTATCGCTATCCCGCGGGAACAATGCAATTTTCCGGGACAAGAAGTATCCTATGTTTTAATCTAGGGTGCCAGCTATCTCCATTCCAAATTTGATCCAAATCCGTCCAGTCGTTTCATGGTGAAGAAGGAACAAACATACACACTCACATCCTCACATCTTAACAAACGGATTTATAATATTATGTAGTAGGGTTAGTAGATGTATTTATGTATACTTTACAAGCTATTTAAAATTTGTTCTGGAATATTTTAGCGGGTTAGGTTACTTAAATTAAATTGAACCTGTTGATTTTTTTTTCATTTTTGTTTCAAAAATAAGTACCCTCTGAACATCGACCAATGAGTGTATGGAAACATTTGTCAACCACAATTAATAAATCCCGAAAAAGTAATACAAGGGTGTTCTGTAAAATTATTGTAGTCGTACTGTGAAAACCCGGCTTAAGTCAACGAATGCGTTAATGTTCTCCCAGTGTCCTAAAAGCCGTAGTCATTGGTGCTTGGTTATGAGTATGTTTACGTTTCATCGGACGCAGGGAACAAATGAAATCGAGACGAGTCACTGAAATGTTCCGGTCCGACGTCAGAACAGGAATATCCCATTTTCAGACTGATTAAACATCGTGAACTGGTATTTTGTAGCACATTTTTCGCTCCACTGAATTCTAACTCTAAAACTCCCTGAAACTTTAATCAAACGGTAACTTGATCCAATTATGCCGTGCCATGCCTGATGTTTGTTGTGGCTTGGAAGTACTTACATTATTCTCGAAGCGTCACCTTTTAATCTGTGTTTCAAGGAAGGGCTTTAATATTACAAAGAACGCTGCAGTTACACCTTGTTCTGCTATCAATGGACTGTTGATTTGATCGCAAACCATGCCGTTTCATGATTAATATCACGATGATACACGTTTAGTGCCTCATCAATCATCATCAGCCCACGAATGTAGACTTCGTATAAACCTAGATCGTTAAGAACTCCGATATTACGTACGTTGTATCTTGTTTTTCGCTCACGTGCTAGGCACATACGCGGCAATAAATCTACCGCGATTTTATATTACGGTTCTGTCTACCAGAGTTGAACGACACGAACTTTAAATTTGCGTGTAAAAGTTTCATTATCCACGCCAACATTCCAGTACACTATAGCCTACATACCAAATCAAAGATAGATTAATTTGAAAGAGCATTTAAAAATATACACGTTTCATACACGCCATTAGAGCGAGTGCTGGGAACTTGCTATTTATCTGCTAATGTGCTCAATATAGCGCTGTCGATTGTGGCGATTTGGACCGTAGTTTTATTTTCGTTGGGGAGAACCTTCTAGAGGAGCTAGTGGGGGTTCCGAGCAAAAGAACGGTCTCTATTATGAAGCCTACCTAGTTTTATGGTGTTAAAATAGATTTCCATAAATCAAAAGGACAATACAAGTTGACATAGATGTAAAGGAAATGCCGTCATGTTCTACATAATACATATATATACAATTGTATGACGTGATACATGATCATATCCTAGATAATATAACTTGCCAAGTTTTCCCTGTGTGATTTGATAAAAGTGATCAATTGATCATAAGTATAAGTACTGTTTGCAACGATTTCTCAAATGTTGCGTTTACTTATCAAAACCGCAACTTTTTCCACAAATATAGAGCTTTATACAACTTACAATTCTGTATTCACCACCGGTAGCCGGTACCGGTATACCGCTATCTAGGTCGTGCTGGGAAGCTGACGGCATCGTCAAGGGCTTTCTAACACTACCTTGTAGTGTAGAGGCTCGCCAGTTTGTTGATTCTACAATGTGCGCACTGTATAGAGCAGTAGTCACGGTAGTCAGAAACTTAGCTTGTCTATGGTCGAAGTTTACCAAAACAATTAAAACTTTAAATCGGTTTTGGCTAAAGACCGAATTTTCGCTGCGGCATTTTGTGTCAAATCATTGCCCGGTGAGTAGTGGCTGCGCCCTAAAGGTTGCTTCAAATTAGTGACATAATTTCACACTTGCGTGACATGTAAGTTTTGTGTGGTTTATTTTTAAGCTTGAACTATCAGGCGATGTTAACATGAGTAGAATCTTTATATCCGATTGCGAAGGATCTTATTTTCTGAACTGATTTTAGGCCCCCTATTTTACATTTAGGTACTAACTTACTGCTAATATTAATCCTTCCTATGATGGCCACGGAACAAATGCATGACCATGACTGTCAATCAATGACATCCATCGCAGTATGGTTTGATTTAATTTGAAATAAGTGGATATACCATGTAACATAAGAGGCTCTGGTAACAACAACTCTTACATACTAATTTATAATCGTTAGCGTTAGTAGTTCAGCCGAATAATTGATTTAGGGCTGTTACAGATGGTCAATCAGTATTATCTTGCAGATAAAATTAGAAAATGTAAAAGGGTTACTTTACTGAACATGTTTGACCCTTCAGGCACACTACATATAACATGTGCTGCTGGTACAGCCCACGCTGCCGCGGTTATCACTTCTTAAAGAGAGTCTGTGTTAGAGAAAAAGGCCAAGGCGTGTAACGCAGCCTCGCTACGTCTCTGCGCCTCATTTCCTCACCACTACCCATGCTACTCGTCGAGTGTGTGGCTGTGTAGTTGTGTACATTAGATGTGTTTACATCGCTCAAAAGTATCGCCACTTGACTATTGTATGTTAATATCGAAGATTTTCTCGTTTGACTGTAATTATTTTCAAGGCTGTGGAATTGGTATGTAAGTGGAGAATTGCGGATAACTGTTTAATTCATATTAAAGTGTCTTGGACGAGGAAATCAAATTTCCTGATGCATTATGATATGATGAATGTAGGTAGCAAGTGCAAACGCTCGCATCAGCAGCATTATTGCAAAGAGGCAGCCCTAATCGATGCACCCACGCTGCAATGATGCAGTAGAATAGACTGTCTGACTTGGGTACCGTTCCGACCAATGGCTTGCAATTTGCTCAGAGCATGTGGGTGCTAATGATTCAGGCTGGCTTCAAGGACTCCCTTCTACTACGACGCTAGAGGAAGGAAGCCATTTAGCTTTTGTGCAAATGCGCTGTCGACATGAAAGATTGCTCGAACAAAATACAACGCATGAGTAAACGGCGCATTAGTGTGTGTGACTCGTATTAGTTACAATGGCATTGCCGAAAATATAATCACCTAGAAAGATAACGTTGCACTCTCTACTGCATGTTTGGCAATAGTTTCATTTTCGCGAAATCGGTCACCGAGAACGTAAATCACCCAAGTTCATACTCCGAGCGACGTGTATCCGCTCTTGATCTTCATCCGTCTAGTATTCTTTACGGAGTGACGCAGGCAATATAATTTGTGTAGAGTTATTCCAAAAGTTCTATTTCGGTGGTTCGCGGCAACCACCCACAGTACATGCAAAACGAAACGCAGAGCTGGCCGAGTGAGTGGTGTTCCAAGCGAGGATTATAAGGATTGTGTAGTGTCCGATTCAAGAAACAAACCTTCAGCTGGTTAGAACATTTGTCAACGCTGAATCACTAGACGATGACATTGTGAGATGAAGCGAAACGTGAGTACGCAGAGACGTTCGGCTGTCGAACGATCACCATGTTATAAATAGTTGGAATATCTGTGTTGTTGGTAACGCTACGGGACTGCCAATATCTTAACGTTTTGTTTACACTACATTTCAGCTTTGATCATGATTTTTATTCTTTTCCTGTGGGTTTTATAAAAGTCTAGTATCGTAAATGTATCGCGGAATGACATTCGCTTGGTCTCTCTATCTCCTTTCTTCGTCACAACATTGACTAATGCGCTAAATATAATAAGAATGTTGGTAGCGTTGTCCATGGGCGTACGCAGGGTGGGGCAGGGGGGGGCAGCTGCCCCCCCCTGGATAATGTTGACGTCCCTACTAATTATGTATCTTATCTAGTACGCATTTTATCTATTTTTTTTTTTTTTTTTTAAGCACCTAGCTTATAAAAAATCTGATTAGCCCCCCCCTGGCCCAGAACCTGGGTACGCCCATGGCTTTGTCACGTAGAATTATTGTACGACTTAATATTTGATTTACTCAATATTAATAAATTGAAAATTGTGCGTGTGAAACACTCAGTAGACCTAATTTCCCTGAGTTTTTTAGGTCACTAATAATTTTCGCGTGTATTTATTACGCAATATTTACCAAAACTTCTGTATTTAGAACTCAGTCGGCGTCCTACACGCTTCGGTATGCCCCAGTTGTGATGTTTACTGGTTTCGATCAGCCTTGGGAGTTCCAACTCCAACCGATTCTGAATTCTGTGGGCTGTTAGCCGCTTATTCAGACTGATGTAGAAACAAACAATATACTAACCAATTCAAAACACAACTGCCACAGAAAGATACTGGGCATACGTAAACTTGAATTTCTTTGTGCTTAAGACTTGTTTATTGGTGATCAGGCAATTAAAAAGAAAGAAAAGAAAGAAAGAACTTCACTGCTTGTTGGAATTTTATGAGGTTTCGGATTCCTGGATTATCAAGTTGTTTTGAATGTAGCACATACTTTTTTTAGGTGAACTCTGTAGATTATTTTAGCGTATTTAAAGGTTTGTCGAGTAAAAGAGGGGCAACGAGAGTCACTTCAGTGTAAACTAAAAGATTTACAAAAATAAACTTTAAAATTTACGATTTACATTTTATTTTTAGGTACCAATAACAACCAAAGATTTAGTATGTAATTACTACGTTCGATTAGATAGGCGCTGAAATTTAAACCGAGACTGAAAATGACAACTTTCGACGCATTTCAAAGAAAAAGAAGCATTACCTACTCCTTTCGATTACGAGTGTCACTGGGCTTACTCACACACAAAATGGAAGAAAAATCGTTTCGAGAATCCTATAAAATCTCGTAGGTACGCGTATTACAAATTACAACGTTCTTTTGTGTTTGCGATCTGTTACAATATTCTATTATCTATGATGCAACGCATTGTTATTTTACCTTTTATTCGGCTGTTAGCTCAACTTGACATTCGTTGGTCTTTGTCTGCTACTTTGACGTTAGACTTGGTTCAGTTCAGATCAGACGCACATGTTGTCTTTCTTTCGAAGCAATGTCTATGGCTGTACCTACTTAAAGATTGGGTCTTTTGTGTTTTCGATTTGTTACATTATTCTATTATCTATGATGCAACACATTGTTATTTTACCTTGTATTCGGCTGTTAAGCTCAACTTGACATTCGTTGGTCTTTGTCTGCTACTTTGGCGATTGACTTTGTTCAGAGATCAGACGCACATGTTGTCTTTCTTCCGAAGCAAGGCTGTGGCTGTTTTTAAATACTGAGGTTTGAGTTTACTTTTCAACAATAAACGTCATACATGTTTATCTAAACGACCGATTCTTACTGGGTCTCTCAGACTTTCGGAATATTTTAGTAGGTAGTGGTTGCGTTAGTCCGACTCCGGCTGGACAGGGACATCCCTACAAGGATTTTTCATTTCCATGATTCAAAATTAGTCCCGCCCTTGACGCGGTTCATTTTGAACATCGATCAACTGTACGGGAACATTTTTCAACTATGAATACTGGGATTCAAAAATCCTGAAATTATTTACAGGCCTACGAGTATTTAGTCAAACTAACCCTCTCTCTCTCTCTCTCTCCATCGGCCAAAATATTTCGAAACTATGTTAAAGGCTCCGATACACAATGGCGTATGTTGGGCCATTTCAGGCGATCGCCATTGTGTACAGGGGGTAATGGTATATAGTGGCTGACAAAACTATACGCAATGGCACTGTGTACTGGGGCCTTAAGAGACCCTGTTTGAGATTTTAATTAAAATACCTACGCGTCTACAATGCAATTATAATACATACGGACGTGCCTTAGTATTCCATCTGCATTGAGTGATCTAAATGCGTTTTCTATAACGGTCAATGACCTTTCAATGCCTATAGTAAACGCCGCTGGTCTGTAGTCTGTTGAAAAACTACCTGGGGCTCGATTTTTGAAAGCACGTGTGAATATACCTCTCGAAAGTGGTGAAAAATTATGCTGTATTTGAAATAGGAGTAGCTTATTTGATTCGTGCTGTAGTTTTGAAGATATGAACAGATTATACCACTTTCGAGTGATGTGCTTTCAACAAAAACCCTGAACCATAGAAATTATTGTTATACGGATTGAAACGGAATTTGAGGAATGAGAATAGCTCTACCCTTTACTTTGCTGTTACATTGTAGACGATCGTTTGAAACCAGACTTTACAGCTATCGCTCCACCCACCTATTGTTTTCGGGGTCGCCACGTTGTATTAAAACTAAGGCATGCCTTATCTGCAAGCCTATTTCAATATATTTCTAAGGAAACGAAGAATTTAGGGATAATAGAATAGGATAATATCATGTCAGGTAAAGAGGGTTCTTTAGCACAAAAGAAAATCTAGAAGAGAGGTGGGTTAAAATTAAATGAACACATGGTATTAAACAATAGAATCGGATATTTAGTAGGTAAATACGAAAGCGAGTTTGTTGTTTATGCGCATGTGTCGTCACAAAGAAACAAACTACTGAATTAAAAGTATGTACCTGAGCTGGTTATGAGTTTACAGAATGTTACTCTTTAATTCGGTGTAGTATTTTTTCCAAATTTAGTTAGAAGTTATGTACGTCTTCCTTCATTGCTCATGACATTACGAAAGTTTGAATCAGTCGTCTATGTATATGGATGCTGAAGGAAAGGTTAATAATAAACACACACTTGTAATTGGCATTGTCTTGTCACTACAACAAATAAATCGCATTCGGTGAATCACATATGGCATCGAGTAAAATAAAACATAAATAATTCTTTTCATTCCCCTATCTGGTGAAATTGGTAATTATGTCAAAAAAATGAATAAATTAATGGATGAAAATGTATAAAAGTTTTTGTTTATATAAATGGTTATCAAAGGGCGCTCGGTTTTTTTATACTGTTTTAAGTAAAGGATCTCGAAAGTTCGTAAGGTTGTGTACGCATGCGCGCTTTTTATTCTCCCCTAGTAGGCGATCAAATTGTAGAGTCCCTCCTTATACATTGCGGTTTTTGTTAAGAATCGAATGCTAAAACCGACGGGTGCGCCTTGAGACGAAGCAATGGACGCGTTTGTACTGTCAACGATCGCATCGAAACGTCTGGCGGAGTTGCGCTCTCGAACAATCCAGACGGTTCTCGAACGGCTCCCACCGCATGTATAAGTACGAGCGTTGACCGCCGTCGGCTTCAGTATAAACTGAGACACGATACAGAACGTTTCATATATCAGTATTAATATTTGGCGTGTTACACGCATTCGAGTGAAGTGTTTATTTGTGATACATTCCAGTGTTTAGGATTAAGGAAATGGAATCGCCTGTTGTTTTAGATAAGCCCCCGGAATACCACGGCAAGGCCGATGAGGTAAGAGTTTACAGTAGGACTTTGAACTTTTCACAAACTTTTTATTTAGTTTTAATAGTAAACATTAGTTGATTTAAGATTATTTATTTTACTATGAAACAAACACGGTTTAATTTTAGTCAACTATTATAAATATCTACGTATTAAAGTTTTAAAAAATATTGTAAAAATGAGCATAATTAAATTGTGTTACTTTAAATTATGTCGGAAACCGAGCGTAATACCAAAAAGATAAATGTTCAAACAACTTCCATGTGAGCAGTTGGCAGGTGGCCAGGGTAGCGCAATTAGCCAGTGAGTAACACCTGGACCCCAAAATAAAGACTTCTCTTCACACCTATAAGGAAATATAATTAGGAAGATGTTTTACGAAAATTCGAAAGCTTCCTTGAAACTATCTGACAACATTGTGGCTCTATAATCATTTAACAGGAAACCTTGTCTCGAGTAGCACAGGGTAACGTTTTACTTTTAGTTCATTTTTGAAATAGGTACCCTTGTAACAGTTAATGATGTAAATGAGGACGTTTATAAGGTGTTTTGTAAGAAACTAGCAGATTTTAAAATGTTGTTTTAACATTTTGTTATAAAGTAAGTTATAATTTTGCCCGTAGGTTGCGGATAGTCCGTGGGCGGTGCTTATGCATCTTAATGATTCACAAGTATCCAGCCATTTGCGCACTGCGTATTAAACAATTCACTACCTACATTCTCTTAAACATAATTGTATTTCTTTAAAGGTGCCAAGGTATTCTTCTACCTCAAAATTTACATGATTGGTTCGCATGTAAGAGCCCCTTGTTATTTACAGAATAAATATGTAGATATAAATCAATGTTTTTTGGTTAGTTAATTCAGAATTCGTTATTCCTTTCGACTAAATTACATTAAAGTAATCATTAATAGAAACGATTACCACAGTATAAAGAGTAAGAAGAACGATAAGATTAATTACAATCGTTATTTGATTTAGTTCCCGCGAAGTTGTTTCGGTTTTGTACTCGTTTCTGTAGATTTGGTGAGCTCGCCTTCGGGATGCAGACTGCAGACTGCAGGTGCATTGACCTCTCCAAATTTTGCAATCAATACTTGCTTTGCGATGTGGTTGGTGGAACTGTATGTTCTAGTCTAGGCTATTGCTGCAGTGGTTTAGCATTTGATTTGTGTCGAACGAAGGTTTGCATTATTTACGCAAATTAATCGTAGTTTTCGTTTATTACGAGTATTAGATAAAATGCGTGTGAAAGAGAAAGTTTACTGTTTTGTCACAGTTAAGTAATAATAATACAGCACAGTACAAAAACAACACATGTAAACATAACCACCTCAATGCTTTGTAAACTATTCGACTGTATATTGACAAGCCTTGGTTAATCTAAACTTGCCAATGAAACGGAATTATTATTTTTTCGAAGGTTTTTAGCTTTTGGTTTTAAAATTATTACACAGGAATTACAATACAATACAATAACTCTTTATTGAAACCGCATATAACATTAATACATTTGCTGCCAGATGATTAGGGGCGATGATTAGATTAAGGGCGAGAAGAGAGGTACTGACTAAAGGACGGTTTTCTCGATTTTCTTTTGGCAATGCCAGAGCCAAAGTACTAGAAGATAGCGAATGTAAACACAAGCTCGTGACGTCGCGCTGAGTCACCGCGCACGCGCAGCCGATTGTCTCATAATCTTGTTACGAAGACATTGTCCGAGTGTTTGGAAATACGCGTGTTCGGAGATAATACAGCATATTGATGTGGTTAAAAACCAGTAATGGATTGACACGAGTTAATGTTAAGGCGGATGTCTTTATGGAAGCAGATTATTAGATTAGTAAAAACAGAATCAGCTGGTTTTAAGATCAGCTGATGTTTCTTGTGAAGAAATAAATAACAACATGGTAAGGTATTATGTTAACTCAGGTTTTCTCGAATCAGCGTCAAGTTTGCCAATATCTCGTGTAAAATACAAATTGTTATGTCTTGTGCGTATGATCTTGAAAAATTTCCTCGGCACTTTTTAAAGTGTATAAATTTTCCTTTCAAAATACGCAAACAACTTTATGATTCCGTTTTATTGCGTTAGTTTTAAATACTGCAGACTTTGAAGACTCGCTTAGTTAACTTTTAATTACTTTTCTCGACATACTCCGGCCTCCATCAAATCTAACACAAACAAAGTAGCACGAGTGCTACTCGCCTGAAATACCCCATTTATCACTTACGGGTAGTGCGTGTCCCGAATACGTAAGCTTGTTAACGGTTGTAACAGTTGCAAGATTGCAACTAGGAACACGTGTAAATATAAATTTACAGTGATCGTAAATGCGCTTGTAAATAGGCCACCATTAGTTGGATCAGATATTGCCGATTGGGAATCGGTAAATAATTATTTAAGCTGTAAATCTAGAGCTTCTGTGATGTCGAATTGAACGTTTATAGTTAACTAGCCTTCAGTCCGCAGCTTCGCCCGCGATCAATTAATTTTTCCGCGGTAAAAAGTAGCCTATGTCACTCAGTGATAATGTAGCGTTCTAACGGCAAAAGATTTTTTGAAATCGGTCCAGTAGTTTCGGAGCCTATTCAATTCAAACAAACAAACAAATCTTTCCTCTTTATAATATTAGTATAGATATGTTTTTTTTATTCATAATCTTATGTCTATTCCAATAAAGTAACTGAACGTAGTCATTGCAACCTGAATACCTCAGGAAGTTATTAGATGCGGATAAAACAGCACCAATCGAGATGGAGATCGTTAGGGATTTGGGAAGGACTAGGTATGCCCAGAAATAGATGTCTTCCAGCTGATATGATGGCTGTGACTAGGGAACACAATGTTTCTGCGAAATTTGCTTCCGCTGGCTGTCCCAACAGTCTGTTTCAATTGGAAGCATAGGTCTCTGTACAAGTAAAGAAGCAGGACACAGGATACAATCCATGTTCATTAAAATGCAGTTAGCAGTCTTGATATTCTGCAGTATAGTCAAGTTTGTTTCAGGCTTCTGGTTCACTAAGATCACTTGGGATGGAACCATCCTGAATTTCACGATTGATTAATATTTGATATTTATTGATTTTGATTATTTGATATTGCAGTGTCCGTCCATCAAAAGTGAAAATACTAGTACCGTATAGATACATTTTTATCGTTAAAAACTGGTTTAGTTTATTAGATAAAAGTAATCTTTGAAAGGAGATTAGTTAAAAGTGACTATTGATTTAGTACTTATCCAATGGCTGGACTGTTGACTTTTCGGCCTTACCCGGTGTTCGGTCACGTTCACGGCTATTCTTCTTGTAAACATTCTAAGTCGAGGAGATGATGTCATCCCACAATTTAGCTTAGACGGCAAATCCATCGTTTGCACATAAACGGACTCAAAGTTGTCTCGTGACGCCACCGCGACGTAACACCCACACTCGGCTAAATATGGCGGATCCTATACTGTTCTCGATGACCAACACTATACCTTTATTAGCATACGAATAATTACTAAGATTTCTAAATGTTTCCTTCTACGAACGGAAGTCGTTTTCATTCTCGACCATCTTTATGGATTGTGCAATGCAAGGGAGTTTAACATCAGCTGCTTTTACACAGGATCTTGTTTTCGTTTTAAGGATGACACGTTTGAGAAATTGGTATCTTTATAGTTCAGTTACTATAAAGGTATAGTGCATCTATTTTAATGTTTACATTGGACCAGGATGAAAGATCAGAATTCACTTCTTTCAATGCCTTATAAAATCGACAGCATCTAGTTTTCGGTATCGTCACATTGCACATGCTGTGCTAAGTAGGTACTAAATGGTTCCTTATTGTGTTGTCGCCGCAAGATAATATCCGAACTGCCCACGTCTCGTTGGCCAACAATAACCTTAATTTTTAACGTTCAAAAGATTTTTTGCCTCATTGCCATCAACGCTTGGTCATTGACTTGCGAAAAAAACTGGCGAAGATATGATTTATTTTGCGACGCAAATTACTTTTTAGCAACTCAGACTGCTAGTGCTAAGTTATCAATTTGCTATTAACTCAACACCCAAAGTCTACATTTAATGTCAGCTTTTAAATTTAAGTTGTCTACCTTAATATGATAATGAAGAGTTGTTTATATTTTCATGCGACGCAGTTACCTAATCAGCAGCGCTAATATTGTGGTAATCGGTTTTTGCTTCGTTCACGATGATCTCATGTTGTACATCCATTGATGCACGGTCGTTGCGGTCGTCCTCATAACTCGAATGATACGTAAGAGAGAAACTTTTCGCAAGTGTTGCATGTTGCTTAATATTCTAAACAAACATGACGGGTGTTCGTGTGTGAAATTCCTAGACTTTCTACAGGTATTACTTTAGTAGAGAATTATATATATGGACATAAATTAACCCTTCAATTAGGATTATTTTAGAAAGGTCTACATGCGTAGTTTTGTAAAGACTTTAAAGGATATCAGACGGTCGGTATTTCGGTAAATAAGCAAATGGATTTGCGCTGTTCTATTCGTCAATACGAGGTTATATCCTGAGTGAATGTTAGTTTTATCATTAGTAAAGTGCGTGACGCATTTAGTAGTGGTCTGATAATACAGCCAAATTATTACACTACGTTTTATGGAACATTCTTGAGCATAGCAGTAATAGCATTCTTAAGCAGTATTATAGTGATTTTATAAGTAGACGTGATTTATTCTTCGATTGGTGGTAGTATCTTAAGTTTTTGCGACAAGACGGTCGCAACCGGATTATTTAGTCATTTATAATAACGACCTTTAAATCAAACTTTTAATTTACCTTTTCATCGACACTTACACAATAAGTATCGTCGTAAACAATAATTTTATTGTGTCGTTATGTCATTAACATCCTAATGCGTTGCATTCGCGATCTCTCCGGATTGACACATGCCGAGTGATTTACGGTTTATTTACCTACAGCTACAGCTAATATAAAAGAGCATAATCATCCCACGCAGGATTTAAATGCGAATCTGTAGTTCTGAGAAGTCGACCTAATTTATTCGCAGTTTAGATTTGGTCAGTGCGTGGCGCCGATGAATGGAATTGAGGTAAAGTTGGAGTAAACAGCGTCGAGCGGTCGAATAAGTCATAAGTTATTTTTAAAACGTCCTAACAGTTTTTCTTAGGTACTTATAATTTATTGAGTCAATAATATTGACTTATTTCGAGCATGTCCTAATTGACATTGTGCCTAATACTTTTAACTTACTATTTTTGATTTAAGCTAATTTAGAAAAATGCCAGTACCTACCTACTAGTTTCTATACTTACGATGACATTAATGAAATATTATTTACCTTCCCAGTTTAAAATAATAAAAGTAAATACCGAACACGAACCATAAGATAAATTGATAACAATTTGTCACAGATAAAAATCACCATAAGTTTATGTGCGCGCGGCAATTTATTTTCAATGGAACTGGACGCTTCTGATTGCCGCGATTGCTTATGAATATGGGTTTTAACAGTCCGATAAACACGAGTCTCGAGTCGTTTGCCAAATGATTCGCATTCGTTATAATTTGAGCGCATTTGCTGTAATGGCTTGTAATTTGTGCAGGCGGTTGACTCGCGACAATGGTATGCTCGCGGTTGAGCGATGATGATGCGCTCTGTGGACACAGTTGTATCTTGACATTGTTTTTATTTTGCCTGCGTACTTACAATCTGTGAGCTCTTAGAATGCCATTGCAGTCTCCCTCACTCGGCCGATTTTAGTATCTAGCCCATAAGAGTGAGTGAGACAGCAAGACACCCGAATGGCTAAGAGCTCACGGAATGTACAAATTTGAGGTTGGCGATTAACGTAAGTTTAGTGGTAGGTACTGGTAAAGTTAGACAGAAACCAGCCAGACTGTTTTGATGAATCTTCGCATATTTTTCACCCGGGCAACAATAGCTACGATTTAAAAGTAATTTTCAGCCGGAGGATGTTAAGAAATATATTTACATTTAAGAGTTGTTTTTTGTTGACTCGCGTTCTCCCGCCGACCTACCCGAATAGTCCAACACCAAAACAATATGCAATATTGTATTTATAAGCTGTTGTTCCGAACTGGAATTAACATAACACGGTGCGTAAGAAAGTCTCGGCTTGAGGCCGCCCTCGGCCGTCCTTGCCTTATAAGGCCGGCTCCTCGCCACTACCGTACTCCGCACCTGGGTTTTTTTACGAACTGTGACACGTTAAAAATAAAAAAGGTTTCCTGTATTTACTATGAGCAAGCCTGTTTTAGCAGGATGTGTGACAGTTGGCGTTTGCCTGTGTCGCACTTTCTTAAAGATAACTCGAACGTTTTCGTTTTTTTAAAGCAACGACCTCAATTTATAGATAAGTCTTGGTCTTTACCACACATGCGCTGCTGTTTTAATGTGTATCTATTTGATGTTTTGTACGTTTATAAAAAAGTGTTTAGAGTATGCTCCTAATTAAATTGACACAATTAGCGATGTCAATGAAGATTAAAGACGTCCCGTTTGATTCCGACATTAAAAATACATTGCTGTATCTTTAGTGACTGTTTTTGAGTGGACAGACAAATTCCAATTATATCTTAACAATAGTAACATTTTAACAGCGGTAGTATTTATTTGCCAAGAGACTGTAAGAGCACATAGTTTGCATTGTAAATTGCGTTAGTAATTTTGTGCCTTATTATAGGCTTGTAGGTATCTACCGTAAACAAAAACCAAAGTATAGAGTGAATCAACCTTGTTTATGTATTTTTGTAGCAGTATTATTTAATCTGTGGTGTTGGTTGTCAACAGCGAGGCTTCCCGTTTGATGAGGAGGAGGGTTCGGGCGCGTGGAGTTCGCTCGCGGCGCGGCATCCCGACATAGCGGCGCGCCTGCGCCAGCGCCCCGCCACCTGGGCGCGCAAGCGGCGGCCCTCCAGCCAGGACGCCGGCGACGGTACGTTGCACACGATAACCGAGACAGCTATATATACTCGTACACACATGAGTACGTGACACTCGGTTACGTTACTCAAAGTGGACTTAGAGGATCGAGGATCCTTGATTCAGTTTGTAGGTAACAATTGGTTTCTCGTTGGCTCTTAATCAACAAGTGCGAGTTGGACTCGCGTATAAAGGGTTCCGTAAAAATTCGGCAAGTAAATATAAAATCCAGAGTTAGCAGAGCCGTGCCTTCTAAGCAAAATATAGGCAGTGTGAGGTCATTTTATATTGGTTACTTTAGACAGACGGACATAAAAAAATTCTGTTTTTAGTATTTGTTGTTATAGTGGCAACAGTAATATATCATTTCAACTGTCTAGCTATCACGGTTCACGACATACGGCCTGATGATAGACAGAGACAAACCGACGAGTGTTAGTATTAGGGTCCCGTTTTTGCCCTGCCTCTAAAAGCGGTAGTATATTAAGCGAACAACATTCTGATCGAATGTCTTTTTGCTTCCAGGTTTTGTATCGAAACGTTTAATGTTTGCAGATTTCGGCGACAGATTCGGCGACTTCGACAGATTCCCCTTCGACGACATCCCGGCCGAGTTCCGCGAGCACTTCCCCGCGACCTGGGCGAGGCGCTTCGAGGAGCCCCCCCCGCCGCACGCGCCGCAGCAGCCGCCGTCGCCCTCGTCCCCGCAGCCGCAGCACAGCAGCGCCGCCACGCAGACGGAGCCCCCCCCCGACGCGCCCGCCTCCCCGCACCTGCCGCAGTACGGGCTCCGGAACACGGTCGACCTCGGCCAGAGGAGCGCCGCCGACCCGTCGGTCGATGCGTCAGAGCGCGGCCAGCGGTCCATGTCCGCGCCGCCCGCCGCCCGCGCCCGCGCCGCCAGCATGAGCGGCCCGCCCGAGCACGCCGCCACCGTGCGCCACATCCCCATCTTCGTGGAGGGCCGCGACGAGCCCGTCGTCACGCGCCCCGAGCCGCCCGCGCCGCCGCCCGACCGCGACCAGTACTTCGCCGACGAGGGCCCGGCCACCTTCCACCACCCGCCCAACTTCTCCCGCGCGTTCGGCACGCCCTTCAACAAAGGCTTCCGCCAGGGCCCGCAGCCCTTCGTGCAGCAGAAGGTGTACCCCCAGACCGCGTTCACGAGAGGGGCGTCCCCGCAGCGCTCGCAGTCGCCCAAGGCGCCGCAGCATCCGGAGGAGCAGCACGCCCGGCCCGAGCCGGCGCGCGCGCAGCCCTCCCCGCAGCCCCCGCAACAGCCGCCGCCCGCCGCCTCGCCGCCGCCGCCGAAGCCCCAGCCGTCGTCCAAGGACCCGATCACTTTGATCCTCAGTATCCAGACCGACGTTCTCAACCTCATGTCCGAAGTCGAAAACTTCGTAGGGACGAAAAAAGACAAGAAATATATGTACCTCGACGAGATGCTCACGAGGAATCTTATCAAATTAGACAATATCGAAACGGAGGGCAAGGACAACATCCGGCAGGCGCGGAGGGAAGCGATCAAGTGTATCGAGAAATGTATAGCCGTGCTGGAGGCCAAAGCCGACGGCCGGACCGCCGCGCCGGCCGCGCCGCCCGCCGACCCGGCGCCGGCAGGCGAGGCGCCCGAGAACGGGGAGCTCGAGGCGAAGGAGAACACCAAAGAGGAGACGGCGCCTGATACTCGAGAGGCGAAAGACGCGGCGAAGGAGAACGACCGACAGAAACACGAGGAGCGTGTCGAAGTCGAAGCGAAACCGGAAGAGATTAAGGAACAGTCGAAGCCCGAAGCCGCCGACACGCGACCCGTGGAGAATCGAGCCGTCCTAGTAGACAAACCCGAAGACAAAAGCGAAGATGCAGACAAGAAAGGCAGTCCCAAAAAAAGTACAAAAGTCGTAAAGAAACGCGACAAGAGCAAAGATAAAAATAATGATAGCCCTAAGGAAGACGCTGAGCAAGTGAAGAATGTAGAATCTATGCAAATAGACGATAAGGGAGACAAGACAGAACCCCAGCAGATGGAGGTCGACGGTGCCGCAGCTAGTCAATGAATTGCCTTAGTCAATTGTCTGTAGATACACGCCTCGAGCGCGCCTCGGGGCCACTGTGCATAATATAACAAAGGTGTTGACATGTGTTTATGTTTGTACAATAAGTCTCTAATACGAAACGAGGACAGTGTCCTTACGCCTAGGATTTGAAGTGGTCTCTTCTTAATTGAATCCTTATATATTTAATTAATTTATTGTTTATCGCTATCTGATAACACAATTTTCTCAATAAATGATGATTTCACAAAATGTATTCAAAATGTTTATTTCGAACTTCCCTTAAACATTAGATACATAATTTATAGAATACATGGCGAAATAAAGATAATATTATGTAGGTATATCATATCACAGAAAGCAGTTACAATTAGGAGACTGAAGAGGAACAATCAAACAGGGGAGGGATCACATCTACCCTAAATTATAAAAACCGGCGAAAATAAATATCTGGCATCAGCTGGCGTTTCCGCCCGACGATGAAGGAAGAAAGGAGCACGAGTTTTTTCGTAACTTTCGCACTCGTAACATAACAATATTCAGTTCCTCTCTTATCCAAATTTAGATCATTCCAATATAGTACTCTATGGAGGTTAATCTACGAAATTAAAAAAACATTTTTAAGGCTAATCTCGTCAGAGCATTCATAAAGGAGCGACCACACCGCTGCGTATACGCAGTGACTTGTCACATGCGTCACGTTCTCTTACCGTTTCTTCATACATTTTGTTGCGTAAACGCACTGGTGTGGCCGGACCTTTATAGTTTATTTAGACTCGCGAGCCAAATCAATCTCAAAACTGAATATTAGAAAAGGCAGCAGAATTCAGATTAATCCATGACTATAGACCGGCCGCGGGGTAGGCGACAAAGGTGGCGAGAGGTGCGGTAGTATTTAAGACTGTGAGGCCTGCCTAATCTACTACTCGTATTTAACGCCCAAACAAATTTTAATCGCTGACGACGATTTCACATAATTTCCAAAAATAGATCCATTTCAGTCAATTGTTTCGGCTACAAATACTTTTTAATCAGCACAGGACCGCGGCGCGTGTGAGTCTACTTCGAGCCCTTTGTCCCGGCTGAGGGACATCATTATAATACAAACTCGTTCCTGATCTTACTCCCATTCCTTCATAACCCTGTCCCAGTCTTCTTCGGCTATGAAAGGCTTGTCTATACAGTTGATCATGTGCTCCCCGCAGAAGATGCACTCGTTGGCAACTATGTCGTCTATCTCGTTGCGCAGCAGCTCGCGCAGAGGCAGCCCGCTGGACGTGAGGGTGGACAGTTCTATTTTCGAGAGCACGTTCAACTGGCGCTGGAGGTCGGCTAGCTTATTGCGGCGGGCGGGACCTGTATTCAAAACAATGTGTCAGACAGCTTTCTATTTACATAAGGCAAAGCAATAATGTGTGCGTCATGTAGGACCATAAAATGTCAGTTATTATATCTAGAAATTATTGGAATGTTACGCAATCCTTCGTTCTTTTGTTGATGCTTCCATGATGGCCTGGGCTTCTCTTCTCGCGCAGATTGTAAGAGTACGTCGAGGGATTGGCGAAAATCTTAGGAATCATGTTATAGGCGATGCGACTACTTTCTACTTTTGCTTTCCACCTATACGCCCAGTCATGCCAAACGTGACCTTTAGGTCTTGTTACCAACGGAGCCAGTTAGACTACCCACATAATTGATGTGCCAAAACATTCAAAACGATTTGCATTTTGGTGTAATTCTGGCCCTACATCTGTAATTTCCTGGTCCACTATGAAAAAAGTTTGCCCACTGTCTTAGACTCTGTCTACCCTGTAAAAGATAAATAACTGATTTATGTATGTGGCATACTGACCAAGTATAGGCTGAGCCTCGGTCAGCAAGCAGTCGCTGTGGAACTTGTGTCCGCACGGGAACAGGTAGAAGGGCCGGAGCAGCAGCGCGATCTCGCACAGGCAGCACGTCTCCGACACGGATACCTTCACGCTCCGGTTCCGGAACGACTTAATGTCGGTACGGACCTGAAACAAATGAACCCTTTACTTGACTACTGTTGCCTATGACTTCAGAAGTTGTTCGCTATCCGAGATAGAAACGATTCTGTCCTTCCCAGGCACTGAAACTAATTCAATAATTTTTGAAGAGACTTTTATCGGGTCAAATTTTTTCGTCCATCTATCGGGTGTCGCATTACAGCCGGCCGCGAGTGGGGATAAAGTGACAGGCGCTCGGCAGAGCATCAGCTGACCGTGTAGCATTTACGTTCTCTCTCACTTGTACATGCAAGTGCTCCGCGGTATTTGTGTGTTGTTTTCAATTATTTATCATTCCCATTCTCTAATTATTAACTTAAGATAAAGAACGCGTTCTTAATACCCTAAATTGAATAATTTTCCAAAAATTTTCAGCTAAATGTCAACCACAATGTTTTTTTTAATGACACATCTTCTTATTAAAAATTAAGGAAATCTTGTTGGACAAATACATTAATTTAAGAAAAAGTTGAAATAAGGTATTTTTAGTTACCATTACCCTACAAGTATGATGTCGAGTTTTAAACTTACCGATTCAGCGGCCTGTGTGGCTTCGTCCATTTCCGCTTTCAACTCTTTTATTTGGCAGTTGTATTCCTGAAAAAAAGAACAAACTGTTTGTGAATGAACAAATTTTTGAAAGGACCATGTCTCGATTTGAGTCAGAAGAAAAATTATAGGTCTAATCTAGCTAATCTTCTCCTAAGCTAAATTTCAACTTTCTTGGTCTAAGGGTTCGACCCGCGTCTTGATGAGTTAGTCAGTCAAAACCCTACTAAGGCAAGGCTCCGTTGCGTGTCTGTCTGTCCACTCGTCTGTCACAGGGTTTAAGTAATAGTTTTATGTTTCAATCTTCAGAGATTGTCAGCTAGAAAAGATAATGAATTATAGCTAAAATTAATTAGGATCCTCACACAAGAAAACTAATTTTGGCAAACCTATGTAGGATGGATGACAATGCAAGTACAGTCGACAAAGAGTCCACTCTGTAAAACACAAAACACCCTGATTAAAAATAAAATTTATCATAAAAACTTATTTGGGCCGGTTACTTAACATTTCCGACGTAAGATGAGAAGAGACAATGGTAATAGTGGTTAAAATGCGAGTCTACCTCCAGACTACTACCGTTACCCTAGACTCCGTCTACTCCAGAAGGGAAAAATATGTGATTTATATTATATACCTCCAGCGACTGGCAGATGGGGTCGCGGAAGTGGTCGATGGTGACGACGTCGCTGAAGAACGGCAGCAGGTCCTCGATCTTGAGCAGCGGGCACTCCGCCAGGAAGCTCATCGCCTCCTTCAGGTCCTGGTTCTGGGTTATCACGTGCTCCGCTGTATGTACAATTAATGACTTGATTAATAAATAAATATCAGGGAACAATACACACACACTGGCCTAGTCCCAAACTAAGCTCTGGAACGGCTTGCGTTATGGGTATGGGTACTAGATAACGATACAGATACGAAAAGTTACCTATGCTGAGCCACAGCGTGCGCTGCATGGCGGGCGCCGCGGGCATGGCGGCCACGCGGCGCGCCAGCGCGGGGTGCACGCGCAGCGCCAGCGCCGCCGCCCCCCACAGCCCGGCAGTTACCTATGCTGAGCCACAGCGTGCGCTGCATGGCGGGCGCCGCGGGCATGGCGGCCACGCGGCGCGCCAGCGCGGGGTGCACGCGCAGCGCCAGCGCCGCCGCCCCCCACAGCCCGGCAGTTACCTATGCTGAGCCACAGCGTGCGCTGCATGGCGGGCGCCGCGGGCATGGCGGCCACGCGGCGCGCCAGCGCGGGGTGCACGCGCAGCGCCAGCGCCGCCGCCCCCCACAGCCCGGCAGTTACCTATGCTGAGCCACAGCGTGCGCTGCATGGCGGGCGCCGCGGGCATGGCGGCCACGCGGCGCGCCAGCGCGGGGTGCACGCGCAGCGCCAGCGCCGCCGCCCCCCACAGCCCGGCAGTTACCTATGCTGAGCCACAGCGTGCGCTGCATGGCGGGCGCCGCGGGCATGGCGGCCACGCGGCGCGCCAGCGCGGGGTGCACGCGCAGCGCCAGCGCCGCCGCCCCCCACAGCCCGGCAGTTACCTATGCTGAGCCACAGCGTGCGCTGCATGGCGGGCGCCGCGGGCATGGCGGCCACGCGGCGCGCCAGCGCGGGGTGCACGCGCAGCGCCAGCGCCGCCGCCCCCCACAGCCCGGCAGTTACCTATGCTGAGCCACAGCGTGCGCTGCATGGCGGGCGCCGCGGGCATGGCGGCCACGCGGCGCGCCAGCGCGGGGTGCACGCGCAGCGCCAGCGCCGCCGCCCCCCACAGCCCGGCAGTTACCTATGCTGAGCCACAGCGTGCGCTGCATGGCGGGCGCCGCGGGCATGGCGGCCACGCGGCGCGCCAGCGCGGGGTGCACGCGCAGCGCCAGCGCCGCCGCCGCCTCCCACAGCCCCAGGAGCGCGGACAGGTTCACGCAGGCCTCCGCCAGCTCCTTCTCGCGGCACAACCTGCAATAGTACATTACATTGCGAGGAAGGTGCTAAAATAAAGATTGCCTCAGATCGCAAAAACTTGTCACATGACTCAGTTTCAGTCCATTTGTACTATCCATATCCATGCGTTCTACTAATTATAAATACCCAATCTCTCACAAAGAAACAAACGAAGCCCACTCACCTCAAAGCGTAGTGAACGTCATAGTTGACCAGCATGATGTCCTGCCCCTGCCTCTCCAGATAGCGCATCAGCGCCAGGTGGTCGTGCTCCGCGTACAACGTCAGCAAGTAGTTGTGTATCGCCTTGTCTTTCACGTTGAAGTTCAGCATCACAAACTCCAAGTACCGCATTATCTCACACACGTGAGCTTCGTCGTTGTCGCACGACAGAAACGCGGGCAACAGCTTCAAAGGGCTCAGCCGCATCCCTTGAGCAATCAACGCGTTCACTGTACTCTTCGGAGCCTCCTCCATCAAAACCGGCGCGAACTGATAAAACAGATCCGGCTTCTTCAACTTCTGGAGCGTATCCAACGCCTCCTGATACGACTTCTTGTAAATGTTCTGCGCTATCACATTCTCGTAGTCCTCGTTCAAATTCGTGAGTTTTATTAGGTTCTGCTTGTCACCATGCGACGACATTAAGTCGTAAATGACGGATTTGACGTGCTGCATGCACTTTTCAACTCTAGGTTGCACGAGGAACACTTCGAAATCGCTTTGGATTTGATGGTATGTCTGCGAGTCCTGCTGTCCCGTTCTTCTGAGCAAACCCAGCTGAGAGAGATACAGCTCGGTCATCCAGATAACTATCATTGAAATTAGAGTTTTATCGTCTTCATTTAGAGCCTCTAGACGTCTGTTTAAGTATATCTTTAGGGCCTCAGTTTGATCGGCTTCTAAGAATTTAAGGCACACTGTTTCAAAACTGCTCTGCGTGTCGGCGAATATCTCAGCGCTCTTTCCATAGTCACCTTTCGCAAAAAGCAGTTCTGCTTGCTTCACATTTATAATGTCTATATAAGCCGGATTATTGAAGCAATACTCCTTTGCTAAATCAAACTGTTCTTTGTCAGAGTAAATCAACCAGACATCCCTTTCTTCCCTAACAATTTTGTATCTGAACAAAGTCTTATCAGTGACCGCCCAAATTGTCCGTCTCCTGAAATCCTTAACTATATTCTTTAATTTCCCATGAGCTTCGGAATAAAAGTCTTCGTAAACTAATTCGTAATTTAATAGAGACACAGCTTTGACGCGGTCGGAGTACATGAGCAAGGCGTGGAACTCTGTGAGCACGAAAGAGAGGGGCGCTTTCTCTCTGTCTCTGTCGTCGGGAGGGTAGTTTATGAGGCCTGCTTGCGTGAACAGAGAGTTGGAGTTTTGCTGAGACGTGGGGTCCAGCTGGAAGTTAGTGAAACATTTCGTGATACTGTTTTGTCGTGAATGTAACTTTGTCTTTTGGAATAGGCGCTGAAAAGAAGCATTACAGTTTTCAACATGATATGAGGCAAGACATAGTCACGTCGGAAAATCGTGCGAGTTATTTCGCAATTTCGAAGACTTAACTGACCTACTGGCATTACTAGCTCCGAAACCAAACCGTGTTTTGTCATTTCATTAATAACGTAACATTGGCTATCGCCGCCGATAACGATATGTAGGCCCAACTTTCAGCGACATGCTTGACATTGGACCGGTAAATCAGAGCCGCAGATTTCAAACCAATGAATTGTTATTGTATTGTAAATAAAAGGCAACCGCGAGGGTCTGTCTGAAATAATTTAGCGCCAGGACCGGATTAAGGTGGTTTAAGGAACTTTGCTACATTAATTTATAAATATTTGTTTAAACTCTTTTGCAAAAATTTACGGCATATGCTAAGTATATTTCCTGAATTTGGCAAGACCTAAGTATTTTAAAAGATTAACCAAAAATTGAGATGAGATGAGAGTATCATGCTATGTGTACCTGTCCATAAAATATTCCAGGGCCAGTGAGCCACGCGAACGTCTTAGGCACATTATTCTTGTCAAAATAAAACTGCAGCTTGGAATACTTCAGGTTCGAAGGAATCTCTTGAATGCCCGTCTCTGGTATCGTAAGATATCTGTAAAAAAACACTTTTAAGAAACAACACTCATCTTAAGAATCTACTATCCACAATCAAGTGTTGACCCAAACATCTTGACAGTTGAAAGTTTAGCTAGGAGGTTCCCTTTACTCTTTATAAATTAGATACGAACATCTGTGAAACCGCATGCGCAAGTTAGTTTGCGTTGCCAATCATGTCATGAGATGAGACGTGAAACAGAAAAATCATTCGAAAGGCCGACTTCTAAACAGTTAATTTCAGTTAAGAATTTTGCGACCAGCCAAAAAAATTAAAGACATCCTTATTAGAGTTTTAGTCGTGTCGACTTTACCTGTGGAAAATGGATTGCAGTGACAGTTTCCCATCGGTGGTGGCAGCATGCCCAATGAACTGGTACAGCTTGGTGGGAGTGGTGATGAACACAAAGAACTTGCTGGTGTTGTTGACACGGTGGAACTGGATACCGGTGATCGGTGGGTTCGAGTCCTTGTCCACTATGTCGAAGATCTGGTAACAAACTATTCCATTTAAAAGGCAATTTTGGATCAAATCAAATAAAAAATATGGACGGCAACAATAAAGAGAAGACTAAATTAGGATGCCACTTCGCAACTCTCACAATTTTGGTGGAGTGTTTGAATATTTAGTTTCTTTTTCATTTGTTTTCTAATATTTGAAGTTGGAGTCTACAATACCCTGAATGTTACACATAAAATAATAATGGTCTGATTTATGTATCACAATTTGATTCAACTAATATATGTGTGTGTTTTATGCAGTTTTCGGAACATGGAAATTTTACAATCATCAAAACTGTTTGCCAGAAATTGAGTTGGAAATAAAGATAGAACAAGATGCAAGAAGCAAAGTCCTTAGTTACCAAACCGTCAATCTCCTTGCCTCCATACAGCGGGAGATAATTAGGCAGCTTGCAAGAGAAGAAAAGGACATACATAAGAATAGATGACTTGTTTATAAAAATGAAGCTGAGGAAGAAGTAAACGTTTAAATCAGAAAACTATTCCATATTCTAATGATTATACAGATATATAATGATTATAGAGACATAAACATAGATGGAACCAGCCATGTACTGGTTAAAATTACCTGCCGCCAGTACTGTTGGTTAGCTGTAAACATCTTGTCACTATCAGCTTCTAATTCAGTCTCCAAAATGTGCCCCTGAGAAGTCCCCAATAAGATAGGTCCCGTTGTAATCTCGGACATATTTTCATTATTCCAACCAACTTCCGTAACTTCGTAGTTCCTGGACTTTGTTACGGACTTTAGTTTGGAACTTTTGCGGTGTAAGTACACTAGCTCAGGGTTGCCATCTTTGTTTCTAGCTGCGAATGCTAGGAGAAGGTGGTAGCCAAGAGGGTCCAGAAATATGCCAGTAAGCTTTGTGTTCGGTTGGACAAACTTTGAGTATTGGAGCTCTGAAAGAAGTTACAAAATTTAAAATAGTGCACGTAAATAGCAACAATGTACAATACAATATTATTAAATGAGTTTAGAAACATTTTTGGTTGTATTCATAACTTTACTGAATTATTCCAATCAGTTTGAGAAAAACTTGCTAGTTGATTATCAGTACATATTTATTTCGATCTCATTACCATATTCACAGATAATGGGCTGCACATATTATTATACCTAAACAACAATACCTATAATAACACAGTTGCACTGCATGAGAATTAAGAGTATAAATAATTTTGAAAATTTACATCAAGTGTGCCACTTATATTTATTAATGTTGAGCCAATGTTTTGTGTCTTGTTTTTACATCATTTGAAAATTCTAGGATGATTACTTCTGTCTTCGTAAAAGCAGGCATAAAAAATATATGTACAAACCTTCATTCAGTTCTGGCCTTTTTAAATCCATGCGAAACAATTTTCCATTAGCCATAGCGAGTACCAAGTAGTCACTGGCCACGGCGACATGAGTTATAGAGTCAGTAGCATTGAACTTCATTTTCTGCTTCGAAAACATCGGCGTATTGTCCTCAAGCTGCATATTTATGTAGCCAGAGGACGTCATGGGCTCTGGAGCGGGCTGAAACCTCGCTGAGACCTGCGAGGCTTGCTCCATCTGATCGATTATTGAAGTCATTGTGACTTCGGTGCCCTTATCACTTTGTAAGTTTCATTCAACGCCCCACTGCAACAAATTCGTCAAGTTGCTTTGGAAACGTTGAAATAGGCCTTGAACTCGAACCTCAGGCTTACGGAAAGATTTATAATTGAACATGCAAATAAACTATTAAACTTACCCGATTTACCAGATATTCCTTATATTAGAACAATATTTTCCAACACGAAAACCACTTTATTTATGTTCAATCAATGACAGAACAGAGCCACTTTTCGACAATCATTTAGGCGTAATGTGTATGTAGGTCAAAATTAAAGGGTCACACACTAGCTTGCGTTTACATACGTAAAAACGTCTTTAAGCCAGAAGACGTTTTTCCTTTATTTTTAATTACAAGCATGTAGGTTAAGTGTCTGTCATTTCCATCTACCATTACAATTTAAAAGTTTTATTTAAATTTGGTACTTTATAAAAATTTTAATGCCTTATAAGCTGTTAATAAAGTATTATGCCTAGTTCAAAAACCTTGAAATATTCACAATTGACTAAAACTTTTATTTCAAGCGTGTATTTGAGACCGCTAATAGAATAACGCCTCAATGCTGTCAGTGCAGTCACTGTCACTGTTGGCTGGCTGGCTCTCGCTCTCACTGCTGTCACTGCTGTCAGTGTCATCACGTATCAAAACGCGCGGCGCGGTACCGTGTTTGTATTTATATATTTTTCATTTAATTATTTCAGTATTCATCAAGTATTTACTTACTTAAGGGGTTGAAGAGGTCGAAAAAGCTTAAATTGTTTAAATTATATTAAGCTGACCATTGTGCTTGCATTTTTACTATCGAATCACTGTCACTTTCAGTTTACAACCGGTGGGAAAACAACTTTTCGAAGTTTTGGTGTACGCGGCGACCTTGGTCATTATCATTCTTATCGTATATTTTATGTCAAGTGTTAATTCGTATCAGATTCGTCGATCCTGTGATATATTCTGCTTTTATCTCTGTTAACCATGGCAGCGGGAGGACTTCTAAAAACGACCAAGTTTACTTGTAAGTAAATAAAAATAAAAGTTTTTTTTTAGAGCACACATACACATTCATACATAAATCATGTCTTTATCCCTTATGGGGTAGACAAAGCCTGAGGTGACAAGGCCTACAGGCCACGTTTAGCAAGATTGTGGGCGTATAGATGGAAAATGGATTCAAAATAGTGATGGGTTGCTAGCCGCATCGCCTATAACATGATTTTTAGAGTCCAACTCGCTTATGCACTAATGGACTACTCAGTTGGGCGTTAAAATATATTTACATAATTGTTTTCCTCAAATAATTATGGTAACAACTCCAAACGAATTAAGTGTGTTGACCTTATTGTTTCTTCAAACTTGTGTAAGTATCTACCTATCTGCTTTAATAATTAATTCACTCATTATGTCAGAGGGCCGGGCAGTAATCATGACCCAGTTGCTTATCAATTCTAAATGTCAATATTGAGCTTTAGCTCTGTTGTAACAATTCCAAGTTTTGTTTAATCATTTATTTTTTAATTTGCACACCCTATGCCATGCCGAAGCCATAAAGTTATAAAAACTGAGCAGAGTGTACATCTGATTCTTACATAATTTACTATAGACATATTATTATTATTTGTGTAATTGTACTCATTTTGAGAGGAGGCCTGTGCCCAGCACTGGGATGTATAACAAACTAGAGACAGACGCGTTCATCCCTTACAGGCATATAAGAAGTGCTTGTAAGTATACATAAATGTGCCAGACATGCTTCGTACCAATACGGGTTTTATTGTCAATATGCCTACCCTCTGTCAAAACCCACTGCACGCACCTGACTAGAGATAATAATGATGATAATTGCTGTAGTGATTGTGCTGAAATTGCGGAAAAAATCAAGCATCACCGCTTTGTTTTCTCAGTACTCTCTTTTAAAGGCAAAGTAACAGATTACCTAGTTTTTTTTTAAATAGCATGTAATTGTAAACTTCATTATTCTGTAGCCTCGTAATTTGCGTGCGCTACTTACGTCATTACTTAATGTGAGCCACTTTTCCGAACATTCATGTTAGATAAACACACATTAAGAACTGATAGCGTTTTCTTCAACCGTGACATTGGGGAATCAGTGATAATGTCTATGGGGCTATTGTTGGTGCAATACCGAGTTTTAATGTTTTTATTTTTGTAATCCCATTGTATAATTGAAAAGTTCAAAAACATCTACACACTGTCTTATTAACTTGGCGATACAGTTTTGTGTTGATCTTTTTGAGCTGCACTGATTTGTGGTGCACCGTAAATAATATTTGTTTGTTGGTTTCATTGTGTCTAGGATCCTTGTAGACCCCTTTGGTTCAGATGTAGCAACAAACTGAAAGAAGAAAGTTTGGTTACTCTAGTTGCCTTTATTTAGACCAGCTCTTGCAATAAAAAGTCACATGACTATGACTATCTTCTCTCATGTATAATATTCATAGTTTCGAACCTTGTAAAAAAAAGCAAATCCCTCCTAAGATAAATTTATTTGGTCCATTTGTTTACCATCATACAGGTCTGCCATAGAATCAACACAGTATTTTTGCATGGCTGTCACAGTTATTGTTCTATACCTTGTTCCGATTCTTTTGCAATGAGCTGTCCGTGTTATCTTTAGCAATACTTGTTAAATTAAGCATTGTGGTGTGTTATTTTCAGTATACACGCTACAGAGTGCAAAGACCGTAGCATCACAATGCCGGACGTTCACTACACAACTGTCGGAGCAGCAGCAGGAGATCAGGGACCTGGCACGGGACTTCAGCAAGGAACAGCTGAAGCCTCAAGCCAGCAGCTTAGACAGAAAGGCCCGGTTTCCCTTTGACCCCGTAAGTCCTACAACATACATTATTTTTTTTTTTTAGATGAATAGGAAGGCAAACGAGCAAGTGGGTCACCTAATGGTAAGTGATCACCACTGCCCATAGACACCCGCAACCCCGGAGGGATTGCAGATGCGTTGCCAACCTAGAGGACTAAGATGCAATGCCTCTTGTGCCCGTAATTTCCCCGGCTGTCTTACTCTCCACACCGGAACACAGCAGTGCTTGCACTGCTACTTAGCGGCAGGATTAGCGAGTAAGATGGTGGTAGCGATCCGGATGGACCTTGCACAAGGCCCTACCACCCGCAACATACACAGATCTTGTCTTAATTCGTTAAGGGGTAGACAGAGCCTAAGGTAACGTAAGTCCTAGCTGTAAATCAAAAAGTATAAAAGTATAATAGCATATTCTGCATTAATTATTAACGTCGCGACTCTAGGCAGCTACGACCTTTGACATGGTTATCGCTATCCCGCGGGAACTATGCAATTTTCCGGGATAAAAAGTTGCCTATGTGGTAAATTAGGGTACCAGCTAACTCCGTTCCAAATTTTATCCAAATCCGTGCAGCCATTTCGGCATGAAGAAGGAACAAACATACACACTCGTATCGTCACAATCCATCCGTCCATCCTCACAAACTTTTGCATTTATAATATTAGTAAGATTTACATGGAACAAACGCGTTTATGTGATTAGGATTTTGATTGTAAATACAGTCCGTGGGCTCCTAGAACGACTTTCATGTTTGTCTTGCTGTCTCACTCGCTCTTATGTGTACTCGAAACCGGAATGTCCTAAGAACTCACGGAACTGTAAGTGTTTAGGATTGACATACCGCCTGACTCGAGTTCTGCATGTAACTTCCCCTTATTTATGCTACTTGGACTTGTTTGGCTGATTGCCCAGTCACAGGTATGACCTGACAACGGTAACTGCAGTGCGTTGACCCCGTCGCCTGCGCATAAGGCTCGCCGAGTGCGTTGTGTTGTGTGCAACCATAAATTATTCATGTATGCAGTTTTATTTTTTTGAGTTTTTATAGTCTGAATTGTCGAGAATATGCATATAAAATCTTCTTCCGTGCTAGTCTGAGAGTAAAGAAAAAACACAGAATTTACCAGTTGCTTCTCTTCCCGCGCAAATGGTAAAAGCCCATCGAGGGAATGGGGGAATGTCTTAGGAATCATGTTATAGGCGATGCGCGGCTAGCAACCCATCACTACCATCACATCACGCTTTCCTGAGAAAAAGGTTTTTCACGGACAGACAGACGGACAACGAAGTGATCTTACAAGGGTTCCATTTTTCCTTTAGACGTACGGAACCCTAATTACAGTTTTATGCCAAAAATGTCTTACATTATTTTGGAAAAGAGCTTGTACTCATCAAACTGCTGGACCGATTTGTACAAACTATGGTTAAGGACCACCTCAAAGAAGACTTTCGAATATATAAAAAAACCGCCACCAAATTGGTTCATCGGTTTGAGAGCTACGAAGCACACACGCATACACATGAACACATCGAAACACACATGAAATTATAATTATTCGAGAAAGCCGCGCAGCACCACAGAAAGCTATTATATTTCCAGTTATATTTAGGTATTTTCAATAAGCCACAGTTTATCAGTCATTCTTATCTTAAATACCACGCTCAATATTGGTACTGTCTTATGTGTTATGTTTTTCATTCACTCACTCACTCACTCACTCAATCACTTTTCTATATCTATGGCGATCATTTTATATGTGTACCTACGTAGTTGTATCATAGCGCGATAATGTAATAGTGGGTGAACTTCCATGCTGGTCTGGGAGCAAGGAAAAAACATAGAATCTACCAATTGCTTCTCTACCCGCGCTGATGGTAAAAGCCCATCGAGGGAATGGCCAAAATGATGGTAGCGATCGAACAGACTTTAAAAATAATAAAAAAATATCTTGGGACGATTGACACCAATTGACCTAGTCGGAAACTAAGCAAAACTTGTAATATGGAAAGAAAGAAAGAAAGAAATATTTATTTCTCAACAACAACAATGATATGATGATATGGGTACCAGATAACGGATGAACGTACTTATACTATACAAATATAATAAATACATATTAAATGTATATTAAACATCGAAGATCCGAGAACAAACGCTTCTTGGTCAGGCTCTCTAACCACTACACTAGCCGGTCGTCACTTTGCAATAAAATGTTAAGTAGTGTTTTGTTTCATTGGTGACATTGGAGTTATGACAAAGGGGTTTTGAATGAGTAATAAAAAATAATGCTCTGTAAATTGTGAATAAACATCTTGTAAACACAAACATTGTTTCGATGTTAACGGTGTGTATTGTCAAGTGAGTCACTATGTTGTATTTAACACATTCCACATCTGTTAATACAGTGTCGTTGCGTAATTATAGAAAATTGGGAGTCGTATTGTCACTGGCAAGTAATTTATTTGAATCACTTATAATTTCACACGCGAGGGAAATAACATGCGATCACTAGTTTTTTTATCTCACCTGTAGAGTGGAAAAAAATACAATGTTGAAATTGCGAAGATCGAGCGCTTTGAATTATGATTCGTTTTTAATAATTTTAAGTGATGATTTAGATGAACGTCATATAATTTAAAATTATATAAAATGTTTTTAAATTGTAATTACCGTAATACGCGGGCGTAATTTAATTCATTACACGTATCACACCAGATTACTGACGTATTGTATCTAATAATAATAATCTTAAATACAAGTTTATAATTAAACTCCGAGATAAATGTTAACTCAGGGTTAAGTAACGTCAAAATGTATGGAACTGTCCTTTCAAACTCAGGTTTAACGAATATATTTTTTAACTCCAGACCGTGCAACCGACTCTTGTACGGTCAAGTGCAAAAATAAGTATCGATAGGAATTTCTCAAAAATATGTCCCACGACCTTATTACGCTGGCGTAAGAGCGTATGGTACTTATTTTTGAAACTTTGTCTAGATACATATAATTACACTTGACTGTACCAAAAACAGGCGAAACGACGTTTTTTTATTCTGAATAATTTTTGCAGATAAAAAAACTAACTAGCCTCGGCCTCATGGGGGCTTGCGTGGACGCCGAGAGCGGAGGCCTAGGGCTCGACTACTTATCCCTGGCCGTGGCCGTGGAGGAGCTGTCCCGGGGCTGCGCCAGCACCGGCATGATCCTCTCCATACATAACTTCCTTTATGCCAACTTGGTTAACGAGAAGGGAACGCCCGAGCAAAAGGAGTTGTTCTTGAAGGAGTTTACTCAAGGGTCGATTGGCTGCTTTGCGCTGAGCGAACCAGGTGAAAAAACAGTTTTTTTTTAATTTTTTTGTTGTATTTAATTAGCTTATATCCGTGGTTTTGACTGTGAGGACGAATAAAGAATTATGGTGCATAGAAATTCCACGGACTTCTAAGAATTAAATAAAAAGTGTTTCTAACTCTAGCTTTTTGGTAACCATTGATAATTTAAGTGTCTTAAATTGTGGCCGGGGAAATTACGGGCACAAGAGGCATTTCATCTTAATCCTCTCGGTTGGCAACGCATCTGCAATCCCTCCGGGGTTGCGGGTGTCTATGGGCAGTGGTGATCACTTACCATCAGGTGACCCACTTGCTCGTTTGCCTTCCTATTCATATTAAAAAAAAAAAAAAAGTGTCATCGAAGGTCTGTAAATGTGTACCAAATTTCGAGTCAATTCTACCAGTGGAAGTGGGTCAACCTTTCAACGAAAAAAACAAGTGAAATAAGTACCTATAAGGTTATTGAAAAAAAAAACAAACAAAATTCACTTGGTACATTCGAAATGAACGAATAAATAAGTATACGATGTCTTTGATATAGGTGTGATACTCGGTGTGGTCAGATTTACATTCATATATTCTTTCAATGATATAATATATGATATCAAGCGTGCGCAAAAGAGATAGCTAATGACGTAATTCATTGTCTTGATGCGCGGTCGGTTTTATCAAATCGCGGTAGTATCAAATGTTTGACACCATATCACCCGGCTTTATCACTACATAGTATAAAACAAAGTCGCTTTCCGCTGTCTGTCCGTCCCTATGTATGCTTAGATCTTTAAAACTACGCAACGGATTTTGATGCGGTTTTTTTAATAGATAGAGTGATTCAAGAGGAAGGTTTATATGTATAATTCTACGCAGCCGAAGTTGCGGGCAGAAGTTAGTTTTGATATAATTAACTATCTTGGTTGTTTTAAAAACTATGTACAAGCTCCAACTCACAAAAGTTTAAATTCTGGTTGAAAATAAAGACGAACAAAAAATATTTGCCTTGCTACTCCGCTACTCACGTGCAAGATGACCAAGCCTGTGTGAAATGTATATGTTTTTCATGCAATGCCTCCCTCCACTACTGCCACATAAAACACATAAATCCCACAAACTTAAATATCCCTTACACACAAACACTGATGCGTTTCGATCCCTCGGGATCGTTATCAAAGTTTAATGAGCACAACCGTTACACATGCAAACCAACGTATGGTAACATATCATGGCTCCGCTATCGCGCGCATTGCGCACTCTAAACCTTATAGCGGAAAACATTGATTTGTTTTCGTGTTCTATGAATGAATTCACAAAGTTAGCGCTGTTCATTATTAGTTATAAGTGGAATGATGTAGGTATGTAAAGTTACTTTATATGATGTGCAAATAGTTAAGTACACTATTGTCTTAGGCTTAGTTACTGTAAAAATATGTGTAAGAGTGGAAATAAATAAATATATATTTCACATAGGCTTGGTCTTGCACGTGAGTAGCGGAGTAGCAAGGTAAATATTTTTTGTTTATTGAAATGGACGCCCACAAGGTAACGCCTGATTCAATAAAATATTGAAAATAAAGACGTAATTTCCATGTTGTCTACTTGAAAAATAACTTGCAGAGTGTGGTTGGCGTCCTTGACGATAGAAACACACATGTTTATTTATATTTTCATTTTACCGATTAAGCTTATTGTGAGTAGTTTACACCAATACAGATTTATATTTTTATACGCGCGTTTTGTAACGAATAAACTCAAAAGCGGCTGGACTGACATCAAAAATTATTTCACCATTAAAATGCTATTATCTACAGCTAGTATACGATAGATATTTGAAAATATGAAAGCTTAAGCTGCAAATAGCCTCCCACACACAACAGTCCACTACTTCATGTAAACAATGACTTATTGTTCCAGACGCGGGCAGCGATGTTGCCAGTATAAAGACGACGGCGCGTCGCGACGGCGACTACTGGATCCTTAACGGCAAGAAGAGCTGGGTCACGTCCGCCATAGAGGGCAAGGCTACTGCCATCTTCGCGACCTTCGACCCTGAGTTGAGGCACAAAGGACTGGCTTGTGAGTAATTCTGAAGCCGACAAAGGTTCCTTCAGCTCAGCAGATTTCATTTTGGCCCACTTTCTTGGTTACAGTCTTCTCTAATGTTCCTAAGCCATAATTTCCGTGTTTGTACCTATATTGCTGTAATACCGTCGCGCCTCTTTCTCATAGGATTATGCAGTCTATTTTGTATGTGTGTAAACTCTTTATTGTGCAAAATGAACATAAATAAATCGTAAATCATTGTTACGGTCTTGGCATACCTTTTTAGCTTCATCCACATTCGTATTCTCTTCATACATGCTCGTCGGTTTCGGGTACCTTTTGTCAAAACGTCAACTATTTGATCACGGAACGTCCGTCTAGACCCAGTTTTTTTTGGTATACAGATAGTTTGAGTCCCAGGGAAGGACTTAGGATAGTTTTTAACCCGGAAAATTGCATAGTTCCCGCGGGATAGCGATAAGCGATTTCTGCACGGACGGAGTCGTGGGCGACAGCTATATTTATATATATTGCTGTCTGTTTGCTTAAATATAAACGTATCGATGTTCATCTTCAGGTTTCCTGGTGCCTTTGGAGGCTGAAGGTGTTTTTAGAGGCAACAAGGAGCCCATCATTGGAGTCAGGTAAGTGGTACATTGTTTGTTTCTTCTGTGCTTTCCTGGCTCACTGAAAATGGTAGCTTGATCAATGAATTTAAGGTGCGACCACACCGGTGCGTAAAAGACGTTGATGGTGTGTTTATGCAACAAAATGTATGAAAAAACGGTGAGAAACGTGACGCCTACGACACGTCACTGCGTATACGCGGCGATGTGGTCGCCCCTTTAGTTTATTAAAAAAAGAAAATCTTAATTGGAGTAAATTGGCTGTGACAGAGACACGAGTGATAGAAGAATTAGGGTTGCATTTCTGTTTTTGATAGGTAGGTAATGGGGGTAACAGAGCTTAAGGTAACAAGAGCGAAGGCCACGTTTTATATAATTGTTGGCGTATTAGGTGGAAATGGGAATCAAAGTAGTGATGAGTTCCTAGCGGCATCGCTTATAACTTGATTCCTATGATTTTCGCCATTCCCTCAATGGGTTTTTAATCTGCGCGGGAAGAGGAGCAACTGGTACATTCTATGTTTTTTCATTACTGGCAGACCAGCTTGGAAGTTGTGTGGAATCCGTTGATTGTCACATATCCTATACCTTTCCACCCCTGTTGTGTCCCCTCGATCCCGGAAACAAAAGGGGCTGATAATGCAGCAGTGAAGCGTGTGCCACAGGGCGGCGACGGCGTGCGACCTGAGCCTGCAGGACGTGCGCGTGCCGCACGCGTGGCTCGTGGGCGGCGCCGGCGAGGGCTTCCGGCTGGCCATGGCGCAGCTCGACCAGGGCCGCATCGGCATCGCCGCGCACGCCGTCGGTGAGTGATCATTTATCATCAGGTGACCCACTAGTTCGTTTGTGTGGCCTCTCTAACATAAAAAAAAAGTACCTGAACAACGGACGTTGAATGAAATATGGTGACGAAAGCTTAACATGGATAAGACTTTTATTAAACTCTGAGTTATTTTTATGTATTGAGTTATGTTTATGTTTTTATGCAGTTTTTATTTATTTATTTACTTTCGGAGATCTAATAGCTATAAATTACAGAGTGAGTTTATTATAACACCTAGTAACATTAACACCAATTATGGGATCTCACAACTAGAAACAAATCTAAGCGATCAAAACCACGCAACTAAAGATAATAGTAGATTAATGCCGAGGCCTGGGAAGTAGCCAATTGCTGGATGAGTAACTTGTTTGAAAATACGAACCGCAGGTTCACGTTCCCGCCTTTTTTCTCAAGTTTTTTAAAGGCAGATGCCGTAAGCTATTTGAGACCTTGATAAAAACGTTAGACTCGAATAAAACGCGCACTCCTCGGCCATCGACTTGGCTGCATGACGTTGTTGTTCATTATTCCATAGTCTCTTTGACTTTTTAAAAAAGTTAAAAGATTAATGGTCAGAAAATCGCGCCTGCAATGTAGTTCGGTCGTCAATAAGGCCCTTCGTGTTCTGTTACTTATAATACAATAACAACATTTACGACAATGATGAGAAAAAGAACATGCAGTATCAAAACTTGTTCACTACACATCAAAAAATACATATTTTCTTACACATTATCATAGATATTTTTTATCGAGAGCCCCCTACTTTTGCCCCCTCCTAATAATATTTTTGTAATGTTTCGCAGGGATCGCGCAGGCCGCGCTCGACACGGCCATCAATTACGCCAAAGAGCGGGTCGCTTTCGGCAAGAACCTCACCAGGCTGCCGTCTGTCAAGGTGACATTTGTTTATCACTAGCTGCTACCATCGATTCTATCAACAAAATCATATTTCGGGGTGCGAGTCGGCCTACCTCCGCGTGTGGACAAGAGCTGCGATTCGTTTTTGCCGTTCGAGGCGAAAAGCAGTGCTTGGTCCGGTGCACCCTGGGCAACGGTTAATGATTTCCTGGCAGATTTCAGAGAAGAAATCATAGGAATCATGTTATAGGCAATGCGGCTACAAACCCACCGCTTAAATGAGTCGTAGCTGGTGGGGCGACCGCGGGAAGCTCTCGGTGCGGGCGGGGGGGCGCCTGCCCCCGCACAGCTCCCACCCCGCGCGTCTGCACCGCAAGGGCGACGACTCATTTAAGCGGTCGGTCTATAGCAGCCCATCACTATTTTGATTCCTCTTTCTACCTTCATTTCATTTTCAATAACTTAATGCCCCATTACATCTTACTAACATAAATGCGAAAATTTGTGAGGATGTATGGAGATGTTTGTTACTGTTTCACGCCTACGGCTTAATGGATCTGGATAAATACACATAAACGGATAACTCACGTACACGGGTGTTCGTGTCGCTGCCGCCGGGGCGAGCGCTCTTGGAAAAAGGACTACGAAATGGTCCGAAACATGTCGAGCATCACTCGACTTTTTATTCGTGAGTTATCCGTTTATGTGTAATTATGATTGAGTCTCACGGTAGTTTCGTGTTGAAAAGGATCTGGATAAAATTTGGAACAGAAATAGACTATTGTCTTGTACACATAGGCTACTTTTTATCCCGTAAAATTGCCACAGTATCTCATATCTCTGCTAATAAACTAAACAGCATCCTCGTACCAGGACCGGCTCACCGACATGGCGATCCTGGTGGAGACCGCCCGGCTGCTTACGTACCGCGCGGCCACGGACGTCAGCACCAAGAACAGCTCCATGGCGAAGTACGTCGCGGGCAGGAACGCGGCCGCGGTGGCCGACCACTGCGTGCAGATCCTGGGCGGCCGCGGCCTGTCCACCGACTACCCGGCCGAGAGACACTTCAGGTACCGACATATCTTCTTCCTTGTCGGTATCACGGACAGAGTGGTCGTGGTCTTCACTTCAGGGATTGGTGGCTTCTCAACACGCCACCACTCTTCTCTGATAGCTGCCTCTCGTGCATTCATGTAGTGATGACGAGCCATTTACTGCCGCTTTTATAGGCGATCTTCGACGTGGCCTGGTACCCTCAACCTTTCCTTGGACCGACATATACTTAGTCACTAGAGTGTCATCATCTTTACATCGATGATAGTTTAAGACTCTCGGTTATCGGGAGCTCATTAGAAGCTGGGTTCCTGGAACTTGATAACCGACATAAGCGGCTCATGAACCATAACCATGGCTATTCCGCCAGCGCCTCCTTCCTTCCTTGTCGGTATCACTCTTGACAGAGTGGTCGTGGTCTTCACTTCAGGGATTGGTGGCTTCACAACACGCCACCCCTCTTCTCTGATGGCCGCCTCTCGTGCATTCATGTAGTGATGACGAGCCATTTACTGCCGCTTTTATCTGGTCAGTCCACCTCATAGGCGATCGTCCTCGTGGCCTGGTACCCTCAACCCTTCCTTGGACCGACGTATACTTAGTCACTAGAGTGTCATCATCTTTACATCGATGATAGTTCAAGAGTCTCGTTTATCGGGAGCTCATTAGAAGCTGGGTTCCTGGAACTCTTGCAATCCGACTTAAGCGGCTCATGAACCAAAACCATGGCTAGTCCGCCAGCACGTAGAGGGTGCACAGATTGATACACCATAGACTGGGCAAATATCATGAACCAAGCGTGCCGACTTTTTACCAACTGACGCCACAGCTAAAATGTATTGACGGGAAATCTAGACCGATTCAAAAACGCCGCTACGATTGAAAAGAATCAATTAGACGACCGGATAACCTAGTGGTTAGTGACTCTGACTATGAAGCTAGAGGTCCTGGGTTCGAATCCCGGTAGGGGCAGACAGTTGTCTGATGAATACGAATGTTTGTGCCAGGGACCGGACCACCCTTTCCGCGACAAAACCCTTTCAGAGGGCGTCCCTTAAACACGGCTAACCCATTCCATTGACTTTCCATTTTGAACTGCTAGCCCATTCATTTGACTACTCCTTACCGAAAAACTTAGCTAAAAATAAAGCTAGCCCTTTGCAATTGCTTACTGCTATCCTATATGCCTTGCTATCCCTTAATAAGGGTTGCCCTTATGATTTAGCGCTTTTTATAAAGCTTTCCCTTTAGTAATGTCGTACTCGTACGTAGTTGAGCCTTGCGTGAAAGAGACAGGATTAGTATTGTTCCGACATTCGCTTACTACTGGATTCGGAGTAATATGTGCTTTGTGAACAAGGTAGACGGTTTAAATTAGCACGCTTTATGCTTAAAGGGAAGCCCTTTATAAGGCTAACCCTTATAAGCGGTATGCAAGGTGTTGGTGAGCGGATGATAAGGGTTTTGTAAGGGTATTGGGATATCGATTACTCAAATGGGTTAGCGTTTATATAAGGGCTTTCAAATCAAAATGAAAGGGTTTCGTCGGGCAAAGGGTATGGTGAGTTAAGCCTTATGCAAAACCCATACAAAACCCTTTATAAGGGATAGCGGGCCGGTCCCTTGTTTGTGCCCGAGTCATGGATGTCGTATGTATTTAAGTATGTTTATCCGTTGCCTGGTACCCATATACAAGCTTTGCTTAGTTTGGGGCTGAGTCAATTGGTGTAATTTGTCCGAAGTTTTTTTTTTCTTTTAATTGTAGCCGTCCTTCAAAATGTCTTCGTATTTTCAACATGTATGAAAAAAACCTCGACGCTGAGGTTCGGACACGCGAAGTAGATGCATTTGCGTAATCTATGGTAGGTGTATCTGATGTCTCTGTGTGCGTGAAAGCCATCTGAAGCTACCAACAAACCACAAAAGACTAAGAACAATCTCATGATTTTCATTTTGGTTGTGGTGTGGGTTACCTCCGCGTGTGGTTAAGAGCTGCGGTTCGTTTTTGGATCCGTCCGAGGGGAAAAGCAGTGCTTGGTCGGTGCACCCTAGGCAACGGTTAATGATTAAGAGCCCGACAGGGGAGGGGTCTTTTGACTGTGTTCTACCGTACAACGTTGCCGACATTTTTATCACAAGATTTTGAATACTGTGTTACTTTGACATTGGCGAAATCATCGCATCGATCGATGGGGTCATATTAAAAAGAAGAAGAAGTAATTTAGGTATTGTTTGCAGGGATGCCCGCGGCACGCAGATATACGGCGGCGTGACGGACATACAGAAGCGTCTCGTGGGCCACTTCCTGCTGAAGGAACACGACGCGCTCTGATGCCGCCAGGGTCAGCGGGTACCCGGCAACGCCCGGCTCAATACGCCATCCAGTGCCTTGTAGATTAATCTTTTTCCAATAAGGATCTATCCGACCGCTAATATGAGCCCTCGCCCGCGTGGTACACACGGCAATATAATCAGGTAAGCACCTACGCACGCTCGCGCCGTATCTATCCTGCTTACCGAATAGCTTTGCTGTGTGTACATGGGCGCGGGGTGGGACGACCGCAGGGACTCTCTGTGCGGGGGCAGGCGCACTCCCCGCACCGAGAGAGCTCCCCCCGGTCGTCCTACCCCGCGCCCCGCAGCCGCGCGGGCGAGGACTCGTTTACGCGGTCGGTCTATAACGGAACGTCTACTTAAGCTTCATAAGTCAAGTGTTTTTATAATTTTTTACGTCGCCTGCCCTGGGCAGGATGTAGAAAGTTATCACCCGCTATGCGAGCGGAAAATTCCACTTCCTGGCCAGGGGAAGACGTAAAATTGTGTACGCCTCGGGCGGTGATAAAGAAAGCCTCAGGTCGCATGTTTATCGCCCTCGCCTTTGGCTCTTGCGACAAGTTCCTGCGATCTCAGGCATTCTTTATTTCACCACTCGCGGCGTGTAATGTACTATTTTCACTCTGTCCCCACTCCTGCTTTGCCGAATTCGAACTTTCGGACGTGTCCTGTCGGACAACATCCTCCCTCCCTTTGAGGTTTCTTCTAATTTGTTCGAGACCCCCCCCCCCCCTCACTTTCTCGGACAAGCCGGGTATCCACTTACCTGGCAAACCCAGCGTAGCTGGTGCACTAGTGATGCAGATTAGGTACAGTCAAGTGTAATAATATGTAATAAGGTCGTGGGACATATTTTTGAGAAGTTCCTATCGATACTTATTTTTGCACTTGACCGTACCTACCTTCCTTCACGTGATATTGGGTTGGTGTAACTAGAAATAATTAGTTCCCGTTACGTCCTGGAGTGGCTCATTCCATATCGAATAGGGGTGTATACTAGCAACACCCTCGAATTGACTTTCGAAAAATTGGAATTTGATTTCGTTTTCGATTTCGGTTGTAGGTGCGCGTTTTCCAAAAAAATAACCCACATCACCATTTTTCCTGAATTTAAGTATTTTGGGATTTTCTTATTTGGAATCTACCCACACGATTCTTATACAAGAGACATGAGAACATTTTACTATGATTTTTTTCCGTGTACGTCACGATTCATACATAAAAAAAACGACGAACAAAAAACGACGAACTAGCTAGTTTTGGGACACATATTTTCTTGCATAAGGATCGATAGATAAAATAGTTAAAATCTGGAAAAAAATATAATGTACTTTTTTGGAAAACGCTCCTGATACTAGTTTCGGGCCTTCCTTTTTGGAGTCATACACTGGGAAACGACTGATTGTCCTCACATAGTTGTCTTGGCTGCCTTTAAGTATGATGGTTGTTTGCCAGTCGTTTTGTCGTTTTCTGTTTCGCCTCTAGTTAATAATCTAGTCTCGTAAATGCTTAATGTCGAAAACTATCCTTAAGATTCACTAGTACATGTATTTTAACGAATTTGTTAATAATAAGTAATTATTTTTTATCAAATACGACTTTTTTAGACGAGTTTGGTTTTAATTTCTGAATTGGTTGTAGATTTTTAACCAATCAGCCTGTAAGATAGAAATTATTTAGTGAATTGCGCCCAGTTGCTATAACAATAGCGATAACCTTAACCATAGATTATGGTGTCTTTCATAGGTTTTTCTGACAATGTTATGGTGACTTTGTGCAACTCAAAGTTACCTATAGTCATCTAGAATTCAGTGTCATTAACTAATCAAAAAACGTCAAGATATATTTTCATTATCAAATCAAAGGGTCTATTTTTTCATGATTTATAAAATACTAGCTTCTTCCCCCGACTTCGTCTGCGTATTATACATATAAACCTTCCTCTCGAATCACTCTATCTATTTAAAAAAACCGCATCGAAATCCATTGCCTAGTTTTAAAGATCTAAAAGATCTAAGCATACATAGGGACAGTCAGTCAGACAGACAGCGGAGAGCAACTTTGTTTTATACTATGTAGTGATGGTATTTTATGTGTCGACTTGATATATACTTATTCCTTATACATGTACAGTTCCCCACACATTAACTGCCAATTCGTAGACCTTACCACTTTGTGATAAAGTTTACGAATGCTCAGAATTTTGAAACTGACGGCCATATTGTTTTAATTCCACATAAGTAGGTAAGTACTAAGTATTCTGTATTCTATGTTAGTCTTTTCTTTATGTTTACTTTCTACGATTTTGACTTTTTCTATCTATCAGTGAAACTGTACTTATCCTCACTAATTTTAAAAAAGGTCGTATCTCAAAATCTTTAATCTTAACTCGACTTTATTCTGTGGGTTTCAGGGTTCATTTTAGTTTACATATCGATTTAAGATACGATCCTTTTATCAAAGTTATTTTAGCTAACATTCCAAAAATTTATTTTAATTTATTTGGTCGACTTTTAGGTTTTTGTTTTGAAATTGTACAGGGTGTTCTAATTTGGCTTAAGGAATATTGATAATGCTTTTTTTTCAAATGTAGCAAATCATGCCTTTAAACCACATGTATTAGTCTTCCAGCGATATTTTAAAGTTACTCAGATATTATAAGGATACTAAACCTGCTTTTGTAAAAGTTGGTTATTAAGTAAGGTGAAAAATAATAGCTACATGTAAGTTTAACAGTCAAAATGTATCCATAACTATTATAAAATATATATTTTTCGAATAGCACGTTTTTTTCTTTGAAAAATGCTACAGTAAATTTTAAAAACTGTCAATTACAAAGATTACTAAGTGTTTAAGATTTATGTTAAATTTTTATCTATACATGTAATAATTTATTTATTTACGAACAACAAAGATCCACAATGAAATGTAAGGAAAGTATAGGTCCTATAAAATGTCAGCCGTGCTACTCCGCAACCAAATTTTCCGGAGATATACATAAAATATGTATGTTTGTCTATTTATACATATGTCCACCAAGTAATGACTGAATTAATAATTGACAGACTACACATACCTAAATCTCTAATAATTTTGTTCACTTTGAAAACCTGATTTCAAATCGCAACGTCCTATATTTCCTTTCAAAATTCTCAACACTGTATCATACAAGTTCAGGAACAGAGTTCACTTTTGACTGATAATATGGGTTAAGCTTGGAACCCTGTCGCATTTACCCAGCGGGATATGACATTCCGATAGTTAATGGCGATTCGTAATGTAGTCATTAGATCACTGCGTAACGTGAGACGCAGCTAGTCTTACACAGAGTGATACCTTAGGCTAGGAGCTAGGATTTAAAATGTGATGTCATTTTATGTTAATATTTATTTCACTATTTACTCTGCCGACAAGCACGTGCCATTTTGGTGTGGTGGGTTGTAGCACGGGAAGCACGGGCGTAGCTAGGTTTTAGTATTGGGGGGGGAGTTCGAGAAAATAAAACGACTAAAAGTACATAAAATTACCCTTATATAAGAGATTTATAGTTACTTATACTATGTGAAATTTTCGGGGGGTGTTTGGGTTGAACCCCCAAAACCACCCCCCCTGGCTACGTCCGTGGGTTGAAGCGTGGTCTTAATCACGTTTATTAGTAAATGAGCGAAAGTTTAAATTATCTAAGTTTACTAAGTACCCGCTTTGTGACCACGCAAAGTACTTGGAAGTCGTTCAATTATAAAGCAATTCAATTTTTGCAAGCAGTGTGGCCACATAATTATTTACGTAGTTAATCGTATTTTAAGTTTCGTTACATATGCCAGTGCGCTTAGTTATGGTTTAAAACAAAGTCATCGGTTTTGCTATATTGTTAGCATTAAAATAAAAAAAATAAAAAAAAATGTTTTTAACTGCCTATCGAACAAAATCTTCATTGAAACACTTTTGTTTTTCTGTAGTGAAATAAAGTGAATTTTAGAGGTTAGCTCTCAGGCTATAACCCGATACCTGGCCATGCCATAGTGTATAGGTCCGCAGACCGCGCGGTTGTGTCTAAGCCAAGCTATTGTTTGCACATTCCCTTAGTGTTATGAGGGCTAATGTCCCTCGCTTCCTGAATTACCCGAAAAGCTATGTTTGTGTACAAGCATTATGTGTACCACACAGTCACCAGTTACCTTTAATCCATTATCTTTATGCGTCACTTTCAGCAATGTACACATACACACCCGATACAGAGATAAGGCCTCGATAAAGAACCTTATCATTCCTCCTCGATCGAAAGCCGAACGCGCTTGTATCAGTGCCGCGATTAAATAAAAAAAAAAACAATGCGCGCCAAAATTTTGACGTTCGCTTTTTTACTTTTAAATTCCGCGAGTGGCCAGGACGCTACGGAAAAGCCTAGGGATTTGATAAAGTTGTGTGAAGTTTGCACGTGCAGTGAAATACCGGAGATTGATGGAACGCATTTGGTGTTCAATATACAATGTTCCGAGTTGGATCGGATTGAAAATGTCCCGGATTTGGATAAGATCGAGTGGCCGGAGAATCCGAACGGGCTGAAGATATCCGCGGCGTTCGAAGGCTTGGGACTTTCGACCTTGAGCAAGTAAGTTTTTTTTAATCTATGGCCAGGTATTTTTAAGTAGTAATGCTCTCGACCTTCATGGACGTAAGGCTCTTTGCACACTTTCAATTGGAATTAGTATCAGCTAAATTTGGCTGTACCTATGTTATTATTATGATTCCTTAGTTAAGTATTTAGCCTGACCTCATTTTGAAAGTCCAAATTCAAAGTGAATACCGTAGTTAATCAGCCGTAACTGGCACTTGATTCGCCTTGGCTGCTTATCTTGTTTGCTTGCTTTTTAAAAAAGGCCCTTTTCGTTGTTTATACGAAGATTAATTTTATGTATTTACCTATTGTATGGTAATTGTATTTTCTTAAGATAAGTATCTTACGTTGGGTTCGTAATAACTTTACGGTATTATAAAACTATACCCAATCAAATGTACTTGTACTTGTACGAACATGAAGCGAGGCCGGTTAAACTACACCCCGGCCGTGTGCATACACAACTGCACACACACATGCAACCGTCGCGTTTGGGTTCATGTGTGCGTGAGAGTGGTCTTACTTTTTTCGCAGAATTCTGTCTCTTTTGTATGATCTTAGGTTAAGGCGGCTATTGCCTATCCATGACCTAGCTGTTAGGTACCTACGGCATTTGTTTGCGATACTATTAAGGAGGGTTTTTGTTGCCGTATAACAAAAAATGTTAGACTGGGTTGAATCGCCGAGATGAATAGGTATGCTATCTGACAGATTTAATAATAGACTAACTACGTTATAATTTTAAATGAGTGTTGCGTGACACCTTATACTTTACTGCTTTATGGTGTACAAAAACAAACCTCTTTGTGTTTGAAACTTATGAGAATAAAAAAAAAAATTATGGTCCTTCAAGCCGGATCAAGAAGTGCTCAATCTGAATAAAACAGGGCGCGAACTCCTTAGTTTTGATACTTTTTTATATTTTAGTGTTAGTTGTAGCATATCAGTTAAAAGAAGCAGTTCAGTTTCCTGGTGTTCTTACTTTCTATCATATCCTTCATTTTCGCCACATTATCATACTCATACAGTCCGCATATCGTACGCTTCACTACAGGTGACATATTTTTAGCAAGAAAATGACTAAAATGTGGTTAGTCTTAATATTTCACAACAAACTTGATTAAGTTCTTTATCTGTTGACAGCCCATTTAAAAGGCACTTTAATACCTACGAGAACCAATATCAGATCTAAATATAAAACTGATTAAGTATGGGAGTTAACTTCCATACTCAAGTGTCAGTAGGTAGGTATTTCACCTTGTCATACAAGCCGTTTTTGTTTGTGATGTTCAGAAATATGATTCAGTACTCACCCAGTCAATATCTTAGATAAGCACTAACAAACTAACAATGACTTTAAAATACCTAATTAATTTGATAATGTTATTATTTGTAGTAGAAAAGATCTTCTATGCCGGTCTGGGGGTAAAGGAATAACATAGAATGTACCAGAGTGTACCAGTTCAGAATGTTCCCGCGCAGATGGTAAATGCCCATCGAGGGAATGGGCGAAAACTCAGGAATCATGTTATAGGCGATGTGGCTAGCAACCCGTCACTATTTTGATTCCCCTTTTCATCCTTACGCCCAAAATCATGCTAAACGTGGTCTTTAGGTCTTGTTACCTCAGGCTCTGTCTACCCCGTAAGGGATAAAGACGTGATTTATGTATGTATGTTGAAAAGCCAAAATCGTAGGAATCATGTTATAAGCGATGAGGCTAGCAATCCATCACTATTTTGATTCAATTTTCCACCTATACGCCCACAATCTTGCTAAATGTGGCCAGTACCTGATACCGTAGGCTCTGTCTGTCCCGTAAGGGATAAAGACCTAAAGGCCACGTTTAACATGATTGTGGGCGTATAGGTGGAAAGTGGAATCAAAATAGAGATGGGTTGCTAGCCGCATGACCTATAACATGATTCCTAAGGTTTTCGCCCATTCCCTGGATGGGCTTTTACCATCTGCGCGGAAAGAGACGCAACTGGTATTCTATGTTTTTTTTTTTTTTTACGTAGTCTTATTATTATTCCCTTTAGTCTATTTAACCCTTAAATGCATACGGTATCAAAATTGATACCAATTTTTATTGAAATGTGGACCTTATCAACAGGAAGTAAACGTGCACCTGGCTAACAACGGTCGCGTTTGGGCATTTCTGATAACGTATTAGCAAAAGCGAAGTCTTAAGAATCATGATATAGGCGATGCGGCTAGCAACCCATCACTATTTTGATTTCCCTTTCCACCTATACGCCCTTAATCATGCTAAACGTGACCTTAAGATTTTGTTATCTTAGGCTCTACACCCCATAAGGGATGAAGACGTGATATATGTATGTATGTATTATTAGAATCCTTTTTTAATGTGCTATTAAGAATACTTTTACAAGAACCATTATCCATGTATGCTACATTTCATTCTAAAACAAGGATCTACCTCTGCAGTAGGCAATACAACTGGAAAGAACATTTGTAAAGTCAAGTGAAAAAACTATCCGGTTCGAAGGACCATGCGCCAGAATCTCAAACTATTCGCTAATTTAGCCTTAAGAGTTAAGGTTAATGTCCGCGCTATCTAGAACAAACGCGGTCGCCTGTCAGTGATCATCGCCATCAATCATGTCTGGCAAGTTTGCCCGTGCTGGTGGGCAAAGAAGGAACTAAAAATCACTGTTAAAATTTTTACACTTTAAATAGTTGTGTCACAAGGGAGCAAAATGATGTATTTACGGCGAGGGCGCTACATTGAATCCAGAGCGTAAAGGGATTCAAGTGTTAGCGCCCAAGATGGAAATAATTTTGCTCCCGAATGACTCATACAACTTTTTACAACGAACATTAAAAAACTTGAAAAAATAATTCGCAATATAATTAAACAGCTAGCAGTATGGAAAATGGCGTGGTTTTACATTTATCAACTTCAAAAACTTGAATTTGCAAAGAAACACTTGGAAAAACAATGCAAAACTGACCTGAACGTGGAAACTGACCTGACAATGGGGCAGTTCTCCGCAACGGCTCGACCTTCGAGTTTGACCGGAGCTAAAGTCGCTCAGAACAGCCAGCCAATGGGTGACCCGGTCAAACTTTTTTCAAAATGGCGAAAACAAGATGGCCGCCATACAAAATTTAAACGCGAATATCTCGGAGGCAAGTCGAGGTAGACGGTGCTCGACCAAATGTCGTTCCTAGTGGGAGGGGTAGTCTAATAAAGCTATTTTTTTCGGATTCGGATAAGGGAACGGATTCAACAGTGGACGTCTTCAGGCTGATGATGATGATTATTATTACGAGCGGAACGGCAGCAAACGAACTTTGAAAATCGAATTTTACAGTAGCTATGAGGTCTGTGTAGGCTGGTAACCGCGACAGTGGCGCCAACAGCACCATTAACTTGGCACTGACTTCGTTGCTACCAACATTATTAGCTTTGCGAATCACACGACATCTGCCGGAAATGACCGAGTTTAGCCGATTAGATGAGTACGGCATATCTCCGTGTTCTAACCTAGAAGTCTGGGCAACAATGACTATAAAGCCGGTTACTCATCAACGAGCTGAAACGTTACGCTGTTACGCGTTACAGTAACCAGTAACGTAACCTAAAAATTTAATTTAGATAAAAGCTAGAGTTTGTAATTGTGTCGTATAGACACATAACGCTTGGCGACAAATCGCATAGTAACAAGGTCACGTGACAGCTAACATAAAAAAATCGAACACTTACTTCACATGTTCGTGTAGCGATTGTAGCGGTACCTATAGCACGCAGCACGGAATGGTGAGGCCCGGGTTTGATTCCCGGTCATAGCTTTACTTTTCGGATGTGAATCAAATTTCAAGTCAATCGGACCAACCGTTGAAGAGTTCTCTCCTGCAGAGACGGTCCTGGCTGGACCACCAGAATTCTACTACCAGATTATTGTATTGTCATCAGACTTCCACAAGTATGCCAATTTTCAGCTTAATCGGTTGAAGATATCTACTTCAAAATTGAGTCGCAAGATTCCACCCTTACAAAATTACTTACACATATCATAAATACACACATACGTTGCAAGTTAATATAACATACATGTATACACGTACACGTAAGGGTCATCAAAATATGGGTTGCTAGTCGCATCGCCTATAACATGATTCCTAAGATTTTCGCCTATTCCCACGATGGGATTTTACCACCTTCGCGGGAACATCCTATGTTTTTTCTTTACTCCCAGAGCAGCGTGGAAGAGACAAGTTAACATATTCATTTACATTCACAAATCACGTCTTTATCCCTTATGGGGTGGACAGAGCCTAAGGTAACAAGACCTACAGGCCACGTTTAGCAAGACACTGAGGGCGTAGAGGTGGAAAGTGGAATCAAAATAGTGATGGGTTGCTAGCCACATCGCCTATAACATGATTCCTATGATTTTCGCCCATTCCCTCGATGGATTTTTACCATTTGCGCGGGAAGAGAAGCAACTGGTACATTCTACGTTTTTTCTTTGCTCCCAGAACAGCGTGGAACTTGGAAGTTAATATAAAGCTTGTAAAAACTTTAGTGTGGACGTGGCTTGCGTAGCTGACGGCCACAGCAGGATCTGGAATAGCATTGACTGCCGGAAACCATTGCGATCGACGCAGGCGTTCCTAAATGGACTAAACGCCGTTCGCCTACTTGCGAGAAGTAGGCGGCTGACATTCTTCAAACAATGTCGTGTAATCAAGTGTTTGAAACAATTGAAATGGTAATTTTTGCAGCAGTTGTAACTACAATGTAAAGAAAACCGTGATGCCTCAATTCTTTATTAATTATATAATTTTAATACTTAATTAGTCACTGGCATGTCTATTACATTTTAATGTACTTACAATAATTAGGTAAAACCTAAACGGTGACATAAATGCAGGGTTTTTTTTAGTTTTTGACTTATCATTTTGAAGCGTGTCATACAAAACTCATCTTTTTAAAAATACAGGCCAAGTGCGAGTCGGACTTGCGCAACGAAGGTTCCGTACATTCGGCAAGTGAATATATAATCCAGTTTTAGCAGAGCCCTGCTCATAAGCAAAAATGTAGGCTAAATGTTAAAAAATAGATTTTTAACATTGGTTGTTATAGCGGCAACAGAAATACCTACGTCTTCTGTGAAAAACTCAACTGTCTCCAGCAGGGTGGTGACAGACAGACAGATGGACAGTGGAGTCTTAGTAATAGGGTCCCGGTTTACCCTTTGGGTGCGGAACCCTAAATAACCAATTGTATCGTATACCATAGGTAGTGCAGATCTTGACACAACTAATATTTATTTTTGTTTTTTTAGGCTACCTCCAAACACTCAGGTAGAGACCCTCCGCTTCAGCAACAACGCGATTCAAACGTACTGGCCAGATCCGTTCAGCGACGTTCCAAATTTGAAAAAGCTCTCCTTCTCCCAAAACGACATAACCGAAATAACACCCGACTTATTCACAAAAGTGCACGCATTGGAAGAATTAGATATATCCTACAACAAGTTGGCCGATTTCAATTCGATGGATTTTAAATCTTTAAATCATGTGCGGAGGTTAAACTTGCAAAGCAACCAGTTGAAGAAGATACCCGTGCGCGCTTTACAGCCGATGACCGCATTAGAGGATTTGGATCTGGGAAAGAATGGGATATTTGATGTGTTGCTACAAAGAGTTGATGGAGACACCATGAAAGGTTTGAAGCGGCTCAATTTGAACGGGAATCGAATCAGAGCGGTTATGAAGGATTCTTTTCCAGTTAATAACACGATGTAAGTTTTTTTTTCATTTGATACTGGCTATGTCAAATGAGATCGGGGAAGGGATTTTTTTTAATTTATTTCATGACCTTTGGATACGAAGTCCTTCAGTCGGAGTCTATTTATAATTTTATTATAACTAATATTGTAATTAAACTTGGGAAGTGGTGTTGCCAGTGCTAAGTTTCAAATCCCGCATTAGAAGAATGATTTTGTATTTTTGTAATTAGAACTCTTGTAGGCCATTCGTATTTTTTGTGTCCTAAGCTAAACTACGTTGTATGTGTAAGTTTAAATACCTACTGAAACTGTATTTTTATTCCAGCGAACTCCTAGACCTGTCAAACAACATTATAGAAATCATAGAGGCCGAAGCCTTCAACACTTGCACCAGTCTCCGCGAACTGAACCTTGCGCAGAACAACATAACGTTCACATTCGCTCTGCCGCCGACCCTCCAGATCGCTATGCTAAAACTTAACACTCTGTATCACTGGCCGGCCTTCCCCGCCGGTATAACATATATAGATCTATCATATAACAGGCTATCCGAAGTGTATGATGAGATAGAAGCCAGATTTGATAATTTGGAGGTAAGTTGACAGTTAAATTTGGAAGGTCTCAGTCTCAAGATTTTTCATTTAAATATTTTGTGTCTTTTTTAAAATTTAGTTCCGCCCTTGACGCGATTCACTTTGAATATCGATTAAAGTTTGGAAACATTTGTCAAACATGATTCAAAAATCCTGGAAAACATTTACACGTCTATTTAGTCAAACTTCGAAAGCGATTTTAAGAGGCCTGTAATCTATACATATTCTTGTAATTTCATTTCTTTTCAGGTCCTAAATATAGCAGGAAACCAAATAAGAGACCTAGCCATGGAGAAAAAACTACCAAAGTTATTCAGTTTAGACATATCCTATAACTTATTCACCGAGGTGCCAAAGAGTTTGAGTAGCCAAAATTTCCCCAATCTAGAGGAATTGCGCCTAGATGGCAACCCTTTGGAGAACATTTATTTTAAAAACATAATCGCGGTAAAGAGGCTGTATATGAATGAGTTTAGTAAGTTGGTAGTGGTGGACGACAAGGCTTTTAGTAACGTTGTGGGACGGGGGTTGGACGGGACGGATGAGAACTGTTTCTCTCTCTTTCTGTCTAACTGTCACCATTTGAACGAGATAAAGGATGGGGCGTTTGATGCTACGTCCTTGTGTATGGTGAGTTTTAATTTTCTAAGCAAATAAGATTAATTTTAATAGCGTACAGCCGCGAGTCTTTGCATTTAGTATTATAATGATTTTATCTGAATTTTTCAGCTGGACCTAAGCAAAAACAACCTAACTCGGCTTTCAAAGAACCTTCTGGAATGGTCTAGCATTGCCGAGGGCGTTGACCTGCAGCACAACCCGTGGCACTGCGACTGCGACCTGCAGTGGGTGCTGGACTCGCTGCTGCCGCAGATGTATACGGAACATTCTAGGCTTCTGACAGAGCTGAGGTGAGGGTGGTCCTTTGAACCGGACTTAAGTCTCGTGTGTACTGTTATTTGTTCTTTGCTCTATGACAGTGGTTCTTAACCGGTGGTCCGCGGACCACTGGTGGTCCCTGGAGACATCCAAAGTGGTCCCCAGGGGCAATCTAATAAAGGATTAGATAAGTGACAACCAGACACAACGCGTAAAGATGCAATTCGTATATCAATATACGTTAGATATTACGTAGTTTAGTAACTACACCACCTAGTGGTGGTCCATGGCAAGACAGAAATTTTGCCAAAAGGTTAATAACCACTGCTCTATGAATTGAAGATCCTCTGGACTGGTTCATGGTTGTATCAAAGAAGGTGTAAATGCATTTTTAAACTGTATAAGTAAGTAATTAATTGACTTTCAGCTAGAATTAAATTATAATAGCTGAACCAATTTTGACACAAGTGATATAGAACCGCCTCTAAACATACACGAACAATAAAAGAATTATCGATATCGATTCACGGACACATAGATAAAAAAGTTAAGTCTAATTAAGGGTCATTTTTTCAAGTTGTTTAATTTATGATTTATTGTCCAGGTGCGGCGCCCCGCGCGCCATCGAAGGCCTACGACTTGTCCACTGGTACAACTGGACCGAGCAGGCGTTCTGTGGAGACAACTACCTACACTCCGGTCCTCATGGCACCTACATGGTAAGTTATTAACCTAGTAGGTACCTTCCTAATTCAAATACGAGCGGCCCAGACAATATAGATAATGAAAGGCGCCGCAGACGTGTACAAAAAATTACACTTCTTCTCTCTTCTTCTTCTTCAGCGTGTATACGCCTCTCCAGTCCGTCTCCACCCCGAACGGTTGCCCGTTTCCCTCTTCCAGACTCATCCTGCTGTCTCCCTTATAAATAGGGCTTGTAGCTTATCGCACTTGACCGAATTGTAAGGTTCGGTAGTTGGAGTCTTATTTATTACATTGAATCTCCTTGTTCCTTACGCTTAGTTCGTCCATGTCTATTATTTTGTATGTTTATGAGTTACGAATAGGCACGCGTCATCACGCTACGCCATTTTGGATACCGCTGTCCTAACCAACCCACTTTTTTTTCCAGCTCCAACCATCCACGGACCAAGGCGTGCCGACAATCAGCCGGCTCGGCATAATCCTGGGTAGCTGCGTGATCGTGGCGCTTTTAATCGCCATCGCCCTCTCCGTGTACCTGGTCAAGAGTCGGAAGCGCTACCGAGTGAGACAGGCTGCGTTGAAGAGAAAGAGACAGAGCGCGTACGACGAGAGGAACGGGAACGAGAAGGAGCAGTTTTCTGCGTTAAATAAGGCGTAGGTTAATAAAAATTAAGATAATTTATTGAGACGGGCGTTATTCTGAGATGAGATTACATAGACTTAGAATTTGTAATAGATTCTAACTCACGTCTTCTTAAAAAGTTACTGGCTGGCTGGTTAAAGCTAAATTGTATTTGTCTGTGTCAGCTAAAGGCATCTAAGTATCAGGTAAAGACGAACGAATGTTAAACCAATACAAAAACAAGCGTTTATGAATAAGGCGGTTGACAAAATGGTCATGTCACATACTCTACATTAGCTATCGAGACGAGAAATACGAGACTTTAAGGTCCGGCCACACCAGTGCGTAAAAGATGTTCACAGTGCGTTTACGCAACAAAATGTACGAAGAAACGGTGATCGCTCCTTTATACGTGAATTGAAAAAGCACTCGACGGCGGCGCCACCGTCTATGTAAAAATATCACACCATTGTCAGTTCAATTTTTGAATTTTCTACCAAACTACCTACACATTTTCTAACCCAGTTTTTTTAATTTTAGTATTCTGTAAGAAGTGTGATAAGTAGTCAAACTCCTGGTCCTAGTGCCATAAAATTAAGATATTAATTAGCTAATCGACTCAAAGCTTTTTGTATTGTAGCTCGTTCCCACAGCAACTATACAAAGTGTTGCAAAATGTATCTGGGATATATCAGCAGATGATTCACCAGTTTGTCTGAACATACATTTTTCAGTAGGAGTTGTTATTAAATTTGAATAAAAATTCCAATGCAGAATCTACTGAATCTAAGAAATGAAACATGAAGTATGAAAAAAGCAATATTTATAGTTCCTTTGTAAATATAGATTTAGTGATAGAGCACGCAGTTTTTCTGTATAGTAGTTTCGTGAACAAATAGTATTAAATATTGTAAGTTATTATAAATATATTTTTGTTGTCCAATTATCTTTTCTTCCCCAGCGGGTTGAGGATCCGGCGCAGTTTGCCCGGGCCGTCCCATTTGCCCTTGATTGCCTTATTCCAGTACAAGCGGGGGAAAACGTTCCTGTTCATGTAATAAAATAGCTTTCGTTCTTTACTCTGTGAATAAATTAGTAATTTTAATTTAGTGAGAAACTGATGTGTGAATAATATGTGAATGTCGATTAAGTCAGCGTACCAGGATTTATAGTCTATTACCCGTGGTCCAACTAATTTGACCACCTTGAAAAAAATGTTGCCATCAATTTGAACCACAAAATAATATAAAAAAATCTAAACGCCACTGAAAATTAGAACACAGAAAAATCCGAAAACAGCAATACATCATCTGTGAAAATTTCAACTAGCCGTCACGGTTCATGAGATACAACCGTGACAGACAGACTGACAGTGGAATCTTAGTAATAGGTCCGGAACCCTAATAAAATGTATTTATGCCATCATTTACCTGATCAAAGGGGAACGTTTCGCAAGGCCGCTTGTCGTACAAGAACTCAGCTAGTATGCCGGTGCGGTATGAGGTCAGCAGCGCGCATGCGCCGTACCCGTCGTATTCCGCCGTCGGTTCTTGCCCAGCCATCGACTTGGCGAGGTTTTGCTCTAACACGTAGCTTTGGCGAGCTAGGAAGGAGATGTCTGTTTAGTAGTAATAAATAGTGACGTCATCATAGATAACTGACACTTAAGATAACAGTAACTTTACAGAGAGTGGTGGAACAGGCCCTAAGTCTCGGTGGCGTGTTAGTGTAGCGCGACTCTTAGCGCCATCTAGCTTTGAATAGAGGAAGTGTCACGGTTAATACACTTACCGGCGGCATCAGCTGTCAGGCGTGTTAGTGTAACGCGACTCTTAGCGCTATCTAGTTTTGAATAGAGGAACTGACACGGTCAACTCACTTACCGGCGGCAGCTGTCAGGCGTGTTCGTGTAGCGCGACTCTTAGCGCCATCTAGTTTTGAATAGAGGAAGTGACACGGTTGATACACTTACCGGCGGCATCAGCTGTCAGGCGTGTTAGTGTAGCGCGACTCTTAGCGCCATCTAGTTTTGAATAGAGGAAGTGACACGGTTGATACACTTACCGGCGGCATCAGCTGTCAGGCGTGTTCGTGTAGCGCGACTCTTAGCGCCATCTAGTTTTGAATAGAGGAAGTGACACGGTTGATACACTTACCGGCGGCATCAGCTGTCAGGCGTGTTAGTGTAGCGCGACTCTTAGCGCTATCTAGTTTTGAATAGAGAAACTGACACGGTCAACTCACTTACCGGCGGCAGCTGTCAGGCGTGTTCGTGTAGCGCGACTCTTAGCGCCATCTAGTTTTGAATAGAGGAAGTGACACGGTTGATACACTTACCGGCGGCATCAGCTGTCAGGCGTGTTAGTGTAGCGCGACTCTTAGCGCTATCTAGTTTTGAATAGAGGAACTGACACGGTCAACTCACTTACCGGCGGCAGCTGTCAGGCGTGTTCGTGTAGCGCGACTCTTAGCGCCATTTAGTTTTGAATAGAGGAAGTGGCATGTTTAATACACTTACCGGCGGGATCAGCTATCAGGCGTGTTACTGCAGCGCGACTCTTAGCGCCATCTAGTTTTGATTTTGAATAGAGGAATCTACACGGCGAACTCAATTACCGGCGGCGGCAGCAGTCTTGCTGTTAGGCGTGTTAGTGCAGTCCCCTATCCCGTACACATTGTGGTATTGCTTGTGCCGCAGTGTGAGGGGGTCCACGTCGAGGTAGCCAGTGTCCTCGGCCAGCGGCGAGCAAGAGACGCAGGGCGGCGGCGACATGGGCGGCGTCACGTGGAGGAGGTTGTAGGGGAGGACTATTGGCTGAGGGTACAAAGAGAATTATCCAAATCACCATATACATATGCATACACCTATTTCCCATAGGAGTCGGCAAAAGCACTTTGTTCCACTTGCTACGGTTCAAATACCTCTTTCGCTTCTTCCACATTCATCAATCTTTTCATACAAGCTCACAGGGTAGGACTCTTGACCCGACCTTTTGTCAAGTTACCATAGACCTCGAAATTGTATTATCAAGTTTTTTTACAGCATTATTAAATTGTTTCTTTATTTGCGATCCCAGTTTAAACCCACATCTTATCAGTTTCGTCTTCGCTTAACGTCATTTCTCGGGAATGTTGCATCGGGACAAAAACTTTGACAAAGTTACTTACGGCCTCTTATAGAAAAAAAAAAATCACTCACTCATAGGTTTCGGCCGTGTGAAAGAGACGGCAAGACAAAGCTGAATAGCATTTTAAGAGCTCGTGGACTGTACTTTTAATTTTGTAGAAGGCATTTATTAAGTTAAGCTAGAACCTTACCACTCCAGAAGCGTCGTTAAAGACAGCGTGTTGCGGCCTGACCTCCACCAGCTCGCAGCAGCTGTTGACAGCGATACTGCGCCTTGAGGCCACGCGATTTAGCGCCGCGGCGTACTTTGGTACACCGAAGATTGCCTCCGAACCCGTGTTGTAGGTTATGTTGAACAGGTCACGGTTTTTTTTCTAAAAGAAACTTCGAATCATCAATTAAAAATTAAATGAATTCCTATCTACCTGCTACTAACTACTTATACCGACCTACTTACTTATAGCGCGCCACGCAGTTCTTCTACTGCGAAGAGTTACGAGGTCTAATGTGAAACCAGATGCGGTTACCTACTTTATTACGTAGGTACCTAACATCTCTATCAAAGCACCTAACCTAACCAAAATCTTTGTTTTTTTTTTTTTTTTTAGCTTAAAAAAAAAATTGTTTAAAAATAAAATTCACTGGCAAGATTTCAATCATATACGATATTATGCCTAAATATTAAATATCAAAAAACACATGACAGCATGGACCATTTTCTTTACCTTTTTAGAAAAAATGCTAGAAACAACCGCAATCACATTGGGACGGGAATGCAATTTAATGAATGCATGAAATAGCAGCGACCATAGCGCCACCTAGTCATCGACTATATCAACTTCTACGACGCACGAGTACCTATCGCCAGTGACGTCAGAATGAATTACCACTTCCAATTCCAACTCTCTTTCTTTGGTGCCCGGCATAACAATTGCCTCGAGACCTCTCCCCTTCATATTTTTTTTAATTTTTAGTACGCGAAGTAGGCATGCGTTTGATCGCAATCATGCCTTATGGTAAACATAGATAAAGCATAATTTATACGTAAAAAGAATTTATTATACCTTTCTATAATAATCATCAGCTAGGTACATGATTTTCTGCGCGGCTCCCGAGCACTTGGCCCCCGCTGCGGGGAAGGTGAACAGCGCGTGGCCGCCCCTGGCCTTGCTGATGACCGACCAGGTCTTGGAACAGTACTCCGGGGCGTACATGGTGGTCACGGGGCTGGAGGGGTCGTCCAGAGCTGGCTTAAGGCCAGGGATCTAGGGGAAAATAAAGGTCCTTGTGAAAGTCTCGGGAATTGGCATTGTTCATTTTTTTTAAGCTGTGCTTTTAACACTTTTATTTGATAAAATAGACTATTTCAAGCAACTAATTTGAATATTATGCTTTTACGTAGCTTTGTTAATTAATAATAAATATTTTTTCGCTGTTTGATAATTCATGAATTTAGACAGAATCCCAATCGCCTTGGTTCGGCTGGCTATAAAAAAAAACGGCTTTGTCTATGGTTTTGGCGATTTGACAGTGACACATGACTGTTTCCATAGCTAAACTTTTTTTTTCATTTTTGTGGCAAACATTCAATGCTGGATTCTGTCTAAAAACCAGGTCGTTCAGTCAAACAAAGGTTCAAAGTACTTTTACAAAAATATCTGCAATCATAAAGTATTTTTGAAATCGGACAAGATAAATCGGATAAATGATGGTTTTCCTCGAAATGGTTTTCGAATTGGAGCATACTAAAAAAAATGAACAATGCCAATTGGAATGAGAGCTCAAGTGTGTTTGCTAATCGTATCTTACCTTGTAATAATCGTTCATGACACCCACAGCAACTACCAGGAAGTCATAATAAATTCTGTCCCCGCGTTTCGTGCGGACCACGCTGTTGCAAGGATCAAATTCCTGCGCATAGTCTTTGAGCAAACACACGGTTGGTGGCAGCACTGATGCGAGAGGTTTCCTGCTTTGGGCAAAGGACTCTATGCCAGCCGCCACCATGGTGAAAAGAGGTTGGTAGTAATGAAACTGGAATTAACAATTCGGCTTATAAAGTTGTAAGAATATATTTTTCCGTATAAATAGAAATCTGGGCCATTTCTTTAAAAGTTGTGCACTCAACTTTTTCTGGGATTTTAGTTTTATTTTCGGTTCTCAGAATCACAGCACTGATCCTGTTAGGAGAAAAAAAAACGTCCCAAAATTGCCTTTTCCATTCCGTTACTTCATTTATACAATTTGTATGGCGGTAACGGAATGCAACCAAATTCTAAGCCTGATAATTAATTAAATTTTTGGTATTTTTTTCTCCTATCAGGATAAATGAAATGGGCCCATGTATTAATTGCAGTGGAAGAAGGCCCAGGCTTGGATTCAACAAATAATGTCATGCGGGGATTCTATCAATCTTCTTCGTGTCCTCACTAAGAGTATTCACGTTTAATGAGCATTCGTCGTCGAATACTCGAGTGTGAACGTTTAGCCGAGCGTTTCAAAGCTTACAGTGATTGCTCGTTTACAAATGCTCGGATAAGAATGCTCAGTGAGGAATACTCCTGTATACATTCTGTAATCAATCACTTACTTCGGCCGGGTCTATGACACATATTTCATTATCCTTTAGTTTCCTGGACAACCGCCAGGCGACGCTGCAGCCGCCTGCGCCACCGCCGATTATAAGTAACTTACATCTAAAACGGAACACAACATAATATGTTGACGAAAAATGACAGTATGAGTAATTAACATCTAAAAATAACTTTCCTTCCACGCTGGTCCGGGAGCAAACAAAAAACATAAAATGTACCACAGTTGCTTCCCTTCCCGCGCATATGGTAAAAGCCCATCGAGGGAATGGGAATGTTATAGGCGACGCGGCTACCATCCCATCACTATTTTGATCCCCCTTGCCACCTACATGCCCACAACTATGCTAAATATCTACCCCGTAAGGGATAAAGACGTGATTTATATATGTATATACAATTTCCACGGAGTTGCAGCTCTACTAGTAATCTTCAAAATATAATTTCGGCGGAAACCCACGCAGCGGACATTCTGTACAAAGTTCTTTAAGATATTCTGTGACTTTTTTAACGTACTGAGATTATTTATGTTGTGATACCTAAGACGTAATTATCCATACTTACTTGTACTTGTTCCCGCATTGTAGAGAAGATGCCAATCTGATATTAATCTGTGACGCAACATGTTTGCAAATAATTTTGTGTAATAATACAGCCATTTGTGAATGTTATTAAATGAATTTGGTGGATTCAGGTCATTGTTGTGTATTTGATGTTTTGATGTCCCCTTAGCCAACTAGATTATAATAACAGAAATATAATGTTTATTAATGACGTTGTATTTCTGAATTTTAAGGTTAATACAAAATAAAACGCATTGTAACATGTAAAGTTTCATTTTATTTTTAAACATGTGATATTTACATAATACACTAAAAAATTGTGACTTAAGTTTCGCATGGTTTTTAAACGATATAATTAAAAAATACATAACCTAATTGTATTGTTGCAATATTAATTGTGATTTAAAATGAAATTAGTAAAATATTAATAATCTCGCGAATGGCTTTGTTTAGATCACGTATTTAACATATGGAAATATATATATTTTAACAAATAACAAGAGTATATAAAATATTCAGGGATCAACGAACAATCTCATTAAGTCGAAAAAAAAGGTAAAATTTTAGACAACAATTGAAAAAGTATATTTTTGTCACTACTCTTAATTATCACTGCAACTATTAGTTACATTTGAAAGTGCTCTTGTCAGAGGCAATTATCAGGTAATTAATGGCCGGCAACAATCGCCAAACAAACCAAGGCAACTAGCGTGGAACAAGTATATAACTCGCGTAGTAACTGTAGCAATTATTACGGCAACTTCATTTCAAATTGCTCCACTAAATTGCTCGCTGTTCAAACAACCAACAGTCAGCAATACCACAATTTTAATCGCCCTTTAAGAGCACTTTAGTTTAGTTTAGTTCAAACTTTTACTTTGTTTCTTTATGTTAAAATGTTTTACTATTTTTTGAGCCGTTTAAAAGCAGCTATACACGATGATTTTCAAGCGGTGATCAGTAGGCTTATTACCTAACTCGCTCGCAATTGCCATCGTGTTCATTTTGACAGTTCTTGTATGAATGTGACAGCTAGCTGATTCCGATGCCAACTGTCAGCCCATACATGGCGATCGCGAGCGAGTTAGGTAATAAGCCTATGGGTACCAATTTTTCTAATTCAGTAATTGAAAGAGGTCACGTTAAAACGCAGTTACATGGAACCAAGCTCTTATTTTATATGATAATTTTAATCCCGAGTAATTTTTAGACCAATTTTCATTGTCACCCAATTTATGGTTTATTCTATGAACCTACAACCTCTTTCAACAGCTTGATACTTAACTTATGTCAATTCTAACAAAGTCAATTCAATTCAAATTTAGGAAAAAGTAGCTCCATCAACTTTTTGATGATTCTGCCAATGTCGAGCAAACACGGCAAGGTGGACGTCTTGTTCAATAATCTGCCAGTTTTCGGTGGGACAACTACCAGTTACTATCTGCAGTGAGGATACACATGGTTTCAACAACTAATCGACATACAATATGTAACAAAGTCGTGATTATTGACTCAAGATCTAAGGTTAGGTGCGCACCGGGACATATTGTCACGGTAGCAGTCGGAACTCTCTGTTTTTATCTTTGTAAAGACAGAGAGATCCCACTGCCACTGTTTCCCGTGCGCGCCTAGTCTAAGACTTACGAGGAATACGTCGGTATCAATTTTGCTTCAGTAATTGATGTAGGATGACTGTATCCAGTTGTTATTGGTTTTAACAATATCATAGTCATAATTAATTAAATAGTGAGAAAATCGCGTAAGACCCTATTAAATTAAATTTTGATTGGTTGTCAATATTGTTCAACTCCTGATCACCATTTAAAATTCATCGTGTATATGAACGCCATTACTGTTACAATACCTTCATCACTAAATAAACCTTTACTTCGCCAGCGGGTTGATAATCTTCCTTATGAACTCTGGCCCATGGTAGTACCCTTTAAGCATCAGGTTCCAATACAAGAAGGGAAAGAGATCTCTCTTCATGTAGTACGCTATCGTGCTCTCTCTAGCCTGTCAAACAAATAATTTTATGTTAATAAAAAAACGCTGAATCAATGAATGGCTATCGAAATTCTTGGAATTCGAAAGCTGAAATTTTGCATTATAAAGACTTTGAATTGGAAAGATTTTTCTAAATCGGTTTAGTAAATCCAGAGCTTACCCCCTACAACCTCACAGACTTTACCTCTTTATATTATGATAGTATTAATAGTAGTAAAGCACTGAGTTACTGACTGACTGATACATCAAGGCTTTTGAGGTAAAGGATTAGTCTGGCAGATAGAACACTACAGTAAAATGTCACTTTCGGTGTTGTCAGTTTTTGGCGAATATTAAATAGTGATGTGACTTAGTGAGTGAATGAAAGAATGAACGACGTAATGAAATTAATTTGCGTCATATTTGTGTGACAACCGGATATCCTAGTGGTTAGTGACCCTGACTATGAAGCTAGAGGTCCCGGATTCGAACCCCGGTAGGGGCAGACAGTTGTATGATCATACGAATGTTTGTGCCCGAGTCATGGATGTGATATGTATTTAAGTATGTATTTACCTACCTACATTATATAAGTATTTCTTAAATGTCAGATAAAATTAGAACACATAGAAAAATCCGAAAAGTAAAGCTATGGCCGGGAATCGAACCCGGATCCTCGTCATTCCGTGACGCGTGCTTTACCCCTACACCACCCATAGCAGGTGTCTAAGGCATAGACAATAAGACCGTGCAATGAAGGTAGGCAATACCCCGTTACCGTTCCCGCTGGCCTCAAGGGATCAGGCGATCGGTGCAAGCACCGAGTTCGCCTTTTCCCCCCCTCGTCTGCGCAAGGAGCGGTTGCACGTTGAAACGAGGTCAACGTGAGTCCGCATCCCCTCTGCCCTCCCTTGGCGAAACTTGACTATAATTACACATAAACGGATAACTCACGTATAAAAAGTCGAGTGATGCTCGACATGTTTCGGACTATTTCGTAGTCCTTTTTCCAAGAGCGCTCGCCCCGGCGGCAGCGACACGAACACTGCGCGCCAACGCTCTGCTCGCGCGGCTGTTCGACGCAACTGACAGCGGCGCACAACTACCCTCGTTTTCATCGTCATTTTTATTATTGTCAAATGTCGGGCAGCACACAACACTGATCACGTCACTCTGTAAAGGTTCGCATCACTCGACGACTCGACTTTTTATACGTGAGTTATCCGTTTATGTGTAATTATGATTGAGTCTCACGGTAGTTTCATGTTGAAACTTGACTAGTTTAGAACGAGGCGTACCTGGTTGAAAGGCAGCGTCTCTCTGGGCACGCCGTCGTACACGAACTCGGCCAGTATGCACGTGCTGTACGACGTGACCAGCGGGCACGCGCCGTACCCGTTGTACTTCTCCTTGGGGCTGTCCTTCGCCATCGTCGCTAGCAGATTCTGCTCCAGCACGTAGCATTGTTTCGCTGGAATATATGAATATATGATAGCCTGAGTTCCTAACTTTGGAGTAATAACCCCCTCGGGGTGCGAGTCGGGTTACCTCCACGTGTGGTCAAGAGCTGCGGTTCCTTTTTGGATCCGTCCGGGGGGAAGAGCAGTGCTTGATCCGGTGCACCCTGGGCTTCGGCTAATGATTTCCTGGCAGTTTCTGAGGGATATCATTGACCGTTGGCTAAGAGCCCGACAGGGGGGGGAGGGGTCTTTGACCATTACCGTACAACGTTGCCGACATTTTGTCACAAGATTTTTTAACCATAATTTTTGTTACTTTGACATTGGCGAAGTTGTCGTCGCTATAACGACTTGAAACGCCACAAACAAGAAGAAGAAGAAGAATAACCCCCTCTGGGGTAAAATTGGTTAGGTTCGGAGGGCATTGCGATATGACTCTATTTATTAGTACATTACTGTCTAGGCCAGGAAGTAGGCAATTGCTGGCTGAGTATTGGTTTGAACGGACGAGCTTGCGAGTCCGTTTAATAATACGAAGCCAGCAATGCTATTCTGGCCGAGGCATGTATAGTGCTTTTCTCAAAAATCGAAAAAGAAAACAATAAAAATAAATGAAAATGTAATTGACATAAATTATTAATTATTTTTGCTTTGCCGCCTTTTTCTATCAATGGCATTTGAAGAGAGTATTTTTCTACCCGGAACATCTAAAGCTATTTCAGACACAGGTAAACACGTTGTCGTACTAGCTTTTTTTTAATTTGGTGTTTTAAGTCTTGCGCCTTTATTTTTTATAATGGTGATTTGCATTTTTAAATAGTTAATAACTAGACAGTAATGGAATTTGTATGCAACATTACTGGAGAGTTTAGCGCTACAGTAATGTTTTTGACCGGCAACTATTAACTTCCTGTTCTGATATGTAGTTAACAATGACGACTTTAACGGACATTTTTGAGAAAATTATATTTATAGTCTATGCTCACCAATAGCCGCAGCGGTCTTGCTGTTCGGCGTGTTAGTGCAGTCCCCTATCCCGTACATGTTGGGGTACTTGGTGTGCTGCAGCGTGTACTTGTCGACGCTGAGGAAGCCGGCGCCGTCCACGACGTCGGGGTTGCTGTGGATGAAGTCGGGCGTCTTCATGGGCGGCGCCACGTGCAGGATGTTGTATGGCATCGTCATTTCCTGGGGGATGAAAAAAACATACATACACATACACAAATCGCGTCTATATAGGGATATAAGGGTACGGGGTACAGAGCCTGAGGTAACAAAACCTAAAGGCCAAGTTTAGCATGATTGTAGGCGTATAGGTGGGAAAAGGAATCAAAATAGTGATGGGTTGCTAGCCGCATCGCCTATAACATGGTTCCTAAGAGTTTCGCCCATTCCCTTGATGGGCTTTTACCATCTGCGCGGGACGAGAAGCAATTGGTACATTCTATGTGCCTTTGCTCCCAGACCAGCATGAAAAAAAAAGTACACAAATTATGCCTTTATCCATTGCCAGGCCCATATTTAACCATGTCGACAATAGTCGCTGACAAGTGACAATTCTGTTTGCATTACAAACTCGACAAAATCTACGGCGATTGCCTTCATTTTGAACACGCATCGCAATTCGAATTGTCACTTGTCACCGACAATTGTCGAGTTGGTGAAATAGGCACCAGGTAGACAGGTACAGGGCCCTCCATGAGAGAAAGGGAGGTAGAGTAGGAGTTTGTATATACAAGAGTTTGCATATATGTACAAACTATTCTGGATAAATTTTAAAATACAGTATATTTTTAACGCACCTTGGTCTTATCGGCGGTGTTAAAGAAGACAGCCTCCTTCTTCTCGTAGTTGACTTCTTTCAGCACCGTCTGGTAGTTGACATTGATCTTCTTCCGTTCAACGACCTTCATGAGAGCGTCCGCGTATTTCTTGACCCCGAATATGACGGGCATGCATGTGTTGTACGTTAAATTCGTTTTGGAACGGACATTTGTCTGAAATAAAACGGTTTTTTTTTAATTTATAAGTTGAAACGCATATTCTAGGCATAGAGTGGTATCGCGGTGACACCATAGTGCTCCCGCAACGCCCACAGCACAGTTCATGGCCAGGAGGGAACGTGTGTGTTTTTAGACGGTAGGCCTCTCCCCTCCTTCCATAGGGAAGCGGCGAGCTGGAGAGCCCGTCATACCCCCGTTGCTGCCCCGAGCGAGGGAATGCATAAGGCGCATTTTCCACACGTTAAAAAAAAAAAAGGCATAGAGTTGTGAGATTATATTGCTGTCTGTCTACCATTTCACGCTTAAACCGCTGGAGCGATTTTGTTGAAATTTTGGTATACAGATACATAGTTTAAGTCCCGGGATATATACATAGGATAGTTGTTATCATTTTGGTCTTCCATACATACATACATACACATATCACGTCTTTATCCCTTACGGGGTAGACACAGTCTAAGCTAACAAGACCTTACAGGCCACGTTTGGCAAGACACTGAGGGCGTAGAGGTGGAAAGTGGAATCAAAATAGTGATGGGTTGCTAGCCGCATAGCCTATAACATGATTCCTATGATTTTCGCCCATTCCCTCGATGGGTTTTTACCATTTGCGCGGGAAGAGAAGCAACTGGTACATTCTACGTTTTTTCTTTGCTCCCAGACCAGCATGGAAGGAAAGTAGCATTTTGGTCTTTCAACGATAATAATTAAGTCCAAGATCTTCAGGCATGCATGATTTTTACAGGCTTCGTTATCTAAATGCTTAAGTTGATTATTGAACTATCAATAAGTCCTTGCCAAAAACAAAGTACCATTCACGGAAAACGTCACATTTCTGTATTAATGCTAACTGTTGCATGGCGGTGATAATAATTATCAGTAGGTATTTATCAGCTTCGTAGATGTTAAACTTCAACGTTAAACTGTGGATCCGACACGACATTGTGTAATGTGTTATCGAAGATTACCGTTATCACATCAATCTGTTATACCATTACTGACACAATTATTATAAGCAACTAACATTAGAACTGTTACTTCCATGCTGGTCTGGGAGCAAAGAAAAAACAGAATGCACCAGTTGCTTCTCTTTCCGCGCATATGGTAAAAAGCAGAGTTGTGACATATTTGAAATACTTGTATTTAAAATACAAATACAAAATACAAAATACGTATTTTGGATTTTGTACTTAAGTACTTTTTTTAAAAAGTATTTTGTATTTTATTTGAAATACTATTCGAGACGTATTTTGTATTTGTAAAATACAAAATACTTTTTTATTCTAAGCTTCATTTTTCTAAAGCATTCCGCGATTCAGTAAAAACAAAAAATGGCCACTAATGGCGCAGCAGCTTTGAAAGTCTATGCGCAAAATGACAGATGAAACAAAACGCATATAAAACCTGACCAATAATATATGAGGGACCCCTCTTGACAATCCTCAAAGTCACTGTTACCAAAACCAGTAATTTTACCAAAAAGTATTTTATTTCAATAAAGTATTTTGAAAATACATATTTTGTATTTAGTATTTAAATACAAAAGGCAAAAGTATTTTGTATCTTGCATTTGAAATACTATATTAAAAAAGTATTTGCATTTTGTATTTAAATACTTTTCGAAAAGTATTTTGTACATCTCTGGTAAAAAGCCATCGAGGGAATGGGCCAAAATCTTAGGAATCATGCTACAGGCGAGGCAGGCTAGCAACCCATCACTATTTTGATTCCCCTTTCCACCTATTCGCCCACAATCTTACTAAGCGTGGACTTTAGGTCTGGTCTTAGGCTGTCTACCCCGTAAGGGATAAATACGTGATTTGTGTGTGTATGTAAATCGAGTGTTGTCATACATACTTCCGTATATTTGTCAGCTTGTTTGTGAAGTGCTTTCCACTGGCGTTCGTGTCGCCGTCCGCGTGTTTAGTTTTTTAATTTTATCTGGGTCCTACTGAAAAACAGCGTTGCGGCGGCGCAACATTATGCTGAGTGGTGCCCGTTTAACACCATACTGGTACTATTCTTAAGTATATTGTATTCCATCCTATTATATATTTACGTGTATCGAATGTGTGTAAATCTCTCTCTCTCCCTCTCTCTCTTTCTCTCTCTCTCTTTCTCTCTCTCTCTCTCTCTAAGCTAAGAGCCAATGCGATTCAGGGATAGCGAAGCTTTTTACTAGCACCTGAACGGTAGGAATCAGTGGGGTAGTTCCCGAGATTACCCCACACATACAAAGACACACGAAAATACTATCAAAGTTTACTACTTTATTATATAGTTCGTATCGTATAGGAGTATAAATCATGTGTTTCAAATAGGTATCACGTCAGAGTCACACGTAGCTAATAAAATATTATTATTTAAACAGCATTTGTTTATCACTTTAAAAGTCATCAAACAATCATATTTAGAAAACATGAGTCATGAGATGTTATGTCAACATTGGATTGTACCAGTTGACAATGGTAGATTGCTATGAAAAATCAGTTAAGAATGTTGTACCGCAGAATGCAATAAAACAATACTGGAACGGTAATTTATTGTTTTTCTTCTTAAACTAGCGTACCAGACAAACGTGCGTGACAAACGAGCCAGTGTCACGTGTTGGTAATCGATCACCACCACCCACGGACACAAGAAATACCAAAGGATTGCGTTGACAACCTCACTAGCCCTCTGGTTAAGATGGAATACTTGATGTACTGGGGGCCTTACCATGACGTCTTTTTTTTTTTATTCATTTTAAAACGGGCTTCGTACATTTTGTCACATTAGCCCATAGGGCAACAGCGAATTAAACAAGTGGAACAATATATTGCACTAGCTCATTGGTCACATCAGCCAACCTGAACAGCATCAACGCGACGTCTGAGGTCGGTTGGGCCAAGATATCTAGAAACATCCCCGTGTCATACATATTCAGATTGGCTGCTGCAACCAAAGCCTCCCTCGCAACACGATTCCGAACACATTCCACTAGCAAGTGTTGGACATCTTCTAGGGTACCGCATACTTCGCAATTTGGCGAAAGAACTTTTTTCATCAGGTATCAAAACTTATTCAGTGGAACATGTCCGGTACGCAATCTGTGGGCAAAAACAATATTTTTTTCTACTTAAAGAAATGTTTTGAAACCTATGATAGACTAATATAATTTTCTCAAAAATGTCCGTTAAAGTCGTCATTGTTAACTACATATCAGAACAGGAAATGAATTGTTGCCGGTCAGTCCAAAATTAAAACAAAACACTACTGTAGCGCTAAACTCTCCAGTAATGTTGCATACAAATTCCATTACTGTCTAGTTATTAACTTTTTAAAAATCACCATTATAAAATAAAGGCACAAGACTTAAAACACCAAATAAAAAAAAAAGCTAGTACGACAACGTGTTTATCTGTGTCTGAAATAGCTTTAGGTGTTCTGGGTAGAAAAATACTCTCTTCAAATGCCATTGATAGAAAAAGGCGGCAAAGCAAAACAATTTTCACTATTTTGTAACTTCGGTACTTTGCCATGTTTTCGGTCCCGATTTTCGTTGTCAATTACATTTTCATTTATTTTTGTTGTTGTTTTATTTTCGATGTTTGAGAAAATCACAATACTTGCCTCGGCCAGAATAACATTGCTGGCTTCGTATTATTAAACGGACTCGCAAGCTCGTCCGTTCAAACCAATACTCAGCCAGCAATTGCCTACTTCCTGGCCTAGACAGTAATAATGTACTATTAAGGTACCTATTTTTTGAGAGCGTGGACTGTAGTCGATTTTTGGCTGGTCGGTTATTCATAAGCTTACTGTTTCACTGAGTTGATTTGTTAGAAATATAACATCTTAACGCAATACTATGTTATTACGTACAACAGAGCAAGAAGAATTATATAGCGAGTTCAGTATACCTTGGTAACTAGCTTAAGAATATTAACTGGCATCATCACAGGCCATAATACTCTAAACAGGCATCTAAGCATTATAGGTATAACAGGTGACCCCTCCTGCCCACACTGTGGGAAAGAGGAGACGAGTAAACACGTCCTCACGTGCGTCATGTACGCGGCAGCGCGGCGCGAAGCATTCCGGGGCGACGAACTGGAGGAGGACGAGCTTAGAGACATCAAACTAAAAGATCGGCATGAAGACACGAAGATATGAGGAGAGTTGGTGTGTGGGAGCGCGGCTGGGACAGTAACCGGCGGCTCCTGCCAAGGGGAACTGGGCTGAATGATCGCCACAGCGGATCGACAGCCCGCCTGATCCAGCCAGGCGTCCCCACAACATCAACATAAAAAAAGAAGAAAATCATTCGTTGCCGGATTCAGCGTCTTTCGACATCTTACACTTTTGTGAGAAGTGTTTACGGTTAGATATTTTAGAGCAGTTGGAGATAATTAGGTACAATAATAGTGGTTCCATAATTAATGAGCAGGTGAACTTGGTTTCATCGCCTTTATTGCGTGTTCATTTTGATGAATAAAAATTGTTTTTGTAAAATACATAACCCTATTTGTTTTTACTGTAGTCGAAAATGTTTTTTGAAGGTAGTTGTTAATGGATAATAAAAATCATAAATAATAGGGTACTTTGGGAAAACATATGAATGTAGGTACATTATGCTTATATATACAGTTTAGATTCAGTACGACGTTGGTTTGCATGTGTAACAGTTGTGTTCATTAAACTTTGATAATGATCCCGTAGAGGGATCGAAACGCGTCAGTGTTTGTGTGGTGTAAGGGACAATTAAGTTTGTGGGATTTATGTGTGTTTTATTGGCAGCAGTGGAGGGAGGGATTGCATGAAAAACATATATATTTCACACAGGCTTGGTTATTTTGCACGTGAGTAGCGGAATAGCAAGGTAAACATTTTTTGCTCATCAACATACCTTGGTAAAGTAAGAGTCAGCGAGATAGGCTATCTTCTGTGGAGCCCCGGGGCACTTGATGGGCGTGTCAGGGTACGTGAACAGCACCTCCCCGCCCTTGAACCGCTGCAGATCCCCCCAGGTCTTCTCGCAGTGCTCGGCCGAGTATATCGTGGAGACCCCGCTGTCCTTTATGGCTAGGGCTTCGGTGAGGCCCGGGACCTGGGAAGATAAAAAAAAAGAAATGGATAGGTGGCGTCGGATTTTCCATCGAAGTAGCGTAGGAAAGTCGCACCCTTCGTGGAAGAAAGACGTAAGTCCTATTAAGCCTTAATACGACCTACGTCTTTCTTCCACGAAGGGTGCGAAGTGCTTATAGGCATTGTGCCCATAGCGGAAAAACAAAGCTTTTATTTACAGCACTTCCATGCTGGTCTGGGAGCAAAGAAATAACATAGAATGTACCAGTTGCTTCTCTTCCTGTGCAGGTGGTAAAAGCCCATCGAGGGAATGGGCGAAAATCTTTGGAATCATGTTATAGGCGATGTGGCTAGCAACCCATCACTATTTTGATTCCCCTTTCCATCCATACACCCACAATAATGCTAAACGTGGTCTTTAGGTTTTGTTACGTTAGGCTCTGTCTACCCCGTAAGGGATAAAGACGTGATTTATGTATGTATGTATGTATGTTATTTACAGCATTTCTTGCCGTAGTGATCTGTCATCCTTACACGCTTATTCCTTATTGTATTCTAATTTTCCTATTCCTTGTGTCTATACGTTTCCATTTTCTACCTGTATATATTATTCTTCAGTGTTTCCTTCTCAATATAGAGTTATATATTTACTGTGGAGTGCTTTGTTTCCTTTTAGCATCCTTAGCATCATAAGCTTATTTGAATCCAAACCAACATGAACAGCTCCATCTATCCATCCTCTTTAGTTCTTCGACATATATATAGTCTAGTATATAGTAGTATCTGTGGTCGAACCTACCTTGCAATAATCGTTCTGCAAGCCCACAGCAATCACAATATACTCGTAGTTGATGGTGTCCCCGTTCCTCGTGATAACGGCCTGCCGCGCCGGGTCGACGCTCGAGGCCGTGTCCCGGAGCCACCGGGCCTGCCGCGGGAGCACGCTCAGAGCGGGACGGCATGTGCTTCCGACACTGGTCACGCCGGCCCCCACGAGCGTCCAGAGAGGCTGGTAATAGTGGACCTGGAGGGAGAAGAACAAACATCGTCCGTTCGAATATCTCCCTCTATCACAGTGGTTCTTAACCGGTGGTCCGCGGACCACCGGTGGTCCCTGGAGACACCCAAAGTGGTCCGCAGGGCCAATCTAACAAATAATTAGATAATTAGACGTGCCAACCAGACACAACGCATGAAGTTGCCTTTGCGTCTATTGATTATGTAGTTACTAGGTTAGGTGGTCCATGGCAAGACAGAAATTTTGTCAAATGGTCCCTCATGACTGAAAGGTTAAGAACCACTGCTCTATCACACCTGCGCAGTCTGCGTGCGACAGAGAGGGATACACACGGGTTCTACGGTACCAGTGGGACCAGCAAAAATACCAATGGCAAAATAATGTGTTACATAGATACCGAATACACTTGACGCCGGTAGAATACCTGATCTGTCAATATTACATCATCCCATCGTATATTTTGTTTACTTCGCAGTTGACATTTACGATAAACATTGTGTTGCAAAGAGATTGCAAAAGTGAGAACAAAATAAAATAATCATTAAACTAAGGTTGTTTGTGCATATATTAATGTTATTTTTTTGTGAATTGTATTTGTTTCTTTATATTTGTACAATAAAGCATTTACTTACTTGAGTTGCATTTTTGGATATTCCATGAACAATCATCTTTTCTTTTCTTTTTCTTGTCTTTTTTATTATCAATATTCCATCATTTAAGATGTTAAGTCTTTGGAAAGAGATAATTATTGGCGTCACGTAAGTTAGAGCGAGACGACGCTCTACGAATTTTAATTATATTTTTGAAACATAGTTCTATGTTTTTTTATGCAATAAGGAAGGCAAACAAGCAGATGGATCGCCTGGTAGGCCTCTCCCCTCCTTCCATCTGGAAGGCAGCGGCGAGTTGGAGAGCCTGTCATACCCCCGTTGCTACCCCGAACGCGGGAATGCATAAGGCGCATTTTCCACACGTTAAAAAAAAAAGGCTCTGTCTACCTCGTAATGGATAAAAACATGATATATGTATGTATGTAACTTACGTCACTTGGTTCGAGAACAATGACAGCATCCTTTGGAAGCCTCCGTCCAAACTTCGCTGCGATAGTGCACCCCCCTGAACCTCCCCCTACCACCAGTAACTTACACCTGCAATATAATATTCTTATTAGTATAGTTGATACAACTGATATTGTTTTGTCAAAAGCTTTCAAGAGCCAATTTTCAAACACAAACAATAAACAAACAAATAACGTCTTTATCCCTTAGGGGGTAGACAGCAGTGGAGTCATCATCATCATCATCATCATCAGCCTATGTTAGTCCACTGCTGGACATAGGCCTCCCCTAATGAGCGCCATAGCGCCCTGTCTTTAGCTTGACGCATCCAGCATCTGCCTGCAGTCTTCAGTGCTGCAGTGGAGTAGCGTCAAGTATATCAGAAGGCAAGCGGAAGAGAATTTAACTAGCCTTTACCTCTAATTCTGCACAATAAAAGTGCCTTGAAATAGGCATATGGGAATCGAGTTCTATGGACGCCACATCACTGGTAGACAGAGCTCAAGGTAACAAGACCTACAGGCAACGTTTAGCAAGACTGTGAGATGTTCAAATGTTTCTCTTTGGATGTTGTTCTTGAGTTTTGCACTTAGCAAGACAATTAAATTTACAAAGTGCAAGGTCACCTCCTGGTAAGGTTACTGCTATTATTACACTTTCTCAAAAGCTGACATACAAAAATAAAAGGATTTTGAGTGACCAATCAACACTTGAACTTATACCTACAAAGCGTCTCTTCCAGTTAACCTTTGAAGGAAGAAGAGGTTTGTAACATTTTACGCAACTGATATTACAAAACATTATATATTGAATCAAATAGCAGACTTGTTGAGTCAAACATAATATTAGGAAAATTTGGATCAGTAATTGTCAAATTATATTTGACATTCGCCATGAGCTTTTTGGTGAAGGAAAACATCTTGAGGAAACCAACACACGTCTGCGAAGCAATTCGATGGTATATAAAATTAAACGGGCTTCTAATTCAGAAAGCTTTAAAGTTTTAGGGTGCAGCTAGTTCATGCTACGAGAAAAAAGGCAGATGTATATAGCTTCCACGGCTTGTAGTTGACGCTAGCTAGTGTTGGCACATTCACATGTAAAATATTCCTTGATTGAATTGTTATTTGTTAGTAGCTGCCTGGCTACATCCAACCTAGTATAGATGACATCATAATTTATTTATGCCACTTTATCTCTTCATAATGGAAATTTAAAACTTTATAGGCACGGTGTAGACTGTAGGTGGTGTAACTGTAATGTCTGGTAGTAGCAAATTCATCACAGTCCTGTCTCATAAATAAAGCTTTAAGTTTTTCATCCTCTAGGGATAGGCAATGGAAATATTATGTTCCATACTCAGCACTGAACAACAAACCACTTAACAATGACAGAATATGAAACAATGGCCAATTACGAACATTCCATAAAGAATGGTCATGGTTGCAATACAGCTGATAGCTTGATTTGATACCTACTTGTTGCGCAATGCCTCCCAAAACAAAACTATTCTTAAAACTGAGTAACAAAGTTTTTATGGGCGCACTGCGAAAGTTACAAGTACATTAAGTTTCTACATAATGGCGCCTGACACAGCGATGCAAATTTCGTAAATAATAAATTTGTAACTTACGAATGAGTTTTGTGTTTTGGCGCCGAAACAGAAAAGAACCTATGCCATCCTGAACCCAAACACTTTGAACTGACAACACGAGTAACGCTATTCATTTTATGAAGATACTGCACTAGAACATACTCCGTCTGATTTTTACCGGACGTACGAATGCCGCGACCAGCGGGCGGTCGCTTAATAAGCGGATGATGTTTTGCACACGCATTTGAGCAATCAGCTGCTGTGATTTATTTCATTTCATTATTTATTCTAGCTGTGTTCCTGTCAATGTCAATATGACAATTTAGTTTTGACGTAACGATGACAGCCAAAGAAAAGTCAAATCAGTAAAATGGTTTGCAGAGATTTTTCTTATCTACTTCAGTCATTTTACTCACTAATGGTAAGAAATCAATCATTATTTGATTGAGAAACATAATGTTGCGCGAAATCTTTTTAAGACAACATGTATTTATTTTATAAATGTCAAGCTGTTTTTTAATTTTCTGAAATAGCTTTTCATAAACGTCATTTTAGTGCTGCCACCAAAACAACAACACCGAAAAATGTGGTTAATTATGGAACAAAGTAATTAGAAGTAATTTTTTTAATAGATTCAAATAAAATAATTTAATATTTTATGTCACACGGCAAAGTTGCCACCCAAATAAGAGAAAAATAAAAATCTTATTCATTAATTTACAATGTCCGTCTGTGTTTAGGTCCCAAAAATACATGTACCTAAGTACTTCCGAAATTTTAATTTAATTGACTGTTGATATGGATCATGGATCAAATTGACTATGACAAATGGACAGTAATGACGAGTGGTTGAGGTCACATTTTTGTATTTGACATTTAATACACTTAAATATTAAAATTTATAACTGGAATTAGTATACATTCCACGTCCGAAATGGTTTTAAAGTTAAAATATATATTTTTTAATCTTTTTAGCAAGTAAGAAAACCGCGACATCAGGACAGTGATTTTATTTAAAATAACTTATACAGGGAATGCCATTAAAAAAAACGGATTACATCAAATTTTCAATTTATTTATTAAACAAGCGAAATTGTAACATGAGCATGGCAGCATTCGTCTTATCATCTGTCAAATCGACCTGTTCTTACTGTTCTAAAAATCACAACTTTACTGTTCGAGAAATACAGTACATATTCGAAAATATTTGTGTTTTGTTGACAACAGACTTACGCATTTTTCCATGCTGTGTTGTGATCAATGTGAATGTAAATTAAGTTAATACTCCTCTCTTCTAGAGGGCAAACAGGGTTTGCATTGTTTATGTTTGAGCTAGCAGCCTCTCGCGCGTGACGTCTTGTTAAGTTTATCTTAAGCATCAGTAATTCTCCTGTTTTAAAAGTAAGTGATCTCTAACTCAAACTTTTATTTGCCTTGATACAAGATACAAGATCAAATCCTGTAAGGGCACTATAAATGTATTTTTTTTAAATAACCATACTTATTACATCTAGACTGGGGTAATTAACTGAGTGAAGAAGCTCGCGAATAGTCTCGGCTATTAATTGGTATAGCATTCGTGCAAATTTAATTAAGAAGCGTCAACGAAAGTGTGTGAAAGTTGGCGGCGAACACGACGTAGTGGACATCGTGGTAAATTAAATCTATAGTTTATCATTTTACAAGCCCTTTTAAAGGCAAAAAATAGCTCTTGTCAGGGCTGCAACTTTTCGTAGTTTCAACAAACGTCAATAACTTTGTGGTCAATGACCCCCCTGAAGGTAATATAACAATCTAAACTTATATGATTTATGCTTTCACAAAATAATTTGTGGACATTTTTGGGGCATTGCTACATGTTCACACATATTATTGAATTTCATTTGACATACTTAACTTAAATGATAAACATCGACCAACATTATGTCATCCAATTTGCCCCAGACTTAAACAAGAGTGAGTGAGACCTCTGCACTCTCACTCATTCTTTACAAAAAGGGGACGTACTTGCATGAATAAGTGGGCGGTCCCAAAGTACAACCATAAGTAAAAACTTGAGAAATAGAATTATTCATTCTTTTTTTATGAGGATTTTTTATAACTGCAATTTTTATTTTTACTTTTTTACCTTCCATTGCTATTGTGAATTATTGTAAAGGGTATTTGTTACTCACTGTATTAAGCAACCTTTCATGTGTCTCTTAGCTTGACTAGTCCAAACTTGGTATGTTTAGAAATAAATTTTAAAATTTTCAGAAAACACGTGGCAGAAAGGTGTTACCTATTGCGTTATATTTTTAGAACCGGCTCATGTCACTCTTTTATTTGATTGATACCACATAGAAATAGATTTCTGAAAAAAACCGTAAAAAAAAATTACATCACCATAACACCAAGAGCTGGAACTATCGGTAGAAAATATTGTTTTAACCTAAAGTATCTATGTAGTAAACACGCCTCCCTCCCAAAAACCCCCTGCCCTTGGAACCACCATTGATAAAATAAAATACAATATGTATGTTTATGTTTAGACCCAGATTAAATAAAAACTGTTTGCTTAATCTGAGGGTATACACCCCTGGTAGCCTGGTGGTTTGACCTATGGCCTTTCAAGCAGAGTTGTGAGTTCGAGTCCCTGGCTCGCATCTTTGGGTATCATTTCGGAATTTAGGAAATAAAAAAGAAAAAAAATGTATTTTGATTCTGATAGTCCCACCGCTTTAGTAAAATAATTACAATAATACTGATAAGAATTATAATTAAATTTAATGCGAGTTTATACGCGAAATCTCATTTGACTTGAGTTGAAAGAAGACATATTGAGAAAACCTGCATACACCTGCAAAGTTCAATGGTGTGTGTAAAATTCCCAAGGGGACACGGGGCCCGCGTGGGAACTATAGCCCAAGCCCCCTTGTTCTGAGAGGAGGCTTGTGTCCAGCAGTGGGATGTATATAGGCTGGAGATGGGGATATAGACATAATATAATATAGCCATGGATTACACAGTTAATATTGTCGTGATGTTAGTATGTCTATGTCAATATAGGATCGTGGATTTCAAAGCAACGGGATTAGCTGCTTTATGCATCAGTATTTAGTGGTATGATCACACGATACGATAATATTGAGCGCACTCGTAATCCATGGTCATAGGCAATGAAATGACACTGCACGTGAAGCCAGCAAGTTGACAATCCAGCCCCTCAGCAATTTCAATTAGTTACGTAATTTGCACGTGCATTCAATTGTTTCAATACTTCCAACGCAGCCGCCGCTATCAAATGCACTATACAGATACAATACACGCAATAGGTACCCAATAAACTGATGTGCGGAAGCTTCGACGAATAAGCAGCTTTAAATCGTAAGAATAAAGGTTTACGATACCTGCATTGCGTTTTGCTAATATAACTGCCGTTTTAGAAGCGACTTAAAGCTAAAGTATACCTTAAGTTTTTGATGTACGGGTGAGATTGGATTGGTGGGTAGTTTGTATTTGAACGCTTGTAAAGTGAAACAGCTCTTACGTGGTTGCGATAAGGATTATGTCAACTGGAGGCTATTCAGTAATTCGAAATTGGAACTTCATATCTTGCCGTCACTCTCACTCTGCTATAATGTCCGTTAGTGTGAGCGGAACGGCGCAAAACGAACATCGAATTTATAAACTGAGTAGTCCTTCTGTATTATTGTTTTATTTCTGTTACTGTACCTAGTGTTTGGAATGTTTCTTATGCTGTTGGAGTAAGGATCATTGTGGGTGCATGGTTGGGTTTGCCAACAAACGAGTCACGTTGTCGGGGGGGCTATTATGCAATCGAGATGGAGGTATCGGTTAGTTAGTTAGCTTCTAGTTGGGACTAAGGCTAGCATTGAGTAGAACTCGACATCTCGACAAAAATGCTTTTTGGACGGTTTTTTTTCAGATTAAAGCCGACAGACGGGCGTATGGTCCACCTGATAAGTGATCACTGCTGGTGCGTTGCCGGGTTAGACTTTGAACAGGATTCTTCTTTTATGGAAAGAAAAAATATGATGGTAGTCTTCATCGTTGCTTAATACCAGTAGGCTTATTACCTAACTCGCTCGCAATCGCCATCGTGTTCATTTTGACAGTTCTTGTATAAATGTGACAGCTAGCTGATTCCGATGCCAATTGTCAGCCCATACATGAACTGTCAAAATGAACACGATGGCGATTGCGAGCGAGTTACGTGATAAGCCTACAGTTTGTAATGAACATGGCTAGCGCAAGAGCGAGCGAGAGCTGTGTCGCGCGCGATATAGACTACCCGTCTCTTTTTAAAAGTGATTGTGAGAAAAAGACAGGTAGGTTGTCTATTTTGCCCGTGACACAGCTGCGTACTTTGTGCTAGCTTTGTGTAGGCTAGATAGCAACCGGGTCTATATCGGATGGTCGAATAATTGTTTGGTCTAATGCAGTGGTTCCTAACCTTTTCAATGTCACTACCCCTGTGAACAAGTATGGGAATTGAGTTCGAATCGGGAATTGGGAAGTGAGATTTAAAATAATTAAAACCACACAAATTCGAACGAAAATATGTTTATTATTATATTCGTGCCATCCCGTGTTACCCCCCTAAAATCTCCGTTTTACCCCTGCGGGGGTAATTAGAATTACCCCCAGGTTAGGAACCACTGGTCTAATGTAATGTTTGGTCGAACGATCGTTTGGTCAAAACTGAATTTATACTGAAACTGATTTATGGCATAAATGTGAACAGATGTTTTTGACGTCTTGTCTTGGTAACGTACATATATTTATGGTGATATTTATGCCCTAGACTCGCTCAATGTGTCCGTAGCACATAGGACATAGCGCGTGAGACTTTACCTTACGTAATAATAAAGCTTGTGGTCTTTAGAATATATTTATCAAAACAATAGGTTTATTTCGATGCAGTTACGTGACGATGTTTTTCTCCAGACAAGGATAGCGACGCAACATATTTTTTTGTATATATTCTCTTTTATGAAACTTTCCAATTGTACTTGTTTCTCGGAAACCTTTCAATGGGCCGTCCAAAAAGCCAAGACAAATCTATGACGAAAATTTACGTAAATAAATTCGTGTGGAATTTTATTAATGTTATCGTTTACGTAAACGTCGTATACATTTTTGTTGCGTTTTTAGAGTTCCGTAAAAGTAAAAGGAACCGTTACAAAATCACTTTGTTGTCTGTGTCTGTTAATACCCTCTTTCTCTGCCAGAAAACATGTGTCGATTTCAAATTATTTTGAAACTACAGCAAAAGCTGTTGGTCGCTTCCGAACGTAAATTAAAATGAGTTTCCTTAGATTGGCAACGCATCTGCAATCCCTCTGGGGTTGCGGGTGACCCACTTGCTCGTTTGCCTTCCTATTCATATTAAAAAAAAGAAAAAAAAGACCAACAAACCAGATGCAAGCTCGAATCGCTGCTAACATTTATTGACAGCCTATTTTGTAACTAAAATACATAAGATCCACACTACATGAAATTTCGACCACTTTTTAATTAACGGAAACTTTATAAGCCTTTATAATTAAGGGGTAAATTTAGTCGCCAGAAGATCGCAAAAAAAACCCTTAGCGTACTTTTTATTTTCTAAAGACGTCATGCACAATGGCTTCACTTCGACGTTTCGCAACAGTTATGGAACTTTCTCGATTTTTCGGGAAGCACCTAGAAAGTGCCGGGAAATGGCCGTCCCGTTCCTACGTTTCAGTTATACAGCGAAGCTTCTAGTGGGCAGATGTCCTTTGCGCTTTGCAATAAGTGTTTTATATTTTATAAATTTTAATTCAATTTGAAGATTCCTGTTTAAGGTACGCATAAATACATTTCCCAAAGTCTTTAGCTGTGCGCAGTGGCGTAGCTAGGTAACCAAGGGTCCGGGTGCAAATAAAAAAATGGGGCCCCACTACTATCTAAACTTTTAATAACTACTATCTAAACGTTTTAATAATAATAGTTCGATCGAGATTTTCTGGTAAGGATTCGAGGGCCCTCTGAGGTTGAGGGCCCCGGGGCACTGCCCCGCCTAGTCCCTAGGTAGCTACGCCACTGGCTGTGCGGATATTTGGCTGTAAGTTGGATGTTGCATCAGATATATACGTAATTTTTATTTTTAGGGTTCCGTTTTAATAAGTTTTATAATCCTTTGTAATTTCGGCATTAGTATCAAATGAGTTACTTCTTGATTTTTTGTATTTATTTTTACGGTTTTATCCGTTAGAAATTAAATTTCCAAACGACACTGAAAATTAGAACACATAGAAAATCGACCGGGAATCGAACGCGGATCCTCATCATTCCGTGAAACGTGATAGCGCTACACCATGCACCCATAGCAAGCAGGTGAGTAAGCTTTCGAATTTTTCTATCTGTTACTAGCTGTCACGTGACCTTGTTACTACGCGATTTTTTGTCTGTAAGACACAATTACAAACTCCCGTGGAACATCTACTGCTCACCAGGGACGAGAGAAGGCGCTTTTTACGTTTTTACCATACCTTTACTTTTCGGATTTTTTTGTCTTCTAATTTTCAGTATCGTTTAGAAATTTAATTTCGGCATTGTCTGTCCCCTTTACCGGCATTGTCGGTGCCCTTTTAGTCACTCATTGTGTGTATTGATGACCATGAGATTTCGTTTGTAGAGACGATATTGGTAGCCAAAACTAGATAGGTATATGCAGGTATTGAAAGTACTGAAACGGCACTTTAGTTCCTATTTCGTTCAGTTTAAGTAATAAAAAACATCTATACATAATTTTAAGTATACATAATTTAAAAAAAAACATCTATACATAAGGAAAAATAATTTACGGGCGATCTGAGGTCGGGAAGGCGAAGGGGGTGAGTTTTTAACGGTGAAAAACGATTTATCTCGATTTCCGGCAAAACTACAAGTCTTATGAAAAAAAGTTATACTTATGGCAAAGTTGTAGTTAATAAAAAGATCTACAACTTTTGTTTTTACACTTTTTTCACATAACCTCAAAATTTGTAACCTTGTAGTTTTGTCGGAAATCGAGATAAACCGTTTTTCACCCTTAAAAACTCACCCCCTTCCCCTTCCTGACCTCAGATCGCCCATAATTATTTTTCCTTTCATTTTTGTAATATTCTCTACCTTTTCTAATGGTTTTCATTCTACTATATATTTTTTTCACTTTTTATCATTTTCAAAATTATCGACCCTGGTCTATATAACTGCACTCACGGGCAGAAGTAACGGGACACTTGTTACAACTGTATACATATGGAAAACGCCCTCTTATTTTTTGCGCGTGAATACAGTCAGTCAGCTGCAGAGGATGACCCCGCCCCCCTCCCCATTTCCCGTAATAGCAACCATACTGAGGGGGCTCTTTTCTCTGTAGCTAACTGCAAAAAGAATATAACCACTACGTTTTACGACATGATTTTAAAGTTGGTAACTCTGAAACAAGTTCTTAAGTATCTACACTACATATTGAAAGTTGACGGCGTTTCAAGAATGTAAAGGTGGCTGACTGTACCATTAACCAATTATGTTCTGCCACCCTAATGTTGAAAATGGCTGTCAACTTGAAAGTACCACTTTGGCATCAATTTCATTTGATAGGAAGTTGGGAGAGATGCGATAGTCTATCTACTTATTTGGCTCACCTTACGTAACGTACTAAGACCAACCTGGGGGGCTACTCTGAGATTCCACTTCCGATTATCGTACCGTCCCTTTCACTCTCAAATTAATGACACTTATCAAAGGAATCGCACGAAAGGAACTTTAAAAATCGAATTTCCACCGCAATTTACGGTTTAAAAAGGCAACAAATAGTTTTCATCGAAAGTAGGTTCCAGAGCTACATAAATATGGATAAGTTTCTGCCTAAAATTTCATTTTTAATACAAGCTTTTTTTGCTGACTGTATTTGCATCATCATCATCATCTCCAGCCTATATTCGTCCCACTAGCACAGGCCTCTCAGAACGAGAGGGCTGGGAGTTCCCACGCAGCCCGATGCGGATTGGGAACTTCACAGACACCATTGAATTGCTGCGCAGATGTGTGCAGGTATCCTCCCGATGCCGCCGTCCTAATATGCGTACCAAATTTTAAGTCGATTGGACGACGCGTTGAAGAGTTCTCTCCTGCGGAGACGATCCCGAGTCACCAGAACTCCACTGCCAAATTATGTATTGTCATCCGACTTAAGTATGCAAAATTGCAGCTCGATCCGTTGAAGATATCTGCTACAAAGTTGAGTCGCAACATTCCACCCGGACAAACATACTTACATACTCGTACATACATACTTGATAATAGCTTGTAAAAATTGATTGATCGCTGCTATTTGTGGAATGATACTTAACTCTAACTACGCCAACTCCACACTATGTTGTAATGTGTTATCGATTATGAAGGCCAAGATAATTACATCAGTAAGCAATAAGTAGTACCTACCTATTATGTTCGCGGGTCTTGTGTCAACAAACAACCGATGCACATTCGAAGAAACTCGAGCATCGACTGCAATGTGCATAACTAGTATGTAGGAGATTGTGACTGAGTTCATATTCATTTTGTAAGAATTTAACTACCTCGGTCTAGGGATTCTAGGGTTAACAGACGGAAGATAGAAAAGTCACGAGAAAAAGCCTGATTTGAAGATTCCTGCAAGAATTTCGTAGACGTACTCGTAGTTCACACTCATTATGTGTTTTTTATCTTGATTGTAAGTAAAAAGACAAAAATGGAAAATGCACCTTATGCATTCCCGCGCTCGGGGCAGCAACAGCGGTATGACGGGCTCTCCAGCTCACTGCTGGCTTCCCTAACGGAAGGAGGGGAGAGGCCTACCGTCTAAAAACCGACACGTTCCCTCTTGGACATTGACTGTGAGCGTTACGGGAGCACTAGGTGTCACCGCGACGCCCACTGGCCGCCCCGAGATGGGAGAGATGGCAAAGGCACCGTTGAGTGCGGCCTCGGGATTTTCCATCCTCCCATGCCGGTGACCGTTTGATCTAGGTACATAATAATCCCTCTAATGATAGTCCTAACCATATGCGTCATTTCTGCTCCAAAAAACACTGACCTCATATCCATCCCACGTTACAGTTCTTAAACCAAACTCTCTCTTCCAGCATCAGTAAACCATGTTAGGCGGAAGCGTTCTCTGGTTCCGCCACGGGCTGAGGCTGCACGACAACCCAGCACTTCACTCTGCGTTGAAAGACCGCTCGCGACCTTTCTTCCCTCTCTTCATCTTCGATGGAGAAACTGCTGGTGAGCCACTGCTATGTAGTCTCTCACTAGGGTTGTCAAGCCGACATGACGGTTACCTCCGCGCTCATGGACCTCTCGCGGCCTTTCCTCCCCGTCTATCTTCGATGGAGGATGTGGTGGTGAGTCACGACTATATATTTTTTTAGCTGACCCGGCGCCTATACCCTTGAATACCGCTCATGCCGCTTCTTACCCGTCTTCTCTTCGTAGGAGAAACTGCTGGAGGGCCACCATTCTGATCTAGCTTTCAACTGTGTTTTCCTCTCTTAAATTGTAGTCTGTCATCAGGTACGAAGGTGGTGGGCTACAACCGGATGCGTTACCTGCTGGAGGCGCTAGATGATTTGGACAACCAGTTTCGGAAGCATGGCGGCCGGCTGTTTATGGTGAAGGGTCAACCGACTGCCGTCATTCGCCGCCTCTGGGAGGAGTTTGGTGAGTTATTTGATGGAGGTATTTTTCATTAAAACTAGTTGGCTGCATGGATGAGGTAGCGGTGTTCATTTGTGTATAGATCGGTCAGTAGGAGAGTAGAAGAAGCACGTATTGCTGTTTGGAAGGTATTATGTAGCTAGCTGTCGCGACTCAAAGCGTAACAAATAGACAGATAGACAAACAGTTACATTCATATTTATAATATTAGTAAGGATATTTAAGGATTAAAGATCACTAATACGTGAGTTTATCAAAGTACATAACGGTTAGGTATAGCTTACTAGAGAATGTAGTAAAACTAAACTGTATCTATATTTCAATATTAAAATGTTGCCGTGTTCAAGCGTTTTACGTCGAATACATGTGTTGTATCTTTGGACAGGTATTCGCAACCTCTGCTTCGAGCAAGACTGCGAGCCGGTGTGGCGTGCGCGGGACGAGAGCGTGAAGACGGCGTGCCGCGAGATAGGCGTGACGTGCCACGAGCACGTGTCGCACACGCTGTGGGAGCCCGACACGGTCATACGGGCCAACGGGGGCATCCCGCCGCTCACCCATCAGATGTTCTTGGTAAGAGACGAGAGCGTGAAGACGGCGTGCCGCGAGATAGGCGTGACGTGCCACGAGCACGTGTCGCACACGCTGTGGGAGCCCGACACGGTCATACGGGCCAACGGGGGCATCCCGCCGCTCACCCATCAGATGTTCTTGGTAAGAGACGAGAGCGTGAAGACGGCGTGCCGTGAGATAGGCGTGACGTGCCACGAGCACGTGTCGCACACGCTGTGGGAGCCCGACACGGTCATACGGGCCAACGGGGGCATCCCGCCGCTCACCCATCAGATGTTCTTGGTAAGAGACGAGAGCGTGAAGACGGCGTGCCGCGAGATAGGCGTGACGTGCCACGAGCACGTGTCGCACACGCTGTGGGAGCCCGACACGGTCATACGGGCCAACGGGGGCATCCCGCCACTCACCCATCAGATGTTCTTGGTAAGAGACGAGAGCGTGAAGACGGCGTGCCGCGAGATAGGCGTGACGCTGCACAGAGCCCTATGCCGCTGCCCGCCACGCCGCACGCTCCGCCGAACGCTCCGCTTCAAAATCAAAATCAAATTGTATTTTTACAAATTGGCCGCCAAGGGCTCTTTTACGTGTCTCTTTTGAAACTACCAGCGCATTCGGAAAGACTATCATGGACAAGAAGAATGCGCCGCAAGAAACTTGGCAGAAAGTAATTTTTTTAAATAAAATACAGTAAGAATACTTAAATTCTACTTAAATTAAATACAATTCCCCGAGCCTTAAATTATATTAGGCTATAGTAGAGATGTATAAAGTCAAACTAGTCAAAGTAAAACAAAGTAGTTATGGAAAAAAAGAACGAGAAAAAAAAACCGCCTCCACCGTCAAACAAATTAATTGGAGATGTCTCCAATGTCGAAGAGAAAAAAAACAAAATTATGAAATATACTTCGAGCGTCCACTCGGGCCTTACCTTATGTAGGCACTGTTACCCTGTTTCCCAACGCCATCTTGTTTTAGCACACGGTGGCGACGATCGGGGACCCGCCGCGTCCCGTGCCTAATGTCGATCTCACCGGAGTAGAGTTCGGTTGGCTGCCTGATAGTTTCTATAAGGAGTTCACCGTTTATGACAAGGTAAGTTTCAAGGCTATGTGGGGACGTTCCCGGACCAAATAGGAGACATTCTGAAAAAAGGTCAGGTCAGGAGTACCTGAAACCGGCCAGCATGTAAAGAGATTGATGAATGTGGATGAAGCGAAAGAGGTATGTCAGGATCGTAGCACGTGGAACAAAGTAGTGTCTGTCTACCCCTATGAGAATGCAATTTGCGCATAACACGGCACGCGTGTCTCGTTTAAATGCCACTTCTACTTTTTCTTTTTTCTATGGGTGCTGTTTATAACATGTCATCAAAAAAGAGGTTTGTAGCGCGGGCTTAACTACACACGTTTCTGAACGCAACCCGCCGACCTTCTCGCTCGCTCGGTATCTCTCGCTCTCTCGCTACCGGCATCCGATCGAGCCGCACGCGCGCCGAACCGCGGTGCTCAATTTTATTGAACTTTTAATCGTATAATAACTATTTCTTGTACCGAACCTTTATGTTACTACTTTACTGGATAATAAACACATCTCATCCTACACTGGCGCCCAACTCCTCCATTAAATACAGTTGAGTTTCAAAAGTCTGCTTTTGTTCGTGACTTACAGGCGCCTAAGCCAGAAGATTTCGGCTTGTTTCGCGAGAATGAAGAGGACATCCGGATGATCCGATGGGTGGGCGGGGAGACGAGCGCTCTGAACCAGATGAAGCAACGCCTCGCCGTCGAGCGAGAGACCTTCTGCAGGTGAACGCTATAAAAAATCTTACATACATAAAATAAATCACGTCTTTATACTACGTGGTTCACAGAGCCTAGGGTAACGAAACCATAGGTAGTATAGGTGGAAAGGGGAATCAAAGTAGTGATGAGTTGCTATCCGCATCGCCTGTATCATGATTCCTATGATTCTCGCCCATTCCTTCGATGGGCTTTTACTATGTGCGCGGGAAGAGAGCAACTGGTACATTCTATGCTTTTATTTATTTATATAAAAAACAGCAGATATCGTTTCATTTGTGGGGAAAAGCCACAATAGAGAGATTTCTCGCCAGGCAGATTTGATGCTCCGGACCGACATCCGAAGGAGTCGTAAGTTGTATTTAAGCATTCGCGTTAAGAAATTTCTATACTGCGAAGCAGAACAGATGACGTCACCAGCTCTAGATTCCCGTGCGCCGTAGTAGTTACGTAGTCGATGACTAGGTGGCGCTAGGGTCGCCACAACTTCATGGAATTGTTTGTGATTATTTCACTGTTTTTATGATCAATATAGAGGGTCGTTCCTGCCTTCGCACGGGAACCCGGATTTGCTTGGCCCGCCCATTTCTTTGAGCCCGGCGCTGCGGTTCGGATGTCTCTCTGTGAGAGGGTACGTATAGCACGTTAACTTAGAAACATCAATTAATACTTAATCTTTAATTTTAAGTCCAGAACTGTTGAGAGCTGTTTGATTGTTTGTTTGAAACATTTTCGTTACTTTTTTCTTCATTTTTTACTCTAGTAGATCAGTTCCCCAAACTTGTTTGTTCCGCGTAGCAAAATTCCCAGTCGCATAACTAATGTATTTCACCATTTGCGTGGGTGGACAGACGTTGCCTTCTCGAATTGATTTTTATTCCAATCGTTTTTTTTTTACAATAAGTAATCAGAACTAATCGGTAGGTAGCGGATTCGAGTCGACACAAAGGCAGTGTCGACGGAGATCCGCTCACGCGGAGCTCCTATTTCTGCACGTTTTTGGCCCTTCGGGTCAATGAAAACTTAACAAAACCTAAACCTACCTATGTTTCTGGATCCAGAAACTGGCGACTTATTGTAAAAAAAAACGATCTGAATAAAAATCTATTAGAGAAGGCAACGTCTGTCAACCCACGCGGATGGTGAAATACCTACGTCCACGAAAACAAACGCTGGTGGGGAAAACGCGGAACAAACAGGTTTGGGGACTATGTAATGGAAGTTTGAAACTACTGAATTGTATTTAAAAATTCTTAAACTAACAGAGGCTGGTATCACTGATTTGCATAGACCTACAGACAAAGCTGTGGCTGTCGGCTATTACAACATCACTTCAGCGGTAAATGCACAAAAACAACTCAAAAGCAGAAAATGGCGATGCGTAAATGTCTCCGTCAAGACTATTTACAATTCACACTAGACATTTAGAAACAAACAAAGGCACTTAACTACGAATCATGAAAATTCTATCATGCAAAATGCCAGACAGAAAATACATAAAACATTACAAAACAACTTTCAACTTCGGCTCCAGTAATGCATAATGGATAACGAAATATAATTTGTTTTGCGACACATCGATACGAAAGTGTCATTATGCGTATGTACGATTATTATGTATCAAACGGGGACTCGGTGCTCGGTCGCACAGGGCTGTGCGAGTAAATAATTAACCAATAGGGTTCCTGCATTCTCCCAGCCTCGCTCAGCGCAGCTTTGCTATTGGTGGAATCTTTTCTCGCGTGCTACTTAGTTACCTCGCTAACACAGCTACGTCAGATATGTAGTAGACCAAAACTTGTAGCTTGAACTTAAAAACATTATAAATGAATAAAATAGTTCACTTACATACAGTAGAATTCATATACAACGACTTCGCTTGTAACAACTAACTAACTAACTAATAAATAATAAAATAGCGACCATTAATTATGATAATACGTCCGGTTAAAACGACGCGCAATGTTTGTTTACACAACCTACCCTACGCACCAATACCCCGCCCCACCCCGCACGCTTCACTTCTCCTTATTGGCGCGTGAATCACAGTTAGTGTCTGTCACTTGTTATGATAAGTTCTTAAAGCTCGACAAAATGAGTTCTGTGAAGCGAAAGTGTTTTACAATTGAAGAAAAAAGTGCAATATTACACCGATTAGAAGCCGGTGAATCAAATGCAACCCTCGCAAAGGAGTTTGGCGTATGTCATTCTACAATATCAACAATAAAGAAGAATAAGGCTAAGTTCAGATGACCGCGCGGCGACGCGCGGTTGGCTCGGCGCGCGGTTCAAGATTGTAACAAATCTATGTTGCTGTGTACATGAGCGCGCGGTGCCGCGCGGGCCCGCGCGCGCCGCCGTGCACCGCGCGCAAGTTCTTGTCCCGCGCGGCAACAGATTTGTTACAATCTTGAACCGCGCGCCGAGCCAACCGCGCCGAGCCGCGCGGTCATCTGAACTTAGCCTAAATGCGAACTTCTGATTGGGTTTAAGCATGTCGGGTATACCTTACTACAAATACGTGGAATCACCCGTGTAATTTATTTGAAAGTGATAGATAAGTTAATTAGTTCAAGAAAAGTATCTACAAGGAACAAGAATAAAATCCATATCCATCCATACTATCCATACTAATTTTATAAATGTGAAAGTAACTCTGTCTGTCTGTAACGCTTTCACGCCCAAACTACTAAACCGATTTTAATGAAATTTGGAATAGAGATAGTTTTATTTCCGAAAACGGACATAGCATAGTTTTTATCCCGGAAAATCGCATAGTTCCCGCGGTAGAATCGCATAGGGATAAGCGAAATCTGCGCAGACGGAGTCGCGGGTAACAGCTAGCTAACAATCATCATCATCATCATCACCAGCCTGTATACGTCCCACTACTGGGCACAAGAACTGCTATTGGGACTGCTGGTTAACAATAAAAACTTAAAATTAAAAACATCGCTAAGTCGCGTCAAAGGAGCAATCTGTTATTCATAAGCCGTTCTTAATTAAAAGCCATTCATTTTACAGCAAGTTGATATTTTCAGTTTCTACTGGTCCATCCAAGACCTGTTCCGGCACGTGCATCAGGGCCGTCTGCCTCCCTCTCACTTTATAACAGGTGAGATACCCTTGTTCTATATACCATAGTTCTTCTCTTTCAGTATTCGTGGCTGTTGGCGCGATTGCTTTAGTCTAAGACATAGACAAGCACCATAGATACTAGAGCAGTGATAGTCAACCTTTTTTTCAAGGGCCACAAGCATGTTCCAGCCAGTCATGGTGTCGCGGGTTAGGAGAAAGTAAAAAATGGAATTAATAACAATCGATGTTTATACACTTTAGTAGTAGAGCCCAGTCGGAGCCACAATGCCCCGAGGAAGACTGAGTGATATTCTGTTGTAATGTTATATTTTTTTTCTTGTTGTTATCTAATATAGCCAGTAGTTTTTGAGTGTATTTTTAGGGAACAAAATGCAAATGTTTAATTATTTTCTTTAATATATTTGTGACTCCAAATGGGCCACAGGTACTGCATTAGAGCGTGAAAAGTTATAAAAAATGATTTTAACTGCTTTTTTATGTTATTTGTGAGCAGGGCAGCTGATTTGGCGCGAATATTTCTACACGATGAGCGTCAACAACCCTGAGTACGGTCAGATGAACGGCAACCCCATTTGTCTCGACATACCCTGGAAGGAACCCGAGGGGGATGAATTGAAGAGGTTACCAATCACAAACTTTTATACATACATACATAGATCACGTCTTTATCCCTTATTGGATGGACAGAGCCTAAGGTAACAAAACCTTAAGGCCACGTTTAGATAGCCAAGCGTCTAGATGGAAAGGGGAACCAAAGCGCATCGCCTTTAACTATAACATGATTCCTAAGATTTTGGCCCGTTCTCACAATGGGCTTTTACCATCTGCGCGAAAGAGAAACCATTTTTTTAAATGTTTTTTCTTTGCTTCCAGACCAGCATGGAAGTGAACTTTTATTGGATTTGGATTTATAAATATACCCAAAAAAAAAACATTTAATAATAACTTGCATGTCACAAATATAAGTTTTTCTGTTGAGATGGTCAACATTTTAAAATAATAACAAAATAATAAAAATACAATGTCAAAATTACCTATGTCAATTTTATAGTTCTACTAGCGACCCGCCCCGGCTTCGCACGGTATATTATGCATGTATTATACATATAAACCTTCCTCTTGAATCACTCTATCTATTAAAAAAAACCGCATCAAAATCCGTTGTGTGGTTTTGAAGATATAAGCGTACATACGGACGTGGGGACAGAGAAAGTGACTTTATTTTATACTATGTAGTGATTATGCATGTATTATTATACATATAAACCTTCCTCTTGAATCACTCTATCTATTAAAAAAACCGCATCAAAATCCGTTGTGTGGTTTTGAAGATATAAGCGTACATACGGACGTGGGGACAGAGAAAGTGACTTTTTTATACTATGTAGTGATAGTGATGATGATAGTGAAAACCATGAATACATTTTCTCTCTATTGTGCCCCCGCGCGGTCAGCTGGATCGAGGGGCGCACCGGCTTCCCGTTTATCGACGCGGCCATGCGCCAGCTGCGCGTGGAGGGCTGGCTGCACCACTCGGTGCGCAACACCGTGGCCTCCTTCCTCACGAGGGGCACGCTCTGGCTGTCCTGGGAGCACGGGCTCAGGCACTTCCTCAAGTACCTGCTGGACGCCGATTGGTCAGTATACACATATATAATACATACATACATACATAAATCACGTCTTTCCCTTACGGGGTAGACAGAGCCTAAGGTAACAAGACCTAAAGGCCACGTATAGCATGGTTGTGGGCGTATAGGTGGAAAGGAGAATCAAATTAGTGATGGGTTGCTAGCCGCATCGCCTATAACATGATTTTCGTCCATTCCTTCGATGGGCTTTTACCATCTACGCGGGAAGAGAAGCAACTGGTACATTCTATGTTTTTTATTTACTCCCAGACCAGCATGGAAGAATATATAAGGTGGTAGATAATTAAGTGCCGATATTTTCAGGGTACGTAATTTATAACTTAAAAATCAATAAAATACATGAACTATTTAAGTATTGTATGGTATAGCACTGGGAACTATTAAAAAACAAGGCAATGAGAACTCGGGGATGATTTCGAGAATTAAATGGGAAAAGTTTTGGAACTTATGGATTACTAGCTTCTGCCCGCGACTTCGTCTGCGTAGAATTACACATAAAAACCTTCCTCTTGAATCACTCTATCTATTAAAAAAAACCCCATCAAAATCCGTTGCGTGTTTTTGAAGATATAAGCATACATAGGGACAGAGACAGCGACTTTATTTTATACTAGGTATGTAGTGATGATAGTGAAGCAGCAATTTACAGAAAGTCAGACTAAAACCAATAATGGATGATGGCGCTTGAGGTGCGAGCGTAGTGTGTATGCGCGGGAGTCAAATGTAACGCGTGGTCTCGCTATTACGGTTCGGACTCGACTAGCGATGGCGGCGCGTGAAGCGTGCTGGCCGCCACAGCGCGGGGCGCGGGAGGTGGGGAGGGGTGCGCCGCCTGCACTACTCTACACCCACACTGGCAAGTAATCTTGCTGGTGTGCGTCCGCGAGAGGCCCGCTCGGGCAAGATACGAGTAGGGATCGAAATACGGTTTGCTATAATGGTAATTTGCCTTTTTTGACACCTCACTGCTTCTCATTGCGCTCCATTGACCATGTTTCCTGTATTCAGTTTTCTTTCAAGTAAAAACGATCGCGCAAAAGTTGCCACAATTGAATAGCCCTTCACACCTCTAATTGGCATTGTTAATTTTTTTTAGTATGCTCCAATTCGAAAACCATTTCGAGGAAAACCATCATTTATCCGATTTATCTTGTCCGATTTCAAAAATACTATATCATTGCAGATATTTTTGTAAAAGTACTTTGAACTTTTGTTTGACCGAACGACCCAGTTTTTAGACAGAATCCAGCATCGAATGTTTGCCACAAAAATGAAATAAAAAAGTTCAGCTATGGCAACTGTCACGTGTCACTGTCAAATCGACCAAACCATAGACAAAGCCGTTTTTTTTATAGCCAGCCGAACGAAGGCAATTGGGATTCTGTCTAAATTCACGAATTATCAAACAGCGAAAAAATATTTATTATTAATTAACAAAGCTACGTAAAAGCATAATATTCAAATTAGTTGCTTGAAATAGTCCATTTTATCAAATAAAGGTGTTAAAAGCATAGCTTAAAAAAATGAACAATGCCAATTGAATAGCCCTTCACACCTCTAATTGGTTTACTCTATGGTCCTAGGTCGGTATGTGCGGGTAATTGGATGTGGGTATCCTCGAGCGCGTTCGAAGCGCTGCTGGACACGAGTGAGTGCGCCTGCCCCGTGCGCCTCGGGCAGAGGCTGGACCCGAGCGGCGAGTACGTGCGCCGCTACGTGCCCGAGCTCATCAACATGCCGGGCCGCTACATGTGAGTCACGCACACACACAAAATGAGAGAGAGGCCCACACACCCACACAACTCTTACCAAACTGTCACTTCACACAAAATAATTTTCATTTTTTATTTGACTCTGAGGAACATTTGACAATCGGATAGCCTAGTGGTGAGAGCGCGACTGTGACTAACGTCCCGGGTTCGACCCCCGGTCGGGGCAAATAACTATTATGTATGTGTGATAAAAACACCAATGTTTACTCTCGAGTCTTACCCCCTTATTCATAAACGCTCTATAGGCTTCTGCTAACTTAGCAATCGTTTGTCCTTATCTGCGAAAGGTAAAGGTCTAAGTGACAGATAAGGACAAACGATTGCTAAGTTAGCAGAGGCCTACAGAGGGGGTTAGTCCTTACTCCGTACAAGCTTAGTTAGGGACTATTTAAAAAAATTGACAATCGTCCCATGATATTTATTTCTTTGTACACGTCGCATAAACTTAGGTTTCTTGCGCTGGTCGGGGAATAGGACGGTGATTGGTTACATTTATTGCAGCTACGAGCCTTGGAAGGCGCCCATCGACGTGCAGGAGCGCGCGCAGTGCGTCATCGGCACCCACTACCCGGAGCCCATCATAGACCACCTAGAGGCAGCGAAGAGGAACCGGGACGCTATGCAGGTGAAGTACACATCAAACACTATAGACCAGTGGTTCTTAACCTTTCAGACATGAGGGACCATTTCACAAAATTTTTGTCTTGCCATGGACCACCTAAGTAACTACAAAAAATCTAACGAATGGCTTCGATGGATGGAATTGCACATTCACGCGTTGTGCCGGGTTGTCACTTATCTAATTATTTATTAGATTTTTTTTTTTTTTTTTTATATATGAATAGGAAGGCAAACGAGCAAGTGGGTCACCTGATGGTAAGTGATCACCACTGCCCATAGACACCCGCAACCCCGGAGGGATTGCAGATGCGTTGCCAACCTAGAGGACTAAGATGAAATGCCTCTTGTGCCCGTAATTTCCCCGGTTGTCTTACTCTCCACACCGGAACACAGCAGTGCAAGCACTGCTACTTAGCGGCAGGATTAGCGAGTAAGATGGTGGTAGCGATTGTGCCCGCGGACCACTTTGGATGCTTCCAGGGACCACCAGTGGTCCGCGGACCACCGGTTAAGAACCACTGCTATAGACCAACTGCTTAAATGTGTCCTCGCGCGATACAGGGGCGCGGGGTAGGACGACAAAGGGGACCGAGAGGGGTGCGGGCGGGTAGTGCGCTTGCCCCCGCATAGAGCTCCCACCCCGCGTCTGCAGCGCAAGGGCGAGGACTCATTTGAGCGGTCTGTTGCTTAGACCAAAGACAGATCATAAAAACCGGCTAAGCACGATTCGTACTCACGCACCGAGGGTTCCGTGAAAATTCGGTAACATACATACATAAACAAATCACGGGGTAGACAGAGCCTAAGGTGGCAAAACCTAGGCCACAAATAGCAAGATTGTGGGCGTACAGATGGCAAAAAATTGAATCAAAATAGTGATGGGTTGCTAGCCGCGTCGCCTCTAACATGATTCCTATGATTTTCGCCCATTCCCTCGATGGGCTTTTACCATCTGCGCGGGAAGAGAAGCAACTGGTACATTCTATGTTTTTTCTTTTCTCCCACAGACCAGCACGGAAGTTATTATAAAAAAGTGTATGCAGTGTGAGGTCATTTTATCTTGGTTAGGTACTGACATAGACAGACCGACATAAAAAATATTCTGTTTTTAGTAATTATTTGTTACTGGCTGACCCGGCGAACTTTGTTCCGCCTTAAATTTGAAAAATTCCAGTGGTTTGGGCGGTGCTATCCCACGGGAACTATGCAATTTTCCGGGATAAAAACTATCCTATGTCCTTTCCCGGGACTCAAACTATCTGTATACCAAATTTCAACTAAATCGGCCCAGCGGTTTAAGCGTGAAAGGTAACAGACAGACAGACAGACAGACAGACAGAGTTACTTTCGCATTTATAATATTAGTAAGGATATAGCAGCAACAGAAATACATCATCTGTGAAAAGTTCCAAACAAACTCTATGAGGGAGTCGCGTTTAATGATCTCATGAAAAGTATGCCCATGGCGTCAAAACCTTTTGCATTACACTTTTGTGTTACAGGAGCTTCGTCATACGCTTCAAAAGGCGCCGCCACACTGCTGCCCGTCGTCCGAGGATGAAATCCGCCAGTTTATGTGGCTCCATGACGACGCCTCTACAATAGCCGACATGGCTTAAGCGACCGCTCACACTCCCACGTAAAATGGCAAAGACGGAGGAACTAAATATTTGCATACAAAATTGTTGCCATGTTCAAGCGTTGTTGTAAATGCGAGTTACGTAGATAGTGGCGCCCTCGTTTAATATCTGCTCTTTTATGTTACGATATGAATTATGTAACGTGCAAATGACATTATTTGACACAAGGACTGGTATAGGGGGGGTAAAGTAGAGGATTCTCAAAAATGTCCGTTAATTCGTCATTGTTAACTACATATCAGAACAGGAAGTTAATTGTTGCCGGTCAGTTAAAAAAAAACATAACTGTAGCGCTAAACTCTCCAGTAATGTTGCATACAAATTCCATTACTGTCTAGTTATTAACTTTTTAAAAATGCAAATCACCATTATAAAAGATAAAGGCACAAGACTTAAAACACCAAATAAAAAAAAAAGCTAGTACGGCAAAGTGTTTCATTTTCATATTAAAATGTCAGGATTGTGTGTGTGATGTTAGTATTCATTTTGATATTAAAATGTCAGGAATCATGTTATAGGCGATGCGGCTAGCAACCCATCACTATTCTGATTCCCCTTTCCACGCCCAGTCATACTAGACGTGGGCGTGGCCTTTAAGTCTTGTTAACTTAGGCTCTGTCTACCCCATAAGGGATAAAGACGTAATTTATGTATGTATGTATTCAATGATTTAGTAAACGCCAGCTTACCTTTTTACTTTTTATCTTGCCATTCCTTGAATGATCTCTTCCAGTTTTTCTTGGAATTATAAATGTTTTATATTTTGTTAATTTTGTGAAGATTCTATTGCCAGTTTTTTACTTGCACTATAATATTTTATTTTTAACAGTGATTTGATTGTAAGGAAAAACTAGTTTTGGTTTGAGCTAGGAAATAAGTAGGTAATAATAATCGTTGTAGCATATCGTTTTCACCTATGGCCTCTCAAAGCCATGGGGCCCAAGGCTATGGGTGCGAACCTGGATTCGCAGTTAGTTTTCGGAATTTAATTACGAAATTATATTTGAGATTTTGGCTGAAGGGAAACATCGGGAGGTAATGCACACATCTGCATAGCAGTTCAATGTGTGTATGAAGTTCTGAATCCGCTGGGCTCGCGTGGGGATTACATCTCAAGAGTTAAGCTTGGGCCCAGCAGTGAGAATGTAAGGGTTATAAACCGACCGCTTAAATGAGTCCTCGGCCGCGTGGCGCAAGGGCGTGGGGTGAGACGATCGCGTGGGCCTCTGTGCGGGGGCAGGCGCACTACCCGCCCGCACTTCTCTCGCCCCCTTTGTCGTCCTACCCCGCGCCCCTGCGCCGTGCGGGCGAGGACTCATTTAAGCGGTCGGTCTATAGTGATGATGATGTAATAGCGGGCTGGTTTTCGAAATTTTACTATTTATTTATGTCGCTTATTATTTTGGTTTGAGCTAGGAAATAAGTAGGTAATAATAATTGTTGTAGCATATCTGTTTCAAACATGTCCTCTTAAATATATTATATAAAATATATAATCTCAAATATAAAACACGCCAAGAGGCCTAGTTAGTAAAAAAGGATGTTTTATAGCCTATGTTGTGCTGGTGTAACCTGCCGACATGTTTTTATTATCTAAAAGATCATAAACACATTAAATGTTTATTAAAATATGAACTCGAATTGAGATCAGTTCATATAAAACGTACCTATATATAAATAGTTGAATAAATATATGCTATGATGAGACTACGACGTAAAATATTACTAATAGTAAACATAGTAGGTACCTATATATTTCATGAACCAAATTAAATACAATATCAGGGTATTGATACAGTTTGTACGACTTTTTATGTACTATAATATTAAATAATACCCAGGATAGGGTTATGCATTTTGTAATAGTATATTGAATATTTGTATACAACATAGGACTTAGTCGAAATAAATGTCGTATATAACTCATAAATGTTTTATTTACAAATAAATGGATCAAAAATGTATAGGAATGCTTTCTTATTAGGGAACATACCCAAACTACGTGACCGATTTAGGGGGGGGAGGGGGGTCTTCAAAGTACCACTCATGGTCACCGGGGGGAGGGGGGGGGGGTTTGGTTTCTTGTCACGTAGTCAATAATTTTTTTTTAAGAACGTAATGAACCGTATGCAATTATAGGTACGCATTCTCAAAGTACGCACTTTTAGGGGCCGTATAAGAAAATACAAACAAAAGCCATTATTTTGTAACTTTACGCAAAAAATATTGATAAAATATACTACGTGAAAACTAGGGGGGGGGGAGGGGGTCTGGGCATATACTACGGTTGGTCACCGAGGGGGGGGGAGGGGGTCAAAAAACACGAAAAAAAGGGTCACGTAGTTTGGGTATGTTCCCTTAACTGTACAATAACAATAATTATAGATAATAATAATCATAGATAGATAGATATCTATAGCTATATATCTATCTATCTATAATAACGGGCTGCCTGCACTGTTCAATTCGCTTCGTATATGACAAAAAAATATTGGAAGCTGATCGTATCTGATCAACAAAGACGACAAAGAAGAACTAATGTCAAAAAGCTATAGATTTTAGCTTAACCACGACATAATTATGACCAGTAGGTTTATTGTCTAACTCGCTCGCAATCGCTATCGTATTCATTTTGACATTTCTTGTATAAATGTGACAGCTAGCTGATTCCGATGCCAATTGTCAGTCACAATGAACACGATGGCGATTGCGAGCGAGTTAGATAATAAGCCTACTGACCTGAGTAGTCATATAAGTCATATAGTCAGAAATTGCGCACAACCTGCTAGCTATAGTACGACCCAGAAATAAGGCACATCAAGATTAACTGGATCATACTATAGTAGCTTAACAACTTGTTTTACAAGTTATACAATTTGAACAATCTTTTTATTTATATCACACATTAATTATAGTACTAGCAGGGGTTACAATTAATTGAAAGGATATTAATATATAAAACAATATATAACTTTTCTTTCATGCTGGTCTGGGAGCAAAGGAAAAACAAAATGTACCAGTTGCTTCTCGTCCCGCGCAGATGGTAAAAGCCCATCGAGGAAATGGCCATTCGAATCATGCTATAGGCGATGCGGCTAGCAACCCATCACTATATTGATTCCCCTTTCCATCTATACGCCCACAATCATGCTAAACGTGGCTTTTAGGTTTTGTTACCTCAGGCTACTACCCCGTAAGGGATATGACGTGATTTGTGTATGTATGTATGTATTCCAAATTTCCACTTAATAAGAGCAAGTACCTACATCTTTCTATTTACAATCGATCTTCCCACTACGTTGTGTGCAGTCACCAATGACCAAGCCACTTTTTAGATAGCAAATCTTACTTTAAATGCCTCGTTCCTTCAATTTATTACTACATACTTCCGTTACTGTTATTATCAGCTAGTAACCTAACTAACTCGTTAAAAACTTTGCTCGTATTTGACTCGGGCAATTCTTTAACAGCTGCAAGACCCTGCCCAGCCAGCTTGCCCACGCGTGGGTCAATGGGCACACTGCCTAAGAATGGGATCTTGGCATATTCAGCTAGGGACTTGCCACCTCCGCTGGAGAATATGTTGGTGCACTCACTGCAGTTCGGGCATTCATAGCTGAAAAATAATTTAGACACGTTTTAGATATCTAAAATGATTCTTTAACTATGATTAGGGTGTTTATGAGTATTGCCCATATAATAACACATTTATAAAAGGGATGCATGATATAATTCCAACATTCAGCAACATAATAATAAGACACCTGATTAATTTTAATTTTATGTATAGTTTTCTTCTTTTTCGATTGATGCGATGTTTTCGCCAATGTCAAGTGGAAAAATATGCTGAGAGCCTTATGTCCCTAATCGGCGATTACAGGATGAGATGATGACGAGTAAGTAACGATTAAGCGTTTAGATTTTGAAGGCAAGCTTTCAACACTTACCCACTCATGTTTTCGATAATACCCATGATAGGTATCCCGGTCTTTTTGCAGAAGGTTATTTCTTTACGCACATCCTCAATAGCCACTTGTTGCGGAGTGGTCACGAGTATGGCCGAGCACTGGGGCACTTGGCGCAAGTTCTCCATTACCGTTATATGCTCATCTGACGTACCTTTAAAAAAAATGTTAAGCTTGTCATCCTGCCTTTGATATAAGAATGAAAAAGAAATAACACTACTTGCTTGTTGAGATCATGGCTAAGTAGAATTTAAACAAAATTAAGATTTAATTATCCATATCTAACTATAATTCTTATCACATTACAATAAAGTTTTTGCAATTCATAGTTAAGTAAATAGATAAAAATATTTGGAACACAATTTGTGTTTTGATAGTTATCAACTTGGAAATTAATCACAAAAAGATAGTAAAGAAAAAGTATGCATTGGACATATTTTCACAAAAAAACAATACTAAATTCAGTAACTTCCAACCAAACTTAAGCATATAGCATACCATACAGTCATTACCTGGAGGTGTATCTATCACCAAGTAATCAAGTTCTTGCCAGTAAACATCTTCCAAAAACTGCTTAATCATTGATGTTTTCTTAGGCCCTCTCCACACTACTGCATCATTCCGTGAACTCAGTAAAAAGCCTATAGACATGACGCCGAGCTTCTGGTCTGCATCTGTATACACGGGGACCCATCCTTGAGGCCCTTGGTGCACGTTTTGGTTCTCTAAGTTGAGTAGATAAGGCACGCTGGGCCCGCATAAATCTACATCCAGTAGACCCACCTGACGCAACATTTTGAAAGAATTATGAAAACCAGATAAATTAAGGAGCCGTAGAACCGTAATAACAGGTCCATTACAGGAATCATATGTGGAAAAAATTAAGTAATACAATATAGAAATAAATGTTAGGAGTTCTCACCTTATAACCTTTCTCTTTCAATGTTAAAGCTAGTTGAGTGCTGACTGTTGATTTTCCAACGCCTCCTTTTCCTGATAAAACTAAAATAACACGTTTAACGTCGTCCAACATCTTGAAACGGTCAATACAAGGAAAAATATAATTTCAGAATGTCAAAAAAGTCAACACAACACCGGAAAGTTACAGAATGATGTTGTTGTTTTTTGGATTCATCCCATTTGGGATAGGCAAAGGTCAAAGACCATACAGCCAAGTCTTCTTTTGTATTTTTCCAATTCCAGATTCATCAAGGCCTAGGCCAATTCTTTAGTGTAAAATTTTTGTCTTATCCGTTAAAACAAGGCTAAATAAGCCAATTCTGGTATATCTCTTATCAAGTCATAAATTTAATCATTATCTGTTTGGTTCATCATCGTTCAATTTCTTATTCCAGTTCTGTCAAATTGTCAATGTCAATAGTTCATTCACATTTTTCACATTATATTGTCACAATCACAATTATTTCTCACTCGACACAGGTTATAATTTAAAACTAATGCTATTAAAATAGTCATAAATTATGTCATACATTGCAGTGTTAATAAGTAAATCTTCAGTATTGCGCGGAATTAACTCAGGGGTAGCGTATTCTGATAGAAGCGAATTTATAAGAGTAATACGTTGCAGATTATGGGCTGGGCAATCGAATATAATATGATCTAAAGTTTGATCGTTTTCAGTATTGCAATCATTGCATCGCGGGGAGGGGACCATATTCATACGATGCAAATGTGCGTTAAATTTCCCATGACCAAAACGTAAACGGCAAATGGTGACATAAAATCTTCTGCTTTTGAAGTAAGAGCTCTTAGTAAACCAGGGCTTGGATATTGTTTTGTTTATAGCGGCATACCATTTACCTTTATTTTCCAATGATGCAGTCCAGTTTTGATTCCATAATCTATTAATTAGTAGAGAAATTCGAACATGTAAATCAGAATATGGTATAGCAACATTAAGCACACTTCCACCGGCAGTATTTACAATAGTTCTAGCTAAATAATCAGCTGCTTCATTACCAGCGACTCCAACATGGGCAGGAGACCACATAAACTGTACCACAACATCATCTTCTTGTAATTGAGACCACATTCTTTTGATATTGTGTAAGATATAGTTTGTATTTACACTAAAACTATTGTTTTCTAATGCTTTTAAGACACTTAAGCTGTCAGAGATAATAAGCCATTTCTTGTTATTCTCCTGTGCATTATGCTCACAAATATGCTGCAGAGCTGCAAAAATAGCCAAAGCTTCAGCTGAATATATGCTTAGGTCTTGGGGTAGCTTTGTTCCCCGTCCAATCTTACTTTGAGAGTGATAAATAGCCATAGATACCGAATTATCTTTCTTAGATCCGTCTGTATAAATACAATTGTAACCAGGATACTTAGCTAACTTTTCATAGACCTCCTCTTTGGTTTTTGTCTTGTATATAGTGTCAATTTTCATGTTTGTAAATTTACTTGTGTAATTTCCATTATAGCATGGCCACTTCTCAGAATCATAAAGAAAATATTTATTTTTGTACTCTAATATATCAGACAGGTCATGTAATGCAAAAGGGATAGTAGAAGAATTACTAACAAAATTGGGAGTATTACTACTCTGAAGTTTTCCAAGTAATGAATTGGATTTCAGAGAAAGAAGTTTTAAAATGAATCTAAACTTTAAATATTTGAAACGCAAAAGCAGTGGTGGGGAGTTGCACTCCACCTGCAGTGAATTAATGGGAGTTGTTTTCATGCAACCTGTTATGATACGTAAGTTGCTATTCTGAATCACATCTAGCTTCTTAACAAGTTTCTCGTTAGAAGCGTAACATAGGAAACCATAATCAAAGTGACTTCTAACTAACGCTTTATATAGAATTAGTAATGTTTTAGGGTCAGCTCCCCAAGAAGTATTAGTGAGAGACCTGAGGACATTAGTAACCCTAGAAGTTCTTTCAATTAGAGTATTAACATACTTGTTCCAAGATAAATTATTGGTAAAGTCAACACCTAAAAATCTTACAGTGGAAGATAATGGTAATTTTACATGGTTGTAAAAAATATTTACACTAAATGGGCGAATCTTATTAAAAACTATTACTTTTGACTTATCAGGATGAATGTCCAAGTTAAGATAAGAAAAATAAGAGTGCAATTGACATAGAGCATAGTTCAAACTATTGACTAAATTAGTTACATCAGTACCAGATGCATATACTACTAAATCATCAGCAAACTGAAGATTCAGTACATTTGAGCCTAAAATGCTATTTAATTTGTGTATATACAGAATGAAAATCAATGGGCTCAGTATTCCTCCCTGACAAACTCCTTTATGTGATAATCTAGGTCCAATCAGAGACTTGTTCATTTTAACGTAGACTTGCCTGGCATGAAGAAAATGGAATATCCAATTAATAAGTCTGTCAGGAATGTTAAGTGAAGCTAGCTCTGAGCACAAAATATGATGATTGACATTATTAAATGCTCCAACTATATCAAAGAATACTCCAATAAGCACGTGTTTTTTCTTGATAGAGTTATGTATATCTAATTGCAAATGTACTAAACTCTCACGAGATGACTTTCCTCTCCTAAACCCAAATTGGTTTGATGGTAAAAGATTATTACTCTCTACATAAAATTCTAATCTATGTTTTAAAAGCTGTTCAAAAACTTTTCCGAAACAGGAAGTAAGAGCTATAGGTCTATAAGAGTCTGCATTATTTTTACTTTTGTTAGGTTTCAAGATAGGGACTAAGCAATCTATTTTCCAGTCTTGAGGTATTGATGAGTTTATCCATAATAAGTTAAATATATTCAAAACTACATGTAAACTATGAGGAGAAAGTTTTTTGATGACTTTGTATGGCAAACCATCCAACCCAAATGCAGTGTCACGACGTGACATAACAGCTGAAACCAATTCTTCATAAGTAAAAGGTCTCTGCAAGTAATCTGAATGAATAGCGTTGTTAACAGACGTTGGCTGATAAGGCTGTTCAACTGTATCTGAAGTATATTTTTCTAAGAATTGTTGGACCCATGACAAATTATTATGCTTAAATGTATCAACATAAGTCTTATTAAATTTTTTCATATAATTCCAGATTCTACTAATGGGAGTTGTTCTATTAAAGGACTCGCATAAAGATTTCCAACTCAACTTGGCCTCAGTTTTCAGCACTAATTGCCTGACTGCCTGCAATCTCTTGAACTCAAGGTAATTTTCCTGAGATATATCGTTCTTAAATTTGATATATGCATTCTTAGCGTTTAAAACTGCTGTATCGCATTTATTGTTCCACCATGGTAAAGGAACCCTTTTTTTGGACACATTAGAAGTTGAACTTATTTGTTGATTATGTTGAGGTAAACACTGCCTTATTGCTTTATTAATAAGATCTATAAGCTGATTATAAGCTTCAAGTGGTTCATTATAATTAAATACAGAGCTTGCAAGGATATTATTTGTCAACTCAGTATATTTATCCCAGTCCACTTTTTTAAAATTATAAAAGGCCATAGCTGGTAACCCATCGTTGCCATACTGTACATCACCATAACTTATCTCTATCTTTACAGGTAAATGATAACTACCTAAAGGATCCTGAAGGACCTCCCACCCACAAGACAAAGCAAGACCTGGAGTTATCATTGCTAAATCCAAGGCATTGGGTTGCCAGGAATGAGAGCCCACAGTAGTCATATGGCCTTCATTTAATAGATATAAATAATTTTCATCGATTGCAGCTGCTATGTCACGTCCTCTACTGTCTATAGAGTTACACCCCCAAATGGAATGTTTGGCGTTAAAATCTCCAGCAATTAAAACTGGCTCAGGAAGACTTCTTATTAATCTATTTAATTTATGTTTCGTAAAATTGACTATATTATTTCCTGGGCAATAAATACTTACAATTGTTAATTCTTTGTTATTCCCATAAAAAATTCTAACAGCTATATTTTGCAATGAATCATCCCAGAATGTATCTATTTTGGTAAACTGTAAACTATTGTGAACTATTATAGCAACACCATTGTGATCATTGCCCGAATCTAGTCTTACTACACTATAACCCTTAATACTAAAAATACTATTAGACTTAAGCCATGTTTCACATATGACAGCAATGTCAATATCGTTCTCCCTCAAAAAGTACTTAAATATATGAAACTTGTTTAAAATACTTTGAGCATTCCACTGTATGATTTTTAGTTTACCCATAAAAGACTAAAGCTATGCTATGTTGTTTTCTTATTTATTATGGTTTCTGTGAGAATATCTTTTATAATTTGTGTACAAACTGGTTTTTCATTTGATTTATTTAGATTTACTATTTTCACAATAGACTCAATTAACAGATTCATTATTAAATCAGAACTTAATAAAGAAATGAGCTGATCTGGTTTATGTGAGTCTATTTTTGGAAAGTTAACATTCTTAAACAAGTCTGAATATTTGAGATTCTTATTTTCCACTTTCAATTTATTTTCCTTTATTTTTTGTTGTTTAATAGGACATGTCGAGGAAACAGAAATATGATTTCCTTGACAATGACAGCATTTGGCATCTTTAGGTTCCGTGGTACATTCGGTAAATTTGTGACTTCCTTGGCAAATCGAACATTTAGTAGCATTTTTGCAAAATTTCGCAATGTGCCCGTACCGGAGACAACGTAGACATTGTAGTACTGGCGGTACATATGGTCTTACTTCGAAACGCCAACTGTTAAGGTTGACACTTTCTGGAAGGACCGATGATGAGAAGGTCAGTTTGACGGTTTTTAGCGGAGTCCGCTGTTCTCCTTGCTTTTTGACAAAACGTTGCACAGAAATTATATTGTTTGTGCTCGATAAATTGTTAAATATTTCCTTGTTGCTTAGTTCTATGGGGACATGCTGAATCACCCCAGCTGTCTCCGTCGAAGATGCAGGTATCGACGCCCTGAGTTTTTGCGCTTCCAGAAAGTTTTTATTTCTCAACGCAGCATTAGCTAACGCCGGCCGTTCAAATATAACGCCGATTTTATATTTGTTCATTCTCTGCAGTTGTTTGATGCCTTTAAAATTACGCTTTAATACATTTGCCAAAGACATCATATTTTTATCACCAATTGCTTGACCAGTCTCTAAGCTCTCTAGAAACACTATGTACTCAAAATTGCCTCCGTTTTCAGGATACAATCTTATGTAATTGGGAACATGGTATGGATGGTACTTATCCTCGTCCTCCTCCTCACCCGCGCTCCCGGTAGAGTCCTCCGAAACAATTTCTGTGTCTTCTGCCCCCTCCAGTACACCTGCCTTTTTCCGCTTTTTCGCCTTCCCCATCTCGCTAAAATTTCAATAAACACCGCAGTAGTAAATAATTTGAATAAGTGCGGCAAAAATTTTCGTCCGTTGCTCTTGAAGTTTCCCGCCTTTTTTTCAGTTATAGAATGATAGATGATAGGTCTATTAAGGCGTTTTACAATTTTATGACAGTTCAATATTAGCAAGCATGGATTTGGTTGACGAAACATTAAACCTATCACTGTCTTTTATGAAGAACGTCTCTGTTTTTACGTTCTGTTGCACGCACAAAACAAAAAGTACTTCGCTTAGACGGTAAACAAAAAAATCGAGTATACAGCTGGTTCTGAACTGTTCAACGAAAATCTGAAAATACAATGTAAGACATTCTGATTTTTCTTCAAGGGAAACAAAACTCCTAGCATTTATGTTTAGCTAAAATGTATTTTTAAGAATCCTGGATTTATTTACCCTTTGCCCGTAAAGCTTCAGCTCGGCCGGCCGGCCCTACTTTTGACAGCGCTTGCGCCTCACGCATCGACTGTGGCGCCGTGGTGGCGAAATCAAAAATTCTTCAGTTTTGTAAAGATTTTTGTAGCGGTGGCTGTGTACAATGCGAACCGGTATTCTTATTAGGAAATGATTTTTTTTTCTCAATACACACAAGATTATTGGACGTTTTATGACATAATTTGTTTGTGATATTGTTTTCTGTGTTCATTTTCTATAGAGTAGATGGTGTTGAGCGCGTGCAAGTGTATTTCTTTTGCGTAGCTTTTGAGTTCATTTTGTGGTTGTGCAAGGATTTTGTTCTCGACTTTGGCTCGCGACGGTCGGCGCTGTGACGTTGTTCTCAGGTAATATAGTATTTAATTAATTGATAATGAATGTTGATGATGATCGTAGAATTCGGCATGGTGTAGTAAGTAAACATGTCTTGTGGTGCGGGCGGCGTAATAAATGCGGGTCTCGTAGTATCGGGCGACTCCCGACCCACCCCTCGTTAAACCCGATGGAGGGCGATCGTAAGATGACTTTATAAACCGAGAAATATTCTTTTGCCCTTCACTATCAAACATGAAATCGTTTGGTTCGTGCGTTATTCTAATTCATAAGTTCGTGTTCTTTTATATTTTTTTCATCGGATCCTGGGAATGAACTCCAACTAAATTTACTTCGCGTTCTATTGTACATTAGCTAAATAATAAATCAAATGTGGTGAGTTTGCCTGTTTCAGGCTGCATTTTACCTAATGACTAAACTAATTGCCTATTTGCCAGGTTTTATGAAGATAGAAGGAAATGAATTCGAATTTAGAAACAAAAAAAGAAGAAGAATATAGACACACAGAAACAAGCCAGTATTTCAAGTTTATGTGGTTAAACAGCTAGTATTTAATAAAGTTATTAAGATTATTTATGAAATGTTTCTTAATGTTTTAGGACCTCTTAGTACTTCACATTTACCTTATTGCTAGAGACTTGGCAGCAATTTAAATTAGGTACAGAAAATAAAGTAAATAGAAAAAAAGATAACAGATAGTAGATTGTCTGGTACTTAGATTGTTATTGTATTGGTCACAAATTATTTACAATAACAAATTAACAGATTAGATTACTTTTTACTAAGAATAAGTTACCCATATCACTTTAAAATAAATATATTGTTCCAAAACTGCCTAAAAGGACAAGCATGTTTTGTTTTAATTAGTAAAGTAAACAAATTCAATAGACACACACCTAAGTAGCCCTCCAGATCAGGGATGTTAAGTTGGGATATGAAGTTTCAGATTTGGATATGGATAATTGATATATGATTCAAAGTGGGAATATCTGGTACTTTTGGTAATAGATAGTCGTTTTAAATCATATGAGAAAACAGAAAATGATATGGCTGGGTGAAATTCTGTCATATTGTGTCTCATGTAGACTCCGCTTTATCAAAAAATATTTAAAACTGTAGTACTTGTCGAATTTTAATTTTATTATGGTTTCATTTCGTTTTCTTTTTGGAAATGTGATAGTTTTGGTTACCCTTATTAAGATCCATAATGCACTTGATCCAGTTTGGTGTATTTTTTCTGTTGTCTATGAGCTCACATTAGGTACTTGAACTATATAATATAGGTACAAAAAAGAAAACAAAGAATGGAGTATTCAATTTCACTGTTACATGTAAACAGACATTTGACTTGCATATTGTTATATTATGGAAGATACTTAAATTTTTTGATGAAAAATAAATAAGTGAATATAATGCAGAGACTGCAAGTGCAATTACTTTTGCAAAATGATGATCCTCTCAATTGTGACTTGGACTTGGCCCATTAACTTCACACACTCCGTGAATACAAAGTGTTGCTACAATGTCTCTTCGTATGCTCCATATGCAAATTTTCTACACTACTTTGTATGTATGACAAGTTTGGCCGACATTTTACAAGTTCAGAATTTATAATTTGGACATTTTGCTTGCAAAACTTGGTGATTCAATGCACATCCTGTTTATACCATAGACTTGATTATGACCATATCATAAAGGAAGTGTATGTTTATACTTAGCTTATTATGTTATCTAGTTTGTATAAATAATATATGTATTAGGTATCTGCTTTGTTCTATGAACTAACTTAGGTATGCCTAACAGTGTCTATGCTAATTAGGTATCTCAATTGTTATGATTAAACTCTTCTATGTACCTACTTATAAGTTACATCATTGACTCATCTTGCATAACATTGCAATTGTTTAAGTTTAATAGAATTATAGAAGTTGTGTCTGCCTTAATTTTGATTAGCAGAGTGATAAGTAAAGACAAGCTGTAATATTCTGTCTGCCTAGTAATAACATCTCTCAAATACCTTTTCAACTCAATCCAATTGTTATGTGTATTGTGTAACTTCATTGATGATTCTGCCCATGTCGAAGTTGGAGAGGACACTCAGTGTTGGTTTAGTAGCTTCGGCTAGCGTAGAGGTATTGTCGCCTTCAAATACCTTGGGAGCTCTAAAATATGCAATCCTATTGCAATGGCGTAAAAGCGTGTTCAGATATTTTTGGGCACCTAACCTGTACCGATGTGTCAGAGGACGAGTGTACATTTACCATACCAATCTAAGCTTAAGAATTATCCCGATCACGAGACGACACGACTATGTTGGTTTTTCCATTATGATCTAACAATAGAGATCACAGATAATCAAGGAGATCTGGACTGAAATTGACAGCCTGCTTAGTTTGCTCACACCTCAGACCTCCGCGGCGGAACCTAATTATACGATCAAGCCCCACAGTTATCGTAAACCCAATTCCGTTTTAATTACAATACAGGGGAAGCTCAAGGCCGCCCGAACAGGGGTGATCTGTTACCCCTGGCCACCCCTGTGACTCACTTGCTTTATGGCCTGACGGGGTTTCGGTATTATTGGAATATTAATTCGCACATTAGTAGCAGAATGGGCAAGTGCCCTGGCCATGTTTTGGTTTCGAATCGACGATGAAGCGCGATGTTTGCATTACCATAGGTTAAAGTTTAACAATGGACTAGGGTTGTAACAAGGCTAAAAGAATTTTTTGAGCGTCAACATCAACCTTATTTCTAATTTTGTGTTTCCATTAAATATTGGCTATAAACTATAAACATGTGTCATCCTTCAACATCATATTCCCGGATCGTGACAAGTTGTATGAGCAGTTTCCTTCGTTTTTTGTTACCAATAGGTACTGTAAATATTATGAGTAGAATACAATTACGTATTCTGGTATTTCTGATAGCTAAATTACAGAATTAGAATTAAAAATCGCTCGCTAAATTACAATAGTTAGACTAGTCAAAGGTCTGTCTCGATTCCCGCCACATATTTAGAAGAATACAAGTGATACAACACAAATACGTATAGGGACCTATGTACCCTGGTAGGTAAATCAAAACAAAATCCAAGTGCACCATTCGAGCGCCACGCACTTTAATCCAACTAAAACAAGTTTATGACGCATAATAAACTGCAGATTAAACGTTTCATAACAACATGCCTACCCGAAGCTCTTTTAAAGCAATTAAGCCGAACGAAAACAGTAGAGCGTTCAAGCTCTTCAGAGGCTCGACGTTGCGTAAAAAGCAAATGCCAGGCGGTTACGAAATCGTATTGCACCGCCGAGTGAATTCTTTGCACTTTTTGTGAGTGCACGGACCGCGTACAGCATTATGAATTGGTTAAATCTAAAACACACAAATGCTGATTGCATGCAACTACGCGAATGGGAAGCTTTGCGCTTTGTGGATGAGTACCGCGGATTTGTATGGAAACAGCGAGCGAGGTATTCCATTTTATGCGGTTTTCCATTTGAAATTAGAGAACTTAGCTCAAGTGTCGCTTCCTAATGTCGTCGTGCGCATTTTTGACAGATTTGTACGAACTGTGACACGAAGATACCTTTTATTTGCATAGACGTTGCCGGCTAAAATGTCTGCAGGATGCAGTCCAATTTGCAGTAAAACAACTGCCGCACGAGACGTTACGGCTCGCTTTAGTCTCGTTTCATAGTTGTTTTTTTAAATATCAGTCTGCCTTGACTATGCAGCATAATATAACCGTTACTCGACAAATGCTGAATATAAATATTCCATATTCGCTCTTATGTTTACATGTAGGTACTAGCTACCGACCCCGTTATATATGTATAAGGAATTTAAAAAATCACAAGTTAAAATAAATAGGTGTCGAAATTACACTGTTACAGTACGTGAGCTCTTAGAATGCCATACGAGTTTCGAGTACCATTGGCCGATTTAAGTATCAAATATAAGAGTGAGTGAGGCACCAAGACAAGCTACCTCTGCAATTTTTTATAGCCTCGCGGATATAACAGGAAATAATTAAATTACCTGTTCATGCAGACATCAATTCAGTTCAATAAACCCTGCAATTATTTTCAATCAACTTTATATCGATGAAAGTTTCAACTTATCTCTGCCATGTCGATGATTAATTATGAAACATCCTATGTTTTATGGTGAGGGTGGTCAAACTTCAACCCTGTGTGGTTCAATGGAAGGTTCAATTCTGGTGCGTCAAAGCTAATTAACTAAAGCTAGTGATGTTATAGAGTATAAATAGGGTTGTCAACTCCTCTATATTTTTAATCTTTACTAATATTATAAAGATGTAAAGTTTGTGAGGTTGTAGGGGGTAATCTCTGAATATATACTGAGCCAATTTTGAAAAAAAAAACGTCACATTATTTCTAAACTACATTATGCTATATTTAATTCTGCGACGACGAAGTCACAGGCAACAGCTAGTTACTTATTATTTAGGGTTGCAGAATGTGCAACGGTGAACAGTTTTCAAAGGTTCAGGCAGAAATTGTCCTCGGAATGGCTAAGGAGTTCGGCGGCGCTCGGAATGCCCGACCATACATACATACATATATACAAATCACGTCCATATCCCTTACGGGGTAGACAGAGCCTGAGGTAACAAGACCTAAGCCACATTTAGCATGATTGTAGGCGTATAGGTGCCCGACCACTCCCTGATATTCCTCGGTCACGACTTCCGCGTACGGTTTCCTCCTTCCAAAAAACAGTACGCTGAGGGTCAACTTCACGAGGTTGTATTGTACCCTAGAGGCAGCATGAGAAAAACAAGTTAAAAATTGTTTCCATGATAGCTTACTACAAATATTGAAAACTCGCAATTAGTTAACAAGATTAATTATGAAATACGAAAAAACGAGTGTTTCTCGAGACGCCCGACAGAAGTGATAACTTAAACTAATCTAAGTTACTAACAGTATATGTCTATCGCACACTAAACACTGAGAAGAGAGAGGGGGAAGGGAAATACGACTAGCGCTGTGGGTTAGAGTGAGAGAGGAAGAGCCTGCCTACTGCTACCGTATGCGTCAGAGAAAGGGAAGCCAGACAGACTGGCGCCGTAACGCGTTACGTTACGAAGCGGTTTACCCTCCCATAAGAAGTTATCATTTCAAAAAATGTTCTTAGACTTGAAATGTTTCTTGTCAGCCCTAGGGCTAGTAATGTTAATTTATGACATCTCCACAGGGATTATCAGGAGGCCTATAAAGTAACTCAGGCGGTAATAACTTGGGCGGTAATCAGTGTTATTGGTATCCAGCTGTGAATTGTTTTGTTTACTTAATGACTCGATTCAGGGTTGTCGAATCTAGACGCGATATTGTGTCGGTTCGCAAAGCAAATAGAGGATACACCATACACCGACGTCGACAGCAAGCCCCTAAAGACTTTATAATATAAAAAGTCCCCAAACTTGTTTGTTATAATCATGTATAAATAATTAAAAAAAAATTGAAGATGAAGCGTAGGAATAAGCTCAACAAAAATGTTGATATTGTTTCGTTTGAAATAGGTCTGCTTAGGAACTTTTGACATTTCTGTTAGATTAAAGACATCCAACGAATAAATCCTCCGAATGCAATCAGTTTAAAGTGATTTTTTTTTCAGTACGCCTGACATTAAAACAAGTTGTTAACCCTAGTTCTATTTCCCAACGCATTCTACTAAAGAATTCCTTTGTTTATCCAAAGCCTACCAAAAACTTCAGCTTTTGTTTTGTTTACAAGTTAAAGATACCTAACAAGGGTTTAATGTATTTTTAACTAATGTTTACTTCCTTAATTAATTTGGCAACGTGGTCCTCCGAACCGGATATTGAATTTGTTTTTTCGGTATCTACATTTACCTTGGCAGCTTTCGTTAACAGATAAACCAACATTTTTATTGAGTTAGTAAACATACCTAAGCTAAATGAGATGAAGAAACATTTACAAATTAACGTATACATACAGCTATTTAAGAGTTAATCGTATTCTCACTGTTTGCTATTACATTACATCGTAACTTGACTCAGTAATTTTCAACTAGTTATATCACTACATAGTATAAAACAAAGTCGCTTTCCGCTGTCTGTCTGTCCCTATGTATGCTTAGATCATTTAAACTACGCAACGGATTTTGATGTGGTTTTTTTTAATAGATAGAGTGATTCAAGAGGAAGTTTTAGATGTATGATACGCAGACGAAGTCACGGGCAGAAGCTAGTCTACAATAAAATAATGTGGTACAATGAAATACAAACCCAAGTCCTGAAAACAAACATTTAATACATTTGCTTTCATATATGTGCCAAGACCGAAAATCGAACCTTGGACGTCAACATTATTCGGGTTCTCTCGCCACTAGTTTAATCCGGTCGTCAAAAAATGGCAGTCAAAAAGTTTCACTGGTTATTATGGTTAAGCCAATCGTTGTCATTAGCGTACGTTTAAGAACCATTAGCGCGCCACGAGCTGCTGCCAGGGTATCATCATTATCAGCCGTAGGACGTCCACTGTTGGACACAGGCCACATCCATCCTGCCAAGGTATAAGGACTTTTTATTTATTTAAAACAAAAGCTAACGTTATGAAAAGTAAATTAAGGTCAAAAACCCTCTGCGGTCACCGGTCAGTGTTCTCTACCGCGATAGCACTCGCGATAATATAACGACTCGTTATTTCACTATACAAAGTCTTATCTTGGTTTTTAAGGTAAAATTGAACCACGTGCCTAAACACAGGGCCCAATTTTGAATACACGAAAAATGAAAAAGTTGCACTCACCTCTCGGGTGCTAACGAGCCACAACTTGTTAAAAAACTTTAGAAAAATACACGTCCTGACTCATTACTCGGTGAGATAAAAAAAGTAAAATACTCCTCGGAATTGTCAAAAATGTTGCCAGTGCGAACGGGAAAAAACATCGTTGGTAATTTAAAAAGGTATCCTGTGTTTATTTCGAAAGGTACGAATAAAACAAGTTATTTTTAAAATACAAATGGGATTGTAATTTAAAACTGTCGGTATTGAATTCCAAGGTACAAGCAAAGCAGTGTCATTTATGTTTATGTTAAAAGTAACGATTCCTTTCTAAAGAACATTCATTAAAATGTCTCAATCACGCCATGAGTTAGGGATGAATACATTTTTATCAAGATCTCGCACGTATTCAAAACGAATAAATGCTTAAGTAAGGAGAGAGAAAATCGGAATTCTTTACTGTGTTTCAATGGCGCCCAATTTGGGAACCTATTTGGGCTATTCTATCTAACAATGGAGAGGACACTATATTTCAATTAGGTAGTGTTCGGTTTTCATTGTTGATAACTTCCCATTCCATTTAATTATTTTACACCACGGAATCGAACCTATACGAATTTTCTTCTGTTTAAACCGCTAATTGAATTACTTTTCGCACGGACGTGAACAACTCAAATACACCCGGGAAAAATAAAACGGACATAAAAAAAAACACTTGGATCAAGTCAAGTTTTAGTGTAAATTTATGTAGGAAATCTATTAAAGTGATCGTGTTTAACGGAGTTTTACTGTATTTCTTTTTTTTAAGTCGAACAATCGTAAAGTGTTTATTTTTATGCAATCCAACCGATACTTGTGTCATATTGCAATATCGATATTTATAGATTTAAGTGTTTACTTTAAATAAACTGATAACTTACTTTTGTAAAACATCTCTGCGATGAACGCAAATATGTTGTAATTTATTTCTTTATATTTTTTGCGAGATACGAAGGCACAAAATCATACAAAAAGTCTTTAGAATCGTTAGCAGCGACACAACATTCGACCTTACAAAATACAGGTTTTAAACGACGTCTAGATATTTTTTTATGGCAGCATATCTTAGCCTGTCACGTTGTGCCGTATCAACGGCATAATAGTGTTGCGCTTGGTTGGCAACTATAACTGGAACCGTTTATTCGATGACATTATACTGAGTTAGGTGTCACGAGGTTGCTTGCGTAATTTGAGGTTGACATTGACCAATGTCGAGACACCTGACTCCGTATAATGTCTACAAGCGGACGGGCCTTGTTATAGTTGACGTCTGGAGCAGCGCTGAATACATAGCAGAAGTTTGTTTAAAGAATAATACCTCTGGTCTCTCTCTTGAAACACTACAAGCACCAAACCATCCACACGTAATGGTTTAATCATGGCTAATACTTTGGTTTCACCAAAACTCAATTCTACACTTAATGCATACAAATTGTATATGTAATTTTGTTATGTAAAACACGAACACCTAATTACAATGACTAGAGCATTTTCCCATTCAGTAGTTCGAATTCGGAGGGTAAGTTGATTGCATTCCCATTCCCTAGTGCCCACGAGTTAGCCTTCCCAATATGGTGTTGATTACATTATAGGAATGGGATGCACTATGCACTCGGTCTGGCAACATTTTTGTATCAGTTAATTTAAATTTACGCTGCAACGGATAAAATAAATTAGGTACTTGCACGCAATTTTCGTACGAAAATGTGTTTTGTGCCGAATTGCCGATCGTCAGAGGAGCCTTTATAATAAACATCAGGGGCATATACTGAAATATTGAGAAATACAATGCCTATATTCTATATTAAAGATCACAGAAATAAAATGGCAGGGTTGGTAGTTGATGGTCGTACCTGTCGTATAAAAGCCATCTCTACTAAGACAACTAATTTAATTAGAAATAAGTTAAGTTGTATCCATAGCTAAAATCAACTTGCACTCCGGATGAACTTTGTTCGCCCACACAAATGCCGGAGTTTATTAATTCAATATCGCTTATAGGTAGGTATTTATTAATTTAGTTAAATCCTGGGATTAACTAAGTTTATGATACAAACCACGCCTGCCGTTAAAACTAATCCGGCTTTGTCGAAAAGCTTAAACAAAAAAAAACTCGTTTCACAGATTATTACATTTCCTGCTGGATTTTTTTTTATTATGGCTCAAGCCTAAGCTCCATTTGTTGTCTAAATTTAATACAATACTTTTATTAGATAAGCAGTTTAATTTGGTTCTGAAACGTTTTGGACACATCACATCACAGAATCGACAGCTACGCAAGATAAATGTTTCACAGGCCACAAGCCACGACAAGGACTGGCAACACTACTACGCTTGAAGAGGGTAGGCGGTGTTGTATATGTGGCTAGATATGATTTATTTACTTCTTTCTCTTTGAGTGCTTTCCGGAGCCTTCTTCAGCCACTAAGATGTGTGCGAGATTAGAATTTATATAAAAACTGCGTAAACATAGCGCTAAAACTTCCTATTAAGAAAGAAGAAGAATCTTTTGATTGAGAATAAAAAATCATAAGTTCAAAAGAAAACCGACTTTACCTTTAGCATGGAATTTCTTTGAAAACTCCCTGTTTTTAGAAGTCGTTTCGCAGTGCTTGGGCAAGCTCTATTGCACGGTTTAGGGTGAAAGCAACTACAGAAAAGTTCTCATTTACTACAGTATCCATCGTAATTCCTTTATTGCCGAGGAAATATTTAGATCTCCAACACGTGCTGTAATAATGAACGACACGGTTACGTCGAACTGCACTTCGTAATTGCATTCTTTCCATTTCCTAGCTAAGTCACGAGCGGATCTGTGCTGTACAATAAAGGGCATGCAAGACCGATGGTGTCACTAATCCGTGACCTCAAAACCGTAAAGGTTAACGCTACGTTACGTAAGTTTACTCTTGCTTGTACAGTTGGGGAATTGTAGCAGAAGCGAGATACTGGAGAGTACAAAGCTACGCATCGATACACTGATGTTTATTTGGCATGATGTTTGCTTAGGTTTTCTGTGAGGAGTTTCGATGTTTCAGGTATGTAATCATTTTAAGCATTTAAAATAATTAAGCGGCTTGTTGGATGTGGATTTAATCAAACACGTACTTGCCTATAAAACCATGTAATTATTAATGGAACTAACTATTTATAAAGACAATCTCCCAAGGATTGCGCCTTGACTGGCCAGTCGCTTTTAAACATAGTTACTAGTTTTAAATGTCCTAAACTCCTTTCTAACTGGCCAGTATCGGAACTCGTAAGTTAGCCATCATCATACATTATACTAGTCAAACGTAATAAATTTTCTATCGTCATGTTGGCATTATACGGAATGAAATAAGGACTCTCAGAGTTATAAATCGGTAATCGCCCCCCGACGTGAAAGATGCCTTTGCCCTCTTTATAGTCGAGTGAAATCGAACATTATTCATGACTATTGGTTCTATTTATATGCCGATGCTAAACAAGGATACCAAGTTCCAATGACTTTATTATTGGATCTTATTTTACTCCTCTGATTTTCGCATCCCTCCGGAAATTAGTTCAGAATGAAAATAAAAATATTAGATTTATCTCGGGCGGCTGTTGGCTTGTCTAATTGAATGATTATGAAACAGAAAACGATACAATAAAAAAAGATTTTTGTTATCTATTTGAAAATGTTTTTTTTTTCGATTTCGATCGAAGTGAAAAATGATATGAAAATGACTGCATTTTATAGGCCGTATTGTACCCATTATTTAGTAATCAAGTTTAGTGCTAACTTGTCAACAATAAACAAAACAAAATTCAAAAGAGCTCTCTAATTACTGCCCTTCTGCCTGATAATAAGGACAATCGGCATTGATTCAGTGGATTTTCAAAGTACAGAGTAACAGTAGAGATAATTCTATTTAGCGAGAAATCTACAATATTTGCAGTTTCGCGAAGCGTAATCTTATCTGTGCCGACATGCGCGTTGGCGGGCGTCCGGGGATGTCGATAGCACTCGCTGCTTGCTGTACTCTGGTCATTAATACTGGCAGCGTTTGGAACCTCATTTTTAATTTTAATTACACACTGAATATCTTTGCTGGTTTCATTCTCACCTGATTTTCTTAGTAAGAATTAATAGTACACAGGTTTGTTATGTTTATGTCGTCTAACGCGTCTGATTTAATAATAAAAACTGGTTTTGTTACTATTTTTTTCTCATAAGTTTTTAAATTTTCTAATACTGCTTTAGACGTGTGATGTTGGCTGTCAACAGTTGATTTTATTCGTAAATGTCTTAATTGTCCAACTCATCAAGTGACATATTTAATTGAATCACTCATTACTTTGCGTATCTCTATATTTTTGAACTGAAACTTACCTATTATCTTGCTACTCCGCTGCCACACGTGCAGCTACATTTATGGAGATGTTATTGTCATCTTTGATAAAAAGTATTAAAGTGCACGCATCAATTTTGCGTCTGCGGAAAGTTGTCTGCTAAACTAATTATCGATCAAATTCAGATCACAATTCACAATTTGATATCGGAACGGAGCAGTAACAGTAATTAATATAATCCTGTATCGTATCCCGCACGTCGTTTCAAACTCAGTTACTGACGAAAATCTGATTTTGTCGTTCACTTATTAGGTAATCAACTTCGTTAAATCCCCGATTCCCCTGAAGCCTGTCTGCAGATCATCGATCGGTGCACCAGTTGATACTTTTATCTTGCTCTACTATATAGCAAACGCTACGCTCTTGTTTATGTAGTAGGATAGGTTGCAGAAAGACAACGAGCGACGAGCCGAGACTGCCAAGGGAAGCCTCAGTTACGGAGAGCGCATCAAATGCGTTAAGACGACGAATCTTTACATCTCATTCTTTACCTATAACTTCATCCCTCTCGGACAGTAAAGCAAGCGGACCATAATACAGAACCCATACTAATCCCAATCTTCGCTGCTATCTAATGCAAACAGTATCGTATCGTATTCAATGCATAATCCTTCACATCTGCGCATCGCCGTCACTAAAGTACACAACCCGACTTAGACGTGACGCGTGCACGTGCAGATTGCTTTACACAACATAAACAGTCGGAATCGTGGTTTATAATTCAATCAACGAATTCAATCTTGGTGTGCACTGAAATAATATAAGTACTTCCTTAAACCAAAGGTGTACATATTTGGCCGCTTCAGCGGATATGCCGCGCGATTCAATGCACCCTGCGTCCGGCTGTGAGCTTTAGACGGTTTGTCTATGGTTTGTTTGTCTATAGCTTCCTGTTGGCCATCGACATTCCTTCTATAATAAAATTTGGATTCCGAATTTGTTTCGGTTACTAACCGAATCGGATGTCTTTTGTTTTTAAACGTGCTTATTATTTTTGACGGCGTCTTCAAGCGGTTCTAAATTCGTGGCTGGATAGTTATTCGGTAGTTATTTGAGTTTATTGGGATAACGTGAAATGTATTTTTACTAACATTATCGAGTGCTGGCTTTCATGGCAACATTATGTGGTGTGTGTAGTTTTTGTTGCCAAGCTCTCTCTTTTGCCGCGTAAACCAGGCTATAGGACCTTGCCCTTCAGCCTACTCGCAAGTGTATAATGCTATGTTAAAGCTAATTCAAACGATTACTAAAAGTGTTCTTAGGGCTTTAAACGTTTCAATCAACGCCTAACGAGATCACCGGCCGCAATTACGTACTGCCGAATATCTTGATTGACGCCTGAATATTTAAAGCTTTGTTCGCATCTCGGAAATGGAATATTATAAAGGGTTAGTTGAATCGAAAGGGCAAAAGGTGAAGCGCGGGATTAATTCAGTTTTTTACGACCTGCTCTCGCTCAAGGACTTGATATTGTACCTTGGCGGAATATTTAATCAGCTTTGGCGTAGTTCTTGATCTAATGGTAAACGTTTTACGGCTTAATCGGTTCGTTGTAGATTGAGATCTTGAAGTCGCGTTTTTAATTGTTTTTGTTGAGATAGTAGGTTCGAATAGAGTCTATTCAATACACGAATATCTTTAGGGTCTAATCAGAGCGTACCTGTTCAAATGGTGGGTGTGGTTGAACATACCTAATCTGAATGAGAGAAATAAATTTCTTAAAACAACAATTTGCTTTGCACGCCACAAATCTGTACCAAAAGAAGCCGTTATTTATGACGCGTTCGAATCAGTAATTATTCTTTTAAATGTATACGGAACCCACAGCGAGTAGGTACAGCTCGCGCTTGGCCCGTTTTTTTTCTAGTCCTAAATGAGTCTATCAAGTCGGTCAAAGAGTCCAATGGGCTACTTAGCATTCACTGCCTTAGTTGCATTTGTACTTTCTCCCTGAGCTTCGTCGCATATTGCAGTAATGCAATCGCATACGTTCGTTTGCAGCTTCTAGAAAAGTCTCGAGGCATAAAATGGGTCAAATAGCATGCATCTGCATGCAAATTTATTCTGAGCCTATCATGAAATCCGTTGACATGCGAACGAAACAAACCTTGAACCTCTCTCTTACACAACACTCGGACCACCTACTTCCAGAACAAGGAGCAAACAAACGAGTAAACTTGCTTCCATTATCATCAGAAATGTCAAAAATTCTGCACTTATACAAAAACTTGGCGCTTTCAATATAATTATGTGCTAAGTAAATTTTACTGTAGGGAAGTACTGTAAAAAAATAGTAAATGTGTAATAGATCTTCTGCTTCTTAGTTGTGGCGTATCAAGTCGTTATAGCGACCCTACCTACCTACTAATGTCAAAGTAACAAAAATATAATTAAAAAATCTTTTGACAAAATGTATAACCTACGGTAATGGTCAAAGACCCCCTCCCCCCTGTCGGGCTCTTAGCCAACGGTCAATGATAACCCTAAGAAACTGCCAGGAAATCATTAGCCGATGCCCAGGGTGCACCGGACCAAGCACTGCTCTTCCCCCGGACGGATCCAAAAACGAACCGCAGCTCTTGATCATACGTGGAGGTAACCCGAATCGTACTCCGTGTAAGAGATGAGAGAGAATGAAGTCATGTCTTTAAAGTTCGATTGCTAAACGTCATCCAGTTTCAAAGTTGGATGAATAACATGTGACGCATCTTTATTAAACCGACCTTCGGCCGTCAATCGATGAGGTCACTCACTGATTTGTCTCTTCAATGTAGTCGCTTCACCCTGAAACACTTATTTAAAATCTATGTTTTAAATGTTCCTTGCTTATTTTGATGAGAACGGATGATGTGTATTTTGAAGTGCCGTAACATAAGATTATAAAAAACTGTAGGTACGGATGAATGCTATTACTTATTAGCTTACTAGAAGGCTCCAATCATTCTAGTAATATAAATATGTAGTCTCTAACTATCCGGTGGATGCTATCAACCAGCACGCTTTAAAGTTCTAATTAAAAATAGAAGAGAGGACGTTAACGTGTTTATGGCCTTCTCTATGACGTTGGCTATGACGTTCGAACTTCGTAGACAATAGGAATGTTCCAAAGCGACCATTATTTATTTTTTACGCAAGGCGTTGCAGTTTCTTTACTGCCAGTAAGATCGAATAATTACTAAATCCGTTACAATTATCTCCTATCCGTTGAAATGGTACTGGCTGATGAAAAATGTTAAACCATTAGCAACCATTCAACCATGAAAAAAGCAAAGCGTATTCAATCGACAGACTAATCTATCCAATCCCACTTCTTATAACGCTATAACAGATGAAATTAACTAGAAAGATTTATTAATAGCGGTCTAAAAGCACTGGCAGCCACTTGAAAAAGATTCGCTTCATCGAATTCATTAAATTAATTGATCCGTGTCATCCTCAGAGGAATGAGTCGCCAATTTGGAATTTTATTCCTCACCAGAACACTCGCCATTCTGTAACTTATTTGTATCGGCAAAGAATATTAATTCCCGTTTCAAATTCGTTTAACGGCCAACGCCATTTTCGAACCAACTTTAAATGGTGCGCTGTAAAGTTCCCTTTTAAACATAGACGACAAAATTGCGGAAGTGGACTTGATCTAAACATAATGTGATGGGATTTGTATGGAGATGAATGGTGTGGATATTGTTCTCGGATCCGGATTAGTTCTTTTAACATTCTTGGTTAGGTTCACGTCCGGAATGTGGAAGAACTCCACATTGATAAACTGGTTACGTGTACTCAAATGAACGATCAGAAACATCTTCTAACTCGTAACTTTCATTTTTATTATCGAATACGTTATTTTTAGTCGTATTTAGTTTATTGGGATGACGTATGTATTTTTATTTTGTCATTAAATATAGTACCTAATGGCCATTAAATTATATTCGAACAGCTACGGGCGGATATACGGACTTTAATTATAGTTCCCGCCACAGAACACTGCTTTGTTTCACCAAGATTTATTTCGGTGTTTATTTTTTAACGCCCTGTAGGAAGACAATACAAGATATATCGGGTCGACTTCCTTTGGAAGAATAGTAGTTAGTATGATTCACGAGCGGACATTTACATATCTATTTACACGACAGAAGAACGTTTTAGCATAGTTGTAGGAGTAGCGTAAGAGTGTAGAATAATATTAAAAGCGTATTCGATGATAGTACCTAGACGTAGTTATTCTAAGCCATAAAAAGATAAAAAAGAGGCCCAGTACTCCGTCACTAACCACACCGGTAGACCGCCTGGGTGACTGCTAGCATGCTTTTTACCAGATGCAAGCTACACCTGCATAAGTAGGTATTAGGTACTCTGAATTCCTAGAAAACTAGACGAAAAAAGCTTACATCGCCGTTAAATCAATCTTCTTCAGCCATGCGAATATTTCAATACCAATGCATTTACCTTCCCCATACTCATATTTCATTCATGACTACGGTACAAACATATTGCCGATGTAGAGACACGACATGGACATTCTTTAGCTGGTGCCTGTCGGAGTTTTGTGTGAATTGTGTTCAACGCTGCATTTAAGTTGTTCCCTTTCATTTGTTTGTTCTTAACAATTTGGGTACCATGATACTGAATTTTCAGAAGTGTTTCGGTCCAACAGTTTTCTTTGTGGGCTTGTGGAATGTCTGAAAATGTTTAAAAGACTGGATATCATACTTAGTAGAATTGTATACCTACTCACCAAAAGCGGAAACAAGATTCGCACAGAAAGTTCTCCTTATTGTTCCAGGAGTGTATGACGGTATGTTTTAACTTCTGCACTGTTCTTGCACTTTACCGATTCCCCTACCAAACTGGAAACTTCCTCGCACTTCGCAGTCGCTTTTGCAGAGTGTATCGTGTTGATGGACCTATTACAATAATAATAAGTACCTACCTAGTGAAAATTTAAATTAAATGTTCATGTAAGTAACAAGGCAAGGTTAACATAATGCGCAATCATCTAAATGTTTGCAGTGTCAATAAGATACAAGTTCTTTGATAAATATGTCATAATGTCAAGACGTGACCTTCATCAATGCTCAGCGCGTCGTCGATAAAAACAAATTTAAAGTCGTAATCGTACAGTGGTTACATAATTGCTTCTAGTGTGCTTCTAGCTTATAGTAGTTACTATTAGTTCTGTTTTAGTACCTATGTAGAACGCTTTGAGCTGATTGATTTTTGAAACTACCGATTTGTAAATGTACCTACCTATTTTTGACGACCTGCCTTTTTAGCCACCCAAAAAATACTCGTGCAATGTCGACAACTTCCAACGAAACCTTTGTTTTTCGGCTTGCTCCTGCGAATTGCAAAAGTTTTGACTTGAAATTTCAAACACCATTTTCAGTCTGACATTTTAACTGTGTTGTCATCGAAAATACACGTTTAAATTATTTATTAAATCATGGGTAGCCATACCCAGGTTCTGTTCCTGTTTTGCCTCGTGTTGTATCTTGTATGGTTAATCTTTAAACGTTTTGAGAATTCAGGACGTTTATATTTAAACAGAACTAAATAGCACTGACCCAGTGGTTTGTTAACAGAATCTGTTGACAGGCTACCATGGGTCAAAAGTGAAGCCTGATTGGTTTAACCGTTAATCCAATCAGCGACGTTTGATTGCAGCTGGTGCCGCGACCCGACATGTCAGATTGAATATGTCAGGTCAGCACCAGCGATCAACTTACCGAATTTTGGTCAGACTGTGTGAATTTTAACACTGTTTTAAGTTCTAAGTAACAGTGTGAGAACTTGTGACGTCCGTCAGTAAAACTACATCTGTTTATATTGTTCGGTTGGATCAAAGATAGTGTATAAATTCTCATGAAAACATTTTTGACCAGCTTATTAGAAACTTGCATACACGTGACCACGTTAATGCTCCACTGTGAGCGACGGAGTTTTGTCAGTTTTATATTGCCACTGTAGTCTTATTAGATCTACTTGAGTGCTATTTCAAAAATGAATGTCTAACAATGGCCATGACAAATGTACAATAGTCATTATATAAAAGCACTAGATCAATTTCGCTATTGACGTCGGACCTTATCTATTGTGCATAACGACCTTTATGTATGTCGGGCCATCGATCGAAAGCGAATAAATTGCAAAAGAATGGCTTACAAATTGAATGACGATACGAGTCTCTGCTTTCAGAAGTTCATATTGAATTTGACTACTATTTCTGTGAAACGCCTAAGCCGGCTTGGACGAATTAATTAAATACGTCTTCTGGTGATTCAGGAACTTTATACCTGGTTTTCCGACAAGTTGGAAACACTAAGTTGCTGACAAAGTGCTTTACAATGAAGCATTTAGTTCAATGTGAAAATGCATTTACAAACTAGGTTTCTGAACTTCGTTAATTCGTTATGTTTCCTATTCTTATTTGAGATTTTATCATAAACCAATGCGGAACTCTTGAGCCATTTATGTCCACTAGAATGATTTTCTTGTGACAAATCTTTACGTTCGTACTTTCTCAAGTACGGAATTGCTTTGTACCTGCCTTGCTACTAAAGAGTACCACACATCAGGGCGCTAATTCCATTAAGTACGTCTGAGACTTTGTGCCAACTCAAATGTTATTCGTTTTCCCCAATATTGTATGTATGTATGTATAACTCTTTATTGTACATAAAACACAAGAAAAAGATGAATACAGGATAACACACATGCACAAAGGCGAACTTATCCCTAAAATAATAATATATAATATATAATATTTTATAATATGTGAATTTTGGGCCCTGTTCTCACGTGGTTGTGTGCCGGTGAATGGAGCACGTGGCTCGGAGTCGGCTCGGGCTCGCCCGTTCGATACTGCGGAGGCTGCGCTCTAAGCCCCCGCCCGGAACTCGCTCTCCACATACCAAATTATTCAGAGCTCTTCGCCCGCTCTACTTCCCTGAAATCCGAACCAGACGAGGACACAACGCCGAAAATCAAAGCTCTTCTTTATCTGGTCGTTCGACTACCACAGCCAACTACGCAAGACCTCTAGGTTTACTACTCTATCATGTTGATTGCGGTATCGTGAAAGATCTGCCCTGCCTGGTTGATTGCGTGAGAGCGCTCTCCCGGTGCTGAGCGTACGTAATGACGGCTGTTTTGATTTACGATACGGTTTTCGTTCGTAAATTGCCAAGAATATTTTGAGAATCCTATGGTATAAATAATAAAAAACTTCGCTCGAACAACAGTTACAGAACTTACCTCAAAAACTTCCATTTATTTTCTTTTATTAAACCGCTTGGAGAGTTTCTTCCCATGAAATATTTATAATATTATCTCTTGATGTAATGTCTCACGTTCACTAAATCAAAAATTTAATTTGTCGTGTTCAGAATAGTCCCGGAATCTTATAACAGAGTCCTCTAGAACCGGTTTCAAGCCATCAAAAAAGCTATTGGAATCGCCGATGTCAGGCCACTAACACAATAGTGCTCGTCTGCCAGTTGGCCTGTTTTATTTTTAGGTCGTCCTGCGAAGGGAAGCAGTTCCGCTGGGGTCCGACCGTCATTATTCGCTCGCCTAACAGATATAACTATGGAAATCCTAGTTATAAATTCATTTGGAAGTCTGCGTTATTGTTTTTGAGAGGTCGTTGGGCTTGTTTTGGACGAAGTAATGTAGCGCCGTTAAAGTAATGGAGTTGGAAAGGACTTTATCTTGAATGCGTTGGTTCTAAAGTTTCATGGTTAGCTTTCTTTTTACTCGACTCTGACTCAAATGATGTAAATACCTATCTGTAACTGTTTGTGCTGTGCGTATAGCGTGTAGGTGTATGATAATTACGTCAAAGGGGAAATCAATTCGTTGCTTACTTTGATTATTGTCATTTGTTACTGTCACTACTGTCACTAATAGCCACTTAGTATATTTGTGCATTCCATAATGGGTTTAAAGATTAATGTATCATTATTGTTATCAGTAAAATTAAGGTCATCAGCCATGTAGAGGTATAGACGGTGTAACAGTTACAGCTTACTGATATTTTACGAGTAGATTATAGTTAATCGTTTACCAAACGCGACAAAATATATTCTGTTCATTTCGACCCTTAACTTTATCTAATCTAGACCAATATTGGCACTGGCTCAGTTCATCGCGAAATTCGTGGTGGCCTTATTATCGTTACCGAATCACTTACTCGGAACTCTCGACTGTAATTCACTTCGTATTAAACTCAAAATCCTTTAATAGGGAATTACGGGAGTTTCCCCGGGAGACATTCTGGGTTACGCTGTATTCTTACAATAGTAGAGTTCATTTTAGTGTTGGGGTGTTCGAAGTGTTCGAAGGCGTGAGGTAGATGTGGATCGTGGATAGATAAAGTTAGTGTCCGAGATAAGGCGGGTCATTGAACTTTTCGGGTTCCAGATATTCTTTCCGATTCTTATGTTAATTCTGTTTCGATTGAACTACTTCAGATGACCGTGATGTTTGATTTGAATCTGACTGAGGTGGGTGGGTTGAATTGATTATTATCATATCGGGTATTATAAGAGATCTTCTTAACAAGACCTAAAGTCCACGTTTAGTATGATTGTGGCCGTATAGGTGGAAAGGAGAATCAAAATAGTGATGGGTTGCTAGATCCCTAAGATTCTCGCCAGTTAAATTAAATTCATACTTCTTAAGATTTTATTAAATTAATCATTTAGTTACTATAAGTCGCACATGGGTCTAAATAATCGTAAGATATTGACCGTTATTTTCAATCTCAATTTCATCTTTACCTACTACGTTTAATGGAATTTTCCATACTGTTTATTATCAAAAGGTTAATTAACACAAAACACTATTTCGGCTTCTATCACAACAATACTATGTTTACTATTTACAATGAGATGTTAGTGGTTCATTTATTTGAACTTTGTATTCAAGATGTCATGGTGTATCAGATTTAAACTTTGTTTTTATTGTATTATTATTATTCTTATTCAGAAATCAATGCGTTCTCATTTTATAGGCTATCCGATAAAATCTGATTTATAATCCTCAATCAAAGCTTTATAAGTTGATAGATATATAAAACGTGACTAAAATTAATGCTTTGAGTAGCAAGAAAGCTTTTATCAAAAACGAAATTTTTAGGTTAGGTTATTTCAAACACGTTTTTGTTGGTTATCGTAGGAGTACCTGATTCATTATTTCGCTGTATTCACTTAATTGTGAAAGTAAGCTTTATTCGTTGGTCATGTTAAAATAATAAACTTCACCATAAATCATGCTAGACGAAATTTATACTTAATTTTCGCCTCTAATTTATACTTGATGGTCGAAGCGTCAGCGACGAAATTTGGACGATTAGAACTTTTGTGACAATGGCAATCATTGGGGGGGAAATTTGTCGAGTTCTCTAACAAACCTTTTAATTGGTTTCCCTTTTGAATTAAACTGTCGAACTTCTGATTTTGGCATTAGAATACCTTTTATAAGCGGCTGGTGCTCAGAAAATACTAATGTCAGTCGTCATATCATAATGTCAGTAGTAAAATATTTTCAATGTTTGGACTACCTATTCGGGATGTTTACCCAAATTGACTTGTCCTTGTTGTCCGAAGCTATCGCAAAATTCACCAGATTTTCTTGCTCTTATTATGAAAATAGTAAAAAAACTTCAAAACCAATCCCCGTCCACCTACTATTTTCGCACTTCCAAAATCGTAACACAACTGCATACTTTCTACGCATCCGTCACATTATTACGAGCCACAAATAATTCTAAAGTGAGACTACGTGTAGCTTTGCTGCACATTCGTCATGTAATGTGCCGAATTGCAAATTCTAAAGTGAACCATCGTGTAGTAAAACATGTGACTCGTGAGCAAGACGCGTTCCTGGGCAAACAATCCCTGCCGCGAACAATGTGACACGAGCACGTAAAAAAACCACCCCATACTAATCCCTAACAATCAAACCTGAACTTTAAATCCTTGCAAACAGAGCAGCAACCTCAATATTGCATTTATAATCTTGGCACACGTTGTGTCCCAGTTTGAACTTTGACTCCATGTCGCCGTCCTTTTTTGGAAACAGTCCTGCCCGTCCCATTTTCCACCTTACCTGTGGATGCCTTAGGGTTATTATACAGTGCGAATGCGATTCTTTGTTACGATTCATGGTGGAGGTCGGTAAAATGTGGCCACGGCACGCGTGCGTTTCTTTTGTTAGCTCTACTCCGCGGCGTTACTTGACATTTTCTTTTGAACCGTATTTTAAAAAGATTGCTGCTATGCTAAGTGTGGGGTTCGGAAGGGGTGTCTGAATCACTTCACGTTCGCACATGACTTACACGCTTCTCGTCATTGGAATTAAGTGGGCAATTTGATTTACATATTTTATGGCGCCTTTCTAAAAGCAAATAACTATAAACAGCTTATTTTCTTGCTGTGTTTGTTCCTATAAGATCACGTTTAACTTAGCTTCTCGTACCTCAAAAGTATTAGTTCGTATTTATTGTAAGTTAAACAAATTCTGTCCAGCCAGTTGCCAAAATATAATACGGTCAACTGACTCGCCATAGCGTTTGACGTCTTGGCACGGAAAACTGCTAAGCTAAACGTGTCTTAGTAAAATTTGAAAATAGAGTAAGCAGCTCCAAATATTTCAAAGTTCTTTCTGTCGAATAAAACCGACTGTATGATGCCAAATACAGAAGGTAAGAAAGGGAAGTTAGTATCGGCAAAGGACAATGGTGGCTAGGTTATTGTGCAGGACAATGGGGTACACTTCATTGTGTTGACTATTATGTCAACACTTACAAAACATCTATTATCAGCGATTGTCTGTTTCACTTACACCCACTGGGTTAACTATGCCAAAGGTCACGGACTGGGGACACGCATAACTTTGAACTGTAGAATCGATATCCACAGCTATTAACTGTATGTATAGATTTTTATAGGTGTACCTTTTAGAATGTTTTCTTGTTTATTTGTGGCTTAAAATGAAAATGAAAAAGTCTATTTTGCGAATAGGCCGCCACGGACTCTTTTAAGTGTCCTTTTTTGAAACTACCAGCGCTTCGGAAAGACTATCATTGCCAAGAAGAATGCGCCTCAAGAAACTTGACAGAAAGTCATAACTTGGCTAGCTATAGAAATCTTAGAAAAAAAGGATGTAGGTATGTATTTATACACGTCAACGTGTCATATCCAGGTAACGTTACATACGTATATTTTAGCTGTGAACTAAATGTTTTTAGATATCTTTTCAGATAGAATTCTTTTTACGTGCTAATACTGACGTAACTATTTAAAACATTTCAGTCTTAGCGAGTCGTAGGTTGCATTGCAAGATTGGCAAGATACGAAAGTGTGCAATCTTCTAATCGACTCTTCGCTTGAATGGCTTATAGCTGTATAATGATCATTCAGAATCTTTAATAGCACTGCATCGATCCGGTATCGGGTATCGGTTGCGGTTGCGGTCCGACAGTCCGACTGATTCTTATCTGTATCAGTCAAAGTAACGGAGCTAACTGTACCAAATGTTAGCAAATTATTTTATTGATCTACAAAGAAAGAAAGTTTATTCGTTAACAATTCCAGTCAGCCCATATCAATTTACTGCTGCGTAAGGGTCTCTTTATCTTCTTCGTCCGGTTTTGTGTTAGACTGATCCACATCTTTCCAAATGTCATCTGACTAACGGGTTTGTCTGTCTACTGACGTACAACCTAATCTTTCCTACCTTACCATCAGGCGCGATCGCAGTCCGAAATTTTGGAGGGGGTCACTAAAGATAATTTGATAATATAATATGTCGAGTAAATTAGACATTATTGCAAAAATTAGACGTTGACAATTTGGCGTGGAGGGGGGAGGGGGTGGTCATGTCCCCTGTGACCCCCATTTCGGACCGCGCCTGACTATCACGCAAACTTCGACCATTGGAGTCCTGGACGGCTAGCACTCGTCTCTTTCTCAAACGAACGTTAAGAAAAAGACTGGTAGTCTATGTCGTGCGCACTTATGTTACGAGTAGCGGTGCTGACGCAAGCGCTGAAGACTCAGGAGCTGAGGAAGCGGGGGGAGCACCGCGCCCGAACGTCGCTTCATACCCCGCGTTCGCCAAGTGAGAGTGGGATTTTAACCTATGAGCAGGCTACAGATGTCACTCTGTTTCGCTAGTCCTTGAAGCTAGTGCGCACTATACTATCGAACTTTTAATGTAACTTTAACAGTTGGTATACGGTAAAAAAATACACCAACAAGCAAAAACAAAGGGTTGTCTTCCATAGAAAGTTATGTGAAAAATGAACCTTTATAGCTGCTCGTCAGTATAGAATGAGTGCGTAAAGTTACGTGTTCATAGCCTGATATACACGCCATCTATTTATGATTTGAAAACTATACTTCCTTTATGTTATACTTCGTCTTCATGTAGCTTTGACATTTCTTAAAGGATCAATCAATCAAATCAGCCCACATCCACCCACTCCTGTGGAAGGCCTCTTCATTTTCACGCCATTTTGCCCGGTCTTACGCTATTAAAGCTGGTAATAAAAGGGTGTTTTCTGTTAAATTCAAGTTACTATGAGTGTCATCGTGGTCGGTTTCTTTTTAACTTGTGTTTTAAAACTTTAATTGGTTGAAATCATTTAACGAACTTTCTTCAAAGTATGAGATATTTTCCATGCTGGTCTGGGAGCAAAGAAAAAACATAGAATATATTTACCAGTTGCTTCTCTTCCCGGGCAGATGGTAAAAGCCCGTCGAGGGATTGGGTGAAAATCTTAGGGATCATGTTATATAGGCCATGTGGCTAGCATCCCATCACTGTTTTGATTCCCCTTTCCACCTATACAACCACAATCATGCAAAACGTGGTCTTTAGATATTGTGACCATTGGCTCTGTCTACTCCGTAAGAGATAAAGACGTGATTGATGTATGTGTATGTATGTATGTATGAAAATGATACTCCTACATTATATTCGTATAGGTGTCATCATGAACTATAATAACATGTTTTTATTTGTTGCAGTCGTGACAACGCGCCGGTTTCCTGCCATTGTGCTAAGGTGAGTGCACACTGATCACATCGGTGCCTTATTCGTGCTTTCGGCGCGCGCGCATGGCTTTAATGTGACATGCATTAGCGGTACGAAGATGCGATGCGAAAAGTAATCGCGATAATCGCATGCAATGCGCGTACGTCGTGTGCCACGCTTGATAAACTGTAGCCTTATTACCTAACTCGCTCGCAATCGCCATCGTGTTCATTTTGACAGTTCTTGTATGAATTTGACAGCTAGCTGATTCCGATGCCAATTGTCAGCCCATACATGAACTGTCAAAATGAACACGATGGCGATTGCGAGCGAGGCAATAAGGCTACTGGAATCGAAGTTTCTTATCGCTCTTTGAAAAGGTCTTGCTGGGTCGAGCTAGTCAACTCAATACCAGTGGAATATGACAATCTTGTAGCCACTTATAGCCAATGGCAAGGGCGTGCAGTGGGTTTTGACAGAGGGTAGGCATATTGACAACAAAACCCGTATTGGTACGAAGCGTCTCGGGCACATTTACGTATACTTACAAGCACTGCTTATATGCCTGTAAGGGATGAACGCGTCTGGCCAATGGATATAGACAGTGGATCGTGTAGGACCTTGATTTATTTGATTTCCCTTCCTAACCTCTAGGGATCGCATCAGAAATGAGTAGATACGTAGAAGAACAAGGGTCACCGACATAGCTAAGCGAATTAGCTCGTTGAAGTGGCAATGGGATGGTCATATAGCACGGAGAACAGATGGTCGTCGGGGCCGAAAGGTTCTCGAGTGGAGACCGCGCGGCAAGCGCAGCGTAGGACGTCCAACGAGATGGATGACCTGGTTAAAGTCGCGGGTTCACGGTGGATGCAAGCCGCTTCCAACCGAGATTACTGGAGGTCTATGGGGGAGGCCTATGTCCAACAGTGGACGTCTTATGCCTGATATGATGATGATGATGAACCACTAGAGACACAACAATTCTTTGCGACAGTAAAATTGAATAATTTAAATAAATAATAATAAATATCTTAGGACAATTTGACACCAATTGACCTAGTTCCGAACCAAGCAAAGCTTGTAATATGGGTACTAGTACTTAAATACATAATAAACATCCACGACTCGAGATCAATCTTTCGTAGTTTTCATACACATCTGCCCAACCGGGGATCGAACCCGGAACCTCAAGCTTGATCAGATCTAACCACTAAGTTATCCGGTCGTCAATTTATACGGAAACTGAAAATCTAAACGCGCATGCCGAACCAACTGTAACTTTATCGCCTCGTTTTCCCAATTGCTATGCCATATCGCTGTGTTTACCTGTCATTGGCCAAGGCCAGCGCTGGGCAAGGCCGGGGGCGACGACCCGCGGAAATGGGCCGCGTGCTCAGCTGATGCCTACTGGAATATATCCAGCGATACTACTACATAGTTGTGCCTACTGCTGAACTTTTTATAACCGGTGATAGTTGTACCTACTGCTGGATTATTCGGTGATACTACTGCATAGTTGTGCCTACTACTGAACAACTTATATTCGGTGATGCTACTAAATAGTTGTGTCTACTACTGAACTACTTATATTCGGTGATGCTACTAAATAGTTGTGTCTACTACTGAACTACTTATATTCGGTGATACTACTGCATAGTTGTGCCTACTGCTGGATTATTCGGTGATACTACTACATAGTTGTGTTTGTGTCTACTAATGAATTACTTATATCCAGTGATGCTACTGCATAGTTGTGCCTACTACTGAACCACTTTTTTCGGTGATACTACTGCATAGTTGTGCCTACTACCTAGTGAACTACTTATGTCCTGTGATACTACTACATAGCTGTGCCTACTACCTACTGAACTACTTTTTTCGGTGATACTAATACTACTACATGATTGTGCCCACTATTGAACTACTTATTTTCAGTGATACTCCTACGTAGTTGGGCCTACTACTGAACTACTTCTATCCGGTGAGCCTATCGAGGGAATGGGTGAAAGTCTTAGGAATCACGTTATAGGCGATGCGGCTAGCAAGCCATCACTATTTACATTTTCCTTTCCACCTATACGCCCTTAATTGCTAAACGTGGCCTAAAGGTTTTGTTACCTTAGGCTCTGCCTACCCCGTAAGAAATAAAGACCTGAGATATGTATGTATGTTAAGCCCTCCTATACTATAAATTTATGATCCTCGATCTTTACTGTAAACGCTCAGCAACAGTGCCACAATAACTCATTACACTATCGAACGAGACAGCAGCCATTAGGCCAAACGCACCGTCTAGACCAGGATCCAGCTACCTTAAGCCTTTTGTCGTCGGACAAGTCTAACAAGGGTAACTTGGGTTGTTTCAAACTTGTTTGTTTTAACATTTCGTCTCTGGACTTAGTTTTATACATACTTACATACACAAATCACGTCTGTATCCCTTACGGGGTAGACAGAGCCTGAGGTAACAAGACCTAAAGGCCACGTTTAGCATGGTTGTGGGCGTATAGGTGGAAAGGGGAATTAAAATAGTGATGGGTTGCAAGCCGCATCGCCTATAACATGATTCCTAAGAATTTCGCCCGTTCCTTCCATTGCCATAGTTTTATGGTAACTATGTTTTTTCCGATGTTAAACGTAGCCATGTGAAGCTTCAACCTGTTTTGTCGTAAAGTGACAAATAAGGGCATGGACAATGGACATATTCTAACGTGTAACTAGCTCCTGCCTGCGACTTCGTCCGCGCTGAATTAAATATTGCCTATGTTCATCGGGAATAATGTAGGATTGTAAAAGTGAAAGAACTTTTCAAATCGGTCCAGTAATTTCGGAGTCTATTCAGTGCAAACTGACAAACAATAAAAAAATCCTCTAATATGCACTATGCATGAAACAGAAATGGCAACTCTACGAATGTAGTTTGTTTTTTAATTTCAGAAATAGCTGACTAGTCAAAACCGGTTTCCTGCAAAAACCCACTGCTGCTTTATTGCATCTCCTTCTTGAACTTCTCTATCAAGCACACGGTCCAAACGAAAACATTAGTCATACCTACTGAGGTTAAAGTTCTCGCAGTGTGCTTCCGGCCTACGGCACGTTTCATGATCATGGCATAAACAAACGCCCCCTACCGCCCACTTGGCGCAACTATCGCCCAATTGTGAAACTTCTAGTTATATTATAATACACGCATCGCGCCGCTCGACTATGCAGCGGATTTGAGAGTCAGATCGAGGAAAGTTCTGTTAATTTTATTCTACCGCCAGCTGGCCGGATTTGACCTGTCCTGCTTCGAAGGCTTGCCCACCTGCTATGGGTGGTAGGGGTATAGCACGCGTCACGGAATGACGAGGATCCGGGTTCGATTCCCGGCCATAGCTTTACTTTTCGGATTTTTCTGTGTTCTAATTTTCAGTGTCGTTTAGATTTTTTTGTCCTGCTTGTTCACATTATAAGTAATTTTGTTCTAGTACCCAATCTAAACATAATAATAAAAGGTCGAAAGTCTGTACCAACATAAAAGATATTTAAAAAAAATTGGCTGGGGACACTTAGGATCGATAACAGAACACGTTCCAACCGTTTTTAGAATTTTTGTCTGTTTGTCTGTATATTTGCGAGCGCAAACGACTAAACGGATTTTTACTAAATATCAAGAAAATCCCCGGCCTGGTTATAGGCTACTTTTTATCCTGGAAAATTGCATAGCTCCCGCGGGATAGCGATAAGCGAATTATCCGCAGACGGAGTCGCAGGCAACAGCTAGTTATTAATAAACTAAAGTATTTACAGTCAAAGAAACCAGTGTGGTGAGTCGCTATGATTATGATTATGACATACATACATACATAAATCACGTCTTTATCCCTTACGGGGTAGATATAGACTGGTAACAAGACATACAAGCCACGTTTAGTAAGATTGTGAACGTATAGGTGGAAAATGGTGATGAGTTGTTAGCCGCATTGCCCATAACATGATTCCTATGATTTCTTTGAATAGGTACCTAGATTTGATTGTATAATACATTTACCCTGAAAACAGCGCATTATTTTCTTTGGGGAAAGTTAGTGAGTTAATTGTTATATGGAATAGCTATTATGTGGAAAAGTGACTTATTCATTTTGCATCACACGACTGAGTGCAAATAGATCATACAATACGTGACTTCGTCCGCGTAGAATTAAAATTATCCCAGGCAGCTAGACTTTTTCCGACTCTTCCAACAATTTTATTTTAACACCGGCTGTACACACCAAAAAGTGTCACGTTACGCGTGACGTCAGCGCGTGCAAGCGGGAGCGCGGAACAAGCCATAGAGGCACGATCTTCTCGCGTGACGTCAGAGCGTGCAAGCGGGAGCGCGGAACAAGCGATAGAGGCACGATCTTCTCGCGTGACGTCAGAGCGTGCAAGCGGGAGCGCGGAACAAGCGATAGAGGCACGATCTTCTCGCGTGACGACAGAGCGTGCAAGCGGGAGCGCGGAACAAGCGATAGAGGCACGATCTTCTCGCGTGACGTCAGAGCGTGCAAGCGGGAGTGCGGAACAAGCGATAGAGGCACGATCTTCTCGCGTGACGTCAGAGCGTGCAAGCGGGAGCGCGGAACAAGCGATAGAGGCACGATCTCCTCGCGTGACGTCAGAGCGTGCAAGCGGGAGCGCGGAACAAGCGATAGAGGCACGATTTTCTCGCGTGACGTCAGAGCTAGCAGTTCGAATGTTTTTTTATGAGTTATCACGTAAAACTGTCCTAAATCGACTTTACAGACAATCGGTTTTTTTTACACAAAATCTTGACAAATTATGCACCTAAAGTTCCCTCGTGAATCACTATCTATTGGTAAAAACCACAGCTTATCGCGAACGAACAGACGGACGCGGCAGAGGATTTTGTTTTATAATATGTAGTGACAGTAGGTCATGGTGTTTGCGTGTGTGAGTTGAGATAAAGGCTTTGTTTTCATTTAAAATGTAAAATGAAAGGACCTTCGACAAAATTATTTGTGATTTATGTAAATTTAGAATTTTAATCATGAAGCAACCATTTGACAGCTGTCACAAGAGACACCTTTACCCAATATTACCTGCTTATAACTGATACTTCCATACTGGTTTGGGAGCAAAAAACCAACATGTGATAGTTTTCTTACTAAATAAATAATAAATGATGTTAAATATTAAACAACAACCGTAACGCTAATGACAGATATTTCAATCCCGTTCTCATCGCGGTCTTACAACACCTCTTTTATATATTATTTTATTTAGCAAATTTTCAACTTTGTAAACGACACGCGTCGTCACATACTCGTACCTTTTAAAATAAGCTCTTTTAAATCAGTGACTCGAACAGTTTCTATCGCTGGCGCGGTCAAAGCATCATTTACCCACCGCCCTAGCAGCGCTGACACATATTATCTACTCTGTATCACTGATACAAGCGTGGCCGTAATGGATCTGCCACACTAACGCAGGAAGGCCTGTCACTGACATTTAATCCTGTTTCTAAATTACGTCGTTTTGTTTTAATTTAGTTTTGATACACGAGCGTTTGCGTTTTAATTGAACTATGACTTTTATGCCGTTGCTTTGTAATTGACTAGCGATTTCCTGCGTATTCCTCCGCACAGAATTATATAGCATACTAGCTTCTTCATCTAATTAGTTTTTAGCATTATACTTAACCTTAAAATTAAACAAATTGTACCGTTGTCAAAAATGGCTAAATTTATTTAACGTGTAAATCGGACAAGATGAATTTTAAAAATTACATAGGTAAGCAAAATTTAAAATTGGCTATGCACATTCAGCGTACTGTATCTATGGTGCATCGAACTATTTAGCCGACTTGGATGCTTCTAACTATACGACGCTGACTGTACCATTGGTTTCCGGGAGTAAATAATCAGAATTTAGGGAACGATGAATCCGAAAACTATAGGTACTAAAGATAATTCAGCGTACACAATAGCGGTTTTTTTTAACGTAGGCGTTGTCATCAAGGAAATCCCGTTGCTTTTGTGCCAAAATACCAAAACACTTGGACAGGGACAGTATTACCTACTGTGCGATAAGTGTCATGTAAAATTTTATATGCAAAAGTCTCGACTTAAAAGCTTTTTTTTTCATTTTGATGAAATTTTTCCACGGTAGTTCCCTATTAGCATCTATTTTTTACCCGACTGCGCCAGGTAGGTTATGTTTTTCGAGTGTGGATCTATATTTTTTTGAATGGCTCGTCGTATTTGAGCTTGAGACGTATCATTAGATTCGTCTTAGTTGTATGAGTGACAATGGGTAAGTGTATTAACATTATAAAAATCGACGGAGTCGGACCACACGCTTGTTAATGTGATGCGGATTGTACTTCACTGAAACATAGTAATCTACAATCAATTGAATCGGGGAATCGAGGGAATGGGCGATAGTCTTAAGAATCATGTTATAGGCGATGCGGCTAGGTTTAACCTAACCTTTCCACCTATACGCCCTTAATGGTGGTAAACGTGGCCCTAAGGTTATATTATCTTTGGCTTACTACCCCGTAAGGGATAAAGACGTGATATATGATATGTGTGTATCGGAGCTGAGACTACTCGTACCTATTGGCTTATGTCAATCAAATTCATCGAAGTTTCATTTCGTAGCGGAGAGCGGAGTTAAAGGTTTTTTGTTCACTCACCTAAAATTTGAATCCATTCAAATCTGCCAATCGCCTCAAATAATTAAAAACAATGCCCTCATTTCTCCAAATGGCGTATTCGCAAAAAGCCAACACTTTCCGCTGACTCATGCGGAAGAATCCGAATCGTCCATTTTATGTCCGAGTCGTTGACAGCCCGTGACTCAGCTAGCGTAGGGTTGGACATGAGGAGAAAACAGCTAAATTGGGGGTCAGCCGAAGAGTTCCAACCGCCTATCTTTATGTTACTAAAATATTTGAGTTTGTCCACTAAAACCGATTAAGCATCTCTACTTCGCGACAGGTGTGTGGTATTCTTCGTAGCTATTGGCTTCTAATCCACGGAAATATGCAGACCCCGATATGTTTGCTGTCCATCATTCATTTCCATCATTTCCTTCGTTTGCTGATCATCATCATGGTCGGACCAATCTCCTAAATAAGGCTCCTCTCACGCGAGTCTTACATATCTTGAATGAGGTGGCTGAAAAGACTGACTTGCTCTCATGTCCGCTGTGTGAATTCACTAAAGTGACCTTTTATGTTATAGTAATTTATAAATTCTTTTTGGTTCTTTTTTAAGTAAGTTAAGCAGATATAATTTAATTAAGTTGGCACACTATTCCATTGGGTTTCCTGTAATGATAGTGTTATGTTCTTTCATAAATAAATAAATAAATAAAAACCAGGATAAAGCTGGAGCTGTCCGTAGCCTAACAGCCGCAAGGCCCAGCAGTGCGAATAAAGAAAAATATTTTATCCCTGGAGTCATTAGCCCGACCGAAAATCATAAGCAGACTCGTCCGCTAAAGGGAGTCAGTTATCCTGACATTAGTCTTGAATTGACGTTGACGTTGACCAACGTCAAAAAGCCAATATCTACGAGCGAAAGGGTTGAGATGGTGTTCCAAATGCAGCGATAACTTCACGAACGAGTTTTGTTAACAGAATCACACCCTTGGTAGAACATCGAGATCGTAGTAATAGTAGTACTAGTAGTACTAGTAAGAATAGCAGTACTAGTAGTACTAGTACTACTAGTAGTAATAGTAGTAAAACTCGTAATTGTTACAGCTACTTAAATAAAATTTGGTTCACATCTCCTTATAATGAGACCTAGAAACTAGAAAATAGTTAAAATTTTACTAAGCCTTTATTCAGCTCTGTTAGCAGCCCTAGTAAGGGCCAGTTGACACGCTCAAGATATGGAATAGCTGCATACTTGCCGATAAAAATCGCTGGCAAACGTATTCAGTTGCCGTAATTGAAGCGTGCACGCATTCACTTTGTAGTGCCGGCGGAGTTACACGACCTTTATTCGCCACTTGCGTGACATGACGGCTTATAAGCGAGATTTGATCCCACTGGTATGTCAATACGCGTGTGTTTGAGAAAGATGCGTTTATTGAGTAACGGCTATCAAGCTGAGGCACACCGACCCATGGATTCCAGGCGATTCCAGATGCTTTGTCGCACACAGTCTATGCTCCATTCAGGATAGAATTAGACAGAAGGAGAAATGGTTCTCTACAGAACAATTTTTAAAATGTCGCTTGGTAAGTAACATTTCTGTGTATAAGTCAAACCCAGTGCAAAATAAAATGTCTAATGTTAAAAAGCTTCACCAAATTTCATCAATCATTGTAATGACTTTCATGTCATAATTTGTATATAATACAAAACCTAGTTGTAGTTAACGTTAACTAAATAAAGATTCCGGAAAAAAAAGTAAAGAGGTTAGAGGTAAACAGTTTGTAATAAAGGCGTCATTACATTGTGTGCCATTGTCTTCTGTTTTCGTTTACGTTGTGTCGAATTATATTACAACTTCATGAAAATAGGATTACAATCACTTATTCTAGATTCTAATGTAATGCTGAATGGGCCATAGAGATGATGGAAACGTTTTGTGCCAGTAGTTTCACCGGCTGTCTTAGGCCCAGGCCGCCACAGAGGAGACGGGGCGATAACGCGTCGTTGGTGCCTTAATGAATGGGCTCGTCTTATGTGTGTAGCCTTGACGGACGAGCGTGTATGAAGAGATTTATGAATGTGGATGAAGTGAAAGGTATGTCAGGATCGAAGGTAGTGGAGCAAAGAAGTCTCTGCTTGAGAGCGTAAGAGGCGTGACTGTAAGTGTGGCTTGCATTGCAACGCTTCTGTACATTTTGAATGAAAATCGATTCGTCCCACGCCTCTTCTGTTACTCTTCACGTCGAGAACTTTAGCACCAGCTAAACTATGTATAGCTATGGACTATGGATACCATGGAAGCAAAAAATTCGAAAACATTTCAGAATGACGTCAGTTGAGCTTAAGGAAAATTAAATAAGGCAGTCTGCCAATAGAGGGCCGAGTTTAAAAATAGAATAAAAATGAAATATTCTCGTAAGGCAATAAATATTAAGGCTTGTCACGTCATTGCGGGGTAACCTCGTCTTCTCTTCTCGCTTCAATCTTTGTTCAGTATGACCTGCTGTGTTACCACGAGTTGACATTTACAATATACGATTCTCTTTTATATTTTCTTGTAGAAAAACAAAATCTGTAGATATAAAGGTATATCCTCCTGCCGGGCACAGGCCTCTTATGATCAGAAGGATAGGACCATAATCCGGGTGATTGAGTGGGGATTGGGGACATGTACTTCATTTGTGTAGACTTCGGCTATCACTTGTACTGTGCGGTAAGGTCGGTAAGAAAAGGAGACATTTTCTTTATCGGCATCGAAGCGAACTGCTATCTATCAATCGACCTATCACGTTGTTATAGATAACTCGTCAGCCTTTCATTGGTTTACCAATAAGGTCTCATGTCGAATCGTATTCATTAGAGGCAATTTTTCATCAATTTACTATGATGCTATCAATAACAATCGATCTGTAATCGACTTGAGATTCGGGGCTTTCAGCTGTATTGTCTTGGTCTCGCTTCGTCTACACAACGTGATGCCAATATGGAGCCACGTCAGGTTTCCGGACGCAAGTGTGGATTGAATTTATAATGCATAGGTGTACGATGCAATTGATTAGCGAGGAGAGGTGCAGGGAGGTCCCACGTTGGTGAAAGTGGAATGGATGGGAGTTTGTGGAAGGACCACCCGGATAGCTATCATCATCGTCCTTACTAACCCCGTCACCCCAAGCGATAGCCGGTTGAGGAATGGGGAGGGGGCGGCATTTAAGAGACGTTTCCTAACCCTCTAGCTTGGCCCATGCATCTGAATCTCTGGTCTTACCTTCAGGTCATCAGGTCTGTCTGTTTGCTAAAAGTAACACCGTTTAAGCTCTATTTCCCCCGTCTCATACTTCCCCGCCTGCCTGTAGATTTGTTTTGTTCTGAGTTTAAAAATATGGCGTTTCAATCGCCTTCCTTCTAAACAGTAGAGAAAACCATTGCTTTTGTAAAAGCCTAACAACTCATGCATTCATTGTTTTTAAATTTTGGAACTCGTACGTTGATTCAAAAAGTTCCATAAGCCGTCTTCCGGATTGGAAATAAATGATTCAACGGAAACGCAAATCTAATATCGGAAATTTAAATAAAAATACGGTTCATTCGTGTCCCGATTATGATATCGGCTATTGTTGGTTCGACAATAAAAGCTGGCGGCGGTTCGTAGAAATATCCAATAAAGTGAACAGTTGTTTATCCAAATAGAACCAAAACTTTTTCCTGCACTGGCTTATCGGGGAGATAAATCCATCTCTTTCGCACTTGCTTATCTAGACAAAGGCAGATATTGAGGTTGCACGATTTTTTCGGCGGTACGTGACAAGTCTGTAGAATTCGTGGCCAAGGTTTTACAATAGACAGCCAGTAATTGGGAGAAAGCGCTGTCAAAGCGTGTTGGAGATAATAAAACGAAATCAGTGGAGCGGCTAAAAATAAAATAATGTACATAACTATTGAATTTGACGGGAATCCTTAGAGGCCTGATATTATTTATAAAGAACAGACATTATTTATTTATGGGAGCTGTAGGCTTATTACTTAACTCGCTCGCAATCGCCATCGTTTTCATTTTGACAATTCTTGTATGAATGTGACAGCTAGCTGATTCCGATCCCAATTGTCATCCAATACATGAACTGTCAAAATAAACACGATGGCGATTGCGAGCGAGTTAGGTAATAAATAAGCAGATAATGGTTTGGAACAAAGTAGTCTCAGCCTACCTCTGTGGGAAAGAGGCGTGACGGTATCTATGTAGATAATGGTTTAACGCGTTCAGTTCATCTTTGGTCTTTGGTGCGATTTTTTTTAAGTATCTGAACATCGTCTTTGCTTTAATATTTACGTAGGCATTTTTGGTGTGTATGACTCCTCCATATTGGTACACTGCCTAATTATCACGTCCCTATTTTTCCATTTGGGCGACGCGTTTATTAGATACAGCACCGAGCACACCAATTTGGACAACGGCCGAGATATGGTGATGAAGGTCTAATTGATTGGTATATTGTTTACAATTATTGAAGTCTCTGTATACACTCTGAGCAACGGTTGCTAGGAGTATGGTGTACTCTCGAGACAAATTGCAACGGGTCAGATTCAGATTCTAAATATTGTGTCCAGTAGTAGTACGACAAAGTTACAGCTAAAACCTGAATTGAGTGGAATTGAATCGCATTAAGACGTCATGGTTAAGCCCCTGGTCATCTACCTAATGTAGAAAAATGAGCTAAGAAATATTCGCGCTGTTTTCGAGGTATTTCGATTTTGACCTCTCTTTGGAATACAGTTTTGGTGACACTTGTACTTTGCAAAAGTGTGTCTGTCCGTCTGTCTGTCTGTTACCTTTTCACTTAAACCTATTAAATTAGAATTTTGTATAGAGATCGTTTCCGGGAAAGAATATAGGATAGTTTTGATCTCGGAAAATATCATAGTTCCCGCGGGATAGCAATAAGCGAATTCTGAGAGTTTTTCTATATTTGGTAGATGACTAGTCTATCTATCTCCTTCTTACTTTTGTCGGACTACTACCATGTATATCACCGTAGACATCTGACCCCTTTTTATTCCTGGCGACTATATTTTGGCACTTCTCTCGCACCGGCTCAACTCTGTTGCTCCATGGTCCTTCGAGCCCGATCGTGCGGCTATAAAGGTCAACGACCGTGAGATTAGTGCCGAGATTATTGGCAGGCACCCACTTATATTAAGTTCTAGACTCCGACAAAGTCGACGTCAACGGATGGAGAAATGACGGCAATGTGGAAAGTACTGGGACTTAAATATCCTACATATTTGTCGTGATGCGAGCAGTAGGCACACATTTTGGCGTGCGTGTATGAGGACAATGACCTATTATTAAATTAAAAGTATCCCACTGACCCGCTCTGCATCATACCTCATTATACTGCCGTCCTAATTCAAGAGAACGCATGCCTAAAAAAACGTTTTTTTTTTTTCAATTTAGGACTAGAGGTAAACAAATGACAAGCTGTCTGTTGCTATACGTTCTAAAAAACATAAATACACAAATCATGTCATTATCCTTTACGGGGTAGACAGAGCCCAATGAAATACGACCACGATTAGCATAATTTCATTGTGGACTCGCTTGAAGAAAGCGACAATCCCTCATTAACCTTAAGTTTCCTTCCCAAGAAACTGTCAACTTCCCGCGAAATGCAGGCGAAGTTGTGGCCAGCAACTAGCTATGATCTTGTAACAGTTTAACGACGTTTTGTACTTCTACCTATATAGTAATGGAGACGGTTAAAGTGACACCATGGGTGCAAAGTCAATCCCGACCCGCAAAGAACAACATATTGTTTGAGTTTTATCTTATTCGGTTCAGTGAGCTCGTTGCAAACTGTCTTCATCATGTCAGCTGTATATTTTAGCATAAATTGTCGAATATGACAGCATCTCATGATGTATATTTAAAAATAATACAAAAACAGAGCCTTTCTTTTCTCCTTCTGGCGTTCGCTTCAGTCATGTGCATAATCTAGTTGTAGGCTTAGCGGTAAAGGGTTACACTGAAATTTGATAGGTATTTATTTGATTCTTGTTTGTTTGGAATTTAATTGTCGATTGGTACCTATCTTTATTTATTTCTTTTTTTAAATTACCGCAAAAATCTGATAGGGCAGTTAAATCCTTAACAATATTGCTGTAGCATTTAAGCCGCTCTCCCTGCTCTCTCTCGTAAAAAAGTTTTTAAACAGTTTCGATTGAGTTATAAGTTGCACGGATTCGAATTTTTTAACTCTAGTATATTTTACTTATGAAATTTCATTATAAAAATATTTACAGATTAAAATAGAAACAAATTGCAATCGGAATGGACGTGCACCTATTTCAGTGTTCAAGACACAGTACAATATAATGGATAATGGTCGAACACTAGCCCGGCACACCGTTTAACGAGGGAACATCAATAATGGCTTATCCTTTTAATCTCACTATACGCGAACATTGGCTAATGTGCTGATGGGTTTATGTGAGGTTTGAGATGACAGTTACTGACACTTTAACAATGCTATAACAGACTCACACATATTAGAAACATATTAGAAACGTAGGAAAACGTAGCAGCAGGGGGTTCTACCGAAAACAGTAAAACTTTGAAGGTGGTCTACGAGAAAAAAAGTTTGGTAACCCCTGCTCTAGATAGTGGGACACTTTATTCACCAGTGTCCAACCTAATCTAATTAATTGATGCCTCTTGTAACACTTGTAAGGAGCTGACATACGCCGCATCCTTGTCTCAACCACTCGAGACACTTCCTGCGCTATCGGCCGTCGGTTTTACGAGCTGTGCCTAGCTCATCACCACTTCATGGCTGTAGTATACGCTGCCAATTAGATCTGGTAACTTTTGTATTATTTTTAGTTTGTTTATGTTACGGCTACAAATTCGATGAGTGATGTGGGAATTGGCATAGATAGGAAGCAGACATGTTATAGCCATGTCACTCGTCATGCCTATGCTCTTGTCTTTCTCTGTCTCTCTCGTCGTGAGAGACAAGGAAGGACGGAATTGCGGCAGTGCAAGAAGCACCATTTAAGTACTCTTTCCCACTTGATCGTAAATAGAAAATATTCTTACAGAACACTTTCTGAACGGAAGGCTGTTTTTTTGTAAATGGCGCCCAATATGGGGCCAAATATGTTCAATTCAAGTACATTTCCCACTCAATAAAAATAATGTTTCTCTTGAATGCCTCAGTACACGGCAAATCGTTTGAAGACGGTTCACTGAGTCGTTCCTGTTTACTGAGAAACTGGCCGCACAAAATCTTTCATCGCAGAACCTTACCAGGACCTGGTACATACATTATAAAGCCCTAAACACTTCCTAATATCAAATTTTTAAATCTCTGTGAAAATTAGAACACATAGAAAAATCCGAAAAGTAAGGATATGGCCGGGAATCGAACCCGGATATCAACCCTTACTTTGAGAGCGGTGTAGTTAAAGAAAGTGGTGATTGATTTGTTAGATATAGATGGCATAAATTTTTGCGATAGTCGAATCTTTTCGAATATTTTGAGGATTGTATGTACCAACTCAGAAAGTGCGACGTTTTCAGTCCTCTCGACTCGTAAGTTTTACTGTTCCCGGTATTTCTTCGGACAAATTGCGTGTTGGGGCTAATAGAAAAGGCATCGAAATTATGTGTCATTTTTGCACAGTTTTACGCGAAGAAAACGATCTATAAATGCGAGTTTACACTGACAAACGCGCAGTTATCCAAGAACCTGCAATCCCACGTGCAATTTAAGCCTTTGGCAGTAAGTTCTCGTAACTTAAACGATGCACGAGCACAGATATACAAGTATTGGCAGCCGCCTCGCCCCCGGGGCATTCGTGGCATAGACAAGTGACAGTCTATGTTGTTAGTGGCCAGTTTGAAAAAACGGCATTTAATTTTTAGAATCGGAGGCGTGTAAACTCAGTCTAATGGCATCAGCTGAATTGTACGTCTCGCCCCGCTACCCAATGGGACAATGTGACATGGACTTCAACTAATGTGATTGGTCGATTCAGCGTGTCTCCGCTCAACTACGCTTTTATAAAAGCGCACCCTAAAGATATAACTTGAAACTCTTGTAAAACTTTTAACTGTATTAACGGCCAGGAGAGTTTTCGCATCGATCAATCAGTAGTAAAAGGAGAAGTTTTTAAAAGTTCTTCTGGCCAATATGGTGATGCATTTAAAAAGATAGTACAATCAGCTTCGAAAGTTGATTAACTGTCGATGAACTCAAATTTGTCCACACACTACTCTATCGCGAAGGTAAAAAGAGCGTGTGTGCATTTTGAGCTGTTCGATTGGTAATCAACTTCTGATTCTTGGTTGTTGGTATTAGAGTATTTTCTTCAATATTGTGTAGGTATTTATTAGTCCGCATTTTACTTACAATCGACAAAAAATCACAAAAATCCTTTTTATAGAAAAGCATTACATTTTACATTACAAAGTAACTCAGCGAAAATATTCGATAGATTAATAGCGAAAGTCATAAGGGGAAATTTATCTATAAGATACATATAAGAGCCACAATCTGTCACAATCACATCCATCATGCATGTGAGGAAGTGCGTCGTAATTTATTACCGCCTACCATTCCGTTTGTTTTATTACCATATTGCTGACTTGTTACATTATTTATACGAAATAAAATGTTTATGACCACTTTAGACGGATGTCAGCAAATTGTATTGGTAAAATCAGAGGCTCGGTACCGAAACGTCCGTGTATAGAAATGACCAAGACATCAGATTGTCTGTGGAGCAAAATGTCCATTTATATTAACTGTACTTTTTTAATTCTTCCATGCTGGTCTAGGAGTAAAGAAAAAACTTGGAATTTACCAGTTGCTTCTCTTCCTGCGCAGATGGTAAAGGCCCATCGAGGGAATGGACAAAAGTCTTAGGTATCATGTTATAGGCGATGCGGCTAGCAACCCATCACTTTTGATTTCCCTTTCCACCTATACGCTCTTAATCATGCTAAACGTGGCCTTAACGTTTTGTTACCCTAGGCTTTGTCTGCCCTGTAAGGGATAAAGACGTGATATATGTATGTACGTATGTACTTTTTTAAATAACGCGAAGTTGTAATGTTCCAATACTTATGTCGCTGAGCGCGGTTTTTCGTTGGACTATTATACTTTTGTTTTATCCATGAATCCTTTACAGATGGTATATAATATGCATGTGCGATCGGCGCAGCAAGCGAAATCTGTACAAACTTCATCCATAACACACGCCAGTGTATTTATTACAGAGTCACTCACTTTGCTCCCGGTCGCGTTATTTGCTACGAACTTTGCCTTCTCGATTTTCCGTTTTTACCCGATCGAAGTATTTCCACTAATACTACTCTTTTAATAGCAGTTACAACAAAATACAATTCGCACACCTAGAGCAAAATAATCTCAACTCAAAATAATACACTATTTTAATTTAGAAGACCCGAAAGTCATAGAACGAGTTTGGTTTTGCAACAGTATGCTTAGTGTAAGTTTTCGGTCACAAAATACGTCTCGAACGCGTTTGCGTTAAAATTTCAAATACTATGAGAACATGTTGCCGTTTCGATCCGCAAGTGGCGCTACCAATTATTCCATAGTAATTAACATGTTTACGTTAACGCGTTCGAGGCGTTTTTATATGCGAAAACTTACACTAGTCAGTTTTCATTTTGAGTTGTTACTCTTTCTGTGCTGACGGCGCACTGTGCACGACCGGCACTCGGTGTATTGCGTGGTTGCCAAGCGTATCGCAGAGCGGCTGATTGGTAACACGCATTGTATTAGACAATACTCGTAGGCCCGTCGTGGCCCGGTTATTACTACAGTAACACAGACTGGGCCGGCCGCGGCGCGCAGCCTCCGCCGTATCGAGCGCGCCCCGCCCCACGTGCTTCATTCGCGGACCACGTGCCGCCCTGGCATGCTGTCCCGCAAGACACGAAAGGATACGTAATAATAATAAATACGAGCGAACAGTTGAAAAAAGAAATTGAATGCTGGTTAATGGGTCTGAATTATGACGGAAGCGAAAATATCCTTGCAGGCTGTAAGTGCACACAACATACACACGTGGTGGTGGTGCTCTCTTAGCGTTAGGTGAAATATCCTTAATAATTTAATTTAAAAAGATCCATTTGCGGGTGGTAGGGCCTTGTCCAAGGTCCGTCCGGATCGCTACCACCATCTTACTCGCTAATCCTGCCGCTAAGTAGCAGTGCTTGCACTGCTGTGTTCCGGTGTGGAGAGTAAGACAGCCGGGGAAATTACGGGCACAAGAGGCATTTCATCTTAGTCCTCTAGGTTGGCAACGCATCTGCAATCCCTCCGGGGTGTCTATGGGCAGTGGTGATCACTTACCATCAGGTGACCCACTTGCTCGTTTGCCTACCTATTCATATAAAAAAAAACCATAAAATTTCTAGTACATTAATTGATAAAGGAAATAATCAGAATATTAGTTGAAATTAAATTAAATTAAAACCTCTCCGACACAGCTACTGGCACATGTCTACTGCAGCAGTGTCGGATGAAAGTACAGTCGATCCTGTCTGCAATGTCAACAACGTCGTTTGTCTTGATAATAACACGGTCGGCCTAATTAGTGGTCTGTCCCTTTTCATCCAACTTCCTATCAAACTAAAATTCGTTAAAGTCGAACTTTCTGGTTGACAGCCGCGTGTTATCGACATTATATATCGTGACGTGCAAAGGATTTTTAACCTTAAGGTAGTAGACCACATATTTGGCTGATGGTACATGAACAGAGAAAGACTAAAACAATTGAAAAACCTCCTTAAATTGTCATATAATACATAACAATATCAAAATCAAAGTCAATCTAGAAGTGGGTCAAATACTTGCTAGATTGTACACCGAGACCGAGACAGGTATCTCCAATTAAAGGCTTGTTTTTCGTAACGTTATTATTTGGCAAGATGGCTTTATTCTTGCTCTCCCTAGCCTGAGGCTGGCTTTCCTTGGAGGAAATACATTTTTCATACTTTTGATCATCTGAACTTACCGTGACTTCAAATACACAACCAATAAACATAACTTAAAGTTAATTCTTCTATATGAAAAACGTAATTATGCTAACGACTGGCAGTACAGTCTCCACATGGTTTTCAATTAGACCTACATCACACTAAACTAAATGTATCAAATTGTTATTATCAATCCATTGAACTCGGGCTATCGTGATAAATTTTATCTCTATTACGGTTATTAATTGTTTGTCGCCTGCAAAATCATTGCATACAGATTACGGTGCGATAACCTACAAATAGATATCACTACAGACACAGTAGTGATTGGATCGATGTTTAATTTGAGTTTATCCCTTAGAGACATTCACATTAAAGGGGAATAGATTTACACTATTGCATCTCACAGGTTGATTGCCTTGCTCGTACCAACTTCAATCAGTATCGGCTGTAAAGACTATTGATTACAATACGGAAGCGCTTGCTTGTCTTTTATGTGGTTTGTAATCTCTGTATCTATACTTATACTATCAATTTTAATATTAGGAGTAGATAAAGAGGTAATGTTTGTGAGTTTCGATTTCGATATAGGATATCTTCGAACCTACCTACTCATTTTTAATCCCAAAAAGAAGCAACAGGCAACTGCTAGTAATTATTAAAGAAGTAACTAAACTTAGTTTGATTCTGATTGTGTGTAGCAGCTAATCTCTGAAACATCTGGAGCTATTCTGAACATTTTAACATAACCTTCCTTCCTTTCCTTTTAGGAATTTTAGTTAGTGAAAATGTATTTATTTTATGTCAGTGTTGGGAATTAGTAAAACTTCCTTTTTTGAAGTTTTACAAAGTTATTCCAATTTATTTTGGAATGTATGCTAGACGCCACAAGAGACAAAACTGTAAAAAAACGTGTGGATCCGATGCATTAAAATGTCCACCGAACATAAAACTCGAACAACGCGCGAAGGAAACGGATTCTAGAGTTTTATGGACATGACATGTGTCAAATTTAACGTAACTATAAAAGATTGATGTGTCATAACGTTGGCCGAGGGATTTTTTTTTTCTTTCTGGCTATGAGGAGTTTAGCCAATGTCAAAGTTAGGGAAAGGGAAACTGTTAGTTGATATGATAGGAGGTTAACGGAGGGATTTGTATGGAAGTAGAGTTTAATTATTGTTGCAACACGAATAAAAACAGCGTTCGATGCGGTTTGTCATTTGGTGTAAGAAACTTTTGAAGATGTAAAGAAGTTGCTCTAAGTTGTCATTTTCATTGGATAAAGAGTTGTTTAATGCTATGCGTTTTATTACAATCACGCCTGATGGTAATCGGATGTGTGATTTAGGATGGAGCCCACTTGCCTAGTAAAGTGCCCATTCATATTTGGCGGTCGAAATCTTTAAAAAGTGACCTTAAGTTTAACAACGACTCATTCAAACGCTGCATTGCAAACTACTTTAAACATTGAAACTCCAATGGCGTTTCCCTATAAAACCACCGCGCGTTAAATTTGAAACTAAAAGTGAATGTACCTACTGTTCTAAAGTCCTTAATTCTTAGTGTCCTAAAACTTGGTAATTACACACCAGTAGTCCCATCTTCCTCACACTCATTAATAATGAGTAAGAGATCAACACACGCCCCGCGGGATCCATACCTTGACCGTTAAAAATCTAATGGTGTTTTTCTTTCCGTCGTGACACAGTTATTTTTACAGCGCATGCGCTCGACCCGGCTATTAATTTTAACGGGCTCTTGATATATTAGCAGTGTTTCTTAATTAGAGCCCGCTTTCCTCTTAACAGCCAGTATTGCGAGTACGAGAGAGTGTGAAAAACGCCTAATTTATGTTTTTAATTTTGCTCCATTTTTAAAACAAAGGGCAAAGGAAACTGGGACAGGGTGTTAGGGTAGAGTTAAGTTGTTTTTAAAGATGACTGATGATGAGTTGGTTTTTGGATGAATCCACACAGGCGTACAAAAGTCTTTGGTAAGTAAACAATTGGGTGTGTCCAAATTATATATAATCCCTTCATCAAGCTAGCCACTTCGAGAGACGGCCGCCTCGCGAACCATTTTGATTTGACGGTTATCAAGTTGTCAAGGTAACTTTAAACATTTTGTGTAAATTGAGTCACTTTCGGTAGTTATTATAAACAACGAAGTGATCCTATAAGGGTTAAATTTTAACAGACAAACTCGAACCTTGTACTTAATCTAGTAATTACTAATCGACATTGACATCCTAATTCTAGGCCAAGCACTCGCGCTAGACCGGTTTGTAACCTAACCGTAGACAATGCCTAGGATACTCAATTAGTCTGACGATTGCGAGCAATGATTGGACACTTCCTCGCAGCAACCAAATCTAGGATATCTTAATATAAGTCATGCCTACAATTTAGGATATCACCTTACAAACAGGAGGGGGGATCTTTTATTGTTATTTGGGAGTTCTGGACTACCTACATGGACACTTAGGACAGGCCTCATTTGGATGCGGGACCTGCGGGGGAGGGCGGGAATTCCCAATCTTGCATTGCACAGGTGTCGCAGTGAGGTAGCCCCATCCCGGGGTGGGCCCGTAGGGTTGCCGCGGACGTATGCAATTGCACTCCCGCAGCGCCCTACAACAGTGCCAAATTTGGGAATCCGTGTGGTTTTTATTGGGTATGCCTGACGCCTCGGGAGAGCCCCAAATACCCCTGGTAATCCCGTACCGGGCCGGATGCATAAGGCGCATTTCCCACACCATAAAAAAGGTCTCATTTGGATTATAACTCCATAAGTATGTCCTCAGACAATATACATGCTGGTCTGGGAGCAAAGAAAAAACGCTGATTCTCTTTCCGCGCAGAATGGGCGAAAATCTTAGGTAGCATGTTATAGGCGATGCGGCTAGCAACCTATCACTTGGGTGTTTGATTCCCCTTCCGCCTATACGGCCACAACCATGCTGAACGTGGCCTTATGGCTTTCTTAACCTGACCTTTCTAGCCCGTAATGGATAAACACGTGTTAATATGTATATAATGTATTTCAGAGAGCAAGACGAGACGGCTTCCTCGATCTCACCAGGGACCTTACCATGACGTCTTATTGCTATTCAATTCTGATTCAGTTTAGGTTTTAGCTGTAATTTTTAGTATGGATCTGACAGCGAGTGAACATAAACTGAATCGGAATTGAATCGCATTAAAACGGCATGGTAAGGCCCGAGAACTGTCTGGAAAATGCATAGTATTACAAGGGACTGTGTTCAATACCAAAGTATAAATCTAGAAGAGATAGTCCTTGAAGGGAAGGCAAAAAACGACCATGACCTTACAGAGTAGGTAACTGTATACATACATACATACATACATACATATATCACGTCTTTATCCCTTACGGGGTAGACAGAACCTAAAGTAACAAAACCTTAAGGCCACGTTTAGCATGATTAAGGGCGTACCTATAGGTGGAAAGGGAAACCAAAATAGTGATGGGTTGCTAGTCGCATCGCCTATGACATGATTCCTAAGACTTTCGCCCATTCCCTCGATGGGCTTTTACCATCTGCGCGGGAAGAGAAGCAACTGGTAAATTCTATGTTTTTTCTTTACTCCCAGACCAGCATGGATGGTAACTGTATACGTTAATTAAAACAAAGGAGTTTTGGTTGAACAACAATCAATTAATATTGATCAATTGAGATATAGGTGACTTTGATTGAATTAACAATTAACAGTCGGCAACTTATCTCGGCTCTCCACAAGTTTGTTGGAAATAAATATTAATTTAATTATCAATTCTGAGGCGTTAAGTTTGCGTTAACTAAATAAAGAGCCAAATTGGACGTTCGTTCGTACATACTACGTTTTCGAACGGAACAATCGAGTAGGGCGGACTGGTGTCACTCAGACTTAAATATTCATTAAGTTTTAAGTAATTTTGATGCCGAACGTTCGCCTAACAAATAATGAATTTCAAACAGCGTTAAATTCGTAACATGGCGCAGTAAGTAACCTACTTGGCTTTGTACATGTACAGTGAATTAAACTGAATCATATAGGGAAAGACTTAAGTAAATGACCTGTTGGATGAGTAATGTGTTCGAGAAATTGACGTTCCAAATTAGAAAAATGACTTAAGTCCCATATCATTTTTTTATGTTAGAGAGGCCAGGCAAACGAACTAGTGGGTCACCTGATGCTAAATGATCACCACTGTCCATAGACACCCGCATTTCTGTAACTTTTTGTATACATGGAACTTTTTCACTGCAAATGTCATAACGACTTACCATACACCTGCGAAAGAAATTATTGCGAAAATGTATGATAAAAGCGAGAGATGTGGAGGTCGAGGCCTTTGCCCAGTAGTAGGACGCCATAATAGGCTAAAAGGCAAAATGTAAGGGCTAACTACTACTACGCACACAACCTGCTACTATTACTACTACTACTACTACTACTACTACTACTACTACTACTACTGCTACTATTATTACTACTACTACTAGTAGTAGTAGTAGTTATTGTAGAGCTGAGATTGTCGCGATATTTGGCTCGACCCTATCCTCCCTTTACTAATACTCACTTGAAGTTTTAATGCGTATTTTCTGTGTTCTTTTTGTACTTTTTCCTTCTAAGCATTTTTATGCGCTATGTACTAGCAACTGCGATGTGTTTTCACTTCAACTACATAACCATATATGATGGAGCTGTGTTTTTTAATCGCGTCGCACTTGGCAATGAAAGCTGTGAACTAGTCGCCCGACCAGTTGGTCGATAAATTTAGATATGACAGTTTTTATGGCGATAGAATATGAGATACCAACTCTTATTGAGTTGAGTCATTACATAAAATGTATAAGTAATTTTATACAGATTTGAATTAGTTGTGTAGACAAAGGGATTTTTATATGGAAAGAATTAAACATTCTTCTTCTTCTTATTTGTGGCGTATCAAGTAGTAGCAACGACAAATTGGCCATGTCAAAGTAACAAAAATATAAAAATTAAAAAATCTTGTGATGTCGACAACGTTGGTCGGTAATGGTCAGAGACCCCCTCCACCCGTCGGGCTCATAGCCAACGGGCAATGATATCCCTCAGAAACTGCCAGGAAATCATTAGTCGATGCCCAGGGTGCACCGGATCAAGCACTGCTCTTTCCCCCTGGCCATATCCAAAAACGAACCTCAGCACTTTACCACACATGGAGCCCCAAATTAAACATTATCATTATTGTTATCTATTTTTACAGTAGGCGTAGTTATAAAACTGATAATAAACAATATTGAATAGAAATACAGCTGCTCTGTTTACTTGTGTGTTTGTTTGTCTTCCTGCTCGTTTGTTAATAAGCATTTAGAATTATTTTAGATTTCGATCTGTTCTTTTACTTTTTCTGTGTGTCTACTCTTGCTTAATACTGATGTCCTATCAATCGTTCAAAGGTTAACTGGAAGAGATCCCTTTTATGGATAAGTTCCCTGTATTCGTCTTTTTCTTGTGTTTTGTGCCCACAATCTTGCTAATCGTGGCCTAGGTCTTGCCACCTTAGGCTCTGTCTACCCCGTAAGTGATTTGTGTATGTACTAAAAACATAAAATAAACATTTGAATGAGGCTCCCATACAAGAAACAGGCGGATCAGTCTAATGTTGTATAGACAATGGTACAGAACCGGTTTTTTAATATCTCAGGCCATTCAATCATGCTAAACGTGGCCTTAAGGTTTTGTTACCTTAGGATCTGTCTACCCCGTAAGATATAAATACGTGATATATTATGTATCTATGTTTGTCAGGCCATTTAACAGGCGTACTGTAGGTCCTATTACAACCAAAATACTCCCCGGTTTCAGTTCATTGCTCTTATAGCAACAATGGTTGCATTCCAGTGCTTGTAACGGTATGCATTGTGTTATTAGAAGCCTTTTATTCTGCGGAGTAAAAAACAGGCCAAGTTGCAGTCAGAAAAGCTCAGTGTAGAAAGCTACAAACAACCGTGTGGTGATTCAGTAAGCGTTTTTGGTACATTCTTGTTCTTAGGATCAAAGCTTTAAAAGCCAACAAGAGCTTTTTAACCGACTGCAAATGGGTGTTCTGTTTTGGTGTATGTGTATTTTTGACAGTTGCTTTCAGATTGAAAATAGTTTGAAAGTGACCCAGGTAGACCCGTGTATAAATAACTAGTGTCTGCCCGCGACTTCATCTGTTTAGTATACATATAAACTTTCCTCTTGAATCACTCTATCTATTAAAAAAACCGCATCGGCAACGTTGTACGGTAATGGTCAAAGACCCCCCTCCCCCCTGTCGGGCTCTTAGCCCGGTCAATGATATCCCTCAGAAACTCCCAGGAAATCATTAGCCGATGCCCAGGGTGCACCGGACCAAGCACTGCTCTTCCCCCGCACCTCTTGACCCCACGTGGAGGTTACCCGACTCGCACCCCAAGAAAGTTATTTTTGCTTGTGGTGATACGAATCAAGTTTAGAACTGTCATCATATTTTTTTTAATTTTACGGAACCTTGCCGGCCTTGATGACACACTAACTGACACTAAAGATAACTGAAACATAACAGAGAATGGTGAAACAGGCCCTAAATGATGTCACGAAAATAAAACCTTACAAAGTTGAAACCCTATTAAAATGTGTTGCGTAACGCACGAAATATGCAGGTCAATGAAGATAAGCATAGTTGAACTTCTTCTAGAATCTTCGGTAGGCGTCTCGACGAGGTCATATTTAAATTCAATTTTCTACAATACCGTTAAAATACCTATCAATCACAACAATGTGGCTTAATTGATGGCCTCGGACGTTCTCCGTCATTATCAGTCATTCAAACACTAATGTATATCCTCGTCTCCTTCGCACTTAACTCGCCTGCTAATGTTAGAAGAGCACCGCGTTTTGAGGTGAACTCAATGATTTTTAAAATAAATATGCTGGCCGCTTTTGTTGTTTTTAATTTGAACGGCATTAGGGCTTGAGAGTAGTGAAGTGTCAGCCAACTAATGGACTAGGAATAGTTTAAAAAAAATAGACGGAGATTGTTAGTGAACTTCTTATTCCCTTGAATCCCATCATCAGATCTTAATAAAAAAAAAAAAATTAATACCCTAATTATGTCTTAAAACGTTTTTAGGGTTCCGTACCTCAAAAGGAAAAAACGGATCACTTTGTTGTCCGTCTGTCCGTCTGTCAAGACCCTTTTTCTCAGGAACGCGTGGAGGTATGAAGCTGAAATTTATATCAATTACTCAGGTCTACTGTCCCTTGAAGCTGTGAAAAAATCAAACTTCTAAGCCAACGCAATCAAAAGATACAGCCGTTTATGCCGCAAATTTCCGCAAATTTTCAACTCTCAAGGTAATCAAAACCTACAAGGTAGTTCCCGTGAACGCAGAATCTTGAAATTTGGTATGAAGGTAGGTCTTATAGCACAGATTAAAGAATAATTGCGAAAACCGTAAATGTGTATGTATGTCTGTATATAGCAGTGACCAATATAAAGTAACCCCACACTGCGTACATTTTGCTTTGGAACAGGGCTCTGCTTACACTGGTTAGAGATATTTATAGATAATGATACGGAACCCTCGGTGCGCGAGTCCGACTCGCACTTGACCGGTTTTTTTTTTAACTTACAGTGTTGGTAAATAAAGGAGAGAGTCAATTTAAAGTTACTTCCTTAAATGAAAATAAACCAAAAGTACCCGGTTTTTTTCAAATAGGTTTATAAAGCCAACTACAAATTTAACCGTAAACCAATATCGTCCGGGAATCAATAGAGCGGTGCTCATCGCCGGACGTCGAATCTACGTCCGGCGGCCTGAACATCCGTCTCGGTTACTAGGCCAAGGCCATCGAGGCCGCTTGCCATTTGTTAGCCGTTAGTGTGCTACTGGCTTGTTTCAGCTAGTGCAGGTTCAACGGGAACTATCGTTTCTTTGCTCACCACTTGGCGCCACTGTTGACTAAGGTCCAGTATAGCTGTCAAAGGCGACTTTATAAGATCGGCGGCGAAACAAAGTTTTAAATCTTGAATCTCATTAAGTTTATTAATTATAAATAACTATCATCATATAAAAAATCCGCTTTCAAAGCGTTCACATTCATCGCCAAATAATCCATATTTGCGATAATTTTACGAAGGAGATCACTTTTTGACAGGTTAATGAAAGAAACCGCCAAAACCAGTGAAAAGTGAATGGTATTGGACCTCACGCGACACTAGCGCCTCTAGTGGCTAATTCACACGCGATAGCTCCGATTAGGTTAACTATTCTGCTGAGGCAGTGGGATTTGGCGTTTCAATGAGATTTATTTTTTTAAATCGACTAGCTGTTGCCCGCTGCTTTGCCCCGGAAGCAATTTTCATAAGAACTTTCTGCCCATAACAGACACAACAAAAAAAATCGAAATCGGTCCAGCCGTGCACGCGTGATGTCATGACCAAGATATACACACATAAATCACGTCTTTATCCCTTACGGGGTAGACAGGCCGTAAGGTAACATGACAAGAAAATAGTGATGGGTTGCTAGCCGCATCGCCTATAACATGATTTTTACAATCTTAGCCGATTTGATGGGCTTTTACTATACACAACAATCGCCGCAGTTGACGCTTTGATTCACACAGAGCCTAAACAAGACTTAAGGGGCAAGTGTGGTTTCTTCCATGCTGGTCTGGGAGTAAAGAAAAAACATAGAATGTACCAGTTTTGCTTCTCTTCCCGCGCAGATGGTAAAAGCCCACCGAGGGAAAGCGAAAGTCTTAGGAATCATGTTCTAGGCGCTGCGGCTAGCAACCCATGACCAACAAACTAACAATGACTTTAAAATACCTGATTAATTTGATAATGTTATTATTTGTAGTAGAAAAGATCTTCTATGCTGGTCTTGGAGTAAAGAAAAAACACAGAATGTACCAGTTGCTTCTCTTCCCGCGCAGATGGTAAAACCCCATCGAGGGAAAGCGAAAGTCTTAGGAATCATGTTCTAGGCGATGCGGCTAGCAATCACTATTTTGATTTCCTTTTCCACCTATACGCCCACAATCTTGCTAAACGTGGCCTATAGATCTTGCCACCTTAGGCTCTGTCTACCCCGTAAGGAATAAAGGCGTGATTTGTGTATGTGTATGTATGAATCGATAAGACTACAATTTGAATTAGGACGGCAGTAAGATTGATGTCTAATCTGTCTGGCTAGCAACCCATCACTATTTTGATTTCCTTTTCCACCTATACGCCCTTAATCATGCTAAATGTGGCCTTAAGGTTTTGTTACTTTAGGCTCTGTCTACCCCGTGAGGGATACGTGATATATGTATGTATGTGGTTGATTCACAAGCTTAACTAAAGTTACTTTCGCTTGTCCACAGATGTCCTCTATGAGGGCGTGAAGCCGTTCTTTGATGCCATGTCGTCGTAAACGAAAACCACGCTTGCTTCTTCTGGTAAGTCCATACATTTGAACACTAACCCTTCAGAAGTCCCAGCGACTGCAGTAGCCGCTAACTTGTAGTAGTTCTAGTAGTCGCTGGGACACTCGACGGATCCGGGTTCTGAGTGTGCCAATGCTAATCCACCAGCAACGCATCACTATTTTGATTCCCCTTTCCACCTGACCCACAATTATGCAAAACTTGGTCATGTTGCATTTGGCTCTGTTTACCCCGTAAGGGATTAAGACGTGATTTATGTATGTATGGCTGGATATCGAACCCGGATCCTCATTATTCCGTGATGCGTGCTTTTACCCCTACACCGCTCATAGCAAGTATTCTGGTTCTCAGTATCATTTAGAAATATAATTTACTAGCTTCTACCCGCGACTTCGTCTGCGTATAATTATACATAAAAACCTTCATCTTGAATCACTCTATCTATTAAAAAAACCGCATCAAAATCCGTTTTGCAGTTTTGAAGATATAAGCATACATAGGGATGTCCCTATCATAGGGACATAGGGACAGAGAAAGCGACTTTGTTTTATACCATGTAGTGATAACCGGTTAACCGTAAACATACATACAAACATGCAAAAGTCGGGAAGTATAAATTCTCCATTCATTGATAGAACTTAAGACCAAGGGAGTGGCGAAGTGCCTCGTCCGTCATCTTGACAGTACGGATGACTGGCGACGGCACTGGAACAATATACCACGTGTGCGCAGTGTGGCGGCAAAAACGCCAGATGTCGTTCATGGCCATAGAGGAGACAACCTATTAGAGTGGTAATAAGGGCCATAAAATTGTGGCAACACATCTGACTTTTACGTCATATACCTTTTTAGAGTAATTAAAATTTTGATTGTATATTTACTTTCTGGTTATTATCAATATTAATCGAGTTTCATTCACTATGCCACACAACGATTAAACATTAACTATCTAAATTGATCAACTCCAGTGACCTGTTTGACCTTCGGCTGGAATATCATGCAGTATTCACCATTTTTGGCTAGGCTTTATTTTATGTTTTAACCTCGTAAGTCCTCGCTTACTTCCTGAAGTAACAATTAATAGCAAGAATAACTGCCGAATGTACTAAATAAAGTACAAAATAATCAATGAAGAAAGAACTTTAAATATGTTTTAATTCGTCTCGGTCTTAAGTACTGCGCGATTTATAAAAAGACGGGACTTACGTGGATATAAACTACTAGCTTCCGCCCACAACTTCGTTTGTGTAGAATTATACATATAAACCTTCCTCATCACTTAATAAAAAACCGCATCAAAATCCATTGCGTAGTTTTAAAGATCTAAGCATACATAGGTATAGACAGACAGTGGAAAGCGACTTTGTTTTGATACTATGTAGTGACATGGCATTTCCTCTCTATTAGGTTGTCTGCTCTATGTCCATGGCTAATTTGGTACCGCAGTGACTCTGTAAATTCAAGTATTCAGCTGCGTATGTACAAAAGATGCGTGATACAAAGCGGTAGTTTTGAGAATGGTTCAAGACGAATCCTAGTATGATGTAGGTCATTGTCGTTACAGGCTTTTAGAGTTCTGTTTTGAATGCGGAACGCTATGAATGGCGTTGGAGATCATTCTATAAGTATACACATAGCTTCGCTCCATAATTATCAGAGGAGCGTATTTTGAAAGCACATGTGTGAAAATACCTTGTATAAAGGTCGCTAGTTTACGGTGGAAGCAAGCCGCTTCCAACCGAGGCAACTGGATTCCTCTTTCCAACAGTTGGACGTCCTATGGCCGATATGATGATGATGAAGCTTGCAAGACCTAAAGGCCACGTTTAGCATTGAGAGCGTATAAGTGGAAATGGGAATCAAAATAGGGATGGGTTGCGTTCCGAAGATTTTCGCCTATTCCGTCGATGGGCTTTTACCATCAGCGCGGAAAGAAAAGGAACTGGTACATTCTTTGTTTTTTCTTTGCTCCCAGACAAGCATGGAGGATTGTATCATGATTTGTTATGACGCATAGGTTCTCAGAGACTGATCTTTACGCACTCGTTTATGGTAGCAGGTGGTTGGAATGGCCGCCGATGTTATCTTGAAGAGTATTTAATTTTTAATAGAATTTGTTCGCTATTAGCTTGACCGAGAACCGGTGAGGCTGGTTTTAATCTGCTTATCTCCTTAATTGTCGGCATTAGCTGGGTCGTTTTAACGTTTAAGGTTATGATGTTTAAAATCGCCCCAAATTTATCCCGTTCTGGAAATATTCGTGGCAACCAAATTTGTGTTTGTGTTCTTAAGTGCGACATGGCCATTGGAACACATTGTCGTCTCTAAGGCAATTAGGTCTTCGTATTTCTTTGTCACATCTGCATGAGAATCTTTTCATATGCTTTCATTGTATGCAGTAAAAACATCGCTTAAAACATCAATAATCTATGATCCATTTGACCACTGTAACATCATCGATGTTCCTTATATATTTCGTGGCCCAAGCAGCTGATGTTGATATTAGCAACATATCAGCTGCAATGGGTTGATGGTGGTTCTATTCTGCGCTTACTTCCTCTCAGCAGTTACATTGTATTTCTTAACACAAATCCTTGTTCATTGCCAAGGAATACGCAACATTGCGTCTCACTCCCGGCGACATAGACATATTGCCCTAGTTCCGAACGCGGACCACACAGAGAATTAAAAATATCTCGACGCAAGGACGTGACTTTGTAAAGGTAGCGCGTTATATTCACCAGTTATTACATTGTCTGTTTACGAGTTCACTCGACACGCGAGACGCCTATTACGAGTTGTAAAAAGAACTGGATCAGTGGGTTGGTCAAGCGCTGAGTAAAAGCTCGTTTGCTGCATTATTGTAGTGTAATTTACTTATTTATTACGGGTGATTTTCAACGAACAATACGACGGGTGGTATAGCCTAGATCCTGAATCTTTATTGTGTTGTAGAGTTATCATTAGTGGCTTGAAGAAAGAAGTGTAAGCACGCAGGTTTCTAGCTGCTGGAGCTCTGTGAAGACATTCTAATAGCTAATATTCGTTTTCGGCTACAGATATTGTAAATAAATAAAATAAAATAAAAATAGCCTTTATTCACTGATGATTACATTTTGTTCAACTTAACCTAATTTACACCCGCCTCATTCGCATCAGGTTGCCCGTATTGGACATAGGCCTCCTCCAGTTGCCGCAATTTCTCCCTGTCCCTAGCAAATCTGCGAAAGCCTTTAGGTAGGTCATCCTCCCACCTCTTGTGTTGCCTTCCTTTCGATCTCTTGCCGTCTCTGGGGTACCAAAGTGTGATATCTTTTGTCCAAAGTGTGAGATATTGTAGTAGGTACTTAATATCTAAATAAGGATGGCGGATGCCTAGTTACTCTAGAGGACTAAGATGGAATGGCCTATACGTAGCCGTTCTCATTGTTCCGTGTTAATTTCCAGGTGTTTGTCAGCCATGGGCGCTTCGGGCGTGTCTGATGAGTACACGCCGCCGCGGCTGTCCCGGCTGCTGCATGCGCTGCCGCACATCAACGTGACGCTGCACCGCGTCAACGACACCTTCGCGCCAGACTCCCCCGTGTATCTAGAGGTCAGTGCTGTACATGGGCGACGGATTGTCTTATCTGCTGCTCTGAAATTTGTCAGATTTGAGATTTGTTTTGTTTGTTCTTTTTATTCCTTATACCTACTGTCTCTGACGGTCGTGTCGTTGTTACAATTTTAGTTTTTAGGCTTAGTTTTAGGCAAAAGGGTCACACTGAAAATCAGCGCTGCGGACTGCCGCAGCAACATGCTGAGCCCTTTTGGCACTTTCGGCACATAAGTACTTAGTTTTTTTATTTTTTTTTATTTTATTTCTTTCTTTATCTAGCACCGGCCAATTGTTCTGTTGCATGCTTAGCCAAATAGGGTTTTTATTCAAAACCAAAACCGTTTTACCAAATTTGGGCAGAATTTGTCTAGTCCGACACAGAGTTACTAAATGCTTATCAGTTTATTTTTATACATTAATGCCTAAATTAAATTCCATTTCGCTTATCAAACTTACTCTGCACTGTTTTCTACTATCATCCTAACTTCCTCAGCAATATTTTGAGCTAGATCTTTAATGAAATTGTGATCGTGGTTTCCAGAGCCTGGGCATCCTCGGCTCGATCCCGGGCGCGTGGCTGATCCTGACTCTGACCGTGCTGCTCATCTACCTGCTCACGCGATGCTGCGACCGCAAGCAGCGTCCTCCAAGGAGTATCACTGCTCTCAAGGTCAGTCTACGGAAGGTTGTGGCATTATGACGTGGATTTCACAAATATGATTGGCCGATTATGCAAGTCTTACTCTCGAAGAAGCCGTGGTGTGGTAGCCTAGTTGGCTGATTGAAACCGAGCCCTGTGTTTTTGAGAATTTATGTGCGTTTGAAATATCGTTCTGGGCCAGCGTCGGAAATACTGGCTAAGCCCTTTGATTCTGAGATGCCTGTGCCCGCTGTAGAACGTATTGAGGCTGGAGATGATCATCATCGATATATCAGTCATAGGACATCCGCTGTTGGACATAGGCCCCATAGACCTCCAGTTGCCTCGGTTGAAAGTGGCTTGTATTCACCGTGAACCCGCGACCTTAACCAAGTCATCCGTCCATGTCGTTGGTCGCTTCGTTCTAATTTAAACGTACCTTTAATCACGTGTCACTATGCGTGTTGCATTTAAACACATTGTGAATATTGTGATACATCTACCACAACTAGCTGTCGCCCGAAACTTCGTCCGCGCAGAATTAAAATTTATATCCCAGACAGCTTGATTTTTGCCGACATTTCAAGCCATTTCTACAAAATTTTGACGAATTCCTAAACCTTAAATCTTGTTCATGAGAAAATCACGGGAAAATCCGTTAAGCAGTTTTTGTGTTTATCACGATTAGATAGACAGACGCGGCGGAGGACATGGTTTTATAATATGTAGTGGTAGTGATACAAATGAAGATATAACAGCTGGTAATGAGTTCAAGCGATTGCTGACACATTGAGCGCTCATAAAAGCAGAACATTAGAACCTTGAGCGATTCCATATTGGGGCGCACATGTGCCTGTGAGAAGCTGTTTGATTGTGTCCACAGTTGGTATTAATAGAGCGATATACTTGTTTGATAGTTCATGATGGCTTTGCCATGAGGGGTATTAAAATATGCCTGTTGTTTTCATTTTGTAATTTGGTTTGGTTATGTATGGGATTACAGCTTGAATATTTTTCCTGCAGCAGATCGAAATTATGTTTCACACTTTCGTTTGTTTTGATCTAGTTTTCGTGATCTCGCATTGCTCGTTTTTTTATTAATCAATTTTAAATGTAAACCAGTTTAGTTAAATAAAATGTAATATGGGACCAAGCTTGAGATAAAAAATATTCACATATATTTCCATTCTTCGTCGGTTGAAAACGACCGTAGGTAGGTCCGTATGATGGTAAGCGGCTACCGTCGCCGGATTCAGGATCTCAACCTTTTTGGAAGCTGGTTACGAAACATATTCTATATCTGTAATACTTCAAGTAAAAATTTTTTTTTTGAGAAACTAATAAAATAGATCTCTTGGTTTATGTACCTACGTTGCTGTTGAACGTGGCATGAGTTTATCAAGACCAGGAGCCTTACCATGACGTAATGCCATTCAATTCCGACTCAGTTCGGGTTTTTAGCTGTCAATTTTAGTATGGATCAGACCCTTATATTTATCGTTTCGTGTGATAGTTACATTTTATTCTCGCCTGAGTTAATTTTAAAATGGGATAAACTTTTAAAACTTCCGTTCTAAATAGCGACATGCATAACCGAGTAGGTAGCGTTTACTAATTAACCAAATTCACAACACGTACGCAAAACAAAAGCCGAAAACTGTTGCAAACTGTTTACACACGGCACCGTGTTTACGAATATCTTTAGCAAACTGAATGTAGACAGGGACTCAGGACAGACGAAATAAATTAGAATATTTTACAGTTGTCTTCTGTTCCACATAAATATTTTAATCGCGATACGCTTGGCGCAGTTGTATGCAGGGCATTCACCTTTGTTAAGATACCTATTGCAGCCTTGCTACTTTACGCCTAAAATAAACGAAAAAATCTACTATCGCTGTTGAAAGTTAGGGCAGCCGCGTGAGGCATGACTTGGTTTGATATCAAAATCTGACAGTAAATGACATCCTCACTCGATGGAGCCCTCTGTACCGCCGTGTTAGGAGTTTGGAGTAATGAAAACCAAATCCAAATCAAAATAGACCTTAGCTCAAGTCTGAACCCTCAAGTTTTACATGTAATAAAGTTTAAAATGTTGATGACACGTTTCACCAGTTTCTGTTAAATTCCTGATATCTTAAGTATCGGATGTCCATGATGCCATCTCTGTTTATTTCGTAGTAATAAATAGAGACATTACCATAGATATCAGATACTTAAGATATCAGGAACTTAACAGGTAGGGGTGAAACAGATCCTTAGTGCATTTGATTATTTTACAATGACAACGGAGTTTGAGAAATCCTATGTGGCCTTGGGGTAAAAGGGTTTAAAAGTGACCAGAAGCGCCTCTAACTCACGTAGCGCTCGTGAGCAAACATTACCCTAGCGTCCTCCAGGACCGCTGTGCTCGTGTGCGACGCACACCCTGCACTAGGTAAAGACGCCTCTGGAAGTGACCAAAATCGTCGTTACTTAAAGAAATTGACGTCCAAGATGTATGCTGTGCTACTGCCGCAAACTGGCTGAGGTAGCCTAATACGCGGCAGATCTTTGTCACCAATGTCCACTAGGTAACATCTCTGGGTGTAGTTGTAAACGTGGCACCTTGTCTCCAGATAACGCTGATGATTCTATCGGTGCTGTGCTGTGGGGCGATCGGCGTGGGCTTGTTCGGCAACGATGACCTCCACAACGCGATGCTGCAGAGCATTCAAGCCGGGAACCAGCTGGCAGCGCTCGTCAACACTGTAAAGAACCAGGTAACAACTGAAGACTACTCATTCAAAGATTCAGGGGGAGTTCTAAAATTCCTGTGTCTCAATTTTATGCTGTCTTAGTCAGTAGCTCAGGGTTAGTAAGCATAAAAAGCTCCCGCTTGGGAATTCAGATGCTTACATTTGTAACTAGATGGGGTTTCTGTACTGGTCTTGCCAATGTTTATGCCTGTATATATTGGTGTTGTGTGGTTTGCCGTTAACTTGTTTAAATAAAGGTATGTTTCAGGCAGCCTCTGTCGATTAGGATCTATAAATCCATTGGTTGAGATTCGGCTTCATGCTATTTACCTGATGAGTCTCATTAAAAGTCACTTCTTGACCTATTTTAGCGTTCTTTCTCTCTTTTTTTTCACTTGCAGCTTTAAGATGGGGTGTTCTTTATTTCGGGTTGCCTAATTTTTTTCACGGAACGCTCCTGTGACCCGTTGTAATTTGTCCCCCAGTCGAGTATCTTGGAGGAGGCCATGGGTTCCCGCGCGCGCGCCCCGCTGGCCCGCCTAGCGGATGCGCTGGACGCTCCGGTGGCCAACCAGACCGCGTTGGGCACGCTCCTGCGCGCGCTGTCCACTTTGCGGAACAACGCGTCCGCGGCTGCCTCCGCCGCCGACAACCTGAGGAGACCTCTAGCTGCGCTCAATCTGGATGCTTTTATGAAGGTAAACTTACAGATCTTCTGTTTTTTAATGCTTGTGAGATATAGACAGTTTAGACTCCATAAAAACGGCTTGTGAGGATGTGTGAACTGGAGGAGCATTTGGCAGTAGTGTAAATATACGGTGGGAAGACGATCAAAATGCCAAGAGACCCTAGCTCTACGGGGGTCCAGAACTGGTTCGACATAGAAAACAGAAGAACCGTTGATGATTTGCTACGGATATAATTAGGCCACCGGCAGCTGAAGTTATTACCAAACCTGAAGCATGGCATGGGTAACCTGAAGTCTATGGGGGTCGCCAAGTGGGCAGCGGTGCTCACACCGGGAACCTCCCACTACACGCTACTGGGTACAACGCTCCTCGTCTCCGCGTCGGAGTCCTGGCCTATGACGTGTCCCCAGTGAGACACTGGTGTACAGTTCTCATGCTCCCTTGTTCGTGTCGCAGCGAGCCTGGGTGTGGGAGCTGGGCCGCTGGGCCGGCGGCATGGCGGGCTGGTGCTGCGGCGGCGTGGTGTGCGTGGCGCTGCTGGCCGCCGCCGCGCGCCGCTCACGCCGTGCGCTACTACTGCTCTGTGTGAGTATACACAATGTACATACTGTGTTATTTGTTAGTGGATACACTGTGTCTCAATATTAATCCGGAGCAGTCGATGTGTGTGTATATGATTGGGTGGCGCTAGACACGCTAGGGTATTAATGTGTGGGTGTGCGCAGGTGGGTGCGCTGGGCGCGCTGGTGGCGTGCTGGCTGGCGGGCGCGCTGCTGGCGGCGGGCGCGGTGGCCGCGGCCGACGCCTGCCAGGACCCCGCCGCCGCGCTCGCCAACTACGCGCCGCACAAGCTGCCGCTCGACGTGAGTACACACACACACACACGCAGGTGGGTGCGCTGGGCGCGCTGGTGGCGTGCTGGCTGGCGGGCGCGCTGCTGGCGGCGGGCGCGGTGGCCGCGGCCGACGCCTGCCAGGACCCCGCCGCCGCGCTCGCCAACTACGCGCCGCACAAGCTGCCGCTCGACGTGAGTACACACACACACACACGCAGGTGGGTGCGCTGGGCGCGCTGGTGGCGTGCTGGCTGGCGGGCGCGCTGCTGGCGGCGGGCGCGGTGGCCGCGGCCGACGCCTGCCAGGACCCCGCCGCCGCGCTCGCCAACTACGCGCCGCACAAGCTGCCGCTCGACGTGAGTACACACACACACACACACACACACGCAGGTGGGTGCGCTGGGCGCGCTGGTGGCGTGCTGGCTGGCGGGCGCGCTGCTGGCGGCGGGCGCGGTGGCCGCGGCCGACGCCTGCCAGGACCCCGCCGCCGCGCTCGCCAACTACGCGCCGCACAAGCTGCCGCTCGACGTGAGTACACACACACACACACGCAGGTGGGTGCGCTGGGCGCGCTGGTGGCGTGCTGGCTGGCGGGCGCGCTGCTGGCGGCGGGCGCGGTGGCCGCGGCCGACGCCTGCCAGGACCCCGCCGCCGCGCTCGCCAACTACGCGCCGCACAAGCTGCCGCTCGACGTGAGTACACACACACACACACGCAGGTGGGTGCGCTGGGCGCGCTGGTGGCGTGCTGGCTGGCGGGCGCGCTGCTGGCGGCGGGCGCGGTGGCCGCGGCCGACGCCTGCCAGGACCCCGCCGCCGCGCTCGCCAACTACGCGCCGCACAAGCTGCCGCTCGACGTGAGTACACACACACACACACACACACACGCAGGTGGGTGCGCTGGGCGCGCTGGTGGCGTGCTGGCTGGCGGGCGCGCTGCTGGCGGCGGGCGCGGTGGCCGCGGCCGACGCCTGCCAGGACCCCGCCGCCGCGCTCGCCAACTACGCGCCGCACAAGCTGCCGCTCGACGTGAGTACACACACACACACACGCAGGTGGGTGCGCTGGGCGCGCTGGTGGCGTGCTGGCTGGCGGGCGCGCTGCTGGCGGCGGGCGCGGTGGCCGCGGCCGACGCCTGCCAGGACCCCGCCGCCGCGCTCGCCAACTACGCGCCGCACAAGCTGCCGCTCGACGTGAGTACACACACACACACACACAAACACATGCGCGGCATTCGACATTACCCTAAGGCAGTTCACTGCCGGACGTGGGCCTGGCTGATTCTCCGGCGTGTCTGGTAAGGCATTGTTCAAGCAGCCGACATCATACGTGTAAACCCATAGTACTCGGACTTGGCCGGTTTCTTCGTCAATTGTGTATGTTTCCTTATTTTTGTACAATGAAGCACTTACTATTTGTAAATTTGCAGATGGTGCACTACTACCTGTCGTGCAAGGTGTCCCGCGAGAACATCCTGACAGCGGAGCTCCGCAACGCGCAGCGTGCCGTGGTCGCCGTGCGGCAGGCGCTGGCCGTGCTGGCCCGCGGCGCGCCGCAGCTGTTCAACGACCCAGGTCAGTCCCTGCTAATGGTGCACTACCTGGCAACCGGTGTCTCGCATTTGTGAGCTCTTCTACTCATTAAACCTATAAGAGTGAATGACAGCAAGACGTAACCGAATGACATTCTGAGAGCTTACAGACTACTGTAATGTTATACCGTTCAACGAGGTTGACTTCGGGAGAGTAAAAGACTGTTGATACGTTAGTTAGGCAAAAAAAGTACTGCACTTTGTTACAGTAATTTCAGAGTTTGTTTTGCTTATTAACGAAGTACAAGGCCATTGCTGCAGATTGAAAAATCATCATCATCTTCATCAGTCTGAAGACGCCCACTGTTGAACAAAGGCCTCCCCCTTAGCACACCATAACGAACGATAACTCGCCACTTACATATTCTACTATTGTGACCACTCTCATACGTCCATCGATTGTTTAAAAAAATGGTCCTACTACTACTATAGCATATGCCTGGAGAGAGATCCTATTATGGCCTCTCGCCACGTCGGAACACAGCGTAAGCTTGACGGCAGTATTGGCATAAGTAAGACGGTGGCCATCAAATTCCCGCAACTTTCATAATGTCGGTCCACCTAGTGGAAGGCCTGCCAACACTGCACCAGATTGAAAAATGTGGTGTTATTGTTCAGGACTTCAGCCAGCGCTGGGTGCTCTGGGCGCGGGCACGGGTGAGGCGGAGCGCGCGCTGGTGTCCCTCAGCGGAGCCCTGGAGTGCCGCATGGCGCGCGCTTACTTCGTCGCCGGCGCGCGAGCAGCCTGCGACGCCGGCCTACAGGTACAACACACAAACACACACACATACACAATGCATTGGAGCCATTAACAAGGGACCAATCAGCTTAAACGGCAAAAACCGCGAGCGAATTTCTACATCTCAGTTTTACGCGCCACAACACAGAGCTCGCTTTAGTGTCACCGCTCCAAAATCTTCCTACTTTCAAATTGAAGTATTAGTCCTACACTAACATTTATTGGCATCTCTGAGTCCTGTAAAGAGCACAGGAAAGTTGTACCCCACACCTCCACCATTTGTAAAGAGTAAAGGAACCTCCCTAATGGGAGCCCAGCACTACCAGAACAAAAAAGTGCTGGGGAACACTACCAGAACTGCTTTAAATTGGCTGGATTTTGAGAATAAATAAATATCTAAATAAATATCTTCGGACAAATTATACCAATTGACCCAGCCCCAAACTAAGCAAAGCTTGTACTATGGGCACCAGGCAACGGATAAACATACTTACATAATATAGATAAATACATACTTAAATACATACAACATCCATGACTTCAAGAAGGGAAACTTCGCGGTCGGAAGCCTATTTGTATTAATTTTATCGTTAGATTTATAATTTACAATTCAATCAGCATGAGCGCGCTCTCTGGCGGCTGGTCAGGTAATGGCATACGCAAAGAAACACTTGTTTATCCTAATTCGAAATAAATTCTTAAATTAATATTACCAACATTACCAGCCAGTTAGTTTGTATATTCAAACTCATGCATATGCAAACTCAAACTCTTGCAGTAATGTCATTAATAAGATTGTAACTTTGTTATTCCAGGCGCTCTCTCTGCAGCTGCTAGCTGCCATCGCGGCCGGCTTCCTCTTCACAGCCATCGTGCTGGTCGACTCGCATGCCTGGATATACATCAATACCAAGTAAGTATTCCAAAGAAAGCCCTCTAAAGTGTTTTTATAATTTATTGACTTATAGTTGACAAATGTCGTACATTGATTGAGTGACCTTTATATGGGTGTTCAGTCGAACTAACCGAACCACCTGCTGAATTATTCCGGTCCAATTTTAAGAGACCTTGTAGGTGGCGCCTTTGCCTTGTTAATTTCTGCCTATTTGCCTTGTCTATTACTAGATTTGCCTTGTCAATTACTAGCTTTGCCTTGTTAATTTCCACCTTTGCCTTGTTAATTTTTACCTTTGACTTGACTTTTGCCTTGTTAATTACTACCTTTGCGTTGTTAATTATTACCTTTGACTTGACCTTTGCCTGGTTAATTACTACCTTTGCCTTGTTAATTACTACTTTAGCCTTGTTAAATACTACCTTTGCCTTGTTAATTACTACCTTTTCCTTGTTAATTACTACCTTTGCCTTGTTAATTACTAACTTTGCATTGTTAATTACTACCTTTGCCTTGTTAATTACTACCTTGGACTTGTTAATTACTACCTTTGCTTTGTTAATTACTACCTTTGTCTTGATAATTACTAACTTTGCCTTGTTAATTACTACCTTTGCTTTGTTAATTACTACCTTTGCCTTGTTAATTACTACCTTTGCCTTGCTAATTACTAACTGCCTTGTTAATTACTACCTTTGCTTTGTTAATTACTACCTTTGCCTTGTCAATTTACTACCTTTGCGTTGTTAATTATTACCTTTGACTTGACCTTTGCCTGGTTAATTACTACCTTTGCCTTGTTAATTACTACTTTAGCCTTGTTAAATACTACCTTTGCCTTGTTAATCACTACCTTTTCCTTGTTAATTACTACCTTTTCCTTGTTAATTACTACCTTTGCCTTGTTAATTACTACCTTGGACTTGTTAATTACTACCTTTGCCCTGTTAATTACTATCTTTGCCTTGATAATTACTATCTTTGCCTTGTTAATTACTACCTTTGACTTGTTAATTACTACCTTTGCTTTGTTACTTAGTACCTTTGCCTTGTTATTTGTAGGCGCGCGGGCACGGGCGAGGAGCAGGCGCCGTTCCTGTCTAGCGGCGGCAGCAGCGCGTGCAGCCGCACCCTGCCGCGCCCCGCGCCCTTCCCCAACGGCAAGCCGCCCAGCTACAGCGCCGCCGTGCAGCTGTGCGACCTCGGCGAGCGCGAGCGGCCCCGGTGAGACTAGCGCCCCCACTGCAGGCCCCCACACACAGCCGCACCCTGCCGCGCCCCGCGCCCTTCCCCAACGGCAAGCCGCCCAGCTACAGCGCCGCCGTGCAGCTGTGCGACCTCGGCGAGCGCGAGCGGCCCCGGTGAGACTAGCGCCCCCACTGCAGGCCCCCACACACAGCCGCACCCTGCCGCGCCCCGCGCCCTTCCCCAACGGCAAGCCGCCCAGCTACAGCGCCGCCGTGCAGCTGTGCGACCTCGGCGAGCGCGAGCGGCCCCGGTGAGACTAGCGCCCCCACTGCAGGCCCCCACACACAGCCGCACCCTGCCGCGCCCCGCGCCCTTCCCCAACGGCAAGCCGCCCAGCTACAGCGCCGCCGTGCAGCTGTGCGACCTCGGCGAGCGCGAGCGGCCCCGGTGAGACTAGCGCCCCCACTGCAGGCCCCCACACGAAATTTTAGACCTAACGATCATTCGACTAAACAAATTATCCGTCCAAACGAATGGCTCCTAACACTACGCCAACACAACTAATAAACGCTAAGTTAACTGTGTATGGTTCCAGTGTGCGCATGTCAGGGTCAGCGACCCTGGGCCGCGGCGCGCACAGCTCGCTCAGCGCTGAGCTAGGCGGCGCGGCGACTCTGGGCCGCGCGCCGCACAACGGGAAGTACGCCACGCTCAGCAAGCAGTGCAAGACGCTCGAGAGCAACGACTTCTACTGAGACCGGCCCGGCGGCGCGATCACCGAACACGATAAGGGTACGAAAATTACATATTTAATACTGGTCTGGGAGTAAAGAACAAACATAGAATGGACTAATTGCTTCTCTTCCCGCGTAGATATACGGCTACAATCATGCTAAATGTGGTTTTTAGGTCTTGTTACTGTTGTTAGGCTCTGTCTACCCTGTAAGGAATAAAGACATAGACATAGATATTATGGACTTTAACAAGATGCCAAAAACATGTATACAATATGCAAAACATGTATACAATATGCAATAAGCAAAAAGGCCGATGACTCGTATATCTGACATGATGGCTGTATCGATATTTATGCCCTCGACTGACTACTTTCGCTGTCATCCATTCTGCATTGCGTCTACGAAATGTCAAGTCAATCGGACCAACCCTTGAAGCGTTCCCTTCTTAGTTACACTCTCACGACTCTATTGAATCCTGTTCTATGTCCGTATCTGTTTTGTCCCTCAGGTCAGGCCAGTCGCACCGCCCTGAATCGCTTCGACCCTAAGTACGCTTCGTTCGGGCCGCGCGCGCAGCGCCTGCGCCCGGCCGCGCCCGCGCCGCCGCTGGCCACGTTCTCCCCCGCGCCGCCGCCCCCGCGCGACCCCCACCCGCCTCGCGACCCCCACCCGCCTCGCGACCCCCACCCTCCGCGCGACCCGCACCCCCCGCGCGAGCCACACCTCCCTCGCGACCCGCACCCACAGCGCGAACTCCATCCCCCACGTGACCCACATCCCCCGCGCGACCCCCGCGACCTGCCGCATCGCGAGCCGCCGCGCGACAGGGACAGGGAGATGCGCGAGCCGCCGAGGGAGAGAGAGGGCGACAAGTACGCGACGGTCCGCCCGCCGAGGAGGACCGAGCCGCAGCCGCTGTCTGCCGCAGCCCTGGAGTACCGGTGTGTGACATCTTTTATATGCCATTCCATCTATTTTGCGTGGACTTCGTTCGAGATCCATCTGGATCGCTAACATCGTATCACTCGCTAATTTTAGCGCCTAGGAATTGATGCGCTCAAGCAGTGGCGTAACTATAACATCTGGGGCCCGAAGCAAATTCGTCAGAGCTGGCGCCTTCCTCAATATAAAGAAGTCAGCGTCCCTTTTGTGCTCTAAACCAAGCCAGTTCGGGGCCCCATAGACCTAGGGGCCCGTGACATTTTGCCACTCCTGCCACCCTATAGTTACGCCACTGCGCTCAAGCCAGCCGGTGAAATTACAGGCACTTAGAGCGCTTTATCTAAGCCCTTTATATTAGCTCTGTTGATACTTACATACAAACAACCCATTCCTTATAATAAACTGCATAAAAGTAGTTATGTAAGTGAAATATAAAATAATCTTACTTCCCGGCTTCTGTAATGTACTTGTGTTGCTGACATTGTGTTCGTTGTGTCAGTTCGCTCCAGCGGCCGCGCAGACAGCAGCAGCAGTCGGGCACGGGCACCACGCACCGGCGCCGCCCGGAGCGCCCCGCGCACGACCACCGCGACCTCTACGCCGTCACCGAGCTCTAGGCCCGCCCACCTCACGCACACCGACCGACGAACCCCGCCACCCTGACGCACGTCAGACACCGATGACACCCGCCGACCTCGCCACACTGACACATCAGGCAATGACACCTGCTAAGCTCACGCACAACGCTAAAGAAAAGGCAGCAGCAACATGATTAAAGAGCTAGCCTCGTCCTACACGAGTGTGCCGCTAACATCCGCCTTCTCGCACGCAGCTCAAACTAAAGCACTGTGTTGGAATGGGACTGCCACCTTAACGCACACGCTCAAACGGAGAGGGTACCACCAACTTAACGCATACTACATACTAACGTAAAATGCCACGGGATCTCAAACCTTAGCGCAATGCGCCGCGTGCAGTTAGCAATGAGTGGCGACAAACTGAGTAAATCCGCACGAAAACAAATCTGAAACTGAGTTGTCGGTCTCTATCAACACTATTTGCCTCCTTGTCTTATAAAAGTGCGAACACTATGAAGGTAGCAACAAACGTGACGTCATCGTGCCTACAATTAAGTGAATCGTGCGTCGCGAATTCCGCAATAAATGAAGTGTCGTAGACCAACGAAAGTGCTAAAAGTGTAATTCTTTCTCCATTAAAACGAACTAACGAACCTTGCGAAACGAAAACAAACGCGAAATAAAAGAGGTGCTCTGTTAAAATACTTTATGATCGGTCGCAATATAGTCGAGATGTCTTTCAAGATAGTCGTGGAATATGTTATAATGAACCTAACTTCCATTTTGTTCTGTTAAACATGGATTTGCATCTTATTGTTCTACTCTTTGGTACTAGGGAACGGTGACTAGTTTCGCTCGCTTTGTGATTCGGTGGTGGGACCGTTGCCTAATGTGTGCAACATGAACAAAGTGAAGTTCGACCGGACGATTGGCTCTAAAATTAATCGATTAAAGACTTTACAAAACTATTCGTAGTAATAAAGTTGCAAGTGCGATTTTTAGCGGCACTCGACGAATTCTCGCAATAAATGTGACGTTTTAATGTAGCTGTTCGTATTTCCAATGATTTTTGGTCATATTTGTGGCCAGCGACCTTTTTAGCTAAATTTTAAAATGTAATTTAATGAACAGTATTTGGTTAGTACAATAGTAGATTTTTTTCTTGCCACTTATATGCATGCAATAATTTGTGTTGTCAAAGGACTGAGTGAGGTTGCTCAAATTTCGAAAAATGTACTGGTCTAATAATTGTATTTGTATGAAACGGCGTTAATTTCTGAATACTTACGAGTTAAGAGAACTACGACTTCATTTATGTTTTAAATAAAAATAGCACAAATATTTAACAAAAATTTTGATGCGAGTTTGGCCTATTAAATTTTTTATCACACGTTTTTAACTCAGTATGAATTTTGATTTAATAATAAACGTTTTATCTTTTGATCATGTCCACAACAAGGCTGTGCCGGTATTTAACGACCAATAACATAATTTTTTGAAAACTTTCTTAATAAAAAAAGTTTTAAAAAATACAAAAATTTCTCAAGAGTCGTCTCTTGTCCGACTGTACGTTTTTGAATCGGTTTTCGCTCAATACTAGGCTTAAGTAACTGGTTAAAGTTAAGGTTATAACGGCGGTCCAGCTCACTGTTACATAATTCTATGTTTCATTTTATCTTATTTTTACTTTTATTAGGATACATTCATAATCATTTTAAATTGACACATATTACAGTCTCACGTTATCTTAAAAAAAATCTCGCTCCAGAATTGTTAAATTATTCTCTTTTTGGCACCTTTTCAACAAGTAAAGAGCTTCTAAAGGTCGGCAATTATTACAACATTATAATAACTCGCATTATTTAATGTGTCAATGCAAGTACAGGCAACTAAAAGTATCCTCATCAAAAGTTCAATTTTTTTTTAAATAGTTAGGCATTGTTCCTTGATTCATTATTTAATAAGTTTCCCAATGAAGTATAGAATTGTAACAATGGGCTAGAGAAAAGATAACGCTTTTAGCGAAAAAGTTAGAAAGACGCCAAATCGTAGTTATTGACTTGGCAATACCCTGAGCCAGGGGGCTACTTCGAGATTCGAAGTTCGTATCACAGTCCTTCTCACTCTCCTATAGGTATATGACTATTGGAATGAGCAGAACAGCATGAAACGAACTTCGAATGTTTAACGCTGTGAATGAATGATGGATACGACTCGAGGTTATTATAGTGTCTTTCGTAAACGTTTTTTGACGGCGGAGTAATTGTGAAAAATGACGAAGAAAAAAATCCGTATTAAAGAAAAAGTTCTTTTGTAACCAGTTGGTTTATAATTATAAGAATAAGACTAAAGCAGTTCAATGAAAAAAGTAACAATGTTCTTTGAAAATAACTAGTAATTTATTCTTATTTTTGTTTAACTTGAGATGGCAATAAGTAAGAAAATGTTGCCAGTAATTTTTTTAAATAAGATAACAAATTAAAATAAACTTTTTCTTTGGTACGGAAACTGCTGTAAGGCGTCTGGTAACTTGTATATTTGAATGAAGACCTTGGAATCTCTTATGATGCTTCGTTAATAAAATAACTTGCTAGATCGGCTCAATCTTGACTGGTAAGTAGCTAATCTTTTGTAAATAGGAGTAGGGTCCTTAATCTTAAAAATAATGTAGATTACAATTTAATGTTGATTAACAATAATCAAACTAAATGAACATTCCATCTCCACAGTGGGATTTCAATTGACGTTTTGTAAATAAGGCTCAAACGAGCCGTTATGTGACGTAGTCGGTTAAATAATATTAGATTAAAGTTAATGAAAAGTACTGCTATCTCTGTAACACCACAACTAAAATAATTATCAAAGAAATGTGATCACGAGAATGAAGTTTACTGTGAATGCTTTTGAATGAATTTGAATTATTTTGTATTTTTGACTTGGTAAATCTGCACTGAGGTCCCGGCTGTTGTTAGTCTTGGCAGTTCAAATTACAAGTCAGAATGTTCAATGGAAGTTAGTCTTAGTCTACTTTTATTTGAATATTCATGAGTAAGTTCAAAAGTATAAACTAAGTCTTACGTCTTTTTTTTTAATCAAGAAAAATATTGCTAGCAATTAATGCATTAAAATGGTGCATGTTTTACTAATCTTATGGACTTTAACAGTGAGTCCATCTAGCACATTGTACTAACAACTTTCTTAACTAACAAAAACGTTTCTTGGTCACTTTTCTTCTGTATAAAAATAGTCTTTCTAGCTATATATAAAATAGTTGTAAGCGACATGGTACCACTTATATGCAAGCAAGTGCGTGAAGCGCAATGTTTTGTACTTCAGTATTAAATAGCAAATTTTGTGAGACTTTACAACGAGTTTAGTACGTTTTTTAAGATCATTTTCTTTTCAAATGTTTCACGGTACCGTAAGCAGTGTATTCGCCAAAGATAATGCATAATTTAATTTAATTAGTGCTAAGTAATTAGGTTAGGCTTAAAATAGTTCGGGGTGGCCATATTGCATTTATTAATTTTTAATAGCAACTGGTTTTGTACATGCAATATGACTGTCGCTGATGCATTTCAAATGTTTAAGTATTTTGTACGGTTTGTTTCGTAAATGCTTCCCTGTTATGAACTGATTCGTAACATTTTTTTTGTTTTTTTTCACTGGCAACATTGTTTTTTAACTGGCAGGCATGCATTTTGACAACAAGCCGTATAACTTGTTACAATTATGAGATTACCGCGACAATTTGTTTTGTGGTTAATCATTAGCTGAAAAATAACATTAAACTAAACACTGGTAAAACTGTTGAAAATTAAAAAGTGCATTATTTTATATTTTTCATTATAGTATTGTTGATTTAGTCAAGTGTCACAATTCAAATTGCCGTGAGTGATCCAAGCATCAATGCAATAATAAAATTACCTATCTGATAAGTTACACCATTTTCAATGTAATTACTGCACACTATTTATAACCGTATATTAATAAAATAGCTGTAAAATTTGTTACAAGTCTTAATTAGGTATTCTAATTTGAAAGAACAATTTATTTAATGATTTATTTGATTGTAATAAAAGTGGTATCGCTATAAATAAAAGAAAACATCAAAAGTGAACTTTATTATGTAGACGTTGTTTTTAAATCGTATAACCAGTACAAATTTGTACATGACTACGTATAAAGTTCTCTTATGTTTTTTTACCTGTACTGATTGCAAAATCAACAAAGTTACCATAGAATTTTTAAAATCCAATATAACTACATAAAATTGTTACATGAATATCACTGCCGAAGTTAACATGTTTTATGAGTGCCATAATTTGTTTTTAATAAGACTTTTGGTTGAAAATTGTGAATATAATTTATTCTTCAAAATTTATCTCATACTAGATATATTGTAGCAGTTTGGTTATTTCTTTTTAATTTACGCTTAACGTTGGTTTGCTTTTCCAAGTCAATTATGGTGCGCTCGAGTAAACCTTTTACTATATTATACAACATCTCTACACATTGTGAAGTAAAAGTTCTATCAAAACTACCCTACTAATTTCTTTACTTTGATGTTATATCGTTCAACCAGGTTGACTTCGGGGGAATAAAAAGAAAACTTAAATATAACCAAAATAGTTGCTGGGCAAGAAGGTATAGTGAGTAGCACGGCTAGTCGTGAAATTATTTCAAAAACAGTGTATCATATTGTCTATCTTAGACTTTAAACATGGAAGGGCCAAGGGTTTTTTATTTCACTTTTACATTACAATGTGTAGGAGATTTTTAAAACTAAGTCTCATTTCGTGATGTAATGGCGTGTATAACGAGGATAAGCGGTTGATGAATAGATCAAGTGTATGAGTTTACAAAGAATTATAATAAATGGATAAAAAAAACCATTTTGTTTTTAAATTTCACATAATCGAATCCCAAATGGAAAGAGTTTAGAGGGAGAATGGAGAGGCTGCATTGCCTGTCGTGGTCACGAGTAGATCAAAGAACGGGGCTGAGCTGAGGTTCTAGGGTATGCAAAATTTTCGAACTACCCGCATTTGATCTTTATTTTGTCAGGGTACTAAAGCCATATATTACGTAGTTTACTGAAGCTAAAGAATGAAAGGAAAACAGAGTGATACGTATGCTGCAGTTAATATTATTATTAACTCTTGGCAGGGCCCTTACATCCAACTTAACATACCAAGTCCTACACGATTTTTTAGACATGCGTCATTTTGAATTGGTAAGACAGCAAGGGATAAATACATGATATATGCATGTATGTATGTATGAAGGACGCCAGTAGCGTTGCTCTATACAAATACAACCAAACTTTACCAAGCAAACAAGCTACGCATAAGCGTACGAGAGAGACGAAGTTTACTCTTCTTATTTTTATTCGGTCTAACACTGGCGGTAACTTTAAATTCCAATATGTAAATTGTCGCTGCCATACAAAACGTCCTATCCTTGTATTTCCAGTCAGCCTTTATTTGTGTTTGCCAGGTGAAGGAGTTAATCTGAAGACATTAAATATTCAACAGTTAGAGCAAACGTACATTTTAAACACTGCCTTCGCTCCCGAGTTACGGGGGTACGGATAACGGTTGGCAAGGGTTAGATTTTTAATTATCTGACTGCGAAGAGGGTACAATACCGTAGTTACTATATAGTATACTGATATAAATAATTGACTGAATCAAGACAGTGTTTCTTAGCGGTAATTGATGTTGGTGAACTAAAGGCAGTGGGGAATATGCAATTAAAAAAAAACACATTTCTTAAAAAAAAATGTAAATATCTTAAAAGAGATGACAGAAAGTGAAATTTAAAGTAAAATCAGTCAATCATTTCTTGAAATGTGGAAAATAACCACTAGCGATTAGAAAGAGAGATCCGACATGACATGACTGTGACGTCAATTGTCGTAACGCCCATATAAAATCCATTATTAAAATTCAATTTTTCTAGAGAGATGGAGACACATCTTTGATATCTTATATCTCGCATGGCGCATGCTTTTAATGAAAGTCATGAAATTTTTTGTTATACCCTACTGGTATAAAACGGTCGTGCAATTGGGTTGGTGAGCGTTTTAAAAGTATAATAAGTAGGCACCTAATTAAAATTTCGCTTTCGCTTCGCAACAGCAAATCAAGATGTCAGAGATCCGTTCCGAAAAACATACAAAGGTACTCGGTCTAAGCTGAGACATGTAGGTACTTAAGCATACCTAAAAAGGTACACTAAAAAAACCCTGAAAAACAATTAGCCAACATTGGGGTAAACTGGGCTGCTGTGAACTCCTGGCATTCTTATTCTGGACTCATAAGAACATGGAATCCACTTTAAGAAACCCTGCTTTAGACGGAGCATAGACAATTTGCCAAACCTTATTTCTACTCTTTACTCTCAGATTTGGTGTGAAGGTAAAAGTTCCGTTGTGTAGAGATTCGCTCAAAACTGAATGGTACAGAGTAAACTCTGCTGACAAATAATCCAATATTTGTCATCTTGCTTTGAACCCTTTCAACAGTTCAGGTGCAAATAAAGGAGTGAGGCGGGGAACCGTCTCCCTTAAGCGGACAAAAAAGGCATTTTCTGTTTAAACAAAATACAGGAAATGAACGTTTCTTGTGAGAATTTTGGGAAGTTTTTCCTTTTGGCGATGATCGCAGTGACACCATCATAGTTCTTAAGGTACCTAGGTGATGGTATTTCATAACCCCTCTGCTAGAACCTGTGCCTATTTCGCATATAAAAACGTCTCGAACGCGTTCACGTAAACTTCTCAATCACCATGGAAAAAATTTGCAGCGCCACTTGCGGATCGAAACGGCAACAATCTGATCTCGTAGTACCATTACAACGCAAACACGTTCGAGATGTATTTCGTGACCAGAAACTTACACGAAGACACTGTCGAATTATCTACTATTTCTATTTAGCAGTTTATTTATGAATTGTTTGTTGTATTTTGAAATACTCTATTGTGGCTTTCACTATATGGATATTTTAAACTCTTTCTCGGTCTCTCGCTTAATATGCTCTCATTTACTCAAAGGTTAACTGGTTAGAGACCCCTTATAGGGATAAGTTCGCCTTTTTGAATATATTTAAAGCATTTTTTTGGGATTTGTCTCTGTCTCTTTATGTTTGTACATTAAATCATTTACTTACTTACTATCGGGATATTTTAATGGTACGCAAGATCAAGTAGTGGCTTTGTGGCAACAACCGAGAAACGCTATAAAGTTCGCACTTCGGTTCCGAAATACTCGGCCCCCAATATTAGCTTCGTCTTATGATTGATTGACGTTTTGCGTAACTTCTGGAGTCCTTGGACGTTCCGTGTGAAATAGGGTTGACAGTTCGGAAAGCGAAACCCTTTTTCATTTTCAGATGTTGGATATAACTTAGAACGCAAGTTTGCCTATTAGTCTTTTACAGCCTAGCGTTCTCGGCGCATTTAGCTAAAACGTACCAACTTGCCAGTAACGTTATTAAAAAATCTTGTTTGTTATGTTGGCAACTATGCATTTAGTTCACAAAGTTTTAATTCTATAAAAAACCATATGAATGAAATAATTTGTTAAGTTCGTAGTCATACATCATAAATTTACCTAGGTCTGGCTGTCTATGGCTGGCAGAGTAATGATGGAGCACTTTTAGTGATATAAGCCAACGAGAGCTTTTAGAGGGAATTCTTATTATCAGTTTTTTTAAAGTGGTGCTAGTGATTACATAAATCACAGATAATAGTAGGTACAGGAGCGGAAAAAAGCTTTTATAAATGCGCCCTGTCAGTGACCAAATTGACAAACGACGGTGTCCAAATTAAAGCTGGCAGTTAACGTTCCTAGCGAACACGACCTTAAATTGATAATACAATTTTGTAAATAAACGTTTTGTTTAATTGCCGCCTTTAAGTTGGCGGGAGTCGGCGTACTCGGAGACCTCATCGCTGCTAATGAATTGGTGTAATTTCACAGCCGCGCGTTTTATCAGCTGGGTACACTGCGGGCCGTTTAAAGAGTAAACACTAATTTAAACAGTTATGTGTGTATGAATGTATTATTTAATTTAATTTAATTTATACAATACAATACAAATACTCTTTATTGAATTATCAGTACAAAACAAAGAACAAAGTAGACAATAGGCGGAAAGTAGGCAATTTATTTAGTTATGTATTATATTTAGGTTGGTATTGTTATGTTTATTATCCCTGCGTTTATCCTGCCTATTTGTTTCCGCCACCTACTTAAACTGTCTCCAACTTATTTTATTTTATTGGTTGTCTGGTAGAGATCGCTATTAAGCGATAAGACCGCCTATTGTCTACTTTGTTCTTTGTTTCTGTATTGTTTTGTACTGATTTGTGGTGTTCAATAAAGAGTATTTGTATTGTATTGTAATTTAAGTAAGGGTTTTTAGCATGCCAAATTTTAACTGCAAAGTGCGTTATAGTGTAAGAATGCACGATTGTATAACTCTTTATTGCACATAAACACGTGAAAATAACGATTACAGGACATAATAGATTTACAATGGCGAGCCTGTTAGTCAAAGCAGACAGTAAATTTTGAAGTTCAACTTATTTAATACTTCTTCTTCGCAGTCGGATATATAGTAGTATTTAATACTAGGCACACATAACAGCAAATAAAAACCTCATCAATGAAAAAAAGACAAAAATAAAAATGTTAAATTATGCTAAACGTGGCCTTTAGGTTTTGTTACCTTAGGCTCTGTCAGCCTCTGTCTACCGATACCGATAAAGGCGTGATTTATGTGTGTGTGTGTGTGTGTGTGTGTGTGTGTGTGTGTGTGTGTGTGTGTGAAATAAGTAAGAATTTCAGTTCCTATTAATTAATACAGTGCCATGACTTTAGTTTTTAAAACACTAAAAACTTTAAATCTGCCTACCTACACAGAGCAGATTTTATTATAACTTTTAAAAAATCATAATCAAAACAAAGTGCGTACCGTTATTGTGTCCCGCACCGCACAATTCATAATGAAACACTCCTGGATAGTTGCTCAATTTTAATTACAAGAAAGCTAAAATTCCATCGATCCGTGTTTCGAGATCAAAGCGGGCGACAAAGGTGAGTTTGCTTTGAAGTGTCGTCGGGTTTAACGAGCTCTCGTTGGAGAGGCGTGCACGCGAAACTCGACCTAATTGCAGTGAGTTAATTGCTTGCCAGTTCGCTCGTTTCTTTGAGTGGTTATTGCTTTCTCATTAAGTGTTCCTCTCGTTTCTGTGTTGGAGCTCACGCGATTTTTTCGTAGCCATTTATAAAAATATATTGCATGCACTACCTAGCATGTTTGTTTCATGTGACAGGCAACGAAGCACAATAACATTAAATTAAAAAAAAACCCTCGCATTAATCGAATATTAATTTCCTGTTGCTCAAAGGCCTTTTACCTTGTTGAAAAATCTATCTATCTAATCAGTCGCCATCCACCCACTGCTGAGTAAAGGCCTCTTCATTTTCACGCCACTTTGCCCGGTCCCGTGCCAGTCTCATCCACAGTTTTCCAGCCGAATGACAGATGTCACCTGACCAACGGGCCGATGGAAAATGAAACTTGTAAAAAGGACTTCAGGTGAACGACGAGGTCATACGACGATACGAGTTTCTTATTTTAAAATATAATTGTCTTGTTTTTGTCCATTGCAGGCGTAGGTACAACAAATACAGACATCTACAAACCCCCATCTCGGAACAAATAAAAACCGGTCAAACACGTTATACTCTCAATCAAGGAAGAGAAGCAACTGGTAAATTCTATATTTTTACTTTGCTCCCAGACCTGTATGGAAAAACAATACTTCCCTACTAATATTATAAATGTGAAAGTAACTCTGTCTGTCTGTTACCTTTTCACGCTTAAATTGTTAGACCGATTTAGTTGAAATTTGGTATATAGATAGTTTGAGTCCCGAGGAAGGACATAGGATAGTTTCTGTCACATAGTTCCCGCGGGATAGCGATAAGCGAATGCGCAGACGAAGTCGCGGGCAACAGCTAGTAGTAAATAATCACTCAATTCAATATGCCTTTCAATCACAGCCAGGATCGTACTCAGCCGCAGCCGAGGTAACTATGGGAATATGAAATTCCTTTGTCGCAGCGATATTGGAGTTTCAAAGAAACTGGGCTTCTAACTCGCGAGAGGATTTACTTGGAAACGTGTTTATCAATACTGTTAGTTTTCTGGATGAGACAGTCATTGAGTAAAAATATAATTCGAAGGCTTACCCACCTGCTCTTTCATAATTGAATCCGTAGCTCCCGTAGCGCGTCTACGGGATAAGCGATTTCGTAGCACGCGTAGCTCGCAACGAGAGAAACTAGTAGAGGCGTCGTCTATCTTCGTTCATCACGTCTCTGACAGGATAGGTCAGACCGAGCCTAAGGTAACCAGACCTAAAAGACCACGTTTAGTGTGATTGTCGGCGTATAAGTGGAAAGGGAGTCAAAATAGTGATGGGTTAGCCGCATCGCCTGTATTAACACGATTTATAAGAAGATCGATTCCCTATAATCCGACCTCAGTTAATTATGTTCTTTCCTGTAGTCTATCATGGTTGCCTGGTAGAGATCGGTCTGTAGCGATAAGGCAGCCTATTGTTACCTTGTACAATTCTGTGTAGGTACCTTTTTCTGTTTTGGTTGTTATAATTATGTGGTGTTCAATAAAGAGTTATTGTATTGTATTGTATTGTATAAAATAGGCTTTTACAATGGGAAGAGAAACATTTGTTACATTCTATGATTTTTTTGGTCTCAGACCAGCATGGAAGCAATGGACTGCTAAGTATACTTCCATGCTGGTCTGGGTGAAAGGAGCTCTGTCAATTGGCGAAAAGAAATCATGTTATAGGCGATGCGGCTAGCAACTCATTACCATTACTATTTTGATTCCCCTTTCCATATGCCTACAATCATGCTGAACGTGGCCATTAGGTCTTGTCACCTCAGGCTCAGTCTACCCCGTAAGGGATATAGACGTGATTTGTGTATGTATGTGTATGTAAGTATTATTGTATTTTTTACCTTCCGCCGAGCTTTATCGGTAAGTATAGTAATTCTACGGATATCTTTACCCGGATATTATAAGAGAACTCTCTTCCAGGCACCTTTAGGTCCACGGACAGCCCTCGGGCCCGCCTGGAGGATGCAGCCGATGCAACTGCATCTGCCAGGCGGATGCTCATATTATCTCATATTTACAGGAACCATTTGAGACACCCTTACAGTTTCGAAAGCCTGTTCACACCCTAGGGCGTTTTTCGTATGTACCTAAATTCTTTATTGCATCGAATAAGTAAAGGAATTCTATCGTAATCATAGATTTCAAAGATTCACGGTTACTGAACATAAGACATATTTAGTTGTATATATTTATTTAAATTCAATTAAAATCAAGAAGTAAAAATTCTTAATTAATTTGATAGTATCATTTGAAAAACAGCGCCTTCTCTCGGCCATGGTGAGCAGTAGATGTTCCACAGGAGTTTGTAATTGGTTCGTACAGACACATCATTCAAACAGATGACGCTTAGCGACATAGATTCGCAAAGTAACAAGGTCACGTCACAGTTTACCCACCTGCTATGGGAGGGGTAGGTATAGCACGCGTCACGGAATGACTTCGATTCCCGGCCATAGCTTTAAATTTCGGATTTTACTACGAGTTCTAATTTTCAATGTCGTTTAGAAATAGTCAGTCTACCCGTGATCATGATGTATTTGATATAAGATATTCATTCCCAGCCTATATTCATCATACTGCGCACAAGGTGCCTCTCAGGATGGGAGGGCTTGTATAGTTCCCGCGCGGGCACAGTGCGGATTGGGAACTTCACACACACGTTTTCACGATTCCTTCACCGAAAACCTGGGTAAATATCAAATGTAAGCATTAATATCTAGATACTTAGTTTAACTTCCAAACAAACCGAACAAAATTTCAACTCGTTCCCGGCACATAATAAAATAAATTAATTTCCCCCGAAATTAGTCGCGCCGACGCCTGCATAAATATTTACATTGTTAATTGGAAAATTATCTGAAGGAATTGACAAAACGGAGATTTCCAGTTGTTTTTAAGAGATGTCAAGTCGTTTTCCCGCTAATTGTGTTGCCTTGTTTAATTGCTTCGGAAGGGTTTGGGGCTATTTTTGTGACAGTTTCAGCGAGGAGGGTTTGGGCCAATTTCTGGTGGCGATGCGGGAAATTATTTTTAAGCTCCGCGGTTCTTATTATTGCAAAAAAATTTCTATACCGTACCGTGATAGCGGATGGTCGGTGACCCCGAGTTGGAAAACTGTTTTAAATATTGACCAAACGGTGAGTGTGAGAGTACCTTTACGAAGTGACGTGATCAGCAGAGATCGGACAAATTTGCGTCATTGCTCGCAATAATGTGGACATGACTCAAAAATTAATCAAATAATTAATCATTTAATTAATTTCTCGAAATAAAATTTGAACTCCCGGAGATAGAAATTTACACATGCATAAAATTATTAGCAAAATGTTAATTAAAGTGGCAGTTGTCGTTCTCGTAAATCTTTTTATATAATAAAGAAATCACGATCCTGCTAGATATGATTATTATTTCTGACAAAAAAGTTTTCTAGTTCTATAGGTATAAAACCTCCGTGGATATACTTATTCTTAATACATATATGTATTTTGACATATTTGATTAATTTTGGAGTCATGTCCACATTATTGCGAGCAATGACGCAAATTTGTCCGATCTCTGGTGATCAGTGTTGTGTGCTGCCCTGCTTTTGACAATAATAAAAATGACGTATCGTCCTATCCTCATTCCGGTTTTGTAATACTTGGCCACGAAAAAGAAACCAAAACAAAAGAAGAGGCAGCAAAACTTCCTTTTTTAACGAAATACTCTTTCCCACGAACCCCTAAAACCAGAATAAACTTGCCTAAAGTGCTCTCAAAATATTCACGAAGCAATTTAAAAATAACGATTTGCGAAAACAATTTTCGGTCGAAAAAGCAAGATAGATGTTTTGTTGCGATCGAGTCATTCTTTATTTGTAGCCAAATCAAATTTGATTTTAATAATATTTCCATCAAACAAGTACCGCTCTTTAACTACTTCACAAATTCACCCCCACCTACCTCACGTCCCCCTTCCTTTTTTGATACTTGAAACTTGAAGTAATAACAAGAGCGTTTTCCAAAAAAAAAAGCCCACTTGAACATGTTTTCCAGAATTTAAATATTTTGGGTTATTCTTACTCATAATCATTTACCCTATCGATTCTCACACAAGAAAAAGTGTGTCCCAGATTTAACTATGAAATTTATTTTCCTGCTCATTACGTTCCATACATAATAATAATAATAATATAGCCTTTTTATTCCGAATTCGCTACAATTTCAGTAAGTATGTTGTTGTTGTTGTTGTTGTAGTTTTTTGTTTTTTTTTTATTAAATTGTCGCGTAATTCGGCGTGCCTCATGACATAGGCCTCCTCTGTGTATTGGAGGGTTTGGGCTATAGTTCCCACGCGCGCCCAGTGCGGATTGGGAACTTGAATTTCTTCGCAGATGTGTTCAGGTTTTCTCACGATGTTTTTCCTTCACCGAAAAGCTCATGGCAAATTTCAAATGTAATTTTCGCTCATAAATTCCGAAAAACTCAGAGGGATTTGAACTCACGACGCTCTGCTTGAGAGGCCACAGGTCAAACCACTGGGCTATCACGGCTTTTTATTCCATACATACTTATATTAAAAAAAGTGACGAACTGGGATGGAAATTTTGGGGTACATTTTTTTTTTACCTGAAATTGCCTGCAAAATTACCTGATTAAAGTATTAACTTTTCATCCCGGAAAAATGAGTTTCCACGGGTAGCGATACGTTCACAAGCAATCGCAGCTATCTCCTAATTTCTATCTATAAGTTCATTTTTTAAATTACTTTGCTAAGAACCGACTAAGAATTAAAAAAACCGTGAACCCTAAATTAACACTCCACTGAGTTTTCTTATTTATCAAAATTGTCAGCTGTATTACACGATGAAGTCACTCCGAATAATAATTGACCCTTAACAGATTTATTCATGAATATTTCTTACTTCATTGAATAAGACTTCATAATACAAAGACTTGGATGAATAAAACAGGGCTTTGGGCGACTCAACTGTTTTAATAAAGTGAGAAATGAGAGTGACAGTAACTCTGATTGGCGGGCTGTAGGCGGGGAGCCGGCGGCGAGAATAGCGCATATTTTTCATTATTTTCATCTGGACCTTAAACATTCAAGATAATTTACCGAGTAACTCTGTAATCCATTATTCAAAGTTTAAAGGTATTGTATTACTTTACTATTGCATTATATTTTATTCGATGCTGGTCTGGGAGCATAGAAAAAACCAGTTGCTTCTCTACCCGCGTAGCTGGTAAAAGCCCATCGAGGGAATGGGCGAAAAGCATAGGAAACATGGTTATAGGCGATGAGGCTAGCAAGCCATCACTATTTTGATTCCATTTTCTACCTATACCCCCACAATCTTGTTGAATGCGGTCTGTAGGTACCCGTTACCTTAGGCTCTGTTTACCCCACAAGGGATTAAGACGAAATTTGTATGTGTGTGTGTGTATTACTTAATTAGTTTTGATATAATACAATGACTCTTTGTTGTACAACACGTTAATCAGCAATACAGAAAACAGGTACAAAGAGAAAAATACAGGGCAACCAATAGGCTTTATAGTTTCATATTTACAGTGATAAATTTAGATAATATTGTATTACTAGCTTCTGCCCGCGACTTTGTCTGCGTAATTATACACATAAACCTTCCTCTTGAATCACTCTATCTATAAAAAAACCGCATCAAAATCCGCTGCGTAGTTTCAAAGATCTAAGCTAAGCATACACAGCGACAGACAGGAAAGCGACTTTGTTTTATACTATGTAGTGATTTATGGAATGTATTGCACGTATTGTGAATTGTATTGCCGTAAGTAAATAAATTTATCCATGAATTTTGATTTCAATTTAAATGTTATATCTTACATTTATGATCTATAGATTTGATGAACGTATGCTCCTTTTTTTCATTTTGTTATCATATTTTGGCGCAAAGGCAATTTTTTGGATAAAGTCTTTTAAATAAGTCAACTAAGTTAAATAAAACTATTGACCTTTCCTTTTTGAGTCCATTGTTTTTATTACATAAGTACTATAAATGCAGAATCGAATTTAATTTGACACGGTTCACACATTGTTTCTTTTTTAAAAACGACTTGATTTGTTTTATTTTGCCATCAACATTCGACCCTGTCTCTTAGTACATAATAATATTGGGTTTTATGAGTCGCGAAGAATCGTTTGATAATTCCACGTTGGAATTGGAATTCCAGTTATAGCAAGTGATCTGTAGAAATGGCAGTGTTGTAAATGAGCGAGCCCGGTTCGTATTCCGATACCTTAAAATTGAATTGGAAATCGCGCAATTAACGTCCGATTCGAAAATTACTTGACGACTTTTACTGTTAATCACGACGTATTTTCGCCCACTCCCTCGATGGGCTTTTACCATCAGCGCGGGAAGAGAAGCAACCGGTACATTTTTTTTCTTTACTCCCAAACCATCATGGAAGAAATACCTTCATTTAGGTTATATTTGTTTAGTCAACGTTTTGTTTAAATTGGTTGAAAAATATATAACGATGTGTTGGGAAAAGCCGAGCTGTCTGGGAATACAAATTTTAGTTATGTGTGGTCCAAGTTGCAACACCCAGTGTAGGCGACGCACCTATTTAGGCAGCTACCTTTTTGTCAAACTATTGTATTTTGGCACTGGCCACAAATAAAGTTAATTGCACGCAGCGCTAAAAGAAAACAAAAACAAAAGACAGTCGTGTCATTGCTCTCGTCAGCGCTGCGTGTTGAATTTTACTATAATTTAAATTGTTTAATTTTACTAGTTTCCACAGTCTACACCCAGTCATATTAAAGAACTAGCGACCTGCTTTGCGGCTTCCAATTGTAAAATGCAAACGTTAAGAATAAATCTGCCATACTTAATTATTTCGACTTCTATCCATTCTCCTCATTCCAACTACTGAAATAATCTACAGAAATAAAAAAACGCGCTATAATCCGGCTTCTTTCATCCAGAGAGACAGCCACATTAAAATGCAAAGACCGACTTTAAGTGGATTGCCGTTCTCCACCAGAAACGAATAAATCTCTTACATCTGTCTTATTTACTATTCAGACACTGTCGTGAATGTTAATTTATTAAGAAAAAAACGAGACGCCTTGATATCTTTCGAATACGCAATGGAGTACTCCCACGCATTTGAATCTAACGTGTACGTGTGCTGAGGATCTATGGTGGGAAGCTGATTTTATTTATATTAGGGTGAATTTCTGAACGGGACGTTTTTTGGTAATTTTCGTGGCGCGTTTTTTTTTTCTTTTATTTTATATTTTGATAATAGATTATGGTAGAGATTGGAATGATGAACAAAACGCAAAAAGAGGCACTCTTCTGTGTTGAATAGTTTAGCTAAAATTCGATGGCGAAAAAATTCATGCCACACAAATTACATTGTTGCCACGCAAATTACATTTTTAATTTTTTACTATCAATTTGCTAAATAAAACTAAACTTTTTGATTTTCCGATTTATTCATAAAAACAGAAAATGACACTTTCTAAACAAATCAGTCTTTTAAGGTTGTTAATAAAAAAAGAATTAAAAATCACACTGCGTTTCTACAGACTAATTCAACAGTCATTTGAATTTTTCTCTCTTTTCATTTGATGATATTTCTCTCTTTTTTCTCTTTTATATTTTTCATAATTTTCTGCATCGTTTTTAATTTTCTGTCTCCTTTTTCTCTCCGCCAGTTTCTTTTTCTCGAGTCTATCCTCTTTTTTTGACGCATTTTGAAATACCTTAAACAGAAAAGGTATAAATCAGAAACTAAAAGCAAGTTGTAATTAAACTAAACGTCAATTACAAAATTAAACAGTATCATAGATACGTAAGTTGTTCAAAAATAATAAATTAAAAAATACAACGTAAAATAGTAGAAAGTATTGTAATTGTATTTACGTTGTTTTTTTAAAGATAGCAAGTGTTATTAACCATCATAAAATGCTCATTTTATTGAAATAAGACATAAAATGTAATTTGTGTGGCGCGTTTGTAATTTGCGTGGGCAAAAGTGACACACAAATTACGCCACACAAATTACGGCAAAAGTGTAATTATTTTTTTCTGTCGAAAGTATAAGCTTTAGGTAAATGACAATAGGACTGTTCATTCTCGATGTTCTAAACTATAAAACACTTAAATAGACATATCGATAAAGTAGTTGAACATGCAATATTTACTAGCCACACAAATTACCTTATAGGCTGACCAAAAGTATCGTGTCACAAACTTACCTATTTTTAAAAATCACAGCGCAGACTACGCGTCCGCTTTGCTCGGTAATCGAACGCGAACTAGCATGTCTTCGACGTAATAACTTAAAAATGGCGTTACATAGCTCAACCAATCAGTAACCAGCAGGTATTTGCGAGTCATCGAAAGACGCTCTCGCGCGGGACAAACACATTCCTATCCCTGTATTTTTAAATTACGAGATTTTTGCATTGTTTTTTGTTTTATAATATAGACCAGGAAGAGCTCTTTAAAATGCTTTTTACAGAAATAAATTACGACAATTATAGACGAAGTTGTATTCATTTTTCTGAGCTAAACTTGGCGTGTGACATACCTCACAGCTATGCTAATCGTGGATTTTCGAACTTTCAATATTTTTTTTCGGGGATTGGTAGCTCATCATCATTTATTCAAGGCTTTGCCTCGTCATAAATGATTGCAAAGAATACGATCATATTTTTTTTTGGTACATATATGTCATAGTTTTTTTTTTGGTAGCGTGGGACAGTCAGAAAACTCGGTTTTGAAATTCACCCATTAGACGTAATGAGGGTTTTCAATTAATTTATTTGACGGTGAAGGCTCCACTGAACTTAAATTATTTTTATTGGTGTTTTGACTAGTAGAGACTTTATACATCTCTACTATAGATTAATATAATTTAAGGCTCGGGGACCTTATACCTCCCTTTTACAAATGTATTTAATTTAAGTAGAATTTAATTATCCTTGCTGTATTTTATTTTGAAAAAATGACTTTCTGCCAAGTTTCTTGCGGCGCATTCTTCTTGGCAATGATGGTCTTTCCGAATGCGCTGGTAGTTTCAAAAAGACAGGTAAAAGAGCCCTTGGCGGCCAATTTACAAGAATAAAATTTTCATTTTCATTTTCTGACAGGCAAACAACATTAAATTTAGTCTATTCGCCTACTTCGGTCAACTAGGGTTGCCAGATGGTCGGAATTCAGCGGGATTTTGCCGAATTTTTGTATGTCCTCCCGACTGCCGACAAAGTTCCAACTTTTTGTCAAGCGAAACTTTGCTACCCGTTTCGTTTTTAATATATTTACTGATTTGTTTTTTTTTCTACCGACCTGCCAACTGCCAGACATTAAAAAACAGATTTGTAGATAAGATCTACCGTTATACCAAATTTCGCTAGTATGAGAAACGCAACATAAACTGACATGTGAGTTTACATTTTTCACAGCTTTAAGGGGCCGCAGACCTCAGTATTTGGTAGCAATCTCAATTTTATATCTCTTCGTGTTCCTGTGAAAAAGGGTTTTGACGGACAGACAGACGGACAACGAAGTGATCTTATAAGGGTTCCCTTTTTCCTTTAGGTACTAACGGCGATGGACAAACATACAGCGGAGCTTTAAAACCAAGGCCTAAGGAACCGGGACGCTCACTCGACGTGCTAAAACGCGATAAATCCCCAAGCATGACTCGATAAAATCTCCAATCTAAGCCGCCCGTAAAATATCTTGATAAAGTAACTTTTTACAGTCAACTAAAACACTACCCGCAAAGGGGAGGCCGGGGTAAGATGGTAAATGGCTGAAGTGGGTACTGAATAATATTCGCATTAAACCCCCTTTAGTGGCGTTCCATCGACTATCAACCGTTGCTCAGCATCTTTGCGGGACTTGGAATGATGTCATTAATGTTGGATGCCATTTTTCCCCTCTCCAACGGGGGTACTTTATTTGGCTGAATATCGAATGTGGTATTGATTTTGTGCGCATCACGTCTCATTAGAGACGATGCTAATGTACCTAGTAATATTATGTATGTGGGGGGGCGATGGCACCAGTGTCGGACACTTTAAGATAAGTTGATAAGCACCAGTAATGGACTTTTCGTTCATAATTTAAAGATAAACTCTACTAATATTATAAATTGGGTTATTGGGTCCTTATACTGGTGCCGTTACCCTACAATATCTGTATGCCAAGAGTGTAGGAGTAATTCTTAGGTAAATGATTTGCTTTGAATAAGGTTTTTTGATGTTTATGCACAAAATATACCTATTTAGAATTTATTGTTAGCTTTGGGTGAAAGGAAGACAGCGTGTAAAGTAGCGTTGAAAGCCGAAATTGACGCCGAAACCGAAACCTAATTCGAGGGCGGCTCTAGTGAGTATTTTATTATTTTTTAAACTTGCGTCCAATTACCCTTTCAAAGACTAAATATTTGATTGTTTGTTGGTTTGCATGGCAACAGGCTCCGAAAATACAGGATCGATTTGAAAAATTCTTTCACCATTCGAACCCTACATTATTCTGATGAACATATACTATATTTCATTCTGCGTGGACAAAGTCGAGGGCAAAAGCTAGTTATTTTGATAAGTTTACTTATCGTTTTTTATGCGACAAGGAAGGGAAATGAGCAAGTGGATGAACTGTATGGTAAGTGAGCACCACTAGCCATGGACACCCACAACACTAGATTGCAGATTACTGCCTAGAGAGCTCGTAATTTCACCGGCTATCTTACTCTTCACACCGGAACACAGCAGCGCAAGCACTGCTTGGCGGCATCATGCACCTAAGATGGTTGTCGAGATACTTGGTCCGATCACCCACAAAGACTATGAAAAGTGTATATTACTATTATCTATAAGGATGCAGAGATTCAACTACTTAATTCGACGCTGATGGGTCCCGCTCGAACATAGTTTTGGTTTCGGTACCAGTTTCAGTATGTTTAGTGTAGATTTTCGGTCACAAAATACGTCTCTAACGGGTTTGCGTTAAAATGACAAATACTATGAGAACATGTTGCCGTTTCGCTCCGCTGGTGGCGCTGCCAATTTTTCCATAGTAATTGAGACGTTTACGACAACGCGTTCGAGACGTATTTATATGTGAAAACATACACTAGAGGCTCAGCAGATATTTACTCAAACCAGAGGCCTTAATGTCTAAAGCATTTAGAAACCATCGCTTTTACTATTAATTTCTGGCAAACGATAAATAGAGATAGACCATGCATGGGATGTTATACAATAAGAGCACGGAAGTAAACATAAACTCCAATTTAACGCCGAAACTTTCAACGCCGAAACCAGGTGCGAAAGTTTGGGCGGACTCTAAATGAAAGTTGCAGACACTGCCAATAAATTTGAGTTAAAGCACCCAATTAACTGCATCGGGTCTATGGAGAATATGCCCGCCCCACTCAGAGAAAGCCACTCAAAGACATTTTAATGTGTACTCGTAGTTACAAAAACATCTCGTCGGACTGATGCACTCTTCAACTTAATCAAGCTGCAAGATTTAAGTAAATTGAGTGTTAACCTTTTCGACGCCAACGACACATATATAGATGGTATAGGAACCGATCAAGGTAAAAGCTTGTATTTAGTTACAAATAATGGTAGGTAAATTATAATGTACAAAAGTTAGAATAACTAAGAAATAAAAGCATTAACGCAAATTAAATTATCAGTACTCAAAAAACTATTTTAAATGTAAATATAACCGGTTACCATTGTCGAGTATCACGCAAATATGAAAACTCGAACGCGGCAACTCGAGTACTAGCCTTTTATTAAAATACGCCCCAAATTATGTCCCGAAATGAATAAATTTCGGCCTTACCCCCCTTTCTTTATGACGCTCTTAGGGTTTTAATAAAAAAAGTCCACGGCGAGTAAATTTTATTTATTTGCTCCTGTTTTTCCGTGTTCTTGATTTTATTGCATTCCGCCATTTTGTTGGAGCTGCTCAGGTGAATTCACAAGATTTTTAGACATTTGCTTTATTTGGAAAGAAAAGTTTTTAGGACCGTTGACTTTGGTTACTCCAGTTACTTGGTTACTTGTTTTTAGGGTCCCGTACCCAAAGGGTGAAAACGAGATGTAGACAGTTGAAATTTTCACAAATGATGTATTTCGTACAGGCACATCGTTCAAACAGACGCTTAGCGACAAAAAATCGCATAGTAACAAGGTCACGTGGCAGCTAGTAACAGATAGAAAAATTCGAAGGCTTACCCAACTGCTATGGGTGGTGTAGGGGTATAGCACGCGTCACGGCATGCCTAGGATCCGGCTTCGATTTCCGGCCACAGTTTTACTTTTCGGATTTTTCTGTGTTCTAATTTTCAGTGTCGTCTAGAAATTTGATTTATTTCTTTTGCCGATCACAATAAATACTAAAAACAGTTAGTTCAACTATCTACAAGAGCTCTGTAACTAGATACTTAATAACATTCTCGAGACGTGATGAAGCTTCGAGAAATGCACGCCAACGGTCCGAAGTCGCGGCGTAAAGCCATTTATGGCGTAATGGACGTAAAGGGCGTAAATGGCGTAAATGGCGTAAATGGCGTAATGACATCGCGTAGAGTTCAGGCGTAATTTATTAAATCAGGCCAGGAGCAGTCGGTTCCAGTTGCAGCGTTATTGCGGTGCTAAGGTTTAAACATATTTACATAAGTCACGTCAGACAGAGCTGGTAAGAGCCAAAGGCCACGCTTAGCATGATTGTGGGCGTAGTGGTGGAGAATGGAATCAAAATAGTGATGGGTTGCCAGCCACATCGCCTATAACATGATTCCTATGATTTTCGTCCATTCCCTCGATGGGATTTTACTGCGCAGGAAGAAAAGCAACTGGAACATTCTATGCTTTTTCTTTGCTCCTAGACCAGCATGGAAGTATAAAAGGTAAGGTTTAAAGATAAGACTTATTTACATAAATCACGTCTGACAGGGCTGGTAAGAGCCAAAGGCCACGCTTAGCATGATTGTGGGCGTAGTGGTGGAAAGGGGAATCGAAATATTGATGGGTTGCTAACCGATAGCCTATGAACCGATAGCCCATGAAGAAACACATTGAGAGGCATCTGCACACATCTGCGAAGCAATTCAATGGTGTGTGTTATGTTCCCAATCCCCACTGGGCCCGCGTGGGAACTATAGCCCTACCCCTCCAATAATTGGAGGAGGCCTATGCCATGAGGCACGCCAAATTACGCGATAATTTATAAAAAAAAAGACTACACAATGTACTGAATTTGTAGCGAAACGGAATAAAAGGGGCTATTATGTTACATTATATTATGCCTTTAGGTCTTGTTACCTCAGACTCTATCTACCCCGTATGTTGATATATAAGACGTGATTTAAGTATGTACGTATGCTATGACTGACATCCATAACTCGGGTCCATACGATATACACTCATATGTCATGTTACATTTTAGACGTCCATTTTGTTAAGAAAATCGTTAAACTACTAAATTAATTCTACTGTTTATTTAGTGGTTTCAAAATATACAGAGGATTATATTAAATTACATCGCATGTAGCACTTCACTCTATTTATTGTTGTTCTGAACAAGTATGTAGGGTTGCCACGAGAAATAAATATAGTTCTTCTTTTTTTAATTATTGTAAAAAAGGGTAACGAATATTTATCATTATCATCAATTATCCATAGGACATTATCGTCCACTGTTGGACATAGGCCTCCCCCATAGACCTCCAGTTGCCTCAGTAGGAACCAGCTTGCAGCCACCGCGAACCCTCGACTTTAACCAGGTCATTCGTCCACCTCGTCGGTGGACGTCCTACGCTGCGCTCGCCGATCCGCGGTCTCCACTCGAGAACCTTTCGGCCCCAACGACCATCTGTACTCCTTGCTATATGGCCTGCCCATTGTCACCTCAACAAGCTATGAATGAATGTTACGAGTAATGAAAATTATGACTCGAAAAGTCTAAACTCTAAACTTTTACAAAACTAAAGACCAACTGTTCGAAATGCGGCAACCCTTCGCTCTATGCGCTAAATTATACCCGCCTCCGAAACACCAGCATGAATTTAAATGAAAGCCTTAAATTTTCTATTATCTGTACTTACCTGCATTGGATGCTGTATCAAATGCAACGCGCATTCATGTTTGCCATACGACGGTAAAGTTATCTCCGATTTATATAAATTGGAAATACGGAAAATAATGTAAATGAGATTGCAGTCTGCATCGAGGTCTCTTAGAATCTTACTAAAAGCTTTATTTTTATGATGAAAAGCATTTCGCTAAAGAATTTTATTAAAAGTAATGGAAATTTGGCCAATTGCATAACGGTAGGTAGGTATGTATAATAGAGGTCACTAAAATTTTTGTCACAAGATTTTTGAATACTGTTTATTACTTTGACATTGGCGAAATCATCGCATTGATCGATGGGGCCATATTAGAAAAAGAAGAAGAAGACGTAATCATAATTACTATGGCAACATTCCATGTATGCTTAACGCGTTGGCACGCTGTGGATATCGGGTCAGTCTATCAGCGTGTAGTTAACTAGCCGTCGAAAATAACCTAAACTATACAATATTTCAAGCCAAATTCTGCCGCAAAAACCGCGGCTTTCCGAGCGTTCCAGAACAAACAACAAAGTTTTAAAACTGGTATAAATAGAGTTTTAAAGCCACTGCAGCGCGACCACAGGCTGTATAGCTGCCATGTTAGGCCGTTGTGGCTGTTTATGCAACCAGTTGAAGCTTAAGTTGAACCTTTGTTGTTTATTTATTTATTTGTGCTTGCGACAAATACTTGCCAAAGGTTATTTGTATTTGTTAATCTGAGATATGTTGATAAGTTCCCGTTCCGCTCTGGGCCCGCGTGGGAACTATAGCCCAAGCGCTCTCATTCTGAGAGAAGACCTGTGCCCAGAAAAGGGACGTATATATAGGCTGGAGATGATGATGATGTTGACAATATTAAACAGGCAGGGTGCTATCCCCTGTGATCATAAAAATCAACATATTTTTGTGAGTTACGTCTTTTATTGATTATCAAATCAAATGTCGAAAAAGTAGTCCAGTGGAGACCTGTGGCTCCTCAAATAGATGGGTTCGAGTCCGGGCTGTTCAACTATGTGTGTGAATTTTCGAATCAGCACTGGGCCCAAGCCCTTTTATGTTGAGGGAAGACCTGTGCCCAGCAATGGGACGCTAAAGACAAAATCAAAAGTTCTACACCAATCATGTCAAGCTCTAAAGTCATAGGTGGGCCAAAAGAGTGAAGATTGTAGACTAGGTGAGCTGTAAAGCAAAATCTTAACCTTTTCGACGCCACTGTAGGTTCAACGACAACACCAACACCAACATCCATTACTTCAATGCAAAAGCAACCTTCCTTCATTCGGGTTTAGGTTCAACTTAGCGCACTGCAATAAAGAAGTCTGGCGTACCCGTGACGTCTCTTGTATTTGACGTGGCGTCGAAAAGGTAGATGCAGGGCCGGCAAAGCGTAAAAGATACCTCTAGTGGTACATACGACTACAGGCGGCGGTATCATCAGGGAAACGGCTTGCATGATTGCCAACTTCATTGTATAAATACATATAAATGTATGTATGTATGTATAACTCTTTATTGTACATAAAACACAAGAAAAAGATCAATACAGGACAACACACATGCACAAAGGCGAAATAAGTATGTATTAATAATGAGTTTATTTAGATTTTATATTTCAGTCTGTGGTAGGTACTTAGGTATTAAATGAAGTAGAGTAAACTGTTAACAATTACCGATAGTTTATTTAAAGTGTTTGAATTTTTAGGTTATTTTGATCTCATATTTAATTGAGTACCTAACCTAGTTTAGATGTAAGTAGTTAATAAAATAAAATAAAAAATGAAATATTTGCTGTGCCCTTACAGGGTTTGATAATGTATGTTGTATCAAAGGAAATAAGTATCTTGTATCAAAGGAAATAAATGTTTGAGTTTGCGTATGTTTGATACGATTGCTGTTTCTACTTATGACAAATCTTACGACTGTTTGCCTTTCTTTGTTAAGTTTTTCTTATTAAGGGCCGATTTTTCAATCGTCGGATATACCCTATTAGACCAACAACTCTATGCGTATCTGTCAGTTAAGTGCTTATCTGAGGATTCAAAAATCGGCCCTAAATCAGGTTAACTGGAAGAAATCCCTTGCTAGTATAATTCGCATTTGTACTATTCTGTCATAAGTGTATTTCTTTTGAAATACTTACTATTTATACAGTATACTTTGTAAATTACTGGACTGGCTATAGGTATTCGGCCAATATTTGTGCTCTCATTGATTCACGCCATTCCGCCAGATTTATGCCTGATAATATTTTATGCATTTTCTATCAACCCACTCTGTGAAAGCTTTCTGGGAATTCATTTTTAGATTAAACTCTGAAAGGTTATTTATGAGCACTAGAGAAAGGTGATCTTTTATATTAAAAATTTATTTTCATTTTCAAGCTTTTCCGATATATTTATTACGTGTTCCATTTCATACGTTTACGGCCTCGTGGAGAAGGATTCTTTAACATAGGTATTCGTATCCATAAAAATAAAAAATACAAAAAGTTTGCCTCACAATTTGGCTGTATTTTTTTTACCGATGAGCATTTTTAAATAAAAAACCACCGTGAGACTTAGGAATACATAATCGAGCGTTCACTTTCTAAGATGGATCTATAAGAGATTGCACTTTCAGTAAACACATCTACACATCTCCAAATCAACACTACGCAGTTTTCAACAAATTAATACAAATAAATACAAAACGCAGCACTGTTAAACACCTATTTGCACAGATTTACAAACAACGAATCATTAGTAACACAAAATTAAATACGGCAAATTCTAAACCGCAGTCTATTTACTTTGCAGTCGGCGTTTGCTCCAAAAGGTCGTATAACGGTTGCCAGCGCAGCTGTTATACGGCTTTAGCTGCCTAAATAGCCGCTGTGCGATATTAAAATCGCAACTCGTGCTATTATTTAGGGAATCAAAAAGATTATGCAAATAATGAGTGGCGCGGCGGCCGTTGAAATTAATTTCCAAGTTAAATAATAATAAATTACTCGCATTCTGAATGGGGAAGTTGGTTTGCCGTCGGGATTAAAACACTGTAAGTCGAGTAAGCTCAAAACTCAAAACATTTACTACGAATGATTATTAACGAAAGCCTCGAAGACTTTTTGGCGGGGCAGGTTCGCTGCTGGTCTGGGAGTAAAGAAAAACAAATTGTACTAGTTTCTGCTCTCACCGCACATATGGTACGTACGGGCGTAAATCTTAGGAATTGTGCGTTATAGCCGTTGACTAGCAACCCATCACTATTCTGATTCTCCTTCCCACCATCACGCCCCAATCATGCTAAACGTGGCCTTTAGGTCTTGTTACTCTGGGCTCTATCTATCCCATCATGGATCAAAACGTGATTAATGTGTGTAGGTCATCTTTGTTTTCAATCAATTTCCCAGGTTCATGTTCTGGAGTCATCTTCTCTATATGCCCTACGCGCACCCTTTAATAGTCCTTCGAGATAGATATTAAAAATGAATTTGATCCCTTTCTCGCAACTGTCACTTATCCTAAAAACTAGTAGCAAAAATGTTGCGTGAAAGGTGTTAGTTTTTTACATTTAGGAAAGGCAAAGGGAACCAAGCCCATACAACTAAGTCTAATGTAACGTATATAATCACAATCAGACCCCATTCTAGTCACCTAATGCCGTCCGTAACAGGAATGGCGTTGGACTCGCGCGGTCCCAACGCTCGGATATCCACTTTAAAAAGTTCTACTGTGGGCGACGTCACGAATTGCCTAACTGTACCAAAACCATTTAAATTTTCAATTGTACCCTGTCGCCGCAAAGTCCTCCGAGCTAGATTGATGGCTGCCATTCCGTCACTCTGCCGTGACTGTAATTGAACTTTGACACTAACTTTTTGACTGAAATCAGTTTCTGGGTCACCTGACTTCATTTCAACTGGAGTCGAGAGAACAGTAAAAATGGTTTGCATTCCCTGGAGATTTGAATGGTTAACTTTTTAGGGTTCCCTAGCTAAAATGACAATGGTTTTTGTGTCCCTTGTTGAGATTGTTTCATTTTGTTGCTTTCAACTTTGGGACATTATAGTGAAGTAATTAAACTATACGCAGGTATAGAGACAAGAAAAAGTAAGCATGTGTGAAGATTGATGAATGTGGATGAAGCAAAAGAGGTATGTCAGATCGTAGTAAGTGGAATAAAGTAGTCTCTGCCCTACTCCTGTGAGAAAGAGGCGTGACGGTATGCGTAGTAACAATACCGTAAACGCGGAACAATCGGTCAGAACGAAACGAATTTTGGAAATCTTTGAAAATGACCGAGCAATTTTTTCATTTCAGCCATTTCGGGATACAAAACTGTTTTGTTGGCCTTCATGTGCGAAAAACTTTCTCAATCGATAACATTCGCAAAAGTGCAAAATAAAACGAAGTACAGTCCGTGACTACCTAGACCGACCATCGGCCGATTCAAGTATTAATCCCATAAGAGTGAGTGAGACAACAAAACAAATTTTAATAGCATTCTAAGAGCTTACTGACTACTAATTTCTTTACTGTTTTGTTATACCTTTCAACCAGGTTGACTTCGGGAGAGTAAAAAGGTGTTCTTAAATACTATCGCACTGTGTGGTAGTTGTTAAAATATCACCAATGGTGCCTCCCCAGCACACAATACAAGCACTATAATAATATTTAAGAAAATATTTCCCAGACACTTAGCTTCGCGATGTTCGAGTCAACGTTTTAAACGCGAGAGCAAACTGTTTGAGTCCAGCGCAATGCTATATTTACTTAATATTTGCAGCCATATTCTTTTGTTGCTCGCGCTTCGTTTGGTATTCAAATTGTATTTCGTTATTAAAATTATAACAGCTTTTGCTTTGTTTTGCAAGAAATTAGTGTATTTTTGCATATTCCTAAAAGCTGGATGCTTAATCCATTTGCATTTTAAGGAGGTATAATTTAATTTGATATAATAGACGCAGGGCGGGTTCTTAAGGGAATTTTATTTGTCAAGATGGTTAACTACTGCGGTAATCTTTATTATTGCATTTTTTATGGTGTATATTTATGGAGCAAAGAAAAAACAAAGAATGTAGCAGTTGCATCTCTTCCCGCGCAGATGGTAGAAGTCCATCGAGAGAATAGGCCAAAATTTTAGGAAACGTCATAAACGATGCGGTAGCAACCCATCGTGGCTTCGAACATTCGGGTATTTACAGCTCGACTAAAGTAATACTAACAGCATTATCGCACCTGCTTCAAAAGCCTCTCGATGTACAGCTAAATAACTTCACTAGTAAAGCTAAAACCTGGTTAAAGCTTGTAATAAAGCCGGGGTTGGCTCTTAGCACCCTTGTGTGGCAATTCAGGTCAAGCGTCCCTTTAGGCGTAAATTATTCTGAGACAATGTTTGAACGTGACAAAAATATACTTTTAACGCCCATAGAATTTTGCTTCAATATATCTAAAGAAGGTATTATTGGAGCCGAATCTATTGGATATTTAGAAACAATGACTAAACAATAAACATTGCCAATCGCACATCAACGATAATAATATCTGTTCGTTCCATTCTACTATCACGCATGACCTTGAGCCAACCAATTATATAGTGGAACGATCGCCGCAGTGGTTTTTTCTATTCACTACATAGTATAAACAAAGTGTCTTTCCGCTGTCTGTCCCTATATATGCTTAGATCGTTGAAACTACGCAACGGATTTTGATGCGATATGTTTTATAAATAGAGTGATTCAAGAGGAAGGTTTAAAATATGAATAATTCTACGCAGATGATTTCTCTCTCTTCTCTTCATTTAGTTATTTAGTTAATGCTTGATAGTCGATATGTACCTAATAAAGACTACTTGTATGTTTATGAATAGAACCGACACAAGATTCGCTCAAATCACAATAAAAGTTCAAAAAATGAAGCAGTCCAAAATAAACTACTAAGTACTCTCAAAAATAACGGGTCACTTCCCATACAAAGTTGTACGAAGAGACTCGTTATTTTTGCTCGTAACTAACTCAATCGACTCGCCTAAAAACGCGACCGCTTCAAACTTGCCGTAACTACAAGTACGGCAAAAACGCCGTTCCAAATTGTCCAGCCTGCACTGCGATAAAACAAGTGGGGTTGAGGGACAGAGAAGGCCTTAACGAGCAGGACGGCGCTATGAATATAGTTCAGGCTGGAACATAATTAAGTTTAAATTAAGTGAGTGAGTTTTCAGTAAGTGATAATTAAGTTTGTAAGGTTTATATGTGTTTTACATACATACGTACAGTCACGCCTCTTTCCTATAGGGGTAGGCAGAGACTACTTTGTTCCACTTGCTACGATTCTGACATACCTGTTTCGCTTCATCCACATTCATGAATCGGGTACTCCTGACCTGAACTTTTTTCAAAACGTCTCCTATTTGGTCCCGGAGCGTCGGACTAGGCCTTCCCCCAACGCAACCATTCACACTCCCCATATAGACCTGTTTAGTTAGTCTACTTTCATCCATCCTCTCTACGTGACCAAACCACAAAAGAAGTGTTTTCTGTGGGATAATTAAGTTTTTCTTTCATGCTGGTCTGGGAGTAAAGAATAAACATAGAATTTACCAGTTGTTTCTCTTCTAAAAATAAAATGCCATCGAGGGAATGAGCGAAAGTCTTGGGAATCATGTTATAGCCGATGCGGCTAGCAACCCATCACTATTTTGATTTCCCCACCTATACGCCCTTAATCATGCTAAACGTGGCCTGGTTTTGCTACCTTAGGTTCAGTCTACTCCTTAAAGGATAAAAGACGTGATATATGTATGTACGTACTGTAATTTTTCCTTCGGTCCAACGACTCTTTTTTCCCGGGTTAAAACAGCTTTGCCTACATTATTAAACCATCATAAGCCAACACTTAAGGGGCGTCCACACGGCTTCATTAAAATGTCTCGGCACGCTCGTGTGAAGTGCCCCTAGCGTCCTGGAGCGCTTGACACGACTTGCTACATTCAAACTAGGAAGGGCAGATGTGGGAAATTTTGAATCATCACTACATAGTCACTACATAGTATAAAATAAAGTCGCTTTCTCTGTCCCTATGTCCCTATGTATGCTTATATCTTCAAAACTACACAACGGATTTTGATGCATTTTTTTAAATAGATAGAGTGATTCAAGAGGAAGGTTTACATGTATAATACATGCATAATATACAGTGCGTAGCCGGGGCGGGTCGCTAGTATAAAATAAAGTCGCTTTCTCTGTCCCTATGTCCCTATGTATGCTTATATCTTCAAAACTACACAACGGATTTTGATGCGGTTTTTTTTAATAGATAGAGTGGTTCAAGAGGAAGATTTATATGCATAATTCTACGCAGACGAAGTCGCGGGCTGAAGCTAGTATAAAATAAAGTCGCTTTCTCTGTCCCTATGTATGCTTATATCTTCAAAACTACACAACGGATTTTGATGCGGTTTTTTTAATAGATAGAGTGATTCAAGAGGAAGGTTTTTATGTAATTCTACGCAGACAAAGTCGCGGAAAGAAGCTAGTTATACTTATAGCAGTAGTCGTAGAGCTCGATTTTCTCGCTTTCGTGGCTATTTTCAAGTAGATTCTGCTTCCTATTTTGATTTATGTTAGAAGTGTGCAGTTGATTTTATTAGAATAAATCTTTAAGGATTTACTTATGTTCTTCGAAGATGAATTGGTATTCTATTTTACAGAGAGCTAGTAAACCATTTTAGCATACGCCAAATGCAACATTTGTTTTGTCAAGATTTTATTTTACCAATTTGTCGGCACATACCGAAGCCAAATTACAGACCTAGTATCTGTTTAACTGTCGTTTAGTTTCATAGTTTAAACAATAAACATTGAAATGTAGGCAAATCCCAGCTCACCCCGTAGTAGTAGGTATGTGGGGCTCTCCCGCAACGGCAAGCATGTCCACTAAAACACACGCATTCCCTATTCGGTCGTATGCGAGGCGTCACGGGAGCACTCGGTGTCACCGCGACGCCCCACGGCCACCCCGGGATGAGGTTCCCTCTTTGCGACACCTGTGCAAAGCAGGTTTGACTATTCCCGCACGGGGTATACAAAGGTAACAAGACCTAAAGGCCACGTTTAGCATGATTGTAGGCGTATAGGTGGAAAGGGGAATCAAAATGGTGATGGCTAGCCGATTCGTCTATAACATGATTCCTAAGAATTTCGCCCATTCCCTCGATGCGTTTTTACCATCTACGCGGGACGAGAAGCAACTGGTACACTCTATGTTTTTTCTTTCACAGACCAGCATGGAGCACCAGGGCAGCTTAGTTCAGCATGGCGAGATAAACTACAAGTCTCTTTCTAGCACGAACGGTAAGAAAAAGACGGGAGCTTGCGCGTGTTTTTCTTTGCTCCCTTACCAGCATGGAAGTATTTTTCTAACATACACATACATACACAAATCACGTCTTTATCCCTTACGGGGTAGACAGAGCCAATGGTAACAAGACCTACAGGCCACGTTTAGCACACTGAGGACATAGAGGTGGAAAGTGGAATCAAAATAGTGATGGGTTGGATTGTTTAGATTTTCTCCCATTCCCTCAATGGGTTTTTACTATCTGCGTAGGACGACAAACAACTGGTACATTCTGTTTTCTTTGCTCATTTACCAGCATGGAAGTATTTTTCTAACGCTATACAGATATAGCTCGGGGATGGAATAAGCCCGTTTTTCCCGCAAGATGCGATTATCCGGGTGAATTTATGACTCCCAAAGGCCGCGTACTGAATTTCAATCTCGAACTGATTAATTTTTTCCCGAGAAATATAGGATTTAAATTGGTGCTCAAAGCGCAGTCCCAGGTGGAGCTAGTTAAGAAGTAGATAGTATTTTCGTCATCGTATTCGCGTTTTGATTGTGATTGCAGATAGAGGATTTGTATTCACGGCGGTAGCATGCAGAAACTGAATTATTCAGTTTATATGTCACCGGATTCCATACGTACCATGATTGTCTTGAAACGAATTAAGAATAATTTTCAGGAGATGTTTTGTTACTTCCATGCTGGTCTGGGAGCAAAGAAAAAACATAGAATGTGCCAGTTGCTTCTCTACCCACGCAGATGGTAAAAGCCCATCAAGGCAATGGGCGATTATAATAGGAATCATGTTATAGGCGATGAGGTTAGCAACCCATCACTATTTTGATTCCATTTTCCACCTATACGCCCACATTCTTGCTAAATGTGGCCTGTAGGTACCTGTTACCTTAGGCTCTGTCTACCCCGCAAGGGATGAAGACGTGATTTGTGTGTGTGTGTGTGTGTTTTGTTTAGTTTGATTAAATACGACCTTTATACCAAATTTCAAATTTCTAGGACGACTGAAAGTACCTTATAGGCAGAGATGGGCATTTCGTATTCGATTCCTGACTACACGATTACTTGATTATACTTTGTAATCCACTACTGGGTATCAGATTACTTGTAATGTAATCAAGCGAAACTGTGAATTACGCTTACATATTAAGAAATCAGTAGTCATATCTATACAAGTATTAGGTATAATTACTTGTAATTGGGAATCAATGTCGATTCCAAATTACTGGAATCAACATACTTGATCACTTATCAACGGATTCAACACCAAAATTTTATGTGAAATTTACAATTTTATTTAAGTATTAGACATTAACAAAAGTATAAAAATAAAGTTTGCCAATGAAGTAATCTAGTTCGGAACTGGAGTTAAGTAATTCAGATTACTTAAGTACTTGATTACCGAGGAATCAAGATTACAGTAGTGGTTTACAATATTGATTCCAAAGGAATGGATTACAATAATGTAATCATGGTACGGTATTACAGTAATTTTGATTGTCTAGGTAATCGATTACTGAAGAATCGTGATTACTGTAATGTAATCGTGTAATTGATTACGCCCAACTCTGCCAATAGATTATTCAAGCTCAGTAATTTGTATGGAAATATCTTTTCTAATGACTATCTTTTGATGAAGTTGACTTAGAGGGTTAATTTTTCTTACACCTCCAAGAGACTACAGAGCTTAGTATTTGATACCAATTTCAAATTTATATTTCTACGTATTCCTAAGAAAAAAGGGTTTTGACGGACAGACAGACGGACGAAAATGATGTTATCAGGGTTCCTCTTTTCCTTTAGAGGTACGGAACACCAAAAAGTAAACATTTTCTTTGCAAAGTGGGTCACTCGACTGGTTCAACTGCATAAAAAAAAACTCAAATACAAGTTAGTAAACAAACAGGCAATTCTTATTTCAGATTTATGCGTCCCTAACGAAACTAAACAAAAGATATAAGAAACCTACACAAAGGATACTCGCCCGAACGACCACGCAACAGAGTATAACTTCCCTTGCACGATAATAATAGTACTTGATAATGCGAAAACAAGAGCATTTGTGTACCGGAAGTGGCAGCTCACATCCGGTGAGGAACTTCCGGGATAGACTCACACAACGGAACTGTAACGGAATTACGGGATAAATAAGCGTAATTGTATTATTCAAAGGTATTCGAATATTCAACGGTATTCGAATATACAGTGGATGCTGAGAGGATGGACAGTTAATCTGCTTTACGCACTTTTGGAAAACGCTACTAGCTTTAAATACATACAATACACGTATGCGTATGCGATTTTCTACCCATCCTAAAAAATCTTACGCATTTTCGATCAGGTCACGTGACCGTCAGAACTGACGCGAGTTTAATATTTTTTACCAATCCCAAAAAAGTGCACAACGCTTCTCTTCCCGCGCAGATGGCAAAAGCCCCTCGAGGGAATGGGCGAAAATCTTAGGAATCATGTCATAGGCCATGCGGCTAGCAACCTTCCATTTTTATTGCATTTTCCACCTATACGCCCGCAATACTTAGGCTCTGTCTACCGACGTGTTTTGTATATATGTATGTGTGTATGTACGGTCAGGTCCAAAAATAAGTACCTATCGATAGGAACTTCTCAAAAATATGTCCCACAACCTTATTACGCTACTTATTTTTGAAACTTTGTCTAGATACATATTACTGTACTTGACTGTACATATACAAATTATGTAGTATCATCAGGGTTGAGATTTAAAGGTAAAATTACTAAAATGATTTTCTTACCTACAAGATCCCTCTGATTACTGCGGTAATGCGCCTAACTTCGTAAAACGCTGCAAAATCCGCCTAACACACACTTAACAGTGTTTCATTAAATGATTCATTAATTTATTCCATTAAACTGCGCGTGATACGTTTACGCAATAATAACAACATAATCTCATTAAGAGATCTAAAATTTAAGCTTGTTCAAAAGATTTCGCTACGCACGGGTTCGGGTAGGGATGGGCATAGCCCGGATGTTGGATATTGGATGTTGGATGTTGGATGTGTAATGCGTGAACACTTACTAAAAATATGTGGAAATAAAACGAGTTTCATGCTCTCGGTCCGTAATACGTGTGCATCGGGTACCAGTAGAGATGGGCATAGCCCGGATGTTGGATGTTGGATGTGAGTGAACACTTACTAAAAATATGTAGAAATAAAACGAGTTTCATGCTCTCGGTCCGTAATACGTGTGTATCGGGTACCAGTAGAGATGGGCACAACCCGGATGTTGGATGTCGGATGTGAGTGAACACTTACTAAAAATATGTGGAAATAAAACGAATTTCATGCTCTCGGTCCGTAATACGTGTGTATCGGGTACCAGTAGAGATGGGCATAGCCGGGATGTTGGATGTGGGATGTGAGTGAACACTTACTAAAATTTTGTGGAAGTAACACAAGTTTCATGCTCTCGGTCCGTAATGCGTGTGTATCGGGTACCAGTAGAGATGGGCAGAGCCCGGATGTTGGATGTGGGATGTGAGTGAACACTTACTAAAATTTTGTGGAAATAACACAAGTTTCATGCTCTCGGTCCGTAATACGTGTGTATCGGGTACCAGTAGAGATGGGCAGAGCCCGGATGTTGGATGTGGGATGTGAGTGAACACTTACTAAAATTTTGTGGAAATAAAACGAGTTTCATGCTCTCGGTCCGTAATACGTGTGTATCGGGTACCAGTAGAGATGGGCACAGCCCGGATGTTGGATGTTGGATGTGAGTGAACACTTACTAAAATTTTGTGGAAATAACACAAGTTTCATGCTCTCGGTCCGTAATGCGTGTGTATCGGGTACCAGTAGAGATGGGCAGAGCCCGGATGTTGGATGTGGGATGTGAGTGAACACTTACTAAAATTTTGTGGAAATAACACAAGTTTCATGCTCTCGGTCCGTAATACGTGTGTATCGGGTACCAGTAGAGATGGGCATAGCCCGGATGTTGGATGTTGCAGTTTTGTTTAAAAATAGACATTGTCAATTAATTAAAATAAAGTCTTACCCCCTTATTCATAAACGCTCTGTAGGCTTCTGCTAACTTAGCAATCGTTTGTTCTTATCTGTCACTTCGACATTTACCTTTCACAGATAAGGACAAACGATTGCTAAGCTCGCAGAAGCCTATAGAGCGTTTATGAATAAGGGGCTTACAGTATGCACTATTCAGTTTCCTTAAAATAATTGGTGGAGTCCATCAATTGAGTCCAACAATTAGCATTACTCTGACATTTAAGACATCCTCGTGTCCCATCTCTAGTTTTAAACCGCACATGCGTTAATGCCGTGTATTTTGGAAGTGTTCTGAGCAACTTTGGTGCGATATAGTGATGAGCCGTGTTCGTCTGACAAGGTGTACCGGTTTCGTGTATATTGAGGTGAGGAAACACGTTTAGAAATGAGTCTGGAATGTTAAAGTGATGTAGAGATGTAAAAGAGTATGTAAATCACGTCTTTATCCCTTACAGGGTAGAAAGCCTAAGGTGGCGGCCACGATTAGCAAGATTGTGGGCGTATAGATGGCAAAAAATGGAATCGAAATAGTGATGGGTTGCATTGCCTATAACATGATTTCTATTTTTTCAGCTGGTCAGAGAGTAAAGAAAAAACATAGAATGTACCAGTTGCTTCTCTTCCCGCGCAGTTGGTAAAAGCCCATCGAAGGAATGGGCGAAAATCTAAACAATCATGTTGTAGGTGATGCGGCTAGCAACCTATCACTATTATGATTCCCCTTTCCACCTATACGCCCACAATAATGCTAAACGTGGCCAGTAGGTCTTGTCGCCTTAGGCTCTGTCTACCCCGTAAGGGATAAAGACGTGATATATGTATGTATGTATTTTTTTCGCCCCTTCCCTCGATGGGCTTTTACCATCTGCGGGAAAAGGGAAGCAACTGGTACATTCTAGGTTTTTTCTTTGCTCCCAGACCAGCATGGAAGAAATTAAGTAACATGTTTCGGACAGAATCCTAAATGGTTTTACAAAAAATAAGCTAAAAGGAAACTCTGAAACGGAAACAACGCGTAAAACTTTGAGGCAATTTAATTTTGAGATCAAAAGCAACTCGGCCAATAACAGATGTTGCTGATGTGTTCAGGCATTAGCCGAATCACGTCTTTATCCCTTACGGGGTAGACAGAGCCTAAGGTAGCAAGATCTAAAGGCCTCGTTTAGCATAAGTGTGGGCGTAGGTATAGGTGGAAAGGGGAATCACAACAGTGATGGGTTGCTAGCCGCATCGCCTATAACACGATTCCTAAGATTTTCGCCAATTCTCATTTCATTTCATTTCATTTATTCATTATTTATGTCATGTACATATAGTTATAGATGTTATAAAGTATTCATGTTGGTCCATGACGCCCTGTAAGGGCACATAATGGTACTTAAGATTAGATTAAAATTAACACATGTTTCCAATTAAAATAAGATATGATTACATTAAAATTACAGCCATCAATTAATATTATTTTTTGTGATTATTATGTTAAGGAGTTATTAAAAAAATGTCATGTTTAGAATTATATTGGAATCCCATCCTAATTATCAATTTTAAATTGACAATGTTAAAATTATGAATACAAAATATATTAAACTTATTAATGTCATTTTTCAATTTCATCATTCAAGAACTCGTCAACAGAATAATAACATTTATTGGTTAGGTATGTCTTAAGTTTGTTTTTGAAAATATTAAATCTGGTCTCCTGTCTCATTGATTCTGGGATTTTATTATATATGTGCATACATTTACATTGGGGGCCATTTTTGAATAATTTTAAGTTCGATTTCGGTAGGAGTAGCTTATTTCTATATTGTGTTCTGGTTGTATTTATGTCTATCTTTACCCTAAATAAATCAGGATGTTTGCGCACAAACAAAGCCGATTCCAATACGTAGATTGAGGGTAGCGTTAACAACTTATGTTTTATAAAGTGCTGACGGCAGCTTTCTGGGATTCGTATATTGGCTAGAATTCGTATGCACTTTTTTTGCATGATGAATAGTTGTTGGGCATCAGTGCTGCCCCCCCACAGTACCACGCCATACCGGAGCCAGGCGAACGCGTATGCGTAATAAGCGGATAATGCACATTCAAAATCTGTGTTTACTTTTAATACGCTTAGTGCATACACGAATTTGGACAGTTTCGTTTTAATATTTTGGATATGTGCTCTCCAATTAACACCTGAATCTATCGTTATGCCTAACAATTTAAATTCGGATACCTCTTCTACGTGTGTATCGTTAACTTTTAATTCTAATTGTAACGGTATTTTTTGTATCGGTTTAAATTGTATAATTTTAGTTTTCTTCAGGTTTATGTCTAGATTATTATTACCAAGCCATTCTGTCACTTTATTTAGTGTATAGGTAAGCTTTAAGTTACATTCAGTGCTATTTGTGCCGTTAATCAGCAGTGACACATCATCGGCAAACATGACGCAGTCTGTCTCTGAGTCTAGTACCCTTGATAGGTCATTGATGTAGACCAGAAACAAGAAACAAGCACAGACACTTCCCTGTGGAATGGAGCATGTTATTTGGCGCATTTCAGAGGAGACCGTCGTCGGGGTTTGAGGGATGGGGCCCACCTGTCGCAAGTCATGTACCCGAATTGCGACGGATGCTTAGGTACCCTGAGTGCTGCTCCCAGTATCCTTCTGGCCTCGAGGGGCATAGCAGAGGTTATTGGGGATGTGGCGGCACTTCGGCGGGGCCTTCGGGCGAGTGAGGGGCCTTTGGGCACTTGAGGGTCAGGGTGCGGGGAAGCTGATGAGGTTAGCTCTGCAGCTGCCCACTAAGTAACCCCTCCCGCTGTGTGGTACTCGGGGGGGCGTTTGTGGTGAAACCGTAGTGGCATCCCATAGCACATCACATCGGATTGAGGCAACGCCGGAGAGTTTTTTTAGGCACCTAAATGAAAGAAAATAAAATATTTTATAAAAAAAATTCAAAGGACTTTAACTTCTTACTTTAAGGTCCTTAACTTCTGCCTTTAGGATCCGAAAGCAAAGCAATGGTTTCCAGGGGCCTTATAGTTTACGAACCGCAGTTCTTACCACACGCGGAGGTAACCCGACTCGCACCTCACAATATTTGACAGCTATTTACCAAAGAAAAAGAAAAAGCATAACATTTCCATTCTGCGTCATTAACAATGGCTCAAACGCTCTCAAAACAGCGGTATGTTCCCGCGCTATTCCGCAAAGCTAAAACATGGTTCTCGAACGGCCTCGGAAGGTTCTCGAACGTTTCCGAATGATTTAGCATGTCCGCAACATTTCCCTTTGAGTATTATGCCAGAGGTAGTTGGCGAAAGTGCTTTGAGGTTCTCGTGTTGTGGCCGCATGAGGTGAATTGGAAGTTTAGAAAAACAGTTGAACTTTAGCGAGTACGTCGATGGAGTACGGTCGAGTTCGCCGTTTTTTGAGCTGGGGGCTTCGTCTGAATGCGATTTTTCTTCTTCGTCTTTTTTAATATGGAACCATCGATCGATGCAAATAAGTACATAATCATCACCTTCAGCCTATATTCGTCCCACTGGTGGGCACAGAAGCTCATAGCAAATTGCAAATGTAATTTCGCACATAAATTCCGAAAAAAGTGCCCGGTTTTTTTTAAAATTGAATAGGAAGGCAAACGAGCAAGTGGGTCACCTGATCGTAAGTGATCACCACTGCCCATAGACACCCGCAACCCCGGAGGGATTGCAGATGCGTTGCCAACCTAGAGGACTAAGATGAAATGCCTCTTGCGCCCGTAATTTCCCCGGCTGTCTTACTCTCCACACCGGAAAGCAGCAGTGCAAGCACTGCTACTTACCGGCAGGATTAGCAAGTAAGATGGTGGTAGCGATCCGGACGGACTTTGCACAAGGCCCTACCACCCCAAACCGACGAACCCACGACCCTCTGCTTGAGGCCACGGGTCAAACCATAGGCTGCCACGACTTTGTATACACACCTAACTGTAATTCTCGCGTCCGTCAGCATATTCTCTTAAAATCTCGCAGCAAAATGTAATAAAGTCAATTTATGTAAGGTCCGTACAGAAGCGTAATCCGTTCGTGACAAGCCGAGCGTTGCCGGACTTAGCCGAAGTCGTGAAAAGAAAAGCCGCGACGCAGACGTGACAAAACACAACGGCGGTGAAAGATTACATAGAACGTTTTTGAGGCATATAAAGAAACACTTACTATTAGAGAAAACATGCGAATAGACGCTGGGGTCCGATTTTCGTATGCGCGTTATGTGAAAATACCACTCGAGTGGTGAAAAATCGTGAAATACAATGAAAATTACGTCTTTATCCCTTTATCCCTTACCTTTATCCCCCAGACAGGGCCTAAGGTAACAAGACCTTAATTTTAATTGGGGGGAAAGTAGTGCCAGGTCCAAGGATCCAAGGTGCGGGAAGAAGTGCCGAAGTCACCCACCGCTGAAAACCTGCCAGGTGCTCGAATGAATTAATAATGATAGTACCTATAACTAGACGGACTTCTTTGCTATATAAATTGTATATCTATTTTCGTAGTTAGTTCTTAGACTATCTCACACCAACCGCTAGAAAGCTGCCAGGCGCTCCAATTAATCGATAATGATAGTATGGCATACTAAGTAGAAGGATTTCGTTGCTCTATAAATTGTATACCTATTTTCCGTAGCTCATAGATTAAAAGTCACCCACCGCTGAAATAGCCAGGCGCTCGAATTAATCGATAATGATGGTATGGCATACTAACTAGAGGGATTTCGTTGCTCTATACATTGTATACATATTTCCGTAGCTAGCTCTCAGACTAGTAGTTTTAATTGCTTCCAGCTCCATTCATACAGCTCCGAAGTAAGTTATCATACCAGTGCTACAAATTTGAAAACTGCAGTAACGAACTTCAATGTTCCACCAAATCCTTAATAACCAGATGGAACTGGTTTGCGCCGGCTCAAACTGAAATATTGACGCTGCCACAAAGCGTCTGGCGGCTGTTTATTTTTAGCGGGCGTATGCGCCAGCCGAAACAGACCGGAACTCAAGTCGAACATTATAAATTCAGAGAACCATTCTCATTGTACACAGTTTTTGAACAGTAAACATGTGAGACGCTCTAGCTCAAGAGTTTCCTAAATTATTTATTACTAGCTTGTGTCCGCGACTTTGTCTGCGTAGAATTATAGATTTTTAAACCTTCCTCTTGATTCACTATCTATTACAAAAATCGCATCAAAATCTGTTGCGTAGTTTTAAAGATTTAAGCATACATGAGGACTGACAGACAGTAGAAAGTGACTTTGTTTTATACCATGTAGTTAGTAGTGACGCGCACCCTTTCTAAGAAGAAAAAGTTTAGTATTTTAGAGTAGTTTTACAAAATTTGTACAAAATAATGCTCTGTTAATTTTAGGTTAGGTACTATCAAAATACTCTTATAAAGACAGAATTATAATAAATTTTAATCATTCAGGTTTACAATTACGTGTGTTACCAAGTTAAGTATGGGGAAGTATGCCGTAGACCCTTAGGGCGTAAACACAGGTAATTTTGTAACTAAAGTCCTTGAGCGTACTAGGCGCCCTCGCTGAAGCCAATAGAATCTCGGATATATTCGTCTAAAATATGTCAATAACGTACTTAGAAAATGACACGACCAATTTACAATCTAACTTCGAGTAAGTCTTGTTAAAATATTGTGAATGAATCTGTGAATTCGCTTATAAATAAGCCAGTTGAATAATGTAAGTAAGTAAGTAAGTAAGTAAACGCTTTATTGTACAAATATAAAGAAACAGAGACAAATCACAAAAAATACCTCTACCAGTTAACCTTTGAAGTTAACCGACAAAGAGTGAGTTTAAAATATCCATATTATAGTGAAAGCCACAATAGAGCGTACATCTCAAAATACAACAAACAATTCATAAATAAACTACTAAATATCATTACACACATGCATACAATATGAGTCCACACATACAATATTTAAGGAGATGGTGTGAGCCACATCTTCCTCAAGCCCTCCCTGAACGACGCCACGGAGGCGGACTGCCTGATGGAGGTCGGTGACCGATTTCACAGCCTAGCAGAGTGAACTGTGAAGGATTAGGAGTAAGTTTTGGAAGATGAAAAAAGGACAGGCTAAAAGGAGATAAATGTATCGGTTAATGTATTGTTCCTAACCCGTTGACTGCGGCGGCGTGGAGCGGTTAAATCACTCGGAAACCCTTCGTACATACGTGTTGGAATAAAATGCATTTCTCGAGGTAAATGTTCGTGTCGTAGGGTGAAATATTACGTCGGTCCTTACGCCAGTTACCCCGGCATCAACCGGAGCTGAGTATGTACCGGAGATATTGTGCGGTACGCTTTTTTTGTGTACGCTTTTTATTGGATTTGATAGAGGCTGATGTTTGAGAGTGAGCGCGATTGCATTTTTATTTTGTTAGAGTTGGAAAGGATTGTAACGAAAATATAAGTCTTATCAATATTTTTTCCTGTTTTACATACATACATATATCACGTCTTTATCCCTTATGGGGTAGACAGAGCCTAAACAAAACCTAATGGCCACGTTTAGCGCGATTAAGGGCGTATAGCTGGAAAGGGAAATTAAAACAGTGATGGGTTGCCAGTCGCATCGGCCATAACATGATTCCCAAGACTTTCGCCCATTCCCTCGATGGGCTTTTACCATCTGCGCGGGAAGAGAAGCAACTGGTAAATTCTATGTTTTTACTTTACTCCCAGACCAGCATGGAAAAGTTTTCCTGTTTTATAGTTCACGGTGGATACAAGTCGCTTCCAACAGAAACAGCTGGAGGTCTATGGGGGAGACCTATGTCCAGCTGTGGTCGTCCTACGACTCATATGATGATGATGGCTAATTAAATCAATATTTTTTTGCGATTATCACCAAATAACTACTACAATCCTCCGATATCTCATTGCTAACTTGTGATATGAACTTTAAGTCTCTGTTAAATCACTCGAAATTAAACCCTAAAATAGCCCCACAGAGCAAAGAGTCCAAGCACACACTTCTTCTAACCCTTCTTTTCCTCATACACGAGAACCCTAAATATATAATCTCATTTCAATAAGTACTCGAGTATTGACAACCATTTCGACATCCATGGAGGTCGTTCGAATGCCACAACAACCGCATTATCGTGATATTACACAAATATACCCGCCCTCAAACCCAACGATTGCATTCCAACAACCAAGCGGCGATAAAATGGAAGAAATCGCGAATCGTTCCACGAAAAGATGTCCCATCATTCTTTTAAAATGGGACCAATTTTCCGATACTGCGTATAAGCACGCATGACCGTCAGAAAGAATCCTCGAAAACAACTTTACACGGTCTTTTTAGAGTCCAGTTTTCACTGTGTTTGGAGGAAATTAGGAAAAAAATGTAAGTGGACTAGGAAATCGCACCCAGCGGGTGCCGAAGAGGAGTTATCAATCTTTGGTAGGATGAAACCCATTTCAACCTCTATTTATGTTTGGTCAACAGTTTTTCGAAAATGAAAAAGATAAGGGAAGGGTCCGCGATTATCAGTTCCAATCCATTGTCTCCGCCATTGAAGCCGGACCCTTTTGTAGACCGAAATTGTTTTTGTTTTTTGTTAACTTTTGATTGTCTTTCTTTTTGATTAATGGCCGGCGACCCTGCCAGTGCTTTTTGTTCTTTATCCATCCTTCTTTTATTACGAGTGTGAGCGAGTATACGTACCCAACAACTGTTCTAACAAATTCTTACGTAAAAATTAAAATTTAAGCACTCACAAAAGTGCATGCAATTAGTTTAAATTCTGGAAGTGACAAAAAATATGACAGTAGGTAATTTTGATTGTTTTTTTCCCGGCCATAGCTTTACTTTTCGGATTTTTCTATGTGTTCTGATTTTCACAGACATTTAGAAATTGTCTTTTTAATATTATTAGTAGGTACTTTGGAACTTACGAAATGCTATTACGGAAAGATAGCTCGATAGAATTTACCGCCAAAGCGACTTCTAACTCTTCAAATGGAAAATCTTCATTATTTTTAAGCGTACCTTCGTACTATCTCTCGTCTAATTAAGTCGAAAGGTAATATACTATTACTAGCGACCCGCTCCGGTTTCGCATAGGTAGGTTCAATGTTTTAAATACTAACGGTGGTGCCAAAATTGTAATCGAAAAAAGACTTAGTGTAATTACATTTGCATTTTGTTTCTGTATTGTTTTGTGGTGTTCAATAAAGAGTATTTGCATTGCATTGTATTTGCATTTTATTTATTTAGGTACCTGTAGTTACTTATTCATTATCTACTAGCTGTTCACCGCGCCTTTGCCCATGCACCATTTTTTTTAAATAAAATGCGTTTTAAAAAAGAACATTTCGCGGGCCTTACGGAACTAACGAAAAAAAAATGCCGAATTGGTCGGTTGCTTGTTAGTTGGTTGGTTGGTTTTATTTATATAGATTGTAGCGCTTTTAATCAAGTTAAACCGCTGACCACGTTCAAGTAAAAATTCCACTTGTATCCTACCAAAATAGAACTGTAGCGTGTACATTCTGTACAAAAATACGTCCCGTCTGAAACCTCTAAATCCAAAACGGATAGTTGGAAACCCTCGGCCTTCCCTCGCGGCATTCATCTGCAGAATGGAAGTAATTTAGATAAGCCGATGAAGGCGTTTTTATGTGACAGCATTATTTTACCAACTTTTAAATCCAATTTCACATATAGAATGCTTTCTATCCATTCCGCACCGAAGCCCAGAATAGAGAGAGAGAGAGAGAGAGATAAAGGCGTTTGCTTTTGCGTTGTGAGAATAATTATCACACTATAATACTAACTAATTGTTTATGTTTAGAATTCTACACTAAGGGGGGGGGGGGGGGGGGTAATAGTGCAAAATTGGTCACAGTTTATGACGTATGAGTTTCACAGCATTACTGATTATTAACCAAGTCCTAAGGTTTCTTTAATAATATTAATTAAACCCGAGAGACACTGAGGTAATTTGACACCAATTGACAAATTTGTTTTCCTCCATACTGATCTGGGAGCAAAGGAAAAACATAGAATGTGCTAGTTGCTTATTCCCGCGCAGATGGTAAAAGCCCATCGAGGGATTGGGTGAAAATCTTAGATCATGTTATAGGCGATGTGGCTAGCAACCCATCACCGTTTTGATCCCCCTTTCCATTCATACACCCACAATCATGCTAAACGTGGTCTTCAGATCTTGTTCCCTTAGGCCCGGTCTACCCCGTAAGGGATAAAGACGTGATTTGTGTATTATGTATTGTATTGTATTTTTATACTCCCAGATTAGCATGGAAGCAAGCAATCCTCCTTCCATAAGTTGAAGTTCATCGATTCAAGGAAATACAGGAATATTGCGTATTAAATAGGATATTACCGAGCATTCCGTCAACACAAACGCTCGTGGAATATCTGTGAGGGCCGTTACTGACGCTTACTAACACTGTTGCTACGCTGAGAGCGTTCACTGTAAGCATTATGTCCATGAACTGGGGCCAATTTTAGACCTTTAAACCAAGATGGCGTCCGTTCCTCTTTAGTTTAGAAGTCTAAACACAACAACTAATGCTTTTATCCGATACTAGCGACCCGCCCCGGCTTCGCATGGTATATTATATTGTTAACGAGGAAATAGGTACAAAAACGAAGCCTCAGAATGTTTGCCTTAAAGATCCATTGTCGAAAGTAGATATTCCGTGTAGCAAGGCTCCAGATATATTTAATACACGTTTTATAAATGTTGCAGCCAAATACCAGCTGGATTGCAATGATTCATTATCCGAGCAGTACCTGCGCAGACACATTGGCGACTTAAATGTGCCGTCATTCATCTTGCCAACTATTGATCAGGATGTCTTGGGTGTTGCATTGCAATCTATGCTTAAGACGCGAACGACAGTTGATGCATATGACATTTCTTTAAATTTAATTTTATCTATTTGGCCGGTGATCTCTGGGGTTCTGGTGGTGCTCGTCGGCATGATGTTTGAATCCGGTGTGTACCCTGATGTTTTGAAGAGTACCAGAGTATGTCCAGTTTATAAAGGGAAAGGAGACAAGGGGGATGTCAACAGTCACAGACCTATTTCGATAGTACCGACCATTTCAAAGATAGTCGAGTCAATTCTGTCGTCCTATCTGATGAAGCACCTTGAGACCCATGACTTACTGACTGACAAACAATATGCCTACAGGAAAAGTAAGTCAACAACAACAGCAGCGCTCAAGATAGTTGACTGTATTATATCTGGTCTTGATGACAGGTGTAAGATGGCGGCAGTGTTGTGTGATTTATCGAAGGCCTTTGATGTGATTAGTCATAAATTACTTTTAAACAAGTTGCCGTACTATGGTATCCGAAATAGCGCTCATAAATTACTCACATCGTTTCTGGCTGACCGCAAACAGATTGTCAGACTGTCAACAAACGGCAAAAGGTACGATTCAGACGTAGGTTCTGTGGGTGTTGGGATCCCACAGGGGTCTGCACTAGGCAATACTCTATTTTTGATTTTTGTAAATGATCTTCCGTCATCGGTTGCAGCGGGACTGTCTGTGCTGTTTGCAGACGATACTACTGTAATTGTCAGTGAGCGGTCGTATGAACTACTTGCAACGAAGATTCGGGAGGCATGTGATCAGCTGCATGACTGGTTCAAGACGAATGGGTTAATGTTGAACCTTTCTAAGTCCAGTGTTATGGTTTTCTCGGGTCGTAGCGTCGCATTACCTCCGTGTGTCATGGGCGGCCCAATGCCGGTGACAATGGAGTGTCGGTTTCTGGGTTTCATGTTGGACGCTCACCTAAACTGGAAGCGTCATGTGAGTAAGCTCTGTGATAGATTGAGTGGTGCCGTCTTTGCACTGAGGAAACTTAAACCTCTCATTTCCGGTGATGCTTTGAGGCAGGTCTATTTTGCGCATTTCCACTCGCTGATGTCGTACGGTACGCTCATATGGGGAAACTCCACAGACGCCAACAGCGTGATGATACTGCAAAAACGTGCCGTAAGGACGCTTGTTGGTGTACCACCAAGACATTCGTGCAGGGGCCTGTTTCAAAGGCACCGCATCATGACGCACTACTCGGTCTATGTATATGAATTACTGACATTTGTTAAAAAAAACATACATACATTTGAACACGTGAATGTCAAAGGCAAGAAATTGCGTACCACAGGGCGCCTTAGAGCAGTCCCACGCCGCTTGGCGCTTTCGGGAAAAAACCCGCGTGTCATTGGGCCGACATATTACGAGCGGCTGCCTGCCGAACTTAGAGACCTAGGAGAAGAGACATTTGGTCGCCGGGTGAAGAACCTTTTGTTGGAAAACCCTCTTTATTCGGTTACAGAATTTTTTGACATTGTTTTTTAATATTTGGCTAGATATGATTTATTTATTGTAATGTAATATGCTATGACGATCCCTATTGGAGATACATTTTATTCATAATGTTTTTAGAATTGTAAAATTGACATATTTTTCTAAACATAATTAATTTTGACATTGTATTTTTATTAAATTGTTTAAGATTTATTATGCTCTCGTTATTATTAATTTTGACGATCTCAACAGAAACACTTATATGTGTGACATGTATCCATATATGGGCAATGTAATGTTTTTGTTGATAAATAAATAAATCTAATCTAAATCTAAATCTATCATGTATTATACATAAAAACCTTCCTCTTGAATCACTCTATCTATTAAAAAAAACCGGATCAAAGTCCGTTGTGTAGTTTTGAAGATATAAACATACATAGGGACAGAGAAAGCGACTTTATTTTATACTATGTAGTGAATAGTGATGATGATACGATGGCATTTGAATTTGGCTTGTACCATCTGCCCGGGAAGAGAAGCAACTAGTACATTCTATGTTTTTTCTTTGCTCCCAGACCAGCATGGAAGTAAATGAAAATAATATAAAGTAAACCAGATGTTTCTCTTCCCGCGTTAGTGGTAAAAGCCCATCGAGGGGATGGACGAAAATCTTAGGAATCAAAATATAGGTGATGTTTCTAGCAACCCTATCACTATTTCGATTTCCCTTTCCACCTATAAACGCCCACAGTCATGGTAAACGTGACCTTTAGGTCTAGCTTAGGCTCCGTATACCCCGTAAGGGGTAAAGACGTGATATAATGTAAGTATGTATATGTCATTAGTAACGGTCCTTGCACAAAGGTTCGACAAGCGTTTGCGTTGACGGAATACGTATTTAATATTCCTGTATTTCCTTGAATCGATAAAGTTTAGAATTCAGTTTGCGCACTAAACTTCCCCGCACCGTGAGCACAAAGCGGGTTCCGTGCATGTGCTTCGGAATTATCGGTACAAACTTTTATCTTAATGTCGGATTAAACTTTGTAGGCGGCGAAAATGCACGGTACGATGGAGTAGCGTTCGAATAGATACGACAGGACGCCGTTCCTTCCTTGCCCTAGATTTTGATCTGGTTTCAGAAAAGGCACACGAGCAAGTCACCTAAAGGTAATAGCACCAACATTAGATTGTGGGACGCCCTGCGACGCGTTGGACGGATGACCTTAGGAGGACAGCTGGCTGGATGAGGGAAGCCCAGGATCGCGAAAGTTAGAAAGAAAGAAGACATTTATTCCTTTTTGCAAGACACACAAATATAAGAGAATATACACACATTTATAGAAAATAAACAGGAAAAATAAACACAGACATGAAAAATAGATCATCAGCGTTCTTCTCGACTAATTCGGCTTTGTAGAGCGTTAAGTCCTTGCTTTATGCTTTAGACTTCAGCTGTAAACGCGCGGCTGATGACGGAGGGGGCTGAGGGGATCGAGGGGAAGGAGTAAAGTCATAATGGTGTGCGAGCGGCGCGCCCGTCAGTCCGCCTGCGACCACTACTTATGGAACTAAGTTGCCTTGCACCCGCGGCTATCAATTTGCAATAACGTCTGTAGTTAACTAGATTATACACCTGTTTTCCATCATCAGACCTCCATCAGGCAGTCTGCTTCCGTGGCGTCGTTCAAGGAAGAATATGGCTCACACCATCTCCTTAGATATTGTATGTGTGTACTCTTATTGTATTTTGTATGTATGCATATGTAATGATATTTAGTAATTTATTTTAGGATTTGGTAATTGTATTTAGATACGTACGCTCTATTGTGGCTTTCACTGTCTGGAATTTTAAACTCACACTTTGTCGGTCCCACGTTTAATGCTGCTCTCATATACTCAAAGGTAAACTGGTAGAGATCCCTTATAGAGATAAGTTCGCCTTTGTGCATAATATTATATTAATGTTATTTTTTTTTGTGAATTGTATCTTTTCAAAGGGTTGCCATTGCAGTACAAAGAGGCAACGCGGCCAGCATTATGGGAACCTTTGAACCAGGCACGAAACAGGGGGACATTTTTTAGGCAAATTTTTAATAATTTTTAACATAATTTACTTTTAATCAACTTCCGTAGTTTTAGTTATCCTTATTATTGTTTAGTTTTTAGTGATTTGTATATTAATAAATAAAATTGTCTATTATTGTATCTGTTTCTTTATATTTGTACAATAAAGCATTTACTTACTTACTTTTTTCATTTAAAAAGTGTTTTGTTGTCCCAGCGTGGATAATACTGGCGACCGTGACAGGACTCCGCGCCCCAGTTCCCTTCCCAGCTAATGTCGTATCTATCGCAGCTTATATCGCTGGGAGGCACTACAGCGTAGTGAAGTGACATAATCGTAGTTTCGCGCGGGTGCATGCGACGCTGCATTAAACCGATTACAGACAGCAAGCGGATTAATCAATGTAAACACAATTTAGATTAAATTAAATAGGTAACTCTATATCATTTCTAAACAACACTGAAAATTAGAACACATCGAAGCCGGATCCTCGTCATTCCATGACGCGTGCTATACCCCTACACCACCCGTAGCAGGTGGGTAAGCCTTCGAATTTTTCTATCTGTTACTAGCTGTCACGTGACCTTGTTACTATCCCATTTTTTGTCGTTAAGCGTCATACGTCCTACTAATATTATAAATGCGAATGTAAGTTTGTTTGTTACGGTTTCACGTGAAAACTACTCAACCGATCATCATGAAATTTTGTACACATATTCTTGGAGGTATTAGAAGTAACATAGGATAGGTACTTTTTATTTAATTTTTTTTTTATGTCGTCATATGTTTTTACGACGTTATATGCGCTGACGAAGTCGCGGGCAAAAGCTTAGTAGCTTATACTATCCAAATCATTTCTAACTCATTTCACTCCTACAATGACAGCACACTTCCGAACATTAAAGCGCCGCCATTTTGGCGGAAGTCGCCGGCTGCCGGAAAGGGAAGTCAAGACGGTATCGCGTCAAACGGAAACTAACTTTAAACAAGTTGGCTTATCAAGAATATTGGGAATTGATTCTAAAGACGCAACTCCTATTTCGGTTTAATTATTAGCAAAAGTGTGAGGTTGCTGATTAAAGTTTTTGACAGAAGAGTTGGGTTTGAAAACTGTCAAGGTTGAAAACTTCAGTCGGCGACGTATCTAAATAAATACTCCGTAGCTCATTTTTGAGGTTCCGTAAACATACACACACACACACACACACACACAAATCTAGTCTATATCCCATACTGGGTAGAGAGAGCTTAAGGTAACCAGACCTAAAGCAGGCCACGTTTAGCATGATTGTGGGCGTATAGATGAAAAGAGGAATCAAAACAGCGATGGGTTGCTAGCCGCATCGCCCATGACATGATTCCTATGATTTTCACCCATTGCTGGGCTTTTACCATCTGCGCGGCAAGAGAAGCAACTGGTACATTCTATGTTTTTTTTACTCCCAGACCATCATGAAAACATAAACGCAACAAACTTTGAACTGCAGATACCAGTTTGTTTATTTCGGACTTATCTTTTGAAACAAGGTTTGGTGCCTACATTGATAATCTTCTATAGTAATGCAAGTTTTATCATCATTATAGGTAGTACTTGTATTTCAGGAATGTCAGCAGAAGGTTTCTTTAATATGCTTCTATAAAAAAAATATCGTAATACACGAAAATATTTTTATGTAAAATAATGGCCTCTGTTTGCTTTTGTTTTACCATTCAAGCCAGGAATTAAAGCGAATACAAAACAATAAATAATGCTGTAAAACTGACGTACAAAGTCGAGTCAGGCGCCAGTATGTTATAAAAATCTCTGTATATTAAAAATATGCCACGCTATTAAGGCCACCGTTCAATAAAACGCGGCCAAATCGAGCCTTATTCGTATGCAGCACATAACACAAACAAAAAACAATCAATGCAAAAACAAAACAAAGTCTAAGTTAATTCCGAACTCAAACAGACCAGGGAAATCCCATTATTCAATCTTCTTTTTCGAACTGGCCGGAGTTAAGTTGAAAAATAAAAATAAAACAATAGAGTGAGACGTGGGAAACAAAGGGCGGCACAATCAGGGCCTTATTTACCGAGCTGGCCTAATTGATACGGGGACGGACCGGGAACAAGGCCAGGAGAACGGCGGGCAACTTCGAACGTCAATGTCGAAAGCAATTTTCTGGAAGTTTACACCGTCAATTGTTTAAGTTTAGTTCGTTAAAATTCGGGTAAAGTTTTTTGCTGCCATTTCTTTATTTGGCTAACATAATGAATTAATGAACCTGATTTACTTATTGTGCGTTTCTTTGATTGAAGAAACCTATTAAAACTAGCCGATAATTTTGGAAACTACCAACTGCACTGATTTTAAAATTTCAAACATTAATCCCAAAAAACTCAGAGGTGCGAGCCCGGGAATTGAACACACGACCCTGCCTGAATGGCCATACGCCGAACCACTACGCTACCACCGTATTTTGACACACATTTACATATATTTTATTGGAATACCCGCATATTTCAAGGCCCAATCATGACATTTCAGTTCGTTAGATACCGTATCATATCTATTTCGGCATACACAGTACACAGCTGCTATACCTTCGTTGCTATAACCTATAGCAACAAAGGTTTTGCGCCAATTATGGCGCTAACGGATGCAGATTGCATTGAAGCTAGCGAGGATTGGATTGATTAATACGCAATTCGACTTAGTTGTTGTCCAGCTGAGTTTACTGAGTTATGTTAGAACTAATGCACACACGGACACAAATAACGTCTTTATCCCTCACGGGGTAGACGCAGCCTAACGTAACAAGAGTTTCAGGCCACATTTAGCAAGATTGTAGGCGTATAGGTGGAAAATGGAATCAATAATCGTGAGTCACAGACGGTTCTGGCTGAAAATCAGTGCTGTGTTAACACCTCAGCGTAATGCTGAGCCAGCGACCGTTTCACTTTTGCGAAGACACAACGCTGATGATCTATTTTTCATGTCTGTGTTTTTTATGTTTTTTTTCTACAATTTTTTCATTATTTTATTATTTGATTGTAAGAGAGAGAGAAAGAGAGAGAGAGAGAGAGAAACATTTATATACACACATTCGATACACGTAGATATATATAATGTGGAGAAGTACAATGCACTTTAGAATGAGAGTAGAATAAAATCGGAATGGATAGTGAAATGTGAGCTGACTAATAAACGTTGTCTGGCCAACAAAGTCACAAATTCGACTTTCGTTTCGTGCCATTCTGCTCACACTATTAATCATTAATAGGAGAATGAGAGGGAAGTACGATACGGACGGATTTCGCGTTTCGGAGTAGCCTCGGTCTACCGGTGACAATTTACATTTGGTCCGAAAAATTCTGTTACGCCGTTACGGTCTATTGAGTTAGGCAACCGTGTAAGAGTAGTGATGTAACGAACGTTCCATGTTCCACATTCGCGAATGCAAATGCGAATATGCAACTGCAACATTCGCGAATGTCAATGCGAACGCAAATATTCAATTGAATCATTCGCAAATACGAGTGTGATAATACTTTTTGTATAGGTCCAAAGCAATACAATTACTAAAGCACTCCAAATATTCCGCCAGTTAGTATACGAATTTATACTGGTGGCCGTCAAGACAGTGGGTCCCTGGGGCTTGGAGGCAAAGGAGCTATTCAGGGAGCTGGGCCGCAGACTGACAGGTAGGGCTGCGATCCCCGCTCTGGTTCGTGGCTGGTTCGAAGGGTTGCCATTGCAGTTCAAAGAGGCAACGCGGCCAGCATAATGGCAACCTTTAAACCAGGCACGAAACGGGGGGGATTTTTTAGGTTAATTTTTAACCATTTTTAACTTACTATACTTTAAATCAACTTTCCTAGTTTTAGTGTTCTATATTGTTATTTAGTTCTTAATAGTTTTATTGGTACGATTTACACTTTTCAGTCCCAGAATCATTCGCAGTCTAGTGTGAATTGGAATGCGTATTAAAACGAATATTAACGAATATTAACGAATATTACCTTGGTAACGACCTACGTCTCTAGTACAGAGTATCAGCGCGGGTCACGTCATGATTTCATTACCGTAACGAACTGAGACTGCAAACGGAACGTCCGGCCTTGTTGTACCCTGTAAAATAGCGGCACACAACCGGATCTAAAGAAGCCAACAATGCACTCCTACGGCTGATATAATGATGATGATTATACAATCGCAAGGCCGAAAAACGGTGGCTAACATACACTGTGTCCTAGAGTCTTAATGCGATTCAATTACGACTTAATTTTACGTTTCAGTTGTAAATTTTGACACTTCTAGTATGGATCTGACAGCGAGCGATCCTACTTTGGTTCGGAATTGAATCGCATTACGACGTCATGGCAAAGCCTGTGTACAGACTGACTGCATTCTGACTGCAAGGTAACCGCCACCTGCCGACTGTCCGTACATTTTCTATTGCAGTTGGTACAACTGCACGCTAACTGCGATATGCTGTATGGGCAGTGGGCAGTTGGCGGTTATCTTGCAGTCGGAATGCAGTCCAGCATCCCTTAAAATTATAAACCATACAGTGTATAAAGTTCATACAGGTATATATTTTACTTAATTTTTTAAAGTTTGTCTTAGCATCAATGTAACACGTACTATTTCATTTGACGTAAGTGTTAAGACGTTTAATGTATAGGTACGTTAGTTTAATCGACGCATTGTGTGATACATTGCATGCTAAATTAATTAGGAAGGAAAACAAAAACCAAGTAATTTTGCTGTTACATTATGTTTTTACGTTAATTAGCGCGTATTAGTACTATCAGTTAAAATTTAAGTTCGAAATTTACACGCTGAATGATTTGTATTCGAATGCGAAGTTAAACAAGGCCGGTAAACAATACTTATATTACCAAATACAACTGCGTTTCATAATATAAAAGGCGCTATATGAAAGGCTAGTACGTCCCCGTATTATCGGAAAGTGGGTTTTATTTCCACAATATACCCCCGCTGAAACCACAAAGGGACGTAGCTCTTTATTTTACTTTGCCTATGTATTACTGATAGAATATTTGATGAAATGATAATCCCATAAGGTCTTTAGTGGTGGGCGCAACAGATTTCTGGTTACGGTTCTTTCAAAATTCAATGAATAGCGTCGGGTTTTCGTATGCAAGATGTAACCGTAACCATTGCACGTTATAATGTATATTACATTAATAAAAAATAATTATCTATACGCCAAAAATGCTTTACGTCTTTTTTGGAAAAGAGCTGAATACTTAAACTATTGAGACGATTTTAACCAAACATGACTAAATCACCGCAAGGAAACGGGCTTTCGAATGAAAATAACCGCATCCAAATCGGCCCATTCTTTTGAAAGCTACGATGCCACAGACACACACACACACACACAGACATCGACGTCAGACTTATACACCCCTCTTTTGGCGTCAGGGGTTAATGACCAACCCAATCGTCTGAGGCAGTCCGGATTAATTTTAAAGGACAGATCGACTGCATTCCGACTACAACATAACCGCCAACTGCCTACAGGTGTACCGACTGCAATGGAACTGCAATAGAAAATGTACGGGCAGTCGGCAGTTGGCGGTTACGTTGCAATCGGAATGCCGGCCGTCTGTACTGGTGCCTTACCATGACGTCTTAATGCGATTCAATTCCGAACCAAAGTTGGATCGCTTGGATACTAGGGTATTTGGTTACTGTAACGTGGAACAGCTCGCAGATGAGAAACCCGGCTTAGGGTATTAAGAAAAAGTTATAGAATATAATAAAACAAAATGAAAATACTTATAAAGTTAATTGTATTCTTACCCTAGAGTTTTCCAAAAAATGACCACATGATTTTTTTTCCAAAAATTTACATATTTCGAGTTTTTCTTACTCAGAATCGTTTACCCTCTCGATTCTCATACAGGAAAAAATGTGTCCCAGATTGTCGCCCATTCCCTCGATGGGCTTTTCCCATCTGCGCGGGAAGAGAAGCAACTGGTACATTCTATGTTTTTTCTTTACTCCCAAACCAGCATGGAAGAGTGATACCTACAATACTTTACTGTTAGTTATGAGAACGTATTAAAATAAATCATTATTATAGGTACACTATACTATGTTACTCGTATTGGTATCTGACTGGCATTAAAATAAAAGCATCCGCCTTTGTGCATGTATCTCAGTGTTTGTCAATTGTATTTTGTCGTGTTTATTTTGCACAATAAAGAGTTTACATACATACATACATAAAAGGCATTCTGCTATGAAGATAAAAACCGGCATCACTTTTGCGGTTTCATCCCAACACTAGTCTTAAATGAATACCGAGATCCAGGGATCAGGTATCTGTCCCCCGCCGCGTGATTCCTAGCTTTATTCCGAGGTAATGTATTGGTTAGGCTTTAGTTCAGATAACTTAGTTTCACTTAGGAATTGGGATTTATTTATAAGTTGAAGCCTTTGGGCGAGCGAATATTCGGAGAATACGTGGTCATTATAAAAACACTTTTCATAGGACAGTCCATTTTCCTTTTCAAATGAAAGATAAAACATAGAATGTACTCGTTGCTTCTCTGACTTTGTTTAATTACCCCTCTAGGTTGACAACGCATCACACAAGAAGCAAGAAGCACACATTCATGGACAGACTCACAATCTATTTGGAACACCCACATGTATAACGTCTTCATCCCTTACAGGGTAGACAGAGCCCAAGGTGACAAAACCAAAAGGCCACGTTTAGCAAGATTATGGGCGTACCTATAGATGGAAAATAGAAGTAAAGTAGTGATGGGTTGCTAGCCGCAGCCTATAACATGATTCCTATGATTTTCGCCCATTCCCTCGATTAACTTTTACCATCTGCGCGGGAAGAGAAGCAACTGGTAGGTACATGCTATGTTTTTTCTTCGCTCCCATGGAAGATAAATTACATAATGGTTCAAAATATATAATGGTATTTTCTGTGTAACTATAAGCCAGGTGGACTTTTTTGATTGCGTACTATATAAATTGGTTTAGGTTAGTTTAGGTTTATTTATAACAATTCTGGTAATTTGCAAATTTCTGAGACAATCGCATTATATATTTTGAACCATTATGTATTTTTACTCATTATACATTATAAACTTTATGTATCCATTTTAATAGGTACGGTCAAGTGCAAAAATAAGTATCGATACGAAATTCTCAAAAATATGTCCCACGACCTTATTACGCCGGTGTGCGAGTATATGGTACTTATTTTTGAAACTTTGACTAGATACATAATTATTAGACTTGACTGTACCTATTTTAATACGTACCTACCCCCGTCAATACCTACCTATGGTGGTGATAGTGAGGCGTATGCCATTTCCCCTCGTTTTTTTGTTTCCATGCGAAAGTCCCGTTTTTGCCGGCGGCTTCGGGACAGTGCTGTTCATTTGCCCGGCACGTGACGGGACTCGAGAGCAGCCGTCATTAGTCGCCGGGATTTAGCCGGGATTATTTTTTTCTGTTGCGTGCGAACACAATTAGCGGCGCTCTGCTATTATTTTCGTTTTTTTTTAATACGAACTGTTTTAATCCGAGTAAGGTTTTTTTTAGGAGGTTTTTCGATGACTGTCGCCGTTTGCTGTAATCCAATCTATGAATACGGGCCAAATTTTAAGAAAATTAACCAATTTTCCTTTGCAAGTTTTACCTATTTATAATTCAAATTTTAAGCAATGTATCTCCTAATTCTTCCATGCTGGTCTGGGAGCAAAGAAAAAACATAGAATGTACCAATTGCTTCTCTAACCGCGCAGATGGTAAAAACCCATCGAGGGAACAGGCGAAAATCATACATACATAAATCACGTCTTTATCCCTTACGGGGTAGACAGAGCCTAAGGTGACAAGACCTAAAGACCACGTTTAGCATGATTCATAATGAAAATCATAGGAATCATGTTATAGGCGATGAAGCTAGCAACCCATCACTATTTTGATTCCATTTTCCACCTATACGCCCACAATCTTGCTAAATGTGGCCTGTAGCTACCTGTTACCTTAGGCTCTGTCTACCCCGTAAGGGATAGACGTGTATGTGTATGTGTCTGTACCTCCTAATGTCTCTTTATTTAATATCATTGTACTAATTTGTGGTGTCCAATAAAGAATATTTTGTATCGTTGTTCTATTCATTGTAATTTCAAGGTAAGAAGGATAATAAAATACTCATTTGTCTTTTTGTGTCTAAAGAAGCTGTTTTTTAATTTAGATAATGCAAAAATTAAAAAGTGTCCTTCATGGTTTTCCTGAATCTCGCCATATCCGTGTAACTCGTAAATCTTCATTACGATGTTGTAATCTTTGGTATTTCCCACTGTGGTTCAAATGCTTTCCTTTTTGTTCGTTTCCCGTAAGAACTATCGTCTGAAAAATTAATACCAAGCTGTTATATTAAATAACTAGCTTCTGCCCGCGACTTCGTCTGCGTAGAATTGTACATAAAAACCTTCCTCTTGAATCACTCTATCTATTAAAAAAACCGCATCAAAATCCGTTACGTAGTTTTAGAGATTTAAGCATTACATATGGATATAGGGACAGAAAAAGCAACTTTGTTTTATACTATGTAGTGATAGTGATAGTGATAAGTTATATTTTAAGTAGTGGTTAAATTGAATACCTTGTACAGAGCCTGTACCAAAATTATTATTACTGAAGTATTTGAGCTCTAGTGTAAGTTTTCACAGAAAATAAGTTTTTTTTTGCTGGCTGTACTTGCATTGTCATCCGTCTGACGTATATGTAATCCGACCGAAGTCGGTCATATTCGTCTTCCAACATTTCACCCAAAAAACAATAACCAAGGTAATAAAAGAAAAATGTAAATAAAAAATTTAAAAAACCCCTTTCGCCAAATTTTGGTACAGTTTTAGAAACAGCCTTTAATAATTCAATTTTATGCCAAGAATGGAAAAGAGCTGATACTGTTCAAACTGCCGGACTGATTTTCACCAAACATGGTTGAGAATCACCTCAAAAAAACTGGTTTTCGAATGACTCCCATTGTAATCGGTCTATCTTTCAGCTATGATACCACAGACACCCTCTTTTTGCGTCGGGGGTCAAAAAGTCTCGAAATCATTCTTGGAAAAGTTACTTAATAAAATGTTTCATGTAAGTCCACACCTTTTGGTTGGTCCTGGAACAGTTGATAAATCTTAATACTTCCGTCTCCATCTGCTTTATTTGCCGGTTTAACACTAAAAACAAATGAAAAAGAAGTTTAATAAGTACTAACCCCTAAACCCCTACCCACCCGCCGCACCTAAACCTAAATGAATCCAAATTAATCATCCTACATTGGTTTTACCAGTGCCAGTTATATAACGGGAAACTAGCTTTACTTACACGTCATACATAATTTTGTCATCCCTAGGCACAAGAACAATTGAACTTCTAGTCTCATCAATGAAACCCCCTTCATCCTCATTGCTGTCCGACACATCATTTGGTTCGAACAAGGTGAAATATTTCAGGACGTGTCCAGCGAACGCCGCCGCGTTTGTTTTCGGGTCCAATTTATTAATTCTCTGCAGCACTGGATCGAGGTTTTTGCTTCTGGAAGCGGAACGGTCGCGGATCTCATAAAGCTCAGCATTGAGGGGACGGGCATCAGCGATGACTAAGACAGCAGCTAAAAACAAATGAGTGAAACAAGTGAGTGGTGTATCCGACGCAGCCGCGTGTATGGCCATGGCTTTTAATGCTATAGGATTATGCGTGGATCCATTAAATAAAATATTGTGTTTACAGAACACTAGTTTATTATTGACATTTTTACATAGAATATAAAAAGAAGAATAATAACAAACCAAAAGAACATAAGCAGTAGACAAACAGAAAAACCATAAATAAAATCTACTGTTCATGTAGTCTTGAACAAGTGGTGTTTAGCTACTTTGAAGGAATTTTAAAGGAAATGCAGCTGCAAAATATCTGGTTTTATTAAGCCGCACTGCTGGCTTTTATAGAGGCTCAGAGTCACACATTGAGGACTACCGCCTATGCCGCTAAAAGAAGGGCTAAGAGAAGTAGATGCCAAATTAAGCGGGGACAAAGGGCAGAATTTTAGAGTAACCCTAGTGTGCCTTGACACGTGAGTACAAAGTTGTGACAGCATAGATGAAAAGAAAAGAAAAGAAAAGAAAATTTATTTTGCAAATTGGCCGCCAAGGGCTCTTTTACATGTCTTTTTGAAACTACCAGCACATTCGGAAAGACCATCATTGCCAAGAAGAATGCGCCGCAAGAAACTTGGCAGAAAGTCATTTTTTCAAATAAAAATACAGTAAGAATACTTAAATTCTACTTACATTAAATACATTTATATAAGGGATGTATAAGGGCCCCGAGCCTTAAATTATATTAATCTATAAATAGTAGAGATGTATAAAGTCTCTACTGATCAAAAAAAATAAAAAACAAAAAAATAATAATAATAGTAAGTTCAGTGGAGGTGTAAAACGCCTCCACCGTCAAATAAACTAATTGGAGATGTCTCCAATGATTGTTAAAGAAGTGGAATTAATCCAGGGTTGAACAAGGCAATGAAGCTCACCGAACACAGTAACAATTAAAAGATCCATGTTCCAAATTTATTTCTTCTCTTGCATTTGTTTCTTGTCCTTGATCGGAAGTCATTTGTTTTACTGCCTTTTTATGATCTGGCCCGATATATCGGATGGCTAGATTGGGAATCGTAAATATGGAACCTTGACACGCGGAAGTGTGTCAGCCAAGTTCAAAGGAACTGGTGACGCAGCCGTGTGTATGGTATATTTACGCGAACCATTTCGAGCTACTTTTGACCCCTTCACAGCTCGAAACTTATTTAACCTACATACATGAAATTTGACACATTTATTTAGACCTTTAAGATTGTCTAAAATGCAAAATTTCATAAACATGACTCAAACTGATACTAATATAATTAACGTTCAAAAATCGGTAATTTTGTGACTGACTCACTGACTTACAGATAGAATATATTGATCTAGAAAAGTCAACCTAGAAATTTGATATTCGGCATCAATCATCATCAGCAAGGTAACTTATTATCAGGTGTATACTTATAAGAAGAATCTGAAAACTGAAAATTATCAATTGTTTTGTCGGCGAAGTCAATAACGGCATATTTTTAATATTGAACTTGGCTATCGTTTCACATTAATATTTTTGATGTGATTTAATTTTCTTTACGACCTCTGCATTTTTATGGGCGTAGTTTTTAATGGCGCGACGTCTGATTGCTTTCCTATTGTTATCATACATTCATTTTTATATTTCATTCATTGAACTTTAAAGTTTCTGTTATACAAATTCTCTTGGAATTGTTCCGGCATATCAGTTGGTGGTTGGGTTTGTTCGAACATCTTACAAAGATCTTTCATTTAAATTTTAGATTAGAAGACTATAGTAAAATATGTTAAGTAATTAGAACGCAGCCTTAGTTTATTTTCTTTATGGTCACACTCTCATCTGTCACTTGATCTTGTTCCTTTACATTACGTTGAACATACACGATTCTTTTCTCCTATTTAATATTTCATTTCAGATTCTACCTAAATATCATCAAAATAGCCCCTGGCTTAATTTGAAATATTGCATACATATACAAATCACGTCTTTATCCCTTACGGGGTAGACAGAGACCAAGGTAACAGGTACCTACAGGCCACATTTAGCAAGATTGAGGGCGTATAGGTGGAAAATTGAATCAAAATAGTGATGGGTTGCTAGCCTCATCACCTATAATGATCCCTATGATTTTCGCCCATTCCCTCGATGGGCTTTTACCATCTGCGCGGGTAGAGAAGCAACTGGCACATTCTATGTTTTTTCTTTGCTCCTAGACCAACATGGAAGCAAATATTGAAATATTGGCTTGAAAAAAAAAATTTTTTAGCCAAAAGGAACAAGATCAAGTGACGGATGAGTGTGACCATAAAGAAAATAAATTAAGGTTGCGTTCTAATTACTTAACATATTGTACTACAGTCTTCCGGCCAGGCCCTTTCATGTCACCCTTGAAGCGGTTTCCTTTGAGCATCGATCAATGTTTGTAAAACAAAGTAAAAGATTTACAGATACCTATGTAGTCAAACTAATTTAAGTACTTGCTGGAACATCCCGGGACAATTTTAAGACAACGTTTCCCACAGACCAACAAAAAACTCAAGACAGAGGAGTCCATTTACGTGCGAAACATTTGAAATTCGCCAAGAGCTTGTCAGTGAAGGAAAACAGCGAAGCAATTCAATGGTGTGTTTGAAATTCCCAATCTACACTAGGGACGCATTGGAACTTTCCCAAGGCCTCTTAATCGGAGAGAAGGCCTGTGCCTAGCAGTGAAACACAGGCTGAACATAATGATAATGTAGTCCATTAAGAGTATTTATTACTTACATTATTTATGTTTTCCGACTATGCTAAAAAAATAATAAAACCCCCATTTTCTAATGCAGCGCCTCAAATATTATCTTTAGACAGAATTCTTTCAGGAAAATACATTTGTGCAATTTCTTAATACAAAAATATAGCGCAAAGATAGCTTCAAGTGGCACTACAATTCATTGTTTCCTCTGTCAAGGTGGCACAGACACTGAATGGTGAAGATGGTCCACTTATTTATTCTCTGTGCACATTTTCACTTGTCAGGCACTCACCTATTCCAGCCATTAAGCCAGCCACTACGGGTAGTTGACTGAATAGATTCAACCAATGGCACAATGTAAGTTTCTATTATTTAGTAGTAGTTTCGAAGCCTATTCAATGCCAACAAACGAACATTCAAATCTTTCTTTATAATATTACTGTAGATTGCAACGGTAACTCTTTCATTATAAATTAGGAATCTTCTTCATCTTCAATCTGATAATGATTCTAGAAGGTTCTACACGGCTGAATAGCGCGTCATCCACTAAGCCCCATTTGGATCCCCCAGGTATAAAAATTATGAGCAAGGGATCTAAATAGTGGGGTTTAGTGGATGCCACGCAATTCAGCGAGTGAACGAACTTGATATATTTACTCTGTGTCTAAGCTTTAGATTTCTATGACTATCGTGTACACAACATAAAAATGCTTTTACCTTTGAATTATATTTATTATTTCCTCTGCCGTACTTACTTGGTTTATCTTTGCTTTGGAAATAGCATTAAATTTGTAGACGGAAAATCAACTAGTGTGCTCACACAGATTTTTGAGAAAATGTTGATACTATGTAAATAAATTGCGATGTGCAATTGTTTTCATACGTCTAGACACGAGTTGTAAAAAAAAGAATACAAATTGTAATTGTATTTGTAGACACGAATTGTAAATAACCTAATCTACAAAAATCATTTTAGATACCTACAAGCTTTTTTGTTGACTGTACTTTAATTGTCAGCCGTTCTACATACCTATGTGAACCAAATTTCAAGTCAATTGGACCAACCGTTGAAGAGTTCCCTCCTGCGGAGACGGTCCTGGCTGGCCCACCAGAATTTTACTACCAGATTATTGTATTTGTCATCTGACTTACACAGGTATGCAAAATTTCAGCTCAATCGGATGAAGATATCTGCTTCAAAATTGAGCCGCAAGATTCCACCCGGACAGACATACATACATACGTTGCAAGATAATATAAAGCTTGTAAAAAAACATTGCATAAGAAACTTTCTCGGACATCAATGTATAGTTTAAACAGAATTAAGTACTTTAGCTGTTCACGAGGTTTTTAACTAAATGAAATGTAATATGATTTCGTTTTCAAGTTTCCTGCGGCGCCTTATTCTTGAACATTATATTTTTACTGAAAGCACCCAAGAATAGCCTTTTTTTTAAAGAAAGTAAGTCTTGGTAACGTGACGCATACGTGCAGCTATTTTGCACGTATAACCGCTGAGTAGGGGAACTACAGCTTAGTTTATGGAATGACTAATTTATCCGAGCAAGCGCCGCGCATTTGTCAGCGCCCGCAAATTATTGAATTGACTGGCTACAGAGAAACGCTCTCAGCCTGTATTTATGGCGGCTATTTATAACCGTTTGTTTATTTGGCGGATTAGGATATACATCGTGATTTGTTTGGGAAAGACAGCGTTTGCATGCCTATCGCACTTTAAAAGTTCTAAGGCGTTCTATTGGAAGTGGTTTCAAATACTTAAAACAAAATAAAGGTCACATCAAGGTTTGCTGGGAAGGAGTATACCCAAATTGGAAACTAGGGTTTCACCACAAACGCCCCCTGGTGGCCCAGGCTTCCGTCAGGACCGATAGACGATGAGACCGTGCAACACATTTTTTATGGCAATTTTGTTCTAACTTCCATGCTGGTCTGGGAGCAAGGAAAAAACATAGAATGTACCAGTTGCTTGTCTACAGATGGTAAAAGCCCATCGAGGGAATGGGCGAAAATCATAGGAATCATGTTTTAGGCGATGAGGCTAGCAACCGATCATTATTTTGATTCCATTTTCCACCTATACGCCCACAATCTTGCTAAATGTGGCCTGTAGGTACCTGTTACCTTAGGCTCTGTCTACCCTGAAAGGGATAAAGACGTGATATGTGTATGTATGCATGTATGTATGTTTGTTCTAAAATAATCCCTTCTAATATTATAAACGCGAAAGTAACTCAGTCTGTCCGTCTGTCTGTTACAGTTACGCTCAAACCGCTCGTCCGATTTAGTTTGAATTTGCTTTACACATAGTTTCAGTTCGGACATAATATAGAATAGTTTTTATCCTGGAAAATAGCATAGTTTCCTTAGGATCGTGATAAGCGTATTCTTCGCAGACGTAGTCGCTGGCAAATGCTAGTGACAAATAAACGTCCAATATCACTTACACCACTACTATATAGACTAACGAAAAACTCTAATAAAACCTGACTCTCGACCCTTCAACCTGGACAATATTTGCCCAACCCTCGTCCGGGTGTTTGTATACTATAATGCAATAAAAGAACATTGTCCGGGCTATCTCGCGAACGGATAGTCAGCATTTGTTTAGGATAGGATTATGGGATACATTCTGTTTGCTCGGGCAAGGTGAAAAGACTGTCTCGGACTTTTTATGAGCTCAGGTGAGTTCTGCGGGTGAAAAAGGTTAGGGGGAAGTTTTGATTGATTTCGTATCGCGTTGTGAGGGTTCCATTTATCTGTTTTATTAAATCAGGCGTTACTTTGCGGAGGTCCATTTCAAAGAACAAAAAAATTGCCTTGCTACTCCGCTGCTCACGTGCAAGCAGTGGCGTAGCTAGGTAACCAAGGGCCCTGGTGCAAATAAAAAAATGGGGCCCCACTACTATCTAAACTGGTTAAGTTTTAATAATAATGGTTCGATCGAGATTTTCTGGTAAGGATTCGAGGGCCCTCTGAGCTTGAGGGCCCTGGGGCACTGCCCCGCCTAGTTCCTAGGTAGCTACGCCACTGCGTTCAAGATAACCAAGCCTGTGTGAAATATATATGTTTTTCATGCAATCCTCCACTACTGCCATGGAAAATACATATAAATCCCACAAACGTAATTATCCCTTACACCACACAAACACTGACGCGTTTCGATCCCTCTACGGGATCATTATCAAAGTTTAACGAGCACAACTGTTACACATGCAAAACCCATATATTTGAAAAACACATATATTTCACACAGGTTTGGTTATTGCACGTGAGTAGCGGAGTAGCAAGGTAAATATTTTTTGTTCATTCCATATATCTGTTAAGGAAAAAAGGAAACCTTATAAGATCACTTCGCTGTCAGACAAGACTTTTTTTTTAATGTACTCGTAAATCTATAAAGTTGAAATTGTTACCAATTACTTAGGTCTAGCAGTAAACAAAACCAATCCTCTAAGTCAGTCATACTCAACCTGCGGCCCGCTGGCCACAAGCGGCCCGCCCGGCCCTTGTGATTGGGCCCGCCTTGAGTTACCCACCTCTACAACCTACCCCTAAATAATTTTTGCTTGTGGCCCGCGAAGTCAACGCCAAAAGAAAAATACAGTAATTGGAAAAGACGTTTCCATTGCAGTGATTCCAAAAAAATTGGGGTACTACCAGTTGTCATAGAAATTTTGAATTGGGTACAAATAAGTTGAACATCTACTACTCACCCAGGATTAGAGATGGCGCTGTTTTCAATGATAAAAATAGTATTATCAATGTGTCAAGGATTCCCAATGTTTGTGTTTTTACTTTATTAATCGAATGTCGGAGTATAAGGCCAGCTACGTTTACAAATTTGGCGTCACCACACCGTTTTCCCCACTTTACAATAGCTCAGATTTACTCGTGTCAGGCAGTTCTTGGTTGCGGCTTACATGGTATCAGGGCGATTACGGCGCCGTACGCGTCCGCCCACGACGAACGATAACCGGATTACCGCCGGTCCGGTGACTGACAGGCGCGGGCCACTGATCCGGCGGAGACTGATATTTAGCAGGTTAGTTGGAAGAGATCCCTTCTTAGGGATAAGTTCACCTTTGTACTTTTTTCTCTGTATTTCTGTATTTTTAAAATGTTTTATGTGCAATCTTTATTGTAATTCCCGTAATAAACGAATTATATGCAGACGAAGTTGCGGGCAACAGCTAGTACATACATATTTCAGCTTTTGAACGATGCGCGACCTTCTTACGGAGTTTGGAGGCATGGAGTTATTATTTGGGCATGTGAATGTTCTTCCATGCTGGTCTGGGAGCAAAGAAAAAACAGAATGTACCAGTTGGTAAAAGCCCATCGAGGGATTGGCTGAAAATCTTAGGGATCATGTTATAAGGCGATGTGGCTAGCAACCCATCACTGTTTTGATTCTACTTTCCATCCATACGCCCACGATCATGCTAAACGTGGTCTTTAGGTCTTGTCACCTTAGGCCCTGTCTACCCCGTAAGGGATAAATACGTGATTTATGTATGTATGAATATTTAGAAAGCAAGTATTTTAGTGGCCAGTGAGGCTGGCACAAGTACTCGAGAGCTGTGTTGAACCCGTCTTTTTCTTACTGTACGTTTTAGAAACAGACGGGTAGTCACTCTCGCGCGCTCTCGTTCTAGCCGCGCAATATCATTTTAGGTTATAAAACAAAACAAATGTCGCAAAGAGTCTGATAATATCACACGTCCGATTGGGGATGCCGAATTGCCAACGTAAATGTTCGTGACCCCAGATTAAGGGTACGGACATGTCGTCGTGAACATTGCTTTGCTTAGCGTTGTGTGCTTTTCGGTTTGTCGAAGCTCGTAGGACTATATCATAGTTCATAACATTTTAATAAAATAAAATAAAGTCTGATAATAGCATAAGGAGATTGATTATATTAGGAATGGGCGAGTGAGTTTAAAAGTTGCAAATACTGAGAGCCACAATACATAACTTTACCGAATATAATACATAAACTCATTAAACCTATCTAACAATACCTATAACATATATCAATAAAATAAAATACATGAAATAAATAAATAAAGAGCACAATAAATAAAGGAATATCAACATTTTACTTAAGAAGTTGGTTCGAGCCACATCTTCCTCTAACCTTCCCTGAACGACACTACCTTAAGGCTACCTTTAGCATGGGCGTATAGGTGGAAAGGGAAATCAAAATAGTGATGGGTTGCTTTTCGCATGATTCCTAAGACTCTCGCCCTCCCTCGACGGGCTTTTACCTGCGCGGGAAGAGAAGCAACTGATAAATTCTATGCTTTTTCTTTACTGGCCATCATGGAAAAAATGGCAGCATGGATTTTTTATTGATTGGACGGATTGCTGGACTGGGAATGTTGAACCTTACTTTTAGTGGCCTCGTGTAAGGATATCGCTGCGATCAGCTGATTGCGCATTAGTATGTCTAGCCGTCAGTGAATCTGGCTGTAACGCGCTAATCGATCAAGACATGATGGAAATGGTACTAATGTAGTTCAAGTACTTGTAATTTGTCTTCTGATTAGTTTTAATGAAAATTACATACATACTGTAGGCACCTGAGTTTGTATATGCAAAAGTTTGATACAAAGCAACTCGCTGGCAGGTAATGCAAAATATTATAATATTTAATAAGATTATTTTTAGTTCATTTTGAGAGCCGTTTAGAACAAGTAAAAATTCTTGATTCATTTGATAGTACCTTACATTTGAATAACGGCGCCTTCTCTCGTCCCTGGTGAGCAGTAGATGTTCCACGGGAGTTTTTAATTTTGTGTCTGAACCATTGACGTACAATAAACAACTAGACTCCCAATCACGCTCAAAAACTGTCCGAAGCAAAAGTCTGAACACGCGTCTATTGTGCAGAGTTTTGGTTCAGTTGTGTTTCGACCGCGCTTTGATAACAATGTATATGTCTCTTTCGCACCGTAATCTTACTATTGAGAACAAAAGAGACAGGCAGGTTTCCAGCGCGTGGCGTCGTGTCATTACTTCTCACGATCCTACGCTATTGATATTAAACATTACTGCCACGAAATAAGGTGTCAATTTGAACGAATATGTTAATGTTATCTGTCTAAATCGATGTGTTGACACACACAACACATAGACAAAGCAACTCGGACGTTTCTTGAGGAACCTTTGTTAGCGACTGAGAGTCTAGTTGTTTATTGTAAGTCAATGGACTGAACTGAGAAATTTCATCTGTATGCATTCAAAGAAACTAGGGTAACCAAAACCAAAGCTTTCCAAAAACCTTTAAAACAAAGAAAAAAGGAGTTCGTGTGTATTTTTTGCATTAAAGCTTTAGTATGCAACACGCAATCGCCTATTTGCTTTGTCTATGCACGGAAGCTCGTGTTTTGCATCCGAATACTCTAAGCTTAAAAGCTTATCGGAACAAAACACAGAGTATTTACGACCGGAGTCGCCTCTCGTTTTGACGCCTTAACACACATGGACTACGTAACTGCTAATATTACCGTCTGCCCTCACAGTCATAATTGCAGTTGCTACCACGGGCTCGGTAACTGCGATAAGAATAATGTATGGGAAGACAGTTACAGTTTCGTTGCCGTGGGAACGTAGTCTTTAACGGCCCGTACTATAGCGGCTTAAATTTTGCATGTAATTATAAATTAGTTTTTGTGAGACCGTTATATCCATCCGAGACACAGTAATTATTATCTTAGTTCAGGAATGTACATTATTTTTCACTTTGGCTGTGTAATTTGTAAGTTTTTTAAGTCACAATTATTGTTTAAAAGAAATTAAATATATTCTATTCTTTTGTACATGATCATTCTTACCGATGTCGGCCATAACGACCACTTCGAGTTCTAGTTAGTATGACGCTCATGCGCCCGAAGATGGCTTATAGCCGATCTTAGCGGTGAAACCTCACGCACAATGAATGCACGTGAGCACACCGTTGACATAATGGTAGCGAATGGCAACCGGCTGGCGAGACTTCAATTCATCGCGTTTAGCGTATTGTACATATTTTATTCATAAACATTGAGTTCTCATAAACTCATCAAAACAGAATTGACACACGAATGCGATATGAATATGTATCGATAAAATTCTTACAAAGCATTTTCGCTCATCCTTCTTTGTTTGAACAGGACAAATCTTTTGTTTATTTACTTCATGACCAATGTATAAGTAGTTGAGAAGAGTTGAATTACGTATTGTTTTATCTTTGAAAAAATGACTTTCTGCCAAGTTTTTTAAGACGCATTCTTGGCAATGATGGTCTTTCCGAAAACGCTGGTACCTACTTGAAGAGCCCTTGGGGGACTTGCAAAAAACCTTTTACATGCATAACTCATGAAACATCACTCATAAATCACGCCTTTATCCCTTACGGGGTAGACAGAGCCCAAGGTAACAAGACAAAGCCCACGTTTAACAAGATTGTGGGCTTATGGATGGAAAGGGGAATGAAACAATAGTGATTCCTAAGATTTTTACCCATTGGTTGCAATTTTATTTTTGATTTAAAAAAAAACCACACCTAACCTGGTCTATTTTGTCTATCTATGGCTAAACATGATTAGTCATGGTCTGTTATAGCTTTGGGTAGAGAAGAAAACGAGCGTAGCCGTCTCCTGTCGTAAGTACTGCGAGGAAAAACATTTCCCGTTCCGTTTGTATGTATTCGGGTCCATCGAATTTTAAGTTTAGAGAGAATATAATACGAATGTGGAAAATTGTTGAATTGCTACGAGCTGGTAAAAATAATGGCAATAACTGATAAAAACTGGTGGACGGATTTGAGTTCAACGAAATGTATGTACGCGCATAACTTTCGGACGACTGCACCAAATTTGATAATTATTTTTTTGTTGTGGTCTTTATTGCCAGGGCAAGATTTGCATAAAACAAAAATAAAAAAAGAAACAGACTAAATCGGTGGCAAAGCCACGGGCAGCAGCTAGTAATTAATATTTTTATTATAATCGGATTTTAGGGTTCCGTACCAAAAGGGCAAAAACGGGACCCTATTAGTAAGACTGCTGTCCGTCCGTCTGTCTGTCCATCTGTCACCAGGCTGTATCTCATGAACCGCGATAGCTACAGTTGAAATTTTCACAGATCATTGTATTTCTGTTGCCTGTTGTTACCTAGGTACTAAAACAGATGATTTTTATGTCTGTCTGTCTATGACCAACATAAAATGACCTCGCACTGCATACATTTTGCTTAAGAGCAGGGCTTTGCTAATACTAGATATATTTATACGGAACTTTTTTTTAAAATATTAAAACTGACAAACGGGCATGTGGTGCACCTGATGGTAAGTGATCACCGCCGCCCATGGACAACTACAGCACCAATGGGACTGCTAGCGCGTTGCCGGCCTTGCAAGAAATGGTACACTCGCCTCTTAAAGGTACCCATATCGTAGCCAGTTGGAAAAACCCCAGCCGTCAGCCCATTCCAAATTTTGCACGAACGGGGCAAGAAAGACCGCTTAAATCGCACGGTGTTGGAGCACCAACTATCGAGGTGATGTTGGTGGAAACTACTTTTGCGTCGAGTAGTACGGTGATGGAACTTGGCAGCTGGGATAAGGTTAAAAAGTTCAAAAAATTTATTTTAGTTACAAAATATTTTTTTAGCTTCTATAGCTATTTTCAACATGAAACTCCCGTGAGACTCAATCATAATTACACATAAACGGATAACTCACGTATAAAAGTCGAGTGATGCTCGACATGTTTCGGACTATTTCGAAGTCCTTTTTCCAAGAGCGCTCGCCCCGGCGGCAGCGACACGAACACTGCGCGCCAGCGCTCTGCTCGCGCGGCTGTTCGACGCAACTGACAGCGGCGCACAACTACCCTCGTTTTCATCGTCATTTTTATTATTGTCAAATGTCGGGCAGCACACAACACTGATCACGTCACTCCGTAAAGGTTCGCTCACACTCACCGTTTGGTCAATATTCAAAACAGTTTTCCAACTCGGAGGCACCGACCATCCACTATCCCGGTTGAAATTGGGATACCGACTTATTTCAATGGCTTCACGTACTTTCCGCGGAATGAAAAACTTTTCTCTCGCCAGTACGGACACCTTATCAAACCTGATATAATGCGTCGAATCAGATTCCATTGAATGTTCAGCTACAGCAGACCCCTTGTCATCCTGTTTCTTCATACTGCGTACGTGCTCCGCCAACCTCGTGGATATATTACGCCCGGTCTCTCCGATATAGTTTTTCCCACAGGAGCAAGGAATCATGTACACCCCGGGAACATTAAGGGGCTCTTTATCCTTTGGTGAACGCACCAGCTGCCTGAGCTGCATATGGGGACGGAAAATCGACTTGATGCTATACCTCCGGCGTAACAAGTTACTGATCTTATCCGTAACCCCTTTTATGAACGGCAAGTATACCGGCACCCTCTCTACTACGGCCGGCCGCCGACGGACTGATGCATTCACCACACGATTGCACTGCCTCCAGTTATAGCCATTGCTTTCCAGAACACACTTTACGTGACTTAGCTCACGATTCACATATTGCGGATCACAAATGGTCAAGGCTCGATCTATCAATGTCCTAGGCACAGAGAACAAATGACACGGATGGTGGTGTGAATCAGCCCTAAGGTATCGATCAGTATGAGTCGGCTTACGGTACACCGTAGTCATGAGTCTCCCACAAGGTTGCCGCATGACCAACACATCCAAAAAAGGCAGCTTTCCTTCATTTTCCCTCTCCACCGTGAACTTAACCTTATCATGCAACGTGTTAAGGTAGTCTGAGAACTCCGACAAACCATCTCTAGACACAACAGCGAAAACGTCATCCACATACCGCCACCAATACCTCGGTGCCACGGGAGCGTTCCTTAAGGCATTACCCTCAAACCACTCCATAAAAATATTGGCGGTGACCGGAGCAATTGGCGAACCCATAGCCACCCCATCAATTTGCAAATAATAATCACCACGCCAAACTAAATATCCACTTTTTAGGCACAACTCAATCCCCTCCATGTACACGGCAGGTAAATCAGTGACACTCATGAGGTCTGAAATAATTTTTAATGTTTCGTCTACCGGTTTTCACTAATGTACCGGTAGACGAAACATTAAAAATTATTATGTAGGCGGTATGTGGATGACGTTTTCGCTGTTGTGTCTAGAGATGGTTTGTCGGAGTTCTCAGACTACCTTAACACGTTGCATGATAAGGTTAAGTTCACGGTGGAGAGGGAAAATGAAGGAAAGCTGCCTTTTTTGGATGTGTTGGTCATGCGGCAACCTTGTGGGAGACTCATGACTACGGTGTACCGTAAGCCGACTCATACTGATCGATACCTTAGGGCTGATTCACACCACCATCCGTGTCATTTGTTCTCTGTGCCTAGGACATTGATAGATCGAGCCTTGACCATTTGTGATCCGCAATATGTGAATCGTGAGCTAAGTCACGTAAAGTGTGTTCTGGAAAGCAATGGCTATAACTGGAGGCAGTGCAATCGTGTGGTGAATGCATCAGTCCGTCGGCGGCCGGCCGTAGTAGAGAGGGTGCCGGTATACTTGCCGTTCATAAAAGGGGTTACGGATAAGATCAGTAACTTGTTACGCCGGAGGTATAGCATCAAGTCGATTTTCCGTCCCCATATGCAGCTCAGGCAGCTGGTGCGTTCACCAAAGGATAAAGAGCCCCTTAATGTTCCCGGGGTGTACATGATTCCTTGCTCCTGTGGGAAAAACTATATCGGAGAGACCGGGCGTAATATATCCACGAGGTTGGCGGAGCACGTACGCAGTATGAAGAAACAGGATGACAAGGGGTCTGCTGTAGCTGAACATTCAATGGAATCTGATTCGACGCATTATATCAGGTTTGATAAGGTGTCCGTACTGGCGAGAGAAAAGTTTTTCATTCCGCGGAAAGTACGTGAAGCCATTGAAATAAGTCGGTATCCCAATTTCAACCGGGATAGTGGATGGTCGGTGCCTCCGAGTTGGAAAACTGTTTTGAATATTGACCAAACGGTGAGTGTGAGCGAACCTTTACGGAGTGACGTGATCAGTGTTGTGTGCTGCCCGACATTTGACAATAATAAAAATGACGATGAAAACGAGGGTAGTTGTGCGCCGCTGTCAGTTGCGTCGAACAGCCGCGCGAGCAGAGCGCTGGCGCGCAGTGTTCGTGTCGCTGCCGCCGGGGCGAGCGCTCTTGGAAAAAGGACTTCGAAATAGTCCGAAACATGTCGAGCATCACTCGACTTTTATACGTGAGTTATCCGTTTATGTGTAATTATTCTATAGCTATGTTTATATACCCAAGTAAATTACCGTACTGTGTGTTTGTCACACCTTGTATAGCCTGGAGACGATGAGACATCCCAATTAATTAAAACCTGACATTTCGTGCGTTTTCATTACATATTATAATATCGAAATGGCTGTTACGTCACTCTGGAGTTAGCGCGGCAGTCTTTAAAAAATAATCAGTGGCCATCCTAAGTACACAGCCCCGAATGAGAAGTTACCATTAATGCAAAAATTCATCGAGTAATAACCGAATAGAGTAGCATTAATGGGCTAACCGATTTTACATGCTAACTCTGTAATGAAAATCAGCGTCACGAAATTATCCCCAGATCTTTTCGAGATAAGTAGCTGAATGGCAGCCATTTTAGCTGGTTCGAATAGGTGTTTTTATTCATACATACATACATACATAAATCACGTCTTTATCCCTTTCGGGGTAGACAGAGCCTAAGGTGACAAGACCTAAAGACCACGTTTAGCATGATCGTGGCCGTATGGATGGAAAGGGGAATCAAAACAGTGATGGGTTGCTAGCCACATCGCCTATATAACATGATCCCTAAGATTTTCACCCAATCCCTCGATGGGCTTTTACCATCTGCTTTTTATTCAGTCTGTGCTTTTTGCCACCCTAATTAAATAAGTTTTTGGATCGGACCAACCGTTGAAGTGTTCCCTCCCGCGGAGACGATCCTGGCTGGGTCACAGAACTCCATCGCCAGATTGTATTCTCATCTGACTTACTCAAGTCTGCAAAATTTCAGCTCAATCGTTGACGATATCTGCTTCAAAATTGAGTCGGACAAACATACTTAAAGTGTCATTCTATGGATAGCAAGCTAATTATGTAAATAAATTCATCATTCAGAGACAATTTAAATATGGCGGTTTGTTTACATGGTTATGTATGTATGTATGTAAACTCTTTATTGTGCAATATAAACAAGACAAATAACAATAACAATAACAATGCGCATAACAATGACTGCTTGCCTTTCTTTGTAAACTATTACTTTCTGTGTCAGGTTAGCTGGAAGAGATCCCTTCTTAGGGATAAGTTCGCCTTTGTACTATTTTCTGTGTACTTCTGTATTTTTTAATTTTTATGTGCAATAAAGAGTTTACATACATACATACAATTGACAAACACTGTGATAAATGCACAAAGGTTATCAAGTTCCATAGAATGACACTTTACATTCGTAGCAACTTAATATAAAGCCTGTATTACAAATGCTTCCCCGCGCAGATGGTAAAAGCCTATCGAGGGAATGGGCATAGGAATCATGACTTATATAGGCGATACGGCTAACAATCCATCACTATTTTGATTCTCCTTTCCACGCCCACTTTCATGCTAAACGAGGCCTTTAGGTCTTGTTACCTTAGGCTCTGTCTACCCCGTAAGAGATAAAGACGTGATTTGTGTGTGTGTGTGTGTGTGTGTGCTATACAAATAAAAATGATAGCATCGCCACACTGTCTCAGCAATTTTTTTACAATTAAGTGTATGTATTAAACTTCCACTGTTGGTTATTGGCTCTGTGCTAAAATTACACCCTCATGTGTGTTTAGGGGGAATCCATTTAAAATTCATTTTATTAAAATTTGCTTTATTGGAAGTTAATTCGCATTTTGTCCGTGTACACCCGGCTTAAAGCTAATTCTCCAATTTACTGGGATCTTGTCGCGTTCTTTCTTTCACTATGGTTTCACTTGACCTCTGATGCAGCGATGTGAATACCCCTTAATGTTTCTTTGGATATGTTTCGTTGGATAGAAAAAAAGTATGCTTAGTTGGTTTGGTCACGTAGAGCGGATGGACGAAAGTAGACTAACTAAACAGATTCTGAGCTATATGGGGAGTGTGAATGGTAAAGTTGGGAGGGGAAGGCCTAGACTAGACGGACGTTTCGAGGCCAAATAGGGGACGTTTTGGAAAAAGGTCAGGTCAGGAGTACCCGAAACCGACGAGCATGTATGAAGAGATTGATGAACGTGGATGAAGCGAAAGAAGTATGTCAGGATCGTAGCAAGTGGAACAAAGTAGTCTCTGCCTACCCCTGTGGGAAAGGGGCGTGACGGTATGTATGTATGTATGTTTCAACATAGCAAACCCTAGCTTATATTTTCAAAATACGCTGACTAGCAAAAATAACGGCTCACTTGTCGTACAAAGTTCTATGAAAGCGACCCGTTATTTTTGCTCGTAAGTTCAGTTTTCTAAAGTGTCCAACTATAAATCTGGTGATATCAGAGCGCTGCTCCTAAGCAAACTGTAGGCAGTCTAAGGTCATTTTATATTGGTTTATTATACAGACACATACAAAAGTAGATTTTTACTAATTTTATTAGTTATGCTATAAGAGCTACTTGGATTATCGGTCCTCGGGTCATTGACTCGTAAGATTTGCCAGAACAAAACATTAAATTAATAGGTACTATCAAATGAATCAAGAATGTATACTGCTTGATTTTTTATGTTTACTTATACCGTTAGAAATTAAATTTCCGTTAAAGTAGCAAAAAAAATCAAGAAGTAAAAATTCTCGATTCATTTGATAGTACGTATCGTTTGAAAAACGGCGCCTTTTCTTATCCCTGGTGAGCAGTAGATGTTCCACAAGAGTTTGTAATTGTGTCGTACAGACACATCTTTCCAACAGTCGACATTTGGCGACAAAAAATCACATAGTAACAAGGTCACGTGACAGTTAGTAACAGATAAAAAAAAGCGAAGGCTTACCCACCTGCTATGGGGTTATAGTCCACGTCAAGGAATGACGAGGATCCGAGTTCGATTCCCGGCCATAGCTTTACTTTTCGTATTATTCTGTGTTCTAATTTTCAGTGTCGTTTAGAAAATTAAATAAATAATTTAATCCCACGCACTAATTGAGTACCTAATCATACGTAAACTAAAAAACAATAATTTCATGCCTTACATCATTTTAGAAACGAGATGATACTCTTCAAACTGCTGGACCGATTTTTGCCAAACATGTCTAAGAACCACTGCAAGGAAACTGGCTTTCCAATGTAAAAAACCGTATCGAAATCGGTCAATCCGCTTGAGAGCTAAACAGATATCGGCGTCAAAATTATATTATGATATCCCTATTTTGTTTCGGGGATTAAATATCACATACATACCTACAAACATAATAAACACCACATCATTCTCACAGCCCTCGTTGAACATAGTCATTACGAGTTGAGTAAGAAAAAGAGCACAAGATCTCATCAAGTACAGCTTCCCTTTTCGCACCGCCACAAATATTTTTTGAAGTATATAAAGCTTAGAGTATTAAAGTCAAGGAGACGGCAAGCGCACCAATTCCTTATATAGAAGAGGATCCGTGGAAACGAGTCCATACTCAACGTGTTATTACAAATGGACGCCTTTATTACATTACATTTCATTAATAAAAAAAAACTATAATATTATTGGCTGGTCTACTCAAACGAATTAGATAGGTACTACTTTAAAGTTTAAAGCATGAGGGGCAAACTGTATTCTCAATTTTCCTAAAATTACCTACCACGCGGTAAGATATATATTTTTTTTATACTATACGCTAACTACGTATTTGGGCATAGACTGAGCGCGACGACAGCGCCACGTGACGGGCGGCCATTATGGACAATATTGTCACCGCTGTCAAACAAGAAGTAAGTAAATATTGTGAAAAATATTAATGAAAACTTGTGTTATTTTACTATGTTACACAATTTTGGACAATGGTAATCAGTAACATGTATCAAATGAAAACCTACTTTAAGTAAAATTTTAGAGGTTAGGTAACTTACTTTTTTTTTTTCTTACGGCAAATATCCACTTATTTCTTTGGTCTCGTTTCCACCATGGTCTTGGAAATTGGTAAAATTTACAGTCGCTATTCTTCTTGGTGTTATTACAATTCGCAACAAGACATCTTACCAGGACCATATTTTTATCTCAAAAACGATTAGAAAATGTTTACTGCAATATGGATTTGACAGCTCAAGTCAGCGACAAAAATGACAATTTTAGCCGTAGCGAGCGCTGTGATCGTTTAGGCTACCCCCTCCACCCGCTTTGCACTCTGCGAATACCAACATAAGGGTAACCATCATAACTTTAACCGGAAAGACCCCCTTGACTTCTCCGGTGGTTCGTGCTGTAAGTAATCCTCACGCTTGCCAAAACCTGCGCGGGGGCAATTTTTAAAATCTCCCCAAAATAAGATTAGTATACAAAAAACACAATAACTCGCGCCCCCGACGATTTATCCCGCTGACGTGTCAAAAGACACCGTCAACAGGTGATGTATGGGCCTGGATTGAAGAAAGGCCGCACACATGCGATTTTACAACGTTTTATTTAACTTGCGACGTGTTTAAAACTAAATTACTTTCACACATTTCCGAACGTTTGTAAATCTTCTGTCTCATTCACACTAGAAATAGCCCTTTCGCTCTCTTCCCTTTCGACATGGCGACAACGTACTAGTGTGCTCCAAGTTATTAATTCTGTATAAAGCTAAAACAAGTGTAAGCTCGCGAAAAGCTGATTAAAAAGTGTCATTAACATCTTTCAATTATATCAGATAGTGCCTATGGTTCCACAATCTCAATAAATACTTAACACAACGTATGTACGTATGTAAGTGTCAGTGACGTGGCATCAAGTATATCAGAAGGCAAGCCGAAGGGAATTTAAGTAGGTAGCCTTTTCCTCTAATTTTGCACAATAAAAATGCCCAACTCCCTTAAAATAGGCAAATCGGTGGGAAACTAGTTCTATGGACGCCACGCCACTAGTAAGTCCGGGTGGAATCTTGCGACTCAATTTTGAAGCAGAAATCTTCAACCGATTGAGCTGAAATTTTGCATACTTATACAATACAAATACTCTTTATTGAACACCACAAATCAGTACAAAACAATACAGAATCAAAGAACAAAGTAGACAATAGGCGTATAGGAGTACTTATGTAAGATGAATGACAAAAATTAAAAACCCCACGCGTTAATCGAGTACCTAATACGTGAGTAAAAAAAAAAACAGTTTTATACCAAACATGCCTTACACCATTTTGGAAAAGAGCTAATACTCTTCAAATTCCATTTTTTACCAAACATGGCTAAGAATCGTAAGGAAACTGGCTTTTCAATGAAAAAAAACCGCATCGAAATCGGTCTATCCGTTTGTGAGCTACGATGTCACAGACAAACACACACAGACTTCGACGTCAAACTTACAACCCACCTTTTTGCGTCAGAGGTTAGGTTGTTGCGACAGCATAATTAAGTTGCGATTGGAAAAATCGCACGGCAATCGCATTCGCGCACCAGCTCTTCGCGTGTGTCAAAAACAATTCTTCCGGGCAAATAAATCAGACGCAGGTGCCGGAGACACCATCGCTGTCTCTGTCTAATATACGCTTCCCTTTTATTCTGTATAAAACCAACAATAAAAGCAATGCAAGCAGGACTTCGGTCCCCTATTTAGGGGATGCTTATGTATTGGCTCTGTGGCCGACAGTAGCGCCATCTCGCGAACGCAACTTGAATCAGCCCAAGGCACCCGAACCCCGATTGTCGTTCTAGGATCTCACGGACTGTACTTTCTGCTAGCCATGTTTTTTAATAGAGCATTACACGCCGACGGTGGTGAAATAAAGAATGTCTCAGATCGGAGGAACTTGTCACACGAGCCAAAGGCGAGGGCGATAAACATGTCTTCAATTGGTCAGTTGCTACTTACAGCCCGGGCGTCGTAAAAATTAATTTGTTAAGTTTAAAAACAAGCGCTACTTAGCGTTTGTGTGTCTTACTAAATTAAAATGACATTGAAATGAATAAATAAAAACTATTTTACGCCTTACATCATTTTGGAAAAGAGCTGATACTCTTCAAATTGCTGGACCGATTTTCAACAAACATGGCTAAGGGCCACCGCAAGGAAACTGGTTTTCGAACGAAAAAAACCGCATTGAAATCGCCCTGTCCGTTTGAGCGTTACAATGCCACACACACACACAGATTATCGACACCAAACTTATAACACCCCTATTTTTCTGTCGGGGGTTAAAAACACAATGTAAATCATTCTTAGTTACTAAAATTCTGGATCAGCAATCTCTTTATCGTATCCACTTGAAATAGTATCTTTAAAATAGAGGTTACACCTTACATGCACATATCACGCCTTTATCCCTCACGGGGTAGACAGAGTCTAAGGTAACCAAACCTTAAGGTCACGTTAGCAAGATAAAGATAAAGGAATCAAAATAGTGATGGGTTGCTAGCCGCACCGCCTATAACATGATTCCTAAGACTTTCGCCCATTCCCTCGATGGGCTTTTACCATCGACGTGGGAAGAGAAGCAACTGGTAAATTCTATGTTTTTTCTTTACTCCTAGAGCAGCATTGAAGAAACAAAATTGCAAAATAAACTTTTTGAATTTTTGAATTTTATCTTTAAAAAATTACCGCGGGTGTCCATGGGTGGTGATAGCTTACTATTCCTATCATAACTTACTTACTTACTTCCTATCATAAAAAAAATTGCAGCATCACTATCATCCCAGATTAAAGCATACCCTGGCATAACCCAGCTGTTCACTCCATAAATTTCAGTTTGCCCGAGCCCGTGTCCGTCAAAACCTACAAGGGAACACGAACGGGAACAATATAAAATATTCAACGGCTTAAAAGCGTTCCTGTGTTATTGTCAGACGCCGGCAAGTTTCGCACGGGGGAGCGTCCGTAATCGGATTTAATTTGCCGGCTGCTCCCAATTTAAACTGTGTTATTCTAAACCATAGAGGAAATAACTAATTAGAGCGGCAATAAAAGCTATAAAATTATGGCAACACATCAGTCCTTTTCAACATATACACGCTTACACAATTTTATCCTGATTCTTTTTCATTTATTTTCTATTATATTTACGTAATTAATTGATTATAATATATTAGCTATTTGGTTTTTATTAAAATTGTAGTTGGCTTCTCTTCCCGCGCAGATGGTAAAAGCCTATCGAGGGAATGGGCGAAAATCATAGGAATCATGTTATAGGCGATGCGGCTAGCAACCCATCACTATTTTGATTCCACTTTACACCTATACGCCCACAGTGTCTTGCTAAACGTGGCCTGTCGGTCTTGTTACCTTACCTTGTGTCGGCTCTGTCTACCCCGTCTGTATCCCTTTTGATAAAGACGTGATTTGTGTATGTATATATACATATATACATAACTTTATTTACCCTTCTGACCTACGGCTGGCCAATCAGAGTGCAGAAATCGCCAATTTGGGTTCGCGTAACTTTATTTCATATGAGTTGTATGACGTTTCCACTCTAATAGCTTGTTTGCTCTATGATTATTCTAAACGAACCGCGTCCGTGAGGTGATCGGTAGACAATTATAATTTGACACGTTGGCCGGAAGACGTTGTATGGAGTAAGATGTCTTAATGTCTAGCGAACCGTATTTTAATTCTCCTTTCCACCTATGTATGTATGTATGTATGTATAACTCTTTATTGTACATAAAACACAAGAAAAAGATGAATACAGGATAACACACATGCACAAAGGCGAACTTATCCCTAAAACCTATGCGCCTTTAATCAGGCTAAGCGTGGCTTTCGGGCTCTGTCTACCCCTAAAGGAATAAAGACGTGGTTGGTAAAGTAAACAAAAAAAATCAAGAAGTAATAATTCTCGATTCATTTGATAGTGCCTATCATTTGTAAAACAGTGCCTTCTCTCGTCCCTGGTGAGCAGTAGATGTTCCACGGGAGTTTGTAATTGTATCGTACAGACACATCATTCAAACAGTCAACGCTTGGCAACAAAAATTCGCACAGTAACGAGGTCACGGGACAGCTAGTAATGGATAGAAAAATTCGAAGGCTTACCCACCGGCTATGGGTGGTGTAGGGGTATAGCACGCGTCACGGAATGACTAGGATTTCTTTTCGAATTTTTCTGTGTTCTAATTTTCAGTGTCGTTAAGTCTTACTTCCATGCTGGTCTGGGAGCAAAGAAAAAACATAGAATGTACCAGTTGCTTCTCTTCCCGCGCAAAAGGTAAAAACCCATCGAGGGAATGGGCGAAAATCATAGGAATCATGTTATAGACGATGCGGCGAGCAACCCATAACTATTTTGATTCCACCTCTACGCCCTCAGTGTCTTGCTAAACGTGGCCTGTAGGTCTTGTTATCTTAGGCTCTGTCTACCCCGTAAGGGATAAAGACGTTATTTGTGTATGTATGCATGTATGTTAAGAAATTTATATATGTATTTTTTTTGGGTACCATGTACTCGTACCAACTAAAACAACTCGCTGTTAAAACAAGCGATTGCAAACTGCATGCCGCGCACGTTGCTTTGAACTCCGGCTCGGTGCCGCGTTACGTAGAAACCGCAGGCGCAGTACACAGATATTCGACAGAACAACAACATTCAAACCCTAGTGGACGTGTAATTTAACTTTAACATATACACACATACACAATCCCGTCTTTATCCCTTACGGATTACAACCGAATTCCTGTAAAAAAGAAGCAAACTTTTATTTGGGTTCTATAATAATTAAATGATCGAATAAATTAACTACTTTATAAATAAAATAGGGTATTTAAAAAAACTTCAATAGTTTAAGATTTTTTATTCGTCGTTAAGTAAGTATTATAATTAGTACTTACTGAAAAATACTTTCGTCTGCTACGACACGTTCGGACAGCTCTATTATTAAATTTTATGGTGTAAAAAATGGTCATTCAAATGAATAGCTTTCTTAAATAAACTATTGCGAAACATGGAAACACTGCGCAATACGCTTTTGGCATGTTTAAAATGAAGAGATCGCGGACTGTCTGGGCGCACGTAGCAGACGCTAAGCACGGCCGCTCGTCTCAACGCGGCACTCGCGACTGACGGCACCGCGAGATCCGCTTAGGGGCCTTGTAGAAGCGCGCGTCTATGTGTGCGTTCGTTTCGACCGTTTTGTGTGTAGTTTCCGTACTGCTTTAGCTTATATACATACTGTGTAATGGTTCAGACTGAGCACGGCAACACACGTCGATTGCGGCCGCCGGCGGTTCTTAACTTACGGTGGTTGGAGAATATTGCTAGCCTTAAAATTCTTCCATGCTGGTCTGGGAGTAAAGGGGCATAGAATGTATCAGTTACTTCTCTTCCCGCGCAGATGGTAAAAACCCATCGAGGGAATGGGCAAAAACTTAAGAATCATGTTATAGGCGATGCGGCTAGCAACCCATCACTATTTGGATTCCCCATCCTATACGCCCACAATCATGCTAAATGTGACCTTAGGCTCTGTCTACCCCGTAAGGAATAAAGACGTGATTTGTGTGTGTATGTTAAAATTTTCGATACGTTTAAAAAAATAGCAAATGGAGGTAGAACTTTTTAATCACACTGTACGTTTATAGAGCTATGCTCGGAGTCTTTCTGAAAGCTCGAATTCGGAAAGAAGTGATCCGATAGAAAACCAAAGTCAACGACATGGATCATCATCATCATCATCGTGTCAGCCGAAAGACGTCCGCTGCTGAACATTCGGACTTTTTTTCGAATTTTTATTTCTTGATTTTTGTTTACTTTTACGGTTTTACCGTCAGAAATTTAATTTCTAAATGTCTGTGAAAATTAGAACACAGAAAAATCCGAAAAGTAAAGCTATGGCCGGGAATCGAACCCGGATCCTCGTCATTCCGTGACGCGTGCTATACCCCTACACCACCCATAGCAGGTGGGTAGTCTCCGAATTTTTCTACCTATTACTAACTGCCATAGCTTTACTTTTCGGTTTTTTTTATGTGTTCTAATTTTCACAGACATTTAGAAATTTCATTTTGACAGTTCATGTATGAGCTGCCAATTGACATCGGATTCAGCTAACTGTCACATTCATACAAGAACTGTCAAAATGAACACGATGGCGATTGCGAGCGAGCTAGGTTAGGTTAGGGGTTAGGTTAGCCTACTACAGGTCGTCGCTCCATCTTGTTGGAGGCCTACCAACAGCTCGTCTTTGTCAGACGATTATGTCCCAAAACTTTAAATTTTTTTACGATTTTTAATCTTTCTGCATTATCATGCTCTCATTTCAAAATAAGGGTTGCAAACATAACACAATGTTAAGCCGTGACGCGTGTTTTTCGAACAATAATAAAGAAATTTGTAAAGGGGCCACAAAACTGCGGGGTCACGCTACAAAAGAGTTTCGTTTTTAGGGAAAAAAGCGAAACACTTATTGCCTACTTCCATTCGTTTAGAAAAGCGCGCTTTCATTCATTCTTGGGAGTGCTGGAAACGTAGAGTCACCTTGCTGAGGGTCAGCGCAAGTTTAAGGCGGGGACACAACGAGAGTATTTAGTGTAACTTAGAAGTTTTATTATGTTGTTTTAACATACATTTCTTCCATGCTGGTCTGGGAGCAAAGGAAAAACATAAAATGTACCAGTTGCTTCTCGTCCCGCGCAGATGGTAAAAGCCCATCGAGGGAATAGGCGAAATTCTTAGGAATCATGTTATAGGCGATGCGGATAGCAACCCATCACTATTTTGATTCCTTTTTCCACCTATGCGCCTATAATCATGTGACCTTTGGGTTTTGTTACCTCTGGCTCTGTCTACCCCGTAAGGGATATAGACGTGATTCGTGTATTAGTATGTATTTAACATAAAACTATGACTACTAGAATATTTTTTTTAAAGAAATACTTCAGATTAAATCATTTTCTTTCGTAATAAACGTCTTTATACTTTATACCTTATTTTATTCCCTCCAAAAGCAAAGTGAGAAAGAAGGCGTTATGTACATTTTTTTTAAATATGTATATTCTACCCAAATGCATATTTTCAAGACAAAATGTAATAAATGTGTTTGGTTTTTCATTAGGCACGATTTCGTAAAAGTTAGAACGCTGTATCTATTCTATTTCATTTTCTATAATCTATGAAGACTAAACCTCGATTTTTTTTTTTTTTTTTTTTTTTATTATTACGAACTGACCAGTGATTGACCTCTATCTCACTTGGTGGAAGGTGCAGATGAGGCCAAAGGTGTAACTCACTGGTTCAGTAATAGCCATTATAATTACTCAAAATAAAGCTTTTGCGACATACCCACCTTCATCTACTTGACCCTTCAATTGTTGTAGTAGTCGTATGTTTTAGTAGAAGCGTTCTAGTAGTAGTAATCTAGTAGTAGTATTCTGGTAGTAGTGTTCTAGTAGTAATGTTCTGGTAGTGGTGTTATAGTACGAAATTATTTTAAACTTTTTGCCTCCCAGTGGATCACTAGTAGGTGAGTCAGCAAAAACACTACTGTCTGGGACATTGGGCCCTCGCCCCGGGTCACACTACAACATAGAGGAATTATCCAATAGAGTGGTTACGGGTTATAAAATTCTCCAACATGTTGATCTGATTCGTCACTTAATGTATAATACCGAAACTCATCATCATAAGAATCTTATTATAGGCGATGTGGCTAGCAACCCATCACTATTTTGATTTCCCTTTCCATCCCTACGCCCACAACCATGCTAAACGTGGTCTTTGGGTGCTGTTACCTCAGGCTCTGTCTACCCCCTAAAGTAAAAGTTTTTTTTTTATGTTATGTTAGAGAGGCCAGACAAACGAACTAGTGGGTCACCTGATGGTAAATGATCACCACTGTCCATAGACACCCGCAGCGCTTTGCGAAGTATGTATGTATGTATGTAAACTCTTTATTGCACATAAAAAATATAAAAATACAGTAATACAGAGAAAATAGTACAAAGGCGAACTTATCCCTAAGAAGGGATCTCTTCCAGCTAACCTGCCACAGAAAGGAAAAGTTACCTAAGTTAAGTTAGTTAGTTAGTTAGGAAGTATGTATATTTTGGCATCAAAGTTCAAAAACCTTCATAATTTAATTATCTATGAGGTTCCCGATAGGTTTGGAACATTGCCTGTAATATAAATTGTATAAAGCGTACGGTTAACCGCAGCTATAAAATTATATGAAGTACCTAGTTTGGGGGAGTGCGGTGATAAGTTCCGAATTGTGAACGCAACAAATAAATCAACTAGAGGCTTTTAATGTATTACAAATTATAATTAAAACTTGATTTTCACCGAACAAATCGCAGAGCGTTAAATCTAAATGTGTCATATAACTTTGTAAGGTGTATTACCCATGGCACTACTACGTGGCACTACAGACCAAAATAAATATCATAAATGGGAGGTAGGTTTAGGTTATGTTAGATCTTCAGGAGGCCCGAAGGGCCAAAAACACCCAAAAGTAGGAGCTCCGCGAAAGCGGAGCTCCGTAGACTATGTTAAACTTGATTTTGAACTAGAAATCTTTGGACAGTAGTGCCACGGGAAACAAAGGCTTTGAAACAATCTTTACATATGAAAATGAATCTCTATTTCCCTTGGTCACGGCATCACGCGCAAACGGCTAGACTGATCTCGCTGATTCTTTTTTGGTTGTGTTTGTTATTGTCAGGAGAAGGTTCTTATGTAACTATGTTTTGTAAAAAAAAACTGGTACGGGGGCGGAGCCGCGGGTAACAGCTAGTATAATAATATAATCATGTACCGTCAAACGGGTCATAAGGGAGTAAAATTATGTAATTGGGCATTTTCAAAAAAACGTGTACCCTTTTTCCAACAATATTACCTTAATTTCCCATACAACTTTTTCGTGTCAGTTTTGTGACGCCCCATATAAATCGTATGAAAATAGTGTCACAAAAATGACAAAAAAACCAATGGACACTTTTTTTCTTTACAAAAATAAATAGTGCTAATAATTCTGATTCAGAAAAACCCAAAATGTCATCATTTTGGAAAAAAAGTCAAGGGTACTTGTTTTTTTGAAAATGCCCAATTACGGCGAGGGCGCTACATTGAATCCAGAATGTAGTGAAGGATTCTAAAATAGAATCCTGAGCGTAAAGAGGGATTCAAGTGTTAACGCCCAAGATGAAAATAATTTTGCTCCCGAGTGGCTCATACAACTTTTCACACCGAACATTAAAAAACTTGAAAAAAGAATTTAGAATTAAAGAACATAGAAAATGAAAATCCTTGAACAGAAAAGTTGCACTTTGATCCCTCTCGACAGGGAGCAGTTTACTTTTCTGAATAAGAGGTGTGAAATAAATTATTTCGTACCGCATTTTGTTCGTTGCTCAAAAAGTCCGCCGATCCCTGGCCTGGATTAGAAGTCGTGTGCTTACAAAAACATCTTTCAATGAAATAGTACCTATCAATGGTGTGTATAATAGAATCTTCATTGTTGTATTTAAATAGACAATGTTATTATATGCCCAGTAGGCCATAATGGTTACTTACTCTTCTATAAACATCGAATGTAACGAAGTATGACATACAATCCGGTCCTCCTGTGACATATTTCAATACGCTAACCTGTAGGCGTATTACCTACCTAACTCGCTCGCAATCGCCATCGCGTTCATTTTGACAGTTCATGTATGGGCTGACAATTGGCATCGGAATCAGCTAGCTGTCACATTCATGCCTACTGAATACCTATATAAAAATCTGAAGTATTTGTAGCACGTGTTTTCGTAATTGAAACAATTGTACGTCTGAAGTGGACTATTACCACCCCTAATAAACTACAAGCCCATGGAAAAAAAACATGTGAAATGAACCAACGTGTATGAAGCTTAGAAGGCTGTTACTATATCATAAAATAACTCTGAGCGCTATGCCGTCATTTCTGAGCGGTACATTCACGGAATTTCTCAGGTACAAGTGAGGAATTACGACTAATTAATTTACGGCGTTTTTTTAGCTTATAGGATGATTAAAAATAAATGTCGAAAAACCTAGTGCCGCTTTAAAGTGGTGGTGCCGGAAGTTAGTGCAATTTTTTTTTCAATGTATGAGAAAAAATCTGTACCGCCCAGAAATGACGGCACGCTCAGAGTTATTTTATGATAAGTAACAGCCTTCTAAGCTTCGTTAACGCTGGTTCATTTCACATGTTTTTTTTTCATGGGCTTGTAACTAAGAATAAGAATAAATTTATTTCGTAAAAAATATATCAGCAGTATACAAAAACGATTATCTGGCAGACCCCAAACTAGGCAGAGCCTGTATCTTGGGACCTTGGAGTGCACTATACAAGACAAGTTAGCTTACAGTGGTTTGGTTAGTAGACGTCAGTTAGAAGTTAAGGTAAATTGAAACTAAAAATAAAAATAAAATTAATAAAAATAAAAGTAGGAGCGAAACACAAAAACAACAGCTTTAAGAACTTGTGTGCGTGTGTGTGTGTGTGTGTGTGTGTGTGTGTGTGTGTGTGTGTGTGTGTGTGTGTGTGTGTGTGTGTATGTGTGTGTGTGTGTGTGTGCGAGTATGCGTACTGCTGTAAAGATTTCTTTTTTGTTTACTGTTTTAAAAATACGTGTTTTCCTCAATCAATTAATTTGGCAAACCGACGCCTCAGTTAACGCGATTGCTTACATTTGCTGCAGATATTTTCACAACAGTATTTATTGTAAGATATTTGACCGTCTCATTGTTCGGCCGCACGTGGGAGCGGGTGGTTGTCTTAAGATGAAGTGGCTCCTATTTCTGGTTCTGTGCGCGATTTCTGTGGATTCAACTGTTTCGAGTTTCCTCGCCGAAATTGGAGTGAGTTTTTTTCCGAATTCGGATCGAAACGGCGTAGTTCCGTAAAATGTGTCATTTTAACGCAAACGCGTTCGAGACGTAGTTTGTGACCGAAAACTTACAGCCTACACTTAGGGCTTGTTTAATTATTCTCTGTTTAATACCAGTTGATGACGTCTCTGTCGGTTTCGTAGTAATAAATAGACATGGAATCTTAGATAAGTGACACTTAAGGTTACTGAAACTTAACAGAGAGTGATGAAAATGCCCTAAGTGTAAATATAAAGGCGGAGTATCTATACGTTTGTATCTGTCGTACGTTTTTCAAAAATTTCATTTTTATTTTAACGTTTGACGTCGATGTCTCTCTCTCTTTCGTGTGTGTGTCTGTCTGTGGGATCGTAGCTTTCAAATTCTTCATTCGAAAGCCAGTTTCCTAGTGGTGGTGCTTAGCCATGTTATAAATATAATGTTCAGCAGCTTGAAGAGTATCAGGTTTTTCCAAAATGATGTATGACAATTTGTACATAATATAGAATTATTCTTTTTAATTAGTTTTTTTGTAGACTCTAGGTACCTTAATTATGTTTTTTTTATTCCAGAGCTCTGTTAGTAGTGCTTGGGCCACTTTTAAAGACCTCGTCAAAAAACCTGTAAGAATAAAGAGACTGGGCTATGGGGGACGTAAGTAATTTTTAAGGATATGAAAATACTCGTCGGAAATATCTATGCACGTAGTCACTTGAAGGTGAATAGCTTATCTACCTTTGAAAGGTGCGGAGATATTTTCGACGGGTTTATATTAATTTAAGTATGTTGTAATGAATGTTGCTAAGCGCAAAACTTGAGAACAGCGTGACCGATTCAGCTAATTCTTTAGTTCTACGGAATTTTTTTATGAAAAAAAACCATGAAAATTAAAAAAAAGTAGAAAAAAATGGATCATGGGTGAAGCCGCGGTTAACTGCTAGTGTTCTATGCAAGTGTCACTTTTTTGTAGAATAACTTGGAGGCACTTACGTAATTTTGCATAATTTTAAAAATAATTACAAAATAGTAAATGCCTTGCCCCTATTTTCGCACCGATGTAGATCTCCTTTTAAAACTTTTAATACTAACTACTTAAATATACAATTGAGATTAGATTAACATACATTGAGATCGATATACAAATCTAGCTTATCTCTTAAGGGATCTCTGCCAGTCAGCCTCTGGATGATTTGCGCATTACATAAGGGACAGACAACAAATATTTAAAAAGAAAAATCTCGCTCAAAAATCACTCCGTATAAGCACACTTTGACTATGACGATACGTGTTTACCACAAATAAAGCTGACGCGCCATCGTGAAATGCAAAAGCCATGAATGTACCGTAACCTAAACTTTTGCAGCCAAGAAACCAACGTCGACAAGCACGAACCCGCCCCCCACCTCAGCAGAGACCGTACCACCGACCCCAGAGAAGCCGACGCCCCCAAAACGCCCGACGCTCCCGGTCTTCGCGCTCCCGACCTGGGAGACCCTGAATCGCTGGAACCGCATGCAGCAACCCCAGCTACAGCATACCAGGAGCTACCATCCAGTCACGGACAGAAGCACATACAGACTACTTAATTTCTTGACGTCTTATTCTCCTTACGACAATGTGGTTTTGATGTAAGTTATAATACAATATCTGAAAATTTTTCTTTCTTATTTTTTAAACTGATACAAAAACTACAATTCGATGGAAATATCCTAGCATGTAAATAAGCCTGCAAGCGAGCAAACTTGTCTGTAATCAAGCTTGCAAATAATTACAAGCTTTTATTTAACTTGTAACGCATGTATGCATGTATGTATGTACGTATGTATGTATAATTAGCATGTGTGGCTTGTCTGTAAGAGTTAATTATGAGATTAAATAAATAAATAAAAATAAATAAAATAAAAAGTATGTTTGTCCGGGTTAAATCTTGCAATTGAGCTGAAATTTTGCATATTGGTGTAAGTAGGATGACAATACAACAATCTGGTAGTGAAATTCTGGTAGCCCAGTCAGGATTGTCTCCACAGAAGGGAACTCTTCAACTCCAGAAAACGAGAAGACGACGACCAGAAAATGACGAGATCTTCGCACTCCCGAAGTTGCATAGCCTGATGGAACCATATGCAGCTATCCCGGCTGCAGTATGCTGCTTGGCTGACTGCTGAAGGGCTACCTGGCAGTCATGGATAGAAGCACATACATTAAGTACTTAATATTCTAACATCATATTCTCCTTATGACAATTTGATTGAAGTTGTAATACAGTGCGTACAATATCTGAACATTTTTCTTTATTTTTTAAACTGACACAAAAGCTACAATTCGATGGGAATATCCTAGCATGTAAGTAAGCTTGCAAGCGAGCAAACATATCTGTAATCAAGCATGCAAGCTTGCAAGTAATAAATTAATGATTACAAATGCGAAAGTTTGTGAGTATAGTTTATTGATTTATTGAATCAGGTGTTTCATTGCGGATTTCCATTTTAATGAACCACTGTTACCATAGAGGAGTAGCAAGGTAAAAGTTTGTTTGTTTGTGAGTATGTATGTTTGTTACTCTTTCCCACTAAAGCGGCTGGACAGACTTATTAGGTAGAAAGTTGGATTGTTGAAATAAGTAGGTATAAAAAAAGTTAAAGGTTAAAGCTTCTTCCATGCTGGTCTGGAATTAAAGAAAATATTACAGAATTTACCAGTTTCTTCTCTTCCCGCGCAGATGGTAAAAACCCATCGAGGGAATGGGCGCAAATCTTAGGAAACATGATATAGGCGATGCGGCTGGCAATCCATCACTATTTTGATTCCCCATTCACCTATACGCCCACAATCATGCTAAACGTGGCCTTTAGGTCTTGTTACTTTAGGATCTGTCTACCTCGTAAGGGATAAAGACGTCATAATATGTATGTATGTTAAAAAGGTAGCCAAAAAATAAAATTGGTTCACTGAACTCCGCCTTAACCTTTTATTTGCACTGAATTTCCGATAAAAACACATTAGACTTAGACGTGAGTGAAATTCTATTTCGTATTTAATATTTATATAGCGAATTGTGTCAAAATAATTTCCCAGAATAGGTACGGCTGTGGGTGTCAAATATAAGCAGAGCACTTACGACAGGAGATGACGACGGACACTTTCCACTGTCTGTCGCTGTCTGTCTCAAAGTTTATACGGAATACTTCATCAGGCATGTGAATAGATTTCCAGTGTTAGCAGAATATGCTCATAAGCAAAATAGAGGTAATTTTATATTGACTACCAATATAGACCGACAGACATGAAAAAAATAGATTTTTAGTATTTGTTTTGATAGCGGCAACAGAAATACATCATTAGTGAAAATTTCAACTGTCTATCTATCACGGTTCATAAGATACAGCCTGGCGATAGACAGACATATAGACAGACAGTGGGAGTCTTAATAGGATTCCATTTTTCCCCTTTGGGCACGGCACCCTAAAACTTACTCTGGGATCTGCTAAACAAGCTTATTCTTTTCTTAAAAGCCTACAACACACTTTTAACTTCCCTTGATATGACTGCGTATGGACGGCGCCGATTGCTTTCCATCAGCACGTCTAGCACGAGAGCGCACAAGAGTCGCGTCGCGCGCGAGATAGATTGCCCATCTTTTTCTTACTGCTCGTTCTAGAAAGAGACGGAGTTTTTCTCGCGCGCGACGCGACTTTCGTGCGTTCTGGTGCTAGCCGGGCTGGTAACCCGATTTGCCGCTATCATAAAAAAGTGTAGTTCAAAGAAAGGTAACTCCAGATGTAAGTACTCCGTGAGTACAGCCCACTTGAAACAGATTAACATTGAAGCTGACGCAGGTTAACGAATTGAATTTATCTCGGCCCGTGGCTCTCGGTATTTGGAGAAGTCGGATACGGGCGAAGGCTCGGCGAAGTTGTTTATTGTTTATTATGTTGATGTGACAATTAATAAATATTATGTTGCATTCCACTGACAAGTGAAGTGTGTTTTCCGCGGCTTTGTAAACAATTCAGTTTCATCTAAATTACAACATATTCACTCGTATGTAACGCATCACATCCGCCAGCATGTTGAAGGATGATATCTCGCGATATTTATTTTTAAATAAATAAATAAATATCTTGGGACAAATTACACCTATTGACCCAGCCCCAAACTAAGCAAAGCTTGTACTATGGACCAACAACACACATACAAAACATGTAAAACAACATCCATTATTGTTTTATTAATGAAAAAAATACAAAAGTGGAATTAAAAACAAATTATAAACTAAAGTAAAACTAATCTAATATATTAATGTTATTTTTATTTTTTTTGTGAATTGTATCTGTTTCTTTACATTTTGTACAATAAAGCATTTACTTACTTAATCTTAGATACATACATACATACATAAATCACAACTTTATCCATAATAGGGTAGACAGAGCCCAAGGTAACAAGATCCAAAGGTCACGTTTAGCATGACAGTGGCCATTTATATGGAAAGGGGGAATCAAAATAGTGATGGGTTGCAAGCCGCATCGCCTATAGCATGATTCCTAAGATTTTCGCCTACTTAATCTAAAACAAAATAATTAAAAAACAAACATTTTAACAAAAAAAAACCGACTTCACTACGCACTAAAAAGAATAAAATAATTGCATAATATTCTTCTACAACTTAATAATTAACTTACTTTTTCTACTTATCAATATATAGGTACGATCTAATGTTGTTACAATTATTGTTATTTCTGGAGTCGGTGTCAGCCAACGTACGCTTGTAACTACATACATAGTTACAGGTGAGATGTGCTTGTGTATAAAAGGGGTACGTATTAAAATACATAAAGTTTAAAATGTATAATGGGTTAAAATACATAATGGTTTATAATATATAATGCGATTTTCTCAGAAAGTTACAAATTAACAGGATTGTTATAAAACAAACCTAACCTAACCTAAACCAATCTATAGATTACGATATCAAAAAAGTTCATTTAGCTAATAGTTTTACAGAAAATTGCGTTATACATTTTGAACCATTATGTATTTTAACCCATTAGGTATACATTTTAAACTTTATGTATTCTGATCCGCTCCCGTATAAAAGTTAATTTGTGAAAAAGTATTTGTTAAAGTATTCTCGTATTATTGTTGCTGGGTATATTGTAGTGTTTCCTTGGCTGACACCGACTACAAAAATAACAATAATTGTAACAACATTAGATCGTACCTGTATATTGATAAGTAGAAAAAGTAAGTTAATTAATAAGTTGTAGAAGAATATTATGCAATTATTTTTTTCTTTTTAGTGCGTAGTGAAGTCGGTTTTTTTTTGTTAAAATGTTTGTTTATTTTTTTAATTTTTAGTGAATCTGAAGAACACTAACACTTTTTTCTGAATATGGGTAGACCTACTAAACGTGCTGCCATTTCAATTTGGTCCAGTTCTGACAATGGCACCCCTGAAAAAACCGTATAAGTCTGAAATTAGCATTATTAAGTATCTATGTGTGCGACAAATCGTCCGTTTCATTTAAACGGCGCTGTCATATGAGCAGCACGTTTAGTAGGTCTACCCATATTTAGAAAAAAATGTTAGTGTACTTCAGATTCACTAAAAATGTATCAAATATTATAAATAATATGTCGGTTTTTTTTTGTTAAAATTTTTGTTTATTTTTTGATTTTTAGTGAATCTGAAGTACACTTACATTTTTTTCTGAATATGGGTAGACCTACTAAACGTGCTGCTCATATGACAGCGCCGTTTAAATGAAACTGACGATTTGTCGCACACATACTTAATGCTAAATGGAGGTCTAAAGGAGAGGCCTACGTCCAGCAGTGGACTTGTAATGGCTGAGATGATGATGATGACTTAATGCTAATTTCAGACTTATATGGTTTTCTCATGGGTGCCATAGTCAGAACTGGACTAAATTGAAATGGGACCACACGGTAAGCACCAGCTTTCAAATAAAAAAAGAATCATTAAAATCGCTTCGCCCAGTCGAAAGTTATGAGGTAACAAACATAAAAAAAAAAAAAAAAAAAATACAGACGAATTGAGAACCTCCTCCTTTTTTTGAAGTCGGTTAAAAAGGAGGGGCCCCCGTGGCATAGTTCCGCAGACGCTGGCAGCATTCCCCCTTTGGACAGCGATACTAATACGCTGTCCAAGGAAGCTGCCAGCTCTGCAGTCACATGAATTGTTCGAGTTCTGATCATAACCTTTAGGTTACGTTTAGCGTGATTTATAACATCCGTACTATGATTATCATCATAGTCAGTTTAAGCCACTTTAAGCTTTCCAGAGCCTCTAGTGTAAGTTTTCGCATATAAAAACGTCTCGAACGCGTTCACGTAAACGTCTCAATTATTATGGAACAATTGGCAGCGCCACTTGCGGATCCAAACGGCAACAAACTGTTCTCATAAAAAGAAAATCTACACTAAACATACTGAAACATGCACGTAGTACCGGCGGGCGTGTGAGACGCCATTTTACACTTATGAATATTTGGAAAGAGTCCTTCGAGCACGTGGGAGCGGGGTAACAATGTGTGTTATTATAACGCCGAGGAATGGAGTTGAATGTTATTGATAAAGCAATCATGATAATGCCGCGTTGTTCAATCACATTTAATTTAACACATGCATTATGCGAACACAAATTGGATGTCTAACTCAAACGCCTCGAGTGCACTAGGGACGGCAAATATGAAAATGTTGTGAGTATGCGGATGATTATCCATGTATACTCTACTGTGGACGATTGGAAGATCGTCGCTTATCTTTTGTTTCGATTGAGTTTTTTGATACTGATAATTTTGTTATAATTTTGTGCAGTCAGAATTGAAAATATTTTGGAAAATCTTTTATATAATAGTATAGGTCTCTTAAGTCAGGTAGTGTACGGTTTCACAGCGGTGACACCGTAGTGCTCCCGCAACGCCCATAGTTCATGGCCAGGAGGAAACGTGTGTGTTTTTAGACGGTAGGACGGTAGGCCTCTCCGCTCCTTCCATAGGGAAGGCAGCGGCGAGCTGGAGAGAAAAAAAGGTAGTGTAAGGTTTGCGCCGGGAACGTAGGCCGCTGTCTTTTTCAAAAGGCCACTAGGAAACAACCTATAAAAGGCCAAGCGGCACCAGCGGGGGAGGGCGGGAGTTCCTAAACCTGCATTGCACAGGTGCCGCGAAGAGGGAACCCCATCCCGGGGTCGTGGGGCGTCGCGGTGACACCGAGTGCCGTAACGCCTCACACGACCGAATAGGGAAGCCGTGTGGTTTTTAGTGGGTATGCGTGCCGTCGCGTACCGGGCGGATGCATGAGGCGCATTTTCCAAGTTAGTAGTAAGGTTTGTATTAAACTCATGACAAATCAATGATTTCAGCATAATTCAAACGATTTTCATTATTTTAATAAACATATATTATTAGGTGACAATCATCAATGGTTGTGAAGTTCTGGTGGGGCGGGTGAGATCGTCTCCGCTAAAGGGAACTCGATCTTTAAGCGGTTGGTGCATTTGACTTCAAACTTGGTATGTACCTACCTACATATTTTGTAGGGTAGACTACGATTGAAATTTAATACAGTCAACAAAAGAAGTCAGCCAAAAAAGTGTATAACAAGGTCACGTGACAGCTAGTAACAGATAGAAAAAGTCGAAGGCTTACCCACTTGCTATTGGTGGTGTAGGGGTTATAGCACGCGTCACGGAATGACGAGGATCCCGGTTTCAATTTCCAGCCATAGCTTTACGTTTCGGATTTTCTATGTTCTAATTTTCAGTGTCGTTTAGAAATTTAAAAAAGTGCATCACATTTTTTTTAGGATAGTTAAGTTCCGATGGGAATGCATGAGTATGCTTGGCTAAAATTATGTGATAAAATGCAGGTGTTGCGGATGAGGATGAACAAACATACGACATCCCTAACCCTAGCAGTGAGACCCACTTTGACATAGACAATGAGCGCCGGTGTTTTGATTCCGCCCGTTTGAGTCGACTATGCAATTAATGATAGCGCTCTAACATATATTGTATGTTTAATGAGTGAAATTTGTGTGTTTATGTCACCAATCTAGCGCTGAAGGGGAAATTATGTTTTGATTCATGGATTTATGTTGATACGAAGCAAGTATAGTATTGTGAGATGTAGCTCAGACGGCACTATATACTTTTGATCTATTAAAGAAAATGCATTTTAGATTATAACTAACATACACACATATATACACAAATTACGTCTTTATCCCTTACAGGGTAGACAGAGCCCATGGTAACAAAACCCAAAGGCCACGTTTAGCATGACTGTGGGCATTTAGATGGAAAGGGGGAATCAAAATAGTGATGGGTTGCAAGCCGCATCGCCTAGGTATAGCATGATTCCCAAGATTTTCGCCTTACTTAATCTAAAACAAAAAAGTAGATGGCACAAGATGGAATCAAAATAGTGATGGGTTGCTAGCCGCATCGCCTTTAACATGGTTCCTATGATTCTCGCCCATTCCCTCGATGGGCTTTTACCATCTGCGCGGGAAGAGAAGCAATTGGTACTTTCTATGTTTTTTTTTGCTCCCATACCAGCATGGAAGTATAACTTCAGTATTTTAAAATGATTCAAGAGGAAGGTTTATATGTATAATACATGCATAATATACCGTGTGAAGCCGGGGCGGGTCTCTAGTATCTTATATGTCCAATATATTTACGGGCGGGTGCGTATTGCGGCTGTAGAGAAGCGAAGCACGTCCAAGCCGATAAGAATTATTCTTTTATCCAGTAGTAAAATACTACCCTCACTTTTATTCTTGTGCGGTACTAATACAATCAGTATTGTGAAACTTTTATACGTATCATGAAAAGGAGAAAGATTACATGTGGCCTGTAGGTACCTGTTACCGTAAGCTCTGGTACCCCGTAAGGGATAAAGACGTGATTTGTGTATGTATGTATGTGTATGAGTTTGTAACTTTTTAATTTAATCTTATTCAAAGTCGCTTCTACAAAAGAGAAAGACGTCAGACATTCCTCCACTGTAGACAATAACCCGTGTGTATTAATTTAAATACCGACATACGTAAAGGCTGTGTAACTCTAGCGCTGGGTCAACTCGATTCGAATTTAGAAGTTCGGCACCTCTCGCACTATTAGTCTTCAATATGGGAGTGTAAGGGACGGCGGTACGATCGAAAATCAAATTTTGGAATAGCCATCGCACGCGCAGCTGATCTAAGGAGATCAAAGGTCTGCTTATCGGCGCCCTTCGAATCAAACGGACCGGACCCAAACTGAAGAGAAGCGCATGGTGACAGGTGACAGCGATATTTAGTAGGTATTCATTATACCATACAATACAATGACTCCTTATTGAACAACACCATAATCTATATCACTACATAGAATAAATACTTCTATGCTGGTCTGGGAGCGAAGGAAAAACATAGAATGTACCAATTTGTCACGGAGTGACCAGGTGTGGAGAGGGAAGAAAACTCAGGAGATGATGGATATGGAGAATTTAGATTATAAAGTAAGGTAAAGAGATAAAGATTAAGATTAAGGCACCTGAAACAAGGTATAGAACAACTTAATATACAAATACAGTAATCTATAAAAACAGCCCAATAAATATAAAACTTACGAATAGTGCCTTTGGAAACAACGAAGAACAATTATGATGATAGCAATGGAACTGATAGAAAATCACAGCACAGGATAAGGTCGGTTATTTAATAATAATGCACTGCACAATCCTAGTACTTAAAAATGACTGAATAATTGGGTATGGTGTTATTTTAAAATTGTGTAGTGAATAGATAGGTATGGATTATGCCAGATCTCATTTAGTAATGGTATAGAGTCATGAAATATCGAACAAGACGATCGATATGAATTCTAAATGTTGAATTTGAAATAGAGAAAAACATGAAACTGAGGACGGAGGATGAAAACAGATAAGGCTGGATACCGCCCCGTTGCTTCTCGTCCCGCGCAGATGGTAAAAGCCCATCGAGGGAATGGGCGAATTTCTTAGTAATCATATCATAGGCGATGCGGCTAGCAACCCATCACTATTTTGATTCCCCTTTCCACCTATACGCCTCTCTTATCTATATTATATCTCTTACGCCTCTACACTAAAGACGCAACCTTTTCATAGTCATTGAATATGAAATCAGCCCGTACGAGCGAATCATTCCATTTACTCGGTCCCTGTGACACAGGATTGAGACAGCCCTTTGCGTTTAAAGGTATGTGTCAACCATGTAATTGCTTTACAATTTTTATGATTCAATTCCGATTCAGTTTAGGTTCGCTCGCTGTCAAATCCATAAAAATGACAGCTAAAACATGAACTCAGTCGGAATTGAATAGCATTAAGACGTCAGATCGATTGTCTAAATTATAGGTACGTCACAATAGTCTATTAGTAAGTAAATTGCTACTTTTTATCCCGGAAAATTGTGTTGTTCCCAGGGATAGCTTGCAGATGAAGTCGGGGGCAACAGTGTAAAGTAAAAAGAAATCTTTCTTTTTTGTAACATTTAAATAAGTACTTCCAAGCTGGTCTGGGAGCAAAGAAAAGACATAGAATGTACCAGTTGCTTCTCTACCCGCTCAGATGGTAAAAGCCAATCGAGGGAACGAGCGAAATTCTTAGGAATCATGTTATAGGCGACGCGGCTGGTAACCCATCATTATTTTGATTCACCTTTCCACCTACACGCCTACAATCAACGTAGCCTTTAGGTCTTGTTACCTCGGGCCCTGTCTACGCCGTAAGGGATATAGACGTGATTTGTATATTAAAATATATTTACTTCTATTTTCCATTTGCCAAAGAAACAGAAGTGGCATTTTGTTATGAGTATCTAGTTTATTAAACACATACACAACAAAAAAAATAGCATAGTAACAAAAGGTCACGTGACAGTTAGTAACAGGTAGAAAAATTCGGAGACTACCCACCTGCTATGGGTGGTGTAGGGGTATAGCACGCGTCACGGAATGACGAGGATCCGGGTTCGATTCCCTTTACTTTTGCTTTACTTTTCGGATTTTTCTGTGTTCTAATTTTCACTGACATTTAGAAAGACATACACAACGTTTAAAAGAAGTACGCTAATAAAAAGAAACAGATGAAACAGCACACTGGAGCAAAGCGGAATTTACGCTTCTGCAGCCAATTCAGAAGGAATGAAAACTTGTGCTACTGTTACTGTGGTAAGTCTTTCGTATAATACACAAAGCACTATCGACAGGAGTTACCAGTTGATATCCCATCCTCGTCGCCACTTGATATAATACAGGGTGTTTGGTAGCTAGATGCAAAGCTTTAAGGGGACGATAGCCGAGGTATTTTTGAACATTTTTAGCCATATATGTCTTAGCCGAAATTGGATATTTTTTTTTTAAATTGAACACTTAGAAATTTTAGGAAAATACCCAAAATTTGATAGTCTCAAGTCAATATTGCCCCAATGAGCGTTAATTTGGAATCAAAATGTTTTATTTCGGATAGTTTAATGTGTATTGGACCAAATGAAATAATTTTTAAGTGTCTTTCTTGCCAAAAAAACAAAATGGAGGCATTCGAAATTACTAAAAATGTCTTAGGTTGGAACAGAGTCATTTTTCTGTGCCATAAAAAAAAATAAAAAAAAATCCTTGTAATGTTCAAACATTTTTAGAAACATGCCTGTTTATTGTTCTTTCTTTTAAGGTATCACTCATTCGCATTGCTTGCTAAATCTGAGATAACAAGCAAAAACCAAATTCAGGGAACACTCGCTAAGAGAATGTACTAGTCTTGGAACTTCACGTTAAAGGTACTTAACTAGTAAATTACATAAAAAAAAGATTAAAATTAAATCATTAATCTTCGGTTTGTTGTGATTTGAATACTAAATTAATTAATTTTACAATTTTTTTTTCATTAAAAATCAAATGTCTTTTTCACACATTATTTACTAGTAAAATTTCAAGACTAGTGCATTCTTAGCGAGTGGTCCCTGAGTTTGGTTTTTACTTTTTATCTCAAATTTAGCAAGCAATGTGAATGAGTGATACCTTAAAAGAAAGAACAATAAACAGGCGTGTTTCTAAAAATGTTTGAACATTTCAAGGATTTTTTTTTTAATTTTTTTTATAGCACAGAAAAATGACTCTGTTCCAACCTAAGACATTTTTAGTAATTTCGAATGCCTCCATTTTGTTTTTCTGGCAAGAAAGACACTTAAAAATTATTTCATTTGGTCCAATACACATTAAACTATCCGAAATAAAAGGTTTTGTTTCCAAATTAACGCTCATTGGGGCAATATTGGCTCGTGACTATCAAATTCTGGGTATTTTCCTAAAATTTCTAAGTCTTCAATTTAAAAAAAAAATATCAAATTTCGGCTAAGACATATATGGCTAAAAATGTTCAAAAATACCTCAGCTATCATCCCCTTAAAGCTTTGTATCTAGCTACCAAACACCCTGTATATTAAATATTCTTTGAGTTCAAGGAAAAACATTTTATTGTAGGGATGACAAGATAACAAATCAAAATGACAACTTAAAAAACTTCCTTCTTGAAGACCTAAAAAAGGTTAGTTATAACACCAGTTCATCCTTGTTTCATATTTTTTCTGCCACTTTTCGCGGGAGATGTGGTAGGCCTTAAAGCACACGCCAGAGCCTCTAGTGTAATTAAGTTTTTGACACGAAAAACGTATCGTACCCGTTCGCGAAAACGTCTCAATTACTATGGAATAATTGACAGCGCCGCTAGCGGATCGAAACGGCAACAAACTACTTTACAGTTGTCATAATATTTGACAGTTTATCCGGGTATTTTGAACCGGCGTGCGAGTCGGGTTACCTCCGCGTGTGGTCAAGAGCTGCGGTTCCTTTTTGGATCCGTCCGAGGGGAAGAGCTGTGATTGGTCCGGTGCACCCTGGGCATCGGCTAATCATTTCCTGGCGGTCTCCGAGGGATATCATTGACCGTTGGCTAAGAGCCCGACAGGGGCGGGGGGTCTTTTGACCGTGTTCTACCGTACAACTTTGCCGACATTTTTGTCACAAGATTTTTGGATACTGTATTTATTACGTTGACATTTGCGAAATCATCGCATCGATCGATGATGGGACCATATTAGAAAAGAAGAAGAACCATTAGAGCTGGTTCGCACGAGCGTTTTTTCAACGGGCTACAATCAACTATCATGCTAAACGTGGCCTTTAGGTCTTGTTACCTTAAAAAAAGGCCCTGTCTACCCCGTAAGGGATAAAAACGTGATTTGTGTGTGTTGAAAAAACGCTCGTGCGAACCAGCTCATACGTGTTTGTTTACCCATTATGCATTTCAAACTTTACGTATTTTACGCACCCAGACCTACCGCGCGGAAAACGCGCGCCTCCCGTCATAAGCGGTTCGTGGTAAATATAGTCCCGAGAAAATTTCCAGTGTTGCCAGTACCGAACTTTCGATTCTTGAGAAACGCCAATACCAGCTACAGTATAAGTCAAGGCGGGTAGCCTGGGGGCACGGAATTTACATTTTCGCTGCGCTTGGCCCCCTGCCAATACGGAGTTGGATGAATTATTGCTGTCGTATATTTGTCGCCATTTTTTTTCCCAAAGCCTTTGCCAGGCCCTTTTGCTATGCGAAGTAGATGCGACGGAAAGCCTTTTATTTTTGTCAAGCTTTTAATTAACTTGCAATGTATGTAAGTGCTTCTATGCTGGTCTGAGAGCAAAGAAAAAACATAGAGTGTACCAGTTGGTTTTCTTCCCGCGCAGCACACAGGTAAAAGCACATGGAGGGAATGGGCGAAAATCATAGAAATCAGGTTATAGGCGATGCGGCTAGCAACCCATCGCTATTTTGATTCCATTTTCCATTTATAAGCTGATAATCTTGCTGAATGTGGCCTGTAGGTCTTCTTGTTACCTTAGGCTCCCCTGTAACGGATAAAGTCGTGATTTATGTACCTATGTGTGTTTGTAAATGGATGTAAGTAGGTAATATTTATCCGGGTGGAATCTTCCGATTCAAATTTGAAGCAGATTTTTGCATACTTGAGTAAGTTGGATGACAAGACAATATAATAATCTGGTAGTGGAGTTCTGGTGATCCCGCCAGAATCGTCTCCGCAATATAATGCTAACATCAAAAATACATTTTTAATTTTTTGTCTGTCTGTCAGTTTGTTCCGCCTAATCTCTGAAACTGGTGAACATACTTTGACTTTCACTGGCAGATAGCCGATGTTATAACGAGTAACTTGGGGTATTTTTATTTTAGAAAAAAAAAAACCGCCAGAACTAAATTAAAATCATTTCCACGAGGACGAAGTCGCGGGCGACAGCTAGTTATTAAATGTAGACTCGCCCACTCGCACCCCTAAAACCAATTCTTGTGAAAGGTAAATGTCAAAGTGATAAGGACCAACGATTGCTGAATTAGCAGAAGTCTATAAAGCGTTTATGAATAAGGGGGTACATCTATACCCATGAAGTAACGGTATTCCCCATAGTATTACTTTCAATAGACGCAAATACCCTAGCTCTTGCCCCTTACAGTTTTAATTGCCCCATTTTTCCCCACTAACGAGTGCCGAATTGAATCGCTACTCGCTGGCCCGCCGTGTTTCTCCCGACCGCTTATTCAATTATCGGGGTTAACTAACTGGAACAGACGAGAGGTGCAAAGGGGAGTGTCACCGTCCGGGTCACACTGATTTTAAGCGTCCGTTTCAATTTTAGAAACACAAGGCGTCTTAAAAATGTACTGGAAAATCAGCAGGCAATAAAAATGTCTGCGACATGTATTGTGACAATTCGAAATGCAATGCGCTTTCAATGAAGCCAACTGGCGTAGTCTCGTCGACAATTGTCATATGTCACTGACAATTGTCGTGTTGGTGATATAGGGGCCAGGTGGTTGGGTCAGTTTGATTGAAAACTCTCTGTAAAGATTTTTCATCGTAATTTTTGATTCAAAATCAAGTCACCCCTTGACGCCGTCTGTCGTGTACTCTTATTGTATGTATTGTGTATGTATGCATGTGTGTAATGATAATATATTAAGTAGGTAGTTTATTTTATGAATTGTTTGTTGTATTTTGTGAACGCTCTATTGTAGCTTTCACTATATGGATATTTTAAAATCACTCTTTGTCGGTCCCTCGCTCCATGCTCCTCTCATCTACTCAAAGGTAGAGATCCCTTATAGAGATAAGTTCGCCATTGTGCATAATTATTTAATGTTTTTTTTTGTGATCTGTGTCTGTTTCTTTATATTTGTACAATAAAGAATATACTTACTTACTTATAATAGTCACTACATAGTTCTTTAGGTACATTTTGTCAATACTCCTGAGAGATTTAAATTAGAATTAAAAGGAATTTAATTAAAACTTGGCAGTAACTCAACGGTGCACGTTCTGCCCGTAGGCCCAGTTGTCGGTCTGTGGGGGTTTACCCGTGACCACAGCATTGGAAAAGGTCTGAAGCGGGGAGACTTAATAGATTAAAAGTAATTTATTATGTATATCAACTCCTGCCCACCACTGCGCTGGATTAACAGTTACATCCCTACTGATAAAATGCGAAAGTAGCTCTGTCTGTCCGTCTGTTACGCTTTCACGCCTAAACCATTAAACCGATTTTAATGAAATTGGGCACAGAGATAGCTTAAGTCCCAGATAAGGACATAGAATAGTTTTTATACCGGAAAATCGCGTAGTTCCCACGGGATAGCGATAAGCAAATTCTACGCAGACGGAGTCGCGGACAACCGCTAAAGTATATACATGAATCACGTCTGTATCTTCCATGCCGGTCAGCGCAGATGGTGAAAGCCCATCGAGGGAAGGGCAAATTCTTAGGAATGATGTTATAGGCGATGCGGCTAGCAACCCATCACTATTTTGATTCTCCTTTCCATCGCCTACAAACCATGCTAAACGTGGCCTTTAGGTCTTGTTACCTTAGGCTCTGTCTACCCCGTAAGGAATAAAGGCGTGATTTATGTATATGTGTGTGTGTGTGTGTGTGTGTGTTCTTTATCTTTGTCAACCCATCACTATTTTAATTCCCCTTTCCACCTATAGATTCGATTAGATTATTTATTCATTCAATAAAAAATACATTTACATTGTCAAGTTGGGAGAGTTAAGATTGAAATCGTCAAGAGTAAATAAAATTAATTATTACAAAAATGACAAAATCAAAAACAACAATAATAAACCGATTAGGTATAATTAAATTAATTCTCCGCTAGACCCAACACGCGCTCAATCATGCTAAACGTGGCCTTTAAGTCTTGTTACCTTAGGCTCTGTAAGGGATAAGACGTGTTTTATGTGTGTACTAGCTTCTGCCCGCGACTTCGTCTGCGTAGAATTATATACAAAAACCTTCCTCTTGAATTACTCTATCTATTAAAAAAACCGCATCAAAATCCGTTGTGTAGTTTTGAAGATATAAGCATACATAGGGACATAGGGACAGAGAAAGCGGCTTTATTTTATACTAGCGACCCGCCCCGGCTTCGCACGGTATATTATGCATGTTTTGTACATACAAACCTTGCTCTTGAATCACTCTATCTATTAAAAAAAACCGCATTAAAATCCGTTGTGTAGTTTTGAAGATATAAGCATACATCGGGACACGGGGACAGATAAAGCGACTTTATTTTATACTATGTAGTGATATGTAGTGATAGTGATGATGATGTACGTGTGAACAAATAGCAAACCTTTTAGTGTAGCAGGTGCATAGAAGTAATTGGTCGCTGAAATCCAATTTGAACACGTGCTGTGTTAATGTTTGATCTAGAAATAGTGCCCGGGAGCGCTGATCGAATTAACTAACCCCGTGTTAGGGTTCCGTGTAAAGGAGCAACCACACCGCCGCGAATTCGCAGTAACGTGTCGTAGGCAAAATGTCGTATGGCAAAACAAGCATGAAAGTAGAATAAACGCAGTAGAAATTAGAGCGTTAAGGAGTATGGAAGGTGTATCACTGAAAGATAGAATGAGGAACAGTGAGATAAGGGAACGTGCTGGTGTGAAAGAGGATATAGTGACTAGGATAGAAAAAAGTATGCTTAGTTGGTTTGAGCATGTAGAGCGGATGGATGAAAGTAGACTAACTAAACAGATCTATATGGGGCGTGTGAATGGTTACGTTGGTAGGAGAAGGCCTAGACGGACGTTCCGAGACCGAATAGGAGACGTTTTGAAAAATGGTCAGGTCAGGAGTACCCGAAACCGACGAGCATGTGTGAAGAGATTGATGACTGTGGATGAAGCGAAAGAAATATGTCAGGACCGTAGCAAGTGGAACAAAGTAGTCTCTGCCTACCCCTGTGGGAAAGAAGCGTGACGGTATGTATGTATGTATGTATGTGTCGTAGGCGTCACTTTTTCTCACCGTTGTTTCATACATTTTGTTGCGTAAACGCGCCGTCAACCTCTTTTACGCACTGGTGTGATTGCACCTTTAAATGGCAAAATCGACTGTTATTGTTATGCCATATCGATTCTTTGTGAGCTTCGTTGTGGAGTCTTTTCCACTGGCGTTCGTGTCGTGTGTTATTTTTTGTTTGTTAATTTTTATCTGGGTACCACTGTATTTTCTCCCTCAACAATTGTCTGTTCTACGAGCGATGTGACCCATTTCAACCAATTTACATAAAACCTTGATATATACATTTAAACCTTCTTCGTGAATCACTCTATCTTTTGGTGAAAACCGCATGAAAATCCATCCAGTCGAGCAGACAGACAAACAGACGCGGAGGACTTTGTTTTATAATATACTAGCTGACCCGGCGAACTTTGTTCCGCCTTAAATTTGAAAAATTCCAGTGGTTTGGGCTGTGCTATCCCGCGGGAACTATGCAATTTTCCGGGATAAAAACTATCCTATGTCTTTTCCCGGGACTCAAACTATCTGTATACCAAATTTCAACTAAATCGGCCCAGCGGTTTAAGCGTGAAAAGGTAACAGACAGACAGACAGACAGACAGACAGATAGGCAGACAGACAGAGTTACTTTCGCATTTATAATACTAGTAAGGACTAGTAAGGATAGTAGTGGAACACCGAAATACATAGACGTTATCACCCAGTAAAATCGTGGTATGGACTGCAACATCCAATGGCGTTGCCTTCCTTGTTCACAAAAAAAATAACCCCGTATATATGGAATATTCTCAGTCCACAAACCCTCTTTATTGATTGAAACAAGCGAGAAATTTCCCCTAAAACATCCAACACAAATCCCGATGCAGATACCAAGACACTCAATAAGATCAAACGAAGCATCCTCAAGAAAAACGATATAAAAAAGTTACTTCAAAGAACATAATAAAGCCAATACCCAAAGGGAATCCGTCGTAATAACTAGAAGGGCATAGCCCGTAATATGAAGATGCAAGATAAAGTAAGACGGCAGTCCGATCTCTTTGATCTATGTAGTGGACTTATAAAACCCGAATAGGGTTGTATCTTTTGGATATCTGTATTGAGTGGTGTAAAATCAAAACATACAGGCTTGCGCACGTTAGATGTAGGTAGTTAGATACATTCTGTGCGGGTCACTTTCAAACGTTGAGGGTCTGAAGGGCATCGGTGTTTTTGAGGTTTGGGGTTTCCGTCACCGAGTAAGGTATTTAAGTAATCTAAAGTAGTCTAGTATGTTTCTTCCATGCTGGTCTGGGAGTAAAGAAACAAATATAATTTACTAGTTGCTTCTCTTCCCGCGCAGATGGTAAAAGCCCATCGAGGGAACGGGCGAAAGTCTTAGGAATCATGTTATAAGCGATGCGGCAACCCATCACTATTTTGATTTTCCTTTCCATACGCCCTTAATCATGCTAAACGTGGCCTTAAGGTTTTGTTACCTTAGGCTTTGTCTACCCCATAAGTGATAAAGACGTGATATATGGTTGTATGTAATGTTATTGGCTGGGGGCCGACTATGACGCCTTAATGGGATTCAATTCCGCTCAGTTCAGGTTTTAGCTGTCATTTTTAGTATAGATCTGACAGCGAGCGAACCTAAACTGAATCGTAATTGAATCGTGTTAAGACATCATGGCTTACTCCCATATTGCCTTAGCCCCAGATGATAAATTCAAAATGGCCGTTGCTATGGAGATCTCAGCGTGAATCCTGCGGCTAACATGATTTTGATGTTGTATGTATGTATGTAAATTCTTTATTGTGCAAAATAAACAAAAGAAATACAATTGACAAACACTGAGATACATGCACAAAGGCGGACTTATCCCTTTAAGGGATCTCTTCCAGTCTACCTTTGAGTGGATGAAATGAGTATTATATTAGGGATTGTGTTTTCAAAACTAATAATGATAGGTCAAATATTTTGCCAAATTTTATCTTTCTAGGTCTACGAGTCTGGCAACAGGATTTCCTTTGATTAAAATACAGCGGACTGAACCTAAATTAAATATCACACAAAAAATGCCCCCTCCTAGGGCTCGTTCTTCTTCCTTTTATTTAAAAAATAATTTTGCAGATCAGCCATAAAACAAATGACTCTCCACACAACTTATGAAGGTACGGCGATGCGGTACCCACTGCCATGAGGCTATGAGAGTTATAACACTCATCTCAAACACACATTCACCAACCATTCATATTCAAACTATAAGCAGCCAACAATAAATCCGACGCCAATTTCTAAAGCCTAAATCCAAGCGGAAATCACACGAATAAATCAGCTACGACGGCCGGGATCGCACGGTGCAGGCGTTGATGCGATTACGGCCTGCTTTTGCCTCAGCTTTTGCTTTGCCATTGATTTATTGCAGCATCCATGCTTGTTCTAACATGCTTGAAACATAAAAGATGACGTGAGACCTTATTCAATACGATTTCTAGGAGCGCACGAAGTTCAAAGGATGTCCACGCATTTTTATGAATGTATTGTTTTCAAGGAGCGTTTTTTATACGTGTGTGTGTGTGTGTGTGTGTGTGTGTGTGTGTGTGTGTGTGTGTGTGTGTGTGTGTGTGTGTGTGTGTGTGTGTGTGTGTGTGCGTGCGTGCGTGCGTGCGTGCGTGCGTGCGTGCGTGCGTGCGTGCGTGCGTGCGTGCGTGCGTGCGTGCGTGCGTGCGTGCGTCTAAGTGTGTGTTTATTCTAATACATCTATTACTATTATTGTTCCTCGTAGCAACTCAAAGCGGCGGCCCGGCAGACCTAGACGGCGATGGCGGGACGAGTTGGACACCTTCTTAAGGGACTGAACACGTACCGCAGCAGACCGCGAGCAGTGGTAGCGTTGAGGGAGGCTTGGCCTTTGCTTAGCAGTGGGACACAATAGTGGGACATAATAATAAGTTACTACTTACATACACACATAAAGCACGTCTTTATCCCTTACGGGGTAGACAGTGGGGTAACAAGACCTAAAGGCCACGTTTAGCATGATAGTGGGCGGGTGGAAAGGGGAATCAAAATAGAGATGGCTTGCCAGCCACATCGTATGTAACATGATTCCTTAGATTTTTGCTCAAGCGATTTTCCCTAGGTGGACTTTTACCATCTGCGCGGGAGGAGAAGCAACTGGTACAGTCAAGTGTAAATGTATCTAGACAAAGTTTCAAAAATAAGTACCATAGGTACGCTCTTACGCCAGCGTAATAAGGTAGTGGGACATATTTCTGAGAAGTTCCTATCGATACTTATTTTTGCACTTTACCGTATATTCTATGTTTATTCTTTACTCCCAGACTAGCATGGAAGATCCCAAGTTAAGTTACTTTTCTAAAGATATGAATATAAAGAGATTAGTAAGAAAGAGTAACAAACATAAAGATTACAGACTTGCTTAAAAATTATCGCATTTGTGATATTATTTGGATATAAAACGCGTAGCAAAATATTAAGTGATATTTTCTATATATCGTTTCTGAGAAAGGTACCGGGAACATTCTTTTGAAGTGATATTTTGCGATGAAAGGGGTCAATACAAGACGACTTCAAACGATTTCCTTTTTAACATTAATGTATAGAAAACTCTTCTGGAGAAAAGTTCTCTGAATTTCCATAGCACACCTATTTGAATCTAAATACGTCTTTAATTTACGTAGCAGTGCAGTAAATCTGTTATTTAACTGTTAAAAAAATCCATACCTAAAATATATTACAATACAAAGAGGGCTTGAGGAAGACGTGGCTAACATCATCTTCTTAAATATTGTATGTAGTGTGTATGTATGCATGTGTGTAATGATATTTAGTAGTTCATTTATGAATTTTTGTATTTTGAGATGTACGCTCTATTGTGGCTTTCACTATATGGATATTTTAAACACTCTTTGCCGGTCTCGCTTTATGCTCCTCTCATTTATTTAAAGGTTAACTGGTAGAGATCCCTTATAGGGATAAGTTCGTTTTTGTGCGTATATTTAAAGTATTTTCGTGATTTGTCTCTGTTTTTTCTATTTGTACAATAAAGGATTTACTTACTTACTTTACTTACATTTATTATTCTTTATTATTATTTTACTACGGGCACCTGAGCAGAGGTATACCAAAACAATGAACGGTTTGAATTTTTCTGAATCCGATTCCCGACAGTTTGCATCCCGGAAAATTGTACAGAATTTACCCCAGTCGAAGTCGCGTGGAGCGATGTTCCCTAAATCCATAAAATACGCCAATGTATCTGAAAATTTATCTTTAAATTATGATCTTATAAAAAGAGTCAGAGCGGTCTCAGTCCAACTCAATCTAGCATGTGCTGCCAGCATAAAATTTTAGCACTTCACTTAAACGCTTTTACATGGCAACCCTTCGGAATATAAGAGTCGGTTTATGCATCACGTAGCGGCATAAGCGATATTACATAATGCTACCTTAGTGAGATGTCGGCTGTGCTGCGGAACAGATTTAGAAACGGTTGAATCAATAACTATTTTTGTTCATCCTAGTCTGGGAGTAAAAAAAATCAGTGATGGTTCCTCAAAGCTTCTTATCAGCAATCCTGATGTTGCTAGTAGCCATTAGTGACTCACTTACCAACAAGTCCCTTATTTATTAGCTAACTACCCGATCACGCCAAAAGGAGGGTTAAGTTCGTAAGTCTATTTTTTATAAATTATTGCCGTTTATTACCGTCTCACTCGCTCTTATAGGCTTAATACTTGAATCAGGCAAGTGAGGGAGATAGCAAGATAAACTCGAATGGCATTCTACGTGCTCATGGACTCTACAAAATTATTATTCATACATACATACACAAATGACGTCTTTATCCGTTACGGGGTAGACAGAGGTGGCAAGACCTACAGGCCACGTTTAGCAAGATTGTGGGCGTAAAGGTGTAAAAAGGAATCAAAATTGTGATGGGTTGCTAGCCGCATCACCTATAACATGATTCCTATGATTTTCGCCCAATCCCTCGAAGGGCTTTTACCATCTGCGTGCGAAGAGAAGCAGCTGGTACATTGTATGTTTTTTCCTTACTCCAAGACCAGCATTCAAAGTCAGGCTCAAGACTTTATCTACGTGATTTTGGTAATTCAGTGTAGATACTAGCTTCACCAACGAGGAAGAATGACCAGTAGGCTTATTACCTAACACGCTCGCAATCGCCATCGTGTTCATTTTGACAGTTCATGTATGGCCTGACAATTGGCATTGGAACCAGCTAGCTGTCACATTCGTACAAGAACTGTCAAAATGAACACGATGGCGATTGCGAGCGAGTTAGGTAATAAGCCTACACGTTAGAGTCGGTTCACGGCCGCTTCCAACCGAGGCAACTGGAGGTCCATGGGGTCTATGTCCAACAGCGGACGCCCCATGGCTGATGTGATCAGACGTGTTCATCCCTTACAGGCATATAAGCAGTGCTTGTAACCATACGTAAATGTGCCCGGCACGCTTCGTACTAATACGGCTTTTGTTGTCAATATGCCTACCCGCTGTCAGAACCGACTGCACGCCCCTGGATGTGATGATGATGGCTAACTTCAGACGTGCGACTAAACTCAGTGAGTCAGCTGTCCTAACAAGTTGCGGTCGGCTGTGTCAACGCGCTGCGTGATCCGCATTACGGAAGATCCGTTATGAGGCCGCTGCGTTATGAAGACAGGCTGCGTAGCGCTTAGAGCATCAAACCAACCGGAGACGGCTGCGACGAACTCGTTTTATAACCAAACTGGCTGCCCTTGTCATCTACTAGCTGTTGCCCGCGACTCCGTCTCCGCAGAATTGATATACCGCGACAACTATGCGATTTTTCGGGATATAAACTATACTATGTCCTACCTTGAAACTCGAAACTATCTGTATACCTAATTTCAACTTAATCGGTCCTGCGGTTCAAGCGTGAAAAGGTAACAGACAGACAGACAGAGCTACTTTACTCAGGCATCATGATCTTCCATGCTGGTCTGGGAGCAAAGGTAAAATAGAATGTACCAGTTGCTTCTCTTCCCGCGCATATGGTAAAAGCCCATCGCGGGAATGGACGAAAATAGGAATCATGTTATAGTCGATGCGGCAACCCAGCACTATTTTGATTGCCCTTTACCCATACGCCCACAATCAAGCTAAACGTGGCCTTTAGTCTTGTTGCCTTAGGCTCTGTCTACCCCGTAAGGGATAAAGACGTGTTATATGTATTTTTCGCCCATTCCATGGGCTTTTACTATCTGCGAGAGAAGAGAAGCAACTGGTACATTCTAGGTTTTTTCTTTGCTCCCAGACCAGCATGGATGAAATTAAGTAACATGTTTCCGACTGAATCCTAAATGGTTTTACAAAAAGGTTTTAAGGGATAAAGACGTGATTTATGTATGTAGGGATGAGGAATTCGTTTATCGGTATCCCACGACGGGCTATATCATAGCGTAATATTAACAACTAGTGAGCCAACTGCCGTTTTGACAAAGCTATGAACGAAGCAGGCTTCCAATACTAATTCGCAACCTCGGTACGTTCGACCTTTGGCGGGCCTTCACAGCTTGAGAACGACAGGACGCCTCCGTTTGGCTCACTGCTCTAAGTCAGTGTTAAGGCTTAAGCGCGGCATGGTGATATCTTCACAAAAGATATTGCATTCAGATCGAGCCCCCGAGCTCAAGAAATTGCACCCTGAGGCCTTATTGAGTATCACGTGAGTACCTAGTGCGAGTGAAGTTTTAGTTATAAACAACTAGCTGTTGCCCGCAACTTCGTCTGCATAGAATTCGTTTAGTCGTCGTTACCCCGCAGGAAGAAGGAAGAAGACCCCGCAGGAATAACGCAATTTTCCGGGATAAAAAGTAGCCTATGTATATTATAAATGTGAAAGTTTGTGAGAATGTTTGGATGTTTGTTACTCATTCACGCCAGAACGGCTGGACAGATCTGGATGAAATTTAGAACATAGATATTATCCAGATCTCATCCAGATAAGATTTCATCCAGATCTGTCCAGCCGTTCTGGCGTGAAAGAGTAACAAACATCCAAACATTCTCACAAACTTTCACATTTATAATATTATAAAGTAGGATAGGATAACGTTTCGAGTAGCGCTACTCACGTAACTTATGAATGAAAAGGTACACTGAGAGCATAGTCCTGAAATGCATCTTAAGATTCGTTAGTTAAAGGGCCAATTAATGAGCGTCTAACTTTGCAAGGGTGTTCAAATAGACTTACCTGACAATTTCTGTAAAAAGAAGTAAAAGGGTATTTTGACATCCTGTATATGTACGCATCTTTTCAAAATTGTTGACTGCTTTAGATTTAGATTTATTTATTTATCAACAAAAACATTACATTACCTATATATGAACATACATGTCCCAAATATAAGTGTTTCTGTTGAGATCGTCAAAATTAATAATAACGAGAACATAATAAATTTTAAACAATTAAATAAAAATACAATGACAAAATTAATATGTTTAGAAAAATATGTAAATTTTACAACTTTTATGAACAGAGTTGCGCCATTGTGATTTCTGTCGTGTAAACTCTTCCTCTTAAGTGTCTTTTCACACATCTCATTCAGAAAAGTAAGCATTGCTCCCTGCCGAGAGGCATCAAAGTGCAACTTTTCTGTTCAAGGCTTTGCAATTTTTTTGATTTTGATAATTGTAAAACCACGTCATTTTCTATGCTGGTAGTTCTAATTATTATTTAGAATTCTTTTCAAGTTTTTTAATGTTCAGTTCAGGTTTTAGCTGTCATTTTTAGTATAGATCTGACAGCGAGCTAACCTAAACTGAATCGAATTAAGACGTCATGGTAAGGTTCCAGATGATAAATTCAAAATGGCCGTTGCGGAGATCTCAGCGTGAATCCTGCGGCAAACATGATTGTGATGTTGTATTTTCGAAACCGTTTAAAAAAAAGTTGTTTTGCGAAATTTTAGCTTTCTATGTCTACTATTTTGGATAACATTTGGAACGGTGATAGCTGGTACCCCAGATTAAAAGCAGGTGGATGGGTGGCATACATACATAAAAAACGTCTTTATTTATTTATTTATTTATTTATTTATTTATTTATTATTACATTGTAATGTCATGTACATTATATTAAAAGATGTTACAAATGATTGGTCAGTCCATGACGCCCTGCAAGGGCACACAATAACAATTTATCACTTAATCTAATATCAATTTAAATGTCAATATGTAATATTATAATAATGTAAATCATGCAATTTTATAGTATTTATTAAATTAAATTTAAATTAGCTATTTATGTCAAGGAGCTTTATAAATGATAAAACGATTCAAAATAAATGTGAAAAAGAAAGAGGTAAAGTCCGCATGTCAAAAAATTATATTAGTAAATACATGTAGGAGATAATTAATAATAATAAATGTCAAGATTTATATATAAAATTTCCGTCTTGATTGAATTTATTAGTAAAGTCTTGCAGTCTCATCATTTAAAAACTCGTTGACCGTATAATAGCATTTCTCAATTAAAAATGTCCTTAACCTATTCTTATATATATTTATTCGTGATTCGTTTCTGATGGATTCGGGGATGTGGTTTACTATTTGGATACATTTATATTGTGGACCCTTTTTAAACATGGCTAAGTTTGACTTAGGTAGTACAAGTTTGTTTTTGTATTGTGTCCTAGTTGTGCTAACGTCTTTGCTAGCTTTGAATAAATGTGCATGTTTTCGTGCAAATAGGGCGCATTCTAATATATAAATCGAGGGTAGTGTTAGCAGTTTGTGTTTTATAAAGTGCTGACGACAGCTATCTGGTATACGGATGTTGGCTAGTATTCGAACGCACTTTTTTTGCATAACGAACAGTTGTTGGGCCTCAGTGCTGCCCCCCCACAAGACCACGCCATACCGGAGCCAGGCGTAGGCATACGCGTAGTAGGCAGACAGAGCGCATTCAATATCCGTGTTCACTTTCAGTACAGTTAAGGCATAGACGAATTTAGACAATTTGGTTTTTACATTTTGAATGTGGGCTCGCCAGTTTATATTTGAGTCGATTGTTATTCCTAACAGCGTGAATTCTGATACTTCTTCAATTTCAACATCTTTAGCTATTAGTTTTAATTCTAGAGGTGCTTTTTGTTTTGGTTTAAATTGAATAATTTTTGTTTTTTTGAGATTTATCTCTAGGTTATTGTCTCCAAGCCATTCCACAATCAATTTTAGTGTATGTTTTAGTTTTGAGTTACAATCAGTGCTGCTAGTGCCATTAAACAACAGTGATACATCGTCAGCAAACATAACACATGCCGTATCTGAATCCAGGACCTCCGGCAGGTCATTGACGTAGACCAGGAACAGGAAACACGCGCATATACTTCCCTGAGGAATAGAGCACGTGGTGTGTCTCATGTCAGACGATATTGCCGTTACCTCTCTAGTGTCGTTATTAAAGTAATCAATCTGCACGAACTGCCTACGATTTCGAAGGTAAGATTGAAACCAACTATATGCCGAACCTCGTATTCCCATGTTATACAGTTTCGTTAGAAGAATATCGTGGGAAACTCTGTCATATGCTTTGGTCATATCCAGTAGCAATCCGACCCCATATTTTTTAGAGTTAATATGGCCTAAAATTTCCTTTATGTACTTATATACTGCGAGTGATGTTGAGTGATCCTTTCTGAAACCGTATTGATTTTTTGCTAATAGTTCGTATTTCTCCAAAAAGCTGTACACACGATTTGACATACATTTTTCAAATATTTTTGAAATTGATGGAAGAAGTGCAATGGGACGGTGTTGACTTGGGTCTGTCGCATCACCTCCTGGCTTTAATATGGGCTTAATTTTTGCAATTTTCAGTAAATCTGGGAAAATTCCTTCGGCAAACGATTGGTTAATTAAACGCGTCAACGGTTTTACCAGCTCGGTCTCGCATAATTTTAAGAGCGTTGAAGGTAACTCGTCATATCCGTAACTTTTTTTGTTTTTTAGGCTTCTAATAATTTTTGTAACTTCTAGTTCTGTGACCGGCCGCAAGTATATAGAATTTAAAGCGGGGGTAGGTGTTGTGCGGCAGCGGTCACGCCGCGGGCCTGTGCTCGGCAACGATGACTCACCCACAGAGGCAAAATATTCATTTAGCACGTTTGCTATTTTATTAGGTGATTGAATGGGTACAGACATGTCAGCGGTTTTGATAAGCATGTTCTTAGAGATTTTATCTTTGACTTTGTTTAATGTATTATTTATAATTCCCCACATTGTTTTGGTTTTATTTTTTGAAGTTTTCATTTTTCGCGCATAATTGATTCGTTTTGATTTTTTAATACATTTCTTTAAAATATTTTCATAACGTTTGTAGTAATTTTTAAATATTTCATTTTTACATGTATTGACCAATACTTTTAATTGTCGTTTATGTTTACATGATTTTTTTAAGCCTGCTGTTATCCATGTCTTTGTGCCTTTCGTTGTAATTAATTTTAATCTTTTTTGTGGCATGTGTTTATTTAAAAATTCTATTAATTTATCATTAAATATTGTATAATTCGTATTTATGTCATTGTTATCCAAAATTATTTTATTCCAATCAACGCATTGTAATGTTTGCCTAAATAATAACATATTTTTTAAGCTAAATATTCTAACTTTAGTGTACCACGGATCTTGTCGCGTCTGCGCGGTTTTGCTTTGCATTGTGTACAATATGCCTTTGTGGTCGGATATGCCATGATCCGCGACATCAACACTGTAATGACACTGATTACTATTTGTGAATATTAGGTCTATGCAAGTGCTCGAGTTATTTGTTTCTCTTGTGGGTTTTTTTACAATTTGTCTTAAATTATAACTTAGCATAAGATCCATCAGACTCTTAGAATTAGTAGATTGCAACAGAACATTAATATTAAAGTCACCACCAATAACAATGTTTTTATTCCGTTCTTTTTGACTAATTTTTTGTAATAATATTTTTAAGGAATTAAAAAATATATCAATGTCATGATCAGGTCTATAAATATTAACTAATATAATGTTTTGCTTCGGTAGTTCTACTGCACAGCACTCGAAAAAGTACTCTTGCGACATTTTGGCGATATCCAGTCGATTTTTGTAAGCGATGCCTTGTTGCAGTAGTATTGCTACGCCACCACCTTGACGTTTCTCGCGGCAGAAGGCTGCAGCGAACTCGTAGCCGTCGATTCTTATCGTATCTTCTTGGTTCTTTGAAATCCATGTCTCTGAGATGCATACCGCTGATATTTTTTCGTCTAACAGTAACGATTCCACAATATGGGTTTTGTTTTTGAGGCTTTGTACGTTCTGAATTAAAATTTTAAATTTATTTTCGAAAGGAATGATTTTTGTTATTTTGCTGTAGATTCAAATTGTCAGCAGACGTAGGCGTGGGATGATTTTGGGCTGTGCTTAATGTTTGGCTTTCAACATGTGTCTTTTGTGTAATTTTTAAGTTTAAAGGAGACTGTTTAGAGTGACTTATAAGTGCTGGTTCTGGTGGTACGTATTCCTTTCCGTTTATGTATAATTTGTTATGTTTAATTACTGCATATTTTCCCTCTCGTCGCGCCTTTATGAGGTTATCTCTTAATATTTTCCTTTTTTCCAATGATTTGCCGTCTAAAAACATCGATATCGAGTAGCCTGTGTTCCTGAAGTGGTGAGCATTTTCAAGCACATAATTAGTCATCCTCTTGCTCAGGAATTCGATTTGAAGAGGACGACGATATCCCTTTTTTCCAATGCGAGTGGCTCCTTCAATATACCCGTTAATGTTGATATTCAGTATATTGTAGAATATATGGTCTATTCGCTGGCATAGATCTGATTCCGTTTCGTATTGTTGTTCTTCGAGACCGAAGAAAACAATTTTCCGATGGCGTTCTGTATCATTTTCGTCTTTGTTAGGCTTTTCCTGATTATTGTGATTTTCTAAGTTATTTTTCAGCTCCTGTAATTCCTGCTGCAATCTGTGGTTTTCTAAATCTAATTTTTCAATTTTGGTATTTGTATTTTCTATTTCTGTATGTAATGTTTCTTGGCGTCTTTCTAACGTGTTCATGTTTTGTGTCATTTCATTTTTTAGTTTATTAATTATGGTGTTTATTTCCTTATGTATTGTGTTTTTTATCTCATTGAATACAGTTTGATTGTTCTGGCTCAATTTTAGATCTAGCAAATTGCTTATTTGTTCCAAAGTTGCCGGCCGATCATTTGTAGTATCGTTTATAGGGGAGATTGTAGCATTACTGTTATGATACATTGTGTCATTGTTTCTGACAACGACCACGCTTTCGTCGTGGTTCAGCATTTCGTCAATGGACATCGTTGTGTCATCTAATTTAGGCATGTTGCGATTTCGAACCGGTGTGTCATCGTCCCGCATTCTCCGCGTGATTCCCCTATCACAAGTAGGACATCTCCAGGAGCTTTTTAGTTCGTGAGCATTCTCTCTGTAGTAAGCCGAAGACATATTTGTGCATAGGTAGTGGTAAAGACCTTTGCAGGCAACGCATATTAGTGCGTCAAGTCTTATGTTCAGCGGTTGAGTACATGCCAAGCAATTCATCTTCCTGTACAAAAAGCAATTTGCCTTTTTTATACAAATAAAAGAATAAAATTTGTACTTGCGTGCCGTTTATTTAAATCGAGCGAGAGTGAGTGGGACGAAGGATGCGCAGGTTTATGTGCACGAGCAGGATAGCGCGCCCGATCCGGTTTCTCAGCTGATTTGCCGTAGGTAGTCAACTTCGTATCACTATTTTGTTCTCACAATACACTTATATTTTGGCTCACAATTGTAACACTAATACTGTGTCTGTTTAAATGCACTATTTATTACTCCTTTTGTTATTTAGATATACCAATTTTTAAGACTTTGTTAATTTAAATAAAAAATAATCACAGAGACGATGTTTCGTTGCGCTAGCTACCCTCAATTCTTATTCCTTACGGGGTAGAGAGAGCCTAAGACAACCAGACCTAAAGCATTTTTGGTTAGCATGATTATGGGTGTATAGGTGGTAGGGCTCCTAAAAGGTAAAGAACCTTATAAGCTATTCCATTCATAACAAAAAACGTTACCTCCGCTTCCACGCACACACGCACCTTCTTAACAAGTCACTCAATTCGCTTATCAAATATGACGCATGCCGCATCGGTGCGTCACGGCTTATGTACTTATGGCATTAAGAAGTGACGCCCGATAAAAGCCTGCCAATCATCCAGGGATTTGTTTACCAAAGTCGAGTGCTTCCTTAAGCTCGTGGAACGCTGGAAATTCCAGAAGGTGGAAATTTTGTAAGTCGTATGAGGTTTCAAAGGGGATATTTTAGACCGGGAGCCGAGTGGCATAAACATAACCAGATTTTACTATGGTTTTTTTTCCTGTTCGCCACGTTCATACATAGGTATGAAAATAAGCGACGAACTGGAATTGAAATTTTGGGACACATTTTTTTTTTGTATAAGGATCGATAGGATAAACGATTCTGAGTAAGAAAAACCCGAAATAGTTTAATTTTGGAAAAAGAGAACATGTGGACTTTTTTTTGGAAAACGCTCACGCTAACCTAAAGAACTAGTCACACGTGAGGCGACAAGTTTTGAAATGTATACAGAACTTGGCCAAAAACATTGCGCATAGGTCTTTTCTGCTAATTTCGGCTTCGTTGTCTCGCTCTAACTTAACTCACGTGACGCCAATTGTCTCTTTCCAAAGACCGAAGTGCAATCTCTAAGGCCAGGTAAACTGTAGTGTCTATTATTTGTAACGCGGTTTTTATCTGAGAGATTGTTATACATTCACGAACGGTATTACAAATCTAGTTCATTAAAATAATGACGTACGTTTTGGAGCTCTCGACTCCCACTCTAATACGTATGACTTTGAATATCAGAGTAAGCTCAAGTATACTTACTGTCTGTAAACAACTTCAATTAAGTTGAAATAAAAGCTTTGCTGACTTTGTTATCCTTTATCTGGGCTAGGAATGGTAGGATTGTTGCGGGTGTCTATGGGCAGTGGTGACCACTTACCATCAGGTGACCCACTTGCTCATTTGCCTTCCTTTTCAAATAAAAAAAAAAAAAAAAAAAAAGGTTCATTGGGATCGCTACCACCTACTAAGCTTACCAATTCTGCCGCCAAGCAGCAGTCCTTGCGGTGCTGTATTCTCGTTTACAGAATACGGTTACGGTATTAAAAATACGAGGAATATTAACCTTAATTTAGTGTTATTATTAAATACCGGGCGAAGCCGGGGCGGGCCGCTAGTTTTTAATAAAATTCATCTTAAATATCTCAAGATAGTGATGAAGGAAGTTTTGTTAGTGCTTATTGTCGGAGGCCGGATCTAACTAGACGCTAGTGTTATTCGCCTTCCTTCGCTTGGCTCGGTCAAATTCGAAATTCCACACACCCTACTTTATTTGGTAGCCTACGTAATTAAACTAGGTATTCTCTTCCTTTGCTTCAAGGATTTTAATTAATGTTTATTTTTTTATTAAAACAGTAAAACAATGCTATCCCGCGCTACATTTTGTGAATATTTAGAGACAAGTGTGTTTATAAAAAGGAATCTCATAGCGTTTTTCTTGGCAGACATTTTTGTTAAAAGTTGAAGCATAAAATGGAATGCTCGTTTATTTCGGAAAATATTTTACATGAGCAATGTAAAAAAGATTAGGTTGGGATAAGATTCTTTTATGTTTTTACTGAGAAGTCAACGGCTTAAATGTAAATTTTGTGATTTCCTTGCTTGTACCAGTTGCTTCTCTTCCCGCGCAGCTGGTAAAATCCCATCGAGGAAACGGGCAAAAATCTTAGGAATCATGTTATAGGCGATGCGGCTAGCAACTCATTATTTTGAGTCCTCTTTCCACCCCACGCCTACAATCATGCTAAGCGTGGCCTGTAGCTCTTGTTACCTTAGGCTCTGTTTACCCCGTAAGGGATAAAGACGTGACTTATGTATGTATTGGTCAAACTTACCTGAGCACTACTAAATATCCAGAAACAGTTTTAAGAGACCTCTGTATAAGACTCCTCCCCGCTCTGGTTCGTGGCTGGTTCAAAGGGTTGCCATTGCAGTACAAAGAGGCAACGCGGCCAGCATAATGGGAACCTTTGAACCAGGCACGAAACAGGGGACATTTTTTAGGTTAATTTTTAATATTTTTTAACTTAATTTACTTTGAATCAACTTTCGTAGTTTTCTTCTTCTTCTTATGGTGCCTCTCCAACTAGTGAAGGTTGGCAGTCAGCTCCGCATACTTTACACGGTCCCTGGCCAGGTTGAAAAGCTCCGCTGCACTTGTGATTCCAGTCCATTCCCGGATATTTCGCAGCCAAGATTTCTTCCTGCGCCCAACAGCTCTTTTTCCAGCCACTTTGCCCATGATTATAAGCTGTAAAAGCTCGTAGTTTCATAGTTTTAGTGATTCTTATTATTATTTAGTTTTTAATGGTTTGTATATTAATAAATTGAACAATTCATCATTGAATACCTCCTCTGTTAGAGGTTGCAAACCTTCCTAGTTTAGTAAACACTATCCCTCTTATTTATAAACGCTCTATAGGCTTCTGCTAACTTCTTCTTCTGAATAGTCATGTGAAAAAGAAAGATCCCGTAGAAGATGCGCGCCAGGAACTTCCACAGCCATAGCGAAAGGAACCAGTTGAGCGGACCACTGTGACAACTTAATCTTCTCTCCTCTGAAGACATGCAAGATAAAAGTCGAAAGATGCTTGACATATTTCGGACTATTTCGTAGTCCTTCCTCCTGGAACGCTCGCCCCGGCGGCAGCGAAACGAACACTCTGCGCGCCAGCACTCTGTTCGCACGGCTGCTCGATGCAACTGACAGCGGCGCACAACTATCCTCGTTTTCATCGTTATTTTTATTACTGTCAAACGACTGTCTCGACTTTTATACGTGAGCTATCCTTTTATGTGTAAATTAGAATTAATCATAGGCCTTAAGGTTTTGTTACCTTAGGCTCTGTCTACTCCGTGAGGGATGAAGACGTGATGTATGTATGTATTTTGTTTTCCAGCAACTGTAACGTAGGTTGCCAATATCCTAGGCACTATTCCGCCGCAGCTTTAAGTATGAAATATCGTTTAAAATTCCTCATCACGGGGAAGTTTGGAGATGTAATCTACCGCGCCGCGCAATTTGGCTCATAGACTAGGATATAGCTGCAGGAAAGACTACGTTATGAGGTCACAGAGGTGCACTTTTTAACATAGAACAATTGACACTACTATAAAATTTAGAATAATCTTTTATCATCGGTTAAGACAAGATTGTAGTAATTTGTGACATGAAAAATCTTTTGTATACAAAATGCTGTCTTAGTTGTACTTATTTTTGCTTTAGCTTTTGCTGAAACAGATCAGGGCTCCGATTTTTGAAAGCACATGTGTGAAAATACCACTTGAAAGTGGTGAAAAATTGCGCTAAATTTGAAATACGAGTAGCATAGAAGACAATCACATCTCTCATTAATCTTGCGAACTAGTTGAAACTTTGATTAGAGCTGTTAGCTTTGGAGATATAAGCTGATTTATGCCACTATCGAGTTTATTTTAGGGTAAAATCATGAGCCGTTTCCACCATATTCCATGTGTTACGTCATCATCATCTCCAGGCGTATATACCTCCCACTGCTGGGTACAGGCCTCATCTCAGAATGCGAGGGCTGGGGCTATAACTTCCATGCGGGCCCAATGCGGATTGGGAACTTCACACACACCATTGAATTGCTTCCCAGATGTGAGCAGGTTTCAAAAATGTATTACATTTTCTAACGTTAAGTTGCTATTGCAACGTATAGTATTCTACAGTTGCACCCTAACCTATCACGGTTAATAATGTTTCAAAATTTAATGCGAATTTAAGCTGGCATTAAATCTTGTTCCCAGGTGAAGTAAAAATAACTAGAAATAACTAACTTTCACACGCTACTTTGGCTGCATAAAATTAGGTTTTAAGCTCCCCAAGGTATTGCGAAATAAAAGTTACACTTATAAATTAATCCATACTGGTATCTATACCGGTATTATACCGGTAAAGTTTGTCAGTTTGTGACGTTGTAATTTTTTAAATTATTTTACCAATAGAAGTAAGATAAGGGATAAAGACGTGATTTGTGTATGTATTTGTATGTATGTATGAAATAACGGGTCTAATGGGATCCAATCTGTAAAGATCCATCGTACAATAGGAATACGCGGAAAAACTAATTAAAAGTAGGAAAAAATGGGGTAAAATAAGGTCACCTCATAATTTTACTACCTTCAAAAGAAACGGAAGTTATAAAAAGATAGAAAAAAAACTCCGAGGTTAATTTGTTCCATTTCCTTGCCGCTGTCATCTTGGGTTTATTTCAGTGGTATTACAGACTATAAATATTACTTCGTTGACCGAATAGCCTAGTGCTTTGAGAACCTGAGTTACGGTCCCGGGTTCGATCCCGAATTAGAGTATATATTTTGTATGAAAAATAATGTTTATCCTTTGCCTAGGATCTATAGAATAAGCTCTGTTTAGTTTAGTACTAGGTCAATTGGTGTCCTTTTCTATGTAGTTCTTCCATCCTGCTCTGGGAGCGAAGAAAAAATATAGTATAAGCCTATCGAGGGAATGGGCTAAAACCATAAGTGTGCAGCTAGCAACCCATCACTATTTCGATTCCAATTTCCACCTAATACGCTCACAATCTTGCTAAACGTGGCTTCTAGGTCTTGTAACCTTAGGCTTTATACCCCGTAAGGGATAAAGACGTGATTTATGCAATTGGTGTCAATTAGAATCTACCTACCCAAGAAACAAAATATTTTACATACATATATCACGTCTTTATCCCTTACGGGGTAGACATAGCCTAACAAAACCTTAAGGCCACGTTTAGCATGATTAAGGGCGTATAGGAAAGGGAAATCAAAATAATGATGGGTTGCCAGCCGCATCGCCTATAACATGCTTCCTAAGACTTTCGCCTATTCCCTCGATGGGCGCCCTGCGCGGGAAGAGAAGCAACTGGTAAATTCTATGTTTTTTCTTTACTCCCAGACCACCATGGAAGAAATATGCAACCTCCTTGGCATTACAATTACGAAGCGAAGTCAAGAGTTTTGCTGTCAACAACAACCAACGTCCTATATTAAGACATCTGACTATTGTTAGCGTTATTATTGTAAATGTATAAATAGATTCCTTACATTCATTTTTATTGAAAGGGCAACATTTTTCGTACCAACATTCGGTACACTAACTGGCAACACTAACTGTCACCTCATTGGCTGCCCACGATTAGCTGAGAAATCTCTAATAAGGAGGGGGGGTTCGGATCCGTCCGGGGGGGAAGAGCGGTGCTTGATCCGGTGCACCCTGGGCAACGGCTAATGATTTTTTGGCAGTATCTGAGGGATATCATTGACCGTTGGCTAAGAGCCCGACAGGGGGGTAGGGGGGTCTTTGACCGTGTTACCGTACAACGTTGCCGACATTTTGTCACAAGATTTTATAATTAATTTTTTTACCAATATTGGCGAAGTTGTCGTCGCTATAACGACTATTGTAACGCCTCAATCAAAAGAAGAAGAAGAAGAAGAAGAATCTCTAATCATGGAAAGCAGAGCTAGCCATAAAATGGCGGGAATATCCAGTGTAGACAGAGAAGGGGACACACCTGGGGACACTCGGTTACCAGACGTCTAGAAGACAAGTGCCTGAATAAAAGTAATCTCGAGTTGGTGAGAGTTAGTCCTGAGAATTGTTAGGTTAGATGTAAAAGTTTAAATAAAGTGCTGTGGTGTTAACGCGTACACATTCATCCTACTAATATTATAAATGTGAAAGTTTGTGAGTATGTTTGGATGTTTGTTACTCTTTCACACGCTGGAACGGCGTGCAAATGAAATTTGGAACATAGATAGATTATAGTCTGGAATAACACATATGCTACTTTTCATCCCGGGAAATTGCGTAATTCCTGCGGGATTGCGATAAAAGAATTCTATGCAGACGAAGTTGCGGGCAACCGCTAGTGTATAATGCATTGCAAACGAATCAAGTCATGATGGTTTCCAGAGTAAAGAGATCACTTCACAGACGAAGTTCTTTTAGAAAATTACACTCCTGTCGTTACTTTATTGTTTACAGCGAGTTCTCTGTTGGTTATAAAGATTTCAATGGTCGCTTTCTATAGTGGTCTGCATAAAAAACTTTCAAAGTTCAGGCGAGCTTTCAGTGAACTTGTAGCGCTTTAAGCTCTGCTGCCAAGGCTAATTAAACAAAGACAAAACGTAATGAACTTCCAACGTTCTTTTAAGGTTTTATTACTTCATTGTATTTCTAAACGACACTGAAAATTAGAACAGAAAAATCCGAAAAGTAAAGCTGTGGCCGGGAATTGAACCCTGATCCTTGTCATTCCAGTCATCGCCCATAACATGATTCCTATGACTTTCGCCCATTCCCTCGATGGGCTTATACCATCTGCACGGGAAGAGAAGCAACTGGTCAATACCAATTTTATTACTTGAGAATACAAAAATGCTTTTAAATCCAGAGATTCAACAAAGATTTTGTTACCTTAAGCTCTGTCTACCCCGTAAGGGATAAAGACGTGATATTATGTATGTATGTATTCAACAAAGAGTATCTGCTTACGTAAACTTCTTTCCTCTCATAAGTAAGTACTCCCGTTAATGTCGTCACGATCAATCCTCCACGCATCGAAATTAATACCAGCGAGCCGCAAGTTTCGGCTTAATAACATCATGTAACTTACATAATCTCTGCGTCCACTAATGCCTTCTTATTCGGCGTCCCTTTGATGTCTCGTGCGTGGGATTAGGAGCGATTGCTGCGACATTAATGAAAGATTTAATGGTGTTGCATGCGGAATTATTCAGTTTTTGGGGAAATTATGATGATGAAGCTAATGTGGCCGCAGCGGACGCATGGACAGGCCTCCCACTAGGTCAGTGGTTCTTAACCGGTGGTCCGCGGACCACTGGTGGTCCCTGGAAGCATCCTAAGTGGTCCGCGGGGCCAATCTAATAAATAATTAGATAAGTGACAACCAGACACAACGCGTGAATGTGCAATTCCATCCATTGGGGCCGATCGAAGCCATACGTTAGATTTTTTGTAGTTAGGTACTTAGGTGGTCCTTGGCAAGACAAAATTTTTGTCTAATGGTCCCTCATGTCTGAAAGGTTAAGAACCACTGCACTAGGTGGACCGACATCGTGAATTGTGGGAAACCGGTGGATGCAGGCGAGCTGTAGTTAATTATTAGACTACAAGCCCATGGACAAAAAAAACATGTGAAATCGTGAAACACGCTTAGAAGGCTGTTACTACCCACCTGCTATGGGTGGTGTAGGGGTATAGCACGCGTCACAGAATGACGAGGATCCGGGTTCGATTCCCGGCCATAGCTTTACTTTTCGGATTTTTCTATGTGTTCTAATTTTCACATACATTTAGAAATTAAATTTATAACGGTAAAACCGTAAAAGTAAACATAAAAATCAAGAAATAAAAATTTCTTGATTCATTTGATAGTACCTATCATTTGAAAAACAGTGCCTTCTCTCGTCCCTGGTGAGCAGTAGATGTTCCACGGGAGTTTGTAATTGTGTCGTACAGACACATCATTCAAACAGATGACGCTTAGCGACAAAAAATTCGCATAGTAACAAAGGTCACGTGACGGTTGGTAACAGGTAGAAAAATTCGGAGACTACCCACCTGCTATGGGTGGTGTAGGGGTATAGCACGCGTCACGGAATGAAGAGGATCCGGGTTCGATTCCCGGCCATAGCTTTACTTTTCGGATTTTTCTGTGTTCTAATTTTCACAGACATTTAGAATTTTTTTTTTTGTTACTATATCATAAAATAACTCTTAGCGCTATGCCGTCTTTTCTGAGCGGTACAGATTTTTTCCCATACATTGAAAAAAAAACCGGCACCACCACTTTAAAGCGGCACTAGGTCTTTCGACATTTATTTTTAATCATCTATAAGCTATAAAAACGCCGTAAATTAATAATTAGTCGTAATTCCTCACTTGTACCTGAGAAGTTCCATAAATGTACCGCTCAGAAATGACGGCATAGCGCTCAGAGTTATTTTATGATATAGCAACAGCCTTCTAAGCGTGTTTCACGCTGGCTCATTTCACATGTTTTTTTTGTCCATGGGCTTGTAGTCTATATGGTGTGCTAAGGGGAGGCCCTTGTTCATCAGTGGCCGTCTTCAGGCTGATGATGATGATGATGACGTATTGTAGCAATGTAACAAGTCTAAAGTCGGTTCGGTCCAACTTTGAGTCGTAAATTCATAACCAGAGATCGGACAAATTTGCGTCATTGCTCGCAATAATGTGGACATGACTCCAAAATTAATCAAATATGTCAAAATACATGTATTAATAATAAGTATAATAATAAGTATAATAAGTATATCCACGGAGGTTTTATACCTATAGAACTAGAAAACTTTTTTGTCAGAAATAATAATCATATCTAGCAGGATCGTGATTTCTTTATTGTATAAAAAGATTTACGAGAACGACAACTGCCACTTTAATTAACATTTAGCTAATAATTTTATGCATGTGTAAATTTTTATCTCCGGGAGTTCAAATTTTATTTCGAGAAATTTATTAAATGATTAATTATTTGATTAATTTTTGAGTCATGTCCACATTATTGCGAGCAATGACGCAAATTTGTCCGATCTTTGTTCATAACGCACGAGTTCCTTCTTGGTCTATTCAAGTGTTACTGGTATTTACTTTACATTAATAATTATCATATAACAATTACCTCAACGCTCACGCCCTCTTGCGGGGTCTGTTATAAACACAGGGGTTTTGTTATCTTTATTATTATTGCTGGCCTTCTCTTACTTATGAAGCACTGAAGTGTAATCCAGCGTAACTTCCGTTTAGGGCCTATCTTTATCAACAAATAATCAAGATAATAAATAAAGAAATAAAAAATCTTGATTCATTTGATAGTATCTATCATTTGAAAAACAGCGCGCCTTCTCTCGTCCCTGGTGAGCAGTAGATGTTCTACGGGAGTGCGTAATTGTGTCGTACAGACACATCATTCAAACAGATAACGCTTAGCGACAAAAAACACATAGTAACAAGGTCTTGTGACAGCTAGTAACAGGTGGGAAAGGCTACCCACCTGCTGTGGGTGGTGTAGGGTGCTCACGGAATGACGAGGATCCGAGTTCGATTCCCGGACATAGCTTTACTTTTCGGATTTTCTATGTGTTCTAATTTTCAGTGACATTTAAAAATTTCCTAAAAAAATAAAATATCTGATAAATAACTTAATAAAAATAAAACTTAAGCTAAAAAGTTAAAATTAAATTGGACCCTTAGGTAGGGTCCCCGTCACGCAGGCAGCATTTCCGCGTTGTATCGCAATCCCGAGTTATAAAGAGGTGATATTTATCGATAGTTTAATATAATTTTTAATGTAATATTTCCCTTTTGACAGATAGGTATTAATTGTATGTGTATTTAATTAATGTGTGAGTGTTTTGGTTATGCACTGTAAAACTTGCATGTGTTTTTATAAATAAATAAATAAATAAATCTGCAGTATTTTACGAACTGTGCGATTTTCCGGGGTAAAAATCATTTTGTCTTTCCCAGGGTCCCATTACAAAAGTGTACCGAACAAAACTCACATTGCCATTTATAATATTACTCAGGATTTAAAATGTGTCTACCCCGTAAGGCATAAAGACGTGATTTATGTATGTAGGATTTAAAAATAATATATTTTCGAAAATTTGATTGAGCTTCACATATTATAATTTTAGTAAAACATGCCCCAAAGCAAATATAATCTCATAAAACAGAACCACATTAAATTATTCTCGAAACAAATACTTTTAAAATCTCCTTTTGCCATAAAACTTATTACATTTTCGTAAAATCTAATTCTCAGTCTGAAAGGAAAGTAAACTGAAAAGACACAGTTGAAGCCGAATGTAATTTAGAAGATTTAATTAGTCTGTAGTAAATTAAAATGGTATTAAAATGCTTTTGTATTATTATGAAACACTAGTTATTGTCCGCGACTTTGCCTGTGTAGCATCTGTAATTTTCTTTTAATGTTTTCGTGTCAAAAGTAAAATGGCTGACGCATTGGTTTGAGCAAGGCTTTATCTGCTATTTCAATGGCTAATCCCTTCGATAATTGAATTAACGTTTCAAAATGTCAACGTCAGTGCCATTATTGCAGATTAATGCTGGTTTTAGCACGATATCAACGATTAAACGAGCTCGTTGCATAATTTTAGATATTAGGAATAATAAAAAGCATATTATATTTTTAGTTAAAAAAAAACAAGGCAAGACTTGCATAAAAAATCTTAGGTAAAACACCCTGTACACAAATATATCGTTTGAAGTCAATCGAATTATTAGAATTAGAAAACTTAGATATCTAGTTTGGGCTCTCTATAGGTATGTGTATGTAGAAAATTTGCTAATACTACTTTAGGTCACAAGTGAGGCAAATAATATTTTGCTTAAAAGTGAAAACTATAAAAAAATATTAATATTGCATTATCTTTCCAAATTAAAATAGCCCTCGACCACTGCATTAAAGCAAGCAAACAATAAATTTAACAAACGAAGCGAGCTTTACAAAAGTTTAATGAAAATTTAATATTCAATATCAAGTTCCGATTAAATCGAAATCACTAATAAAATCCTCACAACCCCAACAATAATCGTGTGAAAAAGTCCAAAAATAACATTAAAAGAATCAATAATACCAAGTCATACAATACCGCTACGAGCTCAGTCGTCTGGGCACCGTAGACCCGAGCGGACGCGCGCCGCGCTACGCCGTAGCACCGTAGCACTCGTATCCGATACGCGATCAAATTATGTGATACGCGTTAAAAAAAAAACGTTTGTTTTAAAAAACAGTGTCGAAATGGAGTGCAAGACTCTATGTGTCCTTATTGTGTGTTTCCTAGGAGTCGTCGTCGGGAATCCGGCTAAAATGGGTCAGTATGGATAATATACAGTTCACTTTGTCATGCTTTATGCTTAGACAAAGGTTTCGGAATTCAGTGTTAGTTGACTTGTGTACAGGCACGGGTAGTTATTGTATTTAAGATGTTGAAGTTGATCATAGAATAATTATGGAATAATTTCATACCTATTTTTTTATAATACTAGCTTTTGCCTGCGACTACGTCTGCGTAAAAATAGACTTAAAACTGTGGTATAATTATTAACTTATTAAAGTCGCGACTTAGGCAGCGACCTTTGACATGTTTATCGCTATCCCGCGAGAACTATGCAATTTTCCGGGATAAAAAGTAGCCTAGGTATTAATCTAGGGCCGCAGCTATCTCCGTTCCAAATTTTATCCAAATCCGTTCAGACGTTTCAGCGTGAAAGGAACAAACATACACACTCACGTCGTAACATCCATCCATTCTCACAAACTTTCGCATTTATAATATTAGTAGGATAACTTCAGAGTTGCAAAAGAATTTCTTGTTCAACTATACGTAATGTGTTGTATTACAAATAAACCGTGTAGTTCATGACAACCAGTTTCCTTTACGCAGATTATAAATAGAAATGAAAATAGGTATTCATCGAAATATTTTTTAGGACTTGCCTATTTGGTGTCCTTCTGCTAAGCAAAGGACTCCCCTTCTGTCCGTCCGTGTGCTTGTTACGTGGCTTAGTTTCGTTTAACAATCCAATACAATACAAATATTCTTTATTGAACACCACAAATCAGTACAAAACAATACAGAATCAAAGAACAAAGTAGACAATATGCGCTCTTATCGCTTAATAGCGATCTCTACCAGACAATCAACAAAACAGAGAAATAAGTTTAACTGTATTTTTTAAGTTTTTTTTTAATAAATTTAAAAATATTTTTCTCACTTACACACTGAATCATTGACCAAGTAAAAGCTAAGTAAAATATTGCTATAATACATACGGTTTCTTAATTTAAAAGATATTTTGTAATCGTCATTAGTTTAAAAAAAGGCAAGTGCGAGCCTGACTCAAACCTAAACCTTGTAACACTAGCTGCTGCCCGCGACTTCGTCTGCAAAAATTTAGTTTATCGCTATCCCCCGCAAACTATGCAATTTTCCGGGATACAAAATAGCCTATTGTGTTAATCTAAGGTATCAGCTATATTCGTTCCAAATTGTATCCAAATCCATTCAGTAGTTTTTACGTGAAAGAGTAACAAACATCCATCCATACTTACAAACTTTCGCGTTTATAATATTAGTAGGAATAAATTAATAACCTGAAGGATTTAAAACTTGAAATATTTCAACAGTTAATTTCTGAGGTACCAAGGAGTTAAAATGTTTTACAAACATTATGTTTAATTTTGTTTTGTACCTTTTTTATTTTTATTTACTTCCATATGACGACCGGATAGCCTAGTGGTTACTGACCCTGACTATGAAGCTAGAGGTCCCAGGTTCGAATTCCAGTAGGGGCAGACAGTTGTATGATGAATACGAATGTTTGTGCCCGAGTCATGGATGTTATATGTATTTAAGTATGTATTTATCTACATTATATAAGTACGTTTATCCGTTGTCTGGTACCCATAGTACAAGCTTTGCTTAGTTTGGGCCTGGGTCAATTGGTGTAATTTGTCCCAAGATATTTATTTATTTATATATTTATTATTGGTCTGGGAGAGAAAGAAAAACATAGAATGTACCAGTTGCCTCTCGTCCCGCGCAGATGGTAAAACCCATCGAGGGAATGGGCGAGTCTTAGGAGTCATGTTATAGGCGATGCGGCTAGCAACCCATCACTATTTTGATTCCTCTTTCCACCTATACACCTACAATCATGCTAAATGTAGCCTGTCTACCCCGTAAGGGATATGGACGTGATTTGTATGTATGTATGTTATTTTTATACATTAGAAACCTCCGTACATCCATACATACTAGGTATCCACGAACTTTAACGTTTATAATATTAGTAGGATAGTGTCCCATTGCTGAGCAAAACCCTCTCCTTTAAACTCCCACTATTGTGGGCTAGACCCTGCCATGCCAATCCAAATTAATTGGGTCCAGTCATCCCGCCATTTCATTTCGTGTGTCTCTGCGCCTTTGTCTGTCCTAAATTAAAAAAACATCTTTTATTTAAGTTTTTTTGCTACTAGTTTTTTTCCGATTAAATTTTACGCTTTACCTGTCATTTTTGACACTTCTAGTATGGATCTGACAGCGAGCGATCCAACTTTGGTTCGGATTGGAATCGCAGACTTCATGATAAGGCTTTATGGACCGATTCAAAAAAATACCGAACAAGGGCTGATTAAAAACAAATAGTGTCTTCAACCTCGACGTTGGCAGAATCATCGACAGTATCGATGGAGCTAGATTTATAAAAATTGTATTGAATTGACTTGAAAAATTCTTTCACCGTTAGAAAGAGCGATTTCGAGTTATTCCCTTTTTCATTGGCACTGATTTTATATCCAAGGAAAGTGATCCCGTGGGCCGTAGAAGTCGGGAGGGACAGCTAGTCAAGAAATAAAGTTTGAGCATCGTTTTTGCTGCAAACTGTACCAATATACGATAAATATACGTGACGGGAACACAAATGCACCGAACACAAAGCGTCTTTGTGTGTCAATTGAACAGTTATTGTGTCCACGCCTTTCAAAGTCTATTGCTGGGATATTAATAATCTTTTCACACGTCTCATTCAGAAAAGTAAGCGTTGCCTGTCGAGAGGGATCAAAATGCAACTTTTCTGTAACAACCTTTTAATATACTTAGATTTTTTTTCAATGTTCTGTGTGAAAAGTTGTATGAGCCACTCGGGAGCAAAATTATTTTCGTCTTGGGCGTTAACACTTGAATAACTACTAACTAATCTAACGCACATTATGTGCGAATGTGATGAAAGAGTGAAAAAAATAAGTATTGATAGGAATTTCTCAAAAATATGTCCCACGACCTTATTACGCCGGTGTAAGAGCGTATGGTACCTACTTATTTTTGAATATTTGTCTAAATGCATATTATTACACTTGACTGTACATGTCCCCGAGCCTTAAATTATATATGTCTATAGTAGAGATGTATAAAGTCTCTACTAGTCAAAGTAAAGCAAAGAATGAGAAAAAAACAATAAAAATAATTTAAGTTCAGTGGAGGTGTAAAACCCCTCCGCCGTCAAATAACAAACTTTCGCATTTATATGATATGTGTCTTAAAGAAACTTCAGTACCTACATCCCTAATTCCAAGTAACTAAGACGAATGGGAGTGAGTTTAGCTCCGGTTTTTCCTCCAAAAACGACATGATATGATGGATGATCGAAAAGTCTAGAACTTTAGGAAAGCCTCGGAGCTGTTGGCAAGCACATTGATAATTTTGGCTCGATTTCAGTCGCCGTAATCAAAAAAACCATCGAGATTAACGGAAGTTCCATCCGATTTACTTACGTTGTTCCGCTGAATGGGTAAATGTTTGGGATTGGGCGAGTTGCTATCTTTATCTAAATTAACTTTCTCTGTGAGAAGTTTCACGGTTGAATGATTGGGACACAATGCCTTGTTTTTACATGCATTATGTAGTTCAAGTCATAGTTTTTTTTTTTTTATATGAATAGGAAGGAAAACGAGCAATTGGGTCACCTGATGGTAAGTGATCACCACTGCCCATAGACACCCGCACCCCGAAGGGATTGCAGATGCGTTGCCAACCTAGAGGATTAAGATGAAATGCCTCGTGCCCGTAATTTCCCCGGCTTTCACTCTCCACACCGGAACACAGCAGTGCAAGCACTGCTACTTAGCGGCTGGATTAGCGAGTAAGATGGTGGTAGCGATCCGGACGGACCTTGACAAGGCCCTACCACCCGAATTGCAATAATCTTGTCATTGTTACTTAGATTACCATCTTTTTTCTGTGAGTTAGTGTTAAATATTTTATCGAAATCTTTACACTCTGTGTACACCGTGAGGGATAAAAGGAAGAAAGAGTGGTAATGTTATAAAATCAATGCAATAACAACACACAAATAATAATTAAAATTTGAAACCCAACGCAATGGTTTAAGAAACAACCCTTAAAAAGCAAAAAAAATGTTGCCAAATACGCTTTACAATATTTTAGAAAACAGGTGGTATTCTTCAAACTACAGGACCGATTGTTACCAAAGATGGCAAAGAAAACCGACTTTCAAATAATGCCACTGACAGACACACATTGACGCCGAACAACACCCCTCTTTTTGCGTCGGAGGTTAAAAAATGGTCGGAAAGATCGTCGGACACTTAGGTATACTTTGTGTAAATAAATTGTGTACATAGTGTTTTTTTTATGTTAGAGAGTTCAGACAAATGAACTAGTGGGCCACCTGATGTTAAATGATCATCACTGTCCATAGACACCCGCAGCGCTTTACGCGATGCCAGTGCGTTGTCAGCAGCCCTACACGGTGATTTTTAATTTTTCACAAAACGTTTCCTATAACCTCACTATGACAGCGTTCCATGTAAGCTCAACAATTAAAGTACTTGTATCTTAATGTTTGTCAATTCTATTCTTAATTTTATGTTTGTACCATTAAAGTGTTTACATACATACCGTTCCACGGAGTAAGGAATTAACAGGAGGTGCATTAAGTCAGCAGTGTCTCGGGAGATAAATCGTTTGTGTTCCAAGTTCGCCGGCTGCATAGCTGAAACACGATACTGAAGCACCAACACAAAAGCGCAGAGCTTGAAAGCTAACTTACTGTATTGTGCAACTTGTACCGGATTAAAATATTTGAAAACAGTGTATGTGACGAATAATGAATTTGTAAACCTGCTTGAAACGTGTCACATTTTTAACGTGATGTTAGTTGAAGTGATAGTTAAGTTTGTGTGACATACAGGGTCCCATAAAATTGGTAATTTGTAGTCAAACTAATTTTTAAGTAATTTTATTTCCGCCTGCTTCCTTGGTGGACATTTTTTATTCAGTTTCTTTGAGTTTTGTTGTAATATAGATAAAATAACCAATGTTCAATAGTTTTCAGAATAAAGAAAGAGATTTGAGTAAATTATATAGTTTTATAAACATTTTTAAAGAAGCGTCTTTGACTTATTTTGAAAAAAAAATGTAAAAAAACTCATGACTCAAAAATTTTACTTTTGCATAAGGCATATGGCGGTTAAACTTGTCACAAAAAATCCAATAACCCTGTCTGCCCCGACCGGGGATCGAACCCGGTACCTGACGCTTCATAGTCAAGTTCTAACCACTAGGCTATCCGGTAATACAGAAACTGTCCTAATGGATGCCATAACTCACCAACTGTAACCACCTTGGTATTCGTAGATAATTTCCAGCTGCGCCAACTGCATAGTAACGAGATATCTTCCAAACCAAACACATTAGTGGAGTCTGTACACTTGATAGTGGAAGAGTAAATAGCGGAGATACCGCGCAGTCGTTAGAGTATCGCGGACTGGAGAAATTGAAATGGTGACTGAAATTAATTAGTTCAAAACGTTATTGGAGTACTTAAGAGGCTGAAAACGCACACACACATAAATCACGGCCACGCTTAGCATTATTGTGGGCGTATAGGTGGAAAGGGGAATCAAAATAGTATGGCTTACTTGCCACATCGCCTATAAGAATAAGAATAAGAATAAGAATAATTTATTTGTTGAAAGCAGGTGTACATAAATGATCTTAAGCTAGACAGAATCTCCACTTTCTACCTAAAATAGGCGTACAAAATTAAATTGTCTGGAAAAAAAAAATAAAAAAATGTCATGCATAATAATAAAATAACAATAGTATATGTCAGTAGGCAAGTGCGTATAAGTAAAATATTATTGAACATTATGAACATTAAAAAATAGTAAAAAATAAAACAAATTAAAATTAAAATAGCAAAATTTATGTCCAAGTGCAAATTTAAATAATATTATTAAAATAAGAAATTACATGTCACAAATAATTATTGATTCTAGCTTTGTTTAATAAAATGTTCCGAGCAGCTATAATAAAGTTTGTTCAAGCACCAATCGAACAATTTTTTTTTAAAAAGTGGTAAGTCTAGCTCTTTTAATGTCTTTGGTAGATAGTTATAGACCTTGATGCACATGCTTATACAATTTTTATTTACTAGAGAGGACGTTGTGCCAGGGTGCAATAGTTCTGGTCCAAGTCAGTCGTGATTCCTATGCCCATTCCCTCTATGGGCTTTTAACATGTGAAAACACCGAATTCGTTAAAATTTTGCTTATGCAGTTTCGTATGAAAAAGTAATTTTAATACAACATTTTTTTAGTCATCATCATCATCATCACGGCCCACTGCTAGGCACAGGCCTTCTCTCAGAATGAGAGGGCTTGGGCTATAGTTCTTACGCGGGCCCAGTGCTGATTGGGAACTTCACACAGTTCGCAGCTGTGTGCAGGTTTACTCACGTCGTTTCACTTCACCGAAAAGCTCATGGTAAATTGCTAATGTAATTTCGCACTAAATTCCGAAAAACTCAGAAGTGCGAGCCCGGTTTTCGATACAATACATGTTTGATAGAAAATTATTGCAAAGATTGATCTGAAAAATATTATTAAACGGTCCTGTCTTTATTTTCTGATCGGGTATTATTTTAATAAACACACTGCAGTTTCTATTCAGAATCACACAAAAATAAGAACAGTTTACAGACGACCAATCGAAAGAAAAATAGCAAAACTAAACAATGTATTCTGATGCTTTGCTATTTCAACGTTTATCTCAGAATAGGGAACAAGAAATAAAGAATTTAGTGGGTGGTGGGACCCCGTGCATGTTCCTACGCTACCACAGTTTTATTTGCTAATCCTACTTTTAAGCAGCAGTGATTGCGCTACTGTGTTTCGACGCGAAGTACTCACTTAAGTTCTAGGCTGGCAACGCATCTGCAATCCTCTACTGTTTCTGTGTCCATGTGTTTTAAAGCTCACTTACCACCAGGTGACCCGCTTGCTAGTTTGCCTTCCTCGTTTAAAAAAACTTGCTGACTTAATTTTATTTTTAGAGAAACTAGTAACATCTTAGACCCACAAAGCGTAATATCGTTCATTTCACGAACAAAGGCGTAACTCACCGAACGGAAGCTTCAAAATTGTTAAATTAAATGTAGCACCTCCCCGCTTGCCTCCCCCGTGCCCCATTTATTATTATAGTTGATTTACTGCGAACAAGCTTAGAACAATAATTGCCGGCAGTTGTTAATTGTTGCTTGTGCAATATTGCATTGGCTTTGTCTTGAGAATGTGAAGGTGTACAGACATACATACTGCTCGAAATGAAACCACCACTTCAATTTGATAGACAAAATTTAAAAAAATTGGCCAAGTGCATAGTATATATCCAGTGTTAGGAGAGCCCTGCCTCCTAAGAAAAATGTAGACGGTGTGAGGTCATTTCATATTAATTACTTACATAGACAGACATAAGAATAAGAAAAACTTCATTTCACCACAGAAGTTACAAAGTGCATAACAAGGACACACTGTTACATAGAGATAGGTAGATGACATTTTATGCGGTAAGTGAAGCAGCGGCCTTCGCACTAGACTCTGGGTCTGATCGCAAATGCCAAGTGAAGTACTCAAGACAGAAGAATAATTATAAAGTGTGTGTGTGTGTGTGTGTGTGTGTGTGTGTGTGTGTGTGTGTGTGCGCGCGCGTGCGTGTGTGTGTGTGCGTGGCTACACTTTACCATTAGTAAGTGCCTGTTAGGAGATCCTCAGTATCTTGGTAGTTTATATTTGCTAGACATACTTCGATAGCATTTTTTAACTTAACAGCAGACAAGTCTTTTGGATTAGTAACATACATGAATATATTTTCTTTTTAGTAGTTGTTACTACTACTGTTACTATCACGGTTCATGAGATACAGCCTGGTGACAGCCAGACAGATGGACAGTGGGGTCTTAGCAATACGTTCCCGTTTTTAACTTTTGGGTACGGAATCAGTGTCTTCCATGAAAAAAGGTATAACCCGTGGTAAATCTAGACGATAACCGTCAAAAAGCTAACTAAATAAACACAAAGTTCGTCCGCTCCCGTTAACTGCTTTGTTTACTTGTTTCCCAGCAAATGACAGCACGCTAGCAGCCTGACATGAACTCATTACTCGCTATGCTAGTTTTCAACTTTTCACATTAACGGTAAAAAAATGGGGGAAATTTACTTTACATTAACTCTGCGCGGAATAAGGACGTATGTGTATAATTTCGATATTCAAAATTGTTCGATTCGAAATTTGCGTAAGCTGCTAAAGGCATGGGTTCTATAATATTGTATTGTCCCATAAAATTTTATACAATTTGAATAGTTTCTAGTTAGTTCTTCCATGCTGGTCTGGGAACAAAGAAAAACCTAGAATGTACGGTCAAGTGCAAAAATAAGTATCGATATGAACTTCTCAAAAATATGTCCCACGACCTTATTACGCCGGTGTAAGAGCGTATGGTACTTATTTTTGAAACTTTGACTACATACATATTATTACACTTGGCTGTATCAATTGCTTCGCCAGCTACCTACCCTACTTACATTACACTTACATTCTGATCATTGCTCCACTTCCTAAAGAATGCATGATTCATGTGTAATATCAAAAAACATTACTAACAATTATTATTACCAACCAAAAAGGGACAAAAAGCGACCCGCTTTGACGTGGTCAAGATTTTTTGTTTCTTTTAAACATCTCTTACTCTCTTACTCACTTTTAAGTGAAATCGGTTGAAAACCACGCTCTGCCTCGTGCATGTGTGCGCAGCTCAAATAGTTTACTTAGCGAATTATAGTCACGCTTGTGTGCGTGCTACTGCAAAGCGTAGTTTAAATCGACTTCATTTTGCCTTTCGCGGAACTACACAACGACAAAGAAGTCTAGTTATTTGACCTGACTTTATAGAGGAGCTTGAAAAATAACGAACCAAGGTAAACTTCCAGAACAAACCGAACTCTCACTGTGTACTTTTAATTCCAGGAATCTACGTAGATGTGTGTACAGAGACAATTTCGCGTTTACATTGCTGTAATTTTCTTTCTCCGCCGTAAAAGGGCTTAAGTGCACGCATTTTTGGTGCACATACGCCCTTTTACAGGGGAGGAATGTCGTGGAAACAGAGCGGCCATGCGATTAACTCTAATAGCGTCACGAAACGAACATTTGGACAAATTTATGGTGCCATAGGATAAGGTTACGTTTACAAATTTGGTAATTTGGACAAGAATATGAAGACGCATGGAGCGTAATTGATTTTTAATGGTACATACATACATACATAATATCACGTCTTTATCCCTTACGGTAGACAGAGCCTTTTTCTTTAACGAAGAGGAAATCTTTATGGATGCCGTAGGCACGGGGATGCCTAGGGTTATGTGGAACTCCCAGAAGGGGTATACCCGAACTAAAAACTCTCCGGCGTTGCCTCAATCCGGGGTGATGGGGACGCAGTGGGATGCCGCTAGAGTTTCACCACGGATGCCCCCCCCCGGTGGCCCCGGCTTCCGCCAGGACCGCGCCAAGAAGAGGGTCCGTACGCTGGGCCCGTCTTCCCTTAGACAATAATGACGGAGTAGACAGCCTAAGGTAACAAGGCCTTTAGGCCACGTTTAGCATGATTAAGGGCGTATAGCTGGAAAGGGAAATCAAAATAGTGATGGGTTGCTAGCCGCATCGCCTGTAACATGATATCTAAGACTTGCCCATCCCCTCCATGAACTTTTGCAGTATACGCGGGAAGAGAAGCAACTGGTAAATTCTGTTTTTTCTTTACTCCCAGACCAGCATGGAGGAATTTGAAATTGAATTTGAATTATTTTATTGAATCAGGCGTTACTTTGCGGAGGTCCATTTCAATGAACAAAAAATATTTACCTTGCTACTCCGCTACTCACGTGCAAGACCAAGCCTGTGTGAAATATATACTGTTTTTCATTCAACCACTCCTTCCACTACTGCCACTAAAACACATAAATCTCACAAACTTAAATATCCCTTACACCACACAAACACTGACGCGTTTCGATCCCTTTACGGAATCAGAATCAGAATGATTAATTTAATTAATGTTTTTAATTTGATTAATGATTATGAACGATCGGGTACGGATACCTACGGATGATGCATTTTTAATACTTACATAGTATTTACACCTTACAGTTTTTCCCAAAATAAAGATATTTTGGATTTTTCTACATCAGAACCAATCACACTATCTATTGATTACACACTTACATATTCCTACATGTTTGAGCCGTTTGGTGTAAGAACCATGGGCCCGTGGGGGCCAAGTGCGCAGGAGCTATATGGGTCATTGTCGACCAAATTAAATGAAGCATCGGGTGACCAAAGAGCTGGTTTTTTTAGCACAAGGGGTAAGCATTGCCATACAACGCGGCAATGCAGCCAGCCTTCTGGGCACCATGCCACCGGGCAGCGATTTTGGGCAGCTTTTTTATTTATAGCCTTATAACTATTTGTTTTATAATTAGTAGCAGTTTTAGTTTTAGTGTTTCTGAGTTTTTTTTAGTTGTGACTGTTTTTTATTATGATTTATTCTGAAAAGTTGAACTCAATAATGTAGACATTTTTTAAAGGCACACTTTTTGCAGTAACTGCGCGGGCTTCCATGCCGCCGTCCCGTATGTTCTGTTTACTTGGCCATGTTTGACATGAGACGGGAATGCTCTTATGTAAATTGCTATAATAACATTGCTAGAGCGGTTTTGCATAATTGAAAATACTACGTAATTATAGACGGTGTGTGTACATGTATATTGCTGAGAGATTGTTGCTTTGTTTAGTATCCGATGGATTACGGAACAGTTAGGCTTCCGATTTTCGTTACTTTTTAGGTTTCCGTACATACATAAATCACGTCTTTATCCCTTACGGGGTTGACAGAGCCTAAGCTTAGCTAAAGACCACGTTCAGCAAGATTGTGGGCGTATGGTAAGGGGAATCAAAACAGTGATGGGTTGCTAGCCACATTGCCTATTATAACATGATCCCTAAGATTTTCGCCTATTCCCTAGATGGGCTTTTACCATCTGCGCGGGAAGAAAAGCAACTGGTACATTCTATATTTTTTCTTCGCTCGTAAAAGGTCGCAGCTGCTTTGTCTCAACGTAAATAATTATATGAGAATATACCATCAACATCAGTTAAGTCGAATTCTACGCGGACGAAGTCGCGGGCAGAAGCTAGTGTTCCATAAAAACAAATGAAAACGGTCCCATCCCCCTACTATCCTTTACATTCAGAACAAATTGTCATAACTAATACGCTGTTTGTATTATTCTGGCGAAATGCCAGACAGCCAGTTGACCTGAAGCGACCTAGTTTAGAAATGGTGAATTCAAATGGTAGAAAATGTCGAAAGCAACACGTTTATGAGGCGAATGCGATTGTCGCCAACATTAGTTTTCTGCATTGAGCCCGTTAAACAAAGAGTTTAAAGTTTTATTTTTAACCGTCTAAGCCAGAGGTATGTATATGTTATTGCACATAAAAAATTAAAAAATACAGAAGTACACAGAAAATAGTACAAGAGGTTCCCTAACTCTTTTGTTCCATAGACCACTTTTAAAATTTTGCTGGATCCGGTGGACCCCCTGCAGCTACATTACTACCAATTTCTAAATCTCAAAAAAGTGAAGATTAGCTCTATCTATGGAAACTTGCGTTGTTGCTGAGTTTCAACGTTAAATTAACAGTGGACCCCCTTTTTGGTCACGCCCAACGTAGATCCCCGTCGAGTCTTCCGTGGACCGAGCCTATAGCATGATTCCTGTGATTTGCGCCCATTCCCTAAATGGGCTTTTACCATCTGCGCGGGAATAGAAGCAACTGGTACATTCATTTTTCTTTGCTCCCTGACCAGCGTGCTGATCGTTCTATTTACAAATTCCAAATCATTCCGTCCACTAGATGAAGTTGAAAGTAGAAGTTTACAATATTGACTAGCAATTTTTGACTTTTAACAAAAATCGGAAGATATGCAAAAACTTATCTAAAAGACTTACAATTAAAGCTCTTTATGTAGTTTCGCAAAGCCAGGCATTTTCAGTCGGCAAACTTTACACGTTCAGTTATTGGATCCCTAAATTAATATTTATTCGATTGAAATAAACTATTACAACGAAATTGACCTTGAAAATTTAAGTTACATTCATGTCTAGACAATTTGGAGTTTCTGAGAAAGTTATGTAGGTATCGTAATAACAGTACAGTTGAAGAGATTCTTTGAAAGTTATAGCTGAAGCTACCAGAGTCAGATTTGAAGAAATAAAGTTAATAAAATAACTGATTCTACAAAAATACATCCATGCTGGTCTGGGAGCAAAGAAAAAACATTGAATGTACCAGTTGCTTCTCTTCCCGCGCATATGGTAAAACCCATCGAGAGAATAGGAATAGGAAATCGTGTTATAGGCGATGCGGCTAGCAACTAGCGGCTATTTTGGTTATCCTTTCCACCTATACACCCTTAACCATGTTAAACGTGGCCTTAACCTACTTTAGGCTCTGTCTTCCCCGTAAGGGATATAGACGTGATATTGTATGTATGTGTGTATTAAAAAAACCTCATTCTATCTTACTATGAAGGACTTTCATAATGATTATGATGACGAAATTTCCGCTTATCGTCCACTCCCGTAGCGAATTGCTCGCAATATAATTCAGCGCCGGGCGCGACTCAGAATCGATAAGCCAAATTCTGTAACAGACTGAAGTAGGTCGACTTGTAATTCTGCGCGAGGCTAGGCTACACGAGCGTGTTACTGGACCGACAGTAGACAGCTACTGTCGCGGTGTATTCGAATGGCTGATGCGCAAAAGGCGGCGTGAGAAAGCTGTTTTTTACGCAATGTCTAAATTTCTCACCATCCAAACAAAAATCAGCGAGACGAAATTGTTGTTTAGTAGATAATCTTAAGTAGGTACTGTATACACTTGTTTCTTGCCACTTTTTGTTAAATTGCTACCAACACATATACAACATGCCAAAAAAACGTTCAAACGAACAGCCAGAAACCATACTGTCATTCTACACTACGACCGATACTGATTAAAAATGGCGTCTGGTCATTTGACTGAAAATATACATACACACACATACATATATCACGTCTTCCTTACGGGGTAGACAGAGCTTAAGGCAACAAAAACTTAAGGCCACGTTTAGCATGATTAATGGCGTAGGTGGAAAGGAAAACCAAAATAGTGGTGGATTGCTAGCCTCATCGCCTATGACATGACTCCTAAGACTTTCACCCTGAAAAAAAATTGGCAAATGTTCGACAACCAATTCTTTTGACAACCCGATAAAACCAGGCTCACATTAAGCCAGGGTAAGTTAGTTTTACAATTTTTGTTAGCAAAAAATAAGCGTTTGGCAAATGAATCAGTTGTCCAACGACACATTTGTCGAACGTCGGTCAAAAGTCTTCTTTTGATTGTGGCGTTACAAGTCGTTATAGCGACGACAACTTCGCCAATGTCGGTAAAAAAAAAAATTACAAAATCTTGTGTCAAAATGTCGGCAACGTTGTACGGTAACACGGTCAAAGACCCCCCTACCCCCCTGTCGGGCTCTTAGCCAATCAATGATATCCCTCAGATACTGCCAGGAAATCATTAGCCGTTGCCCAGGGTGCACCGGACCAAACACTGCTCTTCCCCCCGGACGGATCCGAAAACGAACCGATCATTAGCCGTTGCCCAGGGTGCACCGGACCAAACACTGCTCTTCCCCCCGGACGGATCCGAAAACGAACCGCAGCTCGTGACCACACGTGGAGGTAACCCGACTCGCACCCCGGTCAAAAGTCGGACAAATATGTTTCTACCCTCCCGCTCACTGGCGCGGTGTAATCTCACCGTTACAGCATGTTTGGCGGCGCGCCAACTAGAACCTGGCAAATTAGGACACTTCGTTAAGTAAATTGATAAGGTATATCGCCAGCGCAATTAGAATCAATTAGACACGGACCGAGACTTTGGGCGTTTTGCGCAAACTGTTCTGACATCTCGGACTGTAACCCTTTACTTGAGGTTAATAAGTTTAGACAAAATGGAGAAATGCTGTCAGTGGCGTAACTATAACGTCTGGGGCCCGTGGCAAATTCGTCAGATGGGACTTCCTCAATATAAAGAAGTGCATCAGCGTCCCTTCTGTGCTCTAAACCAAGCCAGTTGGGGGCGCCGTGGAACTAGGGGCCCCTGGCATTTTTCCACCCCTGCCACCATATAGTTACGGCTCTGGCTGTAAGTCGGTAGTCATAGTACATTACAGACCTAGGGCGGTGAACTCGTAGTTGTCCCAGATCGCAGGTGTTGGTGGCCCGAACCAAAGGTGAGGGCCATAAATGATGATGATGATACTTCCGACCGATTTCGGGGCGACCACTTCGACTCCTAGTTGGTATGACGCTCATGCGCCCGAAGATGGCTTTTATAGCCGATCTTAGCGGCTATAAATATGCGATCTGGGGCTTTACGAATTACCGCCCGTGGTTTGTATAACGTTTTACGTGTTGCCTTGGCCAGGAAGTGAGATGTTCTGCCCGCGAAGCGGGCGTAATATCCCTATTACGGCCTAGGGTGACGTAAAGTTTCTTACAGTACATTACATTCTGAGGGTGGTATAAATGTCTCGCAGGAACTTGTCGCACGAGCCAAAAGCGAGGGCGATAAACATGCGGCTTGAGGCTTTTTTATCACCGCCCGACGTGTACACAATTTTATGCCTTCTCCTTTAGCGTCCTGAAGCGTCAAGGGCGGGACTAAATTTACTAGGAGTAAAGTAAAAACATAGAATGTACCAGTTGCTTCTCTACACGCGCAGATGGTAAAAGCCCATCGAGGGAATGGGCGAAAATCTTAGGAATCATTATACCCGATGCGGCTAGCAACCTATCACTATTTTGATTCCTTTCCACCTATACGCCTACAATCGTGCTAGACGTGGCATTTAGGTCTTGTTATCTTAGGCTCTGTCTACCCTGTAAGGGATAAAGACGCGATGTATGTGTATGTGTATTTAATTAAAATCTCTGTGGTGTTCAGTCCAACTAAGCCAACCAAATGCTAAAATATTCAGAAAAAAAATCCGAGATACCTTGTATATAAAGACTTTAATTTAGAAACAACTTTGCCCGGTGTTTGGGCAACTTAGCTACGGAATTTAATTTCATAAACAACATATACTCGCAAGCGATTGCTGTAGTTTAACACGACATTAATCAAACTGCGACTCGCAAGGCATTTAAACACAATACGTAATTGCAGCAATTATCCAGTAGTTGGCAAAGTTGGCTCGCAACATTGACGGTAACAAATACAGGTAAATGTATGCTTGATTGTGCGTGCCTACTTTGCCCCTCGCTGGATTATTGTTGCTACATAGACGGTTCTGGCTGAAAATCAGTGCTGCAGGTGTCTAACACCTCAGCGTAATGCTGAGCCAACGACCGTTTCACTTTTGCGAGGACACACAAAGCTGATGGTCTATTTTTCATGTCTATGTTTTTTCTGCTTTACCTTGTTTATTTTCTATAAAATTGTGTACGTTATCTTATATTTGTGTGTCTTGCAAAAAGGAATAAATGTCTTCTTTCTTTCTACATAAAAGCTACGCGCAAAAAAACAGTTTTATGCCACAAGTGCCTCGCATTTTGGAAATTGGCTTTAGAATGAAAAAACCGCATCGGAATAATTCCATCCAAGAGTTACGACAACCTACTTAATAACACTTTTTTTTTGTCGGGGGTTAAAATGCAGCTTTTTCCTTCAGCGTACGGAGGCAGTTAGATCGATCGAATGCGTCCATACGCGTCGCAACAAGCGTGCGTGACTCTAATAATGATCATAGTGGAGGGTTAGAATCAGTGCCATATTATGATATTACCCACGTAATATGACACGTGACGCTCACGAAATGTCATAATTTGGTACAGACGCGTTAACGGAACGGATCGAAAAAAGGTCGTTGAACGCCATTTATACATGAGAAACCAGCTTCAGAATTAGTATTTTGTGTAGCTTACAAAATGTTCGATGAGAGCGCAAAATTATAATACCAGTAGGGTATCGCATGAATGAGAAATTGGCTAAAAGAATCATAATCAGTCTGGCTATCGAAAGTCTGGGAACGGGCGGCAAATTCAAAAATGCTATGTCTCGTGAGCAATATATCCCTTTAAGGGTTAAGTTTGCCTTCGTACATGTACAATATAGAGTATAACAGACATATATATCGTTCATACTGTTCTTTATATCGATCTGTATGTTATAAGGTTACATTATTTTATTTGCGTGCGAACTCACAGAATCTTTAAATGTGCTGCGCAATTCAGTTCTCTAATTTTGGAAGATAGTCTCTAGGACTTTGTTCAAGGTCAAGCTACAACCATCTAACTCTATCTTTTCGCCAAGCAGCGGTGCTTATTCTGTGTTCCGACACTTTAGTTAAGAACTGATGTTGATAGTGCATTCTGCAATAGTTATTAACGTTGCGAGTCTAGACAGCTACGACCTTTGACATGACTATCGCTGTCTCACAGGAACCTAGCTTTTGTATTAATCTAGGGTACCAGCATCTTCGTTCCAAATTTTATCCAAATCCGCCCAGTCGTTTCAGCGTGAAGAAGGATCAAACATACACACTTTTATCTATCCATCCATCCTCGCATACTTTCGCATTTATAATATTAGTAGGGTCTTTTTATCTCATGAAAAATTTGAAAAATGTCTCCGTAGTTCAAGGCTCTAGTAATTATAATTGCAGCTAACATACTTATAATTCCCATTTTTTCCTTATCCTTATACTGAGAGGAGGTTTGTGCCCATCTGCGGGACGTATGTAAGCGAGATATGATTCGTTATCCTGCGGAAATTCCAAAAAAAACCTTCTCAAAGTACCTCTATGACACTCAAAGAATATGTTTCCCAAATTTCAAGTCTTAATTTAATTGTTTAGGTTGTGCATTGGCTGTCAGTCAATCAGTCACGTAACGTTTATAATAGGTAAGTATACATTGTGGAAACAATTGAAACAACTTTGCCCGTCGATCAGGTTCACAAACAGACGCGCTGGCGCCGATCCAACCGATAGAAGTTGAAGCACAATAATAAGTTAGAGAACGTTATGGGCTATTTTGATAACAGTGCTGTAAGCGGTTCTTTCTGGATATTGTTTTATTTGTCTTGATATACCTGCAGGGTTTATTGAGATGGATTGAACGGTGTGCGAAAAGACTGATATTGCTCGCGACTCCGTCTGTTCAGAATTCACTTATCGCTAGCCGCGGGAACTATGCAATTTTCCGGGATTCAAACTATCCTATATTCCCCGGAACTGAAACTGTCTATATCAAATTCCAACTAAATCGGTTTGGCGGTTTAAGCGTAATAGGCAAACAGATAGATAGAAATAGTTACTTTCGCTTTTATAACGTTAGTAGGAATTAGATCAGGTTTTTTGCACATTTGGCCATCTGACGTCATGGAAAGTCCACGGTTTGCAAAACGAGTGTAACAAAATATCTATAACACACGTGTGTTTTTTGCTTTCGTTGTTACCGCTAAACTAACATGACATTTTCTATTCTTTTAGTTGTTTCTTCTATGCTGAGAGGGTATTCTAAAGGGGTACAAATAAATATTATTTTCTCTAACCGAATACCCGATAATAAGTTTCAGGCTCCGTAAAAGAAATACACAATTGAATTTGTTCGTCGTCTGGAACAAGGTTTAATATTATTAATGTCTTTCTTCTTCCAAAGTTTTTATTAAGATGGATATGAAAACATTTTCTTTGAATAGTAGTGACAGCTGATGAAGTTTCTGCCATTCAGTTGGTTTTAACGAAAGTCTTTCATCGAGTCAGACTTGTTAAGTTTGTTGTTTTATAAAGCTTTTTTATACCTAAATCAATTTGCGTAGTATTCAAGTTTTTATGCTATCACTTTGTTGTTACTTTGTCAGACTGTGTGTTAATTGAAGTAGTTATATTCTTTAAAAAAACAGTGGGAATATCAACGCTAAAACGGCTGGTTTTTTGTATATAACAAGGAAGGCAAACGAGCTAGTGGGGCACCTGATGATAAGTTAGCTCCATCAACCGTGGACACCTGCAACATGATAGGACACCTCACGTGTCCGTAATCGTACTGGCAAACATAGCATACTACCTGTATCTCAGGAAAAGCACGTATGCTATTTGTAACTGCAATTATCCAAGGGGATCACGACTTATGCATAAAATCTCACAACGCAACGTGAATACGAAAGTACACACATAATATTACACGTGGGCAAAGTTGCGAGTGAAAACTAGTTACATACATTAAAAAACTTCTGACACACACTTTAATACTCGTGAGTCACAAACCAAACTAATGCTAGTAATCATAAGCTTCATTACTAACATTGCACCAGCGGGATCTCTCCATACAGAGCGACTTAAACTGTCTCGAGGGTGCAGTTGCAGTGAGCCCGCTGCCAACGTGATTTATTGTCAGCGAGCTTCATTTCAGTTGTGATTTAAATGTGGACTTGTAGTGGTTTCGTGTCATAGTTTAAAGCCAGTATATTATCTGCAAATACAGCGGCAAATTTTCACACTTTTTTTAACGGAGAGTAAATCTTTATGGATGCTCTAGGCACAGGGATACCTAGGGGTAAGTGGGACTCCCCCCAACGGATTATACCCAAACTAAAAACTTTCCGTTGTTGTTTTAATCCGGTGTGATGGGGACGCAGTGGGATGCCACTAGGGTTTCACGATTGACATGAATGGACAATAAGCCCACCGCGCTGGTTCAGTGCGTTGGTGGTGTTCAAGACAAGAACAGTAGATTTTATTTATGGTTTATTGTCTACGGTTTATGTTTGTTTTGTTTGTGATTATTCTTTTTATTATTCTATGTAAATGTCAATTAATAAATGTGTGTTCTATAAAGCACAATATTTTATTTAATGTATCCGCGCATATTTTAATCCTATAGCATTAAAGGCCACGGCCATACACGCGGCTGCGTCGGATACATTAAATTTGGTCCTTCGTTTTAAAATTAAAATTTACCTATAGTTAAATTTTAAATTGTAATCCAGTGCTTATCGTGAAGATAGTTCGTATAAAACGGCAAGAAGCCAAAGTGTTTAAATAAAGTGTTCAACACGTGAAAAGCCGATTGAAGAGGCATATTTTGTATATAATAATATATTCCTATTGTGAAAATTTCATCGCCATTGAAATTTTGAATTTTCGCTGGTTTCGCCGTGATATTCGCCGATCGATATTTCGGCAAGAACAGTGCGGCTATATACGCAGATTGTATAATTTAGAAAGAGATGGTCGAATTCATAGCAGGCTACTAAGTGACATTCTTCACATGTATTTTCCTAGATATTTTCATCCGAAGAAACCGTAAGAAGAAACTGATTTCGTCGAGATTTGACAGGTGTGACTGTTTCAGAACGGAACGTCTAGAGGTGAATCGTCGTTGAAGAAACGTCAGTCAAAGTGACTTATTGACATAATTTGAAATTTGTAAACAATTTTCTTCTATATAAGTTTAGTTTGTATTATAGTTGTAATTGTAGCTTTGTATTACATAGTTAAAATGGAAGTGAAAGATTTAGTAGCCAGTAGGGGTTATACAAAAGGGGCTATTACCCGTATTGTTAAGTTTTGTTCGTCAGACCGATTTATTTCTGCTTCGCCAGAGATTCTTCGCGAGAAACGAGCGCGGCTCGAAACTTCTTTCGCGGAGTATATCAAATATAACAAAAGCATTTTAGCAATCAACCCTGCAGATGACGAGGACTATGGGTCCGTAGAGGATAGTTGTGACGACTGTTTAAGTCGAATTAATCTGCGATTGAAGGTAGTGTCTGGTGACCCTTCTACGTCAGCATCGATGGCTGTAGCAGGTTCGTCTCATTCTGGTGAGTTTAAAAAGTTGCCTCCTATCAATATAAAACCGTTCAACGGCGTGGATATAGTCGATTACTATCCGTTTATTAATATGTTCCGATCCGTCATAGATTCCGACAACAATCTGAGCCTGTGTTCCAAGCTCTATTATTTGCGATCATTGCTTACTGGGGAGGCCTTGAACATCATTAAGAATCTAATGCTTGTTGATGAAAACTATGAAATGGCACTAGAGCTTCTAGACAAAAGATATAATAATATTCCAAAAATAATAAACTATCATATTAGCAGTATCCTTGAGTTGCCTACCTATTCTAAGTGTACAGCACAAGGGATGCGGCAAATTATTTGCAGCGTAAATATGCATCTTGCAGCGTTAAAAAACTTGGGACAAAATGTTGATGAATGGGATGCACTGTTGTTAAACATATTATTTAAAAAGGTTGATGTATATACATACAGGGGATTTCACATGGAACAAGATATTAAAAAGATGCCGACATTAAAGGCATTTCTGGATTATATTGAAAAAAGAGCTGTAGTTTTAGAAACCACTACTGAAGAAAGGCCAGTGAGGGCTCAATACCATTCCCATGTGGTTTCTCGGATTTCATGTAAATATTGCCAGAAACCTCATAAATTATATCAGTGCATTCAATTTAAAATGATCTCCACAGATGAAAAGATAAATTTTGTAAATAAAAACAATCTGTGTAAATTATGCTTAAATGCGCATCAGGGTAAATGTCTGATGAATTTTAATTGTGCCGCTTGTCGCGGATCTCATAATACTCTTTTGCACAATAATATGCAAGATAAGAGTGTGGTTACTAATGTTGCTACAACTGATCCTTCGGATCAAAATGTAAATATGGATGTATGCTCTAATGTACATAATGAAAATAAGAGTAAAGCTTCCTCTAACCATACTGCCAATGTGTCAGGTGCTTTGCTTTCTCCAGGTGTTCTGTTGCCAACAGTTAGTGTTAGGTTATTAAATAATGATAGTACTTATACCAATGTTAGGGCTTTGCTAGATTCTGGGAGTCAAGTATCTTTTATTTCAGAAAAACTGCTCGATAAAGTGGACTGTAAAATATATAAAGCTGATGAGTTAGTATTGGGAGTAGGTGATGGCACCAATAGTGTCTCAAAAAAGGCAGACATTCTTATTAGGTCTTCTGTCAATGATTTTAAAATTAAAGTTTCTTGTTGCGTGACAAAAAACATTACATGCCCGTTGCCACAGCAGGCGTTTGACAGATCTTTGTTAAATATTCCGTCTTGTATTAAATTGGCAGACAATGATTTCAATAACACGGATGAAATTTCTATTTTATTGGGATGTGACATATTTTTCCAGGTGTTGCAGCGAGATTCGTTGCCCCTAACGCCCCGTGGGCCATTTTTAGTAAATACATCCTTCGGGTATATCGTTGCTGGGACGCTGCCAGTCTCTGCTAGCAAAATAACAACATGTAATCATTGTGTTGTAACTGAAGGTAATGCTTGCATTGATAATACTATGTCCAAATTTTGGGAATGTGAAAAGGTTCCTGATCTGATAAAGGAGGGTATCTCTGAGCAGCATTTAGCTGAACAAGTTTTTCAGGATACTGTTAAGTTGGAAAATAATAGATTTACTGTGGGTTTGCCATTAAAAATTGAGTTGGAAGAATTAAAGTTAGGCGACTCGTTTGATCGTGCGTTGCAACGGTTTTTCAATTTAGAAAAGAGGTTTTTAAAAGATAATGAGTTGTATCAAAAATATAAAAGGTTTATACATGATTATATTGAACAAGGACATGCAAAATATTTTGATATCGCTAACTATGATTTGAAGTCGGGCAACGTCCATTTTTTGCCTCATCACCCTGTGATAAATCCCAACAGTAAAATAACACCTGTTCGCGGGGTTTTCGATGGTGGTGGTTATAAATATGATATCTGTTTCAATGAAATCCTCATTCATTGGCTAAATGTGATTTATGGTGGCATGGTCCACAATGTATACAAAATTTTGATTATTCTCATTCAATGCTAAAAATAATATTCTCAGAGATAATTTACCAGAGTTCAAAAATGTGACTAAGGTTTGTAATATATGTATTAATATAAATACTACTTACATTTGTATGTTAAAGTTTTCTAATATTGATAAATGACTTTTGACTAAATGTTTAGTATCCTGTTTTTCTTCATTAAATTTGGTCCTTCGTTTTAAAATTAAAATTTACCTATAGTTAAATTTTAAATTGTAATCCAGTGCTTATCGTGAAGATAGTTCGTATAAAACGGCAAGAAGCCAAAGTGTTTAAATAAAGTGTTCAACACGTGAAAAGCCGATTGAAGAGGCATAGTTTGTATATAATAATATATTCCTATTGTGAAAATTTCATCGCCATTGAAATTTTGAATTTTCGCTGGTTTCGCCGTGATATTTGCCGATCGATATTTCGGCAAGAACAGTGCGGCTATATACGCAGATTGTATAATTAAGAAAGAGATGGTCGAATTCATAGCTGACTACTAAGTGACATTCTTCACATGTATTTTCCTAGATAATTTCATCCGAAGAAATCGTAAGAAGAAATTGATTTCGTCGAGATTTGACAGGTGTGACTGTTTTCGAACGGAATTTCTAGAGGGAAATCGTCGTTGAAGAAACGTCAGTCAAAGTGACTTATTGACATAATTTGAAATTTGAAAACAATTTTCTTCTATATAAGTTTAGTTTGTATTATAGTTGTTATTGTTGCATTGTATTATATAGTTAAAATGGAAGTGAAAGATTTAGTAGCCAGTAGGGGTTATACAAAAGGGGCTATTACCCGTATCGTTAAGTTTTGTTCATCAGAGCGATTTATTTCTGCTTCGCCAGAGATTCTTCGCGAGAAACGAGCTCGGCTCGAAACTTCCTTCGCGGAGTATGTAAAATATAATAAAAGCATTTTAGCAATCAACCCTGCAGATGACGAGGACTATGGGTCCGTAGAGGATAGTTGTGATGACTGTTTAAGTCAATTTAATCTGCGATTGAAGGTAGTGTCTGGTGACCCTTCTACGTCAGCATCGATGGCTGTAGCAGGTTCGTCTCATTCTGGTGAGTTTAAAAAGTTGCCTCCTATCAATATAAAGCCATTTAACGGCGTGGATATAGTCAATTACTATCCGTTTATCAATATGTTCCGATCCGTCATAGATTCCGACAACAACCTGAGCCTGTGTTCTAAGCTCTATTATTTGCGATCATTGCTCACAGGGGAGGCCTTGAACATCATTAAGAATCTAATGCTTGTTGATGAAAACTACGAAATGGCACTAGAGCTTCTAGACAAAAGATATAATAATATTCCAAAAATAATAAACTATCATATTAGCAGTATCCTTGAGTTGCCTACCTATTCTAAGTGTACAGCACAAGGGATGCGGCAAATTATTTGCAATGTAAATATGCATCTTGCAGCGTTAAAAAATTTGGGACAAAATGTTGATGAATGGGATGCACTATTGTTAAACATATTATTCAAAAAGGTTGATGTATATACATACAGGGGATTCCACATGGAACAAGATATTAAAAAGATGCCGACATTAAAGGCATTTCTGGATTATCTTGAAAAAAGAGCTGTAGTTTTAGAAACCACTACTGAAGAAAGGCCAGTGAGGGCTCAATACCATTCCCATGTGGTTTCTCGGATTTCATGTAAATATTGCCAGAAACCTCATAAATTATATCAGTGCATTCAATTTAAAATGATCTCCACAGATGAAAAGATAAATTTTGTAAATAAAAATAATCTGTGTAAATTATGCTTAAATGCGCATCAGGGTAAATGTCTGATGAATTTTAATTGTGCCACTTGTCGCGGATCTCATAATACTCTTTTGCATAATAATATGCAAGCTAAGCGTGTGGTAACTAATGTTGCTACAACTGATCCTTTGGATCAAAATGTAAATATGGATGTATGCTCTAATGTAAATAATGAAAATAAGAGTATATCTTTCTCTAACCATACTGCTAACGTGTCAGGTGCATTGCTTTCTCCGGGAGTTCTGTTGCCAACAGCTAGTGTTAAGCTATTAAATAATGATGGTACTTATACCTATGTTAGGGCTTTGCTAGATTCTGGAAGTCAGGTATCTTTTATTTCAGAAAAACTGCTCGATAAAGTGGACTGTAAAATATATAAAGCTGATGAGTTAGTATTGGGAGTAGGTGATGGCACCAATAGTGCCTCAAAAAAGGCAGACATTCTTATCAGGTCTTCTGTCAATGATTTTAAAATTAAAGTTTCTTGTTGCGTGACAAAAAACATTACATGCCCGTTGCCACAGCAGGCGTTTGACAGATCTTTGTTAAATATTCCGTCTTGTATCAAATTGGCAGACAATGATTTCAATAACACGGATGAAATTTCAATTTTATTGGGATGTGACATATTTTTCCAGGTGTTGCAGCGAGATTCGTTGCCTCTAACGCCCCATGGGCCATTTTTGGTAAATACATCCTTCGGGTATGTTGTGGCTGGGACGCTGCCAGTCTCTGCTAGTAAAATAGCAACATGTAATCATTGTGTTGTAACTGAAGGTAATACTTGCATTGATAATACTATGCCCAAATTTTGGGAAGGTGAAAAGGTTCCTGACCTGATAAAGGAGGGTATCTCTGAGCAGCATTTAGCTGAACAAGTTTTTCAGGATACTGTTAAGCTAGAAAATAATAGATTTACTGTGGGTTTGCCATTAAAAATCGAGTTGGAAGAATTAAAGTTAGGCGATTTGTTTGATCGTGCGTTGCAACAGTTTTTCAATTTAGAAAAGAGGTTTTTAAAAGATAATGAGTTGTACCAAAAATATAAAAGATTTATACATGATTATATTGAACAAGGACATGCAAAATATTTTGATATCGCTAACTATGATTTGAAGTCGGGCAACGTCTATTTTTTGCCTCATCACCCTGTGATAAATCCCAACAGTAAAATAACACCTGTTCGCGCGGTTTTCGATGGTGGTGGTTATAAATATGATATTATTTGTTTCAATGATATCCTCATTCATTGGCAAAATGTGATTTATGGTTGCATGGTCCACAATGTATACAAAATTTTGATTATTCTCATTCAAGTGCTAAAAATAATATTCTCAGAGATAATTTACCAGAGTTCAAAAATGTGACTAGGGTTTGTAATATATGTATTAATATAAATGCTACTTACATTTGTATGTTAAAGGTTTCTAATATTGATAAATGACTTTTGACTAAATGTTTGGTATCCTGTTTTTCTTCATTCTTTTGATGAGATACAGTATGTTGTTTTAAATGATCTCCGATAATTGATGTTGTTTTAAATGGGCAGTTGTTTTATGTTATTCATTTAAGCTCACATGCTCTATGTTAAGTATGTGGTTATATTTTTAGTTTAGGCCCCAATATGTTCAAGACTAGAACAGTAGATTTTATTTATGGTTTATTGTCTACGCTTTATGTTTGTTTTGTTTGTGGTTATTATTCGATTATTCTATGTAAATGTCAATTAATAAATGTGTGTTCTATAAATCACAATATTTTATTTAATGTATCCGTGCATATTTTAATCCTATAGCATTAAAGGCCACGGCCATACACGCGGCTGCGTCGGATACAGGTGGGTCGTCATTTGTCTCATTAGTTGTTCGCCAGGAAGCACCGCGTGCAGTTTAGGGTGACTTGAGACCCGTTGAATGGCGAGTGGGCCTAAGTAAATTTTTATTTGTGTTTTTAAGTCAATTCTTCCAGTGGCTCAAGCAGTTAGGGCAATGTTGGGTCAGATGGCAAAGTTGCAACAGTACATGGATCACATTATATTTAGGTTATTTTGATAGTATAATTAATTATTTTTTGCGTGGAGCATTCTGTTTGCTTGTCCCAATGAGTTTATTCGTTAAATTGATTCACTCAATTATCAATTATGCATGATCATGTTCAAGAATATAATTAACTGTTTTTAACAACACATTTGTAAAGCGACGTTGGTTTTCAACATGTTATTATTTAAATGAATATTAAATACTCTTTTCGGTTCCATTGTACACACACACACACACACACACACATAAATCACGTCTTTATCCCTTACAGGTAGACAGAGCCCAAGGTAACAACACCTAAACAACGTTTAGCGTGTTTGTGGGCGCATAGATGGCAAGGGGAATCAAAACAGTGATGGGTAGCTAGCCACATTGCCTATATAACATGATCCCTAAGATTTTCCTCCAATCCCTCGATTGGCTTTTACCATCTGCACGGGAAGAGAAGCAACTGGTACATTCTATGTTTTTTCTTTGCTCCCAGTCCAGCATGGAAGGAACTTTTTACTAAAATAATATAATTAGCTTGCAATGTTTTATCTAAATGTTAAAGCGTTTAACGTAAAAATGTACATAGGTAATGTAAATGCGGTAACAATACAGTAATCTGGCGGTAAAATTCTGGTGGTCCGGCCAGGACCGTGTCTTCAAGAGAAGGTCTGCAATATTGGCTTGAAATTTGCTATACAAATTATGTATGATTGAAGCAAAAAGAACATTAAGTTAAAAAGCTTTGTAATAAAAATGCTATTTCATTTTTTTTTCTTCAAATCCTACTAATGTGATAAATGTGAAAGTTTGTGAGTATGGATATTTGGATGTTTGTTACTCTTTCACGCTAGAACGGCTGGACAGATCTGGATGAAATTTGGAACATAGATAGATTATAGTCTAGAATAACACATAGGCTACTTTTTATCCCGGAAAATTGCGTAATTCCTGCGGGGTAGCGATAAACGAATTCTATGCAGACGAAGTTGCGGGCAACAGCTACTACAAACATAAAATTCGCAACGAAAATATTCTTGTAAAACACGAATCGCGAAGCCTGAGCCTTCTGCATTATTTACCAAAACTCCCTCCCGCTATCAACTATTTTACTTATTAATGTCCACAAATCAATACCCCCGTCGGGTGTGCGCGTGACCGAACCGCCAGGATTAATGCAGCCGTCGTCCCCTGTGGCTGTACCCTCGGACTAATGCCTTAATGTACGAACTTTGCACAACACTTATTGCCGCATAAATACTTAATGCTGTTGCATTTGTAGAAATAGGCCAATAACTTCAATGGCAAAGTTGTAGAGAAACGCTTTGGGCCAATTTCACAAATCTTTGCGAATTGGGATTGTCTAAAAAAAAGTACCTATCCTTTTTATATTTTTTTTGTGCAGAATAGTCAATTATAAGAAACCAATTTCAATATTTTCTCATATAACTCGGTATTTTTTTCACTATTAATTATTGAAAGTATTTTGGTTGATGACGTCAGAGTTTCCATTGCCGGTATCACACATCTGCTTATTGGATAAATTGGTCATAAAACGTATGTGAAGCGCCGCCATTAACGTCTTTTCTATCTGTGGTGAAGTTGGCAAACTGTCATCAGTATCAATGTCAACATGATTCAACAATAACACAGGAACATTCACGCGATCTTCTCCTATGAATTTTATATTTTCACAACCGTTACACATACCATAACATTCTGCGCGAAGCAGAAAGGTCCATAAACACATACCAGGTATGATCGAGACAAAACAGGACCCGGAAATAAGTCAGTAAACTCAGTAGGCGAAAGTAAACTGAAAACGTAATATTTTCGCTCTTCATTAAAATATTTAGCGGAAAATCTTTCATGTGAGCGAAGCACATCGCTGTGTGGTTACACTCTTGCCTAATTATCTACCGAAAGTGCTTCTAAATCTAAACTATAATACAACAATATGAAAGTAAACAGTGGAAAAAACAAGAATGACAGTAACAAGATTGCCCATTTGCTTGTCATCTGTCATAAGATGAATGAAATGTCAGATTGCGGGTCCAAATTGAACTCCGTAGTATAATCCACGCGTAAATAGCATAGAATTTGTAACCTTTGCAAATAAAGTACATTTTGGACCGTCTACATCATGTCTGGGAATGTCAAATGAAGGTCATTGCTTATTTTTCATGTAATAAATTCATTATAGTAAAATAAAATAAAGTAAATACAGAAAACGATTTAAAAAGCATTTATCTCGAAATGGTTTTCGATTTACTATACATTGTAAAAAAATAGACAATCCCAATTGCTACTAACAATTTTGAGAATTGTTTTCAGCACACTTTCGAACGGCAATGACACAATGTTGCTTCTTTAAATGGTGGATGGTGTGGGGATCGATAATTTTATACTAACTTTTTTCTATTAAATGAACTCCCACTGCGTAGTCAATAATAATAATAAAAACTGATTTATTTCAGGCCAATCAGCGCACAAAAGATCTTACATTAAAAATAGTCACCTTTTTTTTCTCCTTTTTTCAGAGTATTGTTACTAATTAACTAATTGCATTTAATCCTAAATAAACCGGCTCATTTTGGTTAGCTATGTTTGTCAAGTGATTGGGAATGTTAAATCATAAGTTTTAGGTTCGACTTAGTTCCACTATTCTTCAGTCAGTTGTGTTTAGTTAATAAAATTATCACAACGGAAGAATCGAAAAAGTCCCAACTTTGCCTCTAATAAACGTCAACTAGCTCTCGAGAAAAAATAAAACCATCCTCAAACAAAACACTGTCGCAGTTTTCCTTTAAAAAAAGCACGACGGCCGCCCTCCAAAAAAAGGTTACGTCATCTTTTACAGAGAAAGAGGCAAACTTTTATTATTTTTCGTCCAAATACGCGTCAAAAGGCTAAACAAGAAGACAAAGGGCGAAGGACAATGTTTCGCCGCACTCGCCCAGAGTCATGCAAGGAATAAAAGATACAATACAGCGAGATATGATAGATGCGGCGCTCATAGACAACAATGTACAATTTCAACATGAAACTACCGTGAGACTTAATCATCATTACACATAAACGGATAACTCACGTATAAAAAGTCGAGTGATGCTCGATATGTTTCGGACTATTTCGTAGTCCTTTTTCCAAGAGCGCTCGCCCCGGCGGCTCAGTGTTCGTGTCGCTGCCGCCGGGGCGAGCGCTCTTGGAAAAAGGATTACGAAATAGTCCGAAACATGTCGAGCATCACTCGACTTTTTATACGTGAGTTATCCGTTTATGTGTAATAACAATGTACAAAATAAAATTAAATATTACTAAGGATAAAATTTCTAAACGACACAGAAAAATCCGAAAAGCAAAGCTATGGCCGGGAATCAAATCCGGATTCTCGTCATTCCGTGACGTTACACCGCTACACCGCCCATAGCACGTGAGTAAGCCGTCATTTTTCTATCTGTTACCAACTGTCACGTGACTTTGTTACTATGCGAATTTTTGTCGCCAAGCGCCATCTGTTTGAATGATTAAAGATGGCAGATCAATCAGCACTCTATGACTCGATTTGTGGTAGAGGTAAAAGCTGAAAAAATCATGTGGGACGTGGCGAGATATATCTGCCAAATGCATACAAATTGCTGGGCAAATATTCCCACCTATGGGTTCTATGCGACGGGCACCAGAGCATAGGCAGACGAAAAAGGAGATGGGATGATTTGGAGTATTTTAAGTCGGCTTCCGCCTTGTGAATGACAGAGACGGGTGGAAAAAGAAAGGGCAGGCAGAGAAGGCAACAGAACATTAAGGCCACGTTTAGCATGATTAAGGGCGTATAGGTGGAAAGGCAGACTGCAGGCAGATGCTGGATGCGTCAAGCTAAAAACAGGGCGCTATGGCGCTTATTAGGGGAGGCCTATGTCCAGCAGTGGACTAACATAGGCTGATGATGATGATGATGATGATGATGAGGTGGAAAGGGGAATCAAATCAATTTTACCCAGGAGTGGGACAGCAAAATTGCTATAAAAAAAGATTGGTTGGTTGGTACTTACGGTCTGTTTCAATAAGGAAATTGCTGACTTACTTAGTTGGCTGGCTTACTTAGTAGTGTTGCCGGTTTTTATCTTGGGTCGAGAGGGAACGTCACGCATCTACAATGGAGTGTGTCTACCGCCATTCCGGTCACGCACTGCTAAGGTTGCGCGGCGTGAAAAATAACGCGCAATAAACAGCTTTAGATTTGTTTCCGTTACGACATATTTCAGTTCCGTAACGCTTCGGGAATATGTCATGCAGTCTGTAACAGTACATATCGAGCTTGTCGCACGAGACAAAGGCGAGGGCGGTAAACATACGACCTGAGGCTTGATTGCCGCCCGAGGTGCGTACACAATTTTACGTCTTGCCTGTCCAGGAAGTGGAAATGTCCGCTGGCTTGGCGGCCGGTTAATTGCTATTTAAACAGAGTGAACTGGAAAAAAACGAGATTATTGTAGATCGCTTAATTTGAGTTTGAATTTATTGACTGTCAGACTTGAGAGTTTCTTTTTTTTTTGGGGGCAAACGAGCAGACGGGTCACCTGATGGAAAGTAATCACCATCGCCCAGGGACACCTGCAAGACTTGGGGAATCTCAGGTGCGTTGCCGGCGGGGGTTGTTCTTCAGGTGAGGCTGCATTCAAGTGTGTATAAATGACTGTTAGTTAATTATGACAGCAGCATTTAGCGATAGTCATGAGAACGCATTTTTTAAACAAACAAAACCCCCGATATAAAAAAAAAATCTTCAATTATAACATCATAATTATGAAATTTCGTGAGATACAAAGTATTTTCAACATTCCGGTGGATGTGATGCTAGTGTGCATACCTACCTACATACATCGAGTCCCTTTTTGTTTTGTCCCATTATTTGCATTTGTCATTTAAACGTTAGCCCAAATTTTTCTGGCCATGGCACATGAAATCGTGCATTTTTCGTTTTGCAAAAACTATCAAAATTTACTTTCTATTAAAAAAAAAATCAGTTTCACAAATGCACGCTTTTTGTCCAACGACAATTAATGGCAAACCATACATTCGGAACTTCAATTTTATGGGACACAATATAGACCCTTACATACATGATGCGAGTTACTAAAAAGCTTGTAAAAAATGAAGCATAGCTGCTGCCCTAAAAATCATACTAATATCACGTGCCGTAAACTCGAAATTGTAAGCCTGTCGACATTGATGGATGTTACGAATCCACTTCTAAAATTATTCCCCCCATTTCTATTCATTCCAGTCGCGTGAAACAAGAGCCCTTAGGCGAGTTCTGAGGGCGTTAAACTCGGGGTGTAAGGTCGCTTTTTGCAGGCCCCTAACTCGAGTCATTATCCCTTCGGACTCCCCCGCGGAAGATTTTCATTTCGTTTTATTAAAAACTGCTCGGAATAAAGCGCGAGTGTCGTCGGCTGTAATAAAATCTGGGAAAGTTCTAATTCTAGTGACATAAAAAGTATTTCTGAATGTCGTGATTGCCTGCGCCCGGTTTGAGTGGCCGTAAGAATGAATCGAGGAAGTCTGTTAGAGATTATACGTTTATTTGGTACTGCCAACACACACAATCAAGATTACATAAAATATAAACATATCAAGCCAAAACTTAAAACTAGAACATTATCTTTGTTTGTGTGCGCTACAGTAGCACAAAGGGCCATGGCTCAGTGGTCAACATTGCCCGTAGGAGCAATACACTGGTGTTCTGCCACAACCCACGGAACAAACAAATGAATACTTATTTAACAGTTACTTAAAATATGAATTTAAAATGAACGGCGCAAAAACTACATCTATGTTGTGCTTTAAAATCTAGAGCTTAAAATTGACCCGGTTTAGGTCACCCCTAGTAAATGTGTTTTAGATTTTCTCTGTTAAGAAATATTTCTATACATAGGGCAATGTTCAAAGTCAATAGTCTAATAATAAAATTAAATAATTTACAATTGCATACATGACACGGTACATCATAAAATCAATATTTAAAATGTATCGTTCTGACTGCCTGTTTGTTCCGGCTAATCTCTGAAACTACTAGACCAATTTCAACGGGACTTAAACTGCCAGATAGCTGATGCTACAAGGACTTAGGCTAATTTTATTTTATAAATTAATTCTGCGCAAACGAAGCCGCAGGCAACCTCTAGTGTAATGATACAATTTTAAGCTAACTACTGTCACATCTCATGCCAACGTTGCCCACCACTAATGAATATTTCAATTCAAAATGTTAACCTTTTCGCCATCACGTCAAATACAAGAAACGTCACCCATACTCCAGACTTCTTTGCGATGCCTTAAGTTGAACCAAAAGCAAATTGTACGAAGGTTGCTTTTGCATTGAAGTAGACGTGTAGGTCGTTGGCGTTGAACCTGCGGTGATGATATGTATCGTTGTCGTCGAAAAGGTTAATGACGAGTTTGTTTAAAAACCGTGCTCTTGACATGCCTTTGAATCACGAGTGTTCAACATCACTAATTTTGAGCACGCGCATGACACTAATGAGCATCTTTTCCGATGTAACAAACTCTTCAGATGTTTAAAATTATTTCCTTAACGAAGCTAATGTATGTGCTCATTATTTCTGAACGTTTCCTTCCGAGGGAAGGCCGCCATTTTGTAATGAAATTGCTCGCTCCTTTTACAGTTTTATGTTACAATTTGAGCAAGTTTAATAAAGAATTGGCCTTCTTCAGTAGACATAAATATACAGGTTGTACAGGGTCCATCTGCATCGATACCACCAACTTACTTACAGCTACTATAATATTACTGGTATATGATTCATAAATTAGATTAGATACATAATAGAAGTCGACAAAAATGACAGCTTTTAATCGGAATTGAATCGCCTTAAGACGTCATGACAAGGCCCCTGTTTGGCTAAAATAATAAAGTTTTAGGCATGAAAAACGTTTCGAACGTCTACGCGATAATAGACGATAATTACTACGGGGAACGAGGCAGCAAACATTTTTTACGTCGCCCGGGCCGTAAGTAGAAATTTCCACTCCCTAGACAGGGGAAGACGTAATTGTGTACACACCTCGGGCGGTGATAAAGAACGCCTCAGGTCGCATGTTTGCCGCCCTCGCCTTTGGCTCGTGCGACAATTTCCTGCAGACATTCTTTATATTACTACCCTCGGAATGTAATGAACCTGCATGACCAAACTTTGCTCGGTATTTTTTTGGTAACTTTCTAAAAATGAAACTTAGCTAGATCGATTTATCGACCCCGAAACCTCTGCACAGCAAATTTCATGAAAATTTCGGCTGTTTCCGAGATTCAGATTCTATTCTATTATACAAGAATTGCTCGTTTGAAGGTATTATATTAGATTAATGTTTGACACCGAAAAGTAATATTACTAGAGCTTAAGAGAGAAAATGGTGAAACAGGCCGAGAGTAATAGTACATCGTTCGTCTGTTTTTCTCTGGGGATCTGGAGTCTCACCCCAATTTACAAAACTTGTTGAACAGAAATTAAACTACGGTACCTAACATACTATGGCAGGAATTGATGCGAATTGTACTGTTTGAAATTTACATTATGTTCCTATATTTGTTGTACAGAATCGGGCGTTATTTTGCGATATTCCAGATCAGTGAATACCAACTATTTTGATAAATAGCAAATGTGCAAGACCGCTGTCTGTGATATGCATGTATTTTTTTTGTATAATTTATACTTATTCACTTTTTAATTAAACACTTTTAGTGTAAGCAGGATGGCCCGCTACGAAATTACAAAGGGTAATTATAAAGCCTTAGGTACGTATGTATAGGCGGAAAGGGGAATCAAAATAGTGGTGGGTTGCTAGCCGGATCGCCTATAACATGATTCCTAAGATTTTCGCCCAATTGGCTACGAAATTCAAATCTGCAATCTCGAAATATAAGACCAGAATGTTATTGCGAAATTCTTTTAACTGAACGTATGTAATGGAATGCGCGTCAAATCGGTATAATTCTATTCCGCATAATAGGCGGCAAGCAGGCAATCGAAATACAACGAAAATATAACAAGATCCCCAGAATTAAATTACAATGGCAACACTCGACGTTTTGTTGCGACGCAACTCGAGGGCACTTGACAACTCGTAATTTGCAGTGCGTGCCCGTAAAATGCTTTTTGTGTTGCCAGCGTACGCGGAAAATTGGGGGATAATAAGTTTTGTTTGATTTTAGATAGCTTTTTGTATCCTATTTCGTATTGATTTGATTTTTGATGTGCGTATAGAACGTACGTAGCGGGCTACCACCGTTTTACTCGCTAATTATTATAGCTATGTAACACATAAATAAGTAGATTCCTATACAAATAACTACAGCGTATCAAGCAGAAAATAACTGAAACAGCAGCCACACAGTGATTTAACTTATGACTTCCCAAGCATGGGCATTTTGAAAAAAACGTGTATCCTTTTTCCAACAAAGATTACCTTAATTTTCCATACAAATTTTTCGTGTCAGTTTTGTGACGCCCCATATAAATCGTATGAAAATAGTGTCACAAAACTGACAAAAAAACCAATGGACACTTTTTTTCTTTACAAAAATAAATAGTGCTAATAATTCTGATTCAGAAAAACCCAAAATGTCATCATTTTGGAAAAAAAGTAAACGGTACATGTTTTTTTGAAAATGCCCGCATAATAAAGGTCGCTGCTTCGAAATTTAGAATTGCTTAAAGAAAAATCGGAATTTCCACGCACCTACAAAGCTGGCGGCGTTCCCAATTCGTACAGGGACCGCGTAGGAACTACGGCGCGTTCTCTAAGGCCAGCCTACCAGAGGGATGTTTGTCTGGAGATTACAATACCATTAACTACTGCGTATCTGACGACTCCCCTGGCCCTAATACAAATTGATCCTCAGCGGCTATTAAGTATCCTCTTCTTAGGGTTATGAAACGGTAATTCGCGCCGAATAGCCCCATTCGGGACCCATTTTGCAAACTGACCGCCAAGGGTTGAGTGTATTCTATTAAAAGACCCTTGCGTATTTAGTTTTGGGCTCATACAAACTTGAATGACGATACATTTAAATGCTGTGAGGTGAAGTTTATGTGTTTTGGAAGGTTATTTTGGGTTAGTTTCGAATGGCCTGTACCTACCTATATACTTTGTTTGTAGATTTAGGTTATGTACCGGAATAACAGTTTGAAAAGATTACATACATACCGTCACATCTCTTTCGCATGGGGGTAGACAGCAGTGGCGTGGCGTCAAGTACACCAGAAGGCAAGCCGAAGGGAATTTAACTAGTCTTTCTAATTCTGCACAATAAAAATACCCAACTACCTTAAAATAAGCAAGCCGGTGGGAAGCGAGTTCTATGGACGGCATGCCACTGATATCAAGATACAGTCCATGGCATAAATATATACATTACCAAGGCGTCAAAAACATCTATACACCATGCCACGAACAATAAGGCCAATGACATAATATTTGACATGGCTGTTTCGATATTTATGCCCTCGGCTCATTGACTTACAATAAACAACTAGACTCTCAGTCGCTAACAAAGGTTTCTCAAGAGACGTCCGAGTTGCTTTGTCTATGTGTTGTGTGTGTCAACACATCGACTTAGACAGATAACATTAACATATTCGTTCAAATTGACACCTTATTTCGTGGCAGTAATGTTTAATATCAATGGCGTAGAATCGTGAGAAGTAATGACACGACGCCACGCGCTGGAAACCTGCCTGTCTCTTTTGTTCTCAATAGTAAGATTACGGTGCGAAAGAGACATATACATTGTTATCAAAGCGCGGTCGAAACACAACTGAACCAAAACTCTGAACAATAGACGCGTCGTTCAGACTTTTGCTTCGGACAGTTTTTGAGCGTGATTGGGAGTCTAGTTGTTTATTGTACGCCAATGCCTCGGCTGTACATAGTTCGTGCACCCCTCGAAAAGTGGTGCGAGCATTACATTGCCGGCTCGGTGTGCTTAGTAGTTAAGTGTTAGTTCCAGCGCCGCGATGGAAGGCGTCCAACACAAATTTTCTTTTGTACTTTTTTATCTTCAAGATAGGCTTTGGTATCGTAACAGCCTCAGATAAACGCAGATGATCAGAATTTCGTCGCTGCTGAGCCGAAAATCGCAAGGACCCAGCAGTTAAATATTCATAAGGCTGCGCACATACTGCTTCAGTAGGTTGCTGTGGCGCAAGGCAGAAGAGGATCCGAACGACGCATTTTTTTTTTTTTTATATATTAAAACCGACAAACGGGCATGCGGTGCACTTGATGGTAAGTGATCACCGGCGCCCATGGACAACTACAGCCCCAATGGGACTGATAGCGCTTTGCCGGTCTTGCAAAAAATGGTACACTCGCCTCTTGAAGGTACCCATATCGTAGCCAGTTGGAAAAACCCCAGCCGTCAGCCCATTCCAAATTTTGCACGTACGGGGCAAGTAAGATCGCTTAAATCGCACGGTGTTGGAGCACCAACTATCGAGGTGATGTTGGTGGAAACTACTTTTGCGTCGAGTAGTACGGTGATGGAACTTGGTAGCTGGGAAGAGAGATATAGAGAAAAAATCCTTTCATGCTGGCCTAGTAGCAAAGAAAAAACATAGAATGCACCAGTTGCTTCTCTTCTGTTGCTGCTGTAAAGGCCCATCGCGGGAATGGGCGAAAATCTTAGGAATAGGAATTTTCCACCTACACGACCACAATCATGTTTAGCGTGGCCTTTAGCTATTGTTACCTTAGGCTCTATCTACCCTGCAAGGGATATAGACGTGATTTGTGTATATATAGCAAATGGTCATGACATGAATCCTATAACACGCACACTTAGATATCTTTTGAACATGAGCTTTACCGTAATTGTACATCGAAAATGTGATGCAGCATTTATTCTAAACCTACGAGTATATACCCCATTTATTTAAAAGTATCCATTATACTTACAGATATCTGTAGACATGTACAAGTTTCGATCATTTGCAGTCTAGCTTTTTCATTTGTGACATACCTTATCGCTTCAGCTGTTAACGCACAACTCCACAACATCAAATCTCAAAGCGAATCAATTGTGATTAGATTTCTGTGAACAAACTTCCTGCTAAGACATAGACGGGCCACAATACGCTCCCGCTCATTCTTCAGCCCGTCCCAGGGAGCCTGTGCCCTTGGCCCGTTTTCCAGGTGTTTACCTGCCGATCCTGGGCCCAGTGAGCCCTCTGATTAAGGACTTAACCCGCGTGTACCGGATAACACCCTCTATATACGAGACTGAGGCGCTTGACGAAAATACTCCCGCATTGAAACAGATTTTCCTCGTCATTTTCCGATAGGATTTTATTGCGTTGTTAGATTTTATTTATTGGTGTCTCTGGAGATTTGCAAATGTTTGCTGCTCGGCTTGTGGGATAGACCACCCGTCTCTTTCTAGAACGAACATTAAGAAAAAGACGGGCAATCTACCTCGCGCGCGACGCGACTCTTGCGCGCTCTGCGGGACCATTATCACTTGACCTTTACACTCGCAGGTATTACACAGAATCAGGTGTCTTGCCATATGGCGTCCACGTGAAGGATGGCAAGACATCGAAAACACCTGACTCCATGCAGTCTCTGAGCGAACACGTCGAGTTATGACTGTCTGCCAAACGCATATATTAGATCACAGAGTAATTTTGTCTTGATCACACCCATGCTTCCGAAACATATTCCAAACACGGTCTTATGCGATTAACAACAATGTTTTGTTAAAATTATTGACGTTCGTCCTGACACCTGTGCTCCATGACTCGCGTCACAGACGTTGGCAAAAAGGCGGCAAAGCTGAAATTGGACTGGACTGGTCATGTTTGCCGTATGCCGGATGAGTAATGGGCCAAAGCAACCACTAATTGGAGTCCCACTAACTCAAAGCGGCGGCATAGCAGATATAGACGAAGATGGCGGGACGAGTTGGACACCAACTAAGGGACTGGACACAGCAGACCGAGAGCAGTGGAAGCGTTGGGGGGACACAATAGGCTTATAATAATAATAATTCGTCCCAAGCACTTTCAATTTGAAAGTAAGCCTGTGGCCAGCAGTGGGAAATAATATAAGCTGGTGATGATGAAGCATTTGTATTTACAACTTTGGACGTCTTTTGAGCTATTATTGATCACCTCAGTCGTAGATTATCCTATAATGTACCCATCTTTCATGACATTAATGGTACCTCTATCCAAATTTGTAGCCTTTAAACTCCAAGAGTTTGGGCTGGTCATTTAGTAAGTCAGTCGGGATTTTACTTTTTGGCCAAGACCTGCGGAAGCCACATGACATTTTTATTTCGGGTCCATAGAAATTTCCAAAGAACCCGAAAGTACCGAAAAGCCCGAACAACAAAAACCGCCACATCAAATAAGGCAGTCATCCAGATAAATAATTGCTCTGTTAACTTTGTAAGAAATTTCTTTTACCTTTCAAGGGCTCAGCAACGAGTGTGTGGAAAGGACCCAGTCCCTTTTTAATGAACCCTTAGAATCAAACGATATTAGGATTATGGCCTCACTGAAAGGGAACTGATTTTAATGATCAGAATGTTAATATAAATACGTCGCATGATAATGATGGCTCTGGAAATATTTCGTGGCATTTTATTTCCTTATACTTTGTTGTAGGTACCGCTTTTGTAATCTTCGGTCCTTTTAATATCGTCGGCGTTTTCTGCTACTGGCTGCTTGGTGTGTTCACCAGCAAAATTGTGGATGCGAGTTAAATTACTATGTATTAATGGAACGGGAATGAGAAGATCCCTCACAGAACGAAAGGATTATCGAGGTGAAGGGGTAATGGGCTGGACACATTTGTTGACGACACGAGATAAACATATTCCGGATAAAAAAAAATGGGTAACTTTACTTTGCGATATAGCGAGGTCAAATCATGCAAAACACTCACGTTTCTGTCAAATCCTATTCATGCAGAAAACAATGACAACTCAAAACAAAAAACGACCGAATTGACAGTCAGAACCACCACCAACACAGAATATTCCGGACACGTGTCTCACCTCTCTCCGGTCGCATATTTATCGCACTCGCCTTTGACTCGTGCGAAAAAGTCCTTGCAATCTGAGACATTCTTTATTTCTGCACCCTCGGAATGTGTTGTACTATTAGCGTGAGTTGCACCAAGTTATTTTTACAATAACGTTGACCAAAGACTGTCAACAGAAAACCTACGAAATAATAACAATAATAATAAAGCATTATTGATTCTGAATTTTCTTACATTTCAACTGTGTGTTAGTGTTAATGAAATAAATTCTTAATGACTAATCTTAGTAATGTAATTCTTTTATTAAATTAATTCAGTCCCCTTTCAGTTAAAAGCCTCCTCCAACACTTTCCATCTTTTTTTTTACGTTAGAGAGACCAGACAAACGAACTACCTAGTGGGTCACCTGATGTTAAATGATCACCACTGTCGATAGACACCCGCAGCGCTTTACGCGATGCCAGTGCGTTGTCAGCCCTGCAGAAAATTAATAAAGCGGTCTTTCTTGCCCCATACGTGCAAAATTTGGAATGGCCAGGCGGCTGGGGTTTTTCCAACTGGCTATGACATGGGTACCTTTAAGAGGCGAGTGTACCACTTCTTGCAAGGCCGGTAACGCGCTAGCAGTCCCATTGGTGCTGAAGTTGTCCATGGGCGGCGATCACTTACCATCGGGTGCACCGCATGCCCGTTTGTCGGTTTTAATATTTAAAAAAAAAAATTGTAAACACACGCCTCTTAAAGGCGTCTTTTCCTGTCTTGACCTACTTCCATCCACCTATTTCCTGCTTCTTGTATATCATCAGCCCATCGTCTCTTCGGTCTCCCTAACCTACGAAATATTACGTCAAAATCTTCCGTTATCGTTACTTGGTGTACTCACGCACATAAATTTATCTCCGTTGCTAAAACTCACGTCTAACCATGTTTGCCATCCAACGGGCATCATTAAGGAATTTTAATTCCGCCAACATCAGTAAACAAACAACAAATTGCTCTTCCATACATAAAATAAGTTTAACGACGACATAAAATGCCGGTTCAAGTCGACCGGGCGTGAAGGCCGTTAATATGCGGAAGCTGACAATTAAACACGGAAAAAGGCGGAAGGTGGAAGGTTCTGTAGGTTGACACGGGCTTGTAGTTATAGGGTGACCAGTAATGGACAGCAACCCAATAATGGTCAATAACTCTTGTTTCTTCCATGCTGGTCTGGGAGAAAAGAAAAAAACATGGAATGTACCAGTTGCCTCTCATCCCGCGCAGGTAGTAAAAGCCCATCGAGGGAATAATAATAATAATAATAATATCTTGGGACAATTGACACCAATTGACCTAACCCCAAACTAAGCAAAGCTTGTAATATGGGCACTAGACAACGGATAAACATACCTACTTATATAGATAAATCCATACTTAAATACATATTAAACATCCAAGACTCGAGAACAAACATTCGTATTTTTCATACAAATATCTGCCCCGACCGGGGATCGAACCCGGGACCTTAAGCTTCATAGTCAGGTTCTCTAACTACTGGGCCATCCGGTCGTCAAAATGGGCCAAAATGGGCGAAAATCGTAGGAAATATTTTATAGGCGATGCGGCTAGCCCATCTCTATTTTGATTCCCCTTTTCACCTATATAAGCTACCTATGCTAAACGTGGCCTTTAGGTCTTGTTACCTTGGGCCTTTTCTACCCCGTAAGGGATAAAGACGTGATTTATGTATATGTGTGTATGTATATTTCAAAAATACATTAGTTTATCCTATTTTTATAGTGTGTTCCTGTATTGTTGTGTGTGTGTATTTTTTTAATGCTTTATTTGTTTAGGCATAAGTTAGGGTCATTGCTCTTTTAGCTTTTTAGAATGTCTACTTTTAATTTTATACTCTTGTTTCTGTTGTCCTGTCAATCGTTTGAAGGTTAACTCTTATTACCTGTAAAATTAGTGTTTTATGTACATTAAAGAGTAATACTTACAAAACATAAATGTTGTCTTGTACTTTGTGGAAAGTTACGCTTGCCTCAATAAATCCCCTAAAATGGGGGCTTTTAACACACGGATCCCCACAAGTGCGCCGTTCTCTCGGGGATGTGTTCCGCAAACGCACAGCGTAATAAGCTGATAAATTGGCTCATTAATGATTTGACGGCGGGGTGCGTTGTTACGCGCTTACATGATCGTCGAAGTCAGCAAAGCCAAGATTTTGACTTGCCGTGACAATTACTCTAAACCTTTTCACCGCCACGTCAAATCCTTACTAATATTATAAATGCGAAAGTAACTCTGTCTGTCTGTCTGTCTGTTACCTTTTCACGCTTAAACCGCTGGGCCGATTTAGTTGAAATTTGGTATACAGATAGTTTGAGTCCCGGGAAAGGACATAGGATAGTTTTTATCCCGGAAAATTGCATAGTTCCCGCGGGATAGCACAGCCCACACCACTGGAATTTTTCAAATTTAAGGCGGATCAAAGTTCGCCGGGTCAGCCAGTATACTATATTTCTTTACATTACTTCTTTATTAGAATGCCTTAATTTTTTTTTTTTGCATTGAAGTAATGGACTTATCTATGGGTCGTTGGCGTCCTGGGACCTCTAGCTTCATAGTCAGGGTCGCTAAGCACTAGGCCAACAAGCAATAATAACCTAACCAAAATATTTCATTTTACGTACAAGATTTTTTGCTGACTGTACTTGCATTGTCATTATGTCCTACATGTGAGGACCAAATTTCAAGTCAACCGGACCAACCGTTGAAGAGTTCCTTCCTGCGGAGACGGTCCTGGCTGGACCACCAGGACCCTACTACATTATTGTATTGTTATCTGATATACACTATTATGCAAAATTTCAGCTCAATCGGATGAAGATATCTGCTTCAAAATTGAGTCGCAAGATTCCACCCGGATAAACATACATACATACATACAAACAAACGTTGCAAGATAATATAAAGCTTGTTATAGTAATGAATAATAAAAAGTACAGTAGGAATAAGCTATTTACCAATATTATTAGATACAAAGCCAATCCCATCAAAGTAGTTTCGTTCTCTAGTAATTGACCTGATATCAAGTTTGAACTGCCTTGACTTACAAAGTAATAAACAAAGGAAAAATAGAACTTAACAACAAACCTCCATCAAAACATCAATAAAATACGGAAATCGAATCCCATTCGCGTTCCTTTTTCAAAGCACGTCAACCCTTCTCGTGATTAACGCCCTCCAATCATTCACTGTCATTCGACATTAACCGTTCGTTTGCGGCCTATTTGTTCATTCGCTCACTCATTCACTCATTCATTCATTTGTTCATTTAGTTACGTCGTTAGTACACGTCACCGTACATTTTTCCGCGGCGCAGCGTGATTTTTCTGCCGAGTTAATTTGTTTAAGAGAAATGTGTTTAGACAAATGTTGCCCGGTTAAAACGAGTGTTTCACTTTGTTAACACGTAGAGCCGGTTATTATACCTTTTTTTAATATTTTTTCACCCGGATTTTGATGGTGTAATTTAGCACGCGTTTTTACGACGATTACGCGAGCGGCATTATTACTTCGGAATATTCTGGTAACACATTTTCCTGGCAAGCTTGGCTTATGTAACATTTTATCTTCGCCGATGAGTAAATAAAGTAATGGCTGCTTTTACCGTCTGCCAGTTACTCGCTATCTCGAAGATAATTTTAAATTAAGAACGCATTTTGCGCAAAATTTAATTACGAGACAGTATTACAGTAACCGCTTTTCTTATCTTTTATATTATCATTTAAACAAATGGTAGTGTACGCTTTGAGAATGTTTCGTTTTTAAGATTGCATTTCTAACATTTTCTTTTATTTTTCCACAGGTAAGCAAACGAAGAAAATTGACGACGCTGATGTAAAATTAGGCGTTTTATTATTCGAGAATATTCGGAAACTTTCGAATGAAATCGGATAATCTGCAACGCCAGGTATGTGCGGAATGGCTGAAGTTTTCTTCTTAGTTGAAATGCGACGATCAGCGCTCTTATCCTCTTCGGATTAAGGTCAAATATCGAGACGTGCTTTTCGAGATGAAAGAACTGTACCTAATACTACACTACATAGTTCCTGGATTGGAATACTTGCAACTTTGCCTAGACTAAGTTCAAGGGGCGTTGGAGTAACTAACTTCTTAAAAATATGCGGCTGAGTTCGAAATTTGAAAAGTCTGCGGCGGTTTAAAATGAATGTTCCTTTTTGTTTTTAAAGTTTTTATTGCGGTTACGGCCAGTAGGTACGGTTTTGAAATGAAATTTTTAGGTTATTTTACTTTTATTTTTTGTAATCAAATGCACGTTCCATTTAGAAATTGGAATTCGGAATAGTATAATAGTTTATTGTAGTTTACAGGCTTTTATTTAAAAGTCGATTCAAAGTTGAAGAAAAAAAACAAAGATTATTAATGGCCAGCTCGAAACGAGCGAAGCTCACCTGCCCAACCACTAAAACCATTACATCCGAATATTTGCCCAGTCAGAAATATCAACCTGCCTCAAACAGAGCTCCATTGTTCGGAATACAATTCCTCGTCACATTGTTTATGTTGGAACCATTTCGCTCTACGTTTCGTTCGTACATTAAAGTTTTACAAGACGTCATGCCCCAAAGTGCAAGTTTCTTGAATCGTGAATTAAGCAAAGATGCCTTGGCTGAATACAGAGCACTCTAGATTTTGGGTCACTGCTTCCAAAGTTTACTGCTTACCTATAAAGCCGGGTACTCAACTGCGAGGTGTAACCGAAACTGTTGCCCGTTATAGTCACCAAAACCCTAGTGTGGACATGTGTCGCTTGAGGCAGGTTCGCGAGCGGCGTCTACAAACACACAAGTCACGTCTAAAATCGTCGTCGTTTCACTATCTGGAATTTCGACTCCTTTATCGGTCCGTCAAAGCTTAATTCGGTTAATAGTGAAATAGATAGCAGTGGTGAGGCGTCAAGTAAACCGGAAGGCAAGCCGAAGGGAATTCAACTAGCCTTTTCCTCTAATTCTGCATTAAAGTGCCCAACTGCCTTGAAATAGGCAGTAGTAGGAATCGAGTTCTATGGTACCACGCCACTGGTAGATAGTTTAATTTAGCTACGTTTTAGGTACGTAGAAATGTTAATTTTTAAGTCAGAAAACTAAAGTTAAAAAAGGTAAACAAAAGAGCTGGAGAGATTGAAAGTCACGCGACAAGAATTTAAGATTAAGTGTCACTTTAAGTCGGTATTAAGCCAAACCCGAGTTAAGTTATTCTTAAAAGTTAAGCTACTTACGGCGCCGTGATAAAATCTTAACTCGAATCTTAGTTGACTTTGTTCATTTAAAGTGTCACTTATGCTGGGTTCAGTTGCTAAGTTAAATTAAGAAATTTTCTGAATACTATTAATGTGTATTCAGAATAGGTATTAAAAGGTTATTTTATTTTTTCACTAGCTCCTGCCCGCGACTTCCCTTGAATCACTCTATCTGTTAAAAAAAAGCATCAAAATCCGTTGCGTAGTTTTAAACATCTAAGCATACATAGGGACAGACAGGCAGCGAAAAGCGACTTTGTTTTATACTATGAAGTGAAGTGTCTGCAACTTTATTATTTCTTACAATAAAGATCGTTATGTGTGTATGCGGGGCGGTGATTGCTTTCCACCAGATGACCCGCACGCTTGCTTGCCCCCACGTGAAAATATGAATTTTTACTTTGTTAGCGGCCAAAGCCTAAATGGGTCATCAAGCAAGCCCTTGTGAGTCTATTTTGGTCCTAGCCATGCATATTGCTCGCTCACCTCGATAGAGCTAGAATTTTTTCAAAGGTGACATTTTAAAAGGATGGTCTATTAAAAATGGCTGCGGTTTGAGGGTATAAAAGTGTCTTTATTTTGCGCGGCACTATGAAACGTACCTACTGATTTGCAGATCCTTTAGAACTTGAAAGAAAGGAAAACTTTATACATATCAATACAATACACGGTGATAAAAAAAAGAAACGCAAAGAAATAGGCTGTAACAGCCTGAGCTGGTTTTCCGTTTGGACCATCGGGTGAAAGAGCATTACAAAAGATACATAATAATAGATTAACCACAAAATTTTAAAAGTAAACAAATACGTGTGAAATTAATGTCTAAATAATTATAATATGGTGGTTGCATGGCTACAAAACCTTGGGCTTTGCCGGAATAGTTAAAAAATAATAAAGAAACAGTACAACGAGACCATAGATAGTAGAAGTAGTAAGAACGAATAAAAAATGAAATTGACATGACAATCAATGCCAACAAAATATTGCAGTGTGTCTTTAGGTTACTATACATACATACAATACATACATACCGTCACGCCTCTTTCCCATAGGGGTAGGCAGAGACTACTTTGTTCCACTTGCTACGATCCTGACATATTTCTGATTTATTTATTATTTTTTTTAGGTTACATCCTATAAATAAAACGAAGTCTGTTAATGTGAAATGTGAAAAAAGAAATTAATGAGTTTTAAATTAATAGAAACTTTCGTATGTACTCCGTCACAAAAAATGTCTAGAAAGTCTTTGTCTACCCCTATGGGAAAGAGTGACGGTATGTATCTATGTATGTATAAACCGTTATAAATGGTGTATCAGACGGTTGCAGTGATTATCTGTCAGATAGCGCTATCAGCACCAATACTCGCAATCTCGGCGGGTTGACACATGTGGGGTCTTACAATAGACGTATTGCTGGTGGACAGTGCAAGTTGAAAGATGGAAGCGTTTCATTATATCCAAAATATTTCTCTTATTGAATACTATACAGTCTGTGAGATCCTAGAACAACATTCGGGTTTTGGATGCTTTAAGAGTAAGTGAGACGGCAAGACAGACCCAAGGGTATTTTTAAATACTATCTCACTATACATGATAAGCCTTCCGCCATTCTTACATTTGTAGATTGTTTTTTGTAGATGCTTTCCATCAAACCGTCACCGCAATTTTATGTGGAATATAAAAAAATCTAAACGACACTGAACGCATAAAAAATCCGAAAAGTAAAGCTATGGCCGGGAATCGAACCCGGATCCTCGTCATTCCGTGACGCGTGCTATAACCCGCTACACCATCCATAGCAGGTGGGTAAGCTTTCTGTTTGAATGATGTGTCTGAACGGCATAATTACAAACTCCCGTGAATCTACTGCTCACCAGGGACGAGAGAAGGCGCTGTTTTTCAAATGACAGAATATCAAAAGAATCAAGAATTTTTACGTTTGATTTTACGATTTTACCGTTAGAAATTAATTTTCTAAGCGACACTGAAAATTAGAACAGAAAAATCCGAAAGCTAATAATATAAGTATATTTTCCGTCGTTGTTCATGCGAAGTGTCTTTATTCCGATTTGGTAAGTCTACACAATAGCTTTGAACGACTGCTGATAATAGTTGCATTGTTGCACGAGCCCATTCTCCTGTGGCTCACCCCACGTTTCTCCGCAATTCGGTGCAAGCGCCCACGTTCAGCATTGTTTGCTGACAGCCTCGAGCCGAGACATTAAAAACGGCTATTACGTACGCTACAAACTATAATGGAGGATATTTCATATGAAACTACACTGTTTGCTACAAGTGTTGCAAGGGTTTGGTAAAATCAAGATTGGTCGTTTTGAATGTTTGCGATGCTTTATCGAGCGTAATAGCGTCTTATATTTTACAAAGTCAGTACTGTAAAACGGGGGGAGTAGCAAAATTTAAGTTGAAACCTAGATAATAGTTTTTTTTTAATGTTGCATGCATTTTAGTTTAATAATGGTTACCTGTTGTTTAGTTTCATAGTTGAAACAATAAACATTAAAATATAGACAAATCCCAGCTCACCCCGTAGTGCAAACAAATAAAAAAAATACTACAGCAAATTACCAGAACAATTTGTCAAAAAATAAAAGTAAACTACTTTTAGAGCGAATTGAACGAGAATTTTTAAGTAGCGAGTGAAAACACAAAATATTAGTTCTATCCCTTCTCCCCCCGCAATCCCTTTTCAACCAATTTTACGATATTAAAATACACGTTAGCATAGGTATATTGTATTTTCGTAATGCTGAAAATAAGAGCTTCTGCGGAATATTATGGAAATGCAGAATTTTAGGTTTTGGATTTTGCGCCGAGTTATTTAGTGTAAGAAAAGAGGAAAGGGTCACAAGACATGGATTACAGTTAAATGAATTACCCGCACGTAAAGCAGTCGATTCCTCAAGGAACTCTTATGGTATGTATACTATTCAGTACGTATTCTAATGTTGACCAAAAACGATGACAACACCCATCACTATTTTCTTTACTTTTTCCACCTATTCCCACAATCATGCTAAACGTGGCCTATAGGTATTGTTAAGATATACGTGATTTAAGTATGTATGAAAAGTGCGTCATGTTATATACTTTACTGATATTCCTCGAACCTCACACGCCCTAGCAAAGCCGCTCGAACAGTTCTAGGAATCGTGTAATCAAACGTTAGGAGTGCTATGAAACGCAATCGGTTAGGAGAATCGCTCCGTCGACCGGATCGTTCGGGTTCTCTCGGCTGTTCTCGGATGAATCCGGCTGATTGGAGCTGTGAATTGGTGTTATTTATAGCAGTTATACGTATAGGCTCACAGTACAAGGCACAAAGGTTTGGTAGGCTAGAGGTTTGTACAACCTTTTCCTCTTTTACACTCTTTACTAGCGCGAAAATGATATTTGGAGACAAAATTTTCATTTTGAATTCATAAAAGTCATGGGTCTATGCCGCAGGAGGGCCTTTTAGATGGAGTTTTCTTTTTATAATTAGGTATATATAAGTTTTGTATATTTAGGTAACTTTTAGTTTTTAATTATGTTGTATTTACTTATTAAATTAATTGTAGTATATTTAACACCCATTAGGTTTCTTTGCCAACATTAAAAACGATGTAAGAAATAAGTAAAAGTCATAATAATAATAATAATATCTTGGGACAATAGACACCAATTGACATAGCCCCAAACTAAGCAAAGCTTGTAATATGGGCACTAGACAACGGATAAACATACTTATATAGATAAATACATACTTAAATACATATTAAACATCCAAGACTTGAGAGCAAACATTCGTATTTTTCATACAAATATCTGCCCCGACCGGGACCCGAACCCGGGACCTCAAGCTTCATAGTCAGTTTCTCTAACCACTGGGCCATCTGGTCGTCATGTAACTATCATTTATGCCTTTTAATATTTTTGTCCAATTAATTTTAAATAAATTGCGCTTTAAACAAATTATTTGTGGAACTGACATTAATAGGTTCATTATACTTTTTATGATATATTTAGATCAGTGTACGTCCATGATTAAATTTACATTTCGTTTTAAAATAATCGTGATAATATGAAATCATGAATATTTAATTATTTATCAATTATGCAATATTATTGTTCTGTTAATATGTCATTAAGTTGAGAGGAGACAGCAAAGACAAATAAACACAGGGGTTTCAGCGCCGATTACAACTTTGTTCTTTTCGGTATTCAAACCCCTGGTCCGTAGGGTCCTAGCTTTATTAGCCTCTTCAAAGTATTTCGAAGAGGTCAGTAAACGCTACGGTTGACCGCAGAACTGGCAAGATAGCTTCCTTGGACAGCGTATTAGTATCGCTGACTACGCCTTGCATGTCGAATTGTCATATTGTCGCTGACAATAGAGGCCAGAGAGGTCCAAATGCGTTGCCAGCCTACATGTCTAAAAATACCTCGTGTGCCAATAATTTCACCGGTAGCCTTACTCTCCAAGCTCGAAAACAGCAGCGCAAGCACTGTTGCTTCGCGGCAGGATTGGTAGCAAACCCGCTAATCTTTTTTGTCAAATGTTTTCGTTTATTTTGGCACAAGTCAGAGTTTGTAGAGTCGCAGGCATCAGCTTCATTACACTACATAGTATGAAACAAAGTAACTTTCCGCTGTCTGTCCCTATGTATGCTTAGATCTTTAAAACTACGCAACGGATTATGATGCAGTTTGTTTTAATAGATAGAGTAATTTAAGAGGAAGATATATATGTATAATTTTACGCAAACGAAGTCGCGGGCAGAAGCTAGTTTATTAAATAACAGTTGAGTATTTCGAGCGAGGCGCTCATCCGTTTTTTAAATCATTCATTACATTCAACCGGTCCCCTCGGTTCGTTACCATTCGTTCATCGAATAAACGGTTTATATCCTCTGGGAACGAGTTCGTTCCCACACATAGTGAGCGTATAAAGGGTTATATTTAAAAGGTTTTTAAGGATAGCTGATTTTCGGAATGACATACGCACTTTAAAATATTTTTTAATCGGACGGCAAGGGCAAGTGAGTCTCCTGATGGTAATGGAGCGCTATAGTCCCCGCAAAACCAAGTGGCGAGTCGGCCATTAATCATCGGAATCTATCTCTTTCGCACCTGCACTGCCTTATGGAGCGAGCGGTGCAACAATAGGGCAGTTCCTTTCAGACCCGCCATACCCCTGGAACTACCCCTGGGGGAAGGATGTGACTGAACCATACCACCATAGTAGTGCTGAGATTTGAGAAATTGAAAAAAAAATGCTACGCGGGGCTCCTATTCCTGGGTGGTTTGCCCTTCGAGCATATGGAGCTAACTAACTAACCTAACCGTCCTAATACCCGTAGCTTACAGCACTACGGTGTTATGGTTCAGTCCCATCCTACCCCCAGGGGTAGAGCCAGGGATATGGCGGGTCTCAACCCGTGCTAGCATTAGACATAATCATCATGATCATAAGTTATCAACATGTTACCACCCCTACGTTAACTGACTTATGCCTAACTCGCCGCTTGGTTTTGCTGATACTACCCATGGTCACTCGCAACACAAAAGAATTGCAAATGTGTTGCCAGACTAGACGGCTAAGAATAGCTCATGTGTCAGTAATTTCACCGTCTTACTCTCCACGCCGGACCGCAAAAGCGCAAGGACTTCTGTTTAGCGGTAGGATTGAGTGAGAGATGGCAACGACCCAGACGATCCTTGTATAAGGTTCTACCATCCGCAAAATTGACTTTTTATTCACCATTAGGTCTTCGGTGAAGGAAAACATTGTAAGCAAGCCTGTACATAGCTACGAAGCAATTAAAATGTTGCCTGGAAAAATGTAGGCCAGATATTTGAAAGCAACAAAGTTATTTTTTGAAATTGGTGAAAAAATATGCTGAATTGGCAAAACTGCCTACGCTGGAGTAAAAAATAGTTTTTTATTTCGTCAAAATCTGATATAGAAAGTACATTACTGCAGAGACCAGTTAAGTAGCTATACTGGACGAGTTGGTTTGAAATCCGAGCCGAAGATGAGGTTTTTTTACATATACGAGTCCAGTATGGCACTTAATATAAGTTAAAAACTACAAAGACAAAATATAATTGATTATAATATAGTAAAGATGATAGGTATTTATAATTAATAAACTTAATGAGATTCTTGATTTAAAACTTTCTTCTTATGAGCGCCTTTCTTATGAAGTCGCCTTTGGCAACAGTGGCACCAACTGGTGAGCAAAGAAACGATAGTCCCCATTGAACAGCCTTTAAATAGTTTACTCGGGAACGACATGTTCCGAAACAACAGAAGTCCTTATAAAATCTTATTTAAAGATATTATAACATTAATAATAAATAATCCTCTCTACTTATCGGAGACTTTGATCATTGCCCGGTATTCTTTACTTTCTATACGTCTTCGTTAAGTTTAAAAACTGTTCTAAATATAAAGTCTAGAATACGTTGCTGGTGCCATAGAATTTATATTTGCAGCCTCTCGTAAATTTTAAAATTGAATTGGCAGTTAAAAAAACAAAATTATGGCTTTTCAAGAATCGCGTTGTAATGAAATGTTTCACAATGTTTGATTTTAAAAAGCAAGTTTATGAACAGTGGACGATAGCATTGGCCAATAAACCAAAAAGAAAATGGCGTCCGACCAACCCGGAGGCAGCTCGGAGCAAACCAATAACATTTATACAGTTCAATTTTCTTAAGTGTATTACTGGAATTATTATATCCCGGAATGGCATCATAATTCTGCTCCCGGGACCGCATATGTATCCCGAGGGATAGTTTATGGACCAGATTTGTTAGATTCGGGATTTTTTCGAGAAATGTGGATATGAATGTTGAGTTATGGATGAAGATTTCAATATTTATGTGGATTTTCAGTGATGGATGTAATTTATTTGTACTTTAAAAGTTTGTATGGGTTGTCTATGGAATATCATTATGGTATTATGGGTGCCCATGTCTGTACGGTCTTGATCTTTAATAAGGAAAGGACCCATCCTTTGAACTGTCATTCAACCTCACTTTCATAATTCTTTATTAATTTACTTTTGTGTCCAACTGCATAACATACTATTTTCTTTCCTCCCACTTCTTGGTTTTTAACTTTTTATTTAGAAATCATCGTGTCCGCGATGAATTCTGAGCAGTTCATCATCATCATCATCATCATTTCAGCCATTACAAGTCCACTGCTGGACATAGACCTCTCCTTTAGATCTCCAATAAGACCGGTTGGAAGCGGCTTGCATCCAGCGCGATCCTCCGATCTTAATGAGGTCATCGGTCCACCAGTCTGAGCAGTTACGGTTTTTAAATTAAACATTATTTAAAAAAGCAAATATATTTATGACACTAGCTTACTTGTGGACCATCTTTAGGCCTACGTTCGTTAGTTCCAAATAAACCGACCTAACAACCGTCTGCCAGACCATGACAGGAATGCAGCTTCCATCACGATTTTTAAAGACAGACTGATAAAGTGGTTTCTTGGTAAGGTTTTTTATGATTACGGTGAATTTTTTTGATTTGCCACTCGCAGAATAAATATAAATAAATATAAATGATCTGTAATGCCTGTTACCAAAGATACATTTCATTTAATTTCTCTTTCCAAAGACCGAACTGCAATCTTTATGGTCGCGTACTGTACGCACCAGTTACATCAAACATATTGTTACCACCCAAGAAAACCGCACCCAGTACATAATTCATTTTTATCGTGCCCACCAAAGCGTAGCGATCGCTTGACCTCCGCCAAAAACAAAACAAAAAATCGTTGCTTATGACATATCTCAACATAAATTAAGCCAAAATAAACAGTACACTTATTCCGACCAAAAACCGTCTGGCTTATTGCCCCACGACCAAATCTCGCTACAGTAAAACGAAGCCAATATCTCGGGGGATAAAGGCTGTTTTATCCTAAGCGCGGTTCACCGATAATCCCAAATGACTAATCTTGGAGTTCTGGATTCGCTTTCCGCCGATGCCGATCGATTTATCTTCCTTCCAGTTATTTGGCTGTTGACCGGCTGCCATGGTTACTGGTGATTGAACGATTTGCGCTTCCCAGTCTAGTTTATTTCCGAATCTGGAGTACCTACCTACCAGTAGGTACTCGACCTAACAACTCGATTCCCACCGAGCTTCTTTACCAAACCACGCTCCCTCATTCTTTCTTCAAGGATAGGCTTGGAAGAAGATAGGCAAATAGGGTGTTTCTTTGCCTCGGGTTGTCTAACGGAAAATTTCACGTAACGCTACTGCTACTTACATAGATGACGTTATAAACAAAGCATTTTTATACGACAGAGACAACAGAGCAAGTCGCGAGTTGCTGGTGAGCACCAACCATGGATACCTACGACCAGAGTATACGTACATAATTTTACGCAGACGAAGTCGCGGGCAGAAGCTAGTTTAAAAATAGAAAAGCATAGTATGAATAAGCTTTTTAATGTTATGAACGTGAACAGTGGTAGAGCAAATGTAACGACCGATTTTATCTATACTCTGCAATTCCAGTAATGCCTTTTATAGTTTTGTAGATCAAAATCGTTGTTTGTTTTACGATAAAAACTTGAAAAATTGCATCGACAGGGACACACAGATTAAAGATAACAGAATGGATAATCCATTTATTAGGTACACTGGCTGCTACCCCCAACTTCGTCTTAAAAAAAATGTTTTTCGCTATCCCGCAGAAACTATGCAATTTTCCAGGATAAAAAATAGCATATATGTTAATCTAGGGTATGAGCTATCTCCGTTCCAAATTTTATCCAAATCCAATCAGTAGTTTTAACGTGAAAGAGTAACAAACATCCATCCATCTATCCATACTTACAAACTTTCGCGTTTATAATATTAAGTAGGATGTTATAAACAACACATTCTTACACATATCACGTCTATAGACCTTACGGGATAGACAGAGCCTAAGCTAAGGTAAGGCATAAACAAAATTATCAAAAAACATTTTTCTTCAAGCCAAAACCTGTGCGAAATATATGTTTTACATGTTTTTACATGCAAAATATATATACTGGGACGTATACAAGACGGATGACGATGATGACTTGGACACAAACATACATAATTATTCATCATACAATTGTCCGCCGCTACCAAGATTTGAACCCGGGACCTCTAGCTTCATAGTCAGGCTCACTACCACTGGGCCATCCAGTCGTTGCGGGAAGAAACGTGACAAGTAATCCATGGATCATTTCGTTTGTTCCCATTAATTGTTTTCCTAAATTTACTTACTTTTCCTTAGCCCGTTTCGATCCCAAAGGTATTAGCGTGTTGTTGGTATCTCAAAGCAAACTAGATTAGAGCCGGATCAGGTTAACCGGGCCGGCCGGGAACCGGACGGATCATTTGTAAACCGCCTACTGTGTAATTGTTGCCGTTTTAGCTGTGACACACACTGCAAAAGAGTTCGTCGAGCTAGCTGCTTAACAGATGTAACCTCATTCATGTAGATCAGGGTTTCTATTCGGCGCTGACACGCCTAAGCTATTAGGTACTGTAGGAATAGGTTCTGCTAGTTTCACACTGGCAGGTTTCGGTTGCTGGCTGCATTTAGAGTTCAGGTTCCGAATATCGAACGCTTGTTCGATATTTGAAAATATTTTGTTTTAGAACTTGGAACGGCTCTCAGAGCAGCTTGGATCGAGACTCATGTTAGGCTAATATAAACCAGAAATATGAAAGTATGAGTTTTAAATCTTTGTAGCTTGGGCCATATGCTATCATCAATTTGTTTAGGAACACATTTAACACGATTCCCGTACAGTTTTAAGTGCCTCATCAAGGCAGCTCTACAGTACCAACCATTTGTAGTACCTAACGTTTAATTTCCTATTCGGCGTCGCCAAAATGTCAGTTTGCCGAACACAATCCGATGAGAACGCGATGAGTTCTTAGTAAGCTATTCGGAGCGCTTCGTCATTTTTGTTGGGGATTTTCAACAGCTGTCAAAGTGTGTCAGAAAAAAGAGGAGTTCTGACCGCATATCCTATCATATCTACAACGAGCTATCTAATAATTATCTATTCAGTGCGATCACATCAAATTGATCAAAATTTAAGCCCAGTAGGCTTTACCTAACTTGCTCGCAATCGCCGTCATGTTTATTTTGACAGTTCATGTAAGGGCTGATGATTGGCATCGGAATCAGCTAGCTGTCACATTCATACAAGAACTGTCAAAATGAACACGATGGCGATTGCGAGCGAGTTAGGCTAAGTCTACAGGTTATCATTGAAACTTAGAGTCCCGTACCCCAATCAGCCAAACAGAATCCTTTTAGTTTACAGGATCAATTTGTTATCCGTTTGTCTATCTGTTTGTCTGTCTACCAATACCCATTTTCACAGAAAATATTCAGATCAAATCAATGCAATTAATACATACAGTCATTGGAAAAGGTTTCTTTACAAATTGTCGATGAAACGAAACTATAGGGTACTTCCAGTTGTTAAGAAACTTAAGATTTGATACGAAGGTATATCACCACGAACGGAAGAAATCTGAAATCTGAAATTTTTACGTTCATTCGTACGTTATTATAGCAACCCATATTAAAATGACCTCACACTACTTGCATTTTGGTTAGGAGTAGGGCTCTGTTAACACTGAATATGTATACTGCTTAGGAACGTGACGAAATGCTTTAGTGCGCGTGTCCGACTTTAGGCCAGTCAGCGGATCGGTTTTTTAGTTTGTTCGTCACTCGTTAGAGCCGTGAGTATGGGAGTCCGTAATAGTATGTATTTAGTCTGATGGACTCTGGTAAAAGATTGGTCTAATTTGCAGAGGCCGTCGCACTTTTTGCATGCCAGGCGTTAATGGGAGCCCTGTTCCGTCCCCCCTTTTTGTTCAGTATTTTACTTAAATTAGGGAGGAGGCGTTTGCGGTTGAGGGTTCGAACATGCTAGGCGTTTTGTTTTGTTTTGCTCAGAGGAATAATTTGCTGAAGAAATCACGTTGGCATCGCTCATTGTAATGTGGAGTGCTCAAGATTTAAACACGTTGAGAATTGCAAAGAAAATCCGAGGCACCCGTCATAAATGGAAGCCAGCAGCGAAGCTGTTTGTCTTTGATGATGGTGCTGCCCACACTCCGACTGACAGACTGGATTAACAATTTTTTCATAGTTAATTAATTTATTAGTCTTCCATTTTTATTTGTTATTACTCTCTAATGTATTTTTCTATGTATAGTTTATAGAATACGAGCTTCTGCCCGCGACTTCGTCTGCGTAGAATTATACAAAAAAACCTTCCTCCTGAATCACTCTATCTATTAAAAAAAACTGCATCAAAATCCGTTGTGTAGTTCTGAAGATATAAGCATACATAGGAACATAGGGACATAGGGACAAAGAAAACGACTTTATTTTATACTAATTGCAAAGAAAATCTCGTGAAATTGTAACTCATGTCAGTATCTTTCCACAGATTAGCCGTTATAGCATTAGTTGTCTTTCAAGAGACAATGTGGTCAATGTCTCTTTGATTAAATGTTACGTAAAACTAACATACGGGGTAGACAGAGCCTGAGGTAACAAAACCTAAAGGCTACGTTTAGCATAATTGTAGGCGTATAGGTGGAAAAAGGAATCAAAATTGATGAGTTGTTAGCTGCGTCACCTATAACATGATTCCTAAGAATATCGCCCATTCCCTCGATGCGCTTTTACCATCTGCGCGGGACGACAAGTAACTGGTACATTCTATGTTTTTCCCAGACCACCATGGACGTAAAACTAAATGACTTTCTGCCCAGTTTCTTGCGGCGCATTCTTGGCAATGATGGTCTTTCCGAATGCGCTGGTAGCTTCAAAAAAGACATGTAAAAGAGCCCTGGGTGACCAACTTGCAAAAAAAAATTGAATTTAACTAGTTATTTTTTTAACGTTGCCATTGTTTATTCTGTAATCTTTTATACTAATCCAATCTCTAATACGCCTGCGACATTTTTTACGTAAGAAAACGTTCAAAGCTTTTTATACCATGTCTTTTCTACCACATCTGACCATTTCTTTGTTTCAAAGCAAGTTAATTTTAGTTCAAAATCTCGATTACTGAAACATGCTAATTACATTTCCAACCAAATCTACACGGGCCGTTTATACGGCGTTTATATAATAGCAAAGTGTTTAGCTTTGATCACGGTAATAACAGATATTACGTCTCGGGGAAACGATTAGCCATAATTAAATAGGGTGGAAAGCAGCAAGTGTACCTTCCTAATCGTCGTCGATAATTTCCTTCATATTGAGTTAATTTAAACGCGTGTAAGTACTGTTAGAAGATCAGAGCCTCTAGTGTAAGTTGTCGCATATAGAAACGTCTCGAACGCGTTCACGTAAACGTCTCAACTACTATGAAATAATTGGCAGCGCCACTTGCGGATTGAAACGGCAACAAACTGTTCTCATAGTATTTGACGTTAACGCAAACGCGTTCGAGACGTATTTTGTGACCTAAAACTTACACTAAGCATACAGAATTAAATTCGAAGGATGGGTATAGAACAATAATAATTTTATACTGCGGTCACGTGACCATATCAGAACTCGACAGAAGCGCGTGTGCGCTGACGGAGCTGCCGGGCAAATGGGAGAGTCTTCTGTAGCGGCGCGCGCGCCCCGGGCGTAGAATAAATAAGAACATAGTAGAACGGAAACTCCCGCTCCGGCCGGCCTCAAGGTCACGATATTAGAGTACCCGTTAAGCGGGTATTTCAGTCGGGCTGTCACGGCCGGCGTCGCCGCACGCGCGTAGCTGTTTGCGCGTTCCGTATCTACCTTCGTATTGGAATCAAATAACAATGGCGTAAAACTACTACTAATTTTACGTGAGTCTGTATGTATATTATTTTATATTTGTAGGTAATTAATACTTACTTAAATCACCTTAAATGGCTTCATTTGGTGTGGCACTTGTAATAACTTTTTACTTAGAAGTACTTACCTATCTATAATATGTAGGTACCTAATGCACGTACCTAATGATTTATAAATCTCATATTTTGTAAAACTAGAATAAAATAATGATTTCTACTTAAATAAACACTTATATATTAGCGATATTATCTTTAGACGTAAGTAATATTTAACAGTAAGCAACCCTAGCAATACGCCTGGACGACAGAGGGGTGCAACGATCTGAAGGGGGAAGTAGGTATATAAATGGCGGCGTTTTGGATGCGGTCAAAAGAGATGCCGTGCTACTCGGTTCTTATTTATTCTATGCCCCGGGTACCTACGCTGCCTGCGGCCGTCTGCTTGTGTGCGGGTACAAGGGCGTCGCCAAGGGGGGGCAGGGAGGGGCAGCTGCCCCCCCCCCCTAGAGATTCTAAAAAAGTTGCCAATGCAACCAAAGTCCTAGACTAGTCATAGAGAATGAGAAAAGTATGAATTGTAGTAGGTAAATTCAACTTGCCCCCCCCCCCTGCGCCATCGGCTGGCGACGCCCTTGTGCGGGTAGATGCGTCGGTGTGCGTGTTCGCTTCAAAGAACATAGTTTTTTAGTTTTACCATCGTACAGTCCGTAAGATGTCAGAATGCCATTCGAATTTTGGGTATATTGTATACGTGTACCTACTCTTATAGTGCATAAGCAAAGCGATTTACCCTGTCTACCATACTCTTGATGTGATGTTTCCAAGAGCACTGATTGTCTATAATTAAACCTAAAAATGCTGTTTCCATTGATTCCGTTATTACCTGGTTCGGTTTGGTTACTTTAATACATTTTCATGGAGTCTGAAAATAGTCTATTGGCGCCTGCGGGGTGGTAAAAGGCGAGACCAGCGGGGGCGGAGAGTGGCCCTTCTGTAAGTAGCAACATTGTCAGAGGTTCGGTGCTTCGTCTTTAAACTTTTCGTCAGATCGTTTTAAGTAATTTGATGGACAAATTTAAACTCGGTAATTTACTTAATGAAGGTATCGCTGTTTCAAAGTATTTTGAGTAATTTTATATGATATCAAAGAACTTAAATTATAAATTAAGATGCACAAGAAAGGTCTGATCGTTTAAGGAATTATTTTTTACACCATTTAAGGGTTAAGAGACGCGTAGATTTATAAATATTAACCTTTACATACATACACATACACAAATCACGTGTATATCCCTTACGGAGTAGACAAAGCCTAAGGTAACAAGCCCACATCATGCTAAATGTGGCCTTTATGTCTTGTTATCTTAGGCTCTGTCTATCCCGGATAAAGACGTGATTTATATGTATGTAAAATAACCGCCGTGTTTGAACCTTCGCGAGTAATTTACAGACATGAATATAAAGCAATGAAAACCAAGAACAGACAACGTCGAATGAAAATGAAATATGACGACATTATTACACTCAGAGTGCTTTATTAAAAACTCTTTCATAGCCCATGAAGTGACAACTATGAGCTTTATTCTCACTGTGGGGACTATCGTTTATTTGCTCACCAGTTGGCGCCACTGTTGACTAAGGTCCAGAGGTATAGCTGTCAAAGGCGACTTTATAAGATCGGCGCCGAAACAAAGTTTTAAATCTTGAATCTCATTAAGTTTATTATTTATAAATAACTATCATCCTATCGAGTAGCTATGCCGCAATGTTGTGCAGTTCCGTTTTGTTCGGATAAAAATCCGCTTTCAAAGAGTTCACATTCATCGCCAAATAATCCATATTTGTGATAATTTCACGAAGGAGATCACTTTTCAACGGGTAAATGAAAGGAATTATAATTTATGTCACGAAGCCCGCCAAAACCAGTGAAAAGAGAATGAACCTCACGTGACACTAGCGCCTCTAGTGGCAAATTCACGATACGTGATCCCTCCCCAATTTAAGTTTGTACAAAATTTACATAATAGTAATCATAGATAGAACTTCCATGCTGGTCTGGGAGCAAGGAAAAAACATAGAATGTACCAGTTGCTTGTCTACCCGCGCAGATGGTAAAAGCCTATCGAGGGAATGGGCGAAAATCAGGAATTATGTTATAGGCGATGAGGCTAGCAACCCATCACTATTTTGATTCCATTTTCCACCTATACGCCCACAATCTTGCTAAATGTGGCCTGTACGTACCTGTTACCTTAGGCTTGTTGAGAGCGTGGACTGTAGGAGCTATTGTTGGTTGAATAAAACTTGCTGTTTCACCACTGAGTTTATTTATTCTTATAACGACACCTTAACACACACGATTATTACAACAAGACAAGAAGGGTTCAAGACACCATTAACCATGGAAATCGCCATGATGGAACGGAAGTAGAGTAGGGAGGCAGGCTTTGCCAACATATTAATCCTAACTTTGTGTTGCCAGCAACATACTGCGGCCCAGGAAAACTATATATTACTCAATCTTTTAAGAAAAAATCAATATAACGAAATATCAACAACAAGGAGGAACTGAACGCTCGCTAGTCTATAACATAACTTATGGCACATAAGAACAAATCTATGGTCTGAACATTCTACAGGTAACATGAAAATAAACTAAGTTAAAGCAAACACTTGTATTAATTTACCTAACTTCTATCAGTCCCTATGTGTGAGTAACATAAAATTTAAAATAACATCTTAAATTTAAAATAACATCTTAAATTCTTAATATCATTCATGGATTACAGACATTATACTTTTAATTATTTCAATTTGTACTAATAATTTTGACAAACTAATTAAGAAAGGATCACTCTTATCCTATGAACAATAGTGCAATAAAAACAACTATAATATTGCTATTACAAATATTACAATAGGTAGTAAGTACACTTATACCTTGCAACGACCTAGGTACACAATTTACCATCAGCTGTTTTGAGCTGAAAGGCTAAAATTAAAAAACAGTACACATAACATTTTAAATTACTATTCAACAGGCATTACACTTATACCTATGACCTTATGACCTAGTTTACAATTTACCATCAGCTGTTTTGAGCTGAAAGGCTAAAATAGAAAACAGTAGGTACACATGAAATATTAAATTATTATTCAATGGGCAGTACACTTATACTTTGCAATGACCTATTATACAGTTTACCATCAGCTGTTTTCAGCTGAAAGGCTCTCACCTTATCATCTTTGCCGGGAAATACCTTTACAACCCGTGCCATGGGCCACACCAAAGGTGGAGCATTAGGCTCCCTCATGAGAACCAGTTTACCTACAGTAACGTTAGGCACAGAATCACACCATTTAGGCCTATTTTGCAGTGTATTTAAATAGTACTTGTACCAAGCCTTCCAAAATCGTTGCTGTAACTGAGTACATTGTTGCCAGTAATCTAATCTATTGACTTTACTGTCGGAAATATCTCTCTCAGGGTACATAGTTAATGCTGTGCCTACTAAAAAGTGCCCTGGAGTAAGGTAGCAGTAGTCATTTATGTCCTCAGACAAAGGCAAAATTGGGCGTGAGTTTAAAACAGCCTCTATTTGACAGAGTACAGTACTAAGCTGCTCATAGGTAAGTACAGCATTTAAAACAATTCTTTTTAAATGATACTTCATGCTTTTCACAGTCGATTCTGCAAGTCCCGCAAAGACAGGAGCGTAGCTAGGTGTAAAATGGAATTTAATTCCTTCTTTAGCAGAATATGCTTGCACAATCGCCTGGTGATCAGCAGAGTTATTTAGCTTGTATAGCTCAACTAGCTGGTTCCTTGCCCCACGGAAGCATCCACCGTTATCGCAAAATACGTCGCTGGGCAATCCACGCCTACTTATAAATCTTTTAAAGGACGCTAGAAAGGCATCTGTAGTGAGATCTGAAGTCAGCTCAAAGTGAACTGCCTTCGTAACAAAGCAAACATAAATACAAACATATCCTTTGCTCTCTAAGGACTTTCGTACTCTCGCATTCTTGACGCGGACTGGCCCAGCGAAGTCTATCCCTATCTTTTGAAAGGGTCTGGCTGACGTTACGCGGTCACGAGGCAAGGACCCCATCAGCTGTTTCGCTGCACTAGCTTTGAGCCTGAAACAAACCAAGCATTTATGAGTCACTTTTTTGACTTGTCGAATACCGTTTATCAACCAGTATTTTTGATTTAAATTCGATAACAGCGACTTAGGCCCTGCGTGCAATAGCCTAATGTGCTCACTCTCTATAATGAGAGTCGTTATACGGGAATTTTTAGGCAGAATTATAGGATGTTTCTGTGACAGTGGTATATCTGAGTTATCTAGCCGCCCGCCTACTCTTAGCAATCCAGCCTCATCTAAAAATGGATGTAGGCCTTTCATGGGCCCTCGCATGACATTGCCTTTTCGCAGTGACTCTACCTCGCCACTGTAATGAATAGATTGTTCATTTTTTATTATTAAATGCAACGCATGTTGTAACTCATCAGGACTAAGTACCTCATCCTTTACCTTATTGTCATTTTTTAAATTGTGACAAAATCTAATAACATAGGCTATTACACGTGTCATTTTTCCTATATCAGAATACCTATTTAGTATTTGAAAGAAGTCATTGCATGTAACTGTTGTAAGTACCACCTTTGATTGATCAGCTTTCATTTCAGGTAAGTTAGCAGGTAAGTCAACACCTTTATTATCAAACTTATAATCCCCTTGCAGGAACTTCGGCCCCTTCCACCAGAGGGCGCAGTTGGGAAGCTCCTGTGGACTAATGCCTCTGCTAATTAGGTCAGCAGGGTTGTCTGCAGATGGTACATACAGCCAGGTCCATGTGTTTGTTTTTTGCTGAATCACAGCTACTCTGTTAGATACATATGCTTGTAGGCGAGTAGTTTCTGAATTTATCCATGCTAAAGCTATCTGTGAGTCAGTGAATAAGTACACATTATCAATGTGTACAGTCTTGGACAATGTGTCATATACCCTTTCCACTAAAATTGACAAAAGCAAGGCAGCATTCAGTTCTAACCTAGGAATTGTTAGTGGCTTCGCACGTGGGTTAACTCGCGACTTTGAACAGAGTAGGTGTAATTCAGCCATACCTGCCTCGTCGACCACGCGTAGGTATATACAGCACCCGTACCCTGTCGTACTGGATGCGTCAGCAAATCCGATCAGCTGTACAGCTCTCGCACTGTTGGTAGGAATGTGTCGCCTTATACTCATAGGATGCATGATAGCCAAACCGTTAGCAAATTCCAACCACTCATTAGCAAGGTCACTCGGTATGCGATCATCCCAGCCAACATTGTGAGACCAGATTTTTTGTATAATACTTTTGGCCTTTATAACAATTGGACTGGCAAATCCCATAGGATCATAAAATTTTGATATATAGCTAAGGATTGCCCGCTTTGTTAGTATATTTTTATCAAAAGCCTCTGGACTGTTAATAGTGAAGCAGTCCTTTTTTACATCAAGTGTTAGACCTAAAGCCTTCATACTAAAATTATCTTTTTGAAAATCAAGCTCACTGAATTGTTGTTCAGCTTCGGGTATGTCCGATAAAATGGCAGGTGTATTTGATGCCCACTTATGTAAACTAAAGCTCCCATAGCTTAACAATTCACATATTTGTCTTTTAGCTTCAAGCAATTTGTGCATATCAGAACACGAATACAAAATATCATCAACATATGTGCAATTTTGGATGATATAGGATGCAAGGGGCAATTCAGCCTCATACCTTTGTGCAAGTTCCCATAAGCAGCGTGTTGCCAAATAGCTTGAAGATTTCATACCGTATGTGACAGTATCAAGACGAATGCATTTTATAGTTTGACCGGGATCGTCACGCCATAAAATGTTCTGTAGTGATGTATGTTCGGGATTTACTAAAACATTGCGAAACATTTTCTTTATATCAGAGCTCAAAGAAAACTCTCCAAATCTGAACAGCAAGACAATATCGAACAGTTCCTTTTGTACTGTGGGCCCATTTAATAAAATATCGTTCAATGAGACCTTTTTATTAGTTCTCATAGAAGCATCATATACCACTCGCGTACGTGTGCTTTTACTATGCTCGTTTATGACAGCATGATGTGGCATAAAATAAATAGGGTCTTCATCGAAATTATATGAACCAATATCTACATAGTGGCCATGTCCAAGCTGAACATATTCATGGACAAAATTTTGATAGTCAGTGAGCAGATTCACATTTTTTTGCAGCCTTCGCTCAAGGCTGAGAAATCTGTGCAAGGCTAGGTCAAATGAATTGCCTAAAGTTTCATTAATTTTGCTTGTCTCAACTTTGATAGGCAAATCCACTTGAAATTTATTATTTTCTAATTTTACAGAATTAACAAAAATATTTTCAGCTAATTCTTGCTCTGAATCCCTCTCTATTAATAGCTCTGGAACGCGCTCTACCTCCCAAAGTCGTTTGATACTGTCACTAACATCTGAATCACATTTAGCACAAACAAGTGATACAACCTGATTTTTTATTATGTCTGATACCAGCGCCCCGGCGACGACATGGCCGAACTTGGTGTTGAGGATACACGGTGATGAAGGTTGAGGCTGTTTATCTAGGTCATTGCGCAGGTTGTGTGCTCCTTCAAGCGGCAGGGCCGGCAGGAGAACCTGGAAAAAGACATCGGCCCCAATCAACATATTTATCTCCGATGGCTGGTTAAATGTTGTATCAGCTAGTGTGACTCCAGCAGGAATATTTATTCCCTCCATGCTGATTGGTGTTTGTGGTAATTCACATGTTATTTTATCTACCACATGACAGTTCACTAGTACCTTAAATTGGGATGTCAAAGAATGTACTTGTAGGGGAATGCAATAACTAATTTTGCTCTGGTTTGCTGTCACACCAATGAGGTTAATATCAGATCGCTCAGGTGTAAGCCCTAAGACCTCAATGGCTTTTGTGGTTATCAGTGACACTTGTGAACCAGAATCCAAGATACACTTGACGTGCACCTCCCTACCATTTTGAGCATATAATTTTACTCTTGCTGTTGGAATTAAAACATTGCTTGCGGAGGCTCCTGATAGGAGCACCACCGAGTTGCTTTCTCCCTCCGGGTGCAGCAAAGTGTGATGAGACTTTTTGCATATGCCGCACCGGAAGTGGAATCTACATTTCCCTACATGTGAGTTCAAACAAGTAGTACACAAGTTACTTTTATTCGCAAAGGACACTCTTTCCTTTGAAGGTAACAATTTAAATTTGGGACAAGAATATAATTTGTGATCAAAACACTTACAGTGGATACATTCCATGGGCGTCTTGGCTGCAGCTGTTAGTGCTACCTTACTCTTGTTGAACGGCATTGAAGTCGGCTGGCCTTTACCTGGGCCAGCATACTCCGGTTGGTTGTCCGTGTTCTCCAATGCAAGAGCCCGCTTGTCCATGTATGCTAAAAACTCGTCCACTGTTGGCTCCTGCTTTTGATCACGCTCCAGCTGGAATGCGCGCGCGCTGTACATGTCGATCTTACGCGTCAAAATACCCAGGAGCATAGGATCCCAGTAGTCGACCGCAGCATCCAAATTTTTAAGTGCTGCTAAGGTCTGCCGCACTACTGAAACCAAATTCCGTATGTCATTAGCAATGGGATATTTAGGCAATTTACCTAAATCCAGCAGAGTATTTACATACTCTGAAACGATTTTATACTTGTTATAAAACCTGTCGTTTAACAATTGCATTGCCTGATCATAGCTCTCACTTACAAGTGGGAGATTTTTTATCAACTCGTATGGCTGATCTTTGAGGAACGATCGCAGATAATATAATTTTTGTACATTATCCAGTCCCTTGTCGTTGTGAATTACTGATGTAAATATCTGTATGAAGGCTACATAATCCGAATATTTGCCCGTAAAGGTCGGTATGTTTATGTTAGGTAACTTGGCTCTAGGTTTACTACTGCAACCTGACTCCGAGGCACTTTGTTCAGCTACAGAACTGCTCTGTTGTTTAATATTAATACTAATACACTCGTTAAACACTGCTAAACAATGAAAATACTTGTTTTCTACCTCAGAGTAATCCTCTTTGTCCTCCGAATCTAATGACAAGATTTGCTTGTTGTAGTCCTCGTACTCTGCAAATGAATCGCGTAATCTATCGCGTTTTGCGATTAAAGCCTCGGGACGGCAAGACTTTACATTAGATTCGTCGGACACAAACGAAAACAATCTAGTAATTGTACCTTTAACATAACCGCGTCTAGCGATTATTTCTTTTGCCTCCATTTTAGTATACTTATACCAGCTTTTTATAACAATTAAATGCTAATTATCGCACAACACAACTATTACACAGTCAATGAAATTTTAAAGCCCGCGACACAAACAAAATGGCGTAACAGGAATCCTTGTTGTGTTGTAGCCTCACGCGCCGACCGGGAGGGGACGCGACGCCGTCAGTGATGCCAACATTGCAAACGCGCTCGACGAACCAATCACATCGAAGCCTACTAATTTCTGACTTGAAACTGGAACGTATTTCCGCTTGCGTTCTTATTTCTTGACAATTGATGAACTTTTTATTTTCGCACCAACTAATTTTTGTAGATGATGAAATTTATGATTTTTCTCGCAGCACTTACTCTTCCTTGAATTAGTATAGGAATTTTCGGAGTAAGTATTTATGCTGAAATCCTTTTCTTCGCTTCGAATCTGAGATGCAATTACAATAATTGCCGTATCGCTTGCACTTGTTTGCAAGTTGCAGATTCACTTTCTTCTTGGTGTTTTTGTTCTTGTTCCCGTCTCAAATTTGAGACGCAGTATCGCTTGCAAGTTGTAGATTTTCGCCGTGTTGAGTTAGGGTGTGGTTCGCTCGGTGAAATTATGTATCGCAGCAAATCTTGACGGTGAGAATGGACCAATGTTGAGAGCGTGGACTGTAGGAGCTATTGTTGGTTGAATAAAACTTGCTGTTTCACCACTGAGTTTATTTATTCTTATAACGACACCTTAACACACACGATTATTACAACAAGACAAGAAGGGTTCAAGACACCATTAACCATGGAAATCGCCATGATGGAACGGAAGTAGAGTAGGGAGGCAGGCTTTGCCAACATATTAATCCTAACTTTGTGTTGCCAGCAACAAGGCTCTGTCTGCCCCGTAAGGGATAAAGACGTGATCTGTGTATGTATGTATGTGGGTGTACATAGATTAATAACTTTAAGTAAGTAAGCAAGTAAATGCTTTACTGTACAAATATGAAAAGGCGGACACAATTGGAAGAAAAAAAACATTAAATATTTGCACGTGGTCGAACTTATCCCCACAAGAGATGTCCACCAGGAGCATCCTCGTTTCATCACTAGAACCTAAGTCAGACGCTCAATGGACTTCGATCCAATTGACTAAGATTTCCAATTATCATCGTCTTCCCTCTGGCTTTGTCTGTTTTTTCCTTTGTTTAGTTTTTCTGCCGAAGGAAATTAAAGCAACTCTGCATTGTTGTTGGTCTCTGAATCTGTCTCTTTTGCTTTGCAGCGGTTAAACAAAGACAAAGCGACAAAATGAAAAGCGAGCTGGCCGAATTGGTTCCGGGGGTTCGTATTTCTACAAAGGTCTTTTATGAGCACTGAGATACAAGAAAAAAATAGTTTAGTAAAGTTGTTGTCTGAAGTTTTTTTTTATTTGACTATGTATCTATGTATTGTGTTGTATACTTTGTTCTTTGATTCTGTATTGTTTTGTACTGATTTGTGGTGTTCAATAAAGAGTATTTGTATTTGTATTGTATTGTATCTTTTCTTTTTTTGCATCATAGGAATCATGTAATAGGCGATGCGGCTAGCAACCTATCACTATTTTGATTCCACTTTCCACCTCTACGCCCTCAGTGTCTTGCTAAATATGGCCTGTAGGTCTTGTTACCTTAGGCTCTGTCTACCCCGTAAGGGATAGAAGTGATTTATGTATGTATGTATGCTTAACATAGAATACTGCAACGAACAGGTCAAGATTGATTACCTTATTTGTTATGCCGAAAAAATAAATAAGGTATAAAATATGTCAAATGAAGTTTCAAGGACACCCAAATACCCTGTATTAATAAATCTGCCTCATCGCTTTGATGTAAGCCCTTCCACGACTATACGCGAGTCGCAAAGCGATCAGCGATTTCTTTTGCTCGGCTGTGAAACTTACCGCAGCGGCTAGTAGGGATGAAAAAATTCTATACAGCCCGTCAGTTAGATTATCAAATATTGGACACATATTTTTTCTTTCGTCAATCAAATGAAGAAAGACAAAGATGAAGCGCGTCAAAGTACGGAGTGACGTCACTGCTAAGTGAAAATTTACGTCATGCGACATTTCAACTCAATGTATCTCGGTAATTTTTTGATTTTGTGAAAAATTAAAATAAACGGATCCAATTTTTTCAAAATCTTACTGACATACAAAGAATGCGTTTTTGTTAAAAAAACATTTAAAATACCACTCGTCCTAGATTATATCTAACAAATTTCAAGTTAATCGGACCAGCCATTGAAGAGTTCCCTTCTGCGCTGAAGGACCTGGCGGGGCCACCAGAATTCTACTACCAGATTATTACACAAGTAGGTATGCAAAATTTCAGCTGAATCGGTTCTATTTATTTATTTATATTAAAGCCTAAAAACGGGCACGCGGTCCTATTGTTAGAAGATATCTGCTTCAAAATTGAGTTGCTAGATTCCACCCGGACAAGCATACTTGGCTACACATTGCAACTAATGGAAGACCTTTTACACAAGAGCTTTACACACAAATTCTTTGTTTTCTTAGGACCATTCCTTTATAATAAGTAAAATGCAATTTCGTCCATTTATCCCCACAATTACAATAAATGCAAGAAAATTCTCCTGGAAGCACTTTAAACTATGTCATACGAAGATACAGAGAATTTATTATTAGTTGTGAAGTAGATTATCTTTGTAACCTTTCTTTTTATTGGGTTTAAATTTTTAAGATTTTATAAGATAATACCTAATCCTAGTTTTATTCTTTATATTTTTGTCATCTTTACTTATTTTTCCCTGGTGATTGTTTAATTATTTAATAGCCATTTTGTTTAGCTCTTATAGCCTGACAACACAGGATTTCCTAGTTCAGGCATATGAGTTGTTAACTTAGATTTATAAGGAAACTTTGTTCTTAGTTATAATATTGTAAAACATTTATGAGTAAATTATCTTTATCTTTATCTTTATCTTAATGTAAAAGGTTTTAAAAAAAATAGTCGTCACCTCTGGTAGAAGCCCTCGCAATGGATTTGAAAATCGCTTATCGCGCTGAGATCGCGCGTAGTCGCGGCATGGCCGAAGGTAGGTATTCTTTAGTCTCTTATTGAATCCCCGACCCATTATGTGCTTTTGATTGAGGTCGAGACTTTTTCCCGGCCCACACTTTCGGGATTTTTCGCAACAAAAACTTGCCTCTAATCTTTATTCGGAACACATTAATGTCAGATTACAGTAGGCATACTTTTTGTTGTTTCAGCTACGGAGTTTTAAACGCTACTCTGTTCTGTTTAAGGTTCGATGTAGTTTTTGCGAGTTTTATTCTTTGCCGAAGTTGGTGAGAAGGTCTGGTACACTGGATTTGGGAAATTCCGCTTTTGGTTCGCGATAGAAGTTACAAGTGCTTTAGTGATGCTGTTAGAATTACTGGAGAGGAAATTAATGTAGACGGGCTTTGAATGGTTTGGTTTTAGAGCACGTTATGAAAGTCATTCTGTGGCCAGTAATTAATAGGTAGCGTAATTTCGAAAGTTACTACCCTAAGGATGCCAATGCGTGTGTATGTATGTTTGGTAAACTTCGTCTAGCAGGAATTGCACGACCTTATAGTTCCATCTCCGCTTCGCCAACGGACTTCCAGGCGGGGGGAGCATTTTCACCCATTTGTTGTCAACATACCATTGACCCGCACGAGGCGGTTTGCTTCATCCTTCCTAATGCGAACTGCTAGGGAATGGAATTCGCTCCCATCGTCTGTATTTCCGGACAGATACAATCTAGGGCTCTTCAAGGCTAGAGTGAATAGGCTATTACTGAACCAGTGAGTTACACCTTTGGCCTCATCTGCACCTTCCACCAAGTGAGATTAGAGGTAAATCAAAAAAAAAAAATATATATAAAAAAATGGTGTTTTAAAATGGTGGCAATTTTGGCATAAATTACTTGACTAATGATTTATTTATTATTTTTATTCAATGTTAAATTATATACGGAAGGTAATTAGAAAGGGTATTGATCAAGGCATTGAACATGTTATCTAGTAGCATGTGCAGTCGTAACTAAACTTGTTACTAATGCGATCAGGCCCGTCCGCGCTCAACCAATAAGCGCTCGATCTCACTTCAGCTACGAAAACGAGGATAAGTCAGTGTTAGCCACGTACATCTTCTAGGTTTATACATACATATATCACGTCTTTATCCCTTACGCCTTAGCTTAGCCTTTTTTTTTTAACGGAGAGGAAATCTTTATGGATGCCCTAGGCACGGGCATGCCTAGGGTTATGTGGTACTCCCCCGAATGGGTATACCCGAACTAAAAACTCTCCGGCGTTGCCTCAATCCGGTGTGATGGGGACGCAGTGTGATGCGACTAGGGTTTCAACCACAAACGCCCCCCCGGTGGCCCCGGCTTTCGCCAGGACCGCGCCAAGAAGGGGAGGGCGCGTACGCTGGGCCCGCATCCCTTAGACAATAAGACGTGCAATGCAGGTAGGTAATGACGCCTTAGCTTAGCCTAAGGTAACAAAACCTTAAGGCCACGTTTAGCATGATTAAGGCCGTATAAGGTTATAGGTTCATTAGATGGGTAATGGAACACATTTATTTATTCATTCCTTCTTCAAGAAGTAAACATTCTTGATTCATTTGATAGTACCTATCATTTGAAAAACAGCGCCTTGTCTTGTCTCTAGTGAGCAGTAGATGTCCCACGGGAGTTTGTAATTGTGTCGTACAGACAGATCATTCAAACAGATCTGATGGCGCTTAGCGACAAAAAATCGCATAGTAACAAGGTCACTAGTAACAGATAGAAAAATTCGAAGGCTTACCAACCTGCTGGGGGTGGTGTAAGCTTTACTTTTCGGATTTCTGTGTTCGAATTTTCAGTGTCGTTTAGACACTTTTTTTTATTTTAATAACCATGTATGTATGTGTGTTTGTATGTTTTTAAACATACATTGTACCAGTTGCTGTTCGTTCCGCGCAGATGGTAAAAGCCCATCGGGCAAAAATCTTAGGAATCATGTTATATTTAGGCGATGCGGCTAGCAACCCATCACTAGTTTTGCTCCCCTTTTTCACATTTACGCCTACAATAATAAATGTGGCCTTTAGAACTTGTCACCTTAGGCTCTGTCTACCCTGTAAGGGATAAAGACGTGACTTATATACGTAAAACATGCCTCTTCCAACCATTAGTAAATCCATGTTTCCGAACTGCAGAAATTGTGTACTCTACAACGGAATAAAAGTTTCTCGCAATCAGCTGATTAAAACGCTGTTACCAGGCCAATTCCAGCTTTATCTCCAAACAATACGGGTTGTATTCACTTGGGAATTCAACGGGATGTATGTGAAGAGAGCTTTAGAGCTCGAGAAAATTAGATTAAAGATAGTAATTCTGTTGAAATTAGAACGTCGGAAAACTAAGGTAGTATCGTTTAGCGTTGCAATGGCTTTTGGAAGTGGATTAGGTTTGTTATAGACAATGGAGAGTTGTAGCGCATTAGCGCAAGTAAATATTTTGAAAGCTGAAAACGAGAATACATACACACATCACGTCTTTATCCCTTGCGGGGTAGACAGAGCTTAAGCTTATAATGACAAGACAGGCCACGTTTAGCAAGATTGTGGGAGTATAGAAGGAAAATGGGATCAAAATAGTGGTGGGTTGCTAGCCCTTTCGCCTTTTTTCGCTTCGATGGGCTTTTACCATCTGCGCGGGAAGAGCAAATGGCAAATTCTATGTTTTTTCTTTGCTCCCAGACCGGCATGGAAGAAAAAGAAAATATTTGTCGGTTTCAATATATTATGTACCTAGTGTGTGTAGGTTGAATGACTGTATTACAAGGTGCAAGTATAAACAGGAAAAATAAACATACATACATACATAAATCACGTCTTTATCTCTTACTAGAGCTACTTACTTAGAGCCTAAGGTGACAAGACCTACAGGCCACGTTTAGCAAGATTGTGGGCGTAGAGATCGAAAGGGAAATCAAAATAGTGATGGGTTGCTAGCCACATCGCCTATAACATGATTCCTAAGACTTTCGCCCATCCCCTCGAAGGGTTTTACCATCTGCGTGGGAAGAGAAGCAACTGGTAAATTCTATGTTTTTTCTTTGCTCCTAGACCAGCATGGAAGAATGAAAAGATGCTGACTGCATTCAAAGATTTCCTACCCGCTTAGACTCCGTCTCGATTGCAGCCCCTTTTCATATTACAAATGAGGTCCATCGTAATTAAATAAGACCCCAGCTCTACACGGTTCAAGTTACAAGCGATAGCGATTTTATTGTAAATAAAAAATGCTAACTGGGATTTGAACGCTCATCGCAAGTCCCGCCTGAAATAGATCTTAAACGACAATTCCATGCTCTGGGAGCACTCTGTCTACCCTGTAAGGGATACAAACGTGATATATGTATGTATGTATGTGTTTAAGCAATAGAGAGAATTAAGCTCATGGTTGTCACTTCCAGGGCTATGAAAGAGTTTTTAATAATGCACTCTAAAGAGAGTGTAATAAAGTCGTTTTCATTCACGTCATTCACGTCATTCACGTCAACTCCTAACTACATACACACACACCCGCACACACACACACACACACACACACACACACACACACACACACACACACACAAGTCCTTAAAGATGTTTTTTGTTTTGTGTTTCGCTCCTACTTTTATTTTTATTAATTTTATTTTAATTTTATTTTTATTTTTAGTTTCAAATTACATTAACTTCTAACTGACGTCTACTAACCACTGTAAGCTAATTTGTCTTGTATAGTGCACTCCAAGGTCCCAAGATACAGGCTCTGCCTAGTTTGGGGTCTGCCAGATAATCGTTTTTGTATACTGCTGATGTATTTTTTACGAAATAAATTGTATTCTTATTCTTATTCTTATTCTTATTTTCACTCGAGGTTGTCTATTCTTAGATTTCATTGTGTGTGTGTGTGTGTGTGTGTGTGTGTGTGTGTGTGTAGTGCAGATCTTTAACGTAAATTCTAACCAAACACTTAAATTCAGAAAACTTTAGACGTGCGAGTCTACGACTGATCGTACCTTTGCTTGCTCCTGAGGCCTTGTCAAACCACTACACGCTTCATTACATAGTTTTTTTTTTTTTATGTTAGAGAGGCCGGACAAACGAACTAGTGGATCACCTGATGGTAAATGATCACCACTGTCCATAGACACCCGCAGCGCTTTACGCGATGCCAGTGCGTTGTCGGCCCTGCAGAAAATTGTACACTCGCATCTTAAAGGCACCCAGGTCGTAACTCGATGGGAAGACCTCAGCGGGAAGCTCGTTCCAGATTTTGCAAGTTCGTGGCAAAAAAAAACCGATTAAACCGCACCGTCGAAGACTGCCATTCATCAACATGATGTCGATGGAATGAGCGCTTACGACGGGTGGGCTTGTAATGGAACCCCGCAGCTGGAATGAGGTCAAAGAGTTTCTCAGTACCTCAGTACTACTCTAAAATCCGCAAAGACCGTGAGCCTGTGACCTGTACCAACGGTTACAGAGTTCTGAAAATGAATTCAATTTGTCCAGGTATCGTTAGCGAACCGCAATGCAGCCATTTTAAGAAGCCCTCTCGGCTCCATTCAGACTTGCTAACCGGCCATTTTTATTTTCTCTTAGTTGGAGCCGTTTAAATAATTTTTCTTGGCTAATGTTTTTTTTTTTTTTTTTTTTTTTTTTTTTTTTATGTGAATAGGAAGGCAAACGAGCAAGTGGGTCACCTGATGGTAAGTGATCACCACTGCCCATAGACACCCGCAACCCCGTAGGGATTGCAGATGCGTTGCCAACCTAGAGGACTAAGATGAAATGCCTCCTTGTGCCCGTAATTTCCCCGGCTGTCTTACTCTCCACACCGGAACACAGCAGTGCAAGCACTGCTACTTAGCGGCAGGATTAGCGAGTAAGATGGTGGTAGCGATCCGGACGGACCTTGCACAAGGCCCTACCACCCGCGAATGACTGACTTTATGACTGTCTGTGGAGAGTGCCACAATAGAGATATCTCTCCAGGCAGATGTAATGCCTGGGGACCGAAGTCCGAAGGAAGAGAGTTGGAAGTTGTATTTATGCAGCCGCATTGAGAAACTTCGTAAGCGGCATGTAGAACGATGTGACAGCTGTCATTAGAACTGGCGCTAGCTACTCGTGCGTCGTAGTACAAGTAGAGGCCAACTAGATGGCGCTAAGGTCGCTACAAGTCTTCTGGATCTTAGTGTTATTTAATGTTTTTAAATTAAGCTTGAGAGAGCGTTTATTATGTATCACTACAACTTTGTCAAAAGTAAAAAACAAAGTCGCTTTCCGCTGTCTCTCTATGTATGCTTAGATCTTTAAAACTACGCAATGGATTTTGATGTGGTTTTTTTAATAGATAGAGTGATTCAAGAGGAAGCCATGAACAGAAGCTAGTATTATATATGACAGTGTGTATTTATTTATTTAATAAGCATTCAATTAAGCTGTTCTTAGTATCTAAGGAGACAAAATATTTTAATATGTGGCGAAATATTCTGAATCACGTCTTTATCCCTTACGGGATAGACAGAGCCTAAGGGTAACAAGACCTAAAGGCCTCGTTTAGCATCCTGAAATTAGTCGTGTATATTTGTATATATACGGCTGCGTCGCCAGTTTCTTTTTCTATGAACTTGGCTGGATCGCTGCCACGTGTCTAAATCTGTGTTAGTGTAACTGATTATTTTTTTAATTATCGCGTAATTCGGAGTGCCTCATAGGCATAGGCGCATAGGCCTCCTCCATTTATTGGCCCAGTGCGGATTGGGATCTTCACACACACCATTGAATTGCTTCGCAGATGTCTGCAGGTTTCCTCACGATGTTTTCCTTCACCAAAAAGCTCAAGGCAGATTTCAAATGTAATTTCGCACATAAATTCGGAAAAACTCAGAGGTGCGAACCCAGGATTCGAACCCACGACCCTCTGCTTGAGAGTCAAACCACTAGACTACCGCGGCTTTTTTTAAATTTTTATTAATAGCACTAAAATAATACCGCAACTAGGACACAGAAAAAGCAAACTAAATTAAAGATGCGAACTTTCAATCGCACTTGGCATTTCACGAGGGCAACATTTCTTTAAAACTCCTAGGGAGCAAAACAAACTTTTCTCACCTTATAAAACGCCGAGGTACCACCGCGCAAACTTTGGCGTTACTCAACTTTGTCAATCGACTATCGACTGGGAGTTAGTGCCGAGTTGGGGCTAAAAGGGGACTTTACACGGGGCGAGTTAGCATACGAGTTGGGAGTGTTTTAACAATAAAGTTTCCGTGCAAACCTTCACTGAAGTGGATGATAATCGAACAAGCCGGCGTTTTCACGGCTACTTTATTTGTGGCGTACCTATCAAGTCGTTCTAGCGACGACAACTTCGCCAATGTCAAAGTAACAAAAATATAATTAGGTAATACGGTCAAAAGACCCCCCCCCCCCCTGTCGGGCTCTTAGCCTACGGTCAATGATATCCCTCAGAAACTGCCAGGAAATCATTAGCCGATGCCCGGCGTGCACCGGACCAAGCACTGCTCTTCCCCCGGACGGATCCAAAAACGAACCGCAGCTCTTGACCATACGCGGAGGTAACTTGACTCGCACCACAACAATATTATTTTTCATTCATGTTTGTTCAGAACACGGCAACTGTCAAATACATTAAGAAACTAGAATCACCGTACAAATTGTCCCAAAATAGTCCAGTTAGACAGCTTGAGATGATTATGTCAATAATGCGAATTCATTAGGGGAGACTGAGGCGAGTTGAGACAGAGGTGAGTTGATACAAAGCCGATTTCCCTGAACTGTGACAGTTTATCGGGCTGGTAACTTCGTTAATTCGTTGCTCTTTCTACACTCCACAGTTTGTGTGAAGTTGTGATCTCGCTAACTGTCATAGGTGCAGAAAAAATGGCTTTGTATCAACTCACCTCTGTCTCAACTCGCCTCGGTCTCCCCTACCTCTCATCAGAGTACCGCACGCAGAAGGTACCGAACAGCGGCTGATTAAAAACAAGTAGTGGCTTCTTTAACCTCGACATTGGCAGAATCATCGACAGTATCGATGGAGCATCTTTGAAAATTTATTTGAAGTTAACTATTTAAGTCAAAGACCTTTAGCTGTCATAAAATGCATGTTTCAATCTCACGTTTTGTGCCAGCACTTGCCGGTCAGTAGCTGGCGCTGTGTAAAAGTACCCTAAAGCGTGTTATAGTGCCGATGAACTGGGCAATGTGTCTGACAGGTGATTAACGTTAGTTTGCTGCTGTTAGTGGTTGGAGCAGCTTTGTAATACAGGTATAGCTAGTTAAGTTTTGACGACTGCTTGCATAGCTAGTTAAAAAAAAACTGACATAAAATTTATATGAGAATTTCGTTGATGAAATACAAAACGGACGCATTCCAAAATCATTTGCCATTGCATCTAAAAACAAAAGTCGGTCGTTATAAGGTTTCAAATGTAAGTGTCCGATTTTGAAATGTGTCGCTTTTGTATTTAATCAGCGATTTGTGGATTTAATTTTATTGTAATTATGGATTATTGTTTTTGTTTATATTTTCAAGCTAGAATAATTACACGCCGTAATAACGATAAAATATGACATGTGATACATAATATGCCATAAAATCTTACTGTCTACCATTTTCTTTGTGAATAAATTTGATTTGTTTTTTTTTAATTTCATTTGTTATCTGCCCGCGACACTGTTCGCGTTTCTTTTATGAGGTGACGTACGATACATTAGATAAATCCCTTACGGGGTAGACTCAGGTAACAAGACCTAAAGGCCACGTTTCGCATGATTATGGGCGTATAAGAAGAAAGAGGAATCAAAATAGTGATGGGTTGTTAGTTGAGTGGCATTACTTTTAATAATAGTAAATATTGGTGAAATCTTGAGTTATTCAACTTGTGAAGACATCATGAAGATCCGTTAAGCAGTTTCTAAGATTAGTGTGAATGACTGACTAATACTCTCAGAATAGTTTTCAGTTTTAAATGTCCAGATTTTTTATTATTAAGTCAGAAACTATAATAGTCAAAAAAATCGCAATTGTTATCAGAAAAAGAACACTTTTCCTCCTGCATACATCTCCGTTAAGCCATGCCTGATTGTTCATCGTTGCGACTGTCATAGGTGTCCAAAAAAATCTCGAGCAGATTTTTTAGAAAATATCAGATTCTCCATCACCAAACTGTTGCGACACCGAAGTAGCTGGCGAAAACCTTACGTTTTAGTTGCAACCAACTTTGTAGAAATATATGGTGTGCTTGCGGCTTTCTTTATAGTTTTATTGGTGCCTGGGGAGTTACTTGGATAAGAACTACCTCAGTTTCTTATTGCAAAACTTTGGGCAATGTTTACGTGTTGGCGAGTTTCGTTTGTTTTTGCGTAGTTTGTCGCGGGCTTTTGTTTATCATTAATAGAGTTTAGTTATCGAGTAAGTGTAGAACTTACTCCTGTACTACTATGTCAATAATAGAAAAATAATGTTAAGTTCAAAGTTGCTGTATTTTTCTGCCATTTCATCTAACTTTTTATCCATGCTGGTTGGGAGTAAAGAAACAACATGCGATGCGGCTAGCAACCCATCATCATTATATACGCCCTTAACCATGCTAAACGTGGCCTTAAGGTTTTGTTAACTTAAGCTCTGTCTACCCCGTAAGAGATAAAGACGTGATTGGTTTATGTATGTATGTATGTATGTATTTATTGAACTTCCTATTCACACAATTTTGTGATTGCTAACACAGCACGTCGAGCATGCTACATCATGACGGCAGCGCCATCTATTGGCGCGCGGTGTATGTTTAAGACAATTCTATAAGTATATTATAGTCCGAGATACCTACTCTGAATCCTAGTCTACCAGCTCTCAAATTTGTTCCAGAAAATGGTAGAATTACAGATATAAACCTTCCTCTTGAATCTCGTTGCGTAGTTTTAAAGATCTAAGCATACATAGGGGCAGACAGCGGAAAGCGACTTTGATTGTAGATTGCAGTGCTGGTGAAGCTTATATATTTTATAAAGCTAAATCGTATGTCGAAGACAATGTTTAGACATAACAAGGAAACACGTCTCCTCAAGTTCCCGGAACAATGTTACCTTCGGGATATATCTTTACGATTATGCCCCGAAGCGAATTGTAAATCTATTGTTTAGTTGCTTACAATGTTACTTTATATTTTATTACAACCGTTAGAATTTACAAAGTCTACAAAACATTTGATAAAAACGAAACGACAACTATTTACAAGTGATAAATCACTTAGAAATTATAAGAATGTAATTACAAGTAATCAGATTCACAAGCAATGTTTATTTGTACGAATGGAATGTTTATAAACACGTTCCATGCATTATTAATTCGCTATAGCTCTTTTCTTGAACATCATTGACGCATTTTCTCCATTCAGAGGCAGCAACAAAACGATCAGACAGCTTGTGACATCCGTACGAGCATAAAGTTTGAACAAACGATAGCTTTTTTAGTGCTGTAAACCGTTTTATAAAAAAAACCTTTGCATCGAAATATTTTATCAAGCGCAATTTAAAAAATCCTGAAAAACTTACGGTGGTGCTCGACCAAACCGAACCATCTATTCTTTTTGGGACAGTGCATTTGATAGAAGTGTCTGTATGCATCACACATCAAGTTTAGTAATAAGTGAAAATTGGAAGAAAGAATACGAAGATGCACACTGTGAATTGATCAGCTGTCATGCAAATAGAGATACGCCTAACGAGATAAACTAAACGCAGATTCTATGTTAAGTTTTTTGCAATCATGTGGCAGGATCAACTCAACTCTGCCATTGTGGAGAGTCAATCTAAAGGAGCTTTTGGAGTACTTTGATATTTCATCGTTTGAAAGAACGTCGACTTGTTTGAAGAATTACTGCCAATCGCAACCTGACGTGAACTATGTCAAGAACTGCTTTAATATTATTGTAAGTTGTATAAAAATGTGCCAGTTGCTTCTCTTCCCGTGCAGATGGTAAAAGCCTATCGAGTGAATGGGTGAAAATCTTAGGAATCATGTTATACGCGATGGCGCTATCAACCATCACTATTTTGATTCAACACAATCATGGTAAACGTGGCCTTTAGGTCTTGTTACTCCGTAAGGGACAAAGATGCGATTTATGTATGTATGTATGTAAGTTGTTTTTTATTTATTTTTACCTAAAAGTTCAATTTAACTAATTAATTCCTTTTTCTCTAGCGGTAATATCCCGGCCGATCATTTTCACTATCAAACATTTATCAAGATAACTCAGATTGTAATATGTTCTATCTTTTCATAGTTTCAGAGAAGCAGATAGAAGTATAATTAATTCTAAATTGTTTTAGTAAAATCCAATTTAGTGTATTGTTTTAGTGCTTAATAAAGTTTTCGTAAGACTTCTACCAAATTTAAACAAAAAAACATTACCGAATGATAGAAAAATACTTATATCTTTTTCTCGTATTATAAATGTAAAACAATGTTTTAATACAAAACTGCAATTATGAAATTTCCGTTTCAGATGTGTAATTTCTTTGGCTCAAGGGAAAAACGTCAAGTCTTTACAAGGAAGTCCGGGATTGTTCTTCGACAAATTACTAGACGTTAAGTTCACTAATGACAATTGGAATCTAGTCACTTACATAGACATTAGTCACATTCAGCCTAAATTGCACAAAGTTGAATCCCTGTTCAGTGAAATAGGAAAGTATTGCAACGCGTACGCCTCCCAAAGAGCAAACACAGATTGCGCAAATACGCTATCATCTCTCAAAAGTCAGCATGCAAACAATATCAAGAAATTCGCTTCCATTTCTTATTTACTCCACGATGAAACTCCTGATCGCATCAAAAGAGGTCTGGTTGACGCTGGTGGTTCCTTACTCAAAACACTTTTCGGCACTCTCGACTCAGACGACGCCGTAAAAATTAACAAAGCAATTCAACAAGTCCAATCGGGTGAGAAGCAAATAACACACTTCATGAAAGACAACATCCATGTCGTCAAATCCACCGTGAATACTATAAACAATACTATTATAAGAATAAAAAAGAACGAACAGATGATAGATAACAATCTATACCAAATACAGACGCAGATTGATCAAAATGACAAGTTGCATATAAGAAGCCAGTTGCATTCCCTTCTTACTTCATTGGAAGGTATCATTATGGCTTTATCTTTTGATATAGATGACGTAAATAACGGTATTCTTTTCAGCAAAGTAAATATTTTGCATCCAACTGTGCTCAGCCCTTTCCAACTATACAGCGAGCTAGAACAACATCGAAATAGGCTCCCAAAAGACCATGACATACCGTTTCAACTGACTCTCGAGAACATGCATGAGGTCTTGGAAATTTATAACTTGATATGCTACTATAGCAACAATAAGGTTGTGGTGGTCATACAGATTCCACTAGTAATTCCATACACGTTTGACTTGTTTCGTATTTGGCCACTGCCGGTCCCTTATAGTATTTCTGAGAAAAACACTTTTGCGCTGATTGAGCCAAGTCGTTCCTATGTTGCAGTAACAAAAGATCGTGTAACTTATTCGTTGCTACAAACAATTGACAAATGTAAAACTATTCCTAATAAAAACTACGTCTGTCCATTAAGTAATGTGTATTCAACTAAAGCGAATCCAACATGTGAAACCAGTTTACTAATCAATACAGTAGCAAAGATACCTGAGATGTGTAATGTTAAAATCTTGCATGGCATCATAAATGTTTTCCAAAAGCTGAACAACAACAGATGGTTGTTCGTCCAATCAAAACGAGATAGAATCAAATTTGTATGTACTGACACAAGATATTATGAAGACCTTTATGGTACAGGAATCATGACGTTACCAAGATATTGTAAAGCGTATTTCCATGCGTTAAAATTTTTACCTAGCGACTCGTTCGACGTTGAAACCAACACAATAATTTCAAATTTCAGTATAATTAATGACGATTGTTGTAATTTTACCTTTGTAAACAAAACACTGAACCAAATACCTTTGAAGGTGATTCATCATGTCAATAATTTCAACAATCTTTTAGAGGCTAGCAATCATTTGACAGAACTTTCAAGGAAATTAGATGAAATGGAAAATCACAATCATACTTACCTGGAAAAATTTGGGATCCAACATTTGTCTATGATATACATCCTAGCTGCTGTCGCATTACTATACGCTTTATATAAATTAAGAACATATTTAATGAAAACTTGTAGATGTAAGACATTGGACGCTGGGTCACCCAAAACGAGAAAAAGTGAAACAAATGAACTAAATTTAGCAATTTGACAAACTTGGCAAATTTCTACGTTTATATTAGCTGTGTGTTTATCCGACTGCAGTGACGCCCAAAAGGAGGGTTATTATCATTTTCATGTTGTTTAGGGCGAACAATGTTAGCACCTGGCTGGATTGGAAAAATGCCTATTGCATTGCGCAGTGTTAGTTCTAAGTTTAAATCAACGCCGGTAGTTCTTTGTCAGGTTGAAAGCAAATAAATATACCCGGCTATAATATTTCGGTCTTTGGAAAGAGATTATTGGCGTCACGTAAGTTAGAGCGAGACAACTCTCTATTTTACAGCCCCTACTGTAAATTGTATTCTTAGTTATACTTAGACCTTTGTAGGTATCCATCTATGTGAAATTAAACCCGCTAAGCGTTGAGTGTATCCTGGTTTAAGTTTGTCGTCAATATACAATTTAATCTGACATTCATCTCTTACGTATTGTTTTATATTAATTTATTTGCACTTTTTTGTCCTCGTCGTGGCCGTAGGTTCGACTCCCGGGCTTGCAAAACTGAGTTTTTCTGAATTCATGTGCAAAATTACGTTTGAAGTTTACCATGCTTTTCGGTGTAGGAGAACGTCGTGAGGAAACCTGCACACGCCTGTAGAGCAATTCACTGGTGTGTGTGAAGTTCCCAATCTTATTGCTGATTGTTAAGTTTAACTAAGTTTGTTAATAAGTTACGGTAACTATGAGCGTGTAAATGTTAAACTTAGTGCCCAGGGTAGTTTACTGCCTTTATTATGTTACAGTTATAGCCAAAAAATAAATTAATCGTTGAAATAATTCATTGACTTTTTCCTGTTCAAATAAATAATAATATAATAACGTATTATTATAAAACTTATTGTTATTATTTTATTGTTTATTTAAAATTTAAAAAAAAACAAGAATAAAAGGTATATTTTTCTGAACAAAACGTTACTTTGCGGAGGTCCATTTCAACGAACGAAGTTTCCTTAGCTACTTCGCTATGAATGAAGTGAGTAGCAAAGTTAACGATTTTTGTTCATCAAAAATAATAAATGTGTCTAGTAAAAGAAACATTATCCTGTAGAACTGTATTTTTTCGTCGTTGTCTTGTGTGTTAGCACTTGAACGTTTTAACAACTCTTTTGACAAGCGGAGTCCGCATTCCGTAATTCGCTGCAGCGAGCTATGGTGCCGTTGGCACACTACGACACAGAGGCAGTAAAAAATAGCTGGCTACGAAAAAACTTGCTAGCTGTGCAAAAAAATGCTAGCTGTGAAAAAAAATTGCTAGCTGTGAAAAAACTTGCTGCGCATCATTTTTGTATTTAAGTAAATATTGCAACGTTTTATTTAAATAAATACTGAATTTTAAGACATTTTAAGACGTTTTTCACAAAGTCAATTTAATGCATAAAAAATATTACCTAACTGAAAAATACGTGCATAGGCACCGTAACGGCATTTCTCACAGGGGTAGGCAGAGACTACTTTGTTCCACATGCTACATGAAGATTAAACCTCCTTTTTACGTTTAATGTTTTAGTAAGTTACAGTAAAATCTGAGTGGTCATATAATTATATGTATTTACTTAGAGGCTCAAGATTTGGCCCGTCACCATAGAAAATTACCTATAAAATACACGCGGGCAAAATTTTTCGCCAAAGAGCATTACCATTTTTGTTCATTAGGCATTTAAAAAACAAAAAATAATTCAAAATACATTTCAAGTACCAATCTTGACAACAGTGTGTATCACAGATATACGAGTAAGAGTAAAAAGTAAGTTTTTTGTTTAGCAGAGTGTAGTTGGCGCCCGCGGGAGCCTAACTTCCGCCCGCCCGGCCCATACATCAGCGTCGGGTTTTATTACATTTGATTTAGCGTGTTTGACGGGCTTTAGAAGTAAATAAAGAGCCGTACATACATACATTCATACCGTCACGCCTCTTTCCCACAGGGGTAGGCAGAGACTACTTTGTTCCACTTGCTACGATCCTGACATACTTTCTTTCGCTTCATCCACATCCATCAAAAGAGAACTAAAGGAGATCTAAAGGAGAGGCCTATGTCCAGCAGTGGACTTGTAATGGCTGAGATGATGATGATGATGAGCTCTTCGGTTTCGGGTACTCCTGACCTGTCAATTTTCCAAAACGTCTCCTATTTGGTCTCGAAACGTCCGTCTAGGCCTTCCCCTCCCAACTTTACCATTCACACTCCCCATATAGATCTGTTTAGTTAGTCTACTAAAGAGCCGTGTGTCTGGAAAATGTTATACTTATACATACAGGCCGGTCTATCAATAGACGCTAACAACCATAGCACAGGACAGGTAGCAAAAGAATCGCCACACTTCACACCAGTGGGCGCCCATATTTCGGTTCCCACTGGCTTGCCTATTTTAAGGCAGTTGGGCACTTTATTGTGCAGAGTTAGAGGAAAAGGCTAGTTAAATTCCCTTCGCCTTGCCTTTTTATATGGTTGACGCCACGCCACTGATTCACACACACCATTGAATTGCTTTCTAGGTGTGTACAGGTTCCCCCACGAGGTTTTCCTTCAATGAAAAACGCATGGTAAATTCCAACCATACATAGAATGTACAGTCAATGTAATAATTTAAATCTAGTCAAAGTTTCAAAAACAAGTACCATACGCTCTTACACCAGCGTAATAAGGTCGTGGGACATATTTTTGAAAAGTTCGTATCGGTATTTATTTTTGCACTTGACCGTACCAGTTGCTTCACTTCCCGCGCAGTTGACAAAAGCCCATCGAGAGAATCAGCGAAATCTTAAGGAGCATGTTATAGGCGATGCGGCTAGCAACCCATCACAATTTTGATTCCCCTTTCCACCTATACGCCCATCACGCTGAACGTGGCTTTTGGGTCTTGCTGCCTTGGGTCTACCCCGTAAGTATGTATATTATGTTTTTCGCACATAAATGCCTAAAAACTCAGAGCTAGCCCGAGATTCGAACCCACGACTCTGCTTTTTTTTTGTTAGTCCTTAATGTCCCACTGCTGGACAAAGGGATCCCCCTTAGAACTCGGCCTGTCAGCACTGACGTCTAGCCAGTCGCTCGAGAACGCGTCTAAGTCATCCCGCCATCTCCGCCTCGGCCCTGCGGCTGTTCTGTACTTGTACTGACTTGTTTCTTGTCCACAGATCCGAAGCGGGACCACTGCAACAAGACTGTGGAAATATACGAAGACGTTTCCTCTCCTCCCGTGACACCGGAGAACTTCGGGCGCCCTCTCACGTGTAGTTATAGGTAACATTTAACCTTCTTTACTACATCACAGCCCGAGGGTGGTGGAATAACGAATGTATCAGCTCCGTCCGCAATCGTTTGTCCTTATCTGTGAAAAGTAAATGTCAAAGTGACAGATAAGGACCAACGATTGCTAAGTTAGCAGAAGGGGTGCGAGTCGGGTTACCTCCACGTGTGGTCAAGAGCTGCGGTTCCTTTTTGGATCCGTCCGGGGGTAAGAGCAGTGCTTGATCCGTTGCACCCTGGGCTTCGGCTAATGATTTCCTGGCAGTTTCTGAGGGATATCATTGACCGTTGGCTAAGAGCCCGACAGGGGGGGAGGGGGGTCTTTGACCATTACCGTACAACGTTGCCGACATTTTGTCACAAGATTTTTTTAATCATATTTTTGTTACTTTGACATTGGCGAAGTTGTCGTCGCTATAACGACTTGAAACGCCACAAACAAGAAGAAGAAGAAGTTAGCAGAAGCCTATAGAGCGTTTATGTACGTTTATTTACGGGGGATAGAATGTACTAGCGCCTTCTTTTTCCGCGCAAATGGTAAAAGCCCATCGAGAGAGAATGTTAGAAATCACATAGGCGACGCGGCTAGCATCCGATCACTTTTATTTTGAACACTGTATTTATTACTTTGACATTGGCGAAATCATCGCATCGATCGATGGGGCCATATTAAAAAAAGAAGAAGATTTATAGAAAATACCATAGGCTCATACAAATTTGGTTTCAGGTTTAGAGCATTCCGAGGGTCACCGAAAGACTGGATCCTCAGGATACGATTCAAGAAGTTCAAAGTTGGGACCCTCATCAATGGCACCACTTGCCATAAAGGATACATGCAGGTAAATCAATACAAGTTTTTTTTCATTCCGAAGCCAGTTCTCAGCCACGTTTGATGATAAGTCGTCGGAACTATACTCACTTTATATGAAAAGTAACCTGTTATTGTTGCTCGTCAGTGTATAGGTGTGAGTTGCATTATGTTATTTTAACACTAGCTATAACTATATCCGACGATTTTGATATATTTTTCATAGGTTTTCCGTCAAATTTCGACGACCGGATAGCCTAGTAGTTAGTGACTCTGACTATGAAGCTAGAGGTCCTGGGTTCGAATCCCGGTAGAGGCAGACAGTATGATGAATACGAATGTTTGTGCCCGAGTCATGGATGTTGTATGTATTTAAGTATACATTTATCTACATTATACAGGGTGGTCCAAACACTGAAGTCTAAAAAAAAAAATTAGATGCCTCACATCCGGGGCTATCCGAATATACCCCATGTATGTTGGCCGATTTTTTGTAGTTTTCGAGTAATTAATTTTTAAAGATTTTTTCAAGAATTTTCGGGCCGAGCAGTTTATCATCATGTAACTTTTTTTGGTTACGTTTTTCTGAGTGTTTTTTTTTTAATGACATTATCCTCACAAACTGCACTTTCACACGTAAAATAATCAGCTTCCCAACCTTGAGCCAAGTTACAATAAAATTGACCGAAAGTGAAAATTTTACCTTTGAGCAAATCGAAGTTTGATTTTGTAATAAAAAAAAAAACTAAAAACCTCAGAATTCAAAGACCATAAGTAATTTTAAAAACTTCGCCAGTCTTTAAACTTGCAGAATAATACAAAAAAGTGACACTTAATAGGTCATAATTTGCTGGATTCGACTTTCAAACGTACTAAGGTAGAATGTGTAATAAAGAGTCAGTTGTTAGTAACATAAAAACTGTTTTATTTTGGCCGAACCTAATTTGGCACTGGCCATCAATAAAGCTATGTAATACTTTTTATGAACGAATAAATGTGTTCTTCTTTTGTTTTATGTTTAAGTTTACGTTTATTTTTATTTAATCATTCAATATAAAATTACATCATCACTTAAAGCGAGAAGAATTCAGAAATTAATCGTAACGAGAGCAGAAGTAACTATTAGTTATTTCACAATAAAAGAGGTGATTCCTTTGACAGTTATCTAATTTATCCATATTTTTTACTATTATTTTTTGTTACTTTTAATGATAATTTCCATTTTATGACATATTTTTAATTTGTATTTAAATTGAATTGTATTTAATTTTTAATTAATGACATTTTTTATTTTAAACTGACGATTTCAATATAAATTCCTTGACATTTAATTTTAAGTGATGATGTAATTTTATATTGAATGATTAAATAAAAATAAACATAAACTTAAACATAAAACAAAAGAAGAACACATTTATTTGTTCATAAAAAGTATTACATGGCTTTATTGATGGCCAGTGCCAAATTAGGTTCGGCCAAAATAAAACAGTTTTTATGTTACTAACAACTGACTCTTTATTACACATTCTACCTTAGTACGTTTGAAAGTCGAATCCAGCAAATTATGACCTATTAAGTGTCACTTTTTTTGTATTATTCTGCAAGTTTAAAGACTGGCGAAGTTTTTAAAATTACTTATGGTCTTTGAATTCTGAGGTTTTTAGTTTTTTTTTTAATTACAAAATCAAACTTCGATTTGCTCAAAGGTAAAATTTTCACTTTCGGTCAATTTTATTGTAACTTGGCTCAAGGTTGGGAAGCTGATTATTTTACGTGTGAAAGTGCAGTTTGTGAGGATAATGTCATCAAAAAAAAACACTCAGAAAAACGTAACCAAAAAAAGTTACATGATGATAAACTGCTCGGCCCGAAAATTCTTGAAAAAATCTTTAAAAATTAATTACTCGAAAACTACAAAAAATCGGCCAACATACATGGGGTATATTCGGATAGCCCCGGATGTGAGGCATCTAAATTTTTTTTTTAGACGTCAGTGTTTAGACCACCCTGTATAAGTATGTTTATCCGTTGCCTGGTACCCATAGTACAAGCTTTGCTTAGTTTGGGGCTGGGTCAATTGGTGTAATTTGTCCCAAGATATTTATTTAATTATTTAAATATACGTCAAAATCATTGGTTAAAGTTCAATTTATAGTTGAAGTAACTTTATCTTGATGCAACCTCACACGCTTGTGACACTTCTTTGTATCTTAACCTACTATTTCTCTATGGTCCTAAAGACTGCAAAAAACCGTTGATACAAACTTCTGTCTTCTCCCAAAAGTAAAAAAAATACATTAAATGTCCGTCGTCACCGTCAGCCGTTATGAGAGGTCGAAACAATAACAAAGCTGAAACTTCTACGCAAAGTTGTGAAATCTGTCTGTTTAATTTCATAATTGAGTTTGAAACGCGTTGTCGATTTGACTAATTAATTTTCCTAATTGTACTACGAAAAACTCGGGACAGGCAGGGTGGTAATTATCGACCTATGCTGAATCAGAATTAATTTGGTCTCCTCCTAATTGCTTTGGGTATTTCGGTTTTGTCAAGTGGCAAAACAATTTCGTGATGTTTGTGGTATGAAATAGTACATACTCCGAGGATGGTGGAATAAAAAATGTCTCAGATAGCAGGAACTTATGGCAAGAGCCAAAGGTGAGAGACTGGATGTGAGTAGCCGAGGATCGTGCACAATGGCGTGTAGCTGGAGAGGCATATGTCCAGCAGTAGATTAATGTAGACTGATGATGATGATGGGGCTGGAATTGAATGATCATAATAAATAAAATTTACTTTTCTTCTCCAGATCGTGGACGGCAACGCAAAGACCGACGTCTCAAACCGTAAAGAGCCAGGACTCTTCTGCGGCGAGATAGAACAGCCTCAGACCTTCATATCGGAGACAAACTTCGTGAAGATAGTGTTCCATGCCGACAACTTTACGGATCAAACTTACTTCAGCTTCGACTCGAGGTGAGATCTTGATGAATCTCGATAAATTAGTAAGATAGCAAATTCGTTCGGTGAAATTGGGACGTTTTGAAAGATTGCGAACGAGATGTTATTGGGGTATCCGCAGTTTGAGGTAATTTGGTTCGATAAGTACTACTGGTTCCAGAAAATGCGTTTCTTTGCAGTTCATTATTTCTGGTTTATTTAACCATGTCATAATTCGAACATAGTTCGAAGAGAATTATACGTTGAAGTGGCAATAGTGCTAGCGCCTCTAGTGGCAAATTCACACGCGATAGCCCCCATTATGTGGCAATGGACTAAAATGGTACTTCTTGTCTACAGAGCCGAGCAGCAGTTCGAGGTGTACCTCCGTTACGGACAGCATCCTGAGTTATACCCGAACAGGAGGGGCGAAGTCGTGGCCGGGTAAGCCTTCACTTTATTAACTTTCTAGCATCTTTGTCTAACTTGCTCGAGTAGAGTTATGTGCAGTCATCTAATGTTTTGTACGCTCTGGAGAAAAAGCATTGAAATCAGGCATCGGAAACCGGTTTATGAAACAGGTTTTTTTTGAGAGAAATTAACCGGTTTACTTGGATTACACGCTGTCCAAAGAAACTGCCAGATCTGCGGTCACCCGTAGCGTCTCTTAGCCTTTTATAACGTGCAATGCAGCATGCAAAACCGCTCTTCTTCAAAACAAGCTAGTCTCCTAAAGTACTCTCTCGTTTGTTTCGTACAGTTGTAAAAGCATTTACTAATTTTGTGCAAAACGTGTCAGTGCCATAAAACGAATTTGAATTACCCATAACCCCGTTCCATGACAATGTAACATTCATCCAAAACAATTGAAACGCAACATTGTACCTTGTACATTTGGGAATTATATTCAACCTTTTATAAAAGGCTCACTAGAATTCACAAATGCCTATCTAAATATTATAAAGTATCAAAATGTACACACATTTGAATAAAGCTTTATTGTTAAGCTACCTTTAGGCTCCGACGCTTTTAGTGTATACACTCAGTCAGACACTTCAGTGTCTGTATTTTAAACGCCACTATCTGCGCTTAAGACATAAATTGTGTCATTTTCTTAAGTGTGTCGCCTTATATTTGTTCTGAAACGTTAGTGTCCGACAGCTGTGTCACAATTAGTGTCGCAGTCTGTTTATGACTTTAGCGGTATAATGTCATTTAGATGATTTGGATAAGTATCAGTAGAATAAATGCTTTTTATAGCTGACTGTACTTTTAGAGGACGAACTTGCATCGTCCGATAAACGTACCAAATTCCAAATAAATCCGATCGCTCGAAAGGGGTAAAATCCAACTTGCAAGATGTGACCAAAAGACCAGGATTTAGATACAAGACATACAATGCAAATAGACAAACGTGACCAAAAATACAGAACCAAATTGAAATATGAACTATGCTTTGTTTATTTCTGTTTACACGAAATATGAATCTGTAGACGTCGGATCCTAAGTCTATAATCTAAAACAATAGACAAACACGGCAAGTTAAATAAAGCTAATATTGGGTAGTTCTTCAAATTACTCACACTCCGCCTTTCGAACTCACCTTAATCCGAAGAGTTGATTACTATCATAAATCTGTGATGGCAATAATAGGCGCGTTGCGGAGATGGTTCATCCGCCATTTTAGTCACGTCGGGGCCGGAGTGGCAGTTCCAAGCCACAGGGTAAGTCATTGGGGGTAAGGGTGTTTGTTACTTTCTCGCGCCATGGGGCAAATAGTTTTAACACGGGGAAAGTATTTTTACCTGTTATTTGTACACGGTGAATCGACATAGGTACTTTTAAAAGTGCTTGTTAAATTGGATTTGTTTATTTACTCAGCATACGTTGTAAATACTTTGAGGGATTCAAATAATCGCAGATTAAGAAAGTATTTTTTTATGTATTTAATCCAGAGGCAACTTTACAATAGACTTCTGCTAACTTAGAAATAGTTTGTCCTTATCTGTGAAAGGTAAATGTCAAAGTGACAGATAAGGACAAACGATTGCTAAGTTAGCAGAAGCCTATAGAGCGTTTATGAATAAGGGAGTACTAGTTTAAATAATGTTTTGCTTTCTGCGTCACAGATACATAATTTAACGGATATTAGATTTCATGCAGAGATCTTGTTATGTCAAACTCGATTGTTTAACTACTGTAGTGCAGGTTCGTGGCGTTTGATGATTAACTCAGCATAATAATATAGTCAAAGAAACTAATTTAATAATGCGAAATATATGTAGTACACGAAATTTTGAGACCTTGCAAATTCATGATCTGCCTCTGCAAGATTCAGTTTAGTTTACATACGAATTTGTAAGTAAGTTAGTAATACATACAAATAAGTTTATACATTCATCACGTCTTTATCCCGTACGGGGTAGAAAGAGCCTAATGTAACAAAACTAAAGGTGGAAAGGGAAATCAAAATAGTGATGAGTTGCTCGCGGCATTGCCTATAACATGATTCCTAAGATTTCGCTCATTCCCTCGATAGGATATTACTATCTACGCGGAAGAGAAGCAACTGGTACATTCTGTGTCTTTACTCCCAAACCAGCATGGAAAATAATAAGACGTAGTTATAATCTTCCATGTAATTACCCATTTGACCAGCTTTTCTTTTAAGTAAAAACTTCTGCCCCAACCGTCTCCCTTATCCCCTAGTATTTATCCCCGTTCCTCCCTCTCGTCATTTCACGAAGCCCTTTAAGTAATTGGCTACTCCGAACTTGATGTATCTCGGAGATTTGTCGCCATGATTTTTTAGGCTATTAAGCCGTTAGAGAGATTGATGGGGTCCATTGAAGGCCATCATAGGCCAAGATCGTATCAATATTTAGTGTAATCTAGTAAAATACATGTCTTTATGAACTTCCATGCTGATCTGGGAGCAAAGAAAAAACATAGAATGTACCAGTCGCTTCTCTACCGGCACAGATGGTAAAAGCCCATCGAGGGAATGGGCGAAAATCAGGAATTATGTTATAGGCGATGAGGCTAGCAACCCATCACTATTTTGACTCCATTTTCCACCTACACGCCCACAATCTTGCTAAATGTGGCCTGTAGGTACCTGTTACCTTAGGCTCTGTCTACCCCGTAAGGGATAAAGACGTTATTTGTGTATGTTGTGTTTATGAAGTGAAATCAACGGATTACGGATAGTGGGAGCTCTTTTGTTTTCTTTAGAGCTTGGTCTGATCTATCTAGGTCAAATCGATGATCACTCGCTTGAGCTATATCGTGGGCTGGAGATACTAGTAATTGCAAAATTATTGGTGCAATATCTGATACAACACGTCGAATAAGACTTAACACTTAGATCATAATAGAAGGAGAGGTGAAAGAGGAAGTAGAAGTTGTGTCGTATTAGGATTTCAAAGAAATTAATATAAAGTAGGTACCACGTGGAAATTGCTCCACCGACAAGAGCTTAGCTCCTAAGTTTAAGAAGAAGTATTAGGTAACTTGAAAGAATAACTAAATTGTATTGAAAATTGTTTTGTTTATTTATTAATTCAGTGTAATTTAAAACAAAACAAATTTAAGTACACATAATCGCGTTTCGGCAGCTATTTTCAAGCTATTCTATAAATTCCAAAAATTAGACGCCTTAATAAAAAATGATAACGAGACTACCAATAAATTAGAAAATTACAATATTTTTAGTTTAATAATAGGTTTTTAGTTTTATTACGTCTTGGTGCAAACTAATATTATAATAAATCTTCGGTAAGTAGTCGTGTATTATTGGAACAAGTACAAAGAAAAAAAATAGAAAAGTAACTTTTTCTACTCGTTGATTTTAATCTGTCAATTATGTGTTTATAGACAAAATTGTAATCACATACTTTATAATCTTGGATAGTCTATGGCACTTCGAACTCAACTATAATAATTATTATACAAAGCTCTAGACGACTATAATAATTTCAAAATTAGAACTTGGTTACTTCGATTGAGCGTCGTGAGCGCTTAGTGGAACGCACCCAATGTAAAGTTGGAAATATCTGGCAAATTTGCTTCCATTTGAATACACCAACTTTTTTCTTCTGATACGTGATTGGTTAGTAATTGAAGTAATCGGCCAATCAGAGACAGTCTTATAACGACGTCTCATTATTTCATTTTTGTGCTTCGAAAATTTTAAAGTTTTGTTTGTTATTTGACGCGAAATCGATGGTGTTAAATAAATAATCCCTAATTCGAATTAAACATGAGTGACAGTGACGAGATTAGTTTCGCCGCTACTCCAGAGGAGATAACTACTATTAATTCATAAGTGGAAGGTACAATTTTCAAACTTAACCCAATGTACTTTACAAAAGGTTATGTATGTACAGACGATGATGATGACTCGTAGAAAAAGTATTGTATACAATAGTTACATAATTAGCTCTTAAAATCTCGTACCTTACTTAGGCCACTCGGCAAGCCTCGTGGCCTAAACACGGTACTCGACTCTAAGAGCCTTCATTATGCAACGATTGTATAAAATACTATTTCGCACGCAAAACAGCCAAAAAATGGGCACTTTTTGAGCAACTGTATTGAAAATTAACTTTTTTATTTATGGAACTTGAACAATAAAATGTCAATCGAAGTTATTCGAAACAATGAGCTTCCCTATTGATCAAATTCTGAATATTAAACTAAACAAAATTACATAATACGCCTATAAACGAAAGAAACTTTCCAATATTTTCGTATTTGACTACTGATTTGGCATCCCACAAAAGCTTATGTTGAATCCTGAGACATTCGAATTTGCACCTTATGATTAGGCAGCTCAAGTCCAAAGTAAAGGGGGATTTGAAATGACAATACTGCCTTTTCTAGCCACTTCACAATTGAAAATGTCCGTCACGTAGTAGCAACTTTCCTTTGAAGTCTTAGCGTCATTTGAATAAGGGCGAATTCTTGTTCTGTTTTATTACTTGAACGTTTCCAAGGTAAATTGGAATTTGTTGTAAGAAATTATGGAAAGAGGTTATAATTTGTGTTGATTACACCTTGCTGAATAGTAATGGGGTTGTTCAGCGGAGGTAAATGGGTAGTTGATTACTGACTAAGTTAATTTTGCACTTCATCACTACATACCTAGTATAAAATAAAGTCGCTTTCTCTGTCCCTATGTCCCTATGTCTCTATGTCCCTATGTATGCTTATATCTTCAAAACTACACAACGGATTTTGATGCGGCTTTTTTTAATAAATAGAGTGATTCAAGAGGAAGGTTTTTATGTATATTTTTACGCAGACGAAGTCGCGGGCAGAAGCTAGTATAAAATATTAGAATCTGCGAAAGTTCTCATACTATTTATTTCATCTATCTTTGGCACTTACAACAATGATTGTAAATTTACTTCTATTTATCTTCTGTGATTAAAACTTCATTATTTAGTGTCTATGCTCTTTCCTTCCATATCTGCAAGCAAGAGACATTTCATAAGCCAGAGTTAACCTAAAACGATTTTCGTACAAAAATAATATAGCTACTGTGGATCAGAATAACTGGCAACTTTTCATACAACTTTGTACGGGAACAGGACTGTTATTTTTGCTCATCTCTGTATTTTCACGAAAGCTGCACTGGGAATGATTTTGCATCCATTCTCCGGTAAAATTGCAAGTTTTCTTTGTGCCCGTCTCCCGTCTCCCGTCTCGTTCAGTGCGGATACTTGACAATCTTCAGTCCATAACAAGGCGCCATTGATGTCCGTATTTCTGGCTTTATAAAAACCTTGGTTATTTCGATTTATATCTGAAGCTAAGGAGATGAACCCATAGAGCTGAGCTGCTTGTATTGAAAGCTTTTGATGGAGTTTGCTTTAAATTGTGTGCGTGATTGCGCACGGCAGCCATTTTGGAACAGGAATTAGTTTTGTGATTTAACGTGACTGTAGCTTTCTATAAATCAAGAAAATAGAAAAATTTGATAGCATTTGATTGAGTAAAAATCAACTTGCCACATAATAAACACGAATACTTTTGTTTTCCAATAATGTTTGCAGTAAAGTGAAATAAAAGTAATTGATTGTTTCCTGAATTAGACTTATACTTTTGAACTAAAACGCACTAAATCGTACTCTTTCATACTTATTCACAGTCAATTTAATAAAACACTGAAATAAGTCGTAATAATGAACGTTGTAATAACACAACGTTTTCGGCTAAAGTGAAATAAATCAAAATCATGCTTGTTTAGAAGTAAAAATAGCGGAATAATCTTACGTGCGCTAACAAATAAACTGAATTATTTCGCCTTACTTCGTCCTCGTCAAAAAAATGTAACGTCGACCTCACATCACGGCTGGTGCATTACTGACTGTTTCACTATTTCACGAAACGCATTGACGCGCGCTTTAGTAAAAAAGAGAAGGGTGATCCACTAACTCGGCCATCTTGCTTTATTTTCGAGCCGCGGTAAGTGTACCTATTCAGACCGAGTTAGTTCACTTTATAAGAAAAAGTAGAAATCATTAAATTTTGACTTATTTCGGTTTATTATTAACGTGCGATATAATTATTATGATTTTTTTTTATTTTCATGTTTGAACTTCAATTGTGTAGGGACAGACCCCGTTTTACGATACAAGCATTTCAGTGTTACATTAGATTAGGTACCAACAAAACATTGCTGTTCTTTCTTTTCTTTTATTGCACAAAATAAAATAAAACAAACACAATTTACAGACATGATTCTACTTGCACAAAGGCGGATTTAATCTCTTTAAATTATGATTTTAGACTAGAAATTGAATGAAAACGCTCGCATTTTCAAAGCATTGTGTGTAACTATTTGATTTGTCTGCAGATCGTACTGCGAGCGGGTGTTCCGGGACTGTCGTCTGCAGACTTGCTATGTACAGTCAGCAGCGTATCCAGGGGTCTATCCAAGGAATTTACACTGCAGGTATATACCAACCAAAACAGACTGGTTCACATTTGGACCACTAATTTCATGTGATCCATTGAATGCCGGGAAGTCATCCGCGGTTAGCGGTTCACGGTGGATGCCAGCCGCTTCCAATCAAGGCAACTGGAGGTCTTATGGCTTATATGATGATGATGGTGATGATGATGACTCATTTTTGTACTGTAAATGTTGCAAGTTACCATAGACCCTAGTGTCCAAGCATGTTACTCCTTAATATTCGATAATCTTTGCCTTGAGGTTGGCAACAAATGTCTATTGCGCTCGACGACTACACTACCCAATAGTACCCACACTTAACGCGCATCACGGAATGACGAGGATCCGGGTTCGATTCCCGTACATTGCTTTATTTTTCGGATTGTTCTGTGTTCTAATTTTTAGTGTCGTTTAAAAATTTAATTTCTAACGGGTAAAATCGTAAAAGTGTAAAGTTCTTGATTCATTTCATAGTAGAAAACTAAAATGTGAAATAAGCAGCGCCATGGTATGCAATTAGGGGCATTATTATTATTAATAATCTCCTTCGCAATTAGAGAATCACTAAAAAGTTTCGGAGTTGAGTCGCTAAACCAAAATAAGATAAAGAATAAATCATAAAAAATTGAGTATTGGATTTATCCGAGTTCGAAGTTAAGCGTTCGTTTTGTGAATGAGAACTATTATAATAACCTAATATTAAATAATAGTAAATATCTTGGGACAAATTACACCAAATAACCCAGCCCCAAACTAAACAAAGCTTGTACTATGGGTACCAGGCAACGGATAAACATACATAAAATGTAGAAATACATACAACATCCATGACTCGGGCACAAACATTCGTATTCATCATACAACTGTCTGCCCTTACTGGGATTCGAACCAGGGACCTCTAGCTTCATAGTCAGGGCCACTAACCACTAGGTTATCCGGTCGTTTATATTGTTTCAGATATCACCTAAACACGCGGTTGCCTTACATAAAGCTGTACATTGAAAACGAGGAGTTCAACATAGACGGACAGCGGTGCGAGAACATCATGACTTGTCCGATGCGACCCATCACGTCGGGTGAGTGCTTGCTTACTGCGTGATCGTTTTACTGTGTAACAAAGCTAACATTAGCCTTTTTCTCGAAGCTACAATTACAATTTGACAATCTAGACACTAATTACGAAACGGGTCACAGAAAGCTAAAAGTTGCTTTTACAATTTACAAGTGTTTCTGATTGATTTTACTGATTTTGTTATAACAAAATGGTTGAACCATTTTGTTTCACTTTTTAGATGACAATTGAAAAATACAATGCGTAAAAGGTGTTGGAAGTAATTCCAAAAATTAAATGATTAAGTACCTATTTCATATTTCAATATATTACACAATCGTTGAAACACAGCAATAATTGTATGATTAAACGAACTTACCTGAAGTAAAGTTCTATCGTAATTATACGTAGCTCCTTGTCTGAGATAATTTACAAGTAGTAGCGCTGATTATAGGTCCCAGGTCACTATCTTTAAAGCTAAAAAAATGTAGCAAATAACCTTCTAAAGCAAGACAGTTCCCTATAATGATACGGTTCGATACACCATTTTCCTATTTCTTAGCCTACGCCTAGGCCCCATTTATTTGGTATGACCATAAACCTGTCCTCGATGGAACACCCAATTACTGATCCCCTTAATAACCCGCCATCTTTCATTTTTTATATCATTTTACCTGTGGCAAGGTGCGAGAAAATTTATTACGCACATAAATAACATCCACCCAATAATAGGCATTAAATCTGGAAGGTTTTGCAAGAAACTTCCTGCCGATATTAAATTCTTGGGGACTGTCAAAACTTGGATACCCTCGTTACGGCTGACGCGCGTGAGTGCGCCTGAGTTTTTTATCTGCAAATTATTTGCAGGTTCTATTTTGTTACTTTTCCGAGAAAGGTTTTAAACTGTCATAAAAAAGCGGGTTGTTTGACGAGTGTTTTACGTATTGTGTTCAGGGGATAAAGGCAGATGTAAAGTTGTTATACGGGATACATTTTGAAAATTGGAGTTGTATAATTTTTCTACTTTAAAAAACGTTTATCATCTCATCTCCTGGGCAGGCCATAAAGCACGGAGAACAGGTCGTTGGGGCCGAAAGGTTCTCGAGTGGAAACCGCGGATCGGCAAGCGCAGCGTAGGACGACAACTAACTAGATGGACAGATGATCTAGTTAAAGTCGCGGGTTCACGGTGGAACAAGTCGCTTCCAACCGAGGCAACTGGATGTCTTTGGGGGAGGCCTTTGTCCAACAGTGTACGTGGACGATCTCATCTAAAGGGCACACGGGGCTTGAGAATTTAGTTTCAGAATGAATTGCTTCACAGGTGTATGCCACGCAATGTTTTCCCTCACAGAAATGTGCAGGATTAATTTCAAATGTGCTTTCGCACATATTTAAATAAAGGCGAGGCCATTAGGCCTGACCACAACCATCATGCTACACGTGGCCTTTAGGTCTTGTTGGCCTGCACTCTATCTATCTCGTAAGGGATCATCATCATCGACCTGTAGCAGCCCACTGCAAGACATTAGGCCTTCCCCATTATGTCTTTGGCTTGGTCCATCCAATCACTACCCGCCACCTTTCGCAAACCATCACTCCACCTAGCTGGACGAACAAAGACGTGTTTAATATATATTTATATCAGTCAACATTATGTTCAACATCCCAACATTTTCCAGGCTCGGAGAACTGTCCGTACGATTACATCAAGATCTACGACGGCAAGGACGAGTCAGCTTTTGTGATCGGCACGTTCTGCGGCATGGGCAAGTTCCCCTACTCCATCATCGGGACGTCCCAGGATCTGTTCGTGGAGTTCGTCAGTTCTCCAGCTGGTTAGTTATCCAATTATTTATTAAACCCTTTGGCTGCCTCTAGTGCGTCAAGTTTAATCAAGTTCTACTAAAAAAAAACCGAAGAATTGGCCAAAAGACGGCTTCTATGCGTCGAATGACGTTATAGAAGTCAATGGGCCTACGAAATTTAGGGGTGCGAGTTATCTTTGTATAGTTTACTGCAGGTAGCAGTCCTCGCAAAGATTTTAAATGACTTATAATACAGACTAAGTTGTCAGCACCACTATACCACTACTATCACCAAAGAGCGTAACCGTTTATCATTTGACGATGACAAACGTGTATGATGTATCTACATTTATGCTTCATTTATACTCAGGTCCTCTCCTCAACACTGGTTTCCACTTCAACGTGGGCAACTGGCCAGGGCACGTGGAAGCTCCAGGGTCGAAGGTTGGCAAGTGTGACTGGCTCCTCACTGCTGAATCTCTCAAGAAGTCGGGAGACACTGAGGGGATCTTTTTGTCAGTCGCTCATTGGTACCCGCCACATACCTCATGCACTTACCTGATGCAAGGACTCCCTGGTCAAGTGGTCAGGCTGTATTTCCCAAGGTAATTAACTTAACTTCTACTTGTTTTCTTAATCGAGGTTTAGTGGTTAATAGGGGCTTCAGTGGTTCATTGAAACTCTTTTGCTAGTTGAATACTCAATTATAGTTATCACAAAAATTTACTCTTAATGAAAAGACACGTACAACCATGTAAACCATGTATTTATAATGTGGTGAGACCACAATACTACAGATGTTACTTTTTGTTTGCTCACTTTATTTGTCGTACCTACCCTGAAAAACAATTATTATACCCAGGTCTAGATAAGTTATAATACTAACATTAAATTGGAAAGGAAGTTTTTTAACTGTCAGGTACAGATTTTGGTCGTATTTAAGAAAAAATATCTCATCAACATCATTTTCTCCAGCTTTCGAATAAACCGGATAGAATCTCCCATCGTACCCTGGACTGGAGACTGTGGGGAGTCTCTCACACTATACGACGCGCCAAGACCTGACGATGCTCGCATTATCAAGACTTTCTGTGATACCTTCAGCAGACCCATGGAGAAGCACGACTTTGTGTCCACTGGGAACGCCATGTTTGTCAGATTTGAGAGCAAGACTGGGAGCTATAGTGGGTAAGTGAGATAAGCACTTTTGAGACAATACTTAACTATGCAGGTGTTATATAGGCTACATAGGACCCTGCGTTAGTTGGTATTCTATGGTATACTTTCGATTTTCATCATGTTTTCCTGATGTGTATTTCTGTAATTTGTGATTTTTATTTTGACCACATGCTCTTCGTCACCGTAGAATTAAAAAAAAAGTATGTTTCCTCTATATTTCTATAGCAGACATGCATCGAAACTAAACAATACTATAATCAATCTAAAACAAATGTAGGTCAAAATTTAGTTTTAATGAATAGTATAAGGCCCATTTCCCCATTCTATTTTCTTTTCGACGCGCGTCAAATTATGCATTGATTGTTTCAGCTCGTCATTGTACTATTGGGCGCACTATGACTTCTTCAACAACACTCGCTTCGGAGAGCCAGTCCAAGGAACGGCTTGTGATGAAGTGATTGCATCATGGAAGCAAAGGGCTGGTCGCCTCAGATCTCCACTTAACACACTGGTGTACAAACAGGCACCGCCAGGAGAAGACGTCCATTGCTTATACAGATTTGTAACGGACAAGAGGATCTATGCAAGAGTCATATTGACAATTCTGAGCATCAATTTTAAGGTAAAATACATTCAATACTGATTGATGAAAATTATAATGTTATTATAAATGTACTTACAGTATTTTTGTTTTAGGAGCATCCGTATACTCCGGTATCCTGTCAAAACTGCTACGAAGATCGAGCTGATAAGCTGATCGTCTGGGAACCAACTGCTGGTGGAAAAGGCATTAATGCTTCTCTAGGAATTAGTACTACTCCTCTACCGTTGCACTTAGCTGTTCAAAGGTCGCTTGGATCATGCCTTTGTGCTAAACACTCCAATACTGTGTCACGGGCAAGACCTTACCGTGTAGTTTCCTCAGGAGAAGCGCTTAATCTACAGTTGATTGTGGATAATGCTCATGCTGCTGCGTCGTACTTCAAGAACCCATCTCCTCTCTTTGAAGCTCGATACGAATTTGTTCATGGCCCTCTTTGCGGCCCAGCAGTCCTTGCAGCCGCTTCTGATGGAGAAATAGTGTATCCCCATCTAGAAGCTTTAGGTTACACAGAACCTCCTAAAAAGATACAGTGCATTTGGGACTTGGAAATCGAAGAAAAGAGAGACATTTGGCTTCACTTTGACAGCATTAAGTTTGCGTCACGGCACTGTGACGATGGAAACATTCAAATTTACTTGCCTGGGAGAGTTGAGCCGTACTTGTCAGTTTGTGGAGAAAATGTGTCTTTGGCACGTGAATTACCCATACTATCAGCAGGAGAACTTGGATTTGAGTCTTTGGATGATCCCTTAGTTATAGAAAAGGAGAAAACTAGGTCAATTAGAATCGTTTTTATTGGAAGCGCGTCACCCGCTCGAGCCACTTTTAAAATAGCTTGGACTGGACTATACCATTTGCCTAAAAACTCTGATGGTACCCTTATGACCTCCCGTTTGACTGACGGGGGGATTATAAAATCGTCAGACTCGGGTTTAGGCTGTGACTTCATATGTCCAGGCGAAGCGTTATGTATCCCAGCAAGACTGATCTGCAATGGCGTGATCAACTGTCCAAATGTGACAACTACAGAAAGGAAATTTTGGACAGCTGAAGAGAAATCAGCTAGGGAGGCATATTCGGAAGACAGTTTGCGTCGGTTAGGATATTTGGATGCGTTAGGAGGTATTCCTTTAGGGCAGTTGCATGATGAGGCTCCGGAATTGTGTGCGGGTGCTAGGAGCGCAGGTGGGGGCGATTGGACAGCTCCAGCTTTGGGAGCTGGACTGGCTATTGCTTTAGGAGTCTGCGCGTTGGGCGCGGCGTGGCGCCTCTGCTGCCGCAAGCGGTCGCCTGACGAAGAGTCCTTAGACTACTGACATGCGGCTCGCGGCGCACCGCACGCGCCGCCGTCTCTCCATTCTCGATCTACATCCAGGGACCTCCCTCTGGACTGGAGTCTGCATTGACAATCGTTGTACTGAGCTCCAGAACCCTCCTTTGTTGACTATTAGGATGAATTAACACCAAGGTTGTGCAAAAATGCAGTGGACTGAGTTGCTAACCAGGCTGCTTAACTCGCGTGACAATCGCGTGAGCTCTGGGTGAGTAAAATATCGTAAATCAAGGTGGTTTATTACTGCAGTGTACTTTGAAATTAATGTTATCTTTATCGCGACCTATTTTGCTAAGGGTTCGCTACACGCTTTTGTTATAGTAACGAATATTGAATGCACATTCTTGTTGCCCCAAAAGGAGGGTTCGTGTCCTCAGGAGCTCAATTGTTTTGTAATTAGTTGTATATATAGTCGATATATTAATCGTATGCTTGACAAATCATAGGTTAGGTTACCAGGTGATAGTAGCCAAGCAAATAATGTTAAATTTGATATAAAGATAGTTGTCCCACTCGTTTTTGTAGCCCTGGCAAATGAAGCTAAGTTAAAACGTTGGTAACTTCGTTTAACATGTCACGTAACTTCGGAAACTCGGTTCGTCGTCCCTTTTTAAATAACTCAGATAGAAAGAGATGTCGAGTATGATAGACGACCTAAACCTATTTGCTGACGTTTGTAATATAAAAAATGCTTTGCCAGACGAATTCTCAGCATATTCAGAAACCCATTTTAAAATGCATACATTTCATGCAAGTTACTGTCTTATTAGTTGGAAAGGGAATTCTCAATCCCTATAAATATTATAAATGCGAAAGTAACTATATCTGTCAGTGTGTTAACTTTTCACGCTTAAATCGAAGAACTGAATTAGTTGAAATTTGGTATACATAAATTTCCGTGCCGGGGAAGGACAAAGGATAGATTTTGTCCCGGAAAACAGCAAGAATCTCGCGGGATAGCGATAAGCGAATTCTGCGGACAGAGTCGCGGGTAACCGCTAGTTACAAATATATCAATAATCTACAGTGTTCTTCTATGTGATACTTCTCGGAATAAAATTTTAATTTTGAGACGACAGTCAGGACCTGTTTCACAACTCTCTGTAAAGTTCTTGATATCTTAAGTGTCAGTTGTCTATGATTCCCTCTCTATTTATTGCTACCAAACAGAGAGAGTCGTCATCAAAGATAACCGACACTGGAACTTAACAGAGAGTTGTGAAACAGACCCTTAATGTCATTGCATCATGTACCGTAACACTTGCAGTCCTCTGTCACATAATTTCTTTAGTCAACGTCAAAGATATCTTCACGCTTTAGTGCCTTGTCGTTGTAACTTCATGTTTGAACTTTCATTATGATGTTGTCAAAGTGATTGGAGCGACAAGGCACTAAAGTGTAAATATATCTTTGACGTTAACTGTACAGCACTGAATACTCGTAGTCCGGTATGTAGCCGACTAATCTGATTAAGTATTGAGTTAGTGGCTCTGTGTTAACCTTCTGGGGCTTACCATGACGTCTTAAAGTGATTCAATTCCGATTCAGTTTAGATTGGCTCCCTGTCAGATCCATACTTAAATGGACAGCTAAAACCTGCAGGCTTATTACGTAACTCGGTCGCAATCGCCATCGTGTTCATTTTGGCAGTTCTTGTATGAATGTGACAGCTAGCTGAATCCGATCCCAATACATGAACTGTCAAAATGAACACGATGGGGATTGCGAGCGAGTTAGACAATAAGCCTACTGAACTGAGTCGGAATTGAATCGCATTAAGATGTCATGGTGAGTCCCTTGATAATTGTACGCTGTAAAATTCTATAAAGACGATCCTCGAGTGATTCTTTCTAGAACTCTATGAGATGAAGAAATTCATAAACTCACGTATGATTTAAGGACATCATTTTAATGGCTGAATGTTGGCCTCCTTGTATTGTTAACCCGCCAGACTGAGAGTGCTTAAGTTTACTTTGTAATTATTAAGGAAAACTGTCGTAATAATTAGTCTATGTCAATTTCTTTATTACCTACGTTTTTATTGCAACCTTTTTCGTGGTTGATTTGCCGTGTGTCAGTGAGTCAAATTTGGCAAGTCAACATTGACTCACTTAATGGTTGGATTGACTTGGATTGGTATACATACTTAAGATGGATGACATCGCAAGTGCAGTCAGCATAAAAGCTTGTATTATTTTAACTTTGTATAATTAATTTCAATAAATCGTTGATGTAAATATTAGCTAAGGACGTTACTAGGTTTAGAATAACTGTGGGATATCAAGGATTTGTTTTAAATTGAAGTAAAAGATTGGAACAAACTATATTAACTCCTCAATCGTTTCTTATTTCGTACTAGCACTTTCATGCATTTAATCATTCATTAATTCGTTCATTCATTCGTTCATTCACTCACTTGCGATTGGGATTGCTTGTAAGTTTGATTTTGAAATCAATTTTAGACAAATCCTTGAAGTTGTTAAGTAAGCTCAATAACGAATATTTCGAACTAATTTAGTTTGTTACAGTGCACTTAGAATTGTTTAACTATCACTGCCCTTTAACTATTGAAGCTGTTACTTCAGTGGCGTGCAAGGCGTCGACAGGGCAGGCAGCGGTAGCCAGCGTGAGAGCGCACCACAATTTATAGTATTATGCGCTGCCCTGGCGATCCCCGGCACCCTCTAAGTCTAGGTTATTATTAGGAATTTTTTAATTGTGATTAATACTGAATATCCAAATCAAATTAAGAGTTGAGATGAAGTCCTGTGAACGGCAAAGGCTATAAGATTACGCCTCGTCGTGTGCCGGAGCGGTTTCGTTACCGGTTATTAAAGCGCGAAATTAACCGGTTAACTTGGGTTAGAACGCCGTCTCTTGTCTCTCTTCAAATACTCTGTTGTCAGCGCATGCGGGAAAGAGATAGAAAGAGCATCGCGGCGTGACTTAGCGCGCGTGATGCGGGGCGGCGTTGCTTTGAGTAAAACAGGTTACGTATCGGGGTTAGTTTAACCCGGCCTCACTACGCCGTTTACAGCACTTTGTCTGAACTTAATCTGATTTGAAAGAAAATTACATAGTGAAAAAAGGTGACGTTAAGAATTCATCTCGATTTCAAGATTTCGTTGAATGACGTTCTGGCCTTACCGTGACGTCTTAATGCGATTCAATTTGGACTCACTTCAAGTTTTAGCTGTTATTTTTAGTATGGATCTGACTGCGAGCGAATTTAAAGTGTATCAGAATTTAAAACGTCATGGTAAGTCCCCTGTTCCTATGTTTATGTATTGTGTTCCTAGAGTAATTTCACTTTCAAAATTTGAACATAAAAATGAATTTAAATTCCGACAAGACTTAACAAAGTCCAGTGGCGGAACTATAGGGTGGCAGGGGTGGCAAAATGCCAGGGGCCCCTAGCTCTACGGGGCCCCGTTGCCAGTTGGCTTGGTTTAGAGCACAGAAGGGACGCTGATGCACTTCTTTATAATTTGCCACGGGCCCCAGACGTTATAGTTACGCCACTGACAAAGTCTGAGTCTTTGGTGTAAGGTTTAAAGTTAGTTATCGTCTCAATTACTACAATGGTGGAGGTTACTCCAAATTCGAAGTTCGTATTAGTCAGTGTTGGTGAGCGAAGTCTCGCTAAATAGGTCTTCAAAAATATGACCAGGCTTCTTAGCAAGATAGTCATTTAAGTAAGTTAAAATTCGGAAGGTTCTCGAACGTCCACGTACCGGAAGACGCAGCAGGAAGCGCCCTCAAAGATGGACCGTTGACCTGTGGGCTAACTCGCTCGCAATCGCCATCGTGTTCATTTTGACAGTTCATGTATGGGCTGACAATTGGCATCGGAATCAGCTAGCTGTCACATTCATACAAGAACTGTCAAAATGAACACGATGGCGTGCGAGCGAGTTAGGTAATAAGAATACTGGTGTAGGTCGCGGGAGTCCGCTGGATGAAAGCCGTGAGAGACCAGTCTTTATGGCGCTCTGTGAAGGAGCTTCTTTGTTCAGCAGTTGAGGTGTTTTAGCTGTTGATAATGATGAAATTAATATTTTGATGAACCATAGAAAAGTCTTTAAAATAGTTACCCGTCTATAGCGGTAGGTGGCGGGTTGCGAAGGCAGGCAGCACATACAAAAGTGTGTTGCGTCTCCTTGCCTGTTGTTTCCTACCGTTGCCTACCTTTGGTATTCCATTACACGCCACTGTTCAGGTTATAGTTTGTTAACACCCGGCTACCGTTGTGCAGCAACGAAGTCAGAAAGAGCAGTTTTTTTCTACGAAATGACTCCGATCTCATTTCACGAAACTCTTTTGAAATCGCGATAAATTTAAAAATATTCAAATTTCGAATATCACGACATAGCGCCCCTCGAGCGCTTGAAGCGTTGTATGTGTAGTAGGGATGTCAAATTTCACGTTCTACTTTTTAAAATCCGGTCTAGTAGCAAGTTATGTTTTGTCTCTATGCGGCAAAACAAACGGAAAAGTGATAGATAAAGACAAGAATATCGAGAAGCTTACGGTTATAATAAAAACAAATGAAAACCAATGAAATATGATTTGATTTTGATTTATTCTTTAAAAGTCACTTAAAAATTACGATCAAAAGATATTCCCTAAGTACCTACTTCAGTTTATTAAGACCGGTGGCAAATTACAGACGTAAACGAGTAATAAAGTTTTGTGTTGTGGCAGCCCTAACACATCGCTGTCAGTTGGGAATATTCAAATTTGGAATCACGACTGTGTTCTAACGCCTGCAGCAAGGCACGTAGAGTAGGGGTGGCAACATTAAAAAAAGTTTCAAAAAGCCTGAGGCATAGTGAGCTCGCGAACACGATGAAATGCCTCATAAATGTCGCTTGTTTATGCCCTCGGCTTCGTTCCCGTGGAGAAATAAAAAAGGCTAGTCCCTAAGTCGTGCGAATTTTGAAGTATATTTTTAAATATAAAAGAACTAAGGCGCATCATCATTGGCACCAGTGAGTATACCACCGCAATGTCTGATTTTTTTTTAATTTTAGTGATACTTTTGTTTGATAACCGTAATCTCCAAAACAGTGCAAAAGCGGTTATGTATAGGAACAGGAACATCTATGAGTACGTATGAAGCTTTGAAAAGATTTTTTTTGCGAAAAAGCCTTAAAAACGGTCAAGTACGATACCATACTGCATCGTAGCGTGACGGAAGCTAATAAATAATAATTAAGCCATATAACCACAAACAAGAAAGAGTGAATTCTTAATTTGAATTTTGAAATTGCTTTTTTATTGCGCATAATTTAATGTGTGTTAAACGTATTAAACGGCCATGCACTTTTAAATAAACGATTTTATCGTTAAAACAAAACTCATGGAACGTATTCATTTAAATCGTAATTTTACTACTCGAGCATAGAGTTGAAAATAGGAATGGAATAAATATGAAGTTATTCGTTTTATGCGCGAATTTTTTTCGAGTCACGCGACGTCTGGTAACTTCCATTACCTCGCATCTTTTTAGCATTGCGAAAAGTAAGTTATTGTAGCTAATATAAAGTCTGAATTCCAACAACTCTCGTCGCCAAATTTGCTGAGGGTTAATATTAATGTCACAAAAATAGAGTGACAAGAAAACGCAAAGTTAATAACTAAAAAGAAGGAAAACTAGCTCAGAAGTCAACCTAATACAGAATTAGTTGTAAATAAGAAAGAATTCCATTTAATTATTTATGAAAATGAAAAATATCATTTACCTTACTACTCCGCTACTTCTTTTGTTCATTGTCATAGACCTCCACAAAGAATGCCTGATTCAATATTAAAAAAAATACAGTCGACACGTGCGGCTATAATACTGTTTTAATTTAAATTAAACGTAGTAATTGAGACGTTAACACAAATTCTTTCAACAGGTTTTTTGTTAAAACTTACTCAAAGGTTCATAATAAAGTTACGCACACGACAGTTGTGGCCCGTAATAACCTTATCACAGTAAATGCAACATTAACTTCTTTGTTAAGATCAGGAATGGTTTACTGCGACAAGGTTAACCGGAATGTTTTTGCTATTAAATACAAAATCATTTTTTTAAGTAAGGTAGGTGCTTTAATTTTTTTGTAATTATTAGTATAAGTTTAACGTAAGATATACGTATCTAGCTTGTTTTTGTATATGTTAGTTTTCCCACAAAAAACATTGTAATTTAGTAATCAATAAGTCAAGTATTGGAATGTTACAAATAAATTATATTTTCTGCAAAAACATTGTTTATCTACCTACCTCACAAATACATACCTTTTTTTCTGAAAACAGAAACATGATTTCTTTAGAGAAAAACAAAAAAAAAAATCGGAAACAATTTCGATAAGAATATTGTTTTGTACTTCTAGACCATGCAATAATTATGTACCAAAAAAAGTTGGTCAAAATCGGTTTTTAGTCGGCAATGATATCGAAGGATTACGTACTAGAAAAAAAAATTAACAATATTGATAACCTCATTTATTTGACTTCGGTTAAAAACAAACTTCGCATTCTAATGAAGAACTGAGAAGATATTGTATGGGTGTGAAATCCGGTTCCTTCTATCTTTTTATATTGCTTCTACTTCAATTTTCTCCAACTTGTTTATTTTGTCTTACGGCAGGTAGAGGTCGCTATTAAGCAATAAGACCGCCTAATTGCCTACTTTGTTCTTTGTTTCTTTATTTTTTTGTATTGATTTGTGATGTTCAATAAAGAGTATTTGTATTGTAATTGCAGACTTTACTTTTAAACACAACATGAAAGAAAGATAAAATAAAAGCAAAAAGAATAGGTAAAAAAACCGGCGGCGGTCACCCATCCAACTACTGACCATGGTCAACGTTGCTTAACTTCACAGATCGATTTGGTGATGCACCCTTTTATTTTATTTTATTTGTGATTTTTATTGTACACCTTCAAAAAAAATTCTACAGCAAAAACGAAAAGGGTTAGGGCTGTTTAGTCTAACTGACCCATTTGCTGAAATGTTCCGGAAAAATTTTAAGAAACTATAAATAAAAAGAAGGCATTTCAGTATTAACATTTCCTTCAACAAAGTACTGACGTGTTCACCGGTTTGAAGCAGAATGCACATACACCCACAAATCACGTCTTTATCCCTTACGGGGTAGACAGAGCCTAATGTAACAATATCTAGGCTACGTTTCTCAAGACACCGTGGAAAGTAGAATCAAAGTAGTGATGGGTTGCTAGCCGCATCGCTTATAACGTGATTCCTATGATTTAACCCATTCCCTCGATGGACTTTTAACATCTGCGTGGGAAGAAAAGCAACTGGTAAATTCTATGTTTTTTCTTTGCTCCCAGACCAGCATGGAAGTGAAAAAGCAAGTAAGTAAGTAAGCAGTATGTGTAAGTATTTAATCGGAATAATTGTGGATATCTATTGTAAATACATAGGTAGGTATACAGTCCATCTTTTTGGCAAACGGCTCTAAAAAACATACCATTGGCTGATACGTGAACACGGAACGTTATCATGTAAAAGGGAACCAGTAATCTGTTATAAAATATTGTAGTTTCTTTTTTTGGTAGTTTAAAAGAGACATACTTAGAAAATCTTTGGGATTATGTTATATAGGCGATGTAGCTAAGTAGCTACCCATCACTGTTTTGATTCCCCTTTTCACCCATACGCTCACGATCATGCTAAACGTGAAACGTAAAAGCGGATAGGAAATCTTTGAATGCAGTCAACATCTTTTCATTCTTCTATGCTGGTCTGGGAGTAAAGAAAAAACATAGAATTTACCAGTTGCTTCTCTGATGGTAAAAGTCCATCATGGGAATGGGCGAATGTCTTAGGAATCATGTTATAGGCGATGCGGCTAGCAACCCATCACTGTTTTGATTCCCCTTTCCATCCATACGCCCACTATCATGCTAAACGTGGTCTTTAGGTCTTGTTACCTTAGGCTCGGTCTACCCCGTAAAGACGTGATTTATGTATGTACTAGCGACCCGCCCCGGCTTCGCACGGTATATTATGCATGTATTATACATATAAACCTTCCTCTTGAGTCACTCTATCTATTAAAAGAACCGCATCAAAATCCGTTGTGTAGTTTTGAAGATATAAGCATACATACGGACATGAGGACAGAAAAAGCGACTTTATTTTATACTATGTAGTGAAGTACCTACGTATGTAGAAGAGCTCCTTGGCAGCCTGTTTGCAAAATAAACTTATTTTAACTACCGAAGCAACATAGTCGATGTTTTTTTATGAAACAGGGTGGCAACCGAGCAAATTCATCTCTTGCTGGTAAGCCAACATAGAACACTACTTAGATAGCATCAGATACATTACTTACTAGCCCTCCGGCTAGTTATGCCTCATGTGCCAATAAATGTGCCAGTTCGCTCTACTCTGGATCACGGCAGCGCTGGCACTGCTGCTTGGCGGTAGGGTTAACGAGTCCAAGTTAGCTGGTGGTATAGATGCAGACGGACCGTCTCAAATCCATATTACAAGGGTATTGATAAAAATAGAGCCATAAAATTGCTGGAAATTGGACTGTACGTAGGTTTTTATTATTTTAAAAATAACAAACATTTCTAAAGCACAAAAACTGTTAACTCATTAAATGATGAAACGAATACGTTAGCAGACACACGCAGTATCAGGCCAATTAAATACTGGACAAATAAATTTGTCTAAATAGACTTGATTGAAAACAAACGAACCGCGGTAAAATAAAAGTTCCACAAAAAGTAACGCAAATATGCTTCGTTAATATTGACAGAGGGAAAAAAACCTTTGCCAATTGCTGGTTCCTTTCTGCAAAAGCTTTGGTGTGCTCTTGATCCACTGAAAACCCCTTTGTGATATGTGAACTTAGTTTGATATGGGGAGGTATTTCCATATTTTCCACCCTCTGATAAATTGAAACTTAACCTTGATGTAAGGGGTTGTGTTACACGTGTATTTGTACAGGTGATAGGTGTTGAAAAAGTATCGATACATCGATATATCGATCTTTTGCTTGGACGTATCGATATGTTATGATTACACTTCTGTCTAGAATTATTTTATTTTTAGCGAGCTTGTCATAAAACTCGTTTTTGACTAAAATTATTTGATGACTGTCTTTAATGGTATGTTTCGATGTGCTTTTACTTGTTAAAATAAGTTTTTCAGCGCTTTGGTCTATACTGTAATGCTGGGTAAATTGTTTGATAAATAAATAAGTAAATATTCGATATGACGACACAAATATTTTTTTGATTCAGGTTTAATTTATTTTGTGGAACTCCATTTCAGTAAACAAAAACACATAATTTGCTACTCCGCTGCGATTTTGGGCAGAGGAGTAGCTGGATTTTAAGATTTTGGAGATTTTATTCGGTATAACGATACAATAATTCGGTTTTTTTTTCAAATTTAATTTATTACCAGAATATCTAACAAAATTTACAACCGTACTAAATTGGCATGAACGAAAACATAACCTGCGTTGTCTGTTTAGTATTATTACTAGGTATCTTTTAATAAGGCAGACTATATTAAATACCTACCTACATTATAATTTTAAAACCGTAAATCTCCAAAAAATTTATAGATACATCAATATATTGATAATTTTTGTCTCGATATATTGAGGTCGATATTGATATTTTCATAAAATAAATATCGATACATGAATATTGATTTCTTTTCATTGTCGACATCCCTAGTGAAAAGTACATAATTATTTACACAGAGGAATTTTAACTCTTAACATGCTTGGTAGACGAACCCGTTAATAAAAACCTGCCAAATGCGAGTCGGATTCGCGTACCGATGGTTCCGTACGTAATAAAAACCAGTGTTAGGAGACCCTGCTTCTAATCAAAATGAAGACAATGTGAGGTCATTTTACATTGGATGCCTACGTAGACAGACATACATGAAAATAAGATTTTTGGACTCATTTCATTTGATGTGATAAAAGATGCCAAATTTCGAATTTCTAGGAATGTATCTTCTGATTGAATTGACCTAGAGGATTGATAATAATTATTGATTAATCTTCCATACTGGTCTGGGAGTAAAGAACACACATAGAATGTATCAGCTTCGCTTCCCGCGCAGATGATAAAAGCTCATCGAGGGCGTACGTAGGATTTACGTTATAGGCGATGTTAGCTACCATCACTATTTTGATTCCACTTTCCACCTATACGCCCACAGTTATGCTAAACGTGGCATTTAGGTAGGCTCTGTCTACCCCGTAAGTATTGTATTATACCTCTACGCGTTACTGAGAAAAATTATCTTGACAGACGGACGGATGGATGGACAAAGTAATTCTATAAGGTTTCCCTATTTTCCTTTTAAGGTACGGAACCCTAAATACATTTACAAAACATTTAAAAGCTAACCTAGTGTTTAAAAACTGACGTCATAGATTCGTCTTCACTCAAGTGAAAAAAAACGTTAAATTTCTATTTACGTACCTACTAGAAATGCATTATTCAACGTTTGATCATTTTAACCCTGAGAACAAAGACTAGTGTTGTCGCACGATAGCCCAATATCGATAATGTTCCTACACCCTTTCGATAGTTTTAGCAAAGACAATAGTATCGATATAGACCGACCGCTCTCGCCCGCGCGGTGCAGGGGCGCGGGGTAGGACGACCGCGGGGGCTGAGAGACGTGCGGGCGGCAAGCGCACTACCCGCCCGCTTCTCTTTCGGTCCCCTTTGTCGTCCTACCCCGCGCCCCTGTGCCGCTAGTTCTCGGCAGTACTGATCCTTGACCACGACTAAACTGGCGGATAGTATTGATACAATTGCTTTGCTATATTACGTTAATTCTTCCATGCTGGTCTGGGAGTAAAGAAAAAACATAGATTTACCAGTTGCTTCTCTTCCCGCGCAGGTAAAAGCCTATTGAGGAAGGGCGAAAGTCTTAGGAATCATGTTATATTCAATACGCGGGAACAGAAGCACCTGGTACATTCTATGTTTTTTCTTTGCTCCCAAACCAGCGTGGAAGTCGTTTAGAAGTTTGTGATTTATGCATGTAACAAACAAATTTCGAGAATATTCTAAGCCCGTTTTAAAATAAATAAAAAAAAGAGAATATATTGACGTTGTCATTTTGCAACAAGGTTCTGTCTACTGGAGTTAAATTTTATTTGGCAGTAAGAGTATTTCCTTTTTGTGTTTTCTTAATATTTATGTACTTTTTTACTTACACATAAATCGGGTTCTATCTGTTTATTACATTATTTACGTAAAAATTTATGGATTATGTAGTATATTTTATCTGTGTATCGTTTCGTGAGTCACAGGCGGTTCTGGCTGAATCAGTGCTGCAGGTGTCTAACACCTCATGGTATTGATGAGCCAGCGACCGTTTCACTTTTGCGAAGACACACACAATGCTGATGGTCTATTTTTCATGTCTTGTGTTTCTTTCTTTCTTTCTAATATAGTTTGTTCTGAAGATGTCGCTACTACTATCTTCGTGTTTGATGTGCGAACTAGATACTATTGTCCGTGTCTGTTATTGCAAATTAAATCTGAGATTAATTGAAGAAATTTTGTTGATTATTGATAAAACCCAATTCTATCGTGGCTCAATAATTAAAGTCCGCAAGTATATGTATGCAAGTTTGAATAAACCTAGTTTATTGTTCACCACTTGTAACCAAGCTCATTAAGCAAACAAAGCAAGCTGCCCCGACTAAGCTTGCTCCAACGGCAGCCGCTTACGCGTTTACGGCTTGCTGCTTAGCGCGTTTTTACGGCCGAGCCAAATTACGTAGCGCACAAACCGTAAGCGAGGGCGGGTTGGTATTACCCGAGTACAGCGAAGCCAGAAGGGTAATGGTTTAGGCAGTCCAAATAAAATATTATTTTTGTGTTCGCGGAGATGGCGAAACCCCGTCGAGGGCATTGGCGAAAATCTTAGGAATCACGTTATAGGCGGTGCAGCTAGCAACGCCATCATGCTAAGCGTGGAAGAAGAAGAAGAAAACAAGTAAAATCATAAGAACATACATGTCACGAAATGGTCTGTCAGCATAATACTGGCCTAACAGCCAGCGCTGGTCTTCCGTTGGGACCATCATGTGCTTCTCTGTAAGCACATAAGCTCATATAAAAAAACGTTCTAATCAGTGGCATTTAGGTCTTGTTACCTTAAGCTCAGTTCTAAGGGTTCTTTGTATTTTAATTAATTCATTCGATGGTCCCAACGAAAGACCACCGCTGGCTGCAAAACCAGCATAATGCTGAGTTTGGACCATTTTGTATTTCCGTAAGTTTTTTTTTAAATTGTCACATACAATCTTTTTTTTTCTTTCTTTATTAGGTCACTCGCTGCCGCTAGTGACTCGGGCTATACGAGAACTCCCTGAGTCATTATAATAGCGCTAGATCGCCGATTTTAATTTTAGGACCGAAGCGAATTCCCGCCGATTCGCCGTTATCGCACCTTATTACCGGTAATATTACCGGTATACCGGTATCCAACAAATTATACGGTAAATCGCAAATTAAACCGGCTTTTATGAATCATATTTCCATGAAATCGCGCTTTTGCACATTTTTGACGGGGTCATGCGTAAATGAGTTTTTATGTTTGCGATAAATTAATACCTTTTTAATATTGCGCTGTGGATATAACAGGATCGTATGTTTTGTTTTATTTTGCTACTAGCTTCTGCCTGCGGCTTCGTCTCCGTAGAATTAGGCTTAAAAACTGATTTTCTAAGTCACTCAAAATTAGAACTGTTAAAAAATTCGAAAAGTAAAGCTATGGCCGGGAATCGAACCTGGATCCTCGTCATTCCGTGACGCGTGCTATATACCCCTACACCAACCCGTAGCAGCTGGGTAAACCTTAGAATTTTTCTATCTGTTACTAGCTGTTACATGACCTTCTTACTATGCGATTTTTTGTCACCAAGCGTCATCTGTTTGCTTGATGTGTCTGTACCACACAATGACATACATCTCACCGACAATTGTCGCTTTGGTGACATACTGACATAGCACCAATGGCAAAGTAATCAACCTTGGCGTGCACATAATAATTTTCAATACAGTTGCTCAAAAGTGCCTTTTTTTAGCTGGCTCGCCTTCGGCTCATGGTAAGATGTCTCGATCGTGCAGTACCTACCTAATGACACACTTTCCGCACTAGCATTGAAATGCACTATTAATTCTTACTTAATTAAAACAGAACGTCACTGATTGTTCATAACAAAACAATAGAAGGTTAAAAATTACAGTAGATTGTTCCAATTGTAATTTAAAACAAAACCGGCCAAGTGCGAGCCGGGCTAAGCGCAGTAGGGTTCATAATTGCTTATCATAATAGGCGGATATTGTGAACATAATAATTATTTTTCATTTTTATTCGATTCTATGAAGATAATAGTATTTTATACAATCGTTGCATAATGAAGGCTCTTAAAGTCGAGTATCGTGTTCAGGCCACAAGGCTTGCCGAGTCACGGAATGACGAGGATCCGGGTTCGATTCCTGGCCATAGCTTTATTTTCGATTTTTTCTGTGCTCTAATTTTCAGTGTCGTTTAGAACTTGCAGTGTTTAGTCAAAACGATTAAGTTAGTCTGTAGATACAGTCCATATTGCTATGATGTATTACAATAGTTTTGATACGAAATGTACTGTCATTATCAGTGATCGGACAGATGTGCGTCATCGTTCGCAATAAAGTGGACATGACTCAAAAATTTATCAAATAATTAATCATTTAATTAATTTCTCGAAATAAAATTTGAACTCCCGGAGATAAAAATTGACACATGCATAAAATTATTACCAAAATGTTAATTAAAGTGGCAGTTGTCGTTCTCGTAAATATTTTTATATAATAAAGAAATCACGATCCTGCTAGATATGATTATTATTTCTGACAAAAAAGTTTTCTAGTTCTATAGGTATAAAACCTCCGTGGATATACTTATTCTTAATATATGTATTTTGACATATTTGATTAATTTTGGAGTCATGTCCACTTTATTGCGAGCAATGACGCAAATCTGTCCGATCTCTGGTCATTACAGACATGTAGATGGGGACCGTACAAGCTAATTTATTGATGTTACCACAAAACACTGTAACTCGCGATACAGTGTTTTATCATAGCACAGACAGAGCGGTCTGTGTTTTTGAGGAACGCCAGTACTTGAGTAGCTGTCCCAGTGAGCACAAGTTTTTTTTAACCTGCGAAGTGAGTGTTGACTTGTACATCAAAGTCTGTTTATTGTACTAATATTATAAATGCGAAAGTTTATGATGTGAGTGAGTGAGCGAGTGTTTGTTTGTTCCTTTTTCACGGTAAAACGACTGGACGGATTTAGATATCGGGTTTGGACCAGAAGAGAGTTTGTACATCTCTACTATAGACTAATCTCGAGAGCAGTTGAACCGATTCCGCTAATTCTTTTTTTAGAATATTATTATTATTAATATTGTGGGCGTATAGGTGGAAAGGGGAATCAAAATAGTGAGTTCAGCCGCAGTGTTTATAAAAATAAATGGTAATTAAGTAGGTACACATGTAAATTGTCGGCAATGTTAACAAGTCTATTAGCCAATACTCTGTTATTCAAAATTACATTGTCTACTCAAACCTCATACATACATAAATCACGACTTTATGCCTTACGGGGTAGACGAACCCAAGGTAACCAGACCTAAAGGTCACGGTTAGCGCGATTCCCTCAATGGGCTGTTACCATCTGCGCGGGAAGAGAAGCAACTGGTACATTCTGTTTTTCTTTGCTCCCAGACCATGGAAGCAATTTCATGTGTTTAAAAAGTTGATTGAAACTTCCATGCTGGTCTGAGAGCAAAGAAAAAACAGAATGTACCAGTTGCTTCTCTTCCCGCGCAGTTGGTACAAGCCTATCGAGGGGATGGGCGAAAATCTTGGGAATCATAATATCGATGCGATAGCAACCCATCACTAGTTTGATTCCCCTTTCCACCTATACGCCCAGAATCATGCTTAACGTGGCCTTTTGGTCTTGTTAGCTTAGGCTCCGTACCCCGTAAGGGCGAAAAAAATGTAGTTCTATGTTTGTATGTATGTAAAAAGTTGATAAGAATATGTTAATTTCAGATCATGTTCTTATACATCATCATAGTGGTGTTGACCTTTCTGTATCTGTACTACCGCCTGGTATACTCAAGGTTCGACAAGTATGGAGTCAAACACTACAGGCCTCTTCCACTGATGGGCAACTTCGGACCCGTCATCATCCAACGGAAATTCTTTGGTGACGCTTTATCTGATGTGTACTTCGGGTTTCCCGGAGAGAGGTAGGTTTAAGGATTCGTAAATACATTTTTGTTAAAAATTCAATTTTGGACATAAGCTTTTTTTGCTGGCTGTAGTTACATTGTCATTCGTTCTATATAGTTATGTGTGCCAAATTTCAAGTCAATCGAATCAATCGTTGAAGAGTTCCCTCTTGCGGAGATGATCATCGTGTGGGCATTAGCAGTGCCTACATGTTTAAACCATGGGTCCGTGGGGGCCCAAGTGCGCACAGGTTATATAGGTCGTTGTCGACCAACCTGAATGAAGCTTCGGGTGACCAGAGCGCTAGTTTTTTTTTAGCACAAAGGGTAAGCATTGCCATACAACGCGGTAATGCTGCCAGTATCTGGGCACCATCCCGGCGGCAGCGATTTAGGGCGAATTTGTTGTATTTTTAGGTATATGACGTATTATGTAAAATTATTTTATAATGAAATGTCCACAGGTTCGTCGGTTATTATGAGTTTGTGAGCCCAGTCATATTGATAAAGGACATAGAACTGATGAAGAAGATAGCCATCCAAGACTATGAGTCGTTCCTGGATCACCGAGTGTACATCAGCGATGAGATCGATCCGTTATTTGGAAGGACTTTGTTTATTTTAAGAGGTATTGAACAACTGTTAACTCAAACTGTCAAATACAAAAGACGTCACCCATACGCTAGACTTCTTCATTGCGATGCCTTAAGTTGAAGTTAAACCCAATGGGAATTTGCCACTAGTGGCGCTAGTGTCGCGTGATGTCCAGCATTCACTTTTTACTGGTTTTGGCGGGCTTCGTGATAATTATAATTTCTTTCATTTACCTTTTGTATAGTAATCTCCTTCGTGAAATTATCGCAATCCTAAGAAAAACTAAGGATGCTGGGGATGATTGATTGTTCACTCGCAGTGTTTAATGTTGAGTTGTGTATTGCAATATAGACTAGTAGATAGGTACTTTATAGATTTCTACTAGACTAGTATAATTTAAGGTTCGGGGACCTTATACATTCCTGTTATAAATGTATTTAATTTAAGTAGAATTTAAGTGTATTATTTTATTTTGAAAAAATGACTGCCAAGTTTCTTGCGGCGCATTCTTCTTGGCAATGATGGTCTTTAGAAATGCGCAGGTAGTTGCAAAAAAGACACGTAAAGAGCCATTTGCAAAAATAAATTTTGGATTTTGAGTTTTGAATTAAAAAAAAAAGGCTCACTAAAAGAGTGATTTTTTTTGCCTTATGGGAACTATTATTGGTACTATTAGATCTGAGGCACTGACTTCAAACAAATCAGTAAATAGCGCGCACAAAATGTCTATGGTTATTTTTCACTTTTTAGCGGTTAATTTAAACAAGGTTTTATTTTTATTAAAAATGTTTTTGTTTCTCCAATGTCTACTGCGAAAACAACTATGCTAATTGGCCAACGTTACGCTAAAAAAAGAAGAATAACCTTCTCATGTACGTATAAAATATGCGATGAAAAAGAAAGAGTACCTAGGCAAAGAAACAAAATATATTTTTAGTACTTACATTTTTAATGATTTGTTGAACTACCTATACGTGACGTATAATGTTGCCTTGTTTTTTGGACTGACCTTTATGACCTTATTCTATTGTTCGCATGAAGTAGGTATGTAATTATCCAACATTAGTAAAGAGGTTTTTCGTTGGTTTATTTGTCTGTGGTTTAATCAACTTAAAGACTGCATGGAAATTAAAAAAAAAAATGCAAAATGACCGTACTCCTAAGATAAACATTAAAAATAAACTTTTAATCCCGGAAAGAGATTGTAAAAAAAAAACTACACAGAAAAGGTCACATGAAACAAATTGGTTTAATAAAATATACACACTTAAATACACAAATCACGTCTATATCCCTTGCGGGGTAGACAGAGCCTGAAGTAACAAGTGTTGGGTTGCTAGCCGCATCGCCTATAACATGGTTCCTAAGTATCTCGCCCACTCCCTCGATGGGCTTTTACCATCTGCGCGGGAAGAGAAGCAGCTGGAACATTCTATGTTTTGTCTATGCTCCCAGACCAGCAAAGTAAAGCGTGGAAGTTGTATAACAGATAGTAAAATTGTTAACGACTTGCTTACAGGAAATGATTGGAAGAATATGCGTACAAAATTAAGCCCAGCGTTTACAAGTGCGAAGATAAAACAGATGCTTCCATTTATGACTGAAGTAGGAAAACAGCTGACCAGCTCGCTGGTGAAGAAAATCGGGGAATCCAACAGTAAGTACCTTAAAAATGTACAGCTAGCGCTCCCAGATACATAAATTTACCGATAAAGGGACCAGACTGAAAACCAGCGCTGGGTTCATGTAACTCAGCACACGCTGAGACTGGTACCCGTTGCCGGAACATAGCCCGCCTAGTGTGTCTCTTGCCTTTTTTTCTTTCTTCTTTAGTCTTGAATCTGTTGTCAACGTAACTTCTATCTGCTTATGTTTTGGTAATAAATGTTATTTTATTTTATTTTTATTTTATTTCGGATGATAAATGGACAATGTCAGATGACGTCACAACAAGTCACCTTGATAGCAGGGGCCTTACCATTCTAAATCAGTTCAGGTTTTAGCTGTTATTTTTAGTATGCATCTGACAGCGAGTAATGCCCCGGTTTTAGAAATCAGAGACCCCGCTAACAGACTTATCAATCAGTTCTAACTCTTGACCTAGGAAACTGAAATTGAATTTGATACTTAATTTACGATGCGGACCAAGGACTAAAGGAGTTAAACAATGGGAAAAATCAAATATACGATAAGGAGCATCATTAGTTCTGTTAATTGCTTGTGTTATGTTCTTAAAACTTCTTTTCCAGCTGACTATCTAGACATTGACATGAAAGATTTATCCAATCGCTTCGCAAACGACATTGGTGCTAGCTGTGCCTTCGGTTTAAAAGTGGACTCTATTTCCGAACCCGACAACAGGTTCTTCGAAATGGGCCACAAGGCTTCTAACTTCAGCTCTTGGGATCTCTTGAAATTCTTCGGATATTACTCCATGCCTAGCATCATGAAGGTTTGAATGTTTATCTGTCGTATTTCTATATTTATCTTCATCATCATCCAAAAGACGTCCACTGCTGAACAAAGGCCTACCAAAGAGCGCCATAAAAACCAGACTCGCGCGCCCTCATTCAGTGGACTCTCATGTCCTTTAACAGGTCAACAGTCCATCTTATGGAAGGCCTTCCCACGCTGCGTCTTTTGATGCGTGGTTCCCATTTGAGAACCTTCCGGCTCCATAGGACGCCGGTCCTGTGACCCAACTTGGAAAAGTAGAAAACTCATTTTCGAAGTTATCTAGTTATTTGTTTTCGTTGTTGATCAATTCGAGGAGTAGGTAGTATGTATGTTTGTATTTTTATTCGTCATGAATAGTGACGCTAACCAAGAAAAAATTCTGACAAATTAATTGACTGACACATTGATACCGTAGATTAGAATATTCGGGATGAAATTTGTAGAACAGTGTTCAATATTTTTCAAGAAAATAGGCGATTAACAGTTAAGAGGTTTGAGGGAGGTTAAAAATCTACAACGGTTGCTCTCTGGCCAACATCCATACTAATATTATAAATGCGAAAGTAACTCTGTCTGTCTGTCTGTCTGTCTGTCTGTCTGTTACCTTTTCACGCTTAAACCGCTGGGCCGATTTAGTTGAAATTTGGTATACAGATTACTAATATTACTTATTACTAATATTATAAATGCGAAAGTAACTCTGTCTGTCTGTCTGTCTGTCTGTCTGTCTGTTACCTTTTCACGCTTAAACCGCTGGGCCGATTTAGTTGAAATTTGGTATACAGATAGTTTGAGTCCCGGGAAAGGACATAGGATAGTTTTTATCCCGGAAAATTGCATAGTTCCCGCGGGATAGCACAGCCGAAACCACTGGAATTTTTCAAATTTAAGGCGGAACAAAGTTCGCCGGGTCAGCTAGTTTATGATAATTAAGATTATATTTTTGCAGTTGTTCAAGATATCTTTCCTAACGGCAGACACCAAAGAATTCTTTGTCGAACTCGTACTGAAGACGATGAAAGATCGAGAGAACCACAATATAATTCGTCCTGACTTGATACACTTACTGATGGAGGCTCGAACAGGTATAGTTTTATTCATATATCTTATCTTTCTTAATTTTGGAAACTTTATTTCAATACGAGTTCTTGTTTTGTTTTGTTTACTCAATCATCCACGTAATCACTTAAAATTAAATGTCTAAGAGTTTATTTTGTCACCAGAAAAAGTCTTGACTAACATAATCAATGCTCAGCCAAAACCTTGACATAATAGAAACCTGTAATTTTGCATAATGGTGTCCTTTATGATATCCTACTAATATTATAAATGTGAAAGTTTGTGAGTATGTTTGGATGTTTGTTACTCTTTCACGCCAGAACGGCTGGACAGATCTAGATGAAATTTGGAACATAGATAGATTATAGTCGGGAATAACACATAGGCTACTTTTTATCCCAGAAAATTGCGTAATTCCTGCGGGATAGCGATAAACGAATTCTATGCAGACGGAGTTGCGGGCAACAGCTAGTAACGAATACCGGGGCTTTGACTATTGTGTTTTACGAATCCCCACGAGACGAGAAGTTTCGTTGGAAATAGCGGGTGGATACTAGTTTTACCGGTAGCAATGTACACCGGTCATGTTTTTGAATTTAATTTTTTTTTAGGGCGACTCAGCAACGAGGATGAATTCGGCAAAGACCAAAAGTCTGGTTTTGCCGCAGTTGAAGAGAAAAAAGACCAGCCAGGTAAAAATGTTGATACCTATTTAGTATTAACCAGTAATTACGAGTATTAATTAGTAAACTTACTTACCTGTTACTATTATTTACACAGGCGTCTAGATTGTATTAGTACATTACATTCCGAGGGTGTTGAAATAAAGAACGTCTGATCGCAGGGACTTGTTGTTGATAAACAAGTGACCCGAGGCTTTCTTTATCTACGCCCGAGGTGTGTGCACAATTTCAAGTTATAGAACTTGCTACTTAACTTACGTTACGGCCCGGGGCGCAGTAAAAGATTGTTATTCCTTTCATGAGACATTGCAGCAATGCAATGTTGTCAGTATTTGTTTAATCGTATTACATTACATTTCACATTCCTCACGATCTTGAGTTTTCCTTTGGCAGCTTGGACGGACTATGATTTGATCGCACAGGCTTTGCTATTCATAATAGCTAGTTACGAAACAGTCTCCACTACGTTGTCCTTTCTTCTCTACGAGCTGGCTGTCAACCCTGATATTCAAGAGAAACTGGTGCAGGAAATACAGAAATATAAAGACACCGATGGACAGTTTGATTACAACACGCTGCAAACGATGCCTTACTTGGATATGGTGTTATCAGGTTAGTAAATTTCTCGATGGTTGACTCTTCATCACTTAAGTTTTTGTTAGAAAGAGGTTTCGCAATCGTTGACAGACTGGCCGGTATGAAAGGTGACGGATGTATTCAAGTTTGATGTTTGAGAAAAACGTCGTATACTTTTGTTTAGCTGTCTAGCAGAAACGTGTTCTTTTACTATGCTATTGTAAAATAAATAAAATATCTTTATTTTAAAGATTCGTTCATTTCTGTTGACACCGCAAGCTCTGCTATATAGATACAATCTATAGATAAATAGAAAATTTATCAGTTTTCAACCGACTTCATTACAAGCGTGTTGCTAACTTTACTTGCTGTATTAGTATGTTTGTTAAATCTAACGACATCGTAGTTTACTGTGTACAAATAAGCTTTTATTTACTGGTTTACATGAGTTTATGTTCATTATTTAAAATTATGTCTTTCAGAAACGTTGCGTCTCTGGCCACCGGCTGTAGCGTCGGATAGACTTTGCACTAAGGAATACAATTTGGGCAAACCCAATGATGAAGCTACAGAAGATTTCATAGTAAGCTGAAAATGGCTATCAATTAACCTTTTCGACGCCAACGACACATATATCAGCACCGCAGGTTCAACGCCAACGACCTATATATCCGTCCATTACTTCAATGCAAAAGCAACCTTCGTTCAGTTGGGTTTAGGTTCAACTTAAGGCATCGCAATAAAGAAGTCTGGCGTATGCGTGACGTCTCTTGTATTTGACGTGGCGGTGAAAAGGTTAAACGATTGAATAACTTTACTTTACTATCTCCGCAATATAGTGAAGTCAAGTCAAAACAGGTTCGTGCTGGTCTGGGAGTAAAGACAAACCTAGAATGTACCAGTTGTTTCTCTTTCCACGCAGATGTTAAAGCCCATCGAGGGAATGGGCAAAATTCTTAGGAATCATCTCATAGGTGTTGGGGCTAGCAACCCATCATTATTTTGATTCCTTTTTCCACCTATATGCTCACAATCATCTTAAACGTTGCCTTTAGGTCTTGTTACCTTAGACTTAAATTACGTTACGTTTCCACTAACGTCGCTAGCGGAATATCAAAATGAATGTTTTTGCCCTCTTTTCTAAGTAAATTTTTGCCTTACAGGTAAAAGTGGGTGAGGACATGATAATACCAATAATGGCATTGCATCGGGACCCTCAGTACTTTGCGGATCCTCTGAAGTTCGACCCAGAGCGCTTTTCCGACGTGAACAAACATAATATCAAACCCTTTACTTATATCCCGTTTGGACTTGGCCCGAGAAATTGCATCGGTAAGGATTCTGATTCATCATTCCCTGTCACCAGATGTTTACAGCAGTTGTTCCAAACCAAAAAACTGTTACTGTCTGGCTACATCTTGCACGTTACCCTAAAAATAGAATTTAGGTATCCTTTTTGAGGGCAATTGTCCCATGTTGTAGAACCACTGATCTATAAGCGGAAGAACAAACGGAGAAGGAACTTCATAAACTCTTTTTTTTAATGTCTTATGGCATCATAGGACTTCCAAATGTTTTTAACTGTATCTGAATGGTACTTACAATCAGAAAATATTAAGGTCGTTTCCTTAATGCGGTCCCCATAGACCGACCGCTTAAATGAGTCCTCCCTCGCCCGCGCGGCACAGGGGCGCGGGGTAGGACGACAAAGGGGACCAAAGAAGCGCGGGCGGATAGTGCGCCTGCCGCCCGCACCTCTTTTGTCCCCCGCGGTCGTCCCACCCCGGGCCCCTGCACCGCGCGGGCGAGGACTCATTTAAGAGGTCGGTCTAAAATAACATGTGCAACTGATGGCAACTCGACAACAGTTGGAATACGAAGTTTGAAGACGGACTTTCAGAAAGTAGATGCACATTAGGCTGAATGAATATATGATTTATTACTTGTAAATCTTTGTGAAAATGTGAGACCACTTTGCAACATATAATTGACTAGTAGTTGCCCGCGACATCGTCTGCAAAGAATTTGCTTATAGATATGCCGCGAAGACCATGCATTTTTTCGGAATAGATAGTAGTCTATGTTTTAATTTAATCTAGGGCACTAGGTATCTCCGTTCCAAATCCGTCTACTCCTTTCAGCGTGAAGAAGGACCAAACATACACACTTACCCTATCAAATCCTCACATCCTCACAAACATTCGCATTTTTTATTAGTAGGGTTAATCTTTTTCTAATTGAGAGAACGATCGCCATTGTTCCAAAACTTCCAAACATGGGGATAATTGCCCCCGAAGAAGTAAAATTGGTATTTTTGAGGGATAATGGCTAAAGAAGATGCCATCAGACTTCGTGGAATCAGCTTTAACGGCTCAATGAAAAATTCTGCAGCTTGTACCTACGAATATTCTTTCAATGATCTTACAACCAAAATTATTTTCCAGGTAACAGATTTGCCGTGATCGGAATGAAAGTGTTAATAGTCCATCTTCTACCGCTGATAGAAGTATTGCCCTGTTCAAGAACGGTCACACCAGCTCAATTGTCAGCAGAATCCTTTACCTTAAGATTAAAAGGCGGGCACTGGCTGCGGCTTAAAGCGAGAAAATAGAACTACTATTTAGAATTCCTCTCGTGGGAATTTCTTGTCCCCTTATTCATAAAACGCTCTGTAGGCTTCCGCTAACTTAGCAATCGTTTGTCCTTATCTGTCACTTTGACATTTACCTTTCACAGATAAGGACTAACGATTGCTAAGTTAGCAGAAGCCTATAAGCGTTTATGAATAAGGGCGTTTAAGTCCGTCCTTATCTTATCTACGTTATACACAAAGGTCCAAAGGTTTGGGTTGAGTGTTGACGAGTCAGTTAGTCAGTCTTCTTAGTATAATGATTTGAAATGGTGCTGTAAGGTAATCTAGATTTTATATTTTGCCTTGACTTTAGTTAAGAAAAGTTGATAAAAGTTGATACGATTGGCGTTCCCCATTTTCCTGTATGGAGTCGAAACATGGACTATCTGGAACGAGAGAGACAAAGGATCGATCCGACCCACATGTGGTGCTGGAGACGAATGTTGAGCACCTTGGACTGCTAAGCGCACCAATTTTCGGCTTAATAAAAACCCGTTTATGTCATATGCCACCAGCGCATTCTTTTCGGGCATATTGTGCGCAGAGGAGACGATAGTTGGGAAAAACTGATCATAGCTAGGAACACAGAAGGCAAGCAATTGCGAGGACGTCCACAGACTAGATGGGCCGATTAAGTGAAAGAGTCATCATCCTCCAAATTCTGCTCAGTCGTAAAGGACGCGCAGGACAGAAACCAGAGGCAGATCATCCGTTCGAGATGTAACCCAGAAAGTGATGAACACGATCCTCAGACATGAGGGACCAACTGTAGTAGTAGTGGTAGTAGTAGTATTAAAAGCGGAATATGGTTCTCGTTTCTATGTATGCATGTACGTATGTGAATGTAAATGCATGTCTCTTTCTTTGGCACGCTCTCCAGCCAAATCGGTTTGGTGGTTAAGATTGAGGTTGTCGTTTTTTAAATTTAGTAAAATTACAAATGGAAGTCGGACGAGCTGAAGATGTATTTTTACTTTTTTTTGTAATACTTAGGTAGTAACATTGTGTGTAAAGTATACATGGCTTGTAACGTTAAGTGCAGTCAATGAAAGATGCAGTCATAAAAAAAAACTAGTATTGAAAATTACATATAGAATATCGCTCTCTCACTGTAGGAATAAGTTCTGCTAGTTTCATACTGGCAGGTTTCGGTTGCTGGCTGCATTGAGACTTAGGTCAGGTTCCGAATATCGAACACTCGTTCGATATTTTAAAATATTTTGTTTTGGAACTGGGGAAGGCTCTCAGATCAGCTTGGACCCGGAAGCCTTATAGGGCTAAATTTAGATATGCTTTGTAATAAGTTATTGAAGCTGAAATAAAGTCAAGAGTATAATCAAAGTATGTGTTTTAAATCCTTGTAGCTTGGGCCATATGCTACATCAGTTTGTTTAGGAACACTTTTAAACCGATTTCCCGTACAGATCTAAGTGCCTCATCAAGGCAGCTCTACAGTACCTACTTATTTAGGTACAGTGCTAAATAAAGACTATGATCCGTGTTGTATTATATTTGTTTTCTCCCAACGTATTTCACGTCAGACCCATCAAGTTCAATGAAGGCTAGGTTGCACATCACCAGCTCTCTTGCATGCACCAGAAGCCTTCATGTACACTTGGACCAATGTGTACCACTTGCGCCACGCTTCGGCGTGGCTGGCCGGGCCACCTTCTAAACACAGCTCCGACAGGTAGGCTTATTACCTAACTCGCTCGCAATCGCCATCGTGTTCATTTTGAACTCCTGTATGGGCTGACAATTGGCATCGGAATCAGCTAGCTGTCACATTCATACAAGAACTGTCAAAATGAACACGATGGCGATTGCGAGCGAGTTAGGTAATAAGCCTAAAGCCAGGTTCACATTTGTCTGTCGTGTTGTGTTGTGATGCTCTCTGTCGTGATGGCTACTGTTCACATTTGCATGACGTGTTATGACGCATTTTCTCATCAGTTCCATCTTAGCACCCGAAGAGTTCACACGCTCGCAATGTTTTTTCAAGATTCTTCCGATTCCGATTCAGATATTGAAGATATGCACTTATTGACGTTGGCAACGCTTCTAATAAAACCAAGAAAGAGGAGAATATCCATCGTCCATAGTTCACGTTCAGCTCTGACGAGTCACAACACAACACAGGCCGCGTGCACACTATCCTGACGTGACGCTGCACCGCCCCCCGCACCTCACCCGTTCTGTCGCAGACCGGGATTGCTTGTGATGCGACACAACATAAGCCGTCACAACACACGGCATCAGAGAAATGTGAACGCAACCGAATTAAATGTATGAAACCGATACAGTTCTGATGCGTCACAACACAACACGACAGACAAATGTGAATGCGGCTTAAGGGTCACGCGTGCTTGGAGGAGAGCCCCATACACCCCGCCGCGTCGTCCCAATGGCGCGGTGGATAGTGCGTACCTAATGCGTTTTCCCTCCAAAAAAAAGAGTGGCGCGTGCTCCGTATGAACTCGTATTCGGATAAAGACCAAACAGTTATCCATACAAATGTATGACTAATTTTCGTGTCACAATGAAAAAGTTAGTGGTAATTTTAACTACCTCCAAACGTAACTTTAACGGTGTGTAACTTTTTGGTCCTTATCCCTTACGGGGTAGGAAGAGCCTAAGATAACAAGACTAAAGTCCACGTTTAGCATGATTGTGGGCGTATTAGTGTTAACTTATGTCAAATTGGGCGAAGATAGGTAGCACAGGCGAAGATACGCGACTGGACGGTATCGGTTTTCGAGCTAGGCTCATCAAATTTGGACCCCAATTAGTAGGGATCAGGTCTAATCCGCATACAGCGCTTCCAAAATAGTAACATGAGATCACCCTACATCGATGATTGGTTACTCGCTGGACTGGGTATAGGTACGGTTCTACGGAATAACAAGCTGACCTCGCTGCATACGAAATATTCCTTTTTCAAAAAAAAATTCTGTCGACTAAACATGGACCACCACAAAAACAATCCTTCCGATGCTTAAGAGCCCCCTGTACTGCCAAAAAAGCATTAAAGAACCGGGAAAACCGGGATTGCGCTTTCAGTACCGGTACTTTTGACACTGAAATTCCCGGGATTTCCCGGGAGCATGCCTAACGTCCATACGTCCCGCTTTTAAGCAGCCAGGTGTCCCCATCAAGGCCGACATAGTCCCGCTTTTGCAAGACCAAACGATAATTTAAAATGTACCTTTGGCGCTGGAAATGCGTGGTTCAGAGCCGATATTCTGAAACAAATTAGTTTATTTTGGGAGCACCAGCTTTGATTGTTTTTGTTATAAGAAAAAACTTGCCAAACGCTAAAAAATAATTGCGCAGATGTCCCGCTCTGGCGAAAACAAAATGGTCACGTTAAGCATGCCCTAACCCCTTTTTTTGATAGTCGGCTAGAAATATGCCATGTACGCCGTCCCGCGGGGCGCCACACGAGCCGCGGTGCATACGCAAACACACGGATTAGCCGAGCGCGTATTTGTTTTAATAACGAACAAAATCCCCCGCGATTTGCTTGTGCTTGTTTAGTTACGGATAGGGATTAAACACGGCTTTTAAAGTTGCAATTAAAAATAGTACATTGTGTGTTAAGGGCGGTAAGTAAGGTATTACGAGAGGCCCTAGTAGAAGCCTGAAGCCGAAGGCTGAGGGCTTTCTGAGCCACAATTCGTAATTCCCTTAGGTACCGCCATTGAACGTGCATACAATGTTTTTCATGACATTAAAATTATAGGGCAGAAGCGGCGCGCGAGTGTTTGGGGGGAGGGGGGGGGGGGGGGTTGTCGTCGCAGTCGTGGGGCATTACTTACCGCCCTATGGTTTCATGACAAGAAAACCCAAGGGTTTTAAATGGGATGTTACGGCCAAGTATACCTGTTTACGTGTGTTACTGGTGTGATGAAAATAACATTACAACCTCAGATCGAATCCTATTATTGTTGTACTAAAATTATAAATTCGAAAGTCTGTGTGTTTAATTCTTTGACGCAGAATGGCTTGCCCGATTGTGAAATGAAACTGGGTATGTTAAGATTTTCAGGAAATTACATGGAATAAATAAGATATTGCGACTGTGTACGGCACGGCACTCTTTTTCGAAAAAACTACCGAACAAATATATGTTGAAACAGTTTTTATTAACAAATGAAAAAATATTAAACCTACTGTACAGGCGCATAGTTCTCAGGTTGCTATAAAACTTTAATATTTTTTAAATTAATTGAAGTTGAAGCAAAACAGGTAAGTCAGGATCGTAGCAAGTGGAACAAAGTACCTAGTCTCTGCCTAGCCCTATGTGAAAGAGGCGTGACTGTATGTATGTATGTCTGTACGTGTATAATCTTAATTACCTCTTGACTTGTGGATAACACCTTGTAATGAATGAAACGCGTTAAGGAGCTAATTACAGGCTGAAGGGATTTCAACAATTAATTGTGTTACAAATTTTAACTAATGAATTCACACACGAATGGCTACTGAGTCGTAAGTGATAGGCGGAAGCGTTTATAATTAATTAGCTGTTCAACAACACTTATTTTTTTATCTCTACCTACTCATTTTTAACAAAATATTTTTTTGTGAAAAAGTCCGTTTTGTAGTTAACCCTTTTTTTGACTGCACTAGCTTGTCATTAGTCCTACAAAATGTGTATCAACTTTCAAGTCAATCCGACTTACCGTTGAAAAGTTCTCTCCTGCGGAGACGTTCCTAACCTGGCCATCAGTATTTTACTAGTAGATTATTGTATTATCTACGACTAAGACGAATCTAATGATTAAAGTTTAAATGCGACCTGGGGCCTTACCATGACGTCTTAATGCGATTCAATTCCAATTCAGTTTAGGTTTTAGCCGTCATTTTTGGTACGGATCTGACAGCGAGCGAAGCTAAACTGAATCGCATTATGACGTCATGGTAACTGTTGGCGACTGGCTGCAGTGTGGCTTTTTTTATAATCTTTTGTCACGTTATTGCTCTATATCTTGTTTTTATGTCTTTTTGTCTTTATGTCAGTTGTCAAGTGGTACTGATCCTGTCCTTGTCCTGTTATTGCGAACTATAGTGATTAAACCCGTGTTTCTACTTACATCCTTTCATTCATACAGTCCACTCAATAGCTATCAGTAACCTTCCAGCTGTTTAAGTTCTAGAGCGTGCTAAACATACATACATACATGATTGACGATGTGTATACGTGTATTATCCGTGCATGTTAAAGATATCTACGCATTTAAAAGATATCTTCCAGTCTTGAGTGGATGAGAGTGTTCTAGGGACAGAACCAATTGAGCTTTTAACTTGCACCAAACAATAAAAAGCTCTTAAGCACACATGTTCTCGTAAGTTTAAGTAATTTCTCCAATTAAGGATATTTCGTATTTAATATAATGATCATTCCAATTAAAACGGTTTGCGCGCACATTTTAATTCGTTAATTTTATCTTCAATAGCGTGGCACTCATTTTTAGGGTCCCGTGCCTCTAAATAGACAAATAGGGAATAGGAGTGGGCGAAGATCTTAGGATTCTACCTATACGCCCAGGACTATGATAAACGTGGCCTTTAGGCTCTGTCTCGAAAGGGATAAAGACGTGATTCATATATTATGTATGAGCCTTAAAAAGAAAAAATGGAACCCTTATGGGACCAGTTTGTTGTCTATCTGTCTGTCAAGAACCTCTCAGGAACGCGAAGTTGATATTAATACCAAATACTTGGGTCTGCGGCTTCATAAACGTGAAAAAAACAGCTTGTTCCCCGAACATAACCAAGTTACATAACCGGCACTAGTAAAACCAATGTAGGATGATTAATTTCGATTAATTTACGTTAAACGTCCTGGTTATGTAAAATAGTTACGTTCGGGGAACAAGTGAAAAAATCAACCGTATCACATTGAATCTGGCCATACGTGGCGTGAAATAAAAAGCAATGTTACACACACAATCGTTCGTATAGTAGACAATAATAACTCTCTTCTCTATTCGGTAGTAGGTAATTTCTAATTAGAACATTCCATATTCCGCCAAGGAAAATAATGACTACGGGTATTGTTAGCCGAAGATCCTTGCGCCAAAACTGTTAATAATACATACATAAATCACGTCTTTATGGTGTATACAGAGCCTAAGATAACAAAACCTAAAGGCCATGTTTAGCACGTCTGTGTGCGTAAAGGTGGAAAGGGGAATCAAAATAGTGATGAGTTCGCATCGCCTACATGATTCCTAAGATTTTCGCCCTAAAACTGTTAATTTACGCTGGTATTGGTGTTTGCTGCGAAGACTAAGATAGGCGCTAGGTTTTTCTATACATAGGTACCTAGTTCTAGCCCAATCAGTTTTCCAATCCCGCGGGAAAATCGGGATAAAAAATATCCTAATTCCGTCTCCTGATCCCAAGCATCCCCACCAATTTTCAGCCAATTCGTTTCAGCCGTTCTTGAGTTATGAAGTGTAACTAACACGACTTTCTATATATCTATCTATGATTTATTCTGTGTCCTAACCGGCCCCGAATTGGGGATCGTTTTCCCCCAAAAAAAATATCTGTAGAAGACCCAGGTGCGGCGTCACACGGATGATATTGGGAAAGGCATGATGGATGGCCACAGGCGAGGGTACCGGATGACAAATTACCCCCGTTTTTATACCCAGATGATTAACCGTTTGCAAACAGTAAAATGTTAATTTTGCCCTGTTGACGGATGTTTTAGATTACTTCTGGTAAATATTGCCACGTTATTCGGACGTACTGTCGCCGCAGTATTGTCGTGTCGTAACATACATATATATATATCACGTCTTTGTCCCTTACGGGGTAGACAGAGCCTAAGGCAACAAGACCGAAAGGCCACGTTTAGCATGATCGTGGGCGTATAGGTGGAAATGGGAATCATAATAGTGATGGGTTGCTAGCCTCCTCGCCTACAACATGATTCCTAAGATCTTCGCCCATTCCATCGATGGAACATTACTTTCAATTAGCTTCTGCCCGCTTCTTCGTCGGCGTAGAATTACACATATACCTTCCTCTTGAATCACTCTATCTATTAAAAAAATCGCATCAAAATTCGTTGCGTTGTTTTAAAGATCTAAGCATACATAGTAAGCCTATCCTTGTATTTTAAATAAATAAATAAATAAATAAAATAGGGAAGACAGCGGATAGCGACTTTGCTTTGCACTATGTAGTGATAGTGATTTGGGTCCTACTGGGAAAAAGCGGAGCGTAGCATTATACACCATGTCGGTAAATTTTTTTGAGTTCCGTAGTCAACAAGGTACCATATAAGCTAAAGAGTTCTCAAACTTCCTAATCTTCGAGAATTTATACATTAAATTTATTTATAGTTACAAAACACTTATAAACTTAATGTGGAATTACTTAAATATAATAATAAAAATGTATTACAAGATACATTAATTAATCTAAAACTAAAAAAAATCTAAAAACGTACTTCTCCGTGGCATTGAGCCAAAGATGCTGGCAGCCATTTTCCCGTTGTATTGCAATACTAATTTTCCGTTGCAGTCGATCAGCCTCTTAGATATTTCCTTAATTAACATATGCGCGCTGGGACCCCACGGACCTAACATCTCAACCCCAAATGGCAGGAAGTAGTATGTATGTATGTATGTAAACTCTTTATTGTGCAAAATAAACACGACAAAATACAATTGACAAACACTGAGATACATGCACAAAGGCGGACTTATCCCTTTAAGTAGTATTCGGAGCCGAGACCTTTATATTTATTTACCTTTCATTTTACCTTTAATTAATTTATTGATATTCACGTCAGACAGTCTTTCCCTTGTTTATTGATCAATAAATTGAATAGAACTAGTAAATGGAACATTAACATCGGAACACGAAAATCGTGATTCGAACTTCCACGATGTAGTTAGCAGTATCAATTAGCCCCCTTCGCTTTACGTGCCATAACTTAGAAACGTTGGCACAATCAACATTGGGGAGCCCATGAAGGAATTTTCGAGGCACACTTAACCACAGTTTAAATATTAATGTCATGTATTCCACGCTGGTCTGGGAGCAAAAAAATCAAAGTCAGCTACAACTGGTACAATTAAAAACTCAGCCACTGGCAATAAACAGAGGTATTCTTCGGAGCACTCCCGATAATAAACGCGGTACAAGACACACAGGAACGCAACACCCTTCCGAAAAGACGGGGGCCCGGTTAGAATCTCCGGTCATTGACAATTCGAGCGGCTCTTCGTTGAATGCGGTCAAACAGAAGGACTTAGAATGAGAGATGCAAAACGTAAGCTTTCTATACAAGGGACTCTGTTCAGGATTGGCACGCGAGCGGTATAACCAAACATTTGCAGAGCCTAAGGTTTAATTTGCTTCTCGGCGTCATCAAATCGATAGTTCACCGAGCATAACCAATGAGAACGCGATGAGTCTTCTTCTCTTTAATATGGCCCCATCGAACAATGCGATGATTTCGCGAATGTCAAAGTAATAAATACAGTACTCAAAAATCTTGCGACTAAAATGTCGGCAAAGTTGTACGGTAGAACACGGTCAAAAGACCCCTCCCCCTGTCGGGCTCTTACCCAACGGATAATAATATCCCTCAGAATCTGCCAGGAAATCATTGACCAATGCTGAAGGCGCAGCAGACCAAGCATTGCTTTTCCCCTCGGACGGACCCAAAATGAACCGCAGCTCTTGACGACACGTGGAGGTAACCCAATTCGCACTAGGGGATTGTCAACAGTTGTCGAAGTGTGACATCGCAGACCGTGGAACGCATGGTCGGTTTAGCTGTCAAGGGTTTAAATAATTTTAAGCAAGAGTTCCTACTTAAGGCGGCTCGCTCAGCTGGCATCACGAATTCGAAGTGAACTGACCGTTCTAGCCTGTGCCTCCCACATTCGTGGTCATGCTATACCCTCGTCAGAAAGTCATCAGCAATTTCCACTTATTGACTTCTAATAAAGGCTTTTATATAGCAAGAGTTTCATGACTAATCATAATCGTCTAAGGATTGGAGCTTGGAAAGAGGACCATTGGGTGCAAACACAATGTCAATAAATAATACAATAAGACACAAATATCGCATGTCAATTAACTGTACTAAGCGAATCTTATACACAAGTAAAAGCTTAATTCGATGCACATACATAAAATCTATGAATTCATTACAAACATTTTGTGTTCATCACACCTGTGCCTGCCCGATATTATTTTGGTTATGCTTCTTTGTTTTCCTATTGGTAATTTTATTCATTAAAATGATTTCATTAATGTTTCCATTATGGAATCGATATACGGTTACTTATGTGATTTTCGAAGGATTCTAGTTTTTTTAATAGTTAAATTTGTAAAAGAAAAAACAGAGGCATGGATAGAGCTAAGTATAAATTATGTGGCAAAGAAATTCGTTCCAATGTGATTGATTATCCAGGTCTATAAACAGGGGAATACTTTCATAATGTATCGAGAAACTGATACCCGTTTGCCACCTGACTTCTTCACACAAGTAATCGCGGCAGTTGTGATAGAAATGATATCTGATCTAATGTAATGTAACTTATGTTCTGAGAGAGACTGAAGCATGCTCGTAGTGTTATAGACGCGACAAAACACGCTCGAAACGCCATACGGTTTTGTTTTTGTTATGTCCTCTTCATACTGTACAGAGTGTACAGTTATTCGATACTTATTATTTACGAGGGCATAAATCACAGTTCGAACAAAGTTGAACGCTCGTGTCCATTGTCCTCCGGCATAGTGTTTTGAAATGCATCTACTTATAATAATTACAGTCACGGAGTGGTAGGCTAATAGACTAGATGGGGCGATGATCTTCGCAATGTGGCTGGGAGCTGGATGAGAGTAGCCGAGGTTTGTGAACTGGTGTGTAGTTGGAGAGGCCGATGTCCAGCAGTGGACTAGAATATTGATAGGAAGGTCCTTCTCGAAATCGTTCCAAGCAACTCAATAAGGGTAAATTAAATTTGATTTAGACTAAGAGTTATCTTTTCACTTCCTACTGTTGTTCAGGTAGTCAGTAGTTCTACTAGTGCCTTCTAACAGAGACATCGCTGTAAAAGACTGACCGACCATCGAGACGATGAACACTCTTTTTTAATCTGCCATGCCGAATCAACAGTAATGTGACAACATTTAACGAGCAATGTCCAGCGAAATGTAAGACATAACAGCCTGTTCCCCGTACATAACCAAGTTACATAACCGGCACTGGTAATACCAATGGAGGGTGATTAATTTGGATTAATTTAGGTTTAGGTGCGGCGGGGGTGGCCCTTGGGCCAGCCCTAAGAGGTGAATATGTTTTTTTAATTTAGAAATTGTCTTTATTTTACCTTAGAATGTCCTGGTAGGTAATGTGAAATAGTTCTATACACGGAACAAGCGGACATAACATTATAGGATCGTGTTTTTTTTACTTACACACAAAAAAGGCTTGAAATGAAGCTTTGGCAAACGTCATAATATTCATATTCTAAATGTTATTAAGATGCCCTTGGTAAGTTGTTGTTTCATGATTGCTACAATTTGGCTGTCAAATCTAGCGAGACAGAGTCATTATCATCATCATCAGCCAGCACACCATAATGAATGACAACTCGCCACCTGCATCCACCGGTTTCCCGCAACTTGTGTTTTATCACTATCATCATTACATAGTATAAAACAAAGTCGCTTTCTCTGTCCCTATGTATGCTTATATCTTCAAAACTACACAACGGATTTTGATGAGGTTTTTTTAACAGATAGAGTGATTCAAGAGGAAGGTTTTTATGTATAATTCTACGCAGACGAAGTCGCGGGCAGAAGCTAGTATACAATAAAGAGTTACCTATACATACATACAAAATTGAATCTTCACTTTTATTTCCCGTGCCTCTGTTGTATGGACACGCGTTCTCGCTTTTGTTTAAAAACTCGACTTTTTCCCTCTCGCTTTAATTTACTGCGAGCTTGCAGTTAATGTAGTGTATAATTAAATCGGGGTAAGTTTAAGATGAAATTTAATTTCTCTCTAAGTAGACCAATCAGCGGGGCGGCAGACCGTGAAAATTGTTCGTGCCTCGTGGTTATTTTGTATTAAAACCGTATTTGAGTGTTTTTTATAACTCAGAATCGTTTCTCATACAAAAAAAAGGAGGCCCCGATTTTACCTACCACTATGGAATTTTATCCTGTACCTCCGTCACGTTTCATATATATAAAAAATTGTCAAACAAAAAAGTGACGAACTGTAATGGAAGTTTTGGGACACATTTTTTCAGTTAAATTCTGTAAATAAATATCAAATGTGCATTGGGGTAAACTTGAAATTGGGGGAATTTCCAAACTCGTGAATATTCTCTAAACGGGGAACAATTCTATAATCTGGCAATGCTTTAGAAGCCAACGACATTGGACTTTTTTTTGAAAACGCTCATTTCTGTAAACTTGTTTTTTGATGGGCTTTTACCATCTGCCCGGGAAGAGCAGGAACTGGTACATTCTATGTTTTTTTTTGCTTCCAGACCGGCATGGAAAAAAATAAGAATTATGACAATATAGACCCAAGTTCTTAGGATAATAACACACTTCGCAAGCTAATTCGTACAAAATCACGTTGCTAACGTATAAATTTCAAACCGAAACAAAGTTGCGAACACAGCGCCTACAAAAACAAGGAACGGTCCGGTAAATACTGGTTTTTACCGGATTATACCGGTACAAGTCGGTTATGCAAACAAGCGCGTATGAGAATTTACCGCCGCGAAATGCAAAGCGGAACGGAGTTTAAAACAGACAGACAAAAAGGGTTAGTTATTCTTGTTGGTTGTTTGTTTGCTCATAGTTATTTTGGTTATTAGAGCAATAAACCAACCGGAGACGGCTTAACCCTCTGAAAGTCATATACTTACGTTGTGTTTTTATGTGTGAGTCTGATTTTGCGCGATAAGCTTACAGTCCGTTAGCTCTTAAAATGCCAATCAGGTTTCTCTTGCCATCTCACTCTCTCTCTGGGTATGATACTTGAATCGGCCGAGAGAGAGAGACAGCCAGACTAGCCCGAATGGCGTTTTAGGAGCGGAGGTCAGTCAGGTCACCTGACTCAGGTGTTGGATGGTGTACAAGCTACGCATGTTCATTATAGATAATTCAACAAATTCACTCTATCGGTTTATTAATCGCGCAAAACGGAAATCCGCAGTCAGTCTGCCCGCGGTCGGGAATTAAGGCTATAGTATCACTATTACTACATAGTAAGAAGTATGTAAGTAAGTAAATAATGCTTTATTGTACAAATATAAAGAAACAGAGACAAATCACAAAAATACATTAAATATTATGAATAGGTACCTATAAGAGATCTCTACCAGATCTCTCTCATAAATCACGTTCTTATCCCTTACGGGGTAGAGAGCCCAAGGTAACAAGACCTAAAGGCCACGTTTAGCATGATTGTGGACGTACGTCAAACACTCCAACTTTGCCCACTTTTTAGACAAAAACTGAATTTTTTCAAGTTTTTTGTATGAAACCCCGGACACATTTCTGTATCTGTGGCAACTCTGAGATCGTGTGTATGCACTGATTTATCAAAATCTAAAATTAGTAGAAGTTTTCTTTATCATATCACCAATCAAGAGGGCGGGCAAAATAATCTGGACTTTTAGCCAACATTGCCCACGTAGATTTTGAGCGAATTATGGACCTTATACAGATGACATCAACACCAATGAAAGTATTTTGGCAATGAAGGCGATCGACCTAAAAAATAATTCAATATCATTCATACTTTCCTAATAAAATGTGTGGGCAATGTTAGCCTGTCATTTTTCCTCTTCTCCATACAAACGGCATGTAACGATTTAAAAGTATTAGGGTTGTCAAATTTGGATTTTAAAAAAATAAAATTAATTAGCACAAAGTCGGTAAAGTAGGTAAGTATTAAAACAGTTTCTAAGACGCGAATTTGTTTATTACATTGCGGCGTGCGGTGGATCAGTTGACATCGTTAGCCTCGCGATGTAATGCTACTGGAACAATTTTACTGGACTAATGTGAACCAGGCATAAGGTCCCTTTTGCTAGGAAACTTCACATTTTTCTCGGGATAAAATGTTTTTTTCTACTTACCAATCTTCCTACTTGAAACTTAAAAAAAACATACTTTGTCTTGAGAACCTCCTCCTTTTTTTGAAGTCGGTTAAAAAAAAAAGAAAAGGTGCCAACCCTAAGCGTTTTTTGCTGGCGGGCAATGTTGACAAACATACAGCTAAACTTCACTGGGTAATTTTGCCCATCATGATAACTTTTGTTATATACGAGTTACAGTAACGAAACAATCATCAAAATACTCGGCACATCGTTTTGCATTACAAACAATCGATAAAATTGACTTGTGTATTCCCCATGACGCACAATTGACTACTAAATTTCGTCAGTAATTGGCCCGCAAAAATATACTCCGTACTCGACAAGCGCCAACAGGTTACTGGATGAAGTCAGGAGCGCACGCGCTACTCTGTGTTGCCACAGGTATAGTTTATTATCTACCAATGTCATGAATGTTGCCATAATTCTGTAACTTTTTTTATTATTAGTAGATTTCCTTAGAAATTGTGTTTTGGGCAAAGTATACCCTGGTGGCAAAGTTGGAGTGTTTGACGGTATAGGTGGAAAGGGGAATCAAAATAGTGATGAGTTGCTAGCCACATCGCCTTTAACATGATTCCGGTGCCCATTCCTTCGATGGGCTTTTACCATGCCGATTAACCTCTGAGTAGATGAGAGGAGCATTAAACGAGGGACCGACAAAGTGTGAGTTTAAAATATCAATATAGTGAAAGCCGCAATAAATAGTATCAAACAAAGTCGCTTTCCGCTGTCTGTCTGTCTGTCCCTATGTATGCTTAGATCTTTAAAACTACGCACCGGATTTTGATACGGTTTTTTTAATAGATAGTGATCGGACTACAGCAACAACAAAAAGGGTTATGTATTTAACAAAAACATTTTTTCTATTCATTAAAACGGACACGGAACTCACGCCGAGAACCAAGAATACCCGAGAAGCTGTGATCGCTTTCTCGCCGTCTCGTTCTCGCGCTCGCCTGTTCTCCGATCGGTGTCGGTATTTTTGCCCGCTTCAAAGGGTTTCTCGGGCGAGAAAAGAGAACGGTATCACATTCTTGTTCGGTCTCGGTGCGACCGTGGCATTGATACGGTACTGTCGTCCATTCCGGATAACGATCGAGAATGCCAATGAGAAGGTCGCATTATTATAGATGCCTTCTCGGTTCTCGCGTAATTTCTCGGCAAGACTTCTCGCGCGAGTCTGTAGCCGCTATCAAATATCGAATTAAGCTGAATCCGGTAACGAATGATTCAGTTCTTAAGTCTACAATACAATACAATACAATAACTCTTTATTGAACACCACATATAACAATCAAAACAGAAAAAAGGTATACAGAATATTACAAGGTAACAATAGGCGGCCTTATCGCTACAGAGCGATCTCTTCCAGGCAACCATAATGGACTGGAGAACAGAACAGATCTGAGCAGGTGGTGCAATTTAGAATATATATTGATATACTAAGTACTGAAATACATAATATATTATACATGAAACACACATTTATAATAAACTAGCTGTTGCCCGCGACTCCGTCCGCGCAGAATTCGCTTATCGCCATCCCGCGGGAACTATGCTGTTTTCCTGAATTTTCTTTGCTGTAAACCTCACGGAGCCCAAGACCTTTCCAACGAATGCAAAACCGTGGAAATCGGTTCATGCGAACTGGAGTTATAGCGTCAGGAAGGAAAACCCGACTTATTTTCATATAGTAGAAGATGGAGATATAAATAGACACATACACACATACCTAAAAAAGCCAGCTACAAGATTCATGCACAAGATGACAGATAGTGCTTCTACTAGATAGTGCTAGTGATAGTGTCTACTTCTGCTAGTAAAGTAACCATTAAAACTAATGAATGGTTTGGTTCTCCTATCGCAAAATCTCATTGCAAAATCAATCTGTTTAATGTGGGTGGATCTATTTTGTTCTGATCAGCTTCGTCTCATTCAAAGCTAAATGACATCCATTTTAATGATTACTCGACTGCTTTGTTTTGGTTTGGCTTTGTGAGTAAATCGTATAATGGCTCGATTACTTTGTTTAATGCTGTGATTGGCGGTTGCCATTTCTATCAAGTATCGAGATTGGGATAAAACAATATCTACATACAGACATACATATATACATACCGTCACGCCTCTTTCACACGCTCGTCGGTTTCGGGTACTCCTGACCTGACCTTTTTCCAAAACTTCTTCTATTTGGTCTCGCAACGTCCGTCTCAGCCTTCCCCCCTTAACGTAACCATTTACACTCCCCATACAGATCTGTTTAGTTAGCCTACTTTCATCCATCCGCTCTACGTGACCAAACCAACTAAGCATACTTTTTTCTATCCTACGACCTTACACGAATATACTATCAATATCAGTTTTTAAGTCTAATTCTACGCAGACAAAGTCGCGGGCAGAAGCTAGTTCTTTAATATGTATTAGAACTACGAATATCATCAGCCCCTATTTCACCTATGTCGGTGACATATTGTGACAATTCTGTTTACATTACAATTGGTTAGCGTCATATTGAATACCCATTGCTTTACGAATTGTCAATGGTCACCTGCAACTGTCGAGTTGCTGAAATAGGGGTCCGATCTCATGCCCTCATGTAAGTCACCTTTGTTAAAGTTCACAATAGCCCCTTAATTCTGACATATCAGTAATAAATTGGGCCGTCAACCCAGCACAAAGCAAACCCCCTAATATTTACGTGTCTTAAAACACACAAAAGCACAAAACGTGTCGGCAATAAAAACCGACAATTACGATTGTAGCAAAAGAAAATACTAATAAAATCAGTTATTTCCACCCCGATTGTTGGCCATAAAATTGGGGCAAGCTACATGCGAAGGCTTTTATGGGGCACGTTTATAGAGGGGTAAGGGTATATTGTGTTTGATGGGGTATATTAACATAATATTGATGGCGGTTAGCTGAAGCCGGCCTTGGTGGTAATTGCTTTCTTGGGGCGTTTCCATAAGATGAGCGACATTCTGAAAAGAACGGCATGCCTATACACCCTGCCACAAAGATTGCGTAGGTAGGTATCGGTTTTCTCGGCCAATTTCGGCTTCGTACAGCGTTGTCTCGCTCTAACTTACGTAACGCCAATTTTATTGTCTCTTTCCAAAGACCGAAGTGCAAGCTTTTTGCCGAGTATTGTCTGCAGTGGAACCATTTGATTCCTTGTCAGTTCAATGTAATGATACCATGATATTTACTATGTGATAGTTCCACAGTAGGTCAGGAATCATTTTGGGCGATGGTACCCATTAACAGGGCAATGGGCTGGAGCTGATGTAAAAATTCTAGTCTCATATTGTAGCAAATTTAGTCGACTTTAAAAAAAATCTAAAAAATACTATTAAATACTAATCCTTTAGGGTTATAATCGCTGAAATGATATTTTGACTTTTGTCAAAATTGCGAACGGCATTCGAGGTCAAGTTTGGATTATTCATTAGGCTCACATTTTAGTCTGCAAAAATCAGAACTATTGGATTTAAGGTTACTGGTTTAGTGATCAAATTGACTTGAAATGGACGACAATATAAATACTGTCGAAAATAACAGTCAGCAAAAAAGCTAAACAAAAGTATTGAAAATTGCCTTAGGTAAAACAAAAAATAAATCACAACTCTTTATTACTTCTTTAAAACTTAAACACTTCCTCTTCTCTTTTCTGAAAAAAATTAAAAGAAGAGAAAATAGAAAGAAGAAGGAGGCACAAAAAGGCCGAGACCAGCGTCTATAGATCCAGCAAAGAAAACGGCGGTTGTCGTATCAGGAGCTCAAAGCAATGGCAGAGAAAAGATGTGAATGGTTCATTCCACCGACAAGAGCTGGGCTCTTAAATTTATGGCGATGATAATGATTGAAAGAGAGAGAAAGAGAGAGAGAGAGAGGCTTTTACACTTAATTCTAAATGAGATTAATTTGATACGAACATGCCTTCAACTGTGCTTATAAATAGGTTTTTCATGAATCCTGCCGTACCGCATCAAACAGTGGTAAAGTCCCCATCAGTATGACAGCATTCCAACGGCTAGCCGCCAAGTCTCCGCATAAAAAGCAATTGTTAATCTCCTAATATTGCTGTTACACCAGTATGATTGAGCGGAGTTTTATGAATGTATTACAGAATATTCCAGAAAATGTTGGCAGAGGAAATCGGAGCTAAGGAATTGGCATCAATAAACTAGTGGCTCTGTGAGTTGACCTCGCTAGTCTATTTTTTACGTTAAAAATAATGTTTTTACGTGCAAGAAGTCCGAAAATTTGGCCAACAAAAACCGTTCAAGCGCGGCGCGAGGGTTCAAATTCGGCAAAATGCAAAATCCAGTGTTATAGTAGAACCCTGCTCCTAAGCAAATTGCGGGCGGTGTGAGATAATTTCACATTTGTTATTTACATCGACAGATAGACCTAAAAAAACGTTTTAGATTTATTTCACAAGTAAGCATATGAATTTTCTAGGACAACTGGAACTATTGCAGATTTTCGGGACTACGGCAATTTTTATAAGTATACACCCAAATGGCCCTTGCATGTAAAAATAAACTATATTTCGCACAGACTAAGCTATCTTGTACTTAAGTAGCAAGGTAAATGTTGTTTTTTAATACACAATATAGTCAAATATTTTATTTAAAAATAATACCTACATCTTCGTAACAAACTTAATATGTGAATAATAAAACTATTGTATGAAATAAAATTCATTGAAGCAATCTTTCGAACATGTTTCATTAAAATGAAAATATTGGATTTAATATTCTAATAATTGTACATTCTTTGAAAAAAATGATAGGTAGGATATAATGAAGTTATGTGAAAATTCTGTCTACAAAACAGCACACGGCGCGAGAGATGTGTTACCGCGCGACCTTTTCTTACAGTTTGTTTTAAAAAGAGACGGGTAGTGAATAAATGTGAGTTCTTAGAATGCAATTCGGGTTTGTCTCGCTGCCTCACTCTTAATGCTTTGATATTTGAATCGGGGGTTATTACGTGTCCGCGGTCAGTTTCTAGTTAAAATTGCGCCGTCAGGTAAGACGGGCCGTTAATAAAACCGGCAAAACGCCCGTCACGGCCATTTTTCAGGCCTAGCGCGATCAAGAGCGATGGCGGGATTAACACTGTCGCACGTGTGCACGCAGCTTTACTTGCTTTAATGTTTAATGGAGCCCTACGTTTGGTCGAAAAATTGTTTAGTCTAATAATGTTTGGTCGAATGATCGTTTGGTCTAAAATTTCTCCAGCTGAAACTGAAAAAAAATTAAAAATGATCACACACACACACACACACACCCGCATGCGTTGCACACTAGTTAAGTTAGTGATAGAATTGGTTTAGGTTCGGCTTGGTTTTTGTTAACCGTCAAGTTAAGAAAGAGCGGAACGTTCCGATACAAGCATTTCTCATGCTTAAGGCACTTGTCCCACCGCCGACGATGAGCGATAAACGAGTAGAACGATAAACTAGAAACGAGTGGGCGAGCGGCGAGAAGCGAGTGTTAGCTCCAATAGTTTTGTCGCTCGGCTATAGGCGAGTGTTCGAGTGCGACGGGCTATTACTCGCGTCACTCGCGCTGATTGGTATCGCAGCTTGAGTTCTAACTACCAAGCGAGTATCGCCGAGCGAGTATCGCTGAGCTAGTTTTATCTTATCGCTCTTATCGCGGCGACAAACTAGTAGAGCGAGTGTTCTCGCTGGCAGTGTGAACAGCCAGCGATGAACGATTAGTATATGTGTCTCTTTTACTAACACAGGATCCTTATCTTTTGTTCGTTTCTTGGGCGAGAAAATCGCCGATAGCTAATCGCTTACTCGCTCTTGGTGGGACAAGTGCCTAAAGGAAGGTTCCAACCTATATGACTGTAAATTATAAATGTAAAAAAAATAATCAACATTTTTGTTTTTTTTTTTTACATAGGCTGTGTAGAATAGGTTAGCTAAGTTAGGTTTATTTTATGATTTTGCTGAAAAGTCGATGGTTTCAGTATAAATTCAGTGTAGACCAAACGATCATTCGACCAAACATTAGATTTGAACAAACAATTATTCGACCATCCCTGCGAGCAAGGAAAAAACATAGAATGTGGCTTCTCTTTCCGCGCAGATAGTAAAAGATAGTAAAATTCCTCTTTCCACCTTACACGCCCACGATTATGCTAAACGTGGCCTTTAGGTCTTGTTACCATAGGCTCTGTCCTCCCCGTAAGGGACATAGACATAATTTGTGTATGTGTATGTATAATCCGTTTTCTTGTACCAAGGCAGACGCCTATGAAAGTTACTAATATTAATTGCCTTGCACTGCCTTCATTTTGCTTAGGGACAGAGCTCTGTTAACACTGGACTTTATAGTCAAATTCGTGACATAAATTATAATTTATTTCTTTTACCTGTTGAAAAGTGATCTCCTTCGTGAAATGATCGCAAATGGATTATTTTGCGATGAAAGTGAACGCTTTGAAAGTGGTTTTTTTAACAAAATGAAACTGCGCTACATTGCGGCATAGCTACTCGATATGATGATAGTTATTTATAATTAATAAACTTAAAGAGATCCAAGATTTAAAAGTTTGTTTCGGCGGCGATCTTATAAAGTCGCATTTGACAGCTATTCCTCTGGACCTTAGTCAACAGTGGCGCCAACTGGCGAGCAAAGAAACGGTCCCCATTGAGACAAGGTTCCATGATGGAACGTAAATACAATTCCCTCACTGCGCAATTACATAACAAAGCAAAAGAAACATAAAAAGCAACTGTCATAACGGCTTAAACCCTCAATTTATACAGTTCCCAGAAAGTGAAGAAAGTTAATGAATAAAACGACAAGTTCTTGGAAACGGCAAATTTTCCGAAGTCTTACCCAAATTAACATCGGAGAAACAGTCGATAATTTAACTCTGCTTTAGTCCGAATTCGCTCATTTTCAGTAGAAATTAAATAAGTGACGGTCCAACATTTTGCGAAGTTAAAAACGACAAATTTAGTTCAGAAACAATTGGTCTGTATAAAGATTTGATCAATTTCTTAGGGACAAAGTTAGTTTGGAATTCTTTTTGCTCCGATCTAATTGATTCGAGAATATTGTACAGTGTTTAGTTGTTATCTTCTTTCTTTTGTTAAAATTGAATATAAGCATCACAATAGAATCTACAAAAAGCGTAGGCAATTATTGTAGTGAGTCTAAGCTGTTACATTTGTTCTTAAAAAGCATGTCTCGTCTGATCTTGTACTGTCACATTATTTCGAATGGAGACGCAATAAATTGAATCCAAGCTTATAGTTCGATAGAACTATCCACAAACGTAAAAACCAGTTTAGAACTACAAGAAAAAATCTACAAATCGCATTACATTGCGGCGCTGGGTCGACAAGTTCTAACCCATTCGCATTACAGCCTGCAATGTATGCGCATGTATATAGGAATTTTCTCGCAGTCTGAAGTGAGCTTAGTACCAGCATTAATGAACTTACGCAATAAACCATTTAAAAGACCAAGAAACCAAAACTTTAACAAAAGCTACGTAATTAACGCCCTGGCGGAATGCAGAGCAAACCACCGAATAGAGTGGAATCACACTGATATTATAAACGCGAAAGTTTTTGAAAAGTTCTTCACGCGCAAACGGCTGGACGGATTTATATTAAATTTGGAATGGAGATAGCTGGTACCCTAGATCAACACATAGAATACTTTTTATCCCGGAAAATTTCATAGTTCCCGCGGGATAGTGGTAAACATGTCAAAAGTCAAAGCTGCCTAGAGTCGCAAGGTAAATAATTATTACAGTATACGAGTATACCTATCAAAATCAGTTGTTAAATCGAATTCTAGGCGGACGAAGTCGCGGGCAAAAGCTAGTTGTAATAAAATTACCGGTTACCATTAGGGGCGATACACTCGAAATTGTTGACCACTACCTTGGATAGATTGTGCAGTTAGGCAGCTCCAACTTTGACAAAGGTCGCTCGGAAAAACCAACTCGGATGGGCAGTGTTCGCGAAACTTCGCGATATCTTCTCGTCCAAAACTCCGCAGTGCCTGAAGAGAAGAGTCAAGAGATCAGTGCGTGATGGCTTATGGCTCTGAGACGTGGTCCTTGACTGCTGGTTTTTTGGAGAGGCTCAGGGTCGCTCAGCGAGCTATGGAGAGAGCTATAGCATATATGCTCGAAGTTTCTTAATGAGTGAGGTAGGAATAGTATTTAAAGACAAGGGGTTTGGCTTTTCCTTGGACCTGATACAATGAAAGCGCTGTGAGCATGTGAGTCGTGGCAGCCAATTATACACGAAATGTTTTGGGTGGGATTTTAATTATTTAAATGGCTGCGTTCCATGTTGGAGACAAAGGAAAAGCAATCGCGACAATTAGGAGTTAGCGAAATTAAAATGTAACTTTATAATTGGTGATGACCGGCACCTTAGATGTAAATCATATGACGGTCTCTTAATGATAACAATTAAAGTTTATTCAAATTGACAAACTATATATACTGGCTAGGAAAAATCTTAACAGCGCGATTCAGAAATATTTAGGGCATGATTCAGCGACATCTAGCGACAAATAGAATAAACTGAACTTAAACAAACCATCGCTATGCAATAATAGCCCTTATTGACTCTATTAGGTTATTTCCTCTGCGGTTACGGCAGAAATCGAAAGAAAGACAAGTTCAGACCGCATTGTCAAGTTTTCTGTACAATTTCTGTTAACAATGCGTGGAGTTTTTATTCATTGGCTATTCGACAATGGAGCGAAATTAATTTCTGCTGCGGTTAATTATTACAAGCTTTTTAGAATTCGCTTTTATTAGCAATTCAGAAGTATAACAATTCATACTCCATACCAAGGGCATTACCATGACGTCTTAATGCGATTCAATTCCGACTCAGTTCAAGTTTTAGCTGTCATTTTTAGTATGGATCTGGGGTGCGAGTCGGGTTATTTCCACATGTGGTCAAGAGCTGCGGTTCGTTTTTGGATCCGTCCGAGGGGAAGAGCAGTGTTTGGTCCGGTGCACCCTGGGCATCGGTTAATGATTTGGCAGACGATTATCCGTTGGCTAAGAGCCCGACAGGGAGGGGTCTTTTGACCGAGTTCTACCGTACAACGTTGCCGACATTATTGTCACAAGATTTTTGAATACTGTATTTATTATTTTGACATTGGCGAAATCATCGCCATGACACGACGTCACGCGCTGGAAACCTGTGCGTCTCATTTATTCTCAAGCGTATGAGATTACGGTGCGAAAGAGACATACATTGTTATCAAAGCGCGGTCGAAACACGACTGAACCAAAACTCTGCACAATACACGCGTCGTGCAGACTTTTGCTTCCGACAGTTTTTGAGCGTGAGTGGGAGTCTAGTAGTTTATTGTAAGTCAATGGTTAGAATAGCATATATATTTATTTCTCAGAATATGGTAGACTGTCGAGGGCATAAATATCGATACAGCCAAACATCAAATATATTATTATGTGGCACCAACCTTATTGTTTGTGGCATATAGGTGTATAGATGTTTTTGACGTCTTGGTAATGTACATATATTTATACCCTTCACTGTACAACGTATTAGGTATAATAATCATTTAGCATATTCTGCCAGTTGCACTGCGGGTGGGTGTCTATGGACAGAGGGGATCATTTACCATCAGGTGACCCACTAGTTCGTTTGTCTAGCCTATCTAACATAAAAAAAAAGTTACTAACTCTGTAGACTCTGTTTGTTTGTCTGTTACGCTTTCACGCCGAAACCACTGGACCGATTTTAATGAAATTTAGTACAGCGATAGACTAGGCGTCGAAAAAGAACATAGGCTACTTTTGAATGCGAAAAAAAAGTTCCAAGTGGTTGAAATAGGGGATGGAAGTCTGTATGGAACTTTAATCATTCGGCTGAGAAACGGAGTGAAACGAAAGGTGTCCAGCATAATATCTTTCTCTTTCTCCCGTGTATTCAAATGTGCCTGTGTTACCCGAAGTCTTTAACTGGTAATATGAGATTAGGGAGTGCGTGTATCATTTCTTCCAAACTCGGAAACTTTTTATAATCTCAAACGAGTTTTGTTGAGTTGTTTGCGAATGTGACACGAGCGACCTTTGCCCGGTTGTGTCATTTATGTGCTTAACAGGACAGGTGGTATTATTATATATGGTACACTTATATTCTGTTTATAGATTACTAGCTTCTGCCCGCGACTTCGTCTGCGTAGAATTATACATAAAAACCTTCCTCTTGAATCACTCTATCTATTAAAAAAACCGCATCAAAATACGTAGTGTAGTTTTGAAGATATAAGCATACACATAGGGACAGAGAAAGCGACTTTGTTTTATACTATGTAGTGATGTAGTATATTTTATCTGTGCATTGTTTCGTGAGTCACATACGGTTCTGGCTGAAAATCAGTGCTGTAGTCTAACACCTCTGCGTAATGCTGAGCCAGCGACCGTTTCTCGCGAAGACACACACAACGCTGAGCATCTATTTTTAATGTCAGTGTTTTTTTTTTGTTTTTTTTTTGTTATAAAATTGTGCATATTCTCTTTTTGTGTGTCTTGCAAAAAGGAATAAATGTCTTCTTTCTTTCTTTCTGTACTATCGAACAAGTTATTCGAGACCCACAGTAGAACATTGTCACAGTAAACCTCACAGGCTTTCCTTGCCAATTCAATGTAACGCCACGATGACATTTACTAGGAAAGAATTCCACAATGGGTAAACAACACGAGCGATAATTCACTGGAGTATAATACCCATGTGATGCTAAAAAAGAAGTGATAACTTAAACTAATATAAGTTACTAACAGTGTATGTCTATAGCACACTAAATACGGAGTAGAGAGAGGGAGAAGCGTCTGTTAGAAATACGGCTAGCGCTGTGGGTTAGAGTAAGAGAGGAAGAGTCTGCCTACCGCTGCCGTATGCGTCAGAAAAGGGAAGCCAGACTGGCACCGTAACGCGTTACTTTACGAAGTGAAAAGCTGTGTGTTTGTTACTCTTTCACGCTATAACGGCTGGATTTGGATGATATTTATGTAGATAGCTGGTAGTCTGGGATATCACATGGGCTTCATTTTATCCAGATTTTCTCACGGGATAAAATACTCATTAGTACACGTGAGCGAAGCCGCGCGTAAAAGCTAGTACTAAAATGCGGGTATTATTTAGAGGTACCTACCTAATTATTTTTAGCTTTTAATGTTAAAAAAATACTTTAGCAATCCTTCCACGCATATCTATGCCCGGATAAAACAATACAGAGTTTTTTCCCCTCCTCCCGCGGGATCATACAAATAGACTGTCTCTGTCTCTCTTTAGATTACTGTAACAATGTCTTATGTGTTTTTCATGACAGTCGAAATTTATCCTTGTTGCCTTTTAAATTGAGCGCAATATTGAATAGAAAAAGCTAAATCATGTTTTGACATATTTAAGTTCATTGTGCCTCATTTTAATAAAAAAATAACGATTCGTAGTCAATTTCATTACGTCAATAGTATCCGGTTCTATAATTAACTATAACAGTCAGTAACAATACTCTTTTATGTAATAAACAAAATTTTAAAACAAACTATCATAAGCTATCAAAGATTTGTCCCTTTTTTTAGGAAACATACATACATACAAATATCACGTCTTTATCCCTTACGGGGTAGACAGAGCCAAAGGTAACAAAACCTTAAGGCCACCTTGTCACCTTAGACTCTGTCTACCACATAAGGGATAAAGGCGTGATTAGTGAATGTGTTTAAATTTTTAATTTTTGTTTTCACTTTTTGCAATCTCTTTAACGATCATAATCTTACTAAGAAATATGGCACATATATACCCAGACACATAAATTATATCAGCACGTAACAGGCGAGAAAAATTAAAAACAAATGACTAACGCCACCATAACACGAAATACCAGTAACAAGTTCATTAATTCCGTTTCATACCTGATTCCCATACGCTACTGCATGCCGTTCAAAACCTAATTCCAAAAGCACAACGCGGACCACAAAGCAAAATCGATTAAAGTCCGAACTCCCATAGTAATTGAATATTACTCGAGCCCGAATACGGTACAGCTGTGAATGAATTACTGCAACTCGATTATTCGAACACCGATCATTAGCAGCGTCGATTCGAATTACAAACGGCCAGTATTGTTTCGGATTTGTAACGAATTTTCGGATCTTTTGTTTGTTTTTATTGCGACTCAGATTTTATTGGCTGCCAGTCATACATTAAATTGGAAAAGGTTACAATTTTGAAAGAGAAATAATTGCATGCGGAATTAAATAAGCGAATTTGGCCCTTTTTAATTGTTATCAATATCTAATCGAACTGGCTTGGAACCGGTTTGTCTAAAAAAACGGCTGCATTATACGTAAAAACGTCAATTCACTTTAAATCACCGTCACCACCAGAAAACATCTAATTTGACAAAAGTATTTATTTTTTTCTTCTCCTGTACTGATAATTGTTCTGACCGCAGTATCAACAAGATAAGAAATACATACATACATACATACAAATCACGTCTTTATCCCTTACGGGGTAGACAGAGCCTAAGGTAACAGGTACCTACAGGCCACATTTAGCAAGATTGTGGGCGTACAGGTGGAAAATGGAATCAAAATAGTGATGGGTTGCTAGCCTCATCGCCTATAACATGATTCCTATGATTTTCGCCCATTCCCTCGATGGGCTTTTACCATCTGCGCGGGTAGAGAAGCAACTGGTACATTCTATGTTTTTTCTTTGCTCCCAGACCAGCATGGAAGAAGATAAGAAATAATGACGAAATAAAGTTAAAAACTGAAATCAAGAACAAACAATTCAGAAATTACTGGACATAAATGTAAACGCAAAGTGCAGCGCAAATATTTATTGACAGTATAGTGCACAGGAAATAAAACGAATAACATTTTTTATTATAGCTCTGCTATTCAAAAATTTCCGATTTATTATATTACGTATAATATTCTGTTTCTGGCCTGAAATTCACCAATCCATCAATAAACTGCGTATACCGTTAATAACATACCTTACATAACCTTACACACCTTACATAACCTTGTAGTCATCACCATCATCATCATCAAAATCGAATCAAAAATAAAAATTATATTTTTGCAAACTGGCCGCCAAGGGCTCTTACATGTATTTTTTGAAACTACCAGCGCATTCGGAAAGACCATCATTGCTAGGAAGAATGCGCCGCAAGAAACTTGGCAGAAAGTTTTTTTTTTTTAATAAAATACATTAAGCTACTACCTACAATACTTAAATACGTTTATAAAAGAGATGAATAAGGTCCCCGAGCCTTAAATTATTATAATGAGAATAGTTGGCATGTGCCAGGAACTGGGTAGGTACCTATTCCACAATAATTGTGAAGTGAAACAGAAAATGAAATTCTCTCTCCCAGTGAAATAGTACGAACTAACACTGGCCGTTGCCAATTAGATGACAAAGTTAATGGAAAATATTGATTCAAATTTAAATTGGGAACTATGATTAGAAACGTACGTGGCCAGCATCGATGGCAACGGCATTGATTTGATTTATGCTCAATGGGAGTGAATTTGAAATTGGAATATCGGAATGTTTCATCTGTTTTTCAAGCTTTTATTTAACTTGCAATTTTCAGTCAGCATCAGAAGTCAATAAACAGTTGAAGAGCTCAAAACGAACGATGCGAAGGTAATAAAAAGAAAGAAAGAAAAAGTTTATTTATACATACATAAATTACGTCTTTATCCTTAGGTACGGGGTAAACAGCCTATGGTATCAAGACTTAAAAGCCACGTTTACCAAGATTGTGGGCGTAAAGATGGAAAGGGGTAGGTATCAAAATAGAGATGGGTCGTTAGCCGCATCGCCTATAACATGATTCCTATTTTCGTCCATTCCCTCGATAAGATTTTACCATATGCGCGGGAAGAGAAGCAACTGGTACGTTCTATGTTTTTCCTTTGCTCCCAGACCATGGAAGATGATGGATTTATTTTGTTAGTTTTTCACCTATAACCGTACTACAAAATATCTGGCCGGAAAGAAAACTACGCAGGTCATAGAAAAAGCAAACGTAACAAAAAGCGATCGAAATACATTAATTCCTGAACGTTTTTCTCCTGTCGATGTCGCTCACTAATATCAGGGCGCGCTAACGACCAGCGCTGTCGCCCGCGGCCTGCTGTCACACCGAATCAGAGCCTCAATATCAGACTGCCCGTCTTTTTCTTACTATTCGTTCTAGAACTTATATTTTTTTATATTAATAATGTGGTTGGGTCAAGGGCCAGATACAGAAGGCGGTACTCCTGGACACGGCTCGGATAGTCAGGAGGTTCCTCTCTTTGTCGCCCTGACCACCTCGCCTCGCTGCCGGCGGCACCCTGAGTTAAGTTTTTATAATGTTTATATATTTTGTATTAATATTGTTTTATTACTTTTTATATGAATATTGTAAAAACCTAACAGAGATAAAAATAAATATACAGAATATAGTACATTACTGCAGAGGCCGTGAAGTAAGGGATTGCTGGACGAGTTTGGGGTAGGTGGCCGAGTCGAAGACGAGGCCAGATAGAACGAGTCCTGCAATCCCTGTTCCGGCCAAAGCTTGTATAGTGCTTTTCTCAAACAATGTGAGGAAATATTAAAATTAAAATAACTACTAGACAATCAAGTAAATCATAGTTTACTTTTTTCCGGTAGCATATTTTGCATAGCTAAATTTGCCTCCTCTTTTAAATGAGGCGGAGTACAGTTCATAAGTTCCCCGTCACTTTCATCACTAGAAGTCATTTTTATTTCTGTTAAATTATAATAACAATCACTACGAAATACGCATAAGCAGAAAAAAAGATTTTCGATTTGCCACCTTTTTTATTTTTTAAATGTACTAATTTGATCCAGCTATTTGAGCACCATGTTTAACCGCACATAAATATAGTACCATAGATATTTTTTTTATGTCGCAATTATGCTTAGGTACAGATTGTGGTGGTGGTTGGCTGTATGTAATTTTTTCCTTTGCCAATTTAATTTTAGTATATAAGTTTAAAAAATTAGAGCAGCGGACAAAAATGGATTTTCATACTAACTTTTGTGGCCTAAGCCAAGAAGTAATGTAGGGAGCCATAAACGAGAAACTTCATGTCCTCATATCGGGACATTAACGCATAAATTTCCGAGCATGTTTGAGAAAATAATAATAAAGATCGTATTACAATCTCAGATTTAGATATTAACTACTATTGTGTGCCCTTGCAGGGCGTCATGGACTGACTTAGAACAATGTTACCATCTTCATATGTATGTACATGACTTGACAATGAATAAATAAATAAATAGAAAGTCACAGGTAGTCTATCTCGCGCGCTGTCGTGCTAGCCGTGCAGGAGTTACCTAACTGTGACTTGTTAATTATGCGCTCCCTTTCTGAAACGAAAATAATACATCCCCAGCCCAAGACAGCTAAAACACTACAATGCGGTATTTAAAGTAAATATAAATTCCCGTGTCAGCAGAGCCCAGCTCCTAAGCAAAATGTAGGCAGTACTAGGCCAGTTTATATTGGTTACTTACAAGCCAGACATAAAAAAGTTAGATTTTTAGATTGTTTTGTTATAGCGGCAATAAAAATACATCATCTGTGAAAATTAACACAAGGTTTAGCAATGCAAGCAAATATTTTATCCTGTCACTGACTGACAGCGCCATCTATTTTATTTTATGTAAACGAGATGGCTTACTTAGAGGATAAGAGTTAACTGTTAATTAGTTTCATGCATAATAAAAATAAAGCTGTTTTTATGGTTACCTAATACTTAAGTTTTCGTAACATATTTATACTATGTGGAATGTTTTTTTACTTTGGCACACTGTTGAAAAAAAAGTACCATCCAGTTGCGTATCTTCGCCTGTGCTACCTATCTTCGCCCAATTTGACATAAATTAACACTACCGAAATTTTTCTAGTGCTAGCCTTACGTAAAACTGCTAAATTCAAAGTATTTTTAATGGCGGTCAACATTCTTCGAAAGATCTGCGGCTAACTTCTCACAGTTGATGTTCAATGAGATTTTTTCGCGACGCCGACCACGTGTTTTTTTAAGCCAGTGTTTTAACTTTGGTTTTAAACAGTGATACAGACCAGATAATGTTAAACTTTTAACATGGTTATATCCTGTAACTATTTCTTTTTCATGTGAAATGGTATTTTCCTCTTTCCTTTCTCGCCTTGAAAATCATATCGTAGCGAATATTCTTCGTTCGTTGTTCGCTTCTGTGTGACACACGGCCGTGTCCCAATCGTGTCATTACCGGCAGTCGCTGTCGGTTGCTCAATTACGGCTGCCCATCCAGTTTATGACGGGAGTTCAGCCCTAGCAGTCTTTTGTCGGCTCTAACAACGGCAAATGAAACTGTTTTGTATTCCGTCAGGGTTGGCAGCGACGATTTGTCATTAACCTTTGGACGTGTTAAGTTTGTCCTAGGCTTTGTGTGTCTTGCTCTTGCCCAGAGTTGGGCAAAAATTATCTATTTACGAAAAACCGGGAAGATAACTAAATCATCTTCTATTTGGAGTAACTAAATAATCCGTCATTTGTTATTTTGAATTTATCTAGATCAGTTTCATTTTTATCTAGATAAATTAGTTGGGATTTTAAATAAAAGATGAATGTCAGTGTGACGATTTGACCCGACGTGACATTCTGTATACATTTATTATTATACTAGCTGTTGCCCGCGACTTCGTCCGCGTGTGTTTTTGTGATACTTACGGCTTTTCTCGATATCAAAATTATTATTATTATGACTATTAACTTCGTCACGTGAACCACTGAAAGTGTTCGAAACTATACTTTTAGAATTACGTCATGAAAATAATAATTTGCGACACGGAATCTTGAAAAAAAATCAGGTGTAAACTGGTTTTATTTATAGTTTTGTTTATAGTTTCTTTATTCAAAAAAGCTAACTAAATTAGTTAGATCAGTATTCATTTCGCCAAACTATGACGGTTATTGGCGAATACTGCGCTCACTTTAACGATATTTATGTATACCCTGATTAATTTAAAAAATTAAATCTATTCTAACCAAATAATACATTTATAAATGTTTACCTGTTTTTACCTTACGACTAACAATTCATTTACTAATCCGTAATTCATTTAATATTTTGCGACTCAATTTTTTCTAGCAGAAGCTTTTTTTAATTTACTTTCTTGGTTTAAGTACGTAATCACAGATTATTAACACTTATTATCATTCTACAAATTAATTACCTACAGGGGCCTTGCCATGATGTCTTAATGCGATTCAGTTTAGGTTCGATCGCTGTCAGATTCATACTAAAAGCACCAACTTTTCACAATAAAATTCTGACATGTTCGTAGCGCAGGCGTAAACGCGCCTTTTGATTTTGCTTTTTTTTTATGGTTCTGTTTGTCCTTTCGGACAGGCTAAGGTCTGAGACCATACCGCCTCGTCATCAGTGAGTTTTTGATTTTGCTTTTTATAGGCAAAGGTACCATGAGCATGCCAGCAAAGCGTTTCGCGCCGCCCTCATAATAATATCAGGTTTTCAAATAAGAGTGCGTTCAAAAACCGAACGCGTTGTGAATAATGGCGCAATAAATAAAAACAAAAGTAACGGTATTGCATATTGAACTTTAGGTGTTAGGTAAAGAACACAATTTAGGACGCCAATTTAGGTTGATTTAGGTTTGACAAAAATCTCTTCGTTGAAAAAACGCCTGTACAGCATGTAATTATTATATTAATAATGTTTTTCACAATTGACACGCTTTTCCGGCTATATGTCTTATGTACATTTGTATCTATCTATTTTCTTCGTAGTATTACTTTATTTGTAATAGCTGTTGCCCGCGACTTCGTCCGCGTGTGTTTTTGTGATACTTACCTACGGCTTTTCTCGATACCAAAATTATTATTATTATGACTATTAACTTCGTCACGTGAACCACTGAAAGTGTGTACGAAACTATACTTTTAGAATTACGTCATGAAAATAATAATTTGTGACACGGAATCTTGAAAAAAAAAACAGGTGTGAACTGGTTAATGACTCATCACATTTATTTATACCTTATTTTACAAAATAGTTTAATTTATAGTTTTGTTTATAGTTTCTTTATTCAAAAAAAGCTAGAGCTTCTCTAGAACTATGACGCTTAATGGCGAATACTGCGCTCACTTTAACGATATTTGTACCCTGATTAATTTAAAAAAATAAATATATTCTAATCAAATAATAGGTACATAAATGTTTACCTGTTTTTACCTTACGACTAACAATTCATTTAGTTTTAATTAATATTTTGCGACTCAATTTTTTCTAGCAGAAGTTTTTTTATTTATTTTCTTGGTTTAAGTAGGTAGCTACAGATTATTAATACTTATTATCTTTATCTACAAATTAATTACCTACATAGGCCTTACCATGACGTCGTAATGCGATTCAGTTAAGGTTCGCTCGCTGTCAGATTCATACTAAAAGCACAAACTTTTTTCACTTAAAAATTCTGACATGTTCGTAGCGCAGACGTAAACGCGCCTTTTGATTTTGATTTTTTTAGGCAAAGATATTAAGAGCATACAGCCAAGCGTTTCACGCCGCCCTCATAATATATCAGGTTTTTAAATAAGAGTGCGTTCAAAAACCGAACGCGTTGTGAATAATAAATAGCACATAAATAAAAACAAAGTAACGGTATTGCATATTGAACTTTAGGTGTTAGGTAAAGAACACAATTTAGGACGCCAATTTAGGTTGATTTAGGTTTGACGAAAATGTCTTCGTTGAAAAATACCTGTACAGCATGTAATTATTTTATTAATGTTTTTTCACAATTGACGCAGTTTTCCGGCTTTATGTCTTATGTACATTCGTATCTATCTATTTTCTCCGTAGTATTATTTTGTTTGTAATTATTACCAACTACTTATACCGAGGAAAGCTGATTTTCTTGAGTTCCGCTATTTTGTGCGTCCTATTCTATCCTATCCTGAATTTATTGAAATAGATTTGTAAACATTTCATCAATATCCGTTCAGTAGTTTTTACGTGATGCTCAGTCAAACAAACAAACAAACAAACAAAAATTTTAAAAATGGTTTTAATATGTTCAGTTACCGATTTTAAGTCACCCTGGTCGGTTTTTTTTTTAAATCTTCAATGTACAGATTTTTTGGTCTCAACGATTTTATTATATGTATAGATTATTACCAACTACTTAACCGAGGAAAGCTGATTTTCTTGAGTTCCGCTATTTTGTGCGTAATCACCTCAAAAATCAAATTTCAAGAAAATTGAGAAATTATATTTACCTGTATTAAATTGGAAGTATTATGTAGCAACTTTAAAAGGTTACACTTCATTGGTTTTTATTGTATAGGTGTATGAAGTTAATTAATTTTAAACACAAAACCCTCTTTTTTGCGTCTCTGGATGAAATTTTAAAAAAATGCTAAAACAGGTATGTCTTTATTTTTATTACTAAGTATTTATTCTGAGTTTCATGATTCTAGAACAATCTAATTTTCTTTTTTCATACAAACTTTAACCCCCCTTTTCACCCCCTTTTTCCAAAATTTTCCAAAATTTCTGTAGCCTATATCCTATTCTGAATTTATTGAAATCGATTTGTGAACATTTCATCAATATCCGTTCAGTAGTTTTTACGTGATGCTCAGTCAAACAAACAAACAAACAAACAAAAATTTTAAAAATGGTTTTATTATGTTCAGTTACCGATTTTAAGTCACCCTGGTCGGTTTTTTTTTTTAAATCTTCAATGTACAGATTTTTTGGTCTCAACGATTTTATTATATGTATAGAAGCTTACTTCAATAACAAACGAGGTCGGTTATATTCATCTAGATAATTTATCTAAATAAAAAAGTTGTCAACGCACTATTTGTGATTGAATTTATCTTGGAATAAATTTATTTGAAATTATTTTATTTGAAATAATTTTATTTGAAATAATTATCTAGTTAAGAATTTACTAGATAACGCCCAACTCTGGTCTTGCCTTCCAAGCTGGTCTGGGAAGAAAAACCGTAGAATGTACCAACTGCTTTTCTTCTCGCGTAGACGGTAAAAGGCCATGGAGGTAACGGGTGAAAATGTTAGAAATCATGGTGTAGGCGACGCGGCTAGCAAACCCATCAACCCATCACTATTTTGATTCCCCTTTCCACATACGCCACAATCATGCTAAGCGTGTCCTTTGCCATGTTACTCTATGCTCTGTTTACCCTGTAAGGGATATAGACGTGATTTGTGTGTGTATTGAACGTTAGTAATGGTAAGACAGAATACTTAACTCGGTTGTTTTATCATTCCTATATTTTAGTATTTATTTATAAGTAGCAGTAGCATTAATCGAATAATTAAAAAAAATTAGCTTTCAAAAATTCAATCTCATCAGGGACTTGATTCTCAGTATTACAACAAAATCTTGCATTATCAGCTATCTTTCGATATTCAAAATTTTAATGTGTTTTTTGAAACTACCAGCGCATCCGGAAATACCATCATTGCCAAGACGAATGCGACGCAAGAAGCTCGGCAAAAAGTCATTTTTCAAAACAAAGTAAGTTTACAACTGTACTTAAATTAAATACATTTATAAGAGGGATGTATGTTAAATGTTTTTTCAACACCTTTGAACTCAATTTCTAAAGGAAATATCCGTCAGTTATCCGACCACTGGGCTGATGATCTAAGATAAACACAGTAGAACCCCGTTTAAGTGTACTGTACATTTTCAAGGAAGCTAAACGTTCCCGGAGGAGGCAAAAATGGAACGGAACTTAGTTTTCCGCGAGTTGATTATACCCAGGGGAGGTTTTGTCTCACCAGCTTCTGTAGCGCAACACTCCACTACGTGAGATCGTTTGTAAAATAAAAACAAAAGTATTTTTTTTTGTTGAAAGTTTCTTGAAATTATTCCAGAATATTTTAAGAGGTGGTTCAGTTAGAGTGAACACCCCTACACACACACACACACACACACACACACACACACACACACACACCAATCACGCATTTATCCTTTATCCTTTTACGGGGTAGATAGAGCCTAAGGTAACAACACCTACAGGCCACGTTTAGCATGACTGTGGGTGACTATGGGGTATAGGTAGAAAGGGGAATCTAAATAGTGATGGGTTCCTAGCCGCATCGCCTGTAAAAGTTATGATTCCTATGCCCATTCCCTCGATGGACACCCCTACAAGGATTAAAAAAAATAACAATGAACGTGACACACTCCACCCCCTGCAAACTCCGCTCAATCGTCCTCCTAGGCCGCATACTTGATAAGTGATAACTTCTTATGTTGATATTTTGTATAATTTAATGGAGATAGAAAAATAAAAAGCTTTTGCAAAAAATATAATATTTTTATTTGCTCACCAAAACCCAATGAAAACCCAAACATCATAATTAAGTTTACCTCAGTTAAAGCGTTGATAACATACACCAAAAAAAGTTACAGATAAGCACAATTAATTACTTATTGACACCTCTCGTAATTCTAATGTCATACGATCTTTGACTGTAGGCTTCATAAGTATTTCGTACTTAAACTTCAGCTCGTGGATGTTGGAAGTGATGTGAAACCGACGAACCGCATGCGCCAGCACAGTTTTCGAAAATATGATGGAGTAAAATTTACCTGTAACCAAAAAACTAAGTAAGTACTAAGTAGTGTAAGTTTCTTTAATAATGATCCCGTAGACGGATCGAATCGCGTCAGTGTTTGTGTAGTGTAAGGGATAATTCAGTTTGTGGGATTTATATGCGTTTTATTGGCGGTAGTGGAGGGAGAACATAATTATTGTATATTTACACGGTTATCTTGCACGTGAGTAGCGGAGTAGCAAGGTAATTTTCTTTTGTTCATTGTAATCAAAAACGTTAGGAAATTAACATAGTAAAAGTAACTACAGAGTATCTTGACGACCGGATGGCCCAGTAGTTAGAGAACCTGACTATGAAGCTTGAGGTCCCGGGTTCGATCCCCGGTCGGGGCAGATATTTGTATGAAAAATACGAATGTTTGTTCTCGAGTCTTGAATGTTTAATATGTATTTAAGTATGTATTTATCTATATAAGTATGTTTATCCGTTGTCTAGTGCCCATATTACAAGCTTTGCTTAGTTTGGGGCTAGGTCAATTGGTGTCAATTGTCCCAAGATATTATTATTATTATTATTATTATTATTATTTCTTAATGCTCCTCGTCAAACTTCCTCTTGCGACTGGGTTGCGATCACTTGCAGAGGTTGTAGTTGAAGAACACACGTACCAGATTTAAATACAATGGAAATTTGGAAATTCGATGGTGCCGAGAGACTACGACAATAGACGTTCAGTAACTGTAGAAAACAAAGGTAGATAAGTAGGGCCAGCTCTAGGGTAGGATAGGTGAAGTGGCCGCTCTAGATGCTGACGGCAAGGGCCGCCAAAGTCACTTGGCATGGGGCACAAAAGCAAATTGGCGGTGGGAGGAGTTAGAAATCAACCAAAAGGCGTAAAAGACAAGCTCGCTCTACTCATCATCGAGCAACAACAGGTCTTTGGATTCAAATTCCTCACGAGCTTCTCAAAAAGGAATATGCCTCTTGATCGAGAAACACCAAAACATGGGCATGAGTTTCGAAGCTCAAATGGTTTACTTGACCTTACCTAAGCAGTTTCGTTTCCCAAGGCTGAAAGAGCAGAACGCTCCAGGGCTCTTGGGCAGAGACTCTGGATCCAGCCACCGTTCAGGTCGGAACTGCTCCGCGTCTGATCCCCAAATAGGCAAGCGCTGGATAGCCCATATGCCTATAGTGCACGAGCAGCCGGCTGGAAGCTTGTAGTTTTCTGAAATCACACGCTGAACTTGTAACTAACGATTGACAATGAAATACAAAAGCAACCATCTTGGATTTAGGTGTTCCTTAAACAACTTTAATGTTAACAGCGACTTTCATTTTGACACCATGTGGAATTTTAACTAGAGGTATTTCGATATTTAACAAACTGCATCTTCTTCTACTAATTCTTCATTTTTATGTAAATGGTCACCACCGAAGGTCTTTCTTCAGTTACTGAACGAAAATATAAGCAAAAGGAGCGCCTTCAGTGAGAGCATTTGCGTGTAGTGAGCATTCCACGTCAAATATTCGAGTGGTGCGGTCGTTGAGCGGAGCGTTACAAAGTTTACATTGATTGCTTGTTTACAGATACTTTGGTAAGAATGCCCTCGGTGGGAACGCTCCGAAATAGTTACACTTACTAAGCTGCAATTCTTCGTTGCAATCTCTAGAGACAAACGGTACAGGCGGGAAGAGTCTCGTGGACTCCTTGATGACCGCATCCAGGTAAGGCAGCTCGTGGTACTTAGTTACGTCGCCTTCAGGACCCACAACTGATATTATCCTGATAAATTATGGAAAAGATTGATGAACTGCGGCTTGATCTAGCAAGTTGGAGTATGGATGACTTTTCATTAAAGTTATAAGTAGTACAGTAGTTGCCGACCATTTATAGCCTCGTTGATGTTTAAAAAGTTAATCAATATCATCATCAACAACATACATACATACATAAATCACGTCTTTATCCCTTGCGGGATAGACAGAGCCTAAGGTCACGTTTAGCATGATTGTGGGCGTATGGATGGAAAGGGGAATCAAAACAGTGGGTTGCTAGCCACATTGGCTATATAAAATGATCTCCAAGATTTTCGGCCAAACTGGTACATTCTATGTTTTTTCTTTGTTCCCAGACCAGTATGGAAAAAAACAACAACGTCTCCAACCTATAATGTATACGTTCTACTGCTGGGCCGAGCCCTCTCATAATGAGAGGTCTTGTCTTAGTCTTCACACTGTCTCGCAGGTAGTAGGTATCCCCATATTCAGGATATGTTCCTTCATAAAAAAACTCATTTACAGTAACACTGACTTACTCTTCATAAAGCTTCTTCTGCACCTCAGTATACGTGCCTATAAGCATCAGGGTGTAAGGTATCACTGTGGAGAGCGTGTCGTAGCCAGTCGCTATGGCGGTGTTTATCTCATCTTGTATCTCGCGATCGTTAAATAGATTTTCATCCGCAAAATCCAGAAGGAGATCCAAGAACGATTCAAATCTGTGCGCTAAGATATAAGAAATAAAATCATCTTTAATTTTTTCAATGATTCCTTTTTTTCTCGACGACATCTGTTTTCAAACCGGTCTACTCGTTGTGAGATGAGAAAATGTTCATTATAGTAAACCAGTAATCTTAATGATTGAACAGAAAAGAGTTTTTGGACTGGCTGACTCATCAACGCGTAGCATCCCTCGGACCTAGAATGCTGTAATTTCGTATGACGTAGACAACGAAAAAGCACGGAGTTCATTAAACGTTTTTTCTAACTAACAACAGTTTATAGATGTTTATTTAGGTCTAGTACCTAACATAGGAATGCTTGAGTGTTTATTACTGAATCGTCATTTTTTAACAACTTTATGTCAGTGTCTTCCACCGCCTTCAGGCAATGAGGCAACTCCTAGATCGTAAGAGTCCTTTGCAACTTGATATCTTGTTATTGAATGGAATTACCTACTGGGGACCTGGTTATGCCGTTTTCTTTGTCAGCCTCTCTTTCCTTCTTCCTTTGAGCGACGATCTGCAAAAAATTGTAATAAAAAAAGAACACATTTACTGATAAGCCTACGCAAAATAACCCCCAGATTTAATCAAATGTGGTTGGTTCAGTGGCGGACTAACAGGGGGGCGAAAGGGGCGGCCCGCCCCGGGCCCCCGGTCTTTGGGGGGCCCCAAATGCCTCCGCGTTCTCCCGATCAAATCCTAAACAAGACTTTAAAAATGTGCTTAGTAGTTAGTACCTACACAATGTCATCAAGATCAAAACACTACAGCCATCTATAATTTTTACGCAGTACTAATGTTCTTTTAACTTTGCTGAACGCGTCCAATACACTGAGGGAGAGGATTCCCATCTCTGTGTACGGACAAAACTATATATTTTTTTAAGCTGGGGGGCTTCTTTTAGTTTTGTCGCCCCGGGCCTCTGACGGGCTTAGTCCGCCACTGGGTTGGTTAATAATAATTTTACCTTGGATGATTGTTGGCGGATAGTTCTCACAAGGTCGTCTTGAGTTCTCTTCAGGGAACTTATGTTAAAAATCATGTCCGAGTGAAGAAGCACTTGAGTAAATCTCTCAGCTAATGTATTGAATATAGATGTAACGGCAGTTTTGAAGTCCTCGCTGATCAAAGTTTCATTGGCTTCAGATATGCCTAAGAGTGTCGCTGAAATCAATACAAATATTAAGAAAGTATATACCTCAAATTTCTAAACTACGCTGAAAATTAGAACACAGAAAAATCCGAAAAGTAAAGCTATGGATGAGAATCGAAAGCGGATCCTCATCATTCCGTGATGCGTGCTATACCGCTACACCACCCATAGCAGGTAAGTAAGCCTTCGAATTATTCTATCTGTTCCTAGCTGTCACATGACCTGCGAATTCTTTGTCGCCAAGCGTCATCTGTTTGAATGATGCGTCTGTACAACACAATTACAAACTCTCGTGGAACATCTACTCCTCACCAGGGACGAGAGAATGCGCTATTCAACTTATAGGTACTTACTATCAAATGAATCAAGAATTTTACTTCATGATTTTTTATGTTTACTTTTACGGTTTTACCCGTTAGAAATTTAAGTTCTAAACGACACTGAACATTATAACACATAAGCCAATATGGAATGCCAACATCTTGAGGATGAAGGCGCTCTTCCAGTCTGGACCTCCGTTGACAAAAAGGAAAAAGGGCAAAGTTACCCCCCATTTTGGTCACATGGGTCAAACTAACCTGACTTTACGGTATTGTTACAGTTAGCAGTGTCACTAGCAACTTACTGCAGACTGTGTTTAACGTGACGTCAGACACTTTCAGCCAGATACTGGTTTCCCCTTTACCGGCCAGCGGCTCCATGCTCTTCACCAGCTCCTTGGCTTGGTGGTTGAAGGCTGGCTGGTACCGGTCCAGCATATGCGAGCTGTACGATGGGTTGAACAGCTTTCGGTGGTGTTTCCATCTAGAACCTGACACACACAGGCTTCGTACACACAGCGTAGGTTAACAAGACTTCGCGGTGACACCTAGTGCTCCCGTAACACCCACAGTCCATGGGCAGGAGGGAACGTGTCGGTTTTTAGACGGTAGGCCTCTCCCCTCCTTCCATTAGGGAAGGCAGCAGCGAGCTGGAGAGCCCGTCATACTCCCGTTGCTGCCCCGAGCGCGGGAATGCATAAGGTGCATTTTACACAAGTTAAAAAAAAAAAAGGTTAACAAGACCTTGGCTAAGATTCGCGTGTTTATGTGCATCAAGATCAAAAGGGGGATTATTATGGTGACATGATGCTTTAACATGATTCTTATGATTTTCTCCCATTCCCTCATTGGGCTTTTTTTTGGCGGCGGGAAGAGAAGCAAATGGCGCATTTTATGTTTTTTCTTTCCTGTGACCAGTGTATGAAACAGCACAGATTCTGATAAACAGGCGTTTAATAAAAACGTACCCTATGTTTTCTATCCCAAAATGAAAAAATGTTGAGCTTTTCTGATGAGTCAAAATCACTTGCATTTTTGTAAAGAAAAAAAAATATTATGCCCAATTTCACGTAATTTTTTTTACGATGCATGGTAAATAGTATAAAAATGTCGCAAAACTTTTAGTGAACTAACTTACCCTTAGCATTGATTAAGCTGCCACCAAGAAAACTGTTGCCCATATCGAAGATGTATCGGTTTTGTTCCAAGCATTTATTTGTTACTGTAACAGCGTCGTCTGGGTCAGTTATCACTGAAAGTAATCAATGAGATAAAATTAAGTGATATAGCGCCATCTAACGGCTCAGCTAGGCAGCAGTTGACAGACTGTCGAAGCAACCTAGGCTTAGGCGATGATTATGTTGCGCGCTCTCACCGCGCGCGCCATATTCGCGCGCCTACGCGCCGTCCAATAAGATAGTTCTGTTTTCCCTTTCCCCTTCCCTTCTCTCTTGCTTCAGCCATATTTGTTCCTATAAGACCATTGATGTACAATAAACAACTAGACTCCCAATCACGCTCAAAAACTGTCCGAAGCAAAAGTCTGAACACGCGTCTATTGTTCAATGTTTTGGTTCAGTTGTGTTTCGATCGCGCTTTGATAACAATGTATATGTCTCTTTCGCACCGTAATCTTACTATTGAGAACAAAATAGACAGGCAGGTTTCCAGCGCGTGGCGTCGTGTCATTACTTCTCACGATCCTACGCCATTGATATTCAACATTACTGCCACGAAATAAGGTGTCAATTTGAACGAATATGTTAATGTTATCTGTCTAAGTCGATGTGTTGACACACACAACACATAGACAAAGCAACTCGGACGTTTCTTGAGGAACCTTTGTTAGCGACTGAGAGTCTATTTGTTTATTGTAAGTCAATGTATAAGACGCATATTTTGATACCTCGTGTAAAACTGTTAATCCTGACTAAAATCTGTAAAAATCCAAGCAATCTGTTGTGTAAATGTTACTTTGTGCTTACAATTATTAAAAGACTTTGTCGTTTAACGAGTGAACGCATTTTAATTTCAGTTCCGTTCGACCGCTACAGTGACCAATAACTGCTTTTGCAAAGTTTCCCTTTCTTCCGTATTTATCAAACAGGTCTAAAGCTTGAGCAACCTGAAGACTGCAAACCTGTTTAAGTATTCGTAACATGCACAAACAGTAAGCATGTTTGGCAAAAGTAAATGCCAAGGTGACAAATAAAACGCATAAATGTTAAATCGGCATAAACATAAGCGTTTATGAGTAAACTAGCTTCTGCCCGCGACTTGGTCTGCGTAGAATTATACATAAAAACCTTCCTCATGAATCACTCCATCTATTAAAAAAACCGCATCAAAATCCGTTGTGTAGTTTTGAAGATATAAGTATACATAGGGACATAGGGACTTAGGGACAATGAAAGCGACTTTGTTTTACACTATGTACCTAGTGATGGGTTAGTTTATAATTTAACTTACTGTATTGTAAAGAAGGACCCAACCATACGGCTAATACACCACCAGCTTCTGTGGCAGCATTCATAACTTTTTTTAATGATTCCCATAAATCTGGAAGAAAAAAATTAACGGATTTGATTTTTTTCATTCTGTTCCATTCACTCGTCCAAAGTCCAAAGCTAGACTTAAAAAGCCAGGCTTTAAAAGCGTGATTGAAAAAGACGAAGAATTTGAGTAAGTTTTTACGAAATTCTTGCGCGGTAGGAGATTCTGTAAAGCAGTGTTTCTGTAACTCTTTGCAGTCACTGCACCACTTTCAGAATTTCTAAATGTGCATGGACCCCTGTTTAAGCTTTTTATAGGAAAAGAAAACAAAGCCTACTTAGTATAATATAAATCAATTTAAGTAAATATGTGAAGGGATAACTGAGAAATTGCAAACCCCTGACGCACAGGTTACGGACCCAAAAGGGGTACGCGGGCCCCATTTAAGAAACCCCGCCGTAGAGGGTTAAAACTAGAATTATGCAAAATGTCTTAGAATCGTTCTAGAATATTCTATCCTGTAGTTTGTTTGGACACTCTCCTGTTTTTTGATTCTAAATTTAAGAACTACTTTGAATGTCGACCAATGTGTGGAAACATCTGTCACTGTTCTACCAAATTCTGGTCTTTTGCGTATGCAATTATATGCGGTATAAACAAGGTCATCTGCATATCAGGCAATGCAGTTTATGGTACTACGCCTACATTAATTGGTCTATTAATTCGAGCCATACATCTTGTTAGGAACGCAAGATGCCAATTGCCAAACAACACCTTTTATGCAGTTAAATGTCATAAAAACTAACCATACAACTGCCAAAAAATAGCTTCTGAAATTGTTCGAGAAAGGTTCCACGGATGTGTAATTCGGTTCCTAAGACCGTGTGGTTTTTTTACTTACGCGTGCTGTCTCCACGGAAACCCAAAGCATTTCCAACGATAGGAAGACATCCCTCCATCGTGGGGGTCAAAGCAGCTAGCTCCAACAGCCTCCGACGCTTCACCCTCCATTGGAATCCTATATACAAGGCACAAGCACAAAGTACACTTAAAATCACTAGAAAAATCATTGCGTTTATTTCCTTAAACTCCAAAGCATAGACGTGTCCGCTCTGCGTAGACACAGGCGTAATAATTTTGAGTAGGTATCTAATAAGCAATCGAGGTTAACGGGCGAGACGGTCAGATACCAAAGTAGTTAAAAGTCATTGGCTGTAGGCAGTACACAAAGAATGGTCGTGGCGATCGTTGGAGAAGGAAAATTTCTAAATGTCACTGAAAATTAGAACACAGAAAAATCCGAAAATAAAGCTATGGCCGGGAATCGAACCCGTAGACTCGTCATTCCGTGACGCGTGCTACCCCTACACCACCCATAGCAGGTGGGTAGTCTTCGATTTTTTTCTACCCGTTACCTGTCTTCCATGCTAGTCTGGGAGCAAAAAAAAGAATATACCAGTTGCTTCTCTACCCGCGCATATGGTAAAAGCCCATCGAGGGAATGGGCGAAAATCATAGGAATCATGTTAAGGCGATGAGGCTAGCAACCCATCACTATTTTGATTTCATTTTTCACCTATACGCCCACAATCTTGCTAAATGTGGCCTGTAGGTATCTGTTACCATAGGCTCTGTCTACCCCGTAAGGGATAGACGTTATTTGTATATGTGTGTATGTTACTAGCTGTCACGTGACCTTGTTACCATGCTATGTTGGAGAAGGCCTTCCAGCAGTAAACAGAATGACAGACGACACGTGTAAACTTATCCTTGTACAATAGGTCATCTACTAAAGTTTTTCGGGGTGCGAGTCGGGTTACCTCCACGTGTGGTCAAGAGCTGCGGTTCCTTTTTGGATCCGTCCGGGGGGAAGAGCAGTGCTTGATCCGGTGCACTCCGGGCTTCGGCCAATGATTTCTTGGCAGTTTCTGAGGCATATCATTGACCGTTGGCTAAGAGCCCGACAGGGGGGGAGGGGGTCTTCGACCATTACCCTACAACGTTGCCGACGTTTTGTCACAAGATTTTTTAATCATATTTTTGTTACTTTGACATTGGGTTGTCGTCGCTATAACGACTTGAAACGCCACAAATAAGAAGAAGAAGAAGAAGAATAAAGTTTTTCACCTATAACTGATTCCACAACCTATTAGAGAAAACAGTGAACGATTATTCTGTTTTTGAACATTCTAGATAGCTTCCATTTGGCATCATCACTACATAGTATAAAACAAAGTCGCTTTCTCTGTCCCTATGCCCATATGCCCCTATGTATGCTTATATCTTCAAAACTACACAACGGATTTTGATGCTGTTTTTTTTAATAGATAGTGTGATTCGAGAGGAAGGTTTTTATGTATAATTCTACGCAGATGAAGTCGCGGGCAGAAGCTAGTAATCTATATTTATGAAAGAAAGTCGTGTTAATTACACTATTTATAACTCGAGAACGGCTGAACCGTATTGGCTGAAAATTGGTGGAGAGGTAGCTTAGAACCAGGAAACGGATATAGGATACTTTTTATCCCGATTTTCCTGCGGGATTGGAAAATCCCGAAATGTTGTACCAATAAAGCTACATTACATTTGGCACCTACATATTATTCCTTGATTAGTATAAAGGTGCACTAGAAAGGAATTTTTCAAATTTCCCACGGGACAAAAACACGAGGTAAATAATTAAGACTATAATTAGTAAATAATATTACTATAATTAATAATAAGGGATTTTCCGAATTTCCCATGGGATAGGAAATAAAAACCTTATACTTGGAGACATGAGGGGTGTATGGGATATGTCGTCACTCTGACGTTATCTGCGCGGACGAAGTCGCGGGCAAAAGCTAGTATTAAATTAAACCGGCCAAGAGCGAGTCGGACTCATGCACCGACGGTTTCGTACAAATTTGGCAAGTGAAAGTAAAACCCATTGTCAGCCGAGCCCAGGGGGGTTAGCATGACGTCTTAATGCGACTCTATTCCGATTCAGTTTAGGTTCGCTCGCTGTCAGATCCATACTGAAAATGACAGCTAAAACTTGAACTGAATCGGAATTGAATCGCTTTAAGATGGCATAGGCCCCTGGTTCCTGGGCAAATAAATATAAAATGACGTAAAATACAATACAATACAATACAAATACACCACAAATCAGTACAAAACAATACAGAAACAAAGAACTAAGAATAATAATAGATTTTCAGACCTATTTCATTAGTAGTGCTATCCAGACAAAATTTCAAATTTCCAGGTCAACTGGAAGTGGGTCTGTCTACCCCATAAGAGATAAAGTCTACATGGAAACACCTTTTTATGACTATCTTTACATTAAGTTATTTAAAAGGTTGATTTTTTCAGAGCTCCAAGAGATCGCAGACCTGTTTCTGAGAAGGTCTTTACAGAAAGGTTTTTAGTAACATGTTGGCCCGCAGATTCGCACCTTGTAGTAATGAAGTTAAGGTCACATTGTTTAAAGCGTACAGTCAGACTTTCTACACGTGAGGCACAGTATATATAAGCTAAAGCAGTAAGGAAACTACGAACAAAACCGTCGAAACGAACGCACACATAGACGCGCGCTTCTACAAGGCCCCTAAGCGGATCTCGCGGTGCCGTCAGTCGGGAATGCCGCGTTGAGACGAGTGGCCGTCTGTTACGTGCGCCCCAGACAGTCCGCGATCTTTTCGTTTTAAGGCGCGCTTATAGACGAATTTTAGGTATTTGAGGGGGTGAAGCAGAGATGCGGCGGAGGCGCATGCGGGGCGCCCCGCGCATGGCCTTATTCTGTTCGTAACCGTATTCTGGTTGAAGTAAATTCCGGAACTTTCAGCAAATTATAAAATACTATATTTTTGATTAATTAAAAGAAATGCTTTAATTGATATTCATTTAATGTAAATAGTAACACATAGTGGTAACAATAGACCTTGTTTTTATCAATGACGGCATTGACAGCGCCCACCGTAGTTACAGCTCTTCAAAGGTTAATTGTCTGGAGCAAGAAGCGATGTTTTCCTTATTTTCGTCACTTGTAAAATATGGACATGTCGGGCTTTTATTGTAAATCTGACGTTTTTCTGAGTTTGCCTACTTCTATCGCCGCTTCACGCTCACGCTTAGCTGCTGCTGCCATGGATTCAACAGCGGTTAATTCCGAGTTATCATAGATAATATCTTGACTTTTTGAATAAGTTGCTGCCGTAAATATTGGTATATCCATGCACGCTGCGATTTCTTTAAACTGGGAATAGCCGATTCCAACCGAAGTAATTCCTGTAATTCTCCTATAAGTGACACATAGTAAAATTGCAATTAAACAAGGAATCGTGGCTGGATATAGTCTGCTGCTGCTGAATAAAATAAGTTATGTCAATAAGTCTTCGTCCTTGAATTCGTGACCAATTCTCTTCATTCGATCTGGTCTCGACTTGCAGATCTTCAGTAATTTCTCTGAAAATGTAACTAAGTTTAGTGCTGTTTCAGTGTTTAATAAAGACCTATTATTTAACAGTGCTTATGCCAAATACAAAAAAAATACTACATAAATTAAATACTCTTTCAAGATTTATCATTATATTAGCTTCAATGCAGAAAACAGAATCAAAATAAAAGTTAGGAAAAAATGCTGCAAGTAATATTATTTATACTTAATGCACTCTTTAATGATACACTATAGGATTTCCCAAGCAGTAAATTTTGATGGCAAGACTGAAAACGCAGGCGTATTTTTTTTAGGAAACAGCCCCCTATTGTCTACCTCGGGCAACAGCTAAAATTAAAATATTATGTTATTTAATCATTTAAAAAAATATATTTAGACCATATTTCTCATTGAGGTCGGTTGTCCCCGAGCCGGTTTAAGTTACAAAATGCCGGATAAGTCGAACACTATGCGTGACAACAAAAAAAATTACCTTTGTTTTATTACCATATAAACATGTAACAAAAAAAGCACATCGCCTGATTTTTACCTCATTTGTAAACCTCTGAATATGTGCATATATATTTGTCCGGAGACACGCTCTCATTCCGCGGGCAAATTTTGGGAACGATTTATTTGCCGAGTTTGACCCTTAAGCCCCTCCGTCTCCCGCGCACCCCGAGCGATAGTTGAACTGCGGCGCTCGGCGAGAGTAGACGTGTGTAACGGCGAACGTTTCCGAGCAAAACGTGGGTATTTATCATCGCCATGGTGTGGGGACAAAAACTTAAATACTCACCAAAATGAAAATAACACCGGAATGACATCAAATGTAGCTTCACTTTATTATTGTGAAATGGTTCTATAGCATCATTTCTAAAATCAAATACTGAACTTATTTTATTGTACCACAGCTCATGTTCTTAGATAAAATTTACGCTTTTAGGCCATCAGGGGGCGCTACAAAAAAGGCTTAAAAATTTGGTTTCCGTACCCAAAGGGCAAAAACAGGACCCTATTACTAAGACCACTGTTCGTCTGTCTGTCTGTCACCAGGGTGAATCTCATGAACCGTGAATACCGTGATAGCTAGACAGTTGATTTTCACATACGATGTAGGATTCTTTTGCAGCTACACAATAAATACTAAAGACAGAATTATTTTTATGTTTGTCTGTCTATGTAAGGTATTGTCATTCTTACCTATCCTATTTGGTAAACAAAATTCTAACCTCAAATCCTCTCATTTTTGTAATTTTTTAACTATTTCATCGTAAATAAAGGAACTGGAGATAAAATATCAGCAAAATTATGTAGAAAATATTACCTCAGGTTTATTAATTACATAATAAATCCTGTACGATACCTGAAAGCGTGGTGTATTGCTATCAAGTATTGAAAACATGACACATATTTTTGCGCGTATAAATTTATAATGCTGCATCCAATTATTATTTGATAACTGGAAGGTTTATCATCATTTGATAAACAACATTTTCAAACAATCATTTCTTAACAAACAACGATTTACAAACTATTCATTTCAGAAACCTGTCATTCCTAAAAATATTATATTTACAAATAATTACTCGGTAATAATCTCATATACCTATCTATTCTACAACATAATATGATGTTTTTTCAAGTATCCAATGTTTTATGCAATTTCTAATTTGTGAATCGTTGATTTGCCTAACGTAGTTTGTAAAATGAATTCATGAAATGTTGTTTACCAAGTGATGAAATACCTACTTAAAAAATATTTATTAACTGGCACCAAATTTTCGCTCTTAGGACTATTAAAATATACTTAAGGTCTGTCTGTATTTTTTCTAAATAAGAGACGTGATTATGGAACCCTGTTTATTACTTTAATTCCGGTGGTCCATATTTCATTCCAGTGGGCTGATTAAGTCATCCCAGTGTATATTTATCATTCCGTTGTAAGGTATCATTCATTCCGGTGTACATATATAATTCCGTTCCGTTGTGTGTTTAGAAATTCGACCTCTAATAACTCGAAAACTATTTAAGCTTTCAGGTTCCCTTTTACATTATGTCTTGCAAAATAGTCTAAGGTATCGTTCGACATTTAAAAATCTAAAAAAAAACACATACAAGGGATCACACCGAAATGATACAAAAAATGAGTATTGTTGAAATTGACCCGTACTCAGTTGGTGATTGTAGGTCTTCTAGAGTTGATAGAGATGGCCTAGCTAGGGTAATTAAGCCGAAAAGTTATTTCTGCCCTGAAATAAAAACATTATTTTCAGACGGCAGAAATTGAAACATCTAGACAAGCGGCAGCATGACCAGCCATTCCAACCAAGTTCACCTAAGAAACTGGCGAGCATCGCCATTTTTTTTTTAAAGTAACAGAAGCCATATAATTATATATATTAGGACTTAGAGATAGGTTAATAATAATCAAGCGTTTTCGTAATAAGCTCTAATATTTCATAATAATTCTGCTGAGCTGAGTGAGCGACGACGCGCAGTAAACGTGCTGCGGCCGCTCATGATTAAGGGTTTCGGACGAACCCGACACATGTCGAGCGTATATCGACTACTTATAATGTTCATGGGTGTCTCACGCTTCTTTTTTTTTATTATTTTCTGAGACAAGGACGACACGAGTGAGATATGGAATAATAAAGTATTTCTCGAATTAAACTATCCAGGGAAAATACAGTAATAATGTGAGTTAAGAATTATCTAAGTTATGGTAATGAAACTTACTCCTTACGAGAAGGATTAGGAGTTTCAGTGTCCGTTGAGTTTGGCAGTGACGCATCTATCGGTGTCAGGGTTGTAAATGACGTTCCGGGGTTTTCAAGCTGAGAGTCCTGTGTTGCTCTAAAATTACAATTATACTAAACTGTTGCCCGCAACTCCTGTATAGAATTCGTTTATCACTATCCCGCAGGAATTATGCAATTTTCCGGGATAAAAGTAGCCTATGTGTTATTCCAGACTATAATCTATCTATGTTCCAAATTTCATCCAGATCTGTCCAGCCGTTCTGGCGTGAAAGAGTAACAAACATCCAAACATCCATACTCACAAACTTTCACATTTATAATATTAGTAGGATGGTATTTATTCAACACCTCTAAAATAATGATACTTAATTCACGTGTAGTTTAGTTACAAGGTAATGCATTAGAAAGAAAGAAAGAAAGAGAAACATTTATTTACACACATTCGATACACGTAGACATAAAACAAGGAGAAATTTAATACAATATACTAAGGAATACAAACCGGATTTTAAATTATCGTAAGACATATTAATACTCATTAAGGAAATAACGGCTGTAACTCACTTGAAAATAACTAGAATAGAATAGAACTGTATAACACACAATTAGTAAAACTGCAAACCAACTACGTCAAAACGAATGTGAAATCGCTACGACGCGGCCGGTCGATTGGTCTGGTATGGTACTTACCATTTAGGAACTCTAATGTTTCTCATTACGTTCTCTTAGTTCACTTAAGCGTTTCCTCTTTCACTTAACTTTATTTACACTGCGATTACCCATATTGCTTGCTGTCTAAAGTACTATTACCGAGTTAGAAAAAATGTGCACAGGTCCGGCGTCGGCTGCGGCCACGAACGTACTGGCGACTGGGCAATAGTCGGCCGCCGCCGCGCGTTGAACCATTTTATTTTGCCAAAAACGAAAGAGATTGGTATGATTGATGTATTCAACTTATTAAAAATCTATGAAGCAAAAATCAAGATCTACTAAAAAACTATTAAATAAAACAAATTTTGTGCAGATATTCATAATAGTAATCGAAATATTTGGTTTCTGGTGTAAAAAAGGGTTATTTTCAAAAAAAAAAACTATCGAGGTTTTTTTCAGCAATCGTGTTTCTGATGAAGTAAAAATCTAGGGAATAGACTGAAAATATACATATAAAAAAATTGCAGTTGTAAGTTCTGTGGAAGTATTTTATTAATATTTTCTAAAATTGTAGTTTTCACTATCTACAGCGCCTTAAACATGCCAAGAGCGTATTGCGCTGCGCAGTGTGTCCCTGTTTCCCAATAGTTTATTTAAGAAAGCTATTCATTCGGATGAGAATTTTTCATACCATAAAATTTTATAATAGAGCTTTCCGAAAGTTTCGTAGCAGGCCAAAGTATTTTCCAGTAAGTAGGCAATATAAAATACTTAACTATTGAGGTTTTTTAAATGCCCTATTTAATTTATAAATGAGTTAATTTATTTGATTATTTAATTATTATAGTACCTAAATAAGCGTTTGTTTCTTATTTATTTCTATCTTTTCTATGTTTTACCTTGTTTATTTTCTATAAAATTGTGTATGTTATCTTATATTTGTGTGTCTTGCAAAAAGGAATAAATGTCTTCTTTCTTTCTTTCTTCTTTCTTTCTATTTACGAAAATTAAGTATTCTTAATTAAGTGCAGCTAGTTACTTTAAAACAGGCCTTACTAGCTGAGATAGCGCTAACGAAACAAAAAGCTTTTCAATTTTACAAAAAAATAATCGACAACCCTAACACTATTGCAGCGTAGGTATATTTATTTCAAAAAATAAACCTAGTTTCCATACTGCTCTATTTATTTACTGTGCGTGCGGTCTGTAGGCTAACTTCACACAGCGGGCTCATGAGGCGCTGCGTGTGCAATAATAATGATACGTTTAGGATGTGTTGTTCGGGCTGCAGCGATTATGCAGCGCTTCAGACAGTGGCGGATTTACAAATTTTCAAGGTACCTATAGGCTGAATTTTTGCCGCCCTTGCAAAATTTGTTGCAGACTTCTAAGATTTTTTTTATTTATTTCTGAGGTTAAAAATAAAGGTCGTGCCCCAAATTTGCCGCCCCCAAAATCTGCCGCCCTAGGCTCGAGCCTACTCAGCCTTATGGTAAATCCGCCACTGGCTTCAGAAATGTTTGCCGAAGCACAAACAAATAGCTTTTCCTTTTCCACAATCATGTGGAAAAGAGCCACATCTTCAGCCAATCACCTTCGTTCCAGCTCGAACAGCATCCTGATCATGATGGCCCAGCGAAGAGACTCGCCTCTGGCAGAACGCTGGGCGCGGTTGTCGTCTCCGTGCCCCGGCGCTTCTAGTTGTGTACTTTTTCTTATTTTTTTGTCCTTGTTTGTCACTAAAATTAAGCAATTGTAACTAACACCAGGGGCGTGCAGTGGGTTCTGACAGAGGGTAGGCATATTGATACCAAAACCCGTATTGGTACGAAACGTGTCGGGCACATTTACGTATGCTTACAAACAAGCACTGCTTATATGCCTGTAAGGGATAAACGCGTCTGACTAACCACTATGGTCATTTGTCGGTCTCTCGCTTCATGCTCCTCTAACTTACTCGAAGGTTAACTGCTAGAGGTCTTTTTTGTGATTTGTCTCTGTTTCTTTATATTTGTACAATAAAGCATTTACTTACTTACTTACTTACTATGGTATTTTTTTTGATCCGAAATAAAGTTTTTTAAATTTGAATTTACAGCCTTTATTTACAGACTTTTTATTTTTCTTCCATGCTGGTCTGGGAGTAAAGAAAAAACATAGAATTTACCAGTTGCTTCTCTTCCCGCGCAGATGGTAAAAGCCCATCGAGAGAATGGGCGAAAGTCTTAGGAGTGATGTTATAGGCGATGCGGCTAGTAACCCATCATTATTTTGATTTCCCTTTCCACCTAGACGCCCTTAATCATGCAAAACGTGGCCTTAAGGTTTTTTTACCTTAGGCTCTGTCTACCTCGTAAGGGATAAAGGCTTGATATGTATGTAATTTACAGACGGGCGGGCGGTTAGACAACAAAGTGATCCTGTAAGGGTTTCCTTTTTTTTTTTGAGAACACACGCACAGTTTAAATCTAAAAATAGCGCACAACGCAAAAGAGAGCACACCCACAGTTTAAATCTAAAAATAGCGGCCAAGATGTCAATGGCCTAGAGTCAGACCCTGACCTCATGCAAAAATAATAAAATTGTTGTTGCAAATTTAATTGCGTCATGGAAGAATTTACTAACATATAAATGATTCGTCAACACCAGTAGGCTTATTACCTAACTCCCTCGCAATCGCCATCGTGTTCATTTTGACAGTAAAGTTCATGCATGGGCTGTCAATTGGCATCGGAATCAGCTAGCTGTCACATTCATACAAGAAATGTCAAAATGAACACGATGGCGATTGCGAGCGAGTTAAATGCTTACGGGTCTCGGATCGTTTAAGTTTGAACGAAAAGCATCTACTTATATAATAATGTGTCTTAGAATTGGGACTATCTATCGTTTCTTTGCTCACCAGTTCGCGCCATATTGTTGACTAAGGTCCAGAGGTATCTGTCACAGGCGACTGTATAAGATCGGCGCCGAAACAAAGTTTTAAATCTTGAATCTCATCAAGTTTATTAATTGTTAATAACTATCATCTTATCGAGTAGCTATGCCGCAATGTTGTGCAGTTCCGTTTTGTTCGGAAAAAAAAACCGCTTTCAAAGCGTTCACATTCATCGCCAAATAATCCATATTTACAATAATTACACGAAGGAGATCATTTTTTCGCGGTATCCCATCGAGGTAGCCCATCGAGGGAATGGGCGAAAATCATAGGAATCATGTTTTAGGCGATGAGGCTAGCAACCGATCACTATTTTGATTCCATTTTCGACCTATACGCCCACAATCTTGCTAAATGTGGCCTGTAGGTGCCTGTTACCTTGGGCTCTGTCTACCCCGTAAGGGATGGAGACGTGATAGGTGTATGTATGTATTAAATTAAATTAAATCTTAACCTATCACTTAACCTAAGCAATCGAGCCTATACGCGCAGGATCGAGATTTCGCTGTTAAAGTAACATTTTTTATAAGTCTCCGATGCACTTATAACTGGACGTATATATATAACTTGTGTCTGCGTTAAAATTGATTCGTATGTTTGTTCTTGACACAAATAGTCGTTACGTGTTTGGATTGGTTGATATTCGAATACAGAATGATTGTTCCAGTGATTTTAGGTATTTTGTGTGTGTGTATGGTATATATGGGATTTCAATGGAGGGTGAAGCGTCGAAGGCTTTTGGAGTTAGCTGCTCTGACCCCCACGTTGAAGGGATATCTTCCCGTCGTGGGAAATGCTTTAGTTTTTCATGGAGATAATACGCGTAAGTAAAAAATTTACAGCCATAATAGTGCTATCAAATGAATCAAGAATTTTTATTTCTTGATTTTTTATGTTTACTTTTACGGTTTTACCGTTAGAATTTTTTCGGATAGATGTGGATTTTGAAAGATTTTGATTATATTTGAAAATTACTGTGAGATATAGTGAGACACGTGTTTTGAGATAGATGTGGATTTTGAAAGATTTTGATTATAATTGAAAATTACTGTGAGATATAGTGAGACACGTGTTTTGAGATAGATGTGGATTTTGAAAGATTTTGATTATATTTGAAAATTACTGTGAGATATAGTGAGACACGTGTTTTGAGATAGATGTGGATTTTGAAAGATTTTGATTATATTTGAAAATTACTGTGAGATATGGCGAGACACGTATTTTGCACATGTCAAATTATGGCAATCGAAATAGTGATGGGTTGCTAGCCGCATTTCTTTGCTCCCAGACCAGCAACGGAGTAAAAAAAGCATTATAGTAAAAATGTTTATGTCTAAGGCCAACGTTGCAATGAGTACCAAAAAGTCAAGTAACTAGTTAATTAAATAGTACCTAAATAACCTAAGATAACCTAAAAAAAGTTGCAATGAGTACCAAAAAGTCAAGTAACTAGTTAATTAAATAGTACCTAAATAACCTAAGATAACCTAAAAAAAAAGCTAATTCAGCATGGAAAACATGTTTTTGTTGTAATTCATCTATTTTCATACTAAATCGATAGCAAAGCTTGACTTCGAATTTTGACTTTTTATCCTACGAATATTAGGTATAAATGCGAAAGTTTGTGACGATGCGAGTGAGTGTGTATGTTTGTTCCTTCTTCACGCTGAAACAACTAAACGGATTTAGATACTATTTGGAACGGAGATAGCTGGTAGGTACCCTAGATCGAAACATAGGCTACTTTTCATCCCGGAAAATATCACAGTTCATGCGGGATAGCGATAAACATTTCAATTGCAAAATCTACGCGGACGAAGTCCCGGGCAGAAGCTAGAATAACATATATGTCTTAAATCGATCCTGTAGTTTCGTAGCCTATTAAATTCAAACAAACAAACAATCAAACCTTTCCTCTTTATAATATGATTGTAGATGAAACAATTCTGAATCTAATTTTGTATTTTTTTTTCAGATTTATGGGAAGCTTTAAAAAAGGTGATGAATGCTGCAACAGAAGCTGGTGGCGTAATAGCCATGTGGTTGGGTCCTTCTTTACAATACGGTACATACATACATACATACATACATACATACATACATACGGAGTAAACAGTGCATAAGGTAACAAGACCTAAAATTGCAGGCGTTTCGTTATCTGTCAAAAGCTACTTAAACACGCTCCAAGGTCCACGCTCCAATTAGGGATAAGTTCGCCTTTGTGCATGTGTGTTGTCCTGTAATCTTATTCATAACATGTGTTTTATGTACAATAAAGAGTTATACATATATACATGATTATTTTCAGTGATAACTGACCCAGACGACGCAGTGACCGTAACAAATAAATGCATGGAAAAGAATCGATACATTTTCGACATGGCCAACAGTTTTTTAGGCGGAAGTTTGATAAATTCTGGTGGTAAGCTAATTAGTAATTTGCTTACACTTTTGCTTAATTCTATTAAGTACTTTAAATTTTATAAGCTGGTGGAACATTTCTTGTCTGTGGTCTTTAATTTTGAACCCAATATTTTTGATGTTGGTTAAGTAATAAAATATCGAAACACAAAATAATACTTAAAGTGCATTGGGGTAAATTTGAAATTGGGGGAATTTTGAAAATCATGCACATCCACTAAACGAGGAACAATTCCATAATCTGGCAACGCTTATCTAGAACCCAAAGACATCGGTGGTAAGCGTTGCTAGATTATGTAATTAATTAACAATTAATTATACAGAATATTGCAAGGAGTAAGCGTTGCTAGATTATGTAATTGTTCCCGGTTAGTCGATATCCACGAGTTTCGAAATTACCCCAATTTCGAATTTACCCCAATGCACTATATAGGTTTTCTTACCATTGCTTCTGATTGTCTCAGGCTTAAGATGGAAACACCACCGGAAGCTGTTCAATCCTTCATACAGCCAGCACATGCTGGACCGGTACCAGCCAGCCTTCAACCACCAGGCCAAGGAGCTGGTGAAGAGCATGGAGCCGCTGGCCGGTAAAGGGGAAACCAGCATCTGGCTGCAAGTGTCCGACGTCACGTTAAACACAGTCTGCAGTAAGTTGCTAGCGACACTGCTAACTAATGATACCGTAAAGTCGGTACACCTGACCTTTGACCTCGTCCTTTGACCTTGACCTTGACCTTTGACTTTGAGAAAGAGGACATTTATTCCTTTTTGCAAGACACACAAGTATAAGAGAATATACACACATTTATAGAAAACTAGCTTCTGCCCGCGACTTCGTCTGCGTAGAATTATACATAAAAACCTTCCTCTTGAATCACTCTATCTATTTAAAAAAACCGCATCAAAATCCGTTGTGTAGTCTTGAAGATATGAGCATAGGGACATAGGGACAGAGAAAGCGAGTTCATTTTATAATAATGTAGTGATGATGAAGCTTTATAATAACTTGCAGCGTATGTATGTAAGTAGGTATGTTTGTCCGGGTGGAACCTTGCGACTCAATTTTGAAGCAGATATCTTCATCCGATTTAGGAATTTTGAATACTTGTGTAAATCAGATGACAATACAGTAATCTGGTAGTAGGTAAAATCCTGGTTGGGCCAGGATGAGGAGGAAACCTGCACACATCTGCGAAGCAATTCAATGACCCCCACTGGGCTCGCTTGGGAACTATAGCCCAAACTTGGTTGGTTACTTACTTGACATGAAATGTATATTTCATAATTTTGTTTTATATATAATTTTTTTTTCCTGCGACATTGGAGACATCTCCAATTAGTTTATTTGACGGTGGAGGCGTTTTACACCTCCACTGAACTTACTATTATTATTATTTTTTTGTTTTTTATTTTTTTTGACCAGTAGAGACTTTATACATCTCTACTATTTATAGATTAATATAATTTATGGCTCGGGGACCTTATACATCCCTTATATAAATGTATTTAATGTAAGTAGAATTTAAGTATTCTTAGTTACTGTATTTTTATTTGAAAAAATGACTTTCTGCCAAGTTTCTTGCGGCGCATTCTTCTTGGCAATGATGGTCTTTCCGAATGTGCTGGTAGTTTCAAAAAGACATGTAAAAGAGCCCTTAGCGGCCAATTTGCAAAATAAATTTTCTTTTCTTTTCTTTTCTTTTCTTTTGAAACCCTCCAATAAATGGAGGAGGCCTATGCCATGCTACGCCGAATTTACGCGATAATTTATATAAAAAAACAGACTACACAATGCACTGAAATTGTGGGCAAAAGGAATAAAAGGGGATATTATTATTATTTCAGTGACAGTTCTTGGCATATCCAAAGCTAATAATTCTCTGGTCAGCGAGGACTTTAAGGCAGCTGTTAGATGTATATTCGGAATGTTGGCTCAGAGAGTAGCTAAGGTGTTTCTTCACTCCGATATAGTCTTCAAGATCAGTCCCCAGAAGAGAACTCAGGACGAAGTTGTGAGAATCATCCGTCAACAGTCTACCAAGGTAATATACCCATTACAGACACTTCATTATGGGGTAGACAAGACCTAAAGACCACATTTAGTATGATGAGGTGGAAAGGGGAATCAGAATAGTGATGGGTTGCTAGCCGCATCGCCTATAACATGATTTCTATGCCCATTCCCTCGATGGGCTTTTTAGATGGCGCTTGGTGACATCAAAATCGCTTAACTAAACGGTCACGTCGGTCACGTGACAGGTGGTACAAATAGAAAAAATCGAAGGCTCCTGCGTGGTATAGCGGTAAAGCACGCATCACGGAATGATAAGGATCCTGGTTCGATTCCTAGCCACAGCTTTACTGTTCTGTTATGGGGGTTGTTGTGAGCATCCAAACCTTTCATGTCACTAAGAATTACAGCGGGGTATTGCAGTCGATATATTTTCGATTTAAGAATGATTTAAGAAATATTTCCTTTCTTTAGGAATCATGTTATAGGCGACGCGGCTAGCAACCCAACACTATTTTGATTCTCCTTTCCACCTATACGCCCACAATCATGTTAGACGTTAGCTCTGTCTATCCCGTAAGAGATAAAGACGTAATTTGTGTATGTATTTATGAACGTGTAATCCTTTGTGTAGCTATTTCCGATGCTTAAGATATACGACTATGTATTATGTGTAGAGTGACGGAACCAGTATTAGACATGGGCCCAATAATGCACAATAACTCTTATTTAAAAGACACTAAGGCATAGTCATTTACTTTAAACAATCAATTTAAAACCATTATAATCTTTAAATTAAGGATGAAGTGTCCATTACTGGTGCTTAATTGTCAGCTTAAAGTGTCGAACACTGGTCCCATCACCTATTATGATATTATTTTATCTAACGTGACACATTTTTTTGTAGATTGTCGCACAAAGAAGAAAAGAAAGGGAAGAAGATAAAGAGAATGGCATCACCAGATCTCCAGTAGGTAAAGAAGCGAGACAATACGAATACAAAATTTAATAAAAATGGCCAAGTGCGAGTAGGACCGCGCATCGATGGTTCCGTGCCACCGTACAACAAAAACAAATTTTAGTCCGTGCGCATAATTAAATTGGTTGATAAAAGACGGAAAAAAAAATTCGCGTTGTTGTATGGGAGCCCCCCTTAAATATTGATTTTATTCGGCTTTTGCTACCTGCTATGGGTGGCGTAGTATAGTACGCGTCACGGAATGACGGGGATCCGGGCTCGATTCCCGGCCATAGTTTTACTTTTCGGAATTTTTTCTGTGTTCTAATTTTCAGTATCGTTTAGAAATACAATAAAACGTACCTATTCAAAATTTAAATCAATAATATCAAAAATGGCCAGGGTGTTTATTGTCAGCTGGAGACAAGGTTTAACAATAAATTATGTAGCTGATTCGCCTTTTTTCCTCTATATGAAACAAAAATCTTGTTAAGTAACTTGAAGTAGTTTTGTTATCTATACTAATAATATTATAAAGAGGAAAAATTTGATTGTTTGTTTGAATTGAATAGGTTCCGAAACTACTGGACGGATTTTAAAAATTCTTTTGCCGTTAGAAAGCTACATTATCACTGAGTAGCATAGGCTACTTTTTACCGCGGGAAAATACCTTTTCCTACGGGAAAATTAATGTATCGCGGGCGAAGCTGCGAACGGAAAGCTAGTACATAATAAAGGGGGTACGTACATACACACGTAATGACAAAAAAAAAATAATGAAAATAATACAAAAGGGGAATTGAAAACAAATTTAACTATGATTAAATTAAAAACGAATTAAAAACTAAACTAGAACTAATCTTAAGACAATTAAAAAAGGAGCCCCCGTATCACAGACGCTGGCAGCATTCCCCTGCCTCTTCGAAATATCTTTGAAGAAAAAAATTGCCAACATCAATGACAATAATAATTATATGTCTGTTCGTCCAACTTTAGCGCCATGTTTTGACCTTTGGCCGACCAATCAGATCACAGATCACAGTAATCATAAATATTTTATGTTGTTAAAAATTAATTTCAGGACTGACCATTGAACTTGGCTGCCATTTAGATTTCACTTCTTTTGTCGTTGAAGTCAAGAACCAAGGCATCATTAATATTGAACTTGGTTAACATTTAACATTTATGTTTTTGATGCGTCACAGATCACGGTCACAAAGTAGTCTCTGCCTACCCTAGGGGTCTGTGGGGTACTATAAGTATTACGAATAAACGAGTGTGAGTATGAGTATGAGTATAGAGGCGTGACGGTATGTATATGTTTGTACAAATCACGGTAATCACCAGTGTTCTGACGGGTTGTTATTGAATCAAATCAACAAACTTTTCTGTATATTTCCATTACACTTTCAAGGTCATAATTATAATTTTATAACACTTTTCCATTAGTTTACGTGTTATTTAAATTCATTGGTATTAATTGTCGTATTATTTAAGGAAAGTTGTTGTGTTAAAAAACGGCCCATAATATTCTTACCTTAATCCAAGGTTCACTCGGCGCATTTCAAGTTTTTAGGATTCCGTGTCCAAACTTTCTATTACTTAGAATCCACCGTCCGTCCGTCTCTCTGTCTATCTGTCACCAAGCTGTATCTCATGATCTGTGATAGCTCTAGACACTTACAATTTTTACAGATAATATTTCTGCTGCCGCTATAACAATTTCTTCTTCTTATTTGTGGCGTATCAAGTCGTTATAGCGAAATGTAAAAGCAACAAAAATATAATTAAAAAATCTTGTGGCAAAACTTAAACGTCGGCAACGTTGTACGGTAATGGTCAAAGACCCTGTCGGGTTCTTAGGCAACGGTCAATAATATTCCTCAGAAACTGCCAGGAAATTATTAGCCGATGCCCAGGGTGCACCGGACCAAGCACTGCTCCTCTCCCCGGACGGATACAAAAACGAACCGCAGTTCTTGACCACACGCGGAGGTAACCCGACTCGCACCCCTATAACAACAAATATCCAAGTAACCAATATAAACTGACCTGACACTTCCTATATTTTGCTTAGAAGGCAGGGCTCTGTTAACTTGAACGGAATCCTTGGTGCGTGAGTCCGACTCGCACTTGGCCTGTTTTTAAATACAACACGTTATAAAGCAGGTGGAATCTTTAAGGCTGGTAATAATAGGCTCTTATTTCCGGCATCTGGCACCACCGTAAAGTAAGCATTTCCACATTATCGGATACGATATCGGTGTCGGACGACGACAACCGGGATCCGATAGACGATCTAGTGCAGTTTTCACTAACATCCGATGGCTCACAGGTGGTACGGCCATTATTAAAAGCCATCTGTTAGAAGAACTTGAGTCACAATGGAAATTCTAACGTAAGAGTAAAAAAAAGATGTTTTGTTAGTTTGTTAGAGTAATATTATCAAGGTATTTGTTTTGATGGGTTCTCTAAATAATAAGTGTTGCAGAACAGGTTTGCAGTGAGGGACTTGGAAGTGTATGCATTTGCTTTGTGCATGTGCCTTATTACATTATAGTGTATTACTTTTTTTGAGAATATTATATAATTAAAAAATAAAATATCGGTGTTGGATTCGATAACCAATATCGGAGCGGACAATGTGAAGATAGGTTCATATTTTATACATATTACTTTCCCCGATATCGTATCGGCGACCGATGCCGATATCGGATCCGATAATGTGAAAACGATGTAACGTCTAATCCAATCGATCAATAATACCATTTTTAACCCCCAACGCTAAAAGACGGGTGCTACAAGTTTGACTTCAATACCTCTCTTTCTCTTTCTCTCTCTCTCTCTCTCTCTCTCTCTCTGTGTGTGTGTTTGTGTATGTCAGTCTGTCTGTGGCATCGTAGCTGTAGCTCTCTATCTTTTTTTCATTCAAAAGCCAGGTTCTTTGCGGTCGTTCTTAGCCATGTTTGATAAAAATCAGTCCAGCAGTTTGAAGAGTATCAGTTTTTTTTCCAAAATTACATTTATGGCTATTAAATTGAATGATTTTTTTATTTTCGTGTGACTCGTTTAATGCGTGGGGGGTTTAATTTTTTAATTTAATTAGCTCACAGATTCGAATCCTTCTTGGACCTTCTCCTGGATTTCGCTGATGACGATCTATTCAGCGACCGTGAGGTGCAAGATGAGCTGAACACCCTCATAGCAACTGGCTACGACACTCTGTCCACGGTGATCCCTTACACCCTGATGCTTATAGGCACATATCCTGAGGTGCAGAAGAAGCTTTACGAAGAGTAAGTCACTAATAGTTACTCAGAGGTAAAAAACGTGACCCTAATTGTATGCAATATAGACAGTGCCAAATTTTGTGCCGCTGTGGCTGTGGGTAGTTCACATATGTCATAAACTGATGGCTGTTACAGCAGACTGGTTCTAGAGTTGAGACCGCGTGTTGGCAAACGTAGTGGGGGGCATCCCGCAGGTGGAGTGGTGATATTCGCAGTGGGCAGGAGGAAGAGAGCTGAAGATCGAGTTAAGTGCCATGGGAGAAGCAAATGTCCAGCGGTGGACTGACACAGGCTGATGATGGCATTTTCTACGGGATGTTGACCGCGTTTATTTTAGTCCTAACCTACAATATCTTCAGTCTCCTCTTAATTATGATGCATGCTACTGCGTCGATATACCGAGATCTTGTTGAGTCATCGCCAGCCAAACAAGTTTCACTGCTAGACACCAACCTCTTCTTAAAATTATAGGGTTTGTGACGTAGTTCCCACGCTGGTCCAATCTAATGCGGATTGGGAACCTCAAGATACCGCACACAAATTCCGAAAAAATCTCTTATTGAGGGGTCATAGTTTACCCACCTTTTTAAGGCACCTACTTGTTAAGGTACTTTTAAAAATTAGTTTACGCCTATTTCAGAATAATATCAGTAGTGGGACCCAAAGACGATGTAACCAAGTACCACGAGCTGCCTTACCTGGATGCGGTCTTCAAGGAGTCTACGAGACTGTTCCCGCCTGTACCGATCGTCTCTAGGGACTGCAACGAGGAACTGCAACTCAGTAAGTCACGAATTCCACTACTAGGGCTACTGCAAACCACGGTACCTAAAAACTGCCGTAGCCACTTTAAAAGATCAACTCGCCTTTGAATGTCGTATTAATGTAAGAAGAACAAGGGATTTATTTGTATTTGGTTCTATGACCATGTCTTCCAAGAATCTACCAGCTCTTGGAAAGACTATCATTGTCAAAGAGATTGCGCTGAAAAAACTTATGTTAAATACCATATTTTATTCACTAGTTGAAAGACCTTTCACAAGATGGACCGATGACACACCATATGTCTTAAAAAACTTCTGTTGGATCTGTCACTGTACTCTGTTCAAGAGTACAGTGATACTAAACTTGACATTTAATTTTGAATGAGTCTATATGTGTGATAATTATTATTTTGTACCATTCTAGTACCTCATTTATTATTATTTTTGTTATTTAGTGTTCTGACAATATTTTCACATTTTGTGATTTTATATTTACTATTTGACATTTTAAATTGATTTTAAAATAGGTTTTATTTTAATTATTATTATTTTCTAATTTTTATGTACCCATGACGATCCTTTTGTGAATCTACATTGACATATCTCATTAAGCTTTATTTTTGTTTGTTGCAATTTTGTTTTAATTTGATTTCAGTTATTATTATTATTATTATTACTATTTTATTTCAATTGACGATCCCTTTGTGAATTACTTATGTTTGACATTTAATTGTACTTTTAAAAGGGTGATAAATAAATCTAATCTAATCTAATCTATGCTATGCTCTCAATGGATGAAGAAAGATCTAAATACAAGTATTAATTTTAAAATTGTTTGGACCATGCCAGTTCTAAATTTGACCTACCTCATTTCAGAAAACTACAAGCTTCCAGCCGGCTGCTCGTGCACTATAGGCGTATGGGCTATCCAGCGCTTGCCTATTTGGGGTCCAGACGCGGAGCAGTTCCGACCTGAGCGGTGGCTGGATCCAGAGTCTCTGCCCAAGAGCCCTGGAGCGTTCTGCTCTTTCAGCCTTGGGAAACGAAACTGCTTAGGTAAGGCGGCTAAAGCCAGGTTCACATTTGTCTGTCGTGTTGTGTTGTGATGCTCTCTGTCGTGACGGCTACTGTTCACATTTGTATGACGTGTTATGACGCATTAAGACGCATTTTTTCATCAGTTCCATCTTGGCACCCGAAGAGTTCACACGCTCGTAATGTTTTTTCAAGATTCTTCCGATTCCGATTCAGATATTGAAAATATGCACTTATTGACGTTGGCAACGCTTCTAATAAAACAAAGAAAGAGGAGAAGATCCATCCTCCATAGTTCACGTGCAGCTCTGACGAGTCACAACACAACATGGCCGCGTGCTCACTATCCTGACGTGACGCTACACCGCCCCCCGCACCTCACCCGTTCTGTCGCAGACCGGGATCGCTTGTGACGCGACACAACATAAGCCGTCACAACACACGGCATCAGAGAAATGTGAACGCAACAGAATTAAATGTATGAAACCGATACAGTTCTGATGCGTCACAACACAACACGACAGACAAATGTGAATGCGGCTTTAGGCTACATACGAGGCAAGTGTGTAGACAATTGGCGTTACGTATGTTAGAGCGAGACAAAGCTCTACGAAGCCGTCATTAGCCGAGAAGACCGACGTGCAATCTTTATGGCAGGGTTTCAAAGTTTCTCCGCTAAGATCGGCTATATAAGCCATCTTCGGGCGCATGAGCGTCGTACTAACTAGGAGTCGAAGTGGTCGCCATGGCCGAATTCGGTTGGAAGGATCATCATCATCATCATCACCATGGCAGGGTACTGTGTACATGTATAATTAAGTTACTGACGCCATTATGATGAAGATATGGTTAAGTTTACTTCCATGTTGGTCTGGGAGCAAAGGAAAAACATAGAATGTACCAATTGCTTCTCGTCCCGCGCAGATGGTAAAAGCTCGAGGGAATGCGATGCGGCTAGCAACCCATCACTATTTTGATTCCCCTTTCCACCTATACGCCTAAAATCTTAACGTGGCCTTTAGGTCTTGTTTGTTACCTCAGGCTCTGTTTACCCCGGATGACGTGATTTGTGTATGTATGTATGTATAATATATAATTTTCTATCGTTTTTGATTACAGGTAAATTTTATTCCACCATGTTCACGAAGACTGTGCTGGTGCATACTGTACGACGGTTCCACATTTCATCGAACATCCACGAGCTAAAGTTTAAATGGGAAATACTTATGAAGCCTACAGTCCAAGATCGCATAATATTAGAATTACGATAAATCATTATATATAATGTCATTTTTAATACTGCATACCAAATTTCATCTCAAACAGACCAACCGTTGAAGAGTTCCCTCCTGCGGAGACGGTCCTAAACCGGTAAACATGGGTACTTTAGAAAAAAGAGATTCTATATTCGACAGTTTTTAAGTATAGGTACGCGTCTTCATTGATGTTGTCATCGATGAACAATTGTAATTACCACATATCAATTGTTTACATAGTACATACATACCATCCACAACGTCTCCTATTTGGTCTCGGAATGTCCGTCTAGGCGTACCCCTCTCAACGTAACCATTCGCACTCTCCATAAGATTCTGTTTAGTTAGTCTACTTTCATCCATCCGCTTTACGTGACCAAACCAACTTCGCATTTGCTTAACGGCTAAGTCGTCAATGTATAGGTATTTATGAGAAAAATAAAAGCATAAAGTACAGTAAAAAATGTAATAATAGTCATTTAGCCATCCCTCAAAATATATGTAGCACTTTAAATTTGAAGCATTTTCGCCTCCACACCTCAAAGAAAAGTTTCATCGAGAAATCTGGAACATTTTGTTTTAGTATTTACAAATATTATTTCTCTATTAACATTATTTGCCTGTTTAATAATTAAGGCAAAGTTTTTCTACAGCGAAACAGTAAAATAAAAATTATGACTAGTGAATTCGGGATCGTTATTATTTGTTATTTTATAAACACGATTGCGAGTAATTGTAGTATTTGAAAAAAACACTACATAAATAAATGAAACCTTTGGACTATCTTCAACAAACTTCATAGAGAAGTGGAAAATAAGTTGAAGAACAGAATATTTTATGATACGAAACTATGAACATGATAAATGCATAAGTGCCTGTTATTGGTGCATGAACATGGGCCATAACTTGTTATATTATGGATAGTAATATAACGTTTTGTTATTGTACTGCTGTTGGCAATGTTGGCATGTCTAAATAAATAAATGCTAATAACAAACACAAAAAAATTGTAATCATTTCATAATTAACCAAGTAATTATACATTTAAAAAGTCCCGTATTTTCACCACTTCACCAGCAAAAGTAGATTCGCCAATTTTGATTCTCGTCAAATATAGAACTTAATCAAATTAAATCATTTTATTTTTCTATGAAAGCGTTTATCATGACGTTAAGACAAGGTTCTGCGACGGTTTAGGAATGAAATCGATTGACTTTACTTTGAATGCTTCTGGAAATTTCTTTGAGGCCTAGAAGCCTCTTGCTGAACCAATAGGCACCTGTCCCAGTGTGTAGGTTGACATAAACCAAAACAATATTATATAAAGACTATCTTAGTTCTAAAGTAAGACGATCGGCGCACGTGGGCTTGAGCATAATCTCAAACTTGAACTTAAGTTCATTGATGTCTGCTGAGATACAAAATCGTCGAACGACATACGAAATTACCGTTTTCGTAAACAAAACGGAGTAAAATTTACCTGAAATAAAACAAAAGCATGATCAAAAGTCGCCAAAATGATTCAAATAAAGAACTGAGAACAAAAGAAAACGAAATTGCACCGCATCATTTTTTTATGAAGTTAACAACATTATACATAATATATCGTCGAAGAAACTGAATCTCGTATCTCTGTGGAACAATTGTGACACTTGCAATGACAAGGTTCCACAGTGGTACGCAAATCAGTTTCTTTGATTTTCCAAGGATACAGCACCAGCACTACCCAACTCCGATATATTTGCCACAATTGATGACCAAAATGTAAAAGCAAACATTGAAAAAGAAAAGAAAGAAAAAAAATGTTTAGATGATCAACTGCCATCTATCTTACCCAAGCAGTTTCGTTTCCCAATGCTAAAGGCGCAATATGCTCCAGGATTCTTGGGTAAGCATTCAGGGTCCAGCCATCGCTCAGGCCGGAACTGCTCCGCGTCTGGTCCCCAAATCGGTAAGCGCTGGATGGCCCACAAGCCAATTGTGCAATGACAACCGGCAGGAAGCTTGAAGTTTTCTGAAATTACGTTCAAGCAACATTCGTCAGAAGGTTTGAGACATCAACGGATATCAGGTTTTACTGCCGGGAGCAAAAGGCTATTCAGTGCAAAAATGAACCATTCAAAAGCTGTTACAATCAGTCAAACGCCTTCTGCTTCCTCTTGCGAGGAGAGGCCACAAGATGGATCGAAGTCTAAATAAAAGATGAGACTTCTTTTTATTTATCTGCGTTATGAGAACTTCCACGTGGTAATGTCATAGGGGACGTCAGGCGTCGTAAGTTCAACTATTTTAAAGACTAGATGGCGCTAGGATCGCACTCAAGTGTCTGCCATAGCCAAATTATCGGCTAATTTTCCAGTCACATCATTAATTTTAAAGGATTACTTACTAAGTTGTGTTTCCTCATCGCAATCCCGGGAAACAATTGGCACTGGCGGGTATAGTCTCAGTGATTCTTTGATGACTGAGTCCAGATAAGGCAAGTTGTGCTGGTTTGTTATTTCACCATCAGGCCCTACTGCAGACATTATCCTGATAAAATACAAACGCAAAGTTTGGAACGAGTATAGAACGCAAATCCACGATAGCGGCATATTGCTTATATCTTTGTGAAAGGGTCTTTTAGTCTTGTCTCCATTTAAATGTGGGGTTTATGAGTTCTGTTTTTCTTTTATCCGTGACAAAAGTAGGGTACTATTGGTGGTTCTGTGCCAATTCTTTTTGTGGTTGGTCAAATGATATTTCATTATGAAAATGTATGGTTGTGGTTTGTTAGTCGCTACTATCAACCGCAAAAAGAGTAGGTGTGTATCATTCTGAACCAATTCTATTTGTAGTTGGTGAACGAGGTTTACAGTTCCATATTAGTTGAGTTCGAGACTTGAAGAGACGAGAGTGAAACTTTGGCAATGACTTACTCTTCGTATAGTTTCCTTTGCACCTCAGGATAACTGCCTATTAGCATCAAGGTGTAGGGAATCGATGTGGACAGTGTGTCGTATCCAGCTGATATGATGCTGTTCATCTCATCTTGCACCTCGTGGTCTTCTAAGAGGTGATCATCAACCAAATCCAGAAGAATATCCAGGAATGATTCGAACCTGAGAGCTTAAAATTGGGAACATTAGTTGATAAAATAGGTCGATATTTTGTCTGACACAGTTTGACATATTTTTCGTTAGTTATAAAGCGTTTTGTTTGTGAATCTACAACAGTAAGTTTTTTATTTCGAATTGTTCGTAAACTAACCTAATAATAATATATTTTTTCATAATTCCTGAAAAAAATACGATTTACGAAGAAAAATATAAGTAGCAAATATTATGACCACCCAAAATTTTATTATGGGAGAAAAAAGGGATCCTTGATGAAATTTAATCTATAGTTTCCAAAACCAAGCATTTTTTTTAATAAAGTAGATAGTCTCACTATCTTCTAATAGGTTGTCGTTAAAAGTATAATAATTATCTGATTACTGATCTTAGATCTCAATTTTAATTTTTTTCATAGTTGTTTTATGTTACTCATGTAGCAAATTGTTATTTCTTTTAGTGTTTTCCTTAAACAGTCTTATACAGTAAAATCCTACTAATATTATAAACGCGAAAGTTTGTAAGTATGGATGGATGGATGGACGTTTGTTACTCTTTCACGCCAGAACAGCTAGACAGATCCGGATGAAATTTGGAACATATGTAGACTATAGTCTCGAATAACACATAGGTTACTTTTTATCCCGGAAAATTGCGTAATTCCTGAGGGATAGCGATATACGAATTCTATGCAGACGAAGTGGCGGGCCACAGCTAGTAACTTAATAAAAATAAAACTCAATTAAATTACAGTTAAATACGGTAAAATAATTATCTTTATAATTATTAGTTATCTACAGATAATTTTACTGGAACGCGGTAACATAGCTAATTTATGCGTGAGCGCAGTACTTTTATGGCTACGTTCTCTAACAAGTCAATGATTAATAAATGTGTTTCCTTGGTTTTTCCTTTTGCGTATGTGTGCGCGACCGCGGGTGTGTTAGATATCATGTTTATTTTCTGTGTCTGTTTGCACTTGTTGAACTTGCTGAACACTTGCTGGCACTTTAACAATGACTTAAAATTCGCATAGTAGGGATAAATAATTAATTTAATCTGGGGGCACGGCAGTCCCCCCTCCAGGTCGACCGGGAAGCAAACACTGCCGTACCATCCTTTATTGGAACCATTTCGCCGCATTTTCAGGCCTCTATTTGAGAACCTCTGGATAAGACCAGAACGCAGAAATTTTCGTCATCCAGTAAGCTATAACCACATACTTAAAATCCAAAATTTCAAGTCTATAGGTCATTTAGTTCCAAAGTTAAGCGAAAGCAAAGTTTCGCATTTATGACACTCACTCACTCAGAATAGAACTAGTACTTCCCATAACCTCAGAGAGCTGAAATTTGGTACAGAGTAAGGGTTTAATGACCACATAAAGGGAAAACTATAAAAACTAGGATAATCGAAGAAAAAAAAAACGTGTCAAATAAGAAAATCTAATAAAATCAATATGCCCACGTTTCTACAAAAAGAAGTGAAATCCCACCAAAAACATTCTGTAAAAAACTAGCCAAGTCTCGATGGAGCTGCTTGTTTATCTCTAAAAAGTAATGAAATCTAGACAAAGTCTTGCCAAGTGTAAGGTTCCTTACTGCGATTTCTTTATTATTATAGTTAATGTTGTGTGACTTGGCCGTTGAAGGGTATTTTTTATTATTATTTATTTTTATTATAGCCTTTTTGTTCCGAATTCGCTACAATTTCAGTATGTTGTTGTTGTTTTTTTTATTATTAAATTGTCGCGTAATTCGGCGTGCCTCATGGCATAGGCCTCCTCCGTGTATTGGAGGGTTTGGGCTATAGTCCCCACGCGCGCCCAGTGCGGATTGGGAACTTAACACACACCATTGAATTTCTTCGCAGATGTGTGCAGGTTTCCTCACGATGTTTTCCTTCACCGAAAAGCTCATGGCAAATTGCAAATGTAATTGTAAATGTAATTGAACGTTGAAGGGTATACAAGGGTACAAAACCAGGTGCTCCATGACATCATTGCACCAATCTGCAATCGTCAATGGGTAGCGGTTCTGGCGACAGACAGGTCTACAGAATGTTTTTGGTGGGATTATTATTATCAATAATATGACTTTCTGCTAGCTTTAAGCCAAGTTTCTAGCGGCGCATTCTTCTTGCCAATGAGATATTTCGAAAAGCGTTGATACTCTACAAAAGGAACTGTTTGACTTTGATTTTAACTATTAAACACTACCAACCTCCGGAGCTGATTGTAGTTTTTTCCTTTTCATCTGCTCTTTCCTTTTTCCTTTGAGCGACAACCTGAAAAGATGTTATAAAGAATTAAAATGTATTACAAGCAGAACATATAAAATTAAAGTGTGTAGTGTGATTCAAAAACATTGCTATCCACTGCTATAGTAGTGGGACATTTTGTACCAAACATTAAGCATTTATTCTTCTTTTTATTCTTCTTATTTGTTCTCTACTGCTTACCAGGGACATGAGAAGGCGCTGTTTTTCAAATGACAGTACCTTGAAAACTGATTTACGTTGCGTCTAGGCAGCTAAGACTTTTGACATGATTATCGCTATCCCGCGGGAGCTATGCAATTTTCCGAGTTAAAATGTAGCCTATGTGTTCATTTAGGATACCAGCTATCTCAATTCCGAATTTTATCCAAATCCATTTAGTCGTTTCAGCGTGAAGAAGGAACAAACATACACACTCAAATCATCATACTACATCGTTTACATACTACATCATACCTACTTCGTTTTTAAGTGAATACTTTATCTTCTTCTTCTTATTTGTGGCGTATCAAGTCGTTATAGCGACGACTACTTCGCCAATGTCAATGTAATAAGAATCTTGTGACAAAACGTCGACAACGTTGTACGGTTATATGGTCAAAAGTCCCCCCTGTCGGGTCAATGATATCCCTCAGAAACTGCCAGAAAATAGTTAGCCGATGCCTAAGGTGCACCGGACCAAGCACTGCTCTTCCCCCCGGACGGATTCGAAAACGAAACGCAGCTCTTGACCACACGCGGAGGTAACCTAACTCGCACCCTCTTGAATAAATTTAGTACATCTAACTTTTCATCAATCAATCACACAAAGACCTCCAGACTACTAGTTTTGTGCTACCCACAGCCGTTATTTATTGCTGCTCAGCGAAACCCAAGTCTATAAAAAAAACGGGCCGAACGGGAATCGAACCCGCGCTTCGAGGCTGTACGCGCTACGCATCCTCCCAATTAGACCACCGGGTCTCTCGACCAAATCACCGAAAAACTTCATGCTTACAAACAATACTTATATATAAAAGGTTGACTGGAAGAGATCCCTCAAAGGGATAAGTTCGCCTTTGTGCATGTATCTCAGTGTTTTTCAATTGTATTTGTCTTGTTTATTTTGCACAATAAAGAGTTTACATACATACATTTACATACTTTTTTTTTTTATGTGAATAGGAAGGCAAACGAGCCAGTGGGTCACCTGATGGTAAGTGATCACCATTGCCCATAGACACCCGTAACCCCGGAGGGATTGCAGATGCGTTGCCAACCTAGAGGACTAAGATGAAATGCCTCTTGTGCCCGTAATTTCCCCGGCTGTCTTACTCTCCACACCGGAACACAGCAGTGCAAGCACTGCTACTTAGCAATACAATACAATAATATTCCCGTGGTCTTTACCAGATGCTCGGCCGTCTTGCGGAAGGCCTACCAACAATTGTGTATGTGTGTATATGTTTGTTTTATTCACATACATACATATATCACGGGGTAGACAGAGCCTAAGGTAACAAAACATTAAGGCCACGTTTAGCATGATTAAGGGCGTATAGCTGGAAAGGGAAATCAAAATAGTGATGGGTTGCTAGCATCGCCTATAACATGACTCTTAAGACTTTCGCCCATTGCCGTGGGCTTTTACCATCTGCGGGAAGAGAAGCAACTGGTAAATTCTAGGTTTTTTTTTTACTCCCAGACCAGCATGGAAGAACATAACTACCTATCACTTTATAATACTTCATAGCTTTTTACCTGGGAAGACTGTCTACTGATGGTTTTCATAAGATCATCCTGGGTCCTTTTCAGGGGACTCATTTTGAACAGTATCTCCGGATGAAGGATAAATTTGGAGATTCTCTCAGAAAGGACTGCGAATATAGACGCCACTGCAGTCTTATAGTTGTCGCTGACTAGATATTCGTTTGCCTCAGATATTCCTAAGACAGTCACTGAAATAATAAAAATGTATAGGGTCTTTAACATCGAGGAAAACTACTGTTGATAATTCTTAGCCTATTCAAGTACGTATAAACCTGTTTAATAAAGTTAGCAACATAATAGGTTTATGACCGTAATAAAGAAACATTCAAGGCGATCCCAAAGACGGAACCGAGACTACCAGGAATTTTTTATTCTATTTAGTTCGACCCTCGAACGACAAGTATCATTTATTTAATTCCCCCTGGTTCGATCGATCATCGATTTTTAGTTTGTTTTTTTTTCTATGCTGGTGTAGGAGCAAAGAAAAAACAGAATTTACCAGTGGCTTCTCTTGCCGCGCAGATGGTAAAAGAACATTGAGGTATTGGGCAAAAATGTCAGGTTTTGATTCCCCTTTCATCTATACGCCCACAATCATGCTAAACGTGGTTTTTAGGTCTTGTTACCTTAGGTTTTTATGTATGTATGTTGAAAATTTTTAGGAATTTTCCGAGCTGTAAGTTCTGCTCTGCTGTACATAGCTGCCTTTAAAACCGATCAAGAGATTTTCAACCAAGAAGTAAGGCCTATAATATAATATATACTCAATTCCCACACAGTCTCTCAATTTTGAACACAATCACGAAATTTTGAAGTATCATACTTGATATCTCGCGACATTAAATTTGGTAACAAGAAAATTTCATCATACATACATACATACATAAATCACGTCTTTATTCCTTACGGGGTAGACAGAGTTCAAGGTAAGAAGACCCAAAGACCACGTTTGGCATGATCGTGGGCGTACGGATGGAAAGGGGAATCAAAATAGTGATGGGTTGCTAGCCACATCGTCTATAACATGATTCCTAAGATTTTGGCCCATTCCCTCGATGGGATTTTACCGTCTGCGTGGGAAGAGAAGCAACTGGTACATTCTTTGGTTTTTCTTTGCTCCCAGACCAGCATGGAAGGAAAATTATACTATGATTATTGCATTTAAACTTTATACGAACTTGGGGGTTTGTTTACAAAAGCGTTACAATAGATTTGAATGGACCATAGTTTTAATTACACAAACTGATAACTCTTAAATAAAAGTCGAGTGATGTTCGACATGTTTCGGAGTAGTTCGTAGTCCTTCCTCTGGGAGCGCTCGCCCTGGCGACAGCGAAAGGAACACGACACACACACAGCAAAACATGTCGAGCACCACTCGACTTTTATACGTGTGTTATCCGTTTGTGTAATTATGACTGACGAGTATCAGTCTCACGGTAGTTTCATGTTGAAAGGACCATTGTTGGTAACTTAAATATATTTACGGAGATTTATGCAAAGAACTCACTACAAACAGTATTTATAGATGTGTCGGACACGTGTTGCCTGACGCTGACTCCTGGCTGCCCAGCCAGTGGTTCCAAGCTCGTCACCAGTTTCGAAGCTTGCAGGTTGAAGACATACTGGAACCGGTTCAGCATGTGCTGGCTGAAGGACGGATTCAACAGCTTCCGATTGCGTTTCCATCTGGAAACTGTGGAAATATGGTCTGTAAAAGTAAGCTCGTAAGTAAGTTCGTAAGCTCCGACAACAAGACCCGAAAGTATTTTTATGTACTAATGCACTGTATAGTCTTCCTTCAGATTAAATTTAGGTACGTAATTTCTCACCTCTCTTTTATAACTTTAGTTTGATTATGTTTACTCTGGTCTCTGTTGTCCTGTCTGTAGCAACTGTTTATCCTGTGTGCAAACCCTTGTGTTTTATGTGCAATGAATAGGTATACATACATAAATACGGAGTGACCTTGAAGACGGGTCTTCCACTAAAGAAAGACCGAAATCGCGAGAGTTGCGAGCAATCAGTACCTACTAAAATGGAGGTTCCTTGAGAAGCTCTCCAGTTGTCGTTAGACGTCTGATGACGGCGGTGATGTCTAAGTCGTACCCGTGACCATCACAGATGGTCGTTGGAGCCGAAAGGTTCTCGAGTGGAGACCGCGCGGCAAGCGCAGCGTAGGACGTCCACCAACGAGGACGGATGACCTGGTTAAAGTCGCGGGGAGGTCTATGCAGTGCCGGATTTATATTTTTTATGAGTGTAGGCCACTTTTTTCCGCCGCCCCATGTACATACCATGATAAAACCAGTGAACTTGTATGACTTTTACTGTCTGAAATCGAGTGACCGTCGTTCGAAATCTGCCGCCCCTAGGACGCTGCCTTCCCTAGGCCGCGGCCTATACGGCCTGTTTATAAATCCAGGACTGAATCTATGGGGGAGGCCTATGTCAAACAGTGGATATTCTATGGCTGATGATGACGATAATCCGTGATCATTTTAAAGATTGAAAATTAAACTGTTCTTACCGCCAGAATTGATCAAGCTGCTGCCGAGAAAACTGTTTGCCATGTCGTAAATGTATCTGTTCTTTTCTAAACATTGATTCAGGACTGTCACTGCGTCTTCCGGGTCTGTTATCACTGGAAAGGAAGATCAAATCAGTATTTTCATTATTTAGTGTTTCTAATATAAGTCGTCTTAAAATTGTGCCGAAATAAATTCACAGGTCATTATATTTGTTTGAGCCCAGTGGTGTGGCCTTTGGCCTCTCAAAATTAAATTAAAAACTAAACAAAAACTTATCATAAAATAAAACAACCAAAAGGCTCCCGTGGCATAGTACAACAGCTGCTGACAGCATTCGAGCGTTTTCCAAAAAAAAGTCCGCTTGAACATTTTTTCCAGAATTTTGGGGTTTTCTTGCTCAGAATCGTTTACCCTATCGATTCTCATACAAGAAAAAGTGCGTCCCGGATTTAACGATAGGTAAGTACCAATGGGGGGCTTGGTCGCTACGTCCGCAGGTTCGAACCTTGTACTACCCTGCACGTGTCCCCTGGGTGGTGCTAAAGCGACAACGCCGAGTATCGGGCGGCGGTTAAATAACCCGACAACTCTAGGAGCTATCCCAAGAGCCGGCTACCTCAAGCCGTGTGGAAGTAAATGTCCACTTAACAAAGAGGATTCGCCAACACACATTGGCCAGTGTGGTGTCTTATGGCTATGTATCCCTCATGCACAGTACAAAAATAGTAAGGCCCTCAGTCCCCAGCGGTCCTGTTAGGCCTGGCCACGGCAGCGGTCAGGGAACCGACAGGACAGAGGGTGCGAAGAATCCCTGGGTAAGATCCGGCTGCCAAAACCAACGAATATATTTGGCTACATATAATGTAAGAACCCTGCTAGGTGATGACCGTCTACTGGAGCTAGAAAAAACCGTCAATAAAATCAAATGGCATGTCATCGGTCTTTGCGAAACGCGGCGTAGGGGCCAGGACCTCGTGAGACTCCGGTCGGGTCATCTTTTATACCACAATGGAAGTCTTGACGAGTCGGTTGGAGGAGTGGGAATGATGATCCATAGGACGTGGGCGTCCAGACTATTGATTACCAACGCTGTTTCCGTTAGGGTCATCTACGCAACTTTTAAAATCAATCAGCGATACAAAATCAAAATTGTTCAGGTATATGCGCCAACCAGTTCTAGTGAAGACACGGTAGTGGACTTATTTTATGAAGACGTGGACAAAGCATTACGTGATAACCCGTGCCACTACACTATAGTTATGGGAGACTTTAACGCGAAGATTGGTCAAAAGGAAGATATGGATGAATTCGTCGGGGTCAATGGTTTGGGCGCGCGTAACTCAAGAGGGGGGAAACTTGTAAACTTTCTTAAAGTTCAGAAACTGTACGCAATGAACACATTCTTTCAAAAGAAAGCACAAAGAAAATGGACCTGGCAAAGCCCAGATGGACACACTAGGAATCAAATTGACTATATTTTGAGCAATAAAAAGGATGTATTTCAGGATGTCAGTGTGCTCAATAGCGTCACGGTGGGGAGTGATCACAGACTTGTTCGAGCCATGATCAAGTTAGACGTCAAAGTTGAGAGGAAAAAACTTTGTGCTAGGAAAGCTAAACAGTGGGACTATACTGCTCTTCGGGTACAAGAACTGCACTATCAGACAAAGTTGCAGGAGAAATTCGATTCGAATTGTGGAGATCTAAGTGTAGACCAGCTGAGCGACCATATAAACAACAATATTTTAGAGGTTGCTAAGGAAGTCTGTAGTGGTAAGAAAACCAGTAGTAGTATTCTCTCTGTGCACACCAACGAGCTGATTGAGGAAAGGCGTCGAAGGTTGGGGAAGGGCCTTGGCGTGAAGCCGATCAACAAACTAATAAGGAAAGCTGTACGAAAGGATATGAGGGAAAATACGAAGAAGGTTATACAAGAAACCATTGAAAAGTACCGTGGGCCTAAAATCTTTAGGAAGAAACTAAGGAAAGGAAGACCTGAAATTTTCGAACTCACCAGGGAAGATGGTACTAAGACTACAGACAGAGATGAGATCCTAAAAGTCGTTGAGGTATATTATTCCAAACTGTATAGTAGCGCTACACCTGAATCTGTGGACCAACAAGATGAACCAAGAGCGAGACTTGTCCGTCATTTAACTGAAGACTTACCTGATATTAGTTTGTATGAGATTAAGAACGCTCTGAAGCGAATGAAAACTGATAAAGTACCGGGTAGCGATGATGTCACGACAGAATTAATTCTCCATGGTGGGACTGCGATTCTTAAACAGCTGCAGATCTTGTTCAATAGAGTAATCCACGAAGGTGTAACACCCAAAGAATGGAAGACGGCTATTGTTGCTTTGTTGCACAAAAAAGGAGATAAGAGCCTATTGACGAATTACAGACCAATTTCAATTTTAACCCATACGTACAAGCTATTTACTAAGGTGATCACTTTGAGATTGTCGCATAGGCTAGACTCCGCTCAGCCCGTGGAACAGGCAGGTTTTCGTTCCGGTTACTCTGCTGTGGATCATATTTTTACCGTAAGACAGCTTTTCGAAAAGTGCGCCGAATACAACAGGAACATAGTTGTGGCTTTTGTTGATTACGAGAAGGCCTTTGACTCAGTGGAACATTGGGCAGTAATTAATTCCCTTCGAAGAGCTCTCGTCGATGACCGTTACATACAGATCATTCAAGAGATATATCGAGGTGCAACCTTGCGGGTTAAGATGCATGAGCTGACGGAGGCGGTAAGTATTGAGCGCGGAGTAAGACAGGGAGACACCATTTCGCCGAAACTATTCACATCTGCCTTGGAAGATGTGTTTAAATTGCTGGATTGGTCAGACAAGGGTATTTCAATCGACGGAAGACAACTGACACACCTTAGATTTGCAGATGACGTGATTATTTTTGCAGAGGGACTAGAGGACCTGCAAATGATGCTAGAAGGTCTCGATGACGCGTCAAGGGCAGTTGGACTGAGGATGAACATGGCTAAGACTCAAATTATGTGCGCTCAGGATGTTCAGGGTATTTTTGTCCATGGCCATTGTGTTCAACGCGTCCGAGAGTATGTCTACCTTGGTCAAAAGCTATGTCTGGACAAATATTCGCAAGTCGTTGAAATAGACCGTCGAATTCAACTGGGGTGGGCCGCATTCGGGAAACTGAATGATGTCTTCTTGAGTGACATACCGACATGCTTGAAGCGGCGAGTGTTTGATCAGTGCGTTCTACCCGTTCTCACGTACGGTTGCGAGACTTGGACTCTGACAAGGTCTGTGATACACCATCTTCAAGTGGCGCAGAGGGCTATGGAGAGAAAGATGCTGGGTATCTCCTTGCTGGACCACATACCAAACACAGAGATCAGAAGAAGAACTGGTGTTGCCGACATTGCCCTCAGAGTGTCTTCACTAAAATGGAGATGGGCGGGCCACGTGTGCCGAAGGGAGGACGGACGGTGGACTCGAACCGTGCTGGACTGGAGACCGAGAACTGGCTTCAGGAATAGAGGCAGACCACTGGCTCGTTGGAGTGACGACATTGCCAGTATAGCAGGGAAATTATGGAGGAGAACAGCTCATAACAGAAGAGAATGGCGTGCATTGGAGGAGGCCTATGTCCTGCAGTGGACGTAAAAAGGGCTGAAGAAGAAGAAGAAGTACCAATATTAAAAAAGTGGCGAACTGGAATGGAAATTTTGGGACGCATTTTTTTTTTGTATATAGGTCGATAGGGTAAACGATTCTGAGTAAGAAACACCCAAAACAACTGGAAAAAATGTACATGTGGACTTTTTTGCAAAATGCTTATTCCCCCTTTGGGCAGCGATTCTCTTACATCACTACATAGTATAAAATAAAGTCGCTTTCTCTGTCCCTATGTCCCTATGTATGCTTATATCTTCAAAACTACACAGCGGATTTTGATGCGGTTTTTTTAAATAGATAGAGTGATTCAAGAGAAAGGTTTTTATGTATAATTCTACGCAGACGAAGTCGCGGGCAGAAGCTAGTATAAAATAAAGTCGCTTTCTCCCTATGTCCCTTTGTATGCTTATATCTTCAGAACTACATAACGGATTTTGATGCGGTTTTTTTAATAGATAGAGCAATTCAAGAGGAAGGTTTGTATGTATAATTCTACGCAGACGAAGTCGCGGGCAGAAGCTAGTAAATACATAATTCACATTTTTATCCCTTACAGGTATACAGAGACCTAAGGCCACGATTACCATGATTGTGGGCGCATAGGTGGAAAAAGGAATGAACACAGTGATAGGTTGCTAGCCGCATCGCCTATGACATGATACCTAAGATTTTCGCCCATTCCTTCTAGGAGCTTTTAAGGGCTCTTCGAAATATCTTTGAAGAGGCTAATAGCGCTAGGATCTTAGTAACGATACTACCGTTTTCCTTAACTATAAACTCTTCCGTCAATTCTTAGTAGCCATTATGATCTAACTAGTACCTATAATATACATTATATTATAATGTACACAAACATAATGCACGGCAGACACAATTATTATGCGAAATAAGCCAATTGAAGTGCGGATGTTATCAGAATAAATATATGGTAGAGTTTACTATTGCAAAGTTATTCTTACAATTAGAGGTAATTAAAAATACCGACATAATTGTCAACGTTGACGTCACTCTGTCAATCACGGTCGCAATTACATGGAAGTGACATTATGTGTTTGCATTTTTTAATTCCGGTATTTTTACAGTTGTGGGGAGAGGCCACAACAGAGAGATCTCTCAAGGCAGTTATGCCTGGGGAGCGAAGTCCGAAGAAAGAGAGTTGAAAGTCGTATTTGTGCATCCGTGTTGAGAAACTAGTTATGTAGTCGACAACTAGGTGACGCTACGGTCGCTACACAGTGATTTTCATTTTTACATGTTGAAAAGGCTCCATATTAATTATAGATTTAACAAATAAAAAAACTATGTAAATCTAAAGTCTACAATAATAATAACTACTAAAAATGTAAATTTAAAAGTTGTCCCAGATCATTGTCAAGTGGTAAATAGCTTGCAAAGAAGGCCGACTGCAATATGCCATGCTATAATGATGGTAATTCTAACGTACTATCAAATGAATCAAGACATTTTTATTTCTTGATTTTTATGTTTACTTTTACGGTTTTACCGTTAGAAATTTAATTTCTAAATGTCTTTGAAAATTAGAACACATAGAAAAATCCGAAAAGTAAAGCTATGGCCGTGTGCTATGGTTATGATTTTTCTATGTGTTCTAATTTTCACAGACATTTAGAAATTAAATTCTAACGTGTTTCATATTTCGTTCTTTTAAGCAAAATAAAAAGAGGAAATAAGGTAGGCAGGCAACAACAAACACCAAAAATTAACTCGAGATTTTACGTACATACATACTTACACAAATCACGTCTATATAGTTAGACAGAGCGACTGCGTCAATTTTTATAATCTGGTTGAACCCAGTGTCACTCTCACGACTACAACGAATCAAATGATACTACTCAAGCTCAAATGCGATAAGCCGTTTCGGCTCTAGGGCGTGCTAAAGAAATATACATACACACGAAAAACATAAGCTTCCTTCTGGCGCAGTCGGGTAAAAAGGAACTTACTGTAATGCAAAGATGGTCCCAGCCATACTGCTAGAACTCCACCAGAGGCAGTCGTTTCATTCATGATCTTCCTGAACGCCTCCCATAAGTCTGGAAAAATACCTCTGTACACTAAGAAAGAGCGGAAGAAAGGTTTCATACAATATATGTAAATAGTTTAGCAACTGTCAAATATTTACTACTAGCTGTTGCCCGGGGTTTCGTCCCGCTGTAATTTGTTTTTTTTTTCAAAAACAAACTTTGTCCAAACAGTAACAAACACAACTAAAAAAGAATTATCCAATTCGGCGCAGTCGTTTTGAAGTTATGCGCGTACATACATTTCGCTGATTCAGTTTTTTTATGGATAAACGGGTTAACGTAGTAGGTAACCTATCTAAGAGTTTTTGTTTTGAGGTAGGCACGGAATCCTGCTAGCTTGAACTTTGTCTTGGCACGTTACCGCGTATCTAGATTTTTTTATTTAATACATACATACACACATAAATCTCGTCTTTATCCCATTTTCTATACAAATATTACAAAGAGGAAAAATTTGATTGTTTGTTTGTTTGCATTGATTAGGCTCTGAAACTACTGGACAGATTTCAAAAATTCTTTTGCCGTTAGAAAGCTGCATTATCACTAAGTGACATAGGCTACTTTTTACCGCGGGAAAATATCTTTTCCTACGGGAAAATAAATTTACCGCGGGCGAAGCTGCGGACGGAAGGCTAGTATTTTTTAATAATTTCATTTAATTTTCATTTAATTTCTTAAAGGCGCAACAGACCGGGAACTTAAACTAAAAAGTGATCAGGCTAATTAGCCACTATACTATTTCATTTAAAATAATAACATTAAATTTAAAAATTAATAACCCCCACCCCCCCAACCCCCCCGCCCCACTAGTGATTCGAAAAATAATCCAATTTTGTACCAGAAACCGCATCCAAATCGCTCCATTCGTTTAAGTGCAACGATGCCACAGACAAAAACACACATACATCAAGCTTAAGCCCCTTTAAAATAAATTTTTATTTACCAATACACAAAAAACATACATTATCAAAGCATTAGGTACATACGTATACAAGTATTAGGTAAATAGGAGAGGAGACTCAGCAAGCATGCTGGTTTTCAGTCTCCAACCTGATTAAAAACTAACTTAAAATCTAACTAGGGAAAAGTAAGGAAGTTTCGCTGCCAAAGCGACAGATGACGAAATAACTTCTTTCTGGTTCTAATTTACATCATTAGTTAAGGTTTTTATTTATTGCTTTCTTTTGTGTCGGCGGTTAAAATACTCACGCTCACTGTCTCCATGGAATACCAATGCATTTCCTAAAACAGGAACACCCTCCTTCAGTGTAGGTGTCAAAGCAGCCAGCTCCAATAATCTCCTATTTTTAGCCCTCCAATGAAATCTTACACACACACACACGCAACACACAAATAAAAGGAATAAGAGCATTTTTATTGGACACACGCGCTGGCGTCGCGTTTTTTTATGAACTGAGGCTTAAGATAACAATCTAGGTGCGTATGACGACACGTAGGTATGTTAAGAATGGTAGCAGTAATGGTCATGTCTTTACAATCGCCAAGATGCCGGGTTAAGGTCGCCATCTTGCAAATTATTGCAAAATGAAAAACGAAAGTTGTTTTCTCAGTTATTTATAAATTTTTGTTAAAGTAGTTCACTACCTGATTGTGGGTGTACCTAAAGGTGGAAAGGGGAATCAAAATCATCATGCTAAACGTGGCATTTAGTCTTCTTACCTTAGGCTCGCTGCTCGCTATTGTCTAAGGGAAGACGGGTCCAGCGTACAGGCCCTCCCCTTCTTGGCGCGGTCCTGGCGGAAGTCGGGGCCACCGGGGAGGCGTTTGTGGTGAAACCCTAGTGGCATCCCACTGCGTCCGCATCACACCGGATTGAGGCAACGCCGGAGAGTTTTTAGCTTGGGTATATCCCTCCTGGGGGAGTTCCACATAACCCTAGGCATCCCCGTGCCTAGGGCATCCGTGAAGATTTCCTATAGGTATGTTAAAAAAGTAAAATAATAAAAAGTCTCACTACTAGCTATTCAACTGCCTGAGCTGACATTTTGCGGACTAAACTTGTGTAGGTCAATAACCTAGTAGAATTCTGGTGGCGCGGTCAAGACCATCTCCGCAGGAGGGAACTCTTCAAAGGCTGGTCCGATTGACTTGAAATTTGGTAAATATAATATTGAATGGGGGTGCGTAACGATGTATATAAATTTTTTTGGTATAATATTAGTAGCAATAACGCTCATTTGATATAATTATTAAATCATATAACAACACTTAATATATTTACATATGACATAATTATCATTTCTTATAATGATCATTTGATATAATATCATTTAATATAACATTCTTTAAGTACAATGCTTATTTCCTATAATGAACTTATGGTATAACGCTATTTTTATATAAAATACAACAATTGGCATAACCATTATTGATATAATGTATTAGAGACATAATCACAAAACGAACTGCTATCAAAAAGTAGGTTAGGTTAGGTTTAAACTGCGTCCCCCAACAAAAACGAACTGCTATAAAAAATATTTTTGTATATAAAATGAGCGTTATACCATATAATCGTTATAAGAAATAAGCGTTATACCGAACGATAAATATACGAAATAAATTTATATATTTTAAAATTATACCAAACGTTTATTATACACAATGAGTGATTATACCCTTTGAAATTATATCAAATGTTGATATATCGATAGAAAATATATTAAATATTTTTATATCAATCATTACACACCCATTGAATGGATGACAACGCGAGTAACATTAACAACAAAAAGTACAGTCAGCAAAAAAAGCATAATATTATGTAATTTTTGACAGAAACTTATTAATATAGCTATTGTACAGAACCTTTTGGCTGGAATTACGGCTTGCACTTGACCGGTTTTCGGATCGAAATAGATTCTTTTGTCCGCCATTGTAAACTAGTTCAGACAATGCCGTAGACTATCGCTTACAACTTGATTATCATGAAAATGAGGCATAATACGCAGAGGACGAGGTTGAATTTTGAATAAACAATATAGAAGACATAGTTCCTTGTGATACCGGCTAAGAGATTTGTCGATGCAATAAGTTGGAATTATGAGGGTTTTTGATGAGAAAGAGGTTTTATACCTACTTTACTGTGGTTAAGCCGAAGTTATAGTGTAGCAACCATAGATGGCGTCAGAGTGGGACTTTATTAAGATAATTGTTTAACTAGTTAATTATCACTACATAGTATAAAATAAAGTCACTCGCTTGTGCCCGAGTCATGGATGTTGTATGTATTTAAGTAGGTATGTATTTATCTACATTATATAAGTATCTTTATCCGTTGCCTAGTACCCATAGTACCTACAAGCTTTGCTTAGTTTGGGGCTGGGTCAACTGGTGTAATTTGTCCCAAGATATTTATTTATTTATTTCTCTGTCCCTATGTATGCTTCTATCTTCAAAACTACACAACGGATTTTGATGCGGTTTAGTAAGCAGTAATAGATAGTGATTCAAGAGGAAGGTTTTTATGTATAATTCTACGCAGACGAAGTCGCGGGCAGAAGCTAGTTTACAATAAAATAATTTATTCGGAGATAATGTCAATCACAAATAAATGTAACGTGTTGTCAACTCTCTTTTATTTAAATAAATTAAATGAAGCTAACTGGCCTATCAAAAGCCTGTAAAATGTCAATTCAAAACATCACAACCGACATTCATCTTTTACTTGAAAGCCCGAGTAATTGATCTAAATGCTAATTAGAATAATCTAGATAAATTCAAAACAACAAACGACGGATTATTTAGTTATTTCAAAGAACGAATAATTTAGTTATCTTCCCGGTTATTTGTAAAAGATAAATTTTACCCAACTCTGGATGGCGTGGATTTGAATACGGATTTGAATTCAATCATAATATCTTTTTTTAATTATTTTTTTTTACATAAAAAAGGCTTACGTTTGACTTTCAATCTCGCATGGAATGGCTGTTTTGATTTCTCTCTAACTTGACATAAGTAAATAATTTTGAAAGATGCTGTCGAGCCGCAATGTAACGCAAACTTATTTTGGTTGTCACGATATCGTTATCGTTAATGCAACGTCATCATCTTATGTGCACTGTTAATAATAAAAATGACGACGAAAACGAGGGTAGTTGTGCGCCGAGTAGCCGCGCGGGCGGGCGCGCCGTGTTCGTTTCGCTAACGCCGGGGCGAGCGCTCCAGGAGGAAGGACTACGAATTACACCGAAACCTAGTAACTATAAGACGTAACTTAATTAACTCTTTCGGGCGTAAACTTCACGCTGTTTTAATATTTCCAAATTTACGCTGTATAATCTATTCTCGCTACACCCTACTAATATTATAAACGCGAAAGTTTGTAAGTATGGATGCATGTTTGTTACTCTTTCACGCCAGAACGGCTGAACAGATCTGGATGAAATTTGGAACATAGATAGATTACGATAAACGAATTCGATGCAGACAAAGTTGAGTCCACATGTCAAGTTCCTAAACCTAGTTAAACCGCTGAACCAACGAGTTTCAGTCAATTCATAATAGTAATAGATTCTATTCTATAGTTTGCGTAAGTAAAACTTGCAAAAGTTCAAATCAACGTCCTGTTTTAATATTGTTTTGCCAAAAATGAAATCCTGACTGCACTTATGTTGCGTCTACTTCTAAAGAGCCACTAACATGCATTCTCGAATTTAAGACGATACCAAGTTTTACTAATCACAACAATAATAATACAGAAGCTTTTTTTTCAGGAACATAAATACAAACATAAACAACACATGAACACACCGACCCGTTACATAACTAATTTAAATTGACCTCGAGCTGCCTACATTTTGCTTAGTTGCAAGGGCTCTGCTAACACTGGATATTAAGTAAGTAATTGCTTTATTGTACAAATAGGGTGGTAGGGCCTTGTGCAAGGTCCATCCGGATCGCTACCACCATCTTACTCGCTAATCCTGCCGCTAAGTAGCAGTGCTTGCACTGCTGTGTTCCGGTATGGAGAGTAAGACAGCCGGGGAAATTACGGGCACAAGAGGCATTTCATCTTAGTCCTCTAGGTTGGCAACGCATCTGCAATCCCTCCAGGGTTGCGGGTGTCTATGGGCAGTGGTGATCACCTATCATCAGGTGACCCACTTGCTCGTTTGCCTTCCTATTCATATATATAAAAAAACAAAAATAAAAAACGATACAATTCACAAAAAAATAAAAATAACATTAATATATACACAAAGGCGAACTTATCCCTATAAGGGATCTCTACCAGTTAACCTTTGAGTAGATGAGAGGAGCATTAAACGAGGGACTGACTAAGTGTATGTTTACAATTCCAGATAGTGAATATTACATTCACTTGCTGAATTTGTACTGAACCAGTGAGACCTACTTCACCGGTTTTTTAACAAAAGTCCTCGCCCCGAGGCCGCGCAAGCGGAGACTGCCAAAGACATTGCAAAACTTTTTTTTTTATATAAGAGGGGGCAAACGAGCAGACGGGTCACCTGATGGAAAGCAATCACCATCGCCCAGGGACACCTGCAAGACCTGGGGAATCACAAGTGCGTTGCCGGCCCTTTCAAGAACAGGAAGGCTCGTTTGTGAATTGTTCTGTTTCTTTATATTTGTACAATAAAGCATTTACTTACTTACTTACTTACATTGAGGCAGCGTCCTGCCCAACGGCCTCAGAGCAATGCAACTATAATAGTTATTTTATTGGTTGTCTGGTAGAGATCGCTATTAAGCGATGAGACCGCCTATTGTCTACTTTGTTCTTTGTTTCTGTATTGTTTTGTACTGATTTGTGGTATTCAATAAAGAGTATTTGTATTGTATTGTAGCCTCAATTCAAAACAGTTATGTCATGCCGTAAAAAACGCCGGCACCGTGTGCAGTTTGAAAGAAAAAGTTCTTTTGCAATCCTGAGCCGTAGTAGGGGTCTCGGAGGTCTGGCATCCAAATACGTATCGAAAATAAAAGACTCAACACTGCCTTGTTCGCTCGGAACTCCACGGCAGAAGTTTTTTACTTTCTTCGAGGTCTGTTTAGACAGATCGCAACTTAATACAGACTTGATACTAAGTCACTTCACTGTCTTCCATGCTGGCCTGGGAGTAAAGAACAATACAATACAAATACTCTTTATTGAACACCACAAATCAGTACAAAACAATACAGAATCAAAGAACAAAGTAGACAATCACGACATTATCCTGGATATTATCGGGACACATAGCTGAGTGGCGGCCATTTTGGCTGGTTAGAATAATTATCCATAAGTAATATTCTGTGTGTATCTGTATCAGTCAATAAAGTTTTCTTATTCTTATTCTTACAATAGGCGGTCTTATGGTTCAATAGCGATCTCTACCAGACAACCAATAAGATAGAGAAATAAGTTGGAGACAGTTCAAGTAGGTGGCGGAAACAAATAGACAGGATGAACGCAGGGATAATAAAAACAACAATACCAACATAAATATAATACATAGTTAAATAAATAAAATAAAATAATATATATGCCCTTAATCATGCTAAACGTGGCCTTTAGGTTTTCTTACCTTACTTTATGTATTGTGTCCCACTGTTGAGCAAAGGCCTCCCCCCAGCGCCTCCACTGCTCTCGGTCTGCGGTACGTGTCCAGTCCCTTAAGGTGTCCAACTCGTCCCGCCCTCGCCGTCTAGGTCTGCCGGGCCGCTTTCAGTACTAAACGAAGGTTTCAAAATAAATCACTGAGAGCAATGCTAGACATACCATTCTATATAAGTAACAAATTACACATCGACTTGAAAATCAGTACAGTGTAGCAAGAAATTGTCAAACACAGCCAATCATATCAGGCCAGGTTGCTGAACCATGTAAATCAATTGGCAATGAAACTACAGGGCTCAGGAAGTGTACAACTCCAGAATTAAAAGACACAGTGTCCCGGTGTCAGGTGTCAGGTTCAGGTGTCAGGTGTTCAGGTGTCAGGTGTCAGGTTCAGTGACAGCTCTTGATGGGATGCTCGATGGAGTGTTCCTCGGTCGATGACGAGCACAAGTAATTGCCACATTGCAGAAAAATGAGAAAAGAAAAAAAAATATCTTGGGACAAATTACACCAATTGACCCAGCCCCAAACCAAGCAAAGCTTGTACTAATGGGTACCAGGCAACGGATAAACATACTTATATATTGTAGATAAATACACACTTAAATACATACAACAACCATGACTCGGGCACAAACATTCGTATTCATCATACAACTGTCTGCCCCTACCGGGATTCGAACCCAGGACCTCTAGCTTCATAGTCAGGGTCACTAACCACTAGGCTATCGGGTCGGTCAAAAGTACTAAACACGTACTAAACGCTCATTCGCTTTTAAACAAACCGTTTCGAGTTTTCTTTGTCTCTAATAAGAAGTAGTTTGTTCAAAGTTCGTTCGAGTGTTTAGAAGAGTACGTCGTAGTCTTGAGCTATCTTTATTTAAGGGTGCATTGTTATCTGTTACAACCGAAACGGACTGGCGCTCCTAGAGATTTGCGATGGTATAAATAGTTATTTGTGTCACAAGGGAGCAAATTGATGTATATATATACATACATACCGTCACGCCTCTTTCCCACAGGGGTAGGCATATACGGGCTACATTGAATCCAGAGCGTAATGAGGGATTGAAGTGTTAACGCCCAAGATGAAAATAATTTTGCTCCCAAGTGGCTTTTACATATTTTCACACCGAACATTAAAAAACTTAAAAAAAGAATTCTTAATATAATTAACAAGCTACCAGCATAGAAAATGGCGTGGTTTTACAATTATTAACCAAAACAATAGGCGGCCTTATCTCTACCAGGCAACCATAATGTACTGGAGAAAAGAACAGTTCTGAGCAAGTGGTGCAATTTAGAATATATATTAATATACTAAGTAGCGAAAATACGTAATACATTATACATGAAACACACATTTACACATTTGTCTTAGGACAGAATTGTGTTTTTTTCCCTTGTGTGAGGAAAGAAAAATTCTTTTTGTGACTAAGAGGTGGACGGACACACCAAAGTCTAATTTTATCCCATTTTCCAAAAACAGAAAGCCATAATTGTGTTAAAAATCAATATTCAAGCGTCGTGAAGAGTATCAGAACAGTCAAGAAGTTACATTTGCAATTCATGAAGGCTGAAACTTCCTTAATTGATTGTTTTGGGGGTCGAGTAAGCCTCTTTTTTTCAGAGCATTGGTTGCGCAACGCGTTCTGGTCAGAAACGAGTACATTTTCAAGACAGGGTTCTATTTTCACTTCACTTTTTGTGACTTTAACCTATTTATAGTGGTCGGATATATTTACTTCTTTCAATATTACTACAAAATATTAAATATTTATCACGCAGCTTACTGTACCAAACACAAGCATTTTAATCCATATCGTCTTTTAATTCTATGTTCAGTTATTTAATGCTTATCTTTAAACTAGCGTTGATGAGGTAGTGGTTATGAGGAAGAGGAAGCGGAAGAGGAAGAGAGTGATAGAATTGTGTGGGAATGACATATTACTAGTTAAAAATACAAACTCTTATAGATCAAACAACACAGTACTTATTTATCTATTAAAATAATTATTGAATGCACATTAAATGTTTATTTTAATAATTAAATTTTATCACTGTGAGGCTTATTTTAATAAAAAAAAGTACGAGCGAGCGACTGAATACGCGATATGCGCGCTGAATTGAAAATTCCTCTAAATTTAAGAGGAAGCGGAAGAGGAAGAGGATTTTTTATTTTCGTTTATATGGAAGGGGAAGTCGAAGAGAAACTCAAAAAATTGCGGAACTTCTTATGAGGAAGCGGAAACGGAATTCTCATCAAACCTACTTTAAACTAGTATTACAATCAGGTAAGTTTGTGAGCTTACGACATTGTGAAGTTATAGGGGATCTCTGGATCTACTGAACCGATTTCGAAAATTATTTTACTAGTAGAAAGCCACATTATTAAATGTCATTGGCTATATTTAATTCCGCGCGGACAAAGTCGTGGGCAAGAGCTTGTTTAGTATTTTCATCACCAGCTAATTTATCATAAAAAACAACTTTTTTAAGGTAGGTACTGCACTAAAATTAATAAAGCGTATAACAATACACGGGCTTTTAAATTATTTTGTCACACCTCTCATTCAGAAAAGTAAGCTTTGCTCCCTGTCGAGAGGGATCAAAGTGCAACTTTTCTGTTCAAGGGCTCTCTAAGTGGTTTTTTGCAAATGCAATTTTTTGAAGTTGATAATTGTAAAACCGCGCCATTTTCTATGCTGGTAACTCTTTAATTACACTTAGAATTCTTTTCCAAGTTTTTTAATATTCGGTGGTGTATAAGCCACTCGAGAGCAAAATTATTTTCATCTTGGGCGTGAACACTCCAATCCCTCATTACGCTCTGGATTCTACTATGGGATCCTTCGCTACATTCTGGATTCAATGTAGCGCCCTCGCCGTAAATTCATCATTTTGCTCCCTTGTGACACAAATAACTATTTGCGTTCTTTATTAGCGAAAAAGGGTCTCCAAAAAAACTTTTTCAATCAGCAACGAGCCGTCTTAGGATGTATTGAAGCAATCAGTACTAACTTAATTGAGGGGGAATGTGCTTCGGACACCCTGAAGCTTTGGAGTCTTAAGAGCTTCGGATAAAACGTAATCATGATTGAAAAGCACTACTATAAATCAGAAAGTTATAAGTGCCATGGTGAAATTAGGGGAGAAGGATTTAGGCAAAATTAGGTTTTTTTTTTATTAAACTTGTTAACGTTGAACTTGAATCGTTAGCAAAGTTTGGAACGACTTTGCAATTTTTCATTTTTTGCAATAACAAATGCTAATATCAGGGATGCGGATCAAAATGCATGAAGTTTGAAATGTCAAAAAAGATACAGACGTACTGGTTTTTGTCATTTTTCGTTAATGACGATTTGTTTCAAGGGCATTTTTAATTGCGGACGATTTACTACCAGGGGGGCGATTATTGAAAGCGTGCAAAATTGAGCTGAATTTGAAATACGAATAGCATAGAAGATACTTTCGGCTCTCATTTATCTTGTGAACTAGTCAAAAATTTGATTAGAGCTGTTTGTAGTTTTGAAGATATAAACAGGTTTATACCACTTTCGAGTGGTATGCTTCCAAAAATGGGGCCCCTGGGGTGGGTTGGGTTGTTTCATACGTGCTACAATTACAACTCGTGGTCGGGAGCATATTTTGTATTGAAAATTAATAGTACCTACAATAGGTAAAATAAGGTATTATGATATATTTCACCAACGTCGTACGGTCGCACTCAATATTTGTTACGTTTGACTTTCTTTTACAATAACTCAGTACAATAACTCTTTATTGAACACCCACTATCGTAACAGAGCGATCTCTAGCGGTAACCATAAGCAATCCTAATTCTCGTTGTATACGCTTACATATTTTTTCAAAAAAGATTACGTAACTTTTTACAATTCAAAAGGAACTATTTGTACAGATAATTATATAAAACATAGATTACATGGCTGTATACGTATTTCCATTGCTATATCATTTGGATTAGCTATGAAGGATTGAGTTTTTTTTTTTATTACTTTCAGCCCAAGGGTCGCGCGCGATGAGTCACTTTCAACCCGCTATCCAGATAATGAATAATAATGATAATGAAGCTGTAGGCTTATCACCTAACTCGCTCGCAATCGCCATCGTGTTCATTTTGACAGTTCATGTATGGGCTGACATTTGGCATCGGAATCAGCTAGCTGTCACATTCATACCAGAACTGTCAAAATGAACACGATGGTGATTGCGAGCGAGTAGGGTAATAAGCCTACTGCTTTCAGAGTAAAATGTGTTTTAATCACCTAAACATGATGTCTGTTTCGCTTCTATTATGGCTTTTAAAGCATGGCGAATAGAGTGTGAGCTACCAGAAGGGTTTAACGAAGCCCTTTGCTAATACCCAGCTAAAACTATTTAAGGGCGAACCCATAAACATTGTTTCGCTCTCGGTTTAATAGGACATTGGGCACTTAATTTGATGGCACTACATATATGTCCATAGACCCGATAGTTAACAGCTCATAAACTAGATGGCGTTTGAACGGTAGCGGATATTAAACTGTAGTTGGGCTTCTGTCAAGTTAATTGTGTCAGGAAAATCCATAGATAATAATATATAGTCTGTTGGGGGTTGATGTAGTTGTTAAAAACATTTTTTTCGAAAATTTATGAAATTTGGAACACAGATAGATTATAGTCTAGAATAACACATAGGCTACTTTTTATCCCGAAAAATTGCGTGAGTCCTGCGGGATAGCGATAAACAGATTCTATGCAGACGAAGTTGCGGGCAACAGAAAGAAAGAAGACATCTATTTTATTTATTATTTACAGCTGGTAAATACATAAATCACATCTTTATTCCTTACAGGATAGATAGAGCCTGAGGTAACAAGACCTAAAAGCCACTTTTAGTACCTAAGATTGTAGGCGTATAGCATAGGTGGAAAGTGAAATCAAAATAGTGATGGGTTGCCAGCCATATCCAGCCGGGTTTTACCATCTGCACGGGGAGAGAAGGTTCTGGTTTGTTGCTGTCTGGCCAAGGTTTGTATAAAATAAATTTATGAAAAACAAAAAAAATGCAGCGGCGGCAAAGCCCCGGGCAACAGCTAGTTATCTATAAAAACGACAAAAAATAATGTCATTTAGAAATATAGAGAAACGTGGAAACAGTGTAAACATAAGCAACCTTTGACTGAACGCAAAGCCTTCAGACCTTTACCTTTTTCTGAATGGCTTATTTAAAAAACATACATTTTCACGTAAGCATGCCTTCGTTAGCGAATGCGCTATTTTGCGCTCGAGAGCGCCACGGTGGTGTAATTTGCGTGGTTTTGTCGTCAATGTGCGTCTACATTCAAAAGACGACTAGTTGGCGACGCTGCCAAGCTTATTGTGTCCTAATTCATGAGCTTAGCGATACAAATATAACTTTTGTTTATTACTAAACCGAAATCCAGTTTTGTTTGGTTTGGTTGGTTTGGTCACGTAGAGCGGATGCATGAAAGTAGACTAACTAAACAGGGGAGTGTGAATGGTTACGTTGGGAAGGGAAGGCCTAGACGGACGTTCCGAGTCCGAGACCAAATAGGAGACGTTTTGGAAAATCAGTCAGGTGTACCCGAATCCGACGAGCATGTATGAAGAGAATGATGAGTGTGGATGAAGCGAAAGTTAATATGTCAGGATCGTAGCAAGTGGAACAAAGTAGTATCTGCCTACCCCTGTGGGAAAGAGGCGTGACGATATGTATATTGTGGGTATGGGTAGCTAATATGACTCCTATGATTTTTGCTCATTCCCTCGATGGGCTTTTACCATCTGCGCGGGTATAGAAGCAACTGGTACATGCTACATTTGTTCTTTGCTCCCAGACCACCATGGAAGACTGCCAACATACCATTCAACATTCCAGCATGGAATGGATGTGATTTGTGTGTGTATGTATTTAATTTTAAAACCCGCTGTCTCTCATGCCTTGCTACAAGCACCACTCCTCCCAGCTGTACTGAGAACACAATACCTTCTTTGCAGCGAGGGTTCGTAGTGGTCCGCGGTTCGTTTTCCACCGCCTTGATGTATGAGTTACTTTGTGCTGACTTTGAGATGTGATGAGATGACTTTGCGGAGTGATGAGAGGTTTTATCACTAGTGATACAGTACCAGTATGCTTAGTGTAAGTTTTCGGTTTGATTTTTGTGTGTTCTAATTTTTAATGTAGTTTCGATTTTTTTTATATCTTCGTTTAGTTTATTTTAAATACCGTAAACTTTCGTTTCGGGTGACTTTCGTTTATGGGATTACTTTAAAAAGTCCGAAACGTGTCGAGCAACACTCGACTTTTATGTGTGATATCCGTTTGTGTAATTATGATTGAGTCTCACGGTAGTACATACATTCACATACATACACAAATCACGTCTTTATCCCTTAGGGAATAGACAGAGCCTACATGTAAAAGAGCCCTTGGCGGCCAATTTGCAAAAATAAAATTTTCATTTTCATTTTCCTAGGTCCTCAGTAGTAAGTCAACCTAATCCTACCCCCTGTTGTAATATTCCGGAAAAAATCTGAGACCCTATAGACCCCACCCGACGTTTCGTTATAGCACCTAAAAACTACGCCAAAGCCACACAAGTCACGTCTTTATCCCTTACGGGGTAGACAGAGCCTAAGGTAAGAAGACGCCACGTTTAGCAAGACGCCAAGGACCCTATGGAATACGTAGGTACTGTGAGGGTTGTAGCCAGGTCTACACTATTGACTGAACAGGAAACTCCTGGGTTCGAGCGTAAGTTCGGGGATCTAACGCAACGCGTAAGTTTATAAATGAAAACTGTTAAGGACTTTTAACCGTGTATTCTATTTTAGGAGCTTAAGTCTTTAAATAACAAATCATCATGCCTTCGGAGGCAGCTGTCCAGGTCATCCCTGAGAAAATACTTTGTTTCTTCTATTCTATTAAAATTCTAAAATCAAATTTACAAATAATTGCATTACCTGCCAGCATGTAGAGTTGTTTATACAAACCTTTGTACAAACAAACTCTAGTTGTTACAGTACTCATCATCTCCATCAGTATTGGTCTCACTGCTGGATACAGGCCTCCTCTCAGAGCGAGAGATTCTGCTCCCTAGTGGCACGTGACGTTGACATTGCATTAGTACAAAAATACATTTTTAATGAGCACAAATATTGTCAGAACGGCGCTATTCTCGAAGGAGCTTCCTTCATAATTTGCGTGGCTTCAACCGCTGCCGTTGTAAAAGAGATGTATTCAGAATGTTAACAATAGAAAGTATTAACTCAGAGAGACATTGAATAAAATAATATTATTATTTTACTCGGTTCTGACAGAATATCAGTGCTGCGGTTTCCGCAGTTTTTTGCTGGGTCAGCTCCTTTTTTGGCACACATGGCATCCGCAATTAGTTTAAACTTTTACGGAGTGACGTGATCAGTGTTGTGTGCTGCCCGACATTTGACAATAATAAAAATGACGATGAAAACGAGGGTAGTTGTGCGCCGCTGTCAGTTGCGTCGAGCAGCCGCGCAAGCAGAGCGCTGGCGCGCAGTGTTCGTGTAGCTGCCGCCGGGGCGAGCGCTCTTGGAAAAAGGACTACGAAATAGTCCGAAACATGTCGAGCATCACTCGACTTTTTATACGTGAGTTATCCGTTTATGTGTAATGATGATTAAGTCTCACGGTAGTTTCATGTTGAAAATATTTTACTCGGTTCTGTCAGAATATCAGTGCTGCGGTTTCCGTAGCTTTTTTCTGAGCACCTTTTTTGGCACACATGGCATCCGCAATTAGTTTCAACATAGTTGTTTATTTTTCTTGAATGCCTCCTGCTGGGTCTGCCTGGATGCTGTAGTGCATCAGGGATGTTCGCCGAAGCACACATTGATCGCTTTTATGCAACAATGCGCAAAAGGTGCGCCTCTGGTGCGAAGGGCGAGGGCAGCACCAACAGTATCCTAAAAATGATCTCGGATACGCTAGACTGTCCCATGACCCACTGCCGTGCAATTTGGAACGGTCACGTGCAGTAGTGATTTGTGTACGTCTTTTATACTTACTAACGACATGTAAAATGACATGTAATAACTAGTAATAAAGTATTACGAATAAACGAGTATGAGTATGAGTATGAGTAACATTAGCAATAAGCAATTATGTAACTAACAAATTATGGATCCGAGTTACTCGAATAAAGAAATTTATTACTATTATTATTAGTTCTTGATTTGTTGGAATAGTATGATGTTTTGTATGTGTTCATTTTCCATCTAAGTATGTGTTTTCAATACATGTTATGTTATGTACCTGTGTTGTGAGAAAATAAAGTTTTTATCTATATATTCACTCAAAATCATCACGGTTAAAATCTATACAAACTTTAAGTCAAAGTGGACAAAGAATAAGCATAGCAATTCAGAGAGGAAATGCTGTCAACGACCAATTTTTTTTCGCTTACAATTGTTTTATGTGGTAACACCCTTTAAATGGTCTACCCTCTCTGCTGCATCATGTGCGCTTTCAAGAGGATACCTCCTTTACATTTCAGACGTTACCTGCACCAGGACGCTGGATCCCAATTCCCGGGAATGTGACCAGGGACATTGAATGTTGCCAGCACAATAAACAAAGAGGAATTAGACAATACACTGCTAATCTCTTGCACTTAGAACAGAAACCCTTCCATGCTGGTCTGGGAGTAGAGAAAAAACATAGAATGTACCAGTTGCTTCTCTACCCGCGCTGATGGTAAAAGACCATCGAAGGAATGGGCGGAAATGTTAGGAATCATGTTATAGGCGACAACCCATCACTATTTTGATTCCCCTTTCCACCTATTCGCCCGCAATCATGCCTTTAAGTCTTGTTACCTTAGACTCAGTCTACCTCGTGAGGGACAAAGACGAGATTCAAGTATATAGTATGCTTTATTTATTACGCGGCCCCTTTCTAAAAAGAATAACCTTACCTCTAAACATTTCAATAATACAAGCTTTTTACCTGACTGTACTTTTCGTTTACTGTATTGTCATCTGTCCTGCAGTATGTGTACCAAATTTCAAGTAAATCGGACCAACCGCTAAAGAGTTCCCTTCTGCGAAGACGGTCCTGGCTGGGTCAGCACAATTCCACTTTGAGATTATCGTATTGTCACCGGACTTACATAAGTATGCCAAATTTCACGTTACTCCGGCCACTGGAAGTGGGTGGAGAATCCCTTGTTCTTCGTACATAACCAAGTTACATTACTAGGACATTCTAAGGTAAAATAAAGACTGTTTTTAAAGTAAAACAAACATGTTCGCGACTTAAGGATGGCCCATGGGCCACCGCGCTGCACCTAAACCTATATTAATTCGAATTAAACTAAATTAATCCAAATTAATCATCCAACGTTGGTTTTATCAGTGCTGGTAATGTAACTTGGTTATGTACGAAGAACAAATATATAAATAAAATAAATAAAGACCTTGGGACAAATTACACCAATTGACCCAGCCCCAAACTAAGCAAAGCTTGTACTATGGGTGCCAGGCAACGGATAAACATACTTATATAATGTAGATAAATTTAAATTTAAATACATACAACATCCATGATTCGGGCACAAACATTCGTATTCATCATACAACTGTCTGCCCCTACCGGGATTCGAACCCAGGACCTCTAGCTTCATAGTCAGGGTCACTAACCACTAGGCTATCCGGTCGTCAACAAGCTGAAAATTCACGTTAGTGTTGGTAAAACTAAGTAGAAGCTTGTAAAAAATCCGCCTTCTCCATCCTCTGCAAAGAACTTCAATAACGTCCAACTGTATAATAAAAAAATAACTACCTAATTACGCGAGTCATCTTGTGAAGCTATTTTTGAGTTCATCGCTCAGAACCACTAAAAATTCCATCTCCGATCATCGAACTTCCAATACTTATTTCTCGACCTCAAACATGAATATAACTCGGAGACCTTGTCAGGATTAGTGTCGTACACCCTTTTCATATGCCATACACTGTCATACATAGCGACGACGAAAATGATATCCACCTATTGGAAATAAGTACAAAGAAGTCCTGGGTCAGCCCCAGGGGACTCGCCCTTATTTTTGAATCCACAGCAACCTTTACTTTATTTGGCGACGTTTAAAATCTAAAATGGCGTAAAGGAATCTACTCGTTACTTGATTCGGGTCGCAGCATTGTATCGGTGTAATTTAAATTTTTTGCCGTCGCTATTCAGTGTGGACGAATAATCTGACATCCAGATAAAATATATTTAAGGGCTTCATTAATAAACAGAAAGTAAAGTAGATTAACTAAACAGATCTATATGGGGAGTGTGAATGGTAAGTTAGGAGGGGAAGGCCTAGACGGACGTTTCGAGACCAAATAGGAGACGTTTTGGAAAAAGGTCAGGTCAGGAGTACCCGAAACCGACGAGCATGTATGAAGAGATTGATGAATGTAGATGAAGCGAAAGAAGTATGTCAGGATCGTAGCAAGTGGAACAAAGTAGTCTCTGCCTATCCCTGTGGGAAAGAGGCGTGACGGTATGTAGGTATGTATGTGTATGTATTAATAAAATATTCTTCCATGCATGGGAATGGGCAAAAATCCTAGAATCATGTTAAAGAATGTGTGGGGGAGTGGCTATCTAACCGTGTTGTGAACTTGTGGAATGCACTCCTCGAACTTGTGATAAGTGCACCTACAGTGAACAGTTTTAAAAATAGACTAGACATTCATTTCGAAAGTCAGAGAACACAAGTGCAGTGATAGATATATGTACACGTATCAGCTCAAAGAGCTTCATAGTATTTTAAATAATAATAATAATAATCCTGAACAGCGGTACTCTTGGACACGGCTCGGATAGTCAGGAGGTTCCTCTCTCGCCCTTCCTCTCCGGAGGCCCCGCCTCGCTGCCGGCGGCACCCTTTTTTTTTTTTTTTTTTTTTTTTTTTTTTTTTAACGGAGTGAAAACTCTTTACGAGTACCACCGGGTCCGGGGAGGCCCGGATGGTTATGTGGGACTCTCTCCCCCGGCCTCTTTCCGCACGGAAAGGGGCGGGGGGAGCATACCCACTAAAAACACTCCGGCAAAGCCCGCTTGCCAGGTTTGGGAAGGCGCCGTGTGATCCCGGAGATTCCAGCCGACGGCGCCCCCCGGCTGCCCCGGCTTTCACCAGGGCCACCCGCATCTAGGAAGAGGGAGTCTAGCACCCCCCTTCCCAGACGTAGAGGACCATGCAAATGCATGCGAGCAGGAGATCCCCGTCTCCCGCCCGCCGGTCCCGCTAGGGGTTCAGGCGGGCAGCGAACAGCCGCCGCCTTCGCCCCATTCGTCTGCGCCGGAGCAGGGGCGCGTGGGCATCGTCCTCGCGCTCCCGCTCACTGGCCTCCTTCTGCAAGATTACGTCCTCGCAAAAGGAAGCCACCGTCTGCCAGGATCTGTCACTGCTCAGCATGGCTGTGATTACGCTGTGCAGCGAGAGATCCACCACCACTCCAATGGCGGCAACCATGTTGCGGCGATCCCCCTCCCAGTGACTGCACACCTGGAGGGTGTGCTGTGCCGTGTCATCAGGATCGCCGCACTCATGGCACAGCTCGCTCTGCTCCCTCCCTATCCTGTGCAGGTAGTGACCGAAGCATCCGTGTCCGGTCATTACCTGCACAAGCCTGTAAGTTAGAGCGCCATGCTCTCTGTCCAGCCAGCTCTGAAAATGCGGGAGGATTGCCCCTATGGTTCTGGTCCCATAGAGGGAACCCTCCAGCAGCTCTTTCCAGCGGTCACGCATGCGTGTCTGTGCGAGTCGCCGGAACCGCTCCACCTCTTGCGGAGCAAGGCGGTCGCCTCGGGCTCTGGCTTCCACTTTTGCTCGATGCGTCTCCGCAAGCACCCCGGCCTCCAGCTCCCATGGCGGAGTGCCGGCGAGGAGGCAAGCTGTAGCCCACGCTACTGTGCAGTACGCGCGGATAATTCTTATAGCGACGACCCGTTGGGGCCGTCGCAGCAAGGCCTTCGTCCTCCCATTTAGTCTATCGTACCAAATGGGAGCGAACCGCCGGCGGCACCCTAGGTTTTATAACGTTTTTATATTTTGTATTAATATTGTTTTATTACTTTTCTTGTATTATATATTTCGAATATTGTGAGAACCTAACTTAAGATAAAAATAAATATACAGATAATAATAATAGAAAGGTCTCTCTCCGGGCAGATGTTATGGGTAGGGTTCGAAGTCCGAAGGAAGAGAGTTGAAAGTTGTACTTATGCAGCCGCATTGAGAAACTTCGTAAGCGGCATGTAGAACGATGTGACAGCTGTCATTAGAACTGGCGCTAGCTACTCGTGCGTCATAGTAATGTAGAGGCCAACTAGGTGGCGCTAGGGTCTCTACAAATTTACCAGTTGCTTCTCCTCCCGCGCAGATGGTAAGAGCCCATCGAGGGGATCGGCGAAAATCGTAGGAATCTTGATTCCCCTTTCCACCTGTACGCACACAATCATGCTAAACGTGGCCTTTAGGTCTTGTTACCAGGCTCTGTCTATGTCTGGGATAAAGACGTGATTTATGTGTGTATAACTGCTGATTTATTTTAGAATAAATCTCCAAAAGCTCGCAGTACCTACCTAACATAGAACTTTGTATGAAAACGACCAGTTATTTTTGCTAGTCAGTAGTTAAGCTAAGTCTGATCCGTAGTTCTTTAAAAATAAAGCTTCCACAAAAAATTCGGCTGTGAAAATGTCGCACTCAATAAAATTCATCGGCAAAGCTAATATTGCCGGCGACAAAATGTCACCCGACCTAGCGAGGGTACCGCAAGTAGGGTATAAAATATGAATTCCCTTTCTGTAAGTAGCTGTCAGCTGGGACGTTTCGCTTGAGGAAGACTGCAAAGGCAACGGCGGGCCGTTACACCGTAGCGAAGCCAACCGTATAAATCCTACTTCCTACTAATATAAACGCGAAAGTTTATAAGTATGGATGGATGGATGTTTGTTACTCTTTTACGCCAAAACGGCTGGACAAATCTAGATCAAATTTGGAATGTAGATAGATTATAGTCTAGAACAGTGGTTCCTAACCTGGGGGTAATTACCCCCGCAGGGGTAAAACGGAGATTCTAGGGGGGTAACACGGAATGGTACGAAATAGTATTAAAATAGCAATAAACAAAATAATAGTACGGTAAACGGTAGCACGGCGCTCTCATGCGCGCGGCTTTTCTTACTTTACTTACTAGTTACCTAAACGTGCAATTTCTTACATAATAAACATATTTTCGTTCGAATTTGTGCGGTTTTAATTATTTTAAATTAGCTAGGGGTAAACTCAATTCCCATACCTACTTGTTCACAGGGGTAGTGACATCGAAAAGGTTAGGAACCACTGGTCTAGAATATAGCCTGTCCATAATTCCTAACATTTTTCACCCATTAGCCACTGCGCCAAATATAAACTCCATACTTATCAAAAAATGTTTTAATAAATTCGATTATTTTTATAGTTATTTGAAAATAGTCGACGACACTGAAAATTAGATCACAGAGAAATCCGAAAATTGAAGCCATGGCCGGGAATTGAAACCGGATCCTCGTCATTCCGTGACGCGTGCTATACCCCTACACCACCCATAGCAGGTGGATAAGTCTTCTGTCACGTGACCTTGTTACTATGCGATTTTTTGTCGCCAAGGATCATCTGTTTGAATGATGTGTCTGTACGACACAATTACAAACTCTCTTGTAATTTGTTTGTTACATACAACTTTTGTATGGCAGCTATTAAAATATGTCCCGATTTTCAGTTGCCATACACTTCGGTGTAACGGTGACCGTTTAGTACAAAACTTTTCAATGCTAGCAAGAATTGTAAGTGGAAAAAGAATGTTCCGTTGTCTAGCTTTTGTTACCGAGTTGATGTTCCAAACAGCCGCCTGTACCTAATGGGTACCGCCGGCTAGAGTCTAACCTTACCTTGGAAAACCAGTTTGGATCGTTAGAGACAATGTGATCAACAAATACTTACAATTTGAGGATTTAAAAGACACAAAAGGGCTTAGGAAAAAATATGCCTTTTGAAAAGACACACCTCGTTTGTAATTATGTCAATTTAGGTTCTTCTTCTTCTTCTTATTTGTGGCGTATCAAGTCGGTATAGCGACGACAACTTCGTAAATGTCAAAGTAATAAAATAATTCAAAAATCTTGTGACAATATGTCGGCAATGTTGTGCGGTAATACGGTCAAAAGACCCCTTTCCCGCTGTTAGGCTCTCAGCCAACGGTCAACGATATACCTCAGAAACTGCCAGGAAATTGTTAGCCGATGCCCAGAATACACCGGACCAAGCACTGCTCTTACCTCAGACGGATCCAAAAACGAACCGAAGCTTTGACCACTCGTGGAGATAACCCGACTCGCACCCCACACACAAAAGGGCCCCAAACATATACACGATAAAAGGATAGCATAAAAAACAATAGAAGTGGGTAAACGAGTTTATTTCGTTGAGGTAGGTAGTACGAAATCCTTCGTGCTAAAGTAAGACTTGCACTTGATTTTTGTAGGTACATTTTCGAAAGGAGAGAGGAAGAAGTTAGCGCAAATTTGGATTTTGCGCGGACGAAGTCACGGGAAAAGCTAGTGTTTAATGCACTGGCGTATCTAGGGACTAGGCGGGGCAGTGCCCCGGGGCCCTCAAGCTCAGAGGGCCCTGGAACCCTTACCAGAAAATCTCGATCGAACTATTATTATTAAAACGTAACCACTTTAGATAGTAGTGGGGCCCCATTTTTTTATTTGCACCAGGGCCCTTGGTTACCTAGCTACGCCACTGGTTTAATATGTGTACACATGTTAGTACCACTAGAAATTACAGTCACAAGCTAAACTAATATAGCCAGGCATTAATTAGAAGTAAAGGCCCTCGTGTGGTTACCATGGCATGTAAAGTTTTAATGAATTTATGCGTTTAGTTTGGCCAGCTAATTTGAACTGTGTATATATTAGACATCGGTTAATTAAGCTCTTGTTAAGCTGGATTCAGGAGATCAAGGATGACCATCTCGTGTATCTCTAGCCTTTGTAGCCTAGTGGTTTGACCTGGTTTGACCTACCTGGCAGTTGTTCGCAGTAGGTACTTAATTATGACCCTATGTATTTGTTCCAGGTTATCATGTAGTTCCGGTCGAATGGGCGTTGAGGGCAAAGACATCCGTAGCACAGGTTGCTTAAGCGCCGCACCCCACCGAATGGCGTTAGCGGAAAAACCTAAACCTATAACCTGTACGGGTTGGCCGCAAATCCTTGGCTCTGGGAGTCCGACGATGGCGGTGATTACTTACCCACTATAAATATAATTAGAATTAGAAGAGTATGTACGTTGAAGTGGCAATGGGCAGGCCACATCGCTCGTAGAAGAGGCGCAGGGCCGATCTGTTTGGCGAACCTTGGGGGAGACCTATGTTCAGCAGTGGACGTCTTTCGGCTGACATGATGATGATGACGTAGGTAGTTGTTTTAAAAAAAACTGCCAAGTTTCTTGCGGCGCATTCTTGTTGGCAATTATGGCCTTTCCGAATCTGTATGGTACAAAAAAGATTTTGTAAAAGAGCCATTAGCGGGGCCTATTTTTGATTTCAACAGCCTATTTTAAAAAAATCAGCGAAACTTACTGTATGTACCTAATCGCATAATCGGCCATTCTGGAAGGCGCAAAAACCTCCCGGATTGAAAGTCGGCAAGTGATTGATGACCATCCCCGGGGCAGGAGCGTGCGGAATATAAATAAACAAACGACCGTCGAAGGAATTATCCCGGCAACTTGAATCGTTAGGGAAACTCGATGCCCGAAGTTTGCCATCATCACCTGTCAGTGGGTGTTCTATTTCATTTTCAGGGCTTCGTAAAACAAAGTTTTTTTTTATAAAAGGTCTCTCAGATTTTCCCAGAATATCCGTCACATTCAGTTACGAGGCTGAATTTGTTTTTGTTATGCTAAATGTGAACAATTAACTCTGTTTTGTCAATGATATAAACTTTTTGCAATTTGTTTACGGGTTATGTATGAGTGTTTGTGTTTCAATAAAATAATAAATATTTTAACAGGAGACTTAAAAAGCTATAGATAAGTGTTAATATACAAGACAAAATGTTTATTTATTCATTTATTCATAATAAACTTGCACCGAACAGCTAAAGCCTAAACGGCACAAACTTACAGATAAACATAAACATATAGTATTACATTAAACTTTTGGTTTATAGATATATTATTATTTATAAATCGATAGATATATATTTTTTTTATATATGTAATATATTTAAATAGTCTGTCCAGGATTTTTTTAGCCAACCCATTTTTATTATATTTTCTAATATACTAAATTTATTATAAAATATATTTCATTCTATTATCAGCTCGGTGCAGATCGACGTTATATTCGGATCTCCTACTATTATTTTATAGTTATAATAGACAACTAACAAGTGCTAACTTAAACAGTCATAAGAGAAATCTCTTGGACTGCAAGTTTCGAGACACCATGAAAGTCGCACCTGCCAATAGTTTTGGTACATCGTATAACAATACATAATGAAGTTGCGATAACTTGGGCAGATGTCTCAGAACAGAACAGCGGGCGAAGTTGGGATACCTAGTTGCATCCTGAAATTTGTATCGTGTGGACCGGGAGTCAACAAACAGAATCATCATCATCACTATCACTACATAGAATAAAATAAAGTCCCTTTCTCTGTCCCTATGTCCCTATGTATGCTTATATCTTCAAAACTACATAACGGATTTTGATGCGGTTTTTTTAATAGATAGCGTGATTCAAGAGGAAGGTTTTTATGTATAATTCTACGCAGACGAAGTCGCGGGCAGAAGCTAGTTGCTTATAAACAAACTTGATGCCCGCAACTGCCTCTGTAAAGAAAAAGAAATAAGCAATTTTCCGATATAAAAGTAGCCTATGTATTCCTGACTATAATTTATCTCTTTACCAAATTTAATGTGATCCAGTTTTGTCCAGCCGTTCTGACCTGAAAGAGTAAGAAACATCCGTGCTCACAACCTTTTGCATTTATAATATTAGTAGGATTCCCATGTAAACGCTATGAATTTTAGACCCTGATCATTACTTTCCATCAGGTGACCCGCTTGCTCGTTTGCTCCTTTTTTTGTAGCCTATCTGGTCTCTCACTGCTGGGCACAGGCCTCCCCTTCTCTTCCACCCGTCTCTGTCTGTTGCAAGGCTCTAAGAAGGTGCTCTAAGAAGGGATTTTCAGAATTTCCCACGGGATAGGAAATAAAAACCTTATACTTGGAGACATGAGTGGATGTATGAGGTATACCGTCACTCGGACGTTATCTGCGCGGACGAAGTCGCGGGCAAAAGCTAGTATATAATAAACATGTCATAAAACAAACTTATTACGTTCATAACAGAGGGTAAGCTCCCGAGCTATAGTCAGTGCTATAAAGCGGTCGATATTATGAGCAGAGGCAGCTTCGCGATTGACTGAGGGTGCTACTCCAAAAGTTCATATCGTAATCGTACCGTCCCTCTCACTCTTATACTAGTAAGTATTAGTGTGAGCGGGATGGCATATCACGAACTACGATACCCGTCTTTCGGAGTATAAGGCATAGCGACTGCTCGTAACTTGCGATTGGGTTTCTGAGTTCGTTCGTACAGCTATTTAAATATACATATACATACATACATCCTACTAATATTATAAACGCGAAAGTTTGTAAGTAAGGATGGATGTTTGTTACTGTTTCACGTAAAAGCTTCTAAATGGATTTGGATAATATTTGAAACGGACATAGCTGATACACCCTACATTAACACATAGGCTCTTTTCATCCCGGAAAATTGCATAATTCCCGCGGGATAGCGATAAACTAATTTTTTGCAGACGAAGTCGCGGGCAGCAGCTAGTAGATGCATATACATACCGTCACGCCTCTTTCCCACAGGGGTAGGCAGAGACTATTTTGTTCCACTTGCTACGATCCTGACATACCTCTTTCGCTTCATCCACATTCATCAATCTCTTCATACATGCTCGTCGGTTTCGGGTACTCGTGACCGACATTTTTCTATTTCTTACTAATATTATAAACGCCACAGTTTGTAATTATGGATGGATGTTTAGTACTCTTTTACGCCAGAACGACTGGACAGATCTGGATGAAATTTGGAACATAGATAGATTATGAGTCTGGAATAACACATAGGCTACTTTTTATCCCGGAAAATTGTGCGAACGAATTCTATGCAGACCAAGTTGCGGGCAACAGCTAGTTATACAAATATGCAGTATTGGCAGGCACTAGGTGGACCGACGACATCGTAAAAGTTGCAGGAAACCGGTGGATGCAGGCGAGTTGTAGTTCATTACGGTGTGCTAAGAGAGGCCTTTGTTCAACAGTGGACGTCTTCAGGCTGATGATGATGATGATGATGATGATGATGATGATGATGATGATGATACATCTATGACAGAGTCTACAGACCACGTTTAGCGTTATTGTGGGCGTATAGGCGGAAAAGGGAATCAAACAAGTGATGGGTAGCTGGCATTTTCGCCCATTCGAAGAGAAGCAGCTGCTACATTCTGTTTTCAAATTCAAATTCTGTCGTGATGTCGTACTTAAAAAGGTGGTGACCTAGAAGTATAAATAAAGGATTTATAAAGGATATTAATATAGGACCCTGGCAACTGAATTGAAAAATGTTAACCCGAATATCGAGGGGCGCAACAAATTTAATCAACACGCACCCACGGGCTTGTCGCGCAATGCCGCCTCGTTTGACACAAGGAAAATTAAATGACACGCAAAAAATAATACAACAGTTACAAAAACAGGCAAAATATACATACATACAATCACGCCTTTATACTGAGGGAGAGACAGAGTAGAGAAAGCCTTTTTAACGTATGGAAAATGCACCTTATGCATTCCCGCGCTCGGGGCTCAACGGGAGTATGACGGGCTCTCCGGCTCGCCGCTGCCTTCCCTAATGGAAGGAGGGGAGAGGCCTAACGTCTAAAAACCGACACGTTCCCTCCTGGCCATGGACTGTGAGCGTTGCGGGAGCACTAGGTGACACCGCGACGAGTAGAGAGAGCCTAAGGTAAAGAAAGAAAGAAAGAAAGAAGACATTTATTCCTTTTTGCAAGACACACAAATCACAATTTTATAGAAAATAAACAAGGTAACAAGTTCACGGCCACGTTTAGCAAGATTGTAGACGTATAGGTGGAAAGTGGTGTCAAAATAGTGATGGGTTGCTAGCCGCATCGCCTGTAACATGATTCCTATGATATTCGGGCGATTTCGGGATTCCCTCGATGGGCTTTTACTATCTGCGCGGGAAGAGAAGCAACGGTAAATTCTATGTTTTTTCTTTGCTCCCAGACCAGCATGGAAGGATGAACTCATGATTTCTTTGATAACTAAGTAAATGATACACAGATGCACTCTATGGAAGTTGAGGGTGCACTGCTAATCACTGCTGGTCAGTGGGACCCAAATAAAACTAAAAAAACCGGCCAAGTTCGAATAAAAATAGAAAATCAAGTACCTATCACAAAATGAAGTAGGAACATAAACACTGTAAAAAAATATTTAGAAACAAATTATTAAGGTATTTAAAAACTAAAGTAAAAATTGCATTAGTAGTTGGTTCCGCACTAGAGATCGTCAGAAGTAAATTAACTGAAAATGAAATTATAATGAAAATTTTAAACGGTACCAAATTTCAAGGCAATCCGACTACTAAAAGTGGTTCAAAGTCTCGCTAAATTTAACCAAAATTAAAAAAAAACAGGTAAAGATAAATAAAATCTTTAAAAAAACGCCAAAGCCAAAGAATATGACCGGGAGAAAAACCTAGACGCAGAAGCAAATGTCTTGATTAAAAAATAACGAAATTTTGTGAAAGAGCAACCCTAAAAAATTAAAAATAAAGCAATCGGCAGCACATGGCAACCCCGTAACGAGCAATTAGGACGCGTATGTTGGCAGCGCTGGGATTTCATTCCCATTGCGCCCAAATGTCTTTTTACTGCCGCCCTTTAACGGCAGTTTAAAAAATATGTTATTGACAAAAATGTTTGTTTATTTTTCATTCCGTTTTAAAGTATTTGTCGGTGGGTGGAGCAACTATTTTTTTCATTGTTCTGTCCCATCAGCAAGAGGGGAAAATTACAGGGGCCTTTCCATGACGTCTTAATGCGATTCAATCCAACTCAGTTGTTTTGGCTGTCATTTTTAATTTGGATCTGACAGCGAGCGAACCTAAACTGACTCGGAATTGAATCGCATTAAGACGCCATGGTAAAGCCTCAGTTTGTGCCAGTTGTGGCGCATTATACTAACTTGCTCATTAGATGGCCAAATAATTAATGAGGGGTAAAACTACCGCGAAAGCAAGTTTGGCATTTTTTTACCTACCTTACCTGTTTTTATCTAAAGAGTAACTTGGAGACTATCTTTAGCAACGAGGGACAAGAAAAAGTTCTTTAAAATACCAAACATCCGCAACATTGAACAAAGAAAGAAAGAAAGAAAGGAGACATTTATTCCTTTTTTCAAGACACGCAAATATAAGAGAATATACACAATTTAAAATAGAAAATAATCAAGACATATAAAAATAGATCATCAGCGTTGTGTGTGTCTTCGCAAAAAGTGAAACGCTAAAGAAAAGCTGTACAATAAAGGGAATCGAACTCGAATCCTCGTCATTCCGTGATGCGTGCTACACCCCTACACCACCCATAGCAGGTTGAATGGATATTTCATCTGTCATCTGTCACTTTTGACGTTTATGAAACAGAAAAGGAAGTCCGAAATATGTCTCGTTCGGTGACCCCCGAGGGATGGACTGAAGAGAGAGCAACAAAGCGAACAGAATTGTCGTAACAGCGTCGCATTTTTGGTGTTTTTTACCATTATTTCTCAGAATGAGAGGGCTTGAGCTATAGTTTCCACGCGTTCACACACACCATGGAATTGCCGCGCGGATATTGCAGCTTTCCTCACGATGTTTGCTTCACCAAAAACTCATGGTAAATTTGAAATGTAATATCTCACATAAATTCTAAAAAAGTCAGTGGTGCGAGCCCCCTCTGCTTGAGAGGCCAGCTGGACATACCACTAGGGTACCACGGCTTTTTTTTACTCTATAATACACATACACGAATCACGTCTTTATCCCTTACGGGGTAGACAAAGCCGCATCGCCTATAACATGATTCCTAAAGGTCGATTTACATCAAACGAGCGAATGCTCATTCTATCCCCACTCTGCCAAATTTGCTGTATCGAGCAAAAATAACGGGTCGCTTTTCATACAAATTTGTATGGAGAGTGACCAGTTATGTTTGCTCTACACAATAAATTTGATAGAATGAGCATTCGCTCGTTTGATGTAAATCGACCTTTAGAATTTCGCCCAATCCCTCGATGGACTTTTACCATGCGCGGGACGAGAAGCAACTGGTACATTCTATGTTTCTTCTTTGCTCCCAGACCAGCATGGAAGTTACGTTAGCTAAGTTTTACTCTATGCTTTTTATTAATCTCTCAAACGTCATAGTTAGCTTATTTAGGGCTTCGCAGGCCATGTCTACAAACCAACATACCTTTCCTAACTTATCGGAGATAGCGATCATCCCCATCGAATCAAAATCTTGTCACTGGGTCGTGCGTAAACACTCACTTGTGTTACTACCGTTTCTCACTAGTCACTCGATTACTCACCTGATACAAAATACTTTTTAAGCTACGTGCAGTGTTTATATATTTTTTCTTTATTTGTTTAACTGCAGTGAAGCTGCAACATTTTTTGTTTGTAAATTAATAATTTTAATACGATCCTGACATACTTCTTTCGCTTCAACCACATTCATCAATCTCTTCATACATGCTCGTCGGTTTCGGGTACTCCTGACCTGACCTTTTTCCAAAATCGTAGCAAGTGGAACAAAGTAGTATCTGCCTACCCCTGTGGGAAAGAGGCGTGACGGTATGTATGTATGTATGTAGGTATGTAATAATTGTAATTCCTAATTTTGTCTATTCTAACCTTAAGTTACTCTGCTTGGCTGTCATGTCACTTCACTTCCTTTTCTTCTTGTATTGTCTGTGATGTGCTTGTCTATGCTTTATTATTCTTTTTTAAAGACAAAGGGTTTTGTGCCCACGCAACCATATCCAATTATATTTTAAGTATTATTAAGTATGCTTGTTTTTACTGTTGTTATAAATAACTTTTTTAACCCTAATCATCATCATCTCCAGCCTATACACGTCCCACTGCTGGGCACAGGCCTCTCAGTATTAAAATATATAATATTAATTCCGAAAAACTCAAAGGTGCAAGCCCGGGTATTGAACCCACGACCCATTGCTCCACCCCGGAATACAACAGCGAACACTGCTGCAAAAATGTAATAGCGATAGCAACTCGATAGGATTTAGCAAACACGACCAAACATAAAAATACGAAAATACTTGACTCCATAGTAGGGCATTCGTAGATCCAATTTGGCACCGTGACGTGGGTATGGGGGAAAAAATTGAAAATAAATTGATCGTACAACCCAAGCGGAGAGGAGAGCAATCGTTTAGAAGGAATAAGATTACGCACGAGTGTGTAGTTGCTAGTTGCGCCGACGCACGTTACACGAATTAGGCGAGGTTCATTACGGGGTAGACACAGCCTAAGGTAATAATAGCTTAAGGCCACGTTTAGCATGACTAAGGGCGTACCTATAGCTGGAAGGGGAAATCAAAATAGTGATGGGTAGGCACATCGCCTAAATCATGATTAAGACGTTCGCCCATTCCCTCTATGGGCTAACCAGCGCGGGAAGAGAAGCAACTGGTAAATTCTATGTTTTTTCTTTACTCCCAGACCAGCCTGGAAGGGTAATTGTACTATAATTATTGTAGTTAAATTTTATACGAACTTGGGGGGTTTGTTTACAAAAGGTGCCTAAGGTAAGGTACAGGTAGGTAAGACCTAAAGGATACGTTTAGAATGTTTGTGGGTGTATAGGTGGAAAAGGGGAATCAAATTTAATTAAACTTCCACTCTGCGCATCGGAATAACCCGCTAAAAACACGAAATGGAAGACATGTCTCGAATCGTGATACAGAAACATTTCGGAGGCAGGCGTGCATTCCGCTCAACGTAACACGTCCAGAACAAGCGTTCAACAATGAATCTCTTGCTATTCAAAAATTGAAAGAAAAACCATTCGTAATTCCCGGCATGCGCAGCCTTTAGGGTTTCTTTCGATGGCACTTCATAAAAATTCGTAGAAACAGACAAGGGCTTGGAGAAGGAAACCGAACGGAGGCGTCATGCGCTCTACTTTTTTACGAACTGGTCAAGTCTTGCACATTGAATAAAATGTTTGAATAAAGCGTTAATTTGCGCGGGTTCATTAATAGGACACGCAAATTATTTACCTAGCTCCTCTGCTATCTAAACAATTTTTAGTAGAGGAGTTTAGGAGAGGAAGAGGTATTTACCTTCTGCTGCTTTCTTGCTTTCTTTGTTCTGTGTTGCATCAGCACCTCAATTAAACTTAGCTTATGTTTTTTCTTAGCTTATGTCCATTCTGTCTAGTTTGCATGTCACATAGTGACAAGACGGGTGTAATTTTACTTTTGTCTCTTTTTTACCAATATTATACCATGTTTTATAGCAAATAAATAACTTACGAATGACTAATGCATTTTTTGATAATTTCATCAGCCAAAATTGACGTCAGCATTCAGAATTCATGTTTGAGTAAGACAAGGGCGTCACCAACTCTCCGCCCCATATACGTCGCACTGCTGTGCCGACTCGGCCTTGGTAACAACAACCAGTTGGCAGTTTTTAGGCTTCTTTTAGGTAAAGTTGCCTACGTTTATATTATACCAATACTTATGTTTGGTTTTGTCGAAAGGATCCACTGGAAAACAGCGGCATTGCACCTCATTCTCCGATAGAATAATGTACTGAGTTGAACTCTTATATTGAAACGATTGACACTGCTTTATCTATTAGAAACAAACTATAAATACTTTTTGAAGCCGAAAATTGAGAACCTCCTTCGTTTTTTCTTGTCGGTTAAAATGTTGCACATACATATATACCGTCACGCCTCCTTGCACTAGGCAGAGACTAAATTGTTCCACGATCCTGACATAACTCCTTCACTTCATAGTCATCAATCTCTTCACAGATGCTCGTCGGTATCGGGTACTCCTGACCTGACCTTTTCTCGAAACGTGTTCTATTTGGTCCCGGAACGTTCTTCTAAGCCTTCTTCCCCCAACGCATCCATTCGCACTACCATATAAATCTGTTTAGTTAATCTACTTTCTCTTCTTTTTTACACTAGATTTATCTAAGATTTTTTGCGAAGACATGCACACAACGCTGATGATAGGTATAATATTTTTCATGTCTATGTTTTTTTTTTGTTTTACCTTGTTTATTTTCTACAAAATTGTGTCATATTATCTTATATTTGTGTGTCTTGCAAAAAGGAATCAATGTCTTCTTTCTTTCTCTCTTATTTATCGAAGGTTTTTTTAACAAAATCGCATGGAGTTCTGGTCATCTCCGGTTCACTAAATGCTCCGACGCCGGAACACCCACGGATGGCTGGCAAGACAAAAGAAATTGTTCGTGCCGTGAAAAACAAAGTCGGGGAAAGCTTTGGGGCTGTCAACGGAATGCTCTATGCTTGTCTGAGCTCAATTGTTTCCCCGCCATGTTTTCTCATGTGTGCAGTGGGATTAAGATTTGTTTAGTCATACATAAATCACGTCTTAATCCCTTACGGGGTAGACAGAGCCTAAGGTAACAAGACCTAAAGACCACGTTTAGCACGATTGTAGGCGTATGGCTGGAAAGGGGAATCAAGACAGTGATGGGTTGCTAGCCACATTGGCTATATAACATGATCCCTTAGATTTAATGTACGTATGTATGTAAGTTTAATGTTAGGTCAGCTAAGTTATAAACTTAAAAAAAAAGTTTTTGCACGACTCACATTAGGTTAAGTTAAGTTTGTTATGATAAACAAAACACACACACACATACACAAATCACGTCTTTATCCCTTACGGGGTAGACAGAGCCTAAGGTAACAAGACCTAAAGGCCACGTTTAGCATGATTGTGGGCGTATAGGTAGAAAGGGGGAATGAAAATAGTGATGGGTTGCTAGCCGCATCGCCTATAATATGTTTCCTAAGATTTTTGCCCATTCCCTCGATGGGCTTTTACCATCTACGCGGGAAGAGAAGCAACTGGTACATTCTATGTTTTTTCTTTGCTCCCAGACCAGCTTGGAAGAATAATAATAATAATAAACAAAAAATATGAGAGATTACAGCGTTGTCAAATGGTTTGATAGTCAAACGTTTCTCGTTCAAATGCTAGTGAACTATTCACATACCCACAATTTTAAACAGAACCCTCAGTGCGCGAATCCGACTCGTACTTTGCCGAATTTTTGAAGTAAAACCATTTTTTCGTTTCCATTTTCTACAGTTCTTTTACTGCGTTACTTAGATACTCAGGTCCACGCTTGGAACTCCACAGTACTCGTAACTCTGTTTATGATAGCTTATCTGGTCTGGCTCTCCACTCGGTTAACGACGTAATAATGGGACGGCTTTGAGGCGAGTGGTGTGACAAAGTTGAGAAATCTCCTCTGTTGCAAAATTACAGCGCACAGTAAACAGTTTAAGAACAGTAGAAATGAATACTTGCTGATTGCACTTTAATATATTTACAGTTCGCGGTTTGTTTGATAGCTTTAAGATTTGCAATACAAATTGTAACAATTGTATAAGAGGCAATAAGAGCATGTATGTAGATGAAGCGAAAGAAGTATGTCAGGATCGTAGCAAGTGGAACAAAGTAGTCTCTGCCTACCCTGTGGGAAAGAGGCGTGACGGTACGTATGTATATGTATGTATAAGAACATGAGATGGCAATGGTTTAACTGTTCGTGATGTCCTTGAAATGTAATGAAATATGTTACTTTCATTTACATTATATTATATATTTATTATTTCAGAGCAGCCAAGAAATTACGAACTGCACGCTGCTGGTGCTTCATGGCGGTCTGGGCTCTTCCCTGCTGGTCTAGGAGTTGCTTCTCTTCCCGCGGAGATGGTAAAAGTCCATCGAGGGACAATCGAGTGAGCGAAAATATTAGGTCTCATGTTATAGGCGATGCGGCTGGCAACCCATCTCTATTTTGATACCCCTTTCCACCTATACACCCAGAATCATGCTAAACGTGGCCTTTAGGTCTTGTTACCTTGGGTCAGGACCCCGTAAGGGATAAAGACGTGATTGATGTATGTATGTATGCTCAGTATGGTCAAAATCGGTCCAGTTGTTTAAAGAGTCTTTAACAAAATGTAAGGCATTTTTGTGATTTTTTTTTATTTACATGATATATTATGTTGCGTGGGGTTCTTTTTTAATTTGTTGACTTGTAGCACTGTTTTCATTCTATCAACTGTAAAGCTATATGGTTGCCGCAAACTATTAATTCAATTAGCAACGCAGTATCCAGGATACTGCAATGCGAAAACTCATATCAGCGCCATCTATACTATAAACATAGCAACTGGCGCGAAATTTCGATAAACACAGCAGCGCCACTGAGAAACTAACTACAATCCCTACTACACACACATACATAAATCACGTCTTTATCTCACAGGGTAGACATAGCCTAAGGTAACAAGACCTGAAGGCCACGTTTATCATGGTTGTGGGCTTATAGGTGGAAAAGGGAATCAAAATGGTGAAGGGTTGCTAGCCGCATCGCGTAAAGCATTATTCCTGTGCCCATTCCCTCGATGGGCTTTTACCAACTAGGCGGGAAGAGAAGCAACTGGTACATCCTACTAATATTATAAACGCGAAAATTTGTAAGTATGGATGTTTGTTACTCTTTCACGCCAGAACGGCTAGACAGATCTGGATGAAATTTGGAACATAGATAGATTATAGTCTGGAATAACACATAAGCTACTTTTTATCCCGGAAAATTGCGCAATTCCTGCGGGATAGCGATAAACGAATTCTATGCAGACGAAGTTGCGGGCAACAGCTAGTGACGTAATAGGAACATTTCATTTCATTTGATTTAATTTGAGCTAATTTATTTATTGATTTTAAGACATTTAATTTTTCACATAATATTTTATTTTAATATTTGTAAATTCTATTATGGATGTAGGTCTGGAATAAAATCATTTCATTTCATTTCATTTTCATTCATTTCATTTCATTTTCATTTCATTTTCATTTCATTTTCATTTCATTTCATTTATTCTGTTAAACAGCTGTTTTGTTGTTGAAGCAACACCAGTAGGTGTGCAATAAGTTATTTGATAAACGCTCTAATTGCCGAAACTTGGTTAATTAAACAAAAACTTGGCGCATACCGAAATACAGGGCTAACTTTGATTAACAAACCTCAAACTTTAATAAAAGTTAATCAAAAATTTGAATTCGTTGCGAGCTTCTACTTGTTTACGGGGTAAGCAATCTTTTGTACCATTATTAATTTGTATGTATGTATGCTAAACTGCTCAAGGAAGTAAATTTGTCTTTATTTTTTCACTTCTCATGCTCGTAAGTTCATTATGTCGAGAAAATGCCGCATAAAAGTCCTTTTTATCCTCTCGTGCATAAAAACATTTTTGACACCTCTCGTTCAGGAAACTAAACTTTGTTCCCTGGCTAAACTTTGACCAAAGTGCAACTGTTGAGTTCTTTTCTAAGTGTCTTTTTGCAAATGCAATTTTTTGAAGTTGATAACTGTAAAAACCGCTTCGCCCAGTCGAAAGTTATGGGTAACCAAAAAAAATACAGACGAGTTGAGAACTTCCTCCTTTTTTTGAAGTCGGTCAAAAACCACGCCATTTTCTATACTGGTAGCTATTAAATTATATTTAGAATTATTTTTTCAAGTTTTTTAATGTTCGGTGTGAAAAGTTGTATGAGCCACTCGTTAGCAAAATTATTTTCATCTTGGGCGTTAACACTTGAATCCCTCATTACGCTCTGGATTCAATGTATGACGCTGTAAATACATCATTTTGCTCCCTTGTGACACAAATAACTATTTTTTTAAGGCTCAGGCAACTAGGCTTTAAAGCGACATACACAATACACCTTCATTTAATAGACACGGTTAAGGTAGATAAGGTTATATAGTTATCTTAATTTAATTAAAACATTTTACATAAATAAATACAAATTTAAGATTAATAAGGCTAAATTAATGTACATAAAAAAGTACGTAAAATAGAGATAATAATATTTATTTCGTAACTTGGCATTAACGATCTCTGATATATCATAAATATTATAACCAGAAAAAAAACTAAATCATACGTAAATAAATAATAATTGAATTTTATGCCAAAATGCCTTACATCGTCTTGGAAAAGAGCTGATAGTCTTCAAACTGCTCGACCGATTTTAATAACCATAGCTAGGAAGCACCGCAAAGAAATAGGCTTTCAATCGAAAACAAACCACATCGTAATCGGTCAATCCGCTACTACGTCACAAACACAAACACAGACATTTTTCTGTGTTCAAATTTTCGAAGTAGTTTAGGAATTTAATTTCTAACGGGAAACTTGATTCCCCTTTCCACCTATACGCCCACGATCGTGCTAAGCTTGGCCTTTAGGTCTTGTTATCTTATAAGCTCGGTCTACCCCGTAAGGGATGAAGAGGTTGGGGTGCGAGTCGGGTTACCTCCACGTGTGAACAAGAGCTGCGGTTCGTTTTCGGATCCGTCCGGGGGGAAGAGCAGTGCTTGGTCCGGTGCACCCTGGGCAACGGCTAATGATTTCCTGGCAGTATCTGAGGGATATCATTGACCGTTGGCTAAGAGCCCGACAGGGGGGTAGGGGGGTCTTTGACCGTGTTACCATACAACGTTGCCGACATTTTGTCACAAGATTTTATGATTAAAATTTTTTACCGACATTGGCGAAGTTGTCGTCGCTATAACTTGTAACGCCACAATCAAAAAGAAGAAGAAGAAGATGAAGAGGTGATTTATGTATGTATTCGAAAGCAGTATTTTTGTGACTCTGCCGAAACATCCGTTGCAAGCGCCTATATTTTACAATAAAACTGTTCCACATCTTTAAAATTCAAATATTATCGTTTATACCCGCCTTAGAAATTGGCCCCGGGCCAAATAAAATAGGGATGCCCAATAAAATTTCACTTAAACATAAAATTTAAAATTTTCACGTTACGGCTTTCCTTCCAAACATTCCGAAAGGTCGTAAGCCCGATCCCCTTTCAATTACAAAGAAACTCAAACTGCTTTACTTTAGAGCTTGGAATATGTTGTAACTTAGCTGTTTATGTGTCGAAATAGTTTTGTTTTTATAAAATTGGAAGTCACTGTCGGCAAGGAATGGTCGTTCGTGACGCGAATGTCATTTGAATTTCGTCGATACAGTTTTGTATGTTTAGGTTACGCCGCGAAATATATCGGCAATTCTAATGTTTGTAATTGTAATGTCCGGAGGAATTGATGCGATTATTATTCTTGCTGATCCACGACGCTTGCGAGGTTTGTACTTGCTATCAAACTGACCCCGCAGACTTGCATGTATCTCTAATTAATTTACACCTTAATGGTAATGTTCTTTTGTTGCTACGAAACTAAGGTTTAATTATTATACAGTAATGTTATGTGTATATATACCTATGTATTATTTTACTTTATTTATTTAGCTATGAATTATATTTATGTTGGTATTGTTGTTTTTATTATCCCTGCGTTTATCCAGTCTGTTTGTCTCCGCCACCTACTTAAGCTGCCTCCAACTTATTTCTCTATGCTATTGGTTGTCTGGTAGAGATCGCTATTAAGCGATAAGACCGCCTATTTTCTACTTTGTTCTTTGATTCTGTATTGTTTTGTACTGATTTGTGGTGTTCAATAAAGAGTATTTGTATTGTATTGTTTATAAGCAGACAGAAGTTTTTGACAAAAGTGTGACACAAATAAATTAGTTCTAGGGATTCCCAACGATATTAATTTACCGATAAATTTTACTTTTTTATGACAGTTGTATTATAACTATGAGATAACGTGCGTCACTTGAATGCTACATAGTATAAACAAAGTCGCTTAGATCTTTAAAACTGCGCAACGGGTTTTGCGGCGGTTTTTTTAAGAGATAGAACGAAATCCGTTGTGTGGTTTTGAAGATATAAGCATACATAGAGACATAGGGACAGAGAAAGCGACTTTGTTTTTTTATACTATGTACCTAGTGATGATGATGTGACAATACCCACAAGGATGGTTTAACATCTTCAAAGTTCTGTTATCAATAAGTATTTTGTATGAAGACATTTTGATAAGATATCGTTTTAATTAAAAATAATTAATTTCCTTGATCGAAATGCCAACAATGATAAAATCTGATAATGTTTTTATGTTCAGGATTTACTCAGTTTTATCTGGTGTTTTTGCGTATAAATAGACTTTGTTAAAGCTGGTTAATTAATTATTATAGTTAAAGGGAACAATGCGTGTTGTGCTTTTGTTGCTTACGTGTTTGGCTGCTGCTTTGGGTAAGACACAATACTCTGAGATGAGGCGACGTGAATACCGTACCTATGTAATTAATGGGAAATAATAATATGCTTCCATGCTGGTCTGGGAGTAAAGAAAAAACAAAGAATGTACCAGTTGCTTCTCTTCCCGCGAAGATGGTAAAAGTCCATCGAGAGAATGGGCGAGAATCTTAGGAATTGTTATAGGCGATGCTTTTGATTGCCCTGTCCACCTATACGCCCACAATCATACTAAACATGGCCTTTAGGTCTAGTTACTTGAAGCTCTGTCTACCCCGTAAGGGATAAAGACGTGATTTATGTATGTATGTATGTATGTATGAATATGCATGAAAAATATCAAAATGTACAAGAGATGATAGAAAATGAAATTAAAAGTAACATCGGTCAAGAAAATACAGAAAATATAAGAGTTTTAAGCTAGGTACTAATTAGACGACTACTAGAAAGAGAGATCCGATATGACTGTGACGTCATATGTCACAACGCCAACATAAACTCCATATTATAATTCTGTTTGTCTAGAAAGAGATAGATACAAATTTTTGATACCTTAATATCTCAATTATTTTTATTGTTAGAGCTTTTAATAAAAAAGCAGAGCCGTGCTGTAGTACGCGTGCGAATGCAGTGTGAGGTCATTATATATTGGTTACAGACAGACATAAAAGTATCATATATTGTTATAGCGGCAACAAAAATACATAATCTGTGAAAATCTAGCTAACACGGTTCATGAGATACAGCCTGGTGACGGACAGACGAACAGACAAAAAGACGGACAGTGAAGTCTTTATAATAGGCTCCCGATTTTGGGAATGGGACCCTGAAAATCATTAATATTCCCTATTGCAGCCACGGAAAGAATTTTCGGTGGTTCTCTGGCCGATATAGAGGCATACCCGCAGGCAGCGGTGGTGCTATCGACCTCTGACCTCGTGGTGTTCAACCAACACTGTGGCGGGACCATCATCAATGCCGTAGCAATTTTGACAGCAGCTCACTGCCATGAAGGGTAATTACTGAACAAATCAATGACTAGAGGGAGAGGGAGAGAGAGTAGAGGGAGAGAGGAGATATGTAGAAGAACAAGGGTCAACGACGTAGCCAAACGAATTAGCTCGTTGAAGTGGCAACAGGCACGCCATATAGCTCGGAGAACAGATGAGGTCCTCGAGTGGAGACCGCGCGGCAAGTGCAGCGTAGGACGTCCACCAACGAGATGGAGTGACCTGGTTAAAGTCGCAGGTTCACGGTGGAAGCCGCTTCCAACCGAAGCTACAACTGCTAATGTCCAACACTAGACGTCCTATGGCTGTTATGATCATGCTGATGAGAGGTATTGATGTTAGGAAGAATTTGCTGTGTATTGAGGAATGCGTTGTATCAATTGATTATTGTTGATTAACGGCATTTTTTTTATTATTCACTGTTATCATTTATTGTTGTTGTGTTGTCATTCATTATTGTTGATAGTAAGAAAGTAAATGCTTTATTGTACAAATGTAAAGAAACAGAGACAAATCACAAGAAAATACCTTAAATATATGCACCAGATAACATTTTACTAAATGAGAGGAGCATTAAGCGAGATACCGACAAAGAGTGAGTTTAAAATACATCATAAATAAACTACTAAATATCAATATACAGGTGCATACATACACACTACATACAATATGTGTACACACATACAATAGGTATCTAAGGAGATGTGAAGTGTGAGCCACATCTTCCTCAAACCCTCCTTGAACGACGCCACGGAGGCAGACTGCCTGATGGAGATCGGTAACCAATTCCATAGCCTAGCAGAGTGAACTGTGAAGGGTTTGGAGTAAATTTTGGGAGATGAAAAAAGACAGGCAAAGAAAAGCAAAAAAAGGAATGCAGGAAAGGAAAGGATAGTATTGGTCCTTGACGTCGAACAAACTGTCCATTATTATTATTATTATTATTTTATTATTATAGCCTTTTTATTCCGAATTCGCTACAATTTCAGTAAGTATGTTGTTGTTTTTTTTTTTAATTATTATTATTAAATTGTCGCGTAATTCGGCGTGCCTCATGGCATAGGCCTCCTCCGTGTATTGGAGGGTTTGGGCTATAGTTCCCACGCGCGCCCAGTGCGGATTGGGAACTTAACACACACCATTGAATTTCTTCGCAGATGTGTGCAGGTTTCCTCACGATGTTTTCCTTCACCGAAAAGCTCATGGCAAATTGCAAATGTAATTTGCGCACATAAACTCCGAAAAACTCAGAGGTGCGCGCCCGGGATTTGAACCCACGACGCTCTGCTTGAGAGGCCACAGGTCAAACCACTAAGCTACCACGGCTTTTTTACTTAAACTGTCTATAGTATCGATGCAATTGCTTTTAAATCTCTATCTAGTATTATTAAACGCGAAAGTTTGTAAGTGAGAATGGATGGATGTGACTATGTGTGTATGTTTGTTCCTTCTTCACGCTAAGGACTGGACTGATTTGGTTTCAACGCTTTTTGAACTCAGAGGTGCGAGCCCGGAATTCTAACGCACGAGCCTCTGTTTGAGAGGTCACAGGTCAAACCTCCAGGCTATCACGGCCTTCTACATTTTTTTTTCAGCCTCACTGCAGAGAGATTGCGTGTGCGAGTCGGATCCTCATTTGCCAGCAGCGGCGGCTCCGTCCACTTGGTTCAACGGATAATCGATCACCCCAATTACAATGCGCACTTAAGGAATCACGACATTGCTGTGCTCCGCTTAGAATCAGCTCTTACCTTCTCTGCCGCCGTACAGAGAGGCGCCATTGCCGGTACGTCGTACAACGTCGCTGACAACAGACCAGTCTTTGCCATTGGATGGGGACTTACCCAGGTATTTACTTCAATTTTTGCAAATCTTGCCACCTATTGTCGCTCAGCACCAATGGCACGAAAGTGCTCAAGAGCTGAGCCCATCTAGAACGAACAGTAAGAAAAAGACGCGTAGTCTGTCGCGTGCTCTCGCGTACTAGCCGTGCTGAACTTCAAGCGAGTCCTGAATAAACTACAATCTCTCTGCTCTTATTAGTCGTAGCGGGATGGTTATAGCCTATGGCCTTCCTTAATAAATGGCCTATCTAACACTGTTTTTTTAAGCGAACAAACTCTCTAGCTTATAATATTACTATAGATGACCTTGAGGTCATTGAGGCCTCGTTGAAATGTCTTAACCAACCGTTCCTCAAAACTCGTCTTTCAGTTCGGCGTGAAGTCAGAGCAACTGCAGTTCGTCCAAATCAACACGATGAACCATCAGAGGTGCATGCAGATCTACGGCTCCACAACTATCACTGAGAATATGCTTTGCGCCCACACGGAGCAGCGAGGGCTTGGTGGATGCACTGGTGATGATGGTGGACCATTGCTCCACAATAATGTCGTCATTGGCGTCCATTCTTTCCACGTTGGTTGTTCACTGACCGACCGACCTGGTGTCTATACTAAGGTGTCGCATTACACAGAGTGGATTGTTGCAAATGCAACAAGTTAAACTGAAGAAGCTAAATGACTTTCTGTCATGTTTATGCGCATTATTCATGGCAATAGTGGTAAGACATGTAAAAGAGCCCTTGGCGGCCTACTTGCAAAATAAAGTTTTGACTTTCAATTTAGATTTATTTTCATTTTGAATGGGTACCTATTTGCTAAGAAAATGTTCGTATAATAAGCCTTTTATGTCCTACTGCTGAGTAAGGGCTTCCCCCCAACGCTTCTACCACCCTCGATTTGCTGCGGAGGGCCAGTTATTCAAGAAGGCGTCCAACTGTTCCCGCCATCGCCGCCTAGGCCTCCCGAACCTCTGCTTTGACTTTGCAGGGTTTCTTAAGGTGGGACCCTTGGGGGACCGTTAGACGTGTGCCAGGACTCCGCAACAACACAAACCTTTATACTTTTTACAATTCTGGAAGTGGTCCGTGACCGCAAATAGTGAAACGCTTAATTAGTGGAACTCCACTTGGTGGTTGTTAACTCTTTTTTACAGCCAAAATGTATTTTATAGCTGGCAGTTGTAAACCTTGTTACAGCAGCATCTCATTTTTTATAACTGATTCAGTTCCTTACGAACCACGGTAGGTGCTGCTGCCATGAGGTCACTCATCTTATGTAGTTCTATTCCTATACTTAATATAACCAGCTCATCATCATAAGCTGCTTTCATTTATAATATACAGTCCACTAGTTTGGCCTCACTCGTTATGTTAAAAGTATGCTGGATAGAGCGCTTGACTGTTCTAAGCATCCTGAGGATTCGGAGCGCCTGTACTACCTCTGGTCTTCCATGCTGGTCTGGTAGCAAAGAAATAACATAGAATGTACCAGTTGCTTCTTCTCACGCGCAGATAGTAAAAGTCCATTGAGGTTATGGGCGAAAATCATAGGAATCATGTTATAGGCGCCTGCTAGCAACCCATCACTATTTAGACATTTTCCATCTATACGCTCGCAATCATGCTAAACGTGGCCTGTGGGTATTATCTTAGGCTCTGTATACCCCGTAAGGGAAGACGTGATGTATAAAAAATGTGCACAAATTTCACTTATGTTTTCTATTATAGGCTACGTGAAATGATAAAGGGCAGCGCGATCTCTAAATTATTCCGACCACTTACTCAAACCCAAACAGGGCATACATTTTTAATTTTCCGTTGCCGGCGCCATATTGGATTTTTGGACTGCGAGAGGACAATGGGCCCCGGCATAATCATATTTTTCGCGACACAAAGGCATCCTTACATTAATGTGACTATGTAATGAATGGAAGTCAGCCATATAGACTTTTTTGCAGTCTTTTTAGGGTCCAATTGGACATTTTTTTTTTATATGAGTAGAAAGGCAAACGAGCAAGTGGGTCACCCGATGGTAAGTGACCACCACTGCCCATAGACACCCGCAACCCCGGTGGGATTGCAGATGCGTTGCCAACCTAGAGGACTAAGATGAAATGGCTCTTGTGCCCGTAATTTCCCTGGCTGTCTTACTCTCCAGACCGGAACACAGCAAGTGCAAGCACTGCTACTTAGCGGCAGGATTAGCGAGTAATATGGTGGTAGCGATCCGGACGGACCTTGCACAAGGCCCTACCACCCGCACATAGAAATAATTTGAAATATACATACATACATTATATCACGTCAGGGATAACCCTTACGGGGCAGACAAAGCCTACGGTAACAAAACCTTAAAGTCACGTTTAGTAGTATGTGAAAAGGGAATTTAAAATAGAAATGAGTTGCTAGCCGCATCGCCTATAACATGATTCCTAAGACTTTCGCCCATTCCCCCGATGGGCTTTTAACATCTGCGCGGGAAGAGAAGCAACTGGTGACCCAGCTCGAATAGAGCTCATGATTCACGTCGGAACCCAACTGGCAAGGCATTGCAGCTTAGCGACAGAATATACAAGCAAGATGATAACAGAAATGCGGACGGATCTACCCAAACGCGTTAAGCTTTTTATTTTTTTAAATCGCCCATGATTAAACAGATTAAAAGAATAACGAAAGTGGATGAAGTTTCAAACAGGGGCCTTACTATGTCTTAATGCGATTCAAATCCAATTCAATTTAGCTTCACTCGCTGTCAGATTCATACTAAAATGACAGCTACAACCTGAACTGAATCTGAATTGAATCGCATTAAAGGGGTGCGGGTCGGGTTACCTCCGCGTATGGTTCGTTTTTGGATCCGTCTGAGGGGAAGAGCAGTGCTCGGTCCGATGCACCCTGGGCATCGGTTAATGATTTCCTGGCAGATTCTGAAGGATATCGTTATCCGTTGGCTAAGAGCCAGACGGGGAGGGGTCTTTTGAACGTGTTCTACCGTACAACGTTGCCGACATTTTTGTCACAAGATTTTTGAATACTGGATTTATACTTTGACATTGGCGAAAGCATCGATGGGGCCATATTAGAAAAAGAAGAAGAATCGCATTAAGACGTCATGGTAAGAGCTCTGATTAATTAGAAAATATACGGGACCCCTGTTATTCCTAGACTGATCCATAAAACGAAAAGGTATTTTTTTCACTATCGCTTGAATACGGTAGCGGAATAGGCTCTCAGGATTTTTTAAATTTTTAACATGTTCCCTGTACCTTTTGGCGTGTTGTTAGCGGATGAAATTTGGCCTTTTCCCGAATATACATACATACATACATACATACAAATATCACGTCTTTATCCTTTACAGGGTAGACAGAGCCTAAAGTAACCAAACCTTAAGGCCACGTTTAGCATGATTAAGGGCGTGTAGCTGGAAAGGGAAATCATAATAGTGATGGATTGGCTAGCCGCATCGCCTCTAATATGATTCCTAAGATTTTCGCCCATTCCCTGGAGGGGTTTTACAGGCCACGTTTAGCACAAAATTGTGGGCGTACGTGGAGAGGGGAAGCCAAATATTGATAGGTTGCTACCCGCATCGCCTATGATTCCTCAGTTTTTCGCCCATTCCCTCGGGCTTTTTTACCATCTACGCGGAAAGTAAAGCAACTGGTACATTTTGTGTTTTTTCGTTGCTCCCACACCAGCATGGAAGACTGAGTAATTATTTCGTTGCATTGATGGCTCAAGTCGAAAGTATTCGACCAGTGTGTGTTACCAGTGATGACTTACGGCACTGAAACGTGGTCCCTCACTATGGGCCTTATGAACAAGCTCAAAGTAGCCCAACGAGCTATGGAGAGGGCTATGCTGGGAGTCTTTCTGCGAGATCGAATCAGAAATGAGGAGATCCGTAGAAGAACCAAGGTTACCGACATAGCCCAGCGGATTAGCAAGTTGAAATGGCAGTGGGCAGGGCACATAGCACGGAGGACGGATGACCGATGGGGTCGAAAGGTCCTCGAGTGGAGACCACGTACCGGCAAGCGCAGCGTGGGACGTCCACCCACAAGGTGGACCGATGACCTCATTAAGATCGGAGGATCGCGCTGGATGCAAGCCGCTTCCAACCGGTCTTATTGGATGTCTAAAGGAGAGGCCTATGTTCAGCAGTGGACTTGTAATGGCTGAGATGATGATGATGATGATGATGATTGATGGCTATTCTGTAAGTTCTCGAGTCGAGCGGTGAGTTATGTCGCAAAGTAGATAGTGTCGTTTATAAATCAACGGTCACTTTTTTATAGTTAAAAAAAAATCCTTCGATTCTATAATTTTTGCAAAACTTATAACATTTTTTTTACGCGTTTTTTATCGCTGGGTACTCAATGAGGTCTTCATTTTTAATCAACTTCACAATGCTGCGTATGTTCCAAATTTGAACAAAAGTGTTTTCATTTGTTTTTCTCCTTATTTCATTCCAGACATCTACAGAACGTCTCATATTATGTTATTGTCTTGGTTTGGGCCCAAGCTTCGTAATAAAAATATATGAATAAAACTAATGAAACAACGAAATTCCTAGATGTTTCTTTTGTTTTCACCAACGGCCTTTGTGATTTTTTTACGTAGCCTTGCTTTGACAGGCTTGTCTCTCAATATTATACTTTCAATATTATAAGAGTTTAGATTAAATACCAAAACCAGGCGTATATTAAGTTATTAGCTGTTGTAGGATTTTAATGGTGATAAGAAGTTATGAAATCAGTTCAGTAGTTTTGGGGCCTATTCATTTTAAACAGTCAACACTTTGGGTAATTTCGTCTAAGATGCAAATATGGTTATGTTGTTATTCGTCTAAATAGCAATTGGTATTACTATAGTCTAATTAGTGTTTCGTCTAGAATGCAACTGGTCTATGACGCAACTGGTCGAAATCTTAGGTCTTAAAATAAGTTTGTATGTAGTGTTTCGCCTAACACAGAAACGTAAGGTTTAAGTTATGTTAAATTTTCTTTGGCCCGAAGTCCTAAATAAAAGCAGAAGCAGGAGCTCCGTCAATATTGTTTCTGTGTCGATTCAAATTCGGGAAAAATGTGAATGTGAAAATAAGCTTCTGTAAAAAACCACAGTTTCAAATACTCGAAAAAACTTTTGGATAAATTTAGACCAATTGCAATTTAGACCATGTGCAAATTAAGACCAATTGTAATTTAGACTATGTGCAAATTTAGACCACTTCCAAGTTAGACGACATAAGAATTAGGCACATGTTTAGACGAAATGCTACATAGATCATTTGCATCTTAGACGAAATGATACTAACCCCAAATGTTTCCTCTTTAAGAAAGAAAGAAAGAAGAACTTTTGTTCCCTTTTGCAAGACACACAAATATAAGAGAATATACACAATTTTAAAGAAAATAATCAAGAAAAAAACACAGACATGAAAAATAGATCATCAGCGTTGTGTGTCTTCGCAAAAGTGAAACGGTCGCTGGCTCAGCATTACGCTGAGGTGTACACCTGCAGCACTGATTTTCAGCCAGAACCGTCTATGACTTTACAAATATTAGGAAGTAAATATTGAACTAAACTTATTGGGATTGAAACTAATATTTCACACTCTATTTATAGCCCGATTGTACACCTATACCAATATACGATATGTCAAGACGTATCGGCAAATGTTTGCGCAAACATTTGCCATAGGTACCAATGCATTCCTGGATGCAATCAGGATAGTCTGAAACGGTGCACTAATTATCCACATTAATTACGAAATCCAACTGACTGAGCAGTTGGATTCTGGCTAAATTGCATCCGGGGGATAATTGGACAAGAAAGAGGGTGAACTCTAATTATATTTGAATTTCTGAATCTGATGTGAGAAACATTGGTATAGTATAAAATAATTGGTTTGGTCAGGCGCATAGAAAAGTTACCAATACAGTAAAATGGTATTTTATTTTACGCAATCATTGCATAATCACTACATATAATAATAGTAATATAGCCTTTTTATTCCGAATTCGCTACAATTTCAGTAAGTATGTTGTTGTTGTTTTTTTTTTTATTATTATTAAATTGTCGCGTAATTCGGCGTGCCTCATGGCATAGGCCTCCTCCGTGTATTGGAGGGTTTGGGCTATAGTTCCCACGCGCGCCCAGTGCGGATTGGGAACTTAACACACACCATTGAATTTCTTCGCAGATGTGTGCAGGTTTCCTCACGATGTTTTCCTTCACCGAAAAGCTCATGGCAAATTTCAAATGTAATTTGCGCACATAAATTCCGAAAAACTCAGAGGTGCGCGCCCGGGATTTGAACCCACGACGCTCTGCTTGAGAGGCCACAGGTCAAACCACTAGGCTACCACGGCTTTTTGAGAATCACTTATATAGTATAAAACAAAGTAGCTTTCTCTGTCCCTATGTCCCTATGCATGCTTATATCTTCAAAACTACACAACGGATTATGATGCGGTTTTTTTTATAGATAGAATGATTCAAGAGGAAGGTTTTTATGTATAATTCTACGCAGACGAAGTCGCGGGCAGAAGCTAGTAAGGTATAATTTTGAAAAACAGCTGATATTCTTCAAACTGCTCGACCGATTTTTACCAAACATATTTAAAATTCACCGCAAGGAAACTGGCTTTCGAATGAAAAATATTGCATCGACATCGGTTCATCCATTTGAGAAATACGATCCCACAAACACACACGTTAAACATATAACACCCCTTTTGCGTCGGGTGTTAAAAAGACGAGGGAGCGATGAAAATAAAACAAAAGATCTCGTCACGGTAATTTATTCTACTTCTTGTCCTCCTTGAGCAGTTGGTAGATGAAGGAGAAGTCTTTCTGCCCGTAGCCCTGCGCCTGCACAGTGCGGTAGATCTGGGTGGCGACGGCTCCTAGAGGGATGGGGGATCTGACTCCGAGCGCCATTCCGCTTGCTAACTCCAGATCCTGAGGAGAAAGAAGTGTGTGTAGAAAGCTTGTAAGACAGTTCATGTGGCTCTCAACAGATGGCGCTGTTTGAGCGAGAAAAGTTTGTAAGTGATGTGTCTCTCAACAGATGGCGCTGTTTGAGCAAACACACGCTGTCAAGGTTTTTTCACTAAACTGTGAGTTCTTGTAAGTTTGTAGTAGTTATTTTGAAAATCAAACTAGTCTTGAAGAAGCATAGTGATTATGTTAGATACATTTGGAAAATTTAAAAGTCCACAACATCGATTTCACCGATTGAAAATCATTGACCCAAATCCTATTCAAAAAATATAGACACAGCGGTTGTCAAGTAAGCTACAGACCGCGAGCTCTCATAGACCTTAAATGCGCCCTCGCCCGCGCAGCACAGGGGCACGGGGTAGGACGACAAAGGGGACCGAGAGCGGTGCGGGTAGTGCGCCTGCCCCCGCACCCCTGTGCCTCACGGGCGAGAACTCATATAAGCGGTCAGTCTTTAGAATGCCATCCACGTTTCTCTTGCTCTCTTGTCTCACTCACTCTTTTTTTGACACTTGAATAGGCCGAATGAGGGAGACAGCAGGACAAAGCTGAATCGAATTCTAACTGCTAAGACTGTGCATCTCTTCGTCTCTTGACCTTTTAATTGCCCTGATACTTATCTACTACTACTACTACTACTATTTTTACAGACATACATACATAAATCACGTCTTTATCCCTTACGGGGTAGACAGAGCCTAGGGTAACAAGACCTAAAGACCACGTTTAGTATGATTGTGGGAGTATGGATGGAAAGGGGAATCAAAACAGTGATGGGTTTAGCCACATCGCCTATATAACTTGATCCCTAAGATTTTCGCCCAATCCCTCGACGGGCTTTTACTATCTGCACGGGAAGAGAAGCAACTAGTACATTCTATGTGTTTTCTTTGCTCCCAGACCAGTATGGAAGAACCGTTTTTGTAGTTCTTTCAAATTCTATTCTTACCTTAACCATGAGTTCATTTTTGAAGCCACCATCGTAGTTTCTGCTAGAAGGCGCGGTGGGTACCAAGCCAGGAACCGGGCAGTACACCTCAGTAGACCAGGACCGGGCCGAGGAGTTGTTGAGCACGTCTAATAACACTTGAGGATCGAGACCCATTCTGAAATACCAAAATATTCCGTTTTATCCACAATCACCTCTTTACTCCTTACGGGATAGACAGTGCCTGGGTAACAAGACCTAAAGGCGACGTTTAGTATGCTCAAATCAAAATTGTGATGGGTTGCTAGCCGCAACGCCTTTAAAATGATTTCTAAGATTTTTGCACATTCCCTTGGTGGGCTTTTGCCATCTACACGGGAAGCAACTGGTACATTTGAAAAGAAACATTGTTTTTTGCCGTGTGGTGCCGACCTAGAATTTTGGTCCACCAGTTCAAAGTCGCTCAGCGAGCTATGGAAAGAGCTATGCTCGGAGTCTCTCTGAAGGACAGGATTCGTAACGAATACATCCGCCAGAGAACCAAAGTTACCGACATAACTCAAAGAATTAGCAAGCTGAAGTGGCAGTGGGCCGGCCATATCTCGCGAAGAACCAACAACCGCTGGGGTAAACGTGTTCTTGAGTGGAGACCGCGACTTGGCAAACGTAGTGTAGGACGCCCTCCGGCCAGGTGGGATGACGATCTGCGAAAGACTGCAGGCAGATGCTGGATGCGTCAAGCTAAAGACAGGGCGCTATGGCGCTCATTAGAGGAGGCCTATGTCCAGCAGTGGACTAACATAGGCTGACGATGATGATGATAATGATTGTTTTTCATTCTGGTAAAGTCTTACTTGATGCCCATGTTCATGCATTCAGCTGTTGCCATGCCAGTGATGCCCATCAGCATGTTGTTGGCAAGCTTGGCCACTTGGCCGGCGCCCGCGTCTCCGCAGTGGAACTGCTTGGCACCCATGGCTTGGAGCATGGCCAGGGATCGGTCGAAGTCCTCCTTCCGGCCTCCAGCCATGAACGCCAGGGTTGCGTTCTGGGCACCCATCACACCTATGAAATTAAAGGTAATACAATACAAATACTCTTTATTGAACACCACAAATCAGTACAAAACAATACAGAAACAAAGAACAAAGTAGACAATAGGCGGTAAAAGGTAAAATAATCACTAGGTACATAGTATAAAATAAAGTCGCTTTCTCTGTCCCTATGTCTTTTAGTCCCTATGTATGCTTATATCTTCAAAACTACACAACTGATTTTGATGCGGTTTTTTTTAATAGATAGAGTGATTCAAGAGGAAGGTTTTTATGTATAATTCTACGCAGACGAAGTCGCGGGCAGAAGCTAGTAAAAGATAATAGGTAAAAGGGGTAAAACATTTGATTTTAGATCTTTAGGTTAGTAGCTGAGTTGCCGCTATGTGGGACTTGAAGAAATTAAGCCTCCGAAATATATTTATTTAATGTTCTTTGTATTTGTATTTCTGTATTGTTTGTAATGTTGTATTTATCTAATGATTGTTAATTTAATACATTAATACAATTTAATTTAATTTAATATCTGACGTTGATTTTGTATGCTCTTAGGCAAAACATAGCGTTAGATTAGATATATTTTGACCATCACTGTAACCAGTTTCACCTATGTTTGCAAATAAATCACTTTGACATTGACTTGACTTTGACTTTTAGATATTTACATATTGAAATTGTGCCGCAGACTGAATCTAAACTAAATCCTGAACATCTTACATACGTGATCTCATTCTTCAAACCGAATATTCATCGTCTCACTCATAATATCGTCCGTCACCTTCACACCCTCTTACGTTCCATTCCCCAGTTATTTTGGGATATTTTTGTCTAAGTAAAAAAAATCCGGCCAAGTGCGAGTCGGACACGCGCACCGAGGGTTCCTTACAAATACATATACATACATACATAAATCATGTCTTTATCCCTTACAGGGTAGACAGAGCCCAAGGTAACAAAACCTTAAGGTCACCTTTTGCATGATTAAGGGCGTATAATGTGGAAAAGGAAATCAAAATAATGATGGGTTGCTAGCCGCATCGCCTATAACATGATTCCTAAGACTTTCACCCATTCCCTTGATGGGCTTTTACCATCTGCGCGGGAAGAGAACCAACTGGTAAATTCTATGTTTTTTTCTTTACTCCCAGACCAGCATTGAAGGTTTTGTTACCTTGGGCTCTGTCTACCCCGTAAGGGATAAAGACGTGATGTATGCATGTAACTAGAATACATAAAGAACACAGTAGTACTAAGTTTTATTATTTCTTAAGACTCTATATCAAAAGATGACAATAAACGAAATCATTTTATTTCTCTTAAAGAATTACGCAAGATGAATACAAAGTACAAAAATTACGCAACTCAAGTCATAAGAAAAGCAGTTTTATCTCAACATTCTACGAGCATCACAAATTAATAATATTTTATTATTGTCAGTGATTTAATATTTAATCAACATCAGAAACCCAATCTTATCTCTACTATCGCGTTGCCTTTCAGCTTTGGCAAATCAAATAACGTGATAATTGTGGTTTTCTTGATAACGGTATAAGAAAACCGTGTTTAGTACTTAATATAATTGTATTCAGAAAGCGTTTATGGTCACACACAAACCACGTCTACATCCCTTTTTTTATGGTGTATAAAATGCGCTTTTCGCATCCGCCTAGTACGGGTTTACCGGGGGTATGTGGGGCTCTCCCGCGACGGCATACCCGCTAAAAACCACACGGATTCCCTATTCGGTCGTGTGAGGCGTTACGGCACTCGGTGTCACCGCGCCCCACGACCACCCGGGATGGGGTTACCTCTTCGCGGCACCTGTGCAATGCAGGTTTGGGAAATAACGTCTACATCCATGTGGGCGTATAGGTGGAAAGGGGAATCAAAATAGTGATGGGTTGTTAGCCACATCGCCTGATAGCTACTGGAAATGGACTGTATAAAGAGTTAATGCAGGATGATGGAAACACCTTAGAATGTATCAGTATTTAATAACTTAAGCAATAACACAACATGTAGATAAGATGGCACAAGGCAGACTGACATACTTAAAAATTGGCATGTATCAAAAAGGGTAAAAGTAGGCCGCAAATCAGCCAGTAGCCAACATCGCCTATAACACGATCCCCAAGATTTTCGCCAATTCCCTCGATGGGCTTTTACTATCTGCGCGGGTAGAGAAGCAACTAGTGCATTCTATGGTTTTCTTTGCTTCCCGACCAGAATGCGTTTATGGTATACTAGCTGCTGTCCGCGACTTCGTTTACAACTATGGAATTTTCCGGGATAAATAAAGCTTATGTTTTTTTATTTTTTTTTATTTATTCAAATCAATTACAAAGAAAAAACATTATGTGTGAACAGCGAGCGAAAACCGCGATCGGTTAATCTATGATATGGATGTGTTAATCTAGGGTATTACCTATATCCGTCCCAAATTTTATTCAAATCCATCGAGTAGTTTTTACGTGAAAGAGTAACAACAAACATCCATCCATCCATCCATCCATCCATACTTACAAACTTTCACATTTATTAGTAGGCTTATAACTACCTAATTTGTGGATGTACAATTTTTTTTTTTTTTTTTTTTTTTTTTTTTACTACAAACTGTCATATGTGTAATTGAGAATTCGATTTAACGTCAATTCAACCATTCTTTTATGTATCAGTATTAATGGCAAAAACAACTTTTACTAGCAAATATGAATAAAAGGTGTGATAGCTTCTGCCTTTATTTAAAAGCACAGTTTATTCGGAAATGGATTTTCATTGAACCTACGTAAAATAATCTGGAATGAAGCTACGTCCAATTGAATTTGGCCGCTTAAAATAGAGTAGGTATTACTGCAATCCAAATAAAAATCGGTTATAGCTTTACTTTCAGACTCTCAATTAAAAGTAGCGCTACCGCTTACAATATCAAAATTTAAATGGCATGTCCATATAAATATTTTTTCAAATATAACCACTAACTACTATATAGATACCTTCAATCGATTGAGCTGAAATTGCATAATCCTATAAGTTGAATGACAATACCAAAATCTGGTAGTAGAATTCTGGTGGTACAGGACAGCAAATATTGGAAGAAAAGGCTAGACGGATGTTCCGTGACCAAAACGGGGACGTTTTGCCAAAAAGTCACGTTACTCTAAACCGACGAACATGTGCGGAGAGATTGATGAATGTGGATAAAGCGAAAGCATCTCGGGATCGTAGCAAGTGGAACGAAGTAGTCTGCCTACCCCTAGGAGAAGTCACGGTATGTATGTACGTAAGTAAGCTCTTCCGTGTCCGTGAGCTCTTAGAATGCCACTCGGGCTAGTCTTGCTATCTCATTCTCAGGGTTTGATACATGAATTGGCCGAGTAAGAGAAACAGCAAGACGGACTGTAACTGATTTGTACATATACACACACATAAATCACGTCTTTATCCCTTACGGACTAGATCGAGCCTAAGGTAACAAGACCTACAGTTCACGTTTAGCAAGACTGAGGGCGTATAGGTGGAAAGTGGAATCAAAATAGTTATGGGTTGCGAGTATCGCCTATAACATGATTCCTATGATTTTCGCCCATTCCCTCGATGTGCCTTTCCTTTCTGCGCGGGAAGGGAAGTGTTTATTCTTAGCTTCCAGACCAGTATGGAAGTCTGATGGGGGAAATGTTACCTCCAGAAACGGGTGCGTCAATGAATGCCACGCCGTTCTCGATGGCGACGGGGAAGATCTGTTTTGGCACGTTGGGATCGACGGTGCTGGAATCGATGAGCAGGGAACCTTTGGGTGCCTGAAATACAATGATACCCATATCATACACGATAGTAAAAGATACAGATGCAATTGAACTAGATGCCAAACAAGACGAGGTAAAGGGACAATTACTAGAAGCCATCTCTTACGACTACAAAATGGTAACTCGCCTAAATACCACAGTTGGGGTGACGATTTTAAGCATATTCAAAGGACTCTGCAATCTGGGCATAACAATTTAAATATATTGTAAATTGTATTTGTAGTAATCTTAAGATATAAAGAGAAATAAAAGGACTTACTGGCTGACTAATCAACGCCCAATTCAAAGCTGAAATTTATACTAGAATGTAGGACTGAATTTTGTAAAATTTCCGTCTGGATAATAGAGTTTAGCAACCGATTGAAACCATAAATATCAGTTATTAATGTTCCAATAAGAACTGTTGCTACAATTTCAAAAGTATTGACACACTAGACAATTGATACACGATATTGCGCGTAATAGAAACTCGGCATTAATAGTATTTGGTATTGACCCCAAATTGACCCCTCAAATTTAGGGTTATCATTGCAAAGTGATTTGTTCTAGTGAGTGAAGTTGTTGACAATGGAATTTAAAAACGTTACCGCTATGGTTTAAATGGTTTGTTAACACAAAGTAACTAGGAGTCTAATACGGAACAGCCGTTTATGCTAGCAACCTGACAGAGCTGTGGAAGTTGATATCAGCACAAAAGAATGGTATTTTAAAATTAGAACTTAATTAATTAATATGCAAACTATGTACTATAAGGAGGCTCCAACCCAGCCAGTTGCCAAGAGAAGTGTTCCAGTATTAGTTTGATCAAAGAAACTGAATCACGTAACGTGGAACCTTTTCTCGTACGACATCGCAATAATTTCTTTGGGTGTATGGTAAGTCGTCACGACATTTGCAGTGAAAAGGTCGCACGCAATTCTTCTTTCACTGTACTTCGGACCTCACGAAGATATACAGCGTTACTCACGTGTTTGACAACGCCATCTTTCCCAAGGTATGCTTCGAGTACAATTTTGTTGCTTGGTAGGATGGAGACGACGGCGTCAGCAGCCTCAACTGCAGCAGCGATGGAACTGGCTCCTTTGATGCCGTCCTTAGCTGCGGCAGCCAGGGTCTCCGATGAGGGATCGTAGCCTGTGACGTTGAAGCCCTGAAATAAGAAATAAAGAGTTACAATCTTGATAATCCTACCCTTTAGATACTGTAGTTTTAAACGTTCCCGATTCTGTGATCAGTCTTGGAGGGTAATTCTGTCTTAGCATCACGCTCCCTCAAGAATTGCAGTCACTGTTCTTGTCTCGTAAAAAACATCATTATTATTGAAAATGAAAATAAAAAAATATTTTTGCAAATTGGCCGCCAAGGGCTCTTTTACATGTCTTTTTGAAACTACCAGTGCATTCGGTAAGATCATCATTGCCAAGAAGAATGCGCCGCAAGAAACTTAGCAGAAAGTCAGTTTTTCAAAATAAAATACAGTAAGAATACCTACTTTAATTCTACTTAAATTAAATACATTTATAAAAGGGATGTATAGGTCCCCTTAAATTCCTTAAAATCCTTAAATTATATCAATCTATAGTAGAGATGTATTGATTGTATTCAATAGGAAATAATAATTTATTTACACCATATTCTATAAACTACACATTAAAAGATATTACTTTGTTATTGCTTTCTAATGTATCTTATTATGTGTAGTTTATAGAATATCTATGATTTTCACCCATTCCCTTGATGGGCTTTTACGAAGAGAAGCAACTGGTACATTCTATGTTTTTTCTTTGCTCCCAGATCAGCATGGAAGTATTGTACAAAGGTGAACTTATCCAAGGAGTCCCTGTTATTTTCATTCATTGTTATCCCAGTCAAAATTGACGCGACGTAACTAGATAGTAACTGTTGCCAAGACTTATTTGAATGGAATTAATTGATACAGACAAGGGTTACGACAAGTCAAGGATTAAACAAAGCACCGTCCCGGAGTGATCTGTTTAGTATGCAGTAGGTTTTTGGATCTAATCGACTTAATATTGGAGTTTAATGTAAGTAATATAAATGGAAAAGGACTGAAATGGAAGAGTCGAAGTAGCTTAGTGTTTTTAGTAAAGTGTTATATTGACAAACAAAAATTTACAGAATAAAATTAATAATTACATATTAATAATTGTTTAATTAATTAATTAGAATTAGGGATAAGTTCGCCTTTGTGCACGTGTGTTGTCCTGTATTCATCTTTTTCTTGTGTTTTATGTACAATAAAGAGTTATACATACATACATACAATCCCTCGCTATTGTAGAATCCTCCACTCTGTATTCAATGTACCGTCCTCGCCGTAAATACATCATTTTGCTCCCTCGTTACACAAACTATTCCAAGTGTTCAACAATCACAGGAAAAGAGACGCGCGGCATTGTATCAAGGTTTCCAAATGCTCATTCACTTTCGCGGTACAAAAGCCGCCTTTTATCTAACATAAAGCGCCCCTCAAGAAAATAATGTCAACACTGTCAACCACATTTCCATCATAATCCGGCGATACTAAACAAAGGCTAATGCAGCCAATCGCGGCCCCTGTCCCGGAAAATGTATCCATCTCCATATTTTACCATATTTTTTGCATGAATTGAAACGATTTTAATTTGAAATTTCGTAGACCCCGCCCGTTATTACACGACTTTTCGGTTTAAATCGTGACTTTTATATTAAACTGTGAGAGTGAAAGGTAATGTATTCAAGGAGAGAGCTTTAATGAATAAAATTGTACTTTAAATCTTAGAATGCATGTATGTGTGCTGTGTCTTAATAGTAGTTTATGTGACTGTATTATAATGAAGGGCATTAAAGCATGTGTTCGAACGTTTGTTTACAATATGTACCTACCTACAATTATAGCTATATTTTTTAAAAGCGAGTGTCCACCGTCATGATTCAGTTCGAATAAATTCACCAAGACGCAAACACCTGTTGTTTTTTTAGTAAGCACCTTCACTCCAAAATGTACCTTAGTGACTCGAACATATGGTCCATCGACCCAGGATATTATTTACGGTGATCTATTTTATGGAGTGAAGTTAATATAATTAGGAGTGATATTTGGACAAATAAGTGTAATGAAGTGAACATTATCAACTACTTGAACATTAAAAAGTGAAGTAAAGTGCAAAAGACGTTACATTCCGGGACATTTAGATTTACGTCGGAGAAAACAGCTGTTTTATAAACTTCATTTAACTCTGAGTGATTGAGCGTGTTACAAAGAACATTAGAACAGTGCGTTACCAATACAAATATACATAACTAGCTGTGATATTAGCTAGCGCCTTGCGGCGAACATTAAGTTCAACACGGACGTACCTAAGTACTTGCGCTTACCCTACACGTTAAAATAAATAGTACAGTGGCGGGACATTCTAGAAAGTAATTAGTATTCTTCGATATATAGTAAAAATGGAGCAAATAGAAAAACGTATACTACTTCAAACCGATATCTACGAAAAGGTGGAAAAAGCTTACAACAATTACAGAAAGTCACCGAAAGAGAGAATAACTACTGGATATGTACAAGGACGAATGGATGCTTTGGATACTTATTGGAAGGAGTTTAAATTAACCCATGAGAAAATAATCCTGTCGATTTCAAAGGAGGACAGACAGTTGTTAACGTATTTTACGGAAGATTCGGTCGAAAGTTTTGAAGAGCTGTGTTATTCGTATAAAGGAGATTTGAAGACTGCGTTATTAAATTTGAGTTCGGAAGCTAACAAAGGGGAGCCACCAACCCAGATTGATGTCAGTAAGCCTAGTACCTCGAGTAGTGAAATCAGATTGCCTCGTATTTCCATACCTACCTTTAGTGGGAACTACACAGAGTGGCAATCATTTCATGACCTTTTTGTGGCACTTATTCACAATAATTCATCTATAGAAAATGTACAGAAATTACACTATCTGAAAAGTAATTTGACGGGTGATGCAGAAATATTGTTAAGACAGTTTTCCATTACTGGAGATAATTATGTTGACGCGTGGTCGATCCTGAAAAAACGATACAACAACAAAAGATATATTGCTAATAATATTTTTAAGAAGTTTTTCGGACAAAGGGTGTTATGTAATGAATCGGCCACTGCTATAAAACAACTGTTAGACACGAGTGTAGAATGCATAAACGCACTTAACAAGTTGGGTATGCCCACTGATGAATGGGATGCAATCGTTATGTTTGTGGTTGTGTCCAAGCTGGATGTTAACACTCACAAACAATGGGAAGAGGCAATTAGTGGAGATAAATCCGATGATTTACCAAAATTAGAGGAGCTGAAGTTGTTTTTAGAAACACGGTTTCGCACGCTGGAGATGATTGAACCTGCGAACAAATATTACAAACCTGTCAAGCCGAAAACCTTTCATGCTACTTCTAACAGCGGAGACTTACAGTTCGCCCATTGCAAGGAAAATCACTACATACATAACTGCAAACAATTCGCCAAGTCGCCCATTGAAGAAAGGTACAGCTTTGTCAAAGGCAAAAATCTATGTTTTAATTGCCTCATACCTAATCACACAGTATTCAAATGTAAACAGCGTACCACCTGTCAAATCTGCAAGAGAAAGCACCACTCCTTATTACATAGAGAAAAGAAACAATTAAGTGAAGAAAAACAGGTTACATCTGCAACTATAGAAGAACATACACAACAAAATCGAGAAGAAATACAAACCAAGGTCACAGGGCACGTGGCAAATGGAAAACAACCAGGTCAGAGTATCTTGTTAGCAACGGCGCTGGTAGACGTCACATCAAGTTCAGGTCAGTCACACGTCTTCCGTGCTCTCATAGACCAAGGTTCAGAGGCGTCGTTCGTGACTGCAAGGGTAGTCGAGTTATTGGGCTTAAAGAAGACTGAAATCAGCGGCGTCGTCTCTGGTGTTGGAGAAGGTAGTCACGTGTCTCTTAAATATTTAGTAGATCTGCAAATTAAGTCAAGATATAATAACAATTTCTGTATAACTGTAAATGCATATGTGTTAAGGTCATTAACTCGTAGGTTACCTGCCAGAGAAATCAGAGGCTATATTTGGCCGCAGCTTAATGATATAGAGTTGGCTGACCCCACCTTCAACGTACCGGGTAGGATAGATATATTACTTGGTGCGGACGTCTTTGGTAAAATCATTGATGTAGGTTTAATGAGAGGTCCAGGTAATGTAGTTGCACAGCACTCTCATTTAGGGTGGATTTTGTCAGGAGATATGGATGTAGTTTCTTGCAGGTCACAGTATATCACAAGCCTTCACATCATGAGAGAGGTCGAAGAAGATAACAATTTACTGAAGAGGTTCTGGGAATTGGAAACAGAACTTTATACAACCGAAAGGGTTTGGTCAAAGGAGGAAAAACATTGCGAAGAAATCTATAAGACAACCACAACTAGATACACATCAGGTAGATATGAGGTACACCTACCTCTGAAACAAAATGTTGAAGAAACAGTAAAGGCTTGCGGAGACACAAAACAGCAAGCCATAACCAGGTTGAAACAACTAGAAAGGAAATTTGAAAGGAATGAGAAGCTAAAAGAAGAATACACAAAAGTTATCAAGGAATACTTGTATTTAGGTCACATGAAGAAGGCTGACATAGAAAATGAAGATAAATCTATATACCTTGCTCATCATGCCGTCGTTCGTGAAGATAAGGATACGACCAAGGTAAGAGTTGTTTTTGACGCGTCAGCCAAGGGTTCCAACGGCCGATCCTTAAATGATAGCATGCTGGTAGGCCCTACGTTACAACCTGATCTTCGTAGTATCATAGTCCGCTGGAGATGTCACAAAATCTGTGTGGTGGGCGATATAGTCAAAATGTATCGTCAAGTAAGAATGGCTAACAATCACACAGATTTACAGCGAATATTGTGGCGAAATAACACTTCTGAAAATTTTGTTAGTTATCAGTTACTTACGGTGACCTTCGGAACTGCAGCAGCGCCTTATCTAGCTGTGCGAACTCTTCTTCGGCTGGCAGATGATGAATCTAAAAGGTACCCACGAGGCGCAGCAGTAGTGAAGGATTCTTTTTATATGGACGACTTGATGACTGGCCATGATGATTTATCTGAAATAAAGAATATTTGCGATGAAATTAATAAGTTGTTGAAAGCAGGTGGCTTTCTCATGCAGAAGTGGTCAAGCAACTCCGATGACCTATTAAAGCATCTACAAGATGGTAGTCAAAAAAGAGAACCTGTAGATAGCATGGAAATAAAATTAGATAAGGTAATAAAAATCCTTGGACTTACCTGGGACAGGAGCGATGACATGTTTAAGATTACTGTCAACTTACCGGAAGTCAGGAACCCTGTAACAAAAAGAATAATACTATCGGACGTAGCTAGTCTTTTCGACCCGTTCGGATGGCTGGCTCCAGTAATCATTACAGCAAAGGTCATGATACAGAAACTATGGCTTTGCAATCGCGGGTGGGATGAAGAACTGCCATCTGAGTTGACAAATGAATGGATGACCTATAGGGAAGAGTTAAACGAGCTGAAAACTATTAAGATTGCACGTTGGATAAAGATGACGTCCCGCTGCAAAGATGTGGAACTCCATGGCTTTGCCGATGCATCATCGATAGCTTATGCAGCAGTGGTGTATGTGAGAGTCGTCGATGAGGATGATGAGATTCATGTCGTCATGATAGCAGCCAAGACCAAGGTAGCACCTCTAAAGCAGTTGACAGTACCCAGATTAGAGCTTTGCGGTGCAGTCTTGCTTGCAAATCTTTTAAACGAGCTCTCGAACCTGCTGAAGATACCAATGAATAAATTATACGCTTGGACAGATTCGATGGTAGTTTTAGCTTGGTTGCAGTCTCAGCCGAGTCGTTGGCAAGTATTCGTCGGAAACAGAGTATCTGAAATTGTACAGCTCATAGACAATGATAGATGGCGACATGTCCAGTCCAGAGACAATCCAGCTGATCTTGCATCTAGGGGTATAAGAGCAGTCGAGATAGTGGACAATGAAATGTGGTGGACTGGACCGAAGTGGTTAAAACAGGATAATATCGAGTTGGAAAGGATTTCTATACCACAAACGAGTTTAGAAATGAAGAAATCATTTCATCTTAATTTGAACGATACACCCATTTGGGAGAGATTTTCATCTATGTCAAAATTGAAGAGAGTACTCGCTCAATGCCGTAGATTTACAAATTATAAAGATAAAGCAGACCGAGAACAATATTTAACAGTGACTGAAATTAACGAAATTGAAATTAGATGCATAAAATTTTACCAACAGGCAGTGTTTGAAAATGAAATTAAGGAGCTGAAAAAATATGGCAAACTTAAGTCAAAGAGTTTGTTGATCAGTCTCACACCCTACTTAGACGATCAAGAGCTGTTGATTACGCTGGACCCATCCAGCTGAGAACATCAAAGGGCAGAGGCCATAAATCGACAAAGGGTTACATTTGCTTGTTTGTCTGCATGGCAACGCGAGCAATACACTTGGAAGCTGTAACAGACCTTACATCTCAAGGATTTATAGCAGCATTTAAAAGATTCGTTGCCAGAAGGGGTCATTGCTCGCACCTGTGGAGTGATAATGCTACAAATTTTGTGGGCGCCGCCAAGGAGTTGAAGCAGATATTTTCAAAGAACAAATCAGATGTAGCTAATGAAATAGCGGAACTGTTGGCCAACGATGGTACCACCTGGCACTTCATACCAGCAAAGGCCCCAAACTTTGGGGGACTCTGGGAAGCCGGCGTACGTTCGGTAAAGAAGCATCTTAATCGTGTCAATGGAACCACGAAACTGACGTACGAAGAAATGTCAACGCTGTTGACTCAAATCGAGGCTTGTTTAAACTCGCGGCCCTTGTGTCAGCTAGATGAGACATTAACAACATTAAACCCACTTACTCCTGGTCATTTTTTGATAGGTGAACCTGTAATTAACGTTCCAGACACAAATTACGAAAAGAAAAATGTTAACTTACTCTCTAGATGGCAATTTATACAAAGTAGATTGCAAGATTTTTGGAGGAGATGGAAGGCGGAATATCTCAATACCTTGCAACAACGATATAAATGGCAAAATACCGTAAATTCACCCTGTGTGGGAGATATAGTGATTGTCAAGGAGGATGATATACCTCCGGCAAAATGGCTGTTAGGTAAGATAACAGCTTTGCACCCTGGCGCTGACCAGTTAGTACGTGTTGCCACCGTGCAATGCAAGGGAGATAACCTTCTCAAAAGACCGTTGTCAAAACTAATATTATTGCCTAAATATTCGGACGACGGTGAGTCTGAGAGGGTGGGCGGCCAACTTTAATCTTAGTCATACTTATACTATTATATTAATTTCAATAAGCGAAAAGCGTAAGTAATCTAAGTTACCTTACGCAAGCAGAACCTATCCGTCTGCATCGCTTGCCTATATACATATGCATACTCATCTTTTATGGAATGAAATAGATGTTGAAAGTGTACTTCTCTAAGATCCATTCTGACTACGTGAAAAAAAAAAATACTTTGTTTTCATCTTAAGAACCAACATTTCCTATATTAGATATTTTATAAAATTAAGGTAATATTAAAACGTTTGATGCAACATTGCGCTTAACATGGGTGATAAATCATTAAATCATTATTTGTACTTGTCTGGTGTGCTTATATAAATTCGCGCGGCCTGTTTGTCTAACATTTATTTACAAGTAACTACAGTCCATTCAGATCGAATTTGCTTAGTTAGCACGCAAGCTTGTCGAGGTATTAACAGCATATCAGACGAATCTGCACTGTACGGTAGATTTTAGTTTGAAAACACCTACTTTATTTGTTAATATTATATCAAAACACATACAACTTAAGTTCTAGTGTAAGTTTTTTTTGTGCACTGCTCACTTAGATGTTGGGAGACGAGATTATTCAACCAATTTAATTTTTCCAATGCAGTCTCCAGATGATAAGGTACAGAATTGCACAATTGTTAGTACTGTGACGCTATACGTTAGCGAGAGATGGTGACGGTATTTGTTTACTTGTTTACTAGGTCAGTTATAGGTATGTACGTTAAAGCGAATGCATCCATTTAGCTACCTATAGTTAGTTTTAGTTAATAAGTTACCTTGTTTTTGTTTATGCTACCCGACTGCTAAGGAAGGGTCATGTTTTTTTTTCTCTTCTCAATGTACTTAAGTAGAATCTAAATTGATAACATTTGTGGTACATCGCGGCTAACCCAGGGAAATCTCGCCCTTATATTATAGTCCAATAATTAAATCAGAAACTGATAATCTGTTATAAGGCAACGTGTATTTGTCGAGTGCCTGACAAAGTCCAGACTGTAACGGCAAAGGGTTAAACCGCACATTATATTGTAACCATTGAGTGTTCCTACTAGTGATGTACTTTACTTTAGCACATAATGAAAAACTGTTGTTTTTGGTGGGCGGTATGTTCGAACGTTTGTTTACAATATGTACCTACCTACAATTATAGCTATATTTTTTAAAAGCGAGTGTCCACCGTCATGATTCAGTTCGAATAAATTCACCAAGACGCAAACACCTGTTGTTTTTTTAGTAAGCACCTTCACTCCAAAATGTACCTTAGTGACTCGAACAGCATGATTGCTTCCATGCTGGTCTGGGAGTAAAGAAAAAACCATGGAATGTACCAGTTGCTTCTGGTAAAAGCCCATCGGGGGAATGGGCATAGCGATGCAGCTAGCAACCCCTCACTATTTTGATTCCACTTTCCACATATTACGCCTAACAGTGTCTTGCTAAACGTGGCTTGTAGGTCTTGTTACCTTAGGCTCTGTCCCCCGTAAGAGATAAAGACGTGATTTGTGTGTGAGTGTGCTTAAACCCAAGATATTTCAGAGCCGTTTCTTATCTATAAAATTCCGTACCATGTATTATTTATTACTATTACACTTCGCCTCATTTTCTCATCTCACCTGTGAAAAAGGTAAACAATTTTCCAAGCAAACGAATTCCGAATCCAGATTTCGACTCCTAACATTTGGACCGTTATCCTTGTCTCTCCCTTTGTAAAAGAGCGAGACGCATAGAAGTTTGTTCTGTCGGGTTACAGGTCATTCACGCGTTCCACTACTAATATCAGAATGTCTTAGAGCATTAAGCTTTCCGGAGGCGTCGAGAATTGAGTTACCAATCTGTCAAAAGTATAGGAGTCATACCTGGTCATATTAAAAGTGCTAATGTTTGTAAGCATATATGTTTGTCTATAATATAGACAGTTGGCTCTTTGGAATTATTATAGTTCACTTTTTTATATAGCTAAATCTAAATACATGATTGATTTGATACATGACCGGATTTGTATATGTAGGTAAGTATGTATGTGTACAGAGCAATTTGGTGTGAATTGTCTCATATTTTTTTATTTATCTATTTTTTATTAGTGCGCGTGACGTCTCCAGTTGGTAAAATGGTCTAAGCTTATCAGAAAACAAAACTTTTGGTGTTACTTATTTATTCTTATCAAGATAGTGAACATTGCTGGGTCATGGCGTATAAAATGATAAGTTGTTTCGTCAACAGGCTTATTGTCTAAGCAATAAGGTCGACTTTGAGAGAGGGAATTAAGACACACAACACACAAGTCACATTTATGGTTTTATTTTGTTAGTATAAGAGCTTTATTAAAGTATATTTTTGTGTTTTTATCCGCCATGTTGAGTTCCATGATTTCGCGAAATGAAAAGTATCTCATATCTTATATCTTACTACAGCCAAGCAACAGTGCTGGCGCTGCTGTGTTACGGCGTGGAGTTAGACAACCGGTAAAGCTACTAGTTTTAAATCTGGAATCTCATTAAGTTTATTAAGTACTAGTGACCCGCTCCGGCTTTGCACGGGTGCTATAAGTGTTTCTCTACCATATCACGTATATAATTATGCATAATAAACCTTCCTCTTGAATCACTCTATTTTAAAAACCTCACCAAAATCCGTTGCATAGTTTTAAAGATCTAAGCATACATTACCGACAGCGGAAAGCGAATCTGTTTTATACTATGTAGTGATACAAAACTATCATCATATCGAGTACCTAGGCCGCAATGTTATGCAGTTCGGATAAAAAATCCACTAACAAAGCGTTCACATTCATCGCCAAAATGATCCATATTAGTATAAGTGGCGCTGCCAATTTTTGTGAATGGTAACGTTTGGAGGGGAAGGCCTAGACGGACGTTTCGAGACCAAAATAGGAGACGTTTTGGAAAAAGGTCAGGTCAGGAGTACCCGAAACCGACGAGCATGTATGAAAAGATTGATGAATGTGGATGAAGCGAAAGAAGTATGTCTGGATCGTAGCAAGTGGACAAAGTAGTCTCTGCCTACCCCCGTGGGAAAGGTGCGTGACGGTATGTATGTATTGGAGACGTTTACGTGAACGCGTTCGAGACGTTTTTATATGCGAAAACTTACACTAGAGACGCTGAATTGAAGAAGGCGTGGTTAAATTATTCGGAATAATTAACGTTCATTGTAGAACCTTGACTTCGTAAATTTAAACAAGTGTTGCTCCAATACGTAGGCATCGTTGAAGAATTTACTGTTATCACACAAGCACTCATTTTGCATACATACATATACATACCGTCACGCCCCTTTTCCACAGGGATAGGCAGACTACTTTTTTTTATATGAATAGGAAGGCAAACGAACAAGTGGGTCACCTGATGGTAAGTGACCACCACTGCCCATAGACACCCGCAACCCCGGAGGGATTGCAGATGCGTTGCCAACCTAGAGGTCTAAGATGAAATGCCTCTTGTGCCCGTAATTTCCCCTGCTGTCTTACTCTCCACACCGGAACACAGCAGTGCAAGCACTGCTACTTAGCGGCAGGATTAGCGAGTAAGATGGTGGTAGCGATCCGGACGGACCTTGCACAAGGCCCTACCACCCGCAGACCTACTTTAAACATACGGACTATTCACTCGTAAGTAACGTTTGGCCTAGTGGTGTAGGGAACAACAGTGTGTTCGCTCCGGTGACCACGTTTCAAATCTCGTGCAGAACATTTTTTTTCTCTTTCTTTTTCTTGCGGGAGTGCGCGAGTCCCGTAATTGTACTTCGTATTGTGTATTTGTGCATAAAAATTACACTCACATTATATCACGTCTTTTTAGACAGAGCCTAAAGTAACAAGACCTGGCCACGTTTAGCATGATTGTGGGCGTATAGGTGGAAAGGGGAATCAAAATAGTGATGGGTTGCTAGCCGCATCGCCTATAACATGATCCCTAAGTTTTTTTTTAAGTGTGTGGTTTCACGTTTCACACAAAATGTATCTCTTAGATGCAATTTGGGTTTGTCTTGCTGTTTCACTCACTCTTATGGGTGGAATCGGCCGAGTGAGTGAGACAGCGAGACACAGTAGGCTTATTGTCTAACTCGCTCGCAATCGCCATCGTGTTCATTGACAGTTCATGTATGGGCTGTCAGCTGTCACATTCATATATGAACTGTCAAAATGAACACGATGGCGATTGCGAGCGAGTTAGATTATAAGCCTACCGCATGGCAAATCTAAGTCCGTACTGTACGATAATTTTCATCAATGATCACTGTACAATAAGTTTATTGGCCGTCTGATTGTTGATCTCGAGTTGAATTCATACGCACAATGATTCTAAAAATATGATACTTACCTACTTATATAAGTATATTTAATACTTAATATAAACAGGTCGGCGGTAAATGTCTCGAGCAGTAAAATCTTCGAGTTATAGACCGACCGCTTAAATGAGTCCGCGCCTGCGCTGTACAGGGGCGCGGGGTAGGCGACAAAGGGGGAAGCGCCCGCGCCTCTCTCGGTCCCCTTTGTCGTCACCCCGCGCCCCTGTACCCGCGCGGGCGAGGACTCATTTAAGTGGTTTACCTATGGATATTCAAATGTGACGCTCTTTTAACTCACTGGTGACAAAAATAATGAGTATTTGTTTTAAACATTGCTTATAAAATAATTTTAAAAAACTTTTGCAACTTTTGCAACTTACTTTTTATTCAAAAGCTCGATAGCTTCAATCTAATCTAATAAAAAAAAAAAAAGACGATAACAAAAACAGTTAACTGGCAACCCTACCACATTCCAATGCCATCAATAATTCCCTACGTTACACTAGGTTAAGAACATAGGCGTGTCAACAACCAACAGCCGGGTCGCGGCACACTCGTATAGTCTTCGACCAAAACAATCGAGCAACGATTTAGAATAAATTAAAAAAAAACCTCACCTTTTTAACTAAATTGGCAGCCATAAAGCCTCCCATATTACCAAGACCAAGAAACGCGACATTTTTGTCCGTTTTCGAACTATAAGCGCGCCTCGAGAACGTCACACACTGGTTGGTTAGAATCGACCGCGCCGCCATATTGTATTCTTTATTTAAACACGATCGGTCACTGGCGCCCGCGCAACGCAACTGAACGGGTTTGCGTTTGAATGTCAGTTCGGAAACTTTGATAATGTTATCGAGTAGGTACGTTTAGCGTTCGTTCGAATTTAATTCATTTAAATATTTGGCTAATTTATTATATGGAAAAGAGCGTTGCGGCTTTCCACAAAATTATGCTGAGTGGGGCCCATTTTAGACCATTTCGGTATTACCTTAAACATTTAAGATAGGTATTGTTTAGTGTATAATTAATGCCTGATAGCATAGACTTAGAATAGTTTTCTCTGTCTACGCCGCTTTCTTTTAAATGTAGGTACCTACTGTTTCTTTTTGATCTCTAAATACCAATGTGTATCGATTGCGTGCGATTTTTAATCTCTCTCTCTCTCTCTCTTTCTCTTCAGCCAGTGGAGGCCACACTCGATAGCTAACTAATTCTAATTACAGTTATGATCACTCTTATATGACCATCTCTGCACCTTTACCTCTTCTTCTTCAGCCTCTGGTCATCCATTGTTGCGCATGAGCACGCCAACAATGCGGTCCCGTGCCATTCCCATGCAGCCGTTCCCCGCTATTGCGAATGTCGTCAACCCATCGAGCAGTAGTATTACCTAACTCGCTCGCAACCGCCATCGTGTTCATTTTGACAGTTCTTGTATGAATGTGACAGCTAGCTGAATCCGATCCCAATTGTCAACCCATATATCAATATAAGCCTACAGGCTCCTATTCTCCAACTCGACATTGTCGGTGACCATTGACAATTCGAAATGCAATGCGTATTTAATATGAAGCCAACCGGTGTAAATTCTCGTCGAGGTTGTAATGTAAAGAGAATTGTCACTTGTCACCGACTTTATCGGCCAGGCTTTATCTTGTGGAGAGTCAATTGGGGTGCGAGTCGGGTTACCTCCACGTGTGATCAAGAGCTGCGGTTCGTTTTCGGATCCGTCCGGGGGGAAGAGCAGTGCTTGGTCCGGTGCGCCCTGGGCATCGGCTAATAATTTCCTGGCAGTTTCTGAGGGATATCATTGACCGTTGGCTAAGAGCCCGACAGGGGTGAGGGGGTCTTTGACCATTACCGTACAACGTTGCCGACATTTTGTCACAAGATTGTTTAAATATATTTTTTTACATTGACATTGGCGAAGTTGTCGTCGCTATAACGACTTGATACGCCACAAATAAGAAGAAGAAGAAGAGAGTCAATTCGGAGTTTCGGCGACTGTACTTAAATAATTTAATACTTGCTTGTAAACCGATGATCTGAAAGCAACATAGATGTATATTTCACAATCCTAAGAACAAGCCACGTGGAATGGAGTATCCAAACGTCATTAGGTACTGATAGCGTTAACATAACAAGCTGGTGACACAGTAGAGGTATTATTACAGTAAGTCAAGCCCAAATGAGCTCGATGATAACGTTACGGGATAGGTGCATTGCCGGTCCTTTAAGAAAAGAGTAGACACGTTTTTTGAAGATTTCTAAGTTGTGCCAGCCCGGAAAAACTGGTAACACCGGATTCCAGAACGCGTTGTAAATAGTTACGAGAGAAACGAACGGTTGTGGACTACCAACTGTTAAGAAGGTAGGGTGGAATGAAAGTCGGTGCGATACAAAAAAACTGTTCGATGCAAGCCAACCACTAAACTGGGGGTGCGAGTCGGGTTATCTTCACGTGTGGTCAAGAGCTGCGGTTCGTTTTTGGATCCGTCCGGGGAGGAGAGTAGTTGTTGGTCCGGTGCACCCTGGGCATCGGCTAATGATTTCCTGGCGGTTTCTTAGGGATATCATTGACCGTACGTTGCCGACATTTTGTTACAAGATTTTTGAATTATATTTCTGTTACTTTGACATTGGCGAAGTTGTCGCTATAACGACTTGATACGCCACAAAACTCGAGTGCCTCAGTTGCTTTACTGCTGCGTAAAAGTTTACTGTAATGATGTTTATTTAAAGACACAGTCAGGCAGTCAAGGCCGCCATTTTAATCGCAAATAAGAGTATGAACACTGTGATAACGTGTCAGGTGAGTAGCTAGGGGGTGATAGGCACTGCTATGCGGTGACAGATAACGCAGGATTACGTAGGTAATAACTACCCAGCGAACGGAAAAACATGGAGAAGATTTTGACGTGATACCTACATACATAAATCACGTCTTTATCCCTCACGGGGTAGACAGATCCTACGGTAACAAGACTTAAAGGCCACGTTTAGCATAATTGTGGGCGTATAGGTGGAAATGGGAATCAAAATAGTGATGGGTTGTTTCGGAGTACAATTCTGATTTACCTTATAATACATATTTTACTATTTACCACATTGCTGCGCCGAATATTTCTTTATAGTGCATTGGGGTAAATTCGGAAGGGGGAATTTCGGAACTCATGGATATCCACTAAACGGGGAACAATTACATAATCTAGCAACACTTACCCAGAAGCTCCAATGTCTTTGACTTCTAGATAAGCGTTGCCAGATTATGGAATTGTTCCCCGTTTACTGGATATCCACGATTTTCGAAATTCCCCCGATTTCGAATTTACCCCAACGCACCTTACCTACAATAACAATTTAAAAAAAGTAAGTAACATATTTAAAATCACGTGTTTTATCACTAGCAGCTTCTTATCATTGACCGCCATTCAAGTTCGAGTAATTAGGTGAACAATCGTTTTATTGTGATAAACCTTATCAGTCAAAGCAAGGTTAGGGGCGTGGTGGACTGGACGTGATCCAGTCGATAGACGCTATAGGGGCGCGGGGTAGGAGGACAAAGGGGACCGAGAGCGGTGCGGGCGGGCAGGGCGCCTGCCGCCCGCACCTCTCTCGGTCCCCTTTGTCGTCCTACCCCTTGCCACTGTGCCGCGCGGGCGGGTACTCCGTACAAATTTGAAAACTCTTAGACGTGTCGCTGGACATCAACTAGTAGATCACTTTTTATCATGTCTAAAGCAAAATAAATGATTTAATTTCATTTCATTAGAAAAATAACCAAAAAAGTTAAAGCGCCTACTGACGACGAAATAGCAACAAGACAGCTCACCACTTTTAACGCGACTGCGCCAGAAGGAGGGTTATGTTTTTACTTAAGTTTCTTACATGCTTTTGCCGCAACAAAATATTTTTGTTGGCGCTCTTGTAATGATGTTAATAGTACGAGTATCATCCGTTTCATTCTACTTCTTTCTTCTTTTTGTACCAAAGTCGGCTGGGAGAGATCATTCTGAATCGAAGCGAAAAAAAAACGACTTTCTGCCAAGTTTCTTGCGGCGCATTCTTCTTGGCAAAATGCAATGCTTGGCAATTTTCCGAATGCGCTGGTAGTTTCAAAAAGACATATTTTTTGAATTTTTGTTTTTTTTTTGACTAAGCTATTATATAGGTATCTAATTCTTACGCTATATACAGTCACGAGTATAAACATACTGACGAGCAAAAATAACGGGCCGCTTTCCGTATACTCCTATATGCAACAAACAATAAAGCTGATGACACAAATATTTGACATGATGACTGTATCGATATTTATGCCCTCGATTGTACTTTCAAAAATCAGGCACCAGGCGCATTACCATGACGTCTTAATGCGACTCAATTCCGACTCATTTCAGGTTTTAGCCGTCATTTTTACTATGGTTCTGACAGCGAGCGAACCTAAACTGAATCGTAATTGAATCGCATTAAGACGTCATGAAAAGGCCCCGATTCCATTTTCTTGTCAGTGTGTAGTTGAATAATAGTTATTTGTGTCACGAGGGAGCACAATGATGTATTTACGGCGAGGGCGCTTGATTCCAGAGCGTAATGAGGGATTCAAGTGTTACCGCCCGAGATGAAAATAATTTTGCTCCCGAGTGGCTCATACAACTTTTCACAACGAACATTAAAAAAGTTGAAAAAAGGATTCTAAATATAATTTAAGAGCTACCAGCATAGAAAATGGCATGGTTATACAATCAACTTGAAAAAATTGCATTTGAAAAAAAAAAACTTAGAAAACCCACACACAAACACACAAACACGCTGAGGCTGGTACCCGTTGCCGGAACTCGGTGTCTCTTTGTTTTTTTTTTTTTCTTTAGTCTTGAATCTGTTGTCAACTTAACTTCTATCTGCTTATGTTTTGGTAATAAATGTTTTTTTATTTTTTTATTTTTAAAAGCCTTGACCAGAAAAGTTGCACTTTAATCCCTCTCGACATTCCTGTCCTGCAAAGTTTACTTTTCTGAATGAGAGGTGTGAAAAATAAATTACAGTTTCAGTGCGAATATTCCATTCGATGCGTCCTGCCGCGCCAAAATAACGCGCCCGCCATCCGTAACGGGATTTTAACAGCGAAACTTTTTTATTTATCACCTGTTTAAATGCTGAAATTATGAATAAAACGGTCATAACTTGACGCTTGTTTAGTGCAATAATAATGGACCGAGGAACTTCGCACGCTCGCTTCTAAATCCAACTTTCAATTTAAAATAAACCTCGCCACTAGAACTTTGGGTTGCTTTTGGCAATAAGTGTTAGGTGTGGTAAGAGTGTGCTAAAGTTGTCCGTTTGAATTATAATTTTATTCCGTTTTTATGTTCGTTATGTCCTGTAAATGGACATGATAAGGAAATATTGTCTTGGGGATTTTGTTTTTCGAGGTTTTTGCTTACACCGACGTCTTTCATTTAATTACTCCATGGCATTAATTGGGATTGGATTGGATTGCTTCCATGCTGGTCTTGGAGTAAAGAAAAAACATAGAGTGTACTAGTTGCTTCTCCTCCCGCGCAGATGGTAAAAGCCCATCGAGGGAATGGGCATAGGAATCATATAGGCGATGCGGCTAGCTACCCATCACTATTTTGATTTCCCTTTCCACCTATACGCCCACAATCATGCTAAGCGTGGCCTTTGGGTCTTGTCACCTTAGGCTCTGCCTACCCCGTAAGGGAGAAAGACGTGATTTATGTATGTATGTATGTATGAATTGGACGGCCAACATTATCATGATAGAGGATGTCAATATAGGATCGCGGATTTCAAAATGACCGGATTCGGTGCGATACGTAACAATATTTCTGGGATGCCTTTGTTTTGTTAACTAACTATTTATAGAATTTATTTAATAATTACATCCATAATTTGTTAGTGTTATATATAAAGACCAGATTATATGCAACATAAAAAGCTTGTTATATGCATGCATGCAAATATGCATGAAAAATGCTTGAAATATTATGCACGAAAATTGACAGAATATGCGAAATTAAATGATAAATTTTACGATTTATATACGTATACATATAACAATTTATATGCGTAATAAGTGGAACTACTTTGTAGTAGGCGAGCGCAACGTTCTTCTGTCTCTTTCATTTTATTATTGTAACTGTCAAAACAAAAGACGCGCGCGGCTACTGACTGCGTTTCGAAATGCAGTAAAAAGTCACAATTATTACTCTTATATTTTTGACTGTTATTAAATTTGGTCGCAATTCGGAACGCAGGGTGAGTGAAAAATATTATAAATGTACCGATAACATGCACCATAACTAGATCTTAGGTAAAATATGCTTATACCGCTGAGAATGGCTGAAATATGCAAATGCATATACGAATATGCAAATGTATATAATCCGGTCTTTAGTTATATTTGTTTAAAAAGCGAGCCTTCCTTTTCTTGAAAGGGCCGGCAACGCACCTGTGATTCCCCAAGTCTTGCCTAGTCCCTGGGCGATGCTGATTGCTTTCCTTCAGGTGACCCGTCTGCTCGTTTGCCCCCTCTTATATAAAAAAAAATAGGTAATTTAGAACAGAGGCTGGGCCAAAGTTTGTGCCGCTCTGTACCGGCACCACACGTGCAAGACCGCTGCGTTTGTCCGCCACCTAGTACCTGTACACACCTTACAGTGAAACAGCGTTTCCACACAAGGCAACGTTTTCGCTGCGTCAACAGACCTTCGCGATGTATCCACAGGTTTTATCTAAATTACGAGGGTTGCGAACAAAGGGCTTCCTTGTCAGCCTTTATGGATCGCTGGGCTAGGTGTGCTCTACTTGGCACTTTAAAAATCGATATTAAAAGTGATGCCTCTGCTCTAAGTATTTTGTACAATTAACAACTACTAAATAAATCTCTCATCTCTTGCCCCTGGTGAGCAGTAGATGTTCCACTGGAGTTTGTGATTGTGTCGTACAGACACAATCATTCGTACAGATGGCGCTTGGCGACAAAAAATTCACATAGTAACAAGGTCACGTAACAGCTAGTACCAGATTGAAAAATTCGAAGGCTTGCACACCCTGTTTTGGGTGGTGTAGTAAAAGCTCGCATGACGGATGAGGGTCCGGGTTCGATTCCCGGCCATTACTTTTCGGATTTTTCTACATACAATATCACGTCTTTATCCCTTACGGGATAGACAGAGCCTAAGGTAACAAGACCTAAATACCACGTTTAGCATTATTGTGGGCGTATGGGTGGAAAGAGGAATCAAAACAGTGATGGGTTGCCAGCCACATCGCCTATACCTATACAACATGATCCCTAAGATTTTCGCTCAATCCCTCGACGGGCTTTACCGTCAGCGCGGGTAGAGAAGCAACTGGTACGTTCTATGTTTTTTTCGCTCCCAGACCAGCATGGAAGAATTTTTCTGTGTATTATTATGTGTGTCTAGTTTTCAGTTTCATTTAAAGATAAAGGTATTTTAATTAAACAACAGGGTGTACACTCCCGGTCAAAAGTAGAGTAACACTTTGTTTATCATCTGATGAATGTTACAATTAACACGCGGTTCTCATTATAAGGTTAACAAAAGTACCATTCAGCGAAAAACCTTTGTTTGCAACAAATATGAAATCACCATTTCAGCGTTCTGTTTTTGAAGCAATTGTTGATAAACATCCTGTTTATGACGAAACGCCTTTAGAAAGAAAACTACAACTCGCTTAAGAGAATGAAGTCATTATGCATTTTGGCCTATGCTGGTCTGGGAGCTAAGAAAAAACATAGAATGTACCAGAAGTCATGTTTAAGTATGTGGCTAGCAACCCCATACGCCCACAATTATGCTCAACGTGGCCATTAGATCTTCTAACCTTAGGCTCTGACTATACCCCGTTACTTCCCGCGCAGATGGTAAAGGCCCATCGAGGGAATGGGCGAAAATCATAGGAATCAATGTTATTTCATTTGATTTTTTTGCCATCTATACGCCTACAATCTTGCTAATCGTGGCCACCTTAGGCTCTGTCTACCCCGTAAGGGATAAAGACGTGATTTGTGTGTGTGTGTATATGAAATGAATCCTAATAGCTGGATAGTGGATATTAAATTACTTATTTTTAAAAGCCACCAAAAATAGACCAGAGTTTTGTTTAGATGTTCTTAAAACTCCGTCAATTCAACATGACCAGAATACAGAATTGCGGGTCTTTTCCAAGAAAACTCCAACAAAATACTAAATGCGAATGACCGATAGTCGAGAAGGTTCGGTTTTAATTTCGTTTCCTCCCAGTTTTAGACAAAAAATCTAATTTTGCCTCCCTCGAATTCAATTCTTATTCTTCCATGCTGGTCTGGGAGTAAAGAAAAAACTAAATTTACCAGTTGCTTCCCTTCCCGCGCAGATGGTAAAAGCCCATCGAGGGGCGAAAGTCTTAGGAATCATGTTATAGGCGATGCGGCTACCAACCCTATTTTGATTTTCCTTTCCATCTATACGCCCTTAATTACGCTAAACGTTTTGTTACCTTAGGCTCTGTTTACCCCGTAAATGATAAAAACCTGATATATGAATGTATGTATCGATTTCAATATGGTACAATTCAATTTATCCTGTCACTTCATTCGTCTGTCAAACGGTGACAAAATTATCTTAGATATGTTTCATTTATTTAGCAAGTAACCGCCGTCACCGTGATACTCTCTACTATCGCTGCTATTTCGATATCAAATCAAATGTTCATCGTGAGTATCAGATAAAACAGTGCAAAGCTGTTATGATTAAAAATGGTGTAGTCTTACTCGCTAATCCTGCCGCTAAGTAGCAGTGCTTGCACTGCTGTGTTCCGGTGTGGAGAGTAAGACAGCCGGGGAAATTACGGGCACAAGAGACATTTCATCTTAGTCCTCTAGGCTGGCAACGCATCTGCAATCCCTCCGGGCTTGCGGGTGTCTATGGGCAGTGGTGATCACTTACGATCAGGTGACCCACTTGCTCGTTTGCCTTCCTATTCAAATAAAAAAAAAAAAAAAAAAGTCTACGCTAGCGTTCCCCGTAGCTTCCCAGCCTATTCTTTACAGAATCCCTGCTCTGTCCTCGCAGCCAAGGGCTTCAATGTGTCTCCTTGAACCTCTCAATCTTACGTATCCAAATATTTCTCGACTTATAAATATAGAAGTCGGTATGTATGTATAGAATTCTTGCAGTCACGATGACTTAACACCTGCTTAAGGTTCCTCAGCATTACCATATTTATTTGAATCTCTGCAAGCTATGTTAATAGTCACGAATAGAAACTTTTTTAAAAGGAAATCATGACTTAATCCTTGAACCGAAGAGGATACGTCACAATTTTCCAAAAATTACATACTTCAATTTGCTTCTTCTTTTTTAATATGGCCACACCGATTGATGCGATGATTTCGCCAATGTCAAAGTTATAAATACTTATTCAAAAATCTTGTGACAAAAATGTCGGCAACGTTGTACGGTAGAACACGGTCAAAGGACCCCTCCCCTCCTCAGCATCTGCCAGGAAATCATTAACCGTTGCCCAGGGTGCACCGTACCAAGCACTGCTCTTCCCCTCGGACGGATCCCAAAGCGGACCGCAGCTCTTGACCACAGGAGGTAACCCGACCGGCACCCCTTCAATTTCCTTATTTTAGATTGAGATCGGACGTCAATTGTTAACTGAATAATTATGTAGTAATAATACTACTAACTTACGAAAATAGGCCTGCAGCCGGCGTTTGTAGGTTAGGTACATGTCGACAGTCCATTCTCACAAACGAACATACTTCGCAACGAACACACACGTGAAACACAGTCCACAACCCTTCATTACTTAGTAACACACATTTTGAAAGCGAAACACATAGTATCTGAATCAAAATTATAGAAAACAAACAACACGTTTTGGTACACAGTCTTAGCTTCCGTGTGTGAAAACCACAAGACGAAATTACATAAGATTATATATATTTAGAATCAGAAAAATAAGATCTATCCGAATATCATATCGTTTCCGCGAATTTTGAGACTATTTTGGATAAATAACCTCGTTTCGAAAATCTAACTTTCACTAGTGCTGTCACCGACCTCGACTGACCTACATCATTTTACCGACTCGATCCTACTGAGTTATTTCCAAAATCCCACGTCATCTTAATAGTAGACTTCGGTTTATAATCACTCCTGCTACCCCTTAGACATAAAATAATTAAATCAATAGCTCAAATTGGATATCGATCTTTTGCTAAATCGGTCGATTGCGGCATAGTTTTGCCCTCATCCCTTAGCGAGCTGTCAAGGCAGTCGCATTTCGGTAGCCAGGCGGAGCGCACGCCGTTTGCTCTTCGAGCTGTCACATTCGGGAGCGGCGCGATGAGTTCGTGATCCGTTCCATACTTTATTTCGCCCATTGTTGTGTAATGTGTGTAGTGAACCCAGTGCAGTGATGCGTTGATTGTGCGAATCAGTGGCCCCCTCTGGGCGCGGCAACCTCTATTTCCCCACGCGTATTTGAGACGCGGCGACGACACACGGGCGTAGCTACCGATCTGCGGCTCACGCCGCGGCTCATCCGAGCCCCTCAGCGCGATAGATGCGCGACGCACACCGACGCTTTTGCTGGGCGTCCGCACTGCCGTAGGCCTCCGTCAAGGAGTGCCCCGCGCGCGGGCCCCCCTCGCGCGGCGCGACGCCAAGGACGTGCGGCGCCGCCCAGGTGCCAAGCGCCACCCCAACCTCTGCAGGACGATGCGCGCCTGCGCAGCGCATTCGCCGGTCAGGGTACACCAAAGGGGGTCCCATACATTTTTTTTTTTTTTTTTTTTTTTTTAATAGATTAAACATAGGAGACAAAAAAAACTTAGAAAAAATTCAACAAAATATTCGAAATTTTCAAAAAAAAAAAAAACTGAAATTTTTCTAAGTCCCTGGGCCTTTGTAGATTAGCAAAGGGGGCACAGGACATAGTTTATTTTACGTTCCACTTGACATATAAGTCACGAGACTGCGTTTTAAACGGGACGGCAGCGCATTTCGATCAGTGGTGATAATCTGTAAATTTGGTTCTGGCACTTCGCCGGCCGCTGCCGCGGCACGCTCGCTACGCTCGCTCGGCTCGCGCGCTGTTGTGGACGCAATTCTAACATAACCCAACCTATAGGAATAAAATTTTTTCTAAGTGTCGGGAATTAGATACCCCATATTTCCGCCATTTCACGCTGCAGAGAATTATTTTTCAAATAAAAGTTGCTTCATTTTGCGTGTTCTGCACGATGAGATCATTCAAAATAGTGACCATAAAAACATCATTTTGACCAAATTTTTTCTATGTGTCAGGACCCCCTTTGCTATACCCTAACCCATTCGCCACCTGCGGCCCCCTAACGCCACCTGCGGCCCCCTAACGCCAGCTAGGCTGGTGCAGCGGATCAGCCCGCCGTCGGACCTTCGTGCGATTGATGGTTGATCCGCCGCCTGGATCACCTTTATCCACATCTCATCGGCATCAAGGATACCCCGAGGACTCGTCACGTTTCGGCGACGCCCGAAGTGTGAACCCCGTGAGTACGTTCCATTTAAATCTGGCCAGTAGTGCGCGCGTGTTACCTTAAGGGGCACGGGCCCCCGCGTCCGTCCTTTCGTAGGGTGCACCCATCTCGGCTTTAACGTCTAGATTTATGCAAATAACATATTGTTCCACTGCGGCCGTAACCGCCATGTCGCGGAGATGTGTATAATAAACCATGTGTTAATCTACTTGGTGGTATCATTGGTAGGGAACCCGTTCCTCTAGTCGTAAGCCTACACACGGCCCTTGAGCCAAAAGTTCAGCTTTATCCGAGACAATTCCGGCAAAGTATTTCCATCATTTTTAGCTTGTTTGTTGTGTATATGAGAGCTTGATCAACCGCCAAACTGGTAGCGTCATTCCGACCCCAGTAGAGCCTACACAAGGCACAATTGCCCTCTTTTTCCTTTCTATACACGATAGCGTGTCATAATATAAAATAAAACCCACTTTTATACACGACAATATGGCGCCCGAGTAATATCACCTAGGCTTACCGGCTGGAGCGATCCTCACCAATGATACACACTACATATTTTAGTTATTGTGTTAATTGTTTGAATACACTAATTAACAGGCGAATGAGAAGTTAGCTGGCCAAGCATTTACTTTATTTTTTATTTTAGCCCACTATAGACACTATAGTGTTGACAATTATATTTTTTTTTGCAGCAACTGCATTGCGGCGTTGCTTGAACTTAAATTCATTTTAATCATATTAATATTGGCCGCTACTTTCCATACAGCCTCACCTTGTTAATACTTTAATTTCATTGCTGCTATAGCATTATATAGTAAAATATTATACTGCCATGTCTGATGAGGAAAACTTTTGTGAAACGGAAAACGACACCGCCGCTACCGCGTCGCAAGCTCCATTTACGCCTTCCTATAGGAACATAAATACCGGTTCGCGAGGTCATCAAGTCCCACACACCACCCACCCTTTGACAAATACCACCATGTCACACCCTCATCACACTCCAATACCAACCCCACGTAGATTTGTTCCAAAATATGAAAACGAACAACCAAGCACTAGTGAGAGGTTCATACAAGTAGTACGTGAGGAAAACCTGAGGTCGTGGAATTTAAAATTTACAGGCGAATCGGATATTACGGATTTCTTCCTGCGGATCGATGACTTTATGCGCAGCAGGGAAATCCCTGAAAACAAAGTTCTGAAATGCTTTTCAGACCTGCTGGGTGGAAAGGCGCTTGACTATTATAGACAGATACGCGACGATGTTACCACACTTCACGAACTGACACTTAAATTTAAAATATTTTTCTCACCAGTCGACAGCGACTTTGTGTTGGAAAAAGCAATTAGAGATCACAAACAATCATCAGGTCAGCAACTTAGCATGTACATTCTAGAGATGAGTACGATGAATTCTAGGCTCACTACACCGTTAAAGGAAAGTAGCCTTATAGAGATCATAAAGCATAATATCTCCTCAGACTATGCTCACCTGCTGGCTGTTAGTGATGTCAATAGCTTGGAACAACTTGTTTCATTAGGAAAACGTTTTGAAGCTTATGCTGGCCCACCTTCTGGTTCATCGATGGTAAAACAACCAAAACACCATAAACATGTAACAGTTGTAAACTCACAGTTTCAACGGAAAGTTAATACCCCAGTAATATGCAGGAAGTGCAAAAGACCTGGTCACTCGTACAGGCAGTGCCGCACTGTTCCTGGTATTATTTGTTTTCAATGTGGTGAAAAAGGTGTTCTATCATCGACTTGTCCGAAATGCCATCCGCAGCAACAACATAAATCTAGTCCCACACCACAACCAACTACAAAAAACTAATATGTACCGGAGCGACTAAGAAACCTACAAACACATCACATTTAGGTACAGTCACTCCGGCCATAGCACTTATAGAAGGAGATAACAGGATTTTTGTAGAGTTTGACATTTCGGATAAATCATACCAAGGACTATTGGATACTGGAGCCAACATGTCAATAGTAGGCAATGACTTTCACAACCAGTTGCTAACACTGGGTTTTCATTTGCAACCGTCTACTACGACGGCAAATTGCGCTAACGGTTCTGAGGTAGAGGTCATTGGATATCTATTTTTACCAGTAAAATTCAATAACAAAATTCATAATATAAAATTTTTAGTAATACCATCAATAACAAATGACTTCATTCTGGGCATGGATTTGATTCTTAAAATTGGTTTACATAATCTATTGAAGAAGTATAGGCACCAAACGTCAGACAATAACACAAAGTATACTCACCAAGTGGATGGGGTTTGTGCTATCGTACCCAGACAAGAGTTAACACCAACAGAGTCCATTCAATTAGATAAACTTATAAATAAATTTAAATCCATATCCACAGATACCAAAGGCTTAGGTAAGACAGATATTGTAGAGCACAAGATAATAACGCGCGGCTCTCCGATCAAACAACGGTACTACCCTTTATCGCCAGTTAAATTAAAAGCTTTAAACGAGGAAGTAGACCGGATGCTTCAGCTAGGCGTTATAGCTCCATCAAAGTCACCTTGGTCGAACCCAGTGGTTATGACACCAAAAAAAGATGGTACACTAAGATTTTGCCTGGACGCTAGAAAGCTTAACGACGCCACAGTTAAAGATTCCTATCCGTTGCCTTATATTAGCTCCATTTTAGATAATTTAAAAGGCGCTCGTTATTTGACATCCATAGATTTATCGGCTGCATATTGGCAAATTTCTCTCTGTGACTCCGATGACTCCGATGGTTCCGGAACCTCATGCCAGAAAACAGCATTTGTAGTACAGGGCCGTGGCTTGTTTGAATTTAAACGCTTACCATTCGGTTTATCGAACGCTGGCTGCGAGCTGCAGCGTTTAATAGACTCTTTATTCCAGCACAAATACGACGAAAAAATATTCGGCTATTGCGATGATCTATTAATAGCAACTAGCACTTTTAAGGAACATTTGGAGATTCTTAATGATGTTTGTGAAACGTTGGATAGAGCGGGTCTGACAGTAAATTTTGATAAATGCGAGTTTTGTAAAGAACAGTTAAGATACTTGGGTTACGTAATAGGGTCTCAAGGTCTCATGACCGACCCCCTCAAATTAGATTGTATAAAAAATTTCCCGAGACCAGCAACAGCAAAACAACTCCGCGCCTTTATCGGTCTCTGCTCGTATTACCGTAGATTTGTTAACAACTTCTCAACCATAATCGCACCAATGACGGCTCTACTAGGCAAACGGAAAGGCAAAGACGCAGTTGCTTGGGGTGGAGAGGCCGAAAGTTCATTCATGGCCCTAAAAACAGCTCTCACCCAGGCACCCGTGCTAGCCTGCCCGGATTTCACGAAGCCATTTCAAATACATTGTGACGCATCATCAGTCGGCATTGGTAGCGTCCTCGTTCAGGTGATAGACGGTTGCGAGCACCCCGTAGCATTTCATTCACGCCTCCTGTCCAAGACAGAAAGGAATTACAGTACGACGGAGCGTGAATTGCTGGCCGTGGTAGATTCAGTTAACCATTTTCGTCCTTACATTGATGGCAGCCATTTCGAAATTGTAACAGACCACATGTGTCTAAAGTGGTTAAAAACTCTAAACAACCCTTCAGGAAGATTAGCGCGTTGGGCGATGCAGCTGTCATGTTTTGATTTCGAAATACGACATAAAAAAGGGCTCTTACATGTAGTTCCCGACGTACTTTCGCGTGCCGAAGTCAAAGCAGTACAGTTCATAGGAGGTTCTACTTCGGGAGATGACTGGTACAACAAATTATACAACAATGTACAGTCAAATCCAGCCTTCCATAAAAATTATATAATTAAAGATAACACCTTGTTCCGGTTTAGTAAACCCTCACACGAACTCCAAAGCGAAAACTCGTGGAAGATAGTAATACCGCGCGAGCTCGTGTTAGAGTGTATAAAAGAAAACCACGAGGTGGACGCAATACACCCAGGCACTTATAAAACTCTACAAAAAATTAAACAACATTACTTTTGGAAAGGTATGCACGGGGATATTACCACTTACGTTGCCAATTGCGAAAAGTGTAAAGCTTATAAATATTCCAATAATGCACCTCATGGGCTTATGACTAACCCAAAGCAAATGGACCAACCAATGCATACCTTGTCAATCGATTTAATAGGACCATTAGTAAAGTCATATTCAGGTCATATTTACATACTTTCAATTGTAGACGTTTTTACAAAGTATTGTTGGTTACATCCCCTTAGGACAGCCACAACTAAGACCATCACATCTTTCATAGAGTCAGAAATCATACTTAAAGAAGGCACCCCTTGCGTTATAATTTGCGATAACGCGACTATTTTTCAGAGTAAGGACTTTAAATTATTTTGTAAACAACTATCTATCCCCAAGATATTTTACAACGCATATTATTCACCGCAATCTAACACTATTGAGCGCTATAACCAGTCTATCCAGACCTGCCTAGCCATTTTGGTAGAGCAAGACCAAAGAAACTGGTCAAAATTTTTGCCCAAAATCCAGCTTTCACTTAACACCACTGTAAACATAGCGACAGGTTACACACCACATTTCTTGGCCAGAGGTCGTGAAATCGTCACGGATGGTTCCTTGCATAAAATAAAAGGCAATGCACCTACTTCGCTAGACGATCTTCAGCTTACAAATAGGGATAGTAGAGCTACTTCCTTACAAGAACTCGCAGAAATTTTCCTTAAAGTCGAATCCGCGTTGACTAAAGCGTATAAGCAAAACGCAAACAGGTACAATTTGCGCCGACAACAACTTAGACTGAACGTAAATGACATAGTCTGGCGTCGCAATTTTGTACAGTCCAACGCAGCCAAATTCTTTTCAGCAAAGCTAGCACCGAGATTTGTCAAATGTAGAGTTCACAAACGACTGTCCGATGTTATCTATGAGCTGGAAGAACTAGCCACTGGAACTGTAGGAAAATATCACGCGAAAGATATTATTAAAGTGCCAATAGGTGTCTGACTGTCGTATGTTTGCTGTGTATAGTGTATTGTGTAAAACTATTATTTACCCATACTTCGACAAGCAACAATCGAGTATGGACCCTTTTTTGACACAAAATCAAAAGATTTTGTAACCGCATCTCCCTAGGATCCAGGAAATGCTATTTGTAATAACCTGACTTTCAGTCTCTCAGAAAAACTCATAATTTGACCACGTGGTACCACAATGTTATTCAACAATTAGCGGTAGAGTTCTTCATACTTATGAAACCTACACGCGCGACAGCTGAGTAGAGCTGCAGTCTCTCAAGCTATCTTTAGGCTATAATGTAGAGTTAGAATGCATGAAGTAGAGATACGTGTACAGCGATACTATTAGCTTAGCATTGAGGAATGATATTGAGGAATAGTATTAATAGGGCCGGCCAATGTTTAATTTAAGTAAGCAGTTTAAGCACGCATGGTAGAGCACTAAGGAGAGTATAGGATATTATTGATAGAGCACTTAAGAGAGTCTAGGATATTTAAGGTAGAGCGGATAAGAGGATGATTTAAGAACGTTGAAACATGAAATAGGTTATAGGCAGCCGCTTTCAGCAGATATTAGATAGAGCATGCCATACTTAGCACATAAAATAGTTCTAGAATTTGATTTGAAGCTGAAAATTAGTTCAATGGGGATTTAGAAGTTTTTTTTTCCGACTGACACGGCTGTATCGGTTACCCCAAGGTTTAACCTTTTGTTTGCAAAGGGGGTATTGTAGTAATAATACTACTAACTTACGAAAATAGGCCTGCAGCCGGCGTTTGTAGGTTAGGTACATGTCGACAGTCCATTCTCACAAACGAACATACTTCGCAACGAACACACACGTGAAACACAGTCCACAACCCTTCATTACTTAGTAACACACATTTTGAAAGCGAAACACATAGTATCTGAATCAAAATTATAGAAAACAAACAACACGTTTTGGTACACAGTCTTAGCTTCCGTGTGTGAAAACCACAAGACGAAATTACATAAGATTATATATATTTAGAATCAGAAAAATAAGATCTATCCGAATATCATATCGTTTCCGCGAATTTTGAGACTATTTTGGATAAATAACCTCGTTTCGAAAATCTAACTTTCACTAGTGCTGTCACCGACCTCGACTGACCTACATCATTTTACCGACTCGATCCTACTGAGTTATTTCCAAAATCCCACGTCATCTTAATAGTAGACTTCGGTTTATAATCACTCCTGCTACCCCTTAGACATAAAATAATTAAATCAATAGCTCAAATTGGATATCGATCTTTTGCTAAATCGGTCGATTGCGGCATAGTTTTGCCCTCATCCCTTAGCGAGCTGTCAAGGCAGTCGCATTTCGGTAGCCAGGCGGAGCGCACGCCGTTTGCTCTTCGAGCTGTCACATTCGGGAGCGGCGCGATGAGTTCGTGATCCGTTCCATACTTTATTTCGCCCATTGTTGTGTAATGTGTGTAGTGAACCCAGTGCAGTGATGCGTTGATTGTGCGAATCAGTGGCCCCCTCTGGGCGCGGCAACCTCTATTTCCCCACGCGTATTTGAGACGCGGCGACGACACACGGGCGTAGCTACCGATCTGCGGCTCACGCCGCGGCTCATCCGAGCCCCTCAGCGCGATAGATGCGCGACGCACACCGACGCTTTTGCTGGGCGTCCGCACTGCCGTAGGCCTCCGTCAAGGAGTGCCCCGCGCGCGGGCCCCCCTCGCGCGGCGCGACGCCAAGGACGTGCGGCGCCGCCCAGGTGCCAAGCGCCACCCCAACCTCTGCAGGACGATGCGCGCCTGCGCAGCGCATTCGCCACCTGCGGCCCCCTAACGCCACCTGCGGCCCCCTAACGCCAGCTAGGCTGGTGCAGCGGATCAGCCCGCCGTCGGACCTTCGTGCGATTGATGGTTGATCCGCCGCCTGGATCACCTTTATCCACATCTCATCGGCATCAAGGATACCCCGAGGACTCGTCACGTTTCGGCGACGCCCGAAGTGTGAACCCCGTGAGTACGTTCCATTTAAATCTGGCCAGTAGTGCGCGCGTGTTACCTTAAGGGGCACGGGCCCCCGCGTCCGTCCTTTCGTAGGGTGCACCCATCTCGGCTTTAACGTCTAGATTTATGCAAATAACATATTGTTCCACTGCGGCCGTAACCGCCATGTCGCGGAGATGTGTATAATAAACCATGTGTTAATCTACTTGGTGGTATCATTGGTAGGGAACCCGTTCCTCTAGTCGTAAGCCTACACACGGCCCTTGAGCCAAAAGTTCAGCTTTATCCGAGACAATTCCGGCAAAGTATTTCCATCATTTTTAGCTTGTTTGTTGTGTATATGAGAGCTTGATCAACCGCCAAACTGGTAGCGTCATTCCGACCCCAGTAGAGCCTACACAAGGCACAATTGCCCTCTTTTTCCTTTCTATACACGATAGCGTGTCATAATATAAAATAAAACCCACTTTTATACACGACAATTACTATGGTATTACATCCATACATACGAGTACCCATATAAAAAAATGAATTGCTGTTCGTTTGTCTATAAACTTTAGAATGGCTCTACGGATTTGAAACATTTGTGCAAGTACAGGGAAGGTTTAAACGGTGAGAACACATTTAAAAAAAAACAGGAATGGAGACGCACGGAGCCGCAATCAACAACTAGTCACGAGAATTAAATAATTTAATTTTATATAGCATTTTGATTCCTACACTCACTTTACCAATGCGGAACTGGCTGAATAATTCGACGCCTCACGCCTGACTGTTTTTTTTTAATAAACGCCATCATGCCCTTGAAACGTTTGCATCGTATGGCACTGGCCAGAAATAAAACTACGTAAATATAGTAGGTGCGGTCACAGCTGCTATGTTTTGTTTGTCAGTTTACTAAAAGAATTGGAATCGTGCGGACGTTTAAAAAGAAAAAAAAATCAAAATGGGGAGTTTTCTATCTTTAAATATGGAAGCGAATTACAAGAAGAACCAAGCGTTCATAGATGAAATGATGAGGACCACTGTAAGTAACATTTATGAAACAATTGCCATAGTGTTTTTGGATTTTTATTTTACGGTCTCGTCGAGGGAATAAACCAGCTATTAGTTAATTACCCAGCACTGTAGAGCTGTTTCGAAGAACTCAATAACAATGTGAAATGAAATTGTAGTGTTATTTACAGTCTCGTGGGTGTATCGATGTTTGTAACTCTTTCACGCCAGAACGGCTGAACAGATCTAGATGATATTTAGAACAAAGATAGATTATAGTTCCGAATAACACATGGACTACTTTTTATCCTGGAAAATTGCGTAGTTCCCACGGGACTGCTGATAATTTATAAAAACATCCAAACTGTACGATCATTCATAGCGTTGCCGGCTTATAGAAATGAAACAAAATTTATCGGATTTTGTATTGTTAAAAACGTCAAAAAGTACTTCCTCGATGTTTGTAAGACTTATCTTTCAATTAGATAGGTACTTATTTTTATCTAATTAATTATTATAATGAAACCGTCATCACGTGATTAGAATAACATTAAAATAAGTGTTGTTTTTTACAAATGAGAGTATCCACCAATCATAGCACAAAAAAAATACGAAAACATTTTTTTTTTAAATTAAAATTCATTATTAATTAAATCACGTCTTGACTTTCGGGGTAGACAGAGCCTAAGGTAACAAGACCTAAAGGCCACGTTTAGCATGAGTGCGGGGACTCAAAATAGAGGTGGCCGCATCGCCTATAACATGATTCCTAAGATTTTCGTCCATTGCGCGGGAAGAGAAGCGACTGGTACATTCTATGTTTTATCTTTACTCCCAGAATGGAAGAATAAGGTTAAATAAGTTCATTCGATGGTACTTGGAAATGTTAGTGCTACCTAAGTCTTGAAAATTTTAGTGTATTTTTATGTGACATAGTATTTTCTTTTACAATCGTTGATCGCGATCAATTTTTAAAATAAATATGAAAAAATACTATGCTCGTGGTTGTAAATTACTTACGTAAGTATACGTCGTTAAAACTAAGATGTTTGAAATGTTTTCTATTTATCTAAGGAGTATTCTATACATTCATAATAGAAATGAATATTCTACTTTGTTTGTTTAACCGTCGTTACGAACATCATAATACATGTAAATATGTACCTAGTTTAGTTTAAATTATTGTTTTTATTATTACAACTCAATCGAAAATCAATATAAAAAAACATATTTTTCAAATAACTATAAAAACACGGAGATATAAGCTATCAAAGATTTGTCTCTATCTCTTTTTAGAAAAACGGAATTTTAATATGCAGTTTATACGGGAGTTGTGACAAATTGATTTGTTAATGTATCTTAGTAACTACTTACTTAATAATTCGCTCTCGCAGACGCCCAAGATACAGGCTCAACCTAGTTTGGAGTCTGATGGATATTTCATTTGTAAAAACCGCTTATTTAAATAAAGTATTATTATTATTATTATTATTAAAAAATGACGTCACAATGTCATATCGGATCTCTCTTTCTAATCGGTGACTAATTAGCAGTTTAAAACTCTCATATTTTCCGTATTTCTTGACCGGTATTACTTTTAATTTCACTTTTTGTCATCTTTTTTACGATAGCGTAATATTTTGTTACCAAATGTGATGTATTTTTTTAATGCATTATTCCCTATTATTTTGAGTTTTGTTTTGTCGCCATGTTTGTATTTGTTTGTTACTGTTTGGATAAGGTTTCTATATAATAATATTTTTGCAGCAGGGGCGAAGCTCCGGGCAACAGCTAGTATAATAAAAAAATATCTACGTTATCGAAGTACTAGTTGTATCCCGTCCCGTGATTCCGTCTGCGCAGAATTCACATCGCTATCCCGCGGGAACTTTGGTATTTTCCGGGTTAAAAACTATCCTATGTTCCCCGGGACTGGCCCTGTCTGTATGCCGAAATCCAAATAAATCAGTTCAGTGGTTTAACAGACATACAGATAGACAGACAGACAAAGTTACTTTCGCATTTTGAATATTAGTAGGGATGAGTAGACTAACTAAACAGATCTATATGGGGAGTGTGAATGGTTACGTTGGGAGGGGAAGGCCTAGACGGACGTTCCGAGACCAAATAGGAGACGTTTTGGAAAAAGGTCAGGTCAGGAGTACCCGAAACCGACGAGCATGTATGAAGAGACTGATGACTGTGGATGAAGCGAAAGAAATATGTCAGGATCGTAGCAAGTGGAATAAAGTAGTCTCTGCCTACCCCTGTGGGAAAGAGGCGTGACGGTATGAATGTATGTATGTATGTATGTGTACACTAAGCCAGTTTAAATGATTTTTCAGATGGAAAGGCAGATGCAAGCACAGAACGCCATGATGGAGCGCCAAAAGGCGATGGCCATAGCAGGCAGTAGAGACACATTCCATTGGCTAGCTGCCTTCTATACCGTTGTAGGCACGGGACTAATAACTGGGTAAGTCCAAGTCATACATAATATACATAAGTCATGTTCTTTACCTACCCCTTACAGGCTTTTGAATGAAAAAAACCGCATCAAAATTTGTCCATTCGTTTGACTACGATGCCACAGACAGACACACACACACATCTCAAAGAAAGAGAGAGAGAGAGAGAGAGAGAGCGAGTTGACAAGATATCTATACTAATATTATAAAGAGGAAAAATTTGATTGTTTGTTTGTTTGCATTGAATAGGCTCCGAAACTACTTGACAGATTTCAAAAATTTTTTGCCGTTCGAAAGCTACATTATCACTGAGTGACATAGGCTACTTTTTACCGCGGGCGAAGCTGCGGACGGAAGGCTAGTATTATATATTTTGATATAAGATAGTTATTATGTTCTCTTTATTATTAATTTTGACGATCTCAACAGAAACACTTATATGTGTGACATGTATCCATATATGGGCAATGTAATGTTTTTGTTGATAAATAAATAAATCTAAATCTAAATCTAATCTATTAGAACTGGTTTTCTTCTACTAGAGTGTAGAAGATGAGATTAGACTCTAATTTGACATTCATGACATTTTTTACCACTTTCCGGTGATGACTCTCTTCCAAAAGTCGGTTGACTGGAAAGCTGAAACTTTTCGTAGAGCCTTATGACGGCTTATTTTAATATAAGTTCTCAAAATCTTGCTATAACAGTTACAGGAAAACAAGGAATCCTGCATTAATGGTGCCCTTCGTACCTCTGACGTTTCTCGGCGCGTACTACTGGGATCTAGCTTACGGGACCAAGATTGACAGGATACGACGTAAGTATTTAAGTTTGATACACTGTTCTTAAATAGACATTAGCCCAATTCAAAAAGTTACATACATGGCAAAATGCTTTATCAGCGTCTAGTAAAAGTTGATGTCAATCTGACAAGTGAAAACAAAGGAAAGCTAATTTAGTAGCACTGAATCTATATATACTGCCACTGCTGGGCAAAGGCCTATTCTTTCTGCCACTCGTCCCTGTCAAGAGCATGCTCCTGCTACCCTTTTCGTAAGCATGTCGTCCTGCCATCTCCTCCGTGTATTCTTCTCATCCATCTTTAAGGCGCTCAAACTTGGTCATTAAATGAAGCTCAAAAGTCTAAGCTCAAGGTTTGCCAGCGGTCAATGGAGCGCAGCATTTCAGGTCTTCGCAGAAAGGATCAATTCTGAAATGTACGTACGAATCCGTGGGTGTCAATACCGCCAAGCTGAAATGGAACTGGGCTGGTCACGTCTGCCGAATGCATCTACAACGATGAGCCCAAATTACCAACTATTAGATCCCGCGAGGTGTCTATCGAAGCAAATGCTGACTGAATATTATGTCATAGCAAAATTCCTATTTTCATCAACATGCTATCAACTGATTTTTCATCAGGCGTTATTTGGCAGAGCTCAATATCAATGCACAGTTACTTAACAACCACAGTTTCTTCAAAACCATCACCGTCCTCGTCCAAGGACCAGTCACCAAGCACCAAAGGCAATCTTTATAATAACAAAATGTCTTCCATTTCAGTGGGTGCCGAACAAGTGTTGGCTGAAGAACGCGACAGACTAGTCATGCCCTGCGGCCTTCCAACTCCAGAGTCCATAGAAAGAAGCCTGCGACCTGCTGAGAAGAAAGCAGAAGACCAAAAAGAATAAGACTGATTAGACAATGACGTGACGCTTAGAGAACGATATAAGTCTTTCACCTGGCCCCATTCTGTGAAATTTGTTTTTGAAGTTCGTTTGGTGCCGTTCCGCTCAAACTAATAGTAATTAATTTGCGAGTGAAAGGGACGGTACACGAACTTCGAACATCGAATTTCAGTGTAGCCGCCTGAATCGCAGGACGTCCACCAACGAGGTAGACGGATGACCTGGTTAAAGTCACGGGTTCACGGTGGATGCAAACTGCTTGTAACTGAGGCAACTGGATGTCCAACAGTGGACGTCCTCTGGCTGATATGATGATGATGTTGATGATGTGAATCTAATTCAATTTAATTCAATGGTTTGGGAATATGGCTCCATCAAACTTTTGATGATTCTGCCAATGTCGAGGTTGGATAAGACACGGCCAATAGACTTTAGTCCTGCTTTACGGTAGCGCTGCCAGTTTTCAGTAGGAGTAGGGTATCAGCCAGAATCCATCTACAACAAACACAAACAAAATGTCTTCACCACCACTGTATAACAACCACCACGATGTAATAATTAGATGAGAATCTTTTGAGATTATTATGATCCTGTAAACATATTTTTATCAACTTCAAGAAATATGGTAATAACAAATCACGGTTTTATAATCTGCCCTCGTAACCCTGTTTACCCAGACGGTTTCGTGTTGTATTTCAATAACTTGAAATATTAGCGGTCAGACATCGAAGTTGATTGATCTTTAGTTGTAATAAAGTCAGATTATACATGTTTATTTTCTGCTAAGTTAGTTGTTAGCTTAATTTAGTAATTGTTTGTTATTGATATTGGAAAGAACAGCAGCGAAATAAGTGTTTGTAGAGTTCTCAGGAGTCTGCCAAAATTCTTAGGTGTAGGCAGACAACATTTTGCAAGCTTTACTTGACTTACAATGCATGTGTGGGTGAAAACTTGCAAGCCAGAAATGTAGTGGTCCCATTGATCTGTTTGGTATAATTACGGATAATGTATTTAACGTTAATTCCAATAATTAATTGCGACGATGTGAGTGAGTGAGTGTGTATATTTGTTCCTTCTCCGCGCTGAAACGACTAGACGGGTTTGGATAAAATTTTGATCGGAGATAGCTGGCACTCTAGATTAAAACATAGGCTACTTTTTATCCCGGAAAATTGCATAGTTCCCGCGGGATAGCGATAAACATGTCTGAAGTCGTAGCTGCCTAGAGTCGCGATGAACAAGAAATAAGGTATTACCGTCAGTACTTAAGTCTAATTCTACGAGGATTTCGAGAGATATTAAGTACCTAGGATTCTTCAAAATTCTGGTGGATGTGATGCTAAATGCGTACAAAGAGTAATTGTGTGGGATTTTAGATGTGTTTGTTTAAAAAGGCGTTTAAAGGATTTAAATGTATAATAATATACAGTCAACAAAAAATAAAGCACACTTTAAGGTGGATTTATATTTAGATTTAAGTAAAAATTGCAATTTTCTAAATCTATAATTAAAAATGTAATATTGAGCGTGTTTTTGTATTGGCAACTTGAAGTATTTTTGTTTATTATTGTAGTTTTAAGTAAGTAAAAGGAAAATGTTAAAAAACGTAGCTATTTCATTTTATGGTCGTTTTTTATTCAATTTCATGTTTTATTTAGAACTTTGACACAATTATCCCATATCAAGGCCACGGTAAGACTGTATCAAGTGCATGATCCACAGCATGAGCAGATTTTATACTAACAACATCTTTAACAGAGTTGAAAATTCGAATTCCAATTAAATATTCCGTACATACATAAATCACGTCTATAACCCTTACAGGTAGACAGAGCCCATGTAACAAGACCTAAAAGGCCACGTTAAGCACATTATTGTACATAAAACACGTTAATTTTACAGGTAACGAGAACAGATGTACAAAGGCGAACTTATCCCTTGGATCTCTTCTAGCTAACCTTCGATTGACAGGACAACAGAAACCAGAGTATAGAGAGTAGACATACTAAAAAGCTAAGACCAAAGAGCCTAACTTACCTAAACAAATAAAGCAATAAAATAATAATAAGAAGAATACTCCTCACACAACAATACAGGTACACCCTAATACATATAAAAAAATACGATAACATGATAATATGTCAGAAATATACTACGTATAGAATACATATACATACATACATACACACATACACAAATCACGTCTATATCCCTTACGGGGTAGACAGAGCCTGAGTAACAAAACCTAAAGGCCACATTTAGCATGATTGTAGGCGTATAGGTGGAAAAAAGAAACAAAATAGTGATGGGTTGCTAGCCGCATCGCCTATAACATGATACCTAAGAATTTCGCCCATTCCCTCGATGGGCTTTTACCATCTGCGCGGGACGAGAAGCAACGTGTACATTCTGTTTTTCCTTTGCTCCTAGACCAGCATGGAAGTAAAAGTAAAATACATATAAACTACATAAATATACACACACAAAACATACTAAGTCCACTTAAGAAGATTCATCAAGCCAATACTGAGCCTGAGACAGGCGACCATCGACTGAGACTGCCTGATCTCAACAGGTAAACGATTCCACAGTCCAACAGCATAAGTGGCAACATAAGTGGAAAGGGGAATCAAAATAAATTGAAACATTATTGGTGCTTAACGCGTTTTATGTTCAAGTTATCAAAGACAAGAATAATCCGTATGAAATATAATATCGAAAAGTACTTTTGTCCCCTGTCATAAAGATTAGTGCGTGGATGATACGACATTGATAAAACCTTTATAGCCGCTTCAGTTCCATAGCAAATTTCATCGTAAAACCTAATTTATCAAATGATCCCCAAATATTTCGATGATTAAGTTCAAGATTAGTACGTATGCTTCCATGCTGGTCTGGGAGTAAAGAAAAAACATAGAATGTACCAGTTGCTTCTCCTCCCATGGTAAAAGTCCATCGAGGGAATGGGCATAGGAATCATATAGGCGATGCGGCTAGCTACCCATCACTATTTTGATTCCCCTTTCCACCTATACGCCCACAATCATGCTAAGCGTGGCCTTTGGGTCTGTCTACCCCGTAAGGGAGAAAGACGTGATTTATGTATGTATGTATGTTAGTACGTAAACGCAGAATACAGGTGTGTGCACGCTTTGTCAAGATGATTTCCTTCACCGAAAAGCTCGTCTTAAATTTCAAATATAATTTCGCACCTAAATTCTAAAAAACTCCGAGGTGTGAGACCAGGATTCGAAACCACGAACCTTTACTTGAGAGCCCATAGGTTAGAGTTACCTCTATAGTTAGCCAATTGCGATGATAAGTTTGGTAAATGTAAAATTCTTTTGTCTATTGTGCGCTGGTTTTTGGGGTTGAGATTTTTCCACTTATCAATTACAAAACCTCTTTGTTTAATTGTAACAACTGTTGTTGATTTGTCTTTACTAGTACAGTAAATAAAAGAGAAAAGATCTGTTTCCGAGGCCAGCTCGTAATTTATTAAAGATACATATTTAGTCTCGAGTCGTTAAAACTCAGAAATTTACTAAACCATGTTTACATTTTTTTTAACTTAAGAATACCAATATTTTTACATGTTTTTACACTTACAGTACAGCATAATTGTAGAAAACCTTTTAAGCATAATATTGGTAACGCTAGCGTATGTAGAAACCGAAACGCTCCGGAGCGAAATTACTTGTTTAGATACACAAGTAATTAAATAGAAGCGTTATATAACGCTTAAAATGTTTTCTACAATTCTAACTGTGTATCTTAAGTTAAAATTACGTTCCGGAACGATTCTGTTTCTTAATACGCTAGCGCTTTGGCGTTATAGACTGTCAAACTGTTAGCATCACATTACATTGCACTGTGCTACAAACTTATCTGACCCCGTGACGAAACTGGAATTAATATTGCAACAATATGTATTACCAACGTCACCAAGTCATATGTGTTTGTTGTAACGGTAGTCGTATGACGCAAGCGTTGCGTACGATGGAATAGAAAATATTGAACATTGGCTAATAAGCTACGCTAGATGACATTTAGTTAACTTATGCTATCACAAAAGGCAAAACTGTGCAGGCAGACTAGGATATAATATACACGCGCCTGCTATGTACCGTTACTGACTAGTGTATGAGCAGCGTGCAGTGGGGGATCGTCAGCATAGGCAGCGGTAGACAGCGGGAAGATGGCGCATCAAAGTTCATTTGCATTCCCTGCCTTAGCGACCTCCTGGTTACCCTGAAGTCGCGAGTTCACGTTGGAAGCCGCTTCCAACCAAGGCAACTGGAGGTCCATGGGGGAGGCCTTTGTCCAACAGTTGACGTCCTTTAACTATAATGATGATGATGATGATGATGACTCTGGCGACCCTCCACTTCACGCACTAGTATATGACTATTACATCGCTTCATTCATCCATTTCATTTAAATACTTATCTATCTTAATTTACTGTCAAAAGCGAACCAAGAGGTAGTTAACAATTGATAACGTGATTATAAATTATTAATTAAAACTATATGTATGCTTAAATAAATTATTTACAATTTGAAATAGCCTTCTCTGCCACCTACTTAGAAATAAATAGTAAGTACGTCACTGTACAGTCACCATCTCAACACTTAATGCCTGCTTTGGTTTCAATAGTAAACAAGATACTCGAAGATGTAACAGTACTTGCATGCCTTCTTTTGAAGTCTTAGTTACTTATCGACAAGTATTCTAAAAGTTATTATTTCATTCTGATCGTCCTTTTGTAAAGAAACGTTAAGTGTTATTCAAATTACAATCGACATCGCATTAATCCCATCAACGATATCATCTACGTAGACTGCGACAGTGTAATTAAAACTATTTCTTTGGAAATTATTGTTACGCCCTCGCATTTTTTTTTGCTAGCACCATCAACACCATAGAGCCACGCTTGACCTTTTACAATGCACTTTTATCTCCTTTGTAATCTTGACTATAAAAAGAACATCTTCGGAGTATTACATCACTTTATTATACAGTTGACTAATCAGAACACCGTTATTATCAGTTCCTTCTAAGTATCACTAACATCACCGTTTATTCCTAAAATTGGTTCAAAATGGTTCTCCTCGTCCTTCCAGGACCGCTAAGGAGTACTTCCAGCCTGCGTCTGTGCTCCCTGAACGCTACAATCCGACCCTTTCAAATCTAAGGCGAATTGACATTTACTAGGCCAATAAGATCCATTCTAGCATTGAAAGACCCCAACCTTTTGAACTAAGGCAAGACAGATGTAGCTAACAGGTGTCTCCCTAAATAAACTTACGTCAATAATCAGAAATGAATGGTTTTATAAATAAGAATACTCCTTGCTGTCTTGGAAGGAAGGATATACGAGATCGAGACCTTTAAGCCGGGATGATATGAATAATTCTGCTTGCATTTCCATTTTGGCGTCGAAATGTGTTCTCCAGCCTCCAGCTTCGCCTAAAACAAATAACAATATGATATATTTTAATTTGGATTGATCTGAGTGTTCAAAGGATACATTGGATCCAGAACTTTATCTTTAAATTAAGAATGAAGTGTCCATGACTGGTGCTTGTCAACAAGGCTTAAAGACGTTTGCGTCTTTTAGGCCTGGAATATACACGCCTGTAGTTTGCACGTTTTTGCGTAAGTATCAAGATTGGTTATGTCAAATTTCATTCAAATATGACACAAGAGGTGCAAGCAACTTGAACAAAAAAATGTGCAAGCTTCTGGGATGAGTATTCCAGACCTTCCAGACGGAATATGGTATATCGTCTGAGAGACAACGCCTTCTGTGGCCATAAAATCCTATGCGAGAGCTACATATTCCGCCACAAACCTAAGAAATTTTAAAGAATGTTTTTGAATGATTATGAATGTTACCTTTTCGGATTAGCTGCACGCCATCTTCAGTGGTGCTGTTGTTGACAGACTTGTTCTTCTTGAGGTTGTCAAAGCTGAGGTATTTCGCTAGGGCCTGGATCACGCTTTCAGAGTATTCCCGCCCGAGGAAATCGCTGACTCCGCGGATTTGTTTTGGTAGATTCTGAAGAAAAATGTGCTTACTGAACTACACGTAACATACAATAACAAATCACGTCTTTATCCCTTGTGGGGTAGATAAAGCCTGAGGTAACAAGATCTAATGGCCACGTTTAGCATGACGAGGGCGTATAGGTGGAAAAGGGAATCAAAAATTGTGATGGGTGCTAAGTCACATCGTCTAGGTATCGTGATTCCTAAGACTTTCGATGGGCCTTTACCATCTGTGCGGGAAGAGAAGCAACTGGTATTCTGTGTTTTTTCTTAGCTCCCAGAGCATCATGGAAGGAATGGTGTATTGATTAAATACATACCCTAATCATGTCTTCGTAGAATATAAAATGGAGATTCGGGTTGTGTCGCTGCTCCCACGCCTCATTTGTGTGCGCTACTATTGGAGTCCAGGGCACTAAAATAATTAAAATGACACAAACTTAATACACTGCTCATTCAAATATATCAGAATGTTTTAATATAGAGCTAGTATGTGACTCGGGCATATCACAATAAACGAGAAAGAGTTCTTAATTGTCTTTGGTCACTGATGGCCACATACATGTCTAAACTGGTTTAAATGCGGAAACGAAACAAGTATACTCTAATTTGGAGTGAGTATAGGCTTTTAAGGTTTTGAATAGCAATGGATCACTTACACAAATCCCTTCTGAAAGCCTCCCAGAAATGAGTGAACGTGGCTCTCATCAAGCTCTTCGCTGTCTGCTTGTGCAAGTAATAATATGACACTGCGACATCCCTCGGATCCCTCGCTATGTATATCACTTTTGCTGTCTTCAGCAGGTTTGGCGGCAGAAGCGAGAGAGGCAGATGCGTCTTTATGAATCTTGGGGACGGTAACTCTTCTAAATGCTTCCAGCTTGGTACTCGGACTGCGTGGTTCAAGCCTTGGAAGTAGGCGAGGTTCATGAAGTTTGCTTTTATCAGCTCAACTGCTACCTCTGGTATCATTGACGTGATTCTGTTGATGAAAAAGAATATAGTTAAGAGTTAGGAGCGAGCTGTTAAGGAACGAGTGGCGGAAATTGGGTAAGACCACAAACATTTTGGTACGACGTTTTTATTAAGCTTATAATAGATAGCTAAATATTTGTAAGTTGAAGTCCAGAGAAAATTAAATTTGCGAAGTTTTAAAGAACAATGAGGTTCAATTTCAATTGCATCGTCCAGTGAGAATTCGTCCATCTAGTAAGTTTGTAAATTTACCTAACATATCCGCTAGTTACAGTCACAGAATTCTCTCGAGATGATTTTAGATTAACGGTGTTCATAAGTTTGTGTGTTTCCTTAGTGGTGGTGGACTTAGTGTTGTGATATTGTAATGGGGGCCACAATAGAGAGATCTGATGGAATAGAGATGGGTTTTTCATTATAGACGAACTTACTCTAGCATGGGGAATCTGTCGTGTAGAGGTTTATCTTTTGCCGCATCGTAGTCCATGTTATTTTCAAGCATCCAGACCATTTCTTGCGTCCACGTTGTTCCTGTAAAGAGAAACAAGAGTTAGTATTGAAGACAATACGTAGACAAATAATTAATTACCAGTACAGTACTGATAACTGTTAAAAAAATAAAGTACTTGTGAGTTTTCATAATATTGCGGGTGGCAAGAAAGTTCAGTTGGTAAGACAGATACAGGACAAAACAAATCTACAAAGGCGAACTTATCCCTGAAAGGCGTTTCTTCCAGTTAACCTTCGAACGATTGGCGGGAAATATTACCTGAGCAAGAGAAGACTCACAGAAAAAGTTAAAGAACCACCAATGCCCAAATGTAAGTAGCCTTTTTTCATCTTGCTTCTTCACAGAATAGTTTGCTCAAAAGTATTTCATGAAATCTTAATATCAATGTCGCACTTTGGCGGGCACCAGGCAATAACAATACCTAAAACATACCTATCAGTAACCAAAGATAATAGCAACTTATCAATTTGGTTTAGATCTGTCACGCTGCGTTGTCGATTTATCGTCGTATAATAGACGTCATAGGTGATTTAGATTTAGATGAAGGCAAATGTAGGTTTTATAATGTTTTATACAATTGTCATATTTTGCAAGTCTGGCCGAATTCTAGAGATCAGATTGACTTGAACTTTTGGCATCACATCCTACAGGATGGATGATAACACAAGTTTAGTGTCTCAGGTAACAAGACCTGATGGCCACGTTTAGCATGATTGGGGGCGTACAGGTGGAAAGGGGAATCTAATTAGTGATGGGTTGCTAGCATCGCCTGTAACATGATAAGAGTAGTAAATATTGGGAATTTGAAGAATAAAACATTATTAATGAATATACTTGACGGTGATGGTGGTATGTTACCACGATGACGAAATCTTGATGTCCACAACTTCTCAAATTATATAGCTTAGCTTACAGCGCGATATAAGTAGAAAACCTAAAATGTTGTCACGTTAAGTCAGGCCTTAGTTACAGAGTTTTGAGCTCCTATCAGTAGCGGCCATAACGCCTGATATCCTTATCCTATCTTATCTTGGCATCTTACCTGATCTCGGGAATGTGACAACCCACACATCGTCAGGGCGGACTTCTAGGTTGTAAATGGCTTCCGCATGCTTCCTGAAGGCGCCTGGCATCACGTAGCCTTCTTTGCCGCATTTTACGAAGGGCTTCGTATGACCTGGAAAGAAAGAAAAGGGTTAGCACATACATAAATCATTATGTCTTAACCCTTACGTTCTCGGCTTCGGCGTTCGCGGTGTCAAGTATCGTTCGAGGCTTATAAGACGAGTTGTGCTCGCCTCGTGCTCGGCTGGCCTAGCGTAGACGCGCCTTAATGTAAGCAAGACTACACCATTTTTAATCATAACAGCTTTGCACTGTTTTATCTGATACTCACGATGAACATTGGATTTGATATCGAAATAGCAGCGATAGTTAGAGAGTCTATCACGATGACGGCGGCTTACTTGCTAAATAAATGAAACTTATCTAAGATAAATTTGTACGTATGTATGTATGTATAACTCTTTATTGTACATAAAACACAAAAAAAAAGATGAATACAGCCACCGTCACCGTTCGTTTGACAGACGAATGACGATGACAGGATAAATTGAATTGTACCGTATTGAAATCGATACATACATACATCACATCTTTATCCCTTACGGGGTAGACAGAGCCTAAGGTAACAAAATCTTATGGCCACGTTTAGCATGATTGTGAGCGTATAGGTGGAAAGGGGAATCAAAATAGTGATGGGTTACTAGGCGCATTAAGGCATTTTCAAAAAAACATGTACCCTTGACTTTTTTTTTCAAAATGGTGACATTTTGGGGTTTTGTGAATCAGAATTATTAGCACTATTTATTTTTGTAAAAAAAAAGTGTCCATTGGTTTTTGTGACACTATTTTCATACGATTTATATGGGGCGTCACAAAACTGACACGAAAAAGTTGTATGGGAAATTAAGGTAATCTTGTTGGAAAAAGGGTACACGTTTTTTTGAAAATGCCCATTAACATGACTCGTAAGATTTTCGCCAAGTTCAATTGTTTTATCTTTTAAAATCAGAAGCATGGCGTGATATTGTCACCAGCTAAACAAGACGCTGCTGTCACGACGATAAACCATTTCGCTGGTTCCTGAAGACAGGCCGAACATTGTGTTGGAAGCCGTCCAGATTTTGGGTAACAAGTAACGGTAAAAAATAAAAGACTATTTATTCCTAGCACACTGAAAACGTTATTTAATCTTTGAAATTTTTTTGTGAACGGTGTGCTGTAAACGTTAATGATTTGGATCAATGAGCCATTGATTACCGTAGAAGTGATGGTGATCGGAATTCAGCAAACGGAAATTGCGGCCGGTAAAACTATGTATGTTCTGTCATATGTATACAGACACGCACGTGCAGTACACAATACTGGAATAGGCGTTTGTTTATTTTTAATTCCTATAACACTACATTTCTTCAAAACGCACTTGTACAGATTAATTTGAACGTAATATGTTACAGCTTTGTCTTGCTTTGAAGAAAAGATTGCGGCCTACTAGCGGAATAAACTTTACTTTGTTACTTTTTTAAGTCACATTTTATAATTATTTTTATGTTTTATTAACGTAATTAAACAACTGCACGAGTTCATTTAGAGTGCATTAGCACTTAATTAATAGTACGTATAAACGTATCATATTATTGGTCGCATGCGACAATACGTGAATATTACTAATTCTATTATCATCTATCTACTTTGCCGTTGATAAGATATTCTAAATAGCTTAAGTGTTATTGTACTGTAAAAACATGTTTTTCGCGTGTACATATATGTTATATAATAACAAACAACAAACTTGAAGAATTTCGCGGCGTTCGGAGAAGAGACCTCCTTGCCAGTAATTTTTATTTTGCTTAAAACGTTAGAGTTAAGTGCATTCATACTAAATCGGATACTTACGAAGCCTAAGGTAACAAAGTCTAAAGGCCACGTTTAGTATAATTTTATCGTGGGCGTATAGGTGGAAAGGGGAATCAAAACAGTGATGGGTCGCTGGACCGCATTGCCTATAACTCTATAACATGATTCCTATTTTCGCCCTCGATGGGCTTTTACCATTTGCGCGGAACTAGAAACTGGTACATTTCATGTTTTTCTTTGCTCCCGACCAGCATGGAAGGCGAAATAATAAAGCTGAAGAACTTTGAGTCGTTCGGAGTATAGTCCTCTCTCTAACTCTGAAATGCTTCCTCACGTGCAGTATTTTTTATGTTGTTACTATGACGCCACAGCCGAAATTTTGAAACGGGAAATGCAAACAGATTCAAACAAACTAGGAGGCATAGCGGGGCCTATTACCAACGATTCAACAGGAGTCGAAGGTCTTCAAATGTCTTCGTATTCAGCGAAAGGACAAAAGTAGTACAGTTTGTTAGAAGAAATGTTGTGTCTCATTATACTATCATGCTTAATAGAAGACCAATTATGGAAGAGGTTTAAAAGTGCAAAACTTATGTTTTAAAGTGTGAGCAAGGAGAACGTAACCATAGCAACGAGTGGCAAGAAGAAGTTGATCCACCCAATTGCGAAACTGTGGTGGCAGTGGACGGGGAACATAGCTCGCAGGACTGATGGCCGATGGGGTCAGAAGGTTCTCGAATGGCGTCCGGGGAGCGGAGGAAGAGCTGGTAGGCCTCCAACAAGATGGGCCCGATTAAGATCGCAGGATCGCGGTGGATGCGGAAAGCACAAGACCGGTCTGAGTGGAGAGTTTTCGGGTAGGCCTATGTCCAGCAGTGGACTTATTTCGGCTGGCATGATGATGATTTTAAAAATCTATGGAAGATCGACGCTTGGTCGGATTCGGGCACGCTAAGTAGATGCATGTGCATGATTTGTGGTAGAAGTTGTGATAATCGTGACTTAACATTTTAGTATTTTGTGTGTCATTGTTGCGTCACAGTTCATCTGCACTAAGGAATCTGTAGGATTATCCAATTATAAATTATATCTTATTGATTATTATAATTATAATTATTATCAGGGCCATAACGTGTTTTTTTATTAATGCAATTTAATTCTTATCATAAGCTTGTGATTTACATATTAATACCCGCCCGTGACGTACGATCGGACATGCATTCTATCTACCTAATCAGCCCACATCCACCCACTGCTGTGTAAAGGCCTCTTCACGCCACAATCAATCAATTTTTAAAAAGAAATAGCGCCATCGATACTGTCAATGATTCCGCCAATGTCGAGGTTGAAGAAGACAGTGTCGTTATTTATTTAACCGTTGTTCGGTGGCTTTGTTGTACGGTAGCGGAACTCAGTTGAGAATCTAAAACAGACAACACATCTCTTCACGCCACTTTGCCCGGTCCTGTACCTACCAGTCTCATCCACAGTTTTCCCAGCCGAATGACAGATGTCATCTGACCAACCAAATAGTCTGTCCAGGTTTTTTTTATCCAACCCATTTTTATTATATTTTCTGATATACTAAATACAATAAAAATTACATAAATGAAATTAATACAAATTAAACTATTAAGTTAAAAACTAAACTAAAACTAATCTTAAAATAAAATAATTATAAAAGAAGGGGCCCCCGTGGCAAAGTTCCACAGACACTGGCAGCATTCCCCCTTTGGACAGCGATACTAATACGCTGTCCAAGGAAGCTGCCAGCTCTGCGGTCACCCGTAGCGTCTATTAGCCTCTTCGAAATATCTTTGAAGAGGCTAATAGCGCTAGGACCCCACGGACCAAGGGTCTCAACACCGAAAGGGACAAAGTTGTATTCGGTGCTGAGACCTCTATATACTAAATAGCTGACCCGGCGAACTTTGTTCCGCCTTAAATTTGAAAAATTCCAGTGGTTTGGGCTGTGCTATCCCGCGGGAACTATGCAATTTTCCGGGATAAAAACTATCCTATGTCCTTGCCCGGGACTCAAACTATCTGTATACCAAATTTCAACTAAATCAGCCCAGCGGTTTAAGCGTGAAAAGGTAACAGACAGACAGACAGAGTTACTTTCGCATTTATAATATTAGTTAGGATTTATTATAAAACTAGCTGACCCGGCGAACTTTGTTCCGCCTTAAATTTGAAAAATTCCAGTGGTTTGGGCTGTGCTATCCCGCGGGAACTATGCAATTTTCCGGGATAAAAACTATCCTATGTCCTTTCCCGGGACTCAAACTCAAATAATATTAATTATATTTTATTATTAATTTATATTTATCTGTATACCAAATTTCAACTAAATCGGCCCAGCGGTTTAAGCGTGAAAAGGTAACAGACAGACAGACAGACAGACAGACAGACAGAGTTACTTTCGCATTTATAATATTAGTAAGGATATGTTTCATTCTATTATCAGCTCGGTGAAGGTCGACTTAGGTTCGGATCTTAGACTAAAACAGAAGAAAGTGCTGGCCAGGCAGAATGTTTAAAAAACAAATTCCTAAATTTACCTATTTAAATTGAACAAAACGGAGCATTATGCCAAACCCGTTATAGTATTATCTGTATTTTATAAGAGATAAGTAGCTTTGTTCAAGGCTACATTTCTAAATCTTATCTGATAGACACAGTAATATCGTACAGCTCCTATGCTGCAAATTGGTACGATATTCAAGAGGCAATATTCAAACATGAGTAAGGTAGATTACGTTCAGAATTGTTCTCATGCTCAGCTGCTTTAACCTAAGACCCGGCAATGAAAGAATTACTTTCATTGCTTACAAAGAGATGTTTATAGCAATCACTGACTTAAATGTTCGGAATGTTGTTGATAGTTTGATGCCAAATAAAGATTTTGAATTGATTCACTTATTGATCTGTTCGCTTCTGAAGGCACTGCCTCAAGCAAATCCGTACCCGCAAAATTATATGCAACTAGAGAGCTTTTTGTTAGTTACACAAATACTCAACTTCTCGAATAATAATAATAATAAATAAGGGCCGATACAGAAAGCGGTACTCCTGGACACGGCTTGGATAGTCAGGAGGTTCTTCTCTCTGTTGCCCTGACCACCGGTAGCTTAGGCCTAGCCTCGCTGCCGGCGGCACCCTAGGTTAGGTTTTTATAATCTATACTACGTAGTCGGTCCCAAAGTTCTGTCACAAATGAAAATAATGATAAAAACAAAAGTACCAATCAGTTTTTAATAAATTGTATACCAATTTAAAGTACATGTAATAAAGAATTAAAATTACTTAAAATTATTCAAAATGACCTCCCTTGTTTTTAATACAAGCCCTTAATCGGTGCGGCCAGTCGTCTATCGCAGCACGCACCATTTTCATGTCTATTTCAGCGACTGCTTTTCTTAAAGATGACTTCAGGCTCTCCAAATTGTTATGGGGTTTAGCACAGACCTTCCCCTTTAAGACCTGACAAATTTTATAGTCCAAAGGATTAAGGTCCGGACTGGAGGAAGGCCAATCTTCGTGTCTTATAAAGTCGATTTTTTGACGGTCAAACCAGGCTTGAGTGGTCTTGGCTTTGTGTGCTGGCGCAGAATCCTGCTGGAACACAAATTTATGTCCTGAAAATAGCGTGTTGGGCAGATCTAAGACAAGCTTATCCAAAACCGTGTCTTGGTACACTTTCGCACTGATTTTGACCCCTTTTTCGCAAAAATGAACCTCAGTTGGCCCGTAATAAGATACACCTAACCAGACCATCACTGATGATGGATGCCCATGTTGCACCCGCGGAACTATTTTTCCTGCTTCTTCAGAGCTCCTAGCGTACACTCTATCATTCTGTTTATTGTACTTCTCTTTAATATCGAAAATCTTTTCGTCTGTAAAGAGGATATCACGGTGTCGATTTTTCGCGTACCGCTTTAACAAGTTCCGGGATCTTTTAAGCCTTATTGTTTTTAGACGGGCATTAAGTAAGTGCCCACTCTTTTTTTTGTATGCTCGCAGACTAAGATCTTCGTTTAAAACCTTTTTGACGGTTTTTCTACTGACACCCATCTGCATAGCCATCAACTTCTGTTTTCGGACAGGATTTCTTGCTATGCGCGCCTTGATCGCTTTGATCACTGCTGGTGTTCGTGCGGAGCGAGGCAGGCCAATTCTTTTCTTGTCCTCAACACTAGAGACTTCATTGTACCTATCAATAGTACGGTACACAAACCTAAGCGTTATATTTAAATTTTTGAGCAACTTGAAAATGGTACTTGGTGAGTGCCCACAGCGGTGCAATGCCAAAACAGCTATTCGGTTTTCTTTCAATGTCCACTCCATCGTGAGAAATTGCAGCTAATTACTGTTTTTTGTTTTAAAATAATTGTCAAACATTCAAAAATGGAATTCAATAATTTTATCTTCAAATCATGTTCTAAATTTAAAAATAATGTGCCAGTGACAGAACTTTGGGACCGACTACGTAATATTATAAAGAGGAAAAATTTGATTGTTTGTTTGAATTGAATAGGCTCCGAAACTACTGGACCGATTTCAAAAATTATTTTGCCGTTAGAAAGCTACATTATCACTGAGTGACATAGGCTACTTTTTACCGCGGGAAAATTCCTTTTCCTACGGGAAAATTAATTTATCGCGGGCGAAGCTGCGGACGGAAGGCTAGTGTTTTTATATTTTGTATTAATATTGTTTTATTGCTTTTTATATAATTTTTGTACAAACCTAACTTAAGACAAAAACCTAACTTAAGAATGCGATTCAATTCCGACTCAGTTCAGGTTTTAGCTGTCATTTTTACTATGGTTCTGACAGCGAGCGACCCTAAACTAAATCGGAATTGAATCCCATTAAGACGTCATGGTAAGGCTCCAAGATCGACAGCATGTAAAAGATACTATTTGATAACATGTTTATCCATTATCTCTTTAGATAAATAGATATTACTGCACGTATGTCAACTGTTAGTCACGCACTTTTATAATACTATATGTGTAATCCTTGGTTGATATAGCTTAGGATAAGGTGTTACCGGATTATACAAAATTCACTTCAGATTGACCATCTTAGTCAGTTTTATCTCCTAGGTTGAGCAACACAAGATCAGGAAGCGAAACAATTTATAACGTAGATACTCAAATGTTAAGCAAATTATAATGTTTGCAAGTAAAACCTTTTGGAACTATGAATAAATTTCCATATTAGAAACATGTCCGCCTTGTTTTTTACGTTAACTCTGTTTGAAATAAACTCTAAACAATGACTCAATGTAAACAGACTATCTAGTCTTCTTGACAAAATAATCGACAGTATATTTTAAAAAGTACTTTAAGTAGAAAGCTACAAAATTGTAATTGTATCAAGTTATTCAAAACAGTATAAACTTTTATTTGTTTATTTTTAGCTTGTTCCCCGTACATAACCAAGTTACATAACCGGCACTAGTAAAACCAATGCAGGAGGATTAATTTGGATTAATTTAGGTTTAGGTACGGCGGGGTGATCCTTGGGCAAACATGTTTGTTTTAATTTAGAAATAGTCTTTATTTTACCTTAGAATGTCCTGGTTATGTAAAATAGTTACGTACGGCGAACAAGCGTTATTATTGTTTGTTAAAAAAATACTCTCACAAATATTGAGTTTTTTAAATTTGACAAATCTTCCTTTCTATACTTGAAGTGTTATTTCGAAAATAATTTTCTTAAGTCCAGAACAATGCCAGGTCATCGTAATGTATGCCAGTAGTGTTATCATTGTAGAAATATTGTTTGAAGCAGTAAACGATTTATCCACGAGTATAAGGTTTACTACATTTCTAATCTTTATTAGTTAGCTAACGCTTAGTTACATGTTAAGTAATCAATTTTACTACCGTAACACACGACTTCCATAGTTTTTTGAATTGGTTGAACAAAATTATTGTTTAATTTTAGTTAAAATTTGTAGCAATTTGTTTTTTTTAATTGTATTTGGGGTGTCACAGATTCAGCGCAGTGTGGTAAACGTAGGGCATTTACTCGTAGCCTTTTTATTCCGAGTTCGCTACAATTTCAGTAAATATGTTGTCGTCTTTTTTTTTATATAAATTATTATCGCGTATTTCGGCGTGCCTCAGGCCTCCTCCATCTGTTGAAGGGCTTGGGCTATAGCTCTCACACGGGTCCAGTGCGTATTGGGAACTTCACACATACCATTGAAATGCTTCGCAGACATGTGCAGGTTTCCCCAGGATATTTTCCTTCACCGATAAGCTCATGGTAAATTTAAAATGTAATTTCGCACATAAATTCCGAAAAGTCAAAGGTCAAACCTCTAGACTGCCACGGCTTTGTTATATTACTACTGTTTGGTAAATAAACTATATTTTGTTTTCTTTGTTTCTATCTATCTAATCAGCCCACATCCACCCATTTGATTGCTGGGTAAAGGTCACTTCATTTTCACGCCACTTTGCCCGGTCCTGTGACAGTCTCATCCACTTATTATATAAAACAAAACAATAAAATTGTTACGTGGCATTGTCCGTTTATGCGTCTTTTAGTTGGTTGGAAATTGTGATTTGATATTATCATTAAAAAAAACTTAGTTAGTTATTTATTTTATTTGATTTTCGAATTAGTAAGACGCTGGTGTAGGGGATAGTTAAGTTTATGGGATTTGTATGTGTTTTATGTGGCAGTAGTGTAGGGAGGGTTTGCATGAAAAATATATATTTCGCACAGGCTTGGCTATCCTGCACATAAGAAGTAAATAAATTTGTTCATTTTAGGTAAATTTTAGGTAAAGTCCGTTTTATGGTAAAAGTTAAATCATGCAAGTAGATCAAAATTAAATGCTTCCAGCAAGACCACTCTACAGTATGATTTTTGTTTTTAAAGTTTTATTTTATTATCGAATCGTGGATGAAATCAACTAAATTTCTAAAAAAAGAGCACTCGAGAAACTTAAAAAAAATCACATAAGACAAAAAAAATCGAACTTAAAATTAAAGTTTCCATCCACATATTTTACAAAGTTCAACCCTTACCATAACAAACAAACACAAACAATATCACTTAACCCACCTAATACACACTTCTTTATAACTTTGTCTTCTTCAGGAGTGACGTTCACAATCTCATACGGTAATTCTAACCACGGCGCCATTTTGTTTTTTTTGGAAAATGTCAATCAAAAACTCATGCGTTGCATTTAACGCGGCGTTTGGTACTGTCCCAACGGCTCAATTCCACACCTATTTCAATATTCCATAATCTAATCATTTGCCGATCGATTCAGCACACCAGATAGCTAGTTGTGTGACTCAGTTGTTTTACTAGTTAAAACTGACTGGGCTACGCAGAGATGATAATGACGAATTCGGCAGGTGGGAGGTTTCCAGCCCGTCAAAATAATTGGCGATTCGACTACTTAGTATCTGTTAATTTAACTTCAAACTTTATACATACACTAACTGTTGCCCGCAACTTCGTGTGCATAGAATTCGTTTATCCCGCAGGAATTACGCAATTAAGAGATAAATAATAAATAAATAAATATCTTGGGACAAATTACACCAATTGACCCAGCCCCAAACTAAGCAAAGCTTGTAGGTACTATGGGTACCAGGCAACGGATAAACATACTTATATAATGTAGATTCGAACCCGAGACCTCTAGCTTCATAGTCAGGGTCACTAACCACTAGGCTATCCGGTCGTCAAAGATAAAAAGTAGCCTATGTGTTATTCCTGACTATAATCTTTCTATGTCCTCCACCGTCTGTCCTTCCATCCTCAACATCTTGATGGTTGGCAGTCAAGTACCGTGCGTTTTAAACGCAATTTCTTTCCTCGTACGACAACGATCTGGAACCAACTCCCTGCTGCAACATTCCCTGAGCGGTACAATTTAGGGATCTTTAAAAAGCGAGCCTTCCTGTTCTTGAAAGGGCCGGCAACGCACCTGTGGTACCCCAAGTCTTGCAGGTGTCCCTTGGCGATGGTGATTACGTTCCATCAGGTGCTCGTTTTCCCCCTCTTATGTTAAAAAAAATGTTTCAAATTTTATCCAGATTTCTCCAGACGTTTTGGCGTGAAAGAGTAACAAACATCCATCCATACTAACAAACTGTCGCGTTTATAACATTAGTAGGATTCATCACGTCTTTATCACGTAGTTACCGGGCAACAAGACCAGGTCAGGTATGTGATTGTGGGCGTCAGGTGGAAAGAGGAATCAAAGTGATAGGTTGCTAGCCGCATCGCCTACATCATGATTCCTAAGATTTTCTGGCCTGGGAGCAAAGAAAAAACATAGAATGTACCAGTTGCTTCTCTTCCCGCGCAGACGGTAAAAGCCCATCGAGGGATTGGGCGATGTGGCTAGCAACCCATCACCGTTTTGATTGCCCTTTCCATCCATACGCCCACAATCATGCTAAACGTGGTCTTTAGGTTTTGTCACCTTAGGCTCTGTCTACCCCGTAAGTGATAAAGACGTGATTTATGTATGTATGTAGGTATGTAAGATTTTCGCCTATTTTCTCGATGGGCTTTCTTTGTCTGCGCGGAAAGAGCAGCTTGGTACATTCTGTTTTTTCTTTGCTCCCAAACCAGCATGGAAGAAACTTTACACGTGAAAGTTAATAAGTTTTGACTTAATATTAAACTACGGTGAGATTGATACATTGTTAACACACCTCCATCTATATACCTACGCCCTACTGCTGGGCATAGTCCTCCACGTAGAGCGCGAGAGCTTAGGCTATAGTTCCGACGCGGGCCCAGTGCGGATTGGGAACTTCACACACACCATTGAATTGCTTCGTAGACGCAGCTTTCTTCACGATGTTTTCCTTCACCGAAAAGCTCAAGGTAAATTTCAAATGTAACTTCGCACATAAATTCCGAAAAGAGAGGTGCGAGCCCGGGATTCGAATCCACGACCCTCTGCTTGAGAGGCCACAGGTTAAACTACTAGGCTACAATACCTATAAGTCACCTAATTAAAATCGAGAACGACCTAATTAGAATCGAGATGACCGGATAGCCTAGTGGTTAGTGACCCTGACTATGAAGCTAGAGGTCCTGGGTTCGAATCCCGGTAGGGGCAGACAGTTGTATGATGAATACGAATGTTTGTGCCCGAGTCATGGATGTTGTATGTATTTAAGTATGTATTTATCTACATTATATAAGTATGTTTATCCGTTGCCTGGTACCCATAGTACAAGCTTTGCTTAGTTTGGGGCTGGGTCAATTGGTGTAATTTGTCCCAAGATATTTATTTATTTATTTATTTATTTAATTGCTTGACATGTTTCAGACTATTACAAAGTCCTTGTTCGAGGAGCGTTAGACACCAAAACTTCTAACTCGGGCAACGCTCCACTGCACGGTAACTGCAAAGGCACTGCTGTATTATTACAAAGTTTTTGGATTCCAGTTTTTTTTTTCAAACAAAAACAACCTGGCAGCCGAGCGCTCTGTCGAAATTTCTGCGCAAGAGCAGAAGGACGCGGCGCAGGATCATCCCAAGTGGAAAAATATACTGAGAGGTTTAATGTCCCTGATCAGGGCTTACAGAAAGATTTTTTTTTTATATGAATAGGAAGGCAAACGAGCAAGTGGGTCACCTGATGGTAAGTGATCACCACTACCCATAGACACCCGCAACCCCGGAGGGATTGCAGATGCGTTGCCAACCTAGAGGACTAAGATGAAATGCCTCTGGTGCCCGTAATTTCCCCGGCTGTCTTACTCTCCACACCGGAACACAGCAGTGTAAGCACTGCTACTTAGCGGCAGGATTAGCGAGTAAGATAGTGGTAGCGATCCGGACGGATCTTGCACAAGGCCCTACCACCCGAAAATCAGAGAACAATTCACACAAAATGACCTAGCCCCAAAGTAAGCGTTAGTAAGGCTTTTGTTATGGGTACTCGACTGAGATACATACTCGAAAATAAGTACATACTTAAAAAGATAAAATATCCATGACTCAGGAACAAATATTCGTGCTAATCACACAAATAATTATCTCTCTCTTATTGTATTTTGCATGTATGCGTGTGTAATGATATTTAGTAATTTACTTTATGTTTTGTTTATTGTACTTAGATATGTACGCTCTATTGTGGCTTTCCCTATCTGGAATTTTAAACCTTTGTCGGTCCCTCGTTTAATGATCCTCTCATCTACTCAAAGGTTAACTGGTAGAGATCCCTTATAGGGATAAGTTCGCCTTTGTGCATATATTAATGTTATTTTTATTTTTTGTGAATTGTATCTTTTTCTTTATAATTATTTGTACAATAAAGCATTTACTTACTTACTTGCTTACAAACAATATAATAGGTACACACAGCAAAATAATGCGGTTAGCACAGCCACGCACACGTCTATGCGTGTTGAGTATCGACATGAACGTTAAGTAGAATCTATGACATGTGAATGTGTGAGTGAGTTCGATCATAAAATCTACCCCCTAAGTACAGATTTTTTAGCAACAAGATGAATGAGCAATGTCACTGTAAATTACCTGTTTATTGAATAAACAACAACTAACTATAAAATAACAATGAAGAAAGTTACAACTATTTAAGTTAGTTTATAATAAATTAAGTAAAAAATAATTACAAATTAAATGAAAATAATCCCCGCCGGTATCGTGTCACACTCAAAGGCTGAAAATGCAATATCTCCGGTTTCAGTTACTTCTACAAAAATAATGTAAAAGTATTTTTTTTATTTAGACTGTCCTAAAAATATTTTACCTAATCTTACATTGGATATTGTCATCCCCAGTGTAAGCGAGAGAACCGAATCGAAGCTTCCTTCGACCTTGAATCTTCAAATTTATGCAATCCCACGCATTGAACTATTATTACTAGCGAAGAGTAGTTACCATCTCACTGATGCGACGATGTTATATTATTATTTCTCAACAAGTCTGAGATTCCAATTCCAAAGCAATATTCCTCACAACCAGCACGGCCATCGAAATAACATCCAAAAATGTCATTTTATTATTACTATTTTATATTCCGTTTTCTTCGGATACGAACCCGGTTCACTAAAGCAGAAGTCAAATCTTCGACCTGTCTTTGACCGCTAGGCCACCGAGGTATGCAAGTTGGTATCCCCTTATTTGCTATAAAATCAATGGCTATAAAATCACATTCTATAAAACCATTTGCTATAATGATTCACTTTCTATAAATTCAGATGCTATAATCATTGCTTGCTATAATGCTCACTTGCTATAACACTTAAATTCTCTAAAGTTACTTTCTATAAATTCAAAATCTATAACATTCATTTGCTATAATATTCATTTGCTATAACATTCATTTGCTATAATATTCATTTGCTATAACACTCATTTGCTATAAGGATTAGATAGTATAACATTTGTTTTCTATAACTATTGAAATCTCTAAACTTTACTTAGGCAGCGGTACTACAACTGAAAAGTCGCGGAAAAGGGGGGTGTGGGGGGCAGGGCCCCCCACATGAGGGGCGGGGCCCCCCACATGGGGGGCTCGGGGGCGCAGCCCCCGCCATTAGAAAAACACGTTACCAACATCCAATTTAAGACAGATAGGTTTGTTAGTTACCTTGTGTCCCTCAGAGCAGAAAATAGGAGCCCCGCTCAGCGGGGCTCCGTCGACTTTACATTGGAACACCTGGCTCTGTTTTATAGATTTTGATGCTTATAGAATGTGAATGTTATAGATTTTGAATGTTATAGATTATGAATGTTATAGAAAATAATCATTATAGAAAACAATTTTATAGATTTTGAATGTTATAGATTATGAAATTATAGATTTTGAATGTTATAGATTATGAATGTTATAGATTTTGAAATTATAGATTTTGAATGTTATAGCATGTGACTTTTATAGCAAATGAATGTTTATAGCAAGTGATTTTATAGCATATGAACTTATAGATTTTAAATTTATAGCTTTTGATTTTATAGCAAATAAGGTAGACCCCCAAAATAGCCATCAGCTAGCAACTTTTAAACTCCAGTAAAAAGAGTCATACCTATTAATAATTATATTAAAAGAAAACACAATGCGTTTGCGTTTTTAACATATTATATAAGAGTAAAATTAAACATACAATAGACTGCAACCACCATAAAATTAAATAGTTACGGAAAAAAATAAATTATAATTTCAACCTTATTTCAAAGCTCATGGGTCTACGCAAACGCATTGTGTTTTCTTTTAATATAATTATTAATAGGTATGACTCTTTTTACTGGAGTTTAAAAGTTGCTAGCTGATGGCTATTTTGGTCGTTATCGTCTTAAACAATATAAAGTGTTTTCTACCCTCAAATTTCTAATAATATGATTTTGTGAACAAACAACTGTCACCGCTGGCAGCCATTATTAGCTGCGGGATGAACCGTGTGTTATACTTACGAACTGTTTAATTTTGCCTTTCGAATACCTTGTGATTTGCAAAACATGGATTTTCATTTATCTTTGTTGAAAAGAGCAAAACAATATAACTATTTATATAAGGAATCGCTAGGCGTTTTTTGATATGGGTAAGTAGACAAACGGTGTTAAAAACAATGACTTATTATTTTATCGGTAATGTTTTAAACAACTTTCTTTGACGAAAAATGTTTTTATTTAAACTTCATTTATTTTGCAGCGGAAGACTGTGCCATTATGGATTCACCCTTACGCAGACTTCGGACACGATAAAAATATTCGTTCTGGGCCTAAACCTGAAGCCTCATCTCCTGCCATTTGATTTGGACATTATGTAGTTGCCGCACCCGCTAGTGACCCATTTCACAGCAACAAGACACAATGCTACGTTGCAACCTGTGCGAAACCATCTGCATGCTGCAGGATTGCATTGCCGTAGACCAGCAAAAAACATGCTTTAACGGACCAGCATAGAAGAAACCTTTGCTCGTGAATATCTTGACTTTGATTATTACATCAATCAAAGTCAAATGTAGTGATTTTTAGTGATGAAGACGAAATATATTAACTTAATTAAATATATAAACACAGTAATGTTTTACAGTGCAGAACGAGTGGCAGTGTTACTTTAGGCTATGGGGTTGGATCTCATCGATGGGCCCTGGTGTCCAAATCCAAACCAAATCGAGATAGGTAGCTTAGTCGCTTCAAAGTGGAGATTATAACCCAGTGTGAAATGATGTTATTGTTAATGGCTGTCATTTAACATGTCTATTCATTTCACCACTGACTTACACGTCCGCAAATAAAACGTTTCGTTCATCTTTATCAGACTTAAACCTAATAAACCAGAATTTAAGATATTAATTATGTGTCATCTTAAAAATAGCCCTATTATGGTTGTGTATTCAATTTGCAAGATAATTATTATGTTAGTGACATAAGACTTTTTAGTAAACATAAAATCATACTGGCCTCTAAAGTGTGTGTTATTTTATGAATATTATTCTATAAGGAAAAGTGTGCAGTTTTATTTAGCTAATTTAATTACTTTTGGTAATAATAATAATAACACAAATAGAGGCTAATACAATAAAAATTAAATGTTGCAATAAACAATTTGAACCAATAATTGCATTTTATTGTTTTATTCTTTTACGTCCTTTTTTTCTTGTTTTAGGTAAACATGAGTTTATTTTGAGATTAGTAATTTAAAATTGAAAACAAAAAAGATACACTTGTGCAGGATTCGAACCCGGTTCTTTAGGTTTCATAACCCTAGGTCAATACACCTGAGCCACCACGCTTATAATACTGGTGGCAAAATTATGCTTCCATTGAACAAAATACCAGCAGGTTTGAATAACTATGCGTGAAGGTAGTCAGAAAACACAATTAGCACAGATAGGGCATTTTGTTGTGTGCGTAATAAGGCAGCGGATAAGTGCGGATGTGTGTATAGAATGACACACATGGATAACTAGGGTGCTCACCGATTCGCTTTGCTGTGTGTACCAGGATTCGAACCCGGGACGCTTGCAGCTGGCAGGGCCACTACCAACGAGGCCAGCCGCGTCGACACACTGATCATAATGATCATGATTTAACTTTAAGGTCACACTGAGAGTATACCTTTTTTTATACCGTTAGGATTTTTTTTTATTTTGATCATTTCTTAGATCCGTTGGCTAAGGTTCATAAATTTCTTCAAGCTTGCGCTAGTGCTAGTCCGGTCAAAACTTATGCAATGGCATTGTTACATTTCGAAGGTCGAGATCCACTCCAGTTTGCTAAATTAACAGGCAAATTAGCGTTACGGCCATCAGACTTTGAAGCGGTCAAGGTTCTAACACAACGACAAGGTTTGTGAGCGGTACAATTTAGGGATCTTTAAAAAGCGAGCCTTCCGTTCTTGAAAGGGCCGGCAACGCACCTGTGATTCCCCAAGTCTTGCAGGTGTCCCTGGGCGATGGTGATTACTTTCCATCAGGTGACCCGTCTGCTCGTTTGCCCCCTCTTATATATAAAAAAAACACACACACACACACACACATTTAGGAGTTCCATATCCAGAGCAACGGTCCAGCCTGACTTACTTATTGTTTTAAATTTACAGAGCTATAAAATTCGCCATGTCTCTGTCAGCATTTAATAAGGAACTTTTAGTAAGTAAGTAAGTACGCAAGTAAATGCTTTATTGTACAAATATAAAGAAGCAGAGACAAATCACAAAAAATAAATTAAATATCGACGCTGGAAAGGCAAATTGACTAACAAGCCATTTTTGGGCAAATGGAGTTATATACATCGTTGAAATCAGCGAATTTTTCTGCGTCTAATGAGCCGGGTCTGGAGCCGATCTGAGCACTTTTTTGGCTTGTTAGCAATTTGAAAAAAGCTAATTTTTCAAGATCTGCTGGCCTAAAAAGCCAAAATTCTATCACAATTTTCACTAAAGTGATTTTTAGTCATTTTGGTTAACCTCCTTTGCCTTGTTAGTCTTTTCATTGATCCCGAAAAAAACATTTTGTGCACGTTAGACCTTTTGCTTAACCTAACATTCGTTCATAATTGCACGTTAGCTATTTTTCACAACTGGTGAAGGTTTGTTAGCTAATTTTTCGACGGCGAAATATCCCTTTAGTTGTTTTAAGTGAGTATAATATCATAGTGTGACTGAAATGCCATGTTTGTTAGGCATTCTGTTTGTCAACTTTATATAAGGAGAGCAACGCGTGCGACTTGTTAGCCGACGCGCAGAGTTGGTCGAGTGACGAGTGAATGACGTATGTGTCAAAAATATATTATGTTTACAGTGTTTTAAATAAAAGTCATAGTTATAGAGCAACTTTAAAGAGAACTTTTAAAGATATCCCTTATTTCCTGTGGATAATTTGAAGAAATCTTTCCCAGAGTACCTCTATGATCTTCAAGAAATGTCTTATAAATATTTTTAGCCTTTATGTTCGATTGATGAATGTGGATGAAGCGAAAGAGGCAAGTACGCCAGGATCGTAGCCAGTGGAACAAAGTACATACCTACCCCCTTATTCATAATCGCTCTATATAGGCTTCTGCCAACTTAGCAATCGTTTGTCCTTATCTATGAAAGGTTAATGTCAAAATGACAGAAGAAGTAAGTAGTAAGTAGAAGTAAGAAGTAAGTTAGCAGAAGCCTACAGAGTGTTTATGAATAAGGGGGTAAATTTTTAGGCCCCCAACTACTATAAGTGAATCAAAATTGACTTGTATAATGTGACTCGCACATTCATAATGCAGGGTCTCTTAAAACTGTTCCAGAAAAGAGCCTACCCCTATGGGAAAAAGGCTTGATGGTATGTGTATGTATGTATGTTCGATCCCGTAGGTAGGTAATTTATCCGTTTTTTAATGACGTGTCTTAATGAATAAAGAAAATTTACATTGCCACTCTGCATCCATGCTCCGTTTTTAGATGACGTGTCCTCCGTATAAACTACCCCCTATTCAAATTTCAGGCTCTAGTTCAAAAACCCATGAACTCTCATACAAACCTGCGAGAGCCCTTTAACCAAACTAATCCGGTCCTGTCCCATAATCCGTACTTAACTACAGTCTCCTGCAACTACCGCCCTGTCAAATTTCATCAACTTGGGTCTAGAGGAATCTCAAGAAGGATCTTGAGATTTAGGAACGAGTCTGTAAGAGAGTAAGAGTGACTTAAAAATTGAATATCTAGAATATCAGTTAAAATATATGATAATATATAACATAATAGAAGAGCCCGTACTCATAGATTTGTTACTTCACTATACGCCATACACCCTGTTAATGTCAAAATCTGTAAGTCTAATATGAGAAACGTTGCGTTCATTAAGGTTTTATGTCGTCCACACAGTAACAGATGTGATGTTATGCTTTTGTTTATGTTCGAATCGGTTTCAATTGTCTCTTAAGGTGTTTTTAAAGATTTAGTGCAGCATATTATATTCACTTTAGACAAAAAATCGTACATTTACCTTAAAATATTAGCCGTTAATAATAGTCGTTAGCTGTTTTCCCAAGCCTTTGAAAATTGTACAATTGTCTAACGTGCAGTTTATTCTGAAACTGCTTAAGATTCATGAATGCCATTGTAGTAGTCATAAAGATATCAAGATTACTATCAACTCTTGCATACTTCACTTTTTGATATAATTAATAGAAAACGAGTTATAATTTTTTTTCAAAAAAAAAAAACTTTAAACGTCTCTCCTGTAAAATTTGCCAAATGCACGTTAGTCAATTAGCCTTTCCAGCGTCGATATAATCCACAAAGGTGAACTTATCATACATACTTAACATTAAGCGAGGGGCCGACAAAGAGTGAGTTTAAAATATCCATATAGTGAAAGCTACGATAGAGTGTACATCTCAAAATACATACAATATGAGTACACTACACACATGCAATATTTAAGGAGATGGTGTGAGCCACATCTTCCTAAAGCCCTCCCTGAACGACGCCACGGAGGCGGACTGCCTGATGGAGGTCGGTTACCGATTCCACAGCCTAGCAGAGTGAACTGTGAAGGATTTGGAGTAAGTTTTGGAAGATGGAAAAGGACAGGCCAAAAGGAGATTAGTGTTAGACCGTAGCCGATGCTGGCTACCGGCAGCCAAGTAGCTGAATCGCTCGAAAAGATACATAGGAGCAGAAGGATTGGAAAGAATGTTGAAGAGCAATGACAGAATGTGATGTTCCTACGACCTCGTAGTCCACCTGTTTAGTGATTTGTGTGATTTGCATTAAATTATTTTGATTATGACTTTGATTTTTGATTTAGTCCCTATATGCAGAGACTAAAGTAACATTTTAAGAGAATGAGAAGTGAAAATGTTTTTTGGTAATTAATTAGGTGAACATGCTGGTCTGGGAGCAAAGAAAAAACATAGGACGTACCAGTTGCTTCTCTACCCGCGCAGATGGTAAAACCCATCAAGGAAATGGGCGAAAATAATAGGAATCATGTTATAGGCGTGGATGCAAGCAACCCATCACTATTTTGATTCCATTTTCCACATATACGCCCATAATCTTGCTAAATGTGGCCTGTGAGTACCTGTTACCTTAGGTTCTGTCTAACCCGACGTGATTTGTGTATGTGTATGTGTATGTGTATGTAATTAGGTGAATATGAATCTGATTTGTTAGTCATCAGAAGAAATTATCATAGCAATCAATATTTTAAAGCCGTGCCTACATTATTGTGATAAAATGCGTAAGTATAAACATTATGTGTCACTACTTTGGTGATTCATACTGTGCGTAAAATAAGGAGAGAAATAGATAATAAATGATAACCGTCAGTTTACAAATAAGCACGTGTCAAGTAGGTAATACTTAATTGTCAATCAGATGATAAAGAATCGGGGCTTAAGCCAACCATTTGCAGAGCCAAACGTTTAATTTGCTATTCGGCGTCGCCAAAATGTCAGTTTGCCGAACACAATCCGATGAAAACGCGATGAGTTCTGAATATATTTGGGGCGCTTCGTCATTTTTGTTGGGGATTTTCAACAGCTATCGAAGTGTAACAGAAAAAAGAGAAAGAAAGAAAACATTTATTCCTTTTTGCAAGTCACAAAAATATAAGTGAACTAACGACCCGCCCCGGCTCCGCACGGTATATTATGCATGTTTTATACATATAAACCTTCCTCTTGAATCACTCTGTCTACTAAAAAAACCGCATCAAAAACCGTAGCGTAGTTATAAAGATTTAAGCATAGATACATAGGGATATAGGGACAGAGAAAGCGACTTTGTTTTATACTATGTAGTGATATACACACATTTATAGAAAATAAGCCATAAACACAAACATGAAAAATAGATCACAGCGTTGTGTGTGTCTTCGCAAAAGTGAAACGGACGCTGGCTCAGCATTACGCTGAGGTGTTAGACACCTGCAGCACTGATTTTCAGCCAGAACCGTCTGTGACTCACGAAACGATACACAGATAAAATATACTACATAATCCATAAACTTTTACGTAAACAAAGCAATAAATAGACAGAACCCGACTTATGTGTAATTTTAAAAAAAATACATAAATTAATTAAATAATTTACAATAAACAAAAAATAAAAAAAGATTGAAAACTAAATAAAATGAAACTAAAGAAAATACAGCATCGAAATTGATTCATCCGTATGAGAGCTACGATGGCACAGATGTCGACTTCAAACTTCTAACACCAGAGAGGGTTTGCGTCGGAGGTTCAGAAGTAGGCTTCTTCGTTTTATTTGTGGCGTATACAGTCGTTATAGCGACACCTTCGCCAATGTCAAAGTAACAAAAATACAATTCAAAAATCTTGCGACAAAATGTCGGCAACGTTGTACGGTAACACGGTCAAAGACTCCCCCCCTGTCGAGCTCTTAGCCAACGGTCAATTATATCCCTCAAACTGCCAGGAAATCATTAGCCGATGCCCAAGGCCGGACCAAGCACTGCTCATCCCCCGGACCGACCCAAAAACGAACCGCAGCTCTTGACCACACGCGGAGGACCCAACTCGCACCCCCAGAAGTTAGCCTACTTACCTTCAAAAACTGTAGATAATCATTATTTTTTAAGACTACGTACACACAGCAAAGCTATTCGGTAAGCAGGATAGATACGGCGCGAGCGTGCGTAGGTGCTTACCTGATTATATTGCCGTGTGTACCTAATCATTGCTTCCATGCTGGTCTGGGAGTAAAGAAAAAACAGAATTTACCAGTTGCTTCTCTTCCCGCACAGATGGTAAAGGCCCGACGAAAGTCTTAGGAATCATGTTATAGGCGATGCGGCTCGCAACCCATCACTATTTTTATTTCCCTTTCCAGCTATACGCCTTTAATCATGCTAAACGTGGCCTTAAGGTTTTGTTACCTTAGGCTCTGTCTACCCTGTAAGGTATAAAGACGTGATATGTATGTATGTGTGTATGTATGTATGCGTATATTAGGTACGTACATAATTTTTTTCACGCGGCGTGGCGCCAGCGAAATAATAATTATAAACAAGCGTGTAATCTAATCTTCAGTTAATGCGTAATATTATATTTAATGAAAGCCCTTTCGTTCCAATATCAAGGTTTTTTTGAATGACTCATTAATATTATTATTCACTTTAGTACTGTAGCACTGGAGGGCTTTCAGAACAATAGTGAGTCACGGTGATTCAGGACCCAATTAAACACATACATATATACATACATAAAAAACATAGAATTTACCAGTTGCTTCTCTTCCCGCGCAGATGATAAAAAGCCGTCGAGGGAATGGGCGAAAGTCTTAGGAATCGTGTTAGCCGATGCTAGCAACCAATCACTATTTTGATTCCCACCTATACGCCCTTAATCATACTAAACGTGGCCTTATGGTAACATTAGGCTCTGTCTACCCCGTAAGGGATAAAGACGTGATGTATGTATGTATACGTACATAAATCACGTCTTTATCCCTTACGGGTTAGACAGAGCCTAAGGTAACAGAACCTAAAGGCGACATGCGTCGGGTAAAAGACTGCTAAGCTGAAATGGGACTGGGCTGGACATGTCTTCCACATGCACCCATAGAGGTCTACTCTGCCACTTAGTGGGTGCCAGAGAATGGCCAACAATGACGAGGCAGACCTAGAAGGTGATCATGCGTCAGACCGAGAGTTGTGGAGGTCAATAGTCCTTTGCCCAACAGCGGGACACCAACACACACAAAAATCACATCTTACCCTTACGGGGTAGAGAGAGCCTAAGGTAACAGATACCTACAGGCCACATTTAGCAACATTGTGGGCGTGTAGGTGAAAAATGAATTCAAAATAGTGATGGGTTGCTAGCCTCATCGCCTATAACATGATTCCTATGACACCACAATAGGCCTCAATACTGCAATAGGGTTGACTGGTAGAGATCGCTCTGTAGCGATAAGGCCGCTTATTGTTACCTTGTAATATTCTGTATACCTTTTTTCTGTTTTGGTTGTTATATGTGTGGTGTTCAATAAAGAGTTATTGTATTGTATTGTATAGGTTAATTTAAAAAAAAACCTATTGTTCGCCAAGTCTCGAGTACCCTTCCATATCTATTTAATGTCACAACAGAACAAGATGGATTCCAAAAAAAAAATTAACGTCACTTAACATAAGTAAATGTTAAAACTAACTGGGTGGTACGTGATTACCTACTTTATTGTCTTGTCTTGACATCTGTCAAAGTTATGTTCAATCCAAATAACTACGTAACATACACCGTGACGTTCAAGCCATGTGAGTCACAACCATAGCAAACATCCTAATACAGTGGAAACATACACACACATACATACACAAATCACGTCTTTATTCCTTACGGGGTAGACAGAGCCTAATGTTACCATAAGGCCACGTTTAGCAAGATTTTGGGCGTATAGGTGGAAAAAGGAATCAAAATAGTGATGGGTTGCTAGCCGCATCGCCTATAACATAATTCCTAAGAATTACGCCCATTCCCTCGATGGGCTTTTACCATCTGCGCGGGAAGAGCAACTGGTACATTCTAATGCTTTTTCTTTGCTCCCAGACCAGCATGGAAGAAGCACATTTTGTGGTTATTTCCTCTGTGGTTGTAACTCATAACTCATAAGCATATCATAACTCATATCATAATTACGGAGGCAGCGGCCTTGCGGAGACAAATCTCTGCAAAAAGTTTCAGCCGACGTTTTAGTGGAGTAAGAAATGCTCACTCAGTTCAGTAGCCGAGCGTTGTCATGTATTATCAGCAGAAATCGGACAAATTTGCGTCATTGCTCGCAATAATGTGGACATGACTCAAAAAATAATCAAATAATTAATAATTTAATTAATTTCTCGAAATAAAATTTGAACTCCCTGAGATAAAAATTTACACGTGCATAAAATTATTAGCAAAATGTTAATTAAAGTGGCAGTTGTCGTTCTCGTAAATATTTTTATATAATAAAGAAATCACGATCCTGCTATATATGATTATTATTTCTGACAAAAAAGTTTTCTAGTTCTATAGGTTTAAAACTTCCGTGGATATACTTATTCTTAATATATGTATTTTGACATATTTGATTAATTTTGGAGTCATGTCCACATTCTTGCGAGCAATGACGCAAATTTGTCCGATCTCTGTATCAGTGCCGTGTTGTTTTTAAAGAAAGAAAGTAAGAAAGAAAAAATATTTGTTACCACTAACAACCGTAAGAAAAACATCAAAATACAAAAACAAAAATAAAAGGATTAATTAGTGGTAAATGGTTAGCGCTGTTTTTCAACTGGAACACATACTGCTCGCTCCAACAGTTGTAACATTCGACGAACTCTTTTCCTGGCAGTCAAAGCCTACAGCTTTATGATTAAAAAAAAATGATTTATTATTTTATTGGTCCAGTTTTATTAAAATTGTAAAAAAATTACATGTAATAACTATAAGTATTACGAATAAACGAGTATGAGTATGAGTATGGGTAACAGTCCCGCCTTCTAAGATTCATTCTCGCTGGTTCATTTCACAATATGTTTTTTTCCATGGGCTTGTAGTCCACGTTGTCTTTTCTTATATCTCGTCGTTTTAATGTTTCAAAAATATACTAGGATACTATACTATTAAATTACAGAGGAAATTACGTTCTTAAGCCTGAAATGGAGATACGTATTCGTACTACTAAAGTAAGTAACGACTTGCTTTTATCGCGTGGTCCATGTCACAAGCTCAGCGGTTACTGTCCGGAACATGTTTTTTGCCAAAACTGAAAATGAAACTAATCCTACTCCTCTGTGTGCATACAGTCGCAAGCTCACAAATACAGTCAAACTCTGGCAATTGGTTAAGCCATACACACACAGGCGAGGTAGCACCAGAGTATTCCTGATGCGTTGCTAGCATAGCCCTTGCGATGTTAGCGCCTCCTATCAAAGCTTCACGGAAGTGTTACAAGTGGTAATAAATACAACAGTTTCAGAGCAGTCTGCTCTTGTGCCGTTGGTTTTGATTGCTCTAAGCAGTCCGTCTATGGCCGACTAGTACTTGCACTGGATCGCCGGGGTAAACAGCGCCTACAAATTGTCAAAAAAAAAACAATTTCTAAAGGACACTGAAAATTCCTAAAAGTAAACTTTTACCCATAGCAGGTAAAAGTAAAGCTATGGTCGGGAATCGAACCCGAATCCTCGTCCTTGTTACTATGCGATTTTTTGTCGCTAAGCGTCATCGGTAATGCTTACTATTACGGTTTTACCGTTAGAAATTAAATTTCTAAACGACACTGAAAATTAGAACACATAGAAAATCCGAAAAGTAAAGCTATGGCCGGGTTTAGCTTCGATTCCTGGCCATAGCTTTACTGTTACCTGCTATGGGTGGTGTAGCGGTATAGCACGCGTCACGGAATGACGAGGATCCGGGTTCTATTCCCGACTTCTAATTTTCAGTGTTGTTTAGAAATTTAATTTCTAACGGTAAAACTGAAAAAGTAAACATGAAAAGTCTAGAAGTAAAAAAAATCTTGATTTATTTCATAGTACCTACAAATTGTGTTGCTTCAACATTTCAGCTGCCTACCCCCCACTGCACATCACTGGGAATACTTCCGATCTTACGTATGACGACCTGGTGAGGGTAGCGGGAAAGCATTGGACGCGGATGGCGCAGGGCCGATCTGTTTGGCGAGCCGCGGGGGAGGCCTATGTTCAGCAGTGGACGTCTTTCGGCTGACATGATGATGATGATGATGATGATTACGTATGAGCTCGTCTCCGCTCCGCTAGCGCCGCCTGGGCCACCACTTCCGTCCGGGGCAAAAGACAGATGGCTGGAGATTACCCCGCGACTCGGGGTCAGTGGTTGCTCACCCGAGCCATTTGTAACCACTCGTTCAGCCCATTTTGGGAATGGTGTCTTTATTTATAACCCGGGTTGCGAGTCATTTAGCAACGTTTAAAAAGGGGGGTCGGTAAATTATGATTTTGATAGTTGCTCTACAACATACATACATAAATCACGACTTTATCCCTTACGGGGCAGACAGAGCCTACGCCAACTAGACCTAAAGACCCCGTTTTAATTGAGAGCATACGAGGAAAGGAGAATCAAAATTGTGATGGGTTACCAGGGGCCCGATTTTTGAAAGCACATCACTCGAAAGTGGTATAACCGACGACCGGATAGCCTAGTGGTTAGTGACCCTGACTATGAAGCTAGAGGTCCTGGGTTCGAATCCCGGTAGGGGCAGAAAGTTGTATGATGAATACGAATTTTCGTGCCCGAGTCTTGGATGTTGTATGTATTTAAGTATGTATTTATCTACATTATATAAGTATGTTTATCCGTTGCCTGGTGCCCATACTCGTAGTACAAGCTTTGCTTAGTTTGAGGCTGGGTCAAAATTGGTGTAATTTGTCCGAAGATATTTATTTATTTATAAATCAGCTTATATCTCCAAAACTACAGCAGCAGCTCGAATCAAAGCTCTGACTAGTTCACAAGATTAATGAGAGCCGTGAGTATCTTCTAAGCTGACTAGCTATTTAAAATTCAGCACAATTTTTCACCACTTTCGAGTTGTGTTTTCTTTCACACCTATTTTAGCTTTCAAAAATCGTGCCCCAGCTAAGATTCCTAATTTTTTGCCCATTCCCTCGATGGGTACATTCTATGTTTATAGTTGCTCGTACTCGTAGTATATAAACCTATTTGAAAACGAAAAATTGCAATCGTTGTTTCAGCCAGATAAGGTCACACTATCCTTACTATCCTTATCCTTACTAATATTATAAATGCGAAAGTAACTCTGTCTGTCTGTCTGTCTGTCTGTCTGTCTGTCTGTTACCTTTTCACGCTTAAACCGCTGGGCCGATTTAGTTGAAATTTGGTATACAGATAGTTTGAGTCCCGGGAAAGGACATAGGATAGTTTTTATCCCGGAAAATTGCATAGTTCCCGCGGGATAGCACAGACCAAACCACTGGAATTTTTCAAATTTAAGGCGGAACAAAGTTCGCCGGGTCAGCTAGTATATTATATATTATTACACACACACACACACACAAATCACGTCTTTATCCCTTACGGGATAGACAGACCCTAAGGTAACAGGTATCTACAGGCCACATTTAGCAAGATTGTGGGCGTATAGGTGAAAAATGGAGTCAAAATAGTGATGGGTTGCTAGCCTTATCGCCTATAACATGACTCCTATATATTATTATTTTTTATTTAATTGTTTGTAACTTTTATTAAATAAAGGACAAAGTCAATTGAAGTCTAATTTTTTCGTCAAAATGAGAGTGAATGAAAACGCTGAATTGTCCTTGTTATTTTCACAATTTCACACATCCTTCAGCAGGCTTATTACGTAACTCGCTCGCAATCAGCATCGTCTTCATTTTTGACAGTTGATATATGTGTTAAAACATATATATTTCATACAGGCTTGGTCATCTTGCACGTGAGTAGCGGAGTAGCAAGGTAAATATTTTGTTCATTATAATACAGTAAGTAACATAATACATTTCAAATTTCACGTTTACGGTTGAATAAACTCCCTCAAGGATCCGTGAAGGGATGAACTGACGATAAAGGCGTTTTTGTCGTGGGTGGAAATAGGCGAATGTAATATCGTGTGATATTGATATGCTGATCGTAGCAACCCCCCTTCACATGCCTCAGTGGGTCTTGCGCATGACCTGGTTCGAATACTTATAAATAAACTAGGTGGGATCCTGATTTGCTCGTGTACGATACTTGGATGAAGACATAGCGCCACGCCTAGAAGGCACCTGGCATACCTGATGATTTCGCATCCCTTTTGTAATTGTATTATACATACATACATACATAAATCATGTCTTTATCCCTTACGGGGTAGACAGAGCCTCAGGTGACAAGACCTAAAGACCACGTTTAGCATGATTGTGGGTGTATGGATGCAGAGGGGAATCAAAACAGTGCTGGGGTTGCTAGCCACATCGCCTATATAACATGATCCCTAAGATTTTCGCCCAATTTTTTTTTGTTTTTGCGTTAAATAGAATTCAACATATAAACAAGTAAATAAAATAAAATAAATAAATGCAGTAGAAATGAGAGCGTTAAGAAGTATGGAAGATGTATCATTGAAAGATAGAATAAGGAATAGTGTGATAAGGGAACGTGCTGGTGTGGATAGGATGTGGATAGTATGCTTAATTGGTTTGGTCACGTAGAGCGGATGGATGAAAGTACGAGTAGACTAACTAAACAGATCTATATGGGGAGTGTGAATGGTTACGTTGGGAGACCAAAGAGGAGAGGTTTTGGAAAAAGGTCAGGTCAGGAGTACCCGTTACCGACGAGCATGTATGAAGACATTGATGAGTGTGGATGAAGCGAAAGAAGTATGTCAGGACCGTATCAAGTGGCCCTAACCCTTTTATTTTGAAAAATTGACTTTCTGCCAAGTTTCTTGCGGTGCATCTTCTTGGCAATGATGGTCTTTCCGAATGCGCTGGTAATTCAAAAAACGACATGTAAAAGAACCGTTGGCCCTTAATCATGCTAAACGTGGCCTTTAGGTTTAGTTACTTTAGGCGCTGTCTACCCCGTAAGGGATAAAGACGTGATATGTGTATGTATGTACCAAAGTTTCTTTATTTATTTTGAATTGTTTGCTTCATCCACATTCATACGTGCTAGTCGGCTTAGGGCGTTCTTGACCAGACCTTTTGTCAAGACGTCCCCTATTTGGTCACGGTACCTCTAAGGCATAAATACACTTGTTTCAGTCTCTAGAGTATTTTCTTCAGACAAGAGCTATTGCTACTCATACAAACAAACATTGCTTGGTCTCTGTTTGGTAAAGGCAAATGTCCAATGACAGAGGGAGACGAACAGAGTTTAGTTGACCAGCTTAACAAGCATTTGTAAATAAGGGAATTGAATTTCACATAAACAATTACTTGGATATGACTTTCAGTGTTAGAACTTTGACGGGAAGTCCATTGTTGATATCTTTTATTGATTTTATGATTAGATTCGTCGATAGAATGTATTAATTATGATTATAAATATTATTGACGTAGCACTGATAGTTTGGTATGAAGTACGTCAACCATTATTATTTAAAAAAAACTTCTTCCATGCTGGTCTGGGAGAGCAAAAAAAACTGAATGTACCTACCACTTGCTTCAATTCCCGCGCAGATAGTAAAAGCCCATCGAGAGATATACATACATACATATATCACGTCTTTATCCCTTACGGGTAGACAGAGCCATAGGTGACAAAACCTTAAGGCCAAGTTTAGCATGATTAAGGGCGTATAGGTGGTAGGCGAAATCAAAATAGTGATGGGTTGCTACCCACATCGCCTATAACATGATTACTATGACTTTCGCGCATTCTCGATGGGTTTTTACCATCTGCGCGGGAAAAGAAGCAACTACATTCAGTTTTTTTTGACCAGCATGAAAAATCGAGGGAATCCGCGGAAAATCTTGGAAATCATGTTGTAGGCGACACGGCCTGCAACCCATCACTATTTTGATTCCCTATACATTTACGCCCACAATTATACTAAGCGTGGCTTTGAAGTCTTGTGACGCTAAGTTTTTTTCTACCCCGTAAGGGATGGCAATGGGCAGGCCACATCGCTCGTAGAACAGACAACTACACACACACACACACACACAAACCACGTCTTTATCCCTTAAGGGAAAGACAGAGCCTATGGTAACATTAAGCACGATTGTGGGCGTATAGGTGAAAAATGAAATCAAAATAGTGATGGGTTGCTAGCCTCAAATAGACAACCGTTGGGGGATAAAAGTTCTCAAGAGTGACCACGAACAGCAAGACGCAGTGTTGGCAGGCCTCCCACTAGGTGGACCGACATCGTGAGCGACATTTCCCTCCCTCCCATCATCATCATCATCATCGTCATTTGTCCCTTCTTAGGGATAAGTTCGCCTTTGTACTATTTTCTGTGTATTTTTGTATTTTTTAATTTTTATGTGCAATAAAGAGTTTACATACATACATACATTTAGAAATTTAACACTAAATTTAAAAAAGGTCAATCCGACCTTGTTATAGGTATTCCGGAAATGATGAAAATACCAGAACGCTTGTTCGATAATAAAAACGCCTGGTATCATGATAATAATTATGATAAGCAAACGCATTTTATGACACCTATTGGTATTATATCAGCAAAACTGAATATAATTATCGCTTCAATTTCTTTTTCAACTCAGAGCTAATACGAATAAGATGTATTTAAGTTCTAAATGTTTGCTATCGCTTATCTGAGTGACGAAAGTTTTTGATGATAGTAAAAATCTCGCAAATTCTTTCGATAATTATGCACTTTAGACCTTGGCCTTTATTAGTCCTCGTGCACTTTAAAAGAACAAACCATCTGAAAATAAACTGTACTACAACTGCTATACTATTAACACTGAGTAAGGAAAAATGTACTCCTAATTTTCTTAAAGCATTATCATGCATTGTTTCCATTTTTTAATCTTCGTACACACATACATAAATCACGTCTTTACCCCTTACGGGGTAGACAGAGCCTAAGTTAACAAGAATTAAGGCCACGTTTAGCATAGATGTAGGCGTATCGGTGGGTTGCTAGCCGCATCGCCTATAAAATGATTCGTAACATTTTTGCCCATTCCCTCGATGGGCTTTTACCATCTGCGCGGGAAGAGAAGCAATTGAAAAATTCTATGTTTTTTCTTTGCTCTCAGACCAGCATGGAATCGCGTATCTGGAATGTTTTGAGTAAATACTGACCTTTATACTAAGCTCCACTTGTTCGTTTTCCTTCCTATTCATATAAAAAAAAAAAAAAAAAATTATACATTAAGTTTACGCTTATATAGTGCATACTGGGAGAGTGTGTGGCGCAGCTCACATTACAGCCTAAAATGACAAGACCCAAAGACCACGTTTAGCATGATTGTGGGCGTATGGATGGAAAGGGGAATCAAAACAGTGGAGGGTTGCTAGCCACATCGCTTATATAACATGATCCCTAAGATTTTCACCCAATCCCTCGAATCTTCATCATTTTATAATAATGATAATACTACCTCGTGCAGCGAGATTGAATTTGACAAAGATTTAAAGAAAATTTCTAAACGACACTGAAAATTAGAACACAGAAAAATCCGAAAAGTAAAGCTATGGCCGGGAATCGAACCCGGATCGTCGGCATTCCGTGACGCGTGCTATACCCCTACACCACCCATATGTTACTAGCTGGCACGTCGTAACCTTGTTACTATGCGATTTTTGTCACCAAACGTCATTTGTTTGAATGGTTTGTCTGTACGACACAATTACAAACTCCGAAGATTAAAACAACCATTTTCAAGTGAAAATTTAGTACGCAAATGATTTTATTCGTATCCGTTCATCCATCCAAATTTACTTGGACTATTTTTCTTAGACCAAGTTAAAACTGACAAACCAATTTTGCAAGTTTTCAACTTCAGAATAGAACAAATTAAAAAAAAACGTAATCCGCGATTGGGTTCCATCGGATCAGAGATTGGCGGGGGTGGATAATTAGTCATTAAACTTCCAGAAAGCTCCAGACAAACTTGCACGAAAGTGAGATTTGGGACCACTTTAAAGCACTTTCGATATCTTGGCGGAGCACTCTGCTGCACCGGTTTAAGGTAGAAGTTTGTTGGTAAGAGTGCAGACAAAAGTTTGTTAAAGAACAAGTTAAGTTTTGAGTGGCCTCGGTTTGAGATGAGAGAGCGTTTGTAAATTAGTTGGGAGCTACGACTTAGCTGATGCATTCAAATCAAATATTAATAAAACCGTCGCCTGCGACAACGTTTTTCGCTTGTTATATTTATATTTATTTATTATATAGTCATGTAGATAATTTACAGATGTTACAGGAATTTCGGTTAGTCCATGACGCCCTGTAAGGGCACACATAGTTACAATTTAGATTAGTAAACTCTTAGACTAAATTAAATTTCATATCATGCATTTTATGGCTATTTTTAAATAAGATTAAGAATAATTTTATTTCACCACAGAAGTTACAAAGTGCATAACATTTTACAAAGGCCACACTGTTACATAGAGACAGGTAGATGACATTTTATGCGGTAAGTGAAACAGCGGCCTTCGCACTAGACTCTGGGTCTGTATCGCGAGTGCCAAGCGAAGTACTCAAAATACAAGAATAATGCAAAATAAAAAAGAGAAGAAATAGTTAGAAACGGTGTGTGTATAATTAAAATAAAATTAAGAAGTTGTCAAATGATTTCATAACAATACAAAAAAGAGACAATGATCATGAATGACACCTGGGTAGTAAAATAAATTGGTGTAGCAAAAAACTACATTTCACTTAAAACTTATCTTCTTCTTTTGCTATAAACATAGATAGTTGTTGCCTGCGATTTTGTCTGCGAACAATCACTGCCCCGCGTAAATCATGCATTTTTTTCAGGATAATACTATTGTCTTTCAACCTAACAAGCAACCTTAAAAGTTCCGCGGATGTGAACACATTTTCAAAAAACGTATTTTTACCGTTTAAACGTTTCTCGTCTCGCGCATATGGTAAAAGCCCATCGAGGAAATGGGCGACAATCTTAGGAATTATGTCATAGGCGACGCTGCTAGCAACCCATCACTATTTTGATTCCTCTTTCCATCCATACGCCCATAATCATGCTAAACGTGGCTTTTATTAGGCCTTGTTACCTTCGGCTCTGTCTACTCCGTAAGGGATAAAGACGTGATTTCTGTATGTACGTATGTAATAAAGTATACAAAAACTGCTCGTTTAAAGGTATTAGATAGACTATCTAGATTACCCCGGGGTCAAGTTCGAATCAAATGAGTACATTGCTCTTATTCATAATTAATTTATCCCGGTTCATGTACGAAACACGAAACAGTGAACCAGCGATAAGTAATTAGGGAGAGCAACATAAATCATGGCCGGCCTTTATCAAGAAATTAGGCGACAAACATGGAGCCCTATACAACATACAGCTATACAAAGCATTAGACGATAACACTGTTTGTGAACATGGAGCTGTGAATCCTGAAGAACATGACTTTGTCTGTCCGTTTGTTACCACCATCTTACTCGCTAATCCTGCCGTTAAGTAGCAGTGCTTGCACTGCTATGTTCCGGTGAGGAGAGTAAGACAGCCGGGGAAATTACGGGCACAGGAATTTCATCTTAGTCCTCTAGGTTGGCAACGCATCTGCAATCCCTCCGGGGTTGCGGGTGTCTATGGGCAGTGGTGATCACTTACCATCAAGTGACCCACTTGCTCGTTTGCCTTCCTATTTATAGAAAAAAATAAAAAAACGTTTTCACGCGTACACTACTCAAATTTGCTAAATCAAGTTCGTGATTTCTTCCATGCTGGGGAGCAAAGAAAAAACGTAGAATGTTAGTTGCTTCTCTTCCCGCGCTGGTAAAAGCCCATCGAGGGAATGGGCGAAAATTATAGGAATCTTGTTGTGTATGGTTGCCTGGTAGAGATCGCTCTGTAGCGATAAGGCCGGTATACCTTTTTCTGTTTTGGTTGTTATATGTGGTGTTTAATAAAGAGTTATTGTATTGTATAGGTGATGAGGCTAGCAACCCATCACTATTTTGATTTCATTTTCCATCTATTCGCCCACAATCTCGCTAAATGTAGCCTGTAGGTATCTGTTACCTTAGGCTCTGTCTACCCGTAAAGGATAAAGTGCCTAAAGCAACAAAACCTTAAAGCCACGTTTGGCATAATTAAGGGCGTATAGGTGGAAAGGAAAATCAAAATAGTGAAGGGTTTGGCCGCATCGTCTATAACATGATTCCTAAGACTTTCATTCCCTCGATGGGCTCACATTATCTTAGAATTAGTCCGAAACATGTCGAACATCATTCGAGTTTTACACGTGAGTTAACCGTGTGTAATTATGATTGAGTCTCACGGTAGTTTCCTGTAAAAAAAAATGACTTATTATTGTAACCGACATAGCCCAGCGGATTAGCAAGTTGAAATGGCAGTGGGCAGGGCACATATATAGCACGGATGACGGATGACCGATGGGGTCGAAAGGTCCTCGAGTGGAGACCACGCACCGGCAAGCTCAGCGAGGGACGTCCACCCACAAGGTGGACCGAAGACCTCATTAAGATCGGAGGACCGCGCTGGATGCAAGCCGCTTCCAACCGGTCTTATTGGAGATATAAAGGAGAGGCCTATGTTCAGCAGACTTGTAATGGCTGAGACGATGATGATGATGATAATTGTAACGGTTGTCTCATGATCCTAATACATCTCACACAAATTGTGTACTGTGGAGCTGCCCTGAAGAGGCACTGACTCCACGACGGGATGATGTAGCTCAGATGGCTCTTGAAACTATTTAATGAAACTTTTAATATAGGTTCAGTATTTTATTTCACTTTTTAGATTATTTAAAACAATACATCTGCTTCCAAGTAAGCCCTAAGCAACTCTCTTGACACTCTTGTTTCGAATTCTAGTTTATTTTTTAATAATTCAAATTTAAGATTCGAATTCGATAAAGAGTAAAGAAGGAGTCTTTACAGTACCATCCACTGGCTGAAGTATTCTAGGAGAATTCTAATGTACCTACCTTGCATGAAAATAGCGGACGTCACATGCGGTTCCCTTTACCTCCTCTACGCTGAGACGCTCCAAGGAAGCCGGTTACACATGTTTAGTGATGAATGTTGTAACAATGGGCCTTCATTAGCGTCTCGAGGCGCATTAATTAATTTCGCGTCCCCGGATGCATGATATAGGATATCTCGTATAATGGAACATTTTGGCATAATAAACTGGGCAAGGTTTTTAATTAAACTTTGACACGTTATTACAAAAGCAGCCATCTTGAACGCGAAACCTGTTTCACATCACTACATAGTGCAAAACAAAGTCGCTTTCCGCTGTCCGCCCCTATGTATGCTTAATTCTTTAAAACTAAGCAATTGATTTTGATGCGGTTTTTTTAATAGATCGAGTGATTCAAGAGGGAGGTTTATATGTACAATTCTATGCAGACGAAGTCGCGGCAGAAGCTAGTTTTGAAATAAAATTAGATCATTGAATTGGTATTGTAAAATAGGGGTAGGCAGACTACTTTGTTCCACTTGCTACGATCCTGACATACTTCTTTCGCTTCATCCACATCCATCAATCTCTTCATACATGCTCGTCGGTTTCGGGTACTCCTGACCTAACCTTTTTCCAAAACGTCTCCTATTTGGTCCCGGAACTTCCATCTAGGCCTTCCCCTCCCAACGCAACTATTCACATTCTCCATATAAATCTGTTTATTTAGTCTACTTCCATCTATCCGCTCTACGTGACCAAACCAACAAACAAAATAAAAATTAAGTTTACAAAAACTTGAAACTTTTAGTCTGAAAATAAGCTAAAGCCTCTTCCCTTCATTTTCTTATACATCTCCATGCAATACTATCTCATCATCATCATGGTTCGCGGTGGATACAAGCCACTTCCAACGGAGGCAACTGGAGTTCTACGGGGGAGGCCCATGTCCAACAGTGGACGTCCTATGTATTCTCTATTGTCTCAGGTATAGCCCGTAGTACGTCCACCGACAAGGCGGACGGATGACCTGGTTAAAGTTGGGTTCCCGGTGGATGCAAGCCGCTTCCAACCGAGGCAACTGCAGGTCTATGGGGGAGTCCTATGTCCAACAGTGGTCGTCCTATGTATTCTCTATTATCTCAGGTATAGCCAGTAGTACGTCCACCGACAAGGCGGACGGGTGACCTTAAAGTCGGGTTCACGGTGGATGCAAGCCGCTTCCAACGGAGGCAACTGGAGTTCTATGGGGGAGGCCTATGTCCAACAGTGGGCGTCCTATGTATTCTCTATTATCTCAGGTATAGACGACAAGGCGGACGGATGACCTGGTTAAAGTCGGGTTCACGGATGCAAGCCGCTTCCAACGGAGGCAACTGGAGTTCTATGGGGGAGGCCTATGTCCAACAGTGGGCGTCCTATGTATTCTCTATTATCTCAGGTATAGACGACAAGGCGGACGGATGACCTGGTTAAAGTCGGGTTCACGGATGCAAGCCGCTTCCAACGGAGGCAACTGGAGTTCTATGGGGGAGGCCTATGTCCAACAGTGGATGTCCTACGGCTGATACGTTGATGATGTTCCAGTTATTGAACGGCTTAAATCTCCGTAATAATTTGACACACGCCACGATTAAGTACGGTCCCGTAGCTAATCTAGCGGACCCTGGATATGAGGGCGTTAACTAGTTCACTAAACAACGGGCCCTCGGCTCATTACACCGACTTAATCCGAAGGGTGTGGCGCTTGCAGCTTACAGAGCACGACACGGTGTCGTTACGACCTTTAAAAACTGAACAGTACCCGTGGAAAGTGTCACTTTCTGAAGATAATACACATACATCTATAAAAGAAAATTGGTACGGAGGTAGCTTAGAACCAGGAATGTATTTCAGTATCGTTTAGAATTATAGTTTCTAACAGATAAAACTTAATTTTATATAAAAAATCAAGAAGTAACTCTCATTAATTTAATAGTAATAATAAATATGAATTATTATTTCGTTTCACGGTTATGCATTTCGAACACACGTTATACGTTCATATACCTAGTAATAAAATTTTATTGGTAACATACTTCTAAGTTACCTGCTCCAAGCTAACCTCGGTGAACGTTATAACAGGTCCATCGTTCGTAGTCGAATTGCGAAAATTCACAATAGGGTGCATTGGGGTAAATCCGAAATTGGGGGAATTTCGAAAATCGAGGACATCCACTAAACGGGGAACCATTCCATAATCTGGCAACGCTTATCTAGAAACCAAAGACAATGGAGCTAGGTAAGCGTTGCTAGATTATGTAATTGTACCCGTTTGTAGATATCCACGAGTTTCGAAATTCCCCCAATTTCGAATTTACCCCAATGCACTACATGCCGTTTTATTCATTATCTGACAATGGGCAAGTTCTATTTTTAATGTTTTTTTTTTTCTTTCTTCCACCGCACAGTATAACCGCGCGCCCAAACTTCAACGTTATGTTAACCGTGGGCCACGGTCGATTTAGTCGTCTTTACAAATATTGGCCACTCTTACACGAGGGTAAGGCTTCCCATGAAGCGATTATTCGGGCGCCGATTTACATAGGATCGGATAAAACGCTTGTTATAAGGGTTTAATTGCTTACCCATTAACATTGTACGTTTTTCTCTGAGCTTGCAGAATATTCGTGGATATCTTGTTAATGTGGTATACATACATACATACATAAATCACGTCTTAATCCCGGGGTAGACAAGACCTAAAGGCCACGTTTAGGATGATTGGGGGCGTATAGGTAGAAAGGGGTATCAAAATAGTGATGGGTTGCCAGCCGCATCGCCTAACATGATTCCTAAGATTTTCGCTCATTCCCTCGACGGGCTTTTACCATCTGCGCGGGAAGAGACGTAACTGGTACATTCTGTTTTTCTTTACTCCCAGAGCAGCATGGAAGACGCGTGACTTTGCCTTAAGAGTATATATATGAAAGTTACGCAAATACACACCTAAGACTGATATTGTTCAAGCTTTGACATTGAAAATGGTATAGCATAGTGTGCTCTTTTGCACATAAAATAAAAGCCAATACAAAAATGTCACAAATAAATCAAGAATGATAATCTTTATACGTTTCCACTTTTGTGACAAACCATAGTAAAGACTCCGACGATATGTATCTAATCACATCAATTCATCGAACTATATTATTAACACCCGTTAGAACGCTCTAGAAATTTAACAATATCACTGTCGAATATTCGTACATTTCGACACGTTTCCACGTCTTCCAAACAATAAACAAGCACTGAAGTAAGTGAAGTAAAAATTCTTGATTCATTTGATAGTACTTTTATGAAAAACAGCGCCTTCTCTCGTCCCTGCTGAGCAGTAGATGTTCCACGGGAGTTCGTTATTGTATCATACAGACACATCATTCAAACAGATGATGCTTGGCAAAAATTCGTATAGTAACAAGACGTGACAGCTAGTAACAGATAGAAAAATTCGAAGGCTTACCCACCTGCTATGCGTGGTGTAGGGGTATAGCACGTGTCACGAAATGACGAGCATCAGCGTTCGATTCGCGGCCATAGCTTTACTTTTCGGATTTTTCTATGTTCTAATTTTCAGTGTCGTTCAAAAATTTAATGAACAAGTCACAAAAATCGTTTTAAATAAACTTATAATTGTGAATCATATGCAAAATACAGATAGTCTAGTTACATTATACGCCAATCAGCGCACCAGATCTGTAATAAAACTGAAGCTGGCTAATAATTTAAAAAGTGCACGTAGTCTGAAGTTCCTCGGCTGTTAAACCGACGACAATCAGTCGGGCGGCGACGTCGCGTCATAATGAATAGTTAAAACCACGAACTTGTTACCGCTGGCTAAGGCAAAAGCTGATGGCTTTTCTTATAACACGCTATTACAACTCCACCTTAATAGAATATTAATGCTAACGCCTCGGAAGTAGCCAATTGCTGGATGAGTAACTTATTTAAAAACACGAACCGCGGGTAAGTGGTTTTAAAATTACGAATCCAGCAATTGCTCTTCCAGCTGAGGCAGATATAATGTTTTTCTCAAATATTGAGAGGAAATGGAAATAAATTTTTCTGTGTTCTAAATTTCAATCATGCTAAATGTGGCCTTAAGGCCTTGTTACCTGAGGCTCTCTTTACCCCGTAAGGGATAAAGACGTAATTTATGTAAGTATGTTCTAAATTTCAGTATCGTGTAGAAATTTAATAAATAGGGCTCTATAAATATAAAAATGAATATAGGAACGTGAAATTTCCTTCATAGACGAACATTACCGTCACGCTGCGTACCTTGGCAACCCCCAACTGAGAGAGAGAGAGAGAGAGAGAGAGACAGAGAAACATTTATTTACACACATTCGATACACGTAGATATATAATAGGAAGAAAGACAATATACTTAAGAATAGTACCGATATGGTGTAACTGGGCCCCACTCAGCATAATGTTGCGGCAAGCAACTCAGTGGGAGCCAGTTAAAATTAAAAAACTAAACACAAAAACTCGCATACACTGCACGCTTTTGGATGATCACAATTATATCTTTTTCCAAAATTCCACGTTAATCATTGAAATTGATAATGTTACCGACGACGCCATTTCGGAAAACCGACGCCATTTTGGAAAACCGGCGCCATTTGCCCAAAAAAGGCATCATTGGCTTTAACCCAGAACTTCGGTCTCACCGCAACAAAGTAAACTAAACGTGGAAAAACACTAATAAAAGTTTCATTCAGTGTAAAGTTAGAGGCATTAGTTACGTAACAGCTACGTAACTTGGACCGCAGCGAAACTGGATTCGAGTCGTTTCTTTGTTGCATTCAGCGCTCAGGCGAATTGCAACGTTTGCGCTGAAACTAGTTTATTAAATTACTCTGATATTTGTTCAAAGGAACTTAAATTTTCATATTCGTCCAAAAGCTAGCAGATTACGAAACATTATTTATTTGCATTTGTTAAACGTTAATGGTTTTGTTATTTGCAGACATGGTTACGGATCCCCTTTGTTTTGTCGACAAACTATTTATCGAATTTCATTTCATGGAAAACGATTCATGGAATATCGATACCTTTAGGGTCAATTGGCGTAAAGGACAAAATGCTACTTTTCAGGAGAAGCAAAAAACGTTTTTTTTATTTTTAAATCTCTTGTATTTTTTTTATTTGTGGACCTATATCTTCGATGTTTATCACAAAAGTGCTTAGAATTCTTCCCTTTTTGCGGTAGAATGGTAAGCATAACGATAAATAGCATATTTTAGAAGTTAAGGGTCCTTTACACCCCGGAAAATAGCGTTAGTAGTCCTTTACGCCACTAACTTTTTAAAGAAATCTTAAGTTTTGAGGTTGTAAAGGTCAGTTTTATATAAAATTATACAATTTTCGGGTGTATAGCTCAGTATAATTTACACGTTTTTGGTTATTTTCCTTACATAACTGTAATTAAAGGAATCAATTATGCAAAATGTTTCGTTATTTGCTAAAATTTAACTTTTGGTAATATTATATTTTTATATTATTGCTTATGAATCATTCAAATGTCATTAAAGACGCTGTACACAGGTAAGTTATATTCGTGAACTGCTATTTTTGTAGTGGAAACATGTAGATTATCCAAGGTAGGAATAATGTAAATGAAAGCATGAATTATAGGTAATAATTGTAACAAAATGTTTATCAATTTAAATATTAAATCAGATATCATAAACGTTAAGTAAGTACGTCACTTATTCATCATTTAAAGGAGCGACCACACCGCTTCGTATACGCAGTGACGTGTCGCATGCGTCATGTTCTCTCACCGTTTCTTCATACATTTTGTTGCGTAAACGCACCGTCGACGTCTTTTACGCATTGGTGTGCCCGGACCTTAACCCAACTATACACAAAATGAGATTGTTTAAAAGTTACATTTTATACCATTAAGTATTTTTGTGTTTTTGGTTTTATATTGGTAGCAAACAAACATTACTTTCAACATACATACAGGCATAAGTCATGTCTTTATCCCTTACGGAGAAGACAGATCTTAAGGTAACAAGACCTAAAGCCACGTTTTGCATGAGCATGATTGTGGGGGCTTTCAAAATTGGTTTTATTTCTGGTAACAGTAATCTTATTCTTCTAGGAACGTCATGATTTCCGTTCTTGTGAGTTTCAAAACTTCCAATTTAAATCAACAGGTATTCTAACAAACAAAAATCTTACACGTTACATGACTGAATGAAAGTATTTGGTCTGGCAACATCCATATTTTGTATTTCTTTTTACTGTTTAGTATTGGAAGATTTCATGAACCATTTGTCATTAATTATTGCTCACAAAAACTGAAATCATTAAGTACCATCAAGTATAAAAATAGGTATACCTAATGGGACTGACTTTGAAAGCAATGTTCGTTTGTTAGCAATATTTAACAAAAAAGCACCAAAATACTTAATACTTAATTCTACTTATAGTTTTATGACAATGTGTTTTATAATTAGTAGGTTTTAGTTTTAGTATCTGCATGTATTATATATTTAAAGGTAAATGATACAAAATTTAACTTATAAAGATCTGATTTTGTACGTATCTACTTAGTTGGATTGAATAATTAATGAGTGACGTGCTTAGTATTTGTGAGCTCTGAGGCACTTGGTTTAACATAATTATATTGATATTTGGACATTTTGTTACCATTATGACTATTGAGCTTTCATTTACTACATAGTCCTGCGCTGGTAAATCTACGTGTTTTTATTACAATAACAATCGTTTACGAATATAACTAAACTGTGTAAAATGAAATTTCAATTCTGTATAATTAACAACATATTAAAATTACGATTGCTAACGTTTAACTTTAGCCATTTTCAGCATAATTGTGGGCGTATAGGCGGAAAGGGGACTCAGCAATTACAGTTATAGTGAACTATACACCCCAAAATTGTACTATTTCATGTGAAACTGACCTTTACAGCCTCAAATAATTTTAATTCTTTCAAATTTTATGGGCGTAAGGGACTACCGGCGCTTTTTTTCAGGGTGTAAAGAAGACTTAACTTTTTAAATATCCTATTTTTCGTTATGGTTACCATACCACTGTGTAAAGACAAGAATTCTACGCATTTTTGTCACAGACATTGAAAATATAGGTCCACAAATAAAAATAATATTTAGCTTAAAAAAAATATTTTGCTTCTCCTGAAAAGTAGCATTTTTGTCCTTTACACCAATTTTATTGAACCTTAAATTGTTGAATTTATAGAGATACACTTACCTTCTTATCAAAATAAGACCTAAGTATTTATATTTGTGTCTTAGCCAGGTCGTATAAGCAAAGAAATAAATATCCATTCGTATAAACGTCCTTTACGCCGTAGTTTCAATTTGGTATTTTAATACCAAATGTAAAGAAGTAAAGGTCGTAAAGGGCAAATAAGTAAATTAAGTCCTTTACAAGCAGGTATTAAAGGACAATATAGGTAAATTTAGCACTATACGTCGTTGTTTATACTTCATGATTTCCTTTACGTTCCATGTGATTTTAGGCTTGTTACTTACACCCACAAAAAAAGGCAAAAATATGGGGCGTAAAGGTCCTATTTTACGAGATATCAAAATTTCGAGTATACAGTTCGATAGAGCTTGAAATTCTGAACAAAACTGTATATTTAACTCATTTTCGGCATTTTGTCCTTTACGCCAATTGACCCTAAAGGTATCGATATGCAGTTCTCAAATTTTGATTTCAATGGCTGTTCATTACCAACTTTTACAATTATTTAAACGACTTTCCAACGATTATTAAATATTCAAGAAACAGAGTAACATAATATCAATTTTCTTGTCTTCGATGTATTGTTACAAAACGGTTTTACTTATACTACTAGTAAAGTAGGTTATAGGTTAGAATTACGACCCCATCAGAAACGACCTGCTACCAGAAAAATAGATTAGGTTAGAATCACGAGCCCATCAGATACGACCTGCTACCAGAAAAATAGGTTAGCATTACGACCCCATCATATACGACCTGCTACCAGAAAAGTAGGTTAGATTAGGTTAGAATCACGAGCCCATCAGATACGACCTGCTACCAGAAAAATAGGTTAGCATTACGACCCCATCATATACGACCTGCTACCAGAAAAATAGGTTAGGTTAGGTTAGAATCACGAGCCCATCAGATACGACCTGCTACCAGAAAAATAGGTTAGCATTACGACCCCATCATATACGACCTGCTACCAGAAAAATAGGTTAGGTTAGAATTACGACCTCGTCAGAAACGACCTGCTACCAGAAAAATAGGTTAGATTAGAATCACGAGCCAATCAAATACGACCTGCTACCAGAAAAATAGGTTAGCATTACGACCCCATCATATACGACCTGCTACCAGAAAAATAGGTTAGCATTACGACCCCATCATATACGACCTGCTACCAGAAAAATATGTTAGGTTAGGTTAGAATCACGGCCCCGTCAGAAACGACCTGCTACCAGAAAAATAGGTTACGATCCATATTGCATATATCATAATTGAAATGATTTTCTAAGACTTGTCGTTTCTTCCATGCTGGTCTGGCAGCAAAGGAAAAACGTAGCACGTACCAGTTGCTTCTCGCCCGTAAAAGTCATTCACATCGTTCTACGTTACCATTTGTAGATTTATCGTCCCAGTGAGCCATGAATATAATTCATATTATAATTAAACCAGCTTGAAACAACAGGGTAATTCAACTGTTAAAACCACCTGAGTGTGATCACCTTCATTGATTCGTACATAATTCAATGATTCCATGTGAACTGGCAGCTACTGAAGTCATGCCATTGCCATTTAGATAAGTATTGCTGTATGATAATGATTGTAAAAGCTGATAAATATAAACAATACCGACGACCGTATAGCCTAGTGGTTAGTGACCCTGACTATGAAGCTAGAGGTCCTTAGTTCGAATCCCGGTAGGGGCAGACAGTTGTATGATGAATACGAACGTCTGTGCCCGAGTCAAGATGTTGTATGTATTTAAGTATGAATTTATCTACATTATATAAGTATCATTATCCGTTGCCTGGTACCCATAGCACAAGCTTTGCTTAGTTTGGGGCTGTCAATTGGTGTAATTTGTCCCAAGATATTTATTTATTTATTTATTTTATAATACAATTATTACGAACCCACAACTCTTTGCTTTGGATACGTGATATAGAAATAAATAGCACAAAATGAACAAAAAATATTTACCTTGCTACTCCGCTGCTCACGTGCCAGATAACCAAGCCTGAGTGAAATATATATGTTTTTCATGCAATCACACAGGCTTGGTTGTCTTGCACGTGAGTAGCGGAGTAGCAAGGTAAATATTTTTTGTTCATTGAAATGGACCTCCGCAAAGTAACGCCTGATTCAATAAAATATAAATAACATACTTACATATATCACGTCTTTATCCCTTACGGGGTAGACAGAGCCTAAGGTAACAAAACCTTAAGGCCACGTTTAGCATGACTGTGGGCGTATAGGTGGAAGGGCAAAGCAAGTGATGATTCCTAAGACTTTCGCCCAATCCCTCGATGGGCGTTTACCATCGGCGCGGGAAGAGAAGCAACTGGTACATTCTATCCGTAAGGGATAAAGACGTGATATATGTATGTATCACAGTACTACAAGCCAAATATGTGGTCTGCCCCCCTTACATTGAAAATCCTATGCACGTCATATAATGTCGATGAGACGTACGTAAGAAGTATCCGTAACTAATTCAATTTTAAGTTTAAAGTTCACGTAATTAAATTTTTAATTAAGCCTGCAGAAACGTGGCCCAGCCTGTAGCAGATGTTAACTTAAACTTATAAATTAACTCGCGACACATACACATCAATCATGGAAGAGAGATTTTTTAATACTGTATTTTTTACTTTGACATTGGCATAATCATCGCATCGATCGATGGGGCCACATTAAAAAAGAAGAAGCTTATGGTATCCAAATGATTTTGCCTGTTTGGTAGCGTTTGTTATCAAAAAGAATAAATCTGCGACAGTGCGGCAGTAAAAGAAGCGTAATGTTACATTATTATGCGTCAACATAAACACGCTTCAACAGGTCGCTTTTATGCGGGACGTGAGCAGCGAATAAAATTGCGTAAGGCTGGCTACTCGGGACCGACTTTTGCATCCACCCGGTGTGGGTTTACCGGGGGTACCTATGTAAGGCGACGGCATACCCACTAAAAACCACACGGATTCCCTATTCGGCCGTGTGAGGCGTTACGGCACTCGGTGTCACCGCGACGCCCCACCACCCCGGGATGGGGTTCCCTTTTCGCGGCTATGCAATGCAGGTTTGGGAGATACGGGGTAGACAGAGCCTGAGATAAAGGTCTAAATGCCACGTTTATAACAACATTAATAATATTATTAGTTTTATAAAATGAAACATGCTTTGACTTATAACAGCAGAACTAATTTATTCATAAAAAAATATAAAATGGCAATTTAGTGGCCAGTAACAATTTACACTCAATAAAAAACAAAAAGTTTTTTTTTACTAACAACACGTTTAGAATGATTGTGGTCGTATAGGTGGAAAGGGGAATCTAAATAGATAGCGATGAATTGCTAGGCGTTTTGCCTATAACACGATTCCTAAGATGTTATCCCAAAAGAGAAGCGTCTCAAGCCTTTATCTCAAAGCTATACGGGTTCTACGTCTGGGCACAGGCCTCCTCTCAGAATGAGAGGGTTATGGCATTAGTTCTTACGCGAGCCTAGTGCAGATTATAAACTTCAGACACACCATCGAATTGCAAAGAAAAGCTCACCACAAATATCAGTTAAAATTAGTTTCTCATAAATTCAGAAAACCTCTAAAGGCGCGAGCCGGAGTTCAAACTCACGACCCTCACGAAGGTCCAACCATTAGGCTACAACAGCTTTCTCTTCAGTTTCAGTCAGTTAAGTTACTTACATGTGAATATGTGTTAGCATCCCAGCACAGCTACCGCGAGAGCACGCGAGAGCTGGTTCTGCTACCCATCTCTTTCTAAAACGAAGAGTAAGAAAAAGACGCGTAGTCTATCTCTAGCGAGCTCTCTGCAAAGTCGCAAAGTCTCGCTTCCACAGCCGCCTTTAATAATAAAACGCTCCACGGTTTCAAGGCACTATTAGCCGAGAGACGTAAAAATTCCGCCTTTCGCTGTGAGATTACTCTTGATTTGCGCGAATTGTCGTAGCGATGTTAACGAACGTTTTTACTCATAGAATGTCGTTAAAAATGTTTTCAATACAGTTGCTCGAAATAGGTTTTTTTTGCTGTTTTGCGTGCGCAAAGTTCGTTTTTGCGCGCTAGTGCGATATACTTTTCTATTTTTTGAATTTGTACTTATTCCAATTCACGACTACTTACCGAAGAGTAATTATAATGTTAGTGTGTACCAAGACGTAATAAAACTAAAAACCTATTTTATTGTAAAAATATTAAAATGTTGAAATTGTATATTTTATTAATGTTGGCTACTGGCTGGTTTGCGGCCTACTTTTTACCCTTTTTTGATACATGCCAATATTTAAGAAGGTCAGTCTGCCTTGTGCCATCTTATGTACATGTTGTGTTATTGCTTAAGTAATTATATATTGATACATTCTAAGGTGTTTCCATCATCCTCCATTAACTCTTTATACAGTCCACTCCAGTAGCTATCATTTTGGTCCTTCGAGCCGGATCTGACTTATCCAACGAACTGTCATATACCGACGCTTCTCCCACCGTTCTTATCGGCGCGCCTGATTGGCACTTATCATTAAGTCGCGAAGTGCGGTGCGGTAAAAAGAGCGAACCTGTTGCCTCCAGAACCTTATTAGGTTGGGTACTCCATGGCGCATATTCCGTGTCATCAAAGCCACTCGAATTCATTCATCATGTTTCGGACGACTTGGATACCCTCATAAAAAGCCAGTATGACATCGACGCTTTAGGAATCACAAATCGGACTCCTCGCCCAAACGATAACGATCAACGAGCTGTAGACATTATCGAATCCTCGGCTCACCAGCTCACAAATGGCCATTTCGAAGTTGGCCTGCCCTGGAAGAAGGATCTTCCGAGGATCATACCCGACAGCTATCCGCAGGCACTGTCACGATCCAAGGCCCTCGAGCGACAAATGGCAAAGGATCAAGCGTTCGCCGCAGCTTTTCAACAATTTATAAACGACGTCATCAGCAAGGGCTACGCCGAAGAGTGTGACCCGAAGACCTATTATAGACGACCTACGCCAAACAGCTCTTGCGTGAACACAGATGGCTCTATCAATTGGTACCTGCCTATCTTCGGTGTCTTTCACCCACAAAAGAAGAAGCTGAGAGTAGTTCACGACGCAGCTGCAGCAACGAAAGGCGTAAGCCTCAACAGCCTACTTCTTCAAGGCCCGGACTTACTGTCGCCTCTACTCGACATCTTGTTCCGCTTCCGAGAGGGTGCCGTGGCCTTAAATGGCGACATTAAAGAGATGTTTCCTCAGGTCAAGATCATCCCAAAAGACAGAGACGCTCAGCGCTTCCTCTGGCGCGGCGCGGATGGTGACCTCAAAGAGTACCGCATGTCATCAATGATCTTTGGCGCAGTGTCGAGCCCCTTCACCGCACTCCACATAAAAAATAAAAACGCAAAGATGCTAGAAGCTGACTACCCGGCTGCCTGTAGAGCTATTATCGACGACCACTATATGGACGACTATTTGGGCAGCCACAGCGACGTCACTGATGCGGCTCAACTGGCCGCCGATGTGGTCACGGTGCACAAGGCTTGCGGCTTCGAAATGCGCGCGTGGACGTCAAACCATCCAGAAGCACTGTCACTCGTCCCGAAGGAACTTAGGAGCGACGCTACTTCTGACGTATACCTGCCCCCCAGTAACGATGTTGGCGTCTTAGGCGTCAAATGGAATCCGCGCCAAGATTCATTAGGGTTTCGCGCCGTGCCCCACATGCCGACCGACACGCTGACCAAACGCAACCTGTTGTCTAATGTAATGAAAGTTTACGATCCTCTCGGTCTATTGATGCCAGTCGTCATCTGGGGCCGTATTCTGATTCAGAGACTTTGGCGGGCAGGTGTTGGTTGGGACGAACGTTTACCAGACGTGTATGTGAATGAGGCAAAGGCTTGGTTCGCACAGTTGCAGGTAGCAGCCGACACAAAAATCCCTCGTTGGTACATGAGTAGGTCTGACGTAGCAGACATTCAGCTGCACGTTATAGCCGACGGCGGCGAGCAAGCCTACGCCTGCGTCGCCTATTGGCGTTTTTGTTACAGCGACGACTCCGTCTCCACGTCACTCATCGGTAGCAAAGCACGCGTCTCGCCTCTCAAACCGGTCTCGATTCCTCGCTTAGAACTACAAGCTGCTCTTATAGCATCGCGTTTCGCTCAAACGATCCTACAAGCTCATCGCTTCGCGCCCTCCGCAACCACTTTTTGGACGGATTCGACTACCGTTCTCAAGTGGATACGGAGTGACGCGCGCGCGTTTAAACCTTTCGTGGCACACAGGTTAGGAGAGGTATTGGAAACCACCAACCCGTCTAATTGGAGGTGGATTCCTACCTCTCTCAACGTTGCTGACGACGCGACAAAGCCAAAAAAAATCAATCTTACGGCTCACCATCGGTGGTTTTCCGGCCCGCAATTTCTTAATGAACCGCAATGCACTTGGCCGACCGAGCGCACTAACGACGAGGAAGAGATCTCACCAGATCCCGAGTTAAAATCGGATCTGGTGGTTCTGCTCCTCGACACACCGCCCGCGAGTCCAATACCTGACCCGACGCGTTTTTGTTCCTGGCTGCGTTTATTACGCGCCACCGCCCGCGTTCTTCAGGGCGCGCGACTGTTTCGACTAAAACTGTCTCGGCCTATAGACCCAAATTCCAAATTATACTTAGACAGCACCACGTCTCCCTACCAACTTCACGCGGCTGACATAGTAGAAGCAGAGAAGATGATGGTCCGTCAAGCACAATTGGAGAGTTTCCCCGAGGAATTCACAGCCTTGCGGTCTTCAAAGCCAGTGCCGAAGAACAGTAAACTGAAGAAACTTGCGCCAACACTAGACAACGAAGGCCTACTAAGACTAGACTCGCGCATAAGGTCCGCACCAGGAGTAAGCGAGAACATGAAAACACCGATGATTCTCGATGGCCGTCATCACGTCACCAGACTTTTAATCCTGCATGAACACATCAATGCCTTACACCAATTTAATGAGTTCGTGTTGAATGAACTACGCCAGAGGTATTGGATCCTTAGAGCCAGGGGTACTATTCGAAGCATAGCGAATACCTGCGTAAAGTGCAGAAGGTGGAAAAAGCAACCTATCCAACCCCGGATTGGTGACTTACCAATGGAGCGTCTTGACCACCACAAGAGACCGTTCACTCACGTAGGTCTAGACTACTTCGGCCCTATCCTCGTGACCCTATATCGACGTAGCGAAAAACGATACGTGGCGTTGTACACATGCCTGTCAACTAGAGCACTACATCTAGAAATTGTCAACTCTTTGACCTCAGGTGCTGCTATAATGAGTCTCAGGCGCTTTATCGCCCGCCGAGGGTCGCCCACCACCATATTTTCTGACAATGGGACGAACTTTGTAGGAGCCTCCCGTGAGCTACGTTCCCTACATGATGACTCTGTGGTTGAATATGCAACAAACCACAAGATCAACTGGCGCTTCATCCCTCCTGCATCACCATTCATGGGCGGCGCGTGGGAGCGGCTCGTGCGAACTGTTAAGACAGCCCTCAGATCCTGCCTCACAAACCAACCACTGAAAGAAGAGGTCCTAATAACGCTGTTACTCGAGGCAGAGGCAATAGTGAATTCCAGACCACTCACCTACATTCCATCTTCCTCAGATGCACCAGAGGCTTTAACACCATTTCACTTCATTCTGGGCTCCTCATCTATTGTACCGTGGACGTCATCGCTAACAGACGCAGATCTATCCCGACGATGTGACTGGCGGAGAACTCTGCGCCTTGCAGACATGTTTTGGGCACGATGGCTACGCGAATACCTCCCTACGCTTCGACCGAGAGGACCAACTAACGACGCTGTAAATCTCAGTGAGGGTGACGTGGTGTTGATTGCAGATCCTACCCTCCCTCGTGGCTTGTGGCCACTAGGAAGGATAGCTAAGGTCTATTCAGGACCCGACGGGGCGGTCCGCGTGGCAGATGTCCATACCCGAGGCGGCACGCTGCGCAGACCGGCCCGCAAACTTATTTTTATGGAAGCCGCATCTCAGCCAGCAGCCACCAGTTGTTAGTGTTCCACTGGGGTCCGGAATGTTGGCTACTGGCTGGTTTGCGGCCTACTTTTTACCCTTTTTTGATACATGCCAATATTTAAGAAGGTCAGTCTGCCTTGTGCCATCTTATGTACATGTTGTGTTATTGCTTAAGTAATTATATATTGATACATTCTAAGGTGTTTCCATCATCCTCCATTAACTCTTTATACAGTCCACTCCAGTAGCTATCAATTAACTAGCCTCTACACATTATTTTTTAAATATTTAATTCCTAAAAACAGTTCTTATTAAGGTGTCTGAATGGACGGAATAGCGTGGGAAAAGGTGTCGAAACGCCTGTCAAAGTGGGAAAAAAAATACATCACAGAATAAAGTACGTTCTAACTTTGACAGTGAACATTTTTGACAAATTAAAGGCGTTTTTGTTATTCAGCCAACTCAATGACAGTTTTTTTTTAAATACACTTTACTATTACTTTCGTATCATTTTATGTTCGATTATTTGTGTATAGAAATATTTAAATTGTCCGTGTTACACTGCTTTAAAAAAATTAACTACGCTTCAATAATAAAAGTTACTAACAAAATACTTTAATCATCGCATGTCATGATTTGTAAGATCGTTAACTGTATGAAATTTACGCACTGTAGTAGGTACATAATTTACTATAGGTACGTAAACTAACTAAATCCGTACAATGCGAAGTTAGTTAACAAAACTATATCTACATCTACATATATACAAACAGTCGTAATCAAACTAACAAACAAGAACCTCACACGACTGTCGGCGAAATAACTTATACTTTACTACGATTCGGAAACGTCATTCGTTTAGAATTAAACTTAACACTTTTGATATACGGCGTAACAGTCCGCAGAGATAAAGTTGTTGGTACTAGTCAATATATCATGGCGACGTCAAAAACGGGTAACCAAGGGTCCGCGTTCGAATCGAGTTTGCGGTAATTGTGAGTTATTGCTTGCAGTTCGGATTAAATGGATTTGAGTACATTAGTAACACCAATACCGAGGATGGTGAAATAAAGAATCACCGATCGCGAGAACTTGGTGCACGAGCCAAAGGCGAGGGCGATAAACATGCGACCTGAGGCTTGTTTTAACACCGCTCGAATGTACACAATTTTACGGACGGTAAATTGCTACTTACGGCTCGGTCCGACGTAAATATTTAATAGTACATTACAGACCGAGGGCGGTGAACTCGTAATTGTCCCAGATCGCAGGTGTTGGTGGTCCGAACCAAAGGTGAGGGCCATAAATATGTGATCTAGGGGTTTCCGAATTACCACCCGTGGTTTGTATAAAGTTAAAGTACGTCTTGCTTTGGCCAGGACCTATTACGACCTAGGGTGACGTAAAAATGTTTTCAGTAGGTATTGAACGACATTAACTGCAAAACAACAGTTCAATTACAAATTATCTTATCCGTTTTTTCAAGTGGTTAGGACAATTTGTAATTATTCATAATTATCTTTAGTAATTACCCACCTTTCTATCTTATCATAACTGAAAATTCCATACTGCGTTGCTTAGGGTAGTTGTGTTGCTAATTAGGACCCAAAGCTTAAAATAATGGATGGACCTGCACGTGTACAAGAGCGCGAGCGAGATAGACCACCCGTCCCTTTCTAGAACGAACGGTTAGAAAGAGATGGGTAGTCTGATTCGCGAGCGACACAACTCTCGCGTGCTCTCGTGTTATTTATATGTTTTTTTTTTATTTTTTATATGAATAGGAAGGCAAACGAGCAAGTGGGTCACCTGATGGTAAGTGATCACTACTGCTCATAGACACCCGCAACCCCGGAAGGATTGCAGATGCGTTGCCAACCTAGAGGATTAAGATGAAATGCCTCTTGTGCCCGTAATTTCCCCGGCTGTCTTACTCTCCACACCGGAACACAGCAGTGCAAGCACTGCTACTTAGGGGCAGGATTAGCGAGTAAGATGGTGGTAGCGATCCGGACGGACCTTGCACAAGGCCCTACCACCCGCAAAGTTAGTTAGTTTGTGCTGAGGCTATTTTTAACACGCGAGCGCCTTCAATTTATTTATTTCATTAAATTTCACAGTATGACAGTAAAACCAAGGCACTGTAAAACTAAATCTTACAATATACAAAAATAAGAGAAACTTAACTATAATTTTACAGAAGAAGGCCACCAATCACATACATGCATCAGTATTTCTTAACCTGTGGTCCGCGGACTGGGGGTCCGTAAGGTATACATATAGGGGTGCGCAGTCTCATATTAGAACCGCTTGACAACAATAAATAAATACCACCAAATCTCGCAAAAGCTACGCGCCAATATTATAATATTTTGCTACTTTCCCTAGGGGTCCGTGGCTGAAAAATGTTAAGAAACACTGACCTACTTACATGCAACTTTTGACGGACAGGTAGACAGACACACACACACACAAACACACACACACAAACACACACACACACACACACACACACACACACAAAGAGAGGGGGGGGGGGAATACGTCAAACTTATAACGTAACATTAATTTTTGGCGTCAGGGGTTAGTAAAATAGGGAACCCTTGATCTACTCGTGGAGGTACCACGAGTCTGTTTCAAAAGAACCTCTCGGTACCGTGGTAGGGCTGCAAGTTCTGAGTTGTAAAGTTGTAATCCCCCGTAAATCCTGAGGACATTAAATTTATAAGTTGGAAGGAAAGATAAGCGCGGCTGCATTTGTGATGAGCTGAAATGAGCCTCCGAATGTCTTGGGGCGGTGTTATGCAGGAGGTTAACGTTTGTCAGGTATTATTTTGGAGAGGTAATTTTTATAGTTAAAGACAATTAGTGCTTAAGACCCTATTAATATGCTGCCTGTGAAACAGATTCTTATTTCAAAATTCAAATTGGAAATGTGTAATGTGTTGATAACAATGTAATAAGTTGTAAAGAAACTGAAATATTACATTGCTGTAGAATTGTCTTCAAAATCCCGAGATGCTAAGGCGAGCAAATACATGATTACGACAAAAATTACCTACCGTGTGGTATTTTTTACCCAGTAGCGAGTATTCTAGGGATATAGTATTTTATGTAAAGTTGCATACATTACCTTATCTACACACATATCATAGGGGAAAGTGGTCACCCTTCGTACACTTTTTTGGATTTTATTTTTTACTTTATGATTAATTGTCGAATTTATCTAGTTTATGTTCCTAAGTGTAACAAATATATTGTAGTTTGTTATAAAAAAGTTCGAAACTATTATGTCAAAAGATTAAAGGGTTATATCCATTTTTCTGGGATAAGATTTTTGTACGAAAGTACCCCACGTATGGGGTACGTTCGTACAGTAGGTGGGGTACTTTCGTACGCCATGGGGTAGATTCATACAGGGTAATTAAAAAGCCTATTAAATTCGTTATTTTTTATTAATTATCATAAAAATATTCATTTATCAAAGAACGAACTTAATAGTATTTGACTTGACTTATAATAGTCAATAAATCTTTCTTTGCGAAAATAACAAAAATAAAATCGTTCCTCCTTAAGTTACTTATTGATAATTCTAAGCTTTACAATCAGTCTAGATGAGATCTACAATCATTTTGTATGGGATCGTTGAACAGTCTTTGACATTTTAAACTTAAAATAGATAGGTAATTGAACATTTGGTTGTTACTTAGAACCTTATTGCACATTATATTTGCTTAAATTAACTGCAAAAGTAATAAGTATTTTTGTTTTTGTGTTTTGATGTTTTTTTTTTATGGTTGTTAGTGGTAATAAATATTTTTTCTTTCTTTCTTTCTTTCTTTAAGTCTAGTCATTCCAGCAGTACAGCCCACTCGTGGTTGAGGATCAGATAGGATCATGGTGACATCGTCCTTGTATAACATCATCAATTGCTAAATTAATGGACTCTTCATCGACTTCTTGAGTAGGTACGCGTACCATTCTTTTTATATTTTCGCACCATGATTCTGCAATAAAATATTAATTATAACGTTAACTCAATAAAAATATTTCATTCTCTTAGAAGTAGAATACTTCATAAGAGGAAAAATGTTATTGAGCTGTATTAACGATAATTTAAAAAAGTTAAACCTATATTTTATTTCATAAAAATATAATTTTGGTGTACTGGTGGTTAATAAATTCCAAAGGGGACAATTCGTACGCGTACGAATGTGCCCCCTGTCAGGCTGTCCGAATGCACCCCATACCTTGTTCAAAATTAAAATTCTACTTTATACAAATTCAGAATTTAATTGGAGAAATATCCGTGCATGGCGGGAAGAACTTGATAACTCCAAAATGGCAATTTTACAGGGCAGCGATTTTAAAGTTTGTCATTTTCTCCAAAATCCGTTTTTATCTCGAACTCATCTCTATAGCTTGATTTATGGATAATTTTATGTAATCTTTCAAATTATGTTACGTGTTCTCGTAAATTCTGCTTATTTTGTAAGATATTAGACTTATCAACATACTACCCAGAGACTTATCAACTTATTACCCATACATTAGTGCTCAAACCAGTGAAAACATTATTTAATTTAATTCCTAAAAATCAGTTTTTCAGTGTAATTGAAATGTCTAAATTGATTTAAGAGTAATTTTAGATGGTTTTTCAAATATGGTTATGTTTATCTTTCTTACTATCTTATTATTCATAATAATTGACTTATCAACATGTTCACCGATGACTTATCAACTTATTCACCATAGAATTGGGTATCAATAATACACATTAATCGTTTGTAATAAAAAAAATGTAATAAAAATGTTCGTAATAAAATTTCAATAATTTGGGAATGCAAGCGCACTTTTTGCACTACCTAATTTGAAAAAAAAAAGAAAAATTAGAACGACTTCTGGGCTACGTTCAGTAACTAAAGTCGGATGAAAATCGTCCGATCATGAACACACTTACCGAACGAGTTGGGACGTTCTTCTGTCAAAAGTGTCAATTCAAAATAAATATAAAATAAATATTTGCTCCGAGACCTGAATAGAAATTCATTTTATATTCATTTTAAATCTGTTTTAGTTAAGTATTAGGTCCGCATATTTGAAAAAAAAATTGTTTGAATTTTTATTTTGATATTATATTTCTTATATCTTTGATATTATATTATTATATTTCTGTCCCTTTTCATCTTGAATCATTAACGTCTTCATTGAATCTCCCATTTTAAATTAAATTCACATTAAATTTAAATGTCGATGGTATGCGATTTCGTATTCGTAATAATAAGTTTATATCCCCTCCCCAGCGTTCGAATTATAAATTTTGCCGCTTTTCAACTGTCAAAGTGACGTCTGGGCTTTTTTTACCCATCTATTTTATGGGGTGACCGGTGTGATCGTCCGATGATCGCACTGACTTACTGAACGGGCCAGTGCGTAGTCGGGCGTCGTCGGGTGATCAAACTGAACGCACCCCTGTTCTCATATATCTCGGGAAAAGTAGTATGCGACATCAGTATGAGACATGACACAATGTGACAAGTTATTCAATAAAGAACATATTTTTGATTTGACCCGGTCTATAAATGAGAAACTACTAAGATAACACGAGATATCATATTCCGTGCATAGCGTGAGTAACTTGATAAGTCGAAATATAACGTCAATATATTAATTGTTAACTTTATAGTGTAAGTATAAATTGACATATCAAGTTACCAGTAGTTGAATATAAGTAGATAAAACTATATATTTATTTGTTAACGTAATAGTGTGTTAGTCGTCGCATTGATATCTTGTTTTGTCAATTTACGTACGCTAGATCGGTTTTTGAGCATAAGTTGATGTAAGGATATATTACGATATTATATATTTTTTTGTGACTCATCGCGTATATATCTCGCTTCGTTAAATAAAATACGCAGCGTATGGATATATTCAAATACTCACAAGGCAATATCTCTAAAAGTATCGTAGATATCGAGTTGTCAATTTTTTTCCTACAAAACCAATGCTGTAGGAAGCCATTGCGACGATAAAAAAAAAATCGTGTAAGTGGAGTTATCAAGTTCTTCCCGCCATGCACGGATATAACAATTAAAATTTAAAGTAAACAATGTTAACATTAATTAATCATAACCATGTTGTTAAAACATAACAATTCTACTCACAATTACGAAATAAAGTTATGTAAAAAATTTACTCACCGCGCGCGAAAACACGTTATGTCATATCAGTTGATGCACAATAGCGCGACTGGCGCGACACTCCGCGAGCAACATGGTGGCCGGTATGTCTATGCACACAAGCAAAGGCGTGTTTGTGTAGTGTTTAGTTTTTCTGTTATGCTTCGCGTACGAATGTGCCCCGCGTACGAATGGTGACCACTTTCCCCTAAGTACTCTAAGAATGGTTTAGAAGCAATACGGACATGACCAGCATTATTACAACCAATTATACTAAGTTCTGTCTAATCCGTAAGGATAAAGACGTGATTTATGTATGTATGTATGTATTATACTATGAATACTTGCATGTCTGTGGTAGTAGGTGAAATCTGTACTTTAATGTTATAAAAGTATAGATTTTTAAGGGTGTAATAATGCTAGTCATTTCCTACGGTCTCTGAATACATTTTAGACCACCAATGATATTTGCTTAGATAAAATAATTAACAATCGTAGTTTTTAAGATGTCACCAAATTTTTCTGTTTTGTGCGATTTTGTTTCCGAAATAAATTGTTTTTAATTATTACTATTTTTAACTTCTGCATTGTTGCATAACGCCATCCCATAGCACTTGGATTGTTATGATTTATAACTCATTTCCTCAAACTCAAGAACAACTGAGCCTAATAGATTGTCGCGAAATACTCGTATATATCTTTCAAACATACTTAGGTAATTAGTTTGGGAAAATATATAGGCGTAATTTACTGGGTCTTACTGGCTTGGTCCTATTGATGTGAGTTTCTTTGAGTTTAAGAGTAAATTGCCTACATTTTTGAGCCATTTGGGGTAGAGACCATGGGTCAGTGGGGGCCAAGTGCGCACAGATTATGTGGGTTGTTGTCGACCAAGTTGAATGAAGCTTCGGGTGACCAGAGGTCTTTTTTTAGCACAAAGGGTAAGCATTGCCATACAACGCGGCAATGCTGCCAGCCTTCTGGGCACTATGCCACCGGGCAGCAATTTAGGACTTTTTTATTTATAGTTTTATGACCATTTGTTGTATATTTAGATGGTAGTTAAGTTAATAATGTTGTTGCCTGGATCCGTTTTGAATTAAGTAAAATACAAAGTAATATATTAAACTAGCTGCTGTTGCCCGCAACTTCAGGGTAAGTAAATAAAGTGAGTGTTCCATGTTACCCTGCTTCTTCATCGTCGATAAGCTATTTTTCCCCGGAAAGTAAAAAATCCCGATAGACAAAGAAGACAACAGGTAAGTACTAAGGTCATTTGAAAAATTTTGAGGCTAAGGTCGATATTGAAATTAAAAAAAAAATTGTACTGGCACATAATACTCGTCCTTTTTCGTAACAACGGGCAGTCTTTTGTTTTCTTCTTTCAAAATAGTAATCCTTAACGGCTTTGACTTCTTCTACTCACTGCTTTCAAAATTGCAATCCTTAAATCTTTAACGACTAGTTTTACCCATCGTTTTTGTTTTGTCTAAACTACTCACAAAAAAGGGTGTGCTCAAAATTAACTACACAAACTTCTGTAATACCTGCTTATTCAGATGCCTAAATAAATTCTAGAACAGATCCTTCACACAAATTTTCCTAAGACAAAGAAAGAGACACTCATCCAATTGTCACTTAGACAAATTGTTTCGGAACAAAAGCCCTCCACAGCCAAAATAACACCTCTAGCAGTATTTAACATCTCAAAGCCGAGCCAAGTCTGAACACGAATTCAGCAATTTCATTTGACAAACTATACTTTCTGTTAAATTCGCAGGCTCGCGAGAAATGGGCCAAGTGATAAGATCTTCTGTAGCTTGAAACTTTTGAGGGGTGGAGCAGATTTGGAAGCTGGGGAATGCTTTGTAGGCTTTGAGCACTGTCACGCGGTAGACGGTGACACTTGTAAAAAGTCGAATCAAAGATCGATAATCGACGACTTGCCGTAAGACCCTAGGTGGCACATCACTAGTCGCGCTTAATTAAGTATAGTTATACATACGGAACCGCGGCCTCCTATAAAAGCTCGCGCGCGCCGTAGGGATCCACACTCTATTTCAAATCTTCAGAATAAAAGCTACGAGTACGGAATCCCCAGTTATATGGTGAGTAAATTAATTATCATTGTCTAAGTGCTCAAGGTGTCTTATTGTATTTTATTGCTTTTTATTCTAAGTGTAATTTCAAATGTAAATCATGTTAATAAATTAGGTCTAAGTGTTTCGTCGGGGCGCGTTGACCGTAGGGCCAACGGCCTCCAATTTGAATTATAACGTAGCTTCATTTTGAATTTAACGGCGAACACAGACTGTTCAACCTTATTCAAATTCGCCTATTTGTTCCTAAGTCTTACTCGAGGACCTAGCCGACTCTTTGACGCACTACCCCTGGTGGACGTCGAAGAGCTGCCTGGGCCCTCGTCGTAGAAGACCGCCTCTGACACCGAGAAAATTACAGGGACCCAGATCGGGGCTAAATTAAAGCCTGAAACTGCTGAGCTGCATAACGCACATCTCCACTACCCTACCGGAAGACACGCTTCTGCCTGAGGACGACATCCTGACCCAAGGCTCGCCTCTACTGCGACCCTCGCCTTCGGCCCCTTCTGCGCTGGCAGCGTCGTCCTCACCTTCGTGTCCGTCCAGGGGAGTACTAGTGCTCCTTGGGCGTGTGTGTGTGAAAAGAATAAGTCAATAGTGCCGTTCTGCCCTGAACTCTCTTAAAAAGCTCACGTTATCCCTGAGACTACGTTGTTCTTTGGATATTGTAAACAATAAACCCTGTAAAGTTCCCTTTGTTTCACTGAATAGCCAAGGAGCGACCCTACACTAAAAAATATTCACGAAAGGTGATAGTCGGCGCCCAACTTGGTTAGTTCAGTTCAGTTCTTAGCACTTTTTCTATACGCGCACTAGCGGCACCCATTAGTTCAGTTCAGGTCTTAGCACTTCTTCCGCACACGCACTCAAAGAGTTGGCTTCGGTCATTTCTAAATACTTTTATACTTATTTATTGTAAAATCCGACTATTGCAGTAACAATTCGTTCGCTGTCTGAGCTCGGCTTAAGAATAGGCTCAGCCGTTTTCTCGTTCGGTTACGTAGAAGTCGTAAAAAACGTTGTTCCTGTCGGTAACAAGTGGTTATTTTCTAAATTTTTAATTTAAATTAACGTAAACAAACATTAAATTCACTAGCAGTAATTTGAAATCAACGGTTCCTAACGTATGTACTTAAATTTAAAATATTAACGGTCAAATATTTTAAATACTGAACCGTTAATTTAAAATCCACTCGCGCTTGGCACATCCGCTCGCGCCCTAATTATTCGAATCAACGGTTCCTTCCGCACCGCTCCGTTGTGTTAGCAACGACCGCGCGCTCTCCTTCGCACCCGTGTGCCTAGGACACTTAGCAGATTCAAATACGCAAGCGTTAACGGCTCGATCGCGACCAGTGTCAATTTAAAATACACATTAACTACATAATAACTACCACAGTTGGCATTTCAAATTTATAACGAACCACTCAATTATCTAACAACAACCTTAATTAGTTGTACCGACAAGAACATTAATTTAATCAAATTTAGCATCACTTCTCGAAAACTTTAAACTTAACTTCAAACAACTCGCGATTTTTAACACTTTACTGCAATAATCGAATTATTTTAGCACCTTACCTATACCTGCGCATACTTTGAGCATTTAGACAACTAACTACAACGCGCTACGTGTTTCAATAGCAGGCTAGCCATTACAACTGAGTTAACTACTTAACGTTCAATTCTACCAACGTTTAATACGACTCGCAGCCATACGTTGCGGCACTTAGGGTAATACGCGTAAGTCGCACTTTCCTTCAACACTTACTTATCGATCTACGGTTCGTCTTGTAACTCCATTTCATTATTTTAAAATTATAAACGCACCTTAACGCGCACACTTCGGAGAACAGGTTGAATAAATTCTAATATCGCGGGTAACTTACAGCTTTTAGTGTACTAAAAATGGCACATCGCAATATTAAGTATTTATCGCTACAAAAAACAGAGCTATCTTATGAGGTGGCTATTCGCGGAACTACACCGGCACTTACAGTACAAGAATTACGCGGTCAAATAGTGAAACTAGCACCCGGTTTACCGGCTCAGGATATATTAGAATCGGGACTAGACCCCGTCGACGACCTAAAAGGCGTAGCGGAAAGTTTAGCAAAAGCGCAGTCAAATTTAACCCTAATCAAATCAAAGTTTGACGATAATTTATTCGTGCGTACAGACAATTTGTGCAGTCATATCTACCATCGTCTTAGGAGAATAAGTACTACTACACCCGAATCGGAGGCAGTATTGAAATCATGCTTAACTAGCTTTCAAAATGTATCAAAGGAACTAGCTACTATACGTGCTAAGTTTGATCAAGATAGTGAGGAAACCTTTTTGGAAAGTGAGGACAACCTAGAACAATTGAACACTTCTTCTCATAGTTTCGCGCAACCACCACCAAATATATCAGTAACATGTGACCGCGGCATAACCTCTGATTTTGCAAAACTTCGCTACAGTGGAAAAACTTGTGTCCGCGCTTTCGTCATTCGTGTAAACGAATTTCTCTCAGCTAGGAAGATTAAACCAGACAAATTCCTTTCTTTCGCGACTGAGATATTTGAGAGCGAGGCCTTGTGTTGGTATAGATCGGTTAAAGATAAGATTACCACTTGGAACGAATTGTCTAAACAACTCGTATCCGTATTCTCACAGCCAGACTACGATTATAAATTAAAGGCGGAAATTCGCGCCCGGACTCAAGACGACTCCGAAAACATAACAATTTATTTAGCTATTATGCACGCAATGTTTTCACGACTAACTGTACCTATGACTGAAGATGATCAGTTAGAGATTTTGTTGCATAATATTAGGCCCTGTTTCGCGGCAGTATTAGCTACAGCTACTTCAGTGACCACTATAGATGAACTCCGTACCGTCTGTCACAAATTCGAACTAGTTCAAGCTCGAATGTCTAGCTATAAAGAGCCACCGCGCCCTACGGCAGGTACACTAATCCCTGAGCTAGCTATAAATAAACAATCACAAACCTTTTCACATCAAAATAGGCATTTTGATAGGTATCAGCATCCATCCTCGGGTAACAGCGCTAATAAACATAATTACACTAACACTAAACACCGATACCCGGTGAATATTTTGTCACAAGCACCACACACTAACAATAATAAATTTTGTCCTAGGTGTAAATCTAATACACACACATTAAGAACTTGTCAAGCACCACGGACCTTGTTGTGCTTCAAGTGTGGCAAGGTGGGGGTGAAGTTCCCTGATTGCACTACATGTAATAAACACATACCTAGACCCACTTCGCAAACAAAAAACTAAGTTCGTGGCGAGGACGTCGTTACATTAGGAGGGCTAATAAATGGTCACAATGGCTGCATTTCGTTAACACTTTTTTTAATTCTTATAAGGTAACGACGATCTCGCCCCACTCACATAAACAAAACAATTCGCAGCAGGACTTAGGGCCGCGCGACGCGCGACCGTTCATAACTATCTATATAAACAAACTGAGAATTCCACACTGCTTATTGGACTCGGGGGCGGCCGTAACGGTGCTTGGCAAAGATTATCATAACACATTACTTACCTATGGGCATACCATGCGTTTTGATGATTACATTAACATAGAGGCGGCTGCTGGCCGGCGCTTGCGTAGTATAGGATACTTTGACCTCGACATAACTTTTGAGAATCAAACTCACTCTATAAGGGCATACGTAGTGCCCGAGGTCAATAATTCTGTCATACTAGGGATAAACTTTTGGCGGTCTTTCAAAGTATGTCCTAAATACGTAAGTACTTTAGCGGCAAGCGAGACCGTCACTAAGCATCCAGACAGAATTATTCGACCTCAGGCACTGCATTCCTACACTAACCTCACAGAGGCTCAGCGCGTGCAGGCAGATAATATTATAGGACAGTTTCGCGACATCTCTTACGAACAAATTGGTCTCGGCCGTACTAACTTAGTTGTACATAACATTGACACGGGCACTACCGAACCAATTAGACAACGTTCCTACAGAATGTCACCGGAGAAACTCAACATAATAAACGAACAGGTCGACGAAATGTTGCGTCTGGATGTTATTGAACCATGCGAGAGCGCGTGGTCCTCGCCAGTACTAGTAGTAGGGAAGAAGGACGGCAAACCTAGGTTCTGTCTCGACAGCCGTAAATTGAACGCGGTAACTAAAAAGGACGCGTACAGTCTTCCTTACATATCCGAGATATTAGACAATCTTAGGGACGCGAAATTCTTAACTAGCATTGACTTATCGAAGGCGTTCTGGCAGATACCTATAAATGAAAAGGATAAGTGTAAGACAGCTTTCTTTGTACCATCACGTGGTACCTTCTCGTTCAAAGTGATGCCCTTTGGTTTGACGAACGCACCAGCTTTACAACAGAGACTAGTAGATAGCCTATTTGGACCTGAATTCGACAACAAAGTATTCTGTTATCTCGATGATATAGTCTGTGTCAGCGACTCCTATGACAATCATGTAACTTTGCTCCTAAAAGTCCTAGCGAAGCTAAAACACGCAGGTCTCACTATAAATTATGAAAAGACACAATTCTTTAGGAACTCATTAAAGTACTTAGGCTACGTGGTAGACGAGCAAGGCTTACGCACGGACCCAGATAAAGTAGCCGCGATTCTAGATTACCCCAGACCAACGAACACAAAGGAGGTGAAAAGATTTCTAGGCACCGCGTCTTGGTACCGTAGATTTGTTCCTAATTTTAGCACATTAGCAGGCCCACTAAATTCCTTGACTTCACTTAAAAAAAATGCACCACCATTTGCATGGACAAACGAAGCTGAACAATCGTTTGTACAACTCAAGTCTTGTCTAATTAGTTCTCCGGTCCTCTCTTGCCCGGACTATACGCAACCATTCGAGGTACACTCAGACGCAAGTAATTTAGGCGTAGGATCAATGCTCTGCCAAACTATTAACGGTCAAGAACATCCAGTCGCATACATGAGTCGTTCCTTGTCAAAGGCGGAACGAAACTACAGTGTTACAGAACGCGAAACCTTAGCCGTCCTAGTCGCACTCGAGCATTGGCGCTGTTATCTCGAGAATGGTCGCACATTTAAAGTCTACACTGACCATTCATCTCTAAAATGGTTTTTATCTCTAAGTAATCCTACAGGCCGTTTAGCTAGGTGGGGAGTACGACTATCATCCTTTAATTTTGAGATCTTACATCGACGCGGCAAAGACAACGTCGTTCCTGACGCCTTATCTAGAGCCGTGCCAGTGTCAGCGTTAACACTTGCAAACGCGCATCTCACGACAAAGGACAAGTGGTACTTAGATCTTTACAACAGCTGTACTAACGCGCCACAGGGTTTTCCTAACTATAAAATAGTAAACAACTCCCTCTACAGATTAACGAAGTCTGACACTAGATTTGCTAACGAGTTCACATGGAAGGAAGTAGTACCAGAGGAACTACGTCACCAAATAATTAGCGAAAATCACGATGTACCTACTGCGGGACATCTAGGCGCGTTCAAAACCTACCATCGTTTGGCTCTCAATTATTTCTGGAAAGGAATGTACAAGGACGTGTCTAAATACATTGCGTCATGCGACACTTGTATAGCTTATAAACACCCAACTCACGCTACGCTAGGTGAGATGGGTCGTCCTAAACACTGCTCACGTCCATTCCAGGTTATCTCCTTGGACTTCATGGGTCCACTAACTACTACACGAAAGCAAAATAACTACTTACTTGTGGTGACATGCGTATTTTCAAAATATTGCCTTTTGTTTCCTGTACGTAACGCGACCTCAGCTATAGTCATTAAGCACCTGGAAGACTCAGTTTTCCTCACTCATGGTGTCCCTCAAACCATATATATGGATAATGCTACTTATTTTACCAGCCGCGAGCTGAAATCCTTCCTCGATAAATATAAGGTACCTAATCAGTTTCTTATAGCACGCTATTCACCTCATATTAATTTGACAGAACGTTATAACAAAACGATAATGACTTGTGTATCTACCTTTGTACAAAACGACCACAGGTCATGGGACATTAATCTGCCAAAAATACAATTCGCTATAAACAACTCCATAAACGAGGCGACGGGTTACACTCCCGCTTTCTTAGTACACGGCAGAGAATTGGTAACGTGCGGTTCACACTACGTCGATAATGAATTGGGTAATGAACTACTATTCTTACCGCGCGACGCCTATGCGCAAAACGTAGGATTCCTAGCAGAAACATTCGACAAAGTCCAGCACGCGCTATACAATGCACACCAGAATAGTATTAAGAGGTATAACTCACGCCGTAAACCAGCGCACTTTAATGAAGGCGATTTAGTATGGAAGCGTACATATTTCCTCAGCGATAAGTCCGCTAACTTTTGTAAGAAATTAGCACCGAAATTTGTAAAGTGTAAGATCATTAAAAAACGTTCACCATTAGTATTTGAACTACAGGACTTATCTGGAAAGAATTTAGGCGCGTGGCATATTAAAGACATCAAATTAAAACCAACAGGTTAATTACTCGTAGATAGCGTTCGGCCCGTGGCGGAGCCGCAGCGCGCAATGACCTCATTGGTCGGCGTCCGCGATCACTCCTCCCCCTTGCGCCGTCGCAATTATCTCGCATTCCGCTAGTAGCAGCGCAAGAGCAACACGTTCCGGCCGCTTAAACTAAAATCTAATCACTCGTAGCGACCTCGTAACGATGTTTACATTCCGCGCGCTGCTACGCAACCATGATACTTGCGCTAACTTAGAGGCAAGAAACCGTCGTGAAACCCGCGAATGGTCATCTCACATGTATGAATCGTCTGTTTTAAACTAAGCCTAATACCAGTACTACTGACTTCTGTAAAGTCCCCTACCTAAGCTGTATTCAGGAACCGAGCGGTGTTGGAAACTCGAAATCATAAGCCTTATTCCACCTGTTTACAATAGTACTACGGGCGGCCGGTAACCCGAGGACAGTCGTTATCTATATGTGTAGTTAGATCTCCTTTCCATTACAACCTTTACCTAGGGGTCGGAGTAGGCATATACTATTGTTCTATCTCTTTTAACTTGTAGAAGTATGAATGATGAGCGTGAGCGTGAGGTATGATAGATAACTCCTAAGTTTTAATAGCCGAAAATCAACTTAGGTTGATTTTCTCACCGGGAAAGAGGGGAATGTCACGCGGTAGACGGTGACACTTGTAAAAAGTCGAATCAAAGATCGATAATCGACGACTTGCCGTAAGACCCTAGGTGGCACATCACTAGTCGCGCTTAATTAAGTATAGTTATACATACGGAACCGCGGCCTCCTATAAAAGCTCGCGCGCGCCGTAGGGATCCACACTCTATTTCAAATCTTCAGAATAAAAGCTACGAGTACGGAATCCCCAGTTATATGGTGAGTAAATTAATTATCATTGTCTAAGTGCTCAAGGTGTCTTATTGTATTTTATTGCTTTTTATTCTAAGTGTAATTTCAAATGTAAATCATGTTAATAAATTAGGTCTAAGTGTTTCGTCGGGGCGCGTTGACCGTAGGGCCAACGGCCTCCAATTTGAATTATAACGTAGCTTCATTTTGAATTTAACGGCGAACACAGACTGTTCAACCTTATTCAAATTCGCCTATTTGTTCCTAAGTCTTACTCGAGGACCTAGCCGACTCTTTGACGCACTACCCCTGGTGGACGTCGAAGAGCTGCCTGGGCCCTCGTCGTAGAAGACCGCCTCTGACACCGAGAAAATTACAGGGACCCAGATCGGGGCTAAATTAAAGCCTGAAACTGCTGAGCTGCATAACGCACATCTCCACTACCCTACCGGAAGACACGCTTCTGCCTGAGGACGACATCCTGACCCAAGGCTCGCCTCTACTGCGACCCTCGCCTTCGGCCCCTTCTGCGCTGGCAGCGTCGTCCTCACCTTCGTGTCCGTCCAGGGGAGTACTAGTGCTCCTTGGGCGTGTGTGTGTGAAAAGAATAAGTCAATAGTGCCGTTCTGCCCTGAACTCTCTTAAAAAGCTCACGTTATCCCTGAGACTACGTTGTTCTTTGGATATTGTAAACAATAAACCCTGTAAAGTTCCCTTTGTTTCACTGAATAGCCAAGGAGCGACCCTACACTAAAAAATATTCACGAAAGGTGATAGCACGAAGCTAAATGTTTTGGTTTGCTTTTTGTGTTTTCAAAGGCTTTCTTTTCACCAAATCATGCCTTAAGGTAATTATTGAGGTCTGATTTCGTAAGGTCTAATATTTTTTGTCCTAATTTTGTTTGGTTGAATGATCGTTTGGTACATTTTTTGTAATACAAACTGCAAATGTTTTGGTAATCTTTTGCAAGGTCTACTTAGAATAGGTTAGGTTTTTCTTCATTTTTACTGACTGTTTCAACTTGCGTTTTCATCCATCTTTAATTTGTATTATGAAATTTTGAGTTAATCTGTTAACGTAGCAATCGTTTGTCCTTATCTGTCACCTTGACATTTACATTTCACAGATAAGGATAAACGATTGCTTAGTCAGCAGAAGCCTATAGAGCGTTTATGAATAAGGCAGGGGGCGTTAATAGTTTTGAATTTTTAGCGATTTTCAAAATGTTCAAAAGAAAACATTTTTATTTTTTTTAATTACATCATACATCGGGAGTGAGATAAAACTTTTAAAAAATAACGAAGAATACATCCTAATTTCCTTTAATCAGTGACTTGTGCCGCAACAGAAGGGTAAGGGTAGAAACTTAACCCAAGAACCGCGACTTCTCTTTGAAATATTGGTGTAGTTTATCTCCGAACTGTGTTCTAGTCTTTGATACAATTTGTAGAGGGCGTTGCAAGATAATTTGTAATTTCAGCGAGTGTCGACAACAGAAGAGGGCTGTGGACAAACTGGCAGCGATTACTGCTTATTATTAAATGGCCACAACATAAATATCTCTTCTGGTAGACGTGGATGGTAGGACCTTGTGTTCGTCCAGATAGCTACCAAGATCTTAGTGGTTTCGAACATAGGTATATAGAACTAGCTTCTGCCCGCGACTTCGTCTGCGTAGAATTATACATAAAAACCTTCCTCTTGAATCACTCTATCTATTAAAAAAACCATATCAAAATCCGTTGTGTAGTTTTGAAGATATAAGCATACATAGGGACAGAGAAAGCGACTCTATTTTATACTATGTAGTAATGATGAAGACAGATGTTGTAAGAAACATTACGCGTAACTCGCCTAAATTAGTTTAGATTCGTATTGATCTTACGCGACAAACCTGCAGCCAAGCAGTTCTTGCGCTGCTGTCATGTGTCCCAGCGTGGAAAGCCACAGAAATTACTTATCTTAAGCCTGTAATATTCCAGTGCTACATTTGTGGACCGCAGTGGTCGCCAAACATCAGATAACCCACTTGCTAGTTGGCGCTGTAGTTAGTTATGAATTTAAATTGCCATGCGTAGTCTTATTCTCTGCTCGTCCGCAAAACGCGTGCCAGCGTAAACACAACCGTCCTTCGCAAACTTTTCTTGTCAGAGCGAGATACAGTTTTATTAATTTAAGACACTAATCCTACTATCCTACTAATATTATAAACGCGAAAATTTGTAAGTATGGATGGATGGTTGGATGGATGTTTGTTACTCTTTCACGCTAGAACGGCTGGACATATCTGGATGAAATTTGGAACATAGATAAATTATAGTCTGGAATAACACATAGGCTACTTTTTATCTCGGAAAATTGATAAATGAATTCTATGCAGACGAAGTTGCGGGCAACAGCTAGTGACCAATAAAACGAAAACGCTAGCCGCTCCATCCCAGTCTAACCACGGCCACAGCCTTAAGCTCGCAAAGACACGCAATTAGCGTGGAATACGTAAGCATGTTAAAATTAAATCCTCCATGATACTCCCACGAGCACTGGAACGGAAATAATTACGACCAGACGTAAAAGGTTAAGATGCAAATGTGGAGGTACCTCGATGGGAGCGTTCATTTGCAATGTAACAATTTGAGTTAAAGCATAGTGAGTGGGGACTCCTCATTGAAAAATTACAGTGCGCAACCATGAATGAAACAATTTATAAATTACCTACGTCATTCACTGAGGAGAGTGAAGAATTGGAGTGGGCAACTTGGAATGATACAATTTGTTATAAGTTATGCTTCTAAACAATCCTACTAAATTAATATTATAAACGCGAAGGCTTGTAAGTATGGATGGATGGATGGATGTTTGTTACTCTTTCACCTCAGAACATAGATAGATTATAGTCTGGAATAACATATAAGCTACTTTAAATTCCGGAAAATTGCGTAATTCCTGCAGCATAGCGATAAATGAATTCTATGCAGACGAAGTTGCGGGCAACAGCTTGTACTGATATATATCTGAATACTGGAACACACAGAAAAATCCGAAAGTAAAGCTATAGCCGGGAATCGAACCAGGATTCTCGTGATGCGTTCTTTTCCCCTAGACCACCAGCAGGTGAGTAAGTGTCCGAATTTTTGTAACTAGCTCTCATGTTATTTTTTTTTAGCGATTTTGTTGTGTTGACAATAAACATTACTTTTAACTAAATATACTTAATTAAATGTACATTAGGTATTGAATAAGAATCGTGTACAAAACTTTTTTATAAAAATTGTAAAAAATATTCCATCACATTTTGCATAAAGCCGTCCCTTTTCGCTTCTCAATATAATTGAAGCTCGAACTAAGAGCGAAATTGACGTTAACTTTGTATGAAAAAAGGTAATAAATAACAGCTGGAGCGCTTTATGCAACAAATTAGCCAGCGCGATAGTTCGCAAGCCGATATTGCAAAAGTTTGCCGGTTGCCCTGATTTATATCTTAGACAGTTGCTAGCTCAAAAATAAAAGTTAGTGAAGGGATTTATAAGAAAACTACTAATTTATATAACAGAGCCAAAATAAATGTGGACTTTTATTGCGTAAATGAACTATGTTTCTACAAGTTTTTTACTAACTTGCAATTTACGGTCTGGGAGTTTTTTTTTTATTTTTTTATTTGAATAGGAACGCAAACGAGCAAGTGGGTCACCTGATGGTAAGTGATCACCACTGCCCATAGACACCCGCAACCCCGGAGGGATTGCAGATGCGTTGCCAACCTAGAGGACTAAGATGAAAATGCCTCTTGTGCCCGTAATTTCCCCGGCTGAAAAAAAAACATTGAATGTATCAGTTGCTTCTCTTCCCGCGCAGATGGTAAAAGCCCATCGAGGGGATGGGCGAAAATCTTAGGAATCGTGTTGTAGATTGTAGGATGTAGGATTACGACCTTTTGCTTTACTTCTATGAAAACGGCTAAAATTATTAATTATTCAAAGGAATTAACGATAATTTTATGCATTTATGAATACTAAGCGAACCAAGTTTTAAGTAGGAAATTAAAGTTAAATAAGGTCAATTCCCTTTTTTGGCCGTAACCATCGGCCGGTGAAATATTAAGGTTTCTTACTTAGATAAGTTAGGTACAGATGTATTATGGTTGTCTTACGTTGTTGCCGGTTATTTTTGCTTCATTCACTGTTTAATTTTATATTTTTAACGCTTTTACTAGGGTTTCGTACCCTGAAGATAAGGACGTCACTGTAACATTTAGTTTATACACATACACACATACACAGATCACGCTTTTTCCTTTACGGGGTAGACAGAGCCTAAGGCAACAAGACCTACAGGCCATGTTTAGTATGATTGTGAGCGTATAGGTGGAAAATGGAATCAAAATAGTGATGGGTTGTTAGCCGCATCGCCTATAACATGATTCCTATTTTCGCCCGTTCCCTCAATGGGCTTTTACCATCTGCGCGGGAAGAGAAGCAACTGGTACATTCTATGTTTTTCTTTGCTCCCAGACCAGCATGGAAGTTGATTGAAGTTGACACCGATTAAATATCGTTGTGTATCACTACATAGTATAAAATAAAGTCGCTTTCTCCGTCCCTATGTCCCTATGTATGCTTATATCTTCAAAACTACACAACGGATTTTGATGCGATTTTTTTAATAGATATAGTGATTCAAGAGGAAAGTTTTTATGTATAATTCTACGCAGACGAAGTCGCGGGCAGAAGCTAGTAGACTGATATAATAGACATAAAAAATGCAAATCTAAATGTGAATCAATCTGTAGGCAGCGCAAGCTTACGTTTAGAAATAATTAATGATAATGAAATAGGGGTTCAAAACGGACCCCAATACATCATGCCCGGGGCAGCGGTAGGAAAATCACGAATCAAGGGTTCTGCCTTAACGACTAGCTGACTTGGCAAGAAGAGGGTTGTGTGTTTTGCGTCATTGCCCATAGATGTTATAAGTGTCTAATTCAGTTCCGTCCAGGCAAACAATCGACGCTGTTCTGGGAGCAAAGAAAACCGAATGTACCAGTTGCTTGTCTTCCTGCGCACCGTAAAAGGCCATAGAGGGAATGCAATGTTTCTCTCTCTCTCTCTCTCTCTCTCTCTCTCAGGCGCGCGAGATCTCTCCAGGGAAACATTTACGCGCCTGATAGATGCTTCTGGTGGCCAGCAGGCTGGCAGCTATTTTGGGCAAATAATTAGCCTCGCCATTCAACGCAGCAATGCAGCCAGCCTTCTACACAATGAGCAGTGACGTGACCTGGGGGGGTGTTTTATTTGTAGTTTAAGTTAACATCTGCCCGGAGAGAGATCTCTTGTGGCCTTTCTCCGTTATAATCTGTGTTGTGTCTGTCTGTGTTCTGTGTGTCTGTTTAGGTTAACTTTGTACATAGTATTTAGTCATTTTTTTAATTTTTAATTTACAGTTTTACTAAATAATAATATTATTGGTTGTCTGGAAGAGATCGCTATTAAGCGATAAGACCGCCTATTGTCTACTTTGTTCTTTGTTTCTGTATTGTTTTGTACTGATTTGTGGTGTTCAATAAAGAGTATTTGTATTGTATTGTATTGTATTATAATGCTCTTACATGAAATAAAATGTGGTCTTTGCTTATCCAATGTTTGATTCATAGCCTTAAGCTCGTTACAAGTTTGATTAGGACTTGGACAACGATCCTCGTATTAGTAAAAGTACCTCTTTAAGGTAGCACAGTAGACAGAGCCTAAATCAAGGCCTTAAGACCACGTTTAGAATGATACGCGTACAGGAAAGGGGAATCAAAATGGTGCTGGGATGCTAGCTGCATCGCCTATCCTTACTTATATTATAAATGCGAAAAGTAACTAACTACACGTAACCGGATAACTCACGTATAAAAATTCGAGTGATGCTCGACATGTTTCGGACTATTTCGTGGTCCTTCTTCCTGGAGCGTTCGTTTCGCTACCGCCGGGGCGAGTGCTCCAGGAAGAAGGACTACGAAATAGTCCGAAACATGTCGAGCATCACTCGAATTTTTATACGTGAGATATCCGTTTATGTGTAATTATGATTAAGTCTCACGGTAGTTTCATGTTGAAAGGGAAAGTAACTCTGTCTATCTGTTACCTTTTCGCGCTTAAACCGAACCGAACTATTTGAAATTTGGTATACAGTTTTAATCCCGGGGAAGGACATAGGACCGCAATCGTGCTAAACGTGGCTTTTAAGTCTTGTTTTCTTAGGCTCTAAGGGATAAGATTTATGTATGTAAAGATCCAATGCTGCATCCCAGTGGGCTGAACTGCCATCTGGTTAAACGCCTTAGATTAGTTTCGGGGGATTATATCAATGGCCAAGCTCTGAATGCGGTCACCATACATTCACGACCGGATAGCCTAGTGGTTAGTGACCCTGACTATGAAGCTCGAGGTCCTGGGTTCGAATCCCGGTAGAGGCAGACAGTTGTATGATGAATACGAATGTTTGTGCCCGAGTCATGGATGTTGTATGTATTTAAGTAGGTATTTACCTACATTATATAAGTATGTTTATCCGTTGCCTGGTACCCATAGTACAAGCTTTGCTTAGTTTGGGGCTAGGTCAATGGGTGTAATTTGTCCCAAGATATTTATTTATTTATTTAACATACACAGGTAAAACGACCACCTGGAAGAAGGCGTACTTCGTGGCTTAAGAATGTCATGGTTCAACCTTAGCACAAGCTCACTGTTCCGAGCTGCTGTGTCCAAATTAAAGATAGCACTGATGATAGCTGACCTCCGGTAGGAAATGGCACCTCAAGAAGAGGAAGATACATACATACATAAACCACGTCTTTATCCCTTACGGGGTAGACAGAGCCTAAGGTTACAAGACCTAAAAGCCACGTTTAGCATGATTGTGGGTGTATAGTTGGAAAGGGGGAATCAGCATAGTGATGGGTTGCTACCGCATCGTATATAACATAATTCCTAAGACTTTCGCCCATTCCCTCGATAGGCTTTTATTATCAGCGTCAGAAGAGAAGCAACTGGTGCATTCGAAGTTTTTTCTTTACTTCCAGACCAGCATGGAAGGAAAAAAGGATCACCAACAACCCGAAAAACGAAGTTTATCGAGGGACATTAAAGGAATAGACGCACTGTAAATTACTTGTTTTTGACGGATTACCTACATCCAGCCAACACCTCCGGCCCGATGCTGAAGACAGATTTATAGTCCCCGTGACAGATGAGCGACGGGACAGCAAATTGGGTTTGGACCCTTTTTAGGGCCTTTCTGGGGTCCACGTAAATCGATATGTTAAATTCAATAGCCATATTGTGATATTACCAATAACGGTATTATGTCACATACTGGTACACGTAACGGGATCAACATATTGTCGGGGATAGTGCAATATCTCGTAACTAGCACTGGTAAATACTGCGTATCTGCAGAACACCCATAGGGAAAATCCGCGTAACTAGCACTAGTTAATACTGCGTATCAGCACAACACCCATTAGGAAATCCGCGTAACTAGCACTGGTAAATACTGCGTAGGAATCTGCACAACACCCATAGGGAAAATTCGCGTAACTGACATTGGTTAAAACCGCGTATCTCACAAACTTCCATGGGTGTTGTGCTGATACGCAGTATTTACCAGTGCTAGTTACGCGGTACCGCGCTATCCCCAACGATATGTTGATTCCGTTACGTGTACCAGTTTGTAACATAATACCGTTATTGGTAATAGCACAATATGTCTATTGAATTTAACATGTCGATTTACGTGGACCCTTTTAGAAAGGCCCTAAAAAGGGTCCAAACCCAATTTGCTGTCCCGTCGCTCATCTGTCACGGGGACTATAAATCTGTCTTCAGCATCGGGCCGGAGGTGTTGGCTGGATGTAGGTAATCCGTCAAAAACAAGTAATTTACAGTGCGTCTATTCCCTTAATGTCCCTCGATAAACTTCGATTTTCGGGTTGTTGGTAGGGTTGCCAACTATACTGTTTTCAACAGTATTATACTGTTTTTCACTAAATTATACTTTTTACTGTTGAACAAAAAAAAAGTATACAAAATACTGTTTTCAGCATGCAAACACATTATTATGTGTTATACTTAAACGGTCACACAAGTTTGTTTTTATTTAGTCAGAGGGCGCTGTTCTACTGTTCTGTTACTGTTCATTTTTCTAAAATACTGTTTAATATTCTTCACAGACCTGAATATACTTTATTTCTTGTAAAAAAAGTTGGCAACCCTAGTTGTTGGTGATCCCTTTTTCCTTTCATGCTGATCTGGGAGTAAAGAAAAAACATAGAATGTACCAGTTGTTTCTCTTCCCGCGTAGATGGTAAAGGTCCATCGAGGGAATGGGCAAAATCTGAAGAGTCATTTTATAGGCGATGCGGTTAGCAACCCATCACTATTTTAATTCCCCTTTTCACTTATATGCTCGCAATTATGCTAAACGTGGCGTTTAGGTCTTGTTACCTTAGGCTCTGACTACCCCGTAAGGGATAAAGACGTAATTGATGTATGTATGTATCTATCAAAGTAGCCAAATTAAGATTTCCCGCCATGGAATGTAAAATCCTGATTACAACATACCAGTTCAAACCAGTGTAAACTTGTTTGTTGTGTAGATATGCAGTATTTACTATTGCTAGTTACGTGGTTTTGCACTATGGGTGTTGAATACATACGCAGTATTTACCAGTGCATGCTGTCTCTGTCTGTTTCATAGCAAGAAATAGAGAGAGAATCATAGATAACTGACGTTTAAGATAAAAGGAACTTTACAGAGAGAGTTGAAGCAGGCCCTAATGGGTTTAATGCTTTCATGTATATATACTACACATAAATACATAATATATCGGTGATAGGGACTGTCCCTAACGCTTTGCGGTCACCTTACTTACGTAAGTTTCATGGACGTATAATAAACAGCAGACAACAAATTTATTTACTAACATAAATGTAAATGTCACTCCCATGCTGGTCTGGGACCAAAAAAATAGAATGTAGGTAGGTACCAGTTGCTTCTCTTCTCGCGCAGGTAAAAGCATGTCTAGCAACCCATCATTATTTTGTTTCCCATTCCATCTGTACGCCCACATTCATGCTAAGTGTGGTTCAGGTCTTGTTACCTTAGGCTCTGTCTACCTCGTATGGGATAAAGTCGTGATTTGTGTATGTATGTATGTAATGTAGTTATCCGTTCGTGTAACTATGATTGAGTCTCACGGTAGTTTCATGTTGATAGTTTGGTCTGACATTTTGAACAAGTTTGGTGTTTGAAAGAAAGAAAGAAAGAAAGAAAGAAGACAATTATTCCTTTTTGTAAGACACAAGAGAATATACACAATTTTATAGAAAAATAACAAGAAAAAAACAATGATATGAAAAATAGACCATCTGCGTTGTGTGTGTCTTCGCAAAAGTGAAACGGTCGCTGGCTCAGCATTACGCTGAGGTGTTAGACACCTGCAGCACTGATTTTCAGCCAGAACCGTCTGGGACTCACGTAACGATACACAGATAAAATATACTACCTACATAATCCATAAACTTGTAGTTTGGATGGCGTTCGAAGCGATACGTATTTAAAAATGTTCTGAACCCCTTGGTCTTATCCTTGGTCTTACTTTACAATTATCGCGTCTTAGTGTCAACCTCTGTCTGTTTAATTTATACGTCCATGGCATACCCCGTGTACCCAATTCTTGGCTAAATTAAGTCCGTGAAATCCTTTGGTTTCCACGCACGGATTTAAGCTTCGATTGATTGGATTTGTAATTTAAATCTGTCTTCGATTAAATTAATTGCTGTCTGTAGCCAAATTTCGTGCTAACATTAAAACTGGACAGACGAATTGAATAAAAGGTAAACTTATGCCACTTTGAAAGCAAAAAACATGCCAACATTGCTGTTTCTAGCGTCTTCGTTGGTGCAGAATTAGAAATTATAGAGATAGGACAATTTCAAAGTTATAATATGACATAAAATCGTTTTATTCCCTATCCCGCGTCAATATCTAGTCGGTACCTTGTAATATTCTGTATACCTTTTTCTGTTTTGATTATTATATGTGATGTTCAATAAAGAGTTATTGTATTGTATTGTATCCGTTTTTTCTTGACATTCGTCTTTTTGAGTTAGGACGGCAAGCACATCGCACGGCGCAGAAATGAGGTACCTACTGGCGAGAATTTAAATTGAAATCTAAACAGTGACCCCGTCTTTTAAAAACAGAATGTCGATCGCTATTTGTTTGCTGAAACAAAACACTGCGATTGGCTATCGCAAACAGTCGGGCTTTATTTTGCCCTATTCGGATTTCGAACGATCGCTCTAAAAAAAGTTGGCCAAGTGCGAAGGCTTGTGATACTGCGGGTTCAAAATAACTAGGAATAAGTAAACCTTTTTACACGTACTCACGATGTGTTGCTGGCACCATTTCTGACGCGTCACTCTCCCTACAAATTTGAATGAAAAGCGGCCCGTCGTTTTTGCTCGACACAATAAATTTGACAGTGGGGATAGAGCATTCACTCGTGTGGTCTAACTCCACCTTCAAACAAAACGCGTTAAAAATGATGCCAGCAACACATCGAGAGTACGTGTAAAAAGGTTTACTTTTCGATAATATACTTTTCAAACTGGCCGCAAATTAATTGTGCTTGGCTCACAGCGTAGAAAAAAAAGTTGATATTAAATTTTGGAACTTTATGGCGAAAATAAATGTTAAGCGTGAGTTACACCGAGTTAGAACGTTATTGTTGAAGAACAATAACGTTAACCACAACCAACGATTTTTGACATAAAACCTTTGAAATATTATGTCAAAATCGTCAGTTATAGTTTAAATTATCGTTGGAGTAACTCTCGCCTCAAAAAATTAGCACACACGAAGGTATAAACAATCCATCTTGCAAGGGTTCCGCTTTCTTAAGCATAACCCTATAAACAAAGTTGAACGCGTAATTCGTAATCACGTACACCCTAAAAACGGAACTCCAAAAAAAAACGTTTTCCTATTCCCCGTTGTCAGTATAATTATATACGCCCGACGCTCGCTGAAGCGTTGGGGAAAAAATTACCGGGAAACGGAATTGTCCTAGATTGAATTTCTCATCGCGGGCGGTGGAAATTATTATGTCGCGTGCAGTGCCGCCGTCTTCCCAGTCGATTGCTCAATTTATCAATACAGCGGACGGAGAGTAGATAACGTATTTTCAGTACAGAAGCGACGCTTACTCGATTCATTCTGGCTCGTCATATTCCTTTCTCGCGACTTTTCTTACTAGTCATATTCGTAACTGTCCTGATTCGTCACATTACATTAGCCGTTTGAGATTCCTTATGTAAATTATTGTCTAATTACCCGTATTTTTTGAATTTTCTTTTGACCGTACAATGAAGAGCGAGGAATATGTAGAATCAAGAATTTGAGTAAAGAAAAAACATAGAATTTACCAGTTGCTTCCCCTCCCGCGCAGATGGTAAAAGCCTATCGAGGGAATGGGCGAAAGTCTTATGAATCATGTGACAAAAAATGCTTGACTTTAAAATGTAAATAAGCTGCGTCGCTTCTGTATCCCTGGTGAGTGCTCGCTCAGCCGCCACTGCATTTGCAGCGGCTCCTGTATCACTCACGGGACACCCTCGAGCCGTGAAGATATTGCCTCGCGAGATTAAGCCAGCCAATAGTTAAAGCTATGTTTGCACTTCCATGGTCTGAGAGCAAAGAAACAAATCAGAGGAGTATCTGGTTACTTCTCTTCCCGCGCAGATGGAGTCAGCCAAAAAAGCTCGTCTTCAAATATAAAGAAGCTGTGTCGCTTCTGTATCCCTGGTGTGTGCTCGCTCAGCCGCCGCTGTATTTGCAGCGGCTCCTGTATCACTCACGAGACACCCTCGAGCCGTGAAGATATTGCCTCGCGAGATTAAGTCAGCCAATAGTTAAAGCTATTGCACTAAACTTCGATCGAGAGACTGTAATGTGCAGCTATTTTATAATAACATTAAATTAAAAATGGTAAAAATACAACACACATTTTGGAAAAGCGCCGATACAAACTACTGAACCGATTTTTACCAAACATAGCTAAAAAGCTTTTGAAGGAAAAAACCGCATTGAAAGCGGCTCGTCCATTTGAGAGTTACAACGCCACAGACAAACACGCATACATACATACATAGACGTCAAACGTATTTCAGCTCAGAACTTTTTAGGTTAGGTTATTTCAGTTTCTTCATACATTTTATCAGGCAAGGTAACAGCTATTATGACCCTATTTGCCTTCATTCCCGCCGGGTATCAGCGGTTCGTTAAAAATTTAATCTAACAACATAACAAAGAATGGTTTAGCCGTAAAAATCACACGAGCAGCTGCAAGCGGTTCAGAACAACTCAATTTTGAAGCTTTGTGGCACTTTTGAACCAATACGTCAGCTATTAGATAAGTGTGCCACCCGTCGTAAGCGTTCATTCCATCGACATCATGTTGATGAATGGCAGTCTTCCACGGTGCGGTTTAATCGGTCTTTTTTACCACGACTTGCAAAATCTGGAACGAGCTTCTGAGGTCTTCCCATCGAGTTACGACCTGGGTGCCTTTAAGAGGCGAGTTTACAATTTTCTGCAGGGCCGACAACGCACTGGCATCGCGTAGAGCGCTGCGGGTGTCTATGGACAGTGGTGATCATTTACTATTAGGTGACCCACTAGTTCGTTTGTCTGGCCTATCTAACATAAAAAAAGTGTCAAATACGAAGTAAATTGTGTGGGGTGCGAGGTTACGTCCGCGTGTGGTCAAGAGCACCGGTTCGTTTTTGGATCCGTCCGAGGAGTGAGCAGTGCTTGGTCCGGTGCACCCTGGACATCGGTTAATGATTTGCAGATTCCGAGGTATATCATTATCCGTTGGCTAAGAGCGGGAAAGGGGAGGGGTCTTTTGACCGTGTTCTTACACGAAAACATAACCCTCCCTCTGAATTTCAGACTAACTAGCTTAGCGTATGCCTGTGGCTTGGCCTGCTACGTAGAACAACTACCGACACCAACCAACCAAAAGTTTTTAAACCCCGAGGCAAAAAGACAAGTTTAATAAGTTTGATGTCGATATTAGCTCTCAAGCCAATTTTTACCAAACATAGCTAAGAACTACAAGGAAACTGGCTCTCACTCTTATGGGTTTCATACTTGAATCGGCCGATAGTACCCGAAAACCGAATGCCCGAACTTGCAGCTGACGAATAAAATATTTGGCTAGCTTCAAGTTCTTTAGTCGTATTGGAGTGAACAGGTTTTCGTCCGCTTTCTCGGTGCGTCAGTCATAAGCCGGGCAAAGGCTGGTTTTTGCCCGGACTTTTCGGACTGTACTCAATACTGAGGAGGCGGGGTGTGAGTTGTAGCGCAAACTCCCAGGTTAAGAAAAAAAAACTTATTATTGTGGTCATAGCGCCTAGTCATAAACTATCCTAATATTGACTAGTAGAGACTTTATACATCTCTACTATCTATACTAATATTATAAAGAGGAAAAATTTGATTGTTTGTTTGTTTGAATTGAATAGGCTCCGAAACTACTGAACAGATTTCAAAAATTCTTTTGCCGTTAGAAAGCTACATTATCACACAGTGAGTGACATAGGCTACTTTTTAAAGCGGGAAAATACCTTTTCCTACGGGAAAATTAATTTACCGCGGGCGAAGCTGCGGACGGAAGGCTAGTAGACTAATATAATTAAAGGCTCGAGGACCTTATACATCCCTTCTATAAATGTATTTAATTTAAGTAGAATTTAAGTATTGTGTAGTAGCATAATGTATTTTATTTTGAAAAATAACTTTCTGCCAAGTTTCTTGCGGCGCATTCTTCTTGGCAATGATGGTGTTTCCGAATGCGCTGGTAGTTTCAAAACATTTTGACGATTTAGTTGAACAATGCTTCTATAGTGTAAAGGAATAATGGATTACTCAAAATATAATTGATTAATTGAATTTAAATAAGGGAACGATTTGTTAACTTTACTTAATTTGAGTTTTTAAATCGTGACATAACTTTAGCGCAATATTTAGTAAGTTGTAATAATTTGCATGCTGATGTATCGGCTGAATGCTTCCAGTCGTAATTAACTTATTTTTGTACCTTTTTGTAAATAAAGTAAAGAATTACTAGGGCCTTACCATGACGTCTTAATGCGATTCAATCCCGGTTCAGTTTAGGTTTGCTCGCTGTCAGATCCATTCTAAAAATGACAGCTAAAACCTGAACTAAGTCTTGGTAAGGCCCCTGTTCTTTTAATAGAACTTTCCAAATCGCTTTCACTGGAGACTCGCGTCCCCCGAGAGATTACTGGGCGCTTTGTTTTTGGCTTTCTCACACTCAATATGTTCCGAGGATCTCCTTTGAAACCACTACATCCTTTTTGTGGTTTAATAATGTATATGTATGATATAAAGTATTGGAATATGGCTTCATCTTTCTTTCGGACACGTAACGCTTTCGTTGTTCGAATTTCGGGGCCAATTTTTTCAATGGATTTAGTAATGAAAAAAATACAAAAGGGGAATTAAAAACTTAACTGAAACCAATCTTAAAATAAAATAATTAAATAAGGAGGGGCCCCCGTGGCATAGTACCGCAGACGCTAGCAGCATTCCCCCTTTGGACAGCGATACTAAATATACTAATACGCTGTCCAAGGAAGATGCCAGCTCTGCGGTCACCCGTAGCGTCTATTAGCCTCTTCGAAATATCTTTAAAGAGGCTAATAGCGCTAGGACCCCACGGACCAAGGGTCTCAACACCGAAAGGGACAAAGTTATATTCGGTGCTGAGACCCCTATATTTATTTATCTTGCCTACTTCGACCGCTTCTGAATTTTCTAAATTACATGACTAGAAAATACCATTTCAAATAGGTACGCTACTAATTAACTAAAAGTAGAGCTGGAATTTTAAAATGAGAAAGTTTCATCTCTCTCAAATGGCACTAACAAATAATGTACATACATATATTACATCTTTATCCCTTACGGGGTAGACAGAGCCTAAGACAACAAAACCTTATGGCCACGTTTAGCACGATTAAGGGCAAGGTGTAAACGGAAATCAAAATAGTGATGGGTTGCTAGCCGCATCGCACAGACAATGTACCTTCAAAAATTATGGAAATAAAAGTAAAGGTCATAGCTTGGACTGACTGTATCAAAGACCACTCCAATGCCCTTACAAGGAGCCTAGACAACAGATATCAGAGTTTTAACCTTTTCGACGCCAACGACACATATATCAGCACCGCAGGTTCACCGCCAACGACCTATATATACGTCCATTACTTCAATGCAAAAGCAACCTTTACTAATTAGGTTTAGGTTCAACTTAAGGCATCGCAATAAAGATGTTTGGCGTATGGGTGACGTCTCGTGTATTAGACGTGGCGGCGAAAAGGTTAAGTCTGTTTATTTAAGAACAAAAGTACTGCAATGGTGAACGCCATTTTTCTCTGCTTTAATTAACCTTTGTTTTGTATAATGTTCCTTAATCGCGCAACTGTCGTTTTGCTCTTCGCAATGCAGAATAAATTATGCGGAATCTATTAAGGCTACGAGCTTTACTGTTTTTTAAAGGTGTGTTTCCAAAGCAAAGCAAAGAAAAAACATAGAATGTATCCAGTGGCGTAACTATAACGTCTGAGGCCCGTGGCAAAATCGTCAGATGGGGCTCCTTCCTCAATATAAAGAAGTGCATCAGCGTCCCTTCTGTGCTATAAACCAAGCCAGTTCGGGGCCCCGTAGAGCTAGGGGCCCCTGGCATTTTGCCACCCCTGCCACCGTATAGTTACGCCACTGAATGTACCAGTTGCAGTGAACGAATATAACTATGGAAGCATTCCTGACGCTCCAAAATGACCCAACGTAAACTAGTTCGCGGCGGGCGGGGCTTGAAAACTAGTGCGGCAACGCGATCAGTGCGCAGGGCGCGCGCCTGTCAGTCGTGTCACACGGGTTTTTTATTATATAAAATCAACTTATCCATTAAAAAATGCCTTCATGTGTGGTGAGGTGGTGCAGGAATCAACAGGAGTATTGTCCCAAGAGTACTGGAATCACCTTTCACGTGTAAGTAGACTGTTTACTCAAAAAATCCAAAATCGCCTTTTCACTAGAGGGATGTCATTATGCATAATGTAGTACCTAGTACATTTTAATATAGCTATTTTTAAAGGACATAATATTTATTATTAAGTTGCATACAGATTTGGGTTTTAATTTCGGTTTTTCATCGGATTAACAAGTCGAAGTCGTTTCTCATTTCGCTTAATTTTAATTTTAATTTAGATTCCCACAAGACCCGAGTCGTAGAAATCGATGGAAAAAATCTGTTCAATAGGAGAGACAGGAAAATGACTGGACACCGAGCAAGAATTCAAAAATATGTTCAATTTATTTTAAAGATGAACATTTTTATGTATCGAAGAAGGGACACATAATGCCTTCTAAAAGCGCAGTACCAATTTGTACTGTGCGTATTTATTTGGTTTGAATGATCACGTTTTAGTTAATGTAGTGCTACTTTGTATGATTGTTTAATAGACATGTATTTTCAGATGGTGTTTTCGAGTGAAAAACCAGTATTAATAAAAATTAAAAACAAAGAAAATATTCCGGAAACTTCACAGGAAAGTCCTCAAAAACGTCCAAATTGTCATTATAATAAATTATCTACTGATATTTCTTTTATTATTATTATCTACACCCACCTATATAATACGTTTAGAAACCGTAAACATTCGTTGCGGGTGGTAGAAACACGAGCAGGGTCCGTCCGAATCGCTACCAACATCTTAGGCTACTGTGTTTCGAAGTGGAGAGTAAAACAGCCGGTGGAATTACTGGCACATAGGTATACTAATCTTAGTACTCTAAGCCGGCAGCGCATCTACAATACTTCTGTGTTGCGGATGTCCACGAGCGGCGGTGATTATTTACCATCAGGTAACCCACTTGCTCGCTTTCCTTCCTTGTAATACAAAAATAAATAAATATGTAAACTACTATTAATACACTTATCGAACTAGGTAGTCAAGCGCGCTGACGAAGTACCTAGGCGAAAGCGAGTGAAAATTTGGCTTACTGATTTCATACGTTTATGCATTGGGCTGCTTTGAATCTGACTGGTCCCCTTCTGCATAACATCGTCCGTGCTTCGAAGGCACACTGACAATCTGCTGACATTGCATCGAAGCCGCGAACCAATTAGCGTAAATCTGTCACGCCGAGACCCAATCGCGACATGTGACCCGACGCTTCTCAAATCGTTGAGCTTTTACGTACTTATTTTCAAAAAGTCGCAACTAGCGAAGCACATTCTAATACCGACCTAGATTCATTAGCAATAACCTATTTTCTTAAATGCATTGATAATTTTTATTTACTTTGCTTGTGTGTGTGTACCTCAAACCTATCTGTGTGAGTTTTTGGGCTAATAATGAACGGTAGGTTGTATGAAGAGACTGCTTCCATAGTTATATTCGTTCACCGACCAGTTGCGTCTCTCCCACGCAATGTTGTAGGAGATGCGGCTAGCAACCCGTCACTATGTTGATTCCCCTTTCCACCTATATGCCAACAATCATGCTAAACGTGGCCTTCAGGTCTTCGGCGCTGCTTACCCCGTAAGGGATAAAGACGTGATTTATGTATGTATTTGGGTAGGTCAAATTTATTTATTTATTTACCTGAGTAAATTGTGTAAGTAAATAAGTAAAAAGCGGCCAAGTGCGAGTCCAAATTATAAGAATAACTTTTTCACCACAGAAGCTACAAAGTGCATAACATTTTACAAAGGACACAATTGTTACAATATAGAGATAGGTAGATGACATTTTATGCGGTAAGTGAAACAGCTTCCCGCTAGACTCAGGATCTGTATCGCGAGTGCCAAGCAAAGTACTCAAAATACAAGAAAAATACAAAATTAAAAAGAGAAGAATTAGTTAGAAAGTGTGTTTTGTGTGTGGGTGTGTGGGTGTGTGTGTACTTGCGCATTAAGGGTTCCTTACAAATTCGGCAAGTGAATTTAAAATTCAGTGTTAACAGAGCCTTGTTTCCTAAGCAAAATATAGGCAGTGTAATGTCATTTTATTGTAGTGACTCACATAAAATAGGTAGGTACACATTAACCCCCTTATTCATAAACGCTCTGTACGCTTCTGCTAACTTAGCAATCGTTTGCTTATCTGTCACTTTGACATTTACCTTTCACAGATAAGGACAAACGATTGCTAAGTTAGCTGAAGCCTATAGAGCGTGTTTGCGTCTTAACCTCCTAACCAGGCTTAATTTACATGTTAGTTTAGTTTACTCATCTCCCGAGAGATGGCGCTGTACCGTCCGACGCGAACGCTGAATCGCGCTATCGTTTGTCCGACGTAGAATGTATAAGTAGTTTAGGAATTTTTATTTTAATTAGAAACTTTAAAGCGAGTTGTTGTTTTAATTATCACCTTAAAAGAACGCCCTTTTTGATTTTGAGTTAGTTTTGGGTACAAACAGAGCGTTTATGAATACGGGGGTAAAAGCGGGGGTATTTTTAAAGTATTTGCGGCAGCCATTTTATATTTTGTTATTTATAAAGTGCACCGTTCACGAGGAATTCTGTTTTCCAGCATCACGCTTAGCCTTAAGGGGAGCCGGGAGTTGCATTAAATTCCTTGAAAAATTAAACGGGAAGGAATCCCTGGCGAATGCCAGCGCGAATAGAAAACAGTCGCTGAAGAATCCATCTTGGACCGTGAATCGATAGCAACGTGGACGGACGCGGCCCCCGGCGCTCCGAGAATCCATTTAAATTGACTTGGGATTTAATTAAATTCTGGTGTTAAATATGACGGGAATATTTGTGTGAGGGATGTATGAACTAGGTTGAAAGAGCGTTAAGCTGTGGACCAATATAAAATAACACACACACACAAATCACGTCTTTATCCCTTAAAGAGTAGACAGAGCCTATGGTAACAAGAGCTACAGGACACGTTTAGCAAGACTGTGGGCGTATAGCAAAGGGGAATCAAAATAGTGATGGGTTGCTAGCCGCATCGCCTATAACATGATTCTTAAACTACTTAAACTTACTTAAATCAGCCCCAGACTAAGCAAAGCTTGTACTATGGGTACCAGGCAACGGATAAACATACTTATATAATGTAGATAAATACATACTTAAATACATACAACATCCATGACTCGGGCACAAACATTCGTATTCATCACACAACTGTCTACCCCTACCGGGATTCGAACCCAGGACTAGGCTATCCGGTCGTCAATTCCTATGATTTCCGCCCATTCCCACGATGGGCTTTTACCATCTGCGCGGGAAGAGAAGTAACTGGTACATTCTATGTTTTTTCTTTGCTCCCGACCAGCATGGAAGTGACTATAAATAAAGTAACATTAAATTTAAACATTTAAAAACCCCCAACGCATTAAACAAATAATCACTTTTATTTTGTGTATTTTTGAGTTCCAGCATTCTTCTGTCACATTAATGGCAGGCCTTATTAAATAAACAATCACCGAAATAACGATTTTTTTTCAAAGAATAAAACGACTTTCGATTTTTGATTAGCCAAATAGCGAGTGAATTTGAGCTATTTTTAATGTTTTTGATGATTATTACTGTTCCAATCAGTTATTGTAATAATTATTTTATGTGTAGTTTGTTCGTTACACCCACAGATTATGCAATGAATATTTCTATTTATATTTTTATTAGTGACGAAAAACAAAAAATAAACGATATTTAAAAAATCTTCATTTTGTTCTTTGTCTAGGCGGCCAGTATCCTGTCACAGAACTACTAAGTTTACCGTGTCGAAAAAAACAAAAAGGAGTCGAAAATTTTAAATTTTGAATTTTGTTCTTTTTTTAGAAGGCCAGTTTGCTGGCACAGAAGTTCACCGTGTCGAATTGAACTGCAATTTGTCAAATAGAGCGCAGGACAGGGAAAAAACAAAAAAGAATCGATTAATTTCAAATTCTGAATTTTGTTCTTTTTGTAGGTGGCCAGTTACGCGCTATAAAGGTTTAATAGCTACAATAAAATTCTAGAATGTGTCTGTTTTTCTTTAGCTAAAGCGCACATTCTTTTATCTTAATCTTACCTACTTGCTCAGCGTACGAAGGTAAGTTAAAATAATAACGCAACTTGCTCCATTTTATCGAGGCCGTGGAAAAGAAAACCTTATAAGTTTTATGTAAAAGTCCGCGAAACTGTGTTTGGTACAAAGAAGAAACGATAAATGTTTTTATATTGTCAAATATTATTTTAAAATTTCCATTGTGTTAGTCAAGGGAAGTATTCATCCCATTCTACTAAATATTATAAATACGAAAGTTTGTGAGTTTGTCAGTATCTTTGTCGTCTAATAGGTACCTGTCGCCTGGACGAATTTGGATAAAATTTGGCATACAGAGATAGTTGTATCTCCGGACGGTATAATTGCCCCGATATGCCTATGGGATCCTTTTTCAGAATTTAAGTAGAGGATTTTCGGTGAAGAATAACTTTGTGAGGAAACCTGCACATGCCTGTGAAGCAATTCAATGGTTTTTGTGAAGTTCTCAATCTGCACTGGGTCCACATGAGACCTAGCATCCAAGTCCTTTCATTCTGACAGGCCTCTGCGCGGAATGGGATCCTTTTTAATCACAATGCCTAAAACGTAATGTGTCAGTATTGAGATACTTTCATATCTAAAATTAAACTTTTGCTAAATTCCCCACGCAACAACTTGGAAAAGAGCTGATGCTCTTCAAACTGCTGAACTGATTTTTACCAAACATTTCTAAGAACCACCGCAAGGAAATTAGCTTACGAATTAAAAAAACCGCATCCAAATCAGTCCACCGACATAGTGAGACAATAGCGTCATATTTTATATCACCCCTCTTACACAAATCACGCCCCCATCCTGGGTAGACAGAGCCTAAGGTAACAGGTACCTACAGGCCACATTTAGCAAGATCGTGGGCGTAGGTGTAAAATGGAATCAAAATAGTGATGGGTAGCCTCATCGCCTATAACATGATTCCTATTATTTTCGCCCATTCTCTCGGCTTTTACTGCTGCGTTGGTAAAAAAGCAACTGGAACATTCTATGTTTTTTCCTTGCTCCCAGCATGGAAGACTTGGTTTAAAACGGTAATTATATCGCTTCAGCCTTCTCCTCGTACCGCCTCCAGCAAATATTTGCACAAAACTGCCGAGAACGGCGCGGATCAACTCCCATTGTTTAGTTTTCTATTATATACCGATCAAACAAGTTGTGTACGCGGAACTTAATAAAAACACCGAGTAATGAAATCATAACACGCGTTAATTCGATAAGTTGGGCTTGCTTATATTTATTGGATTAAATTGGGACGGCCCGATTCAGATAAAAACAGCTTCTTGATACCTACTTACTTTTTAATAGCTTGTAGCGGTGGCGTAACTATAGGGTGGCAGGAGTGGCAAAATGCCACGGGCCCTACGGCTCCGAACTGGCTTAGTTTAGAGCACAGAAGGGACGATGATGCACTTGAGGAAGGAGCCCCGTCTGACGAATTTGCCGCGGGCCTCGGACGTTATAGTTACGCCACTGGCTTGTAGGCTTATTACTTAACTCGCTCGCAATCGCCTTTTTGTTAATTTTGACAGTTCATGTATGGGCTGACGATTGGCATCGGAATCACCTGTCACATTCATCTTTCTTCCAGCATTTGACATTTTAACGCAAACGCGTCAGAGACGTATTTTGTAGTCGAAAACTTACACTAAGCGTGAGTTGCACCAAATTACTAGTAACTTTAACCACAACTGTCGATTTTTTAGAGAAAATCAATGAAATATCATATCAAAATGCAATTTGGGGGTGAGCTACGCAAATCGGACTCAGTGGAGAAAAATTTGAGCCGTATGCCCAACGGTGGGCGCAAATGTGCTGAAGAAAAAGGCGATTATGTCAATATGGCTATGGCTATGGCTATGGTTAGATTTGTCGTTAGGAATACTGAAGTCGTTTAAAAAGTGAACGCAACCACATACGTCATGTGACATAAGGCCCGTTTCACACGCCCTAATCCAATAAAAATGTGCGCCGGGCATCAATTATTCGAGACACTTAATACCTGGACTCAGGCGCGCTTAATAAATAATGGGGCGGACCGTGTGAAACACCTGACGTTTTTGCAGTTCCACAGCGTGTTTACAAACTGTGTGTAGCTAAAAATTCACAATATTTTGTACTGAGCCCTTAGCAGTGCTGAAACATGCCTACATTACTTGGTAACAGGTCATTTTGATACAAATGCCAAAATGCAAAGAATGTGTACATGTAAAACTGACAAAAAGTACAAACTGTTTGTACCACCAGGTCAATTTGTCTGAAAATGCAAAGCAAGAAATGCAATTCAAAATGGACTTTTAGACAAAAATGGACCGGTGTGAAGTTAGCGGCCAAAAGTTAGCGGCCGATGCTAACCCGACAAAATTAAGATGTCAGTTGCAAGCAAAACCAAAGTGTGAAGTTAGCGGCCGATGCAAAAACGTTGGAATTTATTACAAAAGACGTAGTCATAGACTGATGAACACAATCGTGCGTATCTCAAATGAAGCGTATGAAAAAGAGCTTCCATATAAGGCTACACTTACGCACATCGCAAAGTGTTTAGATGGGCAGCGATAGAATCAAAGTTGGCAGCCGATACAAAAATGTTGAAATTTATTATAAAAGTCGTAGTTATAGACTGATGAACACAATGGTGCGTACCTCAAACGAAGCGTATGAAAAAGAGCTTTCATATATGGCTACATTTACGCACTTCGCAAAGTGTTTAGATGGTCCGTAAGAGAATCAAAGTTGGCAGCCGATACAAAAATGTTGAAATTTAATACAAAAGTCGTAGTTATAGACTGATGAACACAATGGTGCGTACCTCAAACGAAGCGTATGAAAAAGAGCTTTTATATATGGCTACATTTACGCACTTCGCAAAGTGTTTAGATGGTCAGCGATAGAATCAAAGTTGGCAGCCGATACAAAAATGTTGAAATTTATTATAAAAGTCGTAGTTATAGACTGATGAACACAATGGTGCGTACCTCAAACGAAGCGTATGAAAAAGAGCTTTCATATATGGCTACATTTACGCACTTCGCAAAGTGTTTAGATGGTCAGCGATAGAATCAAAGTTGGCAGCCGATACAAAAATGTTGAAATTTATTATAAAAGTCGTAGTTATAGACTGATGAACACAATGGTGCGTACCTCAAACGAAGCGTATGAAAAAGAGCTTTCATATATGGCTACATTTACGCACTTCGCAAAGTGTTTAGATGGTCCGTAAGAGAATCAAAGTTGGCAGCCGATACAAAAATGTTGCATTTTATTACAAAAGTCGTAGTCACAGACTGACGAACACATGGGCGTACGCAGGGTGGGGCAGGGGGGGGCAGCTGCCCCCCCCTGGATAATGTTGACGTCCCTACTAATTATGTATCTTATCTAGTACGCATTTTATCTATTTTAATTTAATTTTTTATAAGCACCTATCTTATAAAAAATCTGATTAGCCCCCCCCTGGCCCAGAACCTGGGTACGCCCATGGACGAACACAATAGTGCGTATCTCAAACGAAGCGTATTAAAAAGAGCTTTCAAATATGGCTACATTTACGCACTTCGCAAAGTGTTTAGATGGTCCGTAAGAGAATCAAAGTTGGCAGCCGATACAAAAATGTTGGATTTTATTACAAAAGTCGTAGTCACAGACTGACGAACACAATGGTGCGTACCTCAAACAAAGCGTATGAAAAAGAGCTTTCAAATATGGCTACATTTACGCACTTCGCAAAGTGTTTAGATGGTCAGCGATAGAATCAAAGTTGGCAGCCGATACAAAAATGTTGAAATTTATTATAAAAGTCGTAGTTATAGACTGATGAACACAATGGTGCGTACCTCAAACGAAGCGTATGAAAAAGAGCTTTCATATATGGCTACATTTACGCACTTCGCAAAGTGTTTAGATGGTCAGCGAAAGAATCAAAGTTGGCAGCCGATACAAAAATGTTGAAATTTATTATAAAAGTCGTAGTTATAGACTGATGAACACAATGGTGCGTACCTCAAACGAAGCGTATAAAAAAGAGCTTTCATATATGGCTACATTTACGCACTTCGCAAAGTGTTTAGATGGTCCGTAAGAGAATCAAAGTTGGCAGCCGATACAAAAAGGTTGGATTTTATTACAAAAGTCGTAGTCACAGACTGACGAACACAATAGTGCGTATCTCAAACGAAGCGTATTAAAAAGAGCTTTCAAATATGGCTACATTTACGCACTTCGCAAAGTGTTTAGATGGACCGTAAGAGAATCAAAGTTGGCAGCCGATACAAAAATGTTGGATTTTATTACAAAAGTCGTAGTCACAGACTGACGAACACAATGGAGCGTACCTCAAACGAAGCGTATGAAAAAGAGCTTTCAAATATGGCTACATTTACGCACTTCGCAAAGTGTTTAGATGGTCCGTAAGAGAATCAAAGTTGGCAGCCGATACAAAAATGTTGGATTTTATTACAAAAGTCGTAGTCACAGACTGACGAACACAATGGTGCGTACCTCAAACAAAGCGTATGAAAAAGAGCTTTCAAATATGGCTACATTTACGCACTTCGCAAAGTGTTTAGATGGTCAGCGATAGAATCAAAGTTGGCAGCCGATACAAAAATGTTGAAATTTATTATAAAAGTCGTAGTTATAGACTGATGAACACAATGGTGCGTACCTCAAACGAAGCGTATGAAAAAGAGCTTTCATATATGGCTACATTTACGCACTTCGCAAAGTGTTTAGATGGTCAGCGAAAGAATCAAAGTTGGCAGCCGATACAAAAATGTTGAAATTTATTATAAAAGTCGTAGTTATAGACTGATGAACACAATGGTGCGTACCTCAAACGAAGCGTATAAAAAAGAGCTTTCATATATGGCTACATTTACGCACTTCGCAAAGTGTTTAGATGGTCCGTAAGAGAATCAAAGTTGGCAGCCGATACAAAAAGGTTGGATTTTATTACAAAAGTCGTAGTCACAGACTGACGAACACAATAGTGCGTATCTCAAACGAAGCGTATTAAAAAGAGCTTTCAAATATGGCTACATTTACGCACTTCGCAAAGTGTTTAGATGGACCGTAAGAGAATCAAAGTTGGCAGCCGATACAAAAATGTTGGATTTTATTACAAAAGTCGTAGTCACAGACTGACGAACACAATGGAGCGTACCTCAAACGAAGCGTATGAAAAAGAGCTTTCAAATATGGCTACATTTACGCACTTCGCAAAGTGTTTAGATGGTCCGTAAGAGAATCAAAGTTGGCAGCCGATACAAAAATGTTGGATTTTATTACAAAAGTCGTAGTCACAGACTGACGAACACAATGGTGCGTACCTCAAACAAAGCGTATGAAAAAGAGCTTTCAAATATGGCTACATTTACGCACTTCGCAAAGTGTTTAGATGGTCAGCGATAGAATCAAAGTTGGCAGCCGATACAAAAATGTTGAAATTTATTATAAAAGTCGTAGTTATAGACTGATGAACACAATGGTGCGTACCTCAAACGAAGCGTATAAAAAAGAGCTTTCATATATGGCTACATTTACGCACTTCGCAAAGTGTTTAGATGGTCAGCGAAAGAATCAAAGTTGGCAGCCGATACAAAAATGTTGAAATTTATTATAAAAGTCGTAGTTATAGACTGATGAACACAATGGTGCGTACCTCAAACGAAGCGTATAAAAAAGAGCTTTCATATATGGCTACATTTACGCACTTCACAAAGTGTTTAGATGGTCCGTAAGAGAATCAAAGTTGGCAGCCGATACAAAAAGGTTGGATTTTATTACAAAAGTCGTAGTCACAGACTGACGAACACAATAGTGCGTATCTCAAACGAAGCGTATTAAAAAGAGCTTTCAAATATGGCTACATTTACGCACTTCGCAAAGTGTTTAGATGGTCCGTAAGAGAATCAAAGTTGGCAGCCGATACAAAAATGTTGGATTTTATTACAAAAGTCGTAGTCACAGACTGACGAACACAATGGAGCGTACCTCAAACGAAGCGTATGAAAAAGAGCTTTTATATATGGCTACATTTACGCACTTCGCAAAGTGTTTAGATGGTCAGCGATAGAATCAAAGTTGGCAGCCGATACAAAAATGTTGAAATTTATTATAAAAGTCGTAGTTATAGACTGATGAACACAATGGTGCGTACCTCAAACGAAGCGTATGAAAAAGAGCTTTCATATATGGCTACATTTACGCACTTCGCAAAGTGTTTAGATGGTCAGCGATAGAATCAAAGTTGGCAGCCGATACAAAAATGTTGAAATTTATTGTGACGGATGTCACATGGTTGCGTGACATTAGTTTAATATGCATGTACGTGTCTCTCTGTTACAAGATTGATCACGTCTATCTAGATATGATAATCATCTGATTAGGTTAGCGATAAGTAGATTGTTCAAGTAGGGATATAGTTTAGTATATAAGCATGAAACTGTTACAATAAAATTAGATTTGAAATAGACTGCAAAAGTTGTTTCTGTCTCCACCACTATAATTACCAGCAACAACCCTGCTGGTAAAGTGGTGACCCCGCGAAGAACAAGTTCGTCAACGTTTTTGATTGCCGCAAGATCATGGAGATGTCACCGCCGAAGACAGCAGCCACTTCTGGGGCAAGTTCCGATGGTTTGGAGGTTGCCTCTGCGTCCGTGGTGTCCCGAATTCCGGAGTTTTGGAGGTGCAAGGGCAAGGTTGCAGACAGAATATTTGAGAAGATTAAAACGTCGGAAGTGGCAGTGGTAAGCAGTCGAATCGGAGCGGCGAGTCGGATGACGTCACAAGTAGTTTAGTTGGCGTTTCGACCCTGCTCGCGCAAATGCAACTCGACATAAACGAGTTACGTAGGCGAGTGGGTTTCCATCAACAGTAGTCAGCAGAATTGGCGGTTTGCATCAAGATCAAGGTCAAGAGAACGGGGGAATCGATTCTGCATTTTTCATTCAAGGCTTCGCGAGAATACACGAAGATGTTTGAAGCCATGTGCGTGGAGGAATTTAAACGGTGCTCAGCGTCAGGGATACTAAGATTAGCACAAGACACGATGGAACTCTGTGCTATTCATCCCTCTAACCGACTTACAATTACCGACCGACAAGGTGGTATAAGTTTTTTGGTGGACACGGGAGCAACTGTATCAGTGTTAAGCAAGCTATCTTGGGAGCAGATTTTTTGGAGTATCACAAGATTTTAGTGGAGTCGCAAGTTGACAGACAAGAGTTACAGAGCTTTCAACGCCTGCAATTATGGTCAAAGCAAGTCAGCAGACAGTGCGAACGGTTGATGGGGATTTACAACCCCGAGTCAGACACATGTTTTTATTAAGGGGGGAGCTATGTGACGGATGTCACATGGTTGCGTGACATTAGTTTAATATGCATGTACGTGTCTCTCTGTTACAAGATTGATCACGTCTATCTAGATATGATAATCATCTGATTAGGTTAGCGATAAGTAGATTGTTCAAGTAGGGATATAGTTAAGTATATAAGCATGAAACTGTTACAATAAAATTAGATTTGAAATAGACTGCAAAAGTTGTTTCTGTCTCCACCACTATAATTACCAGCAACAACCCTGCTGGTAAATTTATTATAAAAGTCGTAGTTATAGACTGATGAACACAATGGTGCGTACCTCAAACAAAGCGTATGAAAAAGAGCTTTCATATATGGCTACATTTACGCACTTCGCAAAGTGTTTAGATGGTCCGTAAGAGAATCAAAGTTGGCAGCCGATACAAAAATGTTGGATTTTATTACAAAAGTCGTAGTCACAGACTGACGAACACAATAGTGCGTATCTCAAACGAAGCGTATTAAAAAGAGCTTTCAAATATGGCTACATTTACGCACTTCGCAAAGTGTTTAGATGGTCCGTAAGAGAATCAAAGTTGGCAGCCGATACAAAAATGTTGGATTTTATTACAAAAGTCGTAGTCACAGACTGACGAACACAATGGTGCGTACCTCAAACAAAGCGTATAAAAAAGAGCTTTCAAATATGGCTACATTTACGCACTTCGCAAAGTGTTTAGATGGTCAGCGATAGAATCAAAGTTGGCAGCCGATACAAAAATGTTGAAATTTATTATAAAAGTCATAGTTATAGACTGATGAACAAAATGGTGCGTACCTAAAACAAAGCGTATGATAAGCAGCTTTCATAAAAGACTACACTTACGCACTTCGCAAAGTGTTAAGATGGTCAGCGATAGAATCAAAGTTGGCAGCCGAGACAAAAATGTTGAAATTTATTACAAAAGTCGTAGTTATAGATTGACGAACACAATGGTGCGTACCTCAAACGAAGCGTAAGAAAAAGAGCTGCCATATAAGGCTACATTTACGCACTTCGCAAAGTGTTTAGACGGTCAGCGAAAGAATCAAATTTGGCAGCCGATACAAAAATGTTGATATTTATTACAAAAGTCGTAGTTATAGACGGATGAACACAATGGTGCGTATCTAAAACAAAGCGTATGATAAGCAGCTTTCATAAAAGACTACACTTACGCACTTCGCAAAGTGTTTAGATGGTCAGCAAAAGAATCAAAGTTGGCAGCCGAGACAAAAATGTTGAAATTTATTACAAAAGTCGTAGTTATAGACTGATGAACAAAATGTTGCGTATCTAAAACAAAGCGTATGATAAGCAGCTTTCATAAAAGACTACACTTACGCACTTCGCAAATTCTTTAGATGGTCAGCAAAAGAATCAAAGTTGGCAGCCGATAAAAATGTTGGATTTTATTACAAAAGACGTAGTCATACACTGATGAACATAATGGTGCGTATCTCAAACGAAGCATATGAATAAGAGCTTCCATATAAGGCTACACTTACGCACTTCGCATAGTGTTTAGATGGTTAGCGATAGAATCAAAGTTGGCAGCCGATACAAAAATGTTGAAATTTATTACAAAAGACGTAGTCATAGACTGATGAACACAATGGTGCGTACCTCAAACGAAGCGTAAGAAAAAGAGCTGCCATATAAGGCTACATTTACGCACTTCGCAAAGTGTTTAGACGGTCAGCGAAAGAATCAAATTTGGCAGCCGATACAAAAATGTTGATATTTATTACAAAAGTCGTAGTTATCGACGGATGAACACAATGGTGCGTATCTAAAACAAAGCGTATGATAAGCAGCTTTCATAAAAGACTACACTTACGCACTTCGCAAATTGTTTAGATGGTCAGCAAAAGAATCAAAGTTGGCAGCCGATAAAAATAGGATCTGTGTGTACCTACCTCAACATTCAGTAAATAATAAACACTGTACGAATAATAAAAAAGGTTTTTTTTTTTAATTTTTAAGTAATTAAAATAATAGTTTACAGTATTTTGTTTTATTTTGTATAAATTTTGCATAGTTCGCAAGTTTTATTAAGGTTTATAATTTTTTCTGTTACTGTCACACCACGATGTACCTCTAATGGTGTGAGTATACAGGACGGATGCGAATGAATTTTCCTAAAGCACATGTGACATTTGAAATATGGACTGCCGACAACTACGTCCCGGCCACATATAATGCACATGTCAAATACAGAATCGCTTCTTTCCAGCAACATTGTTCTGAGGGTAGTCCTATAATTTCCGAAATCCACGCCAACACCTCTTAAACTTTCATTAGCAATAATACAGGAGAAAAAGTAGACAATCATTGGACCACAACTGTGGTCATCATATTGTTTACGATGCTTCATAATTTGAACTTTCTTTATGGAATAGTTTAATTTCTTTTTGTGTAATAGTTCATTAATTTTTTGAAGATAATTAGCTTTGTACCGGGTTTCATGTCCTTGAGGGTCAATTATTGTGATACTTAAATTTCTGAGTGACAATATAACCATTGTAAAATGGTTATAAATACAAATGGGAAAAACGATTTCCTTGTCTATGGGTAAAATCAAATTGTCATAGAAACATTTCTCCTTGATTTCGTTCGAAAATACTAGAGTAGATTTGTTGCAGCCCTGGATATGGTAAGTGTCATTGTTAAATATATGTAGCGCATGGTCAACTACATTGTCGTAAATATGTGCTTGATTGAGTAAGGAGTCGTATTCCCGACTCATCAGTTCTTTGTTTTCAATCCGTAAAGATGCTAGTCTTGTAATGTAATAGCCTCTACCGGTGTTAACATAATACGTGTGGTCCCTGGCTAACCCATTGGGAAATACGTCGAGACCACTATGACTGCTACAAAATGAACTAACTTTGGGGGAGGGGATCGGTGATAACACATCGATTTTAGATTTGCAGTACTCGCATATGTACTCTCCTGTAAAATCTTCTGTGTTATGGGTGTACCCTTTAGCACACGCTTGATGCACCCAATCCTCACATGTATCACACTGCACCCAGTTGGTTACTAATTCCGTGTGACTCGTACCGAATTTGCAGTATTTACAGTTGTAATATTTGTCGATTTCTATTTCCACTTTTTCCTGATTGGGTACGGTTTTTAAAAATCTGCCGTCGAAGTGACTGTAGACTGGTTTCTTCTTTCTTTGCCAGGACTCCTCCATCTGAGTGACTTTTACGGACTTAGTTAATTTTTTTTTCGGAATTTCGTTTAGTATTTCTTTAGACAAAGCCAAAGTGTCCTTCATTAATTTTCTCAACAGTTGAGTACATTTAACATTGCTTTGACCTTTTAAAACTATATGTTTGAGCTGTCCGAAGTAATTCTCTACTGGGGAGTTGCTTGTCCGCCTGTTTTTTAATAAATTACTCCACAACGGTAAATACGGTATGTATTTCGTTACATAAGTGTCAAAAAATTTAGGGTCATAAAACTTATTTGTCAAGCCTTTCTGTGTATCAATTATGATTGCAGATATATTTTTCATGCATCTAATATAAAACGGGCTGTTAGCGTAATTTGCTGTACTTTTCTGTTTTTTTTCTGTAAGAATAGATGATACAGTTTTCTCCATATTTCCTAAAATATTAGTAGTTTCTTTTCCTACTTTGTCACGACAAAGCCCAACCAAATTATTCAATGCATTTGATACATTGGGGGTGCGATATTGTGTGTTTAATAAAATATATAAATTTATTATAAAAATGTCTACAGTTTGCAAGTCAGTCATCAAAATAACCCCAACTAAAAAATCTTTCAGTACGTTTTTTTCTTTACATTCTGAATTATCCACATCCTTGCACATGGATTTGACAAGATGAGCGCAACACAAGTAAATTGGAGTAAAATGTTCGAAATTTGTCTGTTCTTCTAACCTGGCGTAGCATGTTTTTAAATAATCAGCGAGAGAGCATTTATTGAATGCTAAGCAAGCTGCGTTTATAATCGCAAAACTAAAGTCAGTTACTACACCTGAAAATGCGGGCCATACATTTTTATTCTCACAAAATCCTCTAAAATCGTTGAGAAATTTAAATATGGTATTGGTATCATGCTTTGATGAGAGCATGGCTAAAACTGGAAATATTCTTTCAGTAAAAGTTACTTGAATGACACCAGAGTACAAATAAATCCTTTTAAATTTTTTTTCCTTATTTATTGGCCTGCAAACACTTCCGGTGGCGTCTAAATGTAACAAAGGCCTGTCGTTGCGCTTTAATACGTCTATTTGCTCGCTGCTGAACAGTTTCACGCAAAATGGGAAGCATATTTCCTGAACATAATTTGGGTGAGCTCTCTGAAACAAATACAGATCAAGTACGTCATTGCTCGATCTATCATTTGAAGCAAGTGCTTCGGACCGGATTTTTCTGATGGTGGTGTCCGATTGAACGGACCTTAGATTTTTTGTAATTTGAAGCTTACGATCCGCATTATCGCATTATCGCATTATCTCTCAAACGATCCTAAAATGATTTCCTCCGATGACCAATTGAGTAATTTAGAAAGCATTATTAAATCCGACACCTGTTCAGATTATAACGGGAGTTCCGTGTCACAGTCAAATGAAATCAAAGTATCACCGGATTTGCAAAGAGTCCCAAAAGTAGTACTTAATATTTCGAGTCCCAACACTTCTGCAGCATTACTCCCAATTGGGACCAAAAATGTTGATCATTTGAGCAATACGAAGTGTTCCGTTCTAGAGGGTTCTTACAAATTAGATGAACATCTTTGGCAGTCAATGTTCAGCGGAGATAAATTGATACCGGGTGTCTACCCATACGTCCTCAGAACAACAATCGATAAATATGCGAATAACACGTGTATTGTTGTTTTTAAATATAAAAAATATTTAACTGACAGTGAGGTTTTAATCACAGCTCGGTGCAAGCATGAAAACTGTAAAAGATTTAGAATATATTTAAGTAAAAGTGTCGTCACTGTGTTCAGTACAAATATAAATTTTAGCCATAACGTCTATCTAACACAACAAGTAAGAGGCATTGAAAGGACTATATTAAAAAATAAATCCCTTACCTGCAAGCCATTGGATTTAAAAAAAGAGAGTCTCATTAAAATTAACGATCGTAAGCTTCAAATTACAAAAAATCTAAGGTCCGTTCAATCTGCTGCTGCAGATTAAGCTGCAGAAGTGTTGGGACTCGAAATATTAAGTACTACTTTTGGGACTCTTTGCAAATCCGGTGATACTTTGATTTCATTTGACTGTGACACGGAACTCCCGTTATAATCTGAACAGGTGTCGGATTTAATAATGCTTTCTAAATTACTCAATTGGTCATCGGAGGAAATCATTTTAGGATCGTTTGAGAGATAATGCGATAATGCGATAATGCGGATCGTAAGCTTCAAATTACAAAAAATCTAAGGTCCGTTCAATCGGACACCACCATCAGAAAAATCCGGTCCGAAGCACTTGCTTCAAATGATAGATCGAGCAATGACGTACTTGATCTGTATTTGTTTCAGAGAGCTCACCCAAATTATGTTCAGGAAATATGCTTCCCATTTTGCGTGAAACTGTTCAGCAGCGAGCAAATAGACGTATTAAAGCGCAACGACAGGCCTTTGTTACATTTAGACGCCACCGGAAGTGTTTGCAGGCCAATAAATAAGGAAAAAAAATTTAAAAGGATTTATTTGTACTCTGGTGTCATTCAAGTAACTTTTACTGAAAGAATATTTCCAGTTTTAGCCATGCTCTCATCAAAGCATGATACCAATACCATATTTAAATTTCTCAACGATTTTAGAGGATTTTGTGAGAATAAAAATGTATGGCCCGCATTTTCAGGTGTAGTAACTGACTTTAGTTTTGCGATTATAAACGCAGCTTGCTTAGCATTCAATAAATGCTCTCTCGCTGATTATTTAAAAACATGCTACGCCAGGTTAGAAGAACAGACAAATTTCGAACATTTTACTCCAATTTACTTGTGTTGCGCTCATCTTGTCAAATCCATGTGCAAGGATGTGGATAATTCAGAATGTAAAGAAAAAAACGTACTGAAAGATTTTTTAGTTGGGGTTATTTTGATGACTGACTTGCAAACTGTAGACATTTTTATAATAAATTTATATATTTTATTAAACACACAATATCGCACCCCCAATGTATCAAATGCATTGAATAATTTGGTTGGGCTTTGTCGTGACAAAGTAGGAAAAGAAACTACTAATATTTTAGGAAATATGGAGAAAACTGTATCATCTATTCTTACAGAAAAAAAACAGAAAAGTACAGCAAATTACGCTAACAGCCCGTTTTATATTAGATGCATGAAAAATATATCTGCAATCATAATTGATACACAGAAAGGCTTGACAAATAAGTTTTATGACCCTAAATTTTTTGACACTTATGTAACGAAATACATACCGTATTTACCGTTGTGGAGTAATTTATTAAAAAACAGGCGGACAAGCAACTCCCCAGTAGAGAATTACTTCGGACAGCTCAAACATATAGTTTTAAAAGGTCAAAGCAATGTTAAATGTACTCAACTGTTGAGAAAATTAATGAAGGACACTTTGGCTTTGTCTAAAGAAATACTAAACGAAATTCCGAAAAAAAAATTAACTAAGTCCGTAAAAGTCACTCAGATGGAGGAGTCCTGGCAAAGAAAGAAGAAACCAGTCTACAGTCACTTCGACGGCAGATTTTTAAAAACCGTACCCAATCAGGAAAAAGTGGAAATAGAAATCGACAAATATTACAACTGTAAATACTGCAAATTCGGTACGAGTCACACGGAATTAGTAACCAACTGGGTGCAGTGTGATACATGTGAGGATTGGGTGCATCAAGCGTGTGCTAAAGGGTACACCCATAACACAGAAGATTTTACAGGAGAGTACATATGCGAGTACTGCAAATCTAAAATCGATGTGTTATCACCGATCCCCTCCCCCAAAGTTAGTTCATTTTGTAGCAGTCATAGTGGTCTCGACGTATTTCCCAATGGGTTAGCCAGGGACCACACGTATTATGTTAACACCGGTAGAGGCTATTACATTACAAGACTAGCATCTTTACGGATTGAAAACAAAGAACTGATGAGTCGGGAATACGACTCCTTACTCAATCAAGCACATATTTACGACAATGTAGTTGACCATGCGCTACATATATTTAACAATGACACTTACCATATCCAGGGCTGCAACAAATCTACTCTAGTATTTTCGAACGAAATCAAGGAGAAATGTTTCTATGACAATTTGATTTTACCCATAGACAAGGAAATCGTTTTTCCCATTTGTATTTATAACCATTTTACAATGGTTATATTGTCACTCAGAAATTTAAGTATCACAATAATTGACCCTCAAGGACATGAAACCCGGTACAAAGCTAATTATCTTCAAAAAATTAATGAACTATTACACAAAAAGAAATTAAACTATTCCATAAAGAAAGTTCAAATTATGAAGCATCGTAAACAATATGATGACCACAGTTGTGGTCCAATGATTGTCTACTTTTTCTCCTGTATTATTGCTAATGAAAGTTTAAGAGGTGTTGGCGTGGATTTCGGAAATTATAGGACTACCCTCAGAACAATGTTGCTGGAAAGAAGCGATTCTGTATTTGACATGTGCATTATATGTGGCCGGGACGTAGTTGTCGGCAGTCCATATTTCAAATGTCACATGTGCTTTAGGAAAATTCATTCGCATCCGTCCTGTATACTCACACCATTAGAGGTACATCGTGGTGTGACAGTAACAGAAAAAATTATAAACCTTAATAAAACTTGCGAACTATGCAAAATTTATACAAAATAAAACAAAATACTGTAAACTATTATTTTAATTACTTAAAAATTAAAAAAAAAAACCTTTTTTATTAATCGTACAGTGTTTATTATTTACTGAATGTTGAGGTAGGTACACACAGATCCTATTTTTATCGGCTGCCAACTTTGATTCTTTTGCTGACCATCTAAACAATTTGCGAAGTGCGTAAGTGTAGTCTTTTATGAAAGCTGCTTATCATACGCTTTGTTTTAGATACGCACCATTGTGTTCATCCGTCGATAACTACGACTTTTGTAATAAATATCAACATTTTTGTATCGGCTGCCAAATTTGATTCTTTCGCTGACCGTCTAAACACTTTGCGAAGTGCGTAAATGTAGCCTTATATGGCAGCTCTTTTTCTTACGCTTCGTTTGAGGTACGCACCATTGTGTTCATCAGTCTATGACTACGTCTTTTGTAATAAATTTCAACATTTTTGTATCGGCTGCCAACTTTGATTCTATCGCTAACCATCTAAACACTATGCGAAGTGCGTAAGTGTAGCCTTATATGGAAGCTCTTATTCATATGCTTCGTTTGAGATACGCACCATTATGTTCATCAGTGTATGACTACGTCTTTTGTAATTTTTTTTTTTTTTTTTTTTATTTATTGAAATGGGAAACAAACAGCATCAAATTACACTTATAGTTAAATGAATGTAGTAAATACATAAGCCAAAACAGTTTCCACTTATAACTTATACAACTATTTGCTCGAAAAGTAACACATGCCAAATAAATTTTAAATTTTAACTTTAAATTAGAATATTAAAAAAAAAGAAAACAAAATACAATTTAGGAAAATAAAAAGACAATAATATTGGAACAGTACCTATCGGATTACAAGCACCTGAGCTCAACCAAAAACAACCACAGAGACATCGGTTTTCTAATCCAACATAACTCTCCTGATTGCAGAAGCAAATTTACGATGTTCGAGTTGAAACAAATCAATATTGGAATATTTTTCATTATAAATTTTGCACGCTCTTGCCAAACATTTGTTACCTACATATTTAGTGCGACTGAAAGGCACTAAGAATAGACGAGTGGACCGAGTTCGAAAACTCGGGCATCTAAATGAAACTTTGCTCAGAAGATCTTGAGAGTCAATTAAATTATTTAGTAATTTATACAAAAACGCGATATCTTTTTTCTCCCTTCGCAGTTCAAGAGACTCGACATTTTTGAACTCGAAGTCCTTAAATTTGTACTTCATTCTTTTAATAAATTTATTTTGTATTCGTTCTATTGAATCGATATGCACTGAAAAGTGTGGACTCCAAACCGTAGATGCATATTCTAAATGCGATCTTACAAAGGCATTATATAAAAGCATTAAAGTACTAGGGTCTTTAAAATCCTTACTCTGGCGAAATATGAAACCGAGCATTTTGTATGCTTTAGATGTAATTTTTGCAACATGAGACGTCAGCTGAACCTCGCTATCAATAAATATGCCTAAATCTTTAACCTCATTAACCCTTTTAAGTATTTGGTTCCCAATCGAATAACTAAATTGTATAGGATATTTTTTGCGAGTGAAAGTTATTACAGAACACTTCGCAACATTCAAGTGTAGTTTATTCTTTACACAATAATCACTGAGTCTATCTAGATCGCTCTGCAAATTTACACAGTCGTCTTCGGATCTTACCATTGTAAAAACTTTTGTATCATCGGCATACAACAACATCTTGGAGTGCAAAAAACAGTTTATAACATCATTAATATATACATTAAATAGTAGTGGGCCCAAATGTGACCCTTGTGGGACGCCAGAGGTTATTGGAACAAAACTAGAGGTATAACCTTTAACAGTTACAGCTTGTGTCCTATCCCTTAAGTAAGATGTGAGCCATCGCAGTAAATCTCCATGAATACCCAAATATTCCATTTTCTTTAATAATATCGAATGAGAAATCTTATCAAAGGCCTTAGAATAATCCGTGTAAACAGCATCAACCTGACAGTTCTGTCCCATTGCACTTAAAACATAATCCAATAATTCACACAAGTTTGACTCCGAAGAGCGGTTATTGATGAAACCATGTTGTTGAGTTATAAGCATGGGCCTCATGGTTGGGTATAATGTATCATACACCATTTTTTCCAATAATTTAGGCAAAACAGATAATTTAGATATACCACGGTAGTTTTCAACATCATGTCTATCTCCGCATTTATAAATAGGTACAACTATGGACCTTTTCCAAATTTTGGGTAATATTCCGGACGATATTGAGCAGTTAAACAATAAACACACGGGTAACGCAAGGCTTCCACTACATCGCTTTAAAAAAACAGGATGGATACCGTCCGGACCACTCCCCTTAGATTCGTCCAACGTTCTAAGATATTTTTCCACCTCTGGTAAAGTAACTTGGATATTGTTGATGGCACAGCTTACCGAACTATTACCAGGCTCAAATGCATCGGCAGTATTATCAATGGGTTCAAAAACCGACCGAAAGAAGGTATTAAACAAGTCAGCCATATGTTGGCCCTTAGTGGCCGTGACATCACCAAAATACAAGGTATCAGGAATACTATTATTGTTAGTTTTCGATTTAATATATGACCAAAAACTTTTTGAGTTAAATTTAATGTTGCTTTCAGTCCTGGAAATGAATAAATTATAACATGAGGTTGACATGACTTTAATTTTAGATCGAAAATAAGAGAACGCGTCATAGTCGGATGGCCTTGCATATATTTTCCATCTTTTATGCATTTTATTTTTTTTCTTTATTAAGGCAATAAGAGCATGGGAGTACCAAATGGGAAACCTGCTACTACTCGTTTTCATAATTTTAGTAGGAACAGAACTATCAACTATTTCATTAACAATAGTATAAAAATTATCGACAGCCGTCTCAACGTCCTTAGAAGCTAACTGTGACTCCCAATCAATTTTAGCTAACTTTGAATTAATTAAGTCGTAATCGGCCACAAAAAAGCGTCTAACTACACGGGACGCTGGTAATAAGTGACGTTCCGCGGAGACAGAATCAAAAGTCACTGTAAACACGGGGTGATGCGCATCAATTGGCACCAATGGGTCCGCAATATCCACCTTACATATAAAATTAGCCAAAACCAAGTCTAATTGTCTACCATTTTTGTTAGAAATATGATTGAATTGATGCCAACAGGTAAAATGCATGAATGCCGATAATTGCAAAGTGAGGTGGTTAAAATTTGAATTTTAAGACTCTGAGATCCACAGTCCACCGGGGTCCAAATGGCTAATGGTAATAAAATCCAACATTTTTATCGGCTGCCAACTTTGATTCTTTTGCTGACCATCTAAAGAATTTGCGAAGTGCGTAAGTGTAGTCTTTTATGAAAGCTGCTTATCATACGCTTTGTTTTAGATACGCAACATTTTGTTCATCAGTCTATAACTACGACTTTTGTAATAAATTTCAACATTTTTGTCTCGGCTGCCAACTTTGATTCTTTTGCTGACCATCTAAACACTTTGCGAAGTGCGTAAGTGTAGTCTTTTATGAAAGCTGCTTATCATACGCTTTGTTTTAGATACGCACCATTGTGTTCATCCGTCTATAACTACGACTTTTGTAATAAATATCAACATTTTTGTATCGGCTGCCAAATTTGATTCTTTCGCTGACCGTCTAAACACTTTGCGAAGTGCGTAAATGTAGCCTTATATGGCAGCTCTTTTTCTTACGCTTCGTTTGAGGTACGCACCATTGTGTTCGTCAATCTATAACTACGACTTTTGTAATAAATTTCAACATTTTTGTCTCGGCTGCCAACTTTGATTCTATCGCTGACCATCTTAACACTTTGCGAAGTGCGTAAGTGTAGTCTTTTATGAAAGCTGCTTATCATACGCTTTGTTTTAGGTACGCACCATTTTGTTCATCAGTCTATAACTACGACTTTTGTAATAAATTTCAACATTTTTGTCTCGGCTGCCAACTTTGATTCTATCGCTAACCATCTAAACACTATGCGAAGTGCGTAAGTGTAGCCTTATATGGAAGCTCTTATTCATATGCTTCGTTTGAGATACGCACCATTATGTTCATCAGTCTATGACTACGTCTTTTGTAATAAAATCCAACATTTTTGTTTTGGCTGCCAACTTTGATTCTATCGCTGACCATCTAAACACTTTGCGAAGTGCGTAAATGTAGCTTTATATGAAAGCTCTTTCTCATACGCTTCGTTTGAGGTACCCACCATTGTGTTCATCAGTCTATAACTACGACTTTTATAATAAATTTCAATATTTTTGTATCGGCTGCCAACTTTGATTCTATCGCTGACCATCTAAACACTTTGCGAAGTGCGTAAATGTAGCCATATATGGAAGCTCTTTTTCATACGCTTCGTTTGAGGTACGCACCATTGTGTTCATCAGTCTATAACTACGACTTTTATAATAAATTTCAACATTTTTGTATCGGCTGCCAACTTTGATTCTATCGCTGACCATCTAAACACTTTGCGAAGTGCGTAAATGTAGCCATATTTGAAAGCTCTTTTTCATACGCTTTGTTTGAGGTACGCACCATTGTGTTCGTCAGTCTGTGACTACGACTTTTGTAATAAAATCCAACATTTTTGTATCGGCTGCCAACTTTGATTCTCTTACGGACCATCTAAACACTTTGCGAAGTGCGTAAATGTAGCCATATATGAAAGCTCTTTTTCATACGCTTCGTTTGAGGTACGCACCATTGTGTTCGTCAGTCTATAACTACGACTTTTGTATTAAATTTCAACATTTTTGTATCGGCTGCCAACTTTGATTCTATCGCTGACCATCTAAACACTTTGCGAAGTGCGTAAATAAAGCCATATATGAAAGCTCTTTTTCATACGCTTCGTTTGAGATACGCACTATTGTGTTCGTCAGTCTGTGACTACGTCTTTTGTAATAAAATCCAACATTTTTATCGGCTGCCAACTTTGATTCTTTTGCTGACCATCTAAACACTATGCGAAGTGCGTAAATGTAGCCATATATGAAAGCTCTTTTTCATACGCTTTGTTTGAGGTACGCAACGCACCATTGTGTTCATCAGTCTATAACTACGACTTTTATAATAAATTTCAACATTTTTGTATCGGCTGCCAACTTTGATTCTATCGCTGACCATCTAAACACTTTGCGAAGTGCGTAAATGTAGCCATATATGAAAGCTCTTTTTCATACGCTTCGTTTGAGGTACGCACCATTGTGTTCGTCAGTCTGTGACTACGACTTTTGTAATAAAATCCAACATTTTTGTATCGGCTGCCAACTTTGATTCTCTTACGGACCATCTAAACACTTTGCGAAGTGCGTAAATGTAGCCATATACGAAAGCTCTTTTTCATACGCTTCGTTTGAGGTACGCTCCATTGTGTTCGTCAGTCTGTGACTACGACTTTTGTAATAAAATCCAACATTTTTGTATCGGCTGCCAACTTTGATTCTCTTACGGACCATCTAAACACTTTGCGAAGTGCGTAAATGTAGCCATATTTGAAAGCTCTTTTTAATACGCTTCGTTTGAGATACGCACTATTGTGTTCGTCAGTCTGTGACTACGACTTTTATAATAAATTTCAACATTTTTGTATCGGCTGCCAACTTTGATTCTTTCGCTGACCATCTAAACACTTTGCGAAGTGCGTAAATGTAGCCATATATGAAAGCTCTTTTTCATACGCTTCGTTTGAGGTACGCACCATTGTGTTCATCAGTCTATAACTACGACTTTTATAATAAATTTCAACATTTTTGTATCGGCTGCCAACTTTGATTCTATCGCTGACCATCTAAACACTTTGCGAAGTGCGTAAATGTAGCCATATTTGAAAGCTCTTTTTCATACGCTTTGTTTGAGGTACGCACCATTGTGTTCGTCAGTCTATAACTACGACTTTTATAATAAATTTCAACATTTTTGTATCGGCTGCCAACTTTGATTCTATCGCTGACCATCTAAACACTTTGCGAAGTGCGTAAATGTAGCCATATATGAAAGCTCTTTTTCATACGCTTCGTTTGAGGTACGCACCATTGTGTTCGTCAGTCTGTGACTACGACTTTTGTAATAAAATCCAACATTTTTGTATCGGCTGCCAACTTTGATTCTATCGCTGACCATCTAAACACTTTGCGAAGTGCGTAAATGTAGCCATATTTGAAAGCTCTTTTTAATACGCTTCGTTTGAGATACGCACTATTGTGTTCGTCAGTCTGTGACTACGACTTTTGTAATAAAATCCAACCTTTTTGTATCGGCTGCCAACTTTGATTCTCTTACGGACCATCTAAACACTTTGCGAAGTGCGTAAATGTAGCCATATATGAAAGCTCTTTTTTATACGCTTCGTTTGAGGTACGCACCATTGTGTTCATCAGTCTATAACTACGACTTTTATAATAAATTTCAACATTTTTGTATCGGCTGCCAACTTTGATTCTATCGCTGACCATCTAAACACTTTGCGAAGTGCGTAAATGTAGCCATATATGAAAGCTCTTTTTCATACGCTTCGTTTGAGGTACGCACCATTGTGTTCATCAGTCTATAACTACGACTTTTATAATAAATTTCAACATTTTTGTATCGGCTGCCAACTTTGATTCTATCGCTGACCATCTAAACACTTTGCGAAGTGCGTAAATGTAGCCATATATGAAAGCTCTTTTTCATACGCTTCGTTTGAGATACGCACTATTGTGTTCGTCAGTCTGTGACTACGACTTTTGTAATAAAATCCAACATTTTTGTATCGGCTGCCAACTTTGATTCTCTTACGGACCATCTAAACACTTTGCGAAGTGCGTAAATGTAGCCATATATGAAAGCTCTTTTTCATACGCTTCGTTTGAGGTACGCACCATTGTGTTCATCAGTCTATAACTACGACTTTTATAATAAATTTACCAGCAGGGTTGTTGCTGGTAATTATAGTGGTGGAGACAGAAACAACTTTTGCAGTCTATTTCAAATCTAATTTTATTGTAACAGTTTCATGCTTATATACTAAACTATATCCCTACTTGAACAATCTACTTATCGCTAACCTAATCAGATGATTATCATATCTAGATAGACGTGATCAATCTTGTAACAGAGAGACACGTACATGCATATTAAACTAATGTCACGCAACCATGTGACATCCGTCACATAGCTCCCCCCTTAATAAAAACATGTGTCTGACTCGGGGTTGTAAATCCCCATCAACCGTTCGCACTGTCTGCTGACTTGCTTTGACCATAATTGCAGGCGTTGAAAGCTCTGTAACTCTTGTCTGTCAACTTGCGACTCCACTAAAATCTTGTGATACTCCAAAAAATCTGCTCCCAAGATAGCTTGCTTAACACTGATACAGTTGCTCCCGTGTCCACCAAAAAACTTATACCACCTTGTCGGTCGGTAATTGTAAGTCGGTTAGAGGGATGAATAGCACAGAGTTCCATCGTGTCTTGTGCTAATCTTAGTATCCCTGACGCTGAGCACCGTTTAAATTCCTCCACGCACATGGCTTCAAACATCTTCGTGTATTCTCGCGAAGCCTTGAATGAAAAATGCAGAATCGATTCCCCCGTTCTCTTGACCTTGATCTTGATGCAAACCGCCAATTCTGCTGACTACTGTTGATGGAAACCCACTCGCCTACGTAACTCGTTTATGTCGAGTTGCATTTGCGCGAGCAGGGTCGAAACGCCAACTAAACTACTTGTGACGTCATCCGACTCGCCGCTCCGATTCGACTGCTTACCACTGCCACTTCCGACGTTTTAATCTTCTCAAATATTCTGTCTGCAACCTTGCCCTTGCACCTCCAAAACTCCGGAATTCGGGACACCACGGACGCAGAGGCAACCTCCAAACCATCGGAACTTGCCCCAGAAGTGGCTGCTGTCTTCGGCGGTGACATCTCCATGATCTTGCGGCAATCAAAAACGTTGACGAACTTGTTCTTCGCGGGGTCACCACTTTACCAGCAGGGTTGTTGCTGGTAATTATAGTGGTGGAGACAGAAACAACTTTTGCAGTCTATTTCAAATCTAATTTTATTGTAACAGTTTCATGCTTATATACTAAACTATATCCCTACTTGAACAATCTACTTATCGCTAACCTAATCAGATGATTATCATATCTAGATAGACGTGATCAATCTTGTAACAGAGAGACACGTACATGCATATTAAACTAATGTCACGCAACCATGTGACATCCGTCACAATAAATTTCAACATTTTTGTATCGGCTGCCAACTTTGATTCTATCGCTGACCATCTAAACACTTTGCGAAGTGCGTAAATGTAGCCATATATGAAAGCTCTTTTTCATACGCTTCGTTTGAGGTACGCACCATTGTGTTCATCAGTCTATAACTACGACTTTTATAATAAATTTCAACATTTTTGTATCGGCTGCCAACTTTGATTCTCTTACGGACCATCTAAACACTTTGCGAAGTGCGTAAATGTAGCCATATTTGAAAGCTCTTTTTAATACGCTTCGTTTGAGATACGCACTATTGTGTTCGTCAGTCTGTGACTACGACTTTTGTAATAAAATCCAACATTTTTGTATAGGCTGCCAACTTTGATTCTCTTACGGACCATCTAAACACTTTGCGAAGTGCGTAAATGTAGCCATATTTGAAAGCTCTTTTTAATACGCTTCGTTTGAGATACGCACTATTGTGTTCGTCAGTCTGTGACTACGACTTTTGTAATAAAATCCAACATTTTTGTATCGGCTGCCAACTTTGATTCTCTTACGGACCATCTAAACACTTTGCGAAGTGCGTAAATGTAGCCATATATGAAAGCTCTTTTTCATACGCTTCGTTTGAGGTACGCACCATTGTGTTCATCAGTCTATAACTACGACTTTTAAAATAAATTTCAACATTTTTGTATCGGCTGCCAACTTTGATTCTATCGCTGACCATCTAAACACTTTGCGAAGTGCGTAAATGTAGCCATATATGAAAGCTCTTTTTCATACGCTTCGTTTGAGGTACGCACCATTGTGTTCGTCAGTCTGTGACTACGACTTTTGTAATAAAATCCAACATTTTTGTGTCGGCTGCCAACTTTGATTCTCTTACGGACCATCTAAACACTTTGCGAAGTGCGTAAATGTAGCCATATTTGAAAGCTCTTTTTAATACGCTTCGTTTGAGATACGCACTATTGTGTTCGTCAGTCTGTGACTACGACTTTTGTAATAAAATCCAACATTTTTGTATCGGCTGCCAACTTTGATTCTCTTACGGACCATCTAAACACTTTGCGAAGTGCGTAAATGTAGCCATCCATATATGAAAGCTCTTTTTAATACGCTTCGTTTGAGGTACGCACCATTGTGTTCGTCAGTCTGTGACTACGACTTTTGTAATAAAATCCAACATTTTTGTATCGGCTGCCAACTTTGATTCTCTTACGGACCATCTAAACACTTTGCGAAGTGCGTAAATGTAGCCATATTTGAAAGCTCTTTTTAATACGCTTCGTTTGAGATACGCACTATTGTGTTCGTCAGTCTGTGACTACGACTTTTGTAATAAAATCCAACATTTTTGTATCGGCTGCCAACTTTGATTCTCTTACGGACCATCTAAACACTTTGCGAAGTGCGTAAATGTAGCCATATATGAAAGCTCTTTTTCATACGCTTCGTTTGAGGTACGCACCATTGTGTTCATCAGTCTATAACTACGACTTTTAAAATAAATTTCAACATTTTTGTATCGGCTGCCAACTTTGATTCTATCGCTGACCATCTAAACACTTTGCGAAGTGCGTAAATGTAGCCATATATGAAAGCTCTTTTTCATACGCTTCGTTTGAGGTACGCACCATTGTGTTCGTCAGTCTGTGACTACGACTTTTGTAATAAAATCCAACATTTTTGTGTCGGCTGCCAACTTTGATTCTCTTACGGACCATCTAAACACTTTGCGAAGTGCGTAAATGTAGCCATATTTGAAAGCTCTTTTTAATACGCTTCGTTTGAGATACGCACTATTGTGTTCGTCAGTCTGTGACTACGACTTTTGTAATAAAATCCAACATTTTTGTATCGGCTGCCAACTTTGATTCTCTTACGGACCATCTAAACACTTTGCGAAGTGCGTAAATGTAGCCATATATGAAAGCTCTTTTTCATACGCTTCGTTTGAGGTACGCACCATTGTGTTCATCAGTCTATAACTACGACTTTTATAATAAATTTCAACATTTTTGTATCGGCTGCCAACTTTGATTCTATCGCTGACCATCTAAACACTTTGCGAAGTGCGTAAATGTAGCCATATATGAAAGCTCTTTTTCATACGCTTCGTTTGAGGTACGCACCATTGTGTTCATCAGTCTATAACTACGACTTTTATAATAAATTTCAACATTTTTGTATCGGCTGCCAACTTTGATTCTCTTACGGACCATCTAAACACTTTGCGAAGTGCGTAAATGTAGCCATCCATATATGAAAGCTCTTTTTAATACGCTTCGTTTGAGGTACGCACCATTGTGTTCGTCAGTCTGTGACTACGACTTTTGTAATAAAATCCAACATTTTTGTATCGGCTGCCAACTTTGATTCTCTTACGGACCATCTAAACACTTTGCGAAGTGCGTAAATGTAGCCATATTTGAAAGCTCTTTTTAATACGCTTCGTTTGAGATACGCACTATTGTGTTCATCAGTCTATAACTACGACTTTTATAATAAATTTCAACATTTTTGTATCGGCTGCCAACTTTGATTCTATCGCTGACCATCTAAACACTTTGCGAAGTGCGTAAATGTAGCCATATATGAAAGCTCTTTTTCATACGCTTCGTTTGAGGTACGCACCATTGTGTTCATCAGTCTATAACTACGACTTTTATAATAAATTTCAACATTTTTGTATCGGCTGCCAACTTTGATTCTCTTACGGACCATCTAAACACTTTGCGAAGTGCGTAAATGTAGCCATATTTGAAAGCTCTTTTTAATACGCTTCGTTTGAGATACGCACTATTGTGTTCGTCAGTCTGTGACTACGACTTTTGTAATAAAATCCAACATTTTTGTATCGGCTGCCAACTTTGATTCTCTTACGGACCATCTAAACACTTTGCGAAGTGCGTAAATGTAGCCATATTTGAAAGCTCTTTTTAATACGCTTCGTTTGAGATACGCACTATTGTGTTCGTCAGTCTGTGACTACGACTTTTGTAATAAAATCCAACATTTTTGTATCGGCTGCCAACTTTGATTCTCTTACGGACCATCTAAACACTTTGCGAAGTGCGTAAATGTAGCCATATTTGAAAGCTCTTTTTAATACGCTTCGTTTGAGATACGCACTATTGTGTTCGTCAGTCTGTGACTACGACTTTTGTAATAAAATCCAACATTTTTGTATCGGCTGCCAACTTTGATTCTCTTACGGACCATCTAAACACTTTGCGAAGTGCGTAAATGTAGCCATATATGAAAGCTCTTTTTCATACGCTTCGTTTGAGGTACGCACCATTGTGTTCATCAGTCTATAACTACGACTTTTATAATAAATTTCAACATTTTTGTATCGGCTGCCAACTTTGATTCTATCGCTGACCATCTAAACACTTTGCGAAGTGCGTAAATGTAGCCATATATGAAAGCTCTTTTTCATACGCTTCGTTTGAGGTACGCACCATTGTGTTCGTCAGTCTGTGACTACGACTTTTGTAATAAAATCCAACATTTTTGTATCGGCTGCCAACTTTGATTCTCTTACGGACCATCTAAACACTTTGCGAAGTGCGTAAATGTAGCCATATATGAAAGCTCTTTTTCATACGCTTCGTTTGAGGTACGCACCATTGTGTTCATCAGTCTATAACTACGACTTTTATAATAAATTTCAACATTTTTGTATCGGCTGCCAACTTTGATTCTATCGCTGACCATCTAAACAGTTTGCGAAGTGCGTAAATGTAGCCATATATGAAAGCTCTTTTTCATACGCTTCGTTTGAGGTACGCACCATTGTGTTCATCAGTCTATAACTACGACTTTTATAATAAATTTCAACATTTTTGTATCGGCTGCCAACTTTGATTCTCTTACGGACCATCTAAACACTTTGCGAAGTGCGTAAATGTAGCCATCCATATATGAAAGCTCTTTTTAATACGCTTCGTTTGAGGTACGCACCATTGTGTTCGTCAGTCTGTGACTACGACTTTTGTAATAAAATCCAACATTTTTGTATCGGCTGCCAACTTTGATTCTCTTACGGACCATCTAAACACTTTGCGAAGTGCGTAAATGTAGCCATATATGAAAGATCTTTTTAATACGCTTCGTTTGAGGTACGCACCATTGTGTTCGTCAATCTATAACTACGACTTTTGTAATAAAATCCAACATTTTTGTATCGGCTGCCAACTTTGATTCTCTTACGGACCATCTAAACACTTTGCGAAGTGCGTAAATGTAGCCATATTTGAAAGCTCTTTTTAATACGCTTCGTTTGAGATACGCCTTATTGTGTTCGTCAGTCTGTGACTACGACTTTTGTAATAAAATCCAACATTTTTGTATCGGCTGCCAACTTTGATTCTCTTACGGACCATCTAAACACTTTGCGAAGTGCGTAAATGTAGCCATATATGAAAGCTCTTTTTCATACGCTTCGTTTGAGGTACGCACCATTGTGTTCATCAGTCTATAACTACGACTTTTATAATAAATTTCAACATTTTTGTATCGGCTGCCAACTTTGATTCTATCGCTGACCATCTAAACACTTTGCGAAGTGCGTAAATGTAGCCATATATGAAAGCTCTTTTTCATACGCTTTGTTTGAGGTACGCACCATTGTGTTCGTCAGTCTGTGACTACGACTTTTGTAATAAAATCCAACATTTTTGTATCGGCTGCCAACTTTGATTCTATCGCTGACCATCTAAACACTTTGCGAAGTGCGTAAATGTAGCCATATATGAAAGCTCTTTTTCATACGCTTCGTTTGAGATACGCACTATTGTGTTCGTCAGTCTGTGACTACGACTTTTGTAATAAAATCCAACATTTTTGTATCGGCTGCCAACTTTGATTCTCTTACGGACCATCTAAACACTTTGCGAAGTGCGTAAATGTAGCCATATATGAAAGCTCTTTTTAATACGCTTCGTTTGAGATACGCACTATTGTGTTCGTCAGTCTGTGACTACGACTTTTGTAATAAAATCCAACATTTTTGTATCGGCTGCCAACTTTGATTCTCTTACGGACCATCTAAACACTTTGCGAAGTGCGTAAATGTAGCCATATATGAAAGCTCTTTTTCATACGCTTCGTTTGAGGTACGCACCATTGTGTTCATCAGTCTATAACTACGACTTTTATAATAAATTTCAACATTTTTGTATCGGCTGCCAACTTTGATTCTATCGCTGCCCATCTAAACACTTTGCGATGTGCGTAAGTGTAGCCTTATATGGAAGCTCTTTTTCATACGCTTCATTTGAGATACGCACGATTGTGTTCATCAGTCTATGACTACGTCTTTTGTAATAAATTCCAACGTTTTTGCATCGGCCGCTTACTTCACACTTTGGTTTTGCTTGCAACTGACATCTTAATTTTGTCGGGTTAGCATCGGCCGCTAACTTTTGGCCGCTAACTTCACACCGGTCAAAAATGGCACCTTTCATTATGGCCTAGATGTCTGTTTTTGTGGTTGGAAGATTTCAGGACAGAATAATGTTCAATACGCTATTTGACATGACATTTGACAAGGGAATTTTTGAACCCATTTGAGTATTTTGGGTTCCTGAATATAGCGCTCAGAGTTACTTTATGATATAGTAACAGCCTTCTAAGCTTCAATCACGCAGGTTCATTTCACATGTTTTTTTTCCATGGGCTTGTAGTTATTCTATTCTCTTTATTTTCTTAACTCTATCCTTAGTATCCACTGTTCCTACATACGCTGTGCCACTGACACGAAACTTTTTGTCGTCCGTGCAAAACAACTCTTGGTAAACTGACGAATATTTGTCACCAGCGACGAGCGCGAGTGGCCATCTCACTTTGTCACTGTGTCTTTTATTAACCAGTTGAGTACGAAAGGGACAAAAGAAACAGAAACGAAAAGGTGGATTAGTTGAACGTTATGATGCCACATTATAAGGGAAATGAGGCGAAGGATTTAAACAAATGTATGTATGTATACTTTTTATTGCACATAAAAATTTTAAAAATACAGAAATACAGAGAAAATAGTACAAAGGCGAACTTATCCCTAAGAAGGGATCTCTTCCAGCTAACCTGATACAGAAAGGAAAAGTTACAACAAAAAGGCAAGCAGTCATTATTATGCGCAAATAAAGTAGTATTAATACTTAATAAATTAACAACCAATGTGATTGGTTCCTACCGGTTGTGTCTCTGTATGTAATTAAAAACATTATTTTAGATAATAATTGTTTTGGGATCGGTGAAAGCCTTCCATAAAACGAATCCTTTGCACTTTCGCTAAAACCTTCCACTGTCAGCTACTACTCCAATATAGACAACGATTACCAATGAAATATCAAATACATGTCAATTACGATACGTCTACAATATTCCCAATAAACTTTTTGCCTGTACACAATATACGAGCATTGCTGCAGCATGACAAATGACTATCGAGCCTTGGGGCACATCTGGGTTACTAACTGACCAGCATAACTTCGACCATTGAACGTACCCACAGATGTACGTTTTAGGGCTCAACGTTAAATGAACGTTGTCTTACAAATTTAATAACAACAACCAAGCCTGTTTGAGTGATATGCAGTGAAGCGTTTTTAATTTTCTAGTCAAATTCGCTAGATTCTGTGGAATAAATTGGAAAATAATTTCACAAAAGGACATTATAATTTAAATAAAGTACACACATAAGGCTCTACAATCATGCTAAACGTGACCTTTAGGTTTGGTTACCTCAGGCTCTGTCTACCCCGTAAGGGATAAACGTGATTTGTGTATGTGTGTATACACACACACACACACACACAAATCACGTCTTCATCCCTTACGGGGTAGACAGCCTGAGGTAACCAAACCTAAAGGCCACGTTTAGCATGATTGTAGGCGTATAGGTTTAAAGGAATCAAAATAGTGATGGGTGCTAGCCGCATCGCCTATAACATGATTCCTATGAATTTCGCCCATTCCCTCGATGGGCTTTTACCATCTGTGCGGGACGAGAAGCAACTGGTACCTTCTATGTCTTTTCTTTGCTCCCAGACCGGCATGGAATATATAATAAAGTATTGGCAATAAAGGCACTTACAATACAATACAATACAATGACTCTTTATTGAACACCATGTTGTACAATAGAGATAATAGATAATCAATAGAATAGAGAATCAGAGCCAATAGAGATCTCGATAACATTAAATTTAATGAAGTCGGTTAAAAATTTAATACCTCCTACGCACTCTTAGGGTGCGTAAGAGGTTGAAAAGTGATGGAATTTTATGCCAAAAATGTCTGATGTCATTTTGGAAAAGAGCTGCGATACTCTTCAAACTGCTTGAACGATTTTTATCAAACATGGCGAAAAACTACCGCAAGGAAACTGGCTTTCCAATGAAAAAAACCACATCGAAATCGATCCAGATTGAAAGCTACTATGCCAGAGACAGACACACACACAGACATCGACGTCAAACTAATAATACCCCTCTTTTTTTTCGAAAATTATTAGGTGAGAAATAAGCGGCCTTATCGCTTCAGAGCATTCTCTACCCTGACAAGAGCAGAATGAAGAAAAAAAATAGATGAACTATTTATCAAACCTAAATGCGTACTGTTAAACCTTTCCAAAGGTTTAATGAAACAATAATGCACTTTGGTAACTTTTACACGTTTATTGACCCATAGTTGGGCATAGCGACCGCTTACAATGAGTACCGTCTTAAGAATAGTCGTCAAATGAATCTACCGCCGTATTTATGACAACAAGAACAAAGGAGCTAGTACCACAGTAATCAAATTAAAACTAACAACTATTAACGTATCATAAACACTAACTAAATCAGTTAAATCAGAAAAGAATAATAATGTTTTAATCAAATTATAAATATTAGGTCATTGCTTAATCAATTGCTAGTTTAAGTATATGTTTTTAAGTTAGTCCGGAAGTAGTATAGGCAGGCTTGTTGGTGGCGCCAGCCGGAAGCGTTAACACTCGGCCATCCTGCAACGGTCGCGTCCCGCGGCCAGCAGCCTCCCTCGCGTCTCTCCCAACCGGATTCTGGAAAGTGAAAAGATACAGAGCAGTAAAATTTTTTTTTTTTTTTTTGCGATTCAGTATGAGTATGGTGTAGAACTGTGTTTGATGATATTTCATGTTCACACAGTTACTCTTGGGTTCACATAGCAAGTTTAAAATCGTAAGTGGATATTATTAGCACACATGTCACACAGCATACTGATGATATTTCATGATATTTAATGTTCACACAGTCAAGCTTAGGTTCACATAGTTTAAGATCGTAAGTAGATATTATTAGCACACAGGTCACACAGCATAATGTTCACACAGTTGTACTAGAGAGTTGAAATTACATAATGTACGTTGTTAGAGATGTTTTTGGCACACAGGATATGTTCACACAGCTACTTAATATGTGCTGGAAGTTCACACAGCTGGCTATTTCTGCTACTTGAAATAGTATACAGTGAAACCTTATTTTACTGCCTTATTGCCCTTATGCGGTAAGTATCACACAGTCACACAGCTTTATTTTTGATTTCGTGAAATGGTTATGGTTATCGTTATATCACACAGCCATGGTATTTATTATTTAATATGCTACTTGTAGAAAAAAAGTTTGTTGATTAGATTAATCAAACAATGTTTGTTCCGTACCGGAACACTATTTTTCTTTTTTTTTTATGTAATATTTTTATTTGTAAGTTTAAATAATGAGACAACAACACAAGTTGGAAGATCGTTCTTTTTTTGTATGTATGGTATCCCTAAGGTCTTCTAGCGATTTTCTGCTTCATGTTCGGAAGCCGCCATTCCTTTGGTGATGGCAACACCAGCGCGCCTACAGCGCCCTCCGGCGGATATATGGAGCGAGTTAACTTTTTCGATTGAGAGTCGTTGGCTGCAAGCGTGGCAAGCATCTACGTTATTAATTTACTCCTGTGTCGTGTGTGTGTTGTGAGGACTCTTTCCCCTTGGAAGATACGTTTACCAGTGCCCTAGGAACCCTGTGTGCGCTATATTCCGCCCGACGACAGCCCCTGGACTCATTGCTAAGCCCTTGGAACCCGAGGCGGTGGATGGACAGTAGCGGTAAGTCGTTTGGAGCCATAGGAATATCGTACATATATATTTTTTGGTCCTTCGAACCGGATTGTACCTTCCAAGTTGTGTTGTCTTGTCTCGTCACATTAAAGTTACATACTGTTACAATAATATGGCAATGCAAATGTTTAGGTTGTATTGTGGCTAGAAAGGAGGATTTAGTTTGTTGTGTCAAAGTAGGCAGCGCTATGTTTTGAAGCTTCCGGTTCCGGGTTTTGTTAATCGGTAGCAGATGTTTTTTACAGTCACTGTCATGTATACCTAAAATGTCTATACGTTGTGAAGCTAATATATTTCTACATTCTTCAAAGTACAGTCTTCTTATTTAATATAACCACAGGTTATGGGCCCAGAGACGCCAGCCTGTTAATTAAAGAATAGAATGTAGGGCGCAGAAAACATCGTATTGAATATCGGCGAAAAGTGAGGTTAGGTCGGCCGGCGAGCGGACATTGAAAAATTTTCGTTGAGAAGGAATACTTGCAGGATTGGCAAGGCAGGAAAGATGGAAGTTAATACTAACAACGGGATGAAACTGGAAGGAAACCGAAATTGGAATATTTGGAAATTTCAAACTACAGTACTACTGAGAGGTCAGGGATGGTTGGACATTGTAGAGGGACGGACTGTAAAACCTGAAGATAATGCTGCACGAGCCATCTGGGAAGCGAGCGATGCTAAGGCTCAGACATTACTGGTCACGAGGATGTCGGAAGACGTGATGGTACATCTCATATCAAGTACAACATCGGCTGAAATGTGGAGAAAACTTCTTAGTGTATACGAACAGAAGTCAGAAACCAGCATCCACATCATACAACAGCGGTTCTTTCAATTTAAGTATGAGAGAGGAACGGAGATGTCGGTGTTCTTGTCGAAGATTCAAGGAATGCAAAATCAATTGAAACAAATGGGCGAGGAAATTTCTGACAAGCTCGCCATAACTAAAGTTTTAATGAGTTTGCCAGACGAGTATAAACACTTCGTGTCTGCATGGGAATCGGCACCCGACGACAAGCAAACATTTGACAATTTAGTGGCCAGGTTATTAATAGAGGAGGAGCGGGTGAAGGATAAGACAGAAGAAACCCTAGATACTCCGTCCTCGTCGGCGTTTGTAGCAAAAAGAAACTTAAAGTGTTTTAAGTGCGGCAGATCTGGACATTTCCAAACAGAGTGTAGAAGCAACAAAGATAGTGAGAAAAAGGGGAATGACAATAAATGCTTCTACTGTGGTAAAGTTGGACATTACAAGGCGCAGTGTAGATATAAAAAGTCGAGAGAACTGAAGAAGACGAATAATGCGTTCGTAGTTTCGAACGAAGCATATAAACAGTACGAAAATTCAAAGTGGCTAGTTGACTCTGGAGCCAGTGAACATATGTGTCGTGACAGATCATTGTTTTCGTCATTTACAAGCGTCTCACAAAAATCCGTAGTAGTTGGAAATGGCGCCGCTATTAGTGTTTTGGGATATGGACAGATGTCGGTACAAGTCAGTAACGGGAGTGAATGGATTGACACGGTGATTGACAATGTGTTGTTCGTTCCGGAACTGAAGACAAATTTGCTATCTGTGAACCGAGCCGCTGACCGGGGATACGTCATTATGACGGATGACAGTTCGTGCAAATTTTATAAAAACGGCATCGTTTGCGCGGTTGCAATTCGAGTTGAAAACTCTTATTATATGGATTTTCGGTTTAAATGTGAGTCTGCGAGCGTCGCGAAAGTTGCGAAAAACGATTTATATGAGTGGCATGAAAAACTAGCGCACCAAAACTTTGATTATGTGAAGAAAGTGCTAGCGAAATATAACATTGAGACAAAACAAACTGTGTCTCAGTGTGAAAGTTGTTTAAAAGGAAAAATACACAGATTACCGTTTAAGAAGAGCGAAACTGTAAGCACAAAGACGTGTGAAATAATACATGGGGATACCTGCGGGCCCATGGAAGAAGATTCGATCGGCGGGTCGAGATATTTTGTCGTGCTGAAGGATGATTATTCCAACTTCAGGACTGTGTACTTTGTCAAAGCGAAGCATGAAATAAAGCGCTGTTTGGAGGATTTCTTTAATAAGGCAGAAAATGTTACGGGAAACAGAGTGAAAACGTTTAGAACTGACAACGGACTCGAGTTCATAAACAAAGAAGTGAAGGAAATATGTTCTAAACGAGGGATAACACACCAGACAACCGTAACCTACTCTCCAGAACAGAATGGTAAAGCTGAGAGAGATAACAGAACACTTGTTGAAGCAGCCAGGACTATGTTGTCTGCGAAGAATCTGCCCAAGAAATTGTGGGCTGAAGCAGTCAATACTGCTGCATTTGTCATAAACAGAACAGGGAAAGGCAAAGAAGGAAAGTCGCCTTATGAGTTATGGACTAGTAAAAGTTTTGACATTCATCAGCTGAAGACATTTGGTACTGAAGTGTATGTACACATTCCGAAGGAGAAAAGAAGAAAATGGGATCAGAAAGGCGAGAAAGGAGTGTTGATTGGATATGGTGAAACTGTGAAAGGGTATAGAATATATTTTCCAGAGAAAAACTGCGTAGATACAAAAAGAGATGTGATTTTCTTAACCCAAGAAGTTCAACAAAATGAAGAGAGAGAAGCAGTTATTACATTGGATTTAAATGGCCAGTTAACACAAAATGTGACAGCAAGTGAAGAGCCTGAAGGCGAAGTATCTCAAAATACCCCAGGCGATACTCATGATAGCCTTAATATGTCTTCCTCAACTGTTGAAAGTGAGTATCACAGTGAGTATGAACCCTCAGAAAGTGGGTTATCAGAGACCGATGGAACATTGCAAGGCCCAGGGGAAACTGCAAGAAGGAGCAATCGAGTAAGAAAACAGACTTCATTTTATCAGTGTCACAATGTAGTAAATGAAAACATTGAGCCAACTACATATAAGGAGGCAATGAAAGGAAGCAATGCAAGTAAGTGGAGTGAGGCTATCAATAGAGAACTGAAAACATTGAATGACAATGGTACCTGGGACTTCTGTGATGCACCGGTAAGTGGTGAAGTAGTTAGTAGCAAGTGGGTGTTTAAATTAAAAGGCAATGACAATAACATCAAATACAAAGCCAGGCTAGTTGCTAGGGGGTTCGAGCAACATAGTGATTTTGATTTGGGTGAAATTTATGCTCCTGTGGCAAAGTTATCAACTTTTAGAGTTTTTGTAGCCATAGCGACCAATTTAAATTTGCCTATATATCAAATGGACGTCACTGGCGCATTTTTGTATGGTGATATTGATAGAGATGTGTATGTTAAATTGCCTGAAGGGGCTTATTCCGGGGAGAATAATATTGTCAAGTTGAAAAAGTCTTTATATGGCTTGAAGAGTTCACCAAAGTGTTGGAACACTAAGTTCAATTCTGTTATGTCTAGAGAGGGTTTCACTAGGTCAAGCTGTGATTCATGTTTATTTAAAAAATGTAATGACAAAGATAAAATGTATGTTTTACTGTATGTTGACGATATTTTGCTTTTTGGGACAAATGAGAAACAGGTTTCAGAATTTAAAGGTATACTGAGTGAAGAGTTTGAAATGAAAGATATGGGACTAATTTCAACTTTTCTAGGCATTCATGTAAAGCAAAATTTGGAAACTAAAGTTACTGAACTGGATCAACGGGTTTATTTAGAAAATATTCTCAAAAGGTTTAATATGGAGAATTGCAAGGAGATGGCAACTCCTATGGATTCTAACTTTAATGCTAAAATATTTGCAGATAGTTCTGTTCCTATAGATAAAGATGTAGAGAAGCTATGCAGGCAAATCATAGGATCTTTAATGTATGCTGCAATGGGGACTAGGCCTGATTTATGTTTTCCTGTTTCCATGTTGAGTAGATATCAAAAATGTGCAAATAATGAGTTATTGAGTGCATTAAAGAGGGTTCTAAGATATGTAAAGCACACTTTAAATTATAGATTAGTGTACAGGTGTGAAAATACTTTTGTGTCAGGGTTTTGTGATGCTGACTGGGGGGGTGATGTTAAGGACAGAAAGTCAACCTCAGGTTATCTGTTCACACTGTCAAACTGTCTAGTTTTGTGGTGCTCTAAGAAGCAAGCTTCAGTTAGTTTATCTTCAACAGAGTCGGAGTATGTTTCAATGAGTATGGCTGCTAGTGATGCTTGCTGGCTTATAAATTTATTGGCTTATTTTAATTGTGCAAATGTCTGTCCAGTTAACATATTTTGTGACAATCAATCAGCTATTGTAAATGCAAAAGCAGACACTATAAAGCGGTTAAAACATGTAGATATTCGCTATCATTTTGTGAAGGAGCTGATTAAAGAAAATAAAGTTTGTGTTAATTATGTCAGCACTAATGAACAGCCTGCAGATATGCTGACAAAGTCTTTAAGTAGGGACTTAATTTTAAAGCACTTAAATAAGTGTGGTGTTATGAATGTAGTGGTTTAAATGCTTGTTAATTTTGAGGATTATTTTTCTGTTGTTTATTATGGAATGAATTTGCATTGAGAGGGGGTGTTACAATAATATGGCAATGCAAATGTTTAGGTTGTATTGTGGCTAGAAAGGAGGATTTAGTTTGTTGTGTCAAAGTAGGCAGCGCTATGTTTTGAAGCTTCCGGTTCCGGGTTTTGTTAATCGGTAGCAGATGTTTTTTACAGTCACTGTCATGTATACCTAAAATGTCTATACGTTGTGAAGCTAATATATTTCTACATTCTTCAAAGTACAGTCTTCTTATTTAATATAACCACACATACGTAATCATAAATGCCGAACTCGCCGCCTTCGCCGAACAAAGAGGAAAACGCTCCCTTTGTTACGAACAAAATGTCGGACGAGGAGAATCCGTGTGAGCAAGACATTTTCGAGAGAGAACTCATCCTCGATGACCTCAAACGCACTATTCAGTTCGCAGCAACGGATGAACAACAGTTTCGCTCGCGAACTACTGATTTAGTTTCACATCAAAGAAAGTTCAATAAAGTACAATCTAAAATTGAAAAAACGTTATTTAAGTTAAAACGTTTTAACAAAGAGGAACAGATTAAGATACGTAACGATTTTAATGATGTATATTACGCTATAGTGACGCATTTATCAAGTTTAAAGAAGGAGGAAGAGGAGCATAGACGCATGAGCCGTCCTAGCTTGCCTTTCGCGGCTACTCAGCTGGACATGGTCAAAAAACTGCCCAATTTGCCTTTGCCTACTTTCAATGGTGACCCTACGGATTGGCCGTCATATTACGATTTATTTAAATCATTGGTTCACTACAATAATGCGTATACGGACGCGGAAAAGTTCAGATACTTGCTTCTCACGATTAAAAACGAACCACATAATCTCGTCAAATCGATCCCAATAACGGATGATAATTATGCCATCGCATTGGAGTGTTTAGTGTCTCGCTATGACAACAAGAGGGTTATCGCGTCAAAATATCTCGACAAAATTCTCGATATCGATACATGTACTGATAAGTCACCTCATAGCGTACGAAATTTACTTAATGTGTATCAAGAAAACATTAAAGCACTCGAGGTTATGCATTTTCCCGTCAAGCAGTGGAGTTTTATATTACTGAATATTTTATTACGTAAAATACCTATAAGTACTCGACGTTTTTTCGAACGATCATTAACCAAAACATCTGACATTCCTGACGTAGACACATTAATATCGTTCCTCGAACGAGAAATCTCCGCGGAAGAAATTATTATTTCTGTTCGCGGGCAGTCCGCTAAAAGTACAAATTCCGATGTGGGTAGCACCTACGGAAACTTCTCGAATCGCGCGAGCAGCGCGGGCGCTGCTCCTAAGCAACCCGCCCGACGTTCGTTCGTAGCTAATGTCAGTCCAACCACTAGCGTGTCAGCTGATTCTCGACCTAGTGACCAAGGTTCAAGCAAAACAAAACCTAATTGCGTATGTTGTGAAGCTCAACATCAGTTGACAAAATGTTCGAAGTTTTTAAACTTGTCGCCGCGTGATAGATATTCGTTAGTTCAAAATAAAAACATTTGTTACAATTGTTTAAACATTGGTCATGATGTGAGAAGTTGTAAATCAAATTTTGTGTGTCGTACATGCCATAAAAGGCATCATACATTAATTCATTATTATTCGCATTCAATGCCGGTGGTTAGCGAATCGTCGGAGCTTAGTGCTGTCGCGCTCCCTCATACCGAGGAGGGCGAGCGCTCGGTCTCATTCTCTCCTACGGAGAAGTGCAGCACCAATACGGTCGCTCATCCATTACCGATAGCCACCGCGCTGCACGGTAACTGCGCGGCCAGAGCGCCGTGCACTCGTTCGGACACAGTTCTTTTGTCTACAGCGCTAATTGATGTATGTTTAGGTGATTCAAAAATATCAACGGTTCGCTGCCTCGTTGATACGGGGAGTCAGGCGACGTTTATAACCGAAGCCTGCGCGCAGCGATTAAGATTACCGCGTAAACATGTTACCATTCCGGTGTTCGGAATAGGCGATACGGAACCCGTGCAACCCAAGGGTGTCGTGTCGTGCTTTATTACCCCCAAGGGTAAACAAAGTCCCGCGATACTCGTGGATGCGTTAGTTTTACCTAAATTAATCTCGCGAATGCCATGCGTGCCATTACCACAAGCGGAGTGGACACATTTAAATAATTTGACCTTGGCAGATCCCGACTTTCGCACTCCCCAGCCGGTAGAAATGTTATTAGGAGCGGATATACTATCCCAAATTCTATTAAAAAACGTAATAAGTGGTTCGCCGGGTTCACCCATAGCTATGGATAGCATTTTTGGGTACTTACTACTAGGTAAGGTGTCATTTGATACCGCTGTGCCGACTCCACTCCAGGTCTGTTTTAGCTCATTCGACAATGACAACCTACAGAGGTTCTGGGAGCTGGAGTCGCTACCTGAAAAGCGGAGTTACACTCCTGACGAACAAATATGCGAATCCTTTTTTCAAAAGACGCACACCCGTGACGAGACCGGGAGGTACGTAGTCGCGCTACCGTTCAAACCCGACGCGCCCCCTCTCGGCGAGTCGCGACAAATCGCACTCGCGCGGTTTAGAAAACTCGAGTACCGACTCGAACGCGATTCTAAATTAAAGGCTGATTATCACGCGTGCCTCCAGGAGTACGTCGATTTAAATCATATGGAACCCGTGGAAAGCGACACGTTGAATCCTAATTATTATATTCCGCACCACTGCGTGGTCAAGGAGTCCAGTGAGACCACACGCACCCGAGTAGTGTTCGACGCCGGGTGTAAATCGACAAGCGGGCACTCGCTTAACGATACTTTGTTAACTGGTCCAAAGCTTCACCAAGATATAGTTGACGTGCTTTTAAAATTCCGAATTCATTCCATCGCGTTTACCGCTGATATCAAACAAATGTATCGAAACATTTTAATTCGGGAGAGCGATAGAGATTATCAGCGTATTTTATGGCGCCGATCACCCGAAGAACCTATTCAAGACTATAAACTTCGGACTGTCACATTCGGTGTCAACTCATCGCCGTTTCTCGCGTTACGCACGATACAACAATTAGCCCACGACGAGGCTTCGCGTTTCAAACTCGCTTCCCCCGTGCTTTTAAACTCGGTGTTTGTGGACGATGTGGTCTCGGGCGAGGACACAGAGTCCAAGGCTCTGGCTTTACAACAGGAGCTGATCGGTATTTGTGGATCAGCTGGATTTGAATTGCGCAAGTGGCACAGCAATTCGGCAGCGATACTCGCTGCAGTGCTGCCGCCAGGTTCTCACGGTGAGCGGCCGGAGAATGTTCCTTTCGCGGAAATGGAGAACGACCAAAAGGTTAAGGTTCTCGGGCTTCAATGGAACCCTAATTCTGATACGTTTGATTTTAAGGTGCAGGTCACTACAGATAAATGTACAAAAAGGGTTATTCTTTCCGAGATAGCCAAAATCTACGACCCGCTCGGATTTTTATCGCCGGTCACGTTGTATGCAAAGTATTTAATACAATTATTATGGATTGCGAACGTAGATTGGGACGAGCCTCCACCCGTCGATATCGTTAACGCGTGGGCATCTTTTATAAACGAGTTACCACTCTTATCCCAAGTGTCTTTTCCTCGTCACATTTTTACGCGTTCACATTCTATCCAAATTCATGCGTTTGGAGACGCTTCTGAGCGGTCTATAGCGGGATGCGTTTATTTACGCCTGACAGATAGCGACGGTCGCGTCAGTACATTTCTTATCATGGCAAAAACCCGTGTCGCGCCCTTACGCGTGCGTCTGACGATCCCGAGACTCGAGCTAATGGCGTCCGTACTCGTATCACGGCTCGTACAAAAGGTAACTCAAACCTATGACGGTCGCATAGATCGCGATCAGATTTATGCGTGGTCCGACTCCGCTATTGTGTTGGCATGGCTCCGTGCGCCGCCGCACGAATGGAAAACGTTCGTATCGAATCGAACTAGCGAAATATTGTCCTGCGTGCCGGCCGCGTGCTGGCGCCACGTACCCTCGGCCGACAACCCGGCCGACGCGGCCTCGCGAGGTATGCTTCCTTCTGCGTTCTTGCAGCACGACATGTGGTTTCACGGACCGGCCTGGCTGAAGAAGAGTCGATCCGCGTGGCCTTCTTCCAAACAAATCCCTACGACGAACGAAGAAAAGCGCGCTATAATTCCTCTAACGTCAAACGCAACTGCGACCGGTCCTATACAGGATGTAGAAATTATTTCTCGATACTCAACCTTAGGTAAACTTGTTCGAGTGACCTCATTAATTTTTCGGTTTTATAAACTAACAAAAGGGGTTATAGTAGCATTCCCAAAGTGCATTACCGTTCCCGAATATAATTTCGCGTTGAAACGATTAATTCAGTTGGTACAACATTCAGTTTTCGCTGAAGACATTAAAAATATATCGCGAGGAAATTTACCCTCAAACCATTTGCGACGTCTGACACCCTTCGTGGATAAAGACAACTTTTTACGTGTAGGTGGAAGAATTCACAAGTCACTTTTACCATTCGAGTCAAAACATCAATTGATTCTTCCCAAAAAACACCCTTTAACTGACCTCATTATTGACGATGCGCATATGAGTCATTTGCACGCCGGACCCCAATCAGTGCAATATGTTTTACGACAGCGTTTTTGGATTGTGTCGGGTCGCGACAGCGTGCGGCAACGCTTGCACCGCTGCGTGTCGTGCTTCCGCGCCCGGCCCGCGCGCCCGCAGCCGCGCATGGGCCCGCTGCCCGCGCCGCGCCTGCGGCCCGCGCGCCCCTTTATTAAGACCTCGGTCGACTACGCGGGTCCCTTCTATGTGCGCGCTAACAATGTGCGTAACGCAAAAATTGTTAAATGTTATGTCGCGGTGTTCGTATGTATGAGCGTAAAGGCCATACATCTTGAAATAGTTTCAGATCTTTCTACTGAGGCGTTTCTCGCCGCCCTGCGACGTTTCACGTCACGTCGGGGTTTATGTACGGACATTTTTTCGGACTGTGGACGGAATTTCGTCGGTTGCAACAACTACCTTAAAGATTTGTACAGTTTCTTACGCAAGGATTCTGTACAAAGCGAATTGAATAGACAAACCCTTCAGCAGGGTGTCACGTGGCATTTTCAGCCTCCATATGCAAGTCATTTTGCGGGCCTCGTCGAGGCCGGAGTTAAAAGTTTCAAACACCATTTGTACCGTGTGGTCGGCACGCGTACCCAGACGTACGATGAAATGCATACCCTTTTATGCCAAGTTGAGGCCGTCTTAAATTCACGGCCGCTGTGCGTAATGAGCTCAGACTCCCCGGACCCACTCCCGCTTACGCCGGCCCATTTTTTGGTGGGAGAACCTTTAACTATGCTACCGGATATTTCCTTGACGGATGAAAATCCCACCCGTCTTACTCGTTGGCGCTGGGTACAACAGTGTACTCAACATTTCTGGAAACGGTGGAGTCGTGAGTACATCCACGAGCTCCAACAGAGCCACAAGTGGTTGCAGGCGCGCGGCGCGGCGGCGCGCGAGGGCGCCGTGGTGGTAGTGCGCGACGACCAGCTTCCCCCGCTGCAGTGGAGGCTCGCGCGCATCCATGCTCTTCATCCGGGTTCGGATGGTGTTACTCGCGTGGTAACTTTAAAAACAGGGAACACGTTTTACAAACGCCCCGTTGTTAAAATTTGCCCGCTTCCTATCGAATAATTTGCAAGCGTTATAACTTAATCTTAGTACTTAAAATTAGGTTTACTTAACTTTATTGTTCTTTCTGGTTAAAAGCAACTTAGTTCTTTTAAGGTGAGCGGCATGTTCCGTACCGGAACACTATTTTTCTTTTTTTTTTATGTAATATTTTTATTTGTAAGTTTAAATAATGAGACAACAACACAAGTTGGAAGATCGTTCTTTTTTTGTATGTATGGTATCCCTAAGGTCTTCTAGCGATTTTCTGCTTCATGTTCGGAAGCCGCCATTCCTTTGGTGATGGCAACACCAGCGCGCCTACAGCGCCCTCCGGCGGATATATGGAGCGAGTTAACTTTTTCGATTGAGAGTCGTTGGCTGCAAGCGTGGCAAGCATCTACGTTATTAATTTACTCCTGTGTCGTGTGTGTGTTGTGAGGACTCTTTCCCCTTGGAAGATACGTTTACCAGTGCCCTAGGAACCCTGTGTGCGCTATATTCCGCCCGACGACAGCCCCTGGACTCATTGCTAAGCCCTTGGAACCCGAGGCGGTGGATGGACAGTAGCGGTAAGTCGTTTGGAGCCATAGGAATATCGTACAATGTTATATATTTTATAAACAATAGGCAGGAAAATACATTTCTACAGTGTGAATTATTTCATCGTTATTATTACATTAATACAGATTCAGTCATTTAATCTAATTATGTACAAGCTTATGTTGCACAACTTAATGTAATTTTGCAATACTGTTTGGGGACTATATTTATGAACAATGAAATAAGAGCTTGTACATGTACCCAGTTTAAACAAAATCCTTATCTAATTTTGTTAAATCTTAGCAACAATATCAGCGTTAGAATAAACATCCGTAGATAAATCCCATTCTCCAACGAGTGGCTCCAAAAAGTACATACACATCACATTAGCTCTCTAAAAGATCTATTAAATCATCTCTATCAACATCACGATCGCTACCAGAGCTATTATCCTCTGAAATAGTGGATTTGTACGGACGCAAAGTTTCAGCACGAACCACTGCACTGAACCTTCTGTAACCTTTCATACCTTTAATGCTAACAATCGTATAACGGTCAAGTGATTGATCTGCCTTACATACTTTATACGGTCCTTTGTATCTACCGTCAAGCTTTCTTGTCACATTAGCGGAGGCATCCCTAGCTAGGCCCCCTTTCCACAGGACTAGTTGACCTACTCTATACTTTACACACCTTTTGTGCTTTCGGTCAAACCTACTCTTCATAACGGTCATGTTTCTATCAATACGCAATTTAGCAGTGTCCCTTCTCTTAGTCAAATTTTGCTGTTGAGTTTCGTGGTCTTGAAGATCGTGGTCTGGGATAGCGGGGAAACGAGAATTACTGTGCCCGAACATCAATTGGAAGGGTGCCATTGTAGTAGTGGAGTTGGGTGTATTATTGATTCCCCATACTACATCGGACAGTTTATCGTCCCACGTACATTCACTCTCTGACATAGTATTTAAGCCATTTAATAGAGTTCTATTCACGCGCTCTACCTGACCATTAGACCTAGGGCTCGCTATCGCATTAAGAACGTGCTTAAATTGCATTTCATCAGCAAATTGCTTAAAGTAACGACTTGTAAATGATTTACCTCTGTCTGTGATTACTCGCGCGGGATAACCGAATTGAGTGATTATTTCTTTGAATAATTTTATTGTCTCTACAGAACTACAATTCCTAGCAGCTTTAGCAAAAACAAACTTTGTGAACGAGTCTATCACCACAAGGACGTATGTATTTCCTCGACGAGTCTTAACAAATGGCCCTAAATGATCAGCGTGCAAAGTATGCATGGGGATCGCCGCCTTACTAATGGGGTACAACTCTCCTTCTAACTTGCCATAATTGCCTTTGCTAAATGCACACCGTATGCATGAGTTTATGTATTTTCGAATAAATCTAGTCATTTTTGGGAACCAAAATTGTGCTTTTATTGTTTTTTCACATTTTTCAAAGCCCAAGTGGCCCGCCTGATCATGAATCTTCTGCATCAAACCATATTTAGCCAACCTAGGGATAACAAAACGCTCCCCTGCAAGAGTTTTCCTATACAGCATGCCTTCTCTAGACGTGTAATTTCCTACTATATCTGGGTTGGTGGTATTTTCGCGAAGTTGTAACAAAATACCTTGTATGCTCTCATCTTGCATCTGTACAGTCCTTAACCAGTCCGATCCATCTATCATAAGTATTGAACTTGCTAATGGGTTCCTACTGAGAGCGTCTACGTGTTTCATACGCTCTCCCGGTCTGTATTCGATCTCGATATCAAAGTCTTGAATGGTTAACCACCAGCGAGCAATTCGCGGTATTAAATCTTTTTTAGTTAAAGTGGTACGTAATGCTGCGCAATCAGTAACTACTTTACATGGTATCCCAGACAAATAGATTCGGAACCGTTTTAGTGACTCTACCACTGCAAGAGTTTCAAGTTCGTAACTATGATAGAGCTTTTCTTCCTTTGAAGTAACTCTACTAAAATACGCTATAGGTTTTAGCATACCATCGCTTTGGTATTGCATAAGAATTCCGCCTAGTCCTAAGCTACTAGCATCTGTATGCAGTTCGGTAACTGCGTCCTTATCGTATATACCTAGCACCGGTCGTTCGACTAAGCGTTGTTTTAAGAGTATGAACGCATCCTCCTGCTTAGGGCCCCAACACCATTCTATATCGTTTTTCGTAAGTTCTGTCAAAGGCTGAGCTATCTGAGCAAAACCCCGAATGAACTTTCTAAAATAAGATGTCAAACCTATGAATTGCCTTACTTCGTGAACGTTACGAGGACGTCGGTACTGGGCAACACAGTTGATCTTAGCCAGACCTGGTTTAATTGTTCCAGCAGTGATTTCATGACCCAGGTAATTAGCGGAGCTTTTAAGAAACGAACATTTATTTAAATTGAGTTTTAAGTTCGCTTTTATTAATAACTGCAAAACCTGTTCCAAAAGATAAAGCCCTTCTTCACCCGATACAGTTGGAATCATTACGTCATCTAAATATAGAGCAATATTTTGACTAACTCTACCTAGAGTCATTTGAATAAGCCTAGAAAATACCGCTGGAGCGTTTGATAGCCCAAATGGCATCTTTAAAAACTCGAACTGAGCAGATGGGGTAACAAAGGCAGTTTTACTAATGGAGTCCTCGTGGACTGGTACTTGATAATAGCCTTGCGCAAGGTCTAGCGTCGTGAAGAAGGATTTTCCCGTCAACTTAGTAACCTGGTCCTCTATGTGGGGAAGGGGATAACGATCCTTAACAGTTTGCGCATTCAAAGCCCTATAGTCTACACAGAGCCTATAATCCCCACCCTTCTTCTTTACAAGTACCACTGGACTAGCATAATCGGACATAGACTCTCTTATAATACCCGCACTAAGCAAATCCTGTACCTTTTCGTTCACTATGTCATTTTCTTTATGTGAGAGTCTATACGGCTTACAAAACACAGGTTGGTCGGTAGTGGTCTTAATATGCATCGCTATAAGATCTGTACACCCTAACTCCTTAGTATTTCTAGCGAACGCGTGCTTATACCGATTAAGTAGCAGCCGTAATTTATTTAGTAAATCGTCACTAAGCTCGCCTACATCGATATCACATGCATTTATTTCAATATTTTCAGAACATTCATCTAATTGCAATATTGACGGTAAGACGTGATACTCGTCATTCGTCAAGCACTCGGCCCTCGCTAAGAGTTTATCCGCTTGCCAGCTAATATCCTCATAGCCTGTATTTATGACCTTCAAATAACACTGACCAGATCTTATGACCGCCTCGGGTATATGGTATGAAACGCCTCCTAACTGAACTGACACTGATCGCGTTAAAAACGAGTGCTCAGTTTCTCTATCGCTACAAGGGAAATCCACATAAGTTTCCACATACACACAGCTTTCTTTAGGTATAACACAATCGCATTTTAGATATACTGGGTACTTCGAGACATATTCATTTCTACCTAATTTAATATCCGACAACACATTATTCAGTACAGATGAGTTGACAAACGTCGCAGAAGTTGCGGTAGTAATCAAACTGATGTCTTTTTGATTAATCATTGGTTGTCCGATTATTATATCTATATCAGATAATTCACAAGCAGTTATTTCTACAGCTCCTTCTAGTGTCACATTATCAATACACACAGATATTTCACACGAGCCTAGAGAGTTTGAATGGTACCCTCCAAATCCTTTCATAATTACAGATGACGGTTTTATGTCGAGATTCAAAACTTGTGCTTTCACTAATGTCAGTACATTCAGCTTACTTCCAGTGTCTATGTAAGCGATTAGAGGCTTACCATTCACACAGACCGATCGTTTATAAATATCGAGGTACACATTGTATGTAATATATAAAATATCACGAACCTTATTTCCATTTTGCTGTGGCGCGTTAGCTGCGAACCAGCACGTAGCGGAAGTGTGCCCGAAGCGTCGGCAGGTCTCGCACTGCTGCTGTTGCCGGCAGTCCCGCGCCTCGTGCCCCGGCTTCCGACAGGCGTAGCAGATCTTGGGCAGGAGCTGCTGGTGCTGTGTGCTCGTAGTCGACGTGCCAGCGCTGCCTCTCTTCCACATTGATGTTGATTTTCTTGCAGCAGACGCAGCTTCTACTCTTCTGAAATTTTCCAGCGAAGATAAATACCCATAGTATAGTTGCGCTGGTGTTTCGCACGAGTAGGCCTTCGCATTGGCCCTCAGCTCGTGTGGCAGACCTTTAATGATACATGATATAGCATCGGTGTTGTCGATGTTGCACTTCTTCAACAATGACAATTTATCGTGATAGTATTTCGTCATCGTTTCAGAATCAGATTTAGTCCTAGCCAACATTGTTTCAAGTCTATCCACGTAATCAGTAGAACGAGGAAAAGCAGTTTGCAACGCCTCTTTCCATTGTTCCCAAGAGAGCTTGTAGTCTTCTAAATCATCGTACCATTCTCTGGCAGAACCCCGGAGACGAATTTGCATTACAAACTGGCGGTCTTTATTGTCCCAACCGTATACGTCACCGAGTTGGTCTATTTTATGAAGCCAACCGATCACATTACTCGTATGGCTATCAGGTCGAAACTTTGGTATAACATCAGCCTCAGTCGGAGAAATCCGTCGTTTTTTTAAAAAGGTACATTGTGGGGTAGACTGCGAGGCACATTCGTCATGCAAAGAAAAAAAATCTGTACTTCCCTGCTCGTCCTGCGATGTTGATGCAGAGTCCGTGCGCGTTCTCTTTCTTCGGCCGAGTCCGTTAATATATGGGCCGGACATTTTTATAATCCCACTTCTGAAGTGTTAAACCTTTCCAAAGGTTTAATGAAACAATAATGCACTTTGGTAACTTTTACACGTTTATTGACCCATAGTTGGGCATAGCGACCGCTTACAATGAGTACCGTCTTAAGAATAGTCGTCAAATGAATCTACCGCCGTATTTATGACAACAAGAACAAAGGAGCTAGTACCACAGTAATCAAATTAAAACTAACAACTATTAACGTATCATAAACACTAACTAAATCAGTTAAATCAGAAAAGAATAATAATGTTTTAATCAAATTATAAATATTAGGTCATTGCTTAATCAATTGCTAGTTTAAGTATATGTTTTTAAGTTAGTCCGGAAGTAGTATAGGCAGGCTTGTTGGTGGCGCCAGCCGGAAGCGTTAACACTACACATACATAGAGTACAAAATTCATAACCTTTTCTACTTCATCGCAGTCGGCTAAATACCGGCGTAAAGCGTTCGCCGCCCAAAATTCATAAAGCTATGAAATTGATTGCATCATTTTCTACTTATTTCCGAAATTGCCAGGCCATTTCCAGCACTACTACACGACGATAACGTCGCTATTGGCTGTGTCGTAGTAAAGGGTAGTAAGGGGTAGCAATTTAACTCTGCTTGTTAATGCAAAATGCACCTTTTAATTAACGGGAGGTTATGATTATTAACGTATGAAACCGGAAATTACTTGCAGTTTATTACATTACGGGAAGTTTGTTGACACGGCTTTTGCCAATTAGTTACATTTTTAAGGTTCCGTGCTTCTAAAGGAAAAGAACACTTGGTCACTTTGTTCTCCGTCTGTCTGTACGAAATACACTTTTTTTCAGGAACACATAGAGGTATTAAGTAGAAGACCGCGGTCCCTAGGAGCTGTGAAAAAATTTACTCGCTAAGTCTAGGCATTTTATTGAATCAGGGGTTTGCATGTGTAACAGTTGTGCTCATTAAACTTTGATAATGATCCCGAAGAGGGATCGAAACGCGTCAGTGTTTGTGTGGTGTAAGGGATAATTAAGTTTGTAGGATTTATATGTGTTTTATTGGCAGCAGTGGAGGGAGAGAGTGCATGACATATATATTTCACACAGGCTTGGTTATCTTGCACGTAAGTAGCGGAGTAGCAAGGTAAAAAAATTTTTTTGATTATTATAAGTCTACTGTGGGGTTTTTCGCTTGTTTTATTTTTTAAATATGCCACGGTTCAAGCGTGCGAAGCCACGGGTAAAGCTAGTTGTTATAAACTCTTCAAGCCCGTTATCAAAGTTTATAGACAGCGCACAAATGAATCGCTAAACGATTACTAACCACGCAAATTAATTGAAAAATTAAATGCTAATTTGTTTAAGATTATTGTTTTGTTTAATTAAAACCTTTTTAATGGAGATGGACGGGTTGGCAGTGAGTTGACGCAAACCTTGGGTTCCGTGATTATGTAAATTTTGAAGGAAGTCCAATTTAAATTTGTCTCACTGTCTCGGTCTGTTTGAAACCAAAACTAAATCAAAAATGGCGCTCTTTAAGGGTGCGGCTCCACTGAGGCGGAGACGAGCGGAGCGGAGAGGAGACGTGTGGGGATCGACCAATCATATTACATTCATATTACATGAAATCCACATCTCGTCTCCGATCTGTAATATGATTGGTCGATCCCCACACGTCTCCTCTCCGCTCCGCTCGTCTCCGCCTCAGTGGAGCCGCAGCCTTACGGTTAAACGGGAAAACTCGAGAAAATCTGATTCTGGCAAAATCATTCCGCTACTCAGAGTTGGGCGTTATTTAGATAATTTCTTATCTAGATAATTATTTCAAATAAAATCATTTCAAATCAAGTTAATCGAAGATAAATTCAATCACAAATACGTTGACAACTTTTTTATTTAGATAAATTATGTAGATGAAGATAACCGACCTCGTTTGTTATTGAAGTAAGCTTATAATAATAAATGTATACAGAATGTCTCGTCGGGTCAAACCGTCACACTGACATTGCTCATATAATTAGAAAATAATTGTTGCAACATAAACCGACTGTACTACTGACATTCATCTTTTATTGAAAATCCCAACTAATTTATCGAGATAAAAATGAAACTAATCTAGGTAAATTCAAAATAACAATGACGGATTAATTAGTTACTTGCAATAAAAGATGATTTAGTTATTTTCCCGGTTTTGAGTAAGATTGTCGAGGGGCATTAGGAAAATAAAAGCACTGTAGTTTTTTAATTAAAGTTATTAATTTCTTTGATGTTGCTTTTTGGGTAAGTTTTTAAGAACGTTCGTCTGCGTCAAAAGAATGCGTTAGCATTTTTTGTCTCTATCTTCCTGTGAAATAAGCCGCGATCTCTGTCGTCGCATCCCATAACGCCACAAAAACACGACACGTCCCATATGTCCGAGCGTGGTAATATTTTATATTTCTAATAAAAATGTCCGCGCCGGGTCCGCACCAACCGTCCGGCCGATTATGAATAAATGAGCCGGCCAGTGATTGGTCCTGAATAATGCAAGAGGCCGAAATATTTAAGGCCGGATTTCCGAGGAGGAATTATGCGCAGTGTTGTAGCCTTTATTTATGTGTGGTTTCTGGATAGCTTGTGTAGTGTATGCGGTTAAGCCAATAGCTTAAATAGCATACATACGCTGTCTCGTATGTCACGGATTGGCGGGAAAAGTAACTGTCACTGGAGGAGCGTACGACCAAGGCTGAGGCCGAGAGTACGGGACGGAAAGTGGAGTTATTGCAATCCGTGGACATTGTCGAGCCAGTGTTATAATTTATAGGCTGCACAATAGAATAATACAAATACTACAGCTTGAATCTTGTAAAAGGAAAAATGATTTTTGTAGCTTTTTTATTTTATCACTTTCTCTAGTCGTTTGTTTTTAGTTCTCCGATACCACGATATCCCGATGAATTGAGTTGTGTTTGGTGAAAAGTCATGTGTTTATTTTTTTCACATGCATACACATATACAAATCACGTCTATATCCCTTACGGGGTAGACAGAGCCTAATGTAACAAAACCTTAAGGCGACGTTTATTTAGCATGGTCGTAGGCGTTTAGGTGGAAAAAGGAATCAAAATAATGATGGGTTGCTAGTTGCATCGCCTATAACATGATTCTTAAGACTTCGCCCATTAACCCCCCCCCCCCCCCGTTTATTTTTTGTCTGCAGTAATTTATTTCTTTCTTAGTATTCATAATACTATTTCGATTTAGAAAATTTTGACACTAAAAATGAGCTAATTAGGTACAAATAAACGCAATTATTTGAATATAATATATAAAAAAGGCCAAGTTTTTCTTTAGTATAAAGGTAGTTCGTAAAGATGCCAAGTTTGGCTTTGAATTGTTAGCAATTAAATTTATTTCGTTATAATTCTACCGTCAGAAATATGACTTAACCATTTCATTACAAGAAGACCACTAACTTAATGTTTTGTTCTATCACAAGTCCACAGGAAAGTATATGCCGCTAACAAAACGTCTAATTCATACTTTTTACAGCGAATTTTCATCATTAATTATAAAAAACCGACGATGGCCAAGGCGGGCAAAAATGCATTGAATATTCGGACTTTTTGCACATTTACAATTCCCACGGATTGTTGTCAGTTAAAAATTCAGTTAGAAATGGCTGGCAACACTGTTGCCGTCGCACTTGGCGGCCAAGTCTTGGCCTTTCCATGTCTCTGAATGCCTCGCTTCTTGACTCAATACCATTATAATGTAACCAAATGATTGACGCCAGGCTTAGAAGGCAATCAATTATGGATATGATGAGATATGTTTGTACTTAGTGGTGTTCCGGATATCCGCATCCGCATCCGTGTCCGTTACTTTTCATCCGGATCTTTTACGGATCATTTACAGGTGATTAGGTAGAATTACAATAACTATAAAATTCCGTTCAGAGTGTTTGTATTTCTTAAAATCAAATATTTGGCACCTTTACATTGCAAACATTTACCGCAATAAGTTACCATACCAATACTACATAACAGAAAGAATCTTTATAACGAGATCAACATTATAGCAAGTTTTATTATAATAACATTACTTTTATGACAATCAAATAACTAAAACTAGTTTAAGCTAGTTTAAGTTATTTAGTTTTAAGTTTTGTATATTTAGTTAACTTTTAGATTTTAATTATGTTGTATTTACTTATTATATAATCTTTGTGATTTATTTGTGTCCAATAAATATAGCTAAATTAGAACTAAAACTCAAATCTTTTTTTATAATTATAGTGAGATCAATATTATAGCAGCTTATAACGTCACTTTTATGACACTGAAAAAAACTAAAAGTTATTTTTTTATAATTATACTGAGATCATTCAAACATAATAGAAAATTATAAAATCACTTTTATAAACAAGTAGGTATGAAATAATGAGAAAACCAAAAAAAATATTTAAAAAATAAAGATCCGTATCCGTATCCGCGGATCTTGACACTAAATATCCGGATATACATTTTTAACGATCCGGCACATCACTAGTTTATATACATACATGCAATGTATTGTATCATTGATTGAATGACAAATTGGAGTGTGCAAGTCATCTAAGGCTGGCTTGATATCGGAGTATTGTTGGAGGACAATATCGATAGATTACGCTATAATGGCATTGGGACGTGGTTATATGATATAGGATCACAGAAACGGGCCAAGTACGAGTCGGACTCGTGCACCGACGTTTCCGTACACATTGGGAAAGTGAAAGAAATCCAGTACTATCAAATGAATAGGCAATGCGGCTAACCCATCACTATTTTGATTCCACTTTCCACCTCTACGCCCTCAGTGTCTTGCTAAACGTGGCTGTAGGTCTTGTTACCTTAGGCTCTGCCTACCCCGTAAGGGATAAAGACGTGATTTGTGTATGTGTGTGTATGTATCAAATGAATCAACATATTTTACTTCTTCATTTTTTTATGTTCACTTTTACGGTTTTACCGTTAGAAATTAAATTTCTAAACGACACTGAAAATTACATACATACGTAAATCACGTCTTTATCCCTTACGGGGTAGACAGAGTCTAAGTTAACAAAATCTTAAGGCCACGTTCAACATGATTAAGGGCGTACAGGTGGAAAGGGAAATCAAAATAGTGATGGGTTGCTAGCCGCATCGCCTATACCATGATTCTCGATGGGCTCTTACCATCAGCGCGGGAAGAGAAGCAACTGGTAAATTCTATGTTATTTCTATTCTCCCAGACCAGCATGGAAGAATAAGTAACGTAGCTATTGTAAAATTTAATAAAGCCGAGACTATGAAGTATTTCGCGTTCCATTACAATTACTTGGCGATCCAACCAACTCAGTTACATGAAACTTTTACTTACCAACATATTTTACACCTAGAATAAATTTTACTCAATGCTTTAATTTTATATTTCGTGGCACAAGTTCCAGAAAATTAATAAGAGTAGACTTACGGGCACTCCATTGGAACAGCTTTTCCAACTTTAAGCTCTCAAACTTTCATACCTATTCCATTTTCACTTAGAGCTTATTAAATTCAGGGAGCTTTAATTAGAAAAACAGTCTAGCTTTTGTCTATGATTTAATGTGAATTCGAGTGTCGTTGGAATAAAAGCTTCATCGGACTTTGACAAATTTTAAGAACAAATGCAGACACCGTGTGCATTCTGTATAGCCGGATTCTGTAGGCTTATTACCTAACTCGCTCGCAATCGCCATAGTGTTCATTTTGACAGTTCATGTATGGGCTGACAATTGGCATCGGAATCAGCTAGCTGTCACATTCATACAAGAACTATGAAAATGAACACGATGGCGATTGCGAGCGAGCTAGGTAATAAGTCTACTGTACATGGTTAATTAATAAAATTTAGATGAGTCTTGCTGGTCTGGGAGTAAAGAAAAAACGTAGAATAGGTAAAAGCCCATCGAGGGAATGGGCGAAAATGTAGGGAATCATTATAGGCGATGTGGCTAGCAACCCGTTTCCATCTATACGCCTACAGACATGCTAAACGTGGCCTTTATGAGTTGTTACATTGGCTCTCTGTACCCCGTAAGGGATAAAGACGTGATTATGCTGAGTGGGGTCCACTTTACACCATATCGGTACTATTCCTTAGTATATTGTATTTCTCCTTGTTTTATGTCTACTTGTATCGAATGTGTGTAAATAAATGTTTCTCTCTCTCTCTCTCTCTCTCTCTCTCATTTATGCACGTATGTATGTATAGATGAAAGTTTTTAACTGAGCGATGACCCTTAAAGAGTTAGCTGAAAATTTGAAAATGGTTAAAAGCTAAATGTTAAAATTTATTAACAGAGTGATGAATTCCGTTTGAATTAAGAGTTTGCGAGAAATGCTTAAGAGTTTTATATTGGTTGAAGAGGGTATTGAAAGTTGAGTAAGTAAATAACTTGGTCTTATAAGAAATGTTTTTAGTAAGTAAATGCTTTACTGTACAAATATAAAGAAACAGAGACAAATCACAAAAAATACCTTAAATATATGCACAAAGGCGAACTTATCCCTATAAGGGATCTCTACCAGTTAACCTTTGAGTAAATGAGAGGAGCATTAAGCTAGTGACCGCACCGATAGGGTTAACGATTTTGAGTAAGAAAAACCCAAAATAGTTGAATCCTGGAAAAAATATCATGATTTAGATTTAGAATATTTATTCATTCAATAAGAATTACATCATATTGTACATTGTCAAGTTGGAAGAATTTAGATTGAAATCGTCAAGAGTATATAAAATTAAATTAAATAATACAAACCAATTGAATATTACAAAAATGACAAAATACAAAACAATAAGGAACAATTAAATTAATTCTCCTCACGTGGTTTTTTTTTTCCGAAAGCGCTCAGTAATTGAATATTCCAAAATAAAATATTCGAATATCGACGTTGGATGTCTGCCCGAACCTTGAGGACTTTTCAGGACTTCAGTAACCGTTATCCGGTTTTACAGCGGCTGTGTTCTTTGCAGTAAACCTCATGGTTAACGTCCGCCGCGCCCTCTGTCGCGCTGCTCGTAAATAACTCGATGCACTAAATGTACACCCTACTTTGCGGTCTTATTCTACACAAACTTAATATTGGGAACGTCCAAATGGTGAGGTATAGAAAACGATCACAGCGCATGCTGTGGAAAAAATATGCAACAATAGGGGCTTGGTGAAAATGTTGCTGTCGTACAGACACATCATTCAAACAGAATATACATAAATCACGTCTTAATCCCTTACGGGGTAGACAGAGCCTTTTTTTTAACGTAGAGGAAATCTTTATACCCAAACTAAAACTCTCCGGCGTTGCCTCAATCCGGTGTGATGGGGACACAGTGGGATGCCACTAGGGTTTCACCACAAACGCCTCCCCCCTCCCTCGGTGGCCCCGGCCTTGGTAGACAGATCCTGAGGTAACAAGACCTAAAGGCCAGTTTAGCTTGATTGTGGACGTAAAGTGGAAAGGGGAATCAACATAATGATGGGTTGTTAGCCGCCTATAACATGACTCCTAAGATTTTCGTCCATTCCCTCGTTGGGTAAAACATCTGCGCGGGAAGAGAAACAGCTGGTACATTGTATGTTTTTTCTTTGCTCCCAGACCAGCATGGAAGAAATGAAATACGTAGTTATTTCATTATAATTCATTTAATTTAGGATGAAAAACCACAACAACGTTATATTGCGGCTCGTGAAGTGTACTCTCTGTGTAATTTGTACTAGAGTAATTGTAAACGACACAAAAATGATGTGGCATTAAAACAAATTTATTTTGCGGCTCCCAGACTAATGCACTGTACTATTTGCTAGGTAAGAAATAGTTGACCAGATGCAATAGTAGATTAATGCCGAGCCAATTGCTGGATGAGTAACTTGTTTAAAAACACGAACCACAGGTGTTTTTTAAAGTTACGAATCCAGCAATTGCTCTTCCAGCTGAGGCAGATATAATGTTTTTATCAAACATTGAGAGAAAATAAAAATAAATTTTGCACTAAACTTCCTCGCAACTCGATGGTTTTCACGCTCCCGCCGTTTTAAAGGTTTTTTTTTATGTCATCTGTCACAGTAAGCTATTTGACACATTGATAAAAACGTTAGGCTAGAACAAAACGCGCACTCCTCGGCCATCGACTTGGCTGTATGACATTGTTGTTCATTATTTCAGTCTCTTTGACTTTTAAAAAGTTAAAAACAAAGGAAAAACAGTCCAGCAATCCGATTTATGGTCAGAAAATCGCGCCTGCAATGTAATTCGGGCGTCAACAAGGCCCTTCGGGTTGTTACTTACAATACAATAACGACATTTACGACAATGTTTGAGAAATATAATTTTGTTGTGGTTTCTCGTTCTAAATTAAATGAAGTGTAGGTTTATACAAAGTATTTGTTAATATCCTAAGCTTTCCGAATAGGTATATAAATGCAATGTCATAAAAGCGGCGCGCCGCTCGCGAACGCCTGAACGAATGCCGTTCCGTCCTAGCACTACTGAAGAATGTGGCGCAATGAAACTGGCCTGCGCAGCTCACACTCTAGCTAACCCCCATCAAGCCCGTCGGCCATCGAGGGAATGGGCGAAAATCTTAGGAATCATGTTATAGGCGGCTATCAACCCATCACCATTTTGATTTCCCTTTCCACCTATACGCCCTTAATCATACTAAACGTGGCCTTAAGGTTTTGTTACCTTAGGCTCTGTCTATCCCGCAGGGAATAAAGACGTGATTTATATGTATGTATCCCAACCCGCTAGTAAAGGAACTGCTGGAGCCTAGCAATCTCAAACGACTAAAAAGGGCTAATGTGTTCCCTTAAGGATGTGAGAGTTGGTCGATGGTCCACCTCCTCACAATCGTCACTAAACTCTCAAAAGATCTGATTATAGTCTTGCAACTGATGGCAGATATAACAATATAAAATAAAATTAAAATAAAAAAAAATATGTATGTTCGTATGTGTTCTACAACATGAGCCGCTGAAATAATTCTCAATTTCAGTATGTCATATCTTGAGTATAAATTATCGAAGGATTATGTAGGTATGTGTAACTTTTTGTTTGTATCGAAGTAGGTTCCCGGGTTATTGGTACAGGTAAGTATTATAAGGCCACGTAAAAGAAATAAAACAACGCGTAAAACTGTAAAATGCAGAGTAATTTGCAGTTTACGGCATTTCATCTGCGATTTAGTATCTTTAGTTTGTTTATTTAGTACGTACTTAACACGATTTTATTATATGTCTCGGGTCACGATTGCATTGCCTGTCTGAATTATTTCTTTGTCCGAGTACCTAATACATAATTATAGTGACTACTTTTCAGTAGTAGAGAAACCGCTGAGAATTCTATAAAAGTGCTCTGGGACTCACTATCTATCTGTCTGTCTGTCGCTTTCAAACCACAGGAACGATTTTAATGTAAAAAAAGGTCGTGGTTATTAGTCATTTGTAAATTCGTTCAATATGTTTTTTTTCAGTCTCTATTCGAGAATCAAAGTTTACTCAAGTCACAATCTAAGCCTTCAAGAAAAATATAATAAATGGCATTTCATGTAATCTTTTCGTAGGTATTTACCCACCTGCCAACAAAATTTCTTGAATATCGTTAGAGCCGTTATCTGAGATTAATAACAAGAATTACATACATACATACATAAATCACGTCTTTATCCCTTACGGGGTAGACAGAGCCTAACAGGACCTAAAGACCATGTTTAGCATGATTAAGGGCGTATAGGCGGAAAGGGGAACCAAATAGTCATGGGTTGCTAGCCACATTGCCTATAACACGATCCCTAAGATTTTCGCTCGCAAGAACTGCTCGTTTTATGTCAGTAATGGACATGGACCCATCAATAATGCACAATACCTCTTATTTAAAAGACGCTAAGACATAGTCATTCATTTTACAACAGTCAATTTTAAATCGTATTATCTTAAAATTAAGAATGATGTGTCCATTACTGGTGCTTGACAGCTTAAGGTGTCCAACACTGGTGTCATCGCCCTATGTAAAACCAGACGCTATATTGAAAAACTAAATGCATATTAAACGTAAGCCGACCCGGTTTAATCACTCAGTTAATCTTTGCCTTTGTTATTAAGCGTTTAGCACACGCGTTAAATTGCCTACTTAATAAGCCGGGCTGTTGATTAAACCATATTACTATAAGGATAGACGTACACAAAATATACGTCTCGTGAGACGTATACCGTCTGCTGCAACTTCGCCCGGCGACAACTTTGCCCGGTGCCAACTTTGCCCAAGCTGGTTTTTGATATACATACACATACACAAATCACGTCTTTATCCCTTACGGGGTAGAGCCTGAAGTAACAAGACAAAGGCCACGCTTAGCATGATTGGAGGCGTAGAAGTGGTAACAATCAAAATAGTGATGGGTTGCTAACCGCATCGCCTATAACGTGATTCCTAATAATTTCGCCCATTCCATTGATGGGCTTTTACCATCTGCGCGAGACGAGAAGCAACTGGTACATTCTATACATTCTATGCCTAGCGTGCACCGGACCAAACACTGCTCTTCCCCCCGGACGAATCCAAAAACGAACCGCAGCTCTAGATCACACGCGGAGGTAACGACTCGCACCCCTTGATAGTAATTGATAGTTATTGTATTGCATTGAATTGTATTGTAATTGAGATATCGGTTTCAGTATACGTTGCCCTGACTACCCCCCGCCGTTTTAGCCGCCATTACCTACTGGTTAGTGCCAACCCGCGACTTACGCACATCGGGTATTAACGCGGTACTATATTGCACTTTAGTATAACATGTATTTCCTGTCGTTGCTTTTCAAGATCCTTTTCAAACCCAACTCCCCATCCTACCTTTCAAATAGATTTAGTTAAAACATATATTGGGGTGCGAGTCGGGCTACCTCCACGTGTGATCAAGAGCTGCGGTTCGTTTTTGGATCCGTTCCGTCCATTTGGAAGAGCAGTGCTTGGTCCGGTGCACCCTGGCCATCGGCTTATGATTTCCTGGCAGTTTCTGAGGAATATCATGGACCGTTGGCTAAGAGCCCGACAGGGGGGAGAGGGGTCTTTGACCATTACCGTACAACGTTGCTGACATTTTGTCACAAGATTTTTAAATTATATTTTTGTTACTTTGACATTGGCGAAGTTTTCGTCGCTATAACGACTTGATACGCCACAAATAAGAAGAAGAAGACACATATATTTGACACGATGGCTGTATCGATGTTTATGCCCTCCACTGTACCTATTCATTGCAAAGTTGCTGAGGCAGCATGGCAAGAAGACCGATTTGGATGTAGTATAGGCGAGCAAAGCGCTGTCCAAATAGTTAAACGCGATGTTAACAAATGGAGGCCGCGGCTTGCATCGCGCTAGCTTTGAACTGTGGCACAAGTGACAGACAAACAAACAAAACGTTTCATAGATGCCACTTAACATTGAAATAGACACAGGCACACTACGCCCAAATCAATAAAGACGCTATCCCGGTGTAGTGACTTATCCGGGTTATCGAAATTCGTAATGATATCTTTTGTCTTTGTGTCATCATCATCATCATATCTGCCATAGGACGTCCACTGTTGGACTGAGGCCTCCCCCATAGACCTCCAGTTGCCTCGGTTGGAAGCGGCTTGCGTCCACCTTGAACCCGCGACTTTAACCAGGTCATCCGTCCTCCACTCGAGAAGCTTTCGGCCCCAACGACCGAAAGCTTCTCGAGTGGAGGACGGATGACCTGGTGTGCGGACCGCGATGGTCATTTTCATTTCTTGAAACGGGCCCCGAGTGAAACTAATTAGTGACCCCTGCTATAGATCCTACTAATATTATAAACGCAAAAGTTTGTAAGTTTGGATGGATGGATGGATGTTTGTTACTCTTTCACGCCAGAACGGCAGGACAGATCTGGATGAAATTTGGAACATAAATAGATTATAGTTTGTAATAACACATAAACTACTTTTTATTCCGGAAAATTGCATAATTCCTGCGGGACGGCGAGAAACGAATTCTATGCAGACGAAGTTGCGGCCAACAGCTAGTAGTAAGTAAGTAAGTAAATGCTTTATTGTACAAATATAAAGAAGCAGAAACAAATCACAAAAAAAAACCTTAAATATATGCACAAAGGCGAACTTATCCCTGTAAGGGATCTCTACCAGTTAACCTTTGAGTAAATGAGAGGAGCATTAAGCGAGAGACCGAAAAAGAGTGAGTTTAAAATATCCATATAGTGAAAGCCACAATAGAGCGTACATCTCAAAATACAACAAACAATTCATAAATAAACTACTAAATATCATTAAACATATTATGCATACATACACACTATATACAATATGAGTACACACATACAATATTTAAGGAGATGGAGTAGTCTATAAAAACACTATCTGAAGTGGACTATCGAGTGGCAAACTCAGTAGTAGACTCACAGAAGTGACCCGCCGCAGCTTAACACTTGCATCATCCCGCGGCTTTTCACGCACATCCAACAATTCAAGTGATTTACACAGGCAGTAAACTAAACTGCGACGCCATATCGCGAACCACAATTACGCTGGCGTCGCGTTTTCAAACGCTTTTGTAGGCAAAGCTACTCTTAGATGCCTATTTACAGGAAATTAAAACAGCTTTAAACTCCATCTATACCTAGCCCCACAATCTTGCTAAACGTGGCCTGTAGGTCTTGTCACCTTAGGCTCTGTGTACCTCATAAGAGATAAAGACGTGATTTGTGTTTGTGTGTGTTTAAACTAAACGGCATGGATTTGACTGCCATACTGGTCTAGGAGCAAAGAAACATGAAGATAAAACCGAGGGAATAGGCGAAAATCTTAGGAATCATTGTTATAGACGATGCAAGCAACCCACTACTATATTTTGATTCTTCTTTCCAGCATTACGACCATATTCAAGCTAAATGTGGCCTTTAGGTCTTATTCATTTAATAGGGCCGACAACGCACTGGCATCGCGTAAAGCGCTGCGGGTGCGCTATGGACAGTGGTGATCATTTACCATCAGGTGACCCACTAGTTCGTTTGTCTGGCCTCTCTAACATAAAAAAAAGAAAAAAAAATATCTTAGGCTCTGTCTACCCTATCAGGGGGATTACACGGTCAATATTCACCAGCAAAAGCCGAGTTTGCGCTGCTGTGTTCCGGCGTGGAGAGTACGATAGAAAGTTTAATTGGAGTGAACTAGAAATCTCTGTTAAGCGACTCTTATAGAAGGGAAAAGAAACAAATGAAAACGTGTATAAACGAGCTTACCATTCAGCCAAAATGACGTCAGAAACTTACAATAAAAGAAAACGGTTGAAAAACACTTATACTAAAAGTAATACCCCATTGCGTGGTAATGGACCGCACCGCGATGCCCCCAAATAGCTAGGGGGGCTACTCTGAAAACCGAATTTCCAAGTTCATAGACTACCATCTCTCTCACTCTCATGTCGACGACTATTAGTGCAAGTGAAACAGCACGAAACGAACTTCGAATTTCTGATTTCGGATTGGGCCGGCGAGATACGAAGCCCTTAGCGAAACGGTAACACTAAAGATTTATGTTGCTTCACTTGTGTGGCTATGTTGATATGTGTGCGTCGAGACTAGAGTCCAGCCTTCGTGTAATACTAGCAGTTGCCCGTTACTCCGTCTGCGGAGAATTTGCTAATCGCTTTCCAGCGGGAACCATAGGATTTTATGGGATAAAAACTTTATGTAACATTTCAGTATTTCCGAACCCGTGAGAAAACCAGGATTAAAAGTAGCCGTAACTTACTTCATTATAAATCTCAGCATAAACTTCCAACACTTAAGCATCCTTTAATCCCATCGTCGAATTCTATAAAATTATAACAAAATGAAAATGAAAACGAATATATGGATAAGTAATTCACAAAACTACACCGAACTATATTTCAATCTGATCTCCGACTATATTTCAATCGGCAATCTGCGGGGTAGTCTGCGACACAAAAGTGTGAGACTGATTTACTCTCTCGGTGGGATTTGTCTGGGGAGCATACGATAGTCGGAAAACGTCACGACCTTTTCATTGAGAATTTCAGAGACAAATTGGAGAGAGGAGAGAAAACCGAGGGCCATTTTGAAGTAAGCTAGTTTTCATCCGCGTCTTTACTTGTATGAATCGTCAGAATTGGGTTTTTACTGAATGCCTTTTGGGTCTAAATTAAATGGATCAAGTAACAAGGTCACGTGACAGATAGCAACAGAAAAAAATCCAAGGCTTACCCACCGGCTACGGGTGGTGTAGCGGTATAGCACGCGTCACGGGACGACGAGGATCCGGGTTCGATTCCCGGCCATAGCTTTACTTTTCGGATTTTTCTGTGTCGTTTAGAAATTTAACTATAACCACCACAAATAACGCTCCGGAGACCTGTATCACCTCAATCCGAGGCATCTTCGGCGGATGTTGACAATTCGACCTAAAATTAATCCATGAAAATTCCCAAACTAAATTAATTATATTAATTAAGTTTCAATCTATTAGACAAATAAAAGATGCTCCATAACTCAAGAAAATTCACAATTGTGTGCCTGTTAGTTATTCAGCCAGGTACAGTGAAGGAAATGTATCCAAACGCTGTCGCAATTGACAGGCCCCGTCACTCAAACTCAAGTCATATGACTGTCACCTTATTGCGATAGGGTTCTACGGTAGTGAATACATTCCCCTTACCGTATATACGTGAATCATAATCCCCTTTATTCATAAACGCTAGGCTTCTGCTAACTTAGCAATCGTTTGACCTTCCTCTTCTTTTTTTTAATATGGCCCCATCGATCGATGCGATGATTTCGCCAATGCCAAAGTAATAGATACAGAATTCAAAAATCTTGTGACAAAAATGTCGGCAACGTTGTACGGTAGAACACGGTCAAAAGACCCCTCCCCCTGTCGGGCTCTTAGCCAGCGGATAATGATGTCCTTCAGAATGTGTCACGAAATCATTAACCGATGCCCAGTGTGCACCGGACCAAGCACGGCTCTTGTTCTTATCTGTGAAAGGTAAATGTCAAAGTGACGGATAAGGACAAACCATTGCTAAGTTAGCAGAAGCCTACAGAGCGTTTATGAATAAGGGGGAATATGTGTAAGTGCACGGTTTCCTGAGTACTAAAGTTATAAGGAAAGGGGATAAAGAAACAGCTTCCAGTCGTCAGTGCTACAAAAGCAAAAGTTACAAGCTTTTTACACACATGATGAAACTAATAAAGTATCAAACACATGTAGGTTAAATGAAAAAGAAGGACCAAGTGTGAGTGAGATTTACGCACCAAGAAATCCGTACACACATAAGATTGACTTTTTGTTGTTGTCTCACTTTATCCCTTCCACACTGCTCTAAGAGTAAAGAAGAAACAGAACGTACCAGCTGCTGGCTGCTTCTCTTCCCATGCAGATCATAAAAGCCCATGGAAGGAATAGGCGAAAATCTTAGGAATCATGTTTTAAGCGATGCGGCTAGCAACCCATCACTATGTTGATTCCCCTTTCCACCTCCACGCCAGCAAATATGCTAAACGTGGCCTTTAGGCGTTGTTACCTTAGGGGTCTACCCCCTGGGTCTTGCCTTAAAGGGAGCACAGACAAACTGCTTACATACATACATACATAAACCACGTCTTTATTCCTTATGGGGTAGACAGAGCCTAAGGTAACAAGACCTAAAGACCACGTTTACCATGATTGCGGGCGTATGGATGGAAAGAGGTATCAAAACAGTGATGGGTTGCTTGCTGGCCACATCGCTTGTATTACATGATGCCTAAGATTTTCGCCCAATCCCTCGATGGACTTTTACCACTGCGCAGGAAGAGAAGCAACTGGTACATTCTATGTTTTTTATTTGTTCCCAGACCCATAGAAACGGCTTAGGCTTAGTAGTTTGACTACTGAACCCTAAAAAGATACGTTTCTCCACATGACAAAACTTAATGAAGTATCAAACACAAGTGAAGTAAAAAAAGGGAGGCGCGCGAATTTGCCGCCGCTTTAATATTTCAACACAATCACTGACGGCTCAGTTATTCATGACGTGACGAGGTCGGAGCGAGAGGGAACATAACCAGTATAAGGTAGAACCTTATAATATTTGCGGTCTTAAAACATAATGACGATACTTCACAATCTCACCAGGTGCCCGAAAAATGATATGATATGAAGGACGAAAATCTTAGGAATGCGGCTGGCATCACTATTTTAATTGCCTTTTCCACCTATACGCCCATAATCATGCTTGGCGTAGCCTTTAGGTCTTGTTACCTTAGGTTCGGTCTACCCCGTAAGAAAAGTGATGAATTTGAAATACGAGTAGACAATTACAGCCAAATAAATGCATGTAAAGATTCATTAGCTAGGAGGTCAATAAAACTATGTCACAAAACCCTGGATGTATGCACTACAAGACAAAAAATATGTTAATAAATGACAGAACAGCAATTCCACTCCCGTGAAAATGTAGCACAGCAGAGCCTGTACAAAGATATCTCACGTCATTTGAATCTCAGTATGTATCGTCACATTTAAAGAGTCTAAAACGTGAGTTTTGAAACAAAATTGACATGCAAATTTACAGCGCCTCTTGAGGTCATGTCGGCACACACTGTTCTGATGGTATTTAACGCGAACATGTTCAAACAAAACGTTTATTGCGACACGTACACGCGTAGTTTTATCGTTATGGTAGTCTATTTTTTTTTATTAGCTGAATTGTTAACACCACATCACCTCCTCCCTCGATACTGCGCTATAAAAACAGTCCAAATAACCCAGACCTCTGTTGCGATTTCAAAAACCACCTCACGTATCATTACATCTACGGCCGCAGAGGGGCGAGGAAGGTACAAATACGCTGGTCGCTAGATAGACTTCCAGGTCACTAAGGCAGGGTATGAGGTTTTTAATAACTGAGAGATGAATGGGTGCCATTTTTTGAAAATTAGTTTCGTGTGCGCGAAGAAATCTGAACTTGCAACTGTTTTATGTTGCCAGTAAGTATGTATGTATGTATGTATTACTCTTTACTGTACATAAAACCAAAGAAAAAGATGAATACTGGACAACACAAATGCACAAAGGCGAACTTATCCCTAAAAGGGATCTCTTCCAGTTAACCTTTGAACGATTGCCAGGACATAAGTTTTAAGCAAGAACACACAGAAAAAGTAAAAGAACCGATCGAAACCTAAAATAATCCTAAATGTCTAAATTTTAAATAATGTAACATATAATAATAAACTACACAAAATAGATATAAATACGATAAACTAATACACAATAAATAAAATATAGGTACCTACTACATAATATATAAATGTATACATACACACAGAAGTTACAAAACACATCACATTCATTTAAGAGTAAGTTAGTAGTAAGTGAGCACCATCCATGGACTACATGCGCTGCCAGCAAGCACTGCTGCTTGGCGGCAGGATTATCGAGTAAGACGGTAGTAGCGATCCGACAGACCTTGCCCTAAGTCCTACCACCAGAAAATACTGTCGCACCTTTTGGTCCCTCCTAAGAACACTGTTAAGCCAACTTTATGCTGAGTTTGGAACATTTCGTGACATTTGTCCCCATGTTTTCTTCCAGGCCGCTATTTCACCAACGCGACAATTGTCTGTGACATGTGACAATTTAGTTTACATTACAGAATCGACGAGAATATACGCCGGTTGGCTTCATATTGAATACGCATGCATCTTTTATTGTCACGAGTAATCGGTTTTTTCAAAATTTTGACGATCAGTCAGTCAGTCCAATCAATTTATAAACTTACTAGCTTCTGCCCGCGATTTCGTCTACGTAGAATTATACATACAAACCTTCCTCTTGAATTACTCTATCTATTTAAAAAAACCGCATCAAAATCCGTTGTGTAGTTTTGAAGATATAAGCATATATAGGGGCATTTGCTGACGCCGAACCATTTACCACTAATCCTTTTATTTTTGTTTTTGTGTTTTGATGTTTTTTTTTATGGTTGTTTGTGGTAATAAATATTTTTTCTTTTTCTTTCTTTCATAGGGACAGAGAAAGCGACTTTATTTTATACTATGTAGTGATGATTTGGGCCTCTGCATAGTAACGCCTGAATCCATGTGGTATTAAAACACCAGATACCTACGATACCTGCCATGACATTCGTACAAAGTTGTTGCCAATCCCAGTGTCGATTGGCCGAATAAAAACAAAATCGCCAAACAGACCGTGTATCACTTTATTAGTGTCCAACCGAGCTGTTGGTTTTGGTTTCGGCTTGTTTCAACGTTAGAATTTCGGCTTAATTTCGGTTTCGGCGGGAGATCTGCCTAAACAAGAACCAACACGGAAACTGGGTTCGTGGGTTGTTCGACATTGGAGAGCAATAATGTAGGTTCCAAATCAAATAGATACTTTTTAGAGTGACTAAACTATTGATTTGAAGACAGAGTAGACTCAGGGTAAACTTCCATGCTGGTCTGGGAGCAAAGTAAAAACAGACTGTATCAGTTGCTTTTCTGCCCGCGCACGGCAAAAGCCCGCCAAGGGAATGGGCGAAAATCATAGGAATCGTTTTGATTCCATTTTCCATCTATACGCCCTCAATCTTGTTAAACGTGGCCTGTCTTGTTACCTTAAGCTCTGTCTAACCCGTAAGGGATAAAGACGTGATTTGTGTATACATGTGTATGTGTATATGTATGTAGACTCTAGTCTTGGGTACGAATCCCGGCAGCGGCCGGCACAATACACATGTAGCTACGATAATTATGAATATTTTGTATCCGAGTCATGGATGTTTACCTATTACAAACTTTGGTAGGTACTTAGTATTTCTTCTTTTCTTTTATTCTAGTGTCAAGTATAATATTTATTTGTAAACATTCTTTTATATACGCACAAACACATCCAACAGTAAAACACTCGAACCGTCTTCGAATTAAGTTTCGATTTCGGCCGAAAACAACGGAAACCAAAATTCGGTTTTGATTTTGGTTTCGGCGGCAAATTCCATTTGATCGGACACTAGATTTTATATTTCACACCCCGTTTCGGCATCGTTTGACGTTGCATTTGCATTGCAGCAATCCGAGATATATCACTGTGCCTCGATTTATGATATATTCTGTCCGACATAGCGCGGGAATTTGCCTCGAGGAATTACGTTTGATACGTGTTTTGTGATGCAGCGGCCCTTAGAGCATCAAATCGACAGGAGAAGACGGGGCTACGGGCAAAACGGAATCGGCGAAAATCGTAGGAATCATTGTTATAGGCGATGCGGCTAGCGATCCATCACTGTTTTTACTTTTCCCACGATCATGCTCAACGTGGCCTTTACGTTATGTATGTGTATACATACGTATATAAATAATAGTTTGAGCTTGTGATACAACATGACAACAACTGACAAGTTTTTTTTATTTAACCTAAAAGTTAATGGAATTAATCAAGAAACATGGTTTTTCATGAATAAACTTGGCTGATTTTTTCGTAAGCATAGAAATTAATGCACATGACGACCGTGACGCCTCTGGTTGGTTAATGCTGTTTCTTATAATGTAGCTTGCAGATGGAATGTTCAGAAAATTGTGTTTAGTATAGTAAATGTTAGCAATATTGTTGGAGCCGATGAAGGGTGGGGAGAGAGTCAAACGAGCAGAAATTCGTTATTGGTCATAATGTGCGAACAAAAGGCGCTTGGTGCTACGATGCGTGAGCTTGTATAATGTTAAACAGCACCCTCTATACTACTTAGGAACTAATTATATTTATTATCACGCCCTCTGTTGGTCGTGATTTGAACTATATCGATTGCTAAAGTTTAATTACTACGATAGGCTAGTTAATTATGAAAGCGCCTGTAAGATGGCGCTTGAACAAATTTGTTTAACAACAGTAATTAGGTGTATTCGGGTAACTCCGGGAATCGAGTAATTACGAAAATCATTAAAATCAGTCATATTCCGTTATAACACGAGTCCCATTTGGGAAGTAATTTATTAACGAAATGGAACTCATATTACTCATTTTAATGACTTTCAGAATTATCCACATACATAAATCACGTCTTTATCCCTTACGGGGTAGACAGAGCCTAAGCTAACAAGCTGAAGGCCACGTTTAGCATGATTGTGGGCGTATAAGTGGAAAGGGGGATCAAAATAGTGATGGGTTGCTAGCCGCATCGCCTATAACATGATTCCTTTGCGCATTCCCTCGTTGGGCTGTTACCAGCAGCGCGGGAAGAGAAGCAACTGGTACATTCTATGTTTTATCTTTACTCACAGACCATGGAAGGAATGGAATACATCTTATAAATAAACAAGTACACAAGTTACCATACAGCCAGACTGGTATATGAATGTCGTTTGTACGAATTGAATTATAATTGTGCAGTATAGTCCCAAATTGAAGTTTGAATCGTACCGTCTCGCTTATACGAATATAGTTTTACTAGCTGTTGCCCGCAACTTCGTCTGCATATAATTCGTTTATCGCTATCCCGCGGGAATTACGCAATTTTCCGGGATAAAAAGTAGCCTATGTATTATTCCCGGCTATAATCTATCTATGTTCCAAATTTCATCCAGATCTTTCCAGCCGTTCTGGCGTGAAAGAGTAACAAACATCCAAACTCACAAACTTTCACATTTATAATATTAGTAGGAAGTAGGATATAGCTCAACCATTGACTTACAATAAACAACTAGACTCTCAGTCGCTAACAAAGGTTCCTCAAGAAACGTCCGAGTTGCTTTGTCTAAGTGTTGTGTGTGTCAACACATCGACTTAGACAGATAACATTAACATATTCGTTCAAATTGACACCTTATTTCGTGGCAGTAATGTTTAATATCAATGGCGTAGGATCGTGAGAAGTAATGACACGACGCCACGCGCTGGAAACCTGCTTGTCTCTTTTGTTCTCAATAATAAGATTACGGTGCGAAAGAGTTATACATTGTTATCAAAGCGCGGTCGAAACACAACTGAACAAAAACTCTGAACAATAGACGCGTCGTTCAGACTTTTGCTTCGGACAGTTTTTGAGCGTGATTGGGAGTCTAGTTGTTTATTGTACGTCAATGAGCTCAACGGCTCTCGTAACTATGACGCGTCTAGTGAGCAATGTCGTTTAGTTTTTCTATGCCACCCTTATACGAATTGAATTATAATTGTCCCGCAATTCAGATTAAACGGCCCGGTCGTTAACCTCATCACCCGATATGCCTGAACAACGCCACGGCTCTCGTAACAATGACGTGTCTAGACTGAGCCGCTGGTTAATTAATTGAACGTGTGGCAACAGGCTTAGTGGTTGGAACGAAACGAACGTTTACACGGCTACACGCGACGAGGGTAAAACTGCGAAGTGTTGCAACGTGTCTGATGTACCGAAGTCGAAAATACCGAATGGTTGGCGAATAAAACTGAACCCAACTTCGAACGAAGTCAACACACCAAGTGTGCTCTGGAGCTAAAAAGTCGAAGTTTATTTTGTGCTAAATTGAAGTTTGAATCGTGCCGTCTCGCTTACATTAATAGTTTTAAACAGCTCAACGGCCCTCGTAACAATGACGCGTCTAGACTGACGCTGGTTAATTAATTGAACGTGTGGCAACAGGCTTAGTGGTTGGAACGAAACGAACGTTTACACCGCTACACGCGACGAGGGTAAAACTGCGAAGTGTTGCAACGTGTCTGATTTACCGAAGTCGAAAATACAGAATGCTTGGCGAATAAAACTGAACCCGACTTCGAACGAAGTCAACACAGGCTGCTCTGAAGCTAAAAATTCGAAGTTTATTTTGTGCCGTTCTGTTGGCACTAATCATTCATTAGACGAATGAGAGGGACGGCGTGTTACGATCTTTGAAATTTCGAAATTTGGAGTTACCCCCCAGGTCTTATAGTCCTAAATCGGAGTTTCAATCGTGCCGTCTCGCTTACATTAATAGTTTTAAACAGCTCAACGGTCCTCGTAACAATTACGCGTCTAGACTGAGCCGCTAGTTAATTAATAGAACGTGTGGCAACAGGCTTAGTGGTTGGAACGAAACGAACGTTTACACCGCTACACGCGACTAGGGTAAAACTGCGAAGTGTTGCAACGTATCTGATTTACCGAAGTCGAAAATACAGAATGTTTGGCGAATAAAACTGAACCCAACTTCGAACGAAGTCAACACCTGCTCTGAAGCTAAAAATTCGAAGTTTATTTTGTGCCGTTCTGTTGACACTAATCATTCATTAGACGAATGAGAGGGACGGCGTGTTACGATCTTTGAAATTTCGAATTTTGGAGTTCCACTCCAGGTCGAAACGAACGTTTTTACACGGCAACACACCACAATAGGCTAGTTTTGAGAAATAATTAGTTTCATAGGTACATACATAACCCTTACGCGTAGACAGAGCCTAAGGTAAGAAAACCTTAAGGCCACGTTTAGCATGATTAAGGCCGTAAAGCTGGAAAAGGAAATCAGTTTCCCGACTAAAAATTATTGTTTTATTTTCAGGTTGTGATATTCGACTACAGTCAGAGATCTAAATAAATATTAAAGGCATATTAATTTAAATTTCTATTAAATATTTTAATTGAATTAAGATTATAACTAACTTTATGTCATAAAAAGTGTCTATTCAACGAAGGTGTATTGTGTATGTGGCTGTAAAGCCTAGTTGCCTAAGCCTTAAAAGAAGAAATAACTTTATGCACGAGAGCAAAGTATTTTAATGCAGCATACTTGGATATAGCAATGCGGCAAATCGGTACTGTTTTAATAACAAAAGCAAACTCTCGCAGCAATATTATGAATTAAAATAAATAACAACGGGTGCTTTAATTTAAAAGAATGTCAACAATAACTCCTTTATTTGTGAACCAAATACCGACATACCAACAATGTTAATCACCATTCATAATTTACGAAGAGCTTACTTCGTTTTTAGGGTTCCATAAGTCCAACCCAAATGGTAAAAACGGGACCCTATTACTAAAACTTGTCCATCCATCTGTCTGTCTGTCACCAGACTGTACCTCATGAACCGTGATACCTAGACACGCGATGCGTCTAGAAACCAATCACTATTTTGATTCCCTTTGCCACCTTTGCTTCCATCCTGGTCTAAATAGAATCATATAATGTACCAGTTGCTTCTCTTCCCGTGCAGTGCCTGTTATGGGCGATGCGGCTACCAACCCATCACTATTTTGATTCCCCTTTCCACCTAAACGCCCACAATCATGCTAAACGTGGCCTTTAGATTTTGTTACCTTAGGCTCTGTCTACCCCATAAGGGATAAAGACGTGATTTGTGTGTGTGTTTCCACCATGCTAAGCATGGCCTTTAGGTCGTGGCCTTAGGCTCTGTCTACACCGTAAGGGCTAGACGTGATTTATGTAGTATGTATTCCCTCGACAGACCCCCATAGTTTCTACCCGTTCCCAAATTAATTAACTTTAAGGGACTAATTCCGTCTACGTCGTATTTATTACAACTTACTTCCCTATGTTGAACGTTTAATTCCCCTTGTTGACGCCACATACGCCAACTGTTTGCGTAGGCACTTAATGCGAGCATATTTTCAATTAAAACGATTCTAATTAAACGGAGTTGTGCACAAGTTTGGCAGACGGCACGCGCCGAAATGAGTTGTAGCTCGAACGAGGGAGCCTGCGACGAATACATTGCGGGCTACACTGAGACCCCTTATTCATAAACGCTCTGTAGGCTTCTAACTTAACAATCGTTTGTCGTTATCAATCACTTTGGCATTTGCCTTTCTCAGATAAGGACAAACGATTGCTAAGTTGAGGTGCGAGGGTTACCTCCGCGTGTGATCAAGAACTGCGGTTCGTTCTTAGATCCGTCCGAGAAGGGCAGTGCTTGGTCCGGTGCACCCTGGGCATCGATAAATGATTTCCTGGCGGTCTCCGAGGGATATCATTATCCGTTGGCTAAGAGCCCAACAGGGGAGAGGGGGTCTTTTGACTTCGCCGACAAAAGAACTGACTATGCGTGCCAAATTTTGAGTAGAAAATGTTTAGCAGTTTTTTTGCTGTAGGTATCTATTTTCCAGAAAAGTCGATGGTGTGAAAATCAGTTTAGACCAAAAGATCATTCGGTCAAACAATTATTCGAACGTCCGCTATAGACCCATATCAGTCCCATTCGAATTTTGCACACGCAAAATCGCAAACCAGAGAGCCAGTGTACTCAAAATGGCGAAAGTAATGCTACAGTTCCGCGGAATCAAGGAACACGACGTTTCGAGCCAAATTGATGGCACTACAGCGGCGTATATTCATTCCTCCCGAATTTTGGCGGAATACAAATGATGCCACTTAAAAGTTTTATGCTCACTGTGTAAATTCCATTAGCGTTCATGGTCTAACATAACGCCGAGCGCTCGGTTACACCTTCCAGTTCGGAATTAAAATTGAGCAGAGACGAGTTTCATTTGAAAAACTGGAAACAGGCAGTTAGGACAGCCATTACCTATTTTTTTTTTACTAGCCGGTTGTCCCACTGCTGGGCAAAGGCCTCTCCCCTAGACTTCCAACGCACTCAGTCCGCACCTATGTCTGGCCAATCGCTCGAGAAAGAAAGAAAGAAAGAAGACATTTATTCCTTTTTTCAAAACACACAAATATAAGAGGATATACACACATTTATAGAAAATAAACAGGAAAAATAAACACAGACATGAAAAATAGATCATCAGCGTTGTGTGTCTTCGCAAAAGTGAAAAGGTCGCTGGCTCAGCATTACGCTGAGGTGTTAGACACCTGCAGCACTGATTTTCAGCTAGAACCGTCTATGACTCACGAAACGATACACAGATAAAATATCCATAATCCATAAACTTTTACGTAAACCTAGCAATAATTATGTAGATAGAACCCGACTTATGTGTAACTAAAAAAATACATAAATTAATTAAATAGCTACAATAAACAAAAAATAAAAAGGAGGGAAAACTAAATTATTCAAAAACAACAGGATGGCACATCAAAGCGCAAAGTGCTGGAGCGCTATTATAACTTTTTTTTTATTAGCCTGTAATGTTGTCCCACTGCTGAGCAAAGGTCTCTCCCCTAGATTTCCAACGCACCCTGTCTGCACGTCTGGCCAATCGCTCGAGAACGTGTCCAGGTCATCCCGCCATCTCCGCTTCGGCTTGCCATCCTGGGGCATCCTGGGGCATCCACTGAGTAACACGTGCCTGCTCTGGGAGCATGCGGTAGACGTGGCCGGCCCAGTTCCATTTCAGCCTAGCGGTTGCCTTGCCCACGTCAACGATGCCGGTTTTGGAGTGCAGTGTAGTGTTCCTGACTCGATCCGTTCTTTTGATAACTAAAATACTGCGCTCCATAGCCCTTTGGCAACTTGAACTTCTGAATCTCGGCTAAGGACCATGTTTGACCGTAGGTTAGGATGGGCAGTATTCATGTGTCGACGAGTTTCCGCTTGAGTGACAATGGAAGGTTACCCTTCAATAGCTCTTTCATGGACCAGAAGCTCTTCTAGGCGTGGTCTCTTTGTCCTGCCTGTTGCTGAAAGAAACTATCTGGCCCAAGTAGATGTATTCGTTGGCTTTATAGTCGTCATTATTACTAATCCTACCAAATAACTATGTTTGTCGCTTACGCCAAAACCGCTGAACTTATAAGGAAATTTGCCCGGTGTTTAACCAACTTCCTAACATTACGAGTTAAGTTCAAAAACTAATAACATTTTTTTAAATAGTCACAACCAATTTCCCATTATATCTAACTGTTTCTTTCTATTAGCTACACCGATAAAAATGGCAGAACAATGGACAGCCGGATTCCGTATCCCGTATAGTAGAAATGGCGGCCGTTTACCAATGTCGTCATATTTTTCTCATGAATTGACGCCACTCACATTGTTTACTGCGTCGACTCACTATTGTTTCTTTGCGAAATTCTAAACAAAAATTGTAAACAGAGTCGATCATCACAAATAGGGAGGTTGTGGGCATCAGTGGACAGTTGACGATCAGCCGCGATGGACGCTAGGTTCTGCTTGTTTGTTTGTTTGGTGCTGCTACCAGTTGTATTAGTAAGTTTTAACATAAACCATCCAAGTGCTAAAAAAACATACGGGAGCTCAGTAGTACCATTATAACTGTACAGTGTGTCTATTTTCTTATGTCCCTCGTCAAACTTCGAGTTTCGACTGTTGAGTTGTGACCTCTTACACAGGCTCTTAATGTCCGCAAAATAGAAGATGGCCATACATTCGATTGCCACTGTATGTAGCGTTCTGATTTAAATACATTTGAACCGTTTGGATGTCCAATGATGCTGAGAGACATTATAAAACAGATGCTCTGTAAAGAACCTCGATGAATGGCGCACCACCACTGTTAGGTATAAGCGGTGATTATACCCATACGTGTAATATTTGGAATAAACTGGTGGCTGAAGTTTTCCCAACTTGCAATAACACGGGCTGCCTTTAAAAGGCGGGTGTACCACTATTTGCAAGGCCGGCAACCAGTTCTAATGGTACTGTAGGTGTGGTGATCACTTAATATCAGTTGGATCTCATAACTATTTATCGGCTTTCATATTATATAAAAAAGAGGTCAGGCAGCGAAGCATACTTAAGCGCCTTATCTTATAACATGGCTCCTCCACGAGTATCTGTTGTGTGGTATATGGTCGCGAGCAAGGAAATGGGTCTCAGTTTAAAGAGACATATTTATAGATTTATGTGATACAGGGAATACGGTGTTGAAAATACTTCGCGGTTGTTTCCTAACAATCAAACAATAACAGCAGAGATATACTTACGTATCTTCTATGGGAACTTTCTTTGGTAGTTGCTTAGGCACTTTGGTTTTGGTGATACTTTAACCCTGAATCATTGCATATTTTAATTCCAGGGTGTTTGGAGATCGTCCGACGAGGACAGGACACCAGGAAGACACCCGAGGAGGGGTCTACATTCACACTCCAAGCGGCACATGCTGCCTGTGAAACAGGAGATCAAGAAGACTACGCCGAAGCCTAGGGAGTTGAGGAAAAAGGTAGGCAATTAATAACAAACTATAAGATTCACCGTTCAAAAAAGATGCCACCTTTCGTGAAAATCAAGGTCAGTCCTGTAAGAGTACCATGGTAATGGAAATCGCGGTATTCCATACTTTCATGGAAATGCAAGGTAAGTACAGTAATATCAAAGCGACACGATCAAATCAAACATTTGGTTCCCGTTACCCCGTTCAAGTTGTTTTTTTTGAGTACCTACTCAATTAGGTTGTGTTATTCTTAGTAGTTCATATGCAGAGTAGGTTAATAATTAAATAGCCTTGCGTTAGCAATACTACTACTACTAAATAACGGTAGGTACTACTACTTATTGACAGAATACTCATTTAGAGGCTTGAAATTTGACAGGTGTAATTAGGCTACTTTAGAAATGCGCTAATGGGTTCTTTGGAATTCCCACGGAATTAGGTAGGCTATCCACTGTCTATATAAGCCTGTCAAATAATACGTCTTAAATCTCACCACTTTTGAAAAGAAGCATGCACAAATGTTCGCTTCGTATCATAGAACTTGGCTATGCCATCTCCACGCGAACCTAACCAAAAATCAATATAAAATTAACCTCAATCATTTCTCAGCCTTCAGGCCATCTCGCACCGCTTGAGGACGATGACATGGACAATGACGAAGTAGTATCCGTCGCTATCGGCCCCCCACCAATCCGACCGAAATACGACAAGGTTAACTGGAAACACAACCCCATCAAGCAAAACAACAGTTCCAAATTCTACAACAATAGCTACAACAACAACGCAGTTCACTTCGTAAGAGATGTTCTCACACAGTTGGGTAGAGAATTTCTTCAGCATCAGGTCAATGAAGATTATGTGTTTGGACAATACGTAGGGAATTCAATGAAGAACCTGACAAGTGAAACACGGTTAGCCATGCAGCATGAGATCTTAGATATAATAGTAAAATACCAGAAAATAAACAAAGGCGAGGCCAAAGTTGCGAATGAACCTAGTGACCAGAAGTTAAAAGAAGAAGTTGACAAGCTGACGAAAACATTCGACCAGCAATTGAAAGAAACTAAAATAGAGAAGAAGATTGTTAGCCACCCGCATAACGATACTGAGGAAGGTTGGCCAGATTTTTCTAACTTGGAAAAGATTGTGGGATAGTGCGTTATTCTAATTTTAAATTAAAAATTTTAACAACGTTAGTAGTTTATACTGAAATAATTGCATTAAGTAAATTGTCATAACTAAACATAAAACTCATCTGAAGAGCATTTAGTTTTGTTAGAGACGTTCTTTAGGACATTAGTTAGGAGACAATAGTTAAAGAATAATCTCTGAATAACTGATTGGATAAACACGGGAAAGATGAAAAAATTAGAATAACCCAATTGTGTCAGAACTTGTTTCAATGCTCATTGACACAACCATTTACGTTAGAGAGAGAGAGAGAGAGAGAGAGAGAGAGAGAGAGAGAGAGAGAAGTCAATTATTTTATATTAAACGAATATTAGTACCATTATGGTACGTTAGATGAAAATAGTGTTATTGTTTTTCATACCATTGCATAGCATGTGCATGCATCGCGTACAAACGAATACGTATTAAAATAAATAAAATTTGAAATACGTAATGGGTCAAATTAAAAAATGCTGCAAAATAGGTAATGCAAATTTCTCAGAAAATGGGCACTTGGGCAATTGTTGATATTTCGAACTATTGTGTATTTTGACCCATTAAGTATACATTTTAAAGTTTATGTATTTTGACCCGCACCCCATACCAACAACACACCTAGTATGAGCGGGATTACCATGACGTCTTAATGCGATTCAATTCCGATTCAGCTTAGGTTAGCTCTCAGATCCATACTAAAAATGACAGTTAAAATCTGAACTAAGTCGGAGTTGAATTGCATTAAGACGTAAGGCACCTTCAGAGTATGTCTCCTTGTTTTAGGTTATTTTCATGCCTCTAAGCCTTTCCAACATCTTTCTTTGTTTACGTCAATGAAAGAGTGAAATCCTGCTAAGTATTATGTCTTTTCATTATGTTTATCTTTCTTATAATGATGCCGATAAAAGCAACGTAAAATAGATGGATTTTATTGAAAATATCATTAGCAGGTTTGCATTCACATCTGACGATGATTACATTGAATACCTACAGGAGATTTCTTAAGTCTATTTTGTAATTTATTGGTAGACTAGCGAGATGTTATGAAAACTTCACTTTTATGTTAATAAAAATAGAAATATTTCTAAGAACTTTTATTGGATTTCCTCATAGCCGCCAGTGGGGGCGTGTAAAATGCTAGCATAGCACCATTGCCACGTTGTATGGCAACGCTAAGTCTCTAATTGAAAACTACTGTCCCTGTTAAACAAAAGCTTAGGTATAGTCCCACGAAGTTGCCAATTTTTTTATTTTATTGAATCAGGCGTTACCTTGTGGAGGTCCATATCAATAAACAAAAATATTTCCCTTGCTACTCCGCTACTCACGTGCAAGATTACCAAGCTTGTGGCCATGACTGACTGTTCGTGTGCGGGGATCGAAACGCGTCAGTGTTTGTGTGGTGTAAGGTGTAGGCGACGCACCTATTTAGGCAGCTACCTTTTTGTCAAACTATTATATTTAGGCACTGGCCACAAATAAAGTTAATTGCACGCAGCGCTAAAAGAAAACAAAAACAAAAGAGAGTCTGTCATTGCTCTTGTCAGCGCTGCGTGTTGAATTTTTACCATAATTTAAATTGTTTTATTTATTAGTTTACATAAGGGATAATTAAGTTTGTGGGATTTGTATGTGTTTTATGTGGCAGTAGTAAAGGGAGGGATTGTGTGAAAAACATATAATGTTTCACACAGGCTTGGTAATCTTGCACATGAGTAGCGGAGTAGCAAGGTAAATATTTTTGTTCAGTGCCAAATTTTCGCTGATGCAACTAGAAATTTAATAATTTCCTAACTTCTCTTCTCGTGAATCGTTAATTCCCGTATCCTAACTAAACTGGTGATATCGACAAACGGGTTGTGGTCACCTTGTTATTTTAGGATCAAACTTATGTTGCCTTTAACGTTTTGATCGTAATCGTATTAGTAAATCGCATGTTGACTTAGGAACACTATAAATATAGGAAAGTTGTAATTAATTAATTATGTTAAACGGTTTACAAGATCCTTAGCTATGTGAGGAACTACTTATAAAGTAAAAAGGGCGTCGACTGTGCGAGTATTTTGAATAACATTTTTTTTTAATTTTCTACCTTTTTGGCTGATGGTAGCTGAATTGCGCTAGTCTAATGCCACGCGCCGTGGCATCAAAGAAAAGGAAAAAAAGACAATGCCTAAACTAACAAGACCTGGCCACGTTTAGCAAGTGGGCGTATAGGTGGAAAGTGGAATCAAATAGTGATTGGGTTGCTAGCCGCATCGCCTATAACATATAATTTCTAAGATTTTCGCCCGTTCTTATGACGGTTTTTTACCATCTGCGCGGGAAGAGAAGCTACTGGTACCACCACTGGACCACCAGACAAAGGAACGCCTTTCTCAATCTTCAAATCTTGTTTCATTTCAGAATTGTGGCGTAACGAAACCGCGTAGATATGAGAAAATGTATGAGAGAGCGGACTGTTTTAATTGAATTGCGGACTGAAGACAAGAGTTCGAGGGATAGGCTTCCGGTTGATACAGATTTTGTAATTTCAGAGGTTAATCCCAAAAGGCACCTCCTTTCCGATAGCGAACCTTGACCGCCTTCTCCTGTTGCAGCTCTAGTCTTGTCCCAGTTGTTAATAACACGTACTTCATGCGCAGATTACATTAGAAACACAGTATATCTTCATGAAATAGCAATACATTTCATTAATTTGCATTAGGTTTAAGAATTAACGGCCACTTTCCAGGCGAGTTCAGGGATGACACCGTCATTGCGCGCGCAGACCATAGGCAACCACTTTTCCTGGGTGCGTCTCGTTCGAGGCCGACTTAGCGGCACGCTTTTAGAATTAAAAAGAAATAAAAAAAGGCGAAGAAGAATACGTGCAATCTTCAAGCGCGAACGGTACGTCGTAGTCAATTACTCTAAAGGCAGATAAACTGTTGCAGGTGAAGTAAAACCCAATTCTTTTAATATCGTTATCCTCTTTAGTGGCAACTTCGAATCCCTTCCTAAAGTCCGAGCGAATTCTCACAATCCAATTACAGAGGCGCAAGAAATAAAGTTAGGGACCCGTACAAACTGAACAAAATGGAGTTAGTTGTTGCCAAGTCAAATTGACGCCGTTTATTGGTTGAATTTCTAAATAATTGCTCTACAAAGACTAAGCCTTCTCTCGCTCTGCTACAAGATACAAGTTTTTGTTTGATGTTTGGGAGTTGATGAAGTTATTAAGAAAAATATACATTTTGTGAATTAACTTATTATCTAAATGTCTATGAAAATTAGAACACATAGAAAAATCCGAAAAGTAAAGCTATGGCCGGGAATCGAACCCGGATCCTCGTCATTCCGTGACGCGTGCTAACCCCTACACCACCCATAGCAGGTGGGTAGTCTCCGAATTTTTCTACCCGTTACTAACTGTCACGTGACTTTTGTTACTATGCGAATTTTTTGTCGCTAAGCGTCATCTGTTTGAATGATGTGTCTGTACGACACAATTACAAACTCCCAAACAATTACAAACTAATTATCATTAACAATACAAGTTTGTCGCTATCCCGCGAAAATTACGCAATTTTCCGGGATAAAAAGTAGCCTATGTGTTATTCCCGACTATAATCTATCTATGTTCCAAATTTCATCCAGATCTGTCCAGCCGTTCTGGCGTGAAAGAGTAACAAACATCCAAACATACTCACAAACTTTCACATTTATAATATTAGTAGGATTCTACGCAGACGAAGTCGCGGGCAGAAGCTAGTAATTCATAAACTAAATAAGGGCCTGTTTCACCATTCCCAGTTAAGGCCCTGATATTTGAAGTGTCAGTTATCTAAGATGTCGTCTCTGTCTGTTTGTAGAAATAAATAGAGAGGGACTCATAAAAAATGACTGACAATTAAGACATCAGGAACTAATAATCCTATTCCCGCTACTTAAAGCTGGCATATTTATAAGTTGGGTTCAAACAGTCTCCCATTTTGCGTCGGATTAATTTTAATAAGTCAGGATTAACGAGGGTTCGACAAAAGTGGATTTATGGCGACAGGGCACACTAGGAGCGTCGTTAGTTTTAAAAATATATTGAACTGGGTAATGAAAATGAAAATGAATGAAAGTGAAAATGTATTTTTGCAAGTTGGCCGCCAAGGGCTCTTTTATATGTCTTTTTGAAACTACCAGCGCATTCGGAAAGACCATCACTGCCAAGAAGAAACTTGGCAGAAAGTCATTTTTTTCAAAATAAAATACAGTAAGAATACTTAAATTCTACTTAAATTGAATACATTTATAAAAGGGATGTATAAGGTCCCAGAGCCTTAAATTATATTAATCTATAGTAGAGATGTATAAAGTCTCTACTAGTCAAAACAACCACAAAAAAAAAACAAGAGGGTTTGCTAATGGTAAGTGAACACCACAGAAAATAGCCAGCACCACAAGAGAATTGCGGGTGCCTTACTAGCCGTGAATGCTAAGAAGTAAGTGAGTAAATGCTTTATATTATACAAATATAAAGAAACTGACACATCACATAGGTATAAAAAACATTAAATATACTTATGCACAAAGGCGAACTTATCCCTTTAAGGGCTTACCAGTTAACCTTTGAGTATAATGATATTTCTGATAGGATTTTTATAATCTGTAAGCAAAGAGGTACTTTTTCTGTTTTTCTTTTAACATGAAGCATCTTTGTCACAGGCAACAATTTGCCCCTTTTTAAATCTTTTCATTATTTTTTTGCAGTTGTTTTTACAAAACTTTCCTTCATAGACTTGTTTTGAAAATTATGAACGCATAAATTTTTCAAGTAATTTGGTCGACACATTTGTTGTACGAGTTTTTTTTTAATTTGCTCCCAGTGTTGCCAGTTCAAAACAGGAGAGTCCGAGCAAGAGTCCAATTAAAAAACTTTCGGAACGCCCGCCTACCAATTAGCCCGGATATCCAGGCTTGCTAATTGCTTTAGAATTAGAGAAAAGAAAAGTCAAATTAGGCTGTAGATGGATTCAGCTGTGACTAACGAGAATCCTAGAACTTGAAGCTGGGGCAGCATTTTGTATGATGAATTATGCGAATGTTTGTATCCGAGTCATGGATGTTGTATGTATTTATCTATTTGAGCGTGTATATAAGTATAACTCTTTTTGTACAAAAAAAAACAACAATTTTCATGGTAACAAGATTAACTGATGTATGCAAGCGAACTTGTAGCTTAAAGGGATCTCTTCCATGCTGACTTCCATGCTGGTATGGGAGCAAAGAAAAAACATAGAATGTACTTGCTTCTCTTCCCGCGCAGATGGTAAAAGCCCATCGAGGGAATGGGCGAAAGGAATCATGTTATAGGCGATGCGGCCAGCAACCCATCACTATTTTGATTCCCTGTAGGTTTCACCTTGGGCTCTGTCTACCCCGTAAGGGGTAAAGACGTGATTTTTGGTTGTGTGTGAGTCTGTGTGTGTGTGTGTGTGTGTGTGTGTGTGTGTGTGTGTGTGTGTGCGTGCGTGTGCGTGTGTGTGTGTGTGTGTGTGTTTGCGGGTGCCATTTCAAATCACATGTTTTTCGAGGTGGACGAGGTAAACGAGAAGAAACGAAACATGTCTGTACGAGTTAATGTGTGCATGAGAATGCGCTGGTGAGGGTGTGCATGCACCCATACTAGGATGTAACCCGGAGCGGTCTCTGTATCTCTGTAGTTGAATCTTGCAACAAAGTAACGTTATAAACTCAATTTATTATGGAAAATGTATTTCTCAAACGCGGATGTGTTGCTTCTAAAATGGACCCTGAAAGCTTTTCTTGTGTCGAGATAATTATATCACAAAACGGTGGAAAACAGTGCTCAGGAATCCTAAAGGAAGCCTTAAAGCAGGGATGTTGACGATTACATCTGCAGATGCTAATTTTACAAGAATTTTACAATAACACTTTAATAATACGTCTTTAAGGTAACAAGACCTAAAGGCCACGTTTAGTGTTTGAGGGCGTATAGGTGGAAAGGAGAATCAAAAATAGCGACGGGTAGCCACATCGCCTATAACATGATTCCTAAGATTTTCGCCGATTCCCTCGTTGTGCTTTTAACATATGCGCGGGAAGAAAAGCAACTGGAACTTTCTGTTTTTCTTTACTTCCAGACCAGCATGGAAGATGGACCGCAAACCCAATTGTAAAAACCACCTAAAGCCACCTCCAATGCCACCTCAATGCCATAAACTTTAATATCCCGGTTATTTCCATGGCGGGCTCGCGTGGAACATAATTGCCCACAGGCGGGCCTATAAAATCGCGCCTAAAAGCAAACAGTAATAAAACGGAGAAAAAATAACGCTTACTCTGAAGAGTATGCGGGGAAGGCGGGGTGCCAGTTGCAGAGGGGTTGCACAAGCGTTAACCTTTTCGCTGCCATGTCAAATACAGTAAGCGTCACCCATACGTTAGACTTCTTTATTGCGATGCCTAAAGTTGAATCGAAACCCAATTGAACGAAGGTTGCTTTTGCATTGAAGCGTCGAGATGGGTAAAACCCTTCAAAGTGACCTAGGGGTCTAACTACTTTGGCGATAACATTAACCGTCACAGGTTTTCTGCCAAATATATGTCAAAATCGTCAGTTACGGTTAAAGTTATCTTTAAAGTAACTTGCTACAACTCACACCACGTATAGTTTCAAAATGTTTTGTGTTAATTTGTTGAAATATGATTCAAAAGTCAAAATTCATCATTGCCAAGAAGAATGCGCTGCAAGAATCTTGGCAGAAAATCATTTTTTCATAATAAAATACATTAAGCTACTACGATACCTACTTAAATTCTACTTAAATGCAATATATTTATAAATGGGATGATCCCCCAGCTGTAAATTATATTAGTCTATAGTAGAGATGTATATAAAGTCTCTTCTAGTCTAAGTAACCTTGGTAAATGCAAAGAAGGAAAGAAGAAAAAATTAATAAAAATAATTAAGGTTACTGGAGGTGTAAATTAAATTAATTGGAGATATCTCCAATGTCGAAAAGAAAAAAAAGAAAATTATGAAATAATAATATATACATTTCATGTCAAGTTAGTAACCGAGAAGCCTTTGGATTTAGAAGGCAAGCTTACGTCTGCCGCCCCCAATGTTGGCTCTCAAGCAATCATGTCCTGCTCTGAAAGCAGAGCGGTACCGAGGGTATGTATCGCTTCCATCCCCACAGGCTCACTATGGAAACGTTTTAGGAACTTTGACGTTGCTGACGCCTGCAACTAGACAGTAAAAGAAAAAATAAAACGACAAACGAAAACGGAAATCCATACATATACCTATCTAATACCTAGCTTAATTATTACACATAATTTGTATCGCGCGATATATCGATCGGACCAAAAATAGCGATATTTTTTTCAACAAGCCTAGATTTATCTATGCCTTGTGCCTTGAGCTAGGTTTTGCCTTGCATTACGAATATTAAAATTTCCCGCTGACACTGTCATCCCGCTCAGAACGTTGCAAAGAAAACAGAGGATTACAAACTCAGTAATGTACTCACGGCAAATTAATTTCTTTCACTTCGAGAGCCGGTTCTTTTAATGAAATCTGAGATAAATGGTATTTCATTAAAGAGGAAAAGTAATAGAGTCTGGCAGATGAAATACGAGAATGAAATATTGCACGAAATTTTTACATGACATCACGAGGTTAGTTCATCATAGTTTACAATCATCTAGCAATATCGTAACAGTGGAAAAAAAAAGCCGTGATAGCCTAGCGGTTTGACCTTTTTTTATTTAAAAAACGGAGAGGAAATCTGCATGGATGGCCTAGGCACGGGGATGCTTAGGGTTATGTGGGACTCCCACCCAAACTAAAAACTCTCCGGCGTTGCCTTAATCCGGTGTGATGAGGACGAAGTGGGATGCCACTAGGGTTTCACCACGGACGCCCGATTTTAAGACCGTGTATATTCGTAAAAACAGCTGAGATGCGAATGTACCTTTGTGTTGATCACCTACCTACTGTCACCTTCCCCCCTTCCCCTCTCAATTCAGATTCACGTCGCCTATAACAACATCCCGAAACCGCTAATAAGCAACCTTTAAGTGGGTGACAGACGGGCGAGTAAGTTAGCGTACTTACCGCTCGACGACCTTACTCGCCTGTACTTTACTCTAAAAGTACGCGTGGGTAGTTAGGCTGACACACAGACGAGTAAAATCGTAGCCGTAAATACGCAAACTTACTTGCTCGTCTGTCATTGGGATTTGGAGAGAAATGAACACTATTTAGGCAACTTTATTTTATTAAAAAATATAAACTCATCCATCGACGGCCATTACAGAGCAAGAGAGATCGAGTGTCTTCTCTCCTTTTCCAACAGGAACTTAACTCTTACTACTAATAATAAAAAGACCTAAACCCATGTATGTTTTGCATTGCTAATTGGGATTGTCTATTTTTTTACAATGTATAGTAAATCGAAAACCATTTCGAGATAAATGCTTTTTAAATCGTTTTATGTTGTTACTTTATTTTATTTTGCTGTAATGAATTTATTACATGAAAAATAAGCAATGACCTTCATTTGACATTCCCAGACATGACGTAGACGGTCCAAAATGTACTTTATTTGCAAAGGTTACAAATTCTATGCTATTTACGCGTGTATTATACTACGGAGTTCAATTTGGACCCGCAATCTGACATTTCATTCATCTTATGACAGATGACAAGCAAATGGGCAATCTTGTTACTGTCATTCTTGTTTTTTCCACTGTTTACTTTCATATTGCTGTATTATAGTTTAGATTTAGAAGCACTTTCGGTAGATAATTAGGCAAGAGTGTAACCGCACAGCGATGTGCTTCGCTCACATGAAAGATTTTCCGCTAAATATTTTAATGGAGAGCGAAAATATTACGTTTTTCGGTTTACTTTCGCCTACTGAGTTTACTGTCTTATTTCCGGGTCCTGTTTTGTCTCGATCATACCTGGTATGTTTATGGACCTTTCTGCTTCGCGCAGAATGTTATGGTATGTGTAACGATTGTGAAAATATAAAATTCATAGGAGAAGATCGCGTAAATCTTCCTGTGTTATTGTTGAATCATGTTGACATTGATACTAATGTCAGTTTGCCAACTTCACCACAGATAGAAAAGACGTTAATGGCGGCGCTTCACATACGTTTTATGATCAATTTATCCAATAAGCAGATGTGTGACAACGGCAATGGAAACTCTGACGTCATCAACCAAAATACTTTCAATAATTAAAAGTGAAAAAAATACCGAGTTATATGAGAAAATATTGAAATTGGTTTCTTATAATTGACTATTCTGCACAAAAAAAAATATAAAAAGGATAGGTATTTTTTTTAACAAAATCCCAATTGCAACAACCTGTATACTCTTAATGTACGCGTACTTAGCCACACACAGCGTACTTACTCGCTCGTCAATCACCCACTTTACTCCAAGAGTATGCGTACTTAGACTGACACACAGTCGAGTAAAGTTGTCGAGCCGTAAGTACGCGAACTTACTTGCCCGTCTGTCACCCACTTAAGAGGCTTTAAACGTTAAGAATTTCTTCGCTAAAATGGCTACGTAAAGCAAGCAACCCTAATGGAGTCTCATTATTTTTTCCCTTTTAAGATGAACTGACGTTCGAGTGATTTGAATGATTGGGCAAAATTGATTGATGATTCGCGCTCTATCAAAACGAAGTATCACGCTTTAATGGATTTAGGGAAATCATTTAAAAATTGAGACGTTGACGCCTTGGGGCGGTTTTAATTAGTTTATAGGGAAATTGGATGTTAAGTAACTGGGGTATATCCAAATAGCGATATAAAGTGACTTGGACATATTTGGTGCCTTACCAAGACTAAAGCAAGGTTAGGTAAGCCCCTGGGGCCCGATTTTTGAAAGCACATGGCACAAGCACATTCTAAACTAAGCAAAGCTTGTACTATGGGTCCAGGCAACGGATAAACATACTTATGTAATGTAGATAAATACATACTTAAATACATACAACAACCATGACTCGGGCACAAACATTCGTATTCATTATACAACTGTCTGTCCCTACCGGGAATCGAACCCAGGACCTCTAGCTTCATAGTCAGGGTCACTAACCACTAGGCTATCCGGTCGCATCCGGTCTAAGGTAACAAGACCTAAAGGCCACGTTTAGCAGATATTGTAGGCGTATAAGTGGAAAGGGGAATCAAAATAGTGATCGGTTGCTAACCGCATAGCCTATGACATGATCGAAGATTTCGGAATATAACTGTTGTTTTCGTTTTTCGTCAACGTGTATCAAACGTGTGTGATTAAATATTTCTCTCTGTGTGCAACATTACCACGGCAATCAAATATAGCTTCTTGTATGAATGTGACAGCTAGCTGATTCCGATGCCAATTGTCAGCCCATACATGAACAGTAAAAATGAACACGATGGCGAATGCGAGCGAGTTAGGTAATAAGCCTACAGATTCCCATTCAAACGTGTTTTATATTATGTCTTTTCACAATGTTAATTTATGGTGCTACAAAATCCTTCCCGTACACAACTGACTCTTCATTACCCGGTTTTCGGTGATAAATTATACATTTTAACCAGATCAATCACTCAACCAGTCATTAATTCCGAACTGGTTAAAATCTCACTGCAACCCCGAGTTCAATTTGCGACTGAACAGTGAAAAGCCTGCAATATGTCACCATCGACAGCTCATTCTCAATAGTCACGAAATAATAGCCCCACCACCATGACGCTACAGCCAACCTACCCCAAAACCAACCTTAACATAACAGGGCAAAGGCTACGCAATCAGCACACAAAAAATAGCTAACACTTGTGACATGTCCAGCGAAAAATGACCCGCAATATGTCTAGCAACTTCCCCTTGATGACGCTGGATTCTGAGGAACTAAGGGGGGGTGGAGTTCAAGGTGTTTTGGTGGCCAAGAGAAACATCACACGTCAGCGAAATCGGAACGTCGGGCTTGAACAAAGTGCATCTAGTTAAAACGGGGGGTACAATAGCGCCCATCCATATTGGCCCCTCCTCCTTCAAAATGGCGACGGAGAGCTGTCGGAACCCGTTCGACACATTGTGACAGCTAAAACGATGCGGACACAGAGTAAGGAATGTCAGAGGCAGAAGTTAATGAGTTAAAAGACGCTGAAGTTTTTGTAAAGTCTGAACAGTCCAGAGCCGTAAACGCCTCTTCAAGATTGTAGATAACATACATACATACACATACACAAATCACGTCTTTATCCCTTACGGGGTAGACAGAGCCTATGGTAACAGATACCGGCCTCATTTAGCAAGATTGTGGGCGTATAGGTGAAAAATGAAATCAAAATAGTGATGTGTTGCTAGCCTAGTTGCGCGGGTAGAAGCAACTGGAATATTCTATGTTTTTTCTTTGCTCCCAGACCAGCATGGTATGGTGGTATTGTAAGTTAATACTTTTTAGTAAAAATATAAAGAAACAGTGTAATTCACAAAAACAACACTAAATTAATGCGAATTTATCCCTATAAGGGATCTCCACCTGCCCTTTGAGTAGATGAGAGGAGCATTAAACTAGGAACCGAGCCACAATAAAGCGGACATCTGTAAATACAATAAACAATTCATAAAACAAACTACTAAATATAAACACACATACATAAAATGTGACTGTAAGGATATTCAGAAGTTCCTATTCCTTTATCCCTTCCAAGCTTGAGAAACGTAGGATATCATCAACGTAAAGGTTCCCCATAAACAGTGGTTTTGGTCGTGTGTGCATGAGGACATACAAAGAAGCGTGTTTATTTTCACTGTCATGGATCCATGTAGCACTGCTGTATTTGTTTTGTCATCTTGTCACATGGTTGGTGCGAGGACTGGGAGACGAGCTCGGTAGGCCTCCAACAAGGAGCGACGACCTGATTAAGATCGCGGGATCGCGGTGGATGCGGAAGGAGAACGGTCTGAGTGGAGATCCTTGGGGGAGGCCTATGTCCAGGAGTGGACGTCTTTCGGCTGACATGATGATGAAGAACATGGTTGCAACAAATAAATGAATTATGAATGTGATTTTCACAAAAACTACTGATCCAATTTGGATGCGATGTTTGCCATTCGATTGCATATTGAGATACATATCTATCTCTATCATCCTTCTCTTTCGCCTTTAAATGGGTGCCTTTTTGTCTAACGAAAATTTTCAGGAAACGCCATTGCTACCTATACATACATACAAAAATCACGTCTTTATCCCTTACGGGATAGACATAGCGTAAGGTAACAAGACCTACCCATATTTTTTTAATTTACAGTATACTACAAACCAGATCCACAGCGCATGATACGACATGCTACTCTGCATGTTCGAACAGTCACACACAGATTACTAGGTAAGGGTAGAACATAGCTGTCAAATGTCAACACGCACAAAATTTACAGCCGAATTGCACTGAGCATTTGTTGGTGTGGAAACCGGTGACACAATATCGAAAAAGGTTTGTCATCATTTGCTAAAAAACTTTTCACAAATGCATCCGTCCCTGAGTGAGCCCACCAAGACGAACCAAGCGTAAAGGAGAGAGCTACATGGCTGTATAACTTATCCGTTACGCTGAATAGAACTTGGCACGCATTAAGCAATTGTGGTAAACCCCAGTCCCATTTTAACTGAGCAGTCTTCTTCCGTCAGCTATGCGTGTTTTCGAGCGCAGCGTGGTTCTTCGGTGTTCGATACAGCGCCTCCTACGCCTCCGGCTGGTCATTCGATGCAAATCATTAATAAGCACTTAGTTACAAATTGTAACACAATGTGTGGGGCGCTAGTATCGTAGTTTTTAGATATATGGAATGGTTTTAAGATCTGCCTGTTCGATGGCAAGCGGCTTCGGAAATACAAGTTGTTGATATTCCAACTCTCTGTCATTTTGGGCATCCTAATATACCCTCTGGTTCTGTCTGTCCTTTTGACTCTTAATATACTAGCCTCCATTAATGTACTTCCTTGTAAGTCTTTTCAACCAACCATAAATTAGAAAATATCCTTAGTCATATCAGTTACGAGCGCCAGAACTTCTTTGGCATCAAACCTCATCTTTGTACTCATATCTCGACCGATCTCACTAAACTGATCATCAAAAGAAACTTCTAAAACAGCCTCTAAGCCATCGTGATACGGTCCACGAGTCCAGGTAAAGTATACCACAGTAATGAAATGCGATACTCATTAAAACTTCGCATCCTTCAAACTGTCACGATGAGGACACTCGAGATTCCAGAAGTTTCGACATCCAATGCGCGCTTTGAAGGGGCAGTGGGGTGGTTTCTGAATAATGATGCAGCAGTCTCTAGGGGACTCTCGCGGCGGTATATTCGTAAAAGTCGATGGGGGTGGGAAGGTATCGATAGGAAATATTTATGTGATCGATAGTTGTTTTTTCAGATTATTTAAATGGTGTTTCACCGATTTGTAACGTTACATTAAAAAGACAGCCAAAAGACAGCAAGCTATGAAGACTCTGTTAACTTCGAATGTATTTGTCTTTATTTGTCATTTTCTCAGTTGCCTTCACCAGACACAGGAAACGTATTTTTACTCATTATGTACTTGTCAGATTTGGTGTTGGCGTTTGGTAAGTACCTACCTCATTCTGCTAAAAAATAAAGTCTGTCTGGGTTCGAATCCCGGGCTCGCACCTTTAGTTTTCGGAATTTACGTGCTAAATTACATTTGAAATTTGCCATGAGCTTTTCGGTGAAGGAAAACATCGTGGGGAAACCTGCACAAATTTGCAAAATAATTAAATTTTTTGTGTTCAGTTCCCAATCCGCACCTGGTCCGCGTGGGTACTACAGCCCAAGCCCTCTCATTCAGAGAGGAGGCCTGTGCCCAGCAGTGGGACGTATATAGGCTGAAGATGATGATGGTATCCACAGGTGACCATAGCGGTGCTCTTTCCTCGGGCAACATATAAGTAGGTAGGTATTGTCTTACAACGAGGAAACGCAGCCAGTCTTAGGGGCACCCTGCCCAATAGAAATGATCTGGGCGATACATGCAAATATAGGTTTTTAGGATTAGATTAAAATAGTTAAGTTAATATTATATTATAGTTAATATTAGGATACTTTATACATCTCTACTATAGACTGATATAATTTAAGGCTCGGGGACCTTATACATCTTAGACTACAGGCCCTCGTACAAAAAAAAATACCGACATTGTGGCGCACCATTTTTTTACAGCACTGCGCGCTTTCTTATTATTTTTCATGGATCTATCGATGGTAAAAATGCCGTACAAAAACATATGATCAAAATGTACTCACTCTACCTGCACTTTTGAATTCTCACCAGCACCCAGTTGGACAGCTTACAAGTGACGGCATAGTGCTGAATCTTATTATTTTATGCTCTTATATCGTCCTATATACGTCACCTGGTGGTTCATATGACCCACATTTTTTGCACGTGGGCCTGTAGTCTATCTCTTTTATAAATGTATTTAATTAAAGTAGAATAAGTATTCTTACTGTATTTTATTTTAAAGCCCTTGGCGGCCAATTTGCAAGAATAAAATTTTCCTTCTTTTTGGTTAGGTACATGTTTTTTGTGTATGTAACTTGTTAATGTCGGTTTCGTTGAAATAAATAAGTAGACTTAGTAAAAAAAGTACCTACCTATTCAGTAAAAATAAACCTATCGACAGTGTTACATCACTAGCGGCGTAGTGATGGGCCGACGCGACAAGAGTCCTCACCGCTCGAACTATCCTAACAACTCGCGAACTCGAGCCCTGAAAATCCAATGATTACAACTGCAACTACATTCTCAAAGGAAAGGCAACTCTATGAAAACGGTGCTTAAACGCGAAATATAAATTCAAGAAAGCGTTAGTTGGAACCTTTTTATATTTATTCATTTTCTTCCTTTGTTATTAAGACGTCTACTCGCTTATTATTTTATCATACTTGTACTGTATATGAAATCTCGTTGACGGAAATAACGTTTTATTAGCTTCCTTATTTGTCTTACGATATTTTAACGGGCGATGTTTATATTTAGAAACTGTTGAAAAGATTCCACAGAACATTCTTTACTTTGATGACCTTTTTGATAACCTCCAACGCAAAAAGAGAGGTGTTACAAGAAACCAGTTTCCTTGCGGTAGTTCTTAGCCTAGGTACATTCTATGTTTTTTCTTTGCCCCCAGACCAGCACGGGACCTGTCTGGTGTAGGGTATAGCGCGCGTCACGGAATGACGAGGATCCGGGTACGATTCCCAGCCAAAGCTTTACTTTTCGGATTTTTCTGTGTTCTAATTTTCAGTGTCGCTTAGAAATTTACAAAGACATTGGTCTGTGATCACGGTGGCAGCTTCTGTCCGGTCTCAAGGAAAAGGGACAAGGTAAGATATATTTTTATATGTTTGAATTGCAATGCCTGAAAAGCCAAATATCTAGGACGACCTTTTTTTTGCCCGGAGGAAATCTGCTGTAAGATACCCCATCACCACGGGGAGGCAAGTTATGTGGGATTTTTACCCACTAAAACCCCCGGGGTGTTCCTTCCTCGCCGCTTTTCTGGCGACGCAACGGTTCAACGGTATAACCCGTTACATTGCCAGGAGGCGGTTATCCGAATCTGGATTCGTCACGTGGAAGGCCAATCTTGATTTCCTTTTCCCAGCAATGGCGTGTCACACTTAACATACCTCTGCATAATGTACCGTATTTATCATGGGGAGTGCTCCGATGAACTCTTCGGATTGCTGCCTGCGGCTAAATTCCACTACCGTACTTCGCGGAACCGTCTGTCCTTCCATCCTCCACATCTTGATGGTTGGCAGTCAAGTACCGTGCGTTTTAAGCACAATTTCTTTCCTCGTACGGTAAAGATCTGGAACCAACTTCCTGCTGCAACATTCCCTGAGCGGTACAATTTAGGGATCTTTAAAAAGCGAGCCTTCCTGTGCCTCAAAGGGCCGGCAACGCACTTGTGATTCCCCAGGTCTTGCAGGTGTCCCTGGGCGACGGTGATTGCTTTCCATCAGGTGACCCGTCTGCTCGTTTGCCCGCTCTTATAAAAAAAAAGCCATTCTTCTGGGTCAACCTAGCTCACCATTGAATCTAGCGAAGGATACACGCGAACACTAATAGTAGTGACTATTGAACAAACATGTATTGTAAACTGCGTAAACAAGATACTAATGAGGCTCTGTTAGAGCAGATAAGGCTGCGGCTTCCATTGGTCGATTGTTTCAAGAGCACTATTGGTTAGCGAAAAGTATAGTGAGTCATTACAGTGACGAAGGAATCGTGTGGTGTTTAACTGTGTTAAACAGTATGCTTATTGTGAGTTTTCGGTCACTAAATACGTCTCGTACGCGTTTGCGTTAAAATGTCAAACATTATGAGAAGTTTTAGTGTTAGTTTTGCGAGTAAATAAATTAAATAGTGTATAAATGCGATTATTAGTGACACCAATATTCGGAATACCTATTTTATGCCTAAAATACATTCGACCAACCAATGTTATTCCATACAAATGTTAGACTAAACAATTTTCGGCCAACAAAATATTATGCAAAACAATTTCGGCCAAACAATTTTTGACATACAAAACAATCGACCAAAGATTATTCGGCCAAAAATTTTAAAATTTTAGACCAACAGATATATAGGCCCTAGGCTATTCGGTCGTCAAATATGGGGCATTACGGCCAAGTTAACCTGTAAGTTGTGATACTGTTTACGTGCAACTGTGAAGAAAATTATATTACGTCGCCCCGGCCGAAATACAAATCATAGTTTAATAGTATTTATCTGTTATCATGTGAGTAGGACGTGATACAACTACCTTATGAGGCACGCCCTCATAATATCTCGGCTCTCTGGTCACGGCTCGGTTGATCTCATTGTGACAGTGTTCAGTGTAGAACAGATCACTGGGCAGATAAGAGCTCGAAATAATGAACATATACGTGTTTTTGGTGTTTACTTGCGCTGCCTGTGCCCACGCGTGGGGCAGAGGGGACTTGGAGAAATACGGACCGTTCCAGTTGGCTTTGCATTCGAATTTGATTAAATGTAAGTAATTATATTCTTCCATGGTTTGGGAGTAAAGAAAAAACAATGGTAAAAGCCCATCGAGGGTATAGGCGAAAGTCTTAGGAATCATGTTATAGGCGATGCGGCTATCAACCCATCACTGTTTTGATTTCCCTTTCCACCTATACTCCCTTAATCATGCTAAACGTGGCCTTAAGGTTTTGTTACCTAAGGCTCTGTCCACCCCGTAAGGAATAAAAACATGATAATACGTATTGTATGTATGTATGTAAGTAATTAAAAAACGAATAAAATGAACTTCCATGCTGGTCTGGGTGCAAAGGAAAAACATAGAATATACCAGTTGCTTCTAGTCCCGCGCAGATGGTACAAGCCCATCAAGGGAATGGGCGAAAATCTTAGGAATCATGACATGTTATAGGCGATGCGACTAGCAACCCATCACTATTTTGATTCCCCTTTAATTCCACAGAACAATACTGTTCTGAAAACATTACACATACATGGTTATGTATACGTGTTCGTATTGCAATTGTACCGTAAGCAATGAACCGAATTTCCCTTCTTTGTCAACTGATTTGCAAATCACGCTCACGCGGTATGAATGAAACGCATTTTAGGGTTCCTTGACTAAAGGGTAAAAACGGTACCCTATTACGAAGACTTCACTGCCCGTCCGTCTGTCTGTCGGTCCGTCTGTCACCAGGCTTGTATCTCATGAACCGTGATAGCTAGAAAGTTGAAATGTAATTTTTAGTAAGAATATGACAGCGACCAACCCTAAACTGAGTAGGAATTGGATCGCACTAAGACGTCATGGTAACCACAGCACATTTAGACCGAGAGCCCACAGGATTCGCGTCGGGCGCGAGAAAGGTTGCCCTCCTTTCTTATCTTTCATTCCAGAAATATCTTTCCTTCCATGCTGGTCTGGGAGTAAAGAATAAACATAGAATTTACCAGTTGCTTCTCTTCCCACGCAGATGAAAGCCCATCGAGGATGGGCGAAAGTCTTAGGAATCATGGTATAGGCGATGCGGATAGCAACCCATCACTATTTTGATTTCCCTTTCCAGCTATACATGTATGTATGCATCAGATGGGTAGTATATCTCTCTCTGGCGCATTCTCTTGCTAGTCGGGCAGGTTTTTCTTTGCAGGGCTGTTCAGTCCAGCAAACCCAACTTTGTGCTGAAATGCTCGAGAAGAAAACAACCTACATACTTAAAATAAATAATAAATTAATCAATAAATATCTTGGGACAACTTACACCAATTAACCCAGCCCCAAACTAAGCAAAGCTTGGTACTATGGGTACCAGGCAACGGATAAACATACTTATATAATGTAGATAAATACATATAACATCCATGACTCGGGCACAAACATTCGTATTCTTCATACACCTGTCTGCCCCTTTTTTTTTTAACGTGTGGAAAATGCACCTTATGCATTCCCGCGCTCGGGGCAGCAACGGGAGTATGGCAGGCTCTCCAACTCGCCGCTGCCTTCCCTATGGAAGGAGGGGAGTGGCCTACCGTCTAAAAACACACACGTTCCCTCCTGGCCATGGACTGTGAGCGTTACGGGAGCACTAGGTGTCACCGCGACGCCCACTGGCCGCCCCGGGATGGGGCAGATGGCAACGGCACCGTTGATGCTGGTTCCGGATTAACTGTCTGCCCCTACCAGGATTCGAACCTAGGACAACTAGCTTCATAGTCAGGTTCACTAACCACTAGGTTATCCGCTAGCTATTAAAAGAAATGGTGCCGATATAAATCCGTCATAAGTGTGTGTTAAATTGTTTTAAATTTATTCGCGATTGTTTCCCATGTCATTTGTTTTTGTCGTTGAGCAAACGGCGACAATGACCTTGGTATTGTTCGCGCTAGTACTTCCTACAGAAAATCAATTATCATTGTCGATCGATTTTGTGTGAAATCAAATGTAAACAAAATGATTGTAAATGAATATGTAGCGACCCTAGCGCCACCTAGTTGGCCTCTACATAACTACTACGACGCACGAGTAGCTAGCGCCAGTTCTAATGACAGCTGTCACATCGTTCTACATGCCGCTTACGAAGTTTCTCAATGCGGCTGCATAAATACAACTTTCAACTCTCTTCCTTCGGACTTCGGTCCCCAGGCATAACTCTGCCTGGAGAGAGATCTCTCTATTGTGGCACTCCCCACAAATACAATCTGATAAACTTCGACATTATAGATTAAAAAATAAATGAGGGCGCCACTTCACTTATTCCACTACCAGCTGTTGCCCGCAACTTTGTCTGCATAGAATTCGTTTATCGCTATCCCGCAGGAATTACGCAATTTTCCGGGATAAAAAGTAGCTTATGTATTATTCCAGACTATAATCTACCTATGTTCCAAATTTCATCCAGATCTTTCCAGCCGTGTTGGCGTGAAAAAGTAACAAACATCCATCCATCCATCCATACTTACAAACTTTCGCTTTTATAATATTAGTAGGATTTTCTCGTAAAATGCTTAAACACGATAACAATTTTGTACATTTGAAAATGAAAAAAATGAATGAAAAAAAATAAAAAAATGAAAAATATTTTATTCAGTAACTTAAATTAGAACAGCAGTATCTGTGCTGGCGCCTCTTTTTGAGTATACGAGATACTCGTGCTAAGAGAACACCGCTCTTCCTCGCATTGTATCTTACGATTTAAATAGGTTTAAAAGGTTTAACATTAAATGGATTAAACATTTAGTAGTAGAGAATTGTAGGTACTTTGAAAGATCACGAATAATACTTTTCTATCTTATCAATTTCTCTCTTCTCTTCTAGGGAATAATGTAGCTCGTATTTCAAATTAATTCAGCACTCCACTTTCTTTTCAGGCAGTCACGACAAAACCCTCGACCTGGACGTAAGCGGCGTCAACGTATACTTCTACGACTTCACGAAGAACGACGTCAAGACTTTTCTGATCAACGACGCCGCTGCCGGCATCCTGGCCATACCAGACCTCAACATCCTGAGGAGATTCATCATCTTCGTAGCAGGCTACAGGTCCAACATCAACAAAAACACAGAGCAACGCGTCAGGGACACCTTCAGAGACTTCCCTAACAGCTATCTAATCATCCTAGACCATTCGCCTTACACCAACGACAAGCAAGGCAACATCAAAAGCTACGAAAGATCAGTCGAGTACGTCTACTACATCGGAAAAGCATTAGCTGATATGCTAACAGGCTTAAGAAGAGGAGGCATCACTCCTAAAAATATGCACTGCATCGGACACAGCCTCGGAGGGCAAATGCTGGGGTACACAGGACAAATCTTCTATGAGAACACGAAAGATAAATTATGGAGGGTAACAGCTTTGGACCCTGCTGGTCCTTGCTTCTCCAAAAGCCTGATCGAAGACCAAGTTAGAGCTGGCGTAGCGGAATACGTGGAAGTATACCATTGCAACGCAGGAGGCTTAGGAACCAGTAGTGTCTTAGCTGACATAGACTTCTTTTTGAACAAAAAGGGCCAGTCCCAACCTAACTGCGGCACGCCGTTGATACCAGGTATCTTCGACTCCTCGAAGGCAGCTAAGTGTAGTCATAAGACGTGTGTCCAAGTTTGGACAGCGACTGTGAAACATCCCGATTGGTTTTTGGCCTGGAAATGTGACTCGTACAAGATGTTCAAAGATGGTCAGTGCTCTGATAACGAGGTCACTCTTGCTGGTTTCTGGAACCCTGGTAATGCGACCGGCGTTTTTTACTTTTCTACAGAAGGATATGACTTAGATCTTGAGGAATGATGCAGATAAAACGGTTGTGATTGTGAATTTATGTTGTTAAAATTGATAGTTTTATAGATCTGTTGATTTTTACTCGTAAGATAGGTAGGCTCTTTTGTCTTGAAAGTGGTAGAAATAATTTAGTCAATCTATATTTTTCAGTATTATTTAGATATAGGGATGAATACCAGCTACTCCGTGATATAATACAAATATATTTAAAGGGAACGCGGCTATTTTGCGGAGTAAATGGCGAAGGTTATTCATTTAGTATAATTCTGCAAAGTAACGTCTATTATTGACTAAGTAGGTAGGTATACTAAATGATCAGGTGAAAAAGTACCAAAATATAGGAAATAATTGTTACGATCGCTGAAGTTGTAATAATAAGACTAAACTATGTGATTCTCGACGTAATAGTTACGTGGCTGAATAATATAATAGATAAAACGTAAGTGAATCAGTTGCGATCATAGAAAAAAGAGATATATTATAGTAGAAGTGGTAGGCATGTGAACGAGAAGCGCGTGCCACATAAATTATAAACGGGTAGGTATGAACGTCAAATTGAGTGTTCTCGAGTGTTCCCCTGTCATCAGTTAGATTTTCGATCACGTATACCTAAATACCATTCAGCTGAGTTTATTTTGCAACACAGCTATTTTAACGACATCTGTTGTGCAATGTCAAAACTTATTATTTAGACAACTGACATTTTCAGGCTCTTTTTTTCTCTTTTGGCTACTTCACGCTAGATAGTGTTTATATACCGGTACAATGGACTTTAAGCAATATTCTATGGGAGGAAAGTTCAAATTAATTAATTGCCAAAATTTCAAGGTATGAGTAAACTGTCAATGTCAAAGTTTGGCGACACCGGTTTCCTTAGCGAAAGAGACTTATCGCAATTCTACTATACTCATTTTCCTATGGTTGCGATTGTCATTGTGACTACGATAGTTTATGAGCTGGCAGACATTTTAGAGTAGGTACTTGAGTAAAAAAACTTGTGAAATCTAAACACAAGAACACAGACTTAGCTAAAAGGCTGAAGACCAAATGGGTTCTTTGAACGCTCTCTTGCGAGAAAAATGTCCTTGGCAAGTTGAATTTTAATACCTTTGAGTTTAATTTCTAGAGGATAAAAAACGAATGAGATATTTTAGTCAGGTACCTGTTTAACTTAGCCAGAACTTCGGAATTGTATTTCACAAAAATGTCTCTGAGGTTTGTAGCCAGGTCTGCATCAAACTAGTAAAATATTCCTGTATTTACGTGAGAAGTACGGGATCTTGGCGCTCTAAGCCAAATCTTTATATTTATAAATGAAATATCATAAGCATTTAAACCGTGTTTTACTTAAGACTCTTAATCTTTTCATATTCCACGTTACAGCAGTCATGCCTTTGGAGGCAGCTGTTCAGGTAATGGCATAAAAGAAACCCTTGTTTCTTTCAATTCAAGTTAAATTCTAAAACCAAATTATAAATATTTGCATTACCTGCCAGCGAGTTGGTTTATATATGCAAACTCAAGTTATTGCAGTACCTATTTGCTGTGCTGCTGTAAAAAAGTATTATTAATAGATAATAACTTTCATTTAGAAAGTCAAGACACTATGTTTGCTCTTAAATTGCCATCATTCTAAAGGTCACGACCCAGCTTCATCACAATTTTAGAGTCCCGAAAATTATAAAGGGGCAGTTACGCACATCCACCCGAAGCTGTTTTTCTGTTTAGATGTAATAAACGTTAAAGAAAGCATAGTTCAAGCTTCGTGTTGGCTCTTAAACCAAACAACCAAATTGAGTAACTCATTTTTTAAAGTCTGCTTAAAATGTCTACAAGCTCTCGGTATTATGAGTAATACCTCGCGACACTATCTTGAATGACTGGACGATGATAAAACAGAGGATTTGGTTGACATTCAGATAAGATAAATTTTCACCATAACAGAATGAATCATGCCTATAAATCATTGTATAATTAAATACGTACAACCTTCGTCCTTAGAACCTTTTTGGGATTAAGTATCCTATAACCAAGGCTCTGCTGTCTGTCCGTCTGTTTGTCACAGGGCTGTATGCTAACCGTGACAATGACAAAAGATTAAATTATAAAGTTTCACAAAACACGACTTTTTCGGCGCTTTTTACTTCTGTTACAAATACATATCAAAACAAACACTGCGTAAAAGATGTTTATGTATCTTTAGTTACAATCTAAAGGTCCGATAACTGGACTGGACTCTGGATTCTGGAGAGCAACCGTATAGTATACGCCTAAATTCATGCAATAACCGCGACTTAGCATTAGGTACTCCCTGCAACATGTGACGCACGTAATTGAATAATAGCCAGTAAGCATTAATTAGGTAATAAATATGTGTAACTAATCTTTAAACACGTTCTTATACTTGGTCTACCGAGAATACAACATCTCTGGTACTATGGGTGTTTTTACTTAAACCTCCTCGTCCACACTCAACATATCTCAACCGCAATAGAGATATCTCTACCTATCTCTATATTTAAAAATAGTTTAATGCAGATACTGACAGAAAAAAACTACTATAGTGTAAATGATTTCATCTTTCAAGATAACTTTGCATAATGTAGGCAACGCAAAAAATTAATAAATTTGTAAGCTAGTCATCTTACTCGCTAATCCTGCCGCTAAGTAGCAGTGCTTGCACTGCTGTGTTCCGGTGTGGAGAGTAAGACAGCCGGGGAAATTACGGGCACAAGAGGCATTTCATCTTAGTCCTCTAGGTTGGTAACGCATCTGCAATCCCTCCGGGGTTGCGGGTGTCAATGGGCAGTGGTGATCACTTACCATTAGGTGACCCACTTGCTCGTTTGCCTTCCTATTCATATAAAAGAAAAAAAAAATAGCAGAATCAGCAATCAATTGTCTCTGCGCCACCCAATGTCATTGTTATATCTATTTATTCTTTGCAAATAAATATTATTCTATTCTATTCTTTTTTATGAAACGCCTTTTCTAAACGTACACTTTTATATTAGCTCACATAGACATTGGACCAAGCAATTTTAGTCCGAGCTAACAACGTATACTTTGCACAATTTTTCTTTTCAACCAAATTTCTATTCCGGAATAGCGAATACCGAATTAAAAGCGGACACCGTCACGTAGGTTTGTTTGTTTTTAATTAAAAGAACACTCCGGGGCCAATGGGAGCTGCACTTCTCCGAGAAACCTGTTTTAAATATAAATAAGTTGAATTCCAGCTGATTCCAGTTTACGAGCAGTTAGCAGATAATACGTGCTTTTATAAAGTTCCACTCAAGAGGAAAAAGCGCAACCCTTATAAGTAAAATAACAAAGTGTTGTCCTATAACATGATTCCTAAGATTTTTGTCCATTCCCTCGATGGGCTTTACCATCTGCGTGGGAAGAGAAGCAACTTGTAAATTCTGTTTTTTTCTTTACTCCCAGACTAGCATGGAAGAAATCGTACTAACCCGTTTGCAATACTATAAAGTAACATTTCTATAAAACTTCAAGTGAAGCTAACCTCGAATCCAAGTTCTCAAAGCAAAGCGACATTTTTATATCGAATAGAAACTCTACGAACGTTCAAACTTGGGCCGATGTATTCGTACTTCGCAGTTACCGCCTCAGTTCGCTGAATTGTTATTATATTATTAAGTTTTATGTGGACGACTGTGCAGGAGGAATACTGCTCAAATTTATAACCTAGTACGGTGCTCCTAAAGCGGATTCCGCGAAATCTCTGTGTTAGCGCGTTCATGTAAACCTGTATTAAAACTAAATGTTATAAAATACTTCATCTAGTGGATAACAGATGGCGCTAGTGGTATCTTATTTTGCAATGAAATCCTACTAATATTATAAACTAGCGACCCACCCCGGCTTCGCACGGTATATTATGCATGTATTATACCCGTGCATGGCGGGAAGAACTTGATAACTCGACTTACACGATTTTTTTTTTATCGTCGCAATGGCTTCCTACAGCATTGGTTTTGTAGGAAAAAAATTGACAACTCGATATCTACGATACTTTTAGAGATATTGCCTCGTGAGTATTTGAATATATCCATACGCTGAGTATTTTATTTAACGAAACGAGATATATACGCGATGAGTCACAAAAAAATATATAATATCGTAATATATCCTTACATCAACTTATGCTCAAAAACCGATCTAGCGTACGTAAATTGACAAAACAAGATATCAAAGCGACGACTAACACACTATTACGTTAACAAATAAATATATCGTTTTATCTACTTATATTCAACTACTGGTAACTTGATATGTCAATTTATACTTACACTATAAAGTTAACAATTAATATATTGACGTTATATTTCGACTTATCAAGTTACTCACGCTATGCACGGAATATGATATCTCGTGTTATCTTAGTAGTTTCTCATTTATAGACCGGGTCAAATCAAAAATATGTTCTTTATTGAATAACTTGTCACATTGTGTCATGTCTCATACTGATGTCGCATACTACTTTTCCCGAGATATATGAGAACAGGGGTGCGTTCAGTTTGATCACCCGACGACGCCCGACTACGCACTGGCCTGTTCAGTAAGTCAGTGCGATCATCGGACGATCACACCGGTCACCCCATAAAATAGATGGGTAAAAAAGCCCAGACGTCACTTTGACAGTTGAAAAGCGGCAAAATTTATAATTCGAACGCTGGGGATATAAACTTATTATTACGAATACGAAATCGCATACCATCGACATTTAAATTTAATGTGAATTTAATTTAAAATGGGAGATTCAATGAAGACGTTAATGATTCAAGATGAAAAGGGACAGAAATATAATAATATAATATCAAAGATATCAGAAATATAATATCAAAATAAATATAAAATGAATTTCTATTCAGGTCTCGGAGCAAATATTTATTTTATATTTATTTTGAATTGACACTTTTGACAGAAGAACGTCCCAACTCGTTCGGTAAGTGTGTTCATGATCGGACGATTTTCATCCGACTTTAGTTACTGAACGTAGCCCAGAAGTCGTTCTAATTTTTCTTTTTTTTTTCAAATTAGGTAGTGCAAAAAGTGCGCTTGCATTCCCAAATTATTGAAATTTTATTACGAACATTTTTATTACATTTTTTTTATTACAAACGATTAATGTGTATTATTGATACCGAATTCTATGGTGAATAAGTTGATAAGTCATCGGTGAACATGTTGATAAGTCAATTATTATGAATAATAAGATAGTAAGAAAGATAAACATAACCATATTTGAAAACCCATCTAAAATTACTCTTAAATCAATTTAGACATTTCAATTACACTGAAAAACTGATTTTTAGGAATTAAATTAAATAATGTTTTCACTGGTTTGAGCACTAATGTATGGGTAATAAGTTGATAAGTCTCTGGGTAGTATGTTGATAAGTCTAATATCTTACAAAATAAGCAGAATTTACGAGAACACGTAACATAATTTGAAAGATTACATAAAATTATCCATAAATCAAGCTATGGAGATGAGTTCGAGATAAAAACGGATTTTGGAGAAAATGACAAACTTTAAAATCGCTGCCCTGTAAAATTGCCATTTTGGAGTTATCAAGTTCTTCCCGCCATGCACGGATACATATAAACCTTCCTCTTGAATCACTCTATCTATTAAAAAAACCGCATTAAAATCCGTTGTGTAGTTTTGAAGATATAAGCATACATCGGGACACGGGGACAGAGAAAGCGACTTTATTTTATACTATGTAGTGATAGTGATGATAGTGATGTAAAAGTTTGTGAGTATGTTTGGATGTTTGTTACTCTTTCACGCAAAAACTACTGGATGGGTTTGGATAAAATTTGGAACATAGATAGATTATAGTCTGGAATAACGCATGGGCTACTTTTTATCGCGGAAAATTGCGCAATTCCTGCGGGACAGCGATAAACGAATTCTATGCAGACGAAGTTGCGGGCAACAGCTAGTGTTAAATATTTTATTGAATCAGGCGTTAGTTTACGGAGGTCCATTTCAATGAACAAAAAATTTACCTTGCTACTCCGCTACTCACGTGCAAGATAACCAAGCCTGTGTGAAATATATAATGTTTTTATGGAATAAAACACACATAAATCCCACAAACTTAATTATCCCTTACACCACACAAACACCGACGCGTTTCTATCCCTCCACGGGATCATTATCAAAATTTAATGAGCACAACTGTTACACATGCAAACCGAATTTGCAATTTGTATTTTTCTTTCTGTGCGTTCTAGAAAGAGATGGGTCTATCTCGCCCGCGACACTGCTTTCGCGCGCATGCTATACAAGAGTAGTGTGATCAGAGCCTGTGGTCCGATGACATTAGGGAGATAGCAGGACCAGTCTGGAAGAGAGTAATGGACAACCGTTAGGGATAGAGAATTGGAGAGGCGCCTGCCCAACGGTAGTGATGCTGATGAAGAAGTTATGATAGATTTGTTATTGTAAGTAGTGGTAGTATTAGAAGGAGATCAGAATTAAATTGAAAGGACAGGTTACACTATAATAATTTTATTCTGCGGTCACGTGACAATATCTGAGCTCAACAAAAGCGCGTGTGCAATGGGACGGAGCTGCCGGGCAAGTCGTGATTATATTCTCTTTGGGGCAAGTAAGTAAGTAAGTAAGTAGGTAAGTCTTCTGTAGCGGCGCGCGCGCCGCGGGTACGCTGCCTGCGGCCGTCTGCTTGTATGTGGGTAGATGCGTCGGCCTGCGTCTTCGCTTTACAGTATATGCTTTTTGTCATACTTTCACTGTGACATAGTTTTTTTCTTTAAATCGCAAAAAAGTAAGTTAACAAAAAATATACAAGCTTATTATATTTTGTATGTATGCATGTATGTTTAGTATGCATATTGAGTAGTTTATTTTATGATTTGTTTATTGTACTTAGATGTGTACGCTCTATTGTGGCTTTCACTTTCAATTTTTAACTCTTACTTTGTCGGTCCCTTATTTAATGCTCCTCTCATCTACTCAAAGGTTAACTGGTAGAGAGGGATAAGGCCGCCTTTGGGCATATATTAATGTTATTTTTATTTTTTTTGTGAATTGTATCTGTTTCTTTATATTTGTACAATAAACCATTTACTTACAAGTACCTAATGCAAATGCAAGAATTTAGAGAAAAACAACTATAATTACACATAAACGGATAACTCACGTATAAAAAGTCGAGTGGTGCTCGACATGTTTAGGACTATTTCGAAGTCCTTTTTCCAAGAGCGCTCGCCCCGGCCCGAAACATGTCGAGCATCACTCGACTTTTTATACGTGAGTTATCCGTTTATGTGTAATTATGATTGAGTGTCACGGTAGTTTCATGTTGAAAGAAAAAAAACTATCAAAAACTGTCAGTTACTAGGTTTTCAACTACGGTAGCGGAATTCTTGAAAGGGTTTTAAACGAAAACGTGATTTCAACACGAGAGTTGACGCCATTATTGTGTTCATCTCGTTTCATCGCTTAAAGTGTGAGCGAGACATTATATTATTATTTTCAGTCGAATTAATCGTAGGAATTGTTTAGTAGTGTTATTTTTAAACGGCCCGTACTACTTACACCCTTTGACTTGCATTTTGATGAATCAAGCTCTTATGGTGACGGCACCAGTAATGGATAAAGGCCCAGTAATGGACAATAACTCTTATATAAAAGAAACGAAGCCATAGCAATTTATTTTACAACATTAATTTTATAACCATGTCTTTAAATTAAGAATGAAGTGTCCATTACTGGTGTTTGTCAGCTCAAAGTGTCCAACACTGGTGCAATCACCCTAGTGAGTTTTGTAACGCTGGCGCGCGATAAACAGCTAGTAATAAATAATCTGAACTATCGCTTTAACCTAACTTCATTGTGATCTAAGAAACTCAGCAAAACCGTATACAAGATTTTTCTATGTACTTACAAGCAAAGCACAAGGAAAATTGTGAAAATGTTCCACCTTCTGTGAAATAGCCATAGAGCAAACAATCTAGTAGAGTGGAAACGTCATACAATTCTTGAAATAAAATCACGCCAAGCCAAAATTGGCGATTACTGCACTATGATTGGCAATTGTCAAAAGGGTAAATAAAGTTGAGCAAGCGGCTATTATGATCGATATGGATAGTTAATGTTTAGGTGTTGTACCTATGGCATAGTGCATGACGACTCATTTTAATATTATACATACATAAGTCACGTCTGTATCCCTTACGGGCTAGACAGAGCCTAAAGTAACAAAGACCTAAAGGCCACGTTTAGCATGATTGTGGGCGTATTAGTGGAAAGGGGAATTAAAACAGTGATGGGTTGCCAGCCGCATCGCCTATAACATGATTCCTAAGATTTTTGCCCATTCCCTCGGTGGGGTTTTACCATCTGCACGGGTAGAGAAGAACCTGGTACAATCTTTGTTCTTTGTTTACTCCTAGACCAGCATGGAAGAATTCATTTTAATAAAAACCGAAAATTAAATACATAATCAAAATCCCAATTACATAAACGGGTTTGTTCCATGTAGATAATGGAAAAGCAATTGTGAAAATTTTCCCTTGTGGCGTAAGTCGAAAAAGACTGATGTGTTGCCACAATTAACCCTATAGATAGCCCTTGACACTCTATTTAGTTATTTGCTCTATGAAAAACAAACGCTCGTTTTATAACGCTTCTTACAAACTAAACGAAGAAATAAAACTTAAAATGCGCTATAAATTAAACAGTACAACTGCAGATGAGTGTTTACTCGAGAACTTTTACTTTGAATGAAGTAAAACATCAAGCTGCAAATAAACGTTTAGACCTTAGACCAAAAACAAATTAAATTTCCAAATGTCAGTGAAAATTAGAACACATAGAAAAATCCGAAAAGTAAAGCTATGGTCGGGAACCGAACCCGGATCCTCGTCATTCCGTGACGCGTGCTAAACCCCTACACCTCCCATAGCAGGTGGGTAGTCTTCGAATTTTTCTACCTGTTACTAGCTGTCACGTGACCTTTTTGTTACAATGCCCTGGTGAGAAGAGAAGTAGATGTTCCACGGGAGTTTGTAATTTTGTCGTTCAGACACATCATACAAACAGTTGACGCTTGGCGAAAAAAAATTTCGCATAGTAACAAGGTCGCGTGACAGCAATACATACATACATCACGTCTTTATCCCTTATGGGGTAGACAGAGCCTAAGGTAACAAGACCTAAAGGCCACGTTTAGCATGATTGTAAGCGTATAGGTGGAAAGGGGAATCAAAATAGTGATGGGTTGCTAGCCGCATCGCCTATAATTACGATTCCTAAGATTTTCGCCCAATCCCTCGATAGCCTTTAACCATCTGCGCGGGAAGCGAAGCAACTGGTATCTTCTGTTCTGTGGTGTTTTCAGTTCATATGCACTAGTAAGTCGGATTATACAATTACAAACCTACATTATCGTGTTGATAATAAGTTACTATCGCAGGTATTAAGTTTTTAAATTAAGGCAATTTCATTATTACATTTCTAAATGTCTATGAAAATTAGAACACATAGAAAAATCCGAAAAGTTAAGCTATGGCCGGGAATCGAACCCGGATCCTCGTCATTCCGTGACGCGTGCTATACCCCTACACCACCCATAGCAGGTGGGTAGTCTCCGAATTTTTCTACCTGTTACTAACTGTCACGTGACCTTTGTTACTATGCGAATTTTTTGTCGCTAAGCGTCATCTGTTTGAATGATGTGTCTGTACGACACAATTACAAATTATTATTATTATTATTATCTAAATCTTGCATTGTAAATATTTAACACCTTCATAAGAGCCTTGTCGTGCCGGCTGATAGATGCCTCAAGAGACCCCAGAGCTGGCGCTTACCTCTCCCAGCGAATTACTCTGGCTGTACAGAGAGGTAATGCCGCCAGTGTGTTAGGGTCTATGCCGCAGGAGGGCCTATTAGATGGTGTTTTCTTTTTATAGTTAGGTATATTTATTTAGTTTTAAGTTTTGTATATTTAGTTGAATTAGAATAAGTTGTTTAATGGGTTTTATAAATATTGATTAAATGGTTGTTAATTTTAACACACGTGTTTACCCCGCGTTTGGATATTGGGACAATAGTACCAACTGAATGATGTCTAGACTTTTTCATGGAAAATGCCACCTATATGGTCTTCCATGCTGGTCTGGGAGCAAAGAAAAAACATAGAATGTACCAGTTGCTTTTCTTCCTGCGCAGGTAAAAGGCATCGAGGGAATGGGCGAAAATCTTAGGAATCATGTTATGCGGCTAGCAAACCGTCACTATTTTGATTCCCCTTTCCACCTATACGCTCACAATCACGCTAAGCATGGCCTTTGGGCTTTATTACATTGAGCTCTGTCTACACCGCAAGGAATGGGGCCATGATGTTTAGTGTATTTTTGTGTTATAGTTTTAATAAAGTTCTTCATTTCCGTTTTAATCGTTATTGACCTCTGCAAGGAATCCCCGAACTTTTTACTTTCCAAATACTGCCAACTTAACGGGCCGAAACTCTAGCACTAAAACAGAATCGTCTTAAGTAAGGAAATTAACAAAACTTTGCACGTTACAATAGCAGTAAAAGTCCAGTGTTATGTTAAGAAAATGTAGAAACGGACTATACCTACTCGTAGTATGGTGGCTAAAACACGTAACAATTTGAAAATATCGATAATAGTCTATGGCTTCATACCCCAGTGAATAACATTCTCTAGGATACATAACCATAGCTGTAGAAGCAAAAAAAATAAGTAAGTAGGCACTTCAAGAGTACCAAAATATCTTTATTCAAATTTATACGTACAATACGACGTTAACAAACTTATACTTCATTTAGTTTAGGATGAGAAACCACAACAATATTATATTGCGACTCGTCAAGTGTAGGTACTCTCTTTTCAATTTGTACTAGAGTAATAAATTGTAAACGACACGAAAATAAAGCGGCATTAAAACAATTTTATTTTGCGGCTCCCCGACTATTGCACAGTACAATTTGCTAGGTAAGAAATAGTTGACCAGACGCAATATAATGTTTTTGTGGTTTCTCATCCTAAAATAAATGAAGTATAGTTTCTGTCAGAAACTTCATTTTCAACTCGTGCTTTTTTTGCTGACTGAACTTTTTGTTGACTGTACTTGCAATTGCCATCCGTCCTAAATGTTTACCCAATTTCAAGTCAATCGAACCAATCGTTGAAGAGTTCCCTCCTGCGCAGACGATCCTGGCCAACTCACCAGAACTCTACTACCAGATTAAATTCAAATTCAAATTCAAATTTTAGTTTCGCAAATTTGCCGCCAACGGTTCTTTTACATGTCTTTTTGAAACTACCAGCGCATTCGGAAAGACCATCATTGCCAAGAAGAATGCGCCGCAAGAAACTTGGCAGAAATTATTATCGTCCAACTGACTCAAGTATGCAAAATTTCAGCTCAATCGGTTGAAGATATCTGCATCAAAATTGTGTCGCAAGATTCCACCCGGACAAACTTACTTACATATACATACATACATACATCGCAAGTTAAATAAAACCTTGTTATAGTAAAAAAGATTACTAAATAGCTACTTCGAACTAGTTTTTGGAGACGAAACATTAAATACGGCTAGTATAAAAAATACAGCTAGTGTCAGTTTACACTCTGTTAGAATCAATCCGGCATATTTTGCGGTGATTGGGTCAGTTTCTTAGTAATTTTTGGTCGAAAATAAGTCGCCATTTTGACTCTGTACACTGTCCTACCCGCAAACATTATTATGCTAAGACTATGGACGAAAATATACGTGGCCATATCTCGCGAAGAACCGACAACCGCTGGGGTAAACGTGTTCTTGAGTGGAGACCGCGACTCGGCAAACGTGAGGACGCCCTCCGGCCAGGTGGGATGACGATCTGCGAAAGACTGCAGCCAGATGCTGGATGCGTCAAGCTAAAGACAGGGCGCTATGACACTCAGGGAGGCGTATGTCCAGCAGTGGACTAACATAGGCTTATGATGATGATGATGGACGAAAACAGTCCGTAACGAAACATCGATACTCGTGCAACTCCGGTCTTTAGTGTCCCTAGTCGACTAATAAAGAATAATGGCGGTGTAAAAGCAAAATAAAAATGTTCATTGTTTTTAAGCTTCACGGCGTAATTAACGCAGTTTTAGCGTAAATTGAGGCGTAACATTAAAAAGACTGGCAATAGCGTCTTCATGTTTATCCGACTGAAGGCTCAAACGAGGGTAATGTGTTTGCTTCCATGCTGATCTGGGAGTAAAGAAAAAACAGATTGTACCAGTTGCTTATCTTCCCGCGTAGGTAAAAGCCTATCTAGAGAATGGGCATAGGAATCACGACTTAGAGGCGATGGGGCTAGTAACCCATCACTATTTTGATTCCCCTTTCAACATAATACGCCCACAATCATGCTAAACGTGGCCTTTTTTTTTTTTTTTTTTTTTTTGCGTGGGAGTGGAGAATACTCATGATATACCGCCAGGCCGGTCCTGACAGCATGCCCGACTCATCTGGGAATTGCTCACCAGACGCCTACGGACTAAACTCCACTCCCTGTAGAGTGTTTACTCCGAGACGCTCCGCGCTTTTGGTTTGCATCCGGGTGTGTAGTTGTGAAGTTGTGTTTTGGGTGAAGCGTGATTGTGAGGGTGAGTTTATGTTTAGTGTGTGTTGTATGTTTGTTTAGTGTACCTATATTCGGAATATATACGATATATAAAAAATATTTAAAAGATTGGTCGGTGGAGGATTTGAGGGATTTGGTGTGTTAGATGGTGTTTGCGGTGTTTGAGGTGTTTGCGTGTTCATGTGTTGTTAAATTGTTTTAGGTTGCGTACGATGTGTTCTATTAGGTTCTGGAAGGCTATGGTTGTGGATTGTGTTGATAAGATGCTATTTAGAGTTAGTGGGTCGGCGTTGTTTGAATTGCAGGTTATGATGAAATCTTGTCGTTTGGGGGAGAATCTGGGACAGTGGTGGATGAGGTGATGGAATGTTTGGGTAGTGGTGTCGTCGCATGGGCATGTATTATTGTCGGTGATTCCAAATCTGCCTTTAGGTCTTGTTACCTTAGGCTGTGTCTACCCCGTGAGTGCAAGATAACCAAGATTGCATGAAAAACATATATATTTCGCGTAGGCTTGGTTATCTTGCACGTGAATAGCGGAGTAGTAAGGTAAATATTTTTTGTTCATTGCATACAGTTTAATTTGGCTGGCACTTGTAACGGTACATAGCGTATTTTACCGTTAATTTCACAAATATATGATTGGGCGATGCCCATAGTCAATTAATAATATTGGAATTATCCAATTAATATATTAAGAGGGACCTTTTCTAAGATAGAATAAATAATAATTAAGCTGGGAATTCTGTACGAGGGCAATAGGAACATGATCAAATAGATTGCGCAGGAAGGTACTAAAAACTGTGTGAAGGTCGAGTAAACTACAGCTTTACATATACTACATGTAGTATATGACACCAAAATGTTTGATAATAAAATTGCATAGTCAGCACCATCCGTGCTTCCTCATCACTAGAATGAATTAACTTTCATTGATCGTGTTGTTTCATGTTGTTCGTATCTGCGGTGCATTCTATCTCTTTCACACGCTAGCCTAACCACAAAACAGGTGTGTATGTTGTTGTATGTATACGATACGGGACTCACAGGGAATAGCGTAATTCGACCTTATTGGGTTGAGCGTAAGGATCGTTTTGGTTTGACGACGTTCAAATGATGCACGAGACGCACGAGATGCATGAGAAGCTCGAGACGCTCGGGACGCCGGAGAGGCTTGAGACGCATGAGATGCCGGAGTTGCACGAGACGCACGAGATGCACGAGATGCACGAGATGCAGATAATGGGTATAAATAGAACGGTTCTTCAAGGAATCGGGATTAGTTGTTTTCGGAATTTCTTCAAGCGAGGTCTTGCTGCTGTAAGCGATATCGGTTCGCAGTTTATTTATTTTGACAAAGTTTGATTAATTAATTTAATTGTTTAACGTAGTTTAATCGGTTAATTATTTATTGTGCATCGCAATCAGTGTTCGTGAACCAATTACCATACCAACCTCACCAATATCCTTGATCCTTCCCTCATCCGATTTCTCTGTGGCCAGGACACCTTTAGCCGTCAGTATCATGATCGGTACCCTGAGTCCGGGGTATTGGCAGAGAAATTACCGCCATCATCGCCATTGTCATGACGTTTGATTATTGGCCATGAATTCTGATTGTGTGTTCTAATCTGTCACGCTTGAAGTAGGGACTTTACGGGACGAGGTTCCCGGCCCCAAGGCAACCTTGCGGTGTTAACAAAGCTTGGGGTTTAACGTCTTTCGGGACGGAGTCAGGCGTTGGTGATCGACCTGGCGCTCGTCTGCCGTATGGGAGTCGGGAAACTTCCCCCTAGCGTTATCAGGCTCTGGGTATCTGCTGGGTTCCTGATTTGCGCAGCTGCCACAGAAGAAATACTGAGTGAGTGTTTTCTTTGTTTTGTGTTACTTTGTTTGTGATATGTGAGCTTAGGCTGATTTTATGCAGTGTCATTTATTCATTATGTCTGTATTCAACGGTCATATGAATTACTTACTTTTGAATCATTTACTTTCAATAATTGTTGAATTTGCCTTGGCTGGATTGTTTTGAGGGTAGATTAATCATCATCTCATTTGAAACCAATTTTATGTCATCAAGACTCGCATGTAGTTGTTTTGCCTAGACGGGGAAGCGCTACAAATGCATTGAGAGTCATCATCATCATCACCATCTGAATTACGATCAATAAATAGTGGAAATGGAATCTGCTATTATCATCATCACACGATTAATTTACCTTGTGAAACTATTCCTTGCTATCGCAAATTTACCACAATAACAGTGTACATGTTATTTATTAGACTTGTGAATTGAAGTCTTTGTTAAAGTGAGTAATTTCATATCACTATTGAATCATGGACGGGGAGACCATACCTCATCCGGTAGCGCATTGGTTTGGCTAGTTGCCTATATTGAAGTACAGTATGAAGTCATACAGTAGTGAAGGATTACTACTCTAAATCACACTCAGACTTGCTGTTCTCTATTGAAGGGAACCCAAACTCATGCCTATGAAGGTCTACTGTGACGGTCGGGGATAAGGGGGGAAATAATCAATATATCACATATCTTTTATAACTGTGTTTATAATGTGCATTTCTATTTTCCATTGACATTCTTATTTTGTGTACATACTTACTTTCTAGCAGCGGATTCCCTTAAGTTGATCATAAGTTGATCAATATTTTAGCATAACATGTAATAGACTAATTTACAGGTTCTTTACTTTCAATAGATCTCCATGAAACTTTAATCATAATGTGTTTCCTTGCTACGCTATTAGCCATCGACTTACTTGCTTTTCGAGCTTCATAATTCATTAAATAATGGTTGACTTATTTCCATACTTGCCCAAATGATCACCTAACTATTATACTTTATGCTTCATTAACTAAACATAAAATACCTTCCAATCTGAAGACTTAATCGCCATTTTCTTTAGTTAGCGCAAACAAAATCCTTAGGTAATGTGTTGCTAGCCGTCGCGTATATTTGTTAGTTTTACTTTGTAGGTAGATCAATCCTTACTCGTCACTAAACGTTCCCAGGGTTACGTAGGATGCGGACACAACGAAGGGTATTTAATTTAATTACTAGACGATTCACGCACTAGACGATCACATGGCCATTTCTTCAATATATCACGTATCACGACCAGTATAGTTTGTTAGGCTTTCACGACATAATAATATATATTTTATTAGTAGACAGCTTTATTTACCTACTATAATAAGTACGCGTTGGATTGAGCTATGTAGTTTAGGTACGTTAGGTACGTTAGGCGCGCTATTCGAAATTATTTGAATTAATTTACAGTTTTTTTTAAATATATCTTTCTTTTAATAAAATTTAGATTAGGGGGGGGGGGGGGAGGTTTTGTTACAGTGGTTCGCGTGACCAGGATTTAGGATTATCTTAGGTTCTGGTGTATTTAGGTTATATATCAATACTTGTTAGCTGATAATACATAGCTCAATTCAGGTTGTTTATAATTTCTTATCGTAATAGGATGATACATTTAGCTCGTATTTTATAAGTCTGTTTGTCTCTTAAACTTTCAACATAGGTAGATTACCTAGGAATTGTCCAACAGTTGCTTTTTTATAAAAAGTAATTGTTGGACACAGTGTTGCCGTGTAATGGAAAAGTGAGAGTAAGGATTGGTATTTTTTATAGGTTACTAAAATATATTATTAGTTCGATATAGGTAGTTCAATAAAACAGTCACCTTTAGAATAAAATTTTAATATTGATCTTTACAAAATTTTCTAAATTATTACTGTACCTAGCATTTTATTTTCATGACACTTATTATAAGCACTCATAGTTCAAGTTCTGTAATGATATTTGATAGTCTCGGTTTGTCACGATGGTTTCACATTCTCTTTGTTCACTTTGCACTTAATAATATTAAGTTAATATTGCCTTATCAGTATTGTCGTAACCATTCATTGGTCCACTCCATTCCATAGTTCCTTTGGTTCAAGATCTCGCTCATTCATTGCGTTCCGTGAAGATCTTTGTAAATTTTTATCCACTTCACACCCTTACTTTTAGAATAAACAACATCCGTTGTAGGTAGGATACCGCTAGCTAACTAACAACCATTTTTGCATTTTGCGTTGTAAACTCTGTTCCTTTTAACTAAACTTGTTCAGTCCACTCGTAGTTGATGTAATCACTTATATATTACGTTCGGTCATTATTGTTGTAAATTCAATTTATTCACTTGCACTCTTACTTTAATCGACGTCCGTTGTAGATAGGATACTGCTAGCTAACTGACAAAAAAAATCTAGCACTTTACTTGGTAGGATTATATTTTAAGGAGCAATTACACTGTTGCGTTCGCTTTATTGAGTCGCCGAACTTGTCTCACACTAGGTTAATCAACTAAAGTTTTGTTAGGTACCATTTTTGCGCCTACGTTACTTTAGGTTCATCTAATCTTAATCTAGGGGTCCCTACTGATATTTTTGTGTAATTATTTTAGGTTTATTACTATTAAGATAGGTGCTGTTAGTAAGTTAGGTTTAGGTTGTGGTTTTTTTTTTTTACTTTCGTAGCATATTATGGTATTTTAATGTCTCTCTCTCTAATGTTGTTATAGGCTCTGTTTACCCCGTAGTGGTATAGACGTGTTTTGCAATATGTGTATTTAATGATTTTACGCTGCAAGCCGTATGCAGCAATAGACTTAGTGTATTTGCCCCTTCATTGGAAATTATAGGTATAAGCCGGTCAAATACAGATAGACTTCTCGAATTGTTGATTCGTTTAGGGTAGATTTCGGTTTGGTTAATGTGATACCTACCTTCTTTATAAAAGTTGATTTAGGGTTCCCGGTGTAGATGAATATTTTTGTGACTTAAGAACGTGTTAGAATATTTAACTGGTTTGTAAACGAGTTGTTATTTTAGATGCATTAATAAATTAAAACTGAATGTTCATTTGACTGTAGGTAGATTTATGATTACAGTGTTTTGTATATCCAGATAGGGAATCTTAAATTACTCGATACTTTTATAGGTAACATTGCTTATAATGTACGCTAGATTTATAAAATTGTAAAGTCGGGGGGGGTGCATAGTTATTTTTGAATGATTTCCATTAGGTTGAGAATACTGGTAAGGGTTTTAAGGTTGCAAGGTCGGGGGGGTGTAATAAATATACTTTTAATTACGGTGATAATACTAAGCTAGCGAACGGGGGTAGTGTTCTTGTGGGTTAAATTTATTTATTATTCTTATTAGGCCCTTTAGTAGAGTAGTTCGTGGTCAGGGCTTGATATTTAGGAACTCTTCTTATATTAGGAAACGTTACTACTAAGCCAGGCTCATGTGCTGAGGCATTATAGGGTAGACAGAGACTTAAGTGTATGAATTCTCAGTTATAGCAAACTGATTACGTTCTCGAACGGTAGGTAGTAATGACTAGTATGTAAGTATGTCGTGTTTACGAAATAAAAAGAGTAGTGTTATAGGAATTGTGTTCGAAAATAGGTAATGTAGAAATTACAGCTATGGCTGGGAGAGTTTTATGTTTAGTGACAGTTGTACCTATCTCGGAGCATTTAGCTTGGTTTACTATATTAGTGAATGTACTCTTGTTCATTTTGATTTTTCATTACGGTTGTATGAGCTTTGTAGGTGCCTGTGAATACTTGGCGATAGTTAGTTATGTGTGTATATTGGGGTATTTTACTCAGAACATAGAAGTCATTTCATGGGGTTAATTAGAGTGCATCATTTTATTACATTGAAGTATGTGAAATGTTTCTCTTTCCTTCTTTCTTTCTTTCTTTTTATTGAGTGTGAGTTAGTTTTCTTTCTTAGGCCTCCCAATAAAGACTGGGGATGTCTAGAACTTTTACCATCTTTAGTTTTAATATAGCTCACAAAAGTAGTATCTACGATATCATTAGGGAGGGGTATCAACTGGTGACAAAGTTATATAATAGATTGACTCTGTTTAGTGTAAGTAGGTATTACACTATGTGGAGGCAGGATGACTAGCGTTGGTCATAGGGTTGTCTTCTCAAAGTTTGACTTAAAACTGTAGCGTATGTATATAAGTATAGTTCAGTTAGTGTTTCTCAGTAGGTGTCGGTTGATAGGACACGATCATGTCATTGTTTATTCTGGAATACTATTAAGTATACATTAAATTTGAATTCTAGAAATTTGAACTAAGGCAGACTTTAAGTAAGTTTTAGTTGGTATTGAAATGCTTTCTTGTCCGTCATCGATGCTTTCCTTTATTATTTTATGCTGTAGGAAACATTAAGAAATACACTGACTCTAAGCACGTATGTAATATGGTTGTTTCAAAGGTTGATTTTACTAAGAACTAGATAGGTACTCGTAAGATCAGTAAATTAGGTATACAATACGGTGGGTAGGCCCGTTCAGGTGCCTTGGTAGGCGTCCTCTCATTCGGACAGTGGTTCTGTGCCCAGCGGCGGGACGTGTGGGCTGATAATGATTATGATGACGTTAGTTGTTAGATAATGATGTTGATGATCGTGATAATGATGGTAGGTAGGTATGTTTAGGAATGTGTATTACCTACGTTCTTATAAAAGTTTATTTATTGCGCAAGCTTTTAATCTTGCAATTTTCTATGTTTGTTTGTTTGTTTGTTGGGTAGAGTCCAATAAGTCGTGACTCGTTCACTTCAGGTACTTTGTATTTATATGTACGTATGTTTGTGTGTAAATGAGTTGATTACACAAGTTATAGCCAAGTAAAGTATATACTGTAAGAATACAGAGCTTTTATTAAAAATATACCATCTTATTTGTTAATCCTACCGCCAAGCAGCAGTACCAGCGCTGCTGTGTTCAGCCATGGAATAGGTAGTCAATGAAATTACTGGCACAACACTCCAGGTATTTTATCCTTACTCATTGAACCGGTAACGCATCTGCAAATGCTCCGGTGTTGCGATGTCCATAAGCATTGATGGTTGCTTACTATCGAGTAACCCACTTACTAGGTTGTCTCCCTTGTTATACGTTTAAATTAGGTAGGTGCCGAAAAGACTAGCTGCATCTTGCGACTTTGTCTGCAAAGAGTTTGTTTATCGTCGACCAGCGAAAGTTACGCAGGTCTAGGGATAAAAGGCACGCGTTGTTTCAGTCTGTGGTTTGTCAACATGCTAAATTTCATCCAGATTTATTCAGCCGTTCTGACGTGGAAATAGTAGCATATTACATTCATTCATACAATTATACCACCCATGCATCCATACCAACTATACACCCATACCACAAATGTACACATACATTCTCACAAACTTAAGAATTTATATTTTTATTAGTAGGATAGTAGAATAAAATAAGATAGGGTAGGGGACATTTTGAAGTGATTATATCAATTGACTAATGATTGACGTTTCTACCTTCTTTCCAAAAGTTCGATTAATAGGAGATTTCGCTTTGGTTTTTAATACGCAGCGGCTACTCATACTGTCTGTAGGTAGGCAAAGTAATTTATATCTATCTATCTAGTAAGTGTTCTTACAGTAAGCTCCAGAGGTATTTGTATTGACAGTAAAAGTTTGTTACATATTCATTAGAACGCAGGGGCGTCATTTAATGTATCAGTTACATTTTAAACTCATTAGTGAGCTTTTGTTATGACTTTTCTTGGTTCCATACAATCCTATAATTAATGAATAAATATCATTAACATTGGTTCAGCAGTTACTAGTTCTAGAATTCTAGATGCACGATTAGTGTTTTGTTTACGTCATGACTTTGATAATACGTACGTATCATCACGCCTCTTTCTCATAGGGGGTAGATAAGACTTGCAAAGATATGCCTTGTTTCAATTGTACAATCCTGGCAAGATGATGATAATAATTTTGAGCTTTAGCTCAATAGAATGTAGAAATCCCTGTCTTTTGTAATTAGTACGAGTATGCTCTGTTTTGTTATTGTGAATTTGTCGTGTAATGTTAAACATTTTCGGAGCCGAATATATTTCATGAAAAAATAGGTTCCGTACATAATTGTAAGTATGTAATTCTGAATATCTATGTATGTATGTATGTAGTTAGGCTAGTGAATACAGCAATCCGGTGTTATTAGAGCTCGGTTCCTAAGCAAGTGAAGCTAGTGTGCGGTCGTTTTATATTTGTACATTACGAAGACAGATAGATAGACATGGAAACGTGGCTAGTGCAAGTTTATAGGTATGCAGGTACATGGTTAGTCTGGTATCTAGTGTTCACTATGATCAGTCGTATTTATGGTAGTCCAGTGACAAAATAATCCTGTCCTTAAGCAGAATGTACGTAGTATGGACTCATTTTATATTGGTTATTGGCATGTAAGCACATGTGTTGGGGATCTGGAAGGTCGCTGCAGTCAGCCTCAGGCTTTGTTCTCCCTTCTCCGTCTCTATCAATTCCTGCCTATATTTAGGTCCAGTACAACGCAAGGCAGAATGACTGGTTATTTGATATTTTTAACGATAATTTTATTGTGTCCGTTACGATACTAAGGTGGTAAGCGAATGCTTGTCCTGAGGGAATGACTCGAAATAAATATAAACAGAAAAATCGATAGGTGGCAGCACTGGTGCTGCACGGTCCGGCGCAGTTTGTGGAGGCGCTTAGAGCTTTTTTGAATTATGCTCGGTGTTATGTTTGATAGTTCGTATGACGTTCGCTAGGAGGCGCCGCGGTGCGTGAACAACATGTTTTGCCAAATTATTTTGGCTACGCAAATTTTAAAACTTTTATAGATTTTCCTGTAATCAATAAATAGAGTACCTAATTACGGTGTGACCAATTGACGGACAGATACACTAAGAACTCGTAAAACTCAACACTCGAATTAACTTTAGAATTTTGTTGTTTTCTTTTCGTGTAGAAATTTCATTCGCAATTATCTTTTGATTTCAGAAATAATTCTAAACTTTTTACTATCGTTCAGTTCTTATTTACTATTGCGATTGTTACATAACAGGTTACCAAGTTAACCTTACTATAGCGTAGACATTCACAGATATAAGATGCGAACAGACGCAGTAACCGATTACACAGTTTTCCCTTCAAGGGACAGATAGTACGGAACTCTATAAAAAAAAAAATGAGCGCACTTAGTAGAAGTCTACCACTCGCTTTCAACTTTAAGATGTTTGCTTCCTTTGCATATTGTGATCCAATTCACTCTTTATCGTTTGATTCTTAAGACAATTTACCCTTTGTTAATATTGCGTCAGTTACTTAACAGTACCTATATCTAGTTGGCCTTTACTATTACAAAGTAGTCATTCATAAATACAACAAGCGAACAGCTTTAGTAACCCATTATGTCAATTACTTAAGGTCGAGTTTTGTCCAACAAATATTGACTCTACACCGTGGTAGTGCGCTCGCTTAAAAAAGGGAAGGGTAGTTTGATCAGACCGGCGCAGTACAGCGCATGCCTACCCTTATTTTAAATTAATACTATTGAATGGGAATTGCGTTTCGTTTTATGACTTTCGATTGATAACTTGCATTAAACAAAAATAAATAGTTGTTTTTTTTAAACATACTTTTCATGCGTAGTGAAAATAGATACATACTTTGAAAGTTATTCTTATGAAAAGGTTCGATATGCGTCAACGGTAATTGTTGTAGTTTTGTTCATAACGCCCTCTAGTGTGCATAGTTGATTATAGTGTAAACTCGGTTAGCGGTAACCTGAGTAGAAGGTATTTTGAATATTTTAGATAAATCGCTGCGTTGACTGATTATCACAATATTATCCATTTGAAAAAAATACATGAATTTGTGTCAACTGTAAGGAAGTAATGATTATTTTGACGTAAGAGGTACTGGCATAAAAGTTACACTCACTTGTTATTTTCTGTTCTAAATCTTATTCGTAAGTGCGTACACCATTATGCACGCATTACCTATCGGTTTCATACGTTATCTACCTAGAGTCTATCTGAGTTTTATGATTGAGTTGGTGGTTGTTTGGGTATAGTACTTGAGATGTTTTAAATGTGTTTGTTCTGGAATTAAACACCTTATTACTGGAAATGTAAGTAAGTACGGATGTCTTGATCTTAGCGATATCTTTTCTGGATATTTTACATTAACGTTATCAGGATTAAATATTTTTCTTAAGTATTTAGTTAAGTCTATCCAATTGTTCAACGACATCGTCTAGGTTCTGCGCGGGCTTTGTGTGGGTTGGAGACTTCACCTACCAAATTGCTCCGCGGATTCGTGCGGGTTACCCTGTTTGAATTCTGGAAGACTCTGGGGGGTGCGAACCCTGCCACGAGTTGGGTCGCAGGCTAGAACACTGAGCTACCACGGGTTTAGTATAGTTATAAGTCTTAGCTTTAAAATCATAGAATTAATTCATTAAGTTAACCATAAGGTTATGTTATGCTAATTATAGAAAAGAGTAGATATAAGTGCGGGAAAATAATTTAAAGTTAGTAGATTTGACTTGTGCCGGTGGAAAGCGATTGGCTCTTACAAACAAGTAGGATGGATAGATAAATTATTAAATTAAGTTAATTTGATTTATTTAGGATAGAAACGGTTGCCTTGCTACTCCGTAACATAGGGTGCCGGACGGCTTTGCCTGCGTGTTTTATATTTTCAATTTTCAAGTTGCGTGTCAGTGCGCATATTGCACAGACAAGGTTGTTTTGCACTTGTTGCGAGATGTGGTGATGTAATTGTTTTTATCCATTTGTATGAACCTTCGAAAGATAACGACTGATTCAATCCGTTATATATTCCACTTACGTCTAAGTTACCTGATGAAATTGCTGATTTGGTGTAGCTAGGTATGAAATTGCGATTGGAATGGGGAAGGAAGAACAAGGTTGTGTATTGACTTCTTGACGAGACCATAAATGACGTTTTGCTATAGTATGAGGGGCTGCAGCAACTTAGCAATTTTGGGGTTAATAAGGACGGTTTATTGGCATTCAACCCCTGAACAGCACACTACAAATGATTTTCCAGTGCGAATGGAGTTAGGTTAAGTCAAATTGACATCAGCTATGAAGCTGGCACTAGATAATCATTACTTTACATGCGGTGCAGCCAAGCAGAAGCTAGGATGCGATGCTTAAATCTTCACACACTACACACTCACCGAAAGAATAGCGATTACTGTATTGAAAGGATCTTTCGAATGAGACTATTGATTAACGGATGCTTATGGCCCAATATCTATTAACGTACTCTAGTTTTGGAAGGGATTTTATCGGAATTTCCATATTCGGTCGATATGCAGGAGCAAGACTGGTATGGCGGGACTGGTGAAACGTGCTACTAGAGCCGGGGATTGTTCTCACAAAACAGTTTCCCTATCTAAGACTAGATTGCCTTGTGAGGGTGATATTCGTTCATAATTATTTAGTCGTGAACTTGATGGGTTCAGTTGTTACCTTAGTTACTACCTTTCGGTTTAAATACACACCACACATTCCAAATACACTCATGGGAAAAATGCTAATAAATTAAAAGTGATCAATTTTGAAGATTCATATATTTGTGAATACAAGAGAGTTTAACTGTTTACTTCAGATTATCAGCTTGTCAGCTTTCCACTTGCGCAAACATTGGGGGGTGGTTGTAACGGTACATAGCGTATTTTACCGTTAATTTCACAAATATATGATTGGGCGATGCCCATAGTCAATTAATAATATTGGAATTATCCAATTAATATATTAAGAGGGACCTTTTCTAAGATAGAATAAATAATAATTAAGCTGGGAATTCTGTACGAGGGCAATAGGAACATGATCAAATAGATTGCGCAGGAAGGTACTAAAAACTGTGTGAAGGTCGAGTAAACTACAGCTTTACATATACTACATGTAGTATATGACACCAAAATGTTTGATAATAAAATTGCATAGTCAGCACCATCCGTGCTTCCTCATCACTAGAATGAATTAACTTTCATTGATCGTGTTGTTTCATGTTGTTCGTATCTGCGGTGCATTCTATCTCTTTCACACGCTAGCCTAACCACAAAACAGGTGTGTATGTTGTTGTATGTATACGATACGGGACTCACAGGGAATAGCGTAATTCGACCTTATTGGGTTGAGCGTAAGGATCGTTTTGGTTTGACGACGTTCAAATGATGCACGAGACGCACGAGATGCATGAGAAGCTCGAGACGCTCGGGACGCCGGAGAGGCTTGAGACGCATGAGATGCCGGAGCTGCACGAGACGCACGAGATGCACGAGATGCACGAGATGCAGATAATGGGTATAAATAGAACGGTTCTTCAAGGAATCGGGATTAGTTGTTTTCGGAATTTCTTCAAGCGAGGTCTTGCTGCTGTAAGCGATATCGGTTCGCAGTTTATTTATTTTGACAAAGTTTGATTAATTAATTTAATTGTTTAACGTAGTTTAATCGGTTAATTATTTATTGTGCATCGCAATCAGTGTTCGTGAACCAATTACCATACCAACCTCACCAATATCCTTGATCCTTCCCTCATCCGATTTCTCTGTGGCCAGGACACCTTTAGCCGTCAGTATCATGATCGGTACCCTGAGTCCGGGGTATTGGCAGAGAAATTACCGCCATCATCGCCATTGTCATGACGTTTGATTATTGGCCATGAATTCTGATTGTGTGTTCTAATCTGTCACGCTTGAAGTAGGGACTTTACGGGACGAGGTTCCCGGCCCCAAGGCAACCTTGCGGTGTTAACAAAGCTTGGGGTTTAACGTCTTTCGGGACGGAGTCAGGCGTTGGTGATCGACCTGGCGCTCGTCTGCCGTATGGGAGTCGGGAAACTTCCCCCTAGCGTTATCAGGCTCTGGGTATCTGCTGGGTTCCTGATTTGCGCAGCTGCCACAGAAGAAATACTGAGTGAGTGTTTTCTTTGTTTTGTGTTACTTTGTTTGTGATATGTGAGCTTAGGCTGATTTTATGCAGTGTCATTTATTCATTATGTCTGTATTCAACGGTCATATGAATTACTTACTTTTGAATCATTTACTTTCAATAATTGTTGAATTTGCCTTGGCTGGATTGTTTTGAGGGTAGATTAATCATCACCTCATTTGAAACCAATTTTATGTCATCAAGACTCGCATGTAGTTGTTTTGCCTAGACGGGGAAGCGCTACAAATGCATTGAGAGTCATCATCATCATCACCATCTGAATTACGATCAATAAATAGTGGAAATGGAATCTGCTATTATCATCATCACACGATTAATTTACCTTGTGAAACTATTCCTTGCTATCGCAAATTTACCACAATAACAGTGTACATGTTATTTATTAGACTTGTGAATTGAAGTCTTTGTTAAAGTGAGTAATTTCATATCACTATTGAATCATGGACGGGGAGACCATACCTCATCCGGTAGCGCATTGGTTTGGCTAGTTGCCTATATTGAAGTACAGTATGAAGTCATACAGTAGTGAAGGATTACTACTCTAAATCACACTCAGACTTGCTGTTCTCTATTGAAGGGAACCCAAACTCATGCCTATGAAGGTCTACTGTGACGGTCGGGGATAAGGGGGGAAATAATCAATATATCACATATCTTTTATAACTGTGTTTATAATGTGCATTTCTATTTTCCATTGACATTCTTATTTTGTGTACATACTTACTTTCTAGCAGCGGATTCCCTTAAGTTGATCATAAGTTGATCAATATTTTAGCATAACATGTAATAGACTAATTTACAGGTTCTTTACTTTCAATAGATCTCCATGAAACTTTAATCATAATGTGTTTCCTTGCTACGCTATTAGCCATCGACTTACTTGCTTTTCCGTATATTACTATTATGACGAGCTTCATAATTCATTAAATAATGGTTGACTTATTTCCATACTTGCCCAAATGATCACCTAACTATTATACTTTATGCTTCATTAACTAAACATAAAATACCTTCCAATCTGAAGACTTAATCGCCATTTTCTTTAGTTAGCGCAAACAAAATCCTTAGGTAATGTGTTGCTAGCCGTCGCGTATATTTGTTAGTTTTACTTTGTAGGTAGATCAATCCTTACTCGTCACTAAACGTTCCCAGGGTTACGTAGGATGCGGACACAACGAAGGGTATTTAATTTAATTACTAGACGATTCACGCACTAGACGATCACATGGCCATTTCTTCAATATATCACGTATCACGACCAGTATAGTTTGTTAGGCTTTCACGACATAATAATATATATTTTATTAGTAGACAGCTTTATTTACCTACTATATTAAGTACGCGTTGGATTGAGCTATGTAGTTTAGGTACGTTAGGTACGTTAGGCGCGCTATTCGAAATTATTTGAATTAATTTACAGTTTTTTTTAAATATATCTTTCTTTTAATAAAATTTAGATTAGGGGGGGGGGAGGTTTTGTTACACACTTACCTCTCCCAGCGAATTTCTCTGGCTGTACAGAGAGGTAATGCCGCCAGTGTGTTGGGGTCTATGCCGCAGGAGGGCCTTTTAGATGGAGTTTTCTTTTTATAGTTAGGTATATTTATTTAGTTTTAAGTTTTGTATATTTAGTTGAATTAGAATAAAGTTGTTAAAAGGGTTTAATAAATATTGAAATAAAGATTTTATTTACTTTAATTTCTGTGTTCTAATTTTCAGTGTCGTTAAGAAATTTAATTTCTAACTGTAAAACCGTAAAGTAATTAGCAAATGAAGAACTAACAATTCTTGATTCATTTGATACTACCTATCATTTGAAAAACAGCATCTTCTCTCGTCCCTGGTGAGCAGTAGATGTTCCACGGGAGTTTGTAATTGTGTCGTACAGACACGTCATTCAAACAGATGACGCTTGGCGACAAATATAGCATAGTAACAAGGTCGTGTGACAAATAGTTACAGATAGAAAAATTCGAAGGTATACCTGCTATGGGTGGTGTAGGGGTATAGCACGCGTCACGGAATGACGAGGATCCGGGCCCGATTTCCGGCCATAGCTTTACTTTCAGATGTCGTTTAGAAATTTACTTGAATGCCAATTGAATGCACTTTGTTTAACTAAAACATGCCTTCTAAGATCTCTAAAGAAGCATCCGAGACTTGCTTTGCTACAAGCCATAATTCAAGGCGTTTTGTATAAAAGAGTCCTACATCGCGGCGTCCGCCCCCGGGAACCTTGTCGCTCTAAGTGCACTCCCAAGTGGTGCATAATGTTTCTTCTGTTTTTTACAAAGTCTTTTGTTGCAACAGTGTTTTAGTGCGGGCTTTAGAGAAATATGAGCTTGAAAATGGCTTAGAGAGCAGTCATGTGGGAATTCTGTGTTTTATACAAGTATACAATAGTGACTAGGATAGAAAAAGTATGCTTAGTTGGTTTGGGCATGTAGAGTGGATGGATGATTCGACTAACTAAACAGATCTATATGGGGAGTGTGAATGGTTTCGTTGGGAGGGGAAGGCCTAGACGGACGTTCCGAGACCAAATAGGAGACGTTTTGGAAAAGGTCAGGTCAGGAGTACCCGAAACCGACGAGCATTGTATGAAGAGATTGATGACTGTGGATGAAGCGAAAGAAATATGTCAGCGTAGCAAGTGGAATAAAGTAGTCTCTGCCTACCCCAGTAGGAAAGAGGCGTATGTATGTATTTATACAATACAATACAATACAATACACTAATCACGTCTTTATCCTATTCAGGGTAGACAGAGCCTAAGCTGAGAAGACTTACAGGCCACGTTTAGCAAGATTATGGGGTATAGATGGAAATTGGAATCAAAATAGTGATGGGTTCCTAGCCGCATCGTCTATAATATGATTCCTAAGGCTTCCGCCCATCTGCGGAGGAAGAGAAGCAACTGGAAAATTCTGTTTTTTCTTTACTCCCAGACAAGCATGGCATTAATTAATATTGCAGAATTATATAGTGTACAAACTTAATAACAGCGTGAATATTGATAACAAACAATGTTAACGGAATATCTTAAATATTTGATTGGGCCGGAGCGCCGAACAATTCTAATTATTTGCGCCGATATGCGACGAAATAACTTGTTTACTAATCTGTAAGTCTGTGTTACCGACAACCGCTGGGGTAAACGTGTTCTTGAGTGGAGACCGCGACTTGGCAAACGTAGTGTAGGACGCCCTCCGGCCAGGTGGGATGACAATCTGCGAAAGACTGCAGGCAGATGCTGGATGCGTCAAGCTGAAGACGGGGCGCTATGGCGCTCATTAGGGGAGGCCTATGTCCAGCAGTGGACTAACATAGGCTGATGATGATGATGATGATGACGTTTCTAAGTGTTTCCATCATCCTCCATTCACGTTTATACAGTCCACTTCCAGTTGCTATCAGTCATGCACAAGCTTAACGTAAACGTTTGTCACGTAAACGTTCCTGCGTTTTATTTTCCGAGCGCCACGTTACGACTTTTACCCGGGAGACACATTCTTAAAATTTCCAAAACGTCACGTCCGCCATTGTCGCCGTGCTTACTATTTCGATCACGTTTTTCACAGAAATCTCTAACTCACTGTCTAAAGAGCTTTCCTACGGTGTTATAGCTCATCTTCGGTACCGCAAGTCACAGGCGAAGGCGTTTTGTTCGCTACTAGCTGTTGCCCGCTACTTTGTCAGCGCAGAATTAAATATCAGGGGCTTGAGGAAGATGTGGCTCACACCGTCTTAAATATTGTATGTGTGTATTTAGTAGTTTATTTATGAATTGTTTGTTGTATTTTGAGATGTGGATATTTTAAACTCACTCTTTGTCGGTCCCTTGCTTAATGCTCCTCTCACTTACTCAAAGGTTAACTGGTAGAGATCTCTTATAGGAATAAGTTCGCCTTTGTGAATATTTATTTTCTATTTCTTAATATTTGTACAATAAAGCATTTACTTACTTACTTAAATAAAGCCTATGGCACTCATTAATAACGTGGCTTTCTATTGTTAGAATAATTACAAGCGTTATAATTAACTTGGCACGTATGTTTGTCCGGGTGGACTTGCGACTCAATTTTGAAGCAGATGTCATCAACCGATTGAGCTGAAATCTTGCATACTTATGTAAGTCAGATGACAACACAATAATCTGTTAGGGGACTTCTGGTGTGACCCAGCCAGAACCATCTCCGCAGGAGGGAACTCTTCAACGGTTGGTCCGATTGACTTGAAATTTGGTTCACTTAATGTAGGACAGATTGTCATCTGTACGAGTACAGTCAACAAAAAGTACAGTCAGAAAAAAAAGCTTTGGTTATTTTCAAAATCGGTTCAGTAGATCTAGAGTTTACCCCCTACAACACAAACTTTACCTCTTTACAATAATATACTAGCTTCTGCCCACAACTTCGTCTGCGTAGAATTATATACTTTAAACCTTCCTCTTGAATTAAAACTCTATTAAAAAACCGCATCAAAATCCGTTGCGTAGTTTTAAAGATCTAAGCATACATTGGGACAGACAGACAGCGAGAAGTGACTTTGTTTTATACTATGTAGTGATTGCGTAGTTTTAAAGATCTAATCTAAACATACATTGGGACAGACAGACAGCGGAAAGTGACTTTGTTTAATACTATGTAGTAATGCACCCTCCATTAACTTATAACTTGGCCCCTTCGCCAAGGTATGAGACGGCAAACACATAATATCTGTTCCGACTACACCCGGCTTGATCACGTAATGCAGCTTAGAGCGGGACGTGTTCCGCACCCAGCCCGTGGCAGTCGTCAGGGTAAGCTCCATGTACAACGCAATAAAGCGGCATATAATAAAAGGTGTACTAACGACCTTTTATTTGTCAACGGTTATCGGTCACTGATTTAAAAAAGTGTTTATAAAGCCTGACAAAGAAAACATAGAATGTACAGTTGCTTCTCTTGCTGCGCTGATGGTAAAAGCCTATCGAGGGAATTGGCGAAAATCTTAGGAATCATGGTATAGGCGATGCGGCTAGCATTTTTATTTTATCGTGCTAAGCGTGGTCTTTGGGTCTTGCTACCTTAAGCTCTGTCCATCCCGTAAGGGATAAAGACGTGATTTATGTATGTAATTAATGTAAGCTTTTTGTAGCAACACTATCTCAGGGCCAAATAGAAAGTAGCTAGAGATTATTTTTTAGTTTTAATGAAAGCCATCATTTTGTGATTTTTAGTAATTGCCATAATTGCTGCGCGGTCTAAGATTTGAATTTTCTCGTGTAGACACGCACGCGGGAGCGTGTCAGCCAAGTTCAGAGTAAAAGGAACTGGCGACGCTGCCGTGTGTATATTTACACGAACCATTTTGAGCGACTTTTGACCCCTTCACAACTCGAGACATATTTAACCTACATACATGAAATTTGGCACATTTATTTAGGCTTGTCTAAAATGCAAAATTTCATAAATGTAACTCAAACAGATATTGATTTATTAATGTTCAAAAACCGGCGATTTTGTGACTGACTCACTGACTTATATAGGACCTAGAAACTTGATATTTGGCATCAAGGTAAGTTTTACTTACAGGCTTTTATTTGTCTATGTTACTTTTCTAAAATTTGGTTAAAAAGTAGCCAAGTGAAATCTTGAAGTTAAATTACATCCCAAGTGAAATAAATGCAATATTTTCTACTCGAAACTTGGCACCTATGTGCATACCTAATTATCCATTCTTATGTCGGCGAAGTCAATAATAATGGATATTTTTAATATTGAACTTGGCTATCATTTCACATTTCTGTTTTTGATGGGATATTCTATTAATAAAAGTCCCTTGCGAGAAAAATGTTCAGATTTCAACAGACAATTAAGGAAAAATAAATTTTCTCTGCAGAAAACTCGTAATTAAGGTCGGGCCAGAGACGATTCCAGAGAGAAACGAAGCCAATTTTTCAAAAGAAAGTTTTATCTTCGGTGTATTTGATGTGGTTTGGTATTTTTTTTCCCAAACTACCCTTTTATTTATAATTTTTAATGTACATTAACCACCACCATGCTGTCTCCATGGTGTCTTCCATGCTGGTCTGGGAGTAAAGAAAAAATATAGAATGTACCAGTTGCTTCTCTACCCGCGCAGATGGTAAAAGCCCATCGAGGGAATGGGCGAAAATAATAGGAATCATGTGTAGGCGATGAGGCTAGCAACCCATCACTATTTTGATTCCATTTTCCAACTATACGCCCACAATCTTGCTAAATGTGGCCTGTAGGTACCTGTTGCCTTAGGCTCTGTTAACCCTTAAGGGATAAAAACGTGATTTGTGTGTGTATGTATGTATTAACCACCTTCAAAAAAAATTCTGACTACAGCTTATGTATTTAACAAAAAAAATGTTCTATTCATCAAAATGGACGCAACAAAGATGACAAAACCAAGTTCACCTGTTCGTTAATTATTGAACCACTATTGTTGTACCGAATTATTTCCAACTACTCCAATATATCTAACCGTAATCCCTTAATAATGAATAATGAATGATTTGTTTCTAATAGGCTTAGTTATCTTACACGTGAGTAGCGGAGTAGCAAGGTAAATATTTTTGTTCATTGAAATGGACATCCGCAAAGTAACGCCTGATTCAGAATACTATCAAGAACGTAAAAAAATTGTACTCGTAGTAGACTTATCGTTTCGCTTTGCCTCGTGCAATTGTAGAGCGCCATCTGTATTGTTCGAGTTTAAACTTGTCTTATTTTGTCCATGGTTGGCACCACAGAGCATAATGAAGCTGGGGACTGACCAACGTTACAAGGTGTAATGTAGCATGTTACACAGCGAGCATTCATGCTGTCAGTACGTAGTCGTTACGGGGAAACCAGCGAGCAACTACGTACTGACTGCATGAATGCTCGCTGTGTAACATGTTACATTATGTACACCTCGTAACGTTGGTCAGTCCCCAGCTTAATGTTTTGCACTCTCTCGTACAATCTCTGGTGGGCAAGAAAAATCGTTTATAATAATACATTTTTCCGTCATAATGAGACGCTATTAATGCTGTAAATATAAATAACAGGGCTTAAATAGCGTTGACGATTACGCTATTGTTCAGCAAAGGTTCCTCGTGAATAGATTCTGTGGTACTTTAATGAGTTAATTTTGTCGGTCTACTTAATGATAATTGAAGAGATGAAAAACTGGAGACGCTACGGGGACCTTTTATAATAAGCAATTATGTAACTAACAAAGTGTGGGTCCCAGTTACCCGAATAAAGAAATTAATTATTATTATTATTATTATAATGGTTACTTCTATATGCCGATAGATGTCGCTATAACGGTCTCGAACCATTCCTACATCGCGCTGGCAAGATTTCTCTCGCAATGTACCATGTGTCATACGTCAAGGAGCCGTCGTGTTATTGACGTTTGAAAATATGCAATGTAAATTTCTATAGGACACTGGCAATTAGAACACAGAAAAATCCGAAAAGTAAAGCTATGGCTGGGTATCGAACTTGTCATTCCGTGACGCGAGCTACCACACTACCCATAGCAGGTAACAAAATTTAATTTTGAAAAGTTAATGTCGACAGATTCACAAAGTGTTACGTGCGAGTTTGAAACCAAGGGGGAGTTTAAAAAAGTTATTTTTGTACACGACCTAGAAATCACGTCAAGTGAGTTAAAATTAGCTGCAACCTTTAGTTAGAGACAACGGAACAGGTGAAACTAAATTAAATCTTGTAAAAAATCATTTACATACATAGGTACACACACACATACACAAATCACGTCTAAATCCCTTACGGGGTAGACAGAGCCTGAGGTAGCAAAACCTAAAGGCCACCACGCATAGGTGGAAAAAAGAATCAAAATAGTGATGGGTTGCTAGCCGCATCGCCTATAACATGATTAATACTTTATCTTACTATCACAACCGTGGTATTACAACGTTGGTAACTAATAGTAAAGAAGTTTCACATGGACCTCGGTGGGGTTTAGCCATACAATCGGTAGGTACAGTCAAGTGCAAAAATAAGTATTGATAGGAACTTCTCAAAAATATGTCCCACGACCTTATTACGCCGGTGTAAGAGTGTATGGTACTTATTTTTGAATATTTGTCTAAATACATATTATTACGCTTGACTGTACACAATACTTATACAATAACAACCAACAGGTAGTAGGTAGTTATACAGGTTACAATTTATCGAGTAAGTAATATTTCTCTATTAGCATTTTATCTTCTGCATTCAAAGCAAATACAGAAGATAATTAAAGGAGTGCAATAATCGGTTGTTTCCCTACCTGGACACAGCGGAGCGGCAAATTGCGTGTTCCTCAGGGATTCCACGCACGGTCGGGAAAAGCGAGTTTGTTTTGTGCACACGCGTATCCGATGAACCTGCTGTCCTTTTTTTAAAAAAAAGAGGGTTTTAAGTGACTTTTGCGGAGAAAAGTTACGAAAGTGCTGGCTGCTTTAAATGAATCAATATCTGAAAAAAATTGGAGAAGTCCAAGGGTCGCGCTTCGAGGGTTTAGTACAAATTCTAAAATATTATAATATAGTCAGTGTTGGCAGAGCTCTGCTGCTTAGCAAAATGAAGGCTGTGCTAGGTCATTTTACATTGGTGGTGTACGCAGACATTAGAACCACAAATATCGGAACCCTACAAACCTATAGAAAACAGTTAAGTACACAAACGGATAACTCACTTATAAAAGTCGAGTAATGCTCGACATGTTTCGGACTAATTCGTAGTCCTTCCTCCTGAAGCACTCGGTCCGCCTGCAGCGAAAAGCGAGTTTCATGTAGTTCATAGACTTTTTATTTATCTCCTTAATCTGTACTTTACTTGTGCTATTAGAATCAGACTTCTCTGCTGTTATACTGTACTTTTCCATGTTGTTTCGACACAAAATGTCGGACGACCTCAAGCCCCTAAGACACGGGTCTACACCTAGTTCAAAAAAAAAAAAAAAAAGCAGTTTAGGGGTAGAAAGCTTCGACTACAATTTCATCTGACCTATTGTACAACTGAATAATGGTTTCTCTCTTTGTAACGCACTAATGTATGTGTGTACAAAATAAATAAATTAATATTATTTATTTATTTATGTGTACAGAAAACTATCCTATATCCGTACCAAATTTTAACAAGATGGGTTTAGTAGTTTAAACGTGAAAGCGTAACAAACTAACTCACGTCTATAATAAGCTACGACCAACGCCCAAGTTCCATCAATATGTAATTGTTTTACAGTCAGTAATAAACATTTACAAATTACCGGGATAAGCGCTCTATCCACTCCCCTTAAATCAATTTCCAGTGAACCAATAATGCCCACATTTTCCCATACCCCCGCGCCCCCGCCCGTTGCCCCCTCAAGCCCCCACCCCCCACTCCCTTGGGCACTCGTATATTTTCTTCCACCATTGTTTTCACGCGGATAAGCTGTCACCCGATTTATTTAACGCTTTTAAACAAGTCTGCGGTAAAGAGGGGATTTCTGGACTAAAATGGAAAGCTGGAACTAACCAGTTGGGTAAATAAATTATCTAATACCTTTAAACGAGCAATTATTGTGTGTAATACACAATAATTGCTTCACTATCACTACATAGTATAAAACAAAGTCGCTTTCTCTGTCCCTATGTCCCTATGTATGCTGATATCTTCAAAACTACGCGACGGATTTTGATGCGGTTTTTTTAATAGATAGAGTGATTCAAGAGGAAGGTTTTTATGTATAACTCTACGCAGACGAAGTCGCCGGCAGAAGCTAGTTTGTATATAAATATGTCAATCTATATTGCTTCCATGGTCTAGGAGTCAAGAAAAAACATAGAATGTACCAGTAACTGGTTTACAGTTAAGTTTACATCGCTTACAAACGTTATTATCTACAGTGAAACCAAGTATCTACCAAAACTATTTGAGTTTCAAGTATCTGATTTTCACATACTTGTTTTTAGGGTAAAAATGGGGTACCTACTTGCTTGATTTAAGCGTAGATTGAGGCGGCATAATGGGCATAGGACTCATGACTTTTATAGGCGATGTTGCTAGCAACCCATCACTATCTTGATTCCCCTTTCATACGCCCACAATCATGCTAAACGAGGCCTTTAAATCTTGTTATCATAGGCTCTGTCTACCCCGTAAGGGATACAGATGTGATCTGTGTATGTGTGTGTTTCTAATACCTTTAACGAGCTATTCTTGTGTATGTATAATGTATGTTAATATATAATCTGAATTTCGAAAACGGCTTCTCGTGTGAATTTGCCAGCAGAGACGCTAGTGTCGCGTGAGGTCCAATAACATTAACTTTTTACTGGTTTTGGCGGGCTTCGTGACGTAAATTATAATTTCTTTCATTTACCTGTTGAAAAGTGATCTCCTTCGTGAAATTATCGCAAATATGTATTTGGCAATGAATGTGAACGATTTGACAGCGGATTGTTTTTCCGAACAAAACGGAACTGCACAACATTTCGGCATAGCTACTCGATGTAATGATAGTTATTTATAATTAATAAACTTATAACTTATAAATTAATATGTTTTAAATCTTGAATCGCACAAGATGTGATGGTGTTTTTTCAGCTTTCTGGAGTTAATAAAAATGGATGGCATTCATCGTTATTAGAAAAACAACCCCAAATGAAGAACCTGAAGGCTCACTGACTGACATATCAAGGCAATTCCCACATTTATACTTATGTTTCTGCGTTGACAAGTTCGCGGACAAAAGCTAGTGTGCATATCAGTTATGATCCTCTTTTGAAGTATAAAAGAACAAAATAAAACAATGACCCGTTTCACCCTTGGTACTGAATTAAAAACGTAACTAGAAAGTATTTAATAAAATAATTATACAACAACAGAGCCCGTACCGGAACGCACCCTCCCCGAAGGCACCACAGCAGCCGTCCATTACTCGGCTCATTCCCGTACATCCCCAAATCTCTAACCAACCTTAATTAACTCAACAATGGCCTGAATGCAAAGTGCTTTATTTTATTTATTTTCCCGCTGTCGGGGTATAATCGACAGAACTTGGCTGTTTATTTACGGCCAGTAATTAAAATTCACCGCTTGTTTTCTTTTCAATTTTATAATTACTTTCTGGGTTTTATGGCGGAAATTAGGATACAGTTTCCTGTATACACAGTTGCTTCAAAGCTCTGGATACGAAATTAAAAGGTGACTAGAAGTTTTTGAATCTGAAAAGACATTTTTAATCTTTTTTCTTAAATCAGAATCAGACTTTTCGTCGACTCTATTACCTTTACGTTTCGGCGGCGATGCAATAAAGGTGCGATCACACCGGTGCGTAAAAGACGTTGACGGTGCGTTTACGCAACAAAATGTATAAAAAAACGGTGAGAAAACGTGACGCATGCGACACGTCACTGCGTATACGCGGCGGTGTGATCGCTCCTTAATAAAGCGAGTCCTTAATAAAGTCACATGTGTAAGTTACAAAGATATCAACAGACATGTGCTGCAACTTTACCTTCTAACCCCAACATTGCCTGAATTGGTTTAGAAACTGATTAAATTTCTCGAAAAAAAACTTTAATGAAAGATGATAAACCGTGCGTGAATAAATTTTGGCAATGTTGTGGTCAGATGGCAAAGTTGTATCATACGGCACAATCGAACAAATTGATTCCTGACCACAGAAGTTACATAGTGCATAACATTTTACAAAGGACGCATTGTTACATAGAGACAGGTAGATGACATTTTATGCGGTAAGTGAAGCAGCGGCCTTCGCACTACACTCTGGCTCTGTATCGCGAGTGCCAAGCGAAGTACTAAAAATCCAAGAATAATACAAAATAAAAAAGAGAAGAAATTGTTAAAATTCATTCTCATCTGTTCATTTTAATTTCAAGTTTTAAGTAACTGTTAAATAAGTGTGCATTTGTTTGTTCCGTGGGTTGTGGCAGAATACCAGTGTTTTGCTTTTACGAGCAATGTTGACCACTGAGCCATGGCCCTTTTGTGCTACTGTAGCGCACACAAACAAAGATACATACATACATACATACATACATAAATCACGTCTTTATCCCTTACGGGGTAGACAGAGCCCAAGGTGATAAGAACATGTAACAAAGATAATGTTCTAGTTTTAAGTTTTGGCTTGATATGTTGATATTTTATGTAATCTTGATTGTGTGTGTTGGCAGTACCAAATAAACGTTTTATCTATCTATATCTATCTATCTATCTAAAAAGTGTTTGTGTGTATGTGTGTGTGTGTGTGTGTGTGAGTGCGTGTGTGCCACGAATATATAAAGCGACGCACATTCTCTCTTAAACTTAACTCAAAATCTCCTGTGAATTCTTCGTTCTCAAACACACTGTATAACATCGGATATAGCACACCCTACGATTATTTCACACCATTACATCGTACAAATGGGGTGTTCTCGAAAATTTATGGGTACAATAAGCACCCGACTAAATTATTCGGTGCATAACGAATGCATCTAAACAACACGGCCAGACGTTGCCAAATTGCATCGCACCTGCATTTCCTGCTAATGCATCCCGAGAATATAGGGCCACTACCGTCTTGGGTTGCCTGTGGAATTAAATTATAGAGAGACTTGTAACTTAAGGAGAGGGTCGACTCCTAAGTGCATAATTTGAAGTTCGTATCATTCCATCACTTACTCTCGTATTGAACACTAAGTGTAAACGAGACGACAAATTTCAATTCAAAATTAATTTTTGCAAATGGCCGCCAAAGGCTCGTTTAGGTACATGTCTTTTTTGGAACTACCAGCGCATTCGGAAAGACCATCATTGCCAAAAATGCCCCGCAAAAAACTTGGCAGAAAGTAAGTAAGTAAGTAAGTAAGTAAGTAAATGCTTTATTGTACAAAATATAGAGAAGTAGAGACAAATCACAAAAAAAAGACCTTAAATATATGCACAAAGGCGAACTTATCCCTATAAGGGATCTCTACCAGTTAACCTTTGAGTAAATGAGAGGAGCATTAAGCGAGAGACCGACAAAGAGTGAGTTTAAAATATCCATATAGTGAAAGCCACAATAGAGCGTACATCTCAAAATACAACAAACATCAAAAAAGTCAAAAGTCATTTTTTTCAAAATAAAATACAGCTACTACAATACAATGACTATGAAATGACTTTCTGCCAAGTTTTGTCATTCGGAAAGACCATCATTGCCAAGTCTTGGCAATGATGGTCTTTCCGAATGTGCTGGTAGTTTCAAAAAGACATGTAAAAGAGCCCTTGGCGGCCAATTTGCAAAAGTAATTTTCATTTTTATTCAATATAAGGTCCCCGAGCCTTAAATAATATTAGTAAGTAAGTAAGTAAGTAAGTAAGTAAATGCTTTATTGCACAAATATAGAGAAGTAGATTAGTCTATACTAGAGATGTATAAAGTCTCTACTAGTCAGACTCGAAACGAAGTTCGAATTTCGCATTTCGGAGTAGGGGAGCGGGGATAGTTATCAGTGTAATAACTGTCGCTAGTTTCTGCTAGTTCTGAGAACTTTGCCTGGGGTATAAATAAATAAATACATATCTTCGGACAATTGACACAAATTGACCTAGCCCCAAACTAAGTAAAGCTTGTAATGGGCACTAGACAACGGATAAACATACTTCTATAGATAAATACATCCACACATATTAAACATCCAAGACTCGAGAGCAAGCATTCGTAATTTTCATACAAATATCTGCCACGACCGGGGATCGAACCCGGGCCCGCACGGACTTTATAACAGTATAGCTTTTGAATAGAGGCAGTCTATGATACGACTTACATACATACATACACAAATCACGTCTTTATCCCTTACGGGGTAGACAGGGCCTAAGGTAACAAGACCTACAGGCCACGTTTAGCAAGACACTGAGGGCGTAGAGGTGGAAAGTGGAATCAAAATAGTGATGGGTTGCAAGCCGCATCGCCTATAACATGATTCCTATGATTTTCGCCCATTCCCTCGATGGATTTTTACCATTTGCGCGGGAAGAGAAGCAACTGGTACATTCTATGTTTTTTCTTTGCTCCCAGACCAGCATTGAAGTACGAGGAAGTGATACGACTTCGAACGTAATAATAGCGAATGTCATCCTGCAAGTGTAGTCTCAAGAAGTCTAGCCCCCCCTATCCGTAGGGGGATAATTTCACGCTCCGTCCGTTACCTATCTCTGCTGGCTTTCTTGGCGTGGCGTCACAATATATGTCGCTACGAAATGGACAATTACTTTAGTTAACAGTGACAAACCTGAACAGTCGAGTGGCATGAAGCAGCGAGGAAAAAGAAGGGGACACAAGCATTCCCTCTTTCTTTTACTCTCTCAGTCTTGGTTATGACCGGTAAGAGAATAATAGAATAGTTTCCAACTAACCGGTTATTAAATCAGTGAAAATTGCGCTTCTGCTGATCGTCTACTATCTTGCCTTCTCTTCAGAGTCGTGCACTCTTTTCAGAGCGGTCGTGGTTACGACGAAATAAAATAAATCTTTAAGAAGGATTGATATTTCTGGTTCTCCCATCCACACCTTAATTTCTTGTGGAACCGGTGGCCGCTGGGACTTCAAGGTTCTAACCTCGCCACTAGTGTCGAACGAGTAACGGAAGGCGAAATGTTGGTTCCCAGGACAGACGATCTGGTAAAGACCGCGGAAGACCATTGGCTGCGGGTAGCACAACTACCGATCGCCAAATCAGATTGTAGTTAACAGGAAAATTGCTAAAATGTAAACTTCTTAAAACACGTAAACACATACACCTGCGTCTCAGGAGCCATTTTTAAATTACGTCACATTTTAAGGGCAGCGGAGGGGATTTGGCTATTTCATGACACACAAGAAGCAAAAACTGGCAGCAATGAATTTTAACCTCGCATGCACTCAGCCGTCGTATCACTTAACTATTACCGAGTCAGACCCTGAGGTCAACGTGTGTCAGTGTTTTGTCTCATTCATCACTTGACCGCGCCTCAGGTCAGTCGTCATTATGAAGATAATACTTTTAATTGTGACTGTTTGGTTTTTGGAAGCAAACGCAGATTGGGGGACGTTTCATACCATCCTGTATTCGGATTATATCGCATGTAAGTTTAATTTATTTTTAAGCATTTAGTTTTGATATTAAAGATGTGTTTAGTAGACCACTTTTATTTTCGGAAACAAAATCAATGTTTGGGATAAATACTGAGCGACTACTTTTTATTCCCTAAGATTTTCGCTCCCAATATATTTCTTATCATGACGGACACTTCGAAAACAATGGACTATTAATACCTCCAATAGCTACAATAAGCCTCACGAGACAAACATTTATTTATCTGTTTAAGGAAACAGTGTTTCCCACACAATGACCTTCTTTCAACTACGAGTTAAGTACATTATGGATGACTTGAGTCAACATATAACTCGTATAGCTAGTTTGTAATCGGAGCATCCATTTGGCAAAATATATGAGTCTTATTATGATACCGACGTAAATAAAAACACTTAGAGACCTCTTAATGGCTTGACATGACCTTTCGATTTCAAACCACATAGATACGCTATTCGGAAAGATAATTTCTCATGCGGGCTGTTAAGACAAAATTCACGGGATATTTTGTGTTACATCGTGATTATTGTAATCTGTAAATTAGACTTACCGACAGAAGACAGAAAACGCTCAATCACTGAATTAAAGAACCAGAAGTTGACGGATAACTTATGCTTCAATTCGAGCTTACTATATTCTCAAAGTGCCCATGGATGATGGTGATTACTTTGTATTAGATGACCTGCCTGCTTAATGCTCCTTTTAAAGAATATGTATGTATGTGTAATTCCACACGGGACTACCTAGCCCACTTTTTACTCTACTAAAGGGGCAAAGCCGCAGGCTTGTTTATCATAAGAAAACTGGCGTTACATCATTACACTCTTATGTCAAAGTTAATTACTTACACTAATATTTCTTCAACGTTTTTGCAGGTGACCACGACAAAACAATGAACCGAGATGTGAGTTCAGTGCAAGTATATTTCTATGACTTCAAAAACAATTACAACATGACCTACCCAATTAGCACCGCTGCCTCTGACATAACCAGTTCCATCAATTTGGACGTGACTCGGCGGTTAATTTTCTTCGTTCCCGGCTTCAAATCGAACATAAACAGGAAAACCGAAGAGCTAATACGTCAAACCTTCCGCGACGTACCTAACATCTATTTGATTATCATCGACCATTCTGCTTACACGTCCGTCACTGGAGGCAAAGCGGAAAGCTACAGCAGATCTGTCTCCTACGTCTACTACATTGGTACCGTCTTGGGGAGATTCTTAACTGACTTAAGAAGCAAAGGCTTCCCGTCTTCTAAAATGCACTGCGTTGGCCACAGCTTGGGCAGTCAAATGCTAGGATATGCCGGAGAAGCTTACCTTAACGCGACATCTGAAAAGGTATGGCGGATCACTGGCATCGATCCGGCTGGTCCTTGTTTCTCCAATAGCTTCATCGAAGACCAAGTCCGCACAGGTTTGGCGGAGTACGTGGAAGTGTACCATTGCAACGCTGGTGGCTTGGGGACGACAAGCGTTTTAGCTGATGCCGATTTCTTCCTCAATAAAGGAAGCAAGCAGCCTGATTGCAGTAGCGGAGTCATACCGGTTAAAGGGGATTCCGACCAGGCTAAATGTAGTCACAAGGCCTGCGTTACCATGTGGGCTAAGACCGTCCACTTACCAGGCGCGTACTTGGCCTGGTCTTGTAGCTCTTACAAATCGTTCTCTGAGGGCAGATGTGCTGGCAACGAGGTCACCATAGCTGGTTACTCAAACCCTGGCAACGCTACTGGTGTGTTTTATGCTTCCACTGATGGTTACGGTGTTTGATTGAACAGTGCTTGCGATAATAACTAATCGAACGAAGCGTTGCTTTGCGGAGAGACGTGTATACGACTTAGATGAATAACCCTTGTACTCAGTAACCACACGTGCAAGGTAGCTACATGAAAATATCAGCTGTTACTCGGGCCTTCGACTACCAAGCTTTGTTTATCGGGTATCGGGAATCACGCGATTTTCCGGGCAAAAAAGTAACCTATGTGGGCTATGTGCTATTCCAGCCTATAATCTATCTCTCAAATTTCTCTATTCACTTTATACGTACATAAATCACGTCTTTATCTTTTTCGGTGTAGACAGAGCCTAACAACACCTATAGGCCACGTTTAGAATGATTGTGGGCGTTTAGGCGGAAAGGGGAATGAAAATAGTGATGGGTTGATAGCCGCATCGCCTATAACATGATTCCTTAAGATTTTCGCCCCTTCCCTCGATGTGCCATCTGCGCGGGATAAGAAGCAGCTAGTACATTCTATTCACTTTATAAATCCTAACAAATTTCCTCGTTTATAATTTGTATGTAGGACTAGTAGGATATGTGACATGCTTTTTTGCACTAACAAAGTTGTCTTGCACGTGTGGTTTCGGAATTGCAGTGATTTTTAGTTGAAAAGAGTTGTGTGCTTTTTTATGTGGAGACTGATCATAGTAATAATTTTGTATAAAAAAACCTACGTGTGATTCAAATAAAAGAATAAAGTATCAAACCAAAGAAAAAGTGTATGATGTATTTTTTTATTTTGAAGTTCATATAAATAAACTTAAAAACGAGAAAACTTAAGACAGCAGATTGAAAGTCATTTTAATCTATACATAATAATAAAGCTGAAAAGGGTCGAAAGTCTGTACATGGAAGATATAAAAAAAAACTGGGAATAGGTACCTACTTAGGATCGATAACAGAACACGTTCCAACAGTTTTTAGAATTTTGATGCAAACTTTACCAATCTGTTGAGAAAATTACAGACCAGGAGGCTACTTTTTATCCCGGAAAATTGCAGTTCCCGCGGGAAGAGATCAACATGTCAATTGCTAATTCTACGCAGACTGAATTCTCTGGCAGAAACTAGTCATCACTACATAGTATAAAACAAAGTCGCTTTCTCTGTCCCTATGTCCCTATGTATGCTTATATCTTCAAAACTACGCAACGGATTTTGATGCGGTTTTTTTAATAAATAGAGTGATTCAAGAGGAAGCTTTTTACGTATAAATCTACGCAGACAAAGTCGCGGGCAGAAGCTAGTTTGTAATAAAGTTGCAAAGAATATAATTTGTGCCAATACAAACAAGCAATGCGGCCACGATTGAAATATGGAAATCGTACGCTCCGGAGAATGCAATTATGGAGACTTCCCGGGATGCTCTGGCTCAAGGCATTCTATAATTAAATAAATAGAGCAAAAGGCGATTTTAATCAATATAAAATTGTTGATTTGAATGGCATTCAATGCTTAGATCTACACAAACAAACAAATTAGGTTTACAGTGTGGAAAATAGGGTTACAATGTGTAAATTAGGGTTACGGTTTGTAAATTAGGTTTACAGTGTGTAAATTAGGTTTACAGTTTAAACTGAATCGGAATTCAGTCGCATTAAGACGTCATGGCAAGGCCTGTACTGGGTTCGTACGTTACATTTACTGTCTCGCTCTGACGCGCCCCGTAATTCTCTCCTACGCCGCGTGACTTATGGCCGCGATTTATTCTTCTTATTCAGAATATCTTATGGAGATTCATAAATTGAGAGCAATATCTCAAATGGGACAGTGTTGTTACGGATTTTTGTCATATTTCATTTCGGATGTGATTCCTTAGATTAATGGTGAGTTAGCATTGTGTGTGACGCGTGCCGTTTTTCCTTTTTAGGGTTACGTACGTAAACGGGAATACGGCACCCTTTAAACCCTTTTTTTTTAACGTGTGGAAAATGCGCCTTATGCATCTCCGCGCTCGGGGCAGCAACGGGGGTATGACGGGCTCTCCAGCTCGCCGCTGCCTATTCCCTATATGGAAGGAGGGGAGAGGCCTACCGTCTAAAAACACACACGTTCCCTCCTGGCCGTGAACTGTGGGCGTTGCGGGAGCACTATGGTGTCACCGCGACGCCCACTGGCCGCCCCGGGATGGGGCAGATGGCAACGGCACCGTTGAGTGCGGGTTCCGGATTAACCCTTTAACCTCTATGATAACGCGTCAGTGCATAAAAATGAACAAAAAAATTACCTGGCTACTCCGCTACTCACGTGCAAGATAAGCAACAAAGTAGGACGTTGGTTTGCATGTGCAACAGTTGTGCTCATTAAACTTTGATAATGATCCCGTAGAGGTATCGAAACGCGTCAGTGTTTGTGTGGTGTAAGGGATAATTGAGTTTGTGGGATTTATGTGTTTAATGGGCAGTAGTGAGGGTTAAGACGTGATGCATGTACGTATACTTTATTTTATATTAACTATGCAAGAACTTATCACTTTTCGTGAATATTTTTAGTGTAGGGTCGCTCCTTGGCTATTCAGTGAAACAAATGGAACTTTACAGAGGTTTATTGTTTACAATATCCAAAGAACAACGTAGTCTCAGGGATAACGTGAGCTTTTTAAGAGAGTTCAGGGCAGAACGGCACTATTGACTTATTCTTTTCACACACACACGCCCAAGGAGCACTAGTACTCCCCTGGACGGACACGAAGGTGAGGACGACGCTGCCAGCGCAGAAGGGGCCGAAGGCGAGGGTCGCAGTAGAGGCGAGCCTTGGGTCAGGGTGTCGTCCTCAGGCAGAAGCGTGTCTTCCGGTAGGGTAGTGGAGATGTGCGTTATGCAGCTCAGCAGTTCAGGCTTTAATTTAGCCCCGATCTGGGTCCCTGTAATATTCTCGGTGTCAGAGGCGGTCTTCTACGACGAGGGCCCAGGCAGCTCTTCGACGTCCACCAGGGGTAGTGCGTCAAAGAGTCGGCTAGGTCCTCGAGTAAGACTTAGGAACAAATAGGCGAATTTGAGTAAGGTTGAACAATCGGTGTTCGCCGTTAAATTCAAAATGAAGCTACGTTACAATTCAAATTGGAGGCCGTTGGCCCTACGGTCAACGCGCCCCGACGAAACACTTAGACCTAATTTATTTACATCTGAAATTACACTTAGAATAAAAACAATAAAAATACAATAAGACACCTTGAGCACTTAGACAATGATAATTAATTTACTCACCATATAACTGGGGATTCCGCACTCGTAGTTTTTATTCTGAAGATTTGAAATAGAGTGTGGATCCCTACGGCGCGCGCGAGCTTTTATAGGAGGCCGCGGGTTCCGTATGTATAACTATACTTAATTAAGCGCGACTAGTGATGTGCCACCTAGGGTCTTACAGTAAGTTGTCGATTATCGATCTTTGATTCGACTTTTTACAAGTGTCACCGTCTACCGCGTGACAAACTATTGTTAAATATTCAGCCATACTATTCCAGGGACATTTTAACGTCAAAGCGAAAGGATCCTCATTAACCACTGTGTCCCATAAGCAGGGTTAAATCCAGCGTAAAACAAGTTTAATCGTTACAAACATTCCAACTAAGCCAAAAACGTGGGGCAGTTGCCAATTCAAACGTTATTAATATGTGAGTGACCGCTCATTATAAAGTTTGGCGGACCGAACTATTTGCTCGACTAACGAGCCCCTGTCTTGCAATGCAGAGCCTGATGGTGGCCCTACCATTAGTTCCACGATTAATTAAACACGGAACAAATACTTGCGAAACTACCGTGTGCAATATTTTGAATAGCTAACGATTTATTAACCTTTTTGGCTGACGGTGGCTGATTGGCGCTAGGCCATTGCCACGCGCCGCGGCCCTAACGAAAAAAAAGCGGCTGTCAAATGTTTTATAAAATTATCTGTGCTAAACTGTTGTAGCTAAAAATTATTGATGTAATATGCATTATAGTGTTTAGTGTTAATTAATTAGTGTACAGTACTGCCCATCATATAATGAGCGTTTTCCAAAAAAAGGCGACATGAACGTTTTTTCCACAATTTAACCATTTTGGGTTTTTCTTACTCGGAATCGTTTACCCTATATATCGATCTTCATACAAGTAAAATTGTTTTCCAAAATTTCCATTCCGGTTCGTCACTTTTTGAACATAGGAATGTATGGAACGTGACGAGGAGAAAAAAAAACTATAGTAGAATCTGGGACACTTGTTATTATCTTGTATGAGGATCGATAGGGTAAACGATTCTGAGTAAGAAAAACCATATTTAAAATCTGGAAAGAACGTTCACATGGACTTCGTCGATATTATGTCCACCTGTGTTTTTTTAGTGAACTTTTTCATTTATGTTTTATTAGTAGTAAGTATTAAGTGTAATATTAGTAGGTAAGTAAGTAAGTAAGTAAATGCTTTATTGTACAAATATAAAGAAGCAGAGACAAATCACAAAAAATACCTTTAATATATGCACAAAGGCGAACTTTAGTGTTTGTTTATAACGTGTAAACGATAGTTAAGTAGTAGCGGTAACGTGGGAACGGCTGAGCGCAAGCCGCAACAACTGCTCGATACGCTCCATCGAATATTCGAGCAAACGTGCGCAACTGAAGTTCCTAACAGTGTAACTAAGTCTTACTATTAAGCGTAGTTTACATTTCGATTTACAATTCAACAACGTAAAACTTCTAGTGCATTTACATCTCTCATTCATGTGCCTCCGAAATGCTGATTTATAAATAAATAAATATATTCTTTTTAATTATCTTTTTGGTTTCATTTTTCACCTATACGCCCACAATCTTGCTAAATGTGGCCTGTAGGTATCTGTTACCTTAGGCTCTGTCTACCCCGTAAGGGATAAAGACGTGATTTGTGTATGTATGTATGTATGTGTAAATATCTTTTGAGAACCAATTGATCCAGCCCCAAACTAAGCAAAGCTTGTACGGGTACCAGGCAACGGATAAACATACTTATTATGATGTAGATAAATACATGCAATATCCATGACTCGGGCACAAACATTCGTATTCATCATACAACTGTCTGCCCCTACCGGGATTCGAACTCAGGACCTCTAGCTTCATAGTCAGGGTCACTAACCACTAGGCTATCCGGTCGTCCGGTTATGATGCATATCATTTGTTTAGGTAAGTACACCGTTACAGAAATTGCAAAAAGTTGTTAAGCCAGCTTTTGAGCCTCGAATTAACCATGCCAAGCTAGTCTAGGAGTAAAGAAAAACAGAATTGACCAGTTGCTTTTCTTCCCGTATGTTAAAAGCCCATCGAGCGAATGATTTTGATTTCCCTTTCCACCTATACGCCCACAGTCAGTGGCGTAACTATAGGGTGGCAGGGGTGGCAAAATGCCAGGGGTCGCTAGCTCTACGGAGCCCCCAACTGCCTTGGTTTAGAGCACAGAAGGGACGCTGATGCACTTCTTTATTTTGAGGAAGGAGCGGACGAATTTGCCACGAGCCCCAGACGTTATAGTTACGCCACTGCCCACAATCATGCTAAACGTGGCCTTAAGGTTTTGTTACCTTAGGCTCTGTCTACCCCGTAAGGTATAAAGACGTGATAAAAGTATGTATATAATTATCCTGTCCTACTTTGTAAAGACCATAATAGACTTATGGTCTTTGCGAAGTGAGACAGGATATAACTTCGACATCGATGGACCTACTCCTAAGTTAAAAAAACGAACTTTTCGTGCCGTTCCCCTCACACCAAAGGTCATTAATTAATAGGAGAATGAAAGGGACGATATGACACAAACTCCTAATTCGATTTCGACTACCCTGGTTAATCTGAAAACAAACTTGGAAGTGATTACGTTCAATCACTCCAAAAATTCCAAGCAGAAAAATCAAAACGCAGTGAGTTTCTTGAGAGCGAGTCCGCGTCCAAACTTCTAATTAACTCAAGTTAATCACCGGGGGCAATAGAAGTTTTTAATTGACTTTTCGTCGGCTGCCTCAGTCTCACCTTGGCTCATTAATCTCGATCGCGGACCTGATAATTGCTGATTCAACACGGCCCAAGGGTGGAGTTTTCTGATCACCATAGTTGTTATTCAAGCCCACGATACACCATACTAAGTAAGTAAATGCTTTATTGTACAAACAAAAAGAAGCGGAGACAAACCACAAAAAAATACCTTAAATATATGCACAAAGGCGAACTTATCCCTATAAGGGATCTCTACCAAACCTTTGAGTAAACGAGAGGAGCATTAAGCGAGAGACCGACAAAGAGTGAGTTTAAAATTTCCATATAGTGAAAGCCACAATAGAGCGTACATCTCAAAATACAACAAACAATTCATAAATAACGTACTAAATATCATTAATAACATGTATACATACACCGTACATACAATATGAGTACACACATACATGGTGTGAGCCACATCTCGTGAAAGCTGGCGAGAATTTTCATTACTAACTCAAACCAAAATTTATAGTTATACATCTATCTATGTATAGATATAATAAAGCTGTAGAAGATTAAATGTCTGTACTTGGAAGGTATAAAAAAGACTGGGAAACTTAGAATCGATTACAGAACGCGTTTCAACGATTTTAGATTTTTTTACTGTTCGTCTGTGTATTTGCGAGGGCATCACGTGAAAACTGCTAAACGGATTTTGACGCAAACGTCACTAATCTGTTAAGAAAACCACCGGCCAGGTTATAGGCCACTTTTTATCCCGGAAAATTGCATAGTTCCCGCGGGATAGCGATAAACATGTCAATGACAAGCTTGCTAGAAAGTTGAAAATAGTATAAAAAGTTTGGGACACTTGCCTTCCTACTAAAATCAATAGTAATTCGGAGCAGAACTCAGGGGCCCGATTTTTGAAAGCACATGTGTGAAAATACCACAGGAAAGTGTAGCTTAGAAGATACGGCTCTCATTAATCTTGTGACCTAGTCAAAATTTGATTAGAGCTGTAGTTTTGAAGATATAAACCGATTTATACCACTTTCGAGTGGTATTTTCACACATGTGCTGTCAAAAATCGGGCCCAGTATTTCTTTTTCTCGAAAGAAGGGGTCAAAAATTGAGTAGGTATGCTTGGGTGTCAAAGTTAAAATGTCTTAGGTACCTACCATAATTAATATCAATACCTGATCATAATACTACCTTTGGCCCAATTCTGCTTTCCGCTGGTCGCTTCTCGTCCGAACTATTAACACCTCCAAGTTAACGTTCCTTAATCTTGATAATAGGAAACTGAGTACTTAATTAAGTTCAGGCTAAGTTGAATAAGTCCAGGTAACTTCCTAGATCGACTGACTGTAATCTTGGAAGTTTGAAAACGGAAAGGTATTCGCAAACAAAGTTAAAAGTTATTTCAGTTGAGACGCTGAAGGAAGTGTGGTTTAAAAAGTATTGGTAGAGGTATAAGTTTGGTATGGTTTTCCCTACCACATAAAAAAGGATTCCACTGATGTAACCATAGACATCGGAACTCTAGTCTTTACGTAATCCACTTGACATTAATTTTTACGCTCTTGATTACGCCACGCGCTTTTTTTGACTTGCGTATACAACGTTGCACACAACACTTTTTCTACGACTAAGTAGGTACTTAATAAATTAAAGAAATACGTTCTCCGTACTTTATATTTTATCTGTGTATCGTTTCGTGAGTCATAGACGGTTCTGGCCGAAAATCAGTGCTGCAGGTGTCTAACACCTCAGCGTAATGCTGAGCCAGCGACCGTTTCACTTTTGCGAAGACACACAACGCTGATGATCTATGTTTCATTTCTATGTTTTTTTTTTGTTATACCTTGTTTATTTTCTATAAAATTGTGTATATATTATCTTATATTTGTGTGTCTTGCAAAAAGGAATATTTCTTCTTTCTTTCTTTCTCCGAAAACGAAGAAGTCCGCAAGACACGAGCGGGAAACGTGAAAACGACAAACGAAAAAATTGGTAGTTTGATTATAGTAAACTTTGTTTTTAATTACCGTTTACTTTTTTATTGCTTGCGTTCTTGGCGCATTTAGCCAAAACGTTTACCAATGAAGGCCACAGTCTAAGGCCAAGGCGATAAGGGGTGTTACTCCGAAATTTGTCCGAAATGTTCGTATCATCTGTCCTTCTCTGACACATTAATGACTATTAGTGTAAGCGGGATGCAACTATACGACCGATTGTTAACTTCAGAGTCAATTTGTTTATGTAAAAAAGAAATAAAAATGCAGAAATTCTTTTGAAACGGTATTTTATTCGATACTATTTTTATTTTTAGTAGGCATACATTGAATTAGTACAGAAATATATTGCTTGACAAGGTACACAACTTAAATATTTGCTGTTTTTTTAGAATAGGTGTTATAAGAGCCCGTTTCGCCGCTCTCTGTTAAGTTGCAGTTACCTTAACTGTCAGTTATCTATGATTCCGTATCTATTTATTACTACGAAACAGATAGGACACGTTAACAGAGAATGGTGAAATAGGCAGTTTAATCTACTAATGTACTTTAATTAGGATTTTACCTAAGTTAGGTGATTTTCACGTATTTAGTGTGTAAACTAATGATAACTTTACTGGATAGTAAACTTTCACAAAAAAAAATCGTGTGTCATTTCAACTTTAGTTTTTCTGTACAGCTATACATATTATATAGATTTATAGAAAATGTTACAATACCCATTTATATATTTTAATAAGTGGACTAGAAGAATCTATCACAATTTAAATACATTTTACGTAAAGTACATTTAGTTCCGATATAAGATTCAGCACCACATTTTGGCAAATCTTGTATAATATATATTAGATATATCTTTAGATAATATTTGTATAATTATTAAAATACGAGAACAAACAATGTCTGGGGATTATTCACAATCTCTCATACAGGGCCCATTAATGTTTTACTACAAACGAATGAAAGAGGCATTAAAATGTTTCATACAAATTAATCAAGCATTTTACTTCCAAAATGTGAATAATCCCTAAGCATTTTAATAGTGTTTTTACCAATACTATAGTTACATTAAAGCCTCATGGTCCAAGAGCTGGCCGACATTTTATAAAAGATATTTAAGGCAATGTTAAAACTTTTACAATGCTTCTTTAAAACTATCGCTCTCTCCCTCCTTCCCCCTTCCCCCCCCCCCCTCTCTCTAAATCTAACTGAAGGGCAATGAGACTAAATGGACCCTTGAACTTTTAAAGTTACTTCTTTTTTGGGCGCAAAATGTTCTTATAGCAAGTACCACTTTTAAATATAAAGTGTGAAGTTTAAAAAAAAATAAGGCATATAATTTAGTTAGGTTCAAATATCTCCTCTAATATGTCTACTAGCTCTTGGAATATTATACATACCTTATGAAGAACTATACCTTCTAAAGCTAGACACTTACTAAAAAGTGGTGATAAAAATTGGACATTATACAAGATTTATTTTAAGGCGCATTTTCCACACCATAAAAAAAGGCTGGGGCCCTTGGGCACACAAGAATTTGGGGCCTTTTGGACAGTAAAAGCGTTACCCCAACAAAAATGTTTTGAGAATGAATGTGTGAGTATTGCCGGTCCTTCGGGGCCCACTGAGAATGGGGGCCCCGTGAGCCCTTATGGTGAAGGTATTGCCGGCCCTAAGTGGTGGTAAGGTTCCGTTAACCCCAGGGCTTGGGGGCGACGGCGGGCTCGCTCGTGGCAGCGGCCGCGGCGGACTGACGCAGCGCTGCCAGTGGCCGCTGATGACAATTACACCAATAAGGATTACTGCAGTAGCCGATACGAAGACGATTGCTGGTCGAGTAGTGTTAGAAGGCCGAGCGGCAGCGAGGCCGGCTATTATACGAGTCCAGCAATCGGGCGGCCGAGGTCTGTATAATACTTATAATACTTTTGATGATACTTTGCATGAGCATTGTACACATTACATACACACACAAATCACGTAACATGCTGGTCTGGGAGTAAAAAAAACATATAATGTACCAGTTGCTTCTCTTCCCGCGCAGATGATAAAAGCCCATCGAAGAAATGGGCGAAAATCTTAGGAATCATGTTATAGGCGATGCGGCTAGCAACCCATCACTATTTTGATTCGCTTTCGACCTAAACACCCACAATCATGCTAAACGTGGCTTTTAGGTCTTGTTACCTTAGGCTCTGTCTACCCCGTAAGGGATAAAGACGTGATTTATGTATGTACGGTAACTTTTTAAATCGAAGTATTAAATGAAAGTGACCAAAGAAGTACCTATATTGAATGCAATTCAATGCCGTAGGTATTTAACCTTTTCGCCGCCACGTCAAAGAGACGTCACCCATACGCCACTTTATTGCGATGCCTTAAGTTGAACCTACACCCAATTGAACGAACGTTGCTTTTGAATTGAAGTAATGGACGTATATACCGGTCGGTGGCCTTAACCTGCGGGGCTGTGTCGTTGGCGTCGAAAAGGTTAATAACGGAATTATAAATAAACTAGTTGTTGCCCGCGACTTCGTCTGCAAAGAATTCATTTATCGCTATTCCGCGGGAACTACGCAATTTTCCGGGATAAAAAGTAGCCAATGCGTTATTCCAGACTATAATCCATCTCTGTGCCAAATATTATCCAGATCTGTCCAGCCGTTCTTGCTTGAAAGAGTAACAAACATCCATACATCCATACTCACAAACTTTCCCATTTATAATATTAATAGGATAATAATAAATTGATTGATTGAAGAGATTGATGAATGTGGATGAAGCGAAAGAAGTATGTCAGGATCGTAGCAAGTGGACAAAGTACCTACCCCTGTGGGAAAGAGGCGTGACGGTATGTAGGTATGTAATAATAAATCAATTTTGCAATTACCAGAGTAGGAAGCAGGAAGGAGGAGAGCCATTCGCGAGCGCTCCTAGAACCCATCACGCAGTATAGCTGGCGAGTCAGCGACGTCTGCAGCGAGGTCAGCTCTAGCACCAATCTGCAACGAAAACATAATATACATGTTACAAACACATACACACATCACGGTATATACCGGGGTAGACAGAAAATGAATAGAATAGAATAGAATAACGTTTATTGTTTAACTGTGTACAGATATGTTAACAAATATATAATTAGAACCAACAGTTTATCCATCACGGACGTACAATATATGACACTTATTACTAAAAAAAGTTAATACAGGCATGATCTATTGTCATAATTATAATACTCATTAATATTGTAGAAGACTCTATCAGTGAGCCAACTTTTTAAGGAGGTTTTAAATTGTTTACCTTCGAGTGACTTAAAATGAAAATGAAAATTTATTTTTGCAAATTGGCCGCCAAGGGCTCTTTTACATGTCTTTTTGAAACTACCAGTGCATTCCGAAAGACCATCATTGCCAAGAAGAATGCGCCGCAAGAAGCTTGGCAGAAAGTCACTTTTTCAAAATAAAATACAATACTTAAATTCTACTTAAATTAAATACATTTATAAAAGGGATGCAGAAGGTCCCCGCGCCTTAAATTATATTAATCTATAGTATAGATATATAAAGTCTCTATTAGTCAAGGCCTAGGCAAGTCTGAGCCTAAGGTAACAAGACATAAAATCAGGCATTGATTTTTTAATATAAATCATTGTTTTTTTTAATCATTTGATTAAAAAGCCGTGGTACCATAGTGGTTTAACTAGTAACCTCTCAAGCAGAAGGTTGTTTGTTCGATTTGGGCTCGCATTTCTGAATTCTCTGGAAGTTATGTGCGAAATTACATTTCAAAATGACCTTGAGCTTTTCGGTGAAAGAAAACATCGTGATGGAACTATAAGCCCAAGGCCTCTCATTCTGAGAGGAGGCCTGTGCCCAGCTGTGGGACGTATATAGGCTAGAGATGCTGATGATGACGATTAAAATGATTTAAATATATCAACCCTGTCTAGGTGGCGTTATCGCTACAGTATGACACCTATGAATTACTAGACTCATTACATTGCGGCGTTTGGTTGACGATTTCTAACGCGTTTGCATCACGGGCTGGCGATGTAACGAAACTTTCAGAAATTTGCTAACATGCATACATACATATATCACGTCTTTATCCCTTACGGGGTAGACAGAGCCTAAGGTAACAAGACCTAAAGGCCACGTTTAGCATGGTTGTAGGCGTATAGGTGGGAAAAAGGAATCAAAATAGCGATGGGTTGCTAGCCGCATTGCCTGTAACATGATTCCAAAGAATTTCGCACATTCCCTCGATGGGCTTTTACGAGAAGCAACTGGTACATTCTATGTTTTTACTTTGCTCCCAGACCAGCATGGGAGTATTATTATTAGTAGTAGAAATTTACTTGTCATAGGACTTACTGCTGCGCGGACGCCGCCAAGCCTTCCACTTGCACTGGATTCGTGTAACCATTTTCTATTTGCCAAGGATTCAGCCAAGTTTTCACTCTGTAAAGGAAAATAAAAGAATGCTCAACTTACCATTTTCGTATAAATTTCATTTTTAATACAAACTTTTTTGCTGACTGTACTTGCATTGTACGTCTTACATACGTGTACCAGATTTCAAGGCTATCGGACCAACCGTTGAAGAGTTCCCTCCTGCGGAGACGATCCTGGCTAACTCACCAGAACTACACTACCAGATTATTAGTTATCCGACTTACATAAGTATGCAAAATTTTAACTCAATCGGTTGAAGATATCTGCTTCAAAATTGAGTCGCAAGATTCCACCCGAACAAACATACATACGTCGCAAATTAAAATATAAGCTTGTAATAAAATAGGTCTTTCTTATCGCTCTGTAGCGATAAGGCCGCCTATTGTTACCTTGTAATATTCTGTATACCTTTTTTCGGTTTTAGTTGTTATATGTGGTGTTTAATAAAGAGTTATTGTATTGTCTTTAACCTTTTCGGCGTCACGTCAAATACAAGAGACGTCACCTATACGCCAGACTTTATTGCGAGGCCTTAAGTTGAACCTAAAGCCAATTGAACGAAGGTTGCTTTTGCGATGAAGTAATGGACGTATATAAGTTAAATCTAAGGTGCTGATGTCTTTGGCGTCGAAAAGGTTAATAACGGAATTATAAATAAATAATCCTACTAATCCTCTTACTAATATTATAAATGTGAAAGTTTGTGAGTATGTTTGGATGTTTGTTACTCTTTCACGCCAGAACGGCTAGACAGATCTGGATGAAATTTGGAACATGGATAGATTATAGTCGGGAATATCACATAGGCTACTTTTTATCCCGGTAAATTGCGTAATTCCCGCGGGATAGCGATAAACGAATTCTATGCAGACGAAGTTGCGGGCAACAGCTAGTAATAAATAAATTTTGGTTATTACAGGTAGCCTACATAATTTAAAAAAAAATTAAGAATTATAAATATTATAGCCCAAACCCATTCTGATAGGCCTGTGTCAAGCAAACACACACATAAATTACGTCTTTATCCCTTACGCCTACGCCTTACGCTTACGCTTTAGCCTAGACTAACAAGACCTCGTAAAGGCCACGTTTAGCTTTATTGTGGGCGTACAGATTAAAATTGGAATCAAAATAGTGATGTGTTGCTAGCCTCATCGCCTATAACATGATTGCTGACATTTTCGCCCTATTCCTGGGCCCAGCAGTGGGACCTATACAGGCTACAGGTACTATAGGTATATAAACCGACCGCTTAAATGAGTCCTCGCCCTTGCGGTGCAGACGCTTTGTGCGGGCGACAGGCGCACTCTCGGTCCCCTTTGTCGTCCTACCCCGCGCCCCTGTGCCGCGCGGGCGAGGACTTATAAGCGGTCGATATAGATGCCTAACAGGCAGAGATGTGATGTATCTTAGATAAAAGTATCTAAAATACAGATACAAGATACAAAATACGTATTTATATCTTGTATTTGAAATACTTTTTGAATTTTTATTTTGTATCTTGTATTTAGATAATTATATTTTCCTGGTATCTTAGTATTTTGAAGATCCTATATTCCCTAAGATACTTTTACTAAAATAAACTTCGAAGATTTTCTTTCCGAACGCAACTGAACGCAGAGCGTCATTCAAAAATTTTGTTGATAGAATCTGGCTACCGAAATATTACCCTTCGGGGCCTTAGGTTTGGCGAGGCGAGGGGTCTTAATATGCAATCGAGGGCTTTATTTTTTATCTCCCGTGTAATTTACATAATTTTATGTCAACACTTGGCTATAAAGCGGCTTTTTGGCCCGGTGTGACATAAAAGTATTTTATTTTTAAAAAGTATTTGAAAGATAGGTATTTTGTATCTAGTATTTCAGATACCTTTTTAGAAAATTATTTATATCTGTATCTGAAATACTTTTTTGTAAAGTATCTTGCATTTTGTATTTCAGATACTTTATTTAGGGTATCTTATACATCTCTGCTAACAGGTCTCCGTGGAGGAAGGCGAAGCAGCGGTCCCGCAGCATGACGAAGGAGTGGACGGAGCGCGCCAGCTCCTCGCCGGGCCACTGCGATGACGGCAGCACCTCGTTCACCACACTTTCTGGAACACGTACAGTGCGTGAGCGCGATGCTAATAGGGTGTCGCTGTCTCCCTCGCTTGGCCGATTCATCAAGATTGGCGTTTTAACTCACATGGGTTGTTACAAAAACCCTAGAGCGGGTTAAATACATACATACATACATAAATCACGTCTTTATCTCTTTGACTAATTAAATGATCACATATTTTTTGGCTGGATTACCGTACAGATATTTCTGGCTAATCAACTGTAAAGGTATTTTTGACGCCTTGGAAAGTAAATATATAATTTATGCCCTTGACTGTACTTTAAGGACGGCCTAGCTAGCAACTCATCACTATTTTGATTCCCCTTTCCACGTATACGCCCACAATCATGCTAAACGTGGCCTTTAGGTCTTGTTACCTTAGTTAGGCTGTCTACTCCGTCATTACATTACATTAAGACGGGCCCAGCGTACGCCCCCCCCCCCCCCCCTTCTTGGCGCGGTCCTGGCGGGCGCCGGGGCCACCGGGGGTTTGTGGTGAAACCCTAATGGCATCCCACTGCGTCCCCATCACACTGGGTTGAGGCAACGCCGGAGTTTTTACTCCTTTGGGGGGAAAGGGGGGGGGGGGTGGTCCCACATAACCCTAGGCATCTCCGTGCCTAGTACATCCATAAAGATTTCCTCTCCGTTAAAAAAAAAGGCTGTCTACTCCGTAAGGGATAAAGAAGTGATTTATGTATGTAATTATGTACCATCGACATTATGTCAACTTTAGTTAAGATTCGGTGTAACAAGTACCTAACGGTGTATCGTCTGCCTTGGTCCAAGCTCTCAGGCAGCTGGCGAGGCTGGGCAGGGAGACCGGCAGCAGCTCGCACAGCGTCGCGTAGTGGTCGAACCTGGAATTAAAAAGTATACTATTACTAGCTTTTGCCCGCGACTTCGTCCGCGCAGATAACGTCAGTGACGTGACCCATACATCCACTCATGTCTCCAAGGTTTTTTCTCCTATAAGGTTTTTATTTTTTTTCCCGTGGGAAATTCGGAAAATCCCTTCTTAGAGCACCTACGACCCTCTAGGAATGTTATCTACTAATTAGTGTCTTAATTATTAACCTCGTCTTTTTATCCCTTGGGAAATTGGCATTGGTCATTTTTTTTAAGCTGTGCTTTTAACACCTTTATTTGATAAAATGGACTATTTCAAGCAACTAATTGGAATATTATGCTTTTACGTAGCTTTGTTAATTAATGACAGTTGCCGTAGCCAAACTTTTTTTTTCATTTTTGTGGCAAACATTCGATGCTGGATTCTGTCTAAAAACCCGGGCGTTCGGTCAAACAAAGGTTCAAAGTACTTTTACAAAAATATCTGCAATCATAAAGTATTTTTGAAATCGGACAAGATAAATCGGATAATTGATGGTTTTCCTCGAAATGATTTTCGAATTGGAGCATACTAAAAAAAATGAACAATGTCAATTATTAACCTCGTCTTTTTATCCCTAGGGAATTTTTTGCCATCTGCGCGAGAAGAGAAGCTACTGGTACATTCTGTTTTATTTACTCGTAGACCATGGAAACATCTTTTCTAATGACTATCTTTTGATTGGGTTACTTAGACTCTAAGTCTTAGAGGGTAGTGATCTCATAAAAGTTTTTTTTTCTTTTGAGATACGCAATTTTTTTTTTTAATACCTGGACCATCCTGTTAGTATGATGCCAGCGAAGTGGATGCTGTGGCCATACTTCTTGACCTCGAGGCGCCACGCCTCCTGGTTGCTCACATACCGACTCACAGGTGACAGTACCTGGAAATTATGAATTTATAGGACTGAGGATATTTTCTGCAATTTTTTTTTTTGTCCATCGGAACTTGGTACCTTTATGATTTGTTTTTAACCGACTTCAAAAAAAGGAGGAGGTTCTCCATTCGTCTGTATGTTTTTTTATTTCGTCATAAGCATTACGGTTCGATATATACACTAGCTATTGATTTTTCCGAAACTTCCAACAGTTAGACTTTGTTTTATAATATAGGTATACAATACAATACAAATACTCTTTATTGAACACCACAAAGAACAAGGAGACAATAATAACAATACATAGACAACTACAACAACACACAACAACAACACAACACAACACAACACAACTACATAATGATAAACACTTTTAAGCTTAATATAATACAGGATGTTTGGTTTAGGTGGAAAGAGTGATCCAATATGACATGTGACGTCATTTGTCATAAGGCCCATACTATACTCCATATTAAAATTCCGTTTTTCTAGAAAGAGATAGAGACATCTTTAATAGCTTACATCTCGGTTGTTTTTAGTTATTTGAAAAAAAATGTTTACATAAATGAGCTTTTAATGAAAGCCATGAAAAAAACATACTTAAATATTGCTTATTGCAGAGGGGGGAGGATTTTGAACACTTTAAGATTATATTTACAGTGGTAGTTATTTTTTCACCTGGCAACTTCCATTGGCCCCTTTGAACGCAGACCCGGCCCAGACCTTAGGGAATATCTGGCGGTAGGACTCCCACAGATAAGGGTCTATTTGGAAGTACTCCAACGCGTTGTATTGCCAGATAACGGGCTGGACCAACTCTCCTAGTTGATATGCTGAAAAACAAAAAGTTCTTGTAAAGTCATCCATGTAACATGCACCAGATGAAAGTCAAGTGGACCAACCGTTGAAGAGCGCTCTTGAGACGGACCTGGCGGTGCCACCAGTTTTACCACCAGACTATTGTATTGTCATCCGACTTACCCAAGTATGCAAAGTTTCAGCTCAATTGGTTGAAGATACATACATACATAAATCACGTCTCTATCCCTTACGGGGTAGACAGAGCCCAAGGTAAGAAGACCCAAAGGACCGGTGGTCGAAGATATCTGCTTCAGAATTGAGTTGCAATATTCCACCCCGGACAAACATACATGGCAAGTTCAATAAAAGTTTGTAAAAATTAGTTACGCGGGCTCAATAAGTGATCTAATCCTATTTCCTATCAAATAAAAATGTAGCTAAAAAAACATAGAAAAATCCATAAAGTAAAGCTATGGCCGGGAATCGAGCCCGGATCCTCGTCATTCCGCGACGCGTGCTATACCTTACACCACCCGTAGCAGGTGGGTAAGCCTTCGAATTTTTATATCTGTTACTAGCTGTCACGTGACCTTGTTACTAAGCGATTTTTTGTCGCCAAGCGTCATCTGTTTGAATGATGTGTCTGTACGACACAATTACAAACTCCCGTTGTTAAACTTTCAAGTTGACAGCCTAATACACAAACATTCCTTTTAAGTTGGCACTCGCGATACAGACCCTGAGTCTAGTGCGAAGGCCGCTGTTTCATTTACCGAATAAAATGTCATCTACCTATCTCTATGTAACTATAATGTTCTTGTTATGCACTTTGTAACTTCTGTGGTGAAATAAAGTTTTTCTTATTCTTAAGTATCCAAATAAAATTAATAACCATTTAAAGTTTCACATTTCACCGTCCGCAACATGTCGTCCCACATGAGTACAGTCAACTCAGGCCTCTTCTGCTTTAAGAACAAGGCCAGTTCTCGTATGTGCTCGAGATATAAGCTAGCGGGGCCATGTACACTGTTTGCCGCTCGGCTCTGGCAGTCTGAACACACTGCCGTGTGCCACACCTGAAAATTAAAAAAGTCTTCTCAACTAGGGTTCGGAACCTTTTGGTGGATGTGTCATTTTATAGTGAAAATTGGGTGTCGCATTACAGCCGGCGGAGTGGGGATAAAGTGGCAGGCGCTCGGCAGAGCAGCCAATATGGCGGCGCCCATAGCTCGCATCAGCTGACCGCGTAGCATTCACATTCTTATTCAACCATGGAAGTGGTATTTGTATCAAAAATATACCGATATTTTTCAGTTAAATGCCTAAAAAAGCTTCACTTGCTTGTTTTCATAAAACCAATGTTTGTTTTTTTTTAAATTACCAAAGTTGGCTAAGACGTGTTATCAAATACCTCCAGGCGTGGCGTGTCTTTGGGTAGGCTCTTCTCTTTAACCATCAGGTAAGGTGACCCACTTGCTTGTTTTCTAACTTATTACACAAGAAAATAAGGACCACGACTAAATTTTGTAATTTAATAGTCAGCAATGAAACTTAATTACACAAACACACACTCACGTACTCACATATAAAAGTCGAGTAATGCTCGACATGTTTCGGACTAGTACTCGTAGTTCGTTCGTGTTCGTTTCGCTGCCGCCGTGACGAGCGCTCCACGAGTAAGGACTACGAACTAGACCGAAACATGTCGAGCATAAATCGACTTTTATACGTGAGTTATCCGTTTGTGTAATTATGATTGAGTCTCACGGTAGTTTCACGTTGAAAGCAATGAAACTATCAAGTAAACAGTTTTTTCTAATTACTCGCGTACACATACATACATACATAAATCACGTCTTTATCCCTTACGGGGTAGACAGAGCCTAAGGTAACAAGAATTAAGGCCACGTTTAGCATAGTAGGCGTATCGGTGGGTTGCTAGCCGCATCGCCTATAAAATGATTCGTAACATTTTTGCCCATTCCCTCGATGGGCTTTTACCATCTGCGCGGGAAGACAAGCAATTGAAACATTCTATGTTTTTTCTTTGCTCCCAGACCAGCATGGAATCGCGTATCTGGAATGTTTTACGCCAATCCTGCACTAGTATCGTATGGGGTTTGTTATACCCTGCATGTACACACAGCAAAGCTATTCGGTAAGCAGGATAGATACGGCGCGAGCGTGCGTAGGTGCTTACCTGATTATATTGCCGTGTGTACAGGCTGTAGATTTATCCTCACCTCATCAGCCCCAATATGCAGGTAGGCAGCATCCAGCTGTACGTCGAGGACCTGTTCCACCATCATCTTGACCAGCTGCAGAGCTTCAGGCTTTGACGGGCAAAGCACGGCCGGAGACCGGGCCAGCTCCCGCAAGCTGTGGTACGCTGGGTGCTTCAGGACAAACTCCATGTGACCAATGGTTTGGACTAGCTGTATCTGGGGTCAATTGACAAGCTTTATTTACTTTCACACACACAAATCACGTCTTTATCCCTTACGGGGTAGACAGAGCCTAAGGTAACAGGTACCTACAGGCCACATTTAGCAAGCATGTGGGCGTTTAGGTGGAAAATCGAATCAAAATAGTGATGGGTTGCTAGCCTCATCGCCTATAACATGATTCCTATTATAATCGCCCATTCCCTCACTACTATTTACTTTCATCTGTCATGTAGGGTTATTATCTAACTCGCTCGCAATCGCCATCGTGTTCATTTTGACAGTTCTTGTATGAATGTGACAGCTAGCTGATTCCGATGCCAATTGTCAGCCCATACAGGAACTGTCAAAATGAACACGATGGCGATTGCGAGCGAGTTAGGTAATAAGCTTACTGGTCTCTAATCACATCTTGCAAATGGATTTTGAACCACTTAGTCGAGTTGATGTGAAATTTGGCATGCTTATGGTAGCGGGTGGTAGGGCCTTGTGCAAGGTCCGTCCGGATCGCTACCACCATCTTACTCGCTAATCCTGCCGCTAAGTAGCAGTGCTTGCACTGCTGTGTTCCGGTGTGGAGAGTAAGACAGCCGGGGAAATTACAGACACGAGGCATTTCATCATAGTCCTCTAGGTTGGCAACGCCTATGGGCAGTGGTGGTCACTTACCATCAGGTGACCCACTTGCTCGTTTGCCTTCCTATTCATATAAAGAAACAGATTTAAAAGATGCACAGTTAATAAATATGAAAAGTGCAAAAAAGGGGGTAGAATGTGCGCGGTCTATGCAACAAAAACATCTACCCGCAATTTTTTCAGTCTACCCGTTATCACGATACATCGAAATATCAGGAGCCTGTTAAATTTACTCATGGTTTGCTAATAACATGCCAAAGAAGAATGGAGAGGAGCATGAGGAACATTAGAAAAATACAGAAGATAAACGACTCAAAAATTAGAAGTAGAACAAAGATTATTGGGCAGGCCAAGAAACTAATATGGCCATGTTGCCAAACTACACGACGGGATATGGACTTCTCAAACAACAGCCTGGAAGAGTCCAGTGGGGAAAAGGAAGAGGTCGCCCATCAGCTCGCTGGGCTGACGAAATAGTAGAGGCAGCAGGGAAAAACTGGGTTTGGAGGGTCAAGAGAGAACCTCATGAACGTCTCTGGAAGAGGCCTTTACCTCATAGGAGGGTTCTGGTGTAATAGCACTAATAGTGTATTGTACAATTATTATTTTACTATTTTTTTTTTAACACTAAATGCTTTTTTTCTTTTTTTATCTACCATAAGTTAAATATGTAATCTTAACCAGAAATAAAAGGAATTTTTATTTAACTTTTTATTTATTACTAGAGACCGGATTATATGCATTTGCATATTTGCATATCGTCGGTGGAAAGGAAGAACTGCTAAAGCGCCATTTTGGTCAAAATGAGTTTTATATGCAGTTCGATTGGATTTTTTTTTCTGCGTCGATTTATGTAGGTTTCGTAGCAATCAGAGCACTTTTTTGGCGCTTAAGCATTCTGAAAATGTGGGGATTTTGATTAAAATCCGGCTTTTACGTCTACTAAAGCAACATGTTTTCGGCCTTTTTTGAGCACAAGTCGGTTTAGTAACACATTATTTACATTAACATTACTTAAGCAATTTTCCTTGGTTTCGATTTTAGTCGAATTGCTACTTTAGTAGTTTAAGCTTATCGATTTTTATGTTTCACTGGTCAGTTAGTAATTTTTGACTACTGTTGTTTGAAACTGGTTGGCGCTTTAGCAAAACGACGTCATTCAAAATATTATTACGAATGCACTTAAGCAATTTCTCGTTTACTAAATGTTTTATTACTCTAAGAGTTTAGTTAAAATAACATCTTGAAGTTTTATGTTATAATCTGTATTAGAAATTATTTCAACTAATCAACTAATCAATTAATCAACTTTAGCAATTTTATACCATGGCATATTGAAAGACTATGGTTGTTTAAGTATTAAATACGAACATGCATTTAACATTCGCGCGATTTAAGCACACTCCGGCGCACTCAGATCCAGTCGGGAGAAGTCGAGTTTCTTCGTTTAGCCGCAGCAAATATAGTAAATATTAGGATCTCATACAAATTGTTGTGATAAAAGATAATTATTTAAAGCAGGTTTCTGTTAAAGTGATATTAAAACATTTAATAAAGAGGTATTAGGTACTTTTAAGTTCCCAATAACTTAAAAAGTGTTAATGATGTAGATGTAGGATTTTAGTTTTAGGTGTCAAGCTAACTTAAATTAGTTTATTAATGGGCATCTTTATAGTTTCTTTTGTAATACTGATACTAAAGATACGTGTATACCTACTTAAGATACAAACTAAAATGAGACCTATTCATACAAGTTACAATAACTTTTGCCACCCTCGAAACATTAACTAATTTTAACTAAATACTCGTAATTTTTAATATCTTGTTAGCCAACACAACATCAATGCCATATTAACTAAACGTAGAAACATAATTTGGGTTTAGCTGACAACATAAATATCTATCAAAAATTGGTCAAAATTGGTTAACGTTTAGGGGTTTAAACAGACGAAACGAAACGAAACGAGTGTCACTGACTTTATTTCTCAATCTTTCATCCACGATCACAAAATCAATTATACTATTCGCACTTCCTTCTTCCTTTGTGTATATATGGATCTTTTTGTTTGAAAACATTGTATTTGTCACGCAAAGATTCCACTCCAAACACACCTCAAGCACACTTTTCCCGTTTTCATTCACTCGTTCATCACCAAACGCACCAAGCACTCTTTCATATCCGTTACGCTTTTTACCTACCCATCCGTTAAATCACCTAGCATGATGATCATCTCATTCTCCTTGCATTTACTCGCAATATGTCTCACACTATCTTAGAACACTTCACGTTCAGCTGTCTTTTACAGACCCACTCGATCCCACATCCGTCGGTGCATATGCGCCGAGAACGAAGATACGAGTGAGTCCAACTTTCAGCCTCACCCACAAAAGCCTGGGCCTCACACACTCAAACTCAATCACACACTCAGCCACTCTTGCGGAAAGTATGACACCAACTCCCTGACGCCTTGCCTTGATTGGCGCCAGACCAATATGCCATATAGGTTCCATGTTTGGTGGTGTCACATCCTTTCCGCTTCGTTTCATTCACACACAAAACATCAATATCCTTAACATTCATCATCTGACACACTTCATCAACATTGTCTTGCATTCCTCCTCTTACATTCAAAGTAGCGAAGCGGCTCTCCATAGCCCACTTCTCACCCCTGTGATGAGCGCGACGTGACGGGTTGCGAATCTCGTCACCGCCATCTTGATCATCATTTTGAACTAAATGAAATGGTGTCATGTCGTTCCCACGAGTAGCAAGGGATAAAGGTCGGTCCTGGCAGAGCCCCGCATACCAGGATAAGGCAATCCATTATTAGGGAATCGCCTGGTCCCCCAGGCGAATTGGCACGCTTAAGACTGGGCACGCCCTTAGTCACGCATCTCTCGGCACGGCAGACCTTCCTTAGATTGGCGGAGAGGACTAGAAAAGGGAAGAGGTAGGATAGAAAGGTGGAGAGGGGTGAAGAATTGAGGTAGGACAGGGTTTAAAAGGATACTACAGCAATGGAAGACTGATGAAGCAACTGTAGTAGCTAGGGGAGGCCGGGGTCGCATACCCGTATACTAAACTCAACATACCGGACAGGCACTTAAGATGAGTATCCCCTGACTCACTAAACTTAAACTTATTCATTGATAACGTTAACGCAATAACAGAGGCAACCTACCTGTATAAGAGCCTTGATTTTATAGTCTTAGATACCACGTTAGTGTCATTCTACGACTTTTATTTATGTCATTAGGGTAAATAAGCATTCTTTTCTAACACGGACTTAATGTCCTTTTCCATTTGTTAGTAGTTTGAACGTAAGAAAGTATCATTATTCTTAACTGTTAGTATTATTTTTTGGATTTTTTAATTCGATTTGCACGTGTAAGCAAATTTTCCTCTATGCATAGGCAGCGTTTTTGATTCCTTAGCAGTTTTACTCTATGAAGCAAGTAGCGAAAGATCATTTGTTAGCAGTTTTTCCTTTACGATACTAACACATTGTAAAGTAACTTAGCGTTTTTCGTTTACTACAAAACATGCCCTAGCCATGTATTAGCATATTTTGATGAATTGGATTGTTCAATCTGATGTAGATTAGTATTTTTACCTTACCAACATTTTCTTTCTAATCAGAGTACTTTTGCTAAAGCGACACTTATTTCCCTTTCTATAATACCTAGGTACCTACAAATGATCTGTAAACTAAGAAGAAAAAAACGCAACGTTATCTTTCTTACATTGAACTACGTAACATTAATATTAAAATAGATATGATTTTTTTTTCGAAAAAAAAAACTGAAATTCATTTCCCACGAATGCCATTTTGGCGCCTTAGCAGTTCTTCCTTTCCACCGACGATATGCATTTGCATATTTAAGGCATTCTCAGCGGTAATTTATTTATTTATTTATTTATTTTCGGAGATCCAACAGCTATACAATTACAGAGTGAGTAGTTAAAGTAATTGCATATTTTACCCAAAATCTACTTATGATGCATATTATCGGTACATTTACAATATTTTTCCGAGTGCGAGCACTCACCCTGCGTTTCAAAATGCGATAAAAGTGATAATATCGCGAATTCGACCAAATTTATCGTCACAAAACATATAAGGGCTATTGAGTAATAACAAAATTATGACTTTGGCCGGATACGTGATATTATCCTTTTTACTACATTTCTGAACGAAGACTACTGACTCTGTGGCTCTGTAACTGTCAAAACAAAGAACTTTTGCCAGAAACTATAAGTGCTAACATAGCACCCAAGTTCAAATTCTGCCCAGTTACCTCAGTGGATGTGGAGCGAACTTTTTCCACATACAAAAATATTCTGAATGATCGACGACACAATCTTACCACTGAAAATTTGGAAAAATATTTGATTGTTTACGTTTATAAAAATTTTAAATAATTTTAGTGACATGTAATGTTACTGTAGGTATCTACCTATTGTCGTCTATAAAAAATAACTTACTAATTGTATGCTAATTTTAAATTAAAAAAATTAAAGCTTACTTTTCTCTTTTTTTTGGGTTCCTAAAATTTATCATTTCATTTTGCATATTTTGCATATTTTGCCAATTTTCGTGCATATTTCAAGCATTTTTCATGCATATTTGCATGCATATAACGAGCTTTTTATGTTGCATATAATCCGGTCTCTATTTATTACTATCAGTACTTACAGGTTCCAGCCCATTATCCTTAATGAACTGCAGCAAGTGCTGAACTTCTTCCAAGCTGTACATCCCGTCTCCGCTGCTGCCTCGGACACTGCCAATATCCGCCAACGCTGCGGAGTACGGGAAAGTGTCCTCCCATTCCAGGAGTACACCGGTCGCGCCCCATGACTTGGCAGCTAGGAGAACCTAGAATGGAACTCGCATGAACCAAAATCTTTTGCGTTTCACACTTCACAGCTTCATTAATATTCGCTAATCATAACTGATTACATGCTTCACTACTGTTTTGTCCTCACATACACGTGTTCGCACCTGACATAACCAGACTGACAATATGTGAGGGTACCCTCATTTTCCAATACTGTCACATGATGATGCTAACCTTTGAGGACATAACTACAAGTCCTAGCTTGTTATTTTAATGTAAGGTCATACATACTGGCACCTTGCTATGTGTTATGGCAAAAACACTGGCACCGTGAAGCCTTTTTTTATCTGATATTTTTATGAGGCTTAAGTGCACTTGTGAAGCCTTTTTAGAACAGCCATATGCAGCAAATTGTCAGTATTCTGAAAAGCTTTGTAACTTTTAGAGCTGCAATTATAACAATTATTATTTAGCAGTTACTTTAGCTACATAGCTTCCATGCTGGTCTGGGAGTAAAGAAAAAACGTAGAATGTACCAGTTGCTTCTCTTCCCGCGCAGATGGTAAAAGCCCGTCGAGCGAATGGGCATTAGAATTATGTTACCTGTAGGTGATGCGGTTAGCAACCCATCACTATTTTAATTCCCCACCTTTACACCCACAATCATGCTGAATTTCGCCTTTAGGTCTTGTTACCTTAGGCTGTCTACCCCTTAAGGGATGAAGACGTGATTTATGTATGTGTATGCGTGTGTGTATTAAGCTACATAAGTACCTATGCGTTAGCAGCACCTAATTAATGTATGTATGTAATAATTATGAACCTCGAAAACAAAAGTCTCTTTAGACAGTTGTATGAATATAGTGTTAAAAATGAATAGATAATTACTAACCTTCTCGAAATATTGTATTTGTAACGGAGCGCCTTTTAAATCGAAATGTACTATTCTAAAACAATTGACAGTTTCATTAATACCGGCTGGTAGGGAATTTCAATTACTTTCGAGTTCCTAATTCGAATTTTCAACACGAACCTGTGCATTTTCACAATTAAAACAACGTTGTTATAAGCCGACTATTTTAAATATGATAATTTTACTCAAATTACTTAATTAAAGCCATTTTATCAGATTTAGTACAAAAAGTTTTATGTTTTTCACAACAATTTTGTTTGTCAATTCCACATGACAGTGACAGTTGTTGTTTTTAAAATTCATTCCGCAAGGGAATAGGCGAAGGTTTTACACCATACAGCCAAGTCTTCATTATAGTAGTTTCTCTTCATGGTAGTTTTTTGTAAGGCCGAAGCCAAGTCTTAGGTCAGTGATGTCTTCAAATTTGAAGTTGTAAAGGCTTTTTTTTTAGCCTCGATGACAGTGACAGTGTCACTGTGACACTAGTGTATTTTTTGGGTTCTTCCACACAGGATAGACATAGGGAACTATGCCATACAGCCAAGTTGTGACGTAATATTTAAAAAAAATCCGATACGATTAATGGAAAAAAAGGCGATAGAGAGCTGTTGAGCGGAAATAAATTAAGTAAAATTTTATCAGCTGCACAACCAGTAGTATAATGGCTACATACAAAGTGAGGTGAAATAAAAACTCAAATACGAAAGAGCAAACTTTAATTGTGTAATAAATCATTATACATAGTGTAACTTATGTAAATATTATGTAAGTAGAGTCAACATACTTATTATCTAAAATACTTTAAAAACCGCTTTCATAAATAATAGTAAATTCATAGTTTACAGAGTCGATGACAAAAAGGCAAGTTTATTTAATTTAAAAAATCTGCCTTGCTACACCTAATCCTTGCTTCTTTAATGTAATTCCTTAATTTGACAATTTAGGGTAGATTCTTAGTTAATGACGTTAGAAGCAGGTGTAACTCAAGTTACAATAGGTATTCTACAATAAAATTTCCATCCAAATATCTATCTAATTTAGTAAAAAACACTTTCAACGCCTAACAAAATGATAGTGTCCGACCGAAGTTTCGGTTTCGGTTTCGGTTTCGGCCAATTTCGGCCAAAAAAGTGATTTCGGCCGAAGTTTCGGTTTCGGCCAGAATCCGGCCGAAGCCTTCGGCCGGGCCGAAATTACTTCGCGGCCTCTCGCGGCTCTCGCATCGGGAGCATTCGGCTTAATTCGGGCGCGTAAAGTAAAAGTACAAATTGAAATATGTACTCTACGCTCCAGGAAGAAGGACTACAAAATAGTCCGAAACATGTCGAGCATCACTCAACTTTTTATACGTGAGTTATCCGTTTGTGTAATTATGATTAAAGTCTCACGGTAGTACCTATATCTATTTTCATTAAAAATAAACGTTTTTTATTTTGTTTAACAAAAAAATAAACGTTCTCAAATAAGAAATCCTTGCAATAACCTTTTCCTTACGATTTGTACAGTAGTAATTTTGAATTTTTTGATACGTCTTCAAAAATTTCGGTTTCGGTTTCGGTTTCGGCCGAAATCAGAAAAAAACCGAATATTCGGTTTCGGTTTCGGTTTCGGCTAAAAATCGTGTTTCGGTCGGACACTACAAAATGATCTTTCAACAGTACACTGCAATATTACAACTTTAAACTGGGAACATTTTTGTCTATGTTCATCACTCAGACATTCAATAATCCCTAAGCAGTTAGGTATAACTAAAATAATGTCTGGACTGCTACAATTATCTATGTTATATGTTAATAAAAACTAGAAACTAATACACAAACCGTAAACTTACGAAGAAAATACTCAAACCTTGTGAGGTTTTTCGAATAATAAATAGATAGCTAAAAACTGAATCCATCACATTTAGTTGATAACCTAATCTAATTCAACATTACAAATGATTAAACATTCTGTGTCTACTTATCACACGTAAAAGCAAATCAAGATATATTCTGAACGCGCCTTTACATTTACAAAGAAAAAAAGTACTATAATTATGTTATACTTACTCGTATAAAAACTTATAGGCATTCTTGAACCTGTAGGCACTTACATTTCATTTTAGCTACAACATAACAGAACATTCAGTTGATAACACACTGACTGTGAGTGTCATTGTCTGAAGTAAATCAGCCAAGCTGATCAAAATATTGCTGCCATTTGTTACCTACCTACACCTAGTGAATTTAATAATAATAATAAATTTCAAACAAATGATTTCTTCTAATCGAATTTCTTCATACATCCAAAAGCAAAGGAAACAGGGTCCACACAGCCATGTCCGTTGTTCATAATTTTTTCTTAACAAAAATGATTAAACCAGATGGAAAAGAAGTTATTGGGCTTAGATCCTGTCTTTCTAATGTCTCTTCAGCATAATCATTGATACATAATTTTAATTTTTTTTCTGGTTTTGGCAGTTGATATGTTAGTGCGCCACGATGATCCTGACTCCTGGATCGGGCTCTACAGCAACGTCCTTTGCTAGCGGCGCGTTGCCACAGATCCTAAAGTTCTTGGTGTAAGGTATTACGCCCACTAGTATGCCGGAGATGATCACCCAAACACCAGCAACGTAGAAAGCGGCGTCCCACTCACCAGTAGTGTCTTTCAAGCCACCTGAAAAAATAAATTGATTACGTTGAGGTTTAGAACAAATAACGAGAATTTTAGGGCTAAAATAAACTCTGAGCCGTTAAAAGTGGAGTGACGTCAAGTAGTGACGACAGCATTTAGTTTTGGCTACTGGCCAATACAGATAAATACAGTAAAGTGGTACATTGGAATTCGGCAAGCCGAAAAATAATCTTCATTGGGCTTGTTTGTCTTTTAGATTTGAATCAGGTTCGTAAATTAAGATCCAATGTGAATGTATCCCAATTGTCCGCCTATTCTCTCAAGCAATAAACAAAATAGCCTTTGATTTGCCAAATTACAAATCACTTTCTCACTAACGCATAGGAGCCCAGTTGAACAGTACCACAAATATTGTTTAAGTTAGGAACAATGTTAACATTATGATAAAGATTAAAGTCTATAGGTATTGAGTAAGAGGTCAGATTAATAACTTCTAAAGTAACCGTCTCCACATCCTCAGCGAGACTTTCATGTATGCTTCAAGGTTGAGATTAGCTCACATATCGATTTAAAATAAGACCTTTTTCCGGAATATGTAGAGAAGATAATACAGCAATTACTTTTTTTTCACGTAAAACTGGCCAGTGATTGACCCATATCTCGCCTGATGGAAAGTATAGAATCGGCCGCCGGTGTAACAAACTGATTCAGAAATGCTTAATGATTATCGTAGATACTCACCAGCCATAGGGGGTCCAATTAAATGTCCAAGTCCTTGGCTCAGCAGCACCAAACCATACGCCATTGTGAACCGTTCCAAGGCTATCAGTTCCACCAAAATACTTGGCGTGTATGAGTATGAACTCGAAAACATGAGCCCAAACATGACAGCGTTCACCGCAAGTATGTAAAAACTGTACGATTGTGTGGGATCCATGATGCGTATGAGCACAGGGAACATGATGATGGTAACTCCGCACAGTATGAGGCATAAGGCATAGGTTTTCGTGACGTTGACCCAAGGCAAGTCGCCCATCCAGCCAAGGCCCACCTGGAAGACAAAGAAGAAATAAATGGTCATAACTTTGATGATGATGAGAGGACATGGTAGAATGGTAATGGTGATATAGGCCAGATGGTAAGAAGTATACGGATAGAACCGGCTAACTAGTGCGGTAAGTAGGTCACCATAAGGTCTCATTTTAAACTTTGTCCTTCTAGATAACTAAATTACTACCTACTCTGCGACACATCCGATGTAAGTCGGTAAATTACGAGTAGATACTTACAATGCCAATAATGGTTGCAACTCCGAAAACTGACAGCATCAAGGATCCCTGGGTATCGGTATACCCCGTCTGCTGCATGAAAGCGGAGATGTAGAAGTAAGGCACGATGAACCAGATGAAGAGCACCAGGGTCGAGAGGTTCATCATCAGGAAATGGAACTCGGTGAACATGTTGAAGTCGAAGGTTTTGTTGATCAGGTCAAGCATGCGCTTACCCCAAGATCCGGTCTGGAAATGATGAAGAAAACGATTTTAGTAACTGACGTACCACTTTTTAAAAACGGTCAATGGCGTTTGTTGCTAAACGCGTAGCTCTACTTCTTTTTAGAAAACATTGGGTGCAGTGCCGGCGTTAGGGGGAGGCGCGATGGGGTGACGGCCCGGGGCGCCAAATTTGGGGGGCGCTGAGGTCTGGGGCCTCGGCCTCCTGGCTCACCGGCTGTGTACCCTCAATACTGTCCTTAAGTGGGCGCCTAAATATTACTGCCCGGGGTGTCAGTGGCCCTAACGCCGCTGCTGATTGGGTGAGTGCTGTGCTCGTAAAATGAATCTCCACAGATTTTAAGTTACGAGTACTATTTACCTGAGGTTCCTCCATCGACCACATAGAATTTCTATATATATCGGGACAGGAAGACGCTCGCAGCTGGTACTTGGCAATGTTCATCATAGCACCGCGATGCATGATGGAATTACGGTGCACTCTGATACCTCTCAGATAGTGATGATCTGTGCCAAACTGCCTGGTCAGCCAATCTTGCCGTTCGGGCCTTGCTGGTATTATAGCCGTCTTGTTTTCCGGGATGGGCTGAAGCAGATGCTCCCTAACAATATCAAGCTTTGTTTCAAAATCTTTCTTTTCCTTTTTGTTAAGTTTTATCTTCATCGACATCTTAACTGGCTTGCCTTTGGACACTTCTGTCGCTGGTTCTACGGGCAGCTTCTGCTCCGAATTGCTCCTCAAAGCTAAGAGGGAAGGATAATTTTGCAGAATGATGTTGTAGAGACGCTTGTTGCTCGAAAGTTGGTCCAAAACCTCAACTGGCACCTAAATTAAAATAAAGGCATATTATTAGATATAGGTACACCTCTGTAACAGTGTAATAAATGATATTTTTTTAGGAATTGAAATAGGTACCTTTTCACTTTGACGTAAGAATGTCGGTAGGTTGATGACAGAGCTGACTTTGTGACTCTGGGATAAATCAGCGTTCATTTTCGTCGCTGCCTCTAGATTTTCCGCTTCAGCTATAGAAGCAACCAATGCTGTGAGTATATATTCTGGAGTTTCACCACTCTTCATTAGCGATTTCAACTCTTCTGCACCGGGATACACTGATTCGCCTCCGCCCGACTTAGCAGATTTTGCAGATATAGAAATTGTGCTCGACGCTCTCTTAGCTTTGCTTAATTTTCTATTTTTTTTCTGTTCCAGAATTAGCCATTCTGGATCTCTCATTACAGCTCCACATACGCACACATTAAGTACAGTTCCAGCTAATATGAGTAAGGCGCCTCTCCATTCGTATTCTTCTAATAGATACGTCGTCAGTGGTGAGTAGAAGAATGTACCAAACCCAACGCCACATGAGCCTAAGCCGACGGCCAAGTTTCTTCGCTTCTCAAACCAATACGCTATAGAGACCACAGCGGTAACGTACAGTAGACCCATACCCAGACCAGCCATAAGGCCATAGGTCACATACAGGACTTCAACGGAATTACTGAAAGAAGCAGCTACAAAACCAACTGTAGAAGCTATACCTCCTACTATTGTCATTTTTCTACATCCATAGCGATCCACGAGTGCGCTCATAATAGGTCCGGCTATCAGTGGGACGGATATAAACAAACTCCCGATAAGTGAAGTTTTGGCTTCCGACGTCTCGAAGTACTGTACAAACTTTTCGTGTATCAATCCGTATGAGAAAGCTAAACCGTCGGCGACGGTCGCGATCAGAAACGAAGCGAACACGACTACCCATCCCCAACCACCGTCAGGTATCTGCGGGCCTTGCTCCTGGGGCCGACTTGAGCATATACTATCGTTGTCTCCCAAACCCAGGAACTTGACCCCTTCGTTCGTCGACGTGGCATCATCCTCTTTCTTACCGTAAGATACGGACAAATTGTCTCCGTCTCTACCATGATTAGCATTCGTTTTCATAGAATTAACCGTGTTAAGATCTCTTTTAAATTTGTCTACATCAACATTTTTGAGCTTCTCATCGACGGCTGCGTCTATATACTTGATGTCGTCGGCCTTGTAAAGCAGCGGAGACGTAGTCTTCTCCTCTTCAGACGGTATTTTTTGTTCATACTTGAATGCTTTCTCTTTCCCTGGAATTCCATTTGCGTGGGCTCTTTGCGAGTCCATTAGTTTCTAACTCGAGCTTGTGTTAAGTACGGAACTAAGTACGTACTTAAATACTAATTCACGCTCCTAGGGCTTGATTTTTACCAGATTAGGGTACAATACCCGAGAAGACGGTCTACGTCCAGGAGATCGTGATCTCTCTCGACCAGTGTCTTAATCTTGGGTCTCTGGCTGAATACCGACAAGGTCTCTTTGAGATACAAAGTGTAAGAGCGCAAGGGTTGTAAGTTGTCGGGTTCATCAAGGACCGGCTAGTCCTCGATTTCACACTTTCGAAATGGTCACAGTTTTTGTTATCACGCGTTCTACTCCTGAACCGTCTGAACCTTATTGACATGAAGATTTAAAGTTTCAATGAGTCCAACATTTCAAAATTGTAATGGCAGGAACACAATCTGGAACAAAAGAAAAAAAGATTAACATCATAAACAAAAAACCAATTATTTAAACTTACTTAAATGGGGACCCAAAATTATTTTAAGGCGTGTTTCACCTCTCTGTTAAGTTTAAGTTATCTTAAGTGCCAGTTATCTATGATGACATTTCGGTCTGTTTCGTAGTAATAAATACTGGAACTTAGCAGTCAGTGGTGAAACAGGCCCTTAGTCTTTTATATATATTGAAAAAAATCTAAACTTGGGATTAAAAAAAACTGACGGGTTATTTTTGCTGTGGCAACCCCGACTTTTTAGCTAACAATAATGGCGCCGGCGCCTAGCCTAATCAGTTCAAAGTAGGCAAGTAACCAGCGGGTAAGCAACTGCCTATTATTATTAATCACATTGTTTTAGGTAGATAATATTACGTGAACCGTGATGCATACGAGTAGCGTCATGAAGTACCGATACATGTAGTTATGATTAATTTTAAACGTTAATAATATACATATCGTCATTGTTGGTTGAACTTTCAATTTTGACGAGTTTCGTCGTTAAATTAGAGAGAGAGAGAATATGCCGTTTTTTTGGCATACTATATTAAAAGCAGGCATACTATATTAAAAGCAAGGACCAAAACTAAATCTGGGGATGGAGACCAGCCAATAGGATCTGGCAGTTGAAATGAGGTTTCAAATCAGAGGCAGTTGAAAATTCCATGGACTTTCCCGAAAAGTCAAACGTAGACTTTATTTACGTAGCATGAATAATATTATAAATATGTCCGTGCATCAAGTCTCTAGCTAGACTATTATGTCTTTTAGCTTTGACTTAAATCCCGATCTACCGAGAAAATTCGAAAAACTCTCATAAAAACTTCGCGTTACGCCCCATTACCATCTTAAGAAATGGATTTTAACTAATGCGTTTTATCGATTACGCACGTCTGCTTTTCTACTTCGGTGAGAGCGCGCCCTAATTAGTAGGTATTTATTTAATTAACCCATATTAATAATGTCAATGTTCTCACAGCCACATTAATGATGAATTGCTAATTACATAATGATAATGTCCGTATCAATTGTAAACATACTGTTAAAAAGTCGGATAAACTGTCATAATTCATTTTATATTTTTATAGTTTGTTGGTACAACTGTGGTCGCTGTCATAATGTTTCACTTGTGTCTTTTATTTATTGTTTGTTCGAGTCACGATTAGATTTATTACTTACTCTAGGTACAGTTTTTTATCGTATTTTACTGTATCGAGTATACTAGTATACCTAATACCTAACTACAATTCATCATCATCATCATCATTTCATCCTGTAAGCCCTTTCAACAGAGCTATATCATGTTCTTTTGGGAGCACAGGGTACTTGGGATGTGGCGGCTCTTCGGGCATTTGAGGTCAGCGTGCAGGGAAGCTGATGAGGTTAGCTCTGTTGCTGCCCACTAAGTAAGGTCCTGGGGGAAGCCGGGGGCACCGGGAGGGCGTTTGAGGTGAAACCCTAGTGCCATCCCACTGCGCCCCATCACACCTGGTTGAGGCAACGCCGGAGAGTTTTTAGTTCGGGTATACCCCTCCGGGGGGAGTCCCACATACCTAGGCATCCCCGTGCCTAGGGCATCCATAAGATTTCCTCTCCGTTAAAAAAAGTAAGGTAAGGTAGGCTAACCTGACGGATCTTGTACAATTTAAGATTCTGCGACACAGAAAATTTAATTAATTACTGTAAAAAGGATTCTTTATTAAACTAACAACCATGACTTCAAGTACTAAGAAATTACTGATAATCTTAAGATTAGTCAACAGTTAACATTGTAATTATCTCCTAATTAACGTTGAACCTTGCATTTTAGCGTGAAGTGTTTTTCCAGCGGTAAATAATGTTGATAATGGAGAGAATACAATAAATGCGCCATGCAAGAAAAACAATAAGCTATGTATCGTTGCTTCTCGTCCCGTGTAGATGGTAAAAGCCCATCAAGGGGATGGGCGAAATTATTAGGAATCACATTATAGGCAATGCGGCTAGACTATACGCCTCCAACCATGCGGAACGAGGCCTAAGTCTTGTTACCTCAGGCTCTGTCTACCCCGTAAGGGATATAGACGTGATTTGTGTATGTGTATGTATGTTAGTAGTAATACCGTAATAAACTTACAAGCTATGAATCTAATAGGCAGTGATCACATAAGTAAATATTAATAAATAATATAGCGCGATATTTAACACCAATTGACCTAGTCCCTGACTAAGCAAAAACATACTTAAATATATAGATACATACCCCCTTATTCATAAACGCTCTATAGGCTTCTGCTAACTTAGCAATCGTTTGTCCTTATCTGTCACTTTGACTTTACCTTTGACAGATAAGGACAAACGATTGCTAAGTTTCGCGTTAATTACATTTAAAGGTGGCACTCCACTTGGCGTTGCCTGTTCGCGTTGCGCTATTGGCATCTCCGTCGCATACGCTAGAAACAATATAGTCCATCTCCTTCACTCACGCAAATATTTGGACAAATGTGTGGAGTGGAGTGGCAACCTCAAACATCCAAGACCCGCGAACAAACATTAGTATTTTTTATACCCGGGATCTCAAGCTTGAAAGTCAGGTCCCCTAACCACTAGATTAGGGTGTACGGTCGTCAAATTTTAAATAATCCCGCAGAGGCTTTCTGTATTATTTCTATATCCTACGCCTTGTATCCGAAGTTACTGAAAATGCTTAAATAGGTCAGTCGCAAGGCCTTTTCTGGGCGTTTTTAGGCGACGATCAATCTTCTGGACGTTAATTATCTATAGCTGAATAAATCAACTGGATTAATGGTATGAACCATTAAATAAAGAAAATAACGACATAATAAAGAATCAACAAAATATAGACGATTGGTTATGTGAAGCGGAAAGTCTTTACGTATTTGAGTCTAGTGATTTTCTACATGGTTATTGTAGTGAGCAAAAATTAACTAAAATACTATGTACAAAATTAACCTAAAGCATAACTTAAACTACAAATAAATCACCCCTCTCAGGTCACTGTCACTGCTAATTGTGCCCAGAAGGCCGGCAGCATTGCCGCGTCGAATGGCGAGGCAATTTCTTTGCCCACAATAGCTGCCAGCCCGCTGGACACCAGAAGCATCTATCAGACGCGTAGATATTTCCCTGAAGAGATCTCGCGCGTGGGCTCCACGGTCCCAAGGTCTCAACGCCAAACGGCGCAAAAATATAGCAATCCCCAAGAGCATATTTGCGATTTGGTTAATTGGGAAAATAGAATTACGACGTTTAAAATACGCATTGTTTTTGTGTATTAAATCGTAGGTCTTGTTATGTATGTATGTGTCAGCTCTTACAATTCACGATGAGTGAGTTTTATTTGTGGTAAACACAAAACAAACAAGCACAGTTTACGTAGAAATTATTAGGACTAGTGGAGCATACCTCACACAAGGTAACGATGATAAAATCAATACGCTGAGCTACTCCGTTATCACTAGCACCAGACAACTAAACAAAAACACTGACAATTTGTTCAAAATCACTCTGAAGCGATATACAAAAGTTTGCAACACGAACGAACTTCCCTGCGCAACAATATTGACTAACTTCACTTTTATTTTTGTTACCTTTTATACAAATGTTTTATCTGTTATCTACCGATATCATTTGGTAAAGCTATCGCAATATTATAATCAATCTGTTTAGGGCAAGTACTGTACGCGTCTGACGCATGTTACCGATGTAAAACACAAATAAAAATATACAAACCCAGACAGATATAAAGATAATTGGCATAGAAACTGCGGGTAAGTTCAGCGAACTAATAAAGTACCTACCTACCTACTTCAACATTTTCAACTAAAATATACGTAACTGAAAATAGACAAAACAAATATTCAAGTTAAATAGTGCATTGACTGACGAGGGAGGAAGCATTTACACGAGATTGGTAGCCGAGCAAAGCGAGGGTCGATAATTCGAGTGTGAGACTTTGAGTTAGACACTTGCTTTTCATTTCGATTACAAGAGAAGTAAAAAAAGTTCCTTTTGTTTGTAAATAAAAGATAAAACAATTATTTCACTGCACGATCGCAATAATAACATCCGCTTCCATTACTCAAACGGTATCAAACGGTGGTAGAAAGAGACGTCGAATTCGATAGCGGATGTTTTACAGGCCTTTGATTTATCACAGTTTTTCTGTTATTTTCCTGGCTTGCGGTTGCCAATAATCACATCCGGAATCAAGAGCTGTCAGAACGGATAAACATTCGACATGAGGCAGTAGTCCTACTGCTAACGAGTAGCCAGAAGCGAGTGTAAAGCGAGAAACCGTAATCTCCACCGTAGTACGCCAGCGTTCACGTCGGCTGTGTGAACAGTCAGCAATCAACTAATATCATGTATAGTATACATACATTACACGTATGTACATAAATATCTTTAAGACAAACTGTATTGAGGGTGTGCCCCGATGTGAATATTACTTTTAATATTTTTTTGCTCATTGAAATGGATCTCCTCAAAGTACGAGTAATCAGTAACGCCCGATTCAATAAAATATGTACTGGGGTAGAAACATGTGTCTGTATGCTCACGCCTTCGCTTTCTAACAGATACAACATTCAAGCTCGAAAGCGAGTCAGCAAAATAGCTCAATTTGAGAGCAGGGGCCTCACCATGACATCTTAATGCTATTCAATTCCGACTCAGTTCAGGTTTTAGCTGTCATTTTTAGTATGCATGACAGCGAGCGCTAAACTGAAATCGGAATTGAATCGCGTCAAGACGTCATGGTAACCACCTCGTTCTCTTGCAATCGTGCCGACCACCAATTCAAAACGATGTCTTAAAATTAACATAATACAATTGCAGGAATTATTGCACCTACACAGAAAAGCGACCGAAGGAGAGTCGACAGCTAGTTTCCTCGTCGATGGTGCGACCGCTGCCTCCGTAAAATATTTTAATTTTGTTTACCTAGCTTCCAGACCCCCTTTAAACAAACTAAGAAGAACCGTGGCAATCAAACGACCGCGGTAAATCGCCAAGTAAACAACTAAACTGGGTAAACTAGGTAAACTGCAAGGCCGGCCATAATCTAATAGTTATTTAAAACCAGTTCAAACTAAACTGAAACTGTTATAACTGTGTCAATGTCTAGCAAGGTACGACAATGAGGATGTCTGTTCAGGAAAATTAAGAAGAACGTTTCTTCCGGCTAATAATGGTTATGAACTTACAACTTATTCGTAGCTCACCAGTCTTAATAGAAGCCTACAGGCTTAGAGTACTAAGGCAAACGGAAGCGTCATGCGTACTAATTTCTATACCTTATGTAGGCGACGCACCTATTTAGGCAGCTACCTTTTTATTAAACTATTATATTTTGGCGCAGGCCACAAATAAAGTTAATTGCACGCAGCGCTAAAAGAAAACAAAAACAAAAGAGAGTCGTGTCATTGCTCTTGTCAGCGCTGCGTGTTGAATTTTTACTATAATTTCAATTGTTTTATTTATTAGTTTCTACAGTCTACACCTTAAGTACCACCTATGTTAAGTATATACAGTCCAGGGTCTAAATATATGGAGTGCGACGTCTGCTGGTCTGGGAGTAAAGAAAAAACATAGAATGTACCACTTGCTTCTCTTCCCGCGCAGATAGTAAAAGCCCATCGAGGGAGCGGCAAAAAGTTAGGAAGCATGTTATAGGCGATGTGTTATATCCTTACGCCCACAATAATGCTAAACGCGATCTTTAGGTCTCACCTCAGGCTCTGTCTACCCCGTAAGGGATAAAGACGTGATTTATGTTTGTATGTATTTATGTAAACGCATATAAGCGTTGATGGAATTTAATGAATGTTGTTTTTTATTTACAAACATTCATTCATAATCTTATCAAATACCTAACCTGCCAGTGCAAACGCACAAATCAATCGATCATTACATTTATTAGCGGATTGCATAAGTATTTAATCATATTTAGCTACCTAATACGTATTATCGTACTATATTTAACAAAATTATCACGATAATTTCTTAAAAATGAAAGTGGGAAATGCCATGCAATTTTTTACTGCTTTTTGTTGTTATTGAGAGAGAGAAAAAAGAAACATTTATTGACACATATTCGATACACGTAGATATATAATAGGAAGAGATACAATATACTTAGGAATAGTACCGATATGGTGTAAAATGGGCCCCACTCAGCATAATGTTGTTATTGTACCACCTTCTTTCTTTCTTTTCTTTGTAACAAAGCTGAAGTGGCGATGAGCAGTTGGCAAGACGGAACGACGATGGTCAAAGGCGGTCACAGAGTGGTGGCCAAGACTGGGTCGAAGGTCAGCGGACAGACCATCGGCCCGTTGGTCAGATGACATCTGTCATTCGGCTGGAAAACTGTGGATGAGTCTGGCACGGGACCGGGCAAAGTGGCGTGAAAATGAAGAGGTCATTACTCAGCAGTGGGTGGATGTTTCTATACAATTTCCATTACGTCGCTTTTGGTGTTGAGACCCTTGGTCCGTGAGGTCCTAGCGCTATTAGCCTCTTCAAAGACATTTCGAAGATGCTACGGGTGACAGCAGAGCTGACACTTCCTTGTACATTGGTATTGCTTCCAAAGGGAAAACGCTGCCAGCATCAGTGGCATTATGCCGCAGGGACCTCTCTTTCTTAACCCCCGACGCAAAAAGAGAGGTATTATAAGTTTGATGTCAATGTCTCTGTGTGTGGGGGGGGGGGGATCGTAGCTCTCCAGCGGATGGACCGATTTCAATGCTGTTTTTTTCATTCGAAAGCCAGTGTTCTTGCGGTGGTTCTTAGTTATGTTTGGTAAAAATCGGTCCAGCAGTTTGTAGAGTATCAGTATCAGCTTTTTCACAAAATGTGTGGTATTATTGGCATAAAATTGTATTATTTTTTATTTACGTATGATTGTATTCCCTATAATTGCGTGGTTTATTTATTGTTATTAATTGTTTTATCTGAATCAGATTTAGTTTAGCTTTTAATTTAGTTTTCATTAAATTTGTTTTTCTTTTCATTTATAACATGACTTAACGTAGCTATTAAACATCCAATACTTAACACAGACAATAATTAACTGTAATATTTTGTAAGTACGCAAACAAAACGTCTAACGCCTTGCAAGAGGGCCTTAACCTCGATGGGACACGTAATCCCTGAGCAAAACCTTTGGCTTCTCAAGCTAATACTATTTATAACGACCTGCCTTCTCCCTCTGGCACACGGATTATTAATATGCTGTCTCTTTCGAAGGCAGACTATTGAAAATCCTGTGTTTTCGTCTTATTTTTAATGTGTATATCGACGAGAGAATAGACTGCTAGAGAAACAAAAGGTTTAATTATTCAAGCTTGTCAAATGTATCTCGCCTTAACGTTCTTTTGTTTTATCTGACATTTTCCTTTGCCAGACAAAAACAACACATGTTTTGTTATAAGCTATATACCAACCATTTGTCAAAAAAAATAACTAGAGCGTTTCTATGGGGTAAGTTCCATTTGCAAAGAAATTATTGTCCTTCATTGTCCGGACTGTTGAGGATTGATTTCCCTGGCAGCGTCTGTGTTTCCTGAACGCTACAATTTTGCCGTCATCAAATTAAGGATCAATGGCAGTGGCGTAACTATAGGGTGGCAGGGGTGGCAAAATGCCAGGGGCCCTAGCTCTATGGGCTCCCCAACTGGCTAGGTTTAGAGCACAGAAGGGACGCTGATACACTTCTTTATATTGAGGAAGGAGCCCCATCTGAAGAATTTAGCTGAATTTGACATTTGAAGACGTTACCCCTGGAAGTGCGGCAAGCGCAGCGTGGGACGTCCACCCACAAGGTGGACCGATGACCTCATTAAGATTGGAAGATCGCGCTAGATGCAAGCCGCTTCCAACCGGTCTTATTGGAGGTCTAAAGGAGAGGCCTATGTCCAGCAGTGGACTTGTAATGGCTGAGATGATGATGATGATGATGATGATGACCCCTGGAAGTTACCCCACTGATCAATGGGTAGGTACTATTTACTATGCAAGCGTGATTCAGATCAAACGCTTGACTAGTAATCGTAAAAAAGTTGGTACTTCAACAACATCTATGACAGACTGACCTTCAAGACGTCCCAAAAACTGTCTCCTCTATTATTAGACAAACCTTCGGTTTACGTAAGTCTGAATTTCTGTAAAACGAGACGCGGACCGAGACTGCTGGCCGGCGTCCAGGTTTCAAAACCGTACATTCCGAGATTTTACTGATGATTAACTGGATCTTACTCAATAATAGGTACTTTGTTGATTTAGGATGGGCCGGGCGTCCGACGTTCAATAGATAAAGTACGAGCATTGAAACAGACGCGTAGTAAAAACTGTTTGACAAGCTTTATATTGACTTGCAACGTATGTTTGTCCGGGTGGAATCTTGCGACTCGATTTTGATAGAGATATCTTCAACCGATTGATGCGGAAATTTTGCAGACTCGAGTAAGTCAGACAATACAATAGTCTGGTGGTGGGGTTCTAGTGACCCAGCCTGGATCATCTCCGCAGGTACTCTTCAACGGTTAGTCCGATTGACTTGAAATTTGGAATTTGGTAAATTTAGCACTAGGTACCTATATAGGGCCTAGTGACTAGGTGTTGTTAGTATGCTTATATCTGTAATTTTCGGCATACATTTTAAAAGATGACTACTGTAAACAAAGTAACAAAAACATAACTTATAACAACTGTCGCTTCTTTTCAATTATTGCACGTCTCTCGTCTTTAACAGCGATAACATAACAAAGTACCTATACCTAATTCTAAGTTGAGTTCTAGGGATGCGAGTCGGGTTACCTCCGCATGTGGTCAAGAGCTGCGGATCTTTTTTGGATCCGTCCTAGGGTAAGAGTAGTGCTTGGTCCGGTGCACCCTGGGCAACGGTTAATGATTTCCTGGGAGGGTCATTTGGGGGATTTTCTGGGGTCTTTTGACCGTGTTCTACCGTACAACGTTGACTGCCGACATTTTTGTCACAAGATTTTTGAATACTGTATTTATTATTTTGACATCGGTGAAATCATCGCATCGATCGATGAGGCCATATTAGAAAAAAAAGAAGTTGAGTTCTAATTTGTTAGCAAGAAAAAGAAGAAGTTGAGTTATAATTTGTCAGCAATGTTATTTGCTACACTGCAATTGTAAATTCTACATCATTAAACACGATCCACGGACTTAATATCTTAAAACTGTTAATACGCGTATATTTAGCGTTGACGTCATATTTACAGTCTTAAAATGTCCAACTCGGGTTACACGGCACAAAACAAATGTTTGCGTCAATCAACTTAGTTGCCTTTCGGAGAACCGTAAACATTTCGATTCAGAAGCCGCTAATTATCGCTATTATGCTGTGTTCAAAGATTATGGTGATTTTGGTGCCGTGACAAGTCGGTGTCCAAGCCGAATTAGATAACTCGTTACAGACTAAAGTAGCCATCCGTGACTTGGAGACATAGCGCTTCTAGTTTCTTAATGACAGGCTATTCTGATTAAACATAAATGAAAAATAATGTTGCTAAGATCGAGAGCGAGCAAACAAATATAACGGGTAACTTTTTCATGTTCATGTTCATGAATTTCAATGTATTTCACCTATGTATGCAGTTTATTTAGTAAGTACGCGGTGAACAGACTATCTAGCAGAACGGATAAGATCTCGTTCAAGCACATTTATATCTGTATACATAGACGATGGGATGGAAATATCGCCGCGTTTAAAAGCCAGTAGATAGTGCCTAAAAGGTTCAATATCATTTACCCATCAAACGTTTACGTCAATTTTATTAGCAATCAATATGTCAGTCACCCGGCGGTATTTCTATTAACAATATTGATGACATCGCTAATCCGTACCTACTGTCTTTAGTTAACTAAATAAAAACAAACGAGCCTATAGAAAATTCAGTTTCCCCTTTTGTTGGCACACGCAATTGTTTTTGCGTCAAATCAGAAACGTGAGTCACACAAAATATATTTATTGTGAAAGTCTGCGAAATGTTTACAAAAAGTGAAGACGGCGCCAATAAATATCAACAAAAACGTTTTTAATTTCAACACGTTTAAATATAAAACTTTTATGTGTATCAAAGTATCCAACTCTATACAAACTCTTATTATAACACTGAACAGTTCGGCATCGAACCAGCCGCATCCAAAAAGAAAAAGGTTACATTGCGTACAGTAGGCATATTGTGTTCATTTTGACAGTTCATGTATGGGCTGACAATTGGCATCGGAATCAGCTAGCTGTCACATTCATACAAGAACTGTCAAAATGAACACGATGGCGTTTGCGAGCGAGTTAGATAATAAGCCTACAGGTTTTAGAAAGCACAATGTGAAAATAACACCCAAATGGTAAAAATCTTTCAATATGAAACTACCGTGAGTCCGTAGTCCCTTCCTCTTGGAGCGTTCGCCCCGGCGGCAGTGAAATGAACAGAGTGTCGTCTAGGTAAAGGTAAGTCAAAATGCCTGGCAGTCAAAGGCGAATAATTACCTTATCAAGCATTTATGAAACGGGGGTAGCATCTTAATGTTACATAGTAACAAGTTTGTTCGCTCAGCTATTCCCTGTATCGTTATTACCATCGTTTGACATTGCAAATTTTGCCGCTACGTAGAATTGAAACATGTACTGAGTCTGCGAAATCATAAACAATATTGCGAATAGCGGATTGCACGGGCAATGCTTTCAAACAATATTCTTGTTACAGTTGCTATGCGGCTAAGCGGCATGTGTGGCCGAGTCCTGCGTTGCTATATGTTGTGAGTTTCGGTTGCAAACTCAACCGATATCAAAGGTTCTGCATACCAGATACAGTGCACATATCGTCCGTCTAGTTCACAATCGTACTAAGTAATCTCATTTTTTTTTTAATGAAATTGCTATTTTATAAACTTGTGCTCTATCGTCTCATTTACATCATATTTCCGTAATTAATTAAACCAAACCATCGAGTCATTACCCATTTCATGTATTATTTCTCTATTTATCTAGTACGTATTTAAAAGAAAATAAAAACTTAAGCCTGACTAAAAAGGCTTATAGTGTAAGTTTTCGGTCACGTCTCGAACGCGTTTGCATTAAAATATCAAATATGTACGAACGCGTTAGAGTTACACTAGAGGCTTTTAACCTTTGATGGATGTTTTTGCCAAATAACGTCTAGAACGCGCTTGCGTTAATGCTTAACAGTAGCAAATTGTTCTCGAAGTATATTTGACATTTTAGTTTGTTACGACATAAAGCTTACACTGAAAACTGTTTGGCTGTGTTCTGGTAAAACGTGCCACCTGTAACGCTACCCAGGTCCATAGTCATTGAGGTGCTAACGCAAACGCGTTCGAGGCGTTTTATTGTGTCAAACTCTAACTCATACCTACGTCACGTACCTCCCTACGCCCCTTACGGGGTGGACGTAGACAGAGCCTAAGGTAACAAGACCTAAAGGCCACATGTAGCATTATTTTGGGAATAGGGATCGGTTGCTAAACCCCATCGCCTATAACATAATTCCTAACATTAGCGGAAAGAGATCCAACTGGCATGTTCTGTTTTTTCGTAGCTCCCAGACCACCATGCAAGCAACATTGTACAAAATGAAGTTTTCAATTATGCTTAACCTTTTGCAACAAGTATTTATAGCTTGCGTCATTTAATCAATGTCGGCCCATTGTGTGGACGGATGTGGATGCAAAGTGCATATTATGCATCACGTTCCTGCCATTGTCAATTTAAGTGCCTCATACATGGCAGCACAGGATAACACAAGTGTTTTGTTTTAAATACAGTGTGCAAATTTCATACAGCCATATTATTTGACAACTGATAATATACATGAACATGCAATAAATTAAAGTCGCAGATAGAGCCATGGAGAGAGCTATGTTGGGCATCTCAGTTCTTGACCTCCCCAATTCCGAAATTCGGAAACGGACTAGAGTTGTGGATGTCGGAACTAGGATAACAGCTGAAGTGACGATGGGTGGGGCACTTGGCAAGACGGAACGACGGCAGATGGTCGAAGGCGGTCACAGAGTGGTGGCCAAGACTGGGTCGAAGGTCAGTGGGCAGACCATCAGTCCGTTGATCAGATGACATCTTTCATTCGGCTGGAAAACTGTGGATGAGACTGGCACGGGACCGGGCAAAGTGGCGTGAAAATGAAGAGGCCTTTACTCAGCAGTGGGTGGATGTGGGCTGATTAGACAGATTAGAATATACATAAAAATAAACGTAAAAACATTTGTGTAACAGCAACATAAGTTGGCTTTTTTTTACTGGTTAACTTAGCAAGCAATGTATCACACAATGAGTCTATTAAGTGATCTTATAGGTGGCATGGTGCCCAGAAGGCTGGCAGCATTGCCGCGTTGTATGGCAATGCTTACTACTTCGTTTCCCCTTTCCACCTGTACACACACAATCACGCTGAAAGTGGCCTCTAGGTCTTTTGACCCAGGCTCTGTCTACTTCGTGTAGGTATGGATGTATTCAATTTGGTAAATTCCCATCGTCGACGCAACGTGGTGACGTGACACACTCGAATGATAAGGCTTCTAACTGAGAAAGTGCTATAAACCAATTAACTACACCCACTTAACCTTGCAACTGGCTTATTCGTTAACTACCAAGTTTCCGTTTTTATTTCTACCTTTTTAATTAAGATACGTTACAAGTAAAGTTAAAAATAAGTTTCTTTCTACAACCTCGCGTAAGTCTTCACTACATAGTTTAAAACAAAGTTGCTTTCCGCTGTCTGTCCCTATGTTGCCTAGATCTTTAAAACTACGCAACGGATTTTGATGCGGTTTTTTTTTATAGATAGAGAGTTTCAACAAGAAGGTTTTTAGGCTTAGGGAACATACCCAAACTACGTGACCCTTTTTTTCGTGTTTTTTGACCCCCTCCCCCCCCCTCGGTGACCAAGCGTAGTATATGCCCAGACCCCCTCCCCCCCCCCCTAGTTTTCACGTAGTATATTTTATCAATATTTTGGGTCGAACTGACATGGCGGCCGGCAGTCGGCAGGCGTGCGCGTCGGCCGCCGTCAGCGATTCTCGGAAATTTTATAGTGATGTGGCGATACTGGACAAGTTTTATTGATGGGGTAATAAAAACGTGGCGTTCTTAAAAAAAAATTATTGACTACGTGACAAGAAACCAAACCCCCCCCCTCCCCCCCGGTGACCATGAGTGGTACTTTGAAGACCCCCCTCCCCCCCCTAAATCGGTCACGTAGTTTGGGTATGTTCCCTTAATTCTACGGTACGCCATTCAGTTTCTTTCACTGGCTTGCCATGACGTGATAATGCGATTCAATCTCGATTTAGTTCGGGTTCGCTCGCTGTCAGATCCATACTAAAAATGGCAGCTAAAACCTGAACTGAGTCAGAATTGAACCGCATTAAGACGTCTTGGCAAAGTCCCTGTACTTACCTAACAGTAACGAAAACGCGGTCGAGACATTTGTTGTGACAATAACTACATTGCAAGTCAAATTCCCGCAGAGACTTCGTATTCATATCTTAAACGACCAAGTCATACAAACAAAATCGTTGGCGCGTAGAATCTGTCACCTAAAGAAGTAACTGTTATCTACTACACTACGACCAAAATGATTGTACAAGAGTATTCCGACCTTAACACGACCACTTAGCGACCATAAAGCAGCTCAAACAGCTCAACACTGACCTATAGGTAATTATAATTTGCTTCAACGAGATATCAATTGAAAGGAAATACCAATAGAGATTCGAGTCCATTGATTGTTCCCATTACAGTCCAGTTTTTACTGATACGGGCCTGCTAACTCAACACGCGCACATCAACGTCGATACAATGCATTTGAAGTCTTATTTCAAGCTACGTACGTTTAAAATTTGTTCGCGTTGCTGTCTTTGTAGTACATACATACATATACATAAATCACGTCATTCCTTACGGGGTAGACAGAGCCAGCGTAACAAGGCAGGTCGAATTTTTAAAGTCGCCCCGTAAATCAAAGTCAGTGTTTATTCAGTGTGACTGATTTTGACAGAAATTAGCTTCGTAGTATCAAAGACCGAGGGAAAACATTGACTTGTCTGTTTAACCAATTTGTGGGTAAACAGACGCATGCGCTATAAAAATTAGGTATGCCATACTGGTCTGGCAGCAAAGAAAAAACAGTAGGGTTACCTAACTCGCTCGCAATCACCATCGTGGTGACGATGGCGATTGCGAGCGAGTTAGGTAATAAGCCTACAGAATGTACCAGCATCTCTTCCCGCGCAGACGGTAAAAGCCCATCGAGGGGATGGGCGGTAATCTTAGGGATCATGGTTATAGGCGATGCTGGCAACCCACTATTTTGATTCCCCTTTCCACCTATACGCCCACAATCACGCTAAACGTGGCCTTTGTCTTGTTACCCTGGCCCTGTCTACCCCGTAAGGTATAAGACGTGATTATTTCGTATGTATTGGTCGACCAAGTCAGTTTTTTATCATTTATAACCGTCTTCAAAAAAAGTTCTCAATTTGGTTGCGTTTTTTATGACAATTAAATCAAATAAAAACTATACAAGCAAAAACAAGCTCGCATGATTTGTATGCTAGTATTTTTTGTGTTAAAATTGGGCTTACCTTGAAAGTTTGCCAAAATTTGACAAAGTCTAGACTGCACGTGTGAGGTTTCACGTGAAAATAAACTTCTGACGTTAGGTATGCCGCTGTCTCTCTATATAATACCTATTACCTCTTGTATTTCGTCACTACTTTTTGATGTCTCATATCTCAAAGCGGACACAAATTAAAAAAAGAGGGTTGATTTTTTCACAGCTCCGAGGGACCGCAGACCTGAGCTGGTATTAATTTCAGCTTCTTACCGTTACGCGTTCCTGAGAAAAGGATCTTGAAAAACAAACGGATGGGATGGCTAGACGATAAAGTGATCCTGTAAGTCCGTTTTTTCCTTTTGAGGTACGGAAGCCTACAAACATCATGGACTAGTTATTAGAGAGACAGACAGAGAGAGACAGAGAAACATTTATTCACACATACGATGCGCAAAGGATTCGATCGATCGATTCGATCAAACGTCAAGGACTCCAGAATAAACCGGCGGTCGAAGCCGGGACATCTCTCTTCTCTTCTCTAACCACTAGGCTATTCGGTAGTCAAATAATCTTACTAACCGTAATTTGCACGACGTTACGGCAGCAATAACTTCAACCATGACCGATTCATTCGAAATCAAGTGATTTAAATCATTTTATCAAACCTAGTAAACATCATCATGTCCAGCCTATATACGTCCTGGGCACAGGCCTCCTCTCAGAACGAGAGAGCTTGAATTATAGTTCCCACGTGGGCCCAGTGCGGATTGGGAACTTCACATACACCATTGAATTGCTTCGCAGATGTGTGCAGGTAATCAGTATGTTATCCTTCACTGAAAAACTGATGGTAAATTTCAAATGTAATTTCCACGTAAATTCCGAAAAACTCACAGGTGCGAGCCCGGGATTCAAACCCACGACCCTCTGCTTGAGAGGCCACAGGTCAAACCCTGGTAAACAGTAAGAAGAAAATACAAATGTATGTATCGGAGGATCGCGCTGGATGCAAGCCGCTTCCAACCGGTCTTATTGGAGATCTAAAGGAGAGGCCTATGTCCAGCAGTGGACTTGTAATGGCTGAAATGATGATGATGATGACAAATGTATGAAACGTACCTACATATTTTCTCGTGTGCAAAGCAAACACATACGGTTGACGCGACAGTCAACGACCTAAGCTTTCAGTTAAGTGAAGGAAGGTCAGTTATAACAGAGAGTTTAACGCAAAATCAGCCTTTACTCCCAGGAATAAGACCGTGATACTCTGTTAAGTCCTCACTTGTGATTCACAAATAAAGTAACAAACAATGAATGAAACAAATTTAAGTATTTTAAATCGATTTTTATCCGTTTCAATGAACCGATTGGCTTGAAATCTGGTATAAAATATCAAATATAAATTAGGGAACAATTGACACAAATGGACCTAGGGCCCGATTTTTGAAAGCACATTATGTGAAAATGCCACTACAAAGTGGTGAAAAATTGTGCTGTATTTGAAATGCGAGTAGCTTAGAAGATACTTACGGCTCTCATGAGAGTGAGTGTATTTTATATATGATTGGGCCCATTCCGAGGCGTAGTCTGTGTGTGCACATTTAAATCTAGTGCGAAACCCACACTGATTCCACAGTTCAGCGAAATCTGTCATGTTATCCTCACAGCTATTTTATAAAGTATCCAATACCAATTCACCTCGAATTCTTTGAAAATCCTTATCCTTACAACCGGTTTCTTACAGCTCTTAGCCGATGGGAAATTCCGTACAATAAGTACTAACAATACCTGTTTTCATTAAACAAGGTTGCCGACGCCTGTACCGCAAGCACGTCTAGACGGATAAAAAACTGTTCCATAATGTAAACACGAGCTGTACATTGATTCGCAACCTTTTCAAAGTGCTATTTTTATACGAACCCTTGAAAGCTATTTTAAGATTGAGGACAAAGTATTGTTCGCAATCCAAGCTGTTAAAGCTGAGGCCGTTTGTCTAGCGTGCAGTCTCTTAAGCACATTCATCGTTTCTTTCTTCTCTCATCGTATGCCGTTTGTAAGAATGAAATGGTGAATGAGGTTGTGGTTCCGTGTGTGATTGCTTGTGCTCCTTGCATTTTGAATAGTGGTTCTTAACCAGTGGTTTGTAGAACGAGGTCCATGATAATGTAGGTAGAAACTTAGACAGGTCGACCAAAAGGATCAAATGCCGCTAACGTGACCAGTTCCAGTCTTTTCGGAAGACCTCCCGCCCTCCTTTTACCAAGGTGCAACCTACGTGGACTCAACCCAGAATAACGTGTTCTTGAAGGACCGAAACTAGTCAGATCGTTCCCAAATTAAGGAGTTACGGTTTCTCTTACTCTTTCTAGTTTCGATCGGACGGCATTCGAAATGCGAAATTCGAAGTTCGTATCACACCGTCCTTTTCGCTCTTATATTAACACTATTAGTGTGAGCAGAACGGCACTTTACGAAGTTCAAATGTTTTATTGCATCAGGCTTTACTTTGAGGAAGTCCATTTCATTTGTTCATTGAAGATCGAATTTGAAGTGTAAGGCCAGAACTATCAGACATCCCATTTACCTTCCATGCTGGTCGGGGAGCAAACAAAAAACATAGAATGTACCATTTACTTCTCTTCCCGCGCAGACGTAATAGCCCACCGAGGGAATCATGTTATAGGCGATGCGGCTAGCAACCCGTCACTATTTTGATTCCCCTTTCCACCTATACGCCCACAATCATCCTAAACGTGGCATTTAGGTCTTGTTACCTTAGGCTCTGCCCCGTGAGGGATAAAGACGTGATTTATGTATTGTATGTACTATCAGACTACAATCTTTACCGATTTCGTTTGTATGGCGAAACCTCCAGCGGGTGACGTCACGCTTATTTGTGCGCGGGTGCCATCCACTGACTGGATCACGAGACTGGATAAAGCTATTAATATCACCCCCAGCTGACGAAGTAACGCGTTGTGTAAGTCTGAGTTTTTAACAGCGGCCGTCGCAAATTCACTCGAAGTCTTTGGAATCTGACGTCATCGATGTAAAGCAGTGCCATCTGTTGGAAGTAGCTATTAATAATTCATCTACTCGGCACAAGATGGCACCACCAAAATCGATAAATATCCATTTCTAGACCCAAGGCACCAATCGAAATTAATAGAGGTCTAAGAGATGTGGAAGTATCGCTACAAAGTTCAAAGTTCAAATTATTTTTTGTCTAGTTAACAAGACCAGTTGAATTGAAACTACACTATTCACTCTAGACTGTAAAACTTTTAAATAAAACAATTTTTAATATGCAAAAAGAAGAACACGAAGCGCGGACGAGAGCAATGTCTTGACAACTGATTTTCAATTGTTTTCTTTTCCGCGCTGCGAGCATTCGAAATTTATAACCAGCCAATCTTAAATAATAGAGTCAACCTTTTTACACGCCCTTAAAGGCGTCGCCTACACCTCCTTTTCACCTCCTTCGAATGTTATTATCAATACCACATGAACCAACAAAGTCAAGTTATACGGGGAGTGGTGTGAATTTCAAGTGTGATTTTTGTCTGATTCTGCGCTCTACGCTCTCGCTTCTGAGGAAGGGCATTTAAGGGGCGACGGTAAATCATCAGCATTCCCACATTCTTGCCAAGTTTATCCAGTGACGCCTCCAGACTTGGCTGCGTCAACAACATTGACTTATCGTTCAGTTTGCAGCGGTCGTGGATTTGGACGACAGGTGGTCGTTAACCTAATTTATAGCAATTATGAGCGTTCCCAAGTGTGGGTAAAATGGAGATAACGAAAATTGCCGTAAAGAAGATATCATTAATTAACTAGCTGTCTCGTTAGATTTCGTTTTGCGACAAAAACAAAAGCAAAATCAAGAAAAGAAAATTTCGTCGTAAATCAATGATCAGAAATAAAATTGACCGCTGCGAGCCAGCCGTTTTAAAGTTTTAATAATAATACCCGTTCATTTTTAGTAGCTATTTCTAAAAAATTCATTGAAAAACAAGGAAAAATTTACCACAGCATTTGAATTAGCAATCAGGAAAAAGTTAAAATTATAAAAAATGGGAAATAAATTGAACATGCGGACACTCTGACTACGTCATCTTTGAACATACAGTTCAAACTCCATATTTCAGAACGATATTTTTAAAGTAACAATGACAAGAACTACATAGTACCTACAATCATTCTTTTAAAACACTTTCTACGCCAAAAAAGTAAAGTAGTATAAAATACCTTTTTAAAAAGTTAACGCACTGGCCAGATTTTTTATCTACTTATAATAGATAGCTAGGTTACTCGCGAAAACCATAACTCTTCTCGACAGTCGAGCAAAAAAGGTTGACCTCCTTACACTACGCTCACCTCTCTCTATTCTAGAATCTACGCCCGTTGCGTTGTGTTTTGTTTTACACTCGATGTTCAAACCCGACCGTCCTTGGGAACAGCTGACCGCTAATGGAAGCATCTCGAACATTCCTCCCAGTCAATTGGATAGTGCGCCACGCGAACATATTGTTTCAATTACGACAATTGGAGCCAGAATAGCGTAATGAATATAGTTGCGGCAGGAATAGATGTCGGACTGATGTCCAGTTAAATTGATTGTGTTTTGTTTGTGAAAAAACCGACAAAGAACTGTTATTGTCTTCGCATACAACAAATTAAAAAGGACAGAAGATTAAATAGGATTTTTTAAATAAGTTATTGATAAAACCCTCGGATAAAACCCAACCATAGAATAATTAAAAAGTGACGGAGAAAACCATAGAGAGCCTATCGATGGAAGTATTCTTGCAGTCGGCTTAAAAACGCATTTTTGTGAAAACTATAGTGGTATAACAAAGAATTGTTTACGTTTTTGTATTGTCAAAGAAATAGGTAAACATTATAACGAATATAAAAGGAAAACTATTACAGGTATAGCCTCTGCTAGTTAGCGAGTAATAGTCGCTTAAATTTCTCAATAAGTTTGAATATTTGCCGCATATCAGTACGGAACCCAGTATACAGCCAGTATTTTTTAAACTTAAACATTTATATAATACTAGCTTTTGCCCGCGACTTCGTCCGTGCAGATAACGTCAGAGTGACGTGACGATACCACCCACTCATCCACTCATGTCTCTTAAGTACCTGTAAGGTTTTTATTTCCTATCTATCTAGTGTTTAGTGGGAAATTCGGAAAACCCCTTCTTAGAGCACCTACGTGATCCTCGAGGAATGTTATCTATAATTAGTGTCTTAATTATTAACCTCGTCTTTTTATCCCATGGGGAATTCGAAAAATTCCTTTGTAGCGCCACCTTTATACTAAGCAAGGAATAATATGTAAGTAACTATGCCAAATTTAATGTATGTAGCCAAATTTCGGGATTTTCAATCGGGATAAAAAGTATTCTATGTCCGTCTCCTGGTTCTAAGTTACCTCCCCACCAATTTTCAGCTAAATCGGTTCAGCTGTTCTTTAGTTATAAATAGTGTAACTAACACGACTTTCTTTTATATATATAGAATATTCTAGACGAAGGATTTCCCAGAAAATAAAACAGACAACTATGCTGCCCATGCCAAGAATTCGTGACGATATTTTAAAAAACAGTACCAAAGTGTCAACAAGCGTTCTTTCTCATTACACGCCCAATGTTATGTAATTAATCCGGCGCTGCCAGACAATGTGAAATAACAAGATATTCAAGTAAATTAAGCAGCATTGTTTCTAAGGACGCCGCTTCAAGTTGATGGACTGACGTCACTGGCTTTTATTAACCACCAGTGTTCCGTTTAAGAGTAAAGTAGCAACGCTGGCCCAATCAACCCATCAGAGGTTTTTTTTTTTAATTTTATGGCCTGGTTTCTGGACCTTTAAGCCAAGGTTTCATTTTAATACAACAGACTACACAGTTTTTATTAATGTCACTGTCACTTCATCAATATTAGAGTTCTTTAAAAGTATTTTTAATGTATTTATAAATGGGGTTAAAACAATTCACATTTTTTTTAATCTATTGAGGCGGTGGGAGGGGTTAGTTGGTAATAACACTTCGTATTCACTGAGATCACTTGCGAGAATTAATCTGTCCAAGGAGTATGCTGGACATGAAAATATCAAATGATCTATCACCGATACTGTCGCAGTTGCTGCATTTATTGTTATGGATGATTCCAAGTCTCGTCAAAAATGTACAGGTGTTCTAGAGTGGCCAAAACGAAAACGATTGATTGTGGTGATAAAATCAGGGCTGGCTGACAATCAGAGGTTAGGATTTGACTAATGTTGCCAGTTGCCAGTTAAGACTTGTAATTTATAGCTTCGAGACACGTGCCATAGGTTTTAATCCGTAAAATGCCATCGCTGTCTTCATTCCAAGGAAATGAATGGCAGAGCGAAGCATTCCGGGAATTTACTGAATTCCCCCGAAACTTACGAAGATTCCGCCATTGTTAAGAAACGCGTAACGGTCATTCACAAAATGGCACCGTAACCTGTCGATCAGTTTATGAATGAAAAGTACGTTTGAATGGAGATTTTATGGTAGTATATTTTGTTTTACTTAAATCTTGACGTTATTCGCTTCAGTTCCATATATTTTGACACTTATTAATGAGTATACCTAGCTCTAACCCTGAACCTTCAATATAAGTTTTTAGTCGCAACTTCTGGAACTTTCACGTTAGAGAGTCAAATACTATGAGATTAGTTTGTTGCCGATTTGTGCCGCTAGTGGCGCTGCCAATTTTTCCATAGCAACTGAGACGTTTACGCGAACAAGAGTCTTACCGTGACGTCTTCATGCGATTCAATTCCGACTCAGTTCAGGTTTTAGCTGTAATTTTTAGTACGAATCTGACAGCGAGCGAACCTAAACTGAATAGGAATTGAATCGCATTGAGACGTGATGGTAAGGGTACCCTGGAGTTGGAGGTACTCAGTATAAGTTTTCTCGCCGCATTCACACGAATTCATTTACAAACCCAACTAGCGACGGACTAGATTGTAAACCGCCGATTCTCCCACTACATGTGCGCGAAGTCATAAACCGGTATTTGCAAATAAAATTATATAAAGCTAAGCCACTTCTCATGTAGAGGTGGTTAAGCTGGTTCGTGGGTCGACGAACGTTCAAAGACGTTCATATTAAGTAGAAACAAATACGTGCAATGTGCAGTTGCAGAACAGTCTTAAAATAGCAAGGGTATTCTCAGAAATTTCCAAAAACTTTCACGAGATTTTATGGTAAGTGCCCATATAACGAAAGTTTCCAATGGGTTTTTTTTAAACTTCATCAGTCGAAACAAGAAATAATGATGTCCCGTGGATACTTAACATGTAACTTAGGGGTCTCAGCACCGAATATAACTTTGTCCCTTTCGGTGTTGAGTTGAGACCCTTGGTCCGTGGGGTCCTAGCGCTATTAGAGAGGCTAATAGACGCTATGGGTGACCGCGATCTTTAACACATGGTCCCTCCTTGCGGGAGGCCTTCCGACTACCTTCTGACACGCTCTCTTATTTTACGTAAAAATATGTAAATGGCACTCCGTTGGACTAGTTCACAAATTCAAAGTCGGTCAGAGAGCTAGGGAAAGAGCTATCCTTGGAGTTTCTCTGTAGGATCGAATTCGGAACGAAATGATCCAACAGAGTACCAAAGTCATCGATATAGCTCACCGGATCGGCAAACTGAAGTAGAAGGTGAGGTCTTGATTTAAGACCACGGATCAGCATCGGCAAGCGTACTTTAGGACGCCCTCAGAATAGGTGGAGCGATGATCCTCGCAAAGCTGGCAATAAATAAGGCTGGCGATAAGAGTAGCCAAGGAACGTGCACAACGGCGTGTAGTTGGAGAGGTCTATGTCCAGCAGCGGACTAGTATAGGCTGATGATAGCAATGATGACGTAAATGGCAGTTATGCAAAAACTAAATACTTCAAGTTGACAGCTGAGTGGGGTATTAATGAGAATGGGCAGCAAAATCGTGTCAAACTCGTATGTCGCTCTAAAATAGCCGTAAAGCACGCTATTAGCCGCAGTAACCGCGGATTTTGCGGGAGTGCCCGCCCTTCCCTCTGCAGTCTTTAACAGGACTTCTAAAAATAAGTTTTTTGTTCAAAACGTGATTCAAATCCGTGACCCCTTAAGTGTGGTTTGTTTTTTATTACATTTCCCGAGGCTTAATGTATCTGCCAGCGTCAATGGTGGATTTCGGGACCTTATTCGTCAAATCTCCCTCAACTTACTAGTGTTTTACAAACGTGTACTCTGACACCTCAAAATTATGTTTGTTTAGTACCCCATTACAAGTTTACTATTACCTTAAAGCGATCATTACCTCATCATGGTACGTCATTCATAACTATCACATAATAATTATCATCTTATAAGTCATATACATTTATCTTAATCGTCAATTGCCAATTATGTTCATAGAATCGCAGCAGCAACTCTCGCGGCAACGCCATTCGGATTGATTGAAAATTAAAAAAAAAAGCATTAAGGACTCTATTCATCCAAATGCTTTTCTCTGTTACATAGTTAAGTATATTGGGACAGCCAAATCAAAGTGTGTCAATTCCGAGTCTTAAAAAAATACACCAACGCTAATGGGAATGAAAACAAATCAGGGCTAGGATTGTTTCTTATGCAGACAGTAAACAAGGGAAGTGTGCAACTTAATGAAGTCTCTCAGGTAGTCGTTCGAGGTAATTATAGGTGAAAAACGTAAATGACCTGTTGTATGTGTGAGTAATGTGTGCGAATAGACAAATTGACGTTCCAAATTAGAAAAATGACAAGTCTCATATCAGTTCTGTACACTACTACATACAACAGGTCATTTACTTACGTTTTTTACCTATAGCATTAGCATAGGACAAGGAAAATGCAGACGTACAAGGATACAAGAATTCTTTACATGACTAGTTTCCGTTCGTTTATTCTCATTATTATGTAAATAACTAAGGTAAAATATTAATAAAACTATACTATAAAATAACATTTTAATTGCCTTTGGGAATTCGCTTGAGCACGTTCCTGGCATAATCTTTTAGGACTCCTGCATCAATTTCCCTTTTCCTTATTTGTTCGTGCTGCAATATGCCTATCAAACATTACATACATACATACCGTCACGCCTCTTTCCCACTGGGGTAGGCAGAGACTACTTCGTTCCACTTGTTACGATCCTGACATACTTCTTTCGCTTCATCCACACTCATCAATCTCTTCATACATGCTCGTCGGTTTCGGGGACTCCTAACAAACATTACTAGAAAAAATTTACTATCAACGCATAAACATTTTCTAAGTAGCTAAAGTAAAAATAAACATTAATTACTCATACCAAAGTCAATGTTCTAAATGCCAGAATACAGTAATTAATACAGATATTAATGGAACATGGTGAGATTATGTTCTGGGCATGTAAGCTGGTTGGATGTGGGACAGAGCGAAAGTGTCGACGCATGTGGCGTCCCAGGGTCCTACGAGCTTCCACGGCAACAAAGTGACCCTGAATTAATTATAGCAAAAATATAATCCCCACTGTTCTGGTAATAAAAAATATCAGTCAATAGACCTCTGCAGCTAGTACGAGTAAAATCATTTGAATCCATTTCCTCTTAGTAGTTTCTTCTGTATATTGCTTACTAGCTTCTGCCGCGACTTCGTCTGCGTAAAATTATACATAAAAACCTTCCCCTTGAATCACTCTATCTATTAAAACAAACCGCATCAAAATCCGTTGCGTAGTTTTGAAGATATAAGCATACATAGGGACATAGGGACATAGGGACAGAGTAAGCGACTTTATTTTGTACTATGTAGTGATGATGATTATGTCGTGATGCTCAATAAAGAGTCATAATTAGGTAGAAATAGTTTTCAATGCTTGAAGGTTAATTAATAACCCAAGCCGTAATTTCTATGAGGAGTTTTGTTTATAATTTTTATTTAAGTATATTATTTTTCCACTGTGTCCATTCCTCAATCTTTCCATAGTTATGTTCGCAACACATACCGACTTTCCTACAAGCTTCGTCTTCTTGTGCGTATTCCACAGATTTAGCTCATTATGGTTCTGCCAGAATATCACTTTTTCTTTCACAACACATGGCATCCGCAATTCGTTTCAACATACTTAGTTGTTTATTTTTCTTTATTACCTCTTTTGTTTCTTTGTTGTAATTGTACTTATGTTGTGTTGTATGTATTAATTTTACATCTAAATATGTGAACTCAATACATGTTATGTGTACCTGTGTTGTGAGAAAATAAAGATTTTATCTATCTATCTATCTATAGACCGCGATTACCCTGAATGAGCTCCCAACAGTAATTGTAATGCCTTGTATATCGACGACAGCATTACGATTTACTAAGCAACGTCTGTTGACTAGCAGGTCGTCGTCGTACAGGGCAATTTATAAATACCCTGACCGGCGCATACGGGTACCCCATTCACTTTCACGCGTCAATGGAAAATTACCGGCATGTGGTCTGCTTCAAATGCTATTAATGAATGGTTTAACTGATGTCGGGCTGATAGCTGGTGACGTCATTACCATACCATTATTAGTTCTAGGAATAGAACTATTTCGTATAAGCGATGGGGCTAACATGGTGCGTAAATTGCCTTCCAGTTGTTCGGAAACACTAAAATTTACGACGCTCTTGGCTTCAATCTGTTTAGTGTTGGTTTCCTGTCGCAAGAAGCGTCACGGTGATGATAAACAAATAAACAATTGACACCAATTGACCTGGCCCCAAACTAAGCAAAGCCTGTACTATGGTTTCTAGGCAATGGATAAACAATAAATACATATTAAACATCCAAGACCCTACAACAAATTGTTTTTTTCATACATAATATACCGGGGACCGAACCCGGAACTCAAGCTTCATAGTCGGGTTCTCTAACAACTAGGCTGTCCGATCGACAAATGTTTTTATATTCTTCCCGCTAGGGAGAAGGTAAAGGAGCATAACATACAGCCAAACAACGAACGCATTCCCGTTAAAATGGCAAGTGCTATGAGAACAGTTTACGGCCAGTACGAAGATCACTTTGTTGTATACAAGCGAAACGGCGCTGCCAATTTGTCCACTAATTGCGACTCCATAGACTGCTTAGAGCAGTCAAGACCACGAGACTAGAGCAGTTATTGCGGTTGGAGTCGACTTCAACCCAACTGCAATTAATTTTGCATTGAAGCCGCAAATCACTCCAACAGCGACCACTTAGAGCTGTTGGCACAGACTGGTCTAAGCAGCCCGCCTATAGAGGCCTTAATACTCTTAATGGAAACGAATTGGTGACGTTTTTATGTCAAAATCTTACTCTGGAGGCTCTGAACTTAAACCGGTTACTCATCTGCGAAATTTAACCGCAACTGACGCCCGTTACGAAACCAAAACCGAGGTGAGGACGTTATGTTCCGCTCGCATCAGGCTTGCGAGCCATGTTCATGTGCGAGACGTGTGACAGTCGCGTTTGATGATGATGATGTGTGGGGACGCCTTGCTGGATCAGGCGGGCTGTCGATCCGCTGTGGCGATCATTCAGCCCAGTTCCACTTGGCAGGAGCCGCCGGTTACTGTCCCAAAGTCGCGTTTACAGCTCACAAATGAGCACATGGCTTTAGTAAGTATAGCGACGAATGGTCAGTAAAGAAAAATCCATGTATCTGATGTCGAGACTTTATCTACGCACGTCAAGAGACAATAATTACGTTGTAAATGTCTCCCGAGGCTAAATGCACTTAGCGTGAAATACCTACTGGGGATCACATCAGAAGATACAAATGATAAGCTGTACAAATACTTGTTACCACGCTGATATACTTTAATAGGGGCAATCTGGCTGTCTGCTCTGTCGCCAGTAATTAGGAAAACCCAAAGAAATATAGACTTTCGCGTTGTGAAATAGCTGAAGTGCTATATGAAGTACTATAAATGAAGTGGGGGCTCTTTACGAGTTTACGCCACGGAAAAAACAAACGACGAACTAGCTTGATATTTAATTCCATTGAAGGATTAATCTCGAGTTGAATGTTGGTCATCTATTGAAGACCGTGGCGTGTGAGGCATTCCATTGGCTGTCTCGAATAGATGACTGGAGCGAAGAGCGAGAAGAGGTTAAAAACTAAAGACTATAATGGGACAATTACACTAAGTCAATCGCTGCATGCAGATGCGGTGATCGCAACAGTGTAAAGAACCGTAGTTGGCCATATTGGGCGAGCGATAAACAGTTTATTTAGACGCATTTGATTGCAGGAGCTGGGAAACTTATTTGTTTTACAGTATCAAGGGATCATAGCCTTAAGTCTCCCTTTAATTTCTACAGTGATACTCCCACGCGTTTTTGGGAAAAAGGATCTTGTCTTGACATAAAGACAGACGGGTAACGAAGTGATTTTTTACGGGTTATTTTTCTTCTTTTGGGTATGAATCTCTAAAAAAGAAGACAACCTTTCTATAGTGTATTTTCATACAATAACCGTGGTACCTGTAGAGTACTTTCCGCTGCCATATAATTGTTTGACAAGAAGTTGGAACACACAACACTAGTAACTACTGGAGCCTTACCATGACGTCTTAATGCGATTCAATTTTACGTTTTTTTTAGCTGTCATTTGTGAAACTTTTTGTATGGATCTAACAGCGAGCAATCCTACTTTGGTTCAAAATTGAATCGCATAAAGACGTCATGGTAAGGCTGCACACTGATCCGCAAAAAATAGCTTTGTTTTTAAAGAAACACTTTAAGATAGACTTGTTTCTGCTTGCTTTTTCACGGACCCTTTACTATACGAGTTTTTTATCTTCTAAAGGTAAGTTAGGTATCAACACTCCTTGTACTGCAACATCAATGCTCAATCGAGATCGTATCGCATTTCGTTTCCAATTCCAACCTAAAACTCAGTACAAACCAAATCTAAATAGGACACGAGTTTATGAAAAATTTGCACCAATAACAACTTTACCCGTATTCCATTAAGGTAGAAACGGCCGTGAATTCGCAACGCAATCTGTCATAGTGTTACTTCGCCTTTATCAGTGTGTGCGTAAGTGTGCCGGCTTATTGTAATTCCATACCGAATACGGAGTTCGAACTTTGGCATGTAAGTGGAACGCTCTCAGAATAGTTTCTAATTTTATTAACATACTTCGAATAATAACTTTACTCGTAATGCTTTTCTACGACTATCAAAAACCAAATCAAATCCAGGCCGCGAAGGGCTCTATTACTCTTCTTTTAAACTACCAGCGCTTGAGGAAAGGTTCTCGTTGCCAAGAAAAATGCGCTGCAAGAAACTTGGCAGAACAGAAAGTCTTTCACAAAATTGGGTTATGTAGTGCAGACATAGCGTATCTAGGCATAGGAGTATCTTAGCGGAATTGAATCGCAAAAGAGATCCATAGAAGAATTATTGCATAGTTATCTGTGGCAGAGGGGAAACCTCGCCCGTAGAACTAAAACCACATTTAGTATGATGGGCGTAAATGGAAAGGGGGAAACAAAATAGTGATGGGATAGCCGCGTTTCCTATAACATGATTCCAAAGATTTTCGCCCGATGGGCTTTTACCAACTGCACAGGAAGAGAAGCAACTGGTATATTCTATTCTTTGCTTCCAGAACAGCGTGGAAGAAAGATCTAGCAAAGATGGAGCGAAGCCAGTGTCTGAGGGAAGCATAAAGACGTTCGTTGGGAATCCCTGGGGAAGACCTATAAGCTAGACTTCCAAGCAAAGCGGCTCTGGCGTCATTGTCGCTGCGACAGTGCAATAACATCATGCAGTATGAAAATGTGTGAAGGAACTTCCGAACGCAGCGTCTCATCTTATCTTATCTTAGTCTAGGGGTCCCTACGGATACACTTCGACCCATTCGTGGATCTTTTGTGTAATTACCCCTCCTTCGCACTTTTCCATCGCTTTTACCATTTCATTCATGAATTGGGTGATTGGGCGTAGTGGTAGTGCCTTGAAATCTCCTGGTTCAGGGGATCCGATGCCGAAGAGTTTCATTCTTAGTCTGGCGAGGGCATCACATTCGCACATAATGTGTTCCATTGTTTCAACCTCTTCGCCGCATATTCTACAATCATTGTCGTTATTGTCCTGTAGTACCATCTTTGCTAATAGGTATTTAGTTCCGAAGTGACCTGTAAACACCCCCATTATGTATTGGAGTTGTCTTCTGCTGAGTGTCCAAGGTGCAAGTGACGCTGCGCTCGGAAGTTCCTTCATACATTTTCATACTGCATAATACTATCGCACTGTCGCAGCGACATTGTAGCTGTGCCAGTGACTTCAGAGCCGCTTTGCTGGGAAGTCTAGCTATAATAAAGCAGCGGACCTTCCGGCTGATAGGTATGATGATGAAGACTAATATTTACCATGAGAGTAGTGAGTCATATTAGAAGTTGAATCTAATGAGTAATGTTACATGACTAGGTGGTTAATTGAAATTAGGCATTTTTAACCTATCAGGGCATTTCTGGGGTTGACTTGTCTGCCGCATGACCCACAATAGGCTACTTTTTAACCGAGAACCACCGCGATGTACTTAACGATACAGGTATTTCGCGCAGAAGACAGTGCCTAAAGTAACAAATAGTCACTCTTGATGCCTACCCTGATCGTAAGCATGTCGTGAGTCGTGACTCATTCGTTATTCCTTGATAATAATTATTTTATTATTCTTTATTTGTGGATTTACAGATTTTACACCTAACGAGCTCTACCCTAAGCATTCTTAAATTATAACATACGAAAGTTTGTGTAGATTAGTTGTCTAATTACTTTTATTTAGAGCGAAGCAAAGTCAAGCAGATTACTTTCGGATTTTAGTAGATTTAACTTTCTTTGGATAAGATAACGGTCGCTGTCTAAATATTTCAACTCCAACATTAAAACCGCGACGAACGGTAAGCCTTTTAATTAGACTAAGGTCTAATAACGTCATCAGTTAAACATTATAATAACGCTCGTTACTTTCAAGTACTTTTATCAAAGTAAACAATTCGTATCAATGAACACTGCACTGCAGTGCCCATGCACGGCACAGATTATTACAATTATCAGCCATAGATAATAAAATCAAAAATGTAAACAGTAAACACGACCAACCTAACGCAAAACACAACGTTACTAACTTCGCGTTCACGCGTTAATAACAAAGGAATAACATTTCACCGGCGTCCATTCATAATATTGCGTAAACAAAAAACGGTGAACTTTAAACGTCATAGAAAATAAGTTACCTGGTTAGAGTAGGCTGGCGGCGTGTCGTCTCCTTCGCACAAGTCACTGAGTCAGCTGGGCACTTTTTGTGGCACGATTCATCAACAATAGGTTAGGAGCCGCAAACACGTGCGCGTGCAGAGGCGGGCCAGACACATCTGGTGGCAACTAGCTACAACTGCGAGACGCGAGCGGTCGACCCGCGCCTCTCGCCGCCAAACCGCATTTTTATTTTTTTTAACTTTTTTTTACGCACACAATTTCACTAAAATGCCACAGAACAACACATTCGCTCCCTAAGGAGAGCGGTCCACGAATGCTGTTATCACTATGATAAAACTGTTTACTCGGTATTATGAATACCTAATTGTCGTAAAAGTTTATGGCGCATCTCAGTGGAATTTTACTTGATTGTAATTTTGAGTTTTTTTTTTATTCGCATATTTTATTCAGTTTCGGCGGGGACGTGGGTCCGCCGCGGGATGCGAGAGGAATAATGGCTGGGTTTGCCGCGGTTTGTATTTTTGATTTTGTCAGTTTGCCAGTTATCGGTAACGAGGTTGTATGACTGACACCGTGAACTGTAGATTAGGTGAGTGCGATAAGGCTGCATTTTTTTTTAAATGGGTTCCGCCGCACAATTGAGATCATAGGTTATGTAAGTACGGTCAAGTGCAAAAATAAATGACGATACGAACTTCTCAAAAATATATATATAAAAAAAAATGAAATGTGAATTGTTTCTTGTATTTTCAGATGTACGCTCTATTGTGGCTTTCACTATTATGGATATTTTACACTCACTCTTTGTCGGTCTCTCGCTGAATGCTCCTCTCATTTACTCAAAGGTTAACTGGTAGAGATCCCTTATAGGGATAAGTTCGCCTTTGTGCATATACTTAAGGTATTTTTTGTGATTTGTCTCTGTTTCTTTATACATACATACACACACACACACACACACACACACACACACACACACACACACACACACACACACACACACACACACACACACACACAAGTCACGTCTTTATCCCTTACGGGGTAAACAGAGCCTAAGATAACAAGACCTACGGGCCGCATTTAGCAAGACACTGAGCATTTAGCATTTACTTACTTTACTTAGGTACTTATATGTCGCCGGTATAAGAGCGTCATTGGTACTTATTTTTGAAACTTTGACTGATATGTTATTACACTCGACTGTACCTAACTTTTTTGGCTGATCGCACTTATGCGGACATTGTTTTATCCCCCGCCTACTTTTTTAAAGAAAATATGTAAATTTTCATCCCACTTCAGCTGTTTTGGTAAAAAAGATTAACATACGCACACACAGAAAGTTTCGTATTTATCATTTAAATGAAGCATATTTTTCAATCTGTCACGCTATCAATTTCCTTGTCAAGTGCAAATAGTAATAGTAATAACGAAATAGGTAGTATATTCTGCAATAATTATTTACATAGTCGCGTTGACATATTTCTCGCTATCCCGCAGGAACTATGCAATTCCGGGATAAAAAGTAGCCTATGTGTTCATCTAGGGTACCGGTACCAGCTATCTTCTTTCCAAATCCGTTCAGTCGTTTCAGCGTGAAAGTATTTAACAAACATACACACTCACATCGTCACATCCATCCATCTTCACAAACTTTCGCATTTATAATTATAATATTCATAGGAAAAGTAGGATTGTTCATAGTGTAATTACCAACTTACGACAAAATTGGACTTGGAGTCGCTTAAGCTTAGTGTCAGATTTCAGTCACATTAAAAATAGGATGTATGTATGTATAACTCTTTATTGTACATAAAACACATTCAATTTAACAGGGTAATGAGAAGAACAGATGTACAAAGGCGAATAACCCTTAAAGGCATCTTTTCCAGCTAACCTTCGAACGATTGACTGGACAACAGAAACCAGATTATAGAGAGTAGACATACTAAAAAGCTAAGACCAAAGACCCTAACTTAACCTAAACAAATAACGTGAAGCGATCCATTCGATTGGACACCCTTGACGAATGGAACCGGAGGTACGTGTCCGGGGAAACCGCAGCCGTAACCAAGATTTTCTTCCCTGACGCAGTGGCGGCATATAAAATAATTAGAAAGTTCGAAATAACAAGCATGAGAACGCAAATCATGACGGGGCATGGCGGATTTTCCGAATATTTGAACAGATTCAAATGTAAGGATAACCCGTCATGTATCTGTGATCCAAACGTCAGTGAATCTGTGCTGCATGTATTATTGGAGTGCCCAGTCTTTTGTAACGATAGGATGCAACTTGAGATCGAACTAGGTATTAAACTGGAAAAGGATGTTTTAAAGGAACTTATGTCAAGCAAGCATAGGGACAGATTCCTACGGTACTGCGAAAACATCGCGGAAAAGGTAGTTGTAAGAAATAAAACTCAGAAGTGAAACTATGTTTATACAAAATGGTGAACATATAGTTATTAAGCATAGGTTGCAATAAGTTGTTAAAATAGGGATAAGATGTACTTAGTAGGTAAGGAAAATGTCTGTAGATGTAAAGCTAAAATAAGTTCAATGTATGTAAAAAAGTCCGGGTCCAAAAATCTGTAACTAGTTTTTAAGTTAAGCTGTAATAGATGTAAGAAAAATTCTAAAATTTTAATTAAAGATCCCCGTCTAAATTATTGTCCTACACAATAAGAGAATATTAAGAAATATAAATAGTTAGCTACTTGATCGGGACTCCCACCCGTAAACAGCAATGTAAGGTGATGGAAGATAGAAAGACAAAGTATGCGGAATAAAAGTGCGAGAGGAATAAAAGTGAGAACTGGATTGAAAGGTATTAGATGGATAAGGGCCTCGAGGCATGTCGAGGGAACAGAAGAAAAAAAAAAAAAAAAAAAAAAAAAAAAAAAAAACCTAAACAAATAAAGAATTAAAATAATAATAATAAGAATACAGGTACACCCTAAATTAGGCTGTATATAGGTATAGATGGCATTTTTCCGAGGAACCCCATCCATGCCTAGACTAGGATTAGGGGGCGTCCATTACTTACGTGAGGTATTTAGGGGGGGGAGGGATTCGAGCCGAATCTTACTAAATCTCACTTGGGGGAGAGGGGGGGGGGGTCTTGGCAAATATCACGTAAATCATAACTTCACGTAACTTTTTTAGCAGAAAATGGTGTAAAACTGCGTGAAAATTAAGTTAAATTAGTCGAATGAAAATAAAAAACGTATCTTGAATAAAAAATATGACAAAATCTGACACAATTATATTTGTCAAATTTGTCCTCTTATACCCAAAGTACAAGTTTTGAAAAATCTCACGTGAGATTGGGGTAGGGGGGAGGGGGGTCAAAAATCCTTAAAAATGCCTCACGTAATTAATGGACGCCCCCCTACCAACCCAACCGTGTAATATTAATAACATTGTAATTTTGACCATGCACACCATTTCATATACCTACCACACTTTTGTGGGGGGCAACGGACGACCCTCGCGCCGGCAGCTTTCTCGCACAAAGACTCGCAATTGCGATACAACGCGGGAATGCTGCCTGCGTGATGGGGGTCCGGTCCAAATTTATTTTAATTTTAATTTTAAGAATAAGAATAAGAAAACTTTATTGACTGATACAGATACACGCAGAATATTACTTATGGATTCTAACCAGCCAAATGGCCGCCACTCAGCTATGTGTCACGATAATATCCAGGATATTGTCGTGACGCTGATTTTCAGTGACGCCAGTTACAGAGTTACGGAGGTGGCTGTCACCAGGCACACATCCCAGTTCATACTACAGTACATTTTTAGCCTAAGTTTTATTTTTAAGGTAGCCTTAGTTTACATTTTAATCAATACTTTTGTAATCTTTTTTTGTAGTTTACAAAATAAAATACATATACCACACATAGTTACTATTGCATTCATAATACGTAATTAATATTAGTATTATCTTAGTTAGTTTTGATTTCCCTTTCCACCTATACGCCCTTAATCATACTAAACGTGGCCTTAAGGTTTTGTTAACGTAGGCTGTGTCTACCCCGTTAGGGGTAAAGACGTGATATACACATGTATGTACATAGTTATATTGTATATACTGATTTTGCATACGGGAAACGACAGAAATGATGCACCAAATAATTTTAAGACCTGATAATGTAATGACTATGATTGCTAGATTATGTAATTGTTCCCCGTTTAGTGGATATCCGTGGGTATCGAAATTCCCCCAATTTCGAATTTACCCCAATGCACTATTTAACAGATTATTTACTTACGTTTTTCACCTATACCTACTGATTTGTCTGAAGTCGGTGCCTCAGCTCTAGTAGCGCCAAATCCAATAGACACCGATTTAAAACAAATCCAACCCATAATTGTAGTTTACAGTAAACTCACTGGCGGACGGTCAGCGGCGCTGATAATTTGATAAATCAGTCGGTGACGTCATGCGCGAGCGCAACATCCGCTTTGCATGCCCTCTGAAATAAAAAACCGGCCAAGTGCGAGTCTGGCTCGCGCACCGAGGGCCCCGTACGTTCGGCAAGTGAATAAATCCAGTGTCAGCAGAGCCCTGCTCCTAAATAAAATGTAGGCTGTGTGAGCTCATTTTATATTGGTTATTTACATAGACTTTTTCGTTTTAGTATTTGTTGTTATAGCGGCAACAAAAATACGTCATCTGTGAAAATTTCAACTGTCTAGCTCATAAAATACAGCCTGATCACAACCATATACCCCCTTATTGATAACCGCTCTGATCTGAAGGCTTCTTTTTTGTGGCTTTCACCCTTGCTTTAATTTAGCTGAAGGCTTCTGCTAACTTTGCAATCGTTTGTTGTTATCTGTCTATGGACAGTGGTGATCATTTAACATCAGGTGACCCACTAGTTCTTTTGTCTGGTCTCTCTAACATAAAAAAAATACCTTCCACAGATAAGGACAAACGATTGCTAAATTAGCAGAAGCCTTTAGAGCATTTATGAATAAGGGGGAGAGATGGACAGTGGGGTCTTAGTAAATAGGGTCCCTTTTTGGGTACGGAACCCTGAAATCGATATTGTTTTCGTGCCATCCCACTGACACTAATAGTCATTTATGGGAGAGTGAGAAGGACGGGAAATACGAACTTCGATTTTCGAATTTCGGAGCAGCCCGCGACTAAAACGGAATATTTTCAACCTGCATTGTATTTTCTAGTTATAGTCAGGTTGAATGAAAAATATTGAATTAAAATTGAAAAAAAACCAAAATGACAACAAAAATAAAACTCAAAAAATGACAACGTATTTTCTTTTTTAAAGTTCAAACAATCGAAACCGTAAAACGTACATGCTATGGAATATTATCACAACATACATACATATATCAAGTCTTTATCCCTTACGGGGTAGACAGAGCCTAAGGTAACAAAACCTTAAGGCCACGTTCAGCATGATTGAGGGCGTAAGGAAAGGTAAATCAAAATAGTGATGGGTTGCTAGCCGCATCGCCTGTAACATGATCCCTAAGACTTTCGCCCATTCCCTCGATGGGCTTTTACCTGTGCGGGAAGAGAAGCACCTGATAAATTCTGTTTTTTCTTTACTCCCAGACCAGTAGGCTTATTACCTAACTCGCTCGCAATCGGCATCGTGTTCATTTTGACAGTTCTTGTATGAATGTGACAGCTAGCTGCCAATTGTCAGCCCATAGGTACATGAACTGTCAAAATGAACACGATGGCGATTGCGAGCGAGTTAGGTAATAAGCCTACTGGAAGAAGTACACAACTAATAGATATCATAATAGACATCGCAACGCAACATCCTACTAATATTATAAATGTGAAAGTTTGTGAGTATGTTTGGATGTTTGTTACTCTTTCACGAAAGACAGCTGGACAGATCTGGATAAAATTTGGAACATAGATAGATTATAGTCGGGAATAACACATAGGCTACTTTTTATCCCGGAAAATTGCGTAATTCCCGCGGGATAGCGATAAACGAATTCTATGCAGACGAAGTTGGGGGCAACAGCTAGTAGAACTATAAACTAAGATTTTCTGTAGTTCACTATCCACTTGGTTCAACTGTGTAATACAATCGTCCAAAATTGTGCAATTCCCGATTAGAATTCAGTCAGTGGAATAATCCGTGAGATGATGCAATTGCATGTACCTACACAGTATCAAGTACCTGTGTACGTGTGTAACAAGTGCCTAAGTGTGAGTGCGACTGACTCACTATTCGTATTAAAACAGTGTGTGTTAACAATTATTCGTCTGATTAGTTCAACGGAGCAGTTATGACTGGAGTTGCCATTTTACTCACGGCTCTCGAGGGGCAAGCGAAACAAAAATGTCAATGCAACATGACAATAAGTGTCGCGAACTCCTTACATGGAAGAGATTTACAGAGATTGCTTTTTATTTTCATGAAAACTCAGATAAAAGAGTCAGTCTTGTTTATGCTTCAGAACGGCTAAACAATTACTATCATAATCTTAGGCCGGCAAATCAGAGCGCAATGAAGAATGATTTGGCGATTTTCAAACTCTATACCATTTCCTCTATCGGCGAATCTCTATGCTCATGACCAAGGTGGTCATGTACTTATGTAGAAGGAAATCGCGCGTTGCCTACTCCTGTCGTTAGTGCTTTATGATGAGTTAACATTCTGAGAAATATTGCTTGCGATTACAGTTCTACTTTGAGGTGACATCCAAATCCTACTAATATTATAAATGCGAAAGTTTGTGACGATGTGAGTGAGTATGTTTGTTCCTTCTACACGCCGAAACGACTGGACGGATTTGTATAAAATTTGGAACGAAGATGGCACCAGCCACCCTAGAATAAAACAGGCTATTTTTTATCCCGGAAAATTCTATAGGTCCCCCGGGATAGCGATAAGCGAATTCTGCGCAGACGAGGAAGCGGGCAACAGCTTGTTATTGATATTTATTTAGTATGCTATTAAATAGTGATGGGTTGCTTGTCGCATCGCCTATAGCATGATTCATATCTTCGTCCATTCCCTCGATGGTTTTCTACCATCTGCGTGGAAAGAGAAGCAACTGGTACATTCTATGTTTTTCACCCAGACCAGCATTGAAGACGGCATCGATTTTAATTGTACCTAGGTACTTAATGATGGCAATATGTTTTTTTTTCTTTTTTTTTTTCATTTGCTTAAATTAGGTTTTCGTGTGGTGTTTGGCCACCAACCGCTTCAACTAGCCAATCGTCACTTATGCCAACCATCGGCGTCGAGTGACGGTTCGAAGAAAGCAGCGCGTGCGCATGCGCAGCAAGCCGATGATTGGTCGTACTGGCAAATAAACGTCAGTAGCGCGGTTTGACTCCGCTCAGGCGGTCCCGATTGGGCAAAGAACTGGTTTTTACTAATGCATTTGTATCCAATCGCACTGGGCGCGTGTGGGAACTATTGTTGCGTATTGTCTATAGCAACACAAAAATATGTATGGCAACCCTGCCCCCCGCCCCTCTCTCTTCTGTACTAGAAATACACGCAAGATACATCTCCCGCTAAGTTTACTTTCATTTCACCACTTTTCCACCATCAGCCTATAAAAACACTCAAAATTAACAGTACATTGTTCATGGTCCTTCGCGGAGTATAGAAAATTAGAGAAAAGTGCATCGTGGAACGCAAAAGTTACGAGGAAGATTCGGGTTTTTCAGTGTAGTACAGCCGCCATTTTGTCCATACCACACGTCGCAATATAATATTTCTCGACGTGCAAGGCAAGGCAGGAAAAATTCAAGGCAAGAAGCATCGCGTTCCGAGTTTTTGAACGGCTCGCGAAAGAAAGAAAGATAGATAGTAGTGCTCAAGAGGGAGCGAGAGCGCAATAACGCAATCGTCGCAGGAGCACGCAAGCCATCCCGTTCTCATCCCATCGGCGCAAGCGAGCAAGGGAGAAGACGGCGCCTTTGCAAGGTGCCACCGTCGTCGCCACTGTCGCGCCGCAACACCGTGACGTCCGCACAGCAAAGCAAGAAAAGAAAGCATCAATCAATCGCCATTTTGTTTACGTATACGGCGCGTTATGCTTATGCTTATTGTTTACCTTTGAAGTTTTAGTCAAAAGTGTGTAGTTTAAGGGTCAAATTACTTATTAAAATTAAGAGAAGTTTTAAGTTGGTGAAATAATTCCCATTGAGGGACTGGCTGGATCATGGAGCGCGACGAACTTAAGAAAGCTATCGCTTCGCGTGGCTACATAAAAAGCAGCATTACGCGCCTTCTGAAGCTCACTACTTCAGATTTATCGATAGAAGCAATTCAAGCTTTGAAAACAAAACGAAACCGCGTTATTACGCTCTTTCACGAGTACGAAAATTGCTGCAAAGATATAATTTTCCTCGAGCCGAAAGATGCTGAAGACGGGACAGTCGAGGAAAATTATTTCTCAATACTCACAGCGTTAGACAGCGAGATAGAAAGCAGACGCGCAAGCGCCGCTCCAGCTGCCAGCCAGCCCGCCAATCCACCAACAATAATGAGTGCAAGAACAAAATTGCCACCAATATGTATACAACCGTTTAGTGGTAAGTTTACTGACTACATACCATTCAAAAACTTGTTTACCTCACTAATAGACGGAGATCAAACTCTCGATCAAGTGCAAAAATTGTACTATTTGAGGTCACTGCTAAAAGATGAACCTTATGACTTAATTAAAAATTTGCCGGTAACGGGCGCTAGTTACGAAGCTGCGATGCAGCTATTACGTGATCGGTATGACAACAAGCACAAAATTGTTAGTGAGCATATTTCCCAAATATTAGATTTAAAGGGTTTAAGCAGGTCGACAGCAAGTTCCCTTAGGGAATTTGTTTCCTGCATCAGACAGCAATTAGCTGCTATTAAAAACCACGAACCTAATGTCATTTACTGGGACGCAATACTATTGTCCATTTTATGTCGTAAATTAGACACATTCACCGCGAGGGCGTACCAGTTGGAGCGTGATGAAGCCGCCGAGCCCAGCATCGAGGAACTGCTAAAATATTTGGACAAACGAGCGTTAGCACTGGAAAACGCCGAGCAGGGTCACGGGCAACACCCGCAGGCCAGCAGCAGCCACAAGGTAGCAGCACACGGCGTCGCAACCGCAGCACCATGCAGCTACTGTAAGTTGAAAGATCACAGATTATTCAGTTGCAAAAAGTTTCAATTACTACCAGCATGTGATCGGCTGAAATTTATAAAAGATAATAAAATGTGTAGCATATGTTTAGGTGCACATGCAGGGCGATGCAGGTTCCACTTCCGATGTGCGGAGTGCAAGGGCCAGCACAATACTTTATTGCACTGTAATGCATCAGCGACAGCACCACCTGTCACTTTGACGGGCAGCGTTAATAATAATAATGTGCTTCTCCCTACAGCAACAATCAAGGTATTCGGGAGGGACGGCACCGAATTTCACATTAGAGCCTTAATGGATTCTGGCTCTCAAGTGTCGTTGATCACGTCCGAGGTAGTTAAGCTACTGGGCCTAACACCCAAGAAAAATGATACAAATATCATTGGCATAGCCAATGCAAAGAGTACAGTCAGACACTGCATTCCATTAGAAATACATTCTCTAAGAGTTCCATTTAAAACCAACATAACTTGTCACATAGTAGAACAGATAACATGTAATTTGCCACAGCACAAATTCGACATTTCTGCTATACAGATTCCATCCAACATCACATTGGCCGATGAAAAGTTTAACGTGCCAGGGGAGGTTCACATATTAATTGGAGCGGACGTGTTTTTTCAGACGCTGTTGCCGAGCCAACAGCCAAGCAGAGTGCAGCTGTCTGCACCACCGCCGCCACCCAGCTCATCACCGACGGTGCCGAACGAGCCTGTGGGGAGCGCATACGCGGCGCCATGCGACACATCTAGTCTGCATGTGTTCAATACTGTGTTCGGACACATAGTAGGAGGTACCCTACCACAACATTTGTCCGAGCCCACATGTAATAAGATAGTACTTAAATGCGAGCTAGGTCTCAATGAAACACTGGCCCAGTTTTGGACTACTGAAAAAGTTCCCGAAATATATAATGAAAAATCCTCGGAACAGGAACTTTGCGAACAAATATTTCAAAGTACTGTCAAACTAGATAACAATCATTTCGAGGTTACATTGCCTTTAAAATTGCCTCTGTCAGAGGTTAATGAGTCGTTAGGAGAATCCTTTAAATTCGCGCTTAAAAGATTTTTGAATTTGGAAAAAAGGCTGCATTTAAATCCTGATTTATTCATGCAATATCAACAATTTATTCATGAGTACTTGTCACTCAATCATGGTCACTATGTTGACATTGAGTCATATAATCTGAATAAACAAGCAGTATACTTCTTACCCCATCACGCGGTAGTCAACGAGAACAGTAAAACCACAAAATTGCGCACCGTGTTTGATGGGTCAATGCTAACGAGCAAAAAAGTTTCTCTAAACGATTTACAATACAATGGGCCAGTGGTTCAACGCGACTTGTTCGACATAATTTTACTTTTCCGTCTAGGAAGGTACACATTTACTGCAGACATTAAACGAATGTTCCGTAACATTAAGGTAGATCCTAATTATTCTTCTCTTCAAAATATACTTTGGCGAGACAACCCTGATCAGCCAATTAAATGCATTAGATTAGACACGGTCACATATGGGCTAAAAAGTTCCAGTTATCTAGCAACACGTTGTTTAGATGAGTTAGCAAATAGGTACGAAAGTTCGTATCCACTAGCGGCATCTATTATAAAAAATAATATCTATGTCGATGATATAATCTATGCAAACAATGATCTTCAGACTGCTCACGACGCGAGAGACCAACTGTGCAATTTGCTTCAATTAGGTAGTTTTCATACCCACAAATGGTCTTCCAACGATGAGAGACTTCTGTCTAACATACCATCAAATGAGCAACATTTTGACAGTCTGGATCTGCAAAAGAATAACTACAACATGAAAGCGTTAGGCTTGCAAATTAATATAAAAGATGATCATTTTATAATTTCATCCCCAGAGCCGTTTACCTCTGCAAAAATTACCAAAAGGAATATTTTGAGCTATATTGGTAGATTTTATGACCCAATGGGCTTCGTTAGTCCTATAGTAGTCACAGCAAAGGCCATCATGCAAAAATTGTGGATAACAAACACTAGTTGGAATGATAGCCCGCCTGCCGATATCCAGCAGGAGTGGCTACAGTTCACCAGTGATTTGTCCGTGATGGAACCTATCTTATTGAATAGAAATATAGACATTTCAGACTCGCAGCAGGTCGAGCTGGTCGGTTTCGCCGACGCTTCGAGTGCAACGGCGTATGGCTGCTGCGTGTACCTGCGGTGCACAGATTCCTCAGGTACAACGAATACGCATTTACTCTGTTCCAAATCAAGAATTAACCCTGTACAAAAGAAAAGCATTACAGTGCCTAGGCTTGAATTGAATGCGGCACTACTTCTTTCCAAACTAATAGTCAAGACCTATGACACACTTAAGCTTAAAGTGAATATAAACAGCGTTTATTTATTCAGCGACTCACAGATTGTTCTTGCATGGCTTAAAACAGAGTTAACTAAGCTTCAGGCTTATGTGGGGAACAGAGTGAATGTGATTCGTCAAAACACCGCCAGGTGGCGCTGGTTGTACGTTAGTACAAACGAGAACCCCGCCGATCTCATAAGCCGAGGAGTCAGGCCGAGCGACTTGGGTAGCAACGATTTATGGTGGCACGGACCCCAGTTTCTCCGAGATAGTGAGTACGATTTCGCTTCCAACGATACCCACATAGCTCAGGATCTGCCTGAGGTCGAACCTTGCTCGGTGTTTTCCTATAACCTGGTGTGTCAAACTACTAACTCAGTTGATTATATAATTGAACGCTTATATCGGTATTCCGATATAAATAAAATTATTAGGCTTTATGCTTACATTTTGCGATTTTTTAATAACATAAATAAAAATAAAGAAAAATTAAATTCAAACTTTTTGCAAAGTTCCGAGTTGAACAACTCGCTAATGCGTATAATTAAACATGAACAAAGCAAACAATTTCAATCCGAAATCGCACAATTAAGCAAAGGGCAAAATGTGAAGGGCAATTTAACTAACCTGCATCCTTTCCTCGATGAGTTAGGACTCTTACGCGTCGGTGGTCGACTTCATCACGCTCAAGTTGCTTACGCGCAAAAGCACCCCGTTATTTTACCCAAAGGTTCACTCATCACGAACATGCTTATCAGAAATGAGCATGAAAGGCTATTCTGCCGTGTCACGCCTAAGTAACGTAAATTGAGATACGTTAGATACGCTTAACAGTGCTAAATCGTCATTTACAGTGGTGTTCTATCTGATACATGACGGAGATTTTCATTTTAAGCCGTAATTTAATAGAAACACCAGTAGCCAAACTAACGTATCGCAGATTTTTGTATGGACTTGTAACAGATATCTCCGGTAATTCAGTTACGTTAGATACGTCTTACAGGGTCTGCTCGCAGAATCGAACTTCGAATGTTGGCTAACTGCGGTATCTCTACAGACTACAGACAAGCTTCAAGATTTACCTCGACAAAGTCAGCCACGAGGTATCAGCTTACCAAAAAAAAATGATTTATTGAAACTGATTCAAAGTATGCCTGAGTCTCGTCGCCAATTTTTCCAAAACCTAAATGTCGACAGTGCTGTACAAGATCTAGATCGTGATTTTGATAATTAATCAAAATCACGATCTAGATCTTGTACAGCGCAGCACTGTCGACATTTAGGTTTTGGAAAAATTGGCGACGAGACTCAGTGCTGTACAAGATCTAGATCGTGATTTTGATTAATTATCAAAATCACGATCTAGATCTTGTACAGCTAGTACAGCTCTGTTAGAGCTAAAACTATTTAATAGGCGGTCTTTTCGCTTAATATCGATCTCTTCCAGACAACCAATGACAACAAACAAACATATAATAATAAAAAGTTTTCTACTTACACTTGACTTATTATTATTAACCTTTTTACCTATTTGTGTATAGGTATATATAATAATAATAAAATAACATAAACTGAACAGGATTGAAGGAAAAGAGAGTGTACTATGTTTATCTAACGATTAATTAAAAAATATGTTTCCGTGCTCATTTGCTGTATGTAAAGATACAAGACATAGCCATTACACAGTCTTGGGTAGTAAAATAGCATGGTCACGCTTAACTAACGTATATGGAGATACGCAAATTCGCGTTACAGCAATTCGTATAAAAATTAAGGTCCTCAAAATCTTGAAAACCATCTTTCTTCAAATTGGTTTGTGGCATTGTTATAAAATTTAAAATACATTATCACAATTATATTTCAAGCCTACTATGTAAATTTCAAATTATCAACTTAATTAGTAACGAAGTAATGAGATGTCGTTAAACAAAAAACTTGATCGCATTTTTCTCCAATCGTCGTTTTTCGAGATACGTTACATATGCGTGACACGGCAGCATTGCACTTGGGGCCAAAGCTTTTACTTTCGCATTTGAATAATAGATTTTGGATAGTGAATGGTTTAGTAGAAGTCAGAAAAATTACCATTAAATGCATCCCATGTTTCAGACAAAAGGCCAAGGCGGCCAAGCAACTAATGGGATCCTTGCCAGCCAGTCGCGTCACTGCCACTAGCCGAGCGTTCGAGAAAATCGGAATGGATTTCGCTGGACCAATCGATGTTAAGCTCTCGCGTATTAGAAAATCGGTAATCGGCAAGGGATATATCTGCGTATTCGTCTGTTTCACGACGAAAGCCATTCATTTAGAATTGGCTTCAGATTTAACCACCGAAACATTTTTAGCATGCCTAAGACGCTTTATTTCTAGGAGAGGGCTGCCCACCGAAATCCATTGCGACAACGCCAGTACATTTAAATGTGCAAGGAACCAATTAGTCGAATTGTACACTCTGCAATCTTCCACAATACACCAGGCTAAAGTTCATGAGTTTACTTCACAGAAAGGTATTTCCTTTCATTTTATACCAAATTATTCTGCGACGTTTGGCGGTTTATGGGAATCGGCCGTGCGTAGTACTAAATATCATTTGAAAAGGACAATACAAAAGACTGTATTAACGTATGAGCAACTTAACACGGTACTTAGCGAAATTGAGGCGATACTCAACTCAAGGCCACTTTTACCACTGTCTTCAAATCCAAACGATTATTGTTATTTAACACCTGGTCATTTCATTATAGGCAGTTCATTGACAATGTATCCCGAGAAAAATGAATGTGAAATACCACAAAATAAGCTAAAATTCTGGAGATTGTGCACACATTTAAAACAGAACTTCTGGAAAGTCTGGCATAAATATTATTTAAATATATTACAAAATAGACCTAAATGGCAAACTGAGGTGTGTAATGTAAAAGTAGGTAGCTTAGTTATTTTAAAAGATGATAACGTTTCATCAATGTATTGGCCCATGGCAAGAATTGTAAAACTCTTCCCCGGTCACGATGGTAAAGTACGAGCAGTAGATGTACGAACCCCTAATGGGAGGACACATACTCGTGCAATAAATAAAATGTGCTTATTACCTATTGATGACGATGATAACTAACTGTTGCTAGAATTGTTTTTTTTTTAGATACAGCTGGTTGATGTAAGTTCTCAACGGAGCTATTTAGTTACTTAATTTACATTAGCATAAGTTAACTTACCAATATTGCTATAAATCTAGCTATATCTCATGGTATTCTGTAAGAATAACTAAATAAGAAAAATAACCTGTTATTGAATTTTAAAAAATTGTATTTTTTTTATCATACTTGATAATTGATTTTTTATGTTTTAAAAAAAAGGTGCCACAAGAAGATAGTTGAACCTTTGTTACTTTTAATTTTAATTTTAAGCTTCTCGTGAGGCGGCAGCATGTTGCGTATTGTCTATAGCAACACAAAAATATGTATGGCAACCCTGCCCCCCGCCCCTCTCTCTTCTGTACTAGAAATACACGCAAGATACATCTCCCGCTAAGTTTACTTTCATTTCACCACTTTTCCACCATCAGCCTATAAAAACACTCAAAATTAACAGTACATTGTTCAACTATATCCCTTCAAAAAATGGAGGAGGCCTATGCCATGAGGTACGCCGAATTACGCGATAATTTATCTATAAAAAAACTACTAAAATGGTAGCGAAACGAAATAAAAGGGGCTATATTATTATTACATTAGAAATTTACCAAGAGCTCTTCAATGCAATTCAATGGTGTGTGTGTGGGCTCGTGTGGGAACTATAGCCCAAGCCCTCTCATGCTGGGTGGAGGCCTGTGCCCAGTGGGACGTATATAAGCTGGAGAAGATGATGATGAATAGAATTCATTAAATTTAGGTTGTAAGTTAGGTTTTTAGGTAAGACCAAATTTTGCTTTGGAGGAGGGCTCTGCTTACACTGGTTATTTATTTTTATAGATAATGGGTACGGAACCCTTCGTGCGCGAGTCCGGCTAGCACTTGGCCTTTTTTTTCTGTTAAAGGCTTTTTTTAACTATAAACCCTTTTTGCGTAGGTTTTTTTTATTGTTAGGTACTAGATATTAGTGACATAACGTCGAATCGAGGCAATGACGAATAGACTTTAACCATCGTTAACCGTCCCAAATTAACGCACCATAAAAACAATAATACGTTCCGCGAACTAAACTGAGACAATAAAACACACATAAAACGAGAATGGAACCTGCGACCGTGAGATCAGATGTCTGCTTCATCTCCGGCTAAAGAACAATAAACAAAATACACATTCAGCACCACATCAGCACCACATTACAGAACTTCCATGCTGGTCTGGAGCAAAGAAAAAGCATAGAATGTACCAGATGTTTCTCTTCCCGCGCATGGTAAAAGCCCGTCGAGGAAATGAGCGAAAATCTTAGGAATCATTGTTATAGGCGATGCGGCTAGCAACCAACACGATATTGATTCCCCTTTCCGGCTATACGCCCACGTAGGCTCTGTCTCCCCCATTACCTACCTACATTGCACGGTCTCATCGTCTAAGGGAAAACGGGCCCAGCGTACGGGTCCTCCCCTTCTTGGGGGGGGTTTAGGTGAAACCCTAGTGGCATCCCACTGCGTCCCCATCACACCGGATCGAATTTTCAGTGTCGTTTACAAATTTTATAATAATTAACATTAAATGAAATCGCAGTACTCAGAATAATTAACGTTTCTTTATTGTTCTTTAATTGATTACAATTTTCGCAATTGGTAATGTTTTGGTTAACTTCATAAATATACGTATAAGTAATAGTTATGAACAACAATTATACTAATTACTTTATGTGAGTAACATTATGAAGATTGTCACTGTTGTTATATTAAGTTAAATTACAACGTAATTTGTGCATTAACTTATTAATCTACCAAATCATATATGAACTAGGCATAATATGGAATTAATTAATTAATTACCCTCTTATTCGTAAACTTTACAGATTGGTACTTAAAAAAATGTTTTCTCTGTGATTGACAAAGCCAAATGTCTAAGTGACAGATGAGAAACAATCGAATGTTAAGAACCGAAGAAGAAATGAGAGTCGGATGACTTTCTGGAGTGCTCAAGTGTTACAGTTGTCTTCTGACAGAGGGCCTTAAGGCGAAAAATACTAGGCTGATGCACCCTGGGCAACAACGGCATAGGTAACTAATTTATTCAAAAGTTTCACAGCCAGCTAACATTTTCATATAACAACATTTGCTACCAATTAATTATCTACTAATACAGCGATTAACGAATTTAACTAATGCATATTACAGTAATTACGGAAGTTTTTTTTATAATTATTACCGTATTATGAAATTAATCTTTAGCATAATATAAAAATTTAAATTAAGAATGTGTACTACTTTAACTACTAATTAAATGATATTCGGGTAAAACATTTTTTTCGGGTATTTTAAATACCCACAAAATTGAAATGTAAACTTCAATTATAAATGAGTTAGTTCTGTACAACACTCAACTGTTTATAAAAAAGTGAGGTTAGGTTCGGCCGAACACGAGGCGTTAAAGCATGATTAAATTGATTGATTAAGTTTATCATAAAACAGTCTCAAGTGGCAGTTAAATCACGACACACAGATAGTATAAAATGTAGAGAACTTGTTATGTATACGGTTAATAGTTTTAACACTAAAAAGTATAGGCCAGCAAATTGCAAGTAGAAGATACCCGATTTCATTGCACCTCATTAAAATTCCGTTGCAGTTTTTGATTCAGATCCAGTTGATAAAATAGTAATTACGGACCAAGTTAATTGTATTTAATTACCTTCTTATGTAAAACTTTTATTAAGTACTTGTGCTTCTACGGTCAGTCCGACCATTGAGTGACAATCTACTTGCAAGTTTGTCAGAAAATAAAGTTTTTTAAATTACAAGTTGAAATATATTTTTACAAGATATAACTTCTATCGTAACTACCTAAATACTTTTAAAATATATTTCTTTAATATTTTCAGCTAAATTCAATTTTTATAAATACTAGGAAATTTAATAATACCCCAATATACGTTGGGAAAAATCCAAAGGTCACAAGCGAATTATCCGGTTTAAAGGACCAAATTTCGATGAACCAAACAATTATAACTATCCATATCGTTCTCGAAAGCATGATTAGACAAGGACAAATACTTTATGGCTAGGACTTCCAATTACCGTACGTAATTAACGACTTTTATTCCACGAGACATTACCGCCATCTATTGGGAAATTCGGTAACTAATATTTTAGTTCGACAGTACAAAATCAAACTACCAAATTGAACTAACGGAACAGTACTACTTCATGACTATGGGACAAAAAACTTCCGTTTCTAATTCACGATTAAACATAACAAGGTTCTAAACAACTTCGTTGATATCGCTGTCCTCCTCTGCCTGCCGCCGCAACTCGTATGTGCGAAAGGGCTGGATGAACGCTATGAGGATTCCAGACACCACAATCCAGCCGCCGGCCAGGTAGAACGAGAGCTCCCAGGAGTCCGTCAGGTCGAAGATAAGCCCTGGAACAGGTCATTAAAAGGCTGAGAAAGTGAGCAAGCGAATGTCGAGAGAGAAGGGACCATTTGCCTTCAAATAAACACAGTATAGTCCATACCATTTCATTTTAACGCTTTTGTAAACAAAGCTTTTGTGACCAATAAACATTTAAATATGATAATCATAGTATATTTTGCTATAGTATTGTGAGATATCAAGTATGATTTTAACGACGCGTTTAGCCTAGTTGGCAGTGACCCTGCCTGCGAAGCAAGCGTCCCGGGTTCGAATCCTGGTACGGGCATATATTTGTGTGATGAGCACGAATATTTTGTTCCTGAGTCATGGATGTTTCTATTTAAGTATGTATTTCTCTATATAATTATGTATATAGTTGTCTAGTACCCATAATACAAGCCTTAATATAGCGCTTACTTTGGGACTACGTCAATTTGTGTGAATTTAATTATTTATGATGATGACGTGTGATTGTGTTGTAATTTTTGGTGAAATTGGTTACAAAGTACAAAGGCTTTAAAATGGCTTGGAATGAAGAATAGTTCTGAACAGTAATAATAATAATAATAATAATATCTTGGGACAATTGACACCAATTGACCTAGCCCCAAACTAAGCAAAGCTTGTAATATGGCTTGTTTATCCGTTGTCTAGTGACAACGGATAAACATACTTATATAGATAAATACATACTTAAATACATATTAAACATCCAAGACTCGAGAACAAACATTCGTATTTTTCATACAAATATCTGCCCCGACCGGGGATCGAACCCGGGACCTCAAGCTTCATAGTCAGGTTCTCTAACCACTGGGCCATCCGGTCGTCTTCAGTCAGGTCAGTTGTCTAAAGATGGCTCTGTTCCCCTATCCTCCCACAGCTCGGCAATATCATCCATCTCCAGACATATACCCACGTCCGACTGTTGGTCACAGGCCTCTCAGAATGAGACCCCTTGGGCTATAGTTCCCACGGGCCCAGCTTCGAGCCTCTGCTTGAGAGGCCATAGCTAGCAAAATCACCATCAGCTCGAAAACATCCACTTTTCTATCCAGGCGCCCTTCCAACATATCCATTTACCTTTAGCGTCCCCACTGAGAATATTGACGTGTGATGAGCATTCGGCGTCGAATATTCGACAAGCCGAGCGTTACAAAGCTTCTATTGATTGCTCGATTACAAATTCTCAGGTGAGAATACTCTCAGTGAGAACGCTCCTTAAAAAAAAATCAAACCATTCATTACCTGACAAAGGTGGTCCGATCAGGTGCCCTATACCCTGGGCTAAGAGCACTAATCCATACGCCGCAGTAAAGTCGTCCAAAGACACCAGCTTCACCAGCAAGCTTGGTGTGAATGTGAATGATGCAGCAAACAGCAGACCGAAGGCAGCCGACACGCCAACCAGGACCCAGTAGCTGGAGGCTGCTGGCGGTATACTGGCCACAGTTACCCCGCACAAGATGAGGCAGACGGCATAGAGGTTGCCGATTGAGACGCTCTCGAAGTCTCCGATGTAGCCCAGGCCCACCTGAAATGAAAAATTAGGATGTCAGGGATGGATAAATTTCGAATTAGGCGGATATTTCCTAAGGATCTTGAAGCATGCCCTTGATTTAAAATTAAGTGGTTATTTTCTAAGGGTCTTAAAGAACGCCCTGTTAAGGTCGGATAAATTTAAAATTAGGTGGTTATTTTCTAAGGATCTTAAAGCATCCCCTGTTAAGGACGGATACATTTAAAATTAGGTGGTTATTTTCTGAGGATCTTAAAGAACGTTCTGTTAAGGTCGGGTACATTTAAAATTAAGTGGTTATTTTCTAAGGATCTTAAAGCATCCCCTGTTAAGGTCGGATAAATTTAAAATTAAGTGATTACTTTCCAAGGATGTTATAGAACGCCCTGTTAAGGTTGGATAAATTTAAAATTAAGTGGTTATTTTCTAAGGATCTTAAAGCATGCCCTGGTTAAGGTCGGATAAATTTAAAATTAGGTGGTTATTTTCTAAGTATCTTAAAGCATGCCCTGTTAAGAACAAGAACGGATGAATTTAAAAATAAGTGGTTATTTCTTAAGGATCTTAAAGGATGCCCTTAAGGATGGGGGAATGTTGAATCTAATTGACCATGGGAGGAAGGTCCTTTCAGTTGAACTTATAAGAAGGCTTAAGAAAATTGCAAGGATATGCATACGGATATGTTACTACATGGTGGTAGAAATCCGAACGGACCTTCAACCGTTCACAAGGTCCAACCATCCGCATACATACATACATAAACACAATTCTACTATAGATTAATATAATTTTAAAACTGTATTTAATTTAAGTATTTTATTTTGAAAAAATGACTTTCTGCCAAGTTTCTTGCGGCGCGTTCTTCTTGGCAATGATGGTCTTTCCGATAGCGCTGTTAGTTTAAAAAAGACATGTAAAAGTGCCCTTAGCGGCCAATTTGCAAAAAAAACTTTTTTATTTTTTTATTTTGATAAATCACGTTTTTATCCCTGTCCAGTAGACAGAGCCTAAGGTAACAAGTCCTTAAGGCCATATTTAGCGTGATTGTGGGCGTATAGGTGGAAATGGTACGCATTATACAGTTTATTTGCATACTGTCCATAAATAAACCGTCTAAATTAAAAAAGATATATTTTCGGAGGAAACAGAGACACTTTTAAATTCCACAATAAAACTTATCGCCAAGGTTAAAATGTATAATTAAAACACAAATATCTGTTTACGATGTTTTAAAATTAGGGGTCATTGAACGAGAATCCTGCGCTAACTAAAAATGACCTTTAAAAAAACAAGGTCATGATCGCCAAATTACCAAAAATACAATAATTACGTCATTTCTTTGTGTTTTAGTTTAAATATATAATGTATTAGGTATAGTGTATTCTTATGAATTATGAATTCCCGCGTAGATGGTAAAAGCCTATCGAGGAAAACATAATAGTACAACCCATCACTATTTTGATTCCCACTTTCCACCTATACGCCCACAATCGTGCTAAACGTGGCCTTTAGGTCTTGTTACCTTAGGCTCTGTCTACCCTGTAAGAGATAAAGACGTGATTTGTGTATCAATATCTGTTTGTATGTATGTATAAATTAAATCTATTTTGAATTATTACAATTAATATTATTTATAGATAAGATAAGCAATTAGAATAAAGTGAATAAAATACAGAACATTAGATATATTAATGGATTTGTTGTAATTATAAATAATATTGTTATTTATGTTACGTCAAAAGAACTAAAGCCGTTATTTTTCTAATATCGAATTCTAACCTAACAAAGCGCATAGGTACAAAAATTAGCCAAGTGTGACCTTGTGTTAAGTAAAGACCAGTTAGAACAACGAATTTTCCTCCTTTTTAAAACCTAACCAAGATGTCGAATACGTGGTATTATGGTCGCAGTTATTAGAAAGGATATCTTTCAAACTACCTAGTACCTTACAGAGTTTACCTTTAGAGTTAACCTTTTTTATCTAACTCTGTTTCTCCAAGATAATAATAATAATCCCTGTTATAAAATACGCGTCTGAAACGAGATGACGTTTTATGTCAGTGCATTATTACTCACGTTGTAAAGACAGACTTAGAGTTACTTAATCCTTCTTTATAAATAATAAACAAGGAAAATTACATTTAAAATTGTTTTTTTGGGATCCGTAACGTATAGTACTTACCAGTGGCGTGGCATCCACTCGATTCCCACCGGCTTGCCTATTTAAAGGCAGTTGGGCACTATTATTATGCAGAATTAGAGGACAAGGCAAGTTAAATTTAATTCGGCTTGCCTTGTGATGTACTTGACGCCACACCACTGGTAGTTACGTAGTCAGGTAATAAGTATTCGAGTATTATTAACAATAGTAGGAGATTCGACAAGCACCCATCACTATTTTGACTCCCCCTTGCCACCTATACGCCCACAATCATGCTAAACGTGGCCTTTAGATCTTGTTACCTTATATGCTCTGTCTACCACGTTAGCGATAAAGACGTGATTTACGTATGTATTTAAGAATTTATCGGCAAGCACTAAACTATCAATACAATCGATAACATTGCTACTTATTACTGCGTATTCATCTGCTGGGTACAGGCCTCCTCTCGAAATGAGAGGGCTTGGGCTATAGTTCCCACGCGGGCCCGGTGCAGATTGGGAACTTCACACACACCATTGAATTGCATGTTTTCCTTCACCGAAAAGCTCATGGTACATTTCAAATGAGATATCTATCGCACATAAACTCAGAAGCACCAGCCCGGGATCCGAACACACGGCCCTCAGTTAAAAAAGCCGTAGGTCGAACCACTGGGCCACCACGCCTTTTAACTGCGTATTTCTTTGAAATAAGATCCGATAAACACATCGATAGTGTGACATTTTCGATTAAAACAATCGATAGGAACAGTGGCGTAACTATAGCTCCTTGGTCTGGGGCTCCTTCCTCAATATAAAGAAGTGCATCAGCGTCCTATCTGTGCTCTAAACCAAGCCAGTTCGGGGCCCCCTAGAGCTAGAGGCCCCTGGCATTTTGCCACCCCTGCCACCCTATAGTTACGCCACTGGATAGGAAACTATAGATTTTGCTGCCGCACTAATAGGTATATTATCAGCGATACGTTAGGCCTCAAGGTAACTTTAACGTGGGTAGTTTACACAAATAGACGTCTTCAGTGTCCAATGTCCCCAGTTTCCACATCTGTGCCAAATATTCAACGTGTCTGACGCAAACGCTGACAGATAATTGATTTCATACGATATGATCCGGTGAGTAACTACTACTACCTACTGTTGGTAGTTTTGATTCTTCCATGGACTGGAAGTAAAGAAAAAATGTAGAATTTGCCAGTTTTAGCATGGAAGAATGGATAGTATTGCTGTTTTTATTATCCTTGCGTTGCTCCTGTCTATTTGTTTCCGCCGCCTACTTAAACTGTTTCCGACTTATGTCCTTCTTTTATTGGTTGCCTGGTAGAGATCGCTATTAAGCGATAAGACCGCCTATTGTCTACCTTGTTCTTTGTTTCTATATTGTTTTGTACCTACTGATTTGTGGTGTTCAATAAAGAGTATTTGTATTGTATTGTTGTTTAAGTGAACCTTTGTACTACTTTTTGCGTAATTGTTTTTTTTTATTTTGTGTGTAATAGAGAGTAGGTACCTACATATATATATTACGTCCATATCCCTTACGGTATCGACAGAGCCTAAGTTAACAAGACTAAATACCACGTTTAGCATGATTGTGGGCGTATAAGTGGAAAGAGGAATTGAATAGTGATGGATTACTAGCCGCACCGCCTATAACATTATTCTTAAGACATACATACATACATACATAAATCACGTCTTTATCCCTTACTGGGAGAGAGCCTAAGGTACCTAACAAGATTTAAAGACCGCGTTTAGCCCGATTGTGGGCGTATGGATAGAAGGGGTAACAAAACAGTGATAGGTTGCTAGCCACATCGCCTATCCCTAATTATGATCCCTAAGATTTTCGCCCAATCCCTCGATGGGCTTTTACCATCTGCGCGGGAAGATAAGCAACTAGTACATTCTATGTTTTTACTTTGCTCTCAGACCAGCATGGAAAAATAATAATCCGAAGATGGCACCCTGAAAATAGGTACTGAAAGTCATGGAACTGAATTCTATGAAAAAACTATAAAAACGCCAAATAAATTACACTGATGCGGAAACTAACATAGATTGATTTACAACGAACACAGGGTAATACGAGCTTAATGCGGTGAATAATAAAGTTCAATCTGGTTACCATGGGCACCAAGGTCGAGGGGGTTTGGCTCAAAGCCAAGGAAATGGTGCATTGTTTTCCATCGAAATAAGGGCGGATACGGAATTCGCATCAACCATCTCTTTCACTGGCAAATTAATGGCTATTAGGTATGAACGGAATGACATGAAACGAACTTCAATAACCTAACCTAATTTCATTTAAGATACAAGTTTGGCTGACTACTTGCATTGTCTCCGTCTAAATGTGAAGCAAATTTCAAGTCAATCGGACCAACCGTTGAAGAGTTCCCTCCTGCGGAGACGGTCCCGGTGGAACCACCAGAATTTTACTACCATATTATTGTATTGTCATCTGATTTACACAAATATGCAATACTAGCTGTTGCCCGCAACTTCGTCTGCATAGAATTCGTTTATTAGGGGAGACCAGGTATGAAAGTAACGCGGGATGAACGTAACAAATGAGTTCCCGAATAAATTATGTTGGCTACACTGACGGCCGTACCGCCAATATGCACAATTTTGACCCCCCCATTGCCTCAGTGGCGCTCACGGCGCTGTGCCGTCAGGTTGTGGACATAGCGAGTCAATGCCGAAAAAATAACAACAAAGTAAGTTTTGATCTTATTTTTCATTTGTGATTGTTTTTATGGTGGCTAGCTTAAGCTGACATTTTATGTGTTAATATTATAGTATAACTGTCCATCTTTCTATTTCGGTGTTTGAAATGGTATCTTTCTAACGATTTTTTAAAGTTATGAGCATGTGTTTGTCCAATTCGGGAAAATTTTAAGATAGGGATGAAAGTAACAAGTTGTTACTTTCATCCCTATTATGATTGTGGTATCTTAAAGTTCATTTTATTGTATTTATTTGTATTTCAAAGTACTATATAGATTTATTTTCTTATTTCAGAATGCCTAATATACCCAGGAAGAATAATGGAAAGGGAAGAAAAGGTAGAAAAGCAGCAATAATGACTGACACACCAAACAAACTAGAGATTCAAGAACAAGAAGAAAGGAAGATAAGATCTAAAGTGGTTAAGAAACTAGTTTTTCAGATTGCTAAAGAGACAAGAAAGGCCTTCAGTTGTCAAGAAAACTATTAAAAAAAAAACAGAAAAGAAGAAAAATAGGGCTACAATTGCCACAAATAGTGGTGATTCAGACAATGATGATTACTTTTGTTTAGTTTGTGTGGAATCATTTTCAAATAGCAGGCGAAACGAAAAATGGGTACAATGCCTAGAATGTACACGATGGGCCCATGTAGGCTGCACTAAAAACGAATTAAGTCATGTGTGCCACAATTGTTTGTCCGATTAGATCTCATTTTCAAACTATGTTGATTAATTTAGAATATTGCTATGTTTCTAAGAAATAATTAATATTTGTGATGATTGTGATATTAATGTAAGACCTAAAAGGCTGATAATAAATAAATATGTTGATTATTAAAGTATGTTTGGTTTTATTTGCAATGTTACAATCATCCCTTAGTACTGTTACAACCAACCCTAGGGGTAGGGATGGTTGTAACAGATTCCACTCTTGTTATATGATCGTTTTTATCAAAATATATAATAACTGTCGCATTTATTCTAGAGCTAAAATATAGCTGAAAGACCAACGTATCTGGTATATCAATTGAGATTTCGAAATTCCGAAAGGGATGTGAGATATAAAGTAAAATATGAAAATTGTTACGTTCATCCCTAGTCTCCCCTACTATCCCGCGGGAATTATGCAATTTTCCGGGATAAAAATTAGCCTATGTGTTATTCCAGACTATAATATATCTGTGTTCCAAATTTCATCCAGATCTGTCCAGCCGTTCTGGCGTGAAAGAGTAACAAACATCCAAACATACTCACAAACTTTCACATTTATAACATTAGTAGGATTTCAGCTCAATCGGATAAAGATATCTGCTTCAAAATTGAGTCGCAAGATTCATCCCGGACAAACATACTTAGTACTTACCAGTGGCGTGGCGTCAAGTACATCAGAAGGCAAGCCGAAGGGCATTTAACTAGCCTTTTCCTCTAACTGCACAATAAAAGTGCCCAACTGCCTTAAAATAGGCAAGCCGGCGGGAATCGAGTTCTAGAGACGCCACCCTACGTGTAACGGGTTTTTAGTTTTGGTAATCGCTGGTCAGACTTTCTTTCAGGTAACCCGATGATATGCTCACCAAAATGATAGAGTTTGTGAAAACAATTCTAAATACCCCTTTAATGGTAACCGGGTCCGGTCCTGGTACTTGAGGCATTTAAATATTTTGAGTGTAAAAAAACAAAACGTAGAACATAGAGACAATTTAAAAAGTTAACGGTAGGTGGTCCTTCTAATCACGATAAAGCATGGTACCTACAACCATAATATAATGTTTATTCCACGAACTCATTAAATAGTAAATAGTCATAGTAAAAGAACCATTTGTCGACTAACGAGCGAAACGAGGTTGAAGATATAAAAATAGACATACACAATAAGACACCATATAGTACATAACATTATAATGTGGTGCTTGTATGAAACTAACTGGACTCATGCACTCAACACGTTTGTTTATCATTATTCCTGTAAATATAGCATTGTTTATGTAAGGAAATGTTCCAATTAGCAATAATTGGATTTGCACATACAAAACAATGTAAATGGCAGCTTGTTTTGTTATTTATAATAATCCTTCAGGTTAATGTAACAAATATACATTCCGAGTCTGAAAATCATGCCTTGTGCTACTCCGACACCGATAGCGAGATTAAACATGTACATGTTATACAAAGCAATAGCTTCTTTCAACATGAAACTACCGTGAGACTTAATCATCATCCCTACTAATATTATAAATGCGAAAGTAACTTGTCTGTCTGTTACCTTTTCACGCTTAAACCGCTGGACCGATTTAGTTGAAATTTGGTATACAAATAGTTTGAGTCCCGGGGAAGGACATAGGATAGTTTTTATCCCGGAAAATTGCAAAGTTCCCGCGGGATAGCGCCTCTGCGCAGACGGAGTCGCGGGCATCAGCTAGTTACACATAAACGGATAACTCACGTATAAAAAGTCGAGTGATGCTCGACATGTTTTGGACTATTTCGTAGTCCTTTTTCCAAGAGCGCTCGCCCCGGCGGCAGCGAAACGAACACTGCGACTGGGAAAAAGGACTACGAAAAAGTCCGAAACATGTCGAGCATCACTCGACTTTTTATACGTGAGTTATCCGTTTATGTGTAATGAGCAATAGTTTCTTACAAAATATGAAAAGAAGAACTCCGTCTTACTTAATTATCCGTTAATTAGACGACTAAATGCATCAACTTGTACCTACAAAATGTCAAGGGAACCACAACAATCGCATTGATCCTTTGCCTATTCCTGATGTTGACTGCAAATTCCTATTCGACTACGGGTAAGTAAAAATGGGACAGAATTTCTCTCATCTGTCAACAAGAAAGTATTGATATACAACTCACCATTCCAATGGTATTGGTGATCCCAATCAAGCTTAGCATGACAGCGCCATCGTCTTCAGTGTAACCCTTGTGGATCATGTGTTCAGCAAGGTAGAAGTACGGCACGATGAACCAAATGAACAGGATGATGGTTCCGGCGCAGAGCAGGTTGAACGTCATCTTCTTGAAGAGGGACACGTTGAACATGTCGGAGATACAGACGAGACAGTCTTCGTAGCATTTCTATAAGAGAATCGTCAATGAGAAATGTAGAAAAGGATTTAAAAAGATCGTTGAGTTTATTTAACGGAGTTAGTGTCTTAAGTACTTGTGAATTATGTAATAAAAGATTAGAAGCTTGGCTACCCATAGAAGAAATGAGTTGCTGATGTGCTGACGTAAATAAATGAGAACTAGATTGAACAAGAAAATTAACAAGATGGATAGAAAGTGACTGGCTGACTGCAAGGGTTAACGAGAAGGTAGATGGAAGCGTTGGGTTGATTTTGGTCAGTTGTGATGTTCATAATAATAAATAATGAATAATATTTACCTCTTCATCATCGTTAATAGTAACCATAGAGTTCTTAAAAATATCAGGGCACGACGAAGCTCTCAGCCGGTATCTATTAATGTTCAGCATCGCATTCCTATGCCCAATGGAATTCAGAGGCATCTTCAAATCCTTCAAGTAATGGTGGTTCACGGACAGCTGCTTCTTGAGCCAGTCCCTTCTATCCCCTTTGCTGTCCTGCTTGATCAATGCCCCGCGATCTTCTTTTGTTTCTGAAATGGACTTCCTCAAGACCCTGCCAGCGTTTGGATTCTTTAATTGGTAGTCTATTGATTTCCTGACCTCTTTCTTGAAGTAGAAGTTGGCTGAGTAAGATCTACGGATGGGCTGTGCTGGGAAAGTGACGCAAGGAGGACTGTTGTCTTCGGTATGAGGCTGTGTGTCTGTATGTGTTTCGGAGGGTTTCATGTAGAACTGTGGGTGGTTGCTCGCTTGTGTTACATCTTTGAAGACACTCAGAGTTATCTAAAAAATTGAAGTTAGATTTTAATAGCTAGCCTATTTTATCTAAAGCACACATTTTGATAAAGTTGAAATAATTAATTAATGTTAAAATTAAGTTTAATATACCAAAATCCTTAAGACATTGCAATGTTTATCTCAGTGCTAACTTATGACGTAATTATAGAAAATAATAATATTGCAAACAACACTTACTTTATCTGTACATTCCAGATATGAAGGAAAAGCATATAAGGACTCCGTTCTGGCCAGTTTCTGGCGCGGCCACCCGACTCTCAATTTGCGGTTCAACCAGTTCTCAGCTTTCTGGTATCTATTGACCACATCAGGGACCTCTCCTTTCCTCAAAGGCAATATAAAGGCTCTACCATTTATTTCTTTATTAGAAGGCAGCGGCATCACGTCAGAAACGCAGAGGGAAGTAGACTTCTTATACGGCCTTCTAGCAGCTGGTTTAGGTTCTGAGTTCACTTTCTCAACCTCCTTCTCAGGCTTGGGATCTTTTTCTTTTTTCTGCTCCAAAGTCCACCATTCAGGATCTCGCATCACACAACCGCATACGCACAAGTTCAAGAGAGTACCAGAAAGCAGTAGTATAGTTCCTCTCCAGCCGTATTCTTCAATAAAATACTGGGTCATCGGAGCATACACGAACGTGCCGACTCCAGTGCCGCAAGCACCTAAACCAACTGCCAGGTTTCGCTTCTTCTCAAACCAGTAAGCGATAGAAACAACGGCGGTAACGTAGACCAAGCCGAGTCCCAAACCAGCAATGACTCCAAAGGTTATCATCATCATTTCGATTGTGGTAGAGACCGACGCTAAAACGAAACCGATCGTAGATATTATTCCACCTAAAATAGTCATGCTTCGGCAACCGTATCTGTCCACTAAAGCGCTCATCACTGGCCCTGAGAGCAAAGGAACAGCAATAAAAAGGCTGCCGATCCAAGCGGTCGTTGACTTGCTGGTTTGAAACTCCTCGAGAAACTCTATGTAGAGCAAACCGAAAGAGAAGCTAATGCCGTCTGCTATCATCGATATAACAAACGAAGATGCAACCACAACCCATCCCCAACCACCGTCCGGAATCGCCACCTTCTTACTCGGCCCAATTTCTGCGTCTTTTTTCAAACCATTGACTTTATCTTGTGGATTCTCAGTAATATTGCACAGCTTCTTGCCATTTTTCAAACCAATCGTATCATTGTACGCGTTCTTCTGATCTTTACTTATATCTTTACCTTTAAATTCATCCTTGTTACTAATGTCTGGGCTGGAAAACGTGGAATCCCCGCTTGTGGTGTCGCTAGCGTCACCCCTTTCTATTCCTGAAGTGGAATCGGACAGTAGCGACTCGCGGACGTTCGCGTCGCTACGACTCCTGGTCCGAGGGGTTCTGCTTTTAACTATCGTCGGTTCCTCAGTCTTCATTGTTAAAAAATAATACCATGGACTCTAATACTGGCTGGTTGGTGGTATTTGGTTTAAGGTCTTAATCTGGGGTCGCGGGCGGAGTAGCGGCTGGACTGGCGCGCTACACTGTTCAGTTTAAGGGTGTTGGGCTTGTTTTGGCTAACCATGAAGGACGGGGGTTGTATGGGGTCACCCATGCACGAGTGCCGTGGTGGAGTGGCACAACTGATGCGCCACGACGAGCGGTGTCGAGAAGGCGGTGAGGCGACTTCGGATCTGGAACAGATGCTCTTTTGTTTATAGCGCCTAAGAGAGAGTCACTAAGGGAACCAGAGATACAGTCGCTTTCTTTAATTGAGGACCCATTTCGCAAAAATATTCTTTGAAGTGTCATACAAGATGACGGTTATTCAACATTGATTCAACCTTATGGTCCATTCAGGATAAGATTAGAATCTAAAAACAGTGATTGTAAACATTTTCATGGAGTTCTAATTTTATTATAATTCGGCATATTCTACACAATTCCGTAAGCTGTACGTTATACTATGCCTTTATACTATGAATGAGATCTCTAGTTTCAATTAAGAATGCAAAGATACGCAAGATAAATAACTCGGTCTCAGCACCGAATATGACTTTGTCCCGTTTGGTGTTGAGACCCTTGGTCCGTGGGGTCCTAGCGCTAAGCCTCTTCAAAGACATTTCGAAGAGGCTAATAGACGCTACGGGTGACTGCAGAGCTGGCAGCTTCCTTGGACAGCGTATTAGTATCGCTGTCCAAAGGGGGAATGCTGCCAGCGTCTGTGGTACTATGCCACGGGGGCCCTTTTATTTTAATTATTTTATTTTAAGATTAGTTGTAGTTTAGTCTTTAATTTAATCATAGTTTAAAATCAACAAATTCATAATTTACCATGGCCACTCGCGGGAATTATGCACCATTTTCGGGAGAAAGTCTCATAGTGTAACTCCAAGTTACGAAATGTCGGCCAAAAGTTAGTTGAAATCGTCAACGTGAGAGTCACACACAAGAACACACGCACACAAAACCGCACACACACACACAAAGTTAGTGGGATTTATAAATGTTAAATTAGTTATGTGTCCGCAGCGAGAGTAGGAAGCAAAACGCATATAAAGTGTGATAAGTTTAAACATATACTTTTCGTTTAGTTATTATTATTGTACATTAGATACGTAAGTCAGCCGATAACCTATATTTGTTGCATTAAAACAATAGTTACGTATGTTGACCTTTGAGATAGTTTAGTTCAATCACCTATTCTATTTACTTAGTAGCTTTTGCCTGCGGTTTCACTCGAGTGGAAGCATAAATAAGCTGAATCTATTACTGTCCCTTTTTCACCGCGTTAATCAAAAAAATCGGCCAAGTCCGAGTCGGACTCGCGCATGGAGAATTCCGTACAACTTCGGCAAGCGAATATAAAATCTAACCAAAACTATACTCAAATCTACACAAATCACGTTTTTGTCCCTTACGAGGCAGACAGAGCCTAAAGACCACGTTTAGCAGGATTGTGGGCGTATTGAAAGGGGAATCAAAACAGTGTAGGGTTGCTAGCCGCATCGCCTATAACATGATTGCTAAGATTTTCGCCCAATCCCTCGATGGGCTTTTACCATCTGCGTGGGAAGAGAAGCAACTGGTACATTCTATGTTTTTTCTTTGCAGACCAGCATGGCAGGAATATTGCATATAAATTAATAATAGAAAAACAGACAAAAAAAAGATTTGTAGAATAATGTGTCTGTACGACACCACTACAATCTCCCGTGGAACATCTGCTCACCAGTACGTCTAGCACGAGAGCGTACAAAAGTCGCGTCGCGCGCGAGTCAGATTGCCCGTCTTTTTCTTACTATTCGTTTTAGAAAGAGATCGGTAATCTATCTCGCGCGCGACGCGACTTTCGTATGCTTTCGTGCTAGGCATACAGGCCGAGAGAAGGCGCTATTTTTCAAATGATAGGTACTATCAAATGAATCAAGAATTTTTACTTCTTGATATTTTATAAGTTAGTTTTCACAGCTGCAAGGAACCGCTGATTTAAGTATTTTGTATTAATGTCAACTGTACTGTACGCGTTCCTGAGATAAAGGGTATTGACAGACGGACGGACAGTGGCGTAACTATATAGGGTGGCAGAGGTGGCAAAATGCCAGGGGCCCCTAGCTCTACGGGGCCCCGAAATGGCTTGGTTTAGAGCACAGAAGGGACGCTCATGAGAGAGAGAGAGAGAGAAACATTTATTTACACACATTCGATACACGTTGATATATAATAGGAAGAAATACAAAACACTTAGCAATAGTACCGATATGGTGTAAAATGGGCCCCACTCAGCATAATGTTGCGGCAAGCCGCAACGCTGTTTTTCAGTAGGACTGCACTTCTTTATATTGAGGAAAGAGGCCCATCTGACGAATTTGTTGGCCCCAGACGTTATAGTTATGCCACTGCGGACGGATAAAGTGATTCTGTAAGGTTTCGTTTTTTTCTAGGTTTGGTTCGTACGGAACCCTAAAAGTGATATGCAAAGAGCACTTTGACTTTGATAGTAGAGGACAGAGCTAATTAGAGCCATTAACACCTAACTAGATGATAATGATTCTTCCACTCTGGTCTGAGAGAAAAGAAAACACATAGAATGTACCAGTTGCTGTCCCGCGCAGATGGTAAAAGCCCATCGAGGGAATGGGCGACAATCTTAGAAATCATGTTATAGGCGATGCGGCTAGAAACCCATCACTATTTTGATTCCCCTTTCCATTATGCTAAACGTGGCCTTTAGATCTTGTTATCTTAGGCTCGGTCTACTCCATAAGGGAAAAAGACGTGATTTATGTATGTATGTATAGATGATGAGGATGCAGAGCAGTTCTCATCAAATTATTCTTTCGGGATTTAAATATAACTAGCTGTTCCCCGCGACTCCGTCTGCGCAGAATTCGCTTATCGCTATCCCGCGGGAACTATGCAATCCGGGATGAAAACTATCCTATGTCCTTCCCCGGGACTCAAAGTATCTGTATACCAGACTTCAACTAAATCGGTCCAGCGGTTTAAGCGTGAAAAGGTAACAGACAGACAGCCGACTATGGCGACTTAATTTTGAAACAAACATATTTAAAAAGAGAAGTTTCCATGTTTATCTTTTATCTATGTATGTATGTATAACTCTTTATTGTACATAAAACACATGAAAATATGAATACAGGACAGCACAAACGCACAAATGCATTATGTACATTTTTATGGCTTTTCATCGATATTTATCTTTGTCGCTTTTGTGGTCTTTGGACCGATTCGATTTTTGTAAATCTATCGTTATCGTTTATAAATGTTATCACCGAAAAAGTCCCATCTCCATCCGATAATTTTTATCCAAAACGATACATACTTATTTAAAGTCAGTTAATTTTACTAGTTTTCTCAAATTTTCTACCATTAGGTACAGCGAATGGTTAAAAGTAGAAGACGACTCTATTTTCAAGGTCGTTCGTGCTTTTGTTTTCACATAAGTAGCTATTTGTCAATTATATTACCTATTCTATCTATAATTTAAATTAAGGAAATATTAATTAGGTATCTCTCGTCCAAGAAATGTTTCATAAAATTCTTGGATAGCAGCGAATAAGTTGCTGTACCTACCCCTTTAAAATTTCTCAATGGGATTTCATTCATTTATACACCAATTTCACGTTTACTACAAAATACGAAAATAGTATTACCTGTGTTACCTACACCAATTAATTAAAGCTAAAACCTCCACGCTACCGCGATCGCTTACAGACAATTAACATATTTCTTAAGCAATAAGGTCAAGGTTTGACTTAAATCCTGAATTAAAAGAAACAAAACAACACGAGAGCTTTCAAAATTGTAACAAGACCATTCGCCGCTAAAGAAGATTCAAATTTGGCTTCATTTTTAGAGACTGAAAACACACTGGCCACTTACCGGTCTTCGAAGAAATTTTCAAAAAAGAACACAACACGACCGCACCGTACGAGCGATGTGAAAATACAGCCAGCCAGCAAAAATCGATATGGGGTGGTGAAAGGGCCAGTGTATATTGAGCTCCCTTGCGTTTCTCCCCTGTAGAGTCAGGGATGTCATAGGGGAATCATCAAGGAGCTCGGGGTTCTAAGTAAATCGGTGGGGGGTGACTGACGTAGAGTCGACGTCACAGAGGTTCTATGTTTGTTATTGAAGAAAATCGTACTTCTTGAAAATAAAATAATAGAAAAAAATCTTTATAATTCTACATTAGATACAGATAGAAACTAGTAACGATATAAAACTGATCGCGGCATATTATAATTTGGCCACTTTAGTTGCTACTAAGTATACCTGACGCTGATTGACCTATTGTGATATATTAGATATCATTATTACAAGTACCTATTGTAAAAGAAATACCTACCTAACCTACTGTAAAATAAAAGCCCAAATCGAGCGAGTTCAGAACAAAGCGCCTGTTATAATAAATTGAGCAATTACTCTAAACGACAAAAACGGTAGTTAAATAAAAGATAGTCATGGCTAATGGCTAAATTACATTCGTTCCAATATTTCCAATTCATTTTTAACGCCTACAGCGGGGAAATGCTGCCAGCATGTTAGGCTCAAATTTTTAGATTTATTTTAGTTTTAGTTTAATTAATTTATCTTGTAATACATTTATATTTTTATATTCAAGTTATTACGAATTAAGTTTATGTGTTTTGAAATAAAACTAAAAACCTATTATTAATGTAGAATGCAGTTTATAGAAATTAACGTGTTTCAACTTTTGCTGCAAACCTTTGTTAACAAACAAATCCCCCAAGTTCAATTGAAAAATAAATATAATAATCATAGTAGGTATGATTGTTATAAAATGTCGTGAGATATCAAGTACCTAGGTAGGTGTACCTTTTTTTTTTTTTTTTTTTTTAACGTGTGGAAAATGCGCCTTATGCATCTCCGCGCTCGGGGCAGCACGAACGGAGGTATGACGGGTTCTCCATCTCGCCGCTACCATCCCTATGGAAGGAGGGGAGAGGCCTACCGTCTAAAAACACACACGTTCCCTCCAGGCCTTGAACTGCGGGCGTTGCGGGCGAACACCGTGACCACCGCAACGTCCACTGGCCGCCCCGGGATGGGGCAGGTGGCGACGGCACCGTTGAATGCGGGTTCCGGATTCCCCGCCCTCCCCCGCCGGTGACCGTCTGTTTTTTTAAAGAGGTTGACTCCTCGTAGCCCCCTCAGCGGCCCACGTTCCCAGCACCAGCGGGCCGGGGTTACGTGACGGCCGACATGACCGAGATCACGCCGCCCTGTTGATTTTTATAGAGGTTTACTCCTCGCGGCCCCCCTATCTTGAAAAAGACGAGGCGGCCCACGGTCCCGGCCCTGCGGACCGGGTTTGCGTGCCGTCCGACCGTGACCGAGGTCACGTCATCCTCTGGATTATTATAGAGGTTTACTCCTCGCGGCCCCCTTATCTTGAGAAAGACGAGGCGGCCCACGGTCCCGGCCCTACGGACCAGGTTTACGTGCCGTCCGACCGTGACCGAGGTCACGTCGCCCTCTGGATTTTTATAGAGGTTTACTCCTCGCGGCCCCCTTATCTTGAAAAAGACGAGGCGGCCCACGGTCCCGGCCCTGCGGACCAGGTTACGTGCCGACCGGAAATGACCGAGGTCATTCCGCTCCGCGATCGCATCCCTTGCGGGACGCACCGCTTCGACGGCAGGCTTTCGCCCGCCGCCAGCATGAGGCGCGCCCTTCCGTTCCCCGCCCGGGGCGAACAGCAGGTACAAGGTTGGACTCGCCCCCGTCCCTCCCCGTACGAGGCGTTTGGCGCCTCCAGGTTTGGTGCAGAGCTACGGTCAACGCACCACTCGTCCCCGCCCCAGAGCGGGCACCAGTGGTGGCCGCAGATGCAGAGCAGCTCCCCGGCAGCTACCGCACACCCCGTCCCCCCCTAAGCTTCCCCCCCTCAGAGAACGCAGGGCCTGCCGGTAACCGCAAAGCGTCACCTACCTTTCGCCAGCTCCAGGCCGAGTGAGCAGTTCGGCGGGAGGGGCTACTCGGTAGGGGCTCAGTTCAGCCAGGCAGCACCCCACGCTTCTGTCCCTCGTTGCCCCAAGGCTCCCCTTCCCCCCCAAAAGGCGTTTGGCGCCTCCAGGTTTGTTGCAGAGCTACGGTCAACGCACCACTCGTCCCCGCCCCAGAGCGGGCACCAGTGGTGGCCGCAGATGCAGAGCAGCTCCCCGGCAGCTACCGCCCGCCTTTCCCCTCCTAAACTTGATCCCTCCCTTGATAAAAAAGGGGCTTTCGCCCCTGCCCTCGCCAAAATATAAATAAATAGACATAATACTTCGCCCCGGTCTACCCCCCCACCCCCCCAGGTCGGATATTTGCCACCAGCTAACTAATCCCCGAGGGGTTTAATCAGCCGTTGTTGCCCAGGGTGCACCGGCCTAAGCGTTACCCTTCCCCCCCCATCGGGCCAAAGCCCCTGATAGAAGGGAACTGTAACGCTAGAGCTCTCGGGGAGGTTTCCGACATAGCACCCCTAGGTAGGTGTACCTACCGTAAACCGGGGTGACTTTAAAAAGTAGTTATAATGGCGAAATCATTATTTTTTATTTGCGTTTACTGCTTCCAATATATGTGTTCGTCGATCGCCTTTGCCTTTTGTAGACACATGCCAAATATTTATCGCATATGGGAATTTATAGCAATACAATACAATTACTCTTTACTGAACACCACAAATCAGTACAAAACTCCCTAGCAATCAATCCCTATCAATACTAGCCTAGTCTAATACGTTATCAGAAAAACACTATTTGGATGTTTATAATTTTTTTTTTCTTCCATGCTAGTATGGGAGCAAATAAAAAACAGAATGTACCAGTTGCTTCTCTACCCGCGCAGATGGTAAAAGCCCATCGAGGGAATGGGCGAAAATCATAGGCATCATGTTATAGGCGATGTGGCTAGCAACCCATCACTATTCTGATTCCATTTTCAACCTATAGGTACGCCCACAATCTTGCTAAATGTGGCCTGTAGGCACCTGTTACCCCGCTCTGTCTACCCCGTAAGGGATAAAGACGTGATTTGTGTATGTTTGTATGTATGTATTTAAATCGATCAAAGTATAGCCTCGAAATCATCACAAAGTCCCGGTTAACGGTACTCTCATGATTTGTCAAAATTCCTTTGGATGTGATACTAATTTCGTACAATGATTGTGTGAGGGTTTAGATGAAATTGCTTTGTTAACATACATACACAAATCACGTCTTTATCTCTTACGGGGAAGACAGAGCCTAAGGTGGCGAGACCTAGGCCACGGTTAGCACGATTATGAGCGTAGATCGCAAAAAATGGAATCAAAGATCCTTACGATCCTTCCTTAAGATTCCTACGATTTTCGCCCAAAAAAACAAAAACATTTTTTTTTTTTTGTTAACGGCTTACAAAGGTTTGTTGGAATGGAAAAAATATAAGGGTTTTTTGTTTACGGAACCCGTAAGAAAGGCCGAAAATTGCCCAAGTTTCTATATATCTAAGTCCATTTGGAAGGAATAAACTTTTGCGATAAAAGGGTACTTTACTTAACTTATTTGGTGAACTCGTTTAGAAGCGTTGCAAGTCGAGTTATTCGACTAGTCTTTAAGGAGTTTGGGAACCAATTTATTTATTTTATTTATTGAGAAACAAACAGTCGCAAATGTCGATAAAAAAACCATGACACAATGAGTGAAAATAGACCTATAGTTTCCTTAGGGCCGATTTTTCAATCGTCAGATAAGTCCTATTCGAGGAACAACTCTATGGGTATCTGTCAGTTAAGTGCTTATCTGAGGATTGAAAAATCGGCCCTTAGTTGAAAATAATAACAATTACAAGGCACAGGAACAGAACAAAGTAGGTAAGTAGTAGAAATGTTCTACACAACATACTTAATTTATACATACAAATAATTATGTCTGTCTGTTTGTTCCAGCTCGTCTGAAACGGCTGGTTTTTTTTTAGATTTTTAACACGTTTTCTAATACTCGACACTGAGTAGTATCGATACTTGGTATCGACTAAGTATGGATAATTTCAGAAGTTTTCTGATCCCTACTTACCATGTCGCTGGAGTGTGTCGGCGGACGTCACTGTTGTCCACGGTATTAAATTGTTTGTTGAACTAAAAGCCTACACGCAGCGGTTGTTGACTATAAAAACCTGCCAAGTGCGAGTCGGACTTCGAGGGTGCCGTAGAAATAAAATCCAATTAGCAGAGGCCTGCCAAAACGCACATTTGTAGGCAGTGTGAGGTCATTTTATATTGGTTATACATTACATAGACAGACTTTGTTGTTATAGCAGCAATAGAGATACGTGACAGACAGAAAGACAGCTAAAGCAAAATAGGGATGGGTTGCTAGCATGGTTCCTAAGACTTTCGCCCATTCCCTCGATGGGCTTTTACCATCTGCGCGGGAAGAAAAGCAACTGGCAAATTCTATGTTTTTTCTTTACTCCCAGACCAGTAGGATTATTATCTACCTAACTCGCTCGCAATCGCCATCGTGTTCATTCTGACAGTTCATGTATGGGCTGATGACAATTGGCATCGGAATCAGCTAGCTGTCATATTCATACAAGAACTGTCAAAGTGAACACGATGGCGATTGCGAGCGAGTTAGGTAGGTAATAAAGCTACAGGTCCTTCATATTGTACAGTCAAGTGTAATAATATGTATCTAGTCAAAGTTTCAAAAATAAGTACCATACACTCTTGCACCGTCGTAATAAGGTCGTGGGACATATTTTTGAGAAGCTCGTATCGATACTTATTTTTGCACTTGACCGTACTTTTCGTCTACCTACTATGGATAAATATTACATGCTATTATCTGCTACTAATGCTATTAGCAGGCCGTTCCGTATTATTACCCCATAACAAACGATATATAATGTGTGTGTACCTATATGCCGAGGTAAACCTATGACTTTTTAATATCATTAGCGACCTTGAAAGCTTTTTTCATGTCTGCCATTTATTAGATCCCATGGGGGCGATTCGTTCGAATATTGTTTGGTAGTTTAACGAAGTAATAGGGATTTAGGTATGATTTTACGAATAAAAGCAAAGTATAATAGAATAGGTAACACTTTTTATGCAACAACGAAGGTAAACGAGCCAGTGGGTTACCTGGTGGTAAGTAAAATTAAATAGTACTGCCCATGGATGTCAACTGACATGATAACTTTTAAAAGTTACGAGTAAATCATATTGCTACTAGTAAAAGTGTAGGCGCACAAAATATAAATACCAAAATCTTACCCAGAGCTATTCGTTTTAAAATACATAAGTTCTTTAACTATTTCTTCTTAGGCAATGGAATTGAACTGATGAATTGATTAATGATTGATTGATTGATGAATTTTTGTTTTCTCACAAATCCATCTCATCATGTGATCTAGGCAAAACTTTAATTAATTCGCATCGAGAGTTTTGTAATTATTTAAAAATACAACTCTACTGAAAGAAAGAAAGAAAGAAAACATTTATTCGTAACATAGATAATCAAGTTACAAAAACAAAAAAAGAAGTAAAAAACATAAGGACACTGCTGAATTCAATTAAAAAAATACAAATTAGGGCGCCGGCCGTCTTTATGCCTGACACATTTTGTGACGTCGAGTATTTAAGTATGGCAACAATTGTATTTTTTTACTTTTTTGACTTACAAAAGTTTGTAATAGTTTCAAACAGGAACTAAAAAAAATATCATATGAAATTAGTTCGTAACTCTATGATTTTATACTCTTTATTATTTTTGGACTCCAATTCAAATGGTAAATTTAAGTTACCTTGAACGAAGTTAAATCCTTTTAAGCTTCTAGTTTCTTTTAATTTCGAACGCATCCATTGGAATGTAGTGTTGCCAGCTACTTAGTAATAAAAATCCCCACATTTTACTGAAAATTTCAGTAACGATAATGTTCCAAAGTATTTTACTGATTTCATTAAAGTAAAATAACAATAACGCAATACGATCTTACTTTAAAAATTACCTTTATCAAATAAAAAGGTGACAGAGGTTATAGAGCCCACCAATTTTTCTAGAAATCTAAACGATGGAAAGATTTGGTTTCATATTTCTAGAGCATAATCATAATGGCTATCGGTAGGTTTTATTTGTTAATGGAAAAATTTAGACAGTACTAATACTTATAATGTATTTTAAACTTTTTTTTTTGTTGTTAAGGTTACAATCACGAAGAATGTAGCGGAATTTTGGATAATAAACCTGGCAACACCATCCAGTTCCTTTTCTCCTCAAAGTTGTTGGAGACACGTGCGTCTTTAACGCCGAAAACTCTAAAATAAGCAAAAATGAGTGAAGGAACCGCGACGATTCGCACCCGGAAGTTCATGACCAACAGGTAAAAGTGCAAAACGTTGGAATCATCCAGTAACTGTGTTAAAATCGGGACGAAAACTCGTTGCCTCGCCATGACAGGTTATGTCTGACAACGTTTGTGATTTTGCAGGTTGTTGGCGCGGAAGCAGATGGTCTGCGATGTGCTGCATCCTGGCAAGCCTACGGTCAGCAAGACCGAGATCCGTGAAAAGCTCGCCAAAATGTACAAGGTGACGCCTGATGTCGTGTTCGTGTTCGGTTTCAAGACGAACTTCGGCGGCGGCAAATCCACTGGCTTTGCCCTGATCTACGACACACTAGACTTGGCTAAGAAGTTCGAGCCCAAGCACAGACTAGCGCGCCACGGTCTCTACGAAAAGAAGAGGCCCACTCGCAAGCAGCGCAAGGAACGCAAGAACAGAATGAAGAAGGTGCGTGGTACCAAGAAATCCAAGGTCGGTGCGGCCGCCAAGAAGTGATGTGACGGTTAGGCTGTAAGTAAATAAAAATCCCAAAAAAATAGTGTTTTGTTTTCTTGTTGTCCTGTCAAAGTAACCTCAAAATGTAGGGTGTTACGTTTCAAGTGAAATTAGTGTTCCAAACAGTATAACAATCTGTATTTTGTGTTGCACAGGTATTATCTTTACAAATGAACAGCCTGAATTACTTTTTACTTGCTAGTATTTCAGAAATGCCACTATTTTGAAGTCAATTGGTGACAAGTCTGATCTACTTCAAGAAATTTCATCTCGAAGGGTAACTTAGGTCTAACACTAAATTGTAATTGATAAAGTGCTTTAGTCCAAAGTAGATGTGTGTAGAACAGAGAAAGTATAAATTCCTGTGATATCTTCTGTTATGTTAATCGTTAAACATTTGGTGCAACTTTCATTCTGTGCAGTGGAATAACATGTGAATATGTCCCGGAATGTCCACTCTAGCAACGTAAGGCTAGATAGTTGTGTACTGTATAAAATTTAAATGTGGGACACTAAACATACAGGATATATCGCACCCTTCGTGGAAGAAGGATGTAAGTCCTATTAAGCCTTAATGGGACTTTCGTCTTTCTTCCACGAAGGGTGCGATATATTGTTAGGTCATACATTCCAGGCCGACCTGCCTTGCTGGCCATGATTTAGCTTGGCATTGGTCTCTTGATTGTGCTGCAGATGCACTGAGAGCTGGTTTCTTGGGTATGAAGGTTCGGGAAATGTAGCTGGGTGTGGGTATAAAGCACATACTTTCTCAATTTTACTTTTATTCATTACTAGCTGTTTCCCACGGCTTCACCCCCGTTTCTGGGTTTTGTAGCAATATTTTTATTCTGTGAGGATTAAGGAACAAATATATAAAAGTAGCCTATTTGGTCCACAGCTGGGCCAGAGTTTTGCGCTTAGCAATATCATTAATTTCTGTTTATTATTTATTTGATTTATTATTTCATATTTATTTATGTAGATTTCACTCTCTGACAATAGGAAAATAGTAAATGTGATTGCATTGGCACATATTAGAATATTCAAAATCACAATCACATGCACCATTCTTTCTGTCAGCTGACGTAGTACTGTTCTACAAATTTGTAAGACCCGTCTTTGGCTCCAGAGCCTCGGACTCACAAGACGGCAGAGTTTGAATTAGGTATCTGTGGTTTCCCATGAGGCTGTCATAGTCACCATTGGTGCACTCAAGCCTCGTTAAAATTTTAGATAAAAAAAAAATCTTTCTGTCAAATGGTGGACGAGGGTAGAAAGTAGATCAAGTCCACTTCAGTCGATATAGCATCTGGTATTCAATAAATATGAAATTGTTATCAAGCATTCTCTCATACTACAACCACTTTTAATTTTCAGCTGCCCGGCTAGAATGAGAACACGCAAAATATACTACCTGTCTCTTTCTAGAACAAACAAAAAAGACTGCTAATCTATCTATCTATCTCAGCAACATTGCCATATTGAAATAGTCATTAGTAGCCAGTGGTGTAGCTACCAAGGGACTATGCGGGGCAGTACCCCGGGGCCCCATTTTTTTATTTGCACCAGGGCCCTTGGTTACCTAGCTATGCCACTGTTAGTAGCTGAATCAATTGACCAGTGAATTAAAACAAAAGTGGACTTCAATATCTTTATTCAAACTGCCTCAGATCAAGTGATTTCATCTGATTGCCTCATGTAGCTGGGTAGAACTCCGGAGCGCATCTTCGGTCGGTTGTGCACCTTCAGTTCGTGACGCAGGATCATCTTTCTGTAACAGGCAAGGTGGAATTTGCTCTCTGTTTCACTAGAGATACAATCTAAGCCGGGGTGACTTTGAAAAGTAATTATAATGAAGAAATCATTAATTTTTATTTGCTTTTACTGCTTCCAATCGATGTCTCCATCCTGCCTTTGTTTCTACATGACAAACATACACATATGAAACATCGATTTTATAGCAATTTTAAAACGATCCTAGTAGCCAGCCAGCTCGGATTTTTTTCGTACAACCCTCACCTTAAAATCATTTTTTTTTGCAACGGTCAATGATATCTCTCTGAGACCACCAGGAAATCATTAGCCGATGTCCAGGGTGCACCGGACCAAGCACTGCTCTTCCCTGGCCTTAAGTTAATATTAGTTCATATCGACTACGCCTTGCATGTCGAATTGTCACATATCGCCGACATTTGTCAAATTCAAGATTTACGCGGTTTCTCCATAGAAAACCTGTTTTCACCTTGTTGAAAAAGCCTTTCCACAGAAGCCACAGTTGTGCGGTTTAGCGTTGCTGTGCTGAGTCGCCGTGTGATTTTGAAGCGCCTGCAAAAGTTACACACATCACGTCTCCATCCCTTACGGGGTAGACAGAGCCTAAGGTAACAAAACCTTAAGGTCACGTTTAGCATGATTAAGGCCTTATAGGTGGAAAGGGAAAACAAAATAGTGATTAATTGCTAGCCGCATCGCCTATAACATGATTCCTAAGACTTTCTTTCGCCCATGACCATTCTCTCGTTGGGCTTTTACCATCTGCGCGGGAAGAGAAGCAACTGGTAAATTCTATGTTATTTCTTTACTCCCAGACCAGCATGGAAGAATAAAGTTAACAGTACTTTATGCAACTGTTACACAATGAGAGTCCTTAGAAGTGTGGTTTTTCAAATCGAGCCTCGGCGAGTCTCAAAATAAGACACGAGTGTTTTGAGGCCTAATTATGAACAGTTGCATACATTACTTTATCTACACACCTATCATAAATACCTACTCCAAGATGGGTTTAGAAGCAGTAGGGAAATGACCAAGCATATTACGACCAATACCAATTATACTAGGTTCTGTCTTTGGCGCCATCTCTATTTCGTAGCACCAAATAGAGACAGCACCATAGATATAGTATGTATATTATCACTATCACTACATAGTATAAAACAAAGTCGCTTTCTCTGTCCCTATGTCCCTATGTATGCTTATATCTTCAAAATTACACAACGGATTTTGATGCGGTTTTTTTAATAGGTAGAGTGATTCAAGAGGAAGGTTTTTATGTATAATTCTACGCAGACGAAGTCGCGGGCAGAAGCTAGTACTATATAAATATCGGCGCTGGAATATCTCAAAGGAGACCAAAAAACTTAAGTGTCAAAGAAGAATAAACTTTACTCCTTTCATTTTTGACACACTTCCGTGTAAGATATTGTTCCGTCTATCTATCTCGCCCTGACAGCTACTGTCTCTTGCATTACCGATCTATGATAGCACCATAGCTATCTAATACTTCAAGAACTTATAGACGAACGTCAGTTTTGGACGCATACTTATCAGACAAACGGACGTCAGTTTTGGACGCATACAAGCTTATCAGACAAACGAACGTCAAATTTGGACGCATACTTGTCAGACAAACGAACGTCAGTTTTGGACGCATACTTATCAGACAACCGAACGTCAGTTTTGGACGCATACTTGTCAGACAAACGAACGTCAGTTTTGGACGCATACTTATCAGACAACCGAACGTCAGTTTTGGACGCATACTTGTCAGACAAACGAACGTCAGTTTTGGACGCATACTTATCAGACAACCGAACGTCAGTTTTGGACGCATACTTGTCAGACAAACGAACGTCAGTTTTGGACGCATACTTATCAGACAAACGAACGTCAGTTTTGGACGCATACTTATCAGACAACCGAACGTCAGTTTTGGACGCATACTTGTCAGACAAACGAACGTCAGCTTTGGACGCATACTTATCAGACAAACGAACGTCAGTTTTGGACTTACTATTCGGAAGGTAAACCCTCTCTGGCAGCGTTCGCAGCGGTAGCGCGGCGGTTGGTGCCGGCGTCTATGGGATGCAAGCCCGGATGCGTTACTGCAATCAGAGTAGGTACAAACTGTGAAACGAATAAACAACATATTGGGACCGAGCGCGACGACAGCGCCACGTGACATGCGGCCATTACGGACAATATTGTCACCGCTGTCAAACAAGAAGTAAGTAAATATTGTGAAAAATATTAATGAAATCTTGTGTTATTTTACTATATTACACAATTTTGGACAATGGTAGTCAGTAACATTATTGCCAATAATATTAAAATTGTTGTTTTCAGTGAAATTTTAGAGGTTAGGCAACTTACTTTTTTTTTATTACTTATTACTTAAATATCCACTTATTTCTTTGGTCTCGTTTCCACCACAGTCTTGGAAATTGGTAAAATTTACAGTCGCTATTCTTCTTGGTGTTATTACAATTCACAACAACACATCTTACCAGGACCATATTTTTATCTCAAAAACGATTAGAAAATGTTTACCTACTGCAATATGGATTTGACAGCTCAAGTCAGCGACAAAAATGCCAATTTTAGCCGTAGCGAGCGCTGTGATCGTTTAGGCTACCCCCTCCACCCGCTTTGCACTCTGCCAGTAGGTACTTTCACATTCTGCCATTGCTCTTCAACATTATTCCGCTCGTACATGCTTGGTGAGCGCGAGTCGCCTTGCATCCTCCGTTGTCTGTACCTGAAGCTGGCGGGGCAGTGCGGGCAGCGCAGCGGGCGCTCCCCGGAGTGCCCCCGCGCGTGCACGGCCAGCGCGTACTGCGTGCGCGCACGGTACGGGCAGCAGGCGCACAGGTACGGCAGCGCCCCCGTGTGGATCAATCTGGCAACAGCACACCCGACTGATCTTATTATACATACATACATACACACACAAATCACGTATATATCCCTTAGGGGGCGTCCATTAATTACGTGAGGCATTTTTAAGGATTTTTTGACCACCCCTCCCCCTAGGTGAGATGTCGTAAGATTTTTCTCGACCCCCTCCCCCAATCTCACGTGAGATTTTTCAAAACTTGTACTTTGGGTATAAAAGTATTGGATTTATAGACAAATATAATTGTGTCAGATTTTGTCATATTTTATTCAAGATAGGTACGTTTTTTATTTTCATTCAACTTTAATTTAACTTAATTTTCAAGCAGTTTTACGCCATTTTCTGCTAAAAAAAAAATTACGTGATATTTGCCAAGACCCCCCTTTCCCCCAAGTGAGATTTAGTAAGATTCGGCTCGACCCCCTCCCCCCTCTAAATACCTCACGTAATTAATGGACGCCCCCTTACGGGGTAGGTACAGAGCTTTTTTTAACGGAGAGGAAATCTTTATGGGTGCCCTAAGCACGGGGATGCCTAGGGTTGTGTGGGACTCTCCGAAGTAGTACATCTGAACTAAAAACTCTCCGGCGTTGCCTCAATCTGGTGTGATGGGGACGTAGTGGGATGCCACTAGGGTTTCACCACAAACGCCCCCCCAATGGCCCCGGCTTTTACGGCCCGAGCCTGAGGTAACAAGACCTAAAGGCCACGTTTAGCATGATTGTAGGCGTATAGGTGGAAAGGGAAATCAAAATAGTGATGGGTTGCTAACCGCATCGCCTGTAACATGATTCCTAAGAATTTCGCCCGTTCCCTCGATGGGCTTTTAGCTGCGCGGGAAAATCACTATTTTAATTTCGCTTTCCATCTATACGCACTTAATCATGCTAAACGTAGCCTTAAGGTTTTGTTACCTTAGGCTCTGTCTACACCGCAAGGGATAAGGACGTGATATATGTATGAATGTATGTATGTAATTTTTATGATGGGAAACACGCACCTAATTCAATATTACGATTAATAGTAGCCTGATCTTTACTTCTTTATTATCGTAATAGAAAATCTTTTTCTACTTGTTTTTGTTTCTTTGTTTCTTGGCTAACTTGAACTTGCGTAAAATTTAACGCTCTACCGATCATCGAAGTTAATAAGTTAACTAACGAATTAACGACTAACGAAGTTAACTTTTGGTTTAACCGTGCCCACCTATGAAAGTGACTGTACATCACTACATAGTATAAAATAAAGTCGCTGTCTCTGTCCCTATGTCCCTATATAAAATAAAGTCGCTTTCTCTGTCCCTATGTCCCTATGTCCTATATGTATGCTTATATCTTCAAAACTACACAACGGATTTTGATGCGGTTTTTTTTAATAGATAGAGTGATTCAAGAGGAAGGTTTTTATGTGTAATTCTACGCAGACGAAGTCGCGGGCAGAGCTAGTTATATTATAAAACAATTTGAGGAATTGTCTGGATCACTGCACAAGCGTAATGGCCACCTTTATCGGACATACCCGTAACAGTAGATTATGTACATTGTTCCCTACCTGTGCCTCTTAAGTCTAGACATGGTCTTTAGTTCAAGGCCGCAAGTCTCGCACACGAAAGACGCCAACTTAGTCCTACAGGATGGCTGATTCTCGTGCCGACTGAATTCTTCCTGAAATCAACAAATTCGAACTAATATAGAAAATAATTTACCATAAAAAATCGGTTCATATGCGAGTCGAACTCGCGCACCGAGGGTACCGCACAATGACGGCAGGTGGATATAAAATCCAGTGTAAGCAGAGCCCCGCTCCTAAGCAATGTAGGCAGCAGGGCGTAATATTATATTGGTTAATTAAGATTTTTAGATTTATTTCGTTAGTGCTATAAGAGCTGTTGGCAACACCAACAAAATGAAAAAGCGGCAACACTAGCGCCCTCTTCCTGCTTCTTACTTTTACCGTGCTCTTGCTCTCTGTACACATTCTAATTAAAATTAATTTAACGTATAACAAGGCCTTTTCATTGCCAATTAATCAGTGCAACAAACTAAATAGTGAGCTACATGTTGGTCCTTCGAACCGGATAAGAGCTACCGTCATATCAAAGTTAAAATTTCTTGGAAGTAAATACACCATAGGTTTAGATTCCGCGGATTGGAAACTAGTTATATTATATTCATATTAATTACGTATTTGATATTAATTTCAGCTTGATACCTCCCTGATACATCCTGAGAAAATAGGTCTTGCCAGACAAACAGGTAAACAGGTGGACCACGAAGCCATTTCACAAGCAAAAAAAAAATCAGAAGCGCCTCTAGCGGCGATTATCCGCAACCAACTGTCGGAACAGTGGCGCCCCCATTAACCCACGTACCTGCGAATGGAACACCCTCCGACACTTCGTGCAGAGCCACTCCCGCGCAACCTCCGCGTCGGCCATTTTGAAATAGCCGCCGCCGTGCGCGTCGTCAGCGCTCCAATCGCGAGGCGATTCTGCCACTGGAATGTTACAACTGTACATTAATAGCTGTCACCCTGAATGTTTTACTATATATACAGGGTGGGAAGGACTATACCGACAGATTTTAACCATGGATTCCTGGTGGTGTAACGAGTAAATAATGTTATATCAACATGGGTCCAAAACTGCCTTATTAACTTAGTTAATTTCTAGAACAAAAAAATATTATCGATAGTACTACCTTGTGAACAAAGCCTTAGTCAATAGAGTGAAAAAGAAAATTTCACACTTCACGAATAACTCCGACAAAATACGATAAACGACGAGTGGTGGAATATGACGTCCGTATGACACATGATTTTACCCCTAGTATGTCCAGACACAGAAATGTGCCAAATTTATTTTTTATTCCATTTATCCCAATACAATGAAAACTTTTTGCTGTTTAATCTCAACTTTTAATAAAAACTTATTCGTAGTTAAAATTGATAGCGGTTGTACTTGTGTGTGTCATTACGTCATATTATAAAGGTGTGTTGCCCTTGAGATTTTTCAACTTGTGAATTACTTAAATAATTTAATATCTCGAAAATTAGGCTTTACCGAGCCATATTTGTATTACTTTTTTTTGTCCAAATAGGCAGTAGAATCATTGGTTTCAATCTGTCGGCAAACTCCTTCCCACCCTGTGTATGACGCTGACTATAGATGTAAATACCCATTTCCTCCTCCTGCTGCAGCCGCCACTGCGTAGCGCCTGCAGTCTCCTTCAGCCGCCACACCTGATGCAGGATCTGCTCGCAATCCACGCAAATATGCTGCGGCTTGCCGTCACCTTCTGAAATCTAGTTCCACATGGTGCAGTCTCACAGCCAGCCAACTAGGTCCCGTTGCGCATCCAGAGGGCGCCACTAATCTACAGTGGAATTCAACATTCGAAATGTTTCGTGCTATTCCGCTCACACTTATAGTCTTTAATTGAGTGTGAGAGGAATGACATCAACATAGGTGGGCATGGTTAATCCAAAAGTTAACTTCGTTAATTCGTTAGGTACTTAAAAGTTAACTTCGAATTAACTTTAATGCAAGTTAACCATTAAAAGTTCCAAAAAAACAAAAAGGAATGAACACACATTTATTTATTTCGATAATGAAGTAGGTTGAAATAAAGTCTACTATTAATCTTAACTTTGGATTAGGTGCATGTTCCTCTTCAAAAAATTAGAAAATTATAATTGACATCCATCATTTAGCCCGTTAAATATCTTTGCCTGTAGAAAAAAAGACCTTCTTCTGCAGCACTAGATGGGATAGTAGTGTTATCATCACTACATAGTATAAAACAAAGTCGCTTTCTCTGTCCCTATGTCCCTATGTATGCTTATATCTTCAAAACTACACAGCGGATTTTGATGCGTTTTTTTTTAATAGATAGAGTGATTCAAGAGGAAGGTTTATATGTATAATACATGCATAATATACCGTGCGAAGCCGGGGCGGGTCGCTAGTATTTAATAAAACAACTAATGTAACGGACTAAAGTTAATAGAAGTTAGTAACAGCATTAACATTGTAGCTAACTTAACAGTTAATCAATTAAGCTGTTTGTTAACTTCGTTAATTAACAATTAACTGATTAAAGAGTTAGCCCACCTTTGGATATCAACCAACAACATAAAAAACTTTATATTACTAACATTATGCTATTTAATAAAAGTTCTAGATTGGATACAAACCTCTATTGCTAATATTACTCTGATGTGAGACGCTATGTTAAAATCTTCATCTCCACCAAATATCCTCCGTTTGCCAGGCTTCAAACATAGCCTGCATGTTTTGTGATGTGCTTGCTGTTCTAACACAGCTTTTAACGATCTGAAACATTATTGATCAACTGTCTTATTCAGTATTCCATCCCACAGAAACTTTAGGAAAGTCCCAGAATAATAGTCTACAGGTGCTATCATACGAATCAAGATGTTTTACTTCTTAATTTTTCTTTTGTTTATGTTTACGGTGGTTTTACCGTTAGAAATTAAATTTCTAAACGGCACTGAAAATTAGAACACAGAAAAATCCGAAAAGTAAAGCTATGGCCGGGAATTGAACCCGGATCCTCGTCATTCCATGACGCGTGCCACACCCCTACATGTTGATCAGGGAGAGTGTAGTATTTTATTTATGAAAGAGTTTTTGAAATCAGTACAGTAGTTGTTGAGTTCATTCATTATCATTACAAACAAAAATACAAGTACCCTTCATATTAATAAAAATACAGATAAATTAGGTTACTATTAGATAAGATTGTTTTTTTTTTAGTTTGTGATTCTAGTAGAATGTGTAAGCGTCTGCTACTTCATAAAATTAAAGTTATCGGTTGATATCGGTTCTACCATGCTGGTCGGAAGCATAGAAAAACATAGAATGTAGTAGATGCTTCTCTTCCTGCGCACTTGGTAAAAGCCCATCAAGGGAAGGGACAAAAATCTTAGGAATGTTACAGGTGCTACGGCTAGCAACCCATTACTATTTATTTTGATTCGTCTTTCCATCTATTATGCCTACAATCATGCTAAACGTGGCCTTTGGGTCTTATTACTTTAAGAGCTGTCTATCGCAAGGGATTTAGATGTGATTTGTGTATGTGTATGTACGTATCGGTTGATTTTCAGACTGAAATAGGTACATAAAAAAGTTTTCACCACTTACTTGACAGCCTTTCGTTTCTTCTGTCCTATGTCGGCTATTTGGCATTTAATTCTTTCAAATTCGGCTTTATCGAGTTTCATGCTTAATAATTTCTGTGCTAATATAATACTGGTCATAGCACTGTTGGCTTAATGCAATAAAAATACTAAATTAAATCACCGGTCCAGTGCTCGGCATTGCAAACGGCAGACGTCTGTTTCTAGAATTACCTTAGCTCAATGGATTAAGGAATTCTTGGGGAATAGCATAATTCGAAGATTTGTACAAAAACCATAATAGAAAACGCAGAAAGAATCTAATTCTAAACAAATTAAAAGGCCACCGTAATCATGTTTTGGTTCGGAATGACAGCCACAGCAGCACACAAATGTCACAATTTGACATTGACAAGACAATGATCGGAAATCAGGATTACTCTGTTCGAGTTACAGAAATAGCAGCTTCCAAAATAACTTTACAATCGCGTCTATTTTATACTCTAGTTTAAGCACTATAGTTACATGTATATTTATACTCAACTAGCTGTTGCCCGCGACTTCGTCCGCGTGTGTTTTCTGTTGAAATTTTTCCTGAATTTTCTTTGCTATAAACCTCACGGAGCCCGAGACCTTTCCAACGAATAAAAAACCGTGGAAATCGGTTCGTGCGTTCTGGAGTTATAGCGTCAGGAAGGAAAACCCGACTTATTTTTATATAGTAGATAACTGCGGTCAAGTCGTGGGTAAATAATGAAAAGAAGTTTATTATATTTTATCAAGCCAGGGATCCACTCGTGTATTCCCTGCTTTACAGTATTAAACTGAATAATATTGAACGCCTTGTCGCGTGGGTACGGCTGAACACACATACACATAAACGTGCCACCAAACTTATTAAGCCAAGCCTGCGTAAAAGTAAAGCGTAGTTTAAACAAGCCTCACTTTGCTGTTCGCAGAATCCGTGCTATTTATTTAGACCGAGGGTATAGGTATATAAAATAAACAACTTTGATAATAATCAAATTCACATATATTCTTGTACATGTGGTAGCATATAAACTTCGTTTCACGTGTTGTTCATTTAACTACAGACAAAGGAATCAAATTGCATTAAAAATAATAAAAAAATATCAAATGAAACCTAAGGACAAATTAAAGATCAATTGTTCAGAAACCAAAGCATGAAATAACAGGAAAATAAAGTACACTTTATTGGAGATCTCGATAGTAGGTAGCTACTACTTCATTACCCGTGGTCCACTAATTTGACAACCCGGAAAAAATGCTGCCAGTATTTTGAAACACTCAATATTAATATTATAATATAAAAATAGGTAGGTCAGTTATCTGAATAGCAAAATAGGTACGGTCAAGTGCAAAAATAAGTATCGCTAGGAACTTCTCAAAAATATGTCCCACAACCTTATTACGCTGGCGTAAGAGCGTATGGTACTTATTTTTGAAACTTTGTCTAGATACATATTATTACACTTGACTGTACCTACTTAGAAAAAGGAGCGTCGAAATCCAGGTGGACCACGGGTAAGACACTAGTTACTTCGACTTTATTGTGACGTCAAAATACCTACCTACTTTAAGTACTCGCTTGGGTATTTATTACAATAGAAATCGTGACTTACATTATTACAACATCAAGTTTAATAGTTGCTTTAACACACCTTTTTATAGCTTAGTTGCTTTTTGTATTTTAACTATTTGGATCAGTAATAATAACAATACCATGTTTTGTAAATGACAAAAAAGACTACATATTCACATTATTGTGAACGAGTGGTGGCGGCTGCGGACACTACTTCCTGAATAGTCATGTGAAAAAGAAAGATCCCATAGGAGATGCGCGCCAGGAACTTCCACAGCCATAGTGAGAGGAACCAGTTGAGTGGACCACTGTTGGTTTATGTTGTTCTGTTAGCAAATAAGTAAAGTAAATTGCATTTCATTCTATTGCGGTATTTGTGTTTTGTTTTTTCTTCTAATAGGTATTTACCGTATTTTAAGTCTCCCGATTATTTTTACCCAATGTGGGTAAAAACTATAAAGTTTTATACAAAATTTATTATGCTCAATTGCTCGTTTGGCACATTTAAATTTTTTTTATAATTACTATAAATTTTGACGAATAATCAAATACCTAATGCTCTATTAGCAAAAGATGTTTTTTTTACAATAGAATTACCCATTCTTCATAATGCTCATTGATATTATTTGACTGAATAATTTCACCACCTTATCACATAAATTTAAACGTTTTTTACCAGATAAATGCAAAATTTTAATTAAAATTAATTAATCTATCACAAACATTCGCGAATGTTTCATACAAAACTCTTAAATAATACTTGTCACAAATATTAAGGATTAAAAAACAAAACAAATAACATCAACTCAAAGGAACCATTTTTTTTGTTCATGTTTAAAAAAGGTTTTATTTTTCCCATGTTTTGGCGAAGAGTCAAACGCCATCTAGAATTTTGTCGGCGAACTAACTTGTTTCAGGATAGATAACTAGATGGCGGTTATAAGATTGTATCTTCGTCAGTTCGTAGCTCCTTAAAATATTGATTAGCCGCTCTTACTCCATGGGGGTTGATTTAAACTTACGTGAGCATTTAAAAATTTGTGAACAAAATAAACGAAATAGAAGACCAATGGCCCTTGAAACTACAAGTTGCAAACAGGCGCCTCACCAACATGACAATTGTCGTGACAAGTGACAATTCTGTTTACATTGCAAATTCGATCAGAATCTACGGCAGTTGGCTTCATATTGACTACGCATTTCATTTCGAATTGTCACATGTCGCCGACATATGTCAAGTTGATGAAATAGGGTCCAGGTGTAATTAGTGCGAGGAACATAGAATATTAAATTTACAATTATTAGCGTAAGTATTTATTTACAACTTGAGATAAAGAAAACGCTTAAGACTTGGCGAAGGCACCCGTGCCTCAGATCTGGCACTCATTTCTTCAATAATACCTAATAAATACTGATCTGTTTTGTATTAACTATTCGTGAAGCCACACTCGCGCCTAGCGCCAAAAATTATAATGACTATAGACCGACCGCTTAAGTGAGTCCTCGCCCGCGCGGCACAGGGGCGACAAAGGGGGACGAGAGAGGTGCGGGCGGCAGGCGTACCTCCCGCCCGCACCGCTCTCGGTCCCCTTTGTCGTTCTACCCTGCGCGGGCAAGGACTCTTTCAATCGCCACAAGAACGCACGAGAACTACTGTCTTTTTCTTACTGTTCGTTCCCGAAAGAGACGGGTAATCTAGCTAACCGGGCTGGTATCATGCAATAATCGAGCGACAAGGCGCTAAAACTATGTAAACCTACTGATGAGCACTTATCCATTCAGGTTACTTTGAGGTGCACATCATTCAAAAAACTTCGTTAGCGGAGTTGTGGTTTCGATATTGTCCCTCTCATTTTAATACTGGATACTGTTAGTGGGAGTGAGAAGGTACGATTCGAAACGAAGGCCCGCTTCCTTAGCCAACTAAGACGTTCAACAAAGAGCAATATATCACACAATAACATTATATACACAGCACTATGCACTTTAACAGGGTAGGTACTTGCTTTATGCCTGTATTGTGCCGAAAGATAAAACACAATTTCCATAAAAAAGTTTCAGTACGTAACAGAAATAATAATCGTTCAACGAATCCACAGAATAACAATAATTATTATTATAATTAGGCATATATAAAGTGCACATTTGCACATTTTTTTGGTGCAAACATTTCCACACTTGTTAAACGAGATACTTAAAGACACCGGGGGCTACTCCCAATTTGAAATTCGAAAGTCGCATCGGGACGATAACTAAGTAAAGAAAACAAAAATTCTATTTGGTCCGTCAGTAAGATTATCAAAAAATATTGCACGCGCATTTTTCCTTTCGTCAATCAAACGTACAATGACAGAGATAAAGCGAGTCGAAGTTCGGGAGGGGGGACGCGTGACGTCACTACGTAAAAATTGTACCAAAACCGTCATCCGACTTCAACTTAACAGCGGCTACAGACTCACGCGAGAAGTCTTGCCGAGAAATTACGCGAGACCCGAGAAGGCATCTATACTCATGCGACCTTCTCATAGAAACCCCGAGAAACCCTTTGAAGCGGGTAAAAACACCGACACCGATCGGAGAACAGGCGAGCGCGAGAACGAGACGGCGAGAAAGCTATCACATTCACGCTTCTCGGGTGTTCTCGGCGTGATTCTGTAGCCGCTATAATATATCTCCGTAGCGTTTCATTTATGCGAAAAAGGAAAAGATACGTGTCCAATACTTTTTGGTAATCTGCCAGACAAAAAAAAGTCATCATCCCCTTATAAGGTGTCTTTGACGTACCGCGTTTTAGAAATATGCTATAGTCCAAAATCGATCTCATACAGTTTGTAAACATTAGGACAATATTTTCGAGCCAGCTTAGCGTACGGTGAATCGGGGTGTACTTTCAAATTGCTCGTCAGTTTGTTCCAAACGTGAAAAACGTAGGGGATCTCCTCATCTATCTCTCCAGGTTGGAAATAGATGCTGGCATTCCAATAAATGATGGGATAGAAGAACTGGGGTCCGTAGACTTCGAATCCTGAAAAAAAAAAGAAAATTACAATTTTTTTTTTTTTTTTTTGGTTTCGTTCGTCCTTTCGGACAGGCTAAGGTCTGAGACCATACCGCCTCGTCATCAGTGTTTTTAATTTCCGAGTCGTAGATTCATTAAAACTTCTTCAGTATTTTCTTTTTATGTTATTACATCCATTAAAACTTCTTCAGTATTTTCTTTCTAGGTTGTCACATCCGATAAAACTTCTTCAGTATTTTCTTTCTATGTTATTTCATCCATTAAAAGAAAATTACATTAAAGCTCTGTCGGGAATACAACCATAATTTCTCCTGCTTCCGTCCCTAATACAAGGTCTCTCAATTTTTGTCTATTCCCACTTGTTCCATTATTACTATCTTCTACTAGAGCCGCGATCGTAATTCCTTACTTACCGCCCTTAATACACAATGTACTTTGGTTAATGTAATTAGTAACTGCAACGTGCAATGTACATTTTTTCCAGAATTTAATTTTCTCATACAAGAAAAAATGTGTCCCAGATTTTACTTTGGATTTTTTTCCTGTTCGCCACGTTTCATACATACCTGTATGAAAAAAGGTGACGAATTGGTATTGACATTTTGGGACACATTTTTTCTTGTATAATGATCGATGGGGTAAACGATTCTGAGTAAGAAAAACCTAAAATAGTTAAATTCTGTGCTCTAAAATGTGTACTGTACTGTAGAGCACTAATGATATGTGCGTAGATAAGTTTTTTAATTTAATGATGTAGATAAAGTAATGTGTACAACTGTACAAGGCTTTAAAACACTCATTATGTAACGGTTGCATAAAATACTATTACAGGGCTGTTAGAGCAGTAGCTACGACTGTAGCCCGACTGGGCGCTCTGCGAGCTGTAGCTGCAACTGTTGCGCGTTACAACAACAAAAACCCTAGTGTGGACATGGTCCGCGAGCCTGCCGCGACCCGAACGTATATGAGAGCCCGGCTTAGTATAATAATCTGTAGTTAAACCGACCCAACCATTTGCGAAAGTATTCTGGATCAATTTTATGACACATTGTATTATGTATATTACACGGTTTTAATTTTATTTATCCTCATGACGTTATACTCATAACCGATTGTGGTCGTGGACATAATGGATTGTATGGTTATTGCATATCGATTTGAGTCGGTTTATAAGAATACAATCAGTTTTTTTTAATGAATGGCTTAGGCTTAGCTTAGGGCACAGTAAATAAATAGAGCAGTATGGAAACTAGGCTTATTTTTTGAAATAAATACCTACGCTCCAATAGAACGTTAGGGTTGTCGATTTAATCTTTGTAAAATTGAAAAGCTTTTTGTTTAGTTAGATCTCAGGTAGTAATGCCCGAAGCTACACTTAATTAAGAGTATTAGGGTTGGCAATTCTCATCCGAATGATAAGCTTTCTTAAATAAACTATTGGGAAACATGGACACACTGCGCAATACGCTCTTGGCATGTTTAAAACGAAAAGATCGCGGACTGTCTGGGCGCAACGCGGCACTCGCGACTGATGGCACCGCGAGATCCGTTTAGGGGCCTTGTAGAAGCGCGTGTCTATGTGTGCGTTCATTTCGACCGTTTTGTACGTAGTTTCCTTACTGCTTTAGCTTATATATATAGGTACAATGTGTTTAGAGCCTGTTTCACCACTATCTGTCAATGTTAGATATCTATGGTACTACGTACTACGTCACAGGCAGTCGCAATAATAGAGCAACCAAGGTGTGCGTGAGCGTTCCGAGGGATTTGAACAGTGAATTGGCATTGTTCATTTTTTTTAAGCTGTGCTTTTAACACCTTTATTTGATAAAATGGACTATTTCAAGCAACTAATTTGAATATTATGCTTTTACGTAGCTTTGTTAATTAATAATAAATATTTTTTCGCTGTTTGATAATTCGTGAATTTAGACAGAATCCTAATCGCCTTCGTTCGGCTGGCTATAAAAAAACGGCTTTGTCTATGGTTTTGTCGATTTGACAGTGACACGTGACAGTTGCCATAGCTAAACTTTTTTTTTTCATCTTTGTGGCAAACATTCGATGCTGGATTCTGTCTAAAAACCGGGTCATTCGGTCAAACAAAGGTTCAAAGTACTTTTACAAAAATATCTGCAATCATAAAGTATTTTTGAAATCGGACAAGATAAATCGGATAATTGATGGTTTTCCTCGAAATGGTTTTCGAATTGGAGCATACTAAAAAAAATGAACAATGCCAATTCCTGAGTTTTTTGTAAATCTTCCGTATACAGACTTTCGACGCTCTTCAGCTTCATATGTATAGGTAGGTAGATGTGTAGATGTAGATCTCACCGTTGCAAGTGGCGACGGACATGGCCGAGGGCTTCACGCCGACGCAGCGCTCGCCGAGCACGCGCGTGATCACGCCCGGCCCGTTGTGGCCCCAAACGTCGCCGCGGTACTTCCACTGGATGTCTCTGCGGACAAAACGATTCATCAATGGCTGTACGGGATCGAGGTCTTTACCATAGGGCCAAAAAACGTGACACTTTTTCGTGCGTGCAGCCGGTGTTCACGTTAAAAAAGCATCTGTAGTAGTTCGAAATTCAAAGTTCGTATACCGTTTCACGCTTTCGTATTAAGGTCTTTGCTTACTTCTCCGAACCGTAATATTGCCGTAGCCGTCATCAATGGCTGTACGGGATCGAGGTCTTTACCATAGGGCCAAAAAACGTGACACTTTTTCGTGCGTGCAGCCGGTGTTCACGTTAAAAAAGCATCTATCTGTAGTAGTTCGAAATTCAAAGTTCGTATACCGTCCCTCACGCTTTCTTATTGAGGTCTTTGCTTATTTCTCCGAACCGTAATATTGCCGTAGCCGTCACCAGTACACCTTGCTTTGTCTAATCGTACTAATGAAACAAGGCAAGGTGTATTGGGTGTCGGCAAAGCTAAGTTCGCATCTCGCTGGGATGCGGCGTCCCGCCCGCTTCCCCGCTAACTTTCCCGCGATCGCCCTGTCCCGTCTGGCGTCTGTACGGTTAGCATCCTTGTCGTCGATACGCGTCTTAAGAATGTTCGTCTCCTATTCATTGGACGTACAATAAACAACTTGGGAGTCTTCCCAATCACGCTCAAAAACTGTCGGAAGCAAAAGTCTGCACGACGCGTCTATTGTATTGTGCAGAGTTTTGGTTCAGTCGAGTTTCAACCGCGCTTTGATAACAATGTAGGTACGTCTTTTTCGCACCGTAATCTCAAACGCATGAGAACAAAAGAGACAGACAGGTTTCCAGCGCGTGACGTCGTGTCATTACTTCTCACGGTCGTATGCAGTTGACATTAAACATTACTGCCACGAAATAAGGTCTTTATTTGAACGAATATGTTAATTTATCTGTATAATTTGATGTGTTGACACACGCAACACACAGACAACGCCGCTCGGACGTTTCTTGAGGAAGTTTTGTTTGCGTTTGGGAGTCTAGCTGTTTATTGTACGTCAATGCTCCTATTTTTTTAATTTAATATTTTCGAACTGATCTTGTTAAGACGCGAAATGCTAACTTAGCACGGACGAGTTGTAGGTAGTCATACAACTTCAATATCAATTCAATACATAGTATAAAATAAAGTCGCTTTCCGCTGTGTCTGTCTGCCTCAATGTAGGTATGCAATCTTTAAAACTACGTAACGGATTTTGATGTGTTTTTTTAAATAGTTAGAGTGATTCAAGTAGATGGTTTATATGTATACCTAATTCTACGCAGACGAAGTCGCGGGAAAGCTAGTTAATAATAATTTGCTTCCACCGATTAAAGTAATTTCATTAAATGGATTAAATACGCCGCGCCATCTATCTTGGAACTAGAAGTAATAAAAACGTAGCTATTATAGCTTTGTTTGTTTGTCAAAATTCGGTTGCCACGCGGCGGTTGCCAGAGTAATTAAAAACAATATGTAAACCTACATAATTATAAAACAGCTAAGGAAAACGATTATCGGTGAAGCTTTATTATAAATTAGTAGGTACAATAATATTTAACTTCCATGCTGGTCTGGTAAAGAAAAAACAGAATTTACCAGTTGCTTCTATTCCCGCGCACATAGCAAAAGCCCATCGAGGAAAAGGGAGAGTCTTAGGAATCATTGTTATAGGCGATGCGGCTAGCGACCCATCACTATTTCCATTCCCCCTTCCACCTATAGCCCTTAATCATGCTAAACGTGGCCTTCAGGTTTTGTAACCTTTTTTTTTCTTATTGGTGTGGGAAATGCGCCTTATGCATCCGGCCCGGTACGGGGTTACCAGGGGTATTTGGGGCTCTCCCGAGGCGTCAGGCATACCCAAATTTGGCACTATTGTAGGGCACTACGGGAGAACAAGCGTGTACCGCGGCACCCTACGGGCCCATGCACCCCGGGTAGCCCCTACTGTGCAATGCGGGATTGGGAATTCCAGGTGCCGCTGGAAGGTTTTGTTACCATACCCGTAAGCGATAGACGTGATATGTCTATGTATCTCTATGTAAGTACGTATGTACTGCACGGTTTCGTGATTTTGTCATTGTTTTTTTTATCGGCACCGTAATTATATTTTTTTGTATGTGACTCGTGCATGGCACTCATGACTAAGAATAACGTAATGTATGGTTTAACGACCGCCTGCTATCATTGCCGTAAAACAAAGCTATTTACGTTAAAAAAATACTATTTAAATGTATGAAACAGTTGGAGAAAAAGGGGACTCGGTCCCGCCACGAACTACTTAAAGTACATACAGTACCTACATACAATGTGTTTTATGTACGGTCGAGTGCAAAAATAAGTATCGATAGGAACTTCTCAAAAATATGTCCCACGACCTTATTACGCCGGTGTAAGAGCGTACGGTACTTATTATTGAAATTTTGTCTAGATACGTATTATTACACTTGACTGTACAATAAAGAGTTATACATACATACATGCATCCTATTTTTTGTTTTAACAGGCGCTCCTCAATGCGGCAGTGATGTTTGGCGCATTGCATTTTCCTTTGACTCCGAATGTAAACAGTTCCACAGTTTAATGGGCTCTGAGGGCGACCTCAGTGTACGCAGTCATTACCCAGTATACGATCTACAAACTGCGGGACGAAATAGCCGACTGCATTCGCCCAAGCGTGCACTGTCCGCTATTACGCTAAGATCGAATGAGAACTTTTGAAAATACGAGTCTATCTGTGACAATCTGATAATAAAATCGAAAGTGTATAAAATTTGTGTGCAAAATAATCGCTCTCAGTAAAACAAACAGTACCTCGTAAAAATTGGGGGGTTGAAGTTTTTTCGTAAATAGGGGAAGAGGGTGTCAGAAACTGGAAAACGTCGCATAAGTAATTAATAAACGGTCCCTACAGTTTCGGCGGTTCACAGAGACATGCATAGTGTAAAAATAAGTATCGATTTAATCTTCCCACAGTTAAATATGTACCGAGACATTATTTCGTATGCATAAGGTGCTATGTTAATGCTATCTGTCTAAGTCGATGTGTTGACACACACAACACATAAACAAAGCAACTCGGACGTTTCTTGAGGAACCTTTGTTAGCGACTGAGAGTCTAGTTGTTTATTGTAAGTCAATGCAACTGGTACATTCTGTGTTTTTTCTTTGCTCCCATTGCTTTTCGGCGTGTTGCTTGCTCATAAGATAACTTACTTGTTTTAAACTGTGGTGCGACCGTTTCGGAAGTTGAAGCTTTGCCAAAGTTCGAACCAACGGCCTTGCTCTCTATGTCTATGTTAACCTGCTTGTGGTTGTGTAGCTATACATATGTAGACAAGGTCTCTCAAAATAGGGAGTATAGTTATAATAGTAGTGTGTAGTATAGTGTGTTGTTTTTGTATTTGTTTTATGTTTATTTTGCACAATACAGTTTACATACATACATAACAGTGGCGTTGGCTTGAAGTATGTCAGAAGGTATTTTATTGAATCAGGCGTTACTTTGCGGAGGTCCATTTCAACGAACAAAAAAATTACCTTGCTACTCCGCTACTCAAACTTGAGCTAGCTTGAGTAGCGGAGTAGCAAGGTAAATTTTTTGTTCGTTTTATGTCACAAGGCACAATAAAGTGCCCAACTGCCTTAAAATAGGCAAGCCAGCGGGAACGTTCTAGGGACACTACGCCACTGATACATACATACATCATACATACATACATTTTTCCAGAATATTTCAGCAGTTCGGTTTGACTACAAATATTTTTCTTTTAATTTTTTGACTCAAAATTTAGTTCCATGAGTGAAGTGTGAAAACATTTGTCGTTAAAAATTTCTTACATCATTTTGGAAAACAGTTGATACTCTTTAAACCGCTGGACCAATGTTTACCAAACATAGCTAAGAACCACCGCAAGGAGACTGGCTTTCGAATGAAAAAAACCGCATCGAAATCGGTCTATCCGTTTCAGAGCTATGATGCCATAGACATCGACGTCAAAGTTAAACACCCCACTTTTAGCGTCAGGGGTTAAAAAACGTCACGAACGAGTTCGAGTAAACGCCTCAATTACTATTGGCAAATTGCCAGCTAGCCAAAAACTTAATTGTTATGATTAATAGCTGACCCGGCGAACTTCGTACCGCCTAACAGTCGATTCTTTAATTATTTAAAAAAAAAATGTTTTTTTCTGTCCGTAAGAACCATCCTCGTACTTCAAGGAATATTCTAAAAAAAGAATTAGCAAAATTGGTTCAGCTGCTATCGAGATTTGCGCTTAGCAACACATTCAGCGATTCATTTTTATATTATACTAGCGTCCCGCCCCGGCTTCGCACGGTATATTATGCATGTATTATACATATAAACCTTCCTCTTGAATCACTCTATCTATTAAAAAAACCGCATCAAAATCCGGTGTGTGGTTTTGAAGATATAAGCATACATAGGGACATAGGGGCACAGGGACAGAGAAAGAGGCTTTATTTTATACTATGTAGTGATAGTGAAGATAGAAGATAGAGAATACCAGGGTTAACAGGACCGCGACGCGACGCGTGGAAGTCCCTACTCCGAGCCCTTTGTCCCTGCTGAGGAAGCACAGGGCTTCATACATACATACACAAATCACGTCTATATACCCCGTAAGGGATAGAGCCTGAGGGAACCAGACCTAAAGGCCACGTTTAGCATGATTGGAGGCGTATAGGTGGAAAGGGGAATCGTCTATAACGTGATTCCTAAGAATTTTACCCATTACCTCGATGGACTTTTATAATTTGGGACGAGAAGCAACTGGTAGATGCTATGTTTTTCCTTTGCTCCCAGACCAGCATGGAAGTGACGTAACGCTAAACACAGAATCTCTTAGAATATTCCAGCACGAGGTTGATTAAGTCTGACTAAATATCCCTAAATAACACTTCCATGCTGGTCTGGGAGCAAAGAAACATAGAATGTACCAGTTGCTTCTCTTCCCGCGCAGATGGTAAAAGCCCATCGAGGGATTGGGCTAATATCATAGGAATCATGTTATAGGCGATGCGGCTAGTAAGTCTAGGAACCCATCATTATTTTGATTCCCTTTCCATCCATACGCCCACAATCATGCTAAACGTGGTCTTTAGGTCTTGTTACCTTAGGCTCTTTCTACCCCGTAAGGGATAAAGACGTGATTTATGTATGTACCTAACGTAATGGCACCAATGATCGACACTTTAAGGAGATGGTGTGTTTTGTTATAAAATTTTAAATACTTCTGATGTTTTTAGAAGGAAATTGACATTTAAATATGATGAAATATATCCTTGAGATATGAATGGGGTATATTTTTACTTTTAAACAAATATGTAGTAGAAAAAAAACCTGAAAAACCGATTTTACTTCAAAATCTCCAGTAATCGACACTTGAAACTCCAAACGCCGACACCCAGTTATCGACAGCTACCAGTTATCGTCACCTAGTTATCGACTATAATTCACAATGGGCACTTGCATGATCACCACAATTGGCAAAGTGAGTGTAGATAGGATTGGAATGTTGGTTAGATAAATCCGTAATGAATTAAAATGAACAGTTCAATAAGTATTTATTTATTGTCATCTGTTCACTCATTCTTATTTTTTTTTATTCAGCAGAGAACAAACTCTAAATTACAAGTACCAAAATATACTGTATCCAATTATTAATATTTTATTCATTATTATTATTTCGGTTAGTTATCAAGCCAAATGTTTGGAAAAAGTGTTAAAAATCACACAAATACCTAGTATTTATATATCAATTAGTCGTGTTTTTATAATAGCATTAGTAGTTTTTAGTGATATAATTTCAGCAATCTACGTAAGTATATCTTAGGTACAAGTAAATTCAAACAATAATGAAACGGAAAAAGTATGTATGTATGTATGTTAACTCTGTATTATGCAAAATAAACAAGAGAAATACAATTGACTAACACTGAGATACATGCACAAAGTAAAAAAAATCAAAAAGTAAAAGTAAATCAAATCTTTTTATAACAGCATATCTTGATGCTCTTAATATGTGTTCATAATAAAACAAAGAGCATCAAAATATGCTTTAAGTAATTATTATTTTTTATTCATAATCATTATCGGTTGGTAACCGTATCACTTTCCTGAAAAAATATATAAGATTAGTTAACAATTAGTCGTATTCATAATTAAATAACTACCCTGTAGTGTCATAATAACCCAATAGTCTATATATACCTTGAATGGAATTAAAATCAATCAAAACAAAACAGAATGTATAAAAATTAGGAACTGCAGTACTTTGCGATATTACAATTTCTTGAGAACAGAACACAGTTTTGTTCATAATCATTATTTTGGTTTGAATGCCTCTTCAAGAACGACTGAAATCACTTCTTCATGGGCCTGTTGTTTGGAAAAGGATTTGCTGTACATACATACGTTTTAATCAATAATTGTTTTTCACACACTGTGCAGTATTTTTAGCCAGCGGGGCATAGACGAAACAACCTAATAGATTGAAAATGTCTTATAATTAATATGAAATGAATTTAAGCTAAGCCAGAATTGGCGATTACTGCTCTCAGGTTGGCCAGCCGAAGGTTAAACAGGTCACTAAAATTAATAAAGCAATCATGTCGATGTATTATGGTCGATATGGATGGTTAATGTTTAGTCGTTATGTAGCATAGTGAATGAAAGTCGATTATTTTTTATAAAAACCAAAAAGTAAATTACTTAAATGACTTGGTTCCACGTAGAAGATAAAGGAAAAAAAATGTATTAGTATGGTATACGTCGAAAGTCAGATGTATTGCCATAATTTGATAGTCCTTATTACCACTTTAATTGGTTATTTCCTCGATGGTCAACGGAATTATAGTTTTTAGATAACGCTAATATCCATGTTTCCAAAATGTATTGTTCTGATTTTGTCAAGATAGTACTTGGCCCCATAATAGCGCATCCAATTGGAGTTTTTCCTGTGATTTTGTCGTGAAGAGTAATCCCAGGTACTGCGATACGTTTAGCAGCAGCTGCAACCTTCGCAGTTCCTCACAGCCTCAAAAGCTTTTCCCATTTGGTCAGAAATGTAATTTTTTCTTGAAGGCATCTGTAAGAACCAATTATCGACATAATTTGGTTCCAATAATCAACACCGCGTCGATTACTGGTACCTCGACGTTTATCAATCTATTTCAAATACCTAATAACTCAGCAAAGGAAATAGAACCTTATCTGGATGTAAAGAGACACTTTAAAAAAATAATTGCTACCGACACTTGTCGATAATTGGAAAAAGTCACTTTGTCAGATCCAGTCATCGACAACAGCAATAAATGCTAAGAAAATAATCTCTAAACTTTGGCTGTAATAAAAACCGATCCCCCGATTGCTATTATAACCACCGGAAAACACCAAATCCAAGTGAGTTTCAATACATCACGATAATAAACAAAATATTGTACTCACCTCCTTAACGATTTCTGTAAGAAATTCCGCCGTATTCACGAAAACACTCGCCGTGCTTAGTTATCCTCCGGCCATTTTAAAACGCAACGGCGGATTTCTTTCATAATGTCACCGAATGAAAGTATGAAGTGTCATCTCTACGGCAAAGTATTGCTTCATTAAGAAATCGGTTTACAACTCTTATTTTCTTTGATCAAAAAAAAAAGTGTCGGTAACTGGTTCTTGTCGGTCATTGGCGCCACTACGTTATGTATGTATGTAAATATCCCTGTAAATATTTTTCAGGCTTTTTGAATCATAGTATTCATAATTGATAAATGCCTGCATAATCGATGTTAAAAGTGAACCCGTCAAAGGCGGGGCCATGGCGAGACTACTAGAATCAAATATTTATATGAAAAATCTTTGTAGGGGCGCAGTGTTGCCAGGTCCAATCAATCAAGAAAATGTCAGAAGAGTAAAACCTTAAAAATAACGAGATCGAAAAAAAAAACAGTGAATCAAATTTTATGCTAGAAAAGTCACAAAACTTACCTAAAAGCAAATCTTCTCATGTATTCTGATTATTTTGTTTTTAATATGCTGATTTATCACTACATGGTATAAAATTAAGTCGCTTTTTCTGTCCCCGTGTCCGTATGTATGCTTATATCTTCAAAACCAGTCAACGGATTTTGATGCGGTTTTTTTAATAGATAGAGTTATTCATGAGTAAGGTTTATATGTATAATACATGCATAATATACCGTGCGAAGCCGGGGCGGGTCGCTAGTAATGTATAAATGATTAGTTAACCTGAAATAAAAAATTACATACTAACTGTGTATTATATTTATGTTGGTATTGTTGTTTTTATTATCCCTGCGTTTATCCTGTCTATTTGTTTCCGCCACCTACTTAAACTGTCTAAACTAATTTCTCTGCCTTATTGGTTGTCTTGGTAGAGATCGCTATTAAGGGATAAGACCGCCTATTGTCTACGTTGTTCTTTGATTCTGTATTGTTTTGTACTGATTTGTGATGTTCAATAAAGAGTATTAATTTGTTTTATTTGTATTTATAACTACCTAATTAATAACAATCCAGATGTCTTCCCTTCAAATATAAAATAACATACATACATACACAGATTTACACCTTATTTCTAAAAGGGGTAGGCAGAGCACATGAAACTTTGTTCCAGTGCCACTTTTAGCATACACGTGGGTACAAAAGATCCTCAAGACCTCAGAATCATTAATCATAAATTAAGTAGATCAGTAGACAAAACTCAGAATAACTCCTGAAAAATCAGGAGACCTGGCAACACAAGGGGCGTCTCGAACCAACCCAACCCGCTAAATGTTCGGGAAATATTCCGCGACCTCGTATAAAAAGCTGATATGATCGATACTCCAGTTGTGACAACAGCCGTGCATCAAGGCTGTTCCCATAATTAAATTAATCACGCCGTCATACCATGTACGCTCTATCGATCAATACTTCGACAAGTCCACCTACATGACGAGCGGTCAATACGGCTACGTCTCTACTTAACCCCCAACGCAATAAGAGGGGACTTATAAATTTTACGTCAATGCCTGTGTGTGATGTGGCTTCAGTACGTCTAGCATGAAAGCACAGTAAATAGACGAAAGCGTCCAAAAGTCGCGTCGCGCGCGAGTCAGATTGCCCGTCTTTTTCTTACTATTCGTTTTAGAAAGAGATGGGTAAACTATCTCGCGCGCGACGCGACTTTCGTATGCTTTCGTGCTAGGCATACTGTGGCATCGTAGATGGAGTCTGGCTCTAATTAAAACTGCTAGCAATTCCAAGTATCCTATAGGCTTATTACCTAACTCGCTCGCAAACGCCATCGTGTTCATTTTGACAGTTCTTGTATGAATGTGACAGCTAGCTGATTCCGATGCCAATTGTCAGCCCATACATGAACTGTCAAAATGAACACGATATTAAGTATTATCAAGTGTTAAAAATAGCGATAGGCATGACGCATGTCCAGTAGGCTTATTACCTAACTCGCTCGCAATCGCCATTACTGATACTGATATCACTATACCAATTAGGTGAGACATCAAACATAGCCCAATTTCTATAATTGATAAGATTATTTGCTATCGACGAGTTTCGGGAATGTTGAATGGGCTTGTTCCGGGTGGACCTCGTGCAAGGTCTGTCCAGGGGAATTGCCATGACGTCTTAACGAACGATCCATACTAAAGACAGCTAAAACCTGAACTGAGTCTGGATTGAATCGCATTAAGACGTCATGGTAAGGCTCCAGTAATTCTGTAGAGCAATACACAGATTTATTCACTTTCGAAAGATGTGCCCTCAAAAATCGGACGTGTCCCATTTCTTTATTCATCCATGGTGACTAAACTACGGGTATACGCTTAGCTTGACATAAAACTGCTTATAAACGATGAAGCTAGACGAATAGCAATAGAGGACGTTAAAACAGGAAAAGGTGTACGCGCGTCTTTTCCTGTTATAACACCGAGTAAAAACTCCTAACGGATTTAATTGCCGGACAACGTTCAACGGAAGGCCATTACTTCAGACAAATTTCTACGTTGACATTACTTAAGCCAGGGTTACTAGTTAACTCATCATTATCATCATTGTCATATCAGTCGTAGGTCGTCCACTGTTGGATATAGGCCTCCCTCATATATCTCCAGTTGCGTCGGTTGGAAGCGGCTTGCATCCACGAACCCGCGACTTTAACCAGGTCAGCCGTCCACCTCGTTGGGTTGTAGTGTGCACGCACACACCTCCGTCCAACTATTATATAACAATGCAAAGACTAATAAACCTCAGTTCGTGAACCGCACTTGAGCTCTCATTTACTACGAACTCCCGTCCCTACATGGCGACCCTGCCAGGATCGCCATGTGAGGATGGGCGTTGGGAGACAACGAATGTAGACGAGTTTTGAGTTAATACTGTCCTTTATTATACATTTAGCTTACGCTTACATAGTGCTACATACTGGGGGAGTGTGAGTGTGGCACAGCTCACACTACAGGGTGACGCTGCGCTTGCCGATGCGCGATCTCCCCTCGAGAACCTTTCGGCCCCAACGACCATCTGTTCTCCGCGCTATATGGCTCAAGAGTTAATTAATTAACCCTGGGGCCATATTGTTTAACACGTTGGCGCCCGCGATCGTATTCGAGCATTATTCTAAAAAGTGATCACCACTTTTTTCTCGAATTAAATGTACTTCCGTGCTGGTTCTGCTTTAAATTATGAGCACATTTTAATAGATTGTAAGAATGTCCTATTTTGTTCATTCCTTATCCATTACTTCTCCTAACACATGTACGATAGTAATAAAATGGAAAGTTGAAAATTAGTTACATGAAAACTTTGGGACACTTTCTGCCTTATACTAAAGTAAATAGTGCTCGTGATTCTGAGCAGTACCGCTTTAAGTTGTTTAAGTAATTGAAGAAAAAGGTTGAGTTTCTAAAAAATGCCAATTCTCCATCTCTTTCTACCCTCATCCTCCGCAGTTTGACAGAAAGAAATGATAAAAAAAGCGTTTTTTTTTAAAAAAAAAAGGCCACATGAACATAATTTTTATAGAATTTAAATATTTTGGGTTTTTCTTACTCCGTATCGTTTACCCTATCGATCCTCATACAAGAAAAGATGTGTCCCCGATTTTACTGTGGTTTTTTTTCCTGTTCGTCACGTCCCATACCAACCTATATTACAAAAGTGACGAACTCGAATGGAAATTTTTGGACACATTTTTTCTTGTATGAGGATCGATAGGGTAAACGATTCTGAGTAAGAAAAATCTAAAATACTTAAGACTTTTTTTGGAAAAAGTTCGAATGCGTTTCTGATTCCGAGTAGGTACGTTAAACAGACCCTGGTCCACGCAGGCCTGTCTAAACATGTTTTTGAGAATGAGTAACTTTTCGTCGCCAGATTGGACAACATGTAGTTGATATGCTTAATTGACCCAGTGGGACATGCCTCATGAGGCATGCAAGTAATTCAGATGAGGTCAATAGCCCAATTGATAAAGACAAGACGGACAAATGCACGCTGTTGTAGTTGTTCGTAGCATGTATAATGTACAGTCCGGGGCATAAATATATACAGGATGATCATTCTAAATGGGTATTTAGATTAAAATTGGTTGCCATTTTTATGAAATCTAAAATCGATGTCATAAGAACAGATTCCCCTAACTCTTACAGTTTTTGACTTCTCCCTACTGGCCCAGTCGGATTGATCATGATGTATGTATGGAGCAGAGTTAAATAGTTTCAAGGAAGAAATGAAAATTATGATAGAAAATCTTATGCTTTCTCAGGAAAACGAACTTAAAATTATCAGACCTGCCTTAGTACAGATCAGGGAATCAAACAGCAATATAGAAAACTCATTAGCATTCTTGGCGGCGCAGGGCGAGGAGCTGAAAAAGAAGGTGGAGTGTCTGGAATCCGATAGAAAGAAAGATCTGGAGTATGTGAACTTGCTTGAAGATAAAGTTGAGGACCTTCAGCGAGAGAACCGGAAGAGAAACATTGAGATCAAGAATGTTCCTAAGTTTGAAAATGAAAGTAGTAACGTTCTACTTAATATGGTGATGCGCCTTTCAGAAACTATTGGGATTCAGATGACGACCTCTAACATAATGGATATCTACAGAGTCCGTGGCAAGAAAGACGAAAGAACAAATACACCCATAATAGTGGAACTGGCATCAGTTTTATTAAAAACAGAAATACTTCAAAAATGCAAGCAGCACAATCTCAACACACCAGATGATAAGCTCTGTACCAAACATTTGGGATGCGTGACAGGTGAGAACACTCCCGTTTACGTCTCAGAACATCTAACTGCAAAAGCCGCCCGGCTGCGTTATCTGGCTCGGGACTTGGCCAAATCTAAAGATTATGTACACTGCTGGACTACTTTTGGCAGAGTATTTATAAGAAAAACTTCTACCTCGCGGATAATCCCTATTCAAAGTGAGCTACAAATACAGAGACTGTACCAGGATCAAGATGCATGACTTTTACCGTTACGTGATCTGCCTGAGTCTCGAGCTAGCCTCCGGAGGATCCTGCATTGTGCTTTATGGACTGATTTTGCCCTTAATTATAGTATAGGTTCTTGCATGGTATCTAACATGAGAGTTCAGAAAATACTGGAAAGACACTTGAAATGTACCTTCACACATCATACTCGCCCACTTACGATATCTAGCATCTCACGAAGAATACTTGCACGCTTTCACACACATAGTAATATAAATTCAAACGAAATTGATTTTACACCACACAAAAGCCCCCTTTTCATCGCAATTCTATGCTCACACTCAGTTGTTAATACTTACATAGATGGATGATACTCTAAGAGCGATAACTCAACTGGATGAACTTGTAGTGGCTCAGTCTGCGGAATATAGTGTTGAGGATTTAGTGAATCACGTACAAATAGACAATTCGGACTTCACAATTGTATCACAGAATATTAGAAGTGTTTACACCAACCTTGACAACCTTAACCTTACACTGACACAGCTAAATTTTGATGTGGATGTGCTGATCTTGAGTGAATGCAGATTGCACCCGGATAAGCCCGTTCCTCTGCTGGAAAATTATGTCACCTTCTCTACAACAAGACACCTAAATCAGAATGACGGAGTTGTGGTATACGTCAGGGACACTCACAAAGTCAAAGTTCAGGAAATAACATTAACACATGCCTCTTGCTTAGAAATAACACTGTTAAACATGAAGATTCTGGGTATATACCGCTCCCCCTCAAACTTAAACGCGGAAAGTTTTATAGATTCGTTGAGTCTGCATCTAGAAAACATTAGATCTTGTAAGAATGTAATTCTAACCGGAGACATCAATATAAACATAGCAAATAAAAGTAACGAACAGTCATATGAACTTAGCAATAGATTGAACTACCTGAATATGCTGGCTGCACAGGGTTTACTAGCTGCACATACGCTTCCTACTAGGGGTAAATCCTGCCTTGACCACTTTGTGATAAAAATTGATAGAAACAGGACAAATGCTTTTGCAGTGGTACTTGCCACAACTATTACAGATCATGCAATGATACTTTTAAAATTAGGTAAAATTAAAAAGACATCATGTAATCAAAAGGTTAAAACGAACGTTGACCTCAAAAAAGCTGCTATTATTTTCTCGAAGATAAACCTTTCCGAAATGCTAAATACCACAAATCCCAATAAGTTGGCAAATCTCTTAATAAAAAATACACAAAAATGTCTTACTCTGAGCACTAAAGTTACTGTAGTCCCTTGTAATAAACGCATAACTAAGCCGTGGATTACTCCAGGCATCCTAAGATGCATCAAAAACAGGAATAGCATGCAGCTGAAGCTGCGCACAGATGCTGACAATGAAATACTAAAAATCACTTACAGAAGATACCGGAACTTTTGTAATAATTTGATTAAAAAGTTAAGACGCAACTATGACAAGGAACTTCTAAAAAATGCCGGTAAAAATCCTAAAACTATCTGGAAGGCTATAAACAAGATAACAAATCGTAAAGTAAGTAAAACGGACAACCAGCAATTACTAGATATCAAGAAGTCACCATGCGAAGCAGTCAACGCTGTAAATAAGTATTTCTCGAAAGTTGGTGAATCTCTAGCGGAACTCATATTATCATCTCCATGCACTGCTCCTCAAACTAATGATACAGATATACATGCAAAATCATTCCTTACCTCTTTTGTGTTACTTGAAACTGATCCTGATGAAGTATCTGCGGTTTTAAATGGTCTCAAGTCGGATAGTGCCCCTGGATGGGATAATATACCCACAAAATTCCTGAAGATGGCGAGTGGTTCGGTGGTTCCCTTAATCACACAACTAGCTAATTTATGTTTCAAAAATGGTGTGTTCCCCGAACCGCTTAAACAAGCCATTATAACACCGGTGTTCAAGGGTGGGTGCGGAGACAACATCTCGGACTATAGACCTATCTCAGTATTACCGGCCATCTCTAAAATATTAGAAAAACTTATTAATAATAGACTTGTAAAGTATCTAGATAAATATAACATCATCTCAAAAAATCAATATGGATTTAGGCAAGGCATTTCTACCGAGGATGCAGTAATGGATATCTCTTCACTAATAGTAGACAAAGTAGACAAAAATAAAAAATGTTTAGCTGTATTTTTGGATCTCAAAAAGGCCTTTGACACGGTTTCGGTTCCCATCCTTGTAAAAACACTAGAAAAAACGGGAATAAGAGGGGTCCCATTACGATTGCTGCAGGACTATCTTCGAAACCGTACCCAGAGGGTAAAACTGGGGAGCCATGTCAGTGATGAGTGTAGTGTTGCTTACGGGGTTCCACAAGGAAGTGTTCTGGGGCCTACCCTCTTCCTGATTTATATAAACCAACTCTGTAGTATGCAAATCGAGGGTGGGCACGTATTTACCTATGCAGATGACACTGCTGTGGTGTTCTCCGGAGACACATGGAATGACGCTCGGAAAAGCGCAGAAAGAGGACTTATCAAAGTGGCAAATTGGCTCAACTTGAATCTTCTCACGCTCAATATTGCTAAAACCAAATACGTCTGTTTCACCAATTCGAAAAGAACCCACCCAGGAACAAGTTTTATGATTCGCATACACAATTGCTCTGACCCAGACAACCTATCCTGCTTGTGTACTACCATTGAAAACGCTGAAAGCCTTAAATATTTAGGAATCATGATTGATCAGAGACTAACCTGGCACAGGCACACTGAATTGATTATGTCTAGAATACGAAAATTGATTTACATTTTCCGAAATTTGAGACATGTGGCCAATAAGAGTCTAATAAGGCAAATTTATGTATCTCTGGCACAATCGGTGCTAATTTATTGTATTCCGGTTTGGGGTGGAGCCACTAAAGTGAAATTTCTAGAGCTGGAGAGAGCACAAAGATCACTACTTAAAGTTATGTATTGTAAACCATATAGATTTCCGACTACGGAACTATATGGACTTGCTGACGTTCTCTCAGTAAGGAAGCTTTATATCGTGCATGCAATATTAAGAAGGCACAGAGGTACATCGTACGTTCCAAGTACTAACTTCAAAAGAAATAAACGGTTTAACGTAATCGCGACTTCCTTAGTCAACTCGGCCTTTGCTAAAAGACAGTATGTTGTACAGTCCGCGAAACTTTATAATCTGATTAATAACCAAATTAATATCCACTCCGCAAACTATTATGAATGTAAACGTTCTACGATGACATGGATTAAGACAAAAAACTACTCAGACACAGAAAACCTACTACGGAATATAGCCTAACCATGTTTTTGCGCGCGTTTAGTTAAGTATACATATAATACAATACAATACAATACAATAACTCTTTATTGAACACCACACATATATCAATCAAAATAGAAAAAAAAGTTACTTATACAGAATAACATTACAGTTATTAGTTTAACATTCAAAGTCGCAAATAGCTAGCCTTATGTTTTAGTGATCAATGTTGTCTTTACCTTTCGTTATTACGTGTGACTGAGCCATAAACAAATAAATATAAAACATGAACAATATGAACGTAGTCGTATACAACGCTGTAAACTATATAGATGATTGGGTGCTGTGTGTGTGTGTGTGTGTGTGTGTGTGTGTGTGTGTGTGTGTGTGTGTGTGTGTGTGTGTGTGTGTGTGTGTGTGTGCCATGCACCTGCACCGCACGCACGCACACGCGCAGTCGTGACCAGCGTAGGTATCCTCATATTTATATTTATATTTAAAATGGGACAATTCGTGCAAGTCGTCGGATATCGTAAGTAAGTAAGTAAGTAAGTAAATGCTTTATTGTACAAATATAAAGAAACAGATACAATTCACAAAAAAAAAAAAAAAAAAAACATTAATATATGCACAAAGGCGAACTTATCCCTATCGACTGTGTTATATCGTCTGTGGTTCCTTTGTTAACCTTTCTTCAAATCTGTTAAGTCTAAGATGTTTATTAAATTTAAAATAAATTTAATGTTTGTAATGTGCATAGTGGCTTGAACTAAGTTCAAATTAAACTAAATTTTCACTTGATGTAGTTAGTTATACATAATTCCAGAACCCACCTACTTTGTAAAAATGTTAATACCTAACTCAATGTTAAGATATTTCTTCTCAGTCTTTACTCTGTTTGAACCGTAACTTAATCTTTGCACTAAGTATTATTTAATTCTACACTAAGATAAGATATTTAAGATACTAACTACTAGGAAGAGCGGTGTCTCTCAACACAGGTTTCTACTTAACTTAAAGAGAGGCACCATCCTTTGTTACATACACTTATGTGATAACGAAATAAATATTTTTCATTTTCATTTTCATTTTCATTTTCATGTATACACATTGCCAAGACAACAATACAACCACATATAACAACCAAAACAGAAAAAAGGTATACAGAATATTACAACCATACACCGTACACCATACACAAACAATAAGGTCGATGACATATATTTGATATGATGGCTGTATCGACATTTATGCCCTCGAGTGTGGAGATAATATGAAAACTTAAGTAAATGACCTGTTGTATGTAGTAGTGTACAGAACTGATATGGGACTTAAGTCATTTTTCTAATTTGGAACGTCAATTTGTCTATTCGCACACACTACTCACACATACAACAGTATGCTTAGTGTAAGTTTTCGGCCACAAAATACGTCTCGACCGCGTTTGCATTAAAATGTCAAATACTATGAGAAATTTTAGTTGTCGTTTCGTACCGCTTGTGGCGCTGTTAATTTTCCCATAGTAATTAAAACGTCAACTCGAATGGGTTCGAGACGTATGTCGAACCAAAAATTTACACTAGAGCAGGGGTGGCGAACCTTTTTCGGTGGACGTGCCACTTTTTCACAAATATTGTAATATTTGGCTCTGACCTATCATCAGACCTTATTGTCTTAAGAGTGTGTTGTTATATTACCATCGTATGACCATATTGCCATTATTGGCGTGCCCGAATTATTTTGAAGCGTGCCATTGGTTCGCCATCGCTGCACTAGAGGCTCGGGTCATTCTTAACTTTTTAACCTATAATGGCATTAATGGGAGGAATACCGCTTTTAGGGTTTCTCTAGCATTACTAAGAATGTATTCACGTGGGTGTTTGAAAGATAAGTTTTAAAGGGTCTTTTCGTGCCGTACTGCTCGCATCTATAGTAATTTATATAAGAGTGATAGGAATGATACGAGCTTACGAACTTATTTTTTTTACTTAGCCTACACATACAAGACTTCAAGGCTCATATCGCAATGACTAAACTCTGGTGTGAATTGAGACTCTCGTGATGTTACAATCGAAGCGATGCGCAATCAAAATAAGAATTGAAGTATCTACTAGATCGTTACAGTATTCCGCCGCGTCTGTCTGTTCGTGATAAACTCAAAAACTCCTCGACGGATTGTCATGCGGTTTTCTCCAATACATAGAGTGATTCACGAGGAAGGTTTACGTACAGCCAGCAACGAAAGTTGCCGAACAAAATAACGTTACAAAAGTCAACTTAAAAGATACAGTCATTAGAAAAGGTGTGTCACAAATTGCCAAGCTCAAAAAACCTATGGGGTACTTGCAGCTGTTCTAGAAATTTCAAATTTGGTATAAATCCGATTTCTTGATGGCCGTCTGTCTAAGTAACCAATATAAAATGACCCGACACTGCCTACATTTTGCTTAGAAGCAGAGCTCTTCTAACACTGGATAATATAAAAACTTGGCGAATTTTACGGAACCCTCAGTGAGCAAGTCCGACTCGCACTTGGCAGGTTTTTTGTTTGGTATCAACATTGCATAAGTGCGACGCCAAACCAACGAGTTAAAAAAAAAAAACCTAATACTTCGCTAGCTAATTGTTTACTAACAGTTAAGTATAGTACGCCAAAGCTACATGGAAACTTAAACTTCATTCAAGTGTTTGTGTGCGTGTAAGCATGCATGTGTATCGCTGCGCCCGCGCAGACAGCTGGCGTTGTTTGCGTGGAGCGTCCGAATGATGTCATTGGCCTTGAACAGCCTTGAGCGGAGGCACTGCCTACTGGCACAGATTGAAAGATAACAACTTTAAAAAAGCATTCATCTAATCACACCTGTAGTCATGACCATCAATAAAAAAAATTAAAAAATTAAAAACATCCCCACGCAGAAACTGCTAAGCCGATTTTCACCAAATATGGCTAAGGACCACCGCAAGGAAAGTGGCTTTCGAATGAAAAAGACCGCATCGAAATTACTATATCCGCCGGAGAGCTACGATGCCACAGACAGATACACACCCACACAGATATCGACGTCAAACTTATAACGACACACACACACATAAATCACGTCTCTATCCCTTACGGGCTAGACAGAGCCTAGGGCAGGGCTGGCGAACCAATGGTACGCTTCAAAATAATTTGGGCACGCCAATAATAAAGAAGGTTTATTTTTGTCCATTAAATTTTAGATTAATAAGATTCTTTTATTATGAAATAGGGTGGAAAACGGACAATGTGGTCATATGATGGTAAAAAATGGCACGTCCACCAAAAAAGGTTCGCCACCCCTGGCCTAGGCCAGTAACAAGACCTAAAGACCACGTTTAGCATGATTGTGAGCGTATAGGTGGAAAGGGGAATCAAAACAGTGATGGGCTGCTAGCCGCATCGCCTATAACATGATTCTTGTTGACCCTTGATGGGCTTTTACCATCTGCGCGGGAAAAGCAACTGGTACATTCTTACAACGGCTTACTTGGCTTCTTGCGACGGGGAATAAAATTAAAAAATTGACAACATACATGCGCCATATTACGTCTTGATCCCTTACGGGTAGACCGAGCTCAAGATAACAAGATCAAAAGGCCACGTTTAGCATGATTGTGGGCGTAGATGGAAAGGGGAATCAAAATACTGATGGATTGCAGCCGCATGGCCTATACCAAGGTTCCTAAGATTATCGCCCATTCCCTGGATGGGATACCCTCTGGGCGGGAAGAGAAGCTGAAATATACCGTGTTTATACAATGCCTGCTTGGTTACTGAAAATTCAGACTTCTAGTTTTAACTACTAAGTTATAGGGTCGAAAATGGGCTAAACTGTTTCGAGAAAAGGATGGTATCGTGCCGCTTTTTAGCTCGACTTGGCGGGGCACTGCCGTGCCTCCAGACGTTTTTCTTAGCTCCCAGACCAGCACGGAAGCACACTACATACAAAAACAAAAGTTAAGAAACAATTGTCAAACATACAAAGTGCGTGTTGGATCACGCAATTCACAAAGAGAGTATACTATACAATACAATACAAAGGCACAATGACTCTGTATTGACCGCTTAATACGGAAAACCAGTACATCGAGAAAAACGAGGGCTTATTAGTTGTAAACGAGTTTAAATTGGTTACGATCTCTAACACAAAAGAGCACATCCTTACTAATGTTCTTCTTCTTATGGTGCCTCTCCAACTAGTGAAGGTTGGCAGTCAGCTCCGCATACTTTACACGGTCCCTGGCCAGGTTGAAAAGCTCCGCTGCACTTGTGATTCCAGTCCACTCCCGGATATTTCGCAGCCAAGATTTCTTCCTGCGCCCAACAGCTCTTTTTCCAGCCACTTTGCCCATGATTATAAGCTGTAAAAGCTCGTATCTTGTGTGCATCAGTTCACACTCCTTTCCAACCCGACGCAGGACCTCAACATTGGTCACGCGATCCGTCCATCTTATGGCCAACATGCGTCTATATGCCCACATTTCAAATGCTTCTACACGTTTACGGAGTTGCTCTTTAAGGGTCCAGGCTTCACATCCGTATAGAAGTAATGGGCCATATATAGCATTGCAGTAAACGGATGCGCAGACGTATTTTGACATACTTAGTATTTTTACTAATGTTATAAATGCGAAAGTAACTGTCTGTCTGTTATGCTTTCACGCCTAAACCACTGAACAGATTCTAATGAGAGTCCCGGGGATTACATACGATAGTTTTTATCCGGGATAACCACATAGTTCCCGCTGGACAAGCGCATTCAGCGCAGATTTAGATTTATTTGTTACATTTTTTTTGGGCGGTTATTTTTTTTTTCTTCCATGCTGGTCTGGGAGCAAAGAAAAACATAGAATGTACCAGTTGCTTCTCTACCCGCGCAGATGGTAAAAGCCCATCAAGGGAATGGGCGAAAATCGTAGGAATCATGTTATAGGCGATGAGGCTAGCAACCCATCACTTTTGTGACATAAAAGTTTTGTAGCCTATGGTTTTGTTATTTCTATCGGAGGTGGTATGGTGGAGTGTCCTTTTGCCTTTCTCACGACCGCCTCATTTAAAAGCAAAACTGTCAGTGTTGCCGCTACAAATTCATGTCCCGATGAGTTCTTTGTTATTTTTAAATCGGTTGAACGTCGTTATTGTTTCAAATGGTGGTAATCCTTCAGGATAAATAAAGTAAGTACTAATTTGCTTAAATTGGAATATCAATGGCTTCATTCTCCTATTTTTGGTTTGACTCATTTCGAGTACAAACATTTTGATATGGCAACTTGTGCTGTCTAACGTCAATCGCTATGACCTGGCGGACTTGATATTTTTTTACAGCCGTCGGCTTTTGCAACGGTCTTTACATTTTTGATTTTTAATACCCTTTTGGGACAGGTAAGGATTCACTCTCGAGTCTTTTGAGTCTTTTTGCGACTAGTTTGCCATGTATTTCAACGGGTTTTCTTTTTTGCAGAACTTTTTGGTATAATTTTCTCCAACGAACGCACTGAGCCTACGTCGCAGGCGCGTCACTTAAGGACGCATGGTAAGATACCCCTTTTCACCGCTTCGCGACCCTTGTTTTGTCATGGAATTCCCAGAGTAACGTGTCCTTCCGTTTACAGCCTAAAAGTCCGCCGCCGAAGACCCGAAAAACCTCCGGGGAGTCGACATTCGGTCACCTCGCGCCTGGCCAGCCCAAGCTCGACTGATTTTCCTCTCCGGTAAGCCTTCGCCTGAGTATTTGTTTGAACTCTGACATCAACCGAACGCCCCGTACCCTTCTGGTACCTAGCCTGTTGCCTCGTCTCTAATCCACCCAATTTATTGTCCTTTACAGGGGGTTTTTTTTCCTACCCCTCGTCTTCGCCCTGCGGGATTAGCCTGGTTGTATTCGGGGAACACCGTGGTTCAGCCGTCCGGGCCTTCATGGTGCTTCGGGGCTAGCGGGTGCTTCCCATCGTCGGAAGGTTTTCTATGAATGTTATAAATTCATAATCCGAGGTACAATATTTCCCCTCTTTACTTTAATTTCATTGGTCCGGTATCCAATAATACTGGTGGCGCCTTTTATTTTTGAAGAAACTAAGTTATGAGCGACTGATTCAGAGACAGATTTTCTAGTGGCCCACGCCAAAGACCTAGCTCTCCGACTGTATTAAATAGAATTAAATTTAATAGCCATAGCCGTGGTACCTTGCTCCTGAATAAATAAACTGTGTTGTCAAAATTTGGATTTTTTATTTCCTTTCCCTGATCACTTATCGACCCTCAGGCCGATCTGTGACAGCGGCAGCCCATCGTGGGACACTTTTCAACTAGAATTCATTGTTATGTCGTTCTAAGCTGTAACAAATACTCTCTGAATTGATCGCTCATATTGCTGTGGTACACCAGTTCATTATTTCTAATGTTGAACATTGATTTGCAATAACATTGTCCTAGTACTTAGGATACCTAGAACAATACCTAGAACAATTTGTTAAACATTTAAAGATAATATGCCTAATTTAACCATTTTAAGTTGTTTGTTCATGAACATGTTTTAGTATTGAAATTTGTGGGTACACTTTTTTTTTCCATTGAGGGTGGATTTCAATTCACTGGTGAACTAGTACTTTTATTGAAACTTATTATAACTTGTTATTTACATTCTATAAATAGAATATTATTGTGCATTGGTGTACACTCGGATGCATAAATTGTGTATTTAGTGATACTAAGTAATTATTACCGGCCGCACAGTTGTACTCAAAAGTGTTTGACTTAAAAAAAAAAAATAGAAACTTTTTACTTTCTTTAAACAAAATTCATAATAATTGAAGTATTAAATAGTATTGGTGTGTATTTGCGCGAGTGGTACAATCAGCTACATAAAATTCACATACAATTTTTTTTTTTGCTTGTGTTTTCTACCTTGTTAGGAAGCAATTGAATTACCTGACCATAATTGTGATACAGTGAATCTCATGAAATTAGTACAGTCGACTTAAAATCTTTTGATTTTGGTTTATAAAGAGAAAATTCAACAATTTCCTTGTTATTGGATTAATTGAGTACATACTTCATCTGTAAACATTCAATATTTTTTCATTTGGTTTATACCATATTATTGCTTTCTACATATTATGTTGGTGACTTGATTTCCATTTAATTTACTGTCGACTTTGTATCACTGGGAGTACAATTAACCGCATTTGTGATTAGGTACTTTGTTTTGTGCTATAGCGTTAAGTGTTGTTGATTGTTGGTCATTTTGGTACGATCAACAGCTTAAATTTCTATCTTTGTGTTTTGGTACAGGCAACCACCTGAGTGGGCACTATATTGCCAACAAAAGTGTTTTGACGTAAAAAAAAAAATAATAATAAAAAAAAAATTGTATATTATACTTTTATATAAAGTACAATTAATTTAACATTGTTGAATTATTGGTATGGCCGGGCTATAAAAACAAAGTGTATCTGTAACTTGTTTTGCTATTATCCTCTGCATATTCGTTAACATTGGCGGTACAGTCGGCTACTTATATACAAGTCGTCTTATTTTTTTTGTGTTTATTCGGAAAATTTTATCTTCTATTGTTAAACGATTGTGAGTGTTGATACGGTTGGCCACTGTGATACTTATAAATATTTTAGTACAGTCAGCCAAATATATTTTTTTTTTGTCTTTCTTCGCCTCGCTTTTGTAAGGAGTCTCCATAGTCCTGCTATTTCTTTACATTCGTGGATATATTCAAGGACATTAATTCATCATTTAACGAGTACTTAGTGTAAAAAAAAAAAGTTTTTTTTCTTTAATATTAATTGTCCTGTTTCTATTTACATTAATACAGTTAAAGAAGGCAATTTATTGCAAGGTACCTTTTAAGTCCTTTTTGTTTTATTAAAAAAAAAATATATAATAACATAATATTTTGTAGTGGTTTGCCGTTACATTCATAATGGAGGAACGTCCAATTGTTTTTAATTTACTGCATAAGGACGAGTTAACTTATGAGGTTAGGGTGCGAAATGTAGAACCTGCGGATGATGTAGACTCTTTGCGAAATCAGATAAGGAAGTTAGCGAAGGAGTACCCTTCAGATGAAATTTTAGACTTTAAGGGTGATGTAAATTTAGAATTAACCGCCATATCTGGTAAACTAGAAGAGCTGTCTCAATTAACCACCTCATCTTTGCGGCCGCTAACTTTGAAAACTTTAAACCGTGTACAAGCGTTGGCCCACCATATATTTCACCGGTTGACTCGTCTTCAGCCTACGGAGTCTCAGTTGGACTCATTTAATGAGCAAATGGTACGGTTGAACAAATATTTGTTGAAATTGGACAACATGTTTCGAATTTTTAAGTCTAGCACTCCGCGATATGAGATCTCGGACGGGCATCATACCGACGTCAATCCTGTTCCTGGCGGTGTCAACAAGCAGCAAACAGTTAGCTCACTTAATTTGAAATATGATGGACGGTCATGTGTTAAGGCATTCTCACAGCGATTGGAGGAGCTCTGCGGTTCACGTGGCATTCCGGACGAGAGATTGTTTATGTCGGCGGTGGAATTGTTTGAGGCTGATGCGTTGCCTTGGTTTAGAGGTGTCAAATCCGACTGCACTTCCTGGAATCAGCTGAAGTCACTTTTACTGACTGAGTTTTTGCCATTCGATTATGACCGGCGCCTTATGAAGGAAATTCGCAACCGTACTCAAGGCCCCAATGAGAGCATCTCCACTTACATTAGTATTATGCAGAATTATTTTAGTAGATTGACTGAGCCAATTTCGGATAAGGAAAAGTTTGATATTGTGTCCGTTAATGTTAGACCTGAGTATTCAGTACCACTAGCAATCTATTCCGTATCTTCCCTTCAGGAACTTAAAAGCACTTGCCGTGTCCTTGAAGACAGCTGGCATCGGGCAAATACATTTGTGGAGCCACCCAAGCCGTCTCCAAGTGCAGTTGCAACTGACTTGTGTTGTAAAACTTTACCCAAACACAGGGTGGAGGCCACCACAACGAATCAGTACTGTCCCCGGTGTAGGCTTGACACTCATAGTCTTAGGCAATGTCCTTCCAAAGAAGTTGTTTGTTTTCGGTGCGGGAAGAAGGGCGTAACCAGTCCTTCTTGTCCCGATTGTTTATCTAGGTCATCGGGCTCTGGTGATGCTAGGGCTTCAACCTCGTCAAAAAACTAGTTAACCCGAACCACTGTATTAAAAGCGATTCGAGCTCTCGTGGAAATGAACATAGGAACTCTTCTCGTTGTATTAATTGTGGGGTTCGGCCAGGTAAAAAGCTTAATGCTTTTGTTTCTTCGAGTGTTTCCGCCGTGCGAAATTTTATCGATCGAGATGATGATCGACCTTATATTACTATTGTTATAAATAACCATCGGCTTCATGGTTTATTGGATTCCGGTTCCTCTATTTCAATATTGGGTTCCGATTTGTCTGAATTGTTCTTATCTCGGGGTGCTACGTTACACGGTTGCAATGATATTACATACATTGCCACCGCAAACGATTCCCAAGCCAAGGTTAAGGGCTACCTATCTTTACCGGTCAAGGTTCGTGACTTGACACGGGAAATTAAATTTTATATTATACCGGACGTGACTACTCCTTTAATTTTAGGGGTTGATTTCTGGAAGGCTTTCTGTATTGCCCCAAATTTATTTACGGACTTTAGCCTTAATCAGGATATTCCCAGGACTAATTTTGTATCAGAAGTACGTCTACATTCCTTTGATCGGCTCGATGCTGATCAAAGAGCAATCGCTGAAGATATGATACACAAATTTGAGAATATTTCCTTTGAGAAGAAAGGTTTAGGACGGACGAATCTACTTACTCATACCATTGATACTGGCGATTGTAAACCATTAAAGCAGCGACATTATCCCATTTCTCCTCACAGGTTAGTTGAATTAAATAGGCAGTTAGACGAAATGCTGGAACAAGATGTTGTTGAGGCTAGCACCAGTGCATGGAATAATCCCACTCTTTTCACCCCCAAGTCTAATGGTGAACTTCGCTTTTGCATTGACAGTCGCAAATTGAATTCAGTGAGTAAGCACGATGCTTATCCGTTACCCTACGTATCTGGTATCCTGGACCAACTAAGAGATGCTAAGTTTCTTTCTTCAATAGACCTAAAAAGTGCTTTTTGGCAAATACCTCTTGAACCTTCCTCCAGGGAGCGTACTGCGTTTACCGTTCCCGGTCGCGGTCTTTTTCAATTTAAAGTGATGTGCTTTGGTTTGACTGGTGCGCCGGCCACGCAGCAGCGACTAATGGATAAATTATTTGGACCCGAATTTAATGGTAGGCTTTTCGTTTATTTGGACGATATTATTATCGTAAGTAAGACGTTTAATGACCATATTACGTTACTCGACCGTGTCTTGGACCGTTTGAACTCTGCTAACTTAACCATTAATTTTGGAAAATCCCATTTCTTCCGTAATGAGTTGAAGTATCTCGGTTATGTCGTGGACGAACGAGGGTTGCGTACCGATACATCTAAAGTAAAGGCTATTGTAGATTATCCTACTCCTAGTAATCGTAAAGAAGTTAAGATGTTTTTGGGAACGGCTTCTTATTATCGTCGCTTCATCCAAAATTTCAGTACAATCGCGGCTCCACTAAATTCCTTAACAAGTACTCGTAAGAGTGCTCCACCCTTTCTCTGGACTGAGGAAGCGAATAAATCTTTTCAAGAGTTAAAGTCTGCGTTAGTATCTGCTCCTATTTTGGCTTGCCCAGACTTTTCTAAACCGTTCATTGTGCACTGTGATGCTTCTGGTTATGGCATTGGCGGGACTTTGACGCAGGTACTAGAGGATAATCTGGAACATCCGATCGCCTTTGCAAGTCGTTCTTTGAACAAAGCCGAACGCAACTATTCCGCCACGGAACGAGAAGCATTAGCGGTAGTCTTTTCTGTGGAGCATTTTCGCCCTTATTTGGAAGGTGGCCCGCGTTTTCGCGTTGTAACTGATCACTCCAGTTTAAAATGGTTCTTTAATTTGACCAATCCCACTGGAAGACTAGCTCGTTGGGGTTGTCGTCTTTCGCCTTATGATTTCGAAATCGTCCATCGCAAGGGCAAGGAACACGTAATCCCAGACGCATTGTCGCGTGTCGTTCCTGTGCTGGAAATCCGTGCTTGCGATTGGTACAATAAACTTTATCAAAAATGTGAACAGTTTCCTACTTCGTGCCCAAACTACATTATTAAAGACGGTAAATTATTCAGATATTCCAAGAGTAAATTTAATTTTCCCAGTGAGTTCGATTGGAAGGAAGTTGTTTCCTCTGACCGTCGTGCAGAGTTAGTAAAATCTTGTCATTGCGAGGATCTTTCCCATCTTGGAGTGTTCAAGACTTATAAACGTTTAACTTTGAATTACTATTGGCCTGATTTATATCAGGATGTTGTGGACTTCATCAAGAATTGCGATGTATGCTCGGCGTATAAGCATTCTCAGAAGCCGCCAACAGGTCTTATGGGGAATCCTAAAGCCTGTTCACGTCCTTTCGAGTGCATAAGTATGGATTTGGTGGGCCCGTTGCCGCGTTCTCGCGCCGGCTATACATATATTTTTACGGTCGTTTGTTGTTTTTCCAAGTACGTTTTACTGTTTCCTTTGCGTCGAGCCGTGGGTAAGACTATAGTCCAGCGACTCGAGGATGAAGTTTTCCTTAAGCACGGCATACCGCGCACCGTTATAGCTGACCACGGGACTCAGTTCACCGGAAGTGAATTAAACGCTTTGTTCAGGAGATACGACATTCCACAGGTTCATTTGGTACCACGTCATTGTCCGCAAGTCAACAGCATTGAGAGATACCACCGTACGCTGATGACAGCTGTGTCTATCCTCGTCCAGCAAGACCACCGTTCGTGGGATACCACATTGTCAAAAGTACAATTCGCCCTGAACACTTCTGTTAGCGAGTCTACGCGTTTCACTCCTTTCTTTCTAGTGCACGGTCGCGAGGCTGTTTCCTGTGGTAAGGTTTATGGTAGTTTAAGAACCTCACAGTTAGATTTGTCTTGCGCTTCACGCGAAGATTACGCTACCAGATTGGGAGGCTTGCGTGATGTCTTCGACCGGGTTTTGTCTGCACTGGATAAGGCTCACGAACGAAATGCTCGTAATTACAACAAGGGACGGCGGGCGAATGAGTACGAGGTGGGAGATGTCGTGTGGAAAAAAACATTCCCTCAGAGTGATGCCGGTAAATTTTTTATGGCAAAACTGGCACCCCGTTACGAAAAGTGTCGTGTGCTGTGTAAGCATTCTCCTCTCGTGTATGAGCTGGAAAATGTTACGACTGGCAAGAACTTAGGTTCGTGGCATATTCAACACCTCAAAGATCCATGAGATCGTTCTTTGCATATTTAAATGCATTATGTTCCGCTGTAGATGCTGGACGTGCAGCCCGTTGCTATTTCGCTTCTCGCTGCACCGCCAGGGTCTCAGTGTTAGACCAGTTAGTGTGGTCACCCAACTTGTATTGTTTTTTTTTGTCGTTCAGTCAGCGGTTAGGGTAGAGCTACTGACTGGTAAAGCGCGTGGGTTCGATAGGATGGCTTTATGAGTATATTAAGTACCCTGCTTCATCGCTGGATGTGATTTTTTTTCCTGGCGATGCTTTTTTTTTCTTCTTTCCTTATATTAGTGATTGTTGTTATGCGTTTTGCGCTGTGTTTTTTTTGCCGTATATTAGGTGATGTACGTAGGCTGTGACCATAAGGGTCTTCAGATGCTACGTTGAAGTGAGTCGCCGGTTTGATTGAGCCGGTGCCTCTCATGTTTATGTTGTCTGTTTGGACGCTATCGTGTCATTTATTATAATGTTCTGGTGGAGGGTTTTTGTTTGTTTCAGGAGCTGGGGACCAGCTCAAAATTTTGACTAGCGTCAAAATTTTATCCGAGGGGAGGGGTACTGTGACATAAAAGTTTTGTAGCCTATGGTTTTGTTATTTCTATCGGAGGTGGTATGGTGGAGTGTCCTTTTGCCTTTCTCACGACCGCCTCATTTAAAAGCAAAACTGTCAGTGTTGCCGCTACAAATTCATGTCCCGATGAGTTCTTTGTTATTTTTAAATCGGTTGAACGTCGTTATTGTTTCAAATGGTGGTAATCCTTCAGGATAAATAAAGTAAGTACTAATTTGCTTAAATTGGAATATCAATGGCTTCATTCTCCTATTTTTGGTTTGACTCATTTCGAGTACAAACATTTTGATATGGCAACTTGTGCTGTCTAACGTCAATCGCTATGACCTGGCGGACTTGATATTTTTTTACAGCCGTCGGCTTTTGCAACGGTCTTTACATTTTTGATTTTTAATACCCTTTTGGGACAGGTAAGGATTCACTCTCGAGTCTTTTGAGTCTTTTTGCGACTAGTTTGCCATGTATTTCAACGGGTTTTCTTTTTTGCAGAACTTTTTGGTATAATTTTCTCCAACGAACGCACTGAGCCTACGTCGCAGGCGCGTCACTTAAGGACGCATGGTAAGATACCCCTTTTCACCGCTTCGCGACCCTTGTTTTGTCATGGAATTCCCAGAGTAACGTGTCCTTCCGTTTACAGCCTAAAAGTCCGCCGCCGAAGACCCGAAAAACCTCCGGGGAGTCGACATTCGGTCACCTCGCGCCTGGCCAGCCCAAGCTCGACTGATTTTCCTCTCCGGTAAGCCTTCGCCTGAGTATTTGTTTGAACTCTGACATCAACCGAACGCCCCGTACCCTTCTGGTACCTAGCCTGTTGCCTCGTCTCTAATCCACCCAATTTATTGTCCTTTACAGGGGGTTTTTTTTCCTACCCCTCGTCTTCGCCCTGCGGGATTAGCCTGGTTGTATTCGGGGAACACCGTGGTTCAGCCGTCCGGGCCTTCATGGTGCTTCGGGGCTAGCGGGTGCTTCCCATCGTCGGAAGGTTTTCTATGAATGTTATAAATTCATAATCCGAGGTACAATATTTCCCCTCTTTACTTTAATTTCATTGGTCCGGTATCCAATAATACTGGTGGCGCCTTTTATTTTTGAAGAAACTAAGTTATGAGCGACTGATTCAGAGACAGATTTTCTAGTGGCCCACGCCAAAGACCTAGCTCTCCGACTGTATTAAATAGAATTAAATTTAATAGCCATAGCCGTGGTACCTTGCTCCTGAATAAATAAACTGTGTTGTCAAAATTTGGATTTTTTATTTCCTTTCCCTGATCACTTATCGACCCTCAGGCCGATCTGTGACACTTTCGTCCATTCCCTCGATGGGCTTTTACCACCTGCGTGGGAACAGAAGCTAATGGAAATTCTATGCTTTTTCTTTACACCCACACCAGCATGGAAGAAGTATAAGTTAAAAAAAGTAAGCGACAATTTGAACTCATAAAAGTAATAGTCTACTAACTGACACTCACTAAATTAAACGACTACATGGTTAATTAACATAATAGGAATCGCCGTTTTGTAATTTAGTTCATTACACCCTGCTTTATACCACTCTGATATACTGTAAATGTAATTAATTACTAGCAATTACAGAGTATAGTAAATTGGCCGTTGTGATTTCAGGATTTTGCATGCGTAAATCCCGATCCCGTAGGAATACCGGAATAAAACGTGCTTCCTTCTTTTTTTAACATGGCCCCATCGATCGATGCGATGATTTCGCCAATGTCAAAGTAATAAATACAGTATTCAAAAATCTTGATAGATAATTTGTTACTAACCTAGTCTTAAGAATACTAACACTATTGAGTCATGGTTACTTGAATAAACGAATATTATTATTATTATTTTTATTTTATTATGGCCTGGATTCAAGTTCTTTAAGCCAATTCTTCCTTTGGTTATTCAATTTTCATTCCAAAAGTTAAAAGCAAATTCACTTGACTTTATTAATTTGGGCACAACACAACTGTGCGCCAGCACATTTAGCAAGACTTAAATCCATTTATACAGACATACCTACAAACTTTCGCATTGATAATAATATGTTAGTTGGAAATGTTACAAGTGTTACAACTAAATATCGATTCCTCACTCTACTCTATCTACTACTACTCTAGGGGAGATAAGATTAGCGTTATACTCCGGTCCGGGATAGCAAAATGGCGGAAATGCCGTAAGGCGACGATTTTAAATGAGTAAAATATGAGCCCGTTTTGGTAGAGGCAATAGAGCTAAACTTCCCGACATATAGAGCAAGTCATATCGTCAACCTACGCATCGTTCGGGCTGCAGTGGCCAAATCAACCGCATACCAGCGCGACAGCCAGACTCCCAAATCTCCCAATAGAACATATATTCTAGAACGAACATTCGTCGAACGAAAATCTATCTCACGCGCATTTGCGGCAGTGCAAGATGCTTAGTGTAAATTTTCGATTACAAAATAGGTACTAGTATGTGCCATGATTTTCGAAAATATTTCTTTCTTCGTGCCAATTCCCCAATTATTATTGTTTATACCTTTAATTTTACTGTTTTCTTTTTGTAGGGTTCCGTACCCAAAGGGTAAAAACGGAACCTTATTACGAAGACAGATAAAACGTGGTTACCACAAACACTACCTCGAACAAGGCTACCGCACGATACGAGCCAAAAGCAAGTCTGACGCATGAGCGAGATGGGAGACACCGCTTTACATTTTGTGTCCGTTTACAAACAACGCTATCTATATCTTGGAGTACGTAAGCCTCGGAAGTAAACACAACGCGTGAGATTTCTGCTCACCTTGAACTGTGTGAGGTCATTCATTCCTTTCATACCAGGTATATACTGTTCTATCTGGTGAGGATATCGGTAGCATTATCATACGTTCCACATTTGGAGTCTTGACTATTAAAAACATTATCATCTCTAAAATATATAAGCTGAGACACTCAAATTATTCTGAGACGAGTGTTTAACGTGACACGATAAAAAATCGGAATCTGTGAGTCAACACTAAGTCAAGGAAACTTGGGTGCTAAGGTGATTTATAAATAAGTTAGTAGTCTTATTCGCGTTTTAGATATGGCGTTGGCCATGAATAGGGAGTATAGGTACGTTGGATAATGACGGTGACGAATGAGAGGAGAGAGTTAGGGAAAAGAAAAAACCTTCATTATGGATAGGTGATTGATTCACCCATTTTATGAAATTCAACTATGTTACTGTATCCGCACAGATTTGTCTGTAAGCCCTTAAAAACGAAACAATCCTTAAGACTATCATACATTAAGTTCTTACCTGATGGCAGCGTTAGCTAATTCCCTTCCGACCTCGTCTCTCGAAAAAGATATAGCTCCAGCCTCTACCCAGATATCAGCAGCTCTTGCCGCCCAATTCCTCACCAAGGTATCAAAAGATTTCACCACGACCACGTCCAAGTCTAAATACACACCACCGAATTTGTACAAAGACAGGTATCGCAACACGTCTGACGAATGAGATATCCGCCACCTTGTCCTATTCAATGCACCGCCCGACACCATATACTCCAAAGGAGTTCCTCTCGCGTACTTCCCTATGTGCACTCTTGTTAACTTGATATTCGTTATGTTTTTTATGACAGATATGGCTCCTGTCTTCAGAGCATAATGCGTGACAGGGGCAGCAAACAAAACGTTAATTTGCCAATCTGGATGCGTTCTGGCGGCAGATTCCACAGCACAAGCTTGACGAGAGTTGAGTGCCCCTCTGCAGGATGTTTCGTGAAAGAAAATGGACCTCGCTGGAGGGTTAAATTCTTTTCCGTCCGCGCGTGGTAACGTCGTATCTGTCTCTATGTAATGGCATGTAGTATTGTCCCAAGGGCCCCAATACAAGAAGTACAAATCGGGATTGATATAGGCGTTTAGTAACGCTATTGTACCGATCACAGCACCAATGCTAAAAGAGAGGCCGGCGATTATCTTCCGCCGTCTTTTTAGTTTATTACTGAAAATCAATTTGTAGACCATCGTGTAAACCTCCTTGTATGTCATCTTGCTAGCTTTTCGCGACGCACAAACACAGATTTAATTTCGGTTCTTAACGAAACATTGAATTTCTCCGTTAGCTCTTTAATTCAACAACCGTCACTTAGCAACTAAAAACAGATTTAAAAGTTTGTGGAAAAGTATTAAAAAAAGTAAGCAGTGAAAGGAGGTGGTAAGATTACACTATCTAGGCGCTTTGACAATATAATGTGGACAATGTGGTCTCTTTGAATTTGGCATTTTGGCGGAGATTTTTGTATGTAATTTAGGTAGCACCAGAGTAACATTATTTTTATCTGCTCAAACTTATCATGTTAACAGTTAACAGTGCGTTAGAATTAAAAGGGTATCTGTGCTGTGACCAACTTTAAAAAGTTCTCGTTCTGCGGTTTTATTTACGGCAAGAATGTTTAACAATGATAATTCTCTCTTGACCACCTAAACCAATTTCATCTTAAAGCGATTCTGTTTTCTGTAGAAACGGGAGGTACGTCACTACTACGTCAAAGGTGATAATGAGAACATTACCTACCTGCCTCGCACGAACTCATCGTCTAAGGGAAGACGGGTCCAGCGTAAGGACCCTTCCACTTCTTGGCGCGGTCTTGGCGGCAGCTGGGGCCACCGGGGGTCGTTTGTGGTGAAACCCTTGTGGCATCCCATTGCATCCACACCGGATCGAGGGCAACTCCGGAAAGGTTTGTTTGGGTATACCTCTTCGGGGAGGGACCAACATCCACCCCGGCATCACCATACCCAGAGCATCGATACAGATTTCCTATTCGTTAAAAAACAGGTCTATGTTCAGCAGTGGACTTGTAATGGCTGAGATGATGATAATGATGATGAAAAAACAGGTGATGATGGGATTTATGAATATGAGCCTAGTTCTCGGCTCTATCTTTGTGGCCTTCGCAATTACAATTTCTATCACGTCAAACGGTATTTTACGAGTGCAGTAAGGCATGATGAAGGCGATTGTGGTTGCGAGTGCAGTAGACAATAGTACCTCTATGGTTTCATGAGTTAGACGCAGCTAGGTGTATTAGGTGTTAGGTGCCATTTCGAATATCTTTATCACCACGTGCGATACATTATCGAATTAGTCACATTATAACTGAGACATTAGTCATTCAAAAGGTAGTGATAGCCTATTGCGAAATAAATATACTACGTTACTGCTTTTAATCCTTATGGACAGGATACGTATTAGTGATGGGACTAGAATCGCGTTGCTATAATACTTTTGGACAAAATCGGTATCTTGAGGAAAAACGGTTATCATTAAAACATCGATGAGGATAATGATGATAGAGCTTAACCCATTATAAAGAGTGTCAGTAGTTAGATATAATTTGAACGTCGATTATTCGAGGCCATGCCTTTTATACTAGTTAGAAATTCTAAGTTAGTAGTGCCGTTCCACTCACACCAATATCCATGTATACGAGAGTGAAAGGGACTGTATGGTAAGGTCAAATTTTAGAGCGACCCCCTTATATTTAGGTGACACTTAGCTTTATAATCGAGGTAATGATAGAAACATGAAACGGACCGACACAATACGAAAATTAAAGCCTCTATCATGCTCTATTATTGTATACAGTCAATGGCATAAAATATCGATGCAGCTATCGTGTCGGGGTGCGAGGGTTGCCTCCGCGTGTAGTCAAGAGCTGCGGTTCGTTTTTGGATCCGTCCAAGGGGAAGAGCTGTGCTTGGTCCAGTGCAACCGGGGCAACGGTTAATGATTTCTTGGCAGATTCTGAGGGCTATCATTATACGAGTTTACCGCCCTAGGTCTGTAATGTACTATAACGTAGTGGCACTATAACCGACAAGAACCAATTAACCGACACTTTCAACCTTGATTCATAGCAATACCGCGTCGCCGGAAATCTAGTGAATTAATTTATTTTACTACAACAGGTACTCTATATCTTACATTCTTTAGAATATTCCTATTGAAAGTATGTACAGACGACCTTCTGTTAAGAATTCAAATTAGGTTGTCGAGGTTAATATCTTTTACAATACATATATCACGTCTTTATTAGACGGGCCTACGGGCCTTACGGGGTAGACAGACCCTAAGGTAACAAAACCTTAAGACCACGTTTAGCATGATTAAGGGCGTATACCATCTGCGCAAGAAGAGAAGCAACTGGTAAATTCTATGTTTGTGTTGTTATGTTATCGTTGAGAACTCGTTTTTTGCTCACCAGTTGGCGCCACTGTTGAAGATCGGCGCCGAAACAAAGTTTTAAATCTTGGATCTCATTAAGTTCATTAATTATACATAACTATCATCATATCGAGCTATCCCGCACTGTAGTGCAGTTCCGTTTTGTCCGGAAAAAAATCCGCTTTCAGAGCGTTCGACATTCATCGCCAAATAATCCATACCTATTTGCGATAATTTCACGAAGGAGATCACTTTCCAACAGGTAAATGAAAGAAACTATAATTTATGTCACGTAGCCCGCCAAAACCAGTGAAAAGTGAATGTTATTGGACACTAGCGCCTCCAGTGGCATACCTACCTATTCACACGCGATAGCCCTCATTGTACATTAATTTTATTTTTAAATAGGGTTATGCAGTCAGCCAGACATCGAGATTCGAATATTTAAAAATTTAAAATTCAAATTTCGAAAATTCTGGCACTTGGATTTCGCGGCACAGTACATACATACCAATTTAGGTGCTTTGCATACTAACCTCGTCCGAATGAACGTCGAATGATTATATCTATCTGATCTGCAGGCTTATTACGTAACTCGCTCGCGATCGTATTCATCGTTGAAGACGATTGTGATTACGATTCGACCGCCTTGAAACATTGGTATTACGTAAAAAAATGATTCCAATTATGCGAGGGAATCGCTTTCAAAAACGAAACCAATTGAATGGACCAAAAAGTTTTGTTTTTGCAAACAACTTTAGCGACGAATGATTTTTATTAAATCAATTGACCCTAATTCTAGCGTTGTTATTTACTTAAATAACTAAATTAAATACGTTGTTTTGGTTCATTGAAATATTAAGATCCGAATAACAAAAAATATCATTTATAACCAAAAATACAAAATGCAGTGTGAACGAAACTAAACGCAAACTTAATTAAAAAAAAAAAACATCTTGACAGTGTCTTCCCGACAAATCCAACAATCAAAGAACTAAGTAAGTTTGGTTTACATTTTTTACTCAGTTTAATTGCTTTACTGTGCGTTTTATAGCTAAATTGATAGAATAGGTACAATAATAAATTAACCCTGGAGTGATTACAGTTCCGTAAGCATTATACTCACGAAAATAGATTAGTATAGAACACATCGTGTCGGAAATGTTTGTTCGAAATAAACGTTTGTTTTTAAACTCATATACGATTGGCGATTCTCTCTTTTAGTGTATAAACATCCAGTGCATTTGATATACGATGTGTAGTGCTTCCAGTGGTTTATTAAAGCACCCAGTGCAGCGGTATGAGAAGTACCGAAAAGTTTCCAAACTTGTTTGTTGTACCATAAAATCATTTTCTATCACGAATTATAATTAGTCCCATACTTATTATAATACAACAAAAACAGCGGTCGACATTTCGATAGCAACAGCCATTCACCTCAAGCCTACGAATGAACTATGTATATCGAATTTCGGTGTATAAGAATTTTTAACATTTTAGGAGCCGTCGTGGACATGGCCAGCAGCTCTGTGGGCCCCGGCTACGGGGATACGGAGTGACCACAGCGCAGACGTGCAGCAGCTGCATGCCGCATTTAAAATTAATGCGAAAACATCGAATTCGTACATACATACATAAACCACCTTTATCACTTACAGGAAGGACAAATACTAAGAGCGCTTGTAGACGTCCGTTTTTTTCTTACACCGGACCGGTGTCCGTCGCGCCGAGGGGAAGCGGTGGTGCATCCGGCGTAAATTGTTCGCCGGACCGATGTCCGATGCATGTACACACATTCATTATAATTCATACACCACCGTGAATCCGGCAAAAAAACACGGTCCGTTATCCGGTGAAAAAATCGGACGTCTACAAGCGCTCTAAGGTAACAAGACCATACACAATATTACATAATATAACGCGTAAGAGCGCTTGTAGACGTCCGTTTTTTTCACCGGATAACGGACCGTGTTTTTTTGCCGGATTCACGGTGGTGTATGAATTATAATGAATGTGTGTACATGCACCGGACATCGGTCCGGCGAACAATTTACGCCGGATGCACCACCGCTTCTCCTCGGCGCGACGGACACCGGTCCGGTGTAAGAAAAAAACGGATGTTTTTGTGATTACTTCAAAATGTTCAAAAATTACGCCTCAGAAGTAGAACACTTTAATACTTTATGGCAATAACTAAGTGAGTGTCTTATGTTATAATTTTATGTATTATTTTCAGAGTGCAGAATTACAGTCGGCTCACCAGCTTGGCAGCTTGGCAGAGGCAGGCGCTGGCCGCGCGCTCGGCTAAATTACTTGCCTGTGCCTAAATTACCTTGAACAGCGTTTTTGACAGCCTTTACTAGGCTATAGAATGTTTGTGACAGTGTGAGGATCTCAGTGAGTGAGTGAGTGTGTATGTTTGTTCTTTCTTCACACTGAAACGACTGATAATATAATATTAATATAGCGATAAACGTGTCAATTGCTAATTCTATGCAGAGGAAGTTGCAGGCAGAAACTAGTAATAAATAACTAGAAAATGATATACGTTTTTTTGTTAACTACCTTTTTTAAATCCATTATTCCAGCAATACAGATTTTGTTATAAGTACTTGTTTTTATTAATTAAAAATATATTTTTTTTTATGTTAGAGAGGCCAGACAAACGAACTAGTGGGTCACCTGATGTTAAATAATCACCACTGTCCATAAACACCCGCAGCGCTTTACGCGATGCCAGTGCGTTGTCGGCCCTACTAGTGACATGTAATAAAGCCTCGATAAAGTTAATTTATTAGTATTATTTGTGGAATTAGTACATGACTTCTTATTTCTGGGGCATTGTTTATCTTGCTCGAACAGCCAAGCCATGGAGATCGCTAGACGAATCACTCGGATGGGCCGCCTTCAAAAACTTGCAATGTAAGGCAGAGTTCCAACAATACCTTAAAACCAAAGTAATCGACCAATGTGGTAATGTAAACGAAGAGGCCTTTACCCAGCAGTGGGTGTGTGACGCTGCATTATGCGCGCGCACAGCACACCACTACAAGCTACGCCCTGCCGGCGATGACGCCGCGGACCGCCCGCTGTTGCTGAGACTACGCCTGCGCCGATCGCCCAATATACTAACTCGCTCGCTACGCCTATTAAAATCTATTTTTCCGATTCAATTCTTTTCACAATGAATAACAAACCGCCTTTGTGCATGTATCTCAGTGTTTGTCAATTGTATTTTGTCTTGTTTATTTTGCACAATAAAGAGTTTACATACATACATACATACATACATACATACAAACTGTTTAACCTTCTTTTCTCTTTAACGATTAAACCTTTCTTCATAACCAAAATCTTGTCAATTAAATCTTAACATTCTCAATCTAAGTAATAGTAACTAATTGGTGGATGTGGACTGATTTGATACATAGATTAGTAACTCTCAAGCAGAGGTTTATGGGTTCGAACGCAGGCTCGCACATCCAAGTTTTACGGAATTTTTGACAGTTGATTCCGAGCGAGATTGGTTTCAAAATGAAAACAATCGTTCTAAAAACTCGGTCGGCTTCGCATCGCAGTCGAAAGCGGTTGTGAGCCATATTTTAAACCAATTGAACGAATGGTTTGCCACAAATTCGTTCCACGTAACTAAAATGACAGCTTAGAATTGTTTTGAAGCCCAAGGCAAGCTGTCAATCGAAAGCGAGAGCTAAATTGTCCCCGTCTTGAAATAATGGAAGTAACTTGAGTTGGATTTTTTTGATAGTTTATAATTTATCAATACAATAATTGAATTACAAAGGCACCTTGCTAATTGCTAGGTAAAATTGAGTATTTTTTGTGATGTTTTCCTTTGAATGTCGATCAAAAAGATAAAAATGGCAAGAAGTAAAGTAAGATAAGCCCGCCTTTGTACAGACCTATACATATATGTATCTTAATTTTAGTCAATTGTCTTTGTACCTATATTTTAATTTTGTACGTTCAATAAAGTGTTAACTTAGATACAAGTACATAAACTAAAATAATCATCAAGGGGAGTTGTATTCGAAACGGAATGATATCGTCGCCGGCTGCCCTCCGGCAGGGCATAGCTTGCAGCGATGTGCTGTGCACACCCACTGCTGGGTAAAGACCTGTACGGGACAGTGTGGTCTCGTACTCTCTTTAGATGATAATTGATACTGATAGAAGTGATACACTGCAGATTTTACTGTACTGATGATTTATTTGATAACTAAGTAAATGATACACCGATGCACTCTGCGGGAGTTGAGCGTGCACTGCTTAATACTAATAACATTGTGAAATAATACAACTTAACGTAAAATGCTGACGTGTGGAATGTGCGGTTTGCACAGACCGTACAGACCTCTTTCTTTATTTACACGCCGCTTTGCCCGGTCCTGTGCCAGTCTCATCCACAGCTCTCCACCAGACTGCCAAATGTTATCTGACTAACGGGTGACCGCCTTCGAACATATACGTAGCCATGTAGTAATAATTCCACAAATAATACTAATAAATCAACTTTATTGAGGCTTTATCAGAGGCGTCTCAACCTATGGTGCAGAGTGTGCGGCGCACACGGGCGCCGGGTCTAAGGGGGCGCCGAGCGCCCTGGCCTCTAATGCGACACCTCCAAAGATGCGTCGCTCGCGGCGCCGGCGCTCTCAAAGACCCTGCGCCCGTGTTATGGCCGACGCCGGGGGCGGCGCGGTAGCAAAGAAAGGCTACTCTATTTAAATTTACACAATGACTTTTGTTTCAACGTGAAATCAGCCTTAAAACAGATAATTGAAGATTTAATTGCGCCTACTAGACTAGAGGACGCCAGGGTACCTACTGGTTGCACACGGGCGCCACAAGGGCTAGAGACGCCTCTGGGCTTTATTACATTACCTATTATGAATAATAAAAACAAGTACCTATAACAAAATCTGTATTGCTGGAATAATACATACACATACACATACACAAATCACGTCTTTATCCCTTACGGGGTAGACAGAGCCTAAGGTGCCTAAAAGGTACCTACAGGCCACATTTAGCAAGATTGTGAGCGTATAGGTGGAAAATGGAATCAAAATAGTGATGGGTTGCTAGCCTCATCGCCTATAACATGATTCCTAATATTTTCGCCCATTCCCTCGATGGGCTTTTACCATCTGCGCGGGTAGAGAAGCAACTGGTACATTCTAAGTTTTTTCTTTGCTCCCAGACCAGCACGGAAAGTTGCTGGAATAATGGATTTAAAAAAGGTAGTTAACAAAAAAACGTATATCATTTTTTAGTTATTTATTACTAGTTTCTGCCTGCAACTTCCTCTGCATGCATGCATGCAGCTGCTGGCCATGTCCACGACGGCTCCTAAAATTAGTGGAGGCAAAATACGTGTAATTTCCCTTAAGTCAGGAAATAATTCTAAGAACTGATAAAAACAATTGTTTTTGATTTGTATGGGTTAGAAATGGAACTTAATACATCACTTGATATATTCACCCCCCCGGAAAGGGGTGGAATTGGTTGAAAATGGTGTAATAGTAATAACTAAGAAGAAAAAATAGGTGTAGTCTGTGCAATTTGCCATACGTTTTATTACATCTTAATCTATATTTGCACCCATTATTTAGCTCAATTCAAGCTACGGAACATACAAAAAAAAATCATATAACTAAAAATATACTTTTTGGCATTGCGGCCCCGGGAAAAATACAGAACGCGGTGCAAATTGAGGAAATGATGAGAAAATATATCAAAACACAATACCAAATTTGCACCAGGGTGCGACACCCGGAAAGTAGTTTTCTATGTTTTACTGTCTTTGTACTTCGGGGGAAATTTTGAAATTAATAAAAATCGTCACAATCGTCTTAACTTGGTTTGATTTACATTCGCACCCCATAAAAAATTGACATTTCTACACGGAACATGCGGTTCTGTAATACTACCCGCTACCTAGCGTTCGCTGCTATTCCTTGCGTTTAGATAGAACTATGTTTACCAAACTTCCTGTTAAAATTTTCTTTTTTTTATTGAGTGCGAATGTAGTATCTTTTAAATATGTGTTATTTATAAATTTTCACGACTATCTTAATTTCCCCCGAAGTACAATCTACAAAAGAGTGAAAAAAAACATGTTCCATACTTTGCACGGGGGTGCAAAGTTACCTGGGTGTTTATAATACTTTGAAAAGCTTAATCTAAGTTTGCACCAACCGTCTGAATTATCCTCGAGCCGCAATCAGAAAAAAATATTTTACCAAGATTCTATACATCGTACACCTTTTTAATTAACATACATTATGTACCAAAGGGGACCCTTCACGTGGCTAAACTTGCGCTTAATACCTTTTATCATACTCCAAAATAACGGCATTTGAAGTTTATACCTAATATTTTAAAGTGTTCCGTACATGATAGAAAGGTGCAAACCGAGGGAAACCATCTAGTCGTGCCCTCTAACAGTTCCACAAAAAAACACGACTACACGAATTACTTCCATACTTTTCCGTAATTCGACTATACTAAAATGTTAATAATTCTTATACACCAAAATTCGATATTCGTAGTTCGTTCGTAGGCTTGAGGGGAAAGCCTGTTGCTATCGAATTGTCTACCGCTGTTTTTGTTGTATAATAATAAGTGTGGGACATATTTTAGTTCGTTAGGGAAAATGATTTTATGGTAAATAATAATAAATAAATGTCTTGGGACAAATTACACCAATTGACACAGTACAACAAACAAGTTTGGAAACTTTTCTTAAGTTCTCGTACCAGATGTAATCACTCCAGGGTTCATTTATTATTGTATTCTATCAATTTAGCTATAATACCTTGATTAAAATACACAGTAAAGCAATTAAACAAAGTTAAAAAATGTAAACCGAACTTACTTAGTTTGTTGATTGTTGGGAAGACACTGACAACTGACCACCGATTAGAGAGATACACTGACAAGATGTTTTTTTTTAAATTAAGTTTGCGTTTATTTTCGTTCACACTGTATTTAGAGTTTTTGATTATAAATGATATGTTTTGTTATTTGGATATTAATATTTCAATTAACCAAGACCAAGTATCTAATTTAGTTATCTAAGTGAATGAAAACGCTAGAATTAGGGTCAATTAATTTAATAAAAATCATTCGTCACTAAAGATGTTTGCAAAAACAAAACTTTTTGGTCCATTCAATTGCTTTCGCTTTTCAAAGCGATTGCGAGGGTAATCGGAATATTTTTTTTACATAATACCAATGTTTCAAGGCGGTCGGAGTCGGAATCATAATCACAATCAACTTGGACGACGAATACGATCGCGATTCGCGATATGATTGGCTGGATATGACGATTAGTGTCGTACTTATTAGTATTGTTAAGAATTAGCTACTTATTAGGAAATTTCTAGTTATTTTTTAAATTAAAAAGAATACAACATTACAAATGCGAAGTTTATTTTCATTTTATTCCTTTTCGAATACAACTCCCCTTGATGATTATTTTTGTTTATTTACTTGCATCTAAGTAAACATTTTATTGAATGTACAGAATTAAAATATACAAACACAATTGACAGAAATTAAGATACATATAGGTACAAAGGCGGGCTTATTTTACTTTACTTCTTGCCATTTTTATCGTTTTGATCGACATTCAAAGGAAAACATCACAACAAAATATTAAATTTTACCTAGCAATTGGGAATGGATGATTATTTTAAAAGTGCTCGATGATTTTTCTATTGATAGGAATAACCATCCTTAGCTACAGAAAAAAGTTACAGATTTTTCCATCGAACGATATATTTTATAAAAATAAAAACGTTTTACTCAGTCATTCGGCGGCCCCTATATACGGCTGATAAGCAGTAGGTCATAACATAACAAATAAAAAAAAGGCTGCTTGAATCTGTGGTACACAATGACATAAGTAGCTAAAAAATGCAACGGCTAAGTGGCGCCGTCTGTGAATTGTTGGTGTTACTAAACCATACACGGGGAATTTCAATAAACATTAACATTAATTTTCAACACAGTTGCTCGTAATTTGAGTCTTATTGCACCGCATTTAAACTCATAATTCAGCTTATTACGCACAAGTGCTGTAATATATTACCGCACGAGTGCGGTAATATAAACTTTTTTTAAAATCTCAGCAAACGGTTCAGTATCTATAGGAACAAGGAATATTTTCGTGAATATTAAACTATTTTAGGTTAAAGATGATAAATAAACATTTAAGTTCAACAAATTATTCATTTTTATCTAAAGAGTGACCATAATTTGCAAATTTAAGACATTGATTAATTATTTTATTATAATTTTAATTTTAGGCTCTTTAGCAGTCTGTTGTCAGTGCCTTCGTCGTGCGCGTGCTAAGTGCACAGCGCGCATGCGCGAGTGCTGCGTGCGGATTGGAACGGAGAAATAATATTTGCCGCCATTTTTCATTGATATTGTTGATTCAGACTTTGTTATTTTATTACTTTAAAAATTACGAGTTCAAGTAATAAAGAAATGTAGTGTCCGTCGCTGGAAATACTAAAATATGTTCGGACAATGTTCGGACAGTTATATCAGTAAGAAATCCAAGGTGTTAATTACATCGCGCGTACAATACGCCTCGTGTGTAATTACCAACATAGCACACTTGTATCATAATGTACTATTCTCATACAACATTCAATAGTGTTGTTGATTCTGAGTAGAAATAAGCCCAATAATTTCCAAAATCTGGGAAAAAATATTTATAGGTAGTCATTTTTATTGAAATTCCCCATGTATGGTTGAGTAACACCAACAATTCACAGACGGCGCCACTTAGCCGATGCTTTTTTTTAGCTACTTATGTCATTGTGTACCACAGATTCATGCAGCCTATTTTTTATTTTGACGTACTGCTTATCAGGCAGGACTTTTTGGCAAATCATTCGTTCAATTGCTTTCAAAAATGGCTCGCAATCACTTTCGAAAGCGATGCCAAGCCGATCGAGTTACGTGGAACGATTGTTTTCATTTTGAAACCAATCTCGGAATCAGCTGTCAAAAATGAAGACGATGCTGATTGCGAGCGAGTTACGTAATAAGCCTGCTGATTAGGTACACGTGAATTGTATTACCTATCAAATTATTTAAAGACTATTATTCTTAAACGGCAACCCTTCATAGACCTAACCTCAAAGATAGGATAGATGGATGAAGTTCCTACCTGATAGCAGCATCAGCGACCTCCCTTCCGACGACGTCTCTCGAAAACGCCAACGCCCCGGCAGCAACCGAGACGTCGGTCTCCCTCGCCGCCCAATTCCTAGCCAAGGAATCGAAATGCTTCGCCACGACCACGTCCAAGTCTAAATACACGCCACCAAATTTATACAAAGACAGATAACGCAACACATCCGACGAATGAGATATCCGCCACCTTGTCCTCTTCAACGCACCGCCCGACACCATGGGCTCTAGCGGAGTCCCTTTCGCGTACTTTTCGATGTGCACTCGTAATAATTTTACATTCGTTAGGTTTTTTATGAGAGCTATGGCGCCAGTTTTTAAGGCATAGTCCATTACAGGAGCGGCAAACAAAACGTTAATTTGCCAATCTGGATGCATTCTTGCGGCCGACTCCACAGCACACGCTTGACGTGAGTTCAGTTCGCCCCTGCAGGATGTTTCGTGAAAGAATATAGACCTTGACGGAGGGTTAAAGTCCTTTCCATCGGCGCGTGGCAGCGTACCATCAGTCTCCATGCCGTGGCATGTCGTGTTCTCCAAAGGACCCCAATGTATGAAGTATAAATCCGGTGAGAAATCGCTATTTAATATTGTCAACGTAAAAAGCACGGCTAAGGCAGTACACACGAAAATCTTCCGCCGTCTTAGTTTAATACTGTAAATCATCTTGCTATCTAACTATTTATAAATGCTTTGTATCACTATTTGGCCTCTTTGAACTTGCATTTGCGTTGGTTCCTCTTTTTCGGCATTATAATAATTCACTTGTAAAAAACATTATGAACACTTTAATCACAGAATATCACTGGTTTATGGTTAACGCTAGCCGAAGCTCCACTTTGTGAATTAAATATTGGTTTCGTCAGTTTTTGATTCACCCAAACATTGATTTAGATCGTGTGTTATGTTATGATCCGGTTGTGTTAATTCGTTCAAAAAACAACGAGCGACCGCCGGTGGTGCTTGCCCGTGACTGACTGATTCTGATTCGGAGTTTGACTGAACCGGTTGCCTTCCGATCCGATTCTGGTGGTACGATTTTGTTTTTAAGTGTCGCGTTTAAGTCATAAGCGGCAGAGTTAAGTGATTACGGTTAAATATTGCAAAAACTGTGATTTAAATAAATGTAAAACATTGGGTGACTTAAATCAACGTCTAGCACAAACCGTTTGATGCAGAAAGCTAACTTTTTCACCATAACGTAAGCAACTAGGTACTAAGATTACTAAGGGATTTTTAAAAATCCTACTCCTAAGGGGTAAAATTTGGGTTCCTTTAATCTGCGCAGGCAAAGTCGCAGGTAACATGTAGTAAGTTCTAAATATGAAACTTCTCTGTTTAACTCATACTGACTAAAAGTGTGTGTATCGAACCTACACTTGTTTTTTTTGCAGATTAGAAAGGATATTGTCTATTTACGGCGTCAGCGATACTGTATCACTGAAATTGAGGTTGTGTCACAAGTTTGTTATGTCAATAATTGCTGCTCTTAATGATGATTACAACAGTAGTAGGATTCATTAATTTCCCCGGTTAAAAATCGTGTCGCTACAGACTTTTGTTATGAATATAGGTATGTGTGTAGGTATGTAAAATATACATAGGTAGACTGTGTTGGCATGTGATTAATTTAACATATTTGCGATTATCAATGAAGTTGCAAGTTGGGCGTTATTTGAGACAAAATATTGTTTTCGAACAAAAAACGAGGAAAATGGTTGATCGTGTAAATAAAATACCAACATACATGTCGGCTTCAAACCTTTGAAATTGAAGAGTTTATTATACTGATTATGTTTTTCTTTTTAAATAAAATACCTACCACTGAACTGAGACAGTACCGACTCATATTTGCTTGATTTTTCATGATTGTACTTTATTGAAAAATTTTAATGGCTTCCTAATCACGATATTATTATAATTTATAAAAAAATACTGTGTGTATAGAGTACCAAAGGAAGTGAATAGAGTACCAAAACAGTAGTTGACCATTGACAAATTTTACTATCAACCAAAGATTTTTATGAAAATGCCTTTGATTTTTTAATTGTGAAATTCTGTTATCATGCATTTTATGAATAATTTTTGCATAACTTTTTTTTTTGTATCGAATAATCTTAAACCCCGTCAAGCGCATATCTTGGACCACACATCACACGAGGGGTAGCTGTGGACGCGCATGCGCGGTAGCGGCTGTCACTGCAGCTGCTCTGCTCTCCCCTACCTCTACGTCGATTTATCTCACGCCTTTATTGCCTGTGTGTTACAGTTGCTATTCAAATGCTATGAACGCGCAGCTAAGATGTTTTTTTTTTTTAAATTATGAAGCTCTATGCTTTATCTGAATGGACAAGGACCTTGGTCTATACACGTGAATTAATTTTTTGACAGAAATACCCTTTCCCGCGAAAGGCGACAGGTACCAATCGCATCACTGGCTTTCTCATTGGTCGATCCTTTCTGCTGGAAAATCGTATAGGATAATCTAATCTATGCCGAAGGCTCTAATGCCGGGTCCACGTTTGGATAACTTCGGGAAGCACACAGGATGCAGTCATATGTTAGAGTAAGACAGGAATATCTCTGATATTCTTGATCTTTTAAACTGCGTATGTACGCAACGGAGTGATTCAAGAGGAAGATAAATAGGTACCTACGTGTAGGTACGAGTCTCGTATTAAAACCCGTGCGAAGCAAGGGCGGGTCGTTAGTAAATTAATACATACATAAATGACGTCTTTATCCCTTACGGGGTAGACAGAGCCTAAGGTAACAAAATTAAAGATTATGTTGAGCATGATTTCGGGCGTATAGATGGAAAAGGGAATCAAAACAGTGACGGGTTGCCACATCGCCTATAGCATGATTCCTAAGATTTTCGCCCAATCCCTCGATGAGCTTTTACCGTCTGCGCGGGAAGAGAAGCAACTGGTACATTCCACGTTTTTTCTTGGCTCCCAGACCAGCTTGGAAGAAAGTATATCCCATTATAGGCTCGTTTTGTGTTATTTTCCGCGCAGCGGGGCTCCTATTCCTGGGTGGTTTGCTCTTCGGGCATAAGAAGCTACCTAACTAACCTAACCTACCTAATACCCGTAGCTTGCAGCACTACGGTGGTATGGTTCAATATTATCTTTAAATACAGGTATAAAAGGCGCGGGGACTTCGTTCGTTGCCTGGCAACGGCGAGTCAAGATCACACTACACGCCGCTTTTCGGTTTAAAAATCGCGCGTTTGACGAATAAATAAATACACGTGATATCTTACTACACCCCCCGCCCCTCTTGTGATATTTGGTGATCTTTGCCGAACCCCTCCCCCCTTTGGGAGCCTCACGTGATAATGGACGGCCCCTAATCTAACAGATGACAGTTTCCCGCGCTTCGGACCACAGATCCTGGTAGGCGTAGGGTTGCCAACATTTTTTCAGCGGAATACAGTATTTTTCAAAATAAGCTGTAAAAAAATAGAGTACTTCTAAAAAATACAGTAGGTATTTTATGGAAAATTTTAAAAATAGACGAAGATAAATTTGTTACTTAATTATTTAAAAAAAACTATTTTTGTTTTCCAGATTTCGTTCGGTGTTGAAAATATAGTATTTTTGCGTACTATATATTTCTTCGACAGTATATAGTACGCAACGCACACCCGAAATATAGTACTGTATATTATAGTACAGTTGGCAACCCTACTTAGGCGCAACACGCATGGCAACACTGGGGTTTAACGAGACCTATATTATCAACCTGCGCAATCACAGAGTTCCATATTAATGAACAATGATCATCATTCAAAATTAATATTTCGTACACTTTTTTTTCGACTGGGTCGAAGGTCAGTGGGCAGACCGTCAGCCCGTGGGTCAGATGACATCTGTCATTCGGCTGGAAAACTGTGGATGAGACTGGCACGGGACCGGGCAAAGTGGCGTGGAAATGAAGAGGCCTTTACTCAGCAGTGGGTGGATGTAGGCTGATTAGATAGATAGATAGACACTTTGTCATTGTTTTTTCAATAGTAGAGGATAAAATACTTTCAGGGGTTAAATAAAAAATAATGTTAATAGCACAAAATGTATTATTAATACATTGAAATAAAACATTTTGCATGTTTATGCAATAATTCAATACATAACTAGAATTACAAGAAATTGGTTTTTACATAATAATTAAATTAACTAGGTATATCGTGCAGTCATTCTAAGTTAATACAATATTGCAATACATTTGTTAATTTTTATACATTAATTTTAATGAATAAAAAAGCTACTATTAACAGCACGTTTTTACATAAACTATAATTTTAATTATAAATTTAAATAAGGCGTAGTGCCCTCAATTAAACCTTAATACTTATTAATTGTGGTTCAAATTATATAGTAATTTACCGCTAATTTTACAGCCATATTTTTTTAATTTCGCGTTTTCTTGACACTTCATATTTTATATAAAAGCGCGTATTACACTTCAACTTTGAACAATGTTTTTCCATTTATAATAACTATCATTTTAAGTAACGATGAAATTCAAACCAAATTGAGAACCTCCTTTTTATGAAGTCGGTTAAAAAGGCTTCTTATTTCCTAGAAATAAATTACTGGCAGTTAACCAAAGAATCAAAACTGATCCTCCAGTCTAACCCCCTTATTCATAAACGCTCTATAGGCCTTAGCTATGAATTCAATTCATTCCGCTCATTCCGCCAATGTCGAGGTTGAAGAAGACGCTGTCTTTATTTATTTACCCGTTGTTCGGTGGCTTTTATGTACGGTAGCGGAACTCAGTTGACAATCAATAGTTTGTCCTTATCTGTGAAAGGTAAATGTCAGTGACAGATAAGGCCAAACGATTGCTAAGTTAGCAGAAGCCTACAGAGCGTCAATGAATGAGGGGGCAAGTTTTCACACAAAAAAAAACGTAGCGAACACGTTTGCGCATGTCTCAATAACTATTGAAAAACCGGCAGCGCCACTAGCGGATCTAATCGGCAACAAACTGTTCTCATTGTATTTGACCTTTTGACGCAAACGCGTTCAAGACGTAATTTGTGACAGAAAACTTACAAAGCTTACTGATATTTAAACTAGAGTTTCGAACACCATATCTCAAATTACATTACAAAGCAAACACATTTCGGTGTTGGATAAATTGAATAAAATAAAGCGGTTGAATGAAAGGGTCTAATAACAGTAAAGAGTAGAACAAGGATGCCAGATACATCACTACGTATTATAAAACAACGTTCTCTGTCTACCTGGGGCCCGATTTTTGAAAGCACATGTGTGAAAATACCACTCGAAAGTGGTATAAATCTGTTTATATCTTCCAAACTACAGCTCTAATCAAATATTTGACAAGGTCACACAATTAATGAGAGCCGTAAGTATCTTTTAAGCTACTCGTATTTCAAATTCAGGACAATTTTTCACTACATTCGAGTGGTATTTTCACACATGTGCTTTCAAAAATCGGGCTCCTGTTCGCGATAAACTCAATAATACTGAACGGATTTTCATGTGGTTTTCAACAATGGGTAGACTGATTCACGAGAAAGATGTATATAACGAATATTGGAGATGCCGCGAAAAGTCAAGCTGCCTGGGATACAAATAGTTCTGAGCGGACGAAGTTGTGGGCAACAGCTGGCCACTGTTGCACCAACGCAACAATAGTTGCAGACAAGTGACTTCATAACGACAACGCATTGCATTTCGTGTTGTCACTTGGCACCGACTATTAGCGAGATGGTAATTAGGGACCTGGTACAATAATTATCGTTTGTCTGGAGCAGCGAAAGCGTAAGAGGGCATTTTTTTTACGAAATTGTTGCCATATTGAAATATACGTCAAAATTTTTGACAGGAAGAACGATGCGCTCTTTAAATTGTCTACTGACATTAGCCCAAGACTGGCCGCCATTAAGGGTTAAAAAAATGTCTACTCTTTACAGACGAAATATAATCTGTATAATTTAAATGCTTACCACTAATATTTACACACATTTTGTATTCTCAGGTGGCTTCAAGTCACAACAAAATTAACTGCAGTAGAATGACAGTTTCAGTGTTAGATATAACTCAGTGAAAGAATGGACAATACTTTATAAAGCGATCAGACGAATCGGTGCACATTATATTTCGTCAACTATATCATTATTTCATAAAAAATACTTTGGAGCCGTCATTGTACTGCTATAATTTGGCGGACCATAGAGTTAATAATTCAAGTTCGAATGTAACTTTATGTGTTACTGTTCAGTATAAAACATGACAGTGTAATTAACAGTTTGACAACTTTACCCATAACTGTCTTATAGTTGACCTAAATATGTATAATAGTAACAATTCTATGTAGCTATATGAACATTTTCAGTTCTAGCCTTGAAAAAATTAAGTTATCTAACTTTTACGACATGCCTGATACAATCGTCTCTGCTGGCACGTATTACATTTATATTATTATCTTTTCCATGCCATTTTTATTGCATTTAATTACTATAAATGCTACATTAACAACTATGTAAAATACACAACAATTTTATTGCTTTTCAATTTGTTTAAATACACTCGACGCTGTCGAAATGGTACAGAGCAAACATCTTTGGATATTTACGTTGGCCAACATTCGCTCTTTACAAATTCAGCTAATCGTAGTCAAATATTAAAATAAACGAATATATTATTTGACGCATCCACATTAACCTTTCGTTTAGTTTTTAATTTGAAACGAGTTAGACTCTTACGCGATCGTGTAGCTATATTTGTGCGCACTTACGTATACTTTTAATATGGTAAATATTGGTTTGACATATACACATTTTGATATATACATTTGAACCACAGCGATCACTGGTGACTTGCCTTATGAACCGCGATGATTGGCGCAAGCGACAAACGTTTGGGCCAACGTTTGCGTGGCTATTGCTCGGCCGCTTGCGGTTGTCTCGTGGGCGAATGCGCGGGTGCAGGTTCTGGTTCCAATTTCTTTTGGACAGATCTGCAAATAAAAATATATGTTTACAACTAAGTAACTCCACTAGTGATGGTACTAATCAGACCTGCGGTGACGGCAGGGGGCACCAGGCCGCGCCGGACAAACTGTACCTGTACTAGTGATGTAACGAATATTCGCATTCGCGGATATTCGTTTTTGCATTCGCATCCGCAAAATTTCTGCGAATGTTTTGCGTATATGAATATCAGAAAAAAAAAACAATTTGAAGACAATGGTAGGTTAATAAAATCAAAAACCCAATTTCTTATGTTTTTAATGCTAGAAAAAGTAACTTAACCTCATAAGCACATTAACAATATTCACTTTATCATTTGGTATTATTTATTCATTAAAAACTTTACGCAATGAAGCTTAATAATTGTTTTTTTTATAGAAAAAATTGAACACGCCTACATTCGCATTGGCATTCGCGAATGTCAGTAGCCGACATTTGTATTCGCGAATGTTTAAAAAATGACATTCGTTACTAACCTGTACACGTCGGTGGTGGGCTGCAGGGTGCCGTGCGCGAGGTGCAGGCGGCGCCCGGGCGGCGGCGGCACGGCGGCGGGCGACCACCAGTCCACGACTCTGCCCACTACTGGGACGCGCCGCAGCAGGCCCTCCTGCCACAGCCGGTGCGCGTTCTCGCGCTCCAGGTCGGCTTGCGCGGCTTCTATGCCTGTCGAGGAAAATGGTCGATACTTAATAATTTTTGCATGTAGCCAGGCCCAGCAGCGGCGTTAGGGCCACTGACACCCCGGGCAGTAATATTTAGGCGCCCACTTAAGGACAGTATTGAGGGTACACAGCCGGTGAGCCAGGAGGCCGAGGCCCCAGACCTCAGCGCCCCCCAAATTTGGCGCCCCGGGCCGTCGCCCCATCGCGCCCCCCCCCTAACGCCGGCACTGGCCAGGCCGAAAAAATTATGAGAATATGAGAAATCGAAATCCATCATCATTTTCGTGTCAAATGTGTCAAATTTGATTTAAAAATTATGCTCAGAGCTCAGGCTCAGAGCCACAAAATTACACGAAAAGGATGCTCATCATCATTTTTGCGTCAAAATGTCATATGCCATAGCGGAGCGAAAAAACTAAAATTCGGATCCAGAGCCAACACACAAAATTATCAAGTATCAAATTATATCCGCCATCTTGGTTCGAAATGAGAAAAAATCCAATATTGTACGGACGCTTTAAGAAGGTTTGCGACTAATAGAACATAGCCATAACGTCCATAGACAATTAGCATTGCTCACTTTTTTTAGTATGCTCCAATTCGTAAACCATTTGGAGGAAAAAAATCAATTACCTATATACGATTTATCTTGTCCTATTTCAAAAATACTTTACGATTGCAGATATTTTTGTAAAAGTAGTTTTGACCATTGTTTGACCTAACATTGTTTGAATCGAGCATTAAATGTTTGCCACAAAAATGAAAAAAAAGTTAATCAACGGAAACTGTCAGGCTGTCACTGTCACATCTACATTATAACATTACATTCCTACTTAATCTACAAACGTTAGAAATAAAAGCAAATTCAAAGTATAAAACTGTGAAACACAATGGATATTTATGAAAAATGTTTTGTGTCGGAGTGCAACAATGATTCAAACAATAGCCCCCACAACATTTTGAAGAGAAGAATAGAAAAGAGAAGATTTTCGGAAGGAATGACGTACGCAAGTTAATGTGGAATATTTCAAAGTTTACACGATGTATTGTTACGTTACGAAGACCAATTTAATGTAAGTAGGAGTCGGGAAAGTTGTACAGGGATCAAACGCTTTGTTCTGTGGTCAAACGAGAAAAGCAAAAACTGCACGGAAAACAATAACAACACCGACGATCGGAACGTTGACGTATAGACAAAACCATAGACAAAACTATTTTTTTTATTGCTGAAAGGCGATTGGGATTATGCCAAAATTATCAAATAATCAAACAGCGAAAAAATATTTATTATTAATAAACAAAGCTACGTAAAAGCATATTATTCAATTTAGTTGCTTGAAATAGTCCATTTTATCAAATAAAGGTGTTAAAAGCACAGCTTCAAAAAAATGAACCATGCCCATTATTTTTTATTGTTTCTATCCTTCTGTACCCGTTTTCATGCAATAAATGAATTATTATCCTATCGAATTAGGGTCCTGTAACACAGGGTATCCTAGCACAGGGCCCTCAGTTGTAACTAACCTAAAATTTGTTTGGAATAAACACTTTTTTCATTTTCATTTTCATTATTATTATTATTATTACATAGCTAACATACCTTTTTTCAAAACTTCAGTCATGTTCGTGAGAGCCCTCGAGCTCTCCTCCACTTCCTTGCCGGCCAGTATCACAAGCTCCAGTAACTCTTCTATGTCCGTGTCCCCCGTGACCATACCAAACCTGAAGAATAAAATCCAGTAGGCTCATTACCAGAGATCGGACAAATTTGCGTCATTGCTCGCAATAATGTGGACATGACTCCAAAATTAATCAAATATGTAATCATTTAATTAATTTATTACTTGACTTAAATTTTAATTCCTAGTCAATAAATACAAAGTTTGTTAAAGTTTAGATTTATTAAAGAAAATAATCAGTATTTTTTCCAAATTTTCTGCAGTCACGGAGGTTTTATACCTATAAAACTAGAAAACTTTTTTGTCAGAAATAATAATCATATCTAGCAGGATCGTGATTTCTTTATTATATAAAAATATTTACGAGAACGACAACTGCCACTTTAATTAACATTTTGCTAATAATTTTATGCATGTGTAAATTTTTATCTCCGGGAGTTCAAATTTTATTTCGATAAATTAATTAAATGATTAAAATTTTTATTAATTTTTGAGTCATGTCCACTTTATTGCGAACGATGACGCAAATCTGTCCGATCTCTGCTTATTACTCAACTCGCTCGCAATCGCCATCGTGCTCATTTTGACAGTTCTTGTATGAACGTGACAGCTAGCTGATTCCGATGCCAATTGTCAGCCCATACGTGAACTGTCAAAATGAATACGACGGCGATTGCGAGCGAGTTAAGTAATATGCATACAGATTAAAAACCATGTATTTTATTTCAATTGTGTTATTTGACATATAGCATTTTTTACTACAGTTTGCGCTATCGAAGTCTCTTAACATAATAATACATAAATAAATCAAGTATCCCTTACGGGGTAGACACAGCTTAAAGTAACAAGACCTAAAGGCCACGTTCAGCACGATTTTAGGTAGAAAGAGGAATCAAAATGGCTGTATCGAAGGAAAATGATGAAAATGTGTGCTCTACAGTGATGTCACAAGGTCCTCTATTGCGGTCTATCCAGCAGGCGAAAATCATAGGAATCATGTTATAGGCGACGCGCCTAGCAACCCATCACTATTTTGATTCCATTTTCCATCTATACGCCCATAATCTTGTTAAACATAGAGATACAAGTTTAGACAAGACCAAATAGAATATTGGCTTTATTCAATAATAAAATAGGACATTGTATAGAAACGTAGTCGTTGATAGAATGACATAGTAACAGGACAATGTCAAACATCATAGACAATATGATATTTACAAGTATCTTCTTATATAGAAGCAAGGAGGCTATTATCACACATGGCCTGTAGGTTTTGTCGCCTTAGGCTCTGTCTACCTCGTAAGGGACAAAGACGCGATTTGTGTGTGTATTTTATAGCCATAATAAATAAATTAAGAAGTGTCCATTACTGGTGCTTGGCAGCTCAAAGTGTCTAACACTGCTGCCGTCACCCCCCCAGGGTCGAGTGTCCGGCCATGTGGGTTTTGGCGACCGGATAGCCTAGTGGTTAGTGACTCTGACTATGAAGCTAGAGGTCCTGGGTTCGAATCCCGGTAGGGGCAGACAGTTGTATGATGAATACGAAAGTTTGTGCCCAAGTCTTGGATGTTGTATATATTTAAGTATGTATTTATCTACATTATATAAGTATGTGTTAGGGTCCTGTAACACAGGGTATCCTAGCACAGGGCCCTCAGTTGTAACTAACCTAAAATTTGTTTGGAATAAACACTTTTTTCATTTTTTTTTTCATGTTTATCCGTTGCCTGGTGCCCATAGCACAAGCTTTGCTTAGTTTGGGGCTGGGTCAATTGGTGTAATTTTTTTTTTTTTTTTTTTTTAATTGGGTTAATTGGTGTTTTTTTTTTTTTTATGTTACCTGACGCAGGCGTGTCCGTCGATGCCCTCCCCGCAGGAGAAGGCCCCGTCGGTGACGCGCAGCGTGTCCACCAGTTGCCGGTTCAGCGCGTTCAGATCTTCCACGGAGGCCTCCTCCCACCCGGGGGGCACGTAACGCACGCCCCCAAGACCTGAACAATAATAGTACATTATTATATAGGTACTAGCTGTTCAATTATGCCAAACGTTGCATTTAGGCCTTGTTAACTTAGGCTCTGTCTACCCCGTAAGGGATAAAGACGTGATTAGTAAGTAAGTAAATGCTTTGTACAAATATAAAGAAACGGAGACAAATCACAAAAAACTACCTTAAATATATGCACAAAAGGCGAACTTATCCCTGTAAGGGATCTCTACCAGTTAACCTTTGAGTACTGTTAATTATGATTTTTTACTAAAAAATATTTTCTTAATTAATTATTTGAACAACAGAAATATAAAAAAACATTATAAGCTATTAAAAATTGTTATTAGGATTTTTTTTTAAATTCATAATATTTGTACCTAATTATAATAAAGCTGTGAAAAAAATATTTGAAAAAATGTTTAAATAATCAATCTCTTTATAAAAAAGTTATTAAAAATGGCGGAAAATGTTTTTTTTTTACGAAATAATTAAAATCTTGTATTAATAAAAAAACGATAATATGATTGAGAAAAAAAAATGATTTTGACAATATTACTTGGAAATTTCAGTTTTTGTTCAAGTACAACAATGATTATAAACAAAGTACCTTTGAATATTTTTTAACTTTTATGGCGTGATCATGTTGAGTATGTTTATAAAAAAGGCTCCACGAAGCGAAAACTTTTTACGACAGTTATTTAAACATCTTTTTTCATTTAAGTAAAATTTCCAACGGAGATAAGTTCTTTGAAGTGTTCAAAATACACTATAATTTTTTCAAATCTTTAAAACAATGTTCAATAACTTAAAAACATATTTTTTTTTTGTTGTGTCTTTTCGATTTTTGAGAAAAGCACTATACTTGCCTCGGCCAGAATAGCATTGCTGGCTTCGTATTATTAAACGGACTCGCAAGCTTGTCCGTTCAAACCAATACTCAGCCAGCAATTGGCATTGTTCATTTTTTTAAGCTGTGCTTTTATCACCTTTATTTGATAAAATGGACTATTTCAAGCAACTAATTTGAATATTATGCTTTTACGTAGCGTTGTTAATTAATAATAAATATTTTTTCGCTGTTTGATAATTCGTGAGTTTAGACAGAATCCCAATCGCCTTCGTTCGGCTGGCTATAAAAAAAACGGCTTTGTCTATGGTTTGGTTAATTTGACAGTGACACGTGACAGTTGCCATAGCTAAACTTTTTTTTTTGTGGCAAACATTCGAAAAAAAAACCGGGTCGTTCGGTCAAACAAAGGTTCAAAGTACTTTTACAAAAATATCTGCAATCATAAAGTATTTTTGAAATCGGACAAGATAAATCGGATAAATGATGGTTTACCTCGAAATGGTTTTCGAATTGGAGCATACTAAAAAAAATGAACAATGCCAATTGTCTACTTCCTGGCCTAGACAGTAATGTACACACGGCAATATAATCAGGTAAGCACCTACGCACGCTCGCGCCGTATATCTATCCAGCTTGAACCAGGAGATTTCAAGGCACTACCACTACGCCCAATCACCCAATTCATAAATGAGGTGGTAAAAGCGATGGAATAGTGCGAAGGAGGGGTAATTACACAAAAGATCCACGAATGGGTCGAAGTGTATCCGCAAGGACCCCTAGATTAGGATTAGGATTAGGATCTATCCAGCTTACCGAATAGCTTTGCTGTGTGTACTATTAATGCATATTCTGTAGTACGTTACCTGCCCACCCCGGCACGTGCACCAGCCTGAGGCCGGGGTGCCGCTCGACGTGGTCGTGGAACGGCTCCCGCAGCGCCACGGTAGCGCGCAGCACGTGGCACTGCGCGTCCAGCAGCGCCGCGAACGCCTCCACCCCCCCCTCCGCCAGCAGCGAGCCCTCCAGGGGGCAGTAGCGGAGCACCACGCCGTGGCTCTCTGTCTCGCACACCTCTATGCTCAGCTGGTGAGACAAAAAGTTGGTGTCAAAACCCAAAAAAGCCAAAAGCCAAAAGTTTGTGTTCCTTTACTATGACCCTTTCACACACACTTCACACTTTCACACACACATGTACATACACACACACACACACACACACACACACACATTTGCAGCTATCCATCTATTTATTTTTACTATCTTTTAATTTCTAGTTAGTATTTGGGTTCCCATCATCAAATTATTGTTTTGATTTTATTTTTTCTATTTTTACCTCCTTTTTTTTGTTAATCTGACCGCTTCATAATTAATGGTAACCGTGTCTTTTTTGATATTTCTTGGCTGCCACGATACAGGCTGTGCCTAGTGTGGAGGCATTGAACTTCCTAACATTGTATGTATTTCGTGTCTATTTTGGAAAATAAATTTTACTTACTTACTTACCTCTATCCGTCTGTGGAATTCCCTTCCTGTAGACCTAAGACGAGCTAAAACTCTACCTATTTTTAAAAACCAACTCAAATCTCACTATATTACTAATTTAATCCACTTCCTGTCTTTAGTACCTTATCTTTTCTTTATGCTTCTGATCAAGTCCTTTTCTGTTACATGGCCTTCTGATTTTTCATTGTTACATTCTCACATTTATTTTATCTTAAGTATTATACAGTAGTGTTATGTGTGTATGTATGTATTATTTTATTTTATTTATTTAGCTATGTATTATATTTATGTTGGTGTTGCTGTTTTTTTATTATCCCTGCGTTTATTCTGTCTAAAATTCGCATAGTAACAAAGGTCACGTGACAGGTTAGTAACAGGTAGAAAAATTCGGAGACTACCCACCTGCTATGGGTGGTGTAGGGGTATAGCAGCGTCACGGAATGACGAGGATCCGGGTTCGATTCCCAGCCATAGCTTTACTTTTCGGATTTTTCTATGTGTTCTAATTTTCACAGACATTTAGAAATTAAAGAGTTGGTGTCAAAAATTAATTTTTTCAAGGTGTTTTCGGATAATTCCGAAAATTATTGAACTCAGTCATATTCCGTTGTTGTAATAAGTCTCACTTTGGTAATCGATTACATTCGAAATGGTACTCTTATTATAACGGAATATGAGCGATTTTAATGATTTTTCGCAATTATCGATGTCCGGAATTCCCCGAATACGATTTACAAGCTTATTACCTAACCCGCTCGCAATCGGCATCGTGTTCATTTTGACAGTTCATGTATGGGCTGACAATTGGCATCGGAATCAGCTAGCTGTCACATTCATACAAGAACGGTCACAATGAACACGATGGCGATTGCGAGCGAGTTAAACAATAAGCCTACTGTTCCAAGTTTAAAGTCAATCCGAAATACAACTTTACCTCGATACCTCCACCAGTTCCCGAGGTAAGGGTTCTTGAAAGACAGATGACGGGCGACCAGACCGCGAGTAGGGCCTTTCACCACGCTCTGTTAAGTTCCAGCCATCTTAAGTGTCAGTTATGATTCCGTCTCTATTTTTACTACGCAACAGACAGAGACGTCGTCATGGATAACTGACACGTACTGGCCCTCAATCTCTAATGTCATAGCTCACCATATCAGCCTCCCTCTGCAGCACCTGCCCCAGCCAGGAGTTGAGCTTGTCGTAGTAGGGCGGCGGCTTCTCGGGCCCGCTCGGCGCGAACTGGAACGTCACGCACGCCGACGCCTGCGATATCGCTTCCTGAAAAGGCAAAATAAAATACACTATCAACCCTTTATTTCTCGGTCTCTGTATTTATTCGTCATGTATTATTATTAATTGAATACTGAATTGGTTGGACAAGTACTTACAACTATGTCAACATTCGGCGGTTCGTCGCCACCCGGTCGTTCGCTCTGAAAACAAAGTAATGTGTTATAATCATGAATATATACGGCAGCAGCAATCCTTACGTACAAACATCAGTGGCGTGCCATGAAAGTCATCATCATCATCGGCACCGCAGCACACAGGCACTCACCAGCACATGCAGCTCGGCGGCGGCCAGCACGGCGCGGGCGGCGCGCGCGCAGCGGAAGGCGGCGGCGAGGCGCGAGCACAGCGCGCAGCACACAGCACTCACCAGCACATGCAGCTCGGCGGCGGCCAGCACGGCGCGGGCGGCGCGCGCGCAGCGGAAGGCGGCGGCGAGGCGCGAGCACAGCGCGCAGCACACAGCACTCACCAGCACATGCAGCTCGGCGGCGGCCAGCACGGCGCGGGCGGCGCGCGCGCAGCGGAAGGCGGCGGCGAGGCGCGAGCACAGCGCGCAGCACACAGCACTCACCAGCACATGCAGCTCGGCGGCGGCCAGCACGGCGCGGGCGGCGCGCGCGCAGCGGAAGGCGGCGGCGAGGCGCGAGCACAGCGCGCAGCACACAGCACTCACCAGCACATGCAGCTCGGCGGCGGCCAGCACGGCGCGGGCGGCGCGCGCGCAGCGGAAGGCGGCGGCGAGGCGCGAGCACAGCGCGCAGCACACAGCACTCACCAGCACATGCAGCTCGGCGGCGGCCAGCACGGCGCGGGCGGCGCGCGCGCAGCGGAAGGCGGCGGCGAGGCGCGAGCACAGCGCGCAGCACACAGCACTCACCAGCACATGCAGCTCGGCGGCGGCCAGCACGGCGCGGGCGGCGCGCGCGCAGCGGAAGGCGGCGGCGAGGCGCGAGCACAGCGCGCAGCACACAGCACTCACCAGCACATGCAGCTCGGCGGCGGCCAGCACGGCGCGGGCGGCGCGCGCGCAGCGGAAGGCGGCGGCGAGGCGCGAGCACAGCGCGCGCGCGCCGGCCCCGCGCAGCGCCGCCCACAGCGGCAGCGCCGGCAGCCGCGCCCCGCCCCCCGCCAGCCCCGCCAGCGCCGCCAGCGCGCCCTCGCGGCTGCCCGCCTGCCGATACACACACTCAGCTCACTCAATACCCTTCCACCGCGAGCGGAACGAGCTCCGTACGAAGCCCGCTTCACTCGCAACGCCAAACTGCGTAGCAGTACTTCGACTGAGCGGAGCGGATTGAACGTCTAAAAATTGTTAGCAGTCGAGCGGATCACAAGCGGATTCCGCTCGACTAGCAACACTGATTTACACACGAGCACTTCAATTGGTAGCGAAGCGGATTTTGCGAGTTAAAACGGGTCTGCTGTGTGGCGTCGCACGTTAGTTTTGAACGTACTCCGCTCGCCTGACCGATTTCATAACACGATTTTCTCGTTCCACAAAATACGCTGGCAGTGGAAGGCAATTGCTGAAACTCTTTTTCAGTGGAAATGCACAACTAATTTACTTCCGGTCAGTTTGTTGCTGCTGCTCCCGCTCATTAACCTTGTTGATGATGGTTTCACAAGGACTAGGAAATGTATGCTGAGACTTCAGTGTCGCATAACGTCTCAAATGTATTGAAAAATTGCCTGGAGTCTGCCTGTCTACCCACTCAGGGCAAAAAGGCCCTAAATATCATAATTTCAATAAGATAACCCTATCGGGTTTTAAGTACCATAAGTCACTGGCACAACACTTTTTATCTCAGCGCAAAAAAAAGTACCAAATTAAAACATAAACATCTTTCTTAATTCGCCGCCGGGGCGAGCGCTCCAATAGCTAGGGAGCTGGCGAGCAAAATTTCTATATGATTAGCACACAAGGCAGACGTTATTAATAGTAATATTTATGCCCTAAGGAACATCAAGGTCACGGTCTGCCACCATGGTGGCGCTGCGTTGTAAATTTACAGCGTTTCAAAACTGTAAAAAAAAAAAGGTGTGCTATATTATGTGCACACGTCTGCCTCTGGGCCTGATGATTACAGTCATCCTAGAAACACAAAAAATCGAAAAGGCAGACATCCAGGGCTCTGACTTTTGTAGTATTAAATTTTTTAATTTATTTTTATGATTTAAAAAAATGTATATGAAATGCACACTTGGCAGACTTGAATTGTTCGATCAAAAACAATGAGAAGAACCACGGAAAAATAGTCTGCCATCATGGTGGTGCTGCGTTGTAAATTTACAGCGTTTCAAAAATGTTAAAAAAAAAAGGTGTGCTATATTATGCGCACACGTCTGCCTCTTGGACTGATGTTTGAATTCCTTATGAAAACAAAGAAAATCGATGAGGCAGACGTTTAGGCCTCTGATATTCCAAAGGCAGACCATTTGATTTTTTTTTCTGAATTGAATTGATTTTTTCTGGTTGGCATTGAGAAAAAATATGATTGCATAGATTTCAGCTCCAGAAGTTTAGTCGTTACCGTGCTTTTAGAGAATAATAATTAAACAAAATTGTATAAATAAAACTAAAAAATAACAATAATCCCATGCAATAGGTACACACGGCAATATTATCAGGTAAGCACCTACGCACGCTCGCGCCGTATCTATCCTGCTTACCGAATAGCTTTGCTGTATGCCTGCTGTCCCTTAATTCCGTGAATTTCAAACAGTTACACAGGTGAAAATCAGCGAGCAAAGTGTCTGCCACATTTTTTTTCGAATCCACGGAGTCATAGTGAATCGAATGGGCGCAATGAGAACCGTGTGCAAATGACTTAGTAGAGCTTTTTTTTTTTACACTTTTACGACTCCGTCCCATGATAATGCAGAGTCCTGAATGTCTGCCTCTTCGATTTTCTTCGTTTTCAAGATGATTGTGACCAATGAACTCCAGAGGCAGACATGTGCAAATGACTTAATACCCCCATTTTTTTAAGCAACTTCAATCCGCTGTAACGCGAAAACGCAGCGACATAGGACCTTAATTGATTGAACCAAATCGATTCGTAATGATTTAAACTGCACTCCACCTCAACGTGAAACGTGTGCAAATCATATACCGAAATGCTCGCCAGCTCCCTAACTACAAGAAGAAGAACTACGAAATAGTCCGACACATATCGAACATCGCTCGATTATTATACGTGAGTTATCCGTTTGTGTAATTATGATTAAGTCTCCCGATAGTTTCAGGTTGAAAATAAACATATTTCTTTTTAATTTCTGGTGCAGCTTTTGACTGGAATCCCCACTAAAGCTGGGTACTCATCTGCGAGCTGTAACCGTGACTGTCACATGTCTAGTGTGGACGTGGCCAGGGGCGTGCAGTGGGTTATGACAGAGGGTAGGCATATTGACAACAAAACCCGTATTGGTACGAAGCGTGGCGGGCACATTTGCGTATGCTTAAAAGCACTGCTTATATGCCTGTAAGGGATGCACACGTCTGGACGTGGCTCGCAAGAATGCCGCGAGTGGAACGCTATGCTTAAAAAAACACGCCTAGTAAGTAATTTTTTTTTTTTTTTTTTAATTTATTTAGGCAACCAACAGTCACATAGTATTGATACATAATAAGGTGTAGACTTGGAGTGCCATAACAGTAATAAAGTGAACATCGGTAAACTGGAACGGTAGATGCGTTAGACTTTGCTATCTCCGCGATATAGTGAACTCAAGTCGTGGTAAGTAGGTACTATATCAAAACAATTAAAAGAGAACATCATAAAACTTACCGGATTGACTCCTTTGGAATGATCGTTAGCTGTAACAGCTTCTGGAATTTTGTAAAATGTCTGTGGTACAATTAAGGAAACAATTATAACACAAGTACACTTTTACTTACAGACCAAAAAAGAAACAAAAATATTTTCAATAGCATTTATTAACTGTTTTTTAAAGGATACGACAGTAGGGAGTCCCGGGACACCGAACCAGGGACCGGGCGTGAGTGTGAGCGAGTCCGCTATACTGTAGCTCTGCAACAACAAATCCACCATCAAACAATCCTTAAAAATGTTCTTCAGTTCTTTAACCTGACTTGATATGAAGTATCAAGACTGTTTGTTTCTAAATAAATGAAAATGAAATGAAAGTATCATTGTAAAATGATATTATATGAGTGTAAAATGTAAGGTGCATTGGGGTAAATTTGAAATATGGGGAATTTCGAAAATCGTGGATATTCAATAAACGGGGAACAACTCCATAAACTGGCAACGCTTATCTAGAAGCCAAAGACATTGGAGCTTCTAGGTAAGCGTTGCTAGATTATGTCTACTACACACTATACCTTAAATTGACAAGATAAAGTTAACAGTTGCGAGTGACAATAGAACTGTTTGGCGGCGAAAAGGTTAAAATCTAGCGGAACATAATAAAGGGGGCGTATAGGCAAGTCAATGGAAAACGAGCTCTATAGATCACCTATCAGGATGTCAAAGAGGAGGCCCTGGAAAGAACCACATGGAAATTGCTACACCGACAAAAGCCTAGCTCTTAAGTTAAAGAAGAAAGTTACCTCTTCGGTACTGACCAATTTAACCGACTTGGTTTAACATTACATCACAAAACTTTTTTCTAATTTAAGAACTGTGTTTAGATTTCTCATACTTTAGACTCCCACATACATACAAGAGTAGAAATTATACGGCGTGACTTTGCTGAGATGTTGTGTAATAAAAAAACCAGTAAACAATCTTTCACATACCTCATCCCTCCCCATAGCAGCCGGTAACGCCAACGCGTGACCTCTCAAATGCAAATGCAGGCCTCGTTTACTGCAGACCTCCGCCAGGGGCACCAGCGGAGTCCCGGAGCCCAGCGGTGGGGCTCCCGCCTCCCCCAAAACCAACAGCGGCATCCGCTCTAAAGCTATGTCTTCATCGCACAGGCGGTCAAGAGCCTCTATATCCATGCCGCGACCTGGTGGGTGAAAAAAGGATGGAATAAATAAATATCTTCGGACAAATTACACCAATTGACCCAGCCCCAAACTAAGTAAAGCTTGTACTATGGGTACCAGGCAACGGATAAACATACTTATATAATGTAGATAAATACATACAACATCCATGACTCGGGCACAAACATTCGTATTCATCATACATCCTGTCTGCCTCTACTGGGATTCGAACCCAGGACCTCTAGCTTCATAGTCAGGGTCACTAACCATTAGGCTATCCGGTCATCGGGACCCGGGAAAAAAAAAGCGAAAGAAAAAAAGGCGAAGGAGGTGAGGTGAGGCAGGTGGGGGGAGACATTTTGACACTTGAAACTAACAGTGAAGGAGAGCCATTATATAAATACAACTTTCAACTCTCTTCCCTTGGGTTCCAGTCCCCAGTCCCTAGAGCAGTGGTTCTTAACCGGTGGTCCGCGGACCACTGGTGGTCCCTGGAAGCATCCAAAGTGGTCCGCGGGGCCAATCTAATTAGTAATTAGATAAGTGACAACCAGACACAACGCGTGAATGTGCAATTCCATCCATTGGGGCCGATCGAAGCCATACGTTAGATTTTTTGTAGTTACTTAGGTGGTCCATGGCAAGACAAAAATTTTGTCCAATGGTCCCTCATGTCTGAAAGGTTACGAACCACTGCCCTAGAGAGAGATCGCGATTGTGGCTCCCCACTGTGTGACTTCCACAGTGGCGTTCACAATTTATACGTGCAGCTTACCCTGCCGGCTCCCCACTACATACCATATACCTTCCATAACCTAGACAAGGGCAAGCATCAAGGTGAAGCTGTAGATGATGCAGCTGTAGACGTGGACTCACCGTCAGCGTGCACTGGCACAGGGCGGACGCAGGCGAGCGGCAGCCCGAGCTGCCGGCACAGATGCTGCACCACGCCCAGCGGACTCGCCACGCAGCTGTAGATGCAGGGGAGACGCGTCGCGAAAGCCAGCGCTGCAAACGCAAACGGATCCTGTCGAGCTCTGTAGACCGCTTAAATGTATCCTCGCCCGCGCGGTGCAGGGGCGCGGGGTACGACGACAAAGGGGGCCGAGAGGGGTGCGGGTAGTCCGCCTGCCGCCCGCAACTCTCTCGGTCCCCTTTGTCGTCGTACCCAGCGCTCGAGTCGCGCGGGCGAGGATTTATTTAAGCGGTCTGTCATTGACTTACAATAAACAACTAGACTCTCAGTCGCTAACAAAGGTTCCTCAAGAAACGTCCGAGTTGCTTTGTCTATGTGTTTGTGTATGTGTTGTGTGTGTCAACACATCGACTTAGACAGATAACATTAACATATTCGTTCAAATTGACACCTTATTTCGTGGCAGTAATGTTTAATATCAATGGCGTAGGATCGTGAGAAGTAACACGACGCCACGCGCTGGAAACCTGCCTGTCTCTTTTGTTCTCAATAGTAAGATTACGGTGCGAGAGACATGTTATCAAAGCGCGGTCGAAACACAACTGAACAAAAACTCTGAACAATAGACGCGTGTTCACTTTTACTTCGGACAGTTTTTGAGCGTGATTGGGAGTCTAGTTATTGTACGTCAATGCGGGGTCTTCAAAAAATGAGCCGGAAAATTTCAGCAGACGTTTGGGTTACTAAATATTTTTGACGGTAGTTGACAGTTTCCAAAGCCGATGTACGAAGTGAGCCGCGTCTGCAGAAAAAAAATATCCAGAAAGGCAAAGGCACTCACCGCCGTCTTCCAAATACCGAGGGTACCGGCAGTGCAGCAGCATCCTCGTGACCCGCACCAGACCTTCCAGCTGCTCTTGGTGGTAGTAAGCATTGTAGTCCGCTAATCTGCAAAGAGGTCATGTTAAAAATAAGAACATCGTGAAAGACAACTGGTGAATAGATAATTACACAAGATAAGATTTACAAAGGAATAAATAGGGTTGGGCTGAAAATCAGCACTGTGCGTGCGCGCTCCCGCGGTGCGCACCCGCAGCACACGCCGAGCCCAATCCAATTGCCACACTTAGTTTTAAGTTTGATTTACTTTATATAAATGTATGTATGTATGTATGTATAACTCTTTATTGTACATAAAACACAAGAAAAAGATGAATACAGGATAACACACATGCACAAAGGCGAACTTATCCCTAAAAGGGATCTCTTCCAGTTAACGTTTGAACGATTGACAGGACATAAGTATTAGGCAAGAGTAGACACACAGAAAAAGCAAAAGAACCGATCGAAACTCAAAATAATCCTAAATGACTAAAATAATAATAATGTATATGTATACTCTATTTGTGGTAGTAAAATTCTATTCTATTCAAACTCGTACTTGACCAGGATGGCTTACTTACTGGTCTCTGCAGTAATGTACTATAATTTTATGCCAAAAATGTTTTATGTCTATGTATAATCATTAGAAAGCCGTGGTAGCCTAGTGGTTTGACCTGTGGCCTCTCAAGCAGAGCGTCGTGGATTCAAATCCCGGGCACGCACCTCTGAGTTTTTCGGAATTTATGTGCGAAAATTACATTTGAAATTTGCCATGAGCTTTTCGGTGAAGAAAAACATCGTGAGGAAACCTTGCACACATCGGCGAAGAAATTCAATGGTGTGTGTTAAGTTCCCAATCCGCGCTGGGCGCGCGTGGGGACTATAGCCCAAACCCTCCAATACACGGGGAAGGCCTATGCCATGAGGCACGCCGAATTACGCGACAATTTAATAATAAAAAAAACAACAACAAAAATAATGAAATTGTAGCGAATTCGGAATAAAAAGGCTATATTATTATTATTATTATAACCAATACAACAATCTTTTACGAAAAGCGTTACCACTTTTTTATGCGTTTTCAATTCTTTAGTGGTACGTACATTACAACCGCAAATAACAACAGAGCTCAAAGCTGCAGCATTCGCTTTTATTACCACGTGCGAAACACGCTTACTCATACATAAATTATGAGGTATTTAATATTCAAACGTAAACAACAATTTCCTGCTACTGCGATAAAAATAACGAATTCAGTGAAAGTAGTGTTCAATGCACGTGAACAATGTTTGTTTACACATCTTTAGAAGAGATACAACTCGTTTATTTTCCTTTTTTTTCATTATGGTAGGAGGACAACAGACAAACGGCCGGAGCATGCCGGCCCTTTGAGAGTAGTGGTCTCGTATGTGTGTGAAAGAGAAAGGTTAATATAATGGTGTCATACAAGGGTCGCTAAAGACAGATCTAAGTGGAGACAGTTAGAGGGCTATGCCCAAAGCCATACCAACGTCAGAGACATTTTATAAACATGGGCGGCACCTATGGAGCTCTATATCCCCTATTATTATTATCACTATCATTTCACTATCACTATCACTACATAGTATAAAACAAAGTCGCTTTCTCTGTCTCTATGTCCCTATGTATGCTTATATCTTCAAAACTACACAACGGATTTTGATACGGTTTTTTTTAATAGATAGAGTGATTCAAGAGGAAGGTTTATATGTATAATTCTACGCAGACGAAGTCGCGGGCAGAAGCTAGTTAATAATAATAATAATAACAAAAGCAAAAAAAAACAAACATTCTAAATTTATTTCTGCAAATAGGTCGCCAAGGTCTCTTTTACATGTCTTTTTTGAAACTACCAGCGCATTCGGAAAGACCATCATTGGCAAGAAGAATGCGCAAGAAACTTGGCAGAAAGATTTTTTTTCATAAAATACATTAATACTTCCCCGTAAGGGATAAAGACGTGACATATGTATGTATGTATGTAATAATAATTGTGGGGGATATTAGGATGACTAACTGACCCACATGATTTACAATGCTTCAATATCCTCTGATATCTAAATAATCTATGTGTATTTTTCATTTTGCTACCGCAATAGCTATCACACAATCAGTACAGTAAATACAATGGAATAACGAGTTAGCTAATCCTTTAATAAAAGCCCAAGGTAACTGATAAGCCCGCTGTTTAACTATGCTTAGGTTTTCTGTATTTTACGATCTATTTTATTGAATCAGGCGTTACTTTGCGGAGGTCCATTTCAACGAACAAAAAATTTACCTTGCTACTCCGCTACTCACGTGCAAGATAACCAAGCCTGTGTGAAATATATGTTTGTACGATGTGTCTATTATTTTTGAGATTTTACTATCAAACTTGGGGTGCGAGTCGGGTTACCTCCATGTGTGATCAAGAGCTGCGGTTCGTTTTTGGATCCATCCGGGGGGCAGACCAGTGCTTGGTGCGGTGCACCCTGGGCATTGGCTAATGATTTCCTGCCGGTCTCTGAGGGATATCATTGACCATTGGCTAAGAGCCTGACATAGGGGTCTTTTGACCGTGTTTTACATTACGTTTCTGACATTTTTGTCACAAGATTTTTGAATACTGTACTTATTACTTTGACATTGGCGAAATCATTGGAAGAAGTACTATCAAACTTAAGGTTTTTGATTTAGTACATTTATTTTGTCAACAAAAGTAAAGAACTTTTACTTTGCCCCGGACTAGTTATTTTGTTTCTATCTGAGCTTGATGGTACTGCAAGTACTATGCTAACTTTAAGTCGTGTCCATATAAAAGTCAAATACAAAGGCTTGAAACATGCTGACAATGAAAACATTAATTTTCCAATATGATTGTAATTTTTTGAGGTTACTGGTTACAAAATGAATAAATTACAATGACACATCTCCACCATAACATAACAAAGATATGACCTTGATACTTTTGTGAATGAAATAATGGTCCACTTAGTTTAGTTGGCATAAAAATACGAATAAAACTAAAATGAAAAGCCTCGGACTACAAACTGCAGTTGAGCGTTAATCAATGAATGACTCGTGAACCGTGAAACTAAACACACTTAGCACTCATTTCATGCTACTTGGTCATACAAAATATTTCTATAATCAATAGCACAAATGCATTAACATAAATACTTCAAGGGTGTTTTCTGAAAAAACAGAGTGTACCAGTTGCTTCTCTTCCCACAGATGGTAAAAGCCCATCGAGGGTATGGGCATAGGAATCATGACTTTTATAGGCGACGCGGCTAGCAACCTATCACTATTTAGACTCCCCTTTTTTTCCATGTACATGGAATCATGCTAAACATGGCCTTTAGGTCTTGTTACCTTAGGTGCTGTATACTTGTGTGTATTTGTGTGTTTTGTATGCTCCTTACTCAAATTCATAACAAATGAAATGTAAACTAATAATATTAATTTATCAACAGTATCAACACTACACAAATGTTTTGTCATATCAGATAACAAATGAGCATCACATATCTGTGACTCACTGCATCAGTCAACATAGAGCCCTTCAAAATGTTAGGTACACATAATTGGAACCTTCTCACATTAAATTCCAATAGGTAAAGTGTGCCCCTTGCCCCCTCATACTATCTAGTTTAGTATGACAAGGTTCTAAAGTTATCAGGGTTTTTTTGTTAGGTAGATGTCATACCTGAACATGTGTGCCATCCATCTCGATGTCTCGCTCGCTATATGCGCGCCCAAACGAGTTGCGTGACTTCTCTCCAATCTCCCGAACAACGCAGCGATACTGTGAGACAGAATGGCCGCCCGCGTCACGTCGTCCGTCGGCAACAGCGGGGGCTCTACACTCTCGCAACTAGGGTCAGTCTTGAGCACCAATTCTTCTAAAACCATCAAAATCTCGTCCATTGAAGTCTCATGCGGCTCGAAAAAGCTAGCGCTGAATTTTCGAGGTTCCCGACGCTTTTCCTCATCTCCCGAGTCCTGAGCATTCACGCCGGCTTCCAATCTACCGACAACTTCGGAAACTTGGAACTGAAGCCCGCCAAAAGGACGCCGGTCCTGTTAATAAGCGGAAAATTAGAATTCTTGTAATGAAACATGAAGCTGTTTTTAGAGAGAGTTTTACCGTCTGAGGCGGCGGCTCGTCCCCAGGACTGGTCTTGTTAGATTCCGTGTCGGCTGCCGGTGCATCTCCCATGCTGCGTGGCAATTTTTTCTCAAATTTATAGCACCTATTGCGATATCACCGAACATAAAAATTTGTAAACGTCACGTATTGTTTTGACGTGGGTTACGACCACAGACAACTTATTTTAATGTTTAAATAGTTTTTGTATTGCTCGCAAAAGTGAGTTCCCAATTTCAATGTTTTTAACAATAGCTCTAACGTGTTTCACAAAACCAAGGACAAATTACGGTTTTTTACATCTCTTTTGACACTTGACAGCCACTTGATTTGACGTTTCATTTTACGAAACTTGACGTATAATCACCTGTAAAGCTCTTATTCCAGATATTCAGGGCTAAAATGTCCTTAGCCAAGATATTTTCAGTGTCCACGCGAGGTAATAGAAGAAAGAGATTTCAGTTTGCCATCTTTATTAATATCTTTAGGCTAAAATTCTTTGTTTTGACACCATTTTATCTGTTACGCAACTATGTTGTTTATAACCTCTTCTTCGTATTTACTATCTGAAAAATCTATTAATGGATCTTAATTAAGACGCAAATTGGCTTGTATCATACCCATTATAAAAATATAATTCATTCATGCCACAGAACTAGTTCCAGTAATCTGCGAGTAACGGTTTCTAGCAAAACTGTAAAACGTAAAAGACCGATCTAATTTCAGCTTCTTTACAGCCTGATAAGATTCTGAAAACTCATTCCGGTCTTTCACGATTACCGTACAAAACCAACATGCACGACCTATGTGTACACCAGAAGAATACCGATCAGTTCTGTATTAAATTAAAATAAATTGTCAAAACCTCTAAATAAGCCGTTTTTCAGTGCGTGCGACCAATGCTCTGTGCCGCGCCTACTCTGCGCCCGCTCAGGACAAAGCAGAGAAGGTCTACCCAATAAAGGATCCAGGCTATATGTATGTGAATGCTGAGCCTCAGGATATGTCTTTCAAAGCCATGTCTGACAAGGCGGCGCAAACTATGTTTTGGACTGAGCTTGCCAGAGGATTTGCTGTGACTTTGGCCCACATTTTCAAGGTATGTTTACGAACTGAAACCTGACTACAAATGGACACTATGTCGAAGGTGGGCAACGAAATTTGGTAGGCGTAATCATGCCGAACTTTGGTCGCATACCTTTCTTTCCTTTGCAAGTGAGAAGCAAAAATAATTGTATGTTTAATACCAAAATTAGTAGCTAGTCTTAACTAGCTTTGTTAGCGTCAGATCTGGTAGGTGTGTATTGGGGTAAGAATTTTTGAAATTGATCCAGAAGAGTTCAAGAGTTACAAAGCACTATGACCAGACCTAGTTCTTGATCAGGATACACAACTAGATTGTATTTATGCACCCCTTGGCCGACCACCGCTGCCACCAAAATTGGTTGTCATCACCTTATTATCTGGCACCTTTTGCTTTTGCTCTCACCTCCAGAGCTAGCAGGGTTTGCAGTTGACAGATACCTCAAAGAGGACATGATTAATTGATGATTTGGAGCCTAGAGGAGCTTTCACCACTCTACTCTAGGATTGATAACCCTTGAAAGGAAAATCCCACAAAATCCACCTTTACGTTACAGGAGCCAGCCACCATCAACTACCCGTTCGAGAAGGGCCCCCTCTCCCCCCGCTTCCGTGGGGAACACGCCCTCCGCCGCTACCCGTCAGGCGAGGAGCGCTGCATCGCCTGCAAGCTGTGTGAGGCTATCTGCCCTGCGCAGGTCTGTCAAGAGTGATTCTCATCAAGGGGGGCTAATAGTGTAGCGTCTATCGGTAGGTCAAACAGTGTGTCAACATTGTCAAACAAAGGCTACATTTTGTGGCAATGCAGGCTCATTGGCGACTGTCCGTACTTTACCCATTCCCATTCTGCATTCACTGACCTCCCCCCTCTTTGATCATCGGCTGGTGACGCCCTTGCCGAGTTCCCTTACTATTTGTTATTGTAACGCTATGCTATTAATATAATATATTGGGTGACAGGCTATCACGATCGAGGCAGAGGAGCGTGCAGATGGCTCGCGGCGAACGACGCGGTACGACATTGATATGACCAAGTGCATCTACTGTGGATTCTGCCAGGTAACTTTTTTTTTCAAAATTCAAAATTCAAAATTGTTTATTTGTAAGAATACGGTATATGTACAGTACAGTGGTCTTAAGTGGTATAAGTAGTCCCTGTATTCAGCCTGCAAGCAAGCGTACAAATATTTTAAAATATAAACTAATTAATTAATTCGGGTAGGCATTTAATTTACAATAAATGGTCAATAATATCAATAATAATGGAATAATAACATTCCCAGATAATAATGATGTCAACTTAATCCAATAAATGTACAATGTCAATGATGTCTATAATTTAAGTAGTCCTTGACACTGTAGAAACATTTCTCCAATAACCATCTCGTCAGATTACGTTTGAACATCTTTCCCGACGACTTTTTTAGTTCATCCGGCAAATGATTAAAAATTTCAATGCACATATTGTACGCATTTCTTTTGTAAATCGCTTTACGACAGCGGGGTTTGTACAAGAGGGACATAATGCATGCCCTTGCCGGCCTCTGTATAATTTCACCCCGTTTTTTAAAGTATTCTGGATGGGAGTCAACAAAAACACACACATCCCTAATGTATAAACACGGTAAAGGTAAAATATTTAATTTTCTAAAAAGTGGGACACAGCTATCATCCCTCCAAGCATTACTTATTACCCTCAAGCACTTTTTTTGAATTTTAAATACCCTTCCAAAATCTACAGAGTTCCCCCACAGTATCAAGCCATAACCAAGCACAGACGACACATATCCATGGTAAGCCGTCAGTGCAGCCTCCACGGAAACAGTCTCTCTAAGTCTTTTGAGGGCAAACACAAAACGATTTAATCTATGACATATTTGTTCAATTTGTTCTTTCCAATTAAGGTGTTTATCAAGAATTATACCTAGAAATTTCATTGAGCACACTTCGTCCACTATTTTATTTTCATATAAAACTTTCATAGGTATTGAATTAGAATTATATGAATTAAATTGTAATAGTTTAGTTTTGTCAATATTAATATGTAAATTATTATTGTTCATCCATTCGATAATATCCATCAGTCCTCTGCTAACAATTGACTCTAATGTTTTATTCTCTTCACATTTAACGACAAGTGTTGTGTCATCAGCAAACAATATGGTTTTTTGTGCGGTGGCTTTAGGCAAGTCATTGATGTAGAGCAGGAAAAGTAACGGTCCTAGGATACTTCCTTGTGGAACGCCATTTTTGTTAGCTCTAAATTGTGATCTAAAAACCTGCTTTATCATCGCATTACTTGAACCATCAGTTGAGATTGACTTAATCTCCACACATTGCATTCTATTCGTCAAGTAACTTTCCATTCATTCGAGCACCTTCCCTCTGATCCCATACGTTTCGAGCTTATGCAGGAGCTTAGAATGGTCAACAAAGTCAAAAGCCTTTGACATATCCAAAAATATTGACACCACTGGAGTTCTATTAATGATACATTCCGTTATATATCGCACAAGATCAAAACATGCAAGCGTGGTCGAGCAGCCGTTTCTAAAACCATATTGCTCCGAACAAAGTATACTATGTTTGGTCAAAAAGTCATTAATTCTTTTGTATACTGCTTTTTCTAAAATTTTTGAGAAAATTGGTACCAATGTAATGGGTCTATGATTATCTGGATTCAGCTTATCTCCTTTCTTAAATAGAGGTTTAACAATACAATATTTTAATTTTTGTGGGAATATTCCATCTGAGAAAGACAGGTTTATTATATGAGTCAATGGCAACGTTATGTATGGGGCAGCCAGTTTTATAGTTTTTGTGGTAATATCATCGTAACCACTGGCTTTACTATTTTTTAGAGACATGATAATATTGTATGTTTCATTGTTGTCAATTGGTTTCAGAAACATTGTGTGGGTGTTGCAATTACTCAAACTCGATTTATATTTATATGCTAATTTATCCGTTGTCGATTTATGCTTACATGTCAAATCTATAAAATAATTATTAAAAATATTGCAAATTTCATTAGGATTAGTGTAAATGTCGCCATTATATTCAATTTTGTTTATGTCACTTTTAAAGGGGTTATCAGCTATAGTTGCAGCTATGGATTCCCAAGTAGCCTTACATTTGTTCTTACTACTTTTTATGTAATTATTGTTCTTGATTTTTTGAGCATTATGCAAGCATTTTTTTAATATAGTACTATACGTCTTAAAGTTAGTTTTATTAATTTCTTTGTTATGCTTACAGTATTTATATTTTAAGTATAGGTTACGTTTAACTTTGCAAGACTTTTTTAGGCCTTTTGTGAGCCAATTGCCTTTTTTAGCTTTATTATTAATCTTAACTTTAACTAAAGGGAAGCATAAGTCATAAAATAGACGCAAAAGATCGTAGAAACAATCAAAAGCATCTGTGACATTAGACGAGTTCATGACGTCAGAAAAAGTAAGAGCAGATAGGCAGTCACAAAACCTCTTAACATTATCCAAACCATAATCACGTCTATATTCAAACCAAGATATGCAGGTTTTAATTTTTTTAACTTGCAGGGTTATTGTCTGGGCAGTCTCATGATCAGAAAGTCCCAGATGGCATATACCAGGCTTGGCCGATTTTACATTGCTCGCAATTTGGTCAATACAAGCGTTTAGCCTCGTTGGAACTGATATATGTGCGACAAAGTTATAACTTTCAAGAATACCAGAGAGGTTCATGGCAGCAGAGTTCCGTTTTAATAGATCAATATTCCAATCACCACAGATTATAATTTTTTTATGTTTATATCTAGATGTTAAATAATATAGTAGATTGTCCAGTTTATTAAGAAAAACACCTATATGGGATATGGTTTGTTCCGGTATCCTATAAATATTGTCAATTATGATTCCCATGCCAATCACCTCAACACCACAGCATTCAAAATAAAACTTAGAGGCTTGTTGTGCAACATAGGGCAAAGACTTGGTCTCACATAGACGTTTAACCAAAATGCAAGTTCCACCTCTTCCCTTATCGCGACAGTAAGCCGACGCTAGCCTGAAATCCTTCAGAATGACATTACCCTCTGAGCCCTTACGAACGAATGTCTCACTAAGGCATACCACATCAACATCCCTACCACTCTCCCTTAAATCCTGCAAAGCTATTTCCAAAAAATCCAATTTACCGCACAGCCCACCTATGTTTTGGTTTAGGATTGTCATAGTGTCTAGATTGAAAGATGAGGTCAATGTCACAAGCCCTTCACTCCGCTTTGGGATAACATCGCCTTTATTAGATACGAAAAAAGTTACTTGACGTATTTACAGCATTTGTGTTTTTCACATTCAAAAAATCATCGACATTAACCAAATTGTTTTTTTTTAAGTCAATCTCTTCATTTAACTTAAAGCTAATCCAACCAAGAAAAAATGACAACTGCGAATTATTCGCTTTTACATTTCTAAATAAATCAATTATTCTACAGTTTGCATATTTTTTACCCAACATTTTAATTTCGTGGTATATTAATTTACTGTTTTGATTTCGGTTGTTGTAAACATTCAATATAATTATATCATTTTCCTTAAATTTATTCAGTGTATTACATACATTTGATAATAATAAATATGGGTTCCTATCACTACTACCAAGGGACAAAACAATGATATCATCCTTAGTTATAGTTTCGGACATAGAATAAAGACTCTTGAGGATCTCCGAACTTGGTGCCTGCGGCTTGACCGTCGCTGTTACGCTGTAATAGTCATTACTTTTGCCTGCTCTGGAGTGAATAAGTTGTCTAGACAATCCTTTTACTTGTTCATCACCGAAGATGTATATATTATGCTTCATCAGTTCATTATTCGAAACAATAGATCGCACTGGTGTGCTAACATGGAACGGCTGAATTATGGGTGACATTTGGCTTGGGTCCCGGGGAATCGCATGTGACTCATTACCGCCCACACACTGAGGATTTAACTCTATGAAGCTTTGATTTAAATTTTGTAGCTTGGTAACTTTTCTTTTAATGTTTTTATGCTTGTTTGATCCTTTATTGTTTCTACTTATAGATTTGCTTAGGGTTTTCAAATGACTGATTTTGCCATCGAAGCCCTTTATCTTATCTTTCAAAGTGAAGTTTTCTGAGATCAAGTTTTCTATTTCATTTTCGGCCATTTCCAATTTTTCTCTTAGTTCAGCTATAGTCTTTTCCAGCTCTTCAGTCCTGGCATACGTACACAATCGTTCAGGACAGCTTCTGTTTAGGCTATGGCTTAATGGAAGGGATGAACAGTCAGTATCTTCATCCTCTATTGATACGCTAGATAAAATATCAAATGAATTATTTATGGGGATCATCGCACGAAATGTTCTACGTAGTGTTACATTGTCATCGGATATGTTAGGCTTAGTTAGACAAGACCTGCATTTCCAAGTCATTTTGGTTTCAGCCCTCATAAGACGAAATCTTTTTACAGACACATGACAGCAGTCCAGGTGATAGTGTAATTTACAAGATAAACATACCAGGAACTCTCTGTTATCTATGGTCGTATTACATTTATCGCAGCATAAAGCCATTTTTGTTTCCTTATTTTTTGTGTTCTGTATGTTTTGTTTACGTTTGAAACATTCGCCAACACGCGGATAAACAGGCTAATTACGCACTCATAGTACGTTCTCAAGCGCAGAGTTAATTGCTTAAATTAACAGTTGATCCGAAGAACACACAGTTGATCCGAAGAATACTCGCCAGATGGCGCTGTAGTAAAAATAACTGCTCAGCAACACTCGCTGGGCGATGTCATAGGCACAGGTTCAAAGTCCAAATGGCTTGAATTGAAGCAACTGACACTGATAATGCTTTTTAATGAGTTGCTTAATAGATGCTTAATAAATGGGATACAATTTCACCATAATAGTTAGTCTGCACTGCACTTTGATTAGTTTATGTCACTGTCTAGTCCATTAGAATCACTTTCTATAAATTTATTCTTGTAATGATTATTTTACGGTAAGATAATATTGTCACTGTTAAGTCATCTGATTTTACATTTCATACTTTTAAAAATTTATTCAAACTGTTGCGTATAACTATTTTACAAGTAAATTATGCACAGAGCCAATGTTTACATGTCACGAGCGACATCTCATTTTTGATGTAATGGCTTTGTAACTAGTCTGTTAAACCTAACTGGCTGCAACACTATGTAGACTAGGGATGTGTTAGTTAACTAAACTTATTCAATGCTGGCAACACTGGTGAAAAATAGGAATGTTAAACTTTAGGTTGGGGGTGTTATTAGTTTGGTGTCAATGTCTGTGTGTGTGTATCTGCCTGTAGCATCGTACAAGCGGATGGACCTATTTAGATGCGGTTTTTTCATTCGAAAGCCAGTTTCCATGCAGCGGTTCTGAGCCATGTTTGGTAAAAATCGGTTCAGCAGTTTTTGCGTGGGGGGTTTTAATTTTTTAATGTCATTATTTATTTAGATCCACTTATACATTTATTTTGTTATCATTTCCAGGAGGCATGTCCGGTCGATGCCATCGTAGAAGGACCCAATTTCGAGTTCTCAACGGAGACCCACGAGGAACTGTTATACAACAAGGAAAAGCTGCTCCTGAACGGTGACAAGTGGGAGAGCGAGATAGCTAGCAACATCAGAGCAGACCACCTGTACCGTTAGACAAGACATCTCTGTTGCAAGCATTCACTCTATTACTATCATATTTCTGCAATAACTAGGCATGGCTATGGACTCTTAATTCTTCTAATGTTGGCAACACATTGCCTCTGGTATTAAAAATGTTGCCTAAGTCATAGTATTTGGTAATAGTTCTTTGTTCGAAATTTGATGATTACAATGAATGCTGGCGATGGATACGTTTAAAAACGCGTTAGTTTAATACGTTTAGGAACTATTATACATTGACCGTTTGAGGTGAGAAAAATACACTTGGAAAAAATCCTTGGTGCATGCACTTTCATGGAAATAAAATTTAAATCAGTGAATATTTAGGCCCATGACCTGAATAAAGAGAAAATGTACATAGACAAGTCAAAGTAAAATAGCTCTTAAATATAGGAATAATATTAAATTATTCTCTTTTTGTGATAAATAAATAAATATCTCAGTTTAGTCAACATTTTATTACTTGGTTACTACCAACTTTTTTTTATTAATATAGAATAAAAATATTGATGATTTATTAAAAATACTTTATTAGTTCATAAAATAAACTTTATCACGAAAAATAATTCATTCACGTCAGTCACTTTAAAATTCTAGATTTAGCAGAAGCATTAACAATTCGATTTGTACCTATCATCTCACTATTTTAACTTTTAAAGAGAAACAATAGAAATACATAATTCATTTACGTTTTAACATGGCAACCCTGATCAGGAGGAATCTACTACAAGCATAGGTGGCGCCACGGTTCTAGAGCACTGAATTTAAAACGCCCAAAATGTTAATTATTTTTTTAGTCAATGGTGGGATACATTGTCTATGATTTATTTCGTTTAAATACTCTATCTAAGGCGCTTAAAGCTCAGGGATCTTCCTTTCTTTCAGTGAAAGCAAAGCAAGTAAATGATCAGTATTTTATATATTTTCTTCATTTTTCTTTGCTCATCAATGTTTCTGCAACAAACACTATCCTGATGACTGACCCCCTTATTCATGAACATTATAGGCTTCTGCTAACTTAGCAATCGTTTGTCCTTATCTGTGAAAGGTAAATTTCGAAGTGACTGATAAGGACAAACAATTGCCAAGTTAGCAGAACGCCTACAGAGCGTTTATGAATAAGGGGGATAGTGTTTTAACACGTTGGCTACATTACTACACCTAGACTACAGTATTCTCCCATTCCCCATACAAATTTATTGATCTCACCAGTTTTTTTTTCACCAGTGATGCTAAAAGCATTACCATTACTGAGATGCCATGATCAACACCGGTGGGATCGCTTAATCGTCTCTGTGTGGCCATGAGCGGCGCGACGCCGCCATCACTTGTTCGCCGCTTTGGTGGGACTAAGAACACGTAGAGCCCGGAACTGTCCGACGGCCAGGGCGATAGCGCTACTTAATGCCTTTCTATCTGAGATCCAAGATGCTGACGTGTTCGCTGATGGTTGGGGAGCACTTTTATCTAAAATAATACTATTTGTATTTTGTAATTAACAGGCTAGGTGTGTTGGTCTTAACTGTAAGCCTATCCTTGTATTTTAAATAAATAAATAAATGAGCAATAAGAGCATCAACAGACCACAGCCACAAAAATGAGCATCTGATCCCACCATTGCTGTTTATGGTCAAACAGAGAAGATTACACGATCCAATTGGTGATGCTCATGGCAGTCAACATCTTAAGTCAATTAAAAATCGATACTCCGGTGTTGCTAGTAGCAATTAATTTGAGTGTTAGTTAGTGTGGTTCCCGCCCAGTATTTTATAAGAGTATCTGTTCAAATCTTCCACTACAGCATCTAGGTTCTTGTTGGCATCGATTGTTAACACTTCACAGCCTACGTCTGGTGCAGACAGCCAGTTCTCATACGAGTCATGGACCTGCAAGTGTAAAGTAGGTAAGTCTTAAACAAAATAGATTTTTATTGAGTACCTATATATAATTTAGCTTGATGTTTTGGTCCAGTGATGATTATGGTTGTATTTTCAAGGTCGTCGTCATTACACTCCACATCCACATTTTTGTCACATCCAACCACTAGGGCCTAGTGCCTAGTGACTAGGCTCTACTATTTGGTTCCCCTCTTTATTTTTGTACCTGGGGGATCCAAATAGTGGAACCTATATGTAAGCATATAGTGGAAGTCACACACATTTTATGTAACTGCACTTTGCGTGGAAACACCTATTCTAATGACTGGTCTCTTGATTGAGTTGACTTAGAAGTTTATACACAGCTCCAAGGGACCAGAGACCTCAATAGTTGGTAATGATTACAACTTTCTACCTCTACGCGTTCCTGTGAAAAAGGGTCTTGATGGACTGACAGAAAGTGATCTTATAAAGACTCCTCTTCCCTCAGCTCCGCGGAACTCTGAAAATATTGAAATCGCCAAAGTTAAAAAGGTTACCTCTTGTAAGTATTCTAATGGCACTTCTGATTCCTCGGCCCTGCCTCGCTTCATCACTCGCTCCCACACTACTTGTGGGGTTGTCCTCAAATATACTGAAATGGAGAAAATATATCTTTTTAATTGGGTGTTGCCAAACTGTGTGTCTGTGCGCTAACCTGCTGTACTGCAGTGATTATGGTAAGTCTAAACTAGCTATGCAATTCCAATCAACAGATTAATGGTTGAATTTTAGCTTACACTAAACGTGTCGGTTTAAAAAAAAGCAAATGTTGTCCACTGCCCTAGTCCTGAAATTTATTTGAAATTTCTAAATCACACTGAAAATTGGAACACAGAAAAATCCGAAAAGTAAAGCTATGGGCGGGTATTGAACCCGGAACCTCGTCATTCCTTGACGCGTGCTATACCCCTACTAAGCGAATTTTTATCGCTATGCGTAATATTCTGTTTGAATGATGTCTGTACGACACAATTACGAACTCCCATAGAACATCAGGTGCTCACCAGGGACGAGAAAACGCGCTGTTTTTCAAATGATAGGTACTAAAATATAAAATTAATAGGAAATTTATTTGATAAAAAAACAAACCTATAAGATCTAAGGCTATATCCAGATTCTTCTCCGTGTAGTCATACCAGGTCATGAGAACTTCGTACTCTGGGTCTTGGAGGTAGTTCTGCTTTTTGGCATTCTCTACGAAGCAGTGTCTGCTGTTTTGCACTGATCTAGAACATATTAGGCAATTTATGTACCTGTCAAAGTTGTACTTTTAGTTGAGTGAGTAAAAGCCTAAATTATTCATAGCTCTAGGGAATACAGATCTGATTAATTGATATGATTTCAAAGAGATTCCTTCACACATTATTGAGAGAAAGTGTTTTGACAGAGGGACAGACTGGCAACGGTCGGCAACAGCCGGAACACAAAAGGTTGTACTTCAGATCATGTATATTTGTTATTTTTCTCTTTCTAGCTAGTTCTAAATTTTTCAGTATCCGGAGCCCACCTTATAGCTACATGCAGACCCCTGCTATAAGGATTTCCCTATTCCTTTCAACAGGTATAAAGACATAAATTATACAAACAATACATGATAAATTATACCTTTCGAACATCTTGACAGTGATATCTCCGTGTGAAGGTGGACTGGTCTGTATCTTGAGCCGGCTCAGGTGCACATAGTGTTGGAATGGGAAAGTCCATTTGTGGACCTCACTGTAGACCAGGCCTAGCAGATTGTGGCCAGCCACATTGCGCCATTCTTTCAATGGCTCCTGGATTAGAATATAAATTAAGTTATAGTTCTGGGCAGCACATAAAAATTTCAACGTAGTTTTGTTTGTAGTGTCTGTGTTTAGTTTAGTGTTCCGTAGCATAAGGAGTGAAAAGTATGTGACTATTTTCTCCCTCTGTCCGTCTCTGTCTACATGATAGAGAAGAGTTGTCTACCTTGGAAGAGTTGGGTGAGAGAGTAATATATAGCTCTCACACATCCATCAATTGTTTAAAAAACGGATCTGACTTAACTACTACTTGGTTGGTTAAGCGCGATCAGCAGAGCGAGAAGTCCGAGTAGGAAGGCGGGGATATAAAGGCATAGTCGGCAGCACAGCATTCTGGCTATAAAGTGGTAATATCTCACCGGATGTGCTTCAACGTTGCGAAAATTCTCGAAGTACTTTATGCACGTAGATTTCCCTGAGCCGATGTTGCCTTCTATCGACACTTTAAAAGGCCGTTTACGTGCCATACGGGCGGCTGTACCCACTGTTCTCATATTAGACATGATTTTAGAGTTCTATTTACGTTTTTATGCGACATTAATTCTTTCACTTAGGTTACACAACTCTATAAACGTTATTTTAAAACGTAGCTATATTTTCGGTGGTGCTGATGCTGTGGTTTTTTATTGCAACGTTACGGGTTGAATGAAAAACAAAGCTAAATCGTTGATGCCTAAACTGAATAGAAAAGGCGGCAAACGCAAACTGCGCAAACAAAATTTAGATTTTAGACGTCAAAAGTGACAGTAATATTATGTCAAACGCTAAGCTACTTGAGGTACTGGAGAAAACGCTGAACCTCGGGTACCATAATTTTTGTCTAAGAAGACCGGATTGTGCTGTGCGATCGTCTGTTGATACCTTTATAACGGGCGATGGGCTGGTGCCAGCCATCCTCATTTATAAATGTCCGTTTTGATTATTGATTTGATTTGATTTGATTGATTATTGATATGAAATTTAAATAAAAACTGTTAAAATACTATTCTATAATAGGATTGGACGGGGTTTTCTTTTTACAACTTTTATTTATTTATTTGTAAATATAGGTATTTTATAGTTATTTTTAGGATAGATATGTGGTTTGTAGGATAAGTGTTTGTATAGAAAATAATTGAGTATCTTAAATAAATAAAAAAACATTGTCCATTTCATAATTTAATATATTATTTTATTCAGGTACAATTTAAAACATGACATACACATGACAACCAAAACAATCTAAGTCAATCTCAGCTAAACTACCATATTATTATGATACAAAGAGGTGCTACATCACTATATTCTAACAAAAACTTTGTCTTTTATCTAGAAGAAGTACTTAATCATACCTACTCAGATAAATAATGAACTTTTTGAAAATCCGTCAATCGAGAATAAGGGTTGGCCCAACATCATAAATCAATATTTTTTACGTTTTGATTATTTTCCATTCTCGATAAAGTTACAATAAGCATGGCGTTTCATTAATTACGTACAGTATACCTGTATTACGTACAGTATAACAGTACCTACAATATACCTGCAAGTAAGGTATGGTAAAAAGGGATAACTACTATTTCTAGAAAATTCAAAAATAAAAAGTAGAAAATTGTAACTTTTTTTTTACTTTTGTACTATACAAGTTTTAGTGCCTAATCAAAGATGTTTTAAAAAAATAAAATGCACACCTCTACGCTAGATTGAGGACACCTAAATACCTAGACTATTTTTACAGTCGCGCCCCAAAAAATCTACCTGAATACCTAATTCAGTGTCAAGGTTCAATTTAAAAATGGCGAAACCAATCAACCCATATTCCAATAACTTGGCATACTTCAAAATATTCGTAACCCTCCAATTATCCCCGGCAACAAACTAAAATCCAGCTCAACAAAATAAACATTCCAGACTGACAGTTCCATTTACAGATGAAATGAACGGATGCCAAACCGAGTGATGGGTCTGCAACAGATCTGATATATTTCATTTCCGTTGCTAGATAGAGAAATCAATTTTATGCCCAATTTTACATCGGATGAATTGGAATGGAAGAACAAAGTCTATTTTATTTTACTGTTCCGGTACGCCATATCGACACCTCCTAAGTATACTGAGGCAACTGCAAAATCATGATTTTACAGGAGAGCCGTGCAAAGGTAAAATCATTTGTAACTTTTTTATCTTTTAAGTCCATTCAATAAAACTTTGGATTCGCTCGAACTAAAGTACCTCTTTTCAGACTACATATATGGAATTCTGAAATTAATGATAGTTTTTGAGAAAATGGTAAATACACTAGTGTACGCGCATTTTACGTGTTCTGATTTGTGGTATACTGAGGCAACTACCCCTTGATCCAGTATACACCGTACTAAGTTAATTGTTATTTCTTTCTATTTTTCATTTAATAATTAGATAAATATGTTACATAAATCCATACTGTTTAAAAATAAATACGTAGCTCATGCTCAAATGCCCTTTATCATTATTTGGTCGACATATTAGTCACTTGCACCAGTATACGCTTAAATTAAGTTCGCTTACACCTGTATACTGTTAAAAATATTTAATGTTTTGCTGTTTAAAACGAGAAATTATATTATATATTTTTATTAATAATAATAGAAAAAAGTTTTTTTTAATAAACAAACGTAAATTTCAAATAAAAACTGCTTTTATTATGTTTGTAAATCTTTTAATCATAGTTTCACATTCTTAAAAGTAACTTATTCAACAACCACAGTTTGAGCAATATTCGTTTTAGTTTAAAATATCTCGCACCTTTAGAACGAAACCGACCTAAACCAAAAACGTAACTTTTTGGGAAAACGTGTCTAAAGTTTTGAAATACCGTAAGTGTAATGTTTAACTACCTTTATTGCCAGGACCAAATAAGATACGGAGCAATTTTAAATTGCAAAGTATAGTTTAATTATTGAACTTATTAGTTCACATGAGAAATTGTGTATATTTGTAAATTTAGTACTAAAAAAAAAACTTTTTTTAAATCAAGCCATTATAAGGTCACTTTATGATTGAACTTTTTGCTGCTTATTTGACTTAATGCGAATCAGGTCATTTTTGTATTATGTAACATAGCAAACTGTTTGACCAAATGTGGTTTAAGTCGTTTTTCATAAGAAACAATTTTGTGTCATTAAAAGTAAGGTCAATTTGGAAGAACAAAATTCAATAAAATTCAAGACTGTTACTTATTATTTATTGAATTGCACATGGTAATAAAATTTGTTTTTTATAACACATCAAAGAAAAAACTTAAAAATAATTCCATTCTATCCAAAATAGTCTTCTTTTCTTAATTATTGAGACTGTACTATTAAGTACTTATAAAAAATATATAAACTTAACTCGCTTCTTCTAAAGATTCGATTTATCATTAGCAAGGATTCATTCCTTATTTTTAACGCCTTGGTAGGATTTATCATTGCACTTTTATTCTTAACTTCCAAAATTAAAAATTACTTATTTAAAAATTAGAATATTATTATGAGATCACTACTGGTTCCTCTTTACAAAAAAAACTTAATATTTATAAACTTTTCTTGACAAGTTATTCAACTGACCTTAACAAATTGATATAAATTAAAAAAAAACTGTCTTAATCGTTTACTCTCTTAATTATAATGGCACTAGAATATTTATCACTCAATATCAAAATCACAATTACGAGTAAAAGCCTTTATTCCGAATTGACAAGGTACTATTTTCTTTAGTCATCGTTTTTTGTGACCAACCTGTTGTAAAATTCAGTGTGTTGCGACGGTGTTATACCACAATTATTGTGGAGGGCAAAACCGTAACCGGATTGTATTTCTCATGTACATGTACGCTTGTTGGAAGTATATAACAATTTCACATCGTTTTTTAGTAGTTGGACACACCCAAAACGAAGGTGATAGCATGCATGCTCTAATTGAAAAAAGAACGAAAAATTTAATATATATACACGCCTGAACAGTGGGACATGGCTATTCGTATGGCAAAAACTGACAAACCCTATGAAGTCACAGAAGTATCCCAAGAATTGATATTTGACTTTAAAGCTTGCTTGCCTCTGTTTCAAAACCGGAAAAAGGCTACTAATGGAGAAACCGTAATGTGGAATCAAATATGTGAAATACATGTATCACGCGAAGACCCATCACTATCATCACTACATAGTATAAAATAAAGTCGCTTTCTCTGTCCCTGTGTCCCTATGTATGCTTATATCTTCAAAACTACACAATGGATTTTGATGCGGTTTTTTTTAATAGATAGTGATTCAAGAGGAAGGATTAGATGTATAATTCTACGCAGACGAAGTCACGGGCAGAAGCTAGTTCAAAATAAATTACAAAAATACTTTTGACGACGACAATCATAAATCAATTGAATGTTCTTCGAGTAAAAATTTAACGAGTCGCCAAAATGACCTCATAATTGGCTTAAGAAACATTAAAGTAGCTTATTAATTGGCAAACAAAAATTTAAAGATCTTAAGATCATTAATGATCTTTGTCGAAGTGGTATAATACCATCTCATCACACTGAATTTTACAACAGGTTGGTCACAAAAAACAATGACTAAAGAAAAATAATAGTACCTTGTCAATTCGGAATAAAGGTTTTTACTCAAAATTGTGATTTTTATATTAAATGATAAATATTCTAGTGCCATTATAATTAAGAGAGAAACGATTTAGACAGTTTTTTTTATTTGTATCAATTTTTTAAGGTCAGTTGAATAACTTGTCAAGAAAAGCTTCATTTTGCAAGGTTACAAGTATAATAATCATTAATTTTACGGAAATCACAGTGCATTAGAAAATAAGTGGTTGTATCTTGGACAAAATAATTTAATTTCTATCGTAAAAGGTAAATTCGACGTCCGCCGCGTCGTTGGTCTATCGCGTATACTGAGGCAACGTCAGGTTACACCACACTTGTGCCGCCCCTCCACAATATCTGTGCCGCGTACAGTGGTGCAAGCGACTTGCCTCAGTATACAACGTACTGATTTACAAAATTGTGTTGTATACATTTATATACGTCACTTTATTTTCGAAACAAACAGGAATTTTACCACGAAAGTTTTGTGGCAGGTAGATATTAGTATTTAAGTGAAAATTATGTAAAAAACCGAAAATGTCAAAATGGTCACTTGCCTCAGTATACTTAGGAGGTGTCGATATGAAAAACAATTTGAAAGAAACCGACAGAAGTCGTTGAAAGGACAGCTCGTCATTATGAAAACAAATGAGAAGCACGGCATAGAATATAGCGGAGTTGTAGTTACATTATCCACATTATTAAAACTACGGGATGGCTCATTATATAATGGAATAATGAATGCATTGTTGACTCATTGCTGGGCGAACTTCCCTCTCCGTTCTATTGTTTACGAGTCACCGTTTTTACGCTTCGCTGCATTGTGGATGGGCGTAGATTAAATCAGAGCCTAGACCAGTTTTTTTTTAACTCTTATAACAAACAGCCGTACCTAAACTTTTAATGTAATTATAGGCTGGAAAATAAGCAAACGAGTCACCACAGACTGCAAATTCATTGCCAGCCTAGAGGCCCGAATCTAGGTAAGGTAAGTACTTAAAGAGCCAGTAATTCAACAGATTCCTCCAAAAGCGATAACACCAAAAATGACGTCACTAAAACCTCTACGAAAACAAGATGGCATAAATAAAACACTATAAGTGTAAGCGAGACGGGGGTATGGCCGCGAAAAGTTGTACTTTTTAATTGAAGCATTATGTTATATTTTCTTAAAAATAAATGGTTCTTTAGATTATCACAAAACTATGGGGTACTTTTAGCTTGCTCATTGCTTTATGTGTCGAAATAATAAAAATCTTGTAAACAATCGTGGTTGCCGCAGCAATCTGATCAAAAGTTAGTAAGGCAGTCAAAAATCGTGCATTTGCCCTCCCCTTTACATCAAAATAATTCTCATAATTTTGAGGGAAAACATTTTTGATATATAAAATGACTCATAGCTTAATCTTCGATTAAAGATCTTTAAACTGATGAAACAAACATTCATGCAACTTAATATGTTGATATCAAAATTGAGTTTCAAAACCTAAGTCCACACAATTTTCCAATCGTAACACACTTAGGTTTTTAATGTTAGGATTTTTTTCCTTCTTTTTAAGGGAACCCCATGTCGTTTTACTTGCTAGGGAAACACCATAGCTATTATGTCAAATAACGCACATCGAGTCTTGGGTACATTAGTCGGTTTAATTTAATACTTTTCGTTGGAAAAAAAGCGAATATTGGAACTTTCTTCCAGTGTGTTTTTCGAGTGTGTTTATTCATGTGCGTTATGTGTGTTATGCTGTGTGTTACGTGTGTTACGATGTGTGTTACGTGTGTTACGTTGTGTGTTACGTGTGTTACGTTGTGTGTTACATGTTCCAGTGCGTTAAGGTACAACTTTTGACGGCCATACCCACGGCGCGATTTAATTTTCGATTTTCAAATTTGACCTGTCTCTAGAATACCACGCCATCTTGCATCTTTAATAGACTACGTTTCAGGGATTATTTTTATTTGGAAGTAAATGAACACAAACTTCAAACCTTATAATAATATCAACTAAGTAAATATTTGCTGAACAAAACTGAAAAATACATTATTTAGGCCAGCATTAAAATAAATAAAATCATTTCTCTTATAGATGGCGCCCCTGGGACGGGACCTTTGTTCAAGGATAAATTAATTTAACCGTCGCAAAAGTTGAAATCGTAAACTGACTCGTAAAACGCACCTAATTAATTTTTGAACTTAGTTACGGTTGTCAACAATTTTATGTGGAATTCATAATTTGGCTAAGGGTACACTTCAATTTTGCTAGTACGCTGAAATTTCACAGGAAAAACTTAAAATATCCGAAAATTTCTTGAGTAAGTGAAGCCGAAAAAATATTTAATGATTTTAGTAAAGCTGCCATGTTAAAAACTTTAACACTAAAGGTACGCTGACATTAACTTACTAAAAAAAAAACAAGAATCTATTGTATCTACCAATATTTTAATACACAATGCTTACAGACCTACGTCTTTACTTTTATTCTTGTATTTTGTCTGAGTCACAAACAGAGAACATTCGAAAGTCTTAAAAAGTAAAGCTTTCTCTTTAAGTTCTCTAAATACCTTATTCCCTTTCAGTATTCCGCATTTAATTCCTCGGTTAGTTTTACGAGCAGTCTCGAAAGTAATTCTAAAGTTCAATTTGCTACATTAACTTTTACAGTCCGTACAAAGAAAGTTAGTTACTGAGACAGTGGATTTTAACAGATATTACCACGAAACGCTTTATGAAGGTTGTCTATGGCTCTGCTCTAAATTTTTTCCTGCTTTCTGCACTTCTACGCTATAACATAATCAACTCATATTATGAATATGAACCAAAGTTTATTACTACTAACCTATGAATAAGCGGATTATTATAAATGAATGTACATTGACGAATTTAAAATTCACTGCATCTACTGCGACTAACTTTTAATTTTTGCATCTTTTTCATGCTCCAAAAACAAATACGGTAGAGCGCTATAACAGTGCGTGTCATGGTGACTGTGAATGGCAATAGCTGTGTAGAATTACTTTATGTTCGTTACTAACTCGTATTATCGTTTAATTGTCTATTTAATAGCTGTTATTCTTATTTTTATTACTAAAAAAAGTAGAATGTACAGCTTCTATTTTATTAGATATTTCAATAATAATATAATCGCTTACTTGTGTAGGTAATCAAATTAAGACAAATCGAAACTTGAATTATATTCAAAGAAATCAAATGTGAGGTTTAGCTTCATGATTTACTGGTTTACTGCAATATCATCTGAATAGATTCGAAATCCAAAATTCAAAACTCGAATCAAGTTAGCTAGAAGAAACCCTTTTTTAGGGACAAGTTTGGCACCGATAATCTTACAACTTGCACAATTACAACATTATTAAGATTAATAAGACTAAGCATTATCTATTTATTTTTATTTCTAGCTATCACAGTGAGCTTGAATCCATGTTTGGGGCGCAATATGAAAGCTCGCGGGTCGAGCTTTCTTGAAGCTTCTCCTCCTCTGGTATTGTAGTGGGTGAAAAACTGGGACAGGAACACCTTAGCAGCTGTCACAGCAAAGCGGGATCCTGGAAATGTTCAAATACAGTCTCAAAATCAAAATGGCGATGGTCTTCATTCTCCACAATATTATTAAAAAGTAAATGTCACTTAAAATTAGAATACTTTTTTTTTTAATAACAAACAGTTCCAAGGCTGAGTTTGTTCGGAGGCGACAAAATTAAGTTGCCAATAAACCTTTTTTTATCAAAGGTGGCACTGGCCACTAATAAAGTTCCAGGTACAAGTAACGCGGCGCGGTTAAAAATAAATTCAGACCTGTCATATCGCTTTGAAACGTAATAAACCACGCGCCACGAGCCCTATAATTTTGTACGGTTTTTGGCTTAGTTTAACTAATTATAGTATACTTTGTTTCAGTCTAGACAGTCACGGACGTTCTCTCGAGCTTCCGAATAAGCAAGCCTGTACCTTTCGCCGCAGCGTTGACATATTATGTTTTTAATATTCATTTCAAGTTTTATTGTTAATCTAGGATTTTATTCTAATGGATCCTCCTGTCCCTTTATTAGGCAAAGAACATACCAATACAATGTCTCGGGCCAGTTCCAAACGGCATATAAGAATATGGTTTGATGTCACTTTTTCTGTGTGACGCGAATCGCTCCGGGTCGCACAAGCTTGGGTTTGGCCAGTTTTGCTCGTCATGATGCAGGGAATATATGGGAAGCCATACGTGGATGCCAGCGTTTGCCTGAAAGTCAACATAGGAATGCGGGTTAAGCCCGGTGTTTCAATCAGCGTATATTTGGTTTTACGCAAGACGGGTGGTACGCCAGGGTGCTCACAGTAGACAGTATACATGCTGGATGGACTCGTATATTGTTTGTAACGTACTGTGGTGTTGGGGACAGATAGGTTTCTGTGATGTCTAAATGTGGAAGCAGAAGAGAACATAGATATTTTTCACAGCCTTGGCTGTCTTGCAAATTGCAAATGGCTCAACAGTCGACTCAAGTGGGCTGAAAAGAAGTCAAATAAGTACTCACAACGAAATTATCTTTGCTGTCAGGATTTGATGGTCCGAAATCATACCGCTCTACTGACCGCCGGTCCGCTGCGCCCACCAACGGCCAGAGTCTTAACACCTCTAAAATCAAACTCAGATTTAGTTATATTTAATTCGTAGTCGAGTACCAGGCGCTCATGACGCAGCAAGAGCTTACCGTTGATACACATCTCGACATACTCCAATCGCTGTATGTTATCGTACACCTCTTTAATGTTATAAGATTCTGGTAGACGATCCAGCTCTTCTTGCAGTTTTTCTTGTATTTTGGGGTTTAGAGCCATTTCATAGAGGAAGTAGTTTATCAAATTGACTGTGGTATCGTAGCCAGCTACGTAGAATAATACTGCTTGAGCTACCAAGTCATCGTCAGAAAAATCTGAAAAAATAGACAAAGTCAATTAGGTGACCCAGGAAGAAACAGCATTAACTTCATTTTCAAATTGTGACGAATCTGCCATAAGTGCTACAAACGGGGTACCTATAACAAGGGTAACAAGATTTAATGGTCACGTCTCGCTTAGCATGATTGTGAGCGTATAGATAGAAAGGGGAATCAATCATAATAAACGCATCGCCTATAAATAACATGATTCCTAAAATTATTGCCTATTCCCTCGACGGGCTTTTACCGTCCGCATGGGAAGAGAAACAACTGGTACATTCTATGTTTTTCTTTAATCTCAGACCAGCATCGAAGGAATCATTTTCACGATCTTTAAAAAATTACTAACGATTATTATGACCAATAAAAATTATGGGACAAAAAAGTTGAGCGACCCAGTCTTGCGGGTAGTTTTGATTAGACCTTTCATAGACGTACAGTACAACACGCGCCCGTTCTTTCTTCAAATAAACACACACGAATCACGAACAAGGTACCCGTAACAATATAACCGACAACAAAGCTCACAATTTCAGCGATTAACGACTGAATCCCGCACGCTCACAATGGCCGCTATAGCAAAATAATAATTGAATTTTGCACTCGTCAATCAATGTCAACAACTTGTACCAAAGGGAAACAAATTAAATGTAATCTTACTTTCGCTCGGTTCCTTCAGCTTCCCTGTAATTTGACAATATTAAATATAGCGACTTAATTTACTGATCCCGAATCGAGTTTTTGAAGTGTTTAATTTCGACGGTAAGCGTTGTAAGGGTGATCGGATCGTGATGACAAAAGTTCGGGGATTATTATGCTTTCTTTGATCTAATAGATTCAACATATTGATTTTGATTTTATAGATTCAACATTGAAGCAAACATTACGTAAGGATACCTTGGGACAATTGACACCAATTAGTCCTAAACTAAGCAAAGCGGGTATTGTCGTACTTATATAGATAAATAGATAAATACACGACTTAAAGACATATTAAACATCCAAGACTCGAGAACAAACATTCGTATTTTCATACAAATATCTGCCCCGACCGTGGATTGAAGCTTCATTGTCAGGTTCCACTAGGCTACCCGGTCGTCAAACACATATTTTAATTGTATTAGCTTGTCGAACTAAATTTGCTAATCTAAAGTCGAGTGCTCACCTGCGACCTGTTACCGTAATTGTTGCAAGTTACATTAATCAAAACAGTGTGGCCGTGGCCTTTCGCTTGCGACAGGCTCGCGTCACGTCCTCACCAAGGTTTCTGGTTACTTCAACGTGCAAAAGTTATGGTAACAGCTCGCTGATGACTACCTGGCTTATAGGGAGAGGAGTAGAAGACGAGTACCTTGGGCTGCATCCACTAGTGTTTGTATGAAATCGGGCCGCGTCTCAGCCTGCTTCTCTCTTCGCGCGTTGAGTGCCGATTTGAACAAATGCCCGAACTGTTCCGCGTCGCTCGTTTTAATTATTTTCACGTTCAACAGCTTAAACAATAAACTACAAAGTTGATTCCATATCTATGAGAAAAACACCAATTTGGAACTTGAATCAGAGATTTATGAAGATTTGTCGTCAAAAGGCCCTCAACTTTTTCGGACACTTTCAGGAGAAGCTGATTATTTTGGGCAAAATAGATGGCAGACAGTGGCGTAACTATAACGTCTGGAGCCCGTGGCAAATTTGTCAGGCACCTTCCTCAATATAAAGAAGTGCATCAGCGTCCTTTCTGTGCTCTAAACCAAGCCAGTTCGGGGCCCCCTAGAGCTAGGGACCCCTGGCATTTTGCCACCCCTGCCACCCTATAGTTACGCCACTGATGGCAGACTTGCGCGGGGAAAGCCTCCTACAAGGTGTTCTGACGCAATAAGGAAGACGGCGGGTCGTAGCCTGCACCGTGCAGTCCACTAAGTATGACCACATAAAGAAGGTGATCATTATGTGCTCGCGATCCTCAGCAGTGAGCGAACGCGGAAGAAGATAGACAAAGAATTGCATGCAACTAGATTTTAACCTCTTGGCCGCCAACGAATGAAGTGACGGGCTCTTGTTGGCCGAGCTGGTCAGGCTGTGATCTTGGTTACAACTGGTCTACCTGCATGACTGTCTTCATGTTCTCGTAGCCAAAGAACTTCATGATCTGCGTGGTGTCCTGGACTACTGCTCGCTTCGCCAAACGGAAGATGCAGTTGTCAGGGTCCTCAAGGGAGTCCACTGCGAAGCCGAAGGCGCAGGAGGCGATCACGTCGTTGACGTACGATGTCGTGATCTGAAGAAGACATATTTCGTCTTATAGTAAAATGGTTTCAAATATTTACTATAAGGTCAGTGAACTGAATGGGAGGAAAAACTAATTTAGGTGGGATTAAGATCGGAAGGAAGGTCATCAGGGAGCGAAGAAGTGCTTACTAGTAGGGATAATATAATAGGTATTCTTAGGCATCTTTGACCTCTAGTACACATAAAATATGATGTAAGGATTTGTAACTCACTGTACCTCTAGTATAACTATGTTGTGAAGAGCGGTCATCATTTACCATCACATTAACTTTAATCGTTTGTCTCAGTCTATCATAAAAAATAGCTATCTATCGTTAGTAAAATATATACGTATTATTATAATACACAAAATTTCGAGTTAATCCTACAGCAAGTGAATAAGCAAATATAACTAGTACACACACAATTACAAACATCACAATGAGAGTTACATAAAAATATATGTAAAAGCCTATAATAAAAAAAAGTAGGTACAAGGCTGACAAGGGAATACTTTAAGCCCATACGCGGTGACAACAGAAGAAAACAAAGAAACAACCCACTTCATTGACATCCAGCTCCTCGGCGTTCCGGATGCGCGAGCGCAGGAACTTGAGCACGGAGTCCCCACACGCGGCCATCAGTGGCGCCATGCTGCGACAGCGGGACGCGGAGAAAGCGGGAGTTAACGCGGCCCGCATCGACCGCCATTTTGAACCTGGGGTTTTCGTTTTAAGTACAATTAATTGGGGGGGTTGATCTACTTCGAAGTTTGATTTTCGAAGTTCGTATTATACCGTCCCTCTGCCTATGAAATATTTATTACTTTCTTTTAGCACTCCGAAACAAACTTAAATAAAACACAAATCGTCGTTCTCATGGCCGCCGTCCGTCCTCTCTCTCTCTTTCATTCTTTCATCTCAGTCATTAATTTTATTTTTGTTTTAATGATAATATTAATTTGGTACTTCATCATATTATAACAACAGATTCCATCGTGTTCATGAAGCGCGTATTTACCATCGGCTGTCCATCCAGCTGTTTTCAAGACACAGGGGTGTGATTCTCTAAAAGAACCTAGCCTGCGAAGTTATAGCCGTGCGTGGATGGCAATCATAACTTGATCCGTTCTTTGGCAAGCATTATACGGCGTGAGGAGTCATTTGTTTTTGGTCGCCCGATGACCAGTCGGCCAGACACATGACTCCGTATAACTCCTACGAGAGCACGGGTCTAGTTATGATTGTATACCTAGCATAGAGTTTCTATCAGAGAATCACGCTTCTGCTGGTGATTAAAAGGTTACCTCTTAACATGATGAGGTTCCTTCCAAAGAGTGGGTCACAGTCCTCGTCGATGTGTACCCCTCTGTCGCTGAAGGAGGCGAAGTCGGCCACCATGATGCGACGTATGAGCTCGGGGTCACGGGGGACCAGTGTTGGGACGTGGTATTGGTAGATACCGAAATATCTGGAAAAATTAATTAACTTTGTTTTCTTGAATTAGAATCATTAACCGAAAAGTGAATCATACTGAAAATAATGAAGCTTTGACGCTGGATTGCGAAGTTAGGGGGTAAATGTTAGAGGTATACTTTTTTATATTATGGGGTCCAAGAACTTTATTTACCACTTATTGAATACGAGTGAGTACTAATAGTTTATGACTAAGGGGGTTCGAGTTTATTTCCGACTGTTGCATGTAGAGGGTAAAATCTGGAGGGCTATTAGAAAGCAGATTAGCAAAGACTACTTTTTAGAAGTGGCCTAGATTTTTTCTGATTGCGTGTAAGCGTTTGCTAATAAATATTGTTTTTATTATGAGTTTATGTATTTTATTCGGTAAAGTTATGAATTGTGGCTCTCAGTATTTGTCACTCGTGGTCCGTCCCTACCTAATATAACTCAAAAGTTGACTGGAAGAGATCCCTTAAAGGGAAGCCCGCATTTTTGCATTTATCTCAATGTTTCTCAATTGTATTTGTTTTATGTTTACTTTTCAAATAAGCATTGCCATACAACGTGGCAATGCTGCCAGCCTTCTGGGCACCCTCCCCATTGGCGGCGATTTGGGAGAATTTTTTTATCTTTAATATCTAATAGTTTTAGCTAGGTTTAAGTTATTTTTAAGTTTTGACTGTTCTTTATTGTTTTCTTTTGCTGTTTTAAATAAATGGAGCTTTTCAAAATAAAGAGATGACGTGTGCTTAACGGAAAAGTATTTGTGTCAATAGTCTTACATTCCTTTTTAATATCTGTTTTTAAATTTGGTTTCACTATTAATCAAACTATAAAAAAGTTTCCTTTGTAAATTTAAGTCTATTTTTACTTTAAAGCGCGAAGGTCACTTTATGTAAACCAACATAAATAATCTTCAAGTTACACGTAGAAACCGGTAGGGAGCCATAATTATATATAACTTACAACATTCTTTTGTTTCAATCTTAACTACTCTGACGTAAAAAAAAACAAGATTCACTTTTTTAAGATTCCTTAACGCTCAACATTGCTCAAAGTACTTATGTTCTAAGTACAAAATGAACCAGAAAACACTGACCTTTCATCTTTAAAAGCATTGTAGCCGTGTGCAATTGTATCAACGAAGTTTTCCCGCCCAAATGTGATAGCTGTCAGATTTCCGAAAAACGGTAGCGGCGGGAGGGTGCGCACCCCGCGCGAACCGAAATACTGCAACCGCCACCACGAATAACACAACAGGCACAACACTATTAACACTATCAGCCACATCGTTCGGAATTCAAAATATTTTTTTTAAACCATAGACGTGCGGTCTCTGTTTGGCCTGCGATAATATGAGCAATGTTTACGGCCAGTAACCGGTTGAAGAAAGTCGTGTTAGGTAATTGTGTGACGTAGGCGTAAGCGTTCGGATGACCAGAGTTCACCGAATGATTGTAGTTCTAAGGCCAGTTGAACTCTGGTTGGTTGGTTTAAGATGTTATATAAGGCGCTCTGTCAAATTGATGAGTGCCTCTTGAAGGGGGCACTGCCATGCCTTTTATTATTGCGCCGATTTTTGTTTCGCAGACTACTTATTTCGTGACTTTTCCTTTGGTAGAGTTATCGTTTACTAAAATTTTATTATCTTTTCGACATAATTATTATCAAGTATTATCATATCGATAACATTTTTTCAAGTAATCTGGCGACAGCTACAACGGAACTAAATACATACACATGCATAAATTACGTCTGTATCCATTAGGTCACAAGTCCTAAAGGCCACGTTTAGTATGATTGTGGGCGTATGAATGGAAATGGGAATCGAAATAGTGATGGGTCGCTAGCCGCATCTTCTACAACGTGATTCCAAAGATTTCTCCCGTACGTTGCGCGACGGAACTACTTAAAGGAAGTAAATGGAACTTAGCAAGAGCAAAGTTGTAGACGTAAAGCTAGACTTATGTGAATGACTAGGTTGGTTATTATGACTAACATTATCATAGTATGAGGACTTACACATTATCTGAGAGCCGGGTAAGCGTGAGGTGCGGGGAAAAACAAGTGTCAGTGGAGCCTTTGGGTGATAGTATTTTTTTACAAATAGTTGTGTGTTCATATTAATATTGTTTTTGTCTTAGGCGACTTGAACATCAGCACCCAGCCGAAAAGGGGTTTTATTCCTAAATTATTTCCTTGCTGCTTATTCGTTGACATGGACAGAATCAACTGGACACTTACCCCCTTATTCATAAACGCTCTGTAGGCCTTTGCTAACTTAGCAATCGTTTGTCCTTGTCTGTCACTTTGACATTTACCTTACACAGATAAGGATAAACGATTGCTAAGTTAGCAGAAGCCTATAGAGCGTTTATGAATAAGGGGGTTTGTCATTTAAACTGACATTGGCCCCAAGCCTTACGGCCGCCATTAAGGGTTTTTTTTTGTTTTACCGCCTCCCCCCTTCTACAAAAAAAACAATTGAGCATACATTTTGACGTACCTATTAAATCTACCTTTTTTACTGTCAGAGTAACAATACAACGGCTAAAGTTGGATCTTTCTTCCATGCTGGTCTGGGAGCAGAGACAAAACATATAATGCACCAGTTGCTTCTCTTCCCGCGCAGATGGTAATCATGTTATATAGGCGATGTGGCTAACAACCCATCACTGTTTTGAGTCCCCTTTCCATACGCCCACAATCATGCCAAACGTGGTTTTTAGGTTTTTTTACCTTAGGCTCTACTCCGTAAGGGATAAAGACGTGATTTGTGTATGTATGTATAGTTGGATATAAATTAGGAGTTGCTGTGAACGAATTGAAATTGATTGAAACATACGTTACCCTTCTACCCTTATTACTATTTACAAAATTAAACGCCTGTAAGCGAAAAGCGAGCGTAGTGCCTCGAGGAAAACTTCGCAGTAAATAAAACAGGAATTTGGCAAATAAAATCTCATTTCAGCATTCGCGGATGCTCTTTACATTCGGCTAAGCAAAAGTGGGAAACGTTTCTTCCTATCGCCAAATCCTAACATTACTTTTGATTTACCACTAGACAATTTCCCGGGGAATGTAAAGCAATTCCGCGTTCGCCGCTGGCTGTACGCGATAATAAACATTTTGCGTCCGATTGTACATAAATAAAGGCCGGACATAACTTTTCCATTTAGCGTTAGGACAGTTAGGGTGCTCGCAGACGGTTCTTTCTTTTCATTGATAGGAGGTTATGTTGATGTACTTGTAGAGTTTGAATAAATCACGCCTTTATTTCTCACAGGGTAAACAGATCCTAGTCCAAATTACTTTCTACCAAGTTTCTTGCGGCGCATTCTTCTTGGCAATGATGGTCTTTCCGAATGCGCTGGTAGTTTCAAAAAAACATGTAAAAGAGCCCTTGGCGGCCTATTTGCAAAAATAAATTTTCATTTTCATTTTCATTTTCTAGGGTAACAAGACCCAAACCACGCTTAGCATGATTGTAGAAGAGTTTGAAGCGGGAGCGGGAGTAAAAGACATAATTAAATTTCTAGGGAGTAATTTTTTTTATTTAACAATAACAAGAAATACTAAGATTAAAATGAAAACAAAAAGTGAAAATTAATACTACTTATACATACAAAACGTTGTTGATACTCGTATACTCGCAAATCGATCACATAGAGACACAGCGGTTTTCCAATGAAGAAGTAGCAAACAGTCAGACAGAGAGACAAAGAGTTATTTTCGAATTTATAATATTAGTTTAAATAAAGACAAAAACCCCTTAAAAGCCGTGGTAGCCTAGTAGTTTGACCTGTGGCCTCTCAAGCAGAGGGTTCGAGCCTCTTAGTTTTTTCGGAATTTATGTGCGATATTACAAGAGGAAATTTACCATCTAAATCTGTTCACATCTGTGAAGCTCCCAATTCGCACTGGCCACTATAGCCCAAGCCCTCTCGTTCTGAGAGGTGATCTGTGCCCTGTTATGTTAAACTAACTCAGCAATGTGCCGAAATGTTCCAGAGCAGTGTTAAGCTTGTATTTTTACCGCTCCGTGTTCGAGCACCCTTAGACTCATAATCGTAATGAAATCCTGCCTTCTGAGCACAGTCGTTAGCTCTTTAATTATCTGTTAAAAGGATAGGTTGCCGAGGATATAACAGAAATGTTGCCTCCGGCAAAAAATGTACTATTTCCTGTAATTCCTTCATCTGTTGTACGTTTTTTACGTAACTACGAAGGACCAATGGCGTGTTTCTGATATGTTATGATAGATACATCGGCAAATATATATTACGTCACGGGCCGTAAGTAGCAATTTACACTTTCTGGCCAGGGGAAGACGTAAAATTGTGTACACACTTCGGGCGGTGATAAAGAAAGCCTCAGGTCGCATGTTTATCGCCCTCGCCTTTGGTTCGTGCCATAAGTTCCACCCTTGGGGTGTAATGTACTATTTTGTTAATTGACCAAAGGCAATCACCAGATTGTAGAACAAATCTCGTCTCAATCTGGAGAGCAGTTCATGTTCCACGGGAGTTTGAAATAGTGTCGTACAGACACATCATTCAAACAGATGACGCTTGGCGACTAAAATTCGCATAGTAACAAGGTCACGTGACAGTTGGTAAGATAGAAAAAATCGAAGGCTTACTCACCTGCCTGTGTAGCGTCACGCATCACGGAATGATGAGGATCCGGGTTCGATTCCCGGCCAAAGCTTTACTTGGATTTTTCTGTGTGTTCTAATTTTCAGTCGTTTAGAAATTTCAATTCCTTCGGTCTATTCGCGATACACTCAAAAACTAATGCGATGAGGAAAGTTTCTCAGTTTTCTTTGAAAATGGTGACTCCGATTGCAAAGTGCTCGCATTATGCAATAATTAGGGCCTCTTTACCGCCCTTGTTTCATTATAACGTATGAAACACCATCATGCTTGAAACTAGGCGGAGATAAAAAAAAACTTCCACCATTATCGTTTTACGACCCAAAACTTCGTCCTAAACCGTCACTCTGCAAAGTCGTTATATTAAATCAGCCGTCTGTCCCTTCTGAATAAAATAAACTTATAATTTGACAGGTCGAGTGTGTGGCCGCGATAGGCTATGCGACCACCAGTGTAACTTGAACTAATCTTGAACGATAGCTGGTAGAGTCGAGAGGTCGAGTAGTGGTCACGATACGGCCAGTTCATCTTGAACTCTGGTTTCTGTGTTAGCTGGTAAGGTTCAGGGATCAGGAGTTATGGGTGCCAGAGAATTTTATTAGCCATATGTAGAATATTTTTTGTTGAGGGTTCTGCTTTTTTAAGACTAATATGCATTTTTTTTAATAGGTATATCTATGTTTGCATGGCATTACAATTTTAAGCCAATAGGTACACCGAGAAACTATACTAATTACTTATAGTGCAATGGGGTAAATTCGAAATTGGGGGAATTTCGAAACTCGTGGATACTAAACGGGGAACAATTACATAATCTGGCAACGCTTACCTAGAAGCTCCAATGTCTTTGGCTTCTACATAAGCGTTGCCAGATTATGGAATTGTTCCTCGTTTACAATACAATACAATACAATAACTCTTTATTGAACACCACATATAACAACCAAAACAGAAAAAAAGGTATACAGAACCTAGAAGAGAGGTAGGTTTTGTGGATATCCACGATTTACGAAATTCCCCCAATTTCGAATTTACCCCAATGCTTACTAATTAATTAGAAAAAAAACTAAAATAAAATATTTCGATTAACTAGACTACTGTGTATTCTTGTTTATATTGCTAACCTCTTATTTAGTTTAGACTAGCTTCTGCCCGTGGCTCTGCTCGACAGACCAGTTTAATCTGACAGTTGAAGTTCGATATCTTACTGAATTCTCATAGGGGTTTATGAAAATTTCATGGCAACTCCATAAATAACTATCGTGATCTTCATTTACATATCCAACCATGTTGAAACTACCTTCTCCGAAGTGAAAAATTAGAAGTTCGTTTCACACTCACTCACTCGTTTCTAGGAGAGTAAAAGGGACGGTACGATACGAACTTGCGATTTTGGAGTAGCCGTTATCCGGGACATTGCCCGCCCCATTGCCCGGGGCGCTCAGCCGGATAATTGCCGGACCGATCGCTTTTTTGCCACATCACTTAATTGATTTAATCATTTCCAAGATCAATGATTTTGTTGTTATCGGAATTGGCATAAGCGGCTATAAACGTAATTTCCATCCTAAGATTTTTGATATTTTTTTTGCGTTTTAGTAAAAAAAAATAGTTTCGGCCAACAAGCCGATTTATGTTTGCACAGAACCGGGCGAAGAAAATGAATACCTAATTTTAAATTTCATGAGTTGTTTGACATGAAATGACATAAAACAATCATAAAAATGACATTTAATAACAGAACTATACTCGTCCGTTCCTAATATAATACTCCTCTGATCCACTCAAAAGTTGACTGGAAGAGATCCCTGAAAGGGATAAGGCCTCCTTAGCGCAATGTATCTCAGTTATCAATTGTATTTGTTTTATGTTTATTTTGCACAATAAAGAGTTTACATACATACTTACATAATTATTATTACACATAAACGGATAACTCACGTATAAAAGTCGAGTGATGCTCGACATGTTTCGGACTATTTCGAAGTCCTTTTTCCAAGAGCGCTCGCCCCGGCGGCAGCGACACGAACTGTTTTGAATATTGACCAAACGGTGAGTGTGAGCGAACCTTTACGGAGTGACGTGATCAGTGTTGTGTGCTGCCCGACATTTGACAATAATAAAAATGACGATGAAAACGAGGGTAGTTGTGCGCCGCTGCCAGTTGCGTCGAAAAGCCGCGCGAGCAGAGCGCTGGCGCGCAGTGTTCGTGTTGCTGCCGCCGGGGCGAGCGCTCTTGGAAAAAGGACTTCGAAATAGTCCGAAACATGTCGAGCATCACTCGACTTTTATACGTGAGTTATCCGTTTATGTGTAATTATGATTGAGTCTCACGGGAGTTTCATGTTGAAAGTACATAATTATTGTGAATAAATGAGTATGAGTATGAATATGAGTATAGTTATGAATAAAATATGGTGACAATTACAGTCAAGCACTTATTTTAACAAATAAGAAGTTTTTTTAAATTACAAACGAGCGACATCTATCTCTAAATTTAGGCTAAATATTGATAATTTAAATGAATAATTTTGTAAGTTATTAAAATTAAAATAGACACAATTTATTAAAACTATTTGTATTACTGAACGTCCGAAATGGATAAAACTATTGAAACTTTATAAATCATAAATGCTATCACAAATTTATTGTACACGATTTTATACAATAAGCGTTTATTATTTCTTATTTCACATTTTTAATAAAAAAATATTACGTAGGTAACTTAAATTAAAACAAAGAGACATCTACCTACCGTTACCTGCGTAGGTACTAAACTTCCAATGTACCTATACCTAATACCTAAAATTTTCCGTAAAAAAATTACAAAAGCAACAAGAGAGCACTTCAAACAAATTCGTCATTAAAATAGTTCCTACCGTTCATTTCATTCGTCTTCCGTTTCTCCATTCTTTCCAACGGATTTACGTCGCCCGTTCGATTTATTTGACGGGGCCACTGAGGGCCGCCACGAGTGATTAACCCTTGCCGGGGCAGTTAAATGAAGCGCATGTTCCATTTTTGAATTACAGAAAATAATGCCGTCTTTATGGCCAGTGCGAAAAATCCCCTGGATTTTGTCATGTTGGCAGTACGGCTTGTTACGTATTTTCCTTTAGCTCCACAATGGGTTGTTTTTCAGATTTATTACTGGCCAGTATTTTCAACAACAAATAGGTAATTTATGTGTAGAAGCTCTTTGACGGTTGTGTTTATTTTTTTTATAATCAATTAGGATAGATACGAACTTCATGCGACCAAAACTAGTGTATATGTTTCTAAATCTAAATTGTACTGGCCAGTACCTCGACATATAACGTTACATGCAAATTAGCAATATACCGTGCACTACGCACACGTGCTGTAGCCGATATTATGCTGTCCATATGGCGGTGTTCACGCCAACCGTGAAATTGACATGAGCGTTATATTAGCCCGAGATATTATTAAATTTCCAATGAATTTTCGCAGTTCGACATAGAACATGACGTGGCATTTGATTATGCGCTTGTAGGAGTTAAGTTACATTCCTGAAACTAGAAATTAATACTGTTTGTACATCGAACCGCTTATTTGATAAATTACGGGTCCATATTTTGTCCCGTGAAATTGAAGTTCCTAACAGGGTGCTAGATGATGCGGATATATTGAGGATCAAATTTGCGTCGTTTTTAATTAGTTTAAAGCATACTTAATTAATTGCAGTATCTAATGGAAGGATGATTATCTTTGGACGGTAGCGGTAATTATTATTTTTGTTAACAATATTACCATACAATACTTAAATAGTTTATGTTTTTAATTGATTGTTAGGTTATTAATTACGTACCCTGAAAATATCCGCACTTAATTTTGTAGCACCTTATATAGTTTAACATAATTTTCGTCAGTCATAAAGCGTTTTATAATAGGTATCTGAAAAGTATTATTTTTAATTGTTAATAAACCTAACCTAAACTACTAATTCTGACGACTTTTCCATAATTCTTTAAAAATAACGGCAAAAAAATATGACTGACGATTATTGTGACCAATAAAAGTTATTTGTCATTTTTTTTAAAAACCCCCTTTCCAACAAAAAAGAATCATCAAAGTTGGTCCAAAAACGACGAAGTTATCCGCGAACACACAAAAAAAAAACGGTCGAATTGAAAAACCTCCTCCTTTTTTGAAGTCGGTTAGAAAGGGACCCGGATAATTTTTTTTATTGAAGTGAATCATACGCATTTTAATGAAGCAAGCAAACAAGTATGCAGGCATGCAGATTAAAATAAGTATTAAACAGAGCGTTTTCCAATTTTTTCGTCACCGGATGGAAAAACAGGCGCCTTGTCTGTGCCACCGACACTTCTGTGTTTTGTCTGAAACCACCTAGAAGGAGGAGCGACTTCAAAGATATTACGACAAATCGAATAAATCACACTTGACATTCGATGCTTGGGGTTGCCATCACTCGGTGTCGTGTTAAAACACGCGTGAAAGTGCCGGCCAAGCAAGATGGCGGACAATTTCACAGCTGGCAACACACGCGCTCAGAACAGGCATTGCAGGTTTGAAATTATGATAGAAACTTACTGGAAATGCTCCTAATGATTATTATAGATTGTATTATAAAATACGTTACTGTCTTTTATTTACATTTGTTTCGTACATAATTTACTTAGGTTCGGTTATGACGTTCTCATTTCGACTGTTGTTTGAAAGTTCTTTTTATCCGAACGAATACGTTGCGAAGTTATTTCAACGAAATTTGTATCAACACTCTTTAACTACAACTTTATTGGTAGATATTTCAAGTAATTTAAGGTGTCTGTTTTAAGAAAAAAAAGTAATTAAGTCTTTAACAATTTCCTGAGACTTAAAAATTTTAAAATGATTCCGGGAAAACCGTAAAGTTACTTAGTATCTCTGTACTTTCCCTTAAATATTTCAGAGGCTGATCCTCGCGCCATTTGTTGGCTGGATTCGGTCTGCCACGCTATAACTCTGCTGACCCTTAACTGACTACGACGGGACAGAGGGTTATGACTTTAAAAGTTGGCTTTAAATTATGCAAAAGTATAAATATGATTGATACACAAGTTAGTATTATCTAAGGATTTAAAAATTCAAAGATATTTGGAATATTTGGAGATGGAGATATTTTGGCTGACGTAGCGTATTAGTATCGCTGTCCAAAGGGGGAATGCTGCCAGCGTCTGTGGAACTATGCCACGGGGCCCCTCCTTATTTAATTATTTTATTTTTAAAATTAGTTTTAGTTTAGTTTATAATTTGTTTTAAATTAATTTTAATTCTCCTTTTGTATTTTTTTTAATACACCCATTAAGAACCTGTAGAAATAGGGATGTGCTATTTTAAACCAATTAAAATCATTTATTTTAGTGTTGCCATTTAAAAATGTCATAACAATTGTCAGGGTTATCTTTCATTACACAGAGATCTGTTTGACATATTAGAGGGAGCAAGATACAGAGACAGCGCCCTTATTACTTGGCAAAATATTGAAACCCTTTAATACACAAAAAAGAAAATATTACGTCGGTAATAAATTAAAGAAGCACTTCGCCGTAATTCGGTTTTGAGGAGCAATTTTCCGCACAACGGTTAATCTTTTTCGGAGATTTGTTCCGTCACCCTATCCTTAAACCTTGATAATTGCGTTTTTTGAGTCCCCAATTACATTAAATTACAAATTAAATTTAAACATCCCAAGCGTTCATATTCTTAGCTATTAAATCGAAGATTTTACTTCACGGTTTGTTTTCTATTTTTACGGGTAACTCCCGATTTTAAACATGACACATTAAATTTGTTTCGTTATTTTTCAAATAATTGTACTTAAACTCTAATTTTAACAATAAAATAGGCACTAAATAGGCCACGGAATGGTATGACGGTTATGTTGATTTAATAAGAATAAGTAATGAACTAAAAACCAGCTGTCTACACCTCTTCTAAGGATTTGTTTATTGCTATTTCGCAGGAACTAATCAATTTCCCGGAATAAAAAGTGGCTCATATGCTATTGTGTACTATAACCTATCTCTGTGCCAAATTTCATCCAGATCTGGTTAGCCCACACATCCGTACATCCTCACAAAAAAAAAAAATTGAATATTAGTAAATTTAGGTTTAATTTGTAATTTCCCTTTACGCCTACAATCATGCTAAACGTGGCCTTAAAGGTCTTGTTAACCTTTGCTCTGTCTACTCCGCAAGGGATAAGACGTGATTTATGTATGTAAATTTAATAAAGCTAGGTTTAAAAGGCATGTAATTTTAACCAGGTATTCTTCCGCTACGTTAAGACTTACGTCGACTAAGTTAGTAATTACCGTAAAACTACACAAATTGTCCAAATTCTTCCAACTATGGTCCAAATTTGAACGGCGAACGGACTCGCGGGTAAGAGCATGTCAAAGATCTCTTTGGTTCAAATACACGCCATTATGCATACATTTACGAATTCTGACATTAACGGACGGCGAAATGTAGGATGCATAAAGCATCATCGCTGCATCATTTCAATAATATTATGCTGCATTTAAATGGGAAACACGGGACCGGTATTCATAGAAATGTGGTTACTATTAAAAATTCAAAACGAGCACATAGCTAGTTAGCGCTGTAGCTATCGCTGTAGTGTGACCAAGCGGGACAACCCAAGAGGATAAAATTAAAACTTACCTAGATACGCTAAAAATTTAAATGACGACTGACGGAGGAAAACTATAGGAATGACGAGGGTTCGATTCCCGGCCACAGCTTTACTTTTCGGATTTTTCTCTGTGTTCTAGTTTTCAATGTAGTTTAGAAATTTAATTTCAAACGGTAAAACGTAAATAATAATAATAATAATAAATTTCTTTATTCGGGTAACTGGAACCCACTATTTGTTAGTTACATAATTGCTTATTGCTAATGTTAGTAAGTATAAAAGACATACACAAATCACTACTGCACGTGACCGTTCGAAAGTGCACGGCAGTGGGTCATGAACGGACAGTCTAGCCTATCCGAGATCATTTTTAGGATACTGTGTAAAAGTAAACATAAAAAAATTCAAGAAGTACCTATCATTGCAAGTCTAATTTCTGGAAAACTAACTGCTAAAAATGGAACAATATTCTTTCAAAAAATAATTTCTTAATCGGCTTTTCCGTGACGTAGATATGAAAGGTTCGATCGAATTGTGAGCCTCCTCGGTTAAAAACTATTCAGTCTCATTAGTTATTTATCGGCATGACACATCGAAATAAGCACAACGGTCACAAACAAAACCTTTTAACAGCGATATAACATTCAAACATTTATTTATTTATTCTTCAAAACCGTTTCTGCTCCGCCAATACATTTGAGAGCTTAATTTCTCCAATGGAAATACCCTGCTCTTTTTAATTCACGTCCATTTTGCACTCAATTAATAAAAATGTATGCAATCAGTGAAATTAAGGAGCTTGATTAATAGCACTTTTGGTGCTAATGGAAGAATGGCGATTTGATGGCGCCGCGAGCCGATCGCGATCGTATTGGTCATTTGTGACCATTTTAATATAATAATAATAATTTATTTCAGACTGAGTCCATAAAATGGTTAGTAGTACATTAAATCTTATAAAACTAAGAGGTTAGTAGTAAATTGACAAAACAAACAAGTATGCCGCCCGCTGTTACTTGACTTTATGCAGTGTTATCCAACGGGCGAGAATAGGGGAGTCCCAGTCTGTCATGACGTTCATGATGCGGTTGGGGCTGCCGCGGAGTCGGTGTAGCAGAGAGGCACATAGAGTTGCGCCCATCGAGGGAATGGGCGAAAATCTAAGGTATCCTGTTATAGGCGATGGAACACATAACTATTTTGTTTCCCCTTTCCGCCTATACACCCGCAATCATGCTAAGCGTGGCCTTTAGACCCGTAGGGAATAAAGATGTGATGTATATATGTATGGTGGGTACAAATCCAAAATGTCCCGACTTTTCGGGAAGCGTGGTCACCGCAGTGTAAACACCGTGGCTAAGCGTCGTTGGTGCTTTCATATTCATACACATTCTCCTTGTTTTAACCAAAACACGATTTGCAATTCGTTTGCTATGAGAAATATGAATCCGAGACCTTTATTGAGATTTTTCTCACTCCTGGCTCTAAAGTTAGCATTTATGCTGAATTTAGGCTGCACAATTTATTTTAAATGCAAATGCGACACTAACGTGAAATTTAATGTCCTTTTAGTGACAATAAAATGTTCTGTAAAAAAACTTCTACTCCTAACCTTTCTCTTTTATTACACAGGACTATTAACTAGAGATGTGGTCATTGTAGATTTTACTGGATATTCGAATAGGATCAGATATTCGAATAGGATTAGATATTCGAAATGTTCAGTTCTGCACTTCCTGAACTAGATCATATACCTACTGAAAGTCTTGCTCGTATTACTAGGTACGATTGTTATTAGGTATTTGTGTAAAAAAATAAGCTACTACAAGACAACCGAATGTTTACCAAACCAAGTTGGAACGGTTTTGAGCGTTTTCCAAAAAAAGGTCCACGTGTAAATTTTTTCCAGAATTTAAATATTTTGCGTTTTTCTTACTCGCATCGCTTGCCTACTTACAAGAAAAAATGTGTCCCAGACTTTACTTACATTACATTAAACACCTACATATACAAAAAAAAGTGACGAACTAGAATGGAAATTTTGTATTGACTTTTCAGTCTAACACAAGTCAAAAATTACGAATATTGAATACCGATTGTATCACATCACTATCCATAGAGCTAGGTAACGACACAACTAATTAACTCTAAGGCAGGTTAATGGGAACCTAATTAGAGGGTCTGAGTGTTTTATGCCAGACATTCTCTACATAACGCTTTTATCTTCAAACGACGTGTTTTATCCAGAAATTCGTGTGGCATTTGCTGTCGGTGAACTTTGCACCCTTTAATTTTAACGACGGTCTCACCATTTCTTTCTAGTTATCATCTGATTAAAATAAGTTCTGTCAAAAATTTAATTGGCATCTGTCATAAGTGTACCAAATTTCAAGTCAATCGGACCAACCTACACGGTGTATTTATCTGCTAATTTCAATTTAAACATGTCTGAAGAATAAGAAATAGCTAAATATATTTTTTAGGGTTTTACAGGATTTCGGAAAATTTCAAGCATTAGGTATCTACAGATCTCGGCACCGATTTTATACCAATTATTATATTGGGAAAATCGACAACCACGCAACATTTTTTATTTAATACAGTAAGTTATGTTTTTGATGTGATCTAATAATTTACCTCAGTATTTATATTCCTTTGCTCAAAACAAATCGCACCCCATATAAAATGCTTCTAACCCGCTTTCCCTCGCCAATGTACCCCATACTTAGAGCACTAAACCAACTGGAGTAGTCAAAGATGGGCATATCCAAAAGCCATAATATTTAACACGACTAGCAGCGGCCATAACCATTATAATAGGTTACCTAATGGGGACCCTATACATCCCTTTAAAATTCAAGTGGATATTATCGTATGCTTTACGGGTTTAAATAGTTATGCAGCGACCCTAGCGCCATCTAGTTGTCTATTACATAAACTTTTACGACGCACGAGTAGCTACAGCCGGTGACGTCTGTGTTCAACATCATGCTATCGCAGTTTTCTAAGTCTCTTCGGCCTTCGGTCCAGATCTCTCTCTCCTGGGGCCCGAATTTTGAAAAAACATTCGAAATTCGAATGTGGTATAAATCTTTGTATCGCTGTAGAACTAGAGCTGAAATTAAAATGTCCAGTAGATAACTAGATTCATTAGAGCTGTGATTTAATTCTAATCAACGCGTATTTCGAATTCAGCACAATTTGTCGCCACTTTCGAGTGCTATTTTCATACATGTGCCATCAAAAATCGGGTACCTGGCGGCCTTTTTTCGCACACTAGTGGTTTAAAAACTATATGATAAGTTTCTTGCGAAGCATTCTTCTTGGCAACGATGGTCCTACGAATTAAACACCCATTGCGGTTGATTTACAAAATATATTTAATCGATTTTGATTTTATAATGTGCGAGCAAGACGCTAGTATTGATCTAAGTCAAGTTGATGACATTGGATCCCCGTCGAAGGTAACAGAGATGTTTTGTAACGCGTAGTGCGCGAGACGTCTCCGTTAGGTTTAGTAGTCCAAGACGCCGTACGGTCGCATTTCCGCAAAGATATTTTATAGACGTACCCCATAATGCTATAAATGGATGATAAAGGATATTAGCGCATTTTTACGACAATATTACGACTTTACAAGCATGTTGTGGTTTTAGTGCGGTCCAAGTTTTTTGCAAGAAGTTTATGATATTATATGAGTAGATAAATATGAGTAAAAGAGAATGACCTAGATTTTTCGATCTATGCAGTAGTAGGTACCTAGTATGCTTATTATATAAATCTATGAATTGAATTAGGTGTGAATTCTTCTGTAATTTTGTATTGAATGACAAATGTATGTATGTATGTATGTAAACTCTTTATTGCACATAAAAAATATAAAAATACATTAATACAGAGAAAATAGTACAAAGGCGAACTTATCCCTAAGAAGGGATCTCTTCCAGCTAACCTGCTGTAAATGTTCTTGGCTGTGGTTGATAAAAATCGGTCAAGCCGTTTGAAGAGTATCAGCGCTTATCCAAAATGATGTAAGGCATAAGGCTTATAAAATGTTTAATTTAACGTTTTTGTCCCATAATTATTGTTGGTTATCATTTCGACACGCCCTAAGAAAAAGTGTGTATCTGCCTGATACTTAGTTATGCGACTATTGCATTTTCGTAGTCTACGGTATCGACTTCATCATTTACATTAATAAAAACAAGAAAAAAGTGGTCCGAACATATTTTTTCCCAAACGTAGAACTAACTATCTACATTCATTGCTAAAAAAACTCCAGAGCAAAACTTAATATTTGCCTCTTATTCAGTATTACGCGGGAACCCATTGAGCGGGTGGAATAAAAAGTATGTGTAAATACCAATCACACTTTTATTTTATAAGTAAATTACTAAGAACAAATGTGCATCTGCCATATACAGATTACTGAATCAGGCAGTTAATAAAGATAAATGTGTATCAACCACTACCAGTCCTTATCTTGGGAAAGGCTGTACAATATCTGTCACTTGATTAATCTAGTGTAAAATTTGGAACTACATATATATGTATATCTGGCAGAAACTGTTTCGTCAAAGTTAAATATACGTAGAACAAGTATGTATCCTGCTACTTGCACGTCAGAGTTGACGAAATATTATCACGTATAAGTGAATAACTGTAATTATTAAGAAACTACCGTGTTTAATAATATATAAAAAATCACGAATACATATTGTCACAATATTGTACTCCATGCCAAATTTCAATCCTCTGGTATATATAGTTACCACGCAATTGCGATTTTAAATTTATAGAAACTTTAAAACGCTCTCCTGTAAAATTTGGTTTTTGTAGATACACACTTTTTCTTAGGGTGTGTCGATTTTTAATTTTTTAAATTTTGATTTGCCCTTCTAGGGAATGGGCGTCACGTTAAAGGCGATGCGGCTAGCAACTCATCACTATTTTGATTCCTCTTTCCACCTATACGCCTCCACTCGTGCTAAACGTGGCCTTTAGGTCTTGTTACCTCAGGCTCTATGTACCTCGTAGTGGATATAGACGTGATTTGTGTGTGTGCATTTTTTGTCATAACACCTACATGAAATCGTGCATTTTCCAGAAGTTTTGGAAAAGTCATCAAGTATGTACTTATGTAGTAGGTTGAATTAAGTTAGTTTCTTAACAACTCTCGAATTTAATGTTTTAGGAATAAAACGCTTTATGTCTAAATAAAATTATGTCAAACTTTTCATTCGGAAGTCAGCTTTTTGTGACCCACAAATTACACCAGCACACGTAGAACTAATTTTCAATTATCTTTCTTTCCTCAAACAATCAAAAGCGCTCCCTAAGCTAAGTCAATGAACCCTTCAGAGCCTTTGTAGTTGTGACGCAGCCGTGTCGTGACCTGGCCGTCAAACGAACTAGGCTTTTAGGTAATGAACAACTTTGTTAGCTCGCCTTTGTGGCGCGCTGCGTTGTTCCATCCTTCCATACCGTCTCATTTGCAGCTCACTCCATTGGATGTGCCATTTATGGTATTACTTACATTTTTCATACGCGACTCGCACTCATTAATTACACCGTTGGAATCTAGGCACTTTTATTTATGGAATGCGGTTCACTTGCGCGTGGCGGCGCTGTGTAGCGTTAAGAAATGAGCGGTAAATGATGAGCGGTAAGTCCTGATCGGTAAGTCCGGAGCGGTGAGTGCTAAGCGGTAAGCGTTAAGTGCGTATGAGTGTGATTTTGTTGTTGTAATATTTTTGGCTTGGCACATTTTAAATGAGACGAATTGCTCGAAAAAGGAAGGTTATTAGTAAGTCACCGCTATATGTTTACCTGTTACAGAATATCAAAAATTGTAGCAGATTATCGCTCAATAAGTCTGCATTCGTCGTCATCATATCAGCCATAGGAGGTCCACTGTTGGACATAGACCTCTCTAATAGACCTCCTCGGTTGGAAGCGGATTGGATCCACCTTGAACCCGTGACTTTAACCAGGTCATCCTTACACCTCGTTGGTGGACGCCCTACGCTGCGATTGACGTTCTGCGGTTTCTTCCAGCCATCCGAGTTTGTATCGTCAAGCAAAAACATCATACATATATTATTATAAACATATTTTAAATAGATTAAGTATTCTGAAATAAGACTCAGTAGAAATAAGCCATCACGCTTGTCCGCGATCACGGAACCAATTCGATTACCATTTGCTTTATATCAATAATCTCGAATCTAAACGCCCTCTGGTGTCTAAATCCGGAAATAATTACAAACGTAATTGAATATCGGAGCCAGCTTACTGGTCATTGGAAAGCTAAATCTAATTTAAAGATAGCATTAAGACGGCCATTGATGCCAATTCAATGGACTGGATGCAACGTCAAAGCTGAAGCAATTACATTAACTTAAGGGCCAAGCTCCAATTTGTACGTTTAAATGTTAACTTTGAGTGTAACCAGTAAGCTTATTACCAAACTCGCTCGCAATCGCCATTGTGTTCATTTTGACAGTTCTTGTTTGAATGTGACAGCTGGCTGATTCCGATGATTCAGTTCATGTATGGACATGAACTGTCAAAATGAACGCGATGACGATTGCGAGCGAGTTGGTAATAAGCCTACAGATCATCTGCATCAGAATCATCATCATATCAGCTGGAATCTTCTGTTGGGCACCGGCTTTCCCCAAAGACCTTGACGATTGGGTTTGTACTGTCCGCAGTAACAGGTACCTACAGGCCACATTTAGCAAGATTGTGGGCGTATAGGTGGAAAATGGAATCAGTAGTGATGGGTTGCTAGGCTCATCGCCTATAACATGATTCCTATGATTTTCGCCCATTCCCTCGATGGGCTTTTATCATCTGCCCGGGTAGAGAAGCAACTGGTACATTCTATGCTTTTTCTTTCCCATTGATTTCCCATATGAACCCTGATAACAACTCACTTTATTTCTTCTTCTATGGTACCAGTAAGACAACAAAAATAAGTGAATTAATAACTTTCTCAGATCTTTGAGTGCTGTGAATTAAATAATACCAGAGTCAGACACCGTCCCATTGCAATTTTTTTTACAAGTTACAATTTGATTCTCTAGCAACATTGGCTCAGTCGAAGGTATTTATTTAAAAAAACCTTTGCTTACATAACACAGAACATTGTAAAGAAAGGAAGGAAAAGAAAACAAACACTCATCACACGCCTTGTTAAATACCGGCAGAAATATTGAAGTACTAGGGTCGCATAGAATCATAGAGCTCGCTCGTAATCCGAAAGTCGTTCGCACTGTTAATTGAACAGCCAATCGTGTCGAGCGCCGTCGAAGTGTCCCGCACCGATTGCTTTTTAAACCAATTCTATGACTTCTAATTAAATTCCAGAGATTAAGTTTCATCGCCATGAAAAAACATATTAATTTTGTTCTGTTCTCAAGTTTATAGGGAATGAAAATTCTATTTTTCATCGCGTGATTGTTCGTTGTCAACAATTGTTCAGTATCGTGTGATTCACGACTCTCTTTTGCAATTGATGTACTCCTGCTTGTTTCCGTTATTATTTTTTTTATATTATTCTATTCATGTGTTACACATACTTTCTACAATGTTTCATTTGAGAAATGAGCTGCATATTATCTACTGAAGCCAAAAGTACATTTATTTTCCATGAATTAGATATCACACAATTTTTTTAAACACCTACGTCAATATTTTACTAGTTCGATACCCTAACCACCCTATACAGCTAACTAATAACTAAAATCACTATATTTGTTCCCATAGCCATATACGGAGGCTACCTTAAGAATTTTTTTGAGCTCGTGTAATAACATATTCTGTCCAAGTACAATAATATAATAGACAACACATCTTATGATTGGTTTTAGATTTAGAGTCTGCCGAATCAACCCATTCCTAAAGGCCAAATTACGTGGACATACCATTAAATAGCTTAGTCAATAAAAATCTGTGTTGCTTCCAAATTACCGCTCGAATGAAACTTTCGACGACTTGACAAAATTCTTCTTTGTTCCACAGGTTCCACTCTTCTGAAACCATCCATATTGGAATAGTACTTTCTCAGGTATAGTTTCCAAATTCGCCTAGAGCGTAGGTCGGTACAGCCGGTATAACAATCCCCAAAATTACAATAACAATGAAATCCGCAAACAATAAAAGTTTTGCACCGAATTTCTACGAAGTTCAAACGCAAATACCTTCATTTGTAACTTAATTACTCCGTCAGAGGAACGGGCAAATACTCGAGCTGGGATTACTTTTGCCGTTAATATTTGAACGGCTAAACGATATTACGATTATACCTTTCGCTTGCCCTGGGTACACAAAAAAGATTCGACGTTGTCGTAGCACTGAAGAGGAGTCGCAATTTGATTGAAGTGTCCCTTTCGTTTGTTATTAAATTTGTTTTATTCTTTACAAGCTTTTGGTGGATGATGAGCGAGACACGGACGCACTGGCAATCTGGGTTTCTTTTCGACGCCACGCAAAATCTGGGAACAAAATGAAATCGAAGATCCGCGACTGTTTTCTTTTCAATGTCGATGTAAACAAGTTCACCGAGTTTTCTAATAATATTACAAATTCAAATTCGTGTTCTGTATGCATGTGTACAATTGTTATCCTTCCACGCTCTTAGGTAAATATAAATATGTATAGAAAGCTACTTTTTACAGTGGTTTTCCAACAGGGTCGGGATTTATGCATGGTCGTATTCATTCAGAGATTTTAACCGTTAAATGTATATGAAATTAGCCATAAAATTTTGCATAAGTACAAGATAAAATTTTTGGGAAATCTCAGTAAAAAATGAAATTTTAGTAAGATTCCATAGGAATTCCTTCAATAAAATCTTGAAATTTTAACTGCCGGACCGATCGGGGCCGTGGGATTAAAAGCCAGTGAAAAGTAATTTCTCTAGTAAAACTGCTGGCTCTGTCGCTAAGTCTTGAGCGTTTTAATCAAAGTTTGGTAGATCGAAAAACATTTTTTAGTTGTATAAAAGCTCAAGATGCGTATTATGCATTTCGTTTCAACTATCTTACGATTTGACATCGGCGTTTGACGTTGTTGACCTGAGGTGCAGCGTGAACACAACACGCATCCTTGGGGTATAGTCATGTGCGCGAGAAATCGAGCAGTAAATTATAAGTTTGTTTAGCACGATTTTAGTGTTTATAATTATTAACAATAATATTAGTATAGATTATGTATTAGGACGTTTACATTATAATTGTAACAAAAAAGTTTCTTATATCAACGATTTGACACTGCAGCCTGATAGGGCAGATTTGCCAGGCGTAGCGTTGAAAAGGGTTCAAAGGTAAAACTTTTGACAATACCCCCTAATTGAAGTAACCTTCGTTAACTAAGGGTGAAGGCTTGTTTACCAACTTCATACTAGTTTTATCGCGTGACGTTGTCTGTCAATTATGTTAACACTTTAATAGACATTGGTTGAAGTCACTAAGCTGTTGAATGCCTGACCACTTGTTGCTTATAGTCGAGTTTCTTATTGGTATCCCAATGGAATCTGTAGCATTTCATAACGCGTTCGTTGTACGGATCGTACCTTTTGAACCATAATAGGTAGTTAAATAAATTAAATTTTCACAAAATGTATGATTATGAGCGTTAAGAATTGTGTAATATTTTATAATAGTGGTCAGTCATACTAAACGTAGCCTTTAGGTCTTCTTACTTACGCTCTAAAAGAAATAAATTTAAATCCAACTAATACTATTAATGCGAAAGTTTGTGACGATGTGAGTGAGTGAGTGTGTTTATTTGTTCCTTCTTGACGCTGAAACGATTAGACAGATTTGGATCAAATTTGGAATGAAGATACCTGGAATCCTAGATTGAAACATAGGCTACTTTTTATCCCGAAAAAATGCGTAGTTCTCTTGGGATAGCGATAAACATGCCAAAGGTCGTAGCTGCCTAAAGTCGCGACGGTAATCATTATTGCAGAATATACTGTCAACATCAGTTCTTAAGTCTAATTCTACGCGGACGTAGTCGCGGGCAGAAGCTAGTAAAGATATATTTTACAGGGTCAAGCCATCGAACATGATTTTCTAGCGATTGCAAAGTTTTAATATAAAATATTGTTTTCTCGCACAGTTCTAGATTGCTTTCCACTCGACCCTAATCATTGGCTGGCTGTCAAACGCGATTGGCTGAGAAATGAGCGGCGAGCGCTGCTATTGGCTAAAAATGACGTCGGCCGTTTTATTATAATGCTAATTGGTTTTCTTTGCGGCTTTGTATGGAGTTTTTTCAGACTTTAAATTTTATCAAGAACGTTCGAACTTAAGTTGATAAAGCATTTGGATGTAGCGTGTTATCAAAAACCGATTTTCTATCAAAGATTCAAGATTTAATAGGTTGCTGAAAAAAAAAACTGCATTTAGTGTCAGTTTTCATGAAACTAACCAGTTTAAAGCTTTGATACAATATTATTATTGTTAAACACACTCTATATGAAACGGTATAAAACGAGAGTAGCCTAGAGTGTAACTTTGGCTTAGCTAAATCGGCGTTAACTTTTTCCAGCATAAGTATCTAACAGATAAACATGTGGTCTAAAATAGACACGGACTGGATACCACAAGATGGAGGCGCTGACGAGATGATCTGACGCATTCCTTAATAAGGCCGGACAATGCAGAAGACAGAAGGAGGCCCTTGCCCTGCAGTGGGACACCAATCCAGGCTAATAAAAAAAGGATCTAATTGTATGTTTCTTATTTGCAACTTTCGTCCCAAAAATTTCAATCAAACAACAAAACCTCCAACCAAAAGTACCAGGGCATCATATCTCAGAGAGAGTCGTAATAGGCGCGGTCGTCCGTGAGGCACGTCCTAACGCTTCGTTAGCGAGTTGTGTTCGGAACTAAATACCGCGTGAAATTGAAGAGGCGTGCAAAGTTCGGATCGTCGATACACGCCGGCACTCAATCTGAGGGCTATTAAGGAGCCTCCACAATGGTTGGTTTGAATATTGGCTGAGCATAGACTTAGGGTGCCACCAGTATTGGACACTTCATTCTTAATTTAAAGATATCCATGCATTTAAGAGTTGGACTGTGGAGTAATTGCCGCTTCTCTCGTTCTCCCGCCAGTCTTTTGACCTCTCCGTACTGGGCGTTGACATGTTCTCCAATTTGGTATAGTAATCTAATCTGGGCCTCGCCTTCCTCTTCTTCCTTCAGTCTTTCCTTCCAAATATAAATATAATGTGGTTATAAATTGGCTGTTTTAAATTGAGAGTTATTGTACATTATTTGGTTTTGTAATTTCCACATGACCTTCAGGTCTTGTTACCTTAGGCTCTGTCAACTCCGTAAGGGATAAAGACGTGATTTTTATACTATGTACTTTTAAACTAGCTTTAGTTTAGATTTGTTTTGATCGAGTCATCGTTTGATCTGAACTGGATTTATACTTAATACAAATCAACTTTTCAGAAAAATTGCAAAATTAACCTGACCTAACCCATTCTACTTAGCCTAAGTAAAATATTTTCCGAATTATTTTCAGTTACCAAACAATACGTTAGACCAAAAAATGGCTTTTAGTTTCCAAAGTTCTGTAGATAGATACTAACAATGTTGTTTTAATTCTGTGAAATGTATTCTGAACTTTACTTAAGTTCTCGTAAACTTTGAATAAACGTAGTAACATTTGCGAACTTAAACTTAATCTTATTTGATTTTCCACATAACATGCTACATTGAAGTCTGCCACATTGTTTTAACGTGAAATCTTTCAGAGCTACAATGTTCTCGGTAGTAAAAGGTTATAAGTATGATTTAGGGAAAGACCTGGTTGGTTCGACTTTGTATGAACTTAAGTTGATGTAAAAGCACTGGGAGACTTAGACGTGATTATTAAATTTGAGAATAGAGTGGCCGATGATCGTGCTTATTGGCATGAAGTTGGAGAGGCCTATGTCCAGCTGTGGACTATTATAGGATTATGATGATGTTGATGATTAAATTTCAAAAATGAAGTATGTCCGACGTTTTTTTGTTGGGTTATCCGTACGAACTCCTCTTGAGAAAGAAACATGGATCGGTATGTTTTCCATTGACGACATTCTGCTTTTTGAAGGTGGTTTATAGTCTATTATCATGTCTATCATGTTTATTGTCATGAGTCTTTTATAATCTGTGTTCTGTTCAAGGTGTCTCAGAAATAATTTGGAATATTTGAACAGTAACCCAACCGGTTTAGTTAAGTCGAAGGTTTTCAATCTTAATATCTGATTCGAAATTAAGTCATCCGTCTGACGTCCTACACCTTGAACATCGTCCAAATGTGAGGAAACATTTCGTCTTGATCCTCGAACAACGACGGATCTAACAGTTTATCAAAAATGTATGGACTGACATTTCTTTCTTTCGTGATGTCCTTTTTTTTTTTTTTTTTTTTTTTTACCTCTTTTTTTGTTTTTTGTAACTATTATGTCACGAATAAATTTTTTTTTTCTTTCTTTCTTTCTTTCTTTCTTTCTTTTTCTTAATTTTTTTACAAATTAGAAAATTTTCGAGTTGGAATACCACGGGTCTGATTATTGGTTCAAAAACCCCTGTTTTGGTTGAAAAACAGGCGCATTTGTCATTCCGTCGTTGTGCAACGCATATTCTTCCTGGCGAATTCATAGTTACGTCCTTGTTCTAATCAAGCTGTAGTGTTTTTTTATTTCAAAGTAATATAAATATGACATATTTGATTTCTATAATTGCAAAAACGTCTAACCGTTTAAAAGTTATAGCATAAATACCATTTTCCAGGCTTAAAACAGCTGTACTGTCTTTGTTCTACAATATTTTTTTAAAAAATAATAAAAAATCAGAAAATTGTTTACAGAGCTGTCCAGTCACACCAGCCCAAACACCTACTAAGGTGTGGGTTCATTTGAAAAAAGTTTATAATAATCTCTAAAACATCTAGCTCTATGTTTTATTGAAACTCCCGTCAATAAATTCTCTCAGCAACATCAGTGAAACCAACCCTTTAGGGGACCAATGAAAAATTTCGCCATTATTGGCTGTTCCTTCCGTATTGTTTATTTTTTCGTGAAAAAATCGCGGCTACATCTTCACACGGGATTCCTCGCGTGTGAAATTGCTTTATTTTGTCCCCGAGACGTAATGAGGAGAGGAAGAAAATCATGGCAAATGAGGACTTCCGTGCCCTTGGTGCAAATATAACGGTGCCGTTTTTAACCAGAAAGAAACAGCGATTATACTCCGTAACGACAAGTCTTTAAGACCCGTGTCGTATTTCAGTGAGTGATGTTTTTTAGTGGGTAATCCGTGTGTTCGAAATTTGGGCGATTTTTCTTTGTTACGTTCGAAAACGCGTGCGGCGGTAATTCGGGGCTGTTGTGTTAACATCTGGAATTTGGTGTATCTGTGACGTATTGAGACGTCTGATGTATTGGTTGACGCTTCGGTGCGTGTTTTTGAAGAATTATTTTTTTGATCCTTTGTTTTGTTTTCTCATCTTTCTATCCTCAGCTTGTCATTTGAGTTAATTTGTTGAGTGTGTTTGTGCCTGTACTTTATGTTTTATAAGTAAGTGGTGTAGAAATGGTAGATGCCTTTTTTTGTAGGCAGGACAGGGTAGACAAGGAAGGAAAAATATGCAACATTACATTACCAGGCAGTGATGTTAACGGGTTAGAAATCATTGAGCCTTGCATCTTGTGTCTTGTTGTCCAAACCCCGAGCAAGCGTCAAGGTTGTTTATACATACATACACATACACATACACAAATCACGTCATATCCCTTTCGGCGGAAACAGAGCCTGCGGTAACAAAACCTAAAGGCCACGTATAGCATGATTAAGGGGGTATAGCTGGAAAGGGAAATCAAAACAGTGATGGGTTGCTAGCCGCATCGCCTATAACATGATTCCTTAGACTTTTGCCTATTCCCTTGATGGGCTTTTAACATTTGCGCGGGAAGAGAAACACTTTACGGGTGGTAGGGCCTTGTGCAAGGTCCGTCCGGATCGCTACCACCATCTTACTCGCTAATCCTGCCGCTAAGCAGCAGTGCTTGCACTGCTGTGTTCCGGTGTGGAGAGTAAGACAGCCGGGGAAATCACGGGCACAAGAGGCATTTCATCTTAGTCCTCTAGGTTGGCAACGCATCTGCAATCCCTCCGTGGTTGCGGGTGTCTATGGGCAGTGGTGATCACACACCATCAGGTGACCCACTTGCTCGTTTCTCGTTTGCCTTCCTATTCATATTAAAAAAAAAAAAAACAACTAGTAAATTCTATGTTTTTTTCTTTACTCCCAGACCAGCATGGAAGAAATTTGTTCAATAAAAGATGTGGTGTTCAATAAAGTATTGTATTGTAACCTTTAAATCAAGAATGAAGTGTCCATTGCTCGTAAACTTAAAGTCAAACACTGGTGCCGTTACTGTACGGAGTTCATTAAGTCTTAATTAAATATTCCCAAACCTTTCACGTCACGTCACAAGCCCGCTATTACTCCAGTGTGATTACCCAGTCATTGTGCTGGCTATCTAGTTGAAGCTCTTGATTAATACGAGGAGTGCATTAAACCAGCACATGCATTGCTTGAGGCAGGTCAACGACCGCCAGAGTAACTTTAGAGTTATGTACTTACTAGCTTCTGGCAACGATGTCGTCCACGTAGAATTGGACATTGACATGTTTGTTTATCGCTATCCCGCGGGAACTGCAATTTTCAGGGATAAAGAGTAGCCTATGTTTTAACTTCAATGCTGGTCTGGGAGCAAAGAAAACACATAAAATGTACCAGTTGCTTCTCTTCCCGCGCAGTTGGTAATGGCATCGAGGGAATGGGCGGAAACCATAGGAATCGTGGTATAGGCGATGCGGGTAGCAACCCATCACTATTTTGATTCTATTTTCCACCTATACGCCCATTATCTTTAAATACAGGTATAAAAGTATAATCTAATTTTATTGTAGAAAATCAAGGAACATGATAAAACATGGCAACGGCGAGTCGAGGTCACACTACACGCCGCTTTTCGGTTTAAAAATCGCGCGTTTGACGAATAAATAAATACACGTGATATCTTACTACACCCCCCCGCCCCTCTTGTGATATTTCGTGATTTTTGCCGAACCCCTCCCCCCCTCAGCCTCACGTGATTAATGGACGGCCCCTTAGTGTTGGTTATCTATGATGTCGTCTCTGTCTGTTTTGTAGTAAGAAATAGAGAGGGAATCACAGATAATTGACACTTAAGATAACTAGAACTAGAATTTTCTAGAGACTGGTGAAACAGGCCCAATCAATCAGCGGTTCGGGTTCGTAAAATTGGCCAAACATTTCCAAGCTTCCTTTCCGTGTCGCAAAAGAAAATCTCCAAGATACAAACCAAATATAATGCGACACGGTCACTCAACACCCACAGAGTACCATTTCAGCCATTTTTATTTCGCGCTCGCATTAAGTGCGGCGGTAATGAAATTTGACAAAAGCGACGGGACGACAAGCGTGGCATTACACGGGTACTTAGGCAGAGTAGCGCGTGTTGGCTTGAGAAGTCATCTTAGGCGAAGAGCAAGGAAGCTGGGTGTGCTCATTGGTTTGGAGTAGGTATTAAATGGGGAGCTGTAGGCTTATTATGTAACTCTTCTTCTCCTTTTTTTAATATGGCCCCATCGATCGATGCGATGATTTCGCCAATGTCAAAGTAATAAATACACACACACACACACACACACACACACACAAATCACGTCTTCCCTTCCGAGGTAGACAGAGAGAGTCCAAGGTAACAGGTACCTACAGGCCACATTTAGCAAGATTGTGGGCGTGTAGGTGGAAAATGGAATCAAAATAGTGATGGGTTGTTAGCCTCATCGCCTATAACATGATGAAGTAATAAATAAAATTCTAAAGTGTTGGCAACGTTGTACGGTAGAACACGGTCAAAAGAACCCCCTCTGTCGGGCTCTTAGCCAACGGTCAATGATATCCCTCGGAGACCGCCAGAAAATCATTACCCGATGCCCAGGGTGCACCGGAACAAGCACTGCTCTTCCCCCCGGACAGATCTAAAAACGAACCGCAGCTCTTGATCACACGCGGAGGTAGCCCGACTCGCACCCCTATTATGTAACTCGCAATCGCCATCGTATTCATTTTGACATGAGTGAATGTGACAGCTAGCTGATTCCGATGCCGATTGTCAGTCCCCACATGAACTGTCAAAATGAGCACGATGGCGATTGCGAGCGAGTTAGACAATAAGCCTACTGACCCTTTAACCGACTACAACAAAAAGGTTATCAATTCGGTTGTATTTTTTTAAGTCTCAGAACTCCGCCAATTGTGTACCGATTTTTAAAAAAAAATTGTTGGAAAGGAATATACTTCCAGTTGGGCCCCAATGCCACCTAATCAGGATCTGATGACGAGATCTTGGAGAAAGTGCATTGTTATTAAATGTTTTTACCTCATTGTAAAAGTATTTGCATGTTTATTCTACATACATACATACATATATCACGTCTTTATCCCTTACGGGGTAGACAGGGCCTTAACAAAACCTTAAGGCCTCGTTTAGCATGATTAAGGGCGAATAGCTGGCAAGGGAAATCAAAATAGTGTTAGCCGCATTGTCTATAACATGAGTCCTAAGACTTTCGCCTATTCCCTCGATGGGCTTTTAACATCTGCGTGGGAAGAGAAACAACTAGTAAATTCTGTTTTTTCTTTACTCTCAGACCAGCATGGAAGAAATGTCTATTCTATTCTACGTGCCGCATCAGGCTGTATGAGCGCCGGGGTGCGAGATCTCGACGTCACGGCTTGTTACTGCTGCATTACCTCATCAGATTACCACTTTATAACCGCTATAACCGTATACAAGCTGTATAACGAGCCTAATTGAAAAAGGCTAGCGTGCTGAAGTAAGCAGCCTGTAAGACGACTGGTGCAAGGAATATAAAACTGAGTAAGTAGTGGCGTGGCGTCAAGTATATCAGAAGGCAAGCCGAAGGGCATTTAACTAGCCTTTTCCTGTAATTCTGCACAATAAAAGTGCCCGACGGCCTTGAAATAGGCAAGCCGGTGGGAACCGAGTTCCATGGACGCCACGCCACTGGTAGTTAAGTATAAAGTCACTCTAAAGATTTTTTTACATATACAAATAATTTGTTTAATAAACGACACTGAAAATTAGAACACAGAAAAATCAGAAAATTAAAGCTATGGACGGGAATTGAACGCGGATCCTCATCATTCCGTGATGCGTGCTATACCGCTGCACAAACGGGTTTTATAGCAGGTAATTTTTTTTACATCGAAATTTCCCCACTTTCAAATTTACCCTAACGCATCTTAGCATATTTTTGGTTATTGCATGTTTGCTTGTGAGCATTTTTCAAAAAAAAGTCCACATGATTTTTTTTTCCAGAATTTAACTATTTTGGGTTTTTCTTACTCAGAATCGTTTAGCCTCCCGAGCCTTATACAAAAAAAAAACGAGTCCCAAAATTTCCATTCCAGTCACTTTTTGAATATAAGTATGTATGGAACGTGACGAACAGGAAAATAAATTCCATAATTAAATCTGGGACACATTTTTTCTTGTATGAGAATCGATAGGGTAAACGATTCTGAGTAAGAAAAACCCAAAATATTTAAATTCTGGAAAAATTATCATGTGGACTTTTTTGGAAAACACTCTTGTTTGACTATTGAAATACAGCTCTAATAAAAGCCATTTATTTATACAAATATTTCCGGGAAATGAACAATGGAATACGAACTGTTTTAAAAATATTCGTAGGTACTCGACTCGACGTATAACTGATTTAAAACTCGAACGTGAACGAACAAAAGTCATCGACATATCGATCCTTTTCAACATAATTGTCCCACTCCATCATAGACAATATTATGAATTCTATTAAATTTCCTCCTCTTGGAGGGGCCTAAGCCGAAGGGGCCTAAGTCGGGGCTATTCCGAAACGGAAAAAATCGAATTTCGTGTCATTCCGCCCCTCTCTCTCTTATTTTAATGATTATTAGTGCGATCGGAACAGCACTATTCGAACTTCAAAGTACAAAGACTGGTCCAATATAGTAAATAGAAGCTGCGGGCACGACGCTTGTTATGGATGCGTTCAATTTACTACTTGAAGGGTCCAAAAACAAAACATATCTAATAGTCACTTTCTTTGAAAATGAGATTTTAAGAGCACGTAATGAATATTACTTACATCTTCTGTTACGACTGTATATTATGTTAACATAACTTTTTTACAGTTTTTTTACGGCTGATTTTAATAGTACATTACTGTCTAGGCCAGGAAGTAGGCAATTGCTGGCTGAGTACTGGTTTGAACGGACGAGCTTGCGAGTCCGTTTAATAATACGAAGCCAGCAATGCTATTCTGGCCGAGGCAAGTATAGTGCTTTTCTCAAAAATCGAAAATAAAAGAACAACAAAAATAAATGAAACAAAATAGTGAAAATTGTTTTGCTTTGCCGCCTTTTTCTATCAATGGCATTTGAAGAGAGTATTTTTCTACCCAGAACACCTAAAGCTATTTCAGACACAGATAAACACGTTGTCGTACTAGATTTTTTTTTAATTTGGTGTTTTAAGTCTTTATTTTAACATGGTGATTTTCATTTTTTAAAAGTTAATAACTAAACAGTAATGGAATTTGTATGCAACATTACTGGAGAGTTTAGCGCTACAGTATTTTTTTTTTTTAATTTTGGACTAACCGGTAACAATTAACTTCCTGTTCTGATATGTAGTTAACAACGACGACATTAACTGACATTTTTGAGAAGCATTATTAATTCCTTAACACTGGCCATTACAAATTTGTTCTCTTGTCCTACTAAAAAAAATCTTGTACCTTTTTATAAGTCGCTAACCGTTTCTAATCTGTGGCGCGCGCGAAATTATCCGCAGCGCTGTTCTGTTCCAAATTTGAATTATTCGCGTGTGGGGACACGAACTCGGGAACAACGATAGCCTTTATTCATGGCGGTCGATGCAAATAATTGACAAATAAGGGCTATCTATCATTTTAAATAACGGTTCCCACGTTATGCTATTTATGTAGGCTCTATTGTTTTTTAACCGATTTCAATAAAAGGACGGACGTTTCGAGACCAAATAGGAGACGTTTTGGAAAGGGTCAGGTCAGGCGTACCCGAAACCGACGAGCATGTATGAAGAGATTGATGAATGTGGATGAAGCGAAAGAAGTATGTCAGGATCGTAGCAAGTGGAACAAAGTAGTCTCTGCCTACCCCTGTGGGAAAGAGGCGTGACGGTATGTATGTATGTATGTAATAAAAGGAGGTTCTCAGTTTGACCTGTATTTGGCGCGCGTTTGGCGGAACCCACTTTTTAACATTTAGGGTAAGATTTTCAAAATTGACTGACAAGGAAAAATTTTAATTGGAAAAAGAATACCTAGGTACCTACCTACTTCCGATTTGGTCCCATTAACACCAAATAAGGATCGAATGATAAGTACCTACTTGAAGAAACGTATGTTTGCTCTATCTACCCCGTACGTGATAGGTATACTATACGTGACTTATGTATGTATGTATGTATATACATTGCACCCGTACGATGCCGGAGCATATAAAAACGTCTCGAACGCGTTCACGTAAACGTCTCAAAGGGGGCTATCACGTGTGAATTTGCCACTAGAGGCGCTAGTGTCGCGTGAGGTCCAATAACATTCACTTTTCACTGGTTTTAGCGGGCTTCGTGACATAAATTATAATTTCCTTCTTCAAATTATCGCAAATATGGATTAATTGGCGATGAATGTGAACGCTTTGAAAGCGGATTTTTTTTCGAACAAAACGGTAATGCACAACATTGCGGCATAGCTACTCGATATAAAGAAAGAAAGACGACATTTATTCCTTTATGCTATAATGATGATAGTTATTTACAATAAATAAACTTAAAGAGATTCAAGATTTAAATTGTTACCTCTGGACCTTAGTGAACAGTGGCGCCAACTGGTGAGCAAAGAAACGATAGTTCATTACTATGGAATATTGGCAGCGCCATTTGCGGATCCAAACGGCAACAAGTTCTCATAGTATTTGACGTTTTAACGCAAACGCGTTCGAGACTTATTTTGTGACCGAAAACTTACACTAAGCATAGAGGTCGCTAGTAGATGTAGGTATAAAACTGCTATGTTCTCGCACGTTACCTCCGCTGTCTCACAATGGCTTCCCGGCTGCTGCAGTCAGCTAATGAAATACGTGACCAAGCTCACTGTAAACTCACTCCAAGTAAAACGTGAGAAATTGGGGTCCTACTATCCAACTTTCATCATAATATGAGAGTGCATTAGTATCACTAACCTTCGTAATTTGCACTCTGTCGGCGAAAATCCGTCATATTACAAGCTTTTGTGTAACTTGCAATGTATGTAGGTAAGTATGTTTGTTCGGGTGGTATCTTGCGCCTTCAAGCCTGTTTTTAAGCACGATCTAATAAGTTTCTTTCAAAAAAACATTTCTAATTCCAACTTTTATGTGCTTAACCTATCCTATATACATATAATATGTGTACCATATTTCAACTCAATCGGTCCAACCGCTGAAGGGTTTCCTCCTGCGGAGTCAATCCTAGCTGGGTCACCAGAATTCCACTACCAGATTATTGTATTGTCATCCGACTCACTCAAGTATGCACAATTTCAGCTCAATGGGTTGAAGATATCTACTTTAAAATTGAGTCGCAATATTCCTCTCGGACTATTACACACTTACATACATACGTATATACTTGCAAGAACTTTACTTTCTAAGCTTTAATACCTAAAAATCTGAAAAACCGTAGGTGCCAGATTATATTGCAAGGAGGTTACATAGATACCTACATTGCAAGTTCTTCCATGCAGGTCTGGGAGCAATGAAAAAACATAGTATCAGCTTCTCTTCCCGCGCTGAGAGAATGGGCGCATATTAGGGATCAAGGCGATGTGGCTAACAACCCATCACTGTGTCCCCCTTTCCATCCATACGCCCACAATCATGCTAAACGTGAAACTTTATTATTAACCCAACTTAATACGATCAACATCGTTTTTGCTTTGCCTTCATTCAAAAATCCAACAGCATCTTAATATCATTCAATTTATTTGTAAAACTTTTCCCGCGAATAGGGTCAGTTGACTCCCTAAACAGATTAACAAAAGACAGAGATGACAGTTATTGCGCTCAAGCAAGCTTCGGTTTTACCTCCGGACTTATTATAATAAACGACTTTTGAGCCCAGCCAAGCGCAAACCATTGTGCGAACTGCGGTCCCTGATAAAATGAAGCTAATTTGCATTTGATAAAGCCGGGTAAACAGGAGTGTACTATTTATTAATTTAGTTCTTTAATATCTTCTTCTTCTTCCTATTTGTGGCGTATCAAGTCGTTATAGCGACGACAACTGCGCCAATGTAAAAGTAACAAAAAAAAAAAACAAAAATCTTGTTACAAAATGTCGGCAACGTTGTACGGTAGCACGGTCAAAGCCCTGTCGGGCTCTTAGCCAACGGTCAATGGTATCCCTCAGAGACTGCCAGGAAATCATTAGCCGATGCCCAGGGTGCACCGGACCAAGTACTGCTTTTCACCCCGGATGGATCCAAAATTGAACCGCAGCTCTTGAGCACTTGTGGAGGTAACCCGACTCGCACTCCGTTCTTTAATATCCAATGGGAATAGGCTAAGAAGTCATAATGAATTCCACCTTTTTATTGCTGTTGACAACTTACCGTAAATATAACAAAAGTCGTAAATAAAATTCTTACGATGTTAAAAATAAAATAAGAACTACTAACCAAACTGCTATTCAAGCTTATCACCCAATTCGGTGATGCCGTGTCTGTTTTCACGACATATTTATATGAAAACTGTTTCCAATTCATAACCCCTAGATAGCAATTGGCTAACTTAACTTGTGTTCCGCGCTTTATCCTCGAAGTTACCGTTATGCGGAACCCTAAAAATCGTATTTTATGTCCCTGTCGCATAAAAGCAAACACAGCTTTCAGCGAGCTTTCTTTGTGAGCTTTATTCTGACGTGCTGCGATTTATGTAAAATATTGTAAAGACCCATTAGTTGCTTTTTCGTTGTGCTCTTTTATACGACTTTTGTCTCTGGAGATAAAATTATATTGTTATTGTTATTATTGCAGTTTTTACGGTTCCGTACCCAAAGGGTAAAAACGGGACCCTTCAGACTTCGCTGTCCGTCCGTCTGTCTGTCTGTGCGTCTCACCAGGCTGTATCTCAAGAAGCGTTTGAAATTTTCACAGAAGATGTATTTCTATTTCCGCTATAACAACAAATACTAAAAACAAAATATTTTTATGTCTGTCTGTCTATATAGGTAACCAATATAAAATGATCTCAAACTGCATACATTTTGCTTAGGGACAGGCTCTGCTAAAACTGGATTATATATTAACTTGGCGAATATGTATTTATTGATACAACTCTTCAACTAATTTGGCTTTCTTCCTAAGTCTATGTAATCTAATCAGCCCACTCCACCCAAGGCTGAGTAAAAGCTTCTTCATTCTCACCCCACTTTACCCGGTCTTCTGCCAGTCTCATCCACAGCTTTCCAGCCGTCTGCCAGATGTCCTCTGACGAACGGGCTGGTGGTCTACCGACAGGTCTTCGAACCAATCTCAGCCACCACTCTGTGACCGCCTTCGAGCCTCTATGAGTTGATCCATCTCGCCATGCCCCCCCCCCCCCCCCCTCCCTTACTTACAGTGCGATAATACTTAAAAAGACCTTTGGATCTCTCTTGTTGTCTTACTCACTCCTATGGGCTTGTTACCTGAATCTGGTACCCGAAATCCGAATGTCGTTCGAGGAGCTCCTGTACTGGACTTAGAACCTTTTTTAATTCCTAAAATTCCTAAAATGTTTATTTTGTTCAGAAACTAAATTAGGGGCTTTACCATGACGTCTTATCCGATTCAGGTTTTGCTGTCATTTTTACTATGGATCTGACAGCGAGCGAACCTAAGCTGAATCGGAATTGAATCGCATTAAGACGACGCGGTAACCCCGTGGATAAAATGACCAAAAAACAAAATGTCAGCCAAACCGGTCCGCAAATTGCTTTGAATTAATTTACAACGCGTGCATAGAATGCCGAGTAATTAGTAATTATCACACAGTTAAACTATTGTGAAATATCAAATACCTTCCAATTACAAATCAGTTTATAATAGAACTTTGATTTATCCCACTTAGCTGCAACCGCGGAAGCGGCCATTGCAATTTCATTCCGCCAAACAATAGAAATTGCTGTAGCTCTGAATAGATGTCGCTACGCGCGCCACGGCTATGAAATAGAGCGCGTGCATTGACCGGCAACAATTTAATGGAGGTATCATTACATTTTGACACTCTACAATTGCCTAAAGGTGCAGACATACCGTTCTCTCACCCGCAACTTCATCTGCATATAATTGGTTTATCGCTATCCCGCAGGAATTAAGCAATTTTCCGGGATAAAAAGTAGCCCTGTGTGTTGTTACAGACTATAATCTATCTATGCTCCAAATTTCATCCAGATCTGTCCAGCCGTTCCGGAGTAAAAGAGTAACAAACATCCATCCATACTTACAAACTTTCGCGTTTATAATATTACTAGCTGTTGCCCGCAACTTCGTCTGCATAGAATTCGTTTATCGCTATCCCGCAGGAATTACGGTATTTTCCGGGATAAAAAGTAGCTTATGTGTTGTTCCAGACTGTATTTTATAATCTATCTATGTTCCAAATTTCATCCAGGTCTGTCCACCCGTTCTGGCGTGAAAGAGCAACAAACATCCATCCATACTTAAAAACTTTCGCGTTTATAATATTACGTAGGATAGGACCACGAGGGAGATCTATTTCTGTCTGTCAAACTTTATATTTGTATGCAAAATCCTCCTGTATATTGTTCAGGGAGTATGATGTATGTTGCCCAGGATTGTTGCAACTAACCTAACCTAACCTAACAGTGCTACAGGATGGCCATTTCAAGGCTCCTGAGAAATATACAGGTGGTTTAAATAATTGGCAACCGCTACATAGTAGGTCAGACAGAAATAGTTCTACCTCGTGGTCCTACTATAGGACCAATCAGTAGGACCGCGAGAAAACGGGTGATATAACTTGTAGAAGAACATCGAGCATTTGTATAAAGCCTACAGAACAATGAACAGAGCTAAGCATAGAGCCAAACATCGTCATGAACAATTGTTAAAATAGCATATTTTTGCAACTGGTATTACTATTCTGTTCACCGGAATGTAACCAAAGACAAGACTTGGAATCAGTATTGTAAACCACTACTGTAATCTTGATTCCTCGGTAAACAAGTACTTAAGTTATCCGAATTACTTAACTCCAGTTCCACACTGGATTACTTCATTGGCAAACCTTATTTTATAATTTTGTTAATGTTCACATTAAATTTTGATGTTGAATCCGTTGATAAGTAATCAAGTCAACAATTCCAGTAATTTGGAATCGACATATCGCCGGGTGAGAATACGTTTGTGCCATATCCATTTTTTACCAAAATGGATTTGGAGTAAAGCTTAATATTTCAGATCACGAGTAATCTTTTGCACGAATCGTTGTGTCAAAATACTCATTTTTTACTGAAGAAATAGCATGTAATTTATACCATATCCATGTTTCGAGATAAATAGTGATCACAAAAATGTGCTATATCCGGATATGACACAAAAGTATGCTTAAACTCCAGTAAACAGTGTGCCAAACGACATTATCTTAAACGATTTTGTGCCATATGCACTTCTAATCTACCCAATTACCTACATTTTATTTTATATAATTTCAAATTCCCACTTTATTTGTATTGATTATTTATATCAGTGAGTGGCATTTCAACTGGTAGTATACAAAAAATTGTGCACCTTACCTTGTAGTTTGCGTGGTTGAGTCATACTATAGCTAGCTAGTACCTAAATTATTCATATTTAATCGTATGATGGAGAATTTTGAGCGCCGCTTAGAATAACAGATAATGAATACAGGTACGTTCAAACTTTGTTTTTATATGTTATTAAAAACAATTTCCTACAACGTGAATAAATACAAAAAAAAACTAATTGTCAGTTAGGCATCACTGCCAAAACTTTTACACATGTACATACACTATTTGAAAATGAAACATATAATTTACAGTTCTGACAATCGTTTTCAGGTCAAAAATAAACATTTTGAATGATAGTCTTCGTGTTACAACCAATTCCGAATGAGAAAAACGTTAAGATATTACAAGCAAAAAAAATCGGACATTCTATGTTAAAATTCATGCCTAAAGACGATAAATCTTATTATGAAATCATGTTAAAATATAAAATTACACAAGATTCTACAATATTAAAAATAACTAGTACAAACCATTTATTTATTAAGGATGTGGTATAAATTTATTCACAAGTATTGAAACATCTTGTGCCATATCGAAGTTTTTGTGTCATATCATACATCATGCGATAAACAACTATTCATCATAAATAGATATAGCAATCATAAAACTGCAAAAATCTCATTAATAACATAATCCAAAGTGTATGTATATTGTACTAGGAATAGCACATTATAGTACCTTTTTCACCATTAAGTTTAAATTTACGATAAAATATAACTTGACCTAAAATTAAAGTTTTTGTTTAATTTCGCTCTCCTGTTAACCAAGGTGTGAGGCGTATGGCACAAACGTATTCTCACCCGACGATATTCCCAATTACAAGTAATTATAATATTTGTATAGATGATTAATGATTGCTTGATATGTAATCGTAATTCACCGTTTCGCTTCATTAAATTACAAGTGATCTGACACCCAGTAATCGTGTAATCAGGAATCGATTACGAAATGCCCATCTCTGGTGAGTAGAATATCCAAACTCGCAAACTTTCATATTTATAATATTGTGCGATACGTAAATAGCCACGCGAATATTCTGTAGATAATTTGTATTACACGGAGTTCATTACGAGCTCCATTATAAATCCATTAGTGCTCAGTATTTTGTGGATTAGTATTAACAGCGACAGGTTGGAACAAGCTCACATTCAACACAAATGCCAACGTCATAAAATATTTCTACGTGTATAGAACGCTGTTTGGTCATGAAATATAGTGACTTTTCTAAGTCACGGGGGGTGACATGGGGGTTATTATTGATTGGATTTTACAAAACAACGCCTTCTCTCGTCCCTGGTGAGCAGTAGATGTTCCACGGGAATTTGTAATTGTGTCGTACAACATCATTCAAACAGATGACGCTTAGCGACAAAAAATCGCATAGTAACAAGGTCACGTGACAGCTAGTACCAGATAGAAAAATTGGAAGGCTCACTTACCTTTTTTTTTTTAACGTGTGGGAAATGCGCCTTATACATTCCCGCGCTCGGGGCAGCAACGGGGGTATGACGGGCTCTCCAACTCGCCGCTGCCTTCCCTATGGATGGAGGGGAGAGGCCTATACCGTCTAAAAACACACACGTTCCCTCCTGGCCATGGACTGTGAGCGTTACGGGAGCACTAGATGTCACCGCGACGCCCACTGGCCGCCCCGGGATGGGGCAGAAGGCTTACCCACCTGCTATGGGTGGTGTAGGGGTATAGCACGCATCACGGAGTGACGATAAGGCCCCAGAGCTCTCAGATAGCCCCAACGTAAACTGAAACGCCAATAAACGAAACAGAAATAAAGACCGATCGGCTTACACGGAAACCGGTTCCGGGACATAATGGACAATTTTAATTAACCTTTATTACTGCTTAAGACACCGTGTCAAACTTCTTTTGTTAATTTCAATTTAACTTGTGGAATTAATTTGGAAATTTTACACGTAATGCTCTGGATTGTTCTCATACTTCGCGCGGCTCTGTCTTGAACTGGGGGAAGTTGGAGTATTAATTGGAAATTAAGATTGAAGCAAATATGTGCATGTTTCGTCTTTGGATTAAGGGCAAAGTGAGGTCCATTGTGCAGGGTTGATAAAAATCATGATTTAGAAATAAAACAATAATAATCAGATTAATTTGATTTAAATCGGATTAAATTTTTCAAAAATTGAGAATATAGTTTCTTTATGACGTTATCACTTAAAACTGTCGTTCGTAAACCGAGTTTGAAGACAATAGTTTTTTTGTTACACATCTTGACATTATTCTAAAGATCACAGCTTAATGATAGGTCTCCGAGTAAAGCCCCCAAGGGACATTTAACGTCGTATGCTGTGTATTGAAAACGTAATACATTAGTGATTAGCTCGAATCTGGAGCAGTCGATAAATCTGGCTTAATGGTTGGGGCGTTACGGGCGGCTCTAAGGTGCACTAGAACTGGAATTTTCTAGAAATTACCAGAACTTGAGGAGCTTCGAATAAACTGAACTATCTGATCAACTAGTCTTATGGTGATTAACTACAAATATAGAATATATATAGATAAATAAATAATTCACGGTTTTAGCCCTTACAGGGTAAACAGAGCCTAAGGTAGCAAGACTTGAAGACCACGTTTAGCATGATTGTAAGCGTAGGTGGAAAAGAAAACCGAAATAAAAGACCGCAAGGCCTTGCGGAATAAGTATTTTGATATTAACTTAGTTTTTGACGGAAATGACGGCATAGCGCTCAGAGTTATTTTATGATATAACAGCCTTCTAAGCTACATTCACGTTCATTTGACATGTTTTTTTTGTCCATGGGCTTGTAGTCTATACATCCATCTCTTTTCAGAACGAACAGTAAGAATAAGACGGACAATCTAACACGCGTGCGACGCGACTCTTGTGCGCTGGTGGGAGACGTTCTGGAGTTACAGTTTTTTAAACTCGCTTTCTGGCTAAGTTTAATTTACGATCCTGCGCATAATTCAGTGCGCAGTGTGGCAGAAGCTGCAGCTAGTTCTGCAATACCTCACGTTTTCGCTGACATGGTCCAAGAAAACTCAAACAGTGGATTTTATTCCCGTTTTATTTAAGTAAGAAATTTCTGGAAGGTTTCTTAAAAGTCCCCAGACCGCGGTTGGTTGGCAACATGTCCGCGAGCCTTGAGAGCTAGGGTTACTACATGAAAAAAAATATTTAAAAAAATATGCTGCTAGTCTGGGAGTAAAGAAAAAACATAGAATGTACCTACCAGTTGCTTCTCTTCTCGTGCTGATGGTAAAAGCCCATCGAGCGGGCAAAGACTTAGGAATCATGTTATAGGCGATGGAGAGACCCATCACTATTATGATTCCCCTTTCCACCTATACCGCTACAATCATGCTAAACGTGGTCTTTGGGTCTTGTTACCTTGGCCTCTGTCTACCACGTAAGGGGTAAAGACGTGATTTATGTATGCATAATATAAAAAAAAATCTTTATTGCTAGTGACAAGGTACATAATATAGAAACAAAAATGACATGCTATAAACTTAAAAGTAACACGAGTTTAGCAAAGGGAACCAATCTCAGCGTATGCTGGGCTCGAGAGCTCAGCGCTGGTTTACAGAAAGGCCCCATGATGTGGTACATCGCAGCCCTGCGTGAATACAATACAGGAAAGAATGTGTGTGTGTGTGTGTGTGTGTGTGTGTGTGTGTGTTAGTGTGAGTGACTATTATTCATTGGGGGTTTTTCCGTTTCTCAAACATATATGTATGTATGTAGATTAAATTCTAAAATCTCGACAAGTCTTGGCTCATGGTAACCCTACGCGCTTTAACTGCAGGTTTTACTGCTAAAGAATTCACCGGAGGATACGAGTACAAAAGTTTTTCAGCCAAGATTCCCCGTAACGCTCTTTTATCGTTCCGAGATGTTAACGGTACGGCGTTATTTTAAATGATAACAGTTTCTTTTACGCTTATCTGTGGAATGTACGAATGCATGTAATTTAACATTATAGTTTCCTGCTATCTGTGATATCTTCCATGCTCGTTTGGGTACGGAAATCCTGAAAATAGTACAATAGGTCAGTAGGCTTAGTGTCTAACTCGCTCGCAATCGCCATCGTGTTATTTTGACAGTTCTTGTATGAATGTGACAGCTAGCTGATTCCGATACCAATTGTCATGAACATGAACTGTCAAAATGAGCACGATGGCGATTGCGAGCGAGTTAGGTAAGTTCTTTTATTCTGTAATAGAGGTAAGACCAAAATAATTACTCAGAAGACTAAGATTAATGTAAGGAAAGATATTAGGAATAACTGGTCGGTAGAGCCATCGTTTTTGTATTACGCCTCAGGCCAATTTATCGACTAGGTACTCAGACAGGCTTAAGCCACTGTCTCACTATCGGATCGGGAAGGTAACGACTAGCAGTGAGTGCTACCTACTATGTACTACCTATATATAGGCAGATAGACTAGGTCCAGATACAGATAAACATAACGATGGTATGATGGGAGCGTGTGTGGTGGCACCGGCTTCAAACATACAAGTGAATAGGTAGCACACACCGAAAGATAATTTTAATTTACATACATAAATATATATATCACGTCTTTATCCCTTACGGGGTAGACAGAGTCTGACAAAACCTTAAGGCTACGTTTAGCATGATTGTAGGCGTATAGCTGGAATCGGAAATCAAAATAGTCATACACACCGAAAGATAATTTTAATTTGACATTTCTAAAATAGCTTAGTTATTTATACAATTTAGTATGAAAGCTATAGCGGACTTGGGCTAAATTTGAATGGGGGTCTTATTTTTTTTTATAGTGAAACTTGGTAGAACAGTTTAAGTATATACCTACAGACAACGTTTGCGGGCTTGATAACTATTCGTAATTAAGATTCAGATCAAAATTATCAGTCTAACCAACAACCTGCCAACAAAACCATTGTGTACAATTAATTTCAAAGCAACAAGTTCCAAATTAATCCTGAAACATCATAAGACAAACGCTCATTAGAAATATAAATTCGCTCCTACAACGGCCGTCATATTCGCGACTGGCGGCGTTATGAAATTCAACGATACATTGCGTATTTTGCTCAATTAATCGCGCGCAGGGATAAACTCGAGCGCGCAATGAGAAGCTAATTCGTTCGCGCTGCAGTTGGCACGTAGTTATAGGCGGGGGGTAAAGCGCGGTTCACACCAGAGTAAAATGTCGGCGTGTTCCGTACACCGAATTCCAAAAACCCGGAATATTCGGAGTTCTCGTTGTGACACATTCCTGAAACGGGCTACTCGAACGTGTGTAATTTAATTAGGGGTTATTAATTTTGAGGAAATGCGGGGTATTTAAAATTTTTGGTAGAAAATGTGAAACGACGGTAGTTTTTTAATGGTGACATCCTGGATTTTTCGACGAACGATGAGTCCCTGGATGACCAAGCCATGCTTTTTTGTATTCTAAAAATGTAACCTAGCCAGATCGATTTTTCACCCCCGAAACCCTGCATGCCAAATTTCATGAAAATTGTTTCAGCCGTTTCTGAGATTCAGATTATATGTATACAATAATTAATCGTACAAAGAGATAAAAGCTGATTTGAATAATTTGGTACTGATTAATAATCTTTCAGATATCAGTCAGTATCTTTGAATAACAAGGAAAACAACAATTTCACGTAAATACCAAGAAATCAAACGTTCAGAAACATAATTTATTCATATTTGTACTCGGCAATCATTCTTTATTCCTTTGAAGAGCCGTGCTTGTATAAAAAGCTTTAATTAAAGCTTTTTATGGGCTAATAACGTCTTCCAGATAATCAAATGTCTTAATTAGTGACAAGAAAGATCTGTGAGCTTAGCAAGTTCAAGTAGTAGCTCGAAATTGTATTTTTCTCTTGTACCTACGTATGTATGTATAACTCTTTATTGTACATAAAACACAAGAAAAAGATGAATATAGGACAACACACATGCACACAGGTGAACTTATCCCTAAAAGGGATAAGGGGTGATTTCAAATTATACTTTGGAATTTATTTCAAATATATTATTATTATCTATATTATTCACTATTTTGATTCCACTTTCCACCTCTACGCCCTCAGTGTCTTGCTAAACGTGCCCTGTAGATCTTGTTACCCCAGGCTCTGTCTACCCCGTAAGGGATAAAGACGTGATTTGTATGTGTGTGTGTGTGTATTTATATTATTGGCTGGTGAGGGTAGCGGGAACGCATTGGATGCGGATGGCGCAGGGCCGATCTGTTTGGCGAGCCGCGGGGGAGGCCTATGTTCAGCAGTGGACGTCTCTCGACTGACATGATGATGATGATATTATTGAAATACTAAACAAAATTTTGAGATAATTACACAAAAGGATAACATTAAAGGTAATACTATAAGATTTTAGAAGCATGAAAGTAGAATAAATGCAGTAAAAATGAGAGCGTTAAGGAGTGGAAGGTGTACTGAAACATAGCATAAAGAATAGTGTGATAAGGGAAGGTGTGGGTGTGAAAGAGGATATTGTAAATTGCATAATCGTACGTTTTAAATTAGTTCCATGCTGCTCTGGGAGTAAAGAAAAAAAAATAATCTACCAGTTGCTTCTCTTCCCGCGCAGATGGTAAAAGCCCATCGAGGGAATGGGCGAGTCTTATGAATCATGTTATAGGCGATGCAGGTGCAACCCATCACTATTTTGATTTCCCTTTCCACCTATACGCCCTTAATCATGCTAAACGTGGCCTTAAGGTTTTGTTACCTTAGGCTCTGTCCCGTAAGGGATAAAGACGTGATATATGTATGTATGTATGTAAATTTGAAGTAGTTACTTCAAAGGTCTTTAATTCATTAAATGCGACAGAAGATTAAAAAAGAAACATTATAAGAAGAATTCTAAAATAACAACCAACTAAAGTCAGCTTAATTCAAGGTTTGTGAACTTGTCAGCTCTTGTTAAGAAAGCAATTATAATAATTCTTAAACGTAGGCGTTTCTTAGCAAATGTTCGCTTAAGTTCTTAGCAGTCTTCGTGAACAGTGTTTTTGTATTTATGACTTGAGGGGTAGACAGAGCCTAAAGTAACAAGACGTATAGCGTGGGCGTATAGGTGGAAAGGGGAATCAAAGTAGTGACGGGTCGATAGCCGCATCGTCTATAACATGATTTCTAAGACTGTCGCCCATTCCCTCGATAGGCTTTTACCGTCTGCGCGGGAAGAGAAGCAACTGGTCAATTCTACGTTTTTTCTTTACTCCCAGACCAGCATGGAAGAAATTTATACTTACTTTTATTTATATATTTTTTTTTAATTTATAACGTTGAAAAAGTAAGGCTTTATACATAGACATTCGCACCTCCGGCGATCATTAAAGAAACAAATGACGTCACGCAAAACGGACAATTACACCCTATCTCCTTCGGCTTCATTGAATCCCTTAACAAACGTCCCAAAAGGTTAAGGGTGTCTTAAAAATTGTACCGACCCTTTAACGGCCTAGCCACGAGTACACGCGACCGGTGGACAAGAAGCGTTTTCTCTGTTCATTGCGCGGCCGACACGCTCGCCGCTAAGTGACAATCTAGTTACACACGCAATGTATAGCTGTTTTTATTATATAGCCACTTCGTTGTAGTCGCGTAGTGGTGGCTGAGTAAGGATATAAGGAAAGCAGCAAAGAATCTTTGCATGAACGAATCCTGTACGGTCAAGTAAGTTCGCCCTCAATTACAATTTGATACTTGCAACCGCTGTATTCTGAAAGTATCAAATTGTTGTAAGTTACAACATTTTGCTGGTACTAGGACCTTACGTATATAAATCACGTCATGTTTCCCTTTCGAGATATACAGAGCTTAAGGTAACAAGACCTAAAGGTGACGTTTAGCATGATTATAGGCGTGTAAGTGGAAAGGGGAATCAAAATAGTGATGGGTTGCTAACCGCATTGCCTATAACATCCATCCCAGTCCAGCGTTGTCCAGCCCAGTGATAGGATCTTGTGCAAGTGCAGTACCCCTTAATCCTGTCGCCTAGCAGCAGTGTTTGCTGTGTTCCGGCTTGGAGAGTAAATGGCGGTGTGAGATTTGAATTGTTGTGTGATAAGAAGTGGTATGGACCGATTTTGATGCGGTTTTTTTCATTGGAAAGCCAGTTTCCTTGCGGTATTTCTTAGCTATGTTTGGTGTAAATCGGTTCAAGAGTTTTAAGAATATCAGTTCTTTTCCAAAGTGATGTAAGGTATTTTTCCCAAAACATTTTTTATTTATTTACGGTTTTTACGCGACTAATGTTGGGGGTTTTTAAATTGAATGTTACCTTAACCTTGTCGACGCCAACGACACATATATCGGCACCGCAGGTTCAACGCCAACGACCTATATATACGTCCATTACTTCAATGCAAAAGCAACCTTTGCTAATTGGGTTTAGGTTCAACTTAAGGCATCGCAATAAAGATGTTTGGCGTATGGGTGACGTCTCTTGTATTTGACGTGGCGGCAAAAAGGTTAATAAAACACTTTATATTATGTACACGCGTCACTGTGGGCATAATATATAAGGCCTAAGGCTATCATGTCGTAAGTCTTGTGTAGCCATCTTCAAAACGAGGTTTTCTAGCCCATTACAAAGCCCTAGGCATATTGTCCATTACTAATGTTAACCAATAATTAGCGAATACTAACATTATTTTAGGGTTCTATACATCGAAAGCAAAAACAAATTTCTTGAGACTATTAACGTGTCTGCTTGTCTGTCTATCACAGCCAATGTCCTTCAAATCACCTGAACCGATTAAGTTACAATTAATTGATGTAGCACGCGACTTCGTCGGCAAAGAATTCGTTTGACGCCATTTTCCGGGATAAAAAGTAGCCTATTAGTTATTCCATACTATAATCTATCTTTGTTACAAATTTCATCTTCTCTTCAGCCGTTCTGGCGTGAAAGAGTAACAAACATACATACATCCTCTCAAACTTTCGCATTTATATTAGTAGTATTAGTAGAATGACTTTCTAATTGGTTACGTTGATTTGATATGAATAGAACCCTCAGTGCACGGTTCTGACTCGTACTCGACCAGTTTTTTCTTCTGCAGTCCCTCGGTTTGTTACGTTTTTGCGAAACATTCTACTAATTAGAGGATTTCGTGTTAGTCTGAAAAGACAGCATAATTTCCTTAGAAATAAGGAAAGAAGTAGCCTATTGCCTTTTGTTTTACTGACTGGAAGTTATTGGATGCTGAGCCAGTGCTATTATCCTCTTTAATTAATATTTCTACCTTATGGTTTGTCGACTGTGGAAACTAGTAAAAAACAATTTAAATTATATTGAAAATATCGACACGCAGCGCCGACAAGAGCATGACACGACTACTTTCTTTTTTTTCCCCAGCGCTGCGTGCAATTCGATTTATTTGCGGCCAGGGCCAAAATGATATAATTTGATAAAAAGGTTGTAACACGTAGTTGGGCATTTTCAAAAAAACGTGTAACCCATAAAACATTTTCGTGTCTGTTTTGTGACGCCCCATATAAATCGTATGAAAATAGTGTCACAAAACTGACAAAAAAACCAATGGACACTTTTTTTCTTTACAAAAATAAATAGTGCTGATAATTCTGATTCAGAAAAACCCAAAATGTGATCATTTTGGAAAAAAAGTAAAGGGTACATGTTTTTTTGAAAATGCCCAGCTACCTAAATAGGCTCGCCTACATGGTTCGCATCGGCAGGCTTATTACGTAACTCGCTCGCAATCAGCATCGTCTTCATTTTTGACAGCTGATTCCGAGATTGGTTTCAAAATGAAAACAATCGTTCCACGTAACTCGATCGGCTTGGCATCGCTTTCGAAAGTGATTGCGAGCCATTTTTGAAAGCAATTGAACGAATGATTTGCCAAAAAGTCCTGCCTGATAAGCAGTACGTCAAAATAAAAAATAGGCTGCATGAATCTGTGGTACACAATGACATAAGTAGCTAAAAAAAAGCATCGGCTAAGTGGCGCCGTCTGTGAATTGTTGGTGTTACTCAACCATACATGGGGAATTTCAATAAAAATGACTATATATATTTTTTCCCAGATTTTGGAAATTATTGGGCTTATTTCTACTCAGAATCAACAACACTACTGAATGTTGTATGAGAATAGTACATTATGATACAAGTGTGCTATGTTGGTAATTACACACGAGGCGTATTGTACGCGCGATGTAATTAACACCTTGGATTTCTTACTGATATAACTGTCCGAACATTGTCCGAACATATTTTAGTATTTCCAGCGACGGACACTACATTTCTTTATTACTTGAACTCGTAATTTTTAAAGTAATAAAATAACAAAGTCTGAATCAACAATATCAGTGAAAAATGGCGGCAAATATTATTTCTCCGTTCCAATCCGCACGCAGCACTCGCGCTTGCGCGCTGTGCACTTAGCACGCGCACGACGAAGGCACTGACAACAGACTGCTAAAGAGCCTAAAATTAAAATTATAATAAAATAATTAATCAATGTCTTAAATTTGCAAATTATGGTCACTCTTTAGATAAAAATGAATAATTTGTCGAACTTAAATGTTTATTTATCATCTTTAACCTAAAATAGTTTAATATTCACGAAAATATTCCTTGTTCCTATAGATACTGAACCGTTTGCTGAGATTTTAAAAAAAGTTTATATTACCGCACTCGTGCGGTAATATATTACAGCACTTGTGCGTAATAAGCTGAATTATGAGTTTAAATGCGGTGCAATAAGACTCAAATTACGAGCAACTGTGTTGAAAATTAATGTTAATGTTTAATGAAATTCCCCGTGTATGGTTTAGTAACACCAACAATTCACAGACGGCGCCACTTAGCCGTTGCTTTTTTTAGCTACTTATGTCATTGTGTACCACGGATTCAAGCAGCCTTTTTTTTTATTTGTTATGTTATGACTAGTGTCCGACCGAAGTTTCGGTTTCGGTTTCGGTTTCGGCCAATTTCGGCCAAAAAAGTGATTTCGGCCGAAGTTTCGGTTTCGGCCAGATTCCGGCCGAAACCTTCGGCCGGGCCGAAATTACTTCGCGGCCTTATGCATCGGGAGCGCTCGGCCGGGTAGGTATAGTCTAATTATATCTATTTTCATTAAAAATAAACGTTTTTTATTTTCAATATGAAACTACCGTGAGACTTAATCATAATTACACATAAACGGATAACTCACGTATAAAAAGTCGACTACGACATAGTCCGAAACATGTCGAGCATCACTCGGCTTTTTATACGTGAGTTATCCGTTTATGTGTAATTATGTTTTTTATTTTTTTTAACAAAAAGAAACTTCTCATATATGAAATCCTTGCAATAACCTTTTCCTTACGATTTGTACAGTAATTTTGAATATTTTGATAGGTCTTCAAAAATTTCGGTTTCGGTTTCGGTTTCGGCCGAAATCAGAAAAAAACCGAATATTCGGTTTCGGTTTCGGTTTCGGCTAAAAATCGTGTTTCGGTCGGACACTAGTTATGACCTACTGCTTATCAGCCGTATATAGGGGCCGCCGAATGACTGAGTAAAACGTTTTTATTTTTATAAAATATATCGTTCGATGGAAAAATCTGTAACTTTTTTCTGTAGCTAAGGATGGTTATTCCTATCAATAGAAAAATCATCGAGCACTTTTAAAATAATCATCCATTCCCAATTGCTAGGTAAAATTTAATATTTTGTTGTGATGTTTTCCTTTGAATGTCGATCAAAACGATAAAAATGGCAAGAAGTAAAGTAAAATAAGCCCGCCTTTGTACCTATATGTATCTTAATTTCTGTCAATTGTGTTTGTAAGTTAAACTTAAAATATTTTAAGTAAGTAAGTAAGTAAGTAAATGCTTTATTGTACAAATATAGAGAAGTAGAGACAAATCACAAAAAAAAGACCTTAAATATATGCACAAAGGCGAACTTATCCCTATAAGGGATCTCTACCAGTTAACCTTTGAGTAAATGAGAGGAGCATTAAGCGAGAAACCGACAAAGAGTGAGTTTAAAATATCCATATAGTGAAAGCCACAATAGAGCATACATCTCAAAATACAACAAACAATTCATAAATAAACTACTAAATATCATTAAACACGTGCATTCAATTCTGTACATTCAATAAAATGTTTACTTAGATGCAAGTAAATAAACAAAAATAATCATCAAGGGGAGTTGTATTCGAAAAGGAATAAAATGAAAATAAACTTCGCATTTGTAATGTTGTATTCTTTTTAATTTAAAAAATAACTAGAAATTTCCTAATAAGTAGCTAATTCTTAACAATACTAATAAGTACGACACTAATCGTCATATCCAGCCAATCATATCGCGAATCGCGATCGTATTCGTCGTCCAAGTTGATTGTGATTATGATTCCGACTGCGACCGCCTTGAAACATTGGTATTATGTAAAAAAAATATTCCGATTACCCTCGCAATCGCTTTGAAAAGCGAAAGCAATTGAATGGACCAAAAAGTTTTGTTTTTGCAAACATCTTTAGTGACGAATGATTTTTATTAAATTAATTGACCCTAATTCTAGCGTTTTCATTCACTTAGATAACTAAATTAGATACTTGGTCTTGGTTAATTGAAATATTAATATCCAAATAACAAAACATATCATTTATAATCAAAAACTCTAAATACAGTGTGAACGAAAATAAACGCAAACTTAATTTAAAAAAAAACATCTTGTCAGTGTATCTCTCTAATCGGTGGTCAGTTGTCAGTGTCTTCCCAACAATCAACAAACTAAGTAAGTTCGGTTTACATTTTTAACTTTGTTTAATTGCTTTACTGTGTATTTTAATCAAGGTATTATAGCTAAATTGATAGAATACAATAATAAATTAACCCTGGAGTGATTACATCTGGTACGAGAAGTTAAGAAAAGTTTCCAAACTTGTTTGTTGTACTGGGTCAATTGGTGTAATTTGTCCCAAGACATTTATTTATTATTATTTACCATAAAATCATTTTCCCTAACGAACTATAATATGTCCCACACTTATTATTGTACAACAAAAACAGCGGTAGACAATTCGATAGCAACAGGCTTTCCCCTCAAGCCTACGAACGAACTACGTATATCGAATTTTGGTGTATAAGAATTATTAACATTTTAGGAGCCGTCGTGGACATGGCCAGCAGCTGCATGCATGCATGCAGAGGAAGTTGCAGGCAGAAACTAGTAATAAATAACTAAAAAATGATATACGTTTTTTTGTTAACTACCTTTTTTAAATCCATTATTCCAGCAACTTTCCGTGCTGGTCTGGGAGCAAAGAAAAAACTTAGAATGTACCAGTTGCTTCTTTACCCGCGCAGATAGTAAAAGCCCATCGAGGGAATGGGCGAAAATATTAGGAATCATGTTATAGGCGATGAGGCTAGCAACCCATCACTATTTTGATTCCATTTTCCACCTATACGCTCACAATCTTGCTAAATGTGGCCTGTAGGTACCTTTTAGGCACCTTTGGCTCTGTCTACCCCGTAAGGGATAAAGACGTGATTCGTGTATGTGTATGTGTACGTATTATTCCAGCAATACAGATTTTGTTATAAGTACTTGTTTTTATTATTCATAATAATGTAATAAAGCCCAGAGGCGTCTCTAGCCCTTGTGGCGCCCGTGTGCAACCAGTAGGTACCCTGGCGCCCTCTAGTCTAGTACATACATACATACATACATACCGTCACGCCTCTTTCCCACAGGGGTAGGCAGAGACTACTTTATTCCACTTGCTACGATCCTGACATATTTCTTTCGCTTCATCCACAGTCATCAGTCTCTTCATACATGCTCGTCGGTTTCGGGTACTCCTGACCTGACCTTTTTCCAAAACGTCTCCTATTTGGTCTCGGAACGTCCGTCTAGGCCTTCCCCTCCCAACGAAACCATTCACACTCCCCATATATATCTGTTTAGTTAGTCTACTTTCATCCATCCGCTCTACATGCCCAAACCAACTAACTACTACTACCTAGTCTAGTAGGCGCAATTTAATCTTCAATTATCTGTTTTAAGGCTGATTTCACGTTGAAACAAAAGTCATTGTGTAAATTTAAATAGAGTAGCCTTTCTTTGCTACCGCGCCGCCCCCGGCGTCGGCCATCACACGGGCGCAGGGTCTTTGAGAGCGCCGGCGCCGCGAGCGACGCATCTTTGGAGGTGTCGCATTAGAGGGCGCTCGGCGCCCCCTTAGACCCGGCGCCCGTGTGCGCCGCACACTCTGCACCATAGGTTGAGACGCCTCTGATAAAGCCTCAATAAAGTTGATTTATTAGTATTATTTGTGGAATTATTACTACATGGCTACGTATATGTTCGAAGGCGGTCACCCGTTAGTCAGATAACATTTGGCAGTCTGGTGGAGAGCTGTGGATGAGACTGGCACAGGACCGGGCAAAGCGGCGTGTAAATAAAGAAAGAGGTCTTTACCCAGCAGTGGGTGTGCACAGCACATCGCTGCAAGCTATGCCCTGCCGGAGCGCAGCCGGCGACGATATTATTCCGTTTCGAATACAACTCCCCTTGATGATTATTTTAGTTTATGTACTTGTATCTAAGTTAACACTTTATTGAATGTACAAAATTAAAATATAGGTACAAAGACAATTGACTAAAATTAAGATACATATATGTATAGGTCTGTACAAAGGCGGGCTTATCTTACTTTACTTCTTGCCATTTTTATCTTTTTGATCGACATTCAAAGGAAAACATCACAAAAAATACTCAATTTTACCTAGCAATTAGCAAGGTGCCTTTGTAAGTCAATTATTATATTGATAAATTATAAACTATCAAAAAAATCCAACTCAAGTTACTTCCATTATTTCAAGACGGGGACAATTTAGCTCTCGCTTTGGATTGACAGCTTGCCTTGAGCTTCAAAACAATTCTAAGCTGTCATTTTAGTTACGTGGAACGAATTTGTGGCAAACCATTCGTTCAATTGGTTTAAAATATGGCTCACAACCGCTTTCGACTGCGATGCGAAGCCGACCGAGTTTTTAGAACGATTGTTTTCATTTTGAAACCAATCTCGCTCGGAATCAACTGTCAAAAATTCCGTAAAACTTGGATGTGCGAGCCTGCGTTCGAACCCATAAACCTCTGCTTGAGAGTTACTAATCTATGTATCAAATCAGTCCACATCCACCAATTAGTTACTATTACTTAGATTGAGAATGTTAAGATTTAATTGACAAGATTTTGGTTATGAAGAAAGGTTTAATCGTTAAAGAGAAAAGAAGGTTCAACAGTTTGTTATTCATTGTGAAAAGAATTGAATCGGAAAAATAGATTTTAATAGGCGTAGCGAGCGAGTTAGTATATTGGGCGATCGGCGCAGGCGTAGTCTCAGCAACAGCGGGCGGTCCGCGGCGTCAGCGCCGGCAGGGCGTAGCTTGTAGTGGTGTGCTGTGCGCGCGCATAATGCAGCGTCACACACCCACTGCTGGGTAAAGGCCTCTTCGTTTACATTACCACATTGGTCGATTACTTTGGTTTTAAGGTATTGTTGGAACTCTGCCTTACATTGCAAGTTTTTGAAGGCGGCCCATCCGAGTGATTCGTCTAGCGATCTCCATGGCTTGGCTGTTCCAGCAAGATAAACAATGCCCCAGAAATAAGCAGTCATGTACTAATTCCACAAATAATACTAATAAATTAACTTTATCGAGGCTTTATTACATGTCACTAGTAGGGCCGACAACGCACTGGCATCGCGTAAAGCGCTGCGGGTGTTTATGGACAGTGGTGATCATTTAACATCAGGTGACCCACTAGTTCGTTTGTCTGGCCTCTCTAACATAAAAAAAAATATATTTTTAATTAATAAAAACAAGTACTTATAACAAAATCTGTATTGCTGGAATAATGGATTTAAAAAAGGTAGTTAACAAAAAAACGTATATCATTTTCTAGTTATTTATTACTAGTTTCTGCCTGCAACTTCCTCTGCATAGAATTAGCAATTGACACGTTTATCGCTATCTTAATATTATATTATCAGTCGTTTCAGTGTGAAGAAAGAACAAACATACACACTCACTCACTCACTGAGATCCTCACACTGTCACAAACATTCTATAGCCTAGTAAAGGCTGTCAAAAACGCTGTTCAAGGTAATTTAGGCACAGGCAAGTAATTTAGCCGAGCGCGCGGCCAGCGCCTGCCTCTGCCAAGCTGCCAAGCTGGTGAGCCGACTGTAATTCTGCACTCTGAAAATAATACATAAAATTATAACATAAGACACTCACTTAGTTATTGCCATAAAGTATTTAAGTGTTCTACTTCTGAGGCGTAATTTTTGAACATTTTGAAGTAATCACAAAAACATCCGTTTTTTTCTTACACCGGACCGGTGTCCGTCGCGCCGAGGAGAAGCGGTGGTGCATCCGGCGTAAATTGTTCGCCGGACCGAAGTCCGGTGCATGTACACACATTCATTATAATTCATACACCACCGTGAATCCGGCAAAAAAGCACGGTCCGTTATCCGGTGAAAAAAACGGACGTCTACAAGCGCTCTTACGCGTTATATTATGTAATATTGTGTATGGTCTTGTTACCTTAGTATTTGTCCTTCCTGTAAGTGATAAAGGTGGTTTATGTATGTATGTACGAATTCGATGTTTTCGCATTAATTTTAAATGCGGCATGCAGCTGCTGCACGTCTGCGCTGTGGTCACTCCGTATCCCCGTAGCCGGGGTCCACAGAGCTGCTGGCCATGTCCACGACGGCTCCTAAAATGTTAAAAATTCTTATACACCGAAATTCGATATTCATAGTTCATTCGTAGGCTTGAGGTGAATGGCTGTTGCTATCGAAATGTCGACCGCTGTTTTTGTTGTATTATAATAAGTATGGGACTAATTATAATTCGTGATAGAAAATGATTTTATGGTACAACAAACAAGTTTGGAAACTTTTCGGTACTTCTCATACCGCTGCACTGGGTGCTTTAATAAACCACTGGAAGCACTACACATCGTATATCAAATGCACTGGATGTTTATACACTAAAAGAGAGAATCGCCAATCGTATATGAGTTTAAAAACAAACGTTTATTTCGAACAAACATTTCCGACACGATGTGTTCTATACTAATCTATTTTCGTGAGTATAATGCTTACGGAACTGTAATCACTCCAGGGTTAATTTATTATTGTACCTATTCTATCAATTTAGCTATAAAACGCACAGTAAAGCAATTAAACTGAGTAAAAAATGTAAACCAAACTTACTTAGTTCTTTGATTGTTGGATTTGTCGGGAAGACACTGTCAAGATGTTTTTTTTTTTTTAATTAAGTTTGCGTTTAGTTTCGTTCACACTGCATTTTGTATTTTTGGTTATAAATGATATTTTTTGTTATTCGGATCTTAATATTTCAATGAACCAAAACAACGTATTTAATTTAGTTATTTAAGTAAATAACAACGCTAGAATTAGGGTTAATTGATTTAATAAAAATCATTCGTCGCTAAAGTTGTTTGCAAAAACAAAACTTTTTGGTCCATTCAATTGGTTTCGTTTTTGAAAGCGATTCCCTCGCATAATTGGAATCATTTTTTTACGTAATACCAATGTTTCAAGGCGGTCGAATCGTAATCACAATCGTCTTCATCGATGAATACGATCGCGAGCGAGTTACGTAATAAGCCTGCGGGTCGGATAGGAAAAGATACGTTCGGATGCGGCGACGGCCGATCGCGTCCGATAAGATGTCGAGATTCCGCCAAACGGCTTGCATAGCAAAAGGCGAACGGGACCGATGTCACGGACCTTATTGTTTGTGACATAAAGGTGTATAGATATTTTTGACGTCTTGGTAATGTACGGTCAAGTGCGAAAATAAGTATCGATAGGAACTTCTCAAAAATACGTCCCACGATCTTACATTTTTATAAAAGAAAAGCTACGGCCAATAATTGCCTGGATTTCAAGGTAGGAGTAAACTGTCGATGTGAGAGTTTGGCGACCAGTTTCCATAACGAATGTGACTTAGACTTATCGCACTTCTATTTCCTCTTTGTTCTGTGGGTTTTATCAAGTTAAAATATTATTTAATACTAAATTTAAAGGATTCGAGGGCCCCGGGGCACTACTGCAACGTCTAACCCGCGTAGCTACGCCACTGTTTAAATTATAATCTTTATCTCGCGAGACTTCCACAAGATCTATGAGCACACTATGTATTATGCTTATAGTATAATATTATTATTCATCTTGCATATAGAGATTATCAAAACAACACAGATACGAGATACCAATTCCCACTATAAGATCAACGTTTGCTAAGTGTTGGCCACCTTATTCCCTTTCGCACTTTTATTAAATCCTGTACACACTAAAGTTAAATTTAGCACTAAAGTTCCTCGAAACTTAGGTGGTTTAACGTTCCCGCCTTTTTTCTTAAGTTTTTTTGGTCGTCTGTCACCGTAAGCTATTTGAGACATTGATAAAAACGTTAGACTGGAACAAAACGCACACTCCTCGGCCATCAAATTGTTGTTCATTATTCCATAGTCTTGACTTTTTAAAAATTTAAAAACAAATGAAAAACAGTCCTGTAATCCGATTTATGGTCATAAATCGCGCCTGCAATGTAATTCGGCCGTCAACAAGGCCCTTTGTGTTCTGTTACTTAGAATACAATGACGACATTTACGTCAATGTTTGAAAAAAGAAACATTAAAAATCTGACTAGCAAAAAACTGAAAAAGAAACTGAACGCTGGCTTAATGAGTTTGAATCATAACGAAAAAAAATCTTACAGCCTGCAATTAAATACACTAACACTCACACACACACACGCAAGTTTTTATTGTTTATATTTGTTTCATATTGATATAACAGTCTCTTGTGTCTGACACAGGTACAGAGTCTAGCGCGGAAGCTGCTGAACAAACACATTGTAACCTTATGCATATTATAAATAAAGACTTTTTTACTTTACTTTTTTTACATTTATTCAGACGTTAATACATGCATTATCTCCACACACAATGAAACTTTTCGCTTACACAGACTCGGCGAAGAAACGGCCACTCTAGTTGTCACATAAAATTATTTCGGACATTGGGGCCAGGAAAAAACCGAGAAGGCCGGAGAGCATAGAGGAAATAAGCAGTAGAGTGGAAATGCCATACAATTTATATGAAACTAGCTGTTGCCCGCAACTTCGTCTGCATAGTATTCGTTTATCGCTATCCCGCAGGAATTACGCAATTTTCCGGGATAAAAAGTAGCCTATGTATTATTCCAGACTATAATCTATCTATGTTCCAAATTTCATAATGTGATAAATTAATAATGTGTATATAGCGTTGAATAGGCTGTCTCGCTCCAGCAGCAAAGAAAAATAACAGAGAATGTACCAGCTACCTCTCTTCCCTCGCGCAGATGGGGGAGAGAGAGAGAGAAACATTTATTTACACATATTCGATACACGTAGATATTTAATAGGAAGTCTTTATCTATGAGTGTGTCTGTCTCAGTCTGTGATTGTGTGCTTAAGATAAGATAAGATAAGATAAGAAGAAATACAATATACTTAGGAATAGTACCGTACATACCAATATGGTGTAAAATGGAGAGCTCACCCAGGGAATTGCGAGGATCTTGGAAATCATGTTATAGGCGAGGCTAGCAATACATCACTATTTTAATGTCTCTTTCCACCTAATGCCTGCAAACATACTTAACGTGGCCTTTAGGTCTTGTTACCTTAGACTCTACCCCGTAAGGGATAAAGACGTGATTTATGTATATAGCTGAGCTTATTGCCACTGTTTGTTTGTGTATTGTTTTATGTTCTTGTGTTTTTTTGCCTTTTTTTGGTGTGATTGTGTTATGTAGGTACGTGTATTTGTTGTTCTTTTTCTTTTTTTTTAATTATTATTGTGTGCAGTGTGAAGCCTTACAACAGACAGAGACCGGTGGAAAGAGAAAGGGTAGGCCTTTCCCAGCAGTGGGACATCAGATAGGCTACTAAAATAAATATTGTGTGCATCTTTTAGATAACTGTGTATCATATCTTTTTTTATGTTGTGGCAATAACTTTTTTTAATGTAAGTATATCGAATTGAATAGACCGTATTATCACTCTATTGTGATTGTGGGCGTATAGGTGGCAAGGGAAAACAAAATAGCATCGGCTATAGTAATGATTCCTAATTTTCGAACATTCCCTCACTCTATTTGGTTATTGCTCTATGCCGGGGGGACATGAATTTTGTCTGACGAGGCTCTCGGCTTGTTGATACAGGCTCCATTTTCTGAAAAACTCCGAGAGAGTACCTATTTTACCGGGGCCCACTCCTTCGTAGATATTGTCAGAGAGCATTTGAAATTAAATTGAGAAATAGACAAGCTTTTTAATGGCGGAATCGAGTGGATTCCTTCGCTACGTTAATTTGTTTTGTCATTTTGTAATTTGATATTTCTACATTTTGTAAAACGATGCGAAGTGGAGTTTAGTTTTACGCCTGTGTTTAGCGGTTCGCTTCATCTTTACAAATTAACAGGATCACAATGTGGCGAAGTAATAATGTTTGACATCTTGTGGAGACTTCATGACATGATGAAGAGACATAACATTATTACTTGTTTCATCTTATATCTAACAGAATGGAAACCTTGTAACACCATAACCATTTACTGACTCTTGACAAAGGCCCTTAAACATGAGTTTGCGAGATGGCGCTACTATCGTGCACGGCGCCAATAGCAAGAGAGAATTCCTCGCGGTGTGCAGACCAAGTTGCGCGCAACAGCTGGCGAATAATAATAAATCACACAAACCTAAGTAATTATGTAACTGTAAGCCACTTGGACATTTCAAAACAACATTAACAGAATGATTAATTCTCCGGAAAAGAACTAAAACAAAACACAATCAGCAAACCCAATTAAACCGGCGATTAAAATTATTCGTCGATTCAAAAACCTATCAAAGCCCCCAACTCCTATAAATTACCGATCGCCGTATTACGAGCCATTACGTTTTAAAATAAATGTAATTTTCAATAAAAGACAATGCTCCCAAAACGTAGCATTAAATTAAATGGGTTTACATTATTCATTCATCTAAAGGGCTCTTGAGGTTTAAGATAAACCGAAGGAAAGCGCACACCCTTCTAGACCCCCGACGCTTGTGCAGTAGACGCGGCATGTTAAACTAATCAGTTCCTTCACTACAATAAAAATGGAGATATTTACAGACAGATCTATATAGGGAGTGTGAATAGTTGCGTTGGGAGGAGAGAAGGCTTGGTAGAAAGTCAGGTCATCGGTAGTGGTCCACCTGTCTTGTTCATCTGGTTGGACCACGGGCACTTGTTCTTGCCGATGGTCCACCTTAATACACCTAGGTGAACCACGGGCAAATGGTCCACCTCAAATTAATTCCGTGTGACTGATAATTTTAATACAAAAATGGGTAGGTTAGGTTAGTGAGGTATCTTCAGTTGCTCCAAGGGTAAAATATTCAGAGAAAGGGCTCCGCCCTTGGGTGGAGCTCCGTCGAAAACCAGGTGGACAAACTGTAGGTGGGCCATCGGCAAGAAAAAGTAGTGGTCCACCCAGGTGAACTAGTCAGATGGACCACGACTGACGACTGGGAAACTCGTCATCCTGCCAAATGCGATCAGCTCACCGCATCCGTTTGTTTCCTTTGCAATTCAATTCGAACCTTTTGATGGAAAATTTCCTTACATACATACATAAATCACGTCTTTATCCCTTAGACAGAGCCCAAGGTAACACCTAAAGGTCACGTTTAGCATGATTGTGGGCGTACTGGTGGAAAGGGGAATCAAAATAGCGCTGGTTTGCTGGCTGCATCGCCTACATGTTTCCTAAGAGTTTCGCCAATTGCGATGGGCTTTGACTATCTGCGCGGTAAGAGAAGCAACTACTGCATTTTGTTTTTCTTTACTCTCGTCCATGTGGAACGCGTAAGGATCGTTATTTGCTCTAAACCACATCCATTTAACAACTATTCGTCCATCCCCGTCCTGATTCGGAACCGCAGCCTCCAGAGACAACTCCAAATAAACAACTCATTAAGGCGTTTAAAATTTACACGAACTTGGTCCTTTTCCGCGACTCGGTCTCGGAATCATTCTATTGATTAAGACGTGCCCCGTTTCCTTAATATGTTATGTGATACTTTGAAAGAGTGGCTCGCTGAGTTTCTATGTAATTTATACTAATACACTCTCAAAATTAATGCGGAAAAGTTAACAGATGGTCGGATTGGTTTCATTGGATACTATAAAATTACATACATCGACACACGTCACGTCGGCGTTTAGGTCGAAAAGGAAATCAAAATTTAATAGTGATGGGTTGCTTTTGCCTATTCCCTCGGTGGGCTTTTACCATTTGCGCAGGAAGGGAAGCAACTGGTAAATTCTATGTTTTGACCAGTAAGGAAGAAACTATAAAATTAAATGATCTTTATTTGTGTTTCCATGTAACTTCCATGATGGGGCCCATCGAGGGAATGAGCGAAAGTCGATAGGCGATGCGATATTTTGATTCCCCTTTCCACCTATACCACAATCTTGCTAAACGTGGCTTCTAGGTCTTGTTACCTTAGGCTCTGTCTACCCCGTAAAGAGTAAAGACGACGTATGTATGTGCACCATTTACAGTCAAAACTACCTCTCCATCAAAACCCGGTATTCTCAGCGTAAAGGACAATGTAGCGTAATTTACGCCACCAGCTGGAGGCTTGCCAGTTTTGCATAATAAAGCTGTAATGGTTCCGTTTGGAGGCGAATGTAGTAATAGCCAGTGACAGGAAAGATGGCGGACGGTATTGGGTTGTAAGAGCAAGTTTTCTTGAGGGATTATAGAAACAAAGTTTACGGTTTTACCCTTAGAACTTAAATATTATTGTTTTTATCTCTTTTTTTGTTTTTGCCTTACTCGGTGCCTTTATGAAATTATTTGAAAATAAATTCTTAAGAATTAGAAAAAAAAAAAACAAAAATGTTTATTTGGTTTTTACATTTTATAGTATACTAGCTTCTGCCCGCGACTTTGTCTGCTTAGAATTATACATAAAAACCTTCCTCTTAAATCACTCTATCTATTTAAAAAAACCGCATCAAAATCCGTTCCTTAGTTTTGAAGATATAAGCATACATAGGGACATAGGGACATAGGGACAGAGAAAGCGACTTTGTTTTATACTATGTAGTGATAATCAGTCACGAATTCAGAAATGTATAAATATCGTGTAGCTAAAGCAAATTTAACAGAGGCCTCTCTAACTTGAAATCGGTCTACAAATCCAAGCACCGTAGTCATTGAAGAAAATGTTGAAATCGATTCAAATCGTCGGAAGACCTCACTTCAAATCTCTAATGTCGTAATTCTATTGAGTAACTACTAAACATATTAGCAGAGAGCGAACTAAACTGATCGCATTTAACGGTAATCCTCTGGGTCTAGGCAAGTGGTTAGAGAGAGGAGCCCAATTAAGCTCCAAAAAAAGCTGACAAATTTCGGATACCTTCTTTTTTTTAGTACACCTTTGGAAAATATTTAATGCGGACTTTAAATTCTTCCATGCTGGTCTGGGAGCAAAGAAAAAACATAGAATGTACCAGTTGCTTCTCTTTCCGCGCTGATGGTATAAGCCCATCGAGGGATTAGGTGAAAGTCTTAGGAATCATGTTATAGGCGATGCGGCTAGCAACCCATCACTGTTTTGATTCCTCTTTCCATCCATACGCCCACAATCATGCTAAACGTGGTCTTTAGCTCTTGTTACCTTAGGCTCTGTCTACCCCGTAAGGGATAAAGACGTCATTTATGTATGTCGTAAATTTCAAATTTCATAGTTTTCCTGCAGTGCTGTCCCGTGTCTTAAGGAATCATTTCATACAATTTTATCTAGTTGAAATAGATTCAACAGCCTCCAATCTCACTTGTATGTGTTATTATATTATTTAAAGTAAATATTAGGCTTAGTAGGACTTTCTGTCTCGTGAAAATTTAACATAATTCGGTTATTTTCTTTGTCTGCTTCATAACGGAACCTCAATGTAAAATTTCATCTTTTGCACAAGGTTTTGGGCAAGGCGTTGATGAGTCTGTCACTCAAATAGAAATAACTGTTATTTTTCCACATAGGTTATTATCAGGCTGTAGAATTCTCGAAATTGTAACCATAGCAATTTTTTAAATATCGGGTTATATCTGCACGAATATCACTACATAGTGTAAATCAAAGTCGCTTTCTGCTGTCTGTCTATCCCGATATATGCTTAGATCTTTAAAACTACGCAACGGATTTTGATGCGGTTTTTTTAATAGATAGAGTGATTCAAGAGGAAGGTTTACAATGTAAAATTTTACGCAGACGAAGTCAACCTTGTAAAGTTTATGAATAAATGAGGTTATAAACGCAACTTCAGCGTTTATCCAAAAATGGTCAGGCTGAATTTTTTGGTCGCCGCCGGAATCGAATGGGTTCACACAGAGTTTAGTCGGATTAATTAGAGCCGCTCTGATGATAGGCGAAAAACTATGATTTAATCCGTTTTATTCCATTCCAATTTCACTGTATCTGATTGGTGTCCCGAAATACATACATATATAAATCACGTCTTTATCCCAGTAGACATAGCCTAAGATAACAAGACCCAAAGACCACGCCTAGCATGATGGGTGTATGGATGGAAAGGGGAACCAATTAGTGATGGGTTGCCAGCCACATCGCCTATAACCATTATAACCATGATTCCTAAGATTTTCGCCCATTCCCTCGATGGGCTTACCTGCGCGGGAAGAGAAGCAACTGGTACATTCTATGCTTTTGCTTTGCTCCCAGACCAGCATGGAAGAAATATAGAAGAATAATTTGTACTTTACCAAATATCATATCTAATCATTTCCATTAAGTGAATTGTTTTCGTATATTAAACTCGAACTGAGTTTGCACCTCGCTGGAATGCGGCGTCCCGCCTGCTTCCCCGCACACTTCCCCGCGATCGCCCTGTCGCGTCAGTACGGTTAGCATCTGTCACCGATACGCGTCGAATTTTCGTCTCCTATTTGTTAAATTTTAAATTTTTGAACTGTTTATTGACGCCAAGTGCTAGCTTAGCTCGGTCGAATTGTACACACGGCAATATAATCAGGTAAGCACCTACGCACGCTCGCGCCGTATCTATCCTGCTTACCGAATAGCTTTGCTGTGTGTACCTACGTAAATACGTCTCGTTTATGAAATGGATCAGGCCACAGTGGTAACAGGTCAACGTGTCTTATTACATTAGCTCTGCTTCTCTGCACGGCCAGCATAAGAACGCCCGCCGTGTCGCGTGCGAGATAGACTTGCCGTCTCTTTCCAAAACGAACAGTCAGAAAAAGACGCTAGCCGAGTTGATGTGAGCGATATAACAAAGCAGCTCAGGGCTTTCCCATGACGTCTTAACGCGATTTAATTCGGTCCAGTTCTGGTTTTGGCTGTCTGTAGTATGGATCTGACAGCGAGCGAACCTAAACTGAATCGGGATTGAATCGCATTAAGACGTCGTGGTAAGGCCCGAGCTACTTAAAGCAGCTTTAGTGAGCAGTTAGCTTAGGGCATCTAAGCCTTATTTAGTGAGTTGTAGTCTAGACGTTATCTCGTTTGTAGACTATCCCTTAGTATGTGTAGGTATATATTTATTATATTATTATTTATATGCCAGTAATTTCACTGCCACTAAGCAGCAGCATTAGTGAGTATGGCAACAAAACGGCATGCAAAGGCATAAGCACATAAGCCCTATTATTAATTTCCAATACCTTTTAGTTCTATAATAGGGTACGCGAACGTTTAATACGATAAAACCGCTATCCCATTTTCTATGGAAACTGATAAGCGGCTTATTCAGATTGTCTTTTCTTTATTCAATTTTCACTGACACGAACATTGGCGCAAGCCTGTTACTCGGTTTTCTTGACATGGATAGTTAATGCAAAAGGGTGGGATAGAGTTACGGGAACTAAAGTCTAGAGAAGGTGGGAACCCTACGGCTGTTAGGAATGGGAACTTACCCTGACGTAAGGGGCCGTCCATTAATCATGTGATGTTTTTTAGCACTTTTAACCCCCCCAACTTGGTGATACGTGGTGAGGTTTAAAACTACCCCCCCCCCCCTCCCCATCCAAAGTCACGTGTATTTTTAGTACCTACCTACAAGTTTTTTTTTTTAATATTATTTTTAAATAGAGGTACAGCAGGCGCAGGGCCTTCGTTCGTTGCCTGGCAACGGCGAGTCGAGGTTACACGCCGCTTTTCGGTTAAAAAATCGCGCGTTTGACGAATAAATAAATACACGTGATATCTTACTACACCCCCCCGCCCCTCTTGTGATATTTCGGAGCCTCTCGTGATTAAAGAACGGCCCCTAATGAAATACATAAACTTTTAAACGTATATTGGATCAAAATTTGGTTCACATTTTGGTTCAGTACATTATTATGCAACTTGTTATAAAATAAACCTAACCCAATTTTGAGATAGCGCGACCAAAAATTTCGTCTAACTCAAGTTTCACATAAATTTCACATACACCTAAGAAGTGTGTAGTTTTAAAATTTCCCTAGTTAGATTACCTATGGAAGAGCACGGCTTCTCAAATCCAATACATGGCTCTTACCCCGTCTTAATGCGATTCAATTCCGACTCAGTTCAGGTTTTAGACGTCGCAAGGCCCTTGTATTTTGATTGCTGTAGTTTCGTGATCAAACTCGCTAAACAACTATATGTGACATTATTATTGGACAAGGTAATAGATAGGTACAAAAATTCCGCTGAAAGGCCAAGTTTACAACAAATAAACCTGAATCCGTCATTCCGGGAAACGTGGAAGTAGCCAGTTCGATTAGAGGACGCAATCCTATTCTGGTTACAATACATAATATTATAAACATTTTAGATTAGTTCAACTGATTTCAATTTCGATTCGACTGATGAAAATTTTGTCCCGCTCTCGACGCCTTTTGAACATAGATCAATAGAGCGAACATTTGTCAACTGTGATTCGAAAATCCTGTAAAACATTAAGTCAAAAACCTTAAGGTCTTGCAAACATTTATATTGTTCTTTTCTCAAACATTGTCGTAAATGTCGGCATTGTATTCTAAGTAACAGAACCCGAATTTTCTGACCATAAATCGGTTTGCTGGACTGTTTTTCATTTGTTTTTTACTTTTTTTAAAGTCAAACCGACTATGGATTAATGAACAACAATGTCATACAGCCAAGTCGATGGCCGAGGAGTGCGCGTTTTGTTCGAGTCTAACGTTTTTATCAATGTCTCAAATAGCTTACGGTGACAGATGACATTAAAAAAACTTAAGAAAAAAGGCGGGAACGTTAAACCACCTAAGTTGCGAGGAAGTTTAGTGCAACATTTATTTTCATTTCCTCTCAATGTTTGAGAAAAACATTATATCTGCCTCAGCTGGAAGCGCAATTGCTGGATTCGTAACTTTAAAAACGCAACAGCAATTGGCTACTTCTTACTAGTTTCGTTCTTTTTTTCATATATTTCATGTTAAGTACACACAATACGACACAATTTGGTTGGTAGCATTGGGTTTAGTTTAGTTTTTTTGCTACCAGGTCTCCGATAAATCGTCAAATCGGAACGCACCATTTACTTGGGAAATGGTTCCTCGGCGCGACACTAGCGCCACCAACGGGCAGTTAGCGCGGTAACGCCGCCTCATTAGTCGCCAAGATATGACAGCCACAGAGCCGCGAAAGCATACAAAATATTTGCTCGCGTGTATTTTCTGTTATGCCTCGTGAAACCCCCTTTCCCGTCCAGTAAGGTGCTTTGTGTATGACCTATGGACATATATATGTTTAGGATTAATGAACTGCAAATTCTGTGTGGTGGATTTAGCTAAAATAACAGCTGCAATTCTTATATACATGCATACATAAATCACGTCTCTGTCTTACGGGGTTGACAGAGCCTAAAATAACGACACCTAAAGGCCACGTTTAGCATGATTGTAAGTGTATAGGTGAAAAGGGGAATCAAAATAGTGATGAGTTGTTAGCCGCATCGCCTATAACAGGGCTGGTGAACCAAAGGCACGCGTAAAACAGGTTTATTTTTGTCCATTAAATCAACAACTTAAGATTCTTTTATTATGAAATAGGGCGGAAAACGGGCAATGTGGTCATATGATGGTAAAATAACAACACACCCTTAAGACAACAGGGTCTTTGATGACAGGTCAGAGCCAAATATTAGGTAGGTAGGTACCTACTTTATTTGTGAAAAAAAATGGCACGTCCAACAAAAAAGGTTCGCCACCCCTGGCCTATAACATGATTCCTAATATTTTGGTCCACTCAATTCTTCGTGGCATAAAAAGTTTTGGGAGCCCAATTTCGCAGTTATCTCTTAAACTTGTTCGGACTTGTTGCCAAATTTTAATGTCACTGAAAATCACCGTCAATAAGTGTCACTGAAGGTCTTCGGATAGCTTCAACAATGACTCCAGCGCCATTGTAAGCTCTTTGGAGACCAGAATAAGCGTGCGAAGGTAAGTTACAAATTGAAACGTCAGCGAGACGAGGGTGAATCCGGTAAATAGATGTATACATTTTAATCCACTCGCGACGTATCGACGGGTAAAGTGTCTGTCGCCGCCAGCGGCAGGTGAAACGGGCAATTTTGATTTGTTCAGTTCAACTGTTGGCTTCTGTGAAAATTTAATATATTATACACAATGCACACGAATGAAGTTGAAATGGCAGTGGGCAGGGCACATAGCTCGGAGGACGAATGAGCGATGGGGTCGGCAGGTCCTCAAGTGGAGACCACGCACCGGCAAGCGCAGCGTGGGACATCCACCCACAAGGTGGAACGATGACCTCATTAAGATCGGAGGATCGCGCTGGATGCAAGCCGCTTCCAACCGGTCTTATTGGAGATCTAAAAGAGAGGCCCATATCCAGCAGTGGATTTGCAATGGCTGAGATGATGATGATGACACGAATCAGGAGGAGGGCAGGTCAGGAGTACCCGAAAACGGCGAGCATGTATGACGAGATTGATGAATGTGGATGAAGCGGAAGAGGTATGCCAGAATCGTAGCAAGTGGAACAAAGTAGTCTCCGCCTACCCCTAAGGGAAAGAGGTGGGACTGTATGTATGTATGTACACACGAATCTCGTCTACATCCCTTCTGGGGTAGACAAAGTCTAGGTAACAAGATCTAAAGGCCGCGTTTAGCATGTGTGAGCATAGGTGGAAAATGGAATCAAAACTACACTAACTGAATAACTTTACTTTGCTAACTCCGCGATATAGTGAATTTAAGTCATGCAAAACAGGTACACTCGCCACCGGTTGCTAGCCGTAAAGCCTATGACATGATTGCAAAGATTTTCACCGGTTCCCTCGGTGGGCTTTTACCATCTGCGCGGGAAGAGAGCCACTGGTACATTCTATTTTTTTCTTTGCTCCCAGACCGGCATGGAAGTATTATCACATTATTATATATCTTTCATGCTGGTTATTTTTAACCTCCGCATTAAATTTTACGCTAAAAATGCCTTACACCATTTTGGAAAAGAGCTGATACTTTTCAAACTGTTTGGCCGATTTTTACTAAACATAGCTAAGAACCACCGCAGGGAAATTGCCTTTCGAATGAAGAAAACCGCATCCAAATTGGTCCATCTGCTCGGGAGCTACGATGTCACAGACATCGACGTCAAATTCATAACACCCTTTTTTTGCGTCCGGGGTCAAAAATTTACTATGCGGGGTCCAACGGCATGGACACAGAAAGCTGTTGAACTAATCCTTCATAACTAGCTTTAATCGTTATCAACCTATAACTGTTCAGCCAAGTCCGCTCCAGATATCGCAGAACGCCATTTTATCGCCATTCCTTTCATTCGTTCAGTTCGTTCATTTCATTCGTTCTTTCGCTCTGATTAGCCGCGTCGCCGCCAGATAGCGCGGTTATAATGTGGCTTTAGTCAAAGTTCCCGGGTGCGGAGATAAAAAATAATGTTTTATGATTAAACTAGCTTCTGCCCGCGACTTCGTCTGCGTAGAGTTATACATAAAAACCTTTCTCTGGAATCTCTATATCTATTACAAAAAACCGCATCAAAATCCGTTGTGTAGTTTTGAAGATATAAGCATACATAGGGACATAGGGACAGAGAAAGCGACTTTATTTTATACTATGTAGTGATGTAGTGATGAAAAACAATTTTGTGCCAATAACATTCGTACGACCTCTTGAAGTAAAATAAGCAGAGCAGGGATTAAAATAATGTATAATAGTCGTAACGGTATGCAAGAGAGTACAGAGACAAGTGATTGACACAAAGAACACAATAAAGCGTATTCTAAATTATAAATCAATAGTATCAAAAACAGCCAGGGTGTTTAGTATTAATATAGGAGACAAGAAGGTTTAACACCCCCCCGTAATATAAACACCCTGTATATATACAATATATACAAGTAAAAACATATCAAAGCTAAACTATACACAAACTTAACACTAACACAAACATAAGAAAAAACATCAACCTGTATATACACCTAACTATGACGAACTATACACACATAAAACAATAACCTACTATGAACGCTAACTTAAACCTAAAGAATTGGCACATTTGCAGTGTTTGAGCTTAGCCAAAGGTTTGGTAAGAATGTCGGCGATCATATCATTCGTGTGAATGTATTTGAGGTGTAGGTCGTGGTGTGTGAGTGTGTCGCGTATGAAGTGGTGTTTAATGTCAATGTGTTTTGTGCGTGCGTGATAAGTATTGTTGTGTGCAAGTTTGATGGAGCTTTGATTGTCTGTGTGTATGATTATGGGATGTGAGATGGCGAACACTTCCCATATGAGTGACTTCAGGTATATGGCTTCTTTGCAGGCTTCTGCAAGAGCCATATACTCTGCTTCCGTGGTAGAGAGCGCGACGGTGCGCTGTTTGCGCGCTTCCCATGAAACAGGTGCCCCACTCATCAAGAAAGCGTACCCGGTAAAGGATCGCCGATCGAGAATATTGCTCCCATAATCCGCATCTACGTAGCCTACTGGGTAGCCCTGGCTTTTATGAAAATAATAGGCTGTTTACATACTCTTGCATGTTCCCGTTGAACTTTTGTGCTAGTAATTTCTTGATGAGGCCTAAACGTCTAGTTAATCCGCAGTCAGCATATGCTTTCTTGAGACATTGTAGTGTTTCAAATGCCGATTTCGCTGACCTTACAATAGGATAGACATTTTCGTCACAGGCCAGGCAGATTTTTGCACGGGCTTTTGCATCCTTCCTCTTCTCAGTGGCTTCTGACCCGACGGGTGTAATACAGACGTCCCAAAGGTCGAGATCAGTAAGGAGGCACTCGAGGCTGAATATCCACGTGCTGTAGTTCCTACCGTTCAGTTTTGAGAAGCTGATGGATCCTGTAGACATTGACGTTGAAGCTGATGGTGCCGACAATGATGGCATCGCCGATGAATTTGTAGAATTCATAGCACTTTTGAAATTAAATTAGCACTGTTACTTTATTTTTAAAATGCGGCTCTGGGACCACAACCTCTTGAAGTAAAATAAGCAGAGCAGGGATTAAAATAATGTATAATAGTCGTAACGGTATGCAAGAGAGTACAGAGACAAGTGATTGACACAAAGAACACAATAAAGCGTATTCTAAATTATAAATCAATAGTATCAAAAAACAGCCAGGGTGTTTAGTATTAATATAGGAGACAAGAAGGTTTAACACGACCTAAATAAAAAAAAAAAAACAATTTCAGAAGCAACTGATAATTCTATGATTTTCTTTACTCCCAGACCAGCATGGGAGAAACCGAGATGATACCTTATTAAAAGTAGATATTCATAAATCTTGGAAATACATTGAACTCTGAAAAACCGGCAAACTGCGAAGAGGTTTGCAATAGTTGAGATCGAGAATAAATATAACGTCGAAATCATAAAGTTTCTTGCATGGAGATCTATCCCATTTCAACATTTTATTCGATTTCTGTTAATAATTGTTATACCGGTGTCACTACGTAATGTAAAACAAAGTCGCTATCCGCAGTCCCTATGTATGCTTAGATCTTTAAAACTACGCAAAGGATTTTGATGCGGTTTTTTTAATAGATAGGTAGATAGGTTCAAGAAGAAGGTTTATGTGTATAATACATGCATAATATAGTAGAGAAACACTGATTGCTTCCGTGCGAAGCCGGGGCGGGTCGCTAGCGCTAGTTACTATCACTACATAGTATAAAACAAAGTCGCTTTCTCCGTCCCTATATCCCTATGTATACTTAAATCATTAAAACTACGCAACGGATTTTGATGCGGTATTTTTAAATAGATAGAGTGATTCAAGAGCAAGGTTTATATGTATAATACATGCATAATATACCGTGTAAAGCCGGGGCGGGTCGCTAGTAAAGTATAATACATAATATTATATACACACACTAAAAATCAACTGCCTCCCTATTATAGTTCAAAGGACCCAGTTCTGTCACAGATAGACGGGCAGAGAGATAGTATGCTTTAGTAGTTTATAGCGTCTCTTCTACAGTTTTGATATAGTACATTACTAAAGAGACCACTAAGTAAGCCATACTGGACGAGTTGGTATGAAATCCGATCCGAGAGTGAGGATTTTTATATACGTGTCCAGTATGCCATATATAAATATAATAGTATGCTTAGTTGGTTTGGGCACGTAGAGCGGATGGATGAAAGTAGACTAACTAAACAGATCTATATGGGGAGTGTGAATGGTTACGTTGGGAGAGGAAGGCCTAGGGACGTTCCGAGACCAAATAGGAGACGTTTTGGAAAAAGGTCCGGTCAGGAGTACCCGAAACCGACGAGCATGTATGAAGAGATTGATGAGTGTGGATGAAGCGAAAGAAATATGTCAGGATCGTAGCAAGTGGAACAAAGTAGTCTCTGCTTCCTGTGGGAAAGAGGCGTGACGGTATGTATACAATACAATACAATACAATAACTCTTTATTGAACACCACATATAACAACCAAAACAGAAAAAAGGTATACAAAAAATTACAAGGTAGCAATAGGCGGCCTTATCGCTACAGAGCGATCTCTTCCAGGCAACCATAATGGACTGGAGAACAGAACAGATCTGAGCAGGTGGTGCAATTTAGAATATATATTAATATACTAAGTACTGAAATACATACTATATTATACATGAAACACACATTTATAATAAATGGAGATATAAATAGACACATACCTAAAAAAACCAGCTACAAGATTCATGCACAAGATGACAGATAATGCTCCTTCAACATAGATTTAAATATGGGTACGGATTTAGCGCGCCTTATGATTATAGGCAAGGAATTCCACAACCGCAAAGCCTGAACAGTATAAGAATATACATAGAATTTGGACTTAGAACGAGGTACAGTAAGGAGAAAATTTTGTGAACATCTTACAGAGGTAACGTAACTAAATCGCTGTATGTGTCCAGTATTCATGTTTGAGTAGAAAAACTAACGTCTAACTTCAAGTAAACAGACGGCGAAACTATCTCACCGCAGGCATTCGAACATCAAACTGATAAAACCGTTAGATTCGTTACATTGTCGAATGAAACTCACGTTGGCTCGTAATCGTCTCGTTGGCGTCTTATCTCGCGACAATGCGCCTAAGAACCTTTCTGACTTGAATGTTTGTTGGTCTATGTTCTTGACCTACTTCAGCTACCCCGATTGAGCTAGCGCTCTATACAGGATGGAAAAAACGACATATAGAAGGCTTCTATTCTTAATAATATTTAATACAGGCATTTATAAATGCAAAAGTGTGTTGGTTTGTTTGTCCCGCTTTCGCGCCTTAAACTGATTACGATGAAATTCGGAATGGGATAGTTTTCATAAGAAAATTGTATATGTCGTGCGGGCAGCAGAGAGCTATTCTTAAATTAAGAAACTAAGTCTCCAGAAATAAATATATCGTTATTCATGAATGGAACAAATTAAAAAATGTGCCAACCTATTTAAAAGCAAAAACTCCCTTTGCCAATATCATACAATTTAAAAAAGTATCACACATTTTTTTGGGTATGAATTCGTGTTTTTTTAATCTGCCTTATTTGGGACCTAACATGTTAAATTTCTGACATGGTTTTTTTCAGTTTTGTAACGGTCTGTTCTTGGTTAAAAGTTGTATACTTCCTAACAAATCTTGTTACCAACATCCCTGTCAATCTATACTAATATTATAAAGAGGAAAAATTTGATTGTTTGTTTGTTTGAATTGAATAGGCTTCGAAACTACTGGACCGATTTCAAAAAATATTTTGCCGTTAGAAAGCTACATTATCACTGAGTGACATAAGCTACTTTTTACCGCGGGAAAATACCTTTTCCTACGGGAAAATTAATTTATCGCGGGCGAAGCTGCGGACGGAAGGCTAGTGTATCATAAAACAGCAATTTTTATTGCAACATTTAACCGAAAGCAGGCAGGCGGCTAGCAACTGCTCACTATTTTGATTCCATTTTCCACCTACACCATACGCCCACAATCTTGCTGGACATGGCTTTAGGTCTTACCTTAAAGACATGTATTTAACAGCTTCGATTAAGGTAGATTATTTATTTTTCAAAAATCCATAAACATAAAAAACTGGCTACTTCCAATGTTTGAGACAGTTGCCCTCCATGTGGCATTCGTTTTTTCCACCCTGTATACATGAAGATACCACATTGCCCCCTACATCCCGGTTAGACGGCATCAAGATAGTAACGTAATTTCCATAGACTCTTGAGCTAGTAAAATCCGTCGTAAACAAGCTGTTTGTACGAACTTTTGTTTATTCGGAGCGTTTTTATTCATGCCATATTGGGTGTGCCATAAATCGAGTTACCCACTGGGTAGGAAAAATTATGGAACCAAGTAATCGCATTAGTTGAATCCAAATAAAATGGTCTACAATTTCTTCGTTCTTTCACTGGCGAGTGGCGAATACATACATAAATCACGTGTTTATCACTTACGGGGTAGATCCTAAAGAAACAAGACCTAAAGGCCACGTTTAGCACGGTGTTGGAAAGGGGAATCAAAGTAGACGGGTTGCTAGCCGCATCGCCTATAATAGGATTCTAAAGTTCGCCGATTCCCTCGATGGGCTTTTACCGTCTGCACGGGAAGAGAATCAGCTACATTCTATGTTTTTTCTTTGCTCCCAGACGAGCATGGAAAATGTTTTTTTATTAACATGGACCTATGTAACGGATGATGCAATTAGTAATTTAACGTCTTTTTATACGAAAGACGAATCCACTTAAAACCACTCATGAAAACTAGAACACATAGAAAAATCTGAAAAGTAAAGCTAAGGACGGGAATCGAACCCGGATCCTAATCATTCCGTGATGCGTGCTATACCGCTACACCAATAGGTAAACTACGACTAAGTACAGGTGAAAAACTCAAGTAAATGACCTGTTGTATGTAGTAGTGTACAGAACATACGTACATATATCACGTCTTTATCCCTTACGGGGTAGACAGAGCCCAAGGTAACAAAACCTTAAGGCCACGTTTAGCACGATTAAGGGTGTATAGGTGGAAAATGGAATCAAAATAGTGATGGGTTGCTAGCTGCATCGCCTATAACATGATCCCTAAGACTTTTGCCCATTCCCTCGATGGGCTTTTACCATCTGCGCGGTAAGAGAAGCAACTGGTAAATTCTATGTTTTTTCTTTATTCCCAGACCAGCATAGAAGAAACACACACAGAACACAGTGTACAGAACTGATTTGGGAAAGTCATTTTTCTAATTTAGTTCGTCAATTTGCCTATTCGCACACATTACTCACACATACAACAGGTACCCACTGAACATGAAACTTACAGGACCTTTCTAGCAAGTTGACAGACTTACCATTTGAACGTTTCTAAAGAAAGGTCATGTAAACATTGCTGTAATTTTAATTAAACATGTTCATTGAAACTTTCAAAAATGTTGCGATTGATGTTATATCAACATTACATATGAAAGTTTATTACTTAACTTTCAAGCAACATTGCTGTATTAACTTATTATAATATTCAGTTATTAAATTGCTACAATGTTATTTTATAACATTGCAGATGAAACGTTGCAGCAATCTATATTTAACAACATGCATCACGGAACATTGCTATTACGTTGCAAACTAAACTTATTGAAATGTTTCACAATATTATTGCAGCAATATACTTTTTGCAACCTATAAAATTAAAAGTACCAATAACGTCACAGTTTCAATGTTGCTGTGAAATAACATTATAGACATTGCAGTTACCTCGTAAACAGAACTTATTGTAACTTTCAATATGATTATTGCAGCAATTTACATTTTGAAATATAAGTATTTTAATGTTGCTTCAACAACATATTTTATACGTTGTTGAAACTTTCATAAAAAACATTACAGGCAATTTGCAGTCAAAGTTATCTGAAACTTATGGTGTTATTATTGCAGCAACATTCTTTTTGCAACATATAAAATTTGAGGTATCATAAACGTCACAGTTTCAATGTTGCTGTGAAATAACACTATAGACATTGCAGGTACCTTGCTAACTGAACTTATTGAAACATTCAATATCATCATTGAATTAAATTACATCTTAGAATGTATATTTTCTAAACTGAAAAATGGAACTGAGAACATCATTTTCATGAAGTCTGTTAAAATACAAAACCTTCTCCTAAATGAAACAAAGCCAGGAGTACTAAAAAACGTTTTATTGCCACAACACAATGGACTAAAATGCTTTCAAATTTGAAAGATATTTTGGAAAAAGTGTCAAAATCCAGGCGAAGATACGCAGCTGGACGGTACTTATAGATAACAATATTAATATTAGGACGGCAATTACCTACACACTACTCCGAATGAAAGCGACCCCAAGGTCACAAACTAGTCTGTTGTCAAGCGACCATTTTTCGTCAAGGTCGCGCGGGGCCTCTCAACGGGTGATAATTTACTAAATAATTATGTCGCAAAACTCGTAGGTACCTAAGGTATAGATTTGGCGCCATATCCTGCCTGATAGAGGCGTACAATATTCCTGCACACTAATTCTAACATAAAACTACTTACCTACCTACTTTCTTAAATCTAAGTTATATCTAAAAAAAGGCCCCCGTGGCATACCTAGTGCCAAATAGGGTGGCAGCATTCCCTCGTTCAATCGCTATACCTACTTGTTCGTTGGGAGAGACGTCACGCGCTTTTGTAAATCTTTGATGAGCATAGTACCTATACTATATCTCTCTAATCTGTGCATAGTATATGCGCCGGGACCCCACGGACCCAGGGTCTCAAATCTGACAGCTGTGAAATTGTACGCCGGACCGAGACCCTGATATTTCACTAACCTCTTCTTTTCGGCCACTTCCGCCACAGAATAAGAAGATTTTGATGTATTTTTTTAAAACGCTCAAAAGACAAGTCGATATTGTTTCTATATAGAGTAGAATCCAAAACGCAATTAAATATATTTAACAGTGTCATATTCTTATGCGTAATGATTACAAGATCATTACAAACTATTGTAATTGTTACGACATTCCTAAACATAAAAAATAGGTAGGTATTAACCGGCAAAACATTCAAGTAAAATACCATCAATCAAAAATAAAAACGTCAAGAAACGGCCAAGTGCGAGTTGGATTCATGTACGAAAGGGTTATTACGTACTAAAAACTAAAATATTTAGTAAAAAGTATCGACGCTTGAAAGGCGAAAGGTGATAAGCGACATTTTTTGTGATATTAAGTTATAAGTATTTATATTATTAAAATCAGCAGATTTTTCTGCCTCGAGTGGGCTAGGTTTCGTGTGCCTACGACGACTTTCGTGTCGCTTATCCCATCGGTGATTTTTAGAAACACCGATATATTTTTTTACCAAACGTTTTTTTTAAAATTTCTGTATATTGGACATTAGATAAAATGTTTTTTTAGATAATGTCATTTAGACTGTTTGACTTTTTACGACTTTCCTTCCCTTCGTCGGTTATATTTTTTTACCTCATCATACAGGGTGCTTGGTAGCTAGATACAAAGCTTTAAAGGGATGATAGCCGAGGTATTTTTGAACATTTTTAGCCATATATGTCTTAGCCAAAATTTTTTTTTTTTATTGAAGACAGAAATTTTAGGAAAATACCCAGAAGTTGATAGTCACGAGTCAATATTGTCCAAATGAAGTTTAATTTGGAAACAAAATCTTTTATTTAGGATAGTTTAATGTGTATTGGACCAAATGAAATAATTTTTAAGTGTCTTTCTTGCCACAAAAACAAAATGAAGGCATTCGAAATTACTAAAAATGTCTTAGGTTGGAACAGTCATTTTTCAGTGCCATATTTTTTTTTTAAATCCTTGAAATGTTCAAACATTTTTTGAAACATGCCTGTTTATTGTTCTTTCTTTTAAGGTATCACTCTTTCACATTGCTTGCTAAATCTGAGATAAAAAGTAAAAACCAAATTCAGAATGTACTAGTCTTGGAATTTCACGTTAAAGGTACTTAGCTAGTAAATTTCATGAAAAAAAGATTAAAATTAAATCATTAACCTTCGGTTTGTTGTGATTTGAATACTAAATTAATTAATTTTACAATTTTTTTTACATTAATAAATCAAATGTATAAAAATTAAAAAAAAAAACAATTTCGCATAAGACATATATGGCTAAAAATGTTCAAAAATACCTCGGCTATCATCCCCTTAAAGCTTTGTATCTAGCTACCAAACACCCTGTACAACGTAATTTTATTTACATTATATCATTTTACCTATATCCACATAAAAACAAAACATGGCTTAGATCAAATAACCTAAAAGTAATTATCTGCACGATTATAGGTTATCACCTTTTACCTGTTATTAGTTTCGAGAGACATGTCGCTTATCCTTTTTTACTTGCAGTATTTTTTTAATACTACTGTCGCTTATTTAGTTTTTCCTGAATATAAATCTAAACTAGGCGGTTGAGTAGATCGTTTTAAAAAACATATCATTTATATTAGAGCTGGTTGTTCGATATTTTTTCCTATACATAAATGTTTCTAAAACAGAACGTATTTATATCAATAGAGCGAATTTAAAAAGTGTGTTATTACCCATCTAAAAATGTAAGTGTAGCTTACGCAACCTCCGCCGAAACATCATGCTAAAGATTTACGGTATAAATATTTGTACCAATATTTTCGTAGTGTATTAATGTAAACACTTACTTTTTGGCGAATAGTGCATAGAAAAGGGGGTATTTTGGGGTATATGGCCTTGAAAAACACTGGGATACTGCATACACGATCACGATGGAAATTAAGATTAGATTTTGTGGTATTTAGTCATTATTTCATATTTCCTATCTCGTGATAAATTAGGAAAATCCCTTCTGAATGCTTGTTCTTTCTTATCAAGGAACATGTCGACCAAGGATCTAAATCATATATCATAATGGTTCTTTTTATTTCTTATCCCAGAGGATTTTTGCAAAATATAGTATAGACATCAGTTTTCAGATACCACAACTACCTATTGGTATGCTAAGTTTAAAGATTCTAGTAATAATAGTTACGGAGATGGAACCATTTCAAAGTAAGAATATAAATCCCTTTTTACTCCCTATCCCGCCGGAATTGCGGAAAGTCCTGAAATTAGTTTTTAGCAGTTTTGATTTCTTAATTGTGCGCGAAATATCAAGACTAGTAATTATAGTTACGGAGATAGGTTGCCTTTGTGCATATCGCGAGGGAATTTCTAAAAATCGCATGAATCGCAAAATGTATGTATTCGATACATTTTTGGACTCCGAAAGTACGACCACGTGTCTCACTTCCGCGCGCAGCTTGGGTGGTTGCCTGTCAGAGATCGCAGGAATATCCATGTTCTGTCATTACTTTTCAACATTATTTTTAATCCTTCTGCTCCTATGTATCTTTTCGAGCGATTCAGCTATTTGGCTGCCGGTAGCCAGCATCGGCTACGGTCGAATGCTAATCTCCTTTTGTCCTGTCCACCTTCATCTTCCAAAACTTACTCCAAATCCTTCACAGTTCACTCTGCTAGGCTGTGGAATCGGTTACCGACCTCCATCAGGCAGTCTGCCTCCGTGGCGTCGTTCAAGGAAGGCTTGAGGAAGATATGGCTCACACCATCTCCTTAGATATTGTGTGTACTCTTATTGTATTTTGTATGTATGCATGTGTGTAATGATATTTAGTAGTTTTTTATGTTTTTTATGTTTTGTTTATTGTGCTTAGATAAGTACGCTCTATTGTGGCTTTCACTATCTGGAATTTTAAACCTTCACTTTGTCGGTCCCTCGTTTAATGCTCCTCTCATCTACTCAAAGGTTAACTGGTAGAGATCCCTTATAGGGATAAGTTCGCCTTTGTGCATATATTAATGTTTTTTATTTTTTTGTGAATTGTATCTGTTTCTTTATATTTGTACAATAAAGCAGTTACTTACTTACTTACCTTTCTAAGGTTTTCAAACTTTCAAAATGCGGTGGATACTAATATAATACAGTGACTTTCGTTCGAGACATTCCAACTTTAAAGAGTTTTGTGTTGTACCAACCTGTTTGAATAAAATCGGATTGAATTTTCAGAATAAAATGTAATTTAAATCAAAGGCACTATATAAGCAGTATTGATATCAACTTTGAAGAATATCACCCCCAAAACAACTTTCTACCCCTTTATAACCCCGTTAGTTGAATTTCAAGGAGATTTGAAACAAGCCAAGATCAATCAAGAATCAATTCAAGAATATTTATGCAAAATTTGAAGTAGATCGGGCCAAGGAATCACGCTGTGCCATACAAAGTTAACCCCCTTTTTCTCCCCCTTAGAGGTAGAATTTCGGAACATCCTTTCTTATCAGATGCCTACGTCATACAAAGAACACACCCTCCAAGTTTCAGGTCTGTACAATCAGCGATTTAGGATGTGCATTGATCCGTCAGTCAGTTAGTCAGTCATTCAGGACAAAGCATTTTATATGTAGAGATTTATTTTCGTAACAGGTGGTTAATTTGAATTTTTCATTAATGACTTGAATTGTGTTGGTGATTTATGTAGAAAATAAATAAAATGAGGGGTAAATTTAAGGTAAGGTAAATTTAAAATTGATGCTTATTGCAGTTAGATTATTTGTGTTGATTTTATTTGCGGCCCATAATGACTTTTGTATAATATGACCTTGCTATTAAATTTAAAATGTTTGCGGTAGGATAGTTTTCCTTAATAATCTTTTAAATCATTTTTCAGGCCAGATTCTTTTACTCGATTAATTTTTTGTCACATGATTTGGTTAGCTAATTTTACCTCCTGCACTTTTTGGGATCGATTTGCTTAAGAGACACTAAATCCTGAAATAATACTTTTTTAGGTAATGTATTAAACACATCATATAGAGAACACCACTATGATCATTTACAAAGATGATTTTTGTAAATCAGATAACAAATTAAATTGTAATGATTCTTTTTCAAAATTTGCGTGGTATTTTGGCTCTTCTGTAAAATTACCATTTTGTCGCTTATGACATTTCGTCTTTCAAGCGTCGGTATGAAGTCGTTGCGTTGCGGTCGGAATATTGTACCTACTAGCTTTTGCCCGCGACTTCGTCCGCGCAGAAATAAATTTTGCGTGTCAATACTTAACCACGAATAACTTTTCTACGAAAACTTTACCACGAAAAGGCTATATCACGAACAGACTTTAACACGAAGTCTCAAATAGATCGGCCGGGTACCTCCCATTTGTTCTATGGAACTGTGACGTCATAGGACTGTTAACATTTTTTTTCCCAACAGTTCCATGGTAGAACTATTGAAACAAAAAATGTGCTATTTTGTTCTATAGAACTAAGAGCACCTCAAATTTGTGATGGGAAACTTGAGGTGCTTTTAGTTCTATAGAACAAATAGCACATTTTTTGTGTCAATTGTTCTACCATGGAACTGCTGGGGAAGAAAAATGTTAACAGTTCTATGACGTCACAGTCCCATAGAACAAATGGGAGGTACCCGATCGGCCAACAAATAGCTCAAAAGGGGATTGCGCGTCATATTTAGTATTGTTAAGAATTTATTGGGAAATTTATAGATATTATTAAAATTAAAAAGAATAAAACATTACAAATGCGAAGTTTATTTTTATTTTATTCCTCTTCGAGTACAACACCCCCTTGATGATTATTGTTAAGTAGGGCGACTATACGACCATAATTTTAAGTGTTTTATAAAAATAACAATAGTATTTCATTCCGCCGCTTTCGCCTGCGCTGCGCCTTGGCAAACGCGGGAAAAGGGCGCGGGGCGGGAACTCGTACGAGGTGCGCGCGCATGCGCCCCTCGCCTCGACTCGACTGTTTCGACTCGCCCGCCGGCCGCCGCGGTGGCCGGCGGGCGAGGGCGAGAGATTTTGATTTCATTGTTTTAAAGTTTTCCCTTTTTTTTGTACCTACGTGTTTTACTGAACAAACTGCGTGTTGGACGAAATGAGAATTTGAATTCTATTTGGACAAACTGCGTATTGGACGGCCAGCTAACAAATCATAATTTCATTTATTACTCAATCCCGCCCTTCCGTTACAAAACTGGTCCTTACGAGTTCGGAACGGAAAGTGAATAGACAACAATGAGTGTTAAGAGTGGTAAACAAGAACAAGAAACACGTAGTGCACCAAGAGCGAAACTAGCGAAGTCGGTCGCTACAGACTCAGGATTGGAGACATCGTCGGGCGCCGACATGTTGCAACACGTGTCACCGCGGCGCGGCAGTCCGGGCGTGCCCCCTCGGTAGGTGGTCGCATCGCACCGGCGACCACGGATTTGAATTACTGAGCGCACCGCGCGCGCGCGGAACAACGCCACCCACACGAGGTGGTTAGACTCAGAAAGCCCAATTAAGAAGAAGCTCGCTCTTAACATGGCGGAGCTGAAGGCACAAGAAGAGGCACGTGCCGCGGCAAGTACGACATCCCGACGTATGAAGAGCTTCGAGAAGGCCTACCTACTGCCTACTAAAGAAGGTTCGAGATCTGCTTAAAATTACTGAAAATGACCTCGAAATACAAAAGTTTACGACTCCGGTAAGAAACTGCGTTTCGGTGTTGAAAAGTACCTATATATAGTAACTATACTCTTTGTGTATACTTAACTTAATTATAATTTAATTTACATAGCTTATTTCATAAATTTTTCGTTATTTCAGGAGTCATAGTGGGAGAGCTGAGGGAGATAAAATCATATATTCATTATGTCAGGAGGAAAGTAGAAGCGATTGAAATATCTCTTACAAAATTGAATATTCCCTCGGAACCTGAACCTTCGCTTTTGCCTTTGCTTCTCACACAAGTTCAAGCTTTAGAAGACATGCTCAGTGATGAAAACATTCGGACGGAACTGGTATGTTAATTACTTACCACCAAAGTTAGGTTTTATATGCTACTCATTCAGTCATAACAGGATAATGTATGTATGTCTGTATATATCAGTGACCAATATAAAGTGACCCCACACAGCGTACATTTTGCTTTAGGGCAGAGCTCTGCTTACACTGTTTATAGATAATGGTACGGGAACCCTTTGTCCGCGAGTCTGACTCGCACTTGGCTGGTTTTTTAAATAATAATAAATAAAAAAACGAATCGTTTCAATGATCGAAATCAGTACACTCATTTAGCTTACCCCTTCTATCACTGCTATATTTACCCCTTCTATCACTGCAAAGTGGCATGCTGATTATTGCCTGTGTACATAAATTGACCGTTCTGGCATTTTTGTTGACCTATCTTATCCACTGACATTGTCACTGACATTGGTAATTAAAATTATCAGTGCTTGATGTGGCAGAAAATAGTACATTTCTGCTGCGGCCGGGAAGAAAGGGGTTACCGGTCGAGTAGGTTAGATACGAGTCCGGCAACCCCTGTTCCCGTTCTCGCGCCTGTATCCTACTATAATATTACTATACTATTCCTAATCCTGCCGCTAAGCAGCAGACAATATTAAAAAACCGAGTTAATAATGTTAATATGTTGATAAGTATATTTTATAGTATATTGTAAGTCATACATGATAATTTTCTTGCAGTTTGACTTTCTTACATTCACTGGTGGCAGTAGAGAAAGAGATTGTGTGAATCGTAGCTTGGAATAGATTTTTTCTAATTATCTGGCACAATTTTGTTCCTGGACTGGAAAGAAACAGAACTTCAAATTGTCTACTCTGCAATTAATGGCTACATTGAAACGTAAGTTTTTTGGTGTCGTTAAATTTTCGTCACCAGACCCTTCATTGGTGACCGGCAACCCAACACACCAGATATATAGATATTTGTGGCGTTACTCGGAAAACCGAAGTACAAGAAGTGCTATCTTTTATTACTCGATTCTTATCTAGGCCCCCCCTCCCCCCCCATCCAAGTTCGTTAAAGTATGTAGGTAAACTTGTAGAATAAAAAAAAAACAATAATTTGTTATGAAGTATATCAGGTAATATTATCTGACCGATAACGCACAGTCTTAAACCACTGCAGCTAGACTTGAAATTTGCAGATATATTCCTTGAAGATTACAGAAAAGTGCATAAAGGAAGGATTTTTCTAAATTCCTATGGGATGAGTAATAAAAGGGGTTTATATTTTCCCTTGAAATTAGCCCAATCTCTGTAACTGTAGTCTTCAAATTTGGTGTCCAAGTGTAGATGATTATAACAGCTATAAATTGTTCAACGATTATTAGGAATTTCCTCAGGGTAGGAAGTAAAGAGAATTATTTTAAACCAGCTGACTAAGTGTTACAGATACTTGATATTTGGCGTATACATATATTTTCACATCACAGAGACACCAAGAAGGGATTTTCCATAATTCCCACAGGATAGGGAACTGGACTAAATTTTTACTCTTCCACGGGGGCCAAGTTGCGGGGTATAAGCTAGTTAGTTACATTACTATATTTTTATGTTATTTGTTTCAGTTGCAGTGAAAGAGAGTTTCCCCGAATATGACTGACGAAAGTTTTGAATGGCATGGCATGAGCTGGTTCCAACACGCAATACTACGCTTAAACGACACATTATATCTTTCTTTTATCTTTATATAATCCTCGTAGCCCCACTGTTATAAAACAGTCTATTTACACTCCACCAGGTCGACGGAACCCCGCTTTCCATTCCGTTTGCCCTTCGGGCATTTGAAGATACCTAACAAACCTAACCTAATTTTATTATCTCTAGTGAGGATTTTTATAACAGTGGGGCCACAAGAACTAACTTTTTTAGTCATAGAAAAATACTTCTTAGTTTAAGGTATGTGTAACACCGATGATCTCCGCAATTTTATCTTTCTGTCTGTTAGCATGTGCTGTCAAAATAGTATTTGCTTTAGATTTGAATACGGGCCTGTTCCATCACTGTCTGATAAGTTCCTAATAGCTTATTTGTTAGATATCTATGGTTCCGTCTATTTATTACTACGAAACGGACAGATACGGCTCCTTTGCTCTCTGAGACTTAAGAAGCTATCAGTAACTTATCAGACAGTGGTGGAAGAGATGTATCAACATAGAGTTTAAAAGATAGAAACCTCTTGTTTTGATGTCAATAATAATATTTGCTGTAATTTGAACATACTCTAACAACTAATATGTCTGTATATAGTATACTATGTGGGTGTTGCTAGCAATGTATATGGCTTAAGATTAAGTGATGTATCAGCATAGGCTGATAGGACGAAGAAAACTCTTACTTTTTGATGATTTTCTTAAAATACTTATTATTTAGAGATGTCCAAATAAGTTTTTCTTTTTTTTTATTAACTCCAGCTTGAACCTGCAACAGCCTATATAAATGCCTGAATCTTTTTTATCGATAGGAATAACCTTCCTTACTAAACTATATATATATTTTTAATTAATTAATGTTACTAAAATATCGGATATTTTTTTGGTTGATAAAGAAAGTTATTGTTGTATAAAAAAAACGTTTCAAGGCCTTTGTGCATCATCATTTCATTTCAAGGCATTTAAGGTCTTTTTTTTGTGATTTGTCTTTACTTCTCTATATTTGTACAATAAAGCATTTACTTACTTACTTACTTACTTACTTTTTATCACTTGGTATTGTATTAACTAGTTAATGCAGTGTTAAACGATAGAAAATAAATACAATTTTTGATAAGATATATTTTAATTTCACTCACTTTTTAATATTAATAGTTAAAGGCTATAACTGTTTAAATGTGTGATTGTTTTATAAGTTTGAAAATGTAATTTGTTGTAAGTGGCTGTGTAGACCGTTAAAAAGTTTCTTAGTATACTGGCCACGGAGAGATTTTTAGCAGTGTGAGCAAAGATCAAAGGGTCTCAAATATCAGTTTATTTCTCACGCGTCATCTCGGTAGGAATTGGACTTAATGGACCTAAGAAAGTACGTTTTTAGGGTCAGTTTGTTGGTTTTCCATAAGTTCCAAATGCTTCCTAGTCGACGCGTAAGAAATAAATTGGTATTTGAGACCCGTGGAGCTTTGCCTACACAGCTATATATCTCTCTGTGGCCAGTATACTAAGACACTTTTTGGCGGTCTACAGCAACTTACAATAATGTTACATTACAAACTTGTATGTAAAGTTTGCACGCAAGTTGCCTTTACCGTTAATATGAAACATAACCGCAACCTTAACAAGTAATTTAAATGCAAGTTGGATATAAACATTACGTTAATGTTACAAATGTAACTGCCACAACTTATTGAATGAAAGTTTCCTGCAAGTTACATGTGCGTTATTATAGCAACATTAATTGCACAAGTTACCTTTACGTTACAAATGTAACTGCCATAACTAATTGAATGAAAGTTTCCTGCAAGTTACATGTGCGTTGTTATAGCAACATTAATTGCACAAGTTACCTTTATGTTACAAATGTAACTGCCATAACTAATTGAATGAAAGTTTCGTACAAATTACATGAGCGTTATTATAGCAACATTAATTGCACAAGTTACCTCTATGTTACAAATGTAACTTTGCCACAACTTATTGAATGAAAGTTTCCTGCAAGTTACATGTGCGTTATTATAGCAACATTAATTGTCCAAGTTACCTCTATGTTACAAATGTAACTTTGCCACAACTTATTAAATGAAAGTTTTCTGCAAGTTGCATATGTGACGTTGTAGACATATAGAAATTATAATTTATTAAAAGTTTTCGTGAAAACTTTCTTGAAAGTTACAGTTGAAACATTTGAGCAAAGTTGCATTTGAAAGTTGTGTAAAGTTCTAGTGATCAGGTCTATGAAACTTACAGGGTATATATACAGCGCGGCCGTTAGAGCTTTGCATCAATATTTCTCAAACGTTGCTAGAACGTTGCAACCTTGCAAATGAAACTTACAAGCCCCCATATGTGAGTTTCAGCAATGTTAACGCAAGTTTTGCATGTTTAACGGGTAATTTATTTAAAATTCTCACCTATATAATATAAACCTATTTCGGCCTCGTCGTTAAGATGTTTTAAAATTAAACTCAGGAATTGGCTTCTCGAGCACACATTCTATACATTCGACGAACTCTTTTCCTGGCAGTCAAAGCCTACAGCTTTATGATTAAAAAAAATGTTTTATTATTTTATTGGTGCTCCATTTTCATTTAAATTGTAAATTAAAAATGACATGTAATAACTATAAGTATTACGAATAAACGAGTATGAGTATGAGTATGAGTAAAGTGTGGTATTAATCAACTACCGCTGAGACCCAGCAACGCTCAGCCGAGTCTACTCCCCAAAATAACGTCACAAGATAGCTTGGACCAACTATTACAACCCCCTAATAGCCCCCTTGTCCGCGGAAACACGCGCAGTGTGCCACGCACTTATTCTTTCCGATTAGCACCCCGTTACATCGGGTAACTGGTCCGTGTCCTTAATGTAACCGGTTAGGGTCGGGCTGCAAGGATAAAGAAGCCTTTAAAAAAAACATTTTTTCTTGTATTACATACATACATACAAACCGTCACGCCTCTTTCTCATAGGGGTAGGCAGATACTACTTTGTTCCACTTGCTACGATCCTGACATATTTCTTTCGCTTCATCCACAGTCATCAATCTCTTCATACATGCTCGTCTTTTTCGGGTACTCCTGACCTGACCTTTTTCCAAAACGTCTCCTATTTGGTCTCGGAACTTCCGTCTAGGCCTTCCCCTCCCAACGTTACCATTCACACTCCCCATATAGATCTGTTTAGTTAATCTACTTTCATCCATCCGCTCTACGTGACCAAACCAGTATTACATACATACATAAATCACGTCTTTATCCCTTACGCAGACAGGCCTAAGATAATAAGACCTAAAAGCCAGGTTTAGCATGATTGTGGCGTGGCGTATAGGTGGAAATAAGGAATCAAAATAGTGATGGGTTGCTAGCCTCATCGCCTATAACGTGATTGCTAAGATTTCGACCATTCCCCCGACAAAATATAAAGTACTAGCTTCTGCCCGTGACTTCGTCTGCATGACATAAAAACCTTCCTCTTGAATCACTCTATCTATTAAAAAAAACCGCATCAAAACCCGTTGCGTAGTTTTAAAGACTTAAGCATACATAGGGATATAGGGACAGGGAAAGCGAATTTGTTTTATACTATGTAGTGGTGATATATAATCATCAACATCATCATCATCAGCCCATACTTCTACACCGCCCCTAGCAGGTCGGTAAGCCTTCGAATTTGGACATAAAGCATTTTATATTGTACATACTTACATACAGTCACGCCTCTTTCACATATAGAGGCAGATACTACTTTGTTTCACTTGCTACGATCCTGACATACCTCTTTCGCTTCATCCACATTCTTCTTCATACATGCTCGGTTTTTTCTAAACTTCTCCTATTTGGTCCCGGAACGTCCGTATAAGCCTTCCCCTCCCAACGCGCTTCACACTCCCCATATAGATTTTGTATTGTATTTCGTAAAAATCGCCTGTCCAATATATTTTGTCCGCTCCAACTGACGCCTCCCAGAACCCGCCGGACTGTACTCGTTAAAGAGGTAACACGATTTTAACTTTCGCCGCACGGCAATGATAAGGGGCAATTGGAACTAAGCGAGTTACTCCCAGTAATTGTTCTCTACTTAACTGCTCCAACTTGTGGATTGGCTATAAAAACTACTTTCTGTTAGAAGGAAATTGGTTTGGAACCAAAGGGTATCGGTGATACTGGAGGCGTAATCGACGAAAGAAACAAAATAGACTGGTGATTATTTTTCTTATGACATTTTTAGGTTTCATTATATGTATTTAGAATTTAGATGTAAATTTTGTTAGTGTTAATATTACAGTATGTACCTTGAATGAAACATATCGTATCAGTAAAAGGTGATTTCCAAAATTCTGTTCATGTCTATCCATTTGTTTTTGTCTAGACACTTTTTAAAAATTGGTAACTGTAATAATTATGAACGCGAAAGTTTGTAAGTATGGATGGATGGATGTTAGTTTTTCACGCCCGAATCGCGCCCGAACAGCTGGACAGATCTGGATGAAATTTGGAACATAGATAGATTATAGTCTGGAATCACACATAGGCTACTTTTATCCCGGAAAATTGCGTGATTCCTGCGGGATAGCGATAAACGAATTCTATGCAGAACTTGCGGTACAAAATTTAACAAAACAAATCACTATAATTGTACCTTTTTTTAAATTGTAACTTGCTGTTTCGAACACAGATTTTCAATGAAAAGGCTATTCAAGATTCTTTGCTTTCCTCATGAGAAAACAAAAAAACTGTAGAACCGACTAGAAAATCCGGAATTGTAATAATAGTTGTACAGCGCAAAACTGTAGTCTGCTGACAATCGGCTTTCTCGCGAAGTTTTCATTAACCACGAATTGTTGCCAAAACTGTAATAGCGTTTTCTTGGTCGACTTAAAGCAACAAATTGTTCGCGAAATTAACATGTAAAAGGCGTGTGTGGAAGCCGTTTCTGAGCCAAGTTCGAGAAAAACAGACGCTACAATCTCACAAGATGAGTAAGAGACTTTAACAATGTTATGCTTGTGTTGATCCAAAATATTACATATTAAGTCTTTACGGGGCAGACAGCCAAGGGTACCGAGACCTAAAGGTTTAGGTGCAAATGAGGAAGCAAAATAGTGATGAGTTGGAAGACGCACGTTTCGGAAAAAACAAAGTTAGTAAAAATAGGATCAAGACTTTCATCTCTTATTTTCGTTTCCACAAATTAACCAGATTTCGTACAGCATTCTGTTCACTAAAGTTGTTTCTGTTGTCATGCCAAAATAAACCATGATTGGTACAAAACAAACGAATGACAGTCGCACTCTTTTTTAAAATGTATCAATGGACAAGGGCGCAGAGCCATTCAGCCAATATCATTTATTGTCCTTTTTTAATTTTAGATCATTTTCCTAAGTCTTCATATAGTCATATTTAGAATAAAATTAGCGACAAAAGGATAACTCTAACATGGCCTCCTTTCAGCGCGTCTCTTAAATCCACAATTCGAGCTTCCCTCTCGAATAATTAATTAGTATTCTTTCTTAAATAAGGTATAATGAATCACGTAAAATTAGCACATAATCAACCTGTTGCCGGACTTAGATTAATTACTGGGGTTTTTCCTCGGACACCGTTTAATTTGTCTATTCGTGAAACGTTTTGTCTGGTAAATTGGTTTCTTTGTTTTATTTGACAGTAAGGAAGTTTCGTGATCGAGTAGTGTTTTGTTTTTTATTGTGATGCCATTCATAAATTTTGTGACACTTGCTTCCATGCTGGTCTGGGAGCAAAGAAAAAACATAGAATGCACCAGTTGCTTCTCTTCCCGCGAGATGGAAAATTCCATCGAGGGAATGAGCGAAAATCTTAGGAATCATGTTATAGGCGATGCGGCTACAACCCATCACTATTTTAATTCCCCTTTCCACCTATACGCCCACAATCATGCTAAACGTGGCTTTTGTGTCTTGTTACTAGGCTCTGTCTGACCCGTAAGGGATATTGACGGCATTTATGTACAGATAGAGTTACTTTCAACTCCCGTTTGGGTTCAAATCCCGGGCGCGCACCTCTGTGTTTTTCGGAACGGAATGTGCGAAAATTACATTTGAAATTTGCCATGAGCTTTTCGGTGAAGGAAAACATCGTGAGGAAACCTGCACACATCTGCGGAGAAATTCAATAGTGTGTGTTAAGTCCCCAATCCGCACTGGGCGCGCGTGGGAACTTTAGCCCAAACCCTTCAATACACGGAGGAGGCCTATGCCATGAGGCACGCCGAATTACGCGACAATTTAATTATAAAAAAAATAAAATAAAAAAAACAACAACAACATACTTACACTGAAATTGTAGCGAATTCGGATTAAAAAGGCTATATTATTATTATTATCTGTATATTTATTTTTATCTTAAGTTAGGTTTTTACAATATTAATACAAAATATAAAAACATTATAAAAACCTAACCTAGGGTGCCGCCGGCAGCGAGGCAAGGCCTAAGCTACCGGTGGTCAGGGCGACAGAAATTATTATTATTAGAGTTACTTTCACATTATAAATTTTATAATACATTTTGTATCGTAAGTACATCAGATCGGAATCCGAATTATCGTACGTGCGATAATTATCGCGCGTCTGGCATCCCTGCTTCACCCGTAAATGCAAAGCTTAAAGCTTTTGTTCGAAAGCTGGAAGCTCGTTTGTTTTAGCAGTATAATGGGAGTGTGATCTGTTTGAAGTTGCGTGCAAGCTTTCGCCTGCAGCTTTGCGCGTGTCAGATAATTTGTCACGGTACATTTTACTTACCCTTTTCTGCTATCTACATGGATGATTGTATAGATAAATCTAAAACTGATAGACCTGTGGCTTTATTGTCTAACGCGTGGACGCTCGCCATCTCTTTCTTTCATGAATGCGATTGCGTTAGACAATGAGGCCTCTGATATCACACACACACACACACACACACACAAATCGCGTCCTTATCCCTTACGGGGTAGACAGAGCCTAAGGTAACAGGTACCTACAGACCACATAAGGGATAAAGACGTGATTTATGTATTTTTGTATGTATATGGGTACACAGACTTTTAAGAATGCACAAATAGCAAGTTCACGCTTTGCTTTACTTTTCCTTTCTAATTGAAAAAACCTAGTTACTCCAAGATGTAGACCACATTGTCGTCTCAAAGCTCCTTTCTGAAAGCTCTGTTAATTACGAAGTGTATAAATCATTAGAGCTTTTGAAGCTCCACGTCACACCAAAGCGCGATCGTTGGCTTGTCAGCGAAAGCTATAAATAAGCTCGCTTTTGACGTACTTTCAGAGTTGAAAAGCTCATTTCGCATAATAATACAGGTGCTTTGTGTGTATGTGAATACGTTTTATTCAGACAGTTTGATATGTTGAGGGTGAATTCTGTTGTCTGTACGATAAATTTATTCGGTATAAACGAATATTTTTATTAAAATAAAAATTCACTCAAACTTAAAAAACCGTGGTAGCCCAGTGGTTTCACCCCTGGCCTCTCCAGCAGAGCATTGAAGGTTCAAACCCCGGAAAATTGAAACCGTTACGAGTAATTTTGTGCCAAATCTCATTTAAAATTTATCATTAGCTTTTCAGGAAAGGAACCTATACAGCTGCGAAGAAATTCAATGTGAAATTCTCAATCAGCAATGGGCCCGCGTGGGAATGGGCTATAGCCCAAGCTCTCTCATTCTGGGAGGAGACCTGCGCCCAGCAAATGGGACGCACTTAAATAGGCTGTAGATGATGATGATGGTGGAAAACTGACTTGATTTATACTGGCACTAGCAAACAAAATCGTTTATAATTTTTTTATTATTTCTTGTTTCACGTTTTAATTCTGATTGAACCTGATGGTAAACAATTACCACTGCCCATGGGCATCCGCCTCACAGAAGCATTACAGATGCGTTGCCAGTCTAGACAGCTAAACAAAGCTGGCACTGAGGTAATTCATCTTAAACTTCTAGTCTGTCAACGTATCTGCAATCGTCTGGGGTCACGGTGTCAATGGGTACTCATTTACCACGTATCTTCCTCGTTTTCCACCTTATCTCATAAAACAAAAAAATAAAAAAGAGTGAGCTGTGTCGATCACGAGATAGACACCCGTCTCTTTCTAGAGCGAACAGTAAGATAAAGACGGTTAGTGCGCACTCAGTTAGTAGGCACTCGTGCTAGAGACGTGTGTAAAATGGGGCAAACCGCATATTAGGGGGCGTTCAAGTATTACGTAAGCGCTTGAGGGGGGCGGGGGGGTCTTTGCTTTGCTTATTTTTGATGACATGGTGGGGGGTCGGTATGGTGATTACGTCAGTAGTTTCGATTCGAACTGCTGCTCACGAATCAATAAAAAACAGAATCCATTAAAAGAAAAATGCGTATAGGTACCAATGATTACGTAAGCATGGGAGGGGGGGGGGGTTTAAGAGGTTTGCTTACTTTTGCTGACATGGGGCAGGGGGGGGGGGGGTAAATAATTGTAAAAAATCTGCTTACGTAATACTTGAATGCCCCCTTAGCCACCAAGTGAAACGCGAATTTAATTAAATTAATAAAACAATTAAGTAATCTAAAGGGCTTCAGAATCGTGACTTGAGGGTTTGAACGTTAGCTAAGATCTGCAAGACAGACACTTCAAACGAAAATCTAGAACAACTTACGACAGGCATCTCGAGCAGTAATGGATAAACTCGTAGCTCTATTATAACCCTATTAATTACTGATAATTAGATTAGTTTAACAAGATCCTCAAAGACCAACCCAGAAAGACGTATTATTAAAACTTCCCAGCATATTTCCTCCGATCTTTCAGTACTTCAAAGCGTCAAGTTCTGAAATTGAACTCCTACGGCCTTCCCATTACAATACCGATAAAGAAATTTCTCCCCCCACTACAGACTTAAGTAGTTAATAATTCCTTTAAGGAAATGTTTTCAAACAGTGTACCTTTTAGTTAAATAGTTTTCTGCAAAGTTTTGAGAGGCTGGCGTAGGGTGTCACTTTTGCGTGGGGTTTCGTCGGCGAGATTAGAGCGGGTATAATAATACTGATACATTAGAATGTTCTCACAGTAAGTAGCGAAATGATTTTCATAGTTAGGCGATGCGATGGTTGTATGAAGTTTCTGTCAAAAATGCCATTTTTAATACAAGCTTTGCTGACTGTACTCCACGTGTGGTCAAGAGCTGCGGTTCGGTTTTGGATCCATCCGAGGGCAGAGCAGTGCTTGGTCCGGTGCACCCTGGGTATCGGTTAATGATTTCCTGGCAGATACTGAGGGATATCATTATCCGTTGGCTAAGAGCCCGACAGGAGGGGTCTTTTGACCGTGTTCTACAGGACAACGTTGCCGACATTTTTGTCACAAGTTGAATACTGTATTTATTACTTTGACATTGGCGAAATCATCGCATCGATCGATGGGGCCATATTAGAAAAAAAAAGACTGCCCGCTTTTTCTTGTTGACCGTGCTAGCATTGTCAGTCATTCTACATAACGTTTACTAAATTTCAAGTTAATCGTTCCAACCATTGAAGAGTTTCCTCCTGCGGAGACGGTGCTGATCGCGCCACCAGAATGTCACTACCAGATTGGTGTATATTGTCATCCGATTTACACAAGTATGCAAAATTTTCAATCGATTGAAGACATCTGCTTCAAAATTGAGTTATAAGGTTCCACCCGGACAAACAAACATACCTACATACATTCATTACAAGGCAAATTAAAGCTTGTAATAAAAAGGTTCTGCGTTTGGTCACATCGCAAGTCAGTTGGTTCGATAATACAATTTTGAAGTGACATTGATATAAACAAATTATGGAATATTTTACAGGCTGTTTTTAACACTTTTTCTGTCGAAACGCTTGATACTCATATTACTAGAAAATATGTTATACAAAAAAAATAGCTGTCGCTATCGCTTTGACTTTGGGCCATTCAGATGTTATAGTCAAGAACTCGGGAATGTTATTACTTGGAACTCCGCTTTGTGAACACGAGTCTCCGCGGAACTTGGCCTCCGCACTACCGTGCCCGTGGAATACCTGCAAATATTCTTAGAAAGATGTTATTAGCCACCTGTTCGTATAAAAATATGTATTACGGATTAGATTTTTTTTGCTGGCCTCTTTTTACCGCATTTGCTTTTAAAACGAAATAGAATATTATTATAAATTTGTCGAATGTTAAACTTCTCTCCAGCTTGTAACGTCCCACTGCTGGGCATAGGCTTACTTTTACAATGACAGTTTGGACTTTAGATTAAGACACATTATAGAATTGCTTTGCTTATGCAGGTTTCCTTCGCCGAAAAAGTCATGATAAATTTAAAAAAAATATTTGTACAGAATAAGTTTCACTTTACCAAAAAACTTTTTTTTTTTAAATAATGTAATTAGGCTAATTAAAAAAACGTACAAACCGAGGGACAGGCCAGCCAGGGTAACAGCGAGTACATACGCCCCCTGTTTTAAGTTCCTTTAGAAATCCCCAACAAATTTAATACCTACGCAGTTCATCAACAAAAAACGGCCAAGTTCTGCGCGGACATCTCCAGATTTCCCAAGCGACCGGCATTATTTTCGCTCTAGTGTAACAAACAACACGTTAATTTTTCCTCGCGAGCGAGATAATTCGAGCGAGCGAGATAATTTCGAGCGAAATAATTTGAGCGTTAGAACAAAGCGTTTCTGAAAGCGAATTATTTATTGGAGACATAAACGACAGGCGCACTGCACGAGCCGGAGTCACTATACTTCCTAACTACTTTGAGACGGACACACAGACTTGGTGAATTTCCAACTACCACGCTGGGAGCAAAGAAAAAACAGAATGTACAATACAATTGAATACAATAACTCTTTATTTGGTGACATATAACAACCAAAACAGAAAAAAAGTATACAGAATATTACAAGGTAACAATAGACGGCCTTATCGCTACAGAGCGATAGTGGCGTAGCTAGGTAACCAAGGGCCCTGGTGCAAATAAAAAAATGGGGCCCCACTACTATCTAAACTGGTTAAGTTTTATAATAATAGTTCGATCGAGATTTTCTGGTAAGGATTCGAGGGCCCTCTGAGCTTGAGGGCCCCGGGGCACTGCCCCGCCTAGTCCTTTGGTAGCTAAGCCACTGCAGAGCGATCTCTACCAGGAAACCATAATGGACTGGAGAACAGAACAGATCTGTGCAGGTGGTGCTATTTAGAATATATGTTAATATACTAAATACTGAAATACATTAAATTTAATGTTGATCGTGTAAAAAGTTTTACCTAGGTCTGGCAGTCTATGGCTGGCAGAGTAACGATGGAGCACTTTTAGAGCGACAAAAGCTAACAAGAGCTTTTAGAGGGAATAGACAATACTGACTTATTGCATTAATCACAGATAAAAGTACAGAAGTAGAAAAATAATTAAACTCCTACTCGACATCCTCCAAGTCCGTATGTCCGTTTAATTTTACCACTTACCGCCCCATCACCCGAAAGTGAACTCTAACACTTTACCATAAAACCTCTCCCTAATTTCCCAACCGCATAACTATCGTGGCACACGCTAGATTGTTCATCGAGTTGGCATACTCAGAGAATTTGAGATATCGCAAGCTAAGAATAACAAGGTTCTATCTAGTATAGTAGTAGTCGCGATTTGAATGGTGTAGTGATTGTTTAGAGTTCATATTGGATTGTTATGTTGGTTGTAGTTGGAACAATGTCGTTTTAATACCAGGATATAGCTCTCTCGGTGTTCATCGGCTATTGTTGAGTCCATTCAAGTTCTAGAAACTCGAAACTTGCCATGTACTTAGTGCTTTGACAAGTTAGTGAACTTGATTTGTGATATTCGTGTTTTTGCTAACTCCCATGCTGGTCTGGGAGCAAAGAAAAAACATAGACTACCAGTTGCTTATTACAATCCGAATATTGTAATTTGCACAGAAAAATCCGAAAAATAAAGCTATGGCCGGGAATCGAACCCGGTTCCTCGTCATTCCGTGACGCGTGCTATACCCCTACACCACCTATAGGAGGTGGGTAAGCCTTCAAATTTTTCTATCTATTACTAGCTGTCACGTGACTTTGTTACTACGCGAATTTTTGTCGCCAAGCGTCATCTGTGCGAAACAATTGCAAATAAGTTATTATAATTTAAAATTACAAGTCCTTGCAAGATAAAGGTGCGCGCAAAAAATGGAAAACTCTGAAAACATAATGGCGTTGTGTTAAAAAGCGGAACCGTACAACATTAGTATTGCAGGTGGCGTGCATTAGCACCGGTAAGTGCGTCGGCACTTTGCGCCGGACGGGACGCGCTGATTTACGGCTTATACTTTGTTTTGCACTGCAGTGTAGCTTGTTCTATTCCAAATTGAAATTAATATTCAATTGTTTACGATATGTATCGCTTTAAGGCGCTTTTACGGATTCTTGTAGATTAGATACGTTGCTAGCCGCATCGCCTATAACGTGATTCCTATGATCTTCGCCCATTCCCTCTTTAAGGGATGAAAAGTAGAGAAACGTGAGAAGGAAATTATTTTAATTAGCAGCGAGCTTTGACAATACAAATTCAAATTCGAAGACAGGAAGCTTCAGCGGCTGCGCGACATATAGTTTTTCTGCGCATCACTAGGGGGCGTAGCGGCGCTGTTGCCACATCTCTCCCCTCCAGAGACCGTCTACGGGCGATAATAATGAGGCAGGTTCACTCGTCTGCCCGATCTAGTAAACCTTACATGCTTCTCTGTCGCTTTCTTCTGCTCTGGTTGTAAACTTTGCTTAACCGCCGGCTTGATAATAACAGCTGGGGTAGTGTCTGTTTCGAGCAGATAAGCTGGTTTTAATCGATCTATCGATACTGTTACTGTCTTGCCATGAACTCTAATTTTGAAAGTTTTTTCACCTCGATCTAGCACTGCGTGTGGTCCCGTGTATGCAGGAGTTAGCGCGCCACGTAGAGCGTCTTCTCTTAAGAAAACGTGAGTAGCTGATGCTAAATCCTTAAAAACAAATATCTTCCTCTGTCCATGTCTAGAAGTAGGTACAGGCTGAAGTTGCTGGGCAATATTGCGCAATCGTGCGGTGAAATCGGTAATATCTGTAGTAGATTCTGTGCTGGGATGAAAGAGTTCTCCAGGTAATCTTAGTGTCTCTCCGTATACTAGCTCTGCCGATGAGGTTTGAAGATCTTCTTTAAACGCACTTCTAATACCGAGTAGGACTAGTGGTAAGGCTTCTGTCCAGTTATTTTGTGCGTGACAGACAATGGCGGCTTTCAGCTGCCTGTGGAATCTTTCAATAATCCCGTTACAGGCAGGATGATAAGAAGTAGTCCGTCGGTGTTGAAAACCTGTGATTTTCGACAAATGGTTAAAGAGCGCTGATTCGAATTGGGCTCCACGATCCGTTACTATGACTTCAGGACAGCCAAATCGGGATATCCAAATGGTAAGAAGCGATTTTGCTACTGTTTCGGCTGTAATATCCATCATGGGAATAGCTTCAGGCCAGCGTGTAAACCGGTCAATGGCAGTAAGGCAGTAACGATAACCTTGAGATGGCGGCATCGGACCGATTATGTCGATATGCACGTGTGTGAATCTCGCCTTGGGTAAATTATAAGTTCCTAAAGGTGCATGCACGTGTCTAGTTACTTTCGACCGCTGACAAGCTAAACATGATCGAGCCCATTCGCGGCAATCTTTATTCATGTTAGGCCAGATAAAACGCTCAGACACAAGTCTTACAGATGTTCTCATTCCTGGGTGACTGAGTGAATGTAGGCTATTGAAGACTTGCCTTCGAAATCTTGGCGTTACATACGGTCTGAGGGTCGAGGTACTAATGTCGCAGTATAGTTCGGTGAGGGAACCAGGTATCATCATTTTTTTCAGTTTGATGCTGTAGGTTGTGTCACCGCTCAAAATTTGCTTCAACTCCTCGTCCTCAAGTTGTGATTCAGCCAGTTGCATTAAATCGATTGGTTTTTCAAGTTCTTCTATTCTTGATAAGGTATCTGCGACTACATTGTTTTTACCCGAAATATGTCTAATGTCAGTCGTAAATTGTGAAATCAAATCAAGATGGCGAAATTGTCTTGGCGAGCAGTTTGACTTATTTGATGTAAAAGCGAAACATAATGGTTTATGATCTGTGAAAATGGTGAATACTCGTGCTTCTAGCCAGTGCCTGAAATATTTAATGGCGCTGTATATGGCGAGCAGTTCACGATCATATGGTGAGTACTTCTGCTGAGCTGGACTGAGTTTCTTGGAATAGAATGCTAATGGCTGCCATGAATCTCCTTTTTTCTGCTGTAGGACTGCGCCTAAAGCTGTGTCTGAGGCATCCGTCACAAGCGCAAGGTATGCATTGCAGTCTGGATGTGCTAGGAGAGCTGCTTCACATAGGCTTGATTTACATTCCAAGAAAGCTTGAAAAGTGTCGTCCTTCAAGTCTATTGGATGCGATCCTTTTACAGAACCAGTTAGTAGTCTGTTCAATGGGCTTTGGATTTCGGCTGCTCGTGGTATAAAACGGCGGTAGAAATTTATCATGCCTAAGAATCGCCTCAACTCTTTGACAGTCTTTGGAGCAGGAAATGACTTAATGGCTTCGATTTTGTTCTCCAATGGTTTCGTACCTTCTGCTGTGATGTGATAGCCAAGAAATTTTACTTCTGTAACTCCAAATGTGCATTTAGAAGGGTTTATGACTATACCGTATTCTTTCAGCTTGGTGAACAGCTGCCGTAAGTGACCTTCATGTGCTTTTTCGTCTTCGGAGAATATCAAAAAATCGTCTAAATATGTAAAAACGAAATCTAGCCCTCTTGTCACTTCGTCGACAAATCGTTGGAAGGTTTGGGCTGCATTCCTGAGACCAAATGTCATAAAAGGAAATTCATATAATCCAAATGGAGTAGTAATGGCTGTTTTTTCAATATCTGCAGCATTGACTGGGATTTGGTTATATGCCTTTACGAGGTCGATTGTAGAAAAAATTTTGCTGCCTGACAGGTTATGGGCAAAGTCATGAATGTGACGTATGGGATACCGGTCTGGAACGGTTCGTGCATTCAGTTGCCGGTAGTCACCACATGGTCTCCAGCTCTTGTCTTTCTTTGGGACTAGGTGGAGTGGCGATGACCAGGGACTGAGTGATGGTCTAGCAGTTCCATTCTTGATCATAGCTTCAAATTCTTCCTTAGCAATTTTGAGTTTGTCCGGCGCTAGTCTTCTGGGTGTGCAGTGAATCGGTGGGCCATCAGTCGTTGTGATGAAATGTACCGTATTATGCTTTATTTCCCGATGAATGCCAGGAGGACGAGTTATTTCTGGATAATCTCGTAGAATGTCATTGTACTTTGTATCTCCATGAAGTGTCTTGACAGAAGAAATAGTGTTCGCCGTGGTGTTGGATATGGCTGTTATTGAAAGTGTCGTTGTGTTGTCTAGTAAGCATTTGTTTCGACAATCGACAGCTAAATTGTAGAAAGATAGAAAGTCGACGCCGATTATAGCTTTAGTGACGTCAGCCACAACGAATTGCCATCTGAATTCTCTTCGGAGACCAAGATCCAGGTTGAGTTGTGCATAACCATATGTGCTGATTGTAGATCCATTTGCAGCAAAGAGTTGGTATGTTGTTTTAGGTCGGTATTCGCGTAATGCAGATCGTGGAAAAACACAAAGATCGCTTCCTGTATCGACGAGAAATTGCATTTTTGATCTTTGATCTGTGACAAATAAGCGACCGGAACTGTGGCAATCGCTGGCCGCCATTAACGATTGCCCGGTGCGTTTCCCGAGGCAAAGTCGCACGGCTTCACGCATTTAGTTGCTTGCGATTGGAATTTCGAATGATACCAACATACTGGGTATTTGTGGTAGCTTGACTGAGATCGGCTGTGACTGCGTTCTTGACGTCGGCTCTTGCTGCGATCACGATACTGTTGCTTGCCTCCTCGTCTTGATGTAGAGCGGGATCTTGAATGCATTTCGGTCGTCAAAGCGTGCACTTGTCTGGAGAGCTCGGCGATCTGGTTAGCCATCTGGTCCATAGCAGGGTTAGCTGAGGTAGCTATCAATGGTGGGATTTTAACGCCGACCCGAAAAGATTCAGTGCGAAATGGGATCTCATTTTCGTGTCCGTCATCTGACAGCGCATTTGAAAATTCGTCTTTGGCGAACGACATTTTGAAAATCTTATTATAGACTCACGGTTTGATTTCAACCCTTGATTACTCTTCCACAAAAGGCTGCGTTTTTTTTCTATCTAGGGCGTCACCAGTTTAAGGGATGAAAAGTAGAGAAACGTGAGAAGGAAATTATTTTAATTAGCAGCGAGCTTTGACAATACAAATTCAAATTCGAAGACAGGAAGCTTCAGCGGCTGCGCGACATATAGTTTTTCTGCGCATCACTAGGGGGCGTAGCGGCGCTGTTGCCACACCTCCATCGGATTTACCATCTGCGCGGGAAGAGAAGCAACTGGTACATTCTATGTTTTTTTGCTTCCAGATCAGCATGGAAGTTCACCATCAATATTTTGATTCCATTTTACATCTAAACTTGCTAGACGTGGTATGTAGGTCTTGTCACCTTACGCGCTGTCTACCCCGTAAGGGATAAAAACGTGATTTGTGTATGTATGTCTAGTTTGTCTTGCGCGCTCTCGTAGTATAGACTGACCGCTTAAATGAGTCTTCGCCTGCGCGGTGCGGGGGTGCGGGGTAGGATTCATTTAAGCAGTCGGAATAGACGTGTTGGTGTGAAGAAACATACATACATAAATCACGTCTTTATCCCTTACGGGGTAGACAGAGCCTAAGGTGACAAGACCTAAAGACCACGTTTAGCATGATTGTGGACATATGGATGGAATGGGGAATCAAAACAGTGATGGGTTGCTAGCCACATCGCCTATATAACATGATCCCTAAGATTTTCACCCAATCCCTCGATGGGCTTTTACCATTTGCGCGGGAAGAGAAGCAACTGGTACATTCTATGTTTTTTCTTTGCTCCCAAACCAGCATGGAAGCGCAAAAATGGTGTAAAGAAATTAGGTAGGTACGTTTATTCCGATACGGATAAGACGCGATAAAAACTTAAAAACAATGAACCAATTTATTTCCACTACTGTTGTAAATAAATCGCATTTTTACTGCGACCAAATTGGAATCAATTTCGGATTGAAGACAAAAGCCCCCAAGGAGTGCATTGCAGTGCAATTAAAATAGCCGTGCTTGTTTTATGTGCCTTTTACACACTTTAGTGTGGGAAATAGTGTATTTACGGACATTTTATCGCGAGCTTGGGAAAACGGCGATATTTTTACCTGAATGCAAGAAAGGGCTGCTTTATGTTTTGTGCGAGTTTTCTTTAATACACACTTCCATGCTGGTCTGGGAGCAAAGAAATAACATATAATATACCAATTGCTGCTCCTCCCACGCAGATGGTAAAATCCCATCGAGGGAATGTGCGAAAATCTTAGGAATCATGTAGCAAATGCTGAGTACATCCCCTTTGCCACATTTGTTTTATGTTTTATGAATGAATATTATATTTTATGTAGTAAAAATAAGCTTAAAGTTGTACCTATATAACTGTTTTTTTTTAATTGTTGTTAGTGGCAATAAATCATCTTTTATCTTTTATCTTTATCTTTATAGAAAGAAAATTTATTCCTTTTTGCAAGACACACAAGTAGGTATAAGAGAATATACCTACACAATTTAGTAGCAAAAAAAAACAAGAAAAAAAACACAGACTTTAAAAATAGATGCTCAGCGTTGTGTGTCTTCGCAAAAGTGAAATAATTGCTGTCGTTAAAGGCAATGCGTTTGACTCCCCTTTCCACCTGTACACCCTCATGCTAAGCGTGGCCTTTAGGTCTTGTTCTCAGGCTCTGTCTACCCCGTAAGGGATATTAGACCTGATTTGTGTGTTTTCGCTCAAACCGAAACGCTTCATACGGCAAAAACATGCATTCCTGTAATGCTTGCTATCTAGAGGATGTCCGGGGAATAAAAGCTTAGAGTGCCCGCGGCGTGAAATATGGCGTAGTTTACACGCCACGCTTGCCCTGGCCACGTTTTGGCCTTTTAAAGGGACATATGTATTTTTTTATCTTTTCTATCAACGCCGACATGCATTAACGTTAATTTTTATTTTGCTGGTTTTAACACAATGTGTTACAGCGAATATTCTATTTTTTTTAGTACTGTAGTGTCGCCTCTACATTTTTATTGATAAATATTGTATGACGTCTAATATCATGACAGTTCTTCATTTTTTATGTTTAGGTACTTTTATGATTTTACCGTTAGAAATTTAATTTTAAACGACACTGAAAATTAGAACACAGAAAAATCCGAAAAGTAAAGCTATGGCCAGGAATCGAATCCGGATCCTCGTCATTTCGTGACGCGTGCTATAACCCTTACACCTTAATCAGGTCGTCGCTCTTGTTGGAGGCCTACCGACGGCTAGTCTTAGATTAGTTAGATAATAGTAGTAAACTGAACGTACCCTGAAGAAGGTCCAATTGGACTGTGGGGAGTGCCACAATAGAGATATCTCTCCAGGCAGATATTATGCCTGGGGACCGAAGTCCGAAGGAAGAGAGTTGAGAGTTGTATTTATGCAGCCGCATTGAGAAACTTCGTTAGCGGCATGTAATATGACAGCTGTCATTAGAACTGGCGCTACTCGTGCGTCGTAGTAGTTATGTAGAGGCCAACTAGGTGGCGCTAGGGTCGCTACAAGACTTTAGTCCAAGGCCCAATTGTTGGTTAACCTCACGCATACTTATAAAGAGTATCCTCCCGCTATCAGGACGCGTGGTCATCTGAACCATTCCGCCTTATTACGGCCGGTGCGGGAAGAATCGGTTGTCACGCGGCCGGGATTAGGAAACACGGTTATTGTGTCCGTCGTCGTAAACGGAACGTTATAACGCGTGTCTTTCAATGTAGCCGATCGGTGGGCTTCGCGCGTGCGTATGATTTGGTTATTAGATTTATCCAAGCCATTTCTTCCGTGCTGCAGGCTTACCTAACTCGCTCGCAATCGCCATGGTGTTCATTTTGACAGTTCATGTATGGGCTGACAATTGGCATCGGAATCAGCTAGCTGTCACTTTCATACAAAAACTGTTAAAATGAACACGATTGCGATTGTGAACGAGTTAGGTAGTACCTACGTTTACCTACTGATCTGGGAGTAAAGTAGAATGTTAGCGACTGGCTGCAAATCCATACTCAAACTTTTTTATAGTTTTATTTTTGATTTTGCCTTTACTTTGATTGCTGTTGTGCCATTCGTAAAGTATAGTCTCTAAAGCCTCTGTAAAAACTAAATTATATTTTATTGCTACACCACGCATCTTAAAGCCCTACAGTCCACCGCTCTATAACATAGAATGTACCAGTTGCTTCTCTTCCAGCGGAGATGGGACTTTCCAACAACCAAAAAAAAAATCGGTCAGCAAAATCCAAACATCCTAAAATTCCACGCAGACTGCGCTAAAACGACCTCCTTTGCAGTCTGCAAAAGCATTAAGTACTAGAAACAAAAAGTACCACAACAGCCTTAAAAACGCATGAAAACCGACAAGGAACAAAATTCCAAATTCAAACGCTCCAATTTGAAAGCCCGAATATTCTAAACCGCAACGAGCCGGTGAAACCGTAAAAATACGTTCCGAGCGGATCGCGCGGAAATACCGGAACTACCCGGTTTCCGAGCAATACCGGATACAACACTACGCTGGTATCCAAAATGTAATACCGCATTCTTATAGGCGAGAGGTTTTGTTCCGTTTGGGATTTTGCCGAATTGAATTTTTGCGATTTCCACTGTTGCGGGTTTAGAAGGCGATTGTCATTTGATTTCAGTTATTGCCGTTTAAATCGAGCCTTTTATTCGTAACTAGCTTCTGCCCGCGACTTCGTCTGCTTCGAATTATACATAAAAACTTTCCTCTTGAATCACTCTATCTATTAAAAAAACCGCATCAAAATCCGTTGTGTAGTTTTGAAGATATAAGCATACATAGGGACATAGGGACAGAGAAAGCGACTTTGTTTTATACTATGTAGTGAAGTGATAGTGATAGTGAAGGTTTGTCAGTAACTTCTTTAGTTTTCTTCTATGCTGGTCTAGGAGTAAAAAAAAAACATAGAATATACCAGTTGCTTCTCTTGGCGCGCAGTTGGTGAAAGCCCATCGAGGGAATGGGCGAAAGTCTTAGGAATCATGTTATAGGCGATGCGGCTAGCAAACGATCACTATTTTGATTTCCCTTTCCACCTAGACGCCCTTAATCATGCTAAACGTGGCCTTAAGGTTTTGTTATCTTAGGCGCTGTCTACCCCGTAAGGTATGTATGTAACTTTTAAAGAAATGGCTTCTATACGTTAGGAATTTTTTTACAATGTCGAGCTAAAGACTTCTAGAAATCTGTCGAAGAAAAATGTCGACTAACCAAAGCTTGAAAAAAATACAAAATACAAAATCCACAAATCGCGTATATCCCTTATGAAGTAGACAGAGCCTGTGGTAACAAGACCTAAAGGCCACGTTTAGCATGATTGTGGGCGGTGGAAAGGGCCAGTGGTGGGTTGCTACCCGCATCGCCTATAACATGATTCCTAAGATTTTCACCTGCTCCCTCGATGGGCTTTTACCATCTGCGCGTGAAGAGAAGCAACTGATACGTTCTATGTTATTTCTTTGCAGCATGGAAATACCTTATACTGGAGGTCCTTAGAGGTTGGACCTTGCACTTTTTCAATCAAGGAAGCCACTTCGCCCAGGGGTACCTATAGGTAAACTGAGTCGATTCTGACCTGGAGCCACGAGGAGCCATCGTGCAGGGGGGCGCGGGAGGGGGGGGAAGTGTGGCTCCGCCGCGCTCCACTCTAAGCTCAATATCTTCGTTAATAAAGTAACTGCATCGTGTTTGGTATCATTTTCGGATAATTTAAGGATGCTGAATTCATTTTTGATATGATAATTATACCTTCTCATATAAAAAAAAACGAGATTTTTGAAAAAATATGAAAATATGGATTCTCATTTTTTTCAAAAACCTTGTATAATACAAAAACTGCTAGTTAAAACTCTATGAAAAAAATAAGTATGGATAGCCTGTTTATTCAGGATTATAAAAACATATACTTTATTGGTATTATGGTATACGAAATACTTTTAAAAAAATATTTATCGCCGCGCGGCAGACAGATTTGCTAGAGGCACTTTTCGTTCTGAGCTTGTTATTTGCAAAAGTTAGGCAAATACATCAACTTATATCTAATTATTAGAAAATTTTACGACGCTGGCTTTATTTCTAGTAAATAAATAGTAATTTTTCATACAAAAAAATTTTTTTTTGCAAAAATTAAATGAAACTCGTCTATATTTTTTGACTAAATCCTTATGAAATACAAAACGTAACGGTGTATAACTTAAAAAAATACTATAAAATAGCCTACTCATTCACAAGTTCAAAAATATATACTTTAATGTTATTATTATCTACCAAAAACTTATAAGAAAATATTTATTGCCGCGCGACAAACATGTGCAGGAGTACTTTGCATTTAGTCATTGGATTTAGTCAAAAAATATAGACGAGTTTAATTTAATTTTTGCAAAAAAAAAATTTTTTTGTATGAAAAACTATTATTTATTTACTAGAAATAAAGCCAGCGTCTTAAAATTTTCTAAGAATTAGACATAAGTTGATGTATTTGCCTAACTTTTGCAAATAACAAGCTCAGAACGAAAAGTGCCTCTAGCAAATCTGTCTGCCGCGCGGCGATAAATATTTTTTAAAAGTATTTTGTATACCATAATACCAATAAAGTATATGTTTTTATAATCCTGAATAAACAGGCTATCCATACTTATTTTTTTCATAGAGTTTTAACTAGCAGTTTTTGTATTATACAAGGTTTTAAAAAAAAATGAGAATCCATATTTTAATATTTTTTCAAAAATCTCGTTTTTTTATATGAGATGGTATGGTATAATTATCATATCAAAAATGAATTCAGCATCCTTAAATTATCCGAAAATGATACCAAACACGATGCAGTTACTTTATTAACGAAGATATTGAGCTTAGAGTGGAGCGCGGCGGAGCCACACTTCCCCCCCCTCCCGCGCCCCCCTGCACGATGGCTCCTCGTGGCTCCAGGTCAGAATCGACTCAGTTTACCTATAGGTACCCCTGGGCGAAGTGGCTTCCTTGGTTGAAAAAGTGCAAGGTTTGGCCCAAAATCGGCTCTAAGAACCTCCAGTATTAGAAGGCTAATGATAATTAATAAAGGGCAATGGATGAAAATGTTAAAAGCGCTCCTAGTGAAATAAATTTTGAAAATATATACATACATACACATACAATATCACGTCTTTATCCCTTACGGGGTAGACAGAGCCTAAGGTAACAGGTACCTACAGGCCACAATTAGCAAGATTGAGGGTGTATAGGTGGAAAATGAAATCAAAATAGTGATGGGTTGCTAGCCTCAACGCCTATAACATGATTCCTATAAGTTTCGCCCATTCCCTCGATGGTCTTTTACCATCTGCGCGGGTAGAGAAGCAACTGGTACATTCTATGTTTTTTCTTTGCTCCCAGACCAGCATGAAAAATGTATGGTTTTTGATTACCTGGCAATTCTATGATGAGTAGGTGTTTTTCCCTGGCCTGAGCAAAAAAAAGTCATACGAGCTGTCAAACGACTTTCAATGTTTTTTAATGTGGACTAGGGAAACGGGTCCTACTCGTACTCCGAAATTAGAAATTCGGCGTTCGATTCGCGCCATCGCGCTTACACTAAGTCATTACATGTGAGTGAGAGGGAGCGATAGCATTTCGGAATAGCCCCGTACGCCTGAAAAGGGGCGCTCGATAATGTCGTCAAACATTACGTGGCATTTTCGGCGAAATTAAATGAAGTATAAAAAGTTAATCGACCAGCGGCCGACCTGAGTGTTAAATTAACGAGTTCAGGTGAACTCGCGCCATTAACTATGGGACTACACATTAACTAACACTTATTTTCTTGCTTCCATGCTGGTCTGGGAGCTAAGAAAAAACATAGAATGTACCAGTTGCTTCTCTTCCCGCGCAGATGGTAAAAGGTCATCGAGGGAAAGAGCGAAAATCTTAGGAATCATGTTATAGGTGTGGCTGGCAACCCATCACTATTTTGATTCCCCTTTCCATCTGTACGTCCACAATCATGCTAAACGTGGCCTTTAGGTCTTGTTAGCTTAGGCTCTGTCTAACCCGTAAGGGATAATGACGTGATTTATGTATGTATCTATGTACATATGTATTTTCTTACTAGCTGCTGCAAGCGGCTTCGGCTGCAAAGAATTCGTTTTGCACGAACACTATGCAATTTTCCGGGACAAAAAGTAGCCTATTTTTTAATCTAGGGTATTAGCTACTTCCGTCCCAAATTTAATCCAAATCCATCCAGTCGTTTCAATGTGAAGAAGGAAATACACATTCACTCACTCAAAAACTTTCGCATTTATAATATTCGAAAGATACACAAGCTTCGTCATCGTCTGACGTCATTAGTCACTTTAGTTTCTAAAAACTTTCTACAGTGCTGTCATACATACATACACATACACAAATCACGTCTTTATCCCTTACGGGGCAGACAGAGCCCAAGGTACCAAAACCTATAGGATGTTTTTTTCTTTGCTCCCAGACCAGTGCTGTCAAGGTGTTCAAAATGGTGTCCCATTTGACCGACAAAAGCTTGACAAATGTGTCGTTTGACAACCCTTTCATATCTTTTATTGAATCAGGCGTTAATTTGCGGAGGTCCATTTCAATGAACAATAAATATATACCTTGCTACTCCGCTACTTTCGTGCAAGATAAACAAGCCTGTGCGAAATATAATATGTTCCTCACGCAACCATCTCCACTAAGGTACTGCCACATTTAACACATATAAATCCCACAAACTTAACTATACCCTACACCACACAAACACTGACGTTTTGATCCCTCTACGGCAGGGGTGGCCAACTTGATCAGACCCAAGATCTCCTGTTTACTAACGAAACCCTGTGCGATCTACCAATTACATACTTCATGACACCTTAAATCAGCAGTTGGTGATTACGTTGCGCAGTCTGGTCTACGTATTTATATTTTTTTGCCTTGGCACGATCGACTGGACTAACAGACGCGATCGACCTGTTGGCCACCCCTGCTCTACGGGATCATTCTCTAAGTGAGCACAACCAACGCCGTACATACATATTTCACACAGGCTTGTGTATCTTGCACGTAAGTAGCGGAGTAGCAAGGTTAATATTTTTTATTATCTCTTGAACCGTTTTAAATAATTAAGTCCTTCTTGTTCGGCTCACATTAGGTTAGGTAAAGGTAAAGATTACTTTGTTCCACTTGCTACGAACACACCTCTTTTTTCTTTGCGGTTTTTCCCGCGCTTTGCTCCTACCCAGACACTAAAATCAATGACATAAAATCCAGAAAAAAACCGCCCGCAGACCACTCCTGCTTGCACAGTCTTGTTCTTACAGTACCCGCTCATAAAAATTGCACTTCGGTCTTTAGAAAGAGACAATTGGCGTCACGTTACTTCTACGAAGTCAATTCAAGGGCCACATTCCAAAATCAGTCACTTTTGCATCTAAAAACAAAGCTCGTTCGTCTGTATAAGGTTTGAAATGTAACAGTGTTGCATTCAATGAACGCGATATGCAATCTTTATGGCTGGGTACTGAACTCGCTTTTGGTTATTAGCGCGCGGGTCGCACGGGCCCGCGGGCCGCTGTTAGCCACCCCTGCATTCCATTACATTCCCAACGGAGCTCGTGTGATTCTCGTCAACGCGGATTAACGCGTGCATTTCATTTGGGGAGTTTTTCCGTCCGTCCTGTTTATGGCAGAATAAATGGCTTTTTAGTTGGAAACAAATTTGAGCCGACACATAGCGTGAGCCGGTTAAGGCGTAACGTATGGGGCGGCGTTTTGGATGGGCCCGTAGGTAACATCCTACTAATATTATAAATGTGAAACTTTGTGAGTATGTTTGGATGTTTGTTACTCTTTCACGCAAGAACGGGAGGACAGATCTGGATGAAATTTGGAACATAGATAGATTATAGTCTGGAATAACACATAGGCTATTTTTTATCCCGGTAAATTGCGTAATTCCTGCGGGATGGCGATAAACGAATTCTATGTAGACGAAGTTGCGGGCAACAGGATAGGTACCATGTTGCTGCCCATTTTTTCCGATCCGTTGCCACATCTACCACAAACTCTTGGTGGGAATTGGTTTAGGGTGCTGGCTATGCCTACTGCACTACGTCCTAATTATTTGTTTTAAATTGTGTCTGTATCTGTTTTTTTCCCCAATAAAGAAAATAAAATAAAAATAAACAGCTAGTCAAGGTATAAATAAATTAAATATTATTCGGAACATTTTCAACATGAAACTACCGTGAGAATAAATCATAATTACCTACACATAACGGATAACACACGTATGTCGTCGTCGAGTGACAAACGGTAAGTGTGAACCTTTACGGAGTGACGTGATCAGTGTTGTGTGCTGCCCTACATTTGACACAAATAAAAATGACGATGAAAACGAGGGTAGTTGTGCGCCGCTGTCAGTTGCGTCGAGCAGCCGCGCGAACAGAGCGCTGGCGCACATGTTCGTTTCGCTGCCGCCGGGGCGAGCGCTCCGAGAGGAAGGACTACGAAATAGTCCGAAACATGTCGAGCATCACTCTACTTTTTTATACGTGAGTTATCCGTTGTGTAATTGTAATTATTATTAGGAGCAATTTACAGAAATTGACCTAGTCCCATAGTCCCAAAGTAAGCGTTGCAAGGCTTTCGTTTCTTACATTGGTCGATGTCTTGTTCAAAGTGTACGGCGACAAGGGGGTAACTTAATTTTGGATGAACCAAAAATATTAACCTGCTACTATGCTACTTAAGTGCAAGATAACCAAGCCCGTGCGAAATACGTGTTTTTCAGGCAATCCCCTCCACTACTGCCACATAAAACACATATAAATTCCACAAACTTTACTATCCCCTACACCACACAAACACTGACGTTTTGACCAATCTACGGGATCATTCTCAAAGTGAGCACAACTGTTAAACAAATATTTAAAAAGATCGTTTTTTAAAAGTGTAAATAACTAAATAACTTACATTAAAAAAATAAAACTGTTAAACATGTAGACCAACATCGTACTAATTTGAAGACATACAAATAAACATAATCTACCATCCATATATTTTCCAAACTACCCTTTTATTTATAGCTATTTTCATTTATCTAGTTAACAATGTATAAAAACATTTTCCAAAAAACTATAAAAAAATAAACGAGATACAAACTATCAAAGACTTGTCTCTATCTCTTTCTATAATATGGAGTTAATATGGACGTTGTGACAAATGACGTCACTTGTCATATCGGAACTTTCTTTCTAATCGTTGACTAATTAGTTTTAGAATCTTCCGCATTTCTTGACCTGTATTACTTTTCATTTCTAAGAATTTTATTATTTAATTTTTTTTGATAGGTAGGTGGATATTTGTAATTTTTTTATTGTAATATTTTAATAGACATCTCGCAGTGTGGACAGTGATAATGTATTCCGTTATTGTCGTGTATGTACTAATGTACCAATTAATGTTTTTATGGCTCACACTGTAATATACATGATATGGATGTACTGAATAAATAAATAAATAAGAAATGTGATATTTTTTTAATTCATATTCCCTATTGTTACCCAATTTTGGCGTTCATGAGAGTAAAACTATCATTTTCTCTCGACCGGGGCGAAAGGCGGAAAAAAAGGCATTTGCCCAGTAGTGGCACACTCCAATAGGCTAAGATAATAATTTACCATAGTGTTTTTACGCTGGCTCCGAATTTGTGGCCGTGTTTTTCGTTTCACGTAATTCCTCTTTGATCTACTGAGGGGAAGCGTACAGCCGCGGCGGGCGCGAAAAAAAGAAGCCATATGTTTTCAGGAACACTATTCTGATTAAAATAAATATATTGAAGCTTGAAAGCTGTCTCTTAACTTTTTTTTACGCTAAAAGTCATTTGTCGGTTATATTGCAAAAACATTTTTTTAATGGAACGAAGGTTGAAATTAAAGGTGAGGTTAAAGAAAATACACATGCAAGAAATGAGTTTTGATATTTCTCTTTACAAAGAAATTTGAAATCCATTTCGGTTATATCATTTCTCTTGATTGACTAGGTAAAGAGCTATTAAAGCGATGAACTACAGAATTCATTGTAATTATGTTCTTGGTTATGACAAAAAAGTAGATCTAAAAGTTTTCTAAACAAAGATGCCTTACAAAATAGTAGTTTTTTTAATTAGCGTCTCTCACTGGGAGCTCTTCTTATGGTCTGATATTTTTTCGCTCTAACGTTTGAATGACAGTTAAATTTGTTGTAAAATTTCTCCAGCGGAAACAGAAAGTCAGAAAATATTTTACATAAGTTATGTAGAAAGGGTAGGTTTTTATTTTATAATTTTACTAAACAATCGATGATTTCAGTTTATAGCAAACGATCGTTCGACCAAACATTACATTAGACGAAGCAATTATTCGACTAACCGATACACTCATAGGCTCTCACTTCCATCTCACATAACCCACCGAAATACGCACGCGGAGGGGACGCCATATTTGCGTCATACTTTATTACGACGGCTTACTCACAAAATAAGTACATGCCAACTCTACTTATTTTAATTCCCATGGTTTTTCCCATCATACGTGATTTAACGTTCACTATGAAATATGTGTTGAAGTTTAGGGAGAAGGGGAGTCTTTTTCGTGCTTTTATACTCGGCCTTTGAAGTGACTTAGTACGTGTAAATGGGAAAAAGGAGGTGGATTTTTTAACTTTCAGCTTTTAGCAGGGCATTTTTCATAATGATATTTTAGGGTAAGATCTAAGTCAAAACATTTTTGTGTTAACCAAAAAGTGGAATGTGTAGGTACTTATTGTTATAATTTTGAAAAACAAATTATCCCCAATTTTACGGAGTACTGTTCGCTTATTGGTCGGAAGTAAAAAGTATCAATCGAAAGTGACAGTGCAATGTTTTTTGTGACCGACAGTCAACCAATTTGACTCTCGAGCCATCATAGAACCTTGTCATAGTAAATAATTTTATTTGTTTCTGACAATCCCCAATTGGAGTCCCACTAACTAAAAGCGGCGGCCCGGCAGACCTTAGACGGCGATGGCGGGACGAGTTGGCCACCTAACCTTCTTTAAGGGACTGGACACGTACCGCAGCAGACCGAGAGCAGTGGAAGCGTTGGGGGGAGGCCTTTGCTTAGCAGTGGGACACAATAGGCTCATAATAATAATAATAATAACGACAATCAAATGCTTATCCAATGACATGAATGGTTGATAAAATTAGTTGACCCGTATGATATAGTCCTGTTTAGATGCTTTGTATTCTTACTTTGTACTTTGTACCATATTGTTTTTATTGTTCCTGTTTCATTCTTTTACTTTTTGACTTTTCTATATTTCATAATTTTCATTTGTCGATTTTTTTGTATTTTTTTTTTGGTTTCATTTTTAAATTACGTTACTATGTGATTTTCTTCCGTTTCGACTTACTTAAATTGAAACATTTAAATCTACTCTGGACTAATCTTTTCAAACCCGCCATTCCAACCCCGTTCCATCTAAATCTGATTAAAACAGCATCAACCCTAAATTTTTGGCAAACTTTACAATTCCATTTAAAAAACACATTGTTCAAATTTATCGGTCCACTCGGCTGCGTGTTAAAATAAAAAGGCTCTCAATTTCAAGTCCCGAATGCTTTTAAAAACCCCAGAGGCTCATTAGGCTAAAAGCGTTCTCTCGTTCCCAACATCTCACCTATCTGAATACCAAGACCAAGAGTCACCTAAACAAGAGCATTAAGGCAATCTCTATTATCTTAAAATTTAAAAGATGTGGATCCAAGAAGCTTTCGAGGACGCAGGGATTGGTTATTCGGCTTATTGACTTGATACGTGACGTTTTTAACCCCGATGAAATGAAATGATTTATTTTGCTTTAGACATGGTTAAAAAGTGATCTAGTATTTAGTGTTGATGTCCGGCGACACGTCTAACCAAATAAATTGGCATGCAAACATTAACTTATTTTCTAAAGTGGTTTTTGGTATTTTGAATTAGTGCATTTTACAAAGTTTTCATTTTTATTAAACAAATTGATGCAAAGGGGTGTTATAAGTCTGATGTCTCTGTTAAAGAGTACAGTGACATTAAACTTGACATTTAATTTTGAATGAGTGTGTTGTGTGATAATTATTCTTTGTACCATTCTAGTACTTACCTCAGTTATTATTATTTTACCTATATTTTTGTTATTTATGTTCTGACAATATTTTCACATTTTTGTTTTGTATTATTTGACATTTTTAATTGCTTTTAAAATAGGTAACTGCTTTGATTCCCCTTTCCATCCCTACGCCCACAATCATGCTAAACGTGGTATTTAGGTCTTGTCACCTTAGGCTCTGTGTACCCCTTAAGGGATAAAGACGTGATTGTATGCATGTATATGATGTATGCATGTATAACTCTTTATTGTGCATAAAACACAAGAATAAAGGCGAACTTATCCCTAAAAGGGATACAAAGGTATACATAGCGATGAAACATAGCGTGAACAGACTAACTCCAACAAACCCTGTAACATAATTTTTAAAGCCAACACCAACATCAAGTACGGAACCCTGATTTGTGTGTTCCGGCCTAATGTCAACCCTTCGATCGTAATTACAAAACTGTGTGCACACTGGCTATCATCAACATATCAGTGATACCAGCTATAGGACGTCCACTGTTGGACATAGGCCTACCCCATAGACCTCCAGTTGCCTCGGAAGCGGCTCGCATCCACCGTGAACCCGCGACTTGAACCAGTAGGCTTATTATCGCAATCGCCATCGTGTTCATTTTGACAGTTCTCGTATGAATGTGACAGCTAGCTGATTCCGATGCCAACTGTCAGCCCATACACGAACTGTCAAAATGAACACGATGGCGATTGCGAGCGAGTTAGGTAAGCCTACTAGTCATCCGTCCACCTAGTCGGTGGTTGTCCTGCTGGCTGACCTGAGACAATTGGGAAAATTCATGATTTTTCATAAAAGCTTATTCATGTAACGAGCAATATTAAACAATATATATCAGAATATAGAAAAATCCGAAAAGTAAAGCAATGGCCGGGAATCGATACCGGATCCTCGTCATTCCGTGACGCGTGCTGTACCCCACCCAACCATAATTTCGGATTTTTCTGTGTTCTAATTTCAGTGTCGTTTAGAAATTTAATATCTAACGGTAAAACCGTAAAAGTAAACATAAAATATAAATAAGTAAAAATTGAAAATGAAGCGATACCTACATACTACATATATATTGAAATCGTACCGCAGACTGATTCTAAACTTAATCCTTCTTACATACGTCATCTCATTCTTCATATCGAATATTCGTCGTCTCACTCATAATATCGTCCGTCACCTTCACACTTTACGTTCCATTCCACATATATCACGTCTTTATCCCTTACGGGGTATACAGCGCCCAAGGTTACAAGTCCTGAAGGCCACGTTTAGCATGACTGTGGGCGTATAGATGGAAAGAGGAATCAAATTAATAACAGAACCTTTTTATAGCGACCGTTTCACTTTTGCGAAGACACACAACGCTGATGATCTATTTTTTATGTCGAATATTTTTTTTAGTTGTTTTACCTTGTTTATTTTCTATAAAATTGTGTATATTATCTTATATTTGTGTGTCTTGCAAAAAGGAATAAATTTCTTCTTTCTTTCTTTCTTTTTTCTTTCTTTATTATTCCCGTCTTCAGTGTAATCGTACCCTAACTCGATGGCACGTGGCTCACCCCGGGCAAGATATCCTTATCCCCAAGTTATCAGCGCTGAGAATGGTTATCTAACAGATAAGAACCGTTACGACATGCTTTATAACGCTGACACTGATTTATCTTAGACTTCTACTTAGTGGCTGAAAGATTGTGGAAAAATAAATGGTTCCTGTTTGGCTATAGTACACCCTGAAAATGGACCATGAGTTGGTCTGAAACGCGTCGGGATTACTTTCACTATAAGTGAATGAACCATGTTTCTGTTTTTATCTTCTTAGTCTCGCGGTAGTTTTATATTGAAGATACTAGAAAATTTGACAATCACGGTTTTCTTATTAATTTAAGGTCCGTCTCAAAAACCTCGCCCGATCTTGATAAAACTTTGCTTATCAGTTTAGGAGTTACGTTACAGACATACCTACACATAGACAAACGCGTTAAACTTACAAACTCACAACAAATAAAAATTAAGTTTACTTAGGTACTATCAAATGGATCTAGAATTTTTACTTCTTGATTTTTTAAGTTTATTTTTACGGTATTACCGTTAGAAATTAAATTTATAAACGAATCTGAAAATTAGAACACAGAACCTGCTATGGGTGGTGTGGTGTCACAGAATGACGAGGATCCAGGTTCGATTCCGCCATTGCTTTACTTTTCGGATGTTTCTGTACTTTCTGTGTTCTAATTTTCAGTGTCGTTTGGAAATTTAAGTTTAGGTACTTTTAAAACTACCATTATTACCATTTCTACCATTTCTACCATTGAACCTCAAGCGGATATGACTACCAATATTGATCTAAAGCAGTCTGCAAACATGTCAATACCTCTTTTTCCCAACAGAAACTCAATGACTTCCCATTTCAGACCAGAACCACCGAGTGAGTGAACATCAGAGGAATATTAAAAGCACTCAGCTTCATGAAATTCAAACGCAATCAAGATGCATTAAACTGAAGGAGTCTTCGGAGTCAAAAGGCTGCCGGAGCTGATTTATGCTGAACCTTTCAGTCTTTAAAGTTGGGATATCGGAAGGGCGCTCCAAATTAGTTCCATTTTGATTACATTTCATGGGTTATTGAATAACTTTTCTACGCTGGCTTCTCGTCCCGTGCATGGTAAAGGTTTACCCCCTTATTCATAAACGCTCTATAGGCTTCTGCTAACTTAGCAATCGTTTGTCCTTATCTGTGAAAGGTAAAAGTCAAAGTGACAGATAAGGACAAACGATTGCTAAGTTAGCAGAAGCCTATAGAGCGTTTATGAATAACGGGGCTAGAGAATACGCGAAATTCTTAGGAATCACGTTATAGGCGATGCGGCTAGGGACCCATTACTATTTTGATTCCCCTTTCCACCTAGTCGCCTCCAATCATGCTAAACGTGGCTGGTCTTGTTGCCTCAGGCTCTGTCTACCCCGTAAGGGATATAGACGTGATTTGTGTATGTATGTGCAGGGCTGTCTTAAACTAGGCTGAGGCCCTTGGGCACACAAGGATTTGGGGCCCTTTTGAAAAGTAAAAAAAGGGAATTATAATAACAAAATGTTTTGAGCATAAATGTGTGAGAGAAATTGTCGGTCCTTCGGGGTCCCCTGTGTGCCCTTATGGTGAAGACGGTTTGCATAAGTTTCTATGGAATGACGTCCTACTCGCTAGGACCTCGTGCCAGGTCCGCCCGGATCTGCTACCACAGTGTTACTCGCTAAACCCTCCGGAGCTCCGTCGAAAACCAGTAAACAAAGTTGACCACGCGTAAGAACCGACTTACACGAATCCGTTTCACAAAACAAGTCGACTACTTTACAAATTTTTTTTTACAGAATAAAAAATCAACAGTCCTGACATTTGCACTTAAAGCGCTAACAACGACCGGACCCTAAGACACGCTTTCCCGCGCCTTAATCGTATTTACGGCCAGTTTGCCGCATTCGAATTTCGAACGGGGCCGACAGACGGCGGAATAACCGTTAAGAATTCAAGGCGACCGAGGATAAAACGTACTGGCAACCAAATACAGCGATACGGCCGTTGGAAAAATAAAAAAGAAAACGGGTAAAGGGGTTGCGGCACGATGGAACTGTGCGATTTTGTTGGTTTCTGTGATCGGATATTTGGATGGCATTTACTTAGCTGACCTGTATTATTTTGGACACATGAAATTACAGCTTTTAATTATGCACTTGTAATATTAGGCTGGAGATGATAATAAGGGAATAATTAATCTCAGTGTCAGGATGGATCCATAGAGATAGAGATAATTTATTTGAAAGAAAGAAGAAAGAAAGAAAGAAGAAATTTATTCCTTTTTGCAAGACACACAAATATAAGATAATATACACAATTTTATAGAAAATAAACAAGGTAAAACAAAAAAAAAAAAACATACACATATATATTTACACACACATATATTTGCATAAACATGAGTTAATATTTACATTACAAAGTTGTTCTAGTCATAAAGACGTCCGTCATCCAAACTCTTAGGTACTGCTTTTTAATCATCACTACATAGTATAAAACAAAGTCGCTTTTTCTGTCCCCAAGTCCGTATGTATGCTTATATCTTCAAAACCACACAACGGATTTTGATGCGGGTTTTTTTAATAGATAGAGTGATTCAAGAGGAAGGTTTATAAATGTATAATACATGCATAATATACCGTGCGAAGCCGGGGCGGGTCGCTAGTACAGTATAATAATGACATGATAGTTTTTTGGCGAATTGATAACAAGCAACAAACTGTTTGGTAAAAAAGTATTAGCAAATGATGGTTTCTACGTCTTGCCAGGTGTAATCGACTGAGATCTCTTTCACGACCGATCGGTATATTGGATAAGGTCTTGGCTTCCTACTACTAAAAGCGGGAAAGCTTGTCGAATAACTCCCCTATTATGTGTGTTCATGGTGATCAATAATGGAAAGCATCCCTCTATCACATAAAAAATGATTTTGACTCTCTCAAAAAAAGTCGTACTTATAACAGTTTTTTTTTTCTAAAAACGCAGCGAATTGTTCGTGTTGAGGCCCCCCTAACGGCGGACGGCGGCCGAGCAATTTCGCGCGAACTCTCTGTTGTTTCGAATTCCAGTAAATTTGGCATCAATAGGCGAAGACAAAACAGAGCTACAAGGCTACTACAGTTCTTGAAACTATAGTATTTCTTTTTTTTAATTTATTTCCTTGACCGAATTTTTTTTATTTTTTTTTACGTCAAGGAAGTGGGTGACGTGGGTACTGACGTTGAGTGATTAGAGGTTTGCTCATCCGTTGCCAGTTTTGAGGGCTGAGATAGAGTGAGAGAGAGATAGAGGGAGGGGAAGACAGATAGCGGGAGAGAGATATAGAGTGTGTGAGAGAGAGAGAGAGGGAGAGAGATAGAGAGAGAAATGGAGAGAGCGAGAGGGAGAGAGATAGAGAGAGAAGCATTTACTTACACATTCGATACACATAGATATATAAGGAAGAAATACAATATACTTTTACTTCTGTGCTGGTCTGGGAGCAAAGGAAAAACATAGAATGGACCAGATGATTCTCGTCCCGCGCAGATGGTAAAAGCCCATCGCGGTTCGCCCCAGGGTAGGCAGAGTCTGAGGTAACAAGACCTACATGACACGTTTAGCATAATTGTGGGCGTATAGGTGGAAAGGGGAATCAAAATCTGAAGCTGCCTCGCCTATAAATCGATTCCTAAGATTTTTGCCCATTCCTCGATGGGCTTTTACCATCTGTGCGGGAAGAGAAGCAACTGGTACATCTTCGTAATATCGCCAGATTACCTCTTGTGCTAGAAATTTCACCGGCTGTCTTACTCTCCACGGCGGAACACAGCAACGCTAGCATTGCTGCTTGGTGTTAGGATTAGCGAGTAAGACGATGGTAGCCATCCAGACGGATCTTGCACAAGGTCAAACCGCCCGCAAAATATAATTACGTAAATAAATTAAAAAAAAAATTGAGGTGCGAGCTCGGGATTTGAACCCACGACCTTTCTGCTTGAGAGGCTATTTTTTAGGGCCAGAGGTTTTTTTAACCCACGAGGGACGGAACGGAACGGAGATGGTATATGCGTTTGGGCTTAGAGGTAGTGTGTTATACCCCTGTGTTTACAATAGGTTTCATTATAATGGATTGAATGGGGCGTTGCTTTGCGGAGGTCCATATCAATGAAAGAAAAACAGTTAACATACTAAGGTATTCAATTTAACTAATTAATTTGAAGTAGGTATTCCAGATAAATAACAAGACACGTTTGTACTATATGTTTGTATTTTTGATTTTTTATATTTTAAGTTTACGGTTTTACCCGTTAGCAATCAAAATTCTGAACAACACTGAAAATTGGAACAAGAAAAATACGAAAAGTAAAGCTATGGCCGGGAATCGAAGCTGGATCCTCATCATTTCGTGATACATGCTATACAGCTACACCACCCATAGCAGTGACCTGCTGCGGTCATAGCTTTACTTTCAGATTTTTCTGTGTTCTAATTTTCACTGTCGTTTTGAAATTATACTTCATCTTTTTTTCGCATTACAAAGAAAGTAAACAATACAAATTACTATATTCCAGGGGTTTTAAATTGTAACTTGGTTTTATTTATTTTGTAAAAGGATTCGGTAAAAGGACAGGGCAAGATTTACTTTCTAATGTAAAAAAACCAGCGTCCTTTCCAATCTCATAATTCTAAATGCGAGTCAATAATGACGTCTTTCCAGCCCTAGTTGAAAAATGGTTGTGGCAGCAACCGCGCTAGATTACCCGCCTGTTTTCCATTTGCATGCGAAATGAGGTTGCCGTGTTTTTGTTTGCTCTGCCGACAGATGTCACGGGAGCCGGGGACGATTGCGCGGAGATGACTACCACTAGAATTTTGGTAAGGGAGAAAGAGTAAGAAGAAAGGAGACGGAGTAGTATTGTTCTAAAACGCACTTACAGAACTCGTGACAAGTAAAATACAGCAAAACTACCCAACTATAGTCCAGTACTTTAGCTATGGTCCATAACTTCAAGACGACTTTAGGTACACATACCAACATTCTTTTTTGTTTTTTCCAAGTTTTTCCTTCCGTTACTAAACATATTTAACCATTGAACTTCCTCGTTCTAATAAAAGTCACACCTAAACGAAAATCAAAGAGTCAGATTTGGATCATAGTTGGAGCTTTTCTTCCATGCTAGTCAGGGAGTAAGAAAAAACAGAATTTACCAGTTGCTTCTCTTCCCGCGCCGATGGTAAAAGTCCATCGAGGGAATGGGCGAAAGTCTTAGACATGTTATGGGCGATGCGGCTCGCAACCTATCACTATTTTGATTCCTCTTCGCACCTATACGCACACAATCATGCTAAACGTGGCCGTTACCTTACTACCCCGTAAGGAATAAGACGTGGTTTATGTATGTATGTATGCAGTAAAAATTGTTTATTGCAAAAAAAACAGTAAAGTAACAGATGAAAGTGTCCTGTGTTCACAAAGTTATGTTTTTAACTACAATGATTTTTACTCCGACGTTCCGAGACCAAATAGGAGACGTTTTGGAAAAAGGTTAGGTCAGGAGTACCCGAAACCGACGAGCATGTATGAAGAGATTGATGACTGTGGATGAAGCGAAAGAAATATGTCAGGATCGTAGCAAGTGGAACAAGGTAGTCTCTGCCTACCCCTGTGGGAAAGAGGCGTGACGGTATGTATGTATGTATGTATGATTTTTACTTCATTATTTTGCCTTCTCCGCAGCATGGGTGCATCGTGCGCGACATGTGTATCGCGCGGCGGTTGCGCTATTAATGAAGTGTAATGCTGTTGGCTTTGCAGAGACGCTTCAATTACAACAGCGCGGGACAACAGGCGCGTACAACATCAGACACCAACATGTGAGACGCACTGGCATTCACCACAGACGTACAGCATGCTTTCTACGCACAAACTCTCTGGTTAGACAAGGACATGACGCTTTGTGTTAGCGCTAGAACCAAGATGGATGGTGCTAGTGCAATGCTGTTGGCTTTAGAGGGACTTCAATTACAACAGCGCGAGACAACAGGCGCGTACAACAGCAACAGAGACCATCATGCTAGACGCCATTCACCACAGATGTAAAGAATGCTTCCTACGCACATGCTCTCTGGTTAGACAAGGACATGACACTTTGTGTTAGCGCTAGAACCTAGATGGATGGTGCTAGTGCAATGCTGTTGGCTTTGGAGGGACTTCAATTACAACAGCGCGGAACAACAGGCGCGTAAAACAGATCAGATAACAACATGTGAGACGCACTACCATTAACCACAGACGTACAGCATGCTTTCTACGCACATACTCTCTGGTTAGACAACGACATGTCACTTTGTGTTAGCGCTAGAACGATTATGGATGGTGCTAGTGCAATGCTGTTGGCTTTAGAGGGACTTCAACCACAACAGCGCGGGACAACAGCCGCGTACAACAGCATCAGACACCAACATGTTAGACGCACTGGCATTCACCACAGATGTACAGCATGCTTCCTACGCACATACTCTCTGGCTAGACAAGGACATGACGCTTTGTGTCCGTGACAAAAGCAAGCGCTAGTGCAATGCTGTTGGCTTTAGAGGGATTTCAGTTACAACAGCGCGGGACAACAGGCGCGTACAACAGCAACAGAGACCATCATGCTAGACGCCATTCACCACAGATGTAAAGAATGCTTCCTACGCACATACTCTCTGGTTAGACAAGGACATGACGCTTTGTGTCCGTGACAAAAACTAGCGCTAGAACCATGGTGGATGGTGCTAGTGCAATGCTGTTGGCTTTGGAGGGACTTCAATTACAATAGCGCGGGACAACAGGCGCGTACAACAGTGACAGATACCAATATGTTAGACGCCATTCACCACAGATGTAAAGAATGCTTCCTACGCACAAACTCTCTGGTTAGACAAGGACATGACGCTTTGTGTCCGTGACAAAACTAGCGCTAGAACCATGGTGGATGGTGCTAGTGCAATGCTGTTGGCTTAGAGGGACTTCAATTACAACAGCGTGGGACAACAGGCGCGTACAACAGCATCAGAAAACAAGATGTTAGACGCACTGACATTCACCACAGACGTACAGCATGCTTCCTACGCACATACTCTCTGGTTAGACAAGGACATGACGCTTTGTGTCCGTGACAAAAACTAGCGCTAGAACCATGATGGATGGTGCTAGTGCAATGCTGTTGGCTTTAGAGGGACTTCAATCACAACAGCGCGGAACAACAGCATCAGAGAGCAACATGTGAGACGCACTACCATTCACCACAGACGTACAGCATGCTTCCTACGCACATACTCTCTGGTTAGACAGGGACATGACGCTTTGTGTCCGTGATAAAAACTAGCGCTAGAACCATGATGGATGGTGCTAGTGCAATGCTGTTGGCTTTGGAGGTACTTCAATTACAACAGCGCGGGACAACAGGCGCGTACAACAGCATCAGAGACCAAACATGTTAGACGCACTGGCATTCACCACAGACGTACAGCATGCTTCCTACGCACATACTCTCTGATTAGACAAGGACATGACACTTTGTGTTAGCGCTAGAACCAAGATGGATGGTGCTAGTGCAATGCTGTTGGCTTTGGAGGGACTTCAATTACAACAGCGCGGGACAACAGGCGCGTACAACAGCAACAGAGACCAACATGTTAGACGCACTGCCATTCACCACAGACGTACAGCATGCTTCCTACGCACATACTGTCTGGTTAGACAAGGACATGACGCCTTGTGTCCGTGACAAAAACTAGCGCTAGAACCGTGATGGATGGTGCTAGTGCAATGCTGTTGGCTTTGGAGGGACTTCAATTACAACAGCGCGGGACAACAGGCGCGTACAACAGCAACAGAGACCAAACATGTTAGACGCACTGGCATTCACCACAGATGTATAGAATGTTTCCTACGCACATGCTCTCTGGTTAGACAAGGACATGACGCTGAACCATGATGGATGGTGCTAGTGCAATGGTTTTGGCTTTGGAGGGACTTCAATTACAACAGCGCGGGACAACAGGCGCGTACAACAGCAACAGATACCAACACGTTAAACGCCATTCACCACAGATGTAAAGAATGCTTCCTACGTACATACTCTCTGGTTAGACAAGGACTGTGTCCGTGGCATAAACTAGCGCTAGAACCATGATGGATGGTGCTAGTGCAATGCTGTTGGCTTTGGAGGGACTTCAATTACAACAGCGCGGGACAACAGGCGCGTACAACAGCATCAGAGACCAAACATGTTAGACGCACCACAGATGTAAAGAATGCTTCCTACGCATAAACTCTCTGGTTAGACAAGGACATGATTCTTTGTGTTCGTGATAAAAACAAGCGCTAGTGCAATGCTATTGGCTTTGGAGGGACTTCAATTACAACAGCGCGGGACAACAGGCGCGTACAACATCAGATACCAACATGTTAGACGCCATTCACCACAGATGTAAAGAATGCTTCCTACGCACTAACTCTCTGGTTAGACAAGGACATGACGCTTTGTGTCCGTGACAAAAACAAGCGCTAGTGCAATGCTGTTGGCTTTAGTGTGACTTCAATTACAACAGCGCGGGACAACAGGCGCGTACAACAGCAACAGAGACCAACATGTTAGACGCCATTCACCACGGATGTAAAGAATGCTTCCTACGCACATACTCTCTGGTTAGACAAGGACGTGACGCTTTGTGTTAGCGCTAGAACTATGATAGATGGTGCTAGTGCAATGCTGTTGGCTTTGGAGGGCCTTCAATTACAACAGCGCGGGACAACAGGCGCTTACAACAGCATCAGAAGGTAAAGAGTTAGATACAGACTACGAATCGAGGGGGATGGGCATGTACTAGTTAGCGGTGCTTGATCTTAGATTACCCCTTCGCTTACCACGGCGTGATTGAAAAAGAACGCAATAAATTAATAGTAATTTATTGCGTTCTTTTTCTAAATTTTAGAAAGAAAAAAGTAAGAAGTCTAATGACATAAATTCGACACAAAATAAAATAAATCGTAATCACACCGTGGTAAGCGAAGGGGTAATCTAAGATCAAGCACCGCTAAAAAAAATCTACGAATAGTCGTAGAATTTTCTCGCTTATTTTATTACTCTTTTTTATTCTCGTGTTTGAATCGAATTTGGCTCATTAAATGGGCTTCCTTTGCTTTTTGTATAATTTTAAAATTTTACATAAAATCGCGATAAGCTACTGTTCTAAGAATTTTCTAGATTATTTTTCCAAGAACACCCCTCCTCCCGCCCCCGGTGCCCTTGAGGAACCCATCATTCCCTCTACGGGATCATTATCAAAGTTTAATGAGCACAACTGCTACACAGACCAACGTCGTACATAAGCTTATAACAATTAAAAAAAACGCATAAGGTGCGGTTCTTAGAATCATCTAGATTATTTTTCTGAGAGCAGCCCTCCCCCCGCCCCCGGTGCCCCGAAGAACCCATCATCCGCTTAGCGCACCCTCACTTGTTTGCCCGGATTGCATAACTCGATTTCAATCAATCCGGGAACCGGATCCGGAACGCACTAGACATTACTTCATCAGTATGACAACACCGGTTTTTAATCCCCGACGCAAAGAGCCCGTGATGTTATATATAAGTTGGACGTCGATGTCCGTGTGTGTGTCTGTCTCTCTTAAGCTGATGGACCGATTTCATTCGAAAGCCAGTTTCGTTGCGATGGTTTTAAGCTATGTTTGGTATAAATCCGCCAAGCAGTTTGAAAAATATAAGCTTCTTTCCAAGCAATTTAATGCATTTTTACCAAAAAAAAAAAAAAAAAATTATTTACAGTTTCATTACTCGATTAATTGTTTCCGATCCATTGCCACATCTAACTCTTAGTGGGAATTGGTTTAGGGTGCAGGCTATGTTTACTGCACTACGTTCTTAATATTTTTTTTCTAATTGTGTTAGCATAATTGGGAGCTTATAGGTGGAAAGCACAATCAAAATAGTGATGACTTGCTAGCCGCAACGCCCGTAACATGATTCCTAAGATTTTCACCCACCAACGGGCTTTTACCATTTGAGAAAAAGAAGCAACTGGTGCATCCTATGTTTTCTCCAACTCCTAGAGCAGTGGTTCCTAACCTGGGGGTAATTACCCCCGCAGGGGTAAAACGGAGATTCTAGGGGGGGTAACACGGGATGGCACGAAATAGTATTAAAATAGCAATAAACAAAATAATAGTACGGTTAACACCGAGATTTATATATTACTTTACTTACTAGTTACCTAAACGTGCAATTTCTTACATAATAAACATATTTTCGTTCGAATTGTGTGGCTTTAATTATTTTTAAATTAGCTAGGGGTAAACTCAATTCCCATACTTGTTCACAGGGGTAGTGACATTGAAAAGGTTAGGAACCACTGTCCTAGAGCATGGAAGCATGCTCATGGCGGCTCGTCATACTGTTCTCATTGTTGCTACTGTGTCCACGATATCGGAGCGAAAATTAGCCATTATTGCAACCTTCGCCCCAATTGGTTCAGCTGACGAGCGGTTTTAGACTGCTTCCATCCCGCCGACAAATGAGGGAGGAAAAGGAATCGCAGCCAGCGACGTGCGAATACGGCTAATAACGTTAGGCTTCGGTTCGATGTGTGACATTTGAATAAAAAATTCAGAGAATTTCGGTATGATGTGATGCGTAGAGGAATTATGTAATAGAGAGGAAAAGTCATGTTTATTGTGTTGGAAAAAAATGATCAACTATGGTGACTGGCTACGCTCTGCCCAGCTGGCACGAGAGCGCGCGAGTCTCTTTCTTGAACTAACATTAAGCAATCTATCTCGCTCGCAACGCTAGACGTGCTGATTAGCGGTCCACTGTCGAGCTGGACACTGGAGTTGGGCTGGCAGCTATGAAGATCATTGTTTATTGCAGCGATACTCAACCTTTTATTATTGATAAGCACCATAAACACGTTCCATTCATGGCGTCGCGGAAAAAGGACATACATACATACACATACACAAATCACGTCTTTATCAGTAGTAGTAGGGTAGACAGAGCCTAAGGTAACAAGACCTACAGGCCACGTTTAGCAAGATTGTGGGCGTATAGGTAGAAAAAGAAAACAAATTAGTGATGGGTTGCTAGCACCGCCTATAGCATAATGCCTAACATTTCCGCCTATTCCCTCGACGGACTCTCACCATCTGCGCGGGAAGAGAAGCAACTGGTACATTCTAAGTTCTTTCTTCACTCTCAGACTAGATACAGATAATTATAATTTTGCACAAACTTGTTCAATAACGCGTCCGACGTGGTCAACCTGTTGACCACACGTGCTCTATTGGTTAATTTAAAATCAACTTATTAAAGTTGAGTATTCTCTATAGATTCGTGGTTTCGTTTTTCGAAACTTGGTCATTTCCGGCGCGTCGCAAACTTGGCCATTCGGTTGTTACGAACTCGGCCATTTTGTTATTTCGCCAACTATGACAAAGTCGCGCTGAGTCGGACAAAAAGTTAATACGTGTTTATGGTTTTGAAGTCGGACGTTTGGGGTTTTAAAAGTTTTGCTAAAGTTTTACTCAAGTTTATGTTGACGGGATAGTCTAGTGTTTAGAGAACCTGATTATGAAGCTTGAGGTCCCGGGTTCGATTCCCGGCCGGGGCAGATATTTGTATTAAAAATACGAAAGATTGTTCCCGAGTCTTGGATGTTGATGTTTGTCTGACGCTTATCGCTATTCCGCGGGAACTATTTTCCGGGATCAAAATTATCTAAAATATTGACCAGGGGTATAAGATACCACCACGCCTGATTTCATTTAAATTGGTCCAACAGTTTGAAGATTAGCGAACACAGACATAGGTAAATGAACACATATAAATACATACATTACTCCTCCCTAATCGTTAGCACTCTATTTTTTATTATTACTCTTCCCTAATCGTTAACACTCAATTTTTTATTATTGCTCTTCCCTAATCGTTTGCACTCTATTTTTGATTATTACTCTTCCCTAATCGTTAGCACTCTAGTTTTGATTATTACTCTTCCCTAATCGTTAGCACTCTAGTTTTGATTATTACTCTTCCCTAATCGTTAGCACTCTAGTTTTGATTATTACTCTTCCCTAATCGTGAGCACCCTAGTTTTGATTATTACTCTTCCCTAATCGTTAGCACTCTATTTTTTATTAATACTCTGCCCTAATCGTAGCACTCCATTTTTGATTATTGCTCTTCCCTAATAGTTATCACTCTGTTTTTGTTTATTACTCTTCCCTAATCGTTAGCACTCCATTATTGATGAATTTATTTAATGTACAGACACGAACTTTCTACTGATGTCATATATGTATATACAAAATATAGTCGTAGGTGTACAAGTAGTCATATATACCTATTCGAATAGTTCGTTTCAGAGAAGTCGCATATTACCGCATTATCACCAAGCTGGCTTGTTCCACTTGCAACCGCTGGAATTAATCTTTCAAATGCGTCGACTAACTGATTTTAGAACTCGAAAGTTCCATGATTGTGTTGGCATCACTCTATTTCATATTAAAAAACCGCAGTGTTAATATTATAATCCAGTGTTAGCAGAACCCTGTTTCTAAGCAAAACGTATGCAGTGTGAGATCATTTTATGTTGTACCGAGTTTAACGCAAAATCAAGATTTAACTTTTTCAACATGACAAAAAGTTAGTTTTGATGAAATACGTTCTCTTGCTGTCTCTATAGTCTTACATTGCACCTTTATATAGATAACAGCAACAACGGCATAAATTTCACTGAAAATTCACTTGGTTAAAAAAACATTCTGGCAAGACATTTTCCAGTACACAAAAAGCATCATTCCTTTTCACTATAACTACGCTGAAAAAGAAACACCAGATTTCTAATCAATCAAAACTGTTCCCTCAACCACGTAATCGACCCCTGAACAGCATCATTAAAGGGGTTATTATCAAACCAGGTCCCGCGCACTCGCAAATATATCGCCGGCGTTTAATCACGTCAGACAAATGCTTACTTATGCTAGCCCCGACACTCCATTAGTTATTTTAATGCAGCACAAGATTACGGTTCATTATAGTTTGCGAAGTTGGTAATAAATCTTGCCTCTCCAATTATTGATTAGTTTTTAAACTTTAGCTCGTAGTTGATTAGTTTTGTATTCGAGTTGACTTGCGCTTGGCGTTTTTCCAGTTGTGGTGACATACGGATAGTATTCATAAAATTGACTGTGGATTGCTTCCGTTAATAGAACGGTTTGTTTGTATGTTTGATCGTTCAATGTAATATTACATCATCACTTGAAATTAAATGTCAAAGAATTTGTATTGAAATCGTCAGCTCAAAATGAAAATGTCAATTAATATAACAATTACGTACTTACAAAAACACTGAAATAAAAATGTTTTCTTAACCAAGGGTCGTCTTGTAAAGTACATACATAAATTATATCACGTCTTTATGCCTTACGGGGTATAGCATGGTTAATGGCGTGTAGCTGGAAAGGGAAATCAAAATAGCGATAGGTTGTGAGCCACATCGCCTATAACATGATTCCTAAGACTTTCGCCCAATCCCTCGATGGGCTTTTACCATCTAGGCGGGATGAGAACTGTCTGGTAAATTCTATGTTTTTTCTTTACTCCCAGCCCAGCGTGGAAGAAAAAAATGTGGGTTAAAATATATAAGAGTACCTACCTAATGCAATTTTGAACCTATACCTAGCTAAAAAAAAGTCGAGTGATAGCTGGAAGGTTTTGATCGCGTACCTACAGATTGGTTTAAATTCAATACTCGTAGGTTAGGTTTATTTAATAACAATATTTTTAAGTTTTACATTCTTAACCATTATATACTTATTTTGACCAACTTTATGTAGGTATGATATGTTATACTTTAAAAAACCGTTATGGATGATCAAGAACATTTAATCAATTCAATGGCAATTCCTTACATCATTTTGGAAAAGAGCTGATACTCTTCATTCTACTAGACCGATTTTGACCAAACATATCTAAGAACCTCCGCAAGGAAACTGGCTTTCGAATGAAAAAAACCGCATCGAAATCGTTACGTCCGTTTGAGAGCTACGACACCACACACACACACGCATCTAATCCTGCCGCTAAGTAGCAGTGCTTGCACTGCTGTGTTCCGGTGTGGAGAGTAAGACAGCCGGGGAAATTACGGGCACAAGAGGCATTGCATCTTAGTCCTCTAGGTTGGCAACGCATCTGCAATCCCTCCGGGGTTGCGGGTGTCTATGGGCAGTGGTGATCACTTACCATCAGGTGACCCACTTGCTCGTTTGCCTTCCTATTCATATAAAAAAAAAAAAACGCATTGACGCCAAACTTTAAACACCCTCTTTTCACGCGGGGTGTAAAAATCTAAGCGTGCTAAAGTAAATATAGAAGGCGCTGAGTTTGTTACTTTGTTTATTTATGAATTGTTTGTTGTGTTCACTATAATGGATATTTTAAACTCACTCTTTTTCGGTAGGTACCTCGCTTAATGCTCCTCTCATTTACTCAACGTTTAACTGGTACAGATCCCTTATAGGGATAAGTTCGCCTTTGTGCATATATATAAGGTCTTTTTTGTGATTTGTTTCTGTTGCTTTATACTTAAACAATAAAGCACAATACACAACAAACAACACAACAAACAAACAACAATACAATAAAGCACTAAAAAAAATAATAAAAAATAAAATAAAAATAATGCAATAAAGCATTTACTTCCTTACTTGCTATTGCAAGAAAAATATTAAGTTAATTTAACTTTATACACAAGGCTGGGTCCCAAGTGGAGTCAACCACCGGCCCCAGCGGTACAGTTTCTAACTAAATTCAGTATTTGTATGGAAATTTATAACACACCCACCGCAGAGCTTCCCTTCACCGCTGTTCGTGCATGTTTAGTTCAATTTAGTAGCGATTTAGTAATACTCAACTGTTTGAGACGTTTTGGAAAAAGGTCAGGTCAGGAGTACCCGAAACCGACGAGCATGTATGAAGAGATTGATGACTGTGGATGAAGCGAAAGAAATATGTCAGGATCGTAGCAAGTCATAAGTCATTTATGTTATAGGCGATGCGGCTAGCAACCCATCACTATTTTGATTCCACTTTCCACCTATAAGCCGACAGTCTTGCTGAACGTGGCCTGTAGGTCTTGTTACCTTAGGCTCTGTCTACCCCGTAAGGGATAATGACGTGATTTGTGTGTGTTACTAGCTGTCACGTGACCTTGTTACTATGCGATTTTTTGTCGCCAAGCGTCATCTGTTTGAATGATGTGTCTGTACGGCACAATTACAAACTCCCGTAGAACTACTGCTCACCAGGGACGAGAGAAGGCGCTGTTCAAACGATAGGTACTATCAAATGAATCAAGAATCATTTGATTGTAAAATTTAATTCAAATTTTTGTTCCAGTATTTAATCGGGAAATCTATTAGAATTACAAAATGGAAATGAAAGGAACAATATCGTATACAATTGAAATAAACTTAAATCAAAAGCTTTTGCTTACCTTCTTTAGAGGGCTTCGCTTAATTTGCCTTGCGAATACGAAGTACAGTCGCGAACAGTGTGCTTAGTGTAGGTTTTCTATCACAAAATACGTCTCGAGCGCGTTTGCGTTAAAATGTCAAATACTATGAGAACATGTTGCCGTTTCGATCCGCAAATGGCGCTGCCAATTTTTCCATAGTAATTGAGACGTTTTTATATGCGAAGGCTTACACTAAAGGCTCAGACGTGCGAACAACTTTAACTAGACTTTTAGAGTGTTTGTGTGTCTGTCTATTGAATTAGCTCTCAAACGGATAGACTAATTTGAATGCCAGTTTTTTCATTCCAAAGCCGGTTTCCTTGTGGTGGTTCTTATTCCTGTTCGGTAAAAATCGGTCCTGCAGTTTGAAGAACATCAGCACTGTTCGACATGCAGGCGTGCAAGCATAAGGCATTTTTAGCATAAAAACTCGAATAATGTGTGCAGTTTTTAATTTTTTTAATTCAATGTTATTTATCGAATAGTGAGCAGTGTTGCTTCATATGGCGACGTTTGGATTTTTACATTATCAGTTATAAACCGACCGTTTAAATGAGTCGTCGACCGCGCGGTACAGGTGCGCGGGGTAGGACGACAAAGGGGACCGAGAGAGGTGCGGGCGGCCTGCGCACTACCGCTCACACTAACAATTATTAATTTGAGAGTGAGTGAGACGACACGAGCTTCGAAACTCGAATTTCAGAGCCCCCTGGTGAAATTTTAAAAATTGGCTTCAACACTTGACAATTTCATGTTACCAGCTACATGGATGATTTAGTTGTCACCCACCAAACAGCCGCGGGCAAAGTATAGGCTCTGAAACACCCCGTTAACCCTTTTTATGGGCAATCTTTTTTATCGTGTCCTGTGTTCTTTTTCACGCATGAAGCTATGGACGGGGACGTCCGGGAGTAACTGTAAGTATTTTTGGATGACTTCTTTGTGTCAAATTTCTTGTGGAAATTCATTTGATACACCACACGATAGGTTTCTGAAATAAAAAACAGATACACAAAATTTACGTCACCATAATTCCACCCCGGATTTTAGGAACTACCGGCAGAAATTACTTTTTTGACTTAAATTATGTTGTTGGTAGTAAAGGTCGATGATTCACAAGCGTATTACAGAATTTCCCTACAACAAACGCTAAGTTTTTGAGTCTGTCCGTCACTACAGACCATCGCATCAACGCTCACAAATCTGCGTAGTTGTACTGTGCATTCCTAGTCACTGGCAACCGGGTAAATATTCTCATTAGTCACCATAGGAATCACAGCCCACGCAGTGATTGAGTGCCGACGCGTTTTATATGCATTCAGTCTTCATTCAGCAGCCTAAAATTGTGGTCACACAAACATTCAAATACCACGCCTGTAGAGATGTAGATAAAAATACATAATTTGCTTCCCTTCCATGGTGGTCTGAGAGCAAAGAAAAAACATAAAGGTATCAGTTGCTTCTCTTCCCGCGCAAATGGTAAAGGATCATATATTATTTATAGGCGATGCGGCTTGCAACTTTTCTACCTTTACGCCCACAATCGTGCTAAACGTGGCCTTTAGGCCTTATGGCTCTAGGCTCTACCCTGTAAGGAATATAGACGTGATTTATAGCGTTTTAGACGCTTGCTTGCGTAATGGGTACTAACATAAATTGACAGTAGTATTAAACTTTGTGATTTTAATGCAGCTAAATTTTCGTTTGTGCCTTGTGAGAATCAGTGCGTACAGAAAACGGGCCTACACATCGTGGTAAAAGCGTAAGCGTAAGCTGCATACACATACATACATACCGTCACGCCTCTTTCCCACAGGGGTAGGCAGAGACAACTTTGTTCCACTTGATCCTGACACACCTCTTTCGCTTCATGATTCATCAATCTCTTCATACATGCTCGTCGGTTTCTGGTACTGAATACTGCTTCCAGTGCTAAATTAACATCCTTTTGTACGTGTTCTAAGCAAATAAACAGTTCTTTCTTTCTTTCTTTCTTTGGTACTCTTGACCTGACCTTTTTTCAAAACATCACCAAGTTGGTCACGGACCACGTTCGTCTAGGCCTTCCTCTACCATCGCACCCATTCACACTTAGGTACCATATAAATCTGTTCAGTTAAACTTCTTTCACACATCCTCTCTACGTTCTCTAGCGTAAGCTACTATAATGAAAAGTGAGTTCTCAGTATTATACTTATTCTAAGTCTTCCATCAAAGTGGACGACACAAGCGAAGTTCTATATTCAATACCACTCAGTGTGAAGCTTACGCGTAAGGGGAATAGATATAGTATATTGTGGTCTCCCTTCATTGACGAGGTTTATTCTGCGAACGCCCGAATAATCACGACTATTTGAGACAGTCGCAGCCAACAACGTGTAGTCTGATCTCTCTGGTTCTCTTAGCGAATGGAGAGACCCAATTAGTCATCAGAACCTTGATTAAAGCGGCTAAAGAGCCGAGCTTACTCTGTGTTGGTGACCGCTCCGTCGTGGTGCTTTATGACATACCTGCTTAGAGGAACGCCGCGATGTCAGAGTTCTGAGATGGCTTTTTCTTTTCTAAGGACGGGACACGTTATTCATGGTGTCCGGCCACAACTAAAAAATTAACTCCAAGTAACATTTTATGATAATAAAATATGATGATGATGATTGACGACCGGATAGCCTAGTGGTTAGTGACCCTGACTATGAAGCTAGAGGTCCTGGGTTCGAATCCCGGTAGGGGCAGACAGTTGTATGATGAATACGAATGTTTGTGCCCGAGTCTTGGATGTTGTATGTATTTAAGTATGTATTTATCTACATTATATAAGTATGTTTATCCGTTGCCTGGTGCCCATAGTACAAGCTTTGCTTAGTTTGGCGCTGGGTCAATTGGTGTAATTTGTCCCAAGATAATTTTTCATTTATTTATTTATTTAATATGAACGTTTTTTTCGTGTCAATTCATACGTATAAATAATTTATTTGTGTTTTTATCAACATTTACAGCGACTTGCTTCCAATGGATCTCTCAGATCTCGGGGTTGGCGAGAGCTGGCTCAGGATCGCAAGGCGTGGAGGAGTCTGGTGTCGGAGGCCAAGGATACACTTGGGGCACTGCGCCCAGCCGGTAAGTAAGTTTTTATCAACGTGTATTGTATTCTCATGAATAAACATTTTCTTTCTTTCTTCTTCATTTTATTAAAGATTTGGCTTGTGATATGCTATTCTTATTTACTATTCAGATAAGAACTTGCGAGTATGTTCTCTGATGGGCGTAGAATTTAAAATGGTTTACATTTGTGACGGCCAGCCGGAAGGCCATCAGAGAAGAGTGGCGGCGTGTTGTGAAGCTTGCCACCAATACCTGAAGTGCCTGAAGTGATGACCACTACCACTCTGTCAAGAGTGATACCGACAAGAAAGAAGAAGACATTTGTGACTTCAGATGGGCCAATCACAAAGGACCGGCAGGTTGAGTATAGCTGCACCAGAAGATCTGTTCTACGAGCGACGTGGCTACAAATATGTATACGAGTATAATTATTCACAAAAACATTCCAATGTTTGAGGTTAAAATTAAAATACAGGATATCAGTTTCGTGACCGATTGTACAAAACCCTTCCGTATAATATTGGAAATTTAGGAGTCGATTGCCGATTGATTGTCTAATGCGATGAGAGCTGATAAATAAAACAATACGATACTCAATGATTGCGAATCATTAAGGGATCCTTTACAAGATGTATTATTAACGATCTGCTCGCGCGGCTGCTCGACGCAACTGACAGCGGCGCACAACTACCCTCGTTTTCATCGTAATTTTCATTGTCACCGGAATTATGATCGGAATTTCACTGTAGTTTCATGTTGAAATTCTGAACATTAAATAGATAAATAGATAACACATAGCTTGTTACGTCTGAATAGATGATTCTGTAACTCGCGATTTACACTTTGATAAAAATTATGATGATTGTACATGGTTTCTCAAAACTATACATCCGTAAATCGCGTCTTTATCCCTTACGGGGTAGACAGACCCTTTATTTACGGTGTGGTAATTGCGCCTTATGCATCCGCCCGCGATGGTAGGCAAACCTACTAAAACCACACGGATTTCCTATTCAGTCTTATGTGAGGCGTTACGGCACTCGGTGTCACCGCGACGCCCCACGACCCCGGGATGGGGTTCTTCGCGGCACCTGTGGAATGCAGGTTTGGGAATTCCCGCTCTCCACGGGGTAAACAAAGCGTAAGCGTTTAGCATGATTGTGGACGTATGTTCTTTTTGCGCCGGGAGTTAAAAAATACAAAAAGAGAGCATTAAATTCGTCACGGATCCATGTCTTAAGCAGAGAGGTTAAGCAAGTGTCTTTTTTCGTCTGAAAAGAAAAAGGTGGTCTTCGTTACAGGGTGCATAAATTAAACAATTAGGTAGCAAAAGTGACTTAATTCCAGCCTTAGCCTTCATATTTAATTATGTTCCTCGGTTTGTCTCAGAATGAGGTTAGCGTAAGCAGTTTACAGCGGTCTGTTTACCCCGCAGTTACCACTTGGATATTTAATTATACGAATAATGTAATAAACTTCAATAATGGAGAATGTTAATAGGTATGCTATGTGGCTGGAAACTTTGAGCATTTGTCTTAAGAATTACAGCAGGATTTTGCTCAAAGAAAAATATTAAGTGGTTTTTTTTCGTGCTAAACGCGGACTTAGGTCTTGTTATCTTGGGCTCGGTCTACTCCGTAAGGAATGACTTGATTTATGTATATATGCATTTTATAAAATCTCAAACAACAGTTGGTTATAAATCAATATAATTATTTTTCCACTGCAGGTACAACATACAACAATAAAGTACAGAATATATAGTACAATACAGTACACCACCACTTAGGCAACTGCTCTCGATCACACCCTGAATTCGAATGCTCGACTCTCGCCAGCCACAAAAAGCCCCACCGGCCGCATTACACCGCCACTCGCGCGCTAACTCGTGATTGGCGCCGCTCTGCGATTGGCTAGTTCAAAACTGATAGCTCAGTGTTGCCATAAATTAATTAATTTAACAAAGAATCATCACATGCATTTATTTTATACACTTGAAATTCCCGTAATTATTAGGCTGCTAACGGCTTTTTTCAATTGTGTGTATGACAGTATTGGGCTTCCCAAGCGATACATACATATCACGTCTATATCCCTCACGGGGTAGACAGAGCCTGAGGTAACAAAAAACCTAAAGGCCACGTTTAGCATTGTAGGCGTATAGGTGGAAAAGGGAATCAAAATAGTGATGGGTTGCTAGCCGCATCGCCTATAACGTGATTCCTAGGAATTTCACCTCTTCCCTCCCAAGCGATACCTTTGAGTATTTCACGTTTTTCACGCTGGTCTGGGAGCAAAGAAAAAACAGAATGTACCAGTTGCTACTCTTCCCGCGCAGATGGTAAAAGCCCATCGAGGGAATGGGCGAAAATCGTAGGAGTCAGTTATAGGCGATGCGGCTACCACTATTTTGATTCCAGTTTCCACTTAGGCGCTCACAATCTTGCTAAACGCCTGTAGGTCTTGTTACCTTAGGCTTTTACCCCGTAAGGGATAAAGACGTGATATTTGTGTATGTATGTACCTACGTTTTTCTTAAAAAAATGCGTGATTGAGAAAGTCGATTTATAAAGAGTCCATTATTATTATTATTATAAAGAAAAATCGATTATTTTACCAACAGTAGTTTAGTTACCCGGCGTCATCTGGAAGTTTGAGCAAAAGTTTGAAAAAAAAACAACTTTTTTTTCTTTTCTGACCCCGATGATAGAGCTTTAATTTGGTTAGCTATGTGTTCTCATCTCAATAAAATAAAAGTCGGCCATTTTATATTTGTTATTTCGTCTCCAAATCTTCACCTTGCAGAAGTGTACACAAAGTGCGAATTTGTGCGTTTGTCTAAACAATTTCAGAGCAAATCGGGCACCCGTTATTTGCTGAGTCGGCCGCCATTTGTCGGTCTGTTTGTTCTACCCTTCACCGTGAACGTTAGCGAGATTAAAATTATGTTTCACTTAAAAGGGGTTTTCATTTGTTTCTCGGAAATTGTTGCATGAAATGCTTGTTAGCCTTGTAACTCCTACAGTCCGCTATTTCACCAAATTGACATATGTCGGCGACATGTGACAATTCGAAATGCAAGGCGTTGTCAATATGAAGCCAACTGGCGTAGACTCTGGTCGAGTTTGCAATGTAAACAGAATTGTCACATGTCACCGACGATTGTCATGTTGGTGAAATATGCGCCAGGCGTTATTTTTAAGGCAGTTGGCATAAAATTGTTAAGGGTTGTTTCTTAACTTTTTTGTGTGGGGTTTTTACAAGCTTTTTATTAACATGAAGTATGTGAAATACTGCAACTCAATTTTGAAGCAGAAATTTCGACCAATTGAGCTGAAATTTGGCATACTTTTATGGAAGTCGGATGAATACAATGATCTGGTAGTAGAATTCTGGTGGCCTGGTCAGGATCGTCTGCGCAGGAGGGAACTCTTCAATGGCTGGTCCGATTGACTTGAGATTTGGTACACATGTAGGACAAATCATTTTGTTGTTAGGTTATTGAAGGTTAGGTTATTGACATGAAATGAATATTTCATAATTTTGTTTTTTTCTCTTCGACATTGGAGAAATCTCCAATTAATTTATTTGACTGTAGAGGCGTTTTACACCTACACTGAACTTAAATTATTTTTATAGTTGTTTTGACTAGTAGAGACTTTGTACATCTCTACTGTAGATTAATATAATTTAAGACTCGGGGACCTTATACATCCCTTTCATAAATGTATTTAATTTAAGTAGAATTTAAGTATTCTTACTGTACCTATTTTATTTTGAAAAAATGTCTTTCTGCCAAGTTACTTGCGGCACATTCTTCTTGGCAATTATGGTCTTTCCGAATGCGCTGGTATTTTGATTTAAATTTAAATTTTACATTTTACTTGTAGGTACAGCACGACCAATGAGTATGATATATGGTTGTTCTATTATTGAATTTTCGTTGGGGCGCAGCAGACAGTAAATCCTGGCCTACTAGCTTATGTAATGAAGGATTCTTAAGAACCAATCGAGCAGACTTAGAAACTATCTCATTGTTCCAACGTGACCTCTGGCAGTGGCCCAAGCCATATTGATCACCGATAGTTTTACTAAGTTGCCCGATAAATCTACTCCGGAGGTTTCCAGCAGATATTGGTTATAGATGGACGAGAGTTCAATGGAACTGTACAACCTTGAAGTTTCACCTTCTGTGCTTTTTAAAGTTTCGCATTACGAAAGAAAATAAGCTAACCTAAAAATTTGCAAGAAAGAAAGAAGACATTCCTTTTTGCAAGACACACAAATATAAGAGAATATACACAATTTTAGAGAAAATAAACAAGAAAAAAAATACAGACATGAAAAATAGATCATCAGCGTTGTGTGTCTTCGCAAAGTGAAACGGTCGCTGGCTCAGCATTACGCTGAGGTGTTAGACACCTGCAGCACTGATTTTCAGCCAGATATAATATACTACATAATCCATAAACTTTTACGTAAGCCTATAGCAATAAGTAGAATTTCATACATACATACATGAATCACGTCTTTATCCCTTACGGGGTAGACGGAGCCTGACAAGACCTATAAGGCACTGTAAGCATGATTGGAGGCGTATAGGTGGAAATGGGGAATCGAAATAGTGATGGGTTGCTAGTCGCATCGCCTATAATGTGATTCCTAAGAATTTCGCCCATTTCCTCGATGGGCTTTTACCCTGCGCGGGACGAGAAGCAACTGGTACATTCTATAATTTTCCTTTGCTCCCAGACCAGCATGGAAGTTCGTAGTCATGTATGGAAAAATCTGAAGAGTCTTTTGCAAAATGATGTAAGGTCTTCCAAGCTGGTAGGGGAGCAACGGAAAAACATAGAATGTACCAGTTGCTTTTCTTCTCGCGCAGACGCTAAAAGCCCATCGACCCATGGGCAAAAATCTTGAGAATCATGCTATAGGCGATGCAACTAGCAACCCATCACTATTTTGATTTCCCTTTCCACTTATGCCCCGCAATCATGCTAAACGTGGCCTTCGAGTCTTGTTACCTTGGGCTCTGTCTACCCTAAGGGATAAAGACGTGATTTGCATGTACGTAAGGCATTTTTGGCATAACATTTAAAATTAAAGTAAGTTTTTTTGCGTGGTGGGTTCTTTTGGTTAACAGAATGTCATTCTTGACTCGTATGCCGTGACTCATCGTCCTTAACTAACAAGAATAAGTATATATAGACTGACCCCCCTATTCATAAACGCTCTGTAGGCTTCTGCTAACATAGCAATCGTTTGTCCTTAACTGTCACTTTGACATTTACCTTTCACAGATAAGGACAAACGATTGCTAAGTTAGCAGAAGCCTATAGAGCGATTATGAATAAGGGGGTGAGTATATAGAGAGATAGAGTATTTCTAGGTTTAGGGAGCAAATAGAAAGAAAACACGCCGATGTTTACCTATTTTACGAACTTGTCGTCGGCATAGATGCTGGCGGAGGCTGAATTTACGATTCATGAATATTTTCTGAAGTGCGCCGTGGTATCGGTGAAATTATTTGTGCCAAAAACATATAGAGGTCCTGATTAATCTTGCTCTGATAATATTCATGTGGATTCAATTAAAGATAGTCTTCGAATTTTTCTACCTGTTACTAGCTGTCACTTGACTTTTTTTTTTCTTTTTTTTATATATGAATAGGAAGGCAAACGAGCAAGTGGGTCACCTGACCTTGTTACTATGCGATTTTTTGCCGCTAAGCGTCATCTGTTTGAATGATGTGTCTGTACGAGAGAAGAAGGAAAGAGGAAGGAAGGTTATAATTTAAGTTACATTTAATCAAGGTCTACCGCGCAAGCAAAACTCCCCCCCCCCCCCTTCCACGTGTAACACCTAATCAGACAGGGAAATGTTACAGATACTTGCATCATTAAAACTCCCATCGACGGTAGAAATTTATTTACCAACTTCTCCGAATACACGGGAATTGGTGGAATTATGAATTCTGAAAGTTCGTAATATCTTATTGACATGGGAATTACGGAATTGCGCCGTGGGGGGTAAAGTGTGCGCGTGTAGGACTTTGTTAATCGCGAGCAATATTGAGTGGTTGCGTGATTGCAAAGAGAATGAACAAATACATAGACTTTACGCTCTCTTTATATCACTACATAGTATAAAACATAGTCGCTTTCCACTGTATTGCTATTCTATGTATGCTTAGATCTTTAAAACAACGCAACGGATTTTGAAGCGGTTTTTTTAAATAGATAGAGTGATTCAAGAAGAAGTAAATTAGTAGAGAAACGCTGATTGCACCCGTGCGAAGCCGGGGCGGGTCGCTAGTTTGTACAATAAGGCATTGACTTACTTACTTGGGGCCAGAGATTTGAAAGCACAATACAAATATTCTTCATTAATCAAGTTATATACATAAATCACGTCTTTATCCCTTAAGGGGTAAACAGAGTCTGAGGTAACAAGACCTAAAGGCCACGTTTGGAAAGGGGAATCAAAATAGTGATGGCTAGCCGCATCGCCTATAAAATAATTCCTAAGATTTTCGCCCATTCTATCGATGGGCTTTTACCGGCGGCGGGTAAAGAAGCAACTGGTACATTCTTGTTTTTTTATACTCTCAGACCAGCATGGAAAAATGGAATGGATAAATTCATAGATTTACCAAAAACAGCAACATCGTATATACTTATGGTATGGTACGTATTACCAAGCACTTTCGGCATTTCGTCACAAAATATAAAATTCCTGACTTCATAACAACACAAGTAAAAGCATGAACTTTTTTCAATACCTACGGCAGTCCCCGGCTCGCGCTTGACAGGCTTTCTTATTTATTGGTTTGTTTCGCGGCAGTACACATAAATAATACATTTCCCTCGCACGGAATATCATCCCAAAGGTAACATTTCCACTAAATTCTGTAAGAGCTTCACTGTTGTTGGATGCTCACTGTAATGCTTTCTATTCTGACATACCAAAATGCTCGTTTATTTCTTCGAAACACCGTAAGCGTATCCACGAGCAGCCGAAACGCAACTCTCAAGCGTGCGATATAACCTTTCAACTGGATTGACTTGAGGGGTGTCGCTGGAACCCTTCTGATCAGAAGCGGGATATAAGCCTGGACGTGTAAGAAAACCGTAAAGCAAAAGTTACGGAAAGGGAGAAATAATATTTTTTTTTCTTGAAATTCGTCAACGTTTCACACGTTTCTTCTCTCGCCGCAATTTTCACGCGTCCATACAACGAAATGAAGTAGACGTTTTTGCTTTATGAAAAGATTTCTAGGAAACGTCTTTGGCGCGAAATCTGATTTTGTAACGCAAAGTAGCTCGCGTAAACAGGGTTTTGAATTTATTCCTGCCTGTAAGGAAATGTAAGTTGAATTATTCATAATGACATTTGGTTTTATATCGGGGGTGGTGCAGTTAGTGGAATACGTAAGTTAACGTAAAGTTAACATCTCGCTCATCTGTTACGTCCCACTGCTGGGCTCAAGTCTCTTCTACGAATGAAAGGACTTCACTGATTTTATGATCGTTGAGTTTGTCTTTGCCCTGCATAGCAGAAACTATTAAAAAAATGTGAAAAATCGTCGAGTAAATAAAAAATCGTATTCGCCATTTCTCGAAATTTTCCGGGTCCCCAAGTAGGGTATATTATATATACAATTAGGTACATACATATGTCACGCCTCTTTCCCATAGTAGTAGGCAGATACTACTTTGTTCCACTTGCTACGATCCTGACACATTCATCAATCTTCACACATGCTCGTCGGTTTCGGGAACCCGTGACCTGACCTTTTTTTTCGATAACTATATTCAAATGTATTTATGTTATATTAGCTGCATAACATAGAATTATATGACACGCTGGGTGTAAAACAGTACTAGCGCAGCTATAAGCTATAATAATTGATACATTAGATAATACAGCCATATAAAACAGCTGTAAAATACCAGCCGGGCCATCCGTACCACAGTCAGTGCTACAGCGAGTTCACTTTAGCCGTTTAGATGAGTTAAACTTTATGGTTATACAAACGGATCACTCCCTTATAAAAACCGAGTAATGCTCGTCATGCTACGAAGCGGCAGCGAGACGAACATGCGTATACGCACACGTGTTCGCCGGGGCGAGCGCTCTATTACTCCCAGTTTTTAATTTTTTGAGAAAAACATCTTGTGGTCTGAGCGCCGTAGTATTACAGTTGTTATTCACCAATAAACATAATTAGATACTACAGAATTTAATTATTTGTACTTTACTTTTATGACAATGCGATAGAACATCCTCTTTCTAAGTACAGTAGCCATCTAAAATTAAATTTCGTTATTACCGTGGCAAAAAATAACCACGGTAGTTAGATGAAAAACGACAAGATGTGAGAATAGCCGTCCTATCTTAGTATGATTTCGGGGAAGAGTCAAGTCTCCCGAAATTCCCCCCCCCCCCCCCCCCATAGTCTATTATAGGATCCAAGGTTTCCTGAAACTTCAACATAAGCAAAAGCAAGCAGCAAAGCAGAACTTTGTTCATTAACCAATTCCAGGAAAAAGAATCGTTTGTTGCGATCACATTTAAATTTAGTGCGTATGCGGAACTCACACCATTTTTAAACAATTGCGTAAAAAATGAAAAATACGTACATACATAAATCACGTCTTTATCCCTCACGGTGTACTCACAAGGTATAAGGCAACAAGACCTAAAGGCCACGTTTAGCATAAATGTGGGCGGGAAAGGGGAATCAGAACTAGTAGAGACTTTATACATCTCTACTATAGACTTATATAATTTAAGGCTCGGGGACCTTAAACATCCCTTTTATAAAATGTATTTAATTTAAGTGGAATTTAAGTATTCGTTTTATTATGAAAAAATGACTTTCTGACAAGTTTCTTGTGGCGCATTCTTCTTGGGAATGATGGTCTTTCCGAAAGCGCTGGTAAAAAAAGACATGTAAAAGAGCCCTTGGGGGGCCAATTTGCAAAAATAAATTTTTGATTTTGATTTTTAGAATAATCATAGTTTTCGCCCATTCTCCGATGGGCTTATACCATCTGCGCGGGAAGAGAACTGTACACGGGAAGAGAAATGTTTTTTTCTTTGACCGAACTGGCAAAGGAAATTTTTGTAAAATTATCATTTTCACAGAGCTCGAGCTGTTCTTGTTTGGCGCCGATCACCTGCCCCGTGCAACGAAATAAAATTCGTTTTATATTCACCGCGAATAAGCGTCAATTTTACAGCCCACGTTACTGCTGAATCAATAACCCAGTTATGTTTCTAGTTACGACTTAATACCGGTTATTATTTTTCATCATATTAGGAATATAAGAATGGTATGACTTATGGTTGAGCTGTTACCGTTCTTACGGAGTAGCCAAGATAAATATTTTTTGGTCATTGAAATGGACATCCGCAAAGTAACGCCTGTGTAGGCGACGCACCTATTTAGGCAGCCACCTTTTTTTATTAAACTGTTATATTTTGGCACTGGCCACAAATAAAGTTAATTCCACGCAGCGCTAAAAGAAAACAAAAACAAAAGAGAGTCGTCTCATTGCTCTGGTCAGCGCTGCGGTTGAATTTTGAAATTTTATGTAAATTGTTTTATTTATTAGTTTCTACAGTCTACAGCCTGGTTCAATAAAATATTGAATGTGTACGCTGTATCCTGGCTTTCACTATTCTTTTGTTTTAAGCTCACTCTTTGTCAGTCCTTAGTTTAAGTCTCCTCTCTACTCAAGGTTAACAGGAAGAGATCATCAGTATAATAAGTTACCCTTTGTCCTTTTATAACTCACTTACTATAATGATGGTTACACATCATTATTATCTATTTACTTTAAGACTTAGACCTGCATGCACCTTCATTACGCGGAAAAAAACAACCATCCTGTAGAAAATAATATTTTATGTAAAACTAGCTTAAGCCTGCTTTTATTCCTTCTATCTAAAATATCAGCTTTTCTAGGTCCTAAACTTTGGATAGGCCGTTGTACAGTTGAATTACTTAGAATGAAAAGGTCTTTGCTATACTTCATTTAATTTAGGATGAGAAACCACAACAACATTATATTGCGGCTCGTGAAGTGTACTCTCTTTACAATTTGTACTAGAGTAATTGTAAACGACGCGAAAATAAAGTGACATTAAAACAATTTTATTTTGCGGCTCCCCGACTATTGCACTGTACTATTTGCTAGGTAAGAAATAGTTGACCAGACGCAATATAATGTTGTTGTGGTTTCTCATCCTAAAATAAATGAAGTATACACATAATCACATAATAATAGTAGGTACAGCAAAAAACAATACAGTGAATAAGTAGACATCGCAACACTGAGAATTGACCGAATAACCATTTACATGCCAAAATTCCATGAATTTTATTGGGTCAGTAGTCAGTAAGTCCCAAACAGACAAAATAGCAAACTTACCGGCTTTCCCCTCGACATCGTAACACCCACAGAAAATGCATGGAAATGTAAATCGCAACAGTAAACTGTACAGAATATTTTCCCAGAGCGGAAAATAACCACATTCTCCGTTCATACAGCTACGAATATTTACATGTGGAAATTTCTCGAATTTTTTCAAGTATTTCTTTGATGATAATGTAATTTGACGGACAATTTTCGAAAACATTTCGAATAAAACCGATTTCCTTATTACGGAATATACTCTTTTATTTATTTTAACAAAATAAGACGACTGTCGACAGGAAAAGGTTTACAATTATAATATTGGTATTTTTAGCACACTGTACGTCAAATCACGTCTTTACCCCTTACGGGGTAGACAGTCTAAGGTAACAAGACCTTCTCAAAGCTTTTGACTTATTACGCTTTGAGCGAAGAAATAAGTTATATTTAGAGGTTTCCTGACGAAGACGAACTAGTTTTGAAAAACTGTCGTGAGACTCGTACTTTATATACATACACATACATAAGTAGACAGAGCGTAAGGTAACAAGACCTAAAGGCCACGTTTAGCAAGATTGTGAGCGTATCGGTGGAAAATGGAATCAAAATAGTGATGGGATGCTAGCCGCATCGCCTGTAACATGGTTCCTATGATTTTCGCCCATTCCCTCGATGGGCTTTTACCATCTGCGCGGGAAGAGAAGCAACTGGTATATTCTAAGTTTTTTCGTTACTCCCAGACCAGCATGAAAGAACGGAATGGCTCAGCGGAACACAGAATTGGTCGGTTTTTTTTTAATTCAATGTAAACAGTACTTTTTTGTTCTAACAAAAACTTCTATCTCAAAAGTCATGATATTGACAAATTGTCACTACATAAACATCTTAAATTATTTCTACATTTAGTATTAATAAAAATAAACTGCATCGGTTACAGAGCAAGTACCAGGGTGGCATGAGTTGGCACGAGTTAATATTTCAGCTGACCTCGGGCGAAGACGTGATGTCCCTGCTAACATTAAGTCGGATGCACACGTGCGGCGCTCCGCATTCCAAATGGGTTAATTTACACTGGCAACTTCGGTGTTATGATTAGATTTATGTTTCATTCTATTCTGTTTTGAAACTATGCTTCCCCAACTTTTCGACTTAAAATGTATCAAAAAATAGTTTTTGGCTCATGTTGCAATGCCTGCAAGGTCTTTGTGACTTTTTAAACATCAGATCTGTTTCATGCATTTTTTATTTGGTTACCCTAATTGTTTATCCTGATGTAAAGCTCTCCTGTCTTTGGCTTGTAAAGTCCATATATAATAATACGATAGAAGATAATTTTTGATTTTATTTTTTTGTAATATTCTAAAATCTAACATTTTTTTCTTTTTTTTATATTAAAGCCGACTGACGGGCATGTGGTCCCTCTGATGTAAGAAACAACGCTTAAACCGCACAGATAGCAACAATTAATTAATGTAACAATACAATACAATACAAATACTCTTTATTGAACACCACAAATCAGTACAAAACAATACAGAAACAAAGAACAAAGTAGACAATAGGCGGTCTTATCGCTTAATAGCGATCTCTTCCAGACAACCAATTATAGAAATAAGTTGGAGACAGTTTAAGTAGGTGGCGGAAACAAATAGACAGGACTCAACTCACTCATAATAAATGTCTTGACTGATTACTAAGCTGAATTTACTGAAGATTCCTTTTTTAGCGTATCCAAAAACGTACTAAGAACAGTCGACTTCATTCTGACAGTTCTTGTACGAATGTGACAGCTAGCTGATTCCGGTGCCAATTGTCAGCCCATACATGAACTGTCAAAATGAACACGATGGCGATTGCGAGCGGGTCAGGTAATAAGCCTACGGGCTCAAGAAAAAACGCAAAGCAACGGGAGCAAGCTCAGTAAACAAAAGAGTATTCTTTGTTAGTACCAAAGCTCCAATTTCGCCACTTTTGTCTACTTCTAAACAAACGCACTTTGCCAACGCTAAGCACGGGATACATAAACAGTTAATGGCTTGAATATAAAGTTGGAAACACGTCCCGTATATTAAATTAGTTAATAATGGCCCAGTGGGGACCTCGCGCACCAGCCCCAGGATGTAATGGATAAGTTCTGATTTTAGGAGTCAGAAAGGGTTTAAAGGCGAACAATTTTGAAATAGCCCTTGGTTTCCGAAATGTTTTAAATCGGCTGTAAATGGTCTTGGAGTTTTGATGCTGCGTTACAAAGTAAGCAAGGGATTTTTAATAACTCGTCAAGGTAGATTACGTTACTGACAGTAAAATGTAATAATAAGTTTTGTCTGTTTTCTATAATTGATTTTCACACATACATACACAAATCACGTATTTATTCCTTACGGATTAGACAAAGCCTAAGCTGACTAGATCTACAGGCCACGTTTAGCAAGATTATGGGCATATAGATGATAGATTTTCACACCGACTTTATTATTGTCGCACCAGGCGTGCATTCAATTTTGCGTTAAAAAAACTGCGAATTACCACTTCATTCATCGCATGTGTCCGCAGCCTAAAAATGCAGAAACTTTTTCCGTTGAATATTTCCTATTCAATCTCGTTCAAACATGTCAGACAAGACTCCTGCCTGATTCTAGTCTCCTGGTGGCGGCTCTATTGGATTTGCAGCGTTTGGCCTTTGACGAAGTGGAGTGAATGGGCGAGCAAAATGTGCAGCGCTGGATCTGGGGTTAATGGAATTTAGTTTGTTAGCTCTTGAGCGCCGCTGTTCTCCTGGTGGCATAGAGCTAAGTGGATTTATTATTTTAAGGTGCAGCGGTCATTTCGAGCTCACAGTGGAATTTAGCTCGTACCAGGTGAGGAGAAATTGAACGCTAGCGTGCCGGTATTGTTTATGAATGAAGGTCGTGTTACTGAAGTCAAATATTCAAATGGGATTAGTTAGAATTTGCTCTAGATGATTTTGATTCCTTATTATCAGCTGCTATATTTGATACTAGCTTCTGCCCGCGACTTCGTCTGCGTAGAATTATACATAAAAACCTTCCTCTTGAATCCGCATTAAAATCCCTTGTGTAGTTTTGAAGATATAAGCATACATAGGGACATAGGGACTTAGAGACATAGGGACAGAGAAAGCGACTTTGTTTTGTACTATGTAGTGAAGTTGTACAATACTTTAAGTGTACGTAGACGACACGTTAAGTCAAAAATTGTGTTAACCCAATATTTGGCGGTCACGTCTGTATTTAATCAGATGGGTAGTATTTTAATTAACACTGTTATTGTTCTCTTTACTCGTTAGCTTACTCAGCACTCTCACATTTTCTTTTTTTAATTTGTTCCGGAAAATTTTAAGAGTTAGTAAGGTTAGGTTAGACTAAGACCAGACATCTGGTGCAGTATAGACTACGAGCAAGTGGGTCCAGTTATTATGGGTCATCTCAAGTTTACGAACTTTTCAGCTGGCAGCAAATGCACTAGAATTGCTAGCGTTAAAAGTTTGGCCGTTATTTTTTTTCTTTACGGCAATTTATCACGAAATTGAACTAAGATAAATTTAAAAAAGTCGTAAAACACGCTGCATAATGTTGGTGCAATTTCCAATATCGCGTCTCAATTTACCACTAGAGGCGCTAGTGTCGCGTGAGGTCCAATAACATTCACTTTTCTCTGGTTTTGGCGGGCTTCGTGAAATGATCGCAAATATGGATTATTTGGCGAGGAATGTCTTTCAAAGCGGATTTTTTTCCGGACAAAACGGAACTGCACTGCGGCATAGCTACTCGATAAGATGATAGTTATTTATTTAATAAACTTAACGAGATTCAGGATTTAAAACTTTGTTTCGGCGCCGATCTTATAAAGTCGCCTTTGACAGCTATACCTCCGGACCTTAGTCAACAGTGGCGCCAACTGGTGAGCAAAGAAACGATAGCCCCCATAGGCCGCTAGGAAAGTTTTTAGCTGTGTAAAAACAATCGACATTTAATAACAAAAGTGCATGATTAATTAATGACAATTTACCTATCAACCTCTTTGTATAATGAAATTGCATACTGGCCAGTAATATTTATATTTTAATCTTCAAGCCAGCTGATTTTTGTTTTCTGAAATGGAGCTCTCTTGGGAAGCTCTCGTACATAGAGCAGTAAAAATTATGGATTTCCTAACAGCACAGGTGTTCAGATGGTGTCATATTCACCCTACAGTCCTGATCTGACCCCGTATGCCTTTTTTATTCCCCCTTGTGAAAAAATGGCCGAATTTCATGACTTTGGACGAGACAGTATAAAATTTTTACCGTTTCTTCATGACCTACTAGAATGCGTTTTTAAAATGTTTCGAGGATTGGTTTTCGAGAATGAGGCGATGTACAAGAGCAAAGCCTGCAGCTACGTACGTCCCACTGCTGGGCTCAGGCTTCCTCGCAAAATTGAGGCTTGTACGCTGGCCCAATGTGGATTGGGAGCTGACAAGTAAAAGTGACAATGTATTGATTTGAAAAGATATTCTTTGACGTTTTTTGTTCGAGAGCTTGTACTATTTATTTCCCACTCGGGTCCAATGCGGATTGGAAACTGACAAGCAAAAGGGACAAGGTACTAATTTGGCAACATATTTTCGACTTCATCACTATCACTAGGTACATAGTATAAAACTAAGTCGCTGTTGCTGTCTGTCCGATCCTACGTATGCTTAAATTTTTAAAACTACGCAACGGATTTTGAAGCGATTTTTTAAATAGATAGAGTGATTCAAGCGGAAGGTTTATATGTATAATACATCTATACTAATATTATAAAGAGGAAAAACTTGATTGTTCGTTTGTTTGTTTGAATTGAATAGGCTCTGAAACTACTGGACTGTTTTCATAAATTCTTTTGCCGTTAGAAAGCTACATTACCTATCACTGAGTGACATAGGCTACTTTTTACCGCGGGAAAATTAATTTATCGCGGGCGAAGCTGCGGATAGAAGGCAAGTGTATAATATACCGTGCAAAGCCGAAGCGGGTCGCTAGTCTGTACTAAAGTACGTACCCACGTAACAAGTCTGGAGGGCAATATTACTCCAAAAACTTTGTTATCGCCAAGTTTATTTGTAAAATGAACTGGAAACTGACTCCGGCGATTTATAAGCCCACGCCGAAACAAGGCAATTCGTCGCTTATTTACACAGTATAAAGTCCGTAATTGACTTTGTAAATTAACTTAGGAACTCATGAGAGTGAAATCGGACTTTGTGGTTCTAGAACTAAGGTATATATTTAAGTTAGTAGACGTTAGTGTTGGAATACCTAAATGTTTAGAATTTAGCCACCGAGTAAATGGTTGCTAGGGAAATAATGTTGCTTTTAAAAATCATCATCATCGTAACAGTATGTATCTCAGTGTTTGTCAATTGTATTTGTCTTGTTTATTTTGCACAATAAAGAGTTTACATACATACATACATACATACATACAGCCGTAGGAAGTCCACTGTTGGACATACCTCCCCCATAGACCTCCAGTTGCCTCGGTTGGAAGCGGCTTGCATCCACATGCTTTTAAAAATATAGACGACATATTTTAAACGACATTCTTTGACATTCTGCGGCTAGCGACCCAACACTATTCTGATTCCCCTTTCCACCTATAATAATATGCCTACAATCATGCTAAACGTGGCCTTTAGGTCTTGTTACCTCAGGCTATGTACTCCGTAAGGGATATAATAGACGTGATTTGTACATTCTTTGAAATTTCTGTTTCACTAGGCCACAATTTTTTAATTAAATTTAAAAACGAGTTAATGCACATATTTTTAGTCTAGACTTGCTTGCCCCGCGACTTTGTCTGCGCAGAATTAAAATTTTCATTCCAGGCAGCTTCATTTCTTCACACTTTCTCGTGAATCACTCTATTAATGAAGACCACATGAAAATCCATTCAGTAGTTTTTGAGTATATCGCTAACAGACTGACAGACGCGGCGGAGCAATTTGTTTTATACATAAATTAATCTAGATAAAGCCTATTACGTCTTTCTTTGATAACAACCTTACATACATATTAATATCGCTTTATCTCATGCTGATAGACGGTAGACAAAGCCCAGTAGGCTTATTATCTAACTCGCTCGCAATCGCCATCGTGTTCATTTTGACAGTTCTTGTATGAATGTGACAGCTAGCTGATTCCGATGCCAACTGTCAGCCTATACACGAACTGTCAAAATAAACAAGATGGCGGTTGCGAGCGAGTTAGGTAATAAGCCTACTAGATTGGAATAATTAATCGATGACTTAAATTCTTGTTCTAATCAACGTAACACAGAAGCTTCTGACCCGAATCAAGCCGCGGTCGAGAGCTAGAATTAATTTCGGTCCTTTAGCAAAATTCGTGTAAAATGACACTTTCCTTGTCCGGAAGACGGCTTATTAAACGAAAAAGGGCCCAATGTGACGGTTGGCAATTAATATTGATTTTACCCACAATTGTGGAATCCCTTTTTACCGTAATTCCTTTGAATTGTGCTATCTTTCGGAAGGACGAGTGAAAGCAGTCAAGGTAATATTCGTAGGCACGAGTATTGAGGAAAATTATGAAATAAGTTATTATTGAACAGTTGGAGCCTATTACCACCTATACGACCACAATCATGCTAAACGTGGCCTTTAAGTATGGATGGATGGACGAACGGATGTTTGTTACTCTTTCACGTAAAAACTACTGAACGGATTTGGATAAAATTTGGAATGGTGATAGATGATACTTTAGATTAGCACATAGGCTATTTTTACTCCAGGAAAATTGCATAGTTCCCGCGGGATAGCGATAAACTAATTTTTTGCAGACGAAGTTGCGGACAGCGACAAAAAATTGCGTAATATCAAGGACACGTGATAGCTAGTAACTGGTAGAAAAATTCGAAGACTACCCACCTATAATATTGGTAGCACGCGTCACGGAATGACGAGAATCGGGGTTCGGATCCCGGCCATAGCTTTACTAATTTTCAGTGACGTTTAGAAATCAATAAAGAAAGAAAGAAAGAAAGAAGACATTTATTCCTTTTTGCAAGACACACAATGATAAGAGAATATACACAATTTAAAATAGAAAATAATCAAGACATGTAAAAATAGATCATCAGCGTTGTGTGTGTGTGATAAAGAGTATTTATTTTGTATTGTATTGTAATAAAAACCTACTTCAAGTGTTGCCACATTGTATCTCCGTTCCGTTGAGAATAGTGTTGACACAGCAGCATTAAACGCAGCTAAAGTGCACCGGGGCGAGTCCGACGCGCCGGTTATTTATGTGGCGGGTTATGGCTTTTACGAGAAATAATAAGTAAATTGCACCTTTTAACGCGTCCTGTTGCTGGTAACCCTAACTAAAGGTCTGTTTGGAATCACAGATGATCTAGACGCACAGCGGCGTGGCAGCCAAGTTCGCGAAATAAAAATAGGTTATATTGGGCAAATGGTTTTGGGCTACTTTTGACTCTCAATAACTTGAAATCTATTTGACTAAATTTATGTAGCCGAAACTATAAATATTATGGAAAATATCTTACATAGGCCATGAAGAATGTTTAGGTTGAGTTTATTTTATAATAGGTAGTAATCGCCCGCGACTACGTTTGCGCAGAATTATGCGAGAACTATGCGATTTCCCGGGATAAGAACTACCCTATGTCCTTCTTTGGGACTAAAGATATATCTGTACAAAGTTTCATTAAAATCGCTTCAGCGGTTAAGCCGTGAAACAGACAGACAGATTTACTTTCGTGTTTATAATATTAGTAGGGTTTTTATTAAAAAAATATAGTTTCAATATAACTTTAGTTTAGACCAAACGATCGCTCCCAGCGGCTCGACCAAATGAGCACTCGACTAAAAAAATATTAGACAAAAAAATTATTAGACCATCTTACAAAGACCCATAAAACGCTTAAATTTCACTAGTCTAAACACTATCTACCTACTTTTGAAACTGGTGTAGCAAGTTATGAACAACATCACTGTCACTTGGGAAATCCAAGCGACCGCTTACTTATATAGCCAACTGTGATACTCCTAAACAGCCTAAGACACCAAGCCTGTTTAAATATTTTGAACTTTATGTTTGTACTTACAGTGAAGGTTGTTTAAACGAGGTATGTCGTTTACGCCGTTTTGAATCGCGTTTGTGGTAGTGACCAAGCATGGCGGAGCGCCAACGAATTCCAACGCTAGCCGCCAGCTCAGTTGCAATGAGACATAAGAAATAGCGCTTTTATAGTCCTACTGGCTTTTGATTTTTGGAAATTTGTTGAGAGCACTTTAGTTAAAATATTTTTCAATTTCTACTACGCTTAGTATACGTTTTTGATCACGAAATACGTGCGTTCAGACGTCAAATACTATGAGAACTGTTTGTTGCCGTTATTCCCTCGATGGACTTTTACCATCTGCGCGGGACGAGAAGCAAATGGTACATTCTATGTTGTTCTTTTGCTTCCAGACCAGCATGGAAGTGGTTGACATAGTGTCATTAATCTTTTGCTATCACTTCATTATCTTATGTTTTTAGCCGATTCAAGCCTGTGCTCTAAAAGGTCATATCGTATCTTATATCAGTGGTTGTGGTCCCACCCGCAAATTGACAAATAAACAAAGTCAACGGTACACGAGCGCCCAATTCCGCTATAAACAATTTAAGCTCATTTATTATTATCAAACCGTTAAAAAATAATTTTAATCCTCCATAATAAAGCTGTCAGCGTTAAACCTCATTTTTATAGTATTACAATTGTTTAATAGACTTTTACGGGCGTTACCTCGTAAACTGTTCTTTGCGCACCTGGGGCCGTAAAAAAACACATTCATCCAAAACTCGAGCCTCGCCTTGTTTACAGCGTTATAATATAATAACCTCGCTTTTAAGTACCTAACTAGATGGCTAATTCCTAATATTTTTGTCATAAAAAATATTTTGTGTACAAGCCTTTTCTGACGACAGTGCTTTTTGTTTACTGTTCTTGCATTGTCACCCATCCTACGTCTGTAGCAATCTGACCAGACTATAATCTATCTATATGTTCAAACAAACATCTATGCATACATCCATACTCAAAACTTTCTTCTTTTTTAATGTTTCTACTTTTAAACAGCCTTTCCTATACCAATTTCCGTCCCACAAGGTGGGTTGACTTTTTAACCGACTTCAAAAAAGGAGGAGTTTCTCAATTCGTCTGTTTTTTTATGTTTGTTACCTCATAACTTTCGACTGGGCGAAGCGATTTTAAAAACTCTTTAGTGGCTCATTCAGCGCAGACAAAGTCGCGACCAATAAATTGTTTATAATACAAAACATCAATAAATCTCGAGGCAAATTTATATCAGTCTATAGTAGTTTATTACGCCCAAAGCGGGGCGAAGTATGAGGAATGAATTTAACATTTTCACAACTAAGCGCGATTTATTATTCTCAAAGTCCACACTTCAGGCGGTCCGCTGAAAACATGAGTTATGCTGTACTGTTTAAGAAAATGAAATATTTTTAAACTTTCCCCCACAGTTCGAATAAATTTGTGAAAATGCTATTTTCGGCGCTTCCTGGCCTCGTTCTGAATGAGATTACCTCTTTATTTTGCGTGTGGACGCTGAGATTCTTGCTTTTTCCGTGTATAATTTTATCAGCGGTTTAAAGTGATACAAAGACATCCGCTAAAGCGATAACTACTACTAATTTTCATACATTTTTTAATTCACGAATATTTGTGTCAGCGTAAACTTACCGAGATTGAGGAGATCCGTAGAAGACCCAAGGTTACCGACATAGCCCAGCGGATTAGCATGTTGAAATGGCAGTGGGCAGGGCACATAGCACGGAGGACGGATGACCGATGGGCTCGAAAGGCCCTCGAGTGGAGACCACGCACCGGCAAGCGCAGCATGGGACGTCCACCCACAAGGTGGACCGATGACCTCATTAAGATCGGAGGATCGCGCTGGATGCAAGCCGCTTCCAATCGGTCTTATTGGGGATCTAAAGGAGAGACCTATGTCCAGCAGTGGACTTGTAATGGCTGAGGATGATGATGATGATGATGATGAAAATTACTGGCCCGGTGCGAGTTTGACCGCGAAGTGCTCGATATAACCGGCGAAGTGCTGGAGTAAAATTTACAAGTGCTGGTGTAAAATTTACAAGTGCTCGAGTAAACCAGTCAAGTGTGTATCCAAGTAAGAGAGAATCCATGTGTTGGTAATTTCACCGACTGACTTACTCACGACGGAAAAAAAGCAGCTCAAATACTGCTACTAGGTAGAGATCTGGAGAAACTTCGCACAAGGCCGTACTAAACGTAAAATATTATTGAAGATTGATTTCTTGAGAAGCGGGAATACGTAAAATATGTGCTAGTTGTTAAGCGGTCTTTCCTTTCATGCTATTACACTACTTACTGTGGACACTCACAGGAGGACTAGTCCATAAGTTCAGAGTCGCCCAGCGTGCTATGGAGAGGGCTATGCTCGGTATCTCGTTGAGAGATAGGGTCCGCAACTAGCATATCAGACAAAAGACGAAAGTCGTCGACATAGCCCGAAGGATAAGTACGTTGAAATGGCAATGGGCTGGTCACGTTTTGCCGTAGAACTGACAACCGTTGGAGCAAAAGTATCCTAGAGTGGAGACCACGTTTGGGAAAGCGTAGTGTGGGACGCCCTGCGACGCGTTGGACGGATGGCCTTAGGAGGACAGCTGGCAGTGGCTGGATGAGGGAAGCCCAGGATCGCGAAAGTTGGCGCAATATGAAGGAAGCCTACGTCCAGCAGTGGACGGACAATGGCTGTAGATAGAGAGATAGATAGACACTACTTACCTACATTTTTATGTGAGCAAGCAAACAAGCATGCGGGTCACCTTTTTTTTCTTTTTTTTTTATATGAATAGGAAGGCAAACGAGCAAGTGGGTCACCTAATGGTAAGTGATCACCACTGCCCATAGACACCCGCAACCCCGGAGGGATTGCAGATGCGTTGCCAACCTAGAGGACTAAGATGCAATGCCTCTTGTGCCCGTAATTTCCCCGGCTGTCTTACTCTCCACACCGGAACACAGCAGTGCAAGCACTGCTACTTAGCGGCAGGATTAGCGAGTAAGATGGTGGTAGCGATCCGGACGGACCTTGCACAAGGCCCTACCACCCGCACCTGATGGATATAATCGCTCATAGACACACATAGACATACACCGGTTTTGGTTTTGAGAGACATAATTTTGAGAGACATAATTTTAAGATACATAATTTTCAAGCGGCAAAAGATGGACTACCGTAACTTGTACTACAATTTAACTTCAATTTATGACTGAAACTTTGAATTTCTGAACAGTTTGAAAGTCGATACCGGCTCCGTGCCCCGTGCAAGGGCAAGTCCCAAAGTTACTCTGTAATATGTAGGCGTAGGCTAACAGATACAAATCGGGCCTGAAAGTTTCGGATGGCTCTTTGCAGCACAATTAGATATAGGTACACTCGAAGACTTGAATTGTTGAGCGTATGAACGCTGTCAAATTGAAGTGACGCCATGTCAGCAAACAAATGTGGAAAGGAACGTAAGAGGTGTCTGTGTGAGACGGATGATATTATTATATGAGGGAGAGAGCGATAATTCGATTTGAAGTATGAGGTGACATGTGTAAGATGTTGAGGATTCGGTTTGTTGTACGACTTTGATGTAATTAGTAATGTAAAGAATACAAAATAAACTCTCCGATAAACTATTCTACTTGCTACACTCAAATTTCAATAATGTGATGAAAGTGATGAATTATGGCTCTGAGACTGGTCCTTGACTGCTGGCCTTTTGAAGAGGCTCAGAGTCGCTCAACGAGCTATGGAAAGTGCGCTATATACGCGATAGAATCTGGAGTACGGAGATCACCGCCATAGCTCGAAGAGTATGTACGTTGAAGTGGCAATGGGCAGGCCACATCGCTCGTAGAACAGACAACCGTTGGGGGAGAAGTTCTCGAGTGGCGACCACGAACTGGAAGACGCAGTGTTGGCAGGCCTCCTACTAGGTGGACCGACGACATCGTGAAAGTTGCGGGAAACCAAAGCAGGCGAGTGGTCGTTCGTTATGGTGTGCTAAGGATGCCTTTGTTCAAAATGGACGTCTTCAGGCTTCAATGAAATTTTTATAACTATTTTAACATACATACATACACAAATCACGTCTTTATCCCTAACTATTTTAACATACATACATACACAAATCACGTCTTTATCCCTTACGGGGTAGACAGAGCCTAAGGTAATAAGCAGGGGCGTGCAGTGGATTTTGACAGAGGGTAGGCGTATTGCCAACAAAATCCGTATTGATACGAAGCGTGTCGGGCACATTTACGTATGCTTACAAGCACTGCTTATATGCCTGTAAGGGATGAACGCGTCTGGTAATAAGACCTTAAGACCACGTTCAGCATGATTGTGGGCGTATGGATGGAAAGGGGAATCAAAATAGTGATGGGCTGCTAGCTTCATCGCCTATAACATGATTCCTATGATTGTCGCCCATTCCCTCGATGGGCTTTTACCATCTGCGCGGGTAGAGAAGCAACTGGTACATTCTATGTTTTTTCTTTGCTCCCAGACCAGCGTGGAAGAAACTATCGTGAGTGTCTCGCTCTAACATAATGTTTTCGTGTTACATCGCTCTCTGTTCTACATATATCTAAGTGTGTATACATTGCATAATGCACAGCAATATGCACGAGTTCCCCGTACAGTCAACAATATTTGTATGTATCAAGTATTAACCTCCGTCCGGGACCACGCGTCTCAGTTTGAAACTACTTAGTTAAGGCGTATACTACGTGTTACACCAACACTTGCATGCGTGTCTGGGAGTAAAGAAAAAACAGAATTTACCAGTTGCTTCTCTACCGTAAAAGCCCACCGAGGGAATGGGCGAAAATCATAGCAATCATGTTATAGGCGATAAAGCTAGCAGCCCATCACTATTTTGATTCCATTTCCCACAATCTTGCTAAATGTGGCCTGCAGGTATCTGTTACATTAGGCTTTGTCTACCCCGTAAGGGATAAGGACGTGATTTATGTACACACAGCAAAGCTATTTGGTAAGCAGGATAGATACGGCGCGAGCGTGCGCAGGTGCTTACTTGATTATATTGCCGTGTGTACGTACATACTAGCTGTTGCACGCAACTTCGTGTGCATATAATTCGTTTATCGCTATCCCGCGGGAATTACGCAATTTTCCGGGATAAAAAGTAGCCTATGTGTTATTCCCGACTATAATCTATCTATGTTCCAAATTTCATCCAGATCTGTCCAGCCGTTCTGGCGTGAAAGAGTAATAAACATCCAAACATACTCACATACTTTTACATTTATAATATTAGTAGGATAGTAGGATTGATAACTTTTAGACGAATGTTTGCAATTATTTTCTTATGTATCGAATCCACGGTCTCTGAAATATGATGAACATCACATATTTACTTTTTGCCGTATTAACAAATACAAACAGTCTTTCTTAGCGTGTTGTCAGCCTCTTAAACGTTTGTCAAAGGAATCGGTTGGCAAACGACACATTTGTCGAACGTATGTCGGTGAAAGATCGGACAGGAAAAATTATAGTGAAACCAACTGTTATCATCACTACATAGTATAAAACAAAGTCGCTTTTTCTGTCCCCAAGTCCGTATGTATGCTTATATCTTCAAAACTACACAACGGATTTTAATGCGGGTTTTTTTTAGTAGATAGAGTGATTCAAGAGAAAGGTTTATATGTATAATACATGCATAATATACCGTGCGAAGCCGGGGCGGGTCGCTAGTAAAGTTATAATTCAAAACTGTCGCTTGTTTCCATCCGCCTTAACTACCAGAATTTGAAACGCAAGAACATGTTATGAATTTATCTGTGACACTATTGCAGAGACGAGACGTAAATGGAACTTCGGATTGCAGTACGTTGTGGTACAATGGGAGAACAATGAATTCATAACTACTCAATTGGCGGAATCTTATCATCACTACATAGTATGAAACAAAGTCGCTGTCGCTGTCTGTCCGTTCTTATGTATGCTTAGATCTTTAAAACTACGCAACGGATTTTGATGCGGTTTTTTTTAATAGATAGAGTGATTCATGAGGAAGGTTTTTATGTACAATTCTACGCAGACGAAGTCGCGGGCAGAAGCTAGTCACTACATAGTATAAAATAAAGTCGCCTTTTCTGTCCCTATGTATGTTTATATCTGCAAAACTTCACAACGGATTTTGATGCGTTTTTTTTAAATAGATAGAGTGATTCAAGAGGAAGGTTTTTATGTATAATTCTACGCAGACGAATTCGCGGGCAGAAGCTAGTATAGTATAAAACAAAGTCGCTGTCGCTGTCTGTCCGTTCTTATGTATGCTTAAATCTTTAAAACTATAGTTTACGTATACGCAACGGATTTTGATGCGGTTTTTTTTTTAGTAGATAGAGTAATTGAAGAGGAAGGTTTTTATGTTTAATTCTACGTAGACGAAGTCGCGGGCAGAAGCTAGTATAGTATAAAACAAAGTCGCTGTCTGTCCGTTCTTATGTATGCTTAAATCTTTAAAACTACCTACGCAACGGATTTTGAAGCGGTTTTTTTTAATAGATAGAGTGATTCCAGAGGAAGGTAAATGCATAATTCTACGCAGATGAAGTTGCGGGCAGAAGTTAGTACATACATAAATCATGTCTCTATCCCTTACAGGGTAGATAGAGCCTAAGGTACCTAAAGGCCACTTTTAGCATGATTGTGGGCGTATACGTGGATGGGGATAATTAGTAATGCTGGTCTGGGAGCAAAGAAAAAACGTAGAATGTACCAGTTGCTTCTCTTCCCGCGCAGATGGTAAAAGCCCATCGAGAGATTGGGCGAAAATCTAAGGGATCATGTTATATAGGCGATGTGGCTAGCAACCCATCATTGTTTTGATTCCCCTTTCCATCCATACGCCGACAATCATGCTAAACGTGGCCTTTAGGTTTTGTTACCTCAGGCTCTGTCTACCCCGTAAGGGATATAGACGTGATTTGTGTATGTGTATGTATGTATGTATTCATAGTTGGAATCTGAAATCTCTTTAAGGGAAAAGTTTGCCTCTGTATATCTGTTTACCTGTAACCTGTAAAATTATACATACATAGTTCTGGGTAACGCATTAATATCCATCATCAATTTTAGTATATCGATGTTTTATTAATGAATTATTAAATTTTATAAGTAGAAATTTCAAAGAGTACCATAAAATTTATACGGAAATTTAACCGTTTCACCAAAGGGCACTCAAATCAGTTGTTCAAACATTCATATTATTTTGTCCTCTTCAATATTGACGTGATTCCGTTAATATTTTACTATGAAATCCGAATATTTACATTATATATTATTGTGCTAGCATTGGAACGTTTTCAAAAAAGAAGTTCACGTGATTTTTTTTTCCAGAATTTAAATACTCGGGCTTTTTTTATTCAGAATCATTTACCCTATCGATCCTTATTTATTTATTTATTTATTTTATTTGGGGCATCAACAGCAATACAGTACATTATAATGAGACTTAGGTACGAAACAAAAAGCCAATGACAGATGACCACAGAAATACAGTTAAGCGAAGCATATTTAAAACTAACACAGAAACAACAAATTCCATTTATCATGAAATCAAGCTAAAAGACGATACCTATTATTAGTGAGTGAGTCCACAAACATTGTGTGTGTGTGTGTGTGTATGTATGTATACTTGTTTTACTCCAAAGTCGATTCACCTATTTATAATAAAATATTTTTGTTAATTTATTTATACAAGAAAAAATGTGTCCCAGATAATAATATTACTATGGATTTTTTTCCTCTTCCTCCGTTCCATACATACTTATATTCAAAAAAATGACTCAGTGAAATGGAAATTTTGATAACCATTATTTATTGTATGAGGCTCGATAAGGTGGCGACTGACTTGTAACATTTCGGTGTAATGCAACATGATACAACCCGAGCATTACAGCAGTCAGTGCAGCGAGCCGAGCCGCTCGACGCGAGCGCCAAGTGCTTCACTCAACTGTCGGTTTTTACGCGAATCCCTTTGAGTGTTACATTACAAGTCAGTACAGGTCCGACATTTTGAAACAGAATGGAGCACAAACGAACAGAGCGCTCAAGGCGAGCGTTCGCCGCGTAGCTGTAATGTTTACAAGATCGCCGTGAACGATACATTACAAGCAAAGGTTACAGTCAGTCGCCACCTATAGGGTGAACGATTCTGAGTAAGAAAAACCTAAAATAGGTAAATTATGGAAAAAAAATCACGTGTTTTTTATTGGAAAATTCTCATTGAAGTGTCCCGCTTTGCAATTTTTAAGTTACGTGTGCGTCTTTATCCCTTAGGTATGGGGTAGATAGAACCTAGGGAACAAAACCTAAAGGCCACGTTTAGCGTAATTGTAGGCGTACAGGTGTTGAGGAATCAAAATAGTGATGGGTTGCTCGCCGCATCGCCTATAACATGATTACTAAGCTTTTTCAAAATTTGCAAACAGTTTATCAGCATTCTGGTGTGTGATTGAGGTTAAATTAGCATTTTGTAAGTATGGTGACAGTGAAATAATTATTGTAAGTAGGTACCGCAGTAGTGATCTCATGATGGAGCTGGGCGTTTGGGACTCCCTGACAATTTGAGGGCTCTCATTTCTCTCAGTAGCTGGAATTCCCGTGCGGCATTGACGCGAAAAGATTCTGCGCTGTAGAGCCAAAAAAACTTGAAACATAAATGAGCAAGTCTTATTTTTACATTACATATTTTCAGATGCCAAAGCAAGTTGACTTTTTAATTAACGTTCCGTTCTACCAACCAACAAATTGCCAACCGCCAGCCATTCGCACAAAACTTTTAAATTCAGAACGCGTTCTTTTTGTTGCCAGTTAAAAATCAAACACAGACACTGGCCGCAAACAAGATAATGAACGGTCCCATTTCAAAGAGTCCTAATTTAAAAATCGAACAGCGGGGTCCAATCGATACCTGAACTCCTTTACCCAGATAGAATAACGGAACTTCGATAATTAAATGAATTTCGCTTTTGTTTTGTTTATTTTATCAAGAACAATCTTCATTAGTGTTTAATGTTTCATCGCTGGGGATTATCCGATGGTGTTTTGTTTTATTTTGATTCCATTGTTTTGTTTTTGCCGTAACCAAAGTTTATTAATGTCGATTTGAAGCGAGCTCAAATACTGATTACGTAATGTTTGAATAGTCTACGAAGCTTATGTGGAGGGTGAATGCAAAGCTCTCCGGTTTAACAGTTATTTGATTGTCATGGCTGACGGCCTACACACAAAAGCTGAATGAATTTCATGACGTATTCGAAATTGACTTGAAATAAATCGACGCTATATGCTTCCGCCAATATTAAATCTCCACCCGACTTTGATGTGAACGTTTGCAAGTTTAACACTACATACATACATCACGTCTTTATCCCTGATGGGGTAGACAGAGCCTAAGGTGACAAGACCTAAAGGCCACGTTTAGCACGATTGTAGGCGTATATCTGGAAAGGGGGAATCAAAATAGTGATGGGTAGCATCGCCTATAACTATAACATGATTAAAACTTTTCGCCCATTCCTGTCCGAAATCGGTCCATCAGTTTGAGAGCTACGATGCTACAAACACACACATAAATTGACGTCAAACTTATAAAACCCCTAGAATAGTTTCAATCTTTTTGTTTTTTTTTCTAAAAATGCTGTCAAGTCTACCACTAACTAATAAAATTAACAACACCTGTCAATTGCGTAATGTAATTACCAGACAGCCATTAGTTAATTTGCGGTAGTGCGTCCGAGTCCCGGGCCCCGGAGATTTCCCGGGACGCCCGTTTGCTGCCCGAGGGCGGTAAATGCCGTTTTTACGACCGCAGCGCCTTGCTTGCTCTTGTACTGATTGAAAAGTTGTGTATTTTTAAAACAGCGACACAAATATTGGAGTGTCGGGTAAGAGTAGCGGGTATCCATGGGTGGTGGTGCTCGTATACCCAGGTGACACTTGCTCGTTTGCCTTCTTTGTCGCCTTTTTACCCGCATTTTTCTTCGGTTTCTCGCTTCCAGTCACTACCAGTAGGCTTATTACCTAACTCACTCGCAATCGCCCATGTATAAGCTGACAATTGGCATCGGAATCAGCTAGCTGTCACATTCATACAAGAACTGTCAAAATGAACACGATGGCGATTGCGAGCGAGTAGGTAATGCCTACAGGTTTTGCAAATCGTCACTCACTTAGCTGGAGAACGTACCACACTATGCTTGACGAGTCGCGGTCTTAAGAACTTGTCAGAAGATAAAGCATATTATAAATGGTCAAATAGAAGTTTGACAAGCGTATTTGAATAGGGTTTTTCGATCTCGAACATTCCATGGCTACGATGTGAGGGAGCCGTGTTTCATCATCAATGAAAGAACGAAGGCCACAGCTCTGCAATAGAAACATACATACACAAATCAAGTCTTTATCCCTTACGGGGTAAACAGAGCCTAAGGTAACAAGACCTAAAGACCACGTTTAGCATGATCGTGGGCGTATTGATGGAAAGGGGAATCAAAACAGAGATGGGTTGCTAGCCACATCGCCTATATAACATGATCCCTAAGATTTTCGCTTAATCCCTCGATGGGCTTTTACCATCTGCGCGGGAAGAGAAGCAACTGGTTTTTTCTGTTTTTTCTTTGCCGCCAAACCAGCATGAAATATAGTTATGGAGAATAGTTCACTGCAAAAAACCTATTATAAAAAAGAACAGGAAAAACGGTAAAGTAATTATTTCACGTTACTTCTAGTAATTACTTGACGCCTTTCTTCAAAGAACACAATCCCTTTGATAGCGAAAAAGTTAATTACAATCCGAGTTTTAATTAATAATTCGATAAATATAGATGGCTTTGGAAGTATGCTTGGGTGTACGAAATAAAAAGACTAGCGCCTGCCGACGAGTCAAAGAAGTCAGGTAGAAAAAGAGAGGGATTTTTTTTTATACACCTTTGATGCACTTCATTAGGTAGCTATCAGTGGCGTTTCGTGAAAATGTCCATTAGACAACACGACGCTAAAAACCAGATAGTAAAGGTGGTGAAACGCGAGAGAGAATTTGAGAAGTTGGCGGAGGATCGAGTTATTAGAACGAAATGTCACTGTGCCATCACCATGTGAAAATAGTACTTTATATAATCACTACGTTGCCCGCGACTTCATCTGTAAAGAATTCGATCATTATCATCATCATATCACCCGTAGGACATCCACTGTTGGACGCCTCCCCCATAGAACTCCAGTTGCCTCGGTTGGAAGCGGCTTGCATCCGTGAACCCGACTTTAACCAGGTCTTCCGTCCGCCTCGTTGTTGGACGTCCTGCTGGCTATATCTGAGACAATCGAGAATACATAGGACGTCCACTGTTGGAAATAGGCCTCCCCCATAGACCTCTAGAAGAAGATTTCGTTAATGCAATAACATTTTCTAGGATAAAAATTAGCCTATATGAAACGAGAGTTTTGCGAACAGAGGCTTACCATGACGTCTTCAGTCAGATTAGGTTCGCTCGCTGTCCATACTAAAAATGACAGCTTAAATCTGAACTGATTCGGGATTGAATCGCATTAAGACGTCATGGTAACGTCCTTGGTTCTATAATTGAATGGATCTTAGTCGAGTCCGTTTTAAAATTGTCCAAAATGGCTGAACCATCTCGAAAAGTTGGTCACTAAACTTTCTCTATTCTTAACACTTTTAAGAAAGGAGTGTTAAAATATTTAAAGGGTCGGCAACACTCATGATAGTTAGTTCCCTTGGAATGGCAAGCGTCTATACACATATCACTTGCGGGGTAGACAGAGCCAGAGTTGCTAACAATACTGTGGCGTAACGGAACCACGTAGAGAAAAGAAGATGTATAAGAGAGTGGACTGTATATTAATTGAACAAGGACTGAAGACAAGAGTTCGAGAGATGGACTTCCGGTTTATACAGCCTTTATCATTTCAGGTTAATCCCAAAAGGCACTCACCTCGTCTTTCCTTCTCGATAGCGAACCTTGAAAGCCTTCTCCTGTTGCAGCTCTAGTCTCGTCCCAGTTGTAAATAATTACACGTACTTCATGTGCAGATAGATTATAATATTAGAAAAAAATAGCTTGTTACATAAAACAGTAAATCTTCATGTGATATCCATACATTTCATTAATTTGTATTAGATTTTAAGAATTAACGGCCACTTTCCAGGCGAGTTCAGGGATGACACCGTCGTTGCGCGCGCAGACCATAGGCAACACTTTTTCAGGCTGCATCTCGTTCGAGGCCGACTTAGCGGCGCACTTTTAGAATTAAAAGGAAATAAAAAAGGCTATATATCGAACACCCCCCACCGAAAGCACCATGAAGCTTTCCCACAAAATAAGAGGAGTTCATTTCAATAACAAAGAAATAAAATATAGAGTTAAAAGAAAAAAGCAGGTTTCTACCTCTGATAACCAAGAAAATTAAGTCAATATTAGAATGATTAGTTAGCATAAGGTAGCAAACTAAGTTTATTTACAGGTCTTTGGAAAAGCTTTCCTTTGAATCGAAGCGTTATCTTTCGAACAACTCCATCCAAGCCAGGATGAACAGCTTCAACTTTGGCAAGAGGCCAATGGCATGAATGGATTTGATCGTCTTTGACAAGAACTATGGCACCGTCTTTTAGATTAGGTGAAGATGTGAACCACTATGATCTTTATTGCAAAGTATTCAAATAGTCAGACTCCATTTTTTCCAAAACAGTTGAGAACAGTTTTGCAAATATTGCCAACGTGACAAATGAGAAATGGAACGTCCGCGAGATTATATTCTGGTACAGCATTCAGACTCTTACCTATCAGAAAATGCTCTGCCGTCAGAACCTTAAACATACTAGAGTTGCCACTAGCCGGTAGTGAACTACAAGCGACGAACTGCGCGGAAGAAACGCCGTGCGAACTAACGTCTGCCATGTTGTTTTCGCTATTAACATGACGCCAGACATGAGGTGGAAGCACCTCTATTATTTGAGTAACACGGTTACACACGAAAGTTTTCAATTTATACATATAACTTTGAATCAAAGAAAGAATTATAAACGAGTCAGTTAGCGCTGTAACGCGAGTAACATTAACACGCGATAGTGATTCTGTGATATATTTTACTAATTTGCTAAGCAGCGCTGCTGCCATAAGCTCGCGAAGATGCGTCACAATAGCCTACCAACTCGCATTCTGATACCTCTGGAAGCAGAACATGGCGCTCGATTTGTAACTCTGATAACCGAGGTAGCTCAGAAATAAATTCCAGCCATTGCTGGCACACATCGTTAGATAGCTGTCCATACCAGCCGATGTCCAGCTTCCAGAGATCCTGCATTATGCACTTTGCGACGAAAGTACATGGCGATAGAAAACCCACGGGGTCATATATCGAAGCTAATAATTTTAGCACAGATCTCTTAGTCATTACTGAGTCTTGCTTGTTCACGGAAAAGCTGAATGCGTCAACTAACGGCACCCATTTCAAACCCAGAAGCTTTAAAGAGACGTCGTTTTTGTCCTTTTCGAAGGAGATACTAGATTCCCGATGCTCTGCAGGTGAGCGCTCAAGTAGTTTTTTACTATTACTAAACCATTTTTTCACTACAAGTCCTGCAGATTGGAACATGCTTACAAGCTCGTCTTGTAGTGCGCATACCTGTGAGAACGTCTCACATGACCACAACGCATTGTCCATAGGAAAACTTTGTCTTATGACAGCAGCAGCAGAAGCGAAACGTTCACCTTCGTCACTTGCTAGCTGTAGCAAAGTCCTTATTGCAAGAAACGGCGAGCTACTTACGCCGTAAGTTATCGTTTTCAAATCGTAAATTTTAATAGGTTCGTCAACGGACGACCTGTATAATATATGCTGACATTTCCTATCACTTTCTCGAATTAAAATCGCGCGGTACATTTTGCAAATATCACTAGCAAAGCAGTATTCGAATAACCGAAAATTAGTAATAATAGACCCTATATCACGGTATAAGCTAGGTCCAGATAACTGAGTGTCATTGAGAGAGACGTTATTACTTGTTTTTGCACTAGCGTCGAAAACTACGCGCAAAGGAGTTGTCGTACTACTCGGTCTGAGTATACTGTGATGCGGAATCAAATACCTACTAGGCTCATTACCAGTATACAATTCCATATGATCCAGCTTCTCGTATTCTAGCATGAAATCATTATACGCTTGTTGTAACACCGGAGAGCGAGCGAGTTTTCGTTCAGTCGCTAGCAGTCTTCGCTCGGCGGCAGCGCGCGATTCCCCAAGCGGCGGGGCGTCGGGCACGAATGGTAGAGGAACGACGTATCTATCGCTGTCATCGCGCCTATGCTCGTTCGCGTAAATATCCTCTGCCAACTGCTCTAGCGGACTAAGTATAGGTTTGCACGGCAATTCCTCGACTTCCCAAAAATCACGCAACGTTTTGTCTAGGCTCTTCTCCTCACAGACTGACAAATGGAAATTTTGTGAAGATAATTTATTGTCATAATAGAGTTTTCCACTCACGACGTAACCAAACACTGTCTCAATAACATTCGGTATATTTGACTTAATAGTAACCGGCTTATCTTTAATTAATTCTGACACGACATCATTCCCTAACAAAATATCTACAGGTGATTTCTCGTAGAATAATGAGTCGGCTAGATCGAAACACCTATACTCTTCCACAACCTCACGCGGGAACGAAATGTTAGGCATTTCCGACGAAACTTTCGCCACTACTACCATGTCCACCGGTAAACTCGGAACGTCCGTTTTACACGGTTTTATATCACACGTAATGATACCATAGTTTTTCACTACTTCGCCGCCTAGCCCGGACACAGTAAACGGACATTTGTTGCGACGAAGGCCCAAACGTTGAGCACAATCTAACGTGATGAACGAGCTTTGAGCACCCGAATCTAGAACTGCACGGCAATTCTGCGGTTGACCCGCGATATCAGCGATGTGTATGCGAGTAGTGCCTAACACCACACCATAGTTTGCGTCTTCATTCACGGAATGAAGTGATTCTATCACCGCGACATCAGAATCCGCATCGACACTCACGGAGTGCGAAGGACTTATCCCGGCTACGCATGCGTTAGAACGAGAGGGCTGCGCCGTCAGCACGGCTGACGACGTGTCTGCGACAGAACGGAACGGCTGCGCCGTCAGCACGGCTGACGACGTGCCTGCGACAGAACGGAACGGCTGCGCCGTCAGCACGGCTGACGACGTGCCTGCGACAGCACGGAACGACTGCGACGTCAGCACGGCTGACGACGTGCCTGCGTCAGAACGGAACGGCTGCGACGTCAGCACGGCTGACGGCGCACTCGCGTTGCGATGCAGCAAGTAATGGTGAGGTGAAGAACATACTCCACAAGTCATGTTACTTCGACATTCGGAAGAATTATGACCAGCTTTTAAGCAATTCGTGCATAATTTCAAGGAGTTGACACGGTCAATCCTATCGTTAACCAACAGTTTACGAAACTGTTCGCATCGGTAAATCATGTGATCTAAATTACAATGCACGCATGTTAGCTTATTGTACTTATAATTGTCGTTTCGAGATGAAGTCAAGCCAACTTTAGGCGGAACCTGAGAAGATCGCGATGGCTTATTATAATAATTGTTGTTCGGTTGTGTAGGCTTATAACTTGGTTGGGATACATTTCTGTATGAAACTACAGCAGATTTTATGTTGTTTTGAGCTGACGTAGAAGCAGTCCAGGAGCTCGTACTCGAGAAAGTGTGTTCGAGTACTTTAATTTGTTTGTTTACGAAATCTATCAGTTCTTTGAAAGTCGGCAATTCGTTTTGATCGCGACTTTCTTCGAATAATTTTCGCGTGTGGCTATCGAGCCCACGTAAAGCGATATGACAGAATAGGTAGTCATCTAAGTCTCGAATCTTCAACGCTTTAATAGCTTTCAACGAATGGTCAAACGTTTCAATAAACGAAGTCAAATTCGCGACACTATCTTTTGTCAGCGGGGCGAATCCCAGCATTCGGTCCAAATATCTCCCAGTCAATGCCCTTTCATCTTGATACTTTTCTAATAAGCTCTGCCAAACTACGGCATAATTTTTGGCAGTGATTGGAAGATTTTTCACCATATTAAGTGCTGGACCCTTCACACATGACAACAGATAGTGAAATTTGTCGATGTCGTCAAAGTTACGATTATGCACCAAAGACACAAAAGTATCGTAGAACGTCGTCCAATTTTCAATTTGACCATCGAATTCGATCAATGTAAGTTTAGGCAATGACGGCCTACCTAAATTGCTATCATCACATTTATGATGTAAATTCACCGACCGCTCCTGGTCTAACTTCTCGCAGTTCATGGCAACCCGTTTGCACGCATAAAATAATTCGTCAAAACTATCTAACGCGCTTGTTGAGACTTTAGACTCGGGCAACAGTTGCAACTCTAGCACAACAATATTCATGACAATTTTCTCGAAATCGCTACGAGCGTCGTCGAGTTCTGAATACTGTATCAAAAATCTCTGCACGGAGTCTATACTATCCATTCTAAGTGTTTTGGATAAATCATAAGCCTTTTGAACCTTGCCGAACAAATATTCTTTTTTCAAAATTAAAGTTTTTAATTGTAATTCACAATCTCCAGATTCTATCGGCGCCATATTTAAATCTGTTATCTGTCACGGACAAATATTACAACAGAGAATGACTTGACATTTGACACTAAAAATGAACTCGCCCGTGTGCAGTTGCACACTTGAAATAAATGATTTTAGATGTTTATTTTTCAGAAATATAATGTGAATACGATTCACAGAAAAATGCACAATAAATAGATGTAACTTTTTGAAATGAAATCCGGATCGGAGGCCAAAAAATGTGGCGTAACGGAACCACGTAGAGAAAAGAAGATGTATAAGAGAGTGGACTGTATATTAATTGAACAAGGACTGAAGACAAGAGTTCGAGAGATGGACTTCCGGTTTATACAGCCTTTATCATTTCAGGTTAATCCCAAAAGGCACTCACCTCGTCTTTCCTTCTCGATAGCGAACCTTGAAAGCCTTCTCCTGTTGCAGCTCTAGTCTCGTCCCAGTTGTAAATAATTACACGTACTTCATGTGCAGATAGATTATAATATTAGAAAAAAATAGCTTGTTACATAAAACAGTAAATCTTCATGTGATATCCATACATTTCATTAATTTGTATTAGATTTTAAGAATTAACGGCCACTTTCCAGGCGAGTTCAGGGATGACACCGTCGTTGCGCGCGCAGACCATAGGCAACACTTTTTCAGGCTGCATCTCGTTCGAGGCCGACTTAGCGGCGCACTTTTAGAATTAAAAGGAAATAAAAAAGGCTATATATCGAACACAATACCTAAAGGCCACGGTTAGCATAATTGTGGGGGTATAGGTTGGAAAGGGGAATCATAATAGTGATGCTTCGCCTATACTATGATTCCTAAGATCTTCGCCCTATTTCCCTTTTTATCACCGCGCGGGCAGAGAAGCAACTGGTACGTTCTATGTTACTTCTTTGCTCCCAGCGTCTATAGGCTACGGAAACATATTTTCATTGAATAAGTATTTAAATTACGATAAGAGGGTAGTTGCTTTGTAACAAAACATAAAGAAAAAGTAAGCATTTATTTTTTGAAAGCCATAAAAGCCGACACCACACCAAAGCAACTAAAAGCGCTCAGAAAAGCGTCCGCTAATATCATAAATATACCTCCCACAAATAACCTCTGCATCACATCAAAGAAGTACTCAAAAGTCGACGCCCGCTCCCACTTCGGCTCAATCAAATACATCAAACCAATTATTTCGGAGAGGTACTCGTAAAAAATACATTTTGGTCGGTTGTCCATTTCGCGTGCCTTTCAATCCCGGGTCCCGTGGGCCCTGGGATAATGGTGTAACTCGATAAAAGATTTCCCGGGGCGGCGATACCTCACAACACTAGCTCCGCCATTTTAACTTTCCCCTGAAGTGGCAAGTTGGTTACTTCCTGATGCTCCCGTTATCGCTGGCGAATGAAAACTTTGGGACGGTGTTGCCATACCTACTTTTTATATAACTTAGTTTGAATATTGATAATGATACCAAAAGTATTTTTTGTAAAATCCTTGTAAATTTATTGAAAAGGGTAGTTGACGATCCGCATTGTCATTATTGTAAATATTGCGAACTTCGAATACCTACCCGACATAATAATATTAATTCTATGTAACAGTTAAAGCGACCGCTGCAAGAAATTAATCACAAGCTCTATGGTTAAGAAAAAGCTATGCATTTAAAACCAAGTAATGAAAAACCAACGTAGATTACTTTAAATTTACAAAGGACGTCCACTAATATCTCTAATAGGTACGCCACAAAAATGTAAAATTTCCATTTACCCGCCATGCTACCCGTTTATATGCCAGTCTCATTTATAATTTTCCACTCGACCGCCTGATGGCGAAAATAGTTGCATAAAATGTGGAAAATGCACTCACATCACATGGCAACACTCCGTTCGGCATTGACGTAGGACAACTCTATTCACTGTATCTACTCCCTCTTGTAATAAAAGTTATCGTGAAACGGGAAAGTATAGTAAAGGCCATCTCTTTAAATAAATAAAAAATGTTTTGTTTTCGTTGTTGGTACTGGCAGCTTGGATATTGACACGTCAATCTACATTTGTCGAGTTAAGTTTAGTTTTGGAACATCGGTGAAGATGTTTCGAGAAATGGACGCGTTTCGAATATTCGATATTGAGCTATACCTAACGCACCTACGTCATGCGAAATGTTTACTTGTGTGCGTGTCTTGCATAAACTTGTCTTGTTGTCATAAACTTGTTTTTTCACAACATAATAGTAAATACAAAACAGCAGCGCCTCCCCAGCCCGTCCTTTTCAATTAACCAAAGCATACCGCCAATTTAATTCCCCGCCCATTGTCGCTCCCATAAAATTAGCGGCGAAACAAATAAATAAGGCTAGTTCGCACAATAATCAGCAGCGAACTAATCCCCGTCCGAATGGCCGAAAACACCGTTATCGGGCCCATAAGGCCACTAAGGAAGTAATTCGGCGAAACAGAGGGCCCATAACGACTGACCAATCGGCGAGATACGCGATCGGTCCGAAGATAGAACTAGTTTGGGATGGAATTATAAAAGTTCCACCGCAATGGTGTTAGTTTTTTGTGGGAAATGTTCAAGTACATTCGGAGGATGGTGGAATAAAGAACGCAGATCGCAGGTTGCACAAACTAAAGGCGAGGGCGGTAAACGTGCGAACTGAGGCGTTCTTGGTCACCGGCCCGAGGTGGCTCGCGTAGCGGTTAGTTCCTCCTTACGGCCCGGGGTAACCTAAAGAAATAAGCGTGATGGCGAGAAAAGGTAACGCCCAGCATTTTTATTGACTTTCGTACTGTTTTAGGGGCGTAGTGTGAAACATATACATACATATATCACGTCTTTATCCCGTACGAGGTAGACAGAGCCTAAGGTAACAAAACCTTGTAACCTGGTAAATTCTATGTTTTTTTTTACTCCCAGACCAGCATGGAATACGATCACAGATAAATCTTAATAGCGCCATTCAGGATTGCTATGGGCATATAACAGCGACATCAATGGATTTTTAAAGTAACTAAACATGACACAAATTATTTAAAAAGAAACATACTGAGCCTATTAAACACCGTTGAACATCCAAACATCCATGCTCACAAACTTTCACATCATCACTACTCACTACATAGTATAAAACAAAGTCGCTTTTTCTGTCCCCAAATCCGAATGTATATGCTTATATCTTCAAAACTACACAACGTATTTTGATGCGGTTTTTTTTAATAGATAGAGTGATTCAAGAGGAAGGTTTATAATGTATAATACATGCATGATATACCGTGCGAAGCCGGGGCGGGTCGCTAGTTTATAATATTAGTAGGATCTGTGCATAAGGTGTCTGCGCAAAGTCGCGGTTAGCTAACTTTGTAAATATCATCTGTTAATGCACATGTCATGTCAACGACACTCCACATGGACTGGAACTTCGCAAACGGGTCCGTAGGGCTCTTGGACTTTACACGGTCGCCGTAACCTGGCGGGTTGTCCCGGGAGGATGTTCCATCAAGGAAGAGGGCATAGTAAATTTTAAATTTAATTTAGCCCCGAACTTTTGGAAAAGTAAGCCTCGTTGTTATGCTTGTATTTTAGTAAAAGTTTTTGGTCAAATAACATAAAATCACTACATAGTATAAAACAAAGTCACTTTCTCTGTCCCTATATCCCTATGTATGCTTAAATCTTTAAAACTACGCAACGGATTTTGATGCAGTTTTTTTAATAGATAGAGTGATTCAAGAGGAAGGTTTATATGTATAATACATGCATAATATACCGTGCGAAGCCGGGGCGGGTCGCTTTACAACCATTAATCGAGTAATCATACAAAAAATGATTTGGATAGTCAGGTCAGGAGTACCCAAAACCGAGGACCATGTATGAAGAGATTGATGTATGTGGATGAAGCGAAAGAAGTATGTCAGGATCGTAACAAGTAGAACAAAGAAGTCACTGCCTACCCCTGTGGGAAAGAGGCGTGACGGTATGTATGTAAATAAAATAAGTTGCTGTCAAAAATTAAATTTTTTGATGCAAGCTCTTTGCTGACTGTACTTGCATTGTCATCCGTCCTATTATGTGTACAAGTTTCAAGTCAATCGGACCAACCGTTGAAGAGTTCCCTCCTGCGGAGACGATCCCGGCTGGGTCACCAGAACTCTACTACCAGATTATTGTATTGTCATCTGACTTACATAAGTACGCAAAATTTCAGCTCAATCAGTTGAAGTTATTTGCTTCCAAATTGAGTCGCAAGATTCCACACAAACAAACAAATATAATTACGTTGCAAGTTGTGATTCCCCTTTCCACGTACACGCCCACAATTATACTAAATGTGGCCTTTAGGTCTTGTTCTTTTAGGCTCTATCTACCCCGTAAAGGATAGTCGTGATTTATGTATATACTTCACTTCATTTTGCATTTGCCTTCACCCTCCGAATACTCCATCATAACCCGCTCGCGAGTATTCTATGAAAATGGAGCAAAAAACATTCCTCCGTTATTCTCGAATTATACAAGTTAAAGCTTCTCGTAGACAGTAATCGCGAATCAAAGTAAAACATGGTCATCTGATAACTGGAGTTATGCGTTTATTACGTAGTAAAATGTTGTCCTAGCACAGTCTGCCGTGGAGTAGGACGGGGTACACGGACATGCCCATGCCACAAAATGAAACCCAGTTGCTTCCCTGCCCGCGCAAAAGGCGAAACCCCGTCGAGTCAAGCTATAGAATAGACGATCACAGCGGTGACACCGTAGTGCTCCCGCAACGCCCACAGTTCACGGCCAGGAGGAAACGTGTGTGTTTTTAGACGGTAGGCCTCTCCCCTCCTTCTTCACTTTTAAGATGTAATCATAAAATGTTATGATTACCATTACCGTGTAGTTAGAGATAGCCGGAACAATCGTCTTCAAACTTGTTATTAACAATCAAAGTCCGAAGATAGACTGCAAACTAAATGAAGACGCTGTACAAAAATGTCACGTCCTATTCGATCCATTCATTTTTTGCCGTCAAATTGTTATAACAGCAAGAAAATGCCACATACCCCTCCACAATCCCGGCAACCGGCGAGATACATGTATTTACGAGGTTTTTCATCGTCCCCTTTTCTCGGTTCAATCTGGCAGGGACGTTTGTTTTCCACATCGGCCAACCATCGTCCGGCTGATACCGCTGTAAATGGCTGCAAAACACAATGTTTGCGACAATCTAGTTTTGATGGCGCGCTGGTTTGGCAGGGTTGGCGCGCCGAAAAAGTACCTAATTTGTGCATTTATTTTTTACTTGGTTGGCTTTGTGGCCAGTTATTTGTACATTTAAATTAAAACAGTTGCCACGCTAGAAAAAAACAATGAGGCAGATTGTCACATTTTGCCTTGTTGAATATTGAATCTTTGGATGGAAAAAGAGCTTTTTGGTCAACTGACTGTATTAGTTGACTCTTTAACTCCCGACGCAACGCAATAGAGAGGTGTTATAAGTATGACGTAGATGTATGTGTATGTGTGTCTGTCTGTGGCATCGTAGCTCTCCAACGGATGGACCGATTTCGATGCAGTTTCTTCAATGAAAAGCCAGTTTCTTTGCAGTGGTTTTTAGCCACGTTTGGCAAAAATCGGTCGTGTAGTATGAAGAGCTCTTTGCCAAAATGATGTAAGGCATCGTCAAAAATAGCTTCAAATTGTTTTTTTTATTATTTATTGTTATTGAAGATTTTAAATGAGTTTGACTACCAAAAGTGACACTAATGAAAGACATTTATAGTAATGAATGAAATGGGATGAAGCGACACAATACAAACGCTACTCAAACTTTGGGATTAATTCCCCGTACTAGTTAGTATTAGAGATTTTGTTGTTTGTTGTCGGTGAAAATCGTAGGAGCCATGTTATAATTATTATTATTTTCTCTTTTTATGTACAGTCAAGTGTAATAATATGTATCTAGACAAAGATTCAAAAATAAGTACCATACGGTCGTACACCGGCGTAATAAGGTCGTGGGACATATTTTTGAGAAGTTCCTATCAATAGGTACTTATTTTTGCACTTGACCGTACCCATGGCGATCTTTTTGTGAATCTACATTGACATTTCATTAACCTTTATTTTTATTTGTTGTTATTTATTTTAATTTCATTTCAGTTATTGACTGACAATTGACGATCCTTTTGTGAATTACTTATGTTTGATATCTAATTGTACTTTTAAAGGGGTGATAAATAAATCTAATCTAATCTAATCTATAGGCGATGCGGCTAGCTATCACTATTTTGATTGCCTTTTCCACCTATACGCCCACAATCATGATAAACGTGGCCTTTAGGTCTTGTTACCATAAGCTGCCTAACCCGTAAAAGGATTACACAGATACATACATATATCACGTCTTTATTCCTTACGAGGTAGACAGAGCCTATGGTAACAAAACCTTAAGGCCACGTTTAGCATGATTAAGGGCGTATAGGTGGAAAGGGAAATCAAAATAGTGATGGGTTAGCCGCATCATGCTTAAGACTTTCGCCCATTTCCTCGATGGGCTTTTACCATCAGCGCGGGAAGAGAAGCATTTGGTAAATACTATGTTTTTTCTTTACTCCCAGACCAGCATGGACTAAGACGAAAGGATTAAGACGTGTTTTATGTATATTGACGACCGGATAGCCTAGTGGTCACTAGACCCTGACTATGAAGCTAGAGGTCCTGGGTTCGAATCCCGGTAGGGGCAGACAGTTGTATGTATGTATGTATGTAAACTCTTTATTGTGCAAAATAAACACGACAAAATACAATTCAGTTGTATGATGAATACGAATGTTTGTGCCCGAGTCTTGGATGTTGTACGTATTTAAGTATGTACATTATATAAGTATGTTTATCCGTTGCCTGGTGCCCATAGTACAAGCTTTGCTTAGTTTGAGGCCGGGTCAATTGGTGTAATTTGTCCGAAGATATTTATTTATTATTTATTATTGTGTCACAAATTAATGTTATCTTTGATTCTGTTCCAGGTACCCCAAAAAGCTAATCAAATAGGTCTCATTGGAGATGCGAATAAAACTTGAAATGCAAAACGTCGCCCGCTCGTAACAGCGCCAGCAGTAACGGATTTTATATCCCGGAAAATTGGCGAGTCATAATAATCCGCGGACTCATAAATAAGGATCGACGTTGGGCCACTCAAGGCTTTCTTTTACGCTACATTTCACTCTTGCTTGGAAGGGTTGGGAGCAGGGAGCGGGCGCGAGAGCGGTTTCAAAAGACAAAGATAATACATGGTTTGGTCACAGAGGATTGACGAAAGGTTAACTAAACAGATTTATATGGGGAGTGTGAATGGGTTGGGAGAGGAACTCCTTGGTGGACATTCTGGGACTAGGTTGGAGACGATTTGGAAAAAGCCTGAAGAGGTTGATTGATAGACATTCTCTATTTCTGTTACAACTAGCCTCCGCTGAAGGGACCAGACAGAAAACCAGCGCTGGGTTCATGTACACGCTGAGACTGGTACCCGTTGCCGGAACTTAGTCCGTCTAGTCTATCTCATTTTTTTTTCTAGTCTATTGTCAACTTAACTTCTATCAGTTTATGTTGTGGCAATAAATTATTTATTATTAGCTGACCCGGCGAACTTTGTTCCGCCTTAAATTTGAAAAATTCCAGTGGTTTGGGCTGTGCTATCCCGCGGGAACTATGCAATTTTCCGGGATAAAAACTATCCTATGTCCTTTCCCGGGACTCAAACTATCTGTATACCAAATTTCAACTAAATCGGCCCAGCGGTTTAAACGTGAAAGGTAACAGACAGACAGACAGAGTTACTTTCGCATTTATAATATTATTATTATTATTATAGTAAGGATTTTATTTTATTATTTCACCACTATATACCGAAATTTGGAAACGGACTAGAATATTGTGGATTTCGGAACTAGGATAACACAGCTGAAGTGGCGATGGGCGGGGCACTTGGCAAGACAACGACGACAGATGTCGAAGGCGGTCACAGAGTGGTGGAGACTGGGTCGAAGGTCAGTGGGCAGACCGTCAGCCCGTTGGTAAGATGACATCTGTCATTCGGGTGGAAAACTGTGGATGAGACTGGCACGGGACCGGGCAAAGTGGCGGGAAAATGAAGAGGCCTTTACTCAGCAGTGGGTAGATTGTGGGGGTGATTAGATAGATAGATAGAAAGAAAGAAAGAAAGAAAACATTTATTCCTTTTTGCAAGACACAATTATAAGAGAATATACACAGTTTTATAGAAAATAATCAAGACATGAAAAATAGATCATGAGCGTTGTGTGTGTCTTCGCAAAAGTGAAACGGTCGCTGGCTCAGCATTACGCTGAGGTGTTAGACGCCTACAGCACTGATAGATAGATACTATGTACTGTTAAATGTAGTTCCTCGTTCGCTCTTCCGCTGCCAACATAGCCCCACCCCAACTTGTTATTTGGCTGCGTCGACTGGCAGAACATTTTATATGCTGTTTATATATGTTCCCGTTGTATTGCAATGACAAGATATGTATTGAGACTTTTGCCTTCACTCTGTTAGGGTAATTTATGGAATAACGAATAAGTTTACCATACATTCGGCATGTCCTATTAACTCCGTGAATGATATTGTCAATATTTATTGTATGACAGTCAATTACACTGTGTTTGTCGTTGGTGACGTCGATAAAGTTTAACGAGATATTTTAGTGGTATAGTTTGTTCTGTAATGTTTTTGGTTAATAAAATGATTAATATTTATATATTAACCATCCATAATTATATATTTTATTGAATCCATTTCAATGAACAAAAAGTATTTACCTTGCTACTCCGTAGCCGTACACAGCGTAGCGGAGTAGCAAGGTAAATATTTTTTGTTCATTTTTATTTTTTTCATGTCACATTTCATTTGTATTTTATTTATGACGACCCTTAATGGGGGCTATCGCGTGTGAATTTGCCACTAGAGGCGCTAGTGTCACGTGAGGTCCAATGACATCCTTTTTTCACTGGATTTGGCGGGCTACGTCTCATAATAAACTATAATTTCTTTCACTTTCCTGTTGAAAAGTGACATCCTTCGTGAAATTATCGCAAATATGAATTACTAGCCCGCGACTTCGTCTGCGTAGAATTATACATAAAAACCTTCTTCTTGAATCACTCTATCTATTAAAAAAACCCGCATCAAAATCCGTTGTGTAGTTTTGAAGATATTAAGCATACATCGGGACATAGTGACATAGGGACAGAGAAAGCGACTTTATTTTATACTATGTAGTGATTATGTAGTGATTTGGCGATGAATGAGAACGCTTTGAAAGCGGAATTTTTCCGAGTATGTTTATCCGTTGACTGGTACCCATATGATAGTACAAGCTCTGCTTAGTTCGGGGCTGGGTCAATTGGTGTAATTTGTCCCAAGATATTTATTTATTTATTTATTTAATTTACAAAACGGAACTGCACAACATTGTGGCATAGCTACTCGATACGATGATAGTTATTTATAATTAATAAACTTAATGAGATTCAAGATTTAAAACTTGGTTTCGGCGCCGATCTTATAAAGTCGCCTTTGACAGCTATACTTCTGGACCTTGAACAGTTGTCCTTGAAACAGCTAGAAAATATGTCATTCGGGAATTGGTTTTGTGCGGAAAGCAGGAACCGTTATCATGTCACTACCAACCTTACAAACCAAAACAATCATGATCTAAGCCACTCAAAAAAGTAAAAAATTGATACCAAAATAGACTTACATTTTTCCAAGTTATACAAACAAAAATAAATACATAAAACATGGCGGCCGAATCCCAAACAAGCGTACAAAGTTACGTTTACTTTTATTTTTATCTGAAGAAATATCCGGCCCGTAATCCCCTGGAATTGTTGGCCGACAGCACTATCGCAGAACAGAACAACGGAGACACTCGGCTTGGCCCATCACTAAATAGTATAAAACAAGCTTGCCGTCCACATCGCGCCACATCGCGCCACATCGCGCCACATCGCGCCACATCGCGCCACATCGCGCCACATCGCGCCACATCGCGCCACATCGCACCACATCGCGCCACATCACGCCACATCGCGCCACATCGCGCCACATCGTTTTAAACACAAAAGCTTGAAACGTCAAATGCTAGAGTCTGAAATTCGCGAGCGCACCTTTGCATTTAATCCTGTTGACTTTTCTATCCTTATTAAGCACAAGGGAGGCGAGGTATATGCGTATCTTCGTCAACCACGACTATTCTGTCATTTAGTTGTCTGTAGTTGTCTGTAGTTGTATATAGCGGGCTGCAAAAGGTGTCCATGCAATTTTGCAGGCTACTATACATCTCAGAAGAAATCTTAGTTAAACGATCCACACGGGTGCAAGGTAACCGGAGCTACAGTATCGTTACTTCAAACAGAAAAAAACACGAGTACAGTCAGCTGCAGAGACAGGTGATCGCCCCCCTATCTCCCGTAGTAGCGGTAACATTGCCGATTACTCTTCGTTATTGACGGTTTTCTTGCAAAAGTTTTAAAATCGTAACGACTAGGGGCCCGATTTTTGAAAGCGCATCACTCGAAAGTGGTATAAATCAGCTTATATCTCCAAAACCACAGCTCTGATAATCAAAGCTTTGACTAGGTCACTAGATTAATGTGAGCTGTGATTGTCTTCTATGCTACTCGCATTTCAAATTCAGCACAATTTTTCACCACTTTCGAGTGTATTTTCACACATGTGCTTTCAAAAATCGGGCCACAGGTATAGGATTTTAAAAAGCCGTCAGTGCCTTACCATAATTCAGTAAAAATCAATGTCGTAAACAAATAAAGTCTAGAAAAAACAATGTTTTTATTACAACTCGACTTACTGCATCACTACGCTGTGTATCTTAAGATAGTATCCCATATTAAGTCCATTCCGTATTTGTTCCCGTATATAATTCCTCCCATAAAACCACCATCAATTTATACCGAAATAATAGGACAACTTGACCGCTTAATACCCTCACTGCTTATATTATTCCCCTCGTTATTTATAGATATTGATTACGAACAATGTGCTTATTGTTTGAGGGGATGTTTGCGAAAACTGTCGGGTTTTATGGCGTCTTATTTGTTTGGGCGGCTTGTTTAATAGTGAACTAGCTTTCGGCATGATTGTTTTTGATGTGAGGTAGCAGGTTTTTGTTTTTTTGGTCAGTGTTAGGGAAAATTTTAAAACGTAATAAGTTTTAAATTAATATTATATTCGGAAGTTGTTTTTGCTGTCACGTTTTCAAATAAACGATCGATGGTAGCTTGGTACAGAACTTACTTTTTTATCTCGGAAAACTACAGGAAATCCCGCGGGATAAGGCGGGAGAAAACGGAATTTCGTGGATGTTCAAAGAAATACATCGTGCAAATGTACCGAGTTTGCAAAGCATAAACGAAAATTCTAGATTTAAAGAAAGTATACATTATCGATTCTAATATTTATGTTGCTTTTAATTCAGAAAGGTTTCCCAGCAGAATATATTCTTTTAATATAACAAATCCTATTTGCAGTCAAAGCAAAGGCGTGGGTGAACTGGTTTCACTCGCCTATAAACAACTCATTCTAAAATCTCTTTCTCTTACTCCAACTTACTTCCCGATCCAACGTGACTTTAAAACGTCTAAATAAACGACTATCTACTTCGAAAATCGAACGCAACGTCTCACAAACGCTCGAATCCAATTTCGAAAATCGGGAAGGTTCTTTTTCGAGTGCATTTCGTTGGACGTATTGCGCCCATGAAAGTTTTATGCAACTAAAAGGAATCCACGATGAGCATCTCTTGAGGTCCGGGCACAGCACGAATACAAATGAAGCGTGCACCTTAAAGAACCTAGAACGCGTGTTATTCAAATGTGGACTTCCATTTTATGTAAATAGCGAACGTTTCGTGTTGCAACCGTCAGTTGGTATCGGCGTTTAGCCATACAAGATATTCAGAGTGAATCGGTCCGTTGTGTTCGGCGGGTGATTTTTATTTTTTAAATATTATATTTTAAGAAAAGAATTTTTAAGACACTCCGTATCTATCTGTCGAAATTTTAATTTTAATGAATTTTATGATCATGAAAGAAATATTGCGGAGTGTTTTTACATTGACTTCTATTATGACTATCGATATTTTACAAACTTTTATTTAACTTGCATTGAAGGTGTGTTTCTATGAGTGGAATCTTGTAACTGAATTTTGAAGCTTTCTTCAACCGATTGAGCTGACATTTTGCATACTTAAGTAAGTCGGATGACAATACAATAATCTGGTAGTAGAATTCTGGTGACTTAGCCAGAATCGTCTCCGGAGGAGGGAACTCTTCAGCGGTTCGTCCGATTGACTTGAAATTAGGTACACATATGAAGGTTAGATGATATTTTCGACTTCAGCCCCTATTCATAATAACCGCCCATCGAAACATTTCTCTACAGTTCTCTAGAATAGACATTTCGTATATTTGCAGTGATTCAAATTAAGATAAATGTCGAGTCAGCGTTACACAAACCCAAGATGACTAATTACGTCCACAGTCACAAACACAAGCATAGCGAATGACAACACTGTTAGGGCGGCGTCCAGTGAACTCGCAGCGCTATATTTTCAATAATATTAAGATAAAAAGTTCACTCCCATGCTGGTCTGGGAGCAAAGAAAAAACAGAATGGACCAGTTGCTTCTCTTCCCGCGCAGGTAAAAGTCTATCGAAGGAACGGGCGAAAATCATAGGAGTCATGTTATAGGCGATGCGCTGATGGCTGATTTTGATTCCATTGTCCAACTATGCGCCCATAATCTTGCTAAACGTGGCCTGTAAGTCTTATTACCTTAGGCTCTGGCTACCCCGTAAGGGATAAAGACGTGATTTGTGCATGTATGTGTATAGATGCTTGCAAGGCATTTTTTAATACAAGCTTTTTGCTGACAGTACTTCGCTGCTTAAATACAAAAGCGACACATTTCAAAATCCGACACTGTTGTATTTGAAACCTTATAACGACCGTACGTCTTTAGATGCAATGGCAAATGATTTTGGAATGCGTCCATTTTGTATTTAATCAACGACTTGTATTGTCATCCGTCCTACACAGTGTGCCAAATTTCAAGTCAATTGGACCAACCGTTGAAGAGTACCCTCCTGTGGAGACTGTCGTTGCGCCTAACCATGACGTCTTAATTCGGTTCAATTCCAATACAGTTTAGGTTCGCTCGCTGTCAGATCCATACTAAAAATGATAGGTACAACCTGAACTCAGTGGGAATTGAATCGCATTAAGGTGGTAAGGCCCTTGGCTGGGTAACCAGAACTCCACTACCAGATTATTGTATTGTCATCCGACTTAAGTGAAAAATTTTCAAGTCAATCGGTTGAAAATATCTTTTTTTTTTATGGTGTATGTCTGCTTCAAAATTGAGTCGCGAGATTGCTCCCCGACAAACAGTTAAATAGATGCTTGTGTAAACGTTTGATCATATGCTTCGTATGGCAATACTGACGAGCAAAAATAACATGTCTCACCGTTTATACAACTTTGTTTGGAAAGTGCTCCGTTATTTTTGCATGTCAGTGTATACACTACATTTGACAGCACATTATTTTCTTCTAAAAAGGTGGCTTTTATAACTAACTAGCTCTTGCCCGCGACTTCGTCCGCGCAGATAACGTCAGAGTGACGACATACCCCATACATCCACTCAAGTCTCCAAGTATAAGGTTTTTATTTCCTATCCCGTGGGAAATTCGGAAAATCCCTTCATAGAGCACCTAAGTGATCCTCTAGGAATATTATCTACTAATTATTTACCTCGTGCTTTTATCCCGTGGGAAATTGAAAAATTCCTTTGTAGTGCACCTTTATAATAATCAAGGATTAATAATGTAGGTATGCCAAATGTAGTGTAGCTTTATTGATACAACATTTCGGGATTTTCCAATTTCGCTGGAAAATCGGGATAAAAAGTATCCTATATCCGTCTCCTGGTTCTAAGCTACCTCCCCACCAATTTTCAGGCAAATTTTCTTTCTTTCTCCTTTCTATTTTTTATTTTTAAAAATGTTTCGTTAGTTGTTTTTTTAATTTATTGAAAACAAATTAAAAGCTTTATAACAGCGGGCGAAAACGGCAGAGTTTATCTGCCGCTGCTGGTTACTCACATTAGTTCCTTAAACTAAACAGATGAGTTATTGTTGCGCTGCGTTGCAGTTTAGGTAAAATGCTTTGACAATTCTCGTGCATCTATTGGGGTTGGCACACACTTCATTATGAGCTAAAATGAACTGATTGCCTAAATCCCGATACCATTGGATTATCGGCATAAAAAGTAGCCTGTGCTATTCCAGAGATCTGACTATATACATACAAAATTTAATTCAAATTCATCCAGCCGTTTTAGCCTAAAACAAAAACAAACAGAATTACCACTAACTTTTTCCATTGTGACACAAAAATTAGTCATACATTTGTATAAATAACTCGTGTCACAGTAGAAAAAGTTTGTGGTAATTTTAACTACATACCAACGCAACTTAAACGGTGTGTAACTTTTTAGTCTTCGCCCATATTCACAAACTAGCATTTTTAATTCTGCATACTTTTTTTTTCGTTTTTGCTAGCTAGCAACTCATCTACGTATACGCCCACAATCATGCTAAACGTGGCCTTAAGCTTTTGTTACCTTAGGCCCTGTCTGTAAGTAAGGGATAAAGACGTGATATAATATATATATAAGACCTTTATGTCAATGTTGTTCTTTAAATCGCAAAAAAGTGAGGCGTAATTACCTTTGCGTCGATGTACAGCTGCGGGACAACTGACTTTCTCCACTCCCCGCGAACAAACTAACCAATCAGTTATTGTTGGTTTCAATAGCCACTCAAAAGAATAAAGACGCAACGCCCTCTGGTGGAATTTTGCGGGAAAAACTTGAAAGTCAATGTAGTACCAAAAAGTTCGATCGATTTCGGACCGTTTCGGATTAAGTCGTTTATTGAAAATTTTGTATTTACGTCGTTGTTGCAATAGAAGTGCGATATGTATGTATGTATGTATAGTATGTTATCGCGTGTGCTGTGGGCCAGCCCTGGCCCCTGCATACTTACACTTTGCATTCCCAGAGAGGTCTCGCGCACGCTTCGTTAGAGCGTCGAGGGTTGTCTCTTCAAAGGAAACGAGGGAATCCGCACATTTTTCTCTCATCTTTTTTGTTACCGTATTTTCTAGACGGTTTTTTACTTAATTACTCGGCGCGTGTGATAATTATTTAAAAGGAATTCGTTCGGGAACGAACTTTATCGAGGCGTTGGAGGTACTGTGGCCTCTTTTATTTATCGGCGTTCTGACACTTTTATCTTTAATCGGATACTTTATTATGAAAGCTTAATCCCGTGACTTCGTCTGCGTAGTATACATACACATATACAAATCACGTCTATGTCCCTTGCGGGGTAGACAGATCCTGAGGTAACTAGACCTGAAGGCCACGTTTAGCATGATTATAGGCGCATAGATGGAAATCGGAATCAAAATAGTGATGGGTCGCCAGCCGCATCGCCTATAACATGACTCCTAAGAATTTCACCCATTCCCTCAGCTTTTACCATCTGCGCGGGACGAAAACATTCTATGTTTTTCCTTTATTCCCAGAACAGCATGGAATAGTTGTTATTCCATTATTCATGTTACTAGCCGTTGCCTGCAACTTCGTTTGCATAGAATTCGTTTATCGCTATCCCGCGGGAATCACGCAATTTTCCGGGATAAAAAGTAGCTTATGTGTTATTCCAGACTATAATCTATCTATGTTCCAAATTTCATCCAGATCGGCCCAGTACTTTTTGAGCCTATTCATTACAAACATACAAACATACAAAAATAGGTACAAATCTTTCCTCTTTATAATATTAGTATAGATAAACCTTCCCCTTGAATCACTCTATGAAAAAAGACCGCATCAAAATCCATTGCCTAATTTTAAAGACCTAAGCATACATAGGGACAGACAGACAGCGGAAAGCGACTTTGTTTGATACTATACAGGATGTTTGTAAAGCTTTAAGGGGATGATAGCTGAGGTATTTTTGAACATTTTTAGCCATAAATGTCTTAGCCGAAATTTGATATTTTTTATTTAAATTGAAGACTTAGAAATTTTAAGAAAATACCCAGAATTTGATAGTCACGAGTCAATATTAGCCCAATGAGCGTTAATTTGGAAACAAAATCTTTTATTTCGGATAGTTTAATGTGTATTGGACCAAATGAAATAATTTTTAAGTGTCTTTCTTGCCACAAAAACAAAATGGAGGCATTCGAAATTACTAAAAATGTCTTAGTTCTGTTCCAACGAACAGAATCATTTTTCTGTGCTATAAAAAAAAATAAAAAAAAATCCTTGAAATGTTCAAACATTTTTAGAAACATGCCTGTTTATTGTTCTTTCTTTTAAGGTATCACTCATTCACATTGCTTGCTAAATCTGAGATAAAAAGTATCTAGCTACCAAACATCCTGTATAGTGATACCTGTCCAAGGGGAGTTTAGCCTGAAATGTTTATTAATTTAAAGTCTTTTTTTTTGGGAGTCGTCACATTTTAAACAAGTTTCTTGCGGAGCATTTGTCTTGACAACGTTGGTCTTCAAGTAACCACTTGCGATCTATTGTACAGTTTTATATTCTATCATAATATTATACACTTATTGGCACAAAATTTGGTCCCGGCTCCATATATGGATATATATAAAATTACCCATATTACCCAGATTTTATGAGGCCACATTTTTTGCCTTTGAGTACCTATAGATTCAATGGAATAGTACATTACATCCCGATGGTGAAATAAAGAACGTCTCAGATCGCAGGAGCTTGACGGACGGTACATTGCCACTTGAGGCCCGGGGCACCGTAATAGTTATTTGTGTCACAAGGGAGCAAAATGATGTATTTACGGCGAGGGTGCTACATTGAATTCAGAATGTAGCGAAGGATTCTACAATAGAATCCTGAGCGTAGCGAGGGGTTCTAAAGTACAATCCTGAGCGTAATGAGGAATTGTGTGTTAACGCCCAAGATGAAAATAATTTTGCTCCCGAGTGGCTCATACAACTTTTTTCACCGATCATTAAGAAGCTTAAAAAAACGATTCTAAATATAATTAAATAGCAACCAGCATAGAAAATGGCGTGGTTTCACAATAATCAACTTTAAAAATTGCATTTGCAAAAAAACACTTAAAAAAGCCTTGAGCAGAAAAGTTGCATTTTAATCCCTCTCGTCAGGGAGCAAAATTTACTTTTCTTAATGAGAAGTGTGAAAAATGTATTATTTATCATAAACAAAAGACTAGCAAGACTCTAGCTCAACCGAGTGACGTCATATAATTAGAAAGTTTAAAACTTTAACTAAACTCTCACCTTACGACTAAAACTTTTGAACTCTAGCCCCTTTATTAACATTTCACGCTTTAAAAAAGCCGGCGCCATAAAAAACTTAACAACATACTGTCATAAATCTCAAAAAAGTACCAGGACACCACGACCCGGGAGGAGACATTAAACAAAACAACGCACTAATAACCAAGTCCGTTAAACAAACAGCAGAGGTAAAAGTCACAAGAAAGGTGAATGCGTCCCTCAGCTAACGTTAACGTTTGCGTTCCCGGTTCCGCACATTAGGTCCAATCGGGTAGAGCACTGTCTTAGTCTAACTGGTGGAGGATGAGCGGGACGAAACGACGGGCTAACGTGGGTTGGGGCGAGTTGCGTTATCATTGCGCGACGCAAATCTCTCTCCGCGGACGCTTTTACACTTTTTTACGAATTGCCAGCAAGTGATACACACGGATGCAGTAGCTTGTAGAATGTTATGGGAAATATTGTTGTTTGCCTTACCTAGTCCCTTCAAAAGTTGTCGTGTAAGTTGTACTAAGTTCATTTTCGATATAAAAACGATTCCATTTCTAAAACTGGCTCTTTCACGCCCACCTACCCGGCTTAAAGTTTTATAGCGCCTCCAAACTCACGCCGAGAACCCCCGAGAACACCCGAGAAGCGTGAATGTGATCGGTTTCTCGCCGTCTCGTTCTCGCGCTCGCCTGTACTCCGATCGGTGTCGGTATTTTTGACCGCTTCAAAGGCTTTCTCGGGCGAGAAAAGAGAACGGTATCACATTCTTGTTCGGTCTCCGACCGTGGCATTGATACGGTACTGTCGTCCATTCAGCATAACGATCGAGAATGCGAATGAGAAGGTCGCATGAGTACCTATAGATGCCTTCTCGGTTCTCGCGTAATTTTTCGGCAAGACTTCTCGGCGAGAATTCTCGCGTGATAGTTAGGGAGCTGGCGAGCATTTCGGTATATGATTTGCACACGTTCCACGTCCTTGATGTTTCTTAGGGCATAAATATCACAATTAATAACGTCTGCCTTGTGTGTTGATCATATCGAAATTTTGTTCGCCCGCTCCTTAACTATGATTCTGTAGCCGCTATTTGGATAATAAAATTGTGTTCTCTGACCTTCTGACCCGTGTGTGACATTGTTTTTAATATATAAAAAAATGGCCGCCAACGTAACACGCTGTTAATGGTTTACTCCAAGCTCGTTATTAAGCTGGGCTTAACGATATTTTGTTTTGAAAACAGATTACACGCGGCATCACTCCGCAGTTGATTACGACGTGTGATTAGATTAAAAACCATTAAGGGAAGAGACCTATACATACATACGTACATACCGTCACGCTTTTCCCACAGGGGTAGGCAGAGACTACTTTGTTCCACTTGCTACGATCCTGACATACTTCTGTCGCTTCATCCACACTCGTCAATCTATTCATACATGCTCGCCGGTTTCGGGTACTCCTGACCTGGCGCCCGATTTTTGATAGCACATGTGTGAAAATACCACTCGAAAGTGGTATAAATCTGTTTATATCTTCAAAACTACAGCTCTAATCAAATTCAGCCGGGGAAATTACGGGCACAAGAGGCATTGCATCTTAGTCCTCTAGGTTGGCAACGCATCTGCAATCCCTCCGGGGTTGGGGTGTCTATGGGCAGTGGTGATCACTTACCATCAGGTTGCTCGTTTGCCTTCCTATTCATATAAAAAAAACATTTTTTTTTGACTAGGTCACAAGATTAATGAGAGCCGTAAGTATCTTCTAAGCTACTCGTATTTAAAAGATTCGAGTGGTATTTTCACACATGTGCTTTAAAAAATCGGGCCCCGGACCTTTTTCCAAAACGTCTCCTATTTGGTCTCGGAACGTCCGTCTAGGCCTTCCCCTCCCAACTTAACCATTCACACTCCCCATATAGATCTGTTTAATTAGTCTACTTCATCCATCCGCTCTACGTGACCAAACCAACTGAGCATACTTTTAAGAAAGCTATACATTTTTTTAATTCGGTCTCGCTAGTTTTATTGACAGTTGCACGCAATTTCTGATGAAATCGGGAATAAAAGTAAAGACGCAATAATCTGAGAATGTATTGTGTGTAAGTTAGTGGGTTTGTTTACCACGGCAGGCCAGAAGGATTTTCCATTCACGCTATAAATCACGGCAACGCAGTAATCTAATCACAAAGAAAGAAAACGGCGAGACATAATGGACGTTCCGATCAATGAATGGGGAGCGCTGTCAAAAAAACAAACGCAATCCAAACATCTCTAAAAGTAAAATATCTAATAAAAACAAATTGGATACTGTGTTCAATTATGTTCCCCTCCATTTTATTTAATTTTTCAGTTACATTCCTTGGCCGGGGAAAAACATGGACTCTCAATTCCGCCTTCAATAAAAATCAACTCCATAATGTCCGACTACGCGCCGCGATCAAATTGGTGGACGTAAGTTACAGGCGGCGAGAGGCTACAGACATCGTATTAACTCCAACTTTTACTGTACAGTCAGCGTCATAGTTCGTGACACCCAAAGTGGTCAAAAAGTTAGCAACACGACCTTATTTCAACTGTAACTGATAGCTATTGAGTGGACTGTATGAATGAAAGGCTAAAATGTAAGTAGAAACATGGGTTTATTAACTAATACACAATAGAGCGATACGACAGGATCAGTACAACTATGACAACTGACATAAAGAAGTAAAAACAAGATATAGAAGAATATATAAACGTCACAAAAAGACTATAAAAAGGCCACGCTGCAGCCAGTCGCCAACAGTAACAATGACGTGTTGCAAACTATTTGGCTACTTTGGGTGTCACGAACTATTTGACGCTGACTGTACAAGGAATTTGTAGTCTTTATTTGTTCAATTTTGCTATATTTATTACTGTTACCACCTTAAGAATATAACGTGTGCTAGTAGTAAGTCTACTCGAAGCGAATGCTGAATATCCTCTTTTTGCAATTAATTTTCTATTTTTACTTTTTTGTGCGAGAATAAATATTCACGCGTGCTTTCGTCTCTGTCAAAAATACGGTACGGCAACTCATGCAAATACTTTCCCTTGCTTTTTTGGAGAGCGAAGGTCCTAATTAACATACAGCCTAGTGGACAGAAATCTAAATAACAAGGTTCGAAGATGCATCCAGTTGGGCACCCAAGGAAAATAAACCGCCTCCCTCCCCTAGCTTGGGTCCTATCCGAAGACTCACTTGAAGTAAATAAGATTTTCTATACAAAACGTCCCGGGGGATTCTTTCTAGAATTAATCTTTTAATGCCTCCTCTACCTTTTTCATTAAAGGGATGATCCGTGGAGTAATTAATTGCAGATATTTTGCTAAAGCAATTCCTTGAGATGTACTGATTACGAACATTGTATTAGGTGGAGCTATTAAGGCTATTGGGGCTTATGAAAGGTTTCTTTGGCAAAGTTTGGATTGATTTACTGTGGATTGGAAAATTGTGGTGTGGAAGGTTGATCGTTCTTTTGTGTACGTTGGTGTAATAAGTTTATGTTATTTTTTTTCAGAGACAGTCATCGTCATATCTTATAAAAACAAGTACAGGTTGTCCTATACGTTGTATGAGAAACTTAAGAGGGAAGGTGAGTAGGTCATCTACCGAAAAACTATAGTAAAATTCTCACCGTTTCCGAGAAATTTTGACTTTTTGACGTTTTGAAAAATACATAAAAACGAATATACATGGAAAAGAATATACATAGAATTTGGAATTAGAAAGAGGTACAGTAAGGAGAAAATTTACTCACTTAAATTTGAGGCACGTTTATATTATAAAGATAATTAAAATATACCTTAAGGACGTTCCTTCGCAGCCAGCGCTACAGAAAAACATTATCTCTCCACACACCATCTCCTTTCACTTTGCAGGGGCTAATTTGTAAAAGCAATGGGTAATTTGGTACCCCATGCATACTTATCGCTTTCAATTAAAACTTTGTGACGAGGGTAGCTCCTCCTAGCGACTGTTTTGTGCAATTAAACTTGGGGTTAGTGAGCGTATGGATACGTGTGGTCTCGCTTGTTTTTTGCACGGTTCTAACCACGAGATAGGAGTTGGGGAGGCCTAACGGATAACACATACATACATACACAAATCATGTCTTTATACCGCGGAAACAGAGCCTAAGGTAACAAGATCTAAAGGCCACGTTTAGTATGTGGGCGAAAATTGATCGAAATTGATTCCACTTACCACCTATACGCCCATAATCTTGCTAATCGAGGCCGTGGTCTTGTTACTTTACGTACCTTGGGCTTTGTCTACCCCGTAAGGGATAAATACGTGATTTGTATGTGTGGACGTAAAGGTGGAAAGGATACTGTTTCTATTCCCCTCCCAACGTAACCATTCACACTCCCCATATAGATCTAGTTAGTCTACTTTCATCCATCCGCTCTACGTGACCAAACAAACTAAGCATACTTTTTTTCTATCCTAGTCACTATACATTCTTTCACACCAGCACGTTCCCTTATCATACTATTCTTTATTCAATAAGTTACAGCAATATGTAGGAAGGTTGTGTTAGGGCACTCCTCTTTGGTGTGGTTCTCTCCAGGTCCGGACTCAGTTTCGTAGAAGAACTCAGGAATCCTGAGTCAGGATGGTGCACAGTAACTTAAATTCTTAATTATAACTAGATAGGTACAGTGATTTGACAGACGCCAATGGAGCCGAAATTTCCACTTCCTGGCCAGGGGAAGACGTAATAGTTATTTGTGTCACGAGGGAGCAAAATGATGTATTTACGGCAAGAGCGGTACATTGAATCCAGAATGTAGCGAACGAGGGTAAGGATTCAAGTGTTAACGCCCAAGATAAAAATGATTTTGCTCCCGAGTGGCTCACACAACTTTTCACACCGTACATTAAAACACTTGAAAAAAAGAATTCTTAATATAATCAAAGAGCTACCAGCACAGAAAATGGCGCGGTTTTACAATTATCAACTTCAAATACTTGCATTTGCAAAAAAACACTGTACGGTCATCACGGGATAAGTCCGCCTTAGTGCATGTTTAAGGGATGAAAAGTAGAGAAACGTGAGAAGGAAATTATTTTAATTAGCAGCGAGCTTTGACAATACAAATTCAAATTCGAAGACAGGAAGCTTCTGCGGCTGCGCGACGAATAGTTTTTCTGCGCATCGCTAGGGGGCGTAGCGGCGCTGTTGCCACATCTCTCCCCTCCAGAGACCGTCTACGGGCGATAATAATGAGGCAGGTTCACTTGTCTGCCCGATCTAGTAAACTTTACGTGCTTCTCTGTCGCTTTCTTCTGCTCTGGTTGTAAACTTTGCTTAACCGCCGGCTTGATAATAACAGCTGGGGTAGTGTCTGTTTCGAGCAGATAAGCTGGTTTTAATCGATCTATCGATACTGTGACTGTCTTGCCATTAACTCTAATTTTGAAAGTTTTTTCACCTCGATCTAGCACTGCGTGTGGCCCCGTGTATGCAGGAGTTAGCGCGCCACGTAGAGCGTCTTCTCTTAAGAAAACGTGAGTAGCTGATGCTAAATCCTTAAAAACAAATATCTTCCTCTGTCCATGTCTAGAAGTAGGTACAGGTTGAAGTTGCTGGGCAATGTTGCGCAATCGTGCGGTGAAATCGGTAATATCTGTAGTAGATTCCGTGCTGGGATGAAAGAGTTCTCCAGGTAATCTTAGTGTCTCTCCGTATACTAGCTCTGCCGATGACGTTTGAAGATCTTCTTTAAACGCACTTCTAATACCGAGTAGGACTAGTGGTAAGGCTTCTGTCCAGTTATTTTGTGCGTGACAGACAATGGCGGCTTTCAGCTGCCTGTGGAATCTTTCAATAATCCCGTTACAGGCAGGATGATAAGAAGTAGTCCGTCGGTGTTGAAAACCTGTGATTTTCGACAAATGGTTAAAGAGTGCTGACTCGAATTGAGCTCCACGATCCGTTACTATGACTTCAGGACAGCCAAATCGGGATATCCAAATGGTAAGAAGCGATTTTGCTACTGTTTCGGCTGTAATGTCCATCATGGGAATAGCTTCAGGCCAGCGTGTAAACCGGTCAATGGCAGTAAGGCAGTAACGATAACCTTGAGATGGCGGCATCGGACCGATTATGTCGATATGCACGTGTGTGAATTTCGCCTTGGGTAAATTATAAGTTCCTAAAGGTGCATGCACGTGTCTAGTTACTTTCGACCGCTGACAAGCTAAACATGATCGAGCCCATTCGCGGCAATCTTTATTCATGTTAGGCCAGATAAAACGCTCAGACACAAGTCTTACAGATGTTCTCATTCCTGGGTGACTGAGCGAATGTAGGCTATTGAAGACTTGCCTTCGAAATCTTGGCGTTACATACGGTCTGAGGGTCGAGGTACTAATGTCGCAGTATAGTTCGGTGAGGGAACCAGGTATCATCATTTTTTTCAGTTTGATGCTGTAGGTTGTGTCACCGTTCAAAATTTGCTTCAACTCCTTGTCCTCAAGTTGTGACTCAGCCAGTTGTATTAAGTCGATTGGTTTTTCAAGCTCTTCTATTCTTGATAAGGTGTCTGCGACTACATTGTTTTTACCCGAAATATGTCTAATGTCAGTCGTAAATTGTGAAATCAAATCAAGATGGCGAAATTGTCTTGGCGAGCAGTTTGACTTATTTGATGTAAAAGCGAAACATAATGGTTTATGATCTGTGAAAATGGTGAATACTCGTGCTTCTAGCCAGTGCCTGAAGTATTTAATGGCGCTGTATATGGCGAGCAGTTCACGATCATATGGTGAGTACTTCTGCTGAGCTGGACTGAGTTTCTTGGAATAGAATGCTAATGGCTGCCATGAATCTCCTTTTTTCTGCTGTAGGACTGCGCCTAAAGCTGTATCTGAGGCATCCGTCACAAGCGCAAGGTATGAATTGCAGTCTGGATGTGCTAGGAGAGCTGCTTCACATAGGCTTGATTTACATTCCAAGAAAGCTTGAAAAGTGTCGTCCTTCAAGTCTATTGGATGCGATCCTTTTACAGAACCAGTCAGAAGTCTGTTCAATGGGCTTTGGATTTCGGCTGCTCGTGGTATAAAACGGCGGTAGAAATTTATCATGCCTAAAAATCGCCTCAACTCTTTGACAGTCTTTGGAGCTGGAAATGACTTAATGGCTTCGATTTTGTTCTCTAATGGTTTCGTACCTTCTGCTGTGATGTGATAGCCAAGAAATTTTACTTCTGTTACCCCAAATGTGCATTTGGAAGGGTTTATGACAATACCATATTCTTTCAGCTTGGTGAACAGCTGCCGTAAGTGACCTTCATGTGCTTTTTCGTCTTCAGAGAATATCAAAAAATCGTCTAAATATGTAAAAACGAAATCTAGCCCTCTTGTCACTTCGTCGACAAATCGTTGAAAGGTCTGGGCTGCATTCCTGAGGCCAAATGTCATAAAGGGAAATTCATATAATCCAAATGGAGTAGTAATGGCTGTTTTTTCAATATCTGCAGCATTGACTGGAATTTGGTTATATGCCTTTACGAGGTCAATGGTAGAAAAAATTTTGCTGCCTGACAGGTTATGGGCAAAGTCATGAATGTGACGTATGGGATACCGGTCTGGAACGGTTCGTGCATTCAGTTGCCGGTAGTCACCACATGGTCTCCAGCTCTTGTCTTTCTTTGGGACTAGGTGGAGTGGCGATGACCAGGGACTGAGTGATGGTCTAGCAGTTCCATTCTTGATCATAGCTTCAAATTCTTCCTTAGCAATTTTGAGTTTGTCCGGCGCTAGTCTTCTAGGTGCGCAGTGAATCGGTGGGCCATCAGTCGTTGTGATGAAATGTACCGTATTGTGCTTTATTTCCCGATGAATGCCAGGGGGACGAGTTATTTCTGGGTAATCTCGTAGAATGTCATTGTACTTCGTATCTCCATGAAGTGTCTTGACAGAAGAAATAGTGTTCGCCGTGGTGTTGGATATGGCTGTTATTGAAAGCGTCGTTGTGTTGTCTAGTAAGCATTTGTTTCGACAATCGACAGCTAAATTGTAGAAAGATAGAAAGTCGACGCCGATTATAGCTTTAGTGACGTCAGCCACAACGAATTGCCATCTGAATTCTCTTCGGAGACCAAGATCCAGGTTGAGTTGTGCATAACCATATGTGCTGATTGTAGATCCATTTGCAGCAAAGAGTTGGTATGTGGTTTTAGGTCGGTATTCACGTAATGCAGATCGTGGAAAAACACAAAGATCGCTTCCAGTATCGACGAGAAATTGCATTTTTGATCTTTGATCTGTGACAAATAAGCGACCGGAACTGTGGCAATCGCTGGCCGCCATTAACGATTGCCCGGTGCGTTTCCCGAGGCAAAGTCACACGGCTTCACGCATTTAGTAGCTTGCGATTGAAATTTCGAATGATACCAACATACTGGATATTTGCGGTAGCTTGACTGCGATCGGCTGTGGCTGCGTTCTTGACGTCGGCTCTTGCTGCGATCACGATATTGTTGCTTGCCTCCTCGTCTTGACGTAGAGCGGGATCTTGAATGCATTTCGGTCGTCAAAGCATGCACTTGTCTGGAGAGCTCGGCGATCTGGTTAGCCATCTGATCCATAGCAGGGTTAGCTGAGGTACTCGCTATTTGTTGCATTCCGGTTAATCCAGGTGAAACGTCCCAAACTCTGTCCGCTGCTTCAGCAAGCTCATTGAGTGACGAGTGCGGTTGAGACGTAATAAGCACTTGGATGCTCAGAGGTAAGCGGCTGGTCCAGATGGCCTTCAAAATGTCTTCAGGGACATCGGGACCGGCGATGTGTTGCAGGTGTCTTAAAAACTGCGATGGTTTTCGATCGCCCAGTTGCTCGTGCATCAGCAACTTCTGCAACTCCTTTTCTCTCGAATCCGTGAGACGCTTGATAAGTTCATTCTTCAGCTTATCGTATTTGTTAGTCGCGGGTGGGTTGACTATGATGTCCTTGATTTCCGCTGCATATTGATGTTCAAGTTGCGAAAGCACGTAGTGAAATTTCGTTGCGTCGGTCGTGATGTTTGATAGCGCAAATTGACCTTCTACCTGCGCAAACCATACGGCGGGTTCTTGCGGCCAAAATGGTGGGATTTTAACGCCGACCCGAAAAGCTTCGGTGCGAATTGGTATTTCATTTTCGTGTCCGTCATCTGACAGCGCATTTGAAAATTCGTCTTTGTTGAACGACATTTTGAAAATCAAATTGCAGACTCACGGTTTGATTTCAACCCTTGATTACACTTCCACAAAAGGCTGCGTTTTTTTTCTTATCTAGGGCGTCACCAGTTTAAGGGATGAAAAGTAGGGAAACGTGAGAAGGAAATTATTTTAATTAGCAGCGAGCTTTGACAATACAAATTCAAATTCGAAGACAGGAAGCTTCTGCGGCTGCGCGACGAATAGTTTTTCTGCGCATCGCTAGGGGGCGTAGCGGCGCTGTTGCCACACATGTATCTCAGTGTGCTTTGTATCAATTGTATTTGTCTTGTATATTTTGCACAATAAAGAGTTTACATACATACATACATACACCGTACATGTTTTCGCTTACGTCGCGACCTAGTTTAGGCCGCGCGCTAAACATGCACAAATATAGCATTTTAACTTATATAAAAACAGTGCACAACTAACTAGCGTGCGATACACATCAAGAGAAAGAAACGCCAACTTAATATCGTAATTTGTATAACTTAAAACGTGAATAAACCAGCAACAAAACATCGTTCTCTGCACTCCAGCAACTAACTACTACAACTACAGTACAGTGTACATATCTAACTGGACTGTACAAGCACTTAGAAAAGCCTTGAACAGAAAAGTTGTACTATCAAATGAATCAGGAAATTTTATTTCTTGATTTTTATGTATTACTTTTTCGGTTTTACCGTTAGAAATTAATTTTTCTAAATGTCAGTGAAAATTAGAACACATAGAAAAAACAGCGCCTTCTCTCGTCCTTGGTGAGCAGTAGATGTTCCACGGGAGTTTGTAATTGTGTCGTACAGACACATCATTCAAACAGATGACGTTTAGCGACAAAAAATCGCATAGTAACAAAAAGGTCACGTGACAGTTAGTAACAGGTAGAAAAATTCGGAGACTACCCACCTGCTATGGGTGGGTGTAGGGGTATAGCACGCGTCACGGAATGACGAGGATCCGGGTTCGATTTCCGGCCATAGCTTTACTTTTCGGATTTTTCTATGTGTTCTAATTTTCACTGACATTTAGAAAAGAAAAGTTGTACTTTGATCCCTCTCGACAGCTTACTTTTCTGAATGAGAGGTGTGAAAAGTTACTTTTCTGAATCAGTGGTGTGATGTTTATCGCCCTCGCCTTTGGCTTGTGCGAGAAGTTCCCGCGATCTCAGACATTCTTCATTTCGCCACCCTCGGAATGTAATGTACTATTTTTACGTATACTTTATTGGAATAACATAGTATATGTAAAAACATCGTAACCAACTATGTAACGAAGCACGTACTGTACACTCGATCGTATGCAATGCAACAAACGGGGCATAGTAAATCAAAAGGGGCTTGTAATTCGGTTAGGCCCCAAGGCCGGGCCGAAAGGGGCCCGGGACGGGGGGCCTCGTGTTTGTCGGTCTCAGACAATTTGCATTCGGAACTTGCGTTTGCTTTGCCTTTAGTTTGTATTGTTTCTAGTTCACAAGCAAAATAGTGAAGTTTAAGATTACATTTGTGTATTTAGTTGATTGGGGGGGTTTAGGTTTTTTGTGTTGGCAACATTTCGATGGCCCAGACGAATAAACGTGCAATTCGTCTGGACCATCGATTTGTTGAGCTGTTGATTGTTGTTGTCTGTGGCTAGTGTAGGCAACGTGGTGATTAGCAGGCAATTAATGCAAACCTTTTTTAGCAGCGCCACCTTTTAAAATGACCGCAAAGTACCTACTTCTTCATTTAAGAGCCCCCCTGGGTTCTGGGAAAAATTTAGGTTTAAGTATCATTTTTAGTTTGGATCTGACAGCGAGCGACTAAACTGAATCGGAATTGAATCGCTTTAAGACGTCACGGTAAGGCCTTAGCTCTTGTCGGTGGACACTTCTTTCTGCCATGGCTTTGAGTTCCTGATACACTTTCCTGGCCTTCTCCTTTGCATGTTCCATGCACGTCTCGGCCTTCCTCTGCCTCCTCTTCCTTCTATTTTCCCTTCTGTTTTTATGTAATCATCATGTATAAGGCCCCTTATGCATTGGGAAAATACAATTACACATTAAAAAAAAAACTCAACAATGGTCACTATTTTGATTCCCTTTTCCACCGATACGCCTACAATCATGCTAAACGTGGTCTTTAGGCCTTGATACCTCAGGCTGTTTACCCCGTAAGGGATAGAGTCATGATTTGTTTGACCGTTTTTTATTTTGATATTTCTTGGCTGCCACGATACAGCCTGTGCCTAGTGTGGAGTCATTGAATTTTCTAATACTGTATTTCGCTTCTATTTTGGAAAATAAATTTTACTTTACTTTACTTTACTTTGTATGTATGTATATGTAATTAAACAAGTCAAATTGTACACTAAACTTGTAAAGTCTTGTAGGGATATGCCATTGATAAAATGTGAACATTTTTATACCTCCGTAATAGCGAATCCCCGTCCAATTCTCTACAAAGGTACCAGGAGCTCATAAGCTGAAGGAAACGATAAACTTAACATAAACGAACACAGTCCCAGAGTCAAACTAATTTGATACGTCACGCCCAAGCTTGAAATATGAATATGACAGTCTATTACAATGTTTTATAACACCTGATTTACCTCCTACGTAGCCATGCTTCCCGTGCAATTTATTTTTTACATGGAAACCCCTTCAAAATAAATAACGGTTATTTATTACTCTAGTCTTAAAACTGTTTTTATTTACGGCTGCTTACTTTGCCAGCGGTTTTTCTAGTGTTTCTTGTGCTTGGAATTTCTTATCCGTTTACTCATAATGAGATAATGGAAATAGCTCGCGTTAACATTGTTAGAACGGGAAAGCTGTTTTATCTTATAGTGCTTTGCTTTTAAGGATACGTTTATATCCATAGATAACCAGAGATCGGATACTCGGTTGCTTATACACCTAAAATCCCCTTTTTTAGTACGAAAGATTAGTATGGATATGTATTTCTCAATTACTAAACCAAACCACCACTCACTTCCTCGACCAAACTAATTGAGGTATCGGGTGACCAGAGGGCTGGTTTCTTTTTAGCACAAAGGGTAAGCATTGCCATACAGCGTGGCAATGCTGCCAGCCTTCTGGGCACCATGCCACCGGGCAGTGATTTGGGGCAACTTTTTTATTTGTAGTTTTATGACAATTTGTTTTATATTTAGTAGTGGTTTAGTTTTAAGGTTTATCTTGTAATTTATATTTTTAAATTTATGTAATCCATGACATTGTAACTAATTACCATAATTAATTATACTAAAACATAATTATTTAAAAATAATAGATTACTAAACGAGTTCTCCAACAAACTTGCAGTTTGAATTAAATGTGTTTGTTTATACGACAAGGAAGGCAAACGTGCGAGTGGGTCACGTAAGTAAGCGAACACCACCCAGGGACACCCGCAACACTATAGTATTGCATCTCTCGTGCTAGCAATTTGACCGGCTGTCTCACTCTCTCCGCCGGAACGCAGCATTTGAATCCGTTTTCCAGAACAGTTTTCTAGAATAGAATAGAATAGAATATATTTATTTGCAAAGAATAATTAGATATAACAATGTCATTGGGTGGCACAGAGACAATAGGTAACTTATTCTGCTACCTATTTGTACAATTTTATCATACTAACATGCAAATTTATTAATTTTATGGGTTGCTTACATTATACAAAGTTATCTTGCAAGAGGAAATCATTTACACTATAGTAGTTTTTTTCTATCAGTATCTGAATTAACCTATTTTTAAATATATTTTCAGGAGCTACCCGTGTGTAATTTGGTAGCTACTTCTCTGTATTCTACTTTTCTGTATTCCTTTACATAATAACAACAATCGGTCTGTCTTTTAATATTTCTTGTATTACGTTGTCTTGTACAACGATTAGTAAAAATTGAATAGCGACTAGTGTCGATTACTGGTCCCCTTAACTTACATACAAATAAAGTTTACCTCTTTATTATATGTAAAGTGCCTGCTGGTTCAATTATCACCATACTAACAGTTTATCTCGACCCAACTCTACCCTGAAGTCTTACTAAAATTAAGTGATAATGAACCCAAGAATTAAGGCTAGAAAGGGACAGAGTGATATAAAATATCTTTATGATTTAATCGTGCGTGGTTTATTATTAGTATTCAGAACAACAATGGCAATATATTGCGACCCGTCTACTGCAATCAGGCGAAAAACCAACTTATCCAATAAGAATTGACGGCTGTATTCTGAAGCGGGGGCGACGTTGACGCTGTTCGGACACTGGTCCAAAAAAACTGGTGTGACTCGTCCATGTGTACCTATTGCTTCAACCGGTTCTTAGTAGATATCTATTGGTACCATGCCTGGCGCATATAGCCTAGAAGTGCGTGTAGGTACAAATACTGTTCGGCACTCTATTTTTTTTAATATTAAAACTTACTAACGTAGTGTAAATTGGGGTGATATAAATTTGACATTGATGTATGTGTGTGCTGTGGCATTTTAACTCTAAAGTGGATGGACCAATTTGGATGCGGCTTTTTCATTCGAAAGTCAGTTTCCTTGCGGTGGTTCATAGCCATGTTTGATTAAAATCGGTCCAGCAATTTAAAGAGTGTGTTTTCTATAATTTGAGTGAGTTTTTTAGGGATCATAATTTGTGATACTTTTAATGTTTGATAATTATTACTGTCCCAATCAGTTATTGTCATTTATAATTATTTATGTTTGTTACATATTGTATGCCCGAAACGGGTAACTGTTGATACCATGTAGGTACTTCTTATCAACTATGTACACACACGGTTTATGCAATAAATATTTCTATTTCTATTTCAGCTTTTTTCCAAAATGATGTAAGTTGTTTTTGGTATAAAATAGAATTCTTTTTAAATGCGGGGTTGCCTTGGGGTTTTTTTAATGTTAACTGTACGTTTTGTAAGCTAGACTGTAGACATCCTGTCAAAGAAGTACCAGGCACACATAAAGCATAATAGGTCCGTCCGAGATATTCGATTCCCATTCGGCACGCGTCCTCCCGATACAAACCGTCTCTAACATTATTAATATCGACCTTTATATTTTCATTAAAGCCAACCCTTGTTTATTTTTATTTATCATACCCTCAAATCTCAAGAAAGCAATATAAGTGAAACGGTTTTGGAGGTATTTCATTATGTCATGCCAATTGGTTGCGCTTATCGATATTATAATATTTCTTATTGAATGAACTCGAGATGGCTATATGAAGTAAATTGATATGAAAAGTACAAAGTAGGAGAATCATCTACCATTTTTCATCACTCCGACCAAAGACAAGTATAGACAGATGGGTGACACAAGTAGCTACAAAGCACAATACAATACAAATATTATTTTATTGAATGCCGTTGGCGAGCCGTTCATTGTGGGGTTCTGGGAGGCCTTGGTTCAACAGTGGGAGACTTCACGCTGATGATGATGATGACTATTTTATTGAACACCGTATTTATCTGGGAGAAAAGAAAAAACATAGAATTTACCAGTGGCTTCTCTTCCCGCGCAGATGGTAAAAGCCCATCGAGCGCATACGCCCACAATCATGCTAAACGCGTGGCCTTTAGGGATTGTTACCTTAGGCTCTGGCTTCCTCGTAAGGGAAATACGTGCTTTATGCATGTATTTTGTAAACTGCCAACGCTTTTGGAAAGACCATCATTGCCAAGAAGGCGACTCCGAAAAAAACTTGGCAGAAAGAAGTACATAATTTTGAAGTTTAATTACAACGATTCCATATAAAAATACTTTGACCATTTCAGAGTTTTGTTACGCACAAATTCTACCAGGAATATTGTTCTACTTCAAGTACTGCAAAAACATTTATACAGGACCAGTTTATTGTGAATTGTCTATTCGTAAGTACCAATCCTTTTCCGTAAAGTTATATTAAATAGCTCTGGCTCAGTGTTGCGTGAATTATTACAGCTACCTTCTATCACAAAGCTATGGTCACAAAGGTATAGGTATTCGGCATATTTTGAAGGCAGATAGAACTTCCATGCTGGTCTGGGAGCAAAGAAAAAATATGTACCAGTTGCTTCTCTTCCCGCGCAGACGGTAAAACTCCATGGAGGGAATGGGCGAAAAACATAGGAATCATGTTATAAGTAAGTAAGTAAATGCTTTATTGTACAAAAATAAAGAAACAGACAAATCACAAAAAAATACCTTAAATATGTGCACAAAGCCGAACATATCCCTATAAGGGATCTCTACCAGTTAACCTTTGAGTAAATGAGAGGAGCATTAAGCAAGAGACCGACAAAGAGTGAGTTTAAAATATAGTGAACTAGCGACCCGCCCCGGCTTTGCACGGTATATTATGCATGTATTAACATATAAACCTTCCTCTTGAATCACTCTATCTATTAAAAAAAACCGCATCAAAATCCGTTGTGTAGTTTTGAAGATATAAGCATACATACGGACACGGGGACAGAAAAAGCGACTTTATTTTATACTATGTAGTGAAAGTGATAGTGATGATGAAGGCACAATAGAGCGTATATCTCAAAATACAATAAACAATTCATAAATGAACTACTAAATAGTATATGCGATGCGGCTAGCAACCCATCACTATTTTGATTCCCCTTTCCACTTACACGCCCACAATCGTGCTAAACGTGGCCTTTAGGTCTTGTTACTTTAGGCTCTGCCTACCTATGTATGTGTGTATGTATAAAAAAAAAAAGTACGAGTCTCACGATAGTTTTTCAAAAATAGTTCGTCTTCGTCAGGAAACCTCTAAATAATACTTATTTCCTAGCTCAGTGTAATAAGTCAAAAGCTTTGAGAACTTAAAAGGAAGCAAAAGTGGTTCAATCGCTGCATTCCTACTTTCCGTAACTAAAAAGAAATCCCGGGTAGTTCTTGTCAGACTTCAGTTTCCACCGTTTGAACTTTTAATTTCACTTTTTTTTGCAACCAAAAGACTATCAATAAAATCATCATCATCCTGTTAAGGTCAAACTGCTGCGCACTGGCCTCTTCTCAGAGTGAGAGGGGATCAAAAATCCGCTTTACGGTAAGCTAGGTGCTATTGGTATCCCGCGGAAACTATGCAATTTTACATAGACGACCTTTTAGTCTTCTTCTTCTTTTTTTTTTAATATAGCCCCATCACAGTATTCAAATTTTCCATTGCAACCAAAAGACTATCAATAAAATCATCATCATCCTGTTAAGGTCAAACTGCTGCGCACTGGCCTCCTCTCAGAGTGAAAGTGGATCAAAAATCCGCTAGGTGTTATTGGTATCCCGCGGAAACTATGCAATTTTATATAGACGACCTCTTGGTCTTCTTCTTTTTTTAAATATGGCCTTAGGATCGATGCAATAAGCACAGTGTTCAAAAATGTTGTGACAAAATGTCGGCAACGTTGTACGGTAATGGTCAAGGACCTCCCTGTCGGGCTCTTAGCCAACGGTCAATGATATCCCTCAGCTGCCGGGAAATCATTAGCCGATGCCCAGGGTACACCGGACCAAGCGCTGCTCTTCCCCCCGGACGGATCCAAAAACGAACCGCAGCTCTTGACCACACGCGGAGGTGACCCGACTCGCACCCCCACGTCACAGTAAATAAATAGAGCAGTAAGGTAACTAAGCTTATTTTTGAAATAAATACCTACGTTCCAATGGAGCGTTAGGGTTGTCGATTAAATTGTGGTAAAATTGAAACGCTTTTAGTTTAGCTAGCGCTATCTTAGCTAGTAAGGCCTGTTTTAAAGTAACTAGCTACACTTTATTAAGAGTATTAGGGTTGGCACCCTTAATTTCTGTAAAAAAGAACATACGTACATACATACATACTTCAATAGTTTAAGATAACGGTAGTAGTCGGTAGGTAAGTATTATATATTACTTACTGAAAAATACTTTTCCCTGGTACGACACGTTCGGAAAGCTGTATTATTAAATTTTATAGTATGAAAAATTCTCATCCGAATGAATAGCTTTCTTAAATAAACTATTGGGAAACATAGACTCACTGCGCAATACGCTCTTGGCATGTTGAAAACGAAAGATCGCGGACTGTCTGGGCGCACGTATCAAACGGCCGCTCGTCTCAACGCGGCACTCGCGACTGACGGCACTGCGAGATCCGCTTAGGGGCCTTGTAGAAGCGCGTCTATGTGTGCGTTCGTTTCGACCGTTTTGTTCGTAGTTTCCTTACTCCTTTAGCTTATATAATATACGTGGTAATCGCGACGCGGCCCGCCAAGTGACAGCCCACTGGTATAGCTCCTGCTATACTGGCATCATGTAATCTAGTTACATGTGTATTCTAACGGTTGTCTAAGCAACATAGAAAATTATGCTTAGACATGCTATTGTTGTTGATCTAGAGGCGGACGTGTATTGGGAACGTGCGAAGTGTATAGTGGGGGGTATAGAAAACGATCACAGCGCATGCCGCGGCAGAAACGTGCAACAATAGGGGCTTGGAGAAACTTGGCAATTTACCTACTCTCTTTCTATATATTATTTATTTACTAGTTTGTTATATAGTTTAAAACGAAGTCGCTTCCCGCTGTCTGTCTGTCCCTACGTATGCTTAGATCTTTAAAACTAAGCAACGGATTTTAATGCGTTTTTTTAATAGATAAAGTGTTTCAAGAAGGTTTATATGTATACATGCTTAATATAGTAGAGAAACACTGATTGCACCCTTGCCAAGCCGGGGCGGGTCGCTAGTCTTATATAAAACTAGCTTCTGCCCGCGACTTCATCTGCGTTAAATTACGGTGGCAGATGACATAAAAAAAAACTTAAGAAAAAAGGCGGGAACGTGAAAACCACCTAAGTTGCGAGGAAGTTTAGTGCAAATTTTTCATTTCCTCTCAATGTTTGAGATAAACATTATATCTGACTCAGCTGGAAGAGCAATTGCTGGATTCAGATAATGCCAATTACTGAATCCAGTAATTGGCTACTTCCCAGGCATCGGCGTTAATCTACTACTTTAATATATACTATTTACTGTTAAATCTGGCTGCTAATTTCTACATAATCTCAGTTCTATACATTATCAGTACTGCCTAACTCCGAAATTCACATGCTTTTGGGAGTTAGCCGTTCCCGAGTTCGCCGTTCCCTCATTAATTAACCACTGGAACAACGAACGTCGCCGCGTTCATTAATTGTATTAAATAAGTATTTATTGTAGTCGGCCCCGGATTTTCGCGAGTGCAATCTGTGGTGAGATTCTTGGGTATACTTGACACAATTCAGTAGGGAAGTTCCCAGCTTTAATATAAATGCTTTTTTCCATAATCTGTACATATGAAAGGCAACTGTGGCTGCAAAATTTTACTTGATGACTACTCAAAAATAAAAATCAAAAAATCAGAATTTTATTTTTGCAAATTTTGCCGCCAAGGGCTCTTTTACATGTTTTTTTGAAACTACCAGCGCATTCGGAAAGAACATCATTGCCAAGAAGAATGCGCCGCAAGAAACTAGGCAGAAATACTTAAATTCTACTTAAATTAAACACATTTATAAAAGAGATGTATAAGGTCCCCGAGCCTTAAATTATATCAGTCTATAGTAGAGACTGATGTATAAAGTCTCTACTAGTCAAAGTAAAACAAAGTGAATATGGAAAAAAGAGAAAAAAAACAATAAAAATAATTTAAATTCAGTGGAGGTAAAAAACGCGGAGAAACTAGTTGTGGTATGTCCATGGAGTGTGTTTCCGTTTTCTTAGTCTCTGCTGGCAGCCCTTGCCTTTTGTCTTTTGTCTCTTTCTATCTTAAACTGAAGCTTTGTAAACAAAGAAAAACGTAATTAATTAATTTGCGGTTTTTATTCATTATATAACACTAGTTATACGTATGTTGCTTCCATGCTGGTCTGGGAGTAAAGAAAAAACATTGAATGTACCAGTTGCTTCCCATCGAGCCCATCGAGGGAATGGGCATAGGAATCACGCCATAGGCGATGCGGCTAGCAACCCATGACTATTATGATTACCCCATACCCTATACTCACAATCATGCTAAACGTGGCTTGTAGGTCTTGTTACCTTAGGCTCTGTCTCGTAAGGGATAAAGATTTATGTATGTAACACTGGTGCTATATAAAATGCTACAATTTCTTCAGCATTGCCCTACTGTATCCATAGCCTGGCCCAGTTTTCGCACCCTTCGTGGAAGAAAGACGTAAGTCCTGTGAAGCCTTAATAGGACTTACGTCTTTCTTCCACGAAGGGTGCGTTTTCTCAGCGTCTTCGGTGATAAATTGTGGAGCGGGCGTGCGCCAAACAATGGGGGCCATTTGATTTTAAACAGTGCCTCGATCTGCATTGACTTCCGCATCTTTTCCAGCTGAATGAATGAGGTTTTAAATGTTGCAGAAAATATGAGCTCCACAGTCGATTTCTGAAGAATATTTTATGGGCTACCGGTATCACTATAATGTATGTGTATCGAGTGTGTGTTAATAAATGTATTGATATGTCGTATATGTAAATCACATCTCTGTACCTAAAAGCCACGTTTCGCATGATAGTGAGCGTAGAAGGAAAAAGGAATCAAAATAGTGATGGATTGTTAGCCGCATCGCTTATAACATGATTGTAGACTGTAAAAACTAATAAATAAAACAATTTAAATTATAGTAAAAATTCAACATTCAGCGCTGACCAGAGCAATGACACGACTGTCTTTTGTTTTTGTTTTCTTTTAGCGCTGCGTGCAATTAACTTTATTTGTGGCCAGTGCCAAAATATACCTAATGTTTTAATAATAAAGGCAGCTGCCTAAATAGGTGCGTCGCCTACAATGATTCCTAAGATTTTTGCTCAAAATCATACTCATACATACATACATACATACACGAATGACGTCTTTATCCCTTACGGGATAGACAGAGCCTGAAGTAGAAAGACCTACAGGCCACGTTTAGCAAGATTGTGGGCGTATGGCCAAAAAATGTAATCAAAATAATGATGGGTTGCTACCCGCATCGCCTGTAAACATGATTCCTATGATTTTCGCCCATTCCCTCGATGGGCTTTTGCCATCTGCGCGGGAGGAGAAGCAAGTTGTACATTCTTTGTTTTTTCTTTGCTCCTAGCGTGGAAGTAAAAAATCAAACTCATACCAAAGTAAAACCGACACTCTCATGAGTTGCACCTAAATTATTAATAATTTTTGTCAGGAGGGAATTAATGATTAGAGGGATACTAATACCTTCCGACACCTAAATTGTATTATCTTGTTTTGATTTACCTTATAAAGCGATAAAACGCCCAAAAACTGGTATATTACTAATAGCTGTATATCGAATGCTTACCAATCATAATTCGTCTTAAGCCGCATTCTGCTCGTACCCGATAATTCCCGATCGTTGGGATGTTCCGGCCATAATTATACCGATATCGACATTTTATTATATTCACTTCATCCAGGGAATGGGCGAAAGTCTTAGGAATCATGTTATAGGCGATGCGGCTAGCAGCCTATCACTATTTTGACGTCCCTTTCCAGCTATACCTTAATCATGGTAAACGTGGGCCGTAAGTATTATATCCATGAAATACGTCATCAGCTCTATTATCTTTTAATGTATAAGCGATTCGTTATTTTAGTATCGTTCTTAAAGTTGTTGTCATCAAATCTGCACCCTAGTATTTTGTTGTCTTCTTAATTAAATATGAAATTCGAGCCGTTGTACGCGTCTTCCACTATGAATAATTCATTTATCAATATCCCACTGATATTGTGCTATTTTCCAAGTTATCTCAGTATTAAATTTTATCTTAATCTATCTAGCTGTTTTAGCCAAAAAAACATTTACACACAAATTTTAGCATAGTAACTACTCAAACTATTTTGTTGTAGTTTAAATTTATGTTACGCTTACAATCGTGCTAAACGTGGCCTTAAGGTTTTGTTACTTTAGGCTCTGTCTACCTCGTAAGGGATAAAGACGTGATGTATGTATGTATGTAGGTATTTATTTCGACAGGCGATGCTTTAACTCTCCATAGTCATCAAGTACCCAAACGATGGGATCTCGAACGAAAACCATCGACATTCTTGCCTAATTGATTTCCTGAATCGATACGACGAACATCCCTAATTCCCATTAGAAGTAATCCGATGAGAGCGGATGTATCCGCACATCATTTCCTACACCGGATATTCTTTGTAAACCCTTTCGTTATCTGCGTCATAACGAAATATGGGGTTGACTTTGTTTAATAGCCTTTGCTCTGTATTTTGCGAGCAATTTAATCTTACCGTTTCACCTAAGGCATACATACATACATACATACCGTCACGCCTCTTTCCCATAGGGGTAGGCAGAGACTACTTTGTTCCACTTGCTACGATCCTGACATATTTCTTTCGCTTCATCCACAGTCATCAATCTCTTCATACATGCTCGTCGGTTTCGGGTACTCCTGACCTGACTTTTTTCCAAAACGTCTCCTATCCTAAGGCATCGCTGGGAAAATAAAAAAAACAAGGATCACCATAAGAGGACACGGGGCCCGTGCCCAGGGCCCTCATTCTCAGAGGGCCCCGATGGACCGACAATTTCTCTTAAAACATTTTTGTTGGGCATTTTGTCGGACATGTTATTATAGGTATAGGTAATTCGCTTTTTTTACTTTCCAAAAGGTCCCCATTGTGTGCCCAAGGGCAGCTTATATCTAAACGACACTGAAAATTAAAACATTCTGTAATACTTTTTGTCTAAATGCATGTTATATTTTCTTTTACTTATTTGTTTCGCATAATGCACTCCAGGACACCAAGATACAGGCTCAGCCTAGTTCGTCAGACATTCCAATTTTTGTAATACTTGTATTTTTTAAGCAAATCAATTATGATTATTAAATAATAGATAACTGACACTTAAGATAACTGGAGTTAACAGAGATGAAACAGGCCCTTAACATATTCAAAAGAACTACAAATTTCGGAGCAGCCCCTCGGAGCCTTAAGTACAATTGACGCGAAATCAACTATTTGTCACACAGACAGTTGATACACCTAAACTCCATTAACCCAGTTTGAATGAACAAATAAAATAAAGACCAAAATAAAATAAAGACCAAAATAAGTGACTTATCAAGAGTTGCATCAGAGCGATTTTAAAGGTGCCTCGTTAAAAAAATACATACACATACACACACACGAATCACGTCTTCACCCCTTACGGGGTAGACAGAGCCTACTATGGCAAGACCTAGGCCACGATTAGCAAGGTTGTAGGCATATAGATAGCAAAAAATGGAATTAAAATAGTGATGGGTTGCTAGCCGCATCGCCTATAACAGGGGTGGCCAACTTGATCAGACCCAAGATCTCCTGTTTACTAACGGAACCCAGTGCGATCTACCAATTACATACTTCATGAAACCTTCAATCAGCAGTTGGTGATTACGTTGCGCAGTCTGGTCTACGTATTTATATTTTTTGCCTTGCCACGATCGACTGAACTAACAGTCGCGATCGACCGGTCGATCGCGATCGACCTGTTGGCCATCCCTGGCCTATAACATGATTCCTATGATTTTCACCCATTCCACGATGGGCTTTACCATCTGCGCGGGAAGAGAAGCAACTGGTACATTCTATGTTTTTTCTTTGCTCCCAGACCAGCATGGAAGTAAAAAACTCATTCTAAAAACAAATCGTCGAAACAACCAGTAGTAATAGAAAATAACAACCACTAGCAACATTTAAAGCCCTGTTCTTTTAGCAAAGCGCCGTTAAGACAATAACAAAGAGTGTAAATGAAAACAAAGCAATTTCATAACGCGACGCAGAATTTCTGGATTACTATTGTTATGTTTTTAATGAGATAATTAAATAATTATAACCTCGTAATAATTAATTTTACGTTCTATTTGAACGGAGCACGAAAACCAGTTATTTTATTATTTGAAAAAGGAAGCCTCATAATAATCTTTATATGTATTAACTAGCTAATGCCCGTGACTTAGTCCGCGTAGACTTCTTCTTCTTCTTTTTCTAATATGGCCCCATCGATCGATGCGATGATATCGCCAATGTCAAAGTAATAAATATAGTATTCAAAAATCATGTGACAAAAATGTCGGCAACGTTGTACGGTAGAGCACGGTCAAAAGACCCCCCCTGTCGGACTCTTAGCCAACGGATAATGATATCCCTCAGAATCCGCCAGGAAATCATTAACCGATGCCCAGGGTGCACCGGACAAAGCACTGCTCTTCCCCTCGGACGGATTCAGAAGCGAACCGCAGCTCTTGACCACACGCGGAGACTTAATTTATCAGCAGTTAAATAATCCATAAAAGTATTATTACAAGTTTATAAAAAAATAAATTTAGATACTTTTCGACATAGTCAGTAATTTACAGTTTTTTTCAGTTTCAGTGGTTGAGCCACTTTAAAGAGAATGTAACGATCTCTCATTCCATATACTGTCAGAAATTAAAAAAAAATCTCTTACAGCACCTCTGTGATCCTCCTAGACCCGTTTAGTTTAAAATAATAAAATGAAGTAGACTAACTAATCAGATCTATGTATATGGGGAGTGTGAATGGTTGCGTTCGGAGGGGAAGGCCTAGACGGACGTTCCGAGACCAAATAGAAGACGTTTTGGAAAAAGGTCAGGTCAGGAGCACCCGAAACCGACGAGCATGTATGAAGAGATTGATAAAATGTGGATGAAGGGAAAGAAGTATGTCAGGATCGTAGTAAGTGGAACAAAGTAGTCTCTGCCTACCCCTGTGGGAAAGACAGCTTGTTCTTCGTCCATAACCAAGTTACATTACCAGCACTGGTAAAACCAACGTTGGGTGATTAATTTGGATTAATTTAGGTTTAATTTGGATTAATTTAAGTTTAGGTGTGAACCGTCACATACCGATACATACATAGGTACCGATGTATGTATGTATGAATGCAAATCTTTAAAAGTTAAATGAAATATTTGTTGTCAAATGTCCAAACAAATGTATGAAAGTTTCTACCAACAGCTTATAAATAAGAGTTTGAATGTTTATGGGAATAAGAGACAGACTACAGTACTCATAATTGGATCACATTTTGGACTGAAAAATAAATAAAGCGACTCGTAGTAGCGACAGACAACAATAGGCAACTACCAAGCAGATATACTTACAATCATAACAATAATATTAATGAGATTATGTTTCTGTACCGTCAGCAATGCAGTCGGAACTCATTTTTTTGATATTTGAACGACACTGAAACCTAGAACGCAAAAAAAATAAAAAGTAAAGCTTTGGCCGGGAATCGAAACTGGATCCTAATCAATCCGTGACGCGTGCTATACCCTACACCACCCATAGCAGATGGGTAAGCCTTCGAATTTTTCTATCTTTTCTAGTACTCGTAACAAGGTCACGTGACAGTTAGTAACAGATAGAAAAAATCGAAGGCAACTACCTGCTGGGTGGTGTAGGGGTAGCACGCGTCACGGAATGACGAGGTGGGTTCGATTCCCGTTCATAGCTTTACTTTTCGGATTTTTCAGTGTTCTAATTTGCAGTCGTTTAGAAATTTTAATACTATGTTGCTAGCCGTGCTTCCCGTTATTCCAGCTAATCCTATGCGCATAGCTTGAGTCATTAGTAGCACAGGTTATGATGCCAGTTTATTTGTTTGTTTCTTATTAGCGATAGCATCCTCTCTGTTTATTATTGTGTACTAATTATTATAAATGCGTAAGCGAGTATGTTTGTTCCTTCTTCACGCTGAAACGACTGAACGGATTTCGATACAATTTGGTACGAAGATAGCTGGTACCCTAAATTAAAATAAAGGCTACTTTTGGCTAGTTCCCGCTGGTTATTATTTGCAGACGAAGTCGTGAGCAACAGCTGTTAATAATACACACATACACATACACAAATCACGTCTTTAACCCTTACGGAGTAGACAGAGCCTAAGCTAACAAGACCTACAGGCCACGTTTAGCAAGACACTGAGGGCGTAGAGGTGGAAAGTGGGTTACCAGCCGCATCGCCTATAACATGATTCCTATGATTTTTGCCCATTCCCTCGATGGGTTTTTACCATTTGCGCGGGAAGAGAAGCAACTGGTACATTCTACGTTTTTTCTTTGCTCCCAGACCAGCATGGAAGTTAATAAAGAAGAAGAAGATTTTAAAGAGAAAAGTACTACTCAAAAGGAAATAAGTGCCACATCAATTTCATAGGCAAAATGGAAAGAAAAATATGGTTTTATACAAGTTTTCTCAGTTTTTTTCCGGAATATTTCTTCCATGCTGGTCTGAAAACAAAGAAAAAACATAGAATGTACCAGTTCCACCTATACGCCTACAACCATGCTAAACATGGCCTTTAGGTCTTGTTACCTTAGGCTCTGTCTACCCCGTTAATGATAAAGACGTGATTTATGTGTATGTGTGTGTGTGTGTATCGGACAAAGTTTCATGATGACTTACTGATCAAACAATTATTAAATTGACTGATTAATTCTTATTATTATCACCTTCTGAATTCATAAAAATATAATTAAATTCGCGAATGTTACAATTACAATTCAAAACTGAATTTTAGTTACATATTTAAATTATTTGAGTGCTCCAGCTTCCAAGTAATTTGTTGACGAAACTTAATAAAAGTTAATTTAATTTCACTGGAAATTTTATTGACATTCAATTTGAGTGTCTACTTAAAGTCTATCTATTTGAAAAGCTATCTTTAAAAGCAACATTGATTGAATTGATCAAAAATAATATTGAATAATTACTTTTATACGAAGTTTGGTAACAGATACAGACAGACTTCAATAGGTAAATTAAGTGCGAGGACTCTAAACCGTTTTTTGCAATTTTCCTTCTGTACTTTAAAAGTATTCATTTAGATTAATTTTACAAGTTTTTTATTAACTTGCAACGTATGTATCTGTATGTAAGTATGTTTGTCCGGGTGGAATCCTGCAAATTTTGAAGCAGATATCTACAAGCGATTGAGCTGAAATTTTGCATACTAGTAGATATCGGATGACAATACAATAATCTGGAATAGAATGGCCTGGTCAGGGCCGTTTCCGGAGGACGGAACTCTTCAACTGTTGGTCCGATTGACTTGAAATTTGGCAGACATAATGTAAGACGGATGGCAATGCAAGTGCAGTCAACAAAAAGTACAGTCAGTAAAAATACTTGTACCAAAAAACAGGCCGCAAACCAGCCAACACTTAGTGAAAGGAGCCATTCAAGTATTACGTAAGCAGATTTTTTACAATTATTTACCCCCCCCCCCCCCCTGCCCCATGTCAGCAAAAGTAAAAGTAAGCAAACCTCTTACCCCCCATGCTTACGTAATCATTGGTACCTATATGCATTTGTCTTTTAATGGATTCTGTTTTTTATTGATTCGTGAGCAGCAGTTCGAATCGAAAGTGCTGACGTAATCATCATATCGACCCCCACCATGTCATCAAAAATAAGCAAAGCAGAGACCCCTCCGCCCCCCTCAAGCGCTTACGTAATACTTGAACGCCCCCAAAGATCAAAAGCATCCAAGCTCCTAAATTCTTAGCAAAAAAAGTCTAGACACTGTAGCCGAAAACGGCTGCGGGAGATATAAATAATAAATAAATAAATAAATATTTTGGGACAAATTACACCAATTGACCCAGCCCCAAACTAAGCAAAGCTTGTACTATGGGTACCAGGCAACGGATAAACATACGTAGATAAATACATACAACACCCATGACTCTGGCACAAACATTCGTATTCATCATACAACTGTCTGCCCCTGCCGGGATTCGAACCCGGGACCTCTAGCTTCATAGTCAGGGGTACTAACCACTAGGCTATCCGGTCGTCAATATGTATTGGTGGAAGTGTGGGGAAAAGCCGAGCTGTCTGGGACCCAGCTAGCAGCACCTAGTTTAATTTATCAAATCGTCACCTATCGATTCTATCCTCCTGAATAATTTCCATCAATACTGTCGATCTATTACCGAGCGCTATAGAATTGCCTCCCTGCGGGTTTCTGGTAAACATCAGTTGTTTACTCGATGATCCATTTCTGCTGTGAATTGATGCTTCAACTAACTATTTTGAACCTTTAAAGCAAGTCAGTCAAAACTGTGAACAGTGTTACCATGGCTTAATGCGATTCAATTCCGATTCAGTTTAAGTTCGCTCGCTGTCAGATCCATATTAAAAATGACTTAATATAATAATAACAAAAAAATACAAATTTTATCTAATATGCTTTCATGCTGGTCTGGGAGTAAAGAAAAAACATAGAATGTAGTAGTTGCTTCCCTTCCCGCGCAGGTAAAAGCCCATCGAGAGAATAGGCGAAAATCTTAGGAATCATGCTAAGGCGATGCGGCTTGCAACCCATCACTATTTTGATTCCCCCTTTCCATCTAAATGCCCAAAGGCATGCTAAACGTGGCCTTTAGGTCTTGTTACTTTAGGCTCTGTCTACCCCGTTAGGGATAAAGACGTGACTTATGTATGTATGTATGTACAAATTTTATTAAAATTATGTAACTATCGTACACAGAAAGTGGAATCAAAATGGTGGGTTGCTAGCCGCATCGCCTATAACGTGATTCCTATGATCCTTATACAAGAAAAAATGTGTCCCAAATCTTGCATTCCGGTTCGTCACTTTTTTGTTGGTCGTTTTTTTTAAACTAATCACTACATAGTATAAAATAAAGTCGCTTTCTCTGTCCCTATGTCCCTATGTATGCTTATATCTTCAAAACTACACAACGGATTTTAATCCGGTTTTTTTAATAGATAGAGTGATTCAAGAGGAAGGTTTTTATGTATAATTCTACGCAGACGAAGTCGCGGGCAGAAGCTAGTTTTAGATAAAAAAAACAGCTTACACTCGCAAAGACAGAACATGATTTGATCTTCATTAGTCTAGAAAATACTTGACGCTAAGTAAAGATGCCCTAATTTAAATGCTGCGGGCCCAGCCTCCCGTAGAGTGCGTAATTACAAATTTTTGCAATTAAACGAAAGACAACACGGTCGTAATTTCGAAGCTTCGTGCTAGTATAGGATGCGGCTGGCGAATCACTCGAGTCACAAGCACATTTAATCTAGGATTTGCCACGCCACACTCAGCCAATCTTCACCCATCATACCTTAGAGAAAGTTCACGAGCATCCTTGGAATTAAAGCAGATGTTTGATACTAGAAATGTAGTGATGATGTGTTCATTATGACAGTTAGCTGATTCCGATGCCAATTGTCAACCCATTCATGAGCTGTCAAAATGAACACGATGGCGATTGCGAGCGAGTTAAATATGCATACTAAGAAACTTTATTCCTGACTGCAAAATTATATTTTTTTATACGACGAGGTAGGCAAACGATCAACGGGTCAGATGGTAAGCCAGCACCACCACCCATAGACACCCGCAATAGAAGATTGCAGATGCGTTGCCAGCCTAGAGGGCTAGACTTGGCGGCAGGATTAGCAAGCAAGACGGTGGTAGCGATCCGGGTGGATCTTGCACGAGGTCCTACTACCCGCAAATTTAAAAAATGTAACTGTTAAATGCAAATTAATGTTTAATTCAAAACTGTCTTGTGACACCGCGCTTTCTTCAGCTGGATCTCAGCCTATTATTTGTAGGTAGAATTTAAATATTGTCGCTGCGTAATAAATTTTTCGGCGCAAATAAAATATCGGAAACTGTTTATTAATAAAAGAGCTCTAAATTTCACTTTTATATCTGTCAACGAAGTTCGATGCCGGTCTGGAAGCAAATAAAAAACATAGAACGTACGAGTTGCTTCTCTTCCCGCCCAGATGGTAAAAGCCCATCGAGGGAACGGGCAAAAATCTTAGGAATCATGTTATAGGCGATGTGGCTAGCCATCACTATTTTGATTCTCCTTCCCATCCGTGCGTCCACAACCATGCTAAACGTTGTCTTTAGGTCTTGTTGCCTTGGGCTCTGTCTACCCCTAAGGGATGGAGACGTGATTTATGTATGTATGAATGTCTGAAGACAGCTGACAGCAAATGCATTAGTAAATTTATTATATCCATGTTTGTTTTCCCATTGTGAAATTAAAGAGAGTTAAAAACAAAATATCAGACCTGATTTTATTTCGTATTGAGGGGCCATGGGAATTATGAGACAGACCACTATAACACAACCCAGAAATATTAAACTATAAAAAGTTCTTGGTCATTTTCATCCGCGTTCAAATCTGTTACGAAGTTTAAACGTGATTGAGCAACAAACACACATTGATGCATTTATTCTCATCTTAGGAGACTTTCACCCAATCCCTCGATGGCCTTTTACCATCTGCGCGGGAAGTGAAGCAACTGGTAAATTCTGTTTTTTCTTTACTCCCAGACCAGCATGGAAGAAACAGTACCTATTACCAATATAAATATAACACCTAATCCTTTTTATCCGGGATAAGCGATTTGCACAAAGATTCCTGCAACGCCGGCAGTTTATTAATTACTCGAGGTTCCCGGGAATTATACCGCCATTTATTAAATTTCCATTAAGTTTTACGCGTACATTCTTTGCGATTCGTTGTTAGAACTTCGGGGGCGTGTTTTTGTAAGAAACCCCAGGAATTTATGAATCCGAAGTAAGTAAATTGTTTGACAAGATGAATTCGGAGTGCGCCACGGTCGCGGGTTTAAATACTTTGGGATGGAATGGAAAGTTTGACGGGTAATAAAACGGCATTAACTTGGCGGCGTTTAGAAGTGTGCTATTTGCTCAGCACGGTTTCATCTTGCTGAACATACTTATACATGCATATATAATACAGTCTTAGATTATTATCAGCAGGTGGCTTATTCCACGCTGGTCTGGGAGTAAAGAAAAAACATAGGATTTACCAGTTGCTTCTCTTCCCGCGTCGACGGTATAAGCGAATGGGAATGGGCGAAAGTCTTAGGAATCATGTTGTAGGCGATGCGGCTAACAGTCCATCACTATTTTGATTTCCCTTTCCACCTATACGCGTTAATTCATGGTGAACATCTCATTTTTATGTTGGCTTGCTAGCTAATTAGCTGGTTATCCAGTTAGCCAATCAGCCGGTTAGCCAGTTAGCTGTAAGCGTGTGAACTAATAAACTTAACTATCAAAGTAAATTATTTTCTTTCATCACCGAACTATACTGCCCAGAATATATGGGGATCACTGTGAACGAGAATTTATAAGGGGTAGATCCCTAAATATATATTCCCCAATTAAAATAAATGGCATTACAAATACCTAGTTAAAGTTGAGATGAACAGCTTTTTGTATTTGTATAATTATTTTTGTCAGACAGAAGTTCAAAAAAAGTCAGATTTGACTCGCTCATATTAAAACTTAACTTAAAACATTCCGTGTAAATTTAATCAAGTTTCATGATCCGAGTTAATTATTTATTCTATTTATCGAAATATCGGTTGCAAATATCCCGATATCGCTCTCATATTTACCAGGGCACCAGCAACGAAATAGTTGTACGAATTATCGAGTAATTTTCGAATATATGTTAAATATTGTTGCTATCAGAAGCCTTTACCTATACCTATTAGTACCTATTACCTATTTACCCATTTTGTACCTATTAGTTTTCTCGCAATGCACGTATCGAACGCATTGGCGTTAAAGTATACGTTTTAATGGGGTTTTAGCTGTCATTTTTATCAGACAGCGAGCGAATCTAAACTGAATCGGAATTGAACCGCATTGAGACGTCATGGGTTACCATACTCATGCCCTATACTCGTGCTTAATGTAAGTTTTTGGTCACATAATACGTCTCGAACGCGATTGCGTTAATAGTACATTGTGTATTAAGGGTGTTAAGTAAGGAATTACGATCGAGGCTCTTGTGGTGTCTCTAAAACTTTTTGTGGGCACGAACAAACTAATAATACTCATTAAAGAATCACTTTAAGTACATTAAGGACTAACTGAGTTGCTGCGAACCACTGGCACGCGTGTTATGGACCCCTAAGGGGTCCGTGGACCCTTTAAAAACCCAGCTCTAATAATAAACGGCTTTGTTTAAGCGTTGCCTTAAAACCTTAAAACAAACTAAACTTAAATGCTAAGACCAAGAAAATGCAAATAAGTAGGGAGCGGTGCAGAATTATTCATTCCGAATACATTCTGTTTGGTGCTAGGCGCTGATTAACCGGCTCCTAATTGAATAACGAACTCTCCGTCGTCGGCTAATCAGTCTGCTGGCTGCGTGGCGCCAGTCAGGAACGAGAGCGACTACATTTTATAACCAAGTCTCTTAAATTGGGGTCTACGGACCCCTTAGGCACAGTATTGAAACTTATCACCTTTCGTGAATATTTTTTAGTGTAGGGTCGCTCCTTGGCTATTCAGTGAAACAAATGGAACTTTACAGAGGTTTATTGTTTACAATATCCAAAGAACAACGTAGTCTCAGGGATAACGTGAGCTTTTTAAGAGAGTTCAGGGCAGAACGGCACTATTGACTTATTCTTTTCACACACACACGCCCAAGGAGCACTAGTACTCCCCTGGACGGACACGAAGGTGAGGACGACGCTGCCAGCGCAGAAGGGGCCGAAGGCGAGGGTCGCAGTAGAGGCGAGCCTTGGGTCAGGATGTCGTCCTCAGGCAGAAGCGTGTCTTCCGGTAGGGTAGTGGAGATGTGCGTTATGCAGCTCAGCAGTTTCAGGCTTTAATTTAGCCCCGATCTGGGTCCCTGTAATTTTCTCGGTGTCAGAGGCGGTCTTCTACGACGAGGGCCCAGGCAGCTCTTCGACGTCCACCAGGGGTAGTGCGTCAAAGAGTCGGCTAGGTCCTCGAGTAAGACTTAGGAACAAATAGGCGAATTTGAATAAGGTTGAACAGTCTGTGTTCGCCGTTAAATTCAAAATGAAGCTACGTTATAATTCAAATTGGAGGCCGTTGGCCCTACGGTCAACGCGCCCCGACGAAACACTTAGACCTAATTTATTAACATGATTTACATTTGAAATTACACTTAGAATAAAAAGCAATAAAACACAATAAGACACCTTGAGCACTTAGACAATGATAATTAATTTACTCACCATATAACTGGGGATTCCGTACTCGTAGCTTTTATTCTGAAGATTTGAAATAGAGTGTGGATCCCTACGGCGCGCGCGAGCTTTTATAGGAGGCCGCGGTTCCGTATGTATAACTATACTTAATTAAGCGCGACTAGTGATGTGCCACCTAGGGTCTTACGGCAAGTCGTCGATTATCGATCTTTGATTCGACTTTTTACAAGTGTCACCGTCTACCGCGTGACATTCCCCTCTTTCCCGGTGAGAAAATCAACCTAAGTTGATTTTCGGCTATTAAAACTTAGGAGTTATCTATCATACCTCACGCTCACGCTCATCATTCATACTTCTACAAGTTAAAAGAGATAGAACAATAGTATATGCCTACTCCGACCCCTAGGTAAAGGTTGTAATGGAAAGGAGATCTAACTACACATATAGATAACGACTGTCCTCGGGTTACCGGCCGCCCGTAGTACTATTGTAAACAGGTGGAATAAGGCTTATGATTTCGAGTTTCCAACACCGCTCGGTTCCTGAATACAGCTTAGGTAGGGGACTTTACAGAAGTCAGTAGTACTGGTATTAGGCTTAGTTTAAAACAGACGATTCATACATGTGAGATGACCATTCGCGGGTTTCACGACGGTTTCTTGCCTCTAAGTTAGCGCAAGTATCATGGTTGCGTAGCAGCGCGCGGAATGTAAACATCGTTACGAGGTCGCTACGAGTGATTAGATTTTAGTTTAAGCGGCCGGAACGTGTTGCTCTTGCGCTGCTACTAGCGGAATGCGAGATAATTGCGACGGCGCAAGGGGGAGGAGTGATCGCGGACGCCGACCAATGAGGTCATTGCGCGCTGCGGCTCCGCCACGGGCCGAACGCTATCTACGAGTAATTAACCTGTTGGTTTTAATTTGATGTCTTTAATATGCCACGCGCCTAAATTCTTTCCAGATAAGTCCTGTAGTTCAAATACTAATGGTGAACGTTTTTTAATGATCTTACACTTTACAAATTTCGGTGCTAATTTCTTACAAAAGTTAGCGGACTTATCGCTGAGGAAATATGTACGCTTCCATACTAAATCGCCTTCATTAAAGTGCGCTGGTTTACGGCGTGAGTTATACCTCTTAATACTATTCTGATGTGCATTGTATAGCGCGTGCTGGACTTTGTCGAATGTTTCTGCTAGGAATCCTACGTTTTGCGCATAGGCGTCGCGCGGTAAGAATAGTAGTTCATTACCCAATTCATTATCGACGTAGTGTGAACCGCACGTTACCAATTCTCTGCCGTGTACTAAGAAAGCGGGAGTGTAACCCGTCGCCTCGTTTATGGAGTTGTTTATAGCGAATTGTATTTTTGGCAGATTAATGTCCCATGACCTGTGGTCGTTTTGTACAAAGGTAGATACACAAGTCATTATCGTTTTGTTATAACGTTCTGTCAAATTAATATGAGGTGAATAGCGTGCTATAAGAAACTGATTAGGTACCTTATATTTATCGAGGAAGGATTTCAGCTCGCGGCTGGTAAAATAAGTAGCATTATCCATATATATGGTTTGAGGGACACCATGAGTGAGGAAAACTGAGTCTTCCAGGTGCTTAATGACTATAGCTGAGGACGCGTTACGTACAGGAAACAAAAGGCAATATTTTGAAAATACGCATGTCACCACAAATAAGTAGTTATTTTGCTTTCGTGTAGTAGTTAGTGGACCCATGAAATCCAAGGAGATAACCTGGAATGGACGTGAGCAGTGTTTAGGACGACCCATCTCACCTAGCGTAGCGTGAGTTGGGTGTTTATAAGCTATACAAGTGTCGCATGACGCAATGTATTTAGACACGTCCTTGTACATTCCTTTCCAGAAATAATTGAGAGCCAAACGATGGTAGGTTTTGAACGCGCCTAGATGTCCCGCAGTAGGTACATCGTGATTTTCGCTAATTATTTGGTGACGTAGTTCCTCTGGTACTACTTCCTTCCATGTGAACTCGTTAGCAAATCTAGTGTCAGACTTCGTTAATCTGTAGAGGGAGTTGTTTACTATTTTATAGTTAGGAAAACCCTGTGGCGCGTTAGTACAGCTGTTGTAAAGATCTAAGTACCACTTGTCCTTTGTCGTGAGATGCGCGTTTGCAAGTGTTAACGCTGACACTGGCACGGCTCTAGATAAGGCGTCAGGAACGACGTTGTCTTTGCCGCGTCGATGTAAGATCTCAAAATTAAAGGATGATAGTCGTACTCCCCACCTAGCTAAACGGCCTGTAGGATTACTTAGAGATAAAAACCATTTTAGAGATGAATGGTCAGTGTAGACTTTAAATGTGCGACCATTCTCGAGATAACAGCGCCAATGCTCGAGTGCGACTAGGACGGCTAAGGTTTCGCGTTCTGTAACACTGTAGTTTCGTTCCGCCTTTGACAAGGAACGACTCATGTATGCGACTGGATGTTCTTGACCGTTAATAGTTTGGCAGAGCATTGATCCTACGCCTAAATTACTTGCGTCTGAGTGTACCTCGAATGGTTGCGTATAGTCCGGGCAAGAGAGGACCGGAGAACTAATTAGACAAGACTTGAGTTGTACAAACGATTGTTCAGCTTCGTTTGTCCATGCAAATGGTGGTGCATTTTTTTTAAGTGAAGTCAAGGAATTTAGTGGGCCTGCTAATGTGCTAAAATTAGGAACAAATCTACGGTACCAAGACGCGGTGCCTAGAAATCTTTTCACCTCCTTTGTGTTCGTTGGTCTGGGGTAATCTAGAATCGCGGCTACTTTATCTGGGTCCGTGCGTAAGCCTTGCTCGTCTACCACGTAGCCTAAGTACTTTAATGAGTTCCTAAAGAATTGTGTCTTTTCATAATTTATAGTGAGACCTGCGTGTTTTAGCTTCGCTAAGACTTTTAGGAGCAAAGTTACATGATTGTCATAGGAGTCGCTGACACAGACTATATCATCGAGATAACAGAATACTTTGTTGTCGAATTCAGGTCCAAATAGGCTATCTACTAGTCTCTGTTGTAAAGCTGGTGCGTTCGTCAAACCAAAGGGCATCACTTTGAACGAGAAGGTACCACGTGATGGTACAAAGAAAGCTGTCTTACACTTATCTTTTTCATTTATAGGTATCTGCCAGAACGCCTTCGATAAGTCAATGCTAGTTAAGAATTTCGCGTCCCTAAGATTGTCTAATATCTCAGATATGTAAGGAAGACTGTACGCGTCCTTTTTAGTTACCGCGTTCAATTTACGGCTGTCGAGACAGAACCTAGGTTTGCCGTCCTTCTTCCCTACTACTAGTACTGGCGAGGACCACGCGCTCTCGCATGGTTCAATAACATCCAGACGCAACATTTCGTCGACCTGTTCGTTTATTATGTTGAGTTTCTCCGGTGACATTCTGTAGGAACGTTGTCTAATTGGTTCGGTAGTGCCCGTGTCAATGTTATGTACAACTAAGTTAGTACGGCCGAGACCAATTTGTTCGTAAGAGATGTCGCGAAACTGTCCTATAATATTATCTGCCTGCACGCGCTGAGCCTCTGTGAGGTTAGTGTAGGAATGCAGTGCCTGAGGTCGAATAATTCTGTCTGGATGCTTAGTGACGGTCTCGCTTGCCGCTAAAGTACTTACGTATTTAGGACATACTTTGAAAGACCGCCAAAAGTTTATCCCTAGTATGACAGAATTATTGACCTCGGGCACTACGTATGCCCTTATAGAGTGAGTTTGATTCTCAAAAGTTATGTCGAGGTCAAAGTATCCTATACTACGCAAGCGCCGGCCAGCAGCCGCCTCTATGTTAATGTAATCATCAAAACGCATGGTATGCCCATAGGTAAGTAATGTGTTATGATAATCTTTGCCAAGCACCGTTACGGCCGCCCCCGAGTCCAATAAGCAGTGTGGAATTCTCAGTTTGTTTATATAGATAGTTATGAACGGTCGCGCGTCGCGCGGTCCTAAGTCCTGCTGCGAATTGTTTTGTTTATGTGAGTGGGGCGAGATCGTCGTTACCTTATAAGAATTAAAAAAAGTGTTAACGAAATGCAGCCATTGTGACCATTTATTAGCCCTCCTAATGTAACGACGTCCTCGCCACGAACTTAGTTTTTTGTTTGCGAAGTGGGTCTAGGTATGTGTTTATTACATGTAGTGCAATCAGGGAACTTCACCCCCACCTTGCCACACTTGAAGCACAACAAGGTCCGTGGTGCTTGACAAGTTCTTAATGTGTGTGTATTAGATTTACACCTAGGACAAAATTTATTATTGTTAGTGTGTGGTGCTTGTGACAAAATATTCACCGGGTATCGGTGTTTAGTGTTAGTGTAATTATGTTTATTAGCGCTGTTACCCGAGGATGGATGCTGATACCTATCAAAATGCCTATTTTGATGTGAAAAGGTTTGTGATTGTTTATTTATAGCTAGCTCAGGGATTAGTGTACCTGCCGTAGGGCGCGGTGGCTCTTTATAGCTAGACATTCGAGCTTGAACTAGTTCGAATTTGTGACAGACGGTACGGAGTTCATCTATAGTGGTCACTGAAGTAGCTGTAGCTAATACTGCCGCGAAACAGGGCCTAATATTATGCAACAAAATCTCTAACTGATCATCTTCAGTCATAGGTACAGTTAGTCGTGAAAACATTGCGTGCATAATAGCTAAATAAATTGTTATGTTTTCGGAGTCGTCTTGAGTCCGGGCGCGAATTTCCGCCTTTAATTTATAATCGTAGTCTGGCTGTGAGAATACGGATACGAGTTGTTTAGACAATTCGTTCCAAGTGGTAATCTTATCTTTAACCGATCTATACCAACACAAGGCCTCGCTCTCAAATATCTCAGTCGCGTAAGAAAGGAATTTGTCTGGTTTAATCTTCCTAGCTGAGAGAAATTCGTTTACACGAATGACGAAAGCGCGGACACAAGTTTTTCCACTGTAGCGAAGTTTTGCAAAATCAGAGGTTATGCCGCGGTCACATGTTACTGATATATTTGGTGGTGGTTGCGCGAAACTATGAGAAGAAGTGTTCAATTGTTCTAGGTTGTCCTCACTTTCCAAAAAGGTTTCCTCACTATCTTGATCAAACTTAGCACGTATAGTAGCTAGTTCCTTTGATACATTTTGAAAGCTAGTTAAGCATGATTTCAATACTGCCTCCGATTCGGGTGTAGTAGTAATTATTCTCCTAAGACGATGGTAGATATGACTGCACAAATTGTCTGTACGCACGAATAAATTATCGTCAAACTTTGATTTGATTAGGGTTAAATTTGACTGCGCTTTTGCTAAACTTTCTGCTACGCCTTTTAGGTCGTCGACGGGGTCTAGTCCCGATTCTAATATATCCTGGGCCGGTAAACCGGGTGCTAGTTTCACTATTTGACCGCGTAATTCTTGTACTGTAAGTGCCGGTGTAGTTCCGCGAATAGCCACCTCATAAGATAACTCTGTTTTTTGTAGCGATAAATACTTAATATTGCGATGTGCCATTTTTAGTACACTAAAAGCTGTAAGTTACCCGCGATATTAGAATTTATTCAACCTGTTCTCCGAAGTGTGCGCGTTAAGGTGCGTTTATAATTTTAAAATAATGAAATGGAGTTACAAGACGAACCGTAGATCGATAAGTAAGTGTTGAAGGAAAGTGCGACTTACGCGTATTACCCTAAGTGCCGCAACGTATGGCTGCGAGTCGTATTAATCGTTGGTAGAATTGAACGTTAAGTAGTCAACTCAGTTGTAATGGCTAGCCTGCTATTGAAACACGTAGCGCGTTGTAGTTAGTTGTCTAAATGCTCAAAGTATGCGCAGGTATAGGTAAGGTGCTAAAATAATTCGATTATTGCAGTAAAGTGTTAAAATCGCGAGTTGTTTGAAGTTAAGTTTAAAGTTTTCTAGAAGTGATGCTAAATTTGATTAAATTAATGTTCTTGTCGGTACAACTAATTAAGGTTGTTGTTAGATAATTGAGTGGTTCGTTATAAATTTGAAATGCCAACTGTGGTAGTTATTATGTAGTTAATGTGTATTTTAAATTGACACTGGTCGCGATCGAGCCGTTAACGCTTGCGTATTTGAATCTGCTAAGTGTCCTAGGCACACGGGTGCGAAGGAGAGCGCGCGGTCGTTGCTAACACAACGGAGCGGTGCGGAAGGAACCGTTGATTCGAATAATTAGGGCGCGAGCGGATGTGCCAAGCGCGAGTGGATTTTAAATTAACGGTTCAGTATTTAAAATATTTGACCGTTAATATTTTAAATTTAAGTACATACGTTAGGAACCGTTGATTTCAAATTACTGCTAGTGAATTTAATGTTTGTTTACGTTAATTTAAATTAAAATTTTAGAAAATAACCACTTGTTACCGACAGGAACAACGTTTTTTACGACTTCTACGTAACCGTACGAGAAAACGGCTGAGCCTATTCTTAAGCCGAGCTCAGACAGCGAACGAATTGTTACTGCAATAGTCGGATTTTACAATAAATAAGTATAAAAGTATTTTAGAAATGACCGAAGCCAACTCTTTGAGTGCGTGTGCGGAAGAAGTGCTAAGACCTGAACTGAACTAATGGGTGCCGCTAGTGCGCGTATAGAAAAAGTGCTAAGAACTGAACTGAACTAACCAAGTTGGGCGCCGACTATCACCTTTCGTGAATATTTTTTAGTGTAGGGTCGCTCCTTGGCTATTCAGTGAAACAAATGGAACTTTACAGAGGTTTATTGTTTACAATATCCAAAGAACAACGTAGTCTCAGGGATAACGTGAGCTTTTTAAGAGAGTTCAGGGCAGAACGGCACTATTGACTTATTCTTTTCACACACACACGCCCAAGGAGCACTAGTACTCCCCTGGACGGACACGAAGGTGAGGACGACGCTGCCAGCGCAGAAGGGGCCGAAGGCGAGGGTCGCAGTAGAGGCGAGCCTTGGGTCAGGATGTCGTCCTCAGGCAGAAGCGTGTCTTCCGGTAGGGTAGTGGAGATGTGCGTTATGCAGCTCAGCAGTTTCAGGCTTTAATTTAGCCCCGATCTGGGTCCCTGTAATTTTCTCGGTGTCAGAGGCGGTCTTCTACGACGAGGGCCCAGGCAGCTCTTCGACGTCCACCAGGGGTAGTGCGTCAAAGAGTCGGCTAGGTCCTCGAGTAAGACTTAGGAACAAATAGGCGAATTTGAATAAGGTTGAACAGTCTGTGTTCGCCGTTAAATTCAAAATGAAGCTACGTTATAATTCAAATTGGAGGCCGTTGGCCCTACGGTCAACGCGCCCCGACGAAACACTTAGACCTAATTTATTAACATGATTTACATTTGAAATTACACTTAGAATAAAAAGCAATAAAACACAATAAGACACCTTGAGCACTTAGACAATGATAATTAATTTACTCACCATATAACTGGGGATTCCGTACTCGTAGCTTTTATTCTGAAGATTTGAAATAGAGTGTGGATCCCTACGGCGCGCGCGAGCTTTTATAGGAGGCCGCGGTTCCGTATGTATAACTATACTTAATTAAGCGCGACTAGTGATGTGCCACCTAGGGTCTTACGGCAAGTCGTCGATTATCGATCTTTGATTCGACTTTTTACAAGTGTCACCGTCTACCGCGTGACAAACTACGAACAAAACGGTTAGAACAAACGCACACATAGACGCGCGCTTCTACAAGGCCCCTAAGCGGATCTCGCGCCATCAGTCGCGAGTGCCGCGTTGAGAAGCGGCCGTCTGATACGTGCGCCCAGACAGTCCGCGATCTTTTCGTTTTAAACATGCAAAGAGCGTATTGCGCAGTGTGTGCATGTTTCCCAATAGTTTATTTAAGAAAGCTATTCATTCGAAAATAGAGCTTGCTGGACATGTCGTAGCAGGAGAAATTATTTTTCAGTAAGTAATATACAATACTTACCTACCGACGAATAAAATAATGTTAAACTGTTGAAGTTTTGAAATTTTATATTTTTTTAAAAACGAGTTAATTAATTTTTTTATTATAGATTTTGATTATTTAATTATTATAGAACCCAAATAAACGTTTCTTTTTTACGGAAATTAAGGGTGCCAACCCTAATACTCTTAATTAAGTGTAGCTACTTACTTTAAAACATGACTTACTAGCTGAGACAGCGCTAACTGAACAATAAGCTTAACAATTTTACAAAAATTAAATCGACAACCCTTACCCTCTATTGGAGCGTAGGTATTTATTTCGAAAATTAAGCCTAGTTTCCATACTGCTCTATTTATTTACTGTGCCTTGGGGGTCCGTGATGTGCGCCTGGGGTCCGCAGCAACTCAGTTAACATAAGATTTATTATATTAGACTTTGTTTTCTTTTCCTATAATAAGCCGCATGGCCCATGGATATTTTGAAATTCTGAAAATGGTATGGACCGCAAAAAGTAGAAAAAACCCGTCTCTCTATAAAACGAACGGTAAGAAAAGGACGGATAGTCTTACGCGCATGCAAGACAGCTCTCGCGCGCTAGTGCTCGCCGTGTTGCTCGTAGCATGCTCGCGAGCCACGCCAGACTAGGTTTGTAGATTAAGTAGGAATAGGAGGAATTATGACGTAGATGTGACAGTGTCAGCTGACAGTTACCGTAGCTAAACTTTTTTCATTTTTGTGGCAAACATTTAATGCCCGATTCTGCCAAAAAACCGGATTGTCAGGTCAAAAAAAGGTCAAAAGTACTTTTATAAAAATATCTGCAACCTAAAAAAATTTGAAATCGGAAAAGATGAATCAAACAGTTGATTGTTTTTCTCCAATTGGTTTTCGTATTAGGTTAGTATTAAAGGGTACTTCTGAGTGATAGGTTGTGTATTTGTCCGTTGCGTCTCCTTCATCTCACCTCTCCTCAGACCTCTTGTGTATTGGACCACTCCGCTCATAGTAACTCACTATCCGCGAGTCTGAGCAAATTCGTTATCACAGCTATTCTTGCTAAACATATTCACGGTAATTGTGATTATGTTCCGCAAACGACCGACGTGTATTTAAACCGAACAGGGTTTCTGTTAAACAACGCTAATTAAATTATGTAACATTATTATATATTATGTTGTGTTCGTATAATAAATCGTAGGTATTAAAAAAGGATGAAAATTGCGCAACGTGTAAATATTTAATGGATTAGTTTGCGTTACTTTGAGGAGGTCCATTCCAATAAAAAAAAAAAAACTCAAACATTGTCGTAAATGTCGTCATTATATTCTAAGTAACAGAACACAAAGGGCCTTGTTGACGGCCGAATTACATTGCAGGCGCGATTCTCTGACCATAAATCGGATTGCTGGATTGTTTTTCATTTGTTATTAACTTTTTTAAAAGTCAAAGAGACTATGGAATGAACAACAATGTCATACAGCCAAGTCGATGGCCGAGGAGTGCGCGTTATGTTCGAGACTAACGTTTTTATCAATGTCTCAAATAGCTTACGGTGACAGATGACATAAAAAATAACGTAAGTAAAAAGACGGGAACGTGAAAACCACCTAAGTAATTGCGAGGAAGTTTAGCGCAGAATTATTTTCATTTCCTCTCAATGTTTTAGAAAAACATTATATCTGCCTCAGCTGGAAGAGCAATTGGCTACTTCTCAGGCCTCGGCATTAATCTACTATTATCGCTGCTTCGTTGCTCGTTAGGTAGCAGAGCAGCAACATAAATGTTTTTCGTTAATTACGATTAGTATTTAGATATACACAAATGAAACCAATTTGATGCTACTTTCTACTAGCTGTTGCCTGCTGCTTCGTCGGCGTTTTTTTTTTTATTTTTTTTTTTACTACGAACTGACCAGTGATTGACCTCTATCTCACTTGGTGGAAGGTGCAGATGAGGCCAAAGGTGTAACTCACTGGTTCAGTAATAGCCTATTCACTCTAGCCTTGAAGAGCCCTAGATAGTATCTGTCCGGAAACACAGACGATGGGAGCGAATTCCATTCCCTAGCAGCGTTAGCGGCGTTTCGGAGATACTTAGATCTTTCTTTAACCGACAGTATTTGGGAACAGGTGCGGTTTTCAACGGAAACAAAACGGTCAAAGACCTTTTAAAGCATGGACTAAACTATAAAAAAGTAAAAAAATCGAAAATATTTACGCAGTAGCGATGAGCTTTTTTTAAAAATTACATTTTTAACACTGGTACTTTTTGTCCACTTTCCACCTCTACGCCCTCAGTGTCTTGCTAAACGTGGCCTCTAGGTCTTATTACCTTAGGCTCTGTCTACCCCGTAAGGGATAAAGACGTGATTTGTGTATGTATGTATGTATGTACTTTTTGTTGTCTGTACTGGCATTGTCATCCAACCACTAGAAATGGGTAAAAGACTTCGGAAACTCCGATTCAGTTCAGGTTCGCTCGCTGTCAGATCCGTACTAAAGATGACAGCTGAAACCTGCTGAGTCGGAATTGAAACGCAATAAGACGTCATGGTAAGGCCAAGAGTACGTAAAAGCTTTTTAAAAAGGGAGTATAAAGGATCACTCGTGTCGTGTGTCGGTCCTATTTTTGGGTCTAGTCGTTGGTCATAGTTAATTTGCTTGGAATCTCCTGAAAGTATAGCGAGAAGGGTTAAGAATTAAAAAAAAAAGATTTGATGACATTTGTGAGATTCACAGTTTCCCATAATTTTCGTTCATCATAAAGCGTTTTATTTCTGAAACAGTTAAAATAATCTTTTTTAGAATTGTTAGTAAACTAACTTAACCTAACAAACTACATTCTGATGGCTTTTCCAAAATTTCTGAAAAATGCACGCATTCGTGTAGTACCTATGACCAAAAAAATACACATACACATACACATAAATCACGTCTTTATCTACGGGGTAGACAGAGCCTAAGGTAACAAGACCTAAAGGCTACTTTATGAGCGTATAGATGGAAAGGAGAATCAAAATAGTGATGGGTTGCATCGCCTATAACATGATTCCTAGGATTTTAGCCCATTCCTTTTCCGGCTTTTACCATACGCGGGAAAAGCAACTGGTACATTCTATGTTTTTTATTTACTCCCAAACCAGCATGGCAGCAAAACAAAATCTAAAAGCAACCCAAAAAAATGACTCACGAATGACCCATGATAATGTGACAGCAATTTACCCGCATTTGACCTAATCGTGTAAAATGCATTCTGTGCCTGTTGGCTACTGGCTGGTTTGCGGCCTATTTTTACCCTTTTGATATATGCCAATATTTTTCACTGTCAGTCTGCCTTGTACCACCATATGTACGTGTTGTGTTTTGCTACCTAATTAAATACTGATACGTTTCTAAGTGTTTCCATCATCCTCCATTCACGTTTATACAGTCCACTACCAGTAACTATCAGTGCCTTTGTTCTAAATGTTTCAGGTTATCCAAGATGCACGGCAAACCTTCGTTACCTAGAGACCCACTAATCTAAAGCCAGGTCAGGGGCACCTCATCGGCATTAGATGCGGGAGCACGACTCGTGTCACGGAGACTGACCCTGGCTATAAATTTCTCTTGTTTCCACGTGACGCGTGACGCCTGTGACGCAGACTTGAGGGTGACGGATTTGGCAACACAGCTAGGTAAGTAGCTTCCATGCCGATCTTGGAACAATGAAAAAACAAGTCGCTTCTATTCCCGCGCATGGTAAAAGTCTATGGAATGGGACCCTAGGAATCTATAGGCGATGCGGCTGCCAACCAATCAATATTTTGAAAATGAAAAATTGTATTGCATCGAAATCTTACAGTATTAGTACAACATTTCAGAATTTTCCAATCCCGTGGGAAAATCGGGATAAAAAGTATCCTATGTCCGTCTCCTGGTTTTAAGCTACCTCCCTACCAATTTTCAGCCAAATCGGTTCAGCCGTTCTCGAGTTATAAATAGTGTAACTAACACGACTTTCTTTTGTATATATATAGATTTAGCCGAAACCCAAATTCGCCGAACTTAGTCCGGTATCTCGGCCATTTCGGTACGCGCGTTGTTAACGCCTGAAAAGTTTGACCAAGTGACTCCAGTTCATTCTGTAGTAAATTTCTGTTTGAGTTAAAGCACTCGTTTCAACTTCATACCGGGATGCAATTTAATGGGTGACACCGCGTAATATTTACAGTCCTCGAAGTTTGCTGCTTTCTTCGTGTTTCAACTTACGTCCCGTTTTTTAGTTAGTTTGCTCTTTACACTCCGAGCCGGGTACCGTAAAACGGAGAGAGATGGGAATGCGGGGTAAAGGGATAGAAGTAACATTTTGTGTTTTCATTTGCTACTTGAAATTTCTTGCTCAGCTTGCTCTAAAAGTACATTAGTTATATTTTTAAACATTATTATGTCCTTTTTTTGGCATTTTTTATCATATTTTTTTATTTTACTTCCATGCTAGTCTGGGAGCAAAGAAAAAGCATAGAATGTACCAGTTGCTTCTCTACCCGCGCAGATAGTAAAAGCCTATCGAGGGAATGGGCGAAAATCTGAGGAATTATGTTATAGGGCGATGTGGCTAGCTCATCACTATTTTGATTCCATTTTCCAGCTACACGCCCACAATCTTGCTAAATGTGGCCTGTAGGTACCTCGAGTCGAAGCAAAGCAAGTTTGTTAAGTAGCAAATGCAGGTGTGAAGTGATTAGTAAAAGCAACGTGGATGCGGTCAGCGTAACCGTTTACTCGGTTTTTTTTACTAATCACCTTACACCTGCACTTGGTATTTAACAACTTAACAAAGTGTAATCCAGCTTTAAGAGTTTGGGTTGAGCGTTGATGACTTAGTCAGTAATTTAGTCAAGACTTTTTATAACATTATCTTTTTATATTATTTTTATAGTGTTTGTCAATTGTAATTTGTCTTGTTTATTTTGCACAATAAAGAGTTTACATACATACATACATATAGGTATAACATTTTGTAATACTTCTTCTTTTTTAATATGGCCCCTTCGATCGATGCGATGATTTCGCCAATGTCAAAGTAATATACAGTATTCAAAAATCTTGTAACACGGTAAAGACCCCTCCCCTGTCGGGCTCGTAGCCAACGAATAATGATATCCCTCAGAATCTGCCAGGAAATCATTAACCGATGCCCAGGGTGCACCGGACCAAGCAATGCTCTTCCCCTCTTGACCACACGCGGAGGTAACCCGACTCGCACCCCCATTTTACAACATGTCGTTTAAATTCATCAGGTATGAGTATGACGTCAGAATACCCAGCCATAGCAATCAATTTTCTTTAAACCACCTGGATTATAATAACACGCACCAAATAGCGCACCGCCCCGTCTTGGGGGAGGGCAGTAATAACAGTCTTACTGCCCGCTAAAAGCTTTAGGCCGTACATGTACCAGGGAGGTAAAACCAACTTTACTTTACCCCTCATTCATAAAGCTCCCAGCATTTTCCACCGTAAGCTCCGAGCTTAAAGTTCCGCGTTTGTAGGCGGCTGTAGTTGCTTCGGGTTAATATCGGCGGAGTTTATTAAAAGTAAGCTTTTTCTCTATTTAATAAAGTAATGAAGAGAACTGAGATGCTTAGTGCCAAGATATTGTTGAGGTTAATTTAAAATGAATGCGAGAGGCTGGGTGAAGAGACGAATTGTGACGTCATTCTTGTGTTATACAGGGTGATCAGGGTACTTGGGAATTTCTGGAATTAGCGGACAGTGAGATCTATTTAATAAACCCCATTTATGTAGGTTTGAGTTCGTTTTTAAAAAGCATGAAACACTTTTTTATATAAGTCAGTAATAAATTCACGTTTGTCCAGGTCATAGAATGTACCAGTTGCTTTTCGTCCCGCGCAGATGGAAAAATCGAGGGAATGGGCGAAATTCTCAGGAATCACATTATAGGCGATGCGGCTGGCAACCCAACACTACTTTGACTCCCCTTTCCACCTGTTTCGCGTATGCCCACAACCATGCTAACGTGGCCTTTCGGTCTGGTTACCTTAGGCTCTGTCTACCCCTTAGGGATAAAGACGTGATTTATAAATATAAAAAAGATCCGTGTAGCATTGGTACCCAAAAGGCTAACAATATATTTTTAGATTGTGATATCCAGTAACCTTTTTAACCGACTTCATTATGGTTTATGGTCGGTATCGATATATCCATTTCTCATACTCTGCTGCTTGGTGCATTACATTGCGCTGCCGACGAGCTCACGCTTTATAATCGTCCAATCAAACGCCGCAGTGTAACTGCAGTTCAACGAAATTATTTGCATGATGTAAACCGGGGTTTACGATGTTTTCAAAGACGCCTTCGTTATTCGTTTAATTACCGAGTCTAAGATCAAATGAAAATAAAACAAAGCAACTTCCACACGCTCCTAATTCTCTCTTCAGCGTAACACAAACACAACCCTGTATCTGAAAGGTTAAGCTATACTTTTGAAGTAGACTTTGGCAAGCGACCGTGCGAAATTAACACACCGTAGCAATTGTTTGTGACAGATCTAAATTGGGGAGCGACTTATTTTTGCAGCTAGCAATTAAAGTTGCGGCTTGGGACTTATAAACGCGTTTTGGATTTGTCATACATGAGAGTGAGAGAGAGAGAGAGAGATATCGCGAAAGTTATCCTTGTTTGTGTTGTAAACAGAAAACAAATGAGGATAATCTGTGTCTTTGGTTGCTTTTCATCATGTGACGGGTTCTTTTGTTTTTATAAAGTAAGAAAAGGCAAAGGATCAAGTGTCGCTGTGTTACTCCTGTCTTATAATTTCTGCACATACTATTTGCCTTAAGTTGCTGTCTGGTAGGGATCGCTTTTAACCGCTAAGAACGCCTATTGTTGCCTCTTTTTTTCATTATTTTATAAACTCGCTGTACTGATTTTTGGTGTTATAAAAATAAAGTAAAAACAAATAATAAATTAAAGTGAAACTGATCTTAAAATATAACAATAGAAAAATTACAACCGAATTGAAAACCTCCTCCTCTTTTTGAAGTCGGTTAAAATAGGAGAGGCCCTACATACATACATACATATATCACGTCTTTATCCCTTACGGGGTAGACAGAGGCTAAGGTAACAAAACCTACTGGCCACGTTTAGCAACACTGTGGGCGTGTAGGTGGAAAAGGGAATCAAAATAGTGATGGGTTGCTCGCCGCATCGCCTATAACATGATTCCTAAGACTTTCGCCTATTCCCTCGATGGGCTTTTACCATTTACGCGGGAAGAAAATGCTTTTTCTTTACTCCCAGACCAGCAGGCTTATTACGTAACTCGCTCGCAATCAGCATCGTCTTCATTTTTGACAGCTGATTCCGAGATTGGTTTCAAAATGAAAACAATCGTTCCACGTAACTCGATCGGCTTGGCATCGCTTTCGAAAGTGATTGCGAGCCATTTTTGAAAGCAATTGAACGAATGATTTGCCAAAAAGTCCTGCCTGATAAGCAGTACGTCAAAATAAAAAATAGGCTGCATGAATCTGTGGTACACAATGACATAAGTAGCTAAAAAAAAGCATCGGCTAAGTGGCGCCGTCTGTGAATTGTTGGTGTTACTCAACCATACATGGGGAATTTCAATAAAAATGACTATATATATTTTTTCCCAGATTTTGGAAATTATTGGGCTTATTTCTACTCAGAATCAACAACACTACTGAATGTTGTATGAGAATAGTACATTATGATACAAGTGTGCTATGTTGGTAATTACACACGAGGCGTATTGTACGCGCGATGTAATTAACACCTTGGATTTCTTACTGATATAACTGTCCGAACATTGTCCGAACATATTTTAGTATTTCCAGCGACGGACACTACATTTCTTTATTACTTGAACTCGTAATTTTTGAAGTAATAGAATAACAAAGTCTGAATCAACAATATCAGTGAAAAATGGCGGCAAATATTATTTCTCCGTTCCAATCCGCACGCAGCACTCGCGCATGCGCGCTGTGCACTTAGCACGCGCACGACGAAGGCACTGACAACAGACTGCTAAAGAGCCTAAAATTAAAATTATAATAAAATAATTAATCAATGTCTTAAATTTGCAAATTATGGTCACTCTTTAGATAAAAATGAATAATTTGTCGAACTTAAATGTTTATTTATCATCTTTAACCTAAAATAGTTTAATATTCACGAAAATATTCCTTGTTCCTATAGATACTGAACCGTTTGCTGAGATTTTAAAAAAAGTTTATATTACCGCACTCGTGCGGTAATATATTACAGCACTTGTGCGTAATAAGCTGAATTATGAGTTTAAATGCGGTGCAATAAGACTCAAATTACGAGCAACTGTGTTGAAAATTAATGTTAATGTTTAATGAAATTCCCCGTGTATGGTTTAGTAACACCAACAATTCACAGACGGCGCCACTTAGCCGTTGCTTTTTTTAGCTACTTATGTCATTGTGTACCACAGATTCAAGCAGCCTTTTTTTTTATTTGTTATGTTATGACCTACTGCTTATCAGCCGTATATAGGGGCCGCCGAATGACTGAGTAAAACGTTTTTATTTTTATAAAATATATCGTTCGATGGAAAAATCTGTAACTTTTTTCTGTAGCTAAGGATGGTTATTCCTATCAATAGAAAAATCATCGAGCACTTTTAAAATAATCATCCATTCCCAATTGCTAGGTAAAATTTAATATTTTGTTGTGATGTTTTCCTTAGAATGTCGATCAAAACGATAAAAATGGCAAGAAGTAAAGTAAAATAAGCCCGCCTTTGTACCTATAATGTATCTTAATTTCTGTCAATTGTGTTTGTATATTTTAATTCTGTACATTCAATAAAATGTTTACTTAGATGCAAGTAAATAAACAAAAATAATCATCAAGGGGAGTTGTATTCGAAAAGGAATAAAATGAAAATAAACTTCGCATTTGTAATGTTGTATTCTTTTTAATTTAAAAAATAACTAGAAATTTCCTAATAAGTAGCTAATTCTTAACAATACTAATAAGTACGACACTAATCGTCATATCCAGCCAATCATATCGCGAATCGCGATCGTATTCGTCGTCCAAGTTGATTGTGATTATGATTCCGACTGCGACCGCCTTGAAACATTGGTATTATGTAAAAAAAATATTCCGATTACCCTCGCAATCGCTTTGAAAAGCGAAAGCAATTGAATGGACCAAAAAGTTTTGTTTTTGCAAACATCTTTAGTGACGAATGATTTTTATTAAATTAATTGACCCTAATTCTAGCGTTTTCATTCACTTAGATAACTAAATTAGATACTTGGTCTTGGTTAATTGAAATATTAATATCCAAATAACAAAACATATCATTTATAATCAAAAACTCTAAATACAGTGTGAACGAAAATAAACGCAAACTTAATTAAAAAAAAAAACATCTTGTCAGTGTATCTCTCTAATCGGTGGTCAGTTGTCAGTGTCTTCCCAACAATCAACAAACTAAGTAAGTTCGGTTTACATTTTTAACTTTGTTTAATTGCTTTACTGAGTATTTTAATCAAGGTATTATAGCTAAATTGATAGAATACAATAATAAATTAACCCTGGAGTGATTACATCTGGTACGAGAAGTTAAGAAAAGTTTCCAAACTTGTTTGTTGTACTGGGTCAATTGGTGTAATTTGTCCCAAGACATTCATTTATTATTATTTACCATAAAATCATTTTCCCTAACGAACTATAATATGTCCCACACTTATTATTATACAACAAAAACAGCGGTAGACAATTCGATAGCAACAGGCTTTCCCCTCAAGCCTACGAACGAACTACGAATATCGAATTTTGGTGTATAAGAATTATTAACATTTTAGGAGCCGTCGTGGACATGGCCAGCAGCTGCATGCATGCATGCAGAGGAAGTTGCAGGCAGAAACTAGTAATAAATAACTAAAAAATGATATACGTTTTTTTGTTAACTACCTTTTTTAAATCCATTATTCCAGCAACTTTCCGTGCTGGTCTGGGAGCAAAGAAAAAACTTAGAATGTACCAGTTGCTTCTTTACCCGCGCAGATGGTAAAAGCCCATCAAGGGAATGGGCGAAAATATTAGGAATCATGTTATAGGCGATGAGGCTAGCAACCCATCACTATTTTGATTCCATTTTCCACCTATACGCTCACAATCTTGCTAAATGTGGCCTGTAGGTACCTTTTAGGCACCTTTGGCTCTGTCTACCCCGTAAGGGATAAAGACGTGATTTGTGTATGTGTATGTGTATGTATTATTCCAGCAATACAGATTTTGTTATAAGTACTTGTTTTTATTATTCATAATAATGTAATAAAGCCCAGAGGCGTCTCTAGCCCTTGTGGCGCCCGTGTGCAACCAGTAGGTACCCTGGCGCCCTCTAGTCTAGTAGGCGCAATTTAATCTTCAATTATCTGTTTTAAGGCTGATTTCACGTTGAAACAAAAGTCATTGTGTAAATTTAAATAGAGTAGCCTTTCTTTGCTACCGCGCCGCCCCCGGCGTCGGCCATCACACGGGCGCAGGGTCTTTGAGAGCGCCGGCGCCGCGAGCGACGCATCTTTGGAGGTGTCGCATTAGAGGGCGCTCGGCGCCCCCTTAGACCCGGCGCCCGTGTGCGCCGCACACTCTGCACCATAGGTTGAGACGCCTCTGATAAAGCCTCAATAAAGTTGATTTATTAGTATTATTTGTGGAATTATTACTACATGGCTACGTATATGTTCGAAGGCGGTCACCCGTTAGTCAGATAACATTTGGCAGTCTGGTGGAGAGCTGTGGATGAGACTGGCACAGGACCGGGCAAAGCGGCGTGTAAATAAAGAAAGAGGTCTTTGCCCAGCAGTGGGTGTGCACAGCACATCGCTGCAAGCTATGCCCTGCCGGAGCGCAGCCGGCGACGATATTATTCCGTTTCGAATACAACTCCCCTTGATGATTATTTTAGTTTATGTACTTGTATCTAAGTTAACACTTTATTGAATGTACAAAATTAAAATATAGGTACAAAGACAATTGACTAAAATTAAGATACATATATGTATAGGTCTGTACAAAGGCGGGCTTATCTTACTTTACTTCTTGCCATTTTTATCTTTTTGATCGACATTCAAAGGAAAACATCACAAAAAATACTCAATTTTACCTAGCAATTAGCAAGGTGCCTTTGTAAGTCAATTATTATATTGATAAATTATAAACTATCAAAAAAATCCAACTCAAGTTACTTCCATTATTTCAAGACGGGGACAATTTAGCTCTCGCTTTGGATTGACAGCTTGCCTTGGACTTCAAAACAATTCTAAGCTGTCATTTTAGTTACGTGGAACGAATTTGTGGCAAACCATTCGTTCAATTGGTTTAAAATATGGCTCACAACCGCTTTCGACTGCGATGCGAAGCCGACCGAGTTTTTAGAACGATTGTTTTCATTTTGAAACCAATCTCGCTCGGAATCAACTGTCAAAAATTCCGTAAAACTTGGATGTGCGAGCCTGCGTTCGAACCCATAAACCTCTGCTTGAGAGTTACTAATCTATGTATCAAATCAGTCCACATCCACCAATTAGTTACTATTACATACTTAGATTGAGAATGTTAAGATTTAATTGACAAGATTTTGGTTATGAAGAAAGGTTTAATCGTTAAAGAGAAAAGAAGGTTAAACAGTTTGTTATTCATTGTGAAAAGAATTGAATCGGAAAAATAGATTTTAATAGGCGTAGCGAGCGAGTAGTATATTGGGCGATCGGCGCAGGCGTAGTCTCAGCAACAGCGGGCGGTCCGCGGCTTCAGCGCCGGCAGGGCGTAGCTTGTAGTGGTGTGCTGTGCGCGCGCATAATGCAGCGTCACACACCCACTGCTGGGTAAAGGCCTCTTCGTTTACATTACCACATTGGTCGATTACTTTGGTTTTAAGGTATTGTTGGAACTCTGCCTTACATTGCAAGTTTTTGAAGGCGGCCCATCCGAGTGATTCGTCTAGCGATCTCCATGGCTTGGCTGTTCCAGCAAGATAAACAATGCCCCAGAAATAAGAAGTCATGTACTAATTCCACAAATAATACTAATAAATTAACTTTATCGAGGCTTTATTACATGTCACTAGTAGGGCCGACAACGCACTGGCATCGCGTAAAGCGCTGCGAGTGTTTATGGACAGTGGTGATCATTTAACATCAGGTGACCCACTAGTTCGTTTGTCTGGCCTCTCTAACATAAAAAAATATATATTTTTAATTAATAAAAACAAGTACTTATAACAAAATCTGTATTGCTGGAATAATGGATTTAAAAAAGGTAGTTAACAAAAAAACGTATATCATTTTCTAGTTATTTATTACTAGTTTCTGCCTGCAACTTCCTCTGCATAGAATTAGCAATTGACACGTTTATCGCTATATTAATATTATATTATCAGTCGTTTCAGTGTGAAGAAAGAACAAACATACACACTCACTCACTCACTGAGATCCTCACACTGTCACAAACATTCTATAGCCTAGTAAAGGCTGTCAAAAACGCTGTTCAAGGTAATTTAGGCACAGGCAAGTAATTTAGCCAAGCGCGCGGCCAGCGCCTGCCTCTGCCAAGCTGCCAAGCTGGTGAGCCGACTGTAATTCTGCACTCTGAAAATAATACATAAAATTATAACATAAGACACTCACTTAGTTATTGCCATAAAGTATTAAAGTGTTCTACTTCTGAGGCGTAATTTTTGAACATTTTGAAGTAATCACAAAAACATCCGTTTTTTTCTTACACCGGACCGGTGTCCGTCGCGCCGAGGAGAAGCGGTGGTGCATCCGGCGTAAATTGTTCGCCGGACCGATGTCCGGTGCATGTACTACACACATTCATTATAATTCATACACCACCGTGAATCCGGCAAAAAAACACGGTCCGTTATCCGGTGAAAAAAACGGACGTCTACAAGCGCTCTTACGCGTTATATTATGTAATATTGTGTATGGTCTTGTTACCTTAGTATTTGTCCTTCCTGTAAGTGATAAAGGTGGTTTATGTATGTATGTACGAATTCGATGTTTTCGCATTAATTTTAAATGCGGCATGCAGCTGCTGCACGTCTGCGCTGTGGTCACTCCGTATCCCCGTAGCCGGGGTCCACAGAGCTGCTGGCCATTTCCACGACGGCTCCTAAAATGTTAAAAATTCTTATACACCGAAATTCGATATTCATAGTTCATTCGTAGGCTTGAGGTGAATGGCTGTTGCTATCGAAATGTCGACCTCTGTTTTTGTTGTATTATAATAAGTATGGGACTAATTATAATTCGTGATAGAAAATGATTTTATGGTACAACAAACAAGTTTGGAAACTTTTCGGTACTTCTCATACCGATGCACTGGGTGCTTTAATAAACCACTGGAAGCACTACACATCGTATATCAAATGCACTGGATGTTTATACACTAAAAGAGAGAATCGCCAATCGTATATGAGTTTAAAAACAAACGTTTATTTCGAACAAACATTTCCGACACGATGTGTTCTATACTAATCAATTTTCGTGAGTATAATGCTTACGGAACTGTAATCACTCCAGGGTTAATTTATTATTGTACCTATTCTATCAATTTAGCTATAAAACGCACAGTAAAGCAATTAAACTGAGTAAAAAATGTAAACCAAACTTACTTAGTTCTTTGATTGTTGGATTTGTCGGGAAGACACTGTCAAGATGTTTTTTTTTTTTATTAAGTTTGCGTTTAGTTTCGTTCACACTGCATTTTGTATTTTTGGTTATAGATGATATTTTTTGTTATTCGGATCTTAATATTTCAATGAACCAAAACAACGTATTTAATTTAGTTATTTAAGTAAATAACAACGCTAGAATTAGGGTCAATTGATTTAATAAAAATCATTCGTCGCTAAAGTTGTTTGCAAAAACAAAACTTTTTGGTCCATTCAATTGGTTTCGTTTTTGAAAGCGATTCCCTCGCATAATCGGAATCATTTTTTTACGTAATACCAATGTTTCAAGGCGGTCGAATCGTAATCACAATCGTCTTCAACGATGAATACGATCGCGAGCGAGTTACGTAATAAGCCTGCTGCAGGCTTATTACGCAACTCGCTCGCAATCAGCATCGTCTTCATTTTTGACAGTTGATTCCGAGATTGGTTTCAAAATGAAAACAATCGTTCCACGTAACTCGATCGGCTTGGCATCGCTTTCGAAAGCGATTGCGAGCCATTTTTGAAAGCAATTGAACGAATGATTTGCCAAAAAGTCCTGCCTGATAAGCAGTACGTCGAAATAAAAAAAGCATGGAATACCTACCAGCTATACTCCCTTAATCTTGCTAAACGTGGTCTTAAGGTTTTGTTACCTTAGGCTCTAGGCTAGGGATATAGGGGCGATATATGTATGTATGTAGGGAAGTGAAATTCTTGATACATTGATACTTCAAATGCCTGCACAACGCTATAGCTACTTGTATTAGGCGGGATTAGCCGCGGTATCAAATATTCAGCGCTGTAATATCATTGAGCCAGCAGATATGCCGCAATTGGCTATTAGTCAGGATTGGAATGTGAGCCCGTCACTGCCACATTATGTTATGTTATTGTGTCATTAACGTATCTGTATATATGGTATCATCCTATATCGGTATAATATTATATAATAATCCTTCCTTGACTTTCAAGGAAAGTAAAACATAGGATGTACTAGCTGCTTCTCTTTCATAGTAAAAGGCCATCGAGGGAATGGGCAGAAATCTTAGGAATCACGTTATAGCTGATGCGACTGGCAACCCGTCACCATTTTGATTCCCACTTCTGGTTCCGTCAAATTTTGTTGTACCTAATTTCGCATCTATTTCATTCAGGGATAGGAACCGGTTTTGAAATACCTGTTAATATCGGTCAGAGAACCGGTATAATTACGTCCCTTGGATTAACTGGTTAACGGAGTGAACTAAATTGAAAGTGTTTAAACAATTCCGGTGATCGGTTAATACGAAGAACGAAACGAAATTTTGGAGCTCGCGCTCACCGATACGAAACCGGTTTACGTCAAAGCAACGCCGCTCCCACCGCACGAGTCTCGCCGAGATGCTTTTTCTGTTTCTTTCCTTCATGCGCTGGCTACAGAGAATTTTTGAACAAAGATGACAAGAGATGACCTTTTAACTTAAGTAAACCGGTTAATCTCGCTAAAAAAAACCTGAATTGATGTGAAAACCGGTTTCTCCAAAAACCGTAAACCAAAATTAATTTCGGTTACGGCCATTCACTACAAACCGGTTAATTTCAAAAACCAGTTTCCGATCCCCGATTTCAGCGCTGATCTAATCCAACTTAGTTTATTTATTATACTCATTGGTTCTGACATACAAACCAACTGTTTTCCGTGTATTTCCGTGTACCTTATTATGAAAACCACCCATCCGTTTCTGATTCAACCGAATACCCCCAAACTATAAAGTGGCTGTAAGCTATCAATGCCTTGTGGAATTAACTGGAGTATGTATTCCACAATGTGGAAGCGATATAGCAAGAGCGTACGCGCGATATTGTAATACAATGCGTGTTTTTGTAATATAATGCGTGTCGTTGTAATACAATGCGTGTTGTTGTAATACAATGCGTGTTATTGTAATACAATGCGTGTGATTGTAAAGCAATGTGAGTTATTGTAATACAATGCGTGTTATTGTAATACAATGCGTGTTTTTGTAATACAATGCGTGTTGTTGTAATACAATGCGTGTTATTGTAATACAATGCGTGTGATTGTAAAGCAATGTGTGTTATCGTAATACAATGCGTGTTATTGTAATACAATGCGTGTTATTGTAATACAATGCGTGTTATTGTAATACAATGCGTGTTATTGTAATACAATGCGTGTTTCGCTAATTATTCGCTATGCCATAGCATACAGCTTGATATCCATAGCTTCCAAGCTGGGAGCAAAAAAAAAACACAGAAAGTACCAGCTGCTTCTCTTTCCGCGCAGATGGTAAAAGCTCATTGAGGGAATCGGCGCATCATGTTACACTCGTCGTGGACGACTTCGGGATTATCAGATTATCCTATCCCATGCTGTAACTATCCCTGTACCAAATTCTAATAATAATAATAATATTAGGTGGTTGAGTCAAGGGCCAGATACAGAAGGCGGTACTCCTGGACACGGCTCGGATAGTCAGGAGGTTCCTCTCTGTCGCCCTGACCACCGGTAGCTTAGCCGCCTCGCTGCCGGCGGCACCCTGGGTTAGGTTTTTATAATGTTTTATATTTTTTTATTAATATTGTTTTATAACTTTTTTTTATTTTTTTTGTTTTTTTTTTTATTTTTATCTTTTTATATTTGTGACATGGTATGTTCATATAAAGGTAATGTAATGTTTTTGTTGATAAATAAATAAATCTAATCTATGAATATTGTAAGAACCTAACTTAAGATAAAATGAAATATACAGATCATAATAATATCATGGGACAAATTACACCAATTGATCCAGTTCCAAATTAAGCAAGGCTTGTACTATGGGTACTAGGCAACGGATAAACATACATATTATATAATTTTGATAAATACATACTTAAATACATACAACATCCATGACTCTGGCACAAGCATCCGTATTCATACAAATGTCTGCCCTTACTGGGATTCGAACCCGGGACCACTAGTTTCATAGTCAGGGCCGGTCATCAAACAAAATCGGTTCAGCAGTTTAAGCGTGAAAAGGTAACATACAGACAGCTAATTTTAATGGACGTCCAACACTCAAATACAGTCCGTAAGTTCTTAAAATGCCATTCACGTTTGTCTTGCTGTCTCACTCATTCGGCTGATTCAAGAAAGAGTTGGAGTGAGAGAGCGATTTACGACTAATCGACTTCGAATCTCGTCTGTATCACGTTGTGATATCGCTCGGACAGTGTTGAATAGAACCCCTGGACAAAACTTGGTCCCGGGGGTGACCACACACTTAGTTGGACGCTTGGACTGTCTCAATCAGTGCTGCTGTGTGGCCGTACTAGTTTAAATGTGGCGTGAATTACAAGCGACAGCGGTTAATGAATTGTAGATGGTTCTTAATTATATGCTTTAAAATTTGTTACGTAAATGAAATGTAATGAATTGAAATAATTTATTTCGCTTTAGACATGGTAAAAAAAGTGGTCTAGTATTTAGTGTTAGTGTCCAGCGACACGTCTAACCTACTCTAATAAACTTATTTTCTAAAGTGGTTTTTGGTTTGACAAAAACAAAAAATAAAATTTGAATGTTACTATAAATTATTAGTGTTGCAGTTATTTACTTTACGTATTCTTTGATTCAATAAAATGCTTTGTATTTATGCCATTGAAATAATTTAAATCTCAATAATTTATGTAAGACAACATTTAGATTATGCAAAAATCCTGTACTTAATTATAAACAGCTTAGAAGTGCAATGTCTGTGTACAAACTGACACAACGTTATTATTATGGATATAGAAAATACCGTAGTATACTATGGAATATTTTGGAGCCACAAAAAACGTCGCTTAAGCATTAAAATAATGACACACTTCTAAAATTCTTTTAATGCCTAATCATTCTCAGGTCGACCCTGTGACAGATGTGGCTTTGCATTAGTTAGCATCAGTTAGTAAAGTCACAAAAGGCGTTGTCTACCAGACGGGTGGTAGGGCCTTGTGCAAGGTCCATCCAGATCGCTACCACTAGCTAATCCTGCCGCTAAGTAGCAGTGCCTGCACTGCTGTGTTCCGGTGTGGAGAGTAAGACAGCCGGGGAAATTACGGGCACAAGAGGCATTTCATCTTAGTCCTCTAGGTTGGCAACGCATCTGCAATCCCTCTAGGGTTGCGGGTGTCTATGGGCAGTGGTGATCACTTACTATCAGGTGACCCACTTGCTCGTTTCCCACTGAACATGAAACTTACGGGTATGGCCGCGAAAAGTTGTACTTTTTAAATGAAGCATTATGCTATATTTTCTTAAAAATAAATGGTTCTTTAGATTATCACAAAACTATGGGGTACTTTTAGCTTGCTCATTGCTTTATGTGTCGAAATAATAAAAATCTTGTAAACAATCGTGGTTGCCGCAGCAATCTGATCAAAAGTTAGTAAGGCAGTCAAAAATCGTGCATTTGCCCTCCCCTTTACATCAAAATAATTCTCATAATTTTGAGGGAAAACATTTTTGATATATAAAATGACTCATAGCTTAATCTTCGATTAAAGATCTTTAAACTGATGAAACAAACATTCATGCAACTTAATATGTTGATATCAAAATTGAGTTTCAAAACCTAAGTCCACACAATTTTCCAATTGTAACACACTTAGGTTTTTAATGTTAGGATTTTTTTCCTTCTTTTTAAGGGAACCCCATGTCGTTTTACTTGCTAGGGCAACACCATAGCTATTATGTCAAATAACGCACATCGAGTCTTGGGTACATTAGTCGGTTTAATTTAATACTTTTCGTTGGAAAAAAAGCGAATATTGGAACTTTCTTCCAGTGTGTTTTTCGAGTGTGTTTATTCATGTGCGTTATGTGTGTTATGCTGTGTGTTACGTGTGTTACGATGTGTGTTATGTGTGTTACGTTGTGTGTTACGTGTGTTACGTTGTGTGTTACATGTTCCAGTGCGTTAAGGTACAACTTTTGACGGCCATACCCTTACAGGACCTTTCTAGCAAGTTGACAGACTTACCATTTGAACGTTTCTAAAGAAAGGTCATGTAAACATTGTTGTAATTTTAATTAAACATGTTCATTGAAACTTTCAAAAATGTTGCGATTGATGTTATATCAACATTACATATGAAAGTTTATTACTTAACTTTCAAGCAACATTGCTGTATTAACTTATTATAATATTCAGTTATTAAATTGCTACAATGTTATTTTATAACATTGCAGATGAAACGTTGCAGCAATCTATATTTAACAACATGCCTCACGGAACATTGCTATTACGTTGCAAACTAAACTTATTGAAATGTTTCACAATATTATTGCAGCAATATACTTTTTGCAACCTATAAAATTAAAAGTACCAAAAACGTCACAGTTTCAATGTTGCTATGAAATAACATTATAGACATTGCAGTAACCTCGTAAACAGAACTTATTGTAACTTTCAATATGATTATTGCAGCAATTTACATTTTGAAATATAAGTATTTTAATGTTGCTTCAACGACACATTTTATACGTTGTTGAAACTTTCATAAAAAACATTACAGGCAATTTGCAGTCAAAGTTATCTGAAACTTATGGTGTTATTATTGCAGCAATATTCTTTTTGCAACATATAAAATTTGAGGTATCATAAACGTCACAATTTCAATGTTGCTGTGAAATAACACTATAGACATTGCAGGTACCTTGCAAACTGAACTTATTGAAACATTCAATATCATCATTGAATTAAATTACATCTTAGAATGTATATTTTCTAAACTGAAAAATGGAACTGAGAACATCATTTTCATGAAGTCTATTAAAATACCAAAACCTTCTCCTAAATGAAACAAAGCCAGGAGTACTAAAAAACGTTTTATTGCCACAACACAATGGACTAAAATGCTTTCAAATTTGAAAGATATTTTGGAAAAAGTGTCAAAATCCAGGCGAAGATACGCAGCTGGACGGTACTTATAGATAACAATATTAATATTAGGACGGCAATTACCAACACACTAGGTACTCCGAATGAAAGCGACCCCAAGGTCACAAACTCGTCTGTTGTCAAGCGACCATTTTTCGTCAAGGTCGCGCGGGGCCTCTCAACGGGTGATAATTTACTAAATAATTATGTCGCAAAACTCGTAGGTACCTAAGGTATAGATTTGGCGCCATATCCTGCCTGATAGAGGCGTACAATATTCCTGCACACTAATTCTAACATAAAACTACTTACCTACCTACTTTCTTAAATCTAAGTTATATCTAAAAAAAAGGCCCCCGTGGCATACCTAGTGCCAAATAGGGTGGCAGCATTCTCTCGTTCAATCGCTATACCTACTTGTTCGTTGGGAGAGACGTCACGCGCTTTTGTAAATCTTTGATGAGCATAGTACCTATACTATATATCTCTAATCTGTGCATAGTATATGCGCCGGGACCCCACGGACCCAGGGTCTCAAATCTGACAGCTGTGAAATTGTACGCCGGACCGAGACCCTGATATTTCACTAACTTCTTCTTTTCGGCCACTTCCGCCACAGAATAAGAAGATTTTGATGTATTTTTTTAAAACGCTCAAAAGACAAGTCGATATTGTTTCTATATACCTACCTAGAGTAGAATCCAAAACGCAATTAAATATATTTAACAGTGTCATATTCTTATGCGTAATGATTACAAATTCATTACAAACTATTGTAATTGTTACGACATTCCTAAACATAAAAAATAGGTAGGTATTAACCGGCAAAACATTCAAGTAAAATTCCATCAATCAAAAATAAAAACGTCAAGAAACGGCCAAGTGCGAGTTGGATTCATGTACGAAAGGGTTATTACGTACTAAAAACTAAAATATTTAGTAAAAAGTATCGACGCTTGAAAGGCGAAAGGTGATAAGCGACATTTTTTGTGATATTGAGTTATAAGTATTTATATTATTGAAATCAGCAGATTTTTCTGCCTCGAGTGGGCTAGGTTTCGTGTGCCTACGACGACTTTCGTGTCGCTTATCCCATCGGTGATTTTTAGAAACACCGATATATTTTTTTACCAAACGTTTTTTTTAAATTTCTGTATATTGGAAATTAGATAAAATGTTTTTTTAGATAATGTCATTTAGACTGTTTGACTTTTTACGACTTTCCTTCCCTTTGTCGGTTATATTTTTTTACCTCATCATACAGGATGTTTGGTAGCTAGATACAAAGCTTTAAAGGGATGATAGCCGAGGTATTTTTGAACATTTTTAGCCATATATGTCTTAGCCAAAATTTTTTTTTTTTTAATTGAAGACAGAAATTTTAGGAAAATACCCAGAAGTTGATAGTCACGAGTCAATATTGCCCAAATGAACTTTAATTTGGAAACAAAATCTTTTATTTAGGATAGTTTAATGTGTATCATTGGACCAAATGAAATAATTTTTAAGTCTTTCTTGCCACAAAAAAAAATGAAGGCATTCGAAATTACTAAAAATGTCTTAGGTTGGAACAGTCATTTTTCTGTGCCATATTTTTTTTTTTTAAATCCTTGAAATGTTCAAACATTTTTCGAAACATGCCTGTTTATTGTTCTTTCTTTTAATTAAGGTATCACTCTTTCACATTGCTTGCTAAATCTGAGATAAGATGTAAAAACCAAATTCAGGGAGCACTCGCTAAGAGAATGTACTAGTCTTGGAATTTCACGTTAAAGGTACTTAGCTAGTAAATTACATGAAAAAAAGATTAAAATTAAATCATTAACCTTCGGTTTGTTGTGATTTGAATACTAAATTAATTCATTTTACAATTTTTTTTACATTAATAAATCAAATGTATAAAAATTAAAAAAAAAAACAATTTCGCATAAGACATGGCTAAAAATGTTCAAAAATACTTCGGCTATCATCCCCTTAAAGCTTTGTATCTAGCTACCAAACAACCTGTACAACGTAATTTTATTTACATTATATCATTTTACCTATATCCACATAAAAACAAAGCATGGCTTAGATCAAATAACCTAAAAGTCTGCACGATTATAGGTTATCACCTTTTACCTGTTATTAGTTTCGAGAGACATGTCGCTTATCCTTTTTTACTTGCAGTATTTTTTTAATACTACTGTCGCTTATTTAGTTTTTCCTGAATATAAATCTAAACTAGGCGGTTGAGTAGATCGTTTTAAAAAACACATCATTTATATTAGAGCTGGTTGTTCGATATTTTTTCCTATACATAAATGTTTCTAAAACAGAACGTATTTATATCAATAGAGCGAATTTAAAAAGTGTGTTATTACCCATCTAAAAATGTAAGTGTAGCTTACGCAACCTCCGCCGAAACATCATGCTAAAGATTTACGGTATAAATATTTGTACCAATATTTTCGTAGTGTATTAATGTAAACACTTACTTTTTGGCGAATAGTGCATAGAAAAGGGGGTATTTTGGGGCCTTGAAAAACACTGGGATACTGCATACACGATCACGATGGAAATTAAGATTAGATTTTGTGGTATTTAGTCATTATTTCACATTTCCTATCTCGTGATAAATTAGGAAAATCCCTTCTGAATGCTTGTTCTTTCTTATCAAGGAACATGTCGACCAAGGATCTAAATCATATATCATAATGGTTCTTTTCATTTCTTATCCCAGAGGATTTTTGCAAAATATAGTATAGACATCAGTTTTCAGATACCACAATTACCTATTGGTATGCTAAGTTTAAAGATTCTAGTAACAATAGTTACGGAGATGGAACCATTTCAAAGTAAGAATATAAATCCCTTTTTACTCCCTATCCCGCCGGAATTGCGGAAAGTCCTGAAATTAGTTTTTAACAGTTTTGATTTCTTAATTGTGCGCGAAATATCAAGACTAGTAATTATAGTTACGGAGATAGGGTGCCTTTGTGCATATCGCGAGGGAATTTCTAAAAATCGCATGACCTTTCTAAGGTTTTCAAACTTTCAAAATGCGGTGGATACTAATATAATACAGTGACTTTCGTTCGAGACATTCCAACTTTAAAGAGTTTTGCCTTGTACCAAACTTTTAAGTATGTTCAACCTGTTTGAATAAAATCGGATTGAATTTTCAGAATAAAATGTAATTTAAATCAAAGGCACTATATAAGCAGTATTGATATCAACTTTGAAGAATATCACCCCCAAAACAACTTTCTACCCCTTTATAACCCCGTTAGTTGAATTTCAAGAAAATTTGAAACAAGCCAAGATCAATCAAGAATCAATTCAAGAATATTTATGCAAAATTTGAAGTAGATCGGACCAAGGAATCACGCTGTGCCATACAAAGTTAGTCCCCTTTTTCTCCCCCTTAGAGGTAGAATTTCAGAACATCCTTTCTTATCAGATGCCTACGTCATACAAAGAACACACCCTCCAAGTTTCAGGTCTGTACAATCAGCGATTTAGGATGTGCATTGATCCGTCAGTCAGTTAGTCAGTCATTCAGGACAAAGCATTTTATATGTAGAGATTTATTTTCGTAACAGGTGGTTAATTTGCATTTTTCATTAATGACTTGAATTGTGTTGGTGATTTATGTAGAAAATAAATAAAATGAGGGGTAAATTTAATGTAAGGTAAATTTAAAATTGATGCTCATTGCAGTTAGATTATTTGTGTTGATTTTATTTATGGCCCATTATGACTTTTGTATAATATGACCTTGCTATTAAATTTAAAATGTTTGCGGTAGGATAGTTTTCCTTAATAATCTTTTAAATCATTTTTCAGGCTAGATTCTTTTACTCGATTAATTTTTTGTCACATAATTTGGTTAGCTAATTTTACCTCCCGCACTTTTTGGGATCGATTTGCTTAAGAGACACTAAATCCTGAAATAATACTTTTTTAGGTAATGTCATATAGAGAACACCACTATGATCATTTACAAAGATGATTTTTGTAAATCAGATAACAAATTAAATTGTAATGATTATTTTTCAAAAATTTGCGTGGTATTTTGGCTCTTCTGTAAAATTACCATTTTGTCGCTTATGACATTTCGTCTTTCAAGCGTCGGTATGAAGTCGTTGCGTTGCGGTCGGAATATTTTACCTACTAGCTTTTGCCCGCGACTTCGTCCGCGCAGAATTAAATTTTGCGTGTCAATACTTAACCACGAATAGCTTTTCTACGAAAACTTTACCACGAAAAGGCTATATCACGAACAGACTTTAACACGAAGTCTCAAATAGATCGGCCGGGTACCTCCCATTTGTTCTATGGAACTGTGACGTCATAGGACTGTTAACATTTTTTTTTCCCAACAGTTCCATGGTAGAACTATTGAAACAAAAAATGTGCTATTTTATTCTATAGAACTAAAAGCACCTCAAATTTGTGATGGGAAACTTTCGAGACTTGCGAGTCTGACTCGCACTTGGCCGGTTTTTTAAATAATAATAAATAAAAAAACGAATCGTTTCAATGATCGAAATCAGTACACTCATTTAGCTTACCCCTTCTATCACTGCAAAGTGGCATGCTGATTATTGCCTGTCCAAGCATGTTACTCCCTAATAGTACTAGAGCCCACGACCAAAACCATGTCTCGTTAGATTGTATGATTCTGAACCCGACTAGGTGTGTAGTAACGGTCGAAAGTGTAGCAACAGCGTGGGAGGCCATTTCTGCTGTGTCAAAAAAAAAGGCAGTCGGTATTATAGCAATACGTCTGATAGTGAAAATGTACATAGATTTTATAATTGTATTACGAAAAAGTTTGTTTTCAGACATTTTGCACGTAGCATATAGCCTGAGCGCATTTTTGAAAATGTCAACAAATTTAGCCGACCTGTATCATAGCAATACGGATATTTTTTTTTTTTAACTTTTCGTATTGCTGCCAGGATTACCAAATACCTGTTTTCAGACACTTTAAGTGTAGCATAAAGTTGTCTGATAGAGAAGGTGCTACACTTAATTTGTCTGATATAATTTTTTTGCACATGTGGACAACTTATTTTATCATGTCCAACAATTTTCAGACATATTGCTATAATACCGATCGGTAAAATTTGTTAACATTTTCAAAACGGTCTCAAAATTTAATGCGTTCACATTTCCGCCTGAAAATTGTTTTTTATACGCATCAAATAACCAAAATTTACTAATAAAAAAGATTTTCAGACGTATTGCTATGAGACATTTTTTTTGTCTCATTTTTAATTTTTTAAGTGATTTTACGGGTTTGCGCTACACCACTAACGTCTGAAAAATATGTTTCCGGCATCTCAGAACTATCATTCAACTACAGTCTGCAAATCAGACATATTGCTATGATGCAGTTCGGTAAAATTCTTTGACAATTTTAAAAATTCGGTCAGATCAAACGCTACGCGGAAAATGTCTGATATTGGTATTTTCGAGTTCAGGATAATCGTATCTATCGATTTGATGCGGTTTTGGCCGTATTGCTATGAGACAAAAATTTTGGTCGTGGGCTCTAGTACTATAATATTTAATAGTCTTTGCGTTGCGGTTGGCAACAAACGCCTGCCGCGCTCGACGAAGCGGCGAACAGCGCCGCACCATGGTGAAAACCAGAACTAACCAGTCCGCTCGGCGCGCAAACACGGCGGCATGCGCTCTCGCAATTCTTCGGCTTTTATTATTAATAAGATGTGATTTCGGAACAATGTAACACTTAAACTACGTATTTATTGTGTGTGGTATTGTGGAAAGACAAGTAGTACACTGGTGCTTGTTTTCCACTACGGCGGCGGCGGCATCAATATCACCACGCGGAGCACGCGGGCTGGCGGTTCCTCCCAAGGTATTTGGATTGTTTTGTATTGGGGTCTGACATGCTTGGACTAACATTTGGGAGTATATAATATACAGTACATGAGCTATCGAAGTGGGGTATGTTAAATCAACATTGCCTGTGTACATAAATTGACCGTTCTGGCATTTTTGTTACCTATCTTATCCACTGACATTGTTTTCAATAAAGAGTATTTGTATTGTATTGTATTGTATTGTATTTTTATAGGAACGAGACTGTGTCAACCGATGTCTGGAAATAAAAATCTCTGATTACTTGGGACAATATTGCTCATGGACAGGGAAAAAAAACAACTTTAAATTGTGGTCTTTGAGATTAATAACCGTTGTTAAACGTAAGTGTTTTTACGAAGTAACGCTTTTATTTTTATTATTTTTTTTTAAATGAAAGGGAGCAAATGAGCCAGCGGCTCACCTGGTGGAAGTGGCCGGGAAGAAAGGGGTTACCGGTCGAGTAGGTTAGATACGAGTCCGGCAACCCCTGTTCCCGTTCTCGCGCCTGTATCCTACTATAATATTACTATACTATTCCTAATCCTGCCGCTAAGCAGCAGACAATATTAAAAAACCGAGTTAATAATGTTAATATGTTGATAAGTATATTTTATAGTATATTGTAAGTCATACATGATAATTTTCTTGCAGTTTGACTTTCTTACATTCACTGGTGGCAGTAGAGAAAGAGATTGTGTGAATTGTAGCTTGGAAAAGATTTTTTCTAATTATCTGGCACAATTTTGTTCCTGGACTGGAAAGAAACAGAACTTCAAATTGTCTACTCTGCAATTAATGGCTACATTGAAACGTAAGTTTTTTGGTGTCGTTTAATTTTCGTCACCAGACCCTTCATTGAATTTTTACTCTTCCACGGGGGCCAAGTTGCGGGGTATAAGCTAGTTAGTTACATTACTATATTTTTATGTTATTTGTTTCAGTTGCAGTGAAAGAGAGTTTCCCGAATATGACTGACGAAAGTTTTGAACGGCATGGCATGAGCTGGTTCCAACACGCAACTACTACGCTTAAACACACATTAAAGAGTAGGCGTATATCTAGCAGGGGAAAACAATGTAAAAATGTATCGTTTTTCTATTTTAATTTATCGTTTTAGACTATAATAGTAACACTATTTTAATGGCCGGTACATGTGGCAAATTCTTATCGATTCTGAATGGCAATTGAAAAGTTTGTCTAGAACTTACTGAAAGGCTGTAGCAGGATAAGGGAAGAAAAAATGCCCTTCATGATTAAGACCTGTTTTTTTTTCTATATCTAGTTACTTACATCTAGTAATATTGTGCAAAGTTTTGTTGATAAAATCCTAGTGGTTCAGCCGGGAAAAAATAAATTCCGAAATCATGAAATATGTTTTCTCTAAAACTAATTCCATTCCATTTTTTTTATTTATAGCATATATGTTCTGAAAGAAAATTGAGCTTCCATCTTTACATTTCTGTAAAAAGCAATTCAACATTTTTTTTTCCATTTCTGGAGGACTGACGACTAAATGTCATTTCTAAAAAAGCCTTATTTCGTTCTCAGTCATATTAGTTTCATGGTTAAAATCGAAAAACAAGTCAAAATTAAAAAAAAATTTTGGTTGGATTTTGTGACACCTATTTTATAACATTCTAACACTTCCAAAAAATATTAGCATAAATCCTCAGTAAAGTTTTTTTTTACATTTACATTAATATTAACATGAAAATATACTGACTACTGTCAGTTGTCGCATGTAAAACAAAAACTTTCTTGTTCTTCTAAATAAGCCTAAGTTATCGTTTTATCAGATATAAAAAATTGTAGGCTTAAACAGACTTAAGTTAGTCAAAATTAAAACAATACCTACCTAATTGAGTTGCATTTTATTAGACTAATTACCTTATTAGAATCTTTAAGAAAACTTACCACAATAGTATTACTAGATCTAAGTAACTATAACAAAAACAGCCCATTATCATAAAAGAGCATTTCTCCTTTCCCTATCCTGCTATGGCTTTTTATTCGGTATAATCCTCGTAGCCCCACTGTTATAAAAAACCGGTCAAGTGCGAGTCGGACTCGCGCACCGAGGGTTCCGTATCATTATCTATAAATATCTAAAACCAGTGTAAGCAGAGCCCTGTTCCAAAGCAAAATGTACGCAGTGTGGGGTTACTTTATATTGGTCACTGCTATATACAGACATACATACACATTTACGGTTTTCGCAATTATTCTTTAATCTGTGCTATAAGACCTACCTTCATACCAAATTTCAAGATTCTGCGTTCACGGGAACTACCTTGTAGGTTTTGATTCCCTTGAGAGTTGAAAATTTGCGGAAATTTGCGCCATAAACGGCTGTATCTTTTGATTGCGTTGGCTTAGAAGTTTGATTTTTTCACAGCTTCAAGGGACAGTAGACTTGAGTAATTGATATAAATTTCAGCTTCATACCTCCACGCGTTCCTGAGAAAAAGGGTCTTGACAGACGGACGGACGGACGGACAACAAAGTGATCCTATAAGGGTTCCGTTTTTTCCTTTTGAGGTACGGAACCCTAAAAAGTCTAATTACACTCCACCAGGTCGACGGAACCCCGCTTTCCATTCCGTTTGCCCTTCGGGCATTTGAAGATACCTAACAAACCTAACCTAATTTTATTATCTCGTGAGGATTTTTATAACAGTGGGGCCACAAGAACTAACTTTTTTAGTCATTGAAAAATACTTCTTAGTTTAAGGTATGTGTAACACCGATGATCTCCGCAATTTTATCTTTCTTTAAAAGTGGCCAGCATGTGCTGTCAAAATAGTATTTGCTTTAGATTTGAATACGGGCCTGTTCCATCACTGTCTGATAAGTTCCTAATAGCTTATTTGTTAGATATCTATGGTTCCGTCTATTTATTACTACGAAACGGACAGATACGGCTTCTTTGCTGTCTGAGACTTAAGAAGCTATCAGTAACTTATCAGACAGTGGTGGAAGAGATGTATCAACATAGAGTTTAAAAGATAGAAACCTCTTGTTTTGATGTCAATAATAATATTTGCTGTAATTTGAACATACTCTAACAACTAATATGTCTGTATATAGTATACTATGTGGGTGTTGCTAGCAATGTATATGGCTTAAGATTAAGTGATGTATCAGCATAGGCTGATAGGACGAAGAAAACTCTTTTACTTTTTGATGATTTTCTTAAAATACTTATTATTTAGACATGTCCTAATAAGTTTTTCTTTTTTTTTTATTAACTCCAGCTTGAACCTGCAACAGCCTATATAAATGCCTGAATCTTTTTTATCGATAGGAATAACCTTCCTTACTAAACTATATATATATTTTTAATTAATTAATGTTACTAAAAAATCGGATATTTTTTTGGTTGATAAAGAAAGTTATTGTTGTATAAAAAAAACGTTTCAAGGACTTTTTATCACTTGGTATTGTATTAACTAGTTAATGCAGTGTTAAACAATAGAAAATAAATACAATTTTTGATAAGATATATTTTAATTTCACTCACTTTTTAATATTAATAGTTAAAGGCTATAACTGTTTAAATGTGTGATTGTTTTATAAGTTTGAAAATGTAATTTGTTGTAAGTGGCTGTGTAGACCGTTAAAAAGTTTCTTAGTACTGGCCACGGAGAGATTTTTAGCAGTGTGAGCAAAGATCAAAGGGTCTCAAATATCAGTTTATTTCTCACGTGTCATCTCGGTAGGAATTGGACTTAATGGACCTAAGAAAGTACTTTTTTAGGGTCAGTTTGTTGGTTTTCCATAAGTTCCAAATGCTTCCTAGTCGACGCGTAAGAAATAAATTGGTATTTGAGACCCGTGGAGCTTTGCCTACACAGCTATACATCTCTCTGTGGCCAGTATACTAAGACACTTTTTGGCGGTCTACAGCAACTTACAATAATGTTACATTACAAACTTGTATGTAAAGTTTGCACGCAAGTTGCCTTTACCGTTAATATGAAACATAACCGCAACCTTAACAAGTAATTTAAATGCAAGTTGGATATAAACATTACGTTAATGTTACAAATCTAACTGCCACAACTTATTGAATGAAAGTTTCCTGCAAGTTACATGTGCGTTATTATAGCAACATTAATTGCACAAGTTACCTTTATGTTACATATGTAACTGCCATAACTAATTGAATGAAAGTTTCCTGCAAGTTACATGTGCGTTGTTATAGCAACATTAATTGCACAAGTTACCTTTATGTTACAAATGTAACTGCCATAACTAATTGAATGAAAGTTTCGTACAAATTACATGTGCGTTATTATAGCAACATTAATTGCACAAGTTACCTCTATGTTACAAATGTAACTTTGCGACAACTTATTGAATGAAAGTTTCCTGCAAGTTACATGTGCGTTATTATAGCAACATTAATTGCCCAAGTTACCTCTATGTTACAAATGTAACTTTGCCACAACTTAATAAATGAAAGTTTTCTGCAAGTTGCATATGTGACGTTGTAGACATATAGAAATTATAATTTACTAAAAGTTTTCGTGAAAACTTTCTTGAAAGTTACAATTGAAACATTTGAGCAAAGTTGCATTTGAAAGTTGTGTAAAGTTCTAGTGATCAGGTCTATGAAACTTACAGGGTATATATACAGCGCGGCCGTTAGAGCTTTGCATCAATGTTTCTCAAACGTTGCTAGAACGTTGCAACCTTGCAAATGAAACTTACAAGCCCCCATATGTGAGTTTCAGCAATGTTAACGCAAGTTTTGCATGTTTAACGGGTTGCCTTCCTATTCATATGAAAAAAAAGACGGTACGTCATAATTCATCTTTAGTAGACGTAAGAGTCTATAAGTATACGTGTATAGTAAGACCGTGGTCTTACTTCACACATTTATGCTTACACGCGACCTACTTTTGACTGCGTCATTAGTCATTATAATATGATATTTTTGATTATGGTCGGCGAGTGCGTCACTAACTATCGTACAAACCACATCTAAAGAGAAAGTAACGCCAAACACTTAACTTTAAACCCTTACTTTGTATCTAACTAACCTTAACTTCAAATAAACTATACGTGAATAACTGCGTCTTTCTCTGCACTCCACAAACTCAATACAACAACAGCAAGGAAGTGTAAGGAGCTAACTCTGGCCCTTGCAAAGTAATCACTTACCTAATTCTATTTCACTACTGTCAATTACCTTTAAGCTAAATACATAATCGCCACAGTGGATGTGTTTTTTGTGTTTAGTTTTACAATTTTATCTGGGTCCCACCGAAAACCAGCGTTGCGGCTTGCCGCAACATTATGCTGAGTGGGGTCCATTTTACACCATATCGGTACTATTCCTTAGTATATTGTATTTCTCCTTGTTTTATATCTACGTATATCGAATGTGTGTAAATAAATGTTTCTCTCTCTTTCTCTTTCTTTCTTTCTATATTGTCTCTAACTGAAGCTGGGTACTCACCTTCGAGTTGTAATCGAAACTGTTGCACGTTACTACCAAAACACTAGTGTGGATGTTGCTCGCAAGCCTGCCGCGAGTAAAACGCCACGTTCACACTACGCTTTTTGGTTATTGGAGCTACAGTTACGGCAGCTGATGACCCGGCTTAAGTTACGCTAAATGTGACGGAGCTGACAATCGCTGTCTCCTATGCCTCGCGACACGGCGAGTAAACATATTAGAGCGTCCCGCGTGACGTCTCACAGCACTCACTAATTACCGAGATTGGCCGCCGCTTACTTTGTGGCCTCAGCTCACGGCATTAGCCATTTTGAACATAGTTAATTAAATTCAAAGAGACTTCTCATCCGTGCAACGCCTTCATATGGCGAATTCTTCATATCAAAAGGCGGCTTCATTTCAATCTCTGACAGAATACCAGCTCTGCAGCTATTCGTAGTTGCAGTCCATGCTGAGTCGGCGCCTATGCCCCATAACATCACATGGCTCTCTAATATTCAAAATTATTTGCTTTCCCTTTTTTTATATTTTTTTTATTAGTTATTTTAAAGTTAATTTTAGATATCCTTTGGAACCGTTGCATGTTATTTTTTAAGTTGTTTTTACTTTTGTTAATTACCAATGCTGTTTTGGGCCAAGTACCTATGTTTTGTGGTGATTAAAGTTTTCTATCTATCTATTTATTTATAGACCGACCACTGAAATAAGTCCTCGCCCGGGCGGCATAGGTGCGCGGGGTAGGAAATATTTACATACATACATACAGTCACGCCTTTTCCCATAGGGGTACGCAAAGACTACTTTGTTCCACTTGCTACGATTCTGGCATACTTCTTTGTTTCATCCACATTCTTCATATGCTCGCCGGTTTCGGGTACTCCTGCCCTTTATTCAAAACGTCTCTCATTTGGTCCCGGAACGTCCGTCTAGGCCTTCCCCTCCCAACGCAACCATTCACACTCCCCATATAAATCTGTTTAGTTAACCTTCTCTCATCTAACTCAACTAAGCATATTTTTTTCTATCATAGTCACTATTTCTTCTTTCACACCAGTAGGCTTATTACCTAACTCGTTCGCAATCGCCATCGTGTTCATTTTGACAGTTCTTGTATGAACGTGACATCTAGCTGATTCCGATGCCAATTGTCAGCCCATACGTGAACTGTCAAAATGAACACGATGGCGATTGCGAGCGAGTTAGACAATAAGCATACCGCACGTTATCACACTATTCAAATTCTTATCAAATTTTAACCTTTTCAACATCGAACTCCGTTAAGAAGTCGTTTTTATTCCCATACATGTCGCCTGTCCCGGCAGCCATTTGTAAAATCCCGGTCAAAGGAGCCACCTATCCGTCATTACGCTCGTCGATTGTCATGCAAATCGGGATAGAGCTCGGCTTGATATTGGCGACAGTTTCGGTTCAATGCCGGTGGATATTGATGCTTCGATGAACAAAGAATTTGTGAGTTACAGAATATTTAATAGTACATGTAGTCATACGCACTTTGTCCCAAAATTAATCTAAAAATATTTAAATAACCCAAACGTTAAGTTGACTGAATGACTCTGTAATATTTTTTTCACACCACCTGCTCGACAATGGCTAATTTATATCATGTAAACCTGACTCAAAGTTACTCGTTATAGCCCTTAGCTTAAGCCGGGTAGTAATATTGTACTGCATTTCATTATAACCCGTAGGGTAGTAATATGATTCTCATTTTTCATAGTTCTTTAAAGTTCAATTTTTTTTCATCACTTAAGCTCTGAAAGTAGGTTGCATTTAACTTGAAATCCGAGTTGTAAATTCGATTTACATCCTTAGGGATGTAAGTAAATTTAAAAATCGAATGCTGCTCCTTAATGCGTAATACTTACCTCCAAACCTCCATGCTGGCATAATGCTGTTGCCCAGTGCTGGCTGAATGTGCCAAAGCCAAAGAGCGCGAGGCCAATTAAAAAAAAAACAAGACGGTTTGGCGCGATACATTTTCTTCCGCTCTATTACAAATTGCGTATTTTTTTAACAATAATGACGAGTTCAAGTGACGATTTGGATTTTCCTCGCATTTGTGATGAAAAGTAGAGTGTTCAACTCGAGTGTAAATGATCAATTACACCCGCGAACTATAAGCACCCTCGCTCGCTTTGCTCGCTCGTGTGCTTAAATATCTTGGGTGTAATTGATCACTTACAACCCTTGTTTATCAATCTACTATTTAAATCGCGCGGCTCTGAAAATTGAGATGGCCACGCCACGGCAAGCGGCGTTCGATTTTCGAACGAATGAAACAAATTTCAAATAAAACAAAAGCCGCCAGTGTTTGCTGATGCTGTAATATTATACGCATTAGAACTGCTCTAAGATTCCAATTTTTTTTTTACTTTCAATTTTGTTTTACTGTTGTTTTAATTAAATTATTTTTCTAGTTACCTTGGTTTTTATTGTCTCGCAAAAGTTGAGAAAAGTAGAGTATACTCCTCGGAGATAAAACTGTTTATGTCTTGGGTGTGCTCAAATTCTTCGCTCCACTCAGTTCTCAATCTTAATTCCCTCGCTACGCTCGGGAGTTAAATCTGGAGTCCTTTGCTGCACTCAGGATTCAATATCGCGCCCGTGAGATAATACACTGCTTTATCCCCTCAGCTTATCTACTATTTGTGGTTTATGTATTGGAATGAAGAACCTTCGTAGTAACACCACAGACCGTATATAAGGTAGCAACTCTAGCAATAATAGCCCGGTATTACCCGTGATCTGAACTACTCACCGGACGCAACACTTTCCCGTATTCCGGCAATTATAGCGTGAAACGGCGTGATTATGCCGGAGCAGTAACGGCTGAGGCACGCGATACGGCGCACTCGGAACAGTTGTGGTTATGTCTTGAAATCTAAACTAAGATATGGTACTAAGCATACAATTGCTTTAGGAACTGCATCTCCCTTTACATGTCTGTGTGGGCATAACTATAAAGTCTAGGCCCCGTGGCAAATTCGTCAGGCTCCTTCCACAATATAATGAAGTGCATCAGCGTCCCTTCTGTGCTTTAAATCAAGCCAGTTCGGGGCCCCGTAGCGCTAAGGGCCCCTGGCATTTTGCCACCCCTGGCACTCTATAGTTACGCCACTGTCTGTGTGGCTACGGCGAGACCATAGTTACAGTCCGAGATCTCCAATATCTAAGCGGCCAACTGGTCAAAAACACGCATCTTATGTAACCGAAAATAAATTCTGTGTGTCGATATTATGCTGGTCAGGGAGGGAGCAAAGAAAGAAACCATATAACATGGATTGCAACTTGTAATTTTGTTAATATTAATGTTTTGTTTATGTACTGTTGGCATGTCTAAATAAATAAATATTGTTAGGTCTAATGGTTTTTTACACACACATGTATAATTTATATCATTCGACGAAACTTTGTTCTGAAAAAAAATGCTGCGAAAAAAAATAGGTAAAAAAAAATACCTAAGCGATATAGACCTCGACCGGGAATCGAACTCGGGACCTCAAGCTCCATGGTTCCCTAACTACTAGGCTATCCGGTCGTCAAAGAGTTGATTTAAAGTTTAAAAGGTAATCGAATGCCCCGGATCGGATCGTCGGTTATCCGTTTCGATATCGCATCTATCTTGCCGGGACTTCATCCGGGGACTGATAAACGACCGGTTCCCGGGCACGACCGGGACCACGGGATGTAGTGCAAAATTGTTTGCGGCCTGTTTTAATGGAGGGTAGCACAAGGGTGTTTAGTCTGCGTGACTTAGCCCTTATTTAACAACTAGCTGTTACCCGCAACTTCGTCTGCATAGAATTCTTTTATCGCTATCCCGCAGGAATTAAGCAATTTTCCGGGATAAAAAGTAGCCTATGTGTTATTCCAGACAATAATCTATCTATGTTCCAAATTTCATCCAGATCTGTCCAGCCGTTCTGGTGTGAAAGAGTAACAAACATCCAAACTCACAAACTTTCACATTTATAATATTAGTAGGATGTGCTAGTCAGTGAACACGGTCTAAGAATGTATTGCTAGCCACATCGCCTATATGATTCCTCGGTGGGCTTTTACCATCTAAAAAGAGAAGCAACTGGCACATTCTATGCTTTCTCTTTACTCTCAGACCAGCATGGAAGAAATTATTAGCAAAACGCTTAAAAAAATAAGTTGCAAACATTCAATTGGATCACAAATTATAATACCCGTTTTTTTTAATTACACATACATAAAACATAAACAAATTACGTCTTCATCCCTTACGGGGTAGATAGAGCCTAAAGGTGGCGACTGACTAGTAACCTTTGCTTGTAATGTATCGTTCACGGCGATCGTGTTACATTACAGCTACGCGGCGAACGCTCGCCTTGAGCGCTCTGTTCGCTTGTGCTCCATTCTGTTTCAAAATGAGAACCTGTACCGACTTGTAATGTAACACTCAAAGGGATTCGCGTAAAAACCGACAGCTGAGAGGAGCACTTGGTGCTCGCGTCGAGCTGCTCGGCTCGCTGCACTGACTGCTGTAATGCTCGGGTTGTATCATGTTACATTACACTGAAATGTTACGAGTCAGTCGCCACCTTAAAGCTGGGTATTGACGAACGTTACGAGGTGTAATGTAACATGTTACACAGCGAGCATTCATGCTGTCAGTACGTAGTTGTTACGGGGAAACCAGCGAGCAACTACGTACTGACTGCATGAATTCTCGCTGTGTAACATGTTACATTACACCTCGTAACGTTGGTCAGTACCCAGCTTAAGGTGGCAAGACCTAGGCCCTATTAGCAAGATTGTAGGCATATAGATGGCCAAAAATAGGATCAAAATAGTGATGATTTCTATGATTTTCGCCCATTCCCTCGATGGGCTTTTACATCTGCGCGGGAAGAGAAGCAACTGGTACATTGTTTTTACTTTGCTCCCAGAAAAGCACAGAACTAAAAATTAAATTAAATTTAAATTTAAATTTATCCAAAATATACAAAGGTCTCACAGAAGCGGGTCCATTCCCTTGACTGTGCTCAAGTGGAATTGAATCAGAATTGAACTCAGAACTTCATTCTAAATCAATATTATGCAAAGTACGAGCTAAATCTAGTCCACAGATTCCAATTTTTATTATTGGAATACATTTCTCGACTTGGCCTGAATCAAACTAAGCTTTCCGTAACTTCCTAAGTTTAAAGATCACAGTTTTTAGGGTTCTGTACCCTAACGGTGGAAACGGAAACCCTATTTATTAGGCAACAGGTCTGCTTAAAATCACCCCCTTGCAAAAAAAAACGGGCACCCATGGTTTTTGTATTTTATGTGCATAAAAGCTTACCTACGTTCTAAGCTTTCATGCCTAAAAATTTGAAAAACCGTAGATGCCCGATTTTTTTACAAGGGTGTGTGTATTCACAGATGATCTATTTCTGTTGCCGCTATAACAACAAATAATAAAAACAAAATAAAATTAATATTCAAAGGGGGCTCCCATGCCACAAACGTGTTTTTTTGCGGTTTTTACTCGATATTAATAGCGGCCACCTACGGGGTAGACAGAGCCTAAGGTAACAAGTCCTAGACCACGTTAGCATGATCGTGGGCGTAAGGATGGAAAGGGAAATGATAACAGTTATGGGTCGCCTATAACATGTTTGCTAAGATTTTCGCCCATTCCTTCGATGGGCTTTTACCATTTGCGCGGGAAGAGAAGCAACTGGCACATTCTGTGTTTTTTTCTGTACTCCCAGAACAGAATGGAAGACCAGAGGTAATTAATCATCAACGTACGTGATGATGCCCTGGTAGTTGTAGCTATAGTTAAAAACGTGGCAGTTTAAATCATGAAATACTTAGTATATAGTAGTAGTATAGTGAAGTGTCACTGAAACCTCTCCTTTAAAAGGCAAAGGGCTTTATGCACAGGCAACCGCATCAAATTATATTAGGTATACCTATTATCTCTGCAGTTCTATGCATCACCCGATAGCCCTAACGGAAGACCAGCGCTGGCTGTAAGGGTTGGGTCCATTTTGTGACAATTTATTTATCTGTGTACTTCCATACTGGTCTGGGAGGAAAGAAAAAACATAGAATGACCAATTGCTTCTCTTCCCGGGCATATATAAAAGCCCATCGATGGAATGGACGAAAATCATAGGAATCATGTTATAGGCGATGCGGCTAGCAACCCATTACTATTTTGATTCCATTTTCCATCTATACCTAGCCCCACAATCTTGCTAAACGTGGCCTGTAGGTATTGTCACCTTAGGCTCTGTCTACCCCGTAAGGGATACAGACGTGATTTGAGTTTTGTGTGTGTATTGTGTATAATTTATCTGTAGCTTTTTAACTATGTCTTTTGTTCATAAACTACTACTACTAAATTATTGTCATAAATAACTTTTTCTTTCTGAAACCCGAATATCTGTAAAAGTAATAGCTTACGTAGTTAAACTCGAACAAGAACAAGAAGAAATTCGCAATATGTTATACAGAAAAGAAACCAAACTACCCGTTTGAAGTGACAACAAAATATAATTTAAGTTGAAAATTGCACCGTCCTGTGTTGTAACTTGAGAACAATTGCGCTGCAGCTGGGGAAAGTTCCCACAACTTTGCAGCAAGAAGGCTTATGTCCTAACATTCCCACAGAATTTATGCCCTTTGAATCGTGGATTCGAAGATTTATTATAATTAAATATAAGCATAATACGGCATTGTAAAGAGCTTCTTAGAACCAATATAAAGTTTGTAATTGGAAAGGCTTTGAAAGCTTGCATTGTTGGAACCATCCTCACTAAGGCACTTGAGCCTTTATGCGAACAAGTTTGTTTATTAAATTCTGCACAACTGTTTCTTTTTTGTTGTGTTCAATAAAGGAAGTCCGCGAACCGAACGGTAGTTTAGTTTTGATTTGTTTTGCTATTTTTTTATATAATATTGCTGCACTTTGCTGTTCGTGGGTTTGTTCTGTTCGCACCCCAATGAACCCGTTATATTCGGCACACAAGCATGAGCCACAGGGGCGGGCTGAAAACCAGCGCTGACAGCTTCTGCGTAAGCTTCTGAGTGAGACTGTTCCTTTTGCCATTGTGTACAAGCTTTTATTTTGATAACAAAACAATGTAATGTTAATTCTTATTTTCTATATCTTTCTTATTTTTAATGGCAATACACGTTATCTTATCTTATTTTATTAACTTTTTTTTATGATGTGGAAAATGCGCCTTATGCCGCCCGGTACGGGGTTACCGGGGGTAGAGTCATTCGGGGTAACAGCACGCGGTGGGTAAAAGTACGCGGTGGTCTGATCTCCGACAGGGGTGAGGGGGCCGAGGTCTGTGTTTGTAAAACAGAGCGGCGCTACTGTCGCCGTTTAGGAGCCACGGGCCGCGCCGACGCAATCTAAGTACTGGTCGCGACACGTCGCCGAATACTTGTAGCACGCTTATTTCGTTTAATTTTTGAGCCACGGAAAAGTGTGCTGTAGTTAAATAGATAGCTCTGTGCCAGTAAGTATACTATATTTCTATTGTTCATTTAATGTAGTTTTTATGTAAGTTTATCATATTCGTAAAAAGTATTTAACGTGTGTTTTGTGACTGATTATTTGGTATATTTGCCGATTGGGGTAAGAGTACGAGATTAATAGTACGCACGCGTACGTTACCCCCGTTGCGTACTTATACCCCAAATGAAATAAAAATATCAAAAATTGTTCAATCTTTCAGAATACACCAAAATGCCGAGAAATTACATAAGGAAGGCCCCTCAGCGGACCCTCATCTCAGATGACCAAATAATGAAGGCGAACACATCGGGTCAAGAGTACGCATTGGAAAAGTTTTCAGTTAAGCCTATGTAGGGCTAAAACTAATTAATCTTGATGGAAAATTTTCTTAAATAGTGAAAATTTATTGAATATTCTACAGATTTAATATCATAACATGCCAATTATATAATTCTTTATAGGTCTGGGAGGCCATCAAAAAAAAATGCGTGCTCTTGACCAGAATGACTGCGTACGTTTACCCCGCGTGCGTAACTTTACCCTAAGACTTGCGTAATTTTACCCACACATCGGGTCAAGAGTACGCATTGGAAAAGTTTCCAGTTAAGCCTATGTAGGGCTAAAACTAATTAATCTTGATGGAAAATTTTCTTAAATAGTGAAAATTTATTGAATATTCTACAGATTTAATATCATAACATGCCAATTATATAATTCTTTATAGGTCTGGGAGGCCATCAAAAAAAAAGTGCGTGCTCTTGACCCGAATGACTCTATGTGGGGCTATCCCGCGACGGCAGGCTTACCTACTAAAAACCACAAGAACCCCCTATTCGGTCGTGAGGCGTTACGGGAGCACTTGGTGTCACCGCGACGCCCTACGACCACAATGGCATGAGGTTCCCTCTTCGCGGCACCTGTGCAATGCCAGTTTGGGAATTCCCGCCCTCCGCTGGTGCCGGTCGGATTTTTTATAGAGGTTGTCTCCTAGTGGCTCCCGTATTGAAAAATACAGCACACGGTCCCGGCGCCTACGGGCCGGGGTTACGTGTCGACCGACAGTGACTGAAGTCACTCCGCTCCGTGATCGTAACCCGTATAATAAATAAGTCGTATCGTCTGTGTGAGCTTTAGTTTTCTTGACGAGCTTCTCAAAGTTCTCTACTTTAGCTTGCAAAAACGGAACCCGTGAAGAAAATTTCCTTGAAATCAAAACCTACGTGGTTATTAACAGTCTTGGAAATTTTAAATTGAGTATAAAAGTAGCTCCTAAATATAGTTCAAGTTATGAAAGAAGTCTAAAAATCTTATTTTATCTCTGTCTATGTTAGTAACCAATATAAAATGAACTCGCACTGCATGCACATTTTGCTTAGGAGCAGGACTTCGCTAACACTGGATTTTTCTCTTCATTTGCCAAACTATTTACATACCTAGTACGAAACCGTCGTTGCGCGAGTGCGGCTTGTATTTGGCGCATTTTTTAAACTTGCAACGTTGAATGTAGATAAATAGTCCGTTAATAACCTTTCAGACCCACCATACCTCTGGCACTCTACCCCTGGGGATAGGGTGGGACTGAACCATACCACCATATTAGTGCGAGGATTTGAAAAATTAAAAAAAAATCGACGGAGCTCCGCCACGCGCGGCTCCTATTCCTGGGTGGTTTGCCCTTCGGGCATAAGGAGCTACCTAACTCTAACCTAATACCTGTAGCTTATAGCCAGAGATCGGACAAATTTGCGTCATTGCTCGCAATAATGTGGACATGACTCCAAAATTAATCAAATATGTCAAAATGCATATATTAAGAATAAGTATATCCACGGAGGTTTTATACCTATAGAACTAGAAAACTTTTTTGTCAGAAATAATAATCATATCTAGCAGGATCGTGATTTCTTTATTATATAAAAAGATTTACGAGAACGACAACTGCCACTTTAATTAACATTTTGATAAAATTTTATGCATGTGTAAATTTTTATCTTCGGGAGTTCAAATTTTATTTCGAGAAATTAATTAAACGATTAATTATTTGATTAATTTTTGAGTCATGTCCACATTATTGCGAGCAATGACGCAAATTTGTCCGATCTCTGCTTATAGCACTGCGGTGGTATGGTTTAGTCCCACCCTACCTCCAGGGGTAGATCCAGGGGTACGGTGGGTCTTAACCCTTTTATAATAATAATAACAGCCATGTGGCCTGTTGATTCGACGATCACTGTCCCGATAGCCGTTTCGGTGAACGGTCTAATAGCGAAGACCCTTGACCATCACCTTTAAAGGCTCTCGCTAGGTTGGATCAATGGCCAGATACAGAAGGCGGTACTCCTGGACATAACTCGGAGAGTCAGGAGGTTCCTCTCTCTGTCGCCCTGACCACCGGTAGCTTAGGCCTGGCCTAGTTGCCGGCAGCACTCTAGGTTAGGTTTTTATAATGTTTATATATTATTTTGTATTAACATTGTTTTATTACTTTTTATATGAATATAATGTTGGTTTCGTATTGACAATGAATAAAACAAAGTGTTGCTCTGTAAACAAAGATTTATTTGCATGAGTTATATTCTATGAGAAACTTACACACTATTACGCTCTAAACTTAAGTAAAACTCACCTGTAAACAAAGAATCGACATATTTCAACGTTTATTATTCACAGTGTCAATTTCTTTATTAATCTTTTTTTAATAATCTAAACAACTTAAATAAGGTTTAGTCTTAACCGCCATATCGTCTTTTTCAATCTTTTTATAACCTCAAAGTATTCTGCATTGACAGCACTGCTTTACCGACAGTACGCAACGTTCAGCCACAACACCACGCTGCTGTACCGACAGAGCGAGTCGCGGTCAAATCCAAACCAAAGAAATGTTCTATCTATTTCTTTACATGAATATTGTAAGAACCTTACTTAAGATAAAAAGAAATATACAGATAATAATATTCAAATAGAAATAGCCGTTAATGATAATAGTCGAATTTCACAACCAATGTAACATCAAGCATGTGAAGTTATCAAATGCAACCTTCTGATATTCGTCTGTTATTCATTTGGACATGGCTGGTCATAGCACCCCATCAGAGTATAATAGCGCCCGACTCAAAGGCTCTTTCAATCAGAGCGTTGTATAGGAAAACCCTCTGGATGTTTTATATAAACTGGACTGTGCTTTGACATGTTCACAGGTACAGGATGTAGTAACATTGAAACTTGCAAAAGTGTGTTCGACTGACAAACATTTTATTTACACACATTCGATACACATGGAGTTGTAGCGACCCCAGCGCCATCTAGTTGTCGACTACATAACTACGACTAGCTGGCGCCAGTACAATTCAATTCAATTTTTAAAAATTTAGCTCCATCGATACTGTCGATGATTCTGCCTTGCGCCAGTACTGTGTTGACAGCTGTCACATTGTTCTACATCACGCTAGCGAAATTTCTTAACGCGGATGCATAAATATGTGCATCGTAGCTCTCAAGCAGATTGAGTTTTTTTAATCGAAAGTCAGTTTTTTTACGATGGTTCTCTCTCTCTCTCTCAACTCTTTTCCAAAATGATGTAGGTAGGGCATTTTTGGTATAAAATTGAATATTTGTTTACTTACGGATGATGACGCGTGGGGGTTTTTTATGTAAAGTCGACCAGACAGTTGCTGATGATCTGGTTAAAACAAAATTCTGACTTTACCTACTTACTTACTGTACAATACATTGGGCTTGAGATAAGTCTACGAGGCCAGTGACCTTACTGGCTGGAAACTTCCACATCGCGCCATCTTTAAAAATACAAGCCGGCCGGCGTGAGCTCTCAATTTCTAAATTCAAAACTTTGAGAACACGCTGTGAATTTGTGTGAAACCTATGGAACTGTAAGTGAGAATCCCTATCTTTTGCCCAATTGTCGAATTTTCAACCACTTTTAACATTCGATAATACTGTCCCTCACAAATGAATACCCTTACGAATCCTAGTTATACATACATCTACTTTATATCTTTTACAGTCCCGAATAAAGGTTTCCTTTTCTTTGTATGTCCAGCGACTCTCGACTTTAGCGGTCGGCGCTTGGATCGAGTCCAGTGGAATGTTGCCTTTATAGCGGTCGCCCTTTTTTAGATCCACTAAATTTACTCGCTCGACTTAGACGCTTTTCAACTGAAATCCGAAGTTACTCTGGGTTTTAGGAATGTTTAATGTTTCGACTGTAAAACTCGCTTTATGTTTTAAACGTTTCTTATTATGTTCTAGTTGATACTTGTTTATGTTCAATTACCGTGACTTGGGGTAACATTAAACATTACATATCGCACATGACATTTAATACCGTATTAACTCAAAAAAAATCACTTTTTTAGTTAAGCAAACCATCGGATAGAGTAAATTTTTATCTATTTTTTGGTAAGACCGTCATATTTTTAACTAATCTACTCACCGAGAGATGGCACTATATTATACGGATAAGGCTCACTCAATTGATTGTCTTGTCTGAAATAATTTTTTTTTTTTTTTTAACACATTCGCTGCCAGTGACTTTAGTTTAATGTGTCACAATTGAGGAGTCATTCGAACGCACATGCGCGTTTTTGGCACTGGAAGGCGTCCCGCGTGTGACAGCCAGTGATTGCGTTAATAGTTTTAAAACGTAAAATCGATATTGTCCCTAACGCGGTGCATGTTTGACATGTCTGTAGACAAAAGATGACCGATAAAGGCATTCTATTGGGAGCAGTAAACGCGAATAAAAACGAGAGAGTGTGCATTGAACCTTTTTTTAAATTCGCCCCAAAATTCGTATGGTATTTGAAAAAGTTTTACTGCGACGAATTGTTACTGGCCACCAAGAAATAAAAAATGTTAGAAAATTTCAAACGCCTCAGCGCTACACATATTGTTCTTTTTTTAAATATTGTTATTATCAGCCTGTAACATTATTAGTAACGTCCCTATGCTAGGTAATATCGGTTTATTTGTGCCAGTTATGAAGTCCAGTCCAATCACACACATTTCATGATCCGTTATCAAATACGCTGGCATTTCATAAGGATTACCTCGGGTCTTTGAACCAAGATATTAATCCAACCATAGAGGGATGTGAACGCAATCTATGTAGAATCGCATATAGACTATTATTCTGTCAACATTTATTTGCAGTTTCGGGATTTACCATTCGGACTGTAGAAGGGAATAGTGCTAAAACGGTGAAGGTCTTGCGACAGATTTAATAAAAGATTTAAGGTAAATTAGACACTTGTATCAAACAATCAATGAGTGCGGCTAGCAACCCATCATTATTTTGATTCCTCTTTCCACCTATACGCCTACAATCATGCTAAATCTTAAACTTTCACATTTATAATACTAATATTAGTAGGGTGTGAAAGTTTGTGAGTATGTTTGGATGTTTGTTACTCTTTCACGCCAGAACGGCTGGACAGATCTAGAAGAAATTTGGAACATAAATAGATTATAGTCTGGAATAACACATAGGCTACTTTTTATCCCGGAAAATTGCGTAATTGCGCCTTTTTATTCCGGCGTAATAGCGATAAACGAATTGTATGCAGACGAAGTTGCGGACAACAGCTAGTATGTCATAATATTTTAAGTATTTCCTGGCTCCACTTTTCAATGTAAATTTTCTTGTTTTTCCGTACTAGCCTCGGAGAGTCAATTAGTGTTATCAAATTCTAGACAGGAATAATCATAAATTATGTATTAGGAACGTCTCTAATGGAATAATTAAAAGAAAATCTGAAGTTAACAGAAGAACGGAGCTTTTCTATTTTTCTTTTGCATTGCTAATAAACTGGACTAGAATTTTCTATCAGAAACTGTTCACGACAAATAAACATTAAACTAGGCGGAAAGTAATCACGAGCTTTTACGATAAATACATTTTTTTTATTTTTACAGAGCCTAGTACTAAGACCTAAAAGCCAAGTTTAGCATGAATGAAAATAGTGACGGGTTCCTAGCCGCATCGCCTATAACATGATTGCAAAGGCGATCGATGAAGACATCGACGGAAGGAATGAACGCAAATATAAAATAACTAGCGACCCGCCCCGGCTTCGCACGGTATATTATGCATGTATTATACATATAAACCTTCCTCTTGAATCACTCTATCTATTAAAAAAACCGCATCAAAATCCGTTGACTGTTTTTGAAGATATAAGCATATATACATATTGACACGGGGACAGAAAAAGCGACTTTATTTTATACTATGTAGTGATAGTGAAGTGACTATGTAGTGATGAGTAGTGATGATGTCTCCAGAACGGTTCGACCGATTCAGATGCGGTTCTCTGCATTGGGTTTGTATATTTGTATAAGCTCTCTTCCATCCAGCGTCGTGCACAACTGCGGTGTGTTGTTAATTAATTATGATTTTGCTCCAAAACCCGAGATTTCTTTCAGGTGTGACTAACGCATGCGTTCAAATGCCTGTCCACGGCTAGGCGAAAGTAACGAAAACGCATATTTGCGTCAGTGGCAGCGTTAAGTACCAAGGCTACAGAATAACATGCTACATACGAGGAAGCTGGTTAGTGGACTGGGTACACCGTATAAACTGATTCCAGCCCCAATATAAATCTTCAAAGCTACCAGGACAGCATGATATGGCCTATAGTTGATACGGTATCGTGTTCAATTTGTACGGCCTGCGAGTGACGAGCCGTCACACAAAGGAACAGGCGGTATTGCTCTCTGTCAGTAAATTACATTCTGATACGTAGCGGCGCCACAAAACCGGTAAAGAACGGTAAATCCTTTTTAGATTTTATAGTCATGAATATTCTAAATTTATAACTACCGCAGTTTTGCCATTCCATCTTTCATGCTGGTCTGGGAGTAAAGAAAAAACATAGAATGTACTAGTTGCTGTTCTTCCGGCGCGGATGGTAACAGCCCATCGAGGGAATGGGCGAAAATCTTAGGAACACTGTTATAGGCGATGCGGCTAAATTTAATTAATTAATAATACAATACGGTTTTAGAAGAGCCCTACCTCCTAACAAAATGTAGGTAGTGTGAAATCATTGTATAATAATATTAGCTACTTACATAGACAGACAGACATAAAAAAATCTGTTTTTAGTGTTTGTTGTTATAACGGCATCAGAAATACATAATTAAATTTCAATTGTCTAGATATCACGGTTCATAAGATACAGACTGGTGACAGACAGACAGACAGACAGACCGGCGGTCAGCGAAGTCTCAGTAAAGTCTAAAATGATCATTGAAAGCCGCTTTGGTGGGACTTTAGACCATTAAGCCAGTCCATGTGCCCTGAACATGTTTAGTCTTGTTTTGCGGCCTAATGGCCATCCGATGACGTATTCTGCGTCAAGTTACGTCGCTATTAATCCTGGCTTTGACGGGCGCGTGTAATGACGCCCTAGGGACGACCGCAACCGGTTTATACTGGTTATTGGTTTTAAAAAGTCTGGAACAAGGGGTTTGATATCGCACGAATTAAAAATACTATTGAAAAGTGTTGATGTATAACGTTGGATTTAAAATGCGAGCACTCGTAGTAGGTAAAGAAACAAGCTTGCTTATAAAAGTGCTACAATTTGTGTCGGTCCAAGAATATTGGTTTTAGAAAAAGTTACTAACGGCCGGAAATTTCATACAAATTGTATTAAAAAAAATCGCCGAAACCTTAACACGGGTTATTTAATACAAGTGACCCAACCAGCTGCCGAATTATTCCTGTTTAATGTTATGATACAGTATTTTTATAAGCAGAATTATTGTTATAAAATAGTTTACAGAAATTTATCAGGTCTCTTAGGCTGGACTTTAGACCATTAAACAGTAAATGTGGCCTGAACATGTTTGGTCTTATTTTGCGGCCTAATGGCGATCCGATGACGTATTCTGCGTCAAGTGACGTCGCTAATAATCCTGGCTTTGACGGGCGCGTGTAATGATGCCCTAGGGACGACCGCAACCGGTTTATACTAGTTATTGGTTTTAAAAATCTCAAAGAGCCTGATTTCTAAAAATCACAACATAACACCACAAATTAGTATTATTATATCTGTTAGGGTCCTACGGGACGTTAAATAAAAATCGTGGACTGTAAATTTATAGGCTGGTTTAATAAGCCGTCTAACAATTTTTTTTATTAAATTCGGAGGCTGTCCGACGCCGGTGGTGTTCGGTAGGAGAGTCCGGTGCAGCCAGGCAGCCAGTTGTGTCGCAACCGTCTCTTCCTCCCGCGCGCCTCGTCCCGCGCGTATGCTGAGCTGCTCAACAATATCGAAATAGCATTTATTTATAAAATAGCTCCTGCCCGTGACTTCGTCAGGAGGAATTATACGTAAAAACCTTCCTCTTGAATCACTCTATCTATTAAAAAACCGCATCAAAATCCGTTGTGTACTTTTGAAGATATAAGCATACATATGGACATAGGGACATAGGGACAGAGAAAGCGACTTTGTCTTATACTATGTAGTGATAGGCAGTCGATATTTTTATGCAACCGATTGTTGTTTATATTAAAATATAATCTACTAGCAACTTCGTCTGCATAGAATTCGTTTATCGCTATCCCGCGGAAATTACGCAATTTTCCGGGATAAAAAGTAGCCTATGTGTTATTTCCGACTATAATCTATCTATGTTCCAAATTTCATCCAGATCTGCCCAGCCGTTCTGGCGTGAAAGAGTAACAAACATCCAAACATTCTCACAAACTTTCACATTTGTAATAGTAAGTAGGATAATCGTTGAATATGTAGCCTCACCCTTAGATTTGTCAATGTGAATGTGTCATACCTTCCTTATTGAAACAGACTGAAGACCTGACCTTTTGTCAATACAATATTGCAGTAAAACCAATAGTGGTATCCTATAAACATATACATGTCCCAACACTATTGCAGCTCACTCCCCCGGTGACATGTTTGCTGAAATATATTCCTGAAGCCTAGAAAATGATGTCATGGCAGCGGCTACCCCGTATTAAGTTACACCGACTGTATTGCCAAGTTACGGCAATTCTATGCGAAGTTTTGCCGCAAAATGGTATGTGGGTTAATTGTGATTACAGAGACGGATAATTGACGTATCATCATCATCATTTCAACCATTACAAGTCCACTGCTGGACAAAGGCCTCTCCTTTAGATCTCCAATAAGACCGGTTGGAAGCGGCTTGCATCCAGCGCGATCCTCCGATCTTAATGAGGTCATCGGTCCACCTTGTGGGTGGACGGCCCACGCTGCGCTTGCCGGTGCGTGGTCTCCACTCGAGGACCTTTCGACCCCATCGGCCATCCGTCCTCCGTGCTATGTGCCCTGCCCACCGCAATTTCAACTTGCTAATCCGCTGGGCTATGTCGGTAACCTTGGTTCTTCTATGGATCTCCTAATTTCTGATTCGATCTCGCAGAGAGACTCCCAGCATAGCCCTCTCCATAGCTCGTTGGGCTACTTTGAGCTTGTTCATAAGGCCCATAGTGAGGAATCAAGTTTCAGTGCCGTAATTGACGTATAAAAGTCGAGAACAGACTAGATCAATGATCATTGTTGTGTGCTGTCTTACTTTTGGTAATAATAAAAATGACGACGAAAACGAGGGTAGTTGTGCGCCGCTGTCAGTGCGTCCAGGGCTGCCATCTTGCTAGCCTTTAGGTCTTGTTACCTTTAGGCTCTGTACCCTGTGAGGGATATAGACGTGATTTGTGTTTACGTATGTATGTATGTATAGACTAGTGGCTTTAAGCGCCCTGTAAACGATCAAATTGTTTGTCAAACTTTACGTGTTTGTCAAACAATTTGATACTGTACGGCTGTTTGAGGCGTTTGTCAAGCAATCTACGTGTTTGATGCGTTTGATGAAAATCTGGATTGACGTAGAGTTTGACAAACAGGTTTGAACGTGTACGACGGTGTTTGTCAAGCAAGACCTCGGTAGAAGAAGTTTGACAAACAAGTTTGTCAAGCAAGTTTGACCGTTTGCGCAGGGCGCTTTAACAAATTTGTTTGATATTTGGTTTGATCGATTACGCTTATTTTTGACGAAAACGTGAAGTTTGACAAACAAGTTCGTCAAACAAATTTGATCGTTTACAGGGCGCTTTAAGTGACTATCAAACATTTAATAACAGTCCATTGGTCCCATTTTACATCGATCGCGACCAGCCACAAATCCAAGGAGGTTTCTAATATTAACGCCTTTATGATGCCTGTGGTCGGTTGTCAGCTGTGAATGACAGTTCAATATGCCGGTTGCATTGGCAACTGTGGTTATTGAAACCAGTATATTTGCTGTTACATAATAATACAATCAATTGTCCCAGTCTCCATACAAAATTATCTATATCCTACTAATATTACAAACGCGAAAGTTTGTAAGTTCGGATGCATGGATGGATGGATGTTTGTTACTCTTTCACGCCAAAACGGGCACGCTTAATTTGCTTTAATTACTTAAGTTATATTATTATTACTATTATTATTTTATTTATTAAGAAACAAACAATCGCATAGGTACATAAAATAACTATGACAATGAGTGAAAATAGACCTATAGTTTCCTTAGTTGAAAATAATACAAGTACATGGCACAGCAACAAAACAAACAAGTAGGTGAGTAGTAAAAATGTCTACCCAACATAGATACATGTTGTATGTAATCGTTACCATACTAAAAACTCATGAAACGTTGGTTACAGGACAAACAGATGTACAAAGGTGGGGTAATCCCTAAAAAAGGATCTCGCCGGCAACCTTTGATGAAAAAAAAAGATTATTTTTTTTACAAAAAATTGCTTAAAAAGCACTAACAAGCTAGTTATTCATAAAATGTCCGGTAAATTAATTAAAAAAATATGAATTTAAACATTGAACTCTGTAGTTTAAGTAAGAGTAAAATTAACCTTACTAAATGGTCGCCGCCTTGTCTGAAAAGTATAAAGTGCAGTTTTAAACGACAGCCGGACGCAATTTAATAAAACATTTTTAACATTTACGAAGAAAACTGTCAAGAGTCAAGCTAACACGAAAAATCGTGGCTTAAAGTCAACGTTGTCGGACATAATTCCATTTAGGGGCGCTGCATTTGGACAAGAAAATTAGCATCATGAAGGTGGCTAAGCCGTGACATTGTCAACACTAATGCCCGGGGTCCGGGACTCGGGATTTCCGGGATTCCCGGGGCCCCTGGCTAATCCAGTGTCCATCTGTTTGTACTGGTAATGTTTATGCGTGGATCGAGCTAGTTTTTCTGCTGGCGTCGGTAATGTAAGCCGTGTTTTTGTATTGCGGTGACGCGTGACCTGTTTTACAAGCTATGTTTAACTTACCCATACATACATCACGTCTTTATCTTTTACGGGGCAGACAGGGCATAAGGTAACAAGACTTAAAGGCCACGCTTAGCAGGATTGTGGGCGAATAGGAGAAAGAGGAATCAAAATCGGAGAAATCATGTTTTAGGCGATGCGGCTAGCAACGCAAATATAAAATTGGCTATTTACACACTCTAAGCGCCAAAACACAACGCTGCGATGTCGTGTCGTGAGCATTTACGGTTTACGTCGTAGATTTCCACGACACGACGTCGCAACGTGATACGACGCGACGTCGTGCCACGACACGACATTGCAGCGTGTAATTTTGTTTTGGCCTAACAGTAAAAGGTCAGGTCAGGAGTACCCGAAACCGACGAGCATGTACGAAGAGGTTGATGAATTTGGATGAAGAAAGAAGTATGTCAGGATCGTAGCAAGTGGAACAAAGTAGTCTCGGCCTACCTGTGGGAAAGAAGTATGACGGTATGTATGTAACCTAACAGTATGTATGGTTTGTTTACATAGGCGTTGAAATGGAATGGAACGGAGAATAGTAGTACCATTAATTTAAAATTAATAGTTGAACGCGTACATTTTCCGGGTATTTAATGTATGAATTGAATTTACGCAGAGCAAATTTAAATCGGGCTCCTTTATCAATCGTAATTCCAATTACATAATGCAAATATAGCTTTTGGTTAAGCCAGTAGTCAAAAAGTATGTTTCAGACATTTTAAACGCACATATAACCCCTACTAATATTATAAATGCGAAAGTAACTCTGTCTGTCATTTACCTACGCTTTCACGCCTAAACCACCGAACCGATTTTAACAAAATTTGGTACAGAGATAGTTTCAGTCCCGGGGAAGGAAATAGGATAGTTTTTATTCCGGAAAATTGCATAGTTCCCGCGGGATAGCGATAAGCGAATTCTACGCAGACAGAGTCCCGGGCTACCGCGAGTATTTAATATCAGTTTATATTAAAAGCATCCTGAAAACCATTCAATAGTGATATCCAGCAAAGACAGAAGGATTTAAAGAAGCCTAAATAGTATGTGGGGGAAGGCCAAAATAGAGAGGTCTCTCTCCGCAGATGCAATGCTTGGCGCCAAAGTCCGAAGGAAGAGACCTCGCTCAGAGTTGAAATGTTACATAACGTCGCCTAAAAAAATAGTCTGTCGGGAAGGCCACAATAGAGAGATCTCTCTCCGCAGATGCAATGCTTGGCGCCAAAGTCCGAAGGAAGAGACCTCGCTCAGAGTTGAAATGTTACATAACGTCGCCTAAATAGTCTGTCGGGAAGGCCACAATAGAGAGATCTCTCTCCGCAGATGTTATGCTCGGGGACCAAAGTCCGAAGGAAGAGGCCTTGCTCAGAGTTGAAATGTCGCATGACGTTGCCTAAATAGTCTGTGGGGGAAGGCCACAATAGAAGATCCCTGTCCGCAGATGTAGTGCTTGGCGACCAAAGTCCGAAGGAAGAGACCTTGCTCAGAGTTGAAATGTCGGATCACGTCAGGTCTTGGCACAATCATTAATTTGAAGTCACGAGCCCCTACTCCCGAACTTCGACGCGCTTTATCTCATTCTTTATTTGATTGACGTATGGGTGTTAAGGATGCTAAAAGGAAACAAAACACTGCACAATAAATATATGACTCTAAATTCAGAAGGAAACACTAAAGAATAATATGTACAGGAAGGAAACGGCTAGTATCTAGATACACAAGAGAAACTAGAAAACAATAAGGAATGAGCGTGTGGTTAGGATGACAGTTTTCAACGGCAAGAAGTGTTAGACAGTTGCTGTTTGGAACTTTGAGGTCGGCAGTCCTCGGCCGGCGCTCGGAAGCGCTCGGCTTTGTCAACGAAAATTGTTTCCACTAAAAAGTCTAGCTAACCATTAGAATAACAAGTATGTACAGTCGCCACAAACGAAAGAAAAATTGTGTGTCCGCAATTTTTTGATAACTTACTAGAGTGTAGTGGTAGGAAAGCAGAAAGTTGGTAAAAGGAATGTCATTGCTTCGGAATATCAGGGAGTGGACCGGCATCAAGACCTTGGGAGAACTGTTCAGACTCTGGGGCCCGATTTTCGAAAGTACCACTCGAAAGTGGTATAAATCAGCTTATATCTCCAAAACTACAGCTCTAATCAAAGTTTGGCTAGTTCTCAAGAGTAATGAGAGCTGTGATTGTATTTTATGCTACTCGTATTTCAAATTCAGCACAATGTTTCACCACTTTCGAGTGGTATTTTCATACACTTTCAAAAATCGGGCTCCTGAACAAGGAGACGTTCACACTTAAAGAAGAAGAAGGACTATTTAAATTAAAACCTTGTTATTTTTTTACCCTCTCGTCCTTATTCTGGCTCGGCGATTTGGGTACAGGTGAAACAAAAGCCAACGGAAAACTCGTAACGAAAACACTATTAAGTAAACATTTTTGAATCTAACCCGTGCATTATTTAGTAGGCCGAGAAAAGATCCCGGCATCCACCGCTAAAGGCGTCGTTCATTATTAATTCATCGACTTTAAATAGAATCGAAAACGTGCCAAGTTGGCCGTAACCTCTCCGATGCGAGTCCCGCGAAACGTCATGCAATATTAATATTGGAGGGGGTTATTCTGGAGCCTGCTCTACAGTGCGAGGGTATGTAATTTACTATTTTTTTTCTATATAAGAGGGGCAAACGAGCAGACGGGTCACCTGATGGAAAGCAATCACCGTCGCCCAGGGACACCTGCAAGACCTGGGGAATCACACGTGCGTTGCCGGCCCTACCGCCGCCGCCGCGGATACTAGCTACCCGCGACTTCGTCTGCAAAGAACCCGGTAACCGCTACGCGGGAACTACGCAGTTTTCCGGGATAAAAAGTAGGCAATGTTATCTCTGTGCCAAATGCTGGTCCGGGAGTAAAGAAGGAACAAAGAATGTACCAGTTGCTTCTCTTCCCGCGCCGATGGTAAAAGCCCATCGAGGGAATGAGTGAAAATCTTAGGAATCATGTTATAGGCGATGCTACCATAGGTACATACAATACATACACAAATCACGTCTTTGCCCCTTACGGGGTAGATAGAGCCTAAGGTAACAGATATCTACAGGCCACATTTAGGCGATGCTAGCAATTATTATTTTCATTCCCCTTTCCACCTACATGCCCACGATCATGCTAAACGTGGCCTTTAGGTCTTGTTACTTAAGGCTCTCCGTAAGGGATAAGACGTGATTTATTTATCTATGTATGTCTATGCCAAATATGCGGAGGTCCATTTCAATGAACAAGAAATATTTACCTTGCTACTCCGCTCGCGCGTCGAGACGTTGGTTTGCATGTGTAACAGTTGTGCTCACTAAACTTTGATGACGATGCCATAGAGGAATCGAAACGCGTCAGTGTTTGTTTGGTCTAAGGGATAATTAAGTTTGTGGGATTTATATGTGTTTTTTGGCAGTAGTGGAAAAACATGTATATTTCGCACAGGCGTGGTTATCTTGCACGTGAAAAGAGTAGTAAGGTAAATATTTTTTGTTTATACATTTAATCATAACGCAATCCCTTAACTCTCCAGAATAAGGCCGCCGTATGAGAGCGTAGAACCAGCTCGTTGCCCATAAATTTAAAAACACATGCATTATACAAAGCCTACATCTTATTCTAGCCAAATTCTAGGTCATTACGATCTCTCAAGCCGCAAAACGATACAGTAGGCTTATAACCTAACTCGCTCGCAATCGCCATCGTGTTCATTTGACAGTTCTTGTATGAATGTGGCAGCTAGCTGATTCCGATGCCAACTGTCAGCCCATACATGAACTGTCAAAATAAACACGATGGCGATTGCGAGCGAGTTAGACAATAAGCCTACAGGATGGGCTATATAGTTGGTGTAATTTCCATTGTAGTAATTTATTAACATACAAACTAAATAACAATAAGGAACACTAAAACTAGGAAAGTTGATTTAAAGTAAATTATGTTAAAAATGATTAAAAATTAACCTTAAAAATCCCCCCTGTTTCGTGCCTGGTTCAAAGGTTCCCATTATGCTGGCCGCGTTGCCTCTTTGAACTGCAATGGCAACCCTTTGAACCTGCCACGAACCAGAGCGGGGATCGCAAAACCTATCTCTGTCTGCGGCCCAGCTCCCTGAATAGCGCCTTTCCATTTACATTTTTACTATTTTTTTAGACAAAGGGTCCCTGGGGCTCGGATGCGGCTAGTAACCCATCACTATTTTGATTCCCCTTTCCACCTATACGCCTCCATTCATGCTAAACGTGGCCTTTAGGTCTTGTTAGCTCAGGCTCTTTTGTTTTGTGTAGGTATGTGTATGTATGTAACTATCCATCCTCAAACGGAACCCGCACTTCCTAAACCCTTTGTCATGGTTCTCTTTTAGTGACTGCGGTACTCTATTCCGTTAAGCCTACACTGCCGTGTATTTTAATAATACCTACACACGCCGTGATGGATTTATGCCATTAATTGTTATGAAGTCACAAAGAAATGATGAATTGATGTTTCCTAGCTAAAGGATTTACCCGTAAAATTGCGCAACAAACTTTTGTATAAACATACATACATAAATCACGTCTATATCCCTTACGGGGTAGACAGAGCCTGAGGTAACAAGACCTAAAGATCACGTTTAGCATGATTGTGGGCGTATGGATGGAAAGGGGAATCAAAACAGTGATGGGTTGCTAGCCACATCGCCTATATAACATGATCCTTAAAATTTTCAGCCAATACCTCGATGGGCTTATGCCATCTGCGCGAGAAGAGAAGCAACTTACAGGTACATTCTATGTTTTTTCTTTGCTCCCAAACCAGCATGGAAGACCTTGTTATTATTTGATTTTTTGTCGCTAAGCGTCATCTGTTTGAATGATGTGTCTGTACGACACAATTACAAACTCCCGTGGATCATCTACTGCTCACCAGGGACGAGAGAAGGCGCTGCTTTTCAAATGATAGGTATCATCAAATGAATCAAGAAGTAAAAAATCTTGATTCATTTGATAATACAAATTGAGCTCATTTCAAACAAAGATGTTGGCCATAAATAAAATCATTCTGTCCCCGATCACATGAAAGCAATATTCAATGGTTATTTAATAGTTCTGAGAAAATCTCGGGACGATATTTATATGTATATTTTATCACAGACACAAAGCTTTGGGATAATAACGTAACCTTTTGTGGCATATGACATATTTTCCCTTTTAACATGTATTCCCGAGGGGCCTATGTTTGTTTTGGAAATTATATCGCTCCGGGGGACTATCTTCGAGAGTTTTTGCGTCTGACCGTCGTACGTTTTGATGTATAAGAAGATAAACATACTAACAGTTTGTTTAATCTTCGAATTGGAACGGTCAGTGAGTGATTTTGCATATGAGTGAACTATTAAGTACTAAAATATATTTGTACATCTTAAATTTGTGTGTCTTGCAAAAAGGAATAAATGTCTTCTTTCTTTCTTACTATTGCCCACAGTTGAGTAAATATTAGTTACTACAGGCTAAAAAGAGATAGTATTCTCATTCTTAATAGTCCTCGAAGGGTGTACGCTGACAAAATACATACATACATACACAAATCACGTCTTTATCCCTTACGGGGTAGACGGAGCCTAAGGTAACACGATATATAAACCACGTTTAGCGAGATCGTGAGCGTATAAGTGGAAAATGGAATCAAAATAGTGATGGGTTGCTAGAAAATCATAGGATTTTCCTATGATTTTCGCCCATTTTCTCGATGCGCTTTTACCATCTGCGCGGGAAGAGAAGCAACTGACAACAAAACACGAAATATAACGATAAAAAAATGACCATGTTGAACCGCTCAGAAATGACGGCATAGCGCTCAGAGTTATTTTATGATATAGTAACAGCCTTCTAAGCTTCATTCACGCTGGTTCATATCACGTGTTTTGTTTTTGCATGGGCATGTAGTGTACTTGTAGAAGCGCGCGTTTATGTGTGCGTTCGTGTCAACCGTTTTGTTTGTAGTTTCCTTACTGCTTTAGCTTATATATATAATGTGCTTTGGGCCTACCCAGTGGCGCCCTCTGCCACTACGTAACGTAGACGTAGTAAACGTAGGCTTAGCCTGTTACACCAGCTTTGCGGTCGTGTGGTCGTAATTTCGTTTTCTTTTCAAAGCGCCCTAATGTATCCCATACGTTATATTTTATTCAGGCGAGCCCATCGACGAATTATTCAATAGAGTAGAAATGTAAAATGCGGTGCGGGTAAAACTACTACCATTAAAAACTATCTCCAACCATCAAATCAATGAGGTTATTATCTGGCGTAGCATTTATAAAGTACTTAATCGTTTTATAAAAATATGAAATCACACACAGATACGTACATAAATCAGGGTTGACAGAGCCCAACGTAGCAAGACCCGAAGTCCACGCTTAACATGATTGTAGGCGTATAGGTGGAAAGGGAATCAAAATATGCATGTTTGTCCGGGTGGAATCTTGCGACTCAATTTTGAAGCGGATATCTTCAATCGATTGAGCTGAAAATTGGCTCTTCGACGGTTGGTCCGATTGACTTGAAATTTGGTACACATATGTAGGACGGATGACAATGCAAGTACAGAGCAAAAAAATCTTGTATGTAAAATGTAAATTTTGACAGTTACTTATTGAAACAACCGGACAGATTTTAAATCCTTTCACTATAGATTTCCAAATTTATCCTTGAAAGACCTTTTTTTTTGTAATATTTTAATAGACATCTCGCAGTATGGTAAATGATATGTACTCCGTTATTGTCGTGTATTTAATATCAGACTAATGTACCAATTAACAGTTTCTATGGCTCACACTGTAATATACATGATGTGGATGTACTGAATAAATAAATAAATAAAATAAATATAAAAGACATCTAGGCTATTTTTAATAAAGTAAGTAAGTAAAGATAATTAAAAATCCATCGCGAAAAACTTGTGCTAGCATAAATATAAGAGAGGAATTAGTAAGGTGTTGAATCAATAATTTAATGTGAAACGTAAATTACCACTCTATCGGATAAATTCTCTACAGGAGTACCTAAGAGAAGTTGGTCGTCAGATTCGTTTCGTAAAATAATGAAAGATTACTAAAATTGTTAACTTCAGGGGCCTTACTATATCTTAATGCGATTTAATTCCGACTCAGTTTAGGTTTTACTAAAAACGACAGCTAAAACCTGAACTGAGTCGGAATTGAGTCGCATTAAGACGTCATGGTAAGGCCCCAGTGCGAGCGCCACTCAGGTTTTTAGCTGGATAAAGAAGACTTAATCCCTGTTTCACCACTCTCTGATAAGTTCCAGTTATATAAGTGTCAGTTATCTATGATTCCGTCTCTATTTATTACTACGAAACAGACAGAGACGTCAACATAGATAACTGGAACTTAATAGAGAATGGTGAAACAGGCCCTTATTGTTTTACCTGCAGAGAAATACAAGGTCTCAGAATCGTTCAGGAATATATCACCAACTTGACAATTGTTGGTGACAGGTGACAATTCGAATTGCGATGCATGGTCAATATCAAGGCAATTAGCGTAGATTCTTGTCGAGTTTGTAAAGTAGTCTTTATCCCTAATGTATAGACCGACCGTTTAAATGAGTCCTCGCCCGCGCGGTGCAGGGGCGCGGGGTGGGACGACTGCGGGGGCCCGAGAGGTGCGGGCGGCAGGCGCCCTACCCGCCCGCACCTCTCTCGGTCCCTTTTTGGCCATAAAATGTATTTATTTATCACAAAAAGAACAAAAAAATTTTTTTTTTCTTTACATGAATTTTTATAGTCAGCCAGCTGGTGTTTGGTTGAAAAAAAAAGTGAATTGAAAATGGCCAGCGTTCATTCAACAAGTACCAGGGCACCAGAACACTCGAGACAGTAAAATGCTGTTGCACGTTATTATGAAGACTCCTTTGTATTCGGCCACTCTTTTGTTTTAAATAGTTTGAAACGTAAATACTCCTAGTCTTTGTTCGGTTTTACTCAGAATAAAGGTGTACTTGGTTCGGGGAAGATTTAGCCTTGCGTAATACCTTTGTTTAAAGCGTTCAAAAAAGTATAGTGTTTAAGAGTAAGTTTTAAATTCCGAATTTAATGCACAGCAAGATTAAGTGCCGGATAGTGCCATGTAAATGCGGTGGCGTGAGGTTCAAAAGAGCGACCTATATGCACTGAAGCTAAGCAGGCATGAGATATCTAATGATGAGCCTAGAGCACAAGGCCCGAGTGCCCAGCTTGTTGGGCCAAAACAATACATACATATATAATACATTACGTCTTTATCCCTTACGGGGTAGACAACGCCTAAGGTAAGAAAACCTTAAGGCCACCTTTAGCATGATAAATAGGCGTATAGGTGGAAAGGGGAATCGAAATAGTGATGGGTTGTTAGCCGTATCGCCTATAAAATGATTCCTAAGATATGGCCATACTCGATGGACTTTTACCATCGGGCCTTACCATGACGTCTTAATGCGATTCAATTCCGACTCAGTACAGGTTTTAGCTGTCACTTTTAGTATGGATCTGACAGCGAGCGAATCTAAAGTGAATCGGAATTGAATCGCGTTGAGATCTCACGGTAACCCCTGCGCGGAAAGAGAAGCTACTGGTACATTCTATGTTTTTTCTTTGCTCCCATCATGCTGCATCATGAACCCTTAAAATACCTTCTTATTTCAATACTTTCCGCGCGTCGCACATTACCGAGTACCAGGCGAGCATAAAACATAAAGCGTCGTATAAAAACCGTTCCATTCTGGCCCCGCGACCCGTGAACGACGTGCCCGACGCTCGCGGCCGGTTTCGTCATCGAACAATAGTGTCGGCCATGTTTGTGCATTTCGAATAAAAGCTTCCTTATTTTCTCGGATGTGATTTAACGTTTCTTATTTTTGTGTCTCGAAATACATTTTTGTTGCTTGTACCTATTCGGTGGAAGCGTTTTTGCATGAGGTGCCGCGGTCGTTATGTTTATTAGGAATTCGGTGTCGAGAAAGAAGCTGTTAGCTGAGTATTTCGTATACAATCGTTTTTCTATGGACACCCTTACTAGAGGATCTAGGCTATCTTATTCTCCACGCCGAAACACAGCATTGCAAGATTTATTTACATTGTTGGACACTAACCACAACCAAAGTTCATAGAGTAAAGCGTCACGAGCAACAGACCTATTCTGACGTCATAGTCGACTTCGTTTCGAGATGTTTCGCGCGCAGTCATCTCCAGTGTTACCACACGTCCCAGCTGGGCAAAGGCCTGCTCTCAGAACGAGAGGGCTTGGGCTATAGTTCCCACGCGGGCCCAATACGGATTGGGAACTTCACACATACCATTGAATTACTTCGCAGGCGTACGGTTTTCTCACACTATAGTCGTTAGGTTTAACATTTAGATGTAGTAGGAGCTCTTGTAGCGCTCGCCCCGCCGGCAGCGAAACGAACACTGCGCGCCAGCGCTCTGCTCGCGCGGCCACTCGACGCAACTGACAGCGGCGCACAACTACCCTCGTTTTCAATGTCGGTTTCGTCGAGCGAGCGCTTCAAGAGGAGCATTACTCGACTTTCATTGCGCCTCCAAACTCACGCCGAGAACCCCCGAGAACACCCGAGAAGCCGTCTCGTTCTCGCGCTCGCCTGTTCTCCGATCGGTGTCGGTATTTTTGCCCGCTTCAAAGGGTTTCTCGGGATTTATATCAAAAGGTCGCATGAGTATAGATGCCTTCTCGGTTCTCGCGTAGTTTCTAAGACTTCTCGCGTGAGTCTGTAGCCGCTATTATACGTGAGTTATCTGCTTGTGTAATTATGATTGAGTCTCACGGTAGTTTCATGTTGAAATTTAGATTAACATAGACTTATACTTACATTATTGTTAGTAAGAGAGGGACGGCAAGATATGGAGTTTGATTTCTGAACTTCGGAGCTTGGTGAACTGGACACGTTTTCCGACTGAAATAGCCGGACGTTTCCCGGGAGACTTTGGCAGGAACTACGGGGCGATTGGACAATGGACAAGAATGGGTCACTTTGGACGGGACGAGCCGGGGAGCTTTCCCTGTGGACAAAAGCTTGTGTATGACTTTGTAGGGCCAGCAAGGATAAGGTTACAAGGATTTATTGAAAATATTATTTTTTTATAAGCAACTATTTTAGAGGAATTTATAAAGATAGAGAAGTGTTACCCGTTAGAAATTAAATTTCTAAATGACACTGAAAATTAGAAAAGAAAAATACGAAAAGTAAAGCTATGTCCGGGAAATGAACCCAGATCCTTATCATTCCTTGACGCGTGCGTTTAATAATACATTTACACCACCCATAGCAGGAAAAACAGCAGCACTTGAAATAATGGGCGAAAGTCTTAGGAATCATGTAATAGGCGATGCGGCTAGCAACCCATCGCTGTTTTGATTCCCCTGTCCACTTATACACCCACAATCATGTTAAACAAGGCCTTTAGGTCTCGTTTTCTAGGCTCTGTCTACCCCGTAAGGGACAAACGTAATTTATGTGTGCGTATGCATGTATTTTTCAAATATACTGTTTTCTTTTTCTGAGTCGATTACGTGGAAATGTGTCTTTTTCTTGTTAAAATAAAACTTCGGAACTTGTTTAAGTACGTTTATTTATCGCCATTAAGACCTTGACACCCAATGACAAATAATATTATATATTTACGTAATTAATACCAACTAATAAACACATGTATCACAGAACATTTTGATAGTGCTCGAAATTGACTCTTATACAGTGACATAATCACGAAGAAAATTAAATCTAACACGAAACAGGTTAGGCCGGGAGAGATAGTGACGTATCGTTAACCTTTTGGTTTTATTTTACTTATTGGTAACTAGCTTCTGCTCATAAAGCAACTAAAAGTACATAAAATAACCCTTATATAAGAAATTTGTTTTAAGTCTATGAATGTTAGTATCTGAACTTTTTGGGGAGGGGTCCTCAGGAAGTTCCTCAGGAAGGAAAAAAGCACCCCTTAGCTACACACGTGATCTAGGGTACCAGCTATCTTTATTCCAAATGTTATCCAAATCCGTCCAGTCGTTTTAGCGTGAAGAAGGAACAAACATACACACTCACAGCGTCAGAAACTTTCGCATTTATAATATTGGTTGGTAGGATGAAAACAAACTCTGGTAGCTTATAGCTGATTTGAGCATCTTCTAAACACAACCCACTTAAAACAAAGAATTAAAAACAATTCTCTGATTAAATACAAAAGCGACACATTTCAAAATCAGACACTGTTGCATTTTAAACCTTGTAACGACCGACTTTTGTTTTTAGATGCAATGGCAAATGATTTTGGAATGCGTCCGTTTTGTATTTAATCAACGAATTGTTTCTGTTTTTTACATGCTCATTTTCACCTATCTCTCCAAGACGATATAAAAAAAGGAATTGGAACTTCAATTTACATTAATTCAGACATTTTAATGACTTATATTTAGTAAGTATGTACACGTATATTATGTTGAGTATAGATTTGGCATGACAGAAAGTGTCATTAGTAAAATCAGTCTGTCATTTAAAATGCTTTTTCAGATTAGGTACTATATCTCTTTCGGTACACGGTCTGTGACATTTATGTTACACAGATAAGGACAAACGATTGCTAAGTTAACAGAAGCTTATAGAGCGTTTATGAATAGGGGGGTACTGTATAACCTTGAATCTTGTTAAACTGTAGGTCTACACTGGAGTTATAAATCCGATGTTCATTTCATGCCGTTTTATTCACTCTAATAGTAATTATTAGAAGAGTGAAAGGGACAGTTTGCGGTCATCGAAATTCGAATTTCTTCCCATGAAGAAAATCCCAGTTATATTTTTTTGAATTAAGGTTCTAGTGCTTAGCAATTGTTTTAGCTATGAAAATACAAATTCCGCCGTCCTTTCCAGAACAAAGTTTAATTTTCAAAACAAACACCAATTTCGTCGTTCGCGTTTTGCAATTTTTAAATAGAAATGGAATAAAGCTCCGGCTTATCTTTTTTATAGCACGTCCAGTTTTTAGCCAATTTGATTTCTCTGATTTTAATAGAGTTCTGCTTCATCAAATTCATTAATTTGACCAGCATTTATGTATTGACATAGTTTTACACTAAGGTTGGAAAAATGTACAAAAGTATAATGTACCTTTAGTCGAAATTTATATTTTTTAAGTGGCAAAAATTTCCCCTCGCGTGGCCAGTGGTCGACAACCGTTCAGAACTTAAAAACATTTTAACAACAGACTGAATTCACTAACTCTATAATAAGCTAAGATTAAAAATTTACAAAACATTCTTAAACTAAATTGAATGTCAAGAATCGTTTAATTCAGTTCACGTTGACATTAGTGTGTATTTAATATTTCTGAGTATATTTTAACAAGTGAAACTTAGAATAACTTATAATAGCGGTGGAAACGGGTAATTTACGAATACTTTGGCAATTTTTGGCACTGTTCTGTGAATTAGATTGCGACTGTGTCGCATTTACGTGGGTTTTGATTTATTACTTAAATACTACTTTAGTATGATTTTCAGAAATATGAACATTCACTAATGTACCGTGAACTCGTATGAGAAATTATTCTATCTAGGATTTGTCAGCTGCCGTATTTATTAATAAGTCACTGGAATTTAAATTTCACGCAAACCTCAATTCTTCCTATTCATAGGGCTTACATAAAAAGAAAAAAAATGCCGACCCGCAAAAATAGGTAACATATTTTTTTTTTAGAAATAGGCACTGTGGAGTATAATAATTATACTTAATTAATCCTTTGACGCATTCATTGCCGAGAACGTGACGATTCAGTGACGTTGCCGTAATTTTAGAACCATTAAACGCACATGTGCGTTTGCGGCTCCCAATGAATTCTCAAGTTTGACAGCCGGCAGTGCTGTGTTACATTGGTACCGAACTCTAAGTACGTGAGTCAGAGTCACCAGTTTCTCATTTTTTACGTAAATATATACAAGCATAATTTATACGAATCAAATTTATGCTAAACTTGGCCTTAGGTCTTGTTACCTTACGCTCTGTCTACCCAGTAAGGGATATAGACGTGATTTCTGTATGTATGTGTAATTTATACTATTGGTTTGGATTTTGTGTATAATTTTACACAATTATATTTGAACTTAATATTCTTACTTATTTCGATAAACACGGCAGCCTTTATCCCGAATATTAACAAAGATAATCAGCATTATTCATAAATTTACTTTAAAAAATAATAACATTTATATTTGAAGAAACGCCGAAACAATTTAACAACAATTTACACGTAATTTTTAGACTTTACATACATTTATTTAATTTAGACACATTTGTTTAGTTTACCTCCCCCAACATATGTAAATAATTACAAATTTATGTGACCTAGAACATTCAAATTCAGTGCTTGCTATATTTATATAATAAATTGATTTTATCATATATTTTCTTATTAAAATTATAATCGATTGGGTCAGTACTGCATAGTGCTTGAATATAATATAGCGTTCGCAACAACAATGACAAAACCTTCTAGAATATTGAGCCATTTCCTTATTTATATATAGCTCTGTCCATAGTTGTATTATTATGCCGTATTTGTATGTTCGTCGTTCAGCTCTGAAATGTATAATTGCTTGTTTGCATTCAAAATGACGCAAATATTGCTCCAAATTTAAGTAAGTTACTTTACTGCAGGCGCAGCCAGCGACAAATTATATCGCAATCGCAGTGACCAAAGTGGCCAAATATGTATATCGAAACACGATGCTAAAAAAAACGTAACTTGCTTAAAGCATATTTAGACATTTTCATCTTTACCACATAATACTTATATAAGCATGAACAAGGCATAAGGTTAAAAAATCGTCAACGTAAAACGTTACATTAATTATTACCGTTTTATTCACACAATGCAGTACTGGTTTCTTTCCAAACCTGTCACGGGTACAATTCCAGCTTTAAACGCAAAATTAATATCATTTACGTTATTTTAATATAATAATTAATAATACCATAAAGTTAATTTCACGTTTTGCTTATAATATTCTATGAAACATAATTCTCTTAATTAGATAAAATCTTTTAATCCCCATTGTTTGGAGCCTATTGTTTGCTACCCCTGATCCTGACCGAGCAAGGATTGTGACAGCGCAATTATAATTAGCAACGGGGCGGGCATTCACCCGACCCAAGTGACAATGCAGTGGTTTACAACCTTCTACGTTCCAAGCTATTTCAGTTTAATAATCAATTTTTAATGAATAGTGTACCATTTCATGTTATTTAAACGAGAGTATCGTTATCAGAGTGACCGCTGACCACAAAACCTGCATTGTTTGGTTAATGTATAATTAATATTGGTATTTAATTAATATAACTTATTTAAAATCTCGCGTCGTGAACATCTGTTCGCTTTGTTTAAAATCTTGCTTTAATATCATTAATTATCCGCCATACGTCAGTTAAAATGATTAAAGCAGGAAGGCATTAAAGTGTGAATAATATTGAGTCTTGTACAGCTGAAATGTAACGATAGGGGTTTCGACTAACTTTATTTGAAATGGATTTCGAACATTATGTACTCAAGATACAGGATCAGCCGTTTGAAAGAGGACCGACAAACGAAATCGGTCCACAATTGGCGGACATCGGTGAACACACAAAAAAAAGCAGTCGAACATAGGACCTTCTCTTTTGTGAAGTCGGTTGAAAACAGTTCTCAAAAACTTGAGAACTGTTTTAAGTGTGTGCGTAGACCACCGATAAAAGAATTTTACAATGGTAATTGTTGACAATGTTATACTGTGCGTTTTCCAAGAAAAAGGTCACATAATTTTTCCAGAATTTAAATATTTTGGTTTTTTCTTACTCAGAATCGTTTACCCTATCGGTTCTCATACAAAAAAAATGTGTCAGATTTTACTAAGAATTTTTTCCCGTTCGTCACGTCCCATACATACCAATACGAAAAAAAGTGACGAACTGGAATGGAAATTTTGGGACACATTTTTTCTTGTATAAGGATAGGGTAAACGATTCTGAATAAGAAAAACCCAAAATAGTTAAATTCTGAAAAAACTGATAATGTGGACTTTTTTTTGGAAAACACTCATGAAAAAGAAAATGATCGAATTATGGTTTGAAAAGCTGCAATTGTCCCTTACAAAGTAACTCGATGATTCAATTCACATTATACCTAAGCTATACATCACTCAAGGCACTTTTAGAAAATATATGTAATGTGGCCCAGAGCACTGGGGCTAGCACAGCCTGCGCGTTGCTTGAGCCTGTGGACAAATAAAACATCATCTACATAGGTACGAGTAGGTAACGTGAGGCAGTTGATAGTTTTGCCAACGTGGCAACACTTTGGGAAAGAGCTGATATTCTTCTAACTACTAAACCGATTTTTATCAAACATAGCCAAAATCCACCGCAAGGAAACTGGCTTTCGAATAAAAGAAATTGCATCGAAATCGGTTCATCGGTTTCAGAGCTATGATGCCATATACAGACACACACATACATCGACGTCAAAGTCACCCCTCTATAGCATCGGGGGTTATAAATAGCTTATAACAGAACGGCTTCAATCGACTCAGCAAGTTTACATACAACATAAATATGTAGATTGGATGACAATGTTAGCACACTCTGCAGAAAAGCTAATATGTACATTTAGTCGTATCGGCATGTATTAATAAAATACATTTCTCCCAATCAAATCGCTTTATTGCTCCTCAACTTACTCACGTCTACATTTGGGATCACTTACGATACATATTATTTTTCGCGGCGTGTTTTTCTTGTGACTGGTGAAATATTATCTCTGAGCTTCAGCTATTCAATTCCGTTACACTCGTAAAAATATTCTTATTTAATACAGCCAACCAAGTTGGTAAAACGTTCAGAACTATGGGCGATCTATCGTTTATGATTGATGATATAGAAATGATAATTGAGCGGCCAGAGTATGGCAGCAGACAGCCGACAGATGGCGCCGCATAATGAGATAAAAAGGAATAATGAATTATGATGGATTCTGAATTAGGCTAATCGGAATATCACGTGGGTAATGTAGTTGGGTTTTTAGCGGCAGATGAAAATGGGTGTTATTCCCATTAAACTCAAGTGTTGGACATTCAAGCAATGCGTCCGTCCAGTCTTGGTCTATCAAATCAAAATCAAACATAAAATGTTATTTTTGCAAATTGGCAGCCAAGGGCTCTTTTACGTGTCTTTTTGAAACTACCAGCGCATTTGGAAACACCATTATTGCCAAGTCATTTTTACATGAATAGTGCAGCAGATAATGCACATGCTTAAGGCTTATTAATTGTCCTCATAGTCATCTCTTTCAATTCTCATCCATTACCGTCATTACCGTGTGACAGAAACTCTCTCCGGAATCGGAATGGAAATCCGGAAAAGTACGTAGAAATCAAGTAATCAGTCGTTAATAAAATAATTGAATTTTATGCCACAAATGCTACATCATCTTGGAAAAGAATTGATACTCTTTAAACTGCTAGACCGATTTTTACCACGGCAAAGAACAAGGAGGCTGGCTTTCGAATGAAAATCGAAACCAGTCCGACCGCTTGAGAGCTACTATACCACAGACACACAGAGACATAGACGTCAAACTCATAACATCCGTATTGCGTGGGGGGCATTGACGTACAATAAACAACTAGACTCCCAATCACGCTCAAAAACTGTCCGAAGCAAAAGTCTGAACGACGCGTCTATTGTTCAGAGTTTTTGTTCAGTTGTGTTTCGACCGCGCTTTGATAACAATGTTTATGTCTCTTTCGCACCGTAATCTTACTATTGAGAACAAAAGAGACGGGCAGGTTTCCAGCGCGTGGCGTCATGTCTTACTTCTCACGATCCTACGCCATTGATATTAAACATTACTGCCACGAAATAAGGTGTCAATTTGAACGAATATAATGTTATCGTCTAAGTCGATGTGTTGACACACAACACATAGACAAAGCAACTCGGACGTTTCTTGAGGAATCTTTGTTAGCGACTGAGAGTCTAGTTGTTTATTGTAAGTCAATGGTGGGGGGTTAAAATACCTCAGCTCCATAACCTCAGTCTTACCTGAAGCGATGTACTTTCCTAGATGCGGCGATCGGGCCACAGTCAGACTGGCGTTGGTGGAGCGCATGTACGGCGGCTGGATCGGCTGCGTCGCCTCACACCGCAGAGACACGAAGCGTCCGCTCGTGACCCTGATCTTGAGAGGTCGCCAGCTTCTCCGCAACCCATGTTTGTCCGCCTCCGTGACCTCTGTATTGTCGATCACGAATGGCTCGTACTGGTGGAAGAGATTTTGAAGTTATATTGGTGGATGTTTCGGGCTGTGGTGAGCGAAGACTTGCTATTAAGACTAGACCATTACCATTTCCATTTCCACCGTGACAGACGGACAGGTGGGAAATGCTTGAGTAAGTTTAGTAGTCTGATAATTCAAGGCTCCATAGCAAGTCCATAACCTATGTCTTAAACGGATAGATGTACCTATATCATCATCATGACCTTCATCGTCATCATCATCATCATCATCATCATGATCATTAGACATCTACTAAGGCGCGCCAAAAATAAATTATGCTATAAGCTGCCGCTGTGTTAAAAAATTCTATCCATGGAAAGTGATCATTATTATTTCTCGTATGTATTTTATGAAAGGCTCAATAAGTTCCTGGAATTTGTAGCCTACTCTTGATCTATCATAAAGGTATACTTTGATTTATGGTTCTGAAAAGACGAAGATTTCAGCGGAAAACTAACTTAGGTGAGACGAAGTTTGTTGAAGTGATATTATATGTCCTGAAAAGTTGGTCGATATTTCATACTCACATTGTAAGAGATCAGATAAAAATAGCCTTTTATAGCTGTAATGAGATGATGGATGAGAAAACCTGTGTAGCCATTGGAAGCCTCAATATCAGTTTTACTCAATTTCAGAAGTACCCGGTACCAATGAGCATGTATGAAGAGAATGATCAACGTGGATGAAGCGAAACAGGCATGTCAGGATCGTAGCAAATTGAACAAAGTAGTCTCTGCCTATTTGTAGATGATGGGTCGAATAAAACAAAATAAATACTTTTTTAAATGGGAAAAACGACGGTGCAAGTGAACAGCCACAGCGTTCGCGAAAAAAAAATCGTCTACGTATATCTGAGTACCGACATTGAGTCGTTTTTATACGCAACGGTTCTAGCTCATACCCAACAATGATTTTACGTTACTGCACGACGTTATAGTTCCATCTCAGTTTCGCCAACGGACTTCCAGGCGGGGGGAGCGTTTTCACCCATTTGTTGTCAACATACCATTGGCCCGCACGAGGCGGTTTGCTTCATCCTTCCTAATGCGAACTGCTAGGGAATGGAATTCGCTCCCATCGTCTGTATTTCCGGACAGATACAACCTAGGGCTCTTCAAGGCTAGAGTGAATAGGCTATTACTGAACCAGTGAGTTACACCTTTGGCCTCATCTGCACCTTCCACCAAGTGAGATAGAGGTCAATCACTGGTCAGTTTGTAGTAAAAAAAAAAAAAAAAAAAAAAACGTATTTTTATAAGTAATAAAGGACGCTAGATGGCGTTACGAGCAACAAAATCATCTGTGATGCCATGACAATTTCTTAAAATAACTAACTTACAACGTAACAAAATAATATGAAAGAGTATTTCTGGGGTCCTAGTGAAAAGGGGGATAAGTCTGATATAAATGAAAAACCATTTTCTATTCTATTGTAAAAGGGATTAAGTCTAAAATAGCTACGTAGAAAATTCAGAATTATACCCCTTTTCACTAGGACCCCAGATTTTACGTCGTGTACACTATTTCTATGAGAAAGAGGAGTGACGGTATGTATGTACCTTTTCAGGTCTCCCATCGACGTACCACACGATGTTGGCAGGCGGATTCGCGGGCGCTGTAGTACAATTCACCAGTACGTCTTCTCCAAACGACGCGCTGCTGGGTAAACCGGTTATAACCGGATCCTGGGCCAGGGCCACTGGGGATAAAAAGTCGAGTTAGATGGTATCCTCAGTACTTGAAAGGTAAAGAAATGCGTTTTTCAGTGAAAGATTACGGGAGAATACACACATAGCGTCAAGTTCTGACTCCAGCATTGTTAACCAATCACGTAACTACATAATTTGCTGGAGTCAAGACTTTTTGGAAGAACGTTAAGTCCTGGGAGTACGTTACTTAATTACATACATACATAAATCACGTCTTTCTCCCTTACGGGGTAGACAGAGCCTAAGGTGACAAGACCCAAAGGCCACGCTTAGCATGATTGTGGGCGTATAGATATAGGTGGAAAGGGGAATCAAAATAGTGATGGGTAGCTAGCCGCATCGCCTATATGATTCCTACGCCCATTCCCTCGATGGACTTTTACCATCTGCGCGGGAGGAGAAGCAACTGGTACATTCTATGTTTTTTTTTTACTCCCAGACCAGCATGGAAGAATTACTTAATTAATTTTATCTAAAACTTAAACGCGCTGCTAACAAAAACATTGATTGAAATTCATCATCATCGGCCTAAAGACGTCCACTGTTGAACAAAGGCACCCTTAGAACACCATAATGAACGACAACTCGCCACCTACATCCACCGGTTCCTCGCAACTTTCCCGATGTCGTCGGTCCACCTAGTGGGAGGCCTGGCAACACTGCGTCTTCCTCTTAAAATTATATTTAGCCATGTAGCGTACGGAGTTCGAAAATGGAATAAAAATGCACTTTTTGGCTTAATTTGAGAGAGTTCGCGTGGCACGTGACAGAGAAACAAAACCAACAACAAGCAATAATAAAAATAGTTTTTAAGGTAAATCTCTTAATCGTGCGATGCGAGCGCCCTGGCGCGGATTTATTGCAAAAACAAAATCTAGTTACAAAGATTATCAACAGATGGCATTACTAGTTACTCTAATAACACTTAAATTTATAAAAATAACAAATGCTCACGACTTGAATCCCAGAGAGGGTAGTCAGTGGCAAAGCAGTGAATATACTGTTTCCGTCTTAGTGAACGGAGCAGTCCCTAAGTAACCTTAACTTAAACTAAAATATATTTATTATTTAATAATTATGCGCGTCGTCTACATACTGCCCCCTTAGTGCTAGTAGAGCACTATTAATCTACTGGACTCAGTAAGGCGACGCGTGTAGCAGGTCTACGTAACAGACCCAAGCGCGTACGCACGTCTACTACACGAGTGCGGCCATCGCGGCCGGCGTGCACCGCGCTCACTATCCCGTGCCGCCAGGAACCGCGCTCTAGATTGGGATCGACAAGTACCACGTAGTCTCCTATCTGTAAAGAACGCGCTTCTTTGTTCCACTTTTGTCTAGGCAAGAGCGTTGGTAAATACTCCTTCGTCCACCTTACCCAGAACATGTCTGTCAGCCGTTGAGCTATACGCCATCTCTTGCGTAGACAAAGGTCGTGATTTTCGTACTTACCGAAGAGTGGTCCTGTTGACGAGCTGCCAATGAGAAAATGATTCGGGGTTAGAGCTTCTGGGTAGTTCGGGTCTGTCGACACGTGTGTAATGGGGCGACTGTTAACTAAAGCCTCTACCTCGGCCATCAGCGTGTACAGAGTCTCCGGGTGCGGAGCGCGCTCTTTCAGGATGACTTTCAGGGCTGTTTTTACAGTACGAATCAGTCTTTCCCACGCCCCACCCATTTCTGGGGCACCTGGAGGTATAAAACGCCATTCTATGCCACGCACAGACCCATCCTCACGCAGTCTGTCAGTGTTCAGCTGGCTCAGGCTCTTTTTCAGCTCGGTGTCGGCTCCGCGGAGGTTTGTACCGTTATCTGAATAAATAACGGTAGGCGTGCCCCGACGAGCCGACATTCGTCTTAATGCCATTATAGCCGAATCAGTACTGAGTGATTCGGTTAGCTCAATATGAACGGCACGCATCGTGAGGCACGTAAACAGCATTCCGTACCTCTTTTGTCTCCCTCGGCCAATGGTGGTTTCTAAAGGGCCGAAGAAGTCCAGTCCGGTAAATGAAAATGGACGTCGATTTAGCTGCAGGCGCGCATCAGGCAGGTCGCCCATGCGTTGCGCGTGCGGCGCCGCACGGCGGCGGCGGCACAGCTGGCAGCGCGCCACGATTCCGCGCACCGTCGGTCGCAGATTAACGATCCAATATTGTTGTCGCAGTTCATTAACGACGTGTTCATTCGCTGTATGCATAGCGTGTCTATGGTAGTACTCGACTAGCAAGCGAGTAGTTTTGTGCTTGCCATCCAGTATAAGAGGCCGTAAGGTTGCACTATCGACACCTACGACTTTATCAATGCGGCCAGCGACACGAAGGACACCATATTCATCCAAGTACGGTGTTAATTTAAGTAGACGGCTGTTGGATGGCAGCGGTTTACCAGATGTCAAACAAGCGATCTCCGTTGCAAAGGTATCGCTTTGACTCTTTTTTAAAATGTATCTTTCAGCGATTTTCATCATTTCCGTATCCAATACCATTTCCTGTGTATCCTGTATATTTTTCTTCCTTTGGTGATTTTTATTGTTTTTGTTTTTAATTTTCAGGTTTAATTTTCTAATATAATATATTACTCTTGCAGCGGTGCGTACAAGTCTGATCCAACTGGAGAATCTTTCTTCATCAGGTACAGGTAAGTAGGGCTTTTCTGTTGTTATTAAGTTTATATTTCTTTCTTCACAGGTAGCCTCTTCAACTATCTTAGCGTGCTTCAAATCTTTCGGCCAATGATCCTCTGGCTGGCGCAGGAATGCAGGTCCTTGAAACCATAAGTCGTCGTAGTTAAGTGGAGGAGCCTCTGTCTTCGTGGCTACATCGGCTATATTTAAACTGGACGGTACGTAACGCCACTCTTTTATGCCGGTAAGCTCATCGATTTCACCGAGCCTGTGAGCAACGTAAGCTTTGTAGCTCCTGGGGTCGCTACGAATCCATTGAAGAACAGTGCTGGAGTCAGTCCAGAAGTACCGCTTATCCGGCTGTACGTCCTTGTGTTCTTTGGCTATAGTTTGCGCCAAACGAGAGCCCATCAGTGCGCCTTGCAGCTCCAGCCTCGGAATCGATACAGGGCGTAACGGAGTTACTCGGCTTTTACTGGCCGCCAAGCAAACAAGCACACAACCATCCGCGCGAATAAACCGCCAGTATATCACCGTGGCAAAGGCCTTAAGCGAAGCATCGCAGAAAATATGAAGTTGGGTTTCTATGATGTCATCACAAGCTGAGAACGCAGACGTCGAAGGGTAACACGGCTTCCACGCGCCGGCGCGGCGCAGCCATCGCGGGATGCGTAAAGACTCTAGCTGCTTCAACTCGCCGAGCCACGATACCCACTGCGCGTGCTCCTCTGGCCGGATGCGGCATGTCCAATCAACGCTGCTTCGATGTACGTCTTGAAATAATATTTTACTTTTTATTATAAAAGGCGATAGAAATCCGTGTATGTCATAAATTGACATAATAATGCTAAGCATTTTGGCCTTTGTCGGTGGTATGCTACCGTCTAAAATTTCAGGTGGTATGCGATCGACTGACACCTTTACGCTAAAAGTATCATCGGCGGGATGCCACATCAATCCGAGCGTGCGCTCAGTCAGGTTCGTCGCTCCGTCCTTGAATTGAACAGCTGACTGCGCGAGCGCGTCAGCAGGAATCGCTTCCAGAACCTGTTTGCTGTTGCTAGACCAGCCGCGAATCTCGAAGCCGCCCTGTTTATGAACAAACGTTATCTCTTTAATTAATTGAATAGCGTTTTGTTCACTATTCGTTGAATAATAACAGTCGTCCATATAATGGGAATTAATTATGACTTGAACGGCTTCAGGATAGCGATCGTCGTACTTGAGTGCATTTTTATTTTTTATATATTGCGCGATAAACGGAGAACAGGTGGCCCCGAAAATTAAGCTTTGCATGACGTATGTCTTAATGGGAGCACTCGCTGACGCTTGCCACAAAAATCGAAGCACATGTTGATCTTCAGGCCGAATTTTAATTCGTAAAAACATGTCCTTTATATCGCCAATAATAACAAACTCATTTTCCCGAAATCTCAACATGATACCTAAAAGTGAATTATATAAATCAGGCCCAGTCAGTAGGTAATCGTTAAGACAGTTATTGTTTACTTTCGATGCCGCATCGAAAACTAATCTCAACTTGCCTGGTTTGTTAGGATTTTGCACTCCAAAATGAGGAATGTGCCATAAACGCTTGACTGAGAGTTCATTATCGTGCAACTCCCTAGCATAACCTTCCTTTATAAGCTTGTTTATTTCTATACCATACCTATCGCCGTACGCTTTGTCTTTCTGGAATTTAAGTAATAATGAGTGCATCCGAGATCGCGCATTCTTATATGAATCAGGCATTGTTAGGTTATCGTTTTTAAATGGCAGGCCTACTTCCCATCGGTTACCTATTTGGCGCGCTGTGTCGTCTAATATCTGTACAGCGCGCAAATGTGCCGAATTCTCACGGCTTACGGTTGAAATTCCTGTGGAGTCTAAACAAAAGGAATGCTTAATCAGTTCGTTTAGTGCATTGATATCGAGCGATGTACTGTCGATCCCATCATTAGTGTGAGCGAGATGGCAAACATGGTGACTTACCTGTGACGCGGAGGAGTGAGCGCGACCACAGTAGCCGTGAATAGACCAGCCCAGGCGACAGCGGGTCGCATAAGGTGAATTCTTGTTGCCATGGATAACTTCAAGCGGTGCAATAACAAAGTAATTATCCTCACCTATAAGTATGCGCGGCACTACACGTTTATTACAAACAACATCCTTAATTCTAGACAAATTTGTACACGAAATTTTGTTTACAACCGACAAGTTTTGCGCAGGCAAATTTAATTTCGACACTTTTCGTAAATTAATGTCAAAAGAGTTACGGTCGTGTCCAGAAATCTTAGCGCGCACTCGAGGCGCGTCCGATTGAAACACTTCTAGTCCGAAAGCATCAATAAACTTTATATCACTTGCACTTTCACTTTTTAGCCCTAATTGATCCGCCAAATCTGAGTCTATTATCGATACCGACGCAGCATCGTCGAGCAGCGCATATGTCTGAACTTCTCCACAGGGTCCGCGCAGCTTCACTGCTACTACTTTAAGCATAATATCTCCTTCGGGCGCCGGTGCGGAGTCATCGAATGCCGCAACGTGAGCCACCGTGGCGTCGGCGCGGTCAGAAGCGCGCGCTGGCGCGCGCGGTGCGCGCTCAGTGGCTGGCGCGTGCGGCGGGCTCGGCTCGACCGTACTTGTCTCTTCTGCTGACTCAAAAGTTACTGGCCTTTTCCAGTGCAGTAAACGGTGATGTAGCAAGCCACAGTTGTCAATGTCGCAAACAGGTGCAGGACATGTTTCTATGTCATGGCGTGCTACAAGGCATACAAAACAGAGTTTTTGTGTTTTAATAAACTTCCATTTATCTCTGCGCATTGCGCGCTTAAAGACACGGCAATCAGGTAGGGTATGCTCGCCTTTCTTGCAAAATTTACATATTTGAGTGTCAGTGCGCATAGTGGCAAATATGGGGCGCGAATATCTAGTCTTATCGTCTGGTCGTTTGAAGTGTGGGCCAGTCGGCTCGGACAGCGGCTTCTTGTACTCACGCGGCAGGACAGCTCCGGCGACGCCAATCATTTCAGCTTCTCGTTTCAGAAATTGCCCCAACAACTCCAGCTTTGATTCACCAGCTCGAAGTTTTTCATAAGCAAACTCGGTCCACTTACCCAACAAAGTGCTCGGTAATTTAGAGGCAACAGCTGATGCGAGCTCTGGATTGCGCAAATGATCACTTTGATTTAGAGCACGAATAGTTGCTATACAGTTATTCACTTTCATAGCAAAGTTTATCAAATCTTGTTGATAAAAGGTAGGTAAAGGCGGTAACTTGCGCAGATGCGACGTAATATTAAAAATTATACATTCCGATCGTCCAAACTTAAGTTCAAGTGCCTCCATTACGGCTGCGGGCGGGGTGTTACCTATCAGAAGGTCTGTAACTGCTTCTTTAGCATCTCCCCTAAGTGCTCGCCGAAGTCTGGATAGGTTTTCGTGGTCTGTAAAATTACAGGTGGACGACGACTCGTCGTATGCGTTTTTGAAATGTAGCCACTCAATACAATCGCCACTAAAAATAGGAAGGTCCCTGGGTATGGCGAGGCGGCTGAGTAAACGCTCTTCGCGTCTCGATGAGGACTGTTCCATCATGTCCTTCAACGTAGTAGCCAGCTGTAGAATGCTGTGAGCGGTGTCCGTGTGCTGTGCCGGCGGTGAGGCTGCACGGTCGGCGGCGGGCGCGACCGGCTCCGGTTGCACAGGTGTTAACGGCCGGTGCTTAGAAATATCCTGGTGCTGATTTTGATTCAGCCAGTCCGAGACTCGATCAGGTGCTTCATCCCGGCGTACGCGTACGTCGATTGATTCAGCTGCACCCTCATCCTCTGAGTCGATTTGCGCTAAATCGGCTTCAAGACGCTTGTCTATCAGGTCCATTTGGATGCGAGCCTTAGCTTCGGCCGCTTGTAATTCTAGCTGCTTGCGTCTTGCCAGCGAAGATGTCGTCGATCTTTTCGATTTGGTGGTACCGACGACAGAAGGCGGAGGTAAGACTTCACATTGAACTGGTTGTTGCACGGCTAATGGAATTATTGTTGGAACACTCTCTTCTAGTTTCATTTCTTCTGGCTCTGACTTCGTCTCGGTTTGGTTAGCTAACACGCGAGTACGATGTCGTGTCAAAACCATTTTCGGAGGCGTACTAAACATTTGGTGTTAAATTCGCACTAGTAACTATTATTCGGTTCGTAGGATCAGCTTATTGTAGCGTACGGAGTTCGAAAATGGAATAAAAATGCACTTTTTGGCTTAATTTGAGAGAGTTCGCGTGGCACGTGACAGAGAAACAAAACCAACAACAAGCAATAATAAAAATAGTTTTTAAGGTAAATCTCTTAATCGTGCGATGCGAGCGCCCTGGCGCGGATTTATTGCAAAAACAAAATCTAGTTACAAAGATTATCAACAGATGGCATTACTAGTTACTCTAATAACACTTAAATTTATAAAAATAACAAATGCTCACGACTTGAATCCCAGAGAGGGTAGTCAGTGGCAAAGCAGTGAATATACTGTTTCCGTCTTAGTGAACGGAGCAGTCCCTAAGTAACCTTAACTTAAACTAAAATATATTTATTATTTAATAATTATGCGCGTCGTCTACAAGCCAATTGATTTTTATAGGAGCCTAATTTGAGACACTGTTTTTAATAATAAAATTCTAAACATTTTATATTTCAAGTCTTTTTTTTTAGTCTGTTAACATATGTATATTATTATTTTCTTATTAGAAAGTATTTGTGTTTTCTGCTAAGCTGCCTTTGATTGTGACTGAACGTACGGCAACAGTTTATATGCGATATTATAATGCTTGTCAGCGTACCTCTATATGCCTGGAATTGCCTCTAAATTACAGGCTGTTCTCATTTATAGCCTCATTAAAATCAATGGCCATCAAATTCATAGACCTCACATGGCGGCCGTTATACGGGTGCTCCGATAAATCCTGTATTATAAACTAGCTGATTCGACATTGTTCACTCAAAACTTATTTTACGATGATCCAAACCATTTCTTCAAATCAGTTATGACGTCTTCGAAACTGGCGGTTAGTTTCACAGACAGAAAAGATTAGTATTAATTAATATATATATTTCAGAAGACCATTATAACAGAAAAGAATTTGATCAGAAGCAAAAAAAAAGGGGACTAAAGAAAGGAAGTGGATTCAATTAGTGACAAAAAGTGAGATTTGAGTTGGTGTTTAAAAATAGCTAGAGTTTTAGCTCATATTATTTTTACTCTCTCTAAAACGGCTCGATGGATTTAGTTTCTCATTCGTTTATTAATACTTATTCGTTTGCCAAGTTATTTCATTAAAACTGCCTATAATTCGCCAAAATCATTTAAACGTACAAAATGATTGCCCAGTACCCGACGGTAATAATTTTTGATCGGATGTTTTCCAGGTAATCCCACTTAAAACGATCAAAGTGAACCGTATTCAAATAATTTGTAAAAATATTTCAACGGCAAGGTACTTAAACCATTTATAATTCTGTTTTAGGACACCCTGTTTTGAAAAATCGTTAAATATTTAACAGATTTTTGTTTATGGGCCACAGTACGGTGGTGTGTATTAAAATGTGTATACTTTTTCACGTTATAATGCACTGCAATTACGAAGAGAGTATATAAGTAGAGTGTGTAAATTTCATACGGGGATATATTTTATCCGGATGTAGTTAACGATTATACAAATCATGTGAGAATGATATTTTGTTAGTAACTAATTATTCCAGCGTAACGTTATTAATTTGGTCTTGTTACCATTATTATTATTATTTCTGTATATTTATTTTTATCTCAGGTTAGGTTTTTACAATATTCATATAAAAAGTAATAAAACAATATTAATACAAAATATAAAAACATTATAAAAACCTAACCTAGGGCATTATTATTATTATAGCCTTTTTATTTTCCGATGATGTTATTTAAAAGAAAGAAAGAAAATCATTGTATAGACACAGATTCAGTACAAAAGAAACCTTTTTTGGGGCTATTAATCGATCTAGCTAGGCCTGATTTCGGAGTCCCTTGCCAGTTTTAACGGACCTCAAGCTTCATGGTCATATCTCTAATCACTTAACTGTTCTGTCGTCTATGTACAAAACGACTTTGCTCGGGTGAACGTTTGAATCGGCCTGTAGTGTTGTCACAGTGTAGGCCTAGTAGGGTTTTTGTTGAAGAAAAACAAGAATTAAGATTACTATATTTATTTATAAGCAACAAAAACGGACCTATCGCGACAATAAAAATAAGTTAAGGTCGGAGAGCGAATTGTCTCAGGATGAGATTCGGATCTTTTTGAAGTACTAAATTACGGTTAAGTTTTCTGCGCTTATTTGGCCTCCACTTCCCTCGGGAATCCCGTGAGCCGAAGACTGGAGATGGGCGGCAGGCGCGCTCGGTGGAGTCAGCAGAGTAGGCGTTGGCTCGATGCTCTTCTCCTATCGGAGCGGTCAGCTGCCAGCAATGATGGCGAGCGAGTTCTTGCTGATGCAATTCAGCTGGTGCAAGGCTGAGCCAAAGCTGTAGGCTATGCAGCGAGTGCAGAATTAAATGTAGCTGGAGATATTTCTGAGGGATGCGGTGATTGAGCTTCGTGGTGCTATTTCCACGGGGTGCGGTAGTTGCCCTGCAAGAATGCTGGTGTGAGATCGAGTCCAGTTAGGTAGCGTCCTGCCAGGCCCTGCGGTGCGAAGGGGATTTATCCCGAGGGAGCTAAGTGCAGTGCATGGCAGGAGCTAGGCATACGGAGTTACAGGCAGGCAAAAGCTGAAGAAGTTAAACTATACAATTGTAAGCAATTGAAAAGGAGCAACTGAATATAAATTGAGTCGTGGGTTTGAATTCCAACGGTCGGCACGACCGTTATGATTCAAACCCAAAGTACTAAGCTAACATCTAGGTAGAGTTTAAATTCAAATTAACGGCAAAAGAGAACGTTACATTTAAATTTACATGAGCAATCCCAACAGCGAGGGGAATTTGCAAGTGTCTCTTTGTCAGAGTAACAGAGTTAGAATTAAGAATTTAAATGATTTATTTAAATCATTTAAATAAATACACAGTCAGAGCAAAACACAGTTAAAAGATAAAAATGTTCAGAGAGAGCTTACCAGTAGGAGCTGGGCAGGTTGCAGTCGATTCAGAATGACCGATTTCGGATAGAACAGCTGGTTTTATCCAGAACTAGCGGTTCTTTCAAATTTTGAAGAAGCTCCGCCTTAGGGCGGAATATGTCCTGTCAAAATTTGAATCAACCAACCAGAGCCGATCGTGTAGAGATGAACAGGTGAGCTTTTTGATACGTGTTGCTGAGTGTATTAAATAAAGAAATAAATAATGTGGGTGTTAGTATCAATTAAATAAATAAATAGTTTCAAGTGTGTGTATTAATTAAATAATAAATATAATTTACGCGGAGAGCGACCTAGGCGCCCTCTAGTGTGCGTACGTTGAATTAGAATCTTGATTTAAAACAGCGCCATCTATTGACGATCGGCCGAACTTACAGTTTAGTTCGGCTGTAGATACGTCGTTCAGGTTTGTGGCGCGAAGCTTTAATTTGTCGGAATGCGAACTTAGTTTGCAGTGTGACAGTGTAAAAAAAGCTTGGAAAGCGTTCACGTAAACGTGTCAACTCCTATGCAAAAATTGGATCGAAACGATAGCAAATTGTTCTCATTGTATTTGACATTTAAATGCAAAGTTCATGTAATCAATCTCAAAGTTGAGACGTATTTTGTGAACGAAAACTAACACAAACATTGGTGCGTACCCTAACTCGGCATCTCAATAGAGAATACTAGCTATCCATGTTTTTTCACATCTCTTAACAAAATATGAATATATCGTAAAAGATACGAGAAAAACTGAAATTGGAAGTGATATCGGTCAAGAAATACGGAAAATCACAGGACCAGGAACAGGTCCTGTGAATACTACAAACAATTCAACAAGACTTTATTCATTTCTACTATAGACTAATATAATTTAAGCTACCTACTTAACTTGGGTACCTTATACATCCCTTTTATAAAATTTAATTAGAATTCAAGTATTACAGTATTCTTTTTCTTATGATTTTTGCCAAGTTTCTTGCGGCGTATTCTTAGTAGTGACGGTCTTTCCAAACGCGCTGGTAATTTAAAAAAAATACATAAAAAAGCCCATGGCGGCCTGTTTAAATTTTGAATCACTGAAATTTTACATCGCGATTATGCTTAAAGATACTGGACAAATGCTTTCATATTCTTTGTTACATAAATGAGCTTTTATTAAAATATCAGTTCTAACTCTCAAACTGCAGCAAAACCTTGGTAAAACTAAAGCATCTCAGAAGGGAATGCATGTGCAAGCTGCTATCGCTCACTGTCTCGAGTGTTCCCGGAAGAAAGACGTTTGATATACGATGTACCTCTTCAGTCAGGTTCATTTTAAGGAGCGAAATGAGACGAGTTAATAGTTCTCGAGACTTGATCTTATTAAATTTCTACACTGCACCTTTGAACTTTACGTGGGAACGTAAACGATCGCCGCGCATGCCGTGGCAGAAATGTGCAACAATGGGGGCTTTGTGAAACTTGTCGATGTCGCTTTGTAAATGGGTCATTATTGAACTTGTTTTATAGGGTGTTAAGGTCACTGATGTTTGGCGAATTATGTTGGCTCGTATTAAATAACTTTTGCCATTAGTTCTTAGTTCTTCTACATTCTATACATGTTTGGGGCTGGAAACTTCAAAAGCAGTTTTTATAATAACATCCATTTTTCTATTATTGTTTGTAACTGCCTTTAAAATACAGCTACAACTTTTGACGTTTATCGCTATCCTGCAGGAACTATGCAATTTTCCAAAATAAAAAGTAGCCTTTGTTTTAATCTAAGGTACCAGCAGCAATCATTTCAAATTTGAATCAAATCCGTCTAGTCGATTCAGCGTAAAGAAAGAACAAACATACGCGCTCACTTACTCACTCCCATCCTCACAAACTGTCGCATTTATCATTTCGTAAGATGACTGATGGTACCAGGCTATCATAAACTAAAGGTAACTCACCAGCGACGGTCAATTTCTTCATCTGCTTCACCACGGCGAATCGCGGCCCCTCGGTCGACACCTCACACATGTATGATATCCTGGTATCAATCTTCTTGGGGAGCACCACGCTGATCGAGCAGCTGTGCTTGTTGCAGTCGCCACGAATCACGCTGCCGTCTGTCGTGTTGAAGGATCGAGTTTCCGGCTAAAAAGAAGATAGTTAAGTATGCTAAAAGCACAATAGATACCGAAGTAGAGAGCAGTGGTATGGTTCTCGACCACATTCTTCCAGCTTCTTTCACAGGTCGACCAGACGTAAGCGGTGTACTTTTACCCCCTTAGTCATAAACACTCTAATAGGTTTCTGCTAACTTAGCAATCGTTTGTCCTTTTTGTGAAAGATAAATATATCAAAGTGACAAATAAGGACAAACGATTGCTTAGTTAGCAGAAGCCTATAGAGCGTTTATGAATAAGGGGGTTAGTATCAGTAAAATTGACACAAAACGGTTTTCTCCTCATCCTTTATTATTCAGACAGCTGAAAAATGGAATTCCCTACAATCGTCTGGATTCCCTGAACGCTACAATCTGGCCGTCTTCAAATCAAGGGTTGGGCCTAACTAGGAAAACATGCTCCATATTAGATCACTCTTCGCGCTTCTTCGCTCTTCTTCATTAGGCACTTGTGATCAAACACATAAATTACATAAAAGTCTTCAGTGAAAATGTTTGTCAAACAACCATAACTTGTCGTTTACAAACAGAAAGACAGACAGACAGAAATACATTATATACAGACTGAGTAGACAGAGTCTGACGTAACAAGACCTAAACGCCACATTTAGCATGTATAGGTGGAAAAGGGAATTAAATAGATTGGGTTGCTAGCCACATCACCAATAACATGCGTACTAAGATTTTCGTCCATTCTTCAATGGGCTTTTAGTATCATTTTGCATACATTATTTCTTTGGTAAGGCCAGGAGTACCCGAAACCGGCGAGCATGTATTATTGATGAACGTGGATGAAGCGAAATGGGCATGTCAGGATCGTAGCAAGATCGAAGGAGGCGGGAAGGTATGTATTTTTTTGGTACATTCCTATGTTACTTCTTTGCTCACCAGACCTTTATAACGTTATAAAAAAAAACGATATAATAGCGGTATATATCGTTTGTGTTTAAAATTTCGTTCAAACAAATTCTATATTCCTTCATAACGTTATATCATATCATAACGAAAAGAAAACCGTAACTTTACGAAATAGCGTTATAGACCTTTAAAACGTTATGAAAAAAACGATATAATACCGATATATGTCGTTTGTGTTTAAAGAAAACCATAACGTTATGAAATAGCGTTAGGTATAATAACGCTATGAAACTGATTATGAACTACTTGCTGTTGCCGCTGCGTTGGTATACTTTACTTTGGGAACACGCACACGTACCGGCACGGCGTGCCGTGCGCTTGATTCATGGATTGCGCAACGTCCCACGAAACAAATTTGTAAAGTATGTTTTGACAATTCACAAAAACAGTACAGATTTGTCATTGCATATGTTTGTTGCACGTTATATAGAGCGGGTGTTATAGAGTGTAAGAAAGAGATGGTCTATAACGTTATTATATCACTTGCCGAAGTATCGATATATATCGCTATTAATAACGTTATAATGAATACCGCTACAGAATAAATAATGTTTTATTAAAAAACGCTATTCGGTAATATAACGTACTGAAAAATAGCGCTACCTAAAAACGTTTTATTGAAAAATGCTATTCGGTAATCTAACGTTATGAAAAAGAGCGTTACGCAAAAATAACGGTATTTAAAGGTCTGTTGCTCACAGACCAGCTTAGAAGACATTAGTTCTGTCAAGTTCACCTGCTGTCCAGGCGTGTAGCGAAAGATCTCGTTGTTGTTGCGATACCACTTGACGGAGTGGAGGGGCGGGTCCCCCTTGTCGTTTATGTAGTGGCAGGTGAGATCCGCGGCCTTCCGCGGATCCCCGTAGGTGGGGACCTCCAGGAATGTTATGTTGTGGGCCGTGGCGATCACTGGAACAATGGAAATGGAATTTAGAAAAATGAGCTCTTAGAGGATCTGCGATCCTGGTACTTGTTTCCCTCCGTCTTATCTGACGCGAGTTCAACATTTTTTACCCACCCTTAAAACTGCCCAATAAGGCTGCTGTGCAATTTTTTTAACCCCCGATGCAAAAGATCGGTAGTATTCCTAAGTATATTGTATTTCTTCCTATTATACATCTACGTGTATCGAATGTGTGTAAATAAATGCTTCTCTCTCTCTCTCTCTCTCTCTCTCTCTCTCTCTCTCTCTCTCTCTCTCTCGCTCTCTCTCTCTCTCTCTCAAAAGGAGGGGTTTAATAAGTTTAACGTCGATGTCTGTGTGTATGTGTGTGTATCTCTGTGGCATTGTAGCTCTCCAGCGGATGGACCGATTTCGATGCAGTTTTTTACATTCGAAAGCCGCTTTCCTTGCGGTGATTCTTAGCCATGTTTAGTAAAAAAGGTCAAACAGTTTGAAGAGTATTAGCTTGAATGATTTCTTAATTACGTGTGATTAATTACTCGATAAAGACGTGGCGAGGGAGGAGGTTATTAAATTTTTAAATTTAATAATGTTTTTTTTTAGTAGTCCGATGGAAATTCGTGAGAAGCTGTTGCCTGCGACTTCGTCCGTGCCGAATTAAATATAGCTTATGTTACCTAGGGATAATGTAGTATTGTCAACTAAATAAAGTTCGTAAAATCATCATCATTATCATCAGTCAAAAGACATCCACAGCTAAACAGGCTTCCTCCGAAGAGCGTCATAAAGATCGTCCTTGCGGCAACGACCTGGGTAAATTTATTTACTTTTAGTTTTAGAGAAAGAAAGAGATAGAGAGAAATTGTCTATTTCAAGATCTGTTCCATCAAAGCTTCATGGACTGAGGCTGTCATGCGCGAGTTTTCAAGTAAGGTTCATTGCTTAGACTGTTTATCTTCTGTCTTCGTTCTGTCTTCGGTCTATCTGTTTGAACTATATTCTATATTCATTACACGATCAAGATAAATATGAATTCACATAATAAAACAAAATACGCATAATAATGACTGCTTGCCTTTTTGTTGTAACTTTTCCTTTCTGTGGCAGGTTAGCTGGAAGAGATCCCTTCTTAGGGATAAGTTCGCCTTTGTACTATTTTCTCTGTATTACTGTATTTTTATATTTTTTATGTGCAATAAAGAGTTTACATACATACATACATACAATTCAAAAGCACAAGAAAGTCAAAACTGATTTTGAAATAAACTCCTTTCAATCGACGGTTTTCTAAGAAATCAGACAAGGACGAACTAACTACTCTGTAATATAACTTTATTTATTTTGTAAATGATTACAAAAGCATCAATTAAAATATAAACTAAAGCTACCTTAAAATAACTTAGTAAGATAAAACTTAGGTTACAAATTAAAATAAATAAATATCTGTAATAGATACTTCAATTCGTCTGAAGTTGTAATTTTAATTTGTAATATTCGCCAATTATTAGCATAGAAAGATGTAAACAAGTACACTTTTGAAAATTTACCCCGTTGCGCGATTAGAAACTATCTTGTTATGTTTATATACATACATTCATACATAAATACGTTTTCACACATACACATACACAAATCACGTCTTTAGCCCTTACGGGGTAGACAGAGGTAAGATAACAAGACCTACCGGCCACGTTTAGCAAGATTGTGGGCGTATAGGTGGAAAAAGGAATCAAAATAGTGATGGGTTGCTAGCCGCATCGCCTATACGTTTTCATCCCTCAATTAAACAAATATGTCTAAATTAAATCATCATCATCATGCAGTCAAATGATGAACAAAGGCAGCTCTTCACCGCCCCAATCTAGTCGTGATAGCTAATGCCTCACACACCTGTAGGCTTATTACCTAACTCGCTCGCAATCGCCATCGTGTTCATTTTACAGTTCTTGTATGAATGTGACAGCTAGCTGATTCCGACGCCAATTGTCAGCCCATACATGAACTGTCAAGATGAACACGATGGCGATAGCGAGCGAGTTAGGTAATAAGCCTACTGGTCATTAATAGATGACCAACATTCAACTCGAAATGAATTTATCGGCAATGGAATTAAAAATCAAGCTAGTTCGTTGTTTGTTTTTTCCGTGGCGTACAGAGCCCGTCATCACTACATAGTATAAAATAAAGTCGCTTTCTCTATCTCTATGTCCCTATGTATGCTAATATCTTCAAAACTACACAACGGATTTTGATGCGGTTTTTTTAATAGATAGAGTGATTCAAGAGGAAGGTTTTTATGTGCTTAATATATCGTGCGAAGCCGGGGCGGGTCGCTAGTTTCAAATAAGCAAATGAACGGCAACGCCATTTTGAATTCACCGGTTCCCCACAATTCTGGCGGCGTCGGTCCCCCGCGTGGGAGGCTAGCGCGGCGTCTTCCGGATTATAAATGTAAACCCTTTATTATGCAAAATAGACATAAAGCAAACACAATTGACAAACACTGAGATACATCCCCAAAGCGGACTCATCCCTTTAAGGGATCTTTTTCAGTCAACCTTTGAGTGGGTGAGAGGAGTATTACTTGTAAAAAATGCAAATATTGAAAGCCGCAATACATAAGTTTACCAAATATAATACATAAAGTCATAAAACCTATAATATATATCAATAATAGTATTTTATGTACAGTTGTATTGGAGGGGTCAAAAAAAGGCGAGTGGTATGGGTTACATCGTAAGAAATACTTCACGAGCTTTTTTTGACTTGCTTGATATACAACGTTGCACACAATACTTTTTCTACGGCTAAGTAGGTACTTAATAAATGAAAGTAATACGTTCTCCGAAAATGAAGAAGTCCGGTGTTCCAGTCTCCACGCCATGAAATTCTCGTAGGCTTTATCATTGCCGAAATTTTCTAGGCAACAAATTTTCCATCGCTTGCCGGGCCGCCGCGAATATTTCTTCCGGTGTTGTTTTAATTACGTTCTCATCCATGCTTTTTTATGACACGTTAGAAAATATAGTTAAAACTATTGCAATAAAACGACAAAGAAGTCAAACAAGACACGACCGGGAAACATAACAAAACGACAAACGACCAAATTGGAAAATTGTTTATAGTAAACTTTGTTTTTAATTAACGTTTGCCTTTTTTACAGCCTTGAGTTGGCGCATTTAGCCAAAACGTTTACCAACTTACCAGTGACGTTGTTAAAAAATCTTGTTTGATTTATGTTGGCAACTATGCATTTGGTTCAGAAAGTTTTAGTTCTATAAAAAACATGACTGAAATAATTTGTTAAGTTAGTAGTCATACATTTTCATCGTAAATTTAATGTTGATCGTTAAAAGTTTTACCTAGGTTTGGAAGTCTATAGCTGGCATAACGATGGAGCACTTTTAAAGACATAAGCCAACAATAGCTTTTAGAGGGAATAGACAATATACACTTATCCAAAGTCTTATTATGAGTGTTCTTATAGTGGTGCTCGTGATTACATAAATCACAGATAATAGTACAGGAGTCGAAAAAATAAATAAAGAGCATAACATTTACAATATTAAAAAAAAAAAAAAAAAACAACAACAACAACATACCTACTACTGAAATTGTAGCGAATTCGGAATAAAAAGGCTATAATAATAATAACCTAAAACCCTGAAATCAGCACTCAAATTATTAGATCTTCATGACAACACCTTCATACCCCTACAAAAGTCAATAGTTTTAGACACCTGCTCTATAGTACGCCGCTTCCTTAACCCAACTTCCATACCGATACATAACAATCAAGAAGACATACACACACACACAACCGTCCAGCGCAACATTTACACAAACACACACACTCAACATGACATTCACACTAACTTCTAAATACACACTGGTACTATGGTACTTGGCGTACGCCCGTATCATGGACCAAAAAAAAAAGCCGACAACGTTGTCGAGATCAAAATTACTTGGATAATAATAATAACATTTACACTTTAGAAGATGGTGCGCGCCATATTGTCGTCAAACCTTCCCTGAACGATCATGATCGTCATTCGAGAACCTTCCGCCACCAACGGCTATATGTTCTAAGATACACAACACATCAAATGTCTGAAATAGCTTTAGATGTTCTGTGTAAAAAATTCTCTCTTCAAATGCCATTGATAGAAAAAGGCGGGAAAGCAAAAAAAAAATATTTCAATTACATTTTCATTTATTTTTGTTGTTGTTTTCTTTTTGCTATCTCCGCGATATAGTGAAGTTAAGTCATGCTGCCTTAGTCGTGTTGCGTAGGAGTTTGAAAGCCCCGGTTTTCATTTTAAGCTCTAATTGAGCCTTCACCCACGCATTCTGTCATCGGCTGTGATTTTGTAAAGGTCAGATTAAATCAAAATAACAACGTTAATTTATTTTGATGAAGCAAAATTGGGGGTGCGAGTCGGGTTACCTCCACGTGTGCTCAAGAACTGCGGTTCGTTTTTGGATCCGTCCGGGGGGAAGAGCAGTGCTTGGTACCGGTGCACCCTGGGCTTCGGCTAATGATTTCCTGGGAATTTCTGAGGGATATCATTGGCCGTTGGCTAAGAGCCCGACTGGGGGAGGGGTCTTTGACCGTGTTACCGTACAACGTTGCCGTTTTGTCATAAGATTTTTTAATTATATTTTTGTTGCTTTGACATTGGCGAAGTTGTCATCGCTATAACGACTTAATACGCCACAAATAAGAAGAAGAAGATTTCAATACATTTCCACCAAACAGTAACTGTACAAAATAAAATTAAATCTGCAACTCTCGGCGTTCACTAAAAACTCGCTAACCAAAGTTAATATTGAATTCATTACTGAAACACGAATTCGGTGCAACAAAGTGCAATGGTAAATTAGTTAGGGAAAGTTTTTAATTAGAACGTTAGGGGACGGAACAAAAACAGGAATTCTAAGTATTAATATGCAGTCGAATTCGCAGTCGGGTTGTTTGAGAACTTTAACCGAGCTGTGGTGTGTGAGGAACTGATAAAAAACCGGCCGAGTGCGAGTCGGACTTACGCACCGAGGGTTACAACTTCGGCAATTGAATATAACAGGGGTGGCCAACAGGACGATCGCGATTGACCGGTCGATAGCGACTGTTAGTCTAGTCGATCGTGGCAAGGCAAAAAATATAAATAATCACCAACTGCTGATTTAAGGTTTCATGAAGTATGTAATTGGTAGATCGCACAGGGTTTCGTTAGTGGGAGATCTTGGGTCTAATAAAGTTGGCCACCCCTGGAATATAAAATCCACTGTTAGCAGAGCCCTACCTAAGTAAAATTTAGGCAGTGTAGGATCATTTTACATTGGTTATAACCATAAGTAAGTATACTTAATTATGGTGTCTATGGGCAGTGGTGATCACTTACCATCAGGTGACCCACTTGCTCGTTTGCCTTCCTATTCATATAAATGAAATAAATAAAAAAAAATACTTACATAGACATAAAAATATTCTGTTTTTAGTACATGCATACATAAATCACGTCTTTATCCCTTACGGGGTAGACAGAGCCGTAGGTAACAAGACCCAAAGACCACGTTTAGAATGACTGTGGGCGTATGAATGGAAAGGGGAATCAAAACAGTGGTTTGCTAACCACATCGCCTATATAACATTCCTAAGATTTTTGCCCCATCCCTCGATGGGCTTTTACCATCTGCGCGGGAAGAAAAGCAACTGGTACATTCTATGTTTTTTCTTTGCTCCCAGACCTGCATGGGAGCACTTTAGCTTTGGGTTTGGGCTGTTTTTAGTATTTGTTAGAAATACATCATCTTTGAAAGTTTCATCTGTCTAGCTATCATGGTTCATGATATACAGCCTGGTGACAGACGGACAGACGGACGTAGTCTTAGTAATACGGTCCTGTTTTTACTTTTTGGGTACGGAAACCTTCGAACGTAAAGCGAAAAGGATACTTGGAATGTTTGATACCGATAAAGGCGACATCCCACTGCAGCGAACAGTCACACGTGGGTACATTCGCTCCGTATCAAAATGTAGGTGATTGTTTCCACAGCAGTGCACGCACACGCTACGCACGAAATGAAGCATACCTACGTGGGTGACATATATAGCGTGTCCGTTCACAGCGTGCGCAGCAGTAAGGCGTCGCCCTAATACAACTTTTTTTGATGACCCTACCTTTTACTGACTGTACTTGCATTGTTACTCGTATTACATTATGTGTACCAAATTTCAAGTCAATCGGAGCAACCGTTGAAGAGTTCTATCCTGCGGAAGTCACTAGAACTCAACTGCCAGATTATTTATTGTATTAACATCCGACGTACTAAAGTGTGAAAAATTGCAGCTCAATCGGTTAAATATGCTTCAAAACTGAGTCTATTCCACCCGTATTGACTTACAATACAATACAAATACTCTTAATTGAACACCACATATCAGTACAAAACAATACAGAACCAAAAAACAGAGTTGACAATAGGTTGTCTAACATACAATAAAAGCTTATCACATCACTATAATCAACTACACATCTACCTATAACATAAAGTCGCTTTCTCTGTCCCTATGTCCCTATGTATGCTTATATTTTCTAAACTACACAACGGATTTTGATGCGGTTTTTTTAATAGATAGAGTGATTCAAGAGGAAGGTTTTTATGTATAATTCTACGCAGACGAAGTCGCGGGCAGAAGCTAGTTAGTTATAAAACACGTTAAAAAAACAGACGACGGTGTCAGATTCCTTGTGTTTTTCATCAATAAAGCATCTTTGCTACCAGGACAGCAGAAACGATAGCGGATGTAATTCAACGAACGGAACACGGTCTGTTTGAATTGTAAACTAGCGGAGCTAGCGATGTTTGTCGCTGTTTGCATCTCTGCTAGCCTGGTACATGCGGGTCGGTGGGCGCAAATTTGCCATACCATGTTGTTTAGACGCCGACATAATTGTCAAACGGGCGTTCCTGTAACGTGTACCGTCTACGCAACACGTACGCCATATTCTGGAATAAGGACTCATTTTAATAAGCCAGTACTTTACTTAAGTCATGGGTTCGAACCAGTTTCCACGCGCCCAGAAATCGGAAACCATTGGATTTCTTCGCAAGTGCAGTGCTCACGATGTTTTTGTGAACCGAAAAACTCATTGTTAGCGACTGGCTGGTTTGGAGCCTCCTTTTAGTTCATAGTTAGTATATTCATTAGTTAAGTTCCAATTTTAAAATACCTTTCTTTTGTGTTGACATCAACTTCCAAGACAGTTGCTCTGTCAGGTTGCGCACGTAAACAGCTGCTCCGTATTAGGCTCCTAGTTACTTTGTCTGTGTGTTAGTCTGTGTTATTAAACAATTACCATAGCGGAAACGTTTTTAAATTCCGTCGTCAACACTCATGTAATTTACACATAAATTTCTAAAAATTCAGAGGTTCGAAGACCGGGATTCGAAACCACGACTCTGCTTGAGAAGCCACAGGTCAAACCACTAAGCTACCACGGCTTATCAAAATGTATGGAACAAACCAACGCTTGGTCGGGGTTCGAGAAATAAAATCTCTAAAAATCACTAGACGGTACTACATTGACAAATAAACTCAAGGAATTTTTACTTTGCATGTGCTTCATCATCACAACATAGTATAAAATAAAGTCGCTTTCTCTGTCCCTATGTATGCTTATATCTTCAAAACTACACAACTGGTTTTGATGCGGTTTTTTTTAATAGATAGAGTGATTCAAGAGGAAGGTTTTATGTATAATTCTACGCAGACAAAGTCGCGGGCAGAAACTAGTTTATAATAAATGAATACTTTTGTACGAATGATTACAATTTAGATATAAATAATTTATAAGAATAACTAGGTACCTAAATTTTGTACGTCCGAAATGGACAAACTGTTGAAACTTATAAAAACCATGTTATCACAATTGTACAAGATTTAAAAGAATAAACGTTTCTTATCTCTAAATTGTTGTTTTTAGACAAAAGTATGCTTAGTTGGTTTGGTCACGTAGAGCGGATGGAAGTAGACTAACTAAACAGATTTATATGGGGAGTGTGAATGGTTACGTTGGGAGGGGAAGGCCTAGACGGACGTTCCGAGACCAAATAGGAGACGTTTTGGAAAAAGGCCAGGTCAGGAGTACCCGAAACCGACGAACATGTATGAAGAGATTTATGAATGTGGATGAAGTGAAAGAAGTATGTTAGAGTCGTAGCTAATGGAACGAAGTAGTCTCTGCCTACTCTCGTGGGAAAGAGGCGTGACGGTATGTATGTATGTATGTATCACAAGAAAAACATTACATATGCGCACAAAGGCAAACTTATCCCTATCAGTGGACCATTAAGTGAAGTTAGTGGCCAACGCGCAGCTCTAGTGGAAGAGTAACCTAACTCTGCAAACAACTAGAGCAAAACTTGGTTCCTGGGAATTCTTGGGAAATGTAAAGTTTGCGTTTAATTTACAGTGTATGAAGTACTTCCATTATAATTATCTAACTCGCGCGCAATCGCCATCGTGTTCATTTTGACAGTTCATGTATGGGCTAACAATTGGCGGTGGTAACGATGGCGATTGCGAGCGAGTTAGACAATAAGCCTACTAGTCTGGGAGTCAAGAAAAAACATAGAATTTACCAGTTGCTTCTCTGTTGTTGTTTAGTTTGGTTGGAGACTGAAAAACAGCGACCTCGCTGAGTCTCCCTTCCATTTTACCTTCGCATCTAATTCTACTTTGTAATTTTTGAATTTTTGTGAATTTTTTGTGTTGATGAAAAAAAATTCTTCTATTCTATTCTATTCTACTCTACCCTCGCAGATGGTAAAAGCCACAATCATGCTGAACGTGGCCAGGTCTTGTTAACTTAGGCTCTGTCTACGCCGTAATGTCATGAAGTACTTACCACTAGGCAAAATTACTATCGCTTTCGGATCGGCCACGATTATGCGCGTACGGCGGAGCGAAAATAGTTATTTATGTGGCGGGTTCATAATGAGAGGCATTAAAGCACGAGTGGGGTTTTATGAAACGAAAACACAAGCGATTATAATGAAATTTGGTACACAGATAGTTTTAATCCCGGGGAAGGAGGCAGGTTGATTTTTATTCCGGAAAACCGCATGGTTCCCGCGGTATAGCGATAAGCGCATTCTACGCAGACGGAGTTACGCACCCACTCGGACATACATACATCACGTCTTTGTCCTTTAAGAGGTAGACAGAGCCTAGACAAGACCTATAGGCCACGTTTAGCTTGATTGTGCAAGAATAGGTCTAAAGGGGGCTCAAAATAGTGATGGGTTGCTAGCCGCATCTTTTCCCCGATTCTCTCGTAGCTTTTACTTTGCGCGAGAACATTTGCTGGTACCTACATTAAATTTTATTTTTTTGTGCTTATTTTGTCTTGTTTCCAACGCTCGCTCGGGAGTAGTAAATATTTTTTTTTGTTTTTTATTTTGACTAGTAGAGACTTTATACGTCTCTACTATTTATAGATTAATATAATTTAAGGCTCGGGGACCTTATACATCCCTTTTATAAATGTATTTAATTGAAATAGAATGTAAGTATTCTTACAGTATTTTATTTTGAAAAATGACTTTCTGCCAAGTTTCTTGCGGCGCATTCTTCTTGGCAATGATGGTCTTTCCGAATGCGCTGGTAGTTTCAAAAAAACATGTAAAAGAGCCCTTGGCTGCCAGTTTGCAAAAATAAATTTTCATTTTCATTCATTTTCATTTTCATTCATTTTCACTTTCATTCATTTTCATTTTCATTCATTTTAATTTTCATTCATTTTCATTCTCATTCATTTTCATTCTCATTCATTTTCATTCATTTTCACATTAACATTTTCTCTGTTCTCGTCTTCAACAGCCACTCAAAGTCTAACTAAACAGAGGTTTGCCAGGAACCATGAGCATACCTACAAAGGGATGACTTAAGATGTTTATACATCGCACGACGTTGTATACTCGCATAAAAGTCAAGTAATTTACGAGGCAGGTAACTTAGGGATATGAATATTTTATAAGAGAAATGGCCCGTGAAAGGCAGCGGAGTTCCGTAAGTCGTTCACCCATTAAATATTTTGTGAAGCTAAACAGGGAATTTTTCCAGAATGTTTTAGGGCTAATAAGGGGGAGTTATCACCCGGATGGCGCCGGGACGGTTTTATAGACCACGGCTGTAGACGGCTGGACCAATCGCATGTTAGTAGCTGCTTTTTGATGATATCTTAATCTAATTGATTTGTTTTGTCGACACTAGAATTATCTATTAACAATACACATACATATATCACGTCTTTATCCCGGTGTAGTCAGAGCACCAAGGTACAGCTTTAAGGCCACGTTTAGCATGATTGTAGGCGTATAGGTGGAAAGGGAACTCAAAATAGTGATGGGTTGCTAGCCGCATCGCCTATAACATGATTCCAAGGCTTTCGCCTAATACCTACTCGATAAGCTTTTGTTAAGTTACCTTGTGTCCATGAGGATATATACATATTTAACTTGAAACTTGGTACGTTTTTGAGCAAGTTGAAATATGTTCTTCCATGCTGGTCTGAGAGTAAAGAAAAAGGTAAAAGCCCATCGAAAGAATGGGCGAAAGTCTTAGGAATCATGTTATAGGCAATGCGGTTAACCCATCACTATTTTTATTCTTTTTTTCACCTATACGCGCACAATTAAACTAAACGTGGCTTTTTCGTCTTGTTACTTTAGGCTTTGTCTAGCCCGTAGGGGATAAAGACGTGATTCATGTATGTATGGTATGTATGTAATAAGAAGTTTAATAAAATCCCATTCGAAAATTTATTAATGGAAGCTTATTCTCCAGTCGACCACAATTTTTTTTAACTAAATTAACTTATGACACCAACTTTACATTGACACGTAAAGTGATTCGATAAATACACTCTGACACGTACATTTAACTGAATTAAGTACGGTTACGTGCGGAAGCGTTGTTAAAGCGAATAATTAACTATTATATCCATCCGTGCGTGGTGTTTGTTACACCATAGCATCAGTGATGAAGTAGCAACGTCGACATTACATACGAGGGGATAAAGACGTAGGTAATTAAGAAAGGAATAATTGACTCAATAAACATTTATCTACATCCATGTCATAACTTCCTCACCTTCAGGAACAAATACAAATACAAATAATTAATTTTGCTTGAAAAAGGGCAATTAGGAAATCGTCTACACAAAGAAACCTGTGTCTGTGGTTGTGTTATGTTTACATTAGAGTATCAATATCGATACTCTAATAACATTCAAACTTCGAACAACTTTAATAACAAAATCTCTATGTCTATCGTCTTAGTATTTTAGAAAAAAATATACAAATGTCAGTCGTTGCATCTGTTTAGAACTTTCGAAGAACAGAAAATAATGTTACCTACGTATTTTGATGTGTAAATGTAAACGTTTCTTGTAGAAAACTTATGATTATGAATGTAGAGAAAGTTACGTATGCGACTGTGCATAATTAGGCATTAAACACTTGTGCGATCTTTATGAAACTCACCTTCGCTTCGTTTCATAAAACCCCACTCGTGTTTTAATGCGTCTCATTATGAACCAGCCACATAAATAACTATTTTCGCTCCGCCGTACGCGCATAATCGTGACCGATCCGAAAGCGATAGTAATTTTGCCTAGTGGCAAGTACTTCATTACATTACGGGGTAGAGAGAGCCTAAGTTAACAAGACCTGGCCACGTTCAGCATGATTGTGGGCGTGTAGGTGGAAAAAGGACTCATAATACTGATGGGTTGCTAGCCGCATCGGCTATAACATGATTCCTATTATTTTCGCCCATTCCCGCGATGGGCTTTTACCATCTGCGCGGGTAGAGAAGCAACTGGTACATTCTATATTTTTTCTTTGCTCCCAGACCAGCATGGAAGATGGAAACAAGACAGAATAAGCACAAAAAATAAAAATAAATGTATCAGCAGTCTTCTCGCGCAGAGTAAAAGCCCATCGAGAGAATCGGGGAAAAGATGCGGCTAGCAACCCATCATATTTTGATTTCCCTTTCTACCACGCCCTTAATCATGCTAAACGTGGCCGTAAGGTTTTGTTACCTTAGGCTCTGTCTACCCCGTAAGGGATAAATACGTGATTTATGTGGGTAACAGAGAGTGGTGAGACAGGCTAAGTCTTTGCTTTCGGTAATTCAAAGCATTGTCAAATTTGCCACGATTTATGCAGCGTATTATGCTAAGCATATGCTTTGTGGGGAGCGTCAGCATTTGTGACGTCACCATAGCGTACTGAGCGCATGTTAAGCGGTTTAGGGTAAACCGGGATGCAAGACAGTTTAGTCTCACAATAATACGTTGTGCCTTTAAATTTACGTTTGCATACTTAAGCAACATTAAAATTGTATTTTGGACAACGCTGACTTTTTGAATTTGAAGATAAGCTAACCTGCGGTTTTATTTATTTTTAACTAGCATCTGCCCGCGACTTCGTCTGCGTAAAATACATAAAAACCTTCTTCTTGAATCACTATCTATTAAAAAAAACCGCACGAAAATTCGTTGTGTAGTTTTGAAGATATAAGCATACATACGGACATAGGGACAGATAAAGCGACTTTGTTTTATACTATGTAGTGAAGTGATAGTGAAAAGCAAGAAAGGTAAATCAAAATAGTGATGGGTTGCTAGCATCGCCTACAACATGATTCACACTTTAGGAGTAAGTTCGCGTAAATACGGCTCGACGACTTTACTCGCCCGTCTGTACCACTTAAGATTTTCGCCCATTCCTTCGATGGGCTTTTACCATGCGCAGGAGGGAGCTGGTACGGTCAAGTGCAAAAATAAGTATCGATGAACTTCTCAAAAATATGTCCCACGACCTTATTACGCCGGTGTAAGAGCGTATGATACTTATTTTTGAAACTTTGACTAGATACATCGCACCCTTAGTGGAAGAAAGACGTAAGTCCTATTGACTTAACATGGGACTTACGTCTTTCTTCCACTAAGGGTGCGACATATTACTACACTTGTAACACGGGCTTTACACCGTTTCCGAACGCATCTGCGCCACCTCTCTCGCTCGCTCCGCATCTCTATCTCGCACTCTTTTCTCCAGGCTACCGAGCCGAACGCGTGTGCGCAGGTTGTTGCTATGATATTTCTATTAGAAGCTACTTACTATTAAGTTTTAAACTGTAGGTACAACGATGATTATACTTTCTTTAGAAAGTCTTGTGAAAGTGAGTCTTCAGACTTAAGAGGCATTTTCATTGTCACACACTTGACTGTACATTCTGTGTTTTCTTTGCTCCCCAACCAGCATGGAGGTATATAATAATAATAATTATAATAATAAAAGCCTTTATTCGCTGACCAATATACATGCTCTTCTTATAAAAACAGTAGTATTCTTAAACCTAGTATAATTTACATAGCAAAATAATTATTTGTCAGGTTGTCTGTCGACATAGGCCTCCCCCAATTGTTTCCACGTCTCTCTATCCTTGGCAGACCTTCTCCATCCCTTTGGCAAATCATCCTCCCATCTTTTGACTTGACCTCCTCGTTTTCGTTTCCCGTTCCTCGGATACCACTCTATTACATCCTTAGTCCATTTTCCTTTGCTAGTTCTCATTATATGTCCAGTCCAGTTCCATTTAAGTTTTCTTATTTTTTGTATCACGTCACTAACCTTTGTTCTTTTCCTTATTTTTGAAGTTGTCCATCGATCCCGTAATCTTATGTTAAGCATGCTTCTTTCCATGCTGCGTTGACAAACTATTAGTTTTTGGTTGGTTTTGCTTGTCGCAGGCCAAGTTTGACATCCATAAGTAAGACATGGTAGAATACATGTATTATATAGCATGGAGCACTACAGCATGGAGGTAATTGATTCTAAAACCTTGTATAAAATGTATTGTATAAAACGCTATTGTTACTTTTCATCCTTTTTACACATCACATAAAATATCCCAAATTGTCCGATAAAAATGCAAAGGGCTGTCTGTTACTATAAATTTTTACGACCGACATAAGTTAGGATCCATCAACACCACATTATGCGACCCCACAAACTTTTCAATCTAATTTCTTGTCCAATTTAACCTTTGTTTTCGTGTCGTGTTATGGAAACCTTTGCAGACCCTTCGCGGGTAGGCTGACCATCTGCACCGGTTTACCGAGACTGCCGCTATCGAGAAACTACACAAACAATATCATAAAAAAGGACATTTTAGGCAATCTATAAATATAAAAGAAAGTCGTGTTAGTTACACTATTTATAACTCAAGAACGGCTGAACCGATTTAGCTGAATATTGGTGGGAAGGAAGCTTAGACCCAGGAGACGGGCATAGAATACTTTTTATCCAGATTTTCTGCGAGATAGCAAAGTCCTGAAATGTTGTTCCAATAAAGCTACAGACATTAAATTTGGCATACTTACATATTATTCCTTGGTGGCGCTACCAAGGAATTTTTCGAATAAAATTAGTAGATAACATTCCTAAAGGACGTAGGTGCTCTAAGAAGGGATTTTCCGAATTTCCCACGGGATAGGAAATAAAAACCTTAAGGCACACGGATGTATGGGGTATATCGTCACGTCACTCTGACATTATCTGCGCGGACGAAGTCGCGGGCAAAAGCTAGTACTTAATAAAAAATACAAATTTGCATGGTCACGCATGATGATGTCAAAAATGTGAGGTTTTCAGAAGGAACGTTAATTTAGGACCGTCTCGAAGACGAAATAGTTGTATTTTTTAAATAAATAAGTGGTTTGAAGTGGTCTGAATGATTAGTCAGCTTATTGCCTAACTCGCTCGCAATCGCCATCGTGCTCATTTTGACAGTTCTTGTATGAATGTGACAGCTAGCTGATTCCGATGCCAATTGTCAGCCCATACATGAACTGTCAAAATGAAGACGATGGCGATTCTCGATCGTGACCACAAGTAGGAAGAATTTTGTAAAATATTGATTACAACGTTCCCTTTGTTAATTTTAATTAAGCGTACGTTTACATGTCATATCAATTACAAGAACAATTGGATTAAGTTCAGCTAAGTATTTAATGAGATAAGCCTTTGTCTTACATCTCTAAATCATATTCACAGCAACCTACCCTTTTAGGTGATGAAAAACCGTCGCTTAGTTCAAAAGATCTAAAAGTACATTTATACAGACTGCAAGGACTGATTTTGTTTTACTATGAAAATATAGTAATCGAGTATTTTCCATCGATTAAAAGAAATTTAAAATTTAACTTCAAATTTCTAAATGTCAGTGAAAATAAACACATAGAAAAATCCGAAAAGTTAAGCTATGGGCGGGAATCGAACCCGGATCCTCGTCATCCGTGACGCGTGCACCCCTACACCACTCATAGCAGGTGGGTAGTCTTCGAATTTTTCTACCTGTCACTAGCTGTCACGTGACCTTTGTTACTATGCGAATTTTTGTCGGTAAGCGTCATCTGTTTGAATGGTGTCTGTACGAAATTTAACTTCACGTAAACCGAAAAACACTTTAAAAATACCGGGGCTCGAACCAGCGACCTTCACCTCAAGAAGCGGTATATTACACGATCGGCCACGACCGCTTACAACGGACACTTGAAAATCACTATCATATTTCATGTAGAGCGTCCCCCTTAAGCCTGGGCTGTGGTAACCCTGTAGGGATCGAATGGGCCTATCGGACCCGTGTTGGGTTGTTTTTAGATTGTCTATGCTAATGCTACAACTCCAAGGGATCCTTTGAAGCCACGGCTGCGGTTGCGAGGAGCGTTTACAGAATTTCGCCTTACTCGGAAATCGGAAGCATCGTGCCGTTACGTTCGCACTAATAGCCGTTAAAACGAGAGTGAAAGAAATGGCGAATAGTTTGAATTTTGAATCGTGGGATAGCCTGTTGATGTAGGGTATTAAGAATTGAGTTAAGAATGTGTGTAATGAGTAATGCAGGTTAAAGGAACTTGTGAGGAATTTGTAATACGTAAGACAGTTGGTTTATAAATTTACCCCCTTATTCAAGCTTCTGCTAACTTAGCAATCGTTTGTCCTTATCTGTGAAAGGTAAATGTCAAAGTGACAGATAAGGACGAACGATTGCTAAGTTAGCAGAAGCTTACAGAGCGTTTATGAATAAGAGGGATAGAATGTAGTCATTGACCGGCAATATAAGAGAAAGAACGATACAATAGGTATATGTTGGTGCGAGATAGACGACCAGTTTTCTTATATGTTGTGAGCCTGGCTCCAGTGACACTAGTGAATGAAAGGATTGCTTATTTTTCTTTGATAAATGTCGACAACTATCCAAATTTTTATGTCAGCCATTTGTTAGTTTTTAACTCAAAAGCATGAATTCCTAATAGCGATTCACCTGAAACTAATAAAATTTCTATAGGATCATCAATGTAAAGAGCTACGCAAAAAATTGCGCGCGTACCCAGAACAAATGCTTAACATCCCCTTTGCCGCATTTGTTTTAGGTTTTTTTTCAACTAAAATTATTTTATATGTATTGTAGTAAACATAAGGTTAAAGTTGTACTTAATATAATTAGCTGTTTTTGTAGTTGTTGTTCGTGACAATACGAGTAAATCATCTTTTATCTTTATCGCCACTTAAAATTAAATGTCAAAGAATTTATATTGAAAAATTTCAACTAATATTAAGATTTTTGCATGTATATTCTTTATCAATTAATGTACTAGAACTTTTATGGATCTTTAGTTATCTGGAATAAATTCTTATTATTATTATTATTTACTGTACATTTCTTTTTAGGCTCTTTCTTTATTTATTACTAGCTGTTGCCCGCAACTTCGTCTGCATAGAATTCCTTTATCGCTATCCCGCAGGAATTACGAAAAGATGAAAAGTAGCCTATGTGTTATTCCAGACTATAATCTATCTATGTTCCAAATTTCATCCAGATCTGTCCAGCCGTTCTGGCGTGAAAGAGTAACAAACATCCATACATCCATAATCACAAACTTTCGCATTTATAATATTAGTAAGGATAGGATTTATTTTTACCTTACACTGTCTAGCCCGTGGGGGATAGACGTGATTTATGTGTGTGTGTGTGTGTAAATTAACGTAATGATCAATATTAATACACATTTCCTGATCGCCCCGTTTACGAATAACCGGAGCCTTATTTGTTCTCGGAAACAAACTGCGTCCGATCACAAACAAAGTCGAAAGAATCCGCGACGAGCGCTCACAGTAAGCCCTTTAAACTTGCAGTGAGCCCTTGTAGCCCCTTAGAGATACCCATGTAGGCTAAGCACGCTAACGTTACACTCACAGACGACGCGTCTTTGAGGGTTCCGAACCCATCATCATACATACATACATAAATCACGTCTTTATCCCTTACGGGGTAGACAGAGCCTAAGGTAACAAGACCTAAAGACCACGTTTAGCATGATTGTGGGCATATGGATGGAAAGGGGAATCAAAACAGTGATGGGTTGCTGGCCGCATCGCCTATAACATGATTCCCATGATTTTCGCCCATTCCCTCTATGGGATTTTACCATCTGCGCGGGAAGAGAAACAGCTGGTACATTCTATGTTTTTTCTTTGCTCCCAAATTAGAATGGAAATGGCCAGAACATATACATACATAATTAACTACGTATTTATCCCATAGGTACTACGAGTAGATAGAGGCTATGGTGACAAGACCTCAAGGCCACGTTTTGATTGTTTGATGTTAATGCGATTCAATTCCGGCTCAGTTCAGTATGCTTATTGTCTAACGCTCGCAATCACCATCTGTACATTTTGACAGTTCTCGTATGAATGTGACAGCTAGCTGATTCCGATGCCCACAGTGTCTTGCTAAACGTTGCCTGTAGGTCTTGTTACCTTAGACGTTTGTGTGTATATATAATGCCTCAATGAATAAACTGATTTAGTATGCGTAAATTTTTTATGGACGAACCTTTTATACCTGTAAAACTTAACCGGAACCGTAAAAGAGCACTATAATATTAAAATAGGGTTGTCACCTGGGGTTTAAAGGCGAACTTTTACCCCATTGCCCTGGGGCGTAAAACCCTGAATGAACACCCCTAACGAGGGTCGACCCTTCTTCGTAACTTCATAACAGAGTATGATATATTTTTAAGTAACAGAAAAAATGGGTCATGTGATTCGACTGATAGGACAGGTCGGTTTAGTTCGGGAAGTGGCTGGGAAAGAGGTTAACTCTGAATATTTTATGTTCTTTATATGATAAGGAATGATGACGTAGTTGGCTTAGTTGGTAGTGGCCACACAAGCAAGCGTCCCGGGTTCGAATCGCTAGGAATAGATTTAGATTTAGATTATTTATTCATTCAATAAAAATTGCGTCATAAATTGTACATTGTCAAGTTAGGAGAATTTAGATTGAAATCGTCAAGCGTAAACATTACAAAAATGTCAAAATCAAAAACAATAATAATAATAAAATTAGCTACAATTAAATTAATTCTCCGCTAGGGATCGTCACATAAGGGGTTAATTTAATATAATGTCAACATTAATGAAATAAACAATGCAATTAAATAAATAAATCAAAATGTCATATCCAGAAACTCGTTCACGGAATAAAATGTATTTTTAACAAGTTAAAACAAAAATTGTGATGACGACGAATATTTCTTCCTGAGGCATGGATGTTTCTATCTATTTAAGTATGTATTTCTCTATATAAGTATGTATATCGTTGTCTAGTACCCATAACACAAGTCTTACTAGCGCTTACTTTGGGACTAGGTCGATGTGTGAATTGTTCCCTAATATTTATTTATTATTATTTATAATTCTTCCATGCAGGTTTGGGAGCAAAGGAAAAACATAGAATGTACCAGTTGCTTCTCTTCTCGCGCAGGTAGTAAAAGCCCATCGAAGGATTGGGCGAAAATCTTAGGGATCATGTTATATAGACGATGTGGCTAGCAAGCCATCACTGTTTTGATTCCCCTTTCCATCCACACGCCCACAATCATACTAAACGTGGTATTTAGGTCTTGTTACCTTAGGCTCTGGTCTCCGTAAGGGATAAAAACGTGATTTATGTAGGTACTATAATGTTTGTATGAAATAGGTGGAAACGGGATCAAAATAGTGATGGGTTGTTAACCGCATCGCTTATAATAGACATAGACATAACTTTATTCGACATCAAAGAAATACACAGACTCTTAAACTAATACAAAAACATACTAAGTTGATGATGCCGAAAAGGTATTCGACTCAGCATTATGACATGATTCCTAAGAATTTCACCTATTATTAGGAAGCCGTAGCTTATAATAGTTTAGCGGTTACTCTTGACCAGCTACATCTCGATCCTAAATAAATACAGTAATCATTTCAATGGTCTAATCTTGTACATCCTGCATCTTAGGTACGGACTAACACACTGATCCGTCGAAAACAGGATGAGAGAATTTGCACGAGCACGATGAGTCAGTGTATAAAACACCGACCACATACATACATACATACAGTCAGCGTCAAATAGTTCGTGACACCCAAAGTGGCCAAAAAGTTAGCAACACGACCTTTTCAACTGTAACAATGGCGTGACGCGAATTTGGCTACTTTGGGAGTCACGAACTATTTGACGCTGACTGTACATGTATCACGCCTTTATCCCTTACGGGGTAGACAGAGCCTAAGGTAACATAAACTTAAGGCCACGCTTAGCGTAAATTGTGGGCGTCAGGTGGAAAGGGGAATCAAAATAGTGATGGGTTGCTAGCCGCATCGCCTATGACATGATTCCTAAAAGGCTTTTACCTGCGCGGGGAGAGAAGCAACTGGTACATTCTATGTTTTTTCTTTACTCGCAGACCAGCATGGAAGAAAAGCGAGTAAAATTAATGTAACAATAATAACAAACAATTTCACTTAGCCTTGGTAGCAAAATTACATCATAACATTAGTAATTCCGTCACATTTCATTTACTCCGTCTCCTTTCACCATAACAACGTAGAAAGGGATAAAAAATCATCGCCCCATAAATCCACACGACAACGACAGCGTAGCCCAAGTAATTATCCAGCCGAGCGAAAGAGTCATTCTTGTCTCAAAAACAAACGCCATTTTTCCATGTCTAGAAAAAGTTGCAAGATTTATTTCGTTGGCTTTTATTGACGAGATTGAGCTACGGAAAGATACATAGACATAGACATAGACATAGACATAACTTTATTCGACATCAAAAAATACACAGACTCTTAAACTAATAAAAAATGACCGTTAAAGTCGTCATTGTTACATATTAGAACAGAAAGTTAATTGTTGCCGGTCAGTCCAAAATTAAAAAAAAAAACATTACTTTAGCGCTTAACACTCCAGTAATGTTGCATACAAATTCCATTACTGTCTAGTTATTAACTTTTTAAAATTGAAAATCACCATTATAAAATAAAGGCACAAGACTTAAAACACCAAATTAAAAAAAGCTAGCACGACCACGTGTTTATCTGTGTCTGAAATAGCTATAGATGTTGTGTGTAAAAAATTCTCTCTTCAAATGCCATTGATAGAAAAAGGCGGCAAAGCAAAAAAAAATTGTGTCAATTACATTTTCATTTTTTTTGTTGTTGTTTTCTTTTTCGATTTTTGAAAAATACCTTTACTTTGGTATCTCCGCGATATAGTGAAGTTAAGTCATGCTGCCTTAGTCGTGTTGCGTAGGAGTTTGAAAGCCCCGGTTTTCATTTTAAGCTCTAATTGAGCCTTCACCCACGCATTCTGTCATCGGCTGTGATTTTGTAAAGGTCAGATTAAATCAAAATAACAATGTTAATTTATTTTGATGAAGCAAAATTGGGGGTGCGAGTCGGGTTACCTCCGCGTGTGGTCAAGAGCTGCGGTTCGTTTTTAGTCCGTCCGAGGGGAACAGCAGTGCTTGGTCCGGTGCACCTTGGGCATCGGTTAATTATTTGCTGGCAGATTCTGAGGGATAACATTATCCGTCGGGTCTTTTGACCGTGTTCTACCGTACAACGTTGCCAACATTTTTGTCACAAGATTTCACGTCTTTATCCCTTACGAGGTAGACAGGCCCTAAGTTAACAGGTACCTACAGGCCACATTTAGCAAGATTGTGGGCGTATAGGTAGAAGATGGAATCAAAATAGTGATGGGTTGCTAGCCACATCACCCATAACAATACATGATTCCTAAGATTTTCACCCATTCCCTCGATGGGCTTTTACCATCTGCGCGGGTAGAGAAGCAACTGGTACATTCTATACAAACCAACCGAATATCAGAATCTAATAGAAAACTCTTGCCCACACGACCATAGAAAAGCCCATCTAATATTCATTTCCAACTCGGCTCGCAACGATCAGTATTTCGTGTGTCAGATCACGAGGTAATAAGTAATCAAATTACCTGCCGTTGGTAAGAGGTAATAAAGTTATCTCAGGTAATTAAATTACACGTGGAATTTTCGACGTTGCTCGCAACGCGTGTTATTACAAAGGTTAATATCGGGGGATAAAAACGTACATGACTTGTAATTTTATAGCATTGTTGCGGGTGTGTAAGGTCTGTAAGGATCGTTGCCACCGTCCTTTTGCTGCTGCCGCCAAGCAGCAGTTAGGCTTGCGTGGTTTATATGTGTTTTTGTGGAAGCATAGGGGGATGGATTCGCTTGTAAAAGTTGCGTAACATCTTCTTATTCTTCTTCTCTTCGTGTTTTTGTTTTAAATAAAAATGAAATGCTGTTCGTTTGTCTCGCCAAAGATCAAGAATGGCTGACCCATTTGGCTAATTTTGGTTTTCAAATATTTGTTGAAATCTAGGAAAGGTTTAAACGGTGAGAAAACATAAAAAAACAGGGGGGGCGAAGCCGCGGGCAACAGCTAGCTCATGAAAAGGAAAGTATATATTTATATATAATTATTTATATTACTTCCATGCTGGTCTGGGAACAAAGAAAAAACATAGAATGTACCAGTTGCTTCTCTTTCCGCGCAGATGGTAAAAGCCCATCGAGGGAATGGGCGAAAATGATGATAACTGATAATGATAATTTATTTATTATGGCTTTTTAGTATGCAGGGTACCTATGGCGCCCTGTTTAAGAGACAAACCAATAACGTGTCACGGTGTCAGACATCGTCAACCATTTTGGAGAGCTTCCTTCTGGTAAACCACACAGAGTTCCTGTTTGCTTATAAACTTGAATGAACCCAGGAGACATACAAACAGCGGCCCCCACATAATATACAGAACCAGTTATCTGTATATTCTAAACAAAAGGCAACAAGCTACCAAAACCGCGGCGCGAAGAAATCCCGAACCCGACAAAGGGAAGCGTTCCCTTAATTTGAGTAATTAATTCTGAGTAGCAATCATTATTCTTGTGTGTAACGGGTGATAAAAACAGTTTGACGGTTCCCCGGGATCCCCGGGATCCGGGATTTTGTCTGACAGCGGGAATCCCGGACGGTATCCGCTTGTTAATAGTGTGAATTGCAAGAAAAATTACAGCGACGGAAATGCTTCAAAAGTGGTCTTAAAACAATAATGGAGCGAAGTCCTAACAGCATCCTAAATGAGATTACAGATAAGATTGACTTGCTTGTTTATGAGACTCTGTTGTAAATTCTAGGGCCGACAACGCACTGGCATCGCGTAAAGCGCTGCGGGTGTCTATGGACAGTGGTGATCATTTGACATCAGGTGACCCACTAGTTCGTTTGTCTGGCCTCTCTAACATAAAAAAAAAATTGTTTGAAATTTGACAACTTTATTATACTTACCTTATTACTTACTTGCTTTATTTTACTTTATTGATTTGATATTTTATTGAATCAGGCGTTACTTTGCGGAGGTCCATTTCAATGAACAAAAAATATTTACCTTGGTACTCCTGTAGGTATGTACTTTGGTAGCTTGTTAAAAAATTTAGATTCATAGCAGAGCAATGTTTCCTATAGAATGCGGTTCTAGGAATACAAAAATGAACCAACCTTTCTGGAATCCATCTATTTGTTGTTGAGATATCACCAGCTGTTTTAAATAAATGTGAGCGTATAGGTGGAAAATGGAATCAAAATAGTTTTGGGTTGCTATCCGCATCGCTTATAACATTACTATCATTTTCGCCCATTCCCTCGATGGGCTTCTACCATCAGCACGATAAGAGAAGCTGCTACATTCTATGTTTTTCTTTGCTCCCAGACCAGCATGGAAGTAAGCATGATTTGACACAATCACTTGACGCTGATGATCTATTTTCATGTCTTGATTATTTTCTATTTTAAATAGTGTATATTCTCTTATATTTGTGTCTTGCAAAAAGGAATGAATGTCTTCTTAAATGTTTTTTGCCAGCGACCGTTTCACTTTTGCGAAGACACACAACGCTGATGATCTATTTTTTATGTCTATGTTTTTTTTGTTTTACCTTGTTTATTTTCTATAAAATTGTGTATATTATCTTATATTTGTGTGTCTTGCAAAAAGAAATAAATTTCTTCTTTCTTTCTTTCTTTCTTTTCTTTCAATAGACATGGTCTTCCTCACAGTTATCTACATGAGGAGGAATCCTTAAAACCTAACTACACATTGTGATCGGTCTCCACCCGTTGGCCTGCAACCATTTGATTAAAAAACTCTCGGAGCCAGCGCTGCGACACTCGCTCCAAACTTTACGGCAATTGAATTTGATTCCCTTTTTTCTCAAGTCGCTGCCTTAATTGAGGCAATCGCAGAACGATTTGAGTTGAAGGGAAATGTTGAGGAAAACGGTTGGTGTTTTTATTGTGCTCTAGTTGTTTTAGGGCGTTCTGATGTTTAAGGGCTCGAGTTTGGCATATTAGACGTGGCGAGTATACATGCGTAGTGAGTATTTCTTTAGGGTTTTGCTGTCAAAATGGTAACAACGCAATTCATCGTTTCCATTGCCTTTTGTCTTTCTGCCTTGGTTTAGCTCAGAAGCTCTTAAGTAGAAAACTGAAATTTGGCATAAAGTGTACAAATACTTCCATGCTGGTCTGGGAGCAAAGAAAAAACATAGAATGTACCAGTTGCTTCTCTTCCCGCGCAGATGGTAAAAGCCCATCGAGGGAATGAGCAAAAATCTTAGGAGTCGTGTTATAGGCGATGTGGCTAGCAACCCTTCACTGTTTTGTTTCCCTCTTTCCATCCATACACCCACAATAATGCTAAACGTGGTCTTTAGTCTTGTTACCTTAGGATCTGTCTACCCCGTAAGGGATAAAGACGTGATTTGTGTATGTATGTTATATCGAAATATCTAGTCAGAATTAAAAAATGATACAGTGACGTATCCATTTAATATCTAGTTAGTTAAAATCTCAGATAAATAAGGAAATATATCTTGGAGTGATAAAGCAATACTATCCTATTTAATATTTGGAGTGCAATAGTCATAGAGCAAACAACGTAATAGAGGGGAAACGCCATGTAAATTAAATGAGATAAAATTAAGTCAAGCTGAAATTGGCGATTAATGCATTCTGACTGGCCTGTCATAGGTCAAGATAGTAGCTATTATGATGAATATAGATAGTTAATGCTTAGTCCAGGGCTTTCTAAACTCTCAACACGTAACCGCTGGAACGTTGGCCGCTGTCTTTTTCAAGACGGGGACACGAGGAGACGACCTTTATAAAAAATCCAAGCGGCACCAGCCGGAGGAGGGCGGGATTTCCCAAACCTGCATTGCACGGGTGATACAGAGTGCTCCCGTAACGCCTCACATACGACCGAATAGGGAATCCGTGTGGTTTTTAGTGGGTATGCCTGCCGCGGGAGAGCCCCACATACCGGGTAAACCCATACCGGGCGGATACATAAGGCCCATTTATCACACCATAAAAAAAGCTTCCTAATCTTATTTATACAGTGACGCTCTTGGGAGTTTGGCATGTTTTATGACGCCCCTCAACCCAGCTTTAGTAGTTGTGTGGCATAGTGAGTGAAACTTGATTAATTTGAATAAAAACCAAAAAGTAAATATATACCTCATCAAAATTCTAATTACTTAAATGACTTTGTAGAAAAAAAAACAATTGCGAACAATAAATGTTAGTATTGTATATGTCGAAAAAGACAGATGTGTTGCCATAATTTTACAGCCCTCAAATCCTCTAATTGGTTATTGCTCTATGACAATAGAACAGAAACGTAAAATGCGTATTCAGTTAGAATTTTGCACTACCGCCAACAACACCATTTTTCTTACTTTTATCTACGCCATTGTAAAGTCATTTCGAGTGACTACGAGTAACTTTGCATTCGCAGAACTTGAGTCGAATACGAGCCGTGCTGTAAGTTACACATTACTGCACTTCGACTGCGAAGTGCCCTAGGGCGGCAAAGTCGAGCGTTGTGTTGCCAATCCAATTTAGAACTACCCACACTTGCTAACTCGTCTTGCTGCAGTTTAAGCGTTGCGCGGGAAGTTCCTGACATGATACCTTAACTTAAATACGTACAAAATGTACTATTACACAACTGTTGCAACTGTAAACAAACATTAATATGTTGAGATTTTACCACTTCCATACTGGTCTGGGAGAAGAAGAAAAACATAGAATGTACCAGTTGCCTCTCGTCCCGCGCAGATGGTAAAAGCCCATCGAGGGAATGGGCGAGTCCTAGGAGTCATATTATAGGCGATGCGGCTAGCAACCCATCACTATTTTGATTCCTATTTCCACCTATACGCCTACAATCATGCTAAATGTGGCCCTTAGGTCTTGATATCTTAAGCTCTGTCTACCCCGTAAGGGATATAGACGTTTCTGTGTGTGTGTGTGTGTGTGTGTGTGAGATTCTATGCATCTCTATTATAGACTTATATAATTTAAGGCTCGGGGACCTTAAACATCCCTTTTATATGTATTTGTATGTGTTTTGCTAAACTTGTGTACTGTTACTTTTAAGTTTATAGCATGTCATTTTTGTTTCAATATGTTACCTTGTAATTACACATAAACGGATAACTCACGTATAAAAGTCGAGTGATGCTCGACATGTTTCGGACTATTTCGAAGTCCTTTTAATTGTTGTGTAATTATGATTGAGTCTCACGGTAGTTTCATGTTGAAAATGTTACCTTGTCTCTAACAATAAAGTTTTTTTTTTTTTTTAATTTAAGTAGAATTCAAGTATTGTAGTGTAGTTGTTATCTTAATGTATTTTATTTTGTGCCAAGTTTCTTGCGGCGCATTCTTCTTGGCAATGATGGTCTTTCCGAATGCGCTGGTAGTTTCAAAAAGACAATGTAAAAGAGCCCTTGGCCACCAATTTGCAAAAATAATTTTTAATTTTTCGATTTTTATTTTTTTTTATTTTTGAATACACTCTTTAGAGTTCCACACCCAAAGGGTAAACGGAACCCTGTTACTAAGACCCTACTGTCCGTCCTGTCTGTCATCAGACTTTGTCTCATGAACCGTGAAAGCAAGACAGTTAAAAAATTTCACAGATAATTTATTCTGGCGTCGCTGTAACAACAAGTACTAAAAATAGAATATCCATCGAGGGAATGGGCGAATATCTTATGATTCATGTTACAGACGATGCGGCTAGCAACCCGTCACTATTTTGATTCCCCTTTCTACCTATCAGTCAGTACAGTAATTTGTGATCGATTGTGAATTTATAGGTGGAAAGGGGAATCAAAATCGTGATGGGTTGCTAGTCGCATCGCCTACAAAATGATTCCTAAGATTTTCGCCCAAATAATACAAAAAATACACTTAAAATGAATTAAGGTATACGCTAACACGTATATTAAATACAGAAAACTAAAACGCAAGAAAATAATTGTACAACATTATTAAATAATATTAATTACTAAAAAAAACAACTTAAGTAATTGCGTTGATCGAATTTCACCCCTAGCCCTGTTCCAGTTTTTTTTTCTTTTTTATTTCGTTTGATACAAACGAAAAAAGTAGAGACCACTTAAAGGTTAGGTGCGTATAATATTTTGATTTTTATATATTTTTATGTTATGTATTAAAAAGTTAAAAATTAAAAGCGCAGTTATTAACATGCACAACGCTACTTTTAAAAGTAGACAATAGCAAAAAAACCCTTCGTAAGCAACTCGTATACTTAAAAGTAATTTTTCCAAAACACCCGCTCGACTAAAAAACTTAAAAAAATCACAAAACAGCCTACAACTAGACACGTGACTTTTCCAAATTCAAAAATGAAAATTTTTTTTTTTTTTCTTTTCAAAAAACTCACCGACAAAAAGTCCGAATACCAGTAACACGGTCATTTTGCTAGTCACAGCACTCGCACATCATTTTTCACTCGCGTGATCTCCGGCACAGAGGCGACGCGCGCTCCGCCCGGCGACCAAGGGACGACTGACGCAGCATCCTCCCCCCACCCCCGTAATTAGATAAATGTCATTGCTGTTCTGTTTTTCTTTTAGCGAGTTACGTCGGGTAATAGAGTCTAATTTACGATGGATATGAGGAAATGTCTGACGAAAGGTTGAGTACGTGGAGGTGAGTAATTTTCAGTCGTTTTTTTTTCGATTAGGAAATTTTTGGTAATTTTATTTTTCATTTTTTTTAATGTTCGTTTTCGTCTCATTAAAATTAAAAATATAATTGCAAACGAGAAATTAATGCTAAAAAACAATAAAAAAAATAAAAAAATTGTTATCTTAGTCGTAGTTTGCATTTTTTTATTTAGTCCATAATATGTAAATTATTACAGTAATTAAACTATAAACAAACCAAATTTGATTCAAATCCGTCCAGCCGTATTAGTGTGAAAGATTAAGGCAAAAACAGACAGACAAACATACGCACGCATTTTGATATGTGATAAAATTGAATAATGTGAAATCTTACAAAACGATATATTCCACTAGACGCTGAAGAATCATTACTCACCACGCCATTCCGAAATCCAAATGGGCTCAACTCGTAGAAGTCTACGAAATCTCGTAGCGCGCTACGTCGTAGAGATGCTACGATATATTGTAAAACGATTTCAGAGTGTGAGATATTTTAAAAGCCACCAATTTTATTAAACATTCGAATGCAACGTTCTCGATTTCATTTAAGAAAAAATATTCCAATGACGTAGAAAATAATTCTTCCATGCTGGTCTGGGAGCAAAGAAAAAACATAGAATGTACCAGTTGCTTCTCTTCCCGCGCAGATGGTAAAAGCCCATCGAGGGATTGGGCGAAAATCTTAGGGTGATCCATACAAGGTGATGTTATACGTATAGGCGATGTGGCTAGCAACCCATCACTGTTCTGAATCCCCTTTCCATCCATACGCCCACAATCATGCTAAACGTGGTCTTTAGGTCTTGTCACCTTAGGCTCTGTCTACCCCGCAAGGGATAAAGACGTGATTTATGTATGTATGTATGTATGTAGAAAATAATAAGTGGTCTCATCATAATAATAGAATCATCGTCATCATGCCCAGCTTATACACTTCCCACTGCTGGGCTCAGCACACTCAGAACAAGAGGGCTTGGGCCATAGTTCCCGCGCAAGCCTTTACGGATTGAATACTTAACACACAACATTGAATTGCTTCGCAACTGTAGACAGGTGTCCTCACGATGTTTTCCTCCATCGAAAAGCTCATGGTAAAATTCAAATTGTCATTTCGCACGTTCATTCTGGAAAACTCAGAGTTCGAACCCACTACCGTCAGCTTGAGAGAAGATAACTTGTACTTTAAGTTAAAATTACTAGTTTTCTTTTTTCTTGGCTCTCGACGCATCTGTACTACTTTTAAACAAATAATTCACCACAACTCAATAAGGAGTATGCATGAGTTTTTTATTTGCTCTCTTAAAAGTTCGTTTATAAAAAAAATATTTTAAAACAATTCATTTTCAAATAACGTTAAAAGTAACCGAGACTTAAACTATCCAGGAATTGTCTCTATCTCTTTAACTAAATATCTTGGGACAATTAACACCAATTGACCTAGTCCCAATCAAGGCTTGTAATAAAATATGGGCACCAGACAACGGATAAACATACTTATATAGATAAATGCATACTTAAATAAAATACATATTAAACGTCCAAGACTCAAGAACAAACATTCGCATTTTTCATATAAATATCTGCCCCGACCGGGGATCAAACCCGGGACTTCAAGCTTCATAGTCAGGTTCTCTAACACTAGGCCATCCGGTCGTCAAACTTTCTAGAAAAACAATATGTTATTAAATTATTGATTGTTTAATTGACGTCATGTGACAAGTCGGATCTCTCTTTCTAATCGCTGTCTCCTAAGCAGCTTACAATTTTAGTACTTTTTGTCACATCTTTTACACCAGAAATGTGATAGAAAAATCATTCATATTCCCAATACACAGCTCAATTATACAGCTAGTACACTTGACACGTCGAACGCTGCGTCTGTTCGTTATTCGCGGAAATCTAAACGTCATCAATAACGAATGCGAGCGGAGCTTCACAAAACCGATTTGGCGACAAACACTGCGCCCGAATTTACTACGCGTGTACAGATTAAAACGGCTTGGCTAATTTTTTTAAACGCGCATTATGTTGAATAAAGTGTCATGTCGATGGTTGGCTACTGGCTGGTTTGCGGCCTACTTTTACCCTTTTTGATACATGCCAATATTTAAGACTGTCAGTCTGCCTTGTGCCATCTTATGTACGTGTTGTGTTTTGCTACCTGATTAAATACTGATACATTCTAAGGCAGGGGTTCCCAAACTTATTCATTACGCGCCCCCTCTCTAAAAAGATAAAACTCTGTGCCCCCCCCCCCCCCCCCCCTATAATTCAGCCGTAGGCTGTTAAGCATAAACACAAGGAATTTGTTAATAAGGTTCTATAAGGTCCTGTATCGTAGCCCACGCCCCCCTTTGCAGGTCACTGCGCCCCCCTAGGGGGGCGCGCCCCCCACTTTGAAAATCACTTAGAATCTAAGGTGTTTCCGTCATCCTCCATACTCTTTATACAGTCCACTTCCAGTAGCTATCATTTTGGTGAATTAATTTTGTGTTCCTAGATACGGTGAGCTCTTGTTTTGAGGATGGACCCGTGTAGGATTTGAAACGAATCAGCGTGTGTGTTGTAGGCTATAGTTAGGTAAGTGAAATTTATTTATATTATGTCTTATATGGAAGCAGAGGATGGTTAGTAGGCATGAAAACATAAAATATTAGTCTTGCACGAGTATGAAAGCGGAAGCAAGGTGAAAGTTTTTGTTCATTAAAGTGTCACGAATAAGCTGTGTTAGTGGAAAAGTAGTCAAGTGTTTTAAAACAATAAGTGAAATTACTGTTTCACAAAACTATATATTATTATTTGATAAACATGGCTCTATGTAATACTTAAGCCGGAATTAGTAGTTGGATGTGTATAATATGGTGAAATTGACAGTTTTATATCTCTCTTTCTCTCTCTCTCTTTCTTACACGCTACTACTACTATATTTGCACCATCACTATACAGGTTTAAGACCTACTAAAATTTTTTCTATGCACTTAGCAGCATACGGGGCGTGACGTAAACTAACACATCTCTAATTAAAATACAAGTTGACATTTCGCGCCTAATTTTGGTTTAAAAATAAAGATTGCACGTGTTTTCAATATGAACGGTGCTTTTGTGGAGTATTTTAACTGTTTGCTACGTAAGCTATGTTAGAACGGACGTATTTCGGAAAAATCAAACCACAGATTGGTTTTGGTTATCAGAATGAAGAGTCCAGAGTTGACAGCCTTTCCGAGCGCTGTCACTTGTGGGTACCTATTAACTTATATTGGAATTATGACCAGTATTGGACAGAATAAGCTGACAAGCACCAGTAATGGAAACTTCATTTTAACTTAAAGATAGTATGGTTACAAAATGAGTATTGTATCATCACTATCATCACTTCACTATCATTACATAGTATAAAATAAAGCCGCTTTTTCTGTCCTCATGTCCCTATGTATGCTTATATCCTCAAAACTACACAACGGATTTTTTTAATAGATAGAGTGATTCAAGAGGAAGGTTTATATGTATAATACATGCATAATATATCGTGCGAAGCCGGGGCGGGTCGCTAGTAAAAAATAAATTACTATTACTTCGTTTCTTTTACATAAAATTTACACATACATACAGTTATGCCTCTTTCCCATAGGGGTAGGCAGAGACTACTTCGATCCTGCCTGACATATTTCTTTCGCTTCATGCTTGTAAGTTTCGGGTACTCTTGACCTGACCTTTTTTCAAAACGTCCACAATTTGGTCACGGGACGTCCGTCTAGCCCTTCCCCTCCCAACACACCTAGACTCCCCATATATACTTGTTTAGTTAATCTTTTATCCATCCTCTCTAAGTAACGTCTCATAACGTTCCTCATAATGTCTCTCTCAAATTGAAGGAGATGAAGTGTGAGCAGGGCAGCACGAAACGAACCTCGAGTTTTGAAATCACATCTCTACTATAGATTAATATAATTTAAGACTTGGGGACCTTATACTTCCCTTTTATAAATGTATTTAATTTAAGTAGAATTCAAGTATTCTTACTGTAGGTATTTTAATTTGAAAAAATGACTTTCTGCCAAGTTTCTAGCGGCGCATTCTTCTTGGCAATGATAGTTTTTCCGAATGAGCTGGTAGTTTCAAAAAGACATGTAAAAGAGCCCTTGGTGGCCAATTTGCAAAAATAAATTTTCATTTTCATTTTCATCACTCGAAAGTGGTGTAAGTCTGTTTATATCTTCGAAGCTACAGCTCTAATCCAATTTTTATCTAGTTTACAAGAGTAATGAGAGCTGTTTGTCTTCTATGCTACTCGTATTTCAAATGCCACGATTTATCACTACATACGAGTGGTATTTTCACATGTGTGATTTTAAAAGTCTGGCTGAATCGTCTAGTCTAGTGGTTCGAAAAAATAAAATGAGCGATTTAAAAAAAAAGTCCATTTGAACATTTTTCCCGAACTATAAAAAAAATGTGTCTCAGATTTTACTATGGATTTTTTCCTGTTTGTCACGTTCCACACATGTAAAAAAAACGACGAATTAAAAAGTGACATACTGGAATGGAAGTTTTGGGACACATTTTTTTGTTGTGTATGGATCGATAAAACCCCAATTTTTTTTTACTTTTTTTTAAACGCTCGGCTACGGAACCCTCTTACAAAAGGTTTACAAAGAATCGAAGTACCAGGAGAGCATAGATAGCGTGAAGTTCAACAAAGGAGTAAAATGATTAACGTAGCGCTGGTTACACTAGCTGCGGCGAGCGCTTCTCATTTCCTACTGTCGGTGTCAGGCGTAACCAATAGCGGCAGTTGGTCTGCTGTAACTTTGCGATTTACTGACGATTCTTTTGCAACTGCATCACGACTGGAGCCCTAGGGGCTTACCATGACTTCTTAACGCGATTCAATTCCAATTCAGTTTAAGGTTCGCCTCGTTCAAGAAAATAAAACCACTAAAAAGTACATAAAATAACCCTTACATTAGAAATTTATTTTAATTCCTTCTTATTTGTACTTTTCGGGGTGGGGGGCGGGGGTTTGAATCCTAACCCCCCCCCCCTGGTCACGCCCGTGGACCCTACAAAATATTACCTTGCACGTAGACATTGTTTACAAAGAATCGAAGTACCAGGAGAACATAGATAGCGTGAAGTTCAACAAAGGAGTAAAATTATTAACGTGGCGCTGGTTACACTAGCTGCGGCGAGCGCTTCTCATTTCCTACTGTCGGTGTCAGGCGTAACCAATAGCGGCACTAAGTCTGCTGTCACTTTGCGATTTACAGACGATTCTTTTGCAACTGCACCACGACTGGAGCTCTGGGGGCTTACCATGACTTCTTAATGCGATTCAATTCCGATTCAGTTTAAGGTTTTCTTTGTTCAATAAAATAAAACCACTAAAAGTACATAAAATAACCCTTGCATAAGAAATTTATTTTAATTCTATGAATGTTAATATCTGAACTTTCCGGTGTGTTTAACCCCTAAACTTCCCCCTAGTTACACCCGTGGACCCTACAAAATATTACCTTGCACGTAGTAATTGTTTACAAAGAATCGAAGTACTAGGAGAGCATAGATAGCGTGAAGTTCAACAAAGGAGTAAAATGATTAACGTGGCGCTGGTTACACTAGCTGCGGCGAGCGCTTCTCATTTCCTACTGTCGGTGTCAGGCGTAACCAATAGCGGCAGTTGGTCTGCTGTAACTTTGCGATTTATTGACGATTCGTTCTGCATCGCGACTGGAGCCCTGGGGGCTTACCATGACTTCTTAATGCGATTCAATTCCGATTCAGTTTAAGGTTCGCTTCGTTCAAGAAAATAAAACCACAAAGTACATATAATAACCCTTACATTAGAAATTTATTTTAATTCCTTGTTATTTGAACTTTTCGGGGGGGGGGTTGAATCATAAACCCCCCCCCCCCCCTGGTCACGCCCGTGGACCCTACAAAATATTACCTTGCACGTAGACATTGTTTACAAAGAATCGCAGTACCAGGAGAACATAGATAGCGTGAAGTTCAACAAAGGAATAAAATGATTAACGTAGCGCTGGTTACACTAGCTGCGGCGAGCGCTTCTCATTTCCTACTGTCGGTGTCAGGCGTAACCAATAGCGGCACTAAGTCTGCTGTAACTTTGCGATTTACTGACGATTCTTTTGCAACTGCATCACGACTGGAGCTTACCATGACTTCTTAACGCGATTCAATTCCGATTCAGTTAAGTTTCCCTCGCTGACAGATCCATACTAAAAATGACACCTAGAATTCAAGTATTCTTACTGTAGGTATTTTAATTTGAAAAAATGACTTTCTGCCAAGTTTCTAGCGGCGCATTCTTCTTGGCAATGATAGTTTTTCCGAATGAGCTGGTAGTTTCAAAAAGACATGTAAAAGAGCCCTTGGTGGCCAATTTGCAAAAATAAATTTTCATTTTCATTTTCATCACTCGAAAGTGGTGTAAGTCTGTTTATATCTTCGAAGCTACAGCTCTAATCCAATTTTTATCTAGTTTACAAGAGTAATGAGAGCTGTTTGTCTTCTATGCTACTCGTATTTCAAATGCCACGATTTATCACTACATACGAGTGGTATTTTCACATGTGTGATTTTAAAAGTCTGGCTGAATCGTCTAGTCTAGTGGTTCGAAAAAATAAAATGAGCGATTTAAAAAAAAAGTCCATTTGAACATTTTTCCCGAACTATAAAAAAAATGTGTCTCAGATTTTACTATGGATTTTTTCCTGTTTGTCACGTTCCACACATGTAAAAAAAACGACGAATTAAAAAGTGACATACTGGAATGGAAGTTTTGGGACACATTTTTTTGTTGTGTATGGATCGATAAAACCCCAATTTTTTTTTACTTTTTTTTAAACGCTCGGCTACGGAACCCTCTTACAAAAGGTTTACAAAGAATCGAAGTACCAGGAGAGCATAGATAGCGTGAAGTTCAACAAAGGAGTAAAATGATTAACGTAGCGCTGGTTACACTAGCTGCGGCGAGCGCTTCTCATTTCCTACTGTCGGTGTCAGGCGTAACCAATAGCGGCAGTTGGTCTGCTGTAACTTTGCGATTTACTGACGATTCTTTTGCAACTGCATCACGACTGGAGCCCTAGGGGCTTACCATGACTTCTTAACGCGATTCAATTCCAATTCAGTTTAAGGTTCGCCTCGTTCAAGAAAATAAAACCACTAAAAAGTACATAAAATAACCCTTACATTAGAAATTTATTTTAATTCCTTCTTATTTGTACTTTTCGGGGTGGGGGGCGGGGGTTTGAATCCTAACCCCCCCCCCCTGGTCACGCCCGTGGACCCTACAAAATATTACCTTGCACGTAGACATTGTTTACAAAGAATCGAAGTACCAGGAGAACATAGATAGCGTGAAGTTCAACAAAGGAGTAAAATTATTAACGTGGCGCTGGTTACACTAGCTGCGGCGAGCGCTTCTCATTTCCTACTGTCGGTGTCAGGCGTAACCAATAGCGGCACTAAGTCTGCTGTCACTTTGCGATTTACAGACGATTCTTTTGCAACTGCACCACGACTGGAGCTCTGGGGGCTTACCATGACTTCTTAATGCGATTCAATTCCGATTCAGTTTAAGGTTTTCTTTGTTCAATAAAATAAAACCACTAAAAGTACATAAAATAACCCTTGCATAAGAAATTTATTTTAATTCTATGAATGTTAATATCTGAACTTTCCGGTGTGTTTAACCCCTAAACTTCCCCCTAGTTACACCCGTGGACCCTACAAAATATTACCTTGCACGTAGTAATTGTTTACAAAGAATCGAAGTACTAGGAGAGCATAGATAGCGTGAAGTTCAACAAAGGAGTAAAATGATTAACGTGGCGCTGGTTACACTAGCTGCGGCGAGCGCTTCTCATTTCCTACTGTCGGTGTCAGGCGTAACCAATAGCGGCAGTTGGTCTGCTGTAACTTTGCGATTTATTGACGATTCGTTCTGCATCGCGACTGGAGCCCTGGGGGCTTACCATGACTTCTTAATGCGATTCAATTCCGATTCAGTTTAAGGTTCGCTTCGTTCAAGAAAATAAAACCACAAAGTACATATAATAACCCTTACATTAGAAATTTATTTTAATTCCTTGTTATTTGAACTTTTCGGGGGGGGGGTTGAATCATAAACCCCCCCCCCTGGTCACGCCCGTGGACCCTACAAAATATTACCTTGCACGTAGACATTGTTTACAAAGAATCGCAGTACCAGGAGAACATAGATAGCGTGAAGTTCAACAAAGGAATAAAATGATTAACGTAGCGCTGGTTACACTAGCTGCGGCGAGCGCTTCTCATTTCCTACTGTCGGTGTCAGGCGTAACCAATAGCGGCACTAAGTCTGCTGTAACTTTGCGATTTACTGACGATTCTTTTGCAACTGCATCACGACTGGAGCTTACCATGACTTCTTAACGCGATTCAATTCCGATTCAGTTAAGTTTCCCTCGCTGACAGATCCATACTAAAAATGACACCTAAAACTTGAACTGAGTCGGAATTCAAGTAAGTAAGTAAGTAAATGCTTTATTGTACAAATATAAAGAAGCAGAGACAAATCACAAAAAAAGACCTTAAATATATGCACAAAGGCGAACTTATCCCTATAAGGGATCTCTACCAGTTAACCTTTGAGTAAATGAGAGGAGCATTAAGCGAGAGATCGACAAAGAGTGAGTTTAAAATATACATATAGTGAAAATGATAAATAAACTACTAAATATCATTAAACACATGCATACATACACACTATATACAATATGATGAGAACACATATAATATTTAAGGAGATGGTGTGAGCCACATCTTCTTCAAGCCCTCCTTGAACGACGCCACAGAGGTAGATTGCCTGATGGAGGTCGGTAACCGATTCCACAGCTTAGTAGAGTGGACTGTGAAGGATTTGGAGTAAGTTTTGGAAGATGGAAAAGGACAGGCCAAAAGAAGATTAGTATTAGACCGTAGCCGATGCTGGATACCGGCAGCCAAGTAGCTAAATCGCTCGAAAAGATACATAGGAGCAGAAGGATTGAAAAGAATGTTGAAGAGCAATGACAGAATGTGGATGTTCCAACGATCTCTGACAGGCAACCACTCAAACTGCGCGCGGAAGTAAGACACGTGGTCGTGCTTTCGAAGTCCAAAAATGAAACGAATACATACATTTTGAAGACGATCAAGCTTATTGATATATTGAAATAAACAGAATATTAAATTTAAATGTTAAATTTAACACCACTATCCTACTAAAAGTTTGTGAGAATGTATGGATGTTTGTCACACTTTCACGCCAGAAGGGCTGGAGAGATCTGGATGAAATTTGGAACATTTTTGAAACTTTTATTTTTTGGTTCCAAGAGAGCATGACCTTAAATATTTCATATAGGTAATTTTCAATTTCATACCTTCGCACGTTCTTAAGAAATATTGCGTTGATGACAGACAGAGGAGAAACAAAGTCATTATTAGGATTCCTCTTTTTCTTTGGATGTCTCTAAAAATAACATATATTTTACTTGCGACTTCTAATCGCATGTCTGTGTACGACCTAAACAGTGGCTGGGGAATGGACTGTCATTTATAGATGTTTCTAAAGAGAATAAATAAAACTGGGCATAAATAGACACAAGGAAACTGAAGTATGGCACATTTTCTGAGAACATTTGCCCTCTTTGATGCCCCTTGTTTTGTAGACTTTCACATAATTTCATTTCATAGAAATTGATTCAAAGACTAAACAACTATTAGAATATGAAGTCCAATGTTTTCATTTACTCCTCATTTCATTTAAATATTATATTTAAGAAAATTTGTTCAATGAATTTTATTTCGTAGAATAGTTTTTTCAAAGGATGACAAATAGTAAATTTATTATTCAGATAAGTTTGTTTGTTATTATTTTTAAAAAACATTACTCTTGTGAATCACTACATTCACTACATAGTATAAAACAGAGTCGCTTTCCGCTGTCTGTCCGTCCCTATTTATGCTTAGATCTTTAAAACTACGCAACGGATTTTGATGCGGTTTTTTTAATAGATAAAGTGATTCGAGAGGAAGATTTATAATGTATAATACCTGAATAATATAGTAGAGAAACACTGATTGCACTCGTAAGTACTGCGACCCCAACATAAACGAAATTCTACCAAAAACAGGGCTATGTTGTCTATATCCGGCGGAAGTGAAAGTAGCAGCCTTGTATGTGAAATAATTTTCATTGTTATGACTGTTATATTAAGTAAATAATATAAGAATTAATCATATTTGATTTATCATTCTACCATGTAAGTATTTAAATTCAAAAATTTTCATCTTAAAAATCAATTAATTGAGATTATATATATATATAGTTTTAACGAACTGATCATTCTATGAAATGAGAATATGACAAACAATTTCTGTGAAACAAAATTCTATAAAAATATCGTCTACAATATAGAGTACAGCTGTCCATGTTTTATGCTTACTTCAGCAACATTTGCAAATGATCTACATCCGAATAAATATGGAATTCTAATTATTTGTCTGACTGTGCGTGGATAATATTTTATGTGGTTAATACAAAATATTTATCTGTAGGGTGCAAGTTAGGAAAGTTAAACGCTTACTTATTTTGCATTTAAATGTAATAGTTAGAATACTACATGCGTAAATAACGGACACTTTGAGGTAACAAGGATTAATTTTTATCTAAATAAAAGCCGGCATCGAATTAGAAGAATTCGCTTATCGCTATCCCGCGGGAACTATGCAATTCCATGGGACAAAAACCATCTTATCTCCTTCCCCGGGACTCAAACTATTCGTATACCAAATTTTAAATCGGTCCAGCGGTTTAAGCGTGAAAAGGTAACAGACAGACAGATAGATAGACAGACAGACAGACAGACAGACAGTAGTGTTACTTTCGCATTTATAATATTGGTAGGTAATTACTAGGGATTCTATTTAAATTTGATATTAACTTGCGTGGACTTGTTTGTTTGCAAATGCGTTATAGTTAATTGTATTGTAATGAACTACAGTTACTGTTATATTTATTGTGAGTGAGAACCGCGGAATATTAAGACATTAAAGCCAATCAAACCCCTTAACAATTATAACGAAATTTGCTAATATCTGTTCTTAGTTTCTCTCGAAAATTTGCGATTGAAATCCAAAAGAACCCCATGTTAAAACTTTGCAACAACCTCCAATCCTTACTGCTTGTGTTTCGTCAATAACGATGGCTTGCTTTAAGAAATTAAACTTTTATAGCCTACTAGCTGTTTCCCGCTACTTCGTCTGCATAGAACTCGTTTACCGCTATCCCGCAGGAATTACACAATTTTCCGGGATAAAAACACACAGGTTACAGGTCACCAAAGCTTATTTCTGTTTATTCTGCGAGTGGCAAATCAACAAATACACCGTAATCGTAAAAAACGTTACCAAGAAGCCACTTTTTCAGTGGGCCTTTAAAAATCGTGATGGAAGCTGCATTCCTGACATCGTCTGGCAGACGGTTGTACTTCTTCTTCTTCTTCTTGTTTGTGGCGTTTCAAGTCGTTATAGCGACGACAACTTCGCCAATGTCAAAGTAACAAAAATATGATTAAAAAATCTTGTGACGAAATGTCGGCAACGTTGTACGGTAATGTTCAAAGACCCCCTCCCCCCCCTGTCGGGCTCTTAGCCAACGGTCAATGATATCCCTCAGAAACTGCCAGGAAATCATTAGCCGAAGCCCAGGGTACACCGGATCAAGCACTGCTCTTACCCCCGGACGGATCCAAAAAGGAACCGCAGCTCTTGACCACACGTGGAGGTAACCCGACTCGCACCCCCAGACGGTTGTACAACGGAGGTACTAGCAAGAATCCTCACGGGCATAGTAATTCCTTAGTGATCGCTACGTCTTCTATTACCATTACTACATATTTACACTTCGAACGTATCACTACACATATCAGCATCTCATAGTCCGAATGACAATACAATCTCCGCGTCCTTTCTAGAGCGCTTGCCGCCAAAACGTGCCGTTGACATCTGTCAGCTGTCAAAGTCACTGCCCTGTCCAATGAGTGTGTTCTCTTCAACAAAGTCTGTTTTCATTTACCATAACGAAGGATCAGTTTTGAATTCTTAACAATATGTATTGTGTATAAATTTTTTATCTTATCTTCCATGCTGCTCTGGGAGCAAAGAAAAAACATAGAATGTACCAGTTGCTTCTCTTCCCGCGCAGATGGTAAAAGCCCGTCGAAATGGGCGAAAATTATAGGAATCATGTTAAAGGCGATGCCGCTAGCAACCAATTAGTATTTTGATTCCATTTTCCATCTATACCTAGCCGCACAATCTTGCTAAACGTGGCCTGTAGGTCTTGTCATCTTAGGCTCTGTCTGGGTAAGGTATAAAGACGTGATTTGTGTGTATAAACTTGTGATGCTGATGTAACGTAGCCGCCACCTCTACTGGCTTGCGCTGTCTCACTGACAGGTGAGTATTCGCATCTCAGCGCCGCATTCGGTTTTCATTTACTGGCTGTCACCGCCAGCCCCAACTAGTCTGTGTGGAAAAACTGAAGCTTACAACAAAACGTGCGAGAATAAACGAAATTGCGCTGAAAAGAAACCCATTGCTTTTAACATTACTACAACTGTGACAACTGTCAATCGTTCGAAGGTTAAATTCAAATTCAAACTCTTTATTCACATAAAATATGCTACAATAGGTGATAAAATAATAATTCCAGTGCAGAAACATATTTTGCTACATAATAATAGCATGCAAAGTAATCTTAAAACTAGACTTATAATCACCTCCCAGGCATCGCAGAATGCAGAATCGTAGCTCATAATATTAACTGGGAGTAATCCTTTTTAGGGATAAGTTCGCCGTCCATTTGTGTTGTCCTGTAATCATCTTCTTATGTATTCTATGTGCAATAAATTGTTATATTATATCGGAAACATTTACAGGTGTATCAGTCAGTGGGCAAAAATCGTACTAGTCGTTGTTATGGGCGATGCGGCTAGCAACCCATCACTGTTTTGATTCCCTTTTCCACCTATACACTCACAATCATGTAAAACGTGGCATTTAGGATAGATAGATAGATAGATAAAACGTTTATTTACGACCTTTAGGTCTTGTTACTTTAGGCTCTCTCTACTCCGTGAGGGATAAAGACGCGATTTATGTATGTATTAATCAAACTACACCTGCTAACATACTCTGGACAAATTTTGTGACAGTGTGAGTGATCTCTCGGATCGTCTGTCTTTTCAACGGGCACTGGAATGGAATTTCCAAGCAAAAAAACCTTTTCACGGCACTCCTCTAACACTTACTTTTTCCAATTAAAACCGTACAGGACAAAAAAGGGTTGTACCTAACCTACATTGTCCGTCCAATCCGAGCCGCAATCATTGAAATGAACAAGGGTGACTAGGACAGATGGACGGACAGTGCCATCCATCACACTGCGAATTATCACTGTACGAATTGGATGGAAAATGGTCTGGAGTGGAAGGAGCTGGTAATTAGAATCTCTGGAAAATTATTGAGTGGAAAAACCATGGGAAGTTTCAGATGTGTTTACTTCGTTTATAACTTTAGCGCGATGTGTGAAGCTGTGATTTTATTGCGATTACGATACTTATTACTTACTTTGTTCTTTGTACTTAGATATGTACGCTCTATTGTGGCTTTTACTATCTGGAATTTTAAACTTACACTTTGTCGGTCCCTCGTTTAATGCTCCTCTCATCTACTCAAAGGTTTAACTGGTAGAGATCCCTTAGTTATTTTTATTTTTTAGTGAATTGTATCTGTTTCTTTATATTTGTACAATAAAGCATTTACTTACTGTAATATATGGTATCAATTGTGGGGTAGATTTATTATTTTGCATGTAGCGGGTAGTTATTAAATAAATCAGTTGTGTCGTTGACCTGGGCGTTTGCTTTTATCTTGTCGGGATCCGGGTGGAGACCCCGTCTGTCGATAATGAAACCCACGTAATTAATGCTCTCTTGCATAAATGAGCATTTTTGTAGTTTGACTCTGAGGCCGACCTCGCGCAGCCTGGCACAACTGATTTATTTAATAACTACCCGCTACATGCAAAATAATAAATCTACCCCACAATTGATACCATATATTACACTTACTTACTTCTTTCTTTATTACCGTCGTGAAGTATTTCTCCAGAAAGAGGTAGCACCAAATGAGTTTTTAAATAACTCGTGCAGAGTAAAATTATTGTCTAAGACTATGGCAATCTAAAGTCAACAGCCACAAGAACCGTTAGCTGTTAAAATAGCAAAACTGGAGCCTAATAACTTTCTCTTTGGCTTTCGCTGTGGCTGATTTTCAGTGATCCTAATTTAGTTCCTTTGCCAGCAACCGAGTACTTGTTATACTGTTTTTTTTTTAATATTTAAAAGAGAAAAGACGAGCCAACGAGTCACCTGGAAAGTAATCACCGCTGCCTTTAGACACTTATAAGCGGCGTTAAGAGCGTCAAAGAAAAAACGAGAAAGTCAGCGAGTATCAAAGATGGTAACCTGAAACAACATTCGCAAATATAAACAACATACATACATAAATCACGGCTTTATCCCTTTCGGAGAAGAGCCTTTTTTTTTTTTTTTTTTAACGTGTGGAAAATGCGCCTTATGCATCTCCGCGCTCGGGGCAGCATATGAACGGAGGTATGACGGGCTCTCCATCTCACCGCTGCCTTCCCTATGGAAGGAGGGGAGAGGCCTACCGTCTAAAAACACACACGTTCCCTCCAGGCCTTGAACTGCGGGCGTTGCGGGCGCACACGGTGACCACCGCAACGTCCACTGGCCGCCCCGGGATGGGGCAGGTGGCGACGGCACCGTTGAATGCGGGTTCCGGATTCCCCGCCCTTTCGGAGAAGAGCCTTAGGTAACAAGACCTAAGCCACGTTTAGCATGATAGGCGTATAGGAAACAAACAATATTACTACAAATATGCCAAATAAGATTCCTAACGTTCCAAGGAACAATATTTTACATCAACAAAAGAATCCATGCTGGTCTGGGAGCAAAGAAAAAACATACAATGTACCAGTTGCTTCTCTTCCCGCGTAGATGGTAAAAGCCCATCGAGGGATTGAGCGAATGGCTAGCAACCCATCACTGTTTTGATTCCCATTTCCATCCAGTCGCCCACAATCATGCTAAACGTGGTCTTTAGGTCCTGTTACCTTAGGCTCTGTCTACCCCTTAAGGATAAAGACGTGATTTCTGTATGTATGTAAGTATATACAAAAGAATAAAGGATTTCATAATCGTAGCATTCCAATAAAATATATGCACAAAGTAGTAGTAGGAGTAGTAGTAGTAGTAGAAGAAGTAGTAGTAGTAGGAGTAAATGGATTATTTCGTCCGTTTAGTCCTTTTAAAATTCTTGCCAGAAGTAGTTGGAATAATAGATTATCTCGTCCAATTAGTCCTTTTAAAATTCGTGCCTGAAGTAGTAGGACTAAATAGAATGTTTGGTCCGTTTAGTCCTTTTAAAATTCGTGCCTGAAGTAGTAGGACTAAATAGAATATTTAGTCCGTTTAGTCCTTTTAAAATTCGTGCCTGAAGTAGTAGGACTAAATAGAATATTTAGTCCGTTTAGTCCTTTTAAAATTCGTGCCTGAAGTAGTAGGACTAAATAGAATATTTATTCCGTTTAGTCCTTTTAAAATTCGTGCCTGAAGTAGTAGGACTAAATGGAAACTTCCTCTTTTGTAGTCGGTTAAAAAGCGACTGTTGCTATACTTACGGTCTGTTTCACCACTCTCGGTTAAGTTCCAGTTACCAAAAGTGTCAATTATCTATGATGACGTCTCTGTCTGTTTTGAAGTAATAAAAAGAGACGGAATTATAAATAACTGACACTTACGATAGCTGGAACTTAGCCGTGAGTGGTGACACAGGCCCTTAAAATATAAACAACTGATACAATCCGACAAAGGCCTCAAAGTTTCGAACACCTCTTCTCGTGTTAGTACAACTGACGCCTCACTGCAGTTACAGCGAGATAAGAGATACAGCACAGCACGAGTTGAAGCAGTATGGATATATATTATCCAAGACGTAAATAAAAAACCGGCCAAGTGCGAGTGGAACTCCGGCACCGAGGGTTCAGTAAAAATTTGGCAAGTGAAAGTATCCAGTGTTAGCAGAGTTCTGCTTTTACGCAGATTTTATATATTGTGAGGTCATTTTATATTGGTTAATAATACAAGGGCAGACATAAAATTGGATTTTTAGATTTCTCTATTATAACCGGCTCTCTCCATTGCAAAAACATTTAACGGAAGATAAAATTACAAACTATTACTAAATTATAACAATTGACTTCAACGCAGCAGTGGGACGTATATGATGATGATGATGATGATAAATGAATTTCAACATTGGCCCTCGAGGGAATGGGTGAAATTCCTAGGAATCAGTTATAGGCGATGCGGCTAGCAACCCATCACTATCTTGATTCCTTTTTCCACCTATACGCCTACAATCATGCTGAACGTGGTCTTTAGGTTTTTTTACCTAGAGCTCTGTCTACCCCGTAAGGGATATAGATGTGATTTTTGTATGTATGTGTATGTATTGATAAGTTTAGACTTGTAAAATAAAATTGTAACTTATAACTTCGAGACGCCACAGTTTTTAACCCTTGACGCAAAAAGGGGTGTTATAAGTTTGACGTCCATGTCTGTGTGTGTCTGTCTGTGGCAAACCTCTAAAAAAATGCATCGATTTGGAGGCAGTTTTTTCATTTTCGCCAATTCCCTTGCGGTTGTTCTTCTGTCTGTGGCCCAGTAGTTTGAAGAGTATCAATTTATTTTAATTTTTTGTTATTTTCGCTACATTATACACAGTTGATCATCCCCATACTGTCTCGCTGTGCCACAGTATACCCGCTAAGTAGGATGACGCGATTACGTATTCACAGCACGCGGCGGCTTTGAAGAGGTCGCGAAGCCGACCAACTCTGATTGAGTGCGTACATGTTCAATCTTTACGCTGTGTGCTGACTCCCTTGCGAAATACTTTGCGATCTTCAGGGATAGCCACAGAGACAATTTTTATTTTTTTTGGACGACCGGATGGCCCAGTGAAAGAAAGAAAGAAAAAAGTTTATTTATGACAATCACAAAACAACAAATTATTACAAAAAAATAAATTGTCACAAAAAATCTAGCTAGTGGTTAGAGAACCTGACTATGAAGCTTGAGGTCCCGGGTTGGAGCCCCGGTCGGGGCAGATATTTGTATGAAAAATACGAATGTTTGTTCTCGAGTCTTGGATATTTAATATGTATTTAAGTATGTATTCATCTATATAAGTATGTTTATCCGTTGTCTAGTGCCCATATTACAAGTTTTTCTTAGTTTGGGGCTAGGACAATTGGTGTCAATTGTCCCAAGATATTATTATTATTATTATTTTATTTAAACAGCTCTAGACGTTATACCTTTCAAGAAAAACTTGACGAAAGTATTAATACAAAAATGTTACTACAGTACACAGGAATTTTTAAATGACCTTGATTTATTAGTGACCAATTGACAGGCTTTTGCATTTAGTTTTTTTAATTATTTTTTATTTTTTTGCGTGACATTGATATTTGTATGCTGGACTGGCAAAACATAGTGATACCTTGGAAGCCTTGCCTTCGTTGTCGTATATAACTTTTTGTACATCGTGTCTGATATTAGACTGGCCATTCCTTCCAGAGCCAGACAATTGCCATAAAAAGGGATTGTCGACGGCTGGCCAATTACGGCCGCGTGTTTTATTGCGTCGTCTGCGCAAAATCATAAACAGTTTACGTTGGATTCGCTATTGACTGCTGAACGAGTCGCGGCCATCGAATTAAACAACGCGCATGGACGTAATAGGGGGGGGGGGGGGGGTAAGGCCTGAACAACCAACAAATTAGAACGCAGAAAAATCCGAAAAGTAAAGCTATGGCCGGGAATATAGCAGGGTAGTCTTCGTTTTTTTCTGCCTGTTACTAGCTGTCACGTGACTTTTGTTAGTATGCGATTTTTGTCGCTAAATGTCATCTGTTTGAATGATGTTTGACGACACAATTACAACCAACCATAGCCAATCAGTGTGCTTTTAACCCCCGACGCAAAAAGTGGGGTGTTATAAATTTGAGTTCGATGTCAGTGTGTGTGTGTGTGTGTCGATTTGATGCATCGCAGCTCTCAAACAGATGCGGTTTTCATCTGAAAACCAGTTTCCTTGCGGTGGTTCTTAGCCTGGGTAAAAATCAGTCAGGTTTGTCTACCCCGTAAGGGATATAGACGTGATTTGTGTGTGTGTGTGTGTGTGTGTGTGTGTGTGTGTGTGTGTGTGTGTGTGTGTGTGTGTTACATACAGACAAGTCACAGACAGAGCCTCTGGTAACAAGACTTAAGAAGGCCACGTTAAACACGATTGTGGACGTATAGGTGGAAAGGGGAATCAAAATTGTGATTGGTTGCTATCCGCATCGCTTGTAACAAGATTCCTAAGATGCCCATTCCCTGTACCTTTTGACATCTGCGTGGGCAGAGAAGCAACTGGTAAATTCTATTTTCTTTGCTCCCAGACGAATATAAGTACCTAGCTTTAATGAGTGACAGGGCAAGACTGAGAGCCTCTCAGTTGTAAGTTAAGCTGACTTGAGACGCAATTAATTTCGCAAAGAACGGATCAACAAGTTAACAATCGCTTTCAAATTCAAGGCTTTCTTTCCAGAAGCTCTTATAAAAGTTTCGCCTTGCGAAACAACGTTTTTTTACAAAAGAGGTAACCGTATTGTAAATTAGTTTAACTGGAGCCGTTTTGTTTGTTTCTTTTGAAATATTTTCTTTAAAAAAAGGTTCTGAATTGTTTCAACTTACAGGCTGAGTTGTTTCTGAGGATTTTTACAGAGGGAGGTTAGAAGAATATTTCTCGGAACATTCTTAGCTTGAATTGGGAACGAAACAGTATTTTGAGAGTTTATAGTATAATGTACTGGTAAAGTCAATGAACAACACCATTGAATTGGTTGGTTTGCATGTGTAACAGTTGTGCTCATTAAACTTTGATAATGATCCCGTAGAGGGATCGAAACGCGTCAGTGTTTGTGTAAGGGATAATTAAGTTTGTGGGATTCATGTGTGTTTTATTGGCAGCAGTGGATAGGGTTGCATGAAAAACATATATATTTCACACAGGTTTGGTTATCTTGCACGTGAGTAGCGGCTTAGCAAGGTAATTTTTTGTTCTTTGAAATGGACCTCCGCAAAGTAACGCCTTTTTATTGAATCAAATATTGGTAAAGTGTTTTGTGGCTGTCTGTCTTTTAGCTGTATATCTCCGATAAAAATGTTAACAATATGAAATTACTTGCGAAATGTCATCATCAACATCACCAGCCTAAATATGTCTAATTGCTGGGTAGCCCTCAGAATCAGAAAGAAATTTGGCATAAATAGTTCGTTGACTCTTTTTTTTCCAATATGGCGCCTGGCGGTCGCCATTTTGAATATTGATTACTTGCAGAATAAAGAAAAAGCAATTGGTCAACGATTCATCGTCGCTTTTTGCAGTACCACAAAGCCTGTTGAACATGACCCTCCTTTGCGTTGCGCAGTCGAGTAAAAACGAGTGAAATTGCAGTACGGCCTGTATTAAGCGGAAAGGCGCATTGAGGCACGTACTGCGGTCCGGCGAGGCAATGACCGGGCATAAATGATTAGGCAACAGAGGAGTCACTTTGTGGAAGAAACGACGACACTCTTAGCTTACTATCAAATGAATAAAGTTTTTTTTTTTAGAAAAAAAATTCTTGATTCATTTGATAGTACTTATCATTTGAAAAACAGCGCCTTCTCTCGTCCCTGGTGAGCAGTAGATGTTCCACGGGAGTTTGTGATTGTGTCGTACAGACACATCATTTAAACAGATAACGCTTAGCGACAAAAATTCGCATAGTAACAAAGGTCACGTGACAGTTAGTAGCAGGTAGAAAAATTCGGAGACTACCCACCTGCTATGGGCGGTGTAGGGGTATAGCACGCGTCACGGAATGACGAGGATTCGGGTTCGATTCCCGGCCATAGCTTTACTTTTCGGATTTTTCTATGTTCTAATTTTCACTGACATTTACAAACTCTTAGCTTAGTCTTAGCAAGAGCTGGGGCTGCAACATGACGTCTTTTTAATAGCCTATTATAGTCCACTGCTGAGCAAAGGCCTCCCGTTCTTTCTGCCACTCGTCCCTGTTATCAGTATGGTCCTGCCTTTTCTGTCTCTGTATCGATAGCCATCTTGCGGAATCCAATGGTCGGTAATTTGGGCCCATCGTTGTGGGTGCATTTGGCAGTGACCAGTCCAGTTCCATTTAAACTTGGCGGTCTTGACGGTCCGAACTAAAGTTTGATCGATCGCTGTCAGGTCCCTACTAAAAGTGTTAAAAATGACAGCTAAACGTGGCCTTAAAGTCTTGTTACCTTAGGGTCTGTCTACCCCGTAAGGGATAAAGACGTGAATATGTATGTATGTATGTAAAGAATCGGAATTGAGTCGCATTAAGACGTCATGGTAAGGTTCTGGTCGCGATGCAGGATCGTCCCAAGTGGAAAAATATCCTACTAATATTATAAATGTGAAAGTTTGTGAGTTTGGATGTTTGTTACTCTTTCACGCCAGAACGGCTGGACAGATCTGGATGAAATTTGGAACATAGATAGATTATAGTCTGGAATAACACATAGGCTACTTTTTATCCCGGAAAATTGCGTAATTCCTGCGGGATAGCGATAAACGAATTCTATGCAGACGAAGTTGCGGGCAACAGCTAGTGATGATATAACCATAACTATTGCATGTATCACGTCTTTATCCCTAACGGTGTAGACAGAGCTTAAGGTAATAAGATATAAAGGCCACATTTAGCATTAGGGCATAATAGGTGGATGGGTTGCTAGCCGCATCGCCTATATCATAATTCCTACGATTTTCGCCCATTCCCTCGATGGGCTTTTAGATGCGCGGAAGGAGAAGCAACTGGTACATTCTATGTTTTTTCTTTACTCACAGACCAGCATGCAAAAAGTTTTCAGTATCATTTAGAAATATCCTAGGTAGTAACTATTATAAAGATAAAGATAAAAGATGATTTATTGCCACTAACGACAATTACAAAAAAAAACAGTTATATGCAACTTTAACCTTATTTTTACTACATAAAATATAATATTCATTCATAAAACATAAAACAAATGTGGCAAAGGGGATGTACTCAGCATTGCTGCGGGTTAGAGCTCTCACAGGAGCCTCCAACTGACAGCGCTGATTTTCAGTAAACCCCCATAATACATCCCTGTTGCAAAATTGTAGGGTTATACAAAGTTGAAAGCAATGGGGAACAAAAATAGGATAAAAAAAGGGAACAAGACCCATCGACATTCACTAAGTAGCAACTTGTCTTGTAACGTGTATAAGAGATATATAAAGCGGCGTTTATTTACACAAAATGGTGCAGTTGTTTCCATCTGTCGTAGAGATCAGTCGCGGCGGCAGCAGGAAATGAAGGCGAGTTAGACAATCCGCGGATTATATGAGTTACTGCGACTTTCCGTATTGTTGCTTTTACTGGTGCAATGTGTTACTCTTGCATTTCACGATGTCGAGTGAGCTTCATTTGTGGTGAACACGTATATAAACACGCGTCAAAGTGTGATAAGAGAACGTGCGGGTGTGAAAGAGGATATTATAGTGACTAGGATAGAAAAAAGTATGCTTAGTTGGTTTGGTCACGTAGAGCGGATGGATGAAAGTAGACTAACTAAACAGATCTATATGGGGAGTGTGAATGGTTACGTTGGGAGGGGAAGGCCTAGACGGACGTTCCGAGACCAAATAGGAGACGTTTTGGAAAAGGTCAGGTCAGGAGTACCCGAAACCGACGAGCATGTATGAAGAGATTGATGAATGTGGATGAAGCAAAAGAAGTATGTCAGGATCGTAGCAAGTGGATCAAAGTAGTCTCTCCCTACCCCTGTGGGAAAGAGGCATGACGGTATATAGGTATGTACCTATGTATGTCGAAGTGTGCGTGAGAGCGAAAGTGAGTGTGATAAGGACAATAGAATGTCGCTCGAAAATTGCTTCGTAAGACACGCACAATTTGCCACACTAACATATTTATATACGTACATACTTGAATCATGTTCTTATTCATTACTAGCTCCTGCCCGCGACTTCGTCCGTGTAGAATTAGCAATTGACATGTTTATCGCCATCCCGCGGGAACTAAGCAATGTTCCGGGATAAAAAGTAGCCGTAGTAAAAAGTACCTGGCCGGTGACTTTCTCAATAGATTAGTAAAGTGTGAATCAAAATCCGTTCAGTCGTTTTCACTTGTTACGCTCACAGACAGTTTGTGTTATAAATTAATACTAAAAACTGTAGGAACGTGGTGTGTTATCGATTCTAAGTATCCCAGCCAATTTTTTTTTTAATATCTTCCATGCACAGACTTTTGACCCTCGTCAGCTTTATTATATGTATGTGTAGATAGAAGGGGAGACAGAGCCTAAGGTAACAATTTGTGGGTATACAGGTGGAGAGAGGAATTAAAATAGTGATGGTTAAGCTCACATTTTCGCTCATTCTCTCGATGGGCTTCTACCATCAGCGCGGGAAGAGAAGCAACCGGTACATTTTTTATGTTAGAGAGGCCAGACAAACGAACTAGTGGGTCACCTGATGTTAAATGATCACCACTGTCCATAGACACCCGCAGCGCTTTACGCTATGCCAGTGCGTTGTCGGAACATTCTAATGTTTTATCTATTCCGCCAGACCAACATGGAAAATGTAAATTAAAAATGACATGTAATAACTATAAGTATTACGAATAAACGAGTATGAGTATGAAGTAAGTAAATGTAACCAAAAAAAAAATCTTTATTTGAAATAATTCCGACACCTCACATTCGCCGTTGAACAAGCAAGATGGCTGACAGCAAAATAAACACGCCAAGTTCGGCACAAAGTTTACGTGTCCATACATCTTGCATAGCACCATATATTCTTACGCCCTGTTACGTGCCCACCGTAACGTGATACCCGAGCCTACCCCCGTATCCAATTGAGCCGCACCGATCTTTATGTCGAAAGAACCGAGGGCAGGCCAAGCTAAGATGGCGGATAATAATATATTATTCAAAAGTCGGCAAGTACAAGGGGAATTTCCTTCATAACGTGGTTACAACGCGTACACGTTTTCGCGGAAAAAGCGCGTTAATATGGCTGAGGAATTAAGTACGTAAGTTAGGGAATTGGGTTTATTTAACATTTTGTTATGTTAGGAGATAATTATACGTGCTGATACTTGTATGACCTTTACCTTCCTGGTCAGGAGCAAAGAAAAATCACAGAATGTACCAGTTGCTTCTCTTCCCGCGCAAATAGTAAAAGCCCATTGAGGGAATCGGCGTAAATCTTAGAAATTATGTTAAAAGCAAGCAACCCATCACCATTTTGATTTCCCTTTCCACAAGAAATACATAGCAAACTCCAAGAACCCACTGACAGAATTCTTCTTCTTCTTTTTCAATATGGCCCCATCGATCGATGTGATGATTTCGCCAACGTCAAAGTAATAAATACAGCATCCAAAAATATTGTTACAAAAATGTCGGCAACGTTGTACGGTAGAACACGGTCAAAAGACCCCCCCCCCCCCCCTGTCGGGCTCTTAGCCAACGGTCAATGATATCCCTCGGAGACCGCCAGGAAATCATTAGCCGATGCCCAGGGTGCACCGGATCAATCACTGCTCTTCCCCTCGGACGGATCCTAAAAGGAACCGCAGCTCTTGACCACACGCGGAGGTAGCCCGACTCCGTCAGAATTCAAAATGTCGAAAATTAATTTTAATTTAAATCGTTGGTTTTTATCATTCGAATTACCCGCACGTCCTAACTAAATAGAAATGTATACACGGCAGTGTGGCAGCCAAGCCCTGAAACAGGTGGCGTGTTTGTTTAGTAAATCCTTTATTCCCCGCGTCCAAAACTTTTTCTCCGCTGCGCAAGGTCCCAAATTTTCACAAGTGTCCTCATAATAGATATGAGAGTTAGCAAAGCTATAAATAAGTTCTATCTTAATTTTTCCTCGTTTTCGTGTTTCAAAATAATCTTAGCTGTAACCGTTTTCTTTTACCAGTTTAATTCTTGTTGAGCCTTTTCGCCGACGGTGTGTTATGTGATATCTCCATCCATTGCTCGATTTGAATACACACCCCACTTTTGTTCTCGGGTATAACAGACAATGTAGGTCCCATAAAATTGCTTACCACACTGCCGGTCGCGAGTGGCTTTGGCCAGACTACTAAGGTATCGCTAGCGTGCCCAACAAAATTGCTACCAAAGTATTTAAATTGATCAACAATAGAATCCTTCCATTTGTTAAATTGTATTTACCTACGTGATGAATTTGAATGTGAAAAAAGTGAGGGAAAAGGCATTTGAGGGAGATTTTCTGATCTCTCAAATGAGATCTGAACATGGTTATTTTTTGACTGATTTAAAAATAATACCTTACAACTAACTTGCTTTTAAACTGCCTTTAAAGTTATTATTTTTATTTGAAAGGAAATAATTTCAGTTACGTAGGTACCAGAGAAACTTCATCAAAACCGGTTTTAGTCGAAGTCAGTTTTTTGCGTACCTACCTCAAATTTTACTAAGTTAGCAATATTTTCACCCCAATTATATAACTTTGACCATACTACTCATAGAACAACTTGGCCCACTTTTTACGTTTATTTATATTGTGGACAGACATTCTCAACCCAGACTCGGGTCGAGATGCCGAGCTAGATAAGTCGATCGAATCGTTAAATACAGAAGTTATTTCTGTGGAACAAAGCAGCAACCGAGCACCAACCACAGACAAGGGAACTAAATAGATAACGTAAGTGCAGTCTTTAAAATGAATCCACTGCACTTCAGCGAGTGATTGGGCTAAAAACCCCTTGACTGAATACGTTTGTGGTTAATTCTTAAGATTATTTAATCGTTCAAAGGTTAACTGGAAGAGATCCCTTTTAGGGATAAGTCCGCCTTTGTGCATGTGTGTTGTCCTGTATTGATCTTTTTCTTGTGTTTTATGTACAATAAAGAGTTATACATACATACAATTGTGGTGGACAAAATGTTCCCATCCATTCGTCGATCCTTAAGCTGTACGGCGACAAAGAGAGTCTGTAATTTTAGAAATTATGACTGTGTGGCGATGCGGCTAGCAACCCATCACTGTTTAGATTCCCATTTCGTGCTCATGCTAACGTATCTTCTAGTTCTAATTCTATCTATCCCGTAAGGGGCCGTCCATTAATCACGTGATCTTTTTTTAAGCATTTTTTAACCCCCCCTCCCCCTTGGTGATACATGGTGAGGTTTAAGACCACCCCCCTACCCTCCATCCAACATCACGTGTATTTTTCGTATCTACAAAAAATCTTAATTTTTTTAGAACTAGAATTGTCTTGCGCGCGCAAGCGCGCGTGTTGAATTTACATATTAACTAGCGACCCGCCCCGGCTTCGCACGGTATATTATGCATGTATTATACATATAAACCTTCCTCTTGAATCACTCTATCTATTAAAAAAACCGCATCAAAATCCGTTGACTGGTTTTGAAGATATAAGCATACATACGGACACGGGGACAGAAAAAGCGACTTTATTTTATACTATGTAGTGATTTGGTATCGTATATATGTCATGATATATTTTTGTGTCATTTTACTATAATACATGTAACTGTAATTTAAAAATCGCGCGTTTGAAAAAATAATAAAAAAATAAATACACGTGATATCTTACTACACCCCCCCCTCCCCCCTTGTGACATTTCGTGATTTTTGTCAAACCCCCCCCCCCCCTTTCAAGCCTCACGTGATTAATGGACGGCCCCTAAGGAAAAGACGGCATTTATGTAAGTGTGTACAAAAGACAACATTACAGTGAATTAACAAATATGTTTATCAGGATAATCAATTATAATTTACGTCGTCTATTGTTTCGTTTGTCTATTCCCGATCGAATATAGACGGTCCACTTAGTTTGTATTTAAGATGCTCTTTGATGCAAACATTCAACATAAGAATAGAGTTAGTAAACATATTGTCAAGCCAAACGTTTTTGTGTACATTGTAAAAACTTCATCATCTCCAGCATACATAAGTCCCACTGTTGGACACAGGTGTCCTCTCAGAATGAGAGGGCTTGGGCTATAGTACCCACGGCCGCGACCTGTGTATTGGGACCGTGCGCGACGACAGCGCCACGTACAGGCGGCCATTATGGACAATATTGTCACCGCTGTCAAACAAGAAGTAAGTAAATATTGTGAAAAAAATTAATGAAATCTTGTGTTATTTTACTTACACAATTTTGGACAATGGTAGTCAGTAACATTATTGCCAATAATATTAAAATTGTTGTTTTCAGTGAAATTTTAGAGGTTAGGTAACTTACTTTTTTTTTTCTTACGGCTAATATCCACTTATTTCTTTGGTCTCTTTTCCACCATGGTCTTGGAAATTGGTAAAATTTACAGTCGCTATTCTTCTTGGTGTTATTACAATTCACAACAACACATCTGGTGGTGCCTTTTTGAAGTCTAATCCGATGGACTACTAGGCACAAGGAAATGGAATGGACTGTATACGCGGCTGGTAAATTAAGAAGATGAAATGTCTATTGTAAATCGTGTAGTGTAGGTACTTGCATTAATTCAATTAATAGTTAGGACCGACCTTAGGCGAAGAATAGGAACTAGGTAAATAGGACATGTGCACTCACCTCACAATCCTGGGAACTTTCTCCTGTTGTGGCACTGTCAGCCTGTCTCTTTTTTAACTAGAGAATCACGTGGCTATAGAGCAGATGAGATGACACAAAAGCACATAACAAATCACAATTCACGACACTTAAATTTGGCAATTAAAGGATGCGGTTGTAACGAAGGTCGAACGAAGAGTAACGTCTCGAAACATCATTGTCTATACGAAGCGGCGACAGAGACAGCCGCCCACGCAAGTGCACATGTGTGATAGGGATGGACTATGGGAAGGTTTAATTAAATGCAAGTACCCTATCAAATAATTACTATAATACAAAATCCACCAAGATCTTACCAGGACCATATTTTATCTCAAAAACGATTAGAAAATGTTTACTGCAATATGGATTTGACAGCTCAAGTCAGCGACAAAATAGTAAATTTTAGCCGTAGCGAGCGCTGTGATCGTTTAGGCTACCCCCTCCACCCGCTTTGCACTCTCCCAATACTGTATTACATTAATACATTGTTTATTTAGTTTTGAAACGGTTTAAGTAAGTATGTAAATGCTTTCAGCACAGACAAATCACAAAAAAATACCTTAAACATTTGCACAAAGGCGAACTTATCCCAATAAGGGATCTCTACCACTTAACCTTTGAGTAAATGAGAGGAGCATTAAGTGAGAGACCGACAAAGAGTGAGTTTAAAATATCCATATAGTGAAAGCCACAATAGAGCGTACATCTCAAAATACAACAAACAATTCATAAATAAACTACTAAACATACACACTACATACAATATGAGTATGCATACAATATTTAAGGAGATGGTGTGAGCCACATCTTCTTCGAGCCCTCCTTGAACGACGCCACAGAGGCAGATTGCCTGATGGAGGTCGATAACCGATACCGGTTTACTTCCTGGTTCAAGCAGATCTCTCGTCTGCCCTTAAATTCTAAACAAAACCCGAATAAAATCTAACGAGTGTTCGATTTATAAAACTTGAGCACAAACACGAACCAGCCAGTTCGTAAACCAGCCAGTCCGTAGACCTATACAACCTATCCTAACTAGACCTCTAGTTCCTAAATACCTACTGCATAAGTTGAATAGCGACGTCTAACCAACATGTTACACTGTACGTGGCAACTCTATGGCAGGGTGACGTGAGGCATCCTGAACGACTAACCTCACACCATCCCTCACTTTTATCTTCCGCCTCTTTCCCACTTGACCACTCAGAGAGGGACGCAGATAGAGACAAAATAAGTGGTAGTAGCCCTGTTACGAGCAAAACGTAGAATGCACGCTATCTCGTGCATTTTAAACAGGGCGAAGTGAATGGCACAGAGGGATTCTCTATTTCAGTTCTGCATTCTCATTGACAGTGTAAAGTGGAGTTACCTCAATGTTTTGACTATATATAAGAAGTATAAATAATTATGAATCTCGGGGCGATAAATCGATCTAACTAAGTTTCTAAACGTGGCCATAAGGTTTTCTTACCTTAGGCTCTGTCTACCCCGTAAGGGATAAAGACGTGATATGGTAAGTAAGTAAGTAAGTAAGTAAATGCTTTATTGTACAAATATAGAGAAGTGGAGACAAATCACAAAAAAAGACATTAAATATATGCACAAAAGCGAACTTATCCCTATAAGGGATCTCTACCAGTTAACCTTTGAGTAACTGATAGGAGCATTAAGCGAGAGACCGACAAAGAGTGAGTTTAAAATATCCATATAGTGAAAGCCACAATAGCACAATAGCACATCTCAAAATACAACAAACAATTCATAAATAAACTACTAAATATCATTAAACACGTGCATACATACACACTATATACCTACAATATGAGTACACACATACAATATTTAAGGAGATGGTGCGAGCCACATCTTCTTCAAGCCCTCCTTGAATGACGCCACAGAGCGTGGCGTGGCGTGGTGGTATGGTGCATGTATGTATGAAAATACTTGGTGTGAACTTTAATTTTGTCCCTACTCACCGAGTCTTACACTATCGATTACTATCTTATATTTTTTGGCTTGTAGGTAACCTAGGAAAATAATCCAATCGACACACTTCCCGCCCACAGCTGCTGTTCGCTTGAACAGACGCGAATAGAATCGAATATCTGTAGACAATAAATAAAGGAGTTCAGCTGGTGCCGGGAGTCGGGACACTAGCCGAAGGCTCCATTGTACCGGGCAGTCTCAAATGAAATATGGCGAAGGAAATAAATTTAGTTTTGAATAGTTTGTTCATTGACCGGAAATAAGGATTAGGTGTGAGCTTGTACACATTTTACAAGGTTTTGTTTAATTTTAACTTCTTATGTAAGGTTGCCTAGGGCATGTGCTTAGACACAGAAGATACGAGCTTTGACAGCTTGTAATCATGGGCACATACATACATACACACATACACATACACAAATCACGTCTTTATCTAAGGTAACAGGTACCTACAGGCCACATTTAGCAAGATTGTGGGCGTAAAGTTGGAAAGAAGAATCCAAATGTTTTCTATGTTCTATGTTTTCTTTTTTTTTGTTATACCTTGTTTATTTTCTATAAAACTGTGTGTATTATCTTATATTTGTGTGTCTTGCAAAAAGGAATAAATGTCTTCTTTCTTTCTTTCTTTCTTTCTTTCAAATAGTGTTGGGTTGCTAACCTCATCGCCTATAACATGATTCCTATGATTTTCGCCCATTGCCTCGATGGGCTTTTGCCATCTGCACGAGTAGAGAAGCAAATGGTACCTACATTCTATATTTTTACTTTGCTCGCAGACCAACATGGAAGAATCATGGGCACAGTGGCTGGAAAAAGACGCTGGGCGCAAGAAATCCTGGCTGCGAAATGTCCGGGAATAGACCGGAATCAAGAGCTCTTTACCCTGGCCAGAGACAGAGTAAAGCATGTGGAGTTGACTGCTGTGCTGACCTTCACTAGTTGGAGAAGCACCATAAGACGAAGAAGATGTAAGTTCTTCGATTCGAGCAAGTCAAGTCAAAGCACGTCTCACCGTGGTCTCTACAGCTCAAAGCAGTCCACCTATGGAGGCCTTAAGGTTCTTTGTTGCACAATTAACTGCAGACGTCGCCATTAGGGTACAAGAGGGGCTGCCCCCCTTCCCCCTAGGGAAACTAAAAACATAGCCTATGATAACAAGACGCAAAGGCCTCGTTTAGCATGATTGTGGGTTAGTTGGAAAGGAGAACCCAAATAGTGTTGGGTTGCTAGCCGCATCGCCTATAACAAGATTCCTAAGGGCTTTTACCATCTGCGCGGGTTGAGAAGCAACACATTTTTATGTTGTTTCTCTGCTCCCACACCAGAATGGAAGGCAATTTTGTGTCATTTTTGACATTGTGTCCACCATACTGTTTGACCTGCCGATAGACGCTATTCTTCTTGATCATCGGCTGCCCTTGCAATGGTGGTCTTCCAACTCATGATGATGACATGGTGCCTTGCTGTGATCGTCGTTCCGTTTTATCACCTGGAGACGACGTACGAAGTGGACGAAGCGAATAAAATGTTACTGAGTGCAACTACGTTCCTCGAAGACTTAGGACACTGGATTAAGCTTTTTTAAAGGTTTATTGTAACCGTAGCTTTTGCTGTCTGTCCATCTGTCACAGGGCAGCATACTGTGAATCATAACACTAGAATAAATTAAAAGAAAATGAAAATTTATTTTTGCAAAATGGCCACCAAGGGCTCTTTTACATGTCGTTTTGAAACTAACATACACAAATCACGTCTTTATCCCTTACGGGGTAGACAGAGCCTGAGGTAACAGGTACCTAAAGGCCACATTTAGCAAGATTGTGGGCGTATAGGTGGAAAATGGATTCAAAACAATCTACGTTTATTCCTGACTTTAATCATCGCAATTATAAAAACCGCCAAGATCAAGTTTTGCATAGGCTTTTTACTAATCATTGTTTTACTTTTCAGATTTCTTAGTTCATTTTAGGCAAGCGCAGCGCAGGACCTCCACCAACGAGGACGGATGACTTAGTTACAGTCACGGGTTCACGGTGGATGCAAGCCGCTTCCAACCGAGGCAACTGGAGGTCTATGGGGGAGGCCTATGTCCAACAGTGGACGTCCTATGTATTCTCCATTGTCTCAGGTATAGCCAGTAGTACGTCCACTGACGAGGCGGACGGATGACCTGGTTAAAGTCGCGGGTTCACGGTGGATGCAGGCCGCTTCCAACCGAGGCAGCTGGAGGTCTATGGAGGAGGCCTATGTCCAACAGTGGACGTCGTACAGCTGGTGTGATGATGATGATGATGAGTATATAATAGTCTTTAATGGTCCTTCGATACAGTGATATTGCAGGCACCGTCAGGTACTGTCAGCAAAGAAGCATTTTGTAATCAAAACGTATTATCACCACTCCGTAGTCAAACCATTTTGCATGATACAAATAGATAATCTACGTTCGACTATGAAAGCTTGTTTAAAAGCTCAAAGCCGTTTCCAGTATCCATACGAACGGTCGCATAAAAGTTTACTGGTAACTGCGTTTTGTGCTTTTGCGGCCGTGGCACGTGCTTTGTGTCTGTACACGTGCTTGTCTGTCTGCATTATTAACGAGGTAAACACGCTCTGCACTTTTATTACCTTTGCATGTAGATCTTAAACAGTTGAAGGAGACAAGTAAAATGTAGCTGCACTCTCTGAAGCAAGGTTTTTTAAATTGGGATCCATGGACCTCCTTAGGGGCCCGTATGATTCGTTTGTGGCCAAATGAGCCCACAGAGCACCTAGCCCGCGGTTCGAGTTGACCATTATTATTTTTTCCGTGGGTGACTGACTTGGCTCACTAAATCTGTTAGCTGAGCACCTAGTTCAACGCTCTTGTGACCACCCGTTACCTTTTTACAAAAACACATCAACACGCTTTTAAATTGCCCGTGTGCCCGCCTCGGCTGTGATGAGTCAGTCAGTCATTCAGGACATTGCCTTTTATGTAATTGGATAGGGACGACATGCTCCCCTCGAGCCTCGCAAGTAGGGTTACCGTGTAACCGGGATGTTATGGACATTTTATAATTTTCCTCCGAATTTGAACAGCTTTTAATTTTAGTTCACCTTTATTATTACGTATTTAAAAGTCAAATAATATATTTCAACATCCTTTATTGCTTAACTTTTTTCTTCCTTTCTTTAATTACCAAGTTACCCACAACGGTCGAAACTAAATACCTACATAGAATACATTCAAATTCTTATTTTCTTCCATGCTGGTCTGGGAGTAAAGGACAAACATATAATGTACCAGTTGCTTCTCATCCCGCGCAGATGGTAATAGCCCATCGGGGGAATGGAAGAAAATATTAGGAATCATGTTATAGGCGATGAGTCTAGCAACCCATCACTATTTCGATTCCCATTTCCACCTATACGCCCACAACCATGGTAAATGTGGCCTTTGATCTTGTTACCTTAGTCTACCATTGGATTATTAAAATTCACAATATTTTTACAATGCATGACACCGGGATAAAGAAGGCAAAATAATTTAAATATTCCAGTTTTTTTATTTATGGTTTCGCCGAATAAAGATAAACACACATTAAACATTAGAGTTACATAAAACACATTTCAATCTTCTTTCCTTCGCCTTTATTTCCGAAAGTACCATGCAATATTATGTCTATCAAGGATAATGTTACTATTATCGACCGATCGACTAAAATCGCTGACCTCAGATTTCCACATGCCTAACTTGTCTGAACATGTTACAGGCAGCAATACTACTATAAGACCTTATGTAACCATAATGTTCGTTGTGAATAAATAAAGATGTCATTTCATTTCAATGTTGGCAATACTGCTCTTCAACACCCGCCCCCCACCTCTCTTCCGTTTCGAAAAAGAATGTGGACGCGCGCGCGCAACTGTGGGAAAATTTAAATAAAAATTCCCGCACAAGTCCTGTCCAGTTTAGAAAAAACAAGTGCGGTGCTGTCAAACTTGGTGACAATTAATGCCTGCAGAACGCAGGACCAGTGCCTCCAAAAATCAGTTCATCCCACCTAATCCTTTTGAAAAATCAACCAATTTCATCGAGCCTTTTGTAAAAACTTTTGAAAAATGGTCACCCTAACGAGTGAGCTAGCATAATATTCAGGTAACTTTATAATTGAAGGCAGGATCTCACCGCAACTGTTAGCAAAGATCGGCCCCCGGGGGCCCAGGGGCTCCGAAAGGCGTCAAAAAGGGCCTCCCAGGCGACACGTGGTGTGTTAGGCAGATAATCGAGTTTGGTCTATCGAGAAATAGAGTGATAATGTTTTGAAAGCGTTGGGTAGAGGAAAAGATTAAAGGCTGTCACGCGGGGCGGTGTAGAGAGAGAGAGAGAGAGAGAAACATTTATTTACGCACATTTGATACAATAACAGAAAGAGATACAATCCATTTGACAAAAACAAAATGAAAAGAAAACAAACAGTCAATGATCTTAGGTAAATAGTACCGATACATTGTAAGATGTAAAATCGTGCAACGCTGTATTTCTGTAAGGCCCAATTTTTTTATACGTAATAGAAAATATTCAAGTATGTTTTAAAAATACATACATATATAAATATATCACGTCTTTATCCCCTAAGGGGTAGACAGAGCCTAAGGTAGCAGAACCTTAAAGCCACGTTTATCTTAGCTCTTTTTACCCTGTAAGGGATAAAGACGTGATATATGTATGTGTATATTTTTTATGTTGAATGAATAATAAAGTAAACTATACTATCGATATATCTTGCCATAAATAGTTTGTGCTCCTAAATAAGATAGTAGAGCACATAATATACTGTATACTGTAATCATAACTTCATTCCTAATAACGCTAGTTAGCTAAATTACAAAACTAACTTAAAGTTCTGTAATCTGAAGCTTTAAGCTCCCCAGAGCTTTGTGATAAGCAAACGTAGAAACTTCAACGATGCTCACTTGTTCTGTTCCTGGAACGCAACTCTATACTCTGTTTACGACAGCGAGCTATAGCGCTCTCTTTTGCACTTATATGCAAACGAAAGGGACGAAAAGATCGGGCGTAAGCATGCAGCTCACTGTCAAACTTGACGTATAGGTAGTGTATGTAGCTTTCCCATGATATTTTGAGTCCCACGCGGTTTTCAACACTATCAACTTGCAATAAGGTTCTTATTTATTCCTTAACCTTCCATACTGGTCTGGCAGCAAAGAAAAAACATATTATAATGTACCAGTTGCTTCTTTTCCCGCGCAGATGGTAAAAGCCCATCGAGGGAATGGGCGAAATTCTTAGGAATCATGTTATAGACGATGCGACTAGCATCCCATCACTATTTTGATTCCTTTTTCCACCTATATGCCTACAATCATGCTAAACGTGGCCTTTAGGTTTTGTTACCTCAGGCTCTGTCTACCTCGTAAGGCATATAGACGTGATTTGTGTATGTATGTGTTTAATCTAATTCTGCATAATAAAATTGCCCAACTGCCTTAAAATAGGCAACCCGGTGGGAATCGAGTTCTATGAACGGCACGCCACTGGTACGTCTGTATGAGTATAGTTAGTCAAACTTTACTTGCTAAGAGCCGATTTTTCAATCGTCAGATAAGTCCTATTCGAGGAACAACTCTATGGGTATCTGTCAGTTAAGTGCTTATCTGAGGATTGAAAAATCGGCCCTAAATCGTATGATTCCTTCAAAAATTTCCCGCACATTTATCCCTAATATAAAATTAACAACAATGCAACAAAAGAAACACAAATCGCACAAAATTACCAAGAGCGCAGAATACCGTAACAGTTTGAACTGACTATTGAAAAATCGTTGCGCAACAACCGGCGTCGACTGACCTCTTACGCCGCGAACACCGCCCCCTTTGTCTTTACTACTGTTCCAGTGTACAAGGGGACGGGTGGCTCAGTTAATACTGGCCGTTCCTTGTTTGGGATGGACCACGCGTTTCAAATAGTAGCCGTGCTTTCCGGTGTTAGAAAACGTTTCTCTTTTTCATGTTTGCCTGGTAACTCCTGTTCGCAGTCACTGCCTGAAATACAATTTCGTTTGGAAAAAAGCTGAAACTAAAATAAATTGGACTTTATTGAACCACTGGTTCGAAGTTTTGAAACGTCAAAAAGCAATGTCGAGCGTTATCCATAGAAAAGGTTAAAATTTACTTTATATATTCCTCCATGCTGGTCTGGGGGCAAAGAAAAAACATAGAATTTACCAGTTGCTTCTCTTCCCGCGCATATGGTAAAAGCCCATCGAGAGAGTGGGCGAAAACCATAGGAATCATGTTATGGGCGATGCGGCTAGCAACCCATCACGATTTTATTTATTACTTGCTAACGTGGCCTGTAGGTCTTGTTGCCTTAGGCTCTGTCTCCCCGTAAGGAATAAAGACGTGACTTGTGTGTGTATGTAGACTTTATATAGCCGTGGTAGCCTAGTGGTTTGACCTGTGGCCTCTAAAGCAGGTCGTGGGTTCGAATAACGGGCCACCTCTGAGTTTTTCTGAATTTATGTTCGAAATTACATTTGAAATTCGTCTGACCTAAGTCCATTTTACTGCTTATCTGTTTCGTAGCAGCTCTACGTTTAAGTGTAGACGCGCTACGATTATGCGTAGATGTGCTACGTTAAAAATAACACGTCACATTCGCTAACTCCATTATTAATAGACATTAATTTCGTGTTTCACCGCAATCGTCAATCCTGATAGATTGTAAGCGAAGACAGTTAGATAATTAGAATTAAAGTTTCGCTATCCCGCGGGAAATATGAAAATTTTAAGGCATTTAAAAGTATCTTCCATACCAAATTTCATTGAACAAAGGACATCTTAGCACACCATAATGAACAACTCGCCTGCATCCACCGGTTTCCCGCAACTTTCCCGATGTCGTCGGTCCACCTAGTGGGAGGCCTGCCAACACTGCGTCGTCCTGTTCGTGGTCACCACCACTTAATTATTTATTTATCAATGTTAGGTAGGTATTTCCATGCTGTTCTGGGAGTAAACATAGAGTTTACCAGTTGCTTCTCATCCCGCGCAGATGTTAAAAGCCCATCGAGGGATTGAGCGAAAATCTTAGGGATCATGTTATATAGCAACCCATCACTGTTTTGATTTCCCTTTGCAGCTAATACGCTCACAATCATGCTAAACGTGGTCTTTAGGTCCTGTTACTTTAGGCGCTGTCTACACCGTAAGGGATAAAGACGTGATTTATGTATTTATGTTTGTATGTATAAGTAGTTATTTAAACAACTTCTAGAACTTATGTATTATGTGAAAGATACTAAATGAATTAAAAATTCACGCGAAGAACTAACAAACTTTGAATTTTAAAATGTAACTAAAGCAAAGTTTCATCACTGTCAATAATTAATTAGTTTTGTTTATTTTCTTACTAAAATTTATGATTAAATTTGGCTTAAAAACTGCTTGACACCGTCTTTGTTATGATTTATTCTAGAAAGTTGTGGATACACAAGTGTCTGTTCAGTTGTCCAAGTTTGACTTATGCAAAGTCGCGTAAATGATTGAACTTAATTATCTATAAAGTCAGAAAGTCAAGAGATACGCAGAAGAAGGGTCATAGCCAAGTTGAGTGGCAATGAGCAGGCCATATAGCACGGAGAACAGATGGTCATTGGGGTCGAAAGGTTCTCGAGTGGAGACCGCGCGGCAAGCGCAGCGTAGGACGTCCACCGACGAGGTGGACGGATGACCTTTTTTTAACGGAGGAAATCTTTATGGATGCCCTAGGCACGCGGATGCCTATGGTTATGTGCCGCCCCCCCCCCCCCCCCCCCGAAGGGGTATACCCGAACTAAAAACTCTGTGGGACACTGTGGTATGCCACTAGGGTTTCATCACAAGCGCCCCCCCGGTGGCCCCGGCGCCCGCCAGGACCGCGCCAAGAAGGGGAGGGCCCGTACGCTGGGCGCGTCTTCCCTTAGACAATGAGACCGTGTAATGCAGGTAGGTAGGTAATGCGGTGGGATGTCTGAACAGTTTTACCTAAAAAAGGCACAATGGATTATTCCCAGAATACAGCAAGCGGGGACAAACCTAAATTCCAATTATCGTACAAAATAAAATAAAATTTGGTACTAGGCCACGTTTAGCACAATTGTGGGAGGCCTTTGTCCAAAAGGACGATATGATATAATAATGATGATCTACAGAGTAGGTGGGTAAAACTTTGCGGGTGGTAGGGCCTTGTGCAAGGTCCGTCCGGATCGCTACCACCATCTTACTCGCTAATCCTGCCGCTAAGTAGCAGTGCTTGCACTGCTGTGTTCCGGTGTGGAGAGTAAGACAGCTGGGGAAATTACGGGCACAAGAGGCATTTCGTCTTAGTCCTCTAGGTTGGCAACGCATCTGAAATCCCTCCGGGGTTGCGGGTGTCTATGGGCAGTGGTGATCACTTACCATCAGGTGACCCACTTGTTCGTTTGCCTTCCTATTCATATTAAAAAAAAAAAAAAAAAGGTATTCATAGCTTGAAAGGTCATAGTCATAGGTCAAACCGTATCAGCTGGTAATGCCTATATTTGTTTTCGTAACTTTCGTAGAGTGCCAGGGTCGCAATTCAGCTTACATTCGAACTTTTGAACTTACCAGCACTCGAAGACGTCGGACGTCTGACAGCGGGTAGTATTTTTTACATTATATTTTACAATATCGGTTAGTAGACCTTAACTCAACCTTTGTCTGTAATTTAGGCCAAGAGACGACAACCTCGTTTTTTCTAACCTTTTGAAAGACTTTTTAAACATGTTTAGTGAAACTCTACTGTACTCTGGTGCTTCATTATTGTTGATTGATTTATTTAATTGCATTGTTTATTCCATTCATTTTGACATTATATTAAATTAACCCTTTACTTATAAACAGTGGCGATCCCTAGCGGTGAATTAATTTAATCATACCTAATTGTTTTATTATTATTGTTTTTGATTTTCTCATTTTTGTAATATTCAATTGATTTGTATTATTTTATTTTATTTACTCTTGACGATTTCAATCTAAATTGCCCTAACTTGACTATGTACAATTTATGACGTAATTTTTATTGAATGAATAAATAATCTAATCTAGTCTAATTTATTATCTTATGTAATGTTTTTTCACCCGATGGTCCCACGGAAGACAAAAGAAGGTAACAAGACCTAAAGGCCACGTTTATCATGATTGTGTCCGTATAGCTAAAAAGGGGAATACTACTTATAAATTTGGGTGCGGAACACTGAAAAGTTAATACGTGCAAATTACAACAAATAGTACGCCATCTCTCGGCCTACATCATCCTATCTTATTGTTATTCATGCGTTCGTTTGTTTCTTTAACTAACTTCCTTATTTATTACGGGGGGCGCGGTGGGGGTGAACTAATAAGCTGATTCTTTATGCAAGATGTTTGCCACGGTGCCCGCACCCCCCACTGGAACACATGCGAAGAAATACAGTATGATATTGCTTTTTGTCATGCTGAACGCGGCTTTAGGTCTTGTTACCTCAGGCTATGTCTACCCCGTAAGTGATTAAGACGTGATTTATGTATGTATGTAATTAGTAGAGACAAGGGGTAGTTTAGATCAGTAGGCTTATTACCTACCTCGCTCGCAATCGCCATCATGATCATTTTGACAGTTCTTGTATGAATGTGACAGCTAGCTGATTCCGATGCCAATTGTCAGCCCGTACAAGAACTGTCAAAATGAACACGATGGCGATTGCGAGCGAGTTAGGTAATAAGCCTACAGCTTCGCTAAGCTGTAAGCAGTACGTGTAAACTTCATTGGTCTGAGGTAGTTGCCGTACTGCAGTGAGCCGACTGTGGCTGCCCCGCCCCCCACCCCGCACTTATCCCGTATCTTATTTGTTTAAAGTACCGAGGGATTTTTCCCGTTCCTCGTCGAGAAAATCTAATGAGGATGAAAATGAATTGTTTTATTTCAATTTTGACTTATTTGACTTTGTCCTGGGACCGAATTGAATTTAATTATTTAAGAGTGCACTTAACGTTCCCTTTTTCTTCTTAATGATGGATATTAATATACTTGTAAGGTCCCACAGACACATTCAAACAGATGACGCTTGGCGACAAAAAATCGCATAGTAACAAGGTCACGTGACAGCTAGTGTAACAAATAGAAAAATTCGAAGGCTTACCCACCTACTATGGGTGGTGTAAGGGTAGCACGTGTCACGGAATGACAAGGATCTGGATTCGATTCCCAGCCATAGCTTTACTTTTTGGATTTTTCTGTGTGTTCTAATTTTCAGTGTCGCTTGTAGAACAAACAACCGTTGGGGGAGAAAAGTTTTCGAGTGGTGACCACGAACCGGAAGACGCAGTGTCGGCAGGCCTCCCACTAGGTGGACCGATGACACCGTGAAAGTTGCGGGGAACCGGCTGCAGGTGGCGAGTTGTCGTTCATAGTGGCGTTCTAAGGGGGAGGTCTTCAACAGTGAACGTCTTCTGGCTGATGAAGATGATTCCATCTTAGCCCTCTACCTCTTGCTCGTTTGTTACCCTGTTATAAAAATCCTACTAATATTATAAATGTGAAATTTTGTGAGTATGGATGTTTGAATGTTTGTTACTCTTTCACGCCAGAACGGCTGGACAGATCTGGATGAAATTTGGAACATACATAGATTATCGTCTGGAATAAGACATAGGCTACTTTTTATCCCGGAAAATTGCGTACCTAATTCCTGTGGGATAGCGATAAACGAATTCTATGCAGACGGGCAACAGCTAGTCATAAATAATTCGATAAAAATGCCTTAAATCATTTTGGAAAAGAGCTGATGGTCTTCAAACATAGAACCAAGGAAACTAGCTTTCGGAAAAAAATTACCCTCCGTTTAAGAGCTATGATGTCACACACACACATACACAGACATCGACTTCAAACTCATAACGCCCCTCTTTTTGCCTAGTAGTTAAAAATGCAAGTAACAGTTCCAGAATTATGTCCGTTCACGTTTCAACCCGTTCCTTTCCATCCGTGATTGTGTGAATCCGTAATCCGTGGAATCCGCAGACGGCAGCTGAACAATGTTAATAAGAAAACTCGGATTTATGGCCGCCGTAAAAAGGCAATGAATAAAATCGCATTTGATTGTTCAATTTTGCTTTATTAAGAATACGAATGGAGTATTATTGATGTTTCCCAATTGATTTTGTTAATGAAACGTTGGCATCGAAAAAACTGGCAAATGCAAGTATACTACCGAATGAATCAAGAATTTTACTACGTACCTAGACCTAGCCCCAAACTAAATAAAAATAAATAAATATCTTGGGACAAATTACACCAATTGACCCAGCCCCAAACTAAACAAAGCTTGTACTATGGGTACCAGGCAAAGGATAAACATACTACCTCTCACTTCCCGGCGTAGTGTACGCCATGGTCGGGAGTGAGGGGTCTTGGGAGGCCGTCGCCTCCTTCTGCGAGGACGTGATGTCGCAGAAGGAGGAGAGGGAGCGGGAGCGCGAGAATGACCCCCTCGCGCCCCCGCTCCGGCGCAGACGAATGGGGAGGAGGCGGCGGCAGTTTGCCGCTGCCCTCCCCTAGTGGAGCCTGCTGGCGGGGGATGGGGATCCCCTGCTAGCGTGTAGAGGCCCACGAGTCTAGGGGGGGGCCAGGTATTCCCGGCCCCCCTCTCTTTGGCGCGGGAGCCCCGGCGTTTAGGCTGGGGCGGCCGGCGGGGCGTGCGTGGTGACACCATAGTTCTCCCACGGCGCCCCTCCAATGGCAGAGAGGGAATACCGGCGGTTTTTTAGTGGGTAGGCCTCCTCCGCTTCCCCCCGCTCGGGGGGGGGGCCGGGGAGGAGAGTCCCACATAACTTCCGCGCCGTCCCCACGGCGCGGTCGTATGCGTAACGCATTTTTCCGCCGCAAAAAAAAAAAAAAAAAAAAAAAAAAAAGGATAAACATACTTATATAATGTAGATAAATACATACTTAAATACATACAACATTCATGACTCGGGCACAAGCATTCGTATTCATCATACAACTGTCTGCCCCTGCCGAGATTCGAACCCGGGACTTCTAGCTTCATAGTCAGGGTCACTAACCACTAGGCTATCCGGTCGTCTAGTAACCAACTGCAGAAGTAAAACCTGCTGGACTGCAACATTCTAATTACGTGTACACTGACAAGCAAAAATAACGGGTCATTTCCTATACAAAGTTGTACGTAAAGTAACTCGTTATTTACTCGTGAGTGTAGTTTGGGAAAAGTTTGCTAAGTATGCTAAGCTTTATTGCATATAAAAAAATTAAAAACTACAGAAATACAGAGAAAATAGTACAAAGGCGAACTTATCCCTATGCTATGTGAGCGAAAGTCTTAGGAATCATGTCATAGGCGATGCGGCTAGCGACACATCACTATTTTGATTCCTTTCCACCTATACCTGCGCCTCAATTCATGCTAAACGTGGATTTTTGGTCTTGTTACCTCAGGGTCTATCTACCCTGTAAAGGATAAAGACGTGATATATGTATGTATGTATGCTATGTGTAAGTCCATCTCATCTACTATACACACATAAATCACGTCTTTATTAATCCCTGAAAGGGTATACAGAGCTTAATGTAACAAGTCCCAAAGGCAACGTTTAGCATAAACTATACACGTATGGAAGTTCATCATCGACATCTCGATTATGCGAGAAAGAGAAAAAAAAACGTTTACCATTTGTCATTGTGAACACGGCCATTTGTAATTCAGTCGAAAGTAACCGTTTTCATAGTTCAACATTTCCATTCACCTATTACTAGATGGCGCTACACGAACGTTCCAAATTTAAAACTATTCCAACAGAAGCTTTCAGTGTAAATAGAATGGATGAAAATTACCAACGTATCGGTGCTCTAACCGAACGATGCAACGAATTTGAATTCTAACAGCGATATTACAAGGTCGGTTGTAGGGTAAAACGGGGATTTTTAAAAGTGCGCTCTATAGTTTTCAGAATAGAACAATATTGTCATGTTCTTTTACTAAGTTATTTATTGTGAGCGCGGATGGGGATAGATAGTGTTTTGTTTTGTTGCACTTTGTAGCATAAACAAATGTGTCGATCAAGCGTGGCGTGTGGAAAAACAAGATGGTAACTTTCTTCCATGCTGGTCTGGGATCAAGATAAAACATAGAATTTACCAGTTGCTTCTGTTCCCGCGCAGATGGTAAAAGCCCGTTGAGGGAATGGGCTAAAGTGTTTTAAGCCGAACATTACAAAACTTGAAAAATAATTCTAAATAAAATTAAAGAGCTACCAGCACAGAAAATGGCGTGGTTTCACAAATATTGCATTTGCAAATAAACACTTAGAAAAGCCTTGAACAGAAAAGTTGCACTTTGATCCCTCTCGACAGGCAAAGCTTACTTTTCTGAATAAGAAGTGTGACAAAATATTATATTTAACCGTATTATCCCACTGCTAGCTCCTCTAAACCCCAAAACTCCCGCTCCGGTAGGCTTATTATCTAACTCGCACGCAATCACCATCGTGTTCATTTTGACAGCTCTTGTATGAATGTGGCAGCTACCCGATTCCGATGCCAATTGTCAGCCCATACATGAACTGTCAAAATGAACACGATGGCGATTTAGGTAATAAGCTTACTAGTCTGGTCACCTGTTTTATCTGAACAGTGTTTATTCAGCATCAGCAATCATCATTACACATAAACGGATAACTCACGTATAAACAGTCGAGAGATGCTCGACATGTTTCGGACTATTTCGTAGTCCTTCTTCCCAGAACGCGGCAGCGAAACGAACACACTGTTTATGTGTAATGCTGATTAAGTCTCATGGTAGTTTCATGTTGAAAGTCAGCAATCATGTTTGCCAGCTTTACAAGACTTGCAAGATCACAATTACCATATTTCCCTACTCACAATAAACCCACATTTTCACCGCAACATGCAAAGCATAGTAGAGCATTTCTACAAAAGTTTGTATATTTTATTCAATACTTCGGTCTGTAAAGAAAACAAGTAGGTAGGGTAAGGTGAACAAATGGTAAAAAAGCAAAAGCTTATTGGGTACTTACTTGACATGAAATTATATTTCATAATTTTGAGTTTTTTTTCTCTTCGACATTGGAGATATCTCCAATTGTTATTTGACGGTGTACGCGTTTTATGCCTCCACTGAAATTAAGTCTCTAAATGAAACGTACAACATACATACATACCGTCACATCTCTTTCCCATAGCGGTAAGCAGAGACTACTTTGTTCCACTTGCTATGATCCTGACTTACTTCTTTCGCTTCATCCACATTCATCAATCTCTTCATACATGCTCGTCGGTTTCGGTTTCCTGACCTGACCTTTTTCCAAAACGTCTCTTATTTGGTCTCGGAACGTCCGTCTAGGCCTTCCCCTCCCAACGCAACCATTCACAATTCCTGTATAGATCTGTTTAGTTAGTCTACTTTACGTGACCAAACCAACCTCCGTACAAACTTTTTAGAAATACCCAAGCAGCGCTGTGACACCTCCCAGCCGCGAATACGATAGACTAACTTAAGGGCTATAGCAGCTGTATAGTGGTCGTATAAAGTAAGCAACGCGAACATTGACCCGTGGAACAGAGCTCCGAGCGTCACAGTAACGTCTATACGACTCCTGTACGACAACGATGCGTCGTAACAATGAAAATTGTTCCCCTTGGAACATAGAAGTTGATTCCCTATTCGAGAGTTCCTTGGGTACCGATTTACGGAATCCCGGGTTAAGAAACCAAAGTAAAAGACAAGTGTTATGAGGTTCTTCCATGCTGGTCTGGGAGCAAAGAAAAAACGTAGAATGTACCAGTTGGCATCTCTACCCGCGCAGATGGTAAAAGCCAAAAATAATAGGAATCATGTTATAGGCGATGAGGCTACCAACCCATCATTATTTTGATTTCACTTTTCACCTATACGCCCACAATCTTGCTAAATGTGGCCTGTAGGTGCCTGTTGCCTAAGGCTCTGTCTACCCCGTAAGGGATGAAGACGTGATTTAATTGTGTGTGTGTGTATACGTCGGCATATTCTTAACAGAGTAGTATATATGACTCTTTCATCATCATTATCTCCAGCCTGCATACGTCCTACTGCTGGTCACAGACTTGGGCCCACGCGGGCCCAGTGCGTATTGGGAACTTCACACATACCGTTGAATTACTTCGCAGGTATGTACAGGTTACTAAACAAAGATACCAAGCGCTTCCAAAAAATCCACAAGCATAAATTCCAAGTCATTTGGCGGCGTTATAAAACTCCCGTTGCCATGGCAACGTCGGCCATTACCTCAGAAACCCGAGCCGAAATGTAAATAATAATGGAGTCTATCTGCAGTAATGAGCGTGTAGGATCCGAGATAAAGTACTTAGGTAATGAAATTATGCCGTGAGTGCCGCGTTAATCGTACTTTAAGGTAACGTTAAAAACTGGGGGTGGTACAGACGCCATCAGATATATGGTAGCGGGCGAGGCCTATGAGGCGGACTGGCCAAAAAACGGCAGGAAATGGCTCGTCATCACTGCATGGATGCACGAGGAAGGCCATCAGCGAAGAGTGGCGGCGTGTTGTGAAGCTTGTCACCAATACCTGATGACCACAACCACTCTGTCAAGAGTGATACCGACAAGAGCAGCCGAGGTCCTCAAATATTTCGAAGCAGCATTAAATTTCAATAAATTCGTTACACTAGATAAGGATCATGACAAACGAACACACAATCCTACTAATATTAGAAATGTGAAAGTTTGTAAGGATGGATGTTTGGATGTTTGTTACTCTTCCACGCCAGAACGGGTGGACAGATCTGGATGAAATTTTGAACATAGATAGGTTATAGTTTGGAATAACACATAGACTTTTTATCCAGGAAAATTGCGAAATTCCTGCGGGATAGCGATAAACGAATTTTATGAAGACGAAGTTGTGGGCAAGCGACGTTTCAATAAATTCGGAATGATGAATGAATGTATTTTTGTGTTAAGTTTTTTAATTTTATTTGGTTCCCACTGAAAAATAACGTTGCGGCGCCGCAACATTATGCTGAGTGGGGCCCATTTTACACCATATCGGTACTATTCTTAAGTATATTGTATTGTGTAAATAAATGCTTCTCTCTCTCACACCTCTCTCTCTCTCTGGATGAGGTAAAAATATCAGAAATCACGCCTAAACCACTGAACCGATTCTAATGAAATTTGGTACAGTGTACATAGTTCCCGTGGGATAGCGACAAGCGAGTTACACGCAGTCGGAGTCTCTGGCCACAGCTAGCCCAAAGTGAAATTTAAAGCAAAAACCTGTTTACAATAAGCAAACTTATTCCGCCAAAAACTTAGCCGCAATTGATCCCGTTAAAAGACAGTATTATAAAATTTAAAGCAAGCTGTAGCTATTAAGTGTGACTAATGGCGGCCCAAACTAGCTAGGAGACATTATATTTCGATTTAAAGCCAATACTCTGCTGAAATATGGCGTGATAAATTTGCACTGTAGCAGTTAAAGTTGGGTTTTTGCGGATATTCTTAGTTCTATCCGCGGGATTGTTTGTGCCAAGGAAATAAGACTGGAGAATGGACGGTGAAAGTAACCAAGCTACATCGGCTGTCACAACGTATCCTTTTAGTACAAACTAGCGGCTGCCCACGACTCCGTCTGCGCAGAAGCCTGTCCCGCGGGAACTATGCAATTTTCCGGGATATAAACTATTTTATATCCTACCTTGGGACTCAAACTGTCTGTACACCAAATTTCAACAAAATCGTTTCACTAGTTTAATCGTGCAAAGGTAACTGTTACCTTACTTTAATTGCATTTATTTAAAACTAGCTTTTGCCCGCGACTTCGTCCGCGCAGATAACGACAGAGTGACGACATACCCCATACATCCACCCATGTCTCCAAGTAAAAGGTTTTTATTTCCTATCCCGTGGGAAATTCGGAAAATCCCTTCTTAGAGCACGTGATCCTCTAGGAATATTATCTACTAATTATTTACCTCGTGTTTTTATCCCATGGGAAATTTGAAAAAATCCTTTGTAGTGCACCTTTATACTAATAAAGGAATAATGTGTAGGTGTCAAATGTAATGTAGCTTTATTGGTACATTTCGGGAAAATCAGGATAAAATGTATTCTATATCCGTCTCCTAGTTCTAAGCTACCTCCCCACCAATTTTCAGCCAAATGGGTTCAGCCGTTCTCGAGTTATAAATAGTGTAACTAACACGACTTTCTTTTATATACATGGATATTTTAGTTAGCCTAATTGAGTGTCCCACTGCTGGGCATGGGCAAAGGCTTCCCCTTTTTCACTCGTCCCGGTCGAGGGCATTCTCCTGCTACTCTACTAGATACACGTCCAAGTCATCCCGCCATCTCCTGGGTCGTACTAAAGTATTCACTCGTATTCATTCATGTAAACTCGGAAGTAACATTAATCCAAAACATAGAATTCAATACATAATAAAACATAACGAGAAACGCAATCCAATTCTGTGCTTCATCATTCGCCCTCAGAACTTGTAGTTAAATTCCCGCTAAACCGGAGTTGGCAAAACCGCGTTTACTCCTCTGCGAGTTAAAATACTACTTGTTCTAAAAACCGAATGTTCTGCCAAAATGTAGCAATTCTTTGTAAACACACGTGAGCAGTTTCCAGGCGTGGCCGCTGCGATCTCTAAGCCTTTTACATTTTACTATTTTAACTAAACTTTTTACTTCCATACTGGTCTGCAACTGATCAACAGGGAAACAGTGACATCTACGGAAAGCAGCGACGCTATTTTTTAACAAGATCCAGACACTAACCCCCTTATTCATAAACGCTCTGTAAGCTTCTGCTAACTTAGCAATCGTTTGTCCTTGTCTGTGAAAGGTAAATGTCAAATTGACAGATAAGGACAAACGATTACTAAGTTGGGGTGCGAGTCGGGTTACCTCCACTCGTCAAGAACCGCGCTTCGTTTTTGGAACCGTCCGAGGAGAAGAGCAGTGCTTGGTCTGGCGCACCCTGGGCATCGGTTAATGATTTCCTGGCAGATTCTGAGGGCTATTAATCCGTTGGCTAAGAGCCCGACAGTGGAGGGGTCATTTGACCGCGTTCTACGGTACAACGTTGCCGACATTTTTGTCACAAGATTTTTGAATACTGTATTTATTACTTTGACATTGGCGAAATCATCTCAATCATACTTGAGGCAGCCTCGGGCTGAGCTGCCTCGCTCCGAGGCTGCACGAGTGGAGACACTGCCTCAACTTATGGCGCAGGTTGAGGCAGCGTCTCAGAGCGAGACAGCCGCAAGTAGATACACGGCTATAGTATAGCTTTCTCACGTCAGCGGGTCCGTCCGTTCCTTTTCCCCGTACACCTCCACACAGTGTTGATAAACGCATATTATTATGTTTATTTTATACGGGTGTATTCTGAACTTTTTAATGTGTGATTCAATAAACAAGAATGTCGGCCTCAATCCGGCATTGGGGGCGTATTAAGAACGCGTCAGCGACTCGTGTACATTGTACGAAAGCTGAATCGCATTATTTCCCATGTTCACGGTCCAAAAAATAAGGCGGGATGTGGAAAAATTGCTCGCTGATTTTGATCAGGACTGGTATTTTAATGGAGCTGTTTCTATAGAACTCTGGGGGTGTATTTTTGGCTGTTGTTTCTGGAAAGGCTAATAAATAAATTATGTTCGACATATCAAGGGAATCCAACTCGTCTGGTCAGTATTTAGTTAGCTACGCAAATTTTTACGTCCTAAATACAGCTTCCATGCTGGTCTGGGAGCAAAGAAAAAACATAGAATGTACCAGTTGCTTCTCGTCCCGCGCAGATGGTAAAAGCCCATCGAGGGAATGGGCGAAATTCTTAGGAATTATGTTATAGGCGATGCGGCTAGCAACCCATCACTATTTTGATTCCTTTTTCCACCTATACGCCTACAATCATGCTAAACGTGGCCTTAAGGTTTTGTTGCCTCAGGCTCTGTCTACCCCGTAAGGGATATAGACGTGATTTGTGTATGTGTATGTGTATGTTCGACATATCAAGTAGGGAATCCAAATCGTCTGGTCAGTATTTAGTTAGCTATGCAAATTTTTACGTCCTAAATACAGCAGTGTCTGAAGAGCAAAATCTATGATCAGTGTACTTTACCAGTGATGATGTATGCCACTGAGAATCTCTTAGAATACCCTATAAGGTTACTCAAAGAGCAATGGATAGAGCCATGCGTGGAGTATCTTTACGAGATTGAATTTGTGAAAAAACTACAATCTCTACTTAATAATATTGTAAATGCGAAAGTAACTCTGTCTGTCTCTGTTAAGTTTTGAATGAAATTTGTTATAGGCGATTTGGCTAGCAACCCGGGTGTGTAATGATTGATATAAAAATATTTAATATATTTTCTATCGATATATCAACATTTGATATAATTTCAAAGGGTATAATCACTCATTGTGTATAATAAACGTTTGGTATAATTTTAAAATATATAAATTTATTTCGTATATTTATCGTTCGGTATAACGCTTATTTCTTATAACGATTATATGGTATAACGCTCATTTTATATACAAAAATATTTTTTATAGCAGTTCGTTTTTGTTGGGGGACGCAGTTTAAACCTAACCTAACCTACTTTTTGATAGCAGTTCGTTTTGTGATTATGTCTCTAATACATTATATCAATAATGGTTATGCCAATTGTTGTATTTTATATAAAAATAACGTTATACCATAAGTTCATTATAGGAAATAAGCATTATACTTAAAGAATGTTATATTAAATGATATTATATCAAATGAACATTATATGAAATGATAATTATGTCATATGTAAATATATTAAGTGTTGTTATATGATTTAATAATTATATCAAATGAGCGTTATTGCTACTAATATTATACCAAAAATTTTTATATACATCGTTACGCACCCCTTGTTACCTTAGGCTGTTGGGTGATTTATGTATGTATGTATGTATGTTACAGTGATACGTTGCAAGCAGCTATTTATAATCTATATGGATGGTTATTTTTTAATCGTTGTGCGGTATAGTGAATGAATTTGATTAAATTTAATAAAAACCATTAAGTAAATAAATACCCAGAGGGTTTTTCAATAGTCGCATATGAACCCCAATTCTGTGTATTTTATATATATATTAAATAAATAAAAAAAAAAAAAAAAAAAAAAAAAAAACAAAATCTTAATTATTCAAAAAGGCTTGTTCTATGTCGAATATAATGGAAAAACAATCGGGGAATTGCGTTTAGACGGTGTTAGTCGAAAAAGACTGATGTGTTGCCGCAATTGAACAGCTCTTATTAACAATTTTTTTAATTGAATTAGTCTGCCACGCTGTGGGAAGGGCGCAGGCTGAAAACCAGCGCTGCTAGTTTTTTATTATCTAAACTGGCAGCTCATGCTGCGCCTGAGCCTGTTGCCACCTGCTGTTGTGTATTGTTTTGTGTAATTTTATTGTGTTATGCACGGTCAAGTGCAAAAATAAGTATCTATATGAACTGCTCAAAAATATGTCCCACGACCTTATTACGTCGGTGCGGTGTAAGAGCGTATGGTACTTATTTTTGAAACTCTGACTACATAGGACATATTATTACACTTGACTGTACATATTATATTGTTTTTTTTTTCAAAATTATTATTGTGTGCTTTTAGATAACTATGTATCATGTCTCTTTTTGTGTTGTGGCAATAAATATCTTTATGATTATTATTATTAATTGCCTGTTTCCTCTGTCTGGAAACTATGTTAAATTGGAAGTCATGAGTTTCAGAAAACAGACTTCAATTTCCGCATGCAGATTTACTAGAATGTAGTTTAACGGATACGAAATTGTTAGTTCCAATCCAAACCGCGGCAACTCCCAAACTGCACCGCTTTGCAACTGCGAGGCGCAATAACAGGGTGAGTCGCTTCATGTGTAGCCTTATATCGTCCTCAATGGGCCTCAAGTGTAATAAAATAAAAATTGTTTATCTATACTTATTAATATTATAAAGAGGAAAAATTTGATTGTTTGTTTGTTTGCATTGATTAGGCTCCGATACTACTGGACAGATTTCAAAAATTCTTTTGCCGTTAGAAAGCTACATTATCACTGAGTGACATAGGCTACTTTTTAGCGCGGGAAAATTAATTTACCGCGGGTGAAGCTGCGGACGGAAGGCTAGTTAGAAATAAATTTTAAGTGCTACTTTTTTGCTGACTTTATTTTGGTTGACTGTACTCGAATTGTCATTCATCTTACATCCTACTAATATTATAAACGTGAAAATTTGTAAGTATGGATGGATGTTTGTTACTCTTTCACATAAAAACGACTGAATGGATTTGGATAAAATTTGGAACGGAGATAGCTGATACCCTAGATTAACACATAGGCTATTTTTATCCCGGAAAATTGCATAGTTCCCGTGGGATAGTGAAAAACTATTCTTTGCAGACGAAGTCGCGGGCAGCAGCTAGTTATGTATAAGTTTTTACCTAAAAATGTACTGTTCCTTTTTTTTACGTATATCATACATACCTACATACATAGGTACAGTCACGCTTCTTTCCCATGAGGGTAGGGAGAGATCAAAACACATAAAATTATGTTTATTCAATATGTTTTCAAATCAGTACGGCGTTGGTTTGCACGTGTGACAGTTGTGCTCACTTTGAAAATGATCCCGTAGAGGGATCGAAACGCGTCAGTGCACGGTGTAAGGGTATTAAGTTTGTGGGATTTATATGTGTTTTATGTGGCAGCAATCGAGGGCATGAAAAACATATACATATATCGCACAGGTTTGGTTGATGATAAATGAGATTATGTGGAAATGAGCAGCCAGATTTAACAGTAAATATGTATATTAAAGGAAAACTATAAAAACAGGCCCTGACGTGTGTACGCACGTCAGTCTCTCAATCACGATACAATATTATTGTTGTCATGTCTAAGCAAAACATTCGGTGTTGCTTAGACAACCGTTTAAACTCTAATGTACTTGTAAATAGATTACAGCCAGTATATAATCAGGCGCTATACAGCCTCTAATACGCCCCCTTAATCTATTACATGTTAGAGACATACACACATACAGACAAGTTATGAAACACACAGTGCTTGCCTGTACTCTTGACATTATTTTACAAATAAAACAAAACATACAAAACCTAAACCTAACAAATGAATAACCGCATAACCATCAAGAAAAATAAATTAATCTAATACCTACACAAAACAATTCAAACATAAAACAATTATAACAACAACTATACGTCCGCCCCCTTATTAGAATAATTTATCAAAGAAAACTGTCCTAAAAACTCTTTCAGTTTCGGGCTGTGCACGGACTTAGTTAGAATGTCAGCTATCATTTTATCGGTTGCCATGTACCTGATCTCTACTTGATTTTTCAGAACACATTCCCGTATAAAATGATACTTTATGTCAATATGCTTTGTTCTGTTATGCATCATTTTGTTAGTTGCAATTTTGTGCGCAGCCTGGTTGTCGTTGTAGATTACAACCGCCTTTTTACTATCCACAGTTAAAAGAAGACTGTCCAGTAAACTACGCAGGTAAAGCGCTTCCTTTGAAGCCTGACTAAGTCCTACGTATTCTGCTTCTGTGGAGGACAAGGATACAGTAGCCTGCTTCCTACTCTCCCATGTCACGACATTCTTACCTAATTTAAAAATTAGACCAGTGAAAGATTTTCTATCTAGCGCTCCACCCCAATCTGCGTCTACATAGCCTCGTAAGTCTAGATCCCCCGACTTCTTAAAGGTAAGACAGAGGTTAGACGTACCCTTCAAATACCTAAGGACTCGCTTTGCGCATTTAAAGTGTGTTTCATCGTAACACGAATTGAACTGCGAAAGTGCACTTACTGCATGCGCTATGTCCGGCCGCGTATTACAGGCTAAATAGTTAAGACATCCTATCAAACTTTGATATGGCAGATTACAGTGCGAATCAGCTGACTTTTCCAGCTTGATTCCCACCTCCATTGGAGTACTAACCGGTTTCGCATCAGTCATGTTAAAGTCGTTCAATATATTTAAGATGAACTGCTCCTGATCAAGATGAATAACATCTTTATCCCGCCTCAGTCGCATTCCTAAAACATGTCTAGCCGCGCCTAGATCTTTCACTTTGAACTTTTCAAGCAAACCAGTTTTTAATTTTTGCTTTTCGCGTTCACAATTCCCAAATACGAAAATGTCATCAACATAAATTACTACCACTAGCCTCTTGTTATTTTTAAGATGCTTCTGGTACAAACACGGTTCTTGTTTTGACTGAATAAAACCTAACGCTAACATCTCTTTGTCTAATTCGTTGAACCAAGCATTCGATGCTTGTTTCAACCCATACAATGATCGCTGAAGCTTGCATACTTTGGTTTCTTGACCTTTGGCTACTGCTCCTTTAGGCTGAAGCATGTAAATGTCTTCTTTAATCTTTCCGTATAAGAAAGCAGTAGTAACGTCCCATTGGTCAATAAACCAATCGTATTCAACCGCTAGTGAAAATAACATTCGCAATGTAGAGCTTCTAACTACAGGAGAATAAGTTTCACCATAGTCTATGCCACGTACCTGCGTAAAACCTTTGGCTACCAATCTAGCTTTGTACTTGGTTACCTTGCCATCGCTGTCTCTCTTGACTTTGAATACCCATTTGCATTGTATTGGCTTCTTATCAACTGGACGGTCGACTAACTTCCAGGTTTGATTCTCCTTCAGTGATTGTAGCTCGTCGTCCATCGCCTTCTGCCACAAACCACTATCAGGCCTCGCCAACGCTTCTTCAACAGTCAATGGATCGTCATCTATCACGCTTTCCATCGCGTACATGACGTTACAGCCATAACGATCGACTGGATTACGCTCCCTTTGAGGATACCTCCTTTCAATCGGTTGAGGTAACGTCACTTCCTCTTCAGCAACTTCCTCTTCAGGTACTCTCTGCTCTGGTGCATTCGGTACACTCTCCTGATCGACAACGTCACTTGACGAACTGTTGTCATGCGCCTCCGAAGTTCCAGCTCCACTGTTGCTGTCATTGCGTACACTAGACTGAACAATCGACTCTGAATCCAGGCTTAAGCGTACGACAGAATCGTCACTTTTCACGTCTTGAAGAAAAACATTTTCTAAAAATTGTACATTTCTCGCTGTAGTGATTTGCCTTGTCTTCGGATTCATTAAACGATATCCTTTCTGATTATCTGGATATCCAATAAATATCGTCGGTTCCGTTTTCATGTCTAGTTTGCGTCGCCTCTGTTTTGGTTTTAAACTAAAAGCCAAACAACCAAAGATTTTCAGATGACTCACATCTACATCTTTTCCAGTCCAAAGCTTCTCAGGTACAGCATCGCTCAAAGCTTTCGTTGGACTTCTGTTCTTCAAGTATACAACTGTATTTACAGCCTCTGCCCAATACTTTTTGCTCAATTTTGCTTCCGATAACAATGTCCTCGCCTTCTCAATAATGGTACGGTTTGCCCTTTCCGCAACAGAATTTTGCTCTGGTGTATAGGGCACGGTCTTCTGGTGTTTAATTCCTGCAGACTTCAAAAATTTATTAAATGGACCATTACAATACTCTGTTCCACAGTCAGATCTAAGGCATTTTATTGACTTACTCGTCTCTTTCTCAACTTCCGCCTTGTATTCACGGAACTTATCGAAAGTTTCACTTTTATTTTTCAAAAAATAAACATGCGTCTTCCGAGTATAATCGTCAATAAATAGTAGGACATACCTCGAACCTCCGAACGATGGTTCTTCCATCGGTCCACAAAGATCAGAGTGCACGAGCTGTAAAATCTCGTTCGCTCTTGTACCTTTGTTTTTAAAGGGCATCTTGCATGTCTTTCCTTCAATACAAGCAATACATGGTTCAGTCAAATCACAACTTCTAAATTCCATTCCCGTAACAAGGCTTTTCAATTTATTCATGTATTTTTCGTTTAAATGCGCCAGTCGTTTATGCCAAATGTTCGAAATATTTTCATTTTGTTTTGACAATGTCAAATTGACGACGTTGTTTTTGTTTTCGTCCAACTCGTAAATTCCGTCAACTTCATGACATCTTGCAATAGGTCGATTCTGTCTTTGAATCGTGCAACCTCCTTTGTCAAAATTAATGCAATAATTCTTCTTGGTCAAATCGCTAACTGAAATTAAGTTCATGGATAAATCGGGAACATGTAAAACATTATTCAAAGATAATTTCTGTTCGTCGCTGACTTTAGGTTCAGCGTTCCCTCGTCCTTGTACGCGTAGCTTTTCACCATTCGCTACCGAAATTTTCATGTTGCCATTCTCGGGTTTGTAAGACAACAACCTGCTCTTATCATGAGTCATGTGATTTGAACATCCACTGTCGAGATACCATTTGTCTTTGTTAATCGCCTCCTTTGCATTCAGGCAGACATTCGCGGTTCTCTTCCGCTCTTCGCATTCGGACGCCTTGTGTCCCTGCTTATGGCATTTATAGCACTTGTAAACAAACTTCTGCTTACGATCATCGGGTTTAGTGCGAGATCTGGCATCGTTCTGTGCTCTTCTTGTGACTAGGGCTTGTTCGTGGTTTATGTTCATCTTGCTCTGTCTACTTCCTTCTTGCAGCAATTTCGTTTTTATTTGCTCCAACGTGATCTCGGTACCGCTGTTGTCTACAGCCATGATGAGGGGGCTGTACTCAGGGGTCAGGCCACCGAGCAAAATCGATATGATCCAGTCCTCTTGAATCGGTGAATCAATATCCGAAAGTTGCTGTGCAAGAAACGTAACTCTTGCAATGTAGCTTTCAATGCAGTCAAAATTTTCTAACCTGCTACTGAACAGCTCTCGTTGAATGCAGATTCGTCTTCCCCAACCCTTGTCCTCGTAAGCTCTCTGCAGATTACTCCAGACATCTTTGGCAGATTTGGCATTGTAGACATGAGTAAAGCACTCCGGTTCCAACAACAAACAAATCGTTGTACGTGCTTTCCTGTCGACATCTTCGTCTACCACATCCTTTGAAATTACTTCCCACCAGTTTTTATTTTCTAAGTAATTCCTCACCAAGAATTTCCAGTTCGGGTAATCAGACGAACCCTTCAATTTTCTTATTCCGCTCATGCCAATCGAACAGCTGTTTTCATCTGACATTATGTCACGGAGAAAATTTTCACAAGCTTAAAACCACTTTTATTTCCACTTTAATAACTTTTCACGTTATTTCTGGACTGCTGAGGTCCTGGGCCCATAACCAAATGAGATTATGTGGAAATGAGCAGCCAGATTTAACAGTAAATATGTATATTAAAGGAAAACTATAAAAACAGGCCCTGACGTGTGTACGCACGTCAGTCTCTCAATCACGATACAATATTATTGTTGTCATGTCTAAGCAAAACATTCGGTGTTGCTTAGACAACCGTTTAAACTCTAATGTACTTGTAAATAGATTACAGCCAGTATATAATCAGGCGCTATACAGCCTCTAATAATGATGATGATGATGTGGGGATGCCTGGCTGGATCAGGCGGGCTGTCGATCCTCTATGGCGGTCATTTAGCCCAGTTCCCCTTGGCTGGCGCCGCCGGTTACTGTCCCAGCAGCGCTCCCACACAGCAACTCTCCCCGAATCTTCGTGTCTTCCTGCCGAACATAAGGACATCACAGGTTTGGTTATCTATCGCTAGAGTAGCGGAGTAGCTAGGTAAATATTTTTTCACACCTCTCATTCAGAAAAGTAAGCTTTGCTCCCTGTCGAGAGGGATCAAAGTGCAACTTTTCTGTTCAAGGCTTTTCTAAGTGTTTTTTTGCAAATGCAATTTTTTGTAGCTGACAATTGTAAAACCACGCCATTTTCTATGCTGGTAGCTCTTTAATTATATTTAGAATTTTTCATGTTTTTTAATGTTCGGTGTGAAAACTTGTATGAGCCTCGGGAACAAGGTTATTTTCATCTTGGGCTTTAACACTTGAATTCCTCATTACGCTCTGGATTCTACTTTAGAATCCCTCGCTACACTCAGGATTCTATAGTAGAATCCTTCGCTACATTCTGGATTCAATGTAGCACCCTCGCCGTAAATACATCATTTTGCTCCCTTCAGATCATTGACTTACAATAAACAACTAGACTCTCAGTCGCTAACAAAGGTTCCTCAAGAAACGTCCGAGTTGCTTTGTCTATGTGTTGTGTGTGTCAACACATCGACTTAGACAGATAACATTAACATATTCGTTCAAATTGACACCTTATTTCGTGGCAGTAATGTTTAATATCAATGGCGTAGGATCGTGAGAAGTAATGACACGACGCCACGCGCTGGAAACCTGCCTGTCTCTTTTGTTCTCAATAGTAAGATTACGGTGCGAAAGAGATATACATTGTTATCAAAGCGCGGTCGAAACACGACTGAACAAAAACTCTGCACAATAGACGCGTCGTGCAGATTTTTGCTTCGGACAGTTTTTGAGCGTGATTGGGAGTCTAGTTGTTTATTGAACGTCAATGCTTGAGATACAAATAACTAAGTAACCAAAAACCCAACTATGGACGTTGTCTTCAGCTCACGACGTTTACGCTAGCGTTTCTGGTTATTGTAAAGAGCAACAGTTACGTTTCCACCTCGCAGATGACCCTGGCTCTTGAGCCATTATCGTCTTGACGATATACATCTCTCCATCCAAGACCTCTTCAGACATCTGACCTCTTCGCTGGTGGATCTCGGCCCTAAACTGGAACCTGGACGTGATAATTAAACAATCCCTCCGGGGCCTCGGCCGGGAAAAACTCCCAGAAGCACATTTATATCACACCATGTTGACGTATCCAACTATCTCATTCCGCAGATAGCCGCAGCACAGCGGCTGCTGCTGAAACAGTAACTCAATATGAAAACCACTTAAGACATTAAAGGTCTGCTTTACTCTCTGTTAAGTTCCTGTTATTTATGAATCAGGCGTTACTTTGCGGAGGTCCATTTCAATGAACAAAAAATATTTACATTGCTACTCCGCTACTCACCTTTTATTACCTGAAATGTCAGATATCAATGGTGGCGTCTTTATTCATTACTAGGTAATAAACAGAGAAGACATCAGGGATATCTGACGCTTAATTTAAGTTAGTCTTGTTACCTAATAAAGGCTCTGTCTACCCCGTAAGGGATATAGACGTGATTTGGGTGTGAAAAGTTAACACTTAAAACTTAGCTGTGAGTGGTGAAACAGCCTTTTACGTAATTCAAATCAATAGTGTCAGGGATAAAAGAAAGAAAGAAAGAAAGAAAACATTTATTCATGACATAATAATCGATAATCGATGGATAAGGATCGAGACTTAAAAACAACCGGATTCAGTGTGATACGCAACAATATTTTCCCCCTATTTCACCAACGCGACAATTGTCGGTGACATGTGACAATTCGAATACAATGCGTATTCAAAATCCAAAAGTTTATTTTGCTAATAAGACACCAAGGGCTCTTTTACGTGTCTATTTTTAAACTACCAGCGGAAATACCATCATTGCCAAGAATGCACTGAAAGAAACTAGGCAGAAAGTCATTTATTCAGAATAAAATAAATTTACAACAACACTTAAATTCTGCTTAACTTGTCTGTCTGTCTGTCCCTATAATGCTTATACCTTTATAACTACGCAACTGATTGTGATGCGATTTTTTTATAAGATATAGCGATTCAAAACGAAAGTTTATATGAATTCTACGCAGACGAAGTTGCGGGCAGAAGCTAGTACATTTTTAAAAGGTATAAGATTCCCAAGCTAAGTAAAATAAAATTATTACCCCCTTATTCATAAACGCTCTATAGCCTTCTGCTAACCTAGCGATCGTTTGTCCTTATCTGTGAAAGGTAAATGTCGAAGTGATAGATAAGGACAAACGATTGCTAAGTTAGCAGAGGCCTACAGAGTGTTTATGAATAAGAGGGTAAGTCTATAGTAAAGATGTAGAAAGTCTCTACTGGTCAAAATGAAACAAAATTTATAAGAAACGTATAAAAGAAATTCAATGGAGGAGTTAAACCAAGCAAATATGAAGCCGACCGGCGTATATTCTCGTCAATTATCCTTTTCTCCGCCTTTTCTCTCTTTTTCTTCGTTTAATCCTACGATATCCATAGTATCCATGCCGTACTGTTGTCAATATGGGCACTGTGGCCGCAAGGACAAATGGTCGCTCGGGGACGACCGCCTTATCGCCGACTCCATTCCGCCCCCGGGCTGCGGCACTCATTTTTGGTTATCAACTTCTGGAAAAGCCCGGGATATAGTTATAGTTAGGTAATTGGCCGCGTAAAGGGTGATTCGTTCGAGGACAAAAAAGTGTTATTCCCGCGCCAAATGTTATCGGTTCAAGTTGGCCGAGATAGAATGTTCGGGAAGTTTTCGATTCGGTCCCGTATTTTTGCGCGTGACGCGGCGTAAAAACCGGCCAAGTGCACGTCGGATTTTCGCACCCAGTAGTTCCAGTGTTAGCAGAGCCTACCTACCAAGCCAATGTGAGGTCAGTTTACATTCCTGCTTCTTAATCTAAGTGCTATCGTGACTCCTTTACTATGACCTCTATCCGTCTGTGGAATTCCCTTCCTGTAGACCTACGACGAGCTAAAACTTTACCTATTTTTAAAAACCAACTCAAATCTCACTATTTATCACTAATTTAATCCATCCCTGTCTTTAGCACCTTATCTTTTCTTTTTGCTTCTGATCAAATCCTTTTCTGTTGTATGGCCTTCTTATATTTCATTGTTACATTCTCACATTTATTTTATCTTAAGTATTATACAGTAATGTTATGTGCGTATTTATGTATTATTTTATTGTATTTATTTAGCTATGTATTATATTTATGTTGGTATTGTTGTTTTTATTATCCCTGCGTTTGTTTCCGCCACCTACTTAAACTGTCTCAAACTTATTTCTTTTATTGGTTGTCTGGTAGAGATCGCTATTAAGCGATAAGACCGCCTATTGTCTACTTTGTTCTTTGTTCCTGTATTGTTTTGTACTGATTTGTACTGATTGTATTGGTTACTTACTTACAGATACATACTGTTATACGCTTCTCTTCCGCAGGGGTAGGCAGAGACTACTTTGTTCCACTTGCTACGATCCAGACATACTTCTTTCGCTTCATCCACAGTCATCAATCCCTTCATACATTCTCGTCGGTTTCAGGTACTCCTGACCTGACCTTTTTTCAAAACGTCTCCATTTTGGTCCCGGAACATCCGTACATAAGCAGACATAAAAAAGCCATACACACACAAATCACGTATTTATCCCTTAAGGGGTGACAGAGCCTAAGTTAACAGGTCCCTACAGGCCACATTTAGCAAGATTGTGGGCATATAGGTGGCAAATGGAATCAAAATAATGATGGGTCGGTAGCCGCATCGCCTATAACAAAACACAACGCCCCGTATAAGCTACCTGTTAATAAATAGAGTGCTAACTCTTAAATAATTTTAGGGAATTATCATGTCCCCCAGTCCTGAGGGAGGGGGAAGTTTTAATTACTTAAATTCAAACCCTTTTATGGACAAACTCGCACGCACAGGGTTGTCTTTAAATGTGTCTTCATTACCCTCATTTAACATAATTAAAGTATCGCGGTTTGGATTTAAGCTACACACATAATTATAACGAGATATAGTTTGCTGTGCTATGGGAGTAAAGACAAAACATAGAATTTACCAGTTGCTTCTCTTCTGATGGTAAAAGCCCATCGAGGGTATGGGCGAAAATAATAGTAATCTTGTTATAGGCGATGAGGCTAGCAACCCATTTTTATTTTGATTCCATTTTCCACCTATACGCCCACAATCTTGCTAAATGTGGCCTGTAGGTACTGTTACCTTAGGCTTTGTCTACCCGTGAGGAGTGAACCTCTATAAAAAAAACCAACGGCACCTGCGGGGGAGGGCGGGAATTCCCAATCCCGCATTGCACAGGTGTCCCAGGGAGGTAGCCCCATCCCGGGGTGGGCCCGCAGGGTGCCGCGGTACACGCTAGTTCTACCGTAGTGCCCTACAATAGTGCCAAATTTGGGAATCCGTGCGGTTTTTATTGGGTATGCCTGACGCCTCGGGAGAGCCCCAAAAACCCCTGGTAACCCCGTACCGGGCCGGATGCATAAGGCGCATTTCCCGCACCATAAAAAAAAGGCTCTGTCTACCCAGTAAGGGATAAAGACGTGATTTGTGTATGTGTATGTGTATGTATGTAAGTGTGACCGGAACAGCGCTATTTGCCACTTCAAAGTACTTCCTGATAACATTTTAATTAATCAAGCATCTGAATCAAAAACTTGCTCGCAATATCCGACAAACCTTCACACTTCATATCCCTGACGAAGTTTGCCAACCTGTCGAGACAGGTTTGAACATTCGAGGACCAAAAGTACCAGGGCATCATAAATCGATAGGGTCCTCACCTGACCAGCGGACAGCTCTTGAATACTAATCCCTCGTTACGGATTCCTGCTGCGGCGTTTTTCGAGTGGCTGGACTGAGGGCTGGTACCAGGGACGAATAAACTTGTGAAGACTGTGCGGTGAGCTTCCAAAATGAATCTTATCAAATCTCATGAACTCCTATTTGCTACCGTTTGATCTTGAGTCTTGGATTTCTTAATTTAGTGTAACTCAATACGCCTTCTTCGATAATAAAAAGTATGCCATATTTATTTCATACTGGCTGGTGCCAGCAACTTCGTCTGCATAGATTTCGTTTATCGCTTTCCTGCAGGAATTACTTCTGGATCCGGGATAAAAAGTAGCCTATGTGTTATTCCAGACTATAATCTATCTATGTTCCAAATTTCATGCAGATCTGTCCAGCCGTGCTTGCGTGAAAGAGTAACTGTTAAGGCCAAGCGCCTGACGCCCGTATCGCCAGGCCGCCTCGACGTAACATCGCGGGGAGAGCGGAATCGCGCCCGGCCGTCAGCTGCTCGCTAACTCACTTCGCTCGAGATTTGTACGCTGCCGCATCTTTGTCGCGTCGCGCTAGCACTTGTTTGTAATTTATAAGTTCGATCCTAAATTATATTACATTTTATACAGTCCGCTTATTATTGAAGGAACCATCAAGCCTAGATTACCCCTCTAACGTGTACTAGGGATCTAGACACCAACATATGGTCCTTATCTCGCCGTAAAAAAAGCAACCAAGATCGACTGTGAATTGTGACCCTCGGATTGCTACTCTTCATCATCGTGATCACCGCATCGGGTCTACAAGTGCCTACAAGTGTCGCCGTACGCCTTGCTAAGGGCAGCTTCGTACTCCGTGCCTTCAGTGGACTTAAAAGATTGACGGCTTACGCTGAGGTCTTACCGTGAAGTTTTTTGAAGAGCCTATATACTTCCTCACGGCCCTCTAAAAGCACCGAATAAATCATCCAACTACGTATGCATCGGACATCGAGCGATTTCGAAATTAAAACCTCATAATCAAGCTACCATCGTCGGAGCCGAACACTTCAAGTACTGGACATTTGGCAAGAGGATAAAGAAAAAAAACTGTAAGACGTTTCCAATTATTTACATAAATTATTCAGTTGCAATCAACTATAACATTACAGTCCTTAAACATAAAAAATTAAAAATAAATAAACATACACATATTGCCTCAATTTGAAATAAGTCACGCTTACAACATCTCCTTAACGTCATTTTTATTGCGATTTATCGTTGAGTTATTTATTAGTCATAATTATTGCAACGAAAAGTAAATTATTTTTTTTGTGTAAAAATTTGGTGGGTAAGATTATAATTGCATTTTTTTCACTCCTTAAAACTATTAATGGCAAAATCATTATTTAGTAATCTTATGGTCTTCCTTCCAAATTATTAATAGCAATTTCTTCAACGTACTTAACTCCTACTTAAATCGATTAGCAAATTTTATTTCATAAAACCCCTATCAAATATATTACAGCAAAAACACAAAACAGATTGCCATTTCTTTTTAACAGGTAGAGTAACGCCTGTTATAAATCTTAAGGCAGTCACATTGTCATTGCGGCATATTTTATTACAGTAACCTTAATTTATAAAAACATAAAAACAATTTCAACTCTACATTCAAACCTATTCAATAATGGCTACGGAAATTAGAATCAAAGAATTAATCAAAAAACGTGGCACTATGAAGGCAAAGCTTACGCAGTTTACTGCATACATCGGTACAGCAAAAAGCTGCGAGCAATTAAGCGACGCGCAACTGCTTGAGGTAGAGATGCGCATTAAAAGGTTCGACGATTTATATGATGCTTACGACAACTATCAGGGTGAATTGGAGCAGCTGGCGGATGACCCCAGCGACCTGTATTCTGAGCGTGAGCAGTTCGAGAGCATATACTATAAGGAGCTTGCGGCCGCCCGTGAGCTGGTCGAGAGACATCGCGGTCAGCGCGCCAAAGACGCTCTATCGGACGCAGGCTTCACTACAGTCGTCTCACACAAGCAAAGTACAGTAAGGTTGCCAAAGATTAATTTACCGCACTTCAGCGGCGGCTATCAAAATTGGATAGAGTTTAAAGATATTTACATTTCATTAATACATTCGGACAACGGCATTGATCAGATCAACAAATTTCATTATCTTCGTGCCTCTTTGCATGGTAGTGCAGCTACTGTCATCAAGAGCTTGGACTTCAAGGCCGATAATTATAATTCCGCTTGGAAGTTGCTCTGTGATAGGTTCGACAATAAGCAGTTATTAGTGAACAATCACGTTCAAGCTCTCTTTAATGTAGAGCCAATACATAAAGAGTCAAGCCAAGGTCTTAGGCAAATAGTGGACAAAACAAAAAAAAATCTTAGAGCATTAGCCACACTAGACCAACCCGTCGATCATTGGGATACCTTGGTTATCCACATTATGTCCTCTAAGTTAGATCCTGTTACAAGCAGAAATTGGGAGGAGCACAGAAACTCTTTGACCGAACCCCCAACTTTAGACAACTTTGTTAACTTCCTTAGTAATCGGTGCAATCTTCTTGAAACATTAGAAGAGGCAAAGGTAAACAAATCTAGAGAGACGACTTTCAGCAAGCCAAAGAGTTTCATAGTTACCGATAAAAAGGCTAAGCCTAAAGCGTTTTCACTGTCTTGCCCATTATGCAGCCGGCCTCACTTTATTTTTAAATGTGAAATTTTCCGGTCATTGCCCGTAGAACAGAGGATGCTTAAAGCAAAGGAGTGCAAGGTTTGCTTAAATTGCCTAAGACCAGGTCATAACGAGGTTAAGTGTAGGCTCGGTCATTGCAAATACTGCAAGCTAAAGCACAACACCTTACTTCACATACACCATGACTTTGAAGCTCCCCCCCAGCATGTGGCTCTGCCTGTCAATAATAATGAGCAGCCGCAGCCGCATTCTTCTTCTGGGCATGTAGTGCTTTCTGCTAACAACCACAATACATCATCCCACCACGTTTTGCTCTCTACCGCCTTAGTCAGGGTATGGGACAGCAAGGGACATTCACATAACGCCAGAATATTATTGGACAATGGTAGCACGGCAAATTTCATAACCCAAAATTTATCGGACATACTTAAATTACCTTTGAACAAGATCCATTCTACTGTTAGCGGCATTAACAATCAAGAATCCAACAGCATACGGTCTTGCTCCCTTCACATGGAATCTTGCGACTCTTCCTTTAAGCTGGACATTGATTGCTTTATATTACCTAAAATAACGTCTTCCATTCCTAACACATTCATAAATGTTCAGGACTTGCCTATACCATCAGGAATTTGCTTAGCCGATCCTTCTTATAACGTTCCTTCCTCTATCGATATTCTTGTCGGTGCGCAGGTCTTTTGGAGCGTGATCGGCACAAATCGCATCAATTTGGGCAAGCATAAACCTGTTCTCTTTGAGACAAAGCTAGGCTGGCTCTTATCGGGCGTCATATGTGAGCCTAGCCATGTCAAACCAGTTTGCCTTTTTCTTAATCAAGAGCAAACAGATACCAGTCTTACTCGCTTCTGGGAACTGGATTCAATATCTTCAAGACATGATCTCACTGTAGACGAAAATTCATGTGAGCAGAATTTTAAGAATACCACAAAGCGTACCGACGATGGACGCTTCATTGTGACAATACCTTTGAAGGACTCGCCTGAAAGACTAGGGAACTCGTTTGACATGGCTAGGCGTAGATTTTTAAGTTTAGAGCGCCGTCTAGATCGAGACCCTGAACTTAAGGAGCGTTACGTTCAGTTCATGGAGGAATACCAGTGTTTGGGCCACATGAGTGAAAGTACGCATTTATCGTCTTCGACTTTCAATTATTTGCCTCATCACGGAGTCCTTCGAGAGTCGAGTACAACGACAAAACTTCGCGTGGTATTCGACGCGTCAGCTGCCACTACGTCAGGTATGTCCTTTAATGACATCCAGTTAGTAGGCCCCAGGATCCAGGACGATCTACTATCAATCCTACTTAGGTTTCGTCAGCACAAGTACGTAGTGACAGCTGACATAGAGAAAATGTACCGTCAGGTTTTGGTAGATATAAGTCATCGGCCTCTTCAACAAATCTTATGGCGATCTGACCCTTCTCAATCACTTAAATCATTCACACTAAATACTGTGACCTATGGAACGGCATCTGGATCCTTCTTGAGTACGCGTTGTCTCTTAGAACTGGCTCACCAATCTCCTGACAAACAAACACAGGAAGCTATAGCTAAGGACTTTTACGTAGATGATTTTTTATCGGGATCAAATACTGTCAGTGATACCGTTACATTGTGTCACAAGGTTGCAGATGCGCTCAAGTCCGCGCAGTTCCACTTGAGAAAATGGCAGTCTAATAACTACGACATATTAAAGGCAGTTTCCACAGAGCCTTCGCCTGGTAATTTGGTAAACCTTAGCGAAAACGAATTATCAAAAACATTAGGTCTTCATTGGAACTGCTCACAAGACACTCTCACGTTTTTGATTGCACTGTCATCAAGCAATTCAATCACGAAACGTCAAATTTTGTCTGCCATAGCACAGGTATTCGACCCTCTTGGCTTGGTCGCGCCTTGCATCGTGGAGGCAAAAATCCTCATGCAAAGGTTATGGATCAGTCAGTGTCCATGGGATGAGCCGCTTACGGGCGATATTCTTACCTCATGGAATGACTTTTCGAAAACCCTTCCCTACCTAAACAACATAAACATCCCAAGGTGGATATCATGCGATTCACCCACATCAGTTGAGTTTCATGTTTTTACGGATGCTTCTGTAAAGGCATACGGCGCTTGCTTGTATGTTCGATCCGTGGCTGGGGATGGTTCTGTGAGTGTTCATCTCCTTGCTTCTAAAAGCAAGGTGGCACCCATTAAAGCCACTACCATCCCACGCCTAGAGCTTTGCGGCGCCTTGCTAGGGGCAAGGCTGTGTGCTAAAGTTCTGGATTCGCTCACTCGGAAACCGAGTCATACTATATTCTGGTGTGACTCGATGATAGTCCTTGGCTGGCTGTCGTCGAACCCATCCCTTTTACGACCCTTCGTAAAAAATCGTATATCCGAGATACAGGAAACCTGTGGTCGTTCTGCATGGCGATATGTTCCATCAAAGGATAACCCCGCAGACCTCGTATCCCGGGGTCTTGGCGCAGACCTGCTCATCAAGTCTCATTTCTGGTGGTCCGGTCCGTCATTTTTACAACTTGCTTCTCCACTCTGGCCGACCGCACCAACGTCTGAAAAGAGCTCTCCGTTGCCAGAAATTATTCAGAATAAGTCATTGTTACTGTGTGCACCTGACTCAAATCTGATAAATTATTTAACTAACCGTTATTCGAATTATTCAAAATTGAGGCGTATCTTAGCTTATATTATCAGATTTGTTACTAACTGCAGGCCCTTTAACAAAAAATGCATCGGATACCTTACTACTAATGAATTATCTTCAGCTTCAATTCTTTTAGCACGTTCATCACAACAGGACTCTTTCCCGGAGGAGTATGAAATGCTTAAAACAGATAAGGCTTTGCCTACTAAAAACCGCACTTTAGCTCTTTCGCCTTTCTTCGATTCTGATGGCCTTATCAGAATCGGCGGTAGACTTGCTAATTCATTTTATGATTATAGTGTCAAGCACCCCATACTTCTCTGCAGTAAACATCCCTTAACAAAACTAATTTTCAAATTGTTCCACGCGCTAACCCTTCACGCTGGTCCTCAGTTACTTCTTTCTTCCATTCGACATAAATATTGGCCCTTAGGAGGTAGAAACTTAGCCAGGTACACTGTCCATAACTGCATTAAATGTGTCAAGTTTAAAGGGGAAACTGTACAACCTAAAATGGGTAATCTACCCAAAGAGAGACTACATTTAGAGTACCCATTTCTTGAGACAGGCACCGACTACGCAGGTCCAATTTTGATAGCCGATCGCAAAGGAAGAGGTTGTAAGTTAGTCAAGGCTTACATCTGTATCTTTGTTTGTTTAGCTACCAGGGCACTTCATTTGGAGCTTGTTTCCGATCTTACTAAAGAAGCCTTTATTGCAGCTCTCAATCGGTTTACAGCTCGTCGGGGAAAACCGAGAACCATTTTCTCTGATAACGGGACTACCTTCGTTGGCACCTCCAATGAGCTCTCGCATATTAATAGACAGAATTTTGCTTCCGATTTAGCGGAGACTGGTGTGAACTTTCTCTTTATCCCGGCGTACACGCCGCATTTTGGCGGTCTGTGGGAATCTTCCGTCAAATCAGTCAAGCATCTCCTGCGACGCACACTTGGCCTTACGCACCTCACTTACGAGGAAATGTCAACTTGCTTGATTCAAATTGAGGCAATTTTGAATTCGCGACCTATCACTCCCCTCTCTGACGATCCTTCTGATCTCAGTCCCTTAACGCCTGCTCATTTTTTAATTGGAAGGTCTTTTATGTTGTTGCCTCAAGAGCCAATCCCGGATCAGAACATCTCCAACCTTCAGAGATATCAGCGAATCGAGTTCTTGAAACAGCATTTTTGGAAGAGGTTCTCTGAGGAATATGTTCTGGGTCTGCAACAGAGAACCAAATGGCGCAGTTCAAAGGGACAATTGGAGCTTGGTACCATGGTGGTCGTTAAGGAGAAGAACCTCCCCCCCTTGATGTGGCTCCTTGGCCGCATCATTCGAGTGCTACCTGGCAAGGATGGCATTGCTAGGGTAGCAGACATAAAAACCAAGAAGGGTGTTGTCCGCCGAGCATTCAACACAATCTGCCCCCTTCCTATTGGTGAACTTGAAGACGACTCTTCAACGCGGGGAGTATGTTAAGGCCAAGCGCCTGACGCCCGTATCGCCAGGCCGCCTCGACGTAACATCGCGGGGAGAGCGGAATCGCGCCCGGCCGTCAGCTGCTCGCTAACTCACTTCGCTCGAGATCTGTACGCTGCCGCATCCTTGTCGCGTCGCGCTAGCACTTGTTTATAATTTATAAGTTCGATCCTAAATTATATTACATTTTATACAGTCCGCTTATTATTGAAGGAACCATCAAGCCTAGATTACCCCTCTAACGTGTACTAGGGATCTAGACACCAACAGTAACAAACATCCTTCCATCCATACTTACAAACTTTCGCGTTTATAATATTAGTAGGATATAAAATTGTATTGAAATAACCGACTTCCATTTTAGGGTCCCGTACCCAGAGGGTAAAAACGTCTATCTATCTGTCTGTGATATCTAGACAGTTAAAGCTTTCACAAATGATGTATTTCTGTTGCCGCTATAACAAAAAATACTAAAATTTATATCTGTCCGTCCGTTTATTTAAAAACCAATTTAAGAGGACCTCACAATGCTTACACATTGCTTGGGACCAGGGCTCTACTAACACTAGATTTCATTTTTACAATCGAATTTGCACGAAACTCCCCGTTCGGCAGCCCGAATCAGATTTGACCGGGTTTTTTTTACGCGACGGCTAAACATTACATACATACATAAATCACGTCTTTATCCCTTACGGGGTAGACAGAGCCTAAGGTGAAAAGACCTGAAGACCACGTTTAGCATGATTGTGGGCGTATGGATAGAAAGGGGAATCAAAACAGTGATGGGTTGCTTGCCACATCACCTATATAACATGATCCCTAAGATTTTCACCCAATGCCTCGATGGGCTTATACCATCTGTGCTGGAAGAGAAGCAACTGGTACATTTTATGTTTTTTTTTTGCTTCCAGACCACATTAAGTTCTACCAATATCACTACAACTACATGCTCCCACCAGTGTAATAATGTAGTAAGATTGTATGTACTTTGCTGTGCCCCCATCTTACGTTTATTGTATGTGTTGTGTGTATGTAATCGTAACTAACCCCTTAGTGTAAGTATAGTACTAACAACATTATGTGTCACTTAGTTACACGAAATAAATGGATTTTATTGTTATTAATATCAGCCTTATCCAGCCAATCAGCGTGCAGCAATGGCCGCAGTGATCTGACGAAACATTTCCCAATACAAACTGCAGAGGTAGGCTTTTCTCCTCTAACTTATAAAACCTGTACTCGTCTGCGAAGAACTTTACTTACCTAGTTAAATAATGCAAAGTTCCTCGAACCCGTCGTCAAAGGAATCCTATGCCAGTGGGGCGTAAACAAACTTGAGTAACTTCAAATTCTTGCGAGTTCCAAAATATGTGCAGCGCACAGTCTGTCTAAGTTATACGTCCATGGCTGAGTTATGCTAATCCTTCTAATGGAGTGCGGAAAACGTCATGAAAACTTTGAAGTTCTGAAATCTGTTCGGAAACGAGGGAGCTCTCGTCCAGAAGTTTGAGTGTCAATATAATGGACTATTAGGTCCCCAGTCTTCCATGCTGGTCTGGGAGCAAAGAAAAAACAGATTGTACCAGTTGCTTCTCTACCCGCGCAGGTGGTAAAAGCCCATCGAGGGAATGGGCGAAAATCATAGATTTTTATGGGGTGCGAATCGGGTTACCTCCGCGTGTAGTCAAGAGCTGCGGTTCGTTTTTGGATTCGTCCGGGGGGAAAAGCAGTGGCTAATGATTTCCTGGCAGTTTCTGAGGGATATTTTGTCACAAGATTTTTGAATTATATTTTTTAACCGCACGCTTGTCATCAAGGAGAAAAGAAAGAAAAGGAAAAGATTTTTTTTATTTCCTTTTGACGTGTTAAACCCTAAAATTAACTCCAACAGAAAAACCAAAATTTTCGCAACGGAGTGCAAAATGTCTCAGCTTCCGTCACACCACATTGGCCTGGCAATCTGGACTGAACCGGATTTCCCACACGACTATAATAATCCGATAACATACCTACATTGCGCGACTTGAACGATCCAACGCTTATGCCTGCGTCGGCAGCCGCGCAATGTACAGCCAGGCTGTTACTGACATGTCTCGACGTGTCTGGGTATCGGTGTGAACTGCAGTGGTAATGGGGGGTTGATGGAGCGAGGCCTGCAACGTCGTTAGAGTGGCCACGGCGCGAGCTGGTGGATGAGGTATCCCAATATTTAAAGCTTTAGTATTCTTCCATGCTGTTCTGGGAGTCAAGAAAAGACAGAATTTTCCAGTTGCTTCTCTTCCTGATGAATGAATGGGCGAAAGTCTTAGGAATTATATTCAAGGCGATGCGGCTAGCAACTCATCACTATTTTGATTCCGCATTCTACCTTTACGCCCACAGACGTGCTAAACGTGGCCTATAGGTCTTGTTATCTTCGGCTCTGTCTACCCTGTAAGGGGTAAACTTGGTTTATGTATGTACTTACGTAATTTATGCTAACTAGTAGATGCTAATACGAGATGGCTGGTATGGGGTGGTATAGAAGCTGCTCGTGTATTCATGGAATAACACAGGTCTTTTGTAGGCTACATTACATGACGACCATGTTATACAGCTAATTTGGTGTCGTATCCCCCTCTTCCCACCTCACTGGCACAAGACAGATTCCCTCGGTGACTGGCACAATTTTGATGGATGCTGCAAGCGACCGAGCGACACATTTATCGGGGGCAGAAAACAATTTTTGTCAATATATATTTCTCGGAGATGATCTTTTCCTAGCGTATTTTTTGATAGCAACTTGATATGTAGGGCGCAGTACACAGAATATCAATTTGTACATGTAAGTAATATTTTCTTAAAACAGCCATTGATTTGGCGTTACTTTACGTAGGTGCCTACATTATCACTATATACTGGGAGTAAAAAAAACATAGAATTTACCAGGTGCTTCTCTTCCCGCGCTGATGGTAAAAGCCCATCGAGGGAATGGGCGAAAGTCTTTGGAATCACATTATACACAATACACTATTTTGATTTCCCTTTCCACCTATACGCCCTTAATCATGCTAAATGTGGCCTTAAGGTTTTGTTACCTAAGGCTCTGTCTACAGACGTGATATTTGTATGTATGTGTGTATAATTATAAAATAAAGTCTTTCGCTGCGTCTGTCTCTCTTCTCGCGATAAACTCAAACTACATAACGTATGTTCGTGCAGTTTGCATAAATAGACAGTGTTTCACGAGAATGGTTAATGTATAGTTATAACTTGGTACAAGGGTTTGTAAAAATCGGTTAAAATATAACGATAATCGTTAAAAGTTATTTAACTGAACGGGACTTAATCGCGTACACGTTTTTTTATTTACCTCGACATTTCGGACACGCCGCGACGTACATGATCTCGAAAGGGCTGAAGAGGCGGGTATCAACGTCCTGTAACTGTGCGTATTTTCCAAACTACCCGCACTTTGTTATTTTTATAAATGCGCTCACTAAGAGCTGGTTTGCACGAGCGTTTTTTCAGCAGGCGTCAAAAAAACGTTTAAATAGTTCCGTATGTTCAATTCGATTTAACGTCCAACGCCCAACGTCGAAAATCGAACAGTGCTCGATAAAAAAGCGCCGCGCTTTAAAACCGCCTTCGTGTGAATAAATACATGGTTTCCAATTTGTTTTATTTAAACGTTTTTTTAACGCCCGTTGAAAAAACGCTCGTGCGAACCAGCTCTTAAGGAGTGATTAATTCTAACCTCTGAAGACGTTACTTGTTAACATTTAGGACCTCAAAGGTCAACGAATCCCGTCTCACTAGAGCTTAAACATTGCTATTCGTACTGTCAGCAACACGTGTGCTACCGCAACGTGATATGTTAGTGATTATTGAATAAACAGCGGGCGGTAAATCTTCAGCCTTTATCCGTGACGCCGGATTATCGCCGGATCGGGACGCGGTTACCGACTTTAACAACACAGACGATACGGGAAAACGTTACAAGTGAAAATAGTTATCTAATAATGTTATATACTTTCGCGATTTTTATTTCCCATGTGGAGTTGTAGAGAGAGGCCAGAATAGAGATAAGCTCCAAGCTGGGGACCGAAGTTTGAAGGAAGAGAGTTAGAGTCAGGATTTGCGAGTAAGACGGTGATAGCTATTGGCATTGTTCATTTTTTTTAGTATGCTCCAATTCGAAAACCATTTCGAGGAAAGCCATCATTTATCCGATTTATCTTGTCCGATTTCAAAAATACTTTATGATTGCAGATATTTTTGTAAAAGTACTTTGAACCTTTGTTTGACCGAACGACCCGGTTTTAAGACAGAATCCAGCATCGAATGTTTGCCACAAAAATGAAAAAAAAAGTTTAGCTATGGCAACTGTCACGTGTCACTGTCAAATCGACAAAACCATAGACAAAGCCGTTTTTTTTTATAGCCAGCCGAACGAAGGCGATTGGGAGTCTGTCTAAATTCACGAATTATCAAACAGCGAAAAAATATTTATTATTAATTAACAAAGCTACGTAAAAGCATAATATTCAAATTAGTTGCTTGAAATAGTCCATTTTATCAAATAACGGTGTTAAAAGCACAGCTTAAAAAAAATGAACAATGCCAATCCAAACGGATCTTGCACGAAGTCCTACCCTTTTTTTGATGGTGTGGAAAATGCGCCTTATGCATCCGCCCGGTACGGGTTTACCGGGGGTATGTGGGGCTCTCCCACGACGGCAGGCATACCCACTAAAAACCACACGGATTCCCTATTCAGTCGTATGTGAGGCGTTACGGGAGCACTCGGTGTCACCGCGACGCCCCACGACCACCCCAGGATGGGGTTCCCTCTTCGCGGCACCTACGAAGTTCTACCCTGCAACGTGCGATGGGGAGTCACCAGAGTAGGTAGACATAGGCAGCGGAAAAGTGACGGAACACAATCTGTATGAGCTGCCTGTCCTGGAGACTCCTCACTGCATGCCATAGGTCCTGCGCGTAAACTAGCACATTATATAAAAAGTGCTTACATTACAACATGCCAGTAACATACGATTCCTGAATTATGGCGAAATTATCTTCAAAAAGAAATAAAAACCTTTCAACAGTTTGTGATAAAAACAAAGCAGTATCAGCCCGGGGCGGCGCGTGCCAAAATTATCAAGTTTTCGTAGAATTTTCTTTACTTATTTTTCAAACTGGCCTGAAGTAACATCGTTACGCTAAGCCTAATATTATTTTCATTTAAGGCAAAAGTACAATGCTTCCGTGCTAGTCTGGGAGCCAAGAATGTACCAGCTGCTGTTCTTTCCGCGCAGATGGTGAAAGCCCATCGAGGGAACAGGCGAAAATCTTAGGAATCATGTTATAGACGATGCGGCTAGCAACCCAACACTATTTTGGTCCCCCTTTCCACCTATACGACAATCACGCTAAACGTGGCCTTTAGGCCTGTAGTAAAAGCGTAGTAAAATTGTACCGAAACGGAATAAAAGGGGATATATTATTATGTTTATATTTATAACATGACCATAGTGATGATGATGTGCTCCCGGCCGTTTTCGACCATGGCGACCGCCTCAACTCCATCCTAGAGTACGACCATGTACTCGCATGTGACTTTGTAGCCAATCTTTTTTATAAAAGTTCGCCATAACCATAGTAAAGTTGTCACAAACAGCTGATTTGCGATTTGTATCCCAGCAAAACATTTTAGAAACGTTAGCTTCAGTCGTTACCCTTTTCCCAGTAACCATGTTACGTAAGCATCAAAGCAAACACCATACAACTTCCGTGGGAACCCCTTAACCTGTCTTCTAATCAGGGGAAATGGGAAAACTTGTGTCCCGCCCCGGAATACCAATCACGGGGATACGATGGAGCGACCAGGGAAACAGGAACGATACAGAGCCGGTTACGTGTGCTGTCAACTCACATTAGCTATGAGATCAGTATGCTTAGAATGTTTTAACTCTCGACGCAAAAGAGATGTGTTCTAATTTTCATTGGCATTTAGAAATTTAATTTCTAACGGTAAAACCGTAAAAGTAAACATAAAAATCGAGAAATATCAATTCTTGATTCATTTGATAGTACCTATCGTTTGAAAAACAGCGGCTTCTCTCGTCCCTGGTGAGCAGTAGATGTTCCACGGGAGTTTGTAATTGTGTCATACAGACACATCATTGAAACAGATAACGCTTAGCGACAAAATACGCATAGTAGCAAAGGTCACGTGACATCTAGTAACAGGTGCAAAAATTCGAAGACTACCCACCTGCTAGGGGTGTAGGTTTATAGCACGCGTCACGGAATGACGAGGATCCGGGAACGATTCCCTGCTATAGCTTTACTTTTCGGATTTTTCTGTGTTTTAGTTTTCACTGACATTTAGATATTTGCAAAAAGAAGGGTTTTATAATTCTGACACCGGTGTCTGTGGCGTGGTAGCTCTCTAGTAGATGAACCGATTTCAATGCGGTTTTTTTCATTCGAAAGCCAGTTTTCTTGCGGTGGTTTTTAGCCATGTTTGGTAAAAATCGGTTCAGCAGTTTGTAAAGTATCCGCTCTTTTCCAAAACAATGTCAGGCAATTTCAGCACACAATACTTGTGAAGGATAAACTCTTTTTGTACTGCCAAGTCTTGTACTTTTTTGTAGCTGGCAGTTGTAAACCTCGTGACAGTAGCATCTCATTTTTTTATATTGGATTCAGTTCTCTACAAACCACGATAGGAGGTGCTGCTGCCACGAGGTCGCTCATTTCATGTTCTCCTATTCTCATTAAAAAATCAGTTCACTATCATCACTTGTTTCCATTTTAAATACAGTCCACTAGTTCGCCACAATACTAATCACATCGACCAGCAAAGCCTCGGTCACGAGAGGTACAGAACCCTGAAACACCTACAGCTGTTCAATTGTTGAAGAGAACAGAAATAAAGTTCCTTTACTAGTTTTATTATCCGATCGGTTTATCTCAGAACAGATCGACAGGCTATTTGAATAATTGCCATTATACTCCGTCCCATGGAGCCTTATTTTCCATCGCAGACTTTTTCAGCGTTTCTTTCTGACATACCGTTGTAAAATGGCGGTAGAAAGAGATGACGAATAGCATCTCCGTTCCTTTACAGCCACACAACACTCCTCGCACTGCTGCGTTACTGCGATCATCAAAACAGATTATAACAAAAAAATGCACAAGTTATAATTATTATTATAAAAAGTAGTATGTGTGTTATTCCAGACAACCAGGTCAAGACAAGCAGTAGGCTTATTTTCTAACTCGCTCGCAATCGCCATCGTGTTCATTTTGACAGTTCATGTATGGGCTGACAGTTGGCATCGGAATCAGCTAGCTGTCTTCTTCAACCTCGACATTGGCAGAATCATCGACAGTATCGATTGAGCTAGATTTTTAAAAATTAAATTGAATTGAATCAGCTAGCTGTCACATTCATACAAGAACTGTCAAAATGAACACGATGGCGATTGCGAGCGAGATAGACAATAAGCCTACAGATCAAGCCGTCTTAAAGTGATGGAGTAACAAACATACAAATTTTCACATTTACGAGTATAATGTCAGTAAGGTTTAATGATATGGTTCGTCTAACCACAAATTTCTCTAAATAAATAAAAAAAATAGGATAATTTTACTAATATTTGTTTACTAATTAACGAGCTCTCATAAAAAATAGACGTCTTCGCTCACATAATCAACTATTATGTAACAATTGTATAAAACACCGTTTCCTACACATCCAGTTTGGCTCTTAAAACTCGGCCTCTTCATTTTCGCGCCCCAATATTTACAGACAACAGCGGCAGTTTGCACGTCGGCAGAGATTCCAGCTAGCGTCAGCGCCTTAATTCTGTAAGTCCGTAACAACAGATATCAGTGGCGCGGACGACACGTGAGGACGTGACGGGAATTACTGACGGGACACGGTGCAGGGAACGGGAGGAGAGCGGGGCATTATGGGCTATTTAAAACTTACTGCCAAACTTTGTACACGTGCAGCCTGTGGAGCAATTACACCAATAAAACCTGCAATGTTCTGCGCGTCCAGTACAACAACGCCTTCAGGGGATTGTTGGGGCTGCCCCGGCGCTGCAGCGCGTCGGGGATGTTCACTGCGTGGAGCACGAGCGGCTTCCAGGCCGTGCTGCGCAAGCGCGTGGCGTCTCTGTGGGAGCGTGTGCGCCGCAGCACCAACTCTCTCCTGAAGGTGGTGGCAGCTAGGACCGATAGTCCTGTTATCGCTCATTGGATGTCCGTGCATGTCAAATCCAACGAGCATTTCATTTTTTACTAATAACTTGAATATATTGTTACTAACATTAAACAACAACATTACATATATGGATAAGGATCACTCAATTGATTGTCTTGTCTGAAATAAATAATTTCATTTTCATTTCATTTTCATTTTTTCATTTTCATTTTCATTTTCATTTCATTTTCAATTTTCATTATTGACGTTTTTTAATAACCTATTTGGTGTCCAGTTGCTGGGCAAAGGCCTTTTCTCTTTCCACCCGTCTGTCCCGCCATCTCCTTTTTGGTTTACTTATGCTCTGGTACGCATAGAACCCAGTCAGTGGTAATTTTTGACCAGCAATCCGGCTGTATTCGACAGACATGTCCCGCATGAAGCATTCTTGGCCCTCTGGGCTGGCAACGCATCTTAAATCCTTTAGTGTTGCAGGTGTCTGTGGATGGTTTTGTTTTTCAACCACTTTTTTCATTGTCGCAAATAAGCTCTTTTTTTCGTTCTTGTCGTATAGCAAAAACATGTTGGATATTTATTAGCCCCTATGGGAAGTCGTGACGGTATTTATTTTATGTATATAATTATTCCAACATAATTACAATTAATATTACTCTTCCATGCTGGTCTGGGAGCAAAGAAAAAACATAGAATGTACCAGTTGCTTCTCTTCCCGCGCCGATGGTAAAAGTCCTTCGAGGCAATAGGCGAAAATCTAAGAAATCATAATTATAGGCGATGTGGCTAGCAACCCATCACTATTTTGATTCCACTTTCCACCTCTACGCCCTCAGTGTCTTGCTAAACGTGGCCTGTAGGTCTTGTTACCTAAGGCTCTGTGTCCCCCATCCCTACTAATATTATAAATGTGAAAGTAACTCTGTCTGTCTGTCTGTTACCTTTTCACGCTTAAACCGTTCAACCGATTTAGTTGAAATTTGGTATATAGATAGTTTGAGTCCCGAGGAAGGACATAGGATAGTTTCTGTCCCGAAAAATTGCATAATTCCCGCGGGATAGCGATAAGCGAATTCTGCGCAGACGAAGTCGCGGGCAACAGCTAGTAAGAAATAAAGACGTGATTTGTTATGTGTGTATTATAATTAATTAATTCCTCCCGCTCTCCGTTCGTGCCTCGTCCCCCTAACCTCAGCCTCTGACACCGCGACTTGCGTTCGAACCCACCTTTTGTTTTGCCATAGTTTTTCCAGTCTTCGCGCCCTCGACCGAGATGGATCGTTTTCATTTTATTTTTCACTTCTTCCTTCATTTTTTGTGATGTCTGCTACCTGTGGCTTGTACGTGAATATTTTTTAGAACAGCTAGTTATGCCTGTTCTATTATTTATGGCCGTTCAAAGACATGAGTGTAATGTTTAGCTTTCGCGCAATGAATTAAAATGTACTATTGTTACAAGTTACACCGCCATGAAGATTGCGCATCGGTCTCCTCGGCTAATTTCGGCTTAGTCGAGTGTTGTCTCGCTCTAACTTACATGATGGCAATTGTCTCTTTTTAAAGACCGAACTCTTAAACGGTTGGTCCGATTAACTTGAAATTTGGTAAGCATAATGACAATGCAAGTACAGTCAGCAAGAGAAACTTGTATTAAAAATTAAATTTTTGACGGTAACGTATTAGTACTTGTAATGTTTTTGTTAGGATCGTGTATTTTTATATCAGCCCAGCCGACTTTCTCCTAAGCTTGACTTACCCGCTATTGTTGAGTTAAATAAACTGGAATAATCAATAAGGCGTTAAATCTATGAGCGATTCGCGAACAAATCAAGCTTAAGCGATAATTCTCCGTCAGGCGACAATTATTCATGCCAGTACAACCATGAACAAAAGTGATAAAATAACAGCTTTTAGGACAGTCAGGTTCATAAATATTATGAGCATATCCTAGGCGTCAAAAATATATGTACATAGAACAGTACAAAAATATCTGGACAGATTAAATAACCAAAAAGATATGTACGATTTTCTTATCATATTCATTTGAGCAAGCCTTCACTAATATGTAAGCAACTGAAATTTCAAAAAGATCTGTAGGTACTAACGTATTCTAATTTTATGTGAACAAATAGAAGTTCATAAATATCTGAACGAAACTGTATGAAATCAGTGGAGGCATCAGTGAAGGCTTGCTCAAGTGAATATGATAGGAGAATCGTACATATATTATGTTTTTCTTGTTTAATCTGTTCAGATATTTATGTACCGTTCTATGTACATATATTTATGAACTTGACTGTAGTATAGTGTACACATTTCATATGGGCATATATTTTATGTAGATGTTGTTAACAATCATACAAATCATGCGAGAATTATATTTTGCTAGTAACTTTTATTATTAAAGCGTCTTAGGAACAATGTCACGCCTACGCGGACAACAGCTAATTTAGTATAAAGTGACCTGTTTGCTCGTTTGCTTTCCTTCATTATCACTACATAGGTATAAAACAAAGTCGCTTTCCGCTGTCTGTCTGTCCCTATATGTATGCTTAGATCTTTACAACTACGCAACAGATTTTGATGCGGTTTTTTCAATTGTTAGAGTGATTCAGGAAGGTTTATATGTATAATACATGCATAATATACCGTGCGAAGCCGGGACGGGTAGCTAGTATAAAACGTCGAGGTAGCCGAGGTAGTGGCAAGTGTATCGTGGGTTCAAAACCTCTTAATTTTATGAAACTTTTTGTATTTGTAAAGAAACAACCTAAGAAACAAGATACAACCTAAGGCTCTTCAAGGCTAGAGTGAATAGGCTATTACTGAACCAGTGAGTTACACTTTTGGCCTCATCTGCACCTTCCACCAAGTGAGATAGAGGTCAATCACTGGTCAGTTTCTAGGTAAAAAAAAAAATAAAGAACACGAAGCAGCAAAACTGAAGGTAGCATCTCGTTAAAAATGACATTTTATCTCTGATAGCTCCATACTGGCCAGTTTGTATGCTGGCAATATTGCCAAAACCCAACACCGCCGTAAAAAAACTTTAAACTAAAACGTTCATTTTAATTACGAACGTAGCACGAGCGAATAAAGACGAAAATTAAAGCGAATCCGGATGCCACTTATTTCCTTTCAGCCGTGCAAGTGTTAAAAGTTTAAAATAATTTTGGATGATTTATTACGCAATGCAGCGTTTTCACATCGATAGTTTGCTTTATCTAGACCGCATTTCATTGTTTCGTTCGATATGAGTTTAGACTTTATTTTGCTACTGTTAAAGAGAAATTTAGAGTGGTGAAATTTTATTTGATACGAGGTTGGGGAAGTACGTCAGTACGGGAGATTCGGTGCATACAGATTGGCGATTCGCTTTTGTTTTTGGTAGTTTTTTGTTTTTTGGCGTGTTGTTTCAGCTTTTTGTTTGTAACTGTGTTTTCAAACAATTCTTTGAGGAATATTCAGCAGACTGAATTACGTGCAGGTTTAATTTATACATGTATGCGGAATAGAAAGGTTAAAGTGCGCCTAGGAGGACGTATTTAGAACCTACATGTAATATACCGTGCGTTTTAACCGCCATTTCTTTCCTCGCACGGTAAAGATCTGGAACCAACTTCCTGCTGCAGCATTCCCTGAGCGGTACAATTTAGTGATCTTTAAAAAGCGAGCCTTCCTGTTCCTCAGAGGGCCGGCAACGCACTTGTGATTCCCCAGGTCTTGCAGGTGTCCCTGGGCGACGGTGATTGCTTTCCATCAGGTGACTTGTCTGCTCGTTTGCCCCCTCTTATATAAAAAATATAAAAAATATGTGATTTGTCTTGAAATAGGGTCACTATTAGATTTATTTTTGTCAAATTTTTGTCATCAAATAAATCAAAATGCTGGATTAAGGTGAGCCTATTGCCACCTGCTGTTGTGTATTGTTTTGTGTAATTGTGTTATGTACATATATTGTTGTTTTTTCAAAATTAATATTGTGTGCATCTTTTGGATAACTGTGTATCATGTCTTTTTTGTGTTGCTGCAATTAATATGGTCATTATTTATTATTATTACAATACAATACAATATACTAATCACGTCTTTATCCCATTTAGCAAGACACTGAGGGCGTAGAGGTGGAAAGTGGAATCAAAATAGTGATGGGTTGCTAGCCGTATCGCCTATAACATGATTCCTAAGATTTTCGCCCATTCCCTCGATGGGATTTTACCATCTGCCCGGGAAGAGAAGCAACTGGTACATTCTATGTTTTTTCTTTGCTCCAAGACCAGCATGGAAGTATTATTATTTAAGGAGTTAGATAGTGAACAAAATTAATTAAACAACTCGTAGTACTTGTGCACGCGATTGTACCCACGATTAGAGACGACTTGCACTGATCCGACTAGAATGCCCCGATCTGTTATAGGTAATAATGATAAACAAACAGAACTGCGAACGGCCGCCTTAACAGGGGCCTTGACATAACGTCTTAATGCGATTCAATTGCGATTCAGTTAAATTTAACAATACAATACAATACAATAACTCTTTATTGAACACCACATATAACAACCAAAACAGAAAAAAGGTATACAGAATATTACAAGGTAACAATAAGCGGCCTTATCGCTACAGAGCGATCTCTTCCAGGCAACCATAATGGACTGGAGAACAGAACAGAAAATTTAAAAAATAAAAATATAATTAAAATATAATAAAAATCTCAATACAGATTATTTTTAAAAGTTGTAGAACGATGCTCTTCCATGCTGGCCTGGGAGTAAAGAAAAAACATAGAATGTACCAGTTGATTCTCTTCCCGCGCAGATGGTAAAAGTCCATCGAGGGAAAATCGAGTGAGCGAAAATCGTAGCAATCATGTTATAGGCGATGCGGCTGGCTTCCCATCACTATTTTGATTCCCCTTTTCACCAACGCCCACAATCATGCTAAACGTGGCCTGTCTTGTTACCTTAGACTGTCTACCCCGTAAGGGATAAAGACGTGATTTATGTTGTGTTTTGTGTAGAACGTTGTTAGTTCAGGATGAAAACCCGAAAGATGTGGTTTAATTTCTTACTTCTGTTACAGCGCCCATCCTGTTCATGTATAGACAGACTAACACATAGCAGCTCTGCTGCTTGTCGTCCCGCGCAGATGGTAAAAGCCCTTCGAGGGAATGGGCGAAAATCTTATCATGTTATAGGCGATGCCGTTAGCAACCCATCACTATTTTGATTCCCGTTTCCACCTATAACGCCTACAATCATGCTACACGTCAGTGGCGTAGCTACCTAGGGACGAGGCGGGGCAGTGCCCCGAGGCCCTCAAGCTCAGAGGGCCCTCGAATCCTTACCAGAAAATCTCGATCGTACTATTATTATTAAAACGTAACCAGTTTAGATAGTAGTGGGGCCCCATTTTTTATTTGCACCAGGGGCCTTGATTACCTAGCCACTGCTACACGTGGCCTTAAAATTTTGTTACATTCGGCTCTGTCTACCCCGTAAGGGATAAAGATGGATATATGTATGTATAAATAACACAAACTCCCTTGTAGTAAAAAATCCAAAAATACACTAATGTCAACTCTTGTGAAACAAATGGTTTACAAATTAATGATTTAACGGATACTGCATACTGCTACAATAATGATTCATTACCGCGTGCGCCATATTAAAATCATTACTCGAACAATCAATGAATCATTATTGTGGTACCGTCGGTGAACGAATATAACTATGGAAGCATTTCTGACGCTCCAAAATGACCCAACGTAAACTAGTTCGCGGCGGGCGGGGCTTGAAAACTAGTGCGGCAACGCGATCAGTGCGCAGGGCGCACGCCTGTCAGTCGTGTCACACGGGTTTTTTATTATATAAAATCAACTTATCCATTAAAAAATGCCTTCATGTGTGGTGAGTTGGTGCAGGAATCAACAGGAATATTGTCCCAAGAGTACTGGAATCACTTTTCACGTGTAAGTACACTGTTTACTCAAAAAATCCAAAATTGCCTTTTTACTAGAGGGATGTCATTATGCATAATGTAGTAGTACATTTTAATATAGCTATTTTACAGGACATAATATTTATTATTAAGTTACATACATATTTGGGTTTTAATTTCGGTTTTTCATCGGATTAACAAGTCGAAGTCGCTTCTCATTTTGCTTAATTTTGATTTTAATTTAGATTCCCACAAGACCCGAGTCGTAGAAATCGATGGAAAAAAGCTGTTCAATTAGAGAGAAAGGAAAATGACTGGACACCGAGCAAGAATTCAAAAATATGTTCAGTTTATTTTAAAGATGAAGATTTTTATGTATTGAAGAAGGGACACATAATGCCTTCAAAAAGCGCAATACCAATTTGTACTGTGCGGATTTATTTGGTTTGAATGATCACGTTTTAGTTAATGTAGTGTTACTTTGTACGATTGTATAATAGACATGTACCTACATTTTCAGATGGTGTTTTCGAGTGAAAAACCAGTATTAATAAAAATTAAAAACAAAGAAAATATTCCGGAAACTTCTCAGGAAAGTCCTCAAAAACGTCCAAATTGTCATTATAATAAATTATCTACTGATATTTCTTTTATTATTTTTATCTACACCCACCTATATGTATAATACGTTTAGAAACCGTATCTACGTAATACCATTCGTTGCGGGTGGTAGAACCACACGAGCAGGGTCCGTCCGAATCGCTACCAACATCTTAGGCTACTGTGTTTCGAAGTGGAGAGTAAAACAGCCGGTGGAATTACTGGCACATAGTACTCTAAGCCGGCAACGCATCTACAATACTTCTGTGTTGCGGAGTCCATGAGCGGCGGTGATTACTTACCATCAGGTAACCCACTTGCTCGCTTGCCTTCCTTGTAATACAAAAATAAATAAATATGTAAACTACTATTAATACACTTATCGAACTAAGTAGTCAAGCGCGCTGACGAAGTGGGCGAAAGCGAGTGAAAATTTGGCTTACTGATTTCATACCTTTGTGCATTGGGCTGCTTTGAATCTGACTGGTCCCCTTCTGCATAACATCGTCCGTGCTTCGAAGACACACTGACAATCTGCTGACATTGCATCGAAGCCGCGAACCAATTAGCGTAAATCTGTCACGCCGAGAACCAATCGCGACATGTGACCCGACGCTTCTCAAATCGTTGAGCTTTTACGTACTTATTTTCAAAAAGTCGCAACTAGCGAAGCACATTCTAATACCGACCTAGATTCATTATTAATAACCTATTTTCTTAAATGCATTGATAATTTTTATTTACTTTGCTTGTGTGTGTGTACTTCAAACCTATCTGTGTGAGTTTTTGGGCTAATAATGAACGGTAGGTTGTATGAAGAGACTGCTTCCATAGTTATATTCGTTCACTGGGTACCGTGCATCTTCTCACACGCTCACAAAGTTCTACGGCCACAATACTCCACTCAAATGCCAACCGTGTGTTCTGCAGTTAGAGTTCAATTCTATCACGTAAAGTGAAACGAGGACCTTGTCGCAGTAACTGCCGTCGCGCGTTTAAGCGATTTTTCATTGCACAATGAAAATTGCATCGTGATTTATTGGAATTTATTTAGTTTATTTATGAGTAACACATTGGTATTTACACAAAAGATCCACGAATGGGTCGAAGTGTATCCGCAAGGACCCCTAGATTAGGAACACATTGGTATAATTTTATTTAATTGTATAACTTAATGAAAATATAATGTAATCAGCAGGTGAGAGTTTTTCAAAAAAAAGTCCACATGATTTTTTTTCCATAATTTAAATATTTTGGGTTTTTCTTACTAAGAATCGTTTACCCTATTGATTCTCATACAAGAAAAAATGTGTCCCAGATTTTACTAGGGTTTTTTTCCTGTTCATCACGTTCCATATACCTAATTACCTATACCTGTCTACCTATATTAAAAAAGTGACGAACTGGCATAGAATTTTTGAGACATATTTTTTTTCTTGTATAAAGATCGATAGGTTAAACGATTCTGAGTAAGAGAAACCCAAAATAGCAAAATTCTGAAAAACATGTTCATATGCCCCATGGCTGATAAGATGATATAGGACGTAACTGCAAGCGTTCACGAAAGTACTGACAACAAAATAAGTACAAAATTGAATTACATAGGAATACATCAATACTTGCTTCTGTACATTAAATATTATATAATAACGTTCTTGAAACAACCAAGGCGATTTTTTTTCGATTAATTACATAATTAAATATTAGTAAATAGTTTTGATTCCCCTTTCCAATTATACCTACTTAAACGTGGTAAGTAAGTAAGTAAATGGTTTATTGTACAAATGTAAAGAAACATACAATTCACAAAAAAATAAAAATAACATGAATATAATGCACAAAGGTGAATTTATCCCTATATCTTTTAGGTCTTGTTACCTTAGCCTCTACCCCGTAAGGGATAAAGACGTGATTCGTGTGTATGTGTGAGAATAGAGTAGTTAAGTAGAATTTAATTGTATACCTACATATTTGTTTTCAACTGTGATATGATGATGATGTTTTTTTTATTATAATTCTTATCCGACTGTTAATTGAAACAGCGTCCCACATACGTACGAGCCTAAGCCGCGACCGGCAATTAAAAAAGCAACAAATCGCAATTCGCGGCGCCCGCGCATTTGTCAGCGCGACGTTTGAAAAATTTCAACAGAGGCAATATGTAGCGGGATGAAAGATTAAATCGTGGCGCAGATGCTGGGGACCTGGAAGAGGCTGCGTGAAGCCGGTGATCCCCCTAGTTTGTCCTCCTAGCTAGTTTTTTTATAAAATTCATCCCTTGTGGGATAAGTAAAGGAGTTATGGTCCATTCAGCCAGTAATAAAGGTTGTAATGGCGGTTCATCAATTTTTCATCAAAGTTTTTTTAATATGTGCTAACTGTTATGTCTTGAAATAAAACCTTCCCAATTTATTAATGGTATTTTATTATGCAAAACAATTTGCAGAACATTATTTTATACGCCATATTGGCTGAGAGAGGGAGACAAGCGTAGGTGGGAGCGGGACCGCTAATATAACGCTTTCTGTACACTATCACACTAACAGTAGCACTTCATGGTCCCATCGGAAGACCAGCGCTGGCTGCAAGGCCAGCATTATGCTGAGATGGGACCATTTCGTGATGTATGTCTTTATGTTTTTTATTTACTTCTTTTTTTGTTCTATAATATAGACATATTATGTCACGAATAAATGTTTTCTTTCTTTTTCTTTCTAGTTGTTAGTTAGTAGTCCCAAAGGGTAGAGCTCCTTGTTTTGGGTATTTTGATCTTCGGGTAACTAAAGATACTGTAAGGCTCTGAGGTATGGAGCCAGGTCTACATCAAACTAATTAGATACTCCTGGATTTACGTGAGAAGTACGGGATCTTGGCGCTCTGACGTTACAGCAGTCATGCCTTCGGAGGCAGCTGGTCAGGTAATGACATAAAAAACCCTTTTTTCTTCTGATTCAACTTAAATTCTAAAACCAAATTATAAACATTTGCATTACCTGCCAGCGAGTTGGAATGTATATGCAAATTTTGTATATTCAAACTCAAGTTATTACAATACCTAACTAAGCTAACCCACAGAATTTGTATTAAAATATTCTTGAGTGATTCGATTTCTCGGGAACGCGTACAAAAAGTTGGAATTAATACCAAGTATGTCTTAACTAGATTAATTAGAGATGTAGTTTTCTTCTAATCTACTATTCTAATTTTTCATTGTTACTTTCTCACTTTGTCATAAGTATTATACAGTAATGTTATGTGTGTATGTATGTATCATTTTATTTTTATTTATTTAGCTATGTATTATATTTATGTTGGTATTGTTGTTTTTATTATCCCTGCGTTATCCTGTCTATTTGTTTCCGCCGCCTACTTTAACTGTCTCCAACTTACTTTTCTTACTGGTTGTCTGGTAGAGATCGCTATTAAGCGATAAGACCACCTATTATCTACTTTGTTCTTTGTTTCTGTATTGTTTTGTACTGATTTGTGGTGTTCAATAAAGAGTATTTGTATTGTATTATATTATTTCAAATTCAGCACAACTTTTCACCGCTTTCGAGTGGCATTTTTACATATAATTATGTACTTTCAAGTCGTGCTCGACATTTTTTCCAGAATATAACTATTTGGGTTTTTCTTACTCAGAATCTAAAATAAAAAAAAACATTCCAGTTCGTCACTTCTTTTAATTTAGTACCTAAGGGCGGAACGTGACGAACAGGAAAAATGGCCATAGTAAAATCTAGGACATTTTTTTTCTTGCACGAGAATCTATAGGGTAAACGATTGTGAGTAAGAAAAACAAAATATTTAAATTCTGGAAAAAATTAACATGTGGCCTTTTCTTATTTTATTTTTTCTATTTTTACCTTTTTGTGATTCTGACCGCTTCGTAATTGATGGTACCTATCCGTTTTTTTTATTTGATATTTCTTCGCTGCCACGATACAGGCTGTGCCTAGTGTGGAGTCATTGATATTTTGGAAAATTAATTTTACTTTACTTTACTTTACTTTTGGAAGTGCCCTTGTACGGTATCATGAGAACTTCAAACTTCGTTCGGAGTAGACCCCCAAGGCCTATTCGGTCTGGGGTGTCCGCTGAGTGTCTGCCGCATCCAGGCGCCTAGCTCCACTGCTGGGCTCGCAGCGCGCGTCGCTTTATCATTTTAATCGGTTTCCGGGCAGGTGCGGCGCGTCGCCGTACGGACGACGTTTACAACTATAAATTGTTCGTGTTTAACTGATACATTTTCTTTGGGATTTTTCGGTAGATGGCAGTAGTTAAATACTTAATATTTTTGATAGAAAAAACGTGTCACGTTCACTATTTGCGTGGAACTTTTTTTCTGGTCAGGGATGGAGAGCTATTCAGCCTTAAAAAAAATAAACTAAGGCGAGGTTACCATTTAACCACTCACATGCTTTCGGATTTTAAAAATGGTAGCCTATATTGCTCTGTCATTTTGAGCGAATTTCCGCGAAATGCCGTATTTTATTGAAAAATTCATAACTTGGCTTCTACTGAACCATTTGCTATGTTTTTTTTACACAATAAAGCCAATGAAACAATGAATCTGATGCTGTTACTTATTTTATGGATTACAATATTGAAAATATTTATAAAAAATGGGTAAAACTGACACACTGATAAAGTTGAAGACTTCAAGCGGAAATGTATTTTTAGAAAAAAATCTAAAGCGATAACACCCTTTTGTTTACATGCAAAAAAAAACTAGATTAGTTGCTCTTTCATTTAATACCAAATACTGTATAAGTGTTCATATAAAATTATATAGTAAACATCATTTCATTTTTAAATATGTGACGCAAGACGGGGCGAAATTGTTTCTTTGATTCTTGATTTAATTGTGGCTAATTTTATTACTCAAGAACCAAAATAAAGTTCTAATTAGAACAAGCAACTAATAATCATAAATTAGAATACATATATTTTGCAATAATCTCGTAAATGACGGTTCTATGAATCAAAATAACAAAACTTATGTACGTACCACAGAAGTTTTGATTTTCAGCCGAACTAAAAACCCTTAAAACCACAATATCACTCAACACAAACACATTATAAATCACAGTCTGTACCTAGGAAACCACAATAACACAAAGAAATCATAAATACATACAATCACACTGATTTTAAGGTAAATAAACAAAGCCGGTACGCAAAAAACAAAACACGTGCCACTTCACCGGGCCAACTGCCGATTCAAAATCGAAGTAAACAAACATGGCGGCCCGTTAGGGTCGGAACCCAACGGGCGCAGCCAGGTCTATGCAGTGTTTTAGCATATTAGCGCATACGTTCTTTGAAGTGTTATGGTCTATAAATAGTTTAATGTAAAAAACGAAATATTTCCAAATGTTTTATCTACTTTTCATTTCTCTATGTTCGAGTCTTTACTTGTTATGTTAGTAGTTATTTATTTAAACCGACTTCAAAAAAATAAGGTGGTTCTAGGTACGACTGTATTTTTATGTATATTTAAATAAATAATACAATTATTACTATGGAGGATAGGCATTTAAAGAGGTTTTAGTATACTTGCTGTTAGACAGTGGATAAAAAACGATCGAATGTGGTTGGAATTTTATTGTACTTTTGCATGACAAATGAACAGACACTCAAGTTAAATATTATAAATGTATATAAACAATTTATTGTACATGAAAGCAAGTTAACAAAACTTAAAAAAAAACAATAGATGTGTACTAATGCGAACTTATCCCTTTAAGGGATTTCTTCCAGATACACACACATTATTTAATTGGCGCATTAGAGGGGTATATTAAATGTATGTATGTATAACTCTTTATTGTACATAAAACAAGAAAAAGATGAATACAGGAAAACACACATGCACAAAGGCGAACTTATCCCTAAAAGTGATCTCTTCCAGTTAACCTTTGAACGATTGACAATTAAATTAAATTACAGTATTTCTTGTATAAAAATCTATTTTAATATTTTTTGTACAATCCTATAGTCTAAGATTCGAATATAACGTCGATCTGCACCGAGCTGATAATAGAATGAAACATGTTTTATAATAAATTTAGAATATTAGAAAATATAATAAAAATGGGTTGCCTAAAAAAATCCTGGACAGACTATTTTTTCTTCATAATAATTATAATAACAATAATATATTTATTTGCAGTAAATGTAGTGAAGTGAAGGCATGGTTATTATTGAAGGGTCAGCTTTTTGTGTCCTTAGCGTGAACGGTGTGTTTGATGGGCGTTTTGTTCCCTGAAATATAGTTAAAAATTAGGAAAAATCATAAAAAATCGATACGTCAAGGAATTTATACTCGTGTGGTGTCACTTACAAACCAAAATCACCTAGTTGGGGTCACACAGTCGGGCTCAATTTGATGGCGAGGCGTTGTCGCCAATCCATCGCAGTTAGGGTCATCTTCACTGTAGGCAAAATATGTAAACGTGAAAATTATTATAGTAATTATAATTACATTATCATACCTAGGGCGGTGAATTAGTATGTCTCGGATCGCAGGTGTTTGTGGCCCTCACCTTTCGGGTCGGGCCTTAAATATGCGATCTGCACTTTGTATTATGGGCAATAGCGAAATTCAAAATCGAAGTCGAAAAAAAAAACAAAAGGCACTCGGCATGTTTTTTTTAATTTTGGAATTATTTTAATGCCATTTGCATTTAAATAAGTGGCCAATAATGTTCTTTTTGCAACAATTTTTTTTTAGTTCTACGCCCGTGATACAAAAAGTAAATAGGGAAAAATGTGGGTGAGCGTGTATTTTTTTTATTATTTTGTCATTTTGAATTTAAATTCAAAAGGTAATTACCATTTTTAAATTTTCAATAAACCGGCATGTTTTTAAGCTTATTGGCAACTAGACGGTAGTGTATTTTTTTTCACCGTGAGAGCTGAAAATTCGATCAATGTACGATTGAAAAGGCAAAAATTAAGTTTGCTTTTTTTAAAAAAAAATACCCATGTAGTCTCACAAAAATAGTAATGCCTATCTGAAAATACAATTACTCAAGAATATTGAGCAAAAATAAAAAATTGAAAAAGTTAGCTTAAATGGTGCTATGATCAAAACATTGAACAAGGGTGTTCATTTTCGAAAAAAACCTAAAAGTCCGAATATCTCGGAAACCGTACAACTTTTACAAAACCTATTTTAGCTTTATTATAACGTCCTAAGTGCCCTCTATCCATAGTTCAAAGATTATCCACAAAATACTTATGTATACTTTTTGAACATTCGAGATTTTGGAAGGAACACATTAAATACATAAAGCATACATATATTAAAAAAGCGATACACCGGGATAAGTCTGATACCATTGTTAACACATAAATAAGAACAAATCACAAAAGCACCAATCGCGATGGCAGCGCGACTGGTGTACTCCATGCCTTACAACGTCAAAGCTATTTTGCTCTTGGTAGCCACGGTTACCACCACCGGTACCCGTACTTACATGGACCGTCACTTGTTTTATTCGCTAATCCTGTGTAAATAAGTCATAGATGTTAATGATTTTATGTTTATTTATGAAACTAAATACGTAAACTGTTTTAATCACTAGAATATTACGAGAAATATTCTTTATTCTTCAAAATATTGGCCACTTTAATTGCAAGTCACCGAAAAAATCTCTGTCTTAACTACTTTGAAGTGAGATTGTAATTCATAATTATTCATTGGGACTGAAATATAGCTATAATCTGATAGTTGGATAAACACTGAATCGTTTAATGTATGATTTTAATAGTAAAATATAAATTTGAATACTTACGGCATTTTCAAAACACTGTACACTTTTACGCGACTTCACTATTTCACAACGCTGGAACAAAAGCTATTTAAAAATATTTAAGTTCTGTCATGTTGGCTGCCAATTTTTTTCTGTGTTACCATCTTATTTGGGTATGTTTTGGACACAGTTTAAACCGCTTCGAAACTATCCTTCACAGATTAAAAATCAAAAATCGTATAAAGGTCGTCTGGTAGCTCTGGTTACCAGAAGCAGTTTGGAGGTTGTCAAAGTTGGTAGCTCTAGTTACCGAAAGCAAATGAGTGGTTAAAATACAAATCTTTTAGCATTCACGGTCTAAATTGTGCACAATTACACACACATAAACGAATACATGTTACGGGCTATTTCGTAGTCCTTCTTCTTGGAGAGCTCGCCCCGGCGGCAGTGAAACGAACACTGCGCGCCAGCGCTCTGTTCGCGCGGCTGCTCGACGCAACTGACAGCGGCGCACAACTACCCTCGTTTTCATCGTCATTTTTATTATTGTCAAATGTCAAACTCGACTTTTTATACGTGAGTTATCCGTTTATGTGTAATTATGATTAAGTCTCACGGTAGTTTCATGTTGTAAATTGTACACGTTTGAATTTTAAAACAAATCAAAAACAATAAAGTTTTTTTTCTCTTTTCAATTTTCGAAGGACAAACATTCGGACGTATACATAGTCCAGGAGAATCGGTACATACGGGAACCCTACGCTATAGCTTTGTTACAGTGCCCACAATGTGCGTTAGGTGTTAGGTTCGAGTCTCATTCTTATCCCCATCGGTTACGTACTCGCAATGGCAACCGATTTCATCATCTCTTTCCACCATCTTACCCAAACCGTTTTACAAATAGAAACTGTTATGTGATTGCAACGATTGCGCGATGTAGGACTAAATGGCGTGGATTGTAAACGTTTTAAAATTGCCAATGTATTGTTCACAGAATAAACCTAGTTATGATACAAAATGACAAAAACAAAACCACCTTCTCCACAGAACATGATTCTGAAAATAAGAAAATTGCAAAACTTTTATCAAGACAAACCCTAGTCTGCTTGAACTAATACTAATAACATGCAACAATACACTCGAAACAACACCGTATCACAGCTACTTAAAACCTAATTTACATTGAACAAAGTTTTTGCGAAAAGCTACATCTTATAATAGGCCTTACGTATTTTCCTTAAGGTCTAGTTTAAAATGTGAATAGTTTTCGATAAGATATAGAGGATATTCACCCGGCGCTGCGTATGGAGCTGAATATAAATTATTTTCTGATGCAATAACTTTTGATTTTTCGAAAAAAAAAATACCAAAAAAAAATAGAAGCAATAGTGAAAATGCTACAGGTAAGTAAAACGAAAATGCATGGGAATATAACATGAAAAAAGGTTTGGAGGTGCTGGGATTTGAACCCAGGACTTTCAGCATGCGAAGCAGACACTCTACCACTGAGTTACACCCCCGGCGAGTATGCCTTCGAAATTAATGACCAGTTTCCCGCACGGCACGGCTGATGAAATCAACTTTCTCTTTTTACATTTTTGTTCCTTGATTTTGTGCAAGTAAAGTACATGCAAAAAATAAATATGTACTGTAGAGCTGAAGAGGCACTCACTCTACGACGGGATGAAGTAACTTATTTATTCCTTTTATCAAACTGCATTTCCTTGAATATAAGTTCAGTATTTTATACTTTTTAGTTTATTAAATCAATACATCTGCTTCCAGTGGAAGCTCTCAGCAGACTAACTTTCCTCTTGTTTCGAATTCTATTTTATTTCTTATTTTTATATTTCGAATTCGACAATACAATAATCTGGTAGCAGAATCCTGGTGGCCCGGCTAGGATCGTCTCTGCAGGACGGACCTCATCAACGGTTGGTCAGATTGACTTGAAATTTTAGACATATATGTTGGATGGAAATGCAACAGCCAGCAAAAAAATCTTGTATCAAAAATGAAATGTTTAGGTTAGATTAGTTATATACTAGCTGTTGCTCGCAGCTGCGTCTGCATAGAATTCTTTTATCGCTATCCCGCAGGAATTACGCAATTTTCCGAGATAAAAAGTAGCCTATAATGTGTTATTCCAGACCACAATCTATGTTCCAAATTTCATCCAGATCTGTCCAACCTTTCTGGAGTGAAAGAGTAACAAGCATCCATCTATCCATACCTACAAACTTTCGCGTTTGTAATATTAGTAGATAGGATGTGCTTTAAAAATTGTGCCCCTGTATTTTAACGACGATATTTCCAGTCTCAACCTCATTGATATTTCCCATCACAACTCCACCAAACCAACTTATAACTCGGCATCAAATTTCCTTTCATTAAAATCGGCTGATAACTGAGTACAGTCGGAGCGGTGAATAGTGCAGCGCGAACTCGTACAGTCAGCACAATGTCGCCGGCACCCGCTAATTGATGGAACTTTTAATTGGCCGCGAGTTCGGGGTACGAAACTGGAGATTAATTACATTGACTATTCGGTGCACATGCACTTGAAACGATACCTTAGGGATGCTTAAATCGTGGATCGGAGTGCGGCGTAGCAGAGGCGCCGCCGGCAAAACGTACACAGAGTGCAATGGTGCATATATTAACATGGTTACTACTATCAATTAAGAGTTGCTAAGAATACATATATCTGGATGTACGATGCCGACGTGTATATGGGTCTAATTGATAGCAAGACCAATTCCATACATACATACCTACATACTATATCACGTCCTTATCCCTTACGGGGTAGACAATACCTTAAGGCCACGTTTAGCATGATTAAGGGCGTATAGGTGGAAAGGGAAATCATAGTGCTGGGTTGCTAGCCGTATCGCCTATAACATGATTCCTAAGACTCGCCCATTCCCTCGATGGGCTTTTACCATCTGCGCGGGAATAGAAGCAACTGGTAAATTCTATGTTTTTTCTTTACTCCCAGACCAGGCCCATAGTACAAGGTTTGCGGGGTTTTTTTTTATATTCTACTAGCTGATGCCCGCGACTCTGTTCGCGGAGAATTCGCTTATCGCTATCCCGCGGGAACTATGCAATTTTCCGAGATAAAAAAAAATATCCTATGTCCTTCCTCGAGACTCAAACTTTCTGTATACCAAATTTCAATGAAATCAGTGCAGCGGTTTAAGCGTGAAAAGATAACAGACAGACAGAGTTACTTTCACATTTATAATAGTAGTAGGGATATAGTAGGAAAGTAGGAATAGTAGGAATTAACCGTTTTCACGCTGGTTTCATAGCCCCATCAACTAACCAAAAAAGCAGAAATCTGACCTTACCCCACTGGCTTTCAGTTCACTTTGCCACAGCGAAAGTACTAACTTAACTTTAAGCTGGGTAGTTAACACTGTCCATTGATATCCGAATAACTTTGACCAGTCAAGTTTCGACAAGAAATTCGACATATTTTGGATGCAGGAATGTGAGGTTAAGCATTTCAAGTTGTTGGTTCGATCAAGTATGAGAATTCATGTTGACTATGATCCACGTAGAACCGCGATTACCTAATTAGAGTTCCGTATGATATAGTTACTGATAGTACATCCTGCATACATACCGTCACGCCGCTTTCCCACAGGGGTAGGCAGAGACTAATTTGTTCCACTTGCTACGATCCTGACATATTTCTTTCGCTTCATCCACAATCTCTTCATACATGCTCGTCAGTTTCGGGTACTCCTGACCTGACCTTTTTCCAAATGTCTCCTATTTGGTCTCGGAACGTCCGTCTAGGCCTTCCCCTCCCAACGCAACCATTCACACTCCCCACATAGATCTGTTTAGTTAGTCTACTTTCATCCATCCGCTCTACGTTTTTCTATCCTAGTCACTACATCCTCTTTCACACCAGCACGTTCCCTTATCACACTGTTCCTTATTCTATTTTTCAGTGATACACCTTCCATACTTCTTAACGCTCTCATTGCTACTGTATTTATTCTACTTTCATGCTTCTTTTGCCATACCCAAGTCTCGCTACCGTACATTAATGTTCGAATTCGAATTTCTAAACGACACTGAAAATAACACATAGAAAAATCCGAGAAGGAAAGCTATGGCCAAGAATCGAAACCGGATCCTCCTTATTTCGTGACGCTTGCTATCCCTATACCACCCATAGCAGGTGAGTAAGCCTTCGAACTTTTCTAGCTGTCACGTGAACTTGTTACTATGCGAATTTTGGTCGCCAAGCGTTATCTTTTTGAATGATGTGTCACAATTACAAACTCCCGTGGAACATCTACTGCTCACCAGGGACGAGAGAAGGCGCTGTTTTTCAAATGACAGGTATTATCAAATGAACCAAGAACTTTTACTTCTTTATTAATTTAATAGTACTAATAATTATCGTCGAGTTGGTGAAACGGGAGCCAGGCTTTAATGTTTCGTGTACGTACAAAGATTTAATGAAAATCTGCATTTATGTCCGCGCAAGTGCCAAGTTATGGAATACTTCGGGGGCGAAGTTGCGAAAATGAATCTAGTTGCATTAGTGAGTTCTGTTAACTCCCTAGGGCTATAATATATCCTTGTTACTAGATTTACTGGCTAGTGTAGTTTATTCCGTTGCGGTTATCGCATTGGATACCTGTCTTAATTTAACTGTAAGAAGCAAAAACCGCAAGCAGGGAGTCACCGAAGAGTACGTTGAAGTGGCAATGGGCAGGCCACATCGCTCGTAGAACAGGCAACCGTTAGGGGAGAAAAGTTCTCAAGTGACGACCACGAACCGGAAGACGCAGTGTTGGCAGGCCTCCCACTAGGTGGACCGATGACATCGTGAAAGTGGCGGAAACTGGTGGATGCAGGTGAATTGTTGTTCATTATGGTGTGCTATGGAGGAGGCCTTTGTTCAACAGTAGACGTCTTCAGGCTGATAATGATGATGATAACTAGCAAGTGAAAGGACCTTGTACAAGATACGTCCGGATTGCTACTTACACACACACACATACACAAATCACGTCTGTACCTTGACAAAGCCTAAGGTAACAAGACTAAAAATGGGAAAAATAAGACTAAGTAATTGTCAGACCAATAGCGGGACCGATGGTTTGTCGTTTACCTCCCTAGAGCGGTAAATACAGTTTTCGTTTGCAATTACTATTTTGTCTGTAGCACTTAAACTGGTGAACTGATTTGGATGGGATTTTTATTAATTGAAAGCGGCTCTTCTAGCGGTCTGGTGATTTTTGTGATATGTCGCCATTATTATTTTTCTAAAATACAGTTATTATACAGATTTATTTAAGTGCAATGAATAATACAACGATCTGCTACAAGGGCGGATCCAGCTTTAGCACCAGGGGGGTCACATAGTCGTGGTTAAGTTACGATAATAACACATTACGTCCACCTAGGTCCTGGAATTAGCCCATGACCCTCATGCCCCCCCGTGGATCCGTCTTTGATCTGCTATTGAAATTCTTGTGGCCTGGCCAAGATCGTGTCTACTCCACAGTATGTAATATTTTTAGTTTTTCGGTTGAATACGGTGTCGTTACCGCGTCTCCAAAAAAGCAACGACCGTCCTAGTCTCCCAGGGAGCAGTCATCACCTGGAATAGCTGCTACATAAGTAATTCTCAGACCAACCGGACCGAAGTGTTGTCACTTACCTCCCTAGGGCGGCAAATACAGTTTTCGATTGCAATTATTTTTAACCATAGACGCAAAGGGGTGTTATTAGTTTGACTGCGGTTGTCTGTGGCTCTGTAGCTCGTACTTTCAGTTCTCATAGTCTGAAAGTAGGTCATTGATTATTTGGATAGCGGGTTAAAAGTGACTCATCGCGACCCTAGGGTTGAAAGTAATTTGAAAAAAAAAACAACGCTTCATAGCTAATCCAAATGAAGTACATAGCAATGGAAATACGTATAAAGCCATGTATTGTATGTATTATATAATCTTTTTTGAAAATAACATTGGTTTACGTTATATAAGTCTCTAGCTTCATAGTCAGGGTCACTAACCACTAGGCTATCCGGTCGTCATATATCCGATACTGACTGTACGGCCAAGTGCAAAAATAAGTATCGATACGAATATCAAAAATATGTCCCAAGACCATATCACGCCGGTAGCGTACGGTACATGTTTTGGCTGTTGTACAGTTCTGAAATGTTGTTTATTTAGTGTGTCTATCGGTCGCTAGATGCCGTTGTATCGTGTCGTCGCATTCCTACATCGCGGTAACGTTGTGTTCCTCAGGAATCTATAAAAGGGCTGTTAATTTTAATAAATTTGTCATTCATCTTGAGACTGTTGTCTTATTTACATCGACTGTCAACAGCTGTACTATATCGTTAGGCGTACATTGCGCTGTACGAATGTTCGCCTTAGCCGTTACTTAGCTAACTTTTCAATGGACGCTGCTCTGATTGGACCGAAGTTTTAATTAAACTGAACTCAGTTACATTGCGAGTTAGCTTGACATTGAGAAGGGAAAGTCGTGGAGATGATGTTCACACATACATAAATCACGTCTTTATCCCTTACGGGGTAGACAGAGGCCAAGGTAACAAGACCTAAAGACCACGTTTAGCATTATTGTGGGTGTAGGGATGGAAAGGGGAATCAAAATAGTGATGGGTTACTAGCCACATCGCCTATGACATGATTCCAGAGATTTTCGCTCAGAAATTTTCCTCAATGGGCTTTTACCATCTGCACGGGAAGAGAAGCAACTGGTACATTCATTACTACTACATTCTCTTACTGCTGTTATTCATTGATAGATAAAGACAGGAGAAGCGACTACTCTAGCTAAGCTTTACTGGTACAGATTCAATTTATCTCTATTTAAAAAAAGGAGATTCGCATTTCAACTGTTTTTTTTATGTACAGACCTACTTATATCCGTCGCCGTTATTCCATAGTTGTCTGTTTGTCAGTCTATCTTCCCAAAATCAATCAAAAATGATCAAATAGCAGATTAAATTCTCTAAATAAAAATAAATATTGTACGTGAGTTTATCAATGTTCTGTGGTGGATATCTACCGTTTGTTTTTAACAAACAGTTTTCGCTCTTGCAACAAACGTGACATTTGTCAGTTATTAATACTAGGCAATGCAGCTACAATACAATACAAATATTCTTTATTGAACACAACAAGTCAGTGCAATAAATATAGCCTTTTTATTCCGAATTCGCTACAATTTCAGTAAGTATGTTGTTGTTGTATGTTATTATTATTATTAAATTGTCGCGTAATTCGGCGTGCCTCATGGCATAGGCCTCCTCCGTGTATTGGAGGGTTTGGGCTATAGTTCCCACGCGCGCCCAGTGCGGATTGGGAACTTAACACACACCATTGAATTTCTTCGCAGATATGTGCAGGTTTCCTCAAGATGTTTTCCCTCTCCGAAAAGCTCATGGCAAATTTCAAATGTAATTTTCGCACATAAACTGCGAAAAACTCAGAGGTTGAACCCACGACGCTCTGCTTGAGAGGCCACGGATTACCACTAGGCTATCACGGCTTTTTTCGCGGCTATGTACACAAATAAAAAGACAAGAGTCGTGCGAAATTACATTTGAAATTTACCATGCGCTTTTCGGTGAAGGAAAAACATCATGAGGAAACCTGCACACATCTGCGATGCAATTCAATGGTGTGTGAAGTTCCCAGACTGCACTGGGCCCGCGTGGGAACTGCAGCCCAACCCTCTTATTCTGAGAGGAGGCCTATGCCCAGCAGTGGGACGTATAGAGGCTGGAAATGAGATGAAATAAAAAGACAAGGTGCACAATAGACGGTCTTATCGCCTAAAAGCGAAGCAAAGTTACAGTACCCGGTCATAAAGACTGCACTTGGTTCTTTAGAAAGAGACAATTGGCCGCAAGTTAGAGCGAGACAACGCTCTAAGAAGCCGAAATTACCCGAGAAGACCGATGTGCAATCTTTATGGCCGGGTACTGTACCTAGCCGGAAGCCACCTGCTATGGGTGGTGTAGGGGTAGGTATAGCACGAGTCACGGAATCAGGAGGATCCGGTTTCGATTCCCGGCCATAGCTTTACTTTTTGGATTTTTCTTTGGTCTAATTTTCAGTGTCGTTTAGAAATTTAACGGTAAAACCGTATAAGTAAACATAAAAAATCAAGAAGTGAAAATTCTTGATTCATTTAATAGAAATAAAATAAGGCATCTCCGCCTGTTTCCTTGATGTATGGCTTAAATATGCGAAGAACTAATGAAATCTACAATAATTGTAGTTCCGAGAAGTGAGCCAAAAACAACATGTCAACGACCTTGTTTTGCTGTTTTGCTGAACGAAACTTGGAATGTTAATAAACTCTGCTTTCATGAGGACTTCACACGTTTCTACATTTCCGTACACAAGGAATAAGAAATATAGCAGTAATATTGCTATTAAATAAATCAAGAACTTTTCCTTCTTGTATTTTTGTTTAGTTTTACGGTTTTACTTTTCTAACGATTAAATTTCTAAACGAAACAGAGAAATAGAACACATAATAATTATTTGTAACTGTGTCTACATCATTCAAACAGATGAAGCTTGGCAACAGAAAAATTGCATAGTAACAAGGTCACGTGACAGGTGGTACAGATAGAAAAATTCGAAGGCTTACCTGCCTGCTATGGGTGGTGTAGGGGTATAGCACGCGTCACGGAATGACGAGGATCCGGGTTCGATTACGGACCATAACTTTACTTTTTTAGTACTAATTTTCAGTCGTTTAGTTTATTTTTGTAGTAATATTGGTTATAGTATAACTAAGTATAGTTAAGTAGATTTTCGTCGTACATACCGTAAAGGGGCAGGCTGAAAACCAGCGCGAAACTTCTGCGTAAGCGCAGCATAAGCTGAGCCTGCTCCTTTTGACATTCATTGTGTAAAGTTTTTTTTTGTTAACAAAACAATCTAATATTAATTCTTAAGTTACGTCTGTATTTCTTTTATTTTTTATTTTTGATGGCAATAAACGTTATCTTATCCTATCTTTTCGTAAATTACGTTATCAATTTCTATTTTTGTATTCGATGTAAAAATACGTTCTTAATACTTATATTTATCCCAAAACTTAAATGCAAATGCATAAAATGCTAATATACATTTTTTCTCTTCCTGCAGTCCGTTAAATATCAATCGGCACGTCACTTTTTGAATTAGTATCGAGTTGGAGCTCCATTAACTTCTGCAAGATCGCGAATAGAATAAAAAGGGAGATCAGAAATAAAGTGTTGTTCTCTCAGATATTCGGCCGCCATCTTTGTTTTATTTCGCCGGCGCGGCACTCGTCAGGGTCCATGCAGATACGCCATAGATTTAGTGGGTGGGGCAGAGGACAAGCGGACAGCTCTTCGGCAGTGGCGTAACAATAGGCTGGCAGGACTGGCAAAATGCCAGGGGCCCCCGACCCAAGAGGGCCCCGGCCCAAGAGGCCGCGAGCTCAAAAATATTAAAATTAAGCTGAGTACAACGTGACGATTTTTACTGATAGGGCCCCATCAAAAGAATTTGCCACGGGCCCCAGATGGTATAGTTACGCCACTGCTCTTCGGTCGTTTCATGGTCTTTTTAACCCTCGACGCAAAAAGACGGGCGTTACAAGTTTGGTGTCGATGTCTGTGATATCGTAGCTCTGAAGCGTATGGACCGATTTTGATGCGATTTCTTTCATTCGAAAGCCAGTTTTCTTGAGATGGTTCTTAGTTATGTTTGGCAAAAATCAGTCCAGCAGTTTGAAGAGTACCGACTCTTTTCCAAAATGATGTAAGGCATTTTTGGTATAAAATTGAATTATTAAGGGTCTTTTTTGCGTAGGGTTTTTTTTACTAGCTGTTTGTTACCCGGGGCTCCGCCCCCGCAGTTTTTTTTAATTTTATTTAAAAAATTACTTTTTACATACCTTGTCCAAACGTTAACAAGTAATCATATCATTTACATACATACATATATCACGTCTTCATCCCTCACGGGGTAGACAGAGCCTAATTTAACAAAACCTTAAGGCTACGTTTAGCATGATTAACGGCCCATAGGTGGAAACGGAAATCAAAATAGTGATGGGTTTCTAGCCGCCCTATAACATGATTCCTAAGACTCGCCCATTCCCTCGATGGAATTAACATCTATGTTTTTTCTTTACTCCCAGACCAGCATATACGCCCACAATCATGCAAAACGTGGCCGGACTTGTTACTCTAGGCTCTGTCTACCCCGTAAGGGATAACGTGATTTGTGTGTGTGCGTGTGTGTTAAAAGCAGAATTATTGACATGAACCCAGCTTCTAACTTGGGCCTCACGGCGTCCCGGGTTAAGCAGTGGCCCGCGTTCCGTTTACGACGACGGCGCTCAATAAAACCCCGATTCCCTAGTTCTGCTTTGTCTTAACAAATAGCTATCCGGGAAGGCATTTCAATCAATCCCATTCAACATGTTTCCAAAATAACTTGGCTTGCTTTGTAGCTTCCTTCATCTACATTGAAACATGGCTTAGTTAAGTTTGTCGCAAGAAAAGTCCTTCATTATAGTTTATGGATTACTAGCTTCTGCCCGCGACTTCGTCTGCGTAGAATTATACATAAAAACCTTCCTCTTGAATCACTCTATCTATTAAAAAAACCCGCATCAAAATCCGTTGTGTAGTTTTGAAGATATAAGCATACATAGGGACATAGGGACAGAGAAAGGGACTTTATCTTATACTATGTAGTGATGACGTAGTATATTTTATCTGTGTATCGTTTCGTGAGTCAGACGGTTCTGGCTGAAAATCAGTGCTGCAGTCTAACACCTCAGCGTGATGCTGAGCCAGCGACGCTTTCACTTTTGCGAAGACACCCAACGCTGATGATCTATTTTTCTTGTCTGTTTTTTTTTCTTGTTTATTTTCTATAAAATTGTGTATATTTGTGTGCCTTGCAAAAAGGAATAAATGTCTTCTTTCTTTTTTTCCTTTCATAGTTCTAAGTAAGATTAAAATAAATACCTAAATGAATATCTTGAGACAATTTAAACCAATTAACCTAGTCCCAAACTAAGCAAAGCTTGTAATACATTTCAACACTTTTGTAAGCAAATAAGCCCCAAGTTCATATAAAAACTAAATTTAAAACGAGTCAATCATTGTATGAATCTTATAAAATGACGTGAGATATCAATATTCCTCCATGCTGGTCTGGTACTGAAAAAACATAGAATGTGCCATTTGCTTCTCTTCCCGCGCAGGTAAAAGCCCATCGAGGGAATGGGCGAAAATCTTAGAAATACTGTTAAAGGCGATGTTACCCATCACTATTTTGACTCCCCTTTCCCACGCCTACAATCATACTAAACGTGATCAGGTCTTGTTACCTTAGGCTCTGTCTGCCCCGTAAGGGATAAAGACGAGATTTAGATATCAAGTACGATCCGTCAACATTCCGGTGGATGTTGTATGGGGATTTAGATGAAATTTGGTTTGCTTACAAATTTGTCAAAATAGATTGGAACGGAGTATATTCTTGCCCTGTCTTGTGCTGACCTCTACACATTGCTTCCGAAAAATAAAACTTAGTGCCCAACATTAACTTAACTACATATCTAAGCTTTTCGCCAAAACAGAGGTGAGATTCTCGTTCATATTCCTTTCCCGTTCCGGCTTACCCTGATCCTGTGACGTCATCACCTTCGATCCACAACAAAACGACCTAACTCCAACCAGCACCACTTAAATGTATACCTTCACTAGTAACAGTAGGGTTTTAAGTGGTTACGTTGGTTTTGGGGTTTCGTGTATTCTTGTCGGGGTTGGTTAAGCTTGGAGGCTTATTGTGGCAGATTTTTTTTATAAAATTATTACTCCTTTGGCTCCTTTTTATCCGGTTTGAGCGGCGGGCGGTGACCGGGGTGCCAAGCGTTATTGAGGAAAATATGGACTTGCGGAATTTGGCGGCGTTTTTAGACGCTGTTAGTGAATCTTCGTCGATCCTAAATGCATAGCGATTAAGTCCGTGGCTTTGGGGATCGAGATGTGTAAGGATAAGCTCAATACAATGTCTTTAAATTGTTCCGTATTATATCAGTAGGTGTATGAGTCAGTTTGACGAATAGCCATGCCAATGTTTTTCAGGATATTTGAATCATAATTGACTAATGTTTCCATTCTTCCATGCTGATCTGGGAGTAAAGAAAAAACATAGAATTTACCAGTTGCTTCTCTTCCTGCGCAGGGCGCCCATCGAGGAAATGGGCGAAAGACGTGATATACAGTGTGTATGTATTCCATACATTCCATGTTTGAAGTGAACCGCGTCAAGTGCGAGACTAAATTGAGAATTAAAAATTGGAAAACTTGGATGGTCAACCAGCTACCTGCTGCTATATTCCGGACAAAATCTGAGCGGCCTCGTGTAGACCATAGTTCTTATGGACAAGTCTTAAATTTAATTCATAACGACTACGCCACATTAGTTATTCAGAGCCATAGAGCAAACAAGCTAATAGAGAGGAAATGCCATGTAATTTTTACGACAAAAAATTAAGCCAAGCCGAAATTCTGATCGGCAGGCCGAGTTAAAGAAGCAGCTATTATGATTAATATAGATCAGTGTTTCTTAATCTTTTTCAGTCATGGACCCCTAGCAACAAGTACAATATTACCAAGGACTCCCTAAAAAAAACGGAGCGTAGCGATTATGCGGCTTTTAGTAGCATTTGTTTATTTACATAATCGATCCAGATAAGAGACTGCGGACTAATTACTGAACTTTTTTTTATATATTAGAGGGGGCAAACGAGCAGACGGGTCACCTGATGGAAAGCAATCACCGTCGCCCAGGGACACCTGCAAGACCTGGGGAATCACAAGTGCGTTGCCGGCCCTCGCTTTTTAAAGATCCCTAAATTGTACCGCTCAGGGAATGTTGCAGCAGGAAGTTGATTCCAGATCTTTACCGCACGAGGAAAAAAATTGACTGATTGATTGAGGACTGACGTTGTTCCGAAAATAAAAAACAAAACAATCGTAAAAAATAAGCGTTAAGCATAAGACGAAAGAGTCAGATGTGTTGCGGGAATTTAATAGCCCTTCCACTCTAATTGGTTATTTCGTCTACGCTTACAGCAGTTATTAATAACTCTTCCCGCGGTACCGTAAGCGGTAAGCGTCCTGTCAGCAGGCTTACGGGATTACAGGGGCTAGCGTGTTGATCGCCGCGGTGGAAGGTACACGACGCCAACACCGGTTAATAGTTATTAATGTAGAGAATATATATTTATTAGCCACCTGTTTCTCGAGAACAAAATTGATATAGAAAGCTACTAGGAAGCGATTCTGTGTCTAAAATACCTACTAATATTCCTTCCTTGTTCTTTGTTTCTGCTATTAATGTGTTTTGTTTGTTGCTCTTTAACGCGAAAATGACTGAACGGATTTGAATGAAATTTGGTAAGTAGACTGCTAGTTTAGTCCGGATATTTAGTAGGTAGATGTTTTTTTTCACAAACGTGCAATATTGTGTAGATACAGGGTGGGTCGTGTAACAGAAGCAATAAATTAAACCACCGGCTTCCGGTATCCTGGGCTAACTTCGTTCTACAACTTTTAAAAATAAACTGTATGGCCTGTTTTATTATAGTTTAAAGTTTAATTGGACAAGCAATGTATTGCTAAATAGTGATGGGTTGCTAGCTGCATCGCGGGCTTTTACTGCAGCTCTTATAATCACAGAGTTTGAAGGTTTTAATTTTGAATTGGTTTCGGGAATTTCAGTGGCTTTTTTTTATCTCATCATGTCAGAAAAAGACGTCCACTGCTGAACATAGGCCTCCCCCGCGGCTCGCCAAACAGATCGGCCCTGCGCCATCCGCATCCAATGCGTTCCCGCTACCCTCACCATTTTTATCTACATACACAAATCACGTATTTATCCCTTACGGGGTAGACAGAGCCTAAGGTAACAAGACCTACAGGCCACGTTTAGCAAGACACTGAGGGCGTAGAGGTGGAAAGCGGTATCAAAATAGTGATGGGTTGCTTGCCGCATCGCCTATAAAATGATTCCTATAATTTTCGCCCATTCCCTCGATGCGCTTTACCTTTTGCGCGGGAAGAGAAGCAACTGGTACCATTTTTATCTGATGGGAATTAATTGAAATTCGGCGACTTTGACTCCATTATTGCACTATTTTTTTTTTGCGTGGGAGTGGAGAATACTCATGATATACTGCCAGGGTGTCCTGACAGCATGCCCGACTCATCTGGGAATTTTTCACCATTATTCTTCTTATTCTTATTGCACTATTAGGTTCATAGAAACATTAATCAAACTGCCATCCACCTGCTGAGATATTCTGGAACAATTTACAGCCACCCTGTATCAGGCAGGACTGAAAGAATAATAATAAAGTCTCTCTCGCTCGCCTATTTCCTGTCTCACTTATGCGTAATACAAAACGTGTCTGTTCGGAACATTATATTACGCGGGTGTAACATGTATAAAATATAAAATACTTGCATAGCTCATAATCGCGTGGCACGTAAACAGAGCGAATATAAACCTGTTACACTGGCGTGCACTGAAAATTACATACGTAAATCACGGCTTTATCCCTCACGGGGTAGACAGAACCTAAGATAACAAGACCTAAAGGCCACGTTTAGCTTGATTGTGGGCGTATAGGTGGAAAGGGGAATTAAAATAGTGATGGGTTGCTAGCCGCATCACCTATAACAGGGGTCGGCAAGTAGTTTTAGGTGGGGTCCGGATACTGTGGGAAAATTTTAACGTGGTCCAGAAAAAAACATTATTTTAATTAATAAAGGTATACGTATACCTTATCTATGTATTGTATTATTTGATACTTGGTATAAAATACATTACAATATTTGGCGGTCCGAGATTCGACCTTTCGCGGTCCGCCTGTTGCTGACCATTGGCCTATAACATGATTACTATTTTCGTCCATTCCCTCGATTCTATGTTTTCACATTCTATGTTTTTTTCTTTGCTCCCAGACCAGCATGGAAGAATGAATACGCAATACATTTCGAATTGTCACATGTCACCGACAATTGTCACGTTGTTAAAATGCGGGCCTTCACATCCTCAACCGCAAATTTTTATAGTTTCAGATATGCGAAGGCTAATTTAAAAACTACCATAAACCTCGATCTTGTTAAAAGACGGTAAATAAAACCATTTGGCTACCGCAGCCAAATAGATCGCAGCGTCGTAACCGTAAAACATCTAAAAAGTAAAAAGAACAAATGGGAAGTTACCCATGTCCCGCATTGTACCCCGAAATGTGGGTAATTCGGCAGCCCATTAACCTGGCAACACGCGTGTCGTTTATTTTGATTGCGCGTCTAGCTCTCATCATACATTTATATAAGTAGTTCATAGAATGAAACAGCTAACCGACTCAAGGGATTCACATGCAAACGCACAAAGCATTAAGTCTAAAACAAAATCAAACCAAATCAAATCTTAGAATCAGACAATAAGGTGTAAAATACTGGGAAGTTTTGCAGTTACTTGTAGCCTTCTGTTCTTCTGCATGTATTGGAACCTAGATAGAAAAACCAGGGCACCTCCTACTGAGCAATTTGAAGACCATCGTGCAGTGTAAGCAAAATTGTATGCATAATTTGTACACATAAGAGTTTACGTACTTTAGACATTCTAGAACTTTCAGTGCAAGTATTTTTATATACCAAACTAAACAATATTCTTGCTTGTTAGGTTATACGGTTGTTGTGGGTATTCTATGCTATTCTAGGGATTAATAGGACCCCGGAGGGCTGGTTAGACGCCGGCTTATAGTAAGGTTTTTGTCTCACTCTTGCCACTAAAGAAAATAAAACTAGAGAAAACATGCTGTTGAACATAACAGCTGAACTGTCACAATCATAAAGTAACTAAAGCTCACATATTTGCTTAAAAACGAAGTGTAGTTTGCCGCGATCGATGTAAAGTACCGTGAAACGGGGTAAGTAGGGACAACATTGAAGTTAAAACCTCGATAAAAAAATATTTTCACATGTGGCGGGAATTTTAATTTAATATTTATTTGTCGTTTAGTTTCATAGTTTAAAAAATAAGTACTAAAGTATAGGCAAATTCCAGATGACGACCATAAAAAAATGACGATAACAAATTACCAGAAAAAAGGAAATATAATATGTCTAACTTTTAGAGAAAGCTGAGGCAGAAAATGTTAAGTAGCAAGTGAAAACACAAAATATTAATTCTATCCCTTCTCACAACCTTTTACGGTATTCTATTTATTATGTTGATGCTTAAAGTTCATCAAAACACGCTGGACCAAATGAATCGACGACCACCATTAACAAAACGGTTTCATGTGCTTCTTCACGCGAAATTTATCACTCGAAAACGAATAAATCCCCAGCAACAAAGAAAATACATTACGCTAACAAGTGGAACGCATTCAAAATGGCGCATCTGTCATGGCGACGTCGCGTGCACTATTTTTGGCGGGATCTCGCCTGTCGCGGCAAATTGCAGCTTTTAAATAGTAATGGACTTTTCCCATGCGCTGTCACATATTTTGCGTCGACTTTAGTAGTTAATATTCATTTATTTTGACCCAAATTTCATCTGCGGGTCTAACATTCAAAGTTGAAATGTCGAATGGGTTTAAGGTTAGAAGTTATGCGATAAAGCTTTAGCCTCCCGTTTCATAACTAGAGCGTAATGTCGCTTTGGGGAAATCGTGCTGGTGATTCTATGTCTACTTAATTTATACACCGTGTGTAAATAGGATTTCTTGCACGCACTTTTACTATTAGAAAACTAGGAGCTCTTTGTCTTTTCTCTGACCCTCGCAGTACGCTAGAAAATAAACATAATTCTCATTCCACTAACAAATATGAATACCGGCATCATTTCTCAACAACATCCCGACTCTAAAACAACCCTAATAGTAACTAATGATAATAATAAAATACACCAGCATTCAAGATCATGAACACGAAAAAACTCGGCTCACCTCTGCGCATTACTCTCAATAAAAGCGAAATCGGGAGAGCAACAAATAGTGGGGCATTCGGGGTAATTTGTGCGGGTGAGCTGGCAACACACGTGTTGCGCGCCATCCGTTTTGATTACAAGATGGCCGCGTTCCCGCCATTATGGCTGTCATTGTTTAGTTTGGAACTGCCAGGTGAATGACTGCGGTGAGATGGCGGAGAAAGAAGTGTTTTTTGCTATTATCGTATACATTTTTAAGGAATTTGTTACGCCTCTTTTGTATTGTAACGTATTTTTGTGCATTATTTACATGCAACCGGGGGATTTATGCTATGACACCGATTTCAAACTGATCGGTAGGTAACGCACCCAGAAATATAATTTTATGGTATTAACGCATGTTTTATTTTTTATTTTGATGTAGTCTTTCATTCAGAATAGACATGCGTTTGATCACAATCATGCCTAATGGTAAACATAAATGTGATCTAGGGTGAAACATGCTTCAATCACCTTAAACGTGGTGTATAGGTCTTGTTATCCTAGGCTCTGTTTACCCCATAATAGATAAAGACGTGATTAGTATCTATGTATGTATCGGTTATTTTCTAACTCTCACCACAGTAAGGCTAAGACTAAGTTCGCTTTTCTATGTCTTATCTTTTTTTGTCTATATTGTGCTTGTTTCTATATTTTTGTACAATAAAGCAATTATTTACTTATTAACATTTCAAATGCACATAAACCCTCTCAAAAGCATTCAGTTTAACTTTACACAGCGTCTTTTTGCCACATACAGCGGAGGGTGGTACATAATACATTATTATGTACATATCTACATGATTATTATGTACAACACACGTTCTTTCTACGGCACAATACCGACACACTGCGAGTATTCAACAGAAGCTGAAAATAGCAATTTAAAACATTGAAAACTTTTCCGCCATTACCGCGGACAATTAAAAAAAAAGCTCCACAGATACCAGTGTTGACGCTTGGAAAAAAGAAAATCCAGTTAACAAGCGTTTTTCTGATCCGTCTCACTCGCTTACGCGGTGACGAGTGTGTAGGAGAGGGACAGTGGTTTTATCTGGCGTACCCTTGCCCGCATTTTTTCCGTAAAGAGGCGTTTTTTTGTCACTGTTCTGGTTAGGCGGTTTTCGCGTTACGGTGGATTTATTTGCTCTTAAAATTCTCGACTTGTTAATATCGAATGCTGTGGCTGCCGTTTTCTCATTATTTCTTTGTTGTTCGCTAAATACAGATAATGTAAGCGTAAGTGTTTGTTGCTAAAATTAATATAAATAACCTAACCTAACAATTTCATTTTCATTAAAGCTTTTTTTGCTGACTGTACTTTTTGTTGACTGTACTTACATTGTCGTTCGTCTTACATATGTGAACCAAATTTCAAGTCAATCGGACCAAACGTTGAAGAGTTCCCTCCTGCAGAGACGGTCGTGGCCGGACCACCAGAATTCTACTACCAGATTATTGTATTGTCATCTGACTTACACAAGTATGCAAAATTTCAGTCGGTTGAAGATGTCTGCTTAAAAATTATGTCGCAAGATTCCACCCGGGCATACTTACTTACTTACATACATCACAGTAACAGTATCCTAAAAATGATCTCGGATAGGCTAGACTGTCCGTTCATGACCCACTGCCGTGCACTTTCGAACGGTCACGTGCAGTAGTGATTTGTGTATGTCTTTTATACTTACTAACACTAGCAATAAGCAATTATGTAACTAACAAAGTGTGGGTCCCAGTTACCCGAATAAAGAAATTTATTATTATTATTATTATTTTTATATTTATACATTTTTTTTCCTCTCCTAAGCCAGGAGGTAAATTTTTGCGCGGGCCTAAGCCAAGCACTTCACCGAGTTTATTTACTTAAACCTACGTGATGTGATGATTATGTGACTATACCTACTTATATTGAAAGAAATTTGCGTACTATGCGGCATGTATTTAGGATTACAGCTTTTTGTAAAAGAGTGTAAATGGATGAATGTATGTTGAGTGTGCGGAGGCTTGCATGGAGTGATTTTGGTATGACGCCTGTCGTGGAGAGTATGATGGGAATTGTTCTAACAGTACGGACTTGCCATTGTGTTTTGATTTCTATCGACAGGTCGGTGTATTTGGCTATCTTTTCTGTGTGAGTGTTCTGTAGGTTGTGTGTATTGCAGATGGCAATGTCAATTAAATATACAATTTTTTCTCTTTTGTCTAAAACGGTTATGTCTGGTCTATTGCAGTGGATGGTTTTGTCAGTTATAATAGTTCGGTCCCAATATATCTTGTAGTCGTTATTTTCTAATACTGTCTGGGGCTGGTATTTGTAGTAAGGAACTTTGTCTTTAATCAGTTTGTAATGTGATGCTAGGTACTGGTGAATTATTGCTGCTACTTGGTCATGTCGGTGTTTGTAGTCAGTCTGGGCTATGGAGCGGCAAGCGCCTGTGATGTGCTGTATGGTTTCTGGGCTAGCGTGGCAATGACGGCAGTGATCAGATCCTGGTCTGCGTATGATGTGCTTTTGGTAGTTTTTGGTGTTAATTACTTGATCCTGGATGGCTATTAAGAACGCCTCAGTCTCCGGGAAGAGTTCACCACGACGCAGCCATGCGTTCGACGCCATATTGTCGACATGTGGTTGCTGCAGGTCGTTGTAGTGTCTTCCGTGTAGAGACTTAAGCTGCCATGCGGTGATTTTCTGTTTGGGGTCTGTGATGTGCTCGTTGCGTTGTTTGCTCGTGTCTTGCAGGTTTAAAGGAGTGAGTCGTGTGTCGGCGTGTGTGACTGTTGTGTGTAAAACAGAATTATGTGCTCGTCTATAAAAAAACTGTCTTAGGTTTGTAATCTGTTTGTTGTGTAAATTAATAATATCTATTAAGCCCCTGCCCCCTTGGCTTCGTGGTAGAGTTAGTCGTTGTACACATGATCGTGGATGGTATTTACGGTGTGAGGTCATTAGCTTGCCGATTGAGCATTGTAGTTTTTGGAGTTCAGTTTTCGTCCAGTTTATTATGCCGAAGCTGTACGTGAGGACCGGGATTGCGTAAGTGTTAACAGCTTTAATTATGTTGCGAGAGTTTAATTGTGATCGGAGGAGTGCGTTAAGTCGATGTTTGAAGTTTTTTATTAACTCAGCTTTGGTTTCTTTATGATGAATTTGCTGTGATTGCTGGAATCCTAGGTATTTGTATGGGGTGTCTTCGCCCAATGGTGAGATAAGGTTGCCATTGTCAAGCGCATAGTTATTCTGCACCACAGCTCCCTGACGGATAGACAACGTCTTGCACTTGTCAATGCCAAATTCCATGCGAATGTCGTTTGAAAAGTTTTGTGTAATGTCTGCGAGTTGATTTAGTGACTCTATATCCGTACTGTATAATTTTATGTCATCCATGTACATAAGATGTGTTAACGTTCCGGCAGTTTGATCATGAGATATTGGGAATCCGGCGCCCTGTCTGTTTAGCATGCTTGAAAGGGGGTTAAGAGCGAGACAGAACCAAAGGGGGCTCAATGCATCACCTTGGAAAATGCCTCGTTTAATGAGTATGTCTGTAGTCTGCATTGGTGTGGGGCAATTAACTAACTTAAGTTTGGTTTTCCAGTGTTGCATTGCGTCATGTAAAAAAGTTATTATTGTTGGATTAATTTTATAATGGTTTAATATATATATAAGCCAGCTATGGGGCACAGAGTCAAAGGCTTTTTGATAGTCTATATACATGGTGGTAATATCTTGTTTACGTTTTATTGCTGATTTCATTGTGACAGAATCTATAATAAGCTGTTCTTTACAGCCCTGGCTGCTCTTGCGGCAACCTTTCTGTTCTTCTGCTAATAAATTGTGCTCTGTGACGTGTTGGTATATGAGTTCTGTGAGGCAAGCTGTAAGTATTTTGTAGATTGTTTGCAAACAAGTTATTGGGCGATATTTTGCTGGGTTTAGTCGATCGTTATTATCTTTTGGTAGCATGTAAGTGATTCCTTGTGTGATAAATTCAGGCATGGTGCTGGGTGACTGTATGAAGTTATTAATGTGCCTATGTAGCGTGGGGTGCAGTGAAGTAAATTTTTTGTACCAGTAGTTATGTATATGATCAGTTCCTGGTGCTTTCCAGTTATGTGTTTTTTTTATTACTCGTATGAATGTGTCTATTGGTATATATTCAAACGCCATCTGTGGTACGTCATTCAGTAAGTTTTCGTCGGTACAAATCCATTCAGCAGTTTTATTATGTTCTATCGGATTGTTCCATATATTTGACCAGAATTGATGAAAATGTTCGGCGTCAGGTGAGTCAGTAAGTATGGTGTTGTGTGTATGCGTGTGCTGAGTGTCCATTGTGAGTTGTCTGTAGAATTGTTTTTCGTTGTTGCTAAATTGTGTGTTTTGTTTCTTTCTTCGTGTACAATTTAGGTACCTACTAAGTCTGGCCGCCGCTGCGTTCAGTTTTTGTTTAAGAGTATCAAGAAATTGTTCGTTACTTATATTAGGTTCCTCGTGTTGAGAGTGTTGTTGGTGTCTCCTTTTTATGTCTTCGATACAACGCGTCAGTCTTGGACTCCTAAAGCCACGGATGTAGTGTGTAAACCTACCAATATCTTTTCTCAAATTACTTATTTTAGTTTCTAATCTCTTTTGCCAAGCCGGTCTAATGTCGATATCTTCCTGTAGAGTAGAGTGTGTCTCCTTAAATTTTGTGCCATTACAGGTAGCAGCAGTAAAAGCTGAACAATATATTAATGTTTGTGTAATGTTGTAATTGTCGTCCTCTGATATGTGATTGGGTAATATATTTGTATTGAGGTAGTTTACTATGTAGCTCAGTTTTTTGGAAGTTTTTTGTTTTGGTATGTACGGTCTTTCTGTAGGGTCAGTAGTTTTAAATCTTTCCACTGTAGTTTCAAATGTTTTTGTTATATTTTGAGCAAATTCGCTGTTCGCGTCATATGTTTCAGTCGTTCCTTGTAAGTTTGTGTCATGTGCGTATGGGGTTGTTTGTGGGATTTCTGATGCAGAATTATGCCCGTGATTGGTGTCGTTTGGGGTGTTAGTTTGAGAAATAGAAGAGTATTGTGTATTAAGTTGTCTTTGTACCTCATCTCTAATCTTCTGTAGTCTTTGGTTTGACAAGCGGTTGTTGGCTATAATTGTACGTCTTTGGTCAGATATTCTTTGTTCTGATACATGTGCTAGTTCTGTAAATTTTTCTGTAATGTGTTTGTGTAACTGTCTTCGGTAAGCTGTAGAGTCTGACTCTAAATTTGTGATTGTGTAATATGCCCTCATGATGGCTTCGTTAATTTCGTCGGTCCATACCAAGCGGGTTCGAACTTGGGAGTTATTTGATGCTTGTGACTGTTGTGTAGTGTTTGAATGTGAGTATGCCAGTTGTGAAGCTACTTCGTCTCGTATGTTGTCCAGAATTTCTTGGGAAATCATCTTATTTCTTATAATAGCCCTTCGTTGATCGCCTATTCTTTGCTTTGATACGTTCATTTCTGGGAATTGTTCAATGAACTGTGTGTATAGTGTATCGAGGTAGCCGTTTGTTTTAGATTCTAATTCGGTGATTTGAAGGTAAGTGCGCCAGATGAACTTGTTCATTTCAATAGTCCACTTTTTTCGCGCGCGAGAGTTGCCCGTAGTGGGTTCAGGGTTGATGGCGTTTGCCTCCTGAACAACATCTACTGACATTGAAGACAAGGATGTAGTATCGGAAGATGTTAGGGTGTCGAAGGGATGCGGTGATGAGCTGGGTGATTGGAAAATGCTATGGGTTGATGAGATTGGTGATGACGGTTTTGAAATGATGATATCGGCTGCATTCGTTAGCCGAGTCGATTTGGGTTGCGGTACATTGCTCCCCCCAGAATACGCGGAGCGGCCCGAGCTGCGTGTGACGCGGCGCTCGGGGCGGGATTCTCCAGCATTGTCTCCGCTGCTGGTACCCGCCTGGGGTAATATACTTCTCTTTTGTCCCGCTTCCATACTTACTACGCTACTAGTGCTCCGTTAGCCATTGGTACGTCTATAGCTAAATACATAGCTGCCAATGTCCGCCCCTCACGTGGCACTGGTGGTCGTGCCGGACGTGGAGTTAGCTTTGTGAGGGGCTTATTATTATTATTATTATACGTTGCAAGTTAGAAAAGCTTGAATAAAAATATCAGCAGGCAGGCCGAAGCGGAGACAACGGGATGACCTAGACGCGTTTTCGCGAGCGATTGGCCAGACATAATCATCGCATATAACATGATTCCTAAGATTTTCGCCAGTTCCCTCGATGAAAGAAAAAGAAAGAAAGAAAACATTTATTCGTGACATATACCTAATACAAAAACAAACAAAGAAGTAAATATAAAACATAAGGACATAGATCACGAAATGGTCCCATCTCAGCATAATGCTGGCCTTGCAGCCAGCGCTGGTCTTCCGATGGGACCATCAAGTGCTACTGTAAGCACTTATTAAAATACATATTGCAAAACATTGATGAACATTGATGAACCAGCATTGCAACCTTTATTACTGGCTGAATGGACAGTAATTCCTTTACTTATCCCACAAGGGATGAATTTTATAAAAATAAAAAATTGCTGAGATGATGATGAGATGATTGATGATTGATTGATGGGCTATTACCATCTACGCGGGAAGAGAAGCAACTGCATTCCATGTTTTTTCTTTACTCCCAGACCAGCAAGAATACCTGTAACATCAGTATCTATTCAATTGTGATAAACGCGAGTACATCCCTCGCCCTCATTACTCTATTACGGGCGCGACACGTCGCGTGCAGACTTTAGTTTTTAGGGGCCCCCGGGAAAAGGGGCCCGCGGAACCTTTCATCGTAAAAATATAACCTTACAAGCTCCTGCTCGCGACTTTTCCCGCGTAGGATAAGACTTAAGAACTGGTACTGATATTATACATACATAATATCACGTCTTTATCCCTTACGGGGTAGACAGCGCCTTTTTTCAACGGAGAGGAAATCTTTATAAATGATCTAGGCACGGGGATCCCTAGGGTTATGTGGGACTCCCCCCCGGAGGGGTATACCCGAACTAAAAACTCTCCGGCGTTGCCTGTCCAGTGTGATGGGGACGCAGTGGGATGCCACTAGGGTTTCACCACAAACGCCCCCCCCCCCCCGGTGGCCCCAGCTTTCGCCAGGACCGCGCCAAGAAGGGGAGGGCCCGTACGCTGGGCCCGTCTTCCCTTAGACAATACCAATATAATCACTAGTGTTAACAAGTTCTGTGTGGAAGTTTTTCCGCAAGACAGAACCTCGGACGCTAACAGAATCAGGAGTTTGCGACTGCATTAATAATTGGCACCGAGTCGGGGTCAAAGTTTCATTTAAGGTCAAGCTCTTCGTTTGAGACGACAAGATTTTAAAAAAACACATTTATTGGCAGAAATTCTATGCAAAAAATTCACATGGAATTAGAAAAGTTCAGCCAGTTTTAATTTGTCAACACTACATCATTAAAATGTATCATTTATTCAAAAATGACAGCTTATCAGGATCAAAGGTCAGAACTCCGTTTTCTTGAGTCATTCAGGATTCTTCTTGTTATGTTTATAATAAATAGGGCCCCGTTTCACCACTCTCTGTAAAGTTTCTGATATGTTACGTCACTGATCTATGATGATCCTCTCTATTTATTACTACGAAACAGACAGAGACGACATGATACTTAAAATATCAAGGTCTTGACTGAGAGTGGTGAAAAACGCCCTAAATTAATAAATATAATATTCCCTCGTCCTTGGTGAGCAGTACATGTTCCACGGGAGTTTGTAATTGTGGCGTACAGACACATCATTCAAACAGACGACGCTTGGCGACAAAAAATGGCATAGTAACAAGGTCACGTGACAGCTGGGACAGATAGAATAATAAGGCTTACTAACCTGCTATGGATGGTGTAGCGGAATCACGGAATGATAATGATCCGGGTTCGATTCCCGGCCATAGCTTTACTTTTCGGATATTTCTATGTGTTCTAATTTGCAGTGTCGTTTAGAAATTTAAATATAACACTACTGGATAAGTGTAGCGAAGTAAACACCAATTTGTACTTGAACTTGTTATGCATTGATCCCGTATCCCGAGATTTGCGAGCGAAGCGAGGCGCGAGATAATGCGAGATCGAGATTGGCTAAGCGTGTGCAGCAGTGCACACTATTAAGGGCAAGTTGTTGTGTTTATTGTTAATTAACCAAGAGTTTCTAATATTTAGTTAGTAAATAATAAATACACTGCGCCTTAACATTCCACGTGCATGTGTCATATGTGGTATACTGCGAGGTACAGACGATACGTGTCGTGAAGCACATATGACGCACGGCCCCAAGTAAACTGCCAGGCTGATCAAAGTAAAGGAAAAGTAAAGCAAAGCTTGAAGCGTTGAAGTGGCAATGGGCAGGCCACATCACTCGTAGAACAAACAACCATTGGGGGAAAGTTCTCGAGTGGCGACCACGCACCGGAAGACGCAGTGTTGGCAAGCCTCCTACTAGGTGGATCGACGACATCGTGATTTGTGGGAAACTGGTGGATGCAAGTGGCCAGTTGTCGTTCATTGTCGCGTTACCCCGGTCTTTGTTCAACAGTAGACCAACTGTTGGTCACCGACCTCCTCGCAAAATTAGAGGGCTCGGCGGACAAAGTCATCATTATCAGCCAGAAGACGTCTACTGTTAAACAAAGATCACCGGTTTCCCGCAATTCACGAAGTCGTCGGTCCACCTAGTGGGAGGCCTGTCAACACTGCGTCTTCCGGTTACTGCGACTGTGGGACGTGTATTGGTGACGATTAGAAAACATATATGCCCAAAAACAACACGTAAGAAAACACTAAGTTACAGAAAACAATATGGCGGATGATCATTTATGACGCCAGTCTTCCTGATTTGTCTATAAAAACTTTGGCGATGACTTACAAACGATATCCATTCAGGACCATCTTCTCCTTACCAGGATTTCAATTTAAGTAAAGCAATCCAATTTCACACGGCGTTGGGTATAAATGGGCGTTTTATACCAGGATTTAAGCAACGCTAAATTAAGACATAGTTTAGTGCGTGGCGAGGTATGATGGACGAATATTAAACTCCCACTGGTTTATGGGCCCCTGGTAGCTGCGTGGAATTACGGGAACCATTTTGTGTTAAAATTAACCACTTTTTGTTACAAAGATCATTGTTTTCTAACTTTATTTTTGCTCCCCGCGGCCTCGACCCTGTTCCATTTTTTTCTCCATAAAAACAGTTCTCCTTAAGGAACATGAAGAAAAAAACCGAATTGTTTCAGCCGTTATCGACTTTTTTGCTTAGCAACACTCGTTTCTATTTATACAGATTGGTTTATAATTTAAGTAAATCTATCCGTAGACGAGTTATAGCAACCGGACGCCATATTTTCCAACGCTCTTGGAACCTCTTACCACCATTTCCTTCTGTCTAGCGATATAGAATTATGATATAGTGAATGCGTTTGTGCTTGAGACAATGCCCTCGTTGTAAAGTTTCAGTTTCAATGCTCCGTTGAAACCCCCTGGGTGTACAACTAAAACCCCAAAAAATCTTTGCTCTCGGACCAGCAAGGCAAGACAAAGAAGGTCCTACCCGCAAAAACCAAACATCCAACCCTATTATTATCATAGACAAGTCAACCCTCGCTCGGCTCGGTTGACCTCATTAAAAGTTCGTGTTTTAATTTACACCTCCGAATTTAAAGGCTTCTACTTTGCATAACTTCAAACTGTTCGCAACTACGCCCTCGGTGCGCAAAAGTTATTTTTCCGTCGTTGTTTCACCTGTTTCGCGAGCTGGTAGTTTTTAGTTTAAATTTTACGACTAAAATGGCGAAATAAGTTGTTTCCTAACGGTTTATTCGCTGGTTACAGAAAAAAGCAGTCTGTGAAGTCAAAATGCCATTGGATTCGGTTGCCATCGGCCGATATAAAAATCAAATCCATAAGAGTGAGATGGCTATTCCCGGCATTTTAAGAGTTCAGATATAAAAATCAAATCCATAAGAGTGAGTGAGATGGCTATTCCCGGCATTCTAAGAGCTCAGAGACTGTTGATGCCTATGGAAAAAGAGATAAAAAAACCGGCCAAGTGCGAGTCGGACTCACGCACGAAGGGTTTCGTACCATTGTCTATAAATATCTATAGACCAATGTAAGCAGAGCCCCGCTCCACAGCAAAATGTACGCAGTGCGGAGTCACTTTATATTGGACACTGGTATATACAGACATCATATAAATATAAAAAAGCCGTGGTAGCCTTGTGGTTTGACCTGTGGCCTCTCGGGAACTATAGCCCAAACCCTCCAAAATACGGAGGAGGCCTATGCCATGAGGCACGCCGAATTACGCGACAATTTAATAATAATAACAACAACAACATACTTACTTACTGAAATTGTAGCAAAATTCGGAATAAAAAAAGGCTATAATATAATATAAAATATACAGACGTACATTCATTATTCTGGTTTTTAGTATTTGTTGTTATAGCGGCAACAGAAATACATCATCTGTGAAAATTCCAACTGTCTGGCTATCACGGTTCAGGAGTTACAGCCTGGTGACAGACGGACGGACGGTTGTTTCTTCTTGAACAAACTAAAATCCTTGCCCTATTCCAGTCGACACCAAAGGTCAATTAAGAAAGTAGTTTTCGGGTTCGTTCGCTTAATTACAACCTAGCTCAGTTACTAACTCTAACCCTCAGCTTTATTTACTAACAATTAAGAAGAAAATTTTAATCATTCTCAATTACAAGTAAACTATCTCACAAAGAAGGTTTGACATGAAATATTCTAAGCGCAAAATTTTCATTGGTCTCCAAATAAAAGCCCATCGAGGGAATGGATTGTGCGCTTTCTTCTGTTGTCATTGTCATTGTGCGAACTGCGTTGAAATATGTAAAATTACACGTAGGTACTTAGTAAATTAATGTTACACATACACATACACAAATCACGTCTTTATCCCTTACGGGGTAGACAGAGCCTAAGGTAACAAGACCTACTGGCCACGTTTAGCAAGACACTGAGGGCGTAGAGGTGGAAAGTGGAATCAAAATAGTGATGGGTTGCAAGCCGCAGCGCCTATAACATGATTCCTATGATTTTCGCCCATTCCCTCGACCATTTGCGCGAGAAGAGAAGCAACTGGTACATTCTATGTTTTTTCTTTGCTCCCTGACCAGACCAGTTGCTGAACCAGTGAGTTACACCTTTGGCCTCATCTGCACCTTCCACCAAGTGAGATAGAGGTCAATCACTGGTCAGTTCGTAGTAAAAAAAAAAAAAGACCAGCATGGAAATTAATGTTGCTACTACCAAAAACAAAATTGCAACAGTAACGACTCTTACGCTGCTACGGATACTGATACGGATACGGATACTACTTAGTACCACAAACACGTACGAAGGTACTCCTAGAGATAAGTTGACGGCCAAAAGGCTATCTTGTTGTTTTAAAATCATCCAACCAATTTGTTTACGTATTTTATCCCCATGGTCGGGCGATGGAAGCAAAACAAGTAACAATAACACAACAAATTGAGGGTAATTTGCAATTTGCCGAAGGCGTGCGTGTTTGGTGAATAACGTGCCTCAACAAATTACATTTTGACCAATCAAAGCGGCTTTCAAACATTTTCGAAATTGGAAAAATATTTCCAAGCTGCCAGGGCTTGTTTTTTAACACGCTAAATAATTATGATGATGCGGACTTTGGCTGTGCGGCATTCGTTAACCAAACAAAATAGGGGCTATAATTTGCCACTAGAGGCGCTAGTGTCGCGTGAGGTCCAATAACATTCACTTTTCACTGGTTTTAACGAGCGAAGTGACATAAAATATATTTCTTTCATTTACCTGTTGAAAAGTGATCTCCTTCGTGAAATTATCGCAAATGTGAGTTATTTGGCGATGAAGTGAACGCTTTGAAAGCCCCCGATAGTCCCCAATACCCATGTGTTTTTCAGATAAGATTTAACTGTTCGTCATCTCATCAGTACGTGGAAGTATTAATCACAAAAATATCAGGTATCAGCTATCTCTGTTGCAGCATCATCACTATCACTTCACTACTCACTACATAGTATAAAATAAAGTCGCTTTTTCTGTCCCCGTGTCCGTATGTATGCTTATACCTATCTTCAAAACCGCACAACGGATTTTGATGCGATTTTTTTTGATAGACAGAGTAATTCAAGAGGAAGGTTTATATGTATAATACATGCATAATATACCGTGCAAAGCCGGGGCGGGTCGCTAGTGAAAAATAAACAAACATACGCTACGCACTCACTCACAAACTTTCGCATTTAAAATATTAGTCGGATATAAAATTTCAATAAATATTCAAGAATCAGGTTAAAAAATTTAAAAATCAGGATAGCGAAATTAAACCAATACGAGAAGCCTTCGCAAAGTTTTATAAATCTGGCCTGACAGCCGGAACAGGATCCTTTAAATTAATAGCAAGCAAATTGATACCCATTGTCTCAGTCAACAATGGAACGGCCGTGGAATTTGCAGACAAACTTGAAGTAATGTCTAACTCATTTTTAGCCTAATAGTTGAAACCTGTACAGTTCAATACGACTGGCAAACCTGCGAACTTGTGAGCGACCTAACATTATGTAGCTTTGCTTTTTCGAGGCTCGGTTATCAGAATTAAAACAGTTACAAGGGAGCTATGTCCGTGCGACCAAATGTCATCTTTTATCATCCATCCATTACCTAACTCGCTCGCAATCGCCATCGTGCTCATTTTGACAGTTCATGTATGGGCTGACATTTAACATCGGGATCAGCTAGCTGTCACATTCATACAATAACTGTCAAAATGAACACGATGGCGATTGCGAGCGAGTTAGGTAATAAGCCTACAGGCTTCGCTAATGCGCTAATGTGATGCAAGATTCGTCCTGATCTATACCCAGTAAGGTTTACTCGTTAATCCTGTCACCAAGTAGCAAAATACAAAACAGTGCACCTGCAACGAATGCATTGGTATTACAGTACCCGGCCACGGCCACGAAGATTGCACATTGGTCTTCTAATTTCGGCTTCGTAGAGCGTTGTCTCGCTCTAACTTACTTGACGCCGATTCTCTCTCTCCAAAGACCGAAGCAATATTTACGGCCTGGTACCTACTTGAAGTAAACACAAGGATGATTTGCTTAAGACTGATTTATTATTTCTACAAAGTACCCACATGAACACGTATTTATTAAATACACAACATCTCCCTTTTCATGCAAAATCAATATTTTGTTAATTTACTCTTTATATACACTGTTAAGCACTTACTTATATCTATTACATTTTTTTTTTTTTTTTTTTTTTTTTAGCAGAATTATACTAGTTAATTATATTTACAATTAAATAACACATGCAGTTAAAATAATTATTTTAAGCAAGCATTTCTTAGGAATTTATTTCATTGTTTTATTTTTACCTATTTGAATGCAATTAATGAACTCTTTGCCAGGTAGGAAGTAGGTAGTCCAATTAATATAGATCCTTTTTTTTTTTTTTTTTTTTTTACATTGTTAACATCGTTTTACTGCCTAAGCTTTCGTTTTGCTTCGATTGCAGCAGCCCTCGGAGGGCGCTGGTGGTGGCCTGCTTCACAAGGAAAGGTTTGTCGTGGAACAATAGACTGATTATCTGTAAAAGACGAGTTGTAGCTCATCGTGTTTCCGTCGTTCAGCGTGTCCGTTACGTCGTCGTATACGCTATCACTAGAATTTCCCGCATCATCCTCGTCCATCATCTCTCGATGAGATGGTGGCGGAGATGGGTCTCCCGGTTCCAGCTTGATAAGGTGGCGCCTGTTTCTCCGAAAGCGCTTGCCCTGCGCGTCCGCCACGAAGTAGGAGCGCGGCTGGTCGGCGCGGGCCAGCACGCGCGCCGCGCGCCGCCGCGCCCCGCGCCCGCCGCCGTCCAGCGCCACCACCTCGTCCCCGGCCCGCAGCTCCGGCAGGGCGAGTGCGCGCGAGTCATGCCACGCCTTACTTTTTTCTTGATTGCGTAAAATATTTGTGTAATCGGCATTATTGCCTCTCTGCGGTGCGAGTTTATCGCCGTGAGACGGCAGACGAGTGTTTAACCGTCGTCCCATCAGCAGTTCAGCCGGGCTGGCTATCCCGTCTCTCGGAGTCGCCCTGTAGTTTAACAGCCCGATGTAAAAGTCGGTACCTGTGTCGAGTGATTTTTTTAAGATCGCTTTAATAGTACGAATGGCACGTTCGCTACGTCCATTCGACTGAGCATAATTAGGCGACGACGTCGCATGCGTGATTCCCCATGACTCCATGAACTGCTTGAATTCCTTAGAAGAATAAGCTGGACCATTGTCTGTTACCAAATTCTGAGGAATTCCGTGTCGGGCGAACTGATCTCTCATCGCGAGCACAACACTGTTAGTCGTGATAGCCCTCATGGGACACACTTCAACAAAGTTTGAAAAGTAGTCGACCAGTATTAAATAGTACTTGCTTTTGTATTCGAAAATATCGGATCCCACTTTAGCCCACGGCAAGCACGGTATAGGGTGTGGTATCATCGGCTCCCGGCGCGGCACAGGCGCGTGGTCTGCACAGGCTCGGCAGCGGCGCACGAGGCGCTCCACGTCACGTGACATGCCCGGCCAGAACATCACCTCCCTGGCACGTCGCTTGCAGCGGTCGATACCGAGGTGGCCCTCGTGCACGCGAGAGAGCATCTCTGAGCGTAGTTCATTAGGAATGTATACCAGATTGTTTTTGAACAGCACACCATCAGTATATTCAAAACATTCCTTGTGTTCCCATATGGATCGCACTGATTCTTCACAATCGTGTTTCCTTTCTGGCCATCCGTTTTTTATATATCTTATGAGCACTTGACATGCCTGGTCGTTGCGTGTGTGCTCTTTTACCGATTGCATTTTACTGTCACTAAGTCGCACCGTACGTAGCAGGAAACATGTTTGATCCTCGACCTCGCTGGATATTTTTTCTTGCATCAGGACCGGTAGCGGAGCACGAGACAGGGCATCTGCAACGTACATATATTTTCCAGGTTTATAGACTGCGACAAAATCATACCTCTGAATGCGCAACATCATGCGTTGTAACCTCGCCGGTACCGAGTCCAAGGATTTTTTGAAAAGCGCTTCCAAAGGTTTGTGATCGGTTTCTACTATCACATCGATCTTACCATAAATGTATTGATGAAACCTCTCTAATGCGAACACGATCGCCAACATCTCCTTCTCGATCTGCGCGTAGCGCTGCTGCGTGTCAGTGAGCGTGGCGGACGCGAACTCAACCGGGCGCGCGCCCTGCAGCAGCACGGCGCCCAGCGCGCGGCTGCTCGCGTCCACCGACACCACGCACGGCTGCTCCGGCGCGAACAGCGCCAACACCGGCGCCGAGGTCAGCGCCTGCTTCAGTGCACACACCACGCGCTCTTCGCATGCTCCCCAGCACCATTCGCTGTTTTTCTTGAGAAGGTTTCTCAGGGGTGACACCTGTTCCGAGTAATTTGGAATAAATTTGGCCACATAGTTGACCATACCCATAAATCTCTCCAATGACTGTCTATCGGTCGGACTCGGCATGTCTTTGATGGCTTTTACTTTATTCTGGTCGATCTTAACTCCCTCCGAGTTAAAAGTATGACCCAGATAAGTAACCTCCGCCACACAAAACTCGCATTTTTCTCGATTAAATTTTATACCAACCTCCTTGGCCCTCTCTAGCAGACTTTTCAAGCGACTGTCATGCTCGCTCTTTGTAGATCCCCACACGATGACGTCATCCACAAATGAATCTACGCCATCCAGGTCTTCCAGAAGCTGTCTAACCTTACAGTGAAAAACCTCAGAAGCAGAATTAATCCCATACGGCAAACGAAGAAACTGGTAGCGCCCAAAGGGCGTGCCAAACGTGCATAAATCTGCGCTTTCTTCGTCCAGCTGGATCATCCAGAAGCCTGACCTTGCATCCAGCTTACTGAAGTACCGGGCCCCCCTCAACTTTGTTGCAATCTCTGTAACAGTAGGTAATGGATAATGTTGGCGCCGAATAGCGCGGTTTAAAGGCCGCGGGTCAAGACAAATACGAAAACTGCCATCTTTTTTCGCTGCTACAACTATTGCATTTACCCATGAAGTTGGGTGGGTAACCTTGCGTATAACGCCAAGTTCCTCCATACGATTTAATTCTGCTAACAGATGATCCCTGATTCCCAGCGGGATCTTGCGCACGGGACATATGCACGGGCACGCGTCGCTCTGAATGGGAATTTTATACTGTCCAGGTAATTTACCTAGCCCCTTAAACAGGTCATCAAACATACACATATCTAAGGAATAAACTCGCTTAACCAAATCTAATTGTTCCAGGGCTCCCTTTCCAAGAATACTTTGACAATCTTGACTAGATATTACAAATTTTAAAGTAAATTCGTTATCTTTAAACATACATTTTATTAGACATGAACCGAGAATAGGCACGTAGTTGCCGCAAAATGACTGAGCCTTAACACCATCCGGCATAATATCACAAGATGAAAAACCTAATTTAACAAAATTATTTTTTGATAATACATTAAGGTCGGAACCGGTATCTAATTTAAACTTTTGTTTCACTAATTTGTTGCCTACACATTTTATTTGTAAAGTTTCGAACCATTTAGAGTCTTCTATGTGATCAATCGTTTCAATGGTGTCCAAATAATAAAGTTCCTCGGTGTCTTCCAGTAGCTGGTACACTTTGTTCGGTCTGCGCCCTGGACACACTTTTTTATAATGACCTTTGTTACCGCACACAAAGCACTTCACATTTCTAGCCGCACACTGTATACCGCCATCACAAGAAGCCTCCGCGCAGGCTGCACACAATCGCTCCCGAGCGGCCCAAGCCCGCGGTGCGGCCGCGGCCGCCTGCCCCGCGCCGCTCGGCCCCGCGCGGCCGCCGCCCGGCGCGCGCCAGCCGAATCCGCGACCGTCGCGCCGCGCTGCTCCGCGCCACGAACCGCGATTGTTCCTCAGCACATCTACCGCCAAGCTTTTTGCCGATTCACTTTTTACACCTTCAATCTGGCGACTTTCTTCACTGGTTATTTCGCTAGATTGACATATCTGAATGCTTTTATCCAGTGTGAGGTCGTCCGTGCGCAACAGCCTATCTCGCACGACGCTGTCTTTAATACCGCAGACGATGCGATCGCGCAGCAAACCATCCTCGAGTTTTTCGAACTCGCATTGCTGACTCAGTATTCTCAATGCGGTCACGTACTCGTCTATGCATTCTCCTGCTTCTTGGTTACGCGTAAAAAATTTAAATCGTGCTAGGATAATATTCGTTTTAGTGCCAAAATATTTGTTAAATTTATCTATTAATTTGTCCACTTTGTCCTTATCGTCTTCTTGCTCAAATTTAAACGTTGAATACACATCGTAACCGTCAGATCCGATTAAATTGATCAATAAACTTGCTTGTACATCAGTGGCTTCTTTGTACACTCCCGATGCCTTTAGGAACACTTTAAATTGCTTCAGCCATTTCCGCCACGCGTCAGCGCGACGAGCCGGGCCTCCTTCAAGCACCAATTCGGTAGGCGGTCGCGCGTGCTCCATTTTATGCGCACAATAACAAACACTGTACTGCAATAAGTTATTAGATAATAGTTGTAGTTGATTAACGGCACTAAACGCATATAATCTTATTTTTCGCGACCACCGCTGTCACCATGAAGTAAACACAAGGATGATTTGCTTAAGACTGATTTATTATTTCTACAAAGTACCCACATGAACACGTATTTATTAAATACACAACAGTACTGTACCAAGTTTGGCGCGCGGACGTATTGTTTTGCACAAGGCCCAGATATTTTTAAAGAAAGCTAAATGCGTTTTCACATTATCCGATCCGATATCGGTGCCGGACAAAGATTACATATCCGATGGCCAACCATATAGTGCTGTTTTCAAGTCCGACAACCCACAGGTGGTGTCACCAATATTTCGGGTTGGATCCGATAGCCGATAAGCGGACAATGTGAAAGGTGCGTATTTCATAGTAATACAGAGTGTGTAAATTTCATTCGGGCATATATTTTATTCAGATGTAGGGTACAAATCATGTGAGAATGATATTTTGTTAGTAACTTTTATTATTGAAGCGTAATAATTTTTTAAAGTGTGTCTTACAATACAATTTCATTTGACATAAGTGTTATGACGTTTAGGTAGGTAAGTAGGCTTGCTAAATTAATTAGTAAGAAAATAGAATTCAACTAATGTTGCTGTTACAAATGTTTTTACGTTAATTAGTATGCCCGTATGAAATTTGCACACTATTTTACTTGCTCCGATATCGTATCGGCGACCGACACCGATATCGGATCGGATAATCTAAAAACGTAATGGTGTTTTGGCCACAGTATAAAAGGTGACGCCGGCGGGCCTTTCCAGACCCTTTTTGGGAACCTTACTTACCCTAATATTATACTTGGCTTTGGCTCCAGACGTTTTTGTTGGCAATCCATTTCTTTTTGCAAGGAATAACCTTTTCTTAGTCTAGATTTCGCTTTCGGGACATTTTGTGAAAATAACTGACAATCGACTTAAAATATACTTTGTTTATGTATGTTTCAAGTGAGAGCGATAACGTAACCATAGCAACGAGTGGCAACAAAAAGTTGAGCCACCCAATCCTACTTCATCACTATCACTATCACTACATAGCATAAAATAAAGTCGCTTTCTCTGTCCCTATGTCCCAATGTATGCTAATATCTTCAAAACTACACAACGGATTTTGATGTGGTTTTTTTAATAGATAGAGTGATTCAAGAGGAAGGTTTTTGTGTATAATTCTACGCAGACGAAGTCGCGGGCAGAAGCTAGTAATATCATAAATGCGGAAGTTTGTCATTGAGGATATTAGCAAATGTGTATGTTTGTTCCTTCTTAACGCTGAAATTACTGGACGGATTTAAATCAAAATTGGAACGAAGATAGGTGGTAGCCTAAATTATAACGTCGGCTACTTTTTACTCCGTAAAATTACATAGTTCCCGCGGGATAGCGATAAACATGTCAAAGGTCGTAGCTGCCCAGCGTCGCAGTCGCAACGTAAATACATACATACATACACAAATCACGTCTATATCCCTTACGGGGTAGACACAGAGCCTAAGGTAACAAGACTTAAAGGCCACGTTTAGCATGATTGTAGGCGTATATATTGAAAAAGGTATCAAAATAGTGAGGGGTTGCTGCATCGCCTATAACATGATTTCTAAGAATTTCGCTCATCCTCGAAGGGCTTTTACCATCTGCGCGGGAAGAGAAGCAACTGGTAAATTCTTTGTACCATCAACATCAGTTCTTAAGTCAAATTCTACGCGGACGAAGTCGCGGGCAGAAGCTAGTTAATACGTAAACAGGCTTCAACAATTTCTCAATCATCTCATACGAGTGCTAATAAAATATTGACATTTCAACAAAAACAATATTTCTTGTGTACAATGGTACTTGGGATTCCTTTTTTTCCGGCCGAACTCGTCTTATTGGCTCTTGAGTCTGAGACATAAATAACGACCCCTCGACCACAAGAGGGTAGGCAGTTATATGTTACAGAAAACACACAAATTTGACTTTTGGTGAAAAACGTACAAGTTATTTCGTATGAAAAGAATGTATGGGAAGTTACAAATTCGGTTTTATCGCACTGTCAACCCTAATTTTTAGAAAAAAAATTGACAATCATTATTAAAGTCTACATGAACTACGTCAATTCGATGTCGCAATCTCGGAAGTAATTTTTTTTTATTTTCACCTCGAATTTTAATTATTTTTTCAAAAGATAAATCAATCATATTTTGTCCAGAAAGCGACCTTAATTCTACAATGTACATGCAACATATCCAAAATACAAATAAATTGGTACTTTGGCTAAAATAAAATAAAAATGCTTTTCCTTTTACGCATTTTTTTAATTTTTATCTTTTTTAGGCTTAATTTTTGGTGAAAGCACTACATTAAGGTAAAAGGAAATTCATTTATAGGATAGGTTTTATCCCGGAAAGCAGCATAGTTCCCGTAGAATAGCGGTCAGCGCATTCTGCGTGGACGGAGTCGCGGGCAACAGCTAGTTCTGAATAAAATCTAAAAATCAGTGGCGTAGCTACCTAAGGACTAGGCGGGGCAGTGCCCCGGGGCCCTCAAGCTCAGAGGGCCCTTGAATCCTTGCCAGAAAATCTCGATCGAACTATTATTATTGAAACATAACCAGTTTAGATAGTAGTGGGGCCCCATTTTTTTTATTTGCACCAGGGCCTTTGGTTACCTAGCTACGCCACTGCTAAAAATGTAATATAAAAAAAACATACAGACGAATTGAGAACCTCCTCCTTTTTTGAAGTCGGTTAAAAATCTGTAGTAAAGCCGAGGCCGCCAGCTTTAGCTAGAAAGATTATTAATAGATTAATGCCGATTATTACTGATTTTGTCGCAACCACTAAATGGGTTAATTAATCGCATTGTGTAACGCAATGTATTAATTCTAATTAAGCTAATCAGTTCGTTTGTCTGACAGTTTCACTGGGATTAGGTGAAATTTCAAGTTGGAAGCTCAAATGATGTCGAAGTTGCTATTTGTGCAAGGCTATCATTCCGAAATTGATACAAATCCCTCATGAATATTGGGAAAAATTGTAATAGAGGTAATTTTGGAGGCTTCGAGCGGATTTGATATTTTTCCCACCCTTTCCTTTTTTAGAAACATGTTTTAAGTCTAGTAAAATCTATCTATTTAATCTATTTTTATCTCTGGTTCTTTTCTATGGGTAAAATTGTATATCTTACATTTGTGTGTCTTGCAAAAAGGAATAAATGTCTCCTATAGTTTTTTTTAGTTTTAACGACAACTATGGTAATTACAGACCCACTCTCTCACGCCACGATTCTCTTACAAACCAACACACACTACACAAAAACTTAGCCAGTTCACATAATCCCTGACTCCTCGATATGCCAGCATCTTGAGTCGCGAAACGTTTGCTGTCTCCTCGAGAGCTCGCGGAAGACTCTCAGAGGCACAATGGAGCCCTACAGAGGCTTGTCTGTGGTATTTTAGCAATTCATTTTAACCCTCACAAATGAAGCTTTGAAGAAGTTGTCAAAAAAAGTTTATGGATTATGTAGTACAGTCAGCGTCAAATAGTTCGTGACACCCAAAGTAGCCAAATAGTTCGCAACACGCGTTTGCTACAGTTGAAATAAGGTCGTGTTGCCAACTTTTTGGCCACTTTGTGTGTCACGAACAATTTGACGCTGACTGTACAAGCTTCTGCCCGTGACTTCGTCTGCGTAGAATTATACATAAAAACCTTCCTCTTGAATCACTCTATCTATTAAAAAAAACCGCATCAAAATCCGTTGAAATCTTTTGAAGATATAAGCATACAAAGGGACATAGGGACAGAGAAAGCGACTTTATTTTATACTATGTAGTGATAGTGATGTAGTGATATTTAATCAGTGTATCGTTTCGTGAGTCACAGACGGTTCTGGCTGAAAATCAGTGCTGAAGTCTAACACCTCAGCGTAATGCTGAGCCAGCGACCGTTTCACTTTTGCGAAGACACACACAACGCTGAGCATCTATGTTTTTTTTTCTTTTTTTTTGCTATAAAATTGTGTTTGCTATTAAATTTTTGTTTAAAAATTTAGTCTCACCCTTGACTTCACTTTGATCATCGATCAATCTAGCTAGTATAAATCTAGTAGGTATAAATTTAGTATAAATCTAGAGCCTAAGGTAACAAGATCTAAAGGCCTAACTTAACTAACTAACCTAACATCCTGCCGCAATAAGTCTGTCAAAGGTAAGAGTGATATTTCCTTTCTCGTTAGTGGATCACATAGAGCATACCCCTAATAGAGTGGAAACGTCTTATAATTCACGTGATATTGAATTACGCCAAGCTGAAATTGGCGATTACTGCACTCTGATTGGCTAGCCGAAGGTCAAACAAGTAAATAAAGATGAGCAAGCAGATATTTAATGTTTAAACTCTATTAATTTTATTAAAAACCAAAAAGTAAATTTAATATGTAATCAAAATCCTATTTTTTTCCTGTCTGAATCTAATCGAAATTTTACTTCGACAAACATTCGAGAAACATTTGTATTATTATGGTATATGTTGAAAAAGACAGATGTGTTGCCACATTGGATAGCTCTTTACGCTCTAATTGGGTATTTCCTCCATGGTGTATCCAAATGAACAGGAAGGCTTAGTTCAGTCGTTAGGGCTCCGTCGAGGGACTTAGCGCTCCGACATCGCCTAGATTGAATGGTCACGTACTAAATTGGATTGCGATTCGTCCGAATATTAGGTGTATATGAATCCTCTTACAGCAATTGAATTTGGTATTGTAACCCTACAAGGGGGGAAGACGGAATTAGAATCTTACACATACATACACATAACACGAATCACGTCTTTATCCCTTACGGAGTAGACAGAGCCTAAGGTAACAAGACCTACAGGCCACGATTAGCAAGACACTGAGGGCGTAGAGGTGGAAAGTGGAATCAAAATAGTAATTATACCCAACAGTGACGTCCTACTGATGATGATGATGATGTCTCATCGATTATCTTGCCAGAAGATTCTAATCCCTCCATTCCATTGAGGGAATGGGCGAAAATCATAGGAATCATGTTATAGGCGATGCGGCTAGCAACCCATCCCAATTTTGAAAGAAAGAAAGAAAGAAGACATTTATTCCTTTTTGCAAGACACACAGATATAAGATAATATACACAATTTTATAAAATAAAATTTGTTAATATAAACAAGCAAATAATTTTGGATCCCCTTTCCACCTATACGCCCACAATCATACTAAACGTGGGCCATACGCACTTTTACCTTAGGCTCTGTCTATCCCATATTTTTTCCGCTGAGAATGTAAACTAAACGGGTAGTTTCTGTTCAAAATGCGGATCCTGACACCGCGTACTCCCCTTCATTGAAATAACGAAAAAATATTCATAAATAAACATGTCAAATGAAATTCTGAAAGAAAATACAACTGGGGCGCATTCCGGCCTCTTTCCTTAGTATTTCCTGGCAAAAAAACGAACAAACGCGAGACGCTTGGAAACGGAGGGTTCCGCGAACCATAGACGAATATTCCATTTTTTTTAAATATAATCATATTCTGCAGTAATTCTAACGTCACGACCGGCAGCTACGACCTCAGACATGTTTATCGCTACCCCGCGGGAACTATGCCGTTTTCCGGGATAAAAAGTAGCCTGTGTGTTAATCTAAAGTACCAGCTATCTCCGTTCCAAATTTGATCTAAATCCGTCAAGTTATCTCAGCGTGAAGAAGGAACAAACATACACACTCACATACTCACATCCACCCTCACAAACTTTCGCATTTGTATTAGTAGGATTCAATTCCATCCCTCTCTGAATGCCAGAAGCCACAGTTTCTCGGGCCCAGTGCGGATAGGGAACTTCACACACACCATTGCAATGCTTCGCCGGTATGCACGAGTTTTCTCTCATTCAAAGACAATTTCGCACATAAATTCCAAAAAAGAAGTGCGAGTCCGGGAACCCACGACCCTCTCCTTAAGAAGCCACAAGTTAAACCACTAAGCTCCTACGGGAGCAAAGAAAAATGTACCAGTTGCTGCTCTTCCCGTGCATTTGGAAGCCCCTCGAAGAAATCAGCGAAGATCGTAGGAATCTTGTTATAGGCGATGCGGTTAGCAACCCATCAATATTTTGATTCCCCTTTCCACCTATATGCCTACAATCATGCTAAAAGGCTTTTAGGTCTTCGTACCTTTGAGTTTGTTTACCTCTGTATATATCCATAATTCTGCCGACTTAAAATTTGCAAATAACTCTGTGTGTATATAGTTTGTTATAAATTGTACGGTTGGGAAATAAATTAGATGGGGAACTTTGGATGTTTGTCATTCGATTACGCAAAATCAAATTTTGATGAATTTTGGCACGCGTCATGACGCATGCAGTGAGTTTTTTCGCGATATCTGAAGTGTTTCTTAAGGGGCACATCCTTAGGGGATCACCACGGTTAACAAACTGCCACAGATGGCTTGGAGAGAGGAATGTCCGGCATATTGTTTATTGTGGTGGTGGTTTTGCTTGCATCTCTGATTTTTAATTTCTTCTGCGTTAATTCCTCATATTAGCGTGTATGGTTTTGAGACTAACCCCCTTCATAAACCCTCTGTAAGCTTCTGCTAACTTAGTAATCGTTTGTCCTTATCTGTCACTTTGACATTTACCTTTCACAGATAAGGACAAACGATTTCTTAGTAAGCAGAATCCTATAGAGCGTTTATGAATAAGGGGGTTGTGTCTGGATCTTGTTAAAAAATAGCGTCGCTGCTTTCAGTAGATATCACTGTTTGCCCGTTGATCTTGTGCTTTATGATTATTTTTATTCGCTTCATATTCAATTGAAGTGTGAGGAACCCCGAAAGCATTTCTTTCTCGATTGTTCTGCGCGAGCCGGTGAGCAGGAAAAATACAAGTTTTATACAAACGAGGCTCCGAGTATTAACTGAACGCCGTGCGGCTATGGTCTCCTGGTAGCTTCGGAAAATTGACAGCTTATTTACAGGTGACAAAATCTAGTCGTGTGCCTGTTTATTTGTGCAAATTCCGTTTCCGTCTGTTCCTCACATCCATATTTTTTGTCAATAATCGGATTTGAACCTGTGTTTAATTAATGTCAAAACATCATAGTCGCTCTCTTTCTCTCATCTCGTTTCATTTGGGGTCAGCCCCCTGCGTCATTTTCGTCAATTTGGGGTCATCGAGACATCTGATTGGGTTTTCTTTCAGTTGATTGTTGATGACAATCAATGAACAAAAAACATTTCTTCACAATCAAGGCAAAAATCATGGTTACTGTGGTCTACTAAAATAATCAATGATAAGACAACTTTAAAATATAAGACGCACCACGTAAATGACAGAGTTAATTGGTTTCACAGCGCAGTAATATATTGAGAATCTTAAAAAAATATATATCAAAATGTTCATTTTGTAGTCAGAGGAACCATTTACGCTATCGGGTCCCTAACAAAATCCTACCGCGTCATAATCGTCCTACTAAATATTCTGACTCCTACAGCCTATGATATCCTGGTAGCTAAGCTTCGAAACGTTTTTTTTTTCACCTGCCGCCCGATCCCTTGGATTACCCATTCGCAGCCAGGTGCTCCAAAGAAGGACCGCAAATAAAACAAATGGCTCCCTAATCGGTTTCCGTTACATTCTGTAGGATTTAAAATATTTTTGAGGGCCCCGACCGTAATGCACAAATGGATAATGCAATTATTGTTTTACGAGGGGAAGTGGGGTGGCTGTGATTTGGAATGTTTGAGGATAAATGTTATTTTCTGAACTTTCTGACGGTCGTTAGGAAAACAGAATTTTATCAATTTGAATGATTTTCTGTGAAGAAAAAAAAACTAGCCGGCAGCCATTGGTCAGAAGAAATGTGGAGCGCGCAAATCGTGCAATAAAAAAATGAGCGGGGAAAGAAAGACAAACGTAACAAATATTAAAGGATATTAAGTGCGACGTTTGTGAAATTTGACATAATACCTTCTTTTACTTTCCTCATATTCGAAATGAAAAGTAGAGTGTTCAACTCGGTGAAATTAGCCATTTCACCCTCGAACTATAGGCGTCGAATATCTCAGGTGAAATGGGTTAATTTCAACCCTTGTTTATCAATCTACTATTGAACATCGTTCTAGTATTTAGAGAACCTGGCTGCCAAGTTTGAAGTCTCAAGTTCGACCCCGGCTGAGGCAGATATTATAAAGGTCAGTTCTATTAGCGCTCCAGCTGTCAGCTTTATCACGTCATATATTATGTGTTACTCTTTCTCGAGTCCTAATGTGTAGTTGAAGGACTTCGAAATAGTTCAAAATATGTCGAACAATTATCGATCGTGAATGGTCCGTATAATTATATGCATAATTATTAGTTCAAACTATTTAGGTATGACTAGCCGTCGATTGTCAACTGTCCCATAATTCGAACAGAAGAATTAATGGAACGTCCTCAGTATTCCTGACCGCGGGGTCGCCCCACAGTGCCCACCGGACGCGGATAATGTTACACGCTTTATTGGAAATTTCCTAGCGCCCTTAATTGTACATCCATACGCCGCGCACGCCGCCGGCGTTCGCTATGGTGTATCTGCACCATTATACGTTTATTGAAGCCCAATTTGACTGGTCGATATGGAAGAAAAAGTAAACTGTAAAGCGACAAGTTTCCTTTGCCGAATAAGGTCGGGTAAGGTTGCGCTTGCCCAGACATTATTGCACCCGCTTGATTTTAGACTGTACTGACATTTGTTATCCTGATCTTTTAGAAGACAACCTATTAAACTTGAGCGAATTCAATATCTATGCATTCGGTTTATATTCGGATTGCGTAAATACGACCAAGTCTCCCACTTTCGATCACAGCTCAAGTGGCTCCCAATCCGTTTTCGCCGAAATTCTCACATCCTCATCCGTCTCTACGGCATCCTTTTTAATCCTGCAACTCCTCATTACCTCAAAGAGCGATTTAGTTACGGTACTTCTTTACTGCACCTCTTTCTAATTCCAAATTCTATGTACATTCTTTTACTGCTCAGGCTTTGCGGTTGTGGAATTCCCTGCCTATAATCATAAGGCGCGCTAAATCTTTACCCATATTTAAATCTATGTTGAAGCACTATCTGTCATCTTGTGCATGAATTTTGTAGTTGGCTTTTTTAGGTATGTGTGTATGTGTCTATTTATATCTCCATTTATTATAAATGTGTTCATGTATAATATATTATTATGTATTTTCAGTACTAAATTGCACCACTTGCTCAGATCTTTTCTGTTCTCCAGTCCATTATGGTTGCCTGGTAGATCGCTCTGTAGCGATAAGACCGCTTATTATTACCTTGTCATATTCTGTATACCTTTTTCTGTTTTGGTTGTTACACAACAAGCATTTATATTGTTGTTGCGAGCACTTAAAGGGCCACTGCGACGGCAAACCACCATGGTCGGTAAATCAATTAACGCTTTCAGAACTTGCAAAAGGAGAGCTTTTCTTTTAAAAGCACTTACAAAGGTGATTGGGCTTTTAGTATGCGGGGGCACGCCGCAGTGTTGCGACTGTTTCTATCAGAAAACACTTTATGAAGTTTTATCGAAAATTAAAATGGACGCAAATGGTAGTCGTCCGTCGAGGGAAAATCGAGTGAGCGAAAATCTCAGGAGTCATGTTCCCCTTTCCACCTATACGCCCGCAATCACGCTAAACGTGGCTTTTAGGTCTTGAAACTACCGTGAGACTTAATCATCATCACTACATAGTATAAAATAAAGTCGCTTTCTCTGTCCCTGTGTCCCTATGTCCCTATGTATGCTTATATCTTCAAAACCACACAACGGATTTTGATGCGGTTTTTTTAATAGATAGAGTGATTCAAGAGGAAGGTTTATGTGTATAATACATGCATAATATACCGTGCGAAGCCGGGGCGGGTCGCTAGTTACACATAAACGGATAACTCATGTCACGGGGCAAGCTCTGGGAAGGACTAAGAAATAGTCCGAAACATGTCGAGCATCAATCGACTTTATATACGTGAGTTATCCGTTTATGTGTAATGGTGGCTTTTAGGTCTTGTTACCTTAAGCTCTGTCTACTCCGATGATTTATGTAGGTATGTAAAATGGAATTTTTAGGTGAAGGTACAATTATATAGCGATAAACGAATTCTATGCAGACGAAGTTACGGGCAACAACTAGTTACGACATATTAGGCGGTTGGTCAAACGGATTCTGTCTTTGCAAAATAAAATTTTGAAATTTGTTTTTTTTTTCTGTTTAAAAATGCGGCGCCTGCGCCTCATTAGCGCAGTCAGCCGCTGCTGGGATCAAGAATCACGCACCTCACTGAGCATTGGCCGCAGGATACATGGTTAATGCAGTACGAAAACATTTTTTAATACATTATCTTTTACATTCATACATAAATCACGGCTTTATCTATTACACGGTAGACAGAGCCTTTTTTAACGCAGAAAAAAGACATTTATGGATTGTCTCAATCCGGTGTGATGGGGACGCAGTAAGATGCCACTAGGGTTTCACCCCGGTGGCCTTCCGCCAGGACCGCTCCAAGAAGGAGAGGGCCCGTACGCGCTGGGCCCGTCTTCCCTTAGACAATGAGACCGAGCAACGCAGGTAGGTAATTAGGATAGACGGAGCCTGGCGCAACAACATCTAAAGGCCACGTTTAGCATGGTTGTGGGCGTATGATTGAAAGGGGAATCAAAATAGTGATGGGTTGCTAGCCGCATCGCCTGTAACATACTTCCTACGACTTTCGCCGAGTTCCTCGATGGGCTTTTACCATCTGCGCGGGAAGAGAAGCAACTGGTACATTTTTCTTTACTCCTATAGGAGCTTACTGTTTTCACTTGTGGCTTCTTAAGCAGGGGGTCGTGGGTTCAAGCTCGGGCTCGCACTTCATTTTAGGAGTTTATGTCTTTGAAAGCACAGCCTTCCCTCGTCCCTGGTGAGAAATAGATGTTCCACGGGAGTTTGTAATTGTGTCGTACAACATCATTCAACAGATGACGCTTGGCGACAAAATTTCGCGTAGTAGCAAGGTCACGTGACAGCTAGTAACAGATAGGAAACTTAGGTATCCACCTGCTATGGGTGGTGTAGAGGTATAGCACGCGTCACGGAGTTTACCATGAGAGAAAACTCGTGCAAACCCGCGAAGCATATCAATGGAGTGTGAAGGAAAGAACGAAAGAAATTGAAACATAACTATTGCTTTGATAATATTTACTGCGTGGATATAATTGAAATGCAGTGTACACTCCAAGTAACTAGAAACAAATCCCATTGAACTGGCTTGTGAGGTTACCGCTTTCATCAAAGGTAGAAAAAGTTGATCAGTACCTCATTATTTTAATACTAACTTTTACCTTCCTTCCATGTTGGTCTGGGAGCAAAGGAAAAACATAGAATGTACCTACTAGTTGCTTCTCGTCCCGCGCATGATAAAAGCCCATCGAGAGAATGGACGAAATTCTTAGGAATCATGTTATACGTCTACAATCATGCTAAACGTGGCCTTTAGGTCTTGTTACCTTAGACTCTGTCTACCCCGTAAGGGATTTATACGTGATTTGTGTATGTATGTATGTAACTTTAACCTGCTGCTTCGCTCACATGAATAAAGTGGCTCTAGTGGGTCCTTCTCAGGGTCTCAAACTATCTGCATACCAAATTGAAAGCGTAAAAAACAAATAAACAAACTCGTGTTTATTAGAAGCTTAAACGGTTCTTCGGGGTAAACACACAAACGCACAACAGTGCAAGCATTGCTGTTTAGCGGCAGGCATAGCAAAGATACTGCAATAACATTAAAATCACAAAACCCCCCACGCATTTGTCGAGTAATCACACAACTTTTGTGCAGAAAACCTTACATCATTTTGGAAAAGAGCTGATATTCTTCAAAGCACTTAACCGATTTTTACCAAACACGGCTAAAAACCACTTCAAAGAAACTGGCTTTCTAATGAAATAAACCGCATCGAAATCGGTCCATCGGCTCGAGAGCTATGATGCCAGACAGACACACAGACATCAACATCAAACTTACCATACCCGTCTTTTTCCGTCAGGTTATAAAATGAAACCTGCACAAGATTCTACCAGCCGTTTCTTTAACTATCGTTAAAGCACCAATTTAATTGGTTTAACTTCAAGATCGATTTAAATAACTCCTCAGGCTAGCTTTAAATCATAAAGACATAGAACTACTACGAGCGCCTATGACTACAAGCGACAGGCGGAGCGGCGAGCGTTTTTCTCTGTTCATTGCGTGTGTAAGGAGAGCAACCTTGTTGCCAATTAAGTAAGTAAATGCTTTATTGTACAAACATAAAGAAACAGATACAATTCACAAAAAAATAAAAATAACATTAATTAAGTGACTTTGTCGCTAGAAATACACCGACCGATTCATTTTACTTTCATTCCACCCTCACCACCTTTATTTCTAACAGTACGAGTTTCTTGACATCTAAAATAAAAATAAAAATAGTTAAAAATTCTAAACGACACTGAAAATTAGAACAGAAAAATCCGAAAAGTAAAGCTATAGGTATAGAAAAGTAGGTGAAGCAATTTTACAGCTAAGGTCTACAAATCAAGGTAGGATGACTGGGGTCGTCAGTTAGACGAACTATCTCCGGCAGTGTGACCGTTTAGCAACGTCAAATTTTATGCCACGGTAGCTGGCAACATCTGGTAGTCCACAACCGTTCGTTTCTCGCGGAACTTTTTACCACGCACGGTTACTCTGGAATCAGTTGGCGGCACCAGTTTTTACGGACCGATACAACTTGGAGATCTTCGTAAGTCTACTCTTTTCTTAAAAGTTGGGCAATGCACTGGTAGGCCCCATGGGTGTTCATGAACGGCGGAGATTGCTCTCCATGCGATTAGCAAACTTGATTGCCCCCTATCACATGAGAAAAAACTTTTGCATTTATTTACAGTTTCAGGCATTGGATAGTTACACATACACATACACACATATATAAATCACGTCTTAATCCCTTGCGGGGTGGACAGAGCCTAAGGCAACAAGACCCAAAGGCCACGTTTAGCATGGTTGTGGGCGTATAGGTAGAAAGCGGAATCAAAAATAGATAGATTGGATAGTTACTATTTTCTTTAATTTATCAATCTTTAATTGCAAAACGTATGTGTATTCGTATTGCAAAAATATTGGTGCCGTAGGTTGACGCTGTTACCCAGTCTTGGCGCTTTTCTGGAACCAGCGCCCAATTAAGCTACTTTTGACATTAAGCTTAGCAACTTGGATCTTTTGAAGTTGGCAACACTAGGCGCGCATCTCAGCCGCGCAATGGACGTAGAAAACGCTCGTCGCTCCGCCGGTCGCTTGTAATCATGGCCCTCCACTCCCAAATTCGAAATTTAAAGTTCGTATTGTACCGTCCCTCTCACACTCCTATTAATGACTGTTGGAGTGAGTGGAATGGCATGATACGATAGGCTGTACATAAACGCGGTTAACGGGTGGTCGTAATCGCGCACGTCCGAGTTGGACTTCTCTTGAGAGAGTGCAGCTGCTAGCGGGAAAGCGGTCTGAAACATAAGAGAGAGCGGCTATATTTTAAAAAATTTCTTGCTCCGAATTAACTTTTAGTTGACGACCGGATAGTCTAGTGGTTAGTGGCCCTGACTGGAATGCCAGGTCCCGGGTTGGATTCCCGGTAGGAGCAGACAGTTGTGTGATGAATACGAATGTTGGTACCCGAGCCATCGATGGTGTATGTATTTATCTACATTATATAAGTATGTTTATACGTTGCCTGGTACCCATAGTACAAGCTTTGCTTAGTTTGGGACTAGGTCAATTGGTGTAATTTGTTCCATCATTACGATAACAAAGACCTAAAGGCAAAGTTTAGCGTGATCGTGTACGTATTAGCAGGAAAGAGGAATCAAAATGGTGACGGGTTGCTAGCCGCATAACGTAATTACTAAGATTTCGCCCATTCTCTTAGTAAACCAATAAACGCTTGTAAAACTCAGTACTTACCTAACGATATCTTCCGCCCGTCTCTTGTGCCGCGGGCCGCGGGCTTATCTTCACCGCTCTGTAATTGGACCGGGGTTGATTTCTTTCAGCCGTTTACTTGCATTATCGCTCCGTGGGATCCTGGCCTACACGCCTTTCAGATTTACTGTAATGTATTTCGCACAACTGTGGCTTTGAAGCTCTTTTGTTATAAACTTTTTTATGGATTGCTTTTAAACTGAGGCATTTTTTTTAAAGTAAGAAAAATAACATTCAGGTGTTACTTTGCAGAGAATTATTTATTTTTACATGTGTTGTTATTTAATTTACATAAAAAAAATTCATTGCCGTTTCGGTTTCGTAAAATTTTCGTTTTATTTGAATTCCATTCCAATTTTTATTTTAGAATCATTTTCATTTAAGGTTCGTTTAATTTTCATTTCATTTCAATTAATTTTCTCTTTTTTATGGAGTTTGCCCCGAAGTAGCACGGGTCATCTTAATTTCGTATCCATTTTGATTTAAATTTCCTTTAATTAATTTTCATATTATTTCCATTTTCACGTGTCTAAATCTAGTGTTTTGGGAAAAAATACACAGCCATGAAAAATTTTAAAATAATTCAAAACACGTCGCGTATAATAAACATATAATGCACAAATTACACTGATTGACCCAGCCCCAAACTAAGCAAAGCTTGTACTATCGGTACCAGGCAACGGATAAACATACTTATATAATGTAGATAAATACATACAGCATCCATGACTCGGGCACAAACATTCGTATTCATCATACAACTGTCTGCCCCTACCGGGATTCGAACCCGGGACCTCTAGCTTCATAGTCAGGGTCACTAAGCACTAGGCTATCCTGTCGTCATATCTAACGGAGTAGTAGCAAATAACAGGTTCAAATGGCGCAGTATAATATCTTGTTAGTTTATTTACATACTCGCAAGTTAGCACGGGGAGCCAGTTGACTTAATAAAGTTAGTTGGCACTTGGCATTTGGCGCTGCTGTTCGCTAATAATCGAATTTGAATAAATCCGGTAGTTTGATTCAAACAGAAATCCCTACTAATCTATTATCACATGTAGTAAATCAGTAGAAAGTTCGTGTATGTACAAAATAAAAAAAAACAACATTTTATTTTTGCAAATTGACCGCCAAGGGCCAACCGCCAATGTAAAAGAGTTACATGTCCTTTTCGAAACTACCAGCGCATTCGGAAAGACCATCACTGCCAAGTAGAACGCGCCGCAAGAAACTTGGCAGAAAGTCATTTTTTCATTTGACATTGACTAAAAAACATGAATTGCACGACATGTTTCGGACTATTCCAAAGTCCTTTGTTTTTTCGGCGCAACTGTAAACAAAAATCTTTAATAAAACCCGCCAGTAATATCAATTTCAGTCAACATAATTTATCGGCTTTAAAACGTGTCTTAACTCACAATTTATGGTCGCGGCGAATCCTTATAAAATACCTTGCACTGGCTTTAGCGTAACTGCAGGATATCGGTTTACTCCTATTGATGGGGCAGACGTGATCTAGCCAGGTCCACGGAACCCGTTTACTTGACGTATAGCTGATACAGGACATTGTTCGGGTGTTTTAAAATAGCTAGCCAAGAATTGCGGGCGGTTTGGAACGAATTTCTGAGGCGTGAGCATTGTGGAATGTAGACGGAAGCAAGTGTAAGATATACCCACGTTATTGAGGATCGTACCTCTAAAAGAAGCAAAGGCTGTCTGGCAAGACTCTTTTGGATCGTGAAGAGTGAGGGTCATTGATAGTATCTATCGTTGAAAACAGCGCCATCTTTCGTCTTTGATAAGCAGTAGACGTTGCGGGAGTTTGTAATTGTGTCGTAGAGACGCATTGTTTAAACAGATGGCGCTTGGCGACTATATTCGCTTAGTAAATGTCACGACACGTGAAGAGGTATCAAGCAGTGAAAAAACTAAACTTTCAAGTCAACGTAATCAAGAGATAATGTGATTAGAAAAGGCGATTCCATGCAGATTGCCGTGGAAACAAAACCTAGGTTCCTTTCAGACGTCCTAGATATTTTGAAGTTTGGTAAATTCAAGAAAGGCTAAAAATTTTGATTTATTTTGTCTTTCTATGTACCAAGACGCAGCCTAAACTCTTTACTGACCTGTAAGTAGAACCCGAGTCTGATTCGCACTTGTTTATTAATTTTTCCATAAAATTGAAACAAGTTTCTCGTATCTCGTTACCAGGGCATCATAGCCCGCGGAAGCCACAATCGAGGCTGATATGGAGCGCCATATTGGCTGCGCCATAATTGCGCTGCGTCATCTGATTAAGTTGGTAAATCGAGTGGAAACCGATTGATGGATGACTGTACCCGATCGCTCATTATTGGTTAGTTTTGGCGCGAAAGTTGATCTACGGGTAAGCTTCGGTGAACGGGGATAAATTAATTTTATTTAACGGATTTTGCCGGTCGTCCCGAGGATTACGACAGGCGCTGTTTGTACAGATCGCTTGTTTGTTCTGAGTTCCTGGTAATCCTGGTAGCGGGGCGCTCGGAGTAAGCTGAATGTTAAAAATATTAAACCTGCTGATATCCTTTTCATCTATTTTTATGTTTTATTTTGGTCCTGAAATATATATACTTTTTTTTTAATACCATCCACGGGTCAGTTTCTCGAAGCTAAAAATTGTATTAACAAGTCTTAGGGCCTGTTTCATCACTTTCTGTTAAGTCCCATTAAGCTTCAGTTATCTATGATTCTCGCGACAAATTTTAAAATTGTTTTTGAACATGGTATACCGCGCAGGTGGTAAAAGCCCGTCGATGGAATCCGCGAGAATCATTTTATAGGCGATGTGGCTAACCCTCACTATTTTGATTTCCCTTTGCACCTTTACGCCAACAATCAAGCTAAACGTGGCATTTAGCTTTGTTATGTACGAGTATGTTTAAAATTGTATACGTACAGTTGTAGGATTTTGCTCATATCACCAACGCATCAGGAACATAGCTTGTTTCTGTACCTAATTTGAGAAGACGACGTCAGTTTCAAAACAATTTCCATAAGGAAATAGCTACTACACAATGAAATGTCGCTGCTCGTGTAGGTAAAGTGGCGAGGTGGATCATATAATGCTTACATTTAAGAAGATATACACATACGGAGGTAGACAGAGCAGGTATCAACACCCAAAAACCACTTCTAGTGCAACTGTAGGCGTATACGTGGAAATGGAAACCAATATAGTGATGGGTTCGCATCGCCTATAACCATGATTCTGAAGATTTTCGCATATTCCCTCTATACTCTTTTACGATCTACGTGGGATGAGAAGCAGCTGGTAGAATCTATGTTTTTGTTCTCCCAGACCAGCGTGGAACTGAAATTCACACAGAAGAAGAGTACACACACACACACACACACACACACACACAAATCACGTTTTTATCCCTCACGGAGTAGACCGAGCCTAAACCAAGAAAAAAGAAGAAAAAGAAGGAGAAGAAGAATATAGATCCATGCAACGGCCAACAACCTTTTCTTCTTAGTCAAACTACAGAAACTCAAGAATTGGTGAGTAAATTTTTAAAAAAAAGCTAAGTGCGAGTCGGGCTCACGCCCAAAGGTTCCGTACAAATTAAGCAAGTGAATATAAAATCTAGTGTTAGGAGAGCCTTGCCTCCTAAGTAAACTGTAGGCTGTGCGAGTTCATTTTATATTGCCTACTTACATAAACTTACCCCCTTATTCATAAACGCTCTGTAATAGGCCTCTGGTAACTTAGCAATCGTTTGTCCTTATCTGTGAAAGGTAAATGTCAAAGTGACAGATAAGGACAAAAGATTGCTAAGCTAGCAGAAGCCTATAGAGCGTTTATGAATAAGGGGGTTAGTATTTGTTGTTACAGCGGCAACAGAAATACAGCATCAGTGAAATCAACTGTCTATTCGAAGCCATCACGGTTCAAGAGATACAGCCTAGTGACAGACAGACGGACAGTAGATTCTTAGTTTTAAAGTCCCGTTTTTACCCTTTGTGTACGTACCTACCTTAAAAATTTGCTTTTTCTAATATGTATGGCCCCATCGATCGATGCGATAACATCCCCAATGTCAAAGTAATAAATACAGTATTCAATAATCTAGTGACAAAAATGTCGGCAACGTTGTACAGTAGAACACGGTCAAAAGACCCCTCCCTGTCGGGCTCTTAGCCAAAGGATGACGATATCCCTCAGAATCAGCCAGGACCTTGACCACACGCGGAGGTAACCCGCACCTTTAAACATAACTTAAACCAAGATTTTTCATTCAAACGCTGAACTCGCTGTTAGAACAAACTAAACACAGAGATTTTAATAAAACAACGCAGTCCCATAATGAGTCGAATAAACTATCTTAATAGCGGAGTGCGCCACAATAAATGCAAATATAGCTGGAGTTACTGCTGCGAGGGAAGCCGCGGGCTCACACAATGGTAGTTACATTATTTAAATCTCAAGTAATACGATAATTAAGAGTATCTTACTACTCGTATTGCAAATACGAAAGTTTGGGAGTATGGACGTTTACAACTCTTTTTTGGCTTAGATATAAATTAGTTTAGTTAGTAGTTAGTTTGTAATTGTATCGTACAGACACATCATTCAAACAAATGACGCTTAGCGATAAAAAATCGCATAGTAACAAAGTCACGTGACCTAGTAACAAATAGAAAAATTCGATAGCTTTACCCACCTGCTATGGGTGCTGTAGGGGTAGCACGCGTCACGGAATGACGAGGATCCGGGTGCGATTTCCGGTCATAGCTTTATTTTTCGGATTTTTCTACGTGTTCTAATTTTCAGTGTCATTTAGGAAAATAAATTATAGTCTGGAATAACACACAGGGTACTTTTTAACCCGGAAAATTGCGTAGTTCCTGCGGGATAGAAAGAAATAAAGAAAGAAGACATTTATTCCTTTTTGCAAGACACACAAATATAAAAGAATAGCAAAAGTGAAACGGTCGCTGGCTCAGCATTACGCTGAGGTTTTAGACTGCAGCACTGATTTTCAGCCAGAACGGTCTGTGACTCACGAAACGATACACAGATAAAATATACCATATAATCCATAAACTTTTACGTAAATAAAGTAATAAATAGATAGAACCCGACTTATGTGTAACTAAAAAAATACATTGAAGTTTCCAATACCTATTTAAGATGTCCCTCCTTGCGTTCAGGCTTGTGTTCCGACCGACTATATCTTCCTTAACATAATATAGTGAGAAGAACTCCAGTTTTAACCCGACTATGCTATGAAATATGGCTGCGATATGAGTTACGATCTGTACCCGCATCCATTATGTATGAATTGATATTGAAATGTGTTGCTAGACGTAAAAAACAAATAAATGGGGAGATTGATTTTGACGCACATTTCTATCTATCTACAGCCATTGTCCGCCCACTGCTGGACGTAGGCCTCCTTCATATCGCGCCAGCTTTCGCGATCCTGGGCTTCCCTCATCCAGCCACTGCCAGCTGTCCTAAGGGCATCCGTCCAACGCGTCGCAGGGCGTCCCACACTACGCTTCCCAAACGTGGTCTCCACTCTAGGATACTTTTGCTCCAACGGTTGTCAGTTCTACGGCAAACGTGACCAGCCCATTGCCATTTCAACGTACTAATCCTTCGGGCTATGTCGACGACTTTCGTCTTTTGTTCGTCTTTTGACGCACGTTTACATAATTTAAATGCCAAATGTATAACAACTGTATACAAAATGGTATACTTTCCACCTCTAAGCCCACAATCATGCTAAACGTGGGTTTCAAGTCTTGTTATCTTTGGCTCTGTTTGCCCCGTAGGATAAAGACGTGATTTATGTATGTATGTATGTAAAACTTAGTGGTATCCCACTGCTGGGCAACGGCTTAGCTTTACTCGTACTTCGTGGAGTGGACCTTTCAGTTGACTTTTCTTTCTTTCTACGGTAAATTTTCTATGACCACAAGTTTGGGCTGGGTGTTGGTGACCGGTCAGGTTTTTTCTTTTAATTTATTACTGGTTTTCTAGTTTAAAGATTACGTTACAAAAGATTGGAAAAAACGTATTATTTCAATAACAATTTGTGTGGCGGCCGGCAGTGGTCGTAAAGCAGAGTTTTAGTTCCACTTATGTAACTTCAATTTTCATTTTAAAATGAAATAATGAAGACTATAGAGACGAGACGCTTGCTCTAACTGTCTGCGGCTTCCAAGGGTTGTTTACCCCTGACTTTGCTATAATAATATATGTAAGTAAGACTATTTTATTTCTTAAAAATGATTATTTTTAATGAGAAAATACACACGGAAAATCTCACGGGTAGACAATTAGAGTATCGCTCGAAATGTCTTCGTTTCTTTTCTTTTTATTAACTAGCTTTTGCCCGCGACTTCGTCCGCGTAGAATCAAATATAGCCTATGTTCATCAGGGATAGTGTAGGATTCTAACGGTGAAATATTTTTTCAAATAGGTCCAGTAGTTTCGAAGCCTATTCAATTGAAACTAACTCAAACAATCAGATCTTTCCTCTTTATAATATTAGTATATATAGTATAGATATAGGTATATGTAAAAAAAAATCTAAACGACCGGTTTAGACTGGAACGAGTTTATAGTAAGAGAAGACCTATATATGGAAAGATTTCTCTCTAGACAGATCTTCTGTTTGGGGACTAAGGTCCGAAGGCAAAGAGTTGGAAGTTACGAGTATATTTATGCATTCGCGTTAAGAAACTTCGTTAGCGCGATGCAACGTATGACGTCACCGTAGCTACCCGTGCGTCGTACCAATTTATGTATTCGGTACTAGATGGCGCTAGGATCGCAGGGTGTTCGGTACCGCACTGCTTTCAGAGTATGGGCATAAGACTACCGTCGGAGCGGTGCGCCCCGTAAGGGACACGATCGCGGAGCGGCGTGGCTACAGCCATTGTCGGTCAACACGTAACCCCGGCACGTAGGCGTTTTTCAAGACGGGGGCCACGAGGTGACAACGTTTATAAAAATCCAAGCGGCACCAGCGGGGGAGGGCGGGAATTCCTAAACCTGCATTGCACCGGTGCCGCGAAGAGGGAACCCCATTCGCGGTAACACCGAGTGCTCCCGTAACGCCTCACATACCGAATAGGGAATCCGTGTGGTTTTTAGTGGGTATGCCTGCCGCGGGAGAGCTCCACATGCCCTGTGGCGCATTTTCCACACCATAAAAAAGGATCGCAGTGTCTTAAAAACGCTATGTCATCTACGTATGCGGTGAATGTAAGGTGTGGAAGTATTACGTATGCAGGAGGTTGCGTGAGGTGACGGAGTGGACGCAGCGGCGGCGGCATAGCAATGAGCGGCGTGTGCCGAACACGTGCGATAGAAGATTTGATGTGAATATAATAAGGTAATATCAAGGTCGTTACATTTTTTAGTTTCTATGTCGTTGTACACTGTAGAAACTAATAAATAAAACAATTTAAATTATAGTAAAAATTCAACACGCAGCGCTGACAAGAGCAATGACACGACTCTCTTTTGTTTTAGTTTTCTTTTAGCGCTGCGTGCAATTAACTTTATTTGTGGCCAGTGCGAAAATAATAATATAATAGTTCGATAAAAAGGTAGCCGTCTAAATAGGTGCGTCGCCTACAGTCGTTTTCAGGGAACCGTATACTTAATGTAAGTTTTCGGTCACGAAATACGTCTCGAACGCGTTTGCGTTAGAATGTCAAATACTATGAGAATTTGTTGCCGTTTCGATCCGTAAGTGGCGCTGTCAATTTTTCCATAGTAATTGAGGCTCTGATGGGTGTGTCAACAACAAAGGTATGTAAGTAAGTTATTTAGTTGACTGTATTGCATTTATGTAAAAGTTATGTATGTCGACAAATGGTTTGAAAATGAAGCTGTAACTTACATATGAGTAATGCAAGTCAAATAAAAACCAATTATAATGAGGGAGAGAGAAACATTTATTTATACACATTCGATACACGAAGATGTATTGTATTTCTTATACAATATACTTAAGAATAACACCGATATGGTGTAAAATGGCCCCCACTCAGCATAATGTTGCGGCAAGCAACGCTGTTTTTCAGTGGGACCCAAATAAAATTTAAAAATAAACGCAATGGCATCGCGTAAAGCGCTGCGGGTGTCTATGGACAGTGGTGATCATTTACCATCAGGTGACCCACTAGTTCGTTTGTCTGGCCTCTCTAACATAAACACTGTGGCGACACGAACACCAGTGGAAAGCACTTCAGAAACAAGCTGACTAATATACGGAAGTATATCAAATGTAATGTTGGGGCTGGGATCGAATCCAGATATTTGCCATAACAAGACATGCTAACCAACCTACAAAAATTATTATAATGAGTTCATATTCATCTGAAAATGAGAAAAAACACACTGATTGTTACCCACATAAGTCACGCCTGATAAAAATTCAAATGAACAAAATATGGCTAGGAGCCCCGCCGGGCTCCGCAGACAATAAAGGAGCCGCGAAAACAATAACATTATTTAGACACGCAAAAACACTCCGCAGAATCCTCGCCCAATTTACACTGAAATGTCCGCAATGAAACATCAAATAGCGTGTATTAAGCAAGAAAAAAAAGTATAATGGCGCACTCCGTCACGGCAGCGGGCTCGCCAAAATAACGTCAACGCGGTGATAAATTCAGATTAAGTGAGCCCCGCTGTAATGACGTATATAACGCGGTATTACTTAGCAACTTGGATATGCGATTTGAGTCCAAATAGGTTGCTGCAATTTGGAGCTGCGATCTATTGTGGAGGGGATTAATCTGTGTTGCTCTGTGGAACATTTTCTCAGTCAGTTTGATTATGATTTATGTGGGACACAAATATGAGAGAGACATCACTTGGCTCACTCGTACCTTTACGCTAAGTAAGAGTGAATAAGATAATGTTCCAGATTTTTATTTCAGTTTGGAGAAGGTTGTCTGTAATTTCATAAATTATTTTCACTATTAAAAAATCCATTATGTAAAAGTAGCTGTAATAGTTACCTAATAGTTTAGAAACCTTTTCAGAATACGTGGTTTTATTAGCAGATTGGACAAATCACTGGTTTTGGGGGTTTGATTCTGCGTGGTTCTTTATTTATTGAAATAAAAAAACTGGATCGTCCGTTTCTTCGTATATTGTCGGCAGACAAGGGGGCGAGAGTTGCCATAGGCAAAAATAAGATAAAATTTAAAGTTGCTACCATGAAAATAATTTTTGAATTGCAACAGTGATAAACATGGCAAAAAGGAAAATCTACCAAATGTAAAGGCGAAAAGAGAATCCGACATGTTAAGAACCTCCTACTTTTCTTCAAGTAGGTTAAAATGGTTTCACCACATGATTTGACTGTACCTACTGCAGAGCATGATAGGCCGGGAGATAGTGACAGAAATTTCTGGGTCATTTGTACCAGTATGGCGGTTCTTCAGGGGTCTAAAGTACGCAATGACAAAAAGAAAAATGATGGTCATAGCGCTGGTACCGGCGGCCCAATCGCGTGGGCGTTAGTCGAACTCGTCGGATAAATTACGAGTGTCAAACGATTTGTTCCACAATCATTTTAGTATTTTCCGATAGTCCATAAAAAATAAGCAGGCGGTAGTGTCATGCCATACTTTTCCGGTGTGACTTACAGCCCGCCATACCGACGCGAATGCGTTAATTAAAAAATAAAAAATTCAACCATTTGTACCAGGGTAATTTTTGCACAGTTAATCATCGTCGTGCAGCCATTTACGAAAATCACCATGCCATACTTTTTGGACGGTTCCAAATGGTCGCCATACCGCCGAAAATCAGCAAATTTTTTTTTTTTCGCCAAACGATTTGTACCAGTATTGCATTTGGATTTTTGGAAAGTATTTGATAAAATGTGACCGTGATTATATTTGCCATACTTCTAGTAGGGGGAAAAAGTGCTGCCATACTTGAAAAACTTATTTATTCGACACATTTCAAAAATACGACTGTACAATACGTAAAATATTTTTTTACAGCATGGGATCATGGGAGCCGAGATCTCTCGAGAAATCGATAGAGCGGTGGTAGCCGTTCAATATTATACAATATAAACATCTGGTTATAAGTCAAGATTGCCGCCACCTAGATCTTTGAAATTTTGTATTTATATTCGTTGAACCTCAAACTTACGAGAAAAATTAGTGCCATACTGTTACAAATCGTTCAAAACACGAATAAAATCTTACAATTAAAAAAATATATTATACATATTCGCCACCTTCCACAGGTATGGCATTATCACACTTCTATTTATGATCATTCAGGAGCTATTGAAAAAAAATTTTAGGGTGGTACAAATCGTTTGGTGAAAAAAAATAATTTGCTGATTTTCGGCGGTATGGCGACCATTTGGAACCGTCCAAAAAGTATGGCATGGTGATTTTCGTAAATGGCTGCACGACGATGACTAACTGTGCAAAAATTAGCCTGGTACAAATGGTTGAATTTTTTATTTTTTTATTAACGCATTCGCGTCGGTATGGCGGGCTGTAAGTCACACCGGAAAAGTATGGCATGACACTACCGCCTGCTTATTTTTTATGGACTATCGGAAAATACTAAAATGATTGTGGAACAAATCGTTTGACACTCGTAATTTATCCGACGAGTTCGACTAACGCCCACGCGATTGGGCCGCCGGTACCAGCGCTATGACCGTCATTTTTCTTTTTGTCATTGCGTACTTTAGACCCCTGAAGAACCGCCATACTGGTACAAATGACCCAGTAATTTCTGTCACTATCTCCCGGTCTATGAGAGAGATGATGGCATTTTGAGTAACTAATATGGGGTAAAATAGGTATAAAATATACCGTTTTACATTTCCCGGTACCAGGGCATCATAAATGCTACACAGTTACAGCGTCCCGACCGAATGTGCATTTTGAACATGCGGCAGCGCCGCATTTGTCAAGTGAACGTGAGCCCCGGAGGCCCCGAGGCATAAACATTTGCTATCATTACTTCCCGTGACGTCTGCTTCCCTGGTACACGTAGGGAGTTATAAAAAACAAATTTGGGTGTTGTTTCAGCGACTTGCCCATGCCACACAAAAAAAACCGGTTGTCTATAAAGTCGATTTACGGACGACAGTTTTACGTGATAACGAGAAATGGATGGATGTTTGTTACTCTTTCACGCCAGAACGGCTGGACAGATCGGGATGAAATTTAGAACATAGATAGATTATAGTCTGGAATAACACATAGGCTACTTTTTATTGAAAATTGCGTAATTCTTGCGGGATAGCGATAAACGAATTCTATGCAGACGAAGTTCCGGCAACAGCTAGTATTATATTTCGGTTTTGATTGTTATATATTGTAAAACAATTACTTAAATCCAATTTAAGTAACACAATTTTTTGATTTATTTTGCTCGTTAACTCTCAGAACAAGATCTTTTGTTGCCATTAATTGCTTAGCAACTTTAGTACAAATCTTTCTTCGACGATCGCTTTTTGAAAAACAGTCCAGTTAACGTTTTAATGGGATTAAGTAATTCTCAAGTCCGAGCCAGTGGAATAAATTTAAAATAAACAAAAAGACATTTTAGTGAAACGAGAACGACTAATGAAAGGATCTAGACTTTCAATTTCATTATTTTCATTAATCGGAATTTTCATCTTGGAAACGCGTCTCTCGGAGTAATCTTGAGTACTCAGATTATTTAATTTGAATCACTGCTTTGTTACAAGATACTTTAATAATCTTATCGTCTTTTATTTTTACTACACTCGGTTGCTAATAAACTATTTTGGTTTCCCTTTTCAACCTTACGCCGTTAATCATGCTGAACGTGGCCTTAAGGTTCTGTTACCTGTATGTATATGTACTATAAGGTTTTCCGGTGTGTAATAAGTACATTGTTGTAGAGGACGGAAAGTAAGCAATAGATGGACGAGTGAGTTCGCGTGCCGAAACATACCTACTTGTTGCTGCTTTATACCCACGCGTACAAGAATGAACTGTTTTGCAGTTAGAAATTAGACTAATTGGCCATTCCAAACAATTGTGAGAAACACAGCTTTAACCAGAAATCGTCAGAAAGATTAGACTTAGGTCTAAATGCTATGAAACAACGGGACCTTGGTCAGCCGACACAAAAAAAAGAAAAAGATCTTTCGACACGTTTACTGTTGGCCACAGGTGACCCTCTGGCGCTTACCTCTCTCAAAGGCTAGGAATAGCAGCAGTGGCGTAGCTACCTAGGGACTAGGCGGGGCAGTGCCGGGGCCCTCAAGCTCAGAGGGCCCTCGAATCCTTACCAGAAAATCTCGATCGAACTATTATTATTAAAACGTAACCAGTTTAGATAGTAGTGGGGCCCCATTTTTTTATTTGCACCAGGGCCCTTGGTTACCTAGCTACGCCACTGAATAGCAGTTCAGAGAGGCAATGCGGCCGGCGTCTTGGGGTCGATGCCTGTGCCGGAATATTTTGACGACATATTTACTTTATAGTTTTACAATTAGTAGTAGTTTTAGGTTTAGTATTAGTCTGTATTTAAATAATTATCTTTATTTATTTTACAACAAAAAGTTATGTACTAGACTAGGTATATCACATTGAAGTATTTAAAGATTTAGACCAGTTTAATGTTAATCGGAAAAATGTTTATCTATCTCTACTGTCCCCACTAATATTATAAATGCGAGAGTTACTGTCTGTCTGTTACGTTTTCACACCTAAACCATTAAACCGATTTTAATCAAATTTGGAACACAGATAGCTAGAGTGCCGGGGGAGGACATAGTTTTTAACGCGGAAAATTGGAGCTCCCGCGGCATAGCGATAAGTTACTTTTATTATTCGCTTGTTAAAACATTGCAAGAGAATATTATATATTAATGTCAAAGAGTGCTGCCATGAAATAAAACATTCTACTAAAATTTAACAAAATACAACTAGTTGAGCTGTTAAGGATGCTGTAGCCACAGAATCAAATCATCAACTGCGGGGTTATCCCGGCGCGCGCTCTCCCCGCGAGTTATGTGCGTACGTGACCAGGATCGCAGAGGCTAGGTGTGGCGTGACGACGCCGGGCTACGGAACCAGGAGTACAGAAACAATGTAGATACGAGATGCCAGGCCTGATCAACTTCTAATGATCCCTTTCTGTAAAGGTGAGGTTGGAAAGAGATGAATGCGTTTCCGAGCACCGTGCATAAAATTATGCTGTGTGATTGATGTCGTACTAGACAACCAGAAACTAGGTAGATTGGAAGACAACAGAGGTATGGTGGGGTTACGGAACCAGGAATACAGAATTAATGGAGATATGCGGGAGAATGTGGATGCAGTTTATTTAACGTCTAACCGATCCTTTCTGTCCAAACGGGAACGACGAACGGTGGAAAGAGATGAATGCGACCGTGCATGATAATATAATAGGGTATCGTCGTAGAGGCTGCAACTATGCTGCAACTGCAAGGTATGTCGTGTTAGGGCGTTACGATTTCTCACCGTTTCTTGATACATTTTGTTGCGTATACGCACTCTGTCAATGTTCTGTCAACTGACAAAGATCCGGCGGATAGATACCGGGTAGGTACTAAGAAGAATTGGTCGGCGCCAGCACCAGGAGAGCAGAAACTAGTTAGATAAGACACCCGGTCAGAAAGAGGTGTGGTGGGGTGCAATACCATGCCGTGCCCCCAGATTATACTGGGATTAGAAGTTCAGAATCTAGTAAGATACGTCGAAATAAGCACCCAGGTACCCACAAACACACACACACACACAAACGTCCAACCAAACCTTGCCGAGCAAACTGGTTGAGCTACGCACATGCCGCCATGCAAGGCGTACCTAGGTCCGGCCTCACTGCTGTTTGCAGCACTTTCTGTAATTTTTACTAGGTTGCTTGGAACAAGTTTTTCTTGACCTCATTTTAGCACACGTACAACTAACAATGAGAAGATTATATCTCCTCGCTTCTATTGTCTTTGTCTACGGGACTCGGACTAGCTCACGCACGCGACATTACTCGCTGGCAGTAACTTGACATTAGTCACAAGCTAAGAAAGATTTTCTTCATAAGGCCGGGTACTCATCTACTAGTTGTAACTGCCACTTTTGCACGTTACAGTAACCAATAACCCTAGTACGGATATGCAAGTATTTTGAATAATAATAAATTTTTAGGGTTTCAACCTTTTTGGCTGTTGGTGGCTGGCTGGCGCTAGTCCGTTGCCACGCGCCGCGGCTCATAATAAAAAGAACAATAAGGCGGCTGTCACTTGTTTTCATATTTAATAGTGCACGGTCGGTCTTTTCATGCGGATTTATGTTTAAACTATTGTAAATATTGATTAATGTGTGTTATGTTTGGTGTAAACTTGTAATTAGTATGTATAACATCACGGATAGTCTTCGCGGGTGTGTTTGTAGGTACTAAGCGGCGGCAGTAGCTAAAAGACTCTATAGTCCAAGATCCCAGAGCGATCAGACATAACTTATTTTCACACGAATGAAACCTTAAGTTTTCAGTAGCGTCTCGTGTGCCTTGAATACCTACGCGCTTGTGAAAACTTGCCGAGTGACACCTGGGCAGGTACCAGGTGAGAAAGGTAACTAAAAGTAAGAGTTATTTAACTTAAATTCACATGGCTGATTTTTATATATATCATGTAGAATATTATTTTAAAGTAATATCATAAGTGTCAGACACTTTTGATGGACCAGAGCTTTTGTCAGACGCTTTTAAGCTAGGTACCCAAAAAATAAATGAACTTTACTTATTTTTACATGTCTGATTTTTGAATATGTTATTGAAGTATTTATTTAAAAGTTATATTCAATCAGTCAGACAAACTAGAGTGACCAAACATCCCCTAAGACAAAAATTCTGTGAAATTTATAGTATTCCTGTTAAAGTTATTTTGTTGAAACAAAGATGCAAAAATCTCAGATCGAAAACAGTAAGTATTCTTAACACATTAAAAATTTTTACTTTGAGGCGCATGCGCAATAGTGCCCACTGAACATGAAACTTACAGGACCTTTCTAGCAAGTTGACAGACTTACCATTTGAACGTTTCTAAAGAAAGGTCATGTAAACATTGCTGTAATTTTAATTAAACATGTTCATTGAAACTTTCAAAAATGTTGCGATTGATGTTATATCAACATTACATATGAAAGTTTATTACTTAACTTTCAAGCAACATTGCTGTATTAACTTATTATAATATTCAGTTATTAAATTGCTACGATGTTATTTTATAACATTGCAGATGAAACGTTGCAGCAATCTATATTTAACAACATGCATCACGGAACATTGCTATTACGTTGCAAACTAAACTTATTGAAATGTTTCACAGTATTATTGCAGCAATATACTTTTTGCAACCTATAAAATTAAAAGTACCAAAAACGTCACAGTTTCAATGTTGCTATGAAATAACATTATAGACATTGCAGTTACCTCGTAAACAGAACTTATTGTAACTTTCAATATGATTATTGCAGCAATTTACATTTTGAAATATAAGTATTTTAATGTTGCTTCAACGACACATTTTATACGTTGTTGAAACTTTCATAAAAAACATTACAGGCAATTTGCAGTCAAAGTTATCTGAAACTTATGGTGTTATTATTGCAGCAATATTCTTTTTGCAACATATAAAATTTGAGGTATCATAAACGTCACAGTTTCAATGTTGCTGTGAAATACCACTATAGACACTGCAGGTACCTTGCAAACTGAACTTATTGAAACATTCAATATCATCATTGAATTAAATTATATCTTAGAATGTATATTTTCTAAACTGAAAAATGGAACTGAGAACATCATTTTCATGAAGTCTGTTAAAATACCAAAACCTTCTCCTAAATGAAACAAAGCCAGGAGTACTAAAAAACGTTTTATTGCCACAACACAATGGACTAAAATGCTTTCAAATTTGAAAGATATTTTGCACAAGAAGTTACCTTTATGTAACTGCCATAACTAATTGAATGAAAGTTTCGTACAAATTACATGTGTAGCATGACGTCATTATTTATAAGATAACCCGCTAGAGGGCGCCGCGCGCAATAGAACGCGGTATCGTATGGCCGACACAGAAACGATAAATATTAAGGCCAACAGCAACTGAGCTTACGAAATACGCCAACAGATGGCGCTGCGCGCAAGTTACATCGCGCTATCGTTTGGTTGACCGAGCGTCCATATATACCCGAGATGATTTTGAATGATTATCATGTAAGACACAGGAAGCGAGTTTGAGTAGCCTAGTGTGCACGTTACTGCTTCTAATTCGTTAGGACGTTAACGGGCCCGGTCTATCAGACTTTGCAGGTGTGTGCACGGGTTGCCGTATCGCAGTGGCGGCCGCTTCCTCGGGCCATTACACCTGTTTTTTATTGCGCTTTAAAGTTAGCCCACTGTTAAGGGCAAGTTCTTTTATATCTTTTCTTAAATATAACTCCTGAACACAACAACCATGTATCGACACTCCGTCCGACGGACCTCCCCGCAACTGTTCCCTGCGCGACCCGTACCAGCGTTACAGCAACATTAATTGCACAAGTTACGTTAATGTTACAAATGTAAATGCCACAACTTATTGAATGAAAGTTTCCTGCAAGTTACATATGCGTTATTATAGCAACATTAATTGCTCAAGTTACCTCTATGTTACAAATGTAACTTTGCCACAACTAATTAAATGAAAGTTTTCTGCAAGTTGCATATGTGACGTTTTAGACATATAGAAATTATGATTTATTAAAAGTTTTCGTGAAAACTTTCTTGAAAGTTACAATTGAAACATTTGAGCAAAGTTGCATTTGAAAGTTGTGTAAAGTTCTAGTGATCAGGTCTATGAAACTTACAGGGTATATATACAGCGGAGCCGTTAGAGCTTTGCATCAATATTTCTCAAACGTTGCTAGAACGTTGCAACCTTGCAAATGAAACTTACAAGCCCCCATATGTGAGTTTCAGCAATGTTAACGCAAGTTTTGCATGTTTAACGGGTGCTCTCGCTCTCATACTTCTGGCTGAACAATATTTGTCTTAGGGGAAGTTTGGTCACTCTAGTTTGTCTGACTGATTGAATATAACTTTTAAATAAATACTTCAATAACATATTCAAAAATCAGACAAGTAAAAATAAGTAAAGTTCATTTATTTTTTGGGTACCTAGCTTAAAAGCGTCTGACAAAAGCTCTGGTCCATCAAAAGTGTCTGACACTTATGATATTACTTTAAAATAATATTCTACATGATATATATAAAAATCAGCCATGTGAATTTAAGTTAAATAACTCTTACTTTTAGTTACCTTTCTCACCTGGTACCTGCCCAGGTGTCACTCGGCAAGTTTTCACAAGCGCGTAGGTATTCAAGGCACACGAGACGCTACTGAAAACTTAAGGTTTCATTCGTGTGAAAATAAGTTATGTCTGATCGCTCTGGGATCTTACTCTACTACGGACGAACTCTACACAGCGTTGGTCGAAGCCGGCTTCCTCAAGGTTTGTGGCTCTGAAATTGGTTGTTAGATCTAATGTATTCCGGCATAGTACATGAAACCGTAAGTTTTTGATACATGCTATGCATAATCACGTCTTTATCCCTTACGGGGTAGACAGAGCCTAAGGTAACAGGGCATAAAGAGCCTAGCACTACTGTAGGTGTATGGATGGAAAGGGAAATCAATATAGCGATGGGTTGTCACATCGCCTATAACATGATTCCTAAGATTTTTGCCCATTCCCTCGATGGCCTTTACCATGTCAACCCTGTAAGGGATAAAGACGTGATTTATGTATGTATGTATTTATTCGAAAGGTAGCAACTCATTGGCCGACCGCACCTACGTGGAAAGACGTCTCTCATATCCACGTTTCTAAGGCGACTGACCGTAGAAAGGTCGACCTGTATGAATGTCTGATCCAATCCCTCCCCGAAAATATTTACTTACCGTATCGATGTCCGGAAACCTGAAGACTTTATTTTAATACAAACAGAACGAAAATCCGGCCGGCCGCAGGGCTAAACAGGTTGGCCTTGAAGGAGCCCTAGTGGCCTCCCACACTCCGTAATACCAGTTAGTAACTCTCGCGGGTAGCCGCGAGCACAGCTGCAAAAACGACTCGAACGCGCTCTCGTAAACATCTAAAAAACCCCACGCATTAATCAAGTAATGATACCTACGTAAATAAGAAAAAACAATTTTATACCGAAAATGCCTTACATCATTCTGGAAAAGAGCTGATACTGTTCAAACTGCTGGAGCGATTTTTACCAAACACGGCTAAGAACCACCGCAAGGAAACTGCATGGCTTTCGAAAAAAAACCGTATCGAAACCTGAGAGCTACGATGTCACAGAGAGAGAGAGAGAGAGTCATCGACATCAAATTGATAACACCCCTCTTTGCGTCGGGGGTTATAAATTGGCAGCGCCGCTTGCAGTAACAATGGCAAATTTGATAGGTACCTACTTCGAGACGAGACGTTTTTAACGAAACTTATACTTATTACTAGCGACCCGCCCCGGCTTCGCACGGTATATTATGCATGTATTATAGATACCTTCCTCTTGAATCACTCTATCTATTAAAAAAACCGTATTAAAATCCGTTGAGTAGTTTTGAAGATATAAGCATACATCGGGACACGGGGACAGAGAAAGCGACTTTATTTTATACTGTGTAGCGATGATGATAGTGATGAAGCGCTCTGATAGTCGCAATCGCCCCCACCGGTGTGTCGATTTCAGCCACTTACAGTCTAAGCTCTTAGAATGCCATTTGGAGTCTTGGTGTCTCACTCACACATGGCTTTGATACTTGAATCGGCACCCGAAACCCGAAATCGTTCTAAGTGCTCATGGACTACTACGATTACGGATCGGCCACGACGTCGGGCGGCGGCGGCAGCGGCGAGCAGCTCCCATAGGAGAGAACGAGATAACATGCTCGGACCTTTTGTTCTCACCTATGGGCGCCGCTCGCCCGTGTATATTAAGACCTAGGGCCCGATTTTTGAAAGCGTCATTCGAAAGTGAAATAAATCAGCTTATATCTCCAAAACTACAGCTCTAATCAAAGTTTTAACTAGTTCACAAGATTAATGAGAACTGTGATTGTCTTTACGCTACTCGTAGATCAAATTCATCACAATTTTTTACCACTTTCGAGTGCTATTTTCACACACGTGCTTTCAAAAATTGGGCTCCTATTCCGGATCGTAGCGCTGCACTCTCCCACAAGAAAAGACGCAGCAAGCAGCAAAGAAGAATAATTTGGTGGAATTGAACCTTACTCATCTAATCCCCACTTTGGAGTTGGGCATGAGCTTCTTTAAAATCTTGCAAGAAAGTTATTTCAAATGAAACTACATGAAATAATTAAAACTCGTGAATGTAGCGGGCATTTTATCTGAACATATTATGGATTCACGAGATCGGTAACCGAGGGGCTATAGGATCCGTGATTTTGATTGGTTTTAGGTTTTACAATGTTGTGCTACCGGTAGGTCAAAGTTAAAACTATTTAACTTTAGTCCTGGGACTTTTTAGGTTCCCGTATCTTATAAGGAAAAGAGAATTTCTTGTGGAACACCGACTATTCTTGTAATGATCAACTTCACACAAACAAGGCTGTCTTATTCTCTTATTGGAAAAAGTTGAACCTCTGCTTGGTGTTAAATTCGCTTCAGTAGTATCAAAATGTATAGATTTATCTAGCTTTAAACCAGATTTAGCTATCCAGATTAAGTGGCCACAAAGTTTTGGTTACCTATACTATATCACAAAATGTGTACCTAATTATACCAGTTGCTTCTCTTCCCGCGCAGATGGAAAAAGGACATTTTTACAGGCGATGCGGCCAGCAGCAACCCATCACTATTTGATTTCCCTTTCTACCTATAGGTACACCCACAATCATGCTAAATAGGTTTAGGTCTTGTTACCTTGGCTCTCTCTACCCCGTAAGGCATAAAGACGTGATTTGTGTGTGTGTGTGTGTGTGTATATATATATATGTACCTAATTAAAAAATACCACGGAAATGAACGCCGATTTCGATTGCCACGGAAATAAATATGCCTTTACCTTTGCTATCCGCCAAATAACATTGAGCGCAGAAAAAATAATTGATTACGCGATCTTCAGCTAAGCAATGCAACGTATGTTCAAAACGTGAGTTGCCTTAGCCTGTACTTCCTTCAAGTGCACGCGAGATAGATAGCCCGTCTTTTTCTTACTCTTTGTTCTAGAAAGAGACGGCCTGCATCGCGCGCGACGCAACTCTCGCGCGCTTTCATGCTAGCTGGGCTGTTCCACTGTACCTTACCGCCAGTGCCGTAAATAAGGCGGTGCCACCGGTGCCCAGGCGCAGGGCGTAGACTCTAAGGGGGGGGGGGGGGCGCAAGAATGAAATGGCCAGACCAGGCTGGACTATTAATGTTTCGGTTTGCTCCTGAGAAGTTCCCGCTGCGCCCCGAATGCTCGATTTCAACGTATGCGTACCTACATGCCAGTATCATCAAAAACGTCTATTCAATTAGACAAAACATAAATCTTATGCATAACGCATTTGCACTAGTGAACTTGCGTTTGAGTTTTAGTGAGTGAGACACAACATATTGGGTGGTATGTTTATGTTTATGTTTATTTAGTCATTCAATATAAAATTACATCACTTAAAATTAAATGTCAAGGAATTTATATTGAAATCGTCAGCTTAAAATAAAAATAAAAAATGTCAACAATTAAAAATTAAATACAATTCAATTTAAATACAAATTAAAAATATGTCATAAAATGGAAATTATCATTCATATCAAAAGTAACAAAAAATAATAATAAAAAATATGGATAAATTAGGTAGTAAGTGTCAAATTTAAAAATTCATCTACAGGTATAATAGGCGAAGGGTCCACTTAACATCAGATGGATCTTCTGTTTGTTTGCACACATCAGTAAAGTACGTTACCGCAATAAATGATCGGTTTGATATTTGTGTGTGTCAGCGGTTAAGTACTCCGATTTTGATTGCGAAAAGGTTCCGTTTGACAGACTGTACTTTGCACGCTCAATAGGGTAGATCTTCTAGCCTACGACGCCTAAGGTGCATTATTTTCACATAATCTGAGTAATCGTGAATACGTTTAAAAGGAAAGGCTTTCGCTAATCACAGATAGCGAATTAAGCGGTTCGGTTCGTAACAAATTATGTAACGTTTATCGGATTATTTCCGAAACATTACAGACGTCGCATCGGAATGGCGGCCATTACTCAAGCTGGCTTAACTCGTTGAATTTTAACCGGGATTTAGTGTGCGGGAGCGTTCGCGGCGGCGGGAGGCGCGAGTGTGCTGGGGCCAGTACTGGCGGTCGAGTAGCGGGTAAGTTCGAACCCCTGGGGCCCGATTTTTGAAAGCACACGTGTGAAAATACCATTCGAAAGTGGTGAAAAATTGGTACTGAATTTGAAATACGAGTAGCTTAGAAGATACTTGGGGCTCTCATTAATCTTTTGACCTAGTTAGTCAAATTTGATTAGAGCTGTAGTTTTGAAGATATAAACAGGTATTTTCACACGTGTGCTTTCAAAAATTGGGCCCCGGTTACGCCAAAACTGTTTTAAAAAAAGGTACCTAATCCATGAATTGTAGAAAATTTTCTCTACTTACACCCTTGATTTTAAACACGGATAAATCCATTTCTGGATATTTTGTTAAGATTTAAATTGGGTATACTAGGTATTATTATTATTATTATTAATTTCAAAATTTAATTAGTAATTTCAAAAGTTAAAATAAAAAAGTAAGGCGCAATTTTTGCAATGTGACGGACGACACAAGAGACAAAGATGATACTAGTTTGCTAAGTTCATTTATGAAATATCAAATGGAAAATACATGAATAGAGTATTTACAGAACCGAAGATTACAAAAAAAACAAATTAAATTATAAACTTATTAAAAACTAATCTTAAAATAAAACAATTAAAAAAGGACAGCCCCCCTTAGCATAGTACCCTAAACGCTAAGAGCATTCCCCCTTTACATTACTTACCCATTTTCAAACTATGAAACCTTTTCAGGTAACCCAACGGAATTGAAGAAAACCTACGATTTCTGGGAAAGTCGTGACAGTACTTTGCCAAGTAGCTCGACTCTCTTTCCAAGTAACAGCAAACGAGGCACAAAGACAAAATCCTTGAGTCCTGTTTACTATTTAAAGTAAATGGTCGGGATCGCGGGCTTCGAGACGATGGGAACACTGGTTAGCGGTGCAAGCCAAAGGCGGCAGCGAGCGACATATAATCCATATTAATATACCTACACAGTTGGACAAAACGTAGCCCAGTCTCCATATACATACATACCACGAGGGAATAGGCGAAAATCTTAGGAATCACGTTATAGGCGACGAGGATAGCAACCCATCACTATTTTGATTCCATTTTCCACCTATACGGCCACAATCTTGCTAAATGTGGTCTGTAGGTACCTGTCAGAGCCCAAGGTAAAAAAACCTTAAGGCCATGTTTAGCATGATTAAGAGCGTATAGCTGAAAAGGGAAATCAAAATAGTGATGGGCTAGCCTCATATTAGCATTATATTTTGTACAATAAAGCATTTACTTACTTACTTTTCTGGCCACATAGGACAATGTGAAGAGACAGAAAACCGGGTTCTGCCTGTAACTTGCACCGCCGACGATCGCGTCCTGCGACAAGAGGAAGACAAGTCGTGTCTGTTATTGGCTGCAGCGATGACGTCACCAATACGGCTTTATATCGCCGATATAGAGCCAATGCTACCCCGGTACAGCTGCTATAACACTTGTTACCATTACGCGGGAATAGAAGCATTCGCGTGGGAATAAATGCGATATAAGTTTGTATTTTATTTGAAGGTGGTTTTTTAGGGTTACGTAAGGGGGCGTCCATTAATTTCGTGAGGCATTTTTAAGGATTTTTTGACCCCCCCCTCCCTCCTTGGTGAGATGTCGCAAGATTTTTCTCGACCCCCTCCCCTCTACCCCAATCTCACGTGAGATTTTTCAAAACTCGTACTTTGGGTATAAAAAGTATTGGATTTATATGTATACAAATATAATTGTGTCAGATTTTGTCATACACAACATACGTTTCTTATTTTCATTCAACTTTAATTTAACTTAATTTTCACGCAGTTTTACACCATTTTCTGTTAAAAAAAAATTACGTGATATTTGCCAAGACCCCCCTCTACCCCAAGTGAGATTTAGTAAGATTCGGCTCCCCCCCTCCTCCCCTAAAAATACCTACCTCACGTAATTAATGGACACCCCCTAACTAAGTCTAAAGGAAACCGGCCAAGAGCGAGTCGTAGTCTCGCAATGATGGTTCCACACAAATTAAGCCCTTTAGATCCACCATACCCCTGGCACTACCCCTGGGGGTAGGGCAGGACTGAACCATACCACCTTAATAGTGCTGGGATTTGAGAAATTGAAAAAAAAATCGATGGCGCAGAGCTTCTATTCCTGTGTGGTTTGCCCTTCGGGCATAAGAAGCTATCTAAAACCTAACCTACCTAATACCCGTAGCTTACAGCACTACGGTGGTATGGACGGTATGGTTCAGTCCCACCCTACACCCAGTGGCGGACTAATAGGGGGGCGGAAGGGGCGGCCCGCCCCGGGGCCGCGGTCTTTGGGGGGGCCCAAATGCCTCCGCATTCTCCTGATCAAATCCTAAACAAGACTTTAAAAATGTATATTTTTTTAAGTTGGGGGGCCTCATTTAGTTTTGTCGCCCCGGGCCTCTGACGGGCTTAGTCCGCCACTGCTTACACCCAGTAGTGCCAGGGGTATGGTGGGTCTTAACCCAAATTAAATTTTAACGGACTCTTCGTACCAGTGCAAACCTGGTAATCCGTTCTTAAATCTATTATACTTCAATGTTACATCCTCGAGATTTAATTTACCATGTAGTCCGTTTTTTGACGTATCGCATCATCACACTGTTCAGATCCGTATCCGGAATTCAAAAAAAAAAAACTGTCACTCACCAGTCTTCGGCCTACCGTCGCCGTTCACCTCATTCGTTTTTCGTGTGTCGCATCATCCAGACTGCTCGTGCAAAAATTAATTTGTATCAGTTTTATACGCGAATCAATATCCAAAATGGGTAAAAGAAAGCGTGAAAAAACTAAGGAAGAGTTTATTCGTAAACTACGTCGTTTAGAAAAACGATATTTGTCACAAAAGGAGTGTTCGAGTGCAGACGAGTACTACGACAGTGAAAACGGTAAGTACCTACCCTCAGACGAGTTAACTATTCTGTTTTTTCAATTCAAGTTCTCTTTTAATAAAACGGGACCAGCGCTTAACTTTCTTAACGTGGTGGCACGCGATGCCATCCTGAAAGTAATCAAATTGCAACAACTGATTGCATTAATTCTCGCTATCTTAATGTAGTGGCACGCGATGTCATTCTGATAGTGAATTTTTAAATGTTATTTTAACATTTCCGGTCGAACCCGCAGACCGTGGCGCAAGGTCCGTGACGCCGTCCCCGTCGTTACACGACCTGACGGTCGAAGAGGCCTTGTGGGACATGGAGCAGCCGGCCACGTCGAGCGTCGCAGGGGACGACAACGACGCCGCTGTACGATCGGTTGTCACTAAAGTTCCCGAACCAGTGCCGGGTACATCCGCCATTTCAAATGACCCAGGACCTAGTACGTCCACTACATCTAATGATCTTCCCGCTCCTGGGATTTCGGAGGAGATTCTCAATGTGTTAGGAGAAGCTAAGAAGGTCGACGTGCCCTTAGGCGATAGAATCCCCGCAGAGATCTCTGAACGCTGGGGTAGAATATTACTGGACGGGCTTGCCAAAGAACAGAAGGAGATGCTGATGGCAAAAATGTTAATACCGGAAAATTTCGTACTAGCTAAAGCGCCGAAACTCAATTTGGAAGTCGCCTCAATCTTAAATGATCCAGTTAAAAGCCGTGACAAGCGGCTGGAAACTGCGCAAAATCAACTGGGTACCGGCATCGCCGGCTTGGTGAATCTTACAAAAGATCTCATACAATCTGATATGAGCAAATTGGACATTATAAAAAAGTTATCCGAGGTCAGTCAAATATTGCTAGACCTACATTATGAGGAAACCCTCAACAGAAGGCGCCTCATCGTGCCTATACTAGATAAAAGCTTTTTTAACATCATAAAAGGCGTCAAAAGAGATAAATACTTGTTCGGTGAAGAATTAAGTGAGAACATCAAGACTTCTAAATCGATAGAAAAATCAAGCCAACAAATTAAGAAACCTATACCAGCTTTCAAGAAAATACAGACTTCGCAGCAGCCTCAGCAGGGAAACCCGCGAGCGCCTCCTCGACAGCAGCCGGCGAGCCGCGCGCCGCCACCGCCGGCCCGCGCACCCTACGCGCCGCCTGCGCCGGGGGCGCCGAGGAGGGGCACGGCGGCGGCGCGGCCCCGACCGGCGGCGAGGAGCACCGACAGGAGGACCCGTCGTTAGAGGTACCACCACATGCTGGCAGAATTAAATACTACTTATCGGAATGGGAAAACATTTCGATTGATCCTTTGATACTATCCTATGTAACGGGTTATAAGATACCTTTTGACATGCCGGTTTATCAACTTGTGGAGCCGTCTAACCCGCCATTTTCTAAAAAAGAAATGTCGACTGTTATTTCTAAACTTCAAAATATAGGAGCGATATCTCAATGTGTAGATTGCGCAGATCAGTTTATCTCTCCTATATTTCTTATCCCAAAAAGTGATGGTAGTCAAAGATTTATTCTTAACTTAAAGAAACTTAACAAATTCATCGTCAAACAACACTTTAAAATGGAGGACATTAGAACAGCTACAAAATTAGTATTTAAAAATGCGTTCATGGCCTCCATAGATTTGAAGGAAGCATATTTTCTAGTTCCAATACATTCAGACTATAAAAAATACCTTCGATTTCGTTTTGACGACAAATTATTTGAATTTAACTGTTTACCTTTCGGCCTGAGTTCTGCCCCGTTTGTGTTTACCAAATTATTAAAGCCCGTACTAACTGAACTTAGAAAGCAAGGCCATAATATCATTGCCTATTTAGATGATTTGTTATGCATAAATAATAACTACTTGTCGTGTCTCAATACAGTCCATTCGGTAATTAATGTCTTAGAAAAACTCGGTTTTGTAATCAATTATGACAAAAGCATTCTAACTCCATCTGAACATTGTAGATACCTGGGCATGGTTATTAACACTTCGGAAATGGTCTTAGAACTTCCGAAGGAAAAAAGAGACAAAATTTCGGATATGGTAACTATTTTGTCGAAGAAAAATCAAATACGCATTCGCGACTTTGCAAAATTCTTAGGCACGCTCACAGCCGCTTGCCCCGCAGTAGCATATGGTTGGATGTATACCAAGATATTTGAACGTGAAAAATATCTAGCTCTTTTAAAATACGAGGACTATGATACAACAATGAATATAGGTCGTCATTTACAAGCTGATTTCCAATGGTGGACTAGAAATATTCAAAGTACCATTAATCCTATCAGAGCAGGTAATTTTGAATTAGAAATTTTTACCGACGCGTCGTTAACCGGCTGGGGATCAGTTTGTAACGAGGAAGTGGCCAAGGGCCACTGGTCTGTCTCGGAGTCTAAAAATCACATCAATTACCTCGAATTGTTAGCTGCTTATTTGGGTTTAAAATCATTCTGCAAAAACCTTTCTAATACAGAAATATTGCTGCGAATCGATAACACCACTGCCATAGCCTATATTAATAGAATGGGAGGTGTACAATTCCCTCATTTAAATCAAATTGCTCGGGAGATATGGCAGTGGTGCGAAGCTAGAAACCTGTATATATTCGCTTCATATATTAAGTCCAAAGAAAATGTCGAAGCCGATAAAGCCTCACGACATTCTAACATCGATACCGAATGGAATTTGAATGGAAAATGTTTCCAGGAAATAGTTAGTAAGTTTGGACACCCTCAAATAGACTTATTTGCATCCCGTCTAAATAATAAATGCAGTAAGTACATTTCCTGGAAACGTGATCCCGAAGCATTCGATATTGATGCATTTACACTGCGATGGGGCCAATTTTACTTTTACGCGTTCCCGCCTTTCGCAATTATTCTAAAATGCCTTAGAAAAATTATTAATGACAAAGCCACAGGTATATTTATAGCTCCATATTGGCCATGTCAACCCTGGTACCCCCTGTTCACAAGTATGATTGTGTCTGAAACCATTTATTTTAATCCAGATAAAAAGCTTCTGTTATCTCCTTGCAGAGAGTATCATCCATTATGGCCCAACCTTACCCTGGCGTGTACAGTGTTATCCGGCAAGCATATATAAATCATGGATTAGAAGAAAATACAATCAATATTATGATTAAATCGCTGTCTCAAAATACTTTAAAACAGTACAACACAGCACTTAAAGCTTGGTTTCAATTTTGTAAAAATAATGATGTACATATTTATGTTAATTCTGTAACGTTAATCTTAAAGTTTCTTACACAAATGTTCGAGAATGGTGCAAACTATGGAACATTAAATTCGTACCGTTCTGCGCTTTCCTTGATCCTAGGAAAACAACTGTGCAATGATGATTGTATTACTCGATTTTTTAAAGGAGTTTTTAGAATTAAGCCGAATTATCCCAAGTACAAAGATATATGGAATCCTAATCTAGTGTTAGAATACCTTTCAAACTTGTTTCCTAATGAAAATCTGTCAATTGAAAAAATCACTAAGAAACTTGTCACCTTACTAGCGTTGTCCACTGCACAGCGTGTGCAAACGCTATCTTTGATTAACATAAATAATATTTGTATAAAAAATACATGCATAATTATAACTATTGATGAGCTAATTAAGACCTCTGCCCCAAGTAGGCATAATCCACGAATGATCATACCGTTCTTTAGGGACAGAGAACGCATATGTCCTGCAAAAACTTTGTCCTCTTACTTAAAAATTACTGAACAATTTCGTTCTTTACCAAATACAGATAGGTTAATATTAACAATTAAAAAACCGCAACACAACGCTAGCTCCCAGTCTATAAGCCGCTGGGTCAAAAACACCCTGAGCGAAAGCGGTATTAATGTAAATTTGTTTACTGCACATAGCACACGCCACGCGTCTACTTCCGCAGCAAATAGATGTGGCGTGTCTATAGATGTGATTAAAAGAACAGCCGGTTGGACAGGCCACTCTTTGTGTTTCGCTAAATTCTATAATCAACCGTTGCTAAATGTAGAAGAGGACATAAGTTTTGCAGACGCTGTTTGTAATCAAAATAATAAATCAAAATTACTATATACCTATTGTGTACATTATTCTGCGACAGACGCTGAACATCTACATGGTAAATTAAATCTCGAGGATGTAACATTGAAGTATAATTAATGGTTAATAGAACTTACCTAAGTGACTATCAACCACAATTATACGAGATGTTACATCCGAAGAGATTTAATCTCCCGCCCTTCCCCTGTTGCATAAACTTCCCGAGAGTTGCAGAATACTGGCAGTGGCAGGAGAGATCCCGCTACTCTAAAACGAATGAGGTGAACGGCGACGGTAGGCCGAAGACTGGTGAGTGACAGTTTTTTTTTTTTTGAATTCCGGATACGGATCTGAACAGTGTGATGATGCGATACGTCAAAAAACGGACTACATGGTAAATTAAATCTCTTCGGATGTAACATCTCGTATAATTGTGGTTGATAGTCACTTAGGTAAGTTCTATTAACCATTAATAGTCCCGGTCAAGATTTTGTACTAATTTCTTGACAATGTATTAGCGCATATTAGGTCACGGGAAAACCTATTTTATCCATCATGACATCCCTACAAGGTTTTCTTCGCTTAGCGTTAGTAATATTTACCATGAACTTTGAACCTTATTGGGAAGCCGCTTGGGAATGGGTACGGATAGGGCAAATGCACGGTCCCCGCATGCATTTCTCACTTGTCACTGTTCCTTTCTGTAGCAGGTTAGCTGGAAGAGATCCCTTCTTAAGGATAAGTTCGCCTTTGTACTTATTTCTCTGTATTTTCTGTATTTTTAAAAATTGTATGTGCAATAAAGAGTTTACATACATACATACTTGTTTGGCATTGCAGAAAAACTTCCCTCCACCAAGCCAATTCCACCCATCAGTTGCACTGAGCTGGAATGATGAATACAGAACAACACACATGCACAAAGGCGAACTTATCCCTAAAAGGGATCCCTTCCAGTTAACCTTAGTTTGGTTTATGATTCAAGGCATTTACGAAATATAAACAAAGCATTTACTTTCAAAAATTTTATTGCACGTGTAACACAGTTAAGTTTAAATTGTTAAACTTTAAATTGCGTCTTTCGGTTAATTATATAATTAAGAACACTTAAACTTAAAACACTTAAAATTAAATAGGAACCATTTAATAACTTCATTGGGTACATTATCACGTAGGTAGTCAAATTTTATCTAAAACTTATTCAAAAGGAATCAAGATTTCTTATACAAAATTGTTGCCATGTTCAAACATTTTATGCTGAAGACTACCTCCATAATGTGAGTTACAAACGAAGTGGCGCTTTTATATAATTTCTACTCTATAAACAGATTTTTCTCAGAAGGGCCCCCATTATTTAACGTCGACATAACAGCTTTAGCCGACGGCTGTGGGAATACAATCTGTATACTGCAAAGTTTACACGAGATAGTTCCCCGTCTGTGTGTACCCGAATTATGCTCAGCCAGTATGACCGATGGAAACCGCTTATTACCTACTTACCTATTTTACAAAGGTGCAATTCACCCGTGTGGACTCGCATATGCTCAGCCAACTTCGACTCTCTGTGAAAACTTTTGGAACTGGCATGAAAACTGGCATGAAAACGGTTTCTCGCCCGTGTGTATTCGTATGTGATCATTCAGATTGTCCTTTTCCGAAAATGATTTGTGACATATGCCGCATGAATGCGGCTTCAAACCCGAGTGGACCCGCATATGCTTCGATATGCTCGCTCTGTGTGAAAATGTTTTGCTACAGAGTTGGCATGCGAAAGGTTTCTCGCGTGTGTGAACACGCATGTGAGTGATTAAATGGGCTTTTTGAGAAAAATCTTTGTTACATACTGAGCAACTATACGGTTTCTCGCCTGTGTGGATACGCATGTGCTTAGCTAGACTTGCTCTGTGTGAGAATTTTATTACATGTTCGGCAAGACAGCGGTTTCTCGCGCGTGTGAACACGCATGTGCTCCGTCAAAATATCCTTTCCCGAATAAGATTTAAAACACTTCACACAAATACGGTTTTTCGATGGAATGCGTTTACATATGCTTAGCTAAACTAGATTTGAATGAAAATTTATTATTACAGATCGGACAAAGATGCGGCTGCGCTCCAGTGTGGAGACGCATATGCTTAGTTAAATTAGCTCTTTGCGTAAATAGTGTTTTACACACTTTGCATGCATGCGCTTTGCCTTCTGTGTGAACTTGCATATGGATGGCTATGTAACCCTTTCGTGCAAATTGTTTGTGGCATATTACAATATGATGTAAATTTTATTGATTGAATAAATAATCTAATCTATTTCGCAAGAATAGGGTCTCTCACCTGCATGAACCCGCATGTACTCAACTAAGTTAGCTTTTTGTGAGAATCTTTTTTCACAGATATCGCAAATGTGTGATTTTTGACTGTCCTGTGTGTCTTGTAGCTTTTTCTGGAATGTTTTCTTACAGGTTTCGCTTTGTAAATTATTATTTTCCTTTGGGCATAAATGACTCAACTGGTCGGATTGAAGAGTCTTGCACAAGTATTGATGGTCGACATCATCAATACTTTGAAGGGTCTCATTGGAGCGGAATGCAGGTTCCTCGAGGCACTCCGCCAAAGGAAATGTAGAATCCAATGATTTTCCGGTGCCAGGTTTCAACTGCTCCTGCTTCAATGCTCCTGAAAATTGCGTAATATTCTATTATTTTCTATGCTTGGTACAATGGCTCAAATATTCCCGAGCTATTTAGGACATCATCTGAGTTTCCCTGACAAATTGAGAAAATGGTAAAATATTAATTATTATTATTATTATTTAAAATTATACACTAGCAGCTCTTTGAGCTGATACGTGTATATCACTGCACTTGTGTTCTTTGATCCTTTAAATGAATGTCTAGTCTATTTTTAAAACTATTCACCGAAGGTGCACTTATTACATGTTCGGGGAGTGTGTATTTGTATAATTGTATGTTTTTATTTTGTTCTATTTTAATAAAGATTACTTGTAATTCCTTAATAGTACACATAGGTAGACCGCACCAGCTTATTAGCAAGTAAACTAATCCTGTATGCACGGGTACTTAAAAAAAAGACATGTGAAAAGAATCCTTGGTGGCCTATTTGCAAAATAATCTTTTTTTCGCCATTAAATACTGACTTTTAAGAGCTAAGATTTTCTCCCTGAACTAGATCCTGGAGCTGCACTGGTCTAAGTGTACATTTTTATATTATAGTAGCTTCTGCCTGTGACTTCATCTGCATAGAATTTTTATACATAGAAACCTTCCACTTGAATCACTCTATTAAAAGAATAACATCAAAATCTGTTGCATAGTTTCAAAGATCTAAGCATACATAGGGACAACAGACAGCAGGAAGCGACTTTATAATATACTAGCTGTTGCCCGCAACTTCGTTTGCGTAGAATTCGTTTATCGCTATCCCGCGGGAATCATGCAATTTTCCGGGATAAAAAGTAGCCTATGTGTTATTCCAGACTATAATCTATCTATGTTCCGAATTTCATCCAGATCGGCCCAGTACTTTTTGAGCCTATTCATTACAAACATACAAACATACAAAAATAGGTACAAATCTTTCCTCTTTATAATATTAGTATAGATTAGTATAGATATAGACTATGTATTGATCACCTATACTATACAAAGCTAGCGATCAAACCTTTACCTTGCATCGGGTAGACTTCACACTTAACCAGCTCTGGTTGTAACTCCGGCTTGCATATAACAGGCTCCAGCCATTGAACATCCTCTTCTATATCCTCTTTAATCTCCACCTTCACATACACACTCTCTACCCGCTCCAACATACTCACAAATTATGAATATTTTGTGTTATAGCTACTGTCTACTGGGACAACTTAGCCAGCATCACGAGCGAGGGCTACAAGTGATATATGCCAAGATTATCTTTTCGCGTACTTCTAACTAAACTGTAGCCTGAAACAATTATGCTGACTACGCAATCAATATCTACTTTTTTTTTAATATTATTCATCCCTTTAGGGATAGGCAAAGGAAACAGGGTCCATACAGCCAGGTCTTTTGACTAGCAATATCTACATTCAAAATATCAGTTTTATCTATCACTGTATGATCGAACCAGCACACGATCTAGTTAATATGTCAGAAAACTTTTAGATTGCAATGGAATTGGTAACCTACAACTTATCACGAAATAAGCTATAAATTCGAAGCAAAGTACATTTTTGGTAGGGAATGAAACGGAAGGAAAATACAAAATAAAAATATAACCTGTCAAAGTGAAAGGTGACATTTGCTCGATTGGTGTTGCCTTAGCAAAATCATTTAGTCGTACTAAATTCGTGGGAATGACGAATACTTTGTATGGTGCTTGAAGTAGATTGAGCGCATAGTTAAAAATAATTGGAGCGTAAAACATAAATTTTAATCAGATTATTACCAACAAGCACATTAAACCTTTACATAAAACAAATCATTGTTCAAGATTTGATTGCATGGATATTACTTCTTTTGCCTGCCCCTGGATGAATTCATTTAAAATAAAACAATTTAGTGACTTTTTTTTTTGTTTTGAAAGGTTTATTATATCTCTTGTCGGACAAAAGCCATCTATCTACTTTGGGAAAATAAAAAATAAAATCTCTTGTCTTGACATTATTTTGTTTGTTTGGATTTGTAGATTTTCTGTCGTTGGTGAAAGGAAATATACCTAATAGGATTCTGTCCGATACTGTTGTGTGATTGTGTATGGACCATTTCCTATCTTATCTAGAATGTTGTGTGTTTGTGTATGGACCATTTCCTAGAGGAGCTATATTAAAATGTCAGAATAAAAGACGAATGTTGTTTCCTTTAACATTGAATATTAAAAGAGAAACTTATGATAAAACATGGTGGCAGCGAGAAAAACGGAAAGCATTAACCAGTAAGTTGTGAAGAAAATAAAATTTTAATAAAATGGACGTCCATATGCAGTTGATTCAACCGCTCAAGTTTGACGAAGGAGATGTGGCCTCGTCTTGGAAAAGGTGGAAGCAGGTATTCAGCAATTTTATGATTGCAATGAAACATGACAAAGAGTCTGATGAGAGGAAAATTGCTCTGTTTCTACATTTTATTGGTGAGAACTGTTTGGACATATATAATTCTTTCTCAGAAGAGAATAGAAAGACATATCAGTCAGTTCTCGATTCGTTCGAAAGTTACTTTGTTCCTAAGAAGAACTTAGCTATATGCAGACACAAATTTTTTACCCATGTTCAAGGAACAGACACGTTAGATATGTTTCTCACCAAATTGAAAAAACTAGCAATGGACTGTGAGTTCAAAGATTTGCAAGAGTCTCTCGTTAGAGACATGTTTATCTGTAACATGAACAAAGAACATACGAATATCAGACAAAAGCTATTAGTGGAAAATGACATAGAGCTTAGCAAAATGATTTCGGTGTATAAAAGTATGGAAATATCACACAAAAATAACACTTATCTTGAAAAAGAACAACAGTTGCAGCAAGAAGTTTTGTCAGTCCGTCAAACAAATTATCAAAGAAGACAGCCAACCCAAGAAGTGAGAGGAAGACAACAGGAGTGTATGCGGTGTGGAAATATTCATCATTCCATGTGGGTAAAATGTCCAGCTTATGGAGTAAAATGTAACAAATGCTCGAGAGTTGGTCATTTTGCTAAGGTGTGCAGAACACCTATCAACTATGTGTATTCAGGTGCTGATTCAGGTAATCTGTTCCATAATATGTCAAATGAAGACTTATTTATAGGTAACTTTAAAGTAAGTGAAAAAAATCTGCAGATGGCATCGTTAACACAAGATGATTGGTTACTTGATATTAAAATAAATAATAATAATGTCTGTTTTTTGTTGGATACGGGTGCCAAAGCAAACTGTATTTCTTACGAGTTATTTTGTCAACTACAAAATTCTAATGATGTGTTGGAGTACAGTTCAGCAAATTTAATTGCTTATAATGGGGGTAAGATACCTGTGAGAGGCACATGTGTCTTAGAATGTATTATAAATAATTGTCAATATAGAATAAAATTTATTGTTATAGATATCTCATGTCAACCAGTTTTGGGTGCTAAGACTTGTACAGATTTAGGCATTGTAAAAAGGATATTTAGTAATCTACCAGAAGGAACCGTTGAAAATACTAGTGAGTTAGATGCTTTACTTAAAGAATATGATATTGTTTTTCAGGGTCTGGGCTGTTTGCCACACAAATGCCATCTGACTGTGCGTCCAGAAGTGCAACCCAAAATTGACTCACAACGAAGAGTTCCATTTGCACTTCAAGAAAGATTAAAAGAGGAATTGCAACGGATGACAAGACTGGGTGTTATTGAACCTGTTTCCAAACCAACTGACTGGGTTAGTTCAATTGTGATTGTAGAAAAAGCAAACAAAAAATTAAGAATTTGTCTGGATCCCAGAAACTTGAATGAAGCCATTCAGAGATCACATTTTCCCTTACCCACAATTGAAGATGTCAGGTATAAAGTAAATGAAGCAAAAATATTTTCTCATTTGGATGCTTATTCTGGTTTCTGGATGATCCCGCTTGACTCTAGTAGTTCTGACTTATGTACATTTAACACTCCTTATGGAAGGTATAAATATCTGAGGTTACCATATGGATTGACTTGTTCGACTGAAATTTTTAGCAAAATATTGATTGAGTCATTTTCAGACATCCCAAATGTAATATTGTATGTAGATGATATTTTAATATATGCACCAGATGAAAAAACTCACAATGAAACACTGGAAAAAGTTTTACAAAGAGCAGAGTCTATAAATTTGAAATTTAACAAAGATAAATGTGTTTTTGCACAAAGACAAATAAAATTCTTAGGTCAAGTATTTAGTGAAGAAGGTATGTATCCAGATTATGATAAAATAAAAGCTATTAGAGAAATGCCTACTCCTGACTCTCAAAAGAGTTTACAAAGATTTCTTGGTGTTGTTAACTATTTAGGCAGTTACATAAAAAATTTGTCTGCAGAAACAGAAGTATTAAGAAACCTATTAAAAAAGGATGCTGTGTGGTTATGGGATGCTAATCATGAAAAAGCTTTTCAAAGATTGAAAAATTTAATTACCAAAGCACCAGTTTTGTGTCACTATGACAACACAAAGCCGCTAACATTGAGTGTAGATAGTTCATGTAAAGCAATGGGTGCGGTTTTGCTACAAAATAATCAACCCATAGCATATGCATCAAAGACATTAACAGAATGCCAAAGACGATATGCACAAATAGAAAAAGAGCTTTTTGCTATATTAATAGGTTGTCAGAAGTTTCATCAATATATATATGGTAAAAAGATTAATGTAGAGACAGATCATCAACCTTTAGTCTCATTGTTTAGCAAACCTTTAAGTCAGGTTCCTAATAGGTTGCAAAGGATGATGCTGGCATTGCAGCTTTATGATGTAAATGTAAAATATGTTCCTGGGTCTAAGATGTATATTTCAGATACACTTTCTAGAGCAGCACTCTTAGAAAGTGATGAACATAAAATCGATAATGACATTACTATCCATGCCAATATGTTTAAAAACTCACTAGCTGTTTCAGAAAATAAATTACAGACTATAAAGCAAGAAACTCTAAAAGATGTCGCATTGCAAAAGCTAAAAGAATATTTTTTCGATGGATGGCCAAAACACAAAAATAATACTGATGTAAATGTAAGATGTTATTGGGATTATAGGTCAGAAATACATGTAATTGATGACATAGTTTTTAAGAATACAAGTATCATTATTCCTGTCACAATGCGTAAAGAAATGTTACAAAAAATTCATGCCAGTCATGCAGGTTTAAACAGATGTAAGAATTTAGCTAGAGGGGTATTGTTCTGGCCATCCATGAGTAAGGATATTGGACAATTTGTAGAGAATTGTATAATTTGCTTAAAGTACAGACCTGCTAACACATGTGAACCACTCATAGTCTCAGAATGTCCATCATATCCATGGGAGAAAATAGGAGCTGATTTATTGCAATTTAGGGACAAAAAATATTTAGTGATTATAGATTATTATTCAAAATATATAGAACTAGCTTATTTGAACACAGGAACATCAGCAAAACATGTTATCACGCATTTCAAGTCTGTGCTTGCTCGTCATGGTAGTCCCTTGGTATTAATGACAGACAATGGCCCTCCTTTTGATTCTAGAGAGTTCGCAAGTTTTTGCCAAGATTGGGATATTGAACATATAACGTCAAGCCCACATTTTTCTCAATCAAATGGACAGGCAGAAGCAGCTGTAAAAATAGTTAAAAAAATATTAGAAAAATCATATGAAGATAAAACAGATCCATATTTAGCTTTGTTGCATTATAGATGCAATGAAAAAGAATATATGAAGTCTCCAGCTGAGTTACTTATGTCTAGGAAGTTGAGATCAAACTTGCCAATGTCCAAAGAATTACTTAAACCAAAAGTTGTTCAATTTGACACTGAACAAAATAGAATGAATAAACATAAAGAAAACTATAAAAAATACTATGACAAGCATGCAAGACATCTGCCTGAGTTGTGTGTAAATGATTCCATCATGTACAAAAAGAACCCTAACAGTCGCTGGGAGCATGGCATAGTAAAAGAAATTCTGCAAAACTATCCTAGATCATACATAATTGAGTCGAAAGAAGGGGTAAGTTATAGAAGGAATCGTAAGCATTTATTAAAGACAATATGTAATACAAAAGAACATGTCAGTCAAAATAACAGTAGACAAAGCAGTGACATAAACATAAATGATAATGAACCTATAACAGTCTCTGTTCCAGTGTCATTTTTGTTAGCAAAACTATGTATTCCTGTGTCAAGCGATGATGATAATGTAAAATCTACTGAAAATACAACTATAACAGATTCAGTTAAAATTAATAATACTGAACTAACATTTGTAGAACCACCCAGTTCAAGAGATGAAAATGATGTCTTGTCATCCGATGTTGATTCGTATCACTCATTATCTCAGCACTCAGATGACAGTTGTGTAATCAATCCTATATGTGAGGATAATGTTGATATTGTTAGTAGCTGTAGTAGTAATTATTTATTAATTTGTGGAAGTTCTTCAAATATTGATTCTCTTGAAGACTGTACCAGAGATGAAAGTGATAATCAACAACAAGTAGAGGGTTATACAACCAGGTCAGGGCGTACAATAAAAAGGCCTAAGAGATTTGAAACTGATTGATTCTTTTAAGTAATTATAACTGAAAAAGGAGGATGTTGTGTGATTGTGTATGGACCATTTCCTATCTTATCTAGAATGTTGTGTGTTTGTGTATGGACCATTTCCTAGAGGAGCTATATTAAAATGTCAGAATAAAAGACGAATGTTGTTTCCTTTAACATTGAATATTAAAAGAGAAACTTATGATAAAACAGATACGACCTGCCTGACCGACTTAGCCTCTCTGAAAATAAACAGTTGTTTCCTTAGAGACTAAAAAAGTTAATAGGTCTATTCCAGACTGTATTCAGAAGCTGTATTTAATTTATGTCCCCTTACAATAAAGTTGTAAAAATAAAACATTTCTGTACATCATAAAATATATTTTGCAGCGTAACATTTTACAATTACTATCACATAACTCATACAAATATTTCTTACAAAGATCAAAACACTTACAACGAAGGCCATAGTAAAGTATGGAATGTCTAATTATATTATAACATTTTATATTGGCGGGCAATACGTATCTAATAAGTTTCATTACATTGCCAGGCCGCGATGCGAAGGGGTTAGAAGTCGTCGACCCAGAGCCGCAGTGTATTTTACTTTGGCCCGGGCCGTAAGTATCAATTTACCACCCGCTACACGAGCGGAAATTTCGATTTCCAACCTCCTAGTGACCACTAATAAGTTGCCAAATACCTATAGTCCTATAGGATAGCTACAAGCTATACCTACTTTAAGTACCTAAAATAAATTGCATTGTGTACAAGTATACCTATGTATATAACAATAAACGGATTTAGTTAATAATATGGACATTATTATTCCATGGGTAGATTTTTGTTTACTTGAGTGACAGAATATTAATTTAATAAGGAATAGTCGTTATTCTTTGGACTTCCAAACCTGAAAAAAAAATACAATACAATCAATTTTCATCACTGTATATTTTAACAATAGGTAAGAAAGAACGATGGATTGGATATTACCAGAATCGGAACGAGCATAGTTTTAAAGGTAGGTATTTATAAGGCCAAGCAGCCTCTCTTGCGTCCTTTATGTAAAATCTACCAATAATTGAAAGTCACACAGTAGCTGAAATAGCGTATCCAATTCGTCTAGCTAGGGTCACAGGACTAGGGTGACAGGGTCTAGGTAGGGTGCAAGGTCCGACCGGATCGCTTCCACCGTGTTACTCGCTAATCCTGCTGCCAGGCAGCAGTGTTACAGCATGGAGATTAAAACAGCCGGTGAAATTACTGGCACGCGAGGCATTCCGTGTTACTCTAGGTTGACAATGTATCTATAGATATTTCTAGTGTCGCAGGGTGTCTATGGGTTGTGGTGGACACACTTACAGGTTTTCCAACTCACCTAAAACATGCTGATCTATGCTTGGTCCGGTCACGAACTTGTCCTCGAAGCTCGGCTCCAGTTCTTGCAGCAGTCTCTGCAGGCGGGCCGGGAAGTTCCACAGCAGGATGCGGTGCTGCTGCTTTTCCAGGTCCACTATCGCCGTGATCAGGCTCTGCAACACGCCTTCATCATCAGAACAGTTGTAAGATAAGCGACCCTAAACCACTCGAAGGGTATCAAGATAAAAGATACCAGGCGATCATACTTAAGTGAGCTAGGCACTCTTGGACAGAGCGTGCGCTGTTGTCCGCGTGCGAGTGAGACGTCTCATACACTAGGGAGTGTCGCGAATGGAAGAGACGGCAATAACCTTCGGCAAACCCGCGACCGTGATATAGACCGCAAGTGAATTCAGCTCTGAGCCCTGATACGCTGAGATCCCGAGTACCAGGCGATAATAAGCGAGTAAGATACTCCCGGATAGCGACGCTTCTTATTCTACGAGCAGTGTTAGCGTTATGTGGACCCTCAAATCGAGTCGTGAACAGTCTGCCTGTCGATCATGATGATGAACGGCTGGCGTAGGTATGACTTGGTTACGCATCACGTGTTTTAGTTTACGATCATGGGGAGATTTGTTTTGCACATTTTAAGATCGAAACAAAGCATAATATAATTGTATCGTGATGATAAAATGTAAATGTAAATGTAAATGTAAACTCTTTATTGTGCAAAATAAACAAGACAAATACAATTGACAAACACTGAGATACATGCACAAAGGCGGACTTATCCCTTTAAGGGATCTCTTCCAGTCAACCTTTGAGTGGATGAAAGGAGTATTATATTAGGGATGGACGAGTGAGTTTAAAAAATGCAAACACTGAGAGCCACAATACATAACTTTACCGAATATAATACATAAACTCCAAAAACCTAGTTAATAAACTACTTTATACTATCTATAATATATATAAATAAAATATACTACATAAAATAAATAAATAAAGAGCACAATAAACAAAGGAATATTTCCACTAATTTAAGAAGAAAAATTTGCTTTGGCCTAGGTGTATTTTGCTTCCTAAGTTTTTTTTCTTAAAGACGTGTTCAAAAGTACCAGGAGATCAGAAACCAATAAGGTAAAACGCTCTGTTCCGTTCGTTAGCGGGAGCGAAGCGTGTGCGCGAGTGAGATCACTAACCTCAGCCACCCCTAAGTCGAGCGAGGTGAGCAGCCGGCCGTCGAGCACTGCGACGAGCGGAGCGCCCCGTGCTAGCCGCCGCAGCGCGCGCCCGCAGTGGCCCGCGCTCGCGTAGCCCAGCGATCCCGACAACGTCAGGGACACGCACGACTGGTTGCCGACCTGGGACCCGTAATAACGTTTATAAATTACTAGCTTCAGAAGGGCAGAAGCCCGCGCCCTCTTGAATCACTCTATCTATTAAAAAAAGCCGCATCAAAATTCGTTGTGTAGTTTCGAAGATTATAAGCATACATAGGGGACATAGGGACAGAAAAAGCGACTTTATTTTATACTATGTAGTGATAGTGATAGTGATGATGATAGTGATAGTGATAATGCTCACAGGCAATAATGCTTATTTAACCTCAAAAGTACCAGGCAATCATAGAAAAGCAGGAGTGACCTTGAACACTGCGGGCTGCAGGCGGGGGCGCGCGGCGGCGGCCAGCGCCCGCAGCGCGTCCCCGCCCGCGCCGGCCGCGATGCCGTACTCCAGCCCGCAGCCGCAGCCCACCAGCACCGTGGCGCTGTACACCAGCAGCTCTAGCTCTGGAACCAAACATTTCTCTTGCTAAACAAGTTTCTGACTTGAACACAAGATTGACTGGGGCCCGATTTTTTAAAGCACACGTGTGAAAATACCACTCGAAAGTGGTGAAAAATTGTGCAGAATTTAAAATAAGAGTAGCTTAGAAGATACCTACGGCTCTCATTGATCTTGTGACCTAGTCAAAAATTCGATTAGAGCTGTAGTTTTGAAGATATAATAGTAGATTGTACACCGAGGGGATAAAGCACTGTATTATGTCACGGGTGCGATATTGAATCCTGAGCGCAGCAAAGGACTCTAGATTTAACTCCCGAGCGTAGCGAGGGTGTTATGAGTTAATTCCTGAGCGTAGCGAGGGAATTAAGATTGAGTCCTGAGTGGAGCGAAGCATTTAAGCGCACCCAAGACATATACAGTTTTATCTCCGAGGAGTATACTCTACTTTTCTCACCTTTTGCGAGACAATAAAAACCGAGGTAACTAGAAAAATAATTTAATTAAAACAACAGTAAAACTAAATTAGAAATTAGTCCAGTTGTGTAATGATACAACAATATTTTAATTTGGAATCTTAGCAGGTCTATGCGTGTAGTACAGCGCCAGCAAACACTGGCCGCTTTTGTTTTATTTGAAATTTGTTTCATTCGTTCGAAATTCGAACGCCGCTTGCCGTGTCGTGGCCATCTCGATTTTCGAAGCCAGGCAATTTTTACGAAATTGGACTTAAAGAGTATAGCAATAAGAACTATGAAAAGTGAGAACCATATTACTAACCTACGGGTTATAATGAATTTCAGTACAATATTACTACCCGGCGAAAGCCAAGGGCTATAATGACTTACTTTGAATAAGGTTTACATGATATATAATTAGCCATTGTCGAGCAGGTGGTGTGAAAACAGATTTTTCTCAAAGATGCAATGAAATGTTAACCTTACGTTCCAAATAATAGGCCGGGACGTATCACGTCGCGGGCGCGGTTAGACAAGTGGTATGTAATGGATTTTCATACAAAATGGCAGGCCTAGGCCTGCAAAGCGATCGTCTATTGTTTCATGTGCCACAGCATCATGACGTTTAGTTTATAGGTCATTTTTATTATTATTCATCCCTTTTGGGGTAGGCAAAGGAAACAGGGTCCATACAGCCAAGTCTTTATAGGTCAATGGCATCATGATATTCAGCTTTAAAAAAAACATAAGCAATATTTGCTTTCTTTGCAATTTTAATTACATAAAATCAAAAATTACATAAAAACGATACATAATTAACACATAAGATTAATTTTAAATTGAAACCTAACTAGGTACAGAAATATTTAAATCTCATTTCATTGTCATCTTAATATCAGCGGTGTAAACGTCAGCACAATCAGCGTAAAACGAAACGTACATTTAAAAAAAAACACATTTTGGTGGGAAAATAAAAAACACTAATCTTTTGTTCATTGTTGATTTTGATAAATTTTAAATATGAGTTCCGACGAAAATAGTGACAGAGAAATGTATCAAATGTAAACAGGGTAGGTCTCAGTCGTCACAATTGACAAGTGTCGTTTTTTTTTTTAATTATTGTAATTATAAAGCATTGCCTACAATGCCATGAAATTTTGTTTTACTAGTTTAGATTTTAGTTGCCTTACAAATAAATACTGTTTTTTTGAAGTTTATTTATTTATTTCATTGCATGTTTGAGAAAAGCACTATACAAGCCTCGGCCGGGACAGGGGTTGCCGGCCTCGTACCATGCCGGCCTCGTGTACCACTCGGCCGTCAAACTTACTCGGCCTGCAACCCCTTACTTCCCGGCCTTTGCAGTAATGTACTATATTTCACTTTCGAGTGGTATTTTCACACATGGGCTTTCAAAAATCGGGTCCCTGTACTTGCCTTATGGAAAGTTGCAGTGGAACTCTTCATGAGGTAAATTTGTCAAGGTTTTTTTTAAATTGGTTAATGTCGGGAAAAGTAAAGCTTTAATTCTGCGCGGACAAAGTGCGGCCAATATAATTGGAATATAATGAAATTTATTCGTCAGGAGTACCAGGGGGGCATGAGTAGCGAGGCACTCACTGCTATTCCGCCACAGCCGGCGCACGATGCCGAGCTCGATGATGGACATCATGGCCACCATGATCACGGCCGCCAGCGCCGCGCGCGGGATGAAGTAGAACGCGTCCGTCAGCAGCGTCACCGAGAGAAGCACCAGTAGTGCTGGAAAAAAAAAATGTGTAGTTTTATAAAACCAAGAAGCAAGTGAAAAGTTTTAGGCATTTAACCGAAAATTTTCGATAAACCATTCGATTCAGGGTATTCAAATTGCGTTCTAAATCTTAACTTAATAATTCAATGTATACTTATATTAGTATAGAGAATGCACGAATAAACGAAAATGTAAACGCTACACGATCAGCTGATGCGGGCCTTAGCTGTTCTGCCGAGCGCCTGTCACTTTATTCCCACTCCGCGGCCGGTTGTGGTGCGACATGCGACCGATGGACGAAAAAATTTGAATTTTGAACCAATGCAGATCCTTTCTGCTTAAAGGTTCAATTTGAGTGCGACTACGACGGAAGGCAAGACTGCAGCAGTGTAGCCAGTTCGCCTAGTGGGAGAACACGACAAAGGCCATTGAAGTTTGAGTTATGTTGTGTTACGCAAATTTTCGAGTTGAGAACTGACGACGTCGCCATCTTGTCTCAAGTCACAAGTCACGGTCAATTTGAAATTGTACCTCAAGCAAGATTAATCAGCCCACCTCCACCTTCCACATAATCCCTAAACCGATTCAAACGATGTAAGGTTCGATTTAAGCAAGCATGCAGGCAACTGCTATCAGTCACTTTGCGAAATAGCCAAGTCACAGGATCTATTATTGACAGCGACGACTAGGATCACAGAAGTCACGAGGCACTTACTCATACCTACATCTTATATGGATATCATGATTGCACGAAGCCCGTGAGCTCTTAGAATGGGTTCGATACTTGAATCGGCCGAGTGAGACAGCAAGACTAACCCGAAAAGCATTCTAAGAGCGCGACTAGCCAAAGTCACAGAGACTCACCGACGACAGCGATTACCAGGAGCGCATAAGTTGCGAGGCACCTCGCACGTCTTACCTTTGAACATGGATCCCGCCGGGGTGATGACGCCACTCGCATGGTTCAGAGCCGTGCGAGTGAACGAGCCAGTAGCTGGCATGCACTGGCAGAACGAGGATATGACGTTGCAAGCACCGACTGCCAGCATCTCCTGCGTGCTGTCAACTGGCTTGTTGCCGGCTGGGAACAAACCAGACAATAACCATATTGTTGATGAGGATCCGGGTTCGATTCCGGGCCATAGCTTAACTTTTCGGATTTTTTTATGTGTCCTAATTTTCAGCGTCGTTTAGAAATTTACTTTCTAACGGTAAAACCGTAAAAGTAAACATATAATCCAGTAGTAAAAGCGCCTTCTCTCGTCCCTGCTGGTGAGCAGTAGATTTTCTTCGAGAGTTTGTAATAGTGTCGTACAGACATATCATTGCCATACGGTCAAAAGTCCCCCTCCCCGCCTGTCGAACTCTTAGCCAACGGTCAATGACATCCCTCAGAAACTGCCAGGAAATCATTAGCCGATGCCCAGGGTGCACCGGACCAAGCACTGCTCTTCCCCCCGGACGGATCCAAAAACGAACCGCAGCTCTTGACCTACGCGTGGAGGTAACCCGACTCGCACCCCTGGGGGCGTCGAATTTTTGCATCTGTACCGCCATCTATTTTATTATGTAACGACACTTACAACTCCAGTCGAATGTTACTCACCAAGAACGACAGATGGCGCTGTTTTCAATGATAGATTGATAACAAATGAATTGAAAATTTTATTTCCCGATTTTACGAGTGTGATTTTACTAAACGAATGTACATACTACCTAGATTAGTGAAGAAAGAAGGAAGGAAAAAATATTTTTGAACAATATTATAAGTCTTTTAACTCACCAAAGGCTCTGGCTATGGCGATGCTCTCAAGTATAGCCACTAGCGGCATCACGAAACCTTCAGGACCGAAGGTCATAAGCATATCCTGGAAGTCCAGCGTCTGGTTCCCCACCACCGTGGAAAAGGGGGGCAGGCCGAAGTGGGGCAAACCCCCCGTTATTGTACCTGGGAAATGCAAGTTAATTTTGTATATCAATTTAATACTACGCAAGTAGTATATTATTTAAGGATAAATGTGACTTAAAAGAGTATTTTTATGTATAGATTCATCATCTCCAGCCTATATAGGCCTCCTCTCAGAACAAGAGGGATTGGGCTATAGTTCCCACGCGGGCCCAGTGCGGATTGGAAACTTGACACACATCATTGAATTGCTTCGCAGATGTGTGCAGGTTTCCTCACGATGTTTTCCTTCACTTAATAACTTAAACGGCTTTGTTTCATGTAAAAAAATTGCAGAAAATTGTGGCGAACACATAAACACGTGATTTGTGTGCGTGTGTGTGCGTGTGTGCGTGTGTGTGTGTGTGTGCGTGTGTGCGTGTGTGTGTGTGTGTGTGTGTGTGTGTGTGTGTGTGTGTGTGTGTGTGTGTGTGTGTGTGTGTGTGTGTGTGATTAATACTCACCGGTCAGGGCGAAGGGCGTCAGTTTGTTGATATAGAGCAGGTAGGCGAGCAGCGTCGCCCCGAACACGGCGAGCGCGTTGCGCGCGCGCAGCACGTGGCCGCCGCAGCGCGCCGCGCCGCGCCCGCCCGCCCACTGGCCAAAGCACAGCGGTTAGTGACGTTTCGCCGAAAAATGTTCGACAAATATTTTTTACACAAATTGTCATTTGGACAAATATGCGTTTGACAAAAAAAAACAAATGTTGACAGCAGCAATTGACCTGGTCCCAAACTAAGCAAAGCTATACTATTACTAGGCAAACATACGTATTTTTCATATCATCACAAGTAATCATTTGAAAATCTATTTTTTTTGTCGGTTTTTTCATTGTAATGAACCAATATAAAATGCCCTCGCACTGCCGACATTTTACTTATATACAAGGTCTTTGAAAATTGTCCCGGAATCAACACGTGATTTGGTTATTACCACTCAACACTCCCACAAAGATTTGTTAAAATTTTTCATTCACCAAGTCCCGTTTTGACGTGGTCCACTCTGTACACCGTTCAATGTATCGGACATTTCTCAACTGTGATTCAAAAGCATTGAACAACTCAACAGCTGACCTTTTATTATATCCACCATTCAACTCCTCCCCGGCGCGGTGCAGACGCGCGGGGCGGGACGACAAAGGGGACTGAGAGCGGTGCGGGCGGGGAGGGCGCAGAGCGGTGCGGGAGGGAGTGCGCTTACCGCCCGCACCTCTCTCAGTCCCCTTTGTCGCCCCGCCCCGCGCGTCTGTACCACGCCGGCGGTAACTCATTCAAACGGTCGGTCTGCTAAGCCAACTGAAGATACCTACTCACTTTGAGCACCAGCAAGATGACAATAGTGGTGACACCCAGGACAGTGTCCCACAAGTGTATGGTCTTGATGTTCCTGAACAAATTCTCAACAGCCTGTATGAACGTGCTGCCTGAGGATCCTGAAAAAAATACATATATCCTTAATAATAACAGCGTTGCGGCGCCGCAACATTATGCTGAGTGGGGGCCATTTCACACCATACACATACATACACAAATCACGTCTTTATCCCTTACGGGGTAGGAGCCTAAGGTAACAAGACCTACAGGCCACGTTTAGCAAGATTTTACTCCATATCGGTACTATTCTCAAGTATGTATATTGTATTTCATCCTACGAGTATCGAATGTGTTTAAATAAATCTCTCTCTCTCTCTGGCCCTTTTTACTCTATATCAGTAATATTCTTAAGTACACCCCCTGCAGAAAAAAACGGGCACCCATGGTTGTTGTATTTTAGTTGCATAAAAGCTTACTTTCTAAGCTTTAATGCCTAAAAATCTGAAAACCCATAGGTGCCAACATATTGCATTTCTCCCTTTAAATATCTACTACACGTATGTGTTAAAAAATGTTGCTCTCTCTCTCTCTCTCTAATCTACTGGAGACAATTCTTAACCTCATAAGGCGCAACGTCCAATTTTTAGGACTGTGAAATCTTGTCCTTCTCCAAAAATCTCAACTCATCAACTGGCGGCCCATCGACCCAAAAGTAAGTCTTAATGCACATATCGATCCTTGAATTTGTCAGGTATCGAACTCCAACTCTAAGGGCCTGTCTCACCACTCTCTGTAGGTAAAGTTTATTTACTATTTTGTTTCCCCTTTCCACCTATACGCCCACAATCATGCTAAACGTGGCCTTGTAGGTCTTGTTACCTTAGTCACCCCGTAAGGGATAGAGACGTGATTTATATTATGTATATGTATGTAATGGCTTACCTGTAATCCTGAGGAGGGATTTGAGCTGAGAAGCCCCGATCTGCAGCGCGGCCGCCGTCGTGAATCCACTGATCACTGGTTTCGATATGAAGTCAAGTAGGAATCCTGGAAAACGAAGGAATTGCATCACACTCAAATACACAGTTTAATATAAGTTTCTGTCAAATATTACATTTCTAATACAAGCTTTTTTGCTGATTGGATCTCATCATTGCAACGTATGTTTATGTACATCTAATTTGATATCAATAAAGATCAGAACATTTGTGGAAAATAAACGTTACGTCTAAATAACATCACGCCTTACCTAACTGCAGCGCTCCCAACAGCATTATAATACAGCCAGACAGGAAGGCCGCCAAGTAGGCAAATGCTTCAGACTTGGCCACATACTTGACCAGCAAGGCTGCTAAGATGGCCGTCGGCCCAACTGTCACGTCTTTGCAGCTCCCAAGTAACACGTATACGAAGCCTGGGAATATGCTGGAGTACAGCCCTACCTGGAAGTTTAACGGAAAATTAATAATAATAATAATAATGTTATGATATTAATATTCTCAACAGCCTGTATATTGATATTGATAACGTTTGGCAATGCAATTCCAGCAAGCCCTCGAGCTCGGCTCCCTACCACCTCTTTTAACAACCGGTATCACCTTCCTGCTCTTTAAGTCCGGTAGTACCATGGAAGCGAAAAATTACAGACCCATTACGTGTTTACCCACACTGTACAAACTCCTTACATCCATTTTGAGAGCAAAAATTAACGCGCACATAGTTGCAAACGACATTTTGGCCCCCGCTCAAAATGGATGTAAGGTTGGGTCCCGTGGTACTAAAGAGCTCCTCCTCATAGACATGACTATTTGCCAACGAGTCCGGCAGAACAGAGGGACCCTCTCTGCTGCCTGGATTGACTACAAGAAGGCCTATGATTCAGTGCCTCACTCATGGCTGAGGAGGATCTTAGAGCTGTATAAAGTTGATGCAGCTTTAAGATCCTTCTTAAGCGCATGCATGGGGCAGTGGACCACAGTCCTTCGTCAACCGGGTGGCAGTGATGACCCTCCTGGTCCGCAGGACTTCATAAGGATTGAACGTGGGATCTTCCAGGGTGACAGTCTTAGTCCATTATGGTTCTGCCTAGCACTGAATCCGCTCAGTACTTTGCTGGCGGATTCAGGGCTAGGTTGCCGGCTCCGGAGAGGGGGTGAGGTCATTTCTCATCTGCTTTATATGGATGACCTTAAGCTATTTGCACCAAACAACCACAACTTGTTGGAGTTATTGAAAACAACAGAAGTTTTCAGTAATGCCATCAAAATGGAGTTTGGTGTAGATAAGTGTGCAGTCATACATGTGCAGCGGGGGCAAGTTGTAAATTCGCCGAACTTACAACTTTCTGAGACAATGTCCCTCAGATCTATCTCCGAAACTGAAACCTACAAATATCTTGGTATGTCACAGTCCTTGGGTATTGAAGGTAGGGACATCAAACAGATGGTGAGGGAGCGTTTCTTTGGGCGCCTGACAAAAGTACTCGATAGTCTTTTGTCAGGAGGCAACAAGGTGCGCGCCTTCAACGCCTGGGTGATGCCCCTGCTCATATACTCCTTTGGCATACTAAGGTGGAATCAGACTGAGCTGAATGCCCTGGATCGAAGGGTTCGTTCATTGCACACTACGCGTCGCATGCTACACCCTCGCTCGTCTGTTATCAGACTGTACATCCCACGGAAATGTGGAGGCCGTGGCTTCCTAAATGCCCAGGACCTCCACAACCGTGAGGTGTACAGTCTTAGGGAATATTTCCTGAACAACGAGTGTGGGATGCATCGTGATGTAGTGGCGGTGGACAAATCCTTCACCCCTCTCACCTTGGCAAAAGAGAACTGGCGCAGACCTAAGGTATGGAGCACCGAGGATCGCAAGACTGAATGGGAGAGTAAGGAGCTGCACGGGCGGTTCTATAAGGCCCTCATGGGGCCCGATGTAGACCTGCTCGCGTCGGTGAACTGGCTACGCTTCGGGGATCTCTTCGGGGAAACCGAAGGTTTTGCCTGTGCAATAGCGGACGAAGTTATCATGACTAATAACTACCGGAGATATATCCTGAAGGACGGTACGGTCGACATTTGTCGGGCATGCCGCCGTCCTGGAGAGTCACTCAGGCATATTATTTCTGGTTGTTCTAGTCTTGCTAACGGCGAGTACTTGCACAGACATAACCTTGTAGCCAGGATTATTCACCAGCAACTTGCTCTTTTATTCAGTCTTGTGGACTTCGAAGTGCCCTACTATAAGTACACACCTGCACCAGTTCTTGAAAATGGTCGTGTCACGCTCTATTGGGATCGATCTATCATCACGGACAGGACTATTGTCGCCAAAAAACCTGATATCGTGCTGATAGATCGATTGAAGCGCCAGGCAGTGCTCGTGGACATCACGATCCCCCATGACGTGAACCTCGTGAAGGCCGAGAAGGACAAAGTCAGCAAGTACCTTGACTTGGCTCACGAGGTTACCGCCATGTGGCCTGTTGATTCCACGATCACTGTCCCGATAGTCGTTTCGGCAAACGGTTTAATAGCGAAGAGCCTTGACCATCACCTTAAAAGGCTCTCGCTAGGTGGTTGGGTCAAGGGCCAGATACAGAAGGCGGTACTCCTGGACACGGCTCGGATAGTCAGGAGGTTCCTGTCTCTGTCGCCCTGACCACCGGTAGCTTAGGCCTCGCCTCGCTGCCGGCGGCACCCTAGGTTAGGTTTTTATAATGTTTTTATATTTTGTATTAATATTGTTTTATTACTTTTTATATTAATATTGTAAAAACCTAACTTAAGATAAAAATAAATATACAGATTATAATAATAATAATATATTTATTTCAGATATTTTTTTACAATCATTTATATTTTGGTTAGTAAGTACAATTAAGCAACGAAACTTTTTCCCGAGTCTTCTCATAAACATAATCAATTATGTCCTTTTCCAGAACATCTCTGTGTACATTCGAAATAAACAATGGAATCTTAGTTTCCGCTGCTGCGCTGATTAAGACGACATAGCAACGTTTAAAAAAACTTGGCAGATTCTGATCGGTCATTGCCAAGTTACGCCGGAAGCTTTGTGGTCGCAGTCGGTACCAAAATGGCATTCACAATGCCTTTCTGTCTTTCGTTAAAACATGAAGATGGAAAGAGATGGCGAATGGTTCAGCGACTTCTTCATTTCAAGTACGAGAAAGGGGGAAGTCTCGATAAAAACACATGCTATAAACGTGGTCTTAAGGTCCTGTTACCTTAGGCTCTGTCTACCCCGTAAAAGATAAAGACGTGATTTATGTATGTATGTATAAAACTTACTTGCGGCGGCAGGCCTGCGATGATGGCGTACGCGATGCCTTGAGGTATGGAAGTCAGCCCCACAGTCACACCTGTACACAAGAGTAACTTTTAAAGTGAATTGTTATCATTAATATCTTTGGCTTACCATTATACAGTACCGAGTGTTACTACCAACACAAAGTTAGCTCTAGTATGTTGGCAAAGCCTGCCTCCCCACTACTCGACTTCCGTCTATCATGGCGAAATGAATGGTTTTTAATGGTGTCGTGAAACCCCTTACTTGCTTTGTTGTACTTAATTAAATAATAGTGGGTTAAGGTGCCATATTACAAATAAATAAACTCAGTAAAACAGCACGTCTTTATTTAACCGACCAGCCAAAAACAGCACCCACAGTCCACGCTCTCAACACCGAGGAAACTCTTAAATCGTATCGATAAGCGAATTAAAGCTGAGGGCTTTACTGAGTCTAAAATACTATTAAAAGAAACAACTATCTTTGTTGCATGCTATATTCAGACTGACATAAAACTCAAAAACAAGAAGAATTCTAAAATTAAAACATTCTAAAATAATAAAAAAGTATAAAAACATAAAAACAATACAAAAAGGTTGTGCCTGTGGCACACGAATTCTGCGCAGGCGCAGTCGCGGGCAACAGCTAATAAATTTTAATAATGAGACATCACGTCTAACCGACAATAATGTTAGGATATTAACAATAGGTAGGTACTTTTTGCTTAATCGCATTTTGTTTTGCACGTGTGTAAGTATGTACAGTATGATGAACGGCGCAAAAAGTACAAAAGAACGCCGGCTGGCGGCAATAAACTATCGGATATCACACATGCTGAATAAATAAACAGGCTTCCACAGTTTCTTCTGTACACGTGTCGTAAAAATAAATAAAGACAAATACCTATTGTATTTCTTCCATGCTGGTCTGGGAGTAAAGAAAACACATAGAATTTACCAGTTGCTTCTCTTCCAACGCAGATGAGAATGGGCGTAAGTCTTAGGAATCATGTTATAGGCTAGCGGCTAGCAACCCATCATGACTGATTTCCCTTTCCACCTATACGCCCTTAATCATGCAAACGTGGCCTTAAGATTTTGATACCTTAGACTCCGTCTACCGCGTAAGGGATAAAGACGTAACATATGTAGGTATGTATGTACCTATTGTATTGCAAAATCGTTTTTTCATGGACAGTAGATTCATATTTTCCTTTGTTACAAAAAGAATACTAAATAGGTACTAGTTCGTTCTGCTTGGTGCTTTGAATTTGGGTAACAAAAAAAGAGATATGAGTGTTGCAGATTTACTAAGAGACGCTGTTTTGTTTCGTGTTTTTTGAGAGTTGTTTGCGATTTCGTCCGCGTGAATTTTAGTCAAGTGACGAATTTTTTTAATTTTTTTTCAATGACAATAGGTTTTTGTCTCGACATCAGTTTCCTTCCACGCTGGTCTGGGAGTAAAGAAAAAACAGAATGTACTAGTTGCTTCTCTTCCGCGCAGAAGGCCATAGAGGGAATGAGCGAAAATATCAGGAGTCACGTCACAGGCGATGCGGCTAGCAACCCATCACTATTTTGATTCCACATTCCACCTATACGCCCACAATCATGCTAAACGTGGACTTTAAGTCTTGTTACCTGAGGCTCTGTCCACCCCGTAAGGGATAAAGACGTGATTTGTGTGTGTAGCTTTCAAGCTCACCTTTCGTTTTAAGTAACAATTGCGTTATTGAATTATGAGCCCTGAAAGCTCTTTTGTAAGCGTAATTCGAGTGTGTTTGGACTAACGTGGAGTCGACACTGGCGGCTTCAGCGAATTATCATAAACATACATACGTACATGCATAAATCACGTCTTTATCCCGGGGTAGACAGAGCCTAGGGTAACAAAACCTTAAGGCCACGTTTAGCATGATTGTGGGCGTATAGGTGAAAAGGGGAATCAAAATAGTGATGGGTTGCCAGCCGCATCGCCTATAACATGATTCCCAAGACTTACGCCCATTCTCATCTGCGTGCAGACGCGTTCATCCCTTACAGGCATATAAGCAGTGCTTGTAAGCATACGTAAATGTGCCCGCTACGCTACGTACCAATACTGGTTTTGTTGTCAATATGCCTACCCTCTGTCAGAACCCACTGCACGCCCCTGTCTGCGTGGGAAGAGAAGCAACTGGTGCATTCTATGTTTATTCTTTACTCCCAGACCAGCATGGAAGAGCACATAAATCCTGTAATCTTACGAAGTCTTCTCTCGTTCACTTTGCACTTACCAGCTACAAGATCCCGGAACACGTACTCCAGCTTGTAGGTGGGTAGCCAGATGGTGATGGGCACCCGTCTCCGCCAGGACTCCAGGCCGCATAGCTTGGAAGCCGCTCGACGGACCCGGCTTCCTCTTGGAGGTTGCCCTGTAAAGAAGATTTGGTGTTCTTAACGCATTCCAACTTGGCTCATCATGTCGTTGGGATTTTAAGGTATGGTACCTTTAACTTGTTGCCTTCATTCGTATATCGCTATGGCACTTAATACAGTAACTCTATCGAGGTTGCAATGGAAATGGATGCATAAATCTCGAATATGTAAGCGAGTATGTTTACCTAAGTAAGAAAGAAGAAGAAAGAAAATACATTTATTTGACGCATAGGACAACAACAGCACCAATTAAAAATAAAGAAAACAAAAAAAAATAAGGAAAAATAACAATAAGTGTGTCGCTGTCCAGCGTCAAAAAGGTTGCGGCTCAGCATAATGCTGCAACGGGAGCCGCAACGCTGGTTTTCTGCCGCAACCCTTTTGAGTGAGGATCACGACGGAAAGTCTATTATAAAGTAAGTAATTTCTCCCAAGGACCTAATGACCAAGGAGATAAACAAAAGAATATCCAATGGCTGGAAGAAATACTGGTCTCTTAAGGAGATTACGAAGAGTAAAGAGTTTAGCATGCACATCAAAAAGAAGACATTTGACACCTGCATCCTTCCCTGTAAAACTTATGGCTGAGACCTGCAGGCTTATTACCAAACTCGCTCGCAATCGCCATCGTATTCATTTTGACAGTTCATGTATTGGCTGACAATTGGCATCGCAATCAGCTAGCTGTCGCATTCATACAAGAACTGTCAAAATGAACACGATGGCGATTGCGAGCGAGTTAGGTCATAAGCCTACTGGTCCCTTACAGAACACCATCGAGAGAAACTAGCTAGGTGCCAACGGGCGATGGACAGAAGTATGCTGGGACTGAAACTCAGTGATAAAATCAGAAATGTGGCAATAAGAACTAAAAGCGAAGTCACAGATATACTCGCCCGCATTGACCATCTTAAAGCGAGAAGGCCTATAACTAGAACTGAACTATAGTGTAAAGATAGATGCCTTAACAGAATAGTTTTAAATTTTCATTACCTAAGCATCTGTTGAAAAAAGAACTAATAAAAAGGTTTACGTCAGAGATCGCAAACCTTTTTTCGTTGACGTTGTAATTTTAAAAATGCATTCAGCCACAACATGAAGAAAGGAGATAGCGCTGCACGAAGAAGATAGCTAAGTATACGTATTTTTGTTTTGTAGACGTTTTTTACCTTGCTCCAATTTGCCGGCTCATCGCGCCGTGTCCTTGGCTACAGCATCGACTTTCTGAGCCTCTAGTATAACTTATTCACACATAACCTAATCTAACCTTAAAAACCATTTTAGATTCAAAGCTTTTTTGCTGACTGTACTTCTTCTTGAATGTACTTGCATTGCCATCCGTCCTACATATGTGCACCAAATTTCAAGTCAATCGGACCAACCGTTGAAGAGTTCCCTCTTGCGGAGACTGTTCTGGGTGGACCACCAGAATTCTAGTACCAGATTATTGTATTATCATTAAATGTCTTCACTGAATACTACTCAGGGCCAGTGTGACATAAATTAACATACCAGAGGGACGATATTTTTTTATTGATTCACGTTTACTTCTTTTTTTAATGTGGCCCCATCGATCGATGCGATGATTTCGCCAATGTCAAAGTAATAAATACAGTATTCAAAAATCTTGTGACAAAAATGTAGGCAACGTTATCCGGTAGAACACGGTCAAAAGACCCTGTCGGGCTCTTGGCCAACGGATAATGATATCCCTCAGAATCTGTCAGGAAATAATTAACCGATGCCCAGAGTGCACCGGACCACTGCTCTTCCCCTCAGACGGATCCAAAAACGAACCGCAGCTCTTGACCACACGCGGAGGTAACCTCGCACCCTGATTCATGTTTAATTACATTAAATATTTTGACATACGGTAGTGTCAGCCAAGCTCGCAAAGCTTATTAGAAAATTGAACTAAAAATGTTCTTACACAGTTAGTGTTGCTGTCACAAGTCTAAAACTACGTCGAAACGAAATACCTATAGGGCCGTTAATGGTAATTGCGATCAAGTACCCCATGGAAAGTATGTTTACTTAACATTGGATTCCAAGAATGACTCCACTGAATCTTTGAAGAGATTTAAATATTTTAACAGTGAAATACAGCATGGCACACAATTATAAAGCGTGTGATAAGAATAACAATAACAATATATCATAAGTAGTTTAAGAATAAAATTGATTATAGATTGATTAAATGGTAATTTTTTCAATGGAACGTGGTCGCCAGATTAGAAAACATAGGTGAAATTATAGCGTTTAATATACTATTAAATATGGTTTTAAATCTTTGTTAATATCAGTATTACATACACAAATCACGTCTTTATCCCTTACGGGGTAGACAAAGCTTAAGGTGGCAAGGCCTAGGCCACTAGTAGCAAGATTATGGGCGTATAGATGGCAAAAAATGGAATCAAAATAGTGATGGGTTGCTAGCCGCATCGTCTATAACATGATTCCTATGATTTTCGCCCATTCCCTTGACAGGCTGTTAGCATCTGCGCGGGAAGAGAAGTAACTTGTACATTCTATGTTTTTTCTTTATTATGAATGACGATATAATTTGCATACTTACTTAACCACATTTTTATTGGTTCAATTTTATTTAAAAAGTTAATACAATCAGTTCAGCATTTCCAACTGACATTTACAGATCTAAGTAACAAGTTTTCTTACATACAACGGATAATACACAATGAGTAAGAACTATATAAAAACTTTCACAATTACCTAAGAGCAGGTTTCTAATACCATATTGTATCAATATGTATACCAGTTTCACCTACACACTACATAAAATAATCAATAGCATGAAAGAATCAGATATTTCAAATACGTAACTTTCCATCGTTACCTAAAGAATTCTGCACACATTAAAATATAACAAACAATAAAAAAACCTACCAATAACCCCACTCATCGCGAATCAAACACCAATTCCCAATTGAACACTAATCAACACCGCATTTCAAGCTCTATAACCACTAGCACAAGGTTGAGTCACTCGGGCGTCCGCAACACGTGCGCGTGCGACTACAGACAGCGCCGGAGTGGCCGCGCAGTTTTTAATTTCAAGTATTTAGGCTTATCTATATTAGAGTAGGTTAAACACGGGAGGTTTCATTAAAGTAATAGTAAAAAAGTGAAGTCAAAATATGGGCAAGTCTTTTTTTTACCGAATCACACTCATTACCATCTTCATGTCATTGGAAGATTATTTGATACTGAAAATTATGTATTAACTTTATTTTTTCAATTATGAGCGTGGTATGATACATACATACACATACACAAATCACGTCTTTATCCCTTACAGGGTAGACAGAGCCTAAGGTAAGATTGTGGGCGTATAGGTGAAAAATGAAACCAAAATAGTGATGGGTTGCTAGCCTCATCGCCTATAACATGATTCCTATTATTTTCGCCCATTCCCTTGTTGTGCTTTTACCTCTGCGCGGGAAGAGAAGCAACAGGTATATTCTATGTTTTTTCTTTGCTCCCCGACCAGCATGGAAGAGTGTGGTATGATAAGTTACAATTATAAAATTTAACAAAATTTTGTGTTGAAAAATACCCCCTTTCGGAATAGAAACGGATTGTAGAGACGTATGCCCAACGGTGGGCGTTTACACGCTGAAGAAGAAGAAGAGAAGAATTTTGAAAAATTAAAGTGAACAGCTCCACAAAGTGTTAAAGTAGAAATAAGAAATAAGAAAAAGTGCAAGGGTTTAAAATTTTAAAAAGCTATTTCTGTTCACGACTTAGAAGTCACCCTGTTGTTTCACAACAGCTTCTTCTCCGCAGTATATGTATGTAAGAATATGTATGTTAACAAGGCAAGGACGTCAAAAACATCTAAACACCTTTATGCTAACAAACAATAAGATCGGCGACACATATATTTGACATGACGGCTGAAGCGATATCAATGCCCTCGACTCTACATCCAAATATTGTCCCCTATGTTCCTTACCTTAGACAGGCAACAGATTATTAACTTAACTACTATCTAAACACAACAAATTGTCATAAAATTATAAATAAAAAAGCCCTTAATCGCTGCCCGGTGGCATGGTGCACGGTGGTGGTGGTGGCAGCATTACCGCGTTGTATGGCAATGCTTACCCTTTGTGCTAAAAAAAAGCCCTCTAGTCACCCGAAGCTTCATTTAGCTTGGTCGACAACGACCCATATAACCCGTGCTCACTTGGCCCCCACGGACCCTTGGTTTCTACCATTACACTTTGTCTACCTTAGACACAAAGTATTAATACATAATCAAGCCAAGCATCTCTATAACATTGATTAATTACCTAAAACTGAATCATGATAACCATAATCTTAATTACAGAGTTAAGAATGTTCAAAAAAACTTAACCGTACCGTATCAGACAAGGTCAAAGGTTACTGAAAAGATTGAACAGCGTTACGTTATCTTACATACATAAATCACATCTTTATCCCTTACGGGGAAGAGCCTTTTTTTTAACGGAGAGGAAATCTTTATGGATGCCCTAGGCACGGGAATGCCTAAGGTTATGTGGGACTCCCCCCGGAGGGGTATACCCAAACTAAAAACTCTCCGGCGTTGCCTCAATGCGGTGTGATGGGGACGCGGTGGCATGCCACTAGGGTTTCCACACAAACGCCCCCTACTGGGAAGAGCCTAAGGTAACAAGGGCTAAAGACCATGTTTAGCATGATTGTAGGCGTATAGGTGGAAAAGGGAATCAAAATAACGCCTATAACGTGACTCCTAAAGCTTTCGCTAATTCCCTCGATGGACTTTACTTTATACAAATATTTAACATTGCACCTTTGACGAATACAATGTAGTTCGGAGTCTGCGTTTAAATAATTTACGATAAGAAACTCGTATTCATACATATTCGATTTTGTGTGGTAGGAGAACATAGGTAGGTATAACAGTTTTTAATTTGACGGCACTAGTAATGGACAAGGACCCAATAACGCACAATGACTCTTATTTAAAAGAAACTAAGGGATAGCTAATTTATTTTAAAATATAAAAGTGATTTTGGAGCCATATTCTCTTTAAATTAAAAATGAAGTGTCCATTACTGGTGCTTGCCAGCTTGTAGTGTCCAACACTGGTGCCATCACCCTACTTACTTCCATTCTCACTACTTTTCCCGAGGATTTATTTTCGTATGTGTAGAATGGAAACTATATTTAACGATAGAGCAGAATTATTATTTTTAATAGGTAACGTAAAAGTGATTATAAATGTGCACCGTCTTGGACTATCTTTTTAGTCGATTAATCGAGTTCCGTGTACATTACATAACATATTTATGATGACATAAAAACGAAGCCGGGCACGGAGTTCTAGTAGAAAACGAAATATTTCATCATAATTCAATTCAAATCAGTTAATTATATTCTCAGATAAGACGCCTTTTCTGAATTTTATTACGCACCCGGATCTCGACGAAAATCGGTCCAATTGAGCCCTAACACGTTACGCCATCTCTTTTACACTCGTCCACTGGTTTGATTGGTTAGAAAGAGATGCTATGTGCTTCATGCCTGCTATTTAAACTAGTGCATGCCAGGTTAACAGTTCGTGAACCTTTGTGTGACAACCACTGATTAATTTTATAATAGATCCCATCGACAAAAAATGGAGGTGTAAAACATGCACATAACGACCCGTCAAGGTTATCAGACGGACACCTCCTCCCCACAGAGGAACGACCTTGAAGCCAACAAAAGTCCTGGGCCAGGGAAACTCGAAGTCAGAGGCAGCACTGCTGAGGCTCAAGGCCAAAAATACTGCCCCCGAACCCGACGGCATTCTAAAGGAGGGAGCGGAGAGGGTGAGAGAGGATGAGCCCTCCCGAAAATGTTCGATTCTTTGATAGTATAAACAACACTGTCTATAATAAAGTGTAAAGTATTCACTATTATCCACTTCGGTAACTCCGTTTTTTTGAACGAATATTAACTACCCATTTAAACTTCCATTAAATCGGTAATTGGTTTAATAATGGTATGTATTATCTTTCCGGGTTGCGTGCCACTGCCGCAAAGTTACTAATGCAGTCGATGGGGGCGCCACCGCTAAACAACCAATGTGTTTGAATATGGGACTGTATTAGTTCTGTTTTTGACCACTGGAAAACATAGATTGGTTTTCTAATAGCTCAAGTTAAGAGTGACACAGTCTAGACGGCATTATTTAATGAGGCTCTATAATTATAAATGATAGAGGTCGATGACCTTGTCTCGTGACAATGCCTAAGAAACCAATTTAGGTACGGCTAGCCAAAGGTGTTCCCCTCTAGGCTGGTCGCGTATCCGCAATCCTTTTATCATTTACCATCAGTTGACCCACTTGCTCGTTTTATACATACTAAGATACTTTATGTAAACTTTTTTTTTCTGCGAATCTGTGTTTTTGCGCAAACTAATTCGTATTATCTTTCTCAGCGTCACGTCAGAAATTCTAAAGGATTAAACGACAATTAAGAGGTAATATAACAAAACAATGGGAATAGTAAATAGTTGAATTAAGAGGATTAAGGATAATCCTATGGCGAAATGTTTTATCATTGTGACATACGAGTAGAGGTATTACATCAAGAGTGGAAAAATAAAATTACACACATACATCCATAAATCACGTCTTTATCCCTTACGGAGTCAGAGCCTAAGGTAACAAGACCTAAACGCCACGTTTAGCATGATTGTGGGCGTATAAATGGAAAGTGGAATCAAAATAATGACGGCTTGCTAGCCGGCTCGCCTATAACATGATTCCTATGATTTTCGCCCATTCCCTCGATGGGCTTTTACCATCTGCGCGGGAAGAGAAGCAACTGGTACATTCTATGCTTTTTCTTTGCTCCCAGACCGCATGCAGCATGGGTAGTTCATACGTGCAAGCAAATAATAGTCTTACAGCTAACTCGTGCAAACTTTGATCAGCCTAGCAGTTGACCTGCGGCCGTGCGTCATATGTGCTTCACGACACGTTTGTCGCAGTGTACCACATATGACACATGCAAGTGTTCATGTTGCGGAATTAGATAGCCTGTAATAATGACTCTATTGAATACTTCCTCTATATTGTGATATGAAATGACAATATTAAATGTCGTAGATGTAGCGTAGTGTCTGTGTTGACACAAGGTGTGTAAATGTTGTGTGTAATTCACCAGCAGATGAGGCCATGCAAGCTCGGGTTCATGGCAAACGTGCGCCATCACAATCCTTATGGCTATTTCTTTCTGTCAAGATACATGGTAATAGAGAAAAACGGTTACGTTTGTGATATCGCAGAGATGACAAAAAGTGAATTCAAAGTATCGGTAAGAATTACGGAAAATATTACTATGTCAGCCTCATAAACCACAGATACCTATTTCAAACTCTGCCTTGCCCAGAGTCCGAGGCTCTGAAGCCACAGGCGTGTCTTACAAATTTATACAACAGTACTGCGTCATCTGACAAAGGGCGACTCGGGATAACATTAACACCTCCATTATACACATTCATAGCATCCGGATCCAGATACCTTTCACCTTCCAAAATAAATTGAATAAGGTCTTCAGTTTTATTACAGTGAGCACACAAGGGTGATTGTATGAGGGTGAACCTATCATGACGGATGGAGAGAAGGCGGCAGTGTGCCGCCCTTCCCCCCCTAGTACTGCCGGGGAGTGGAGATCCCCTGCTAGCAATTAGAGGCCCACGAGTCTAGAGGGGGGACCAAGTACTCCCCCCCCCCCTCTTGGTGCAGGAGCCCCGGCACATAGGCTGGGGCGGCCGGTGGGCACACGCGACGACACCCTCATGCTCCCGCGGCGCCCCCCAATGGCAGCGAGGGAATACCGGTGGGTTTTTAGTGGGTATACCTCCCCCGCCTCCTTCCACTCGGAAGGGGGTCTGGAGGAGAGTCCCACCTAACTTCCGCGCCGTCTCCACGGCGCGGTCGTATGCGTAAATTTTACCATCGAACAAAAAAAAGGGTGAATCTATCACATAAATATATAAAAAATAAATCTTTAGTAGAATTCATTTTCATAGTTTCATGTCTAATCTGTCCAAAAATATAAAAGATCGAAATCAGTTTTTTTGGAGCTCCGTCCTTTTGAGTTAGGATGGCAGTATACTGTGCAACAAAACTTAGCTCCTGCATAAAAATTATAGCAACATGTTACATTACTAAGTGTTAATAGTGACCTATTAGCTCAGCAAAGAAACATCAAATATACCAGTATCTTATCTTCACTTCACGGGAATGGGCGAAAATCTTAGGAATCATGTTATAAGCAATGTGGCTAGCGACCTATCAACTATTTTTGATTTCCCATTCCACATTATATGCTCACAATCACGCTAAACGTGGCCTTGTTACTTGTTAGGTCTTTTTACCTTGGGCTTTGTCTACTCCGTTTCTGAACCACACTTCTCGGAGAGGAACGCCAGCTTGGGTGGCTGGGCCGGCCAGCGGGTGCCGTGGTTCACAATATGCTCCCATAACACCCGCTGTCTAGCAGTCGAGGGAATACCGGAGGTTTGTAAGTGGTATGCCTTCTACATTCCTTCGCTCCCAAACAGGAGGGAAGGAATGGAGTAGGAGAGCTCCATACACCCCGCTGCGTCGTCCCAACGGCGCGGTGGATAGCGCGTAATGCATTTTTCCTCCAAAAAAAAAAGGACACAGCATTACAAAGTTCTAAGTACTGGCTGGATAGTGTAGCTGAAGGCTGTAGGATAAGTCAAGGTGTTTATACTTAGGGTAGGTACAAGATTATTTTGAGAAGGACATCTAACTTTGTAGCCTCCGAAGAGATTAATACCGAATGAACGTGCCAGTATCGCAGAGTATCAAAAAAGAAAGAGAAAGAAGACATTTATTTCTTTTTGCAAGACACACAAATATAAGAGAATATACACAATTTTATAGAAAATAAACAAGAGAAAAGAAAAAAAAAACAGACGTGACAAATAGATCATCAGTGTTGTATGTCTTCGCAAAAGTGAAATAGTCAGCATTACGCTGAGGTGTTAGACACCTGCAGCACTGGTTTTCAGCCAGAACCGAACAGCGAAATGAGCTGGACTTTTGATGTCTTATATTTGAGACTGTGGTGGTCATATGGTTAAATTGTATCACAATTGTATAAACAAGAATAAGAATTTAAACAACAAGTATATTTTTTACACTGTATTATTTTGAAATTTTGACTTTGAAAGAAAGAATGAAAAGAAAGTCAAAGTTTATTTGTAAAGTTGTATAGGCCAAACTAGCGAATACTAAATAGTGAATAGCGAATCGATCCCCACTCTGCCAAATTTATTGTGTTATTATTACCGTTATATTTGCTGTTCACAATAAATAAAATAGAATGAGCATTTGTTTGATTCGTCTAACTCCACCTTAACAATATAAAAAATAGTTAAAAAACAATCTCGAGCTAGAGTTAAGTGCATACTGAAAACAAGAGGACAAAAGCCACTTGAAGAGAGTATTTCTGGAAAAATGCTTCCGTTTTGGTTGGTTAAGGGACTCTGATTATTCTAAAATGTCAATTTTAATTATGTAACCACGGGTTATGAAAAGAAAATGGACACTAAAAATTGAAGTTAGGTAATGATAAAATAAATATGTTCAATCCAGTGCAATCAAACTTCGCCAAGGCAACTAGTCAGGGTGCACCAGTGGCGTAACTATAATGTCTGGGGCCCGTGGCGAATTCGTCAGACGGGGCTCCTTCCACAATATAACGAAGTGCATCAGCGTCCCTTCTGCGCTCTAAACCAAGGCAGTTTGAGGCCCCCTAGAGCTAGGGGCCCGTGGCATTTTGCCACTCCTGCCACCCTATAGTTACGCCACTGGGGTGCACCCACGCAAACAAGGCAAGGCGTAGTGTAAATCAGCCTCACTTTGCCATTCGCACTTTACTTTTTATTTCGTCCAATTGCTCAATAACTAAAATAACCTATGTATAGGTAATATCGTTTATCAAACAAAGGCATATCAAATGAAATCGGCTAAAAGTTATTAAATCCAACTTAATAATTGCTAAGTTCCTGTGTTTACATAGCGCGAATGTAAGAATAGAATCAAAACATCAAGGTTAAATAAACTGGACGATTTTTACCTTAAAAAAGGACATACACAAAGAGAATTTACCTGGTGATACGCGTGACTAAAGCAGATAAAGGAATATTTATATATAGAGCGTGTTAATTCGATTATTGATAGAAAAATAAATATGAATTTACGAACCGAGCAGAGGTGTTCTTGGATCATCGCCGTCCATTTTCTAGTGCATTGTAGTATTAAATATAACTGGCGTTGCGTATATTTGCAGCTGGAGCAATTTAATCTAATTGGGATAGCACTGATATGAATATTAATGTACTTTGTATTTGTTTATAAAATCTAGCCGTACTCATTTGACGTTTGGTTTGAGTTTGACTTTGACGGCCGGCACGTTATTTTTGACGTTACGTGAGCGTTCACGTGAGATGCTAAAAAATAAGCTTAAGTGTGAGAAAAATCTTGTATTTATTAACAACCTTTAAAAAAAGTTACTGATATCAGTGATGGAATTTATAACCAATAATATATATGTAGCAAGAAATTCAGAAGCTTTGGTAATATAATTAGAATCCGATTTTATAGTTATAACTGGCAATTTCGTTACGAAAAAAGTGTAATTGTAGCCATTAAATCAATTAAAAAGAAATTAAGTTGTTTTTTACGTAGTTAAAGGCATCTAATATTTTATTTGCAGACAGTATATGAACTATGAGCAAATATAAAATAAACTCTTTTTGAGATACAAGCAGTTCGGCGGTGGCACATAGATGGCGGTAAATTAAAAAATTGCTCATTGAATCTATGGTAGAGTTTGAAACAGAAAGTTAATTTCTTTAGCCTTATAAACCACAAATTTACTGAAATCATTTCTTACAACGGGCTACTCGGCTATGAAATCATGATACTTACGAACTGCACTTAGATAAGAATAAAATACCTATTAATGACGTAAATTTAAATAAACTAAACAGATCACTGACGTATCGTATTTTTAACCCCCGTCGCGAAAAGAGGGTGTTATAAATTAAACGTCGATGTCTGTGTGTGTGCGTGTGTGTCTGCCTGTGGTATCATAGCTCTCAAGCGGATTAACCGATTTCGATGCGGTTTTTCATTTCAAAGCCAGTTTCCTTGCGGTAGTTCTTAGCCATGTTTGGTACAAAGCGATTCAGTGTTTTGAAGAGTACCTATCAGCTCTTTTCCAAACAACGTAAGGCTTAATTGTTTGGCATAAAATTGAATATTTTTTATTTACGGATGATTATTCGATCAATGCATGAGGGTTTTCAATTTTTTTCAATTACTTGTAACGGAGGTTACCCGACACGTTTCGAACCAATCCATGGTCCATTATCAAGCCCCATATAAGGTGCCTTCTTCAATAAGTCTGTGTTAGTGGATTTATATTAAAGGCTGCGTTCGGACGATATCAACTGTACATGATACAACTAGGTCGCGTACGGATGTGAACTCGGTGCAACCTGATAACCTCTGACACCTGGTAACGTCTCTGAAGCAGTACTAGCCGGACACGGCGGCTTCGGTAAGTTTAGGAGTTGAACAGGATAACTATACATACATACATACATAAATCACGTCTTTATCTCTATACTAGCCTTCCGTCCGCATCTTCGCCAACGGTAAATTAATTTTCCCGTAGTAAAAGGTAGTTTATGTCACTCAGTGATAATGTAGCTTTCTGACGGCAAAAGAATTTTTGAAATCTGTCCAGTAGTTTCGGAGCCTATTCAGTGCAAACAAACAAACAATCAAATTTTTCCTCTTTATAATATTAGTATAGAAAACGGATTCGATAACTATTTAGCAGAAAAGGAGCAGGAAAGCGGGAGGGAAGTAAAAATCAAACAGCTGACATTGCAATTATGAGACAGACAAACATAGACAGTGACATAAGAAACAAGTACAAAAAAGCATGCTGGTCTGGCAAAGGAAAAACATAGAATGTACCAGTTGCTTCTCGTCCCGCGCAGATGGTAAAAGCCCATCGAGGGAATGGGCGTAATTCTTAGGAATTATGTTATAGGCGATGCGGCTAGCAACCCATCACTATTTTGATTCCTTTTTCCACCTATACGCCCACAATCTTGCTAAACGTGGCCTGTAGGTCTCGTTACCTTAGGCTCTGTCTACCCCGTAAGGGATAAAGACGTGATTTGTGTGTACCTATGTGTGTGTGTGTACAAAAAAGCAACTTCAAATAATAGAATAATAGACAATATCAGGAATATAAAATAACTATTTACAACGCCAACAATCTCTTTCAGGGTAGTGTAGAGCTGCCTTGAGGAGGCACACAATGAAAATGCACTTTAGATTGATACTTCGATATTATTTCCACATTAAATCAACAATAGTAACTACATTCGGTTTCGGTTTCGGCTAAAAATCGTGTTTCGGTCGGACACTAATAAATAGGTCCAAGTTGACACGTCACTACTTACTTTTCCCGGTAATGTCACCTTCCTACTATAGTTTACAATAGCAACATAGTAGTTAACGTAAACACGGCGCATGCGTCGTGGGCGCCGCGTGCTCATCGGGTCGGTGCAACCTTTAACTACTATTCGTAGTAGATTCTGCTTAATTAATTATAATTGGCTTATCTTAATTGGCATTGTTCATTTTTTTAGTATGCTCAAATTCGAAAACCATTTGGAGGAAAACAACTAATTATACGATTTATCTTGTCCGATTTCTTCTTCTTATTTGTGGCGTGTCAAGTCGTTATAGCGACGACAACTTCGCCAATGTACCTACCTACCTATATATGTACTTATGTATGTATGTATGTATAACTCTTTATTGTACTTAAAACAGAGAGAGAGAGAGAGAGAGAGAGAGAGGGAGACGTCAAACTTCTAACACTCCTCTATTTGCGTCGATGGTTAAAAAAGAGACGATAATATCATCCCTCTAATAAGTTTCTACGAGAAGAAATGCGCGCGCATGATGCAACATGGCCGCGCGTTGCGTTTGCAAACGCTTTTACAAACATTAGAAATGGGTCAGCAAATAATGATGAAATTGGCCACGGCGATAACGAAGACTTTACAGCATTATTGCTGACTAGCTGTTGCCCGCAACTTCGTCTGTATATAATTCGTTTATCGCTATCCCGCGGGAATTACGCAATTTTCCGGGATAAAAAGTAGCCTATGTGTTATTCCCGACTATAATCTATCTATGTTCTATCTATGTTGTGCTGGTGTGAAAGAGGATACCTATAGTGACTAGGATAGAAAAAAGTATGCTTAGTTGGTTTGGGCATGTAGAGCGGATGGATGAAAGTAGACTAACTAAACAGATCTATATGAGTGTGAATGGTTACGTTGGGAGGGGAAGGCCTAGACGGACGTTCCGAGACCAAATAGGAGACGTTTTGGAAAAAGGTCAGGTCAGGAGTACCCGAAACCGACGAGCATGTATGAAGAGACTGATGACTGTGGATGAAGCGAAAGAAATATGTCAGGATCGTAGCAAGTGGAATAAAGTAGTCTCTGCCTACCCCTGTGGGAAAGAGGCGTGACGGTATGTTTGTATGTATGTATGTATGTTCCAAATTTCATCCCGATCTGTCCAGCTTTCTGGCGTGAAAGAGTAACAAACATCCAAACATACTCACAAACTTTCACATTTATAATATTAGTAGGATAGTAGGATGTCACGAAGCCCTCCAAAACCAGTGACAATAAATGAATGTTATTGGAACTCACGCGACACTAGCGCCTCTAGTGGCAAATTCACACGCGATAGCTCCCATTGATACGCGTTGGTAACAACATACATATTTATACATAATATAGGTACTTTAATTAACTATTGACGAGTTGTCTTCCAATGTCATAATATGTCATCGTTATAACGTGTTAAACAAACATAATAGGAAACATACAAACTACTGTGTTTACATTTTCACCGTTAAACCGACACTTAGAGCGAGGTTATACACTTAATTAATAACTGTAAACATTAAGAGAATCCAATAACTCATTTATTTACATAACGTGTAACTTTAATTGTTAACCCATTATGGAACGCTGTCATATTAACATCGATAACCCCCAAGAGGTTTGTCAACAATCATTCAAGTAATTATGACAGAGTTCCATATGTGCTCATTTAAAGCGGCGAAGCATTTAGATAAAAATTGTAACTCTATAGCATATATGGAACTTTGTCGTAGTGAAGTAAGATAATACCTAATGTTATAATGTTTGTTGATAAAAGGTATTGAGTCAAAATATGAATGAGAATTCTTATCTGTTACATCCTTTAGAACTTTGGAGCAATAAATAACTGTAACCTATGGTTGTGACCTTGACAACTTGACATGAATAACAGCGGGCGCCTTACCATGACGTCTTAATGCGATTCAATTCCGACTCAGTTCAGGTTCTAGCTGTCATATTTATAATGGATCTGACAGCGAGCGAATCTAAACTGAATCGGAGTTGAATCGCATTAAGTCATGGTAGCCCCCCAGGTGTTCATAGGTAGTGGTGCTCACTTACCATCAGATGACCCACTAGCAGGGGCGTAACTATAGGGTGGCAGGGGTGGCAAAATACCAGGGCCCCTAGCTCTACAGGGCCCCGAACTGACTTGGTTTAGATCACACAAGGGACGCTGATGCACTTCTTTATATTGAGGAAGGAGCCCCAACTGACGAATTTGCCGCGGGCCCCAGACGTTGTAGTTACGCCACTGCTCACTTGCTCGTTTGCCTTCCTTGTCCAATAAAATACACTTTCATTAGGATAGTCTTAAAATTCCAAAATTCAAAATTCATAAGCTTATTTCCAAATAGGCCGCCAAGGGCTCTTTCTTTTACATGTCTTTCTTTTAAACTACCAGCGCATTCGGAAAGACCATCATTACCAAGAAGAACGCGCCGTAAGAAACCTGGCTACTGGTTAAATTGAAACAAAATATATGATAAAAAAATCCAGAGGTGACCATAGAGCTGGCTCTTTTCTCGCGCAACGCATAGGCATTGCTATCCAACGAGGAAACGTAGCCAGCATTATGGGCACCTTGCCCCATGGCAACGATCTGGGTGATATTTGTAAATATAAGTATTTAGGATTAGATTAAGGTAGTTTAAGGTTTGTTCAGAAAAAAGAACTAATAAAAATAATTTAAGTTCAGTGGAGGTGTAAAACGCTTCCGCGTCAAATAAATTGGAGATATCTCCAATGTTGAAGAGAAAAATCTCAGGCCCCAGCATACGTAATGAATGACCCATTTTCTAGATATTTTTACACGGTTTGACACAAATATTTGTTATTTGTTTAATTGATACGCAAAAATATATGTCAATTAACTCTCCCAATCGTAAATAACAAGCGGAAATATTCGGTGTCAATGTTGGTTATCTCAGTTTCTAGAGATATCGGATCAGCGTTATTATTCTCTAGAAAAACAATGTCTGATGGTCTCATAAATATCACGTCTTTATCCCTTACGGGGTAGTAGCCTGAGGTAAAAAACCTTAAGGCCACATTTAGCGTGATTAAGGGCGTATAGGTGGAAAGGGGAACCAAAATAGTGATGGGTGACTAGCCGCATCGCGTATAACGTGATTCTATGTGCGATATTAACGTTACTCAATGGACTTTTACCAATCTGCGCGGGACGAGAAGCAACTGGTCCATTCTATGATTTTCCTTTGCTCCCAGACCAGCATGGAAGTATTTCCTTTTATGTTATTTATAATTTGTTTTATTTACTTACTAAATTGTTTTTTTACTCTCAGCACATCGCAGTACAATACGGCTGTAACTAAAGCTTTCACTGTCAATGTTGTTTCTTACTCTAACGCTAATACTCGATAGGGGGCAGGGACAGAGACGCAAAATATTGGCCTGTTGCATCATGCACCATAGCAAGGACGCATGCGTAAACTGCAGACATTGAATCTACGCAAAATAGCTAATTAATTACTTTATTCGTGTTTACTTAGGTAAGGTAAAACAAGACAAAATAACATAATATCGCTCTCTCAAAAGTGAAGTCCACATGAAGTCACGGACGCGGCTTATTTTAAAACTGCCATTAGAAACGCCTGAGCTAGAGAGAGACAGGACCATTGTTTATATTGCCATCTCAAATACCGGTCGTCTAAGAGTCTAATGCAACGGCGGCGACTAGTTTCGTCATTTGTCTCTGACCTGCCACCATAATACGTAGAACCTCGTCTAATTCACACACAGTAAGGAAGTCAGGTCTTTTGGGACTGGGTACTAGGGCATCAGTAATCGGCAAGAGCTAACTAGGACAGCATGGCCGTTTCATTCAGAGTCGATAGCAGTTGCGAAACGTTATCAGATGCTTATGTTATCCCAGGAAATTGGAAAAAAATACAGTGAGTTTGGCTTAAAAAAAAAGTAGTAAAAAGTCTGTTACCGCTTTTGGTACCTAGTAATTTTTAACCGACAAAAAAAACGGAGGAGTTATACAATTCGGAGCGTATATAATTATGTTTATTTTATGTATGACCCCGCATAATTTTTTACAGAGTAGTCCAATTTTGACAATCTCTATGGGGCTTCAAAGAGTAACTTTAAGGGCTGTTTCATAACAGAGAGTGGTGAAACATGCCCTAAGAATCCAAAATTACGATGCAAAATCGAGAAGAGTGTACATTTTATAGACCGACGCTTGCGGCGAGGTGGGACGACAAAGGGGGCCAAGAGAGGTGCGGGTGGCAGGCGCACTACCCGCCCCCGCCGCCCTCGGCCCCCTTTGTCGTCCTACCCCGCACCCGTGCCGCGCGGGCGAGGACTCATTTAAGCGGTCAGTCTATAACTAACGCGCCACCTGCTGAAATATCCTCCGAATTTAATCCTAATTAAAAACTAAACTAAAACTAATCTTAAAATAAAATAATTTAAAACGGAGGGGCCCCCGTGGCATAGTATACCACAGACGCTGGCCTGGCAGCATTCCCCCTTTGGACAGCGATACTAACACGCTGTCCAAGGAAGCTGCCAGCGCTGCGGTCACCCGTAGCGTACTAGCCTCTTCGAAATATCTCAACACCGAAAGGGACAAAGTCATATTCGGTGCTGAGACCCCTATATTTATTTGAATTATTTTAGAACCATTCACAGATACCTTGTATACTTAACAAATGTCATATGTACAGATAGTAAATTGATAATCATCAACCAATATTGCCGGGAACATTCGACGCACGCGCATACATAAAAGCGGCGCCGACTTTCGCGCGCCACTCGCGCGCCGCCCGTCCCATTGTCAACAACTAACAATTAAAACAAACGAAATTTGAGTGAAGTGAAGTTCAGTGTTGTTGGAATTTTAGTGAGACTTTGGTAAGCTTGAATGCATTTTTAAAAGGGCGTCACTGGAAAAGATCTTTAGAAGCTAGTAAAAATATTAAAAAGTAACGCACAAATATCAAATTCAGTAGGTACTTTTTTTTTTCGTTAATGCTCCTTTCATCTACTCAGCTCGCTTTTCTGCATATATTAATGTTATTTTTATTTTTTTGTGGATTAGGTATATCTGTTTCTTTGTATTTACTTACTTACATTTTTTTGATTTTCTGATGATACTTCCAAGCGCAGTGCTTTAAAAAATTGGGCTCTTAGTCATTTTAATATAACAAAACGAGTACTTAATAATTTGAAAATATTAACGGTTTATTTGGATACAAACAAAAACGGCCTTAAATACAGAATTGTGTAACATGTTTGGCGCACAGACTTAGCTGTTTGCACGTGTAGTTGAGGAATAGCGAGGTCACTAATTATTGTTTTTTGATATCGCCCGCAAAGTAACGCCTGATCTGAACCAATATCCGTAATTACTCGCATTAAAAAACACGCACGATTTATAAATGAAAATATTGAAAACGCAATCAAAGCTATATACAGCTATTTCAAAACCAGCTCTTGCCCCCGACTTTGTCCGCGCAGATTTCAATATATAGCCTATGACACTTACAATCAATGTGGCTTTCTGTTGGTAAAAGAATTTTCAAAATCGGTTCAGTAGATCTAGAGATCTCCCCCTACAACCTCACAACCACAATCTCTTCATAATATTAGGACGGCGCACTCAAACTAACCAGATATTCCAGATTAATTCAGAGACATACAAAAGAAGGGATTTTTCGAAATTCCCAAGGGATAGCTTATTTTTTAATCTGCCTCGGAAGCGAAGCCGTACGCGCACACAAGCAGCTGTAGATCAAATAGCGAAGTGATGCAATTCATAATTGCACCGATAGATCCGATCGCCGGTCATGTGATAAGTTTCTTCACTAGCCTTGTGGAGGCAGGGCTTGGATAATTACACGAGCTATCCAACCAGCTATTTTAATATCAAAAGGTTCTAGTATTGCTTTAATGGCGGCTAATTTTAACCTAATTGCACGGCGTTAGCGACTGGCTGCGGATCCATACTTAACCTTTTCTATAGTTTTATTTTTGACTAGCTTCTGCCCGCGACTTCGTCTGCGTAGAATCACTACATAGTATAAAATAAAGTCGCTTTTTCTGTCCCCGTGTCCGTATGTATGCTTATATCTTCAAAACCAGTCAACGGATTTTGATGCGGGTTTTTTTAATAGATAGAGTGATTCAAGAGAAAGGTTTATATGTATATGTATAATACATGCATAATATACCGTGCGAAGCCGGGGCGGGTCGCTAGTTATACATAAAAACCTTCCTCTTGAATCACTCTATCTATTAAAAAAAACCGCATCAAAATCCGTTGCGTATTTTGAAAGATTTAAGCATACATAGCGATATAGGGACAGAGAAAGCGACTTTGTTTTATACTATGTAGTGACTAGCTTCTGCCCGCGACTTCGTCTGCGTAGAATTATACATAAAAACCTTCCTCTTGAATCACTCTATCTATTAAAAAAAAACACATCAAAATCCGTTGTGTAGTTTTGAAGATATAAGCATACGTAGGGGCATAGGGACACAGGGACAGAGAGAGCGACTTTATTTTAATACTATGTAGTGATAGTGATTTTGTCATCCGTCACGTATGGTCGCTAAAGCCTACAAAATACCGTGTTCCCATCACCACCACGCATTCTAAGGTCCTAAAGTCCACCGCTCCATAACACGGTCTCTAATCAAATTCACTGTTCGTTGCAAGTCATAAAATATGTCGATAAGACGTGGATGTCGACTTAGCTACGTTTTCACTTGATAGGAAGTTGGATGAGAAGTGATACATCACTTGTATGGTCGAACGTACCCTGCCATTTTCTTTACCTAGAGCAGACATTTGTTTAACGACCCTCGCGCCGGCAGCTTTCTCGCACAAAGCTCGCAATTTCATTCTTGATTTTTTTCATGGTTTTCATTAATAGCACATTTTATCAAGTAAACAATAGGGATATCATTATCCGTTGGCTAAGAGCCCGACAGGGGGGTGGAGGGGTCTTTTGACCGTGTTCTAACGTACAACGTTACCGACATTTTTGTTACAAGATTTTTGAATACTATACTATTACTTTGACATTGGCGAAATCATCGCATCGATCAATGGGGCCAAATTAAAGAAAGAAGAATTAATCCTACGCTAAAGTATTAAATCAAAGATGTTTACTCCAAACCGGTAGAGACAAACAAACTGACATACGAGATAAGTCCCGTTCCGGATCCTACCAGCTGCTACAGCGTAGCTTATCAGCTATTAATAAACATCTCCAACACTGTCGAGCTAAATATTGGGACAGTTTACCACTTTGCATGAAAACTAACCCGTTATTTTTGCTCTTCTGTGTAACGAGCGTCCTGGCTTAGGCAGTAGTTCCCACGCCTAAAATGAACAGTATGTAGAGCGGATACCTTTGTTTGCCGATAAGTCTTCCATGCTGGTCTGGGAGCAAAGGAAAAAACATAGTGTACCAGTTGCTCGTCTTCCCGCGCAGCTGGTAAAAGCCTATCGAGGGAATAGGCGGACATTTTAGGAATCATGTTATAGGCGATGCAACTAGCGACCCATAACTATCTGGATACGTTCACAATCATGCTAAACGTGTCCTTTGTTACCAGAGGTACTATCATCCCCGTAAGGGATAAAGACGTGATTTATGTATATATGTATGTTTTAATTTTTTCCTGTAAGCAAGAGTTCCGTAAGAAGAGTAGTACGACAAACTTAAGGGGGAGAAGGGAGGCCATCCAAGTCAAATAGAAGAGAAACAAATAAAAATCAATATTCTAGAAAACGGTGACATTGTCATTTTTTTACACTTGGTAGACTTGCCCACCTATCTCTCTCTTCATCTTCAGTTGGTCGTACTACTTGCTCGGGAAAACATATATGTAACAAATTGTCCATTTTGTTACAAGCAATTCCACAAATAAGCGTTTTATATGTTACTAGCTTCTGCCCGCGAATTCGTCTGAGCAGAATTATACATAAAAACCTTCCTCTTGTATCACTCTATCTATTTAAAAAAACCGGATCAAAATCCGTTGTGTAGTTTTGAAGATATAAGCATACATAGAGGGACATAGGGACATAGGGACATAGGGACAGAAAAAGCGACTTTGTTTTATACAATGTAGTGATTCAAACATTCAGAAGGTTCAAATAAATAACAGTATTACCATACATACCTTTTATAGGAAAACTCCATTCAAAAAGCTTCACAGTAAATCTGCCTCACTTTTATGTCTTCCTGGTACAATATATTCGTAATGTAACATTTACTATTAAGGTGTACCATTCTATATTTCAAGGTCCTTTTTGTTTTGTTTTATTAAAAGGGCAATTTGTTGTTAACATCCGATACGAAAATAAAAGTGTGGAAAAGGGATAGAACTAACATTTTCTGGCTCAGCTTGCTCTAGCTTATTAGTTAGTTATATTTTAAACATATTATATCTCCTTTTTCTGGTAATTTGCTATCGTCATTTTTTTTTTGTTCTCTGAGCCGGGAAAAATCCTGAAATTCATACCGCCGGAACATTTTTTATCTATCAAAATCAACTTGCCACGTGTATATTTTTTTTATCGAGGTGGGAACTTTATTTTTTTCCCTACTCACCCCGTTTTACGATAGTAGTCTTTATCTATACGCGGCAGCGCGTCAGCCAAGTTCAAAGTGAAAGGAACTGGTGATTAAATCTAATTTATTGTATATCTAGTCTCACTTACTGTAATTGGCGAGTGCAATTACATTTCGTCTCCGCTATTTATATCTCCCGCATAGGTACCGTACACAATTTTCATTCACACCTCTAATAGAAAACAAAAGTCCGTATTAGTTGGAGTTGCTACCAGTAGTTGCCAACTCTTCAGAATTCCTTGACGTCACCAAATAATGATCTTTTTAGCTCTTCTTTTGGACATCTTCCACGCAGAGCACTCGTGTTTGATAGAAAAACTAGTGTGCCAAAGTTACTTTGTTATTAAATTCTAAGCAAACACAACAAATACAAAAATCACTTCCGTAACTGAAGAACTAACATTTTTATTTTGCCAAATCACACAAATTGATGTATCTTTAAAAGATTTTGTGAGCAGACGAGAGCGTGAATTAAGTAGTCCCACATAAAACATGAAAAAGGAGCTAAAAATTGTTGCCATGTTCAAGCGTTTTACGTCAAAAATATGCCGATTACATAGAAAGTGGCGCCCTTATTTACTTACTACACTCATCATAATAAAATACGTTCATTCATACGTCCTGACTTTATACCTAGTCAGCTATGCACATGTAACTAACAGATGTTCCGCGTCATCTCCTCATGTCTTGGCAAAGACTTGGTTGACCTCAAGTCCAAGCGCCCGATAACGTCTTGCTCAACTATGTCGTCCTAGTAACTGTTATCAAAATATTGTTGCTTAATTATAGCAAATTAAGCGGTTCGGGAAATATTTAGAAAACATAGTATTAATTACAACGGAAAGATTCGGCCTATAAATGTTTTGAGTTAGGAACGATAGCGCATGTTCGATAGTATCGATGTCGTGTGAATGAAACTTAATCATTTGGAAGTCAAAACAAACTTGGCAAGACAAAATACGACGAAATTATCACTAATTCTTGTAATGGTACCTAAACAAATTAGAAAATGCTTTAAAATCTGTCACGAAAAGAATTTGACACGAGTGTGCGGCATTACACCAGACGTGTGTCCTCTCGCCCCTCGACGAATAGCAGGATTTTTTCATATGAGGACAAGTCAAAGCCATCCCGTTTTTATTTATGTGAGGCTACTAGACCACGGGTAAACAAAGCCAGGGCCGTTTTAAACTAGGCTGGGGCCCTTGGGCACACAAGAATTTGGGGCCCTTTTGGAAAGTAAAAAAAGCGAATTATAATGACATTTTTTTACTAAGTATGACCATTTATTATAGAAATTGTCGGTCCTATTATAGAAATTTAGCGTGAGCTTTTCGGTGAAGGAATGAGGAAACCTGCACACATCTGTGAAGCAGTTCAAAGGTGTGTGTGAAGTTCCCAGTCCGCACTGGGCCCGCGTGGGAATTATAGCCCAAGCCCTCTCATTCTGAGAGGCCTGTGCCCAGCAGTGGGACGTATATAGACGATGATGATGATAACTCTTTATTGCACTTATCTATCCCGACTTATCTTGATGACCAACTAACTCGCCACTCGTCCTCATTCCAGCAATGTCCCGAGCCTGTGTGATCGGCGCCGGCGCCGCTGGCCTCTGCGCCGCGCGGCACCTGCTGGCCGAGCCGTGCGTCGGCGTCATCGACGTGTTGGAGCAGGCTGCCCAGCTCGGCGGCACCTGGGTCTACACAGAGAACACGGGATACGACGACTTCGGCCTGCCGATACATACCAGCATGTATAAGAGCCTGAGGTGAGACGTATTGACGTTTTTCCGATGGTTATTGCCACCCACATGTCACAGAGAGTACGGAGAGGTCAAAAGGCTGGCGGGAGAACGAGAGAAGTGGCAATTACTCCACCGACAAGAGTCCAACTCCTAAAAGCATGGATGGATGATTGTTACCCACATTATGATTCTTACACTGCTCTATTGCGTTTACGTGCTTCTTGTCAGGAACGCAAGATGCCAGTTAGACAGAAAACCAGAAACGTAGAAGGCCAGAAACGCAGAAGACCAGAAAAGTAATATGTTTAGTTTTTTTTGTCTGAATTCTTCGGGTATTACCTTTGGTCCCACTGTTATAAAAATGGCGAATTACACTCCGCCATAAGGTCGATGGAACCCTGCTTTCGCGGAGTACCTATTTCTATTCGGTTTGCGCTTCGAGCATTTGAAGATACCTTACTAACCTAACCTAATTTTACTATCTCTAGTGACAATTTATTGCCATGTACGAGTATATATTGCTTTTTCTTGGCTTCTGCGTTTCTATCTTTTGCGTTTCTGGCTTTTTGTCTAACTGGCATTTTGCGTTCCTAACAAAATGTGGTCACCATGAGAAAGGGAGATTCTCTGCCTCTTTTCTTTGCCAGTTCTCACGCCACTAGGCGAGTAACGTGTGTAGCGCTGCCATTAAGAGTATGGATTACAGTCATTATGGAATGATAGTCACTTAAAGGGTATATGTAAGAGTATAGTGTTCTCGTGAGCTAAAAATCTGGATTTGTAATTCTTCCAACATTCATATGGACATGGTGGACCTCAATCGACACATTGTACTTCGACTTGCAGGCAAAAATATTAACGTACAGATTTGACAGTTATCTTCTAGTTACGTAAGGAAATGCTGTACCTAATGAAAGTGACCTTAGTGACCGATAAGCAACTAGACTATCACATGCCGGGTCAAGTGTAACCCATTCACTTTAATCATGGACCTGGGTTGGGTACATGATGTGGATACCTACTACTTGAGCACGAGTCAAAGTTATCGCGAGATTCAGGGTGCGTAACCGCACGTATGTGTACGAGGCAGCAAAGCGTTGTACGAGAAGAAAATGGAAGTAATTCTATTGGTGGTTTTTACTAGCTTAGTTCCTCGTACGCAACTCCGCTTCTTCTAAGACGCGAAGCTTTCTTCGATCTCCATATTTTAACCACAGGCATCTCGCAACTAGCCCGAGTAACTTTAGTTGCGAATTTCAATGATCGATTATAGTTTTCAGGAGCGAGCAACTGTGTTGTATATCGCTTTTTTGTGGCTGCAACAGGCATCTTTAAATACATATTTTTAAGATGTAAACTGAAACTGCTCTCTGTTTCGCACCTAAGAGCTGCGCGAGAGAAAAGGCTACTTGAGATAAGTCGCGATGAATGTATGAATGAATGCAATTAGGGCAAGAAAACCTCATATACAGTTCGATGAATCTACTGATTTAAAATGCATAGTACTCGTATTTAGATAACTGTCTAAAGGAATCTCTTTCGAAAAAAGTAATATCTCTCGCACAATACAACATAATAAGTGCCTAAATGTACCTTCAATTTTTGCTTTCTTTTCTCGACTGCCGTCTACCCTGCATACTTTTTAACGTGAACAGAACATAGACTAGGTCTCTTTCTTACCTAACACGTCAACTGAGTTCCGCTACCGTACATCAAAGCCACCGAACAACGGTTAAATAAATAACGACACTGTATTCTTCAACCTCGACATTGGCGGAATCATCGACACTATCGATGGCGCTATTTCTTTTTAAAAATTGATTGATTACCAATTAACAAATGCGAAAGGGATGGATGCTTTACATCCGTTTTTAACGCTAGTGTGACGTCACTGGAGTTCACTGACTCGACCATTATCCGATTGTTCTAGCAGACATTGTAGCCAAGAGAGACGGTGCGAGGTCGGAGGCTATCTTGATTCCTGATACCACTTTTAACCACGTCAAGAAATCAGACACGTTTAAAAATTGTTGCATTGTGCATCTAGAATGCTACCAATAAAATAAATTTTATCTTTAGCAATAAAATCAATAACTAACATAACTTCTTGCTACGTGGAACATTCTAGAAAATCTAGGTTTGTCTTTAGGTCTGTGATTAATGCTAAAGTGTGCTTGGCTAAGATCTATCTATAGCATTATCAAAAGCCTTTCTTTGTGTCTCTTTGAACAGCAATATTCGAACTCTTCGTTTTCTTCGACCTTTTTTAACTTCTTTATTAAAATAGTTGACCTTCGGGACTTCAATAACACAAGACTGGATTTGTGGTGCCTGTCATAACTAAACATCTTGGATAGACTTGCCACAGGCTTCACTTCTGAAATTGCTGCCAGTTCTGAACTGTCTGACAAAACGGCTATAGACAATGGCAACTCAATTTTATTCTGGACAAAAGCAACCTTCCAGAACGCACGTTAATCTCAGTTTTAAATATAGCTGATAAACAAACCCTTGAACCAAGAGGCTCGTAAATCGTCGATAACAGCTGACATTGAAATGGAGATCGAACTGTGAAGGTAGTTCATGTTGGACGCTAAGTTCAAGGCATTGTCTATCTAGACTGTGGTATACAGAATGTTTCCGCTGATGATTAGGCATTCTTTTTTACTCGTAGAGGTTTATTAATGAAGCTATTTGGATTTTTATTTTTAACTTTTCCTATTCTATTTGATTTTGTTTATGAATTGACCTCTGATGGGGAATAAATTTTGGTGATACTTTTATTAAGGTTTATATATTTGGCAGATGATCTATCCACCTATCAACTCCTTAAGTTTGTCCTACTACTTACTTATGGGACATATATATATAGCAAATTGCATATTCCAGTATTTTATGGGTTGTTCTGATTTTTAATATACTAGATGATAGATAAACTTAGATGGCTTTTATTCGGATCCCGAGTCTCAACTTCTCGAAATGAAATAGGAACATTTAGCTGTTTTTTTCTCTCTCGGATGTGGCACTAATATCCCGTCAAGTTCTATTACCGTATCAACCTTGACTCATTGTAAATTTTGTATTCCAGGACGAACTTACCCAAAGAGATCATGGGCTTCCCCGACTTCCCGATCCCCGAGAGCGACAAGTCCTACCTCCCTGCCAAGGACATGCTCGCCTTCCTCCAGCTCTACTCTGATAAGCACGGAGTCACACAGCACATTAAAGTGAGTATACTCATATATTCCTTTGCGTCTATTATAGAAGAATTATGGAGTAGCGTCTGTGAGACAACGCTTACTGTGGCTGAACCAATGCGAGACCCCCGTACTCTGCCACATGCATGACAAGAGAAGTTAGCGGTGGTTGTTACCGAGCCGCCTTGATGTCGCTTTTGTCTCTTGGAAGCAAATGTCAGAACCAGGCTTTATCGCAAAGTTTACAAACCTCCACTACACGAAGTTATCTGCCGAGATGTTTGAAGATTCCAATATCCAATGTGCCCGAGTGGATGCATCACCTCTGTGTTTGAGCGCTTCTGCTTCTACCATAACCATAACCAATACTTAGCTTTCAAGTACAACATTACCCTCCACAGTTCAAGCATCATGTACAACTAATCAAGCCTCGAGCTACCGCCACCGGCGAGGTCTGGGACATCACCTTCAAGTCCTTGGAGACCGGGATCTCAGAGACCAAGGAGTACGACTACGTGTTCGTCTGCAACGGCCACTACAACACGCCATTCATCCCCAGCATATCAGGACTTAAGGAGTTTCAAGGTGATTTTCTCTACATTTGGTAACGCTTTCATAGTTGAGATTGAGGCTGTGCCTCGGTTGGTTTCTTAAACAGACAGTTGGAAACTGCCAACCTAACCTGCTGCAATAATTAGAGATTACTAACACACAAAATTTTTGGTACTATTCCATTAAATCTGCCCAAACATAGGCAGGTCGTATCATAAAAACAAAAGCCCTAAGAAATGCAAAACGCGATGACCCCACCCCTAAGCATGCACAATATTATGTTGCTTTAGTTCATCAATCTATCTAGGTCAACAGTACCCTAAACCTACGAGCATGTGTGAAAAGACTGTATGGATTGGATTAATTTATATTTGTATTTGTATCAATACTTTTGTAATCATTTGCAAAATAAAGAATCCGTGGAGCATTTATGAGCGTGGATGAAGCGAAAAAGTAATCAGTAGAAGAAAGTAGTCTAGTTTGCCTAACCATATGGAAAAGAGGCGTAACGGTATGTTTGCATCATCAATGTATAATTAATTCCTGTATTCCAAGTATGACTACGTGTTCGTCTCACGCCATTCATCCCCAGCATATCAGGGCTTAAGGAGTTTCAAGGTGATCTTCTCTACAAAATTCCCACGGCTACCTCACATACAACGCCAACCATGTCTTTCTCAGGCGACGTCATGCACAGTCACGACTACAGAGTTCCCGACGTCTTCGCCAACAAGCGGGTGATGGTGGTCGGCGCGGGACCCTCGGGCATGGACATCGCGCTGGAGGTCACCTCCGTGGCTTCCCGCGTCGTGCTGAGCCACCACCTCAAGGAGCAGCCGAAGACCGTGTTCCCGGACAACCTGGTGCAGAAGCCTGACGTGGAGCGCTTGGAGGGGAGCCGGGCGGTGTTCCTTGATGGAAGCGAGGAGGAAGTTGATGTGGTGTTCTTGTGCACAGGTGAGTGGTGAATTGAATGATACATACACACACAAATCACATCTATATCTACATTAGAGGAGAGAAGATTCATCATCATCATCATCATCTCAGCCATTACAAGTCCACTGCTGAACATAGGCCTCTCCTTTAGACCTCCAATAAGACCGGTTGGAAGCGGCTTGCATCCAGCGCGATCCTCCGATCTTAATGAGGTCATCGGTCCACCTCGTGGGTGGACGTCCCACGCTGCGCTTGCCGGTACGTGGAGAGAAGATTAAGTTGTCACAATGGTCCGCTCAACTGGATCCTTTCGCTATGGCTGTGGATGTTGCTGGCGCGCATTTCCTACGGGAACTTTCTTTGTCACATGACTATTCTTTTGGTTGCCATTATTCTTGTTCGTATTCTTGTATTCAAAGGTTTAGACCAAATAAAATAGTTTATTTTATTAGTAAAAAAAACCCTTACGAGGTAGATCGTCTTTCACATGATGACCTATATGGCGACCTTTCTGTGCCAGGCTACCTGTACAACTTCCCGTTCCTCCACGCGTCGTGCGGCGTCGGCGTGGACGACAACTGCGTGGAACCGCTCTACAAGCACCTCGTCAACATATATCACCCCTCAATGTGCTTTGTGGGGGTGCCTTACTACGTGTGCGCATTCTCCATGTTTGATCTGCAGGTGAGGAAATGCTGGTTTCAGGCTGAAGTAAGGTCAACAAGTCAAGATGTAACTTAAAAATATCGTATGTAAAAAAAATATGCCAAAATTTTTTTTGGAAAAGAGCTGATACTCTTCAAACTTCTGGACATTTTTTTACCAAATATGGCTAAGAACCACCGCAACGAATCTGGCTTTCGAATAAAAAACCTATAGTGCCACGGACATATACACACACACACATACTGAAGTCAAACTTACCACACCCCTTTTTGCGTCGGGGTATAAAAATGTGTAAGCAATCGGCCGTTACTGAGTTACAGTCATCTATCCTTAACTCTCGTACGCAATAGCGTCAGGTGATCGATGACAGTTGTCGTTGCATGATTCGTGGTACAGGAAAGCAGTTAGTACCGCAGTTGTCAGCGTTTGAACCCTGGAACATGTGTTTACGTTGTTTATCTTGTATCCTAGGCCTTACTTATTTGGGATTCTATAACTTCTAAAATGTTCTCGCGAGGAAAATTAGGTATCGATGAATTCTGTTCATTCCAAACATTTGGATAACTGATACCGGTGAAACATGTAGAACATGTCCAAATTTATACCTACTTTACATTTCGACGGTACTCTGACTCAACCTCGTATATGAAATTTCTTAACTTTTCAGGATCGTGTAAAAACCGTTTTTTGAATAATTTTTCTACTGAACTGATGTGGTGCTTTCCACAATTAAATGAAACTAGTTCAGTGATGAAATATTTACTAAGTTGATTTTAAATCAAACGCAGCGTTAAGTTATAAAGTGAAAATTTATGCCGATACGAGTTTGAGTCAGATACTAAAGTGTCTTCAAAAATGTAATACGTGTTTGCGTATTTGCTGCTAAATTAGATATAATCACTTTCCTACGATTAATTTGTCAAGAGATGTTTCATATAGGTACCTTATGTTTAACTATTAAAAATAATATTAAGTATAATATATTATTATATTTTATTTAGGACAGTTTGTAGGTTCGCCCGCACAAAACTCACAATACAAATCATACAAGTCATAATAATTTGGATTCGCCCCTCCGTCATCACAATATTCCTTATATATAATAGGCCCCGCAATAGATGCAGTTCTTTAAGAGCGTTATTCCTTCTTTTTGGATTATTTTTTCGTAACTTTAAGCCTTTGATATTTTGATTTTTCTTCCTAACATTACTATAATAGTTTTTACTTTGTTCCCTGGCTTTTACTATTTTATTTCTTGACCATTGGCTTTTGTGGCCCAATCCTTTTCGTGATCGGTTCCTTGTAAGAATTCCCGATTCGACATATAATTGCTGGTATGAATGATGTCGTTGATACACCAATATCGTCGGCACAAGATACAGAAAAATTAGAAGAAACTTTATCACTGTTATACATTTTTGTATCATCATTATTTACATCAGAATTAGATACCATAATATCTGTTTTCTCACATAGTAAATAATCAGTAAAAACATTGCCTTCAAAATCTTGCTCAGCTAAGGGGCAGCCGTATATGAAATTACCAGTACTTTCATTTAAAATCTGAACATCTGGTGGTTTTTGTGGTTCATCTTTCAAAGAACCAGACATTTTTACAATCTAAAACAACACGAGTTCATCTATTTAAGTTATACCTACTTGTAGGTACATGGTAAGTACATCCACCGTTAAATAAGACATTTATATTTTACCAGAAATAAACAGAGAAGATTTTATTACTCACCAATTCGACTAATGCACAAGTTATAAAATAATTATTTCGTTACAAATCAGTTTGATTAATGATAGTTCCTAAATTTTATTAATTTAATTGAATTCATAGTTCAACTTAAAGACAGACCACTAAGTCGTCAGGAATAAGTACGCGTTGTCTCATTGCCATGAAGGACATAATTATTATTTCCTAACATGAAAACATAATAAAAATTAAATAATATTTAAAAAAAAATTACATACCTACCTACTCGTACTTACCTCTATCTATATTAAACTTGGAACTGTACAACTAATAATTGTACTTACCTTATTCAAAATTTACGCCGCAAACTCGTATACCGATATAAGAGGTTACGTTAGAAATTTAAAATTTGGTTCCAGATACGAGTTTGAGTTTTACCATATAATTTAAGAAGTAGATGTTTCATGGTTATAAGTGATTGTGATAACATGCGTAGTGATATTATGCACGATTTTAAGGAATTATCTCAATTTCGTCAAAATTTCATATACGAGGTTGAGTCAGAGTACCGTCGATTTACGGATTTTTACTTACAAAACTAGTTTACGCTTACCTCTGGAATCGAAGTCTGGTGGCTTTGGGACTTCTAGCAAAATGCCGTGCTGTCTATTTACTAAAAACTTTTCTAACCAAACTGGACATTGGATGCCACATGAGCGGCTTACATCGTTCCAAGATCTGTGATGAAGATAACTTAACTTAACCTAACCCAGTAAAATAAGCAAATTATAGGTAATGCAGAACTACCACCAACAACAGACATGCTCGTGAGTTTGAAACACCAAGCATGATTGCTCTTCATCGCTATCCAAACTCAAACTCAAACAACACTCAAATCGACAGACATAGCTTCGACAGACATGACTCTTTCACAGCAGTCGCGTAGCAGGATAGCAGGAATCAATTAATTTTTTGGGATAATATATAATATAACGATAAATAATAGCTACAACTATCACTGTAATATATTCATTTAAACATTGTTTTAGGTATCATACATTTAATGAATTAATCAAATAATACGTCAGAATTCAAACTTGACAATCTACCATAGAGAAATATATAACAGGTCTCCGCCCTAAAATCCTGAAGACTTCTGTTAGTTTCCAGCACCTATTGACGTCTGCAGCATCTGGTCGACGTGTCGCTTGCAGGTCTCACCGTCATCTGTCTCCACAAGATAGTGAACCGGCCCCAGTACTCGTGATACAGTTCCGAATTCCCATTTCCTGGCTTTGTCGGAGTAACTTCGGATCTGTACTCTTTGGCCTAGTACGAACGATCTGGTCTGCGGGTGCTGACGAATGTTATATGTGGGATCTGTTACGGCGCTCCTGAATCGCACATGTAGAGAAGTCCTCACTTCCCTCCCGAACATGAGCTCATACGGGCTCTTGCCTGTACTGGAGCTGGGAGTCCTCCTCAAACGCTCTTTGATCCCCAGTAATTTGTCGTGTAGGGTACCTGGATCAGTGCTCACGGCCTGCAAAGCTCTCTTGACAATCTGTACGGTCCTTTCCGCTTGCCCGTTTGTAGCCGGGTGGTACGGCGCTGATGTTTTGTGGACTATTCCGTGTCTTTTAAGGAATGTTTCAAACTCTTCTGATACGAGCTGTCTGCCATTATCCGATACAATTATTTCTGGATATCCAAAAGTTACAAACAGTTCTTTCAATCTCGAGATGCACCATGAGCTAGTTGTCGTCTTGGTGGGAATGACCTCTATCCACTTTGAAAAAGCATCCACGATGATGAACAGGGAATGGCCATGGATTGGGCCAGCGAAATCAACATGGAGTCGCTGCCAGGGGGCCGCCGGCGTCTCCCATGGGTGATGCGGCGCCCGTGCGGGCTGGTTCTGGCTCAGTCTACATTCTCGGCACCCTCTGATAAGTTCTTCGATATCTTTATCAATGTTCCTCCAGTAGACAAATCCCCGTGCCAAGAGCTTCATTTTTACAATACCTAGGTGGCCTGTATGTAGATCTTCGAGAACGTCCTGTCGTAATGTAGTTGGAATCATGACTCTAGTACCTTTCAAGATGCATCCGTCCTGTAATGTCAGTTCGTTGTCATTGTGCCCTAGCCGCATAACACTCGTTCCTGAGCGCAAGGCCTGTAGTATGTTTTCGTATTCTGAATCTTTTTGAGTCTCTTCCGCAATCTTATGTCTGTCAATCGAAATGTTGTTAATTTGTTGAAGCTGAAATGCGCAATGAACATCAATAAGATTTGAAGCAATTGTGTCAACTGGAAATCTAGATAAGTAGTCTGCATTACTGTTTTCTGCTGATGTTCTGTATTCTATAGTGTAGTCGAAGCCGGACAGGAAGTGTGCGTAGTGAAAGAGTCTCATGGTGCTCATCGCCGGTAGCGTTTTGTGGGGATTAAATATCGTAGTCAGGGGTTTGTGGTCCGTGATCAGTATGAACTTCCTGCCATAACAGTAATGAAAAAATTTCTTAAGTCCCCAAAAAATTGATGTTGCTTCCTTATCAATCTGGCTATATTTCTTTTCGCTCGTTGTGAGCGAACGCGATGCGAAGGCAATAGGCTTGTCCGAGCCGTCCGCCAGCCTGTGCGAGAGCACCGCCCCGAGCCCGCTGCACGACGCGTCCGTGGCGAGCACTAAGGGCTTACTCGGGTCAAAATGGATCAAAACCCGTTCGCTCAAAATTTCTTGTTTGATCTTATTAAAGGCTTCTTGACATTTTGATGACCATACGAAATCTTCATTTTTCTTTAATAAATTGTTAAGTGGATTTGAAATTGATGCAAGATGTGGTATAAACTTATTGTAGTAGTTGGCCATACCTAAGAATGTGCGCAATTCATTAATATTGTTAGGATTCTTTGTGTCGAGGATCGCTTTGACCTTATCTTTAGTTTTGTGTAAGCCGTCCTTATCAATAGTGTGTCCGAGGTACTTGATACTTTTTTGCATGAAATTACATTTCTCTTTGTTAAGCTTTAAATTGCTTTCTTTTAATTTTTGTAGTACAATTCTGAGGCGAGAAAGTAACTGTCCCTCTGATGACCCTTGTATGATCACGTCATCAAAAAACACTTTACTCCAGTGACGCCCTGAAGCAATCTGTCCATGAACTTCTGCCAAAGGTTGGGTGCTACCTTGACGCCAAACATAAGGCGGTTGACTCTGTAGGTGCCCTTGTGCGTGCTCAGCGTCTGCATCATGGCGCTCTGCTCATCCATAAGCATGTGTAGATAGGCCTGGCTAATGTCTAACGTGCAGAACACTTCGCCGCCGTTCATCTCCGCAAGAATGTCCTCAATGATGGGGATCGGGTACTGTTCATCTTTAATGTGCCTGTTCAGGGTTACCTTGTAGTCGGCGCAGAGCCGGATGCTGCCGTTCGGCTTCACAACCGGCACCACCGGCGTACCCCAGTCTGAATTATCTACTTTTGTAATGACTCCTTGTTGACAGAGCCGTTCTATTTCTTCATCAACTTTTTCTTTTAAAGCGTAGGGCATACGCCTCGGCTTGACGAAGATAGGCGTCGTGTTATCTTGCAAGGCGATGTGTCCTCTGTAATCAGGAATGCAGCCTAAAGTGCCGTCAAACACACATGCGTACTCCTTCAAGAGATCGTCCAGTTGAGGCTGCGTGTTCTCCTTGACAGTGTTGATGTCAGCTAGGTTCAGTTGTATTGAACGTATCCATGCTCGACCAAAAATAGGATCTACGTCTTGTTTAATTATGTACAGTTTTCCATCAAAGCGTTGGTTCTTGTAGTTGCAGGTGACGTAAGCAACACCAAGAGGTTTAATTATCTCTCCGGTGTAAGTCCGCATCGTAATATCAGTTTTGAAAATTTTCCGTCCCGATTGAATTTTGTTGAAATCCTTAAGTGACATTGAAGATAGTGCAGCCCCAGTATCCACCTCCATTTGTGAACGGGTACCGTTGATGTAAATATTTATCATGTACTTATCCGTGTTGTTGGATCGGATAATGTTAGTGTTCCAGGGTGTATCATCGTTGACGGTGTCTTGTGTGTTTGGTTCTTGCTCGACGGCCATTGGTAATTCTTCCAGTTCAATATGGTGGTTAGATTTCGTAGGTTGTAAACATACTCGTGCCATGTGTCCTTTGCGCTGGCATTTGTTACAGACTTCGTTAATGCATTTACAGTCGTTTGCGCGATGGTCGGCGCTTCCGCAGCGAAAACATTTGCCCCGCAAGTCCCGTATAGACATAGGTGCTTTGAAGTTTGTCATCGAGTTCTTAGGCCGTGTGTATACTTGAAAGTTGCTTTTAGAGCAATGTGATGATTGTGCAATGAGCTCGCAATCTGATTTTGCTATTTCGATTGCAGTTGCGGTACGAACGAGGCCGGCAAAATCAGTCATAGTTTGTTGTTCCAAAATTTTTGTTTTTATATCGTTGTCACGTAGCCCTCGGATGAATTGTAATGATAAAAAGTTGTTACAAATTGATTTCTTGCAGCTGTCACATGTGAATTCACAGTCTTGAGCCAAACGCTTCAATTCTGATGTGTATCTCATTATCGATTCATCGACATCTTGCATTCGTGAAATGAATTTGTGCTGGCACGCCCAAATACTTGGTTTGGGGTCTAAATATTCTGCCAAAGTCTTGACAAGTACCTCGTACTCCTGTTCACGAGGGTCTGACGGTGAACAGAGGTCGTACGCCTTCTGATGTAGCTCCGGTGATAAAGAGGACAACAGCATCAGAGTTTTGGTGCGCAGGTCGTTGTAGTTATTTAATTGTAAATACATTTCTAATCGATTAACAAAATTTTTAAATGTTTCTTTTTCTTGAAATGGTTGTAAGGTAAGTTTGGGTGGAGTTGAGGATGAGGCAGCCGCGTCGGGCCCGGCCTCGCTGCGCGCGGTGACGAACGTGGAGGACGCGGCGGCGGCCGGCGCGGGCCGTAGCGCTTGTATTTTCAGTTTCAGTCGTAAAATTTGCTCTTGTGTACTGTACCTCTGTTCGATTTCAGCTTCGAAATCATCTTCATTTTGACATTCGATGTCTGTCTGTACCTGATCGAATTTCTTTTCGTAGTTTTGTAGGTTCGCAAGTCGTATGTTGGCTTCATATTCCGTAAAAGTGTCACTTATTTGCGAAAGTTGGTTTTCCAGCTTCGTCAGCTGGCCGCGTATGGATGCGCGTGTCCGGTGTAGTCGCGTGATCCCATCCTCGTCGCCAATTTGTAATATATTCATTTAAACATTGTTTTAGGTATCATACATTTAATGAATTAATCAAATAATACGTCAGAATTCAAACTTGACAATCTACCATAGAGAAATATATAACAATCACCAAAGAACCAACACACACAACTCAATAACTGGCTACTTAACTATTGTGCTACAGGTCGGTTTAAAAAAGGGGGAAAAACAGGAATATGAGGGGAAGGTTATTCAAAGGGGGGTCGGGTAGCAGGAAGGTAATTGTGATAGTTAATGTCATTCCTGTCCTCCAGGTGCGGTACTACATCCGTTCCATGAACGGCACTTTCAAGCTGCCGTCGCAGGAGGCGATGACGCGGCACTGGGAGGAGGAGAAGCTGGACCGAGCGGCAAGAGGATACACCAAGCGGCAGACGCACATGATGGGACCCGATCAGGTAACGAGCTGAGAGAGAGAGAGAGAGAGAGAGAGAGAGAGAGAGAGAGAGAGAGAGAGAGAGAGAGAGAGAGAGAGAGAGAGAAACATTTATTTACACACATTCGATACACGTAGAATCAGCTGAGACTCTCATAGCAGTAGCTTCTCGGATCCATATCCTCCATGGCTTTCTACAGTGTTCTCGAGTGAAGTCTCTAGCGACTCTCCGCCAAGTAGACCTTTTTTTTTAACGTTTGGAAAATTCGCTATTGATGTGAAATTGACTTTTGATGGTTAGAAACTTACCGGTCATCTTTTGAGCTCAGTCCACGCTATCTGATCACAAATCAGAATTGGCTCACGTGAAAAACTAAGATTTACAGCGAATATGGACATCTGTTAGGATCCTAGATTCCCGGAAGCGATATGGCTACCAAAGTATTTTTCTTCAAATATATTGAATGCAAATTGTGAATGTCAACTACCTAAGCTGTTTTTGCCAAATGCTGAACCAGTGAAAGAAAAGCAGGACAAGCCTGTTCACGTCTAGTGAAAGCATAGCGCTTACCAGAACAAATTTTCTAACAATATTTAAACACTAGGGGTAAGGCATAAAAGTAAATGTAATTCTAACTGAAAGCGATTTAAGTATGTAGTTGTATAAACTCGCGAAACGATAAAGTGACGAGAATAAATCAACGGTTAATTATCCTTTTTATGGAAGACATTGAAAACATCGATACGAGAACACATTCCTTATTGACAACGGGATCAGGGTAAACAGCTGATAAGGAAGTGATGAAGCCAAGTCCCTACAATGCCGAGCTGGCTATAAATAGAAAGGTCTTAAGCTATTTATTCAAGGGAAAATTACAAATGAACAAGGCTATTTACTTGTAAACAAGACTTCTTGTGTTGTACGAATATACTGCAGTGAAAACTCTCGGGAAATTGAAATGGTGTCGTTTTTAAACAAAAGGAAATGATTACTACAACACTGAATCGAATCTGCAAAGCGAATTTTTAAATTTGACTTGTGTAAATGTCCATGAACGAACGGCATTAGCTACGTTCGCTATGAGATACATCGGACCTAACAGGTGTTCAAAAATATCTGAAACACGCTAATTACTTGAATGACAATTGTGTTAGGTTTTTTAGCGCCTGACAGTTCCGATGTATCTGACAGCGACTGTATATACCAAATTGACCTCATTGTAGTTTTGTTTCTGGCCCAACCCAACGACCCCTTTTTCCGCTTGACACACTGACCGATCTTTGTCAGGACTGTGCCCCACGCTTTACTTATTCCCATCAAGTTCTTTTACTGTTAAAATGGCAATAAAATGAACCCTGACCTACCGACATCGACTGGACTTTACAACCATCAACTTGGTCACTTCAATAAGTCCTCTTTAGTCATCTAATTTCGTACTCTGGAGTCTTAAAGTTTGGTCACGCCACCGGTATCTGATCCTTAGTTCCCATATCCAACACCTGCAGGACAGAAACCAATACTTACCCTAAATAACCTTAATTTGCTACTCCGCGAAATAGTAAAGTCAAGTCATGCAAAATTTGCATTTTCGTTAAATAAGGTTCAGCTTGTTCCTCCTACATAACCAAGTTACATTACCAGAGCTGGTAAAACCAACGTAGGATGATTAATTTGGATTAATTTAGATTTAGGAGCACGAACATGTTTGTTTCACTTCAGAAATAGTCTTTGTTCGAATGACCTAGTAACGTAACTTGCGGGCAACGAACGGGTATTTTGCGGAGTAGCAAAGGTTATCCATTTAGTTTCGAAAAGACCTCCGCAAAGTAACACCTGCTAACTTGTAACTGGTGCCCATTTAGTACCCAGTACTATTAGACTATGGTCCGACCGAATGCGCAATGGAAGTCCTCATTCTGAAAAGAGGTATATAGACCTGAGATAAGATGACTATTACAGTTCTGTGCCCTAGGCGGAGTACTACGTGTCTCTGTCAGTGGAGAGCGGGGCGGCGCCCCTGCCTCCGGTCTTTACCAGCATACACAACAACAGCAGTCAGAAGTTCCTGGACGACCTGGTCCACTACCGCAAAGATGTGTACTGCGTCATCGACGATGAGCATTTCGTTTGCTACACTAAAGCATAGGGACTAAAGACTCGGAACCGGTCTAAAATAGCGATACCGGTTTCTGTATCGTAAAAACGCAAATGGTTCGAGAACTTTATTATAACCTAAATAAATGCACTAAAAGTTTACTGGACCACTCTAACTTATTCCTTAATGGACCTGTATTTATTTCAATACATATTTTAAATTATTATAGTTAAATCAATCCACTAGGGTTTTACCTAAATAAATCGGTTTAGTCGTACAAATGCAGAATGTAAGAAAAGAACGTTTGTTTAGTGCGTTAGAATAATTCGGTTTTTATGGTCTTGACAAGTCAATCTCATTAAAACTTTATGGAAATGTTCCCCTGAAAACCGGTTTAAAAATAGCGGTTTCGGTTCAAAAATACTTTTTTCTGAAAAGAACTACCGAAGTTTACTGTAATGAAATGTTTTAATCATTTACAATTAATTTGAAGCATGCAGTAGGTACACGGTAATAATACTTAATTACATCAGAAACAATAACAAATCCAACAAGTGCAAGCCGAAGTGTATAAATCGACCTATCCGAAGAAAAAAGTCCGATGTGATTTTAGCCCAAAATTTAGATAAATATGTAGCTTTAGTATACAAAACATGCTCTATCTATACATATTTTCAAAATTTTGATATCTTATTTGGTTACGGAGATATAAAATCGAACAACGTCCTTTCTGATCAAGACTCCAAAAAATAATGTTCGATGTTCAGTTGATAACCCCGCGGGGTGCGCGCGCGGCGTCCGATCGTCAGTTCTGCCGTTGTTGCTTGGAGACTGGTCGTGTGTCTACGCTTCACGCTATAATACTCGTGTTTAATGGATGGAACGTTAAATATTAATACTAACATAAGATTTAATATAACTGTAAAATGTCGAGATCACGTCGAATTCTTAACATGCCTCAGAATTATGTAAACTTGCCTGAATCCACAGCCCCGGCTACAATAATACCTTTAGTTACTACGAAGGAAAGTGTAAATGCTGATAAGTATCTGTTTTTTACTTAAAATATTTAATGTTAACATTATGGCTATAAAAAACAAAATCTTTAAGTTTTTATTTTAGTGCTGTTGCGAAAAACAATAAAACTGTGACCGATGTTTACATAGTACTTTTTTTGGTGGAACATTAAAAATAACTGTATTCTGTCAAAATACAAAGTAAACTCTTTTTTTTGTTTTTCATATATTATTTTACGCAACAAAAAAACTAAACATTGAAGTTATTTTTTTGCAGTATTGTGGTAAAATGTGACGTTTTTCTATGACGCATACGTAAATTTTCACCGTTGCATATCTATATCGGACGTTGTTCTGTGGATATTATACTTAAATTTTTATGTCCTATATAGACTTGGAACGTTTTATCGGGACAAAATGATAGTTAAGACGATATTCGTCTCAAAATATCGGGAATTTATGAACAAAACATTGCTTTTATAACCTGAAACTGTACACAACAGGCTAGTAATAAGAACTGTTTAAAAATATTGTATAATTTGTGGTAATATTTTTTTTTCTAAACCTTTTCAGTAGGTATAGAACAGCTTCGCCGTTGCCTCCTGGTGTTCAAGGAATAAGTAAACAATTAAATGAAAAATGGGAAAACATTTTACATGACGATATTGAACGTAACGAAAGCTTAAGATCTATCCATGAAGTTGATAATAGCGAACTTACGCCGTTTTCCTTGGAGATACCCGCAAGTTTCGAGTGTTCACCCATGATGGCAATTAATATAATAGATAAATAAATAAATATCTTGGCACAAATTACATCATTTGACCCAGCCCCAAACTAAGCAAAGCTTGTACTATGGGTACCAGGCAGCGGATAAAGATACTTATAATATAATGTAGATAAATACATACTTAAATTCATACAACATCCAGACTCGGGCACAAACATTCGTATTCATCATACAACTGTCTGCCTGAAGACTTAGTTTCTGATTCTCGATCTACTCCCTGTAACGCAGAATTGTCCATCCCAACACCAATACCATCCCCAGTAAATGTTCACACACCTTGTAACGACGAATTTTGTCCTGATCACAACGGCATTGTTTCTTCTATTTTGCCTTCCTTAGCGAATAGCCCTAGCTCATCAACTGCACGCAATATTACACCTAGAACTACCAAAAAACGTCAGAGAAATCGGAAAGAGTGGTCGGATGTCAAACGTAAATGCCATAAAAATTTAGGGCAATAATATGTAGCTAAAAATGCCAAAGTTATGGACGAGAAAGTATTAGGACCAACATGTAAATGCCGCTACAAGTGCGCAGATAAGATGTCTCATCAGCAGAGAGTAGATTGCTTCTCAAAATTTTGGCAACTTGGAGATAGACCAAAACAGTGGAATTTCATCATTAAATACTCCGACAAAAGGAAAAAGAAAAGATGTCTTAATAAAGATTCCGAACGAAGACATTGACGCCCTCCGGCCAGGTGGGATGACGATCTGCGAAAGGCTGCAGGCAGATGCTGGATGCGTCAAGCTGAAGACAGGGCGCTATGGCGCTCATTAGGGGAGGCCTATGTCCAGTGGACTAATATAGGCTGATGATGATGATGAATAAAGATTAATAATTAATTTTTCGACAGTACATCGATTTTTACAAAAAGGTCACACGCAAAATGAGGGCGATAGTGTCCATTCTGTTATAGAGCGTGCATCTCAAACCAAAGCAATTTTTATACTCAGACGAATGGTGTTTGTTAGCCAGATGGGCAAAAAATGAAGAAGAACCTTATGTAGTTCGAAATGTGACAAATAATGATGTTTTTGACTTTAAATGTCACGTCAATAATAAAGTTTGGCTTAAAAACATAAAAGGTAACAAAATGGAATAATATAAAAGAGGTTCATGCGGATGGTAGTGACCCATATAAATTATCACTATCACTACATAGTATAAAATAAAGTCGCTTTTCTTGTCCCCGTGTCCGTATGTATGCTTATATCTTCAAAACCAGTCAACGGATTTTGATGCGGTTTTTTAATAGATAGAGTGATTCAAGAGGAAGGTTTATATGTATAATACATGCATAATATACCGTGCGAAGCCGGGGCGGGTCGCTAGTTGTTCTATAAATATGATCTGATTCAAAATGAGTATGACATTCTGATTGTTGTTAACTTATTAAAATTTAAGCCGTTAGCGGCAATTAAGTTTTTTTTTTGATCTCAGTTATAAACGATATAACTGATACATTATTATTTTTATAAAAAAGTTTTTGTTTGGTACTTAAGTTACTATATTTTGTTATATTTTTTTATTGTGTTTCAACTTACGAGCGGTATATTGTTCTTAAAAATATAAATAATTGTGCTGTGATACAAGACGCCATTAATAATAGATTTTGTAGAACTTTGTTCGTTGTTTTTGATTATTTTAATTAACGATTTAAATAAAAAAAACTGGGTTTAATTCATTAAAATTGACTACATATTCACACCAAATTGATCACATAGGACTAAACAGAACTCCATAATTACGTAGTATATCGTATTAAATAGACATAGAGCGTGTAATATAACAGGCAATTCCATAAAATAAGGTTTCATGTTAAAAAAAGACAACAGTCGTTCCGTCGTAAAATGTAAGATGGTAAAATCGGACCCACTATTTCCCAAAATAATACAGCAGTGAACAATACGTTGGACAGTATAGAACTGGGTCAAATCAAATAATAAAATACTCTAAGCTGAAAATCGAAAGTTTTTTACTATCGGACTTATACACGTTTATATCTTCTACCGGCTGTACTGAAAATCAACAGTCTTGTACATATGACTTTGTTCTTTGGATAGGTCGAAATAGGGTATATTTCACAAACGAAACCGAAATGAAAAGGGTTGGTGCCAAGTACATGATGATAAGGGGCCGTCCATAAAGTACGTCACACCAATTTCATGATCTCCAGAGCCCCTCCCCCTTGTCACATGGGTTACTATGAAGACTGCAATTATTTTGTTCGTGTGTCACAAATTTCCAGACCCTCTCCTAACTGTATGACGTACTTTACGTACTTTATGGATGACCCCTAAACAATTTAGAAATTTTAACCGGTATACCGGCTTCAGGAGGGAGTCAAAGACAAATATCGAATCTGTATTGCATCGAAATGAGATTCAAGAGCAACCTCTTAAATCCCACTCAATTCAGGAGTTCAGTTTCATCCGTATATTATTTCAAATTTAAATAAAATTACCTATGTTACACGTTACGTATTCTTCTGTTATTAAGACAACTGGATAAGTTTTGCTATCATTTATTTAATGTTTGAATTATAAATATAACAAACATGTTTAATCAATATTAAACGTCAATAAACATTGGATAATGCTCTTTGTTTTTCAATAGCACTACTAATGATAACGTAATTTGCCTCATTAGTCTCATTACCTATGATCCTTACGATGAAATACTAAATACTGAAGACATTAATGTTTACAGTACTTATTATCAACTCATGCATATGCAGTTGTTCAAGAAAATCAGAAACAGATATAGCTATCTATGTATTTGTGTCACGAGGGAGCAAAATGACGTATTTACGGCGAGGGCGGTATTGAATCCAATAGGCTTATTATCTAACTCGCTCGCAATCGCCATCGTATTCATTTTGACAGTTCATGTGTGGGCTGACAATTGGCATCGGAATCAGCTAGCTATCACATTCATACAAGAAATGGCAAAATGAACACGATGGCGATTGCGAGCGAGTTAGACAATACGTCTACAGGAATGTAGTGAAGGATTCTGCAACTAATCCTAATAATAATAATAATAATCTGACCGTAATGAGGGAATCAAGTGTTAACGCCCAAGATGAATGTAAATTTACTCCTGAGTAGCTCATACAACTTTTCACACCAAACATTAAGAAACATAAAAAAGAGCAACCAGCACAGAAAATGGCGTGGTTTTACAATTTTGAAAAAGGAAACGAAAGACTAGACTACGAAATACCGGTTTCACCTTGTTTTTCCGTTCATGGTCTTCTCGAATGCATTGGATGCAGAGGACGAATAAATAATAGAATGACGGTATCACGGTACCTAATGTCGGTAATGCTTTATTCGAATACTAGTTACTGTTTACAAGTCTTGGTGACACGATTTTGTCTTAACGATTTCAGATACCCAGGAGGATATTTAGTCGATATACCCCTGTAAACGTTCCTACTGTAGGTTTAACTAAATATTAGTCCATATTTGTGTCAGTGTGTGTAAAGGCCTTCTGTTGACATCTCCTTGTCCAGAGCTATTTCCGGCCAATCAGACAGTTCCACGTCCAGGCCCTCTCGCCATCTCCACCTTGACCTAGTTTAACTATAAATAAAATAAATATAGTATTCCTACCGGACTCCAGACACCTCTGTCTCTCTTTAAATAATATATATCCAGGCCACCAAACCGTATCTCGAGGAAAAAGGATGTAGTCAAATTTTTAAATTCTTATAAAAAATTTGCTCGACTGATCGGGTTTACGTATTGCCTCGGCTCTCTATCATCATCAGCCACTGTTGGACATAAGCCTCCCCCTATGACCTCCAGTTGGCTCAGTTGGAAGCGGCTACCATCCACCGTGAACCCGCGACTTTAACCAGGTCATCCGTCCATCTCGTTGGTGGACAGCCTACGCTGCCGAACCGCGGTCTCCAATCGAGAACCCATCTGTTCTTCTAAATGGCCTGTCCCTGTCCATTGCCTTTTCAACGAGCTAATTCGCTTGGCTATGTCCGGTCACCCTTTTTCTTTTTAGTACCTCCTCATTTCTGACTCGGTCCCGTGGAGAAGTAGGCCTTATAAATAGGCTCAGAGTTGCTTAGCGAGCTATGGAGAGAGTTAAGCTTTTTATAAGGAAATCTCGCCTGTGTAGTTTAAAATCTCCTTCTCTGACCCACGGAACAACTACGCCGCTCAACCAGTTGAGCCGTTAAAAAATTTAATTCCCCAAGGCACACCTAGTTGTTCCGTGGGGAGCCTCTCTGACCTATGTCTCTCAATGGGGGCTATCGCGTATGAATTTGCCACTAGAGGCGCTAGTGTCGCGTGAGGTCCAATAACATTCACTTTTGACTAGTTTTGGCGGACTTCATGACATAAATTAAAATTTCTTTCATTTACCTGTTGAAAAGTGATGCCCTTCGTGAAATTATCGCAAATATGGATTTGAAATGAAATTTGGTTTGAAAGTGGTTTTTTTTCGAACAAAACGGAACTGCACAACATTGCCGCATAGCTACTCGATATGATGATGGTTATTTATAATTAATAAACTTAATGAGATTTAAGATTTAAAAATTTGTTTCGGCGCCGATCTTATGAAGTCACCTTTGACAGCTATACCTCTGGACCTTAGTCAACAGTGGCGCCAACTGGTGACCAAAGAAACGATAGTCCCCATTGGTAGTAAGGTGAGGCTCCACCATAACCATTACCTACCTGCATTGCACGGTCTCAATGTCTAAGGGAAGACGGGCCCAGCGTACGGGAACTCCCCTTCTTGGCGCGGTCCTGGCGGAAACCAGGGCCACCGGGGGGTGATTATGGTGAAACTATCGTGGCATCCCTAAGCATCCCCGTGCCTAGGGCATCCATAAAGATTTCCTCTCCGTTAATAAAAAGGCTTCACCATAACACTTTTTTTTTTCTTAAACTGTTGATTGTTCAGGATTGTTAAAACTAAACTAACTTAACCTACAGATACAAAGCTTCTGAGAAAATTACGGCTTCAGGGAAAATAGGATCTGTGTCATACCCATGACCTACCTACGTAGATTTTCCCATCGGCTCAACAAGTTGAGCGGAGTATCTAGTTGTGCCGTTGGTCAGACTCTTTCAGTGGCTTCAGTCCAAGCCTGGCCGTGCCTGGCAAGAGTTACAAGTAGTCCAAAGTTTTTATTTTTGTCAAGAAGTTCTTTAAAATTTGATCATTAGCTATTACGGCCTTAAAAAAAACAATCTCCTTATTCAACGAACAGGTTTTGCTAAGGTGTTAGAATTAAAAAACAACAACAAAAAGCATTTATTTACAACATAACAATAATTTACACAAATCAATCAATAGACGTTTCTATTTACCAAAGTACCAGGAGCGCATGAGTTTCTAGCAGTATCAACTATCAACTGTCACTATAGCACGCCCACCACGTCTTGATCCTTTCACTCGCCGCCAAGCACTGATTGCGAAACTGGCCGCAGTGCCCGCAGTAAATGATTATCAAGTACACTGTTTACGTTAACTGATATCTTATTGCCTTTTAGCGATATAAATAAAGGTTGAAATCGATTGGCGTTGTGCCAATTCGACCTCTCGCGGTCATACATACCTAGTGTTCGCGGATAACGGATATTTGTAATGAATATATAACTGTTGGATAGTATAGTGTAGAACCGGTTGCCTTATCGGCTATACGTGTACGTCTCAGCTGCTGATATTATGATAATGATACCTCCACACTGCCCGAGGTGAACCGGACGGTTGTATGTTATGATAGCGTTTCCTGTGTTGTGGATAGAAGCGAGTGTTTTGCATTTTTTTATTGAAAGCTATTAAAAAAGAAAGAAAGAAAGAGAAACATTTATTTACACACATTCGATACACGTAGATATAAAACGTAGATAAACGTAGATATAACGGAAACGGCTGAACTGATTTTGATAAAACGTTTCTAAGAAACACCGTTAGAAAACTGCTTTATTCAAAAAAATGTCTTATCCAAATCGGTTCACAGGTTTAAGACCTTCGGCGCCACAGACAGACACATAGCGGTCCAACTTATTCCAGCTATTTGGGTCTGGGTTAAGAAACAACATGTAGTATTTTTTCTTCAAATTAATTTACTAAATTCACGGACAAATTAATGAAACTGGCTGCTTGAAGCTCCAAATGGTAACAACGGACACCAGGTTTTCAGAAGAAATAAATGAGTTATCCTTGTCCACAGGAGAAGTACTACGCGTCCCTGGCAGAAGAAGCCTCCACTAAGAACCTGCCAGCCGTGATCACCAGGATCCGAGAAGAGAGCTCCAGCAGGTTTCTGCACAACCTTCAGAACTACAGGCTGGATGTCTACAAGATCATAGACGACCAGACTTATGAGATTATAAGTAACGGGAAGAGTGAGATTCTTTGTTGACCCTACAGGGGGAAATAACTATTTAGCTTAGACTTAGGTTAATCACAGCATCTTGCAACAAATCCTAATGAATTGACACTTTTTGGCTAAGAAACACTTTTTACCCTGCTATATACAAAAATTAGTTACAAAAAAGTTTTAAAATCATTTTTGTGCAAGAATGCTGTTTCGAATCACGATTAAGACTACATAATTAATTTTAAGGATATTTTAATAAGCCTTAAGTATAGTTTTAAATAGATTCGGGGTTGAAGACATTTAGCATAATAATATTGGTAGGTTTTTTTTAGTATATCTTTTATTTATTGTAAGCTTTAGAATACTTTCACTTCGCCTATGTTAGAATAAGAAATGGTGCCTACTGGTATTAAAATTAAATAAAAAACATGAATCAGCCAAAAATATTTTATTTAAGCGTATTTTATAATCTTTATATTATCAATGCTGATATATTATTAATCTTTAATTCTAATATTTATGGCTTCCCTTTGATTACAATAATTACTTGGGGATTGATGGTAAAGCCCACGGCCGTCACTAGGACCACTCCGAAACCTCACCTCAGTGACACCGTAAAGACTTCAGCCAATAAGAGAGCTTCATAAATTAAAGGCTGGTCCATTGGCCAATCAGGAAGCGATTCGAAGGTCCCAGTGGTGCCATCTGTCGCTTTAGCCGTGAACCTTACCGCGCCGTGTTAGTGGGTACATTGGGCCGAGCCACATACCATCAACAAGTTTGTACTTATTTATAATAGCTTTGCTTCACATAAAATAAAAAGTTACTTCATTACTTTATAAAAATACTATATCTCAATATTGTTTCCAAATTCGCACTTTTCGTTTTTTTTTCACTTTATTGTATATACGTGTCAAACTTTAGATTCCGATTAGGTATACGTGATATATATTTTGTTTATAAAATTTAACAAAAAATAAATCTTAAAGTAAACTTAGGTTTAACTTAGAAATAAAAGTACATCTGATAACGAAAAAGTACAACGCACGCTAAGAAGTCCATAGAAACTAGAAGAATGTTTCCGTACAACTCATCTGGCCACTAAGTAAACAATGCAAGTATAGTCTACGGTCCTATTGAGTAACTCTTCATTTAAGGCTGATTCCTTTTCCCTTTTCCCTTATTTTCTTACAAACATTTGGCCGCTCCGTACAAAACCTACCCTAGCTGGTCATCAGCATCAGCTCCCACTCCTCAGTCCCTTTAACACGAACTCGATATGAATAAATGATAGAAAGAAGGGCTAACCCTGCAGCAACTATCCATACACACTACATAAAAATATAGAAAGTCAATTTTGACGTAAATGGCAAATATTATAGCAAGCCGACAATCAAGAAATTGTGGTGACACCGAAGTGTACTTATCCTCCAAACTTACTTAATTATATACAGACTTAACTACGGCGAAAATAAACGAATTATATCAAGCGTCTAGCACCATTCCGATATAAAGGTATACTCCGATCAACATAAAATTATCAAACAATCATATAAAATTGCGAAAACAATAATAACAAGGGCCCCGCAGAGCCTACTAGAATTTTACCTGAAGTATTAAAAGACACTGGTTAATTTTGAATAAAATAATGGACTAGCTGAAACAGTATTGCGTTCAAAGACAGACTCGTCAAGAGAAATGTACGTACATAAAATCTAATAGCATATACAACTACCTAAACGCTGAGACGACAGCGTTACACGTATAAAAAATAAATCACATATCGTCGATCACCAACTCGGTCACTCCAACTTTGACCTTATAACGCGTGCCACAAGTCTATGTCTCAACTCGCCTTTAAATCCTTCACTCTTACTCGGCCCAAGAAAATAACATTCCGAATCAAAATACCGCTAAATATTATAACGTAACAAGGGTAACTAACATTATTGAGTCATACTTCGTTATAGAACGTCTCAAACGAGGACGGTAAATCTGAAAAATGTCACAATTTTGAGCCTCAAAAATCTAGATTGTACTTTAAGACCTGTATAAGTGACTCGCAGTCGTTCAAGCTACGTGCTACGTTTCAGGGAAAACGTTCAAAATCACTGGAAGGAACTACTCAAACTGACGCTCTAACATCGAGATAGAGAAAATGTACTTCCATTTTAACTAACATCACTAACACAAATGCGACGTCGGTGAAATTAATTCTAAGCACGGATCAAGATTGTTCCATTGCACTGTACTTCAAATTTAATGTCAAATACACTGTCAATTTGACCACCACTAACTACCAAGGCATCAGAGCTACGGCGATCGCAAGATATCCAGAATTGATAAACTTAACAGCGTCAATCAACCACAGATACCAGGGCACCAGAGCTGCCTATGTTGTTTTGGCCGCGAACGGTATGTCGGGTTCCATTTTGAGCGTCTGCTGGGTGGGGTCGTAGTGTCCGGCCAGGTAGTAGACGTCGTTGTTGTCGTAGACGGAGCTGTATCGCACCGGGTCGTCGCCCATGCGCTCCTTGTACTGCGCCAGCGGCAACACCTCGCACTTGTGGGATATCGTCTGCACGTCGTTCTCGTCTGTGTGCGGGGACTCGAACAGGCCACCCTGAAAGCAGATGTAAAGATCATTTTTTATTCTAAACTCTAATCTACTCAACAAGGAATAAAATGATGATTTAGTAATCTAACCATTTACCATTGGGAAAACGGGTGAGTACACAAGCTTAGTTAAAAAGGTCCAGAAGGACAGAGACGAAAGGTAGTAAACGTAATTAGGGAAAAAGTAGGGATAGTGGTATAGTTACCGGGTAGTGCAGCGGCGTGGTGCATGGCGCGGTCTCCTCGGGGTGGTAGAACCAGCGCACGCGCACGGCCATGGCGCCGCGCGCCTCCCACAGCGCCTCCACGCGCCCGATGTACGGCCGGTCCGCGCGCCCCGTCGACAGGAACACCGCCGCCTCGCCCACCTAGACATACACAGTCAGTACTCGCGCTGTACCCCACACCCCGCTACCAGGGGCACAAGGCGCAGCAAGAGTTAGCCAGCAAGACTGCGCTGTATGGCGCAGCGCTCGGCAGGACGCTACTAGGGTCGCAGAGCGCAGCTACAGGTTAGCCAGCATACTCACTCGCAGCGTCTCCTGGCCGCGCTGTATGGCGCGGTGGAACAGCTTGCGGTGGCGCGGGCGCGCCGTGCGGCGGTAGGGCGCGCCGGCCCAGCGCCACAGCGCGGCGCCCGGCAGGACGCTGCCAGGCTCACAGAGCGCAGCTACAGGTTAGCCAGCATACTCACTCGCAGCGTCTCCTGGCCGCGCTGTATGGCGCGGTGGAACAGCTTGCGGTGGCGCGGGCGCGCCGTGCGGCGGTAGGGCGCGCCGGCCCAGCGCCACAGCGCGGCGCCCGGCAGGAACGCCGCCATCTTGCTGACGCCGCCTGGCGCCTCCGACGACGCAGACGTCGCTGACACTGTGCGCTTTTTGCTCTTCTGGAATTTTATAAGTCAGTATGAGAAAAGTAATGGGCACCGTGATGATGATCTACAACACATGTGGCTGGGGAATAAATTGATGATTGCTTCAACAGAAGAAACGAAAGAACAGTCAGCTGAAAGCATTACTTTCAATATCGTAAACGTATTGTCACGGTTCACATTATTGAGTTTTTTCCGTAAGAGGTCAAATAAAAGAAGTATACCTTTTTAGCGACATCACTGGTCGAAGCAGACGGTTCCTCTTCCATTCCGATCCCGCTGTCCTTCAAATTATCTTTAGGATCCTCTTCCTTCTTCACCGTTATTTTGCCCAAATTACTAAAGTCTAACACTGCAGTCTTCACTAAAGGATTCTTGGTTAGCACAGCCTTCTTTATTACCGTCTTCATTTTTTCATCAGGTGACTTCTCCACAGCAATCAACGTGGATAGTCTGTCATTGGAATCTCCCGAGTCTTCGTTAGATTTGTTAGAGTCCACGTAATCAGACGAAGACTTCTTGTTGTGATCATCACCGGAACTGCTCGTCTCTTTGTCGGAATGATGTCTTTTTCTGTGTTTTCTGTGATGTTTTTTATGGTGCCGTCGATGCTTGCAGTGTTCTTCACAGCACTTGTGTTTTTTCTTCTTCTTTTTGACATAGTCGGCGGAATTTGGATCTTCTTCTGTAGACTGCAGGCGTCTGAGTTTATCTTTCTTGTGCTTCTTGAGTTTCTTCCTGTCTCTGTGTCGGTCGGCATCATCCGCCTCCTTAGGCGCCTGCTCTGAAGTCGCAGATTTGTCCGCGCTGGTCGACGCAACGGGCTTTTTGTCTTCTGTGCTATTGGCGCTGGTGTTTCTTCTCCGTTTACCAAGTGTGAAGAGTGGATTCTCGTATACTGGAAAAAGATAATGAACAAATTGAGGATTGGGTTGACATCGACAAGAGCGAGACCATCCGATGTTTCTACGATTTAAAGCATAAAGGTGGGTTCGTCAATCTAACTGATTTATTTCTTCACTACACATAAACGGATAACTCACGTATAAAAAGTCAAGTGATGCTCGACATGTTTCCGACTATTTCGTAGTCCTTTTTTATACGTGAGTTATCCGTTTATGTGTAATGATGATTAAGTCTCACGGTAGTTTCATGTTGGATTTATTTCTTCGCAAAAAAGTCAATCTTGGAGGGCCCGAGTACAAATAAACTTCGATACACTAGACAAAGAAAACTTTACTCAAACTGAAATCAACATACCAGGCAACCATAAGCAACCAGAGCATCAACTCACCAACAACAGGGTAGTTAGGTTCGAGGAACCGAATATCCTCGATGGCTATGCGGCCCGAGTCACCGTCATCGAACTCGACGGCCACGAACTTGTCCGTGTGCGGATCCGGTGATGCCACGGCTACCGTGCCGGGATACAAACACCGGTACTGCTGCGACCAGTACGCGCAGACACGGGTGCCGGATGCCAGCTCCGACACCGAAGATGGAGATACTTCCAGGATCTGAAAATCATAAATGATGGCATGAGTATGTTTTCTTGATAGATTGGAACATATTCAAGGGTTCTTTTTTTTCTGCCGAGAAATTACAATTTAAGACCAGTGCCGCGTTTGAAAACAGGAGATTATGCTATTCAGGCAGATCAGCAGTTAACTATCAAAAATGGCTAGAATTAAACTATCACGAAAACAAGGATATTAAATCATTCGCCATACTTCATTAGTTTTTTTTTTAAGTTTTATCATAGCAGGATGTTTAAAAGGTCTTAAAAAAGTGTACACTCACAGCATCTCTCAGCGTCTCCTCTCTGGACAGTATATGCGCCTTGTTCCCCCGCTCTCCATCCAAAGTGATGGCGTACACGTCTGGCGCCGTTACCGCGCTCAGCTTGCCCGCGTAAAACAACCCTCCCATAGCCGTCAGCACTCGCGGCGACGAGTCCAACTTATCTTCTGTTAAAGTGCACTTGGATACCGGCGGAGGATTAAGTTCAGGAGCCGACTCTTTCACTTCCTCTCGCTCCTTAGACTTCAAACTCTTCCGTCGTTTCTTCGCCCGACGCCGTTCTTTCTCGCTGTCGCTCGACGCGCTCGCTCGTCGCATCGCAAACTCCAACTCGGGCATGTCGTCCCGAGAATGCTTCCGCGCCATCCTATCCACTTTTTCCCTGTTCTTCTGTCGGACTTCGTTCAGACTCTCCATAGACGAACTGGCAGATCTGTTGAGCCCCCATTCGTGCTCCTCTTCCTCGGAATAGACCTTCAGAATCGGCTCCGCTTTTAACTTCGGACGCACCTTGCTCGTCCGGTTGCCGTCCTCCCTGGACGGCTCGCCCCTCGAACACACTATTCCCCCTTTCAGCTTGCTCTTGGCGAGCAGGTATCCGACCAGTCTGCTCTTGGATTTCGGTTTCTTGGCGACGATGGTCTCAGTGGAATCGGGGCTGGAGACTTTGCGCGGGCGGCCGACCTTGCGCTTCTTGGAGGAGCCGCGGTCGGAGAGCGGCGAGGGCGGCGCGGGCGCGGGCTCGGGCGTGGGCGCGGCGGCGGGCGGCGCGGCGGGCAGCGCGTCCAGCTGCGCGCGCTTCTCGTCGAACTGCCGCTGCAGGTCGTACAGGCGGTCGCGCAGGTCCTTCTCCATGGCGCTGACGAGCGCGCGCGCGCACGGCACCGGCGCCTGCTCGTGCGCGCAGCCCGCCGCGCCGCACGCGCACGCCGTCACGCGCCGTAGGCTCGCCTCCAGCTCCCCTCCGCTGCTCCTGCTTTCGTCCTTATCTTTCTCCCGTTTGTACCGCCGCATCTTCTCGATCTTGTACCGCAGTCGCTCCTCGTGGTCGCGGCTCCGTTTCCTCCTCTCCCCGGACGAGTCTCGTCTGCTTCTGTCCTTTTTGATTGTTTCGCTCTCCGTGGGGCTCATCAGCGGCTCGCTCTTGATGAACGGACGGGAAGGCATGGACAGGTTGGTGGGAGGGCTCGAGACCTCCTCCATGAACCTCTGCTCGGCCAGCGCGCACAGGAGACCGAGCCCGTCGAGGGACGGCTTCGCTCGGTCGCTGGTGCTCGCCTCAACGGGAGGGAATTCGAACCTCCGCTGAGGTTCCACATCGGTACGCGGCGGCGATTTGGGCGAGGATTTGATCATTATATTAGGCATCGCCCTGGTATCGACGGTTAACGGGATCGGGTCTAACGTCGGCATGCTGGCGGGAGTCGTCCTCTCGAACTGTTCGATGCTGTTGGACAGCAGCTCCAGGCCGCTGACGTCGACCATCGAGCGCGCCTGCTGCGTCGGCGGGATGGGGGAGGTGCTCGCCGTGTCGATCACCAGATCATTCGAGGCGCTGCTACTGGAGCTGTCCACGAGCGCCTCGTCCCTCTCTATCGCATGTATTGCTTTCTCCACCGCACCGACAACAGACGAATTCGCTAACGCTTCCGAAGACGAATCCTCAGCGCTGTCTATCCTCGAAGTCTGCAGCATGGGCATATGCAGCTGAGGTTCATCGGGGAAGTGAGCGACACCGACGCACGCGACGTCTCGGTCGTCCTCATCGGCGTGATTGGGGGAATCATCGTCGTCGTCTATGTGATCGGTTTGGTTGGAAGCGTCTTTATGTGCCGGGGCCTCATGACTGTCAGGAGGCGGCGTGGGCGGCGCGGCCGGAGACGTGGCTTGGCTTCTGCAAGCCTGCTCTGAGAACTCCGGCTGATAGTACAAGTGGTGGGTCATCATCGGTTGCGGTGGTTCTGGTGCGAAGGTCTGGGGCTTCTCCTGAGGCGGTTCCGCTTCTATTTTGATCAGGGCATGAGGAGTAATGAGGGGTTGGATAATGGGCTTCCTGTTGTCAGGTTTGTGCGATTGCGGCGCGGGGGCGGGCGCCAGGGTAACCAGCCGGGTGGAGTGTGTGTGCGTGTGTTGTAGGGTAGCAGTGGAGGCGAGAAGGTCGCCGGACAGTAGCTGGAGGTGGTGCGACGGGTGCGGAGCGGGGGGAAGGAGGAGAGGCGCGGAGGGGTACGGCATGCCGCCCCACACCACGGCGTGCGGCAGGTCGGGAGGCGCGGGCAGCAGCAGCAGCGCGCCCGACGTGGGCTCGCGGACCAGCTGGAATCCACCCACGGAGCCCACGCCGCCGCCCACAGAGCCAACGCCGCCCACGCCCACGCCGCCCATCACCATGCTCTCCATGGACATTTGAGCTGGAACAAAGTACATTTTCAAATCAGAGGATTCCGCAAAGCGCAGTTTTGTGGTGGTAGTTTGGTTTTAAGCAGTTCCTTGAAATAAACCGGTGGCGTTTCAGATCTTTAAGGAAATACGGTTAGATAACCATTATATTACAAAAACATACATACACAAATCACGTCTTTATCCCTTACGAGGTAGACAGAAGGGTAACAAGACCCAAAGGCCTTAGCATCATTAAGGGTGTATAGGTGGAGTGGGAACCAAAATAGTTGATGGTTTGCTAGCTGCATCGCCTATAACATGATTCCTAAGGCTTTCGCTCGCTTATAATATAACATTAAAACGCTAATATTGGAAAAAATCAAACGATCTAACCCTAGGGGCAGACTTTGATCCGCGACCTGCCAACGCGCTTCCGATTTCGCAGATGCGTCTTGAGGAACAGGAGTGTTTTTTTAGAAGTCCAATTTATACAAACATTTTTATGGCGTTTGTACCCCAGTGAATTATCATCATAAGGGGTGATTGTTACACCCTGTATACAATAAGAAATATTGTGATAAGGGAACGTGCGGGTGTGAAAGAGATATAGTGACCTTAATGAATCTTGATTCTCCTGTCCACCTATAATCCCAGTAACATCCTAAACGTGGCCTTTAGGTCCTGCTGTTACCTTAGTAGGGCTGTCTACTCCGTAAAGAATGCATTCAATGAATCCGTGGCTTGAGACGGTGGGAAGCGTTCCGCGCGGACCTTCCACATAGTCCTACCACCCAGCAAGCCTCGTTTAGTAATCACCCCGGCCGCCAGCGCTTGGCATTCTGCGCCCGCGCCGCCGCGTGACGGAATGACAACACGCCCCGCGGGTATACTAACTACGCACTTCCTTTACACTTTCTTCTTCTTATTTGTGGCGTATCAAGTCTTTATAGCGACAACTTCGCCAATGTCAAAATAATCAAAGTGTAATTCAAAAATCTTGTGACTAAATGTCGGCTACGTTGTACGGTCAAGAGTTAGCCAACGGTCAATGATATCCCTCGGAAACTGCCAGGAAATCTTTAGCCGATGCCCAGGGTGCACCGGACCAAGCACTGCTCTTCCCCCCGAACAGATCCAAAAACGAATCGCAGCTCTTGACCACACGTGGAAGTAACACGACTCGCACCCCCCTTTACACTTTAAGAGCCTGTCTCACCACTCTCTGTACAAAGTTCCGGTTATCTAAGTGTCAGTTATCTATGATTCCCTCTCTATTTCTTACTACGAAACAGACAGAGACGTCATCATAGATTTTCGTGGCTTTCGCACATGTGCATCAGTTGCACCTGAATAAGTCTTGCGTTTAACAGATGGCAGCGAATGCGTTAACACAGTGGTAATGGTGAGACAGACCCTAAGTGTTATAGCATTCCGAATAAAAGATCGCAATTGCTCTTCCAGCTGAGGCAGATATAATGTTTTTCTCAAACATTGAGACGAAATGAAAATAAATTTTGCACTAAACTACCTCGCAACATAGATGGTTTTCACATTCCCGCCTTTTTTCTAAGTTTTATTTTATGTCACCTGTCACCGTAAGCTATTTGTGTCATTGATAAAAACGTTAGTCTCGAAGAAAACGCGCACTCCTCGGCCATCGACTTGGCTGTATGACATTGTTGTTCATATTCCATAGTCTCTTTGACTTTTTAAAAAGTTAAAAACAATTTAAAAACAGTCCAGCAATCCGATTTATGGTTACAAAATCACGCCGCAATGTAATTCGGCCGTCAACAAGGCCCTGCGTGTTCTGTTACTTAGAATACAATGACGACATTTACGACAATTCTTGAGAAAAAGTCATTTTATTCAACAACTTTATGAACATAAGAAGTGCAAATGTTCTACATAATAATAATGTTCTACATAATAAGGGCTAACGAGGCATTGTATAAGTCTATTTTGAACCATAGGTTAACCAATTATTATCGATCTGTCGGTCTAATGAAAATAATCCTCGTTAGAAACCGTTTTACTCTTTTTTACGACACAAACGAAACATTCCCTTTGCGTAAAAACGACAGCAAAAAGTTCGCGTGTTGCGTCAATTCAGAAACGACAAGTAACGGACTAAAAGCAAGTAATCGCCATGATAACCATACCGTTGGCCACCAGTGAAACATAAACAGAAAAAACTAATTCACAACACTAAAACACTCGAGGCGTTCTCGCGCCCCCGCCTTAGAAGGCGCGGTGTGCTCCGATTGGTTTAGAAGTAACAGTGGGCGGGGCGCGACGGGCGGAGCGAGGAACGTCAGGGCTGGCCCATGACTTGGGTTATCGATAATACGTGTTTTTGTTTTTTTTTACATCGAGTATTTATGGTAGGCAAGTGACAAGGCGCGTGAAACGCTTTAGTGAACGGATGCGGGCGTTTGTATGAAACTTTTTTGACACACATGTTTTTTTTATTTTGCGATTATGCTCACGTCTGGTGTTTAAATTAAACGATGTAAGGGATTAAACGTTGACTTTTGTTAGCCATTGTTTACGTACTTAAGATATGAGAAATTTGTTTAAAAATGACACTCAAAGAAATATTCGGAAACACAATAAGTAACAAGATAATTTAACCGTAATACCTACCAAGCAATAAATCATCTACATAAATAAATATCAGTAGTTTTCGGTGTCTTAACGGTTGTCTAAAAAAAACTTTGGCTCATAAAGTTAAGGTACCTACTATAGGGTTATAGTTCTAAACGTGATAAGGCTTGTTACTTTAGGCTTTGTCTACCCCGTAAGGCAGGGTTTCTTAAAGTGTGGTCCACGGACCCCTTAGGGGTCCGTGGCATGTCTATCAGGGGTCCGCAGTAGGTCAGTTAAATATAATCATATTTATTAGGAAATTGTGTCGTAAACTTGACGAGACGCATCGTCGCACCTTTGGGTAGTGAAATTATCGAATGTTAAACTAAATAGGTACATAAATAACAACAGAAAACAAAAAGGTAACTATATATTATATAAGCGAAACTAGCAATAAAAGATTTTTTTTTATTTAAATTTTTATTATTTCCCTAAAATATTTTTTGAGAGGGGTCCGTGAAGTTGTTTAAATTGTGAAAGTGGTCCGTGACTGCAAAAAGTTTAAGAAACCCTGCCGTAAGGGATAAAGACGTGATTTATGTATGCATGTTGTATGATAGTTCTGCAACGAGACGATACGAATACCTACTTATATTTAAAACGTTTTGAAAATAGAACTAATTTAGAACACAGCGCTCCAAGCGGAGCTTCGGTGTAGATTGCACCCGAACTTCATTCATAAAAGGACATTCGGCAATCTTCGGCGTCAGTTAGATTTAGCCGAAGTCGGAGTAGGTATGCGAACTTTTACGAACAGAGCTTTTAAACCTCTGGTGTACCTACCTAAGTCACGTAAAAGGGTCGTTCTACAAACTAAGGACGAAATCGAGTCTGATTCCGGCCCGATATTTTTTTTACATTCTGGTTGGAAAATATAGTCTATCAAAAATAATACACTGTCTTTTAGCCTATGTTAAGTGGAACAGTCAAAATATTTTAAAATTTTAGATTTATGGCCATTTCAAGAAATTCATGAAACAGGAAACTGAGGATGTAACCAGAAAATCATCTGAGATCAACGATTATTTATAATTTCACAAATAAAAAATATCCTTCTAAGCATTACTTTGTAATAGTCCAAATATTTTGAACGATAACGAAAATTAGGTCTATTTTTGACTTGCACTAATTCTCTATCAACACCAGTCTATCTCTATCAACAACAACAGGAACTTTAATCATTAAGTATAGAATACTGTCTTCAATCACTGGATTCGTGGTTATTTTTTTCTGTTATTTTGGATTTATTTGGTTTCTGTCTTGTATAATTTACCTCCTTTTTAACTTTATCTTTTCTTGCAGTCATTTCTTTTTCTTTTTTGTTTGCACGTTAACGGTATCTTCAAATTTTCTTTTTTGAGTTCTAGCTTTCCTTTTTTTTTGTTGTAATTGCTTCGTTATTTGCTCTTCGGGCGGGTTTAAAAAGAGAGTAGCTAGGTCAATCTGCAAATCAGGCATAGCAGCCAAAACTTCTGGATTTTTTAAATTTAATGTCAGATCGCTTGCAATGCTGATGTTAAAGACTTTACTATTTTAACTTTAAAGTGTATAGTAGAAAAAAGTATCAAATTATCTTGCACAAAAACAGTATTTCAATATAAACACTCAGGGTCCTGGATGCTGCTCAGTATCCTGGGGTTTAATTTGACAGGATCTTGAGACCAGGTTCCTGAGAATATTTGTATTATATTGGAAAAAAACAATCAATTTAAAACATTCAACCAAATTCAAGCAGAACTAAGCCTTCGTGTAAGCAACTTACATATCAAAATGCTAAAATTACCACATTATTATTTTAATTACGTAAGTAAATATCTTACCAGGTTCCTGTGAACCCGACTGATTTCGACGCTACTTCCTCCGTCTCCTGCGCCGGGCTGGCTAAACAATACGCTAGGTGCAAACAGATAGGCGGTATTCTTTGTCTCGTTCGTAGGCACAACTGACTCAGATAAACGACAACGTCGCTCGGCGAATAGAAAATTGAATTTCGCTTACATTTTGATTGAACAGGATCCTGACATAAAACTGTTGGGACAAATTCTGGAACTCGATTTTATGATATTTTTGGTTCAGCGAAATAATAATACGTATCACAGATAAGAAGAAATACTAAGTACTACTTTATTTTGGTTTATTTTATGGCCTAAATGTTATAGTAAAAAAATCACGGTACACTTTTGATTCGATTTTGTTTGAGGGACACTCCAGGATCCTGAATATTTGACGCTTAGAAAAAAAAAATTGTCAAGAACAAATGTTTTAATCTACATTATTTTTAGAGACCAGCTAGACATAGGTATGTTTTACAATATGTTATACAAATAAATTCATTTTCAACAAATTTTTCATGATATATTAGCTGAGCCGCCGAAAATTCCTTAGTTTGTAGAACGACCCAAAAGTGTCTCGAAGACGTTCACGTAAACGTATCAATACTATAAAGGTGCGACCACGCCGGTGCGTAAAAGACGTTGACGGTGCGTTTACGCAACAAAACGTATGAAAAAACGGTGAGAAAACGTGACGCCTACGACACGTCACCGCGTACACGCGGCGGTGAGGTCGCTCCTATATATGGAAGAATTGGCAGCGCCACTTGCGGATCGAAACGGCAACAAACTGTTTCTAATAGCTAAACTCGTCGCAAAATAAAAGGCCCGTTTTGACAGTTCACGCCTATGAAGTTCTCTATTTTTTACCGATCGAAATGTTCTGAAGGTAATTACATTTTTCATTGATGGGTACCGCCCACTTGGCTAAGTGCTGTGCATAACGATTTTTTCATATTGTCCACAGACTAATAATAATCGGTTAAAGAAAAAAATAAATCGATCAAGATATTTTTTTAAGGCCGACTCGCACTTGGCCGGTTTTATTTATTTAAATACTAGTGTTCATCAATCAATTAATTACTGAATTTCACCAGCTGTGTAGTGATCTTTACTGAAAATTATGAGCTTGGAGCTCCAAGCCGTAAAGATTTCACATCGAATGCGAAGAAACTTTTTTCCCCGACCTGTTAGGTAGGTATCTGAAGAAATGATTGGATGAAGGCAGTATGTCAACTTTACTCCAATGCACTTTACAATATATATTCAAATCGATCAAGTAGGTACTCATGCAAACTTGAATCGATTTATCGTGAGTATCGAGTACCGAGTCGTATGGTTATATCACTAGTTACGTCGCAAAGACAAATGTCAAAACGGGCCTTTTATTTTGCGACGAGTTTAGTATTTGAAATTTTAACGCACACATTCGAGACGCATTTTGTGAACGAAAAATAATTACAGTAAGAATAGATACACGCCTTCCCATAGGGGTACCACTTAGTTCCACTTGCTACGACCCTGACACACCTCTTTCGCTTCATCCACATTCATCAATCTTCATACATGCTCGTTGGTTTCGGGTCCTGATCTGCCCTTTTTCAAAACGTCTCCTATTTGGTCATAAAAGAACTGTCAAAATGAACACGATGGCAATTGCGAGCGAGTTAGACAATAAGCCCTGGGTCATCCGTCAACCTCCTTGGTGCACGTCCTGCTGCGCATGCCGATTCGCGTCCACTCGAGAACCTTTCGGCCTGGATCAATTCTGAATATCAATATTGCATCTTTTATCGTTTTTTGACTCTTAGAGCGTAGATACAGATCCATTTTGACCACGCTAGCTTGACATCTGATATCGACTGCACATATGCACTCAAGGACTTTAATCAGCTTACATAGAATGCTGTCACTGTGAAACAGTTGCGTATTGCTTGCCAACCCTTTACGTGTTTATAATGTGAATACGGCAGAGTTCCACAAAGGCTCAACAGGAAAGGTCCTCGACTGTACTACACATACGTGAGAATACTGTAAACAGTCGTCCCATGAAAATAAACATACTTAGGACTTCGTCATATCTATCTCATTTACTACTTGGCAAACATTTTTTAAATGATTTATTTAGCTCCATTGAGGTAAATTCGAAAATCGTGGACATCCACTAAACGGGGAACAATTCCATAACCTGGCAACGCTTATCTAGAAGCCAAAGACATTGGAGCTTTGGATTGGAAATTCCCCCATTTTCGAATTTACCCCAATGCACTATAATTCCACAGCAAACCAGTATACATTCTTGAGTTCAATTCAGTTTCTTGTTTGTGATGGTTGCGTACGAAAACAAATCATAAATACCTACCTACGTTGGATTAGGTAAGCCCCATTCCTTTCCATATCGCAAAACTAAATACCTAACGCCTTGCCCGTCTGTCGTAAAAACATAGTAAAATGGCAACATTCGCAACCATAATTACTATCGGTACCGCAATCCCCAAATACAATGTTGCCATGTCATGGCAATTAAAAAAGGAAATTTAACTTAATAATTGGCAACTTTTATTTACCATTCCCGACTACACAATGACAACACTATGGCATTTTAAAAAAGCTAACCGCCATATCAATTAACTACAAAAAGCAAAAGGCAAACCGCAGCGCACGCTACGCGGTTGCCTTGAAAACGATACGTAACAAAAGTAGTTTTAATCCATACTAATGTTATAATTATAATTATAAATGCGAAACTGTATCTATCTGTCTGTCTGTAACCTTTTACCACTAACACTGCTGAACCAATTTTATTGGAATTTAGATAGATAGTTTCAGTCTCAGAGAAGGACATAGGATAGTTTTTATCCCGGAAACTTGCGTAGTTCCCGCGGGATAGCGATATACATGTGAAACGTCATAGCTGTCTAGGGTCGCAACGTAAATACATTGTGCAGAATGTACTCTCAACATCAATTCTTAAGTCTAATTCTAAGCGGACAAAGTCGCGGACAGAAGCTAGTGTTTATATAAATTTAATATCGCTTATTATAAAAATTGAAAAAATATTAAAAAATCTCGTATCTATACCTAGTTTTACCAATTTTATCGCAAAATAGGTGAAATGCCTTTACTTTTTTCATGAGAAAAAATAAGCGTCTACTAACTTTGTAGCTACGTATCTACAACTTCAAAGTTCAAGGGGGGCAACTCCGAAATTCTATTTTCGATGTTCGTTCTAAATTTGATCCAAATCCATCCAGTCGTTCCAGCGTGAAGAAGGAACAAACATACTCACTCACATAGTCACAAACTTTCGCATTTATAATTTTAATAGAATATTGCAGTGATCAGGAAGCAAAATGCATTCGAATCATATTTATATTTTCAGGTGTTATAAAAATGATATGCTGTCAATTCTGCGCAGGCGGAGTCGACGGCAGCAACGAGTAGGTACAACGTATTACTTCTATCGGATTCTTCTTTCGCAATGCACAAAGAACTTAAAATCAGAACGACACATAAATCACGTATGTATCCCTTAAGGGTAGAGAGAACCTAAGGTAACGACCTAAAGGCCACGTTTAGTATAATTGTGAGCGTATAGATGGACAGGGCAATCAAAATAGTGATGGGTTGCTAACCGCATCGCCTATAACATGATTCCTAAGATTTTTGCCCTCCCTCGACGGGCTTTTATCGCTCGGGAAGAGAAGCAACTGGTACATTGTATGTTTTTTCTTTGCTCCCAGACCAACATGGGAGATTTACACAGAAACTTGTCAAATTATAATTATGTTCTTGATTCATTTGATAGTACCTATCATTCTTAAAACAGCGCCTTCCCTCGTCCCTGGTGAGCAGTAGATGTTCCTCGAGATACGAGTACGTACGAGATACAGATATAACATTCAAACAGATGACGCTTGGTGACAAAAATTCGCATAGTAACAAGGTCACGTGGCAGCTGGTATGATAGAAAAATTCGAAGGCTTACCCACTTGCTATGGGTGGTGTAGGGAGTAGGGGTAGCACGCGTCACGGAATGACGAGGATCCGGGTTCGAATTTTATTTTTCGGATTTTTTTAAGTGTTCTGATTTTCAGTGACGTTTAGAAATATTAATTATATATCTCTAATGAACATTGGTTATTGATACAGGAGCTAGACTTGGGCTGAGGTGGTTGCGCGGGAAGACGATTGTCATTTGTCAGTATAAAAAGAAATGGCCGCGCAGACAGTGGTACTGTTTCGGTGTTTAGTTTGCTACAATGACTTCAGATAATTTTCCAAAACTGTTTCCGCGGTAGAAAAAAAATCCTGCTTCCCAAGGTCCTGTAGTCTAAATTGTCATAGCAACCCTAAGCCCTTTTTAAGTAAAGTTTAATTTTATTGTTCAACAAAATTAATGACCTTTCAAAAGGCCTTCGGGCATTTATTGCGATCTATCGATTAATCGACTTTTGCCCATCCCTAGATTCGAGGTGGACTGATGACGTTTCAATAACACGCTTTCAAATTACGATTTCTTCTAAAAAACGAGATTTGCTGAAATTCGATCGAGCCGTTCAAAACGCTGGGGCAATTTAATTCTGCCGGTTCAATTTGGTACCCAATTTATTGCTCAGCTAAAGAAATAAAGCGCCAAAGATTTATAAAGAACGCGTCCATAATAAACGAGCTTCGAATTACGTTAATAAAAACATCGGAACAATTAAGAATTCAAAGAATGAAGAAACAATTTAAAAAGTTTTGAAAGAGTACACGCAAGGCGCCAAGGTAACCGCGCAGCGTGGCAGCGTATAACCCGACCGAGTTCAAACCGCCGCCAGTTTCAATGAACCTCAGTGTAGCGTGAGTATTTTCAATTCGGTCGGACTATACCGAAGGCCGGTTGGAATGTCAACAGCTATTGACCGGATAAATTCGGTTGCAATGCCGCTACCAAAGCAGCATGACTCAACAGGGTCCTCGGAGAGGCGGGAGCGGCGCTGCTACGGCGGTCTCGCAATGCAGTTGGCGCGTAGTTACCAGGCGAGCATGAGTTAGCGGGAGGTGTGGCTTACCGGGGTACTGCCAGAGGGGCGCGGAGGGCGGTGCGGGCGGGGCCGGCCACGCCAGGGGGGCGGAGCGGTCGTCGCAGAGCACCGTCATGGCCGCCTGGCCGTCCGGATGACAGAATGACGCCGGCCCTGCAAAGCGAACGGTGTTATGCACGTACGAACAATCTATTAAAATTATACAACAATCAACTTATGCACCGCACGGCTACTTTGAAAACGGTCTAAATACCATTTAAGCCAATCTCATGTGACTTTTTAACATCACCATAATACAGGGTGGTGAAATAAAGAATGTCTCAGACCGCAGGAACTTACCGCACAAGCGAAAGGCGAGGGCGATAAACATGCGACCTGAGGTGCGCACACAATTTTACGTCAACCCTGGCCGGGAAGTGCCGGGCTGTAAATTGCTGCTTACGGCCCGGGGCGACGTGAAATAAATGATACTTAACGAGACATTATTATATTACTACAAATATAATTTATTACAATAGCTCCATTATAATGATCGAGTGATTGCGCCGTAAATGACTCGATTCATTCAAATACACCGGATGTTCAATTTAAGTGACCATTTGTTCTGTCTATTTATTGACTGCTTGATCGTTTATTAGAAAAAGATTAAAATGATATAATGCCAACACGTGCTTATGTTAAACATAAAAGGAATTGTTCGAATCAAATAAGTTTCAAACATAATAGTTACAAGTTTTACTCGGAATCCGGTGTGTATATACCTACATACATACACATATCACGTCTTTATCCCTTACGGGCACGTTTAGCATAATTAAGAGCGTATAGCTGGAAAGGGAAATCAAACTGATGGGTTGCTAGCCGCATCGCCTAGACTAGAACATGATTCCTAAGACTTTCGTCCATTCCCTCGATGGGCTTTTGCCATCAAAGCAACTGGTAAATTCTGTTTTTGCCGCAAAACCTTTAATAACTGTCAAACTGCGTAAATAACTCAAAAAAACAGGGCCTCTGACAAAGTCGCTGCAGGCAGCGCAATACGTGTCATTTCGCTTCGACCCAGGGGCTACAGGGACTAATAGATGAGTTCAATCGAAATTCAACCTATTTTTTATGCATTCCGAACCGTGCGTGCGAGATGAACCGTCCGTCACAATACACCCCCCGCGCGTTTATAATTGCCATGTTCAGAAGAAACGATTTCGAACAGTTTATATAATAACAACCCAATATGATAAAAACATGGACCAGAAATAACAGGAAATCTTGGTCGTTTGTTCACACGGCAATTAGTTTTTAAAGAGGTAACTTCTTCCGTTACATCCAATGTCGTATCATACACAAAAAAAGGGATAATTCTTAAACACACTATTTGGACAAAACATGTGTACAAGTGGGCCTAATAGCTAGATCAAAAACTGTGTTTCATCCATATTTGATACCTAACACATCAAATATTCCACAGTCAATAAAAAATATCTATTGAGACGCTACTGGGTTAACATTTGAAATATTGTGCCTGTCTCACCACTCTTGTAAAAATCCTGATATCTTAAGCGTCAGTTATCTATGATCGTCTCTGTCGGTTTCGTAGTAAGAAATAGAGAGAGAATCCGATAACAGACACAATAAAGCATTTACTTACTTACTTACTTAAGACGACAGGAACTTGACAGAGTGGTGAAAACTGTCGTCCTTTAGGGCAACGTAAAGTGTGTTTTTACAAGAGTTCGTCGACAGGAATCGCTCGGTTATATTAAAAATTTAGTGTGTTGTGTTCGTTGTGGCCTATATTGAGCGCAAATACTGAATTGATCAATCATACTGTTCTCAATAGGTACCAATGTCTCTTTCAATTCAATTATCAATACAGTAGCGCACAATATTTTAGGATGCAATAAAACAACATTTTCATATTTACCGCGCCATTTGAGTCTCAACTTTCGTTAGCAAGGTTTTAGTTCTAGTTTAATATAAGTCCAGATTGGCCTATCTCGTGAGCCGGACTTCAATTGCACAGAATGGAAAGCAACGGACCATAATCTTATCTAAACAATTCCGCTATCAATTGTTTGCGTCTCGTCCAAGCGTTGCTCACGCTCACGCATCAAGATAGCATTCGTGGTTGCATTGGCGTCAACAAATACAAAATACTACTCAAGTCGCAACCGCGCCAAAGCCAAGTTTAAAATTGCAAGAAAAATCCTTTCATTACATTGTGGCACTGGGTCGACTTCAAAGATTACTCTTGCATGACTGAGTGTAAAATCTAGCAAAGCCACAGTGTGGTCGTGGAGTAGGAAGGTAGTTTTGATTCAATCAACTACTCTTTGGTAAAGTGGCTGTCTTTGCGTGGTGTTCACTTATCATAAGGTGAAGCCCGTGTTCGGTTTTCATAGTATTTCATAAAACTATGATATTCTTCCATGCCGGTCTGGGAGCAAAGAAAAAACATAGAATGTACCAGTTGCTTCTCTACCCGCGCAGATGGTAAAAGCCCATCGAGGGAATGGGCGATTATAATAGGAATCATGTTATAGGCGATGAGGCTAGCAACCCATCACTATTTTGATTCCACTTTCCACCTATACGCCCACAATCTTGCTAGATGTGGCCTGTAGGTACCTGTTACCTTAGGCTCTGTCTACCCCGTAAGGGATAAAGACGTGATTTGTGTGTGTGTGTGTATGATATGAAATGATTCATAGTTCACTAGCCACTGCATGCGGTTTCATCAATGGAGACAGTTCATCGCTGTTCCACGGGAAAATCCGATAAATCACGTTCCACGCATACTTACCTAAAAACTATCCCATTTATAATATCTTTAAAAATTATGATACCGTCAAGAAACATTAATTTTCTCATCATCATCATGACAATAGTAAAAAAGTTTCGTCCATACCCAGTATGCTATCAAACACGACCTTGATCCAAACCCAAACACAATATTTTCAACTAGCTGTTGCCCGCAACTTCGTCTTCATAGAATTCGTTTATCGCTATCCGGGATAAAAAGTACTATATGTGTTATTCCAGACTATAATCTACCTATGTTCCAAATTTCATCCAGATCTGTCCAGCCGTTCTGGCGTGAAAGAGTAACAAACATCCATCCATCCATCCATACTTACAAACTTTCGCGTTTATAATATTAGTAGGATTTATTAGAACCGAGACATATTTGCTACGAGATAAACATCTCAATTACCTTTAATGAGCTACAACTAAATTGATTACAATACTTTTTCCTCGTTTTGCGGTAAACAGCCTAAACAAACGTTCGTATCGTGTTGCAGGACGGCTGATTTTCAATTAATTCGAATAAGTGATACAACGAAACTAGTTCAGCTGAATGAACTCCTTCACTGTCTAGTTCAATCAGGATTGATTTAGTTCAGTAGGTATATCTTTTTATTTATTAGCTCAAACTGGACTGTATCTATCGCTACCGATCACCAACTTAAATAAAATATGTAGAAACAACCAAAATTGTCAGTCCTGCTAGTATTTTTGCCATTATTGATATTGTCAAAGAAGAAAAACAACCCGATTACGTAAATAATCTAACTTTATGTCGCCCGGGCCAATACTACGAATCTATTACGCCTCATTTGATAAAATCAGTTCAGTAAGGACATACATACATAATATACTACCAAAATTACCAGCTACATCTTACACATTACTCAAAAACCAGTAGCTTCTTCTGAACGAATAGAAATAGAATGAGACTGAAGAAAGAAATAGGCACTCGCGCGATTGGATTGAAGAAAATGCAGCTTATACCAGCAGACAGGATAGTAAAAAATACAGACCATAAAGTAGAGGCTTTCCTGCTATAAACTTGCACTTGCAAGCTGTTTCAAAACGTGGGATAATGTGTTTGGTGTTCACCCGCATGGAAGTGTGCTTCTGCTGATTGCATATGCAATGAGGCATTATGACGATGCCCACGCCAGCCCGAGTTCAATCGACGGTGGGAATGTCATCATCGAATAACTTATTCACTACTTACATGATGTATTAATGATTCACATAAAACTTTGGACGGAATGTTCAATTAAAAAAACGTAGCTCGATGGTGTGCCTATTTAAAATGCAATAAACGATGTTTATTAATTTATGTTATGAACAAGATCGCGAAATCTTTTGTACAATACCAACTTCTTGCTGCAACATTCCCTGAGCGGTACAATTTAGGTATCTTTAAAAAGCGAGCCTTCCTGTTCCTCAAAGGGCCGGCAATTGCTTTCCATCAGGTGACCCGTTTGCTCGTTTGGCCCCACTTATATATAAAAAAAAAAAAAACAATACAATACATAAATCACGTCTAGGTAGGTACCTTACCTTATCTTAGGGTAACAAGACTTAAAGGCCAAGTAGACGTAATCTTTTGTACTTTTATAATTTTAGTGTTTTTCTTAATTACTGTTGGCAATAATTTTGTTTATCCTACTAATATTATAAATGCGAAAGTTTGTGACGATGTGTGTGTGCATGTTTGTCCCTTCTTCACGCTAAAACGACTGGACGGATTTTGATAAAATTTGGAACGAAGATAGTTGGTACCCTTGATCAAATCCTAGGCTACTTTTTACTCCAGAAAATTTCATAGTTCCCGCGGGATAGCGATAAACATGTCAAATGTCTAGAGTCGCGAAGTAAATAATTATTGCAAAATGTACTGTCAAAATTATTTTAAGTCCAATTCTATGCGGACGAAGTCGAAGGCAGAAGCTAGTAACTTATAAACTGGCCCAAGCCCGACTTCCCACACTCCGCAGGCCACTTCCGAAACTGTGCCGGCCAGATGTGCGCGCGTCGTTTTTTTGCCAGCGAGCAATAACTCGTCCGAAACATGCCCGTGCGCCGTTGTCTGCGCGATGGCATTGCAATAACAGTTTTTTATTAACTTTAAAGAACCTAGTTTTTTAAGTATAGCTCGAAGTTAGGCCAGTATGTGTAGCGTAAGTTTTCAGTCACAAAATACGTCTTGGTTGTCTGGTAGAGATCGCTATTAAGCGATAAGGCCGCCTATTGTCTACCTTGTTCTTTGTTTCTGTATTGTTCTGTACTGATTTGTGGTGTTCAATAAAGAGTAGTTGTATTGTATTGTACGTCTAAAACGGGTTTACATTATATGTAATAATAATAACAAAAATATGGATGACCAAACTTTGCACAGTATTTTTTTTGGTAAGTTTTCTAAAAAATGAAACATAGCTAGATCAATTCATCGTTTCCGAAATCCGCCACAACACGTCATTTTGCTTTGCATTTACTTCGTCGACTGTACCATTGAGTAAACACCCACGCAAAAAAGGACTAGGAAAGTGCATACATAGCATATGCCAAAAATGCCTTACATCATTTTAGAAGATCTCTGTGTTTGTGTGTGTGTGTGTGTGTGTAACACTCCTCTTTACGCGTCTGGGGTTAAAAACTTAACGCAGTGACTGCCATAATTCGTTAACGCACGTGACAAATAAATATGCAGACACTTCACAAATTACCAACTTTGGCCCTTATCAACTTAATGTGGCTATTTGTTAATCGCCTCGCCATTCTCGTCGTGTACGGTCTCTTGATCAGCTGATCGTACGACCAGTTATATTATCTTATATTTGTGTGTCTTGCAAAAAGGAATAAATTTCTTCTTTCTTTCTTTCTTTCTTTCTTTCAGTTGCGTGTAACTTTAACTTTGTACGCAAGTCGAATAAAACCCAAGACAACTCACACAATCAACCTTACGTGCCCCATGCAGGGTTGAATTTATTTGTACGAAAAATGTAGATGCGACTCTTTGTTATTGAATTCGGTGCTTTGAATTCCATCCCGACCGGTTATCAAATAATGGACAGGATTAATTTTGATTAAAGTTATTTTTTGCTTGGCGCAGTTATGGATGGCGTCGTCTTTTTGGACTTTTTTTTTGGTCGTGCTATTTTCATTTTAAGTAGTTTATTTGGCACTTTTGATGTCGTTTTTGGTGTTTATTTAATTCGTGTGGATCTTTTTCTTTTTAGGTTTTTATTTTAATGCATTCCGCAACTGTTTTTTTTATTATTAAGTATTGAGTATCATTTTTGTTGGGTAACATCACTACAAACGATGTTATTTTTAGACTTAAAGCAGGTCTTAAAACTGATAACGAATTCAAAACGACAATCATTTCGAAAGGATGGAACTTTGAGAGGACAACTTATTTTGTTTGAATCTTTGACCTCTTACCTAACCATTATGCACCATTAAATTTATTACTTAATCTACAAAGAATGTTTTGTTGTAGGTTATGTAGCCCCGCAAGTCTCGTGTCACGTGACCAAAATGAATTTTGAAGTGTTCATTTCCCACATGAAACCTCGTCAGCATAAAATTAAAACCCAATCCGTATATCTAAATTGAAAAAAGACCCAAAGTAAAAATTAAACCAAATAAAAGGGATTAGCATAAAAACAAAGTGTAAAAAGAAAAAAAGAAGAAACAACAGCTATTTCTTCTCACGAAACAAATTCCCACAATGAGATGTAATATCGGAGCCGCAGCGACGCGAGGAGGCAAAAAGAGTATTATGAAAGGGAGCACGTGCTGCTCGCGCGTCCCGCTCTAGCGTAGCGCGCGCTCACTCTCTAACACCGGCTTCCGCACAGCGTAATGCTTAGTACAGAGACAGAGGGAACGAGATAAGAATTTATTAAGTCTGAATAAATGGCAACAAAATAAAAAAAATTAACGGTAGCTTAAAATATTATATTATTATTATATTATTGTGTGCATCTTTTGGATAATTATGTATCATGTCTTTTTTGTGTTGTGGCAATAAATATCTTTATTATTATTATTATTATTATTAAAATTATTTTATTATAAGGTGGGAACGATTAGATTGGTTTCTATTTTATGAACCCATTCACATTTGAACAAAAACTTCGAAAACGAACGAAACTTGTAGAAACGGTCCCGATTTGTAATCGTCAGTAAACATTGTTTGCACGTATTTCGACTTAGCAGGAAGAAAATTCTTGTTTAGACAAAAGTTCACCTTCGTAATGCTTTCTGTCTAAGACTGTGTACCTAATTAATTCATATTTTACAGTTTTTAGCAACTTAGACTTTCGACAAACTGAAGACTTGTTTAGATAACTTTTACAGCGTTATTGTTGCTAAGCGCATTCTCTTCTTAGTATTTATTTTGAGTGAAGTATATAAAAAATATTTTTAAAATATGTCTAAAGTCGAATAAGTGTCTATTAAAAAAAACTTCCTTCTATGTTTTTAAATTGATTCAAAATTGAAAGACTAAAAACATTGAAAAAGATGGCGATTCCTTTCATACTCTACGGGAGTCTACAGTCAAAAGCAGAACTACCAATATTTCAAAAGAACATTATTAACTCTATTGCCAATTCTAATATTGCTAATGAGATACAGTGAAACCTGGATAACTGGGACTTCAAGGGACCTGCAAAATAGTCTCACTTAAAGAGGTATTCCACATACCCAGTGTCTCAGATAGCCAGGTATAAATTAATATCTGTCTCATTTACAGAGGGTCCCATTAATAGAGGTGAAAATAGAGGTTACTATAGTTATAGAGGTGCGACAATGAAATAAAATAATGTGTAGTAAAAACATATACATACCTACATGAGTAAATAAAACAGGTAGTTCACAAAAATAATCAAGAAGTTTTTTTTAATATAAATAGTACAAAACCGCACGTAAAGATAATTACGGCCTTAATTTCGTCATTTTTCAAAAAGATGCCGATTACAACAAAACAAAAAAAACCTGAGGTCATTGAGGCACAAAATTAGCTAAATTTAGTAAATAAAACGAAAATTAAAATATGTAGTGCCAGTTACAGAGGTGATAAAATTTTGTCTCAGTTACAGAGGTTATTGCCAGTGAAATTTAAAGGAAACAATTTAGAAAAATTGTTCCTTAAAATATAATCTCAGTAAAAGAGGTAAAATACACTGGATGTCTCAGTTATAGAGGTAACAATGACGATAAAATCGAAACAAGAATCCCAGATATAGAGGTTTGTTTTGTCCCACTAACAGAGGTAATTCAGTGCTAAGGTGTCGGGACCACAGCATGAGTTCCAGCTATGGAGGTTTCTCACTTATCCAGGTCCCACTTAACCAAGTTTCACTGTATAACGAATACATACAAATAAACACATCATGCTTAACATTCTAAGCAAGATGAAGACTAAGTGAAGTTGATAAATCAACGTCGAATGACACTTGTCCGTGACGCGTTTAAAATAAACATTGCTACTGGTACTAATGGTTTACTACAGAATGCATCTGTCTTCATAAATACACTGCGCTGTCTATCAGTTGACCTTCACCGCGCCATCTCGTTCTAACTTTTGCATTCCACGCGTAAGTCTGTCTCGCTCGCGCTCCTACCAGCCGCGAGTCGTTCGCTCGCGACACCTCCTCGTGCTCGCTGCGAGCCTAGTATCACGCGCGCTGAAGAAAAGGGTTTATCCGACGCCGAATGACCCGAACGGACAACTACGATTTTCCGAACAAACTAATAAAAAGCTTTCAAGTTTTCCCGCTAAAACTTCGTGTAAAACTGGCGGTTCCATTGATGTTTTTGTTTCTCCATTCATCGAGCGCGCGTAAACAAATAAGTCGTTTACTATTTTATTTTCCACGCTAGAAATCTAGGTCGGTTAATAGTGTCCTTATTCTAGAATTAGCCGAAGCGACGCGACGCGGCGCTGCATAAAATAGAACGAGTCGACGCGCGGCCGTCTCCGATAACCGGCCGGTACCTATTCGATATTAATCGAACGGCCGGCAACTAAATCGCTATCGGTAATTCGATATTATGATAACGAATCTCGAAACCCGAGTAAGATAATAAAGGTGCTTTGGTGTTTTATTTTTATTCGCTATAACCGCAGCAAGCGCAGATTACGATACAAAATTAAATTTTAATAAAAATTGCAAACACGATCGCTTCCGAAGACAGCGAGACTACAAGATCGCGAACGTTCATTTACTTTCTATGGTTAAAGTCGCTTTGGAAGACATCTTATTTTGGTAATTATTGCCTTTTCTCTATGTCCGAAATCATAAAAGTGACACAGGAGGGAATATTTTAATAGTTAAAAGGAATACCATGTAGGGGTGCGTATGAAAGGAATCCACCTAAAAGCTGTGAACACCAATTAATTTGGTAACACAATCCCCTCAAATTAAACGTATTCCAAAATCGACTCTAACCCACAGTTTTGCGATTCCAATTCTCAATGTGCTTAGGGGCTTAATTTGGATTCTACTGTAAATCAAATCGTGGAACGACGGTCGTAAAGTCTAATTCTGCTTGATAGGTTTCCAATGAATACGAAATAAGCTAAAACGATTCGAATGACTTTCGGGCGATTAAATAAAAACGACAATAAAACGAAATAAAAAAACTTGAGGAGGACAAACGAAACTAAACATAAAAGTATTTTATAATACCTTACCTACTTCAATTGAGCATTCTGTAGTTTAAAAACACCATTAACAGCTAAAAGAAAAACATTTCCCTAATATTATGAGCAGCGGAGTAGCATGGTAAAAGTTGTTTTGCCAATTAAAATGGACCTCCGCAAAATAACGTCGAATTATATCTAGAAAAGATTCAGTTCAAAGAAGCATTAAAATCCATATCTCCCTAATTGGCTGTTTGTGTCTATTTGCATTAAAAAAAAGTAATCCCAACTAAGGTAAGTACTTACGCATCTCATCAAGTTATCGCTGAACTAACAAGTGTAAAATTAAACTTAATCCTCATTAAACCCTTCAGAGTAATATTTACAATGCAAATAAATGTCAACATGCATTTTATAATATCCGCCATTATGCAAACCCCCTGTACCTACACCTACCGCTGTCACCCCTCGAATTCTAAATTAAAGCTTTTACAAAATAAACTTTAACTGCGACTGTTAAAGTTCAGTTTTATTTGACATGTATTTTAAGAAAAATCTATTTGATCTAAAATAAAGGGCATTCGAAAATTAATGCAAGGCAGTGGAAACAAAGTTTAAATTCGAATGAGTGTTGAAATTCTATAGGGTTGTAACAAAATTGTATGAAAGCTTTTAGTAAATTTGAGAGGCTTAAAACGTTCTATTACTCAGTGCCTAACAAACATGCTAGCTGCCTCCGTTATTCTACGACTTAAATTAGCTACATATTTCAGAGCTGAAATTCGGTTCCGTAGACTAGCTAGACCTTAGTGTAGTAACTTGGACTAGGGGTTGAGCTGCAACCATAACTCGACCCGTTCTCACGTAGGTATCATACGGAGTCATGTGTCTGGCCAACTAGTCGCGGCACGACCAGCAACATAAGACCCTTGAATTGAATCCGTATTATGCCAGCCAGAGAACGGCTCAAGTTATGATGTAAAAGCACAGCGATAACTTCGAAGGCGAGTTTATTTCAAAGAATCCCACCGTATTAGAGAACCTCTAGCTAGAGTAAGTTTCACACCAAAAAGCCTCGAGCGCGTCACGTAAACGTCTCAATTACTATGGAAAAATTGGCAGCGCCACTTGCGGATCGAATCGGCAACTTCACTGTGTTGTGTCACGGAGTAGCAAGGTTTGAGTTGAGTTTATTTCGGTCAACCAATTACATATTTCCGAAATAAAACCAAAGTATTGAATTTATTTTCAAGCGTGGCTAAAAACAACCTTTATGACAAAAATATTTTGTCTGATTCAAGTTTTATTTATTAACAGGAAAACGGAAAGCATAAATTGATACGGGTATTACGGCTCTAGCAATTCTAATAATAAAAATATGTTTTTATTACCGTTTATTTTTATATTTAGCGAGAACTAGGTACAATAAATAAAAATAAACATGCATTGGTGGGATGATCGAGCAATTGATGTGATAATATTTTTTTGTTTATTTTTATATCTGTGTTTATTGATGAAAGGTAAGCAAGCTGGAGCAATAAGCGATAAAACCTCAAGACAAAGCTCAAGAAAAACTTCGTTACAATTTTTTTACACGTACCTAAAGCCACTGGTACAGTTTCGTATTGTTGTAACACTCATTATAACTCCCAAATTTGAAATTCGTATCATAGTATTAGATACACGATACAAAACTTAAACTTCAAATTTTGGAATCTCGTTTAAAAAGCGAAGAGACAGAACACGCCGCATTAGCATCACGTTTTGCAACGCTATTAGGTTAAAGTTTAGCCCAGTATTCAATAAAAAGAATACTACCGCGTATAAAAGAAGAAAAAGAAGTGTTATCAGAAAAGACCTATGTGATTAAATAAAATAAGTCTGGATTCGTGCTGCGTCGGGGCGAACGGTCGGAGAGAAACGTCACGGTTTCTACCAGGGGAGCATAGCCAGCAGGCGGTGGCGACCCGGCGACCTGGCTAGGGTCGCGTCGGGGGACTACTGCTTCCCAATACACACAGGGTTGGCAATGGTAGGGAATGTAAGAATCAATTTACCAATATATATATACTACGTAGAGGTATTAAACTTTGTGCCTGCATGCATGGGGAAAATGCCAAGCTACGATTATCATTGATTAACATAGGGTAAGATTATCATCCCAGGAAAGAGCAAAGTTCCCGAGACGCAGTCGATGTTGCGAGCAATCGACAGTAAATTTCAAGCGCTGTTTCTTTACATTATTATGACTTTCAAAAATTCAAAAGAAATGACATTTAATTTTAAACTATATTCTAGTGGATTGAATGCCCATTCGGTTGTCTTGTTTAAACTTTTAATTCTTACTAAAAAACTATTTTGAGGTCAGCATAAAAGATGCCTATCTTTCTAATTTGCGCAATTAATTGGTTAAGTTTCCTAAAAAACATGTAAATTCACGATAATGTTAATAGAATAGACTTTCCAGTGGAGACTTTATACATCTCTACTAAATAATACAAATACTCTTTATTGAACACCACAAATCAGTACAAAACAATACAGAAACAAAGAACAAAGTAGACAATAGGCGGTCTTATCGCTTAATAGCTATATCTACCAGACAACCAATTAAATATAATTTAAGGTACCTACTTAACTTGGGGACCTTTTACATTTTTATACCTTTTTTTTCTATTCCTGTACTATTATCTGTGATTTAAATAATCACGAACACTATTTAAGAATATAAATAATAAGAATTTGAATAAGTCTATATTGTCTATTTCCCCGAAAAGCACTTGTTGTGTTATGTTGCTGTTAAACTGCTCCATCGTTACTCTGCCAGCCATAGACTGCCAGACCTTGGTAAAATGTTTACGCGATCAACATTAAATTTGCGATGAAAATGCATGACTACCAACTTAACAAATTATGTCATTCATATGGTTTTTTATATGCAGAACTAAAACTTTTTTTAATTAATATCGCTGGCAAGTTGGTAAACGTCTTGACTAAATGTGCCAAGAACGCGGGCGGGGCTATAAAAAAAGTAAACGTTAATTAAAAGAAAAGTTTACTGCAAACAAACTTCCAATTTTTGTCGTTTTCATGTTTCTCACTCGTGTCTTGTTTGACTTGTTTGTTGTTTCATTGCAACAGTTTTACCAAAGTTTTGTAATAATAAAAAGGCATGGATGCAAACGAAAACGACGAATCAACACCGGAAGAACTATCCGCGGCGGCCCAGGAAGTGATGGAAAATTTGTTGCCTAGATTGCATCTCGGCAAAATGATAACGCCCACGAGAGTTTCATGGCGTGGAGACTGAGACTAGAACACCGGACTTCTTCATTTTCGGAGAACGTATTATTTTCATTTATTAAGTACCTAGCCGTAGAAAAAGTATTGTATGCAACATTGTACAAGCAAGTCAAAAAAAGCTCGTGGCGTATTAAACGTAACCCACACCACTCGACTTTTTTGACCGCTGACAACTGTTGCATAAAGTACTATTATAAATGTATAATAGTTAAGTAAGTAGAATTTAAGTATTGTAGTAAATGTATTTTATTTTCAAAAAATACTTTCTGCCAAGTGTCTTGCGGCGCTTCTTTTCGGAAATGGTATTTCCGAATGTGCGGGTAGTTTCAAAAAAATACATGTAAAAGAACCCTTGATGTTTTCAAAATAATGTTTTGAATTTTCAATTTTGAATAATTTAATTCTTGACGTTTCCCGTAATCTGCAGGTCAACGCGAATGCATTTTAAACTATTTTACCTAATATAAGTAATTAATGTTAGACAACCCTACGGCACGGGAAGCTTGCCAAATGTTAGTGACGGCCGGGACGAGATTACAAATATTCCACTCATCGGGAAACAACTACAATATCAGATATTAGGGACTAGGGGGCTAGGATCGCAGGAGGCTAAAATAATTGCATTTTGCAAAGAAGACTCGTGCTTTCATACAAGTACCAACTTTGGATAGAAAAGGCTGCATTTCACGAGTAACGGACAGAAATATTTATTGTAATATTCATGTCCACTTCCACACACAGCTGCCCACTGAATAAACTCAAAACGAACACTATCTACGAAAGAACAGAAAGACAAATAGAACCATCACACTCTTAACTCATCTCTTTGCACTTTGTTTGATGTTAAAAATCTTTTAGATCTGATGTAACAGGGATTTGATGTCATATTTATTCTCCGGCCATGAGAATAAAGTTTAATAAATATTATTATATTTTAAACCGACCAAACTCTACAGTGTGGTCATATGAATTGAAAATAATGAGGATTAGGAAACCATAATGACGTAAGCACGTGCCGCTCGGGTACAAACATAGCACTCTGCGATAAAATTTAGTTCGTTAATTTAGATAAGCACCCACTTGTTAACTTTTGGCGCCCTGGTAGCATGCATGTACGAATACTAATGTGTTATAACGAAATGAAACGGAATGATTAGCGAGATTGATAGATACTGTGCAGGGCAATTAAAAATATGTAGGTACTTAATTTTATTCAAAAATAGCAGCTAAACAAAACCCCGAACATTTAAAACACACAGGGCCATACCATAATTATTCAAATTAAAAGAGTTTGTCTTATTTAATACTAGCTTCTGCCCGTGACTTCGTCTGCGTACAATTATACATAAAAACCTTCCTCTTGAATAAAAAAAAAACCGCATCAAAATCCGTTGTGTAGTTTTGAAGATATAAGCATACAATAAGGACATAGGGACATAGGGACAGAGAAAGTGACTATTTTATACTATGTAGTGAGTGATAGTGAAGTGATAAATGTTCTTCATCAAGCTGTTTCGCTTTTGAAAGACAAAGAAGAAATTACCTATATAGAGTAAAAAATTGTCATTCAATAAATCATAGACACGACACGATCCTCAACTATTTTCGAAAGTTACTCCACGCACATAGATACAGCGTGTTCTAAAAAGTTTACTATTTTTTTTGCGTGAAAAATTGATGACGCCGGCCGTTAAATTGAAGCGAGCACAAGCAATTTATTGTAATTGTTACTTCGTATTAGCATGTAATTGGTCCGGCGTGCGTTTTTGCAGGTTAATTCGAATGCGTACTCGCTTTCGCGATGCTATCTAAGAGACAACGGGATAGAGGGAGAAAGCTGTACGAAAATCAACTTTTATATGTGAACTTATTCCGATTCGTCGCTGATATGAAATTGCTCGTCAAGTTTAATATAGGTAATTGGATTACATTTTTATACACCTCTGCAAAATGCACCTGCATTTTATTGAATTTTAAGAAATTCACAATAGAATTTGATCTTAATACTTTGGGTTATTGCTATGTAGAAATAATAACAATATAAAATGTTACGGAGTAATCTTTACATTTTATGAAAACGCACGTGAACTGTTATGAATATTAATTTCATACCAGATTCATCACGCGCCGCCACGGTGGGCAAACCAATTTACACCTCGTAAATCTTTTGAATTTGATCGAGTGTTTATTAACATATAAAAGAATTTTCGATATCCTGCAATTCATACTTGATCGAACGTAAATTATTAAAATCATCATTGACATTACGGACAGTCGTCTCAGCCTATCCAACAACGTACAATGTAGCATTTAAAAAGACCTGTATGCTTATTACCTAACTCGCTCGCAATCGCCATCGTGTTCATTTTGACAGTTCTTGTATGAATGTGACAGTTAGCTGAATCCGATGCCAATTGTCAGCCCATACGTGAACTGTCAAAATGAACACGATGGCGATTGCGAGCGAGTTAGGTAATAAGCCTACTCTCTCACTCACTCTTATAGTCTGTATATTGAATCGTCCAATAGTATCCGAAACCCGGATGTAGTTCTAGGAGCTCACGGACTGTAGTATCTTCATCACTACATTGTATGAAACAAAATCGCTTTCCGCTGTCTGTCTGTCTGTCCCTATGTATGCTAATGTCTTCAAAACTACGCAACGGTTTTTTTAATAGATAAGGTGACTCGAGAGGAAGGTTTATATGTATAATACGCACACGAAATCGCAGGCAGAAGCTAGTATTATGTACAGTAAAAATCATAAATAAAATGATAGTTTGGGAAAATAAATGAGCAATGTACCCTACATTATGTTTATTTATATGTTTTCAAATTAGTACCTAGCTACGACGTTGGTTTGCACGTGTAACAGTAGTGCGCACTTTGATAAAGATAGAGGGATCGTAACGCGTCAGTGTTTGTGTGCTGTAAACCGTGTGAGGAATAATTAAGTTTGTAGGATTTATATGTGTTTTATGTAAGAGCAGTAGAAGAGATTGCATGAAAAACATATATATTTCGCACTTGCTTGGTTATCTTGCACGTGAGTAGCCGAGTAGCAAGGTTAATACTTTTTGTTTATTGTAGTATCTTATTCGTATTTTCACTAATTAGACAAAGTAAATGAAGAACAGTCAATGAGTGTCAATATTACAATTGGACGTAGTTTAGCAGAAAGGATCCAATCCACGAAACAACCGGAATATGAGTTATATTTTTTAGAATTATAACAATATACCTGAGTAAGTATATATAAACTAGAAAAGTAATAGGATACGCATATATTTGCATAAAAACATCAAACTAAAATGCAGGCTTTATTCATGAAACACTGTTTAAACTTCAAACCTTAATTACTCAAGTGCAACTCATCGTGGATTGAATCCTTTCTGCTAAACTACGTCCAATTAATCCTTAGTCAAACACAATTTTCAATGCTTTATAGGGTCTCATGCGCCATTATCTGTCTACAAGTTAAATTTTGATCCTGACAGTCCAAATGCCTCACATGTATAATTACTTTTAAACAAGGCAATCCTTATTTTTTCTGCTCACACTGAATGGGTCCACGCAACGCAACGCCGGACTGATGGCGTCTTCGCGTGCCCCGGCGGCATAAAACTGCAATTAGGTATTGTTGCAAGTACTGCGAAATGCAACTACTTTTAATTTAGTAACTTGGAATTACTCAAGCAAGTAGGCGTTTGATGTTACATTTACGTTGACGACTGTGGCTCGTTCGAAGCTACTAGTCACAATTAGGCCTGATCGACCAATCAGTCGTTGGGATTTGATCAATGTTGCTAGTTTAAACTTGTAAAATTGGCACTTCTTCGAGAAACGGGAATACTGGTTAAAAACAAACACGTTATACTGAGTTATGGAAGTACTAATTAACTTCTACATGTCTTAAGTTGAAATGAGAGCAATGAAGGTTAGGTTAGGTTAGGTTAAGGTTAGGTTCGTCAGGAGTAAACCAAACAGGAATAGGAACCCCGCGCAATCTTATGATAGGAGTGTAATTCGTCATTTTTTATAACACTGGGGACATAACAGTGGGACCACGGATAATACCCGAAAAAAAAAACAATACATGTGTTGTTTTTCCCATGACGGCATGAGTTGTGTTCAATTCTCCATCAGCTATAAATAATATTGTGGTATTTTCCTAGTTAATTCAAGTTGTTTACAACTTACTCAATAAAAACGCACTGTAAAGCGTACAACAAACAGTCATCACATGCATTTTATAATTACGAGAAATAACATAAATGACAGATTCACTTGAAATACTCTATTCGCATCCCTCACCCACAGAACTGTAGACTTATTAGGTACCTACCTAACTTGCTCGCAATCGCCATCGTGTTCATTTTGACAGTTCTTGTATGTATGTGACAGCTAGCTGTTTCCGATGCAAATTTGTCAGCCATACATGAACTGTCATAATGAACACGATGGCGATTGCGAGTGAGTTAGGTAATAAGCCTACTGGACATGGACACCGAAGCCAAAGAGCTAAAGGCAGTTCACTCCTGCCATGAATCATGATACTAACTGCACCTGTCTTGCTCGTTACGACGCATTTAAGATCGTTACAGGCCGTGAAGTTAATTTTTAATGCAATATTGATAACCATGCCACGTACATAGCAATTACGTACGATATTTCCCGATGACAAAAAAGTTGTGAATAACTTGAAAGGGGTTTGACTTCTGTTAATCAATTCCTAGGCCATACAAGGGTGGTTTGCTGCAAACAAGTAGGTTATTATGACGACAATCAATTAAAGGGCAGGTGGTTACTAAAAGGGTGTCCGACGAGCCACATTACTTGTGCCAAGGTTCGCAAGTTTCTGGTTCTTATTGATCTTCACAACTCAGATATAAAGAAAAACAGGAATGCTTTCGTATATCAATGCCAAACGACTCCTTGAATGGTTTTTTTAAATATCAATAAACACGTGTTTTCGTTCACTTGGGAAATAGCAGCAAAAGCGGGTAAAACAGAATGACAACCCCTACAAGCGTTTCACCAGAATTGTCACTCAAGATGAAACCACACACGTCAATGACGCGTTACAATCTGAACATCTTCTAATTAATTTATAGTAGTTCCTTCGAAACTTTAACAAGGATGATCAACCGAACTAACTCAATCACAGAAGGCTGTTTTGTCCCCGACTTATTTCTAAAAACCAATTGCATATAAAAATAACCTAACTAATCAAACCCTGCGCACATTTTTAAAGTTAATTGCTATCTGAATTCACCAAACTGTCACCCCCGACCCGGATTTCTTGGTCCACTGGTGTTTATCGCACACACAAAGCATATATCTCAATCGCACACGATATGTACAGTCAAGTATAACAATATGTATTTAGTCAAAGTTTCAATAATAAGTGACATACGCTCGTACACCGGCGTAATAAGGTCGTGGGACATATTTTTGAGAAGTTCGTATCATACTTATTTTTGCACTTGACCGTACTTCGAAAATGTAGACTAGGCCCTGTGAAGTTCAGATTCAGCTCTATGTAAATACAACAATGTCAAGCATATTAAGAGCTTGCCGCTGGGATGTCACTAGTCTCACTTACTCACTAAAGCCCAATTGACACTTATTGCAAGAAAAATCCTGTAAGTCTGCTGGGTCGACGACTTCTGGTTCGCATCACGGGCTGGAAATAGAATAAGACTTGCAGAGTTTTTCTTACAATTCTAAAGTTCTGAGGTTCCACGACTTCTCAATAAACTGCATAGTATTTGAGGTTATGTTGATGATCGTGTAGGCAAGTACTGGTGTTGCCCGAGGGAACCAGCTATTCCGTTAAAGCGTACCGCTCGTTTGTCTTCAAACCTCGTGGTCCGAGTCTAGAACCAAATATAAACCTATCTTGGGACCCGGACTAACATGAAGGATGTACTAATCCGTTGTTTACTGGCGTATTTGTTTCCATTTAAAAAGGTATTATGTTTGTTTATATAGCCGTGAAGGCAGGAAGTCTAACAATAGTAACAAGTCAGCTTATTAAAATAACGTTAACTAATGCACTAATGTAAATTTATACAGAAATAACCCACAATTAACTCCAATAAATCACAATACAGTTAATAAAATTATCTAAGAGCGAACAATGCGAATGCTGATATTATCAAAATTAATATACCTGATAGCAATAATTACGTATGGGCCAGCGTGCACAATAACTATAATGGAGCCACCAGGGTATCAGAGGTCTTCAAGAGCTTTGATGGAGTAAGCGGCGGAAGGGTCCAAGTACACTGGCTGCTTTATATACCTGATTTGCATATAATTGTCGGATGCAAGCGCGCTTTGGCATCGTAAATCTCGTGTACAAAGGCGCTTGGGAGACATACGTATATGTTGTAATTCATACGTGAATGACGCTATTTTGATTTTGAGTAATTTCTGTAAATTTGTATTGTATAAAGTAAAAGTTCGATGCTCGAGTAGGGTTCAAATTATGAGCACTTTGGCTACACATTTGGGTCCACGTCTCACTTCTACTCTGATTATAAATGCATCGAAAAAAACATCCCTCTGTATCTAACCCTAATAGACGCGCAAGCTCTTTAAAAAGGTCGTAATCTGTTATGGATATATTCCGAAATGGACCTAATTTATTTAACAGCACGATATAAATTAAAACACCCTGAAAGTTATTCCTTAGTGGAAATAACCCGCATGCAGGAAAACCGCAACACATAAATACCAGGCCCGTGTAATAAATAAACAAACGAGTTCTTGCACATTTCCAAAGAATAGACTCTTCCATACATTAGTACATACACACATACATGGTGTAATTAGCATACGGCGGTTTAATTAATTTGAAATGCTTCAGTGGACTTAAATAAATACGTAAGCGTAGTTCTTAAACAATTAAGAATTAATTTTAATAGATTTACATAATCATTAGTTAAGTTGGGCGCATGAAGGACAAAATATAGGTAGGTAAAGTACACACAAGGCAAGGCGAACAAAATTACAAACAAAATGGAAACTACCTACATACCTCACTTACATTACATAAATCACGTATTTATCCCCTTTATCCCTAAGATAACAAGTCCAAGGCCACGCTTAGCATGATTGTGGGCGTATAGGTGGAAAGGCAAATCAGGCTAACCGCATCGCCTATAACATGATTCCTAAGATGTTCGCCCATTCCCTCGATGGGCTTTTATCATCTGCGCGGAAAGAAAAGCACCTACTACATTAGATATTCTTTCTTTACTCCTAGAACAGCATAAAATGGAACAAAACCAACATAAGCAAAAATTACGAAATTCTTTTTTTAAGTCAAGAACTTCCAGTCCGTGAGCTTCTAGAACGACACTCGGGTTTCAGGTACCACCGGCCGATTCAAATTACAAACCTATAAGAGTGTGTGAGACAGCAAGACAGACCCGAAGGTCTTTTTAAATGCTGTTGCACTGGAACTTTTCCATTTAGTGGGCTCATTCAACGCCAGAGGGGAGGGGGGTAGGACGACAAAGGGGGCCGAGAGAGGTGCGGGAGGGAAGTGCGCCTGCCGCCCGCACCTCTCTCAGCCCCCTTTGTCGTCGCAACCCGCGCCCCTGCACCGCGGGCGAGGACTTATTTAAGCGGTCGGTCTATAGTTGAATAGTTTGTCCTAGCGGCTCTCAAGCAGAGCGGGATTCGAATCCAGGCTAGCACTTTTAGCACATGTACATACATACATATTTGCAAAGCGATTTTATAGTTGTCTTGTGTGGTAGTCCTCATAGCGTTAAATGCCGTTTGGGATCTACACACAAGCAACCCAAATTATCTGTCATTGAAAAAAAAACAAATATAAATTCAAATATAGAAGCAAATTCGAAAACGGCATGACCGCGTGACGCGCGGGAGCCTGCAACGTTCGATAGCGATAATCGCTGGTGCCTAACGGGGCATTTCGGAAGCCGTTACTTTCGCAAATTTCCATGGTGTTCTTAGATGGAATTTTGAATATGTAGACTTTATATATAGTTACTGAAGTTGCGTATAGCGGTTAAAATAATATTTACTCAATTAAATAATAAATTAAGCTCCCAGGAACCCCTGGTTTTGAAATGCTCACATTTTTAATTAGTAAATCCTGCGTTTTATGTTGTATGTTCATTGTTAAATTAAATTAAGCCTGAGCATCTGCAATCATAATTAATACCTATCACTTAGCATAATTTAATGTGTTAACAATTAATTAAACACATTTTTTGCCCATTACAAACGCTTCATTTTTATTGTTTGTAAAAACCCATCTGCTTAAAGAATTTCATTAACACGTTTGTTCGTTCGGTCAGAAAATAACCAACATAAAGAAATAACGCGGAAGGAACTTTCCAAATGTGAGCAACAAAACCCTACCTGCGAAATAACACGAAAAAGAAAAAGTTGACGTCTAAAAATACAGGAAAAACTCGAATAAACAACACTGTTTACTCTACCGTCATAGTTTCTTATTGACTCAACGGTCATTCGTTCATATTTCAAGCTCGCGTGCTTGAAGCGATAACCGCGCTATTTCGATTCGAACGCGCAATCAATTAAATTCGACTTCTGATTTAACATTCGAAACTCGAAACGTTAGCAGTTGATTTTCACTCAAGGCGAAACTAATTGTTAATTTTCGTACGTCATTGTTGTTGTTTGGTTTGATTTTGTGTTGACAACACCGGAAAACTACAAGTCGCGCCCCCGTTAACAGAAGCATAATAATAACTTTATTAATTAACTATTACGGACAATAAACTAGTATTAAATCATGTAATTAAGTAAAAAACAAAAACTTGATGTGAAAAATTCCAAAAGAAAAATACTGAGCAAAACCGAGCAGCCTGTAACTAACTGAGTCAATCATCGATTTTATTTGCCAATTTCCTTTTCAATATACTTTTTTTTTCTATCAAGCGCATCGTAGTAAATACATAGTGGTACTAGGTTCGCAGAATCTACAGAGAGTTGTTATAGCATACCGTTACACAGCGACACGAGCTTTGTACGTGCTAGATACGCTATACCTATACTAGTATGAATGTGTTGTGTGTGCACAGGTATCGTATCAAATGTATTGAGCTGCGAGGCTAACCGGACAAAATATCAGTCAACTACCAGGCTCCCAGAGCCGGTAGGAGCCACAAGTATGATATCATACAGAAGCAGTAACATATAGTGCGATAAAAACGATGCGAGCTCTACATAATAGTTGTATGTTATGGTTCAAATAAAAGTAAAGATTCGCTGACGCTGACGTGCTGTACACATCCGGTAACATATTTGATAGGATTTTGTTTGAATATGTTGCAAAAATAACATTGGAACGATTATTAAATACATTGCGTAGTGCACATAGTAACGATCATACCAGCAGCTTTGGCAACTCGCAATGAACTGCTTTCAGCTAAAAGCTTAAGCCTTAAAAAATGTAACATAAGTAACATAACTAAAAGCATTTTGTAATTAAAATCCTTCAACAGGTTTGAATACCTGACTCGGTAAAGAATGTACAGCAAATACCGAGAAGTCCTGAGGCAAAGCGGCCCAAATATGCTGGGTCTAGGAATCCTAGGATGCCCGTTGTAAATGTTTCAAGTGCTAGGATTTTGTTGACATAAATGTTAAATTGAGACTGGGCTTAATGCGAGTGCGTGTGAGTGTGATTGTTATTTTATATCCGAATCAATCAGTTACAATGATTTCGTAGATTTATAGAAATAATAATAATGTCTAGGGGTGCAAGTCGGTTTACCTCCACGTGTGGTCAAGAGCTTCGGTTAATGATTTCCTGGAAGATTCTAAGGGATATCATTATCCGTTGGCTAAGAGCCCGATAGGGGGGGAGGGGTCTTTTGACCGTGTTCTATCTAGCGTACAACGTTGCCGACATTTTTGTCTACTACGTAACTCTGCCTACAACATTACCAGGATAACAGAACGCATCAAGAAGTAAGCACTCACCGAGGTCGTGTAGACGTTGCTGTGCATCCTTCTGGGACAAGGCTGCTAGGAGACCGGCGTCGCCGACTCGCTGTCGCGCCACCGCGATACCGACGGGGATCGAACCTACCGAACAAATTTTATACATAGTATAAACAGATAAACAAGCAAGGGTGCCACGTGATATACTGTTACCAAATGTTATTTCATTCCCCAAGATAGGTCACAGCTTGAACAAAGAATATTTTTCTAAAGAACACAGAAAAATCCGAAAAGTAAAGCTATGGCCGGGAATCGAACTCGGATCCTCCTCATTCCGTGACGCGCTGTTTTTCAAATGATGGGTACTATCAAATGAATCAAGAATTTTTTACTTCTGGATTGTTTATGTTTACTTTTACGGTTTTACCGTTAGAAATTAAATTTCTAAACGAAACGGCGCTCCTTCACTCTCAGTTTCAAGTATCAAAAAATCACCCCCAGCTACCTCACTTCACCTCCTCTCTCCTCCCAAATGTCATATTTTGACACTCGAATCGAAACTTGAAGTACCTAGTCTAAGGTATTTTTTTTATATTGACGCACCTATCCTCCTTTAGTTTGTCGTACTACTTTCGGGACACCTGTATGTTATGTAATTTATGTATAATAAACACTGTCGCCTGAGAAATTGCAATGTATTATTTGAGGAACGGTAGGTAGGACGCCTTACCAAACTTCAAAGAAATGGAAATTAAATAGGTTATTTGGGCCTTCAATCGACGAATGGGTTAAAGAGCACCGGACCAGCTCCTTTATTACAAGTTCTTATTTAACTTGCAATGTAACGCATGCAATATGTAGGTATGCTTAAGTTGACATCAAAATTAGTAAGACGAAAACTATTTTATTTTCAAACAGCAAAAGAAAACAATAAAGAACAGTCAAAACTTAAAAATAACTTAAACCTACCTAAAACTATTATTAAAGATAAAAAATTTCTCCCAAATCGCCGCCAATGGGGAGGGTGCCCAGAAGGCTGGCAGCATTGCCACGTTGTATGGCAATGCTTATTCGCTGAGCGAAATATTGGCCAGCCCTCCGGTCACGGGAGGCCTCTATAGACGAAAACCCACTTCCAATAGTTCCAATAGTCAGGTCAGATCGACTTGAAATTAGCCAAAAGCTAAAAGTTTGTATGTATTATTTTTTTTTCTATGGGCCAGTACAGTAGTCTTGCGTTTCGTTCGTCAAGCCATATGGATTTGATAGCGAATGTTTTTTAAACAGTTTGATGCTTTATCATTTTATCATTCTGTTGAAACGGCAATACGCATCAACGAATGTAACGCGCGAAACAAATATACATACACAGGAGGTGCGTAAGAGACAACGTCTGAGGGAGTGTGCACCTCCTTCGAACACATCGCCATCTCGCATACTGTCATTCGCCGGGTACCAGGGGATTAGAAACGATAGGAGTCGAATTAGAATATTCTAATTCTAATGTATGAGTTGAAAGCGCAAGGCGCTGGAAGCGAAATTTGAATACACGCGAGAATATCGTACTACGCGGTTGTTTCGTTATTTCGTAAACAACTAACTACACACTGATATACATTTGAATTGAATGGAATTCTGTGGTAGAATAAGAACTTGCGAACAATATTTTAACACAGTAGGTTAGGTACGGTCAAGTGCAAAAATAAGTATCGATAGGAACTTCTCAAAAATATGTCCCACGATCTTATTACGCTGGTGTAAGAGCGTATGGTACTTGTTTTTGAAACTTTGTCTAGATACATATTATTATACTTGACCGTACCTACATTCCCTGCATGTTGCAAGAAACATTTCATTCATCTGTCAACGACAAATTCAATACCTAACTATTAAAATTAAAGTGTTTGTGGTTATCAGTCACACCACTATCGTTTCATATATGTATGTAAACTCATTATTGTGCAAAATAAACATAAAACAAATACTGAGACACTTCATTTCTTTTGCCACAAAGATCAACTAACTAATTGTTCCTATTTGATGTAGCCAGGAAAACCTCATTCCCGTGACATATCAGTTCTGTTCGGACATACATTATATCACATTACAGTGTTTTTACCTTGTAGTAATCGGCTATCAACTATCGATCGATTAGTGTAGAAGAAACTATCCAATCTAGGTATCTACTGCGGCACTAAAACTCTATGGTGGCATCAAGTGGCCATCTTTGCCCAGCAATTCGATTGTTCCTACCAGGAGAACATAGTTCACATACCGTTATTAAGCGAGGCGGGGATGGCGTGCGATGGCTCGGGCTTGGTGCCGGGAGAAGCTTGCTCCAGTTTCACGGCCACCAGTTCGGACATATGGACATGTTGCGGCTCCCTCTTCACTTGGACCTGGACGTTTTGGCCGGCCACGCCGAGCCATGTCACTGGGTTGGTGCGGCTGCAGCCGCTGTCCGAATGGACCATCTGTTTGGGAAATATACACAACGTCAGCAAACAACTATGTATGCATAAGAGAGTTAGGAGTTGCTAGGATAATTGATGTGTATGGTGTGCTAAATGCTAACACTCTTTATTGCAGCACTGAAAACTTAACAGGTTACAGGGCGCGGGATTCAGGAAGAAGAGAAGGTTCAGGATTATTGTAAGAGATATTAGATATTCCCGTACGGCATTAACTAGACGTGATGCATGACACGGGGACGGGGCACAGGGCGGCTAAAATGAATTCGCTCGCGACGCGTCCCCGCACTGTCTTTGTGTGTTTTAAAGATCCTAGGTCTCGTGTACAACCAGGTGTCAGGGCACCAGGACAAGGCAAGAGACTCACCTTCTTCGGCGAATTGGTAAGGCAAGTGTTACAGGAGCGCTTGGCTTGCTCCGTCTTGATTGTTAGCGGCTGCATGACGTTGATGCCGTCTATGAGCTGACGTTGTTCACCAGGGCAGCATAGGTTGTCAGGAAGGCACGACTTGCTGAGTTTGGCGTCATCCATTTTATTCGGGTCCCTAAAATAAACAAGTAAATTAATATTCCACAGTGCTTCCAGCTTCGTCTTATCTCTTTCGTATGATCTGTAACGTGCGTAAGAGAGAGATGTAGGATGTTTTCAGAAACATTTCAGATTTGCTCATATCATTGCTGCTCCACCCATGCATTTCACGTTAGATATCAGACTTGACATGAATTACTGGGGAGGGCACTGAGCCAAATGAGTGAAGAAAATATTTCTGCTAATCCGTGAAGGGAATTTCGGTGCCTGATAATGTGTGACAATAATAATTATTCTATGTAAAAACCGCAGGACGACCCTATCCAAGTATAAAATTTCATTCAAATTCGAGCAACCGTTTACAAGTGATTGAACTGCAAGCAAAAAGTTCATATACCTACGCTGAATACAATGACCCCTATAATCCATAATTACATCATGATTCATCATGAACTGCATATAAAAATGTTATGATACACGAGACGAGTTTCATGTTGCACCATTGCAATCTCATAATTTTTAACATTATTTGACAGTCATGTTTACACGAGCCATTCATTTGACACTTTGTCTCCATACATTACTGATGACTCAGTCCGCTTTCTCGAACCCCCTTTCCCATAAGATTCGGAGGTACTAGGTCATCATAAAGAACTACTAACTTGTCTGCCAGCAAGAGTCGTTGCGAGCAGTTGAGCAGTTCGAGCTGCAGCGGCGAGTTCGGCGGTGGCGTGGGCACGCCGAAAGTGGACAGCGATGTCGAGAACAGGCTCTCGGTCGTCACTGCGAACAAAGTTCGGATTAACTGTTGCGCGTTTATGTTCTCCTGGTAATTTGGATTGAGAAATTATCGAAAAAAAGTTATGTTATTTATGACTATTATGACTTTTTACGACTACGATTCCCCCACTCGTTCTATGACTAATAAATTAACTGTTTTACTATTTCGCTCGCTTGTTTTTAACTATCGTTTCGTTTATCTTCAAAGCTACGTCAGTTCAGAATAACAAACGTCGCCTTTTTGCTAAAAGTCCGAATCGAACCTAATTGATAGTAAGCGTTATAATATCTATTAGGGCTTTTTAGGGTTCCGCACTAATGTGGTATTAAAGAACTACGGCGTATATCTCTTTTTATAACACATGCATGTCTTTGACTCGAATGTGCAAGTGTAAAAACGCATCGTCATCTTGGTGTCAAAATCTTGAAAGGTCAGCTCAAAATTTAAATATTGTTAAGCATGTAAGTTATGCAACGCTGTTCACAGCAAAGGACTCGACCAATCAAGTGGCCCAGCGTAGTTCGTCAGCCTATCTTCACGCCTGTCGCCCGCGGCCGATACGGATCACGCATGCGCCAACACGCGTTTCGAAGTGTCAGAAAGATTTATGTTATTCAGATTCGGTGTAATTGGAGAACGGATTTGTTCCTTTTGTATCGTGCGTGTTGTAAAATTGGGGTCCAATTATGAGAGTGAAATAAGGCTCAAGACGCGTCCGAGATAAAGTGTGTTATCTTATTGGGCGGTAGTCGGTAGGTTGTCTTGAGTGCTAATATTTGCCACAATAAACTTAACAAACGCGTTTCTGCAAACGGTTCAATAATTAAAGAGATTTACAAGCAAGGCTAACCTCTGAGTTTTTCGGAATTTTAGTGCGATATTACATTTGAAATTTACCGGACCATGAGCTTTTCGGTGAAGGAAAACTTCGTGAGGCGTTTCCTCACTGCACACACATCTGCGAGCAATTCAATGGTGTGTACAAAGTTTCCAGTCCGCACTGGGCCCGCGTGGGAACTATAGCCCAAGTCCTCTCATTCTAAGAGGAGGCCTGTGCCCAGCAGTGAGACTTATATAGGCTGGGAGATGACAAGCAAGTAGTGAATCAGGAAGAAGCGACCAATCTTATATGGTCGACCAAGAAAGTCCTTTCCTTCAACACCCAATAAAGTTCATTTATATGCATGGGCGTACGCAGGGTGGGGCAGGGGGGGGCAGCTGCCCCCCCCTGGATAATGTTGACGTCCCTACTAATTATGTATCTTATCTAGTACTTTTATTTTTTTTTAAGCACCTAGCTTATAAAAAATCTGATTAGCCCCCCCCTGGCCCAGAACCTGGGTACGCCCATGTTTATATGACTTAAAACATCTAGACTACATTAACTACATTTTCACTAGCAAGAGTTGCAAGCCAAGTTATATTCCTGACCCAGCCAGGATCGTCTCCTCATTAGGGAATTATTCAACGGTTGGTCCGATTGATTTGAAATTTGGTACAATTACGTAGAACGGATGACAATTGACAATGCAAGTGCAGTCAGCAAAAGAAGCTTTTATTAAGAATGTTTCTTTTGTCAGAAGCTTATTGCTATGAAGTGTCAAGTCAACCCATTGGTACCGGCCTCCAAGTATCAAAATACACTCGTCAGGGCGACACATGTGCGCGGGCGCCGAGTGACACACGCCGTAATTAGCCCCCGCCTCGCGGCCCCCGCGAACTGACGCTGGTGCCACAGACTGCAGGGATAGACAATATATACATACATACATACATGCATTCACATACATACGTCTATCCGTTATTCATACATAAATCACGTATTTATCCTTCACGGAGTAGACAAAGCCTTTTTTTCGGAGGGAAAATGCATTACGCACTATCCACCGCGCCGTTGGGACGACGCGGCGGGGTGTATGGAGCTCTCCTCCTCCATTCTTTCTCTCCTGTTTGGGAGCGAAGGAATGTAGAAGTAGAAGTAGAAGGCAATACCACTTAAAAACCTCCGGTATTCCCTCGACTGCTAGACAGCGGGTGCTATGGGAGCATATTGTGAACCACGGCACCCGCTGGCCGGCCCAGCCACCCAAGCTGGCGCTCCTCTCCGAGAGGTGTGATTCGGAAACGGAGTAGACAAAGCCCAAGGTAAAAAGACCTAACAAGTCCTAACAAGTAACAAGGCCACGTTTAGCGTGACGTGATTGTGGAGTATATAATGTGGAATGGGCAATCAAAAATAGTGATGGGTTGTTATCCACGTTGCCTATAACATGATTCCTAAGATTTTCGCCCATTCCCTCGATAGATTTTTACCATTTGCACGGAAAGTGAAGCAGCCGTTGCTTTCAACAAACATTCTATGTTTTTCTATACTCCCAGACCACCATGGAAGTCTGACATCGTGTGCAGAAAACTGTTATGATTACAAGAAGTCCCTACACTACCTTATTTTTATCCCCGCGTATGATTTAAATCGATTTTCGAACGTCTTTACCAGCGGATATTGGATTTTAGTGAGTGCCGCGTGCGCGGGGCAGCTTGATGTGAAAGGAATTCGTTTGGCACAGCGTTAAAATTCGTGCCGAATGTAACTATTTTGCGGGATAGCTCACTCAGTCTTTATATGTACTTAGCTAACTATATTACCCGCGTGAGATGTGTTAGTTTTAATAACACCAACACCATATATTGCTAACGCTCCACTTTTTGTTCGTAATACATTTGAAATTTAGAGTATATCTATGCCACCTTGTATCCCCGTCCAACTCTAGCACTTGGCACGGTTGGTTTCTAACAGACTTTACACGGCCTCAGTACATAATATCAGTCAGGAACATTCCCTCCCTTCTCCTTCCTGCATTCGGTCATCAACTATTGGAACTTGCTATCACGCAGAAATGAGATATCAATTTCTGTTAGAGAAAATCAGATAATGTGCATCTAGGCTTGCACGATCAGTTTTCATGCAGTTGCGTGGTGCTTGGTCTACCGCTATAGCTGTCTGCGGATATGGCTGTGTTGTACACGTAAAAAGTCCTAAAAAACAGTGAAGATGTCCGTGCGTTACCGTAAAATTGCGGCTCGGAAAATCCTGTTCCTAAACACTTTTAGATATAAATGGCTGAGAAAGAATCCTTGCTCGTGTAGCTATAGTATTGTAGACTTGTAAAGTGTACCTATTGAAAGAAAACTGTTCCAAAGGTCGTGTGGTGCTTCTTGTAACTTTTTTATGTTTACTGTTTCAGTTGAAGATTTTATAGCTTGTTATGAAATCTTATCGAATGTAGGTTTTTTAAGCATACCTACTCGTTTTTATAATAGAAATTAATAGAGGGCGCCACGTTCTACCTAATTGACTAATTTTAATCGTAAGCAAAGGTATTTTGAACGGAAATGTTTAGTTCCTATTTCATCCGTTCTTTGTTCAATCTTAGTTGTAGTGTTGTAGGAATACTGTAGAGCGTAATGTAGAGACTTTCAGATAATTACACACTGCAAAGTATGTGTGAGAATAAAAACAAGCAGCAGTATTTGAGGGTAGGGTCGGTAACATAAAATAAATTCATAACATTCACCTTTGTGTAACGTCGGTCGGCTGCCCTGGGTCGGAAACAACGAATAGAGAGGAAACCGGGATACACCTGCAAATAGAACTCGATTTTATGTTTTCCATTTATTTAGTTGTTTGTTACGTCAGAGCAACAAACTAAAGCAGCGACAAATCGAGTACTAGGGCATCATACCTTGTTGCAGGTCAGAGGGGGGGCGGGAGCGGGCGCCCCCCGCCGCCCCGCCCAGCATAGCTCCCCTCGATACACCTCACCACCTGTGAACAACCAATAAATTATTACAATTAATATTTCGAACTCTTTTGTGTTGATGATATCCGTGTGGTGATTTATATTGAGAAATAGTACATTACTGCAGAGGCCGTGAAGTAAGGGATTGCTGGACGAGTTTGGGGTAGGTGGCCGAGTCGAAGACGAGGCCAGATAGAACGAGTCCTGCAATCCCTGTTCCGGCCAAAGCTTGTATAGTGCTTTTCTCAAACAATGTGAGGAAATATTAAAATTAAAATAACTAGGTACTAGACAATCAAGTAAATCATAGTTTACTTTTTTCCGGTAGCATATTTTGCATAGCTAAATTTGCCTCCTCTTTTAAATGAGGCGGAGTACAGTTCATAAGTTCCCCGTCACTTTCATCACTAGGTCATTTTTATTTCTGTTAAATTATAATAACAATCACTACGAAATACGCATAAGCAGAAAAAAAGATTTTCGATTTGCCACCTTTTTTATTTTTTAAATGTACTAATTTGATCCAGCTATTTGAGCACCATGTTTAACCGCACATAAATATAGTACCATAGATTTTTTTTTATGTCATGTTATTGTATTTTGTGGTGGTGGTTGGCTGTATGTAATTTTTTCCTTTGCTAATTTAATTTTAGTATAGAAATTTAAAAAATTAGAGCAGCGGACAAAAATGGATTTTCATACTAACTTTTGTGGCCTAAGCCAAGAAGTAATGTAGGGAGCCATAAACGAGAAACTTCATGTCCTCATATCGGGACATTAACGCATACATTTCCGAGCATGTTTGAGAAAAATGAATTTATTGTATGAATTTCCGTCTCCCTAATACACGAAATTTTGTACACAATATTTTATGGATTCAAAATACGTCAAAATATAATATTTATTTAATCTACTGTTATTTACGAATGATCAGTAGGTACTATATTGCTTAAAAACGATTGCTTCAACTTATTATTATGAATTATAAATACATCTAACCAATTTATATTTATTTACAAACCGAGGGCTTTCAAAATCAAAATCACTTGTCTGTCTCATGACAATTTCATTCAATCATGGACAATCACAAACAAAATAGGTCGACTTGATTTGTCTTTGATCTTATTGCTGGAACCACAGGGAACCACTAACTAACATTTGTGTCATTTCAGGTAGCGCCCGCACGATGATCCGAGAATAAAATGAAATGAACTAGTAAATTCAGACAAATCAGAAAGTAAAGACGGAGTCAAATCAAAGCAGGGCACAGCTATATTGTCTTCTCAGACCAATAAAAATGTGAGTGAGCCCGCTTTTAACTGCGCCTTGGGTATGTGATAATTCTGATGCAAAAGCGCGGAGGGTCTATGCCAAGTGTCGCATATTGTGGCCACAGAGTATGAAAATAATTCGTTTTAGTTTAGATTTCATATTGACATGGACTTCCGAAAATAACGCCTATAGATTAGATAGCCTATAGACCTATAGTACATCTCACTCACTATCTGTAAGTGGTCTTTTGTAGAAAGTTCGAAGGCGTTGGTGACGATGTTTACTTACTTTACGTTGCCCCGAGCTGTAAGAAGCCATTTACCGCCCGCTACGCGAGAGGAAATTTCCACTTCCTGGCCAGGGAAGACGTAAAATTGTGTAAATAAACGGGTCGCATGTTTATCGCCCTCACCTCTGGCTCGTGCGACTAGTTCAAGAGATCAGAGACATATATTTCATCACCCTTGGAATGTAATGTATTTTTGGTTGGCTATTGTAATATTCGAAGAAAAAGAACGTGAAAGCACAGCGCTTAAGAGTGAGACAGAATATAGCGCTGCATTGGGCAATGACGTCGCCTGCGTGTTGGCGAATTGGCCCTAAAAAGAACGCGTTGTGAGGAAAATATACAACCACAGATAACATAACTTTAATACTGAGAGACATCATGTATAATGTAGAGGAATGAATAAATATTTACATCAGTAGCGTTATTTAAAGATGTTTAGGGCCACTGTGTGGGTCTCCTTAAGTTAGGTTCTAGTTCTAAAATATTAACTTAAAAAATGTCCAAACACTTTGGTTAAACTTTGTCGTTTGCGTTTCGTTGAAACGTAGTTGGAACCGTATTGAGTAATCGCTCCATTCGTCGATTTGAAAGTGAGAAGCGACACGAAGTACCAGGGCAGCATATTTTGGAAGAGCATTATTGAAATTTTAGTAGGCGTATCAGACGTGACGTCACATGTGGACAGAGATAGACGAAGCCACTCCACGTAATTATGTATGGCTCTACTACCTACACTGTTCATTGGAGAACTCAATAACCATGCAACATTGGTTGAAACTTTGGTATAATAAAGTATTTATCTACGCTAATATAGTTGTTTGTTTCATTAAGAAAAAACTAGTAATTAAATATAGTAGATATTTTTATTCCTTGTATTTGAAACTATCTGTAAACATTCGCTAGCAGGCCGTTACCAAGAATAACGCAACATTTACTAGACTACCCCTTATTCATAAACGCTCTATAGGCTTCTGCTAACTTACCAATAGTTTGTCCTTATCTGTGGAAGGTAAATGTCAAAGTGACAGATAAGGACAAACGATTGCTATGTCAGCAGAAGCCTACAGAGCGTTTATGAATAAGGGGAAACATCATTGTTTGATAATGTTCTTCTCATCCCAGCTCAAACAGGCGGGTTTTGCTCATTCCAGAGAGTGAGCAAAACTAAATTTTGCTTCGAGCGTGAGGCAAACTAACTTTTTAATTATTTTTTTAAAATTCCGAGGTCAGTGCTGGTCTATTTACAAAATTCGAAAGGTTTGAACTACCTTTTAATCTGTCACTTTCTATTCCAAACAAAAAAAGCGAGACGTAGAAAAAGTAGATTCGACTGTTGATTTTCAAATTCTATGCCTAGCGGTGAACGAATATAACTATGGAAGCAGTCTCTTCATACAACCTACCGTTCATTATTAGCCCAAAAACTCACACAGATAGGTTTAAAGTACACACACACAAGCAAAGTAAATAAAAATTATCAATGCATTTAAGAAAATAGGTTATTGCTAATGAATCTAGGTCGGTATTAGAATGTGCTTCGCTAGTTGCGACTTTTTGAAAATAAGTACGTAAAAGCTCAACGATTTGAGAAGCGTCGGGTCACATGTCGCGATTGGTTCTCGGCGTGACAGATTTACGCTAATTGGTTCGCGGCTTCGATGCAATGTCAGCAGATTGTCAGTGTGTCTTCGAAGCACGGACGATGTTATGCAGAAGGGGACCAGTCAGATTCAAAGCAGCCCAATGCACAAAGGTGTGAAATCAGTAAGCCAAATTTTCACTCGCTTTCGCCCACTTCGTCAGCGCGCTTGACTACCTAGTTCGATAAGTGTATTAATAGTAGTTTACATATTTATTTATTTTTGTATTACAAGGAAGGCAAGCGAGCAAGTGGGTTACCTGATGGTAAGTAATCACCGCCGCTCATGGACTCCGCAACACAGAAGTATTGTAGATGCGTTGCCGGCTTAGAGTACTATGTGCCAGTAATTCCACCGGCTGTTTTACTCTCCACTTCGAAACACAGTAGCCCTTAGGCTACGTTGGTAGCGATTCGGACGGACCCTGCTCGTGTGGTTCTACCACCCGCAACGAATGATATTACGTAGATACGGTTTCTAAACGTATTATATAGGTGGGTGTAGATAAAAATAATAAAAGAAATATCAGTAGATAATTTATTATAATGACAATTTGGACGTTTTTGAGGACTTTCCTGAGAAGTTTCCGGAATATTTTCTTTGTTTTTAATTTTTATTAATACTGGTTTTTCACTCGAAAACACCATCTGAAAATGTAGGTACCTACATGTCTATTATACAATCGTACAAAGTAGCACTACATTAACTAAAACGTGATCATTCAAACCAAATAAATCCGCACAGTACAAATTGGTATTGCGCTTTTAGAAGGCATTATGTGTCCCTTCTTCAATACATAAAAATCTTCATCTTTAAAATAAACTGAACATATTTTTGAATTCTTGCTCGGTGTCCAGTCATTTTCCTTTCTCTCTAATTGAACAGCTTTTTACCATCGATTTCTACGACTCGGGTCTTGTGGGAATCTAAATTAAAATTAAAATTAAGCAAAATGAGAAACGACTTCGACTTGTTAATCCGATGAAAAACCGAAATTAAAACCCAAATCTGTATGTAACTTAATAATAAATATTATGTCCTATAAAATAGCTATATTAAAATGTACTACTACATTATGCATAATGACATCCCTCTAGTAAAAAGGCAATTTTGGATTTTTTGAGTAAACAGTGTACTTACACGTGAAAAGTGATTCCAGTACTCTTGGGACAATATTCCTGTTGATTCCTGCACCACCTCACCACACATGAAGGCATTTTTTAATGGATAAGTTGATTTTATATAATAAAAAACCCGTGTGACACGACTGACAGGCGTGCGCCTTGCGCACTGATCGCGTTGCCGCACTAGTTTTCAAGCCCCGCCCGCCGCGAACTAGTTTACGTTGGGTCATTTTGGAGCGTCAGAAATGCTTCCATAGTTATATTCGTTCACTGATGCCTAGTGATAGTAGGCCCGAAAAAAAAGATTAAAAGCATTAAATACACATTTAGCCGTAAAATTGCAATTCATCTGTTTAGGTTTTAAATGTGTTTTATTTTCAAATAATCGAATGATATTATTATTATGAAATAAAGATAATGTAATTATAAAAAATTCTGATTTTAAAGTGTTAAATAATAATTTTCAATTTCAATAATCCTTAATGTCGTAACAAAATTCCGAGTAGTTTTAGGACGTAGGATACGTTGCGGGGTTTTTTTTTCTAATGCGACCTTTGTGCGTCCCGGAATTTAGTTTGGAATACCAATAAATGTACGCGCCAATTCAGTCCTGCATATTTAATTATTCGTCATTTTTTGATATTGTTTGTTTTCAAAATAAATAGTATACCTACTCACTTTTATCTAACTAAATAGTATACTCAATTTGGTTAAATTTGCCCTGTTGTATTTTTTTCACTTAAGACAAAATGTTCTCGCTGTTGAGGTGAAAAATTTAATGTTGCACACGAGACCAACACAAGTTCTTGGGAATCTAGTGTCTTTGAATCCATTGCTTGCTCGGGATTCAAAATCAACACTCGCACAAACACAAAAATGAACTTTGCTCTCTTGTTGCACAAATAACAATTGCATATCCAAACTAAGGTTACAGTTTCAGTATCTTCTACCAGGAAACCATAATCTTTATGTTTTTCTATAGCCATCTCCACGCACGACCCACGACGTCAATCAAGTATGCTCGTATTGTAGACTAAGAGGCAACGGGCATAGTAGATACACTTTTTTCTGAAGCGAGTCAAATCTGTATCTTTTTTTATGCACCGGTTTAAAAAGCATTGTGCATCAGCATAATCTCCAACGACAGGGTAAAGGAAGCATGATAATCCCAACCTGAGCAGACGGCCAATAAAATTAAATATAACCGAGTTTTATACTTTTTATCAACTGAAGTGTAACCGGTTCTGGACGGGGCGTCTGGAATCGCGAGTCAACCGTCTAAGTAGCACGCCTCGTGGTTCTACGTCCCTGGTACGTGTTAGGTCTAGATTCTAGACTTTCTAGACGCACTAGACCGAAACCGAGGCCTAGGTTAGGCAACTGTTTATATTACTTTACGTTTACGAATTTACTCAATGCGCGAAGCAGGATTTTAATTTTTACGAATCAAGTTGTTTGAGATGTGAAAAATTAATCTGTGGGGTTGCTAGGAGCGCGAAAACTCAACTATTCTCATTTAATTAAGTGCGCTCTCTTTAGCATTAAATTTTCTATCGCGCTTAGATTTACTAGCGCTCGCATAATGTTACTATATGTAGAACAAAAAGCCGTGGGAGCCTAACGGTCCTCGGTGTTGCAACAATGGCGTGACGTCACAAGACAGATGAAGCTGGCAACACTAACATGGTCGACTAATTAATTGCGAGGTTTATCAGATTTTTTATTAATCACCTCGTGATGTGAAAGTGACGGTTTTGGGAACCGTTTTTAGGCAGTGTTTGTTATAAATTGATGGTAGCCGTAATGAATTAAGCGGAGGTAATATTTTTTTATCGGATAAGATAGATTATTTACAGGTGGCTAATTTTAAAAATGTAATATGCTGAGACCCGTATTAGTTACGCAAACTAGCGTTTATACGATCTCTTTTCCACGAATTATTTCTATAATATTATTTCGAGAATAATTTAGTTTAAATACGGTTTTAAATGACTACAATAAGAATCCACCACAAACTTCAATTCTGCGTGTCGATCATTGAAAGTTGATGAAAATGCAATAATTCGCATTTACTAACAAGTGAATATTTGTTAAGTGCTTATAAAAACTCCGTCACTCCGTTTGATACGGAAGCCATATTTTCTAACGCAGAGCGCACAATCGCATGCAACTTACGTGGATGACTTTGCACATGCATAACGTGACCATACGTCCCGCTTTCTAGTAGTCTGTCCCGGTGTCCCCGGCGGGGCCGCATAGTCCCGCTTTTTAAACAGACCAAACAATAATTTAAAATGTACTTTTCCTACTCATAATGCGTGGTTGAGCGACGATATTTTGAAATAAATTTGTTCAGCCTACAAATACAAAAGTACGACTTGAAGTCACGCCACTACTGGGGCTTGGTAAGCCGTGCCTATTTCGTGTTTAGTGCTTTGATTGTATACGTGTTTTCTTAAAAGAAAACACTTGCAAAACACTATGAACTTGCTTTATTATATAATTCCGCAGATGTCCTGCTCTGGCAAAAAATAAAGGTCTTACACATGCATGACATGTTCGCTCGCTGTCAGATCTATACTAAAAATGACATCTAAAACCTGAGCTGAGTTGGAATTGAATCGCATTAAAACGTCATGGTAAGGCCCCTGTTCTTAAGATACCGTCTAGGATTTTTGACAAATAGTTTCTTCCATGCTGGTCTTAGAGTAAAGAAATAACATAGAATTTACCAGTTGCTTCTCGCCCCGCGCAGATGTAAAAGCCCATTGAGGGAATGGGCGAGAGTCTTAGGAATCATGTTATAGGCGATGCGGGTAACAACCCATCACTATTTTAATTTCCCTTTCCACCTATACGCCCTTAATCATGCTAAACGTAGCCTTAAGGCTTTGTTACCCCGTAAGGGATAAAGACGTGATATATGTATGTATGTTGACAAATAAGTTGTTAATGTTTCCACACATTGTTCGATGTTCAAAGTGAATCTGGCGAGACTCAATTTTGAACTAACGACAACTACCGAAATATCTAAGAGATCTTGTAGAAGAGTCGCGATGCAAAACAGACAGAGACGGGGCGAGGACGCGTCACAAGCGAATACATTACAGGCGCTGCGCCTGCGACACGTCCAACTCCTACATCTCTTCTGTCCTGCGCCTAACGGCAGACTGCAATTCCGTCTCATTCTAGCATTTCATCACTATCTCAATTAAGTTGTACGCATGGTCATACGCCTATAGGTAAATTAAGCAACTATGTGACCCTGGTGTAGTAAGGTCCGACCTCTGCCCCGCCGACCTGCGCGCACGCAGCTACGTGCGTCTCACGCGGTGAAATATGAAATAATACCTACGAAAGGTACTTTGGAATTAACTAATTGCATCTCTTAATAAATGCTGAATGGGGTTTAAGAAAGGAGTGTTAAGAACTTTAAAGGGTCGGCAACGCTCGTGCTAATTCCCTGGATTTGCAAGTGTCCATAGGCTACCTACTGTAGCCACTACGGTTGTGGCCGTACATTTGTTTGTCACTATATTAATTAAAAAGTTTAGAAACCCCCCACGCATTCAATCATACTAAATAATATTATAAAGGCGAAAGTTTGTAAGTTTGGATGTTTGTTGCTCTTTCATGGCAAAACGGCTCAACCGATTTAATTGAAATTTGGTATAGTGAAAGGAAAGGACATAGTTCTTATCTCGGAATATCGCATAGTTCCCACGGGATAGCGATAAGCTGATTCATCGCAGGCGGAGTCGCGGGCAACAGCTAGAAGAAAAATAATTAAATTTTATGCCAATAATGCCTAACATCGTAGAGCTGATTCTGTTCAAACTATTAGACCGATTTTTACCAAAAATGGCTAAAGACCACCGCAAGGAAACGGGCTTTCGAATGAAAAAACCGCATCGAAATCGATCCATCCGTTTGAAAGCTACGATGCCACAAAGAGACAAACACACACACGTACAGATAACGACGTCAAATTTATAACTTTAGCGTCGGTGGTCAAAACATTTGCAATCAAACTCAAACCAGGAGCGGTAGTACTTGTACTGCAGCCGTGTTCATTGCCTTTACATTGTATATTTTACTATCAATGTAACTTCATCCACGTAGAAGTAGTAGCCGGTTATAAATTTCTCATCTCAAAAAAAATCTAGTGATCTTTATAGCAAGTGATGACTATTGTTGTCCAAGTCCAGTCGCAACCGTTTACCAGTTGCTTCTCTTCCCGGACGCATGGTAAAAGCCCATCGAGGGAATGGGCGAGTCTTAGGAATCATGTTATAGGCGAAGCGGTTACCCATCACTATTTTGATTTCCCTTTCCAGCTATCCGCCCTTAATCATGCTAAACGCGGCCTTAAGGTTTTGTTACCCTAGGCTCTGTCTACCCCGTAAGGGATAAAGCCGTGATATATGTATGTTTTTTAAGCGATTTACTCGTAGATCGCGATTACATTTGATGAGCTCCCGATATTTAGACTAAGTTGCATTTATTATGTTCATAATATAATCTACCCTTTATCATGAAACATGACGCATCTAGAATGTCTTGCTGTCTCACTTACTCTTATGGGTATGATTGAATCGGCCGATGGTACCCGAAACTCATGAACTATACGTCGAAATATCGGCAGCTCAAAGATAATCGCGGTTTATATCCCGTAGAAGCCATGTCTGATAGCTACAATATGTTGTTGAAGCAGGCCCCCCCTCAATTCTTGATAATAGTGGGCGATGCTTAGCTCAGCGTTGCATGTGTGTATACCTAGTACCTACACGTCGCGACGTAAACCTGAGCTCGCTGTACGTGTGTGTACACTCACACACAGCAACCCGCCTCGCGTATTGGCCATAATCAATCACACAGGCAAAGCTAAGCTTCTCCGCAGGTAATAGCAGGTTAAGTTAATTTAGTCGTGTCGAGACCAACTGCTGAACTATTTAAGAGACATCTATAAGAAAACAATCATTAGTGTCGTAATCGCCTTTTTAATGCAAGGAGTTAAGCATCTATTAAGATTAATTAGCTTTCCTGCGTAAGGCAGTAAGATTTTTGAGTTACAAATCTGCGCAAATCGACACGGTGCTTCAACTTTCTTATTGTCGCTCGACAAACGTAATTCTTGATTTCAAACGTCAGTCATATAGCGAATGAAGTTTGCCGTTTTACAGTCACCAGGTGGACTGCTTACACTCAATTTTTTAGTAGACAGAATCTGTGATACTTTACGAATATCACACCTATTCGAAACGAAATAGATATTTAGTGTGGCATGTGGAAAACTAGACAATGGGTCACCTGATGGCAACTGAGCACCAGCAGTCATGGACGCTCGCGAGAGCGAAGACCCTAAAACATTTGTGATCATCGTTCATTATCTGCTCCAAATGGGGATAGAAACCGACCCACAAGCTCCTTAGTCAGGTTTCCTAACCACAGGGCTTGCTTGACTAATCTAATAAATAATCTATCGGCTAAGAACAAGTCTACGGAGCCTTCTCCCCAAATTCCGGGAAGGCCTATCCCGTCACCTTCGTTTACAATTTATAATTTATTCTTCACAACTCTCACTGTTTAATAGGAGAGAACAGTATTTTTTCCGTCCATCCTCTTTCGGAGCGGTCGCTTTGTGTTTTTTTCCAGTATTTGAATGCTTATTAGTTTTTTGTTTTTATTACTTGACTTATTCAAATGTGGCGTTTTAGTAACGTTGTTTTGTTTTGTGACGTAATGATGCGTTTAGTTTAACAATGGAACGTTTTATACCGATTATTGTTTTAACGAAATTCCTTGGGTTAGGTGTGGTTTTGTTTTCACTTGAACCTGAGTTTAAAAGTGAGGTTAGAAAATACATAAATCAATGTCAGTTTATTCTTGGATGTCGTATGTATTCGTTGATCAAAATGCAAAAAAGAACAAGAAGTTTTTAGACCCTAATGATGTGTAAACTCCAAACCAAATCCACATAGGTACACTTGAATATAGAACAATCGTCAGCAAAAATATGTAGGTAGGTACAATAGATCTACTAACTTGTCGCGAAGTCGCGATTCAGGTTTATTCCTCTTTTAAGGTAATGTTTAATGTACTTACATACAAATAAACAGTGAACGTAGGTTTTAAGGTAAGGAAATTAAGCGACAAGCTTTTAAATCGTCATCAATTCACCCTAAGAAGTCTAAAGCTTCTGCTGAATTTGCGGTAATCTCATTTATAGTGTACCAAATCCGCGCCATTCGCATCTGGCTACTATCGAAGGAAATGCTAATCTAGGGGATATTTGTTTGCGGAAGGGAGACACTACAGACGTCAAAGGTTTGGGATACGGGTTTCCCGCTCAACGAAGTAACAGATTTACTTGTACGGTAACTATTGGGATTGTGTCGCAATTTAGCGCCTTTCTCATCAAATGACGGATTTCCTTAGGAGATGGAACGAAGATGCATTGAGATAGGGTTCCATAGTAAAAAAGTATTTCAAGTAGTTTTCCAAGTTGTAATATTTTTTAAAGAAAATCTTTGGACGCTGCTTGGGCATGTAATTTCAAGTTGGTTAAAAAAGTCGACAACTAATGCAAGTTTCAAAATATAAGAACTCCAAGAATTTTACTCTTTTTACTCCAAAACCTAAATCTTGTTTAAGAGGGTTTTATGTCTGCAGGATTTTCAGGTATATCCCCACAAATTACTGAAAATGAAGCTAATTTAAACCGAAATTCCCTTACCGTACCGCGTATTGAGCTTATTTCAAATAATACAATACCAGGCACGCATGAATGTCAAAGGATCCAATCTAAATTCTGCATGAACGGCGCCAGTCTCCGGGGATCGAAACAAGGCGCGCTTTACGGAATCCTGGGCTAAACGGCGTATGTGTCTTCAGATTTCATATGCACATACGCACATTTGACGCGTTCGGTAGAATTGCGCTGAGGAACAACCTTCAAGTCAACTTGAGGTCGTCTTTTATGAAGATTGGCTATAAAAGAAGACATATTAGGTTTATAGTCGAGTATTATTTAATATTTTAGCCTGTCACGCTGATTTTTGTAAGTTTATTGCCGCTAGAAATACAATTTCAGCGTGTACTCGGATTCTACTTCGATATAAGCATCATAAGTATTTGTTTGAAGAATGCTTATTGGTGGATTATTTCTGGTTTTCTATAAATTGTATACATACGCATAGATTTAAAGATAACGCGTTCCATTTTCTCAAATCAGTAATGACCTGTTGTATGTGAAAGTAATGTGTACGAATAGACAAATTGACGTTCCAAACTATAAAAATGACAAGTCTCATATCAGTTCTGTGCTAAACATACAACAGTTCATTTACTTGAAGATTTTCACCTATACATTGTCATATACAAATATGACTTACCAAGTATTTGTAGGTTAGGTCGACGACCCAACTTCAACACCTCTGCAAATCCGAAATAACATTTTCTCCGCAAATCGGTTTAGTAAAACACCATCAACAGTCTTCGATCTTTCACACTAAAGACAATAACAACTCCTTTCAATTCACTGTAAGCTATTTCATGACACTAAATACGGCGTGTTTTGATCACACGTTCGCATCGATAACTCTGTAGATATAACTCGAAACCAAACACGGCCATACATTAAAATGATCGCGAAGACGCGTCTGAGGCTTTGGTGTTATTAGTTTCGCGAAATTCGAGAACTATTTTCATTGTTTTTACAAATAATTTGCACTCCGCGAAGTGACAGGTCAGGTCCAAAGCTGGGTTCAATTTAACGTTACCGGTTTTTGTTTAATTGCAATTTATGGCCGAACTGTTCATCTCCGAGGACGCTAGTCATCGGAAATATGTTTTTTAGTTTAAATAGAAGCTTTCTAGTAACTAGACATTAATAAACAAGATCAAAATTGGTTATCAATCCAATCGGAAAATCCCATTTTTCATTGAACGCGACCGTAATTGACAGATCAGGTCGATAGTTTTGTATGATCTATAGACTTTTGACAGCCAGTCAGCCACCGGACTCGAGACTGAGCGCACGTCCGTCTGCCGCGCGAATCTCGCTCTCGCGAATCGTCTGCGTATTTGTTTTGGTTTTCGTTCCTTTTTTTCCGATTTAATTGCGTGGCATCATGGGACTGACTCCCTCGGTTTCCTACCATGTTCTGTTGCGCCCCGCGCGCAAAACTAATGTAGTGCGTGTGAAGTGAAGTGAGTGAGTTGGGGAGTGAGGGTGCAGCGTCTGGGGGGGCTCCAACATCTTCAGGTTCCTGGGACGCCGGCGCGCGCCGGCATCTGATGCGCGCGCCCGCAAGCGCGCTGTCGCCAACGTCCCAGTTGGGCAGTAACCGCCGGCGAGCCGCCGCCAGAGGTCCTTGCCGGTCGCGGCGACCGCCGAGGCCCACCAGCGCCGACTCAGCGCCCTGGCCGCCTACGGCCAAGGAGCGCCGCCTTCACTTCTCCTCCTCTCTTCGTGTTCTTCTCTTCCCCCGCGGCCGTCTAACCCCGCGGCCGCGCGGCGGCCTTAAGGCCCCTCTGCGTGTCTTCTTCTTCGTGTCTCCGTGTCACCGCGTAATGCGTCTACACGTGTGAGTGCGTACTTTCTTTACCCTATGGCCATAGCGGAAACGCGTAACGTTTAATTCGTCGGACTATACCGCGTCACCTTGCTGCCCGAGCAGTCCATCTCGCGTAGCTTAAGGAACCTTTTATGGGTTTGGGGTACCCTATATGCTTTTCTGTCTTATTGTGTATATCCGTGGACGTGTTTGTCGAGGGCCGTCCCCGGGCCTTTGCGTGGGTGCACGCTTTCCCTGCGCTTAACCGCGCTTAACCGCGCTTGATAAACCCGGGCCCGCGGCGACTGCTTTCGACAACCATGCCCACGGCTTTGTTTAATTTTAAGGAACCACAATTGTTCCACTGCGGTCTCGCCGCCATGTAAACCACCGATAGGGTTGTTTTTTTGTTCATAATATAGTCAGATTGAATCGAGCCTATTAGTTTCATTGTCGATAGAGCGATATCCTTCCTATGTAAGCGACACGGTCCTTGAACCAAAGGTCTAAGCGAAACGAGAGAGATCCGGCAACCTTGGTACCTAAGTAAGTATCTATTGATATTTTAACTTCGACCACCACTTATTGTCCGTGTGCGAAAAAGCCATAACATCCCGCCATACCGTTACGGTCGCCCGCGGCCGTAGCGCTGAACTATACCAAACGATTGCAAAAAGAGAAATAAGATTCAATCTTTATTTTTTTTTAATTTTTTTTTTTCACACACGACAATATGGCGCCCGAATTTAAAATGCTTACCGTTGGTCATGGTGTCTCTCTGTCGACATGAAACCTAGTTGTTGAATTTTTTTATTCATTTTCAATTTTCACATTGTTATGGGGAGCTACTCTTATAACAATATTCATTGTCTAACGGACAATTTATTTCTTTCAGGGGAGTTATGGTGGACTCATTAATTATTGTATTTTTTTAATTTAGGTTGCACTGATGTATGTGTAAACACAGTGTCAACAAATTTTTTTTTAACAGTAGCACTGCAGCACTGTATCAACTTAGAGTCAACATTTTTGAGTCTCCACCAAAAAGTAACTCCACTTATTGTTATTTCAATTGGTCTATATAAATAGACACATTTCAAAATGGATCGGTACCACGATGCCTCGGACGATGAATCTGATGATGGTAAAAAATTGACTATTCCGTATCTTGTAGCAGCGGCTCAGAACCGTAATGTTAACACCGCACCGCGAGGTAGCCAAAGCCAACCCGTTACTAGAAACGAGGACCCTCAACCAGGAACGTCTAGAATTACGTCACCACCACCTACAGGCGCGTCATACACCACCCAACCTCAAACGCAATTCCCGGTTCCTGATGAGCGCGTAGTACATGTGTTGAGAGAGGATAGCTTGCGGTCATGGAACTTAAAGTACACCGGAGAGTCCGACATTTCCGAGTTTCTTTTAAGAATAGACGACTACATGCGTAGTAGGGACACCCCTCACAGCAAGGTGTTGAAATGTTTTTCGGATTTGCTCGGTGGAAAGGCTCTTGATTATTATCGCCAGATACGTGATACCGTCACTACCTTGCCACAACTGATTCAATGTTTTAAACAATTCTTCTCACCAATAGATAGCGATTTTGTGCTGGAAAAAACCATTCGCGATCATAGACAGACAGTGGGCCAGCAGTTAAGTCTATATATTTTGGAGATGCAAGCTTTAAACTCAAGGTTGACCACCCCATTACCGGAGGCTACCCTGATTGAGATTATCAAACATAATATCTCCCCGGCTTATGCTCACCTACTGGCTGTCTGTGAAGTGTCTACCGTAGCCCGGCTCATAGAGTTAGGTAAACGCTACGAAGCTTATTCTGGAGCTCATTGTGAACAAAGCACCAGGTTGTCTAAGCCACGAAAACATATAACCGTAGTTAGCAGTCAAAGCCAGCAAAAGCGCACTAACACTATTATTTGTAAAAAATGTAAGAAGCTAGGTCATTCATACAGACAGTGTCGCACTTTTCCTGGCATTGTTTGCTTCGGTTGTGGCGAAAAGAACGTGTTGTCGTCGGCATGTCCCAAATGTAACCAACAAAAACAACCTAGTTCAAACCCCAGTTCTGCACAAAAAAACTAAAATGCTCCGGAGCGCCCTCATTACATCCAAAGCCACCAAACTTAGGCATGGTGACTCCGGGCATTGTAGTCATGCAAGGGGATAACAGAATATATATAAAATTTGGCATTGGGGACAGGCCGTACCATGGTCTTTTGGACACAGGAGCTAATATATCTATAGTAGGTAATTATTTTCATAACCACTTGGTAAGCTTAGGTTTTCATTTAGAACTTTCTAGCATGAGTGCCAGATGCGCTAACGGTTCGGAAGTACAGGTAATTGGCGAAATATTGTTGCCAATCGAATTTAACGGAAAAACATATAACATTAAATTTATAGTCATACCAACTATAACTAATGACTTGATTTTAGGTATGGATTTAGTTCACCAAGTAGGCTTCCACAACTTATTAACTTTAAATAATTCACAACCATCTCAGCTTGCTACGTCTAGTACACAAATCGACGCGGTACATTCTATAGTACCAAGGCACGAATTATCACCATTAGAGTCCACTCAGTTAAATAAAATTATAGAAAAATTTAAAACAATTTCAACTGAGCAAAAGGGACTAGGCAGGACAGATATCGTAGAGCACAAGATCATAACACAAGGGCAGCCTATTAAACAGCGATACTACCCCTTATCACCAGTGAAGCTTAAAGCTCTAAATGAAGAGGTAGATCGCATGCTGCAGTTAGGTGTTATTGCTCCGTCAAAATCACCTTGGTCAAACCCCGTAGTCATGGTAACCAAGCGAGATGGTACACTTCGTTTTTGTTTGGACGCGAGGAAGTTGAATGACGTCACTGTTAAAGATTCGTATCCTTTACCTTATATAAGCTCTATCTTAGACAACTTGAAAGGTGCACGTTATTTAACTTCCATCGATTTGTCTGCAGCCTACTGGCAAATTCCGTTATCTGACTCCGATAATACCGACGGCACTGGTACATCTAGTCAAAAGACAGCCTTTGTTGTACCCAATCGAGGTTTATTTCAATTTAAGCGCTTACCTTTTGGTTTATCGAATGCAGGTTGCGAACTACAGCGCCTCATCGACTCGTTATTCCAGCACCGCTATGGTGAGAAGATATTTGGCTATTGCGATGATCTATTGATCGCAACTAGCACTTTTTCTGAACATCTATCCATTCTTAATGACGTTTGTGACGCTCTAGCTAAAGCAGGTCTTACCATTAATTTTAGCAAATGTGAATTTTGCAAAGAAGAGTTGCGCTACTTGGGATATGTAGTAGGATCACGTGGTCTCATGACAGACCCAAAGAAGCTCGAATGTATACAAAATTTTCCAAGACCTACTACCGCTAAACAGTTGCGTGCATTCATAGGCATCTGCTCATACTACAGGCGTTTCGTGGATAATTTCTCGTCTATCATCGCGCCAATGACCGCTCTACTTGGCAAAAGAAAGGGTAGAGAAGCTATAGCTTGGGGCGAGGAGCCAGAAGCTTCATTCATAATGCTAAAAAAATCCCTCACCCAAGCTCCAGTACTAGCTTGCCCAGACTTTACCAAGCCATTTCAGATCCATTGCGACGCGTCATCAGTCGGAATAGGTAGCGTGTTAATCCAAGAGATAGACGGAAACGAACATCCTGTTGCCTTTCATTCGCGACTACTGTCGAAAACAGAGCGAAATTATAGCACGACAGAGCGCGAGCTGTTGGCGGTAGTGGACTCTATCAATCATTTTCGTCCTTATATCGACGGCAGTCATTTCTTGGTAGTGACAGATCATATGTGCCTTAAATGGCTTAAATCGTTAAACAACCCTTCTGGTCGTTTAGCTAGGTGGGCCATGCAACTATCCTGTTTCAATTTTGAAATTAAACATAAAAAGGGAAAATTACACGTCGTTCCCGATGCACTTTCAAGGGCCGAAATAAATTTAGTTACCTTTTCGGGAGGTAGTTCTTCCACGGACGAGTGGTACAACAAATTATTCAATAATGTACACTCTAACCCAACATTTCACAAGAACTACCTTATAAAGGATAACACCTTGTTTAGGTTTAGCAAACCGCAACATGACTTGCAAAATGAAAGCTCATGGAAAGTAGTCTTGCCACGGCAGCTTGTTGCGGAATGCCTAAAACAAACCCACGAGGTGGACGCTATTCACCCCGGAACTCACAAAACTTTAAGTAGAGTCAAGCAGAATTACTTTTGGAAGGGCATGCATAGAGACATTACCGAGTAAGTCGCCAAGTGCGAGGTTTGCAAAGCGTACAAATATTCAAATGACGCTCCACACGGTTTAATGACGAATCAAAAAAGAGTACATTCACCTATGCATACCCTTTCAATTGACTTAATAGGACCCCTTGTAAAGTCATATTCAGGCTATATTTACATATTGTCAATAGTTGATGTTTTCACCAAATATTGCTGGTTGCACCCACTCAGAACTGCCACTACTAAAACTGTTACGTCTTTCATAGAGTCCGAAATTTTGCTCAAGGAAGGCACTCCGTGCGTCATTACGTGCGATAATGCCACGATTTTTCAGAGCAAGGAGTTTAAGAAATTTTGTAAAGATAGAGCTATCCCAAGAATATTTTATAATGCTTTTTATAGTCCAGCTCCGAATGCAGTAGAGCGCTATAACGCCACGATTCAGACCTGCTTAGCTATTTTGGTAGAGCAAGACCAAAGAAACTGGTCACGTTTTTTGCCACAAATTCAGCTATATTTAAATAGCACTATAAACATAGCCACAGGTTATACACCAAACTTCCTAGCCAAGGGGCGAGAGATCATCTCGGATGGTACATTGCACACAGTAAGAGGTAGTGTACCACAATCTCTAGATGACGCTCAAGTTACCCCCAGGGACATAAGAGCAGATTCCCTTGTCGAGTTGGCTGATATTTTCCAGAAAGTAGAGTCCGCGCTAACAAAAGCGTACCAACAAAACGCAAGTAGGTACAATTTGCGACGTAAACATCTAAGACTTAACGTAGGCGACACGGTTTGGCGCCGAAATTTCGTCCAGTCGAACGCGGCAAAGTTTTTCTCAGCCAAGTTAGCACCAAGATTTGTAAAATGTAGAGTAGTTACAAAACTATCGGATGTTATCTATGTGCTAGAGGAAATTGCTACTTCAACTAAAGGAAAATATCATGTTAAAGACATTATTAAGGTTCAGCAAGGTGTATAACAGCTGGCTCATGAAATATAGAATTTCTTGCCTTGACAATTGTTTTTTTGGAAAAAAAAAAAAAAAAAAAATTTTTTTTTTCGAAAAAAATATTTTTTTGGAAAAAAAAAACTTATTAATTCCTGCTCAGGTATTGTCTCAGGACCCTAAAAAGGCAACCCCGACATGTGTAACATCCTTACTTTCGCCAAAACAATTAAAATTAAGTTTTTCCATACATTGCCATGAAAAACGAACATCCATATTTCGGGACGGTTTAAAAACTTTTTACAACAACATACCCTGGGGGCCTGAGACAAGCTAATTTTGAGTCATTCACTCACTTATTTTCTTCAGGAAAATTAAAAATAGGTTTTTTTTTTACTTTCATAATATGGTAGAAAATATTCAACCATATATTTTTTGTGCATTATCTTCAGAGATATTGCAACGGTGCACCCGTCGAGCTCCGGACGCACACCATTGCCGCTCTATTGCGTCATTTTTTTTGACCTTTTTTTTGGAAACCTTTACAACAAAGGGATTCACACTTGGCCAAGGAAACATTTTTAGTGTACACACCCAACTCGAAACATCATTCAGTGCTAGCTCCACTAGAATGCTTTAAGCAGGACATTGTACCTAAGGGTAGGTACATGCCCATGCATTTTGGACCTAGACAGACTCATGACCTGTCTAGCAATCCTATAGTTAAGCCTTTATCTTAGTTAGTCATTAGGAGGCTGTACATTTGTAAATTTAGCAAAACTATTCAAGTAAGCTTAGAATAGGAGAGTTAAAATTAGTACTGAACCTGCTGGTCAGTGGGCTCTATGCCCTTAGTGTTATTTAATTGCACATATAGGTAGGTATGCATGACATCTCATAGGAAAGCATGATATTTAATAGGTGTACAATTAGCATAGACCTAATAAGGAAGATAGAACTTCAGCATGACTTAGAAAGTTTTTTTAGTCACATAAGAGTGACATAGAGTATAAAATTTTTATTTAAGTTTTAGTTAATAGGTAAGTTCAACTACCGTAGGCCCTCATCATTGTAGGTGTGCTGTACAGTTTATAGCTGTCAGCACGACGCCAAGGTAAACTCTACCTAGAGAAGCTCGAAGCTTCCTGCATGCTATAGTATCGGCTTAGGACACCCGCCCTAGCCCGAGAATTGATTTCTCCGGTTACCCCGGCTGTTCCGGTTAAACCTCCGGTTAAACCTCCGGTTAAACCTCTTCTCGGCAATGGGGGTATTGTCATATACAAATATGACTTACCAAGTATTTGTAGGTTAGGTCGACGACCCAACTTCAACACCTCTGCAAATCCGAAATAACATTTTCTCCGCAAATCGGTTTAGTAAAACACCATCAACAGTCTTCGATCTTTCACACTAAAGACAATAACAACTCCTTTCAATTCACTGTAAGCTATTTCATGACACTAAATACGGCGTGTTTTGATCACACGTTCGCATCGATAACTCTGTAGATATAACTCGAAACCAAACACGGCCATACATTAAAATGATCGCGAAGACGCGTCTGAGGCTTTGGTGTTATTAGTTTCGCGAAATTCGAGAACTATTTTCATTGTTTTTACAAATAATTTGCACTCCGCGAAGTGACAGGTCAGGTCCAAAGCTGGGTTCAATTTAACGTTACCGGTTTTTGTTTAATTGCAATTTATGGCCGAACTGTTCATCTCCGAGGACGCTAGTCATCGGAAATATGTTTTTTAGTTTAAATAGAAGCTTTCTAGTAACTAGACATTAATAAACAAGATCAAAATTGGTTATCAATCCAATCGGAAAATCCCATTTTTCATTGAACGCGACCGTAATTGACAGATCAGGTCGATAGTTTTGTATGATCTATAGACTTTTGACAGCCAGTCAGCCACCGGACTCGAGACTGAGCGCACGTCCGTCTGCCGCGCGAATCTCGCTCTCGCGAATCGTCTGCGTATTTGTTTTGGTTTTCGTTCCTTTTTTTCCGATTTAATTGCGTGGCATCATGGGACTGACTCCCTCGGTTTCCTACCATGTTCTGTTGCGCCCCGCGCGCAAAACTAATGTAGTGCGTGTGAAGTGAAGTGAGTGAGTTGGGGAGTGAGGGTGCAGCGTCTGGGGGGGCTCCAACATCTTCAGGTTCCTGGGACGCCGGCGCGCGCCGGCATCTGATGCGCGCGCCCGCAAGCGCGCTGTCGCCAACGTCCCAGTTGGGCAGTAACCGCCGGCGAGCCGCCGCCAGAGGTCCTTGCCGGTCGCGGCGACCGCCGAGGCCCACCAGCGCCGACTCAGCGCCCTGGCCGCCTACGGCCAAGGAGCGCCGCCTTCACTTCTCCTCCTCTCTTCGTGTTCTTCTCTTCCCCCGCGGCCGTCTAACCCCGCGGCCGCGCGGCGGCCTTAAGGCCCCTCTGCGTGTCTTCTTCTTCGTGTCTCCGTGTCACCGCGTAATGCGTCTACACGTGTGAGTGCGTACTTTCTTTACCCTATGGCCATAGCGGAAACGCGTAACGTTTAATTCGTCGGACTATACCGCGTCACCTTGCTGCCCGAGCAGTCCATCTCGCGTAGCTTAAGGAACCTTTTATGGGTTTGGGGTACCCTATATGCTTTTCTGTCTTATTGTGTATATCCGTGGACGTGTTTGTCGAGGGCCGTCCCCGGGCCTTTGCGTGGGTGCACGCTTTCCCTGCGCTTAACCGCGCTTAACCGCGCTTGATAAACCCGGGCCCGCGGCGACTGCTTTCGACAACCATGCCCACGGCTTTGTTTAATTTTAAGGAACCACAATTGTTCCACTGCGGTCTCGCCGCCATGTAAACCACCGATAGGGTTGTTTTTTTGTTCATAATATAGTCAGATTGAATCGAGCCTATTAGTTTCATTGTCGATAGAGCGATATCCTTCCTATGTAAGCGACACGGTCCTTGAACCAAAGGTCTAAGCGAAACGAGAGAGATCCGGCAACCTTGGTACCTAAGTAAGTATCTATTGATATTTTAACTTCGACCACCACTTATTGTCCGTGTGCGAAAAAGCCATAACATCCCGCCATACCGTTACGGTCGCCCGCGGCCGTAGCGCTGAACTATACCAAACGATTGCAAAAAGAGAAATAAGATTCAATCTTTATTTTTTTTTAATTTTTTTTTTTTCACACACGACAACAAGTTATTGATTTCTTGTTGTTCCACATCAACAAGGTGTATGTACGCATGGGTTGCCTTTATAATGTTTTTATTAAACGCTTAAGAGTTAATTACTGGGGTATCTTTAGAATGATGAAACGATTTCGCACGACACTGTAACTATGGCTTACCGCTCAAGATCCTAGCTAGGTCTCGTGTTGCGTTTTCAAGCTCTTCAATAGGTACGAAAACAGCGTAACTGTACAATATACGCGATTACCTTAGTGTCGATTTGCGTGTTGACCTTTGTGAATCGCTTATATTGTCCAGATTAAACTATTGTGACGTTATTTATGGCGGTTGCATTCTTGGTCGTTCTAAGAGGCTTTTACAGCGAGTGCAAAACGCATGTGCTCGTTTCTGTTTCCGCGTCCCTCCCCGCTCCCATATCACCCCATACCTGAACGCCGCCAACTTGCTGAACATGCCTGCGCGCAGGCGCATGCACCTAGCCACTTTGCTGTTCGGTGTGAGACGTCACGAGACCCCATCATACCTCTTTAACAAGATGGTTTGGTCAAGGAGTGAGCGCAGGAGCGCAATGGTTCTCATACCTAAGCATCGGACTGCGGCATTTCGAGGCAGTTTCAAGTTTGCGGCGTCCAAGTGCTGGAATGATATTCCTCCCCCTATCCAAGGATCGTCAACTAGTTACACCTTCAAGCGCAAGCTGAAGGATCACTTATTGACGCTCCAAAAATCCTTCCAATAATCCTCCAGCACTTTGCACTTTGATATGCCAACCTGTTGTTTTTGAACAATTTAGTTTTCCCTCCTTTTTATTTTTGTTTATTGTAAACTATTTAATTAATTTATGTATTTCTTTAGTTACACATAAGTCGGGTTCTATCTAAGTATTGCATTGTTTACGTAAAGGTTTATGAATTATGTAGTATAGTTTATCTGTGTATCGTTCCGTGAGTCATAGACGGTTCTGGCTGAAAATCAGTGCTGCAGGTGTCTAACACCTCAGCGTAATGCTGAGCCAGCGACCGTTTCACTTTTGCGAAGACACACAACGCTGATGATCTATTTTTCATGTCTATGTTTTCTTTTTTTGTTATACCTTGTTTATTTTCTATAAAACTGTGTGTATTATCTTATATTTGTGTGTCTTGCAAAAAGGAATAAATGTCTTCTTTCTTTCTTTCTTTCTTTCTTAACTAATAACAACATATCGACAATCGAGTAGGTACGAAAAGTATAGAAAATCTCCATTTTTCCATAAACCATTCAAACTGATTTAAATAAAAATTAAATTAGCCGCGTGGGGTGGGAGTTAATTACGCGAGCGGGTACCAGGACAGCATGGGCGCTCGGCGTTCGCAGGAAGTCCTGAACAAACACACAATTACGTGAACAGGGCGCGCTAAAAAACTACGACACTAGCGTCGGCAAGAAAATGTAGCGTTGCGCCGCGCCGACTATAAAAAAAAACTCGTAGCGTTTCTTGTATGAATATTCACTGGCTGTTGCCCGCGACTTTGCCTGACTTTGTTTCCGCAGGCTTTCTCAATTTTTGGGGATCAAAAGTAGGCCATGAATTATTCCAGTTCCATTTACGTATCTCTGTGGACATCCAGTAGGCGTATTGTCTAACTCGCTCGCAATCGCCATCGTGTACATTTTGACAGTTCTTTTATGAATGTGACAGCTAGCTGATTCCGATGCCAATTGTCAGCCCATACATGAACTGTCAAAATGCAACTTTATACAAAATCTTCCATGCTGGTCTGGGAGTAAAGAAAAAACATAGAATTTACCAGTTGCTTCTCTTCCCGCGCAGATGGTAAAAGCCCATCAAGGGAATGGGCGAAAGTCTTAGGAATCATGTAATAGGCGATGCGGCTAGCAACCCGTCACTATTTTGATTTCCCTTTCCAGCTATATAAAAATACTCTGACAGATACTAAAATACTTGTAGGCACACACACAGAGAGAGAGAGAGAGTGAGAGACAGAGGGGGGGGAGAGAGACATTGACGTCATACTTATTACTCGTTTGGCGTCGGAGTAAAAAGCATTTGGCTGCTATCGCTACGTCTGCAGTGGCGAATTACAGAGGAACCCTCCACCCTCAGGGTACCTCTATAATCTACTTATATCGTAGGAACACACTTTCATACATAAAATACATGACAGTACAAAAACGCCTCAAGGTTTCCCTTAGACTAAAAAAAGTAAAATGATTGAAAAAACCGAAAGTTACAAACAAATTCGGCAAGTGAATAGGTATAATTTAGTGTTAAGAGACCAGTGAGGCAAGTGAGGCAGTGTGAGGTCATTGTATATTGGTTACTTATATAGACAGACAGACAAAAAATAATCAGTTTTTAGTATTTGTCGTTATAGCGATAGCTGAAATACACCATCTGTAAAAATTTCAACAGTCTAGATATCACAGTTCATGCGATACCGTTTGGTAGACAGACAGATAGACAGTCTTAGTAATAGGGTCCCGTTTTTATGGAACCATAAAGATACGAACCAAATAAAATAACAGAAATACAGTCCAAACGCATTTAAGAGCTTTTTAGTGATTTTAGTCTACTACTAGCGGTAGCCCGCGACTCCCGTCTGTGCAGAATTCGTACCTCCGTACCAAATTTCATTAAAATCGGTTCAATGGTTTAGGCGTGAAAGCATAACAGACAGACTTACTTTCGCATTCATAATATTAGTTAGGGTTTCATCAAGCGGTGATACGCAACTTAATCAAGTACCTGCATATACCTACGTCGTTGTTAATACTAATATAATAATAATAATAATATCTTGGGAAAATTGACACCAATTGACCTAGCCCCAAACTAAACAAAGCTTGTAATATGGGCATTAGACAGCAGATAAACATACTTATAAAGATAAATACAAATATCTGCCCCGACCGGGGATCGAAACCTCAGACCTCAAGCATAGTCAGTATCTTTAACCACTAGGCTATCCGGCAGTCAATACTAATTAATTTAATTTATCATCTACAGAGCTATTGATAGCACGTGTTATCAAGGCTTCCGGGAAAGCCAAACCGCAAACACCAACGTTATTATAATACGATACGCCATCTCGGTCATGACTAATTCGATATACACTAGAAACAACAACACTTAGTAGGTATTTGTTGTATACTAATATCTAACAAACCAAAATGTACAAGACCAGAGACGTTGAGATGATTCCTAGTGATAAGTGTGGTGCGGGGCGAGTCGGGTTACCTCCGCGTGTGGTCAAGAGCTGCGGTTCGTTTTGGATCCGTCCGAGGGGAAGAGCAATGCTTGGTCCGGTGCACCCTGGGCATCGGTTAATGATTTCCTGGCAGATTCTGAGGGATATCACTATCTAAGGCTAAGAGCCCGACAGGCGGGGGAGTGGTCTTTCGACCGTGTACCGTACAACGTTGCCGACATTTTTGTCAGAAGATTTTTGGATACTGTATTTATTTACTTTGACATTGGCGAAATCATCGCATCGATCGATGGGGCCATATTAAAAAAGAAGAAGTGTGGTGCGAAAAATTTAAAGAAGACTCCAGAATTAGGCGAATTGACTTGACAGTCGATTGCACACGAATGTTGGTAGTTCGCTAGTGCTGTTAATATCATACATACTTACATGCATATATCACGTCTTTATCCCTTACGGGGTACATTGAGGGCGTATAGGTGGAAAGGAAAATCAAAATAGTGATGGGTTGCCGCATCGCCTATAACATGATTCCTAAGACTCGCCTACTCCCTCGATGGGCTTTTACCATCTGCGCGGGAAGTGAAGCAAATGGTAAATTCTATGTTTTTTCTTTACTCCCAGACCAGTATGGAAGAAGATAAATCCAGTTCATGGGGCAGCGGTATTGTGTTCGAAATCAAACTAATAATTTTGCTAAAAAAATAATAACAAAAATAAATCGACTGGAAAATCAAAGAATATTGACCATTGTTTTGGACAGGACGCTGTCCACCATTTTGTTTTGTTGACATTTCACCAAGCAAGTCATTCGACTTCCTGTCATCGCTCTGCTCGGAGCTACAGTACCTACTGTAATGTGATTGTGTATGTTTCGTAACGTTGTTGATTCGTATTTATTGTTATCTTTCTTGTTACTTGTTTATCGGTAAAATCATATCGATATAAACCAGGAATTTTCTTTCCTATATCTGGCAGCATTTTCAGCTGTCAAGTTAGTTGGCTTAATTATTTAGTCTACCTTAGTATCTTTCAAAATCCGGATCTTTCAGCCCAGTGGCGAATCTAATACGTTCTATTTGATACCTTAGTCAAGGGCAACAATGGGAGCATGGAAGAGGAAATACATGTCAACTCAACACCACATACATACATAAATGACGTGAAACAAAAACATAACACTCCTTTTGAGCTCAGACGTAGTCGGGTACGTATAACAACCGTGACCACCGAATTGGGCATACAGTGTACGTCAGCGTTTGAATGTAAACGACCAGGGAACCATATACACCATGAAGCCATAACGCACTAACCCGCTCCGTCAAAAAAGACCGTGTTTGATCTCAATTGTCCAATTCTCGCAGACTGTAATTAATTATAATTTGTTAATTGCAGCCACGCTCGTCTCACAGTTCCAACCGAACCCGCAATTAAAGATAATTCCTTTATTTAACAGAAACTATGCTTATAACTTGATATGTTTACTGTTTAAAACATTTTATGGGCTAGCGACTTTGTAACTATGGGAAGCACTTTAAGTGAACCATTGTTCGGGTCGCTTTTGATTGCTGTGGAATTTATGACAACCGTATATTCATAATTTCCTAGTATCAATGAATGTGTTTAAAACAAACTTATACTGTTAGCTAGGGAGCTGGCGAGCAAAATTTCTATATGATTAGCACACAAGGCAGACGTTATTAATAGTAATATTTATGCCCTAAGGAAAATCAAGGACCCGGTCTGCCACCATAGTGGCGCTGCGTTGTAAATTTACAGCGTTTCAAAAATGTAAAAAAAAAAAGGTGTGCTATATTATGTGCACACGTCTGCCTCTGGGCCTGATGATTACAGTCATCCTAGAAACACAAAAAATCGAAAAGGCAGACATCCAGGGCTCTGACTTTTGTAGTATTAAATTTTTTAATTTATTTTTATGATTTAAAAAAATGTATATGAAATGCACACTTGGCAGACTTGAATTGTTCGATCAAAAACAATGAGAAGAACCACGGAAAAATAGTCTGCCATCATGGTGGTGCTGCGTTGTAAATTTACAGCGTTTCAAAAATGTTAAAAAAAAAGGTGTGCTATATTATGCGCACACGTCTGCCTCTTGGACTGATGTTTGAATTCCTTATGAAAACAAAGAAAATCGATGAGGCAGACGTTTAGGCCTCTGATATTCCAAAGGCAGACCATTTGATTTTTTTTTCTGAATTGAATTGATTTTTTCTGGTTGGCATTGAGAAAAAATATGATTGCATAGATTTCAGCTCCAGAAGTTTAGTCGTTACCGTGCTTTTAGAGAATAATAATTAAACAAAATTGTATAAATAAAACTAAAAAATAACAATAATCCCATGCAATAGGTACACACGGCAATATTATCAGGTAAGCACCTACGCACGCTCGCGCCGTATCTATGCTGCTTACCGAATAGCTTTGCTGTATGCCTGCTGTCCCTTAATTCCGTGAATTTCAAACAGTTACACAGGTGAAAATCAGCGAGCAAAGTGTCTGCCACATTTTTTTTCGAATCCACGGAGTCATAGTGAATCGAATGGGCGCAATGAGAACCGTGTGCAAATGACTTAGTAGAGCTTTTTTTTTTTACACTTTTAAGACTCCGTCCCATGATAATGCAGAGTCCTGAATGTCTGCCTCTTCGATTTTCTTCGTTTTCAAGATGATTGTGACCAATGAACTCCAGAGGCAGACATGTGCAAATGACTTAATACCCCCATTTTTTTAAGCAACTTCAATCCGCTGTAACGCGAAAACGCAGCGACATAGGACCTTAATTGATTGAACCAAATCGATTCGTAATGATTTCAACTGCACTCCACCTCAACATGAAACGTGTGCAAATCATATACCGAAATGCTCGCCAGCTCCCTAACTATGTGGACAATTTTACTTCAGATGCAATAAAACTGCAGTTGTAGAACAACTTAAAAAAAATCAATGTTGTCGCATAAATGAAGTTCGTTTTGTGTCCGCTTTCCGGGGGGAAGAGTAGTGCTTGGTCCGGTGCACGCTAGGCATCGGTTAATGATTTCCTGGCAGATTGAGGATATCATTATCCGTTGCTAAGAGCCCGACAGATAGTAAGGTCTCTTAACAGCGTTACCGTACAACGCTGCCGACATTTTGTCACAAGTATTTTGAATATTACTTTGACACTGGCGAAATCATCGCATCGATCCACAGGCCAATAATTAAAAAAAAGCAGTAACCATTTTTTTTTCATTTTAGCATTTTAGGAGTGTCCTTCAATCTCTACAATTTCAATCCCTTTCTAAATTTCATTATCAGAGGAAGTAATCTTAACGATTGTTCCTAAACTTTACAGTACAAGTTAACTCGGTCTGGGGTACCCCAAGGTGCTGTGCTCGGCCGCGAAAGTTAAAGCGCTGCGAACACCAAGTTTCGAGTACCGAGAATTCACTTATCTGGTTCAATTTTAACTTCTATTTAAGCTGCATCTCTATTTTTACTGTCAACGTTAATTTTTACTGAACTTTCTCCCGCTCTTCTAAGAGAAAACATAAATCCTGTAATTGAATTTACAATATTTAATAATGAAATGAATTTAACTTTGCTCGGTTAGCTGTTGATAATTCCTTAGACGCAGATATAATCGAAAGGACGCTCTGTGTCCAATTGAACGAAGTTCTTTACCTTTGGCATGAGTGTTTCCCAACCTATACATACCTAATATGAAACTTCAAATGATTCTCTATAGAAAATTACTAAACGATTCTGAAAATTAGAACACATCAACACAAATTAGAACACAAAAATCCGAAAGTAAAGGGAATCAGACCCGAATCCTCGTCATTTCGTGACGCGGGCTACATACCACTACACCACCCATAGCAGGCGAGTAAGCCATCGAATTTTTCTATCTGTTACTAGCTGTCACGTGACCTTGTTTGTCATTATGCGATTTTTTGTCGCCAAGCGTCATCTGTTTGAATGATGTGTCTGTACGACACAATTACAAACTCCCGTGGAACAGAGACGAGAGAAGGCGCTGTTTTTCAAATGATAGTAGGTATCAAATGAGTCGAGAATTTTTACTTCTTGATTTTTATTATTGTTTCTTAATTCTCTATAGGCTTAACTTAATTAATTTACCAAACTTCGCCCCAAATCGTAACAAGCACATTAGCACAATATCAATAAGCTGTCGTCTGTATTTTGCTCATCATATTTAGTTTCCGCCCACCAGGACGGCAGAGACGGCAGGGGTTGCTTGGCATCCCCCTAGCCCGTTCATGTCGTGACGCGTCCGTAATCTCCCTTGCCTACGCATTTAGATTTAGGCATCGCAACGGCATTTTAGGATATTTCGTAGCAACTTCACATTCAAAATTCAACTGCTGCTTTTGATAGTCTTAATTTGAAAGTGCAAAGTTATAAATTATTTATAGAGCCCTCGATCTGTATGCTGGAAGTTGAACGTTCCTGAATTGCTAAGTACAGATGTTAGATAAACTTTTGTGAAGGTATTCAAACTAGAAAAACAAGAAATATCCAACTTAGCATGAATCTTATAATCAATCTCAAACCCATAACAAAATTCAAGATTAAATCTAGCCTAGTTATCATAAATATTGGCCTCGAAAGTCGCACGAAAAAAATGACAATACTGGTGGAATGCAGAAAAAAGAAAAAAAAAGCAGCGGGAAGTGAGAATACCGGCCCGCGAAGGGATGGGACATTATACTGAAGTATCGATATTACTTTAATTATTTTTCAATCTTATTTGGTCATATTCAATACAATATATATAATGCTGATAAATGCAATACCTACTTGCATTTAGAAAACCGTGTCAAAAATATGTGAACCGTTCCTCTGAAAAAGGCCTGTGCCTAGCAATGACACGTTTATAGCCTGGAGATGATGATGATGGTGGTGATGAACCGCTCAGTGATAAGCAGAGTCTGAAAAAACCTGACGTAAACCCGCGTGTTCGAGGTTTTAATATTAAACTCAATCCCAAACTCTCTCAAAACATGAATACTTAATATAAAGCTTACGAGAATATAAAACACACTCAAATAGGGTATAAAAACGAATACACCTACTTTTGCATCAATTGAAGCTTATTTAAGTTTTCGGGACGAAATGTTTCATGAAATAATGTACCTATCGATTGTTAACTTCAATTTTTATGTCGATGATGTGATATCGTGGTTCCTCGCTAAACTTATTCGTCGACGGCGCTACCTGGCCCTAGGTAGACGGCGGGCGATTCTCGGAACAGCCACTTGATAACGTGCTCGAAAAAACAGATCGTATTCCGAGGCGTTATGTTTGAATTATGGCCGTTACATAACGCGTTCAGTGCACTGATCATTGTATGACCTCGTTTAGCTCTCCGCCGGCTATGCTGCCCTGGTAGCCTCGGTGAAGTTTGGCTGGCGGACATTACGAAACACGTCATATTGCTAACGTTTTATAAACAAAGGGTCAGTTAATTAATGCTTTGAAAGGGGAGAGTTAGTAGATAGGATGCTTTTGTTTTTTTAAAGAGCATTTTATCGCTGTTTATGAAAATCTAGACGAGTCAAACATGCTTGCTAGTATTGACAATGATAAGATACAGCCCGAGTGCGCTCAGAGCGACTCCTAAATAAGATAAAGTGAGTATAAAAACATATTTATCTGCTTGCTCGAATATCGCTGTTTCCGACCAATAAATAATTCTAACACTTTATAAAAACAAAAATAAACAGATGGCGGCTTTAAGTACAAATAAACACGTTTGTTATCTTCTTTATACAACCACATTCGATTAATCGCATTCGGGAATATTTTAAAAATTGAAAGAATCTCATATAAAAAGTAGAACCAGTGTGTAAAATGTGAAAGAGTCGAAAACAGTCGTTCAAATAGTAAAACAATATGCATAAATATAAATTTCCCGACCATAGCTTCTCATTTTCAGAGTCGTTTAGAAGCAAACATAATGAAAATATCAATAACCGTACATACAAAATTTGAACAAATAACCGAATCATTCACATAGCCAAAAAAAACAAATCTTTTGAGTGAGCATACAGAAAATCTGTATGTTCTGCCGGATGCTGTGGCTTCAACGTTAAGATGCATTTACCAAGATGAAAACGTATCGGGAGAACATAAGTGGCCGGGCGTTCACGATTCATATAGCAAGTACGTGATACGATTAGCTATTCGCGAACGCTACGTGGATTAGCCTTAGCATGAAAATGCATCGAGTCGGCCTAGCATCCTGACCTTACGCATGTAAGCAAAAAACTGTTGAATAAAAACTAACTTGTATTAAACATTGAAATGCGGCATGCGTTTTAATGGCGGATATCGTAAACTTGGGCGACCTTTCCACAGTGCAAGAATTTGTTGTAAAAGAAATAGAACGTAATGCGAGCCTGACTTGACTTCAGCCCTGTAGGTATTTAATCAGTGGATCACCATTCATGAATTTGAAAATGGAATGGAAACATTATTTAATTTTTAGAGAGTTTAAAATTCCAATGTTTGACAGCGCGCAAAATAAAAAATACAAGACTGTACCATAGTTCCTTCATTGGATAATCCACATAATAAAATGAGTACAAAATTTGAAACCGTTTAATGCTAATTAGTCACTTTTGGTTTGTTAGAAATAAGTTATTGTCGTGAGGACGTAATGGTTAGTAGGGACTTATTGTCGTCCAGTACGTTCTTTTTCTACCGTCCTTTTCTAGGGTCAACAGAAAAGGACTGAGGAACAAAAACAATCTTAAATGTAAACAACGTATGTATTTTAATTTTACGTTGTAAAATATGTAAAGACTTTATTTACCACCCTATTTTCTTCAGGCTCAACGTGCGCGACCATCACTCCGCTATATCTACGTCATGCAAAAATTTGCATACTAACTTTTATGACACCACTAAATATGCAACCGGTGCATTTTTATGGTAGCAAATTATAGATAAGAACTGAATATAACCACGCATAAGTGCAGTTTGCATTTAACGAGATCGAATTAGAACCTTGCGATATTGACACCCCAGGGCATGACCAGGGGTGCATGAATGCGTTGCGAGTTAGCAAGCCTCTCCGACCGAGTATCGATTATGACTCTACCTACAGAAACAATATTACGTATGAGACTTTCACGGGAGTTGCGATGAATGGATTTAATGAATGAATCAGTATTTATGTTTAAGGACTCAAGTAAAGGTATTCCCACATATATTATGCGAGGTTTAAGGCCACACCTACAGGTGATATTACTTTTGTAAAATCGAAACGATCTGTTTTAGACTAAGAAAATAGTTTTTTTTTTAACGTAGCTAAACGTTTGTGATTTAAAACTGTACCGAAATTTAAATAGAAATTTTAGTACGGTAAATAAAGCATGACGCAAAACCACATGGCATTTAAACTGAAACTTAGCGTTGGCGTTTGATAAAACCTATATTTGGCTCGTCGCCGCTGAGTGCTGAGGTCAGCTGCAAAATTATTAATGATAGTCGTAAAAGTCGTAAAATGAACGCCGGCAAAGTACAGCCTGATCTTCCCATCGACACTAGCATGTTCTACGAAGACCTTTTCATCATTTAGGTACATACTTTATGAAACGTCTATTCGATTCTACTTTTCCAATTTCTATTAGGTATTGAGTTAAGTCCTTACGATCTTTTCGGTTAGCAACCCATCACTATGTTGATTCCCCTTTCCACCTATACGCTTACAATCATGCGAAACGTGGCCTTTTACCTCAAGCTCTGTCTACCCTATAAGGGATATAGACGTGATTTGTGTGTGTGTGTGTGTGTGTGTATCGTCTCTTTTTAGCATTTCTCTATTTCATTACTTTTACCGAGTAGGTACTTAGGGCATTGTTTGCCTTTTGGCCGGGGCAGCCAATCGAAGGAGGTCGCTAGGCGAATCCGCCTTCAGAAAGCTGGAAATGGTTCTAAAGGCAAAGTTCCCACAATGTCTTAAAACCAATGTGTTCTGCCTGTCCTCTCTCACCCACCCCAGTTTTCCCAGGCCGCAATGTAATGCGACTTGCATGGTCTTTCTTGCAAGTCTGAACTGGTCTTAGAGTACACAGCATGAACAAAATCCATCTTTTGTGCCAATGTTTGTATTTGTTGACGATTTTTTATTAATTTAGTACTGTAATGCATTAGCTATGTAATAAATGGCTAATGACACAGCGTGAGCATAAGTACTTGTCTCATGAATCACCCTGCACGTAACTTGTTTCAATGGAATATGCTAATATGTATTACTCATTGGATAGTACTGCCCGGTTTTACTTAGTTTGGTCTAAATAGCAACAAAGAAACTTACCCCCTTATTCATAAACGCTCTGTAGGCTTCTGCTAACTTAGCAATCGTTTGTCTTATCTGTCACTTTGACATTTACCTTTCACAGATAAGGACGAACTATTGGTAAGTTATCCACCTATACGCCCACAATCTTGCTAAATGTGGCCTGTAGGTTCCTGTTACCTTAGGCTCTGTCTACCCCGCAAGGGTTAAAAACGTGATTTGTGTATGTATGTATGAAAAATAGATCGTCAGTGTGGAGTGTCTTCGCAAAAGCGAAACGGTCGCTGGCTCAGCATTGCGCTGAGGGGTAAACGCCTGTAGCACTGATTTTCAGAACCGTCTGTGACTTACGAAACGTGTACCTATAGATGTTTATAAAGGTGTATAGATGTTTTTGACGTCTTGGTAACGTAGGTACATATATTTATGCTCTTAACAGCAACAAGTTACAAAACAAGGCATTAATTAATATAATACTTGCTCAGTAATATCGAAGTAGGCGTAATCCGTTTAATTAGTCCATTAACGTGAATTACCTGAAAACAAAAACAATGTTATTATTGACAAGTTATGTAGAAAAAAGTTTTTGTGTAATTAATTAATATAGCTTAGGCGTGTATTAAATTATCTACTATTCTGATCGTATACTAAACTAAGACAGTTATACCCTTTCACCCTGTATACTCTTAAATGAAAAAAATATTTTTTTTTAGTTTACTTAAACATACATACACTTACACAAACCACGTCTCCATCCCTTACAGGGTAGACAAAGAAAATTAAAATTATTATCTTGTATCAAAGCAAATAAAAGTTTGAGTTTGAGTTTGAGCCTAAGGTAACAAGACCTAAAGGCCACGTTTAGCATGATTCGAGTCGAATAGGTGGAAAGGGGAATCAAAATAGTGATGGGATGCTAACCGCATCGCCTATAACATGATTCCTATGCCCATTCCTTCGATGGGCTTTTACCATCTGCGGGGAGGAGAAGCAACTGATACATTATATTTTCTTTCTTGTTAGTTTACTTGTAAATACTTAATTAACGAACACTAAAACCCTATAGTAGAAAAACACCCTCTTTATACACTTTGGTTTGCACTTGTGTTGGATTTTGTTATTTGTTTCGGATGTAATTGATTAGGTGAATAAGTATTGTTACCATGTACTGCATGCTTTAAATTAATTGTAAATCTTTAAATATTCTCATTTAAGTGAATTTCATGTAATTCTTTTGAGAATAAAGTTTCTTTAACCCGAAAACTAGGAAAGTTGATTTAAAGTAAAATAAGTTAAAAATAATTGGAAATCAATGTATAAAAAGCCCCCCCGCCCTATATTGTTATTGTAAAGTATATATATTTTTTTATTGTTGACATAGTTCTGAATGTATTCGGACTAGTTGAGAAGTAGGCACTAGAAAAGTAAATAAAATGCTCTTTACACATACATTTAATACGGAAATCAAAATCTGTAAGTGCAGCACACACAACGTTACTCAAAAAGTTATATATTTTCTCCTACTTGCTAATGATGCTAAAAGGGAACAAGGCGCTCCACAGTAAATATATAACTCTATATTCAGAAGGAAACACTGAAGAATAACATATACAGGAAGGACACGGCTAGATACACATGGAATAGGGAAACTAAGCGTGTGGTAAGGATGACAGATCATCATGGCAAGAAGTGTTAGACAGTTGCTGTTTGAAACCGCACATGCGCACTCGACCTTTGAGGTGAGGTGAGAAAATGTACCTACTGTTGCAAAATACGTTTCGGTATTTCGCAAATTTTAGATAATTTGACGGAATAGTCTGAAATATGGGTAGTGGGTAGTATTATAGGAACAAGGGCGTTAGAAAACCAGAAAAGTATAATTCAGTTTATTATCAATGGGGTTGAAGAAGAAAACTATCAAAATGATGTAACACAAGAAATTTACCGGACTGCCAGTGTAAACCTGAACTTTACATAAATGGGATGCCTTAACGATATGTGGCGTAAATATTTCAATGATTTTTTTGATATTATAAGCATTCAAATTCAAGGAGTAGAAAAGTATTAGGGAGAGGTGATTTCGAGAATTGATAGAACTCATCAGGGTTCTTGGGCGCGATGCATCCTGAGGAGAAGTTTCGAGCGCAAAACCGGTCATAAATGCAAGCTACAAATAATTTCATAGGAGTTTTTTTGAAGTAAGTTGTACCGCTTAGCGATACGTTAGACTACGCTAGAAAACAAAGCATTTGGATGACTCAGTTTTGGGATCCATGTGATAAAAAAAACTCTTAGCTGTCACTGTAACAAATCAGTAACCATTTGACAGAAGACTCAACATTATCACTGTAATTACCATATCCAAACTACGTTATTTCACTCACTCAATACATCATAACATTTTAAAATAAAACGATCGCCTTGTGACTTCATTCATTAATTATTTACCGCCTTTAAGATACCTTGACCTTTAATATTTATGAATTGACTTTAGCATAATTTATACACAAATATCCGTTATTTACCGTCTCAGTTGCCTTATTTAAATATATAATATTCTCGCAAGTAAATCCTGATCTACAGTTCGATCGTGACGCGTTTAGCTTTATACATCATCGAGAAACTTCATTACTATAGAGTTCTAAGCAGCACACAAGTCGTTATAAGAATTCAACCCTATGTTGTAAAGGATAGAGTTATATGCAAATAACATTGTTCATTGCACTTGCTATATTTATGGTATATTTCGCCTTTTTAAAGGTTCGGGCTGAAATGTCACGGTAATATCAAATATTGCACGGGTTCGCTAATACTGGTCAGACCAAAGATTTTTTTTAGAGACGTCATCATAGATAACTTACACTTACGATAACTGGAAGTTAACAGAGTTTATATTCTTAACGCGATCATAACTTTTACGCCTATAACAAACGTTAGACAGGTTTTAAATTATTAATGACAGATGTTTGTTTACAATAAAAAGTTAAACATAAAATTACACATTGCCGCGTAACAAATTACCTACGTACCAAATTAACCTAAGGCCTACTTTCTTAATCAGCCTTTTGCGACTTAACTTATCTAACTTACCTTCAAATTGGGGTATAAAAACAAGCCATTTTCCAGCAAGTTTCCAAAAAATGTAAGTATACTTAGATACTTCTTGTTGATTCATTGAATTTGTTCGGAATCGGGAGGAGTCGCCCAGGGCAGCCTAATGAGCCATAAATGTAAATATTATATAATTATCTTACGCTCGCGGCGTAACCGCCGCAAAAAAATTCTACCCTTTGAAAAATTCGTAAAATCCATTCTTATTCCTTGTCAACATCATAAAGAGATCCATTTAGAATTTCAGTTTCCTAGATCTAAGTTCGGACTGGCTGTTGATAATTTAGTCAGAATTTTGTTTTTGTATTGTCGCTACGTGTAAGTAATTTGTTAATTTATTACAAATTTTATGTACACCGGTGATCTCTCGCGGCTTTCCACGCAATTACACTTGTAATTTACATGCATGTCAAGTATGGCAACCCCTCCGCTTATTTGAATAATCTATAATGATAAGAGGGTAAAGGAAGCGCGGTATGACGGTCGAGTCAAATGTTTTGCGGCGAAAATGACAAATAGGAAGACAAAGTCGTACGCAGAATTAAAAACGAAATTATAAATGAAATACGTGATGTTGACAGTAATTAATGAAGTTACCGCCTGATAGGTGCGTTGTCAAATAGAAAAAAAGTAGCGAGACATCATCCCTACAATATGGACAGTCGATATGCTTAAAATAGCAGGATGTGGAACAGTTAAACTAGTTATGACATCATATGATTTGTACGTGGCATCTTTTGCTAGAGAAGTAAATATGTATGTATGTATGTATGTATGTATGTATGTATGTAAACTCTTTATTGTGCAAAATAAACAAGACAAAATACAATTGACAAACACTGAGATACATGCACAAAGGCGGACTTATCCCTTAATAAAAATAAATAAATAATAAGTCACTAATCGAGAATTTTTCATCTGAACTTGCTCAAATTTCAATTACAATAGACGTTAGATCTTAAGTTAGAACATTAGAAGATTCTTCATTAAGATCTTGATCCCAAATTGATCATTAGCTATGCTTTCGTCTTCTCTACTTGGTCACAATTCAGAAAGATGTCGTCGATGTAAACTGACTCGCAATTTCGTTCACTGACGATTACATTTCCGATTAAACCCACGCCGTGGAGGAAGCGCTTAATTAAATTGCCTTCTTCAATATTTGGGTATTCTTTTTCGCAAAAATGAACAGGCCTAATGCATTGAAGCATTTAAAACTGACTAATATAGACCTTTTGATTATACATTATACGTTTTCCATTGTTTCTTTTAGACTGATTGAAACTGGTAGCTCTTCTCCACGCTTCTTCTATTTTCGTTTCCCTGTCCTTTCGATGAACAATGGCCAAGGAATACGCCGATATTGGTATGACGATTTATCTATTTCCGCTTATGAATCTTCGGCCGGTCCGGCGACGCCATTAACGCCCTCCGATAGCCCCGTGACAAATTGCAGAGGTAACAGGGACTTCATACCTCCACGTTATGAATGTGCTCCTGGTATGATGGAAATCTCTCATTAATGACAGTGTTTCCTCCTTGCACTTGTATGCTCTCTCTGAACGTACTGCACGCTGTTGTTTTCTACTCTGTCTTTTGTCACATCATCTATCATAACATCTACTTTAAACTTAACATGGATTAAAACATTACTAGATATTTTCACATCAGTAATTTCCTCAATAATTTGTCAACATCATTTCGATTTCAATCATGAACCATATCCAATGAAAGTTTAATGCTGCGATGGTAAAGTTTTGATTTATATTAAGTATAAAACTGAAGTTTCCGAGCTAAATGATCTCGGGAAAATATTCTGGAGTCAATTGTTGAAATAATACCATCTAACCAGATAAAAAGTACTAGCCAAATACATTGACTAAAAACCGACCGCGGTGCATCAGAATCAATATTTCATTAAACGAAATCTCCGAAATCCCTATTGAAGTAAAGCCGCCACATCAGGCACGTCAATCATTCGCAGCATCCCGGCGCAGAGTGCAGGCGAGCGGCCGCAGGTGCCGGCCCCCTAGTTCACCGCGCATGCGCCCCACAGCCCTAGCCCAACAAACTTAACTTACCATCCGCAAACTACAAACCGAACCAAAACCAACCCAACAACACCGCAATAAGAGAGCAAAGCGTTCCGTCTGGGACGGACGAACTTTGTTGGGGTCGAACCCTCATAGTTTTTTTGTAAAGGTAGGTTCGTGCCGGGGACTTTATTTCTATCGTGAGATAAGTTCAGCTGATACCAGGTAAACATGATTTTTTTGACGTCTGCGCAGGTTTTGGATAGCACGAATCAAAGTTTAGTATAGTAAATTGACGAAAAATTTAACGTCGAAAAAAATCTAGAGGAACTAGATGAATTTTAAGGACTTTCTAGCATAATATAAGTGAGAAATAACAAATTATCAGTCAAATTACGTAACAAGACATCTTCTCCATTTTCTAATCAGTTAGTAATTACTCTTTTGAGAACACAAAATAATTAACAAACAACAAAACAATGGAAACGACTACTTCAGAACAAATGGCGGACCAATTACTTTTTGGGAACGACTTATGCACAATCGGGGCTTTTTAATTCACTAATTGTGGGATCAGTGTTTTCCGTTCTGCTTTATTCTCTTTTGTATTACCTAGGATCTATTTATGATCTTTATTAATTGCATTTAAATCGCCCCCCGGTTAATGCACGCGAAGGGCATTTTTAATTTCCGTAAGTCAGCGCTTATAATTTATTATTCTCTTTGTATCGTCGCTTCTAATTAAATACTCTGGTATGGTGAAGAAGAATTAAACCTACTACTCAAATGCCATGTATTTAATTCATGTTTCCGTCTTTCACGTTAAGTTTCAACGCTTCGAGTCAAAGTTCCTGTGTTATTACAGTCAGAACTTTATGGAGCCAACTCGTCAAACTCGAGCCTATTTTGAAATACAAAATCGCGTTCGGCATATACACTTCCTTAGTATTGTTATTGTTAAACAAAATCAAACATCCTGAAACAAGTAAGTAAATACGTAACTTTGTCGTCGCGTTAGTTAATTCGCTAAGTTAACGTAAAATGCAAGCAAACATCCCACAGGAGACAGCAGAAGATTGGCAAAATAATGTCACTCATCCATGCAATATTGTTAAATGGATCCAAGATTTCCAATTATTTATAAATCCCATAACACCATCAAACACTCTGGTAAAATAAAGAACCCTGAGAAAGAATAAGACAAAATTTCCACCAATACCAGGTTAGCAGGAGTACGAGGTGTTAAATCACCCAGGCGCCAGGGTGCATGCAAATCGTCATCTTGGCAGCGCGCGTACGCCGCGTCGCCAAATAGCTCTTTCATTGTTGTCTTGAATTTTAAAGGGCAAACTACGAGGCACTTGGAAGCCGGGAAGAGTACGCCTATTTTTACCTACGACGAAACAGGGAGCGCTTCGAGAAAATTGAGGCTTGGAAATCCTGTTTAAATTAAATAGGACCTTTTTTAACGTTCGAAAAGACTGCCTTTTAATTTTTTTTAATAAAAGAGCTAACAGCGAAGGGTACGACACGCACGAGATGGCGAGACGAGATTGACACGCTGTAAAACGACAGAGGACGGAAGAAATCTCGAAAATAATAATGAACACGAGCCAAAAGAGGAACTCTAAGCAATTGACATACGGTTCCAATACTTCCAATAGTTCGTAGAGAACTTCTCTAGACGTTTATTTACAACCCTGTGTTCAACTGTATTTGATTTTTTTCTTTTTTTACTGAGTAACAACTTGTTTTTGAAGTTAAGTGTTAAGGTCTGTTGTTTCTCGCGGCGGTTGTAGTCTTGGCAATGATGAACTTTCCGAATGTGCTGATAGAATCAAAAGTAGCCAAGAGCTCTTAGAGGCCCGAGTATTTCTTTAAACTTCATGCCTCTTTCCCATATGGGTAGGCAGATACTACTCAGTTCCACTTACTACGATCTTGATATACCTCTTTCGCTTCATCCACATTTATCAATCTCTTTATACATGCTCGTCGGTTTCGGGTACTCGACCTGACTTTCAAAACTTCTCCTATTTGGTCCCGAAGGCCTTCCCCTCCCAACGCAACTATTCGCACTCCCCATATAGATCTGTCTATTTAGTTATTCTACTTTCATCCATCCTCTCTACGTGACCAAACGAACTTTTTGGTTCAACCAAACTTTCTTCTATCTTAGTCACTACATCTTCTTTCCCACCAGCACTCTCTTTAATGCAATAAATAATCATAACTACATTCGTGATTGTGATTACTACAATAAGTTTAATGCTGTAACTACATTTAATAATCGCGGAGTATTTCGTAATAGATCTCTGGTCGAAATACCAAAAACAATACGTTATACACTAATTCAATATTGACGATTTACAAGCATCTCCTATTTAATATTATAAATGCGAAAAAAAAATTAAATGGACGTTTGCTACTGCCAGAACGGCTAGACATATATCTGATATTTAGCACTGAGATAAATTATAGCCTGGAATAACATTAAGGAAAGAAAGAAAGTAAGAAGACATTTATTACTTTTTGCAAGACACACAAATATAAGAGAATATACACAATTTAAAATAGAAAATAATCAAGACATATAAAAATAGATCATCAGCGTTGTGCGTGTCTTCGCAAAAGTGAAACGGCCGCTGGCTCAGCATTGCGCTGAGGGGTAAACGCCTGCAGCACTGATTTTCAGAACCGTCTGTGACTTACGAAACGTGTACCTATAGATGTTACGCTGAGGTGTTAGACACCTGCAGCACTTATTTTTAGGCAGAACCGTCTATGACTCACGAAGCGATACACAGATAAAATATACTACATAATCCATAAACTTTTACGTAAACAAAGCAATAAATAGATAGAACCCGACTTATGTGTAACTAAAAAAAAAACATTACACGTAGGCTACTTTTAACGATAACGATAAACGAATTATTTGCAGACAAAGTCGAGGGCAACAGCTAGACATACTCGTACATAGAACTCATAGCGAAAAACAGTCTTAATTATGTGTTAGCGGCTCAACTCTTAATCATATTTCTAGAATACAGAAACCAGTGATGCGTGGCGTGGTCCTTTTTTTTTAATTACCGGCATATAAAGCTCATTTGATTCCCCTTTTCACCTATACGCCCACAATCATGCTAAGCGCGGCCTTTGGGTCTTGTTACCTTAGGCTCTGTCTACTCCGTAAGTGATATATGTATGTAATGTGTAAAGTTTATCGCACTTAAAAACAGTTTTTACAATTACTAGCCCTAATACTATCATTTCCTGCTCTACTTCCGACTAATACGGCGTTGTCAGCGAATAACCCACAATTTACGACGTAAATATAGTTTTAAAGGAAAAACTGCACAACAAGGGGAAACTTCTCGGTGGCAGTCGACGGTTGGTGGGAAATTATACCTTACAGAGCAAAGTTTACCAACTTGCTAGGGTTACCGATGCTTATTTTATTGTAGCTTGTTTACGAGGGCTGGTGAATCTTACGTATTGCAGCTTTTGATGTTATCAAATGCTAGCTAACAATCTTTTGAATGATGAATTAATGGTGTTTCCAAAATGATTCCCCGGTATTACTTTCGCGGGAATTTGGAAAAAAAAAATGCGATCTTCATTTACGAAAACTAGGTGTAGACCTCCAAAACCGTATAGCAGCTAGGCGTGGAATGGTACATTTTGAGACGGATCCAACCCTCCAAAAACGAACCGCAGCTATTGACCACACGTGGAGGTAACCCAACTCGCACCCCCTAAATACGTCTCCAACGCATTTGCGTTAAAATGACAAATATTATGAAAACGGTTTGTTGCCGTTTCGATCCGCAAGTGGCGCTGCCAATTATTCCATAGTAATTGAGACGTTTACGTGAACGCGTTCGAGACGTTTTTATATGCGAAAACTTGCAGTAGAGGGCTAGTATACGCAGACGAGGTAGCGAGCTCCAGCTAGTACTACTAATATTATAAATGTGACAGTTTGTGTGTTTGTTATAACACAATAAGAATCCTGCATTATCCGTATTCCCTAGGCTCTGACGTGATTTATGCGGACGAAGTCATGGGAGCAGCTAGAGATGAATCGAGAACACACGGCCTATTAGTTTGTGTTAGGTATCGAACTAATTGAGTTTTCCATAATTCGACCTGACTCAGGAAGCGCCATTGTTGACCTCGATCGTGACCTTTGCTCCGTTTAATCTACCCCTAAGTAAACACAGTTCATGTGTTATCTAGGTACGCATCTAATCTATATCTATACTAATATTATAAAGAGGAAAGATTTTGATTGTTTGTTTGTTTGAATTGAATAGGCTCCGAAACTACTGGACCGATTTCAAAAATTCTTTTGCCGTTAGAAAGCTGCATTATCACTGAGTGACATAGGCTACTTTTTATCGCGGGAAAATACCTTTTCCTACGGGAAAATTAATTTATCGCGGGCGAAGCTGCGGACGGAAGGCTAGTAATAAATAAATCACGTCGTTATCCTTTACGAGGGAGGCAGAGCCTAAAGTAACAAGACCTGGCCATGTTTAGCATGAGTTTGGGCGTATAGGTGGAAATGCGAATTAAAATAGTGAAGGCTAGCCGCATCGCCTTTAACATGATTCCTAAGATTTTCGCCCATTCCCTCGACGGGATTTTACTATCTGCGCGGGAAGAGAAACAACTGGTACATTCTGTTTTTTCTTTACTCCCAGACCAGCATGGAAGAATACTCCACCTATAAATATAAGACAGACCCTAAAGTAACAAGACCTAGAGACCCGTATGGGATAGACGTGATTTTTGTATGTATGTATGTATAAATATGAAAGTCGTGGTAGCCTAGTGGTTTGATCTATGGCCTCTCAAGCCAGGGTCGTGGGTTCCAGGCTCACACCTCCGACTTTACCGCACATTGTTCACTAGTCGCACGCGACTTCGTCCACGCCGGATTAAAATGTATCCCGGTCTCACGTTGCTGGTCGTTCGGTGACCAGTTAGCAAGACACATGACTCCATATAATACTTACGAGATACCGGGCCAAGTTATGTTGTCATGCAGCATCTTGGAGTTTCTTTCAGAATCACCCTTGCCTTACATATTACACTCCCTGAGATGTATTTGTTGCTACAAGCTCATTCCACTGATTTAACATTATCAATGCGTTGCTGGCGTGTCGGGTGGAAACTATCGAAAATCGATACGGACAGCAGGGGTCAATATGAAGTGGGTATGATGGTTCACGCATCACTAAATATAAGTACTTACTTATGGTTATGGTGTGGAATTATACCTAATTTGCGTTATTGTGAAGTGCACCATTCCATGCTGGTCTGGGAGCATAGAAAAACATAGAACGTACCAATTGCTTCTCTTCCCGCGCAGATGGTAAAAGCCCATCGAAGTAATTCTATTCTTGTATTCAAAAGTCTACCGAATCTAGCGACCACACCGCTGCGTATACCTCTCACAGTTTCTTCAAACATTTTGTTGCGTAAACGCACCGTCGTCTTTTACGCATTGGTGTGGCCGGATTTTTAATTAGTTTTGGGCCTGATAAAGCCGGGTTTATCAGTGAGCTGTAATGTAATAAATGTTATATCTTAAAGTAACGAAACCTCTAGTGTGGACGGGGCTGCCGCGAGCGAACGGTTGCTGTTACAGTTCGCATGATGAGTGCTTTCATGACCATAACATAAACATAAATCACGTCTTTATCCCTTACCAGGTAAACAGAGCCTAAGGTAACAAGACTAAAGGCCACGTTTAGCATGATTGTGGGCATAATAAACAACAACCATAAACTAAAAAATTTAAAAACCCTGACGAACTGCTGGATTTTTACCAAACATAGCTAAGAACCGCCGCAAGGAAACTGGCTTTGGCTTTGAGCTACGATGACACAGACACAAACTTATAACACCCCTCTTTTGCGTGGGGGGTTAAAAAGAACATGGAAAATATTTGGAACGTTTTTAAAATTGTTTTATTTTTCGTACCTAACAAAAAAAATCAGGCCACGCTAAAAGGGTCACGCATTTCTAGATGTGTATTTTAACGGTTTTTCTTTTTCAATTATTTTACGATACTCAATAGGGAAAATGCATTAACTTTTTTATAGCAATTTTTTAACAAAATACGCAAATATCGTAAAAGAGACGACAAAAGTGAAATTAAATTATCGGTCAAGAAATAAAGAAAATATAACAATTTTAATTTTAAACTGCTATTTTGATAGCTATTACAAAAAAGATATCCGACATGACATGTGACATCAGACAATACATAGTCCCATATGAACTCCATATTAAAATTCTGTTTTTCTAGAACGAGATAAATTCTATGACAGCTTATTTCTCGGTTATTTTTATAGCTATTTGAAAAAAAAATTGTCTGTGAATATTCCCTATTATTTCACAAATAATTAATTATCAAGTATCCACACCTGCCTAATGAGCCGGACGATCGTTTATAATGTAGGTGTAAGCATGCGCAAGCGCAGCGTAACCGCGCGGCTGTAGGCAGCGCGCATACTAAACGCGGTGCCTACAGCATGCGCGGAACATTTTTTTTAATTAGTCTATTGTGGTGTCCCATTGCTGGGTAAAGGCCTCTCAAAGGAAACTTTTAGACTGTAAATTTTAATCCGAATTTCCATTTGCGAATGTGAGTTTGTTTATTACGCTTCGACGCGTAAACTACCGCTCGTGTTAGACTGGAAAGGGCATAGTTTTCATCGGGAAAATTGTAGTTCCTGCGGGCGGGCGATAAACGAATTTTAAGCAGACGAAGTCGCGGGCAACAGCGAGTATTTTATTACAAACTAACTGTTGCCTGCGTCTTCGCCCCCGTCCCTGTTGTTTTATAATGTTTTTTCACCGTTTAAACCTTCCCTGGACTTGCAAAAATGGTTTAAAACCAAAATTATTCATATCGGTACAACCATTATCGAGTTTTAGCGAGACAAACGATGACAGTTAAATCAACATCGGAAGTTGGTCATACATACATAATATCACGTCTTTATCCCTTACGGAGTAGACAGAGCCTAAGGTTACAAAACCTTAAGGCCACGTTTAGTATGCTTGTGGGCGTATAGGTGGAAAGGGGAATCAAAATAGTGATAGGTTATAACATGATTCCTAAAATTTTCGTCCATTCCCTCGATGGGCTTTTACCATCAGCGCGGGAAGAGAAGCAACTGGTACATTCTGTTGTTTACTCCCAGAGTATGGAAGAAATTCATACATTGAACTAAAGTTCATACCACCGGAACATTTTTTATCTGGGTTTGATTGATCTTCAATTTTGTCCATATTAGCCCCCTTTTACAGTACTATGTATCGTGCCACAGAAATAGATCGTGCTAAGTACCATGTTCTGTAAAATGCACTCTATCGAAGGAACTATATTAGAAATGCAACTGCAGTAAATAATGAGGCTCGCATCGCATGACGCGCGGCATTACCGCGTTGCTGTCGGGTTCGTTAAATTACTAAGCCCAGTCCCAGAGGCGCAGCGGTGACAACGCTGTGAGGGAACGATAACGCTGGAAAACTGCGGGACAAAACAAGGTTTCCTACACTGCTGACACAACCTAAATTTACACATACCAGTGGCGTAGCGTCAATTATACCAGAAGGCAAGCCGAAGGGAATTTTACTAGCCTTTTCTCTAATTCTGCACAATAAACTAAACTCAACCAAAAGCAAAAAATCTGCAGATAGACGGTTCTGGCTGAGAATCAGTGCTGCAGTCTAGCACCTCAGCGTAATGCTGAGCCAGCGACCGTTTCACTTTTGCGAAGACACACAACGCTGATGATCTATTTTCATGTGTGTTTATTTTCTTTAAATGTGTGTATATTCTCTTGTATTTGTGTGTCTTGCAAAAAGGAATAAATGTCTTTTGTCTTTCTATAAAGTGCCCAACTGGCTTAAAATAGGCAAGCCAGTGGGAATCGAGTTCTTTGGACGCCACGCCACATACATAGCTAAATCACGTTAAAGGCCACGTTAGCGTGATTGTGGGCGTATAGGTGGAAAGGGGAATCAAAATAATGATGGTTGGCGAGTACTTGTGAGTATCCCAAGCTGCCACCATGAAGTAAAGACAATGACTTGCTTAAACTGATTTATTATTCCTCAAATGTACCGAATATAACGTATCGTATCGAATATAAAGATTTCTAAGATTTTCGCCCGTTCCCTCGTTGGTAAAACATTTGCGCGGGAAGAGAAGCAACTGGAACATTCTACGTTTTTTCTATACTCCCAGACCAGTAGGCTTATTATCTAACTCGCTCGCAATCGCCATCGTTTTCATTTTGACAGCTCATGTGTGGGCTGACAATTGGCATCGGAACCAGCTAGCTGTCAGTCATACAAGAACTGTCAAAAGGAACACGATGGCGATTGCGAGCGAGTTAGACAATAAGCCTACAGCAAGGAAACAAAATCCAAAATCTACGATCTACTGGATCCTATAATTGAACTATGTTCATCGAGTTGTAACCACGATGAACATAGTTGAGAACCTAGTGATACAGATGGTTGCTTCATAATCTTCATACAGGTAATTACAAGTTTTCTGCGCTGGCAACACAGATTTGTGAAACTGATACATGGCAACACTGACCATATTAATTAACCTCCAATATTACAGCCATAGCCGGCATTACGGTTCTATATCGCCGAACGCTGGCAATATTGCTTTACGTCCCGCATTAATATTGCTTGTTTACGACGACGTTTTATCGCCGATGATAGCTGCGTGAACTGACGAATCTTTGGAACGGTGAACCATTTGGGTTAAATGATAATGTGTCCGCGGATCACTTTGTTTAAAACTCGTTTTGTGAATGGCGAATACCAATAAGTTTATTGACGACTATGGACATAACGAGTCTGAAAGTAAGGAGAATGAAAGAGGCAGAAACATTTTACATCAAGAATACAGTTACGTAGATAAACGGGTGAATGTTCAAGGGTTTCTACCGCTCGGCGCAAACGTCATTCTCCTCCCACAATTATTACCCAAACGGAAGGACAAGTCGCTACAACTTTGAACAAACTAGACGCAGCATCCGTGCTGTTTTGTTGTCATGAGCAGTTCACTCTGAGCATCATCTCTTTTAACGGTATATGCTGTGAATTATTAACTTCTACTGAACACAAGAAGTGGATCATATTGGAATTTAAAATAAAAAAAGAACTGCGTCAATAATCATTATTTTTATAATTTTGATGATACCTACTCAGTCCAGTGTCACTCTTACGACTAAGACGAATCTAATGATACTTCTCAAGCTCACATTAGACCAGTCATTTAGGCTCTAGAGCGTGGGTACTGGGTATCGACAAAGGCACATCACTAGCGCAAACTGTCTTCTTTTTAGCCTATTCTAGACTTACTTAAGCCAAGTATACTAAACAATTCAGCGTATTAGATTTTAGTAGAACAATGGCCAGGCTTTTACCTAATTGGATGGAAATGAATGTTTTATGCCGAGCCGAGTGGCACCAGGGCAACAGCCATTGTATGGAGATTGAATCATAGAACAAGAAAATACTAGACGGGATAGCTACGAGTAGACAACATGAATTGGCCGAGCTATTTGAGGGAGGTACTTTCGGTGCGATTTTAAACCTTGATTGACGACGTGGTTGGCCTAGTTGGTAGTGATCCTGCCTGCGAAGCAAGCGTCCCGGGTTCGAATCCTGGTAAGGGCATATATTTGTGTGATGAGCACGAATATTTGTTCCTGAGACATGGATGTTTCTATCTATTTAAGTATGTATTTCTCTATATAAGTATGTATATCGTTGTCTAGTATCCATAACACAAGCCTTACTAGCGCTTACTTTGGGACTAGGTCAATTTATTGTAAATCCCGCTTCATTCATTAAGATTTGATGACAAGACATGAAGACTATTTGATGATCTGACTACACCACCGTAGAAACAGTTGTTTATATTTGTCACCAAGTGCAGACAGAAGAACTAAATCAAATTACATTGCTAGCATTTGACCACCAATGCAAGGCAGGTAGGACTATGCGACACACATTTTCTTAAACTACCTAGTCAAAAATTGATTGAATCGAGTTACTCTGCTGAGGTCATATGTATGAACAAAAATGATTTACAGAAATTGGTAGCGGAGTAACAAAGTAAATTATTATTTTTCACTCTTCAATAAGTCATTCTTAGGGTTACGGAACGGTGCTCAGTGTAGGTCTAAGGATGAACTTTAATAGAGTACAAAACGCGCTGACTCAGCTGAAGCCAGCAGTGTAGTCGCCGAGTGACGCAACTTATTTCAAATCGATTAATTCAGAAGACGCACTTCAATACTTTTGCTATTTGAAGATTGCTGATTGATGGCCTTTTTGAATGGTCAATAGAATTACGCGAAACAAGTGCATGTTTTGCAAACGAGTGGACACTCTGGCTGTGCTCTCATAATCTGTGGCGTGTCATTTCGGTTAGATATGCGATAGATAAGCGAACGCCGTGATGACGTCACGACTGAGCTTCGCTGCACTGTCCTAGCACGATAGGTATTGTCGCGGACCTTACATCTCTTTCTAAATCAGCGCATGCGATAAGGACGCGAATTCAAATTCGTATTCCAGGCTTATGGTTCCTCTGACAACCAGCTGAGCTGGACTTGGTATTAAAGCGGAGAATTGCGGGTAATGGTCTTGTTTTAAATAACTTCCATGCTGGTCTGGGAGCAAAGAAAAACATAGAATGTACCAGTTGCTTCTCTTCCCGCGCAAATGGTAGAAACCCATCGAGGGAATGGGCAAAAATCATAGGAATCATGTTATAGGCGATGCGGCTAGCAACCCATCACTATTTTGATTCCACTTTCCACCTCTACGCCCTCATTGTGTTGCTAAACGTGGCCTGTAGGTCTTGTTACCTTAGGCTCTGTCTACCCCGTAAGGGATAAAGACGTGATTCGTGTATGTGTATGTATGTTTTAAATAAGCCATTTGGTGTCCCACTGACAGGCAAAGGTTTCCTTCTCTTTCCACCCGTTTCTGTCTTTACCAGGCTTCCCCAGACCGGTTCAAAAAGCTTAAAATCGACCCGCCGTCTCCTTTATGGTATGCTGCTCTGGTAGGTACCCATCGCAAGGTATTTTTGTCCTGTGTGGGAAGTTCCTAATTCTTGGCCCGCGTGGGAACTACAGCCCAAGCCTTCTAATTCTGATAGGTCTGTTCCCAGCAGTGGGACTTATTAAGGCTGGAGACGATGTTGATGATCATGATCCGGATGCATTCAGTTTGCCAACGAGAGCGCAGCATCCTGGGTATGCGAATAACTGACACAGAAACAATGTCTTATTCAAACAAATCCATTTAATAGAATATTCGAGACTCCAGTCCAGCCCCATATGCGAGCGTTTCTTATTAGAGCACGCCGCACATCTGGTGTCGTGGCGACTCGTAAATTATATCGCCGATATACTTTTATAGCTTTGTTTGTAAGAGCATAAGCATAGTGTTAGAGTTATTACGTATTTTACCCTGAATAAAATTCTTAGGCAGCAAACCCCACTTTGAACCACGTTCAGTGGCCATATTGTCTGGCGTTTGGGCATATTCGAAATTCGCATACATACAAGGCATTAAATTCCTGCTCCACCTAGGAAACTCTTCACGTAGGTAAAACATCATAGTAACACTGCATTACTTAAAAAGATTCCATGGCTTTTAATTCTTGTTACCCAAGGCCCTGTCTACCCCGTAAGTGAAGACCTGATTTACGTGTATTAACTGAAAAAATTCTCGACTTCAGATTACGAGTCTTTTCCGAAACAAAAGAATTACGAAGCCCATTCCACAAACGCAGCCGGCTTCCGCGGCGCGCACGCATCGGAATATTATGTAATTGTCGGCGATTGGCTCGATGCGGACGGCACAAAGCATGGCCGCCGGCGATTTAGCACTTTTAAGACCTATTGTTTCTGAGTTAAGCCATTTTGACGATCAGCGGGACTAGTTTGCACTAATATCATAAAGAATAAAGATTTGTATTTTGGTTTTTGCTCAAAAAATACGCGACCTCAAAATTTATTTTACCATTAGAATGCTACGTTAACTCTGGGTAGTTTAGGCTATATTAAATTCCGCGCGGACCAAGTCGCGGGTCACAGCTAGCGGAAGCCGCCGGCATTCAAGCAGGTACTAGTCAAGAGTAGTTTCGATATACGGTTGTCTACTCGGTTGATACATACTTAAATCACGTCTTTATCCCTTACGGAGTAGACAGAGCCCAAGGTAACAAGACCCAAGGCCGCGTTTAACATGATTGAGGGCGTATAGGTGGAAAGGGGAATCAAAATAAAGACAGGAAGACTCGACTCGGTTGATTGACAGGGTGACGGTTGACGGCAGGGTTCAACATCGTGATTAAGGTCTAAAGAGCTCCACTTCAAATTTTAATCACGGGCGAAGACACAGGCAACAGCTAGTAAGTCATGCTCACACAAACTTAATTACCACACCCCATCACTATTTTGATTCCCCTTTCCACCTATGGGTACCTACGCCCATAATCATACTAAATGTGGCCTTTAGATCTTGTTACCTTAGGCCGTCTACCCCGTAAATAAATACGTGATTTATGTATGTCAACTACCGCCATAACTAAACAAACGCGTTGACACGTTTCAAATCCTATTCGGGTCCATCTTCAAAGCTATGCACGCCGTTGCGTCCATTTCAAGTGTGTAGTAATGAAAGTATCTACAGCATTTGTTTATTTACTAGCCCAACAAGCCCTCCAGTACACGATTCGCTTAGATTTAGACATGTAATCATGCGTCGGCGCAGCGTCCGCTTCCGTCGTCGGCTCGAGTCTTCGGGATCCCACGGCGCCTTCCTAAACCCGGCGAACGGACAATGCCGTAGTGTTTTTAGTGGCTATATTCCCCCCACCCTTTCCGCAGAGAAAGAGGTCTGGGAGAGAGCCCCATATAACCGCTCGGGCCCCCCGGGCTCGGGGGTACTAGTAAATGAGTTTTAACTACGTTAAAAAACAGAAATAAAAAAAAGGTCCGCTTACCGTCATTAATCGTTATCATTACTTATTCTTATCAGTTGAAGTGTTTGACAGCCTGCTTTTAGTTTGCTTTGCTTACTGTCTGATAGCCGTTTATACTTCGGAGAAGCATAGAGGTAGTTTTTTTAGGAGTATAGCGGTACTAGAGAGTAAAATACAATTTGTGACACCATTTAATTAAATACAAAATTTACGAATCCGAGAATTCTTAAAGATTACGGGTGCTTAGCTTACAGTCGACAAAGTTATTCCTTTACCACCGTAAACTTCAATGCCAGTTGAACTACTAAAAATATTAAAAAAGTCATCACATTCATCACTCACCATCCAAGCGCCCGCACTTTTTAAATGAAGCGAGAGGTCCCGGTTTCGAATTCCGGGAAGAAAAGGCACTTGTATCATGAATTTGAATAGGCATGGATGTTATATGTCGCACCTTTAGGATGAAAACGCCTCAACTCAAAAAAGCAACTTTTTGGGAAATTGAAATAAAAGAATTGAGATTGTGGCACCATTGTAATTCGTCGTGATTATTTTTTTTACTATTGAAGTGACAGCTAAATTTTGGGCATAAAATTGTAAAGGATTAATTTACCTATAAATCAGTTTAAAAAAACGAAATAAATTGTGAGTAGTATGTGGATAAATAAAGGTTTTTATCTCATCAGTCACATAGTACGCCAGACAGATGTTTTTATTTAATAATTAAATGACACTATTAAAAATAAGTCCTTAAACTCTTTGAGTATTTCTATATTAAAACGACACAAATCTGAATAATTCATCAAATTATATAAATTATACCAGAAATAAATGGTCACAAATAGTCACAATAATAAATACGTCGGTTTCAAATTAAAAATTAAAGTGAAATATACCGTTTCAATCAGAATGAAAACGACTCAATAGGTTTTCCGTCACTACTGTTCCGTCCATGTGACGTCTATCCCACAGGTGCTTCGACAGAACACTGAATGCGCCCCTCCCGCACCGTCATGAGCACGGAATTCCCCGCGCAAGAAAGAGACCGAAATTGCAGCTTTGTCCCATTCCAGCCTGAATGTGGCGTTTTATTATTTATGGAACGATAGATATGACCGTATAAAGTCTTTTTACGACCCTAACACAAAAACCGTGTTTTTTGAGATGTGTCGTTTTCGTCCTAAAGGTGCGATGTATTAAAGTTGTTTCCCTGTTGCCTACAGGGTGAGGACCAAAAAGTTACACATCGTTAAAGTTGCGTTAGTAATGTAGTTGTTCAAAGTTATCCATACAAATGTATGACTAATATTCGTGTCACAATGGAAATAGAACGTTAGCGAATTTGACTACTAACCCATGGGCTATCAATAGAGAACTAGGTAAATTGGTGTAAATTTTCCCTTTTTTTATTGCAACGCCGCCCGCTCCTGCCTTGGGTCACAGGCCCAGTAAATAAGTTTAGAGCCTCGCAGGGGGCACTAAAAACGCGGGGCTGTAAAAACGTCCATTCCGTTTTACGCTGCTTATTGGCCGCCATGTTGCATATTGCGTAGCATTGCCATAACTCGAGCTACCAAAACTATGATGAAAACTTTCAATCTGCACGACACTAAGTCTTTCTTTTACTGTTCTTTTTAGAAAGAGACGGGTAGTCTCACGCGACAAAGCTCTCACGCGCTCTCGAGATAACCATGCTGGAGTTGGTAGAGTCTATCTTTCGGTATGCCTACTCTGATACTCTCCGATGGGCTTCCTGCGGGACCCAGCGAGTAGTGATTTGGGCTCTCTCTGGATTCATTTACATCTGTGACGCGGGTTAAACCATGTACTCTAATGTTGAGACAAAAATCTTTGGGTTATTGGTAAGCATCCACAGTACGTCTGTCGAATCGTTATCTATCCCGTTTATAGTTCACAGCTGTCGCAATCATCACAACCACACTGTCCGAGACAAAGCATGACTATTGGCTGCCTGACCGTAACGGAAGTTTTGACCTACGTTAACATCCGATTGGAGATTGTCGTTATGCCTATAAACTCATCAAATTGTCTTAAGTTTGAAATCAGGTATTTACTAAAGTTGGCTGGATAACCAACACACAAGTCACGAACTTGCTCGAACGACGCGCTACGAACACGGAATTTCGATGCGAAGTATTGTATGAATGAAATAAGTCATGATATCAAGGGCGTTGCTAGCCGATGATCAAGAGGCGGCTAGTAGTAGACATAGCGTCTATCGATAAGTCAAACAGTATGGCGGCACTTGACTACATTGTAACAAATACAAAAATAAACGCTTCTTCGATTCTCTAAGGGGGAAGGCTTGGAGACGCCCTTGGATCATAATTGCATTTTCAACTTATCATTGATGCGCTTTTGTCACGTTTTAACTTCGTGTTCGATCTTTATGTATTGCTGGCAACATTATGCATTAGCATTGCTTGTCCAGGCATGACGCGACAAATGCATAGGCGCATGCGCATATTCAAGGGTGAAGCTAATTGAAACATACCTCAAGCGTGCGTGATGAATCTGGTACGCATTCTTATTTTGCGAGAAAATTCTGCGCGAGTGAAGTCGCAAGCGCTTTCATTGTAATCGCTAGGTAAGAACTTAGTTAACGCGCATCGTTAAGTTTACTTGATAGAGGTTTAAATTGGGTGGTAAACGGGCAATTGGATCGCCTAGTATAGCAAGATTGTTAGCTAGAGCTTAGAGGGCTAAGATAGAGTTAATCATGTACCGGTAATATCACCGGCTTACTCTACATATAGGCAACAACAGTGCTGTTTGGCGGCAAGTAACATACATAAATCACGTCTTCATCCCTTACGGGGTAGACAGAGCCTAAGTTAACAAGACCTAAAGGCCACGTTTAGCATGATTGTGGGCGTATAGGTGGAAATGGGGAATCAAAATAGTAATCGCCTATAACATTCCTAAGATTTTCGCTCACTCGTTTTTCCCTCGATGGACTTCTACCATCTGCGCGGGAAGAGACCAGGAAGAGTAGGAGTTAAAAACAAGTTGTTCTTTTTTTTACGAAGTAACAATTTAAGTTGATCCCAGCACCACATGTCGTGTCGTATAATAATAATAAGTATAACAGAGATAATTATCTCGTAACAGCACATCAGTGGACATCAAAGAGTGTCTGACAAAAACCCAGGAAATGTCACTCACCCACGCTTCTGGGAAATGGGAGTTATTGAAAGATTCACCCCTCGTTCATTCCTCGCTGTATTTATTACTTTCCTAGAGGGACTTATTTAGTAAACTTTTACGCTTAGCCGAACTGAATGTTACTGGCGTGGCAAAATGGACTGTTTTTCTCTTTAAAAGCCTTGTCGTGGAATTATTTTAGAAACTAACGAGATTTTGGTAAGTTTCTTAGAATGTAAAGGTCGAATCTAGTTTCTGAGAAATCGTTTCGTCTAGTCGTTAGGGCTGGCTCTACCCAATAAATATAATTAGAGGCGGAAGGTAGGTGCTCATATTTCGTAGGAGTTGTTGGAATTTCTAAATCTACTGATTGAGTTTTCAAATAAGATTCAGCCGCTTGAAATAATACGCAAGAGGATATTATAGAAATAAAATAATGCAAGATATTTCATGACTCCATTCATGACTTAAACTAAAGATATACTTGACGACTCTACAGCACTACAAGCGCTGGTTATTTTTCCATAGTAAGAGACGCTGCAAGCCTTGCAACAGACAGAGACGGGTGGGAAGGGAAAGCCTTCGCCCAGCAATGGGACACCAAACTGGCTACACAAAAAAGAGACCTATTAACATACCCGTTTGCGTTGACTTAGAGACGTTTTTAGTTTCAAATAATTACATAATTACAGTTAGACTTTTTAACCTTTTGAACGCCAACGTCGACTGCAGCCGACAGAAAGCAGTGTAGTCTTTCATACGAAGGCATAAATTTCAAACTAGCTTTCTATGACATCGTGGTTGGCTTAGTTGGTAGTGACCCGGTTCGAATCCTGGTACACTTCCATGCTGGTCTGGGAGCAAAGGAATAACATAGAATGTACCAGTTGCTTCTCATCCCGCGCAGATGGTAAAAGCCCATCGAGGGAATGGGCGAAATTCTTAGGAATCATGTTATAGGTTATGCGGGTAGCAACCCATCACTATTTTGATTCCCTTTTCCACCTATACGCCTACAATCATGCTAAACGTGACTTTTAGATCTCTTTACCTCAGGCTCTGGGTAGACACCCGTAAGAGGTATAGACAGTGGCGTGCACAGAGTTTTGCAGAAAAAATGCTGCTTGTTTATTTTATTGTCTAGTTGGTAAATACATATAACGTAAGTAGGTAATTAATCATCTCTATGTCTTTTTGTCTAGTACCCTTATGGGTACCCGTATGGGCTTAAGACTATTATAGTCTTACTAGCGATTAGTTTGGGACTAGGTAAATTTGTGTGGATTGTTCCCTAATATTTTGCGGGTGGTAGGGCCTTGGGCAAGGTCCGTCCGGATCGCTACCACCATCTTACTCGCTAATCCTGCCGCTAAGTAGCAGTGCTTGCACTGCTGTGTTCCGGTGTGGAGAGTAAGACAGCCGGGGAAATTACGGGCACAAGAGGCATTGCATCTTAGTCCTCTAGGTTGGCAACGCATCTGCAATCCCTCCGGGGTTGCGGGTGTCTATGGGCAGTGGTGATCACTTACCATCAGGTGACCCACTTGCTCGTTTTCCTTCCTATTCAAATAAAAAAAAAAAATAATAATAATAATATTTATAACCTAAGCTTGGCATCTAGAAACGTCGACAGCCCTGTCTGTCTGCACTCGAGTCGTGTTTACGAACGTATTTCCTCGAAATAGTGATATTCTATTGGTATATACACGTGTACAAATATATAAAAAATAAACACATTACCACTTAAAATATTCATTTGAGTAAGAGTAGTTCAGGGGCCTTGCCATGACGTCTTAACGCGATTCAATTCCGACTCAGTTGAGGTTTTAGCTGTCATTTTTTGTGTGGATCTGACAGCGAACGGACCTAAACTTAATCGGAATTGAATCGCATTAAGACGTCATAGTAACTCCCAAGGCGTTAGCTCTTAAGACATTCCGGTTTCGGGTACCATCGGCCGATTCAAGTATCAAACCCATAAGAGTGAGTGAGAGAGCAAGACGTGATTTATGTATATATATAATCCTGAGCTTCCACGCTGGTCTGGGCGTAAAGAAAAACACAGAATGTACCAGTTGCTTTTCCTCCCGCGCAGATGGTAAAAGCCCATCGAGGGAATGGGAATCACATAGGCGATGCGGCTAGCTACCCATCACTATTTTGATTCCCCTTTCCACCTATACACCCACGATCATACTAAGCGTGGCCTTTGGGTCTTATTACCTTAGGCTCTGTCTACCCCGTAAGGGATTACTCACGTGATTTATGTATGTATGTAGTATAATCCTGTAATCACTACGTACCTACACTACGCAGTTTTAGTTTGTTATAGTTTCTCATACAAGTATACACAATAGTTCAAGCTCAGAATGTAAAAATACAAAAATACTTACATGTACCCGTTTCCTGCGAGATAAGGTCTGATGGATCACTTCCTACGGATTAGGGATGCGTCCGAAACGCCCCGGGGAGGGTTGCCAGCGCAGAAAAAGCAAGTTACCAATTTACGAGACTTCTTCATACACACATACATACATATATCACGTCTTTATCCCTCATGGGGTAGACAAAGCCTAAGGTAACAAAAACTTAAGGCCACGTTTAGCATGATTAAGGGCGTGCTAGCCACATCGCCTAGAAGATGATTCCTAAGACTTTCGCCCATTCCTTCGATGGACTTTTACCATCTGTGCAGGTAGAGAACTGGTGCATTCTCAATTCCCCTTTTGTATTTTTTCATTAATTAGCATAATTATGTACAGTCGCATGTACACACGGCAATATAATCAGGTAAGCACATACGCACGCTCGCGCCGTATCTATCCTGCTTACCGAATAGCTTTGCTGTGTGTAGGTACGTAACTTTATCTACATTCATAATCATGTTTTCTACAATAAACGTTTTTACATCAAAATACGTAGTAAAATTATTTGAATCGGCTGACATTTATATTCTTACCAAAGCATGGCAACCCTGTGCTAACGTTGTCACTTGCCAACCCCGACATGTACATATCGCAGTCTTTCAACGGCGCTGCTATCGATCGCGCGTCGGATTACTGCGTGTGCGCAGATAGGGGCTGCATTTTAATTCAATTCGAAGAACTTGAGCCCAAATTACTATTGATTCCTTTCCATGCTGGTCGCTAGTCTGGGAGCAAGGAAACAACGTAGAATGCACCAGTTTTCCCGCACAGATGGCAAAATTCCATCGAGGAAATTGGCGAAAGTCTTACGACGCGGTTAGCAACATCACTATTTTGATTCGCTTTTCCACCTTCACGCTCACAATTACGCTAAACGTGGCCTTTAGGTCTTGTTACCATGCTCTGTCTAGCCCGTAAGGGATAAAGACCTACTAGCTTCTGCCCACGACTTCGTCTGCATAGAATTATACATAAAAACCTTCCTCTTGAATCACTCTATCTATTAAAAAAATCCGCATCAAAATCCGTTGTGTAGTTTTGAAGATATAAGCATACATAGGGACATAGGGACAGAGAAAGCGACTTTATTCTATACTATGTAGTGATAGTGATTTATGTACTATTGATAGTCCTGAGTAGTCCTGACCATACATTAACAATACACTACATTTGTGATTAGATCGGGGCTGAAATAACTGAGACGACACCAAAAACTTTGACATCTGTGTCAAGAAAAAGCTTTGTTCTTTTCGTCGAAGTTGACCTCGATGTCCGTAGAAGCTTCGGAGAATGGACTTTTCTATCTACCCCGCCTTAACATACGTATAACTTTACTCCTACACTCTGATCTATTACTGTAACCCCCTTATTCATAAACGCTCTGTAGGCTTCTGCTAACTTAGCAATCGTTTGTCCGTATCTGTCACTTTGACATTTACCTTTCACAGATAAGGACAAACGACTGCTTAGTTAGCAGAAGCCTATAGAGCGTTTATGAATAAGGGGTAAATCTCTAGTTGTGACAAAGGACCTTTAGTAGCGGGAATGCGTAATCAGAATAGTAGATTGATAAACAAGGGTTGCAATTGACACAATTACACCTGAGATATTTCTGGCGCTAGAACCAAGTGAGAGCGCCAATAGTTCGAAGGTGAAATGGGTAATTTCACCGAGTTGAACAATCTACTTTTCATTTCGAATATGAGGAAAGTAAAAGAAGGTGTTATGTCAAATTTCACCAACGTCGCACGGTCGCACTTAATATCAGATCTTTTACGTTCGTCTTTCTTTTCCCGCTCTTTTTTCTGTTGCGCGATTTGCGCGCATTGCGCATTTCTTCTGCGCACCAATGGCTGCCGGCTAGTTTTTTTTTAACTTGTAGACACGGAAGTCGCTATCAATTAATAAAGATATAGATAAAAGATAAAAATAAAGATGAATATGAATGTTTTACAAAATTATAACTAAGAACAAAGTTTCATTATACCTAATTATAAATCTAAGTTGACAACTTAATCTCGACCTGGATAATGGTCGACTTATATTTCCAGCTAAAAAAAATACCGAACATAATTCCTAATTCTCGTTGTATACGCTTCCATAAGCTTAATATGTTATTTAAAAACACATTGATTACATGGCTGTATACGTTGCTATGTACCTCATTTGAATTAGCTACGAAGGGATGAGATTTTTTTTTCAAATTACTTCAACCCAAGGTTTTAACCCGCTATCCACATAATCTATGCCCTACTTTCAGATTATTAGAAATGAAAAGTTGTTTTCGAAATGTTCAATAGATGAGGTGATTTATTTTTTAGGGCAAAGCCCCGAGCATAACCTGAGGCCTTATAGTCTAACGCGCGGACTCTCGCATATCCAGCATCTCTTTCTACCCTCATTCTATATAGTTGGACAGAAAGAAATGGTGAATGCGATTCTGCCTCCAAATCCGTTAGACAATATGGCCTCTAGGCTGGTCGGCGTGTAATTGAACTGATGGCTCACGACTTTTAGCACCAAATGGAACCGCGCGTTTTGCAAACAAACGATTGCATCGCGACGGCATAGCCTGTTTTGAACGTATTGAATGAAACCAAATCGTGTTTAACGTCAACGTTCGAAATCAGTAAATTGACGCAGACAAATTTAAAAAAATTAGAACAATTGGACAAAGTAAAAAAACCGTCAGACAACACGTAAATTATATACAGCAAATCAAGTTTTTGTTTACTGCCTCATCTATTTTCGCAATAATAATCTGATTACTTGTCTTGTAGTTAACTTTTTCAACATTGATTTATTAACGCAATTAATAAACGTAGATACCTTATAATGTGCAGTTTCCGTTTCAGCTTTGCCTGTTCTCAAGGCAAGTACACAAAATCAGTGAAGAAAGAAAAGAGAAAGAATTTATTAACACGCATTCGACACAAGTACTGCCAACAACAAAAAAACTTTATCTAAAGCTAGGCACTGACACAAATCAACTACTAGGTAAGTAGATAATCGAACTGACAAATAACAGAAAGGTAACGAATAGCGACAATAATAGTCAGAGTAAGCGAGAGTTGCTCTAAGTTACTTTAATGAATACATTAACCATAACCAACGATTTTGACATATATTTCTTTGCAATATACGTCCAAGAAACTGGAAGTTTCATCTACCTAATCTTATTTCAAATCCAGCACAATTGTTCACCACTTTCGAGTGATGTTCTAAATCGATCTTGGATGCTGAAGCTCCGATTAAGTTTCTGCTTCGGTTACCGAAGCTATTCGAGCGTTTCCTAGACGTCAGCGGTAACGTCCAACCTCCATTAATACCGCGTTATCGCCGATCCCATCAGGCTTGACCACTTCAGGAGCATACAGGTAAACTCTAACTTGAGATTGAGCTCTTAAATCAGAAATGAATACTACTACAAACGAACTAGGATGAGAAACGAGATGTCTGTCATCTTGTGTATAAGTGCTATTGTTAGTTACCTTTTTGTGCATCTATCTACCTATGTTGTAAGTGCGTATTGTATGCGGCGATTAATGTATTTATTTATTTATTAGTGCTTTTATAGATTGTTAATTTCATTACTTGATTTTATCGATTCCTTTATTCTTTGCTCTGTGAGTGACAAGGCTGCCTATTGTCTAAGTAGGATTTTTTCCATGTAACCTCTTTTCTGCATTATCTATTACGCGATGTTCAATAAAAAAGAGTTATTGCATTCTAATACCTTCCTATCCTATGAGTATCCTATCGTCTGTGACTTCGCGTTTTCTATTGTCATTAAATCTAAACGTATCAGTTTTGATTTCGCTTCAATTAAGGAATTCATTCAGTTCTACCCGGTTATAATTTACGTTAACAATTTAATAAATATTTTGAACAACCAATAACCATTCGGACTGGTTCTTTCACTTTTTTCTAACGCTTCGCCTTATTTATGATCGTATTAAACTGCCATATCGTAAGCGCAGACGCATGGGGCTTGTTTGTGTGCGTGTAGCCAGAGTTCTTTGTGAGCGTCAAATTAATTAGGATTAACGTTGAGCCTAATGGATGTATATGTATTTTCTTTGAAATTTGAAGCGTACGACATATTTTGGGTATTTGTGTTTTGAACATTGAACAGCAAGTTATTTCTGGCGAGGTTTGCTTCAGTTCCTTTTACTCGTATGCGTGCTTCTCTTTTTCGAATTCCGTGTAATGTTTTGTCTAGGAAATTGCTGTGGCGACAGCTTTACCTCATCGTCTGGCTTTATAACTTGCAAAGTACGATAAAAACTGCCGCGCACTTAGATTCAATTGAAGTTCTATTTCTTCATTCATACCTTTTATAGTTATAAGCAAAAACATGCCAACGTATTTGAAGGCATCAGCAGAACCAATTCGCAGTTCAAATGGAAACCAATCTTTCATTGGTCATTGTTCACTGTATTAAGCACTCAGCAAAGTAGCCGTAAACGGCCAGTATCAAATTTCAATTTCAGGATGAAATAGAAATTTCTTGCATGACGTTTATACGCGGGGAACGGAGCTCGCTCCCCGGGGGCCGAATGCCGTGCCGAAACAGCTGATTGCCGACAGACCACCATAAAAAGTGATATAAAACAGCACCCGCCGCAAAACCAACTGTAAAACTCCAACCTTAAGCGTCACGTTCCGCCGTCGCAGCGATCGCGACCCTTATTTAGAGCCCATCCATTCGACTTCCAGCTTAACCGTGCTACGGTAAATATCAAAATGGCGCGCGAGCTCTTTTCAACGCACACGTCATCTCCAGAAGAGTGGGTGACGGTTCTCTCGACTGTGGACTCTAGCGGTGGAATATACGGTTGTTATTCTGTTCGGCTGCGTTCGCTAACGAGATAAACCCGAATGGATTTTGTGCATTTCACTTGCCGGAGGCCTGCGCCCGTGCTCGTAATGCACGGCTACACTACGCATTCCCTCTCTCGCCCTCTGTATGAAAATATATCGATCTTGCTTCGTACCGCACGAGGCCGGTTTCGGCCAAACCACCAGTCAAATTTATTACCAAATCACATCGTGCATTACAAAATAATATCAATTTCGTATTTTAAGAGATGCTCTTAAACCTTTCACCCCTAAAAATTATAGACGGAGTTCGGAGAAACCCAAAGTGAGATCACTTTGAACTACGCCTCGCAGTGTGCATGTAGTTGACGCACACAGGTGCAACCCTTCGCCAAGCCAACTAGCTGCGCTACACACATACGCTCTAGACGAGGTGTACTTTAAACCGGCTTCGCTTAGCCGGTAACGCTTTTTTTAACCCCCAACACAAAAGATGAGTTAAGTTTGGCGTCGATGTCTCTCTCTCTGTGTATGTGTGTGGCATCGCGGCACTAAAACGGATAGACCGTTTTCGATGTGGATTATTTCATTAGAAAGCCAGTTTCCTTGCGGTGGTACTTACCCATGTTTGGTAAAGATAGGTTCAGTAGTTTGAAGGGTATCAGCTATTTTCCAAAATGATGTAAGGCATTGTTGGCACAAAATTGCATCATTTTTTTTATTTACGTATGATTACTCGATAATGCGTGGCGTGGGGGTTTACCAAATATTTAATTTAATGTCATTGGGAAGCGTGATCCGTACAGTGGAAAGAAAGAACCGATTTGACCGGATAAAACTGTTTCCACTTTATCCACGTTAAGCCTTTACCCAAGAGACATGATCCTACAATGCAGGCTTCACAATCACGAATTGTTGGCTATCTCTTTCGTGCAAAGGACGAGGGAAGCAGACAAAAATACATTCGCGCGGGTGTCACGCCCACGCAATAAGAACGCTTCGCGATATTATTCTTAATTACACTTGCAAATTACGTACACTTCCTTATAACTAACTTGTGAGGCAGTTTCGTTCTCAATCTCTTACCCACTCGCTTCCCATGCACTAATTATTAAAATTAATTCTGACGTGGGGCCTTACTATGACGTCTTAACGCGATTCAGTTTAGGTTCGCTCGCTGTTAGATCCATACTAAAAATGACAGCTAAAACCTGAACTTAGCCGGAATTGAATCGGATTAATACGTCATGGTAAAGCCCCTGCCCTTTCAGAGATACATACACATACCTACATACATACGCAAATCACGTACAAGACCTACAGGCCACGTTGAGCAATACACTGTAGGCGTAGGTATAGGTGGAAAGTGATGGGTTGCTAGCCGCATCGCCTATAACATGATTCCTATAATTTTCGCCCATTTCCCCGATGGGTGTTTACCATCTGGGAAGAGAAGCAACTGGTACATTCTGTTTTTTCTCTGCTCCCAGACCAGCATGGAAGTAGATTCTTTCTTTCAGAGATTGCTTTGTCTAAAATGTAAAAGATTGTTTTAATAAACACAAGCAAATGCATTTGAAAGTACTTACTTTACGTTGTCAAGGTGATTGGTTCTAATTTGAGATTTCGCTCGCCGTTACTAATTTGCTGGCTGCAAGTGAGATCACGGATCACAGCGACCTTCTACTGCAGGCTAGTATCCTGGTCTAAAGGCCAAGTTTGACTATATACTCACAGATATACATAGCACAAGTATTAAACTTTATCACGATTGTAATAAACACCCAGGTGCGGCTTAGTATACACAATACGATGATATATATGTACGATACAATATATTAAGTTTCAACATTTAGTTTCTTCCATATTGCTTCTCTTCAGCGCATGGTAAAAGCCCATCGAGGGATTGGGCGAAAATCTTAGGGATCATTATATAGGCGATGTGGCTAACCAACACCGTTTTTATTCCTCTTCCTTGGCCTTTGGGTCTTGTTACCTTAGGCTCTTGTATGTAACATTTACTTTTACTTACTTATCCAGCAATGCAAAACTTACAACTCGAACTTTCAAGCAAAAAAACCTATTACATCAAAATGATAATACAGATGTATGATAAAATAAAACTTCCATGCTGGTCTGGGAGCAAAGAAAAAACATAGAATGTACCGGTTGCTTCTCTTCCCGCGCATATGGTAAAACCCATCGAGGGAATGGGCGAAAATCATAGGAATCATGTTATAGGCGATGCGGCTAGCAACCCATCACTATTTTGATTCCACTTTCCACCTCCACGCCCTCAGTGTCTTGCTAAACGTGGCCTGTAGGTCTTGTTACCTTAGGCTCTGCCTACCCCATAAGGGATAAAGACGCAATTCGTGAATGAAATTAATGAATTAATAAATAATAGGTAAGTACGCTTTAGATCACGTATCACCTACAATTGTTGGTATTGTTCAGATTAAAGGTTAAAGATATGAAAAAGTTCAATACAACGAATAAAATACAAAAACATGGCGCAAATATTGGAAATCATCTTAAATGACAAACTATTTGCGGTCTTGTTAGTAACTCTTACAGGCTAGTAAATGATTTAGCCACCAGAAGCTTATTTAATTAAATAGTGTTGACATTAACTGTAGGAAACAAACCCAAAATAACTTATCCGCGTTGAGAGGACCTAATAAATTTTGTCTGAGGGGATAATTTATGAGAGCATCTATTTCCCACATTTTTGGTAATCCCTCGGGAACCGCACTGCTCTGTTTTAAAGTGTATTAAACCTCTAATTCACATAGTTATAAAATTTCGACATCTTTATCGACACGCTATCTGAAGAAAGACATCAAAAAAGACTAGGCGCTAAGGAGGCAGAAAGGCAACAGACCCTATTTACTGGTAAACTAGTAAGGGTGATGGACATCTTGCCTCGAACCAAATAAAAAGTATAGAATTCTGCGAACAAAGTGAGGTCGGGTAATATCTACTCTTCGTATTGCGAGCGTGTGCGCTTGTAGACGTAAAAACATGTACATTTACAGAAATACCATTTATTCTAGTTGGTCTCAGCCAACATTAGCAGTTGCATGCTATAATTTGCCAAAAGGTACACTGTATCCTCTCCATTTTAAAGGTCGTGTAGAGTTTGAAAAGCCTCTTCTTCAGAAGATATCGTCAGTCGGTCCTTCTTTCGGCTTTTCTCGAAGCATCGATGATTGCGAAGCCCCTTGGATTTGATTTGATGAGTTCAATCCATAGGTAGGAAAATCGATAGTTAATCACTGGAAAAGATGTCGTGTATGATAACCAGTTATACGTGAAATAACAGAGCTTAGTAATATAAAATTAGATGCCAATATCTACTCTGCTTATGGCAGCGGCAATGATCTGGGTTAATTACTAGGCAACTTAACAAGGTAATAATTTCTCGACTTCTACCCGCGAGTTACATTGAGTTGTTACTGTAATAATATAGTTTCGTCTAGTTCTCTCGGTTTGATTGCAACCATGCATACTTTTTCAACAGTTTCGAGGCTAACCTCGTTAGTCGTTTCTTGTAATGCTGTCCAAGGATTTGAAGGTATAACTAATCGTGTAACTATTCGATCCGAAGCACTTTTCTTCTTATAATTCCGCTTCAAAAGTATCTGTTGTTCATTACTTAGAGCCTTTACAATTTCAATTACCATAACTTATGCTTCTCTCTTCCATCTTGATCGACAACAAGCGGTTTTTCATTTACCCGACTGCAACAGAATTAGGGTTATTTAAATTTACATTTTCAGAGGTAACATTGACAAATACCCACACTTTAATTTAAAAATATAAAAACGAATGTATCCTATTCTGAACATTAAGTAGCCTGTACTAATTATACGTTATTTTCTACTTTTTACGTTTACCCCAGCCCGGTTTAAAATATTTCACTTGTTATTTCTTAAAACTGAAACATATTTTATAGCCAGTATTGTAAGGTTAACAGCGCTGTGGGTCGTCACAACACTGCATTTGTTTCAAAATAAACTGCAGCGTCGGATTACAACAATAACTTATAGTTATTCAAACAACTCTGGTGCCGCGTCGTGGCAACTTTGAAGGGTTAGGTTAGATGGGTTAGGTTAGGTTTTCTGTCCTGATAAACGTGTTGCGCAAGGAAATGTAAATAGTGTCTCGTTAATGAAATAATAAAGTGCGCAAATCTGGAGAATGACCGTGATATGCTTGGAATGAGGAAGGATGTGCGTTTGAATTGAACACACACAAGTAGAAGTCTTTGAGTAAGTGCAGCTAACCTTGTTGTGAGTTTTATTTACTTTGAATGCATTGGGTACTTGAATTACAATGTTAATAGCACACGCGATTTTTGAAGACTCCTCTGAACTCGTCGGAATATAGTTTTTTAAGCAAAAAAATGTGGCTAGGAATTTTTATGCAAAACTTTCGGCTTTCAAACACACTCAATCAGCCAACGTCCGTTTCAAAATATCAAATTGTCTTAGCACACGAGGCAAAGCGTTTTGTTGCTCAGCCAGCATGCTAGTCAGAATTTGTTTAAAAATGACGTGGCCATACCACTAGCTACTTTGAAAAACCGAGCCACAATATAAGCATGATTAAAGGTAAGTTTTAAGCGAGCAAAGCGGCACTGGCTACAGTGACGCTGCGTTCAAATGTTCCTTCATACATTTTCATACTGCATAATACTATCGCACTGTCGCTGCGCCAGTGGTGCCGCGTTACTGTCGCCAGTATGCCTAGCACGAAAGCATACGAAAGTCGTCGCGCGCGAGATAGTTTACCCATCTCTTTCTAAAACGAATAGTAAGAAAAAGACGGGCAATCTGACTCGCGCGCGACGCGACTTTTGGACGCTTTCGTGCCAGACGTACAGAGCCGCTTTGCTCGGAAGTCTAGCTCTACAACGTGGTTCCTCCTATACAATGCGGTGCACAAAGTTTTGAGACAGGTCAGACAAAAAAACAACTACCTAACTTACCAAAAATGCTGCTTGCTGATTTCTTTGTCAAGTCGGTTAATTATGACGTACGTGATTAACCACCTCAAATATCCGAAAAGCAGGATAGACTAGGGTGACAGCACCATTAATGGACATGGAGCCCTTTAAATTAAGAATGAAGTGTCTATTACTGGCGTCACCCTGCCTTTTTGTCTTTATGAAGTGCACGCGACTGCTATACCTACTGTAAGTTTACCAGCCAAGTACCTACCTACCCACCTGCATCGAATTGGTGGCATCGCTGCATGCTACCAAGTTTAGGCATTAAACTAGACACTGATTTCTAGGAATGCTTTAATAGAATCACGTGTCTGTCCGAATGGAACAGGCTTTGTACGGTCTGCCAAATAAGCGGTCTATCACTACACTATAGTATAGTGATCATCATCATCTCCAGCCCATATACGTCCCACTGCTGGGCACAGGACGAGAGGACTTGGGCTATTAGTTCCCACGCGGGACCGGTGCGAATTGGGAACTTTACACACACCGTTGAATTGCCTCACGATGTATTCCTTCACCGAAAAGCTTATGGTAAATTACAAATGAGATAGCGCACATAAACTTGGAAAAACTCAAAGGTGTGAGTCTGGGTTTCGAACCCACGACACTGCTTGAGAGGCCACAACTCAAACCACTAGGCAAGACCTATAGGGTAGGTATATTCCTATCAATTGAATTCCCCGCTTAAGTCGAACTTTCAAGTTAGCAGCCACGTCTTAACGACATTGTATTACGTGCAAATGATTTCCAACCTCAAGGTGGCAGACCACATATTAGGCTGATACAGACATACATAAATCACGTCTTTATCCCTTACGGGGTAGACAGAGCCTAAGGCAACAAGAACTAAAGGCCACGCTTAGCATGATCGTGGGCGTATAGGTGGAAAGGGGAATCAAAATAGTGATGGGTTGCTAGCCGCACCGATGGGCTTTTATGATCCGCGCGGGGAGAGAAGCAACTGGTACATTTTGTTTTTTCTTTACTCCCTGACCAGCATGGAAGCATTAGGCTGATGGCACAATAAAAAGCTAAAACAGGTATGTGAGAATCCTAGGCACTGTGGTAGGATTATACAACTTGCTCGTTGTACAGCTGTCCTGGCAATAGACATAAAATTTCGTGGTTTTAGCTACAATTTGTATGGAAACAACAGCTGCCAGAGGACTCCCACCACATATCGGCTTTTCCTTCGTTGAAATCTTTCTTTATTTCATGTCTACTTCAAAAAGGCATCACGCAAAATTTCAGGTTTCCAAGCCCAAGGCTTGGGCCTGAGCGTTAAAGAGTCAGACAGCCAAGATTTTCTTTTAAAGTAATAAGATTTGTATCTAGAAGCTTTACTGGAACATCCTTCGAGTTATCCCCATATGTTTTAAAATAATTTAACTTGAATTTAATTCTTGAACAATTCCTGCGTCAGGTATATGGGTAGGTAGTAGCATACTAGTCTAAAACATAATGAACAACATCTTATTTGGTTAACAATGATAAATTCGGGGCGAAAATCTTAGGATCATGTTATATAGGCAATGTGGCTAGCAACCCATCACTGTTGTTTGATTCCCTTTTCCATCCATACACCCACAATCATGCTAAACATGGTTGTTAGGTCTTGTTAACTTAGGCTCTGTCTACCCTGTAAGGGATAAAGTCGTGATTTATGTATGTATGTATGATAAATTCAGTAAGTAAGTACCTAGTTAGACTAGTTAGCATGCAAAAATATTGAAATTTCAAATAAATTCCAACAGCTATGACATTGCAGTCACAAAGGTTATTTTTACTTTAGGCTTTTGCTATTCTTACCAGCATTGAATTTAATTTTAACATGAAAATAAGTCTGTGTGAATTTGTAAGGTATCAAAAGACACATTTCATGGCATAAGTTTCAAGTTTCAAAAGTACCTACTTCTACCTACCTCCAACTTAAATTGTGTAAAACTATATATTGTAAATCTGTTTGAACCATAAAGCCAGCCAACAAAAACCAACTTTCACATTTATAATAGAAAGGATGTTTCTGTAAACTAAATGACAACAAACTAATTAATTCTGTTGCCTCTACATATCTCAACTTTAATGGGCTTTATGGTACATAATTAACACAAATCTTTAGGGCAAATGGTAGCAGTAATGTAAACTGTATTATGGATAGAGCATTTCATAAATTGTTAAAAGTTCTTCGAAGTTGGTTGGTTGAATGTTAAACAAAGTGTTGTTATAAATATATTTCACTGCAAACAACAACACGGTTACATTAAGTATGGTCATCGGCAAGAACATCTTACAGACTAAAGTATTCAAAAACATCTGATATACAATGTTATTCCTGTAGCCATTGAAGTTTATTTGATATAGTGCTGTGTTTTGTCAGATAATATTGGGAATAACTGAACTCCAATTATTCCTTTTTAAAATGATACCTACATAGTGATATTCTATCTAGTATTAGTGTTTTTGGCATCTACAGTTTTTTTCTGTATCACTCCCTTTGCAATTGCTACCTAAACAAATTTACAATAGATTCTAAAAATTCTTAGTACCTTATGTAACTAAACCCCAAAATTGGCAAATACAATTTCCATGAAACCAAACCAAACCTAGCAGAGAATCACAGTGCTGTCAGTTCAGTCTTAGTTAAATTGAAGTTGGTACATAATTATCATTTCACTTTACTTTGCTTTCCTTTCCTTACAATTTCTTTATTTACTTCGTCTACGCAATCGAATCGAATTACAAATAAAATAATACTCGATTGAAAAGTTACTCGAAAATTTCACATTAATTCGAACTTCAAACGATATCGAATTCACTTTTATAAAAAGCAAAAGAAAGTACGTACCGTAAACTATACACTGTCTAGCAGTATATTTCTTTATTTTAAAAAACTAAGTTGTTTCTTTTTTTAATGCATCGGTTGACTTTTCCGTGTTGCATTACTTGCATTGCACGGATAGGCCTACAGCCGGCATGGCGCATGGCGCCGCGTCGCCTAACAAACTTGCACCGTACATTCAACTATAAAAAGGTAAAACGACTCAATAAAAATAAGACTATACCTTAATGGCAGGTCCCAATCCACATCCACGTTTGAAATCCAAATCGGTAAACACTATTTTACACTGAATTTTGATAGAAAACACTTCACAACGCTCGAAAGCACTTGTTGACACTTTTGTTTTTTTTTTAATTTGTTTTTGTTGTTCCAAAGTTGTTCACAGTTGTTGACACTGAATTAACGTTTACTCACTCAATCAACCATTTAATTGTAATTTCATTTAAAAAACTATGTAGGTAGTACAAATACGGAAGGTTTAAGTTTAGTTTTTAATACAAATACCTTTTCTCGATACAATATTTAAAACGTAGATTTTCACAATCACGACAGCGTTATTTATAAAAGTGCATTATCTGACACACACCGCTTAGCTTCCGCATCCCTAAAACAGCTGTTCGGGAGTAGTGACGTCTAAAATCGATAACAACCGGATATAGAACAACCGTATTTGATCCGCACACAACTTCTAAATCACAACACAGACAGATTTACCGGTTTTTCATTAATTAAAACAAAATACACTACGTCAAAGTGACTTGAGATTAACTTTTTGGGATTGCATTAGTCTATTAGCTGGAGATTCTAAATTACGTTTACATTTTAAAGGAAGTTCTAGAGAGTGTAACGATTTTTGAAATAGTCTTGTTTATTGTGCTGACTCTTTTGTGAGCACATTACAAAGTGATTGTTATTAGGCGCGGTACGCACGCGGTCGCGCTCGGTCGCGGACTGGCGCCGGGCGCAGGCGGGGCGCGGGGCGCGGGGCGCGGCGCGGGGCGCGGCGCGGGGCGGGGCGCGGGCGGGCCCGCCAGCGGAATGCTATTGTAGGCGAACTTGTCCGCCACTTTTTTTCTCAATTCTGGTCAAACAAGTTTCGTATACAACCAGCATTGTAAGGATTCCGCCATTCTCCGAACGAACTGGCGCTGTTTCTAAGCTTTAAAACGACTTTAAGGCTTCAAAAATTCATGAAATTGCCCTTTAATGGTTTAAGGAGCGCTTTGAATGGCCACTTCTTCAATTTCCAAACCAAAGTCATTCGTTTGATACCGTCGTTGCTAATTGGATTGTTTTCGTTTTGTAACTGCAAAATGTCCTTACATACTTAGTGGTTTGGAACGACCTATTCCTTACTTCTCAGATTTGATTATCTTCGTAAAAAGTAGGTAGTTACAACAGCATTATTATTAGCACAGCGCATACGTCGATCAAGATCGTCCTAGAAGGTCTAGTTAGTGGTCCATGCGGCGCTATCAGTCTGTTTAACGGCGCTGTAAAACTGGACTTGACAAGAATCTCCGCATAATTAACGAGTTCCATAAAAGACATAAAAGCTTATGCTGATCGTACGTTGAGTTTACTGGGAAGGCTCGCTGGTTCACCGCATTCGTTAAACAAATCGTTGGCCAGACTGCAGTGGACGATAATTGTCAAGGCTTTGCTCATGGTGTAATTCACACGATGGACCGCGGTCAAGAAACAAGCCAGCTACAAGATGCATGTTGATAACTAACAGGACTCAGGTCTATCCCATGTATTCATTAGAAATTACAAACCTACTAAACTAAAATGCTTCTTTTGCATGTCTGGCAATCGTACTATATCAAAGTTGTAGATTGTTAACATAAAGCTGACATACAAATGTGTTTGGTTAAATCGAAACATCGCGTTGATCTTAGTAAATGCTAGTTCACAGGAATTCCGATTTCAAGTCTTCCCTCGAATCTTCAAAAACTCGTTTCGATCATTCTCTTCTCGTGTAGCTGACGAATGTTAAAATGAAGTCATTAATTCTACTTCTGTAAATTTATAGCTTCCTGGGGTTCCCAATTCTCTCTATTCGCAGCTAATCAATGACCACATAGTTAGTACGTACTAAAACAATCTACAGAAAGCACGAGCCGAAACTGAGGCATCAACTAACGTTAATAGACATTTGAATCCATCCCTTTGCACAATTTCAGGGTTTGACAAACGATATGCTATTTAGGGATCATTAGATTAGACCCCAGACCCAACTTAACATAGCTTCACCTTGTATCGACGAAAATTCACAAACCGCTGACTTCAAACTAAGAACAGCGTACGAAAAGCAAATAAAACCGACGTTCGAGATTTCCAACATTTGGAACTTTTGTTACAGAGAATCGAACTACAGCTTTTGTAACTTTATATAATAGAAATTATATTTATTTCTCTGCTTTGAAGTTCAACTACTCTACGAGTGTGGGCGTATTTGTAGAAAATCTCTCTCTACATTTAAAAGGAACGTGTTGTTAAAATTTGGAATCAGAACGACTTATAAAATAAAAGCGTAAGAAAGCTCTGTTGTTCACAAAGCTACGTATCACCTGTTGCTGTGTAAAGAAGGTCTTCTTCAACCTCTTCTTAGATAAACCCCTACTGTCTCAAGCGAACCTTTTCAACAACAAGCTCTAGGTAAAAATATTTATAAGTCAAATCAGGAATAATGTAGCATTCGCGAAATAATTTTGGAAGTCAGATAGTAGTTTTTGGCTTTATTCTTTACAAACAGATAAATACAAATCCTTCCTCTTTATAATATAAGTGTGGCTGTAGATATCAGTTTTGTTCAAATTACATTTAAATAATCTCATGTAAAATGTTATTTCCAAAATTATCTTCTAAATAAATTTTAACTCGAAAGTCTGGAATTAAGCTTACCGATGACGTCACATAGCCTTGTGAAGCGAAACTCGTTCGACTAGTTTCGCGGACTAGGATGTCTAACTTTATATTTATCGTTTACCGGTTTTTGGCGGCGGGGTGCCCATCCTTATTTTGTAGGTGGCCAGAAATAGTTCCAATTAAAGTTTTTCTTCTTATTTCCTGTAAACTCAGTCGTTATAATAAAAAAAACTGTTTATGTGTTCAGTTAAATATGTTCTTTAATAGGTACTCAGAAAAAATAACAGTAACATTAATGTGGGACGATAAAATAAACATGTAAAAATAATTACAAAGTTACATAATTAACTTTGTAGAGTGCAGCAGTCGAATAACAAAAACTTTACAAAACAATCCTTCTAGTATAAGGTAAAATCCCTTCAAATTAAATAACGAATAGTTCCGACACGCGGGAGCCTCACAAGCTTTTTACAATGAAATTTTAATCAGTATAGACTCTCCACACGAGAGTGGAATTCCAACATTCAAGGTTACAAAGGAACTTCCAAACAAAGTATTTGAAGAGCGATAACTGAACCCTGAGCCGAATAGATTTGGGAAAAATGAGATGCCAACATATAAAACTCGTGTGTGGAAGTGAGACACGAACAATAATTTTATTTATTGCCATATCACGTTACTCAGCCAGCTTTACACCAAGTGCGTGTGAGCGAGATGACGCTATAAAATCAGTTCCCTCGTTCGCCTGCAGCGGATTCTCGTTAATCAGATTTTGTGAATTAGAATTTTTAATTGGGATTGTCTAAAAAAAAATACCTATCCTTTTTATATTTTTTTTGTGCAGAATAGTCAATTATAAGAAACCAATTTCAATGTTTTCTCATATAACTCGGTATTTTTTTCACTATTAATTATTGAAAGTATTTTGGTTGATGACGTCAGAGTTTCCATTGTGACGTCAGAGTTTCCATTGCCGGTGCCACACATCTGCTTATTGGATAAATTGGTCATAAAACGTATGTGAAGCGCCGCCATTAACGTCTTTTCTATCTGTGGTGAAGTTGGCAAACTGTCATTAGTATCAATGTCAACATGATTCAACAATAACACAGGAAGATTTACGCGATCTTCTCCTATGAATTTTATATTTTCACAATCGTTACACATACCATAACATTCTGCGCGAAGCAGAAAGGTCCATAAACACATACCAGGTATTATCGAGACAAAACAGGACCCGGAGATAAGACAGCAAACTCAGTAGGCGAAAGTAAACCGAAAAACGTAATATTTTCGCTCTCCATTAAAATATTTAGCGGAAAATCTTTCATGTGAGCGAAGCACATCGCTGTGCGGTTACACTGTTGCCTAATTATCTACCGAAAGTGCTTCTAAATCTAAACTATAATACAACAATATGAAAGTGAACAGTGGAAAAAGCAAGAATGACAGTAACAAGATTGCCCATTTGCTTGTCATCTGTCATAAGATGAATGAAATGTCAGATTGCGGGTCCAAATTGAACTCCGTAGTATAATACACGCGTAAATAGCATAGAATTTGTAACCTTTGCAAATAAAGTACATTTTGGACCGTCTACGTCATGTCTGGGAATATCAAATGAAGGTCATTGCTTATTTTTCATGTAATAAATTCATTATAGCAAAATAAAATAAAGTAAATACAGAAAACGATTTAAAAAGCATTTATCTCGAAATGGTTTTCGATTTACTATACATTGTAAAAAAATAGACAATCCCAATTGGAAACATTGCGTGGATTTATTTTCACAAGTTTTTGCCATTTTAATTTTATAGTAGTAAATCATTGAGGAAAAAAACATGTCGTGCATTTTATTGATGTTATTTTGCTCGGGAGTTGTTTAGTTTTAGTAATAGTTATTAGTTATTTTTCAATGATGAATATTTTATTGTTTGAAGAACATCACAGTTAAAGATAACAGGTAACGTGAACAATAATGATTGCAAATGATCACGAAATTAAACAACGGACTCTTTTTAAAAGCTAATTCTAATCTAGATTATTTTATTACATCTTTATGTTTTTGGATCAAATCTTGCAAGATAAATTTTACCCACCTCTAATGGTATTGACCCGATGAGACGGCTGACAATATTTACAAGCACAGTCACCAAAATTTTAGTCAAAATCACATTTAAACATCTATAATTAAGCACCAATTTTTTCCCCGTTTGTAGCAACTTTACCAGCCTTCAAAAGTAACTTCCGCCAATGGAGTTCCTAAAATAGTAGGTCCCTAATAGCCTACTCAAACTTTGTAAAGTCCGACCAAAATAACACACAACTGTGACCGACTCGATAATTCGTCGGTTTAGCGACCCAGTGACGCGTCAACAGGTTGTACCGGGAATTAGGGACCGCTCGTGACATTTGTTTTAAGTCAGTGTTGCCAGTTGCCAGACTGACTGCCCGTTTCACTTTGCAGCTGACTTAAGAATGGTAAGATATGTGATTCTGTAACTGGAATTCTGTAATTTATCTGTAATTATAGGGTGGTACTGTTACAGTCATCTACACTACGAAATATCATTGATATTTTGCATCTATGCGATCGATACTAGGTGTCGTGTCCCACCCTGGCATCACACAAGTGCAATGTAGATACAGAATGAGCTTGTTCCCCGAACATAACCAAGTTACATAACCGGCACTGGTAAAACCAATGTAGGATGATTAATTTGGATTAATTTAGGTTTAGATGCGGCGGCCCCTAAGCCGTGAACATGTTTGTTTTAATTTAGAAATAATCTTTATTTTACATTTGAATGTCATGGTTATGTAAAATAGTTATGTACGAGGAACAAGCGAGAATATGATGTCGTATGGAATAAATAAAGGGGAAAAACTCCATCGTATGTATATTGTTTTCTCGTATTCCAAGCGAAAAGGACAGCATTTCAACAAACTAATCACACAAACCTTCCTTTTGAATAACTCTATCTGTTGATGAATTTTACATTAAAATCCATTGCGTAGTTTAAATTATATAAGCGTACAAACACACGTATGTGCACCGGCTAAGTAGTTGGCTGACTTGGTTTTGTACTAGGTTTGTAGAAACTTTTCCCAATCGATAGTCTCTAGGCAAGATCCGTTTCTACTATTGCTTCCTTTATCATGGTAGCAAATAAACCTTGCTTCGCCGCCATGGTTAGTAATTTGTAACAACAGGGTCACCGTGATAGATGAATGGGCACAAAAGGCACAAAGAACGGGCACTTGTGAATCCGGGCCTTCCCGGAGGGATGGACGGACAATGGGGCAGTTTTTTTCTTTTTATAAGTAGTTGCTGTGCTCTATGGTCACGGGGCATATTGTCTAGAGTTTTATTATAGTGGAATTACCGTACCGCCAGGCTGTGTTTTATTTAGGGGATTATTGGGACGTTTGTGAATTAGACTGAGACACAGCACACGATCTTTATACTTTAATTAAGGTATACAACTGTTGTAAATAAGTTAAGGGCCAGTTTTACCACTGTCCATTAAGTTCCAGTTGACTTAAGTGTCAGTTATTTATGAATCCGTCTCTATTTATTACTACGAAACAGACAGAGACGTCATCATAGATAACTGACACTTAATTTAACTGGAATTTAGCAGAGAGTGGAGGAGGAAGTATTTTTTTACTATGTATGTGCTTTTATAACTTAAATAAATACTTTTGTAAAAACGTTTCTTATTTCTTATTTCTAGTGGTACCTAAAACAGGCCCTAAGAATATTATTTTAGACTTGTAAAAATATAATATCCACCGCTCTGTCAAACCTTTTGCTTTAGCATTTACCATAAGCATGTTCCATAATTATGGACAATGTTAACTATCCAAATGCAATGAAGTGAGAAGAAATATAATAAATACTCTTTAAAAAAACTAGCACTTACTAGAACGTTTTACGGAAGGCTGAACAGGCGCCTGCCACAGTAATGGCCTCAAAGGTCACAGCTTTGCATATGTATCTATAGCTGCTTAGAATTTCTAGTTTCAATTTAATTTCTCCTCCTTGATATAATTAATTTAAAAAATTCAGAAACCCTCCACGCATTAATCGAGTAATCACACGTATATGCCAAAAATGGCTTACATCATATTGCAAAAGAGCTGATACTGTTAAAACTACTGAACCGATTTTCACCAAACATAACTAAGAACCACCGGAAGGAAACTGGCTTTCGAATGATAAAAACCGCATCGAAATCGAGCCATCTGCTTGAGAGCTACGATGCCACAGACACACATCGACGTCAAACTCATAACACCCTTCTTATTGCGTCGCGAGTTAATAAAAATCAGCGTAGGTCGGACTAAGTCGGTATAAGAGTTGTATTTACCTATCTTGTGTAGCGTCGGTACGCTTTAAAAACTCTACCTAAAGTATGTTTTCTCCAAAGTTATAATACCTCTCCTACCCAATCCTAAAATTTCTTCCAAATCCCATTTGAGGGGGCGAATTGGCTTATAATGATTAAGTAATTGATTATTTCTGCCATCATGGCAGTGCCATGCTGGTCTGGGAGTAAAGAAAAAACATAGAATTTGCCAGTTGCTTCTCATCCCGTGCAGATGGTAAAAGCCCATCGAGGGAGTGGGCGAAAGTCAATCATGTTATGTAAACCTATACGCCCTTAATTACGCGCAACGTGGCCTTAAGGTTTTGTTACGTTGGGCTCTGTCTGCCCCGTAAGGGATAAAGACGTGATATATGTATGTAACTATTGATTATTTATTTAATAGTACATAATTATAGGAACTCATTGCAGATTATCAGTTCCTGAGTTTCAATGAAGAACTAACTACTGATATTACAGAAAAGGACGAAACGTAACCAACAAGATGGATTTAGGATTCGTGGTAATCATTTTTACGTCATTTCGGGTACAGAACCCTTGTTTATGCGCAGTTCGATACGCCGTCGACCGCTTATATTCGTTTCTTAATTGAAAATTAAGTATTTAAAGTTTCTTCAACCTATTCGAAACTGCAAATCGTTCTGAATTAATTTACATGGATACGCCATTTGTTTGTATTTAGATGAGCACACATACCACAAAAAGACGTTGCATTTTATTAATATTTTTAATTCCGGCGCAAAAAGTTTTAATTAATAACAAAGAAACAATATCATGCAACTCGAACCCTTCTTAAATGTTGCCACTAAAAAATAACAACAATATCCGGGCTATTACAATAAAGTGATTAAACGAAATTATCGGTAATTTACGGTTAATGAAGCTTTTAGTGCATCACTATTGCAAGAACCTGTCCATGTCGCGCGCAATGTTATCAGGATCGCTAGTCTTTAACAATGTTGTGCCGTCGTGTAAACAATAATATATGTACAAGATGCAAGCATCGAAGTGTTGTATACAATACATACTTAATTTAACTATTTTTAAATAGTTACGTTTAGAGTTATTTTCGAGGCAATATTTTTATTCACATAAAACTTCTATCCAGGTATCTGTCTGTAGATGAGATATGTTGCATCTCTTAATTGTGACGTCAAAATATTACGAAAACTCGCACACATTATTTAAAATAGGTAGAAAAAACCTTAATAAACCAAATAAAACACTGTTTTATTGAGCGGCAACGTGCGATTATCATAGAACGAACAACAATACCTACATCAAGGATCCGCATCCAAATTCTCAAAATTCTGTGATTTTTTGTATTTACTCTGGAAAGTATCCACTTCTTCCCCTTGACCCCTTTGTTAGTAAGTTCATGATTGTCACCGTAGCGTAGAAATTTGGCATTGGTAAACGAAAGACATAATAATACGTCAATGACTGCTGGAGCTCTGCTTAATTTTAAGTTGATATTATAATATAAAATTGTACTCAGAAATGCTATTTACTTTCAACATTCTCAATACATCATGCCTAATGTTACAAAAACAAATTCACCTTTCAAAAACAAGTTCGCCTTTGTGCATATAATAATATATTTTTTTTGTGAATTGTATCTATTTCTTTATATTTGTACAAAAAAGCATTTACTTACTTGCTTACTTAGTTACAAATACATTCTTAAAAACTATCTACTTATTCAGTCTAATTTAACCATTTAGACAAAAAAGAACAAATAAAAAGCTAGCGCTCCGTTTCCAGAGATAGCTGGCGGGCGCGGTGGCGGGAACGCGGGCATCGATTCAACGTCGCGTCACGCCGCGCCGTTGCCGCTCCGTGCGCCCGCCGCGCCGCGCCGGCAAACGTCATAATAAAAGTCGGCTTCATTCCTAACCAAGTTTACTTGTTACTAAATGGCGCTAAAACTGTAATTTTATTATCAATTAAAACAATAAGTGGTTTCGTCTTGTTTGTTGACCGAATTATTAATTTACAAAATAAGTACTACGACCTCTTTAATCCGAACGCCTCCGCTACTACGCCTACATAATGCGAGACAAAGCTTTTTATTTGTCATTAGGTAAATACTAATCGACAAACTATAAAATATATTTTTTTAGAAGGCATAATGAATGTTACGTTTACAGATTTAATTACACAATATTGTTTGTTTTATTCCATAAAAATAGTCTATAAATTCTCTGTATACAATAATCCGAACGCTCCACTAGTCCGAACGGAGGGTACATTTTCGGAGTTCGGATTAAAGAGGTCGTTGTGAGTGTTCCTTAGGTAGGTAAGTAACTATGAACAATGAAATATGAATCGGATTTAATTTAAACCTAGTCATTTATATTACTAGGTACTATAATTTAAAAAACTTGCTTTAATTATAATGAGACGGGTACAAAAACGATAGTTTTTTTTCCTACCTAAATAACATTTATTCCATTTTGCAAGACATAAATATTAAAGAATATTCACAATTCTATAGAATAAACAAGAAAAAAACCACAGACATGAAAAATGGATCAACAGCGTTGTGTGTGTGTTGTCTGTCCTAATTTATAGAGGGCGTTGATAGAAACTGTCTTTCTAACTACCTATGTAAAAGTAGTTTTTTACCCACAAGTATTTAACTTTAGTATCCTATTCAATAAAAAAGCATAATTTTGATATAATCTTCGATTCAGTGATTAAATATGCACCTATTAAGGGCGTTTTCGACTCGCTTGAACTGTTAAATAGTCCCCCACCCGCATCGCGAGCACGACAATATCAGATCATTGAATTTTTTGTAATGGCTCTATTAGAGTAATCGTTAATAAAGAAGGCCCTTCATGTTCTTAGGATTCTCACAATACGTTGTTTTCATAGTTTAAATGGAAATCAATACGCCATTACATATTAACATCACGTGTTTTATTTGATTGGTGGTTCTACTTATGCTTTGTCTGCTCGTAAGGCTGTGTGTGTTCACATTAGTACTTATAATATCATGTGTGTGATAAATTATTAAAAAAAACTAGGTACCAATAATACAATACTATAACAAGATATTTATTGAACACCAAAACAGAAAAAAGGTATCCTAGATCCTACTAATTTTATAAACGCGAAAGTTTGTAAGTGTGGATGGATGGATGTTTATTAGTCTTTCACGCTGGAACGGCTGGTGAGATCTGGAAGAAATTTGGAACATAGATAGATTACAGTCTGGAATAACATATAGGCTACTTTTTAACCCGGAAAATCGCGTAATTCCTGCGGGATAGCGATAAACAGATTCTATGCAGACGAAGTTGTGGGCAATAGCTAGTACAAGTGTTACAAGGTAACAATAGGCGGCCTTATCGCTAAAGAGCAATAAACCTAGCATTTCACGTTTTTTTTCTTATTTTATCCACCTAAAATTAAATTTAAAAGAAAGAAAACATTTATTCGTGACATCTCGGATAATAGTTACAAAAAACAAATTTGTGTCCTTTATTTTCCAAACCTATCAAATTAACTTACAAATAGCCAACTTTGGTATAGGTACAGTTCAATCATGCTAAATGTGGCCTGTAGGTCTCATTACCTTAGGCTCTGTCTACCCCGTAAGGGATAAAGACGTGATTTGTGCATGTGTAGGTATAAAGTTATAAATCTATACTTATTATTATGTGCTTCCATGCTGGTCTGGGAGTAAAGTAAAAACATAGAATGTACCAGTTGCTTCTCTTCCCGCGCAGATGATAAAAGCCCATCGAGGGAATGGGCATAGGAATAATGTTATAGGCGATGCGGCTAGGAACCCATCACTATTTTGATTCCCCTTTTCACCTATACGCCCACAACCATGCTAAACGTGGCCTTTGGGTTTTGTTACCTTAAGTTGTCTACCCCATAAGTTATAAAGACGTTTCAAACAATTCAAATATCGTCATTGAACTTTCCTCTTGCTTCAATATTATCGCTGAGCTGATGACGATAAGTGCCAGCCATAACAGGAGGCACAGCAATGCTAAATAGTCTCCAAGTAAATAGTTAAATACCTAGTAACTATACTAACAGTTTGAGTGAGTCACTTCGTTCCATTTAAGGAACATAAACTCAGTAAGTATGTGCATTAACATTAGCATAAGCGCTAGTGGACGGGAGACATTCTACGTAAGGCACGGACTTTAAGTACTTTCGGGGTTATCTTTAACAGTAGTTTAACTCATTATTCTTAATTTTAAGAGTGACTTGAACCAAACTGAACCGACGAGATTCAATCATTTCGCGCATTAACATTTGTCAATGTTTTTAACCTCAACCAAGTCAATATCTAATAGCGCGGCTTAGATTAGGCTTATTGTCTAACTCGCTCGCAATCGCCATCGTGTTCATTTTGACAGTTCATGTATGGCGCTGACAATTGGCATCGGAATCAGCTAGCTGTCACATTCATACAAGAACTGTCAAAATGAACGCGATGGCGATTGCGAGCGAGTTAGACAATAAGCCTACTGATCACTACCACCGTCTTATCCTAATCCTGCCGCCAAGCCTGCTTGCGCTGCTGTGTTCCTGCGTGGAGAGTAAGACAGCCAGTAAAATTAGAAATTACTGCCAAATGAGATATTCTATCTAACCCCTCTAGGCTGGTTACGCATCGGCAATTTTCTAGTGGCCAGCATGGATGTTAGTGTTCACTAAAAAAAAAACAAAATTTATTTTTGCATATTGACCGCCAAGGGCTCTTATACATGTCTTTTCTTAAACTACCAGCGTATTCGGAGACACCATCATTGCCAAGAAGAATACGCCGCAAGATGGCAGTCATTTTTTCAAAACAAAATACAATCAGCTACACTTCAAATCAGTTCACCTTCCTTGTAAAAAAAAGTCAACGAACGAATCAATGCACTTATCCTGCCATTCCGACCATTCATTTTTTAAAACAGGAATTTAAGATGAATCGTTCGGCGGACGGCGTGAGTTGATTGATGACCACGCAGTTTCTGAGGCTGGCTCCAGTCAAAACAGTCAAGGGTTTGACAATGATGGTTCCACTTGACGAAGCTATCTGATCAAACGCTACCAGTGCGCGTCTGATGACAATAGATTGAGATAGTTAAAAGAGAATGCGGTACTTCGGTATTCCCAAGAACAGTAGCCTCATGACAAAGAAGGACTTAATACAAAGCACATCACACAAATTTTGTGCACCTATACAAAACTATAGTACATTATAGTGGCGTGGCGACATGTATATCAGAAGTCAAGCCGAAGGGAATTTAACTAGCCTTTTCCACTAATTCTGCACAATAAAGTCGCAACAGCCTTAAAATAGCCACGCCATTGGTACATTAATATGCTTCACTAATAGATAAATTAACAATTTACGCCATTTGACCTAGTCCCAAACTGAGCAAAGCTAGTCTACGGGTTTAGGCAACGGATCATAATTATCATACAAATCGCATGCCCTATCCAGGATTCGAACCGTCGGCTATCAGGAATGCACAAATTAAATAGTTGAATTGCTGATAAGATTAATTGGAGCTGATTTTGTTTCTTCTATTTCACTCGTATTTGAGCCACAGCACAAGTTTTCCCTACTTTCGAATAGTACTCGTAGTTTCAAGAAAAGTGACGCTGATGTGTTTTCAAAAGTGGGGTCTTGAAAGTTGGGAAACTTGCTTGACATGTTTATTTGAGCCTCAAGTGTAATAGATAGTTTTAGATACGAAGAACGTCTCGAACGCTTTCGCGTTTTCGTCTTAATTACTATGTAAAAATAAGTAGCGTCACTAGCGGAACGAAATAGCAACAAACCAGAGCCTCTAGTGTAACTTTGCTTATAAAAACATCTCGAACGCGTTCACGTAAACGTCCCAATTACTATGGAATAATTGGCAGCGCCACTAGCGGATCGAAACGGCAACAAACTATTCTCATAGTAGTTGACATTTTAACGCAAACGCGTTCGAGACATATTTTGTGACCGAAAACTTACACCAAGCATACTGTAGATTTTGTCAGTGTCGAAGTCTCTGCGTACGAGTGTATTCAGCAAAGGACAAAGTCAATACATTCTGAGAACAAATAGCAACATTGCGTCGCCAGGGCGCCGGGCGGCGGAAATAAGGGTCGTTTCCAAATTGGGGAAGCTGCGGGGAACCCTTAAGCACATTATTAATAGGGAACTCGGCGCAGATTGTTTTCGACTCAAATGGGAATACCTACAGGAGTTTGTCGGAAATTTTATGAGAACTTATCTAGCGCTTCATTACGGAGGTCGTTATCGTTATTAAATGTGATTCTAACTGCCAATATTAGTTAATGGCAAATAATAAAGCCAATTAGGAAATGTGAGTGATTCACCACTTTAAATTATTACATAGAAATTGTATTTGTTGGAACGCTGTTAGGTTTTGTTTCGAGGTTTTTAACTATTATCAGTCGCTGCGTTGCGTGCGGTGCTTTAAAATCTGCCACTCCAAAATTCCAGTTCGTATCATAGGTATCTCTCTCACTCCGAAATGAATGAATATTAGTGTGAGTGAAACGACACGAAATACATTTGAAAATATCGTTTTCCGGACTATATGGCATGTAAGCATAAAATTGGAAGATACATCGCACTAAAAATGTTTTGGAAGGAGCTGAGTGCTTATCCTAGGAAAGAAACAACGGATATAACTATAATAATATTTTTTATTTGCAATTAATACTTACTTAGTCTAATTTGGTAGAGATCTAAGGCACTTTAATTTGCATAACATTAGGCCGAGATATACATAGCGTGGCATTTTACCTAATTTTCCGTTCTATCTATACTTAATGGACGTATGGTTTTATGCGATCCAATTAATTGAATCAAAGCCAGTAACATAAATATTTTTTTAGATAAACCTATTTACGAACGCGTATTAAGACGTCTAGGTACTTTGGCACTGGTCAAAAAGAACTTTTATTATTAAAACAATGATTTAATTAAGATTTGTTCTGTGCGTAGATCATAAAGAATAATGCTTGAAAAGAGTTTGTTATCACAACCTAGTAATACTAATTGATTTGTCTCCGCGGCCGCTAAATCTCAAAAGCATCGTCATCAAGACGGGAAAGTCTTCGTAATACCATCTCTGCTTCGTCAGAATCCCCAATATCCTAGGTTTAAAGTGACTGACCATCGGGAGGACGTAGCTTCGGATTTATCTGAGTCGGGCGCCTTATTGCGCCTCGTATCAGATGACAACGCTCGCTGGAATGTGATTGCTTGTCTTGAGCCCATCGCTATAGGCGTATACATCGTTCTGCGCCTCAGTTTGACCATCCAATTCATTATCGATCGTATAAAAAGTAGTACTGGTGCGGAGACTGAGACCCCCTCAAGTTCCACGTCGTTCTAACGCTTTACTTTTTCTTCCGCCTATGCTCTCTCTTTCTTCGCTACGTTTTCTTTATAAACCCGCTGTGTGCAGAACTTTGAGCCGCTAGCTCATTTAAAAGCAAGTCCTGGATTTTACTCCTTACCACCAAGTTTCTTGTTGGTTCCAGTTGCTTCATGAACGGCGTTAGGGACTTGAGGAACATCATATCGTAATCGTTGTCGACATCGTCAGCCTTGTACCTCTTTTCTGGGATCGGGTCTTCCTGCAGAAAGACCTCCAGGTTGGAATCTGGTACGTATTTTGATTCGAACTCGCTGTTGTCGCCTTCGCTGCCGGTGCCAATCTTTCCTTCTCCAGTCTTCAGCAGAAACCCCATGCTTTTGAAGTGGCGCCAGCGGCCGCGGTATTCTTCCACTGTTTCTACGTCATTCTTTTTCACCTCTTTCTTGAAGAAGTCGCGGAGGTTCTTCCATTTTGCACGGAGTATGTCTTCTGGAAACAAATGGGCTGATTAGAATTTTTAAAGGTGTAACCTGGAAGGGATTGAATTAACGATTTTATTTATTTGTTTATTCATAACAAATTTGCACCTTAATAGCTAAAGCCAAAACGGCACTAACTTACAGTTTAACACAAAGTATACATGAACATTATGTATAGGTACATAAAAAATTATGATGCGAATAAAGTGAAATTTTGAAGAAAAATAAAGTCTTTGAAAATAAAAACGGCATTTTCTACTATTACTGCTCATCTGCGAAACTATTAATTATGCGCACGCCATTAGCATAAGGCATGATCTGTGCCGCCATCTACATTTTTACACCACCAAACAATGATTCAAAATAACCAATTCCACCACGCCGCGTCGCGTCGTCTCGACAAACTTCCAGCGTCAGCTCACCTTACGAGTATTCTATAATTGATTACTGTTAATTACCAACCTGCCATGTTTAGTATCTTCGAGATATCTCCCCAGGCCACGGACAGGTGATACCGTTCGCTGTAGTACTCGTCGTTAGGATCCCAAATGCACGGACGCTTCTTCACTTCTTTAATGAGATTGATTGAAGCGGAGTCGGTCATTTGAATTTTTGAGGCCATGATTAGCGCGGGTTTAGCACTGTCGGCGCGGCTACCTCGCGGCAACTGACGCGCGACGCCCGGTCGATGGGTGCCCACCCGCGCGGCGTGCCGAGGCGAGACGCGACGTTGCCGCGCCGTGCACTGTCGCGCCATTATTGCGCCGCAAGACGCGACGCGTCTAGAATATGATTGCGTTCGAGTAAGTTCACTAATGAACACGGAATACCTTTCTAGTTACGTTTCAAAGGGCCACAGCTGTTGAGTAAGAACGTTAACTTGAAGTGGCAGTTAATTAATGACTCATTGTGCATTTAATTGAAACGCACAACGTGACACCGCATTCGGAACAAATAAGTTTATTAGTAAAGTACTCGATTGTTGATTACGGGTAAAGGATACCGCGCGGCGTCGTCAAATGTCGCGTTGCGTTGAGTTGCGTTATATATGTATACGTATACACGTAACTATAAGAACGCCAGCGAAATTAACTACAAAATATTTGATTGATTTCAGCGCCATCTATGAGTAAATATGAGAACTACGTAAAGAACAGCAAGCCGCGGACGTAGGAACGGGAACTGACAGCAGAGTTAAGCGAAGTGAACGGCTGCAAGTTTAAGGAAAGAGTAAGTAGATGTCGCTACTAATAGTTTCAAGAAATTAGTAAGCAACGCAGCGCAGAAGACTTGATGCAGTGAACTCAGACAGCAATGAATGATGAAAAGTTATTCATTAATTTTGAAAAACATCATTTTCATCAGCCTGAGGACGTCCACTATTGAACAAAATATCTCTCTCAAATATAAATCTCAAAATGCATTCCCATGGAACATACGCTATGTCAGTAAAAATACATAACAAATTACCTATCCACATTAAAACAGAAACAAATTATAAAAAATTTATAACTTCACTAAAAGACTTTCTAGTCCAAAAGTGCTACTACACCATAAATGAGTACCTAGAAGAATAAAATAACTGATCTCCTTATAGCTTTATACCTAGTTATTGTTATTATAAAAGAATATGATCTCACCGTATTTTGTAAGTCATTTTTATTTTATTTTAAAGTTTCGCCTAAGCATGTTTTATACAATAATTGTATAATTTTTTGCTGCATTGCCATGTCATTAATTTAATTATAAGTTGCCACGTCCTAACAGGGCATCATTATGTACAAAACTTTGTAAAAAATGTTGCAACTGAATAAATACTGAATACTGAATACTGAACAAAGGCCTCCTCCTTAGCACACCATAATGAACGACAACTCACCTGCATCCACCGGTTTCCTGCAACTTTCACGATGTCGTCTTTGTGTTTGTTGTTTTTGTCGATGATGTAGTTCGTAGAACAGACAACCGCTGGGGGAGAAAAGTTCTCGAGTGGCGACCGCGAACCGGAGGACGCAGTGTTGGCAGGCCTCCCACTAGGTGGACCGACGATATAGTGAATAGATATATAGCTAACGTGAAATTAGCTTTATTTTTACTGTTTCATTTTACATACTGCGACATTGGAGACATCTCCAATTAGTTTATTTGACGGTGGAGGCGTTTTACACCTCCACTGAACTTACTATTATTATTATTTTTTGTTTTTTTATTTTGACCAGTAGAGACTATACATTTCTACTATTTATAGATTAATATAATTTTAAGGCTCGGGGACCTTATACATCCCTTATATAAATGTATTTAATTTAAGTAGAATTTAAGTATTCTTAGATACTGTATTTTATTCTGAAAAAATGACTTTCTGCCAAGTTTCTTGCGGCGCATTCTTCTTGGCAATGATGGTCTTTCCGAATGTGCTGGTAGTTTCAAAAAGACATGTAAAAGAGCCCTTGGCGGCCAATTTGCAAAAATAAATTTTCATTTTCATTTTCATTTTTCATTTTCATACATACATACATAAATCACGTCTTTATCCCTTGCGGGGGAGCCTATAAGGCAAGAAGACTACGCTTAGCGTGATTGTGGGCGTATAGGTCGAAAGGGGAATCAAAATAGTGATGGGTTGCTAGCCGCATCGCCTATAACATGATTCCTAAGATTTTTGCCCATCATTTCATTAATATTCTTAGTCGTTCATATCGTCCTTCTCATATTATACATACATAAAGTTCCCATTTATGTACTTATTGTTAGGTATAAGGTGCATTGGGGGAATTTCGAAATTGGGGGAATTTCGAAACTCGTGGATATCCACTAAACGGGGAACAATTCCATAATCTGGCAACGCTTATCTAGAAGCCAAAGACATTGGAGCTCCTGACTATCCAAGCCGTGTCCAGGAGTACCGCCTTCTGTATCTGGCCCTTGACCCAACCACCTGGCGAGAGCCTTTGAAGGTGATGGCTCTTCGCTATTAGACCGTTATGATTATTATTAAGGTGTGAGACGCGAAAACTGTTAACAACATTATACTTTTTATTTAAATTGTATTAATAATGTCAATGAACTCCTGCGTTCCTCGGTGTAAACCGTAATGGTTGAAATCTTGAATTATGAATCATCTCAATCTGGAGTTTATTCAGGTCTAGATCGAGACTCCGGTCTCACCATCTGGCGGCTTTGACTGCCAAGTGTTTTGTTGCAGCGGTAGAGCGCGGGCCAAGTTCGAAAAAGTCTTGACTATTTCTATTATGTGTTTCGTAAAGGTATGATTCGAAATTAGTTCTTATTGCCTGAATGAAAAAGGAAACTTAATGGAATAAAAACACAATTTCCGTCCAAATTTTATTTAGAGACATTGGTATAAAATATATGAGATATAAAACAGCACAGTCGTAATTAAATTAAAATATATCAATATAAAACGTGTCAATACAATGATAAATATTAAAATTAATAACTTGAACAGTAATATTTTAAATTTAGATGTAGGGTCTTAATTGCGTGAATTTGGTTTCTAAATGTAAACAAATAAAAAAAGTGGGGTATCAAATGATATTTACAATGTTTGGCAATGACAGCTAAACATTACAATCATATATGTAACTTTCTAAGTTAAAATAATGAAAAATATTCACTGTGATATAGGTACCTAAATTTTTATTGTTGTGCATTGCCTTTCTATAAAATAGTTTTTGTACATCAGATATACATATTGTTAACAATTATCGGAATTTATGTAAATAATTATTTCGATTTGGATTCTTATATATATGTCATCACAGCGAATACGGTAAATGGTAAATAATGCTAGGAAGTGTAGGGTAGTTTAAATAGTGTTCCACCTCGTGGCAGACACCAGGTACAGAATTACATAGATATATATAATTTGGATGAACAGATTTTTTTCCCATGGTTAACACAACACGTATTGTAGACGATGATACATTGATTATGATGACTAAACATTAAGTTATGCGTTTCACATATATTTAATGCATTGACGGTAATTAGTACATAATATATAAAAGCCACAGCGGAATGTCTCATAGAATACTTTGTCAACAATTCAGTTTCCTCGATTTATAGCCAATTTATATTTTCTTTCGAGTTTTAATTTAATGTTGTAATTGTTTTGGCATTTTTAATAAGCAAAATAAAGTTTCGCATGTTGTTCGTACAATTCATTTAATACAATTTACGCTATTTTTATATTTTTATGTGGAAGCTTTGGTAAGTAAGGTTGGTATTTACTTAGCTCCCTTCGTGGTCTCACCACGGCTTTGGCACGGCGTTCTGTTAAAGCGTCTCGAGCGGACAATTCAGACTAAACTTTCATAAAAAATAAATTTATAACAATGAGTTATTCTCAAATCCGTTACATCGAGAATAAATTTCTTCTCAGACACCTTGCCCTGAGAACAAATTTCTTCCGCTCCGTGCAGCGAATTTTCGACCTTTTGATCAATTTTACCTGTACCTGCAGGTTATGTGCAATTCCACTCAAATAAAAAGCGCTTAAAAAGTTACAAAATATCTTTGGCATGAATTTCCAAGCGCGAAATTCTGAGCTAAAGCTACGCTTCAAATAAGTAATTTACCGTCTAATGTAGATATTATATATTACTGTAACACTATCCTTAACCTAACACATCGACGAACGTATAATAGAGTATGTATTATTTAAATAAACACCCATAAACCTTTGACCATCACGACATGCCTAATGTCTTTGTCATTCACCAGATAAATCATCCATTGTTTCATTGATACACTAAAGAGATATTTTAAAATGCCATTTATGTTATCTATTTACCTCATTATTCATACAAAACAAGTTTACGTTTACTTAAAGCATAATTCACAATGAAACGTCAAACATACAAAAGTCGAATGTTTTAATCAAAACATTGGACCCCGAGTATAACAGATTATCATTTCCATAGCGTTCTAAAGGAAACTTAACAGGCCCTGACATGTCTCACATTAAGTGTAACTCACAATGAACGGAGAACAATTTTCTTCTGCGTCGGTAACAGTGAATAATTAAAATAATTTAATTTAGCAATGTAATTCTCGGTGTTAATCAGACATATTATACAATGGATCAAAACTAATATAAACAGACAAAAACTAATTTTAATAACTATAATTATGCTAATGTATAATAATAGTGACAACATCAGACCATAGCATGTAACACTTTTCATGAAAATATAAATCGAAAATGTAAGTAATCAAATCCAAAAATAATCGCGCAAAAACCTTGCTTTGTCAGCTTTTTGTATACTTGGTTCCACAAAATACTAAGAGCGCGTAATTCAAATCCGAACTTTGAAATTTCAATTTTAATTCCTTTGCCTAAATTGCAAATGGCCGCTGTGTTGAGACCTACTTGAGCCTTGTGCGGCCTTCACCAAAAACCCTAAAACCTGTAAACGCTGATGACACTCAGTTCGGCAGAATATACAAAATTTCAAACAATGCGTCCCTGAAGCGAAAAAATACGTATCAAAAACCGTTAAATAAGATATTTCCTTGAAATTTACTTTAGAACACTCTTTCTCAGTCTCTTAGGATATAAATTCCAATATTATTTCGAATTTAATACAGAAATCAGTAAGAGGAGACCGGGGAATTGAGATCCATTACGAGTTAATTACGTTATTATTTTTTCTTTAACGTTAATACACCCTTATTTTGTAAGAAAAATGTTTCTTCTTTGTTGAATCAGATAATTAATCTTTTAAAAAGGCATGTTTTGATACTTTCTCTTCCTCCTGCAGTCTCCCCTTTCAATTAATGACTCGAATATTAAGTTAGCAAATCAACATATTTCCCTACTCGAAATACTTGGCTAAATATGAAAAATAAAATAATAGTGATGACATCGTGGCTGTCCAGCCAGCGGCTATGCGGAAGATGGGTTTCACTTATGAGGTTTTTAATTTTCCTTTTTATCGGTCCAAAACATATATGGCATATACGCCACCTCTTTCAGTAAATCTTGCTTTTTTCTTATTTTTTCCTTTTAAATCCTTATAACTTAACAAAAGCTTGAGGACTTTATCGAGGAAGGAATCACTGTCATAAATTTCTGAAATGACTCACTAAATATTAATTTTTCCACATAGCCTCGAGACAAGAAAACTGTTAACATTAAGTTAGCATTGGTCTATGTTACGTACTGTATATTAAAACATCGATCGACAACACCTAATACACAAATAACTATGTTTACTGATATCCTATGATTATTTCAAATTGAAAGATCGCGGACAAACCATCGTAATCCCAATCAATGACGTCACAACACAATTCTCCTTAAAAATAATAGTATATCCAATTAAAACTTTCAGTTAAATTCGTCAATAGATGTATGAGATGGGCTCCAATACGACATACTAACTGTTATATATACGAGAAATTCCTTGTTACTTAAAAAACATCGGAGTTTGACATAAAGGTGCTCTGAAAAATTAAATCAAGTCCAAAATGTAGACTGTAAATTTTGTTTATCTTAAAGTGGCAGTCTAACGCAATGTACCATTTTTTATGGAATGCTTTCAGAGCCTTCGCAGCTTACTGCAAAATATGTAGTTGGCCCAACTTCAAGATATGCCCGCGGTTGTATAGGTACGAGTATTTTTTTTAAATTGTTCTATCTTTGAGATATTGAGTATGGTGACGGAACAATCACAAACACCACCTCCATTGTTTTGAATATGCTCTTAATTGCAAGTAACACAATTAAAACGACTGTTAAAGTGTGTATGTAACTGTGTAAAAGTTCTGTTACAGTTGTTTCGTATGTAGCGCTATCAATAAAAATTGGATAAATACAGAGTTTAGTAAATAAACCTTTACTTTACGGGACGGTAAGCTTTTAGAACGTGAAACGACAGTTCCGAATGAATATAATGTATGTTTCTGATGATTAATGTGGTCCTTAACCATTAATTTTTGATACCAATTCTATAAAGACTACGAGTCGCAGTCACGGTAGAAAAATTACAAATCGGTTGATGGTTTAAAAATTTGGTTTAAGATCGACTGCGACAATTATTTTAGTGGTAAAAGTTAACGTTGTTTTACTAATCAAATACAGAGGTTAAAATTGTAAAGGGTCTCAAAAATATATTGAAAACCGAACGACGTTTAGTTTTGCAGCTCGACGGACAATCTGTCAATTTTAGATATATACAAATATTTTAACCGGAGCTTGTCAACGTGTCCTTATAGCGCTAAATGACAGGGTTCTAAATAAAATGATATGTTACTGTCAGTTAGAAGAACATACATATCTACGTCATAATATGTACACGAAATTAATTAACGAAAAGTATAAAATAATTGGAAGGAATTGGTTCTTAAACGCGAAATAAATATGACTTAGTTGAGTTATAAGTACACGGCAAGTGCTGATCGCTCAGTTCCATACACGACACAGCTCCGCTCAAATGCGACGGCTTTCGCTTATTTACCATGAAACAAAGAACTTGGCCGCGCACTTCCAAGCAGCGAAATCTGCTACGTTTGAAATATCCGTATTATTATCTAGAGTCAAGTACTTAATGATCTCCCAATGTCTCAACCGTCCGCCAATATAAATCCATACTAATATTATAAAAGCCGTAGGCAGTCTATCAGTCTGTCAGAGCTGATTTACTTGGAATTTGGTAAAGAGATAGTTCCGATCCCGGGGAAGGACGTTTTATATCGGAAAATTGCATAGTTCACGCGGGTGATAAACAAATTCTGTGTCAGCAACAGCCAGTCTATCTATATATCTAAAAGAAGAAACTACTGGACCAATTGTGCTGAAAGGTACGCAGATAGTTATGACGCAGGCATCCACTAAGAAAGGATTCTGCGATAAGGTCGGATTAACTTGGCTTAAGGGCCCACGCAAGTATCATAGTCCTTGGTTTTTTGAACTAGAGACCTGTAATTTGAGCAGCATGTAGTTTATATGTATGACACCAGTTAAGACATAGATATCAATCACGTCTTTATTTGAAACATGGTGGACAGAGCCCGGAGTTTGGAGTTTAGCGTGAGTTAACCTAATACCTTTAAACGAGGAATTCTTGAAATTTAGTATGCTGGGGGTTTCTGGGGCGATCAATCGATCTAGCTATGTTTCATTTTAGAAAACCTAGGGCTCTTCAAGGCTAGAGTGAATAGGCTATTACTGAACCAGTGAGTTACACCTTTGGCCTCATCTGCGCCTTCCACCAAGTGAGATAGAGGTCAATCACTGGTCAGTTTCTAGTAAAAAAAACAAAAAAACGTACCAAAAAAAACCAGATCATCCGGGTACTATTTCGTAAATTGATAAATTATTGATTGTAATCGTAAGAAAGTGAAAGCCGCCGCACGCGATAGCACACGTTAACCTAAATAATCTAGTGGTCGGGAGTAAACCTAGGTGTCGCTCGCGGCTGAGGGCTGTTTGATCAAGGTGTCGACCTCCCTCCCGACGCTGGCTTGGCTTTTCAACTTATGCTTCTCATTTTTGACCTCGTGTTTGTCGTGCTTGTCGGGCTTGTCGTGGCGGTCGTGCCTGTCGTGGCCGGCCTCGACGGTGCTGACGCCGTTCTTGTGCGCGGGCGGGGGGTGCTCCTCGCGGTATTTGCGCCGGAACCAGTGGAGGAAGATGCATCTGGGGACAGAGGGGGCGGTTAAAGCGCGGTAATGTAGAGAAAGATAGAGGTTTACAGAAAAAAGGCGAAGCGCTTCAAGAAATGGTGTGCCCTTGCGCGTTGCTTGGTTCGTCTTGGCGGTGGCACTACCGTGCCCCCAGATCAATAAGTACCTATGTAGATTTTTTTAACAACTTGGACAAATTCCGATTCAGCTGTCTGATCCGTACTAAAAATGACAGCTGAAACCTGAACTGAGTCGGAAATGGATCGCATTAAAACGTCATAATAAGGCCCCAGTACCTACCTAACAACAGATTGATTGAAAAGCTCGTGTTTTGTTTATTTACTGACTGCATCTGTGACAAACGCCGTAAAAATGAAAACAAGCCGTAAAATGAACGAAATAAAAGGTTTCGTAAGAAGATAAATATTGTTAGAAGTTGAAACATTTCACAGCTGTGGCTGAATAGACTTCGTGGCGTTTGTCTCCAGCCACAGACCGATGTTACATTGTTAAAATACAAGTGATTTATGACTCGGTAAATGCAGAGAGGGTTCCGTATGAATTGTGTGACTGTGCTCCAAATATTTTATTGAACCAGGCGTTACTTTGCCGAGGCCCGTTTTAATGAACAAAAAATATTCACCTTGCTACTCCGCTACTCACGTGCAAGATAACCAAGCCTGTGTGAAATATATAGGTATGTTTTCCCTCCACATAAAACACATATAAATCCCACAAACTTAATTATACCTTACACCACACAAACACTAGCGCGTTTCGATCCCTCTACTCTACGGGATCATTATCGGAGTTTAATGAGCACAACTGTTACACATGCAAACCAACGTCGTACGGAGTAGCAAGGTAAATATTTTGTTTGTTCATTGACTATGCTCCGTTCAGGATAGAATGGACTAAAGGAAAAATGGTTCTTTAATGTAACATTTTAAAAATTTCATTTAAGAAAGGGACATTTCCGAGTTTGAGTCTCTAAATCCAGTGCCAAATAAAACACCGAATATTAAAATAGCTTCACCTAAGACGATGAAATAATTATGATGGTTATGATGTAATTTTTATTGAATGAATATTTACATAACATACCATCACGCCTCTTTCCCACAGGGGTAGGCAGAGCCTACTTTCTTCCACTTGCTACGATCCTGACATACCTACTTCTTTCGCTTCATCCACATTCATCAATCTCTTCATACATGCTCGTCGGTTTCAGGTACTCCTGACCTGACCTTTTTCCAAAACGTCTCCTATTTGGTCTCGGAACTTCCGTCTAGCCCTTCCCCTCCCAACGTAACCATCCACACTCCCCATATAGATCTGTTTAGTTAGTCTACTTTCATCCGTCCGCTCTACGTGACCAAACGAACTAAGCATACTTTTTTCTATCCTAGTCACTATATATATCCTCTTTCACACCAGCACGTTCCCTTATCACACTATTCCTTATTCTATCTTTCAGCGATACACCTTCCATACTTCTTAACGCTCTCATTTCTACTGCATTTATTCTACTTTTCATGGATACATAATCTAATATAATCTAATTAAGCAGCAGTGCTTGCGGCCGTTTCCACGTGGAGCGTATTGGCACGTGTTGCATTTGTGTTGCACTTGTTCGTTAGCCTTCATTGTTGAATCAAAAAAGTATTCCAAGTCGAATTTAATCTATCCGTTTCACTTTTGCGAAGACACACAACGCTGATGATCTATTTTTTATGTCGTATGTTTTTTTTTTTTGTTTTACCTTGTTTATTTTCTATAAAATTGTGTATATTATCTTACATTTGTGTCTTGCAAAAAGGAATAAATTTCTTCTTTCTTTCTTTCTTTCTTTCTACTTGTGTAGTAGACTTGGAACAAAATGTCAATGTCACTTCACGATTGTCGTCCTTCTTTAATCGTCTCTCTGTTACTAAGCTCCGGGACTAGACTGAAAACCAGCGCGGATTTATTTAAATGCAATCAATAATCATTCATATGCTTTTCTCACTAAACCACAACATCGCATAACCAAAGTATTGAACAGTTGACAAACAAACAAATCCACTTCGGGGACTCATAACGTAACTACAAGAATAAGGTTTGCTTTTATTCGGCATAGTTGATCCAAAGTTACTGGCCTAGCAGATATTGCTGTCCATCCTTCATTCCCGTCAATCCAAGATGGCGGAGTGCCAAGGCCCAGGGCTGCCCCGGCGTAAATGGAACTTTTGCGAGTCGATCGAATGGTCTGTCCATCAATGTCAGTTTGTAGACGCTTTCAAACCAAGATAGTAAGCTTAACCCTTACGGAGTAGACAGAGTCTAAGGTAATGAAACCTTAAAGCCACGTTTAGCATTATTAAGGGCGTATAGGTGGAAAGGGAAATCAAAATAGTGATGGGTTGCTAGCCGCATCGTCTATAACATGATTCTTAAGTTTTTCGCCCATTCCCTCGATGGGCTTTTACTATCTGTGCGGGAAGAGAAGCAACTGGTAAATTCTATGTTTTTTCTTTATTCCCACATATATTCACTAGTGGTATTGACCATACAAGTTCGGTAAATACTATTTTTGTAAAATAGAAGTACTTTTAGATTTCTTTTTAATTCTTGCTTACTAGCAGCAACAAAAGCGTAGGTACTTAACATAAAAAAATGAACCTATTAAACACAAGACCATAATCTATCCTAAATATCCGATACAGATATTTTTTTATATTAAATAAGTATCTGCACGTCTTTGTGTGATGTTCTGTGAAACTGGGACGTAATAATTAAATTTGGAAAACCATTCACTTACAATTGGCATTGTTCATTTTTTTTAAGCTATGCTTTTAACACCTTTATTTGATAAAATGGACTATTTCAAGCAACTAATTTGAATATTATGCTTTTACGTAGCTTTGTTAATTAATAATAAATATTTTTTCGCTGTTTGATAATTCGTGAATTTAGACAGAATCCCAATCGCCTTCGTTCGGCTGGCTATAAAAAAAACAGCTTTGTCTATGGTTTTGTCGATTTGACAGTGACACGTGACAGTTGCCATGGCTAAACTTTTTTTTTTCATTTTTGTGGCAAACATTCGATGCTAAAAACCGGGTCGTTCGGTCAAACAAAGGTTCAAAGTACTTTTACAAAAATATCTGCAATCATAAAGTATTTTTGAAATCGGACAAGATAAATCGGATAAATGATGGTTTTCCTCGAAATGGTTTTCGAATTGGAGCATACTAAAAAAAAATGAACAATGCCAATTTAACTTTGGTATTGCCGATAGTAATATTTGAAAAAATATTATAACGTCCAAAAGAAAACTTTCGATTTAATTACACATTGACAACCCTGTACGTATCCGTACAAAGTGTCGTTCAGCATTTCCCAGCAGAATGGTTGACGATGAGTTCAATTCCTATTCCGTGGAAATGGGTCGCGGCGGAGCGAGTTCATGGACATCCTGTATTTCAATTTTGGCTTGAACTGCCGACATTCAGTTTTTTTTTTTTTTTTTATATGAATAGGTAGGCAAACGAGCAAGTGGGTCACCTGATGGTAAGTGATCACCACTGCCCATAGACCCGCAACCCCAGCCACACACGACAAACATACATATACACACACACATACACATACATAGTTGTTTTTTCAATTTCTTATTTTACTTAGGTACAATTTTTGTATGTTTGTTTGAATTAGTCTTCTTCTAGTCTTAGGAACAATTTGAAATTTGGTACACATTATTTTATTACGTAGGACGCATTATCCGAGTGGAATTTTGCGACTCAATTTTGAAGCAGATATCTTCAACCGATTCAGCTGAAACTTTGCATAATTGGGATTGTCTATTTTTTTACAATGTATAGTAAATCGAAAACCATTTCGAGATAAATGCTTTTTAAATCGTTTTCTGTATTTACTTTATTTTATTTTGCTATAATGAATTTATTACATGAAAAATAAGCAATGACCTTCATTTGATATTCCCAGACATGACGTAGACGGTCCAAAATGTACTTTATTTGCAAAGGTTACAAATTCTATGCTATTTACGCGTGTATTATACTACGGAGTTCAATTTGGACCCGCAATCTGACATTTCATTCATCTTATGACAGATGACAAGCAAATGGGCAATCTTGTTACTGTCATTCTTGTTTTTTCCACTGTTCACTTTCATATTGTTGTATTATAGTTTAGATTTAGAAGCACTTTCGGTAGATAATTAGGCAACAGTGTAACCGCACAGCGATGTGCTTCGCTCACATGAAAGATTTTCCGCTAAATATTTTAATGGACAGCGAAAATATTACGTTTTTCGGTTTACTTTCACCTACTGAGTTTGCTGTCTTATCTCCGGGTCCTGTTTTGTCTCGATAATACCTGGTATGTGTTTATGGACCTTTCTGCTTCGCGCAGAATGTTATGGTATGTGTAACGATTGTGAAAATATAAAATTCATAGGAGAAGATCGCGTAAATCTTCCTGTGTTATTGTTGAATCATGTTGACATTGATACTAATGACAGTTTGCCAACTTCACCACAGATAGAAAAGACGTTAATGGCGGCGCTTCACATACGTTTTATGATCAATTTATCCAATAAGCAGATGTGTGGCACCGGCAATGGAAACTCTGACGTCATCAACCAAAATACTTTCAATAATTAATAGTGAAAAAAATACCGAGTTATATGAGAAAATATTGAAATTAGTTTCTTATAATTGACTATTCTGCACAAAAAAAATATAAAAAGGATAGGTATTTTTTTTTAGACAATCCCAATTGAGTACGTCGGATGACAATACAATATTCTGGTAGTAGAGTTCTCGTGACCCAGCCGGGATCGTTTCCATAGGAGGAAACTCCCTATTTCCTTTTGTCAATTTATGTGCTCTTAGTTACCTGAGGATACAGCCCAGCACGCCTGTGCTCATGAGGATAGCACCGGTGCCCATGAGATAGTACCGATGCTGGGCCGCCTCCGCCCCTGGTGAGAGCTGGACCACGCCCACCACCAGGATCACGATGCCCAGCAGGAGCGTGCCTACCACCGCATGGAGCGCTAGTAACTGGAATAGAGAAGACCAGGGGGTTAGAAGCGGAGGAGAGTAACTTACGAAAAACATCAACTGGTACAGTATCTGGCTATAAAGATTGCACTTCGGTCTTTGGAAAGAGACAATTGGCGTCACGTAAGTTAGAGCGAGACGACGCTCTACGAAGTCGGAATCAGCCGAGAAGACCGATGCGCAACCTTAATGGCCGATTATAAAGTTACAATACCCTTTATTACCCTACATTTCAATGCAGAAATGTAGGGACATTTCTGCATAAAGTTGTCGATATCTTTTTTTAATACAAGGAATGAAACGAGAAATATTATAATGGAAAAAGATCGTTGAGGCAGGCAAGATGATCAACAAGAAGAACTGTTCGTAAATACAAAAGAAGTAAAACGTGATCCATACTGGAAGTCGTGAAACTACGACAAGCATGCAAGGGGTAGTACTCACCTATCCACATTTATCATCAAGAAGTGTACCAATGCAACATTAAAACTAACCTTCTCACCGACGAGCAACTACCTAGGAAACAGTTTTTGGGCTATGGTCCAGGGCCGGTGGTCTTCTCCGGCCAGCCACAACTTCCTCTAATCCACTTCTTTATTCAGGTTCTATTAATAGAAATCTGACATGCTCTGTCACGTGTTCTCAAGGCACCTTATCCATGAGAATTTCATCGCGAAAAAACGTTTGCAACCATAGCTTGTTGGGGTTATTTTTAGCACTGAGGAACCCAGCGAGTGGGTTGAAAGATGAATTGAAGGGTACAGGATAGAAAAACACTACAGCCAAGCGAGGTCGGAGACCAAGTGAAATACAGGAAAATCACGACGTCTCACACAGAATAGTAGCACAAAAGGAAGTAAGATCCACGAGTACACGAGCACTCGTTGATCTTACTGATGATGGTACAATCAAAAGAGTAAGTAACAAGCACGCACCGCAGTCCTTACCTTTTCCCATTGTAGTCGATGAGCAGACTCGGGCAGTGGCCGGCCCGTTTTTGCACTTGGGGTTTTGGTCAGTTGAAGCCTGACATGACCCCCCGTAGACCCTTAGTAAATATCACGAAAAAGATTCTCTCTTACGTGCATAAAAATGCATGCCAGTGTTTTTTAGAACAGTGAAGTGTAAACGATGAGTTGAGAAGTATAGGAAGAGAACGAAGGGGGGTCAGAAGCCGAATGAAATGCAAGAAAACCCCACGTGGCTAAGAAGAGTTGACAGTTTACCTTCCCACATTATGTAGTCAGTATGCCGTGATCGGGGGACGGCGTGAACTCGCCCTCCCCCGGCCGACCCAGCTACAGTGGCAGCTACAGCTACTTAAGATTTAAGGATTTAGCACGTTGATGTCTGGCATACCCCATCGTGAGCTCTCAAGGTGTCAAATCGACGGTATCATGACGAAAAGATATGGTTTTAGGAACTGTGAGAAGCGACTCCGCAAGCAAACGTGAGAACGATGAGTTGAGTTGTATAGGTAGAGGATAGGAAGACAATGTAGCGGAGGGAGGTCAGATCAGAAGCCGAATGAAATGTAAGAAAACCTCAATACTCTGGCTAAGAAAAGTAAGAAGAGCCACATCATCACACAATTGTAGCGTCAAAGGAAGTAAGAGCTACAACTACAATCAAGAGACTAGCTAAGACCAGTAGGCGGTGTACCTTTCCACATATGTAGTCAGTGAGCAGCCTCGGGCCGTGGTCGGGGGACGGCGTGGGCTCGCCCTCGCCCGGCCGGCCCAGCTGCAGCGGGAGCTGCGACGGCCGCCTTCCGCCACCCCGCTTCTCCGCGCGTCGTCTCTCGTGGCGCACCGCCACTGCTGGCATAGCACCAATCATCTTCGCTGTGAACATGCGTGTCAGTTAAAGATTCGAGCGCCCGGGAGTCCAAAAGTTCTGACTAACCTGGTTCTGAGGTCGTGTAATCGTAAATGTCATGTCGGGTCCGTTCTTGCCCCATTTCCCATCGTATAACTCGGCGCCTTGAACTGGTGTCATGCCATCCCCCGAACTATCTCACCTTCTAACTTGACAACTAGTACAAAATACCTGAGAGGGCACCAGAAACTTTTGGACGTTTCACCCGGTGGTAATTTAACCTTTTCGCCGCCACGTCAAATACAAGAGACGTCACCCATACGTCAGCCTTCTTCATTGCGATGCCTTAAGTTGAATCTAAACCCAATTGAAGGAAGGTTGCTTTTGCATTGAAGTAGTGGACATATAGGTCGTTGGCGGCGAAAAGGTTAACTCTAACGTTTTGGTATCGTATTCACGCACATTACGCCAAAAAATAATTACAAAGGAACGTATCGCCCTTACACTTTGTTACACAAGTAAATTCAGACTTGATACTGACTAATATTTACAACAAATAAGACTAATTGATACGATACCGTCATGTTAGTACAGTAGCCTAAAACTGGAATCGATAAACATATTTTCATTGGCTCCTTTAGACCAGTTAGTTTAGTATATAAACTTTAAACAATACCGAGTGTTATAAATACCCAATGCAATAATTGCCAAGGAATGATTGAACGGTTCAGCTATTCGGCGTTTGTTGCGCTTGGCAGCCATTTAACGATAAATCCCAGAATTAAATACGTGTTTGTAAATCGTCTAATGCGACGCTAATCCGTATTAAATAGACGGCTGTTTGCGAAGGTATTTTCTACGGCTGTGTTGACAAAATACAGCTTAGTGCTATCAAATATGAGGGTATATGCGATTAGCCGGGGCTTGAAGCTGGGTACTCTCTGCGGGTTGTAACCGTTACATACATACATACATACCGTCTCGCCTCTTTCCCACAGGTAGGCAGAGACTACTTTGTTCCACTTGCTCCGATCCTGACGTACCTCTTTCGCTTCATCCACATTCATCAATCTCAATACATGCTCGTCAGTTTCGGGTACTCTTGACCTGACCTTTTCCAAAACGTCCCCAATTTGGTCACGGGACGTCCGTTTTGTTACAACATACATCTTGAACAATGATATTAGTTTCTTGCTGCAGGTTGCCGCTGGTTCGAAAATTCAATATTTGAACTCTTAAGTTCAACATTTTTACTTCGCAAGTAGGCCACCAAGGGCTCTTTTACACGTTCAAACTACCCGTGTTGCCGTGCTATGACAAAACACTGTATCTTGAAAGCAGCTAATTTCCAGAAATCGCAATAAACTGTTTGTTTAGTAATTTGGCCCTAAAACCGTCGTTATTCATCCGATTTCAATGAAATCGGGAGAAAATAAACACATTTACATTTTTCCATGCATTTCCAAAGTAAAATTAGGGGAGACTTGGGGAAGAAACTAAGTTTCAAGTGTCAAGTACAAAAACAAGGAAGGACAGAAGGTTTGTATGAAAAAACACGCAAGAACCCTTAAACACCTAAATTCTAAATCTTCAGCATTTTTATTTTAAGTGTTTAGAAATACTTGTTTGAACCATTGCAATCGCTTCACATTTCGTGTGACATTATTACGACAAAACACTGTAACTGTGCTTGTGCTGGGCGTTTGGTTTAGCATTACACTCTATTAGAGTTGCAGAGTTCATTCAAAACCATTAAGTAAGTTTCAGTAGTTACAGTCCAAATTGCTATGATGGTTTTCAATATCTTTGATACAAAATGAGTTGTCAATGTAGACATACAGATGGGGGCACTAGAAGCCCAATTATTGAAGTTACCACAAAACACTGTAACTCGTGATACAGTGATTTGTCATAGCACGGCAGAGTTGCGCTGCCAAATTGTACATAGTGAATGAGATAATGCTGAGTGATAATTCCCGTCAAAAACTTGCACTAGTCTAATCTTGCGATCATGATGTATGAAACATCATCAAAATATCGGAAGCTCAATCTGAAGATAATCATGGTCAGTATCCCGTTTATAATAAGTTATATACTAGCGTGTACTCACGGCGCTGATTATCTCTTGGTTGCAGCAACGACTGGAGCATATCTGCAACAATACACGTCCCTTTTTAATACAATACGTAGCTGAGAGTAATAATAACCAAGCAACTCCGTAGTTCCGTACAAAACAAATCCGTTTGTTTCTAGTTTCGTTTAGTCTTGTTTAATCTGGAAACATCACAAACAAGAAAAAAACAGATAAGGTGCATTGGGGTGAATTCGAAATTGGGGGAAAATCTGGCAACGCTTTTCTAGAAGCCAAAGACATTGGAGCTTCTAGGTAAGCGTTGCTAGATTATGTAATTGTTCCCCGTTTGGTGGATATCCACGAGTTTCGAAATTCCCCCATTTCCGAATTTACCCCAATGCACTATAGAAACTTAAGTACTAACTTAACTACTAAGTAAAGTCCTAATCGTATCACGTATCGGTGGAAAAGGGATTTAAAATAGTGATGGGTTGCTACCTGCATCGCCTACAATATGTTTTCTGACGTTTTTGCCCATTCTGTTTTCAAGAAATAATTTTCAGCGCTGACATTCAAATACCCTCGATATCCTACCATCTCAATACCTATCAGTCTTGGGTCTCTATCTCGTCCTTTTATTGTTATTCTGCGTGCGATAGGGTGCGGCATAAATCCGAGTATTTGCAGACGGATCTAGGTCAGACCTAAGCCTCAAATGCGGATAGATAAAGTCCAGGGTTGCGTCATCTTGTAAGGAAACAAGGGATTCCAGTTAAGCCCTAAATAGTCGCAGTATTTGTCCACGTATTATATACACGTTGTATTGGTATGTCCACGTATTTAACCGTTCATTTTTTATTTGTCAAATTGTGATTTTTCGCAAATTTATAACGTCGTTTGATACCCGTGCGGAACTGTGACTTTCACTCGTCCCGAGTCGTGTGCCTCGCTCATAGAACTGTGGCTTTCACTCGTCCTGAGTCGTGTGCCTCACTCATAGAACTGTGTCTTTCACTCGTGCTGAGTCGTGTGCCTCACTCATAGAACTGTGGCTTTCACTCATCCCGAGCCGTGTGCCTCACTCATAGAACTGTGACTTTCACTCGTCTCGATTCGTGTGCCTCTTATAGAACTGTGACTTTCACTCATCCCTAGTCGTGTGCCTCACTCATAGAACTGTGGCTTTCACTCGTCCCGAGTCGTGTGCCTCACTCAATAGAATATAATATTTTAATTTGTTATACATAGCTAGATCACAAGATCTTATGATATAAAGGACACACAGACATCGACGTCAAACTTATAACCCCCCTTTTTGCGTCGGGGGTTAAAATGAGGTACTTTAATGGGGACGAGAGCGAGTAGTACAGAGTGATGTTCGATGCAAAACTAGAAGCAATGTTACCTACCTATTTACTTCACGCACACAATTATTTTGAAATTTCCACGAGAAGCCTAATTTTTCCCGTTACGCCAAGTTGTGGGTTTAATTATTTTATGCATGCTCATTAATTTTTAAAATAAAATATTATGAAAGTATTTCTTGTAACTTCTAGCCAAAATGTTACTTACGCTCGACGAGCTCACCGCGCCACTCAGTGCGGCGTAACAGGGCTGTGATTCTTACTCTATCAACATAACCATAGTTTCTGGCTATGATGTTTAAGTGAGACCCTCATAGAATACAAAACAAAGAGTCTCCCGTTTGTCCGATCGGTTGCCCGATCAATCCGTTCAACGGGATTTATTTCTGCCTTTTGACCGACGCTCTCATTTCAATTATCATAGGGTTCAAAATGGCCGTACATGTTTTATTATGATCGGACAAATGGGTCAACGATATCCCATAGGTTCGATGTGACATCGGGAAAAATAAATCCCGTCGGACCGATTCGTCGGTCAACCGATCGGACGAACGGGAAACACTTAGAAAAAAACTTTTTTTTACCGTGACTGTATTTATTGTTGAACCGCGAGATGTTGCATCCGAAGACATACGTAACCTACGCTTTCCTCGCTCATCGCGTTAAGATAGGTTTGTTTAACTTCGGGTTGTCGTCGTTAACGTGCCGCACGAGCCATAGGTGAGGGCGATAAACATGCGACATGAGGCTTTCTTTACACAATACAATTAGTGTGTACAATTTGACGTCCTTCCGTGGCCAGATAGTGGAAATTTCGCCGGGCCGGGGCGACATCAAGTATATATTTGCCACATATGTATAAAAAATTGCTGTGTTATAAGTGGTGCTGTGCTGCGGTGTGGGTGTGGCAACCTTGTTAGTTTAATCACTTTGCCGGGGGAATGTGGGTTTAATTAATTTTTCGTGCCAACTTGATGGCGATCTTGGATTAAATTCTTTTATTCCTGAGTTTCAGGCGAGCGGTGCGCGTAAAATTTAAATGAACGAGGTTAATTAAGGCGGCTATAAAAAGTTTAAACGTAAAGGAAAACTTAAGAGGTACATGCTAGGCTCGGACGGACCAAGTAAAAGAGTTCTGCGAACTGCCAAGAGAGGGCGGTTTCTACTACGCCTCACCACTTTCGGTGTGACATAGAAATTCAATTGAAACCAAAATTAAAATAACAATTGAAATTTAAATTAACCACCAGAGCTTTTCTTAAACTATTTGTGGACACGGACCACTTTCAAAATGTCGTTAAATCCATGGACGAAAGCTTCTTACAGAAAAAAAAACAAAGCCTAATAAGAGAATCACTTTAAGAACATCTGAACTTCGTCCATGTTGCTCTGGGAGTAAATAAAAAACCTAGAATGTATATACCAGTTGCTTCTCTTCCCGCGCAGATGGTAAAAGCCCATCGAGGGAATCGGCGAGTAGGAATCACGTTATAGGCAATGCGGCTGGCAACCCATCACTATTTTGATCCCCCTTCGCAGCTATACGCCAACAATCATGCTAAACGAGGCCTTTAGGCTTACCTTAGGCTCTGTCCCCGTAAGGGATAAAGACGTGATTTATGTATGTATGTAGGTATCCGAGCTGCGCTTGGCCGTTTCTTTCACTTAAGCTGCCTTGTCTAAAAGCCGGCGCTGACGCAAGCGATCGAGTGTTTGCTCGCTTCGCTCTTCGCCTTTCCTTTCAGGGATAATGACGTCATCAATGTCTGCATCAAGTGCTCCGAGACGGCAAACAAGTCCGTACAAGTCCGTGACATAACCAGGCGTAGCTACCTAGGGACTAGGCGGGGCAGTACCCCGGGGCCCTCAAGCTCAGAGGGCCCTCGAATCCTTACCAGAAAATCTCGATCGAACTATTATTATTAAAACGTAACCAGTTTAGATAATAGTGGGGCCCCATTTTTTTATTTGCACCAGGGCCCTTGGTTACCTACGCCACTGCATAACCTGGACGTTGGACATAACGTGGACAGGGCCGTCTTAATAGCCTGGGGCCCTCGGCCACAAAAGAGTTTGGGGCCCTTTTGGAAAGTAAAAAAGAAGAAAAAAGTGTAGGTAATGTGCCCGACAAAAATGTTTTGAGAATGTGTGAGAGAAATTGTCGGTCCTTCGGGGCCCCCTGAGAATGGGGGCCCTGGGCACGGGCCCCGTGTGCCCTTATGGTGAAGACGGTATTGCACGTGGACGTGGCGTAATTAAACTGCCTGGGGGGACATCAAAAAGGTATTTACAATAAACTCACTGGTTATAGTATATAGTACCTATCATTTGTAAAGCAGCGCCGTTCTCTCGTCCCTGGTGAGCAGTAGATGTTCCACGGGAGTTTGTAATTGTGTCGTACAGACACATCACTCGAACAGAAGACGGTTGGCGACAAAATTCGCATAGTAACAAGGTCACCTGCTATGGGTGGTGTAGGGGTATAGCACGCGTCACGGAATGACGAGGATCGGGGTTCTATTCCCGGCCATAGCTTTACTTTTCGGATTTTTCTGTGTTCTAATTTTCAGTGACATTTAGAAATTTTACTTACCATAGAACAATTGCGATTTATTCCGACATTCTGACATTTACTTTGAAAAGGTTTCACTGTGGATTAGGAATCGATGTTTTCGATGTCATGTCAAAAGTCATTGTTAGGAAAATTATAATGAATAAATTTAGTGAAACTCAATAAGTATGATTTACTATCCTATCTTGTAGTTAGCTTTGATAAATCATACATTACATAGTTACCAAATTCGAGGTTTGTTTAACTAGGTATAATTTTATTGTAAGTGTTTTTTTTTTGGGTGTGTTAGGTTAATTAATATACCTACTAATAAAAACAATGCATTAATTAATAATCGTAATTTAATAATAAGTGTAATAAATTGAGTGAAACAAATCGCCTTACGTGGATGACGCGTGATCGAGATAAAAGCCGCCGAACGGAGAAAGCGAGTAACCCACAAATTTAAGTTTTCCAAAATTACACTAAGACCTTTATGACAATAAAATATTTACAGACGATTAATTGGCAGTTTTTCGAAAATTATAAAAGATTACAACGGAGCGTCACTTTCTCATTTTGACGGTGTTTTTGAGTAATAATACTAAAAATCTTCTCTTAAGTAAAATTGCTACGGAAGTACTGTATTGTGTGTCTTATATAAATTCAATATTATTTGTGCTGCTTATTCCATTAGTATCACTGATTATCATAAAAGTCTGAAGACCTAGACGAGACGGCTACAACAGCGTTGCGGTTCGAAAAAATACAAGAAAAACTAATAGAGGGCGCCACTGTCTTTGCAACCTACATTTGTAACGTGAAATGCTTGGGCAAGCCAAGAATTTAGTATGGAATAATTTCGTTTCTTTTTTATACGTTTTCTATTATCTGTAACGCTTGTAGCCGCCTCAAATAAGGACACAGGCTGGTTAACTTTACAAGTACTTGCATATGTCACTGGCAGAGCTATGGAATGTCCACAGTACAGACATTCAATGCATGGCATATTATATCTGCGTTTTTCATTACCTACTCTGTCTAGTCACTGTAGGCAACTGCCCTAGGTATTATACTTATGGTACGGGTCTGCCAGCAACATATGCAAATGTACGAGATCTCTGAATATAGTAAAATATGTTTCTAAATTCCGATATTGCTTACTTCTGACTAAAACATGTCCATAGTGTCATTAGTTTTTTAAACAGTTTTAAATTAATGCCTCAAATAGCAATAGAGGCATAAGAAATTTCGTAACCAAGTATTATTAAATTTTATCATAAAATTCCTTTGTTACCAAAGAAATCAGGTACAGTTTATAAAGAAGATATAATATATGTTTAATGAATAAATAACGTTCTAGCAATTATTAAACGCTACATATCACAAGTACGACCTCAAGTCAATCTGACATGTGTCACTTTATGAATTATCTAGCTAATATTCAAATCAGCGACCACTGGCTATGATGAATGACATATGTCAGATTGTCACTAGTGATATGACTTTTCAACCAGAATTCTACAATGGCGACGAATATAGTACAATAATATAAAGAGCTTGTAAAATGGCGCAAAAGCGTTCATAAATATTCACGACACCGAAACTGTAAATAAAACACACCTAAATGTTTGAGCGATACAATGACAACAAGGATTTCGATTGCGACATTCAAATACTTAATTAAAAAACATCTACGTTGTATAAAAATTGGGACATTGTTTGGTTTGTTGGTAGTGGAGATTTTTCTACCAGCTGCTTTATTTTTTCAACTAACTGCTTTTTTACTAGCAAATTTTTTTACTAGCTGCCTTTTTTACTACGCTTTTTTTCCGTCTGCGTGGTGAAAGACATTTGTCAACTAAACTTTTTTGTAAATAGTGGAAATTTCGACCATAGTTGTATTATTAACTGAAAACTATTAAGGCTGTCAGTGTTGTTCTTATTGCCAGTTTCAAGAATTACAAGCAAAAGTTCAACAAATTCTGATCCACAACTTTTTCAACATATCAAAAAAAAATAGTTAAAATGCTTTTTGCCTGTTGAGTCACATTTAATTACTCTTGTAGTGAAAAGTAGTTAAAATAAAGCAGCGTTGGTAGAATCAAATACACCTTTTCTTTAGTCAATGATGCAAGTCAGCGCAGACCTAGTATTTATGTTTAGTGTCCAGGGAAAAGAGTTAAAAACTCATTTCGTTACATTAAAAGGCAAATCAAGGTCCTAATTACTTAAATCTGGAAAAAATGTGTTAGTATGGTATAAGTCGTAAAAGATTGACGTGTTGCCACAGCTAGATAAGTTATTTCCTCTATGTAAAAAGGTAAAACATGCGTTTGCTATGCGCTTGTGATAGTTTCTGACAACATATTTGAATTCCGTAATTAAATACAATTTGTGAATTAGACATTAAACAAAAATCTAAACAAACTAGAACTGCGCTAACTACAGCATTTCAAATAAGTTGTACCTATTTGCAAAAATTCAGACATTATTGCTTTCGTAGTGATAAATACGTGTAAAACGTGTCCTTTACGAATACGAATGAAGTATTTACATGTGATGCTTAGATAGCGTATATATTTAAATTGAACTAACCTATTAAAAATACCTAAGTATAAAAGTAGTGTAGGCACAAGAAATTCCATTATCAACGTGTGCAATATCTATAATTTTGCTATGATTTAACTATTAAGTAAGTGCATTTTGTATTGACATCCTTCTAATATTTGAAGTGTCTACCATGACTGTATCGATGCCATGAAATGTAAGTCACGTTATAAAAGCAGTAAACAACGAGTACAGAGTGAACCGTTTCAATCGTGTTAGCGTATGTTTAAAGTAGTATGAGGACTGTTTGTTGCCAAATCGTGCCGCTAGTGGCACTGTCAATTTGTCCGATGCAAATAAAATGTTTACGCGCACGCGTTTGAGACGTTTTGTTGGGACAAAAGTTAAACTAGGCACAGTTTTAACATTTTGATGTTCATAAAATAGTAATGGTATTCATGAGACCAGAAAATAAATAATCCTAACGATAACTCCATGGTAAACACTTAATACGTTTAAGAAAGTATAACTCTACAAATAAAAAAAGTCTTTATGTATTCTAAAAAAGCGCATATTTAATATTCTCTCTCTGTCAGTTCAAAGTTGTTATGTTAACCGTAGAATTGAATAATACAGTTCACTATTTTAAGTAATTCGATGCTATTGATTTGATAAAATGAGCCATGTCAAAGTTTAATATATTGGACATTTATACCCTTTTTCTTGGAAAAAGTCACGGCAAAACACTACTATTATTCTAGATTTTACGTTAATCACGGTTTAAATGCTCGGGAGCTGGAATGTATCAGATCAGGGAATGATGGTAAGGTCCTTGGGCCAAAGCACAATGCAGCTAATGGCACCATTGACGGGAGCTATTAGTTTGCTTCCCCTTCAAGTTAAGTCCTTTTCTTAACAATTATAAAGAAAGGGACAAATGATTTACGCTCGCTTTATAACTTCCATGCGCATATTTTTATTTCATTATATTCAAACGCGTATATATTTACCCCCTTATCCATTCAAAATTACAAATGTTCCAGCAAAAATGATAGTGTCTATGTTTGTCAAAGGCCAAAGTCAAAGTGACTTAAGTGACAAGTGAAGATGTAAATGTTCAATCGACAGATGCTTTTTATTTTCTTGCTTTTAGCTTATGGCTCAGAAGCCGATGTCTCATTCAATAATAAAAATAGGGTTTTCAATATGAATAAGGGGGTTCGTGTACAATTAAATATCTTTACACAAGCTAGCGGAGACTAGACATCCAGATAGATATGAAAGACAACGACAAGCCACATTAATATTGGTCCTTTACTTTTCTCCTCCGAATTCAATGGCCGAACAAAGCGGTAACAACAAAAGCTACGTATAAGTGGAGTAAGAATTGTTTTGGACTTTTGCGATTATCGCTTCATTTGGTTCGCTTGTGAAGCAGACTTACAGCACTGTACGACGGAAACTGGCGATCAAACTATTTATTTTATTTTATAGAACAGAAGAGGACCGCTACGTGTTCTAACCGAAAAGAAACTGTGAAAATATATTCCTTGTATAGTCTGCTTTATAAATATAATGGTTAAAAATGACAGCTAATTTTAATAGTGCAATCTTACACGCAGAGGCTAGTAACAGTTTTTAAATGAGCTGTTTAATTTTTCATCAAAGTTTGCAAAAGGGGAAAAAATATGAGCACACTATAGCTTAACAGAAAGGACCAATTTAGTATGAGACTTTGTTGGGAAAATACTAAAAAGTGACTTATATTAGTTTGTTCTCAGGAAGCTTTCTCACGACTCCTGTTCCAATTATTTTCACTTTCTAATGCTTTCCTTACATTGACAGTTAAACCTATTTTACTAAATTAAATATTTGTGCTCGTACAATCACACACAATTTGTGAAATCGTTAGTAATAAGGCAATGTTTTATAGACAGCACTTAGATTTAGACTTAACTAGGAATCCGAAAACTATATACGGCGAATGTGATAAAATTTAGGTTTGGTGTTATTTTGTCACAACTCTAGATTTATAAGATAACTGGATGAATACGTAACAGGATGAAGGCGTTAATAGCACATGCATCCTTCTATCGTGAAGACCCTAGAAAGTACGGCACGCTTTTTAAATTTAGTAAATTTGTCACATTTTTATTAAATTGATTCACAAATGGTTTACATGGTGCAATTTTGTGTACTTATTTGTATGTGTATGAAGAGAATCCTCTGTACGAATATTAATCTATGCAATCTATCTATGAATGTGACAGCTAGCTGATTCCGATGCCAATACATCGGACAATACATACATATGAACTGTCAAAATGAACACGATGGCGATTGCAAACGAGTTAGATAAGAAGCTTACTGCTCTGTCGACACAGAGTAATGTTCGTACAGCGAAGTTACAATGTTTTTTATCACACCCACCTTCAGCGAAAGAGAGGACATAGAAATGACTAAGTAGGAGAGGGAAAGTTTAAAGAAACTACAATTATATTAAAATTTGAGCATGGTGAAGCTAAGCTCGTGTTTTAAGCTTACATTAATATCATTGTTCACTATAACAACAGAAATACAAGACTTATATTGACGACTTGTTAGTTATAATTATAACTTGGGTTTTATTTCACAGCCACAACCAAATTAATTATTAAATCAACCTTACAATCCTCAATACAACCTTAGAAATGCAGATGAAATCACAAAGTAAACAGACGAGTTAGGATAGCGAAGGTTTAAATAGTTAAAAGAGATGCCCTATAAATTTTGGCACTTAAGTGTGAATTCTAGAATCGGTCTATTACAATTTTATGACACTTAATTTGTCTATGTTTAATACGAGATGCTTTAAGAGAATGCAATTTTTTTATACTTAGTTAGGTATTGGATAAGATTTATCTGGTTAACGAAACTAGAAGATAGAGCTATTTAATATCAAGAATACAAAGTACTAAGTGTAAACAGTAAAGTAAACAGATCAAAGGACTAAAGAAACATAATTAATATCGTGTAAAACCCTCAGGTATAAGAACAGTATAATAACAATCAGTCTCAAGCCAATACATGCGGATTTCCATAGACAATCGACAATAATTAAATATACAATACAAACATCTCTAGTAGTTACAACCGCGTTTTGCTTCTCAATTAAACGGCTTGGATTCATCCGATGTATTGGGTTAAATGAAGTGAAAACTCGTTTGCAACTACGAAAGATCAAAAGTATTTCGACTTAACACTAAAATCTACCGAGAGTTGGTCCGTCCGTTAAAATATAGAATAGGGAAGCTGACTCGTAGCGCCTCGGCTAGTCTGTTGCAAGCGCTGAAGCCACACAACTAGCGGACGTCGCGCCATACCTCGATAGACACAGTCCACACGCCACATCACCCGCCTGGGGCACAGGGTCCATGTAACTCCGTTGAAATCAAGATCGAACGGCAAGCCTCACCTAACTCCCGGCCAAAATAATCGGGACTACTCAGGTGGCACTAAGAATTTACGGGTCGCAAAGTCGGAGCTGTTCACATCCGCGACATGATCAGATATCTGCCGTCGGAGAGCAGCTCGCGGGTGTCGGAGGGCGAGCCGGGGCTCAGGCTCGGGGCCACCGACGGCGTCGAGTACGTGTCGCGATTGAACTTGCCGAGCCTCCGCTCGGACTCTGAGGCCAGCGAGCACTCCTCTTCGACTATCTGCTCGAGTGGCGACTCCCGCAGCGCTTCGCCGTTGGTCGCCAGCGCGTTTACGAAGCCATGAGCGCGGTCCGGCGGTGGTTCAGTGTATGTCTCCGTAATTGTTTCCGGCAAGAGTTCAGCTGCACGCGCGCGGCGGCCGTGCTTCGTGTGCATACCACCAGTCTCCGCGTCACGCTCCAATCGGTGCCCCGAACGCGACCGCGTCAGCTGCCGCTGCACGTAATCCTCCAGCGCGTCTTCCTCGCTTTTGGTCAAGTACTTGTGCAGCACGATGAGGAAGATGCCAATGCCGAGTGCGAAAAGACCAGAGCACACGAGCTCGTTGAACCAGCTGACGGAGCCAACGCTGCTCCAGGAGGTGACGTCGTCCGGTAGCCAGCCGGAGCCGATGAGGAAGAAGCCGAGGACGAGGAACACGACCCCGAGGTGGAGCATGCCGACGGAGGAGACGACCTCATTCTCGGAGGCGCGCGTGTTCTTGAAGCGGCGGCGCTCGAGACTGCCGGTGGAGCAGTGCGGCGAGGTGACGCCGGATTCTGAGGACTGGAGCGAGTAGCGGCGCTCCTTGGCGCGCTGCTGCTCGGCGCGGCGCTTGCGCTCGCGGCGGATGGCGAGCGCGGAGTGGAGGCCGACGGCGTGCATCCTGCAAGCACGGGCACGGGTCAGTGAGGCCTGTGCGCGGCGGCCGGGCCCGCCGCTGCCCGTGCCCGTGCTGCCGCCACGCACAAGATACGCGACGACCTACTGGCAGGCCGTTCAGCGCTTGTGGCTAGTTCGGACTACGCTAGTAGAGTCACATCCATGATCTAAACACGGCATGGATTAGACTGGCAATATTGTCGTGTGATCCATATCACGAAATATTGATGCGTGTAGCAGCGAATCCGGTTATTTTGAAATCCAGGATCCTATGTTAGCATACCAGTATCACGATCATATTGACGGTCTAATCCAATCTTACGGAGTGCTCAGAATTCGATGCTTCGCGAATAGGCAAACCTTGATTGGAACTGCTTAATCCGAACCAGCCTCTAGTAGAGTGCAGTTGTTTAATATTTAATTGCTAAGTATAAATGCAGTAAAATCCTCAAAACATTTGTGTTATGTGGAGAACCGAATGAAATGAACAATAACAAATACTTTAAAAATGTAATACTGCTGAAAACAGTCAGCCATCTTGCTCTAAAAAATTTTCGTCACATGTTTACAACGGCACTCTACTTGTAGCTACGAATGGTATCCAGGCGTATCTTCTGCGTTACATTACTTAACTTCTAACTTACAAACTAACATTTCAAAACCACCTTAAAGTAGATGTAATTTTGCGTGGAGTAATCAAGAGTTTTAACTGTCAAAGAATAAGTCATGTTATTAGTTCCGCTACCATACATCAAAGCCGAACGGTTTAATAAATAACGACAGTGTCTTCTTCAACATCGACATTGGCGGAATCATCGATAGTACCTATGGAGCTATGTTTTTTTTTAATTAAATTGAATTGAGCAGCCTTGACCCAACCGATAAATAAAATCATCCGATTCTCTTAAACTTATCTGCAATATAAATTTCAGAGTTTGGTAGAAAATTGTGTCGAATTTCGAAAAGATTCAGTTGTATCGTTTTACACAGAGACCCTTTATTCAACTGTTTCCTGGTAACGAAAATGTTACAAACCTATAAAAATTGTGTGTATCCAGCTTAATGTTGCATTATCCACTTTTTAAATAACTTACAAAATATTAATGCAATTTTTAGCTAAGCGGAAACTGGAACTCAATTTTTAACGTCATTAGGTTCAATTTAAAGTCGATATCACGAAAAATATACTTATGACCTTTTGGCGTGCGCGTCTGGATAATGACAACGGCTAAGCTGATAGCAACCTAGATAATTGGATATAGAGTATAATCTGACTTTCAATTTGTGCCAAAGCTTTCATCCGATGAACATAGGCTTTAGGAAATGTATAGAAAGAAAGAAAGAACCCATTTATTCCTTTTTGCACCCAGTCAATAATAGTACCCCGGATTAAAAAAACATATGAAAAGTGTCTTGTGGAAAACTGGGTTATACTTATAATTTTATTACTTGCAACATTTTAAACCTTCATGGTGAGTACTGGCAGCTTAAAAAAAATCTATTTACTTTTTTTTCGGCACCAAGATTTTCAACTGGCCAGTTGGTGACATACTGAGATATTCAGATAAAACTTAAAATAATTAAAGCCATTCGGTTTTTAAAAGTGATTTGCTTCATGTTTGAAATAGTTAGCTTTTCTGTGTATCGTCTTTATATTATTATAAACCAGTTTAAACACCCCAAGATGGCGAAGTTCCACAACTTCTGCTTCGCGCAATTCCGGGTAAAGTGGGCAAATTCCGGAACTTTTCCTGTTTCTCGTCGCCCGGGGAAAGTAAAGCCCTTTAATACTTCTTAAGAAAAACGAGTGTCAATGGGTCATTTGAGATAAAAGTTTTAAAAGTATGGGCGGATTTGTACCAAATTTCAAGTCAATCAGACCAACCGTTAAAGAATTGCCTCCTGCGGAGACGGTCCTGGCTGGACCACCAGAATTCTACTACCAGATTAGTGGGTTTGCATGTGTAACAGTTGTGTTCATTAAACTTTGATAATGATCCCGTAGAGGGATCGAAACGCGTCAGTGTTTGTGTGGTGTAAGGTATAATTAAGTTTGTGGGATTTATATGTGTTTTATTGGCAGCAGTGGAGGGAGGGATTGCATGAAAAACATATATATTTCACAAAGGCTTGGATATCTTGCTCGTGAGTAGCGGAGTAGCAAGGTAAAATTTTTTGTTCGTTACCAGATTAGTGCTGTCATTTGATTTACACAAATATGACTAATTTCAATTCAATCGGGTCAAGTCTTTAAAATTGAGTCGCAAGATTCCACCTGGACAAACATACATACATACGTTGAAAGTTAATATAAACCTTGTAATAAAAAAAATGGCTTCCGCTTAAGTCTGCCGACTGAAAACCTTGTTCAGCGTGAAGGAACCCTCATAGATAAGATATCAAGCGTCCTTGTCTCGCGCCCGGTTCCAATTATAAGCCGTCTCGCTCTCACTCCGAGGGTCTTGTTAATTAACGGAAAATTAAAAATGTATTGTTTAGCTTGTGAATAAAAGACGAAGAAAAAATTCAGCCTGGAAACATGGAATTATTGGGTTACGTCAGTTTGCTGTGTACGGTAATTACAGTCATGTTTGTGACAGTGTTTTATTTGCACTCGCTGCTGCCCGCGACACCGTCTACAAAGAATTCATTAATCGCTATCTCACGGGAACTACGCAATTTTCCCTTATAAAGTATCCTATGAGTTATTCCAGACTGTAATCTATCTATGTTTCAAATTTCATCCAGATCGGTTCAGCCGTTTTGGCGTGAAAGAGTAACAAACTTCATTTCATCCATACTTTCGCATTTATAAAAAGTTTGTGAGGATGGATGGATGTGACGATGTGAGTGTGTTTGTTTCTTCTTCACGCTGAAATGACTGGACGGATTTGGATAAAATTTGGAACGGAGATAGCCGGTACCCTAGATTGAAACATTGCTACTTTTTATCCCGGAAAACTGCATAGTTTCCGCGGGATAGCGATAAACATGTTCAAGGTCGTAGCTGCCTAATGTAAGTCTAATTATACGCGAACAAAGTTGCGGGCAGAAACTAGTATTAAGTACTAGTAAGTAGGATTAAAGGCGGCAAACGGGCATGCGGTGCACTTGATGATAAGTGATCACCACCGCTCATATACACCTACAGTAATATTAGGACTGCCGGTGCGTTGCCGGCCTTGCGAATAAAATAAAAGTTCCTCCGGAATTTCTGGAACGCGAAGATAAATCCCGAACCTTTTTCAAGTCGTTTAATAAGCCCCATTATATTCGAGTATGTCTTGACTTGACTATAACGGATTAGAGATTGAGTTCGGCCGAGATGAGTCCCCGAGGGCCCTTGTCGCAGTCAATTAGGCGCCTTTCCTGCACTCGAGAGGGTGACTCAATGGGGAAGGCTTAAGTGGATAGGGGTGTAAGTACACAATAATATGCTGCATGTAAGTCTAAGAAAGAGTAGATATTTAGACTTTTGATTCTTGTTCTTCCCACGCAGATGGTAAAAGCCCATCGAGGGAATGGACGAAAATCTTAGGACTCATGTTATGCGCCTATCATGCTAAACGTGGCTTTTAGGTGTGGTTACCTTGCTCTGTCTATGATTTATGTATGTATTCAATGTTTATCGATGATCGATCGATTGGTGTGGCAACCCTCAGACTTATCTAGACACGCGGTAGCGTGTCAGCCAAGTTCAAAGTAAAAGGAACTGGCGACGCTGCCGTGTGTAGGTATATTTACACGAATTTTCGAGCTACTTTTGACCGCTTCACAACTCAAAACCTATGTAACCTACATACATGAAATTTGGCACATTTATTTAGACCTCTAAGCTTGCCTAGAATGTTTAATTTCATAAATGTAGCTAATACACATGCTGATATATAGACACGTCGGCATAATTCGGAATGAGGGTGTTCACGATGGGAAAGTATTATTTACTACGTTTGTAAACCTCCGTATTTAAATAACCGTTTCTTCTTCCCGAACTGCGGGTAAACAGACGATCTGTAAACAGAGCACACTTCTAAATTCGAATTTCGAAGTTGGTGTGCTATTCCTTTCACTCTAATAGTCATAAACCTAAGAGTGAGGAAGACGGTGTGATACGAACCTCGAAATTGGAATTCGGAGTTATTTTCGCTGGACCCTAAAATAATTACAGGGCGCGGAAATGTTTTCCAAACCGCAGAAAAGGTACTGAGTGTTTTATTAAAAAAAGGGCGATGTTTCAAAGTCCATTTGCTTGGGACGCCCCAAAGGACGTGGCTGGCATTTTGTACAAGATACAAATAACCTTTTTTTAAATGAACTGGATTTGAAAATTTGGAATTTCAGTTGATTTTCCAATTCTTTCGAAAATCCCTACTAATATTATAAATGCGAAAGTAACTCTGTCCGTCCGCCCAGTGGCGGACTAAGCCCGTCAGAGGCCCGGGGCGACAAAACTAAATGAGGCCCCCCAGCTTAAAAAAATATGTAGTTTTGTCCGTACACAGCCCCCGGTCCCGATCCCCCCCCCCCCCCTCAGCGTATTGGATGCGTTCAGCAAAGTAAAAAATTTGGGGGGCCGCCCCTTCCGCCCCCCTGTTAGTCCGCCACTGCGTCTGCCTGAACCACAGAACCAATTTTAGTGAAATTTGGTAGGTACCATTGAGGGAATGGGCGAAATCATGTTATAGGCGATGCGGCTAGCAACCCATCACTATTTTGATTTCCCTTTCCACCTATACGCCCTTAATCATACTAAACGTGGCCTTAAGGCTTTGCTACCTTTGGCTCTGTCTACCCCGTAAGGGATAAAGATGTGATATATGTTTGTATGGTACAAAGATAGTTCGAGTCCTGGGGAAGGATATAGGATAGTTTTTATCTTGGAAAATAGCATAATTACCGCGGGATAGCGATAAGCGAATTCTACGCAGACAGAGTCGCGGGCATCAGCTAGTTATTTATAACCGGGAAACTAACTTCATATCACAGTCTAACTCAGTAGGTCAGCTGGTCAATCAGCAAATATAGTCCAGTAACTCATCTGATCTGTATTGGTATCGTTACTAAAAATATCGAGCTGCAGTACATTTTTATAGCATTTATATCCGGCGATATATTCCCTATTCTCTAGCGCCCTACTTCGGTATGAAACGGCGTTATTTATATAGCTTCCGCCTGAGCATTGCGTTTGTAGCAATAGGCAGTATGCCGTGGGAATTCCGCAAAATACCTCCTTAAATTTTCTTCGTCACAAAGGTCTGTCTAATTTCAGCTTTCGAAGAGGTTTGGGTTGAGCGTTCAGTCAGTCAGTAACGCTTACATTTACAAAGAAGGCATGCGTCCAGCATAGACTGAAGAATAATCTCGTTATTGACTTCCGTATGTTATAGTTCTTTTATTTTCTTTGGACAAAGTATTGGTATCGCTGTCCAAAGGGAGAATGCTGCCAGCGTCTGTGGTACTTTTATAATTGTTTTATTTTGAGATTAGTTTCAACTTCGTTTTTAATTTACTTTTAATTCAATTCTAGTTGAATTTGTTTCTTTCTACATTTTGTAATCTTATGTTTATTCAAATAAATTTAAAGGTTCTGTTAATCGCAATGTCAGTTTTAGGTCAAAAGTTGCAAGTGTAATTTGAGCTTGTTCCCCGAACATAACCAAGTTACGTAACCGGCACTGGTAAAACCAATGTAGGATGATTAATTTGGATCAATTTAGGTTTAGATGCGGCGGCCCCTAAGCCGCGAACATGTTTGTTTCAATTTAGCAATAGTCTTTATTTTACCTTAGAAGGTCCTAGTTATGTAAAATAGTTATGTACGGGGAACAAGCGGATTTTTAACACACTTTTAGTGATCGGATTGATTTGGAATTTGGTACAGCACTAATATCATGCATAAGTTCATGTTTGTCATGATATTTGTCTCCAAACACTTAACAATCAATGCAAACAAATTGTACCAGGACAACAGCGCTCGAAAGGGTGTTATGTCAACTGACTTGTTGCATTTGGCAGCGATAGTATACATTTTATCAGTGCAGGGCAGGTGTGGGCCAGGTGTCGCCAACCGTCGGTCGCGACGTTGGGCAATACTGGCGCGGAGCCAGGTCTCCGCTGCATCAGGGGTGGCACTGATGCCTTATTGAGCTTAATTATTCAGTATTTGATATGGACCTTCCATGCTGGTCTGGATAAAGAACAAACATAGAATTTACCAGCTGCTTCTCATCCCGCGTCGATGGTAAAAGCCCATTGAGAGTTTTAGGAATCATGTTATAGGCGATGCGGGCAGCAACTCATCACGATTTTGATTCCCTTTTCCACATATATACGCCCACAATCATTCGGGTCTTGTTACCCCGTATGAGATAATGACGTGGTTTATGTGTGTATTTATGTATGTTGAAAGGACCAAAATGAAGCGAACGATGTGAGGATATGATAATTACGAAATTATGGGCAAAGGAATTTTCGTTGACGGTACCACTGACAAGGAAAAGTAGGAAAATAACGAAGTAAAGTCAAATCACAAAAGGAATAAAAACAGTAAACAATGTCAGTATATAAAAATATGAAAGAGTTCACAACAGACTCCATGAAATAGGGTTGGCAACTGAATAATTTCCGACGATGGTTACAGAATTGGTTGTTGTTGGATTGTAAGATTGTATGAATATTTTGTTAGTGAAAATGCAAAATTATTATTATAATATTTGGCAGCCCTACCGTGAGTCAATGACCGCTGACTCACGGAGTTGCCCCACTTTTTCCGGATCTCGGATTGATTCGATACAGGAGCGTCGAGTGCTCTGTTTGTTGGTGGCTGTCCATCAAGTGCTTGGTACTTATGCGCGCCTAGTACAAATTAGACTAATTCTTATCAGTGCGCAAGTCCATTTGAATAAATTGTAACTGTAACAAATGTTACAAACAACATTTTTATCTTCAGCCGAGATGCTTTGCTCTCGTTCATATTCTTAGAGCATTTGAACATGTATGTATATCTCTATACCTATATGTTAACTGTGAAGTAGCCGAAAATTTAATTTAATCTCTAGGTTGGCAGTTCTTTACCTTGCCTTGGTAGAATTTTAAGGAGAACTTCGGAAGCAAGAGGAGCTACATCAAGTATTGCTTTGAACTAGTCGTTTAAATTATTTTAATCGTGCCCCTTTTTGGTCTGGGAGCAAAAAAACAAATCCTGAACTACGTTCCCTACACAATGACTCTGTGGTTGAATACGCAACAAAACATAAGATTAACTGACACTTTATCCCTCCTGCATCACCATTCTTTGGCGGCGCTTGGGAGCGGGTCGTGCGAACTGTCAAAACAGCCGTCAGATCCTGCCTCACAAACCAAGCACTGAAAGAGGTCCTAACATCGCTCCTACTCGAGGCAGAGGCCATAGTCAATTCCAGACCACTCACTTACATCCCATCCTCCTCAGATTCACCAGAGGCTTTAACACTATTTTACTTCATTCTGGTCTCATCTATTGTACCGTGGACGTCATCGCTAATAGACACGCATTCTATGCCCGCGCAGTTGGTAAAAGCCCATCGAGGGCACCCTATTTGGATCCCCCACAATCATGCTAAACGTGGCCTTTGGTCTTGTTACCGGTTTTGTCTAGCCCGTAAGGGATAATCACGTGATATGTATGTTCTATCTAAAAATGTATTGGGAATGCATGCAGATACAGTACTGCAGTAATCCCCAGCCACAGCCGCAATAGACACGTCGCACGTCACTCGGGTTGTGTTTGTGTGCGGTAAACAATGTATCTAGTCCGTCCATTTACATCTATAAATACTGTCCGGGATGCGGTATTTACCAGAGTAAATACTGCAACCTAACCGATGCTAGTCGGCGATTGTAGGAACTAAAAATACGGGACCCCATTATGTCACCAAGCGACATTTTGACAAACGTATAATTTGAGGAAGTCATCATTTGGCGTACCTTTATTACCTGACTGCGCCAGAAGGAGGGTTATGTTTTCAAGTGTATGTATGTATGCATATTACTTTGGAACGCTCTAGAGTATCATTAGATTCGTCTTAGTCGTGGTACACTGTTTTTATCAAAATTATAAAAATCGACGCAGTTGGGTTTCTTTTTTAAATAACTAATCTTTTGTAATCTTCGTCATCAATCATGTTAAACGTGGCCTTTAGGTATTGTTTCCTTAGGCTGTGTGTACACCGTAAGGGATAGACATGATTTGTGTATGTATGTATGTTGTAATCTTCAAAATAATGCCAAGTCGCGTGATTCATGTTAGGTTTCATTTATGTCTAATAGAATGACTTCGTGAAATAGTGCATTTGTAAACGGTTTTTTGTAGAATGATACATACATAAAGCACGTCGTTATCCCTTACGGGGTAAACAGAACCTAGAGACCAAATGTAGGGTGATGTGATGATATACCAAAAATATGTTATATTTATCTGTTAGATCATACTGACAGATGAAGTGGATCAGAATCTCTTGTCAGTTTTGAAACGAACCAAATATATAACAGGTAAATAAAACCCTGTTTAAATTCCACAGACTATCAAAAAGTTATGTAAGTTATTCTGTAAGTGTGCCATAATCAATGTAGTCATCTCCCTCGTAATGTTACTTCCATCGCACGTACGGTAATCAAGATGAAGACGTGTCGTGCTTATGCGAGTGCGTTCCTGACTCCTGTCTTCCTGGTACGTTTCCCTGAAATGCTCATGGGAAATTTCCATCTATGTCTGGCGGGGCACTAAACAAAATGGCGGATGTTTGGATTACAAACTAAAACAAATGAGCGGCCAAGCCCCTATTTGTCCAACTCGACTGTCGGTGACCATTGACAATTCTAAAGGCAATGTCATCCGGCGTAGATTCTCGTCGAGTTTGTAATGTAAAGAGAATTGTCACATGTCACCGACAATTGTCGTGTTGGTGACCTGGTAATTTGCTAGTTTTTGTGTGTATAACAAAAGTTCTTCCAAACAGGGTGAGCTGCCAAAACATTTCTTTAACGCCGTAAAGCTTTTCATTCAGAAAATTCCTGTTCTCACACGATATTCATTCAGAACCGCGTTAAGATTAATACCGCTTTTCAGGAAATGCCGTTCATCGCACCGAGTACCAAGGCAGCATAACGACGCGGAGGCTTAGCGCTGGCTCGCATAGTAAACAACTGGAGCGTGGATGAGACCTCTTCTGAATACCCAGGGTCGGCACAATAGCTACCAACATAACATAACGTAACCTAATAATTTAAAATCAAATGACTATCAAATTCTTCGGGTTGTTGGTAAGATTGTAATCCGTATAAGGCGTTATTAGAAAACTAGCAACCCTAAGCAGTGAGCGGACACTTCATGCTTATTGGCTTGGATAAGACTGTCAATTTATCGTGTGATAAATCTGGTTGTTTTGAAATTCTCGATCCTGTGCCAGTATCACGATAATATAGACCGTCTGATACATGCCAATAAATAAAAAAACAAATATAATAAACGTTTAAGCTACTACATAAGAGCGATGAGATCACTCAGAAATATTATTAAAGGATTAAACTCGTCGCAAAATAAAAGGCCCGTTTTGACAGTTCACGCCTATGAAGTTCTCTATTTTTTACCGAACGAAATGTTCTGAAGGTAATTATATTTTTCATTGATGGGTACCGCCCACTCGGCTAAGTGCTGTGCATAACGATTTTTTCATATTGTCCACAGACTAATAATAATCGGTTAAAGAAAAAAATAAATCGATCAAGATATTTTTTTAAGGCCGACTCGCACTTGGCCGGTTTTATTTAATTACCTTAATGGTACAACTAGTGTTCATCAATCAATTAATTACTGACTTTCACCAGCTGTGTAGTGATCTTTACCTACTGAAAATTATGAGCTTGTAACATTGTATCATTTCAAAATCTACAACATCAGTGTAAGTTAAATTTTCTAAACAGAACTTTAATCCAATGCACTATACAATATATATTCAAATCGATCAAGTACTCATGCAAACTTGAATCGATTTATCGTGAGTATCGAGTACCGAGTCGTATGGTTACATCACTAGTTACGTCGCGAAGACAAATGTCAAAACGGGCCTTTTATTTTGCGACGACTTTAGGCTTCTCCAATAGAGGCAACGCTTGGCGATTTCAATAAAGCGTGGAATGACATCACTAAAATGTTGCCTATAAAAAGAAGATGGCCGCTTTTCCTAGAGCCTTGACCCCGCTACTTGACGTTACAGTGTCAACGTCAAAAATGCTTTTTTTCTTTAGCTTTATCTTTACTGATTTCAAATTGTAAATTAAAAAAAACTGCCCAAATTCCTAAAAAACAATTTGCCATCACCTGATCGTGTCCCTAGACTTAATATCGCAATAAAAAGCCGCTCTTAACAAGCTAGTATTTAAGAGACCTGATATGAAAATTTCATTAAAAGAGTAACAAACATGCATAAAGACATAAACTCAATTTACTTATTTAGTTATTGTAATATGTCAGTTATATACAGCGTGTTCAATCTCCGGCGAGCGAACTGAACACCGAGTTTCATGAATTTATATCGACTGTTTATAAGAACAATTGCAAAACAACTTTTCAAACGGCATCTGTTTCAACAGTCGTCAGTTTCATCGGGAAAATGTTGCTTTATTTCATTACCGCTTCGCTGTTTTAAATTAATTCTTCCAATACACTCTTATTCATTAAAAGTTACGAAGAACCGTTACAGCGTGTTTTGTAAGCGTTTGAAATGAAAAGGGAAATGTCACAGTGACAGACGAAGAACAAGGGTGTTAAGTTAAGATAAGGTACGCACATTCTTGAATAAGGTTAGACATTTGCTTGCGACGTGAAGCATTTACGCTTGTTGCCAACTGACTTGTGAACCTCTAACGAAAATGGCCAATGGGTGTCTGTACCAAGGGCCCGAATGCATCTCGAATGTATAGCAGAGTAGTAGAGACGAAATCTCAGTAAGAGCTCCAGTTTTGTAGTATTTAATACACAGATTTTTCATCATCATCATCATCATCATGCCAGCCGAAAGACGTCCACAGCTGAACATAGGCCTCCCCCAAGGCTCGCCAAACAGATCGGCCCTGCGCCATCCGCATCCAATGCGTTCCCGCTACCCTCACCAGGTCGTCGCTCCATCTTGTTGGAGGCCTACCTACACCGCGTCTTCCGATCCGCGGACGCCACTCGAGAACCTTTCGGCCCCATCGGCCGTCAGTTCTACGGGCGATACTGCCACTTAAGTCTAGCGATTCTTCGAGCTATGCCCGTGACTTTAGTTCTTGCGCGGATTTCATCATTTATCATTTTTCGGATTTATCACTTTCGAATTATATTTTTGTGGACGTAGCAGCCCTGCCTCTAGGGCCTGCAGTCATGCACGAATTCTATAGAATACAAGCCGTAGCTTCCGCATCTGATTTAGTGGAGAGTGCCGCGAGAGCTCCATCGTCGCCGTGATTTATGGCATTGCATTAAAGTTTACAAAAATATGTTGACTTTTATGACTTCTAAGAGTACGAGTTGATTAACTGCGCGCGAAAATATGCTGTCAACAGATTTCATGGAAAAGTTAGGAGATTCGTTTTAGATTTGTTTCGGGCTTCGAATTTTTTGACATCCCTTGTGGACCGACGTGGAGTTATGAAGAGTTATTATTAGCCTTCTGTTTTTAGATGACTAATTATTAAATTATCGCAATGAATAAATTCAACGAAGAACCGCTCGAATTTTCAATGTCCGGAGACTCTGGCGCTGACCCGCTGTCTTTGTAGAGGGATATTGCGTCCCAATACGTCTTTAATGGGGAGTACTCTGAAGAATTGTTCGGTTGCCTGAGCCTCTAGTGTGAGGTTCCACGTATAAAAACGTCTCGAACGCGTTCACGTATACGTCTCAGTTACTATGGAATAATTGGCAGCGCCACTTGCGGATCGAAACGGCAACAAACTGTTCTCATAGTACTTGACATTTTAACGCAAACGCGTGCGAGACGTATTTTGTGACCGAAAACTTACACTAATCATACTGCTGCTAAGCTTTTGTATCGTACCACTCGTAACCGACTTGCATTTTGCCCTCACCACCTCAACAGTTGGCAGTCTACGACCGTTCATTTTTTGCGAAACTTCTTTCCGCGCACGCTTAAACTCTGGAATCAGCTAGCGGCACCTATTTTCCCGGTCTGGTGCGACTTGGGATCTTCAAGAAACGAGCCTATTATTTTCTTAAAGGGCCGGCAACACGCTGTTAACAGCCTATGTTATGAGTGCCTATGGGCAGCGGTGATTACGTTCCATCAGAGCCTCTAGTGTAAGTTTTTACATATAAAAACGTCTCGAACGCGTTCACGTAAAAGTCTTAATTACTATGGAAAAATTGGCAGCGCACCGCGTATTTGACATTTTAACGCAAACGCGTTCGAGACGTATTTTGTGACCGAAAACTTACACTGAGCATTCTGGTGACCCTCTTGCTCATTATTCCCCTATCATAATAACAAAATTACTAATATACTTGACACATGAATTAATCAACCACTTAACTGACGTTAAAAGACTATAACAAGTTGCCTTTCATCCCAGGATATATCAAAAACAAACATGTAGGTCGCACTCGTTTATCAAAAAGTGCCTCCGGAAATTGGTGCTCACACGTATAGCAAAAATAACCAGGCTACTTAAAGCTCTGATTTAACCAAAATATAGCCCTATATCAGTGCGATAGGAGTGTGTGGGTTTTCCCTGTGTCGGTGTGACGCTCGACGGTGTTGATGACGTAACAGCTTCCTTCCTGGCGCTGCTTGATAGCTTGCTGGTCTATACAGCCTGTATATAAGTCGTTGCTAAGCTATTGTTTACCTAATAATTTCCTCTCCTGTTTTCCGTTTTATGCTGAGTGGGGTCCGTTTTACACCGTTCGGTTCTATTCTTAAGTATATTGCACTTCTCCACATTATATCTGTGTATCGAATGTGTGTAAATAAATGTTTCTCTCTCTCTTTCTCTCAATAGACAAACAGTGAGATACATGCACAAAGGCGGATTTATCCCTTAAAGGGATCTCTTCCAGTCAACCTTTGAGTGGATGAGAGGAGTAGTTTAAAAATTACAAATACTGAGGAGCCACAATACCTACATAACTTGTGGTGTTTAATGCCTTGTACATACATTGGATGTTCTGGGTGGTACTAGGGTGCCATAACTCTCCGGGTACTACGCTCGCCAAACCGTATTTTGGCAGGGTTAGTTTTTCTTCATATCTCCGATCAGTTAGGCCTTACATTTTTCTCCCTCGTAATAACAACGCCCCTAGCCATAAAACAGATAGATAATCCCGCCGTTGCCGTCTTCATCGTCATGTCCCAGACGCCCGCGGCTGCACGTAAACGCCTTTACAGCTATGCTGTCCTGGTACCCGGACGACCAAATAAACTTTATTTAGGGAAAAATGCTTATGAGCCATAACGTATGACTGCCACCACAGAGCACGGAGTCGACAGACAGACGCCTTAAACAATTTCAATACAATTACTTATATGACATGTATTGTGTGCTTTGTTTAAGTTACCATCCATTACTTGCAATAAGAATGGCTGGAGCTGACAGTTATTCCATATACTTACGTCAAATTGTACATGAAATAACAGATCTTTGAATCCCAGTCTAATCGCGGTTTGACATAGCGATGCGCATTATCAATTCCACTGTAATATCAGCCCACTGTTAAGTTTACGATCTCTTGTTCCATGACCTTAAAGGCAGAACATCCATAGTGGATTCCACCTGTCAGACCATATCTTACGGGCTCGGTCTTTGCTCTGGGAAAATAACCATACAATGATTCAGAACTGTAATTACTGCAGGGGCCTTACCATGACGTCTTATTGCGATTCAGTTCCGACACAGTTCAGGTTTTAGCTGTCATTTTCAGTGTGAATCTGACAGCGAGCGAATCTAAACTGAATCGGAGTTGAATCGCATTAAGACGTCATGGTAATCACCTGGATTCGTATTTCAAGTGCACGACACCGAGAATTTTACGGATGTAGTTTCATTAATCGCTGACGGTCATCAACAGAAGTCAGAGTAGTTGAAAAGCTCAAAATAATAGTAGAATTGTTTAGATAATTTTGAGCTCTTCGTCTGTTTGTCGACTGATGACGACTGTACTCATTCCGCAAACTCACGCATCAAAAAATCCTTATTTCTGTGCTTAATTGCCCGAGTGTTTTCCTGGAGCAATTTTGTTTATGGCCTTCAGACGTCAAAACACGAGTTTATCAAATACGGAATTCGCTTCACAAACAAAACTCAAGCAAGAGTCAAAGCACTCGTAAATCAAACAGTAAAAAACGAACAAACAGGTCACTGGCGAGAGAAACTGTGTTGAGGTTTGAGGTTTCATATAGTTCTGTTTTAACTGATTTTATAACCCTAATGTCAGTTTTGTGTCATTGTCGTTGGTCTAATAAAAAATATCAAGGAAAAAAGTACATTTTAATTTGAACAAGAGGCGACCGCGAGGAGCCCGATTACAAGAACTCAAAAACTGTAATAGATTTTGTAATTGAATAATTCCGGTTCATTTGTTTAATTAGAATACATACATACATGCACATACATTAATCGCAATCTGACGGGGTACACAAACGAGGTAACTAAAAGCCCCGTTTAGCATGATTGTGGGCGTATACGTGGAAAGGGGAATCAAAATAGCAATAGGTTGCTAGCCGCATCGTCTATAGTCATGATTCCTAAGATTTTTACCCGTTCCCTCGATGTGCTTTTACCATCTGTGCGGGAAGAGACGCATCTGGTTCTATGTTTTTTCTTTGCTCCCAGTCCAGCTTGGAAGTCAGCAGAAACTTAAGCGTATAAAAAAAGTGGATATTGTTTAATACTTGAATGAAAGTGCGAGGCGATGCAGAAACGATAAGAAAGTCTGTAAAATGGAAATTACCAGTTTTCTGCTACGTCAGCGTTGCACTTGCAATTTGAAATTTAATCTTAAAATCTAGATTAAGCTCAATTTCCGCATGCCAGCGCTTATCTACTAGTTTTACTCAAGATGGCTTCCTCAAACTTTCATCTTAGCTTCGAGCTTTGAGGAACATTGAAGAAAAGCCTGGAAATTGGATGAAGAACTTCGATGTTGATATAGTAGGGCGTGCCGTGATGTTATGGAAAAATATCGGTAAAAACTTCTCTAGTTTCATAAATTTTCAAAGAGCTTTAAAATTTAACATACACATAACGTCACGTCTTTATCCTTTACGACAGACAGAGACAAGCGCTAAAACGTGCCGTTGACATCTGTCAGCTGTCAACGTCACTGCCCTGTCCAACGAGTATGTTCTCTTTAACACACCGAACAACGGCTGAATAAAAACAAGTAGTGTCTTCTTCAACCTCGACATTGGCAGAATCATCGACAGTATCGATGGAGCTAGATTTTTAAAATTTGAGTTGAATTGTTCTCTTTAACAAAGTCTGATTTCATTTACCATAACTGAGGATCAGTTTTTAATTCTTAACACACGTAGCAAGCAAGCGACAATTGATATTATATTGTTTTTTTAATCTCTGTTAACGATTGTAATACTCTAAACACCAAGCAAACAGAATCACAAGAAACCACTTGGATTTCAAGCAAACTTTATGAAATTCTAAGCAATAGCCATTAGCTTTGATAATATGTGGATAACATGGTCCGAGGGACACCGACCCCGGCTCCGGACGAAACGTTACAATATTCATGCGATCCTGGTAAATCGCGTATACAACTCACCCTAAGTTGGAAAGAGGGTTTTGCTGTTGGCTGGCTGTTAGCAGTTTTCTTTGTTTTAGTTTGAAGTAAACATTAAGATTTTGATTGTTAACAAAGATAACAAACGTAACATTCAGGACGTTGATTTATGATTTTAATACGAAGTTGAGAATTTTGAGCTTCCTCTCATTTTAACTTCAAAGATTGGCAGGGGTTTGGTAGCTGAGTAATATGGATCTCCGCAAAGAAAGCGCATGATTCAATTAATTATTTAGTTGGATAAGCATCGGTAAATCATCATTCATATTCATCAAAGCTTGCCGTTTATATTTCCAGTCGACTGACGTTCGTTTAAGACAGGTAATGAAACGTAGTCGTCTCAGGTACCAGGGCAACATTAGAAAGGAGGCGTAATCCGTGCAAACGCTCACTAATGGCTCGGTTAGCCGTGTATTAGATGGAGGAAAATGGCGGCGCACGGCGGTGTTGCCACCTGATAAATGCCCCACAAAGACAGGAGTGTATTACATAGATAGACTAGTACCACGCTGAACTGTCTATCTACTAAGGAACTTGCGTAGGGCAACAATTAAGTAGGGTGGGGGGAATGGGGAGCGCGGAACGATCTCCATTACTGTTTCTCCCTTTGCGAAAGAGTACTTAGCATTTTTTAAAGTTGGAATTTAATTTATCTTGTTTATTATAATAAATTAAATCTTGCTAGTCGATTTCCGCCAATTCTTGACAGGCTTTTCCATCGGCGTGGGAAGAGAAGCAACTGATACATTCTATGTTTTTTCTTTGCTCCCAGACCAGCACGGAATCAGATATTATAAACGGCATAAAAATGTACACTTAAGAAAACACTCATAAGTGATCGAAGTGTCGCTAGTGACCGAATCGACATTACTGGTAAGTGACCAAATGTCCATTAGCTTAAATCAAAACAAGAAAATCAAAGTTTATTTATTTCGATGCAAAACACAGATTTCTTCAATTATTCCTGCACAAACTTGGTTTGAATTTAAACAGTTGCTGAATGTTAATTTGGACAAAAAGCTATCCGGATATATCGCCTGCCGAATGCAATAAGGGCACAAGTCAAAAAACCAATAATTCGAGAAACGGCCAGTTAAAGTTTTGAGAAACGGTGTATGATCACTAAATTGGCTATATTTTTTTTTATTTTCGAAAAACGTATCTGTTCATGAGATTTTCTTTTTCTTTATCATAGATAGCTTCGGATGAATCCGTTAATTTCATTTATAATAATATACATTTGAAATTGTAAGGGCCTAAACATGGGTACTTAGTGTTGTGCCTTTGTTGCAGAAAGTATTTTATGCAATTTCGTGATGTGCCTGAAGTCATGCTAATTATCATATGCATAATCAATAATACAAATGCAATAAATTAATGTCAAATTAATGAAAATGCTAATAATATAAAATAAAATCAAAATCCCACTTTCAAAAGACCGGTTCCTAACCAAATAGGTTAGGATTGGTATGAATTGTTTTCTACACATGTTTTTATAATATCAGTATTAATTTTGTCGTACCCTACAGATTTCGTATTATTTTAATGACATCCTATTCATTTATTTTTCTGACACTGGTGTTATGAAGATGCTATTATTTCGTGCATTACCATGTATGTGTATTTGGGGTGTTTGAGGTTGTTTAACTGAACCTGCTAGTTCTGTGTAGTAAGTATTAAAATTTGATGCTATTTCAAAGGGGTCCGTCATCATTTTATTTCTTATTACCAGTTTATTAATTATTTATATTGCGGTGTATTTATAGTACTATTAGTTTTTTTTTATTATTTGCCACGAGGCTCTGTATTTATTTTTAATGTTGATCAAATATTTGCTATTATTTAATCTTTGCGCAGTATCTGTGCATTTTTTTAATAATTTAGTGTATCTGTAATATTCATGTTTATTTTGTTCAGTTCTTTGTTTTTTATAATATCGAAAACGAAGTAATCTTTTCTTTTGCAGCTAATTTTTACTCCTGTTGTCATCCATTTTGGAGAATTATGATTTGTATTGTTTATTTTTTCCGCATAACTGGAAAACATAGCTTATACCTAAAACAATACGATCAAGTCGTGAAACTGATTGAATGCGACATTAAAATCACTTTCTAAACATATATCTGAAAAAGATAGACTTGACAAACATTTCTGAAATTTATTTATATTTTGTGCTGTATCATGATCAGAAATGCCGAGAAGTAAAATGGCAGCATAGGCCATTTTTATTTTTAAATTGCTCAATATATTGTCTATGCAGGTTTTATCCCTTGTTGGTTCTTTTAAATGATTTGTTAAATTACAATAATTTTTTTTATATTTTTATTTTTTTATAAATAGGAAGGCCAACGAGCAAGTGGGTCACATGATGGTAAGTGATCACCACTGCCCATGGACACCCGCAACCCCGGAGGGATTGTAGATGCGTTGCCAACCTAGAGGACTAAGATGAAATGCCTATTAGTCTGTTACAGTCGTTACTAATTGCTAGTGTATTAATGTTGAAGTCACCACATACGATAATTTTTTTAAATTTAGATTTAGTGTTCAATTTGTGTAGTAAAATATCTAGCTTGTCAAGAAATAAGTTAGCGGATGAATTTGGAATTCTGTACAAACAAAATTAAATGACTACAGCATTATGTTTGGGTACCTCAATACCACAGCACTCAAAGATCCTCGATACCGACATTTTCTGCAAAAAATCGAGTTCCTTAAAAGTTACCTCTGGCTTTGCCAAGATACAGACTCCGCCTCTATTTTGGTCTCGGGAATAGCTGCTGGCCAATGCGTAATTATTGTGAACTTTTATATTTGTTTCATTTCCAGATTTAATTAAAGTTTCTGTGAGACATTATAATATCTGGCTCATTGTTTTTCTTATATATTTTCGTGAATTCATTATGCACAATCAATGTTCATAAGTGTCATATAAATATAATATCACAAGACACAACTTAAAATTCAACTCGAATGATTGCGCAATAAGGGCACAACTAAGAAATGCCTTTATCGCATAAACAGGGTAGGCCATTTCGTCACATGCAAAAAGGGCATTTATGCCCTCTATATTCCGTTAGAGTTAACTTTTGAAAATAGTCTTTAATGTATACGGTACAACGATCAAATTAGAACACGATTCCGGGGTAAACTCAAAAACCGAAAATTTTGATTTCGGCCCTTTTTGCATTCAGCAGGCGATATATCGGTGACATTTCAAACTACCCTGGCATAATGTCTGGAGCGATCGCGAATCATCGTGGTTAGGTTATACAAGTGGGTTATAGTATGGTATACGTCATTGTTTTGCTTTGCTTTTACAGGGCGCGGCACCCAACGACCATATAAACACAATACTAGGTATACTACTGTCGGTAAATATAGGATCTTTTGTCTACATATTTTTATTCTGGCGTGGCGGCGAAAATGGCGACTTGGCGAGACGGGAACTGCATGACCGTCTGCTTTTTTGTGAACTACCTCAATACGTAATTTATTATAACGAAAGAGATTTGATAATATCCGTAATCATCGCGTTAGTAGACATGTTTCACTTTGTTTAATGCGCCTAATATTGTCAAAATCACAATCATTCTGATTACGCCAAAAACAGGTGTACGACCACTGGCTCTAAACAATTTCAAGCGCCGCTCGCCAATCGGAACATTTCATTCTCCTGCATCAGGCCAATCGGTGACAAAAGGTTTAACGCATCGTCCATTCGCGCCAATGGCTGCGCTCGGCAGATGGCGTCAACATTTGGGAACAAAAGTTAGCAAACTTGTTATGTTTGCAATGTTCTGCTTGGAAAACATTGGCGAAAGTTTAAAATTGAAATATAAGACTTTTGACCGTTATACTAATACTAGTTAATTACTAGAGTGAAATTATGTTTCAATGAAGCTTGATTATCGAGAAATAATACCTATTTACATTTTATTACATAGGTACTTAAATAAAATAAGGTTTTGAGGAATTTCATCGTAAGAATACTCTGAAGAAAGGCTTGATTCAACCGCGGTCTCCCCACATATTCCTCTTTTCGTGCGCTCCCATTGATTTCAAATACTTTCAAATTGCTCCCCCATTTTACCCCTCTCGACCTAATTCTCTTTATCTCCGCTGTTCTGTTTCTTAGGCCCCGTTCACACAAGATCCCTTTGATGATTATTCCTAATACGACCATTTGCTTTGACGGAATCACTGAGTATTAACGTCGTTTCAAATTTCAAACTTTAAAACGCAAGCGACTGGGTTCAATTTGACTGGCTTTGAAAACGGATCATAGAACCTGGGCCCGATCGGTTCAATTCTGTCGAGTTGAAGCCTTACGTGAAGAGAACAGGGTTTAAGTTTGATCGCTTCAAAAGGCATATGGGTATATTGAGGTAAAGACGACAAAGGGCGCCAAGACCTTTGGGTTTGGCAGTTCGCTAGAGGGTTTGCCGTGTCGATAGTACTTTGAACTTTGCAGTGATAGAAGAATATTGAGACCGACATATCATGCTATGATGTGGCTTAAGAAAGCACACGTGAGAAAGACTACCAGTTCTTATCTTACTGTCCGTCCTAGAAAGAGACGGCTAGTAACAGATATTATACATATACACAAATCACGTCTTTATACCTTACAGGGTAGACAGGGCCTAAGGTAACAAGACCTACAGGCCACGTTTAGCAAGAATATGGGCGTATAGATGGAAAGTGAAATCGAAATAGTGATGGGTTGCTAGCTGCATCACCTATACCATGAGTACTAAGATTATCGCCCATTCCCTCGATGGGCTTTTACCATCTGCGCGAGAAGAGAAGCAACTGGTACTGGTCTTTTCTTTGCTTCCAGATCAGCATAGAATCGGATATTATAACCTGTATAAAATATGAAAACTTAAGAAAACACTCTTAAGTGACCGAAGTGTCGTCAGTGACCGAATGGACATTACTGGTAAGTGACCGAAGGTCATTAACCTAAATTAAAACAAGAAAATCAAAGTTTATTTTTTTATTTCGATGCAAAACAGCATTCACTTAAATTCCTGCACAAACTTGGTTTGAATTGAAACATTTCAAAGATTTGACCGACATTCGGAATCCGGAGTACCCCGTATTCTGGGTCGCTCGTAAACAACGCGTTTGTCTCACTTTATATCATTTTGTATCGCATTATGTTTTATTTATCTCACTTTATGTTTCATTGTCGGAAATACGGCGGAAAATTGAGAGTTATGAAAGCTAACGCGTCCGTAAACATCATTCAAATGTACACTTTAATGGACTGAGTTAAGAATAATTCGCGATAAACGCTTGGCAGCAAAACGTGTGTTTTAGACTTGTTATGGCAATTTGTACGTGGGTTAAGATACAGTGACTTCGTTTTTTTTAGCCTTAAAAAGGGGTGCGAGTCGGGTTACTTCCGCGTGCGGTCAAGAGCTGCGGTTCGTTTTTGGATCCGTCCGAGGGGAAGAGCAGTGCTTGGTCCGGTGCACCCTGGGCATTGGTTAATGATTTCCTGGCAGATACTGAGGGATATCGTCCGTTGGCTAAGAGCTCGACAGGGGGGAGGAGTCTTTTGACCAGGTTCTACCGTATAACGACACGGACGACGTACATACGATCGTTGTGGCCATATTAAAAAAAGGTAAAAAATATTGACACGTCTATTTATTGAAAAACAGTTTTAAAAATAAATAACAGCAAGTTACAATTTAAAATCCCTGGAATATTTTGATTTGTATGCTAATTATGGTTTTATAATTTTCCAGTTGTCTATTTTTAAACTTCCTGGTCTGGGAGCAAAGAAAAAACAAAGAATGTACCAGTTGCTTCTCTTCCTGCGCAGGTGGAAAAAGCCCATCGAGATAGGCCAAAATCTTAATGTTATAGGCGATACAGCTAGCAACCCAACACTTAAAGCGTTAAAAGCGGGACTAAGTTTTAGATCAGTTCAGATGACAAATCTTTGTTCAAACTAACCAAACCATCAGCTGATATATTCTAGAACTATTAAGAGAGTGTATCAACTCTTTGTAAAACATAAATGAATTGCGTGTCATCCATATCCAGCTATACAAGACTACAAAAGCCCCGAGATCCCGGGAATTTACTCCATTCCCCGCAAAGCCTCCGGAGTCCGGGCTATGTTAATGTCGGACCCCGGGTATTTGTATGGCGAATGTTACGATTATCTCCTGTCAACTCTAACACAAGTTCACGTGGAAACTTTGTTGCGTAATTTACTCTTTTTTCTGGCAATGCTTTAATTTTGTTGTCTAGCGGAGGGTTTTTTCGTAGTATAGAACAAAGTCGCTCCTCGACACGTATCCAAAGCGAACATGGAATCGCAAATAGAAGTTTTGCTAGCCGAATCGAAAGAAATACGCTTATTACGGATGGTTTTTCTTGTCATCCGTTGCGGACATAGCGACAGATACGTCGTACTGTAGTGAAGAATACTTCCATCTTAAATTACTTAAATAATGATTTAGCATTATGCAAAACTGTTTAAAGTTTCAAAGTACAAACAATAACATAGCTAGTAACGCTACTCGCGCTACTTCAGACTCGAGTGACATTAACTTAAGAGTGAAAAGAGTACACTGAGAGCATAGTACTGAAATGCGTCTAACTACAAGACAGGCTAGACAAGCTTATCGACATCGACAAGCTTGTGGATAAATCGTTAAGAGGGACGTTTGCCATCCATATATTTCTTACTCTTTCAATGTTTGAAAACTTTAAAAAATAATAATCTACTGACCATAGTGTATTGGGGTAAATTCGAAATTGGGCGAATTTCGAGACTCGTGGATATCCACTAAACGGGGAACAATTACATAATCTAGCAACGCTTACCTGGAAGCTCCAATGGCTTTGGCTTCTAGATAAGCTTTGCCAGATTATGGAAGTGTTCTCCGTTTGGTGGATGCCCGCGGTTTTCGAAATTCACCTAATTTCGAATTTACCCCAATGCACCTTAGATAAAATAGCAGAAAAATTGCATCACTTATTATGTTAGGTCGAAAGTTCTTGTCTGAACACACTTACATAATGTGGCAAACACATTATTCATGACAAGTGTTAGCATAAGACAAAGGGTGTCAACTTTTTTTTCTTGTAAAATATTGCCGCAAGTCACGCTAGACTGCAACAGGACGTGGGTCCGGCAGAGACTGATAGCGCCTCGGTTAACACGGGTAAAACCGGGAGATACGTTTACTAATACAGAATATCATAACATTAAATTTAAAAAAAATGAATAACCCGCCGAATACGTTAGTAAAAATACTTACAATTTTATGCCAAAAAGACGTTACATTATTTTGGAAAAAGCTGATTCTCTACAAATTGCTAGGTTGATTTTTACTTTCGAATGAAAAAACCCGCCAATCTACGCCGTAAGGGATAAAGACGTGTTATATGTATGTATGTATGAAATCGGTCCATCCGTTTGAGCGCTACGATGCCACAGATACACACACGGACATCGACGTTTTTACGTCGAGGGTCAATAACATTGTTTTTTTTATTTACGAATGATTACTTCATTTATGCGTGGGGGGGGGGGGGGGCATACATTTTGAATTTAATGTTATTTTACCTTAAAGCTACGATGCCCTGTGGCACAGACACACACACACACGCAGCCATGGACTTCAAACAACGGTTTTTTTAGGGTTATTCATGGATGTTCGTAGCTGGCGATACCAGGACAGCATACCCCACAAGAGTTATAAATATTACACGCGGGCAACGTCACTCGGCGCATCGTGATTACAAGAGTTACGAGATATACCACTGCTGCTTTTACACGCCCAGTTTACGCCACAACGTCTGAATTCTCTAAGGCCACAACCAAATGAGAGTCTATCTATCTAATCAGCCCACATCCACCCACTGCTGAGTAGTCTCTTCATTTTCACGCCCGTTTGCCCGGTCCCGTGCCAGTCTCATCCACAGTTTTCCAGCCGAATGACAGATGTCATCTGACCCACGGGCTAATGGTCTTCGACCCAGTCTTGGCCACGACTTTGTGACCGCTTTCGACCATCTGTCGTTCCGTCTTGCCAAGTGCCCCCATCGCCACTTCAGCTATGTTATCCTAGTTCCGACATCCACAACTCTAGTCCGTTTCCGAATTCGAATTAAAGATCCTCAATACCCCAGAATCATTCATCAGGGTAGTAATTTTAAGGTTCAAATTAGACTCGTAAAATTCAGTAGATTCGATTGCAAATTCATTAGATAAGTAGACGTAGTAAATCAGAATAACCCCTGAAAAATCAGGAGACCTGGCAACACTGCTACCGGCCCACGTAAAAACGCGTGTACACACAGCAAAGCTATTCGGTAAGCAGGATAGATACGGCGCGAGCGTGCGTAGGTGCTTACCTGATTATATTGCCGTGTGTACATTGTTATGTGCTTTAGGCAAACGTTTACAAATCTTTATAACCTGTCACTCAACGTTCACGTTAACGTCGAGGCATTTAGTGATAATCGTAAAACTACGCTTAAAACTACTAAATGAGCTTCTAGAGTTGGTTTTCTGCAGCTGGTTCGAGATGTAACTCATGCTTTATAGTCGTCAGAAATACTTAAGACACTAAACAAATGTAGAATGAAAATTGATATTTTGATTTAAGATTGTTTTCAAGTTTCTGGAACGCGTATTGCAGAGCTATTTAAAGATTTCGCGTTCAATAAGTGCCATCTATGAGTGCATTCTAAAGTTAAAATTTTCAGGACAGTAGTATTCTATGTCCTTCCCAAGGACTGAAACTCTCTCTGTACCAATTTTTTTTTAATCGGTTTAATGGCAGTACACGTTTTTCCTTGAAAGCGACCGATTACTGAAGTCTTATTTTTAGTTTGTGTACGTTCAGCCCTAACTACCGCAGGTATCCGTCTGACGCCAGCGGGCGGGAGGCTCTGCGCGTCATACATTGCGTCACGGGCGCGCTATCAATTAGCTCCCGTCCCCTTTGATGCCGCAATGGACGTGACACGCTAGAACTTGACGCGTTAATGAATGAGCGGTGTACTAGCCGGTTTATTTCAGAGCTAATCACGAGTTATAAACGAGTTCTGTTTATTATTTGGTTTTGTGCGGCTGTCTTTATAAACCATAATACGGTAATGAGGGAATGGGCGATCCATCACTATTTTGATTCTTTCCACCTATACGACCACGATCATGCTACACGTGGCCTTTGGGTCTTGTTGCCTTGGGCTCTGTCAGCCCCGTAAGGGATAAAGACGTGATTTAAGTATGTATAAAATTTCAAAATGTCAGTGAAAATTAGAACACAGAAAATTCCGAAAAGTAAATCCATGGCCGGGAATCGAACCCGGATCCTCGTCATTCCGTGACGCGTGCTATACCCCTACACCACCCATAGCAGGTAAACCTACCTGCTATGGGTGGTGTAGGGGTACCTATAGCACGTAATTTTACAACTTGAACAATGAAATGGCAATCACCAGTATTACAGGGTATCCCTCTAACTCACATACAAACTTGATATAACCCTACACAAGAAAACAGCAATCCAAAAGGTATTTTATCAGAACGATTCTCATTACGAGTTCAAATCGGTTTCCAAACTTCTCCAAAAGCGCGGCAAGTACGATCTCGAGATAGTGTCCAAGTTTCAGAACAATCCATCCGATTTTAGGGTTCTCTGCCCTGAGCCAACGGAACCTCGTATGCATTATATCTGCCAGTGGCGTAGCTAACTAGGGGCTAGGCTGTCCTAAAATGTCCTTATGTTCGGCAGGAAGACACGAAGATTTGAGGAGAGTTGCTGTGTGGGAGCGCTGCTGGGACAGTAACCAGCTCCAACCAAGGGGAACTGGGCTGAATGATCGCCACAGCGAGTCGACAGTCCCCACAACAACATCAGGGGCTAGGCAGTGCAGTGCCCCGGGGCCCTCAATCTCAGGGGGCCCACGAACCCTTACCACAAGTAATATTTAATATTTTTGCTTGATAGTAGCTAACCAGTTCAGATAGCAATGGTGGCAACAAACAGCTCTCATAGTTTTTACACAAAGCTTACTGTATCCAAATGACAGATGGTTCTTTCAAGTGTTAGAGTACATTGTCTCGTGTCTATTTCTGTTTTCAGTATTTGTTAGTTTACGAACGTCTGTAGGTCTCTGCTGCCGTCTTATGTCGTCTTTCGTCTCTTTCACTCTAGTTTGGTAAGAGGGATGCAGAAGGGGAAGGTTAGGCGAGGTGTGGCATAATTGTTCGCGTCAGGTTTATCGTTCGGTCGGTAAACTTGTACTTTGGTCGCGTTTGCCTTTAGTTTGTTTGGGCAGTGTTCATCTGTTTATTTTGATGTTACACGTTTTGTCGTCAGTTTGGCTTCCTTTTGATGGTGTAAGATTTGATTATTTTTTTTGACACCATAAATGGTTTTAGAAGAACGCTTACAAGGAAGTACATTCCTGAGAATTGCATTGCCGGGTCGACATTCGTTAATCCGGCCCTGCCGTTGGGCCTTGCAAGGTTGTTCGTGGCGCGCGGGCGGACGCTGTAAATCTGCGCCCGCGCAGCGCAAAGACACCTATAATTAGCGGCGCGCTTTATCGGTTCCGGGCTTTGTCGATGAATCCAACTAATGACGTCAGCTTGAAGGTTAATTAACCTACGGTTCTTTTTGTAACCGTTCACTTGAAAGACTCTATGAAACTAGTTCGCATTTCTAGTTGCTTTACTTCGTCTTTCTGAACCTTCTTCAAAGACCGACGCCTAGGAAACCATGTACAATTTCTTGAATGTAAACAGATTGTCATCTGAGGTTTCGTACCTCATAGATGCCCCTGTGGCAAGGATGTAGACCCCTTAGGACACCACGGATTGTCTTGCCTAAAGAGCGCTGGCCGCTTCTCGAGGCACGCCGCGCTGAACGACATCATCCGCCGGTCACTTGCCTCTGCCAATGTCCCTGCTTTGTTGGAACCAACGGGCATCGCTAGGGACGACGGCAAGAGACCGGACGGTATGTCTATGATTCCGTGGAGTGTGGGACGTGTGCTGGTGTGGGATGCAACGTGCGTAGACACACTAGCCTCGTCTCACCTTCGCGGAACCACGAGTAGAGCAAGCGCGGCTGCAGAAGCGGCCGAATCAGGCAAGATAATTAAATATAGAGGTCTCAGCACCGAATACAACTTTGTCCCTTTCGGTGTTGAGACCCTTGGTCCGTGGGGTCCTAGCGCTATTAGCCTCTTCAAAGATATTTCGAAGAGGCTAATAGACGCTACGGGTGACCGCAGAGCTGGCAGCTTCCTTGGACAGCGTATTAGTATCGCTGTCCAAAGGGGGAATGCTGCCAGTGTCTGTGGAACTATGCCACGGGGGCCCCTTCTTTTATAATTATTTTATTTTAAGATTAGTTTTAGTTTAGTTTTTAATTTAATAGTTTAATTTGTATGAACAAAAAATGTTTACCTTGCTACTCCGCTACTCACGTGCAAAATAACCAAGCCTGTGTGAAATAAAAATAATAAAAAAGCCTGTTGATGTGTGTGGGATTGCATGAAAAACATATATATTTCACACAGGCTTGGTTATTTTGCACGTGAGTAGCGGAGTAGCAAGGTAAAAATTTTTTGTTCATTGAAATGGACCTCCGCAAAGTAACGCCTGATTCAATAAAATATTTAAAAGATTCAATAAAATTGTTTAATTTGTATTAATTTACATACATACATACATACATACCGTCACGCCTCTTTCCCACAGGGGTAGGCAGAGACTACTTTGTTCCACTTGCTACGATCCTGACATACTTCTTTCGCTTCATCCACATTCATCAATCTCTTCATACATGCTCGTCGGTTTCGGGTACTCCTGACCTGACCTTTTTCCAAAACGTCTCCTATTTGGTCTCGAAACGTCCGTCTAGGCCTTCCCCTCCTAACGTTACCATTCACACTCCCCATATAGATCTGTTTAGTTAATCTACTTTCATCCATCCGCTCTACGTGACCAAACCAACTAAGCATACTTTTTTCTATCCTAGTCACTATCCTCTTTCACACCAGCACGTTCCCTTATCACACTATTCCTTATTCTATCTTTCAGTGATACACCTTCCATACTTCTTAACGCTCTCATTTCTACTGCATTTATTCTACTTTCATGCTTCTTTTGCCATACCCAAGTCTCGCTACCGTACATTAATGTAGGAACGAGCACCCCTCTGTGAACAGCCAGACGCGCCTTCTTTGACACCTTCTCACTGCTCACAAAGGCGCGCATCGCCCCATTTATCATGTTTCCTGCATTCACTCTTCTTTCAATATCACTTTCACACTTCCCATCTTTCGTAAACGCCGAACCCAGATATACAAACTCTTTTACCTGTTCGACTTTCTTACCCGCAATCACAATCTCACATTCTGTCATACTGTCGTCTTTTTCAAATACCATAACTTTCGTCTTGCTTACATTAACATTCATACCTTTCGTTTCCAATGCACCACATAAAATGTTAGCCATCATCTGCAACTCCTCCTCCGACGATGCCAACAACACTTGGTCGTCGGCGTATTTACCCCAATGCACCTTAGATAAAATAGCAGAAAAATTGCATCACTTATTATGTTAGGTCGAAAGTTCTTGTCTGAACACACTTACATAATGTGGCAAACACATTATTCATGACAAGTGTTAGCATAAGACAAAGGGTGTCAACTTTTTTTTCTTGTAAAATATTGCCGCAAGTCACGCTAGACTGCAACAGGACGTGGGTCCGGCAGAGACTGATAGCGCCTCGGTTAACACGGGTAAAACCGGGAGATACGTTTACTAATACAGAATATCATAACATTAAATTTAAAAAAAATGAATAACCCGCCGAATACGTTAGTAAAAATACTTACAATTTTATGCCAAAAAGACGTTACATTATTTTGGAAAAAGCTGATTCTCTACAAATTGCTAGGTTGATTTTTACTTTCGAATGAAAAAACCCGCCAATCTACGCCGTAAGGGATAAAGACGTGTTATATGTATGTATGTATGAAATCGGTCCATCCGTTTGAGCGCTACGATGCCACAGATACACACACGGACATCGACGTTTTTACGTCGAGGGTCAATAACATTGTTTTTTTTATTTACGAATGATTACTTCATTTATGCGTGGGGGGGGGGGGGGCATACATTTTGAATTTAATGTTATTTTACCTTAAAGCTACGATGCCCTGTGGCACAGACACACACACACACGCAGCCATGGACTTCAAACAACGGTTTTTTTAGGGTTATTCATGGATGTTCGTAGCTGGCGATACCAGGACAGCATACCCCACAAGAGTTATAAATATTACACGCGGGCAACGTCACTCGGCGCATCGTGATTACAAGAGTTACGAGATATACCACTGCTGCTTTTACACGCCCAGTTTACGCCACAACGTCTGAATTCTCTAAGGCCACAACCAAATGAGAGTCTATCTATCTAATCAGCCCACATCCACCCACTGCTGAGTAGTCTCTTCATTTTCACGCCCGTTTGCCCGGTCCCGTGCCAGTCTCATCCACAGTTTTCCAGCCGAATGACAGATGTCATCTGACCCACGGGCTAATGGTCTTCGACCCAGTCTTGGCCACGACTTTGTGACCGCTTTCGACCATCTGTCGTTCCGTCTTGCCAAGTGCCCCCATCGCCACTTCAGCTATGTTATCCTAGTTCCGACATCCACAACTCTAGTCCGTTTCCGAATTCGAATTAAAGATCCTCAATACCCCAGAATCATTCATCAGGGTAGTAATTTTAAGGTTCAAATTAGACTCGTAAAATTCAGTAGATTCGATTGCAAATTCATTAGATAAGTAGACGTAGTAAATCAGAATAACCCCTGAAAAATCAGGAGACCTGGCAACACTGCTACCGGCCCACGTAAAAACGCGTGTACACACAGCAAAGCTATTCGGTAAGCAGGATAGATACGGCGCGAGCGTGCGTAGGTGCTTACCTGATTATATTGCCGTGTGTACATTGTTATGTGCTTTAGGCAAACGTTTACAAATCTTTATAACCTGTCACTCAACGTTCACGTTAACGTCGAGGCATTTAGTGATAATCGTAAAACTACGCTTAAAACTACTAAATGAGCTTCTAGAGTTGGTTTTCTGCAGCTGGTTCGAGATGTAACTCATGCTTTATAGTCGTCAGAAATACTTAAGACACTAAACAAATGTAGAATGAAAATTGATATTTTGATTTAAGATTGTTTTCAAGTTTCTGGAACGCGTATTGCAGAGCTATTTAAAGATTTCGCGTTCAATAAGTGCCATCTATGAGTGCATTCTAAAGTTAAAATTTTCAGGACAGTAGTATTCTATGTCCTTCCCAAGGACTGAAACTCTCTCTGTACCAATTTTTTTTTAATCGGTTTAATGGCAGTACACGTTTTTCCTTGAAAGCGACCGATTACTGAAGTCTTATTTTTAGTTTGTGTACGTTCAGCCCTAACTACCGCAGGTATCCGTCTGACGCCAGCGGGCGGGAGGCTCTGCGCGTCATACATTGCGTCACGGGCGCGCTATCAATTAGCTCCCGTCCCCTTTGATGCCGCAATGGACGTGACACGCTAGAACTTGACGCGTTAATGAATGAGCGGTGTACTAGCCGGTTTATTTCAGAGCTAATCACGAGTTATAAACGAGTTCTGTTTATTATTTGGTTTTGTGCGGCTGTCTTTATAAACCATAATACGGTAATGAGGGAATGGGCGATCCATCACTATTTTGATTCTTTCCACCTATACGACCACGATCATGCTACACGTGGCCTTTGGGTCTTGTTGCCTTGGGCTCTGTCAGCCCCGTAAGGGATAAAGACGTGATTTAAGTATGTATAAAATTTCAAAATGTCAGTGAAAATTAGAACACAGAAAATTCCGAAAAGTAAATCCATGGCCGGGAATCGAACCCGGATCCTCGTCATTCCGTGACGCGTGCTATACCCCTACACCACCCATAGCAGGTAAACCTACCTGCTATGGGTGGTGTAGGGGTACCTATAGCACGTAATTTTACAACTTGAACAATGAAATGGCAATCACCAGTATTACAGGGTATCCCTCTAACTCACATACAAACTTGATATAACCCTACACAAGAAAACAGCAATCCAAAAGGTATTTTATCAGAACGATTCTCATTACGAGTTCAAATCGGTTTCCAAACTTCTCCAAAAGCGCGGCAAGTACGATCTCGAGATAGTGTCCAAGTTTCAGAACAATCCATCCGATTTTAGGGTTCTCTGCCCTGAGCCAACGGAACCTCGTATGCATTATATCTGCCAGTGGCGTAGCTAACTAGGGGCTAGGCTGTCCTAAAATGTCCTTATGTTCGGCAGGAAGACACGAAGATTTGAGGAGAGTTGCTGTGTGGGAGCGCTGCTGGGACAGTAACCAGCTCCAACCAAGGGGAACTGGGCTGAATGATCGCCACAGCGAGTCGACAGTCCCCACAACAACATCAGGGGCTAGGCAGTGCAGTGCCCCGGGGCCCTCAATCTCAGGGGGCCCACGAACCCTTACCACAAGTAATATTTAATATTTTTGCTTGATAGTAGCTAACCAGTTCAGATAGCAATGGTGGCAACAAACAGCTCTCATAGTTTTTACACAAAGCTTACTGTATCCAAATGACAGATGGTTCTTTCAAGTGTTAGAGTACATTGTCTCGTGTCTATTTCTGTTTTCAGTATTTGTTAGTTTACGAACGTCTGTAGGTCTCTGCTGCCGTCTTATGTCGTCTTTCGTCTCTTTCACTCTAGTTTGGTAAGAGGGATGCAGAAGGGGAAGGTTAGGCGAGGTGTGGCATAATTGTTCGCGTCAGGTTTATCGTTCGGTCGGTAAACTTGTACTTTGGTCGCGTTTGCCTTTAGTTTGTTTGGGCAGTGTTCATCTGTTTATTTTGATGTTACACGTTTTGTCGTCAGTTTGGCTTCCTTTTGATGGTGTAAGATTTGATTATTTTTTTTGACACCATAAATGGTTTTAGAAGAACGCTTACAAGGAAGTACATTCCTGAGAATTGCATTGCCGGGTCGACATTCGTTAATCCGGCCCTGCCGTTGGGCCTTGCAAGGTTGTTCGTGGCGCGCGGGCGGACGCTGTAAATCTGCGCCCGCGCAGCGCAAAGACACCTATAATTAGCGGCGCGCTTTATCGGTTCCGGGCTTTGTCGATGAATCCAACTAATGACGTCAGCTTGAAGGTTAATTAACCTACGGTTCTTTTTGTAACCGTTCACTTGAAAGACTCTATGAAACTAGTTCGCATTTCTAGTTGCTTTACTTCGTCTTTCTGAACCTTCTTCAAAGACCGACGCCTAGGAAACCATGTACAATTTCTTGAATGTAAACAGATTGTCATCTGAGGTTTCGTACCTCATAGATGCCCCTGTGGCAAGGATGTAGACCCCTTAGGACACCACGGATTGTCTTGCCTAAAGAGCGCTGGCCGCTTCTCGAGGCACGCCGCGCTGAACGACATCATCCGCCGGTCACTTGCCTCTGCCAATGTCCCTGCTTTGTTGGAACCAACGGGCATCGCTAGGGACGACGGCAAGAGACCGGACGGTATGTCTATGATTCCGTGGAGTGTGGGACGTGTGCTGGTGTGGGATGCAACGTGCGTAGACACATTAGCCTCGTCTCACCTTCGCGGAACCACGAGTAGAGCAAGCGCGGCTGCAGAAGCGGCCGAATCAGGCAAGATAATTAAATATAGAGGTCTCAGCACCGAATACAACTTTGTCCCTTTCGGTGTTGAGACCCTTGGTCCGTGGGGTCCTAGCGCTATTAGCCTCTTCAAAGATATTTCGAAGAGGCTAATAGACGCTACGGGTGACCGCAGAGCTGGCAGCTTCCTTGGACAGCGTATTAGTATCGCTGTCCAAAGGGGGAATGCTGCCAGTGTCTGTGGAACTATGCCACGGGGGCCCCTTCTTTTATAATTATTTTATTTTAAGATTAGTTTTAGTTTAGTTTTTAATTTAATAGTTTAATTTGTATGAACAAAAAATGTTTACCTTGCTACTCCGCTACTCACGTGCAAAATAACCAAGCCTGTGTGAAATAAAAATAATAAAAAAGCCTGTTGATGTGTGTGGGATTGCATGAAAAACATATATATTTCACACAGGCTTGGTTATTTTGCACGTGAGTAGCGGAGTAGCAAGGTAAAAATTTTTTGTTCATTGAAATGGACCTCCGCAAAGTAACGCCTGATTCAATAAAATATTTAAAAGATTCAATAAAATTGTTTAATTTGTATTAATTTACATACATACATACATACATACCGTCACGCCTCTTTCCCACAGGGGTAGGCAGAGACTACTTTGTTCCACTTGCTACGATCCTGACATACTTCTTTCGCTTCATCCACATTCATCAATCTCTTCATACATGCTCGTCGGTTTCGGGTACTCCTGACCTGACCTTTTTCCAAAACGTCTCCTATTTGGTCTCGAAACGTCCGTCTAGGCCTTCCCCTCCTAACGTTACCATTCACACTCCCCATATAGATCTGTTTAGTTAATCTACTTTCATCCATCCGCTCTACGTGACCAAACCAACTAAGCATACTTTTTTCTATCCTAGTCACTATATCCTCTTTCACACCAGCACGTTCCCTTATCACACTATTCCTTATTCTATCTTTCAGTGATACACCTTCCATACTTCTTAACGCTCTCATTTCTACTGCATTTATTCTACTTTCATGCTTCTTTTGCCATACCCAAGTCTCGCTACCGTACATTAATGTAGGAACGAGCACCCCTCTGTGAACAGCCAGACGCGCCTTCTTTGACACCTTCTCACTGCTCACAAAGGCGCGCATCGCCCCATTTATCATGTTTCCTGCATTCACTCTTCTTTCAATATCACTTTCACACTTCCCATCTTTCGTAAACGCCGAACCCAGATATACAAACTCTTTTACCTGTTCGACTTTCTTACCCGCAATCACAATCTCACATTCTGTCATACTGTCGTCTTTTTCAAATACCATAACTTTCGTCTTGCTTACATTAACATTCATACCTTTCGTTTCCAATGCACCACATAAAATGTTAGCCATCATCTGCAACTCCTCCTCCGACGATGCCAACAACACTTGGTCGTCGGCGTATAGGAGGCATTTGATGGTTACCCCACTCATTCTTAGTCCACAGTCATTCCCTTTCAAATCACTCAGGCATGTATCCATGAATAGGTTGAACAGCCACGGTGACGCAACACATCCTTGTCTAACACCTTTCTCAATGCTAAACCATTCAGTGTACGCCCCGTTTATCCTCACACAAGCACTAGAATCCTCATAGAGAGATTTTAGTGCTCGTATCAGATTACTGTGCACCCCATGCATGGATAATGCTGACCACAATTCATTCCTCATCACTCTGTCGTAAGCCTTCTCCAAGTCAATGAATAAGCAGTATATTTTCTGGCCCTTGGCCATATACTTTTCGGTTACACACCGCAAGGAGAAGACTTGATCCGTGCATCCCATTCCCTTTCTAAAACCCGCTTGTACATCCCATATTTTCTCATCAGTCTCTTTCATAACTCTCTCAATCAGTACCTTTGCATACAGTTTGCCGACAACGCTAAGTAGGCTTATTCCGCGGTAATTTTTGCAGTCTAGTTGTGACCCCTTTCCCTTATACAACGGCACAATCACGGCCTTGCACCAATCCTTCGGTACCCGACCGTTCGTCCAACACAAGTTGAAAAGGTGGCACAACTGACTAGCTACCACGCCTTCACCAGCTCTCAGCATTTCGACAGACACCCTATCATACCCCGCAGACTTTCCTAACTTCATTCTTTTCATGGCTTTCACAATTTCATCCATACCTATCTCATTTTCCTGACTACTTTCATTCATCTCTCTGGCATGAGCCGGTACGTGCACTAAATCTTCTGCTCTTTCAAACAAACTTTCAAAATATTCCTTCCATCTTTTTAACACACACTCTTCTCCTTTTATAACACTCCCATCCAGGCTTCTGATTTCACTCAGCTCCGAGGCAGTATTTTTGCCACGGGCTGTCTTTATAGACTTCCAGAACATCTTAATATTTGTCCGGAAGTCATCAGAAAGCCTCCTATCAAAACTATCTTTACGTTCTTCCCTCTTTCTGTCACAAGTCTTTTTTTACTAACCCTTTCACTCTTTTGTATTCATCTTTTGCTTTACACACATCTTCATCCGTCACCTTTTGCATTCTTCGATTAGCTTTTTTCGCTAACCAATCCAACCATGCCTTCTTCTTTTCTCGTACCACCTGTTGTACTTCATCATCCATCCATACGTTCCTTTTCTTTCTCCCTTTTCCCCTTTTGCACACCCCACACACCTCAGTAGCAACATTCACAACTCCTTCCTTAAATGCCGTCCACACTTTTTCTATCTCACATTCTTCATCTAAGTCATGAAGTCGATCCTTTAATACATCCTTGTACTTTTGTCTTACATTCTCGTCTTGCAGATTCTCCACTTTTATTCGCTCAAGGACACTAGTGGTTTCTTTGACCCGGTGCCGCCATCGTTTAAATAGACCACTAATACGGCATATCACCAGGTGGTGGTCTGTATGGATGCCGACTCCGCGGTATGCACGAGTGTCCCTGACTTGATTTCTCAATCTTTCATCCACTATCACGAAATCAATCATACTCTTCGCACTTCCTTCTTCCCTTGTGTACATATGGATCTTTTTGTGTGCAAACATTGTGTTTGTCACGCAAAGATTCCACTCTAAACACACCTCAAGCACACTTTTCCCGTTTTCATTCACTCGTTCATCACCAAACGCACCAAGCACTCTTTCATACCCGTCACGCTTTTTACCCACCCATCCGTTAAAGTCACCTAGCATGATGATTCTCTCATTCTCCTTGCATTTATTCGCAATATCTCTCACACTATCCCAGAACTCTTCCCGTTCAGCTTTGTCTTTTATAGACCCACTCGCTCCCACATCCGTCGGCGCATATACACCGAGAATGAAGATACGAGTGAGTCCAACTTTCATCCTCACCCACACAAGCCTGGGACTCACACACTCAAACTCAATCACACATTCAGCCATTCTTGCGGAAAGTATGACACCAACTCCCTGTCGGCCTTGATTGGCGCCAGACCAATATGTCACATGTATTAATTTCATTTATGTAATTTTTATTGTAAAGGAAAAATGTAACGTTATAAAATCAATTTGTTATCTGTCCGTCTGTCCATATCGATATATAGGTAACAAAAATTAATTCCTATTTGTTTTTTTTTGTTGTGTTTGTTATTGTCAGAAGGTTCTTATGTAACAATATTAAAAAACGGTAGGTACGGGGGCGAAGCCGCGAGTAACTGGTAGTAAAGGTATAAAGTTGAAATTAATAAAAGGTGTAGGTAAGCGAAAAGTTAGAAGTAACTACGTATCCGACAAGAAGTTCTTTGACTTGCAAGGTTTTACCCGAACATACGCTGCCAGTTAAATAAAATCCAGCAATAAAAGCTTGTAATAAAGAGACAAGACACAATAGCCGAGATAGAGCAAAAAGCGATACGCGGTTTCACTAAAACCGTAGAATAAAACATCAAATGAAACGCTACATATAAAATCTTTATGTCACGATGTAAAAAGCTGGGAACGACCGCCTCGTGAGATCAGCTCGCTGCGGCTTTCTCGACGACGAAAAGCAGCTTTCATTTATCTGTATTTATTACATACATATCGTCACGCCTCTTTCCCACAGGGGTAGGCAGAGACTACTTTTAGGGGTGCGAGTCGGCTTACCTCCACGTGTGAACAAGAGCTGCGGTTCGTTTTTGGATCCGTCCGGGGGGAAGAGCAGTGCTTGGTCCGGTGCACCCTGGGCAATGGCTAATGATTTCCTGGCAGTATCTGAGGGATATCATTGACCGTTGGCTAAGAGCCCGACAGGGGGGGTAGGGGGGTCTTTGACCGTGTTACCGTACAACGTTGCCGACATTTTGTCACAAGATTTTATAATTAATTTTTTTTACCGACATTGGCGAAGTTGTCGTCGCTATAACGACTTGTAACGCCACAATCAAAAGAAGAAGAAGAAGAAGACTACTTTTATTTATATTTCTTTCGCTTCATCCACAGTCATCAATCTCTTCATACATGCTCGTCGGTTTCGGGTACTCCTGACCTGACCTTTTTCCAAAACGTCTCCTGTCTCGGAACGTCCGTCTAGGCCTTCCCCTCCCAACGTAACCATTCACACTCCCCATATAGATCTGTTTAGTTAGTCTACTTTCATCCATCCGCTCTACATGCCCAAACCAACTAAGCATACTTTTTTCTATCCATGTCACAATATCCTCTTTCACACCAGCACGTTCTCTTATCACACTGTTCCTTATTCTATCTTTCAGTGATACACCTTCCATACTCCTTAACACTCTCATTTATTTTTATTAAGTATTTATTAAGATATAATAAACTACGTTATATTAGATCGCTGCTGAAATAACAGACGAAACCGAAAACTTTGACAGCTGTCAGCGCGTGCCAAAAGAGTCACTGCGTTGACTTAGTTTTAAAATGTAACTAACCTGTTCAATTTCATTTTCCACCTATACGCTCATAGTCTTGCTAAATGTGGTCTGTAGGTACCTGTTACCTTAGGCTCTGTCTACCCCGTAAGGGATAAAGACGTGATTTGTGTATGTACGTGTATGTGTATGTTTCATCAATCATCAATATAGGTACTGATTCAAGAGGAAGGTTTACGCGTTTGATAACCCGTGCAAAGCTGCGATGGGTCGCTAGTTCAAGAATAATTTCAAAACTTTTGTAGAAGCGGAAATGTATCCGAATGCCGTGGGCCGAACAATGCCGAACATTGCCGAGTGTTGCCGAACAACAGATCGTAAAACGGCGCCACAGTCACATTCCCGAGTTTACGAGCGTCACGAGGCGATCTAATTGCGATCGGCGATCTATTGGATCTATGACACATATGTTAATCACGCCTTTATCCTAAGGTGGACAGAGCCTATAGTAACAACTCTAAACGGCCACGATTACCATGATTCTGGGCGTGTAAGTGTAAAGAGGTCTCAAAATATACTCAACGGTAAAAAATGTGAATAGCGGCAATACTCAGTCTTAGCGCCACCTCGCCACCGATACCTATATTACATTATATCTACTCAAATTATATTCCACACACATTCACATACCCACACACACTCACACATACACATCACTTACACAACTTACAAAGGCATGCACACGCGCACATTATTTCGCAGCAATGGTGCCTATGCCTAATTTAATGAGTAGGTCTCCTGACCTACTTCTTTACTCGTTATACGCGTGATGATATTTTTATTTTTATTCTTCTCTGTACGACTTGTAGCATTTAACATTGTATCTGAATGGAAGGGTCCTGTAACACAGGGTATCCTAGCACAGGGCCCCCAGTTGTAACTAACCTAAAATTTGTTTGGAATAAACACTTTTCATTTCATTTCATTTCATTCTCCCATGCTGGTCTGGGAGTAAAGAAAATACATAGAATGTGCCAGTTGCTACTCTTCCCGCGCAGATGGTAAAAGCCCACCCATAATGGGAGAAAGTCTTAGGAATCATGTTATAGGCGATGCGGATAGCAACCCATCACTATTTTGATTTCCCTTTCCGCCTATACGACCTTAATTACCCCGTAAGGGATAAAGACGTGATATATATGTTTGTATGTATGTTGCGGTTCAAATGCTGTTAGTCTGTACCGGCCCTTAGACGTTATCCAAAAGGCGTCTGAGGTTCAGTTAAAGTTCATGGCATTTAACATTAGCCTCGGCCTTAACCTTTTGTTAAAATAACTCCCCAATTATACCAGGTTATCCGTTAAATAGTTAACTAAATGTACAAAGGTCGCGTCTGAACTGCGCCGACGCCGCCCCCACATCTATGTAATATATCATACATACATAAATCACGTCTTTATCCCTTACGGGATAGACAGAGCTTTAGGTAACAAAAGCTTAAGGCCACGTTTAGCATGATTAAGGGCGTATAGGCGGAAAGGGAAACCAAAATAGTGATGGGTTGCTATCTGCATCCCCTATAACATGATTTCTAAGACTTTCGCCCATTATCGATGGGCTTTTACCATCTGCGCGGGAAGTGAAGCAACTGGTACATTCTAAATTTTTTTTTTATATGAATAGGAAGGCAAACGAGCAAGTGGGTCACCTGATGGTAAATGATCACCACTGCCCATAGACACCCGCAACCCCGGAGGGATTGCAGATGCGTTGCCAACCTAGAGGACTAAGATGAAATACCTCTTGTGCGCGTAATTTCCCCGGCTGTCTTACTCTCCACACTAGAACACAGCAGTGCAAGCACTGCTACTTAGCGGCAGGATTAGCGAGTAAGATGGTGGTAGCGATCCGGACGGACCTTGCACAAGGCCCTACCACCATCCGCAGTTTTTTCTTTACTCCCAGACCAGCATGGAAGAATCCCTAAAAGGCATAAATAATTCCGCTCCACTTTTCGAAGACTTGAGGAGTGTGGCTGACATCACCCCCATTACTGCCCGCATCATTTCAGAAATAGGCCAACCCGGGGTGAATAATTGACGTAAGTATTGCGACATAGTTGTAGTAAAAAATGGCGCAAGTAACATATTAGTTTGGCCTCGATACAGTCGTTGCTTGTACTTGTAACCAGGGCTTGTTAACGATACCAAATTCACATAGCAGATAACGTTAGGAAACGGTTATACCATAAAAATACCTTTACCGGTAGTAAATTATAACGTTACTTGATATCTTGACACAGATGTTAAAGTTTTTGGTGTCGTCTCAGTTATTCCAGCCTCGATCTAATTAGAATTGAAGTGTATTGTTAACAAGCTTCTGCCCGCGACTTCGTCTGCGTAGAATTATATAAAACCTTCCTCTTGAATCACTTTATCTATTTAAAAAAACCGCATCAAAATCCGTTGTGTAGTTTTGAAGATATAATCATACATAGGGACATAGGGACAGAGAAAGCGACTTTGTTTTATACTATGTAGTGATGATGATTTATGGTCTTTAGACTTTAAATTTAACCCGTGCCTATTCTGAGCTCGCGATGGAACCTTTTTAATTTCCACAACTGCAAAGGTATCCAGCCAGGAACTGCGGCTGCCATTTGTTAGCACTCCATGGCCCTCGTCAGGCCGGCGACATCGAAGGGGCCGAATCGTCCCGCTGGCAACAGTGACTGTTGTGGACAATTTATGGGTACGTTCGCTTTTCCGGGATGCAATTTGCCATGCCGTGATGAGGGTTACAATAAATTCAGTTTTGGCGCGAATAATGGTTAGGATCGAAGCGTTACTTTGCTGAGGGCGGAGGTCCGTCGCCATAATTAGGTATGTACAACTCAGCTCTTACCAAATTAGAAAATCGAAGTTAGAGTCGTGCGTCTTGCTCACACTAATCGTGCCTAACGATAGAGTAAGAGAAACGGGGGAACGGGAACTTTGGAAGTAGTATACTCTTAGATTTTATTAGAGAAAGTCTCGGAAACACCGCATTTCGGGGGCATTTTGGAAGCAACTGTTAATTATTTGAATCTTTTCCGTAGTACGTACACACAAATAACGTCTTTATCCCTTACGCGGTAGACAGAGCCTAAGGTAACAATACCTAAAGGGCACGCTTAGCATGATTGTGGGCTTATAGGTGGAAAGGGGAATCTAAATAGTGATGGGTTGCAGAGCAGCTGGTACATTCGTTTTTCTTTGCTCCCAGACCAGCACGGAGGGTGTCTTACGTGTGTAGATTTTGATAGCAATAGTCTTATCACTGGATTAATCTAGCGGTCAAAGCACTCGTTATTTTTATCTATTCGATCGATAGAAAAGTCACTTTGACATCTTGTCCACAGCTTATCAGCCAAGGCATAGATGGTTATCAACACTAGATATAATATATAATAAGTATTCCCAGCTTTTGTACGTAGATATTAACAACGTGTTTTGTTTCATTTATTATCTCGGGATATTCGAATAGTATCGCATATTAGGCCATTTTGTTTTGTCAATAAATTATTACAGCTGTTCATTGCTAGCTATTGAAGAAAAACTTTTTAGTATGTGCTGCAGACAGCTGGCGAAACTAAAAGAGTATGTATAAGTTTATTTTTTTTATTACAAGCTACACATTTTACATTTACCATTGTGACACCAAAATTATCCATACAAACGTATGACTAATTTTCGTATCACAATGGAAAAAGTTAGTGTAAATTTTAACTACCTACTAACGCAACCTTAACCCGACCCAGCCAGGATCGTCTCCGCAGGCAACTCGTCAACGGTTGGTCCGGTTGACTTGAAATTTGGTAAATGGTTTGTATGTCGGACGGATGACAATGCATACTTGTCCGCAAAAAAGTTTGTATGAAAGATAAAAAAATTGAAAGAATCTTATTAGGTACCATTCTCGTCGTTACTAAAACGATACTACTACACACTCGACGAAACTTGATTGGTACAAACACCGTAACAAAAAGCCCTTAAGAATAGGGGACAAGCCGTTTTATAAACTTATCCCCTCCAACATTTAGGTGTTTTTCTTGAATGTTGCTAGTTTAAGGTATGAGAAATCAGGGTAAACCAATGTAGTTCAAGATAGTGATTTTTTTTCGCATATGAAAAATCATCACATAACATACGTTTTAGGGATAAGTTCGCCTTTGTGCATGTGTGTTATCCTGTATTCATCTTTTTCTTGTGTTTTATGTACAATTGTACAATAAAGAGTTATACATACATACATACATACACACGTTGTAACTGAGGGCACCTATTTACAGTAATGCCAATGCTATGCCCGTGTCAACTAACGTGTCCCAGTTTCCTGAGCCACGCCCTTCAGTGCCGCTCAGGGATACCTAGGTCATGACCTAGGGTGTGTTTAATTCCCGGGCATGGAAACACCGGCCTGGAAATCCCGACCAATCGTACACGAAATACGGGTCGGTATTTACCTGCTGGTTTGTACTGCGGTGATAAAACCCAACCTGATAATTACCGGCCTGTTAATCAGTGTACATTCATTCGCAATGACAATCAATCTTGGCATCGAACTACTATAAAACTAACCTAACCTAATTGACTGGTTTCCTATTATCAGGTCGGTATTTCCATGTACGTGAAATATCACCTCGGTATTAGAGCGTACCGGGAGTTGTTTCGTGTACCTGGAAATACCGACCTGTTATACCGTCCCGTATTTATTGTCCGATGCTGGCCTTAGAGCTTGCCTTAACTTACTTCATTAGTCGATTACTAATATATGTATCACTGGCTTTTACTCTCGGCACTGCTCCCCTAAACTATTGGATATAGCGGTTGAAATTATAGGCTTTTACTTGCATTTGAAATCCTAAAATACCAACGGTCTTAATTTTCGGTCGATATTTTAGGATTCTAAGTGCAAACACGACCCCGTAGGTATATTGGGACAAAATTTAGTCTCTGTGGTTTTCGAGAGGTCTTCAAATCTTGTTATTTTTTTTTCTTCACATTTGTATTTTTTCCAAAGTCATTTATCAGTAATTTTTTTTCAAACCAATCTGGGACCACCACTCTTTTGTCTATTGGTTAAGTCTCTTATACCAACTTATTATATTTAAGTTGGTATAATATAAGACGTATTGTATGCGCACCTTTCGCACCCATCAAGCCTCCTTAATAGGACTTACGTCTTTCTTCCACGAAGGGTGCGCTTTATCCTCCACCAATTTCAGAATGTACCCGGGTATCGACGGGTATCCGGGTGTTTGTCGACCCTTGTTACGAATCAACCGGGATACGAAGATACAAATTGTTGGGACGGTATACCTAGCTATATATACTAGCGATCAAAGTGCCTCGTTTGATTGGCGTGTTCTTGTTGGTAAACAGGTTTATATTTTTAGAATTGCCTACTCTGTGGTCCGGAACTCGGGGTAATTAGAATTACCCTCAAAGGGGTAAATCTCTGTTTGTCGGGTAACAAACAAGATGCCATCAGCAGATATATACAAACACACATATAACGTTTGTCGTAGGTACGGGGTAGATCTAGGACAGGGGTGGCGAACCTTTTTTGGTGGACGTGCCATTTTTCCACAAATAAAGTAATATTTGGCTCTGACCTGTCATCAAAGACCCTGTTGTCTTAAGAGTGTGTCGTTATTTTACCATCATATGACCACATTGCATTATTTCACAATAAAATAATCTTAAGTTGGTGATTTAATGAACAAAAATAAACCTTTTTTATTATTGGCGTGCCCAAATTATTTTGAAGCGTGCCAACAGTGGCACGCGTGCCATTGGTTCGCCAGCCCTGAGCTAGGATAACAAGACCAGGAGCGCTACAGTTCAGGTTTTAGCTGTCATTTTTGTAGATCTGACAGTGAGCGACTAAACTGAATCGGAATTGAATCGCATTAAGACGTCATGGTGAGGCTCCTGAAGGCCACGTTTAGCGTGATTATACCCGAAATGATACAACGGAGTCACGTTAACATTTTTTAAAGATATAGGATGGCAAACTGGCAAGTGGGTCTGATGGTAAGTGAGTACCTATCGACACCAGCCATTCTAGAAGACTGCAGATGCATTGATAGCGTAGAAGACTAAGAATACCTCATGTACCAGTAATTTTACCGGCTGTATTACACTGCAAAAATATTGTTACATACATGAATCACGTCTTTATCCCTTACGGGCTAGACAGAGCTTAAGGTAACAAGACCTAAAGGCCACGTTTAGTTTAAGTGGGCGTATAGGTGGAAAAAGGATTCAAAAATGAGTGAGGACCGTAAAGTAACACACCGATAAAGTCGCGTTACAATTTCCACTAACTTTTTCCATTGTGACACAAAAGTTATCCATACAAGTGTATGACTAATTTTCGTGTCACAATAAAGAAGTTGGTGGAAAATTTAACGCACTCTAACGGTGTGTAACTTTATGGTTCTCATCCAAATATTGTTCGCACAACAATATTGCATGTTCAGATGTTATTCTTAAAGTAATTTAATGTTGCCCTAACCCCCCTCTCAATACAAATACCTGTCGTAATCACAAATTAACACGAACCTAACTAAGAAAGTCAATTAAAACCTTAGTACAGTCGCGTTCCAACGCGAGTGAAGGTCGACCACTCCAATGTAATTACAGTGGTACTCGTATTTTCAGATGTTTACGTAAGAATAAACCGCAGAAGAACTAGGTATCTCCTGAATCTAGGTAAGAGTAGCTTAAGAATATTAACTGGCATCATCACAGGTCATAATACTCTAAACAGGCATCTAAGCATTATAGGTATAACAGGTGACCCCTCCTGCCCACACTGTGGGAAAGAGGAGACGAGTAAACACGTCCTCACCGAGTGCGTCATGTACGCGGCAGCGCGGCGCGAAGCATTCGGGAGCGACGAACTGGAGGAGGACGAGCTTAGAGACATCAAACTAAAAGATGTCCTTATGTTCGGCAGGAAGACACGAAGATTCGGGGAGAGTTGCTGTGGGGGAGCGCTGCTGGGACAGTAACAGGCGGCTCTAGCCAAGGGGAACTGGGCTGAATGATCGCCACAGCGGATCGACAGCCCGCCTGATCCAGCCAGGCGTCCCCACACATCATCATCATCATCAAGGGGGAAGGGGGGTCAAAAAATCCTTAAAAATGCCTCACGTAATTAATGGACGCCCCCTAAGGCTTTGTTGCCAAATGAGGAACATGATTCTAAAAAGATACCAACCAATTGAGAAACTCCTTTTTTAAAAAGACAGCATCTAAAAACATTGAACGATTCGGATACCCGAAGGCGTCCAGTTAAATAAAATACAGACGTCTACTGCAGCTCGATGTTTCAGACAGACAGATAGACACAAAAGGGTCGGTGTAGATTGCATCGCAAACAACTCGGCATGGAAATGACACCCTCGGGCTGTCGACTGCCGATAATAGAATTAGTAAACCATGACGAATAACTGAAATGGATATTTCACTGAATATTTTTCCTTTCTTTTCTTACATACACATTCGCAAATCACGTCTTTATCCCTTACGAGTAGACATAGCCTTAGGTAATAAGAGCTAAAGGCCCGAAAGCAACAAAAAAAAAATCACGTCTCTATCCCTTACGGGGTAGACAGAGCCTTAGGTAACAAGACGTAAAGGCCACGTTTAGCATGATTGTGGGCGTATAGGTGGAAAGGGGAATCAAAATAGTGGTGGGTTACTCATCGATTATAACGAAAGAAGAGAAACGACTGGTAATTTTTTTGCATTGCTTCCAGACCAAATGGAAGCTTTTCAATTAGTCAAAAATGTTTGTCGTATGCACAATGTAACGTTCCAAAGTAATTCACTCAATCGAAATGCTTGAAGACACTTTTTACGATTCTAATCAAATTGGCGATAAACATTGATATACGACAAGACGTCTTCAGCCGTAAATGTTCCATTAATTCCGTAACGGCGCCGGACGTCCGACCAATCAGAGCGACGGAAATGCGGGGAAATATATTAATACTAGCTGTTACCCGCGGCTTAACCCCCGTTTTTTTTTCTTATTCTACATTTCAGTATGGGCTTCCACGAATATTTCAAGACTAAAATTAGACAAATCGGTTCAGCCGTTCTCGAGTTTTAGCGAGACTAACGAACAGCAATTCATTTTTATTTATATAGATTTGGTAGTTTCAAAAAGACATGTAAAAGAGCCCTTGGCGGCCAATTTGCAAAAATAAATTTTCATTTTCATTTTCATTTTCGATATTATTTTGTCGGTATGTATTTTTAACTAGATGTCCCTGACCATTACCCAGTCCAAAGAACAAAGTCAGGGTCTTCTTCCATTGTCAAAGTAATTTTGTGACAAAAATGTCGGCAACGTTGTACGGTAGAACACGGTCAAAAGACCCTATCGGGCTCTTAGCCAACGCATAACGATATCCCTCAGAATCTGCCAGGAAATCATTAACCGATGCCCAGGGTCGCGGACCAAGCACTGCTCTTCCCCTCGGACGGATCCAAAAACGAACCGCAGCTCTTGAACACACGCGGAGGTAACCCGACTCGCACCCCAAAGTCAAAGACCTTCATTGACAGAACTCATTTTTAAGGGTAATCTATGTATACTTCCATGCTGGTCTGGGAGCAAAGAAAAAACATAGAATGTACCAGCTTCTCTTCCCGGGCAGATGGTAAAACTCCATCGAGGGAATGGGCGAAAATCATAAGAGTCATGTTATAGGCGATGCGGCTAGCAACCCATTACTATTTTGATTCCATCAATCTATACCTAACCCCACAATCTTGCTAAACGTGGCCTGTAGGTCTTTGTATACCCCGTAAGGGATAAAGACGTGATTTGTGTATTGTATTTTATTGTATCTATGTATAGCGAACAGAGTTCAAGATATTACATCGATTATGTTTTAAACTAACAAATAACTTTTCGAAAACCACGTCTATTTGCAGATTACTCAACGAGTGTGCAAATATGACGTGTTGCTGAAACGCCAAGGTTCCAACCGCCTCGAACTGCCAGAAGCAATACCAACTCTATGCGAACAGTTGGAAGGCTCAAATTGCAGCTAGCAGAGTGTTACATGGAACCTTTGTCTTATTAGCGGCCATGTTTATGTTTAGTCTGCACTTGGCTTATTGCTCTAAAATTGTAACCGTATTAATGTAAATTGAGATGTAATGTTCATCTGTCTGTCTGTGTTATGAAATATGTCGGGAGGTTCAGTATGCCGAGAGGCCCAGTAACTATAAAAACAGTAAAGAAAGAAGACATTAATGCCTTTTTGCAAGACACAACTATAAGAGAATATACGCACATGTATAGAAAATAAGCACAGACATGAAAAATAGATCATCAGCGTTGTGTGTGTCTTCCCAAAAGAGAAACGGTCGCTGGCTCAGCATTACACTGAGGTGTTACACCTGCAGCACTGATTTTCAGCCAGATCAGAATAGTGTTACTTCCCCACTAATATTGTAAATGCGAAAGTAACTTAAGTTGCGTAAGTAGCCAAGTTTCTTGCGGCGCATTCTTGGCGATTACGGTCTTTCCGAATGCGCTGCGTAGTTTCAAAAAAGAAAAGAGCCCTTTTTTAATTTTCACGTCTGAACCATTCAACCGATTTTAATGAAATTTGGTACTGAGATAGTTTAAGTCATAAGGACATAGGTTGTTTTTATCCCGGAAAATAGCATAGCTCCCGCGGGATAGCAATAAGCGAATTCTGCGCAGACGAAGTCGCGGGCAACAGCTTGTAATAAATAAAACCGTAAGTTGTGCTATTTTATAACTTAAGAAGTTAAACTAATTATCACTACATAGTATAAAATAAAGTCGCTTTCTCTGTCCCTATGTCCCTATGTATGCTTATATCTCCAAAACTACACAACGGATTTTGATGCGGTTTTTTTTAATAGATAGAGTGATTCATGAGGAAGGTTTTTATGTATAATTCTACGCAGACGAAGCCGCGGGCAGAAGCTAGTAATCAATAAAAAACAGACAAGCGCGAGTCTGACTTTCATAAGTTCCATACAAATTGGTACGTATGTCAATAGTCAGGCAAGTGAATACAAATACGGTATTAGCAGAGCTTTACTCCACGCGTTTTTGATATAAAGAGGTATTGACGGACAAACAAAGCCAGACGGACGGACTGACAGCAAAGTAATACTATAAAGGTTCCGTTTTTCCTTTTTACTGAACCCTAAAAAGCAACTAAATGTTTATTCAAAATGACAACGTCAATAATCTTATAATTGCGAAGACAGTGGCGCCCTCGTTAGTTTCGACTCTTTTCTCTTGGTTGGTTCCAATGGGAATTACGTTTCAGCTTGAAGAATATATAATGGTGAGCGAAAGCCTACATGCGTAGCTCGTAGCGCTACGCAGTGTCTACGGCGTAGCCCGCGTAGCTCTGACTCACGACTTGACCTTGCCCGAAGGTCGCCCCTTCATAGACCGACCGCTTATATGAGTCCTCGCCTCGGCACAGGGGCGCGGGTAGGATGTCAAAGGGGACCGAGAGAGGTGCGGGCGGGTAGTGCCTGCCGCCCGCACCTCTCTCGCCCCCCTTTATCGTCCCTGGACTCATTTAAGCGGTCGGTCTATAGACAAATGCAATAATTTATAGTTACACTAGCTGATGCATGCGACTCCGTCTGCGCAGAGTCGCTATCCCGCGGGAACTTTGCAATTTTCCGGGATAAAAACTATCCTATGTCCTTCCCCGGGACTCAAACTATTTGTATACCAAATTTCAACTAAATCGGTCCAGCGGTTTAAGCGTGAAAAGGTAACAGACAGACAGACAGAGTTACTTGCGCATTTATAATATTATAGTAAGGAATAGTAAGGAATAGTAAGGATAGTAGGGAAGGGATTGCGAATTCGGTTTACCCCGGCAACCCGCAATGTAATGAAACTTGCATGGAATTCTTGCATGTGTCTAAATGGACCTTAAAATGGACCTACCAGGATCTACAGCAGAAAAGGGGGTTAGTGTTTTTATAAAGTACTAGCTGTTGCCCGCAACTTCGTCTGCATAGAATTCGATTATCACTATCCCGCAGGAATTACGCAATTTTCCGGGATAAAAAGTAGCCTATGTGTTATTCCAGACTATAACCTATCTATGTTCCAAATTTCATCCAGATCTGTCCAGCCGTTCTGGCGTGAAAGAGTAACAAACATCCAAACATACTCACAAACTTTCACATTTATAATATTAGTAGGATTAGTAGGATTCAACGTTAAATAAGTAGTATAATAGATCTATATGTTTTGAACTTTTGAATCACGACGGTATAATGAGTCACAGATTTGAAACTTCATCATTTATTACGCCAAAGTGGTCCCTGCCTTGCCAATCCATTAAAACCCCTGTACGCACCGTAACTTTATTTTTGTTTTTGACCGGTTTTTACCGGTTTTGACCGGTTGGCGGTTCTCAATTCGCGGTTTTTTTAATCACGTTGCCATGCTTCCATATTTAATTACAAACTGTCTTCTCCAGCCTATATACAGCATCCCACTGCTGGGCATAGGCCTCCTCTCAGAATGCCCGATAGACCCCAATTACAAACTGTACTTTTAAAAAATAACTAAACATTAGCAGCTTTTTGTTACACGTCAACACGTAAAGAGAGAGAGAGAGAGAGAGAGAGAGAGGGAAACATTTATTTACACACATTCGATACACGTTGAAAAGCGTAGCCGACGCGATCCTCCATTAAATGTGTCAGCTGCTAATGGGTCATCAATAGCACATTATCGCCGGGGCGGAAAGTGCGTCCTTACCGCCCGGCGCAATAAACGCGTAACGACATCCAGGAATTTGCGATGCGACTAATTGTGAATAAATTATGCGGCTCGTAAAAAGAAAAGTCGTAATATTTTTACCCTAATGTCGTTTTGGTCGTCAACGACGAATGCGAATTATTAATGTACTAGCTTCTGCCCGCGACTTTGTCCGCGTGGAATTAGACTTAAAAACTGATGTAGAGTACAGGGGGAGTAGGGGCAGCTACGACCTTTGACATGTTTATCGCTATCCCGCGGGAACTATGCAATTTTCCGGGATAAAAAGTAGCCTATGTTTCAATCTAGTGTACCAGCTATCCACATTCCAAATTTTATCCAAATCCGTCCAGTCGATTCAGCGTGAAGAAGGAACAAACATACACACTCACTCACATCGTCACATACTTTCGCATTTATAATATTAGTAGGATTTTTTGCGGACTTATGAAAAAGTTTTTGATGCTTTTATCATTAAAGATTTAGTGTCACTCTATGACGTCTTAGGGCCTAAATTAATGCATTTATGAAAATGAAACACATATATATTTCACACAGGCCTGGTTATCTTGCGCGTGAGTGAAGGAGTAGCAAGGTAAATATTTATTGTTCATTGAAATATGATATGTTTATGAAAATTTACAAAAAATATGTCATTTAAATCTGTTATCTGCTTATTTTGTGTGTAATTGTGCAGGTAGCCGTATCAGCAGGCTGCAGATTACCAAAACCTACACAACAGCCAGATAGCTGATAAAAGCTTGGATTAGTCACCGCTACTACAGCCAATATACAAGAGTGTATATGCTCTAGGGCTGAAAAACCGGTTTTACTGCCCTCGCATGAGAATTAAATAGACGCCGGTAAAAATGCATTAAAAGTTAAAAGTAGGTAGATGGAGAAAACACTAAATGACATACTTTTAAGTAAATATTTTAATGGTTTTTAAAATTTTAGTCTATCTTATTTTTGCTCGTCGGTGGTGAATAAAAAAAAATACAAATTATATTTTCACAGATTTTGAAATTTTCGGGTTATTTCTACTCAGAATACGAGAAAGATTTGTCCCCAGGTCAGTTTTTACTTTTTTTTATTCCCTTATCGCAGGAAGGTACCTTTTTTTGAATTATGACCCCATTTTCACCAATAAGTAATAAAATTTAAAAATCATGTGGCAAAATGTCGGCAACGTCGTACGATAGAACACGGTCAAAAGACCCCCCCCCCCCCTTCAACGGATAATATCCCCCCTCAGAATCAGTATGCAACTAAGAGGACAATTTTTAAATCAAGTCAGTTCCAGTTGGGAACCCTGCTCCAATAGCGTGAAGTAATTTGGGTATCTACCGGACTGAGTTATTGATAATGCCACTGATTCACACGTGCCGATAAGCTGCTGATAAATTAACTGACAAATATAAATCTGACGAGACATGTTTGACAAAACATCGTGCGAGGTCTTTTATTGACCGTATTACCAGACAACGTTGCCGACATTTTGTCACAAGATTTTCGAATGTATTTTTATTACTTTGACATTGGCGAAGTTGCCGTCGCAATAACGACTTGATACGCCACAAGTAAGAAGATAGCACTAAAACGTCATGGTAAGGCCTAGAACATACATTGCAATTTGATTAACAGCTTATACAAATGTATATAGTTATGGTAACCGCCGTTGCCGGCGTGACGGCCGCCGAGAGCCGTAAACTTCTTATCTGGCGATCTAATCGTTACTTCCTTTGCCTGATTGCCCGCTTCAAGCCTATTAGATTAAGTGATTAATTTACATTCATACTATTATTTTTCTTCCATGCTGGTCTGGGAGTAAAGAAAAAACAGAATCCCATCAAAACAAAACTCGTAAAAAAAACCAAGTCTCGCAACTCAGTTCTTCTACCGTAAAATGTTGTGAGATCCATGTAATACCAAGTCGGTTAATTTATTCAGTCCCTACTAAAGAGACCTCCTGTCGTAAGTTATTACGAAATTAGCTAACCTAACAACATTTAATGCCCATATCAAAATTAAAAATCGTTTGTTATAAATAAATAAATTGACTTGGCATTCGCATTAACCCATCAATTTAATATAATCTGTATTATTTGTGAGAGAAATTGTGTTTTATAGGTACATATTAAATTAAATAGATGTACCAGATGCTTCTCTTTCCGCGCAGCTGGTAAAAGACCATCAAGGGAATGGACACAAATATTAGGAATCATGTTATAGGCCGATAGCAACCCGTTGCTATTTTGATTCCCCTTTCCACCTATACGCCCAGAAGCATGCTAAACGCGGCCTTTAGGTGTTGTTGGCTTTGTCTATCCCGTAAGGGATAAAGACATGATTTATGTACGTATGTATGATCACTACATAGTATAAAATAAAGTCGCTTTCTCTGTCCCTATGTCCCTATGTATGCTTATATCTTCAAAACTACACAAACGATTTTGATGCGGTTTTTTTAATAGATAGAGTGATTCAAGAGGAAGTCGCGGGCAGAAGCTAGTTAATTTATATACTTTTAAGCTCTACGTATACGTAATCCCTTTGAATGCTAATACAACATGCAACACCCTGATGATAACAGGGAATATTGAGGGTAAAAGAGCTAGAGGCGAAGCCCAAGGCGTTAGACTGGCCAGTAGGCTTATGTCTAACTCGCTCGCAACCGCCATCGTGTTCATTTTGACAGTTCTTGTATGAATGTGACAGCTAGCTGATTCCGATGCCAATTGTCAGCCCATACGTGTACTGTCAAAATGAACACGATGGCGATTGCGAGCAAGTTAGGTAATAAGCCTACAGTAGGCTTATTGTCTAACTCGCTCGCAATCGCCATCGTGTTACTTACGATACAAAAATGAAACGGCGTTGAATTATCTCCGCGTGAAACAAATTTCCGAAGCTGCGAGGAAAATGTTCTGCACGATGTTCTTTAGCGACTAATGGGGTGGTAATGATTTACTTTCCACTCTTTTTCCTCATCGCAAAGACCCTCCGATAATGGCTCCCAATCTTAACGAGCGATGCAATTTATAAATTTTCCCAAATTGCCCACAATTTTAGCCGTTATGACATTCTTAATTCTAAGAGGCTCGTTATAGTCTAAGGGAGGGAAATAAGTGATTGCTTATTTATTCCGCATTTTTAAATTAGCTTTGTTTTTGGTTGACTTATGTGTTTAAAATTACCGTTTAAATCTTGATCCACTGCAGATTATATATTTAATTGAGTCTGAGTTAGTTACTTTAGTACCCAGTAGGTTGTTATTAAAAAAAATTAATATTTGCAGTGCAAATAAATGTTTGAGTTTGACTGTCTGTACTGTAAATATGTTATTAGTTATATGTTCTCAGCTGTCATTGGAACATCAGTAATCCATATCCCTTTGGGCTACTTGTTTTGTTAGTTTAGATATTTTTTTTCGTGTAAGTACTATGCCTAATTTTTAATTAAAAAAAAAGAAACTTTAAATATGGCAATGCATTCGCGCGGGCTCAAGGAAAAAAACATCAGTAATGTCACCATGACTTTTACTGAGTTACAGTCACACAGATGGCGCATTCTTAAATGACTAACTAGCTGTTCCCGCGAACTTTTTTTTACGAAAAAATTTTTTTTTCTGCTTTAAAACATTTCGCGGAATCTCAGGAACATATGAAAAAAGATTTAGCGAAATTGGTCGAGTAGTTCTCGAGTTTTACGCTTAGCAACATTAATTTTCAAGTTATAGATAATTTATAAAAATACCAATTTTTTTGCTAACATTACTTCGTCCGTATAAAATTTGCTTACAGCTATCCCGTGAGAACTATGCAATTTTCCGGGATAGAAACTATCCTATATCCTTCGCGGCAGTCAAACTGACTTCACAGTAAATTTCATCTAAATCGGTTCTCCAATTTAAGAGTGACGAGGTAACAGAGTTACTTTCACAGTAAACCAGGCATTGACATCTTTGTGTATGTTTAAATGCGATTTATCCGGAATGAACTGCCACGTTACGTTTTCAAATACGAAGAACCTCCCACGCCGCGAGTGGGTAAACCTCGTTACATATGTGAATGAACATTTCCGCAATAACATACGCCGTGACGCACAAACTAAATTTCATACTATCTTTGCAAAGATTTTCCTTCGTTCACCATGTCTACTTTTCTTACTACATTACTATGAAAAATCTCGATAAAAGTATATCTTAGGTACAAGACAATTGGGTTGTTATTAGTGGAGTTGAATTTTAAATTAGTTCATATTATGTTGCTTCCATGCTGGTCTGGGAGCAAAGAAAAACATAGAAAGTACCAGTTGCTTCTCTTCCCGCGCAGATGGTAAAAGCCCATCGAGGGTATAATGAGCACAGGAGTAATGTTATAGGCAATGTAGTTAGCAACCCATCACTATTTTGATTCCCCTTTCCACCTATACGGCCACAACCATGCTAAACGTGGCCTTTGGGTCTTTGCCTTGGGCTGTGTCTACCCCGTAAGGGATAAAGACGTGATTTATGGCTGTGTGTGTGTTCATAGTAATAATAAGTCCGGCGGAACTCAAACTAGGCTGAGCCCGTATCTGGAGGTCCTAGAAATTATTGCGCAATGTTTAAAAAAATTACACTGAATTTGGTAACAAAAGTGGAACGCGGGATTTTTTCATTTCATAGTTTAGATACTCGTTTAACACAAGTCACAATTCTCTAAGTCGAGTGAGGATTTTAGCGTAGACGCGCGGGTACCACAGATGCGAAATGTCTAAGCTATTAAAAAAAATGGAGGTCATTTTGACGTTAAACAGGATCGGGAATGCGTGGTTTAAGTTTCGATTCGCGATCATTTGCAAGTAAATAAGGGTTAGATATAAGAACACTTCACTTTCATAAGAAATTAGACAACAATACATTTCATTTTTAAACATTAACTGCGATCGCATACACGTTGCTGCGATAGCTTTAAATGAAACAAAAATACGGTAGAAGTAAATGAATTGTCAATGTGAGCTGTCACAAAAAACAACAGTGTTAAAAATTAGTAACCATTTACTTATTATATTAGACCGTACTTGCGCACAACTATCAATGTATAAAAACAAATATATACTGTTAACTTCATGTGATTGGTAACCTAAAAGATTTCAAGTGTCAAACCGAATAGAATTTAATTTGCTTTTCACTGTTATATATGGTTAAAAGCATCGTTTGTTTGCCCTATAATATTGGTAAATAAGAAAAAAAATGAAATTCCGTATCCCGGCATTGCGATAATTTAAATTTGAAAAAAAATGGGCATTAAATGTAATGAAGAACTTAATTTAGCAATTAGCCAACATGCTTAACGTCGCGTCAGTCCAAAAACTATGTTCTAGGGGCATCTAGACAAATGTCACGGTCAAAGTAACAGTTAACAACGGAAGATTTAACAAAGCATTTATGTTGTGATGGGTTTGTTTTTGTTTGAAGCAATTTTGTCGGCAATTTTGATCTTGCTTTGTATTTGTTCATGACGTAGTTCGCACGAGCTGAAATGTAACTACACCTTACGCGTACTGCGCAGAAAACAATTTCGCACTAAAAGATGTACGCCAGACGTTTCGGCTGTTTAACAACAGAATAAATCTGGGCATTTTAAATCGTTAAAGATAAGAATCGATCTGTAAAAAACCATGTCTCGGACGATTCGACGTTAATCTGCGCAAAACAAGCGATTTAAAGAACCAGCCTCACCTTATTAAGTCGAGTTTAATGACTTTTATATTGCTTAGAATACCTATGCTGAATAGAAACCGAAGATATAAAAGTCTGGAAAAATATTGTTGTAGGTAAGGACATTAATTTTGTTGATGTAATTTGTTGCGTCATTTGTGCAATCCTCATCCGATTTCCAGCAATTTTTTAGGATAAAATGTAAACTGACTAATTAAACACGTCCAGAATATAAAAAGATAGATTGTAGGTGGGCACTGTTTTCAAACAAAAGACATCCGCGCATTGCCTACCCCCAACTGGCGAAATTAAATTTGTTTGTTTATTAAACGTCCGTTCCCAGTCAATTAGAGACAAGGACGGTGCCAAGGGAACACACTAGCTAATAATCAATTCCTTTACTCATCTCTTTTTGTTTGTACAGCGGCAAAGCGAAATCCGGGTGAGTACAGACTACAGACCAACCGTTGAAACGCGCTCGCATACTGCCGGGCTGTACATCGCAAAAATCGATGAGAGCAGAAACGCGCGGATTATCAAACGGAATTTGAACACGTTAGTTAATTGTAACTCATATTCACCTGAAGCTGTGGGTTCAGTGCATCGAGCCGGCAAGCTGCATGTCGAGGCTTGGCGCGGGCGGAGCCGATCGCGGCTGGCACGGGACTGCCTCGCCCCGGTCGATACCCGCACAACAGGTTACTTACTGCGTGCGCCGAAATGTAAACACCGCCCGGCCGGTGCTGCCGCCCTGGTATGCACCTGCCCGGATCGGGGGAAAACTCGCCCGTATCCAGGGGAAAAATGGGGCTCGCCGGCCCTGGTGCCACACCACACACACAAATCGCGTCTTCATCCCTTACGGGGTAGACAGAGCCTAAGGTAACATGTACCTACACCACACTTAGCAAGATTGTGGGCGTATAGATGGAAAATGGAATCGAAATAGTTATGGGTTGCTAGCCTCATCGCCTATAACATGATTCCTATGATTTTTGCCCATTCCCTCGATGGGCTTTTACCATCTGCGCGGGTAGAGAAGCATTTGGTACATTCTATGTTTTTTCTTTGCTCCCAGACCAGCATGGATGAAACCCTGCCCTGGTGCCTAAACCGTCACATACAACTCAAACGGTAACTGGGTACAGCAGAGCCTAAGGTAACAATGCCTAGGTCACGTTTAGCATGATTGTGAGCATAGGTGGAATGAAAATAGTGACAGGTTAGCCGTTTAGATTTTATCAGATAATTTTTAGTATGAAATTAAATGGTTTATTTCGCAATTAGGCCGGCAAGAGCTCTTTGATATGTTTTTTTTAAACTATCAGCGCTTTCAGAAATACCACCATTGCCTTGAATGCGCCGCAAGAAACTTGGCAGAAAGTGTTTTTTTTTCAAAATAAATACGTGTACATAATTAAATTCTACTTAATTATTAATACATTTATCATAAACTAAATTTGCAGCAAATTTCTTCCATGGTCTGGGAGCAAAGAAAAAACATAGAATGTACCGGTTGCTTCTCTACCCGCGCAAATGGTAAAAGCCTATTGAGGGCATGGGCGAAAACTTAGGAATCATGTTATAGCCGATGCGGCTAGCAACCCATCACTATTTTGATTCCCCTTTTCACTTCCACCTGTGCGCCCACAATCATGCTGAACGTGGCCTTCAGGTATACTACCTTAGGCTCTGTCTACCCCATGGGGGATAAAGACGTGATTTATGTATATATGTGTATGTAAATCAAAATTAGTGGTTTACGGTAGGTTGTTCAGTGGCTCGAATAGTTTTGCCCAGGGCCCCAAAATGCCCTGTGGGGTCCGCCTCTGGTTTTTTTTTTATTTTTTTTATTTTTTTTTTATTTGAATAGGAAGGAAAACGAGCAAGTGGGTCACCTGATGGTAAGTGATCACCACTGCCCATAGACACCCGCAACCCCGGAGGGATTGCAGATGCGTTGCCAACCTAGAGGACTAAGATGAAATGCCTCTTGTGCCCGTAATTTCCCCGGCTGTCTTACTCTTCACACCGGAACACAGCAGTGCAAGCACTGCTACTTAGCGGCAGGATTAGCGAGTAAGATGGTGGTAGCGATCCGGACGGACCTTGCACAACAACACCCGTAAATTCGAAGTTAAATAGAAACTCTAGGGGACAAGTTTACTTTTTTGTACAGTTATGCCCCATATGCCGTTATTTTACATCCTCTACCTATCTATTTAAAAAAACCGCATCAAAATCCGTTGCATAGTTTTAAAGATCTATTTGTTTTAAACTATGTAGTGATGATAAACAGTTGTCATTCACTATTTGACAAATGCCCCTAAATTACCGTTTGCGAGATGGCGCTACTGTCGTGGAGTGCCAATATGAATAAATATCTTTTATTATTATTATTATTATACAGGCATAGGAAACTCGTCAAAATTCAATTATCGAATTTCTCATTCGTGGCCCAGCAGTTCTCAAAACCGTAACGGAATCTCGAGAAATCATTTTCTACTGTTTCTTCCACATCACGCTGTCGATGCGTGTTGCTGGAAGTTCGAGAAGCCCTGTAACCCAATCAGTTTCAATTCAATAGAAGACGGATGCCACCTCATAAAATCAAGCCTGTAAAGTAAATAAGATTGTTGCCGTATTGTGAAGTTCTCTCTGTCTGAATTCCTTGGGGAGTTTTAGGTAGCACCACGGATATCAACGTGTTAACACTATAGATCGACGACCGGATGGCCCAGTGGTTAGAGAACCTGACTATGAAGCTTGAGGTCCCGGATTCGATCCCCGGTCGGAGCAGATATTTGTATGAAAAATACGAATGTTTGTTATCGAGTCTTGGATGTTTCATATGTATTTAAGTGTGTATTTATCTGTATAAGTATGTTTATCCGTTATCTAGTGCCCATATTTCAAGCTTTGCTTAGTTGGGGGCTAGGTCAATTGGTGTGAATTGTCCCAAGATATTATTATTATAGATCCGCACACAGGCCTATTGTCCAACGCGTGACGCTAGCGGTTGCATTCGCCATCTCTTTCTAAATTTCTAAACGACACTGACAATTAGAACACAAAAACCGAAAAGTAAATCGCAGGTGAGTAAGCCTTCGAATTTTTCTATCTGTACTAGCTGTCACGTGACCTGGTTACTATGCGAATTTTGTCGCCAAGCGTCGTGTTTGAATGATGTGTCTGTACGACACAATTACAAACTCCCGTGGAACATCTACTGCTCACCAGGGACGAGAAAAGGCGCTGTCTTTCAAATGATAGGTACTATCAAATTTTTTTCTATTTTTATCTTCTCTTAAAAGTCCTTTACCGTTTCACAGAGAGGAATGGCGAACGTGATTGTGAAATCACGTGCCTTAGTGCGAAAATCTTAGGAATCATGTTATAGGCCATGCGGCTGGCAACCCATCACTATTTGGATTCGCTTTTCCTCCTATACGTCTACAGTCACGTGGCTTTTAGATCATGTTATCCAAGGATCTGTCTACCTCGTAAGTTCGTTATTCGTATTCACCAGCAAATACCATTTTTTCAAGATGAGGGTAGAAAAAAAATGGTAGATGCGTTGTGCTCACTTGTCCACATATCGTAACTATGTAGCTATTTTTATTTAACTTGCAATGTATGTTTAGCCGAGTGGAATCTTGCGACTCACTTTTGAAGCCAATAGCGTCAACTGATTGAGCTGAAATTTTGCACGTTACTCGGAGTGAGTTGGATGACAATACAGTAATCTGGTTGTGGAGTTCTGGTGACCTAGATAGGATCGTCTCCGCGTGAGGGAACTCTACAAAGGATAGTCCGACTGACGTGAAATTTGGTATACATACCCGATAAAATCTTCATACTAACTTTACCATTCAATTTAATCTTTAATTTAAGATTTCTTCACATGGAAGTACTAAACTTAATTGATTAATTAAACAATATCTATATTTAATACTATAGCTACTTAAATATAAAAACGTAAATGTTCAAGATAAGTTAATTGAACTAAAATTAGAATAGATCTAAAAACGTCCCCTCCCCCGCGGCATTGAGCCAAAGATGCTGGCAGCATTTCCCCGCTGTATTGCAATACTAATTCGCTGTGCGAGGAAGCTGCCAGCTCATTGGTCTCCGTTGCAGTCGATCAGCCTCTTAGACATTTCCTTAATTAACAAGAGTTCGCGCTGGGACCCCATGGACCTAAGATCTCAACCCCGAATGGCAGTAGTATTTACCTTACCTTTAAACGCTCTCAATTTAATATTTCTGTCCCTTTCCTTCTCATCCAATCATCTCGTTCTTACGGGGACAGAACATGAACTCCGCACAGCGGTTCTGTTTTGTTCGGCTTCGTCAGACGGCACGGTTTGAGCCAAATCTAAATTCGTCCACGGAGTTACCGCTGAACAACGGTGTTTATGCTACTGTGTAAAGGAACTGGCTATACATTTACTACGGTGAGGTACACTGTCACACAGCAAAGAGTAATAAACTACTGTTTAAAATACATACTTTATTTGCCTTTGATTCGTTAGTTTATTCACTTTTAGAAGGTACATAACTTTTGTGGTTGATGAAAAACTTAAAGTACCTGTGGTAGAGGTTCTTTGCTCCCTGTGGTATTTGTAGTGTTAGATGTGCAATGATACTATTCGTACCTAGTATTGTGGCGTGACTGATCGTTAGGTCACTAAATTGCATAAATACAAGTTAATATCCACTCTACAGTCTAAGTAGAGATCTGAGCGCACTTCGCATTGTAGAACTAAAACTACCTTCTGTTGTAATATTCCAAGCGCCTTCCGTGGTAGAATTCCATGCACCTTCTGTGGTAGAATTCCATGCACCCTCTGTGGTACTAAATCCACCTTCTGTTGTAATATTCCATGGACCTTCTGTAGTAGAATTCCAAGTGCCCTCTGTGGTACTTAAACCACCTTCTGTTGTAGAATTCCAAGTGCCCTCTGTGGTACTAAAACCACCTTCCGTGGTAGAGTTCCAACCACCTCCCGTGGTAGAATTCCACGCACCCTCTGTGGTAGAACTAAAACCACCTTCTGTTGTAATATTCCAAGCGCCTTCCGTGGTAGAATTCCATGCACCTTCTGTGGTAGCATTCCATGCACCCTCTGTCGTACTAAATCCACCCTCTGTTGTAATATTCCATGGACCTTCAGTTGTAGAATTCCAAGTGCCCTCTGTGGTACTAAAACCACCCTCCGTGGTAGAGTTCCAACCACCTCCTGTGGTAGAATTCCACGCACCCTCTGTGGTACTGAAACCACCTTCTGTTGTAATATTCCATGGACCTTCTGTAGTAGAATTCCACGCACCCTCTGTGGTAGAACTAAAACCACCTTCTGTTGTAATATTCCAAGCGCCTTCTGTGGTAGAATTCCATGCACCTTCTGTGGTAGAATTCCATGCACCCTCTGTGGTACTAAATCCACCTTCTGTTGTAATATTCCATGGACCTTCTGTAGTATAATTCCAAGTGCCCTCCGTGGTACTAAAACCACCTTCGGTGGTAGAGTTCCAACCACCTTCTATGGTAGAATTCCACGCACCCTCTGTGGTAGAACTAAAACCACCTTCTGTTGTAATATTCCAAGCGCCTTCCGTGGTAGAATTCCAACCACCTCCTGTGGTAGAACTCCACGCACCCTCTGTGGTAGAACTAAAACCACCTTCTGTTGTAATATTCCAAGCGCCTTCCGTGGTAGAGTTCCAACCACCTCCCGTGGTAGAACTCCACGCACCCTCTGTGGTACTGAAACCACCTTCTGTTGTAATATTCCATGGACCTTCTGTAGTAGAATTCCAAGTGCCCTCTGTGGTAGGACTAAAACCACCTTCTGTTGTAATATTCCAAGCGCCTTCCGTGGTCGAGTTCCACCCACCTCCCGTGGTAGAACTCCACGCACCCTCTGTGGTACTGAAACCACCTTCTGTTGTAATATTCCATGGACCTTCTGTAGTAGAATTCCAAGTGCCCTCTGTGGTAGGACTAAAACCACCTTCTGTTGTAATATTCCAAGCGCCTTCCGTGGTAGAGTTCCAACCACCTCCCGTGGTAGAACTCCACGCACCCTCTGTGGTACTAAAACCACCTTCTGTTGTAATATTCCATGGACCTTCTGTAGTAGAATTCCACGCACCCTCTGTGGTAGAACTAAAACCACCTTCTGTTGTAATATTCCAAGCGCCTTCCGTGGTAGAGTTCCAACCACCTCCCGTGGTAGAACTCCACGCACCCTCTGTGGTACTGAAACCACCTTCTGTTGTAATATTCCAAGTGCCCTCTGTGGTAGGGCTAAAACCTCCTTCTGTTGTAATATTCCAAGCGCCTTCCGTGGTAGAATTCCATGCACCTTCTGTGGTAGCATTCCATGCACCCTCTGTCGTACTAAATCCACCCTCTGTTGTAATATTCCATGGACCTTCAGTTGTAGAATTCCAAGTGCCCTCTGTGGTACTAAAACCACCTCCCGTGGTAGAGTTCCAACCACCTTCTGTGGTAGAATTCCACGCACCCTCTGTGGTAGAACTAAAACCACCATCTGTTGTAATATTCCAAGCGCCTTCCGTGGTAGAATTCCATGCACCTTCTGTGGTAGAATTCCATGCACCCTCTGTAGTACTAAATCCACCTTCTGTTGTAATATTCCATGGACCTTCTGTAGTAGAATTCCAAGTGCCCTCCGTGGTACTAAACCCACCTTCTGTTGTAATATTCCATGGACCTTCTGTAGTAGAATTCCACGCACCCTCTGTGGTAGAACTAAAACCACCTTCTGTTGTAATATTCCAAGCGCCTTCCGTGGTAGAATTCCATGCACCTTCTGTGGTAGAATTCCATGCACCCTCTGTGGTACTAAATCCACCTTCTGTTGTAATATTCCATGGACCTTCTGTAGTAGAATTCCAAGTGCCCTCTGTGGTACTTAAACCACCTTCTGTTGTAGAATTCCACGCACCCTCTGTGGTAGAACTAAAACCACCTTCTGTTGTAATATTCCAAGCGCCTTCCGTGGTAGAATTCCATGCACCTTCTGTGGTAGAATTCCATGCAACCTCTGTGGTACTAAATCCACCTTCTGTTGTAATATTCCATGGACCTTCTGTAGTAGAATTCCAAGTGCCCTCCGTGGTACTAAAACCACCTTCCGTGGTAGAGTTCCAACCACCTTCCGTGGTAGAATTCCACGCACCCTCTGTGGTGCTAAGACCACCTGCAGTGCTAGAACTACCACCCTCAGTAGAAGTGAGCACACCCAATCCAATCCAGTGTTGGATCAAGCATTTTGCGCTGCGTTGGCTGCCGCAGCGACCTTCGGAGCAGTGCTGAAGCCCTGGTGTCGAGCACGGGAGCACCACGGCTCCTCGCGGCGTGCAGAGCACAGCAGAGTGACAGTCGTGGCAGGTCACCTGGAATAGTTATTCAGGGTTTTTTTTATTGAAGTTGTCAATTTTCTCTATACATTTGTTGATGTACAAAATATATTGCACGGCATCAAAGGAGTGACTTAATTTTTAATCCAATGTAACAGCGAAAGATCTTTACAGGAGTTTTTAATGGAACCAATACCAGCATCTGCTGAAATATTTTAGTAATAATTCAAAAACTTCTTATATAAAACTGAAAAAGCTTTACCACTCCTAGTTTGCAGTCGTCGTTGTTGAAGCAAGACGGTCCACTGCAACTCTTGGCCGATGTAGCAGTTGCCAAAATGACCTAAAAAAAATCACAACATACTATAAGCATGGGATAATTTCGCTGTTGCTCGGATCGTGACACAACTAAGCTTCCAAAGCAGCTATTTCTTATTTAAAAACTTTAGATCAATAAAATTCCAGTTCAACTTATTTATTTTCAAACAATGCAGTTCCTAGAAACAGTCTTGTGTTTTAGATAAAGCACAATACCTAGAGTAGTGCCTTGGGGAACTCAATCCAACTTCAATTCAAATAGGAAATGGGATTTTCGAAACATTGTTGATGAAGTATGTTCTAGCCTTTAACTGCATACAGATGAGCCATTTTCCAAGAAGTGGAACATACAGACACCTCAATACTTACAATACTTTAGGAGTACACTCACCACTGAAATAGCAAAAACCATAAACTTGAAAGCCGTCATTTTTCCGTGCGATCCGCAGCTATGTGCTGAATGAAAATCGTCTCCAATTTGACAGGTATATATAGTTTTTAATGATTATTTTATCAATCACAGCGATAATATTAAAGTCGACGATAAAACGTTCCTATTTCCGGGAAATCTGCCATTTCACAATGTTATACGGCTGAGTAATGAAAAATTATATAATTACTAAGTATCCACAGTTTTAGTTGTAATTACCAAATAGCACCATCGACATGACTAGGTAGAGAGACAAGTAATGTTGTTTTTCCTTATAGAAATTTTCAACTCATGGAAACAGTATGTAGTTAATTTTATTAATTTCAGGCCTGCAACACAGTACAGGTACTATACAGGTACTACGAGTCCAAGTTGATCGCTTATCATGATGCGAAGCTCATGCCCGTTTGTCGGCATTAATATAAAAGCAAAAATCACACAAAGCAGAGAAGGTTGTAATTTAAGTAATAAAAAAACACGTTTTTGTGCATTTATCTTTAGTTACTTCTTAATGTGTAACCTTATAAAAATTATTTACATTTCGTATGAAAATAATAACGATAAGGTATTAGTAGTAATTAAAATCTATATCTTTATCGTGTGTATCTACAAAACAAATGTTTTGATCAATCCTGATACCACGCTAATTATTTTGAAATTTATGAAACACTTTGTTTCTGGTACGGATAAGAATAAGAATAAGAAAATTTTGTTAGCTGATACAGAAAAATAAACAGAATATTACACATGGATACTTATTCCAACCAGCCAAATGGCCGCCACTCAGCTGCGTCACGATAAAATCCAGGATAATATCGTGACGCTGATTTTCAGTGACGCCATCATACCTTCTTATTGTTTCTATCACTAAAGATTTCCTTTTCCGAAAATCTGGTAAAATAAAACAGTGGAATGCATCCGTGCATGATAGAAGACTCAATTGTCTTGAACTTTTTAAATGGCAATACTACCCTATCGAGCCCAACGAGGGAATGGGCGAAAATCGTAGGAATCATGTTATAGGCGACGCGGCTAGCTACCCATCACTATTTTGATTCCTTTCCACCTATATGCCCACAATCGTGACAAATCAAGATATGATTTACGCATGTATGTAATACTATCAGTATCAGTAATCAACATCACTTTAATTGAATGTCGATGATACATTAGCCAAAGATAATGGGTCACATATAAAATCAATCAATCAGTGCTATCCTCCTGATTATACATTTAAGTAAAGAGCCCTAATCAGTTTTAATCGCAACCTATTAAGAATCTCCAAAATACAATAATCTTTCTCTTACGGTCTCTTACGGTTAGTAAAGAAGCGTAAATGTAAATTCTCAAGAACTATCCTACTAATCCTACTAATATTATAAACTAGCTGACCCGGCGAACTTGGTTCCGCCTTAAATTTGAAAAATTCCAGTGGTTTGGGCTGTGCTATCCCGCGGGAACTATGCAATTTTCCGGGATAAAAACTATCCTATGTCCTTTCCCGGGACTCAAACTATCTGTATACCAAATTTCAACTAAATCGGCCCAGCGGTTTAAGCGTGAAAAGGTAACAGACAGACAGAGTTACTTTCGCATTTATAATATTAGTAAGGATGTGCCAGTTTGTGAGTATGTTTGGATGTTTGTTACTCTTTCACGCCAGAACGGGTGGACAGACCTGGATGAAATTTGGAACATAGGTAGATAGATTATAGTCTGGAATAACACATAGGCTACTTTTTGGCGCTAGTTCTAAATAACCTCAAAATATGCGAGGTGTTATTTTCCGCGACGGCTTTGAACAACGCCGTAATCTTGCTTTTATTAATCGCTGTTAAAAATACATAAATACATATATTATATCACATGTTTATCCTTTACGGGTTAGAGAGAGCCTAAGGTAAGAAAACCTTAAGACCACGTTTAGCATGATTAAGGGCGTATAGGTGGAAAGGGAAATCAAAATAGTAATGGACTATAACATCATTCCTAAGACTTTCGCCCATTCCCTCGATGGGCTTTCACCATCTGCGCGGGAAGAGGAGCAACTGGTAAATTAATGTTTTTTCTTTACTCCTAGACCAGCGTGGAAGAAGCAGTTAAAAATAACTATATATAGCTCGACATGATGACTGTTACGTGGTTATTTTGCTAACTAAGAGTAAATAACATTAATAACGCTATGGTATGGTCAGTTATATATTTGAAAAATTAAGAACAAGCTTTTGTAACTTTTAAAATGTAATAAAAAGTACAAAAAAATTAAAGAAACGCATGAAAAATTTCAGTTTTCAGGGAGTTTCAGCTAGCGTTGATGAGTCAGTTAGTCAGTCAACAGTTTTCTGTTTATATATAAGTAGGTATGTTAAGATTAAGATAAGGTTTCCTGTTGCCTACAGCTTTTATCTGGAAATCGGAAATGAAATACGATATATAACCCAGAATAGATTTTAATACTTTATAACCGTGTCAAATGGGTTTCAATCGTCACTTCTAGAGAAGCAAAAGCTATTTAAGGCAAAACTTGTGCAGTAGAAGAAGGACCCTCTGGGGTAGAATTGGAAACCCCTGTTGTAGAAATCGATTCTGTAGTAGTGAGTTCTTCTGTAGTAGTAGGTTCTACTGTGGTAGTAAGTACTTCTGTGGTAGTAAGTACTTCTGTGGTAGTAGGTTCTTCTGTGGTAGCAGGTTCTTCTGTGGTAGTAGTAGGTACTTCTGTGGTAATAGGTACTTCTGTGGTAGTAGGTACTTCTGTGGTAATAGGTACTTCTGTGGTAGTAGGTACTTCTGTGGTAATAGGTACTTCTGTGGTAGTAAGTACTTCTGTGGTAGTAAGTACTTCTGTGGTAGTAGGTACTTCTGTGGTAATAGGTACTTCTGTGGTAGCAGGTACTTCTGTGGTAGTAGGTACTTCTGTGGTAATAGGTACTTCTGTGGTAGTAGGTACTTCTGTGGTAGTAGGTACTTCTGTGGTAATAGGTACTTCTGTGGTAGTAGGTACTTCTGTAGTAGTAGGTACTTCTGTGGTAATAGGTACTTCTGTGGTAGTAGGTACTTCTGTGGTAGTAGGTACTTCTGTGGTAATAGGTACTTCTGTGGTAGTAGGTACTTCTGTGGTAGTAGGTACTTCTGTGGTAATAGGTACTTCTGTGGTAGTAGGTACTTCTGTGGTAGTAGGTTCTTCTGTGATAGTTGTAGGTTCTTCAGTTGTTGTTGGCTGAGGATTCTGGCATTGAGGGCTAGGTTGCCTGACGCAGCGACCCTCGGAGCAGTGTTGAAGTCCAGGGATCCAACACGGGCGGGACACGGAACCCAGCGGCGTGCAGATCAGTCTCGAGTGGCAGTCCTTGCAGGATACCTGATGGTTAATAACAACGTAAGTTATTGTAAAGGCATAGTATTTACTAGATTAATCTCTTGTTAGCACTAATGGGGATGGGCCAAAATCTTAGGAATCATATCATAGGCTATGGCTTGCAACCCATCACTATTTTGATTCCCCTTTTCAATCTGACGAACCGTTAGTGTTCCGTTTCCTTCCTGCGGAGACGGTACTGGCCGGGCTACTAGAATTTTACTAATTTTTTAATTTGTGAGCTATGGAGAGAGCTATGCTCGGAGTTTCTTAGCGCGACAAAATCCGGAATACGGAGATTCGCCGAAGAACTAGAGCCACCGACATAGCTCGAAGAGTATGTACGTTGAAGTGGCAATGGGCACATCATCGCTCGTAGAACAGAACCGTTGGGGTAGAAAAGTTCTCAAGTGGCGACCACGAACCAGAAGACGCAGTGTTGGCAGGCCTCCCACTAGGTGGAAGTTGCGGGAAACCGGCGGATGCACGTGGCGAGTTGTCGTTCAATCTGGTGTGCTAAGGGGAGGCCTTTGTTCAACACTGAACGTTTTCAGGCCGATGATGATGATGATCAATTGTATTGTTACTCGATTTACACAAGTGTACAAAATTTCAGCTGAATCAGTTGAGGATAACTGGTTTGAAATTGAGTTGTTAGATCCGTGCCAAACACATAGTAACATTGTCAGTTAAATAACACTTGTGGAAGACCTGGATTACCTCTCCGAGTTTGCAGTCGTCGTGATTGAGGCAGAAAGGGCCACTGCACCTTTTGGTCGATGCTATAGTGACCAGCAGCGCCTGAAAAAAAATGGGACCATCAGAAAGCTATAACTCTCACGTGAATTGCTATGCACATTTTACATTGGACGGCTGCAGTGTCAAAACAGTCAGTTGAATAATTTATTTATAAACCGCCAGCTTAAACGAGTCCTCGCCCGCGCGGTACAGGGGCGCGGGGTAGGAAGACAAAGAGTGCGGTCTCTCGGCGCGTGCGGGTAGTGCGCCTGTCGCTCTCATTTAAGCGTTCGGTCTATAGTCACTATTCAGGCGTTTTCTGTCAAAGCTTGAGGAGTTTGGGGGCCTCTTCTAAATTCGATTTTCGAAGCTCGTGTCATACCGTCCTGCACACTCTCAAATGAATGACTATTAGTATAAGCGGAACAGCACTAAACTTAAAAACCCTAGTGGCTCGCGAGCCTGCTGCTAGCGGAACTCCCCTTCCACGCTGGGGTTTCTCGTTAGTGTTGGCAATCTTACAACTAGCGCCATCTGTGGAGAGGGCCTTATACCTCTAAGAGTCCAGGAGTCAAAAGAAACGTCATGAAAAACGCGCCGCCTGCCGCCTACTGTGGAAACTAAAATGTTTCCACCAATCAACATCGAGCATGTCCCGCCTTTTCGAAGGTTTTAAAAATAACGGGATACGTCGGGGCGCGCTTTTTTTTGAGATACTATTGAAGTGTGAGGTAGTCCTTGTAACTTGTAGTCTCTTTATAAGAAAACTAGCTGAACCGGCAAACTTTGTTCCGCCTTAAATTTGAAAAATTCCAGTGGTTTGGGCTGTGCTATCCCGCAGGAACTATGCAATTTTCCGGGATAAAAACTATCCTATGTCCTTTCCCGGGACTCATACTATCTGTATACTAAATTTCAACTAAATCGGCCCAGCGGTTTAAGCGTGAAAACATAACAGACAGACAGACAAAGTTACTTTCGCATTTATAATATTAGTAAGGATTAAATGTTGTAAATTATAACAAGTTGTGTGGTTATCATTTCGTTGCTATCAATAGAGAGGTAAGTTAACATTACTGTAACGGTGGTATTGTACTCACCGCGGAAAGCACAGCCAACATCCAAGTTTTTGAAGCCGCCATTTTCTCGAACAGCAATCAGATGTAACCTGATGATTCCAATTGAATGAGGATAGCTAGTCAGAGCATGCCTACTTATATTAATTACTGATTAAATACATGATGACACTGGCACTTCAGAGCAGATAACGCGCGGCCTTTTTCAAGTGCCGGGAAAACAATGTCGTCAATGATGAGTATGGTGACACATTGCCGCGTTTTCTGAAATGTGCTCGAGATATTCGTAATGCTATTGCTGAGATACGCCAAGTACCTGGGCATTTTCAAAGAAACGTGTACCCTTTTTCCAACAAGATAACCTTAATTTCCCATACAACTTTTTTCGTGTCAGTTTTGTGACGCCCCATATAAATCTTATGAAAATAGTGTCACAAAACTGACAAAAAACCAATGGACACTTTTTTTCTTTACAAAAATAAATAGTGCGAATAATTCTGATTCAGAAAAACCCAAAATGTAAGTAAGTAAGTAAATGCTTTATTGTACAAATATAAAGAAACAGTACCTACAATTCACAAAAAAAATACATAGCATTAATATATGCACAAAGGCGAACTTATCCCTACTTATGTCATCATTTTGGAAAAAAAGTCAAGGGTACATGTTTTTTTGAAAATGCCCACCTACATTAAAATTGAAAACAAGGCATGAGATCTTAAACTTTAACAATAGACTCGTGTAAGACAAGGAAGAAGGACCCTCTCGCTTAGTCACTATGTTTCTAACCAAAGTATATTTCTACCTTACACTCGAATGTTAACTGGCAAACACATATTCAAAACATAAAAACAGAACTATCAAAATTTGTGTATGCACTAAGCGTACTAAAAGTGAACACCGATCTTGATTGTGCACTATCCGCTTATTACCTACGCGTACGCGTTCGCCTGGCTCCGGTACGGCGTGGTGCTGTGGGGTGCTAGCCCTGATGCCCAGCAAATATTCATAATGCAAAAAAAGTGCATCCGTATCTATCTATACTGCTGGACGTAGGCCTCCTTCATATTGCGCTAACTTTCGCGATCCTGGGCTTCCCTCATCCAGCCACTGCCAGTCCTCCTAAGGTCATCCGTCCAACGCGTCGCAGGCGTCCCACACTTACGCTTTCCCAAACGTGGTCTCCACTCTAGGATACGTTTGCTCCAACGGTTGTCAGTTCTACGGCAAACGTGACCAGTCCATTGCCATTTCAACGTACTAACATTCACTTACATTTAGGCTAGCTCAAAATTATAGTAGGTGTAGGATATTATCAAAAGTTCTTAATCGGTTCGAGATGGCAGTTTATTCCGTTTTAAAGGGCGACGATTCCCGCATGACGAGAGATCTTTTAGCGCCACTCCGCAATCCCTGCAATCCCGCGGGATCTCGCACGTAATCCTGTTTCAATTCACGGGATCTCAGTGCGCGATATCGAGTTGGCGGGAAATCGACAAATCTATTGTTGTGTCGAACTTAACGTTGTTTGATGGATAAGATACAGTATTTTTATAGTGTTTTAAGTGGCGATGGGCGGGGCACTTGGCAAGACGGAACGACGACAAGTGGTCGAAGGCGGTCGCAGTGTGGTGGCCACGAGGGTCGCAGGTCTGTGGGCAGACCACCAGCTCGTTGGTCAGATGACATCTGGCAGTCTGCTGAGCTGTGGATGGGACTGGCACAGGACCGGCAAAGTAGCATGAGAATGAAGAGGCCTTTAGCCAGCAGTGCGTGGATGTGGGCTGATTAGATTTTTATAGTATACGCCATCACGACGATAGTCGATGACGAGTGACAATTCTGTTTACATTAAAAACTCGACAAGAATTTACGCCGATTGCTATCATATTGACCACGCATCGGAATTCGAATAGTCACCTGTCACGGAGTGCGTCATGTACGCGGCAGCGCGGCGCGAAGCATTCGGGAGCGACGAACTGGAGGAGGACGAGCTTAGAGACATCCAACTAAGAGATGTCCTTATGTTCGGCAGGAAGACACGAAGATTCGGGGAGAGTTGCTGCGTGGGAGCGCTGCTGGGACAGTAACCGGCGGCTTCAGCCAAGGGGAACTGGGCTGAATGATCGCCATAGAGGATCGACAGCCCGCCTGATCCAGCCAGACGTCCCCACATCAACATCATCATCAACATCATCATCACCTGTCACCGACAATTGTCGAGCTGGTGAAAAAGGGGACAGACGGTTGGCATATTTTGACTGAACTTGAACCGACTCAATTTTGATTCCTTGACTAATGTACGCTTATAGGGTAATGTGACAAGTGTCAGTTATTTGTTAGCACTCCAATGTTCCAATTACCTAATGACGCCGGGTAAATATTCAACAGTCAATGCGTCAGTCCCGAGTGGCCACTTCATGTGACCCACTTCACGTTACTGACACAGTACTATTGCTACATTATTTATTTTTAACGTGAAAATAATGTGTACGTTACACAAATCAGTTATTAAAGTAAACGAACTAGAGTGGGTCACCTGATGTTAATTGATCACCACTTTCCATAGACAACCGCAGAGCTTTACGCGATGCGATTGCGTTGTCGGCCCTGCAGAAAATGGTACACTCGCCTCTTCAAGGCACCCAGGTCGTAACTCGATGGGAAGACCCCAGCGGGAAGCTCGTTCCAGATTTTGCAAGTTCGTGGCAAAAAAGACCGATTAAACCGCACCGTCGAAGACTGCCATTCATCAAATATATATACGAATTTGTACCGGTCGCCGTCAGGACAGCGGGTCCCTGGGGCTCAGAGGCAAAGGCTATTCAGGGAACAGAAAAATGTGATTAAATAAAACACAATTTATTAAAATTTCAATTAAAATTGAGCTAAAACCGTACACTTCATCATAAGCCTAACTTAATGTTAAATAAATGTTTCTTTATCTTCACGTATCAGCTGTCTTTCTTCGCTTTGAAGAGTGCCGTGAACTTTCCAGCCTCGTATGTCGGCATGAATGGGAGATAAGACGTCCAGGCCCATCTGAAACACATTTCTGATTAAATATACTAGACATAGCCAAGCGCATTAGCTCGTTGAAGAGGCAATGGGCAGGCCATATAGCACGGGCAACAGATGGTCGTTGGAGCCGAAAGTTTCTCAATTGGAGACCGCGGATCGGCAAGCGCAGCGTAGGACCAAGGGAGGAGGTCTATGGGTGACTGGGTATAATGATGATGATGATGAAGTACATACTAGTATAGTAATTAGCTGTTTCCCGAGACTCCGTCTGCGTTTCTTAACGTTATTCCGCGGGAACCATGCAATTTTCCGGGATTAAAACGATTCTACTTATGTCCTTTCCCAGGACTAGAACTATCTCTGTACAATATTCCCTCTATACGTTATTTTTAGAATTAGAAGGAAGAACATTGTGACTTGCCTTTTTATCGAAAAATACTTTTAAAAAAATCGGTACCTAACTGTAAAATATAAAACCTTAACAAAAAACAAAACAATTCACAATATTCCAGGGATTTTGAATCACAACTCTGTTATTTATTGTTTAAAACTGTTTATCAATAAAAAGACATGTTAATATTGTTTACCTTTTTTTAATGCTAAAAAAAGATGTATAAATCAGTACAGCAGAAATTAATATGGATGATTTTCATAACAAAATGGCGTATATCGTTTTGTAGGGCTGCTTAATTGGAAAACTACGTGTACAATTCGTCTATCCCGCAAAACTAAGCAATTTTCCGGGATAAAAAATATTTTGTGTTAATCGACGTACAACGTACAAATATGTATGCCGAATTCCATCAGTATCTCTACTTAGTAATTCTACGATCGTACACAAAAATGAGTTTAGTTCAAAACTGGGCAAAAAAATAAATTAAAAAAACCAATTTACCAAAAGACATTCTTTGTTTGGAGGTGCTGGGATTTGAACCCAGGACTTTCAGCATGCGAAGCAGACACTCTACCACTGAGTTACACCCCCGATACAATATAAAGCGAATATTAGTGGCTATATCATTCGGTGCAATGTCCTCGCTTGAACCTTTCACTACTGACCGAAAATAAAATCGATACGAAACGAAACAACTACGTATGTGAAATATAACTAACTACAAGTTTATCGAACGACAAAAGGAAGGGTTACTCGACCTTTTGAGTGCTCAACATGCAATTCATACTAATATTATATTATTATGTAAATGCGAAAACGTGTCAGTCTGTTTGTCTGCTACCTCTTTACGCTTAAACCGCTATACCTATTATGTTGGAATTTAGAGCAAGAATAATTTCGGTCCCAGAGATGGTCATAGGCTAGTTTTATCCCGAAAATTGCATAGTTCCCACGGGATAACGATAAGCGAATTCTTTACAGACGCAGTCGCGGGCAACAGCGAGTTCCAAATTTTTTTTAAGACGCAGTGTAGTTGTTTGGCACTGTAGGTAGTTTTGAGGGTATACCTGCGTATATACGACATGCCGACAGGGAAGTCGTAAGTGTCGCCGCCTTGCGAGGCCCCTGCGGCCTCCAGCGACATCTCGTTCGCCCACGCCGCTAGTCCACGCTCCTCGGCCGACCCTTGCGACAAGCGTAATAATTGGTAGACAATAGTCAGTCAAATAGTACGTGATTGCAATGGTACCGTCAGTCAAATAGTAAGTTGATTGCAATGGTACCGTCAGTCAAATAGTACGTTGATGGCAATGGTACCGTCAGTCAAATAGTACGGTGATTGCAATGGCACCGGCAGTCAAATAGTAAGTACGTTGATTGCAATGGTACCGTCAGTCAAATACTACGTTGATTGCAATGCTACCGGCAGTCAAATAGTAAGTACGTTGATTGCAATGGTACCGTCAACTAAATAGTGCGGTGATTGCAATGGTACACAATTTTAAAATGACCTCACACTGCTTTCATTTTGCTTAGGGGCAGGGCTCTGCTCACACCAGAACCAAACCAAACCAAATTTATATGAAACCCTTAGTGTGCGAGTCCGACTCGCCCTTGGCCGGATTTTTAAGCTTGAACTATCACCGCTTTCGGAAATACCACCATTGTTAAGAAGAATGCGCAAAAACATGGAAGGAAGTCTGTTGTTATACAAAATCATTATGGTCGAATGAGTACCACATCACCGCATTCACTAGCAACTATCATATTTTACCGATGGATAGAAAGAACTCGAATAAAATCACGGGGTCCTCACCAGGTATGAGATTGTCCAGCAAGCACCCAAGCACCCCTCCAACTAGGATGGACGTGGACAGCAGGACTTGCAGCACGGCATCCAAGGCCTCGACGCCGGTCTGTATGACGCCGCTGTGGGCCGCCATCCAGCGGGTGAGGACCAGCGGGAAGAACAGGCTGAAGCCGATGATGTACAGGTTCCGCGAGCTGTTCAGGTCCACGTACTGGAGAGCTGATAGGCCTGAGGAGATACATACATACATGAATCACGCCTTTAGCCCTTACGGGGTAGACAGAGCCTAAGGTAACAAGACCTAGGCCACGTTTAGCATGATTGTGGCCGAATAGGTGGTAAGAAAAGGGAATCAAAATAATGATGGGTTGCTAGTAGGCTTCCCAACCCTCCCGGATTGCCCGGGAGACTCCGGTAATATTGGTTGATCTCCCGATGTCCCGGGGTACCACAATTTCTCCGGTTTTTATGATTGAAAACTTTTATGATTTTGTGATAAAAAACCGAAAAATATTAGATGCTGCTCGAAAGCAGAATAAATATAAATTTAAAAATTAATTGAGTTTTTATTTCCACGTGGGCACCCAAAATCAACATCGATAAGAGTCTCCCGGGTTGGTCCTTCCAACAGTTGGCAACCCTAGTTGCTAGCCACATCGCCTATACAGGATTCCTATGATTTTCCGATTTCTTCGATGGGCTTTTAGCATACGAGTATGTGCGGGAAGAGAAGCAGCTCAGAGGCGTCTCTAGCCCATGTAGTGCCGGGTGCAAACATTAGCTAAGCGCATAGTAAGAGCGCGTCAGGTGGAGCTCCCCAGAGATCGGTGCTCGCCGCCCCAAAGATCAGCTGAAGCATCTGATACAATCTATGTTTTTTCTCTGCCCCCAGACCAGCATGGAAGAATAAATGGTCAATACTCATGATGTTAATGTGCCAGATCTACGGGTCTCACCAAACGCTGAGATCATCCCGAACATGACGCAGAACAGTCCCCCGACGATGGGTTGTGGGATGATGATGAACACGGCGCCCAGCTTGCCCACCACGCCCTGCAGCACCATCAGACCCGCCGCCCATTGCACCACGCGCCGGGAACCCACCTGGTGCAAATTAACCTTTTAAAGACTATTTTATTGAATCAGGCGTTACGAAGGACCATTCAATGACATATTACGTTCCTGATTAAGAAGCGGAGTAGCAAGGTAAATGTTTTCTTTTTAAAGACTATCCTCGTCGTTATCTCCAGCCTATATAGGTCCTACTACTGGGCACAAGCCTCCTCAGATAGTGAGAGGAGACTATACCTCCCTAAAATTACTCTGACATCTATATGTCATGGCAAAGAATTAAATTACATGAGCATCACCACCCATGGATATTAGCAACGTCAGAGGATTGGAGTTGCCAGTCGTAGAAGACTAAGATGTAAGAGATAGTAATTTCAACGGTGGTCTTACTCTCCACGCCGGAACAGAGCAGATGTTCAAAATGTAAGGCATCATTCAGAGATCACTTTTCATCAGAGATCTCTTTTCAACAGGTAAATGAATGAAATTATAATTTATGTCACGAAGCCCGCCAAAGCCAGTGAAAAGTAAATGTTATTGGACCTCGCGGGACACTAGTGCCTCTAGTGGCAAATTCACACGCGACAGCCCTTGGCTCTTTCCAAAGGCCGAAGTGCATCTTTAGGGCCGGGTACTATATGGTGCCAAATGAGTGGCTGAGTTACCTTAGTGACCCCGATGGCGCCCACGTTCTCGCCGAAGGTGTTGGTGCCGTTCCCGGAGCCCCACAGGCCGGCCAGCATGGTACCCAGGCCCTCCGTGCCCAGGCCACGGTTGATCGCGTGCAGCGGCGGCGGAGGGGCCGCTGCAGACACAATTCATTTACAAAATTGGATCCTCTGGAACTAAGTATTCACTACTATCAAATGAATCAAGAATACTTCTTGATTTTTATATTCATTTTTACGGTACGAAATTAAATCTCTAAACCTAAACCTGGTGAGCAGTAGTTGTTCCACGGGAGTTTGTGATTGTGACGTACAGACAGATTCTAACAGATGGCGCTTGGCGACCAATATTAGCTTAGTAAAAAAGCCACGTGACAGCTGATAGAGATAGAAAAATTCGAAGGTTTACTCTCCTGTTATGGGTGGTGTCCCAGCTATTTTTTTTGTTTTCATTTAGAAATATGAGTATTCGCAGGATGACTCAGGTGCAACCATTGTACGCCCGGAATTTACGGCCTGGAATATGTGACTATTACTAGCAGCGATACCAGGGCCGCATGAACTCACCGCACATCCTCGCCGTGGTGGGGTAGTAGCTGATGGACTCGACCGTGCATGCTAGCACGCCAGCAAGCATGCCCAACACGCCCGCCACGCTCACCGTCGGCGCACCCCACTGACCTGACAACACCGCATAGTTATGCACTCCTGGTACTTAAACTTAGATTCGAGTAAAGGAACCAGGGCATTTTGTTGGACTGAAACGACACGACCTGCCCCCAACCCATTAATCACGCGTAAAAAAATGAAATTAAATTTTATGTCAAAACGTACATCATTTTGGAAAAGAGCTACTCTTCAAACTGCTGAACCGATTTTTACCAAACATAGCTAAGAACCTCCGCAAGGAAACTGTCTTTTGAATGAAAGAAATCGCATCCAAATCGATCCGTCCATTTTAGAGCTACGATGCCACAGACACAAACGTCATACTTATAACGCCCGCTTTTTGCGTCTGAAAATGGGGCATTTGTTGGTACACGACATTAATACAATTAAAAACAAAATAGGTCATGCTGTCAGAAGTTACCCAGTTAAAATCAGGGCACAAATTCGTAATAACGTGCAATTCCCAGCCATCCGAGACGGCAACATCAAAGTGACGGTAAAAGTACTCCATGGCAAAATTACAGTAAATTGCTGTTAAAGAGTCCTTTGAGGCCCCGAGCTCAGCATAACATGAGTTGCATGATTATTTTCAACTTTACTTAGGAACTGTATGTTTCAGGAAGTTCCTGAGAGTTCCTGCGTGCAACTAAAGTTCCTGGTCGTAGCTTTGCCTTTCGGATTTCTCTATGTGTTCTAGTTTTCAGTATCATTTACAAATTTAACTAAAACTCCTTTGACTTTCTTTAAGCACTGTTGTACACGAGCACATCGATTAAGCGTTTCGAAAATCACAATTATTCCGAAAAAAATTACCATTTACGTATCGCTAACTAGTTGTTTCCCGAGTCTTCGTCTGCTAAGTGCAGTTTGATTTTTACCTACACTTCCAACATTTATCGTTATATTTCAACGAAAAAAATTTTTATTCCAAGCAGTTTGACTTTTACCATTCGAACACATACACTTCCAACATTTACCGTTATCTGTTCCGTATCTGTATCGTAAACCTGTTCTGGAGTTTTTAGTTTATCCCGAACAGACGATAGACAGACGCGGCGGAGGACTTATAATATGTAGTGATTGATACACTGACAGCAGATCAGCAGGGGCGCTTGATCTTTAATTCTTCTGTATGTAAGATTGCCCGTGGCAGCACTTCTGAAAATGTGAAATTAATAGGGAAACTATATAGCTACTCTAGCGCCCTCTAGTCGTCGATGCGCGAGTAGCTAGGTCTGGTGACGTCACACATGTTCGACATCGCGCCAACTAAATTTCTTAACGTGGATGCATAAATACAACATCCAACTCTTTTCCTTCGGACTTCAGTCTCCAGGCATAACATCTGCCTGGAGGTCTTTTGTGGTCTTTCCGCATAACTACTCCGCTGAACCCTGCAATATCTTGGTACCTGGGTAGGGCACGCGGAACCAGGGCGCGTCCTCGATGATGACCAACTTCAGGTCTGTCCTCGCTGGGTGGCCTGGCGGTAGCGTGCCGGTTGCGGTCAGGATCAGACACACGCACCACATTATCGCTATCGTCAGCAGAACCTAAAAGTGTGTGTCCTTTAGAAATTTGAGAGCCCTGCCTCACTGGGATGCCATGGCGAGGTTGCCAGCTACGTATATATACAAATCAGGCATTGCCAAAGCATCGCCAAGTGAGTGACTGCCGACTTACGACGATGCGGCTAGCGACGTACCACTATTTTGGTTCCCCTTTCCACCTATACGCTCACAATAACTCTAAGCGTGGCTTTTATAGTAGATTGATAAACAAGGGTTGTAAGTGATCAATTACACCCAAGATATTTAGGCGCACGAGCGAGCAAAGCGAGCGAGGGTGCTTATAGTTCGCGGGTGTAATTGATCATTTACACTCGAGTTGAAAACACTCTACTTTTCATCACAAATGCGAGGAAATAAAGAAAAACCCTTATAACAGATTGTGTTGTTAAAAAAAATATCGCGCCAAACCGTCTTTTGTTTGTTTTAATGGCCTCGCGCTCTTTGGCTTTGGCACATTCAGCCAGCACTGGGCAGCAGCATTATGCCAGCATGGAGGTTTGGAGGTAAGTATTACGCATTACAATCACCTTGTTTACGAGTTCGTGAATACAAAGGAGCACCATTCGATTTTTAAATTTACTTACATCCCTAAAGATGTAAATCGAATTTACAACTCGGATTTGAAGTTAAATGCAACCTACTTTCAGAGCTTAAGTGATGAAAAGTATATTGTTACCCTATGCTCTGTCTGCAAGGAATAAAGACGTGATGTATGTACTATGTATGTATGTAAATTGCGGAATTGCAAAAATTCAGTATACCTTGAAGCGTAGAGTTAATGCCGCGATGCTTTCCATCCGCCACGTACCGTATACTACTAATATATCTGATTACCAAAACTAATGTCACAGGTGTAGTCCAGGGGGTATTGCTAGTTCAACCCATGCGATACGGTGCACGGTAATAAAAGAGTTTCAGTTCTAGCATTCTAAAAGACAAAGGTGTTATTTCTTACCGGGAAGAGTTTGAAGAGAGGAAACCACTCGACGGTGCATCCCCTGTCTCTCTTCCACGAGAACGTGGGTATGTTCACGCCTCCCATGCATTGAGAGAACACAGTCAGCAGGGTGAACGTACTGTAAAAAAAGTATCCAAATATAGGGGCTAAAGTGTAAAAATATGTAGGAACAAAGATTTATAAAATTTCTGAACGACCCGGTCTCGTGACAGCCAGTAACAGATAGAAAAATTCGAAGGCTTACCCACCTGCTATGGGTGGTGTAGGGGTATAGCACAAGTCACGGAATGACGAGGATCCGGGTTCGATTCCCGGCCATAGCTTTACTTTTCGGATTTTCCTTTGTGTTCTAATTTTCACTGACATTTAGAAATTTAGGTGAAACAGACCCTAAAGTTAACTTTAATTGCTTAGCATACTTAGTGTTTTCTTATTTTCTTTGTTTGTTTCACTACACGTAGTTGTTGTTTAAAAAACCTTCTAAAGGCTTTGTACCTACCTACTCCAGTTGTTCACGACTCTATTTTTTTAATCTCCTTGAACTTAGCTGGCTTTGTTCTTTACCTTTTACGATTTATCCTTATCTAAAAACAGCAGAACTTATCAAAACTTTGTCCTGTTTTGACGTTGCCGTCCCTCGTCCCGTAACAGGATAGGTCAGATTATGGACCACTTTGAGGCTCGAATTTCAAAGCCACTTTCCAATCAGGATAGTGCAGCTTTTCGGCTCCATTATTATTAACCCCTGTTAAAGGGGGTGAGGGAGGAGGCCTACCATTTTATACATTTGTTCGCATGGTTCGCATTTCGTAATTTGTTTTTTTGTTGAGAAAGTAGTTTATTTTTTTGTACGACAAGAAATGAAATATGTAAGTAGATCACCTGATGGTGAGCACCACTATTGCAAATACGTTGCCCGCGTAGGGGGCTAAAAGAAAATACCTCATGAGCCAGTAATTTACCAGCTGTCTTGCTCTCCAGAACATAGCATGACTTAGAGGCTGGAGTAACGAATAAGATGGTGTTAGCAATTCAGGCACTTTTACACCTAAGCGACTTGTCAGTGACATGTGACAATTCTGTTTACATTACAAACTGGACGAGATTCTACGCATTACAATTCGATTGTCACTTGTCTTTAAGTCTTTGTTAACACAAACTGTTGAACGCGGCTTTGTTTGCACATAAGTCGACCAACACCAAATTTATACCCTTACAAGATTAAGTTCTGAAAACTCCTTCTTAATTTCTTTCGTTTGCTTACGTTATGAACAGCCTGTTGTGAAAAATTCAATTTCTTCAGTCAAGACAGGCCATTAGAGACTTTATACATCTCTACTATAGACTAACACAATTTAAGGTACCTACTTAACTTGGGCGCCGTATACATCCTTCTAATAAATATATGTAGATTTTAAGTATTGTAGTTTTGAAAAAATGACTTTCTACCAAGTTTCTTGCGGTGCATACTTCTTGGCAGTGATGGTCTTTCCGAATGCTCTGTTAGTTTAAAAAAAAGACATGTAAAAGACCCCTTGGCGGCCTATTAGCAAAATAAATTGGAATTTTTAGATTTTTTAAAAGCCTGGGCTGGGCGTCGGATAAGTCCAGTCAGTCAGGATTTTTTACGTTTAAGTAAATACCTATAGATTTATCAAGCCGTTCTAACTGCAGTGTCCCGAAGAAATGCTTACGCGCATACCCTTAAAAAAACATGATCCTTTCTGGCATCATTCTGGTAAAAAATTGTAGTCCTCAACTAAAATTAACCATCAATATCAAAACACTCACAGCGGATGGAGGTAAGGGTATTAATAACCCCCTACTCCCTCCTTCATTCGCCGTACTGGGGTGTCTGCACAAATGCAATGCGGGGGGTGGGCGTGGGCGGACTGCTGTGTTATTTGTATGAATTTCCAGTAAATCCTCTGCCAATGCTGATGTTTCAATGCACCTAATTGTTTTATTTTCGATGGCTGAGCCTTTGCGCTCTTCACGGGATATAAAACAGTGTACTATTATTAAAACTGACTATTGGAAATCTGTTTGCATTCGCAGAAATGGCTCTGCCAGAAATTTTGACGTTTTAATATAATTTTGTTTCGATGTAGTATGTCTAATAGTTAAAGGTTTCCCCGTATTCCCAATCCACGCTGTATTTTTTAGGTTTTCGGTTATGATTACACATAAACGGATAACTCACATATAAAAAGTCGAGTGATGCTCGACATGTGAGTGTTCGTGTCGCTGCCGCCGGGGCGAGCGCTCTTGGAAAAAGGACTACGAAATAGTCCGAAACATGTCGAGCATCACTCGACTTTTTATACGTGAGTTATCCGTTTAAGTGTAATTATGATTGAGTCTCATGGTAGTTTCATGTTGAAAGTTTTCGGTTATGGTTAAATATATTGTTAAAGTACTTACCTAAGTTGGTGTAATTCTAAAAGTCAATTTCCAAGCAATTGCCAAGATTGGATTGCATTGCTTGTTAATTAGTCACGTGTGTCACGGAAAGTGTTAATAATGAGCTACAATTCAACCCAGCTTATCGTATGGGCAGCGTTCGGGAAACTTCGCGATGTCTTCTCGTTCAAAATTCCTGCCTGAAGACAATGTCTATAATCAGTGTGTGTTGCCAATGATGACTTATGGCTCTGACAAGTAGTCCTTGACTGCTGGCCTTTTGAAGAGGCTCAGAGCCGCTCAACGAGTTGTGGAAAGAGCTATGCTCGGAGTTTCTTTGCGCGACAGAATCCGGAATACGGAAATTCGCTGAAAAACTAGAGTCATAGACAAGCTCGAAGAGCATGTACATTGTAGTGGCAATGGGCAGGCCACATCGCTCGTAGAACAGACAACCGTTGGGGGAGAAGTTCTCGAGTGGCGACCACGAACCGGAAGACGCAGTGTCGGCAGGCCTCCCACTAGGTGGACCGATGACATCGTGAAAGTTGCGGGGAACCGGTGGACGCAATTGTGGCGTTTGTTCAACAGTAGACTTCTGTTGGCTGACGATGATAATTGTGTTGATGAAGTTTGTATCTCGCTGGACTGCGGGTTCCGCCCGCTTCCCCGCTCACTTCCCGCGATCGCCCTGTGCATCAGTACAGTTAGCATCTTTGTCCGATACCCGTCTAACGAATTTCCGTCTCAAGTTAAGACGCGACGCAAACTCAGCTCGGTCGATTATATATTATTTTCCCACATTTTCCAATTTGCGCTATCCAGAACCGTTCTATTTGCTGTTTCTGACACGACGGCACAATTCCCGTATGACCGATGGCCCGCCACTGTCTTCAGCTCGCTCCATCAATCTATTTGGAAAGGAGGCTGGAGAGCTGGACCTGTTAACGCTACAAGATAGGCCTTAAATGATTCACGGTTGATTACGTCAGACGTGATAAAAAAAGTAATGGATGTAGACCGCAATTAGGTACTATCCCTTCAAACGAGCTTCCAAAATTTTCACATAGTTGCATGCCTTTCTTCGGTCTACTTGTGATATTTTTTCTTAAAAGTGTGTAAATAAAACAATAATATCATTGGTTTATCGATTTGCTCGTTTGTCACTCAAAAAAATTGGTTATTAAACCGTTCTGGAGATAAAGGGAGCATTGGTTTACACACAAACAAACAACCTCTGAACCTAAACGCATAAAGCTTCTCCGTTCCGACTTGGGTAAAAAAAACCTGTTAATAAAAAAAAAGTATAATTTATGATGATAAAATACTCTAAGTTGGCCATCCCCAAGTTAAAATTCACGTTTGATCTCTTACCAAGCTTGCCACTAACAATTAAAATGGTGGCGACCACATCATCATCATCATCATCATTATCATCATCATCATCATCATCATCATCATCACCATCATCATCATCACCATCATCTCCAGCCTATATACGTCCTACTGCTGGGCACAGGACTCCTCTACGAATGAGAGGGTTTGGGCTATAGTTCCCACGCGGACGTAAAATGGCAAAATGTACTATTAACTCACATGCTTCTATGCGGGGCATCACTATTTTGATTCCCTTTTCCACCAAAACGCCCACATGCTAAACGTGGCCATTAGGTCTTGTTGTCTTAAGCTCTGTCTACCCGTAAGGGAAAAGATACGTGCGTGATTTATGTATGTATACACTATTTCCAAAGCAAGTTGAACTAAAGTTACTCTTTCCTTGTCTTTGGTTCAAGAATGGCTTGGTTGAATGCTAACAGACTTTAGATTATTCTGCCTCCGTTATACCGGTACTACAGCTCAACATGCATCTATGCATTTCGTAATTGAATCGAACCACTTCGTCAAACTTCGGCGAGCGTCGGCTGAGATCGGCTCAAATTGTCAGAAGTGGGATTTCGTTCGCTGGTATGACAGATTCCGCAAGCTCAGGGGCCTTACCATGACGTCTTAATGCGATTCAATCCCGACTCCATTCAGGTTTTAGCTGTCATTTTTAATATGGATCTGACAGCGAAAGCACCTATGCTGAATCGTAATTCGTAATTGAGTTCACTATTACGAAGATTTGTTCTATTTGAAAATGAAAATGTTATTGTTGTAAATTGGCCGCCAAGGGTTGTTTTTCATGTATTTTTGAAACTACGAACGCATTCGGAAAAACCATCATTGCCAAGAAGAATGCGCCGCAAGAAACTTGGCAGAAAGTCGTTTTTTCAAAATAAAATACAGTAAGAATACGTAAATTAAATACATTTATAAAAGGGATGTATAAGGTCCCCCGCGCCTTAAATTATATTAATCTATAGTAGAGATGTATAAAGTTTCTAGTAGTCAAAACAACAATAAAAATAATTCAAGTTCAGTGGAGGTGTAAAACACCTCCACCGTCAAATAAATGAATTGGAGATGTCTCCAATGTCGAAGAGAAAAAAAGGGCATAGCAACTTGAACCTTGAAATTGTAAAGTTCTGTTACGTTCGTACTTAAAGCGGTCCGCTTACAAAACAGTTTCTGAATTTCTGTGAAAGTGACTAAGGCTTCAGAGGTTGGTTGGAAGTTAAGATTCCCGGAAAGTCGGTGAACAACGTAACGTTTCAACGTAAACCTCTTGCGTTTGTGTGAGAGGCAACATTATGAAACTATGATATTATGCGAACACACTTAAGTTCCGAGACACTAACAAAAATATAAACTAATACATACTTGATTTGAATGTCGCTAAATACGAGACAACTTTTGTAGACAATAGAAACAAATAACTTGTAATTGGTATATAATAAATTGACACTAAAATTAGGCGACAACTGGCGCTAAAATGATGATGTAGATATGGGGTGTCCCAAAGTCAGTGAAAGTTAGTGAAAATGGGAACAAGAAATGTAGAAAGCCTAAATAGAAATAATAATACCATATTTAAATCTATGTTGAAGGAGCACTATCTGTCATCTTGTGCATAAAACTTGTAGCTGGCTTTTTTTTAGGTATGTGTGTATGTGTCTATTTATATCTCCATTTATTATAAATGTGTGTTTAATGTATAATATATTATGTATTTCAATACTTAGTATATTAATATATATTCTAAATTGCACCACCTGCTCAGATCTGTTCTGTTCTCCAGTCCATTATGGTTGCCTGGAAGAGATCGCTCTGTAGCGATAAGGCCGCCTATTGTTACCTTGTAATATTCTGTATACCTTTTTTTCTGTTTTGGTTGTTATATGTGGTGTTCAATAAAGATTTATTGTATTGTATTGTATTGTAATACAAAAAAGATAAAATATTTTTTATAACAAAAGCATAGAAATCACGATCACGAATTTTGACAACATGGTGCCGATCAACTCTGCGCTTATTTTACAATAATGAAGCACACAAAATGTCTTTATCCCTTACGTGGTAGACAGAGCCCAAGGTGGTAAGTCCAAAATTGAGGGCGTATCAATGGAAAGGGGAATCGAAATAGTGACAGGTTGCTAGCCTCATCGCCTATAACTTGATTCCTAAGATTTTCACCCGTTTTCTTTTACCATCTGCGCGGGAAGAGAAGCAGCTGGTACATTCTATGTTTTTTCTTTTCTCCCAGACCAGCAGTAAGGCAAACATAACATCGTCCACGTAACATAGCACAATAATTAATAACCAACGTCAGAGTGTAATCGAAAGCGTAACTAGGTCGAGATGTTCGATGATGAGAAATAGCTGATCATTATTATTGAGAACACTATACGGGACTATCGCTTACCGCTCCCCAAATCGAAGCCATAAGTTTGCCAAGCGGATACAACGTAACACGACACTGTTGTATAATTATTAAGTAAAAATATTTAAAAACGCTCCACGCATTAATCGAGTACGTAAGTAAAAAAATAATTCAAATTTTATGCCAAAAATGCCTTACATCATTTTGGAAAAGAGCATGGCTAAAAACCACCGCAAGGAACCTGGACTTTGAATGAAAAAACCGCGTTCAAATCGATCCATTCGATTCGTTTGAGAGCAACGACAGATAGGTGCGTGTGATGTAGTCTCCTGTTTCTCTTAGAACTTGTTTAACATTCCACGTTTGACTTAACTTTCATCGTTACCTGTGCCGTATGTCCAAGTCGAGGTTTCATACCTCGACCTGTACCCCGAGCTCTCGAAAATAATTAAAACATGCTGTGGGCGGCTCAGAGCGGTGGCTAAGCCAAGGCTCGGCTCGGATGTAGCGTTAAAATTCAACATCGCACGATGTTTTAAAGTATTAGATTCGATACATACACATACACAAATCACGTCTTTATCCCTTACGGGGTAGACAGAGCCTAAGGTAACAAGACCTACAGGCCACGTTTAGCAAGACACTGAGGGCGTAGAGGTGGAAAGTGGAATCAAAATAGTGATGGGTTGCTAGCGGCATCGCCTATAACATGACTCCTATGATTTTCGCCCATTCCCTTGATGGGTTTTTACCATTTGCGCGGGAAGAGAAGCAACTGGTACATTCTATGTTTTTTCTTTGCTCCCAGACCAGCACGGAAGTAGATTCGATACAGCTCCAAAAATTGAACACCACTTCAGATTTAGACTTAAGCCTCTCGCTCTGACTTCCAAATCCATCTGTCCTTCCTACATCATTCGCTCAATGGACTTTTGCGATCTGCGCGGGAAGATAAGCAGCTGGTACATTCTCTTACAGATGTGTTGCTACAGTTGGATAGGCCTTTTTACCACTCTAATTGGTTATTTCTGGCTGACCTTGAGGAGTTACAACTGTCGGTTTTACTGGCAAAGATCACTTCTCTACATCAGTAACACATCTAACATCGCCGTAATCTTTGGACTCGCTCGCATGCACTCCGACTCGCACTCATTAATTAAACGCTTGTAATTACCGCTTCCCCCCAATTACACCCCCAGACCAACGCCGCGATAGTTGGGATTTAATATAATATATTTTGCGGGTATGAAAAACATTTTCATACTGGCTTTGATGTTTTTTACGCGTGAACCATTAGGTCTAGGGATTGAAATTACAAGACATTTCCGAATTCCCATGGGAATTCTTGAAGCCCTGTTCTTCACTTATGTTGCTGAAGAAGTTATACACGGGCCATTTATACTTCATTTTGGCTAGTCATAATATTATGTACATAAAGACAGATTTCCTGTCAAACGAACTTTGGTAAATTTTGGACGAAACTTTTGGAGATAACTAAATTAAAACCCCGAACATAGCATAGTACTAACGGTTCTCCGTTCGAAATTTAGTTCAAAATTGTCAAGTTTGTTTACAGGAAGTTGTAAAGGTTACCTTTAATTTTGAAAAAAACACTGTTCCTGTGGATATGGTCAACGTGATTTAAAAGTATGATGTATGTAAACTACTGCGCCAAATTAAAACAAATACAATTGACAAACACTGAGATACATATAAACTCGTGATCCTCGAAAGTTAACAATCAAATATGCGTATTAAGCTACACAAAAGAAAAGCCTGATATTTTTTATTCCTTAAACGTTAGCTTGCATGTTCGCTTGCTTTTTTGCTATGCTTATGGATGACCAGACCGTGGTGAGTAGAACGTCCACTAATGAGATGGACGGATGACCTGGTTAAAGTCACGGGTTCACGGTGGCAACCAACTGGAGGCCTATGCCCAACAGTGGACGTCCTACGGCTGATGATGATGATGGCTCGAGCGACGACGCGGACAAAGGCTACTTTAAAATAAAGAGGAAAGCCGTTCCCAAACAAAATACGCCTAAATATGCAATATAAAGTAAAACCCCTGATTCAGACCGAAGGATTTGGGAACAGACAGTGAAGGAAACAATCGAATTCGAGAGGATATCCGTCCGCCGCGACGGAAGCCGACGCCCTCGTAAAACTGTGGTAAATGCTTTTGCATTCCGCTTTCTTGCTGCCCGAATGCGGTTAAAAGGAGGCTTTGTTTTCATTTGTATTGGTACCCGCCAGGATTGCCAGGAAGGAGGGTTATTGTTCAACGCCCGCTCCATGGGCTGATTGTCTAAAGAATGACATTTGAAAGTCGAGATAAACTGTGTTGAGTTTGGAATGCTAGGGGAGTTGCAGACAACTACCATGTCCATTAAATTTTTTTACTAGAAACTGACCAGTGATTGACCTCTATCTCACTTGGTGCAAGGTGCAGATGAGGCCAAAGGTGTAACTCACTGGTTCAGTAATAGCCTATTCACTCTAGCCTTGAAGAGCCCTAGGTTGTATCTGTCCGGAAATATAGACGATGGGAGCGAATTCCATTCCCGAGCAGTTCGCATTAGGAAGGATGAAGCAAACCGCCTCGTGCGGGCCAATGGTATGTTGACAACAAATGGGTGAAAACGCTCCCTCCGCCTGGAAGTCCGTTGGCGAAACGGAGATGGAATTTGAATGCTACACAGATAGAACTTGTGAACTATTAACGAAGTTTTAGTTGGATATCCAGTTCATAGTTATACCTCGTCGTATAATTTCGTTTGCTGGCCAGATCCGTTCCCACTGAAGGATTTTAACATGAGAGGTAGTAGTCTACAAATTTCAGTCAAAGTACTAAAAGTGGAGACTGAGAACGAGTTTTCAGTTAGACGTTTCTGCAGCAGATTTGTGTTTTTGATCCTTTCTGACAGCAAAGTTATCTTTAAAGTTGTCACCGACTTGGAGCTACCTAGTCCGTAAATTCGTAGTCTAGTAAATTCCGATTCAGTTTAGGTTCGCTCGCTGTCAGATCCATATTAAAAATGACAGCTAAAACCTGAACTGAATCTAAATTGTGTCGCATTAAGACGTCATGGTAAGGTCCCAGGTAGTTAGTTATAAAGAGCAATGGCGTTCACCAAAACACGAAAATTTTCGATTACAACAAAGTCTCACTAGACCGAATTTTTCTGCAGTCGTAACAAATTACACAACTTAGTCAAAGGCTAGTAAATAACCGACGTCAAATTACAATGTAACGTGGTAATTAAGTAATTAGCGAGATCCCAAACTAGTTGCCAACGGACGTATCTCCATTACAATACCACTGTAACTTAAACTTTATGCTTCAACAGATAAAGTCGAAAACGTTAGTTAAATCAGAAATGAGGCCACTATGTTTGTTAAAGTAAGTAGTACCGAATCAGCAGAGACTACAGAAATAGCTGTAACCCGCCACTTTGCGCAGAATTAAAATTAGGCTATGTTACTCAGGGATAATGTAGCATTATAATAGAGAAGGGTTTTTAAAAAACGGTCTAGGGTTTTTGAGTAAATATATTCGTTACAAACAAAAATACAAAACATTCGCGGGTGGTAGGGCCTTGTGCAAGGTCCGTCCGGATCGCTACCACCATCTTACTCGCTAATCCTGCCGCTAAGTAGCAGTGCTTGCACTGCTGTGTTCCGGTGTGGAGAGTAAGACAGCCGGAGAAATTACGGGCACAAGAGGCATTTCACCTTAGTCCTCTAGGTTGGCAACGCCTCTGTAATCCCTCCGGGCAGTGGTGATCACTTACCATCAGGTGACCCAGCCAGGTGAGCAAGCGCTCGTTTGCCTTCCTAAAAAAAAAACTAAAAAAAATTGCGTCTTTCTAATATTAGTAATAGGTCTGATATAAATTAAATTCGACGCTGAGTGAGCACAGGACCGCATTAACTATTTTGAGGCGCACAGGCAAACATTGGCGCACTTTTATCATTTTAAAACTTTTTGTTTCCAAAATTTTACTCGCTGAAAAAAATGTTTTTTTTTCAGCGCGCGAGCTCCCAGACCGACGCGGGGTTCGCAGCCAGTCCATTAAAAAAAACAGATAAGTAAATGAAGGATCGACAAAGCGCACCGTGGGTGGCTGAGCAGGATGCATCTGAAATCAATAGAGCGGACTTGTTGCACGGGCGAGGTCGCCAACCGTTGCCACGGCAACGGCCCGCCTCCTGCCTGCCTCTGTTGCCCTGGTATTTTGTGGCTCGATTCCCTTCTGATTTTCATGGAAATTAAATTAATCTAATGGCTGAATATGATATTTTCCGTTTTCAACCCCCGCGATCAGCCATTAAGAAAAAATAATCGGCAAAAATTCCAAGCAGTTATCGAAGTCTTTTGTTTTGTGTGCATGCATTTTTTTATCGTCAATGTCTTCTATTTACACGATAGTAGGGCCATTGTTACAATGCATTTAACCTCCTTACCATGACGTCTTAATGCGATTCAATCCCGATTCAGTTGAGGTTCGCTCGCTGTCGGCTCCATTCTAAAAATGACAGCTAAAACCAGCCGGAATTGAAGCGCATTAAGACGTCATGGTAAGATCTAACGATCTTTTAACTGTATAAAACGCTTTGAGAATAACCTGAATTACTTACCTATTGAAATCTAAATTTGTCAAAACTTCATTTATATACCACCATAGAAGAGGTTCCACATACACAGATGGTCCTTTGAATACAAGATTGTTGTATTAAATATCACTGGATTTACATACTTATGGCATGCCTCACATCAATCCACTAAGACCAAAGACTTGCAAGATATCCCGAACATGCAAAACTTGCAAGTTAAATGAAAGCTTGTAAAAAAATAAAATAATTAGCGCTCGAACCCATCCCCGGAGCTGGCGTATGCGAGTAATTCCCTGAATCTAGGAAACCAGGTCAAGACCTAGATAGGTCTACTTGTTTACCCTGAGGGCGGCACTGAGCTTACCCGGACGTACACTGAAACCTTTTTAAAAGCAGGTTGAAGCTGTATTTTGGTACTACTGTTTAAAACAAAACAAAGAAGTTTAATTTTCAAATACATAGGGAGGCTTTTTTACATATGTTGTTAAAAGCATGAAAATCGGAAGTAGGTAGTTAGTAGAACGAAAAAAACAAAAATGGAGAAGAGTTATGATATCATCTTTTTTTGTATGAGAAAAAATATTTTTTTGTCCTAAAACCTATCGTGCGTGGTATCTAATACTATGCTGATTCTAAAAATATATTACATCAATATATCTCAGTCACTTGTTTTAAATAAAAATAAAAATCATTTTAAAAACATACCAAGTTGGGACTCCTGCAGATATGGTACGGTTGAATCATTATTTGTAAAATATACCTAAAATGACATCCAACCCCAAGAAAGGAATTTAAAAAATATTTACAAAAAGTATTTCTTTCAACAATATGATTTCTCTCACTCTTACACTTCCATGCTGGTCTGTGAGTGAAGAAAAAACATAGAATGTACCAGTTGCTTCTCTTCCCGCGCTGATGGTAAAATCCCATAGAGGGAATGGGCGAAAATCTTAGGTATCATATTATAGGCGATGCGGCTAGCAACCCATCACTATTTTGATTCCCATTTCCACCTCGATGCTTGGTTTTTTTATTGCTATAGGTAGTATAGGTAGCTATAGTTTGCCCTCTATTGCTTGGAGTGACGAGACGAGAGGAACCTATAGCTGTAATAATTATATACAGAAGCGTCTTCACTGAGAGCATTCTTACCCGAGCAATTAATGTACACACGGCAATATAATCAGGTAAGCACCTAAGCACGCTCGCGCCGTATCTATCCTGCTTACCAAATAGCTTTGCTGTGTGTACATATGTCCACACCACTCGAATATTCGACGCCGAATGCTCATCACACGCGAATGCTCTCAGTGACAACGCTCCTTAAGACGCTCCTTAAGAGTAGGTAGTTAGTAGAACGAAAAAAACAAAAATGGAGAAGAGTTATGATATCATCTTTTTTTGTATGAGAAAAAATATTTTTTTGTCCTAAAACCTATCGTGCGTGGTATCTAATACTATGCTGATTCTAAAAATATATTACATCAATATATCTCAGTCACTTGTTTTAAATAAAAATAAAAATCATTTTAAAAACATACCAAGTTGGGACTCCTGCAGATATGGTACGGTTGAATCATTATTTGTAAAATATACCTAAAATGACATCCAACCCCAAGAAAGGAATTTAAAAAATATTTACAAAAAGTATTTCTTTCAACAATATGATTTCTCTCACTCTTACACTTCCATGCTGGTCTGTGAGTGAAGAAAAAACATAGAATGTACCAGTTGCTTCTCTTCCCGCGCTGATGGTAAAATCCCATAGAGGGAATGGGCGAAAATCTTAGGTATCATATTATAGGCGATGCGGCTAGCAACCCATCACTATTTTGATTCCCATTTCCACCTCGATGCTTGGTTTTTTTATTGCTATAGGTAGTATAGGTAGCTATAGTTTGCCCTCTATTGCTTGGAGTGACGAGACGAGAGGAACCTATAGCTGTAATAATTATATACAGAAGCGTCTTCTCTGAGAGCATTCTTACCCGAGCAATTAATGTACACACGGCAATATAATCAGGTAAGCACCTAAGCACGCTCGCGCCGTATCTATCCTGCTTACCAAATAGCTTTGCTGTGTGTACATATGTCCACACCACTCGAATATTCGACGCCGAATGCTCATCACACGCGAATGCTCTCAGTGACAACGCTCCTTAAGACGCGACGGCAAACTGCAGAAAAATAAAACAGACAAAATTTGCCCAAACTTGAAACCTATTTCTCCATAAAACGAAAATATCGATTAATCAGGTCGCCCGGGTTGTCCGCCCCGTATTTAGGTCATGTCTGGATAGCTCAATCCAGTTATAGGAAACTAGGCTGTAATTTAATTCTCCTGTAGCCTACACACGCTCCATATGAAGTACCTATCTACCCCAGCTTTGCAATGTAATAAATAGGAGTACGAGGAGGGAAATCGTCAATTGGGGGTCGTATATCACTATCACTACATAGTATAAAACAAAGTCGCTTTCTCTGTCCCAATGTCCTTATGTCCCTATGCCCCTATGTATGCTTATATCTTCAAAACTAAGCAACGGATTTTGATGCGGTTTTTTTTAATAGATAGAGTGATTCAAGAGGAATGTTCTTATGTATTATTCTACGCAGACGAAGTCGCGGGCAGAAACTAGTAAAAAATAAATGCTTACTAATTAAGGGCAGTTCTCCGGAGTGGCATTTTTACGTGTCCGGGGCAAAAAATAATAGATTTCGTCGCTAGATAATACTGAAAAAAATCAGACGTATACTTTAGGCTCAGTCCCGCTTGGAGAACTATTAAAATACTCCATAGTTATTTCCAACTCTAAAGAAAAAAATATTACATTTAAAAATTGACATTCGGTGATAGTGTCCCCTACGCAGATGAGCGGAGAAAAAAAATTATATCTTAAGATACGAATTTTATTTTCTGGTCTAAAATGGGTTCCTATATACAAAACTTGTTTATAAATCATATAATACACACTAATAAAAAATATCATTTAAATTCATTCAATTAAAACAATTTTTCCCCATGTCCGAGGGTAACGTTTGAACTCGGTGGAGTTTACGAAACGCGCCGGCATCCTAACAAAGAAACATACCAGGAATCTCGCGACGCGCGTGTAGGTAGCCTCAGATGTGCCGTGTTTGCTGGCGAGAGCGGAAGTCGATTCACAACTCAGCGCCAAATTTTTCGAGGTAATGTTCGTCGTTCGGTGGGTTTGGTTTCGTGTTTTGTTGAATTCGGTGAGGCAATTAATTTTTTCAGTGTTAGTTCTATTGGTAGTTTGATAGTAAGTAAGTCATCTCTAGGGGTATGTGATTTCATTATTAAGTGGCTCTTGTAAGTACTATTCCTATATTTTCTGTTATTTGGAAAAAACGTTTAATTTTGAATTCGGTGGCAATGATCTCAGTGGATTCGGTGGGGTTTTGGGTCACCGAAATCAAGAAAACTGCCACTGAGGTCAATAAAACTGCTACCGAAATCAATAAAGCCACCACAGCTATCAATATTTATTTTAGAAAAACGTTAAAATATTCTTTATTTCTGCACGAATACTTATTGCACGCACATAATAAAATTAAAGAAGTATGTCTGTCCATCTCTCAGTCAAGTTGTCGCTTGTTTACGCTTTTTATACGGTTGAATCGATTTATATGAAAATTAATATAGTATGTGCTCCAGAAAGATTAAAATATACGTTTCGTCAAGTGATCCAGAACTCTACGAGGCATACAAAGCGAAAAATAGGAAAAGATATCCCAGAAGAGATGAAAGAAATTTTACGATTATTTTTAAATATTCCCTTTAACCGAAGACTGATTACCATTATGAGGATCCAAGTGCCTAGATAGGATAGACGAATTATTTTCTTTTGAAGAAAAGTTGAGATTGTGGAATTTTGTTATCCTAATTCTTAAATTTCTTTGAATGTTTTTTTATTGTTTGAAACTATGGTGCAATGAGAGACTTCAAAAATCATTATTCTTTACTTATCTCTTACTTATTTAGTTACTCTGGCACATTTGAAGCTGGAGGCATTTAAGCAAGTTAAGTAAGAATGTGTTTTTTGAAACCATCCCGCTTTTCGCAATTATGTAAGAATTACTGTATGTTTTTTTTTAAATATATTTTTTTTGTAATTAAAGCGTGTTTGGTATAGTTAAAATGCGTTTTATCAATATCAAGTTGATTTCACTGGAACCTTTTTGATTTAAGTGGCACTGTCTTTTGAATTTTGATTTCGGTGAGTATGTTTGATTTCGGTGATTGTTTAAATTTAAATATCTTACTAACTAACAGGTTTACTAGAAGGCCTTTAGTACTAATATTTTTTAAATTTAGGCCTGTATTTAGATTTTGAGGTGATACATTAAAAAAGTTAGTACAAAAATTTGCCACCGAAGTCACCTAAAACAGCTTGTCTCGGAGAACTGCCCTTAAGAATCCTTTTTTTCTCGAACATTGTCGTAAATGTCGTCATTGTATTCTAAGTAACAGAACACGAAGGGCTTTGTTGACGGCCGAATTACATTGCAGACGCGATTTTCTGACCATAAATCGGATTGCTGGACTGTTTTTCATTTGATTTTAACTTTTTTAAAGTCAAAGAGACTATGGAATCGGCGATGCGGCTAGCAACCCCATCACTATTTACAGTCCCCTTTCCACATATACGCCCACAATCATGCTAAACGTGGCCAGGTCTTGTAAACTTAGGCTCTGTCCACCCCGTATACAGTCTTAACTTTTCCAAAATTCCTGAATGATCGATTTCATGTGTTACGACCAAAAAAATTATGACTAAATTATTATGACCAATTAAAATTATGGGATCAAAAAGCCTCTGGCCCGGGTACAGTTTTAAAAAAAAATCGTTATTTTTTTTCTCCCGGCAAACTTGCAAAATCAGGGTAACAGTTCGTAGCTCCAAAAGCCTTTGTTCGCTCCAATTTCGGAGCAGTCGGACAAAGGACTGGACTTTCAGATCTGCCGGCTTTATTGTTGTGGAAATGCTGAATTCACATGCATAGGTTCCTTCTTCCTAGTCTGGGAGCAAATAAAAAACATAGAATGTACCAGCTGCTTCTCTTCCCGCGCAGATCGTAAAAGGCGTTCAAGTATTACGTCAGCGCTCTTTCTTGGCTTTGCTTATTTTTAATGACATGGTGGGTGGGGGGTCGATATGGTGATCACGTCAGCAGTTTCGATCGAACTGGTGCTCACGAATCAATAAAAAACAGAATCCATTAAAAGAAAAATGCATTATGTACCAATGATTGCGTAAGCATGGGGGGGGGTAAGGGGTTTGCTTACTTTTACTGACAGGAGGTAGGGGGGGGGGGGTTAATAATTGAAAAAAATCTGCTTACGTAATAGGTAGGTACTTGAATGGCCCCAAAGCCCTATTTTGAAAACCCGCGTTCAGGTAAACGAGGCCTTTGTCTGGTGACTCTAGGCTCTATCTATCGCATGAGGGATAAACGAATTATTAATATGTATGTTTAATATTGCCTAAGTGTTGTTTACGGTACAACGGAGGCGGCGCTTGCAAGCAATATAAAGATAATGCAACCAACTTAAAGAAATTCTAATCTAATATAATACCTTTAAACGAGCAATTCTTGTATATATATATTTGTATATAATATAGAATGAAACTGCTAAAACGATTTTCATGAAATTTAGTAAGTATGCAGGGTTTTCGGGGGCGATACATCGATCTAGCTAGGTTTCATTTTTAGAAAACGTACAAAAAAAAACCTTGCAAAGCTCGATCATCCAGGTACTTATTAATCTATGCCCGTACTTCTTCTTTTATAATATGGCCCCATCGATCGATGCGATGATTTCGGCAATGTCAAAGTAATAAATACAGTATTCAAAAATCTTGTGACAAAAATGTCGGCAACGTTGTACGGTACAACACGGTCAAAAGACCCCTCCCCCGCTGTCGGGCTCTTAGCCAACGGATAACAAATCTGTCAGGAAATCATTAACCAATGCCCAGGGTGCACCGGACCAAGCACTGCTCTTCCCCTCGGATGGACCGCAGCTCGCAATCGCCATCGTGTTACATACATGAACTGTCAAAATGAACACGATGGCGATTGCGTGCTTGGTCCGGTGCGCCCTGGGCATCGGCTAATGATTTCCTGGCAGTTTCTGAGGGATATCATTGACCGTTGGCTAAGAGCCCGACAGGGGGGAGGGGGGTCTTTGACCATTACCGTACAACGTTGCCGACATTTTGTCACAAGATTTTTTTATAATATTTTTTTTACATTGACATTGGTGAAGTTGTCGTCGCTATAACGAGTTGATACGCCACAAATAAAAAGAAGAAGAAGAAGAAGATTACGAGTGAGTTAGGTAATAAGCCTACATGCTTATCCATTTACTGGGGCACCAGGTCAGAACGGAACCTAAATAAATTACCGTAATTTTCCAAACGCGCCAAATTGGTTGATCCCGCGACAGTGAACGCCGTTCCCGTGCGCGGCCGCCGGATAAAAACGCCATTTGTCACCGGGTTAGCCGGATAAACAGCCGGTTGGGATAAGCGCCGGTGCGACCCGGTTATAAGTTTGGTAGCAACAAGTTGGTCAAAGAAGACCGACGACCGAAGGACCTACTTGCATTCTCCAAGTTGCGGCGCATAAAAAAAAAAAGTATACTTTTTGTTTTTGATGCACAAAGGTGCTTCACTCTGTATAAAACTTCTTAGTTTTGCGTAATTAATTAATGTATGGTGGGTTAGGTTCGTAAGGACTAGATTGCATAACGACTCTATAAGCAAAACGTCTTAGTTGCATAAGGTCTTGGTAAGCACAATGTCTTTTTTGCAGAATGCCCTAGTGAGTAGAATGTCTTAGTTGTTCGATCGACAACTATAGCATAACGCCCGAAGTTGCAAAATGACTAATAGAGTTTACGTCCAAGTTATTAATAAGTCTTGATTGTAAAACGACGCATAAGGAAAAGTGTCTGGATAGCATATGGTCTTGGTAGCAAAACGTCATGATTGCATACCGACTTTGAAGTTTCTTTATCAAAGAGTTCCTTCACAAACAACGTTTGAGTTTTTCTTGTCATTTAACCACCTAGTCGTTATGCCATTTAGACGTTATTAATGTTTGACGATATGCCTACCTAGTCGTTTTGCTATTACAACATTTTGATATTAGGGCGTTATACAAACAAGACGTAATAGAACTAAGTCCAATCTTAAACCCGGGCATTCTACTATTAAGACGTTTGTACAATTAGACATTTAGCTACCAAGACCTTATGTAACTAAGACGTTTTGCTTATAGAGTCGTTATGCAATCTAGTCCTTACGAACCTAACCCTGTATGGTTTCAATACAATTTTTTTATTGTAATACATAGTATACCTATAAGAGACTGTTTGTTTCTAAATAAATAAATAAATGGATGGTTTTTCTGAAATATCTGATAAAATTCAAATTCAAAATTTTATTTTAACAATTTGGCCGCCAAGCGCTCTTTTACATGTCTTTTTGAAACTACCAGCGCATTCGGAAAGACCAAAAAAATGCGCCGCAAGAAACTGGGCAGAAAGTCATTTTTTCAAAATAAAATACAGTAAGAAAGAATACTTAAATTAAATCCTAAGTAACTCTGTCTGTCTGTCTGTTACCTTTTCACGCTTAAACCGCTGGGCCGATTTAGTTGAAATTTGGTATACAGATAGTTTAAGTCCTGGGAAAGGAAATAGAATAGTTTTTATCCCAGAAAATTGCATAGTTCCCGCGGGATAGCACAGCCCAAACCACTGGAATTTTTCAAATTTAAGGCGGAACAAAGTTCGCCGGGTCAGCTAGTACGTTTATAAAAGGGATGTATTTAGAGGAAGTCTATAGAGACGTATAATAGATATAGATAGTTTCAGCGTACACGCATGTATACGTAAATCACGCCTTTATCCTTTACCCCCGTAAGATAGACACTAAGACAGAGCCTGAGGTAACAAGACATAAAAACCACGTTGTGGGCGTATTGGAAAAGGAAATCATATGCGGTAGGTTTATGAATTTTAATAGATGGTTAATTTAGTTAGACCGGAAGAGATTTATCAATTAAATTTTTGATTCAGAATTTAGTCGTCACCCACGGTCACCCCCGAAACCAGTGATTTACAAATACAAAGAACATCTATCCTTACCTATTCTATGGTGTTCACCTTTTGAATTGTCGCGCCATAACTCACTATTAAACAGCGTCGTTTGCCGCTTCATAAATAACTGGTTGATTACTGCGTCGGGGGGGGGGGGGGGGTTGGGGTTGACAACTGGGGTTTATTAGAGTCAAAGGGTTGTAGGGTAAATAGTCACCCCGATGGTGGTGAAATAAAAAAAGTCTCAGATCGCTGGGACTTGTCGCACGAGCCAAAGGCTTGAGGCTTTCTTTATCACCGCCCGGGGTGTTTACACAATTTTACGTCTACCCTTGGCCAGGAAGGGGAAATTTTCGCTCGCGTATATACAAACATACATACTTAAATGACTTTATCCCTTACGTGGTAGACAGAGCGTAAGCTAACAAGACCTAAAGGCCATGTTTGGAGTGCTTGTGGGCACGTTAGCGGGCGGTAAATTGCTACTTACGGTTCGAGGCGACGTGACCAAGACGACTCTGAATTTTGCCGTACCTAATATTTTAACAGATGGTTTAGTTCCACTAAATACTCGTACCTACAAGGATTTTTCATTTGAATTTTTGACTCAAAATAAATTTTGACGCCCTTCTCGTGGTCAATTATGATTCTAAAATCCTTGAATTTGAATTCTTTCCGGGGGATGAACCGCGGATTACCAAGGTTACTACATAGTATAAAACAAAGTCGCTTTCCGCTGTCTGTCCCTGTGAATGCTTAGATTTTTAAAACTACGCAACGGATTTTGATGCGGTTTTTTTTAATAGATAAAGTTAAGAGTAAGTTTTACATGTAAAATTCTACGCGAGCAAAGTCGCGGGCAGAAGCTAGTCTGGGAGTAAAGAAAAAACATAGATTGTACCAGTTGCTTCTCTTCCCGCGCCGATGGTAAAAGCCCATCAAGGGAACGGGCTAAAATCTTAGGAATTACGCTATAGACCAATCACTATTCTGAGTCCCCTTTTCACCTATACGCCCACAATCATGCTAAACGTGGCCGTTACGTATTGTTACCTTAGACTCTGTCTACCACGTAAGGGATTTATGTAATTTTTATTTCCGTATGAACATTATTTGTTTCCCTAGAAGCTGATGCGTAAACACCGGGCAAGTTTAAAGGTTGTTGATCGATAGAGCTGCGGTCGACGACCCCTGACCTTCTACTGCGTCCCACATCGCCGTCCCCTGTCCCGTGTGATGGAGCGATTGACAAACTTGCTTAGGAAATAAACGTCATAGTGTACAAGCCGGGTGCTCTGCGAGCTGTAAGGCTGTAACCATAACTTTTGGACATCACTGTAACCAAAAACTCTTACCCCCTTATTCATAAACGCTCTATAGCAGGGTTTCCCAAACCATGGATCGCGACCCACTGGTGGGTCGCGAGCGAATATTAAGTGGGCCCTGCCTGTAGAACGACACACCAAAAAAAATGTATTAGCATTTCGTTTGTTATTTGAAAAGTCCTTTCTTCATATTGGTAACGTTTGAATTTCTTAGAGGTGGGTCCCAAGTTTGAAAACTTGTATTAGATGGTCTTAGCCCAGACAACTTTGGGAACCCCTGCTCTGTAGGATTCTGTTAACTTTGCAATCGTTTGTCCTTCTTCTTCTTTTTATTTGTGGCGTATCAAGTCGTTATAGCGACGACAACTTCGCCAATGTCAAAGTAACAAAAATATAATTAAAAATCTGGTGACAAAATGTCGGCAACGTTGTACGGTAATGGTCAAAGACCCCCTATCGGGCTCTTAGCCAACGGTCAATGATATCCCTCAGAAACTGCCAGGAAATCACTAGCCGACGTCCAGGGTGCACCGGATCAAGCACTGCTCTCCCCCCGGACTGATCCAAAAACGAACCGCAGCTGACCACACGTGGAGGTAACCCGACTCGCACCCCCGTTTGTCCTTATCTGAGAAAGGTAAATGTCAAAGTGACAGATAAGGACAAGCGATTGCTAAGCTAGCAGAAGCCTACCAGAGCGTTTATGAATAAGGGGGTTCGTGTGGACGTGGCGTTCCGCTGTTGCAGGCTCGCGAACCACATCCACTTCCAAAAAGCGGACGCTTTAACCGTGTCACTATACTCCTTGTCTCTCGTATCGAGGACAGAGAAGGATAGAGCATGGACATGACGAGGGCACACTATCTGCCTAATTTCCGCGCCTCTTTCTACACCGACACACATGAACGAATTCGAACACGAATTCAGGGGTGGTAGGGCCTTGTGCAAGGTCCGTCCGGATCGCTACCACCATCTTACTCGCTAATCCTGCCGCTAAGTAGCAGTGCACTGCTGTGTTCCGGTGTGGAGAGTAAGACAGCCGGGGAAATTACGGGCACAAGAGGCATTGCATCTTAGTCCTCTAGGTTGGCAACGCATCTGCAATCCCTCCGGGGTTGCGGGTGTCTATGGGCAGTGGTGATCACTTACCATCAGGTGACCCCCTTGCTCGTTTGCCTTCCTATTCATATAAAAAAAAAATGAACATATTTTTCCAGAATTTAAATATGTATCGGCGCTAAAGTCAGCGGGATGATGGCCCCTCCTTACTCCCTGAGCTACTCACCCGGCTGCGACGCCCCACTGGCCTGCAGCTGCCTCCGCCGCGTGGTCGAACAGCGTCAGCCCGACTAGCGCCACCGTCGGTGCTATCGTCAGCGGGGTCACCCACCTCAGCAGCGATCCTATCACGCCGAAGTAGCCTGCCAAACAACGTGTCTTGAAGAAGGTATCGGAGAGTAATTCGTCGTCACTGAGAGCATTCGGCGTCGAATATTCGAGTGGTGCGGGGGATCCAGGTGTTACAAAGCTTATGTAGTGACACAGTTGTGTAACCATATCTATATAGCGACAGCTATATAGGTTAGCTACGACGGGCACGCCAGTAGTCTCGTACCCATAGGACCCGGCACTTGTCCTTATCGAATAAACATTATTTTTACAGTATTCGTAGTTTACACTCATATCTCATAGACTCCCCAATCAATGGACCCAAGTAAATCAAGAAGTACTAAACTTACATTGACAGGGCTTTTACAAATGCTCGAGTAAGAATGCTCACAGTGAGAACGCTTCTTTAGAGGGCTTCGAGCATATCCTTTCGCGGGCAGGACTGTCTATCCGGGATCTCTGCCACCATTTCAGTTGCTCATCCTTCTGTCAAGCAAAAATGCTTGGGATACTGTGCCTGTGTTCTCGGTGCACATGAGGTACCTTATCTCAGCCCTCTACCAACCAACGCGTTTGCTATCCTGTAGTGAGAGCTTTCCATCAGGTAACCCATTTGCGTTTCTTTCTGTCTAAATCTTTTTGGGAAAAGATCTAGTCCAATATTAAAGCTGTAGAGGGTTGAAAGACTGTATATTGAAGATATTTGAAGAACAGTTTCAATAGTTTTTGGTATTTAGTTCGTCTGTTTTCAGTGTGAACTGTACGCATATAAACCCGGAGTTCAGAGTTAATCGGTGGTGTCGGAGGGTTCTCGAGTGGCCACCACGTACCGGAAGACGCAGCGAGAGAAGGCCCCCACAAGGACTGATGACCTGGTGATCATGGGAGTCCGCATGACGATATGGCGCTCTTGAGAGAGGCCCATGTTCAATATGATGATGATTTTACTATCTCAAACTATACGGGTCTTAATTGAGTATACGGTTTTATTATTTACCTCAACGTTTCGGATATGCTGCGTCCATGGTATTGAAGGGACTGAAGAGGCGGGTATCAAACGTCCTGTAACTGTGCGTGTTTTTCGAACTACCCACACATTGCCTTTTTTATAAGTCCGACGTAACACTATGGAACATGTAACAGTGATGACAATAAGAATTCTAATTCTGATGATGATGAATTAGTAACCAGGTATCATCTCACCCAGGAACAACTGGAACAGAGCTGAGACAGCAATAGCCCCGGATAGCTCGCACATCCGACTGGTCCACACCAGCCTGCGTTCCTCCTCCGTCATGGCGGCCAGGGTGTCTTCCGGGGGGCAGCGCCACGCCGGCAGCCCCAGGATGGCCAGGGTCGGGACGAGGAAGGAGATGGTGCCGCCCTGGACGATCGGAAGCCGGCAGCCGAAGGTGGCTTGAAGCCAGGTCACGAGGCCTGCGAGCAACGTGGAATTATGTATGAATGTAAACACTATATTTTACAAAAATATTTAAAAAAAAATTGAGTCATATACATACATAATAGATTATAATGTACCTACCTATAGTATATCTATAGCTACCATTACAATATGCGATAGACAATATTGATAACGTGACCTCAAATTACAATACAATGCTATAAACAATATGGATCTAGTTTAATTATTATTATTCTTCCATGCTGGTCTGTGAGTAAAGAAAAAACATGGAATGTACCAGTTGCTTCTCTTGCCGCGCAGATGGTAAAAGCCCATCGAAGGAATGGGCGAAAATCTTAGGAATCATGTTATAGGCGGTGCGGCTAGCAACCCATCACTTTTTTATTCTCCTTTCCATCTTGTGGTATTCTGTATGCCGGGCCCTTAAGCGTCTAGGTAAACGAAACACACAGGTACTCTGAACAACGTTTATTGCAGAACTAACTTATAATAACAGAGGTTTTCTACCCACACTTCGAAATATACTTAATATTAACAACTACCTTCAATCTACTAACTACTACACATATGTTACACATCTATACGCCCACAATCATACTAAACGTGGCCTTTAGGTCTAGTGGGTCTGTCTACCTACCTATATATTTCACACAGGCTTGGTTATCTAGCACGTGAGTAGCCGAGTAGCAAGGTAAATTTTTTGTTCGTTGAAATGGACCTCCGCAAAGTAACGCCTGATTCAATAAAATACCTCGTAAAGGATAAATACGTGATTTATGTACGTATGTAGTTTAATTATTATTGAAATATTTTCGTTAATTCAACCTGCTAGCTCCACTGCCATCCTAATTTACCTTATACATACATATAAACGACAATGCAAATACAAATTAAACTGTTGAGCTCGACATATAATATATATGTTCGTCGTATAGCAAGAACTTGACCAGAATTAAATGAGTAGCCTCGGGCAGTGAAAGTTGTCTCACTTACTCATGCGGGATCGCGATCGCGAGCAACGCTATTGCATTTTATGGACGACATGTTGTCAGGGGGTGTAACTCAGTGGTAGAGTGTCTGCTTCGCATGCTGAAAGTCCTGGGTTCAAATCCCAGCACCTCCAAATCGTTCTTTTGGATTGTTTTAGTTGATAAGTTTTCATACACAAAATGAGATGTTTCACTTGAAAATGCCTTTTGAAACTGGTAGATCTGTGTATTCCTGCCAAAAGTACTGGTCATTTTTTTACTATTTAGACCACTTAAACAATAACTTTAACCATAACCGACGATTTTGCGAGTACATATATTTGACAGAAAACTCATGAAATATTTGGTTGGATCCACTATTTCTTGGTGTTATTCTGTCACATGTCCCATGTCACTTCCATGCTGGTCTAGGAGCAAAGAAAAAACATAGAATGTACCAGTTGCTTTTCGTCCCGCGCAGATGGTAAAAGCCCATCGAGAGAAGTAAAATCTTAGGAATCATGGTATGCATAACATACGGGGTAGACAGAGCCTAAAGTAACAAGACCTAAAAAAGGGGCATCAAAATACTGATGGGTTGCAAGCCGCATCGCCTATAACATGATTCCTAAGAATTTCGTCCATTCCTTCAATGGGCTTTTACCATGCGCGGGAAGAGAAGCAAATGGTAAATTCTATGTTTTTTCTTTACTCCCAGACCAGCATGGAAAAAAAACATACATAATGCATGTTTTTATTTAATACTAGCTGTTGCCCGCGACTTCGTCCGCGTGTGTTTTTGTGATACTTACGGCTTTTCTCGATATCAAAATTATTATTATTATGACTAATAACTTCGTCACGGGAACCACTGAAAGTGTGTACGAAAGTATAGATACTTTTAGAATTACGTAATGAAAATAATAATTTGCGACACGGAATCTTGAAAAAAAAACAGATGTAAACTGGTTAATGACTCATCACATTTATTTATACCTTATTTTACAAATAGTTTTATTTATAGTTTTGTTTATAGTTTCTTTATTCAAAAAAGCTAAGTACAGTTTTAGTTACATCACTATTAATTTCGCCAAACTATGACGCTTATTGGCGAATACTGCGCTCACTTTAACGATATTTATTTGTACCCTGATTAATTTAAAAAACCGGTCAAGTGCGAGTCGGACTCGCGCACCGAGGGTTTCGTATCATTATCTATAAATATCTAAAACCAGTGTAAGCAGAGCCCTGTTCCAAAGCAAAATGTACGCAGTGTGGGGTTACTTTATATTGGTCACTGCTATATACAGACATACATACACATTTACGGTTTTCGCAATTATTCTTTAATCTGTGCTATAAGACCTACCTTCATACCAAATTTCAAGATTCTGCGTTCACGGGAACTACCTTGTAGGTTTTGATTCCCTTGAGAGTTGAAAATTTGCGGAAATTTGCGGCATAAACGGCTGTATCTTTTGATTGCGTTGGCTTAGAAGTTTGATTTTTTCACAGCTTCAAGGGACAGTAGACCTGAGTAATTGATATAAATTTCAGCTTCATACCTCCACGCGTTCCTGAGAAAAAGGGTCTTGACAGACGGACAGACGGACAACAAAGTGATCCTATAAGGGTTCCGTTTTTTCCTTTTGAGGTACGGAACCCTAAAAATTAAATCTATTCTAACCAAATAATACATAAATGTTTACCTGTTTTTACCTTACGACTAACAATTCATTTACTAATCTGTTTTCTGTTTTAATTAATATTTTGAGACTCAATTTTTTCTAGCAGAAGCTTTTTTAATTTATTTTCTTGGCTTAAGTACGTAATTACAGATTATCAACACTTATTATCATTCTACAAATTAATTACCTACAGGGGCCTTGCCATTATGTCTTAATGCGATTCAGTTTAGGTTCGCTCGCTGTCAGATTCATACTAAAAGCACCAACTTTTCACAATAAAATTCTGACATGTTCGTAGCGCAGGCGTAAACGCGCCCTTTTATAGGCAAAGGTACTAAGACCATACAGCCAAGCGTTTCACGTTCACGCCACCCTCATAATAATTATCAGGTTTTCAAATAAGAGTGCGTTCGAAAACCTAAATAATAAAAACAAAGTAACGGTATTGCATATTGAACTTTAGGTGTTAGGTAAAGAACACAATTTAGGACGCCAATTTAGGTTGATTTAGGTTTGACAAAAATGACTTCGTTGAAAAAATACCTGTAAAGCATGTAACTATTTTATTAATGTTTTTTCACAATTGACACACTTTTCCGCTTATATGTCTTATGTACATTAGTATCTATCTATTTTCTTCGTAGTATTATTTTGTTTGTAATTATTACCAACTACTTATACCGAGGAAAGCTGATTTTCTTGAGTTCCACTATTTTGTGCGTAATCAACTCAAAAATCAAATTTCAAGAAAACTGAGAAATTAAAAAATACCTGTGAAGCATGTAACTATTTTATTAATGTTTTTTCACAATTGACACACTTTTCCGCTTATATGTCTTATGTACATTAGTATCTATCTATTTTCTTCGTAGTATTATTTTGTTTGTAATTATTACCAACTACTTATACCGAGGAAAGCTGATTTTCTTGAGTTCCACTATTTTGTGCGTAATCAACTCAAAAATCAAATTTCAAGAAAACTGAGAAATTATATTTACCTGTGTTAAATTGGAAGTATTATACAGCAATTTTAAAAGGTTACACTTCATTGGTTTTTATTATATAGGTGTATGAAGTTAATTAATTTTAAACACAAAACCCTCTTTTTTGCGTCTCTGGATGAGATTTTTAAAAAATGCTAAAACAGGTATTTCTTTATTTTTATTACTTAGTATTTATTCTGAGTTTCATGGTTCTAGAATAATCTAATTTTCTTTTTTCATACAAACTTTAACCCCCCTTTTCACCCCCTTTTTCAGGCACCTCAGGTGCTCAAGAGATGGAGAGGCTTCTGCAATCTCTTTCATTTCGTTTAATTATTATTTTATTTTAATATTACACTTACGTACAATTTCGCTTTATGATGCTCACTGTGCATGTTTTTATTAGTTTTTGCGCCGTTCACTTTAATTTCATATTTTAAGTAACTGTTAAATAAGTGTTCATTTGTTTGTTCCGTGGGTTGTGGCAGAATACCAGTGTTTTGCTTTTACGAGCAATGTTGACCACTGAGCCATGGCCCTTTTGTGCTACTGTAGCGCACACAAACAAAGATAATGTTCTAGTTTTAAGTTTCTGCTTGATATGTTGATATTTTATGTAATCTTGATTGTGTGTGTTGGCAGTACCAAATAAACGTTTTATCTATCTATCTATCTATCTTTTCCAAAATTTTCCAAAATTTCTGTAGCCTATATCCTATTCTGAATTTATTGAAATCGATTTGTGAACATTTCATCAATATCCGTTCAGTGGTTTTTACGTGATGCTCAGTCAAACAAACAAACAAACAAACAAACAAACAAAAATTTTAAAAATGGTTTTAATATGTTCAGTTACCGATTTTAAGTCATCCTGGTCGGTTTTTTTTTTTAAATCTTCAATGTACAGATTTTTTGGTCTCAACGATTTTATTATATGTATAGATATAGATTACTTCCATAACAAAACGACTTAGAGACCGCTCGGGAGTTGCAGTAATACGCAAATGTGTCCCTCAGGGACACCTGGCCATGTCACAGTATAAACCCCCCCCCCCCCCCCCCCCCCACTTCCCCGTACATGTTTATTTCACCACGGGGACCCTTGTTTATGGGGTTAGCAGTTTATTATGTTATTTGCAACACAGACTAAATAACTTACCATGAGCATATTTGCCAACTTGAATTCTTGTAGTATCATAGGAAGACTCGCGATGCTCGGGTTGCCAATCACCTCGTCAGGTAATACTTTACTTTCCGGGTCACGGCGGTAACGAACTTACTTTTTTTTTACTTAAGTAATTTTTTTGTGAAAAGTAATGTTTTGTTTTGTTTTTGATTCCCCTTCTCTACAATCTTGCTAAACGTAGCTTGTTGGTTTTGTTTCCTTAGGCTCTGTCTACCCCGTAACAGATATAGACGTGATTTTTGTATTATTTTGTTCTTTATACCCTTTTGAGTCCAAAGGTCGATGTACATACCTAAAAGTTTGTGGATTATGTAGTAGGTATATTTTACCTGTGTATCGTTGCGTGAGCCACAGACTGTTCTGGCTGAAAATCAGTGCTGCAGGTGTCTAACACCTCAGCGCAATGCTGAGCCAGCGACCGTTTCACTTTTGCGAAGACACACAACGCTGACGATCTATTCTATATGTCTTTGTTTTTTTTTTCTATAAATTTGTGTAGGTAGGTACTTGCAAAAAAGAATAAATGTCCTCTTTCTTTCTTTCTTATGTGAAGGGGTTTCATGGCAATCGTCGAATCTTTTGCTATTTATTTACAAGCTACAAGTCCAATAAAACCCAGAATATATTAGCTTTAAAATATTCATGTCTTGTTGGATTCTATTTGTGTTTTGCGATGCAGGCTGCAGTGCAAGTATCGCATGCCTGAGGGCAATGCATGCAGACCGCGGAGCGCCTGACAAGTTGTAATGAGCAAAGTTGCACCCGATCGAGTGAACCACAATACAAACAGGCGCTGTGAGGTTTTATGATAAAAACTTAATTCCAGACAGCTTTTGAGTTATAAATAAGAGAATGTAAAGATGTCTGGGAGCAAAGAAAAAACATAGAATGTACCAGTTGCTTCTCTACCCGCGCAGATGGTAAAGCCCATCGAGGGAATGGGCGAAAATCATAGGAATCATGTTATAGGCGATGACGCTAGCAAGCCATTATTTTGATTCCATTTTCCACCTATACGCCCTCAATCTTGCTAAATGTGGCCTGTAGGTTAGGTACCTGGTACCTGTCTACTCCGTAAAGGATAAAGACGTGATTTCTGTATTATGTATGTAAAGATTTATAATTTGTTGAATGATATTTAAACTAATTATTTAGAAATGACCATGTTTGCGAATGTTTGAAATATGTTATTGAATCAGGCGTTACTTTTTACTTTGCGGAGTTTCATTGAGTAGCGGAGTAGCAAGGTAAGTATTTTTTGTTCAAAATATGTTTGAGTATTTTATTCTAGGTCAGATCAAGAGCACCCTTGACCGACGAACATGCACGAAGATATTAAAAACGTGGATGATTCAAATTTAAATTCTAAATTCAAAAGAATCTTGTGACAAGGTTCCACGTACTCCGACGAAAACACACCAGTATCCAAGCAAAGGTTTATTAAATTAAAATACAAGTTTAGGCAAAGGGAGCCGTCGCAGCTTCAGCAGGCGCTTCGACAGAGACACCGTACTGTGACTTCGATAGTTCCTTTCTCAGAGATTATATTGGATGGTGTTCAATAACTTGAATGCAGCCAACCAAGTACAACCCTGCCCTAACGAAAGACATCGATTGATAATTTCAGTCCCGGTAGTCTACTTTCTGAGACAGACAAACGATAGCGCGATCTATCTGGTCGCCAGCGCCATCTAGGGGCAGCTTCCTGTACTACATTCCCCCCCATTTGTTCCCGAGATGTCTCAGCGAGGGATGGGTTATTGTTTCTTCGGCCTGCCGCGTCCGCGGGCGGGTCGATCTTGTTGAAGCACCTTGCGTGGTCTGCCTCGTTTTCTTAAAGGCTGGACGGGGGTCGGTAGCTCTTGTTCTGATCCAATATATGGAGTTAGCGCAGAAGCATGGTAGATTCCAAGGCACAGGCTGGGATTCAATGGGTCAGCAACCGCGTAGGAGGATGGTCCGTGCTGTTTGGTGATTTGATACGGTCCATCTCTTCGTGGTGCGAACTTGGCGCTGATACCTTTGTTGGCAAAACTCAGTGGATGTAGCGACACCATTACCATATTGCCCTCTACGTAGTCTGGTCTAGCCTGTCGACGTCGGTCCACCAATTCCTTCCTTTTCTCTTCTTCCATCTCATGAACTTCTCTGGTTCTTTCCATTGTGTTAGCTAACTGTAGTAGCTTTGGAGTTATTTCCGGTATGAAATTTTCTGAGAGTAGGATCTGTCGGAAGTCGTTATAATTGTCATCAATTGTTCTTAACTCGCGTCCGAAGGTCAGAAAGGCAGGAGTATGAAGTGTTGATTTGCACACAGCGGTGTTCATGGCAAACCTGATACTAGGCAGATGTTCGGGCCACTCCCGGTGGTTTTGTCCAATTATGATTGCTAATTGCGTCTTCAAGTCCCGGTTTTTCCTTTCCACAGGGTTTGCTTCGGGATGGTAGACTGGCGTATAAGCATGTTTAATCTTCAGACAGAAAGAGACCTGTTGCATGACGGCGCTGACAAATTGGGGCCCATTGTCACTGATCATCCGTCTTGGAAAGCCGTAGCGAAGGAAAATTTCGTTTATCAGGACCATGGCGCATCTTTCCGCCGTCGCATCTTGTAGGGCGAAAAGTTCTACCCAGCGTGAGTTTATATCCTCTATGATAAAGATCCAGGTTTTGTCGTCAGCTGAGGGAGGTAACGGTCCAAAAAGGTCAAACGAAATCACTTCAAAACGCTGACCTAATGCGTGGGTTTGTAAGAGTCCAGCAGGCTTGTGGTTGGATGGCTTGTAACGTTGGCACTTGATACATTGTTTCACATAGCTCTCAATATACTTCCGCATACCAATCCAATAGTATCTACGAGATATGGCCTGAAATGTCTTGTCAGCGCCATAATGTCCTGCTTTGGGATCATCGTGATATATTGCCAGCACATTGGCCCATTCGTGCTCGGGTACGACTAATTGGGCGTCATCCGAGTTCGAGTCCGATTTGTGACGATATAAGAGACCGTCGTTCACGAGGTAACCTTTGCTGCTCCAATATAGAGCATTTTCATTTCCGTGGGTATCCTCTAGCGCATGTATTATCTTTTCCAGCCTCTCATCCTTAAGTTGCTCAGAGCGTATTTCGGCCGGGCTACGGGGACGCAAGTCAACTGCAACCATACAAACGCCACATTCGGTATGGGTATTCTCTGTGCATGGTGGCCTAGATAACGTGTCCGCCACAACATTTATTCTTCCTGGAATATATTTCACGTTAATATCGTGGGCCTGCAACTGTAGAGCCCATCTGGCGAGTCTACCGACCGGTGATTTCAACTTCATGAGCCATTGTAGGGCATGATGGTCTGTAACGACCGTTATAGGAGATCCTTCAATGTACCCTGCGAATTTCTTGATGGCCCAAACCACAGCGAGGGCCTCTCTTTCGGTTGTTGAGTAGTTGCGTTCTGCCGGGGTCAGGAGCCTACTCGCGTACTCAATCGGGTGCTCTTCTTCACCTTCTCCTTGGGTGAGTACTGCACCAAGGGCATAGTTGCTAGCATCTGTTTTGATGGTATAGGCTTTGGTATAGTCTGCTTGTTTCAGTATTGGGGTGGAGACGAGATGGGCTTTCAATGTTTTATAAGCCTTCTCTTGTTCAGTTCCCCAAGTCCATAGAGCTTTCTTCTTGGTGAGTTTTGTTAGTGGTTCAGCGATATCCGAGAAGTTTTTTATGAACCGCCGGTACCAAGAGCAGGTCTGTAGGAGAGACAGTAAATGTTTCACGTTGGTTGGAGGGGAGCGGTCTACAATAGCCGATACTTTCTCCGGATCAACTTGCAGCCCTTCTGGAGTTATCAGGTGCCCCAGATATTTAACACTGGTACACCCAAAGCGACACTTGTCTTTGTTGACAACAAAATTGTATTCTCTCATCTTGGTGAAGACATCCCTTAGGTCAGAAAGGTGTTGTTGAAATGTGGTAGAGAATATTATCAAATCGTCCAAGTAGGCCAAAAGCTTGATGTGATTTAGGCTAACACGAAATCTATCTATTAACCTCTGGAAAGTCGATGGAGCGTTCCGAAGTCCAAATGGCATTCTCAAAAACTTATAAATCCCAAAGGGCGTTATGAATGCTGTCTTTTCTTGGTCACACTCTCGTACACGTATTTGCCAATAACCGGCCTTCAGGTCCAAAGCAGATATATACGTGGTAGATTTCGCTTCATGCAGCAGATCGTCGATGCGAGGAATCGGATAAGTATCGGGCACTGTGATTGAATTTAACCTTCGGAAATCTATACAGACTCGAACTTCACCATTTGGCTTTGGGACCATTACCACAGGCGCAGACCATGGAGATGTGCAGGGTACGATTATCTCGTCCACTATCATCTTCTGGATTTCCGTTTTCAGAATTTCCTTCCTTGGTGCGGACATCCTATACGGAGGGACGGCTATGGGTAGGTGGTCCTGTGTATCGATCACATGTTCGACGCCATTCACTGGCTTGCCATTCGATTTGAATAAGTCTCTGAACTCCTGGAGTAATTGCTCGAGCTCTGCTGCCTGTCCCTGGTCCATTGCGGTAGACACATCCAAGGCGCATAGACCTACATCATCAAAGAGCGTTGCTGCGTGCGGAGATAGGCTATATTCTGCTTCTTCTATATTTCTGATGGCATCTTGCATCATGTATTCTGTCCTAGGGGAATATCCGTCGAATAGAAGCTTGCGCTGAGAGCAATTTATCTTCGAAGGTAAGGCGGCTTCTGCCCTTGACTCTGCTTTGTCAATGGTGATTGCTTCCCTGGCCGGCCTCTTTTCCCGTTCCATATTAATGGGCGCAACGCCAATTCTAGGACTAGTCGGATCCGGTTGTTTAAACATGACAAACCTCTCTTGATATAGCTCAAACACTTGTTGTGGATTCTGTATATAGCTCCATGTGAACTGTGCAATATTCAAAATAATGCCAGCCTTTTGCAGAAAGTCAATGCCCAGCAACGTCCTGTTGTCCTGGGACTGTAAGAGTACAATGAAAGAGGTGTTGAAACGTCGACCACAGAGGTCAACTACAGCCTTGAAAGTAAGTACTTTTTGTAATTTTGAGTGTCCATCTGCTAAGGTTACCGTAGCCATTTGGTCATGGAAGGTTTGGCCGCGTGCTTTCAGCATATTATATAGCTCATAGGACGCTACGCTAATTTTCGCACAAGTGTCTACATAAGCCTTGCCCTTAACGCCATTGACCTCCACAAACACCATGGGTCGAGACCGCTTCTCTAGCTCTATATTAATGGCACAAAATCCCAAATTCCCTTTATTCTCGGGCGTCTCAGTGGGTTTGTTAGCACATAACTTGCAGTTACTGCGATAAACTCCCGGTGTACCACAGCCGTAACAGGAAAACGTCGCCTTGTTGGATGTCGACGGGGCCGCATCTGTTTGTTCCTTGCCGGCTTCCATTGTCTTCTTCCGTGTTCTACATTCTTCAAAAACATGACCCAATTTTTTGCAAAAATTGCATCTAGATGTCTTCTTGTTACGTGTCTGGACAGTAGTATTGTCAGGTTTTGAAGTCTCTATGGTTTTCACGTTCTCTTTCCTTGGTTCTTCTCCTTCTCTTTCCTTTTGTAAGGCTTCTGCGCTGCGTGCTTGCTTTAATAGGTCATCAAAATCCTTGATCTTGTCTATGGGGACTTTCTCCCTTATTTTCAGACTTAGTAGACCGTAAGTTATATTGAGCTGTTGTTTCGAATTAAGCTGTTCGTCGTTGGGTAGTTCTGAGAAGAGCATTCTCTTTCTTGTTACAAACTCGTCCGTGGAAACGCCTGGCGCTTGCTTGGTTCCACAAGCTTCTAAATAAATTTCATATATGGGTTTCTTTGGTGCGAACGTATTTCTCAGCGCATCTTCAAAATTTTCCCATGTAGTAATGGTGTTCTTAACCCCTTGCCACCATACAGCGGCGTCTTCCCGCAGGATTAAAGGTAGTCCAGCCAGTGCGTCGTCTTCACTTATATTTTCAAGCTTCTTGAACACTTGCAGTGCCGTGAGAAAAGCTTCCACTGTTTCCCTGTCCTTATGACCGTTGTAAGTCGCCTTGCATGTTGTCATACTGCCCTTTCGCACACTTCCTATGCTCGCCAATAGCTGCTGGAACTGTTCTTGAGACAGACTGATGCTCATCTTGTTTTGATCTTCTTCCTCTTTGCGGGTTTTAACTGGATACGTTGTCTTCCGTCCGATTCGCGTAACCAGGTATTTGGGTTCGTTCGAGCCCGAGTTGGACGCCACTGTGACAAGGTTCCACGTACTCCGACGAAAACACACCAGTATCCAAGCAAAGGTTTATTAAATTAAAATACAAGTTTAGGCAAAGGGAGCCGTCGCAGCTTCAGCAGGCGCTTCGACAGAGACACCGTACTGTGACTTCGATAGTTCCTTTCTCAGAGATTATATTGGATGGTGTTCAATAACTTGAATGCAGCCAACCAAGTACAACCCTGCCCTAACGAAAGACATCGATTGATAATTTCAGTCCCGGTAGTCTACTTTCTGAGACAGACAAACGATAGCGCGATCTATCTGGTCGCCAGCGCCATCTAGGGGCAGCTTCCTGTACTACAATCTAAATTTAATTTTGCAAATTGGTATTTTTTTAAACTACCAGCGCATTCGGAAAGACCATCATTGCCAAGAAGAATGCGCCGCAAGAAACTTGGCAGAAAAATACTTAAATTAAATACATTTATAAAAGGGATGTATAAGGTCCCCGAGCCTTAAATTATATTGGTCTATAGTAGAGATGTATATAGTTTATAGGTACTAGTCTATGATGCGAGGTGTCAGAATTGCAGTAAGTGGAACAAAGAAGTCTGCCTACCACTATAACGACGAAAGAGGCGTGACGGTATGTATAGATACATGAACATTACCTATAATTCACATATGGAAACATAAAAGTAGAGCCTATGTCTATCGGTTATTGATTTAGATCTGTTGTTGCCTCATCTAGTGGCAAGGTCAAACGAGGTAAGACAAGTAAACATGGCAATAAGAAGTGTCAATTTGCACGGTGCAATGCCACAGACACTGCACTGCTGTAATCAGTTAAGCCCTAGTTTACTAGATTATGAATGCTTCCACAGATTGTCTTGAGTACTTAGGTACTATCTACTTAATTGTCTTTATTATAAATAGGTAAAAGGAATAATAACAACAACGCAACACAACTACATGTGGCTGTGTAAATATAAAGATTCTTAACAACACTGAAAATTGGATCCTCGTCATTCCGTGATGCGTATCCCTACACCACCCATAGCAATTGGGTAAGCCTTCGAATTTTTCTATCTGGTACTAGTTGTCACGTGACCTTGTTACTATGCGAATTTTTGTCGCCAAGCGTCGTCTGTTTGAATGATGTGTCCGTACGACACAATTACTAAACCCAAATTACAAGTAGTACGTGTAAACTTTCGAATAAGAATGGTGCCAATCGTGCTGGAAAATATCTATGTAAACTCACCTTAACGACGATCATCCCATCAGAAACATAAATGTGAAATAGCCAAGTTCAATATTAAAAATATGCATCGTCTCGAAATGATTCGCGTAAGTAAATATACACAAAGCAGCGTCACCATTTCCTTTCACATTGAACTTGGCTGACACTCTCCCGCAAGTTTAGATATCTCGATCTTTGATTCATCTAGATCTAGATAATATCGGCGTCGGCCATGTTACTTATGTAGTCTTCAGTTTATTCATTCAATAAAGATTACATAAATGGAATTAATACAAATTAAACTATTAAATTAAAAACGAATTAAAAACTAATCTTAAAATAAAATGATTAAAATAGGAGCGGCCCCCCGTGGCATAGTTCCACAGACGCTGGCAGCATTCCTCCTTGGACAGCGATACTAATACGCTGTCCAAGGAAGCTGCCAGCTCTGCGGTCACCCGTAGCGTCTATTAGCCTCTTCGAAATATCTTTGAAGAGGCTAATAGCGCTAGGACCCCACGGACCAAGGGTCTCAACACCGAAAGGGACAAAGTTGTATTCGGTGCTGAGACCCCTATATTTATTTATCAGTAGTTTAGAATCTTTTTACTTGACTTTTTGACGCCTCAGCTACAATCTATATATATAAAAGAAAGTCGTGTTAATTACACTATTTATAACTCGAGAACGGATGAACCGATTTGGCTGAAAATTGATAGAGAGGTAGCTTAGAACCAGGAGACGGACATAGGATACTTTTTATCCCGATTTTCCCACGGGATTGGAAAATTCCGAAATGTTGTACTAATAAAGCTACAGACATTAAATTAAGCATGCCTACACATTATTCCTTGATTAGTATAAAGATGCACTTACAAAGAAATTTTTCAAATTTCCCACGGGATAAAAACACAAGGTAAATAATTAAGACTATAATTAGTAGATGATATTCCTAGAGGATCTGTAGGTGCTATAAGAAGGGATTTTCCGAATTTCCCACGGGATAGGCAATAAAAACCTTATACTTGGAGATATGAGTGGATGTATGGGGTGTGTCGTCACTCTGACGTTATGTGCGCGGACGAAGTCGCGGGGAAAAGCTAGTATCAGTATAAGTGTCACTGACCTGTGACGAAGATCATGGTGGAGATGATGCTGGAGCGGTCAGGGTCCGTCTCGCGCATGCAGAGCGCCGGGCACAGGATGAAGGGGATGGCCACGATGGCCCCGATCATCGTCAGATAGTGCTGCCAACAAACAACGATAACATCTATATATATAAAAGAAAGTCGTGTTAGTTACACTATTTATAACTCGAGAACGGCTGAACCGATTTGGCTGAAAATTGGTGGGGAGGTAGCTGAGAACCTGGACACGGACACTTTTTATCCCGATTTTCTGCGGGATTGGAAAATCCCGAAATGTTGTTCCAATAAAGCTACAGACATTAAATTTGGCATATTTACTTACATATTACTCCTTGCTTAGTATAAAGGTGGCGCTACAAAGGATTTTTTCGAATTTCCCATGGGATAAAATCACGAGGTTAATAATTAAGACACTAATTAGTAAATAACATTCCTAGAGGTGCTCTAAGGTATTTTCCGAATTTCCCACGGGATAGGCAATAAAAACCTTATACTTGGCATGAGTTGATGTATGGGGTGTGTCGTCACTCTGACGTTATGTGCGCGGACGAAGTCGCGGGGAAAAGCTAGTATGTATATATATTGTGCCCCACTGCTGAGCAACGGCCTCCCCCCAACGCTTCCACTGCTCTCGGTCTGCTGCGGTACGTGTCCAGTCCCTTAAGGTGTCCAATATACCCGCCGTCTAGGTCTGCCGCCGCTTTGAGTTAGTGGGACTCCAATTAGTGGTTGTCTTGGCCCATAACTCATCCGGCATACGGCAGACATGACCAGCCCAGTCCCATTTCAACTTTGCTGCCTTTGACGGATGACCTGTAAAGCTTACTGTCTAACTCGCAATCGCAATCGTGTTAAATTTTGACAGTTCTTGTATGAATGTGACAGCTGGCTGATTCCGATGCCAGTTGTCAGCCCATACATGAACTGACAAAATGAACACGATGGCGATTGCGAGCGAGTTAGACAATACGCCTACTGGTTAAATTCTGTAATGTTATTAATAACGTTTTCACCTCACTTGCTCGAAAAGGCTGTCTTTCTCCTTCAAAATCTGCGAGGAAAAGTGCTTTTTCCCCGCTTGCGTGGAAAAGGTTTTTGAAATTCGAACGTGACGATGACCACCATTGCCCACCTACTCATATACTCAGAAATTAGAACTTTGAACTTCGTGAGTTGTCGTCTCGCTATACGAACTTCAAATGTCGAACTTGTTATCAGACCCCTAACTTTTTCATCCGATAAAAAAAACATAATGTCACCTTCAGAAACGCGATCCGGTATCCATTATTAATTTATTTTTAAATCCGTTACTTCCTAAGTTATTTTCAAGATTTGCTAACTTTCGTTGCTAAAAGCAAAAACGATATTGTTTTTTATTGATTATTTTAATTTGTGGTTAACCATAAAAATAGCAACCAAGCAGGAAAAAACAGATATTGTGATGCAAATTCAGAACGCGCCCCATTTTTTTTAAATTCAGTTTAGTTAGTGCGATTTTTTAACTTTCTTGTTAAAAATAATATGATTGATATAATATGATTAGAAAAAAAAAGAGTTTTTAGAGATTGCTCGTCGGGAAACCGAAAAGTTTACCAAAATTGTTGTTTGGTTTATGATAAAACAGTATAATACACAAGAAATTAATGTGATAGAACAATCAGAAAAAATAGTTTTCCTTATTAGATTATTAGACTAGGCTGTATGGGCTTAGATCCTTTTACCTTTCTTATTTAGCAGAAAAAGAATAAAAAAACTGATTTACTATTAGACTGTTTTTCTTTCATCCACCATTTTTCTCGCTGTAGTGAGGTGAAAAATTGTGTGTTTCGCTCGGCAGCAAAGTTGTTTAGTATCTCGTGCCTTGAAACCTTCGCGACGCTCAGGATTCTTCATTTGAACCACTCGCTTCGCTCGTGGTTCAATCATAGAATCCTTCGCTTGCTCGGGTTTCAATTCAGGCACTCGCGCCACACAAACACTTTGCACCCTTGAATAACAAATAACTATTATTTTAAGTTTAAGGTTACAAAATACGCCTCGAACGCGTTTGCGTTAAAATGTCAGATACTATGAGAACCGTTTGCGGTTTCGACCTGCAGGTGGCGCTGCCAAATTTTCCATTGCAAGAAACGTGTACGGGAACGCGTATGAGATGATTTTTTGTGTGAAAACTTATACCTACTAGCGGGTCAATTCTATGTTCCATAGACGACTTGGAAGACTATAAACAATGATGAAGCATCATTAGGTTCCTCTTTAATACAATACAATACAAATACTCTCTATTGAACCCCACAAATCAGTACAAAACAATACAGAAACAAACAACAAAGTTTCTATTACCTACACACACACATACCATACACGAATCACGTCTATACCTATCCTTTACGGGGTAGACAGAGCCTGAGGTAACAAGACCCAAAGGTCACTTTTCGCATGATTGTAGACGTATAGTATAGGTGGAAAAAGGAATCAAAATAGTGATGGGTTGCTAGCCGCATCGCCTATACCGCGATTTCTAAGAATTTCGCCAATTCCCTTGATGGGCTTTTACCATCTACGCGAGACGAGAAGCAACTGGTACATTCTATGTTATTCCTTTGCTCCCAGACCAGTATGGAAGAATACATATAAATACCTATAAAGTAACTTCAACTAGTTCAATTTTAACTAATAATTGTTCATTTGACACAGATTTGAATCACAGAAATCACTTTCTCGATAGCCCACCCACTTATTAGCTAGCAAGTTACTCCCAATCAATGGACGACGAACTTCCAACGTTCAATAACCCAGGTTCATTAGTCGACCCCTAATTAATGGGATCATTCGGACCATTAGGGGGTCGTTTTCACTCAACTAGGGGCTTTTTAATGAAACTCTGGCGACGGATAGCGGAATTTTACTAAAGGCTGAGAGATTAACTCTGCTTTCTTGTTTGGTAGATTATTAGAAATGCAGTTTAATGATTAATGGACGCTGGCAAGGGTGGCAAATGCTTGGTTTGCCAACTAGATTCACACATAAAAGGGACCTACATAAAATGGAAGAATATTATGATACACGAACTGAGCCTCTAGTAAAGTATATTTCCACACAGAAGGCTTCTTGTAAGCGAATAAATTACGTTCAAGCCTATCTAACCCATTTTTGAAACGCTTCCTCTGTCTTACAGTCCTTAGCTCTTAGAATACCATTGGGGCTTTGGGTACCACCGGCCGATTCAAGTATCAAACCCATAAGAATGAGTGAGATAGCAAGACAAGGGAATTCTAAGAGCTCAGACTGTAACTTGGTTAATCATTCATTAACGTTAAATATTGTTTCAATACTGAGTGCCAAACATGTACCAGGAGATTATAAAACAAAGGCGTGCGTGCGCTATCCGTTCTACAGCGAGGATTTGGAGTAAGGGCGAATCTTAAAACAGCGTTATGTTTAGGTCGGAAAGAGTTAATTATATCTACTTTATTTAAAACTAGCTTATGCCCGCGACTTCGTCCGCATAGAATCAGCAATTGCCATGTTTATCGCTATCCCGCGTTAACTATGCAATTTTCCGGGACAAAAAGTAATCTTTGTTCTAGGGTATCACTTATCATATAATTCCCGTTTTTTCCTTATCCCGTGGGAATTTCCAAATTCGACTTTGTTCCGCCTTAAATTTGAAAAATTTCAGTGGTTTGGTCTGTGCTATCCCGCGGGAACTATGCAATTTTCCGGGATAAAAACTATCCTATGTCCTTTCCCGGGACTCAAACTATCTGTATACCAAATTTCAACTAAATCGGCCCAGCGGTTTAAGCGTGAAAAGGTAACAGACAGACAGACAGACAGACAGACAGACAGACAGACAGACAGACAGACAGACAGAGTTACTTTCGCATTTATAATAATATTAGTAAGGATGAGTAAGGATAAGACGAAAACCGGACCAAATTATTCAGCACGCAATGTACAGTAATCGATGCAGTTACGGTAATAAGTTTGACATGTGACAAAGAATGTGAAAATTAAAGAAATGAAAAAAAAATAAAAAATATCTATTCAGTATCTTAAATTAGAACAACAGTATCTGTGCTGGCGCCTCTTCTTGAGTATACGAGATACTCATGCTGAGAGAACACCGCTCCTCCACGTATTGTATCTTACGATTTAAATATGACTGAAAATCGTTTTTACCGCTGAAGCTTCTATGTCTAGTTAAAGGTTTCGCCCGTATTCCAAATCCACGCTGTTTACTTAGATAGGTACATAGCTTACTTGTAGTGCCATGAAGATGCAAAGGTACCACGCCGGCACGTCGTCAATCCCGTAGGTGACATTGCCCGCGCGAGCTGCTTCGTCATTCTGCTTTCCTGGTAGTTCATCGGCTGTTTCGGATTCACCTATCTGAGAGCATAAGGTACGTTTTTTTCCCTCCGGCCACGTGGTTCGACAACGTTGTCCGACATGTCGGACAACGAGGAATTTTGATTCCTTGCTGTCCGACATGACGGGCTATGAGGATTTTTTTATTCCACTTAGTTCGACCAACGGACCAAGAGGATATGTAAATTTCCACTTGGTTCGATCCGCGAACCATGAGGATTTATCAAATTCCACTTGGGTCGCCCCTCGAACCACGAGGATCATTAAATACCACTTGGTTCGACCCTCAAAACTATAGTAAAACTAGCTTTTGCCCGCGGCTTCGCACGCGTGAACCATGAGTATTTCAAAGAAGCTAGCAATCAAGCCTGCAAGCTTTCAAGCATGTAAGTATGCAAGCAGGCATGCAAGCATGCAAGCAAGCGTGCAAGCATGCATGCAAGTAAGCACGCAAGCATGCATGCATTCAAGCAAGCATGCAAGCATGCATGAAAGCAAGTATGCAATCAAGCATGCAAAGCAAGCACTCAAGCAAGCATGCAAGCAAGCCCCCGCATTGCCCCGCTACCTTGATTTTTCTGAAACTGTAAATATTGCAGGATTTTTATAAAACAAACCTAACCTAACCTATAGGGCTGTCCTAAAATATACCCTAAATAGCTTTTTTCCCGCGACTTCGTACGCGCTATGATGTAAAACGAAAAAATACGTTTTTTCCCGTTCCCGCAGAAATTTTGGGGAGTGCTTTCGAAGTACACTTAAAGCCTTTAAACAAACACACGTTATAAATGTTAAGTCTCTTTCTTCCGCTGTTTCGTCTGGAAACGTAAAATCCCGTTTTTTCCCGTCCCTGTGGGCGTTTCGGAAAATCCTTTCTTAGTGTTCCCCTACACTCCCGAATATACCTACGTGACAAATTTCAACTTTTCCCCCGCGTCCCGTTTTTCCCGTTCCCGTAAGAATTTCGCCAAATAGACCAATTCCCGAAATTCTTACGGGAACTCCTACACTCCCCAAGGAACCCACTTGCAAAATTTCAGCTTTCTACGACCAGTAAAACGAAAAATCCTGTTTTTTTCCCGTTTCCGTGGGAATTTTGGAAAGTACTCTCTTAATGATCCTCTACACTCCCGAAGCAACCTACATGCCGAATTTCAGCTTTCTGCAACCAGTAAAACGAAAAGTCCCGGTGTTTCCGTTCCCGTGGGAATTTCGGGAAATCCTTTTGTAGTGCTCCCCTACACTCCCCAAGAGAACTTGAAGGCCAAATTTCAGTAAAACGAAAAATCGATCCCGTAGAACTGAGTATATAAATCCCGTTTTATTCCTTATCCCGTGGAAATTTCCAAAAATCCTGAAATTAGTTTCTTAGTTTTGTAATCACCTACTTATGTATCAAATTTGAAGAGTCTAGTTATTATAGTTACTGAGATAGCGTCACTCGGAATCGAATATATCATCATCATCATCATCATCATCTCAGCCATTACAAAGAATCGAATATATAATTCCCGTTTTTTCCTTATCCCGTGGGAGTTTCCAAAAATCCTTCCTTAGTGGATGCCTACATTGTATAAGGTATCTATGTGCAAAATTTCAAGTCTCTAAGTCCAGTGGTTTGGGCTGTGCGTTGATATATAGTTAAGTCAGTCAGTCAGTCAGTTAGTCAGTCAGGACTTTGAATTTTATATGTATAGATAAAATTTTAGTTCCTCTTAACCTTAATATGTCAAAACACGTGAATATATTTTTTCTGTTCTTTCGAGAGGATGTACTTATAAAATGATTGTCATAACATCAAGTAAGTAATATACAGACTCATTAGTTGCTCAAAGGTTATCTAAACTTTCTTATATACGTATATTAGCATCTTCGGAATACTGGCATACTGATAATGTATTATTGATATGACAGTTGTGTAGTGATTGCTATCCATTCCAACGTCAAAATGGCGGAAGAAGTGGAAAACGTTGCTAATCCAAATTGCAATGAATTATTTTTTCTGCCACGCAAAGGCGGGGTGGTCCTTTTATACAATGGCTATCAATTCTACTGCAATAAGAAATTCCTGCATGGTAAAAGTGTATGGACATGTTCTAATAAAAAAAAAGAAAAATGTCGCGGAAGTCTACATTTAAAAGTAAGTTTATTATTAGTTGCTTTTATCTGGAAGTATGTTGGCTTATATGTTGTTTTTTTAACGTAGTCTTCATATCGGTTAAGGTTTTTCAATCAAATTTTGATAACATTAATCTTCACCGCGGTGAAAAAAAAACTGTGTACTTGTGTCTTATACCGGAGTCTCAGATTACTACCTATATCTCATAAAACGTATAACTTGACGTACATAAAATTTATCAATTGCTACTTGTTTCACAGGATTCACAGATCATGAAGTCAAATAATCACACGTGTAAACAAAACCAAGATAAAAATTATATTGATATACAATTGTATAAAATGAAAAAAGATGCTTGTGAAGACACTTCAAAACCTATGAAACAGATTTATGAGGATCATGTGATACCCTTAAAGAACGCTGGTTTAGATTTGATTACAAATATACCAAAATTTTCATCCGTGAAAAGTGGACTTTACAACAACAAAAAAAAAGCCGCTCAAGTATCAAAATTAATTTGTCAAGTACCAAGTGAGGTAGATATTCCACCGGTGTTTGAAGGCTTTAAATTGTTTGAATATTATTTCGAAGAAACATGTATCATTGCATTCTGCTCAGAAGAAGATAGACAACAGATTCCGGAAATTAATACTTTTTTTGCAGATGGCACATTCCATAGCTGTCCTGCACCGTTCCAGCAGCTATTCACAATTCACGGTGACATTGGATCGACTTCTGATTGTTTGAATGTTGTACCATTGATTTATGTATTAATGACAAACAGGCTAACAAAAACTTACACAGCCCTATTTGATTTGCTTAAAAATTGCTTATCAGTATTCAACCCTCGTAAAATTATGACCGATTTTGAAACTGCACTAATGACGGCTTTAGAAAAAGCATTTCCAGGAATAATAATAAAAGGCTGTTTTTATCATTACGCCAAAGCGGTTTTCAAAAATGCCAAGAAGTGTGGGAATATTACCAAAGACCAAAATGAAAAAAGAATAATTGCTCTATCAACAGCACTGCCGTTTCTACCAGCACCATTGATTCGAGCCGGATGGGAATATATTTTGGACGACTTGTATGACTCTGACAATAAAGGAATGTTTAGTTTTAAGCAGTACATGGAAAGACAATGGCTGACTAGCGATGATTTCATAAAAAAGTGGTCGGTACATGGTGAAATGCTCCGAACAAATAACTGTCTTGAAGGATGGCATACCAAACTAAATGAGCTCGTGGGCAGAAGGAAGAAACCAAACTTATCGAAATTATTGTATATATTGAAAAGGGTAAATGATTTTAATATAATTAAATTAAAAGGGGGAGCACTAGAGAAACGCAAAAAGAAGACTATTGTTCGCGATGAATTTGTATATAAAACTAATATGATGCTCGAGCATGCAGAAATTGAAGTTGGATTTTTTCTAGAAAGAATGTCGTGGAAAGGGTTAATGTTTATATAATATATAAAAATAGACACTTAAGGGATCTGTTTAAGTTTCAAGAAAGAAAACCAATTTGTTTTTATTCCATTTTACTCTTTGTGTTTTATTTTTCTGTTTAAATTTGAATTATGGCAATCCTCGTAGTTAACGGTTCGAACCAAGTGGTATTTAATGATCCTCGTGGTTCGAGGGGCGACCCAAGTGGAATTTGATAAATCCTCATGGTTCGCGGATCGAACCAAGTGGAAATTTACATATCCTCTTGGTCCGTTGGTCGAACTAAGTGGAATAAAAAAATCCTCATAGCCCGTCATGTCGGACAGCAAGGAATCAAAATTCCTCGTTGTCCGACATGTCGGACAACGTTGTCGAACCACGTGGCCGGAGGGGTTTTTTTTATAGAATAATTTTCAAACTCTTTACGAGATCAGACACAACGCTGATGATCTATTTCTCATGTCTGTGTTTAGTTTCTTTACTATAAAAAAGTGTGTCTTGCAAAAAGGAATCTTCTTTCTTTTTCTTCTTTCTAGTAATTTAAGCAGCAAGGCAATTTCAGTTCATATCGCTGTTATGTAAGTGTGTAGGAAAATTCCTTGTAAATGACAAGATCATTCATGGCAGTCACCCGTGATAACGATTGTTTAGGAGTTAGCGAGCGTTCGCTAACAACACGACAAACATACACACGGTTACGGAAATATAAACCAATGTTTAAGTAAGCTGACTTAGTCAGTTGTATATATGTTATTATGGTAAAATATCTGTTTTGGTCTGCGTATAAAGCAACTCGGAGGAACTCACACGTGTAAGTTAAATAAAACAAACAATTGACGGTTATTAATTAAACTAAAAAACTTACGTCTACGTTCATTGCAGTTTCGAAACACAATAGGGTAGACTGGGTACGGTTGTGACAATTTTGGTTTGATCGCCAATAATTTTGTTAATTTACTAGTTAGCTGCTAGAAAAGTAATTTAAATCTTAATTTGTACTTTTGTCTACGTAAAAATACCAAACTTTTGTCCTTAAATACGCTGTATTAATTATAGCATCAAATTTAAAAAAAAAGAGAAAGTGTCACAACCGACCACATCCCAAGGACAGTTGTGACAGTGGCCGGGGTCAGTAGTGACAGACCCATTTATTTAAATGATTCACGTAATTTTCTCCGAGGTATAGCTTACATATATTGTATTCATACTTTCCCGCTTTACAGCATTTAAATTTTAAAAAATCTTTTAAATTTAAACACTGTAAAGCGGGAAAGTATGAATACAATATATGTAAGCTATATCTCGGAGAAAATTACGTGAAGAATTCCAAGATTACGTAGAAATATAGGTTGATAGGAGCGAAGGGGGTAGGAAATGAAGAAACCACCTCAATGGGAGCTTATAGATAATACTTAGAAAAAATCGGATAGTTCGGACATAAAAAATATATGTCACAACCGTACCCACAACATTTGTCACAACCGTACCCAACGCATACTTTCGAAAACAAACAATCGCCATGACTAGGCCAAGTAATCTACGTAAAAACGAATTACTCGTAATTAACTACTAATATTCAACTTATAACAAAAAAATATATGATATAATCTATCTGTATACAAATAATAGGAAATATTAAAAAAGAATAAACAAAAAAAAATACTTTTGACTGTTAAAAAGCAATGTAGGCTCCTGATTACGTTAGCGTCGCGCGCTGGCTAACGCAATCTGGGGACACGCATTTAGGCACCCATGCCGCTTCTTTCTCCCTTTGCACCCTTTCCCATATTCCGTATAGTTTTGCTGTTATGACGACTGTCACTACCGTACCCTGGCACAACCGTACCCAGTCTACCCTACAGTAGAATCCGTTTATTATGACTCCGCCTATATTGACCAGCCGGTTATTATGACGTAATTGCACTACGAAGTTTGGTTTTCATATAAAATTCTTTATAATAAAGTCGGATATAATGACTTCCCTTACAGTGACATGTCGCTTATTATGACCCATTTTTAATAAATTATGTCCGGTTATAATGACCGACATGATTCTTTACACCTTCGGTATTGTTCGTTGATTCCCGACGACGTTCGGCACGTGGCTTTTTTTTGTTTTGATTCTCAGTGAGTAATTGACGGTTGAAGGTCACGCATTGTTTTTCGTTTGTTACTGTGAAAAAAATGTCATCTCAACGACGTAAAGCATTTACAATTGAGGAGAAAGGTGCAATAATATGCAGATTAGAAAATGGAGAATCTAACTCATGTCTCGCAAAGGAATTTGGCGTGGGTCATTCGACAATCTCAAACATACATATTTACATAAAAAAAGTTTTTCATTTCACATAACGCTTTATATGACGTCCGCTTATTATGACGTGTTTGTCAATTCCTTTCGAAGTCATAATAAACGGATTCTACTGTAATTTGAAAATAAATACTCCACAATTCGACACAGTGAAACAAGAGAGCTATGTGCAAGTAAAAGCTAAGAAGTTAATGAAACTTGAATCCTGTACCCGACCAGGTGTTGGCAACTCAAACAAAATTGAGTAGCGAAATGACGAGAATGCTTGTAATCTAAACCGTCGTATAATATATATTTACCTATCATATTTCTCTTGCGTATAATTATGATTGACGTACACTTAACCGCTCCGCGTCGGCGCGGCAGCCGCTCAGTATTCTTTGTACGAAACTCCATACTGCAACGCACACTTATCGGCTTCGGATCGGCAACGCCTCGCCTCGGCACAAGCTAGCCGCGTGAGCTACTCGCCGTCACCGCGCTTACGTCGAGTCGCCGCCGCGGGGACGGCGCGCCGATCTCGGGTGGTTCCCCCGCGGGCGCGCGAACGCTCCGCCGCTTGCCAACCAGTCGACGGCTCGCGGTAAGCGCGACGCCTCGAAGGCACCGAGCCGCTTCCGTTACGAGCTTGCGTATGGTTGTCGCGTGCTTGACGGCGAGCCAATGAGGTGAGGCGGCGCCGAGCGGTTATGTGTGCGATAGCCTTTATGCGTATCAAAGCAAAACAGAGGGAGCATTTAAGAGGCAATGATTTACTTGTTAGTATAATGAAGAAGACAAATTTGTGAGTAAGCTGATTGTTTTGTTCGTTAGCGAAGGTTTGTATACCTGTTCCTCGGTGTTAGGTTACTCATGATTTCGTTTTTTGGCAAACGAGCAAGTGGTCACCTGGTGCCTTACCATGACATTAAATGCGATTCAATTCCTACTCAGTAAAATCTGAATTTTAGCTGTCATTTTTAGTATAGATTTGACAGCGAGTGAGCCTAAACTGAATCGGAATTGGATGGTAAATGGACACTCGCAACAATGGATAGTTGCAGATACGTTGCGTGCCTGAGGCTTAGATAATTTTATTGCAACTCACCGCGTCTCTCACGACATTTTCTAGAACGATGTGGACGTTCTGATGCGGCATGGTGGAGTCTGGAACAAGTCGACGTTAGTATGAATCAACTATCTACATCAATAAACATTGATAGGATACGTTAATGACCCTCCTTTGGTTTTGCCGTAGTCGGGTAATAAATTGCATCTCTGGGGCCCGATTTTTGAAAGTGCCACTCGAGAGTGGTATAAATCTGTTTATATCTTCAAAACTACAGCTCGAATGAAAGTTTTGACTAGTTCAAAAGATTAATGAATGCTGTGGTTGTCTTCTAAGCTACTTGTTTTTCAAATTCAGCACAATTTTTCACCACTATCGTGTGGTATTTTCGCACGTGCTTGCTGGTCTGGGAGCAAAGAAAAAACACAGAATGTACCTACCAGTTGCTGCTATTCCCGCGCAGATGGTAAAAGCCCGTCGAGGGAATGTGCGAAAACCTTAGGACTCATCTTATAGGCGATGCGGCTAGCAACTCATCACCATTTTGATTGCCCTTTCCACTTATACGCCCACGGTCATGCTAAACGTGGCCTTTGGGTCTTGTTACCTTGGGCTTTGCCTACCCCGTACGGGATATAGACGTGATTTGTGTATTTTATGTATAAAACAAAGTCTGTCTTCGCGATAAACTCGAAAACTACCATTATTTTCACCATTTTTTTTACCATTTTCATTTCACCAGTATAAAGGTTTTGGTGTAAAATTTGGCACGGTTTTATGTAAATTAGTTGAAATAAGTATTTTATTCATTCTCGGGCGAAGCCGCATAGTTAAATAAAACTAGTGAAAAATAAATGTCGCTTAGGCACCACTTCCGTGTTATAGCGCGAATGATAACACAAAACAATACTTACCTTTTTTTAAATCATAACTTTAACACTGCAACATCTTAACTTTTTATCGTCACCAGCGCTAAAGCACGTTATATCTATCAGCTCTTAACTTCACTCCATTGGTTGCATCAAAACTACAAAAAGGTGTTTTTTTTTTCAGACAGCGGTTGCTTGAACTTCGTACCTACATGAACAATGAAGTGCCTATATTTAGTGAAAATCTTTTGGAATTTTATTAGTAACAATAACAACTATTAGGTAACCGAAAGATTAAAATGAAACAAAAGCAAAGTTGACTGCGAGCGTGGCGCGATGCGCGCAACTAAATTAATCTGTCGACTGTTATTATTATACCTACCCATTTTGAGCGTAACCGAGGCAAATTGGATGTCAATAGGTAGTGTCTGTACCGCCAGACGGGCAACGGGTAATCGCGTGTGAATTTGCCACTAGAGGCGCTAGTGTCGCGGTCCAATAACATTCACTTTTCACTGGTTTTGGCGGGCTTCGTGACATCACTACATAGTATAAAACAAAGTCGCTTCCGCTTTCGCTTCCCTATGCATGCTTAGATCTTTAAAACTACGCGACGGATTTTGATGCGGTTTTTAGGGTTCCGTACCTCAAAAGGAAAAAACGGAACCCTTATAGGATCACTTTGTTGTCCGTCTGTCCGTCCGTCCGTCCGTCTGTCAAGACCCTTTTTCTCAGGAACGCGTGGAGGTATGAAGCTGAAATTTATATCAATTACTCAGGTCTACTGTCCCTTGAAGCTGTGAAAAAATCAAACTTCTAAGCCAACGCAATCAAAAGATACAGCCGTTTATGCCGCAAATTTCCGCAAATTTTCAACTCTCAAGGGAATCAAAACCTACAAGGTAGTTCCCGTGAACGCAGAATCTTGAAATTTGGTATGAAGGTAGGTCTTATAGCACAGATTAAAGAATAATTGCGAAAACCGTAAATGTGTATGTATGTCTGTATATAGCAGTGACCAATATAAAGTAACCCCACACTGCGTACATTTTGCTTTGGAACAGGGCTCTGCTTACACTGGTTTTAGATATTTATAGATAATGATACGGAACCCTCGGTGCGCGAGTCCGACTCGCACTTGACCGGTTTTTTTTAATAGGTAGTGATTCAAGATGAAGGTTTATTATTCGACGCAGACAAAGTCGCGGGCAGAAGCTATTAATTATAATTTATTTCATTTACCTGTTGAAAAGTGATCTTCGTGAAATTATCGCAAATATGGATTATTTGGCGATGACTGTGAACGCTTTGAAAGCGGCTTTTTTTCGAACAAAACGGAACTGCACAACATTGCAGCATAGCTACTCGATATGATGATTCAAGATTTAGAACTTTGTTCCGGCACCGATTGAAGTTAGCCAAGATTTCGCTAAATTTAGACACACGAGTATAGTAGAAGCCTCTATTTACTTTTGAGTAGTACAAGGTGCATTGGGATAAATACGAAATTGAGGGAATTTCGAAAATGGTGGATATCCACTGAACGGGGAACAATTCCATAATCTGGCAACGTTTATCTAGAAGCCAAAGACATTTACTCCAACGCACTATATCTATATTTTCACGCCCAGCAGGAGAGCGCGCAAGGGTCGCCCCATCTCTTTCTTACCGTCTTTCTAAAAAGAGAGGGGTAGTCTACGCTATGCTAATATAAATGAAACATTATAACATACATTAATCTCTTTAATCAATTAATTATACTTTACGAATCAACAATAAGTTAACCTATAAGACCTACCAATCTTTTATTCGCAAGTCCATACAACAGTCAGTCTTAATTTTCTTCTCTCTTTAGTCTTTTAATTTCCAAAACGCCACAAGGGAAGAAACACTAAAAAAATATATTCCTTAGGCCAGGGATGGCGAACCAATGGCACGCGCGCCAGTGTTGGCACGCTTCAAAATAATTCGGGCATGCCAATAATGGCAATATGGTCATTATGATGGTAATATAACACACTCTTAAGACAACAAGGTCTGATGATAGGTCAGAGCCAAATATTACATTATTTGTGAAAAAAATGGCACATCCACCGAAAAACGTTCGCCGCCACCCCTGCCTTAGGCACTTGTCCCACCGCCTACCAGAAAGCGAATACAATTGTTCGACAGATATGTCAGGCAAAATTGTAGCGTATCCCGTGTGAGTAAAAGAGACATAATCCTATTCATATTATAAACGTGAAAGTTTGTGAGTATGGATGTATGGATGTTTGTTACTCTTTCACGCCAGAACGGCTGGACAGATCTGGATGAAATTTGGAACATAGATGGATTATAGTCTGGAATAACACATAGGCTACTTTTTATCCCGGAAAATTGCGTAATTCCTGCGGGACACGATAAACGAATTCTAAGCAGACAAAGTTGCGGGCAACAGCTAGTACGTAATACTTTATTAAGCTCGCACTACCGGCGAGGACTCCAACTACTTTATCGCTACAAGGGAGATCCAGATAAAACTAGTTTTACGCAGCGATACTCGCTCAGACACGCGGTCAGATCACTCGCCGAGAGACAGAGACGAACCAGCGATCATTCTACTCTACAAAGTGATCAGCCGTCTCACTCACACTCAGGGTACGTATTAAAATACATACCAACCTCCTTATTCAACGCTCTGTAGGCTGCTGCTAACTTAGTAATTGTGTACATTCTCTTATATTTGTGTGTCTAGCAAAAAGGAATAAAAGTCTTCTTTCTTTCTTTCAATCGTTAGTCCTTGTCACAATACCAAAGTACATTTTAAACTTTACTTATTTGACCCGCACCCAACTGTTCAAACCTCTTAAAGCTTGTCTCTGGCAATCTAGTTATTAGCTCTACTCGCTATTCGCTCATCGCCGGCAGTGGAACAAGTGCCTTAGCATTTCAGCCACGACAGAACGCTACTAGCGCCGCAACGCTTTATCTGTTCATTGCGTGTACTGTTAGGAAACAACCGCGCAGCGAGCGTCCCCACCCCGCAATGAATAGCGAAAAGTCGTGGCCGGACCTTAAACCTAACAGACTTAGTGGTGATTAAATTAACACTTAAAAACATTAATCCAGCCTTTGATGGCTGCCAACTGTCGAAACGATCGTCGAATTTCGGACAAAGGCAGCTCACATAACTCTAAAATATTAAATATAACATGTCACAATGTTTTCCTTCGCCAAAATGCTCATGGCATGTTGCTTAATACATGAGGGTGGATCAACTTCTGTCCCATCAACGAGGGGATAGTAGTAGTTAGTTACAAGAGTCGTGTCTCATCATAATATCATGTAGATGACAACATTTAAATATTTTTAGTGCCACTTTTTATTGTCTGGAACGAAAGAGCGCAAAAGTTAGACACTACAAAAAATCTCAAAAATATTTGTTTTGTGTTCTACAGGCGTATTTTACGAAATGACTTTTGATTTATGGAAATTATAATTTTTGAAATTTTGACATTTATAGAACATGCTCAAAACTACACCAAAAATATATGTTTGGCAAATTTTAATAACAGTATTTTATTATTGGTACGTTTTCAAAAAATGAAACTTGGCTTGATTGATTTATCGCCCTCGAAACCCTCTGCGTACTAAACTTAATGGAAATCGTTTGAGCCGTTTCCGAGATTCAGATTATATGATAATATTTATATAATTCTTATACACAAGAATTGTTTGTTTGAAGGTATTAGGACCTAATAATTAGGTAAAGGGACCGAGGAGAACGTAACCATGGCAACGTTACAAGAAAAAGTTGATCCACCCACGTAAAGAAAACGCATTTAAACCTAATAGACAGCCTCAGATCACAGTTATTCATAAATTCATAAACAGAGTCCTTTCCGAATTAGAGAAATCATTTTGCATCAAAATTAACCAGTACAATTAGATGGAAACACTCCATCTGACTAGTAGAGACTGTATACATCTCTACTATAGACTAATATAAGTTAAGGCTCGGCGACCTTATATATCTCTTATATAAATGTATTTTATTTTGAAAAAACGACTTTCTGCCAAGTTTCTCGCGGCGCATTCTTCTTGACAATCACGGTCTTTCCGAATGCGCTGGTAGTTTAAAAAAAGACATGTAAAATAGCCCTTAGCGGCCAATTTGCAAAAATATTTTTTTTTGTTAGCCTTAACATAAAAAATAGTAGTAGCAGGCAGCCAGTCGTCTGCCTCCACTCAACCAGTACTAGTGGTGTTCAATAAAAACTATTGTAACCAAAACCGCACCATATTTCGCATATTCTTCAAAGGACTCTTATTACTTATTATTTATTATTAAAAAACATTAATTCTCCAACAAATCAAAACAGTCGACGTAATCACTAACATCATATATATTATCTTCTAAATGGATAGAACCATCACCTACTGAAACACTTTTGGTACTGCCAGATTCTGAGGGTATTTGTTCATCAGTTGCTTCTATATCTGCCAAGTTTTCCACAAATCCCGATCTGAACAGGCTAAAGAGTTCCTCATTTTCATCGTTATCAATAACCTCTACTTCACTATCATTACTTTTAGTTTTGACATCGTGTTCTGTTTCAAACAGCGGTTCTTCAGTTGGTTTTTTGGAGAGCACTTTGCATACAATGCAGTCTCCGGCCAACAAATGACGATGCCCAGGGAGTAGCACCGATGCTATGCCTGAAATCAAATTAAAAGAATATTAATTTACTAGCTCACTGGCCCTGGCTTTGCTCATGTCGTATGTAGAAAGCTTCCTTTTGAATCACTCTATCATCAACATTATCATATCAGCCATAGGACGTCCACTGTTGGACAATTTGGACAAAGGCCTCCACCATAGACCTCCAGTTGCCTCAGTTGGAAGAGGCTTGGGTCATCCGTCCACCTCGTTGGTGGACGTCCTGAGCTGCACTTGCCGCGCGGTCTCCACTCGAGAACCTTCCGGCCCCAAAGACCACCTGTTCTCTATGCTATTAGGAGCATGCAAAGTGTATGGTGGGGTGGGGGTACAGAAAACAATCACAGCGCACGCCGTGGGAGAAATTTGCAACAGGGGCCATCCAAAAAGTATGTCACACCAATTTCTAGAGCCCCCCCCCCTTGTCACACGGTTTACAATACAATACAATACAAATACTCTTATTGATTACCAGAACTGAAATCAGTACAAAACAATACAGAAACAAAGAACAAAGCAGACAATAGGTTTACTAAGAAGACTGCAATTATTTTGTTTTCACTGCAATTAGTTTGTCGTCACAAATTTCCAGGCCCCCGAAAATGTGTGACGTACTTTATGGATGACCCCCAATAGGGGCTTGGTGAAACACGTCAAATGTTGCTTGAGAACTATGATACCACACACACGCACACGACGCCCACTCCCACTGCCACGCCCACGCCCACGCACACGCACATGAACACGCACACGCATCCATCCTCTCTCTCTACGTGACCAAACCAGCTAAGCATACTTTGTTCTATCCTAGTCCCTATATCTTCTTTCACACCAGCATGTTCCCTTATCATTTAAAAAAAAATTACCTGTTCCACCAGAGTCACCAGGAGGCGTCTCCTCGTCACGTTTGTCGGTCTCGCGAAATTTATCATCATCATCGTCTGTTTCGGCTTGAAGAGCGTCTTGCTCCTCCGCCAGGGCTGCTGCTAAGGCTGCATCTGCCTCTTCTTGTAATCTGGAAAATTAACAAAAGTTTTTAGCGTTTAGTTAGATATTTATCAACCTAGTAGATTTTGCCTGACTTTGTCGGCTAACGTTTAAATTCTGAAATCCCTTTACATTTTCCATGTACACATTGCGGTCTATCATTAGAGTTTACTTTAGAAAATTTTGGATTTTTCTGTGGCAATATTGTATTTATTGTGAACATGGTGTTTTTCATAGAAGATATAGACATTTTCTATAGGACAGGAGACCAAATACCATTTACTCCCTAGTTCTAGAAGAAAATGAATGCAATCACCTCTGTTCCTCCGCTTTCTGCAGGTCAATCTCCTTCATAATCTTCTCAGCCCTGACCCATACATTTTCTTGCACCATGTCCCGTATGTGAGTTCGATCCATACATTTCTTATAGTACTCATCAGCCCAACTGGACGGTACATACTGCTGCCCAGGGATCTTTGGAGACCTCACACTTGTATCAGACTGTACCGGTGACTGTGGTGATTCAGATGTTTTCTTTTTGAACATGGAACTAATGTCTTGAGATTGGAGCCAACTGTTCACTTTATTTACGGAATCTTTTCTTCTATTTATCGCAACCACTTCTTCTTTCTCAATCTTTGGTATGGAAGAACTGGCTTTGATGAAATCTTCTGGTTTGGACAGTTTTATAGGCTCTTCTCTAACATCTTGTGACATCTGAAATTGGGCGAGTATGGAGGCAATTGCAACATTGCGTGCGCGAAGAGGTTTCCTTTTTTTACCCAACTCTTCTCTTGGTTTTTCTTTTATTTTATCGGCAGTTTCTTTAACCTTCTTGAGTTTTGGAACAAAGGCGTTGGCTATCGGGTTCAGTTTCTTTATCTCCATAGGCCCTGCGCCCATGTCCTGACTCTCTGGTACTTCATCGTGCACCTGGAATAATTGAATGAATATCAAGTGTAGTGGGGTTCGTAGGGATAATATTGCGAGCTAGAGATTGGGGCTGTATAAAAACCACCAGGCAAATAAAATTAAAAAAAAAATTATACTCAAAACCGATCATTCATTTTAAAAAGACAACTAAGATTTCAGAAAAATTGTACATACATAAATCACGTCATCCTATACGGGGTAGATAGAGCGTAAAGGTAACAAAGACCTAAATGGCATGTTTAGCATGAGTGTGGGCAGGGGCGTGCAGTGGGTTCTGACAGAGGGTAGGCATATTGACAACAAAACCCGTATTGGTACGAAGCGTGGCGGGCATATTTACGTATGCTTACAAGCACTGCTTATATGCCTGTAAGGGATGAACGCGTCTGAGTGTGGGTGTGTAGGTGGAAGCGAAGATGAAATAGTGATGGGTTGCTTGCATCGTCTATAACATGATTCCCAATATTTTCGCCCATTCCCTCAAAGAAAAACATAAAGCCTAGCAGACTAGAGGCCCATTTAGACACATGCAAGAATTGTATGGCATTTTAGTTACATTCTGAAGTTTGACAGGTCGGTTGAATTCGGTTTACCCGGGCAACCCGCAATGTATTGAAATTTGGGCCTTAAAAGTCCACATGTCACAAATAACATCCAACAATAATATAGCAAATCCATGTCCATAGGATGCTAACAATTGAGGTCCAAGTCTTGACAAGACTTGAGACTTACCATATCTAACATGTGGGAAATCAACGACAAATCAGGGCAGGCGCTGAAATCTCCATCTGTGGTCCAGCGCTTGAAGTATTCCTCTTCAGTTTCTGAAACAGTTTCAGTTTTTGATAACATACAATTAGGCACTTTCAATCCAAATCACGTTTGGGAAAGTAGGTACAAGAGAATCAAAGAGGAATTTGATTGTTATATTATTATTACTTAATACTTAAATTGACAATTACGTAATACTTGGTACTTAATATTGACTTGTATACATTATAATTATTAGTTTTCTTTTTAATTTGATATATTGTAAGTTAATTGATAAATGATGAATCTGACTATTTGACATTGTATAATTAAATTTTATTTTAACTTATCTAATTACTAAATAAATTAATTTATAATTGAATTAGTAATTTAGACATTTTAATTTTTTTTGTTTTCTAATAGTATTCATTAAATTATATACAATTTAGCTGCTTAATGTTAGGGCAAAACACTTAACGCGCCTCAAATGGCTGAATATATTAAGGGACTGATATTTGCTTACACCGTATGTTCTTGTGAATAAATGATTCATTGATTGATTGAGGCTGGTAGTCAAAAAGGTGTAATTAGGGCCTGTTTCAATACTCTTGGTAAAGTTGCTGTTATCTTAAGTTTCAGTTATCTATGATATTGTCGCTGTCTATTTCATAGTGAGAAATAGAGTGGGAATCAGGGATGTTACGGATATATAATTTCGGATCCGGATATGGATATATCCGTAAAAATCCGTAAAATGGATATTAGTAAAATATAATATCGGTTTCGGTTACAGTCATAAATATTAAACCATTTCGGATTATCCGATAGTTTCGGTTACGGATATAATTTTTTTAAGGAACTTTAAATGAAATACAATACGACTAAACGCGCGCGCAGATGCTCTGCCGGCTGGACAAAAACAAAAACTTGTCACGACATGTCATATTTACTAAGTAGCAAGTATTTAGTTAGACTCCGGCTATCCGAAACTATCCAAAACTTTTATATCGGATTCGGTTATGGATATTTTTTTAATTCGGATATCCGATAGTATCGGTTACGGATATGGATATCCATAACAACACTTGTGGGAATCATAGATAACTGACACTTAAGATAACAGGAACTTTACAGAGAGTGGTGAAACAGGCACTTAGCCTCGTGAATAATAATAAAAAACAAATCATTATCATGCTAAATTCGATGGTCCTCGAGGACCAGTGCGGAATGCCAAGTTCCATCATAGGTTTTCAAATAACTAAGTGCAAAATTCAAAACAAAGGATGAAGAAATGGTTGGCTTGGCTTACCTTCTGTAATGTTAAGGGCAGGGGGCTTTCCGCTAGCCACGGCTGTTTCGATGCCTCCCGGCACCCAGCGCCCTTGCGCGAACGACAAATCGCGTATTATTGCGGATTTGTCCGTCCATTGAGACGCCATTGCTGCCGCTGCACTCTTATCTTTACGAACAAGAACTAGAAGAAAAACATGATGAGTTTACACTATTCACAGTTGCTTATATTTCTAAGCAACGTGAATGCGAAACGTGATTTGATTAAACACTTTCGACAGTTTTTACTTTACCTGAGCGCAGAAGAATGCAATTATTTCTGTTCAATTCGGAATGTTGAGACAAAAAGGTAGGTAAACAAACGGACGAATTCAAAATGGATGGATGAAATCAGCATAGCTTAGCTTGACATTTAATCATTTTTTTTTTAAATTATGGCCTGGATGCAAGTTTTTTAAGCCAGTACTTCATTAGATAAATCAAAATCAAATTAAATCAAACCACAGACAAACAAAAGACAAGTTCACAATACACAAAGAGGTTCTACTCCTAAGTCAAAGTTTTATTACATTACCTCTTTCACTCTAATACTAAACCTCAAAAGTATGAGCAAGATAGCACTATTCGAACTTCGATTTTGATAAAATATGAGCCACAGACATAGAAGAGTAAATACTTATGGAGATTATTTGTACAGCCAAGGGCATGTACGTTGCCAAAACGCAAGAACATACACTTTTATGCCTCAAACAATAATGTAGCCACATAATATTTGACATGATGACTGTATCGATATTTATATCCTCGGCTTGTACGTAAACAATAATTGTGCTGTGCTGTAGCATTAACTTACCTTTGGCAGAGAACGTTTAGTTTAGTTTAGATCCTTTAAAATTCGAAATTCATATTATTACGTCGTAACATCTCTTTCACTCCCATGTTGATCACAATTAGTGTGGTGGGAAAGGCAAGATATGAACTTCGAATTTTGAAGTATGAGGCCAGACCATTGTTTGAGTTTTCAACAACTTGTGTGTAGTTTCGACGATAATACCGACTTTCCACACTACAAATAGTGACCACTGATAGTGCTCCATCAAAGTTTGAACCAGTCTGGCGCAAGTCTCCTATAAAAAACGCTGTATGAAACGTGCGCCCACCCAGCCTCCTATGGCGGCTTTAATATCTTGCTCTAACAGCGGCATCCCTTTCTCACTCACCTGACTACACATCCGCCATTGCACGCCATGATTTATGTGAAGCAAATAAGCACTACAAAATGTGTCAGATTTCGGAAAACGAACATTTATGGCTAAATAAATTTCCAATGGATGAAGATAGGTAAGTTCAAAAATCTATTTGTTTTTCTACATAAGACACATTACGCATGTTTCTTTAGAACTTTAGGGAAACATTTTCGACTCCGAGACTTCAAGAAAAAAAATACCTACTCAATTATTAAGAAATGCCGTTCCATCTGTACATATTAATATTAATAAAAAAGAAAACTAGCTATTGCTACAATTTACTACAATCATACTTTTCGTAACTTCCATTTTCTTTTGTTAGAAACGGTTATGAAAATGTCTAACACAGGTGCTGTCATCAAGCTGTCATAATTTCTGTTCTGTTGGTACTGCATTCTAGCCTACGTTTCATACTTCTCTGAAGTGACTCAGATTCATTTCAAGTCAATATATGGCACTCTCGTCTCGAACGGAGGTTATTATTCTCTTTGGTTTGGACCATGTTTGAACTAAGCATTTGCGGTTAGCGGAAAAAAAGTAATTATACACACTAGGGGAATTCCCAATATCGGTGTAGCCTTGTTGAGCGGAAACTTTATTAGCAGCAGCAACATTGGCGTTAAGGTGACACTCGTAATGTGAGTTTATTTTGGCGGCAAATTAAAAGATTTTGAAGTCACCTACATTGGAAAAAAACCGCAAGATTTCACTCAAATAATTAAATTTTACTCTGAAATTCTAGGACATCATTTATATACCTTATTGGTACCATTTCATTCAAATTTTTAGTAAATTTGAACAGTGAGACCAATCTTATATATTTTAGGTTAAAATCGCAACGCAATTGGGCGGTAACGGTTGTAATAGAGCAAAGGTAGGTACACACGTGATTTATTTCGAAAACACGTCATTGTAAAATAAGCAGTGTCAGATGTCCCCGTTCTCTGTATCCATGCATTGTCAGCTGTAAGAATACACTTCTTATTGCAAAAGCATGCCGTGCTCCTTCCACATGATATCGTTTTTCTTAGCAATGAAACATGGTCTCGTAAACAACTTTTTAAGGCTTATGATCGACTAGACTTTGCCCGCTACTTAGTCTACGGAGAATTCGTTAAAGACGCGCCCGCGGGAACCATACAATTTTGCGAATGAAACTATACAATGTAATGTAAATTTGCACACGAGGTATTTCATCTTAGCCCTCTAGGTTGGTAACGCGTCTGCATGCGACTCATGCTCCATCCAGTGAAAACCGAATGACAATCCGGCAAGGAATTGTTGAGTTTATCGCGAATCGCGAACAAACAGACTGACAGGATGCGGTGAACTTTGTTTCATGTTACGTAGAGATAACAGAAGTTAAGGACAATATTCCCGCTTTTCATCCTTACTAATATTATAAATGCGAAAGTAACTCTGTCTGTCTGTTACCTTTTCACGCTTAAACCGCTGGGCCGATTTAGTTGAAATTTGGTATACAGATAGTTTGAGTCCCGGGAAAGGACATAGGATAGTTTTTATCCCGGAAAATTGCATAGTTCCCGCGGGATAGCACAGCCCAAACCACTGGAATTTTTCAAATTTATGGCGGAACAAAGTTCGCCGGGTCAGCTAGTTCAATTTAAATTGCGATAGGTAACTCGTAGTCAGTTTCAGTTGCTATCAATCGTACCACTTCTGGTTTTTTAAAAGAATCCCATTTTAAAAATTGTGTCATGTGATTGATGTGATCACTACTCATAAAGAACTAAATGCCTTCGGTCCGAATGACAGTTCGTTGATATTAAATAAAATAAAATAACCAAGAGACAAACAAAAAGATTTATTATAATGACAAACATTTATGAAGGCCGTAAAATCTAACACCTAACACCATTTCGGTGAAAACCTGCGCTGAGAAGAGACCGGGAAGAAACTCGGCGACGACACATCCATTCCCAAATCCGAAATCTTGTCCCTCTCACTCCGATATCATGCACTAGTAGTGTGAGCGAGATGGCACTACTCGAAATTCGAATTTGGTAATAAGACCAGGGGTTTTCAATGTATACTCCGCATCGCCCGTTCCATAGACTCGACGGGCTGTGGGCTCGCTCAAATTTTCTCTCTAGTGTGTTAAAAAAACACTGAGTGGAGCTGTGACCTAATTATAAGCCAAAATGGCTGTACAATTTTGGAAACCCCTGAGGAGCGTTTACGCTGCGTCAATGTTCTGAGTAAGTTAAATAAATCACTTAAGACGCTCGTTGCCACCCACGTAAACGCTTCGTCTTCCTAAACTAAACTTAACTTAATTTTAATTATTACCATGTTAAGTTTCTTAACATTTTAACATAAAAATTAGGAATAAACTTACTTAAGTTAGGTATTTCAAGTTTGTCAGAAGCGAGAACCAACGTTCTCAGCAATTAATATTCCAAACCGGATTAGACAACGACAATATATCACAGGTATAGTTCCGTATTATATACCTACTATAAACTATACCAACCAACATCATCACAATTTCTGAGCAGGGGCTTCCTTTCAGAATGAGAGGCCTAGAGGTTGGACACTTTAAAACTACAAAAGCAGTCATTATAAAAGATCTTTAAAGCGTTACAAGCGCTAAACAAAAGGTTAGTTTTCTGCAAAGAATAAATATTTTATTGAATCAGGCGTTACTTTGCGGAGGTCCATTTCAACGAACAAAAAAATTTGCACAATTGCAATTGTGCACGTGAGTAGCGGAGTAGCAAGGTAAAAAAAAATATTTTTTAACAGCTGTAACTTGCATTGCCGTCTGTCCTACACGTTTAAAAAGTTTCAAGGCAATCCTACTACTAGAGGGTCAACTTTCACTTGCAAGAATTGATCCAAACAAAAAACAAACAGGTCAAGTAAATAAAAACTTTTAAGTCTCAACAGGGGGTGTTCAGACAGACTTAACAAACCTGCTAAAATACAGAATAATTAATTTTAAAGACACTACGATGCAGTGGCGAGCTAGGTAACCAAAGGCCCTGGTGCAAATAAAAAAATGGGGCCCCACTACTATCTAAACTGGTTTACTGGTTTTAATAATAATAGTTCGATCGAGATTTTCTGGTAAGGATTCGCGGGCCCTCTGAGCTTGAGAGCCCCAGGGCACTGCCCCGCCTAGTCCCTAGGTAGCTACGCCACTGCTACGATGTGTATACCTTCTTGAAGGTTGTAGACACCAATCTGGCCAGATTAATCCGTGAAAGGATTTCTCGGAACCTACCTAATGCTCCTACTCCGAACTTGGTGGGGAAGGGGAGTTTGAGTAATATTGCATTAAGTAATCTATTATTAAATGCTATTAATATGCAAGTATACCCGGAGTGTATAAACAGATACCCGAAAGTGTAGACGGATACCCAGGCTGTATAGACGGATACCCGGATTATATAGACGGATACCCGGACAGTAATGACGGATGTATACCCGGTATGATTAGACGGATACCCGTACTGTATAGACGGATACCAGGACTGTATAGACGATTACCCGGACTGTATAGACGGATACCCGGAAACTGATAATGGTCCGCTGTTGCTGGCATTTGCTGCAGTTTCTACATTATCCAAAACCTATATAGACAGTGGCGTGAAAGGACTCCAAAAAAGGATACGGCAGTTCGCCTTGCCCTCAATATTTGGATTAAGTACTAAGTAAAAACTAGACTAGATATAAAAATATTTGTTTGTTTATTCTATGCCTGATTCGACTTTGTTCACACTTAATATAATAGTTGATTATACATGAAATACATTTGTAGTTAAGATTTAATTATAAAATAAAGGTAACGAAAATGATAATAGATTCGCCGGTATACTAGTTAACAAAATTATAATTCCCGACAGTTTTGTAAGGATTAAGCATTTATAGGTAGCTATTTAAGTAACCATTATCAGTTTCGCTACTCCTCCAGCTAGTCATAGAATAAAATAAAAATCTTCGCGGTCTTTGGTTCTATACTAAAAAAACTGGTACAAAACAAAACAAAGCCCACGGTACCTAACTACAGGATGAAATAGCTCGAATTTTGCTATTCCGAAAACGTCAAACTTTTCACAAATAAGACGCCGGTCGATACACAAATCACGTATTTATCCCTTACAGGGTGGACAGAGGCTAAGGCCACGTTTAGCAAGATTGTGGGGCTAGGTATAGATGGAAAATGGAATCAAAATAGTAATGGGTCGCCAGCCACATCGACTATAACATGATTCCTATGATTTTCGTCCATTCCCTCGATGGGCTTTTACCATCTGCCTGGGAAGATAAGCCGGTCGATACAAGCACAAAATGACAATTCGGAAAAATATTTCAAATTGTTAAGTTCCATTTTATGACAGCCTTCTTAAAATTGTGCGGTCTTTCAAGCCAGGCGATAAAAAGTAGCAATAAAAAATATTTTCTTTCTTTCTTTCTTCTTTCAGTTTAATAAACCATAAACGTTTTCGGGAATCACAAATATTCGAACCTAAGCAACCACAATTAAAAGTGGATGGAAACCAAACGCGTATAAAAATTCATAAAATGATCGATCCTTACGCAAAGTTCATTACGATAAAAGTTTGTATACAAAATGTATCAATAAGATAATAAAAATTCGCAAAAATTCATAAATAACATTTAAAGTATAAATAAAATATTTTCGTAAATAGAATTTCATCGTTCCATGATTAATTCTAAAAATAAAATAAGTAACATGCACTCAGGCACATTATTTTAAGCCTTCTTTTCCTTTATATATACTTTAGACAACTCTTATCTCTATGACAATTGTATGGTGGTGGTTCAAAAAATAATCTCAAGATTTCCACTAACCTTCAATTCGTAGCTACTTAATTCCCACCCCCCGAATTGGGTGATATACCGCCCTGTTTATCGCGTATCTTTTTCCTAATCTCTTTGTCTTTTTCCTTCAACTGGCGCTCGAGTGCGACGGTCCAGTCTTCTTGCGGAGGCACTTTGGTCTTGGCATTCTTTTCATATTTTTGTAACAGGTCCTCCGCGTACGTGGAGGGCACAAAAGCTGTGTATTGTTTCTTCTTTTCACTACTTGTTTCACTTTTCGGCGAGTTTATCTGTAAAACGATTTAATATGTAGCAGAGGCGAAAATAGATTAATAAAAGCAGAAGAATTGCGAATACTATCTACTTATTACAGTTCAAATGACTGACAGGCAGACAGCAGAGAAATTATAACTCATTTCACTAAACGGAATATTCTTCCCAAGTGTCGTAGCCTGCATCTTTCCAAGATTGTCATGTCATGAAATAAACAGACAAAGTTAAGGGCCTGTTTCACCACTCTCTCTTAAGTTTCAGTTATCATAAGCGTCAGTTATTTATGATGACGTCTTTGTCTGTTCCGTAGTAATAAATAGAGACGGAATCTTAGATAACTGATACTAAAGATAACTGGAACTTAACAGAGAGAGGTAAAACAGCGCTTAAGATTTGTTAATTATTATGACAAGCAAAGGACTCCAGTAAAAATAGTTCTTGAAATGTCAAATGAAATACATACACTTAAACTTGAAACATTCTTTTTCTTGAATGATAAAACATCCTTGAAATGAACAGGAGTCACCACAGGGGCTGCGGCAGGTGGGGGCACCGGTACAGGAGCTGGTGGTGGCTTCGGTTTGGAGCTGCCGGCATTTTTAAACCAGTCATTCACTTTGGCAATAGACTCTTCCACAAATGGATCTTTGTACACCTTTGGGTCTTTGGCTGTGGATACTTCTGGTATTTCCTCAAGCGTTTCCACTTCAGTTACATCTTCAACATTTGGTTCTTCTTTAGCTTCAGATATCACTTTAGCAGGAGTTGCCTCGAAATAATCCGGTGTCATTAATTTCACAGGTTTCTCGGGTACTGCTGGCGCAGGCGCGTAGAGCTTAAGCAGAGCTGCTATCGCCACGTTTTTCTCTTTTCTATGTTGCATAGAATCACCGGAAGAATCAATGATTTTGGATTTAATTTTTAACTTCATTTCTTCAATTTCCTCAGATTTCATATTAGATATGTCTACTTTTTTATCTAAAGAAATGTCATTGCTGCTAACAGTGGCTTTATTTATAGAATTCGTCGAGTCAGAAGCCGAGTTTCCATTGTTATTGTTGTTTTCTTTTCCTTTTGACTCATTGCTTATTGAACTGTTATTTGCTTTAGTTAATGGATCACTAGGCGTACTACTTTGTCCCTCATCTTTTATTTTTTTAACATCGCAGATCTTATGTTCATGAGAAACTATAGTTTCATTCTCGGTATGGGTACTCCTTTGGTTGTGATCGAGTTTTGGTGGAGATTTTAATTTGGTTTTTTTTGGGGATCTTTGTTTGTGTTGCACTTGTGGTGGTCTAAAGCCAGAAGGCACAAACTCTGTCACATTTGGATTAAGCTTGCTAATTCTAATTTCGTCTGTTAGTGTATTCCTAAAAATAGTTTTACGATTATTGTCTTCTAATGAGTCTTCATTCACCTGCAAATGATATAAAATACAACATATTATTATAAATACATATCTGCACAGAGCTTGATTAACTTAACAATGCACTTAACAGAGAATATTCATTTTGGTAATTTTTTGAGGCAATATTCGAAAAATTAAAGGACTGCTAATGTTAGTAAATAGTTTAATTGCAATGAAATAATGATATAACAAAAAATGACCCGCCCCATACTTTTTTAACTCATAATAATATTATGTATGTACGGCAAAAAACAAGTATGTATATATAATGCATTCGCACCAAGCATCGTCTAAAAGCTACAAAAATATAATGACATGAGGGCCTTCATGAGAGCCTTGTCGTCCCGGCTAATTGAGACCTCAGGAGACCCCAGAGCTGGCGCTTACCTCTCCCAGCGAATTTCTCTTGCTGTACAGAGAGGTAATGCCGCCAGTGTGTTGGGGTCTATGCCGCAGGAAGGCCTTTTAGATGGAGTTTTTTTTTTTAAATTAGGTATATATAAGTTTTGTATATTTAGGTAACTTTTAGTTTTTAATTATTTTTTTATTTATTTCACTTACCAACTGCAGCATTTGTGATATGCCATCTAAATTAGGTGCAGTATTGCCAACTGCACCGGAGCCCACTTCACCAAAGTGATAATTAAGTTCATCTTCTGAAAGGTTTTTTTTATTAACAAAGGTAAGAAATGTAAAACTACAAAAATAGATTCAAACAAACACTTTACAATCTTTTACTTGTCCAAAGTTCATAAAATATAACTTTTTTTTTCTTAAATTTGAATTTTAACCAACTTCTAAATGGCACCTACCTACTTCTAAATAAAATTTTTAGAACCAATTTAGTTATGTAAAACTAATATGGAACCAACTTTCAAATGTATGTATTCCATTTAATAATTCCAAATACAATTTTATTCTGTCTAATACCTATTTCAAAAGGCGAAGTGAGGCCAGTTTATACTATGCCTTGCAATATACTTATACTTGTATGCATACAAGTTGAATCAAGCTAGTTGAGCTTTGAGCTACACACACAAATGAGCAAGACGAGGCGTAATACAATTTAATCCAGCCTCACTTTGACATTCATAGAACTCTGTCTCAACTTTTACTTTGGTCTGATCTGTGGACCAATATCAGAATAAATGTTCTAATACTTATATCTGTTACAGCTGACCATAGAATATGGATTAAGTTTTAATCTGGTGTCTGGAATAGTGGGTCAGAAAAAGTAATTTAAATGCATTGCTCATTAACTGGTTAAAGCAAGTTGGTTCCAACACATACACAAATCACGTCTTTATCCCTTACGGGGTAGACAGAGCCTATGGTAACAGGTACCTACAGGCCACACTTAGCATTTTGATTGAGTTATTTTTAAGATTTTTGACTTTTCAATGTTGAGGGTATTTTTTTAATTTACTTTGTATTGACTCACCGTCTATAGATTCCCGGCGGTCAGGTGGAGGCCTTTCTCCGACAGCTACATAATCGTCCAAATTGGATAAGCCAGCGCTCCCTCCAATTACGTCTTTCAGATCGTTTAGTATATCTGCTCTACTAGACCACACATTTGCACTCATTTTGCTTCACAGAAAATCAAGTTAAAAACTGGCTCTGCAGCAAGCTTAATAATATTATAATATATTATTATTTTTTACGGTCATGTCACAACAAGTTAAATGGAGTCGCATCGCTTTAAAATTGCAAGTGTCACAAAGTTCCCAGACCCATATTTTTTTTTGAGTGAAAAGGCTACTGACCCCTGAAACAAGTGAAACACTCACAATAGACGGAAATGCGTAAAATAACGAGGAAAACAAAAGAAATATGCCAAAAACAAAACTTACCTGAAAAAAAATGCTTACGCAAAAACACGCGTACACTCTGCGGCAAGAAAAAAAGTAAACCGAAGTGAAGCTGAAGTCAACTGCGAACTGCGAAGTTACAACTTGGAGTGACAAGTAAGTGAGTGTAGTAACGAGTAATGTGTGTGATGTCTGTGACGAGGAAATAAATATAACTATTGCGAAAATTTTAAACAGTTTCTGTGTCAAACAAATAGATGTAGGTATGAATAGGCGTTTAAGGAACACCAATTTTCGGATGGGAATAAGGGACTACAACATAGAAAGAGAAAGAGAATGGTTACAAATACAATCAAAGTTAATCAGAATCAGAATGTTTAAGATACTGGAAAACACGAGCTTTGCGCGCGTTTGTGTTGTCTATTTTTTTTTAAGTGTCATTGTCAATGTCAAGTCAAAACCCGTCGCAGCACAGATCTCGCAGATCTCGTTATTTATTTTTCCGTACGTGCATTGCATTTAATTACTAAGGTTTTAAAGTATATCGAATATCAGTAAAAGCAATGGGTGATGAAAAATCAGAAGACAACACGGCTACTTTGTCTAGCGCAACAGAAAATTTGAAAGTCGACGAAAAAGACAACGGTGACGCTGGGAAATCGGACAAAGTTAAAAGTAAACATTTTCTCGTTAAAAATTACTAGTCACATTAATTACTTATCGGACGTTGTGTTTACTTATTAGAGCATTAACATCTACATACACAGAACGGACTACAATAAAACCACGCTGTCTATACTTAAAATACAGTTTCAATAGACGTAACAACAAAGAAGCTAAATCAGTGTTACTGTTTTATTTTTACTGACTTAAAATATACATACATACATAAATCACGTCTTTATCCCTTACGGGGTAGACAGAGCCTATGGTAACGACCTAAAGACCATGTTTAGCATAAAAACAAACTCGCTCACTTTTCTTTTAATCTTGGATATAATTAAAGTACAGATCTTATACCATATCTTTCACATTTATTCCTTAATTTTTTTTTTCCAGTCGATATATTGCTGAAAGCTACGGGCAATGCTCCTATAATGAAGAAAAAGAAATGGGCTGTTGACGCAGAGAAACCCATTGGCTGGATTATGGAGTTTGTTAAAAAATACCTCAAACTGGAACCCGAGGAGAAACTAGTAAGTTCATCATTTTGTTAATAACCAGAAGATTAGTAAAAGTACTTAACTACTTGTCAATGGTGATTTTAAACTCATTTTATAATGAAAAAAGCTATGGCTAAAAATAATAATAGCAAAAACAGTGACATCTTCCATTTCTTCAGTCTTCTGTGTATTCTTAAGATGGATTAAGACCAAACAAGTGAATGCTCATTCTATTAAATTTATTGTGTACAGCAAAAATACGGGGTCGCTCCATACAAATTTGTATGAAAAATTACCCGTTATTTTTGCTCGACAGTACATTTGGCAGAGTGGGGATAGAATGAGCATTCGCTCGTTTGGTCTACATACATCTTTAGTGGTTGACAAAAATTCGCATAGTAACAAGGTCATGTGGCAGCTAGTAGCAGATAAAAAAATTCGATGGCTTACCTACCTGCTATGGGTGGTGCAGGGGTAGCACGCGTCACGGAATGACGAGAGTTTTCTACATGTCCTAATTTTCAGTGTTGTTCAGAAATTTTGTGGTTGATTCAAATATAACCTAACTCTTAGATATAGCCTAATTTATGGCAATGATTCTCCTATTTGCTGTAATTATTCTTTGTTCTTTTGCAGTTCCTTTATGTGAACCAAACATTTGCACCGTCGCCAGACCAGTTAGTCAAGAACCTTTACGAGTGCTTCGGTACCGATGGCAAGCTTGTGCTACATTACTGCAAGAGCCAAGCGTGGGGCTGACTGGAAAATAAAGCTTCGGGTAAACTAGTCTTGGGTGTCGTCCGGAAGTCCTTTCGGTACAGTGCAAGCTTTTTAAATGTGATATTTAATTATGTAATTGTAAGAATATATTAATTTTAAGAATACGAGTTGCATCATTATTTACTATTTTTCTGTACCTTGTGTACGAAGGTTACAAGTTATTTAAAGTTTAAATAACAATTATTCAGGACTTGCGGTTGCATGCGATTCTGTCTGCGTAGAATTCGCTTCGCGCTATTAGCTATGCGATCTTCCGGGATAAAAACTATCCTATGTGCTTCTGCAGGACTGATACTATCTCTGTACCAAATTTCATTAAAATCGGTTCAGTGTCCAATGTGTCTGAAGGCAGTTCTATGATGTCACAGTTCCATAGGACAAATTGGGAGGTACCCTAACGTCTGGGGCCCGTGGTAAATTCGTTAGATTGGGCTCCTTCCTCAATATAAAGAAGTGCATCAGCGCCCCTTCTGTGTCTTGGGAATTCAGCTAAAAGCAACCCAAGGCAGCGCTCTCTTACCCAAATGGCGTAAAAAAACAACAGCTTTTACAAATGTAGGTATATATTTTAGTGGGAGTGTATCAAATGAACCCGTTGGCAGCCGAAGGTCACTTCCGGTCCCCGCCGCCGCTGTTCACAAAGTCTTTGCTGGTCGTCCGCGTCGGCAGGTTATCTGAAATAAACAGGACATATACATGTCGTAAGCGTATTGTTATAATCCGCCGTATTGCATTACGGCTAGCCGTTTTAAAAAAAAGGTCGTTTTGCAATGCGGCGGTTCAACGATTAGCCGGATTGTACGTTCTTCAACAAGGCGGCCGTTTAGCAGCATTGTACTAGTATGTAGATTGTAGGTCTAACCTACCCGTTCACTAAAATGTGTGTTTTTATGTTTTTACAATACAATACAATACAATACAATACAAATATTCTTTATTGAACACCACAAATCAGTACAAAACAATACAGAAACAAAGAACAAAGTAGACAATAGGCGGTCTTATCGCTTAATAGAGATCTCTTCCAGACAACCAATACAAGAAATAAGTTGGAGACAGTTTAAGTAGATTAAAGAGCATTTGAGTAGTTTTTAGTAGATGAAAGATGATTTTTTTGTGGATAGGTTAGGTTAGGTTAGAATTGCATTCGAAGGCTTACCCACCTGCTATGGGCGCATAGGGGTATAGCACGCGTCACGGAACGACGAGGATCCGGGTGCGATTTCCGGCCATAGCTTTACGTTTCGGATTTTTCTGTGTTCTAATTTTCGGTGTCGTTTAAAAACGGAAGGTAACCTGGCGGCCTGCAGCACTTGCCCTTTGTGGACTTGCTGCTAGCGGTGTTGTCGGAGCGCTGCGTGTCGCACGGGCAGCACGAGTGCACACTGCCGCGGCTCGTGTCCATTGCCGTTATCTTCTCCTCCTACAACATAATCATCATCATCTAGGTCCACACTCCTGCTGGTCTGGGAGCAAAGAAAAAACAACGTACCAGTTGCATCTCTTCCCGCACAGATATTATAAGCCCGAGGGAATCGGCAAAAATCCTAAGAGTCATGTTATAGGCAATGCTGCTAGCAACCCATCACTATTTAGATTCCCCTTTCCACCTTTACACCCACAATCATGCTAAATGTAGCCTGTTGTTACCTTAGGCTCTGTCTACCGTGTCTGTCTATGTATGAATGTATCTAGGTCAGTGATAGGTAAACTACGGCCCGCGATAATATTTTGACGGTTCTCCAATTAAATAAGTTTCTGTCAAAAATATTTTTGAATACAAGCGTTTTTGCTGACTGTAACTACTTGCATTGTCATTCGTCCTACGTATGTGTACCAAATTTCAAGTCAATCGGACCAACTGTTCAAGAGTTCCCTCCAGCGGAGACGATTCTGGCTGGGTCAGAACTCCACTACCAGATTATTGTATTGTCATCCGAATTACACAAGTATGCAAAATCACAGCTCAATCGGTTGCTTAAATCGGCATCGAAATTGAGGAATGAGGGCATAGCGCTCAGAGTTATTTTATGATATAGTAACAGCCTTCTAAGCTTCATTCACGCTGGTTCATCACATGTTTTTATTGTCCATATGGGCTTGTAGTCTATATTAGAGGGCGAACCTTAGAAGGCGCGGCGGGCAACCGTCGCGGACGGTCGCCGGATCCCTTCTTCTCCTCTTTCTCTGCGAGAGGGAGATGCAGCTCTTCCTGCAAGGTCTTGGGCGAAGACACTGCTTCTTTGGCCGCCGTCGGCTTCTGCTTCTGCTCTAGATACGTCTAAATAAAAAGCGAAAAAAAATAAAGGATAAGCGAGCCTTCCTGTTCCTCAAAGGGCTGGCAACGCACTTGTGATCCCCCGGGTCTTGCAGGTGTCCCTGGGCGACGGTGATTGCTTTCCATCAGGTGACCCGTCTGCTCGTTTGCCCCCTCTTTTATAAAAAAAAAAAAAAAAAAATAAGAAGAGCTGGTCAGAAAGACGTTTGAGTTTTTTTTTAAGACTAACCGCCGTGGTCTTAAATATAAGACATTGTCGTTCGAAAAATTCGAAGGCTTACCCACCTGCTATGGGTGGTGTAGGGGTATAGCACGCGTCACGGAATGACGAGGACCCGGGTTCGATTCCCAGCCATAGCTTTACTTTTCGGATTTTTCTCTGCGTTCTAATTTTCAGTGGAGTTTAGAAATTTCATTAGATGTTCAGTATTAATCTTTTCGGCGGCTAAAGAGTATATACGACAAGAAAACCAGTGAAAAGGTAATGTTATTCGACCTCACGCGACACTAGCGCCTCTAGTGGCAAATTCACACGCGATAACCCCCATTGTTTACGCCCACCGACATTCCTTTGTCCCTTTCATTTGCACACAAGTGCAACAGAGAGAACGCTATATTAACTTTATTTTGGACGCGGTTTCACCTGTGGCGTGTTCCACACGATGACGCTGCCGGCTGCGCACGCGCTTACAATATGGCGGCGGTCAGGCGAGAACCGGCAGCAGGTCACTGCCCCCGCGTGCCCCAAGCCCATGTGAGTGTAGACGCCCTCCTGGTAGCGCCACAACTGGGGATCATACAACACATTTGACGACCGGATGGCCCAGTGGTTAGAGAACCTGACTATGAAGCTTGAGGTCCCGGGTTCGATCCCCGGTCGGGGCAGATATTTATATGAAAAATACGAATGTTTGTTCTCAAGTCTTGGATGTTTAATATGTATTTAAGTATGTATTTATCTATATAAGTATGTTTATCCGTTGTCCAGTGCCCATATTACAAGCTTTACTTAGTTTGGGGCTAGGTCAGTTGGTGTCAATTGTCCCAAGATATTATTATTATTATAACACCATGCAACGTAAATAAGGGATCACCAGAGATTGGATATGAGGCGGGGGTTGGCAATTTTTTGACCCTCCCTCCACGCCTTGGTGTCATTTTGTGAGATTCGGCTTGACCCCCCCCCCCCCCCCCCCCCCCCCCTTGTAAATGTCACATGAGATTTTTTTAAATGGGTGCTTTAGTCAGTGGCGTAACTATAACGTTTTGGGCCCGTGGCAAATTCGTCAGATGCTCAATATAAAGAAGTGCACCAGCGTCCCTTCTGTGCTCTAAACCAAGCCAGTTCGGGGCCCCGTAGAGCTAGGGGTCCCTGGCATTTTGCCACCCCTGCCACCCTATAGTTACGCCACTGGCTTTATTGTACTTTATTAGGTACCTTCTCTGGTTTACACATTAATTTGAAATTAATTGACTTAGATTCACAAAAAATCAACCTTATTTAATCGCATAACCGCGATAAATGCTATTATGTGGCCTTTGGTCATCTTTAAATAGTAAAATAATATTTATATTGTCCTTAATTCATAAAATTTCTTTCGCAATGTTAGTTTTTTACGGAGAACAAATTACGTCATACCTATTTACCGAAACCCTCTCCCATCAGCTGAAGGAATTTTTTGTCGATTTAATTTTTGGAAACTTCAAAGGCAAAGGTGTTCAAAACGCAAACATCATATTTCAGTTAGCTACTACGAACAAAAACGCGACAGACTCGCGAGCAGTGGCGTGCATGGGTAGGCAGCGGGAGGTGACGGTAGGCAGACGCGCCCACTACACGCCACTGCTCGCAAAGATTTCGCACCTTGACCAGCTGGTCGTTGCCGCCGGTGACGAACAGCTCCCCATCGCTGGCGACGTCAATGCCATTGACGGCGCCCATCTTACTCGCCTCCAGCTGAAATGGTTAATTTGATTCGTTACGTTCAATACGTTCAAGTTACATACATGGCCGACAACGCACTGGCATTGCGTAAAGCGCTGCGGGTGTCTATGGACAGTGGTGATCATTTAACATCGGGTGACCCACTAGTTCGTTTGTCTGGCCTCTCTAACATAAAAAAAATACATATATCACGTCTTTATCCCTTACGTGGCAGACAGAGCTTAAGGTAACAAAGCCTTAAGGCCACGTTAAAAAGGGAACGTTAGAAAGGGAAATCACAATAGTGATGGGTTGCTAGCCGCATCGCCTATGACATGATTCCTAAGACTTTCGCCCATTCCCTCGATGGGCTTTTACCATTTGCGCGGGAAGCAGTGGCGTAACTATAGGGTGGCAGGGGTGGCAAAATGCCAGGGGTCCCTAACTCTACGGGGCCCCGAACTAGTTTGGTTTAGAGCACAGAAGGGACGCTGACACTTCTTTATATTGAGGAAGGAGGCTCATCTGACGAATTTGCCGCGGGCCCCAGACGTTATAGTTACGCCACTGGCCGCAATTGTGAAAAAAATGGGAGTAGACGAGCGAAAAAAAAGCATAATACTGTTTTAACAGCATGGTTGGCAACACGGTACCTCTCTGGCCAGGTTCCCGCTGCCGGCCTCCCAGTAGGCGACGCGGCGGTCGGTGCCGCCAGTCAGCAGCTGACAGCCCTGCGGCTCGAAGCACACGCACATGAACAGCGTGTTCGCGTACATCACCTGGCGGCGGGTCAGCGAGCTGCAACACGACCTTCGTCAGCCTCCCCTCTATAGCTAGCACAGATATCAGGGGGATACTCCGGAATTCGTCGCTCTCACTCTCAAATTAATGACCGTTAGTGGGAACGGAACGGCGTATGGCACGTTTGCTTCCTATCCAATGACAAATAGTGCTACGTCATATGTGTACCTAGCTAGGTATTAGATACTTTAGATAGGTATATAATTGATAAGCTTATCTTTTGTTGATCTGTTTTATATAACTCGGCACGCTTGGTTTCGTAGCGACCCTAGCGCCACCTAGTCGTGGACCACATGAACTGGCTTCAACGCACGAATCAGTGGCGTAACTATAGGGTGGCAGGGGAGGTAAAATGCCAGGGGCCCGGACCTGGCTTGGCTTAGAGCACAGAAGGGACGCTGATGCACTTCTTTATATTGAGAAAGGGAGCCCCATCTGACGAATTTGCCGCGGGCCCCAGACGTTATAGTTACGCCACTGGCAGAATAGCCGTCATAAAGTTCTACATCGCGCTAGCGAAGTTTCTCAACGCGGATGCATAAACACAACTTCCAACTCTCTTCCTCTCTATTGTGGCCTTCCCCCAGTTTCGTAATCTATGGTATCTTCTTTATATATAAAAATCTCGATATCAGTAGGCTTATTATCTAACTCGCTCGCAATAGCCATCGTGTTCCTTTTGACAGTTCATGTATGGGCTGACAATTGGCATCGGAATCAGCTAGCTGTCACATTCATACAAGAACTGTCAAAACGGATACGATGGCGATGGCGAGCGAGTTAGACAATTCGCCTACAGAACTGCGCTTAGACCCCAGTTGGCTGTACGCACACGAGGTCCCATATGATGGCGGAGCCGTCGGTGCCCGCGCTGACAGCCTCGCAGTCGTTGGGGGACACCTGGATGGCGGACACGGGCGACTTGTGCTCCTTCAGCACCTTCTTCAGCGACTGCTTCTGCGGCTTGATGTCCCACACACGAACCTAGTTGAAGAAGATGTTTATAGGGATGAAGACAATCGAAATATTAATATATAGTTAGTTTGTCTTGCTGTCTCCGTCATTCGGCCGATTCAAGTATATAACTTATAAGAGTGAGCGAGAGCAAGATAAACCAGAGTGGCATTCTAAAAGCTCGAGGACTGCGCTTAGATTTGTGGTGTCTGTCGTGTCTGTGGTGTCCGTCGTCTTTGTGGCGTCTGTCGTGTCTGTGGTGTCCGTCGTCTTTGTGGTGTCTGTCGTGTCTGTGGTGGCCGTCGTCTATGTGGGGTATGCCGTGTCTGTGGTGTCCGTCGCCGCACCTGGCCCTCGCAGCCGCCGGAGATGAGCGTGGTGGCGTCCGACGTCATGTCGAGCGCCGACGTGCCCTTGTTGTGCGTGTTGTATATGCAGTATATGAGGCGGCCGGTCAGCGGCGTGAACGCGCGTATCGTGCCGTCGTTCCATGCTGAAATTAAATTTAAGTAGAGTTTTTAATGGCTATGGCTACCTGCTTTCGTCTACTAAGTGTTTCAAAACCATGGGCGAAATTAGACAGAACAGGTATGCAGTGGGTGGGAAGTTAGCAGGGTAAACAGCCCGTACAAATTGTGGTGTGTCAGTGTCACATTCAGCTCCCTAACGTCACTTTTCCGCTAATTAACATCACCTTTCCGCTGTCTACAGTCACCTTCCTGCTATTTAACGTCACTTTTCCGCTAATTGACATCACCTTTCCGCTGTCTACAGTCACCTTCCTGCTACTTAACGTCACTTTTCCGCTAATTAACATCACCTTTCCGCTGTCTACAGTCACCTTCCTGCTACTTAACGTCACTTTTCCGCTAATTAACATCACCTTTCCGCTGTCTACAGTCACCTTCCTGCTACTTAACGTCACTTTTCCGCTAATTAACATCACCTTTCCGCTGTCTACAGTCACCTTCCTGCTACTTAACGTCACTTTTCCGCTAATTAACATCACCTTTCCGTTGTCTACAGTCACCTTCCTGCTACTTAACGTCACTTTTCCGCTAATTAACATCAACTTTCCGCTGTCTACAGTCACCTTCCTGCTACTTAACGTCACTTTTCCGCTAATTAACATCACCTTTCCGCTGTCTACAGTCACCTTCCTGCTACTTAACGTCACTTTTCCGCTAATTAACATCACCTTCCCGCTGCCTACAGTCACCTTCCTGCTACTTAAAGTCACTTTCCCGCTATCTTAACGTCACCTTCCTGCTACTTAACGTCACCTTCCCGCTGCCTACCGTCATCTTCTCGCTACCCAACCTCATCCTCCCGCTACCTAGCGTCACCTTCTCGCTACCTACCCTGGCGCTCCTCCACTGCACCACTGCCACTCACCAGAGACGATGGACTTGCCGTCTCCGCTGAACAGGACAGCGGAGCAGGTGAAGTTGGGCACGCTGACGCGGAGCAGCTCCTGGCAGGACTCGAGGCACCACACGCGCACGTCCCCCGCCCCCGCCGTCGCGAACACGCCCGACATGCCTCTGAACTCACACCATTAGACATATAGCATAGAGCAAACAACCTAATCGAGAGGAGATTGCATGTACTCGTAATCCAAATGAAAAGAATTGTGCCACGCCGAAATTGGGGATTAACGCATTCTGATTGGCCAGATATTATGATCGATATGGATAGTCAATTTTCAGTCGTAGTGTGGCATAATGAATGAAACGACAATTTTTTATAAAAAGGCACGATTCCGTCTGCGCGGAATACGTTTATCGCTATCCCGTGGGAACTATGCGATTTTCCGGTACAAAAACTATCTGCGTACCAATTTTTATTAAAAATCGGTTCAGTGGTTTAAACGTGAAGGCGTAACAGACGGAGTTACTTTTGCATTTATGCTACTAGCCGTTGTCCGCGACCCTGTCTGCGCAGAATTTATTCATTTATCGCTATCCTGCACTTAGCACCAAATTTCAACTAACCCGGTTCAGCGGTTCAAACGTGAAAGCGTAACAGAGTCACTTTATCTGGTACTTCTATCTCAGTGGTTCCTAACCTTTTCAATGTCACTACCCCTGTGAACAAGTATGGGAATTGAGTTTACCCCTAGCTAATTTAAAATAATGAATACCACACAAATTCGAACGAAAATATGTTTATTATGTAAGAAATTGCACGTTTAGGTAACTAGTAAGTAAAGTAATATATAAATCTCGGAGTTAACTAGTGTGATGGTTGAAAATATTATTTTGTTTATTGCTATTTTAATACTATTTCGTGCCATCCCGTGTTACCCCCCTAGAATCTCCGTTTTACCACTGACCGTTTTAACACTGAACCACTGACTCTATCTGGTGATGATTGCGGTACCCACCTCGGAAACGCGATATCATTGATGGCGCACCGGTGGCACGTGACGCAGAGCCGCGGCAGGAACGTGGCCACGTCGATCGCGTATATCTCGCTGTTCCTGGTGCCAGCCAGGAGTAGGCGCCTGTCTCCGCGCATGCTGGGCGCCTCCATAAGCTCCAGCGAGGTGATGCAGCCGAGCAGCTTGGTCGTTTTTAACTGGACATTAAGACATTAATCACTAGCTGTTTCTTGTTATCTAGAAACCGTACCGTTTCGTTTTCGAATTAAATTTAAAAAAAACCGTAATCAAACCGTAAATTAAAAAAAGTTTATATTTTTTTTGTCAAAAATGCTATACTCACATCACTTTAGAAAAGAGCTGATATTCTTCAAACTGCTAAATCGATTGTTACCTAACACGGCTAAGAACCACCGCAAGGAAACTGACTTTCGAATGATACCGCATCGAAATCAGTCCATCGGCTTGAGAGCTATGATGCCACAGACAGACAGACAACACACACACACACACACACACACACACACACACACACACACACATCAACGTCAAACTTATAACACTTCTCTTTTTGCGTCAGGGCAGTGGCGTAACTATAACGTCTGGGGCCCGTGGCAAATTCGTCAGATGGGGCTCCTTCCTCAATATAAAGTAGTGCATCAGCGTCCCTTTTGTGCTCTAAACCAAGCCAGTTCGGGGCCCCGTAGAGCTAGGGGCCCATGGCATTTTGCCACCCTCGCCACCCTATAGTTACGCCACTGCGTCAGGGGTTAAAAGGTACAGTGACGGCTTTGTCTGATGCGACAACTCACCGCCTTGAAGTAGGGCATGTTGGGGTCGAGCAGGCGCCCCTTGGGGAACTCGCCGCGCCAGTTGATCTCGTCCAGCACGTCCACCGTGCCGTCCCCCGCCCCCACCACCAGGCAGCCGTCAGACATTATCAGGATCGACTCTATGCCTGCCAGTTATCGTCATTATTGTCATTGTCTATTTTTTATAGGACAAGGAAGGAAAGCTTTAAGCTATCTGCGATCAAAGAAAAGTCATACAATGTACCAGTTGCTTCTCTTTCCGTGCATATGGCAAAAGCACGGGCAAAAAATCTTAGGAATCATGTTATAGACGATGCTAGCAACTCATCACTATTTTGGTTCCCCTTTCCACCTTTACCACAATCATGCTAAGCGTGGCCTTTGGTTCTTAATGCCTTGTGCTGTCTACACCGTAAGAAGACGTGATTTATGTATGTAATGTAGGTATGTTATTAAAAATATTGAATTACACTCCACCATAAGGTCGACGGAACGCAGCTTTCGCGGGGCTCCTATTCCCATTCGGTTTGCCCTTCGGGCATTTGAAGATACGAAACGAACCTAACCCTATTTTATTATGTCTAGTGGGGATTTTTATAACAGTGGAACGTAACAGTTAGTTTCCATCTATACGACCGCAATCGTGCTAAGCGTGGCCTTTGGGTCCTGGTGCCTTATGCTGTCTACCCCGTAAGGAATAAAGTGGTGATTTATGTACGTATGTAGGAAGGAAAACGAGCATGTAAGTCACCTAATGGTAAGCTAAAACCATCCGGGCGTCGCCAGGAGCGAAACACAGGAGCAAGCACTGTTGCTTGTCGGCAGAATTAGAGAGTAACTGCAATCGCTGTCTACACAGAACACCCTTAAATTTGATTTGATAAAGCAGTTTTCCAGTTTTCTTTGCTCCTGCGTCTTACGGTAGGTACTGTCTACACCACACCAGTCATGCGTTGACGCAGTACCAACAGACCTTGGCTGTAGCACTGGGACTCCGGGCGCTTGCCCTTCTTCCAGGGGCCGCACTTGGCCAGGCAGCCGATGAGCGCCGGCTTGCAGTGCGCCACCGAAGCCACCGGGTCCGACGGGTAGTTGATGGAGAACTTTATCATGTCACCGGTGCTGGAATATATTGATTGCTTTTGACCCGACTGCGGCGAAGCCATAAGTAGGGTAATGGATGTACTTCTGTTCCTATTGTCCATTTGTTACTACTTGATTTTATAAATGATGTGCCATTACATTAGTCTTGATGAAGCGACTGTCACAGAGCACATAAATACTTAAAAAAAGAAAATGGCGGACAGTTCAGAACCTGACAGATAGAACTGATCAACTTATGAGTTGTCGAAGAGTAGGCAAGGGGAGTCTGGGAGCAAAGAAAAGAACATAGAATGTACCATGTTGCTTCTCTTCCCGCGCGATTGGTAAAAGCCCATCGAGGGATGGGCGAAAATCTAAGGAATTTTCCCTTATTCACCTTTCCACCTATACGCCCACAATCACGCTAAAGGTCTTGTTGCCTTCCGTCTACCCTGTTAGGGACAAATACGAGATTTGTGTACCTATGTATGTAGGTGTGTATGGCTTTCATCCCAGCCAGTCGTCAACAAATCTATTACAGATGTCGTGCAAATTCTTTCCCATCATATTTTTCCTCGGAAATGTTCGTATTTGCATGGCATTTGTCATGCTACTTCAGTCAGACTCATAGACACCGTCAGCATCATTCGGAACTAATCGTGTATTCACGATGGGAAAGAATTATTCACTACCCCCCTTATTTATAAACGCTCTATAGGCTTCTGCTAACTTAGCAATCGTTTGTCCTTATCTGTGAGAGGTCAACGCCAAAGTGACAGATGGACAAACGATCGCTAAGTTAGCAGAAGCCCACAAAGCGTTTATGAATAAGGGGGTACGTCTATACAAGGATGTCAAGGAGTGGAATACTCACGTGGTGCCGGCGATGCCGTACGCGTCGTCCTCGCTGATGGCGATGCAGCGCACACTCCTGCGCAGCTTGCCCAAGGACACGTCCACCACGTCGAGGGCCTTGCTCTCCGCGCGCACGTTCCACACGCGCAGATTCGCTAAGCATTATTATTATTATCTATAGGCAGGGCCAGATCTACCATATGGCTTTTTGGGATTCAGCCCAGGGCCCCGTGGATTCAAGGGGCCCCCAGCTAAGTCAAGTCAAAGTCAAAAATAGATGCTAATGCGAAAAAATCCATAATTTAATATTTTATTGTCTTTTTTTTCCCTTATACTTTGAGTAATTAGGTGGGCCCCTAAGTAGTATTAGCCCAGGGCCCCCTAAACTCACGGTCCGGCCCTGTCTGTAGGTATATTTCTTTCTTGGCTGCCACGATACAGGCTGTGCCTAGTGTGGAGTCATTGAACTTCCTAATATTGTATTTCGTTTCTATTTTGGAAAATTAATTTTACTTTACTTTACTTTTATCTTAAGTTAGGTGAGGTTCTTACAATTTTTATATAAAAAGTAATTAGTACAAAATATAAAAACATTATAAAAACCTAACCTAGGGTGCCGCCGGCAGGGAGGCGTAAGCTACCGGTGGTCAGGGCGACAGAGATAGAGGAACCTCCTGACTATCCGAGCCGTTAAAAATGAACACTATGGCGATTGCAAGCGAATTAGGCAATAAGCCTACTGTTCTTGCAAGGGCTTCCTTTTGAAGCATGAAAGCCTAAAACCAAAAAACCTGCAATCCCTTATGTACTCACAGTCCCCGCCAGTGACGAACGAGTTGGCCCTGAGCGTGAGCGCAGCGAGTGTCACCGCGTCGCCGGTGGTGAGCCGGGCGGCGGCGGCCGTGCCTGTGGCGGCGCCCTTCACGCAGTCCCAGAGCACCACGCAGCCATCGTCGCGGCCGCCCAGCGATATCATGTAGCGCTCGTCGGCGGAGAACGTTAGGGCTTCCACGCGGACCTGCGGACCGACTTCCGAGTAACTATTGAAGGCTGTAAAGCGCCTGGTATACTGGATGCATAATGTGACCTTTTTTTAGGGCCGGCAACGCTGTAACCCTGTATGTTAGGGGGGTCCATGGGTGGCGGTGATTGCTTATCTTACCATGAGCTTTTCGGTGACGGAAAACATCGTAAGGACACCGGCACACGCCTGTGAAGCGATTCAATGGTGTGTGTGAAATACCCAATCCGCACTGGGCCCGCGTGGGAACTATAGCCCAAACTTTCTCATTTTGAGAGGCCTGCGTCCAGCGGTAGAACGTGTTTAGGCAGCCGGGGAAATTACGGGCACAAGAGGCATTGCATCTTAGTCCTCTAGGTTGGCAACGCATCTGCAATCCCTCCGGGGTTGCGGGTGTCTATGGGCAGTGGTGATCACTTACCATCAGATGACCCACTTGCTCGTTTGCCTTCCTATTCATATATATATATAAAAAAAAAAAAAGATGATGATTTTGCCCGTTTAGAGAGCTAGGGTAAAATACCTCATGTGACAGCAATTTCACCAGCGATTACTCTCTACGTTGGTACACAGCAGCGCATACCCACTTGGCGGCAGAAGCGTCCTACCCGCAAAACTCTCAAGATAAACGCCAACACTCACCTTGTGCAACTCATGGGTCCCAATCATGGCCTTCTTCTTAAAATCCCACACCTTAGCCGAAGCTTTGAACCCGATATGGTTGATCTGGCCAGAGCCTATATACGTGCCCATTGGGGACACGGCCACGCTCGACACACTGTTGGTGTGTCCGCTGAGGAAGGCCATCTGCTTAGTCTTCCAGTGCTGGATGCAGACCTTGTTGCCCATAGGGTAGACGATGTGCTCTCCATCAGGATGGACCTTGAGGCCGCGGATTGCTGAGCCTGGTGCGAGAACAGGGAAAGGCGGAAGATAAAATCAAAACTTAAGGTTATTCACACCGATTAAATCAAGCAAAACCAGTGGCGTAACTATAACGTCTGGGGCCCGCGGCAAATTCGTCAGATGGGTCTCCTTCCTCAATATAAAGAAGTGCATCACCGTCCCGTCTGTGCTTTACCAAGCCAGTTCGGGGCGCCGTTTAACCATGGCATTTTGCCACTCCTGCCACCCTATAGTTACGCCGCTGAGCAAAACCAGATTTTAGTTAAGTAGCTTCTATTGTTTTCTTTCCATACGACGGTGCCACTTTGCTTTAGAACTCAGTCTCCATTTTTTATTCGATCTACGTTAGGGTCAACTTAAAGAGCCGACGACACAAATTTGTGACACAAGTGTCGGACACTTATGTCTGTCTGTTCTAGTCAAACGTAGAGACCGAAACTTTAACAGTTAACAACATGTCGCAATTTATGTAGCGAGCGTAGAAAGTGGCGTTCAAACACACTAGCGTCTTGAATGTATAAACCAAAGTGCCTTAGTCTAAACCAACGGCCAGCAACAGGCGGACCGCGAAAGGTGGAATTGTTTAGGTACCAATTATCAATTAATACATAGATAAGCATACTTGTTTTTTTCTGGAGCTCGTTAAAATTTTCACACAGTAGGTATCCCGACCCCACCTGAAACTCCCTGCCGAAATGCCGACCCCTGCTTTAAACCTATCTAAATAGATGTAAGACAGGCGCGTCCTGCACGCATTTGGTCTCCAGTTATTAATAGCCTTGGCCCTAGAAAGATCAGCCCACTCATTGCTATCGTTCAAAAACAAGTTGGTAACTAAACTTGTGAAAAACAATCACAATCAATTCAGGGAGCTGGGCCGCAGACTGAGAGATAGGGGCTGCGATCCCCACTTCGTTCGGTTCGTGGCTGGTTCAAAGGGTTTCCAAGAGGCAACGCGGCCAGCACAATGGAAACCTTTGAACCATGGCACGAAACAGGGGGATTTTTTAGGTTAACTTTTAATCATGTTTAACATACTTTACTTTAAATCAACTTTCCTAGTTTTAGTGTTCTTTATTGTTATTTAGTTTTTAATAGTTTGTATAACTTACCATCAAATCCGATGATAGCATACGCTTCCAAATTCTTAACATCCATCTTAATCCTAATTCAGTCTTTTATATTTATAGTGTAAAACAAAAATCTAAGTACTAAAAGTTTCAGTCACAAATATAATACTGGTTCCTATGACAGTTGTTTTATTTTGTTTGGCGGTTGCTAGGACACCGTTGATGGATACAAAGATGTAACAAGTAGGTTGTAATGCAACAGATGTTGCTTTTTCATTCTGTTCATTATCTATCTCTGTCACACAAAGGTGTGCCAAACTTGTTCTACTTTTTGGCTCTCTTCTTCACAAATATCTGCTGGTTTTTTTACACTTTTATAATGGGAGTTACTTCAATTTTCATGTGATCTTACCTCTTCCTCACTCGGCCAATTCCAGTATCAAACCCATAAGAGTGAGACAGCTAACAAACCCAATAGCATTCTAAAAAGCACACAGACTTTTAAGCCCTTGTCATTTAATAGCTGTTTTCACAAGGCTAGATTTTATTAAAAGACAATCTGCTATTAAAAGTATTTATTGTTATAATTATAAAATTACAGTAAACTATATTAAAATTACCTATCTATTATTTATACAAGTAATTCATTAACTTTTAGCCTATAATATTACCACAATTTTGCATGTGTGTTACCCTTGGCAATCCTTGTCAATAATTATAATAACTACTAGAGTTTTTAACATAATAATTTACAGTACTGTTTAAATTACCTGGGGCCTTACTATGAGGTCTTAATGCCATGGGGACTATCGTTTCTTTGCTCACCAGTTGGCGCCACTGTTGACTAAGGCCCAGAGGTATAACTGTCAAAGGCGACTATAAGATCGGCGCCGAAGTTTTAAATTGTGAATCTCATTAAGTTTATTAATTATAAATAACCATCGTCATAATATATCGAAATATCGCCAAATAGGTAAGTGAACGAAAATATAATTTATGTCACAAAGCCCGCCAAAACCAGTGAAAAGTGAATGTTATGGACCTCACGCAACACTAGTCCCGCTAGTAGCAAATGTACATTCTTTAGCTGTCATATTGGACACTTCTAGTGTGCATAGTTGCTTTAGAGTATTTTGATCAGACTTGGTGTACAGTAATGTAAAGTTGCAATAAAATGATAAGCCGTGTACTCATTGGCGAGCTGTAAACAATACTGTTCCACATTACAGAAACTAAAAACCCTAGTGTGGTGTGGGTCTTGTGCCAACTGCGAGCGGAATGCCACGTTTCCACTTTGTCCGTCTTTGGTTACGCTCATCAATTACGGTTCAACTTGCAGATGAGTACAGTGGCGTAACTATAGAGTAGCAGGGGTGGCAAATGCCAGGGGCCCCTAGCTCTACGGGGCTCCGAACTGGCTTGGTTTGGAGCACAAAAAGGATGCTGATGCACTTCTTTATATTGAGGAAGGAGCCCCATCTGACGAATTTGCCGCGGGCTCCAGACATTATAGTTACGCCACTGGACGAGTATCTGGCTTTAAGTGTGACTGCCTACTTGATTTTGTGTTGGGTGTCGCTGTAAATTTCTTGGTAGTGGTGTAAAGTTAGAACTAATTATTCTATAAGATATCTGTCTTAGAGTTTCAAGCAGCTTCGTCTAATAGTCTTGGCTTTCTGGTCAATCAGGTCCTTGAAGGTATCTGCAAACTGCTTCAGTTCATTGGTCATATACTGCTTTACCACAGACAGCAACTCGGAGAACTGAAATGAGGAAGATTTTTTTGTCAATAGTACACTAATTGGGTGAAGACCAAAAAGTTACTATTAGAGGCTGTATAGCGCCTGATTATATACTGGCTAAATGTAATCTATTTACATGTATGTAAGTGTTTAAACGGTTGTCTAAGCAACACCGAATGTTGTTCTTAGACATGACAATAACATTGTATTGTGATTGAGAGACTGACGTGCGTAAACACGTCAGGGCCTGTTTTTATAGTTTTCCTTTAATATACATATTTACCGTTAAATCTGGCTGCTCATTTCCACATAATCTCATTTGGTTATGGGCCCAGGACCTCAGCAGTCCAGAAATAACGTGAAAGGTTATTAAAGTGGAAATAAAAGTGGTTTGAAGCTCGTGAAAATTTTCTCCGTGACATAATGTCAGATGAAAACAGCTGTTCGATTGGCATGAGCGGAATAAGAAAATTGAAGGGTTCGTCTGATTACCCGAACTGGAAATTCTTGGTGAGGAATTACTTGGAAAATAAAAACTGGTGGGAAGTAATTTCAAAGGATGTGGTAGACGAAGATGTTGACAGGAAAGCACGAACAACGATTTGTTTGTTATTGGAACCGGAGTGCTTTACTCACGTCTACAATGCCAAATCTGCCAAAGATGTCTGGAGTAATCTGCAGAGAGCTTACGAGGACAAGGGTTGGGGAAGACGAATCTGCATACAACGAGAGCTGTTCAGTAGCAGGTTAGAAAATTTTGACTGCATTGAAAGCTACATTGCAAGAGTTACGTTTCTTGCACAGCAACTGTCGGATATTGATTCACCGATTCAAGAGGACTGGATCATATCGATTTTGCTCGGTGGCCTGACCCCTGAGTACAGCCCCCTCATCATGGCTGTAGACAACAGCGGTACCGAGATCACGTTGGAGCAAATAAAAACGAAATTGCTGCAAGAAGGAAGTAGACAGAGCAAGATGAACATAAACCACGAACAAGCCCTAGTCACAAGAAGAACACAGAACGATGCCAGATCTCGCACTAAACCCGATGATCGTAAGCAGAAGTTTGTTTACAAGTGCTATAAATGCCATAAGCAGGGACACAAGGCGTCCGAATGCGAAGAGCGGAAGAGAACCGCGAATGTCTGCCTGAATGCAAAGGAGGCGATTAACAAAGACAAATGGTATCTCGACAGTGGATGTTCAAATCACATGACTCATGATAAGAGCAGGTTATTGTCTTACAAACCCGAGAACGGCAACATGAAAATTTCGGTAGCGAATGGTGAAAAGCTACGCGTGCAAGGACGAGGGAACGCTGAACCTGGAGTCAGCGACGAACAGAAATTATCTTTGAATAATGTTTTACATGTTCCCGATTTATCCATGAACTTAATCTCAGTTAGCGATTTGACCAAGAAGAATTATTGCATTAATTTTGACAAAGGAGGTTGCACGATTCAAAGGCAGAATCGACCTATTGCAAGATGTCATGAAGTTGACGGAATTTACGAGTTGGAGGAAAACAAAAACAACGTCGTCAATTTGACATTGTCAAAACAAAATGAAAATATTTCGAACATTTGGCATAAACGACTGGCGCATTTAAACGAAAAATACATGAATAAATTGAAAAGCCTTGTTACGGGAATGGAATTTAGAAGTTGTGATTTGACTGAACCATGTATTGCGTGTATTGAAGGAAAGACAAAGGTACGAGAGCGGACGAGATTTTACAGCTCGTGCACTCTGATCTTTGTGGACCGATGGAAGAACCATCGTTCGGAGGTTCGAGGTATGTCCTACTATTTATTGACGATTATACTCGGAAGACGCATGTTTATTTTTTGAAAAATAAAAGTCAAACTTTCGATAAGTTCCGTGAATACAAGGCGGAGGTTGAGAAAGAGACGAGTAGGTCAATAAAATGCCTTAGATCTGACTGTGGAACAGAGTATTGTAATGGTCCATTTAATAAATTTTTGAAGTCTGCAGGAATTAAACACCAGAAGACCGTGCCCTATACACCAGAGCAAAATTCTGTTGCGGAAAGGGCGAACCGTACCATTATTGAGAAGGCGAGGACATTGTTATCGGAAGCAAAATTGAGCAAAAAGTATTGGGCAGAGGCTGTAAATACAGTTGTATACTTGAAGAACAGAAGTCCAACGAAAGCTTTGAGCGATGCTGTACCTGAGAAGCTTTGGACTGGAAAAGATGTAGATGTGAGTCATCTGAAAATCTTTGGTTGTTTGGCTTTTAGTTTAAAACCAAAACAGAAGCGACGCAAACTAGACATGAAAACGGAACCGACGATATTTATTGGATATCCAGATAATCAGAAAGGATATCGTTTAATGAATCCGAAGACAAGGCAAATCACTACAGCGAGAAATGTACAATTTTTGGAAAATGTTTTTCTCCCAGATGTGAAAAGTGACGATTCTGTCGTACGCTTAAGCCTGGATTCAGAGTCGATTGTTCAGTCTAGTGTACGCAATGATAGCAACAGTGGAGCTGGAACTTCGGAGGCGCATGACAACAGTTCGTCAAGTGACGTTGTCGATCAGGAGAGTTTACCGAATGCACCAGAGCAGAGAGTACCTGAAGAGGAAGTTGCTGAAGAGGAAGTGACGTTACCTCAACCGATTGAAAAGAGGTATCCTCAAAGGGAGCGTAAGCCAGTCGATCGTTATGGCTGTAACGTCATGTACGCGATGGAAAGCGTGATAGATGACGATCCATTGACCGTTGAAGAAGCGTTGGCGAGGCCTGATAGTGATTTGTGGCAGAAGGCGATGGACGACGAGCTACAATCACTGAAGGAGAATCAAACCTGGAAGTTAGTCGACCGTCCAGTTGATAAGAAGCCAATACAATGCAAATGGGTATTCAAAGTCAAGAGAGACAGCGATGGCAAGGTAACCAAGTACAAAGCTAGATTGGTAGCCAAAGGTTTTACGCAGGTACGTGGCGTTGACTATGGTGAAACTTATTCTCCTGTAGTTAGAAGCTCTACATTGCGAATGTTATTTTCACTAGCGGTTGAATACGATTGGTTTATTGACCAATGGGACGTTACTACTGCTTTCTTATACGGAAAGATTAAAGAGGACATTTACATGCTCCAGCCTAAAGGAGCAATAGCCAAAGGTCAAGAAACCAAAGTATGCAAGCTTCAGCGATCATTGTACGGGTTGAAACAAGCATCGAATGCCTGGTTCAACGAATTAGACAAAGAGATGCTAGCGTTAGGTTTTATTCAGTCAATACAAGAACCGTGTTTGTACCAGAAGCATCTTAAAAATAACAAGAGGCTAGTGGTAGTAATTTATGTTGATGACATTTTCGTATTTGGGAATTGTGAACGCGAAAAGCAAAAATTAAAAACTGGTTTGCTTGAAAAGTTTAAAGTGAAAGATCTAGGCGCGGCTAGACATGTTTTAGGAATGCGACTGAGGCGGGATAAAGATGTTATTCATCTTGATCAGGAGCAGTTCATCTTAAATATATTGAACGACTTTAACATGACTGATGCGAAACCGGTTAGTACTCCAATGGAGGTGGGAATCAAGCTCGAAAAGTCAGCTGATTCGCACTGTAATCTGCCATATCAAAGTTTGATAGGATGTCTTAATTATTTAGCCTGTAATACGCGGCCGGACATAGCGCATGCAGTAAGTGCACTTTCGCAGTTTAATTCGTGTTACGATGAAACGCACTTTAAATGCGCAAAGCGAGTCCTTAGGTATTTGAAGGGTACGTCTAACCTCTGTCTTACCTTTAAGAAGTCGGGGGATCTAGACTTACGAGGCTATGTAGACGCAGATTGGGGTGGAGCGCTAGATAGAAAATCTTTCACTGGTCTAATTTTTAAATTAGGTAAGAATGTCGTGACATGGGAGAGTAGGAAGCAGGCTACCGTATCCTTGTCCTCCACAGAAGCAGAATACGTAGGACTTAGTCAGGCTTCAAAGGAAGCGCTTTACCTGCGTAGTTTACTGGACAGTCTTCTTTTAACTGTGGATAGTAAAAAGGCGGTTGTAATCTACAACGACAACCAGTCTGCGCACAAAATTGCAACTAACAAAGTGATGCATAACAGAACAAAGCATATTGACATAAAGTATCATTTTATACGGGAATGTGTTCTGAAAAATCAAGTAGAGATCAGGTACATGGCAACCGATAAAATGATAGCTGACATTCTAACTAAGTCCGTGCACAGCCCGAAACTGAAAGAGTTTTTAGGACAGTTTTCTTTGATAAATTATTCTAATAAGGGGGCGGACGTATAGTTGTTGTTATAATTGTTTTATGTTTGAATTGTTTTGTGTAGGTATTAGATTAATTTATTTTTCTTGATGGTTATGCGGTTATTCATTTGTTAGATTTAGGTTTTGTATGTTTTGTTTTATTTGTAAAATAATGTGAAGAGTACAGGCAAGTACTGTGTGTTTTATAAATTGTCTGTATGTGTGTATGTCTGTAACATGTAATAGATTAAGGGGGCGTATTAGAGGCTGTATAGCGCCTGATTATATACTGGCTAAATGTAATCTATTTACATGTATGTAAGTGTTTAAACGGTTGTCTAAGCAACACCGAATGTTGTTCTTAGACATGACAATAACATTGTATTGTGATTGAGAGACTGACGTGCGTAAACACGTCAGGGCCTGTTTTTATAGTTTTCCTTTAATATACATATTTACCGTTAAATCTGGCTGCTCATTTCCACATAGTCTCATTTGTTACACACCATTAAAGTTAGTTAAAACCACTAGGACATTTGTATGGACCGCCCATAATCCCATAATCTTGCTAAACTTGGCCTGTACATCTTGCCACCTTAGGCCCGGTCTACCCCGTAAGGGATAAAGACGTGATTTGTGTATGTATGTATGTGTATTTGTATGGACATCAATGGCATTACACCGTTAGTATAATCGTGATACTGGTAAGTCAATACACAATTGTGGATTTAAAACAATCGGATTCACTGGGATATGCATTAATATTTCCATGATATGGATCGCGGTATGCGTAGATCACACGATAATAATATATTGACCGTCTAATCCCGTGGTCGTCATATAGCGGCCCGCGGGCCGCATGCGGCCCGCGGTCGTTATTTCTGCGGCCCGGCAAAGTGGTTTAAGTGTAGAGAGGTAACATACAGACAGACAGAGACACTTTCGTATTTATAAGAGTGTGCAAAGGCTCTTGAAGCTCCTTCACATACTCTGCGGCCCGGCCCTGGTACCCACATTGTCATTTGTGGCCCTTGGCTAGTAAAGTGTGACGACCGCTGGTCTAATCTGTGCCAATAAATAAGCAATCAAAGATGAGGCTTACCAAAAGATCATCCTCCTTCTTTCCCAGTTGTACAAACGCGCATTTGGGCGCGTGGCTCTTGTGCTCCGCCCAGGGGTCGTCGCTTGCCTCCCAGCCATCCAACTCCTTGCCACACAGGAAACACTTGGCGGCGTCAGCGTCCTCGTTGCCGGTGGAAACTGAATAAAAACCGGCTTCAGCCATGTTACGCACGTTACACTTATTACTGTCGTCAAACGGCCAGTTCGTGAAAGTTTTTAGCCTTTCATCGACTGAGTATAATACTCTGCTTTCCACGGGCATTTCTGTTGCTTTCATTGGAAGTAGAAAATAAAATAAAAATGTTTTGTTTTCCTGGTCTGACCGTTAGGTGGTATTTTTGAAATATAAATGACTGACAGCGTTAGAGATGTGTCAATCGCGAGTGAAAGATTCAAATGAACTATATCTTTTCGTTTCGTTCACTCGCTCAGTCGTTCACTGAAGGATAAAGCAACTCACTATATCAGTATATCTTTCGTTCGGATTTCGTACTGAACTGATGCGGTCAGCCGTTGCATGCATGGTTGCACTTTTCGCACCTACAAATCTATCGTATAAGCCTGTCCCTCTTACACTAGCTTACAGTAGACAGGAGCAGATATGAATGTGTGAGTCGCTCTTTTCGTTCATTTGAGCTGGTGTGAGTGGACGATTCCTTTGCTGCGTTCCGTTTCATGTCCTCTTTGAACGACACTTTCAAAACAAAAAATAAACATTGGTATGATGATTATCTGACCATTTTCAGTGAAACTTTATAGTGTATAAACATACCTCCATCATTAGAATCCCATTTTGTATGTGTACTGAATACATCGTACTGATATAATGATATGAAAGAGCAGTTTGAGTCAACAGATCCACTGAGTGAAATGAGTGATAAGATATGAAGGAGCAGTTTGAGTCAATAGATCTACTGAGCGAACTGAACGAAATGAACGAAAAGAGTGATATATATCTTTAAGAGCGAAAGACATGAATCAATCTTTTCACTTCAGTGAGTTGTTTTGCGCATCTCTAGACAGCGTCAGTGTCACAGTGTCAAAGAGATTCTGAATATGAAAAGTAAAGAAAATTTGTCTATGGATTGATTACATGTATTTTTGTGCATAAATTGGAATTGTTGATGTTGTAACTTCGAATTGCAAGAGTTGGAACTAAATGGTTTTAGTATAAAATATATTTTATTACTTTTAAATTTGATGTTTCTTCTCGTCTTATGTAGAAAAACGTCAGTGGCGATATTTTTAAGATATTTTATGGTTTTGCTGTAAATATACCTGGATTAAAGTTAAATGACTTCTTTACTCACCTCTTAAACAAAAAAGGGAAAACCTTACGATTAATGATTAACAATTTCTTTAAGCAAAAATACATCTGCTGTACGTCACTCTTAATCATAGAGTACACATTCTTTTACTTTTTATAATTAAGTGCACACTATTTGAGCACGTTGTAAAAACGCTGAAATTGTTTTTACTGTATAGTGATTTTGATTTTCAAATCATATTTATAACTGACAACACTTCTTTAGAAGTCGCTGGCCAGCCAATCACCGAGCGCGTAGGTTTTAGCTCTTTTATTATCGCCTCCAATGACCAATCAGAGATAAGAGTTGTTAGTTTCATTTCATACCCGATTCCATTCCGAAGTGTACCGAACGAACTCACCCGAGTGATCGTATCTGTACGAACAACCGAGCAATATTCACAGTTTAGCAGATTTAGCATTGCAGAAGTCCACAGGCTTTTATTTGCGATTTCTTTTGCTATCTTAAATAATCAGGTTGTAGCTACACGCAAACTAACAGCAAACAATTAATTTGCTGTTTATCTAGTTAGTATTTACGAGCTCTTCCCGTTACAAACGAACCAAAGTGCCTAACATTTGATCGTCTTTTGTTATTTTTTGTAAGCAATTAGCGCTTTCTTTTGTTTTCGTGATCGTTTAGTGACTATACGCGAGAAAAGCGATGGTCGGAGCTGTTTTCTAGCACAGTCCGGTTCTATAAAGTATTTTGGTGAGTACAATTTTATTTTAATCTTAATAATGCTCGCGGTCAGTCATCTTTAACGAAAGTAAAAGCCCAGGTTGTTAATTTAAATAAATTTGCATACCCATTTACGGTAAAAGGCATGTTTTTTGTGGTTACCGTTAACGTCCCCACGTGTTCTCATTATGCTTTACTTTCCTTTTAGAGGCTTTGAAATTTTGACCTTCTTTACTTGCCTTATGTTTTAAAATAATTCCGAAACAGATCTCATGGTTTATAAATACCCTGCGGACCTTGATAACGAATATGTATGGCCAATTTTTGCGTCCACTTACCTATTAAATTACAGACGTACTTAATTTAAGCAATTTTACATTGATGTGTTAAATATACTTTCCAAAAGTGAACGTCTTTAAGGCCCTTTAATCTAGGTAGCATTAGTTTCGTTAAACAATAAATCCATCCATATCTATCTCATTATGTCACAGCTCTATTTGTTTGAACATTGAATGCATTCAAAACCAGCATGGAAAAAGTCAAACAAAAGTTAATTACCACCATTTTTATTGTGTTGGAACAAGTGACAAAGAAAAATAAAAAAAAAATAAAACTTTCAAGGGAAAAAATGTGTTCAGGAAGTGAGTGGTACCAGTTTGATGAATTTCAATTAATAATTTTTATGTTTACCTATCAAAAGATAAACCTCTTAATTCTAATGTGAATGTGTGAAGTTCCCAATCCGCACTGGGCCTGCGTGGGAACTATAGACCAAGGCCTCTCATTCTGAGTGGCGGCCTCTGGCCAACAGTGGGACGTATATAGGCTGGAGATGATGATGATGATGACACTTTGGTAGTTAAACTAGCAACATTACATGAATAAATAAATAAAACATTAGCTATTTTAAACTTGTAAAATTCAACTTGTAGTATCAAGAAACGGGCCTCTGTTGTGCATGGCTCTAAATTCAGTTTTTTTTATCTTATTTCCTGAGGCTTGAGAACTTGTGTAATGCCAGTTTCATCTGTGGACTCTAGTGCCAAATTCATCCAGCACACTCCAGAAAGAAAGAAAGAAAGAGCTCTATAGCTTATTTGGTGTCCTACTGCTTGGCAAAAGCCTCCCCTTTCTCTTCAATCATCTCTAACATTGCCTAGATCTCGTAGTTGGGCTCAAATTGCTTCAAACACGAACCTCGCACCAACTCTTTTGCTTTATGTGACTTTATAAAAAATAAATATTAAATTTAGTCTCAACATATTTTTGAATACTTTATTACTAATCTGATGGACAAATTACATCAAATGTTTCTATCTCATCATGTCATCATTATTGTTAATGTAATAACTACTAATCATAGTTTGACATACCAATTCTAATTAACAGTACAAATCCGTATTAATGTCCTAATCCCACTGTCTTAATCATCACATTTAATCTTAAACATTTATGATTGGACAAACTACAAAACTGAATTAGAAATCAATTCATCAAGATTATCTTGACTATAGAATGTTCTAGTTTCCTGTTTTATGCTCAAAGTATCAATGATTAGACATTTTTAGGCAGTTTATGTGAACTGCCTTTTGAAATCCACAGATTTTCCGTTTTACATATTTTTCATCATACCTAACTAGGGATACCAGATGACAGGAATTTTCCTGACATGTCCGGTATTGTAGCTCTCTGTCAGGGAAACAGGGAAAATATGTAATTGTCAGGAATTTTCAATAAAAGAAAAATATGAAATATTAAAATAACCTATGCTTAAGTAATCGAACAGAACAGAGGAAAAAAAATATTCTAAAGAGCGGGTATTTACCTACATTTACCCACTCACTAGAAGTCAGGAAATTTATTGCAAAATCAGGGATTTTTTCAGGAAAATTTTTTTTCGGGCTTGGTAACCCTATACCTAACCTACCCAGATTTATTAACGAAATTGACTCTTAGACTAGTGAGACTTGTGATTTATTTCGATGGAATTTGCTGTGGGGGTTTCAGGGGACCTAAACCGATATAGCTGGGTATAAGAAACCCCATTTTTCCGAGGTTTGTAAAAACTTTGCGACTTGACTAGGTGGTGTTAAAAAGTAAAGACAAATCTGCGAACGCTACGCCTCTCGTGGTCTTGGTGGCTGTTTGTTTCATGAAGTTTGGTTGTAATTGTGAGCGTGCACTGTATGCACTTGGCCGTACGCAGAACTCCGTCTGTACTTTTTATTTAGTCTACGCTCACAATCAAATACCACGAAAAGATGTGCTACATACAACTCGGTGGGAATTTATCAAGTACCTAGCATACCTATTAAGCGTGAATAAATAAGACAAGATACATATTCTCGCGGGTTCAGGTTGGATGCAAGCCTCTTCCAATCGAGGCAACTGAAGGTTAATTAGGGAGGCCTATGTCCAACAGCGGACGTCCAACGGCTAGTGGTGATTAAATAAATAGGTAGGTATTTACAACAGCGACCTGACCGCAAACGTTAAAAAGGACATATACCGTCAATCACTCCAACTTTGCCACCAGGGTATACTTTGCCCAAAACACAATTTCTAAGGAAATCTACTAATAATAAAAAAAGTTACAGAATTATGGCAACATTCGTGACATTGGTAGATAATAAACTATACCTGTGGCAACACAGAGTAGCGCGTGCGCTCCTGACTTCATCCAGTAACCTGTTGGCGCTTGTCGAGTACGGAGTATATTTTTGCGGGCCAATTACTGACGAAATTTAGTAGTCAATTGTGCGTCATGGGGAATACACAAGTCAATTTTATCGATTGTTTGTAATGCAAAACGATGTGCCGAGTATTTTGATGATTGTTTCGTTACTGTAACTCGTATATAACAAAAGTTATCATGATGGGCAAAATTACCCAGTGAAGTTTAGCTGTATGTTTGTCAACATTGCCCGCCAGCAAAAAACGCTTAGGGTTGGCACCTTTTCTTTTTTTTTAACCGACTTCATAAAAAGGAGGAGATTCTCAAGACAAAGTATGTTTTTTTTAAAGTTTCAAGTAGGTAGATTGGTAAGTAGAAAAAAATATTTTATCCCGAGAAAAATGTGAAGTTTCCTAGCAAAAGGGACCTTATGCCTGGTTCACATTAGTCCAGTAAAATTGTTCCAGTAGCATTACATCGCGAGGCTAACGATGTCAACTGATCCACCGCACGCCGCAATGTAATAAACAAATTTGCGTCTTAGAAACTGTTTTAATATTTACCGACTTTGTGCTAATTAATTTTATTTTTTTAAAATCCAAATTTGACAACCCTAATACTTTTAAATCGTTACATGCCGTTTGTATGGAGAAGAGGAAAAATGACAGGCTAACATTGCCCACACATTTTATTAGGAAAGTATGAATGATATTTAATTATTTTTTAGGTCGATCGCCTTCATTGCCAAAATACTTTCATTGGTGTTGATGTCATCTGTATAAGGTCCATAATTCGCTAAAAATCTACGTGGGCAATGTTGGCTAAAAGTCCAGATTATTTTGCCCGCCCTCTTGATTGGTGATATGATAAAGAAAACTTCTACTAATTTTAGATTTTGATAAATCAGTGCATACACACGATCTCAGAGTTGCCACAGATACAGAAATGTGTCCGGGGTTTCATACAAAAAACTTGAAAAAATTCAGTTTTTGTCTAAAAAGTGGGCAAAGTTGGAGTGTTTGACGGTAGGTACTTAAATCGAGGAAATCTTAACCGTCTTTGAAACTACGATTGCTGGAACTTGTTATTCCATTTCTGAACGGTATCCGAGTCGGCGATAAATTCGACGACTGATTTATTTTATGGCCAACGATAAAGTTCCACTTACATAGAGCAGAAAGGGAAAATGGGGGACTAAGCTGCGTGTCCATTTGCTAGTCAAAGTTATGTCAATTCAAACCGTGAAGTTAACTATGTACAGAAAGGGCCCCATTTTTAGAATCACGTCACGAAAATGCCATTCGAAGTGGTAACTGTGTATTGCTACAAAATTACAGCTCATATAAAATATTTGACTATTGCCAGAATTATCCACACAAAGTTAAGCTAGGTTTGTCTTTTCTAAGGCTGAACACGTAAATTAAGTAGGTATGCGCTTCAAAGTTTCTCAAAAAGGATGTACAGTCGCCATCAGATATATCGGAGCGGGCGAGGTCCTCAAATATTTCGGAGCAGCAGTAAATTTCAATAAATTCGTTACACTAGATAAGGTTAATAACATCAGAACACGCAATTCGTCATAAATATAAGAGCAGCGACTTTTCAATAAATTCGGAACGTTCAATGAGGTAAAAATATCAGGAAGCACAGATCGTCAAAAATATCGGAACATTTATGGAAAATAAACCTTACTTCTGTAATATACAGTTCCTTATCAATCTCACATTTAAAGTTGTCAAACACGATTTTGACAAGAGTAAGAGTAGGGTAAATCGTCAATTACTGGCCACCCTCCAATAACTGGCCACATTGTACAAAAATTATTAAATTAAGAATTTTACAATATAATTATATTTACACGCTTCAAGTAAATCACCAGATACCTAAGGGCAGCTATCTCAAGTATTAGTCGAGTAGATATTATTCTAAATATGATAGCAAAGACTATTAAGATATAAGACCAACACCGGAGATGATGACGCAGCGGAGCCACAACGTTTCGTCGCCTAAATAACATTTATTATGTTTTTTGAATTTTATAGCGCATGGGTTTCGACTGTAATGCTGTAATTTTTTTTTATTTTTTTTATTGACTAAATAAATAAATATAAATAAATAAGCTATTTCCTGAGCTTTTCAACTAATTAAGTTCAATATTTTCAAAAAATAAAAAATAAAATTAATTGTCAGATTAGACGGATCCCTCCAGATAATCGTCAGATTATGAGTCAGCTCATTTAGGGCATAAAGGTGACCCTATATATATTAATCTGACGCGCTTGAGTATGTCAAAATGGCGATTTTTTTTGCATATTCTAATAATGGCCACGAGTTTGCGTCACATCCAAATCGTCAGATTATTATATAAGAGCTTTGTTTAAGTTCACTTAACATCCCCTTAGAAAATCTGACGCGCTCGAGTAAATTTTTTTTTTTTCATTTTCAAACCTTATATACGACCACCCCCATCACTGAAACAATCAGATTAACATACGTACATATTTAAAAATACGTAGGAAATGGATGCCAGCAATATCTGACACGCTGGAGTATGTCCATGCAACAGTTATTTTTACAATTTTGAACATCTATAGCCGCTCCCCCTCCGATGAAAAGGTATATATTATATAACATTTTTTTCTTTTTATCATCTAAGCTTCGCAACTCAATAGGTCTCTATGACGCTTGAGTAAATCGCGATTTAGCAGCGTCGGCTCCCCTACCATTATCATTTTGTAGAGGAGTAGATTCGAATTCCTAACAAAACAAAAATATGGCTACGTCATACAAAAATGAAAGATGTCACCTATATTTAGTACTCGTTTGCATGCATAATTCACTGTAATTTAAACTGTATATTACAGAAGTAAGGTTTATTTTCCATAAATGTTCCGATGTTAATGATCAGTCTGACTGCGTCGAAATTTTTGACGATCTGTGCTTCCTGATATTTTTACCTCATTGAACGTTCCGAATTTATTGAAAAGTCGCTGCTCTTATATTTATGACGAATTGCGTGTTCTGATGTTATTAACCTTATCTAGTGTAACGAATTTATTGAAATTTACTGCTGCTCCGAAATATTTGAGGACCTCGCCCGCTCCGATATATCTGATGGCGACTGTACCTAAATGCCTTTCCAATCTTTGGCATATTTCACTTATGTTGAGGCCAAATCTTTGATTTGGTATTTAATGTAACTATAGAAACGTATAGTTGCTATCGTTTTGTGAGACGAAATACATGTGTAAATTATTTAAAGCTGTAGTAAAGAAAGTTATGGTCTGCTTAATAATGTCACTAAACCCTGTTAAGGCTAGTAAAACAATAAAGACAACATTGTACAATATAGACTGTTTTAATCCGTCTCCAAAGTACATTCTGGAACCGTAATAATGAGAAGCTTACATTCAGTCTGGCTGGATCGTTGACCGCTAAAGTAACCCTGAATTTCTTTTTAAGGTTCTATTCCCACGACTAAATTTTTCGCCTGCGACGGCAGTTTTGAACCGTAATATTACTCTTAAAATGTTTCCAAAATGTGCATTACTATGGCAGCTTGAAAGACCTGGCAAGTGCGAGTCAGAGCTAAAAGACAGCCTAAAAATATGGTTGAAGGTTTTCTATGATTTTCAACTTTTTTCCTTTAACTATGTGTTGTCATACCTAATTTTAAGCTATTTCATAATTTTATGTGAGGGTTAGGGTTTTTGTTTGAAAATAAACTTTTTTTACAGTTGAAAGACCATAGCCTTAAGACTGTTTCATATTAATTTCAAGTTGGTTGTTACTGGTGTCTACTGCTGTTTTTACAACATCTGTACACAATCGTATTGTCAAACACTTAAGTGCTTCAGATATTTTTGAGATCTAGACAGCTTCGATATGTGTGATGGCTTCTGTATACAGACTTGCATGATATGCAGTAAGTTTACAGACTGTGTCAATTCACGTGTAACAAACAAGGCATGGATGGAGCACAAAGTACTGCATTGTTTGTAAACAATTCTTATTGGTCTTTGTTTCTGGCTGGTTCGACAGAGTTGGAAGTCGTAAAAATGATAGAACATAAGTCACGTTTTAAGATATGCTAATGAAGTTTATGGAGTTGAGTCGGATACTTGCGAGAATCACGTTTCGTCTATATTTGTTACTACGAGCATTAGATAAGAGATTTGCGTAATACCGTCGCGATATTCCCATTATTTCGCTCGTGCTTGAACGAATAATTCCAAAATTAAAAGTGTGAAGTCGTCTACGTATACTTCTCTCTGAAAATGGTGATTTAGTGGCGGAAAATTCTGAGCGCACTAGTTTTCTAACTGCAAAATTGTGCTTTTCAGTGCAGAATTACCATGACAGTTATCCCCCGGTCCCACACTGAATTGAAAAAGGCTCAAAGTATCCATGTCAACGTCAAACCTTTGATAGATAAGACCCAGCTTTTATGTGAAGTAACGAATCGTTGGCAAACGTAATCCAGTGGCATCGGTCACCACAGTTTGCGTTGCTAGGCATTCTTTATCAAGGTCTACTTCTATTAAAGTTGCGATTTGCGATTCTACTGAGCGGAGGCGTGGAGAATCGACCAATTACATTGCGACTTTCTGTTTCGTTGTCTCAATGGCAATGCACTCTAAAGATCTTAAGTTTACAAAAAGCCACAAAGCTACGAAGAAACCAACGTGAATTGATCTGATCATTAGAGTTCTGAGGTTAAATTTAGGGCTATCTATTTGGACGAAACGTAGAATGTAGCTTAATGTTGTAAGCCAACACGACTACTTTATAATGGTCAATTAGATCGTGTTCGTCGTTTATGATTTAAGTCATTAACAGTGTTAGGTTATATCACGTCTAATTGGTTAATTAATTCATGATATCCCGTTCTAATTAGTTAAGTTATGTATCAGATTTAATCTCTTGAATACCTACAAACGCATGTATAGTTTAGAGACTTGTATTTTTGGCGGAAATTGACCTAGTTTTCCCATCGTTTGCTTGTAGTTTCTTAGCATCGCGGAGTAGCGTACTTGAATGAGGTAAATAAGAAGAAATCTGTTAATAAGTGAGAGCCTAAATAATTTTAGTTTAACATAAGAATTGAAGTATGTAATTTAAAATTAAAACACCAAAAGCTGAAAACAATGCGTAACAAAACTATTGTAGCCTGTCTGGTTATCCTATAAATAGATATCTTACAATAAAGTCGCGATTTAGAAGTAAATTAATAAAGAAAACCACAATACCATAGAAATAAATAAAGCAAACGTAAGACAATTACAACCAGTAGCAGCCTGGTGTAAATAGCGGGGCTTCCGGGATGATACGGGATAGCTCGATCGATGCGCCCGCCGCAGTGCGGTTAGCACCACCTGATCTGATTACCTTTTGCGCAATCATTGTCAATCAGTGACCTTCTGGAAGAACGGCGAACGATCTTTGCCTCATTACGAAAAAAAAAACTACGCTTCAGCCTGGCTAGACAGCGAAACTTCTAGAAAAAACAAAAACTAAACTTAAGCAATTGTGTGGAATAAATGAAATATTTTTGCGAGCAGCTAAGCTGTTACAACGAATATGAGTCTCTTGGGGTAATGGAACAATATACGTTACAAAAATAACAGAACGCTTGGATTAAACAGAAATGAGATAAGTTTTGAAAATGAAACCGCTATCCCTTAGGAGTATGCTGCCATTTGGAGTCCCGAGAAAATCTGAAACAAAGAGACGTAAGAAACTTTGATAGTCTGCAACGCTGTACGTCCTTGCTCACTTAGGAATCTTTGGAGACCGTAATAAAGTAGGGGGACACAAAATATTTCCAAGCGCTGATATGTTAACAATTTATGGCGTGACTACAGTACTATGCCGTCACATGTCGAATGACCAATCAATTGACTGTAATAGCCGGCAATTGCCCCTGCGGCCCTACCAATGCTGCCAGCAAATCGGACAAAATTAGAAGTCATTATTGGCCTGGACATATCATTGACACCTGGAAAAAGGCCTCAATTTTGCAATTAGCCTAAGCGACAATGAAGTGCAATGATAAAATGTATTTTCTTATTTAAACGGGCTCTTGATATAACAATGTGCTCTTATATCTTGTGATTACAAGATAATGGCTTTTCTGTGTCGCCTGTTTCCAGTCGATAGTGCTATTAACGATCGTAATGACATATCCTGCTGCGCATAAAAAATACTAGTATATCTGATAAACACCAGACCAGACTTTAAACTTCATCAACTTTTTGTAATTTTTGAAACATGAAAAAATCAAGGAAGCCGGTTTTCGAGCTGAATAGAAGAGAAACCTCTGTCGGTTTATTTCTTTTTCCTTTCTTGATGATATTTGTGACGTGAGACAGTCCGATGATGATGAAAATTTAAACAGGATAATGTTTAACCTTCACTAATGAAAAGCAGCAAGCAGGAAAAAAAGCAAAAATCAACAAACAACCCAAAGTTCTAAATAAAAGCTTGCTCATTACGAGGCTGCAGACAACACTAAATACGTAATATGCTTTGCCAAAATCTACAACGTGAGACGTTATCCCAATTTTCCAGATGAAGTCTATGAGTTGCTTAAATTACCCAACTAACTGGCAGAGGCCGTTTCATTATGGTTATTAAATCTGATCATCATCATCATCATCAGCCGAAAGAAGTCTACTGTTGACAAAGTCCTTGTCACTGTTAATATTTTACTTTATTCCATTCTTCTTTAAGTGTGTCTAAATAAACGTTGCAAATTTTGTCTAGACCAAGACCTCTTCTAATGTTATGCGTTTCGTTTCCAACGGTACATACGTTATTGAAACTCCTGCAAATAACGATACGGTACATGAATTAGCAAAACCTTTAACCAAAACAGTGCGGAGTTCAAACCACAAGCCTACCTCGAATCGAGAGATTCTCTATTCATTAAAAATCGACTAGCCTCTAGTCTAGAGGGCTCGAAGCGGATCGACGTTTAAGCGGGTATCCAGACCGTTGATCTAGGTCAACCGAGCTATTCCTATCAGGCCTTGTTTGATTAGGGTTTTCATATTGTTCCCATTGTCCAGGTATAACAAATAGGTCACCTCCGGGCACCGCTTTTGATTCAGCATTCGTTTTTTGAGCTCCCTTTGTGACCGAATTACCTTTGTGGGGTCACTAGGGATTAGGGTGGAAAGAACAAACTGAATAATTTCATGTTGTGTGATAATTAAATGAAAGGTTACTTTCTGAATGTAAACGATGTATTTGAAGTTTTATTTACTGAAGCTTGACTACATTATTTTGAAAGAGATCCAGTCACGTAGCAAGTCAAGCTTTTATTGAAGCAGTTTTTGTTAAAAGTTAGGTTAGGTAATGTGTTTCATTAATAAAATAAGTCAAACGCAGTTATTATGTATTTAGGCGTCTTCCTCTTTACCTGAGACACAAATAACAGAAATAATCGTTTAAAAAGCCTATGCGTAATGATAAGTCATTTCGTATTTTAAAAACGAGACATTTGACGGCAGACGCGGTGGAAAAATAAAACTAATATAATGTTAGCCTTGAAGTCTCACGTAACAGGTTATGAAAATAGCAGTTGGTTTCTAAAAATATTGCTTTATACTATAAAGTTAAAAACTATCGTATCCTTACGTTTTAGGGAATAAATGGTTATTGTTTATTCACAAGAACATTATAGTTTACATAGACAATTTAAAATGTTAATACAAAACTAAAACTACTATTAAATTAGAATAACTAAATAACTAAATAAACTTAAAAATTAATTATATAAGAGAGGTGGGCCTCTTGGCAGGGTGCCCATCACGCAATTTAATCAAGAGTTTTTAATTAGACTTATTATTTCATTATTATTTATAAGCGTTTTATTGGAATAAACATGACATAACAAATAGAAAATAAAGACAAATTAAATGAAAATCGAATTGAAAACTAAACTAAAACTAATCTTAAAATAAAACAATGAAAAAAGAAAAGGCTCCCGTGGCACAGACCGCAGGCGCTGGCAGCATTCCCCCCATAGATTCCCCCTTTGGACAGCGATAGTATTACGTTGTCCAAGGAAGCTGCCAGCTCTGCGGTCACGCACGCGTACTACCCGTAGCGTCTATTAGCCTCTTCGAAATATCTTTAAAGAGATTATAGCGCTTGGACCCCACGGACCAAGGATCTCAACACCGAAAGGGACAAAGTTATGTTCGGCGCTGAGACTCCTATATTTATTTGTCTTAGCTGATTCAGCTTATTGTTGAGGTAAAACGGTGATACATGGATAATAGAACAAAGGCTGTTGTCGGTGTTATGGTTGTTTACAATTGCATTGTCTGTTATCGTGAGGGATTATAATATTTATAATATTAATACACGATGTTGGCATTACCTTTTCCATACACGTGTGAGTAAATTGGTTTATAGGAACTCAATACCACATGAGCTGAGCTAAAATGGATTAAGGAAGCGCTAGCTATATGTTGTCGTGCCACAGTATTTAGTTTCACGAAAGAAAATGTATTTTTATTATTTTGCATCAAGGAAGCACTCAAGATTTACCGTTTGAATCTCATAAATCTCATAAACTTGAATCAAATCTCGCAAGACTAATCAGCGTTACTTCTGGATTCACATAAAATTTGTTATACACGTTTCTTAAAATGTATATTTTCTTTACTAAGCCACGGCGATATCTAATGTGTCTTGTTCGTAAAATGTCGTGCTGTACGTGGACGAATATTAGCGATTTATTACCGTATACTTCGCAAAGCTCGTCACGATTGGGTGGTTACTAGTGCATATTTTGCTCCAAATTTCATCTTTTAATATAGCCTTTACCACATTCTATATTACTGCTTGTTTTAAACATGTTTTTCTTATCTTCTCTGCGTCTGCCAACATCCGTTGGTTGGTTGTTAACTTACTCTTATAGCAACACGTTTAATTTATATCATAGCTATTATTTAGGTCACGCACAAAACATAGACAAATACTTCATAGTCCCTTTTTGTATCCAAAAGTTTGTACCCGACATAGTTTCATCTCCTTACTTAGATACAAGTTAGCGACCCGCCCTGACCCGGCCTGACGGGTGCAATGTAGACACTAACATGGAGCTGTCGGAATTATCGTCATATTTCAACCAATTTACATAAAACCTTGACAAATATTGCCCTAAACCCTGGTAAATCACTCTATCTATTGGTGTTCAGTAGATTTGAGTCTATCGCAAACAGACAGACAGACGCGGAGGTCGTTTTACAATATATAGTGAAGAGTGAAGTTTATCTCTGCATCTTTTATGCTCTTAAATAAATCAAATACGCAGTGATTTACTGCAATTTCTGCATATGCATTACAAAGTTACTGACGCGTAGTTTCAAATCAGAGTTCAGTTCAGTGCACATTTTGGCACTAGCTTATAGTTGCAGAACTAGTCTGCTACTATAGTTGTAAGTGAGTTATAGCTGTAGCCTAAATGGCAATGAAGAATGTACGCCAATGACTCGCTAGACTGCGTCAGAAGGAAGTTGTTCCTTTTTTAATAAAGAAGAGCATTTACTTACAAACTGCGATGCTATTTGTCGGTATAGAAGTCCGCTTTTGTAACAAAGTTTGGACAGACTATACCATTCCTGTTAACATACTCGATTATTTTACGAGCTTTGTTATTGTCTCTATGATTTACGGACACGACATTAAAACGCCATACATGGCCAGTTAAATTGAAAAATGCAGTCGTTATACCCATATATGGAATTCGAATTAGTATTTCACTTAAAATAAAACTGATAGTTTTCTATATCCCTTCATGGCCTTCCATAATTGTAATAATTGACTGACTGCATCGGTTTGCATTTCCTTTCCTAGCATTCAACGCTTCGTTCGCTATCACAAAATTTCACTTCTTAATCAATTCCTGTCTTATCTAGCTTTAATTAATACCTTTGCCAATTAGCGATAAGTAGACTCCATTCCGAAGACTAAACTTATTGAGGTCATGCTATTTCTACGCTCCGTCTAGTTCACTGTCAGCGCTTTTACGCCCATTTTCAAGAATAGAATTCCCGAGACGCGCTGATTCAGGTCACATGTGGTGTGGTGCTTTAGACTGAGAGCTATACGAAATTGCCTTTTCATGAGTCCTGCCTGATTGAATTGGTTTCCGCATAGTGATTCAAGTCTTTCCGACTCTTAATATGCCTGTGCCTGGACTAGCACAATCGTTTAAAGGAACTAATTAGTTCAATTTTGCACAAGCTTTTGCCCGTGACTTAGTCTGCATAGAATGCATCCCGTCCTGCATCCTACACTTCGCCCTCTAAATTAAATATATTATATTTTTGGCTCAGGTCTTTGCTTTAAAGAGTACTCTACACAGACTTAATGGTTGAAGCTTTGGAATTTTCATATGTAGCTCCCGATCCCCTGGAAATATCGGGATAAGAAGTACCATATGTCTTAAGTTAGGGTAACAGTATCTCTGTTCCAATTAGTTCCAAATCTCGTGTAAATTCGTCCTGTAACGACTGTGGACGAAGAAGAAACGAACCTTCGCTATTATAATATTAAGTAGCATTCGGTATTTTATTTAGTTCCTTGAATAATGCCTTTTACTGAACGTGTAAGGTTTTGTGTGTGAAGTGGAACGATGCGTCCACGGTCGGAGTTCGTTTAGAACACAGCTGACGTGACCAGTCCACGTTTTCTCGCTATCTTATTCGCTATTTACAGCGTTGCGTAATCTCATTGATAACGTTCTACGTTCCAGTATGTTCTCAGAATCGGAACTACCAGCAATTAGTAGCCACATGTCAGCTGCCGGGGCGGAGCAGTGACGCATTTTCGCTTGATAAATTTCGTCAAATGGCCTCGTGCGATAGGCTACATTCTTAGGTTCTGTTACGGGAACGGAAGCAACGTATCGCATCTCATGGCATTCAGGCTTTGCTTTTATGGTTTCGCGTGCATCCTTAATGCTTTAACGTTTCGTCAACAAGATGAGTCAACAACAAATGGTTGCTATTGCTATAAAAGGGGAAAATCCTGATAAAAGAATTTGCTTTCTTGAAATGGCAAAATTTGGTTCAGCTATACTTGATCAGAAATATCAGAATGCGTTGAAAATGAAAATGAAAATGAAAAATATTTTATTCAGTAACTTAAACTTGACTTAACTTAAATTGGATGAAACGTTTTCATATTTTATAGTGGTTTTATCTAATTTGCTAATTATAATGATTTAAAATCTTGCTACTCGATTTCTCATCATCACCCGCTTCTAAGGGGCCAATTGACTTATAATTTGGTACATTGTATAGAAGTCGAATGACAATACCATAATCAAGTACTGCCAACGTAACCCGTGTATAGTACGTTGTTAATATAATTGCAGCTGTTATTTTAAACTTGTACATGCATGCATTGCATGGTCTTTTGACTGTTATCACTAACGCAGTGGATATTATAGGATCTACTATCACGTGATGATGGGAAGCAACGCAGTGGAGATTGTACGATCTACTATCACGCGATGATGGGAAGTAACACAGTGGACATTGTAGGATCTGCTACGCGATGATGGGAAGTAACGCAAATGATATTGTAGGATTACGTAAGTTTTTGTGGTTCCTATAAGGTATACTTGTGGTTGGTTACGCAATTGACTACAAACTATAGGTGTGTGTACAGTGTTATTGTGTAGAATCGCGTGATTCACGACCGTAGCGCTCCCGGGATGATTTATGTACCTTGACCGCAAATTGGTCCTAGTAACAAAAGCGTTCTGAAAGTGTTGATTAAACTTTGCACGATTTTAGACCTATAGTGAAGTAATAATTGAATCGGGCGTAATTTAGAGGTGTTCCATATATGAACATTTTTAAAAAAGGTTGCACTATTAATGTCTAATGTCAGGACATCACCCTTGTGCTGTCAGCATCCAGAAAATCAATCATGCTAAAAGTGGCCTTAAGTTGTTTTTTTAGGCTCTGTCTACCCTGTAATGTAAGGGATAAGACGTGATTAAAGTAGGTATGTATCCAGATAGTTTCACGAAGCATTTTCATTTGTCCTTTGTTATCCTGATAGCTGAGGGATGGGATTAGGGAATGCCTGCGTCTGTTTCCTAAACGTTATTGTCTGGCCGTCTTTCCAATCAAGGGTGAATGGGCATTTGCTAGGCTCGCGTGCTCAATCTTAGGCTACATCTTCGCTTATCATCAGGCGAGGTTGTGGACAAACGCATGCTATGTTTTTACAAGCTTTTTATTGTATGTATGTTTGTCCGGGTGGAATCGTGCAACTCAATTTTGAAGCAGATATCTTCAACCGATTCAGCTGAAATTTTGTTTGTGGAAGTCGGATGACAATACAATAATCTGTTAGTAGAATTCTGGTGGCGTGGTCAGGACCGTCTCCGCCGGAGGGAACTCTTCAACGGTTGGTCCGATTGACTTGAAATTTGGTGCACTTATGTAGGACGAATGACAATACAAGTGCTGACAACAAAATGTACAGTCAGCAAAAAAAGCTTGTATCAAAAATGGAATTTGTAGGTTAAGTTTTTAATCTCATTCTGATCTCTGGTCTAATAATTATATCAAGACGCTGTCTACCGAGTTGCGTCAATAATTATGGTTAAACCATAGTTTTAATTATTAATCTTATACTATAAGTCGTCAGACTTATTTTTATGCGTCATTCAATACGCGTAAAATGTCTTTTGTTAAATTGATTGTTCATAATTCCATTCTTTTTATTACGCCTGTGTTAGAGCGCGATCAACCGGATTGACACATGGTTGATACCGCGATTCATGCATTTTTATTATATTAAATCGAATTGATACATACATACATACCGTCACGCCTCTTTCCCACAGGGGTAGGCAGAGACTACTTCGTTCCACTTGCTACGATCCTGACATACTTCTTTCGCTTCATCCACCCTCATCAATCTCTTCATACATGCTCGTCGGTTTCGGTTTCGGGTACTCCTGACCTGACCTTTTTCCAAAACGTCTCCTATTTGATACCGAATTGATGATCTTGTTAAAAGCGCGGATTCACGGCGAATGCAAGCCGCTTCCAAGCGGGGAATCTGGAGGTCTATGGGAGAGCCTATAGCCACCAGTAGACGTCTTATGGTGATATGATGATGGAGGAGTTTTTCCAGCCTTAAAATTTAATAAGGCACGTGAATATCTTCTTTCATGTCACAAGTCGGTTACCCAGACATTCTTTATTAAAAACTCTTGTTCCTTAAAATTCCATTATTGCCTCGCCAAGATAAAAGAGAAAGCCGTAATCTTATCATGAAACGAATTTTATTAAAACCTTACCGCAAAACTCGAAGTAAAATTAAAATTTGACTACGCTCTCGACCGTGCATATCCAGTAAAATTGCTGGACCAGCAATATGGAATGAAACTGTACTTTGCATACAGATGCTGTTCAGTACCTACTTAAACCAGAATGGTTTGCGATCCAGCATCCAACTATCCGCTTGCATTTTTACATAATGTCGGATGATGTTATTTAAGTTTTTTCCTGTTTGAATTATCGCTACATATTGTAAACAAAGTTCGTCGCCGTACAGTTTCCTATAAATAAAATAAATAAATATTTTGGGACAAATTAGGTACACCAATTGACCCGGCCCCAAACTAAGCAAAGTTATGGGTACCAGGCAACATACTTATATAATGTAGATATATACATAAATACATACAACATCCATGACTCGAGCACAAACATTCGTATTCGTCATATTACAACTGTCTGCCCCTACCGGGATTCGAAACCAGGACCTCTAGCTTCTTAGTCAGGGTCACTAACCACTAAGCTATCCGGTCGTGGTATGAACTGAACTATTATTATTATTTAAAATTGTTGTATTAGACTTTGTTTATTGAAGTGACACAAGTACATCAGATAGAATACAACGTATAGAAAAGAATGATAAGTTTAAAAGTTTTGGTTAGCCAGTTACATACAACATACTCCCCCGTAATCAAAACAAGATTATAAACATAAACCTATTCCTTTTATACAATTCTGATGCTTGATACGAGCCAATGGCTTAGTTAGTACATCAGCCCACATCTCTAAAGTATTAGTATATACGACATTGATAACATTTTTACATAATAAATCTCGTATAAAATGAAATCTCGTGTCGATATGCTTGGTTCTATTGTGGTGAACCGTATTCAGTGCTAACTTCTGGGCAGACTGTGAATCATTATAAATAGTAATGACAGTTGACTTACCAGTAAGCTCACACATCAATCGTCTCAGAAATACAGCCTCTCTACCCGCACTGGATAAACTCATGTATTCTGCTTCGCTGGACGACAAAGCAATGGTGGTTTGCTTCTTACTTTCCCATGAAATGGCTCCCCCGGCCATAGAAAAGTAGAATCCGGTGTATGAACGACGATCCATAGGACAATTGGCCCAATCTGCATCCGCATAGCCAATTAGGCATCCACCGTCTTTCCTGTAAGTAATGCCCAAATCCATAGTGCCTTTCAGATATTGCAATACACGTTTTGCCGCCTTCCAATGACTTTTATCATATTTAGTATTAAATTGACTTAAATATGATGTGGCAAAAGCAATGTCTGGGCGAGTATTAACGGCCAGAAAATTGAGTGAGCCTATCAATTGCTGATACGGATAGGATTCACTTACATTACTCTTCTCACTCGGCAGAAACTTATTATTTTCCAACGGTGTAGGCACACTCTTACAGTCCATCATGTGATATTTTTGCAGTAAATCACGAATGTAACTTTCTTGAGATATTTTAATCTCATTAGGTTTGCAATGTATATTTAAACCTAAATAATAACTGAGTTCGCCAATCACTTTCAGACCAAAATAATTTCGTAAGTCAGATATGACAGTATTCAGCGTTTTATTATCTTTGTACAAGATGACAATGTCATCGACATGGAAAGCGAGTATTATTAACTCGTTACCAAACTTTTTAGTATAAATACATGCTTCCGAAGGAGTTTGGTTAAAACCTATGCATTGTAAAATTTCGGTCAACTTTTTATACCATGCTCGCGAAGCCTGTTTTAGCCCATAAAGCGAACGTTTCAGTAAACATACTTTATCTTCTTGACCAGGTTTTAAAAATCCTTCCGGCTGACTCATATATACTTCTTCCTCTAAAAATCCATTTAAAAATGCCGTATCAACGTCTAAATGGTTCATTTTCATTCCCTCTTCCGCAGCCAACGCGAACAACATGCGTAAAGAAGAGTTTCGGACGACTGGCGAGAAAGTTTCCAAGTAGTCAATACCATAAACTTGGTTAAATCCTTTCGCGACAAGTCTAGCTTTGTATTTAATTACGTCACCATGCGCATTTTTCTTCAACTTGTAGATCCATTTGCATGGTATAACCTTCTTATCAGGTCTGTCAACGAGAACCCAAGTTTGTTTTTCAAGCAGTGACTGATATTCATCTTGCATAGCTTGATACCATTTATCTCTATCTTCTGCATTTACAGCCTGTGTGTAAGTTGCTGGTTCATCCAGCTGAGGGGATGAAGTTTGCATGCATACACAATTAGCAGCAGAATTAGGTTTTCTGGGTCTCAAATTGTACCTTGGTTCTACAATATCAGTATCAGATTCAATTTCTTCTAATGAAGACGCAATAACAGGTTGAACAGCGTTATGCCATTGCTCATCTTGAACATCTTCTGATAAATTTACAATATCAGGTTGAATCTGTTCATCTTCGATGACAGCGCTTGTGACAGGTGTTCGACTATCTGAACTATTCGAAGAGTTTATTTGCGAATTTAGCAATAGAGGTACAACTGCTGATTCAGTTAAATCATTATCAGACTTACAAGTTGTCTTTACTTTCAAATCTTGAAAATCACATTCAAAGAAAGTAATATCTCTGCTTTTCACAAGTCTTCTGGGATATCTAATATCTCTGAAATAATAACTTCTGGGATCTTCTGAATATCCTACGAAAATATGTTCGGATGCTTTCATATCCAGTTTCTTTCGATTACACTCAGGAACATGAATAAAGGCTCTACATCCGAAAACACGCAGATGAGAAAGATTTGGTATTTTAGCATACCATTTCTCGTACGCCGTCTTGCCTTCGAGAGCACGGTGAGGAGACCTATTTTTGAGATATACAGCCATCTCTGCAGCATCTTGCCAATAAGCCGGAGAAAGAGAACTGTCAGAAAGCATTGATCTTACTTTCTCCATAATTGAACGATTTGTTCTTTCTGCAATAGAATTTTGCTGAGGACTGTAGGGAACTGTTGTTTGATGTTGAATTCCTTCATTTTGTAAATACCTCGAAAATTCAGCATTAACATATTCTTTTCCATTATCGCTCTTCAATATCTTAATATTTGCTCCTGTTTCCCGCTCTACTCTGGACTGGAAAATACGAAATTTGTTCTTTACTTCCGCTTTTGAAGGAATAAAGAATACAAAAGTCATACGAGAATAGTCATCTATAAAAAATAAAATATACTTATTGCCTTGAAAAGAAGTTTCTGGCAAGGGTCCACAAATATCTGAATGAATAAGTTCCAGAACAGAAGTTGATCGTTTATGCGAAATTTTCTTGAAAGGTTTCCTACTCTGCTTACCTTCAATGCAGGGGATACATGGTTCCTTATCGACTTCTGAGTAGTCCACGCCCACTGCGTGTCCCTTCCTCAGTTGATCCATTCCGATGCGACATAAATGACCTAGTCTTCTATGCCAAAGCTTGAAGCTAGAAACATCAGAGTGCGTCTCAAAAGCTGATAATTGAGTCGTTGGGTTGACCGTACAATCTAAAGAATACAGTCCACCACATATAGAACCATGTAAAATTACATCGCCTGAACAAGAAAAAACATCAGAATCATAAAAATTACAACCAGTTCTATCAAAAACTACGCTAAAACCTTTATCTACTGCCTTCTTCACTGAAATAAGATTAGAGTTCAAGTTCGGTACATGAACTACATCAGTAATCTTCTTTATATCAGTATTCTGACCGCAACTGGTGATAGAAATATCTCCAATGCCTTTACTGGGCAGTACATCTCCATTTGCAATAGTTACAGTCCCAGTAGACGAACTTCTCACATTATTCATCCAATCAGCTCGTGACGTCATGTGTGCTGAAGCTCCAGAATCAATAAACCATTTATCACGCTCTAATCCGTCATTGACATTCAGTGCACATAGAGAATTTTTGTGATTTACGGGTCTATTCTTCTTATCCTTTTTATGGGGACAGTCTGGACGCTTATGTCCTGGCTCCATGCAGTCGTAACACACAATAGGTTTCTTCGATTTGGATGTAAAAGGTTTGTTCTGGTTCATACGTGTACGAAGAGCAGTATCTGGGTTATCTATAGCTGGTTTATTCAGTTCATTCAATAATTTGGTCTTAATTAAATCCACTGTAATGTCTATATTGGAATTTTCCAAAGCCATTACTAAAGGTGCGTATTGAGGACTTAAACCTCCAAGAAGAATCGCAGCTATTGAAGCATCTTCTATAATTTTGCCAATGTCGGCTAAATCTTGCACAGTTGACATGATAGCATTTATGTACGTCTCTATGTTGGAATCAAAATCATCAAGACAGTACCTGTACAGTTTCCGCTCGAGGCTTATACGTCGCCCTAAACCTCTGTCCTCGTAAGTGGACGAAAGAGCATCCCAAGCTTCCTTGGCTGTTTTACATGACCTCACATGAGTTATCGCCATACCATCTAAAGTGAGACATATTTTCGATAACGCCTTTTGATCGTTTCGTGATTTTATCTCTGTAGGAACTTTACTACCTTCAGAATATCCGATGATCGTCTCCCATAACTCTTCATGCATAAGGTACATACGCATTTTGAATTTCCATACGGAATAACCGTCTCTGTTTATGAGTGGTTTTATACCAGTAATCGAAATATTTGACATATTTATACGTACAGCTGTTCGATGTCACAACAAAATATTATGAAAATATCTTCGTGAATTATGTTAATTTTTCACAGATTTTCGTAATTAATACATGCACATACTGGAAAAAACTAGTAGATTCACTTTTTAATAAAGAATATGTAGTTTTATAAGTATTACTCAGTTAAAAATAGAGTTTCGTGCTGATAACGAATGTTGTATTAGACTTTGTTTATTGAAGTGACACAAGTACATCAGATAGAATACAACGTATAGAAAAGAATGATAAGTTTAAAAGTTTTGGTTAGCCAGTTACATACAACAAAAATAATACACTGGCAGCTCGCTGATACGTGTATATCTATCACTGCACTTGTGTTCTCTGAATTTTTAAATGAATGTCTAGTCTATTTTTAAAACGGTTCACTGAAGGTGCACTTATCACAAGTTCGGGGAGTGCGTTCCACGAGTTCACAACACGGTTAGATAGGAAATGTTTTCTGGTGTTGCTTGCGCTTGGCTGCTTGATTTGATTGAACACGTTTCTTATGTCTGGGACGTTCTAGTGGTCATGTAAAATCTTATATGTCTCGATAAGATCACCTCGCCTTCTACGCTCCACTAATGTTGGTAGATTCAACTCTGAAAGACGTCTATACGTCGTAACATGGGTGATTCTAGATATGTACACATGGCAATATAATCAGGTAAGCACCTACGCACGCTCACGCCGTATCTATCCTGCTTACCGAATAGCTTTGCTGTGTGTACAAGTGCTGTGGCTCTGAATAATTGATGTTGGCGTAGTGTCATTACATAATATTGCTCAATTACATTCTGATTAACATTATCATGTCGCTACAAGACGTCCTTCAAAGTGCCTTGGTCACGACTCGGTCAACGGCCGATCATATGGCAGCGCCCACGCCATGTCGATGCCCTCTGCTTTATTTCATATACTACGAAACAAATAGATACTCCACTCAGTTCGTACAATACGCACGCTAAATAATCGAAGACATCTATATGTATAATTATATTTATAAGTTAGTCGTTTTCTTCACCGGTCTTTTGCATTATCAAAATGTTACACAGGGGCCTTTTGTCAAAGGATTGTCAGTGTATTTGTTAAAGCCTAAAGAAAAAGTACTAACAAGATTAATATCCAATGACATAATTTCAGATAATAAGTTTTTAATATTGTAGGTAAATAAAAAAAAAATTGTGTTCTGATTGTGGTCCTCTAATCCAGCGATATGAGAATCAGGAATTCTTAGAACGACATTGGGGTTTCAGGTACTATTCTAGTATCAAACCCATAAGAGTGAGCGAGACAGCTAGATAAACCCGAATATTGTTCTAGAAGCTCACAGACCGTTGCCTTCTGCGGCTGTCTTTATGAGTTTCTACTTCAATGCTCAAAGTACTCTGCGATCAATCTCGAACATTACTGTGTCATTTATAATCAACTAGCTTCTGCCCGCGACTTCGTTCGCGTAGAATTAAATTTAAGAACTGATGTTAATAGTTTTCTTCTGCAATCATTATTTACGTTGCGAGTCTAGGCAGCTACGACTTTTGACATGTTTATCGCTATTACGCGAGAACCATGCAATTTTCCGGGATAAAAAGTAGCCTATGTGTTAATCTAGGGTACCAGCTATCTCCGTTTTAAATTTTATACAAATCCGTCCAGCCGTCTGCGCGTGAAGAAGTAACAAACATACGCGCACACACACACTCGCAAACTCTCGCCTTTGTAATATTAGTGTGATATAACTTTAAAACAAAAGGCACTTTCCCAATTCCACAAGCAATTTGTGTTATTAATCAAACTGTAACGTGTTGAAGAGCATTATAGCCGTCTCCTGGGCAACCTTTCTATCAAATCAATATCCAATCCAAGCAGTTCCAATATCGGAGGGTCGGACCTAATAACCTAATGTATTTGTCCCATGGGTGATTAGGGGGAAAGGGGCAAAAAAGGCATCAACTAAATAGGAAATACGTAGGAGCTGTATTGATACTGACTACTGCCTAGTACCTAGTTCATGTATGGGCTGACAATTGGAATTGGAATCAGCTAGCTGTCACATACATACAAGAACTCAAAATGAACACGATGGCGATTGCGAGCGAGTTAGACAATAAGCCTACAGGTTTCTAGAAGAGCGAGGTAGCTTTTTATCTGGTCCTTCGAAAGAAATTTAACAAAAGTGTTTATATTTCATCTGAAAGATGACTTACATACCTAATTTATACTAAAGTGTAACATTTATTATTACAATTATTATTAAGTAAAAATATAAACTACCCTCGAGTAAATCACGCGATTCAATCATAATTATGGAAACCTTTGTAAAAGTGTCTTTTGTAACGCTGAAATACTGCCGCTAAGGTTCTATAATCTACTGTTCCGCCCACAATATATGTAGTAAGTCGTTTTTACAGCTATCCCAGCTGAGCCCAACCTTGACCTTGTGGCCCGGGCAGGCTCGGAGCATGGCGTTTTCTTTCATGACACATAACAATATCGAGGTTGTTACGTCATCAAGCTAGAGCCGAAACCTTTACAATTTTCATTGTATAAGCCCCGACCAGCTTCGATTTAAATATCGTTAAAAACTTTTTAATGAGACTTAGTATTCTCCTCAGTGATTTTGAGCGGAGTAACCTTTTACTTCTAAACGATAGATACGAACCAAGATGGCAAGAACCGGATTATTTGCAAATTGTCGCGGTATTTATTTTAGACGAACAAGTTACCAGCTGTTGTTGTTATCTTTAGAATCAATAATTGTTCGGATTCATGGTTAATACAGACTACAAAATCAAACTTCCAATAAAACCTCTCCTTAGAACTCTTGGTTATTACAGCCTCTCGTCCTTCAAGAGTTGTTTGAGAGTAATTTGTCAGTCCTTCCATTTCCTAAATCGTTTTCCGGCTTTTGCTAAGTCAGACGACGCGTCGCGCCAACCTTCCGGGCAAAACGTGCCGTGCCTCGCAAGGGATTCTTAATGCCTTTTAAGAAGCCATTCGTATTTCTATTCGATAAGTGCTACCCTCTAGCTCACTCACGTCAGTTATGATAGGGACGGAGTACTCTCAGCCGTCAGATTTATCTGGAATAAAATATGTACTTTACTTCCCGCCAACAGTTTATCACGTTGAATGATTTCTAGCGTCCGTGGCTTCATCTTTAAGTAATGTGTTTAGTCAAATCATTTCCAATTCAGTTCTTTCAGTTTGTTCAAATAGCTCGTTATCAATCAGTGCCGTTTATGTAGGTAGTCGTGTACCCAATTGTGATTACGGTGCTTTAGTATTGTTATCGCGGTTGACGACATTTATCTTCAAATGTGTGCCGGTTATGGACCTCGATGAAGGCGCTCGCGCCATGTCCGCGTAGTGAGTAAGGAGTACTATATCACTAATTTTGATAACGTCGCGTTCATTGTTGATAACTTGATTGACCTAGACGGGGATTCTCAAACTTAACCGAAAATTGCAAGTAATTACAATGAATTATATTAATTTGTCTGTTAAACAATTCCGCAAAACTTCTATCTATATTGTCGTGTGCATACATCCCTATAATAACCCACTGACTCGAGCATGACGCATACCCGAAAGGGTAATTTTGATAACTCGTATACACATACACTTACATGCCGTCAAGCTTCTCTCCCACATGGGTAGGCAGAGACTACTTTGTTCCACTTGCTACGATCTTGACATACCTCTTTCGCTTCATCCACATTCATCAATCTCTTCAAACATGCTCGCCGGTTTCGGGTAGGTACTCCTGACCTGACCTTTTTTCAAAACGTTACATAATAAATCTAAATTTAAAAAAATAATAAATAGTCTAAAGAAATCCTGTTTCCAAAAATATGCATTCACTTTTACATACCTTAAGTACACGTATGTATTACCTACGAAGTAAATGTTAATATTCAGAAAACTACTAAAGTTATTAGAAATAAACCAAACTCAAATGACAGATTTATGTACTAAAATTAACTTCCATTCGCCAAACTTATTCCCATTCCAGTTTTGGATCAAGATAATTTACGTAATGCAAAAACTTTAAACGATTTTCTTGAATCCGTTGCGGACCTCCAATTTCTCGATCACATGACCAATGGCTCACTCTCGATCTCCATTCAGCGATAGATACGTAATTTAGTGTCATATTGACCGAGGACGTCTCAATAGATAATCTTTTATCTGACTATTAAATAATGAGTGGCCACAAACGTTCGTCGCGCCGGCCAGTTCGCGCGTGTCGCTGCAACCGCACGCGCCAAACCCGTAAAAATTTAAGACATCTTCTGACAAATTGTCATCACCGGTATCTTCAAAAACTTTATTAGTGTTTTTGTTATTACTGTTGAAGTAATTTTGAGAGAGGTGTTTTTCTGAGTGTTTGTGCCCACTTCGAGTGAATGTATTAGTGACGTTTGTAAAAAATGCTCATTTTAAGAATATCGGATCTTGGCAAGCCAATGAACAACGGGGACGTTGCCAAGATGACACACGAGGTGCGTCTTGTTTATATTTTCAAATGTTACCGTGCATCGCGTGTGTCTGAAAATAAATATGGATGTACAAATATGAGTTGATCGATTTATCACGAGAACGTTACCGAAGAAATATTCTAGAAAATGTAGTGTTCCAAAATCGCGCGGTGCGAATTGCGTTTCTCTTCTACGCTTATTTTATCACGATCCCTTTACGTGATATCGTTCTTTGTTGCTTTTCAACTACTTAATAATATTTCGCGGTTTTTATTGTATTTTTAATAACTGTTGTCAACATCAACTTCTATTTGAATAGAACATACCTACCCTGTGATTTGGTTGATATTTAAACTTACATGTACCTTCAGCAACATTGAAGGTAAATAATATAACAAGTGTAAGTAAAGTAAAGAGCTGGACAAAGTCAATAGCAACTTTTGTCACGTCAATGGTCTGTTCTGAATGAAATTTCGAGTATGTTTGAAAACTGAAGTGTAATTTAATCTTCAACAAATTACTTTGAAAACTTTAGTTCTTATGTATTCTATTTTATTTGCATGTTTGCGTACATTATGTCCTCTACCGGTGTTTGCGTCAAGGCTTTGTGTAATTAGCTAAAAAAATATTCACGTCCTAAATAATACTTATGTTTCATTACTACCTTGAGGTTGAAAATTATTTATATCAACATTGCTAACAATATTATTCCTTGACTAATGAATATAATCAGTACCGTCACTCAATGATGTAACATCTACGCACGTAGGTGTTTCGCGCACGATATTACACTTTTCTTTAGTCTAATACGATTTTCTTATAACAGACATCCATTATTTGTTTATGCTTCCGCATCACTTGGAATGTCTTTGCTATTAGTTTTCATACTATTAAATTCTGTTAAATCAGGTTCATCATTATTTCCGTCACTTGTGTTTCGCTGTTATGTCCAATGACACGAAACATACCGTGTCGTGTCGTGGGCAATGGGCATCGCACCGAGACTTGCGTCGTGCCTCGTGGTCCGATAACCACTGCTTTATCTCACGACCCCGGCACCTAGCGAGATTATATATGTGTATTTAACACTATTTTAATAAAGCGGATAGGTTCATTTTTATTATTAAACAGATAACGCGTAGAAGTAAACGAACTTGTGGGTTCTGGTTTAAAGATAAGATTTTCATTCGCTTTAATTGTAAGTGAAGCCGTTTAATATGTTTAAAATGTCCTATGAGCTTTGTTATTATTATTAATACAGTAAGTATCGTTTGTTCCATGTTGGTCTGGGAGTAATAAAAACAGAATTAACATTTAATTTAGATCATAAAAGCCCAGCGAGGAAACTGGCGAAAATTTTAGGAATCATGTTATAGGCGGTGCACCCACAATCACGCTAAACGTGGCGTGGTTTTGACACCCTCGGCCAAGGGCGGATCCAGGGGGGGGGGGGGTCATGGGGGTAATGACCCCCCCCTGAGCTGGTTCCAGGACTATTGTTATCAAAATTAAATTATAAGTTCTTGACTTGACCACGACTATGTGACCCCCTCCTGGCGCCAAAGCTGGATCCGCCCTTGCCCTCGGCTGTATACCCTGCGTATTAATTTATGTGTCGATGTAGCTATCATTATCTATCATGCTAGAGATAGTGCCTTTTTTTAAAATCGTGACGGCATCTTTATCACGCTATAAAAACGTATTAATCCAGAATATTGTTAAACCTCTTAAAACTTTATTGAAGCCACTTTTTATGGACATCTGGAGAATTAAAACAGATTAAGAATAGCGGCTATAAATTTTTAACGTTTAGCAATTTTCTTGTCATTCAAATTGAATGAGTATAGTTTCTTTAATTTCCCGAAACTAATAGGATTTTGGCTTAATACAGTTAAGCATCCATTAGCGAATGAATGGAACGACTAGTAATCGTAAGGTCGACAATTGAGTGACAAGCGACTTCCCGTTCTCAACTAGATAATTCGATACGAACAAGGCACGCGCTAGCGCCGCCTTTTATAATCCTAATGCTCTTTATATTGTTTTATGTCCCCTGAAGTCGTTTAGTTGTTTCCTTGTTTGATTTATATTTCCTTACATTTGGAAGGTGTTATATTAAAAATTAAAATAAAATTCTCCTTCTGACTGATCTCATCAATTACCAACTCAAAACTTAGACCTAGATAGCTGAAACTTTGTGTGAAGATTTAGTTTATGGCGTAGACAAGGAATGGGGGTGGATTTATCAAAGTATACAGATATAGATAGGTACTAACTAAACAGACCTATATGGGGAGTGTGAAAGGGACCTTCCGAGACCAAATGGGAGGCGTTTTGAAAAAAGGTCAGGTCAGGAATACCCGATACTGGCGAGCATATATGAAGAGCTTGATGAATGTGGATGAAGCGAAAGAGGTATGTCAGGATCGTAGCAAGTGGAACAAAGTCGTCTCTGCCACCCCTATGAGAAGGAGGCATGTCGTGTCAGTATGTATATGTATAGATAGGGAAATCAAGTTTTAATAAATGTCATCGTCGTTATCAACTGCAATGCAGCTCAGTTAAATTAACATCATTAGTTTTATGCATCCCATCGCCACTTTCACCGGCATTTACATTACTCAGATCTTAACTTGCGTAAGACGAACTCGTGGAGTTTGCAGACCAGGGTTAATCTTAAGTATTACTGGGTTAAAGTAATAATATAAGCAACCTTTTATATCAAATATATTAGTTATTATCACAGAAAAGTTGTTGATTTCACTTTAATAAGCCTGGTGACCTAGATTTGAGCGTTAATTATGTGTTATAGTGAATTGCATCATTTAACAGAAACGTAACTAATCATTATTATTACATATGGCGCGCTTCTTAGAAGATAACTTTGAGTAGGTATTGCGATTTGTCGAGAAAGCGCTGCTCCGCACGAACATAATAAATATATACCTCTCCAAATGTTCAGTACTTCATAAGACAGATGTTCTAAATATGTTAAAAAGTACGAGCAAAGGCTAAAATCACTGTTATCCGCCTAAATGAAAGAGTGAAGTGCAATTTTACCAAAACCAGAACGCGGAACATAACAATTGAAAAAACATAACCCTCGTTCTGGCGCAGTCGGTTAAAAACGCCCTTGTCTCGTCTCGTCCCACAGCTGGGCACAGGGATCCTCTCAGAATGAAAAAGCTCACTACAACTAGCCCAAATATATATTTTTATCATTCATACATAGTTGGCAGTCTGGGTTGTCTATTAATTTAACCTAAATTAGTAATAGACAGTGATTGGCTAGGTTCAGTTTGTCCCATAAGTAACCGAACGAAAATAAGTACTGTTAATTAATAATAACTGAAAACTAAACTAAACAGTGAAACAGACCTTCCAACTGAACTAATTCGTGTTTATAACTTAAATAATATATATCACGCATTCGTGAAGTTCGCGAACATTGAGTGCCCTAACACACTAGAGGGATTTCTCGGCGATTTGCTCGCCCAGTGCACGCCGCAACCCTAAAATGAAATTACATATATGAGTAAACAAAACAAAACAAAAGTCAAACGTTTATTTCGCAAATAGGCTGGCAAGGGCTCTTTTTTAAGCTACCAGCGCTTTTTGAAAGACCATCACTGCGAAGAAGAACGTGCCGCAAGAAACTTGTCAGAAAGTCATAGTAATATCCAAATCAAATTGATTTTTTAGATTATAATTCGACGCCAGGAGAAATTGCTGGTCCATAAAGTTAGTAAACTTGTTTCAAAACACGGGAACCTTAGTTAATTAAGACAAATAGGGAGAAGTGAGAAAACAGGCCTGTAGGGGTCGTTAGGGTTAGGGCTGAGGTGAAACTTAATGTTTCAGACCCTGTTACTAATTTAGTTGAGATTTCAATTAGGGCCAGAAGACTTAGTCTATAGAAGGCGTCCTAGAATTACTTTGTGCAATTAGTTGTGCCAATTTAACAGAACACTCCTGTAAAGATTTCTCATTGAAATTTTGATTCAAAATTAAGTCACCCCTTCGTTTCGAAAATCAGTTTGGAAACATTATTTGTCAACCTAACAACAACAAAATAGTACAGTTCTGAAGGTGGTGAACCTGGGCTTTCTTTACCACCGCCCTAGGTGTGTGTGTACACAACTACACACACCTCGGTGGCATTTTACGTCTTCTAGCCAGGAAAAGGAAATATCCGCTCGCGTAGCGATTCATTTTAAGACACGGTGTATACTCTAGAAAATAATTATGAAACGCATCATTTATAGGGTGACTTCTATTGTCCTGGTGGACTGATGTCCACAAAGACCATTATTACTCAAGAAAGCTATGGTAAAAGTAGAATTGATTTACCAAAACTCTTGTTTCTTCATGAAAACTAGTCTTATCTTTATCTTTATTTCCCTAGTTCACATCGAACAGAGTAGCGGTCACTCCACCAAAAACGTACCTAATTAGAAAAATATGTTAACATTTGATTCCATGATTCCCATTAATACTCACTTCGCCTTATACGTAAAGCAATGATTCAATTCTGAAAGGCAAAACCACAATACTAAATTGGAGATTCTTCAAAGTGCTGGAATTGCGGCACTTTACACCCGTCTCTCCGAGTGATGGATTAGGTGTTGTTCAATTCCAGACGGGATATTACTTTGAGAAATATACGAGATAAACATTTCGAATATTCTGGTGTTATCAGGTTGCGAAGTCAATTTATTTGTCATAGAGTTTCGTGAAATGCAGAATCTGTTTTGTTTCGAAAACTTTAGCAGTAAAAAATACTATTAAGCCCTCAGCACTCGCTTGTATTTAGTGTCGTCATGTCGTGTAATGTTTCAGGCATCCGAAAGACTTATTCTTCAAAACACCTCTTTCGACTAATCGAGCCGAGTTACAGACATAAATGATTACATCTAAATATACGAGTACCAACTTTAGTGTCTTTAATTCGTAGCTCATAAACTGCTTCATGTTTTCATAAGACATTAAAGTAATTACTTATAGCCTCGTGAACTTTACGTCTCGGGAGACCCAAATGTCGCCGCCTAGCGAAATCACAAAACAGTGACCTTTCGCCCTTGATAGCTGGAGGCCTTGGAAAACAACCTCACCCCTTAAGGGCGCCAGTTTCTGTTTGTAGGTTTCTGAAGTCATTTTTCTGCCCTATCCCTGGATATCCATAACTAAAAAATACCTATAGTACGTCCATACACGTGTACCCATTGGCACAGTGTGTATAAGGTATCTTTAAACATTTTCTAGAAACATCGATAAGTCTGGTTCACTATTGTTAGTAACACTATAATCAAAGTAATGTTAGAATAAAAGCGAACTCTTACTACATACTAAATTTTATGAGCCTAGGACTGCTTTTACTGGTGTTTTGCCAAACGATCGCATATTCTCAAGTGAACATAGTTTCTCGACTATTCGGGTTGCCATGTTTATCCGCCGCTTTTGGCTTGTACGTGTCGCCAAATATTTCGATTATTTATAATCTTTGACGCAAAATGTCGGCTGGATCGCAGCCAGTCTGCGTCCGTTACATCTCCAAATTATTTTCTTTCTTAAATTGCGTACGTTGATAACGCGGTATGTTGTGTCGTCTAGTTTTTTTGCGTCTGCATACATTTGTTTTTATTATGCTTCTGCTGTTTTCTTTCGATGGTTTACGTAACTTGTGTTTTCGTTGTAAGATAAGCAAATCAACTTTTCCTTGTATCATCGCTTGTTTATATATTTCCGATTAACTGAGTAAAAGTTGTTTTGTTATACAATGTGTACTAAATGAGAATACGTTAGCTGAAGGAAACTTTACCTCTTATTACATCTTCGCTATAACAAATGTGAAATCTAGGCTCATTTCTGTTTTACTCTTCGTTTATAACTCTTCCTAAAATAGTTTGATTGACTACTTCAGATACCGTTTACGTTTATCAAGGAAGTACACAACACACATTAGCTTATTTAAATAAATTTGCAACAAGAATGCCGGTCCGTAGTTTCAAGTAAGGTCAAGTTGCGAGGCACACCAAATGCCAGTGCCAATATTATTGCGTTAACAAAGACAACAATATTGATGTTTAAGTGAAGTGGCAATGAGCAGGGCACATGGTTCGTAGAATTGATGGCCGATGGTTCGAAAACGTTGAAGGTTTTCTAATAGAGACCGTTAGATCACAACCCCTAATACTTGGTATTATTAGGCAGTGAATAAATCGCAAAATCTAAGTACTTAAAGCGCACAAAATATTCAGCAAGTTCCTCCTGAAAACTGTCACAAACACTCGTGGTTATGAAGCCTGAAATTTAGAATTCTGACAGCGCGGTTAAAATTTATTTTAACTTTGAAATGTGCTCGCAAATGGAATTTTTATGTTGTCCTTTACGTGACCACATTTGCCGAGCTAAAGCTACTACTGCTTTGAAATTGTTAACGGTATGCCGGGAAAGCCATATTTTTACCAGGATGCTAACAAACGCGTTCATTTATTTAATCTTCATACATACATACATACATACATACCGTCACGCCTCTTTCCCACAGGGGTAGGCAGAGACTACTTTGTTCCACTTGCTACGATCCTGACATACTTCTTTCGCTTCATCCACATTCATCAATCTCTTAATACATGTTCGTCGGTTTCGGGTACTCCTGACCTGACCTTTTACCAAAACGTCTCCTATTTGGTCTCGAAACGTCCGTCTAGGCCTTCCCCTCCCAACGTTACCATTCACACTCCCCATATAGATCTGTTTAGTTAATCTACTTTCATCCATCCGCTCTACGTGACCAAACCAACTAAGCATACTTTTTTCTATCCTAGTCACTATATCCTCTTTCACACCAGCACGTTCCCTTATCACACTATTCCTTATTCTATCTTTCAGTGATACACCTTCCATACTTCTTAACGCTCTCATTTCTACTGCATTTAATCTACTTTCATGCTTCTTTTGCCATACCCAAGTCTCGCTACCGTACATTAATGTAGGAACGAGCACCCCTCTGTGAACAGCCAGACGCGCCTTCTTCGACACCTTCTCACTGCTCACAAAGGCGCGCAGCGCCCCATTTACCATGTTTCCTGCATTCACTCTTCTTTCAATATCACTTTCACACTTCCCATCTTTCGTAAACGCCGAACCCAGATATACAAACTCTTTTACCTGCTCGACTTTCTTACCCGCAATCACAATCTCACATTCTGTCATACTGTCGTCTTTTTCAAATACCATAACTTTCGTCTTGCTTACATTAACATTCATACCCTTCGTTTCCAATGCACCACATAAAATGTTAGCCATCATCTGCAACTCCTCCTCCGACGATGCCAACAACACTTGGTCGTCGGCGTATAGGAGGCATTTGATGGTTAACCCACTCATTCTTAGTCCACAGTCATTCCCTTTCAAATCACTCAGGCATGTATCCATGAATAGGTTGAACAGCCACGGTGACGCAACACATCCTTGTCTAACACCTTTCTCAATGCTAAACCATTCAGTGTACGCCCCGTTTATCCTCACACAAGCACTAGAATCCTCATAGAGAGATTTTAGTGCTCGTATCAGATTACTGTGCACCCCATGCATGGATAATGCTGACCACAATTCATTCCTCATCACTCTGTCGTAAGCCTTCTCCAAGTCAATGAATAAACAGTATATTTTCTGGCCCTTGGCCATATACTTTTCGGTTATACACCGCAAGGAGAAGACTTGATCCGTGCATCCCATTCCCTTTCTAAAACCCGCTTGTACATCCCATATTTTCTCATCGGTCTCTTTCATAACTCTTTCAATCAGTACCTTTGCATACAGTTTGCCGACGACGCTGAGAAGGCTTATTCCGCGGTAGTTTTTGCAGTCTAGTTGTGACCCCTTTCCTTTGTACAGCGGCACAATCACGGCCTTACACCAATCCTCCGGTACCCGACCGTTCGTCCAACACAAGTTGAAAAGGTGGCACAACTGACTGGCTACCACGCCTTCACCGGCTCTCAGCATTTCGACCGACACTCTATCATATCCCGCAGACTTTCCTAACTTCATTCTTTTCATGACGTTCACAATTTCATCCATGCCTATCTCATTTTCCTGACTACTTTCATTCATCTCTCTTATTGGATAACCTTATCAAGTTATCGTGACAAAGCGCTGTCTAAATTCGTAGTAACATTTATCAGTAACAGATTTTCGAGTGATAAGATCGAGATTAAACAAAAAATCATATTTCATTGTCAATTGAACCGAATCGTAATTTGGCAGTAATTTACTGCAAGGATAAGTGACTTTGAGTTGCTGAGGGCTACTGATTACTTATCTAAACAGGAAGAAGTTTGAAATTAGCAATTAGAACATTCTTACCAAAGTTTACGCAACATGACAAAAATTGTATCTATGTTCCATGAAGATATAAATAATATTTCCATTCCATTGTTTTTTATCGTTATTATTTTCTAAATGCATCCCTTCCGAAACTATCAATTTCTCAAAGCTCCGTCTTCAATGACCAGGATCGGAGTCGTAGATGTGCAGAATCTAGCAATCACGTTATTTGAAATTTGAAATCCATGTGACACACACACACATACACACACAAATCACGTCTTTATCCCTTACGGGGTAGACAGAGCCAATCCATGTGACATTATCACATTATAGGGTGAGAGGAGGGGACACGTGGATTTTAACTAACGCGGTTATATATTTTTACACAGTTCTTTAAAAACAGCAGTTTCAAATTGACATCTAAGGATGATCGCTTAGAATCTATTAATACTTCGGCCACCGCGGCCTCTCATTGTGTCCCAATCAGCGATGCAGAAGATCGGCCGATTTAGCACTTTGGGCATCCGCTGCAAACCTCGCCATTATGCTGGCTTCCTCTCACGCGATAACTACCTTCTTTCGTAACCAATATCGTAAGGTCCCACACAGGATCAATTCTATAAACAAATGAACTCTGAAAACATTTTGATGTGTTAAGGCTAGATTATGCACGAAATATCTGCGAAACTGCGTGTTTGGGAGTCCGCTATCATACTAAATTGTGTTTACCAAATTTTAAGACATTAGTCAAATAAGGGCAACAGGGCTAGCCAAAATAAGAAAAAGTTTTACAGTTGTCAGACTATTGTTTTCCTTACGTGCTTTTTCGTTTTTTTCCAGCATGAGATCACGACGGGTGTGCGGTGTCCGCATGGAAGCCCGGCGGACTGGTGACCCCGCGCAGTTCCGCCGCGCCCTGTCGGTATGGACGCGCCCGTGTCGCCGCCCTCGGAGCGCCCGAACGGTGGGCCGCTCCAAGGACCAGCCCGCGAAACCAACGAGCCCTGCCCGCCCGCGGAGGCCTTAGATCCAGAGACTCTGCGGCCCGCGCCGCGCGCGCTCCCTTCTATCCCCGAAAGCGAACCGCTGCTTTGCGAAGCGCTCAGTGGAAATGCAAGTGTCAGTGAAAATGTTACGCGGAAACCTAACGGGCGGTCGTTGCACGTGCAGTTCGATGCCCAGTCGCCGCAGGCGAACGTGTCCGTCAGCGGCTCCAGCTCTAGCTCCAGCTCCTCCGACGACGAGGAGTTGTCGCTGACCGAGGCGCGCCCGCCCGACGGCGGCTGGGGCTGGGTCGTCGTTTTCGCTTCCTTCATGGTCAATCTCATCGCCGACGGCATCACCTTCAGCTTCGGGGTGTTCTATCCACACTTCCTAGAATACTTCGGCGAGGGCAAAGGCAAGACTGCCTGGATCGCAGGTATCTTTATGGCGATGCCTTTACTATCCGGTCCGATTGCTAGCTTTTTAACAGACCGATACGGCTGTCGGCGGATGACTATCTTCGGCTCGATATTGGCTGCTGTCGGGTTCGTTATCTCCGCCTTTGTTGACAATATGGAAACCCTGTTTCTGACATTCGGCATCATGGCCGGATTCGGTCTGAGTCTGTGCTACGTGGCGGCAGTAGTTATTGTTGCCTACTACTTCGAAAAAAAGCGATCGCTGGCGACCGGCATATCGGTATGCGGAAGCGGCATCGGGACTTTTATATTCGCACCGCTGACCTACGTATTGCTAGACGAGTACGGTTGGCGAGGGACGACATTAATATTAGCCGGATTTTTCCTAAACATGGCCGTTTGCGGCCTGCTCTTCAGAGATCTGCCTTGGACGACGACTATGAACGAAGAAAAAGCGAAAGAGAGAAAACGGAGACGCGAGCGGAAACGTAACAAGCGTTATGGATCGTCTGCCGATAGTTTCTCGGACAGTAAAAGCAGCGCTGCGGGATCAGCAAAGATCCCTCAAACAGTAGACGTCGAAGCTGTCTCTTCACCGATCGTGCCGCAATTTAGCTCTCTAGTGGACTTACCGACATTCATGACAGGGGGCGAGAGTGTGTCTCTAGAAGTCTTCGAAATGATGTCCAACAAGGGTCGCGCGTATGCCATTTTAGCGCACAACTACCCTGGAGTAATGCTTCCATCTAGAAGCTTCAGTGACAGCGGACGTCTGCACGAACAGTCTACTCCTCGGGCGGTGATGTCGCCCGATACTACCTCACCAGGACCTTTATCACCAACGGCTCCTTCAGAGAATCGTGCGTCTTTAGGAGACAAGACAGCTTTGTCCTTATGGCTGAAAAGACAAGCGGTCACAGGGAATACTGGGGGAGCGAAGAAGCCTCCGGCCTTCCTCAAGGACTTGCGGGTGCATCGACACTCGCTGACGTACAGAGGCGCTATGCTGAACATCAACAGATACCGCTTGCGAGCGTCCTCTTGCCCTAACATCTTCAGGAATTCAATGACCACCATTGCTAAAGAAAAGGTGAGTAGTTATTGCATTGTGTATCCCGCTGTTCCTATTTCTAATTTGAATATTTAATTGTGTTTTTATGTACGGTAAGGTTGAAGGAAGATACTTGAGACATTCAAGACTGGGAGAAGCAGTCGAGTAGTGTAGTTTAAGGAATGAAATATTTAATACTTATTCTATATTCTATCTTTAAAATTCCAATACAAACGTCGAATATTAATGATCTTAGGGTCACATGACAACCATGGTTATTGACTCCAAGCTAAAAAGAAGCTACAAAGGTTCCGGGTTCGAATTCCGATACTTGTATGATGAATACGAATGTCTTTGCTCTTGTCATTGATAGTTTAGTTTATTTGTTTGAGTATCTATATTCGTACGGATAATCCTAACTCAAATAGACAATTAAATGAAACCAAGTGTAGACCATCTTTGCCTACTTGAACAATAAATGTAAATTATCCCACTTGCAATTCACATAATGTTCACCTAAGTAACCCCACTTCACTCTTCACTTCCAGCTCCAATGGTACGCCGGCCTGTGGGACTTCTGGGACCTGGCTGTGGACATGCTGGACTTCTCCCACTTCCGAAACCCAGCGTTCCTGCTCTTCGCAATATCAAACTTCTTACTCTACATGTGGTACGACGTGCCGTACGTGTATATAGCGGACAGCGGCATTAACATGGGCTTTGGAGAGTCGCAGTCGTCCATGCTGATATCTATCATAGGGATTCTGAATATGTTTGGAGAGGTAAGTTTGATCTATTTACGTGAGTCTGTGTAGTCTACATTGCTCTGCTCTCTGTTGGCGACTGGCTGGGTTGGAGCTTCCTTTTAGTACATAATTTGTATATTAACTACTTAAGTTCCGGTTTTAAATACCTTTCTCTTGTGCTGACATCAACTTCCAAGACAGTTGCTCTGTCAGGTTGCTAGCATAAACAGCTGTTTCGTATTAGGCTCCTAGTTACTTTGTTTTTTGTTAGTTTGTGTTATTAAACCATAGCGGAAACGTTTTTAAATTCCGTCGTCAACGCCCTTGAAACTACCCAACTAGAAATAACTGCTGCCCTAATTAAGTTTTATTCTTTCATCATCATGTTCTCCTTGACGTCTTCGTCAATTCCGTTAGTAGCGAATCCTGCTAGCTAAGGAGATGATAACGAAAATGGCGAACCCCAATTTTGGTTTTAAAAATGGCGCACAGTACAACTGACACATGGAGTAGGTGTAGGAAGGGTTAGCACGGTTCTTACTCTAAATGCCACCATCAAGGGTCTCATGATGACTGAACCGAGAGACGGCAGACGATTCTAATAGCGGCATATTCTATGGTGGCTGAATTAGCCTACACGGGAGCGGACATTCTTAAGGTTTACCCCATTCCCTCGATGGCCTTTTACGATATGCGCGTTAGAGAAGCATCTGGTACATTCTATGTTTTTCTTTGCTCCCGCCATGCAAGATTTATTAGGTCGCGCATTCCAGACCGAACTTTCACGCTCATGCAGTGCAAAAATGTTGTTAGATAAAGGCTATTAGCAGTTAAGTACAATACTTTATCAGACAATGCATGAAGCATTCGTCTCGAGTGATAAATTGTTAACTTGACCCATTTCAATCTGTATATGATAATACCCTGATAGGACGTGATGATAATACCTCGATAGTAAGCTATTACAGCTGTAACAAACACATCAAAGGCGTTTATACTTGAAAGGTTTAGGTAATTGCCTACCTTGTTCTATGTTTCTGTATTGTGTACTGATTTGTGGTGTTGTAATTAACTTAACATGAACAAACTTCAGTGTTTGTTAATTGTATTGGTTTTATGTTTATTTTGCACTAAAAGAGTTTACGATACATAAATACTTCATGGGGGAGGCCTATGTCTATCAGTGGACGCCCTAAGGCTGATATGATATGATGATCATGAAACAAACTTTAGCTGCCAGATTTGACACGTTCAGGGTTGTTAAACATTTCACAAAAATGTAATAACGGGTTCCCTTACGGGGTAGATAGAGCCTTAAGCAAACAATACCTAAAGACCGCATTTAGCATGACTGTGGGCGTGTAGGGAAAGGGGAATCAAAATAGCGATGGGTTAGCCACATCGCCTATAACAGTTCCTAAGATTTTCGCTAAAGATTTAGGTTAATAACATCAGACATAAGATATATAGACTGGATTATCTTAAGCTAGCGCCTAAAGTTTCGACGCAGCATGCATCAGTTTCCGACTATCCGTGATCATGATGAATACAACTGCGTCAAAATATCGGGATCTCGCTTAACGTATCGCGGGCTATATCCCGTTGATAACATGTCGGATACAATTTATGTTAGGTACCATGTTGCAAACATCTTATTGTCATAGTACATTAGTAACTAACTAAACAGATCTATATGGGGAGTGTGAATAGTTGCGTTGGGAGGGGAAGGCCTAGACGGACGTTCCGAGACCAAATAGGAGACGTTTTGGAAAAAGGTCAGGTCAGGAGTACCCGAAACTGACGAGGATGTATGAAGAGATTGATGAATGTGGATGAAGCGAAAGAAGTATTTTTTTTTTTTTTTTTTTTTTTATATGTGAATAGGAAGGCAAACGAGCAAGTGGGTCACCTGATGGTAAGTGATCACCACTGCCCATAGACACCCGCAACCCCGGAGGGATTGCAGATGCGTTGCCAACCTAGAGGACTAAGATGAAATGCCTCTGAGTATATCAGGATCGTAGCAAAACATAGTAGTCTCTGCCTACCCCTGTGGGAAAAAGGCGTGACGGTATGTATGTATTTTTAGAAGCTTTTATTTACTTTCACGTATCCCGGTGTTAAACAAATCTTGAGTGAATTTTGACCCACTTCCATTGTTCAGATTGTCAGTATCTCCGGTGACAATACATTAATCTAAAGTGAAATTCTGGTGACCCAGCCAGGACCGTCTCCGCTGTTTGTCCGTTTGACTTAAAATTTGGTATACATACTTGTACGAGGATGTAGGATATATGACAGACAATGCAATACTTCCATGCTGGTCTGGGAGCAAAGAAAAAACATAGAATTTACCAGTTGCTTCTCTTCCCGCGCAAATGGTAAAAACCCACCGAGGGAATGGGCGAAAATCATAGGAATCATGTTATAGGCGATGCGGCTAGCAACCTATCACTATTTTGATTCCACTTTCCACCTTTACGCCCTCAGTGTCTTGCTAAACGTGGCCTATAGGTCTTGTTACCTTAGGCTCTGTAAACCCCGTAAGGGATAAAGACGTGATTTGTGTATGTAATGCAATTCAATTACAGTCAGCAAAAAGCTTGTATTAAAAATATTACGTATTAATATTTAAAGCATGATATTTTCACTCTTATTTCCTCTGCGTTAGCGACAGAAAACTTACAGTTAGAACTCTGAATCATACTACAATATAACAAGAAGCAGACGAGTTACATAACGGCAACGCGTGCGCATGCCACTTATCTGATAACTTCTTATGTGTACTTAAGTATTACATGACTAAGCCCTTTGGTAATGTTGATAACTTGAACTAAAACGTATTAGTTGAAAGTGATAAGGATGAAATGGAACAAGTGAATCCATATACCTATCGTGCGAGATGTGTTATGGGCACAATTTCAAATTTCAAGGGTTCTTACACTGGGAAATAGAAAACTTAATAAGCGTTACAGTCAAGTTAGTTAATTTTTATTGCCCATGGTGCACCGGCTTAAACGATTCTCTTCTCTTCATTAAGTCACTCACGAGGTTATTTGTCTCGCAACCCTATAAAAATACATAATGTACGTGTGTATGTATAACTGTTTATGGCTCAAAACAGATGGAAATAACAATTGCAGGACATAATAGGTGTGCAAAGGTTGACTTATCCTTGAAGACATTTCTTCCAGTTAACTTTCAAATCTATAGTTAAAAGACAAAGAAATGTTAAGTTTGTCATATTCATATCATTAACTTTAAGCAATGGGTATCTTTCATGGCTTGCACGAAATCATCAAAGTTTATTTTAACTTAGGGACTTTCGACAGACAGACAGAAAGATACGACAGTGTGGGTTCCTTTTTTTAAATGCTTGTTATCTGACTCAAGAGACATCCAATGAGGCTGGCATACACAGGTGCAACTTAAGCCTCGTAAAAATTTGAAGCATAGAACCCAAGTTAGTATTTCACCAACTGTCCTCACCAAATTGACCATATATTTCAGATCCTGCTAGGCTGGGTGGGCGACTGGGAGTCCGTCAATCCGAGCATCGTGTACGCAGCTTGCATGGTCCTCTGCGGCTTCGTCACCTTCCTCATGCCCCTGCTCACCACTTACTTGGGACTCGGTAAGTTACCGCATCAACAAATAACGGCGATTAGACTCGGCAGCGGCGATAGGGCCACTGACACCCCGGGCAGTAATATTTAGGCGGCCACTTAAGGACAGTATTGAGGGTACACAGCCGGTGAGCCAGGAGGCTGAGGCCCCAGACCTCAGCGCCCCCCAAATTTGGCGCCCCGGGCCGTCGCCCCATCGCGCCCCCCCCCCCCCCCCTAACGCCGGCACTGATTAGACTTCAACAAAGTCCACTGTGGCGTAACTATAACGTCTGGGGCCCGTGGCAAATTCGTCAAATGGGGCTCCTTCCTCAATATAAAGAAGTGCATGAGCGTCCCTTCTGTGCTCTAAACCAAGCCAGTTCGGGGCCCCGTGGAGCCAGGGGCCCCTGGCATTTTGCCACCCCTGCCACCCTATAGTTACGTCACTGAAAATCCAGCTAAAACCCCAGGAGAGATAAATTTAGTTAATCATTTGATGTTTTGTCCCTTTTCTTTACCCACTTTGGTGATATTTTGTAAGGTTCGTATCTCCTCGCCAAAATTACGTGATGGTTTTTGGATTTGGTAAGTTATCCGATGTTAGTTAAGTTGAAGTTCAGACCTCAAAAAAAAATGTTTTTCATATGTGGCAAGTTGATTTTTATACATAAAAAATTATATGAATTTTATTTTAATAATGATTACCTGATGTTTAGTTTCATAGTTTAAACCATAAACACTAAAATATAGGCAAAGCCCAGATCACCCTGTCGTGGGGTCAGAAGGGATAGGAACAAATAAAAACAACGATAAAAAATTACCAGAAAAAAGGAGATATAAAATGTCTAAAAATATAACTAAACTACTTTTAGAGCAAGCGGAGCCAGAAATTTTAAGTAGCAAGTGAAAACAACATTCGTTCTATCCCTTCTCCCCCCGAAATCTCACACCCCGTTTTTTTGAAAATATTTTATACCTTTTCTGTCACCGCTGCTCTCGCGACGCGTCTCCAAGTATCTCGATGTTTGGCAGTGTGGGAGCAATCGAAACATGACCACGAAGAGTGCACGACTAAGAAGAGAGAGACCCTTTCTGTCAATAATCGTAGGTTATGGTTAAAGTTACTGTTAAAGTAATCTGGAGCGACTCATGCTAATACCTTCTTATTCTTCCAGCGTCGGCGGCGGGTCTTTTCGGTGCGTTCATCGCGGCCAACTACTCGCTGACCTCCATCATCCTGGTCGAGCAGATCACGCTGGAGAAGTTCACCAACGCGTACGGACTGCTGCTGCTGATGCAAGGCGTCGCCAACCTCATCGGCCCGCCGCTAGCTGGTCAGTACCAGAGTTGCAGGAGTGGTTTTAAGTCTAAGAGCGCTTGTAGACGTCCGTTTTTTTCACCGGATAACGGACCGTGTTTTTCGCCGGATTCACGGTGGTGTATGAATTATAATGAATGTGTGTACATGCACCGGACGTCGGTCCGGCGAACAATCGGTCCGGTGCATGTACACACATTCATTATAATTCATACACCACCGTGAATCCGGCGAAAAACACGGTCCGTTATCCGGTGAAAAAAACGGACGTCTACAAGCGCTCTAACAGAGGAACCGCGGTTGAGCGTTTTTAAAAAACACACGCACAAATCACGTCTTTATCCCTTACGGGGTAGACAGAACCTATGGTAACAAGACCCACAGGCCACCTTTAGCAAGACACTGAGGGCAAAAAAAACTATCGTAAAATCGCATATAACATGATTCCTAACACTTTCGTCCATTCCCTCGATGGGCTTGATGAGCTAATAATAGACTCTCAATAATTCTAGTAAGATACATACATACACAAATCACGTCTTTATTCCGTACTGGGTAGACAGAGCCTAAGGTAACAAGACCTGGCGGGTGGTAGGGCCTTGTGCAAGGTCCGTCCGGATCGCTACCACCATCTTACTCGCTAATCCTGCCGCTAAGTAACAGTGCTTGCACTGCTGTGTTCCGGTGTGGAGAGTAAGACAGCCGGGGAAATTACGGGCACAAGAGGCATTTTATCTTAGTCCTCTAGGTTGGCAACGCATCTGCAATCCCTCCGGGGTTGCGGGTGTCTATGGGTAGTGGTGATCACTTACCATCAGGTGACCCACTTGCTCGTTTGCCTTCCTATTCACATAAAAAAAAAAACTACAGGCCACGTTTAGCAAGACACTGGGCGTATAGGTGGAAAGTGGAATCAAAATAATGATGGGTGGCTAACCGCATCGCCTATAACATGATTCCTATGATTTTCGCCCATTCCCTCGATGGCCATCCCATCTACGCGGGTAGAGAAGCAACTAGTACATTCTATGTTTATTCTTTACTCCCAGACCAGCATGGAAGAAAGATGACGGCTTTAAAAACTATCCGTAAGAACGATCTTCGCAAAACTGATTTTCTGATAAACATTGGCCATTTAACATACCCGTATCTTCTTGCAGGCTGGGTGTACGACATCACAAACTCGTACGACTTGTCCTTCTACATGGCGGGAATCTTCATCGGGATATCCGGCATAGTCCTGCTAGTCCTACCCATATACAGTCGCGCCAGGAAATACAATGAGATGCGGAAGAAACCGGAACCGACGCAGGAGTCTCAAGTCTCAAATGGAGTCGTCAAGCAGAATGGGAAACTCGTGGTTTAAATCAGAAGGTTACGAACCTGCCCAAACATCTTCCTATATTCCACATGAACACGCAGATCTAAGCTACACCACAATATGCTAACGTGTTTCAGACTAGGAGTTCATATTCAAAGGACCATTGCGTTAGTAAGCAAGAAACGGCAGTTGGAGAAACGTTCGGAAGCTGAGCAAGAAAACGTGTGATGCGTTAATTAAATCTGCGAAGTCAATAGCAATGAAACTGCAGGAACCTTTGAGGTGGGACTTAGAATGAACAAAGATCTGTGTGTAGACGAAATAAAGTAAGCAAATGAGAGAATTTGTACACAACGACATAGAGTAATGACGGCAGAAGCACTGCGAAATTAAGATATATCTAAATAAGTGAAGATTGACAGAAATGAAGTTACTACTATTAATAAGCTAAAACTTGAAAGTTAGCTAAGTGTATGCTCTGTGGAAGTGCGAAAGATATTACCAATAAATGTAAGACTTGATTTGCTAGTAATCTGAAGAGCTAGCAGCAAACTGGTTGAACAATCACGAATTCAATCAAAACTGACTGGCAGACTTACTGAATTAGTGCCTGAAACATGAATATCAAAGCAATAATAAACACCAGATATAAATTTAGGAATCATTTATGAGAGAACATAACCATTTTTGTAATAGGCTAAAAGTGTTGAGTGTTGTAATCGAACAGTATCTACCTCGTTGGTGTCTTCAAGTTGATGTGGAATTATGTTAAATTAAAAGTGATAGTTAATAAAGTGTCGACAAACTAAGTGCGGTTATAGAAGAAAGTATTGGCATGCCGCATCGGTAACTATGACTAATTTAAACATGTTTATGTCTAGTAAACTAAACTTGCCAAAGCGATAGAGGATTAAAATAATCTTTAGTCAGTCTGTGTTTATTTGACGCCGCTTTTGCTCAAGTGACGAAAATATATGAGAATGTTTACAATTTGATTCATGTTAAAAAAAATATTGTCATTATCTGAATTTATGTTCTAGTTTCAACAAAGAGAAACATTTTGTGGCACGAAAAGTGCGTAAATATAAACAAAAATGATCGACGATTAACTGTTCTTGAAACTTATTACATTAACAATGAATTAAGTTGTAACATTATTCTCATACATACTTGTTTATTGAAGGGATTTGGCTGGTAATGAGACTTGAATGGGAAGGAATCATGTAATAATAGTGATGTGCTGAATATAAATATAACCACACATGGGCGTACGCAGGGTGGGGCAGGGGGGGGCAGCTGCCCCCCCCTGGATAATGTTGACGTCCCTACTAATTATGTATCTTATCTAGTACTTTTATTGTACATAAATATTAATAAACACATTTTATCTCTTTTAATTTAATTTTTTTTAAGCACCTAGCTTATAAAAAATCTGATTAGCCCCCCCCTGGCCCAGAACCTGGGTACGCCCATGTAACCACATAACTTTTTCTCAGCACTGGTTCATCCAACCTTGGACTGAGCGATGAGATCTCCCAAAGAGAAATGCCTGGAGATGGATATTCAACATATTACTAGTAAACACGCTTATTATAATGGAAATCGTGTAGGAATATTGTGTGATATTAATAGCGATTAATAAATCAATAAATCATGTGTAATGAAATCCCAAGCAAAAAGTTCAAACTTTGCCGTCTTGCTCACACTAAGTGTTTAATATTGAACTGAGAGCGACATTATGATCCGAATTTCGGATTTGGTGTAATGCTGTGTGTCAATATTTGCGACATACGTTGATGATCGATTTGTCAACTACCAAGAAGTATTATTAAATTGGTTTAGCTTTCTAAAGTGAATTCGATAATCACCTGATTGTCTAGACAAAATGATTCATTGAAAAAAATAAGAGTTACAATGTGCAAGTTTTTTTATTTTATTAATCGCTATGAAATTGGCTATAATCTTGTGGCTATAATCATAATGAATGGGGGTTAATTAGAAAATGTAAAAGGTTAAATTTTAAGAGTGGAGTTGAGATTGGAGCAAAGTTGCTGTCAATTGAATAAAAGTGTTAATTTAAAATGATGGCTAAAATGTATTCAAAAAGAATTATAATATCTCTTAATTTATTGACTAAGTTTTTATTTGATTTTACACTTCCTTGCAATAAATAGTTTTTACAGTTAAAGAGCGACTCTGCTCCTTTTAATAGCTCAAAAGTCACAGTTAAGCTTATTCGTGGGGTTCGGCTCCATTAATCACGTGATGTTCACAACTGGAAATGTCACACAAGTACACATTTATAACAAATAAATCTCGTTAAAAACACGAGATTTTGGTGCGAGGAAGGCTGAGAACTTCACGAAAAATATCACGGGAGTAAAAGTAAATGCCAAACACATCACATGATTATGATTCTGCTTTGATTTTAAGTACTACTGATGATACAATGAAGATATTTTTATCTTTCCTCCTGTTGAATTTTACATGAATGACACTAGATTTGAAATACAACCAAAATTTGACTTTGGGCGGCAGGAGGCTATGAGCAATACAGTGAATTGGTACGTACTTGTATGTAACATACTTATTTTTTTCATTATATAGCTTTTTTTATTCGCTACAATTTCAGAACATTGTGTAGTTTTTTTTTTATTATCTCGTAATTCGGCGTGCCTCATGGCATAGGCCTCCTCCATTTATTTTTCATTACGTCGTAAATAATGTTCGTTTATGGCACAGATTACCTAGAAAAGAGGGAGTAGGACAGCACTGAATTATATATATTATTAAAGAATATGTAATGTTTAACTATTATAAATGTAGGCGTTACCACGGCATGGCATTAAACGTGACACTTTGCTAAAAAGTGTATGATTTGGGTTTGTTTGAAAACAATAATAGTGGATTGTTCTTGCAGTAAAATAACTTGTATGGGCCTCTAGTGTGTTTAAATGCCATGCAGTGGACATGAAGTTGATATCGAACCTTTTCGATATTTAAGTGTAGGATATCGTGATATTCATGGTATATTAGTTTCATCCAGTAATTTATTATTCAAATGGTATTCTTATTAGATTTGAAACTGAGGAGCTAGTGGATACTTAGTTATGTGAGTAAATGCACTGCCGTGAATGTAAATTATCAATAAAACTTGATATAGGTACATACGTACGTACATACCGTCACGCCTCTTTCCCATAGGGGTAGACAATAAAACTCGATATAAAATCCAGTAATTGCAGTATAAAGGTGCGACTACACCGGTGCGTAAAAGACGTTGACGGTGCGTTTACACGGCGCTGTGGTCGCTCCTTAATTGTTTTACTTGATATACTTTAGGATTTTACACTAATTGTAAAACTTTACCATCTCTGATAGGTTATTGAATTTTAAAGTAATCTAGTAACAAAACCTTGCAACAGAAATCATACTGATTTGTTCAGTTTCCTTAGCACAATACATACACACCTACACACGACTATTGTCAAGAGAGTACATCTGTAGTTTTAATATAAGACGTTAATAAAATAATTAAGGAGATATTAGACGTCTTTATTTGAATTGAAGTTTGAAATTTGTTCTGGTGCAAGGTGTGGCAATTCGCCCATTCAATAAATATAGAGTAATTTACTAAGAGTTTTGCCCTAAGTAATTTCTAATGCAGCCTTTCGAATGCTATTTGAGACGTAAAATTATATTTAACTTTGGGGTTGGAATTTCCCAATAGATTATCTCTTAGGACTTAGCGAACTACAATCGCCAAAGACTGCCTCACATTTTGAAATCAGTGAATAAAGATCTTCCCATAGATTTAGCGTAAGAGTAGTCATTTCAACAGTTTTAATTCTGCAAGGTTAGACATATTAAATCGTGTAAAATTCTCTGTTGTCAAAGAATTGTGATCCTTGTCTTATCAGTTATAAGTTTGAAATAAAACTGCCACGTTTTTTTAATAAGGCATAAGATAAAGACCAAATGAATGTTAAGTTAGAAGCTTGACAAGCCAATGAAGAAGGTTAGTTTTGTCTTTGTGCAGGTTTGTGTTAGTAAATAGACAGTTTTACTCGTCTTCCTTGCAGGATTATAACTTTGAAATGTGTGAAGTTCTTTCTGCCTTGTTCTAGGGCGAAAGAATCTTAAGTGTTTCGATTTTTTAGTAGAGTATTTTAAAATTGAGACTTGTGATGCGTTCGGGCACATGTTATGTTAAACTTTTGTTTTGTTCGGGGTATTTCTGTGAAACTTGGTTTTAGTTTTTAAGTGGCTGAATAACACATTGTATTTAAATGACAGATGTTTCTATGGAAACGTCCTAACTTTTGTTGTTGATATAATTTTGTAGAAAAACCCGTTTTTTTTTGTTATTTTATTAAAAGCGTTGACATAGTACGATTAGTGATAGCCGAGCGCATTTTAGAAAAATAGTCGAATGATATTGTCAAACGATAAATTGTGAAGATCAATTACCAAAAACTTTTGTTCGATTCTTCCGTAGAATTAGATATTTTATGATAATTATGATAATATTTTTGCGATTAATGCGTAATATTATTCACATCGTTAATAAAATTGAACCGAAAATAGGTACCAAATAATTGCACATTTTCACTAATCATGACATATAAATATGTTATTTGTGATATTCGTAGAGGTTAGTTTCTTAGTAGTTAAGCGATAAAAAGATGCTATTAATATATTCTTACCAGAAATCGCCAGATGAATGCTATTCTATGAGTGCCGCTCATGATGCTGGGGGTCAGTCCCTTGCCGTGTCCCTAGATAAAATATGATATACATAAATCAGGGATAGTATAGTTTTCTATTAAGGTGCATTGGGGTAAATTCGAAATTGGGGGAACTTCGAAAATCGAGGATATCCACTAAACGGGGAACAATTCCATAATCTGGCAAAGCTTATCTAGAAGCAAAAGACATTGGAGCTTCTAGGTAATCGTGGCTAGATTATGTAATTGTAAATGTCCACAAGTTTCGAAATTCCCCCAATTTCGAATTTACCCCAATGAACTATACACTTCTTTTCAATCTATTTTATTTAACATCAGATTTACACACATAATTACCAAACAAGATTTGTTTAATCCATGTTAACTGTAATTAACTACCGCTAAGGCTAATAGGTTGTTAAAACTGACACTTACCTTCTGCTGCTTTCTCATTTAAAAAAAAACGAATCCCAGCATTAGAAGCGGAAAACTCAATTTTTAACTATTACAAACTATTTTTCGGTATTCGAAAACGACTCATTGTCACTCCGAAGGAATTGTAGATCAAATCAGAGCGTCTAGTGTAAGTTTCGACACAGAATCATCTCGAACGTGTTCGCGTTCTTATTTCAACGGCATGGATTATTAGTATGCATATACTGGTATGTCAATATAGGATCGTGGATTTCGAAACAACCGCATTCGCTGCGATATTTCGTGATATGGATTGCGACATGAGGATCACACCGTAATAATTGACCGTCTAATTCATGCCAATGGATAAGAAAATTGCTTGCAAACTGTACCTTGATAATAATGTTCGAGATTTGGTTACTACAAAAAACTTACACTAAATCTGATATTAGGTTAAGCGCACACGGACATCTACGTCTGAAGAGAGACTAACTTTACCTAAGAGAACTTGAAATCTTTCTCCACTTATTTTCCTTTGGAAATATATTGCACATTAAAAGTTTGACTACGCTACGGTATTAAAAGATCCCGTAGTGCCAAGGGATGTAAATAAAGAGGTTGGAAATGCGATGGCCACACAACCACAACAAAATAAGAACAATACAAATGTCACGTCAGCTAAAAAAGCGAGACATCTATTCAGTGTCCCAGCTCAGCCTGTTATAACACAAAAATGTGGCGCACTGACAGCAAGAGGACCAAAAAAGTGGCGACGTCGATACTGGAAGGAAATAGAAACGATGACATTTATTTTTCTCTCATTAGCTCTGCGTTAGAAAGAAAAACTGCGCTTCGTTTCTTGCGCATTGGTGGTGAAATGCTTAAGCGCATAGCTAACGTGAACATAATGTCAACGTTCGCCGGTTCTATTGCAAAACGTATGTGAGCCGTTCCTTCTTCTTTATTTTATTCCATTTATTATTCGAGCACTCATTTTCATTTCTCTTGCCTATAATATGATAGTCGGTTCGCGTTCTGAAATGTATGTTTGAGAGCTTGTTCCATTACTTTGTGATTGCTTCGTAGCAATTTTGTAGTTTATTCGAGCAAACTGGCAATTTATAATAAGTTCCCGTTTGAATTAGGCACTCTTAGTGAGTTGCATCAACTTTTAACGATAATTTAACTAATAACCAGAGATTTGACATAATATTTCATAGATTTTCTGTCAAATGTAAGTCAAATTCTTTTATCGTTAAATTTGGAGCGACTCACTGTAAGAATGTATCACTGTACGAGGGCCTTCAAAGCGCTCTGACATTGAAAGAAAACCTATTCATACAATATCCCTGCTATACGAAGGGATTTAATGTTGCATATGTGCTAGCAAGGACCTATAAGTTGTCGTTCTTTATTAGCCACATAATGCTAGTATTATAATTGTCAAGGAGAAAGATTTGCCCTGTTTTATTTATAAACAACCCGCCTTGCAAGCAATAATAGTGATTGTTTAAAACGGGTATAAAGATGTATTATCAATGCGTTGCACTCAGTTGATGTGTGGTTGTCCCTTAGTAAAAATATTTTTTGCATTTATATGTTGTTTTATTGGAATACCTACCATGAACAATAAATCCCATTTGCTCCAACAAGATGGAACGACGATGAAGGCGTATTACCTAACTCACTCACAATCGCCATCGTGTTCATTTTGACAGTTCTTGTATGAATGTGATAGCTAGCTGATTCCAATGCCAATTGTCAGCCCATACATGATGACGATGATGATGACGTATTATGGAATTTTAGTAACAAGAGTATTATTTAAACTTGAGAGTCGTCGCTAAAAACTTAAAGCTCAACTCTGGTTACAAACAAGTTGGAAACGATCCGATTGTTTCGGTCTTTTCAGAAAACCTTCAGGATAGCGCATTCACGACAGCGCACTTTGCCCTTCTAAGAGGGTCTTGCAGCGCCTGATTGAATAAAAGTAATATTATCAGATCGATAATAACCAAAGTTGATTGAAATTAAAGTATGTTAAGAATTATTAAAAACTAACCTAAAATTGCCCTCCTGTTTCGTGCCTGGTTCAAAGGTTCCCATTATGCTGGCCGCGTTGCCTCTTTGAACTGCAATGACAACCCTTTGAACCAGCCACGAACCAGAGCGGGGATCGCACCCCCCTCTCAGTCTGCGGCCCAGCTCCCTGACTAGTTCCTTTGCCTCCGAGCCCCGAGGGACCCGCTGTCTCGACGGCGACCGGTATAAAGTCGTACACTGACTCCAAGGCGGAATGTTTGGAGTGCTTTGACCTCGCGGCAGCTTCAGCTGGGGAGACCGCGAGGTCTGTCTCAAGTGGGACATAGCGAAAGTGCTTACACACGTCGCGTCCCACAGAAGACAACGACCCTTCCGCCAAGGAACCAGTGTAAGGCCATCCGGTCGCTTACCGTCGATCTGCTGAGGCCCGAAAATAATAAATCTGGAATTTTACTCAAGCTTTGCCTGCCTCTTGCCCTTTATAATTTTCTACACATTTGGGTCATCGCAGTAGTAAGAGGCTAAAAAAACAATTTTGCATCTGAGCAAAACGTGAAGAGTTAGTTTTTGCTTGTCGGATATGCTTAAACTACACCTCGCCGCCGCGCCGTGTACACACAGTCGCACGCACACATCCAACCAAACTTCGCCAAGTAAATTAGTTCAGCTTTGACTTTGCCGTCCTCCGAACTCCGCCCTTACTTTTTATTTAGTCCGAGGTCATAACTAATTCATCAAAGGAAAATAATCTCATTACAGATTCATGTATTATTCAAACGTGTTTATTAAACAGTCCTTATTGCTATACTTTTTCAAGCTTAAAATTTCAATTAAGAGACGAGAATATTCAAATCGCGGGCTTAAAACGTTGTAAATTGAAGGCGCGTCTATAGACCGCCATCGTTGTTTTCGTACCAACGGCCCCGGCGGTGCTATCGCTCGTTACGTTTAACGGTTGCCCAGAAACGCTGTATTTTGTAACACTTACGTTTATTACACCTCGTAGCCGATTGTACGCGAGGTACAAAATTAAACAAATAGCTATCTAAACAGCTGAAAGGCGCGCGAGAGACGAAATAATTTATTTTAATTGCAATTTACCTTAATATATATTTCCTTTGGTGGGTATCTCATGCAATTAGATTTAATCGAATTTTAAATGAGCTCTTTAATGTATATACCTACATAGGTGTAATTAAGATATTATAACATAAGTTAACTGAAATGTAGGTTACTTTTTAGATAAAGTGGGAGGAAAATTTGTCGTTTCCGTCGCTTTCGTTGATTGAAAAGAAACTAGCTAGGTAACTAGGTTACCTACCTATTTAACGTACATCTGGGAGTCGTCTTGTCGATACGAACCGATCTTGGCGAACAAGATTCTCTTGGTGGGAATTGGTTTAGGGTGCAGGCTATGTTTACTGTATTACGTTCTGAATATTTTATTTAAATTGTGCCTGTACCTATCTGTTTTTTTCCCCAATAAAGAAGGAAAAGCAGTGGTTGGTCTGGTGTACCCTGGGCATCGGCTAATGATATCCTGGCAGTTTCTGAGGGATGTCATTGACCATTGGCTATGAACCCGACGGGTCTTTAGACCGTACAACGTTGCCGACATTTTGTCACAAGATTTTTTAATTATATTTTTGTTACTGTGACATTGGCGAAATTGTCGCTATAACGACTTGATATGTCACAAATAAAAAGAAGACTCCACTAGCGCTTATTTGAAATGAAGACCCCCTTTAGAGTCAGTAGGTATCTAAACGTTTTCCTAATTCAGTTAGAGATCAAACTGAATTCAGAGCAGGTGAAAGCATAATTTAAAATGTAACAGCGCATTTTCCCTATTCAGACACGCTCGTTCTATGGTTATCTGCAAAGTTGCCGGCGCCCCACAAAAGTTTCAGCAAACCTGATATTTTAGCGCGTGTTTCAAAAAAGACGCGAGAAGCCTTTGTCACAGTCGCTTTTAGTAACGGTTGATAGCATTTATTTTTCAAGTTTGGCCTAAAATGTTTGCTCCGTTCACAGCACTGTTAGTTAAATGTTCTCGGTCGCGTTTGCGTTAAAATGTCATAGGGGGCGTCCATTAATTACGTGAGGCATTTTTAAGGATTTTTTGACCCCCCCTTCCCCCTTGGTGAGATGTCGTAAGATTTTTCTCGACTATCCCCCCCTACCCCAATCTCACGTGAGATTTTTCAGAACTTGTACTTTGGGTATAAAAGGATTTATAGACAAATACAATTGTGTCAGATTTTGTCATATTTTATTCAAGATACGTTTTTATTTTCATTAATCTTTAATTTAACTTAATTTTCACGCAGTTTTACACCATTTTCTGCAAAAAAAAATTACGTGATATTTACCAAGACCCCCCTCTCCCCCAAGTGAGATTTACAAATACCTAAATACCTCACGTAATTAATAACCGCCCCCATATCCACACCGTGAGCTCTTAGAACACCATTCGGTTGTGTCTTGCAGTCTCACTCATTCTTATGGGTTTGATATTTGAATCAGCCGATGGTACTCGAAACCCGAATGCCATTCTAACAGCTCATGGACTGTACAAGTAGATCGACCGCTTAGATGCCCTCACCCGCGTGGCACAGCGGGGTAGGACGACAAAGGGGACCAAAGAGGTGCGAGCGGGTATGCCTGCCGCCCCGCCGCGCCTGCGTCCCCGCGGTAGTCCCGGCCCGCGCCCTTGCACCGCGCGGGCGAGGACTCATTTAAGCGGTCGGTGTATAGAGAGTAGGTACATTAAGAAAATACATAGACTTTTTTTTATGTAAGAGGGGGCAACCGGTGTCACCGTGACGCCCCACGACCACCCCGGGATGGGGTTCCCTCTTCGCGGCACTTGTGCAATGCAGGTTTGGGAATTCCGGGTTCACCTTATCACCCCTCACCCCCAGTCGGATATTAGCCAACAGTTAACTAACTTACTAAATAAATAAATTAACCGTCATTGCCCAGAGTGCACCGGCCTAAGCGTTACCCCCCCCCCGTGAGGCCAAAAGCCTCTGTTGGAAGGGAACTGTAACGCTAGAGCCCTCGAGAAGGTCTCCGACGTCACACCTGAAATACTACTTAGGTCAAAATATTATTTACCCATATTCACAGAGGTTGGTAGGTAAATACAGCTAAGTTTTATTGTTCCATATGCTCCAGAGAGACTAGACGTTTCCCTATCAAGAATGTTGAGGAACTATGAACTGCAGTAAACTTCGCGCTTTAAGTTTAACAAGAAAGCGTTTGCAGTTTCTTTGTCTCAGCTCTTACTCGTATCTGAGAATTTGTCCCGCGGGATTTTTTTACATTTCCGAGACAAAAGTAGCACATAATCAGGGACAGCTTCAACCTGTTCTGAAGCAGAAACAAAATCAATGTACCTACAGGCAAGTGTAATAATATGTATTTAGACAAAGATTCCAAAATAAGTACCATACACTCTTACACCGTCGTAATAAGGTCGTGGGACATATTTTTGAGAAGTTTTTTTTTTTTTTTTTTTTTTTTTTTATATGAATAGGAAGGCAAACGAGCAAGTGGGTCACCTGATGGTAAGTGATCACCACTGCCCATAGACACCCGCAACCCCGGAGGGATTGCAGATGCGTTGCCAACCTAGAGGACTAAGATGCAATGCCTCTTGTGCCCGTAATTTCTCCGGCTGTCTTACTCTCCACACCGGAACACAGCAGTGCAAGCACTGCTACTTAGCGGCAGGATTAGCGAGTAAGATGGTGGTAGCGATCCGGACGGACCTTGCACAAGGCCCTACCACCCGCAAAATACTTATTCCTATCAATACTTATTTTTGCACTTGACCGTATAAACAAACAACTTTTAACATATATGATATCAGATATATATTAAATATTATATCAGATATTTAAAATATAGTCTATAAAAGCCAATTTATGTTTAAAAAATACGGACGGCATTTATTATAGATTGATTGATGGATCATGCTAAACGTGGCTTTTACGTCTTGTTACCTTAGGCTCTGTTTACCCCGTACGGGATAAAGACGTGATTTATGTGTGTGATGGACGGAATTACGGTTCTGTACATGGCTACTTTAAATTCACTTGCTTACTTACTACTTTTCGTTAATTTAGCTGTCAGTCGTGTCGTGTCATTCGCTAATTCCGCTACTTTATTTTAAGATTGGTTTTAATTTAGTTTATAATTTGTTTCTAATTGAATCATAGGTAGTTTTATTTGTTTTTAATTGCCCTTTTGTATTTTTTTTCATTAATAAATCACGCCGAATAGTGCTACATGCCAAAAAAAAATCTAGTATGTTTCTAACATAAATACTTCTAATTATTTCGTTGACATGATATTACAGAAATAGCACAAGTGTACGAAAATATCAATTTCCGTCCTATATTGTTACCAAATAAGTAATCTTAAACGTTTTTACTGGCATGTCTCATATCGACCAATATATCATGTCAACTGAACGAATATACTATAGCATACATAAAATATATTGTATTACGAAACAAAACAACGGAACGACAAACTATGTAGATTAAATACAACAGAGGGTTCCAAATCATGTTGTCAAAACAGCGCCTTCGTCCCTGGTGAGCAGTAGATGTTCCACGGGAGTTGGTAATTGTGTCGTACAGACACATCATTCAAACATATGACGGGTCACGTGACAGCTAGTAATAGATAGAAAAAATAGGCTCACCCACCTTTTTTTCTTTCTTTTTTTTACGGAGAGAAAATCTTTATGGATGCCCTAGGCACGGGGATGCCTAGGGTTATGTGGGACTCCCCCCCGAAGGGGTATACCCGAACTAAAAACTCACCGGCGTTGCCTCAATCCGGTGTGATGGGGACGCCGTGGGATGCCTAGGGTTTCACCACAAACGCCGCCCCGGTGGCCCCAGCTTCCGCCAAGACCGCGCTAAGAAGGGGAGGGCCCGTACGCTGGGCCCGTCTTCCCTTAGACAATGAGACCGTGCAATGCAGGTACACAGAGCCTAAGGTAACAGGACCTAAAGGCAACGTTTAGCATAATTATGGGCGTATAGGTGATGTGGTATGATAGTAGTATACATATGTAAGTATTAGGTTATAAATAGAATAAGACAGTGACTGTAGAACTATTAATAAACGGACGCTCATCTAGTACACTTGTCTATGAGGTGTGGCGAGGATGTGTGTAATAAAAAGACACAAGTGTACTACATGAGGGTCCGTTTATTACTGATTCCACAGTCATTGTCTTACGCTAATTATAACCTAATACAGTGGCGTAACTATATGGTGGCAGGGGTGGCAAAATGCCAGAGGCCCCTAGCTCTACGAGGCCCCGAACTGGCTTGGTTTAGAGCACAGAAGGGACGCTGATGCACTTTATATTGAGGAAGGAGCCCTGACGAATTCGCCACGGGCCCCAGACGTTATAGTTACGCCACTGACCTAATACTTACTTCTCTTTTTTGACGACCAGATGGCCCAGTGGTTAGAGAACCTGACTATGAAGCTTGAGGTCCCGGGTTCGATCCCCGATCGGGGCAGATATTTGTATGAAAAATACGAATGTTTGTTCTCGAGTCTTGGATGTTTAATATGTATTTAAGTATGTATTTATCTATATCAGTATGTTTATCCGTTGTCTAGTGCCCATATTACAAGCTTTGCTTAGTTTGGGGCTAGGTCAATTGGTGTCAATTGTCCCAAGATATTATTATTATTCTCTATACTACTACCATACCACAGTGGAAATGGGAATCAAAATAGTGAAGAAGTACTATCTGCTCTCATAATCTTTGGCCGTTGGGCTCACGTCTCGAAGTCAATCAGGGGCCGGATCGCATCGGTTCCGCTTCGGTTCCCGGCGAGCATCACGGGATACAGCGGGAAATTACTCGGAAAGTATATTAATATTCTGATAGATTAGGCCCGGTTTGTACAATGCCGTGCAATAGAAACGTTTTTTTTAAAACACACTTACATAGATACATAATTATGTCTTTATCCCTTACGGGGTAGACAGAGCCTAAGGTAACAAAAGCTTAAGGCCACGTTTAGCATGATTAAAGGCGTATAGCTGGAAAGGGAAATCATAATAGCGATGGGTTGCTCGCCGCATCGGCTTTAACATGATTCCTAAGACTTTCGCCCATTCCCTCGATTACCATTTGCGCGGGAATAGAAGCAACTGGTAAATTATGTTTTCACCTCACTTGCTCGAAAAGGCTGTCTTTCTCCTTCAAAATCTGCGTGGAAAATTGCTTTTTCCCCCCTTGCGTGGAAAAGGTTTTTGAAATTCGAACGTGACGACGACCACCATTGCCCACCTACTCGTATACTCAGAAATTAGAATTTGAACTTCGTATGTTGTCGTCTCGCTTATACGAATAGTACTTAATTAGGTGAATGAGAAGGACGGAATAATACGAACTTCAAATGTCGAACTTGTTATCAGACCCCTAACTTTTTCATCCGATAAAAAAAAGCATAATGTCACGTTCAGAAACGCGATCCGGTATTCATTATTAATTTATTTTAAAATCTGTTACTTCCTAAGTTATTTTCAAGATTTGCTAACTTTCGTTGCTAAAAGAAAAAACGATATTGGTTTTTATTAAATATTTTAATTTGTGGTTAACCACAAAAATAGCAACCAAGCAGGAAAAAACAGATATTATGACGCAAATTCAGAACGCGCCCCATTTTTTTTTAATTCAGTCTAGTTAGTGCGATGTTTTAACTTTCTTTTTAAAAATATATCTATGATTAGAAAAAAAAAGTTTTTAGAGATTGCTCGTCGGGAAACCGAAAAGTTGTCCAAAATTGTTGTTTGGTTTATGATAAAACAGTATAATACACAAGAAATTAATGTGATGGAACAATCAGAAAAAATTGTTTTACTTATTAGATTATTAGACTAGGCTGTATGGGCTTAGATCCTTTTACCTTTCTTATTTAGAATAAAAAAACTGATTTACTATAAGACTGTTTTTCTTTTATCCACCATTTTTCTCGCTGTAGCGAGGTGAAAAATTGTGTGTTTCGCTCGGCAGCAAAGTTGTTTAGTATCTCGTGCCTTGAAACTCTCGCGACGCTCAGGATTCTTCTTTTGAACCACTCGCTTCGCTCGTGGTTCAATCCTAGAATCCTTCGCTTGCTCGGGTTTCAATTCAGGCACTCGCGCCAAACAAACACTTTGCAGCCTTGCATAACAAATAACTATTTTTCTTTACTCCCAGACCAGCATGGAAGATTTTTTTTAAATCAATATAAAAAAAACCATCATTACTACGAAGAGTTACTAATCCAAAAGACTTGTCTGCTGTTAAGTTAAAAAATGCTATCGAAGTATGTCTCGCAAATATAAACTACCAAGATACTGAGGATCTCATTGTAGGCACTTACTAATGGTAAAGTGTACACACACACACACACACTTTCTAATTATTCTTGTGTTTTGAGTACTTCGCTTGGCACTCGCGGTACAGAGCCAGAGTCTAGTGCGAAGGCCGCTGTTTCACTTACCGCATAATGTCATCTACTGTCTCTATGTAACAGTGTGTCCTTGTTATGCACTTCGTAACTTCCTGTGGCGAAACAAAGTTTTTCTTATTCTTTTTTTATTTTCGAGATGGTAACTAAGAAAAATGAAACGAAACAAAATAAACAAACAAGCAAATTAGACCGAGAAAAAAGAAAGGAGAATGTCAACGAAGGTAAAAAGCAAGTCAACTGATGTTTATTGAATTTAAATGGAGCTCGATTAAGAAGCATTGAGCGCCATTATCTATTCAACGTAAAAATGTCAGAACATGGGAATAATAACGAATATAATATTATGTTCCTCGTTCATTCCTTTTCAACTCTTAATTTGCCGAACAAAATGAATCTCAAGCGGATTGAGACATACACCGAGAAAACTCTCAGTAACCAAAAGGTTAACAATTTTAACCTCTTCGGACGACACAGAGCTGACAGAAAACAATATCTTTAAAATAAACACTTATTATTCTACTAGCTTCTGCCCGCGACTTCGTCAAGAATTAGACATAAGAATTGTTGATAGTAATATTCTGCAATAATTATTTACGTTGCAAATCTAGGCAGCTACGACCCGTTTATCGCTATCCCGCGGGAACTGTGCAATTTTACGGGATAAAAAGTAGCCTATATTTTAATCTAGGATAACAGCTATCTTCGTTCCAAATTTGATCTAAATTCATTCGTTTCAACGTGAAGAAGGAACAAACATACACACTCACAAACTTTCGCATTTATAATATTCGTAGGATTTCTGGCGGATTAAATAATGTGTTAGTTTCACTGGCACGACGTGTACGGCGACTTTGTCGCTGTTGAATCCCAGATAAATACTGTTGTTATTTGCTTTGTTGTAAGTAATGTTTTTTCTCTATTACGTTGGGATTAGCTCGCGCCCGCCGCTTTACTCCTTTAACCTTTTCGTCGCCAACGACACATCAGCACCGTTTTTTTTTTTTTTTTTTTTTTATTGTGTGGGAAATGCGCCTTATGCATCCGGCCCGCTACGGGATTACCAGGGTTATTTGGGGCTCTCCCGAGGCGTCAGGCATCATCACTACATAGTATAAAATAAAGTCGCTTTCTCTGTCCCTATGTCCCTATGTCCCTATGTATGCGTATATCTTCAGAACTACACAACGGATTTTGATGCGGGTTTTTTTAATAGATATAGTGATTCAAGAGGAAGGTTTTTATGTATAATAAATACCAATTATATCTTATTTATACTTACCCTTACCCTTCCTCTTACCCTTTATTTGCTTTATTATTATTATTATTTTCAATTTCCACACTTTATTTGGAACTCAACACCAGCCCGTAGTTTTCCACCTATATAGCTCAATTTCATGTTTTTTATAAATCGTTATTTAAGTATATTATTTTTCCACTATGTCTATTCCTCAATTCTTTCCATAGTTATGTTAGCAACACATACCGGCTCTCCTACAGGCTTCGTCTTCTTGTGCGTATTCCACAGATTTAGCTCGTTATGGTTCTGGCAGAATATCAGTGCTGCGGTTTCCGCAGTTTTATGCTGAGTCAGCACCTTTTTTTTCACAACACATGGCATCCGCAATTTCGTTTCAATATACTTAGTTGTTTATTTTTCTTTATTACCTCTTTTGTTCTTCAGTTGTTGTAATTGTACTTATGTTGTGTTGTATGTAATAATTTTAGATCTAAATATGTGAACTCAATTCATGTTATGTAATGTACCTGTGTTGTGAGAAAATAAAGTTTTTATCTATATATCTATCTATAATTTTACTTCTCGGGGGAGCCTCACCCCTAGGGAACGCGTCCCCAGGTGGCGGATCGGGGAATGCTCGGCAGATATGCAGGGTAGGAGGGAAATCAAATACCTCCCGCGGACCAACAGGCCGGAGAAGGACACTCCGTTAGCAAACCCCTGCATAGGGCTTCTCTGAAGTATTCGGAGGCGAGGTCTGTGCAGCGCTGGGTGTTTAGGCTGGAGCACTCAGAAGGGATGGTGGCGGAAGAGCCCTCTGGATGGGCCAACGGCAGCGCCCGCAACTTATGGTAAGATACAGCCTTGGCGTCAGGTGACAACCGGCCGTAAAAACTAAGTCAACTTTACTTCTCCTCGTCAAACATGATAAAAGGCAATACAAAGAAAGTGAATACAGCTAGGGCGTACCCCGGAAGCGACGCCAGTGATGGAAATGCGAGAGATGCGAACAAAGAAGATTATGCTAGGGCGTCCCCCGTAAGCGACGTACAAGACGAGATCATCAAGCATTCGCAATTCCGAATACAAGATCGACTAAGACTGGCCACGTGGAATCTGGGCACCCTCACGGGTAGAAGTCAAGAGCTAGCGAAAATACTGCAGGCACGGAATGTCAACATATGCTGCCTACAGGAGACCAGGTGGAAGGGGTCGAAGTCAAGGGACCTGGGTCTTGGATACCAACTTCTTTACCACGGATCGACCAATACACGCAACGGAGTTGGCATCGTGCTCGATGAAAACCTCAAGCAGCGCATAATACACGTAGAGAGAAGAACCGACAGACTTATAGCAGTCAAGCTGGCTATGGACAACCAACCACCCTTAAATATAATCTCGGCATACGCGCCACAATCAGGCTGCACCAGTACCGAGAAAGAAGCATTCTGGGAAGAGTTTGATGATCTTCTTAACACGATAGCGCCGGAGGAGATGAGGTACATTGGAGGAGATCTGAACGGACATGTCGGCGACCACAGCACTACGCACAAAGACATACACGGAGGATTTGGTTATGGGGCAAGCAACAGTGATGGAGAACAAATTTTGGAATTCTGTGCAAGGCATAATCTGGCAATAGTTAATACTTTCTTCATCAAAAAACCTGAGCATCTAATCACCTACAAAAGTGGAAACAAGCAATCCCAAATTGATTTCATTCTGACAAATAGAAAGCAACTTAATACATGTAGAGATTGTAAGGTAATACCGGGGGACTCCCTGACATCGCAACATAGAATTTTGGTCAGTTGTATAAGATTACCTAAACCCATAAAATTTAATTTCTAAATGTCTATGAAAATTAGAACACATAGAAAAATCCGAAAAGTAAAGCTATGGCCGGGAATCGAACCCGGATCCTCGTCATTCCGTGACGCGTGCTATACCCCTACACCACCCATAGCAGTAAAATTTACCTCAATTAAAACCCCAAAAATTAAATGGCACCTCTTAAATACTGAAAAAGGAACCGAAATGACAGAAAGGGTGCGGGACATATTGATTGAAGATATGGAAAATGAAAGTAACTTTACAGCGGAAAACATGTGGTCTAGATTCGAGAAACAATGCCTGAAGGTAGCAGAGGAAATTTTGGGAACATCTAAAGGGAAACTAAACATCGACAAAGACCCTACATGGTGGAACAAAGTAGTGAAAGAATCCTTGGGGAACAAAAAAGAGTGCTTCAAGCAATGGCAGAATTCGAGATCAGACGAAGATCGCATGTTATATAAGGACGCTAAAAAGTTGGCCAAACGTACAGTAGCTAAACAGAAACAAGATGCTAAGGAAAACTTCTACAAAAGACTGGAAAGTGCCACAAATGATCGGGAAATATTTAAGCTGGCAAAGCAACGACACACAACCGGCTTAGATATTAAAATAAACAAATATATCAAAGATGATAATGGACACCTACTAACCGATAATGAGAAGATCAAAAACAGATGGCACCAATACTACCAACACCTGCTGAACGAAGAATTTCCGAGCCAACCTTCGCAAGCCACAGCAAGAGTAGCCGGACCACTAATGAGCATTGGAATTAAAGAGGTAACAACTGCACTCAAGAAAATGAAAAACCATAAGGCTGTGGGACCAGATAGCATACCGGCAGATCTGTGGAAGCTCCTGGGACCAATAGCTGTAGAGTGGCTCACAAAGTTATTTAACGCCATACTTGAGTCCGGAAAAATCCCCAGTGCTTGGCGCCACAGCTACCTAATACCTTTTTTTAAGAATAAGGGGGATGTAAGTAGCTGCACAAATTACAGAGGGGTCAAGCTTACGTCCCATACGCTTAAAATTTGGGAACGCATACTCAATAACCGTCTGGCCGAACTGACAAACATATCTGAAAATCAATGCGGATTCGCGCCGGGAAAATCCACAACAGATGCAATACAAACATTAACAATACTCTTGGAAAAACACCGAAACAATAGAGAAGACCTCCATCTTGTGTTTATCGATCTGGAGAAGGCGTTCGATAGAGTACCGCGAAAACTTGTCTGGCAGGCGATGAGAGCACAAAGAATACCGGAACACTATATAGAACTAGTGCAGGATATGTATGAAGGTATCAGCACACAGGTGAGAAGCGCAGCAGGGCTGAGTAAACCGTTCCAAGTTGGGGTTGGAGTGCATCAGGGATCGGCCCTCAGCCCGTACCTGTTTAACCTATCAATGGACCATCTCACAAAGGACATCCAATTCCCAATACCATGGTGCATGCTGTACGCGGATGATGTTGTTCTGGCAGATAAGTGTGCAAACAAACTACAGGCCACGCTCCAACAATGGAAGCAAGCACTCGAGAGCAATGGACTCCGGATCAGTCGCAGTAAGACCGAGTACATGAGATGCAGTTTCAGTAATCAGACCACACCCAATACCAACATATTTATAGATGGCCAGCCCTTGCCCAGAGTAAATCAATTTAAATATCTGGGATCAATACTGTCTGAAGACGCCAAAATAGACTCGGACGTAACCCATAGAGTCAGTGCAGCGTGGCTAAGATGGAGAACTCTGTCAGGAGTACTCTGCGACAACAGTATGCCAATCAAACTTAAGGGTAAAGTCTATAAAACAGCGGTTAGACCAGCCATGCTATATGGTTCCGAATGTTGGGCAGCGAAAAAGACCCATGAAAATAAACTGCACGCGAATGAAATGAAAATGTTGCGATGGTCGGCCGGCGTAACAAGGCTAGACCGGATACGCAACGAATACGTCAGAGGCTCCTTCAAAGTCGCACCCATAGGGGATAAGCTAGTGGAGAGACGAATGCGTTGGTTTGGCCATGTTATGAGAAGGGACGAAGAGTACCCAGTCAAAAAGGCCTTGGCTATCCCGGAAGAGAGAAGAGGAAGAGGGCGCCCGCTCGCTACGTGGTGGACAACCGTAGCCAAAGATCTGGAACGGGCACAGCTGAAAACAGAGACAACCCAGGACAGGTGGTCCTGGCGCCTAAGGACGAGGAGAGCCGACCCCAAATAAAGGGATAAGGCAAGGAAGAAGAAGAAGATCTATCTATAATTTTACGCAGACGAAGTCGCGGGCAGAAGCTAGTACCCAATAAAAACCACACGGATTCCCAAATTTGGCACTGATGTAGGGCGCTGCAGGAGTGCAACTGCATACGTCCGCGGCAACCCTAAGGCCCACCCCCACTTATCAGCACTGTAGGTTAAACGCCAACGACCTATAAGTCCGTTACTTCAATGGAAATGCAACCTTCGTTTAATTAGGTTTAAGTTCTATTAACCTTTGACTGACGACCTGGTTTATACGTAGCACTTACAGCGATGCACCGTCTGAGAGACGTCGATTTTAAAACGCGGTAAAAGAATTTAATTTACATGTTAGTTTTTTTTAATGTTATAAAAATAAAACCTGCTTTAGTTTAACAAGAATCTGAATTTATTCATTAGGTACATCACAATTTATACGAACTAAATTTTAGAATCTATACTTCCATGCTGGTCTGGGAGCAAATGAAAAACATAGAATGTACAGATGGTAGAAGCCCATCGAGGGAGTAGGCGAAATTCTTAGGAATCATGTTATAGGCGATTCAGCTAGCAATCCATCACTATTTTGATTTCCCTTTCCACCTATACGCCCTTAATCATGCTAAACGTGGCCTTAAGGTTTTGTTACATAAGGCTCTGTCTACCCCGTAAGGGACAAAGACGTGATATATGTATGTATATTAACTTACCAAATTGTACGGAACCCTCGCTACACGGGTCCGACTCGCACTTGGCCGGCTTTTATCCCGGGAAAACGCAAAATTCCCGCGGGATACTAAATAGCGGTAGTGCCTATTCAATAATTTCCAACGTCACGTACGCATTCACAGCGTAGCACTTCGTAGCTGATTGCTTCGTAGCACCGCAGCACGTTCGTAGACCCTCTACGCTGAAATTTAAGGGGAATAAAGATACTTATCGGCAGATGTTAAATGAAATTGATAGTCTTAGTGCTTTGTTAGGTTTTAGTACGATTCAAACTATAAAACCCAGGATCTTAGTACACGTTTGGAGACAATAAACTGAAGTGTGTAGTTGTTGGAAGACGCCATTTCGATTCTTTTTTTTCGGTTCCATTTGTATCCCATAATTTTAGTCGGTCATAATAGTCGTTAGTCACATTTTTTTTTCTTGAAGCAATATCAGGATTTTTTGGAATAATGTAACAATATACAAGTTAGGTTAGTTAACTATTTAATTAAAAAAAACACTTTTTCTTTCAGAAATAACTTTTATGACCAACGAAAATTAGAGGCCTCTTGCCCAGTAGTGGGACGAATTTAGACTGAAGGTGATGATGATGATGATGATGATGCTTTGTGACAAGTGACAATTGAATGCATTACACATGATATATACTCAACGGCTAAAAACGTGGCTCTCATATCTATACTATGCAATATACCAAATTTTTAACAGACTTCAAAAAAAGGAAGAGGTTCACAATTTGGTTGTATTTTGTATGTATTTTTGTATTTAATGCCAGAATCTTAAAACAGTTTACCTTTTTATTTTGTGTCCTAAATGCTGTTGGACCATTTTGCGACAATTTTTAACTACTTTTGTGATTGTCGTAAACAAACTTTTCCTTTCTTTCTTTCTTTAAATATGCCATAACAATATACGCAGCCCTAAGCATTTCACGAAACCCGCATTTTTGTGTCCGAGTGAGTGGTCTCGAAAAATTTCGTTTGTGCTATTGTCCCGGTCTAATTTGGCGCTGTCACCGCCACGCCGGGTCGCCGCTGCACCGGGTATCCCGGGTATACTATAGGATGTTCCACATACGGCACACCAAGGGAAAGTGCTTTAAATATGTCAGATAGTAAATTTAGGTCAAAGGATTGTGACTGAATTGGTAATTGAATAATTGAACCAATTGAAATCCAAAAAAACGTCCGGTTTTTTTTTTGACATTAATCAATCATGCTGATTAAATTCTGTAAAAAAGTTGCATCTTAAACTTACTGTACCTACTGTGAAATCTCAAAATGTAGAAAGCGTCATGCAAAAACTGAATGTAACTTCATGTTTCCTTTGAGGTAAATTCATTGCCTACACTATTGAATGTACTTTCCCTTCACGTTTGATGGTCGTGGGACATCCTGTGTGTAACCGGGCATACCCGGGCATGCCCGGATAGCCGGGTAATTGGCTGTACTGTGGCGATGCTTTAGATGATATCATGTTTTGCTTTGAATTACATTGTTACGTTTGCGTTTGTCGAGGTTTTATTTTATACTAGCTGTTGCCCGCGACTTCGTCCGCGCAGAATTCCGCGGGAACTATGCAATTTTCCGGGACAGAAACTATCCTATGTCCTTCCTCCGGACTCAAACTGTCTATATACCAAATTTCAACTAAATCGGTCGAACGGTTTAAGCGTGAAAAGGTAACAGACAGACAGAGTTACTTTCACATTTATAATATTAAGTAGGGATTTGCTCCATCCGGGTCGTTAGTACCATCTTACTCGCTAATCCTGCCGCCAAGCAGCAGTGCTTGCGCTGCTGTGTTACAGCGTGGAGAGTAAGAGTGCCGGTGACATTACTGGCACAGGTTTGGATTTTTGAGTCAAATTTTAAGTACCTAGTAAGACTTTGAACATCAATTTATGTACGGAAAATTGACTATGGTTAAAAATCCTGAAAAACATTTACAGGGCTATTTAGTCACATTAACCCAAACCTGCTTAAATATTCCGAAATAATTTAGAGAGAGAGAGAGAGAGAGAGAGAGAGAGATTTATTTACTCACATTCGATACACAAATGAATAACTTTACTTAGATATCTCCGCAATATAGTTAAGTTAAGTCATGGAGTTAAATTGGGACCGTGCGCGACGACAGCGCCACGTGATAGGCGGCCATTATGGACAATATTGTCACCGCTGTCAAACAAGAAGTAAGTAAATATTGTGAAAATTATTAATGAAATCTTGTGTTATTTTACTATATTACACAATTTTGGACAATGGTAGTCAGTAACATTATCGCCAATAATATTAAAATTGTTGTTTTCAGTGAAATTTTAGAGGTTAGGTAACTTACTTTTTTTTTCTTACGGCAAATATCCACTTATTTCTTTGGTCTCGTTTCCACCATGGTCTTGGAAATTGGTAAAATTTACAGTCCCTATTCTTCTTGGTGTTATACAATTCACAACAACACATCTTACCAGGACCATATTTTTATCTCAAAAACGATTAGAAAATGTTTACTGCAATATGGATTTGACAGCTCAAGTCAGCGACAAAAATGACAATTTTAGCCGTAGCGAGCGCTGTGATCGTTTAGGCTACCCCCTCCACCCGCTTTGCACTCTGCCAATACTTCAATTAGGTATAACTTACATACATACATACGACATTGACGACCGGGTAATGAATACGAAAATTTGCGCCCGAGTCATGGATGTTGTACGTACTTAAGTATGTATTTATATACATTATATAAGTATGTTTATCCGTTGCCTGCCATTGCCTTTATTTATACATAAATCACGTCTTTATCCCTTACGGGGTAGACAGAGCTTAAGCTAACAAGACCTAAAAGCCACGTTTAGCATGATTGTGGTGATATGTTTATGTTTTATGTGATCTCGATTGTGTGTGTTGGCAGTACCAAATAAACGTTTTATCTATCTATCTATCTATATCGCGGAGATAGCGAAGTAAAGTTATCTGTTGGTGGGGAGTTCGATTCGACTTTTAGACACCCTGTATCTGTGTCCCTGTCTTGCTTGTAGACCGGCGGCTTAAATGAGTCCTCGCCCGCGGGTGAGAAAGGCGCGGGCGGCAGGCGCACCACCCGCCCGCACCTCGGTCCCCTTGGTCGGTCTAATTGGATCGCTGTCGCGCCATCTTTGAACTCAATATTTTTCAATAAATAACTCAGTTTGGGACTTATCACTTTTATATCTGAACTTTCCGCTCGGAGTGGTAACGGACTTTCACAACTTGGGAACATAAAATTTGTTATCCCCAATAACTTTGATGCCCAATTTTCCCTATTTTCCCTATGGATGCAATAAAAATGTTAATAGACGAAATTTGCTTGGAAATCCTCGCAAATTGGGCGAATGTGAGAGTTATTTACATGAAAGTTACAAGGTAACATATTTCTGTGTACACCCATTCACATAACATTGAGTACCTACATACTCGTATACATCTATCTATATAAATATATCGCTACAGTATAACTTCCATGCTGGTCTGGGAGCAAAGAAAAAACATAGAATCTTCCAGTTGCTTCTCTTCCCGTGCAGATGGTAAAAGCCTATCAAGGGAATAGGTGAAAATGTTACGTTCTATGTTTTTTCTTTGCTCCCAGGCTAGCATGGAAAGGTACACATACACAAATCACGTCTTTATCCCTTACGGGGTAGACAGAGCCTAAGGTAACAAGACCAGACAACGTTTAGCAAGATTGTGGGCGTGGTGGAAAATGGAATCAAAATATCAATAACATGATTCCCTCGACGGTTTTTTAACACCTGCGGAAGAGAAGCAACTGGTACCTACATAACGAACTAAGTGGGTCACCTGATGTTAATGACTTTCTACAAAGTTTCTTGCGGCGCATTCTTCTTGGCAATGATTGTCTTTCCGAATGTGCTGGTAGTTTCAAAAAGACATGTAAAAGAGCCCTTGGCGGCCAATTTGCAAAAATAAATTTTCATTTTCATTTTCATTAAATGATCACCACTGTCCATAGACACCCGCAGCGCTTTTTACACAATACAATAACTATTAATTGAACACCACATATAACAACCAAAACAGAAAAAAGGTATACAGAATATTACAAGGTAACAATAGGCGGCTTTATCGCTACAGATCGATCTCTTCCAGGCAACCATAATGGACTGGAGAACAGAACAGATCTGAGCAGGTGGTGCAATTAATATACTAAGTACTGAAATACATAATATATTATACATGAAACATACATCACTACATAGTATAATTTATAATAAATGGAGATATAAATAGACACATACACACATACCTAAAAAAGCCAGCTACAAGATTCATGTACAAGATTGTTGTTCATGTAGAAGTTTGCGGGTGGTAGGGCCTTGTGCAAGGTCCGTCCGGATCGCTACCACCATCTTACTCGCTAATCCTGCCGCTAAGTAGCAGTGCTTCCACTGCTGTGTTCCGGTGTGGAGAGTAAGACAGCCGGGGAAATTACGGGCACAAGAGGCATTTCATCTTAGTCCTCTAGGTTGGCAACGCATCTGCAATTCCTCCGGGGTTGCGGGTGTCTATGGGCAATGGTGATCACTTACCATCAGGTGACCCACTTGCTCGTTTGCCTTCCTATTCATATAAAAAAAAAAAAGATGACAGATAGTGCTCCTTCAACACAGATTTAAATACGGGTAAGGATTTTTAGCACGATTTTTACGACAGTACATTGTAGCTGTTACAATAAGTTGAAAAATTACATACGCTATCAATTGTGGACTGGTGCCGACGTACTGACCGGCTTACCCCCCCCCACTGCCGGACTCCGCAAATCCGACCCACTCAGAACCGCGCATTTTACAAGCCGGCTGGCACTTCCGAAAATTAATTTAATAATACGAACACCGCTTAATATTAACGCGGGATGCGGTGGCCCAAGCGAAGCGGTTCCAGTCAAACCTTCATAAACGCTCTACAGCAGGGTTTCCCAAACCATGGGTCGCGAGCGAATATTAAGTGGGCCCTTCCCAAACCATGGGTCGCGACTGGTGGGTCGCGAGCGAATATTAAGTGGGCCCTTCCCCAACCATGGGTCGCGACTGGTGGGTCGCGAGCGAATATTAAGTGGGCCCTGTCTGTAGAACGACACGCCAAAAAAAAAATATTAACACTTCGTTTGTTATTTGAAAAGTCCTTCATATTGGTAACGGTTGAATTTCTTAGAGGTGGGTCCCAAGTTTGTAAACTTGTATTAGATGGGTCGTAGCCCAGAGGACTTTGGGAGCCCCTGCTCTACAGACTTCTGCTAACTTAGCAATCTTCTTCTTCTTATTTGTGGCGTTTCAAGTCGTTATAGCGACGACAACTTCACCAATGTCAAAGTAACAAAAATATGATTAAAAAATCTTGTGACAAAATGTCGGCAACGTTGTACGGTAATGGTCAAAGACCCCCCTCCCCGGGATCTTAGCCAACGGTCAATGATATCCCTCAGAAACTGCCAGGAAATCATTAGCCGAAGCCCAGGGTACACCGGATCAAGCACTGCTCTTCCCCCCGGACGGATCCAAAAAGGAACCGCAGCTCTTGACCACACGCGGAGGTAACCCGACTCGCACCCCTTCTGCTAACTTAGCAATCGTTTAAGTATCTGTGAAAGGTAAATGTCAAAGTGGCAAATGTCAAGCTTGTATAAACTCTTGCCACCCCCAAAACTCTGAAACTCTGGTTGTCCTTGTCTCTTGTGTGTATACTATTCGGTAATAAAATCTGCTTGTCCTTCTCCAATAAAGGGTCTACACTAGGTCTTATCACCAGTAAAACTTTAATTTAAGAGCCAAAAGTATATATAAGTAAGTATAAGTATAAGTACTCTTCAAGAGTTAGTAAGACGCCAGAAAAAATGACTTTCTGCCAAGTCTCTTGCGGCGCATTCTTCTTGGCATTGATGGTTTTTCCGAATGCGCTGGTAGTTTAAAAAAAAGACAGCCTAGACGGCCTATTTGCAAAATAAAGTTTTGAATTTTGAATTTTTGAACCTGTGTGTCCACTCATCCATTAAGTACTTATTTATTTATGTTCTACATGCTGTGCTTTCAGACTTTTATCTTAAACACGTGCGTTTTCTTATGGATTGCGCCGTGTTTAGGTTTCATATCGTCGCCGTCCGCTCCTGGATTACCATTGTGCGGCGAATGCGCAGTTTTTTGGCCATTTAATAAGTGCTGAAAAACCGAGTGGGCTTTAATTTGCCGCTGTCACGGGCAGGCGGCACTGGAACGGTTATATTCCGCGTTTGAGACGGCCATATTGAGTCAATTTAGTTGCCGGTATGTTCTGTTGAATACGTACATAATAAAAAATAAAATAAAAAAAATGTTTTTATTTCAGATTATAAATCCATATTATGTTAGTGTCAGTGCTTACAAAACTAGTGTTAGTCAACATTAATAAATAACTAAATAAATAACTAAGCGGGCTAGTCACTGACCCAGAGTGCACTCAAGTATAGGTGGCCATAACACACACACACACGCACACACACACACGTACACAGACACGTTTATATCCCTTACGGGGAGACGAAGCCTAAGGTAACAAGATCTAAAGTCCACGTTTAGCATGATTGTGGATGTATAGGTGGCAAGAAGAATCAAAATAGTGATTGGGATTTTCGCCCATTTCGATGGGAATTCCATTCCATTCTGCGCGGGAAAAAAATAACTTGTGCATTCTATGTTTTAGTCTCTGTTTCCAGACTAGCATGGAAGTAAGTGCACAAGTTGACAGATTGTTTTTCTGAATGAGTGTTTGTAAAGATAGGCAAGGAACTTAGCGCGTGTTAAATCAATCAATATATTTTTTGCGCCGCCAAACCACTCCAGCAAGTCATTTCTAGCATAAGATACCGTTTTTCCTGAGGTACATACACATACACAAATCACGTCTATATGCCTTACGGGGTAGACAAAGCCTGAGGTAACAAGAGCTAAAGGCCACGTTTAGCATGGTTGTAGGCGTATAGGTGGAAAGGGGAATCAAAATAGTGATGGTAGCAACCCATCGCCTATGACATCATTCCTAAGAATTTCGTCCGTTCCATCCATGAGAAGCAACTGGTAGGTACATATGTTTTTCCTTTGCTCCCAGACCAGCATGGAAGTACATGTCCTGATGTCTTCATAAACTACAAACAAATACAGAAAGTACTTAAAATTTGCGCAATATTTTCCTCAAAACACGAATGATGGCCATCAACATCGAAGATGGCAAAGCATGCGATATTTCCGCCTTGAGCGATAACTTTTATATCATCGTAATGAAAAATTACGAGGGAAAATATCGACGGGGTACTATTCTGAGCTGTGAAGTGGAGTTAAGAGGATCAAACACGGATAAATGGGAATTGAGTGGAATCGTCGCAGTCTTTTCGCTCTACAGTTTTACTGCCATTTTTAACCTGCGACGCGAAAAAAGGGTAAGTCTGTCATTCAAAAGCCAGTTATAGGAAATTATGGGCCACGCTCATAATCGGGCCCAGCCTCGCGAGTCAGACGCAGACTCTTGAGTCACGGTCGAATACAACTTCTGTTCAATGTCTATTATACTTCATGTAGCTGGTGGCACATGGAGTAAGGGGAGACAAAACTAAGATCTTATCCGACCCTGTTGTCAACCTCACCAGCAAGCGCCGGATGGCGGCAGGGTGGTGTTACTGCGCCGTGGTGCTCTCCGCTAGACAACAGACGAGGCTCAGGTGACCGAGTAAATGACGGGATATACACCTTCTTCTTCTTCATCTCCTTATTTGTGGCGTATCAAGTCGTTATAGCGACGACAACTTCGCCAATGGTAAGATTGTGGGTGTAAAGGTGGAAAAAGGAAAGTGATGGGTCGCTAGCCGCATCACCTATAACATTATTCCTATGATTTTCGCCCCTTTTTTCACCGGGTCTTAACAAATATATTTTTTATTATGTAAAAACCAGGTATAGAGAATACTGTTGCAGGTGTAAATTAAATACTCTGTAACCTATCCGGCAGCTGTGAACCGGTTAATTAGGTTTCGCATTATTTTCCGCGCCATACAAAGTAGCGGCAGCGAGGGCTGTCACTAGCTGCTAGCGATGTGTCAATCGCGAATGAAAGATTCAAATGAACTATATCTTTTCGAAATTTCTAAATGTCACTGACAATTAGAACACATAGAAAAATCCGAAAAGTAGAGCTATTGCCGGGAATCGAACCCGGATCCTCGTCATTCCGTGACGCGTGCTTTACCCCTACACCATAGCAGGTGGGTAGTCTTCGATTTTTTTTTGATAGTACCTATATCTTTTCGTTTCGTTCAGTCGCTCAGTCGTTCACTGAAGGATAAAGCAACTCACTATATCAGTATATCTTTCGTTCGGTTTTCTTACTGATATGGTCAGCCGTTGCATGCATGGTTGCGCTTTTCGCACCTAGAAATCTATCGTATAAACCTGTCTCTCTTACACTAGCTTACAGTATAGACAGGAGCAGATATGAATGTGTGAGTCGCTCTTTTCGTTCATTTGAGCTGGTGTGAGTGGACGATTCATTGGCTGCGTTCCGTTTCATGTCTCTCTTTGAACTACACTTTCAAAACAAAAAATAATTGATAAAGTATGATGATTATCTGACCATTTTCAACTTTATTAGAATCCCATTTTTTATGCCTACTGAATACATCGTACTGATATAATGGAAAGAGCAGTTTGAGTCAACAGATTCACTGAGCGAACTGAACGAAATGAACGAAAAGAGTGATATCTTTAAGAACTAAAGACATGAATCAATCTTTACACTCCAGTGACACTCTACTGGTTGCAATTTACAGACAGCGCACCGAGGGTTCTGTACAGATTCGGCAAGTGAATAAAATCCATTGTTACTGTGCGTTACTTAACTACTAATGCGATTATCTTGCACAAACTAAGTTCCCAAGTTAATAACAAAGTTAAGAATAAGTAGAAAGAAAGAAAGAAAGAAAAGAACATTTTATTCGTGACATATAATACAAAAACAAAAAAAGAAGTAATTAAAAAACATAAGGACTCACATCATGAAATGGTCCCATCTCAGCATAATGCTGGCCTTGCAGCCAGCGCTGGTCTTCCGAGTGATATAGAGCTTTGTCGCTGCTGGTCAAAATCCGATCGAAAATGATCAATGAGTTAATTTTCAAAAGAAAGGTGTTATACGTTTGCCGTCTATCTCTCTGTTACAATAATATATGGCAAAATGCTTAGGTTGTATTGTGGCTAGAAAGGAGGATTTAGTTTATTGGTGTCAAAGTTGGCAACGCTGTTTTGATGTTTTTTACAGTCACTGCAATGAATTAAATACCTAAAATGTCTTTACTTACGTTGTGAAGCTAATATATTTCTACGTTCTCAAAATACAATTTTCTTATTGAATTAACCACTCTCTCTCTCTCTCTGTGTTATTTTCTGTCAGTGGTATCATAGCTCTCAAGCCGATAAACCGATTACGATGCGGGTTTTTTCATTCGAAAGGCATATTTCTTGCAGTGCTTCTTAGCCATGTTTGGTAAGATTTTTTTTATTTACGTTTTGATTACTCGATGTGTGGCTCACCGCGAGTGGGGTTCCCAAAGTTTTTCATTTAATGTTACTATTCTAAAACGTTGGCAGCCCTAGATCGAACAGTTAACTTCCACCGTTAACTCCAAGTTAAGTCTAAATTTAACGACGCCCGCAGTTAAATAATTATGCGTCGCCTCGCGAGCGCTCCGGGCGACGGAGTTTTAGAGATACCTCTCACGCTAATTGACATTTTATAATCTTATTAATAATAATATGATCAAAGATATTCATCTAAACGGACCTATTATAATATTTTCTTGCCTTGACATTTAATTTAATTTAGCGGAAATGCTGCCAGCATCTTTGGCTCAATGCCGCGGGGGAGTACGTTTTTATATTTATTTTAGTTTTAGTTTAATTAATTAATTTATTACTTATTAAGTTTATAAGGTTTAATAACTAAAAATGACCTCTAAAAGAAGTAAAATTTAGTTTTACATGTGTTGTTATTTGTTTTATTTTTTATTTCAATTATTAATGAGCATGTCACTAAACATTACTTTTTCACGTCATAACGACTGAACAGATCTGGCTGAAATCTGGCAAAAGGATAGACTATGGAATAAAACATATTCTATTATATATAAGGTGCTAGAAAATTTGGTGCGGATATTTTCAGGGTACGTAATTAATAATAGTCTAGCAGCCACTGCCTGATTTTTTAAGTGATTAATAACAGGCTGAATCTTCGTGAGTTCGTTCGGTTCGACGAGACGCCCAAGTTTTTCCTCTGTGCACATTCTCAAAGAGGTAGGTAATGTAGTGCGCAGATGTAATACATGTCGATTTGGAAGGGTGTCGAAATTGTCTGACTAACAGTAAATTTTTTATTGAAATTTTAAAATAATATGATAATAAACTCGGGAAAACAGTTGTCCCACAAAATCGATGGTTTGAGTTGGAGTTTTTTAGAACTAGAATTCAGTAGGTCCATTTTTTAAACAATCGATGGACGTATGAGAGTGGTCACAATAGATATGATTGGCCATAATAGTAGTAGTGGGCGTTGCCCATAGTCAATTAATAAATATTAGAATTTATCCAATTAAGATATTATAAGATATTATGTAGGACCTTTCCTATGATAGACTTAATTATAATTAAGCTGAAATTTCTGTACGAGGGTGAGAGGAACGTGGATAAATAGATTGCGCAGGAAGGAACTAAAAACTGTATGAAGGCCGAGTAAACTACACAGGTAGTATATGACACCAAAATGTTCGATAATTACGTAATCAGCACCATCCTTGCTTCCTCGCAACTAGAATGAATTGACCTAACTTTCATTGATCGTGTTGTTTCATGATGTTCGTATCTTTCACACACTCGCCTATCCACAAAACAGGTGTGTACGTTGTTGTATGTATTAAAGGGTTGAGCGTAGGAACCGTTTTGGCTTGGCGATGTTCGAGTGTAACAGATGATGCCAATGAATTAAATACCTAAAATGTCTTTACTTACGAGATTGGAGAGACACAGATGATGCCAATGATGCCGAAGTCAGAGATGATGCCGATGATGCCGGAGTCGGAGATGATGCCGATGATGCCGGAGTCGGAGATGACGCAGATGATGCCGATGTCGAAGATGACGGAGATGATGTCGGTGATGCCGGAGTCGGCGATGACCCAGATGATGCCGATGATGCCGATGATGCCGGTGCAGGAGATGATGGCGATGATGCTGGAGTCGGATATGACGCAGATGATGCCGATGATGCCGATGTCGGAGATGACTTAGACGATGCCGATGATGCCGTTGCCGGAGATGATGCCGATGCCGGAGATGATGCCAATGATGCCGGTGTCGGAGATGACGCAGATGATACTAATGATGGCGGAGTCGGAGATGACGCAGATGATGCCGATGATGCCGATGCCGGAGATGACGCCGGTGATGCCGATGCCGGAGATGACGCCGGTGATGCCGGTGTCGGATGCAGGTGGTACTAACGACGGTGGAGTCAGAGATGATGCCGATGATGCCGGTGCAGGAGATGATGCCGATGACGACCTTTTACACACTGAACTTAAATTTATTTTTTTGTTTTGGCTAGTAGAGACTTTATACATCTCTACTATAGATTAATATAATTAAAGGCTCGGGGACCTTATAATATCCCTTTTGTAAATGTAATTAATTTAAGTAGAATTTAAGTATTCTTACTGTATTTTATACATCTGCCATGTTTCTTGCGGCGCATTCTTTTTGGCAATGTTGGTGTTTCCGAATGCGCTGGTAGTTTCAAAAAGACATGTAAAAGAGCCCTTGGCGGCCAGTTTGCAAAAATTAATTTTCATTTTCATTTTTCATTTTCATAAATATATAATCTGAATCTCGGAAACGGCTGCTACGATTTTCATGAAATTCAGTTTGCAGGGGGTTTCGGGAGCAATAAATCGGTCTAGCTAGGTTTTATTGTTAGAAAACGTACCAAAACAAAATACAGATACTTTAACATTATACTTGCCATCTACCGCCACAAGTGACCTAATTCGCGGCTGTTTCATAAGAATTTTATCCAACAAAACAACTCCTAATTACCAATTCCGTGTCGCGTGTATTCCCCCGTAATTATCTCCTTCGAGTCGCTTACAAGTCGAACTTCGAGTAATGCCAGCAAAGCCAACCGCAGCGCACAGCAGCGCGGCGGGTTGTCAAATAAATCCTTGAACAGTTCGAGAGAAAATCGAGATGGCCACGACAAGCGGCGTTCGATTTTCGAACGAATGAAACGAATTTCAAATAAAACAAAAGCTGCCAGTGTTTGCTGACGCTGTAATACGCATTAGAACTGCTAAGTTTCCAAATAAAAATATAACTGTATCATTTCATTACACAACTGGACTAATGTCTCAAATATAAATTTATACGTTTGAGTTTGTTTTACTGCTGTTATCAAATTCTTTTTCTGGTTGCCTTGGTTTTTATTGTCTCGCAAAAAGTGAGAAAAGTAGAGTATACTCCACTCAGGACTCAACCTTAATTCCCTTGCTACGCTCGGAAATTAACTCAAAATACCCTCGATACGCTCGGGAGTTAAATCTAGAGTCCTTCGCTGCGCTTAGGATGCAAAATCGCGGCCGTGACATAACACAGTGCTTTATCCCCTCGGTGTACAATCCATTATTATTCAACTTTTTAATAAAAAAAAATATTCGTGAGCGGTTGACAATATAATCGGACTATCTCCTGTTGTAGCGCTATGTCGCGGATTACCCCACGTCTAATCTAGCCGCGACAATATTCGTCGAGTCTATCGCGCCAGCACAACGCGCCTAATATAGCAGACGGTGATGTTGCCTTTGCATAAAATGATAGACGAACATACGAGGGGTTAGGTGACGATGAACTTTCTTAATGTAAATTGAGGCAATTTTAGAAAACGTGCCAGTAAAATACGGCATCTGCTTTAGTTAATTATACGATTCTGATTTATTACATGTACATCACTACATACATAACTAAGTCACGGCTAACCCTTACGGGCTAGACAGAGGTTTTTTCCGGTTGAAATATAACGAGTTACTTTGAGGTTTACATGATATATAATTAGCCATTGTCGGGTAGGTGTGAAAAAAATATTGTCAAGAGGCTATTTTATCGAAAATATTTGCTGAGGGGTGCGAGTCGGTTTACCTCCGCGTGTGATCAAGAGCTGCGGTTCGTTTTTGGATCCGTCCGAAGGGAAGAGCAGTGCTTGATCCGGTGCACCCTGGGCACCGGTTAATGATTTCCAGGCGGTCTCCGAGGGATATCATTATCCGTTGGCTAAGAGCCCGACAGGGGGGGGGAGGGGTCTTTTGACCGTGTTCCGTACAACGTTGCCGACATTTTTGTCACAAGATTTTTGAATACCGTATTTACTTTATTACTTTGACATTGGCGAAATCATCGCATCGATCGATGGGGCCATATAAAAAAAGAAGAAGAAGAACATTTGCTGAGGCTTTACCATGACGTCTTAATGCGATTCAATTCCGACTCAGTTCAAGTTTTAGCTGTCATTGAAACGGAATTGAATCGCATCGCATTAAGACGTCATGGAGTAAATATTATTATATAGTACAGAAATTGGACAGTTTATTGGTCTCTCTAGTGCGCAAGGACCCACTCAATCCGGGGAATAAACGAGGTGTAATGTGGACACGCGTTTCCTCTCTATTTAACGTACGGGTCGAGTCTAAATGGCATGGACTGTGGATACAACGCTGGTATTTATAACATTTCTCTTAAGCCTTGTTTAACGACCGAATAGCGGTGCCGCACTTTACAAAATGTTTTATAATTTGTTCTAGAATATATCAGTGGAGTAGATTAGGTCATGCTGGTTTAGCGGGGGAGGGCGGGATTTCCTGAACTGGCATTGCACAGGTGCCGCGAAGAGGGAACCCCATCCCGGGGTGGTCGTGGGTCGCGGTGACACCGAGTGCAGTAACGCCTCACATACGACTGAATAGGGAATCCGTGTGGTTTCTAGTGGGTATGCCTGCCGTCGCGGGAGCCCCACATACCCCCGGTAAACCCGTACCGGGCGGAAGCAAAGGCGCATTTTCCACACCATAAAAAGGAGCAAAGAAAAAGCATAGAATGTACCAGTTGCTTCTCTGCCCGCGCAGATGTTAAAAGCTCATTGAGGGAATGGGCGAAAATCATAGCGATGGTCAAGAAGCAAGTTCTCCTATTTTGTAATTTCGGCTTCACTACATAGTATAAAATAAAGTCGCTTTCTCTGTCCCTATGTCCCTATGTATGCTTATATCTTCAAAACTACACAACGGATTTTGATGCGTTTTTTTTTAATAGATAGAGTGATTCAAGAGGAAGGTTTTTATGTATAATTCTACGCAGATGAAGGCGCGGGCAGAAGCTAGTAATGTAAGATATGAGCTATTGATTCTCTCAATAGAATTCAAACTACAATAATTAAAATTTGTAAGATAGGAGATCTTGGTTCTTCTCCGTCGATAGGATTGTTACAGGTCATGCGGCTAGCAACCCATCACTATTTTGATTCCCCTTTCCACCTACTATACTTAATATATACCTATACGCCGACAATCATGCTAAACGTGGCCTTTACGCCTTGTTACTTTAGGTTCTGTCTTCCCCGTAAGGGATAAAGACGTATGTAACTAAATATCAATTTATAATTAACTCGTCGCGTGAACTAGGCGAGCTAGCAAGCCGTCACCCGTTAACATTGGATTATACAGTCGCTTTGTGCATCTCAGAATTAAGATTTAATCCCAGCTTAATGAGACAGAAATTCTACGTTTAAATAATCTATTTTACTCTTTTGTATGTGTGTTTTCCAGTCAATATTGGTTACGCTTGTGTCTGAGCCGGCTAAATTTGTTTTCGGATTTATTTATAAACTAGCGACCCGCCCTGGCTTCGCACGGGTGCAATGGGTGTTTCTCTACCTTTCTCTTGATTAACTCTTTAAAAAATGCGTCAAAATCCGTTGCGTAGTTTTAAAGATCTAAGCATACATAGGGACAGATAGCGGAAAGTGTCTTTGTTCTTTACTATGTAGTGATAGTTATACAATTCTGTCGTTTTTAAGTTAAACACGTCATAATTTTGTGGTTTATGTTGTTTTGTATGCTGACATGTTCATTTTCAAAAGTTACAAGTGAAAAATAAAAAATACTTACAAGAATAGGAACAAGAATAATGGCAACCAAAAGAATAGTCATGTGGAAAATAAAGACCCCGTAGGAGATGCGCCAGGGACTTCCACAGCCATAGCGGACTCAAACTCAAACTATTTATTGCATAAAAATGTTGTGACAAAGATGTTAGTGTGTTTCAAACATTTACCCTGTAAGGGCACAGCAATTTACTATAAAATAATCTTAAAACCAAAACTTAACGAAAAGAACCAGTTGAGCGGACCACTTTCATTTTCAAATGGTCCAAGCTTCACTATCACTACATAGTATAAAATAAAGTAGCTTTCTCTGTCCCTGTGTCCCTATGTCCCTATGTATGCTTATATCTTCAAAACTACACAACGGATTTTGATGCGGTTTTTTTTAATAGATAGAGTGATTCAAGAGGAAGGTTTTATGTATTACTAGCGACCCGCCCCGGCTTCGCACGGTATATCATGCATGTATTATGCATTATAAACCTTCCTCTTGAATCACTCTATCTATTAAAAAAAACCGCATTAAAATCCGTTGTGTAGTTTTGAAGATATAAGCATACATACGGATTTGGGGACAGAAAAAGCGACTTTGTTTTATAATATGTAGTGATAGTGATGTAGTGATAGTGATAGTGATTCTACGCAGACGAAGTCGCGGGCAGAAGCTAGTATAAAATTAAATAAAGATAAAAAAGCAATTTATATATTACTCGTATTATACCTAATGGACGAAAAGCATTATCTATAGTTACTGACACTATCATTACTTACCAAAATTTTATGATTTTGTAGATTAGGACTAGAATTACTACCTACCACAAGTAAATTCATTCACAACCTTTAGAAACTTTAAATGTCCCTTTCGGTGTTGAGACCCTTGGTCCGTGGGGTCCTAGCGCTATTAGCCTCTTCAAAGATATATCGAAAAGGCTAATAGACGCGCGGGTGACCGCAGAGCTGGCAGCTTCCTTGGACAGCGTATTAGTATCGCTGTCCAAAGGGGGAATGCTGCCAGCGTCTGTGGTACTATGCCATGGGGCCCCTCCTTTTTTAACTATTTTATTTTAAGATTAATTTTGTTTTTAATTCGTTTTTAATTTAATCATAGTTTAATTTGTTTTAATGTATCTTGTAACACACGTAAGATGCGTTGGGATACAAAATTTCCCCAATTTCAAACGCATCTTACTCACTTGTACAAGACGTGTTGGAACTTTTTAGATTCTAACCTAGTTATAAAGCTTAAATTTATTTTTCTGTTATTGACAAAGTCACTCGCTCTTCTGTTGCTTGTCGTGTGTTCAGTGATTTCTTTTATTACATTTATTTTCTTTACCGTGAAGCTTGCTTTTAGATACTCATTTTCTATCAGGTTATGGGCCCAGCACGCTTCCACTGTTTCAAAACGTACGCTTAAAAATATATTCGTACAAATCATCTTGTCAGTCACAGCCACTTTAAGGTACAGCAAATAATTATTTAACCCAATCCCAGAGTTAATTATTCAAACTAATTAGAAACGCTTGGATTTTGCGTAAACAACTGAAATTCATCCAATGCATATTTAATATCTTACTCGGCGGAGACAAGTCTTTTACAGGCTTGCCATGACAAATTTAAATGTGAATGAGTTTCTGGTTTCGGCCTAATAGATACTCGCTTATTCACTTGCTGATAAATAAAACATATCGCGTAATAACGACGTATTTTATCAAAAACGGTCGAGCCATTGAGTACTTACGGCCGGACATGTGAATCAACACACATACTTACTCGGCAAACACATAACCCTCCTGACTATTTATGTTGTTTGTTGTGTAATTCAATGGTGTGTGTGAAGTTCTAATCGGGCCCGCGTGGGAACTACAGCCCAAGCCCTCTCATGCTGAGAAGAGGCCTATGCCCAGCAGTGGAACGTATATAGGCTGGAGGCGATGTTGTTTTTTGTTGTTGCGTTTAATTTTTTTACTTATTTCATGTAGTTTGTTTTGGATGTATGTATGTATGTATGTATAACTCTTTATTGTTCATAAAACACTCGAAAAAGGACAGGACAACAGGACAACACACTTGCACAAAGGGGAAGAGGCGAAGTTTTATTTGTATGAGTTAATTAGAATGCAATAGGTATGATTATGTTAAAAAAAATCAAAATACTGATGGGTTGCTAGCCGCATCGCCTATAACATGATTCCTAGACTTTCGCCCATTCCCTCGATGGGCTTTTACCATCTGCGCGGGAAGAGAAGCAACTGGTAAATTCTGTTTTTTCTTTACTCGCGGACCTGCATGGAAGATTAAGTAGACTTGTGTAAAAATCCTTACAACTGCTCAAAAACCCTAAGAAGTCCGCACAAATCTTGCCGCCTGTTAACCCTGCGACTGCCGCCTTGTTTGCTTTCCCGTCACGCGGCAATGCCGCGCGGCAATCGCGGCAATAAACGCTAATTAAACGCGGTCGCGACGCACGGCCGCCGCTCGCTCGCTGGAGAACAGTGCACGTTTTAAGTAAGTAAATACTTTATTTTACAAACACTTGTAATAGTAGATTAAGGCCTGGGAAGTAGCCAATTGCTGGATGAGTAACTTGTTTAAAAACACGAACCGCAGGTGAGTGTTTTTTGAAGTTACGCATCCAGCAATTGCTCTTCCAGCTGAGGCAGATATAATGTTTTTCTCAAACGTTGAGAGGAAATTAAAATAAATTTCGCACCGAACTTCCTCGAAACCTAGGTGGTTTTCACGTTCACGCCTTTTTTCTTAGGTTTTTTTTAGGTTGTTTATGTCTTGTCACCGTAAGCTATTTGAGACATTCCATCAGCACCAGGATTCCATTACCATCAGGTGACCCACTTGCTCGTTTGCCTTCCTATTCATATAAAAAAAAAAAAAATTTTATAAAAACGTTAGACTCTAGGCTCGAACGAAACGCGCACTCCTCGGCCATGTTCATTTTTCCATAGTCTCGTCCACTTTAAAAAAAGTTAAAAACAAATAAAAAAAGTTCAGCACTTCGATTTATGGTCATAAAACGCGCTTGCAATGTAATTCGACCTCAACAAGTCCCTTCGTGTTGTTACTTAGAATACAATGGCGACATTTACGACAATGTTTGAAAAAGAAACATACACAATTCACAAATAAAGAATAGATATTTGCACAAAGGCGACCTGATCCCTATAAGGGATCTCTATCAATTAATCAGAGTACATAAGAGGAGTATTAAACTAGGGAACGACCAAGAGTGCGTTCAAAAATACAAATAGTGAAAGCTACGATACGGGTACATCTTTAAATACAATAAACAGCTCATAAAATTAATTACTAAATATCAGAACAACTCACCTGCCGGCAACGCACCTGTGATTCCCCAAGTCTTGCAGGTGTCCCTGGGCGATGGTGATTACTTTCCATCAGGTGCCCGTCTGCTCGTTTGCCCCCTCTTATATATAAAAAGAAAATAAAAACATGCACAAAATTACACACAATAAGAGTATCTAAATACTCTACAGTACTAAGTACAGTTTTCACAAAAATTCTTACAATTCTGGTTTTAACAGCTTTTAACCGGTTTCGCATTTAACCTTTGATATTTTCTTCTCCTAACTTGCAAAAACGAATAAATGTCTTCTTTCTTTCTTTAACGCGTTAACTGTATGCTTCGACACACGAGCACAATTGTGTACAACCTAATGCGTTTGAGTTAACATTTAAATATCCACATAATTGTCAAATAAACTCGTTTCGGTGGCAAGCGCGGAAAATCCATCGGTTAATAATTTTGTGTTCACACGCGAATGAACGGGAGGTTATTAATAACTGTTGCTTTAATTGAAATGAGTATAGCTACAGTTCCAGGCATTTTAGGGTTAATTATGGATTATATTTGTACCAATATTAATAAGTTAGCTTTAGAGCGGTTTATATTGAGGTGACAATACGTAACCTCAAAAGTTGGAACACTCGCTTTGGCAAACATATTAGAGCGTTTTTTTTTTCATGAATGTTTCGCTTTCCTTCCTCTGAATCCTTTACCATATCCATCTTTATACAAGTGTGTCTCAAAACTTCCATTCCAGTTGGTAAATTTTTTGTTCGTAATTTTTTTATATGTATGGTAAACACTCCTTGAAGGAACGTTTTATCGTTCTGGGGCCTTACTATGACGTAATGCGATTCAATTCCCATTCAGTTAACGTTCGCTCGCTGTCAGATCCATGCTAAAAATGACAGTTCAAATCTAAACTGAGTCTGAATAGAATCGCATTAAGACGCCATGTTAATGCCCCTGATCGTGCTATCGAGAGGTCAGTGGGTCAATCATGAATTCCTACGTAAATAAACCTCTAAGGGTTCTAATGGGGACTATTGTTTCATTGCTCACCAGTTGGCGCCACTGTTGACTAAGGTCCAGAGGCACAGCTGTCAAAGGTGACTTTATCTAACTATCGAGTAGCTATGCCGCAATGTTGTGCAGTTCCGTTTTGTTCTAAAAAAAGTCAGCTTTCAAAGCGTTCACATTCATCGCCAAATAATCCATTTTTGCGATAATTTCACGAAGGAGATCACTTTTCAACAGGTGAAAGAAATTATAATTTACTAGCTTCTGCCCGCGACTTCGTCTGCGTAGAATTATAAATACCTTCCTCTTGAATCACTCTATCTATTAAAAAAAATCGCATCAAAATCCGTTGTGTAGTTTTGAAGATATAAGCATACATAGGGACATATGGACAGAGAAAGCGACTTTATTTTATACTATGTAGTGATAGTGATGTCTCGAAGCCCGCCAAAATCAGTGAAACGTGAATGTTATTGGACCGCGACACTAGCGCCTCTAGTGGCAAATTGTCACGGATTAGCCCATTAGCTGCACTAGTGTCAGCCACGCGGGTTGTGTCGGGCCAAGACTCATATTTATCCGGCGGCCTCAGCGCTCTGCTAATTATTCTTAGCAGACAAACCGCCGCCAAGACGCCCGAAGATTGGACGCGGTAATCTGTTGGAAGAAACGTCCGTGCTTTGAATTTAGACGGAAGCAGAAAGTTTAACTTTAACTGGTTTGGGAAAAAAACAGCTCAATCGGATGAAGATGTTTCAAAATTGAGTCGCAAGATTCCACCCGGACAAACATACATCACTACATAGTATAAAATAAAGTCGCTTTCTCTGTCCCCGTGTCCCGATGTATGCTTATATCTTCAAAACTACACAACGGATTTTAATGCTGTTTTTTTAATAGATAGAGTGATTCAAGAGGAAGGTTTATATGTATAATACATGCATAATATACCGTGCGAAGCCGGGGCGGGTCGCTAGTAAGAAATAAGAATAAGAAAGACTTTATTTCACCACAGAAGTTACAAAGTGCATAACAAGGACACATTGTTGCATAGAGATAGGTAGATGCCATTTTGCGGTAAGTGAAGCAGCGGCCTCCGCACTGGACTCTGGGTCTGTATCGCGAGTGCTAAGTGAAGAACTCAAAACACAAGAATAGTTAGTAGTTTTAGGTGGGCAAAAAAGCAAGTGATAATAATTAAGTCTTATTTATTACTAGCTTCTGCCCGCGACTTCGTCTGCGTAGAATTATACATGAAAACCTTCCTCTTGAATCACTCTATCTATTAAAAAAAACCGCATAAAAATTCGTTGTGTAGTTTTGAAGATATAAGCATACATAGGGACATAGGGACAGAGAAAGCGACTTTATTATATAGGTACTAGCCTTCCGTCCGCAGCTTCGCCCGCGATAAATTAATTTTCCAGTAGGAAAAGGTATTTTCCCGCTGTAAAAAGTAGCCTATGTCACTCAGTGATAAAGTAGCTTTCTAACGGCAAAATAATTTTTGAAATCTGTCCAGTAGTTTCAGAGCCTATTCAATTCAAACAAACAAACAATCAAATGTTTCCTCTTTATAATATTATTAGTATTAGTATAGACTATGTAGTGATAGTGATTTTATTACTCGCTCGCGCTTGTTTCCACAAAACAAAACAGTGCGCACTCAGTGCTCGGCCAGGCTGCAAGGGTGGGCGCGGCGCGACGTAGGTACTCAAATGTACTGTTCCGCGCGCAGGGCCACTACGGACACTCTCATAAGAAAGAAAGAAAGAAGAAATTTATTCCTTTTTGCAAGACACACAAATACAAGATAATATACACAATTTTATAGAAAATCAACAAGGTAAAAAAAAAACATACGACATAAAAAATAGATCATCAGCGTTGTGTGTCTTCGCAAAAGTGAAACGGTCGCTGGCTCAGCATTACGCTGAGGTGTTAGACACCTGCAGCACTGATTTTCAGTCTGTGACTCACGAAACGATACACAGATAAAATATACTACATAATCTATAAACTTTCACGTAAACAATGCAATACATAGATAGAACCCGACTTACGTGTAACTAAAGAAATACATAAATTAATTAAATAGTTTACAATAAACAAAAAATAAAAAGGAGGGAAAACTAAATTGTTCAAAAACAACAGGTTGGCATATCAAAATACAAAGTGCTGGAGGACTATTGTAAGGACTCATGGAAAACTTGTCTCGACCTTTCGCGGTCCGCAAACGGACCGTGGTCCGCCTGTTCCTGACCATTGCACTAGGCTATCACGGCTTTGTCATGATGATGGTTATAAATAATAAAGTGCCGCATCTCCCGCCCTGTAGCCTTGAATTATGAAGAACGGATGGCGCTGCGCTCTTCAACAAATACGAAGTTCGCACTTCGCCACTACAACTTCGGCCGCAGTTTGTCTTTCACCTAAAACCGGATTAAGACGTTCATTTGTTTATAAAATATTAACTTTGATCAACTAGAGTTAATTAATTAGTGGGAGTATACAAATCTGGAAAATGACCGGCCATATTTTGTACGTATCTGTGGCTAACTAGTGGACTGTATATTATAAATGAAAGCGGCTTATGATGATGAACTGGTTTTAAAAAAGTACCTATAGGAATGGAACTACATAAGATGAGTGACCTCGTGGCAGCAACACCTCCTGCCGTGGTTCGTAAGGAACTGAATCAGTTATAAAAAATGAGATGCTGCTGTCAAAAAAATGATGCTGCTGTAAAAAGGAGTTTTTCCCCACACACGAGAGAGAGAGAGAGAGAGAGAGAGAGAGGGAGAGAGAGAGAGGGAGAGAGAGAGAGAGAGAGAGAGAGAGAGACATTTATTTACACACATTCGATTCACGTAGATATATTATAATAGGAAGAAATACAATATACTTAGGAATAGTACCGATATGGTGTAAAATGGACCATTAGGACCATTATTTATTTATTTATTTATTTATTTATAAAAACACATGCAAGTTTTACAGTGCAAAACCAAAACACTCACACATTAATTAAATACACATAAAATGATTACCCTTCCTTCTGGTATATAGTGATGTGCATTATAGAGGCCTATGCTGGGGAGCAAAGGAAAAACATACAATGTACCAGTTGCTTCTCTTCGCGCGCAAATGGTGCAAGCCAATGGTGGGGACCGGCGAAAATTTTAGGAAAAATGTTATAGGCGATGCGGGTAGCAACAAATCACTATTTTGATTCCCCTTTCCACCCATACGCTCACAATCAAGGCAAGCGTGGCCTGGCTCTGTCTATACCGTAGGGCATAAATACGTGATTAATGGATTATAGAGAGGCGGAAAAAATGTAAAGATTTATAATGTCTCTTTGTTTTTAACGGTTTTACATATTTTTATTAGTATCACCTGCTCTGTTGTCTGTATATCTGTAACCATGTATACATTAGTTAGATTAACGTAACATTGATCATACTTAATGTAAGTCCTGTGACTGTAACAATATTAAAGTAAAATTCTGGCTGCTCGACCAGGATCGTCTCCACAAGAGGGAACTCTTCAACTCTCCATTGGTCCAATTGACTTGAAACTTGGTATACATAAATTATGTAAGATAGGTGACAACTCAAGTACAATAAATAAAAAGTACAGTCAGCCCAAAAAACTTGAAATAAAAACTAGATAAGTTATTTTATACTCGACCAGGCTGATCACGATTCTGTCCGAATTCTCTGCCGTCTGTAAATATTGTGATCATCTTGACAAACTTCCCGACAGCACCCCAATTAATTCTGGAAACAAACAAGCATAAGCCTCGTTTGTTTAAAGCATTTGTAAACGTCAATTTGTCCGCCATCTTAGCAAAAACCGAGTAGTCGCCGAGCGGCGCGCCGGCAAAAGCCGCGGATTTTGCTTCGGGTTCCATATTTTTTTTGGTCTCAGAAGAGTAAAAAGCCGTGGTAGGCTAGTGTTTTGACCTGTGCCCTCTCAAGCAGAGGGTCGCGGCTTCGAATCCGGGGCTCACACCTCTCAATTTTTCGGAATTTATGTGCGAAATTTGGTATGAAATCTAAATTTCTAAACGACTCCACGCCACCCACAGCAGGTTGCCCGGCCATAGCTTTACTTTACCTGCTATGGATGAAGGGTATAGCACGCGTCACGGAATTACGAGGATCTGGGTTCGATTTCCGGCCATAGCTTTAGTTTGCGGATATTTGTGTGTTCTAATTTTCAGTGTCTTCTAGAAATGTAACTTCTAACGGTAAAACCGTAAAAGTAAACATAAAAAATCAGAAAGTAAAAATTCTTGATTCATTTGATAGTATTTGAAATCTACTTTGAGCTTTTAGGTGAAGGTAAACAGTGAATCGCGTTAAGACGTCATGGTAAGGCCCCAGGGGCCCCAGGACTGTCCCCGCTGAAGGGAATTTTTTAACGGTTTGTCCGATTGACTTGAAATTTGGTATACATTATGCAGAATAGATGTAAAACGTGGTGGTTATATTCTCTTTGGATACATGACAATGAATGTACGGTCAACAAAAAGTACAGTCAGCAAAAAAGTTTTCATTAAAAATCGTTTTTCTAGGTTCGGTTATTTGTTTGTCTATATCTATATAATTGAAAACTCACCATTCGCTACCATTAGGTATGTCAACGGAGTGCTCACGTGCATTCATTGTGTGCGAGGTTTCAACGCTAAGATCGGCTAGCAACCTATCACTGTTTTGATTCCCCTTTCCATCTATACGCCCACAATCATGCTAAACGTGGTCTTTAGGTCTTGTTACCTTAGGCTCTGTCTACAAAGATAAAGATGTGATTTGATTGTTGGTAAGTTTCTACGGGCAACACATACATACATACCGTCACGCCTCTTCCCCACAGGGGTAGACAGAGACTACTTTGTTCCACTTGCTACGATCCTGACATACTTCTTTCGCTTCATCCACACTTATCAATCTCTTCATACATGCTCGTCGGTTTCGGGTACTCCTGACCTGACCTTTTTCCAAAACGTCTCCTATTTGGTCTCGTAACGTCTAAGCCTTCCCCTCCCAACGCAACTCACACTCGCCATATAGATCTGTTTAGTTAGTCTACTTTCATCCGTCCGCTCTGTGACAAAACCAACTAAGCATACTTTTTTCTTTTCTAAATGTCAGTGAAAATTAGAACACAGAAAAATCCGAAAAGTAAAGCTATATGGCCGGGAATCGAACCCGGATCCTCGTCATTCCGTGACGCGTGCTATATCCCTACACCACCCATAGCAGGTGGATAGTCTTCGAATTTTTCTACCTGCTACTAGCTGTCACGTGACCTTTGTAACTTTGCGATTTTTTGTCGCTTAGCGTCATCTGTTTGAATGATGTGTCTGTACGGCACAATTACAAACTCCCGTGGAACATCTACTGCTCACCGGGGACGAGAGAAGGAGCTGTTTTTCAAATGGGTACTACCAAATGAATAAAGAATTTTTATTTCTTATTTTTTATGTTTACTGTAAGAAATTAAATTTCTAGTCTAGTCACTGTATCCTCTTTCACACCAGCACGTTACCTTATCACACTATTCCTTCTATCTTACGGGCTACACGATTTTGTTCTTTATTTTAATGGGATCGCTGCACGGAACCCTGTGTCGCGATACTCCTGGTTTTTTGTGGCTTCCCTCGTTAGGGCGGGTTCAGCCGCGGATTCAAAATTTATGTTGCTCAAATGATTTTTTACCTTTTCCCGTCCGCGTCGCTCCTAGGGTTGCCAGATCTAAAAATCGAAATATCTGGATAACATTTCAAAATGTCGGGATTTTGGGCCCAAAACCCGGGTTGTTGTCTGGAGAAATGAAAATGACTCATAAGTCAAGTTTTTAAACTATATTTTTAAGATAAATAGCTCTTTAAAACCGATTAAAACAAAATTTCTATTATTTTTTTACGGTCTGTTTGCCACTAGTATTTGGCATTGCTTTTTGCCGAGTCCACCAATTTGGACCCCTTCGGAGTATCGAGCCCCACTCCTCCACTCAGAGCATCGCGTGTGCCATTTTCAAATTATTATTGCGGTAGATAGAATATGATGATAAAATACGTGTATTTGTCGGGAGATTTTGTTATTTGTCGGGAGTCTGGACATCACATGAAATGTCGGGAGAATCCAGATGATTCTCTACCATCTGGCAACCCTAGTCGTTCTCCACGCTACGTACAGTCGCCATCAGATATATCGGAGCGGGCGAGGTCCTCAAATATTTCGGAGCAGCAGTAAATTTCAATAAATTCGTTACACTAGATAAGGTTAATAACATCAGAACACGCAATTCGTCATAAATATAAGAGCAGCGACTTTTCAATAAATTCGGAACGTTCAATGAGGTAAAAATATCAGGAAGCACAGATCGTCAAAAATATCGGAACATTTATGGAAAATAAACCTTACTTCTGTAATATACAGTTCCTTATCAATCTCACATTTAAAGTTGTCAAACACGATTTTGACAAGAGTAAGAGCAGGGTAAATCGTCAATTACTGGCCACCCTCCAATAACTGGCCACATTGTACATAAATTATTAAATTAAGAATTTTACAATATAATTATATTTACACGCTTCAAGTAAATCACCAGATACCTAAGGGCAGCTATCTCAAGTATTAGTCGAGTAGATATTATTCTAAATATGATAGCAAAGACTATTAAGATATAAGACCAACACCGGAGATGACGACGCAGCGGAGCCACAACGTTTCGTCGCCTAAATAACATTTATTATGTTTTTTGAATTTTATAGCGCATTGGTTTCGACTGTAATGCTGTAATTTTTTTTTATTTTTTTTATTGACTAAATAAATAAATATAAATAAATAAGCTATTTCCTGAGCTTTTCAACTAATTAAGTTCAATATTTTCAAAAAATAAAAAATAAAATTAATTGTCAGATTAGACGGATCCCACCAGATAATCGTCAGATTATGAGTCAGCTCATTTAGGGCATAAAGGTGACCCTATATATATTAATCTGACGCGCTTGAGTATGTCAAAATGGCGATTTTTTTTGCATATTCTAATAATGGCCACGAGTTTGCGTCACATCCAAATCGTCAGATTATTATATAAGAGCTTTGTTTAAGTTCACTTAACATCCCCTTAGAAAATCTGACGCGCTCGAGTAAATTTTTTTTTTTTTTCTTTTTCAAACCTTATATACGACCACCCCCATCACTGAAACAATCAGATTAACATACGTACATATTTAAAAATACGTAGGAAATGGATGCCAGCAATATCTGACACGCTGGAGTATGTCCATGCAACAGTTATTTTTACAATTTTGAAAATCTATAGCCGCTCCCCCTCCGATGAAAAGGTATATATTATATAACATTTTTTTCTTTTTATCATCTAAGCTTCGCAACTCAATAGGTCTCTATGACGCTTGAGTAAATCCCGATTTAGCAGCGTCGGCTCCCCTACCATTATCATTTTGTAGAGGAGTAGATTCGAATTCCTAACAAAACAAAAATATGGCTAATACGTCATACAAAAATGAAAGATGTCACCTATATTTAGTACTCGTTTGCATGCATAATTCACTGTAATTTAAACTGTATATTACAGAAGTAAGGTTTATTTTCCATAAATGTTCCGATGTTAATGATCAGTCTGACTGCGTCGAAATTTTTGACGATCTGTGCTTCCTGATATTTTTACCTCATTGAACGTTCCGAATTTATTGAAAAGTCGCTGCTCTTATATTTATGACGAATTGCGTGTTCTGATGTTATTAACCTTATCCAGTGTAACGAATTTATTGAAATTTACTGCTGCTCCGAAATATTTGAGGACCTCGCCCGCTCCGATATATCTGATGGCGACTGTACGATGTCGAGTAACGTAACCAAACATTATTCGCTAAAATTTAAAGGGCTGCTTTAACAAAAATGTAACCGTTTTGTTTGGTAAAAGCAAATGTCAAATTGGCATGAAAACTAAAGAAAGTGTGCTTGTGTATTTGCTAGAAAAATTGGTCTGGATTTGGTGTTAAACTTGATTCATCAACTTGTATAGAACTGTTAAGCTTTACCACTGCCACGCCGGTCTGGGAGCTAAGAAAAAACATAGAATGTACCAGTGGCAGCTCTTCCCGCGCAGATGGTAGAAGCCCATCGAGGGAATGGGCGATAAGCTTAGGAATCATGTTATATGCGATGCGGCTAGCAACCTATGACTATTTTGATTCCCCTTTCCATCTGTATGCCTACAATCATTTTGAGTTTCTATCGGTTCTTTTACTTTTTCTGTGTGTCTACTCTTGCCTAATACTTATGTCCTGTCAATCGTTCAAAGGTTAACTGGAAGAGATCCCTTTTAGGGATAAGTTCGCCTTTGTGCATGTGTGTTATCCTGTATTCATCTTTTTCTTGTGTTTTATGTACAATAAAGAGTTATACATACATACATACATACATCATGCTAAGCGTGGCCTTTGGGTCTTTACCTTAGGCTCTGTCGGTGGAAAGGGGAATCATAATTGTGATGGTTTGCTAGCCGCATCGTTTATAACATTCTATGATTTTCGCCGTCCCTCGATGGGCTTTTACCATCTGCGCGGGAAGAGAAGCCACAGGTACATTCTATGTTTTCTCTTTACTCCCAGACCAGCATGAAAGACAACATACTTAAAGCTTTTAAAAATAATCATCGAACCACTATACGGTGTCCGGGTTAGATCTTCAATCCAAATCACATTCCAACTGAAAATTCTTATTTATTCTTCATATCACACTCACAATACGTCGGTTCCACAAAGTCTAAACAATTCAGGACAAAACGCGAGTATTTGTTTACATATCAACCCATATTTTAACTTCTCCAGTGAGATAAACTCGGAGCTATGGCACAGACAGTCAGTCTCCTTCGCGGAGATAAAAAACCCAATCTTGATATAATTCCGGGCTAAGTACGCAGCCCTCGTAAACCTCTGATAAGTACAGCTTTTACGACGCCCCCCGCTGCGACAGATCTAGCCCCGAGATATAGCTTGTTATACATTGTCACGCGGTAGACGGTGACACTTGTAAAAAGTCGAATCAAAGATCGATAATCGACGACTTGCCGTAAGACCCTAGGTGGCACATCACTAGTCGCGCTTAATTAAGTATAGTTATACATACGGAACCGCGGCCTCCTATAAAAGCTCGCGCGCGCCGTAGGGATCGACACTCTATTTCAAATCTTCAGAATAAAAGCTACGAGTACGGAATCCCCAGTTATATGGGACCCAGATCGGGGCTAAATTAAAGCCTGAAACTGCTGAGCTGCATAACGCACATCTCCACTACCCTACCGGAAGACACGCTTCTGCCTGAGGACGACATCCTGACCCAAGGCTCGCCTCTACTGCGACCCTCGCCTTCGGCCCCTTCTGCGCTGGCAGCGTCGTCCTCACCTTCGTGTCCGTCCAGGGGAGTACTAGTGCTCCTTGGGCGTGTGTGTGTGAAAAGAATAAGTCAATAGTGCCGTTCTGCCCTGAACTCTCTTAAAAAGCTCACGTTATCCCTGAGACTACGTTGTTCTTTGGATATTGTAAACAATAAACCTCTGTAAAGTTCCATTTGTTTCACTGAATAGCCAAGGAGCGACCCTACACTAAAAAATATTCACGAAAGGTGATAGTCGGCGCCCAACTTGGTTAGTTCAGTTCAGTTCTTAGCACTTTTTCTATACGCGCACTAGCGGCACCCATTAGTTCAGTTCAGGTCTTAGCACTTCTTCCGCACACGCACTCAAAGAGTTGGCTTCGGTCATTTCTAAATACTTTTATACTTATTTTATTGTAAAATCCGACTATTGCAGTAACAATTCGTTCGCTGTCTGAGCTCGGCTTAAGAATAGGCTCAGCCGTTTTCTCGTTCGGTTACGTAGAAGTCGTAAAAAACGTTGTTCCTGTCGGTAACAAGTGGTTATTTTCTAAATTTTTAATTTAAATTAACGTAAACAAACATTAAATTCACTAGCAGTAATTTGAAATCAACGGTTCCTAACGTATGTACTTAAATTTAAAATATTAACGGTCAAATATTTTAAATACTGAACCGTTAATTTAAAATCCACTCGCGCTTGGCACATCCGCTCGCGCCCTAATTATTCGAATCAACGGTTCCTTCCGCACCGCTCCGTTGTGTTAGCAACGACCGCGCGCTCTCTTTCGCACCCGTGTGCCTAGGACACTTAGCAGATTCAAATACGCAAGCGTTAACGGCTCGATCGCGACCAGTGTCAATTTAAAATACACATTAACTACATAATAACTACCACAGTTGGCATTTCAAATTTATAACGAACCACTCAATTATCTAACAACAACCTTAATTAGTTGTACCGACAAGAACATTAATTTAATCAAATTTAGCATCACTTCTCGAAAACTTTAAACTTAGCTTCAAACAACTCGCGATTTTTAACACTTTACTGCAATAATCGAATTATTTTAGCACCTTACCTATACCTGCGCATACTTTGAGCATTTAGACAACTAACTACAACGCGCTACGTGTTTCAATAGCAGGCTAGCCATTACAACTGAGTTAACTACTTAACGTTCAATTCTACCAACGTTTAATACGACTCGCAGCCATACGTTGCGGCACTTAGGGTAATACGCGTAAGTCGCACTTTCCTTCAACACTTACTTATCGATCTACGGTTCGTCTTGTAACTCCATTTCATTATTTTAAAATTATAAACGCACCTTAACGCGCACACTTCGGAGAACAGGTTGAATAAATTCTAATATCGCGGGTAACTTACAGCTTTTAGTGTACTAAAAATGGCACATCGCAATATTAAGTATTTATCGCTACAAAAAACAGAGCTATCTTATGAGGTGGCTATTCGCGGAACTACACCGGCACTTACAGTACAAGAATTACGCGGTCAAATAGTGAAACTAGCACCCGGTTTACCGGCCCAAGATATATTAGAATCGGGACTAGACCCCGTCGACGACCTAAAAGGCGTAGCAGAAAGTTTAGCAAAAGCGCAGTCAAATTTAACCCTAATCAAATCAAAGTTTGACGATAATTTATTCGTGCGTACAGACAATTTGTGCAGTCATATCTACCATCGTCTTAGGAGAATAATTACTACTACACCCGAATCGGAGGCAGTATTGAAATCATGCTTAACTAGCTTTCAAAATGTATCAAAGGAACTAGCTACTATACGTGCTAAGTTTGATCAAGATAGTGAGGAAACCTTTTTGGAAAGTGAGGACAACCTAGAACAATTGAACACTTCTTCTCATAGTTTCGCGCAACCACCACCAAATATATCAGTAACATGTGACCGCGGCATAACCTCTGATTTTGCAAAACTTCGCTACAGTGGAAAAACTTGTGTCCGCGCTTTCGTCATTCGTGTAAACGAATTTCTCTCAGCTAGGAAGATTAAACCAGACAAATTCCTTTCTTTCGCGACTGAGATATTTGAGAGCGAGGCCTTGTGTTGGTATAGATCGGTTAAAGATAAGATTACCACTTGGAACGAATTGTCTAAACAACTCGTATCCGTATTCTCACAGCCAGACTACGATTATAAATTAAAGGCGGAAATTCGCGCCCGGACTCAAGACGACTCCGAAAACATAACAATTTATTTAGCTATTATGCACGCAATGTTTTCACGACTAACTGTACCTATGACTGAAGATGATCAGTTAGAGATTTTGTTGCATAATATTAGGCCCTGTTTCGCGGCAGTATTAGCTACAGCTACTTCAGTGACCACTATAGATGAACTCCGTACCGTCTGTCACAAATTCGAACTAGTTCAAGCTCGAATGTCTAGCTATAAAGAGCCACCGCGCCCTACGGCAGGTACACTAATCCCTGAGCTAGCTATAAATAAACAATCACAAACCTTTTCACATCAAAATAGGCATTTTGATAGGTATCAGCATCCATCCTCGGGTAACAGCGCTAATAAACATAATTACACTAACACTAAACACCGATACCCGGTGAATATTTTGTCACAAGCACCACACACTAACAATAATAAATTTTGTCCTAGGTGTAAATCTAATACACACACATTAAGAACTTGTCAAGCACCACGGACCTTGTTGTGCTTCAAGTGTGGCAAGGTGGGGGTGAAGTTCCCTGATTGCACTACATGTAATAAACACATACCTAGACCCACTTCGCAAACAAAAAACTAAGTTCGTGGCGAGGACGTCGTTACATTAGGAGGGCTAATAAATGGTCACAATGGCTGCATTTCGTTAACACTTTTTTTAATTCTTATAAGGTAACGACGATCTCGCCCCACTCACATAAACAAAACAATTCGCAGCAGGACTTAGGGCCGCGCGACGCGCGACCGTTCATAACTATCTATATAAACAAACTGAGAATTCCACACTGCTTATTGGACTCGGGGGCGGCCGTAACGGTGCTTGGCAAAGATTATCATAACACATTACTTACCTATGGGCATACCATGCGTTTTGATGATTACATTAACATAGAGGCGGCTGCTGGCCGGCGCTTGCGTAGTATAGGATACTTTGACCTCGACATAACTTTTGAGAATCAAACTCACTCTATAAGGGCATACGTAGTGCCCGAGGTCAATAATTCTGTCATACTAGGGATAAACTTTTGGCGGTCTTTCAAAGTTTGTCCTAAATACGTAAGTGCTTTAGCGGCAAGCGAGACCGTCACTAAGCATCCAGACAGAATTATTCGACCTCAGGCACTGCATTCCTACACTAACCTCACAGAGGCTCAGCGCGTGCAGGCAGATAATATTATAGGACAGTTTCGCGACATCTCTTACGAACAAATTGGTCTCGGCCGTACTAACTTAGTTGTACATAACATTGACACGGGCACTACCGAACCAATTAGACAACGTTCCTACAGAATGTCACCGGAGAAACTCAACATAATAAACGAACAGGTCGACGAAATGTTGCGTCTGGATGTTATTGAACCATGCGAGAGCGCGTGGTCCTCGCCAGTACTAGTAGTAGGGAAAAAGGACGGCAAACCTAGGTTCTGTCTCGACAGCCGTAAATTGAACGCGGTAACTAAAAAGGACGCGTACAGTCTTCCTTACATATCCGAGATATTAGACAATCTTAGGGACGCGAAATTCTTAACTAGCATTGACTTATCGAAGGCGTTCTGGCAGATACCTATAAATGAAAAAGATAAGTGTAAGACAGCTTTCTTTGTACCATCACGTGGTACCTTCTCGTTCAAAGTGATGCCCTTTGGTTTGACGAACGCACCAGCTTTACAACAGAGACTAGTAGATAGCCTATTTGGACCTGAATTCGACAACAAAGTATTCTGTTATCTCGATGATATAGTCTGTGTCAGCGACTCCTATGACAATCATGTAACTTTGCTCCTAAAAGTCCTAGCGAAGCTAAAACACGCAGGTCTCACTATAAATTATGAAAAGACACAATTCTTTAGGAACTCATTAAAGTACTTAGGCTACGTGGTAGACGAGCAAGGCTTACGCACGGACCCAGATAAAGTAGCCGCGATTCTAGATTACCCCAGACCAACGAACACAAAGGAGGTGAAAAGATTTCTAGGCACCGCGTCTTGGTACCGTAGATTTGTTCCTAATTTTAGCACATTAGCAGGCCCACTAAATTCCTTGACTTCACTTAAAAAAAATGCACCACCATTTGCATGGACAAACGAAGCTGAACAATCGTTTGTACAACTCAAGTCTTGTCTAATTAGTTCTCCGGTCCTCTCTTGCCCGGACTATACGCAACCATTCGAGGTACACTCAGACGCAAGTAATTTAGGCGTAGGATCAATGCTCTGCCAAACTATTAACGGTCAAGAACATCCAGTCGCATACATGAGTCGTTCCTTGTCAAAGGCGGAACGAAACTACAGTGTTACAGAACGCGAAACCTTAGCCGTCCTAGTCGCACTCGAGCATTGGCGCTGTTATCTCGAGAATGGTCGCACATTTAAAGTCTACACTGACCATTCATCTCTAAAATGGTTTTTATCTCTAAGTAATCCTACAGGCCGTTTAGCTAGGTGGGGAGTACGACTATCATCCTTTAATTTTGAGATCTTACATCGACGCGGCAAAGATAACGTCGTTCCTGACGCCTTATCTAGAGCCGTGCCAGTGTCAGCGTTAACACTTGCAAACGCGCATCTCACGACAAAGGACAAGTGGTACTTAGATCTTTACAACAGCTGTACTAACGCGCCACAGGGTTTTCCTAACTATAAAATAGTAAACAACTCCCTCTACAGATTAACGAAGTCTGACACTAGATTTGCTAACGAGTTCACATGGAAGGAAGTAGTACCAGAGGAACTACGTCACCAAATAATTAGCGAAAATCACGATGTACCTACTGCGGGACATCTAGGCGCGTTCAAAACCTACCATCGTTTGGCTCTCAATTATTTCTGGAAAGGAATGTACAAGGACGTGTCTAAATACATTGCGTCATGCGACACTTGTATAGCTTATAAACACCCAACTCACGCTACGCTAGGTGAGATGGGTCGTCCTAAACACTGCTCACGTCCATTCCAGGTTATCTCCTTGGATTTCATGGGTCCACTAACTACTACACGAAAGCAAAATAACTACTTACTTGTGGTGACATGCGTATTTTCAAAATATTGCCTTTTGTTTCCTGTACGTAACGCGACCTCAGCTATAGTCATTAAGCACCTGGAAGACTCAGTTTTCCTCACTCATGGTGTCCCTCAAACCATATATATGGATAATGCTACTTATTTTACCAGCCGCGAGCTGAAATCCTTCCTCGATAAATATAAGGTACCTAATCAGTTTCTTATAGCACGCTATTCACCTCATATTAATTTGACAGAACGTTATAACAAAACGATAATGACTTGTGTATCTACCTTTGTACAAAACGACCACAGGTCATGGGACATTAATCTGCCAAAAATACAATTCGCTATAAACAACTCCATAAACGAGGCGACGGGTTACACTCCCGCTTTCTTAGTACACGGCAGAGAATTGGTAACGTGCGGTTCACACTACGTCGATAATGAATTGGGTAATGAACTACTATTCTTACCGCGCGACGCCTATGCGCAAAACGTAGGATTCCTAGCAGAAACATTCGACAAAGTCCAGCACGCGCTATACAATGCACATCAGAATAGTATTAAGAGGTATAACTCACGCCGTAAACCAGCGCACTTTAATGAAGGCGATTTAGTATGGAAGCGTACATATTTCCTCAGCGATAAGTCCGCTAACTTTTGTAAGAAATTAGCACCGAAATTTGTAAAGTGTAAGATCATTAAAAAACGTTCACCATTAGTATTTGAACTACAGGACTTATCTGGAAAGAATTTAGGCGCGTGGCATATTAAAGACATCAAATTAAAACCAACAGGTTAATTACTCGTAGATAGCGTTCGGCCCGTGGCGGAGCCGCAGCGCGCAATGACCTCATTGGTCGGCGTCCGCGATCACTCCTCCCCCTTGCGCCGTCGCAATTATCTCGCATTCCGCTAGTAGCAGCGCAAGAGCAACACGTTCCGGCCGCTTAAACTAAAATCTAATCACTCGTAGCGACCTCGTAACGATGTTTACATTCCGCGCGCTGCTACGCAACCATGATACTTGCGCTAACTTAGAGGCAAGAAACCGTCGTGAAACCCGCGAATGGTCATCTCACATGTATGAATCGTCTGTTTTAAACTAAGCCTAATACCAGTACTACTGACTTCTGTAAAGTCCCCTACCTAAGCTGTATTCAGGAACCGAGCGGTGTTGGAAACTCGAAATCATAAGCCTTATTCCACCTGTTTACAATAGTACTACGGGCGGCCGGTAACCCGAGGACAGTCGTTATCTATATGTGTAGTTAGATCTCCTTTCCATTACAACCTTTACCTAGGGGTCGGAGTAGGCATATACTATTGTTCTATCTCTTTTAACTTGTAGAAGTATGAATGATGAGCGTGAGCGTGAGGTATGATAGATAACTCCTAAGTTTTAATAGCCGAAAATCAACTTAGGTTGATTTTCTCACCGGGAAAGAGGGGAATGTCACGCGGTAGACGGTGACACTTGTAAAAAGTCGAATCAAAGATCGATAATCGACGACTTGCCGTAAGACCCTAGGTGGCACATCACTAGTCGCGCTTAATTAAGTATAGTTATACATACGGAACCGCGGCCTCCTATAAAAGCTCGCGCGCGCCGTAGGGATCGACACTCTATTTCAAATCTTCAGAATAAAAGCTACGAGTACGGAATCCCCAGTTATATGGGACCCAGATCGGGGCTAAATTAAAGCCTGAAACTGCTGAGCTGCATAACGCACATCTCCACTACCCTACCGGAAGACACGCTTCTGCCTGAGGACGACATCCTGACCCAAGGCTCGCCTCTACTGCGACCCTCGCCTTCGGCCCCTTCTGCGCTGGCAGCGTCGTCCTCACCTTCGTGTCCGTCCAGGGGAGTACTAGTGCTCCTTGGGCGTGTGTGTGTGAAAAGAATAAGTCAATAGTGCCGTTCTGCCCTGAACTCTCTTAAAAAGCTCACGTTATCCCTGAGACTACGTTGTTCTTTGGATATTGTAAACAATAAACCTCTGTAAAGTTCCATTTGTTTCACTGAATAGCCAAGGAGCGACCCTACACTAAAAAATATTCACGAAAGGTGATAACATATAGTCTAATTAAGTGGCTAAAAAACTAACTAGATAAATACATAAACCACGTCTTTATCCCGGGGTAGACAAAGCCTAAGGTAACAAGACCTGAAGGCCACGCTTAGCATGATTGTGGGCGTTTAGGTGGAAAGGAAATTTATACGGAGCCTCTAGAGTACAAATCCGACTCGCACTGTCCGCCTTTTTTGTCATGTATAAATTTCGAAAAATATTGAAAAAAAACATGTTTTGGGTTTTTCTTACTCAAAATCGTCTGCTCTCAATCCTTATACAACAATAAATATGTCCTAAAATTTCGTCAGTTTTTTTAATATAGGTAGGTATATATGGAACGCATTTTTTGGGACACATTTTTTCTTCTATAACAATCAATAGGGAAAACGATTCTTAGTAAAAAGATCCCAAAATAGTTAAATTCTAGACAAATGTTCATGTAGACTTTTTTTGGAAAACTCTAATCAACTGTTTAAGTAGTTTTGAAGCACGACATCCAATAAGCGCTTTTTAATCATCATAACCCGAACTCCCACATACCACCAAAACGAGGAGACGCGGGAGTATCTCTGAAGCTACTCCGCTATAAATCAACTTCAACGAGATTCCCAGCGTTCATCAAGTTACTAGATAGTTTTAAACAACTTCGGTGGAGTTAGCAGACTCGTCGATTGCGTTTTCATAGATGAACTATACCCAAGAGTGCCTGGAATCTAGTTTTAACTAGATTGAGTCATATAGGACAGAATTGTGAGTTAGCCTGACGTTAACCTTTGATCTTATTCCTTTTGTTTAATCAGGCTATTATGGTGTTCCACTGTTGGACAATGATCCGATGCAGTGTCACCATCCTGACAACCTGATTAATCCTTCTTAAAACTATAAACGACTTTGATTCCCCTCTCCTCCTATAAGCTCACAATCATGCTAAACGTGGCTTTTAGGTCTTGTTACCGTAGGCTCCGTCTATCCTGTAAAGGAAATAAACGTGGTTTGTGTATGTATGTATATAATACTATTAAAGTGTTAAAAAAATAATACAATAAGTTTTTGAGTAAAATTTGTTTCTATGTTTGTTATTATTTCACGCCAAAACAGTTGAACTTTTTACCCCAATATCCCGACGGCATCAAGATCTACGAATAAAAAATCCAAAATCTCTAAAAATTTGTAAAAAATACAGTAAAATCCAGTAATATCACCTAACTCCCGTTCCACGCGATTGAGTCAGTCAGGCCTTTTCAATATTAAGACCAACAGAATTTTTCGTTCAGCAGTGCTTCACCACATTAATTAGAATCTTAGTCAATTAGTATGTATCCTCTAATCCACAGCTCTAATTAGCAGCCACTAATGACCAATAACGGTCCAGATTGGACCATCAATAACGCTGGACGCTAATATGTTACCGCTAAGTTTCAAACTAAACTTCATAATTTAATTATCCTCTATTTATTTATCATCAGAGGGATGCCCTAAACAAATAGACATTACAATCAAAATCGGTCTAATATTGTGGCCACTCTCATACATCCACCGATTGTTAAAAAAAGAACTTACTGCCTGCTATTATAGACCGACCGCTTAAATGAGTCCAGGTGGTACGACACAGGGGACCGAGAGAAGTGCGGGCGGCAGGCACACTACCCTCTCGCACCACACCTCTCTCAGCCCTCTTAGTCATCCTACCCCGCGCCCCTGTGCCGCGCGGGCGAGGACTCATTTTTTTAACCAGACGGTCTATAAATAAAATCCATTAGAAGTAGAATATTCTTCTTCTTCGTAAACTTACGAGCCAGGCTCTTGTCGGTGGAGTAATTTCCACGTGATCCTTTTAGACTTCCCGATACGACACGACTTCTCTTCTTCTCTTTCACCTGGTCCATAAAATGTTCTTTGGCCATCCTCTCTACAGTTTCCCTTCAACTTTTCCTTCAATTATTATGATGATTAGTATCTTACCAACCAAGAATTCATGACGTCAAGACGTAGGAAAACGAGCTCGTAAGTTAATTGAATTACTTATTCTAAAGTCACTCCGAGTAAGGTAATAGCGCTCACGCATCAAGTCATCATACATATCTATACATACATAGGTATAATCAAGCTGAAGAGGGTCAAAAGTCTGTACATGGCCAACACTCAACTATTATAAATTCCAATTCATTTTAACGCCTTTGTAAACAAACCAATTTCTTCTAAATTCCCACACAAGCTCATTGTATGCATTTAGCATCACATCCATCGGTAAGTCCAGGATACGTACTTGATATCTCATGAAATTTTGTCACAAATATGCTGGGCCCGCGTGTGACCTAGTGCCCATGCCCTCTCATTCTGAGAGGAGGCCTGTGCCCAGCAGTGAGACTTACATAGGCTGGAAATGATGATGCTATGATTATTATGTTTAAATTTTATAATTATGAACTTGGGGGTACTTATTTGTTTACAAAAGAGTTAAAATGGACTGAAACAGACTATAATAGTGTTTCGTTAGTTTTAAGAGAATCCAAGTAAATTAAGCTGAGACAGTTCTGTCGCATTTATATGAATAAAGTTTCAGAGCTTTGGGAGTTGTCAATGACCTTTTAAATTAAGGATCAAGACAAGGCGACATCTTGTGTCGTAATTAATTAAATCTAGAGTTAGAAAAAACTGCGTATAAACATACGGTGCGATGAATCTTTATCCATATTTAAATTTATGTTGAAGGAGCACTATCTGTCATCTTGTGCATGAATCTTGTAGCTGGCTTTTTTAGGTAGGTGTTTTTTTTTTACTACGAACTGACCAGTGATTGACCTCTATCTCACTTGGTGGAAGGTGCAGATGAGGCCAAAGGTGTAACTCACTGGTTCAGTAATAGCCTATTCACTCTAGCCTTGAAGAGCCCTAGGTTGTATCTGTCCGGAAATACAGACGATGGGAGCGAATTCCATTCCCTAGCAGTTCGCATTAGGAAAGATGAAGCAAACCGCCTCGTGCGGGCCAATGGTATGTGTGTATGTCTATTTAAGAAAAGCATGATGGCGGAGATGGCCAGGTGTCCACAGCTGGCAGTGGGACACAAATATATAAGCCTTAATATAATAATAAGAAAAGCCAAGGTGAAGAAATATATCTAGTAGAAATCTACGCCCACTTACGACTTAGTTCAATGAGGTGTGAATTTAATCCTGAGTGGGCCTGCGTGGGAGTAATCCAAGGCTCACTCTGAGTGTTGCTGTATCTAGCAGTTGAGTGGGAGCTAATAATTATATTATAAGCTAGAGATGATCAAAGTTAAAATTCCACAAAGTACCTAGACGGACGATTATACTTTATTTACTTTACTTTATTGATTTTCTTTTAGGTTTTATTAGTTTATGTATTATATTCGGTAAAGATTGTGGCTCTCATTATTTGTAATTTTAAACTCACTCGTCCGTCTCTAATATAATACTCCTCTCATCAACTCAAAGGTTGACTGGCAGAGATCCCTTAAAGGGATAAATCCACCTTTGTGCATGCATCTCAGTGTTTGTCAATTGTATTTTTTTATGTTAATTTTGCACAATAAAGAAATGACATACCTACTCGTATGATCTGTTAAAAAGAAAACCAGCTGTTTTGCACATTGGTTTTATCACAACTATTAGCCAATCTATTGCTCATTTGAATAATTAATAGATCCCCTGAACTAAATATTTTTAGCAAAGCTATTATATATTTGCTTACAGAAAGAGTTAGTTCCAAATATACAACTGCACTAGTAAAGTCCGTTTGTTTCCATTCTTACGCTTCCCGTTGATTAAAAATTTAAATTAAGCTTTAAAAATAAAGAAACACATATAATTTAAATCCCGCTGCGCTTTGGCCCGTGAAATAGAAGAGTTCAAGACAACAGTGTTCAAATTAAAACCACCTTTTTTACGTCGGTTAATAACAGACGCGTTGCTCGTAAACTTGGATCATTAAGACCGCCACAGCCAGTATTAAATAATTATAACAGATATTGCCAGCTGTTAATCCGGTTCTTTCCGGTTATTACCCGATATTGCTGGCGCGGACTGGCTTGAGCCGGTTAAGGACGAGTATGTAACAGGGATAAATACTCTGCCAACTTTGGTGATCGATCTCGGTACGTAATGAGGTTTAAAAGTTTATTCATAATCAATAAATAACTTTAGGGTGTGATATGTGGAGTGAGTAATGAGTTTTCATGTTTACTTTATTGTTTAGATTTGAAGTCGCGGTGTGGTTTGGTCTTCGTTTTGTGTAGTTTTTTTTAATTCACGTGCGCATCCTTCTTCTTTCTCACCACATTCCGATCCCGACGTTATTTGTATTGTTGTTGAGGGTTCTTATTTCTTTAGGTTTCTTTGGATATTTTTTGTCATCCAAATGGTTTAACGTGTAAGTGGATCATTCGTTTTACAAAGTACATGACCGTATTAGACCAAATTAAATGGACACGAAACGAAATCGAATCAAGCAGTTAGGTGCATCAATACGGTACTAAAAGAATTTAATTGATATGCTTAATTGTTGGTTTAGAATCAAAATATTAGTTGAAATTTTTGAAAATACTGAGTAGGTACAAATACTGGGTATATCCTGGCTAGTCTAGCAGGCATTAACACTCCCGGATTTTAATGAAAGAAGGATTTTTGTCGCCGCAGCGTCGCTAGAATTAATCTTTTGAATAAAAAACCGATCCCGCTCGGTGTGACTTTTTAAATCCGTTATTTACAAAGAATTTAATAACTGCTGTAATGCTGAATTAATTTCGATTTTCATCTGACGATTTCAGAACGGCTTAAGGTTTAAAATTAGGTTAGGTAAGAAACAGACAGAAGCTTAAGTTGAAAGGACTATCAGCTTACTCGTAAGTAGTTGAAGGGACTATCAACTTACTCACAATTAGTTAACGGAACTATCAACTAACTGGTAAGTAGTTGAAAGAACTTTCAAAATTCAAAAATCAAAATGTATTTTTGCAAAGTGGCCACCAAGGGCTCTTTTCCTTGTCTTTTTTGAAACTACCAGCGCATCCATCAACTTACTCGTATGCAGTTGAAGAAGCAATCAATATAATCGTAAGTAGTTAAAGAAACTATCAACTTACTCGTAAGTAGTTAAAGGAACAATCAACTTACTCGTAAGTAGTTAAAGGAACAACCAACTTACTCGTAAGTAGTTAAAGGAACAATCCACTTACTCGTAAGTAGTTGAAGGAACTATTGGCATTTTAAGTCTTCCTTAAAGATTGCCAGTTGTAGCAAACTTTTGAATTCCCATGGTCAATAGTAATACAAATTGCTACAACTACTTTACAAAATTATAAGTTTTATTGTTGTTGACCTTAGTCTGGCAAGTGTCTCGTCTACTTAAGATAGACAGACACTCTTTAAGTACAAAGCCCTAAAAAGCAAACCAAACGCATTTTGTTATACAATACAATACAATACAAATACTCTTATTGAACACCACAAATCAGTACAAAACAATACAGAAACACAGAACAAAGTACACAATAGGATTATACAAGAAAGAAATTAGGCAAGATGGCCATCTACTGGTATCCGTTACACCAGAAGGATTACCCAGTGCATCACCGGGAGCTCGCGATCACCTTCACCATCTCTTTCTACCCTGAACCTTAACCGTTTAACAGAAAGGAACGGTGAACGCGGTTGTAATTTCAAGTTAGACAACCTTAGACAATAAAGCATATCGGTCTATCAAACTACAAAGATGGAGGAATGTTCTTGTGCTGCATACTCGGATACCAAACTAGATCGAGGCTGTTTAGGGGCCTAACCATGACGTTTTAATGCAATTCAAATCCTATTCAGTTTAAGGTTCGCTTGCTGTCAGATCAATACTAAAATTACTGCTAAGACCTGAACTGAGTCGGAATTGAATCTCATTAAGACGTCATGGTAAGGCCCCAGTTCGAATTTAAAAGCCAAATGCCAATAGCCTCAAAACACGTCGAATCCTAGCTACCCCAATGAAATTTCAAGCCGTGAGGATAATATTGTTAGCAAAATTCGGCAAACAATGTGCCCTCGCCGTTTTGGAATACATTTGTCGTGTTCACTCGTCGCGAATTCTCCAATATGAAGATATCTTATCACCGACATTCACTGCCTCCGAACGGGCAACAGCATACATATCACAGCTGGTCCATTAAAAAACTTCATCCTCCTTAAAGATAAAGCAGAATGTACCAGCTACTTCTCTTCCCGCGCAGATGCCAAGCCCATCGCAGGAATCGGCGAAAATCTTAGGAATCATGTTATAGGCGATGCGGCTAGCAATCATGCTGAACGTGGTTTTTGTCTTTTTATCTAAGGCTCTGCCTGCCCTGTCAGGGATAAAGACCAGTTAGTAAGTAAGTTAAAGTAGCAGTTTTTTATGTGATAGTGGGCAAAATTTGTGCTACCAACTGATTCCAGAGTTTAACCGGGCGTGTTAAAAAGTTTCGCGATAACGAATGGTTCATCATCATGAAATCAGCCATGGAAGACCACTGTTTGACATACGCTTCCCCTGTAAACCTCCAGTCACCTCCGTTGGAAGCGGCTTGCATCCACCGTGAACCCGCGACTTTAACCAGGTCAATCGTCCTCGTTGGTCGACGTTCTACGCTGCGCTTGCCGATCCGCGGTCTTCACTCGTACTTCGCTATATGGCCTGACATTGTTACGAACTGTTATCTATACATATAAAATTCAAAGTCCTGACTGACTGACTGACTGACTGACTTAACTATATATCAACGCACAGCCCAAACCACTGGACTTAGAGACTTGAAATTTTGCACATAGATACCTTATACAATGTAGGCATCCACTAAGGAAGGATTTTTGGAAACTCCCACGGGATAAGGAAAAAACGGGAATTATATATTCGATTCTTTGTAATGGCTGAGATGATGATGATGATGATGATATATTCGATTCCGAGTGACGCTATCTCAGTAACTATAATAACTAGACTCTTCAAATTTGATACATAAGTAGGTGATTACAAAACTAAGAAACTAATTTCAGGATTTTTGGAAATTTCCACGGGATAAGGAATAAAACGGGATTTATATATTCAGTTCTACGGGATCGATTTTTCGTTTTACTGGTCGTATAAAACTGAAATTTGGCTTTCAAGTTCTCTTGGGGAGTGTAGGGGAGCACTACAAAAGGATTTCCCGAAATTCCCACGGGAACGGAAACACCGGGACTTTTCGTTTTACTGGTTGCAGAAAGCTGAAATTCGGCATGTAGGTTGCTTCGGGAGTGTAGAGGAGCATTAAGAGAGTACTTTCCAAAATTCCCACGGAAACGGGAAAAAAACAGGATTTTTCGTTTTACTGGTCGTAGAAAGCTGAAATTTTGCAAGATGGTTCCTTGGGGAGTGTAGGAGTTCCCGTAAGAATTTCGGGAATTGGTCTATTTGGCGAAATTCTTACGGGAGCGGGAAAAACGGGACGCGGGGGAAAAGTTGAAATTTGTCACGTAGGTATATTCGGGAGTGTAGGAGAACACTAAGAAAGGATTTTCCGAAACGCCCACAGGGACGGGAAAAAACGGGACTTTACGTTTCCAGATGAAACAGCGGAAGAAAGAGACTTAACATTTATAACGTGTGTTTCTTTAAAGGCTTTAAGTGTACTCCGAAAGCACTCCCCAAAATTTCCACGGGAACGGGAAAAAACGTATTTTTTCGTTTTACATCATAGCGCGTACGAAGTCGCGGGAAAAAGCTATTTAGGGTATATTTTAGGACAGCCCTATAGGTTAGGTTAGGTTTGTTTTATAAAAATCCTGCAATATTTACAGTTTCAGAAAAATCAAGGTAGCGGGGCAATGCGGGGGCTTGATTGCATGCTTGCTTGAGTGCTTGCTTTGCATGCTTGATTGCATACTTGCTTTCATGCATGCTTGCATGCTTGCTTGAATGCATGCATGCTTGCGTGCTTACTTGCATGCATGCTTGCTTGCACGCTTGCTTGCATGCCTGCTTGCATACTTACATGCTTGCATGCATGCTTGAAAGCTTGCAGGTTTGGTTGTTCGCTTGCTTGATTGCTAGCTTCTTTGAAATACTCATGGTTCACGCGTGCGAAGCCGCGGGCAAAAGCTAGTGTTAGATAGAGATAGAACTGTTTTGCTGAACATGTCCTGCCGGTGGGCTCTCTGTCTAGGTGTGTTGTTACGGATCTGCTCGCGTGAGGGAGCCAATAATGTAATCAATCGAGTGAGCCCCGCGCGGCTGCTACGGGCAATCACGCGGCAAGCGCGCGTGCCCACGACACGACACGAAACGGCAAATCGTAACACGATAACGTAACATCAGAGTGAAATCTGAAGAACCAACCTGTGATTCATTTTTGACGTCACTGAAAGCCTGCAACTAGTGCATCTACAAATCAGCATGTTTTTTTTTATGTCAGAGAGGCCAGACAAACGAACTAGTGGGTCACCTGAAGTTAAATGATCACCACTGTCCATAGACACCCGCAGCGCTTTACGCGATGCCAGTGCCAGTGCCAGTGCCAGTGCTGATGGCAGTGCGTTGTTGTTAGTTGTGGGTGGGGGGTGTGAATGTAAAATCTAGTGTTAGCAGATCCTAAGCAAAATTTGGGTGGTCATCATCGAAGACATCTGCTGTTGAACAAAGGCCCCTTACAACACCACAATGAACGACAACTCGTCACCTGCATCCACCGGTTTCTCACAACTTTGATGATGTAGTCGGTCCACCTAGTGGGAGGCCAACAAACTGCGTCTTCCGGTTCGTGGTCGCCACTCGAGAACTTTTCTCCCCCAACGGTTGTCTGATCTACGAGCAGACGCGTTCACCCCTCACAGGCATATAAGCAGTGCTTGTAAGCATACGGAAATGTGCCCGCCACGCTTCGTACCAATATGGGTTTTGTTGTCAATATGCCTACCCTCTGTCAGAACCCACTGCACGCCCCTGTCTACGAGCGATGTGGCCTGCCCAGTACCACTTCAACGTACATACTCTTCGAGCTATGTCAGTGAATCGAGTTCTTCGGTGAATTCCAGTGTTCCGGATTCTGTCGCGCAATGAAACTTAGAGCATAGCTCTCTCCATAGCTCGTTGAGCGACTCTGAGCCTTTCTAAAAGTATCAGAGCCATAAGTCATGTAGGCAGTGTAATAATATTTTCACAGTTCCAAGGAGCCGCAGACCAGTGTTTGGTATTAATTCAAATTTATACTTCTACGCGTTCCTGAGAAATAGTGTCGTGGCAGACAGACTTTGTGAATATTCCGAACACCTGTAGAGGACATGCACTTAGTCGCATTGATGTATATCAAAGAAAAACCATTGCAGAAAACATTAAAGTTTCTAGACGAATTGAATTTAAATGGTAGTCAGATATTGAAACTGAATTTGAATAAATTTTCCATGAAACTTGTTATAACTAAATCAAAACAAAAGACCCAACAGAAGCTTACGCTTTTATGAATTAGGGGGTAGTACCTTATTAATAATATTATAAATGCGATAATCGAGGGAATGGGCGATTATAATAGGAATCATGTTATAGGCGATGAGGCTAGCAACCCATCACTATTTTGATTCCATTCTCCACCTATACACCCACAATCTTGCCAAATGTGGCCTTTAGGTCTTGTTACCTAGGCTCTGTCTACCCCGTAAAGGATAAAGCCGTGATTTATGTACGTATGTATGTATAAAGACATTCACGTGAACGCGTTCAACACGTTTCTTGTGCCAAAATCCAACATTACAGGCGCTGGCAACTTTTCCCGGACGCCGCTAAGTAAAATACGACTTGGCAGTTCGTCGTGCGACAATGGAGACGCGCGTTTCCGCGACAATGCGCGCTGATGACTGCGCTTCGACGTGCGTGCGACCCTTATTATGTAATAAGTAATACAACGCCCCCGGAGGATATTAAACCGCCGGCTTGTTCAGACCTGAGTTGGTGTGACGTATCACGAGAATAGTTTAATGAGGGAAGTAATAGCGGTAATGTGATTGGAATAAGCTGACGCGTTTCAGCTAGATGTTTTAATTTTGATAGGTGGCGCCATCTCTGGGGACACTTTGGCAATGATCGACCACACAGATTCAGATAAAAAAAATTGTAGGCTGACTTATTTTGGTGCTACTTGCTAATAATTAATGATCTTCGGTTACTTATAGAGCTTTCATAACTAAACTTAAATATGTACTTATTCTTCTTTTCCTTCATAAAAAATATGTGATAATCCTAGTGAGTGAATTTATAAACATGGCAGTGTGCGGGTAGTATGGAAAACTCGCTCATTACAAATCTGATACCCACTTCTTCAGTCCCTTTGAGACCAGGGGCTTTGCAATGACGTCTTAATGCGAATCAATTCAGTTTTCAGCTGTCGTTTTTAGTATGGATCTGACTGTAGATGGATTCTGGCTGATACCCCACCGAAAACTGGCAGCGCTACCGTACAGCAGGACTAAAGTCTATTGGCCGTGTCTTATCTAACCTCGACATTGGCAGAATCATTCCCAAACATTGAATTGAATTGAATTGACTGCGAGCAAACCTAAACTGAATCGACATGGTATCCCCCCACAACGTCGGAGCACTTCCGAAAAGTCGAGGTAAATAATAAAACCTATAGCTGAGAATTAAAATGAGTGCAAATCGTGTTAATTTTAATCAGTTAACTTCTTGCTCTTCTTCATGATATAACATGTAAAACATCGATTACGGATGTATTATAGTTACTTTTAGCGTTCTATTCTAATCAAAAATTCAAAAGTCAAAATTTATTTTTGCAAATTGTCCGCTAAGGGCTCTTTTAGTCTTTTTTGAAACTACCAGCGCATTCGGAAAGACCATCATTGCCAATAATAATACCAAGAAACTAACCCCAAAAATCCTCAGAATTCTCTTAAAGTAGCCATTAAAGATCTAAAGCTCTCAGCAAACGTCCACCAATATAGCGGCCGCCGGCACGCGCGCCAATATCCGGCAATCACCTTCAGACTTAATATAGTTTTTTTAAAGTTGACCCCAGGGGCGTGCTCGGCTAAACCGCTCAAGTAATGATGTTGACACGTTGGGTTTGCGGCAAAGTAAGGTCGGATGACTTGAACATTCTAAATCACGGAATGCCTGCAATGTTGTTTTTTAAGCGCGCTTGTTTTTGCCATACTCTGATTCGCGACACATCAAAATCTTTATTTTTGATACATAACTAGACTTTTGACCTGTAGCAGTCTCTCAATTGTAGAACTTTTAATGTTGCAAAATCTATTTGCGAATATAACTGCAGCATACAAAGAACTGAATCCTGATAAACGCTAAAATTTTGATTACCGCAAAACACCATTACGTAATTTTTCGAGAACGTTTTTATCATCCCAGAAACCCGAACACATATGACACTTATCAAGGCCACATTCACGTTACCCATCCACGAAACAAGATCTTAAATCATACTTACAGACCAATCAGAATCGAACCTTCCACATCTCGCACAGGGCTCAAAACCCGACATGCTTCAAACATGACGTATGACAGGCGCGCCACACGTCCCAAAATTAACTGTCGAGGCAATTTACGGTCTTAATTTCCTAAAAGATCAGCCGTTCCAAATTAAGTCCCCAAAAAGTCCCTTATTAAGCTCTTCCCTTTAAATCTGCCCGCCACCGCCCTTCTAAAAATGTGCATACATAATAAATAGCATGCGAAGAGTTAAACTGAACAAGTTAGGCCATGAAAGAACAGTGCTCTGTATGTTTTTTACAACAAACAAAACTAGATGGCGCTTGGTGACAATATTCTCATAGTAATGTAACAAATAACTGTTCTTCTTCTTCTTATTATTTGTGGCATATCAAGTCGTTATAGCGACGACAACTTCGCCAATGTCAAAGTAACAAAAATATAATTCAAAAATCTTGTGACAAAATGTCGGTAACGTTGTTAATACGGTCAAAGAACCCCTCCCCCCTGGCGGGCTCTTAGCCAACGGTCAATGATATCCCTCAGAAACCACCAGGAAATCATTAGTGCACCGGACCAATGCACTGCTCTTCCCCCCGGACGGATCCAAAAACGAACCGCAGCTCTTGACCATACGCGAAGGTAACCCGACTCGCACCCCCAAATAACCTGTTGCAAGAACAGGATAGTTCAGACCTCGTTGATCCATAATGTGTTAGTTATAAAATGTCCCAGTGGGTTGATACAAGTAAACTACATTAAATCTCATCTTACAAATTCATGGTCACCGTCACTGTCCCAAATTACCTTAAAGCGTGGTGGCAGCAATTGCGTGCACTTTGGTCCAGTGCCAGATGAGATGAGTGTCCAGTTGGTAAGCTATGACGGACTGGTGGCTTTTGCGCATAGAAAATCGCAGGAACAATGCTTATCCGTCCATCTATTCCGTTCCAAAATTCATTTGAATTGGTTGAGCGTATTAGGCGTAAAATCGTAACAGATTCAAAATTCAAAATTCAGAAATTATTTATGCTAATTGGCCGCCAAGGGCTTATTTACATGTCTTTTTTGAAACTACCAGCGCATTCGGAAATACCATCATTGAAATAGACCTCCGCAAAGTAACGCCTGATTCAATGAAATGTTAGTTTTGATAAAACGAACTCCAAGAGTAATTTGAAGGCTCGAAGTTACACTGAAGTCTCATTTACCTTCCTTAAAACAACACGGTTGAAAGGTTACATGAGAATATGCTCGTATGTAATTTAATAGCGACATTAAAGTCCCATTTACTATCCTTAAAATAACATGTTAGAAAGGTTATACAAGAAAATGCTCGTAGTACCCTCCAATTTCAATGCTCTCCACAACATGAGAAATCTTTCAGAGAATAAGGGGAATTAATCGGGTAGTGTACAGTGCACCAACTTGACAGGTAAGTAATGCCTTGGACGTCCGATGTTGTGGTAGCACTGGGTTCGATGAAATTAGACCCTAGCGCCGAGACGGAGGGAATTATGTTGCTTGTAGTGAACAAATTGAGTTGTGTTTAGAATTGAGATAAGTTTACAGAATATGGTTTGTTGTAGGGGTAGAATGGTGGAGAGATTTATAGAAAACTAGCTACTGCCCGCGACTTTGTCCGCGTAAAAATAGACTGAAGAGCTGAAGTATTTACGTAGCGGCTCTAGGCAGCTACGACCTTTCACATGTTTATCGCTATCCCGCGAGAACTATGCAATTTTGCGGGATAAAAAGTAGCCTATCTTCGTTTCAAATTTTATCCAAATCCGTTTTTTCGTTTTAGCGTGAAGTAGGAACAAACATACACACGCACACATTGACATCGTCACAAATTTTCGCATTTAATATTAGTGGGATTGTAGCTGTTTCTCGCAACTTGGTCTGCGAATCGTTTATCACTATGAAATGTCACCACAAATTACATTTATAGTGCTATTAGAGATGGACTGCATTCAAACTGCTATGTAACTGCAACTGTCGTCTTTCCGTACATTTCAACGGCAGTTAGCGTGCAGTTGTACCGACTGCAATGAAACTGTAAAAAAACGTGCAAGTTCACAAATGCAGTGCGTCTGTAAAGGCTTTTAGTTATTCTTATATCCGTTTTTTTTTATTTCAGGGTGGTCCTTTTTCCTTTCTTTCTGTCTTTCAACGACCATGAACTCTAACCCCAAATAATTTATTTTTGCCGCGAGTTAAACACAACATAATAAATCGTCTTCAGAGTTATTTGTAGAAGCTGTCCACCCTTTATTAACCCTTAACGGATTTCCCATTTCTTCCTTGTCGTTATGATTGCCTCCTTCCATTGTGTCCCAGATTAAAGCGATGGCAACAATTTGCGACGTGACAGCGACTGTGAAGGAAATGTCTCTAATGGCGCCAGTTTTATTTGACATCAAAAAAGTAACCTAGACCGGAGCATTGCAGTTGTGCCAACTAAGGGCTATGATGGAATACGTCATTTGCCACTTATTTCACCGGCTGTCTTTTTCTTCACGTCGGAACACAGCGCAAGCGCTGCTGCGTGGCGGCTGGATTAGCGAGTAAGATGGTGGTAGCAACCCGAATGCATGAATTAAAACGTACGCATTCGCATTCATAGACTTAAAAAACGCCGACAGATAGATTCGTTGCTTTTCACGGCGCCTATGAACGTGTTATTTAGTGCATTTTAAATTCAACCTTGTCTCTTAGTATACAGTGTTGTAATTTTGAGTCTAACATTTTGTGACATAGAACGTCGGTAGAGTAGGGAGTGAATCTTAGAGAACGAAGTCGACCGGAGAGGACAACGTTGTCCCACATCATATGATAAGCGGTCATGTTCTTTGTGTATATAGTGTCGATATTCTTATGGCTCAAACTAAAAACGTTTTAGTTTAGGGGCTTAAAATATGATCTGCGCAGCACATCAGTCTATGCGTATTCACAGAAAGTCAATAGATTTCGACAAAATGTCATTTTTAATAGTTATCGAAAAGTCTGAATCAATTATTTTGAACTTAACTTTTTGCAGGACCCTTAGTATTTCATTTTCATTTCAACTTGATACCTCCACACGTTCTAGAGAAAACGAACGGTTGGGCGGACTGACCGACAGATAAACCATAAGAGTTCCTTTTTCGTTTATAACTCTTAAAGTTGCTTTGAAGTAAAATGGACAATGGAGTTGACAAATAAATGACGTCTCAGCTTGCTAATGCCACGCTAACAGGCCAAACCGCATTTAACAGCTCGCAAAAGTCAATTGGTGGTGTTACGAAGCGCGTGACATCTCCGTTAGGTTCCATGCTCTGAGGAGAGGACTGTCAAGCGTTAATTCGTGTGTTTTGAACACAATGGAGATAGCGTCGGAGGCGATAAGGCCGGAGCACCTCGTCCCGACTGAAGATAAAAGGAGCCTGTTTTTGAAGAGGATAGTAAAATTCATGAACCCGCATTTTCTTGGTACGGTGTATTACGAATCCTTTCATTTCTCCGAATTTCATATGCTATAATGTAATGTTTGGCATAATTATCATTTGCCAAGAAAACGGTGTCATTGAGAGCGGCGACAAGAGTCCAGAGCAGCATGAAGATTGGTGGTGGTAACGCAGAGGACTTACCGCAATTCTGTTATCGAAGGAGTTGTCACGGCTGCGGTTCGTTTTTGGATCCGTTCGAGGGGAAAATCAGTGCTTGGTCTGGTGCACCCTGGGCATCGGTTAATGATTTCCTGGCAGATTCTGAGGGATATCGTTATCCATTGGCTAAGAGCCCGACAGCGAGGTCCTTTGACCGTGTTTTATCACTTTGACATTGGCGAAATCATCACATCGATCGATGGGGCCATATTAAAAAAGAAGGAGAGGTGCTGTTGTCTACGAACTGGCGGGTTTACGAACTGGCTGGCTCATCGGTGAGCTCGAGGTTTGTCAATCGAACACTCGTTCGCGGAGATCTGCTAGAACCGGGCTTGATAAAGCACCCCGGACTAAAATTAGTAACAATTTTTAAACATAAAACGAAGCAGTTTATTAATGTGATTAAAATAGATCCTCGTGCTTTGCAAATGCTCCAAGAGCTTCCCCACAGTATATTCAAAGCGCACGAAATGACCGCAAATAAATCTATAGTAAAATAAAACTTCCTGAAACGTTGCGTTATCCGTTAAGCCCTCAAAAGGTTGAATCTGGCTAAAAGGTATAACAGATTACACTTCGCATAACGTACGACCCGCCATCGAAGTAATACTCGGTGGTTAAAAGCGTGGCCGGCCATAGCTGACCCTTTAACACGCAAGTCGTTAGAAAGGGACGGGCTGATCCTACTAATATTAAATCGTGTCTGTCTGTTACCTCTTCACGCTTACATCGCTGAACCGATTTAATTTGAATTTGGTATAGAGATAGTTTCAGTCCCGGAAAATCGCAGTTCCTGCAGGATGGCGATAAGCGAGTTCTACGTAGACGATGTTGCGGTCAATATTTACCTTGCTACTCCGCTACTCACGTGGAAAATAACCAAGCCTGTGTGAAATATTTATGTTTTTCATGAAAACCTCCCTCCACTCCTACCACATAAAACACATATAAATCCCATAAACTTAATTAACCCGGTTTGCACGTGTAACAGTTGTGCTCATTAAACTTTGATAATGATCCTGTAGAGCGATCGAAACGTGTCGTATTTGTGTATTGTAAGGGATAGTTAAGTATGTGGGATTTATATGTGTTTTATGTAGCAGTATTGGAGAGAGGGTTGCATGAAAAACATACATATTTCACATAGGTACGCTTGGTTATCTTGCACGTGAGTAGCGGAGTAGCAAGGTAAATATTTTTTGTTCATTAAAATGGACCTCCGCAAAGTAACGCCTGATTCAATAATATACCTTTTATGTTAAATAAAAGAACAATACTATGGTTGTACAAGCACAAAGAAAGCATGCCCTTTGTAGCAGATGTGTTCAGTTATTGGTGGTAAAACACGTTGAAAATAAGTAATTACTTATACGGTCGGCAGTTGTTAAACATCAGTTTTTAGAGTGCCGCAATGAAATGGCAAAAACGGGACCCTTCTAGTTTCACTATGTCCATCCGTCCGTCTCTCCGTCTGTTCCATAGCTCCACATCACCATCATTATCATGAAGCCTGAAGACGTCCACTGTTGAACGAAGGCCTCCCCCTTAGCACACCATAATGACAACTCGCCATCCAACGGTTTCCTGCAACTTTCACGAAGTCGTCGGTCCACCTAATGGGAGGCCTGCCAACACTGCCTCTCCCGATTCCTGATCGCTACTCGAGAACTTTTCTCCCCCAAACGGTTGTCTCCACAGCTTAGAGACTTTTAATAGTATTGACACGAGTCTGCATAAGGTACTGGCTTAACTGTAAAAATTATTTTTCGGCGTTCGTAAGGTACCGGTGCCGGTCCGGTTCTACTAGTGGTCATTAATTTGAGAGTAAGAGAGACGGTACGACACGAACTTCGAAAATCTGGTGTCACGAGAGCGGGCGAGATGAACTATCCATCTTTTTCTTATTGTTCGTTCTGAAAAGAGACGGGTAAATCTTGTGCGCAACACAGCCATTGCGCGTTCTCGTGATAGCCTTGCTGGGAAGGATATACGATAATGTTTAACCCCCTACGCAAAAAAGGGGTAAGTTTGACATCGATGTCTGTGTGTGTGTATATCTGTCTGTCTACGATGCCGCCGTAGCTCGTGATTTTCGATGTGGTTTTTTTCATTAGAAAGCCAGTTACCTTGCGGTGGTTCTTAGACATGTTTGGTAAAAATCCAGCAGTTTGAAGAGTATCCAAGATAACATAAGGTATTTTCGACATAAATTGTTTTTATTTTTATTTTCGTGTGATTACTCGATTAATGCGTGGGAAGTTTTTTTATCTCAAAATTTATAAAGTTGTTGTTTTGTACTGATTTGTGGTGTTCAATAAAGAGTATTTGTATTGTATTGTATAAACGAATTATCCCCAGACGAAGTAACAGCAACAGCTAAGTAGTATAGAATACTAGCTTCTGCCCGCGACTCCGACTGCGTAGAATTATACACGTAAACCTTTCTCTTGAATCATTCTACCTATTAAAAAAAAGCATCAAAATCCGTCGCGTACTTTGAAAGATGTAAGCATACATAGGGGCAGACAGACAGGAAAGCGACTTTGTTTTATACTACGCAGTGATTTGTACGGAACTCTATGCAGCGCATGCCCCGACTCGCTCTTGGCCGTTTTTTGTGTTTATTAACTGTTATAAATAAACAAGTCAGTTACCGCGCCAGCGTATATGTGCAATCAAAAAGTTTTAACTGTAGCTCGGTGCCAGATATCACAGAACTTTCAGTTTCCAGTGTTTTTCTGCAAATAATAAATGATCAAAAAACTGCGTCGATTCCAACCACTTAAACGAACAAAAAATATTTACTTTGCTACTCCGCTACTCACTTGCAAGATCACCAAGCCTGTGTGAAATATATATGTTTTTCATGCAAACCCTCCCTCGACTACTGCCACATAAAACACAAATAAATCCCACAAACTTTGTCCCTTGTTACCTTAGGCTCTGTCCACCACGTAAGGGATAAAAACGTGATTGGGATATATAATTATGTATATAAACGAATAGTACCCCATAATATTATGATCCTCATGGTTTTTGTATGAAATTAGTGCACTTCCAAAAGGTTGTAATTAATTAACATTTACACTTTCATCATCTCCAGCCTAGTCCCACTGCTGGGCACAGGCCTCCTCCCAGAATGAGAAGGCTTGAGCTGAAGTTCCCACGCATCCCTAGTATATAAACCTTGAAAAATAGTGGTGGTGATGGTAAGTATCGTTTGTCTTCCCCTATGTGTAAAACCTAATATCTATGAACTATTGTAATGATTCTTAGATTTCATTGACATACTATTTTACTGAAATCATTACTTTTTATTACAAACAATTAACTACTATAGAATAACATTGATTCATTTAATAATATCAAAGCTTAGTTTAATGTACTTAATTAATTTCATGGCATGTTTTTGACATTATATTACAATCCTAGATTTAGATATTAACTACTATTGTGTGCCTTTGCAGGGCGTCATGGACTGACTTAGAACAATGTTACCATCTTCAATTAATGTACATGACTTGAGAATGAATAAATAAATAAATAAATAATAAACCGACGTACTTTCACAGTTAAATCAGCTTACAGTGAGTTAGCGCCAACTATTGGTTCAAGTCCACCACTGCGCGGGGCAAAGCAAACACTGCCTGATGAGACCTCAGACCACAGAAACAAGAAAAAGTGGAAGGTGCACAAGAAAAACCGTTATTTTAAGGATAATAAACAGTAAACCATCCCATACACGCTGGTTTTGGAGCAAAGAGTTTACCAGTTGCTTCTCATCCCACGCATGGTCAAAAGTCCACGAGCGAAAATCTTAGGAATTATCTTATGTGTGATGGGGCTTGCAACCCATCATTATTTTGATTCCCCTTTCCACCTATAGGTACGCCTACAACTTTGCTAAACGTGGCCTTAAGGTCTTGTTACCTTAGGCTCTGTCTACCCCGTAAGGGATAAAGAAGTGATTTATGTATGTATGTATGTTAGAATTTATAACCTACATTGTTTCTTACATTCTTAAAATTTTTGCCCATTCCCTCGATGGGCTTTTACCATCTGCGCGGGAAGAGAAGCAACTGAAGCATTCTACGTTTTTTCTGTGCTCTCAGACCAGCATGGAAGTAAATTCTAAGATACAACATAATACAATTCTGAATTTTCAAAAATGGCGCATCTTATAGCTTCTATATCTTTGGGCTAGGTCTCTGTCGTGGACTTATTTACTCTAACAGGTTTCTCTTACACCATCGGAGGTTTTTCCTCATTTCTTTTGTTTACATTTTTTCTCCTGTTCATAATTGGATCGGCTTTTATCCAATAGTAAAAGGCTTTCAAAAGAACACAAATATTTTCAAGCCTGTTACAAACAGCGACGGATCAGAACGACCCATCTCCTTTAGGACGAAGATTAATTATATACTTTATTTTTTGGACGTTTAGGTGTTAATCTGAATAGCGTTCCATGATAAAATAAGATGTTTTTCGTAGCTATGTAAATGAGGCATCAAATAGTCCGTCAAGATTAATACAGAACCGATGAAGAAATCATTCGTTCAGTTTTTCGTTCCTTCTTATTGTAATTGGGAGTGACGCAGCCGCAGTATGATATTTGGTGTTAATTTAAATGATATTAAACTGAATTTCTAAACGTCTGAAAATTAGAACACAGAAAAATCCGAAAAGTAAAGCTATGGCCGAGGCTTACCCAACTGCTATGGGTGGTGTAGGGGTATAGCGTCACGGAATGACGAGGATCCGGGTTCGATTCCCGGCCATAGCTTTACTTTTCGGAATTTTTGAGTTCTAATTTTCAGTGACGTTTAGAAATTTAATTTCTAACGGTAAAAACCGTTAAAGTAAACGTAAAAAATCAAGAAGTGAAAATTCTTGATTCATTTGATAGTTATATTAAACTAGCTGTTCAGCTTGTAAAATAACTATATTATTATATAATAATAGCTGTATTGTTGTAGCGCGCAGATGGTAAAAGACTATCGAGCGAGTGGATGAAAATCTTAGAAAAAATGCTATACGCGATGCGGCTAGCAACCCATCACTGTTTTGATTGAGCCTAAGGTTACAAGACTTAAAGGTCACGTTTAGCATGATCGCTGGCAGGTGGACATGCGATTACAAATAGCGATGGGTTGCTAGCCGCATCGCATATGACATGATTCCCATTTTCACCTATTCCCGCGATGGCCTTTTACCATCTGCGCGGGAAGAGAAGCAACTGGTACATTCTATGTTTTTTCTTTGCTCCCAGACCAGCATGGAAGTTTTCGTAGCAGCTAAAATGACGGTTAAAATTGTTTTAAATTCACACGTTAAGTGAATAGGTTCTTCATACTCGGTTGATTGTGGTAATTTTTTGCGGCGAAAATCAAAACTTTCATTCGCGTTGGCAGTTTTCGTCTATGTAGTGTTTTTATTACTTTAATTAATAGCAAACAGTACGTTCTGCACGCAATACTGAAAAGTTATCACATTAATTTCAGTTGGGGTTATTTCACTGTATTTGATCCGAATACGGTTTAGGATTTAATGAAATAATAGTATTTTATAATGAGTGTTTTAGGCCTAATTATGTAGAGTTGCATTATTTTATCTACACACATTATCATAATTACTTTAAGATGGGTTCAGAAGCAGTAGAGAAATGACCAGCATTATTACAACAAATTATACTAGGGTCTGTCTGCCCCGTAAGGGATAAGGACGTGATTTATGTGAGGTACCAAGTAACCTTTGAGGTACCAAGACCTAAAGGCCACGTTTAGCATAACTGTGGTGGTATAGGTGGAAAGGGAAATCAAAATAGTGATGGGTTGCTAACCGCATCGCCTATGACATGATTCCTAAGATTCCCTCAAACCAATAAGCCTACAGCAATAAATTGTATCAAAAGTAAGATTGTGAGGATCCTCTGGGACTTAAAAGAATAAAATAAGGATGAAAAAGTTAAGACAGCTGTATCACACGCAAGAGTTTTGAGGATAAAAGGTTTATGTATAATGTAAGTATAAAATAATGAAAAAGAGTTAAACTGTGAATTTAGAAAAAGAGTTTTTTTATTGAATTCAAATATCCTAAGGTAAGGACCTCCAGGCCACGTCAAGCATTATTGTGGGCGTATAGGTGGAAAGGGGAATCAAAATGGTGATTACTACCCGCATCGCCTATCACATCCCCAACCCATCGCCGACAACGCACTGGCATCGCGTAAGCCGCTGCGGGTGTCTATGGACAGTGATGATCATTTACTATCAGGTGACCCACTAGTTTGTTTGTCTGGCCTCTCTAACATAAAAAAAAAAATCATTCCCAAGATATCCGCCTATTCCCTCGATGGGCTTTTACCATCGCGGGAAGAGAAGCAACTGGTACATTCTATGGTTTTTCCTTACTCCCAGACCAGCATGGAAGGTAAAAGTTTTGTGAAAATTGTTGGCAATATAATGTTAATTGTTGGAAGTATCAGGAACTCTGTGCAGACGAAGTCGCGGGCGCAAGCTAGTCTACATACCAGACACTAAAGCACAAGTATCACGCACACCACATTCGTCGTCGTACAGAGGCCTCCCAAGGGCCTGAGGGCTTGCCTCCCATTTAAGAGTGGAACTTTATGAATACCTTCACGACTTCACCCCCGAGGGGGTAGTCAGCGCTCGTATGCATACTTTGCTTTCGGCGTTTTGTATTTAAGCGAGGCGTGGAGAATTTTGTTGAAGTTTAAATATGTATATTGGTTACACGAGTTTAGAAGCTAGGACTGTTTAATATTGAATTGAATGAGCAACCAATTTGCACTAAGAATTGCCAGTTATGTCTTTCTGTACAGTCTTTATCAGTGTGAATGGTTACGTTGGGAAGGGAAGGCCTAGAGTCTAGGGTGACCAACGGGTCGATCGCGATCGACCGGTCGATCGCGAATGTTAGTCCAGTCGATCGCGGCAAGGCAAAAAATATAAATATGTGGACCAGACTGCGCAACGTAATCACCAACTGCTGATTTAAGGTTTCATGAAGTATGTAATTTGTAGATCGCACGGGGTTTCGTTAGTAAACAGGAGATCTTGGGTCTAATCAAGTTGGCCACCCCTAGGCCCTAGACGGACGTTCCGAGACCAAATAGGAGACGTTTTGGAAAAAGGTCAGGTCAAGTACCCGAAACCGACGAGCATGTATGAAGAGATTGATGAGTGTGGATGAAGTGAAAGAAGTATGTCAGGATCGTAGCAAGTGGAACAAAGTCTCTGCCTACCCCTGTGGGAATGTGTGATGGTATGTATGTATGTGTTTATCAGAAGTTGATAAACAGTCGAAGAGCCTAAAACGATGTACACACCACTCTATGGCTCTAGAATTGTGAAACTGAAGTGGCAGTGGGCTCAGGACTGATGGGCGATGGGGTCAGAAAGTTCTGGAATGGCGTCCGCGGACCGGGAGATGAGCTGGTAGGCCTCCAAGAGGGAGCGACGACCTGATTAAGATCGCGGGATCGCGGTGGATGCGGAAAGAACAAGACCGGTCTGAGTGGAGAGCCTTGGGGAGGCCTACGTCCAGCAGTGGACGTCTTTCGGCTGACTTGACGATGATGACGAGTCTTTCGCCAAGGTAACAAGAGCGTGTGTAGATCATTCTGATGTGATTGTACAGTCGTTAATATTATACGTATACAAGCTTTTGTCCGCGACTTCGCCCGCTTCCATGCTGGTCTGGGAGCAAAGAAACATAGAATGTACCAGTTGCTTCTCTTCCCGCGAGATGGTATAATCCCATCGAGGGATTGGGTGAACATCTTAGAGATCATTGTTATATAGGCGATGTGGTTAGCAACCCATCACTGTTTTGATTCCCCTTTCCATCCATACGCCCACAATCTTGCTAAACGTGATCTTTAGGTCTTGTCACCTTAGACTCTGTCTACCCCGTAAGGGATAAAGACGTGATTTATGTATGTATGTATTCGCCCGCGCAAACAATGTCAGAGAGACATGCCCTCTCCATCCGCTCATGTCTTCAATCATTAATTGTTTAATCCCTATCCCGTCTTTTAGTCCCGTTGGAAATTCGAAGTATCCCTTTTTAGAGAACCTACGTGATCCTCAAGAATCTTGTTGTATCCCGTCTTTTTATCCATTAGGAATTCGAAATATCCCTTCATAGTGCATACTCGCAAGCCCGTCGTTATAATTAAAGATACACACATAATCTATATACCTTACGGGGTAGACAGAGCTTAAGGTAACAAGACAAGCATCAAATTTAGCATGATCGTGGGTATGTAGGTGGAAAGGTGAACCTAAGTAGTGATGGGTTGCTAGCCGCATCGCCAATAACATGATTCCTAGCCGATACCCTTGATATCCTTTAACCATCTACAAGGGAAGACAAGCCAACTGGTACACACTGTTTTCGTTGCTTCCAGACCAGGCATGGAAGGGAGTGTAATACAAACGACCCTTAAATGTTAATGATACCTCGCGACAACCGATCCGCCTCCGCAATACGTTATCATTCGCAGACAATAATACACCCCCTAACATTTTGCTCTACACCTTTGTTTAGCCCCCATTGTCCAAGGCCTTTGAAAACGTTTTGAGTCCAAAAAATATAAGGAAGGTAAATGTTTCTGGGGTGACTGCGCGTTTTCCCGAGTTTTTGTTATCAATAACCATTTTTAAAGATACCTTTGAAAGTGAGTTTTAATTAAGGCCGGTTTTTGTGAATATGCATGCGTAGGCAGTCCATTAAACTGTTGATTAGGGCTTTTATCCTCAGGATGTTTACGTTTATATCCTGTTGGAGTTTTGGTCGACGGTCAACAAGGCGTAAAGCGACGAAATGTTTTGTTTTAGTACTCCTATCGACCACTAGATGTCGCAGTATTGGGCAGTCCCAATCCTAAATCGCGGTGTTAAGAGTTTCCCGAGAAAGTACATAAGAGCAGTGGATTTTATTAAATCTTTCATTTACCGAGAGACCGTTGTTTACACGTCTAGACCGACGTATTACGTATTATTACTACATAGCTACGTAGTACATACGTGACAATGCAAGTTAAGTTAACCAAAAATACAGTCAGCAAAACTGATTGAAACATCCTCTAAGCTTTTCGAGTCTTATCTTTTTACGAATGACTTTGGGCAATAGTGGAAGTAACATGTCGGCTCTATAGACACCAAACTTCAAACAAGGGACGTCTACGTTTGTACAGCACTCCATTCCGTAATTAAGTTTATTCAACTACAAGATATTGCTAACATCTTCTGTGTTCCCAGGAACTTCGCTTTTTCGTAGGATTCAAAGTATCCTACGCTTATCCAGCCAGTTTCAACGAATTCCCAAACCTGCAGTGCACAGGTGCTGCGAAGAGGAAACCCCATGGGGTGTTCGTGGGGCGTCGCGGTGACACCGAGTGCCGTAACGCCTCACACGACCGAATAGGGAATCCGTGTGGTTGTTAGTGGGTATGCCTGCCGTCGCGGGAGAGCCTCACATACCACGTAACCCCGTACCGGGCGGATGCATATGCGCATTTTGCACACCATAAAGAAAAGGAAAAAAAGAAAAAGGCCACTTTCAACACTCTGTAAAGTTCCTGTTATCTCAAGTGTTAGTTATCTATGATTCCATCTCTATTTCTTACTACGAAACAGACAGAGACGACATCATAGATAACTGAAACTTAAAATATGTGGGTCTTAACTAAGAGTTGTGAGACAGGCCATTAGTATAGCTTTTTATAAGTGGAGCTGCCGTGAGACTCAATCATAATTACAAAAACGGATAAATCACGTATAAAAGTCGAGTAATGCGCGACATGTTTCGAACTAGTTCGTAGAACTAGTTAGTATTACGCACTAGTCCGAAACATGTCGAGCATTACTCGACTCTTACACGTGATTTATTCGTTTTTGTTATTATTATAAAGTGGAATATTTTTAGGATTTGTTCGTTAGTTCTACTAAAAGTTCAATTTTTATGCGTGTATGTAACCGTTTGCGATCGTACCTCATAAAAAAATCATACTCATAATCATAAATCTTGAACAAGAACTTTCAACAGTGTCTCTACTTAACACCACTGACAGCTCCCGAGCTTTTGATCGCAGCCGTCAACCCTTTGCGGGGAGCTTTCGTTTTTTACCTGCAGAGCAGGATAACCGGAGCTTTCTATTTTTTTAGTTCACATAAAGCTTTGTCATTTTGGTTTGCTGCCACGTTGTTTTTACACGGGTCAGTTCTGTCTTTAGTATTTCGTTTTAAAAGTGTAAAATTTAGTTCCATGGAGCAGAGTTTTCTTTGACACAACACAGAGTATTATCAATCACGTAGCCACGTGCCACGTAGTAGTACCGTGGTACCTACAGACCAAATTATATATCACTAGCTGTTGCCCGCAACTCCGTCTGCATAGAATTCGTTTATCGCTATCCCGCAGGAATTACGCAATTTTCCGGCAAAAAAGTAGCCTATGTGTTATTCCCGACTATAATCTATCTATGTTCCAAATTTCATCCAGATCCGTCCAGCCGTTCTGGCGTGAAAGAGTAAAAAACATCCAAACTCACAAACTTTCACATTATTTTATAATATTAGTAGGATAAATGGGAGGCAGGTTTAGGTTATGTTAGATCTTCAGCAGGCCCGAAGGGTCAAAAATACCCAGAAATAGGAGCTCGAAAGCGGAGCTCCGTCGACTATGTTAAACTTGATTTTGAAATAGAAATCTTTGGACAGTAGTACCACTCAGTAGTGCCACAGGAAATAAAGGGAAAGCACCAGTTGCTTCTTTTCGATGGTGAAAGCCGAGGGAATGGGCGATAATTCTAGGAATCATGTTATAGGCGCTGCGGCTAGCAACCTATAGATTTTGATTCCCCTTTCCACCTATACGCCCAAAAACTTGCTAAACGTGGCCTTTAGCTCTCCTTACCATAGGTTCTGTCTACCACGTACGGGATAAAGACGTGATTTATGTAAATGTATATCTTTGTATGTGTAAGTTTTGTACCAACACTTTATGTCTCTGTAGCAATTCTATACACACACGCACACACAAATGACGTCTGCATCCCTTAGAGTCTTAGAGGGTAGACTGAGCCTAAGATAACAAGACCTAAAGGCACCGTTTAGCAAGACTGTGGGCGTGTAGGTGGAAAGTGGAATCTAAATAGTGATGGGTTGCTAGCCGCATCGCCTATAACATGATTCCTAAGATTTTCGCCCATTCCCTCGATGGGATTTTACCATCTACACGGAAAGAGAAGCAATTCATACATTCTATGTTTTTCCATTACACCCAGACCAGCTTGGAAGAATACTATACTATGATACTCTTTAGTACCTAACACAAATGATTTCAAACTGGTAAAATAAATGTTTACCCACACCCTTCTTAGTACAATCCCCTCTGCTAAATCTTATACATACTAAATCACGATTTTATCCCTCACGGGGTAGACACAGCTCAATGTAACAAGACGTAAAGCCAAGTTTGTAATTTCAACAATATGTATGTATGTAAACTCTTTATTGTGCAAAATAAACAAGAGAAATAAAATTGACAAACACTGAGATACATTCACAAAGGCGGACTTATCCCTTTAAGGGATCTCTTCCAGTCAACCTTTGAGTGGATGAAAGGAGTATTACATTAGGGATGGACGAGTGAGTTTAAAAATTACAAACACTGAGAGCCACAATACATAACTTTACCGAATGTAATACATAAACTCCTAAAACCTACCTACCTATGTTGCCAGCCTCTTAATATAACTCCTGCTGTGACAAGGATTACCAAGCGCCTGAATCCAGTAAGCGTTTATCGGCTCACCAAGTTGCCGTCAAGTTATATTGTTCAGAAGCTTCCAAATTTACTGGCTCTCGCTAGAGCTTATCAATGTCTCGTATGATAGCGGAGTTGGCAACTTTTAACCCTCGAGTGCATTGACCTATATACTGTTAAAGAAGGGATTAATGGGAACATCATCCTGAAGACGTCTACTGTTGAACAAAGGCCGTAATGAACGGTTTCCCGCAACTTTCACGGTGTCGTCGGTCCACCTAGTGGGAGGCCTGTCTGCGTCTTCCGGTTCGTGGTTGCCACTCGAGAACTTCTCCCCCAACGGTTCTGTTCCACGAGCGACGTGGCCTGCCCATTGCCACTTCAACTTATACTCTTCGAACTATGTTGGAAATGAGAACAGTTCCAACCTCGACGCAAAAAGTAAGTAAATACGTAATTAAATGTTTTATTGTACAAATATAAAGATTCAGATACGATTAACAAAAAAACATTAATGTATGCACAAGGGCGAACTTATCCTTATAAGGGATCTCTACCAGTTAACCTTTGAGTAGATGAGAGGGGAATTAAACGAGGGACCGACTAAGTTTTGCGGGTGGTAGGGCCTTGTGCAAGGTCCGTCCGGATCGCTACCACCATCTTACTCGCTAATCCTGCCGCTAAGTAGCAGTGCTTGCACTGCTGTGTTCCGGTGTGGAGAGTAAGACAGCCGGGGAAATTACGGGCGCAAGAGGCATTTCATCTTAGTCCTCTAGGTTGGCAACGCATCTGCAATCCCTCCGGGGTTGCGGGTGTCTATGGGCAGTGGTGATCACTTACCATCAGGTGACCCACTCGCTCGTTTGCCTTCCTATTCATAAAAAAAAAGTGTGACTTTAAAATTCCCGATGAAAAGAGGGGTGTTATATGTTTGACGTCCATTATATAACCTCTCTCTCTCTGTGTGTGGCAAAATTTTTATTCTGCGCGGACGTAGTCGTGGGCAGAAGCTAGCTAATACATAAAGAATACACTTTAAAAGGCGATACTAATACATCTTCTTCAAGCAACTCGTATAAGACTGCCCGTTAAAAATGTATTGGACAAGTTGCGTTAAGCGATCCATCATGCTGAATTAATGCCTGGGGAAGGGAAAATATATAAAGGTTGCATGAAAATCTCCGCTATGTGGGGCGGCCGTGTGTTACTGAAGGTTTGTTCTAAAAAGAAATGACCATAACTACCCCCTGGGGAGATGGGGGTTAGGGTGAGTGTACATCGGCATAGTTTCTTATTTTGTTAACATCGTCTGCATAGAATTCGTTTATCGCAGGAACGCAATTTTCCGAGATAAAAAGTAGCCTATGTGTTATTTCAGACTATAATCTATCTATGTTCCAAATTTCATTTAGATCTGTCCAGCCGTTCTGGCGTGAAAGAGTAACAAAGAAGAAGAAGAAGAAGAAGAAAATTTATTTTGCAAATTGGCCGCCAAGGGCTCTTTTACATGTCTTTTTGAAACTACCAGCTCATTCGGAAAGACCATCATTGCCAAGAAGAATGCGCCGCAAGAAACTTGGCAGAAAGTCATTTTTTCAGATAAAAATACAGTAAGAATACTTAAATTCTACTTACATTAAATACATTTATATAAGGGATGTATAAGGTCCCCGAGCCTTAAATTATATTAATCTATAAATAGTAGAGATGTATAAAGTCTCTACTGGTCAAAAAAAAATAAAAAACAAAAAAAAAATAATAATAGTAAGTTCAGTGGAGGTGTAAAACGCCTGTAAAACATCCATCTATACTTACAAACTTTCGCGTTTATAATATTACTAGCGACCCACCCCGGCTTCGCACGGTATATTATGCATGTGTTATACATATAAACCTTTCTCTTGAATCATTCTGTCTACTAAAAAAAACCGCATCAAAATCCGTTGCGTAGTTTTAAAGATTTAAGCATACATAGGGATATAGGGACAGAGAAAGCGACTTTGTTTTATACTATGTAGTGATAGTGAAGTAGGATTTATTTAATGTGTCAAATCGTCTCGAGTTTTTTGTTATATTGGAAACTAGCTTGCGCCCGCGACTTCGTCTGCGTAGAATTTTACATATAAACTTTTGAAACTACCAGCGCATTCGGAAAGACCATCATTGCCAAGAAGAATGCGCAGCAAGAAAATTGGCAGAAAGTATTTTTTCAAAATACAATACAGTAAGAATACTTAAATTAAATACATTTATAAAAGGGATGTATAAGGTCCCGAGCCTTAAATTATATAAGTCTATAGTAGAGATGTATAAAGTCTTTACTAGTCAAAGTAAAACAAAGTTGATATGGAAAAAAGAAAGAGAAAAAAAGTGTGTCTTGCCCCTAACTCATGCATTAAGTGCTCCTTCCGAGATGACCGCTTGGCATACATTGTGTTTGATGAATAAGTGATATTGCTGATTACAAAGCTTCGGCCTTTGTGGTCACCTGAGTGGGGCCGAGTAGTTTTATGTTGTTCCTTGTGCCGTGGGAATATCCCAAAATGTATCCATAGTTACCGCATCTACATAGGTAAGGGAACCTCAGTGCATTTTAGTTTTTCATGACTGGTCTGGCTTGGGGTATATACACCTACTCCTTGATGAGTCAGTCAACACACACACACACACACACACACACACACACACACACACACACATAAATCACGTCTTTATCCCTTAATGGGTAACAATACCTGAAGGCCACGTTTAGCATGATTGTGGGCGTATAGGTGACAAGGGGAATCAAAATAGTGATGGGTTGCTAGCCGCATCGCCTATAACGTGATTCTTATGATTTTCGCCCATTCCCTCGATGGGCTTTTACCAACCGCGCGGGTAGAGAAGCAACTGAGAGAAAGAGAGAGAGAAACATTTATTTACACACATTCGATACACGTAGAATTATAATAGGAAGAAATACAATATACTTAGAAATAGTACCGATATGGTGTAAAATGGGCCCTACTCAGCATAATAACATAATGTTAACTGGTACATTTTATGTTTTTTCTTTGCTTCCAGACCAGCATGGAAGTAATGCAACATGGAATGGTTTACCCGTCAGAAATTTATTTTTTAAACGACTCAGATCCTTAGAATCTGCTATGGGTGGTGTAGCGCTATAGCACACATCTCGGGATAATGAGGATCCGAGTTCGATTCCCGACTACCAGTTTTACTATTCACATTTTTCTGTGTTCTAATTTTTAGTGTCGTTTCGAAATTTAATAATCCACACCTTTTCTCCTTTTATTATTTGTGTTTCATTTCCAAGAGTTCAGGTGTGTGCTGGAATAGTGTCTTCTCTTTTACAGACGTGTGTGTGAAAAGCGGCGATGCTCAAGGTCATTGAGCGCATCCCTCCTGCCCGCACTGGGGGAAAGAGGAGACGAGCAAGCACGTCCTCACGGAGTGCGTCATGTACGCGAAGCATTCGGGAGCGACGAACTGGAGGAGGACGAGCTTAGAGACATCCAACTAAAAGATGTCCTTATGTTCGGCAGGAAGACACGAAGATTCGGGGAGAGTTGGTGTGTGGGAGCGCTGCTGGGACAGTAACCGGCGGCTCCAGCCAAGGGGAACTGGGCTGAATGATCGCCATAGAGGATCGACAGCCCGCCTGATCCAGCCAGGCGTACCCACATCAACATCTACATCATCAAGGTCATTGACGTTTGCCAGCGCTTAAGTATATCTACGTAACATAGGTCAAGTAGTTCAAAATCTACATATATAATATAGCTATTCACAAACTATGCTCGGCTTGCAGGAGCCAGTCGGAGTAAATAATTAGTAAAGTAATCCCGGACTAGTTAGCCAATCTAGCTGGCTATGAATACCGCATCGCTTAATTCCGAATTTGCATATACAGCAGAAATGAGGGTCTGTAGAAGAACAAAACTGACCGGCGTATGTATTCTCCAACCGTGTCTATTTTGACGCCTTTGTACGTGAGCGTTTTTCAAAAATAGTTCACATGTTTTTTTTCCAGAATTTAACTATGTTGGCTTTTTCTTACTCAAAGTTGTTTCTATCGATCCTCATACAAGAAAAAATGTGCCCCAAAATTTCCGTTCTAGTTCGTTTTTAATATAGGTAGGTATGTATGGAATGTGATGAACAGGGAAAAAACCATAGTAAAATCTGGGACACATTTTAAGGTAAGGTAAGAAAAACCCAAAATATTTAACACTGCCTTCCGTCCGCAGCTTCGCCCGCGGTAAATTAATTTTCCCGTAGGAAAAGGTATTTTCCCGCGGTAAAAAGTAGCCTATGTCACTCAGTGGTAATGTAGCTTTCTAACGGCAAAAGAATTTTTGAAATCTGTCCAGTAGTTTCGGAGCCTATTCAATGCAAACAAACAAACAAACAAAATTTTCCTCTTTATAATATTAGTATAGATACATACATAAATAACACCTTTATCCCTTACGGGGTAGACAGAGCCTAAGGTAACAAGACAAGGCCACGTTTAGCATGATTGTGGGCGTTTAAGTGGAAAGGGGAATCAAAGTTGTGATGCATAGCAACCTATTTAGCCGCATCGAATATTACATAATTCCTGTTTCCGTCCATTTCCTAGATGGGCTTTTACCATCTGCGCGGGAAGAGAAGCAACTAGTACATCCTATGTTTTTCTTTTGCTCCCAGACCAGCATGGAAAATATTTAAACTCTGGAAAAAAAAATCGTGACCTTTTTTTTGGAAAACGCTCAACAAATCTTCAAAACTACACAACGGATTTTGATGCGGTTTTTTAATAGATAGAGTGATTCAAGAGGAAGGTTTATATGTATAATACATGCATAATATACCGTGCAAAGCCGGGGCGGGTCGCTAGTATGCAATATACGTGTAAATGTTTTTGCGCCCTGAATATATGTGTTAATCTGGAGATCCGACTGTCTGCCAAATATCAGCATTCGTAGCTATTTATTTTTACACAGACATTAGAATGGGCCGGGGGACCATTCTAAACCGCTCGACAATCACGTCGATTAAAATTAAGCTGCACTCGTATCGCTCTATCCGCTAGGGTTGTCGCCGTTACATTTAATTTTAGGGTCTGACCGGTGGTGGATGGCGAAACATTTGACGTGACCCTTTCTGGTAATTTTGCTTGTTGTTTCAGCGTAGTGGATATAAAATATTAAAATCATGGTTTAATAATGTTTTTATTATTATTGTTAGTTACTTTAGGCAGCAAAATTAGCTGAAATTTAAATGCCGCCCTGCGTGTATTTGAGAAATGTAGTAATTAGTAAAGTGTTCTGAGAATCTCACATTGTTTTAGGCATAATTCATTTGTAGATGAGTTGTTTCTCGAATGACAGTTCGTTATGATCCAATATTGATTTGAATATACCACTTATAAGCCCACGTATACAATTTCAACGTTTTGTTTTTAGAGTACTTGGCAGAATAAAGTCTAGTTAAGATTAAACTACGATGATTTTGGTGGATACACTCAGTCAGGCAATTCGAGTTTCTGTGTTTGTATTTGATCGGAACGGACATTTTAGCGTCCGACACTTGTGTCAAATTATTGAGCGTTTAAAAAAAAGTCTACATGAAAAATTTTTCTAGAATTTAACTATTTTGGAGTTTTCTTACGCAAAATCGTTTACCCTACCGAAATGAAAGAAAAATGTGTCCCAAAGCTGCCATTTCACTTCGTCACTTTTTTATTTGTGGTTTTTTCTTTGTATGAACGTGAAAAACAGAAAAAATATCCATAGTAAAACCTGGGACACATTTTTTCTTCTAGGAGAAACAGCAGCACACATGCAGCTGTCTTGCTCTTCACGCCACACACACTAATTTAATGCAGCCTAAGCTTAAAATGGACACAAATTTGTAGATCGAACACATGCCTTCACAACGCAGCCGCATAACGCCGAAAGGGTAACAGTTACATTTTACATTGTAACCTTAAACATAACAATACAAAAGCGCGGACGCGACAAAAATATCATTTTATATTTCACGCTCGCAATTTGCTTGGGGGTGGATTTTGTGGCCGGCCGGTTCGCCGGTTGTTTCGCGGGGTAATTTGACAACCCTATTTACCTGTGGCGTAGGCGATAGCACGTGATCCTTTCATATCGCACGGCTGCGGGGGCCATTCACGGAGTGCTCGATATTTTTTCCGGGGCCTCGTGAATGGCAATCATGCGCCGTTTGTTCTCCAATTGGGATTGGTCGCTTCTACAATGCGTTCTAATTCGGTGGCCGGGTCAAGGGGAAAAAATATTATTATGATTTTATTGAAGCGTTTATTTACCCACGTTTCAGTGCAATGTCGAAGATACTCGTAACCAGTATGTTTAGTGTAGGTTTTCCGTCACAAAATACGTCCTATTGCAAAAAGGAATAAATTTCTTCTTTCTTTCTTTCTTTCTTACGATAAGAGAACGTGACGCATGCGACACGTCACTGCGTATACGCAGTGGTGTGTCGCTCCTTAAAAACGTATTGGTATCTAGCTCGTTTTACGATACCTTTTAATTACAACCAAATTTGAAATCAGAACGCAACGGTCTAATAACTGCGAACATTGGCACGCATTCAAATTTGGAATCCGTCGCAACAGAACGCTAATTGTCTCGTCACTAGCAACAAACACCAATCAGGCTCTTCAGTTTGTTCATTCTGATCTGCGATTGGCTGCTGTAATTAACGACTTTTTAGGGTTCTGTAATGGTATATTGTGGTATGAAAGAAGAGAGTTTCACATGTTCTGTCACTATATGACATACAGATTTAAATTACAAATTTATGCTATTATTTTAACATACACAAATCACTTTATATCTCTTACGGAGTAGACAGAGCCTAAGGTAACAAGACCAAAAGGCCAAGTTTAGCATAATTGTAGGCGTAAAGGTGGAAAAAGGAATCAAAATAGTGATGGGTTGCTAGCCGCATCGCCTATAACATGATTCCTAAGACTTTCGCCCGTTCCCTCGATCGGCTTTTACCATCTGCGCGGGAAGAAAAGCAACTGGTGAATTCTATGTTTTTTCTTTACTCCCAGACCAGCATGGAAGATTGTCAACCACACAAAAAAAATCCTGAAAAACATTTACTAGGATATGGTAAGGGATAAAAACGTGATATACTTATGCCTGATATATGTATGTTTGTATGTACCTATGTATACCTAGCCGGTAATTATACATAACCTAGTAGCGCCTGTTAATAAAGACATTTAATGAAAATTTGTAACTGAAAATTATGTAAACATAAATAAATCGCTGTAGTTCTTTTCGGAACGCTATTAATGTACAGTACCAAGTATTATTATTTTATTATTAGCTGTCGAAACTTTCGCGAACGCTAACAGTTACATTCTATGAATCTGTCCGCCATACCTTCCTTGTTGAAACAGACCGCAGTAGGGATTATTTTGCTCAAAGTTATTTTTGTAAATTTTCCGTTCAAACAGTTTCAAACCAAATCCATAACTTTCAACATGAAACTACCGTGAGACTTAATCATAATTACATATAAACGGATAACTCACGTATAAAAGTCGAGTGATGCTCGACATGTTTCGGAGTAGTTCGTAGTCCTTCCTCTTGGAGCGCACTCCCCGGCGACAGCGAAACGAACACTGCGCGCCAGCGCTCTGTTCGCGCGGCTGCTCGACGCAACTGACAGCGGCGCACAACTACCCTCGTTTTTATCGTAATTTTTAAAACTTTCAAATTTAATGTAGGGCAGCACACAACACTGATCACGTCACTCCGTTAAACCAAATCCATAACAATGCTCACGGGTCACAGCGCGGCAAATTTTAAACATTTGCATTCCTGGTTGGTAAAGTGTTTTTTGCGATAGAAAAAAAAGGAGTTTTAGTTAAATTGCTAAGTACAATCCGATATTATTTCGCGCTCGGCTTGCCGCAAAGCCCGCAGTAATGAGTTTACATCGCGGACAACGCTGGCAATACCGGTTTGTGGTACCGGTATTAATATTCGCTCAGCCGTGTTTCCTTTAGAAAGCAATTATCCTTAAGACATGCCTTTTAGCTTGTAACGCCGGTTCAAAGTTGAAGTAAAAGAATTTGTTTTCGGGCCGTCTAAATTAGTATCTTCTTGGAACTAATTACTTTAGTAAGTTTATAAATTTAGGCTTCAGTATTGTTTGATAATCCACAATTTTGTCTGGCTACCGGTTTTTGAATTGACTCATACCGGTATTAATACCAGTACCAGACATTAGTATATCAAGTGTCAGAACAATGTACCATTGGACCAATACACCAAACTGGTAACGTGTATATTGGTAGGATAACGTAGGTTACAAGTAAGTTTAACAAGTTTCATCGTTCTGAACAAAAGTTATTTTTGCTTATTGTATTTAAATAAGTACAATAACAAACAAATTTAATGTTTGTTCTACTTATATTGTGATCTAATTTACATCAGTAAGGAACAAAAAAACTAGACGTAAATATGAACGACGGTGAAACACTATCACCATTTTGGGTTTCACAGCGTAAGCCCACGGTATAATGTGTAGCATACTTAATCTTGTACAGTTGTCATACAAATAATATCTAAATAAAAATTACCGGTATAGCGTTAGTAAAACCGGTATTACAAATACCGGTATCGAGCCCCGTTGAATGCAATGTAAATACTTCGAACAGATTGTTTTGGAGGATTGAAGGCCGTTCGCAATTTGAAATGTTTACCTAAGCTCCAGAATTTAGTCATCATAAAATTAATCAGATTTAAGATTTTGCATTTGGTATAGTTTCAAACTATTGGAGTTGCTGGAAATTAAACAATATAATCTAAATTGTTAACATACATACATACATATATCACGTCCTTAACCCTTACGGGGTAGACGGAGCCTAAGGTAACAACACCTAAAGACCACGTTAAAGATTGTGGGCGTATGGATGGAAAGGGGAATCAAAACAGTGATGGGTTGCTAGCCACATCGCCTATATAACATGATCCCTAAGATTTTCGCCCAATCCCTCGATGGGCGACGGTAGGTATATATATAATATATGTTTGTAAAATTTTCTAAAAATAAAAATAATAGAATCCTTCCCGGGATCCCCTAAGTACTCAATGGAAAGCACTTGACGGATATCAAAAATTCATAACCGAAAATGAACTAGGTCTGATCAGTCCGTCACAGACAGACAGAGACAGCGATAGATATCGATATCATTGCAGATTAAATTCTCTTGCAATCCAATCAAACTGAGTCTACAATGAGTGGGAAGGTATACCACTAACAGCTAAGCTAGGCTTTTAAAACGGGTGTCTATCACTTTATCGAAATTGAATACATCGATTTTCATGTCGACGAAAACTATTCCACGAATGTAATTACGTTTTATTTTCTATACACATAATTTTAAATTCATCGATTTTCAAATAGTCGAACAACTTTTCATCATAAATTGTTTCGAATGTCTCAAATCATCGCAGTAACGATTCATCGAATTTACCTTTTATCGAAACATGATTCAATAATGGTACCATTCATATTTTATAACTACCTCGAACAACATTTCATCGTAGTAATCTTACTTACTTCCCTAACCTACCTAACCTACCTCGGACTCCGTGAGCGTGTCGGGCTTCCAGGTCATAAAAAAAAATAACCCTAACCTACCTCGGACTCCGTGAGCGTGTCGGGCTTCCAGGACATAAAAAAAAACCCTAACTTACCTCGGACTACGTGAGCGCGTTGTGATTACAATGTAAGTAACACTGATGAAATGATTTTCTGTGTAATAAGAAATTTGGGAACTCAAACTTACGTTAAATCAAAATTTTAGCAAACGTGATTCGATGAACAACTATTGTGATAAACAAATAAAATAGTGAAGTAAAATTCGATGATTCGATTCCGGTGTAACAGGTAATTCGAAGAAATGTAACAGCGATCAACTGAAGTTCGATGAATGATTCCTAAGTCATAACGACATTCTGCGAATAGTGTTCTGGGAACAGATATTCGATGAATCGATTTTCTGTAAAGTGATAGCTGATAGATTACCTTTTAAAACGAATAATGCTATCCGAGGAATACATATATACATACATACATACTGATTTTGGGGACGTGTACATTGCGTGCACGGAAATTCTGCTGAAAATGATAAAAATGTGGATGGAGACGAGGTACATAAAAATATCATATCTTTAATCCTTACGGGGTAGACAGAGCCTAAGGTAACAAAACCTTAAGGCCGCGTTTAGCATGATTAAGGGCGTATAGGAAGGGCAAATCAAAATAGTGATGGGTTGCTAGCCGCATCGCACGCACATGATTCCTATGATTTTCGCCCGTTCCCTCGATGGCCTTTTACCATCTGCGGGTGAAGAGACGCAACTGGTAGATTCTATGTTTTTTCTTTGCTCCCTGACCAGCATGGACTTATATTTCGGAGTTGAATTTGGCCGATAGCAATAATAATCAGCGCTCTAGCTTAGCTTCCACTACCCAGCCGCCCTTCTAGAGCAATCTGCTGACGCGCTCGGCGCTTTATTACTGACGTGTTACCGATGAGAGCGATACGACGCTATAGAATACCATAGCATAGCCAACAGTGGATGGCGGCCTTATTATACTACTTATTTGCTATGATACAAGAAACAAGATCAAACCCTGTAAGGGCATTGAAAGTCTTACATTTTTTATTTTATTTTATTAACTACTTAGGGACATCTAAACTAGGGTAGACTCAATTAAATATAAAAAGAAGAGAGAAAGAAGGATGACATAATTTATTCCTTTTTGCAAGACACACAATTTTATGGAAAAAAAACACAGACATGAAAAATAGATCATCAGCGTTGTGTGTCTTCGCAAAAGTGAAACGGTCGCTGGCTCAGCATCACGCTGAGGTGTTAGACACCTGCAGCACTGATTTTCAGCCAGAACCGTCTGTGACTCACGAAACGATACACAGATAAAATATACTACATCCTATTAATATTATAAATGCGAATGTAAGTTTGTTTATTATGCTTTCACGCGAAAACTACTCAACCAATCATCATGAAATATTGTACACATGTTCTTGGAGGTATTAGAAGTAACATAGGATACTTTTTATTAAAAAAAAATAAATTTTTTATGTCGTCACTCTGACGTTATCTGCGCGGACGAAGTCGCGGGCAAAAGCTAGTAATCTATAAACTTTTACGTTGAGAAATATGAGCTAAAAATTCAAACACTTTAAATAAACTATCGGTAATTTTATTGTTAACAGTTTTCTCTATTTACTTTAATGATACCATTAAATGATACCTACGTCGTATTTTTTAATGGAATTAACATCTAAAGTTTGTTCCTGTTATTCTTTATATCAGTACAGTGGAGTAATAGATCACATAATAATATGACCTTGGTTTAATATCATAGAGTTGTTATTACCGTCTGTGTGGTGTTATTAGATGAACAGTCATTATCACTACGTACTTGTAGTATAAAACAAAGTCGCTGTCTGTCTGTCTCTGTGTAATGTGTGCATAAATCTTTATAATTACGCAACGGATTTTGATGGGATTTTTTTTATTAGATAGAGTAGAAGATTCAAGAGGAAGGTTTATACGTATAATTTTACGCAGACGAAGTCGCGGAAAGAAGCTAGTTCAATGGAAATAATTAAAGAATTGAATAAAAGGAAAGTTGCTTTAAATAAAAATAAAAATAGCATGCAAGTAAAAACTGTTTTTTGACGACCGGATAGCCCAGTTAGTGTCCCTGACTATGTAGCTAGAGGTCCCGAGTTCGAATCCCGGTAGGGGCAGGCATTTGTATGAATACGAATGCTAAACGTGGCCTTTAGGTTTTGTTACCTTAGGCTCTGTCTACCCCGTAATGTATATTTATAAGTATGTTTATCTGTTGCCTGGTACCCATACATAAAACAAGCGTTGCTTAGTTTGGGACTATGTCAATTGGTGTAATTTGTCCCGTGGTATTTATTTATTTACCATCAAAATTATTATTATAGGCGATATGTGGCCCCCTTTCAAAGTTTTGATTCCCCTTTTCGCCCATTCCCTCGATGTGCTTTTACCATCTGGGTTAGAAAAGCAGATGGTACCTGCATTTTATGTTTCTCCCAGACCAGCTGGGAATTGTGATTGCTCTATGAAATTTCTACGTGACTTGTGTGGAACTTAGCAAAACGGATGACGTCGCCGCAACCTGACCCGGCTGCCGTTGGCTCATCCGTCACCGCCATCTGACGTTTACACAGACGCTGAAGAATACCTTGATAGTGTTTTAACAGTGTTTATAAGCTACGATCATGCCAGGAAAACGCACGGGTGCAGCTTTCGTAAGCCCCGAAATAAAACTTGGAATACTGGATATATAAATCACGTCATAATCCCTCACGGGTTAGACAGAGCCTAAGGTAACAAGAACTAAAGGCCACGTTTAGCATGATTATGGCCGTATAGGTGGAAAATGAAATCAAAATAGTGATAGGTTGCTAGCCGCATTGCCTATGACATGATTGCTAAGATTTTCGCTCATTCCCTCGATGGGCTTTTACCATCTGCGCGAGAGGAGAAGCAACTGGTACATTCTGATTTTTCTTTGCTCCGAGACCAGCATGGAAAGAATAGTCGATCCAGTAGCATATATAAATACGTCTTTATGCCAACCTATATGACTGTAAACTATAAATTAAAAAAAAAACAAATAAACATTTCTGTTTTTTTTTAATTATTTGGTAAGAATCGGCCCATTAGTGCGACTCCAAAATGTAAGGCATTTTTGGCATGTAATTGTTTTTTATTTTTTAATAATGCGGTGGGGATTTTGATCTTTTTAATTTAATGTTTTCAACCAACTTAATTATCACATCGCAGCAATCAGAGTGCGGATGGCAAACAATACAAACGGGCAATTAATGCTGCATTAAAATGGCGGCTCGTCAACTTCGCTAATTAGCAGATGCACCCTCGCCTACGGCTCTGTTACACCGATGGCGAAAATTGCAAACGCTGCCTTGCTATAGAAGCGTACTTAGCGTAATTTCGAAATATAATTCTTAAGGCTTGATTTCCTCTTCTTCTTCTTCTTATTTGTGGCGCATCAAGTCGTTATAGCGACGACAACTTCGCCAATGTCAAAGTAACAAAAATATAATTAAAAAATCTTGTGACAAACTGTCGGCAACGTCGTCCGGTAATGGTCAAAGACCCCCCTCCCTCCTGTCGGGCTCTTAGCCAACGGTCAATGATATCCCTCAGAAACTGCCAGGAAATCATTAGCCGATGCCCAGACGGATCCAAAAGCGAACCGCAGCTCTTGACCACACGTGGAAGTAACCCGACTCGCACCCCTTTGATTTCCTTCTACGCTGACGTGGGCCGCTGACGTCGGTTGAGCGACAAGCTGGTCTTCCGAGCAAAGCGGCCCCGGCAACAGTAACGCGCGACAGTGACGCTGCTCTCGGAAGTTCCTTCACACATTTTCATATTGCATAATACTATCGTTCTGTCGCAGCGACTGTCGCGGCATCTGTGCAATGCAGGTTTGGGAAATCCCGTCCTCCCCCGCTGGTGCCGCTTGGCTATTTATAGAGGTTGTCTCCTCGTGGCCCTCGTCTCGAAAAAGACAGCGGCCCCGGCGCCTACTGGCCGGGGTTACGTGTTGAACGACAGTAGCCGAAGCCACGCCGCTCCACGATCGCGTGCCTTCCGTGGTAGATGGAACCTTAGGTAAACAAAATAGGGACGGGTTGCTAGTCGCATCGCCTTTAACATTTATTCCTATGATTTGTGTCTGTTCCCTCAAAGGGCTTTTACCATCAGCGCGGGGCGAGAAGCAACTGGTATATCTGGTATTTTTCTTTGCTTCTAGCCAGTTGCGTAACTATAACGTCTGGGGCCCGTGGCAAATTCGTCAGACGGGGCTCCTTCCTCAATTGTAAAGAAGTGCATCAGCGTCCCTTCCGTGCTCTAAACCAAGCCATTTCGGGGTCCCCTGGCACCCTATAGTTACGCTACTGCTTCCAGCCCAGTATGGAAGTGAATAATTGTGAGATAGGTACCTTACACTGCGTTAACACGGTGTAATGCCTCCATTAGGCCACTGCGACACCTTCTGCGGCTGCGTTCGCTACGAGCTCATTATGCCATTGTGTTGGGAATAGTCGTACGTTCCAGGACAGAACCCGAAACCAACGAGCATGTGAGAGAGATTGATGAGTGTGAATGAAGCGAAAGAGGTGTCAGGGTCGTAGCAAGTGGAACAAAGTAAACTCTGTGTAAGAACAAGAACTTACCCTTTCCATTGACTGGTTAGGTTCGGTTAGGTAACGAGAGATGTCTAGAATAAGACAACCGCGAAGGTTAATTGAGTTTATTCAACAGATTATTTATACAATTCAATGTTATAACGTAAACTAAATATGTCTTTTGAACAATTTAGTTTTCCCTCCTTTTTAATTTTTGTTCATTGTAAACTATTTAATTAATTTATGTATTTTTTTTAGTTACACATAAGTCGTGTTCTTTATTTTTATTACTCTGTTTACGTAAAAGTTTATGGATTATGTAGTATATTTTATCTGTGTATCGTTTCGTGAGACACAGACCGTTCTGGCTGAAAATCAGTGCTGCAGGTGTCCACCTCAGCGTAATGCTGAGCCAGCGACCGTTTCACTTTCGCGAAGACACACAACGCTAATGTCTGTGTTTTTTTCTTGTTTTTTTTTCTATAAAATTGTGTATAGGTATTCTCTTATGCACTTGCAAAAAGGAACAAATGTCTTCTTTCTTTCTTAATAGCTGACGCGTGTGAACCGGTGCGTCAGTACTAAAAGGTAGTATGTACTCGTACAATCTGCCTACCTCCATGGGGCAAGAGGTGTGAAGGTATGTATGTATGTGTATTATAAACCTGTAAGCACACGTCCCATCGAGGGATTGGGCGAAAATCTTAGGAATCATGTTATATAGGCGATGTGGCTAGCAACCCATCACCGTTTTGCCTCCCCTTTCCATCCACACTCCCACAATCATGCTAAACGTGGTCTTTAGGTCTTGTTACCTTAGGCTCTGTCTACCTCGTAAGGGATAAAGAGGTGATATATGTATGTATGTAAGCACACGTCGCCATATTGTGCAGGTGTGCTGTAATATGGATCCAAGCCAATTATTTAGCATGGCCGCAGGCGTGAAATTAATGGCAATTACTCCCAATTTTATTGCTGTGCTTTACAAAATTACTTGGCACTATGTTTTGAGATAAACATAAAAATATATAAGTACTAGCTGTTGCCCGCAACTTCGCCTGCATAGAATTCGTTAACGCTATCCCGCAGGAATTTCGCAATTTTCCGGGATAAAAAGTAGCCTATGTGTTATTTCAGACTATAATTTATCTATGTTCCGAATTTCATCCAGATCTGTCCAGCCGTTCTAGCGTGAAAGAGTAACAAACATCCATCCATACTTATTTACAAACTTTTGCGTTAATAATATTAGTAGGATTTAACTTCCATGCTGGTCTGGGACCAAAGAAAAAAACCGGTCAAGTGCGAGTCGGACTCGCGCACCGAGGGTTCCGTATCATTATCTATAAATATCTAAAACCAGTGTAAGCAGAGCCCTGTTCCAAAGCAAAATGTACGCAGTGTGGGGTTACTTTATATTGGTCACTGCTATATACAGACATACATACACATTTACGGTTTTCGCAATTATTCTTTAATCTGTGCTATAAGACCTACCTTCATACCAAATTTCAAGATTCTGCGTTCACGGGAACTACCTTGTAGGTTTTGATTCCCTTGAGAGTTGAAAATTTGCGGAAATTTGCGGCATAAACGGCTGTATCTTTTGATTGCGTTGGCTTAGAAGTTTGATTTTTCACAGCTTCAAGGGACAGTAGACCTGAGTAATTGATATAAATTTCAGCTTCATACCTCCACGCGTTCCTGAGAAAAAGGGTCTTGACAGACGGACGGACGGACGGACAGACAGACGGACAACAAAGTGATCCTATAAGGGTTCCGTTTTTTCCTTTTGAGGTACGGAACCCTAAAAACATAGAATGTACCAGTTGCTTCTCTTCCCGCGCAGATGGTAAAAGGCAATCGAGGTAACTAACGGGCGAAAGTCTTAGGAATCATATTATAGGCGATGTGGCCAGCAACCCATCACTATTTTTATTCCATTTTTTGCCATCTATACGCTCACAATCTTGCTAATCGTGGGCTAGCTCTTGCCACTTTAGACTCTGTCTACCCTACAGCGGTGACACCATAGTGCTCCCGCAACGCCCACAGTTCATGGCCAGGAGGGAACGTGTGTGTTTTTAGAAGGTAGGCCTTTCCCCTCCTTCTATAGGGAAGGCAGCGGCGAGCTGGAGAGCCCGTCATACCCCCGTTGCTGCCCCGAGCGCAGGAATGCATAAGGCCCGTTTTCCACACGTTAAAAAAAAAAGGCTCTGTCTACCTCGTAAACAGTGTATGTGTATGGATTCTTTATCTCTTTTCCTGGATTACAATGTACTTAGCTATCTGTTCATTAAATCCGTTGACAGTATGTTCGATACTTCAGCCATAAAATAAACCGACTGATTGTCTTCCTCAAATTAATCCGCTGATTTGAATACACTGACGTGCAAAAATAACGGTTCGCTTCGTATACGCAGGTGCATGGAAAGCGACCCAATATTTATGCTCATCGGTATAGTTTGAAATTGACAGGTGCTGTCAACATTGTGCCACTTAATTCAGTATTTTGCGGTCCAACGTTTCGGGTAAACGTGCCAATTACGACCACTACCGCGCCGCGTATTTAGTCTTGTTGGAATCAATTATGATGTTTTGAGTCATTATAATGTGTGACAATGTCATTGTATGGAAGGGTCCTGTAACACAGGGTATCCTAGCACAGGGCCCTTAGTTATAACTAACCTTCTGTAAAATTTGTTTGGAATAAACACTAAATAAATACGCTAAATGTGGCCTGTAGGTACCTGTTACCTTAGGCTCTGTCTACCCCGTAAGGGATGAAGACTTAATTTGTGTGTGTGTGTGTGTGAGTAAACACTTTTTCATTTTCATTTTTCATGTTCTTTGTGATGAAACGTTGACGAATGTCACTATTCACTGGAAATCATGATAGTTATGTTTTTTTTTATTTATGTATCACTCAATATCCTACTAATACCTATTATAAACTGTGAAAGTTTGTGAGTATGGATGTTTGGATGTTTGTTACTCTTTCACGCCAGAACGGGTGGACAGATCTAGATGAAATTTGGAACATAGATAGATTATAGTCTGGAATAACACAAAGGCTACTTTTTATCCCGGGAAATCACGTAATTCCTGCGGGATAGCGATAAACGAATTCTATGCAGACAAAGTTGCGGGCAACAGCTAGTCATAAATAAAATAGGATATAAGGGGTGCTAACGTATTAACTTATTTGGAGTGTGAAGTAAAGTTGGTAATTGGTTAAAAAATAAGAACTATTGTGAAATAGAACACCTGTTCCAAAACATTTAGAATTTTACTTACATCAACGTCACTGGGGTCGGCAATCAAACTTTGCACACACACACACACTCAAACACACACACACACACGCATTACTTTTAATACATCACTTTTTCCTAGTTTCACTCGTTATAAATTTATAGGTAGTTCAAGGTTTGAATGTTGACAAGTAGGTACAAAATGTAATTACCTTTCCCAGAAAAAAGGTATCAGGCACAGGTATTCTTACACTTAAAAAGAGGTACCAACCATTTGTTAACACACTGTATTTTTTGTTACCTAAATAAACCATTTCTATTTCTACATACATACATAAATCACGGGTAGACAGAGCCTAAGATAACAAGACCTAAAGGCCACGCTTAGTGTAAGAAACAATGCGAGTATTTTGTTTAACACTTTATTGAAGTTTTTAAACATGAATTAATTAATTACAAGTCTCAGTACAGCCAGCGTATCGGAAGGCTGCTGAAGAGAAGAGCATAGACAATGTTGTTGTTTTTCTTACAATACTAAATGTTGCCATTTTCAGTGATTAGTCTATGTTTAGTTACATAAGTAATGAATTTAATTTTATTGAGTAAGATTACTTATATTATATTATTTTATTTATTTATAGGTTTACATTATATTTTTATTATTACCATTTTTATTTATGTTCATGTACTGAACATAAGTTGGCCGGGCAAGGCTGACAAGAATAAAATGATTATTATTTATATGAATTTGAACTATTTTATTTTTGACATAGTGTTAATCTAAAGGTAATGGACAAATCTTTTTGTATGAACGGGTATAAGTTTTGTTATTTGCCATCCTTATTTCTGCCACTCTGACCTTATTGTCAGAACCAGGAAAGGTTTTTACAATGCGCCCCATGGGCCAGTTCAATGAAGGGACATTGGGTTGCTTTACAATGACCAAGTCTCCTTCTTTTAAGTTGGTAGAAGCATTTCTCCATTTCGGTCTATTTTGTAACTGAGTTAAATAATCACTGCTCCAGACCTTCCAGAACTGTTGTTTAACTTTTATGCAAATTTGCCAAAATTTTAATCGGTTGATGTTTGTGTCTGTTAGGTCTGTTTCAGGAAAACTAGTTAATGGAGCACCTACAAGAAAATGCCCTGGTGTTAAATAGGACAAATCAGATACATCCGAGCTCATAGGAAGCAGAGGTCTTGAATTTAAAATAGACTCAATTTGAGTTATGACTGTATAGAGTTCTTCAAATGTTAGGCATGTATTTCCAACTACCCTTTTAAGGTGATATTTTAGACTTTTGACTCCTGCTTCCCATAGGCCCCCAAACTCCGGAGAGTAGCTAGGTATATACCTAAACTGTATCATTCTGTCACAGCAAAAATGATCAACAGCATCAACATGACTTTTCGAAGAATGAAGTTTGTATAAGTCTTTTAAATAATTGTCAGCACCTTTAAATGTTTGTGCATTGTCACAATAAATTCTTATTGGCATTCCCCGCCTAGATATAAATCTGCGAAGACATGCTAAAAAAGTTTCACTGGTTAGGTCACTGACCAACTCTACATGTATTGCCTTCGTTGAAAAGCAAACAAACAAAGCAATGTAACATTTTGTTACTAATGGTCTACGAATTCTCGCGACCTTCATCTCAAATGGCCCACAGAAGTCAACACCGGTAACCTCAAAGGGTCTAGAGGGAGTGATCCTATCAGATGGTAGTGATCCCATAAGCTGTGTGGCAGCCTCGGCCTTGGTCTGAAAGCATCTAATACACTTGTTCACTACCTTCTTTATCTCACGAATGCCACCAACGACCCAGTAACGCTGCGACAAGGAACTGAGAACTAATTTAGCCCCAGCATGTAATAGTCTTAAGTGTTCAGTTTGTATAAGCAACTGAGTCAAATTATTTGACTTTGGTAGGATTACAGGATGCTTTTTGGCATAAGAAATATTGGTTGCATTGTGCAGTCGACCACCAACCCTGAGAACGCCATCGTGATCTAAGAAGATGTGTAAACCACTCAAGTTAGATTTTATAGGTTTATTTAAGGTAAGTGATTCAATTTCTTTAGTAAAATGCATATTTTGTATGTGACGTATTATCAAAGTCTGGGATTTGTGCAATTCTTTAGGTGTAATAGAACCATGTATTTTATTGTTAGCATTTAAGCAATTATTTTTAAATCGCAAAATCAGTGCAATAATTCTCTTTAATTTATAAAAATTAGAATATCTTTGAAAATGTCATTGTCTGTATGTATTTGTATATGTCCTGTATTACAGATCTCATCAATCGGTTCCTCAACAACTTGATTATCTATTTGCACTGTATAGGGAGGTCTACCATCATATGTGTGTAAGTATTCTGGCCCATGCCACCATATTTTCTGCTCCTCCAATTTATGAGGCGCAGTCCCCCTCGAGAGTATGTCAGCTGGGTTATCAGTACTCTTGACATAGGTCCAAGAAAAATCTTTAGTCAGTTGAATAATTTGCTTGACTCTATTGGAGACATAGGCTCCTTTCTTTATATACTTTGCACTCAACCAAGCTAAAACTATTTGAGAGTCAGAATGTAAAATCATCTCAAGAGGGAATCGCGATATTAATGTGTTATACACTCTATGAGCCAGTTGTGAGAGAAGGACAGCACTATTTAGCTCTAAATTGGGTATTGTGAGAGTCTTATTTAAAGGTGCTACCCGAGACTTGGAGCACAACAAGTTCACAGTAATTTTACCATTTGAGTGAATAACTCTTAAGTAGAGACAGCAGGCTATAGCTTTAAACGAGGCATCACAATATCCAAGAAGCTCTATATTTTGTGCACTACTATCTACTATACCCCGTGGAATAGTAATTTTTTGCATTTTGCTTAAACTTTCTAAAAAATTTTTCCAACAGTCTAATTCTTTAGGTGGTAACACTGTGTCCCAACCAATTTTTAAATTCCATAAATTTTGCATGAACAGCTTGGCTGTCACAATGATAGGCCCAACCAAGCCTAAGGGATCAAACATTTTCCCAATAAAACTCAAAATTTCCCTTTTAGTGCGAAGAGCTTTGAAGTTTACATTTGGACTTGTGAACATCAGTGCATCGGTAAGTATATTATATTTTAATCCTAATGTTTTTATAATATTATCTTTGTTTAAGTCTATTTCCTCAAAATACTTTTGCTTTTCATCAATATTTTTTAAAATTTCAGTATTATTTGAACACCACTTGTGTAAGGTAAAGCTACCTAATTTTAATAAATCTATTAGTTGCTGTTTCAGGTCCTGAAGCTGATCTACGGAGTCGGAGCCACAGATGACATCATCAACGTAAGTATTTTTTAATATAGCATTAGCAGCCAGTGGGTACCTGTCCTTATAGAGGAGAGCCAACTCTAGCAAACACCTGGTACTTAGGTAAGTAGATGCTTTCAGACCATAAGTCACGGTTTGCAGCTGTAAACAAACTATAGGTTTGCTTGGATCATCCCGCCACAAGATGTTCTGAAGAGGTGTGTGATGATTATTTATGTAGACTTGTCGAAACATTTTTTCGATGTCACACATTAATGTGTAACGGTAAGTCCTGAATGTGATAAGCACATCAAACAACTCATTTTGAACTATAGGTCCATTTAACATGAGATCATTCAGTGATAAATCATTTCGCGTTTTCATGCTCCCGTTGAACACTACTCTCAACTTTGTTGTTTTGCTATCATCATTTAACACTGCATGATGCGCGAGAAAGTAAACGGGGTCATTATAAACATCATAATCATTTATGTCAACTATTTTAGCATGCCCTAGCGATATATATTCATTTATGAACTTTTTGTATTGTTCAAAGTAATCTGGATGACATTTAAACTTTTTCTCCAATGCATAAAATCTCTGAAGTGCCGCAGAGAATGAATCTCCAATTTGAATCTCATTTAATGGCTCCTTCAGAGGCATATCCACATAAAACCTACCATCCTTCAAGTTCATTGAACTTTTGAAAATTTTTTCTGTCTCCTGAAATTGATCATTATTTGTCTTGTCTGGCACTTCAGGGACTTTTTCAGTAAGCCAAAACTGTTGCATAATGTCATCCAAACTACTTTCACACTGAATAACATGATTTGAAACCAAGCTGGTATTTTCATTAATGATGTTGCTACTGTTATTGCATACAATCGAGCCACCTACTATATAGCCAAACAAGGTGTTTTGAAGTACCAACCCATTGCTCAATGAAATATGACCATCCAACAATGCCTTGAAATACAAGTCCGCACCTAACAATAATGGGATCTCAGATGGGACATTAAAACTGACATCTGCCAGCTGTACACCAGTAGGTATTTGAAGGTTGTTGACATCAAAGTAAGTTTGTGGTAAATTTGTTGTAATTGAGTCTACAACATGGCATTTTACCTGAAATTTAACATTGTGTACACGTGAGTTCAATGACACATTGACAGATTGATTTATCTGATTGTTATTATTGCCTATTCCAATAATATTTGTTTTTTGTGTTGTTGGACTCAACTGCAACTGGTCAACAAGTGACCTTTTAATTATTGATGCTTGACTACCACTGTCTAGCAATGCCTTTACAGAAATATTGTGACCAAATTTGTCAGTTATTTTAACTTGCACAGTGGGGAGCAATATATTTTTGTGTGAGTGGTTGTTAGAATGCAATGTAACAACCTGCTCTTCATTTACATCTTCATGCAAGAGTGAATTATGGCTCTGATGACATTGTTTACATTTAAAATTGTATTTGCACTTGTTTGTGTGTGCTCTTAAGCATGTTTTGCACAGTTTATTTGAATTTACAAAGGAAATTTTTTCAGCTATAGAGGCTGTTTTGAATTTAGGGCACAAATATATAGGATGTGCTTGTGTGCAATATGTGCATAAAATTTGTTTTGTTGTTTCTTTTGTTACAGCATTGCTGACTTTACATGGAATGGACTTGCCCCGAGTACTGTCATAGTAAGTACTTTTTTGTGCAGGACTGTCCTCCAACGCTATGGCGCGTCGCTCCAAGAATAAAATGAATTCTGCAATAGTAGGTAATTTATCAGGGTTTTCCCTGTCAAGGTGATATGCTCTACATGTGTAAGAGTCTAGCTTGCGGCTCAATATTGAGATGAGTAACATGTCCCATTGCTCTGTGGGCTGTTCAAGATTTTTGAGTGCATATATTTGTTGCTGCACTTCAGAGATAAATGCCCTTATGGAGCTGGCTGTGCCCTTTTGCATTGGAGGTAAGTCAAGAAGATGGTTGATGTGGTTGGATATCAATCGAGCTTTATTATCAAAGCGTTTTTTAAGAAGGATTAATGCTTCAGGGTAAGACTCATTGACCATTGGTAAATTCACAATAACTGACAAAGCATCTCCTAACAAATACTTTCTTAGATAAAACAGTTTCTGAATGTCAGACAATGATTTGTTTTTGTCAATTAAGGCTGTGAACAGATCCATAAATGGTTTAAATTTAGTGAAATCTCTCCCATCAAATGTTGAGATTTCAATGTTTGGTAGCTTAGACATAGAAACATTATTATTATTTTGCACATTTTCATTGGAAGAACGAGCTTTAATCGATTCATTTAGGATTGCTAAAAGTCTGTAGTACTTTGCCTCAATTGCATCCATTTTTTCCACATCTTGTGAATCTAACACCAATATTTCGACATTAATGTCCTCATAATCTTTGAAAGTACTCACGAGTTTACTCCTTCGCGCCTCTAGGTCCTCTGCGCCAGCGGACTCTAAACTCACCGAGTCGTTGACAAAGTTTTCGATGCGCGTGATTGTCCCTTTTAGAAGGCCACGCTTAATGCGCAACGGTGGGAGCCCTTCCGCCATTTTTTACGCACTATTTTGAACGATTTAAATATACGTTTAACCGAACAGCCGCACTTAATTTAACTCACAGCACAACACTTTGTTTTTATTCACAACACCGCGAAATATTTTTGTTACGAACTTCTTGTGACAGATGTGACATTGACGTTTGACGTTGACATCTGACAGCTCGGCCACTTGCTCAAACCCGTTCAAAACCGCCTCCAATCTGCGTTTCGTTGAACGGAATCTATTCCGCAGTCATTTCGCTCGTCGCTATCGAATGTGTTGCTAGCCGATATAATCCTTATCGAACTTGCGAAGACGCCGAATTTTGAAATTGCCGCTATTGTATTGCGGTCGTATTTCTGGCCTTCTTTCTGTTTCTGATGATCCTGGGGACCTTAATATCTTGCAGGCAGTCACTTCAAGCCAAAAAGTCGAACCCTGATGAGGATTGGAGAACTTTTTTCTCCGATCACGTAGGCACGTCCACGCTTTACACTGCACGTATTTAAGAAAGTAGACTTCTCTCCTTCTTGGAATTAACTCAATCTACTTTATATTATCGTAATGCACGGCCTTACGATTGAGAAATATAGATTTCTCATGAATTTAAAGAAATCGCGGAGCTTTACGAACGCGGTTAACCGTCGAACATTTACACTGCACTCGCGAATATACTTATTTTTCGTTTGAAGGACCACTTCGCATGTAAGAAACAATGCGAGTATTTTGTTTAACACTTTATTGAAGTTTTTAAACATGAATTAATTAATTACAAGTCTCAGTACAGCCAGCGTATCGGAAGGCTGCTGAAGAGAAGAGCATAGACAATGTTGTTGTTTTTCTTACAATACTAAATGTTGCCATTTTCAGTGATTAGTCTATGTTTAGTTACATAAGTAATGAATTTAATTTTATTGAGTAAGATTACTTATATTATATTATTTTATTTATTTATAGGTTTACATTATATTTTTATTATTACCATTTTTATTTATGTTCATGTACTGAACACTTAGCATGATTGTCGGCAGTCAAAATAGTGATGGGTTGCTAACCGTATCGCCTATAACATGATTCCTATTTTCGTCCATTCCGAGGCGTTTTTCTATCTGCGCGGGAAGAGAAGCAACTGGTACATTCTGTTTTTCCTTTGCTCCCAGCCCATAAGACATTCTATGTCTAACAATATCAAAAGTACTAAACACCTTAATGTGGCATCCATTTCGCAGAGTACTTCGAACACAATAACATAAATCCACATCGCGCCAACTCTAAACAGCCACGTCTTAAGCTCACAGTTCCTAATTCATTCTGAACCCTTAAATAAAACATTAGGCAAATAGCTGCGCGGGCCCATATACCTATTATCACAGTACTACGTGTGCGATCCCACCTGGAGGAAAAATGATGCGTTAAGCTGGATACATGTGTCTATGAATAATTTAACAGACGTCCGTAAATGGTACGTGCACCCTACTGATTTTGGGGGCGTGTACATTGCGTGCGCGGAAACTGCTGAAAATGATAAAAATGTGGATGGAGACGAAGTACATGAAAATATCACGTCTTTATCCCTTACGGGGTAGACAGAACCTAAGGTAATGAACAAAGAATTTACCTTGCTACTCCGCTACTCACGTGCAAGATAACCAAGCCTGTGTGAAATATATATGTTTTTCATGCAACCCCTCCCTCCACTGCTGCCAATAAAACACATATAAATCCCACAAACTTAATTATCCCTTACACCACACAAATACTGACGCGTTTCGATCCCTCTATGGGATCATTATCAAAGTTTAATGAAGACAACTGTTACACATGCAAACCAAAACCATCAGCATATCTTGCACGTGAGTAGCGGAGTAGCAAGTTAAACTTTTTGTTCATTGAAATGGACCTCCGCAAAGTAACGCCTGATTCAATAAAATATTTAGAACCTAAGGTAACTGTGGCGAACTAGTGGACTATATTTTAAATGGAAACCAGTTATGATAGTGAACTGATATTTAATGAGAATAGAACATGAAATGAGCGACCTCGTGGCAGCAGCTCCTATCGTGGTTCGTAGAGAACTGAATCCTATATAAAAAATGAGATACTGCTGTCACGAGGTTTACAGCTGCCAGCTACAAAAGAGTACAAGACTTAGTACAAAAGAGTTTATCCATCACAGTAACAAAACCTTAAAGCCACGTTTAGCATGATAAGGGCGTATTGGTGAAAAGGGAAATCTAAATAGCGATGCATCGCCTATAACATGATTTTTAAGACTTTCGCCCATTCCCTCGAAGGCCTATTATCATCTGCGCGGGAAGAGAAGCGACTGGTAAATTCTTGGTTTTTGCTTTACTCTCAGACCAGCATGGAAGAAAGTAATGTAGAGTTGTTCTTGGGTCTATATTTTGTCCCACAAAATTGAAGATCCGAATGCGGTTTGCCATTATTTTTGTTAGGTACGAAACGTTTTCTATCTGAAACAGTATTTTTTTAGCATACATACATGTATCACGTCTTTATCCCTTACGGAGTAGATAGAGCCTTTTTTTCACCGAGAGGAAATAATTACACATAAACGGATAACTCACGTATAAAAAGTCGAGTGATGCTTGACGTGTTTCGGACTATTTCGTAGTCCTTCCTCTCGGAGCGCTCGCCCCCGATCCGCTTGCGCCCGTTTATGTGTAATTATGATTAAGTCTCACGGTAGTTTCACGCCGAGAGGAAATCTTTATAAAATTGTTTACTCGCGCAAAAATTTCCGTGTATTTATTTAACCAGCAATGTACAGCTACCATGAGCAGCTCCCAACTTCCAGGTACAGTCAGCGCGGAAGTTGGCGACCCGGCGCGGCTGCCGACGGTAGCCCGCCACACAACACCCTAAGCTTGAATAATATTGTAATATCTGAATGAAAATGACGCAATTTGTTCTAAGAAAAAATACAGACATTTCGGAACAAGATCTGGGATGATTGTAGTTGTAGTGATTGCTTATAAAAAATTGAAAGTCCTGACCGACCGACTATCTGGCCGACCGACTGACCAATCAACCGATTCATCAATTAATAGGCCAAACGACTAAGCAACCATGTGGCCGAGCGACTACCTGGCCGACCGACTGACCAAGCAACCATCTGACCGAACGACTATCTGGCCGACTGAATGACCAAGCAACCATCTGACTGACCGACTGACCAAGCAACCATCTGACCGACCGACTGACCAAGCAACCATCTGACCGAACGACTATCTGGCCGAACGACTGACCAAGCAACCATCTGACCGAACGACTATCTGGCCGACTGAATGACCAAGCAACCATCTGACCGACCGACTGACCAAGCAACCATCTGACCGACCGACTGACCAAGCAACCATCTGACCGACCGACTATCTGGCCGACTGAATGACCAAGCAACCATCTGACCGAACGACTGACCAAGCAACCATCTGACCGACCGACTGACCAAGCAACCATCTGACCGAACGACTATCTGGCCGAACGACTGACCAAGCAACCATCTGACCGAACGACTATCTGGCCGAACGACTGACCATGCAACCATCTGACCGAACGACTATCTGGCCGACTGAATGACCAAGAAACCATCTGACCGACCGACTGACCAAGCAACCATCTGACCGAACGACTATCTGGCCGAACGACTGACCAAGCAACCATCTGACCGAACGACTATCTGGCCGAACGACTGACCAAGCAACCATCTGACCGAACGACTATCTGGCCGACTGAATGACCAAGCAACCATCTGACCGACCGACTGACCAAGCAACCATCTGACCAACCGACTGACCAAGCAACCATCTGACCGACCGACTATCTGGCCGACTGAATGACCAAGCAACCATCTGACCGAACGACTATCTGGCCGACTGAATGACCAAGCAACCATCTGACCGACCGACTGACCAAGCAACCATCTGACCGACCGACTGACCAAGCAACCATCTGACCGACCGACTGACCAAGCAACCATCTGACCGACCGACTGACCAAGCAACCATCTGACCGAACGACTATCTGGCCGAACGACTGACCAAGCAACCATCTGACCGAACGACTATCTGGCCGAACGACTGACCAAGCAACCATCTGACCGAACGACTATCTGGCCGACTGAATGACCAAGCAACCATCTGACCGAACGACTATCTGGCCGACTGAATGACCAAGCAACCATCTGACCGACCGACTGACCAAGCAACCATCTGACCGACCGACTGACCAAGCAACCATCTGACCGAACGACTATCTGGCCGAACGACTGACCAAGCAACCATCTGACCGAACGACTGACCAATCAACCGATTGAACAACTATTCGATCGAATAACAGATCGACCGATTGACCAACGATTCGACAGACCGGAGGGTCGACAGACTGATCGACTGCTAATTTGCTGATCAGTCATCATTATTTCAAACCCTTGAACCTAGTAAAGTGAAGTTTAGCTTAGGTATTCCCTTTTTATTATATAGACAAAGTATACCTACCTAAGAACGGATATTCCGAAATTCGGACTAGAAAGAGAGTTCTACAACTAGGTCGAATCCGAAGGCACAAGCTACTCATTTACACATACACACATTTATCACGTCTTTATCCCTTACGGGGTGGACAGAGCCTAAGGCAACAATAACTAGCCAGGTTTAGCATAATTGTGGGCGTGATTGTGGATCTTTTTGCATCCGGGGTTAAAAATAAGTACATATAACCATTAGCTTTACTGAGACCTGAAGTTCCCAATCCGCAAGCCCTCTCAGTCTGAGAAGAGGCATGTGCCCAGTGGGACCTATATAGGCTGGTGATGGATGGATCAATCAAATGAGAACAAGAAACTATCGTCAAACAACAAACGAACCGCTACAGAGGAAAAAACCCAATTCTATTACCTTATCACCACAATGCTACGCTTATCATTCTTTAGGCCAATATCGCCTAAAAGGTTTCAAATATTAAAGGGGTAGCCTTTCAAAGCAAAAAGGGAATATCCTAAATCTGAGAGCCCTTTACATCGCTACCCTACACCCACTTGCTGTGAGAAAGCAATGTCGATTGATTCGATAACAAAGGAAGGGATTCATTGTCACCCTACACCACGTTTTGGGAGGCGAGATCAAACGTGTGTCCAAATGTGGGCACTGCCTGTAAATAGACTACTAGTATTAAGTAGACAGACAGGATTTTGCTGGTGACATTTTGTATAAATATTTTGAATAATAGACAATTTTTAGGGTTTCAACCTTTTTGGCTGTTGGTGGCTGGCTGGCGCTGCGGCACCGAATAAAAAAAAACAATAAGACGGCTCTCGCTTGTTTCCTAAATTGTCGGTGCACGGTCGGTTTTTATGCGGATGTTTAAACTATTGTAAATATTAATAAATGTGTGTAAGTTTGGTGTAATAGTGTAATTAGTGCATTATAACATCACGGTCTTCGCGGGTGTGTAAACATTTTACTAAGCGGCGGCAGTGGCTAAAAGACTCTACACACGGACTCTACACAGCGTTGGTCGAAGCCGGCTTCCTCAAGGTTTGTGGCTCTGAAATCGATTGTTAGACCTAATACTGCACAAAGGACAACTAAACCACGGCCTTGGTAACAGTCACTATTTGTCCATCGAAGGTATTTCAAACACATTTATTTAGAAGAGTTATTAATAAGTGATAAGCACAAATCGTGTATTGATGAATGAAAACTGTATTTGTAAAAACTGTCTTTTTTTTTTTTATAAAAGAGGGGGCAAACGAGCAGACGGGTCACCTGATGGAAAGCAATCACCGTCGCCCAGGGACACCTGCAAGACCCGGGGGATCACAAGTGCGTTGCCAGCCCTTTGAGGAACAGGAAGGCTCGCTTTTTAAAGATCCCTAAATTGTACCGCTCAGGGAATGCTGCAGCAGGAAGTTGGTTCCAGATCTTTACCGTGCGAGGAAAGAAATTGCGTTTAAAACGCACGGTGCTTGACTGCCAACCATCAAGATGTTGCGGATGGAAGGACAGACGGTTCCGCGAAGTACGGTAGTGAAATTTAGCCGCAGGCAGCAATCCGAAGAGTTCATCGGAGCACTCCCCATGATAGATACGGTACAGTATGCAGAGGGATGCTACATCCCTCCGCACAGCCAAAGAATCAAGCCTACCGGAAAGTCTAGATTCAGGCGTTACTTTTTAAGAAAACAATGACAACACAAAACAAAAAGCAACGGAAAAACAACAGAATCGACAACCACAACCACCAACAACACAGAATATTCCGAATATGTTTTGGACAACATTCACCGCATGAATACGATTTGACGGGAAAGTGACTGTTGTGCATGATTTGACCTCACTATATCGCGGAGTGGCAAAGTTATCCTTTTTTTCCGTATTTATGCTCACCAGTTGGCGCCACTGTAGAGTACTCGTAACTCCTTATTAAAATTAAAATACTATTAAATAAAATTCCTAAGAAACTTTCGTTATGGCAACTTTGCATAAACCCTCGTGATAGTTTCTGGAAATTTCTGAGAATGTTACTTTTGACAATGTTCTGCAACTTGCTTGCTAAACCGGATTCGCTGCGATACTCACCAATATTTCGTGATACGGATCGCGGTGCACGGATCACAATAATATTGACATGCGAAGCTATTCCCCGATAACTGACCGACGTAACGCTCGCCAGCACCGCGGAGCTTAAATTTCGTCACGGGCGTAAAACAGGAATTTTGTTGCGAATAAAACATTTTATTGAGGAAATTTATGACCCTACTGGGTCACAGCGCGCCTATAAATTTACCATCTGCATATTAGCACGGAAATATTTGATGTTGAGTAGGGCTGCCTCTTGGATACCTGGGGAAGGGATTACCTGGGAAGTGTGTCGATAAATATAGCGTGTAAGTTTACAAATAAGACTTGAAGGTGGAAGAGGAGGAATCAAAACTTAACTGAACGCTAAACGTGGCGTTTACGTCATCTTGCCTTAGGTTCTGTCTACGCTCTAAGGGATTATTTGTAATATAGTGACGTCAATTATGTATGCACGAGTATGTATTATACAAATAGTAATTGGCAATTCTTCCATGCTGGTTCTTCCATGCTGGTCTGGGAGCAAAGAAAAAACGTAGAATGTACCAGTTGCTTCTCTACCCGCGCAGATGGTAAAACCCCATCGAGGGAATGGGCGGAAATCATAGGAATCATGTTATAGGCGATGAGGCTAGCAACCCATCACTATTTTGGTTTCATTTTCCACCTATACGCCCGCAATCTTGCTAAATGTGGCCTATAGGTATCTGTTACCTCAGGCTCTGTCTACCCCGTGAGGGATAAAGACGTGATTTGTGTATGTATGTATGTAATTGGCAATCTTCGTTTTGTTTGCTATCGTGTTATACAAATATAGATATATTGTTATAGTCCTCCTCATCGGTTTCGACGACGGCGACTCTGACTACCAAAAAAAAATCATACATACATACACATACGTAAATCACGTCTATATCCCTTGCGGGGTAGACAGAGCCTGAGGTAACAAGACCTAAAGGCTACGTTTAGCATGATTGTAGGCGTATAGGTGGAGAAAGGAATCAAAATAGTGATGTGTTGCTAGGCGCATCGCCTATAACGTGATTCCTAAGAATTTCGCCCATTCCCTCGATGTGCTTTTACCATCTGCGCGGAAAGAGAAGCAACAGGTAAATTCTATGTTTTTTCTAATAAAGAATCTGTACTAATATTATAAATTCGAAAGTAACTCTGTCCGTCTGTCACTCCGTTACGCTTTCATGCTTAACCACTGAACCAATTTTAATGAAATTTGATGTAGAAATAGTTTGAGGCCCGGGTAAGGACATAGGATAATTTTTATCCCGAAAAACTGGGGCTGAAGCTATCTCTATACCTAATTACAATTAAATCGGTTCAGTGGTTTAGGCGTGAAAGCGTAACAGACAGAGTTAGTTACTATCGCATTTATAATTAGTATAGATTCTTTATTAGAAAAAAACATAGAATTCACCAGTTGCTTCTCTTTCCGCGCAGATGGTAAAAATCTTAGGAATCATGTTATAGGCTATGCGGCTAGCAACCCATCACTATTTTGATTTCCCTTTCCACCTATACGCCCTTCATCATGCTAAACGTGGCCTTAAGGTTTTGTTACCTTAGTGATATAATGTATGTATGTATGTAATTATTAAACACAACCGTCTAAACGTGTACAACCCTGTAGAGGTCTTTGCTTATCGTAATGGCACTGTATGGGATTGGTAACACGTTTTATGGCAAAAATACGTCTCCGCACAGATCATATTTCACTGCATATTTATTGAAATTCACAAAACATTTACATGATTTTAGGAGCCGGCTACAAATACAACAAATGAGACACATTTTTTGTATGTCGATGACTCAATTGCGGGTAATGGCTGCATGTATTTAGATAGTACGTAGATATAAGGGGAATTAAAAGCAAATTAAATTATGATTAAATTAAAAACTAAACTAAAACGAATCTGAAAATAAAATAATTAAAAAAGGAGGACCCCCCGTGGCATAGTACCACAGACGCTGGCAGCATTCCCCCTTTGGACAGCGATACTAATACGCTGTCCAAGGAAGCTGCCAGCTCTGCGGTCACCCGTAGCGTCTATTAGCCTCATCGAAATATCTTTGAAGAGGCAAATAAATAAATATCTCGAGACAATTGATACCAAGATCTAGCCCCAAACTAAGCAAAACACAAATGTTCTTCGGATATTAGACAACGGATAAACACAGTTCAATAGGTCTTCAATAGAATGCTTATTATGTAACTATAGTATCATATCGTATGATATTATTGTCAACTTGTTTCGTACTTTTTCAGCGTCGTTTTTGTCGCAGTTGACTTTTAGTTTTCTACTTTTTTTTATACCGTTGACTTAGAAGTTTGATCACTGCTCCAAGGGATAGCAGACCCGAGTACTTGGTATTGAATTTCGGTTTGATAGCTCCAGATGTTCCTGAGAAAAAGAGTCTTGACAGATGGGCAACTAAGTGATCCAATAGGGGCTCAGTTTTTGCCAATTGAGGTACGGAGCCCTAGATAAAACTGAGTATTGTATTCATATTAATTATTTAACACCAAACTAAGGATAGAACAGTAGCCGGTAGGTAGTAGGTCATCGATATAGCCGAGCGAATTAGCTTGTCAAAATGGCAATGAGCAGGCCATATAGCACAGAGAATAGTGGCTTATTGTCTAACTCGCTCGCAATCGCCATCGTGTTCATTTTGACAGTTCTTGTATGAATGTGACAGCTAGCTGATTCCGATGCCAATTGTCAGCCCAAAGGCCGAAAGGTGGAGTGGAGACCGCGGATCGGCAAGGGCAGGCGTAGGACGTCCACTAACGAATTGGAGGGATACTTATGTATTTCAAACACAATCTCTGTATTGTTTTTTTGAATAAATACTGAATACTGATGACCTGGTTAAAGTCGTGGGATCATAGTGGACACAAGCCGCTTCCAACCGAGGCAATTGGAGGTCTATGTGGCCTATGTCTAACAGTGGACGTCCTATGGCTGATATGTTGATGATGATGGAGAAGAAACAAAGTTTCACTTTAATATCAAGCTCAAAGATGGTCTCTCGAACCAGCTGCACCAGTACTAAGCTACAACCACGATAACAATGTCTGTGATTCAGACGACATTATACCTTCAACCGTTGACAATAAGGATTAGTTAGCATGTCTCGTTTCCGTGGCCGCATACATGCCAAAATCTTTAGTATACAGGACGAATATGAACCGTGCCTGACATAAATCCATTTCATAATGCACTCACAGCGACAAGGTTCGATTCGTATATGAAAGGAGACGTTACACTCTATCACTTTAAGATTTGAGTTCAATTTTCTGTGCTTCAAATTTGAACTTACGGCCATTGGAACTCTTTTCCAATGTCTATGTAATAAGGAAATGTCGTCAAACGGAAATAGTTGTCACCTACGCCAAGTGGCTGAATTTCCTTTATTGAATTCTAGTTTTAGCCGTTGTAGCCTAGTGGTATGACCTGTGGCCTCTCAAGCAAAGGGTCTTGGGTTCGAACCTCTGAGTTTTCCGAAATTTACCAAACCGAAACCAGCACACACTTGCAATAAATATCTTCGGACAAATCACACCAATTGACCCAGCCCCAAACTAAGCAAAGCTTGTACTATGGGTACCAGGCAACGGATAAACATACTTATATAATGTAGATAAATACATACTTAAATACATACAATATCCATGACTCGGGCACAAACATTCGTATTTATCATACAACTGTCTGCCCCTACCGGGATTCGAACCCAGGAGCTCTAGCTTCATAGTCAGGGTCACTAACCACTAGGCTATCGGTCGTGGTGTGTATGAAGTTCCCAATCCGCACTGGGCCCTCGTGGGAACTATAACCCAAGCACAGACGCACTACCCGCCCGCCTCTCGCCCCCCGCGTTCGTTCCCCGCGCCCTTGTGCCGCGCGGGCGAGGACTCGCATAAGCGGTCGGTTTACAGTAGGATTACATTTTCGGTTTAGATACTCTCAAATTACGCTGGCCATTGCTCGGCTGTCATATTTATTCACGAGGCGTGTTGACACAAAATGACGTTTATGACAACAGATGACACGCGTTTCTGCCGGATGACAGCGTGTTACGACGTGTGTCAAGATTAACTCGAACACGTACGAAACATGACGTTACATTAATAAAAAAAGCAATGATTCAACGTGAAAATAGATTTATATTCCGCTGACGCCTACATTTCTATTTGAAGGTAATTTAATTTTTAACGGCGCTATTAGGGAAAAGTAACTTTAAAGTTAGTTAAACAGATGCAAATGCATCATAGTTGTCGCTTAACCCTTTCTTCACAAGTAGGAGCAAGTGTAGGTAGCCCATTCAAGCCTTATTCATTAGGTTCTTGTAAAACTAATATAAATAAGGTGCATTGGGGTAAATTCGAAATTGGGGGAATTTCGAAAATCGTGGATATTCTAAACGGGGAACAATTACTTAATCTGGCAACGCTTATTTAGAAGCCGAAGACATTGGAGCTTATAGGTAAGCGTTGCTAGATTATGTAATTGTTCCCCGTTTAGTGGATATCCACGAATTTCGAAATTCCCCAAATTTCGAATTTACCCCAACGCACTATACCTAATTAAAAAACAACATACGTTTTTACGTGTTACATCTCAAATTAGCTGCGTATTTTTGCTATACATAGCTACGGTTAAGTATTTATTTTCTTTTAAGGAAACATCTTCCAACTACCGCTGTTGACCTGACAGCTGTAAAGAAAAAACAATGGAAAATCATAACTAATTAATTATATATTTTGCCTTTGTTTTGGTTTGGTAACACAGGATACCCAATTATTATACTCTTATAGTATAGTATTATAGTATTATACTCTGTTTCCGAGAAGTGCCGTGCGGTCAGTTCAAATTTCAAAATGGCCGCCAGCACAAAATGGCGGCTAACAGAATATAACGGCGCCCGGTTGTAAGCGTGCGTTAAAATTTAGCTGACAGGATATTGGTTTACTTTGTTGCTTGTTAGACGGTTATCGATGCAATTTAATTTAGTTTAGCGAAGCGAACTTAACTAGTTAAATTGATATAGTAAACGTAAAAGTTTGTTGGTTTGTTTGTGGTTGGATCGCTAATAAATACGAATGATGAAGCATGGACGGAATGCATGGATTCGGATCAATTGTGCTTAGAGAAACTAAAACTCTGAGATTGTGCAATGTATTTAATATTCCAACAATGTTTTTAAAATTAATAGTACGATGGAACATACCTAGTACCTACTGTGAGAATGTTTATTTCTTATTCCTTTTTTATAGATCTGTTTTTACTGTGTATCTCAAAAATTCCCGTCAAGTTTCAAGCCAAGAAAGGTATTTATTTTAATTTTAAAGCTCAAATTATCAAGGTACCTCAAGGATAATTAGTGCGAGGACCGCAATGTGTCGATGGCGACCTTAGACATGCCCCTGACTCCCTTGAGGGTCACGACACGAGGGTTGACAAACGATACCTGAGGTCAAAACGGCTTTTCTTCACGCCAAATAATTTACTGACGTATTTTCCACAGACTTGCTTTAAAATAGACTGAGTTAGCACATATAACACATGTAGAAGCCTACATACACCCTCACAAACTTTCGCATAGGTGCGCAGGTGGTAAAAGCCCGTCGAGGGAATGGGCGAAAGTCTTAGGAGTCATGTTATAGGCGATGCGGCTACACCCATCACTATTTTGATTTCCCTTTCCACCTATAGGTACGCCCTTAATCATGCTAAAAGTAGCCTTAAGGTTTTGTTACCTTAGGCTCTGTCTACCTCGTAAGGGATTAAGACGTGATATGTGTGTGTGTGTGTGTGTGTGTGTGTGTAGGATATAACATTAGTAGGAAGTAGGATTAGCCGAGTGACAGAGATAACCAGACATACCCGAATGGAATTCTAAGAGCTCACGGCACGGGCTGTAGCGATCATTCACGTATAGTATAGGTAGTAGCGGAGCAGCAAGGCAATTGCTATGAGTATATTCAATTGCATGGTCTATATCGATGGTACGTCTGTGTATTTACCCGATACTCTTGTAAACCACCAATCTAATATTAAAGTGTTCTCGTAAACCGTTAACTCTTCAAGTACCTTATTAAAGGTACCTTAAGAGATCATTTTGCGGCACTTTAAGTTTGGTTTCGTCGTTACAAAGCTTCTAAAAGCACTTGCGAAAGCTTTTAGTGGGAGCGGAAAGTTTTGTTAAAGCATGGCCACAAATATTGACTTGTTTGAAACTAGGAATGAAGTTTTTGGGATAGAGGAACTAGTTGTTTGTTCTTTTTTCAGGGTAAAAAGCCGGACTGGAGATGTGTGAGAAAAAAGAATAGAAATAAGCACTGTAAGCTCAAATAAAGCCCACTCGCCACCGATATTGGCAAAAGCTTAAAGTGCTTACGCAAAAACTTTTTGGATAAGGTTGATCTGTTGGATGAAGCAGGTAATCAATGTTTTTAACGTATGTTAGAAGTTAAATTATTTAACTTTTTATTTCATTTTCGATATTTTTATTAATATACAAACTATTGAGAACTAAATAACAATAAAGAACACTAAAATTAGGAAAGTTTGTTTAAAGTAAAGTAAGTTAAAAATGATTAATATTTAACCTAAAAAATCCCCCCCCCCCTGTTTCGTGCCTGGTTCAAAGGTTCCCATAATGCTCGCCGCGTTGCCTCTTTGAACTGCAATGGCAACCCTTTGAACCAGCCATGAACCAGAGCGGGGATTAATGGTACATTATCATCATCTCCAGCCTATATACGGCCCACTGCTGGGCATAGGCCTCCTCACAGAATTGAAGGGCTTGGGCTTGGGTAATTTCACGCACCATTAATTTGTCAGTCAGGGGGTACTCATCTCAAGTGCCTGTCCGGTATTTGGAGTTTAGTATACGGGTATGCGACCCCGGCCTCCCCTAGCTACTACAGTTGTTTCATCAGTCTTCCATTGCTGTAGTATCCTTTCAAACTCTATCCTACCTCAGTTCTTCATCCCTCTCCACCTTTCTATCCTACCTCTTCCCTTTCCTTGCCCTCTCCGCCAATCTAAGGTCTGCCGTGCCGAGAGATGCGTGACTAGGGGCGTGCCTAGTCTTAAGCGTGCCAATTCGCCTTGGGGACCAGGCGATCCCCTGATAATGGCTTGCCTTATCCTGGTATGCGGGGCTCTGCCAGGACGGACCTTTATCCCTTGCTACTCGTGGGAACGACATGACACAATTTCAGTTAATTCGAAATGATGAGCAAGATGGCGGCGACGAGGTTCGCAACCCGTCACGTCGCGTTCACCACGGGGGCGAGAAGTGGGCTACGGAGAGCCGCTTCGCTACTTTGAATGTAAGAGGAGGAATGCAAGACAAAATTGATGAAGTGTGTCAGATGATGGATGCTAGGCATATTGATGCTTTGTGTGTGAATGAAACCAAGCGGAAAGGATGTGACACCACCAAACATGGAACCTATGTGGCATATTGGTCTGGCGCCAATCAAGGCCGTCAGGGAGTTGGTGTCATACTTTCCGCAAGAATGGCTGAATGTGTGATTGAGTTTGAGTGTGTGAGTCCCAGGCTTGTGTGGGTGAGGATGAAAGTTGGACTCACTCGTATCTTCATTCTCGGTGTATATGCGCCGACGGATGTGGGAGCGAGTGGGTCTATAAAAGACAAAGCTGAACGGGAAGAGTTCTGGGATAGTGTGAGAGATATTGCGAATAAATGCAAGGAGAATGAGAGAATCATCATGCTAGGTGACTTTAACGGATGGGTGGGTAAAAAGCGTGATGGGTATGAAAGAGTGCTTGGTGCGTTTGGTGATGAACGAGTGAATGAAAACGGGAAAAGTGTGCTTGAGGTGTGTTTGGAGTGGAATCTTTGCGTGACAAACACAATGTTTGCACACAAAAAGATCCATATGTACACAAGGGAAGAAGGAAGTGCGAAGAGTATGATTGATTTCGTGATAGTGGATGAAAGATTGAGAAATCAAGTCAGGGACACTCGTGCATACCGCGGAGTCGGCATCCATACAGACCACCACCTGGTGATATGCCGTATTAGTGGTCTGTTTAAACTTTAAACGATGGCGGCACCGGGTCAAAGAAACCACTAGTGTCCTTGAGCGAATAAAAGTGGAGAATCTGCAAGACGAGAATGTAAGACAAAAGTACAAGGATGTATTAAAGGATCGACTTCATGACTTAGATGAAGAATGTGAGATAGAAAAAGTGTGGACGGCATTTAAGGAAGGAGTTGTGAATGTTGCTACTGAGGTGTGTGGGGTGTGCAAAAGGAGAAAAGGGAGAAAGAAAAGGAACGTATGGATGGATGATGAAGTACAACAGATGGTACGAGAAAAGAAGAAGGCATGGTTGGATTGGTTAGCGAAAAAAGCTAATCGAAGAATGCAAAAGGTGACGGATGAAGATGTGTGTAAAGCAAAAGATGAATACAAAAGAGTGAAAGGGTTAGTAAAAAAGACTTGTGACAGAAAGAGGGAAAAACGTAAAGATAGTTTTGATAGGAGGCTTTCTGATGACTTCCGGACAAATATTAAGATGTTCTGGAAGTCTATAAAGACAGCCCGGGGCAAAAATACTGCCTCGGAGCTGAGTGAAATCAGAAGCCTGGATGGGAGTGTTATAAAAGGAGAAGAGTGTGTGTTAAAAAGATGGAAGGAATATTTTGAAAGTTTGTTTGAAAGAGCAGAAGATTTAGTGCACGTACCGGCTCATGCCAGAGAGATGAATGAAAGTAGTCAGGAAAATGAGATAGGTATGGATGAAATTGTGAACGCCATGAAAAGAATGAAGTTAGGAAAGTCTGCGGGGTATGATAGGGTGTCTGTCGAAATGCTGAGAGCTGGTGAAGGCGTGGTAGCTAGTCAGTTGTGCCACCTTTTCAACTTGTGTTGGACGAACGGTCGGGTACCGAAGGATTGGTGCAAGGCCGTGATTGTGCCGTTGTATAAGGGAAAGGGGTCACAACTAGACTGCAAAAATTACCGCGGAATAAGCCTACTTAGCGTTGTCGGCAAACTGTATGCAAAGGTACTGATTGAGAGAGTTATGAAAGAGACCGATGAGAAAATATGGGATGTACAAGCGGGTTTTAGAAAGGGAATGGGATGCACGGATCAAGTCTTCTCCTTGCGGTGTATAACCGAAAAGTATATGGCCAAGGGCCAGAAAATATACTGCTTATTCATTGACTTGGAGAAGGCTTACGACAGAGTGATGAGGAATGAATTGTGGTCAACATTATCCATGCATGGGGTGCACAGTAATCTGATACGAGCACTAAAATCTCTCTATGAGGATTCTAGTGCTTGTGTGAGGATAAACGGGGCGTACACTGAATGGTTTAGCATTGAGAAAGGTGTTAGACAAGGATGTGTTGCGTCACCGTGGCTGTTCAACCTATTCATGGATACATGCCTGAGTGATTTGAAAGGGAATGACTGTGGACTAAGAATGAGTGGGTTAACCATCAAATGCCTCCTATACGCCGACGACCAAGTGTTGTTGGCATCGTCGGAGGAGGAGTTGCAGATGATGGCTAACATTTTATGTGGTGCATTGGAAACGAAAGGTATGAATGTTAATGTAAGCAAGACGAAAGTTATGGTATTTGAAAAAGACGACAGTATGACAGAATGTGAGATTGTGATTGCGGGTAAGAAAGTCGAACAGGTAAAAGAGTTTGTATATCTGGGTTCGGCGTTTACGAAAGATGGGAAGTGTGAAAGTGATATTGAAAGAAGAGTGAATGCAGGAAACATGGTAAATGGGGCGCTGCGCGCCTTTGTGAGCAGTGAGAAGGTGTCAAAGAAGGCGCGTCTGGCTGTTCACAGAGGGGTGCTCGTTCCTACATTAATGTACGGTAGCGAGACTTGGGTATGGCAAAAGAAGCATGAAAGTAGAATAAATGCAGTAGAAATGAGAGCGTTAAGAAGTATGGAAGGTGTATCACTGAAAGATAGAATAAGGAATAGTGTGATAAGGGAACGTGCTGGTGTGAAAGAGGATATAGTGACTAGGATAGAAAAAAGTATGCTTAGTTGGTTTGGTCACGTAGAGCGGATGGATGAAAGTAGATTAACTAAACAGATCTATATGGGGAGTGTGAATGGTAACGTTAGGAGGGGAAGGCCTAGACGGACGTTTCGAGACCAAATAGAAGACGTTTTGGAAAAAGGTCAGGTCAGGAGTACCCGAAACCGACGAGCATGTATGAAGAGATTGATGAATGTGGATGAAGCGAAAGAAGTATGTCAGGATCGTAGCAAGTGGAACAAAGTAGTCTCTGCCTACCCCTGTGGGAAAGAGGCGTGACGGTATGTATGTATGTATGTATGTATGTATTAATTTGTTACGAAGTCGATACTAAATGAAGGATAGTTGAAACGTTTTACAATAATTAGGCAATATTAGTAGAGAACCTGAGTGCATAATTACTGGAGTGCATGCAACAGCATACACGTTCAAAGCGCCATGAAAGCATTGTTTGCCCGGCTTCCCAGACTGCTGTATACTATACAGGGGGTCTCATTAAAATCGGTCAGTATAGGAAAGTCTGAAACTATAAAACATACGAAGATCTGTTCTTAGGAACCATGTCATCGATTTCAATAACAAGAAAAACTGCATTCATACATTAAAAAAACCTGTACTCAGCTCGGGAATCGAATCCGGTTGTTTTGAAAAAAATAAACTTACACTATTTCTATTTAAATATCGATTGTGTGTCCCTATATCCCTATGTATGCTTAAATCTTTAAAACTACGCAACGGATTTTGATGCGGTTTTTTTTAATAAATAGAGTGATTCAAGAGGAAGGTTTATAATTATGTATAATACATGCATAATATACCGTGCGAAGCCGGGGCGGGCCGCTAGTGATGTATAAAATGAATAAAATTCATTGTTTTCACATACTTTACTTTATTTTAGTAGGTGTTCGTTGTGGCCACCGTTACAATATTGAACAAGTTCAGGCTTGTAAATTGTCTCTATGGTTACGTTAAGGATGTAGAGTACAAAACAAGCTATGACACCGTTGAAGCAGCCATAGAGTCAATTTGAACTCCAATTCATCACATTAAGATACAAAATGCAATTGTAAGATCGTTACCTAAACGTGTTGAATATTGTATTGAAAAAACGGTAGTCACTTCGAACACCTAGGTACTAAAATAAATTAAAATATGTGAAAACAATGCATTTTGTTCATTTGAGACATCATGTTTCATAGAGCCATTTACTGCTTAAGACTTAAACCATCGATATCTAAATAGAAATAGTGTAAGTTTATTTTTTCAAAACACGTGGGTTTGATTCCCGAGCTGAGTACAGTTTTTTTAAACGTATGAATGCAGTTTTTCTTGTTATTAAAATCGATGGCATGGTTCCTAAGAACAGATCTTCGTATGTCTTATAGTTTCAGACTTTCCCATACTGACCGATTTAATTGAGACACCCTGTATATGTGCTATCGGCCAGTCCTTTTATTACTTTGCTCCCTTAACCGAGAAACACTAGACCTGCTGATGCAAATGTCATTAGGCAAATGTCTTCTTCTTTTTTAATATGGCCCCATCGATCGATTCTTCCACGCTGGTCTGGGAGTAAAGAAAAAACAGATTTTACCAGTTGCTTCTCTTCCCGCGCTGATGGTAAAAGCACATAATAGTATGTATGTATATGCTTTTAAATATTGGGTCCCCGATCTCGCTAACCTAACGTCCTCCACAGTAATTGGCCTGTAAATTAGCCAATTGTTACAACTGAGAGATCCAGCACAGTAAATAAATAGAGCAGTATGGAAACTAGGCTTATTTTTTGAAATAAATACCTACGCTCCAATAGAGCGTTAGGGTTGTCGATTTGATTTTTGTAAAATTTTAATGCTTTTTGTTTAGTTACCGCTATCTCAGCTAGTAAGGCCTGTTTTAAAGTAACTAGCTACTTTTAATTAAGAGTAGGTATTAGGGTTGGCACCCTTAAATTTCGTAAAAAATAAACAAACGTTTGTTTGGGTTCTATAATTATTATTTTTTGTACACTCGAATAAATTAACTCGTTTATAAATAAAAAAGGGTAGGTATTTAAAAAAAAAACTTCAACAGTTTAACATTCCTTTATTCGTCGGTAAAAAAGTGTTATATGTATATTACTTACTGAAAAATATTTTCGCCTGCCACGACTCGTTCGGAAAGCTCTATTATTAAATTTTATGGTATGAAAAATTCTCATCCGCATTAATAGCTTTCTTAAATAAACTATTGGGAAACATAGACACACTGCGCAATACGCTCTTGGCATGTTGAAAACGAAAAGAACGCGGACTGTCTGGGCGCACGTAGCAGACGGCCGGTCGTCTCAACGCGGCACTCGCGACTGACGGCACCGCGAGATCCGCTTAGGGGCCTTGTAGAAGCGCGCGTCTATGTGTGCGTTCGTTTCGACCGTTTTGTTCGTAGTTTCCTTACTGCTTTAGCTTATATAAATATATACTGTGGATCCAGTATGTGGACTATTCAGAATTCAGCATAGTGATTTGAATTGTTAAATACCGCTTAACACGTAGTTTAAGTGATCCGAATTTGAAAACTATCTGTATTTGAAATGACGTCTTAAAGCTAGAGAGAGACGGTTTTAGTTTGTAGACAAACTACATCGATATCAGTATTTTTTAACAAAACTTATGTTATAGGCGATGCGGCTAGCAAGCGATCACTATTTTGATTCCCCCTTTCCGCTCACAAACATGCTAAGCGTGGTAAAGGTTTTGTTACCTCAGGCTCTGTCTACACCGTAAGGGATAAAGACGTGATGTATGTATGTATTAAAAATGAATACATTCTCCACAATCATGCTAAACGTGACCTTTAGGTCTTATTACCTTAGGCACTGTTTACCTCGTAAGGGATAAAGATGTGATTTATTATATGTATGTATACATTCTCCATCCACCTACATTTATCGATGCTAGAATAAGTTGAGGAAAAATATTGCTCGACTTGGCGAGGACACTACTGTGCCCCCAGATACTGCCCATGAGCTAAAGTATACAGGGATCAAATGAGTACGAGAATTCATACAGTATTGACCCCTGGACACTCTGAAGTGTGTAGTTACAAGTATAACATCTAGGGCTACTTTTAGAAGCGTCCAATCGTTTATAAAAAAAATCTTTATGACTATCTTTTCTTCCCGTCACCGGATTTTAAAGACTCTAAGCTAATATGTTGCTCCAGAATTAGCTTCATCTATTTGTGAAAACGCCATTTAAATCTTCCATGCTGGTCTGGGAGCAAAGAAAAAACATAGAATGTACCAGTTGCTTCTCTACCCGCGCAAAAGCCCATCGAGGGAATGGGCGAAAATAATAGGAATCATTATAGGCGATTAGGCTAGCAACCCATCACTATTTTGATTCCATTTTCCACCTATATTATATACTATATACTCTACGCCCACAATTTTGCTTAATGTAGCCTGTAGGCCTGTTACCCTAGACTCTGTCTACCCCGTAAGGGATAAAGACGTGATTTGTGCATGTGCATGTGCCATTTAAATTTGTCCCAAAGTTTCCGAGGTAAACAGACAAAATTTCAAAAAATCTTCGTACTTTTCTATCAACGTTTCTAATAGCTAGAGTAGTTTTTCTAAGTATTACCTTTAACGTACGGTCAAGTGCAAAAATAAGTATCGATAGGAACTTCTCAAAAATATGTCCCACGACCTTATTACGCTGGTGTAAGAGCGTATGGTACCTACTTATTTTTGAAACTTTGTCTAGGTACATATTATTACAGTTGATTGTACAAAATTTCCTCTCTACTGTGTTATTACGTTATACATTTTACACATAAATGCTATAGATTCATATAATTTAAAAGAAACATACTTATCCATGAAACCCATTGACGTTTTCCTCCCGCGTACAATCTACTTGAAGTAACAAACAAATATTGAAACAGCACAAGCATGTTTTTTTTTGTGAAAAACTTGTATTTTTAGCGACAATAGAATGACAAGAGCTGAAAGAAAAAGATGTCAAGTGGCCGGCTTTGCTTTATTAGGGTTCCGTATGAAAGTTTTTTTTTACAAGGTTTTGTTTAACTTGAAATGTTTGTTCTATCAAATGAATCAAAAATTTTTACTTCTTGATTTTTTAAGTTTTCTTATACGGTTTTACCGTTAGAAGTTAAATTTCTGAACGACACTGAAATTTAGAACACAGAAAAATCCGAAAAGTAGAGCTATGGATCGAACCCGGATCCTCGTCATTCCGTGACACGTACCTAATACGTAACAAAACGAACAGACAGCAATTATTGTTATTAAGCAAAAAGAGGGGCGTTATAAGTTTGACGTCGTTGTCTGTGTGTGTGTCTGTCTATCTGTGGCATTATAGCTCATTCGAGGATGGACTGATTTCGTTGTGTTTTTCTCATTCGAAAGCCAGTTTCCTTGCGGTTCTTAGCCGGGTTTGGTAAAATCCGTTCAGCAGTTTTTGAGATTAAAAAAAAAGGTTATGTATTGTTACTATTGTTATTATCGTTTGCGCAAAATTCGTCAGGATGACTAGTACTTTATCATTTGACAGAACGAAATGACGATTGTGATTCCGAGTGTATGGCGTTATAATCCAATATGGCGTTTTTTTCGATACCTACACACATACATACATACATACTTATATCACGTCTTTATCCCTTACGGGGACAGAGCCTAAGGTAACAAAACCTTAAGGCCACGTTTAGCATGGTTAAGGGCGTATAGCTGGAAAGAGAAATCAAAATAGTGATGGGTTGCTAGCCGCATCGCCTATAATCGTGATTCCTAAAACTTTCGCCCATTCCCTCGATAGGCTTTTACCTGCGCGGGAAGAGAAGCAACTGGTAAATTCTATGTTTTTTCTTTACTCCCAGACCAGCATGGAAGAAAGGATATGTAGCGACCCTACCGCCATCTAGCTGGCCTCTACATAACTAGTACGACGCACGAGTGACAGCTGTCACATCGTTCTACATGCCGCTTACGAAGTTTCTCAATGCGGCTGCATAAATACAACTCTCAACTCTCTTCCTTCGGGCTTCGGTCCCCAGGCATAACATCTGCCTGGAGAGAGATCTCTCTATTGTGGCACTCCCCACAGATATCTATACTTCTATACTAATATTATAAAGAGGAAAAATTTGATTGTTTTTTGTTTGTTTGCATTGAATAGGCTCCGAAACTACTGGACAGATTTCAAAAATTCTTTTGCCGTTAGTAAGCTACATTATCACTGAGTGACATAGGCTACTTTTTACCGCGGGAAAATACCTTTTCCTACGGGAAAATTAATTTACCGCGGGCGAAGCTGCGGACGGAAGGCTAGTATTCGATAAGGATCCCTAAAAGATCCGTGGGCCGGTTATCCGGGCCGGGTATAATTCTCCGGTTACGAAAATATTTCGTTCGGACGTATTGTTCCCCGTTGTGTCATATTTTATCATTCCAAGCGTTTCCTCGGCTTCTCGGTCGTTCTTTTGGGTGCGACTGTACCTCGCTAAAAAAGGAAAGAAGTTGAGAATAAAGTTTGTGTAAATATGTATAATGCTTTCTTGTGTATAACACATTAATTTTACAGGTAATGAGATAAACAGATTTACAAAGGCGAACTTATTAATTAAAGGCATCTCTAAGGGTTATCTTCAGAACCGCTCGGAATCGTATCGTTAAATATTTTATTGAATCAGGCGTTACTTTGCGGAGTTCCATTTCAATGAACAAAATATTTACCTTGCTACTCCGCTACTCACGTGCAAGATAACCAAACCTGTGTGAAATATATATTTTTTTCATGCAATCCCTCCCTCCACTACTGCCAATAAAACACATATAAATCCCACATACTTAATTATCCCTAGCACCACACAAACACTGACGCGTTTCGATCCCTCTACGGTCAGTGTTTGTGTGGTACTCAAATCGTAGTAAATTAAAATAGTGATGGGTTGCTAGCTGCATCGCCTATAACATGATTTCTAAGACTTTCGACCATTTGTGTGGTGTAAGGGATAATTAAGTTTGTGGGATTTAAATGTGTTTTATTGGCAGTAGTGGAGGGAAGGATTGCATGAAAAACATATATATTTCACACAGGCTTGGTTATCTTGAACGTGAGTAGCGGAATAGCAAGGTAAATTTTTTGTTCATTTTTCATATCGTTAATATCATTTAGTTATCCTTTCCTAACTTTACAAATGATTTAACAGCGTTGTTTATCTGTTAATTTCGCCAAATTGCGATCCACAATTACCTTATATTACCCATATCCCGTATAAGATCAGATTTAGGCACAAGTTACCCAATCAGTGGTAAATTACCGTCTCAATACCGCCTAGGCTTCACCATAATACTGTTCGAGCCAATACGACTGAAACGATCGCATCCGTTCGCGTACGCTTGCTAGAGTCGTAAAACCGGATCAGTTTACGCACCGTTCGTTGCGTCATAAAGCAATAAGGTCATCCGCTGTCTCCCACAGTTTGTACAAATAAACTGAAAAACGGCGGTATCTGTAGTAATATTAATATGTACTTTCAATGGGAAAACAACTGTCTTTTCTTCTGTTATTTCTTCTTGGTATATCATTTAAAACAGCGTTGCTTGCCGCAACATTATGCTGAGTGGGGCCCATTTTACACCATATCGGTACTATTCTTAAGTATATTATATCTCTTCTTTTTATATCTACGTGTATTAAATGTGTGTAAAGAAATGTTTCTCTCTCTCTCTCTCTCTCACTTGACAAAGTATGATGGGGAATTAGATCGTATAATTGTGAAAAAGAATAGGAAAGAAAGTTTTATCCGAAAAGGTAGCAATTTTACTATAAGTTTTCCGTTACTGATAATTAACTATAACAGTCATCCATACGTAATCCTTGTAATAATTATTATTTTAAAGCAAAACTCTTTAGAGTTGTTTTTAAGCGTAAGTTTGAGAATTATAAAATGTGTTCCTCTCCGGCTTTACAAAAAAGGCATGTGGTGGAAACGAATTCAATGAACACCCCTACACTACCTAAAAATTTGATTTGATTGACTTTGGTTGAGAATTGCGTTGCCAGACTTGCAATTTTTATACGAGAGAAAGCAAACAGACGGACCTTCCACGAGGTCCTACCACGAGGTACGGTCAAGTGCAAAAATAAGTATCGATAGGAACTTTTCAAAAATATCTCCCACGACCTTATTACGCTGGCGTAAGAGCGTATGGTACTTATTTTTGAAACTTTGTCTAGATACATATTGTTACACTTGACTGTACTAGATTATCCTTCAGTATCGGACGTTGCTGTCGTACTGGGTTCAACAGGGTTTTAGCCCCGATTTATGCAGCAAGCTAATGGCCGAGGATATAATAAAAGATAATTAGCTCGAGCTACAACAAAGCAGGTCTGATTTATTTGCTTGCGGACTCTACAAATTGTATCTTTGTGGGCACGTCGTTAAGGCAAAGTATCGCTATACGCTATACTAAGCATCCCAAAAATGATGTATATCCATGACACGTATACAGCGTGCATTTAAAAAGACCTTCTGGTCTGTCTTGCTGTCTCACTCGCTCTATGATTTTTTATTTTATTCTCATCATCGGCCTATAGCAGCCCACTGCAGCTGGACAATAAGCCTCTAAAATGCGACATATCTGTCTTCGCATCGCCTATAACATGATTCCTATTTTCGTCCATTCCCTCGATGGGCTCTTACCAAGAGAAGCAACTGGTACATTCTACGTTTTTCCTTTGCTGCCAGACCAACATGGAAGAATTTATTCTATAGCTGTATGTTATTTTAAATTATATTATCGTGTCCCACTGCTTTATAAAGGCCCCCACAACCTCTAACACTGCCGGCCGACAAAATGTCAGGCCAGTTCTTTATACACGCGTCCAAACCATCCCGAAGTCGTCTTCTTGGTCTGCCTCATCGTCGCTGGCCATTCTTCGGCCCTCTGTGGGTGCAGAAGCAGACATATCCAGCCCAGCCCCAGCCTTCTTCTTGAAGTCAGCAATGCGTGTTTTTGGACGCAGCGTGGTGTTTCGGATTCTATCTATCCTTTTCTCCCCTAATATGCTGCGCTCCTTCGCTCAAACCTTAAGCTTGGACTTCTCATGTTTGGTCAAAGACATTTGCGCACCGTAGATTAGAATGTGCACCTGATTTCATAAGAAAAGTTAGTAAGAGGAGTCGTTAGAACTCAGAGGTGCACCGTGATCTTTCATTTCGCAGCTAAGCTTGCCTGAACAAGGAATTTTATTATTGACTACAATGAAGACTATGAAACGCATCTCCAATATTGCAGATTGTTGCATAAAGCATTTGTAAGAAAGCTTTTAGTTTGCCTTTACACTAGATATAAACTTGTTTATCTTGTCTTCTATGCAGGTCTGGGAGGAAAGAAATAACATAGATTGTACTATGTCAGGAATCATGTTATAGGCGATGCGGCTAGCAAACCCATAACTATTTTGATTTCCCTTTTCAGCTATACGCCCTTAATCATGCTAAACGTGGCCTTGAGGTTTTGTTAGTTTCTTGCGGTGCATTCTTCTTGGCAATGATGGTCTTTCCAAATGTGCTGGTAGTTTCAAAAAGACATGTAAAAGAGCCCTTGGCGGCCAATTTGCAAAAATAAATTTTCATTTTCATTTTCATTTTCATTTACCTTAGGCTTAGGCTCTGTCTACCTCGTCAGGGATAAAAAAGTGATATATGTATGTATGTATGTATGCAAAACAGTTATTTCTATCCCGCAGGGACCTTACACTTTCTCGGGAAAAGTAGTCTATGTCAATCAAAAACTGTCTACGCGTACGAAGTCGTGGGCATAAGCTAGTAAGCATTATAATGACTAACAGAATAACATGATAGGAACAGAACAAACTTCTGAACTTCACCCTCAGTTTTGAAAGCACAGCTGTCATTACCGACACAACTTCCTTTGCCCGGATTACATGAAAAAGTTGGGCGCAAAAAACGCGCCGAAACCATAGAGTTAAGACGGGGGAAGTTCAAAAGTTCGTGCGGGACTCCAAAAACAAGGTTTGTTTTTTTTTCGCCGCCATGTTGGTGAAGGCAGATTGAGCGATGTCAAAGTGCTTTTTTTTGTGAACGTTAAGTATCATTACACATAAACGGATAACTCACGTATAAAAAGTTGAGTGATGCTCGACACGTTTCGGACTACTTCGTAGTCCTTCTTCCTGGAGCTGGACTGTTTTAAATATTGACCAAACGGTGATTGTGAGCGAACCTTTACGGAGTGACGTGATCAGTGTTGTGTGCTGCCCTACATTTGAAATAATAAAAATGACGATGAAAACGAGGGTAGTTGAGCGCCGCTGTCAGTTGCGTCGAACAGCCGCGCGAGCAGAGCGCTGGCGCGCAGTGTTCGTTTCGCTGCCGCCGGGGCGAGCGCTCTGGGAAGAAGGACATGTCGAGCATCACTCGACTTTTTTTTTAAACGTGAGTTATCCGTTTATGTGTAATGATGATTAAGTCTCACGGTAGTTTCATGTTGAAATGCCACACTATCATACTAATATTATAAACGCGAAAGTTTATAAAGTATGGATGGATGTTTGTTACTCTTTCACGCCAGACTGCTGGATAGATCTGGATGAAATTTGGAACATAGATAGATTACAGTCTGAAATAACACATAGGCTACTTTTTATCCCGGAAAATTGCAACTCCTGCGGGATAGCGATAAACGAATTCTATGCAGACAAAGTTGCGGGCAACAGCTTGACCACATCCCCAGTTCCGAAACAGAGAGTGGTAAGCCCTTAAGCTAGCTTAACTATCAATTAAAGGTCTCCATTTTCTCACTACACCCAACGCAACCGCTACATTGTACGGAGCAGAATAAATAATAGATGCATTTAGTTCATGTCAATAAGAGAGGATAAATCTGGGAGATTGCTGCGGTGACCGCTGGGGTGGCCAGGCTGCCGTGAAATTCAATTAAATTTGGGACAAGTTTTAAAAGCCTTTACGCCCACAATCACGTTAAACGTGGCGTATAGACCTTGTTACTTTGGGCACAGTCTACCCCGTAAGGTAAGGTGCACCTGCTATGGGTGGTGTAGGGGTATAGCACGCGTCACGGAATGACGAGGATCCGGGTTGGACTCCCGGCCAAAGCTTTACTTTTCTTTCTGTGTTCTAATTTTCAGTGTCGTTTAGAAATTTACCCCGTAAGGGATAAAGACGTGGTTTAATTACACAAACGGATAACTCACGTATAAAAGTCGAGTGATGCTCGACATGTTTCGGACTAGTTCGTAGTTCTCTTGGAGCGCTTGCCCCGGCGGCAGCAAAACGAACACTGCGGAACTGACAGCGGCGCGCAACTACCCTCGTTTTCATCGTCATTTTTGTGTTGTTGGTAGTTTCTTGTTGAAAGACGTGTTTATTATTTATTTTAGGTAACGATCGGTTCTTTTGCTTTTTCTGTGTGTCTACTCTAGCTTAATACATTTATGTCCTGTCAATCGTTCAAAGGTTAACTGGAAGAGATCCCTTTTAGGGATGAGTTCGCCTTTGTGCATGTGTGTTGTCCTGTATTCCTCCAATGAATTATACATTTTACAAAAAGCTTCGAAAAAGTACCAATAAGCGTAAACCAACAACTTTTGAGTACAAAACAAAATGAAGACATAATAACAAGTCCGTAATTCTCATAACGCGTGGTCCCCGTTGCGCCCATGTGTTCCTTCTAATTACAGGCCTATCCCGCCTTCCCGCCGCTTTGTGGCCACCGCTCGCAACGATACCGATAGGGTTACCATTTTCAGCCGACTTTAACGTTTATTCGTTATATTTATATTTAGTTTAAGTAAAAAATCGGCCAAGTGCGAGTCGGACTCGCGCATGAAGGGTTCCGAACCGTTATCTATAAAAACGGAAAAAAACATGTCTGTTGTATGGGAGCCCTTAAATATTATTTTATTCTGTTTTTAGTATTTTTTGTTATAGCGGCAACAGAGATACATCATCTGTGAAAATTTCAACTGTCTGGCTATCACGGTTCATGAGATACAGCCTGGTGACAGACGGACGGACAGCGAAGACTTAGTAATAGGGTCCTGCTTTTACCCTTTGGGTTCGTACATCACGTCCTTCTCCCTTACGGGGTAGACAGAGCCTAAGGTGACAAGACCCAAAGGCCACGCTTAGCATGATTGTGGGCGTATAGGTGGAAAGAGGAATCAAAACAGTGATGGGTTGCTAGCCACATCGCCTATATAACATGATCCCTAAGATTTTCACCCAATCCCTCGATGGGCTTTTACCATCTGCGCGGAAAGAAAAGCAACTGGTACATTCTATGTTTTTTTTACCAGCATGAAAGAAAAATAAACACACAGAAATATTGGAACGTCTGTAATTAAAAATAAGCAAGCTTCTGTGTTATTTTATAGTGCACAAGATCATAAATAACAGAAGATACATATCAAAATACTATACTTCTAAAATGAATCCGTTAAAAGAAACAATTTTGCAACCGACTAGTAAAATACTTGGTTAAAAACGAACGACGGCTGCAAAAAGACAAAAGTTGTCATGTCCGGTCGAACCCGGACGCCTGGTCACCCTACAGCGAGACTAGTGTCCAACGCCGAAGTTTTGGCCGAAAACGAGAGTTCGGCGAAGTTTAGCCGAAGTTCGCATCAAAGAAGTGTTTGATGAAGTGTTGGTTTAGTTTACTGTTGCTAGGGGACTGTAAACTTAGGGAAGATATTTAATTCGGTTGTTAGGGGTCCGTATTTCAAAAGGAAACTGAACCCTTATGGGATTACCTTGTTGTCTGTCTGTCAAGTCTTATAAAAGAGAAATGGATTTGCAACAATATAAGTAAATACACGTATTTAATATTTATTAAACACCGTCTTTCTTCTCCAATCAATTGAGTAATCACTACATAGTATAAAATAAAGTCGCTTTCTCTGTCCCTATGTCCCTATGTCCCTAATTTTTAATAGATAGAGTGATTCAAGAGGAAGGTTTTTATGTATAATTCTTCGCAGATGAAGTCGCGGGCAGAAGCTAGTTATTATATGAAAGTATTGAATCAAAATATACCTACAAACACTAATCCTAAAAACCTATATAATCCATGCTTAACAAAACTATAAAAACCTATATTTATAAATAAGAAAACTTTTAAATACTACACAAATCACGTCTAAAGCCCTTACGGTACGGGGTAGATAGAGTCTGTGGTAACAAGTAAACTTTTTATATAAAATTAGCTTTTGCCCCCGAATTTGTCTCCGTAATATTATAAATATAAACCTTCCTCTTGAATCATTCTATCATTAAAAAAACCGCATCTAAATTCGTTGCGTAGTTGTAAAGATCTAAGCATACATAGGGACAGACAGACAGCGGAAAGCGACTTTGTTTTATACCATGTATTGAAACTTTTTAACTGCTTTTATAGACGTACCAGTTGCTTCTATTCCTGCACAGATGGTAAACGCCCATCGAGGGAATGGGCGAAAGTCTTATTTTGAATGCGCGTTGCATTTCGAATTGTCAACGGTCACCGACAATTGTACACCTTGCTTTGTCTAATCGTACTAATGAGACAAGGCAAGGTTATAATTGAGAAGTTTTTTGTGTGAAAACTAAACCAGAGACTCAGAGAATCGCACCCATGTTATCATTCCACGATTTTAAAGGGCGAAGCCGGAATGTAACCCTATTATTAAGTATATTTACCGGTACAACACACGGTAACGGTACGGCTAGTTACCGGTCTGTTACCGGTCCGTGATAAAACGTTTTGTGCTATAGAACTAGTCTCTGTACCTTTAAGAGGGTGCGTCCGGTACCGGGTCTGAATGTGTTAGATGAGGCTTCTATATGGAAGGTTCTAGTCTGTTGTAATAATTATTAATAGCATGCGACCGGACTTAGATTGGTGTTAGGAAAATAAGAAGACTCGTCTTTCCAGAGATCATACGGTAAGTACCGTTGAACTGGGTGAGTAGGTACAAAATTGTGGCACAGATAAAAAATGATTAATATAAAACAGAAAAAAAAAATTGCGAATTGGCTGCCAAGGGCTCTTTTACGTGTCGTTTTTGAAACTAAATATCAGCGCATTCGGCCAGACTATTATTTCCAAGAAGTATGCGCCGCTAGAAATACTTAGCAGAAAGTCACACACACATAAATCACGTCTTTATCCCTTACGGCAGTGTTTTTCAAACTTTTTTACAATACGACCCCCTAGTATGAAAAAAATATTTCGCGACCCCCCCCCCCCGTCTCTTTTTCACGTAGGTATTTTATTTATGTTACAAATATTCAATTAATACGACACATTTTATGCATTTTTTTTGATGAGATAGTTTCCGCGGCCTCGCGACCCCCTTGTCGAGGCTTTGCGACCCCCCAAGGGGTCGCGACCCACAGTTTGAAAAACACTGCCTTACGGGATAGGCAGAGCCTAAGGTAACAAGACCTAAAGGCCACGTTTGAACGGTGGAAAGGGGAATCAAAAATAGTGATAGGCTACGCCATTGGACTTTTCGTAGGCGTCACGTTTTCTTATCGTTTTATCATACATTTTGTTGCGTAAACGCACCGTCATCGTCTTGCGCACCGATGTGGTCGCACCTTAAAAGTTTGTATAATGATCAGACTCAAATTTCAAAACGACACTGAAAATTAGAACACACATAGAAAAATCTGAAAAGTAAAGCTATGGCGTGCTATACTCCTACACCACCCATAGCAGGTGGTTACTTTCGAATTTTTCTATCTGTTACTAGCTGTCACGTAACCTTGTAACTATGCGAATTTTTGTCGCCAAGCGTCATCTGTTTGAAAGATGTGTCTGTACGACTCAATCACAAACTCCCGTGGAACATCTACTCGTGCCAGGGACGAGAGACGGCGCTGCTTTTCAAATGAAATATACTATCAAGTGAACCAAGAATTTTTGTCCAGGTCACGTGACAGCTAGTAACAGATAGAAAAATTACATTAAAAAATTCTTGATTCATTTGATATTTATCTATGATCAGACTCTTCAAAGCACCTCTTTCTACTATTAGATATCAGTACAGATGATTTATTACCAGAGATTGGACAAATTTGCGTCATTGCTCGCAATAATGTGGACATGACTCCAAAATTAATCAAATATGTCAAAATACATTATATTAAGAATAAGTATATCCACGGAGGTTTTATACCTATAGAACTAGAAAACTTTTTTGTCAGAAATAATAATCATATCTAGCAGGATCGTGATTTCTTTATTATATTAAAAGATTTACGAGAACGACAACTGCCACTTTAATTAACATTTTGCTAATCATTTTATGCATGTGTAAATTTTTATCTCCGTGAGTTCAAATTTTATTTCGAGAAATTAATTAAATGATTAATTATTTGATTAATTTTTGAGTCATGTCCACATTATTGCGAGAAATGACGCAAATTTGTCCGATCTCTGTTTATTACTCACACACAACACGATCACCTCAAATCACAATCCAAGATACTAAAGCCTTTCAGATACGTCTGTAACGTTGTTTACGAGGGCCTTCAAATAGTGACGGCCCTTGGGGTGATGGTGGCGTAAAGAGGGGCGTAAACCCCTGATTGGGGGTTTAAGAGCCCCTCAAACAATATATGGCCGGTTGGAGTGAATACTGAGACGTGGGGACGCGTGACTAATTAGACTTTTGGCATCAACACTCCATCATCAGATCAGCTGTAGGACGTCCATTGTTGGACATAGGCCTCATGGACCTCGGACTCGGTTGGAAGGGGCTCGCGTTCACAGTGAACTTGCGACTTTAACCAGGTCATCCGTCCACTTCATTCATTTAGACATTTAGGATTATTTTAGGTTTCGATCGGTTCTTTTACTTTTTCTGTGTGTCTACTCTTGCTTAATACTCATGTCCTGTCAATCGTTCAAAGGTTAACTGGAAGAGATCCCTTTTAGGGATAAGTTCGCCTTTATGCATGTGTGTTGTCCTGAATTCATCTTTTTCTTGTGTTTTATGTACAATAAAGAGTTATACATACATACATACTTCCATAGTGTTTCGCAAACGCTTTGGTTTCCTTCAGAGAGACTACACATGAATCACGTCTTTGTATCCGTTACAGGGTAGACAGAGCCTAAGGTGAAGTAGTGAGGGGAGGTGAGGTGAAAAAGTGCGCTCACAATAATTATTACCTACACTATGGCAACTATTTATGTTTTATGGCACTTTATATATAGTACCGGGATGACCGAGCTTCGCTCTATATTTTTTTGGTATATTTTCTAATATTGAAACTTAGCTAGATCGATTTATTACCTTCTCGCCTTCAAACTAAATTTAACGAAATTCGTTAGAGCCGTTTCCGAGATTCAGATTGTATTATTTAGATTTAGATAATAAACTTGTTCGATTAAAGATAAGATGGTGAGTTGAAGATCAACTCGCAGTCCATTTTCCTCAATATGGGGCTGAACTAATTATGCCAAAGTTTATAGCAACGGCTCTTGTACTATACGATAAAGTCAGATATCGAATATTTACTTCGCCTAGTCTAAGAGCCTCGCAGGAGAATAAAACGGCTCGGACAAGTGCTCTGCCTTTACGAGCTGTAAAACAAGTGCTTTACGATATACAGTGTCTAGAGAAAAACAGTAAGTCAATTATATCAGAAGGCAAGCCGAAGGGCATTTAACTAGCCTTTTCCTCTAATTTAAGCCGGTGGGAATAAAGCTCTATGGACGCCACGCCACTCGAATAACTGGTAACTGAAGATACCAACTTACCTAACTATTAAAATATTAATGAGTGATTCGAAATAATAGCAGTATTTTTTCGGGGTGTGACAAATTGGTTGTTGACGAAGACTATGCACTGAAAAGGTATATATATACGAGATTCAAAACTTACATACATACAAACATACCGTCACGCCTCTTTCCCACTGGGGTAGGCAGAGACTACTTTGTTCCACTTGCTACGATCCTGACATACTTCTTTCGCTTCATCCACATTCATCAATCTCTTCATACATGCTCGTCGGTTTCGGGTACTCCTGACCTGACCTTTTTCCAAAACGTCTCCTATTTGGTCTCGAAACGTCCGTCTAGGCCTTCCCCTCCCAACTTTACCATTCACACTTCCCATATAGATCTGTCAAAACTTAAAATGCGACAATTAAGAAATGTCTTAAATTATTAAAAATGATAAAAAAATACTTCAATGCTTAATAAATTCTATTTGAATAGCAAATGCTCATTGGACGACCTTACCAAACGTTAACCAAAGTTGGATCGCTCGCTGTCAGATCCATACTAGAAGTGTCAAAAATGACAGCTAAAACGTAAAATTGAATCTGAATCGAATTGTACTATGATATCGTGGTAAGGCTTCTGAAAAAAGACGTATGTAGTTATCGAGTGCTTAAATACTTTCCCATAGAAACATTTATTTTGATTCTTAGTGTTACTGTTTTGAAATGTTTACTGCGCATGACTAGACGCTATAATATTGTGAATTATTGTACACATTCTTCCCGGGAAACATGTATTTGAGATAGGTTTGAAATGGAATGAATAAAACAATAAAATTCACTCTTCCATCTCTACAGCTTTAGTAAGAAGTTGTAATATAAAGGAATTTTAAACATCACAATTCATATAATGAGAATTGCAATAAAAAAAAATAACCGACGAAAGAAAACGGAGGAGGTTCTTAAATCAACGGGTATATTTTTTTTATTTAATTCCTTTATTTTTTATGTATAACCACGCATCGCTTTTTACAGAGTAGTCTGATTATGATTTTTTTTATTGAAAATACTCCAGAGCGATATGGGAATATAAATTAAAAAAAAACTTACTCTAAGGCTGGGAAAACATGGGTGTTTTGTTATTCACTCACAGATTCAGTCAGTTCTGGATTACTAACAAAAAGATTCACTAAAACGCTTAAAAAAGAAACACGAGTTTAGAGTTAGAGATTACTATCATATCTAAAACTTATTCGCAAAATGCATCTAGCATCTTACTCTGTGCTATTCCCGATACGCTATGCGCTCCTGGTACCTAGGTACCCGGTAGTGATAAGACACCCGCCGGGTGCATCATAAATGTTCATTTTTCAAAGCGCCTCGCGTTCCTGCTCGCCTGGTACATATGTTTCTGTTATCTTAACGGTTCCAGGCGATTTTTCAGCTAGGATATGGTTTAAAAGGATTTGTAGCTCACATGTTTGTAACTTACGCCTCCGGTGTAGCCAGTATACATTTACACGCTTCTTGTCAGAAACGCAAAACGCCAGTTATAGACTACAGGCCCACATACAAAAAATGTGGGTCATATGAACCACCAGGTGACGTATATAGGACGATATAAGAGCATAAAATAATAAGATTCAGCACTATGCCGTCACTTGTAAGCTGTCCAACTGGGTGCTGGTGAGAATTCAAAAGTGCAACCCTCGATTTTTTCCCCTTGTCGCATGATTTTTGTACGGCGTTGCGGAATAATGAATTAGAAGCTGTATTGAAACAGTATGAAACTGATGCCGTACAAAATGGTGCGCCACAAAGTCGCTAATTTTTTTTTATTTTCTGACCATTTCCAGGGTAAATTTGGTCATTTGATTCTGTACGACATCAGTTTCATATTGTTTCAATACAGCTTCTAATCCATTATTCCGCAACGCCGTACAAAAATCATGCGACAAGGGGAAAAAATCGAGGGTTGCACTTTTGAATTCTCACCAGCACCCAGTTGGACAGCTTACAAGTGACGGCATAGTGTTGAATATTATTATTTTATGCTCTTATATCGTCCTATATACGTCACCTGGTGGTTCATATGACCCACATTTTTTGTACGTGGGCCTGTAGTCTATTAGACAAAAAGCCAGAAACGCAGAAGGCCCGAAAAGCAATATAGTATAATAATAAATCCTCACTAGAGATAATAAAATGAAGTTAGGTTCGTTAGGTATATCTTCAAATGCCCGAGGGGCAAACCGAATAGAAATAGGATCCCCTCGAAAGCGGGTTCCGTCGGTCTTATGGTGGAGTGTAATTCGTCATATTTTATAACAGTGGGACCATGGGTAATATTAGGTACAGACGAAGAATGCAAAGACAACTAAACAATCATTTGTGACATATTGCTTCACTGGCTTTCTGCGTTTCTAGCATTTTGCGTTCATGGCATTTCGCGTTTCAGACCTTCTGCGTTTTTGGCTTTTTATCTAACTGGCATTTTGCGTTCCTGACACGTAAAAACGCAAGTATTTAGTATGAAATGCAAAGCTTGGAATCGTTTTGGAATATTTCTGTGTAATTTAATGCTATTCACAAAATTCTAGGTACAACTTTCGAATGGAACTTTCGAGAAATTTGATGTCAAAAATCGGGTTTCAATACTCGATTGGCTTTCCATTCCAGCTCACCTTGAAAAATAACCTAGGGTGGATGCAAGCCGCTTCCAACCGAGCCAACTGGAGGTCTGTGGGGGAGACCTATGTCCAACAGTGGACGTCCTTTGTCTAATATGATGATGATAATGATGACTACAAATACGCGACTAACCCGTATACAATTTGTAAAATTATATTTCTAAACGACACTGAAAATTAGCACACAGAAAAATCCGAAAAGTAAAACTATGGCCGGGAATCGAAACCGGATCCTCGTCATCCCTGTAGCAGGTGGGTAAGCCTTCGAATTTTTTCTATCTGTTACCATGTCACGTGACCTTGTTACTAAGCGATTTTTTTTCGCCAAGCGTCATCTGTTTGAATGATGTCTGTACGACACAATTAAGAATTATGCCAGTCTAGGTAGTTTTATTTCTACTCGGCAACTTTATTCACATTTTGTTGCCGAAAAGCATCTCAAAAACATCACAGCGATCCGGCACTTCGATATTTCCGTTCTAAAAATGAAGTGGGAGTAAATAAACACGTTCTCCGTTTTATGAATAAGCAAGGGGATGGCCAAGTCTTCCATTTTGCCCCACTCGAGTTATTGCGCGTCGGCACAGACTACTGAGGCGACAGTAGTTCCGAACCTCAATCACAATAATTTTTTCCATAGTAATAATTACGAGTAATGAAGTTTGGTTCTTTAATTTTGCCAGAATGTTCCGGCAGATGCTTGAGTTCGATGGAACACCCCTACAAATAAATTATTTTATTCAAAATTTATTCTCTCAAGCATGAAAGTAAAGAGCGTTAAGAAGTATGAATGGTGTATCACTGAAAGATAGAATAACGAATAGTGTAATAAGGGAACGGGGTGTGAAAGAGAATAGTGACTAGGATAGAAAAAGGTAAGCTTAGTTGGTTTGGTCACGTAGAGCGGATGGATGAAAGTAGACTAACTAAACAGATTTATAGGGGGAGTGTGAATGGTTGCGTTAAGAAGGGAAGGCCTAGATGGACGTTCTGCGACCAAATAGGAGACGTTTTGGAAAAAGGTCAGGTCAGGAGTACCCGAAACCGACAAGCATGTATGAAGAGATTGATGAATGTGGATGAAGCGAAAGAAGTATGTCAGGATCTTAGCAAGTGCAACAAAGTAGTCTCTGCCTACCCCTGTTAAGTTTGTTTTAGTTAAGTCACTCTTTGACGCGGTACAGTTTGAACATTAATCAATATTTGGAAACATAATTTAATATATTATTATGTTTTTTTTATTTTTTTGAAGTTCAAACTTCTTTAGCGGATTTGTGCACTTTTTGGGATGGGTAAAAGATTTATTATTATTCGTAGGGTAAAAGGAAGTAAAAAAAAACTTGGAATATACCAGTTGCTTCTCTTCTCGCGCAAATGATAAAAGCCATCACCATTTTGATTACCCTTTCCAATACTCCCACAATCGCCTTGGCCAGCCTTATTACCAGGCTCTGTCTGGGATTTATGTAAGTGTATCAATTTAATTTGGATGATCTGTTTGTAAGTTAGCCCACCACTCCACCCGCGAAGGAGCCGGCATTGAAAAGTATACATTTTTAATGTAATAAGCTGTGATCGCTCAGCGGGGAGCGATGTGGCCTCGGCCGGTGGGGTTCGATTCTGGCCTCGATTCCGTGAAAGGTTGCGTAAACCTGGCTTGCTGCTTCATCAGACAGTTTATGGGCATGCTAAGGCTACGCATTTGAGCGTTTTTCCAAAAAAAGTACACATGTACATTTTTTCCAGAATTTAACTATTTTGGAATTTTCTTACTCAGAATCGTTTACGGGCGTTTTCCAAAAAAAAGTCCACATGTAATTTTTTTCCAGAATTTAACTATTTTAGGTTTTTCTTAATCAGAATCGTTTACCCTATCGATCCCCAAGGAAAAATGAGTCCCAAAATTTCCATTCCAGCTCGTCACTTTTTTAATATAGGCTATGTATGGAACGTGAAGAATAGGAACATAAATTCCATAGTTCAAATCTGGGGCACACCTTTTCTTATCATTGTGAGAATCGATATAACGATTCTGAGTAAGAAAATCCCAAAATATGTAAATTCTGGAAAAAATGTTCATGTGAACTTTTTTTTGGAAAAACGCTCATTTACCAGAGAAGTGCGAGGGAACGGGAATGAAAAAGGAATAAGGGGTTTTTTGCGTACTATATAATTCTTGAACAGTACATAGTATGCAGACCGGAACAATAGTACAATACTATAATATTATAGTACGGTTGGCAACCCTAGAGGTACCCGACCAATTTTAGCGTTCGATTCCAGAAACCGCTTAAATGATTGCGTTAAAGTAAAATTATGCCATTTGATGCTTTAGAAGAGAGTAACAAGTATAAACGGCTATAGGTTTTAGAGCAGCGCTAAAATAAATTTAAAGATGCCGCGATTGCAACCTGGTTGCTGTTATAGTTAAGAGGAATGGTTCAATAGAGTGGTATTACCGGTTCAGAAAGAAAGAATACAATTATAGCTACAATTCACATGGCCAGCTCTATTGCATCTCCTGTGCTAGGATATTTTTAACCAAGTTCGGTCTAGCGAGCCACTTTAGGGCTCATGATAGAAAATTGAAAATCCTTCTAATATTATAAACGCGAAAGTTTGTAAGTATGTATGGATGGTTGGATGTTTGTTACTGTTTCACGTAAAAACTACTAAATGGATTTGGATAAAATTTGGAACGGAGATAGCTGATATCCTAGATTAACACATAGGCTATTTTTTGTCCCGGAAAATTGCATAGTTCCCGCGGGATAGCGATAATTTCTTTGCAGATGAAGTCGCGGACAGCAGCTAGTAATTGTTATACGTATATGTTATGTGTACGTGTAATTGTTTTTTTTTGGTAGTCAGGGTCACCGTAGTTTAAACCGATGAGAAGGACTATATTACTGGTTATATATCGTATACGGTAACATAATCAGGGTCTTGTTGCTAATGTGGTGTTACTTGGCACTATTTGTTCGCTAGGTATAGCTTTTTTCTTTTGTTTTTATATGACAGGCGGAAAACGAACAAGCGGGTCAGTTGACGGAAAGAAATCACCGCTGCTCATAGACACTCATAAGAGCGTGTTGCACTTTAAGCAAATTTGGACATCCCTAAGTCGCACCGGTCCGGGAAAATGGTACTGCTAGCTGATTCCAGACTTTAACCGTGCGTGAAAAGAAGTAAAAAAATACAAAAGCTATTTTAGACATAAGATTTCATAATTTCTTAAATTCGTGAATTCTGCTTGCTCAACTATGGTGTCTTTCTTGATCTTGCTTCAACCAATCAGAGCGCAGCACTCGCAGGGATTTGGCGTTTTGTCTCTCAGATTGAATTGCTTAAATAAATGACATTTACACTTTATTGGTTGGTTGCTCCGTGATATTTTTTATAACTAATACTCCGTTGTGAATTTAATGTGTTGCAACCGTGCTCGGTGTAGGGTCACCATCTGTTTAGAGAAAACTGAGACTGAGCGTGAGTTCTATTACATAAGAAACTTCTCGAACACGATTGTGTAAACGTGTCAACTGTGGGTAGTGTAGGGGTATAGCACGCGCCACGGAATGACGAGGATCCGGGCTCGGTTCCCGGTCATAGCTTTACTTTTCGGATTTATCTATGTATTCTAATTTTCAGTGTCAGTATATAAAACCGTAAAAGTAAAGACGTCAAAATTCTTGATTCATTTGATAGTAACATGTTACCATGTACTGCATGCTTTAAATTTAAATATTCTCATTTAAGTGAATTTCATGTAATTCTTTTGAGAATAAAAAAAAATATCTTTAACCCGAACATGCAATTTGTTGATTACTTTTAGTGCAAAAAAATAATATGGCTTAAATTGTTTTGGACTACTTCAGCAGCTGGTTGTGTTATTACTGAAGAATCTTGTGAAGATTTTACGGCATAGCCAACCACGATAAAATAACTTAACCTAAAAAAATCATTTTTGATTCAAGCTTTTTTGCTGACTGTACTGTCTGTTGACTGTACTTGCATTGTCATCCATCCTACACATATGCACCAAATTTCAAGTCAGTCGGACCAACCGTTGAAGAGTTCTCTGCTGCGGAGACGGTCCTGCCTGGACCATCATAATTCTACTACCAGACTAATGTATTGCCATCAGATCTGACTTATTACGAGTATGCAAAGTTTCAGTTCAGTCGGATGAGGATATCTGCTTCAAAACTTGAGTCGCAAGATTCCACCCGAACTTACTTACATTGCTTACATAAATACAAACATTGCAAGGTAATTCTGAAATAATTCTGTACAATATACGCGATTACCTTAGTGTCGATTTGCGTGTTGACCTTTGTGAATCGCTTATATTGTCCAGATTAAACTATTGTGACGTTATTTATGGCGGTTGCATTCTTGGTCGTTCTAAGAGGCTTCTACAGCGAGTGCAAAACGCATGTGCTCGTTTTTGTTTCCGCGTCCCTCCCCGCTCCCATATCACCCCATACCTGAACGCCGCCAACTTGCTGAACATGCCTGCGCGCAGGCGCATGCACCTAGCCACTTTGCTGTTCGGTGTGAGACGTCACGAGACCCCATCATACCTCTTTAACAAGATGGTTTGGTCAAGGAGTGAGCGCAGGAGCGCAATGGTTCTCATACCTAAGCATCGGACTGCGGCATTTCGAGGCAGTTTCAAGTTTGCGGCGTCCAAGTGCAGGAATGATATTCCTCCCCCTATCCAAGGATCGTCAAGTAGTTACACCTTCAAGCGCAAGCTGAAGGATCACTTATTGACGCTCCAAAAATCCTTACAATAGTCCTCCAGCACTTTGTACTTTCATAATGCCAACCTGTTGTTTTTGAAAAATGAAGTTTTCCCTCCTTTTTTTTATTTTTTGTTTATTGTAAACTATTTAATTAATTTATGTATTTTTTAGTTACATATAAGTCGGGTTCTATCTACCTATGTATTGCATTGTTTACGTAAAAGTTTATGGATTATGTAGTATATTTTATCTGTGTATCGTTTCGTGAGTCATAGACGGTTCTGGCTCAAAATCAGTGCTGCAGGTGTCTAACGCCTCAGCGTAATGCTGAGCCAGCGACCGTTTCACTTTTGCGAAGACACACACAACGGTGATGATCTATTTTACGTCTCTATGTTTTTTATTGTTATACCTTGTTTATTTTCTATAAAATTGTGTATATTGTTTTATATTTGTGTGTCTTGCAAAAAGGAATAAATGTCTTCTTTCTTTCTTTCTTTCTTTCTTTCGTAATAATCCCTAAAAATTCGCAGTCGCATTGAATGATCTGCTGTAGCATTCCAAATTTAATTTAAAACAGAGTGGGTATGTTTGTACTTTGGCATGGCAACCCTATCTGGCTTTTAATGTTGGCAACACCGGTGGGATGAAAGCGATGGCCGACCAGTTGCCGTCAACGGTTATTAGCACTACGGCTATACTGTACTCGCTGCGAGTACACCCGACTGCGTCATATAACATTACAGCCATTTATAATAATAATAAAGAAAGCGCTACTGGCTGTCCACAGAGGGGTGCTTGTTCCAACATTAATGTACGGTAGCGAGACTTGTAGGCAAAAGAAGCATGAAAGTAGAATAAATGAAGTAGAAATGAGAGCGTTAAGAAGTGGGTATAGAAGGTGTATCACTGAATGATAGAATAAGGAATACTGTGATAAGGGAACGTGCTGGTGTGAAAGAGGATATAGTGACTAGGATAGAAAAAAGTATGCTTAATTGGTCACGTAGAGCGGATGGATGAAAGTAGACTAACTAAACAGATCTAAATGGGGAGTGTGAATGGTTACGTTGGGAGGGGAAGGCCTAGACGGACGTTCCAAGACCAAATAAGAGACGTTTTGGAAAAAGGTCCGGTCAGGAGTACCCGAAACCAACGAGCATGTATGAAGAGATTGATGAATGTGGATGAAGCGAAAGAAGTATGGCAGGATCGTAGCAAGTGGAACAAAGTAGTCTCTGCCTACCCTCTGGGAAAGACGCGTGACGGTATGTATGTATGTATAATAATAATAAAGAAGTAAAATTCTAAATTCATTTGATAGTACCTATCATTTGAAAAACAGCGCCTTCTCTCGTCCCTGGTGAGCAGTAGATTTTCCACGGGAGTTTGTAATTGTGTCGTACAGACACATCATTCAAAAATTCGCATAGCAGGGTCACTTGATAGATGCTCAACTGCTATGGGTGGTGTACCGGTATACACATCACGGAATGATGAGGATCCGGGTTCGATTCCCTGCCATCTTTCAGTGTCGTTTAGAAATATAATCCATTATTACGTTAAAAACAAAAAATACAATATAAAAAGCACGGAAACCTGTAACGGTACATAGCGTATTTTACCGTTAATTTCACAAATATATGATTGGGCGTGGCCCATAGTCAATTAATAATATTAGAATTATCCGATTAATATATTATGTAAGACCTGTCCTATGATAGACTAAATAATAATTAAGCTGGAATTTCTGTACGAGGGTGATAGAAATTGGATGAATAGATTGCGCAGGAAGGTATTAAATACTGTATAAAGGTCGAGTAAACTACAGCTTTACATATACTACATGTAGTATATGACACCAAAATGTTTGATAGTAAAATTGCATAGTCAGCACCATCCGTGCTTCCTCATCACTAGAATGAATTAACTTTCATTGATCGTGTTGTTTCATGTTATTTGTATCTGAGGTGCATTCTATCTCTTTCACACTCTAGCCTAACCACAAAATAGGTATGCATGTTGTTGTTTGTATACGATGCGGGACTTACAGGGAATAGCGTAATTCGACCTTATTGGGTTGAGCGTAAGGATCGTTTTGGTTTGATGACGTTCAAATGACGCACGAGACGCACGAGATGCATGAGAAGCTTGAGTCGCTCGGGACGCCGGAGAGGCTTGAGACGCATGAGATGCCGATGTTGCACGAGACGCACGAGATGCACGAGATGCACGAGATGCAGATAATGGGTATAAATAGAACGGTTCTTCAAGGAATCGGGATTAGTTGTTTTGGGAATTTCTTCAAGCGAGGTCTTGCTGTTGTAAGCGATATCGGTTCGCAGTTTATTTACTTCGACAAAGTTTAATTATTTAACTTAGTTTAATTGTTTAATTATTTATTGTGCTTCGCAATCAGTGCTCGTGAACCAATTACCATACCAACCTCACCAATATCCTTGATCCATCCTTAATCCGATTTCTCTGTGGCCAGGACACCTTTAGCCGTCAGTATCATGATCGATGCCCTGAGTCCGGGGTATCGGCAGAGAAATTACCGCCATCATCGTCATTGTCATGACGTTTGATTATTGGCCATGAATTCTGATTGAGGGTAGCTAGCGCAACGAAACATCGTCTCTGTGATTATTTTTTTATTTAAATTAACAAAGTCTTAAAAATTGGTATATCTAAATAACAAAAGGAGTAATAAATAGTGCATTTAAACAGACACAGTATTAGTGTTACAATTGTGAGCCAAAATATAAGTGTATTGTGAGAACAAAATAGTGATACGAAGTTGACTACCTACGGCAAATCAGCTGAGAAACCGGATCGGGCGCGCTATCCTGCTCGTGCACATAAACCTGCGCATCCTTCGTCCCACTCACTCTCGCTCGATTTAAATAAACGGCACGCAAGTACAAATTTTATTCTTTTATTTGTATAAAAAAGGCAAATTGCTTTTTGCACAGGAAGATGAATTGCTTGGCATGTACTCAACCGCTGAACATAAGACTTGACGCACTAATATGCGTTGCCTGCAAAGGTCTTTACCACTACCTATGCACAAATATGTCTTCGGCTTACTACAGAGAGAATGCTCACGAACTAAAAAGCTCCTGGAGATGTCCTACTTGTGATAGGGGAATCACGCGGAGAATGCGGGACGATGACACACCGGTTCGAAATCGCAACATGCCTAAATTAGATGACACAACGATGTCCATTGACGAAATGCTGAACCACGACGAAAGCGTGGTCGTTGTCAGAAACAATGACACAATGTATCATAACAGTAATGCTACAATCTCCCCTATAAACGATACTACAAATGATCGGCCGGCAACTTTGGAACAAATAAGCAATTTGCTAGATCTAAAATTGAGCCAGAACAATCAAACTGTATTCAATGAGATAAAAAACACAATACATAAGGAAATAAACACCATAATTAATAAACTAAAAAATGAAATGACACAAAACATGAACACGTTAGAAAGACGCCAAGAAACATTACATACAGAAATAGAAAATACAAATACCAAAATTGAAAAATTAGATTTAGAAAACCACAGATTGCAGCAGGAATTACAGGAGCTGAAAAATAACTTAGAAAATCACAATAATCAGGAAAAGCCTAACAAAGACGAAAATGATACAGAACGCCATCGGAAAATTGTTTTCTTCGGTCTCGAAGAACAACAATACGAAACGGAATCAGATCTATGCCAGCGAATAGACCATATATTCTACAATATACTGAATATCAACATTAACGGGTATATTGAAGGAGCCACTCGCATTGGAAAAAAGGGATATCGTCGTCCTCTTCAAATCGAATTCCTGAGCAAGAGGATGACTAATTATGTGCTTGAAAATGCTCACCACTTCAGGAACACAGGCTACTCGATATCGATGTTTTTAGACGGCAAATCATTGGAAAAAAGGAAAATATTAAGAGATAACCTCATAAAGGCGCGACGAGAGGGAAAATATGCAGTAATTAAACATAACAAATTATACATAAACGGAAAGGAATACGTACCACCAGAACCAGCACTTATAAGTCACTCTAAACAGTCTCCTTTAAACTTAAAAATTACACAAAAGACACATGTTGAAAGCCAAACATTAAGCACAGCCCAAAATCATCCCACGCCTACGTCTGCTGACAATTTGAATCTACAGCAAAATAACAAAAATCATTCCTTTCGAAAATAAATTTAAAATTTTAATTCAGAACGTACAAAGCCTCAAAAACAAAACCCATATTGTGGAATCGTTACTGTTAGACGAAAAAATATCAGCGGTATGCATCTCAGAGACATGGATTTCAAAGAACCAAGAAGATACGATAAGAATCGACGGCTACGAGTTCGCTGCAGCCTTCTGCCGCGAGAAACGTCAAGGTGGTGGCGTAGCAATACTACTCCAACAAGGCATCACTTACAAAAATCGACTGGATATCGCCAAAATGTCGCAAGAGTACTTTTTCGAGTGCTGTGCAGTAGAACTACCGAAGCAAAACACTATATTGGTTAATATTTATAGACCTGATCATGACATTGATATATTTTTTAATTCCTTAAAAATATTATTACAAAAAATCAGTCAAAAAGAACGGAATAAAAACATTGTTATTGGTGGTGACTTTAATATTAATGTTCTGTTGCAATCTACTAATTCTAAGAGTCTGATGGATCTTATGCTAAGTTATAATTTAAGACAAATTGTAAAAAAACCCACAAGAGAAACAAATAACTCGAGCACTTGCATAGACCTAATATTCACAAATAGTAATCAGTGTCATTACAGTGTTGATGTCGCGGATCATGGCATATCCGACCACAAAGGCATATTGTACACAATGCAAAGCAAAACCGCGCAGACGCGACAAGATCCGTGGTACACTAAAGTTAGAATATTTAGCTTAAAAAATATGTTATTATTTAGGCAAACATTACAATGCGTTGATTGGAATAAAATAATTTTGGATAACAATGACATAAATACGAATTATACAATATTTAATGATAAATTAATAGAATTTTTAAATAAACACATGCCACAAAAAAAGATTAAAATTAATTACAACGAAAGGCACAAAGACATGGATAACAGCAGGCTTAAAAAAATCATGTAAACATAAACGACAATTAAAAGTATTGGTCAATACATGTAAAAATGAAATATTTAAAAATTACTACAAACGTTATGAAAATATTTTAAAGAAATGTATTAAAAAATCAAAACGAATCAATTATGCGCGAAAAATGAAAACTTCAAAAAATAAAACCAAAACAATGTGGGGAACTATAAATAATACATTAAACAAAGTCAAAGATAAAATCTCTAAGAACATGCTTATCAAAACCGCTGACATGTCTGTACCCATTCAATCACCTAATAAAATAGCAAACGTGCTAAATGAATATTTTGCCTCTGTGGGTGAGTCATCGTTGCCGAGCACAGGCCCGCGGCGTGACCGCTGCCGCACAACACCTACCCCCGCTTTAAATTCTATATACTTGCGGCCGGTCACAGAACTAGAAGTTACAAAAATTATTAGAAGCCTAAAAAACAAAAAAAGTTACGGATATGACGAGTTACCTTCAACGCTCTTAAAATTATGCGAGACCGAGCTGGTAAAACCGTTGACGCGTTTAATTAACCAATCGTTTGCCGAAGGAATTTTCCCAGATTTACTGAAAATTGCAAAAATTAAGCCCATATTAAAGCCAGGAGGTGATGCGACAGACCCAAGTCAACACCGTCCCATTGCACTTCTTCCATCAATTTCAAAAATATTTGAAAAATGTATGTCAAATCGTGTGTACAGCTTTTTGGAGAAATACGAACTATTAGCAAAAAATCAATACGGTTTCAGAAAGGATCACTCAACATCACTCGCAGTATATAAGTACATAAAGGAAATTTTAGGCCATATTAACTCTAAAAAATATGGGGTCGGATTGCTACTGGATATGACCAAAGCATATGACAGAGTTTCCCACGATATTCTTCTAACGAAACTGTATAACATGGGAATACGAGGTTCGGCATATAGTTGGTTTCAATCTTACCTTCGAAATCGTAGGCAGTTCGTGCAGATTGATTACTTTAATAACGACACTAGAGAAGTAACGGCAATATCGTCTGACATGAGACACACCACGTGCTCTATTCCTCAGGGAAGTATATGCGCGTGTTTCCTGTTCCTGGTCTACGTCAATGACCTGCCGGAGGTCCTGGATTCAGATACGGCATGTGTTATGTTTGCTGACGATGTATCACTGTTGTTTAATGGCACTAGCAGCACTGATTGTAACTCAAAACTAAAACATACACTAAAATTGATTGTGGAATGGCTTGGAGACAATAACCTAGAGATAAATCTCAAAAAAACAAAAATTATTCAATTTAAACCAAAACAAAAAGCACCTCTAGAATTAAAACTAATAGCTAAAGATGTTGAAATTGAAGAAGTATCAGAATTCACGCTGTTAGGAATAACAATCGACTCAAATATAAACTGGCGAGCCCACATTCAAAATGTAAAAACCAAATTGTCTAAATTCGTCTATGCCTTAACTGTACTGAAAGTGAACACGGATATTGAATGCGCTCTGTCTGCCTACTACGCGTATGCCTACGCCTGGCTCCGGTATGGCGTGGTCTTGTGGGGGGGCAGCACTGAGGCCCAACAACTGTTCGTTATGCAAAAAAAGTGCGTTCGAATACTAGCCAACATCCGTATACCAGATAGCTGTCGTCAGCACTTTATAAAACACAAACTGCTAACACTACCCTCGATTTATATATTAGAATGCGCCCTATTTGCACGAAAACATGCACATTTATTCAAAGCTAGCAAAGACGTTAGCACAACTAGGACACAATACAAAAACAAACTTGTACTACCTAAGTCAAACTTAGCCATGTTTAAAAAGGGTCCACAATATAAATGTATCCAAATAGTAAACCACATCCCCGAATCCATCAGAAACGAATCACGAATAAATATATATAAGAATAGGTTAAGGACATTTTTAATTGAGAAATGCTATTATACGGTCAACGAGTTTTTAAATGATGAGACTGCAAGACTTTACTAATAAATTCAATCAAGACGGAAATTTTATATATATATCTTGACATTTATTATTATTAATTATCTCCTACATGTATTTACTAATATAATTTTTTGACATGCGGATGTTACCTCTTTCTTTTTCACATCTATTTTGAATCGTTTTATCATTTATAAAGCTCCTTGACATAAATAGCTAATTTAAATTTAATTTAATAAATACTATAAAATTGCATGATTTACATTATTATAATATTACATATTGACATTTAAATTGATATTAGATTAAGTGATAAATTGTTATTGTGTGCCCTTGCAGGGCGTCATGGACTGACCAATCATTTGTAACATCTTTTAATATAATGTACATGACATTACAATGTAATAATAAATAAATAAATAAATAAAGTAATAATAAATAATCTGTCACGCTTGAAGTAGGGACTTTACGGGACGAGGTTCCCGGCCCCAAGGCAACCTTGCGGTGTTAACAAAGCTTGGGGTTTAACGTCTTTCGGGACGGAGTCAGGCGTTGGTGATCGACCTGGCGCTCGTCTGCCGTATGGGAGTCGGGAAACTTCCTCCTAGAGTTATCAGGCTCTGGGTATCTGCTGGGTTCCTGATTTACGCAGCAGCCACAGAAGAAATACTGAGTGAGTGTTTTCTTTGTTTTGTGTTACTTTGTTTGTGATATGAGAGCTTAGGCTGATTTATGCAGTGTCATTTATTCATTATGTCTGTATTCAACGGTCATATGAATTACTTACTTTTGAATCATTTACTTTCAATAATTGTTGAATTTGCCTTGGCTGGATTGTTTTGAGGGTAGATTAATCATCACCTCATTTGAAACCAATTTTACGTCGTCAAGACTCGCATGTAGTGGTTTTACCTAGACCGGGAAGCACTACAAATGCATTGAGAGTCATCACCTTCATCATCATCTGAATTATGATCAATTAATAGTGGAAATGGAATCTGCTATTATCATCATCACAAGATTAATTTACCTTGTAAAACTATTCTTTGCTATCGCAAAATTACTACAATAACAGTGTACATGTTATTTATTAGACTTGTGAGTTGAAGTCTTTATTAAAGTGAGTAATTTAATATCACTATTGAATCATGGACGGGGAGACCATACCTCATCCGGTAGCGCATTGGTTTGGCTAGTTGCCTATGTAGAAGTACAGTGTGAAGTCTTACAGTAGTGAAGGAATTTATACTACTCGAAATCGAACTCAGACTTGCTGTTCTCTATTGGAGGGAACCCAAACTCATGCCTATGAAGGTCTACTGTGACGGTCGGGGATAAGGGGGGGAAATAATTAATATATCACATTTCTTTTATAACTGTGTTTATAATGTGCATTTCTATTTTCCATTGACAATCTGATTTTGTGTGCATACTTACTTTCTAGCAGCGGATTCCCTTAAGTTGATAAGTTGATCAATATTTTAGCATAACATGTAATAGACTAATTTACAGGTTATCTATATTCTGTTAGATCCATGAAAGCACATTTTATCTTATAGTATAAATATCTTAAATGCAAGCGCGTGTGTAGTGAAGTATTCTGTATTTACATTTCATAGATCTCCATGAAACTTTAATCATAATGTGTTTCCTTGCTACGCTATTAGCCATCGACTTGCTTACTTTTCCGTATACTACTATTATGACGAACTTCATAATTTATTAAATAATGGTTGACTTGTTTCCATACTTGCCCAAATGATCACTTAACTATTATACTTTATGCTTCATTAACTATACATAAAATACCTTCCAATCAGAAGACTTAAACGCTATTTTCTTTAGTAAGCGCAAACAAAATCTTTAGGTAATGTGTTGCTAGCCGTCGCGTATGTATGTTAGTTTTAATTTGTAGGTAGATCAATCTTTACTCGTCACTAAACGTTCCCAGGGTTACGTAGGATGCGGACACAACGAAGGGTATTTAATTTAATTACTAGACGATTCACGCACTAGACGATCACATGGCCATATCTTCAATATATCACTTATCACGACCAGTATAGTTTGTTAGGCTTTCATGACATATATAACTTATTAGTAGGCGTCTTTATTTACCTCATATATTAAGTACGCGTTGGATTGAGCTATGTAGTTAGGTACGTTAGGCGCGCTATTCGAAATTATTTGAATTAATTTACAGTTTTTTTTTAATATAATTCTTTTAATAAAATTTAGACTAGGGGGGGGGGGGACGTTTTGTTACAAACCCAGTGCCAACATTTATTGTGCAACATCGGTTAATTTTCTATTTCATTAAGAAAACTCACATAGATAGCGCTTGCGACAAGGTTCGTTTATTAAGTTTAAGAATTGATTCGATATTAAAAAATATAAGTTGGGATTGTCTTGGTTTGGTCAAGTTACGGTCTGTTTCAATAAGGAAGGATTATATAAATACAATAAAAGTACTATGATAAAAATTCAAATGTTTGTCAAAATGAGCACGATGGCGATTGCGAGCGAGTTAGGTAATAAGCCTACTGAATGGCGCAGGTTGGTGCGTGCAAGTTCGCGAGTTCGAGGAGCAGCGTTTAGACCTCGACGCTAAACACGATGAATTGAAGACTCGCCAGCCGGTTGCCATTCGCTACCATTATGTCAACGGTGCGCTCACGTGCATTCATTGTGCGCGACGTTTCACCGCTAAGATCGGCTGCACAAGCCATCTCCGGGCGCATGAGCGTCACACTAACTAGGAGTCGAAGTGGTCGCCATGGCCGAAGTCGGGAAGGAGGTTCATCTGGGGCCAGTTTTTTTTTAATTAAGAAGTTAAACTAGAGCTCAAATTCTCTTTATTATTACTTTATAAATGAAATCATTAGTCTTCAATAAACACGAGGACCGTGTTTAATTAAACTATTTAAATCATTACATAGCTTTTGTTGACTTAAACTCGAGTTATACTTGTTCGTTTAAAAGCTCTCGCCTTATTTATTCAGATGTTTCAGAGAAATATTATTCTAAGTACGTTTTAGTGTTTAACTTACACAAAAACACGCCGGCTTTTACGACTCACTGTAACACCGGTGGCTCACAGAAACTTTAAAAACACATTATTATACTGAAATGAAGATAGAACAGGATAAAAAAACAAACGTTTATTTTGTAAATAGACCGCCAACGACTCTTTAAAATGTATTTGTTTTAAATTCTTCTTCTTATTATTTGTGGCGTATCAAGTCGTCACAGCGACAACTTCGCCAATGATAAAGTAACAAAAATATAAACCAAAAATCTTGTGACAATATGTCGGCAACGTTGTACGGTAATACGGTCAAAAGACCCCCCTCCCTTAGCCAACGGTCAATGATTAGGCGATGCCCAGGGTGACCAGACCAAGCACTGCTCTTCCCCCCGGACGGATCCAAAAACGAACCGCAGCTCTTGATCTCACGCGGAGGTAACCCGACTCGCACCTTTGGCATGCAGGGGGTTTCGGGGTCAATAAATCGATCTAGCTAGGTTTCATTTTTAGAAAACTTGCTTAAAATAAATACTCGGTCAACCAGGTACCTACTTATATAAATGTAGAAGAAACTTGTTTGATTTCTTTCATTTGCCCTTCTGTCAGTAAAATAGTAACGTTGTCCTACCCGCCTTGTTGTTGTTGTCGGCCTAATTGTCTACCTTGTTCTTTGTTTCTGTATTGTTTTTTATTGTTTTATCTGATTCCATAGACTTCATGTAATCCATAGATGGCGCTGCTAGTGTTGACAGTATACGCGGTTGCTAAAGCAGCTTATGTTAGGATTGTGTAGAACTTTTACTTAACGCTGGCACGTTAGAAATCCACAAAAAAAACAACACAGAAAAACTATTTTTGTGTTACAGCTTGCGCCTGCCGAGGCGCCGGTTTTATCTCAATAAAGTTGTAATAACTGGTGTATTCCCGACACGGCTCCTGCATTTGCACCGTTTATGGCGTGAACTTCTTAATGCGGTGTCTAACGCCGCGCCCGTACGCGGAGCGCCTAACTACTTGACCGCGGGGAATAATGTGGTGAACTATGAGATAGTGCCCTTAAAAAGTTTTTTTCACTTCTCATGCTCGTAAAGTTCATTATGTCAAGAGAAGAGAAAATGGCTTGTTATCCTCTTGTGCATAAAGTAATTTATTATTTTGTAGATGAAGCAAATAGGTCATACGGCCATGGTCACACAGCGTAATGCTGCGCCAGCGATCGTTTCACTTTTGCAAAGACACACAACGCTGATGATCTATTTTTCATGTCTGTGTATTTTTTTCTTGTTTTTTTTTCTATAAAATGGTGTATACGTGACTAAATGTCTTTTTTCTTTCCATATACAACACCTTTAGTTTTTAATAGACAAGTTTTTATGAGATAAGATTAGTTACATCTTAATTTAATTAAAATTTAGTTTCTTACTACGAAAGAGAGAGAGAGAGAGAGAGAGACCAGAGACTTCATCATAGATAACTGTAACTTAGCAGAGAGTGGTGAAACAGGCCATTAACGTTATTGTTTTATTTGCCTGTTAATAAATTAGACAAAATCCTAAAGTCAACACTTTCATGGCCGACTGTACGTTTTAACACCCTGTGTTAACGGCTAAACTATGCTTCTCGACTAAAGGTCACATTTTACTTAAAAGTTAACTAAACATAGTGATATATAGCTGTGTTTTAACACAAAATGCCGCGTGTTGGCGCCGTAAACTAGAAGTTATGACGTTTGGCGACTTTTACTACCGGGCCCGGTGCTGCTACCAGAGCTCATACAGAGAGGTTACCACGTCTTAATGCGATTCAATTCCGATTCAGTTTACAGACCGACCGCTTAAATGAGTCCGCGTGGTGCAGGGGCGCGGGTAGGACGACGAAGAAGGCCGAGGAGCGGGCGGCAAGCGCACTACCCGGCCGTGAGTCCTCGCCCGCGCAGTGCAGGGGTGCAGGGTGGGACGACAAAGAGGGTAGAGTAAGGTGCATGCGGCAGGCGCACTACCGTACCGAGAGAGGTCCCCTTTGTCGCTCTACCCCGCGCCCCCGTGCCGCGCGTTCGAGGACTCATTTAAGCGGTCGGTCTGTAGCGAATAACTGAGTCCGTTCCCAAGGGAGCGGCACGGGAGGGGCGACTAAAGCAATGTCAAACGACGCATTACGTGTTAATTGACGTGTGCATATATTTAAGGTCTTTTTTTGTGATTTGTCTCTACTTCTCTATATCTATATGTTTTATTTTATTTTCTTTTGTGTATAATTTGCTAAGCGAGTATTATCCACTGCGATTTTTTATATGTAGATCGCCGAAGTCGGAGACACTCAAACTCAGTCCCCCAAGACACAGGTTTTTACCTAGTTTGGGGGCCGGAATTTTTGACACGTCATATGACTTCTCGGTACATTTCGATAGTCCCTAAGTACTGTACTTGTTTCTGTTTTGGTTTTGAGTGTACAATAAATCATTTTTATTATTATTATTATTATTATTTATTATTATTATATAAAATTCAAAGTCCTGACTGACTGACTGACTGACTGACTGACTGACTTAACTATATATCAACGCACAGCCCAAACCACTGGACTTAGAGACTTGAAATTTTGCACATAGATACCTTATACAATGTAGGCATCCACTAAGGAAGGATTTTTGAAAACTCCCACGGGATAAGGAAAAAACGGGAATTATATATTCGATTCTTTGTAATGGCCGAGATGATGATGATGATGATGATATATTCGATTCCGAGTGACGCTATCTCAGTAACTATAATAACTAGACTCTTCAAATTTGATACAAAAGTAGGTGATTACAAAACTAAGAAACTAATTTCAGGATTTTTGGAAATTTCCACGGGATAAGGAAAAAAACGGGATTTATATATTCAGTTCTACGGGATCGATTTTTCGTTTTACTGGTCGTATAAAACTGAAATGTGGCCTTCAAGTTCCTTTGGGGAGTGTAGGGGAGCACTACAAAAGGATTTCCCGAAATTCTCACGGGAACGGAAACACCGGGACTTTTCGTTTTACTGGTTGCAGAAAGCTGAAATTCGGCATGTAGGTTGCTTCGGGAGTGTAGAGGAGCATTAAGAGAGTACTTTCCAAAATTCCCACGGAAACGGGAAAAAAAACAGGATTTTTCGTTTTACTGGTCGTAGAAAGCTGAAATTTTGCAAGTGGGTTCCTTGGGGAGTGTAGGGGAGCATTATGAGATAATTTCCCAAAATCCTTCTTCTTTGTTACCGTAAGAATTTCGGGAAATGCTCTATTTGGCGAAATTCTTACGGGGACGGGAAAAACGGGAAGCAGGGGAAAGTTGAAATTTGTCACGTAGGTTTATTCGGGAGTGTAGGGGCCCACAGGGACGGGAAAAAACGGGATTTTACGTTTCCAGACGAAACAGCGGAAGAAAGAGACTTAACATTTAATACGTGTGTTTTTTTAAAGGCTTTAAGTGTACTCCGAAAGCACTCCCCAAAATTTCCACGGGAACGGGAAAAAACGTATTTTTTCGTTTTACATCTTAGCGCGTACGAAGTCGCGGGAAAAAGCTATTTAGGGTATATTTTAGGACAGCCCTATAGGTTAGGTTAGGTTTGTTTTATAAAAATCCTGCAATATTTACAGTTTTAGAAAAATCAAGGTAGCGGGGCAATGCGGGGGCTTGCTTGAGTCCTTGCTTTGCATGCTTGATTGCATACTTGCTTTCATGCATGCTTGCATGCTTGCTTGCATGCATGCATGCTTGCGTGCTTACTTGCATGCATGCTTGCTTGCACGCTTGCTTGCATGCTTGCATGCCTGCTTGCATACTTACATGCTTGCATGCATTCTTGAAAGCTTGCAGGTTTGGTTGTTCGCTTGCTTGATTGCTAGCTTCTTTGAAATACTCATGGTTCACGCGTGCGAAGCCGCGGGCAAAAGCTAGTTTGTACAATAAAGCATTTACTTACTTACTTACTTACTTAATGGAAGTTGGGTCAACTTTTGAATAGGTCGCTTCAAGTAAAATGCACGCGGGATTTGAAACCAACTCCGCTTAGGAACGGACTCAGTTATGCGCTAGACCAGTAGACTTATTGTCTAACTCGCTCGCAATCGCCATCGTGTTTATTTTGACAGTTCTTGCATGAATGTGACAGCTAGCTGATTCCGATGCCGATTGTCAGCCCATACATGAACTGTCAAAATGAACACGATGGCGATTGCGAGCGAGTTAGGTAATAAGTCTACAGGCCTCTATTTCACCGACTCGACAATTGTCAATACGAACCCAACCGGCGTAGATTCTTGTCGAGTTTGTAATGTAGATAGAAATGTCAGTTGTCACCGACAATTGTCGCGTTGGTGAAATAGAAGGGAGTAGGTTCGCTCGCTGACAGCGAGAAAGACTCATCATCCTCCAAATTCTACTCAGTCGTGAAGGACGCGCAGGACAGAAACCGGTGGAGGCAGATCATCCGTTCGAGATGTAAACCAGATAAATGACCACGATCCTCAGACCGACTGTAGTAGTAGATTGATTTATCACCCCCAAAACACTTGTTTAATAAATTTCATGAGAATCGTAAAAATACAAAAAAAAAACTTTTTCATGATTATGACCCCCCAGTACGAAAAAACACTTTACTATTATTACCTTAGTATCATCAAAAGAAACTAATAATTTATTTACACATATTCTATAAACTACATATAAAAAGATACATTGGAAATTAATAACAACAAAATACGAAAATTTCGCGACCTCCGCACTTTTTATTTCATGTAGGTCTTTTAATTATGTTACAATATTCAAACAACCAATACGACACATATGCATTTGAATAGTTAGCAATTTTTTTTTTAATGAATTAGCTTTCGCGACCTCTAGCGACCCCCTTGTAGAGCATTTGCGACCGCCCAGGGGGTCGCCACCCACAAAAAACGCTGCTCTACATCACAAACGGCAACGTATGTCACAAACTCAGCGGAAAACGCTCCGCGGCTTTCCCTATCGAGTTTCTAGTCTACAATAGTAAACATACCAAAACCATCAAAGTAATTCCATTATCTATTATAGCACAGTCCACAACGCACCCTATCAATTCTAGCAAAGCCATACAACGGGGTTTCGATATATTGCCTGGCCCGGCCATCGATTGTCGCGAGTCCGAATGGCCGGAGAGCAATTATCCAATAGAGTAGAAACTTCATGCAATCGCTCAAGCGATGCAGCGAGTGACGCATTTTGCTGCCTGGTTCAATGTCAAACGTGACTTTTGATTTGGGTAAGCAGATGTTATGATCGACATTAAAATGTTTGATTACGGCGTGAATAAAAGTCACAATAAAAAAAAAACAGATATAAAATAAAACTGAAGTAAAACCGGCGTGAATAGCTAGTGCAAAGTAATTATGATTCTAGCGCCAGTTGAACAATCTGTGATAGAATTAACCACTCTTTTTATGCTGTAAGGGAAAAACGAGCAGGTAGGTCATGGAGAGAGAGAGAGAAATGTTTATTTGCACAGATTCGATACACATAGCAAAGCAACCACCATCATTCATAAACACCCATAGCATTTTATTTTAATTTAATTTTAAAACAAAATATAATATGAAAGGAAAGAAAAGAAAAACAAAGCTAATATAATTTATTTAAGTTCAGAAGAGGTGTAAAACGCCTCCACCTACAAATAAATTAATTGGAGATAGCTCCAATGTCGAAGAGAAGAAAAAAAAATACATGAGTATGAGTTGCGGATGCCTTGAGGCTCGTCCTTTGAAGATCCCTAATTTGTACCGGTCCGGAAATATTGGTGCCGCCAGATGATGTTAGAGTTTCAGTTTTGTATTCTATTAGATAATTCATCCATGGCATTGCCTGATAAATGCCCGATTCCAGTAAACGAATTGGAGGTTATCGGAAGATTTGAAAGTGACATTGGAATCAAAGAACTGATGAGATCGCTTATAACTGAGATTAAAATATATCTACGCCTCGAAACTTCTTATAAAAGGGGGTGAGCTCGCGAGTTGTTGGTTTGTTGAAAGGTTTCAAAACCAAAACTATTCAAATCGGTACAGCCATTCTCGAGTTTAAGACAAACGTACAGCAATTCATTTATTATAAGCTTTTTCCCCATCCTCCTAACACGTGTAAAATTTAGTAAAATTGTTTTTTAATATCCATTTAAATCATAAAAGGAGTCCATGTGCTAAATTTTTGCTTGCAGGGTCTAGGGGTTTAGGGTGTGCGCCAGATAGGCCGGGAGATAGTGACAGAAATTACTGGGTCATTTGTACCAGTATGGCGGTTCTTCAGGGGTCTAAAGTACGCAATAACAAAAAGAAAAATGATGGTCATAGCTCTGGTACCGGCGGCCCAATCGCGTGGGCGTTAGTCGAACTCGTCGGATAAATTACGAGTGTCAAACGATTTGTTCCACAATCATTTTAGTATTTTCCGATAGTCCATAAAAAATAAGCAGGCGGTAGTGTCATGCCATACTTTTCCGGTGTGACTTACAGCCCGCCATCCCGACCCGAATGCGTTAATTAAAAAATAAAAAATTCAACCATTTGTACCAGGCTAATTTTTGCACAGTTAATCATCGTCGTACAGCCATTTACGAAAATCACCATGCCATACTTTTTGGACGGTTCCAAATGGTCGCCATACCGCCGAAAATCAGCAAATTTTTTTTTTGCACCAAACGATTTGTACCACCCTAAATTTTTTTTTCAATAGTTCCTGAATGATCATAAATAGAAGTGTGATCATGCCATACCTGTGGGAGGTGGCGAATGTGTATAATATATTTTTTTAATTGTAAGATTTTATTCGTGTTTTGAACGATTTGTAACAGTATGGCACTAATTTTTCTCGTAAGTTTGAGGTTCAATGAATATAAATACAAAATTTCAAAGATCTAGGTGGCGGCAATCTTGACTTATAACCAGATGTTTATATTGTATAATTTTTTGTAGGTAGAATTATATCCAATTAAACAGAATATAATGATCCCATGCTGTAAAAAAATATTTTACGTATTGTACAGTCGTATTTTTGAAATGTGTCGAATAAATAAGTTTTTCAGGTATGGCAGCACTTTTTCCCCCTACTAGAAGTATGGCAAATATAATCACGGTCACATTTTATCAAATACTTTCTAAAAATCCAAATGCAATACTGGTACAAATCGTTTGGCGAAAGAAAAAAAAATTGCTTATTTTCGGCGGTATGGCGACCATTTGGTACCGTCCAAAAAGTATGGCATGGTGATTTTCGTAAATGGCTGCACGACGATGATTAACTGTGCAAAAATTAGCCTGGTACAAATGGTTGAATTTTTTATTTTTTAATTAACGCATTCGCGTCGGTATGGCGGGCTGTAAGTCACACCGGAAAAGTATGGCATGACACTACCGCCTGCTTATTTTTTATGGACTATCGGAAAACACTAAAATGATTGTGGAACAAATCGTTTGACACTCGTAATTTATCCGACGAGTTCGACTAACGCCCACGCGATTGGGCCGCCGGTGCCAGCGCTATGACCATCATTTTTCTTTTTGTCATTGCGTACTTTAGACTCCTGAAGAACCGCCATACTGGTACAAATGACCCAGTAATTTCTGTCACTATCTCCCGGTCTAAGAACTTTTATAGGTACTGATTGTGATCCTCAATTTTACACACCATTCCAGTTCTTTAAAAAAAAAACGTCGTAACACTATGTTATTTTTTACTTTAAGAAAAAGTTTAAAAATAAAGTTTCACGTTTCAAAAATTACAAAACTTTTATACAAGTTTTCAATCCCAATTTCTAATTTACTTAGGTTAAACTTTTGAAAACTATGAATGTAATAAAATAAAATAGATAAAACTATGATTATAATCGAAAGCCTGAAAAAAAACTTTCAAGCTTCTAGTTTCAAAACTAAATTCCATAAACTTTCATCCCCTATTTCAGCCCCTTCAAGACTTTTTTCACATTAAAAAATAGCCTAAGTAGTAAGTTCTCACTGAGGTCTATTTTATCTCTGTGTAGTAGAGACCAGTAGTACCAGACTAGTAGAGACTTTATACATCTCTACTCTCTACTACAGACTAATATAATTTAAGGCTCGGGGACCGTATACATCCCTTTCGTAAATGTATTTAATTTAAGTAGAATTCAAGTTTAATGTATTTTATTGTGAAAAAATGATTTCTGCCAAGTTCTTTGCGGCGCATTCTTCTTTGCAATTATGGTCTTTCCGAGAGCGCTTGGTGGTCTATTTGCAAAAATAAATTCGGAATTTATATTTTTCAATTCTGTATCAAATTTTATAATATCAGTAACAGCTTTTTTAGATGGAATCGAACAAAAATACGTACATAAAACAAAACTATACAATGCACACTAAACTCTTGAACGCTTTCAGATTTTATTACTTAATCTTATACTGTTCACGCAAATACCGGATTGAATCAGCGTTCCGCTTGGCAGGGTTTTGCGCCTCCTGAGCCAATTCCTGCAAAATTTAAGGTAGAATTTGCCAAGATTATTACAGTTTACGAAACAATATCAGGTTTATGCTCCAGTATTTGATTTGATGGGACACATCAAAGTCAGTAAACAGGTCTACATGGGGAGTGCGAATGGTTGCGTTGGGAGGGGAAGGTCTAGACGGAAGTTCCGAGACCAAATAGTTTCTAGAAAATGGTCAGGTCAGGAGCACCCGAAACCGACGAGCAGATTGATGAATGTGGATGAAGCGAAAGAAGTATAGGATCGGAACAAAGTAATCCTGCCTGCCCCTGTGGGAAAGAGGCGTGACGGTATGTATGTATCAATAACTCGTGTTGACAAACCTCCCACTAGATGGACCGACGAGTTGTGGGACTGGCGTAAAAATGAAGAGGCCTTTACCCAGCAGTGGGTGGATGTGGGCTGATTAGATGAGGTATATGTCGCAGTCCTATCAATGTTGTTAAACGTGAATAGTTTAAACCTATTATAGTCTAATTTGTTCGTGTGCCAAAGTTTTTTTCCTCGCATGCAATAATATTGCCATAGTTGTTTTTATTTTGCTTGCCAGAAATCCCCATATAACTCTGCTAAACCACTAATTGGCCACTAAGTCAACCCAAGTGTTTTATAGCCCCACTAATTCCTAGAGACCGCAAATCTACGGTCAACTATTAACCAAATCCCGGTTTACCCGACAAAGTTATTTTCTTTTCCTATTAACAAATAAAACGAGATTCAGAACTATATCGCCGATTGTGGGGCGGTTATGGACGCTTTTTCCTTTCGGCGTTTCCCTTTATCCTCGACGAGAACGACCACCTCACGACGCCAAACATCCATTGCTTGTTTATACCACGTCTGCGGTCTGCTGGTTCGTTGTCCAGCGGCAATGTAGGTGTAGTACAGTTGGAGCTGTCGTGGGTTATTGTAATAGTGGTCTGTAATGGTGCGTGGTTCGTGGTCAAGATAAGACTCAATGAGTTGTGACAAAATTGGCTGTCGTGTTTATTCTGGCCGTTTCCAGATATATAAAATGCTTTTGGCCGCGTTCGGCTGCGTGTAGGTTTCGTGCTATTGAGTTGGCAGCCATTTGTTTTGGCCGATATTAGTTTTGGTGAAAAGGTTTTGCGATCGGGCGTCGAAATTTTGCTGTATCGACGCGTGGCCGAATAATAAGTTAAATTTATTGGACAAAAGCTGCAAGCAATATTGTCGTATCACTTTTGTTGTTGCTAAAATATTTTGTAAGCGGCATAGTTTAAATTATTTATTTATACCTTACGGGATAGACAGAGCCTAACAAGATTTACTAATTAAAACTTAGAATTAAGATTCGGAACACTTTTCAGCACCTAACTGGCTGAGGTGAAAGCGTTTCCAATTTTCGCAAGTCGGAGTATGATTGTAGAAATAGAAGACAAACATACATACATAAATCACGTCTTTATCCCTTTCGGGGTAGACAGAGCCTAAAGTAACAAGACCTTAGCTAGCCACATCGCCTATAACATGATTCCCAAGATTTTCGCCCATTCCCTCGTTGGGCTTTTATCATCTGCGTGAGAAAAGAAGCAACTGGCACATTCTATGTTTTATTTTGCTCCCAGATCAGCATGGGCACAAATATAAACAATACATTATGTGCAAGAAAAGAGCATTTATAAAAGAAAAATATTTTATGGAATTCCTATTAAATGTCTCAAAATAAAGAACAAGAAAACAGTTAAATTACTCCCGGATTGGTTCAGACCTTTTTCAGAAAGTTTAAAGTGGCTCGTCGTGTAGCTTCTACTAGCAGGTTCCCGAGACTGCTATTACAATGTATTAACTAGTCCCTCAATTTACAGACAGAAACAGTTTTCTTTTTACCTAACTCGCTCGCAATCGCCATCGTGTTCATTTTGACTGTTCTTGTATGAATGTGACAGCTAGCTGATTCCGATGCAATTGTCAGCCCATACATGAACTGTCAAAATGAACACGATGGCGATTGCGAGCGAAGGTAATAAGCCTACTGATAGATTCGTCTACCTTGAAAGAGATCTCAGTACAATGCCAAGACTATAAACAGATTCGACAGTGTATTAAACTGCATAGATCAAACACTATTACACTCCTAAGCCTGTCTCCATATAACTAGTCTTCACTCGTACAGCACAACGACAAATACCATTATTTATGGGATAAACTACCTTAAGGAGATTACATAAGCTCTTTGATGACTGCTTTCTTTTCATGGTTCTTCTTGTCCTAAGTTACCAATTGGCCAATGTAACGTTCTATACGCCATTTCCTGTGTGTTCCAATTTGAACTTTGCATTTATAAGGACAGGGTGTAGTTTTGGTGATTTTGTGAATGTCATAGTGCGTTTTGGCTGTTGTAGCGAGGTAGCGAGCGTAATTCGGTTAATTTACAAAACCCTCCAGAAGCCGAACCTGCCTTTGGCCACTTCCGCCCCTAAAAGCCTTAGAAATAACTTAGAACAGCTTAAACGTTGGAGAAAAACGACCAGATTCAATGTTCAAAATCTCATCTCCAGCATATCTACGTCCCACTGCTGGGCACAGGCCTCCTCTCAGAATGAGAATAATAATAAAATAACAAACAAAATAAATACTAAATTATGTTTAGGACAAATTGACACCAATCGACCTAGTCCCAAACTAAGCAAAGCTGGTAACGTAGTGGCGCCAATGACCGACAAGAACCAGTTACCGACACTTTTTTTTTTGATCAAAGAAAATAAGAGTTGTAAACAGATTTCTTAATGTAGCAATACTGTGCCGTAAAGATGACACTGCATACTTTCATTCGGCGACATATGAAAGAAATCGGCCGTTTCGTTTTAAAATGGCCGGAGGATATCTGAGCACGGCGAGTGTTTTCGTGAATACGGCGGAATTTCTTACAGAAATCGTTAAGGAGGTGAGGTACAATGTTTCGTTTATTATCGTGATGTATTGAAACTCGCTTGAATTTGGTGTTTTCCGCTGGTTATTATAGCAATCGGAGGATCAGTTTTTATTACAGCCAAAGTTTAGAGATTATTTTTTTAGTATTTATTGCCGTTGTCGATGACTGGATCTGAAAAAGTGACTTTTTCCAATTATCGACAAGTGTCGGTAGCAATTATTTTTTTAAAGTGTCTCTTTACATACGAATAAGGTTCTATTTTCTTTGCCGAGTTGGTGGGCATTTGAAACAGATTGATAAACGTCGAGATACCAGTAATCGACGCGGTGTCGATTATTGGGACCAAATTGTGTCGATAATTGGTTCTTACAGATGCCTTCAAGAAAAAATTACATTTCTGACCAAACAGGAAAAGCTTTCAAGGCTCTGAGGAGCTATGAAGGTTGCAGCTGCTGCTAAACGTATAGCAGTACCTGGGATTACTCTTCACGACAAAATCACAGGAAAAACTCCAATTGGATGCGCTATTATGGGGCCAACTACTATCTTGACAAAATCAGAACAATACACTTTGGAAACATGGATATAAGCGTTATCTAAAAATCAGAATTCCGTTGACCATCGAGGAAATAACCAATTAAAGTAGTAATAAGGGTTATCAAATTATGGCAATACATCTGACTTTTGACGTATACCATACTAACACATTTTTTTATTTTTTTCCCTTTATCTTCTACGTGGAACCAAGTCATCTAAGTAATTTACTTTTTGGTTTTTATAAAAAACTAGCGACCCGCCCCGGCTTCGAACGGTATATCATGCATGTATTATACATTATAAACCTTCCTCTTGAATCACTCTATCTATTAAAAAAAACCGCATCAAAATCCGTTGTGTAGTTTTGAAGATATAAGCATACATACGGATTTGGGGACAGAAAAAGCGACTTTGTTTTATACTATGTAGTGATAATCGACTGTCATTCATTATGCCACATAACGACTAAACATTAACCATAATTTATTGCTTTATTAACTCAAGTGACCTGTTTAACATTCAGCTGGCCAACCTGAGAGCAGCAATCGCCAATTTTGGCTTAGCTTAAGTTCATTTCATATTAATTGTTTCATCTATGCCCCACTGACTAAAAATTCTTTACTGCACAGTGTGTAAAAATAATTATTGATTAAAACACAGCAAATGGCCCATCAAGAAGTGATTTCAGTCGTTCTTGAAAAGGCATTCAAGTTATCTAATATAAATACGAGTGATTATTAACTAATACGCAGGTATATTATTGTGAAATATTATTTTCAGATAAGTAATTTGGTTAGCAACCAAATGAACAAAAATTTTAATGAAAGCGTATCTTGATGGTTAATATAATATGTAGACTTTGTTCTGTTTTCAAGAAATTGTAACATCACAAAGTACTGCAGATCCTAATTGTTATACATTCTGTTTTTGATTGAATTTAATTCCACTCAAGGTATATATAGACTATATATTAGGTTATTATGACACTACAGGGTAGTTATTTAATTATGAATACGACTAATTGTTAACTAATATTAAATATTTTTTCAGGAAAGTGATACGGTTACCTACCGAAATAATGATTATGAATAAAAAATAATAATTACTTACATCGTATTTTGATGCTCTTCATATTATTATGATCACATATTAAGAGCATCAAGATATGCTATATTATAAAAAAGATTTGATTTACTTTTTCCGTTTTGTTATTGTTCGAATTTACACGTACCTAAATGTACCCACGTAGATTGCTGAAATTATATCACTAAAAACTACTAACGCTATTATAAAAACACGGCTAATTGATAACTAAATACTAGGTATTTATGTGATTTTAACGCTGATTCCAAACATTTGGCTTGATAACTAACTGAAATAATAATAATGAATAAAATATTAATAATTGGTTACAGTTTATTTTGATACTCGTAATTTAGTTTGTTCTGTGTTGTATCAATTTAAAATAATAGGAATGGGTGAACATAGATGACAATAAATAAATACTTATTGAACTGTCCATTTTAATTCATTACGGATTTATCTAACCAACATTCCAATCCTATCTACACTCAGTTTGCCAATCATGGTGATTATGCAAGTGTGCATTGTGAATTATAGTCGATAACTGGGTGACGATAACTGGTAGTTGTCGATAACTGGGTGTCGGCGTTTGGAGTTTCAAGTGTCGATTACTGGAGATTTTGAAGTAAAAACGGTTTTTCAGGTTTTTTTTCTACTACACATTTATTTAAAAGTAAGAATATACCTCATTCATATCTCAAGGATATATTTCATCATATTGAAATGACAATTTCCTTCTAAAAATATCATAAGTATTAAAAATTTTATAACAAAACAAATGAGATTATGTGGAAATGAGCAGCCAGATTTAACAGTAAATATGTATATTAAAGGAAAACTATAAAAACAGGCCCTGACGTGTGTACGCACGTCAGTCTCTCAATCAAGATACAATGTTATTGTTGTCATGTCTAAGCAAAACATTCGGTGTTGCTTAGACAACCGTTTAAACTCTAATGTACTTGTAAATAGATTACAGCCAGTATATAATCAGGCGCTATACAGCCTCTAATACGCCCCCTTAATCTATTACATGTTAGAGACATACACACATACAGACAAGTTATGAAACACACAGTGCTTGCCTGTACTCTTGACATTATTTTACAAATAAAACAAAACATACAAAACCTAAACCTAACAAATGAATAACCGCATAACCATCAAGAAAAATAAATTAATCTAATACCTACACAAAACAATTCAAACATAAAACAATTATAACAACAACTATACGTCCGCCCCCTTATTAGAATAATTTATCAAAGATAACTGTCCTAAAAACTCTTTCAGTTTCGGGCTGTGCACGGACTTAGTTAAAATGTCAGCTATCATTTTATCGGTTGCCATGTACCTGATCTCGACTTGATTTTTCAGAACACATTCCCGTATAAAATGATACTTTATGTCAATATGCTTTGTTCTGTTATGCATCATTTTGTTAGTTGCAATTTTGTGCGCAGACTGGTTGTCGTTGTAGATTACAACCGCCTTTTTACTATCTACAGTTAAAAGAAGACTGTCCAGTAAACTACGCAGGTAAAGCGCTTCCTTTGAAGCCTGACTAAGTCCTACGTATTCTGCTTCTGTGGAGGACAAAGATACAGTAGCTTGCTTCCTACTCTCCCATGTCACGACATTTTTACCTAATTTAAAAATTAGACCAGTGAAAGATTTTCTATCTAGCGCTCCACCCCAATCTGCGTCTACATAGCCTCGTAAGTCTAGATCCCCCGTCTTCTTAAAGGTAAGACAGAGGTTAGACGTACCCTTCAAATACCTAAGGACTCGCTTTGCGCATTTAAAGTGTGTTTCATCGTAACACGAATTAAACTGCGAAAGTGCACTTACTGCATGCGCTATGTCCGGCCGCGTATTACAGGCTAAATAGTTAAGACATCCTATCAAGCTTTGATATGGCAGATTACAGTGCGAATCAGCTGACTTTTCCAGCTTGATTCCCACCTCCATTGGAGTACTAACCGGTTTCGCATCAGTCATGTTATAGTCGTTCAATATATTTAAGATGAACTGCTCCTGATCAAGATGAATAACATCTTTATCCCGCCTCAGTCGTATTCCTAAAACATGTCTAGCCGCGCCTAGATCTTTCACTTTGAACTTTTCAAGCAAACCAGTTTTTAATTTTTGCTTTTCGCGTTCACAATTCCCAAATACGAAAATGTCATCAACATAAATTACTACCACTAGCCTCTTGTTATTTGCAAGATGCTTCTGGTACAAACACGGTTCTTGTATTGACTGAATAAAACCTAACGCTAGCATCTCTTTGTCTAATTCGTTAAACCAAGCATTCGATGCTTGTTTCAACCCGTACAATGATCGCTGAAGCTTGCATACTTTGGTTTCTTGACCTTTGGCTACTGCTCCTTTAGGCTGAAGCATGTAAATGTCTTCTTTAATCTTTCCGTATAAGAAAGCAGTAGTCACGTCCCATTGATCAATAAACCAATCGTATTCAACCGCTAGTGAAAATAACATTCGCAATGTAGAGCTTCTAACTACAGGAGAATAAGTTTCACCATAGTCTATGCCACGTACCTGCGTAAAACCTTTGGCTACCAATCTAGCTTTGTACTTGGTTACCTTGCCATCGCTGTCTCTCTTGACTTTGAATACCCATTTGCATTGTATTGGCTTCTTATCAACTGGACGGTCGACTAACTTCCAGGTTTGATTCTCCTTCAGTGATTGTAGCTCGTCGTCCATCGCCTTCTGCCACAAATCACTATCAGGCCTCGCCAACGCTTCTTCAACGGTCAATGGATCGTCATCTATCACGCTTTCCATCGCGTACATGATGTTACAGCCATAACGATCGACTGGCTTACGCTCCCTTTGAGGATACCTCTTTTCAATCGGTTGAGGTAACGTCACTTCCTCTTCAGCAACTTCCTCTTCAGGTACTCTCTGCTCTGGTGCATTCGGTACACTCTCCTGGTTGACAAAGTCACTTGACGAACTGTTGTCATGTGCCTCCGAAGTTCCAGCTCCACTGTTGCTATCATTGCGTACACTAGACTGAACAATCGACTCTGAATCCAGGCTTAAGCGTACGACAGAATCGTCACTTTTCACATCTGGGAGAAAAACATTTTCCAAAAATTGTACATTTCTCGCTGTAGTGATTTGCCTTGTCTTCGGATTCATTAAACGATATCCTTTCTGATTATCTGGATATCCAATAAATATCGTCGGTTCCGTTTTCATGTCTAGTTTGCGTCGCTTCTGTTTTGGTTTTAAACTAAAAGCCAAACAACCAAAGATTTTCAGATGACTCACATCTACATCTTTTCCAGTCCAAAGCTTCTCAGGTACAGCATCGCTCAAAGCTTTCGTTGGACTTCTGTTCTTCAAGTATACAACTGTATTTACAGCCTCTGCCCAATACTTTTTGCTCAATTTTGCTTCCGATAACAATGTCCTCGCCTTCTCAATAATGGTACGGTTCGCCCTTTCCGCAACAGAATTTTGCTCTGGTGTATAGGGCACGGTCTTCTGGTGTTTAATTCCTGCAGACTTCAAAAATTTATTAAATGGACCATTACAATACTCTGTTCCACAGTCAGATCTAAGGCATTTTATTGACTTACTCGTCTCTTTCTCAACTTCCGCCTTGTATTCACGGAACTTATCGAAAGTTTGACTTTTATTTTTCAAAAAATAAACATGCGTCTTCCGAGTATAATCGTCAATAAATAGTAGGACATACCTCGAACCTCCGAACGATGGTTCTTCCATCGGTCCACAAAGATCAGAGTGTACGAGCTGTAAAATCTCGTCCGCTCTCGTACCTTTGTTTTTGAAGGGAATCTTGCATGTCTTTCCTTCAATACACGCAATACATGGTTCAGTCAAATCACAACTTCTAAATTCCATTCCCGTAACAAGGCTTTTCAATTTATTCATGTATTTTTCGTTTAAATGCGCCAGTCGTTTATGCCAAATGTTCGAAATATTTTCATTTTGTTTTGACAATGTCAAATTGACGACGTTGTTTTTGTTTTCCTCCAACTCGTAAATTCCGTCAACTTCATGACATCTTGCAATAGGTCGATTCTGTCTTTGAATCGTGCAACCTCCTTTGTCAAAATTAATGCAATAATTCTTCTTGGTCAAATCGCTAACTGAGATTAAGTTCATGGATAAATCGGGAACATGTAAAACATTATTCAAAGATAATTTCTGTTCCTCGCTGACTCCAGGTTCAGCGTTCCCTCGTCCTTGCACGCGTAGCTTTTCACCATTCGCTACCGAAATTTTCATGTTGCCGTTCTCGGGTTTGTAAGACAACAACCTGCTCTTATCATGAGTCATGTGATTTGAACATCCACTGTCGAGATACCATTTGTCTTTGTTAATCGCCTCCTTTGCATTCAGGTAGACATTCGCGGTTCTCTTCCGCTCTTCGCATTCGGACGCCTTGTGTCCCTGCTTATGGCATTTATAGCACTTATAAACAAACTTCTGCTTACGATCATCGGGTTTAGTGCGAGATCTGGCATCGTTCTGTGCTCTTATTGTGACTAGGGCTTGTTCGTGGTTTATGTTCATCTTGCTCTGTCTACTTCCTTCTTGCAGCAATTTCGTTTTGATTTGCTCCAACGTGATCTCGGTACCGCTGTTGTCTACAGCCATGATGAGGGGGCTGTACTCAGGGGTCAGGCCACCGAGCAAAATCGATATGATCCAGTCCTCTTGAATCGGTGAATCAATATCCGACAGTTGCTGTGCAAGAAACGTAACTCTTGCAATGTAGCTTTCAATGCAGTCAAAATTTTCTAACCTACTACTGAACAGCTCTCGTTGTATGCAGATTCGTCTTCCCCAACCTTTGTCTTCGTAAGCTCTCTGCAGATTACTCCAGACATCTTTGGCAGATTTGGCATTGTAGACGTGAGTAAAGCACTCCGGTTCCAACAATAAACAAATCGTTGTTCGTGCTTTCCTGTCCACATCTTCGTCTACCACATCCTTTGAAATTACTTCCCACCAGTTTTTATTTTCCAAGTAATTCCTCACCAAGAATTTCCAGTTCGGGTAATCAGACGAACCCTTCAATTTTCTTATTCCGCTCATGCCAATCGAACAGCTGTTTTCATCTGACATTGTCACGGAGAAAATTTTCACGAGCTTCAAACCACTTTTATTTCCACTTTAATAACTTTCCACGTTATTTCTGGACTGCTGAGGTCCTGGGCCCATAACCAAATGAGATTATGTGGAAATGAGCAGCCAGATTTAACAGTAAATATGTATATTAAAGGAAAACTATAAAAACAGGCCCTGACGTGTGTACGCACGTCAGTCTCTCAATCAAGATACAATGTTATTGTTGTCATGTCTAAGCAAAACATTCGGTGTTGCTTAGACAACCGTTTAAACTCTAATGTACTTGTAAATAGATTACAGCCAGTATATAATCAGGCGCTATACAGCCTCTAATAAAAACACACCATCTCCTTAAAGTATCGATGATTGGTGCCATTACGTTAGGGTACTTGACAACGGATAAGACATACTTATACATACATCACCAACTAGCACAGTGTTACTCGCTAATCCTGCCGGAAAGCAGCAGTGTTCGCGCTGTGTTCCGGCGTGGTGAGTAAGGCAGCTGGTGAAATTACTGGCACAAGAGGTCTATCCTAACCCTCTAGCCTGACAATGCAATCCTCGAGTTTTGGGATCCATGGGTCCAAGCTCGCCATCAGGTGGCCCATTTGCTTGTTTGCCCTCCTTGTCGTATAAAAAAGTCATGAAGCGTTTACGGACGTCCGTCTTCATTCGGACAGTGTTGGTATTAACTTCCTGTGCTTGTATTCCCTGAAGGTTACAATCTCGCTGCGTAACAAGACGTTGTGATCAAACGTAAGTCTTTGCAGTTCCAGTAAGTTACGGTCTTCTGGGCGGTCTTCTTATCAGTCGATACCTCCGACGCAAAAGGTCGTAACCAGTGTTTTATGCAAAATGAGATTTTTCAATCGTCATAAAGCCATTAATCCAAGCTATAACTTCCTAAAACTCAAGTTTAAATATTTGATAATTATGGAGTTTTGTGATTGCTAATAGTCGTATCATTTGAACTTTTCCACGCAAATCGTCGCATCACAACATTCGACGATTTGCGCCACTCCATTAGTGTTCATTACGCCCCACGCAAATAGTTTTAACTTCTAAGTTACGACTTTATGCGTAAACAATAGTAGTTAGGTACAACTTTTTGTTGCAGTTTTTTTACAATCATGGGTCGTAACTCGCACTTAAGACTATATGCGTTGCTGTAGTGAGATGGTATATCCTTTTATATATAGTGTTGGAATGTTATCAAAATATTATGCTAACTTGATGTACGTAACGCCATCTATGAACCCATTCATTAAACTACGTTTGCATTCTCTGTACAAATAATTAAGAAAAATAAAGTTTGTCGATTCCTAACCGCAAACCAAGGACTTTTATTAGGTTATGGGCTGCTCAAATCTTTGCTTTAAAAAATAGTTAAAATACAGTTATTGTTAGTTTTTTCGCGTGTGATATCGAGAAGATGGCCTCCAGTTTTCTGTCTAGCGTGCCCAAGCTCAAGGGTCGTGAGAATTACGACGATTGGGCGTTCGCAGTTCAAAATTTGCTGGTACTTGAGGACACAGACAAGTTCCTGAAGCAAGAAGCAACCGCAACGGACGCGGCACAGACAGTTGCTGATGCCAGAGCACGAGCAAAATTGATTTTGACCATTGACGCATCATTATTTGTGCACATAAAGGAGACAAAGACTACGAAAGAGTTATGGACAAAACTGAAGACATTGTTCGATGATTCGGGATTTTCACGAAGAATAACTTTGCTCCGTCATTTAATCTCCATCAGATTAGAAAAGTGTGAGAATATGACAAGTTATGTGACACAGATTGTTGAAACTTCGCAACGGTTAAGTGGTACTGGATTCAGAATAAGCGATGATTGGGTTGGGTCATTGTTGCTAGCCGGTTTACCAGAAAAGTTTATGCCAATGATTATGGCAATTGAGCATTCTGGGATCCAAATCACAGCAGATTCCATAAAAACAAAATTGTTAGATATGGAAAACGCTGATTCATTAGAAATGGAAGGGAATGACAACTCGGCATTAGTTGCTCGAAGTTGGCAGAAGAAGAAACTTGGTAAAGGTGGCAGCAATAGCAAACATGGCGGACCAACTCCGAATATCTATGCTCCGAGTACGTCAATGTCAAACTCAAACGTCAAAACTATGAAGACAATAACATGCTATAAATGCAAGCAAATTGGACATTATTTAAGTCAATGTCCATTTAAAAACGAAAGAACTGAGAAGAAAAAACAGACAAACGCATTCAGTGTTGTTTTTCTTAGTGGAAAATTTAATAAATGCGACTGGTATGTTGATTCGGGAGCCAGTACACACATGACCGCGAACGAAAATTGGTTGACAAATAGGCGGGATTCGTCAAGTTTACCAGAAATTATAGTTGCTAACGAAATGAAAGTACCTATATTGTGTGCGGGTGATGTAGAAGTCACGACAAGTTACAACTACGAGATCACAGTAAAGAATGTGTTGTGCGTACCAACTCTTGCGACTAACCTATTATCAGTTAGTGAATTAATAAGTAACGGAAACAGTGTTGTTTTTGAACCCGGCCGATGCCTCATAACAAACAGATTAGGCGATTTAGTAGCCGAGGCGAAACTTGTTGATGGTGTATACAAGTTAATCTTACAAACTGAGACTTGTTTCTTGGCATCATCAAAAGCTGATGGACAGACATGGCACAGACGCCTTGGACACTTGAATAGCACAGATATGAACAAGATGAAGCAAGGTTTAGTCAATGGAATGTATTACCCAGACACATTTGTGACAAGTAAATCTGGTTGTCAAGTTTGCTGTGAAGGTAAACAGTCAAGATTACCATTTTCAACAGGTACGCGAGCTACAGAGATGTTACAGATTGTGCATTCAGACATCTGTGGACCAATGGAGTGCAAATCAATAGGTGGCGCAAGATATTTTCTGTTGTTTGTGGACGACTTCACCAGAATGACCTTCATATATTTTTTAAAGGCCAAAAGTGAAACATTGACTTATTTCAAACAGTTTAAGTCAATGGTGGAGAATTATCAAGAAAAAGGAATGAAAATATTGCGTACAGACAATGGATCAGAATACTGTAGTAATGAATTTCGAGATTATCTGAAGCATGAAGGCATTATTCATCAGAAAACGAATCCATACACACCAGAGCAGAACGGACTTTGCGAACGAAATAACAGGACCATCGTGGAGAAAGCGAGATGCCTACTTTTCGAAGCAGAATTGGACAAGAAGTTTTGGGCAGAAGCTGCCAATACGGCAGTCTACCTAAAGAACAGGTCCATAGCTTCCGGTATAGAAAAGACTCCATACGAGATGTGGTTCGGCAGGAAACCAGATTTACAACATTTACGTGTATTTGGGAGTCCAGTGATGGTGCATATACCAAAGGAAAAGAGAACAAAGTGGGACAGAAAATCCATGAGACATATACTTGTTGGTTTTTGTGACAACATTAAAGGGTACAGGATTTATAACCCAGAAAAAAACCAAGTTTCTACAAGTAGAGATGTTATTATCCAAGAAAAACCGAAGCGTCAAGAGACTGTCACTGTTTCTATAGATAGCACAGATTCAGTGGGGGAGTCAGTAGAGGAATCTGTGGTGAAATTCGAACCCCTGAATGAATCAAGTTCGAGTGAGTCGGATTACTTGGATGTTGAAGGTGAAAACATGCAGCTAGAAGCTTCTGGAGAAAACCAGGATAATGTACAGACTAGTACAGCTTCACAGAGTACAGAAGAAACTCCAGATGTGTCACATACAGGGTCTTCTATACCAGTTCCAGTTGAACGAGCAAAGAGGCAAAGGAAGAAACCCGAGAGGTACGGCTTTGCCAACATGTGTGCTACAGCTACAGAAGAAGATGGACTGACATATGCAGTAGCCATCAGCGGGCCTGAGCGACAACAGTGGTTGCAGGCGATGGCAGAGGAGCTGCAATCATTCCAGGACAATCAAGTGTGGGAAGTTGTCGATACTCCCAGTAGCGCGAGAGTAGTGCAGTGTAAGTGGGTTTTTAAAAAAAAGTTTGACTCAGACAATAAAGTGAGATATCGAGCGCGGCTTGTAGCAAAAGGGTTTACCCAGAAGGCTGGTGTTGATTACCAAGAGACCTTCAGCCCAGTGATTAGACATTCAACGCTGCGTTTATTGTTTGCTTTAAGTGTCCAGTTAAATATGGATATCACTCATTTAGACGTGACAACAGCTTTCCTTAATGGATATCTAAAGGAAAGCATATTTATGCATTTACCTGATGGTTTTCCCATAAACAATTCAAATAAAGTGTTAAAGTTAAGAAAAGCTGTTTATGGATTAAAACAATCATCACTTGCATGGTATCAGAGAGTAGAGGAAACATTGTGCAAATCAGGATTCACTAAATGCAAGTTAGAACCCTGTGTATTTGTAAAAAACCATAGTGATAATAAGAAAACCATTGTCGGGGTGTATGTCGATGATTTTTTGATATTTTCAAATTGTAAGAATGAATCTGATAGTTTGATGCAGGTTTTAAGTCAGAAATTTAAAATAAAAAATCTAGGTCAAGTGAGAAATTATTTGGGCATGAGAATAAACATTAATAAAAATACAAATGTAATTACAATAGATCAGGAGCAGTATATTAAACAGTTACTGGAGAAGTTTGATATGTCTGAATGTAATTCTGTAGAAACTCCTATAGAATGTAAATTAAATCTTGAGAAGTCTAATGTATGTGAACAAAAGTTGCCTTATCAAAGATTAATAGGAAGTTTAATGTACCTAGCTGTCCTAACTCGTCCTGATATTGCCTATTCAGTGAGTTATTTAGCCCAATTTAACAATTGCTATTCTTATGTACACTGGAATTATGCAAAAAGAATTTTGAAATATTTGTCAAAAACTAAAACTTTCTGTTTAAAATATTCCAGAGAAAGTGCAGAACTGGTAGGTTTTGTCGATGCTGATTGGGCAAGCGACGCCACAGACAGACGCTCATATACTGGTTTTTGTTTTACAAAATCGGGTGCTGCAATTTCTTGGCAGAGTAAAAAGCAAAAAACGGTGGCTCTTAGTAGTTGTGAGGCTGAATATATGGCTTTGTCGGAAGCGTGTCGTGAAGCTATATATTTTTCACGCCACTGATCGGAAATGTGGCAAAAGATGGTCAGTAATGGGGCCCCAAAACAAAGTATAGTTGTAGGTTGAATGAACAGGCCAACTATGAATTCAAACAGGCCAACAATAACATTGTTGGACAGTTTCAAAGACCTCCAATCACATCGGCATGCTGATCCTTGATTCCACCAATCAGAACACAATTTGTGATGCTATTACACAAAATCGACCAATCAGAACACGTCGTGTGCTTCATTGTTTTTTTTTTTAAAGTTTATCCTATCAGGGAGAGGCAAAGGAAACTAGGTCCATACAGCCACGTCTGGCGTAATGTTTTTTATTTCCTCGCAGTAGTCGTGAAAAGCACTATGTAATGTCTCGGCCAAAAGTGCAATAGATGGACTCGTCTCTCTTCGAGGGCCTCACCTGCGGCTCGGCCCTCGAACTCACTCGTCCATCTATTGCTCACTTTCCAGCCTCTACAACAATGTACTATACAGAAATTAGAACTTGAAATAACTGGTTCTTGTAATAAAATTATTATATATAATGACAGTCAGAGTGCATTAAAGCTGGCCAACAATTATCAATCACACAAACGATCCAAACATATTGACGTGAGGTACCACTTCATTAGGGAAGTTCTGAGAAATGAAATTGTTGAAGCAAGATATTTGTCAACAGCTAACATGCCCGCTGACTTACTAACTAAAGGTCTGCCAGGTGTTAAGCACTATAAATTTATAAGAGATCTTGGAATTATAGATAAAATAAATGAATAGCCTAGGCAGAGGTTTTGCACTTATGTAGGTATCTTTAAGATGTTTTTTTTGAAATGTGTAAAGTAGGTTTGCCTCCCCACTGTGTCACATATATATTGTGGGAAAATTTGTTATTTTGATAGAGTGGGGGTGTTGGAATGTTATCAAAATATTATGCTAACTTGATGTACGTAACGCCATCTATGAACCCATTCATTAAACTACGTTTGCATTCTCTGTACAAATAATTAAGAAAAATAAAGTTTGTCGATTCCTAACCGCAAACCAACGACTTTTATTATATAGTCGTATTTATAACATACGACTTTATGCAATGGACGTGATCAATCGCAAAAGGTTGTAACTTTCTTATACGACGTTTTGAAAACGAGCACAAAGTCGTAACTTCAGGTTTTTTGCCATAATTTTGAAATTATGATATTTATTTTAATAAACAGATTTGCTTCGTGTTAATTAAACCGCTGCGGACAGATTTAACTACTGCTTTAAATTTTGAACATATTTCAACTTGAAAAAATACATGAAAAATTCTTATAATCGCTCTCCTGAAAAGTCGTCGATATAGCGATACGACCTTATGCGTAGGAGGTGTCGCAGTGGTCCTGACGGTAAGCGTAAGGTAAGCAAGGAACGTTTATTCGAGACTGGCTGCGCTAGTTGCTCTGTACCTCTCAACGAATTAACGTGTTTTCCGTGAGAACCTCCGGATATTACTTCGTTCGCCCGCCGTGCGCGTTTACTAACACTCATGTGTATTACAAATCCTATTTTATTTACTGGCGATTACGCTAAAGTGTTAAGTAAATATCACTTTGCTGTATTGGCTGCGAGCAGCGACATCTGGACTCGAAATGTGTTGGCTAATAGTGGGTTCGAATCGTGCCACTTGATTTAACCAACTTGGTGTGGGTTCTGAACTCTGAATTGCTGAAGGATCGTGACTAACTGGTTTTATTAAACAATACATACACACACAAATCACGTTTTTATCCCTTACGGGGTAGACAGAGCCTATGGTAACAGGTGTACCTACAGGCCACAATTAGCAAGATTGAGAATGTATAGGTGGAAAATAGAATCAAAATAGTGATGGGTTGCTAGTCTCATCGCCTATAACATGATTCCTATAAGTTTCGCCCATTCCCTCGATTGTCTTTTATCATCTTTCATCATGATAGCTCAGAATGGAAGAACAAATATACCGCAATAATTTAAAGAGATACTTTGATTTACCTCTGGTAGCAATGCATTTATGTATTTTTTTTTCTTTTGTCCATTTTCTACTGTTTAATGTCGTACTCAAGAACGTTCGTTATGCAAAATTTTTCCAATCTTTTAACTTGCAACGTCTGTGTTTGCTTAGGACAAATCTTGCCGGTCGAGTTTTTCCACTTCTGGTGGTCGAAATGAGTTAAATTTCTTATTAATATACATACATGTACTATCTATATATAGAATGGAACAATACAACTATATAGGATGGTTTCAGATTGGTAATACAAATTTAATGTTGTCAAAACCCCTTTACTAAGTCTTGTGCTTCTAAAATAATGAAACTATGTTTAATTTCAGTTTTTAATTATACAGTTTTTTTGGGCTTACTTTTACTTCTGTAATTTTTAAGCTAGCTTTAGTATATAATTGTGATAAAGAATAGCTCTGTGTATCTTCATCTCCGAGACTTAAATTGACAGTACATACATACATAATATTAAGTCTTAGACAGAGCCTGGTAACAAAACTGTAAGGCCACGTTTGGCATGATTAATGGCGTATATTTTATTTATTTATTCAGTACATCCACATCATCAGTGTGAGCCATAGAAACTGTTAATTGGTACATTAGTCTGATATACACGACAATAACGGAGTGCGAGATGTCTATTAAAATATTACAATAAATGGCGTATAGGTGGAAAGGGAAATCAAAATAGTGATGGGTAGCATCGCCTATAACATGATTCCTAAAACTTTCACGCATTCCCTCGATGGCCTTTCCTTTTGCGCGGGAAGAGAAGCCACTGGTAAAGTATGTATGTATGTATGTGTGTAAACTCTTTATTGCACATAAAAATTAAAAAAATACAGAAATACACAGAAAATAGTACAAAGGCGAACTAACTAAAGTCTGTGTTTTCTTTTCCCAGATCAGCATGGGAGAAAATTGACAATGACCTTCCTATAAAGAAATTTATAATTCATCATTCACATGCCCCACAAATTACCCAGTGTCAAGACAACACGTATTCCCGCAAACTTGTATCAGCAGTTCTGATGAGCCTTGTGGGTTTGAGATTGAACTCAGTTTGCCTTAGCCATGTTTAAGTTAAGGTGGTTTTGTGACACGTCACAACCAGAAATCGTTCATTTTCGTATCAACCACGCCTCGTAGTAACGTATTTACGTTTCCGCGATTTTCTGATGAAATAAAGCGATAATAGTATTAACTAGCTCACGCCTGCGGCTTCGTCCCCATGAAGTATGTATGTATGTATGTATAATGAGAAAAACAGATGTACAAAGGCGAACTTATCCTTTAAAGGGAACCTTCGAACGATTGACAGGACAACAGAAACCAGAGTATAGAAAGAAAGAAATAAATAAAACATTTATTCGTGACATAGATAATCAAGTTACAAAAACAAAAAAAAAGTAAAAAACATAAGGACATACATCACGAAATGGTCTCATGTCAGCATAATGCTGGCCTTGCAGCCAGCGCTGGTCTAGAGAGAGTATAGAGAGTAGACCACGGAAGCATAATAGCGGAATAATGTGTCTGTATATAAGCGACCAAAATAAAGTGACCCCACACTGCGTAAATTTTGCTTTGGAGCACGGCTCTGCTTACACTGTTTAATAGATATTCATATAGATAGTGGTACGGGAGCCTTCTTGCACTAGTCCGAGTCGCACTTGGCCGGTTTTTACTTTTCATAAGTGGCTCGATTATCGAAGCACTTTGGCTGTGACCTAAATCCCATAAAACTTGATCAATAGAGCTCAATATTTCAATCTAGCAAAATCCTTTCTCCTCAGCTTTTTAAGCCTAGCTATTAAAACTTAGAATTAAGATTCTGAACACTTTTCAGCATAACTTGCAGAGGTGAAAGCGTTTCCAACTTTCGCAATTTTCTATTCTATTATCACACTAAAAGCGGTCAAGCACGAGTCGGTGTATGATTGTACAAATAGGACACAAACTACATACAAAGATGCTACATAAATCACGTCTTTATCCCTTACGAGGTAGACTAAGCCTAAGACAACAGAACAATACAATACAATACAAATACTCTTTATTGAACACCACAAATCAGTACCAAACAATACAGAAACAAAGTACAAAGAAGACAATAGGCGGTCCTATCGCTTAATAGCGATCTCTACCAGACAACCAATAAGACAGAGAAGTGAGTTGGAGACAGTTTAAGTAGGTGGCGGAAACAAATAGACAGGATAAACGCAGGGATAATAAAAACAACAATACCAACATAAATATAAAACATAGCTAAATAAATAAAATAATACATACATACACACATAACATTACTGTATAATACTGAAGATAAAATAAATGTGAGAGTGCAACAATGAAAAATAAGAAGGCCATATAGCAGAAAAAGATTTGATCAGAAGCAAAAAGAAAAGATAAGGTAGGTACTAAAGACAAGAAGTGGATTAAATTAGTGATAAATAGTGAGATTTGAGTTGGTTTTTAAAAATAGGCAGAGTTTTAGCAACAAAACCATGATAAAAAAAATCAATTTAAAATTGTTTATTTCGTTTTTTACATATTTGTAGTTTACAGTCATATAGGTTGGAACCTTCCTTTAAGCATGAGAAATGTTTGTATCGGAAGGTTCCGCTCTTTCTTAACTTGACGGTTAACAAAAACCAAGCAGAAGCTAAACCAATTCTATCACTAACTTAACTACTGACTTGACGACCGGATAGCCTAGTGGTTAGTGACCCTGACTATAAAGCTAGAGGTCCTGGGTTCGAATCCCGGTAGGGTCAGACAGTTGTATGATGAATACGAATGTTTGTGCCCGAGTCACGGATGTTGTATGTATTTAAGTATGTATTTATCTACATTATATAAGTATGTTTATCCGTTGCCTGGTACCCATAGCACAAGCTTTGCTTAGTTTGGGGCTTGGTCAATTGGTGTAATTTGTCCCAAGATATTTATTTATTTTATTTTATTTTACTTAACTAGTGTGCAACGCGCCCGGGTGTGTGTGTATGTGTGTGTGTGTGTGTGTACGTGAGTGTGCCTATTGTGTATGTTTATGTGCGTGTGCATACATGTTACAATAATACATAAATACATAATTCGAGCATAAAGCCGATAACCGTGAATCCTTAGCGGCTCTGTACTCGGAAACCTAGTATTCCCGTGACCCACTTATTTCTAACTTATCTGAACTTGTTTAGGTACCTCAAAGTTGGGGGAAGTTTCAAATCCCGACTTTTAAAAGTTGAATCTCCGTTGACTAATGCAGCGGAGCGTTTGGAGAAACGAAACAAATTCGGCAACGATTTGATCTAATTTAATTGAAGTTCTATGTTTGTGTGAGAAAAAGAACATAGAATGTACTAGTTGCTTATCTTCCCGCTCAGAAGGCAAATCCCGTCGCTGTAGGCGTCGGCTAGCAACCCATCACTATTTTGATTCCCCTTTCCACCTATACGCCCACAATCATGCTAAAAAAAAAAGGGTCACGTGACAGTTAGTAACAGGTAGAAAAATTCGGAGACTACCCACCTGCAATGGGTGGTGTAGGGGTATAGCACGCGTCACGGAATGACGAGGATCCGGGTTCGATTCCCGGCCATAGCTTTACTTTTCGGATTTTTCTATGTTCTAATTTTCACTGACATTTAGAAATTTTATCATGCTAAACTTGGCTTTTGGTCTGTCTACCCCGTATATAGACGTGATTTGTGTATGTGTGTTTGTATTTCTTGTATACGTTTTTTAAAAACCTTATCTGAAATTGGAAAACGGTTCTAAAACACCGTTTTAACGGCAACGGTTTTCCCTGTGTTTATTTTGATGAATATTCAAAGGTTTCCAAACTCGGGTACAAAAGAGATTATATTTCCATGTGACCTGCAAGGTAACCAAGCCTTGCCCGAGAATCAGTAAAAATACGGGAAAAAGGGGCCTTTAAGTAATTCATAATGTAAGCAAAAGAAACTCCAGACCACAGAGGAATTAGACAATAGAGTGTAATGTAATGGTAAGTAAGTAAATGCTTTATTGTACAAACATAAAGACAAAAAAATCACAAAAAAGGACATTAAATATATGCACAAAGGTAAACATAAAATGTACCAGTTGCTTCTCGTCCCGCGCAGATGGTAAAAGCCCATCGAGGGAATCATGTAATAGGCGATGCGGTTAGCAACCCATCACTATTTTAATTCCTTTGTGGCGACTGTATTTTATATCGTAGGTTAATTTGATAATATTGTTATGTGTCATAAACGGACCCTATTAGTTGTAGAACAATTGTAGTTCGGGCCGTCTGCTTTTAAAATGTTATTATTTACATTTTACTTGTTGTGACACCGCGCCGTGCGGCGCGGCGCGCGCGCAGCTGTTCGACCGGTTCTTACGTTCGGCAAACCTCGGCTCGCGCCGCGCGCGGCCGCGGAGCGCTCTCTCGTGTATGTTCGGTTTGGCCAGTGAGTTGCACAATTACCACTGTCGATGCTGGACGCTGCGCTCGCGCCGCTCGACTTAACGGTGCTTTTACTCGCGACGAACGTTATTCTGTCGGTTTGCTTTAGCGCCGCTTATTATTAGTTCATAGTGATTGTTTATAGTAAATAACTTTCTTGTTGCTTATCTAAGCTTTCCTAGTGCAGTGCTTGTCTTTCTTTCCTACCTTCCGCTAGTGACTTTTATACTTCATTCTTTTGTAACTCTTCCGTCTTACTTTCCATTAGACAATATAATTAATATATGTGGAACGTGTTAGTTTTCTTTCATTCCTGTTAGTGCTCACGCCCCACATAAGTGGTGACCCCTGTGTTAGTGAACTTTGAAAAGGATATTTTTTAATATTAAAATTATTAAGATGCCGATGGACGGTAGCAGTGACTCGTCGGTGTTTCGCGTAAGCGTTAAAGTGCCGCCGTTTTGGCCGGATAAGCCAACTTTATGGTTTGCGCAACTTGAGGGGCAGTTTGCGTTGGCTAATGTAACGGTTGACGCTACGAAATTCTACCACGTAATTTCGGTGTTGGAACCGAAGTATGCCGCTGAAGTGGAAGATGTAATTACGAGGCCACCCGCTACCGATAAATATGGGAAATTAAAGTCCGAATTGATTTCACGGCTATCCATTTCAAGAGCGGAGCGTTTGAAGCAGCTTACCCTAAAGGAAGAGCTTGGTGATAGGAAGCCGAGCCAGTTTTTAAGGCATATCCGCAATTTGGCAGGACCAGATTTCCCAGACGATTTTTTGCGCACTTTATGGACGAGCCGGCTGCCAAGTTTATTGCAGAGCATTATTGCCATGCAGGATAAATTGTCTCTGGATGAAGTCGCCCAGATGGCTGATAAGGTGTATGAGGCGATGCCCGGTATGGCTTCTTCCCACGTAGCTGCAGCATCATCAGCACCTAATGTGGCGGCCGCATCCAGCTCACACATTCCTTCCTCTGCGATGAACGATTTACATCGTAAAATAGACGCGCTAACTAGGAGGCTTGACGCGATGTCCACCTCCCGGGGTCGCAAGGATAAACCCCGGTCGAGGTCCCGCGGCAAGCGCAACCAGTCGAGGAGTCGTTCGCGTGCCGGCAAACCCAACGGCAACAGTAAGCGTTACTGTTGGTACCACTTCAAGTTTGCGGATAAGGCAGATAAGTGCATTCCCCCGTGTTCGTATCCAAAAAACTAATTAATCAGCCTTTAGTGTCGGTCAGTGAATGTGCCTCAGTGTCTACCCGGTTATTTGTTTCGGATATTAAGACTAAGGTGCAGTACTTAGTAGACACTGGGTCCGATCTGTGCGTTTACCCAGTGAGTTTTTTGCGTGCACAACGTCGTCATAAAACTAATTATGAACTTTATGCCGCAAATAATACTACAATTAGTACTTTTGGCTGGTTGAGCTTATCGCTAGATTTAGGTTTACGCCGGGCTTTTGCATGGCGCTTTGTAGTTGCAGACGTTAGCAAGCCTATTATTGGAGTTGATTTTCTCTCTTTTTACAACTTGCTTGTCGATGTTCGTAATGCTCGCTTAATCGACAATACCACCTCGCTAACATCTGCTGCAGTAGTTGCTTCTGCTTGTGTTTGTCCGCAGATAAAAGTAGTTTCAGGTGACTCGCATTACCATAAACTGCTTGAGGAATTTCCGGATATAATGCGCCCAGTTGGTAATCCCTTAGAGCGTAAGTGTAAGCACCAGACGCAACATTATATCCGGACTACTCAAGGGCCACCTGTGTATTCTCGACCGAGGCGTTTAGCGCCCGATCGTCTTAAAATAGCGAAACGGGAATTTGAAGAGATGGAGCGTACAGGTGTTGCGCGGAGATCGGAGAGTCCCTGGTCATCTCCGCTACACCTGGTACCTAAAAAGGACAAAGGCTGGCGTCCTTGTGGCGATTACCGCGCACTTAACGCCCGTACTGTTCCTGATAGGTACCCGGTGCGGCATATTGCGGATTTCTCACATAATCTTTTTGCTTGTAAGGTTTTTAGTAAATTAGACTTGGTACGTGCTTACAATCAAATTCCCGTAGCGCCCGAGGACGTTCCGAAGACAGCAATCACGACACCCTTTGGACTTTTTGAATTCCCATTTATGAGCTTTGGTTTGCGCAACGCTGCGCAAACATTTCAGCGTTTCATGGATGAAGTCCTTAGGGGTCTTGATTTCTGTTTTCCGTTTATTGATGACGTTTTAGTAGCTTCCGTTAATGATGCAGAGCACCAGAAACATTTGCGCGCGGTATTCGAGCGTTTTAACGAGTACGGTATATTGCTTAACGTCAATAAGTGCGTTTTTGCTGAACCGCGCGTAGAGTTTCTGGGGTACCAAGTATCTGCAGAGGGTACACAGCCAATTGGCAACAGGGTTAAGGCGATACAAGATTTTTCACGCCCTAATACCATTAAGGACTTACGACGGTTCCTGGGTGCCTTAAACTTTTATAGGCGATTTATTACTGGTGCAGCAAAACTTCAGGCTCCTCTCCATGCACTACTAAGTGGTCCAAAGGTGAAGAGCAATAGCCCAGTAAACTGGACTCCATTGCTGGAAGAAGCTTTCAACGCTTGTAAAGCAAGCATTGCAAATGCCGCTCTTCTAGCGCATCCAGACTCTTCAGCTCCTCTTGCAATAGTAACAGACGCCTCAGACTTTGCTATTGGTTCGGTATTGCAGCAGGAAGTTGAGGGACATTGGCAGCCGTTAGGATTTTTCTCACGGAAATTAACGCCTACCCAGGTTAAGTATAGCGCGTATGACCGTGAGCTGTTGTCAATTTATGAGTCAGTTAAATACTTTCGTTACATGATCGAGATGAAACCTTTTTTTGTACTTACTGACCATAAACCCATTGTTTCTGCATTTAAAAAGTCACTCGATTCGTGTTCTCCGCGACAATTTAGGTATCTGGACTTCATATCCCAATTTACTACCGATATTCGATTCATTGCTGGCAAGGACAATGTTGTCGCGGACGCGTTATCGAGGACAGACGCTATTACTGACGGACTAGACCTCGACGCTTTAGCTAGATCCCAGGCTACGGACACTGAGCTCAGAATGCTACTTCGCACTGGTTCATGCCTTAAACTGAAAAAAGTCGCCTATGCGTCTACGAACCTCATGTGCGACGTGTCCGGGCCATCCCCACGCCCATTTATAACATCTGAGTTCCGTAAAATTATTTTTAACTCCCTTCATGGACTCAGCCTCCCTAGTGCCAGGATTACCATCAGATTAGTATCCGAGCGTTATGTGTGGCCTGGTATTAGGAAAGATTGTAGGGAGTGGGCACGGTCGTGTGTTCCTTGCCAGAAGTCAAAAGTATCGCGACACGTTCACGCACCGATCCATGACTTCAAGCCCCCATCAGGTCGTTTTTCGCACGTCCACATAGATTTAATAGGTCCCTTACCCGTGTCTAACGGTTACAAATACTGTCTCACTGCCGTAGATAGGTTCACACGTTGGCCTGAGGCAGTGCCTCTGTATGAAATTACGGCGGAAACTGTTGCTAGGGCCTTTATATCTATGTGGATATCGCGTTTTGGTTGTCCTCAAAATATCACCACTGATCGTGGTCGGCAATTTGAGGCACATATTTTTAGCCAGATTTCAGCACTCACGGGCTCACGTCATTTGCGCACTACTGCGTATCACCCGGCTGCCAATGGACTGGTGGAGCGTTTCCACCGTCAGCTCAAGGCCGCCATTATGTGTCACGCAGACGACTGCTGGACGGAAACGCTTCCACTAGTACTACTTGGAATTCGTAGTGCCTGGAAAGACGACTTGTCCGCGTCGACCGCCGAGCTAGTTTACGGCGAACCGCTTAGACTGCCTTCTGATTTTTTATAACCGACTGCTGACGTACTGACTGACTACACAGATTTTATCTCCAGGTTGCGTGTTCACATGAAAAAACTACAGCCTGTGACTGTTAATCGCCATGGTACTCACAAGGTCTTCATTTACAAAGACTTGTCGACGGTTTCGCATGTCTTTGTACGTCAAGATTTTGTCAGAAGATCACTACAGCCGCCTTACGCTGGCCCGTTTAAGGTTGTAGAAAGGGCTGAAAAATATTTTGTCGTCGATGTTGCTGGAAAAAATGTTTCTATTTCCATAGATAGGTTGAAACCAGCTTACATCTTAGCTGAATCACCCGCTACTACTAAAACGTCGTCGACCGTCCCTATTGTCCCCACGACAGTTCCATCGGAAACTCGAACGTCGCGTTATGGTCGCCGGATACGCTTTCCGGATTTTTATCGACCCTGAAGGTCTCCGGGGGGGCTGGTGTGGCGACTGTATTTTATATCGTAGGTTAATTTGATAATATTGTTATGTGTCATAAACGGACCCTATTAGTTGTAGAACAATTGTAGTTCGGGCCGTCTGCTTTTAAAATGTTATTATTTACATTTTACTTGTTGTGACACCGCGCCGTGCGGCGCGGCGCGCGCGCAGCTGTTCGACCGGTTCTTACGTTCGGCAAACCTCGGCTCGCGCCGCGCGCGGCCGCGGAGCGCTCTCTCGTGTATGTTCGGTTTGGCCAGTGAGTTGCACAATTACCACTGTCGATGCTGGACGCTGCGCTCGCGCCGCTCGACTTAACGGTGCTTTTACTCGCGACGAACGTTATTCTGTCGGTTTGCTTTAGCGCCGCTTATTATTAGTTCATAGTGATTGTTTATAGTAAATAACTTTCTTGTTGCTTATCTAAGCTTTCCTAGTGCAGTGCTTGTCTTTCTTTCCTACCTTCCGCTAGTGACTTTTATACTTCATTCTTTTGTAACTCTTCCGTCTTACTTTCCATTAGACAATATAATTAATATATGTGGAACGTGTTAGTTTTCTTTCATTCCTGTTAGTGCTCACGCCCCACACCTTTTTTCACCTATACGCCAACAATCATGCTAAACGTGGCCTTTAGGTCTTGTCATCTTAGGCTCTGTCTACCCCATAAGGGATATAGACGTGATTGTACAACTTTGTCTCTATTTTTAATATAGTAATTTAACTTTCAACATGAAACTACCGTGAGACTTAATCATAATTACACATAAACGGATAACTCACGTATAAAAGTCGAGTTATGCTGGACATGTTTCGGACTAGTTCGTAGTCCTTCCTCTTGGAGCGCAATTCAACTGAAATGACCAAAATTGAAAATGTGTGCATGTGTATGTAATTAACTACAATGGCTTTGTTCTATGTAGGAAAGGAAACTACCGTCAAAAATGTATTGTAGAATTGTATAGCTCGGATTATTCTATTGGTTAATTGCTCTATGCCCCGGGCTGACCTTTTGATGGCCATTTTAATATTGACGTGTGCATGTGTGAAGGAATCGTGGGATGGTTTTGTTCGTACATTACACTCCCCGTATCATAATATATTGATGAAAACAGGGATATTCAGCTTGATACTTATTTCTAAGGGTCCCCTACCTATTTAATCTAAAAGGTATTTTGAGATTGAAAATCCTTTTCCAAAACCTGTATGATGATTTTATCCTTCCCCCCACACACGCACACACACAAACGCAGGCTGAATACTTTAATTTGCATACTTCTTTCTACTTTTGTTTTTGTTTCTTTTTATTTTATTTTTTGTGCTTGAAAATTGTTTTTAACTTTATAGATTTCTTGGAGTTTTTTAGTTTTTTAGAGCTTTTAAAATAATTTTTTACACCTATTTCAATAGTAAGATACAATACGTGGAGGAGCGGTGTTCTCTTAGCGCGAGTATCTCGTATAATCAAGAAGAGGCGCCGGCACAGATACTGTTGTTCTAATTTAAGTTACTGAATAAATATTTTTTCATTTTTCATAGGTTACCTGTTGCCAGCAGCGACGCCCTCGTTCCATTTTTTGTTAATTTCATTTCACAAGAGCTGTAATTTTCCATGCTAGTCTGGTAGCCAAAGAAAATCGTAGAATCAGTAGCCCATCTACGTAATGGGAGAAAATCTTAGGAATCATGTTATAGCGATACTACCAACCCATCACTATTTTGATTCCCCTTTCCACCAATACCCCTATCATGCTAAACGTAGCTTATAAGTCTTGTAACCTTAGGCTCTGTCTTAGGGATATAGACGTGATTCGTGTATATATTACGTATGTATGTTACAAACTCTTCTTGTAAAACTTCAGAATGTTCGCAGTGTTATGATAAAAACGTAAAATCTCGGGACGGCGAAGACACAAGTTTCTACTTAGCACCTGCTTCCTCGTACCGTTCTCCGTACATTATGCTCCCATCCCTTCTTTGTTGGCAATGTTGGCATTCCCGGAATCAGGCTCGAGCCAAGCGAGAATACGGATTATATTTTGGCAAAATCCATAAAAGATTCATAAAAGGATTTATTTTTATCGTACGTGGAACGTTTTTTAGGATTACGACACAGTGAAAAGATGGCCCTTTTTGAGATAAAAAACTGGCCTCGCGCGCCGAGGCTTCCTGACAAATTCGGCAATAATAAAAGCCAGTGTTACCAGAGCTCTCCCTGCTATAGATAAAAATGTAGGCAGTGTATCATTTTACATCGGTCAATGACAGTCACAGAATTATTCTGTTTTCAATATTTGTGAAAATTTCAACTGTCTAGCTATCGCGGTTCATGTGATAATTTTATCTGGGTCCTACTGAAAAACAGCGTTGCGGCTTGCCGCAACATTATGCTGAGTGGGGCCCATTTTACACCATATCGGTACTATTCCTAAGTATATTGTATTTCTTCCTATTATAATTGTACGTGTATCGAATGTGTGTAAATAAATGTTTCTCTCTCTCTCTCTCTCTCTCTCTCTCTGATACAGCCTGGTGAAAGACATACGTACGTCAAAATACGTCTCGAACGCGTTTGCGTTAAAATGTCAAATACTATGAGAACAGTTGCTGTTTCGATCCACAAGTGGCGCTGCCAATTATTCCATAGTAATCGAGACGTTTACGTGAACGCGTTTAAGACGTTTTTATGTGCGAAAACTTACACTAGATACCTACTAACTGTATTGTAAACTCAAAGCTTACGTATTTGTTTAGTCACTTTAAATAACACCGGCATTATCTTGCTTGACAATAAACCTCACTACAAATTCGGTGATCCTGTAAATTGATGACGTCACTCGATCACATCCTTAGGCTGATTAATGATGTCCTCAAAGACTTGGTAATTTGGGGCATGACGGCGCGCTTTCTAAAGCTAGGCTGTCTTGAAAAATACTGCAAGGCTAGCTGAGAGCGAGCGAGAGCTGTGTCGAGCGCGAGTTAGACTACCCGTAATTATATACAAATAAACGGATAACTCACGTATAAAAAGTCTCTATTTCGTAGTCCTTTTTCCTGGAGCGCTCGCCCCGGCGGCAGCGAAACAAACACTGCGCGCCAGCGTTCTGTTCGCGCGGCTGCTCGACGCAACTGACAGCGGCGCACAACTACCCTTCATGCAGGTTTTTTTTTGGACATGCAGGTTGCAATACTTTTAAGGAATTTAGGTTTATTTATTTATTTATTTATTTATTAATTCAGTAACAATACACATTGTGTTTGAAAAAGAACAGGATGGGAATCAACTTAAATATTCACATTGACAATACAAATGTCACAGACAAGACAACAATTACACACTTAAACAATGTCAATCAAATTATTATTATTATTCCATTATTATTAATCCATTTCTCAACCCTTATTCGACCGGTAGTCTCGTTCTAAAGTAAGTATTATTAAACATTATAATTCAAGATCTATTTAGAACGCCATGTTAAGGTTACCCTACACATTCCTTAGTGTCATAAATTCCTCCACAGAGTAGAAACACTCTTTAAGCAAAAAAGCTTTTAATTTCCCATTAAAGGTAGTGCTATTTGTGAGTGACTTCAATTCAACGGGCAACCTGTTGAAAAGAGAAACTGCCTGATACCCTGCATAATGTCTGACCACTTCAAGCCTGGCCACAATCAACTGAGGCAAGTCCTTTCGTCTTGTTGCCAAGCGCTTCATACTGTCTGCTTGCGTTTCTATTTTACTGATTTGCTTCATTAAATCAGTAAGGACTACGAGTATATATAGACTGGGAACAGTGAGGATCGCATACTTCTTAAAGTAATCTCTACAAGAGATCCACTGAGGCACCCTTCCCATAATTCTGATCGCCCTTTTCTGGGCAATAAAAGCAGCCTGACTATTGTAGTTGTAGCTATTTCCCCAAAACTTAATGCTATAACGTATTTTAGACTCAACTAGTGCATGATACACCATTTTAAGCTGGGAAAAATTTGCCTCTTCACGAAGACTTCTGAGTGCATAACAAGCAGAACTAATGGAGCCCACAACCGCCGACAACTCTGGCTTCCAGTTGAGATTCGAGTCTAAGTAAACCCCCAGAAATTTAACAGATTCCACTTGTTGTATCGTGGCACCATTCAAATTTATCTGTAGTGAATCTTTGTTTCTAGAGGTTGTTTTAAATAGCAACGCATTTGTTTTGCTATTGTTCAGCTTCAAGTCATTAATTTTAAACCAAGTGTAAAAAGAATCCAAAGTAGCATTAACTCTTTCATTTAGCTCTATCAGATTAGCTCCAGAAATGACGGCGTTAGTGTCATCCGCAAAAACCACAAGTCGAGTGTCCGCAACCGTGTCACGTATGAAATTTATTAGGTCATTAGTAAAAATGATGAAAAAAATTGGTCCCAATATCGAACCCTGTGGTACTCCCCCCGTTACGTTAGCCATTTTTGAGGTATAAACCTTCTCGTTTCTGTCTTGTATCCATTTCACCTCCACAAATTGTCTTCTGTTCGTGAGATAAGAACGAACCAAGGCCAACATTCTGCCCCTAATGCCATAATGTTCTAGCTTTGCCAATAAGATTTTGTGATTGACGGTGTCAAAAGCCGAGCTTAGATCGAGAAATAACCCTGCTACTTTTCTCTTGGCATTCAGTTGGAGGACGATATCCTCGATCAGTGCACTGATAGCCTCATTTGTGCCTTTGCTCTTCTGGTAGCCATATTGCCGTTCACTCACTATATGATTAAGATTAAGATGCTTCATTAGCCTATCCTTCATAAGTCTCTCAAGCAGTTTGGAGAGTACTGGTAGGAGAGAAATAGGTCTGTAGTTTTTTGGGTCAGATTTTTTACCCTTCTTGTAGACCGGTAAGACTTTTGCTACCTTAAGCTGATCTGGAAATATACAGGCGTCAAAGCATTCATTGAAGAAACAGGTCAGTGGTTCAGCTAGTATGTCGATGTTATCTTTGATGATGGTAATGGGCATGTCATCATATCCAGATGATGCTTTCGATTTCAGGTTTCTCACCAGGACTGTAACCTCCCTAGGAGTAACCCGCTCAAAAGGAATGTCATTGTTTACTCTGGGTACATGAGACTGTAACACAGAGATTGCGTCACCGACACTGTCCCGTGCCTCCTTGCTGTGATTTAGTTTATCCAACAATACAGCACAAATATCATTAGGGTTGTCCACAACTTTGATACCATCTTCCTCCTCAATTTTCAACAAGAGATTTTCTCGTGCACTCTTAGGCACCTTGTTGCGATGTTTTTGAACAACCTTCCATATTTCTTTTGAAGAATTCTTCGCTTTTTCAATTTGTGATTGAACAGCCAATTTCTTAGCGTCTCTAGTTACCCGTCTAAAGATGCTTACATATTTTTTTCTATAATCAGATATTGATTCATGCATCGAAGTTTTGTTAGTAGTAAGTATGCGTTTCATAATACTTGAGACTTTTATCCCTTTAGTTACCCATTTTATTTTAAAACTTGATTTAGTAAAAACCTTTGTCTTCTGTTTTTTAAAACTTTCTTTAAATATCCTATTAAATTTTGTAATAAAAGTATTAATACCTATATTCACCCAGTTTTCATTCAAAATGCATTGCCGGAATTTTTCATTGCCCTCAACATTAAACTTTCTAACTTCTTTCCATATATTTTTGGTCTTAGTATTTTTATTTGTTTCTTCTACACTAAAAGTGCTGAGTATCCCTGCATGACCATCCGCCATTCCATTGTGATCCACCAATGGAACAACCACAGAACTTTCCGGTAGATTAGTTAAAACGTTATCCAGGCATGAGTGTGACTCATTACGAGTATAGGTGGCCGTCGTGACTAGATGTCTGAAATTATAACAAGTAAGTAGTGACAAAAAGTCAGCGACCATTCTGTCCTCCCTCATCAAGTTGATATTAAAGTCACCACAAATGACGCATTTCTTGCTAAAAAAGTGCTCCAATAACCTTTCAAGGCACTCCATGAAAGCCTTAAAGTTTGAAGCAATTGGATTGCGATAGCAGCAAATTATGTTGACATCGGTGCTGCAATCCCTAACTCCACACACCTCAAAACATTCCATTTTATACAATTCTTTACAAACTCGAAGTTCTTCAAACTTCATGCCATTATGTCCTAAAATTAGAGAACCGCCTCGCATTTTATTTGACCTAGTATTAAAACTTGCAAGTTTATGTTCTGTTAAGCTAAAAAGTGGCGCTGCAATAGCGTTCAGGAAATGCTCGCTTATGCAGACATAGTGTTGAACATTAGGAAGACCATACAGATACAATTCAAGTTCATCCCTCTTATTAGTAATACCACATAAATTCTGATGGAAAATATTTAACGTAACACTCGAGTTTACTATGGCGATTTTACTTTGAGGGGAGTCTGTTCTAAAAAAGTGGTATCCAGATCCAGAGGGTCACTCTGTAGACTTGTAGTGAAACAACTATTTCTATGTTCAATAACAGCTATACAAAATGCCAGGTCCTCAAAAATCATTGCCAAAGCTTTATTATTTATTTGTCCTGACCTTTTCCAGAACATATCATAAGAATACTGTAGGTTCTTGTTCGAGTCTAACAAATACGCATATTCATGTAAATTTATATCTATATACAATAAATGATTAAATAGCTCAATTCGTCTGTTTCTCAAATTACAATATTGTTTTAACTCAAACGTAGGACAGCAAATTATTACGTTTGTATGTTTTAGAAGCTGAATTTTTTCCCTGATTAAAGTTACAATTTGCGAACAGTCGATTGACCTTTGAAAATCCACGTTACCTAACAATATAACACAGTAATCTCTTTTAGTGAAATTCTTTAGCTTATTCTCAATTCCGTTCAGTAGTTGAGAAATTTCTCCATTAGTGATGATGTAATGACATATCTCGTGGCCGCTAAAAGTGTTTTCAGCTGATTTCAATATAGTGTTCCTGTTATTGCCGCTTACAATGCATAGTTTTTGGGGCGGCTCTGGTTTATTTTGTAACACACTTTTTTGGGGTGGGACCTTTTTAGTTGACTGACTCGAACCATTCTTTATCATGCTTGAAATTTGTTTTGTTTGTTTGTCTTGATCGCCACTATCGTTATTGCTATGAGGTGGTGGTTTATCTACGAGTTTGAATAATTTCTCATCAAATGATGTATTCTTCCCTTTGATTTCAAATTGATCTATACCTGAGAGATTTAAGCTGGTCCCATTTATACTCGTGTTTCCCTTTTTATTCTTTATCGTGGTTTTGCATATTTGTGTAAGTGCTACATTTTTCTTCTCATATGCTAAAATTTGTTTTTTAAGTGCATAATTTTCCATGACTAAATTTTCAACTTCGTTCTCGGCAGTTTGTAGCTTCGTTTCTAATTTATTCATTTCAATCTTTTGCTCTTCCAACCTCTCCTTCAAGCTGTATCCAGTTCCAGTACCAGGGCAACTTCGGTTCAGTGTTGTTGAGAAATTTTCATCTTCAACCTCAGCGTCTTCGTCGGATGGAAGAGACTCGAATGAATTTTCAGTGCTTATGTTAATATTAACTGTTTCTTTGACCCTACGTTCTGTCACATAATTTGAGGGCGTATGTAAATTGCGTACCCTACATCCTATAGGTACAGTTTCCGACGTTTTTTTCGAAATCACAGCACCCTTAACTTTACTCTTCCCAGATTCCAAAGTTTGCGTTTGGTGTGATGTTGAGGCTATACATACGTTTTTCTTGTCTGAGATCGGTGTGCTAGTCCTTTTCGGATTCATCTTGCTCTGCCTACACTTGATGCAGTTCCATGACGCCTTTCTCTCTCTGTCCATTAGATTATATAACTTTTCATTATTTGTACATGAAAGGTCGTAAGATTTCTTGCACTGGACACATGTAAGAAAATGTTTCTGAGTAATTTTTTTGTGGCAGTGCGCACAATTTGGTTTGGGTTCCATTCCAATAAAATGAAAAAGCAGAATTTAAAAATTAACAAACAAAAAAAAAAAATTTTTTTTTTTTTTTCTTTAGTCAGATTCGATCCGTCGACCTCTGGATCTAGAACACCCAGTTCCGCTTCTCACTGCCGCTGGGCCAAGCGTTCTTCAACAATAAGCGACGAAAATAATGTTTTATTTCCAGTTTGTCTTTATGCTCAATATTATGACAGTCCAAAGGTCATCAACCGGCTTATACAAAACAATAACACGATCACAAAGTTAGGTTTGTTGTCTTCTTTTCACTTATGCTTTCATCGTTTTGTTATTTACACTGTACGCATACACTGTTTAGTTCAGATAATAGGCTATGAGACACTAAGTTCACTTTTAAAGATGATGTTTTCCATTTTAGATTATACAACTTTTATTGGTTTATAACAAGTCATGAAAACGTTTCCACTTAGTGTTTGGTCCACAGAGAACACGAAGTGAACGATTTTACACCAAATTTTACTTATTTAAAGTTTTAATTTAATTAAAGTATAGAGAGCCAATGTTTACTGTTGCGACTACCCGCATTTTACTCACAGTTTGTTGTATTGAGATGACTTGGGAAGCAATAGACATTCAATTCAATGTCGAGGTTGGATGAGACACGGCAAGTAGGTGGACGTCTTGTTCAATAATCTACTAGTTATCGGTGGGGTATCTATCACTTATTATCTGCAATGAGGATACACAAGGTTCCAACAACTAATCGACATACAATAAGATAATTATGATATATGAATAAGATGAAAATAGTACAGTCTACAGTAAGATAATACAGCACACAACAGGATAATAAATAAATTAATTTATAATTTTATTTTGTTTTTGGACAACAGACATTCGAACAACAAAGCTTTCTATCAGAAATTATAAGTTAAGAAAAAACCTACAAAGAGTGTAACACATCCTTTTAATAAGGACGGCAGAATACATATCGTGATATTTGTTTAACGGTATATCTTATATCTGTAGTATACGGTGTGTTATCAAATCATTATTGCAATACGGAATCGGTGTATTGCAACTCTATGCTTAATTCCTCCATGCAGACCAATACCCGGGCATCGAATCCGATTTAATAGCTGTACAATCAAGCGTGGCCAAGGTATACACCCCGATTGCCTCTGTTTGGGGCTGATAGTACCTACCTGTGCCAATACAAACGGACGCCTATCTTTCAACATGAAACTCCCGTGAGACTCAATCATAATTACACATAAACGGATAACTCACGTATAAAAAGTCGAGTGATGCTCGACATGTTTCGGACTATTTCGAAGTCCTTTTTCCAAGAGCGCTCGCCCCGGCGGCAGCGACACGAACACTGCGCGCCAGCGCTCTGCTCGCGCGGCTGTTCGACGCAACTGACAGCGGCGCACAACTACCCTCGTTCTCATCGTCATTTTTATTATTGTCAAATGTCGGGCAGCACACAACACTGATCACGTCACTCCGTAAAGGTTCGCTCACACTCACCGTTTGGTCAATATTTAAACCCCCCCCCCCCCACCCCCCCCCACCCCCCCCCCTAGACGCCTATCTGTTTAATAGGTTTAGAGAAAATTGTGATAGACTGGATGTTGCCCGTGTCAGAAAGGAAGCGGAGAACATGTACCTAATGATTATTTTGTTAATTAACTACTTAGCACAAAAAGGTTGATCTTTTAAGTTATGCAATGTATAAGATGCTTAGGTAAATCTAATTGAGGGTAAATTTAAAGAAAGACAAAACCGCAGCTAATAACATTAAAATCATTTATTTAAATTAAGTACTTACAGTTGTCTAGAATAGCCAGGCCACTAATAAATGATCACGTTGTTGTAGTATATGATACAGTATTAGATACTATGGTACAGTATTAAGGTGATATTGAAAGTGGAGGTAGAAGGAGGAGGAAGCCACCCAGTTCAACCAAGCAGACCTTCGGCGTTCCGTTTCCAAGCAAGAAGTGTGTCAGACCGGGGCGGCCATCATTATTTATGCTAACCCCCACCTCCATTTCAAGCTACCACCGTTTCCTGTTAACGCATTTTAATACATACTTAAAACTTGAAATAATATTGTTATTTTATATTAAATATCCAAATAAGCAAACTAAATTTATGTACATTTTTATATATTGTGCCACTTTAGTCTAACACGGCCATACTGATATGTACTTCGTTCTCGAAGTACTACTAACTTGAAGCATTGACAACATTTCATTTCTAAAACATCTGAAAGCACATTGCGTAATGATCACAGCAATATATTTTTACAAGCTCACTATCGCTTATTATAATGTTTTTAAAGTCGTAATTTTATTCCTTCTTTGATACAATAGGTGAAATTCCTTTGCCTTTATCACAAAAAAAACGATCATAATTTCGTATTTAAAATGTCAATATAACCTTCAGATGTGTATTACCAACCTATTATATAAAAAGTCACAGAATTACTTATACTTTAATAAACATTATGTAGTGACCTACGCAAAAGTTCTAAGAAAATTAATAATAATATAGGCTCAGAAATGTGATATTATGTTGTCAACTATTTTTGCAATACCTAGTTTTAATAATAGCCATAATAAATAAACTTTAGTCTAACACAACAAATTTTACATTACTTTGTTTTTAGATCGAGAATCTTCAAACAGTCATTCTTTTTAGTCTTAGAATCTATGGTCACCATACATGATAATTAGGCATCTGATTGTACTATTAATTCTCTGTAAATCCAATAATTATATTTTACTGCCTTACTGTGCGCGGCCAATCACCCGCCGTCAGTGAAGCTCAATCACCCGCCGTCAGTGAATGCCGGACACCAGCTAAGGGGTTCTAATCCATAATAATCATTGTAATAATTCCTCTCTGTGCGCGGCCAATCACCCGCCGTCAGTGAATCTCCATCACCCGCCGTCAGTGAATGCCGGACACCAGCCAAGGATTCTCAGCTAATTCCAATAAATATAATAGTTTCCTCCTCTAATTATCATGAATAATGGCACATCACGTCTCACAATAAACTATGTTATAATTATTGCTTATCAAATATACACGAAAATTCATACAATCAGTAGGGTTAATTAATTATAAATTATAAAAAAACATAATTTTAACTATTAATTTCTTGTTCTGACAGTTCTCCAGGCCATAGCCGAAGTTTGTCTTTCGCCACAATTATATTTCTTAAATTACCAATACCTCTTAACAAATACCTATCATAGTCCTGTACGTTAATAATCTGGTAAGGACCTTTGTACTTAGCACAAAGTTTGTTATTTCGCCTATGTTCCTGATTTACATAGACGGTATCTCCTATACTGTAATGTATGTGGTTTTTACGAGTCAGATCAAAACGGTTTTTTGATTTCTCTCCTGCAGTTTTTAAGCGCTGTTGTGCTAATAACCTATCTGCCCTAACATCTATGTTTTCGTCATTAGTATCTAATACCTCATCTAATCGAGCCTGTACGCTGGGGATATTTGAATTTTTACCTATAAGTAACCGTATCGGCGCAAACCCTGTCGATTTCTGCACTGTCGTGTTCAAAGATAGCTGAACTTTACTTAATACGTTCGGCCATTCCGACTCGTTTATACAAGCAGTACTTAACATATTGGTAATTGTCGACACATAACGCTCAACTTGCCCATTTCCACGAGGGGTGCCAGTAGCAATCAAATGATGTGTAACTTGCCATTCGTCAAATAATTCTCTCATCTGTCTAGAATTGAAATTAGTGCCGCGGTCAGTTATTATTAATGACGGTGTTCCGAACATGATAATAGAATTACGTACTTTTTCAACTAATTCTTGAGCACCCATCGACTTCAGCGCTTTTAAAATACAGAATTTAGTAAAACCGTCTACTATTATTAGTAAATACTTGTATCCTTCATTTGATTGCGGAAAAGGTCCAGTACAATCTAAGTGCACTGTATGAAAAGGAATAGGCGTTTTATCTATTGGGTGCAGCATTCCTTGTTTTGGACCATGATGACTTTTTTTTTCAACGCAGACTTTGCAGTGAGCTATAAATTTTTTTACAAACTTAGAAATCCCGGGGAACCAAAAGTACTCTGAAATTTTTTTGAGAGTTTTTTCAAATCCAATATGGCAATTGTCATCATGGAACAAACGAACAATATTTAACCTACCCCCTTTTGGTATATACAACGCTGGTCTAGCAACGGATTCCGATTTATGATATAATAAGTTATTTTGTATCATATATTGATTACTATCCAGTTCTCCCGATCGCACCTTTTCTATTAAAGCCTGAGTTTCTGGATCTTGGTCTTGAGCAGTTTCTAGCCATGATCGAGGAGAGTTTATTATATGGACTTCGTTTCTTACAGATTCAGTTTCCGTATTAATAATATTACTAGAGGGTAGTTCGTTTTTATCAACCTCGGGGTTTCGACTAAAATAATCGGCATGACTAACGTACTGTCCTTTTCTATACTCAACTTCAAAAGTAAAATCTTGCATATAACTCCACCATCGCGCCACTCGTGGGGACAAGTCCTTTTTGTTAACTGTCGATTTTATTGCGTTACAATCGGTAATTATCTTAAACTGAATACCCAACAAGTAAACACGAAAGTGTTTTAATGCATTGTATACAGCGAGAGTTTCCAGTTCGTAGGAATGGTATCTGGACTCACAGGGGCTCGTTTTTTGCTAAAATATGCTACTACTTTATTTATACCGTCGGACTTTTGCAATAGTATAGCGCCATAGCCTATGGCACTAGCATCGGTATGTAATTCGGTCGGTAGGTCTGGATTAAAGATGGCTAGTAACGGTTCTTTGGTCAAATGGTTAATTACATAACTATGAGCGTTCTGTTGTTCGGATCCCCATACCCACTTTTGGTCTGTTTTTAAGAGTTTAGTAATACAAGACGTTCGATATGAAAATTCGGGTATGAATCGCCGAAAATAACTCGCAAGCCCCATAAATTGCCTGACCTGTTTAACATTTGTCGGAATTGGGGAATTAATTAGAGCAGATACCTTTTTTTGACTGGGCTTAACACCTTGATGTGATATAGTTCGTCCCAAGTATTCAATTTTCGTAACAAAGAATTTACATTTATTCAGATTTATTGTGAAACCTGCATCACATAAAGCTTTAAGAGTTTGATTCAAAAAGTCAAGGCCCTCGGAGATTGTAGTAAATGGTATTAACAGATCATCAATATAGACCAATAAGAACTTAAGATCCTTCACTGCTTTCGTTATAGCCCTTTGGAACACTGAAGGTCCATTGCATATGCCGAAAGGCATTTTTAAAAATTCGTAATGCCCATCAGGTGTAACGAAAGCAGTGTATTTGATGGAGTCTGGTCCCACAGGAATCTGATAGAATCCATTTTTCATGTCAATCGAGATGTAATATTTTGCCTTTCCTAAGCGATCTATTTGGTCTTCAATTAGGGGGAGAGGGTACCGTTCTTTTTCAATGTTTTGATTTAATGCCCTGTAGTCTATACATAGCCTGTCAGTACCATCAGCTTTTTTTACTAATAAAACCGGACTTGCAAATTCAGATTCACTTTCTCGTATTATATTTCGTTGCATTAAATCATTGACTATGTCCTGTACCTTCTCCCTCTCTACCGGGGCCAAACGATAGGGTCGATAGTAAATTACTTTATTATTTTTCAACCGAATATTTAGTTGACCTGTTTTAACGGTACTTATGTGGTTGTCGGTCGGTAATACCGAAGGATAATTTTGAAAAATATTAATCACGCTGTCTTGTAACGATGTATCTAAATGATCAAGACACTTTTTAAGATCGTTCACTTCAGGCTTAGTTTGGACAGAACAAACTTGGGATTGGGATTCTTTATTTTTGATTCGCACTAACTGACAGCCTACTGAATCCAAAACTATTGCAATGTCATGATGCTGAACGGCGTTACGTCCGATCAAACAGTCATAGTGAAAATCTGTATCCGTTGCCACATATAATTCTAGTTCTATACATATATCACGAAATTGGACCGGCACTATTGTTTTAGCGAAAACGTGTAGTTTTCCGTCGCCAATTCCGTCAAGATGCAAAGAACATGGTAAAAGGTGACACCCAATGCGCTTCGCCAAAGATTCCTTAATAATACTGCAGTCGGCTCCAGTGTCTAATAATGAGTCTATTTTAATATTATTAATTGAAATTTTTGTAAATTTATTTTCTAGTCATTTTGATTCGGTATTATTAACGTTAGTGTCTAGGACTCGTTTTTGAAAACATTTGTCGGATGAATGGCCCATTTTTTTGCACACCGTACACGCTACACGATGAAAACATTTTTCAAAAACGTGACCTATTTTATTGCAAAAAGAGCAAACAATCTTAGGTGTTTGATTATTCTCATTCGCTGAATCTTTAGCCGTAAGTCGCGGGATCTTTTGGGGACAACGTGCCATTAGGTGTCCACTTTTCCCACAAGTAAAACAAGTTTTCTCGTCTTTACGCAATTCTGTACTTGATTTAAAACGTTTCGTGATATTTGAATTTACTGCGGTCGGAAGGGTTTCTAACGGTCTTTTTCTAGGAGTTTTTTCGTAGGAAGACAGTAAAGTGATCAATTCGTGGGTAGAACCAACTGAACTGTTTAAACAAGATATCCTAACATTTATTTCGCCTATACCCCCACATACAAGCTCGATCATTTGTGGTTCCGTGAAAGCTACTTTAGTACTTCGTAACAATCTAATTTTTTCCCTAGCGTATTCACAATAGGTGTCTGCAGAATCTGAAGTAAACAATACAGCTTTTGAGAGTTTCTCGGAAAGGTTCTTTTTCTCAGGATACAAATCAACAAGATCTTTACGCAAAACTTCCCAGGACCGTTCAGTCTCTGGTTCCCATGTCTCAAACCATAATAGTGCAGAGCCTCTTAGGGCCTTACCGGCTTTAGCAGCTTGCAGGATGCTGCTCCATTTGAATTCAGCACCAAGCTTCTCGATACTTCTGCACCACGCCTCTGCACCGCAATCATTCTTCTCGGGATCAAACAGAGGAAGCGCGACATCATCGTTCCGCCGATTCGACGATAATGAATCTTGGATTGCTTTCACCAAGCTCTCCAGTAGCTGAGCTGACTCCATGGCATGTAAACAGAAAATCAAAGCAAAATAATTAGTATTGTCCATAATATGTATGTGATCCCACTTCTGATGTCAGAAAGGAAGCGGAGAACATGTACCTAATGATTATTTTGTTAATTAACTACTTAGCACAAAAAGGTTGATCTTTTAAGTTATGCAATGTATAAGATGCTTAGGTAAATCTAATTGAGGGTAAATTTAAAGAAAGACAAAACCGCAGCTAATAACATTAAAATCATTTATTTAAATTAAGTACTTACAGTTGTCTAGAATAGCCAGGCCACTAATAAATGATCACGTTGTTGTAGTATATGATACAGTATTAGATACTATGGTACAGTATTAAGGTGATATTGAAAGTGGAGGTAGAAGGAGGAGGAAGCCACCCAGTTCAACCAAGCAGACCTTCGGCGTTCCGTTTCCAAGCAAGAAGTGTGTCAGACCGGGGCGGCCATCATTATTTATGCTAACCCCCACCTCCATTTCAAGCTACCACCGTTTCCTGTTAACGCATTTTAATACATACTTAAAACTTGAAATAATATTGTTATTTTATATTAAATATCCAAATAAGCAAACTAAATTTATGTACATTTTTATATATTGTGCCACTTTAGTCTAACACCCGCAACTACAAAGTTGGATTTGTTTATCGTTATCCCGCAGGAATCACGCAATTTTCCGGGATAACAAGTAGCCTGTGTTATTCCAGACTAATCTATGTATGTTCCAAATTTCATCAAGATCTGCCCCGTTTTGGCGTAAAAGAGTAACAAACATCCATCCATACTTACAAACTTTCGCGTTTATAATATACTAGTTTCTGCCCGCGACTTCGTCTGCGTAGAATTATACATGAAAACCTTCCTCTTGAATCACTCTATCTATTAAAAAAAACCGCAGCAAAATCCGTTGTGAAGTTTTGAAGATATTTGCATACATAGGGACATAGCGACATAGGGACAGAGAAAGCGACTTTATTTTATACTATGTAGTGAAGTGATAGTGAAGTAGGATTTAGCAACGCTTACCTGGAAGCTCCATCTTTGGCGTCTAGATAAAGCGTTGCCAGATAATGGGATTGTTCCCAGTTTGTGATAATAACATGACATGGCCATCTTTGGAAAAATCACCGTAAGCATCCAGTGTTTTGTGAGTGATCCTGTAGTGCGTGTGTATGTGTGTGTGTGTGTGTGTGTGTGTATGAGTGTATGCGTGTAGTGTCGACTAGATACGGTCTCTGGCCCTGTTGCTACCGTCTGCTGTTGAGGTTAGCTGATCTTGATTAATTAAGATTCCAAATTGTATAGCTGTATTCATTAAAATTATTAATTAAGATAGGTATTATCAATATAAATATTGTACCTATTGTAATTGTTTATTTAAATATTTATTCTATTTTTCATAATGATTATTTTTTACAATGACATAAATATTGCTATGTCGTATGTGTATTAAACTGGGTATTAATTAGGTAGGTATATTGTTAAGCTTATGGATTTCCGGTTAAATTTTTTTTTTTTTTTTTTTTCTTTTACTGTTTAGTTGCAGGCTAGCGACGTCGAAGTTCCTAAAACGTTCCCATAGTGTGCCTGTGGGGACGGAAGCGAGACATGCCCTTGGTACCGCTCTGCTTTCAGAGCAGGACATGAGTGCGTGATAGCCAACATTGGGGGCGGCAGACGTAAGCTTGCCTTCGGAATCCAAAAGCTTATTGGTTACTTACTTGACATGAAATGTATATTTCATAATTTTGTTTTATATTTAATTTTTTTCCTGCGACATTGGAGACATCTCCAATTAGTTTATTTGACGGTGGAGGCGTTTTACACCTCCACTGAACTTACTATTATTATTATTTTTTTGTTTTTTTTTTTTTTTTTTATTTTTTTTATTTTTTTTGACCAGTAGAGACTTTATACATCTCTACTATTTATAGATTAATATAATTTAAGGCTCGGGGACCTTATACATCCCTTATATAAATGTATTTAATGTAAGTAGAATTTAAGTATTCTTACTGTATTATTATTTGAAAAAATGACTTTCTGCCAAGTTTCTTGCGGCGCATTCTTCTTGGCAATGATGGTCTTTCCGAATGTGCTGGTAGTTTCAAAAAGACATGTAAAAGAGCCCTTGGCGGCCAATTTGCAAAATAAATTTTCTTATTCTTCTTATTCTTATTCTTCTTTAGTGGATTTCGAATTTACCAATGCACCTTAACAGAATAAAGTCACAAATGAACTCACCTCACCAACAATTCTACACGTAAAGTAATTTGCTTTAGTAATTTAAATTCCTAGTCGATATCAGAACGAGTAAATGAATGCAGTGCCGTGCAAATAGCTGGCGGATTCTGCCGTGCGATTTGCGGATTTCGTGAGGTGTAGCGACATTCTCTCAGTCCACGGTATACTGAGAAGAAGCTTAAACCAGCTACAGCACATTAAAATAAACGCTCCTGATGTAACCCGCGGGTCAATTCAAGCGTTTCGACCGCTCGGCTCATTTTTTTTTATATAAGAGGGGGCGAACGAGCAGACGGGTCACTTGATGGAAAGTAATCATCATCGCCCAGGGACACCTGTAAGACTTGGGGAGTCACAGGTGCGTTGCCGGCCCTTTCAAGAATAGGAAGGCTTGTTTTTTAAAGATCCCTAAATTGTACCGGTCAGGGAATGTTGCAGCAGGAAGTTGGTTTCAGATCTTTGTCGTACGAGGAAGGAAATTGCGTTTAAAATGCACGGTACTAGACTGCCAACCATCAAGATGTTGAGTATGGAAGGACGGACGGTTCCGCGAAGTACGGTATGGCGACATTGTCGTCCCACGATTGTTATCCTTACAGAAGGACAAGCCGCGACAACTTTGGACAAGCTAAATGCAGCATCCATGCTGTTTCGTTGTCATAAAAAGTTAAGTCTCAGGATCATCTCTTTTAATGGTATATGCTGAGGTGATAATGACGAAAAACAAACGACAAAACTACTAAATACAGATGTGGTAAATAAAGTTTTCCTATGACATTTCGTTGAATTCTAACCGGTTTTCAACTTTTGTTTAGTTTTCGACATCGTGAGATACAAACACACACACAATTCACGTCTATAATCCTTTACGGGGCAGACAAAGCCTGAGGTAACAGGTAGGTGGAAAGGGTAATCATTTTTTTTTATTTACCAACATAAAAAACAGGCAAAGATTACAAAGAAAGAAAACAATTATACAAACAAGAATGCGAGGCAACTTGAGAGCGAGACTCAGCGAAACCGCAGGCTATACTCTCTGCCATAATATCTTGGCATGCGTAAACGCAGATGAACTTACTAATAGAGTATACAAATCTTCCTTTTTAAGACGTTAATATTTGTATTTAAGTTTATCTGATGCCTAGTAAAGTACAGTCTAAGCTTTGCTTAGCTTTAGACAATTAGGTGTGTTATTCTGGTGATCAAGCTGTCAAATTGTGTTGTGGTGTCGTCCTAAACTCAATTTCCTTCGCATTCCTCATTAGCTCTTCACTTTTTCATTTCAGTATTACGATTTCCTGAACGTTTTTTTTTGGAGTGACTTCGCTGTGTGTCAATTAGTCTGTATGTTCGATCACAGAGCGATACCGGTAAGGGAATGCAAAAAGTTGGACAGGACGTTGACGAACGCAAAAAGGGAGGCTTCCCGCCTGTCCATCTGCGTTAGATCCAGAGCCTACTGCACCCAAGCACTTACGACAGGAGACGGTCGCGGATACAGTCTCTACAAAAAAAAAACAAGCAATGATCATAAACACTACAGCATGGAGTCAACAGCGCGCGCTACTAGACAAAAAAAGCCCATCGAGGGAATGGGCGAAAATCTTAGGAGTCATGTTATAGGGCGATGCGGCTAGCAACCTATCACAAGTTTGATTCCTTTTTCCACCTATACGCCTACAATCATGCTAACCGTGGCCTTTAGGTCTTGGTTCCTCAGGCTCTGTCTACCCCGTAAGGGATATAGACTTATTTGTGTATGTGTAATATCCTACTAATATTATAGCATAGGTGGAAAGGGGAATCAAAATAGTGATGGGTTGCTAGCCGCATCGCCTATAACACGATTCCTAAGTATTTCGCCCGTTCCCTCGATGGGCTTTTACCATCTGCGCGGGACGAGAAGCAACTGGTACATTCTATATTTTTCCTTTGCTCCCAGACCAGTGTGGAATTATATACATACATATTGTTATTATTATTGGATGATATTAGTAGGATTCTATTCTATTCCTTTAAAGTATAAAATCCCTAAAAAGTTAAATTATTTCCAATCAAACAACCTAAAGAAATCGAGCCAATTAGATTTAACTACGTATCCTTTTCAGTAAGGAAACCTAATCACGATCATTGATAGGGTTTGTTACCCTTCTATCCCTTGGGATAAAAGTGTTGGTCTCCATGCGCGTATTTGTTTATCTAACGCCGCGCCTGGCGGAGCTCCTACCTCTTGTTTTCCAATTACCGAGGTCTGTTAATTAGGCAATCTCACTTTGCTATCGCTGAGGCTCAATACGGGGCCGGGGTGACCGTGTGCTGTGAATAAAGCGTTGTTATGTCATTGTTAGGTAAACATCACTACATAGTATAAAATAAAGTCGCTTTTTCTGTCCCCGTGTCCGTATGTATGCTTATATCTTCAAAACCAGTCAACGGATTTTGATGCGGTTTTTTTAATAGATAGAGTGATTCAAGAGGAAGGTTTATATGTATAATACATGCATAATATACCGTGCGAAGCCGGGGCGGGTCGCTAGTTGTTTATAAACTTACAAATTTATAATCCACGCAAACAGGGTGTTATAACTTTGGCGACGTCTGCTGTGTTTGTCTGTCTGTCGCATCGTAGCTATCAATCGGGTGGTCCGATTTTGATGTGATTTTTTTCATGCAAAAACCAGTTTTCTTGAGTTGGTTCTTAGGCACGGTCAATATCGGTTTAGTAGTTGGTAGCTTTTTTCCAAAATGATGTATGTCAGGCATTTTTGACACAAAATTGTTTTTTATTTACGTATTAAAGAAATACAGGAAGAAAGAAGACATTTATTCATTTTTGCAAGACACGCAAAAATGAGAGAATACACAATTAAAAAAAAATAGAAAAACTAGAAAAAAAAACCACAGGCATGAAAAATTTGCGTTGTGTGTGTCTTCGCAAAAGTGAAACGGTCGCTGGCTCAGCATTACGCTGAGGTGTTAGGCCGTGGTCGCTTTCACCCGCCGCACGCGGCCGACAGCGGCCCGCCGCCCGCGGCGTCTGAATGGTGTGTTCGGGAATGCTCGGGAGTGGTCGTTTTGGGCGAAAACGACCACTCCCGAGCATTCCCGAACACACCATTCAGACGCCGCGGGCGGCGGGCCGCTGTCGGCCGCGTGCGGCGGGTGAAAGCGACCACGGCCTTTTAGACTGCAGCACTGATTTTCAGCCAGAACCGTCACTACTCGATTACTCGACTAATGCGTGGTTTTTTTTTTTAATTTATAATTTAATGTTAATTATTTTTTAATGGTTCATTAGTTTTAAGTTTAAAGTCATCTTGTGCTGACCGCAATTAACGCCTTTCCAGCGACAGCGATGACAATGAAAATACATGCAACAAAAATACACAATATAGTGTCATACAATGGCGCTCTCCATTGTCTGTCTGTCCCTATGTATGCTTAGAACTTTAAAACTACGGAACGGATTTTGATGCGGTTTTTTATTAGATACCTGGAGTGATGCAAGAGGAAGCTTTATATGTATAATTCTACGCAGACGAAGTCGTGGGCAGAAGCTAGAGCTAAATAAGAGCAATAATTAATGACACAGACGAAGTGGTCTCATGAGAATAGATTTTAAAATATGAGATAAAACACCGTTTGTCTTACTTTAGTCCGATCTCGGAGTCGCTGTTTCTTTCCAAACAATTCTTTAACGATGATTTAGCTTCAATTCTTTTGTGTCTATGCAAAAACACGTTGACGATTTTTACTTCACTACATAGTATAAAACAAAGTCGCTTTCTCTGTCCCTATGTCCCTATGTCCCTATGTAGGCTTATATCTTCAAAACTACACAACGGATTTTGATGCGGTTTTTTTAATAGATAGAGCGATTCAAGAGGAAGGTTTTTATGTATAATTCTACGCAGACGAAGTCGCGGGCAGAAGCTAGTTTATTATAAATGCGAAAGTAACTCTCTCTGTTACGCTCTCACACCTAAACCACTGGACCGATTTTAATGAAATTTGGTACAAAGATAGTTTAAGTCTGGATGAAGGCCATAGGATAGTTTTTATCCCGATAAATTGGATAGTTCCCGCGGGATAGCGATAAGCGAATTCCACGCAGACGAAGTCGCAGGCAACCGCTAATACAGCATAAATTTGAAACAATTGCGTTCTCCTGCGGGAACGTACATACATATATCACGTCTTTATCCCTTACGGGGCAAACAGAGCCTAAGGTAACAAAACTTTAACCACGTTTACCATGTTTGCGGGAACGTGCGATATACAATAAATGTAAAAGATTGTGAAATGTATGGATGTTTGTAACTCTTTCTCGCCAGAACGACCGAAATATTTCCATGAAATTTGACAGAGATTGCCTAGTTCCTGCGGGATATAAAGAAATTATTTTCAGACGAAGTCGCGAGATACAGTTAGTAACTATATATTGACGGAACCTTCAACTTATCCAACATTTATAGACCGACCGCTTAAATGAGTCCTCGCCCGCGCGGCACAGGGGCGCGGGGTAGGCGACAAAGGGGATCGAGAGCGGTGCGGGCGGGTAGTGCGCCTATTTCCCAAACCTGCATCGCACAGGTGCCGCGAAGAGGGAACCCCATCCCGGGATGATCGTGGGGCGTCGCGGTGACACCGAGTGCCGTAACGCCTCACATACGACTGAACAGGGAATCCGTGTGGTTTTTAGTGGTATGCCTGCCGTCGCGGGAGAGCCCCACATACCACCGGTAAGCCCGTACCGGGCGGATGCATAAGTCGCATTTTCCACACCATAAAAAAGGCTAGTGCGCCTGCCACCCGCACGTCTATTCTTATCCTTACTAATATTATAAATGCGAAAGTAACTCTGTTTGTCTGTCTGTCTGTCTGTCTGTTACCTTTTCACGCTTAAACCGCTGGGCCGATTTAGTTGAAATTTGGTATACAGATAGTTTGAGTCCCGGGAAAGGACATAGGATAGTTTTTATCCCGGAAAATTGCATAGTTCCCGCGGGATAGCACAGCCCAAACCAATGGAATTTTTCAAATTTAAGGCGGAACAAAGTTCGCCGGGACAGCTAGTAGTTTATACACTTGCTTTCAAAATCCTTTGTAAATCCTAACATTGTCAAGAGATGTCGCTGGTATTGATTCCGACAGCCTCTTAAGCTGAAGATCCTCGGTTTAAATTATGTATGAGTGTTGTGTGAACCTGGATGGGAATTTCTTCATAAATTTTAATGGTCTCTGAATGTTTGTTACAGATGGAAAGAAAACATTGCATTATTTGTAACCATCATGTTTAGACTGAATTGTTTGTTAGTAAGTACGAAACGATAACGTAAGTATTAAGAACGGAATAAACGAAACGTTTAGTGTTAAAAAAATGTTTTTTTTTGAAACCCACGACGTTAACAATTAAAACGTTATTAAAGATAATTTTTTTTGCCAAAAATGCCTTACATCATTTTGGAAAAGACCTTATACTCTTCAAACTGCTGGACCGATTTTTACCAAATATGGGTGAGAACCACCGCAAGGAATCTGACTTTCGAATGAAAAACCGCATCAAAATTAGTCCATGCGTTTGAAAGCTACGATGCCACACACACACACACACACACACAGGCATTGGCGTCAAACTTATAACACATATGATCGCAAACAGCGATAAAACTTACACACTCTAGTTTTGCTTGTTTTATGACTAGCTCTAAATTCTAAGGTAAAGAGAATAAATACTTCCCCGGCGTGTACCTAAAGGCAGTAGCCGGATGAAGCCTGAATCTTTAAAGTCACGCCGCATGACCTGACTGGAATCCTAAGCTCGAGGAACGTTTTGGCATTCAGATATATATTACATAAGCCATCTTTGACCGCAAAAAGGTTACCGTGGTGATTCTTCTGGGAAAAACGTGAGGAATCAATGGTTTGGATTTAGAGAGTTTTTTTACATACATACTGATGAACAAAAAAATATTTTATTGAATCAGGCGTTACTTTGCGGAGGTCCATTTCAATGAACAAAAAAATTACCTTGCTACTCCGCTACTCACGTGCAAGATAACCAAGCCTGTGTGAAATATATATGTTTTTCATGCAATGCTCCCTCCACTGCTGCCAATAAAACTCATATAAATCCCTCAAACTTAATTATCCCTTACACCACACAAACACTGACGCGTTTCGATCCCTTTACGGGACCATTATCAAAGTTTAATGAACACAACTGTTACACATGCAAACCTACGTCGTACTGATTCGAACCCTAATATATAAGCATAATGTACCTACATTCATATATTTTTTCCCAAACTACCCTATTATTTATGATTTTTATTATAGCGGAGTAGCAAGTTAAATTTTTTGTTCATTAAAAAAATATTTACCTTGCTATTCCGCTACTCACTTGCAAGATAACTAAGCCTGTGTGAAATCTTTTTTTCATGCAATCCCTAAACAAGATCTAACAGGCCAAAACTATTTATATCAGCGTTTTAGAATATCTTAGCTATTCTCGTTAGTCTTAATATTCTGTGTGTTTACAAACATGCATATTTATTACGAGTGCAGCTTTACTCCGGTGGCAAGAAATCTGTGATTTACATTTAACGGAGGGCTCTATCGGTACGGGCGAACATGATTGCGCGCAGGTTTGTGCGGTGCTCGAGGCAGGTGAAAATAACGCTGTTCAGAGCTTATTGTACCTCCCTCTATACGTGCAGCCTGTGGGCGCGGTATACGCAGCGTGCCTATGGGGCCCTTCGGGTCCAGTATAACAACGCGTTCCGGGTGTTGATGGGGCTGCCTCGCTTTTGTAGCGCATCAGGGATGTTCGCAGAGGCCCGCGTCGATTGCTTTTACGCGGCCATGCGCAAGCGCAGTGCGTCCCTGGTGCGCCGGGTGCGCGCCAGCCCCAACTCCATCTTAAGTATGATCGCGGGCAGGATGGATTGTGCCTATATGACACATTGTGGGGAACTACATGCCCCCACCAGTGTAATAATGTGGTAAGATTGTATGTGCTTTGCTGTGCCCCCATCTTACGTTTATTGTATGTGTTGTGTGTATGTAATTGTAACTAACCCCTTAGTGTAAGTATAGTACTAACAACATATGTGTCACTTAGTTACACGAAATAAATGGATTTTATTATTTATTATAGAGATGAGAGTTCTGGTGCTTATCAGCATTGTATTTTAAAATTGGGGCATGGGAAATACACATTATTAGCATTTAAAACTAGTTAAATGTAACTATTTTTGAACAAAAGGGATAAAGGTCCCCCGTAAGGGATAAAGACGTGATTTATATGTATATATGTATGAAAAATTTACTTAGGACACTGTTGGCTTAAAGTTTTGTGTCATATTATATCAGTGTTCTAAGACTGATACTTGACGGTATTTACATTTCTTTCCCAAATACTTCCTAAATGGCGTTCACTATGAGGAAATATAAATATTATCATAATAATAATAATCATTTATTTATTAGCTCAAGTACAAAATACATGCAAATATAATAATAAAGTGTCTTAATCTAATGTATATTGTAACAGTATAATAAAAAAGGTAAATGTCAATGTCTAGACCTTTAATTAGTAAATTCATTTCAAACTACAATTCATGAACTCGTACACAATAATGCTATAAATACCTATAAGGTTTTCAACCTATAATAACACCTATAAAATGGTCTTTGCAAAATAATAGTTCACCCTTCTATTAAATGCTGCCATGGTGTTACAATCTTTGATGTCGTTGCTAAGATTGTTGTATACTTTAATTGCCATGTTGTTGAAGCTGTTGTTAAAATGCACAAAATGGGAGCTATCAAGGCCCAGTTTCTTGTTGCTCCTAAGATCTATATAACTCGCACCCTTCGTGGAAGAAAGACGCAAGTCCTATTAAGGCTTAACAGGACTAACGTCTTTCTTCCACGAAAGGTGCGAACTGTATTGTCTGGTTGCGCGGTACTTATGCATGTTGCCGAAAACATAGACACTCAAGCGGTAGAGATACATAGACACAATTGTAAGAATCCCCTATTTCTTGTGTTACCCGCGTACCGGTATTGCTGAACTATTAGACATGCTTGTATTAATTAAGGAACATACCGTGGCAGGTTTAACAATACAACTATACGTATTAGCGTACCTGGAGCATTTCACGAAATTCCATACAATATACACGCTACAGGCGTTCGAGGAGACTAATTGTTTCAGAGCAGTAATATTATTCGGACATTCCAAGATGATAGATAGACAAAGGCTATTTCCTGACAACACAGGTGGATTATAAATATTAAAACGTTTTGTTGAAAACCCCATTTCACATTATTATCTAATGAATTTCTAAACATAACATTTTAATTTAATTACCTAGGTATTTATTTTTTATAATTTTTAAAGATTAACCTTAGTTGGCATTGACTTTTATTTACATACCTACTTACATGCTGGTCTGGGAGCAAAGGGAAAACGAAGGATGTACGGCTTCTCTTCCCGCGCAGATGGTAAAAGCCCATCGAGGGAATGGGCATAGGAATCATGTAATAGGCAATGTGGCTAGCAACCCATTACTATTTTGATTCCCCTTTCCACTTCCACCCACAATCATTCTAAACATGGCCTTTAGGTCTTGTTCGTGGGGTTGGTCGTGGGGTTGGTCGTGGTCTTGTGTTGTTGTTTAGGTGTTGTTGTTGTTGTGGTGTGTTTGCTCTGTGCCCCGTGAGGGCAGACGTGATTTATCTATGTAAGTAAGTAAGTAAATGCTTTATTGTACAAATATAAAGAAACAGATACAATACACAAAAAAATAAAATAATAACATTTATATATGCACAAAGGCGAAGTTATCCTTATAAGGGAGCTCTACCAATTAACCTTTGAGTAGATGAGAGGAGCATTAAACGAGGGACCGACAAGTAAAAAGTGTAAGTAAGTATAGTAAGGTGTATGTATGCATGTAGGTATGTAAGGTAAAATTATTATGTGACTTCCATGCTGGTCTGGGAGCAAAGAAAAAACATAGAATGTACCAGTTGCTTCTCTACCCGCGCCGATGGTAACATCCCATCGAGGGAATGAGCGATTATAATAGGAATCATGTTCTAGGCGATGAGACTAGCAACCCATCACTATTTTGATTCCATTTTCCACCTACCACAATCTTGTTAAATGTGGTCTGTAGGTAACTGTTACCTTAGGCCCTGTCTACCCCGTAAGGGATGAAGTCGTGATTTGTGTGTGTTTTATGTGTAAACTACGAGTACAGTGCGCTGGTAGTTTCAAAAAGACATGTAAAAGAGATCTAGGCGGTCAATTTACAAAAATATTTTTTCATTCATTTTCATAACTTTGATTGACTCGGTCCGCTAATTCAAAGCTAAAACAATTACAAAGAGATAGCTTCAAGCGACACTGTGCTCGCCGCCGCTATTTGTTTGCCCACAGACCTGGGACAACTGACGTCACTTTTGATACCTGGACATGAGGAGAAAAGGTACGAGATGAGGGTTACACCAGGAAAATATAACCTTGTAATCTATTACTGTGTAACGCCTGGGGCCGTGACGTCTTAATGCGAGTCAATTTCGACTTAGTTTCAGGGTCTTACCATGACGTCTTAATGCGAGCCAATTCCGACTCAGTTCCGAGGTCTTCTCATGACGTCTTAATGCGACATAATGGGAGCAAAGAAAAACATAGAATGTACCAGTTGCTTCTCTACCCGCGCAGATGGTAAAAGTCGATCAAGGGAAGGGGCGAAAATAATAGGAATCATATTATAGGCGATGAGGCTGGCAACCAATCACTATTTTGATTCCATTTTCCACCTATACGCCCACAATCTTGCTAAATGTGGCCTGTAGGTACCTGTTACCTTAGGCTCTGTCTACCCCGTAAGGGACACAGACGCGATTTATATAATATGTATGTCATAACAAAATCAAATTTCAAAAGTGATAACAAGAAACTGAGAATTGAACAGAATAACAACTAAAACTGAAAGAAAAACATGGAAACAAATTCCTAGTTTATATAAACGCCATGCGAACGGTTCAATCAATTTTTAACAATGGAATACCAGGAAAAAGGTCTCGTTACTCGCTGTCGGTCACGTACCTACTGTTTTTAAACAATTTCTGCAAAAACCTTCCATTTTTCACAGCAACCATCGCATCCGAACATAATTTCAAAAGTTTCTAACGCCAATTGTAACATTCAACTTCTAGTTTTGACGTATGAGATTTTAATCGCACGTTTATTCAAGCAAGTAAAAGCCCATCGAGGGAATGGACGAAAATAGGAATCATGTTATAGACGATGCGGTTAGCTACCCATCACTATTTTAATTCCCCTTTCCACCTATACGACCGCAGTTATGCTAAATGTCGCATTTAAGTCTTGTTACCTACCTTAAATAAAACTATAATTATTACGAATTAATGAGTATGAGTATCTACCCCGTAAGGGATAGAGACGAGATTTGTGTTTGTTTGTTTGTTTGTTGTACCACCTAAAAGTGAACAAAACTTCTTTGACTCAAAGCAGTTTCCCTAATTTCCGTCATCAATCGCCAAAAATATTAATCTTAACTGTTCTCCAAAATATTCAACATTAAACTTCGCTGCCAACTTTCCTCAAAATAGCTTCGCAGTGACTTATTTCAAAGCTCTTCGTATATTTTTATGCCTTTCCAATATGAAATACGACAGTAATAAAACGAACAATCTGTTCAATTATGAAACGCGGTCGAAAGAACATAAAATCGAATCTCAGTCGGCTATGAATCGGTTTTGAGACGGCAAAATATCAAAATATCACTTCCATGCTGGTCTGGGAGCAAAGTAAAAACATACAATACAATACAAATACGCTTTATTGAACACCACAAATCAGTACAAAACAATACAGAAACAAACAACAAAGTAGACAATAGGCGGTCTTATCGCTTAATAGCGATCTCTTCCAGACAACCAATAATAATAGAAATAAAGTTGGAGACAGTTTAAGTAGGTGGCGGAAACAAATAGACAGGATAAACACAGGGATAATAAAAACAACAATATCAACATAAATATAATACATAGCTAAATAAATAAAATAAAATAATATATACATATATAGCTCCTACATATACCCCCCCCCCCCTACATATACATATACCCCTTATTCATAAACGCTCTGTAGGCTTCTGCTAACTTAGCAATCGTTTGTCCTTATCTGTGAAAGGTAAATGTCAAAGTGACAGATAAGGACAAACGATTGCTAAGTTAGCAGAAGCCTACAGAGCGTTTATGAATGAGGGGGATAGAATTTACCAGCTGCTTCTCTTTCCCGCACGAACAAGCCTATCGAGAGAATGGGCGAAAACCTTAGGAGTCCCGTTATAAGCGATGCTAGCAACCCATCACTATTTTGTTTCCCATTTCCACTTATGCATCCTCAACACAATACAATAACTCTTCATTGAACACCACATACAACCATTCACCAGTTTTTTTCAGAATTTACCAGTTGCTTCTCTTCCTGCGCAGATGGTAAAAGCCCATCGAGGGAATGGGCGAAAGTCTTAATCATGTTATAGGCGATGCGGCTAGCAGCCCATCACTATTTTGATTTCCCTTTCCATCTATACGCCCTTAATCATGCTAAACGTGGCCTTAAGGTTTTGTTACCTTAGGCTCTGTCTACCCCGCAAGGGATAAAGACGTGATATGTATGTATGTTATCGCTACAGAGCGATCTCTACCAGGCAACCATAATGGACTGGAGAACAGAACAGATCAGAGCTGAATCAAGCTCAACGTGGTCTTTAGTCTTATTTACTTAGGCTTTTTATTTTTTTGTGAATTGTATCTGTTTCTTTATATTTGTACAATCACTATCACTATCACTATCATCACTACATAGTATAAAACAAAGTCGCTTTCTCTGTCCCTATGTCCCTATGTATGCTTATATCTTCAAAACTACACAACGGATTTTGATGCGGTTTTTTTTAATAGATAGAGTGATTCAAGAGGAAGGTTTTTATGTATAATTCTACGCAGACGAAGTCGCGGACAGAAGCTAGTAGATCTTATAAACTAGATTTCGATGCGGTTTTCATTAATAAATAGAAGGATTCGAGAGGAAGGTTCACAGGGGTATTACCATAACGTTGTAATGCGATTCAATTTCAACTCAGTTCAGGTTTTAACTGTCATTTTTTAGTATGAATTGGACAGCGAGCGAACCTAAACTGAATCGCATTAAGACGTAATACTAAGGCCCCAGATCTGGATCATATTTGGCATAGAGATAAAATATAGTCTGGAATATCACAGCATATTTCTATCGCGGTGGGGATAGCGATTCTTTGCAGACAAAGCCGCGGACAAGAGCTAGTTAGAAGCATAGTGTATACAGCTGACTTTGAGTTCATTGTAAACCGAAATCCGTTTACCGGTCCGGAGGTTCCTGATAACGGATAACTTGGTCCAATACCGAGTTAGAGCTGGCCAAACAACTGATAACCGGTACAGGCTTACAAGAGGATTCTGGTAACTGGTAATTAATTCATATTTCCTTTGCAAGTAGTAGGTCGCGATCTGCAAAATTTATTTGCTTAGTATACCTTGTATAATACTGTAGAAAAAATTAAGTAAGAAATTTTGTTTGTATCGGGTCGCTTTTCCATTTTCCACCTACCTATCTGTGAAAGGTAAATGTCAAAGTGACAGATAAGGACAAACGATTGCTAAGTTAGCAGAAGCCTAGAGAGCGTTTATGGGGTGCGAGTCGGGTTACCTCCACGTGTGGTCAAGAGCTGCGGTTCCTTTTTGGATCCGTCCGGGGGGAAGAGCAGTGCTTGATCCGGTGCACTCTGGGCTTCGGCTAATGATTTCCTGGCAGTTTCTGAGGGATATCATTGACCGTTGGCTAAGAGCCCGACAGGGGGGGAGGGGGTCTTTGACCATTACCGTACAACGTTGCCGACATTTTGTCACAAGATTTTTTAATCGTATTTTTGTTACTTTGACATTGGCGAAGTTGTCGTCGCTATAACGAATTGAAACGCCACAAATAAGAAGAAGAAGAAGTTAGCAGAAGACTACAGAGCGTTTATGAATAAAGGGGTTAGTTTCTCCTCTGGCCACGTGGTCTTAGTCTAGATAAACCGCTTAAATGAGTCCTCGCCTGAGCGGGTACAGGGACGCAGGGTAGACGACAGAGGGGACTGAGAGGTGCGGGCGGGCAGTGCGCCTGCCGCCCGCACCTCTCTCGGTCCCCTTTGTCGTCCCACCCCGTGCCCCTGTAACCGCGCGAGCGAGGACTCATTAAGAGGTTTACCTATAAACGTGGCCTAGATGATAAAGACGTGACTTGTGTATGTATCTATGTACTTAGGTTTTTTTTTTAGGAAGGCAAACGAGCCTGATGGTAAGTGATCACCACTGCCCATAGACATCCGCAACCCCGGAGGGATTGCAGATGCGTTGCCAACCTAGAGGACTAAGATGAAATGCCTCTTGTGCCCGTAATTTCCCCGGCTGTCTTACTCTCCACACCGGAACACTGCAGTGCAAGCACTGCTACTTAGCGGCAGGATTAGCGGGTAAGATGGTGGTAGCGATCCGGACGGACCACCCGCAAAAACTCTGAGGTCTGAGGTTTTTTAAATAAGAGTTTTGTGTATAATTGGGCCTTGTCCATTACTGGTATCGTCACCCTAATCAATTCATTAAATTCAGACCGAAATTTGGTTAAGGAAATAACATTCAACTCTGTCATTGTATCTAGAGCCAGTATAAATTCTGGGCCATTGTTTTATGACCTTGGCTGACACAATAGATGACCGAGAGACCGGACAGTCTTAACCAATTAAAACCTTGATCAATTAACGTCGTAACGAACCTAGCTTTGAATTTATGCGATGCTTTAAATTCCTAATGAGACTAGAACTCGGATAGGTAAAAGTTACAACATGAAACTACCACTGTGGGAAAGAGGCGTGACGGCATGTATGTACAAGGTAAAGGTAACATAGGTACGAGTAAAATAAAAAACCTACTACAACATACACACACGCACACACACACAAATCACGTCTTTATCTCTTACGGGAAGACAGTGCCTAAGATAACAAGACCTAAAAGCCACGTTTCGCATGATTGTGCGCGTATAAGTGGAAAGGGGAATCAAAATAGTGATGGGTTGCTAGCCGCATCGCCTATAAAAATCATGATTCCTATCCCCATCCCTCGACGGGCTTTTACAGACGAGAAGCAACTGCTACATTCTATGTTTTTTCTTTACTCCCAGACCGGCATGGAAGCAACACAACATGGCTGTAAATATTGTACCTATTAAAAAAGAAAATCTATGGCACTTCCAGAAGGGTTACTAAAAATGTCCTTTTCATCTGTATGTGGTTCATAAACAGCATCCCAATGTGTGTCTTACACATTACCTTACCCACACTCACCGTAACTACTTACAATCCCTACTAATATTATAAAATGTGAAAGTAACTCTGTCTGTCTGTCTGTTACCTTTTCACGCTTAAACCGTTCGACCGATGTAGTTGAAATTTGGTATATAGATAGTTTGAGTCCCGAGGAAGGACATAGGATAGTTTCTGTCCCGGAAAATTGCATAGTTCCCGCGGGATAGTGATAAGCGAATTCTGCGCAGACGAAGTCGCGGGCAACAGCTAGTACTAAATAAAAAAAACCTCGTTCCGTTTCCTTTGAGTTATTTTAATATCTACTGGACGACCCTCGTAACAATGGGAGAGAGCACAAAGCTTGATTATAGTCGCGTCTCAACAGCCGAATATAGCCGAACACGTCCGAATACACTCGAAGACACTCGAAACGAGTGTTTGCTTGGAATTTCAGCAGACCTTTGAAACGCGTTTGTCATAGAAATATTTCGGTAAAAAAGGCGCTGACAAATAAATGCTGGAACGTCTTCAACAATTAATTTTGTTAACAATAAATTAAAGATTGATACACCCACAATCTCGCTAAACGTGGCCTTTAGGTCTTGTTACCTTACACTCTGTCTACTCTGTGAACCCCATCCCGGGGTGGTCGTTCACACTTTTTGGTCTTCGGTCTAATCAGAATTTTATGTTGAACGGACGGTTGGAAGTGGGTTAAAATCAAGTTGAGAACTCTTAAGTAAATTGTCTCATACCTAGTAATAACAATTAATTGAAGCTAATTTAGGTACTATCAAATGAATCAAGAATCTTTATTTCTTGATATTTTATTTTTACTTTTACGGTTTCACCATTAGTAATTAAATTTCTAAACGACACTGAAAATTAAAACATAAAAAAATCCGAAAAGTAAAGCTATGCGCGGGAATCGAACCCGGATCCTCGTCATTCCGTGACGCGAGCTATACCCCTACACCTCCCATAGCAGGTGGTTAAGCCTTCGAATTTTTCTATCTGTTACTAGCTGTCACGTGACCTTGTTACTATTTACACAATTACAAATTCTAAAATATCTGAAAGATTTGTCCAACAGCCTACCTTGAACACGATTGTTAATTTTGTAAATTAGAATGAGTATTTTGTTTTTGTTTGCCAACAAACGAATCCTGGTTCTCTCTATTGTTTGTTGAGGCTAGACAAAGCAAACTAGAACATTTTGTTTGACTAAACAGCGCCATCTTGGTTTGTGGATCGGAACTATAGGTACACAGATCTGTTTGAGCAAAGGTAATTTAAAAAGGGAACCCGGCCAAGTTCGAGTCGGACTCACGCGATGTTGTGTCACCAACTGCCAGTATCTTCATTATTTTGGACGCTGAAATTGTCAGGGGCCCGAATTTCGAAAGCACATTGTGTGAAAATACCACTCGAAAGTGGTGAAAAATTGTGCTGAAACAATCACAGCTCTCATTAATCTTGTCAACTAGTCAACACTTTGATTAGAGCTGTGATTTTGGAGATATAAGCTGATTTATACTTTCGAGTGATGTGCTTTCAAAAATCGGACCTCAGGTTAGTATAGCAAAGTGTTTCGAATAGTCTTATTCACTTGTCTGTAACGTTTATTGGATAGAGAACTATATTAGAAGAAGAAGAATCGGAATTGAATCGAATTAAGACGTCATAGTTAGGTCCCTGTGTTAGTAGGCACACTTTGGGAACCTATCTATAGGATATTCAGACATCACAGGCTTCAAATAAAGTTTGAACACCAAAAAGCGCAAACACATTCCCTAATTACTTGCTGTAGTGTCAAAGTTTAATGTATGCTTGTAGCATATTACTCTTAAGGTTTCTGCCCACTAGGTCGTGTACTATCACCATTATTGTACCTGCAGCGTACGATAAAGACTATAATTATAATACCTAATGTGTTTGTGAAATGAGTTTATGGGCAAGGGGAAGTTAATACAGTTGATAAAAACATAAACTGAACAGCTGTTTCTTTTACTGGAGCCTCACCATGATGTCTTGATGCGATTCAATTCCGATGCAGTTCAGGTTTTAGCTGTCATTTATAGTATTGTAGGAGTTTGTATAAGCAAGAGTTTGTATATACAAACTAGCTGACAGGCAATGTCAATTTAATGCTGGTGCTTCCATGCTGGTCTGGGAGTAAAGAAAAAACATAGAATGTACCAGTTGCTTCAGTAAAAACCCATCGAGGGAATAGGCAAAAATCTTAGGAATCATGCTATAGGCGATGCGGCTTGCAACCCATCGCTATTTTGATTCCCCCTTTCCATCTGAATGCCCACAGTCATGCTAAACGTGGCCTTTAGGTCTTGTTGCCTTGGGCTCTGTCTACCCCATTAGGGATGAAGACGTGATTTTTGTATGTGTGTATGTATGTAATGTCAATTTCATTTAGGAATTTATTTTATAATAATGAGAAATAAGTGTTTTTGCGTGTGGCATTACCTGTCCATCCGCCTGTGCACGCATGGTAAGGCCCCTGTTATCTTAAGTGTGAGTTATCTATGACTACGTCTCTGTCTGTTTCGTAGTTATCAATAGAGACGGAATCATAGACAACTGACACTTCAACTGGAGCTTAAAGTGAGTGGTGCAGAAAGCCCTAAGATGGGTACGGAATGGGTATGGTACGGTCGAGTGGGCGAAAACCTTTAGAGCTATTTGCGTGGAAGTCTGCAAAAACAGGTGGTAGAGCAAAACTTAGTTATTACGACAAAGTTCCCGGACTCCGGTAATATTGAACAAAACTATATAGCTGTTGCATTGGTCTTCTACCTCTACTACTATAATCTGGTTTCTGTTCTCCTGTCAATCGTTCGAAGAATAACTGAAAGCGACCCCTTTAAGGGATATGTTCGCCTTTGTACATTTATGTATCATTACCTGTAAAATTAATGTGTTTTAAGTACATTAAAAATTATACATACTTCCGCACTTGGCTTACTTTTTAACACAACATGTGACGTTCAAGAAAAGTTTAGATATGTCTTCTAGATATAGCAAACATACATACATTCGCACATACATAAATCACGTCTTTATCCCTAACAGGGTAGACAGAGCCCAAGGTAACAAGACCCAAATACCGCTTAGCATGATTGTGGGCGTATGGACGGAAAGGGGATTCAAAATAGTGGTGGGTTGCTAGCCGCATCGTCGATAACATGATTCCTAAGATTTTCACCCGTTCCCTCGATGGGTTTTTACCATCTGCGCGGGAAGAGAGCAAGTGGTACATTCTATGTTTTTTCTATAGCAAAGTAAAGATTGCGTGGGCCGTCCACCCACAAGGTGGACCGATGACCTCATTAAGATCGGAGGATCGCTCTGGATGCAAGCCGCTTCCAACCGGTCTTATTGGAGATCTAAAGGAGAGGCCTATGTCCAGCAGTGGACTTGTAATGAGTGAGTGAGTGAGTCATAGACGGTTCTGGCTGAAAATCAGTGCTGCAGGTGTCTAACACCTCAGCGTAATGCTGAGCCAGCGACCGTTTCACTTTTGCGAAGACACACAACGCTGATGATCTATTTTTTGTCGTATGGTTTTTTTTGTTTTACCTTGTTTATTTTCTATAAAATTGTGTATATTATCTTATATTTATGTGTCTTGCAAAAAGGAATAAATTTCTTTTCTCTTCTTTCTTTCTTTCTTAATGGCTGAAATGATGACGATGATGATGATGAAAGTAAAGATTACAAAAATCCCCAAAATCAGTTAGCAAAAGAATCGTGTTTCAAAGCTATCGATTTAAGTACGATTGCCAGTACGCATAAACAAACGGCAATTGGTTCGCTTAGCTCGTTTGCATTCAGCACTCGGCCTCTAATTTCAGCCTGAAATTCTAGTGCGAGCGCCCACTGGGGTTTGATCGACGTCACGTGAGCACAAAATTGAATTTTGTTTAGATTTTTCGTTGCTGATCGCCGTGTTTTTTTCTGAAAATTTATGTCGCGTCAATGGGTACAATGATGGTTTTATTCCTCTAAAAATATCGTTCCACCAAAATAATTGTAAAATAATTAATTTATCACCGAGTAAAACCAAGCAATCAATGGCAAAAAAATTCACAATACATACAGCTAGCATAGCGACGCGTACAACCAGGATTTGAATTGTGAGCGTTGGAAATCTAAATTTGATACTAATTTAAACATACTAGAGTCATACTAGACTCGCCAAACATTGCTACTTACTTGACTGACTAAACTTGACCACCAACATACCATGTTTTAGCATCTTAAGACTTCAAATGCCTGTTACAGTATAAGTGTGTAGATATTTCTTTGCTCTGATTGTGCGGTCCTTTGGTTTAAGATGGCGAAGACCCCTGAATAGTTTTTATAATACGTTAATTTTTATTTACGAGGCACGATTGCATTGCACAGCACATTAGTGTTTTCTCTTGTAATCTTAAATTGATAAATAAATATCTTACGACGCAAGTATTTCCACGGCAAGCTCTCGGCCTGTCGCGCAAGTTAGCGCCGTAAGAGCCTGACTCGGGTTACATTACGTTTTAGACTCGGGCGAATTGGAAGCTAATACTTATTTGACTACACAATGCTTTTTATATGTTATTCAGTTGGAAAAAGAAAAAAATGTTTGACTTCATCGAATATGAATTTAGCGCGTACCAGCCAGTCTTTTAAAGAAAGAATAAAATCTATTCAAGCCATATTCCGAGATCTGCATTTTTTTTAATATTAGAAACACAAAGCCAAGACAGAGTATTCAAAACCTCCTCCTTTTTTGAAGTCGGATAGAAAGACACGCATCATGACTTTTAAAAACAATTAAAATTCTGTGAAACTAAATTTCAAATGCACTTAAGTAACTTAAGCATTCTTCTTAGAATCCATACTATAAAATAAATGCGTGAATATGTCTGCCTACCTTTATACGCATAAACCACTGATTGGCTTCGAGAAATGCGGCTCGGCCTTTGTTTTGCCCGACTTGGCGGTGGCACTGCCGTGCCCCCAGGCTTCAACACCACGTAGGTTTCTAGTTTATTCTGTATTCCCACGCGTTCCTATAAAAGAGTATCTTTCATCCATTTAAATATTAGCTTCACGATCCGATCATTCATAGCATTTATTTCAAAAATATGTAAAAGCATATTTCAGAATTACTTTTATCTCCTTAGGGGTGGCATAAATAAAATTTATTACGTTTCGGAAGTAAATCGCTAGTTTTATTGCGAATCGCCTTCCTTTGTCGAGGGCCTGTTATTGTTACAATATAATACTATCTGCGAATGGACCTCTTTATAAGTTTACTAGAATACCTACCCGCGTATTTATTTGGGGGTTTTTAGTCGGTAAAAAAATATACCTAATGTATTTTGTGCGATAGTAAAAATACAATCATGCTAAACGTGGCCTTCAGGTTTTGTTACCTTAGGCTCTGTCTACCCCGTAAGGGTTAAAGACGTGATGTATGTATGTATGTATGTAAAAATACAACATACATACATAAATAGAGAAAGAAAGAAAAAGTTTAGTCACGTCTTTCTTTTGTCGTAAACCATGTCTTTTCAAATTTTTATTCCAGTTCGTCACTTTTTTAAATATAGGTTGGATGTAACGTGACGAACAGGAAAAATAGATTTCATAGTTAAATCTGGGACACACTTTTTCTTGTATGAGAATCGACACGGTAAAATGATGAAGACTTTCTTTTGGAAAACGCTTGGTGACTGCTCTAGTGTAATGGCCGCCACACCACGTTCTACAACAGTGTGCCGGCGCCATTAAGAATTACATTCGATTCCCAAATCGTCATTAGTTCGTGATTTAGCTGGCAATCGTCCGGGTAACAAGTAATATTGTTTACGGGTGACTCGTGGCTTTTCCCGCTCGTCATTCTCGATCGATGCCCAAAAATACGGGAAATCGGCCGGCACTTAACGCCCTTAAGCATAAAAATGTTTTTCAACGGTTTTTTAACGTTCTGCAAAATTCGCGTGATATTTTTTGTATTATTTTCAAATTAATTGTAATGTTTCTGAGAAAAATTGTCTTTACGAATAGGCAGAAAGACGGACAACGAAATTCTACAATTATAAATGCGAAAGTTTGTGACTATGTGGGGAGTGCCACAATAGAGAGATCTCTCTCCAGGCAGATGTTATGCCTGGGGACCGAAGTCCGAAGGAAGAGAGTTGAAAGTTGTATTTATGCAGCCGCATTGAGAAACTTCGTTAGCGGCATGTAGAACGATGTGACAGCTGTCATTAGAACTGGCGCTAGCTACTCGTGCGTCGTAGTAGTTATGTAGAGGCCAACTAGGTGGCGCTAGAGTCGCTACAGCTGTGTGAGTGAGTGTGTATGTTTGTTCCTTCTTCACGCAGAAATTACTCGACGGATTTGGATAAAATTTGGAAAGAAGATAGCTGGTACACTAGACTAAAACATAGACTACTTTTTATCCCTAAAAATTGCATAGTTCCCGCGGGATAGGGATAAACATGTCAGAGGTCGTAGCTGCCCAGAGTCGCGACGTAAATAATTATTGTAGAATATACTATCAACATGAGTTTATAAGTCTAATTCTACGCGGACGAAGTCGCGGACAGTAGCTAGTAATTTTATAAGACTGTAGAAACTAGTAAAACTAAACAAATTAAATTATAGTAAAAATTCAACACGCAGCGCTGACAAGAGCAATGACAACACTAACTTCTTTTGTTTTTCTTTCTTTCAGCGCTGCTAGCAATAAAATTGAGTTTATTTGTGGCCAGTGCCAAAATATATAGTTTGAAAAAAAGGTATCTGCCTAAATAGGTGCGTCGCCTATAAGGGTTCCTTTTTCCTTTAGAGGTACGGAACTCTAAAAGATATTAACAACCAAACGCCCTGTTAACAGTATCATAACAAAGAATTAAAAGGTAAAAATGTTCACAATAGATATAATTGTAAGCTCAGTAAAACACCACAGATAATTCAACAGGCAAACCGTCTGAATGTTAATTAAAAGTTTTTTGATAATCTTTTGCACATCTCCGTCCAGTTGAATGAAAAATTAATGGAAGAAAAACATCGTTCTTGCGTGTAGAGTAAGGCTGTGGTTATTAGATTGCGGTGGTCAGTGCTGCATTTCAACATTTGCCGCCTCAAAGCTATTCAATTTTTGACCCCTACTGACCTTTGAAATTAGTTGATTTCTTTTCTAGATTTTGTACAGCTTTTTTTTTTAATGAACAAAAAATTACCTTGCTACTCCGCTACTCACGTGCTAGATAACCAAGTCTGTGTGAAATATATATATTTCCCCTCCACTACCTACTGTCAAATAAAACACATTAAATCCCACAAACTTAATTATCCCAGCAAAGGAAAAACATAGAAAACGTACCAGTTGCTTTTCTGCCCGCGCAGTCGGTGAAAGCCCATCGAGGGAATGGGCGAAAATATTAGAGATCATGTGACTAACACCCTATCACTCTTTTGATTTCCCTTTCCATCCATACGCCCTCAGTTACGCTATAAGTGGTCTTTAGGTTTTGTTACCTTAGACTCTGTCTACCCCGTAAGGGAAAAAGACTTAATATATGTATGTATGTATAACATAAATCACGTCTTTATATTTTATGGGGTAGACAGAGGTGGTAACAAGTCCCCATGTTTAGCATGATTGTGGGCGCGTATAGGTGGAAAAGGGAGTCAATATAGCGGTGGATTTTTTTCTTTCTTAAAAATGTTAAAGCGTGTAAGTTTGCCCGCCTTCAGTTTGGCTCCATCTTGAGCGTGTATTGTAAGGGGTTTTTGAATAAAGTATGAATGTTTTCAGCGAACTCGCGGGGTGTGTGTAATGGCGAACAAGGAAAATGGATGGTAAAGATTTTGTGGGCAAATTAGCGGTTACTTGGAAACGCTGGCTTTTGCTTAGCACTGCAGCAAAGCCCTAATCAAAAGGACTTACCAGCAATTTGGTTATTTTGGGACCAAACATTGCACCATTTGCTACGATCCTGACATACTTCTTTCGCTTCATCCACATTCATCAATCTCCTCATACATGCTCGTCGGTTTCTGGTACTCCTGACCTGACCTATTTCCAAACCGTCTACGTTTGAGGGTAGTTGCAACCGTCGGTTTTTATTAAAACACAAATAAAAAAGCCGTATCCCACATTCACTCGTTTTTAAACCGATGCAAATTAAACGTTCGCACCCTTTATGTGGCGACATTGTCCGGCATTGTCCGATAAATTCCAGGGAGTCCGGGAATGTCCGATAATCGGCAAAAACGGGACTGTCCCGCGCTCTCCGGACGCGTGCGGTCCATAAGTCATGCTCGAACGCTCGGTATCAAGATGGCTCCGCTCAGAGCCAAGTTTTAAACCGACTACAAAAAAGGAAGGTTACCCGTTGGCGTTAAAGCACAGATTTGTTTCCTGACAAAAAGTCATTACAAAATGATCATTGGTATTTTATCATGTAACTAGCGACCCGCCCCGGCTTCGCACGGTATATTATGCATGTATTATACATATAAACCTTCCTCTTGAATCACTCTATCTATTAAAAAAAACCGCATCAAAATCCGTTGTGTGGTTTTGAAGATATAAGCATACATAGGAGCATAGGGACACAGGGACGGAGAAAGCGACTTTATTTTATACTATGTAGTGATTTGATATCTGACACTACTTTAAGTATGCAATAGGTAGTGTAAGTATGATTTGCTAAAAAGTAACCTATATTTTAATCTAAGGTACCAGCTATCTTCTTATAAAATTTTATCCAAATCTGACTTATCGTTTCAGCGTGTAGAAGGAATAAACATACACACTCACAACGAACTTAGTGTAGATTATTTGTATGAATGGTAGCACAAGGAACAAAACCTTAACTTAAACCGTAACTTAACGTTGCATATCGAAACGTCACGAATAAAAAGAGTTTTATATTCCGGCTTCGTATCAATAAATCTATTTAATTCCAATGTGAAAGTTTTTTCGTCATTTGTTATTGACGTCCTTTTGAATTACGGATGTCCATTTTGCTTTTTTTAATATCAACATGGTTGGAATGCTTGAAAATGGCAAATTGACATACATACATACATACACATAAATCACGTCTTTATCCCTTACGGGGTGTCAGAGCCTAAGGTAACCAGACCTCAAGACCACGTTTATCATGATTATGGGCGTATGGATGGAAAGGGGAATCATAACAGTGATGGGTTGCTAGCCACATCTCCTATAACATTATTCCTTAGATTTTCGCCCAATCCCTCGATGGGGTTTTACTTATAGGAAGAGAAGCAATTGGTACATTCTATGTTTTTTCTTTGCTCCCAAACCAGCATGGAAGTGAACTATTATCAAGTTTTTGGAAAAAAAGGAAAATTCTGATAGCTAACCGATTTTACGATTTTTAACCAACTTCGCGAATTTTTTATGACTTAAAAATGGAAATTTACTTGTCATAATCAGAAAAGTTGGAAAGAGATAAAAAAAGAAAAGTAGTAGTTGGAAAAATATAATAATATGTTTAACTTTGCAACTACTCTATATTTGTGTGTAATAAAGAATTTACAAATACATTTCTAAATCAGTGGCGTGACGTTTAGTATACCAGAAGGCAAGCCGAAGGGAATTTAACTAGCCTTCCTCTAATTCTGCTCAATAAAATTTCCCAATTGCCTTAAAGGCAAGCCGGTGGGAATCGAGTTCTATGGACGCCACGCCACTGCTAAATTCCTTATTTTTATCTAAAGTAATCTTAATTTTCGTCATCTTCCCTTTAGCCCTAGCACATAATAATAATGTATGGAGTAATAATATTATGACTCCAGCATTATCTGATAATCGCACAATTACATTCTGGGCCCTAATGGCAGGCTTAGCGTTGGCTCTCTACAACGCTTGTCCACACAAATATTTGTATACTAATAAATAAATAAATGACATGACACACTTTACACCAATTCACGCTTGGCGACAAAGATTCACACGTCTTTATCCCTTACGGTAACAAAACCTTAAGGCCACGTTTAGCACGATTAAGGGCGTATCATAGTGATGGGTTGCTAGCCGTATCGCCTATAACATGATTCCTAAGGCTTTCGCCCATTCCCTCGATGGGCTTTTACCATCAGCGCAGGAAGAGAAGCTACTCGTAAATTCTATATTGTTTTCTTTACTCCCAGACTAACATGGAACAAAACTACTAAGATTACTGCTTAGATAAAAATAAGGAATTTAGTAAAGTATTCGATCTCTTAAATGCTCCACGATCTCACCAACATTCTCCTCATGCCGTTGGCTTCTAGATAAGCGTTGCCAAATTATGGAATTGTTCCCCGTTCAGTGGATATCCACGAGTTTAGAAATTCTCCCAATTTCTAATTTACCCCAATGCACTATACTCTTAGAGGTAACTGCATAATTTGTCACCGGCACAGTCGGAGGGCAGAAATTAAAACAAGGCGGTAAATTTACTGAAGAAATATTTACAAAGTTATTTTATTCTTCCATGCTGGTCTGGGCGCAAAGAAAAAAACATAGAATGTACCACTTGCTTGCGGGTAGAGACCCGCGCAGATGGTAAAAGACCATCGAGGGAATGGGCGAAACTTATAGGAATTATGTTATAGGCGATGAGGCTAGCAACCCATCACTATTTTGATTCCATTTTCCACCTATACACCCTCAATCTTGCTAATTGGTACCTGTTTCCTTAGGCTCTGTCTACCCCGTAAGGGATAAAGACGTGATTTGTGTATGTATGTATGTATGTATGTTAATTTATAAGCAGGAAGGTAGGCAGGGAAGGTTTTCCAAACCCTAACTTACCAAAATAGTATAAATTTAAACTAACCGTTGTGCGGCAGTCGGCTTCCAAAAAATCATTGCTAAGTGTTCAAAAGAAAAGAAAAATTGGACCGTCCCTCACGGCAAGACAAAAGCCTTAGAGAGCCGGCGAAAAGAGCGTTAACAAGGGAAATTAGTTGAGCACCATTGTTTTGAGGGCGCTTTGGACCGAGGCTGGGTCAAGGATAATAGTGTGTGAGTGATTGCGTTGTCTCTCTGATTGCTTTTACTTGCGTGGACGGAATACGTCTATTTCAAAAGCGCCGCCGTTTCAATTACCGTAAAACGGGGTACATACATACATACCGTCACGCCTCTTTCCCACAGAGCAGGCAGAGACTACTTTATTCCACTTGCTACGATCCTGACATATTTCTTTCGCTTCATCCACAGTCATCAGTCTCTTCATACATGCTCGTCGGTTTCGGGTACTCCTGACCTGACTTTTTCCAAAACGGGGTGAGGGGCAAAATTGAAGTTCGAGCCTCGATAAATAGTTATTTGTGTCACTAGGAAGCAAATGATGTATTTACGGCGAGGGCGCTACATTGAATCCAGAGCGTAATGCGGATTGAAGTGTTAACGCCCAAGATGAAATTATTTGCTCCCGAGTGGCTCATACAACTTTTTATAAAGAACGTTAAAAAAGTTGAAAAAAGAATTCTAAATATAATTAAAGAAACAGCATAGAAAATGACGTGGTTTCACAATTATCAACTTAAAAAAATTGCATTTGCAAAAAAGCACTTAGAAAAGCAGCGTTAAACAGAAAAGTTGCACTTTGATCGCTCTCGAGAGGAAGCAAAGTTTACTTTTCTGAACGAGGTGTGAAAACAATATTTACTTCAAATTTCTGAACCAGCTTGCTCTAAAAGCTCGCTAATTAATGCCTAAACCATTGGGCTGTCACGGCTTTTTTTATTAAGTAAGTAAATACATTAAGTACTTACATACATAAATACATATATCATGTTTTCATCCCTTACGGGGTAGACAGAGCCTATTGTAAAAAAACCTTAAGGCCATGTTGAGCATGATAAGGGCGTATAGGTGGAAAGGGAAATCAACATTTTTAAGACTCACCTATCCCTTCGATGGGCTTTTACCATCTGCGCGGAAAGAGAAGCTGGTAAATTCTATGATTTTCTTTACTCCTAGCATGGAAGAAATTTAAACGCTGAAATATTCCAATAGGACGAAACAAAATGGCGCCTTAAATTCAGTGCACTTATTTACTCCCATCGGCTATTTGCTCTCAAAGAAACCTGATTACAGAGTATTAAAAAAACTTTATAAAAAACCGGTTTGAACGGGTTTCCTCCGGCTCGCAATTAGAAGCCTTAATCATTGTTAATTTGCATTTTCTGTCTCTGGACGGCTTTCCGTTCATCTCCTGTAATTTAGGGAACATAGAAAAGCCAAGCTTGGCATAGTTCGTGTTTGGATATCTTATGTAGGTACTAATTAAGTTGGCTAATTAAGTTTTAAATTTTATTAGAAGGCGAGTTATCTGGTCTTGCAAAGAAAATCATAGAATGGACCAGCTGCTTCTCTTCCTGTGCAGATCGCAAAAGCTGGTCGAAGAAATGTCGAAAATGTTAGGTAGGCATCATGTTATAGGCGATAGCAACCCATCACTATTTTCATTCCCCCTTTCCACCTATACGCCCGCTGTCATGATAAACGTGGCCTTTGGGTCTTGTTACCTTAGGCTCTGCCTACCCCGTAAGGGATAAAGACGTGATTTATGTATGTTTGTGTATAATACAAAAGTATGTATGTAACTGGCGTGGAAAAAAGGACGGAAGAGTTGAATTTGTCGCCATTTTTGCATTTTAGTGCTGGCAACCCTAAAAAAACTATTTGACAGCTGAATGTTTAGGGCTGTATTAGATACAAGCGGCTCGCCCCGGTTTTACACGGGTTTTTAAACTGTATATCCTCTCTATTAATTGATCTGCATTTCCATCTTCCGCTATTCAGGGAGGAGACAAACACAACAAATCAAAGATCATACAAATCGGTGCAGCCGCTTCTGAGTTACAAATGGCGTAAAATAATCCGACTTCACTACATACATAACATACTAAAACAAAGTCGCTTTCCGCTGTCTGTCCATGTATGCTTAGATCTTTAAAACTACGCAACAGATTTTGATACGTTTGTTAAGATTTATTTATATGTATGTACAACTACGCAGACGAAGTCGCGGGCAGAAGCTAATTGTTGTATATGTATAAAGGTTCTACGGTATAGGTATAGCTGACATCAAACTGGTTGACTCAACTTGCCCTTTTTGCTACTATCGACGACAAAGCCATCAAGAAGAATATGCTATAAGAAACTTGGCGACAGTTTTAAACCGGTAATAACCGGTTACAACCGGTTTCAACCGGTTTCACCTTATTATCTGTACACAGGTAAATAAAACAACAGGGTAAAAGTCACAATGATTGTATTAAATGACATTTAGATATTTCGCTTTATTCTGTACAATAAACATTTCGTGTTCGATTCGCTCTTAGCAGAATAATAATATTTTAGTTTTATATTATACTTACAATAATAATATATTATATACAATACATGAGGTGTACAATATGTGAAGTAATACAATTTGTGGCGGATTCTTTACGGAGTTACTTATTGTATACATAACATCTTGTTTTAATTCTGCCCTGCAACCCAGAAATTCGCGCACAAAATGTTTGAATGGGATCCTTGACGTACCACAGATAATAAATACTCCGATATGTATAAATACATATAATATACTTAAATACCGTTCCGTTTCACTTTGGCGTCACACTCAACACTGATGACTCGTGTTAGTTTTTTTTGTTCTGTTTTGTGCTGATAAAATTGTGTGCTTAAACATCCAAGACTCAAGAACAAACATTCGTATGGGACCCCAACCTTCGTAGTCAGTTACTCTAACCACTAGGCCACCCGGTCGTCAAGACTATTCTGAGAGCCTGTATATAGATGGCTAAATAAAACGGCTTGAACAAACACCGAGCTCCAAATGAGACTTGCAAAAATGTTAGCAATCTGCTCCTCACCGTCTTTAATGTCTCAAAACATTTTTTAAAGGAAACAGCCTCGTAATTTTATTCGGAAACTTCAAAGTTTTTTCAAGACGAGGGAATAATTCTCGAGCGAGAGCTAAAATTGCGGTTGATTGTGCCAGCCGCGAGGTACGGGACCGGGGTCAAGAGGCTTTTTAGGGTTCCGTCCTTAAAGGGCGCCTATTACTAGGGCACAGCCGTTCGTCCCCCGTTACAGGCTATTTCTTTTGAACCTATGTATGGCCTATATTTCCAGCATAATGTAATGTCCCACTGGGCACACTATTCTTATAACCATATGCTACCAAGGTTTTAAGTACTCTCTTAGACCACGCCTAAAGGGAACTCCATTGATGTAATAATTCGAAAAAATCAATTTTTTCTCAAACATTGTCGTGAATGTCGTCATTGTATTCTAAGTAACAGAACACGAAGGGCCTTGTTGCCGGCTGAATTACATTGCTGGCGCGATTTTCTGACCGTAAATCGGATTGTTGGACAGTTTTTCATTTGTTTTTTACTTTTTTTAAAGTCAAAGTCTATGGAATAATGAACAACGATGTTATACAGCCAAGTCGATGGCCGAGGAGCTCGCGTTTTGTTCGAGTCCAACGTTTTTATCAATGTCTCAAATGGCTTACGGTGACAGATGACATAAAAAAAAACTTAAGAAAAAAAACGGGAACGTGAAAACCACCTAAGTTGCGAGGAAGTTTAGTGCAAAATTTATTTTCATTTCCTCTTAATGTTTGAGGAAAACATATCTGCCGCAGCTGGAAGAGCAATTGCTGGATTCGTAACTTTAAAAAACACTCGCCTGCGGTTCGTGTTTAAACATGTTACTCATCCAGGAATTGGCTATTTCCCAGGCCTCGGCATTAAACTACTATTAACCACTGAAGCTAAAAGAGAAGTGTTATAATTAACTTCGTTGTCTCTCTGTGTGTGTGTATCTGTAATATGGACCTATTTGTATGCGTTTTGTTATCCGAAAGACAGTTTCCTTGCGGTTGTTCTTAGCCATGTTTGGTATAAATCGGTCCAGCAGTTTGAAGAAAATCAACTCTTTTCCAAAATAATGAACGCCGTTTTTGGCACAAAGTTAAACTATTTTTACTCCCGTACTATTTAGTCGATTAATGCGTGGCGTAGATTTCCTGAATTTATAATTTAACTAACTTCTGCCCACGACTTCGTCTGCGTAGAATTATACATGTAAATCTTCCTCTTTAATCACTTTATCTAATAAAAAAAACGGCATCAAAATCCGTTGCGTAGTTTGAAAGATCTAAGCATATATAGGAACAGATAGACAGCGGAAAGCGACTTCGTTTAATACTTTGATGTTATTTATCAAGACAATCGTACAGAATTTAAATGAAAATGAAAATGAAAATTTATTTTTGCAAATGTCTTTTTGAAACTACCAGCGCATTCGGAAACCATCATTGCCAAGAAGAATGCGCCGCAAGAAACTTGGCAGAAAGTCATTTTTTTACACGATCACTAAAACCAGGTCGTTTGAGAAACAGACTTTGACCTTATCAAACACACAAACATAGCAGGTTAAATAAAGCTTATAAAACAGACGCTCTCTTCAAATAATGCAGGCAAAAACCTTTCATTTCACAGGAGTGAGATGTTTTCAGAGCTCTTACAATAGAATTGGGTCGTGGCGGCCATTTTTAACTTTTAAAACGCCATATTATATGCTGTACTGTGTTGTAATGCAGACATAACTACTTTTCCGAGTAACGACAGTACTACAAACTTGAAATGAACCTAAGCGAAGATAATGCTTCCATTAAACAAAAAGCAGAAGTAATTTCACTATTTAATGGTAAAATACATTGTATCCATGGTTTGTAACATACTATAATGTTGCAATTATAGCAGCCTAGAGTCACAACGTAAATAATTATTGCAGAATATACTATCAACTCAGATCTTCAATCTAATTCAACGCGGACGAAGTCGCGGGCAGAAGCTATATAAAATAAGTTTTCAAAATGAAAGTGACTCATATCGCTGATCAATCGCGTGCTTTCTGAGTTTTCTACTTTCTCTTTCTTCCATTCTCTTTTTTCCTGAGTTTTTTATCATAAACTTACATCCACACATACACAATTCAAGTCTTTCTCCCTTACGGGGTAGACAGAGCCTAAGTTCACAAAACCTTAAGGCCACATTTAGCATTATACGCGTATAATGTAAAGGGGAATCAAAATAGTAACGGGTTGCAAGCGGCATCGCCTATGCCATGATTCCTAAGATTTTTAGCTCAGTCCCTTGGTCTGTTACCATCTGCGCGTTTCAGTTTAAATCGGCTACGAACGCTTCTACCTGTTTCTTCAATGTCTATTATATTTCTTAGATCGTTAAAAATAGGTCACTAAAAGTATTTTTAACGAAATACCGGAGCACAACGGTTTCTGCTGTTACAATTTTCAATGGGAACAGGCAATGTGGTGGGTTTGCAGCATAGAGAGCTTACGACGAGAGATGCCTTTAGATTGACGTGTATTTCTCTAAACGTAACGAGGTAGGTAGGACAGTTATCTGCAATTTGCGGCAGTAGGTTTAGCCTACACATAAAAAAGAATTGGGTAAGTAAAGTTTTTTAAAGAGTAGCAAATTTTTTTTTACGACTTTTATTTTTATTTCCTATTGTTAATTAGAAATATTTTTTAAGTGGTCGATAATACATTTGTGAGACTTAATGGCTGATAAGCTTCGAGCCTAGAACTAGCTCAGAATTAAAAAACTACCTCAACAGAACTGTCACTTATACATTGTCAAAAAAATAATACCGCAGTTCTGAATGTGAGCAAGTGATGATAAAAGCCTATAGCGTGGGAATGGGCGATAATCTTAGGAATTATATTTAGGCGATGCGGCTAGCCCATCACTATTTTGGTTTCCCTTTTCCACCTATATACCCACAATCATGCTAAACGTGGCCTAGGTCTTGTTACCTTAGGCTCTGTCTAGCCCGTAATGAATTGCAATTTGTGTCGACTGTTATTCAAAAATCCAGGAAAACATTTACAGATCTATTAAGTTAAACTAGCCCAACAATTTGCTGAAACATATCCACCATTTTGTACAGCTGCGAGAGTCCAAGTGTGGTCATTTTCGCCAGCTTTCATAAAAAAACGTGATTTGCGGGTGTTAGGGCCTTGTGCAAGGGCCGTCCGGATCGCTACCACCATCTTACTCGCTAACCCTGCGCTAAGTAGCAGTGCTTGCACTGCTGTGTTCCGGTGTGGAGAGTTTACAGCCGGGGAAATTACGGGCACCAGAGGCATTTCATCTTAGTCCTCTAGGTTGGCAACGCGTCTGCAATCCCTCCGGGGTTGCGGGTGTCTATGGGCAGTGGTGATCACTTACTCAGGTGACCCACTTGTTCGTTTGCCTACCTATTCATATAAAAAAAAACCATCTCCGGTGGTAAGTGCTTCATGGTATGGAGTAGATCCTGTGCAGTGTTCCGTCTGACGGAATAAATGGCTTTTATTTCCGGCTCCTACCTCTAACTGGGATACTTTGAGGTACGATTTAGTTCATATTGTATCCGTTAAGTCGGGAATATGTTTAAAAGTTGACTATAAGGGAGGTAGGAGGTCCATCCGAAGGTTGTCGTCTATAACCCCTTGAAGACTGGAAAGGGACAGGCACCACCATACGGAGTAGGGAGACCGAGGAGAGTTGAGACAGATGAGTTGATACAAAGCCGATTTCTCTGCACCTATGACAGTTAGTGACGTCACAACTTCACACAAACTGTGGGGTGTAGAAAGAGCAACGAATTAGCGAAGTTACCAGCCCGATAAACTGCCAAAGTTCAGAGAAATCGGCTTTGTATCAACTCACCTGTCTCAACTCTCCTCGGTCTCCCTACCCTGGAGACGCGTAGGGCCTGGCGTGTCTGGTAGCCGGAGGTGACCCTGAGGTGAACACACCATGAGTACAAATTGGCTCTCACCAGTAGCTGTTCTCGATTACACACTCCTACTAATGCCAATGTGAGTGAGTGAGTGAGTGAGTGAGTGAGTGAGTGTATGTTCCTTCTTCACGTTGAAACGACTTGACTGGGGCTGAAGTCCAAAGGAAGAGTTAGAAGTTGTATTTATCATCCGCGTTGTGAAACTTCGTTAGCGCAATGTAGAACATTGTGACGTCACTGGCGCTAGCTACTCGTGCGTCGTAGCAGTTTGTGTAGTCGACGTATAGATGGCGCTAGGGTAGCTACACAGGTATTTGCTGAGAGGTAGTAATTAATTACTTCTATGCTGGTCTGGGAGCAAAGGAAAAACATAGAATGTACCAGTTGCTTCTCTTCCCGCGCCGATGGTTCCCATCGAGGGAATAGGCGCAAATCATAGGAATCATGTTATAGGCGATGCCGCTAGCAACCCATCACTATTTTGATTCCATTTTCCACCTATACGCTCACAATCTTGCTAAACGTGGGTAGGTCTTGTTACCTTAGGCTCTGTCTAACCCATAAGGGATAAAGACGTGATTTGTGTAGGTATGTACGTATGTGTAGTAATTAATGCTTAAAGAAAGCTGTGGCAGCTTAGCGTTTGACATACGGCAACTTACGCAGAGAGTCGTGGGTTCGAATCCGGGCTCGAACTTCTGAGTTTTTCGAAATTTATGTGCTGTATGTAATTTTGAAATTTGACAGCTTTTCGGTGAACATCTTGTGGCGAGGCAATTCGATGGTGTGTGTGAAGTTTCCAATCCCAGTGGGTCATATATATAGGTTGGAGGATTAGTATCTAACTAGCACAAGGTCCGTCCGTATCGGTGTCGCCATCTTACTATCGCCAAGCAGCAGAGTAATCATACATAAAATTTCCAATTTACCTTATAATTTCCAAAAAAGTACAAATAAATATGAATATTGAACTGCTTAAAATTATTTTGTTAAAATATCCAGATTTCACATCATGTATAGAGTTTTAACTATTCTGGGGCCTTACCATGAACGTCTTAACGCGTCAATTGCGACTCAGTTCAGGTTTTAGCTGTCATTTTTAGTATCCATAGTAGTTCTTACATGCTGGTCTGGGAGTAAAGAAAAAACAGAATTTACCAGTTGCTTCTCTCTTCAACCCATCACTATTTTGATTTCCCTTTCGACCTATACGCCCTTAATCATGCTAAACGTGGCCTTAAGGTTTTGTTACTTTTGGCTCTGTCTACCCCGTAAGGGATAAAGATGTGATATATGTATGTATGTATGTGTATGTTTTAGTATGGATCTGACAGCGAGCAAACCTAAACTGAATCGGAATTGAATCCCATTAGACGTCATGGTAAGGCCCCTATGATTAACAAAAGACGTATAAATATAATATACTTTTATAATTCTGCTAAGAGCCACATCTTCGTTATAAAATTAATAACATAATTAACACCAATGATCAATATAAACAATTCGATTTATAATTATGTTACATAAATTGGCACATTTATCGATTTATTTACAATTAATGATTTAAATTTCAATAATTACATTCATATTAACTTTTAACATTATCATTAATGAACCACAAACATTTACCTTGCTCCGCTACTCACGTGCAAGATAACCAAGCCTGTGTGAAATATATAATATGTTTTTCCTCCACTACTGCCACATAAAACACATAAATCCCACAGACTTAATCATCCCTTACACTACACAAACACTGACGCGTTTCGATCCCCAACGGGATCATTATCAAAGTTTAACGAGCACAACTTACACATGAAAACCAACGTTGTACTCACATATCGACGGGGAAGAACTAAAATCTCCATCTTACAAATTTTAATTATTGTAGTTTGAATTCTATTGTGAGAACCAATAGTTCCTATCTTACATTAATCCGAAATTACAAGATATTAGGTCTTGGTTCTTCCCCGTCGATATCATATTTCACACAGGCTGGGTTATCTTGCACGTGAGTAGCGGAGTAGCAAGGTAAATATTTTTTGTTCATTGAAATGGACCTCCGCAAAGTAACGCCTGATTCAATAAAATATTTAATATTATTTGTTATTGATATAGCTCAGTGCACCATAATAATTTTTCCTGTTTCGTCATTTTAGTCTCTACTTTTTTGTAATCATTCCTTGCACTCATTAATTAACAAACGAGAAATTACAATGATAATTCAGTTTATGCAAACAGATACCTTTTTTCTGTTGTGGTTGTTATAATGTGGTGTTCAATAAAGAGTTATTGTATTTCTTGTCTTTTAAGATTGTTCTGGAATACAAATCAGGAGATGGTTCGTTATCATCATCATGTCAGCCGAAAGACGTCCACTGCTGGACATCGCCCCCCCCCCCCCCCCCCAAGGCTCTCCACTCAGAACGGTCTTGTGCTTTCCGCATCCACCGCGATCCCTATCTTAATCATTAGGCTTATAGTCTAACTCGCTCGCAATCGCCATCGTGTTCATTTCGACAGTTCACGTATGGGCTGACAATTGGCATCGGAATCAGCTAGCTGTCACATTCAAAGAACTGTCACAATGAACACGATGGCGATTGCGAGCGAGTTAGACAATTCACCTGCAGGTCGTCGCTCCATCTCGTTAGGCCTACCGACAGCTCGTCGGTTCGATTAGTTTAACTGACTACCTCCTTAACTTCCACTACTTTGACTTCCATACTGGTCTGAGAGTAAAGATATAACATGGAATAAAGCAGTTGCTTCTCTGCCCGCGCGGGTGGTAAAAGCCCATCGAAGGGTGAAAATCATAGGAATCATGTTATAGGCGATGTTTAGCAACCCATTACTGTTTAGATTCCCCTTTCCACCTATACGCCCACAATCTTGCTAAACGTGGCATGTAGGTCTAGTCATCTTGGGCTCTGTCGACCCTGTCAGAGGTAATAACGTGATTTACGTATGTGTATTATAACCGAACATCTGTTAAAATATCGCGGAACAATTTTAAGAGAGCTTAAGTAGCATGCAGGCCTGGGAGCAAAAAAAACATAGAATGTACCAGTTGCTTCTCTTCCCGCGCAGATGGTATAAGCCCATCGAGGGATTGGGAGAAAATCTTAGGGATCATGTTACAGGCGTGCTACCAACCCAACACTATTTAGATTCCCCTTTCCACCTATACGCCCACAATCTTGCTAAACGTGGTCTTTAGGTATTGTCACTTTAGGCTCTGTCTACCCAGTAAGGGATAAAGACGTGATTTATGTATGTATGTATGTATGTATGTTAAGTAGCGGCGTCTCGCGTTCACTTGATTCCACCCACCTTCTTGAGGCTCCAATGAACTCAATTAATATTTTAAACAAACATAATTAAGTAAAAGTTAAAAGGTGCCAATTACAGCAGGGAAATGGGGCCAGCAGTTTTAATGAACGAATGTTAATGATTCATAATAATTTGCTGTGAAACGTTCACGCGAAATTTGATACACTTGATTTATTGTTTTTGTAAATTGACATTCAATGTTTATTTATATTATATAATAATATATCTTGGGACAATTGACACCAATTGACCTAGCCCCAAACTAAGCAAAGCTTGTAATATGAGCACTAGACAACGGATAAACATACTTATATAGATAAATACATACTTAAATACATATTAAACATCCAAGACTCGAGAACAAACATTCGTATTTTTCATACAAATATCTGCCCCGACCGGGAATCGAACCCGGGACCTCAAGCTTCATAGTCAGGTTCTCGGGTGTCTATCACTTTATCGAAATTGAATACATCGATTTTCATGTCGACGAAAACTATTCCACGAATGTAATTACGTTTTATTTTCTTTACACATAATTTTAAATTCATCGATTTTCAAATAGTCGAACAACTTTTCATCATAAATTGTTTCGAATATGTCTCAAATCATCGCAGTAACGATTCATCGAATTTACCTTTTATCGAAACATGATTCAATAATGGTACCATTCATATTTTATAACTACCTCGAACAACATTTCATCGTAGTAACGTTTCATCGAACGATGCATTTGTTATTATTGCAACGCGTTTAGAAAAATGTTGCGGGCGTTTATGGGAAATCTTACTTACTTCCCTAACCTACCTAACCTACCTCGGACTCCGTGAGCGTGTCGGGCTTCCAGGTCATAAAAAAAAATAACCCTAACCTACCTCGGACTCCGTGAGCGTGTCGGGCTTCCAGGACATTAAAAAAAAAACCCTAACCTACCTCGGACTACGTGAGCGCGTTGTGATTACAATGTATAGTAACACTGACGAAATGATTTTCTGTGTTATAAGAAATTTGGGAACTCAAACTTACGTTAAATCAAAATTTTAGCAAACGTGATTCGATGAACAACTATTGTGATAAACAAATAAAATAGTGAAGTAAAATTCGATGATTCGATTCCGGTGTAACAGGTAATTCGAAGAAATGTAACAGCGATCAACTGAAGTTCGATGAATGATTCCTAAGTCATAACGACATTCTGCGAATAGTGTTCTGGGAACAGATATTCGATGAATCGATTTTCTGTAAAGTGATAGATTACCCAGGTTCTCTAACCACTGGGCCATCCGGTCTTCGTTTTTTATTTTTTATTATTATAGCCACAAGACGCGTTTTGGCGGGCCTCCCACTAGGTGGAACGACGTGAAAGTTGCGGGAAACCGGTGGATGCAGGCGAGTGGTCGTTCATTATGGTGTGCTAAGGGGAACGTTTTTGTTCAACAGTCTTCTGGCTGATGATGATGATGATGATAATTACATAAAACACATTTTTAGTGACCAAAAACATTGTCATTTTCTGCTAATTGCATTTCATCAAACGAACCATTAACGCTATAATCTTGTCTATTTAATACACTCCCATAATTCCAATGACGTCTCCCGTATTTTCTGAAAATTACTGGTTTCACCACTGAAATTATGTTAAGAATTTCGTCATAAAATGTTTACGTTGAATAATTTAAGTGGATGGCAATATGCCCCCTTTTTCCCAAATGCAGCATCCCTGTCAGCCGACTTCAAAGAATACATCAAGCATAGATTTAAAGATTAAGAAAATTTAACAAAGTAACAAACAGTGGGGGCTATCGCGTGAATTTGCCACTAGAGGCGCTAGTGTCGCGGTCCAATAACATTCACTTTTCACTAGTTTTGGCGGGCTTCATGACATAAATTATAATTTCTTTCATTTACCTGTTGACAAGTGATCTCCTTCGTGAAATTATCGCAAATATGGATTATTTGGCGATGAATGTGCACGCTTTTAAAGCTGTTTTTTTCGAACAAAACGGAACTGCACAACATTGCGGCATAGCTACTCGATATGATGATAGTTATATAATTAATAAACTTAATGATTCAAGATTTAAAACTTTGTTTCGGCGCTGATCTTATAAAGTCGCCTTTGACAGCTATACCTCGGGAGCTTAGACAACAGTGGCGCCAACTGGTGAGCAAAGAAACGATAGTCCCCATTAAAGAAGTAATGTTTGCATCCTGGGTTAAAGACTTGTACACATTCTGACACTATTTAACCTTTGGGTAGCGTTAACTGGAGGTTATAATATTCAACCCAGGTGCAAACCCGCCAAAACAAATGCAGATTTAATTTCAGGGCAATTAGTCAAATATACAATTTTTTATTAACATTGCTCGTAATAATTACTTTAGTGCGTCACAATATTTACACATATAAATTTTAATATTTTAACTATATTTCAAAACGGTCACAGCTTCGTTTATCCTTAGAAGAGTGTCTCGAAAAGATAAAAAAAATAAACGAAAACAAAAACTCATCTGATAAAATCCAAATTACCATCAATTAAACGGAATTCAGCAAATTAACGTCATTATCATTTATTACATTAGTTTTTAAATTTACATCTTCTTTCAGAAATAAACTTAAAAAATACCTTTTAGAGACACCAATCTATTTTATGTACATACCTAAACAATTAAGCTGGCATTACACTCTCGCCAAATACTTTGTTCGTGACGATGCTACTCCAAAATTTGAAATTCGAAGGCCGTATCATACTATCCCTTTCACTCTCCCATAACTGACTATTAGTTAAAGCGGGACAGCACGAAACGAACATCGAATTAAAGGGCCAGGTAGCCACTGCCAATTCATCCGCGTTACTTGGGCTTTATAATATCCAAAAAGTTTTTTTTTACATCGCCCCGACCCGTAACTAGCAATGTACCGCCCGCTACGCAAGCAGAAATTTCCATGTCCTGGCCAGGAAGATGTTGTGATAGAGAAAGCCTCAGGTCGCATGTTTATCGCTCTCGCCTTTGGCTCGTGCGACAAACTCCTGCGATCTGAGACATTCATTTCACCATCGGGATGTAATGTATTGGTCAGCGGTATTTTAAACCCTAGGGCGTAGAGCGTCACTTGTTTTGGCAAGGGCATTGACAGCTTGAAACATAACACATTCCTAGTTCCCTAGAAAAGGCACTCGTCTCCTCAGGAGGAGCAGCAAAGTCCACACCGTCATCTCTGAGCGGAGTCGGTGGCGCGCGCAGCCCGCAGCTGCTTCTAGAACAAGAGAATGTTATTAAAGTCAGGGCAGGAGTACGAAAACGACGAGCATGTATGAAGAGATTGATGAATGTGGATGAAGCGACAGAGGTATGTCAGGATCGTAGAACCACCTCAGACCTTGTTTGTATAATAAACTAGCTTTTGCCCGCGACTTCGTCCGCGCAGATAACGTTAGAGTGACGCATACTCCATACATCCACCCATGTCTCCAAGTATAAGGTTTTTATTTCCTATCCCGTGGAAAATTCGGAAAATCCCTTCTTAGGGCACCTACGTGATCCTCTAGGAATGTTATCTACTAATTAGTGTCTTAATTATTAACCTCGTCTTTTATCTTAACCGATACCCAGGGTGCGCCGGATCAAGCGCTGCTCTTCCCGACGGATCCAAAAACGAACCGCAGCTCTTGACCACACGCGGAGGTAGCCCGACTCGCACCGAGAGACCTCTCTCAGCGCCCTTTTTAAGCGCTCGGTCTATAGACGTGCAGACTGGCAATCGAGCCCGACAACTCAAGATTCGTTCGTCACGTTTATTAATTAATTAAATAAGTTAATTAATTACTTGATTAAGTTAGCAGCCGGACTTACACCACTTGGTATTGCGTAGAGCAAATTTAGCTTATTAACATCGAGCTCTTTGAAATAGAACAAGGAATCTCAAACTTAGCGTTACGGTGTTTCAATAAACTCATAATCCTTGTACTTTGGCAAATATAATTAAAAATTCACTTTAGAAATTTAATCTCAATTTCAACAATGAAAGAGCGCTTCGACTGTACTAAGGGTTTTCTAATAACTCAGCAGTGAACGTTTTACGTTTTCGTTTCATGAATTTTTGATCAAAGTATGTTTCAATTTTGACTGTTAACAGTAAAGAATGATACGGTCAATGTTTACAGTCGGATTGGCACCGTGCACAGTGGCGCATAAGTCGGGTTATATCTATGTATTGCATTGTTTACGTAAAAGTTTATGGATTATGTAGTATATTTTATCTATGTATCGTTCCGTGAGTCATAGACGGTTCTGGCTGAAAATCAGTACTGCAGGTGTCTAACGCCTCAGCGTAATGCTGAGCCAGCGACCGTTTCACTTTTGCGAAAACACACAACGCTGATGATCTATTTTTCATCTCTATGTTTTTTATTGTTATACCTTGTTTATTTTCTATAAAATTGTGTATATTATCTTATATCTGTGTGTCTTGCAAAAAGAAATAAATGTCTTCTTTCTTTCTTTCTTTCTTTCTTAGCGCCATCTCGCAAACGCAACTTTAGGGGCGTTTGTCAAATTGTCAATGACAGCTGCTTATTATCTAACTACTAGCTTCTGCCCGCGACTTCGTCTGTGTATTATGCGTCATCAGTTTGAATGATGTGTCTGTACGACACAGTTACAAACTCCCGTGGAACGTCTGCTCACCAGGGACGAGAGAAGGCGCTGTTTTTCAAATGATAGGTACTATCAAATGAATCAATATTTTCGTTTTCTTGTCTTATAAAGGTTCCTTTTCACCTTTAGAGGTACGGAACCCTCAGTACATTTTCTGAAAATTAAATAAATCAATGATGAAATCCGAAGCGAACATCTTATGCTCGAGGCAGCATCCCACGTGGTGAGCCTTGTTCGATGTTGCCTCCAGGGCGCTACTAATTGGGACACGGCAAGGACAGGGTACTAATACTCGCGTAAAATTATGGTAAAGTAGCTTTTGCCCGCGACTTCGTCCGCGCAGATAACGTTAGAGTGACGACATACCCCATAAATCCACCCATGTCTCCAAGTTTAAGGTTTTTATTTCCTATCCCGTGGGAAATTCGGAAAATCCCTTCTTAGAGTACCTACGTGATCCTCTAGGAATGTTATCTATTAATTAGTGTCTTAATTATTAACCTCGTCTTTTTATCCCATGGGAAATTCGAAAAAATCCTTTGTAGCTCCATCTTTATACTACGCAAGGAATAATAAATGTAAGTATGCCAAATTTAATGTCTGTAGCTTTATTGGAACAACATTTCGGGATTTTCCAATCCCGCAGGAAAATCGGGATAAAAAGTGTTCTATGCCCGTATCCTGGTTCTAAGCTACTTCCCCACCAATTGTCAGCCAAATCGGTTCAGCCGGTCAAGATAAATAGTGAAACAAACACGACTTTCTTTTATAAATAGAGATGTTCAGAACTACATGAAACAGTGATAGAGCCAACAGTTGGTTTACGACTGATTCAGATTTTGTTCCGTACCTCGAATGTTTCAAACGCTAGGATAAAATGAGTACTAGGATCACAGGGGCAATGAGGAGACAGGGACACTTAAAATAGTGCATAATGGAGGCGGGCGTGAGGCTACGTAGAGAGTCTCACGGACATAGCCACGCAAGTCCAAGACAAGAGTACTAGGCACACAGGAGTAATGAAGAGACTACAATTACTGCTCCTACTAAAACATGTACGTGGAATATAGGCGGACGTGAGACTTTCCAGTGTATAAAAAGTACTCTGTGCGTGAGACCACGTAGAGTCTCAGCCATGGTCCTAATACAATTTTACTCGTACGCATGCGCGATCAAACATATCTAACTGACGATGGCACGACATATCGCAATGTGACGCAAGTCCATGTCGAGTACTAGGATCACAGGAGTAATAAAGAAACTACACTTACTGTTCTTACTAAACATGTACGTGGATATAGGCGGGCGCGAGGCTACGTAGAGCCTTACGGACATAGCCCGCACGCCTGGCGGTCTCGTGGGGACCGTGGCACGACATCGCAACGCGAGGTAGCCGCGCGGCGCCGCGTAGTCGTCCGGGAAGACGCGCAGCGTTCGCCATGATGCGCGAAGACCGTCGCTGTCCGCGCCCGATATCGTCGTCGGGTGGGTTATTAGAGGGTCCTGGGAAAATTAAACAGTTAAACTAAAGACAACGCTAACACGATAAATACATACACACACATACACAAATCATGTCTTTATCCCTTACGGGGTTAGACAGAGCCTAAGGTAACAGAGGTACCTACAGGCCACATTTAGCAAGATTGTGGGCGTATAGGCGGGAAATGGAATCAAAATAGTGATGGGTTGCTAGCCTCATCGCCTATAACATGATTCCTAAGATTGTCGCCCATTCCCACGATGGGCTTTTACCGTCTGCGCGGGAAGAGAAGCAACTAGTACATTCTATGTTTTTCTTTAATCCCAGAACAGCATGGAAGATATTGCACTAGAATTAAAATTAAAATCAAATATTAAGTATGTTATGTTAGTATGTCTAGGGCAATAACATTGGCTATAAATATACGAGATAGATTAATAATAATACTCTTCTCAAAGGAAGAAACATCAAAAGCTGAACTTTTCGTCACCAAAACTGTCAAGGCAAGACTTAGCGTGACAAAGGGGGCACAAATTGTTCTGACACTTGCAAAGCAACAGATCAAAGGTCCCATGTTCACTTGCGCAGCACACGAAACGTAATCCTCTGCCTTTTGTTGTAAAGTTCAATTTTGTGTGCACTGAAAATGAGGTACGACGTTCGTGTTTGTTTGTGTACGCGGTTAAAATGTATGTCGTAAAGAAGTGGGTCAAATACAGAATTAGAAAAATAACTTGTATTTTCTAAGAAGCTAAAGAGTAGCCTTCTTTATATCACGCTAGTTTCTGCCCGCGACTTCGTCCGCGTAGAATACGACTTAAGAACTGATATTGATACTATATTCTGCAATAATTATTTTCGTTGAGACTCTAAGTAGCTACGACCATCCACATATTTATCGCTTTCCCGCGGTACATATACACACACAAATCACGTCTTTATCCCTTACGGGGTAGACAGAGCCTAAGGTAACAAGACCTACAGGCCACATTTAGCAAGATTGTGGGCGTATAGCTGGAAATGGAATCAAAATAGTGATGGATTGCTACCCTCATCGCCTATAACATGATTCGCAAGATTTTCGCCCATTCCCTCGATGGGTTTTACCATCTGCGCGGGAAGAGAAGCAACTGGTACATTCTATGTTTTTTCTTTGCTCCCAGACCAGCATGAAATAATTTTTCTTTGCTCCCGCGGTAACTATGCAATTTTCCGAACGAGCAAGCGGCTCAGCTGTTGATAAGTGAACACTACCACCCATCAACACCTGCAGCACTCAGCAATTACGGATGCGTTGCCAGCCTAGATAAATTACCTCATGTGCCAGTAATTTCACCAGCTCTCTTACTCTCCACGCTGGAACATAGCAGCACAAGCACTGCTGCTTGGCGGCAGACTTTACATTTCATGATGATGATGAGGTTGAAGATTGTTGAAATATCCACACACTACCGTGTCACTTTGACATTTACCTTTCACAGATAAGGACAAACGATTGCTAAGTTAGCAGAAGCCTATAGAGCGTTTATGAATAAGGGGTAATTGTTCCTGCCATTGGGTTGGGCCAACTCTGAGTTTCCATCCATCGCGATAAAAATAACAACGGCTTCCAAAAGTATTCGTCAACATTTTATTTGATCTGGTTACCTTGCTCTGTCTGTAAGAGATAATAATAATAATAAATAATAATATCTTGGGACAATTGACACCAATTGACCTAGCCCCAAACTAAGCAAAGCTTGTAATATGGGCACTAGACAACGGATAAACATACTTATATAGATAAGTACATATTTAAATACATATTAAACAGCCAAGACTCGCGAACAAACATTCGTATTTTTCATACAAATATCTGCCCCAACCGGGGATCGAACCCGGGACCTCAAGCTTCATAGTCAGGTTCTCTAACCACTGGGCCATCCGGTCGTCCACATATAGACGTGATTTATATATGTATCTATGTATTTTTTGATTCAATTTGGACGAAACGAACGAGTTGAGCGGAGAACTCGGTCATTATTAATTTTTATTATTAACAGGCGAACATCGGGTCCTATCGCAAAGGACATTATATTTTTGTGGCCACCTTCCCCAGTTACACGGGTATTAACCACAATCACAGTACACAGATTATATTTGCGTTTTTACATATTCATGAATCTTGCAATGATGGATGAAAGTAGACTAACTAAACAGATCTATATGGGGAGTGTGAATGGTTACGTTGTGAGGGGAAGGCCTAGACGGACGTTCCGGGATCAAATAGGAGATGTTTTGGAAAAAGGTCCGGTCAGGAGTACCCGAAACCGTCGAGCATGTATGAAGAGATTGATAACTGTGGATGAAGCGAAAGAAATACATATGTCAGGATCGTAGCAAGTGGAACAAAGTAGTATCTGCCTACCCCTGTGGGAAAGAGGCGTGACGGTATGTATGTATGTAGATATGATTCTTACATACCACTGTATCCCTTACGGGATAGACAAGAAAAAAAAATCTGAATGCCACTGAAAAATAGAACACAGAAAAATCCGAAAAGTAAAGCTATGGCCGGGAATCCTTAATCCTCGTCATTCCGTGACGCGTGCTATACCCCTACACCACCCATAGTAGGTGGGTAGTCTTCGAATTTTTCTACCTGTTACTAGTTGTCACGTGACCTTGTTACTATGCGAATTTGTGTCGCTATGCGTCATCTGTTTGAATGATTGTGTCTGTACGACACAATTACAAACTCCCGTGGAACATCTACTGCTCACCACGGACGAAAGAAAGCGCTGTTTTCAAATGATACGTACTATCAACTGAATCAAGAATTTTTACTTCTTGATTTTTAAAACTTAGCGACAAAAATTCGCATAGTAACAAGGTCACGTGAGAGTTAATAACAGATAGAAAAATTCAAAGGCTTACCCACCTGGTAGGGGTATAGCACGCTTCACGGAATGACGAGGATCCGGGTTCGATTCCCAGTCATAGCTTTACTTTTCGGATTTTTCTGTGCGTTCTAATTTTCAGTGTCGTTTAGAAAATGTTGACTTGACGTACTGTTTAAAAGCTATCCCGTGCGACGTACTGAATTATTCTACCGCGACGGAGGGATTCGAAATATTTCTCTTTCATGTTACCGTTGATAAGTTCGTGGGCGAATCCATTTGCCCAGTTTATGGGGCCTTGTATAGCCACCGCGTTTATTTAATGAATTTTAGGAATGCCATTATGTTTGAGGCGGAACGTTTTTGAAGATCCGGCTCGAAGGACCGTTATGGAACTTCTGATCTGAAAGATAGGAAGGGGAAGAATTCTTGAGTGAAGACCGGGGGTCGGGAAGCGTAGTGACCTCAGGCTGGGTGGACCGATGATCTTCGCGAGGCTGGCAAGAGCTGGACGAGGGTCAAGGATCGTGCATAATAGCGTGTAGTTGGAGATACCTATGGCCAGCATTGGACTAGTATAGGCTGATGATGATAATGGAAAGAATTCTTCCCGGTGAACGGGATTCTAGATCAATTAGCAATCACTAACTAACACACACACACACACACACACACACACACACACGCACGCACGCACGCACGCACGCACGCACGCACGCACGCACGCACGCACGCACGCACGCACGCAGAGAGAGATACAAGTGAAGCTACGCACACTCGCAGGAGGCGAGGCATACTTTACTAACTCTGTATCTACATCGCCTATAACATGATTCCTAAGACTTTCGCCCGTTCCCTCGATGGGCTTTTACCATGTGCGCGGGAAGAGAAGCAGTAGGTAAATTCTATGTTTTTGCTTTACTACCAGACCAGCATGGAAGAAACTTTTTATTCAGTGTGAGATAATGCTTAATGAGTATCTAATCTAATCTAGAAGATATTCAGCCCACATCCTCAGGTGGCCTAAAGGCTCCTTCATTTTCACGCCACTTTGCCTGGTCCTGCGCCAGTCTCTTACACAGTTTTCCAGCCGACTGCCAGATGTCATCTGACCCACGGGCTGATGGTCTGTCCACTGACCTTCGACCCAATCTTGGCCACAACTCTATGATCGCCTTACCATCAATTTATATAGGTACCTATTTCGCCTTAAATTTGAAAAATTCCAGTGGTTTGGGCTGTGCTATCCCGCGGGAACTGCAATTTTCCGGGATAAAAACTATCCTATGTCCTTTCCCGGGACTCAAACTATCTGTATCCTAAATTTCAACTAAATTGGCCCAGCGGTTTAAGCGTGAAAAGGTAACAGACAGACAGACAGACAGACAGAGTTACTTTCGCATTTATAATATTAAGTAAGGATATGAGAACTTTTTCGTTATCATTTTCTTATTGTTACCACCGATTCCGTGCAGACAAAGCCACGGGCCAGAACAAGTCTAATAATAAATTAATTGTAGCGTAACAAGCTGCAAAGTTTAATAAAGCCGGTAGTTTGTTAGCCTGCGGTGATTCCAGATGTTCTGTTGTGAGTTAATGTTCTAGTCTAGGCGCTCGCTGCGGTTGCTTTCAAGTCGCGGGGGCAATTATTTTAGTTTGCTCACGAAATGTCGTTGCAATGCGGGTTAATTAGATGGTTAAGGAATTTGTGTTGCCAAATTAAATAATAAACTTTATTTACTCCTTCGTATCTTATTTATCTCGTTGGTCAGATGACAACTGTCATTCGGCTGGAAATCTGTGGATGACACTAGCACGGGACCGGGCAATGTGGCGTGAAAATGAAGAGGCCTTTACTCAGCAGTGGGAGGATGTGGGCTGATTAGATAGATCTTATTTTATACAAAGCTTTGAGGATATATCCGGACGTCTTGTACATGCAGAGTAGCAAGATTTTTCTTCGCAGAAAATATGTCTAATCTCTTATGCACTCGCTCCGAATTTCACTTTTACAAAGAAGTATATATACGTACACAAATCATATCTTTATCTCTTACGGGGTAGACAGAGCCTAAGGTAACAATACCGATATAGGCCACGTTTAGCAAGAATGTGAGCGTATAGGCAATAAATAGGAAAGTGGAATGGAAATAGTGATGGGTGCTGGGTGCATCGCCTAAAAAAATTATTCGTGTAACTGAAGACTAAGTGACTAATTTCTAAAATCTGATTTCTTCAATTTAGTTTATTTTCATATTATAGAATAAGATTTTAATTAAATTGCCGCGGAGTTAGTAAATTTTGCAACGGGGCCGCACCCGCTCACAAGCTAAAATTTATGCTATGGTGACTTGTTTTAAATTGCGTCTGGCTCTTCTACTATGTCACCACCGTCTGTAGCGTTAATCTTGGCTGGGAAAGATTTAAACGTTCGAGACAGTTCAGAGATTGTATTTTTTTACTTTTTCACCATAAATTGGATAACTTAACTACGTTTTGTCGAACTCTAGCACTTCGTAGATTTCAGAGTGAAACGTCTTATTTAACTTTACATACATATATCGCGTCTTTATCCCTTACGGGGTAGACAGAGCCTAAAGTAACAAAACCTTAAGGCCACGTTTAGCATGATTGTGGGCGTATAGGTGGAAAGGTGAATCAAAATAGTGATGGGTTGCTAGCCGTAGCCTTTGTGAATTCGAGAGCATAATCTATTTTTGTTCCAAATTTCATCCAGATCTGTTCTGTCATCAAACATCCATACATCCTTACAAACTTTCGCATTTATGATATTAATAGGAGTAGGAGGTAGGATAGGAAGCAGGATAGTACGACTAGTAGGAAGCAGGAAGTAGGACGAAGGAAGTAGGAAGTAGGACAGTAGGAAGTAGGACTAGTAGGATAGGATAGGATAGGATAGGATAGGAAGTAGGACTAGTAAGGTAGGATAGGAAGTAAGAATTAGGACTAGTAGGATAGGATAGGAAGTAGGAAAGTAGGATTAAGTTCTTAATTAATGTGGTGAGTACGACAACTGGTGAAATTACTGGCACAAGAGGGTATTCTATCCTAGCCCTTTAGGCTGGCAACGCACCTGCAACCCTCTAGTGTTGCGGGTGTCCCTGAGTGGTGGTGCTCGTTTGCTTTCCTAGTCATATTAAAAAGAATTTAAAAAAATGTTTCTAAAAACTTGTTGAGTTTTTTTAAGGAAACTAAGTAAAACCCCTAGAGACTAACGACCTTTTTAAGGAAAAACTAGTTAAGTTTGCTTGTTTAATAGCTTTAGTAATAAAAAGCACTATTATCACCCAAGGGAGACAGCACTAAAACCCGTGTGGTTTATGGCCCTCGCATGTGGTCCGTTCTTTAATGCACATCAGTTAGGTAAAAACGTTTTTCTTTCATTTCTTTTTCTTTTTCTTCCCTTCTATTTAATTTCATTTTAATTTTACAGCACAACAAATTAAAGAGATCTAAAAATCTAGGTACTTATACCTACTGTCTATGTAGGTATGTATGTGACGACCGGATAGTCTAGTGGTTAGTGACCCTGACTATGAAGCTAGAGGTCCTGGGTTCGAGTCCCGGTAGGGGCAGACAGTAGTATGAATATGGATGTTTGTGCCCGAGTCATGGATATTTACATACATACATATATATATATATATATATATATATATATATATATATATATATATATATATATATATATATAAATCACGTCTTTATCCCTTACGGGATAGACAGAGCCTCAGGTAACAAGAGCTAAAGGCCACATTTAGCACGATTGTGGGCGTATATAGATGGAATGGGGAATCAAAATAGTGATGGGTTGCTAGCCGCATCGCCTGTAATATTATTGTATGTATTTATCTACATTATATTAAGTTTGTTGCCGTTTCGATCCGCAAGTGGCGCTGCCAATTATTCCACAGTAATTGAGACGTTTACGTGAACGCGTTCGAGACGTTTTTATATGCCAAAAGTTACACTAGAGGCTGTGATCTCATAGTATTTGACATTTTAACGCAAACGCGTTCGAGACGTGTTATGTGACCGAAATTTCACCAAACAACAATGACATGTCGTCCATTTTTACATAGCTCTATGGACGTAAAATAAATAAAATAAAATAAATTACAAAAACTCGCCACTTAAAAAAACACTCAATCAGCTAACCAAACAGAGTAATTCAAGCGCCCACACAACCCAACCCGTATCACTGCACAATAGAGTCCACTTTCCCACAAACACGTCAATCGCCTTTCAGCCATTTTGCAAACTTACGCGTGCGCGTGGCGAAAATCGGAACTAATTCCGCACGTACAGTTAGTCGGGTTTAGTTGCACACTAGCGCCACTTTGGAGGCTATGGTTGGTACGCGGTAATTTGGTTCCGTGATTACGGTCAGTCAATTGGGTTCCGGTCAATTTAAACCGGAAGTTCGCGTCATTGGCCAATTGGTGTGAGATTTATTGGTCGTTTCGGGATTGGAAAGGAATGGTAGATGATTTGGAAGTCATGGCATTTTTAGGGTTCCTCTAGGGCATTATGAGGGCATAAGGAAACAACTTAAAAAAAACCATGCTAGTCTGGGAGCAAAGTATAATTCGGCGTGCCTCATGACATAGGTCTCCTCCAGTTATTGGAGGGTTTGAGCTATAGTTCCCACGCGGGACCAGTGCGGATTGGGAACTTCATATTTTCATAATTTTTTTTTTTTTTTTTCCTTCGACATTGGAGACATCTCCAATTAATTTATTTGACGGTGGAGGCGTTTTACACCTCCACTGAACTTATTTTTTTTGTTTTGACTAATAGAGACTTTATACATCTCTACTATAGATTAATATAATTTAAGGCTGGGGACCTTCTACATCCCTTTTATAAATGTATTTAATTTAAGTAGAATTTAAGTATTCTTACTGTATTTTATTTTGAAAAAATTACTTTCTGCCAAGTTTCTTGCGGCGCAGTCTTCTTGGCAATGATAGTCTTTCCGAATGTGCTGGTAGTTACAAAAAGACATGTAAAAGAGCCCTTGGCGGCCAATTTGCAAAAATAAATTTTCATTTTAATTTTCATTTTCACCATTGAATTGCTTCGCAGATGTTCCTCGCAGTATAATAAAACAAGGAAAATAACAAGAAAGCATACTAACGCAGGTTTTTATAAATCTTATATGCCATATGAATATGACATGTTTTACGACATTTGCTACCCAATTCTCAGTGATTCCAATCTCGAAGAACAATTTGAACCTCTCCAGACACTCGCATATAACCGAATGGCCATTAAACAGAGTAATGGCGCAAAATGATCCTCAATACGATAATAACACGGTTTAATTTCCGCAGTGCGCTTCGTTCAAAAATTAGTTTTTCACATCTCATTCAGAAAAGTAAGCTTTGCTGCCTGTCGAGAGGGATCAAAGTGCAACTTTTCTGTTCAATGCTTTTCTAAGTGTTTTTTTGCAAATGCAATTTTTTGAAGTTGATAATTGTAAAATTATGCCATTTTCTATGCTGGTAGCTCATAAATTATATAATATTATTTTCAAGTTTTGTAATGTTCGGTGTGTTAAGTGGTATGAGCAACTCGGGAGCAAATATTTTCATTTTGGGCGCTAACACTTGAATCCCTCATTACGCTCTGGATTCTACTTCAGAATCCCACACTACGCTCAGGATTGTATTGTAGAATCCTTCGCTACATTCTGGATTCAATGTAGCGCCCTCGCCGTATGTCCATCATTTTGCTTCCTTGTCCTACAAATAACTATTTTCTCCCTTTAATGTCATTTTGACGGTTGCAATATGAACCCTGGGGATTTAATGAATGGAATGTGTTTAAACAACGTTTTACAAGCTTTTTAAAACAAGCTTTCTTGGCTGACTGCACTTGCGTTGTCATTGTTCCAAATTTCAAGTCAACCAGACCAACCGAGATTCCTCCTGCGGAGACGATCCTGGCTGGATCACCAGAACTCCACTAGCAGTTATTGTATTTTCATCCGACTTACTCAAGTGTGCAAAGTTTCTGCTCAATCGGTTGAAGACATCAGCTTCAAAATTGAGTTGGAATTTTCCACCCGAACGAGATAAGACACGAAAGAATGAACTGACTATTACATTGCAAGTTAAATAAACACAATACACACATACACACACGTCTTTATCCCTTACGGCGTAGACGCCGGAGCTTAAGGTAACAATACCTAAAGGCCATGTTTAGCATAATTGTGGGCGTACAGGTGGAAAGGAATCAAAATAGTGAGGGGTTGCTAGCCGCATCGCCTATGACATGATTCCTAAGATTTTCGCCCACTCCCAAGTTAGATAAAAGCTAGCAAAAATGTTGTACTAGTTAAGACTGCAACTGGGCTATTTTCTGGTGCTCTTGAGATCTTTTAGAAATCCTTTTTTGGGGTTAATAAATTTCTTATGCATCTTACTTCCATATTGGTCTGAGAGAGAAAGAAAAACATAGAATGTACCAGTTGCCTCTCTTCCCGCGCAGATGGTAAAAGCCCATCGAAGGAATGGGCGAGTCTTAGGAGTCATGTTATAGGCGATGCGGCTAGCAACCCGTCACTATTTTGACTCCTCTTTCCACCTATACGCCTACAATCATGCTAAATGTAGCCCTTAGGTCTTGTTACCTCAGGCTCTGTCTACCCCGTAATGGATATGGACGTGATTTGTATGTGTTATGCATGTAAACTGGGGTAAAATGCGAAACGTTACACAGTGGATTACTCGACGTGACAGAAATAATGAGTTGCCAGCCTTATCGCGGATAATTGGGTATTATACAGTACAAGACAAATCGTTGCGAAAATACGGAAGTATTGTTAGGACCGGAGGCTGCCGAGGCGCGAGGGCGCGAGATAGTCTTTTTTATACAGGGTGTCACAAAACCCTTTAACTTCCTTTTACAGAATTGGCATTGTTCATTTTTTTTAGTATGCTCCAATTCGAAAACCATTTCGAGGAAAACCATCATTTATCCGATTTATCATGTCCGATTTCAAAAATACTTTATGATTGCAGATATTTTTATAAAAGTACTTTGAACCTTTGTTTGACCGAACGACCGGGTTTTTAGACAGAATCCAGCATCGAATGCTTGCCACAAAAATGAAAAAAATAAGTTTAGCTAAGGCAACTGTCACGTGTCACTGTCAAATCGACAAAACCATAGACAAAGCCGTTTTTTTTTATAGCCAGCCGAACGAAGGCGATTGGGATTCTGTCTAAATTCACGAATATTTATTATTAATTAACAAAGCTACGTAAAAGCATAATATTCAAATTAGTTGCTTGAAATAGTCAATTTTATCTAATAAAGGTGTGAAAAGCACAGCTTAAAAAAATGAACAATGCCAATTGTCAGGTAAGTCTATCTGAACACCCTGGCAAAGTTTGACGCTCGTGGTTAATTAATTGACCCTTTAATTAACGAATCTTAAGATGCATTTCAGGACTATGCTCTCAGTGTACCTTTTCATTCATAAGTTACGTGAGTAGCGCTACTCGAAACGTTATTGTTTGTAACTAAAACTTCACTCGCACTTACTCTCAAACTAACTACATACCATAAAACTTTGACCGGATTTCCTTGATGATAAATGATCATTTTAAATTATTCTAGCTTCGTTTCAGAAAATCCACAGTACGACCTGGCAAACGTTAGCGTGCGTGTGAAGTGAATTGCGAAAATAAAATACTCAGTACACTTTAAAATTAAAAGTGCGACAAAACTGTAAAAAGTAGTAAGATAGTATAGAATTCAAAAGGTCCAATTAGCAACAGCTAGAGAAAATTGAACGAAGTTATACCGAGTTTCAATTTTGACCACAGCACGCAGCTTTGTAGAGTTTAATGCTTGCGCCGGAGTGAGAATCAGGTGCTCTTGTTAGAGTTATAAAGTTCAAAGTTTGCTAAATTAGATGAGTACTCTAATGGACTCAAATTTCCGGTTTTACTGTTAGAAACTCTAGATAAGAAGCTTTAAACAACAAATGGTTTGACAACCGATCTTTGATGATAAAATTGTGGTGAGGTGTTTTTATGTGCGAAATCTCATTGGAAAATAAATTTATCATAAACTAACCTGCCGTCCACAGCTTCGCCCGCGATAAATTAATTTTCCCGTAGGAAAAGGTATTTTCCCGCGGTAAAAAGTAGCCTATGTCACTCAGTGATAATGTAGCTTTCTAACGGCAAAAGAATTTTTGAAATCGGTCCAGTAGTTTCGGGGCCTATTCAATTCAAACAAACAAACAATCAAATCTTTCCTCTTTATAATATTAGTATAGACATATCGATGCTAGCTAGCGAAGCTCAAGTAGCAATGGGCAGGGCAGAGCCAGAAAAACTAATCCGTGGTGCAGAGCTGTTCTGGATTGGAGGCCATGAGAATGTAAAAGATCAGTTGGTGGACCACAAATGTGGAAAGACATTAAAAGAGGGTCTATCTACTCCGTAAGGGATAAAGACTTGGTTTTACACCTCCACTGAACTTAGTTTTTTTTCTCTTTCTTTTTTTGCATAACTACTTTGTTTTACTTTGACTAGTAGAGACTTTATACATCTCTACCATATACTAATGTAATTTAAGGCTCGGGGACCTTATACATTCTTTTTATAAATGTATTTAATTTAAGTGGAGTTTAAGTATTGTAGTAGGTATTTTATTTTGAAAAAATGACTTTCTGTCAAATTTCTTGCGGCGCATTCTTGGCAATTATGGTATTTCCGAATGCGCTGGTAGTTTAAAAAAAGACATGTAAAAGAAGAGCCCTTGGCGGCCAATTTGCAAAAATAAATTTTATATGCTATTTTATATGCCTGCTATGGGTGGTGTAGGCGCACGCGTCACGGAATGACGAGGATCCGGGTTCGATTCCCGGCCATAGCTTTACTTTTCGGATTTTTCTATTTTTGTTCTAATTTTCACAGACATTTAGAAATTTAAAATAAATTTTGTTTTTTTTTTCGAATTTTTGACTCCACTTGCTTTGCAGATACTATGGTCCGAAACAAGTCGAGTGTCATTCGACTTTTATACGTGTGTTATCGTTATCCTTTGTATACCTAATTATAAACTCTTCAAAGCAATCGACGCTAACTTTCGCGTGTACCGTAACTTATCGCGGCCGCTTAACTTCCCGTTAACTACGCGTTAAGTAACTGTAACTTGATTTAACTTGCTGTTTAATTTAACCGTGTTCGGTGCAAGTATCCGGCAAAGCTTTGTGCTTGAAGCTTGTGTAATGATACAACTTCTGTTGTAAGTTTTTGACGCATATAAGCTTTAGTTAAAATTATATTTTTAATTTGAAAAAAATATCTAAACTAAAAATTTCCTTTTTGATACAAACTTATCTTGTTGACTGTACATGCATTGCCTTCTACACATATTATGTGTACTAAATATCAAGTAAATCGGACCAACTGTTGAAGAGTTCCCTCCTGCGGAGACGGTCCTGGCTGGAACACCAAAATACGACCACCAAAATACCAAAGTACGAGGGGAAGAGCAGTGCTTGGTCCGGTGCACCTTGGCTAATGATTTCCTGGCGGTCTCTGAGGGATATCATTGACGGTTGGCTAAGAGCCCGACAGGGGGGGTTTGACCGTGTTCTACCGTACGACGTTGCCGACATTTTTGTCACAAGATTTTTGTATACTGTATTTATTACTTTGACACTGGCGAAATCATCGCATTGATCGATGGGGCTATATTAGAAGAAGAAGGTCAGGTAAACAAAAGAACGCTAAACGAAATAAATTTGATATTCATAGGCGAACTACATCAAAGTTTGTTTTCCTTCAAGTTTTTTTACCGCCAATTAATATGTCAAATGTCAGGTGACTCAACATAGCGAAGGGCTCTAATTTCACGTCGCGCCGAGAAATTAAAAATGGCGGCTAAATTACAGCGGCCGTGACGGATTTGGTCGTTAGGGCCGACAGTAGCTAATGCTTAGTATATTTTGTTATGATTGCCGGTATATTTGGGCATTTTGAATTTGGGCATCATGCCACAGAGGCTTTTTAGACGTAATTTAGTCTTAAGGAACTGGTTGAGTTTTAATTACTGAATTTGTCAATTGTATTATTAAAAGTGCATCTTTTGTTTCTTAGCATTTTGTGTGTCAGTTTTATGACGAAGCATGTAATTAAAAAATGTCTCAAAACAGGCAAAAAATACAAAGAGTATACTTTAAAGTTAGTGTAACAAACCTTTAAATCCTAAACTTAATATACCTATATAAAATGTATTTAAATAAAATAATAAACAGACAAAGTTAAATGAAAAAAAAATACAACCAAAATTTTAAATGACCTATCAACTACCTTACATTACCTACCTAACTAAACAACCCGCCCCGCATCATTCCGGGCGCACAGGCGGCCATCGTTGCCGCGTTGCACGGCGCTGGACAATCTCTGCACCAGGAATGATCCCGAACCGAAGTCCAGTAGGCGTATTGTCTATCTCGCTCACAATTGCCATCGTGTTCATTTTGACAGTTCTCGTATGAATGTGACAGCTACGATCTCGTAGCCGGCGTCCTACATCTTAAAAAAATAGCTTGGCCTCCGAGCACCAGCACCCTGTCGTCTCTACTTTGTTAGGGCCGAATATTGATACTTTAAATTTAAAATCTTTTTTTTCATCAGAACATAAATATTATAGCATTTAAAGAACTGCCGCATATCTAAATACCGGTTTCAATAAATAAATACTTTGTTATTATAGAGCTGGCGGATTCCTTGGACAGTGCATTAGTATCGCTGTCGACTTTTTTAATTAAACTTCTAGTTGTTCGGAGCTGAATAATGTTTATTTTAAACACTGTCAATTTAGTACAATGAACAGCGCTTAATAGATGGCGCTACTGGTATAATTAAGAGGGTATTTTGTTATCAATTTTAACAATTTTAAGATTAGTTTTAGTTTAGTTTTTAATTTGTTTGTAATTTAATCAAAGTAAATTTGCCTTTGTTATCTACCGTTAATTAACCCTTATATTAAAAATAGTCCACGGTCTATCATTATTGGAGCCGAAAATGATTAAGTATCATTAACAGCGCTGTCCTGTCTGATGTATTATTTTTCAGTTTTCGAGGTTTCGTTCGTAAACGCGACGGCAGAATGCTAAGGCCGTATCCAATGTGATACGGAAAGCTGGGCTGTACATTATCTAAACATACATAATAAATGTATGTATGGATAAGTCACGAGTAGATAGAGCCTAAGGTAACAAGACCTAAAGGCCACGCTTAGCATGATAGTGGGCGTATATGTGTAAAGGGAAATAAAAAATTATGGGTTGCTAGTAGTGTCCGACCGAAACACGATTTTTAGCCGAAACCGAAACCGAAACCGAATATTCGGTTTATTTCTGATTTCGGCCGAAACCGAAACCGAAACCGAAATTTTTGAAGACGTATCAAAATATTCAAAATTACTCTACAAATCATAAGGAAAAGGTTATTTACAATGATTTCTTATATGAGAACAGTTTATTTTTTTGTTAAACAAAATAAAAAACGTTTATTTGTAATGAAAATAGATATAAAATAGAAAATATGAAATAGGTATGGTTGCCTGGAAGAGATCGCTCTGTAGCGATAAGGCCGCCTATTGTTACCTTGTAATATTCTGTATACCTTTTTTCTGTTTTGGTTGTTATAGGTATGTGGTGTTCAATAAAGAGTTATTGTATTGTATTGTATAATTAGAGGTAAAATATGAAATTTTAAACCAAATAAAAACAAATCTTTAAACTTTTAAACAAAGTTAGCTAATTAATATAATACCTGGACAAAGTCAATTGCAAGATAAATCACAGCTTAAACATAAATCAACTTTTGCATAAATCACACATCTGAACAATTTTATCGAATTCAAACTTAACAAGTTATTATTTATTTACGAACAGAAAAAAACTTACTAAATTTCGATCTAATTATTGTTTTTAGAGTACCTATTAACTTTTTTTTCTGTTTACAAACCCTAGCATAACTATGACAAATTTAACTTTTCTGTCAAAAGGTAGGTATTACTTGGTAAGAGTAGGTCTTCAATTCATTGCGGCAAATAAATAAGTTATATATCTGCTATTTATAACTTTGTTAGTTAAGTTATTTACTTGTTATTTAAAATAACATACCTACCTACATGTGTAAGGGATAGTAATAGGGTTAATAAGGTATTATTTTACTGCTGTTATCAAGACTTCACTAATTCGCGGCATAGGTATTATATTATTCAAAACAAACAACCTATTCTTATCACGTCTAAACTAAATAAATTCACAATCCTAATATCAAACGTATTGTTCATTAATCTCAGCATAAAATGCAGTAACAGATTCTAAAAAGTAAATAATAATTTAATAAATAGACAACATTCACCATATTTTGTCGCGGGCTACGTGGTTCACAAACAAACATCACAAACTGCATGCATACTATTGTCGCTGGTCCCAGCTGGACCGGCCGCCGATGCATTACCTATACCTACCCGGTCGAGAACGCCCGAATTAAGCCCCGATCGAGAGCCGCGAGAGGCCGCGAAGTAATTTCGGCCCGGCCGAAGGTTTCGGCCGGATTTTGGCCGAAACCGAAACTTAGGCCGAAATCACTTTTTTGGCCGAAATTGGCCGAAACCGAAACCGAAACCGAAACTTCGGTCGGACACTAGTTGCTAGTTATAGTGGTTACTACACAGTATAAAACAAAGTCGCTTTCCGCCGTCTGTCTGTCTGTCTCTATGTAGGTATACCTACGTAGGTAAAACTATGTAGGTAAAACTACGCAACCGATTTTAATGCTTTTTTTTTAATACATACATGCACTCGATTCAAGAGAAAGGCTTATAATATAAATCAATCCTGTGTTTTAAGCATGAAAGGTAACAGACAGACTAGAGATCAACTATCTCGCCTAGAGGGGTGCGAGTATTTTTTTAGAAAGGGTACTTTTTAGAAGGGGTATCTTTATAGAAAACTAGTCAGGGAGACCCCTGGTCTATAAGCTCAGTCATACGGCTGCGGTCAGTTCCTAAGAAACCGCAACAAAAACGCTACTACGCGGCGCTCAACGCTTGTCGCTAAGCGTAACATTTAATGTACCATTAGGCTTAATTATTCATAATACCGGCGAGCTAAATGTCAGATGTCATGTGGTCTAAAATGTAACAGAATTACGTAATGCCGGAATTTGGCTGACGAAGAAAAGTGAGCTAATTCGGGAGGTAATAAATAATTTTAATGCTTTTGAAACATGCAATTGAGATTAATTTTGACGGTAAGCGTGATTTTAATTTAGGAGAGAATTCACTTTGTACATTTTCATAGAAGAATAAACCAGTGGATGGTGTCATATGATTTGTTACATAAAAACACCGAACAAGCCACTGCGGTGATTGTTAAACTCTGATCAGGAGATTATTGGAGCAAAGAAAAAACATAGAATGTACCAGTTGCTTCTCTTCCCGCACAGATGGTAAAAGCTCACTAAGGGAAGGGGCGAAAATCATAGGAATAATGTTATAGGCGATGCGACTAGCAGCTCATCGCTACTTTGATTCCATTTTCCATCCATACGCCCATAATCTTGCTAAACGTGGCCTGTAAGCCTTGTCACCTTGGGCTCTGTCTACCCCGTAAGGGATAAAGACGTGATTTATGTATTTTATGGTGTATACATACCTATATAAAAAAAGTGGCGAACTGGAATGGAAATTTCGGTACACGCTTTTTCTTGTATGAGGATCGATAAGCTAAACGATTCTACATACATACATACATAAATCACGTCTTTCTCGCTTACGGGGTAGACAGAGCCAAGGTGACAGGACTTACAGGTCACGCTTAGCATGATTGTGGGCGTGGTGGAAAGGGGAATCAAAATAGTGATGGGTAGCTAGCCGACGCCTATATAATTCCTATGCCCATTCCCCCAATTCTGAAACGATTCTGAGTAAGAAAAAGCCAAAATACTCAGTTTAATTCTGGAAAAAAACGTTCATGTGACCCTTTGCTGAGCCACAAACCTAACCACGAGGCTAGCACAGCCAGCTTATTTGCGTGTAAAGCCATAAAAAGGCATGAGATTTACCAAACGAGGCGGCGGCGCGAGAAAGATTTCCCGAACGATCCTCAGGTCGCATATTACAATGCCTCGTGAAGGGATCAAGCCACGGCATGGGAATAAATACATATCTAAATACATATCTAGCAATCGTTTGGTTTTGTGCGCAGATTCAGAGGACAGTTGGCTTAGTGTGGAACGTGAGGACATTCCCTTTTTTTCTACAAGCTTATTTGAGTTGCTGGTCTGAGAGCAAAGAAAAAAGATAGAATGTGTTGGCAACACAAACAAAATGAAAGAGCGGCAACACTAGCGCCCTCTTCTTCTTACTTCTTTCTTTCTTCTTCTTTCACGGAATAACGAGGATCCGGTTTCGATTCCCGGGCATAGCTTTACTGTTCGGATTTTTTTGTGTTCTAATTTTCAGTGTCGTTCAGAATTTTCCATGCTGCTCTGGGAGTAAAGAAAAAACATAGAATTTACCAGTTGCTTCTCTTCCCGCGCAGATGGTAAGAGCCGAATGGGCGAAAGTCTTAGGAATCATAGGCGATGCGGCTAGCAACATATCACTATTTTGATTTCCCTTTCCACCTATACGCCGTTAATCATGCTAAAAGTGGCCTTTATGGTTTGTTACCGTACCTACGCTCTGTCTACCCCGAAGGGGTAAAGACGTGATATACGTATGTACATTTAGACTTATTGTGAGACTAATTTAACTACCTCCTGAAATATTGAAATATTCGGAAAAAATTCTAAGACGCCTTGTCTGTAAAAAAAAAAATAGGTACCTACTAAGTTATCTGTTGTGGGCAATCTGCGCCTGCGTCGGTTAAGGCGCGACGCCCGAACCGCGCCAAATGGTCCGGCGATGATTGCTTTGTTCCAATGAAATTGGTTCAGAGTTCGTGAACACCCTGTATTTACGTAGAAACGTCTCGAATGGCGGAGAAATATTCAATTTACCTACATTGCTAACCACGTGTGTGAAATACAGGACTGGAGTACCTATTTCAGCGTTGCTATTATTATACATACATATAAATATATATATATATATATATATATCACGTCTTTATCCCTTATGGGGTAGACAGAGCCTAAGGTAACAAGACCTTAAGGCCACGTTTAGCATGATTGTGGGCGTGGTGGAAAGGGGAATCAAAATGGTGATGGTAGCTAGCCGCATCGCCTTGACATGATTCCTGAAATTTTGGCACATTCCCTCGATGGGCTGTTACCATCGGCGCGGGAAGAGAAGCAACTGGAACATTCTATGTATGTGGTATTAGGTTATCCATAGAAATGTATAACTAATTTTCGTGTCACAATGGAAAAAGTTAGCGAATTTTAACTACCTTACTAATTACTAACTTACCATATTTAATAGCAAATAAAGATAACTTATTATTACTGAATCGGTTCAGTGGTTTCGGCGTGAAAGCGTAATAGACAGACATTTACTTTCGCTTTTATAAATAAGTAGGGGTTAAGTTCAGGTCTTATCAATAACTATGATTTTGTCCGGGACAATTTGCTTATATGCGGGGACACCGGGACACCTTGCTCCAAACCCGGACATGTCCCGGCGTACTGTGACGTATGGCTACTCAATGTTGAAAGGTCGGAGAAAGAAAGTCCTTAGGTCAAAGTGAAATAGCAAATATTATGGTAGCTTATCATAGAGGAATTAACCAGTAGAGTAGATTTTTTTTTCCAAGCCATAGTGGAGATTACTGCGTTCTGATTGGCCGCGCCGAGCCAGCTGGGCAAGCTGTTATGATTGATATGAGAGAGAGATAAAGAATAAGTATTTAGGGAAAGAACAAGCAGACAATAGACTAAACTAAATGATATCTAAAAAAAATTACCGAAATACGAATACATCATGTTTAGTTGTTATGTGATATAGTAAGTAAGTAAATGAATGCATTATTGTACAAATATAAAAAAACAGATACAATTCACAAAAAAAATAAAAATAACATTAATATATGCCCAAAGGCGAAGTTACCCCTATAAGGGATCTTTACCTGTTAACCTTTGAGTAGACGAGAGGAGCATTAAACGAGGGACCGACAAAGTGTGAGTTTAAAATTCCAGATAGTGAAAGTCACAATATAGTGAATGAAACATTTTATTTTTATAAAAACAAAAAAGGAATAATAATATGCGGACAATCAAAGAACGGTCAAGTGCAAAAATAAGTGTCGATACGAACTTCTCAAAAATAGGTCCCACGACTTTTTACGCCGGTGTAAGAGCGTATGGTACTTATTTTTGAAACTTTGACTACATATATATTATTACACTTGACTGTACGAGTTCGCGCTTGGCAGTTTTTTCACCACACATCTACAGTCGAGGGACCCGAAACGTGGAACCTTTTCACAATCGATTTCAAAATGACTTCCTGAGCAGACAATAGCCATTAGCTGTGACGTTTTTCTTCGCAGTGTTTCTTTTTGCACCGCCAAAATGAATCTTATGTAGTCGCTAAGGAATCGCAATTTGTGCACGTCAGAATGTTACATAAGCCCTTGCAAAACTGCCCGCTTTGTTAAAATATATAGAGGAAGTACCAAATAGAGTGGTAATACTAGCTATCTAATTGGCTAAGGAAAGTTTTTTGAAGAGGTTCCAATTATAGGTACTAACAAAAGAAACAATAATTCTAATTTCTTGATTTTTATGTTTACTTTTACGGTTTTCTTCCATGCTGATCTGGGAGTAAAGAAAAAACATAGAATTGACCAGTTGCTTCTCTTCCCGCGAAAATGGGCGAAAGTCTTAGAAATCATGTTATAGGCGATGCGGCTAGCAAGACATCACTATTTTGATTTCTTTTTACTATACGCCATTAATCATGCTAAACGTGGCCTTAAAGTTATGTTACCTTAGGCTCCGTCTACCCCGTAAGGGATAAATACGTGATATATGTATGTCAAAAATAACAATTTTATAGTATTTGGTATGTAAACACAATCGTGTTCGAGACATAATTTGTCACATAACTTGAACGTTTTCACTCTATTGTTTATTTCTTCTATGCTTGAACGCGACGAATTTCGGCAAAGCAATTCCAACCGCTGCTTGGCATTCGATATCTTGACACCTGGCAGTAATCAGATCTCAATAAATTCTCTTCATTTCCAGACGAGTTCCTACTTACGCTCCTCTTTATAGACGTTCGTGATGTAAGCATTGTCTTCGTTCTTTATACGTTTTGTGAGAATTCCGGCGAATCATGGCGTGGGAATGAGATATTCGCATTAAAGTACAGTCCGCGAGCTTTTAAATGCCATTTGGATTTGGCTTAGGGGCGATTTTAGGGGGAGGGGGGGAAGGGGGTCTTGAAGTAAAATAAGCAGAGCAGGGATAAAAATAATAATATATAATAGTCGTAACGGTATGCAAGAGAGTACAGAGACAAGTGATTGACACAATAGAACACAAACAGCGTATTCTAAATTATAAATCAATAGTATCAAAAATGGCCAGGGTGTTTACTATTAGCATAGAACACAAGAAGGTTTAACAGGGGGGAACATAGCCATCTAGAGAATGGGTGAAAATCATAGGAATGTTATAGGCGATGCCACCAATCACTATTTTGATTCCATTTTCCATCTATACGCCCATTATTTTGTTAAACGTGGCCTGTAGGTCTTGTCGCCTTATACTTTGTCTACCCCGTAAGTATGTATGTTGATGAATAAATCAGTCAGTTAGGACTCTTTTATACATTTCGTAGACCCAAGGAACTGGCCTGAATATTTGATGGCCAACTTATTCGCAACGCTGTCCGTATAAAAAATATAGTAACACTATATATATGCTACACGGACGCTAGCGTCAGGTTCTTCTCAGTATAACTTTATAAGATGAAAGTGTTCTGAGCCCTTCAGCTGCTGCTGTTCTAAAATTCATTGGATCCCTTGGGATCATCGCGGCTAAACGCATGTTCAAAACTTCCTTGGAAAATATTTCGTGTCCTGTTGTCTGTGTTGTTCATAAAAACTTAATTATGTAAAATATCCTACGGTGTAAAATTGTACCCAAGACATACCCATGAGAAACGTTTCGGAGTTCCAATAATGGAACTTAAAATACTTTAATTACTGATTGTAATGCAATAAATGAATAAAAAGTTATGTAAATAAGGCAAAAAATGTCAAAACCCCAAATTAGAAAAACGCATCCAATCGGCCCATCGGCTTGAGAGCTATGATGTCATAGACAGGCACACACACACACATTGACGTCAAACTCATAACACAAATTGATTGTAATGTATTGATTTCTGTTTCTGTTTTTGTGTAACAATTTATCGTGTAGGTGCTTTGGTGTTATCATGTATTGTGCTGTAAGCTTACACTGAATAAATATAAATAAATAAATAAATAAATAAATAAATAAATAAATAAACACCCCTCTTTTGCGTTGGGGGTTAAAATGTTTATTAATTCAAAGCATATTTATACGAATCGAAAATACTACTTTTTCGAAAATAATAAAAGTTAATTTGTCGGAACATATAGGTATTATGTAAATAAATGTAATATTATTGTGTAAGACTGTTTGTTTCTAAATAAATGAAAAAAAAAAAAAAAAAAAAAAAAAAAAAAAAAAAAGTAACAGAGATGTCATTAAATATCTGATAACAATACAGTACAATACAATAACTTTTTATTGGACACCACATATAACAACCAAAATAAAAATGGTATACAGCATAATATATTACAAGGTAACAATAGGCGGCCGTATCGCTACAGAGCGATCTCTACCAGCCATAATGGACTGGAGAAAATAACAGTTAGGCTTATTGTCTAACTCGCTCGCAATCGCCATCGTGTTCATTCTGACAGTTCTTGTATGAATGTGACAGCTAGCTGATTCCGATGCCAATTGTCAGCCCATACATGAACTGCCAAAATGAGCACGATGGCGATTGCGAGCGAGAAGATCTGATGCTTACCTCCTGAGGTTCGGAGTCCACGAACCAATCTATGGTGGCGGGCGGCAGCGAGTAGTCCGAAGTACAGTTGATGAGCGCCTGCTCCCCAGCCTGCATCATGGTGGGGAGACCCGTGATTAGGGGGTCGTACTCTGGTAGAACTGGAACAAGGAATGAAGATTAGTTTCTGGAGAGCATTCAGGATATTCTACTAAGGTTATAAATGCAAATGCCCAACGACGACAAGGTACAAGAAGACGATGGCGGGACGATTTGGACACGTATATGGAGGACTGGCCTGATATTGCGTCGAAACGAGAGTTGTGGAGGTCTAGGGAAGAGGCCTTTGCCCAGCAGTGCGACCCTAAAATAGACTAATTAAAAAAAAAGCGTAAGACCAAAGAATCAAGATGTTTTCATTCTCATGACAAAGTTGTGTGAAGCAGCAATACAACACGACTGTAATGTCTTAATAATAGAAAACTCAAAGGCCACTTTCAAACTTACAACAAACTAAACAAAAGAAAGCTGCCAAGATTCTCGTGAGAAAGAAAAAATTCGACGAAAGTTTTACAAAAACTAAGAACTTGATTCTTCTGTTATTAGTTTCCCTCAAATTGTTATTTATGATGTATGTCGTGATCAATATAAAATGACTACGTCTTGCCCGTGACTTCGTCTGCAAGGAAATTGTTTATAGCTCCGCGGAAGCTATGAAATTTTCCGGGATAAGAACTTTCAATGTAGGGTAGCAACCATCTTCGTTCCAAATTTGATCCACATCCGTTTAGTTGTTTCATTGTGAAGAAGAAACAAACATAAATATTCAATCACATCCTCACTTACATACTTAGCCTATTTTAGTGTCCTACTGCTGGGCAGGTCTTCTTTCCACCCATTTCTGTCTTTTGCAAGGCTTCTCCCACTCCAGTTCAAAAAGATCCAAATTGTCCCCCCATCTCCTTTTCATCCCGAGGAATCTTGAAAATCTCTTCTCAAACCGCCTCTAGCAGAGGTATACGAGCTATGCTACACGGAACTATTTTAGGTACCACCAAATCAGGTAAATCTTCATTTTACTAACTACAAAGATGTCGAGATCCTTGTGGTGAAATAACATCTAGGTTTGTTGTTCATTGTGTTTCTCTGGCGGGATGCAAATGGCAGGGTCCCGCAATTACTTGGCGAGCTCATGAAGAGGCAGAGGCTGAAGAAGAAGAGTGCTCTCTCCCTCTCTCTTATTACCTTCATGCATGCTTCAATGCTTCATGTTTAGTTACGTTGAGAAGGGAAGGCCTAGACGGACGTTCCGAGACCAAATAGGAGACGTTTTGGAAAAAGGTCAGGTCAGGAGTACCCGAAACCGTCTAGCATGTATGAAGAGATTGATGACTGTGGATGAAGCGAAAGAAATATGTCAGGACCGTTAGCAAGTGGAATAAAGTAGTCTCTGCCTACACCTGTGGGAAAGAGGCATGACGGTATGTATGTATGTTTTCAATGCTTGAAAATTGGCACAAGCTGCATCGTTCTTTGCAGTGTTGTGTGTTATTTTTGTAGCAATATTTCAAGGTTAAATCCCCACCATCGCTTTCAAATGAATCCAACAGAGTGTTTCCATCTTTCAACTTTCCTAATTGCGTCAAAGTTAAATACAAACTTTGTTTTAATAGCCCTGATTTCCAACTTTCATTTTTAAAACTTGGCGTTTCGCTCAAACGCTAGCATTGTTAAAACTTTTCCAACTACATCTTGGAGGTGAAACTGAATGCCTAGCTCATAAATCCCATGCAAAGAGGTCTACCGGCCGCTAATTAAATTCAAAACGGAAAAGAACGACCTCAAAAAACGCGTCAGCCTTCTGAGAAGTTTTCGCATTAAAGTTTTTAATTTTAACTTATTTCACGCCGCTTTCTGCGGACGTTTTATTACGGAGAAATGGGATGAGTGTCACAATCATTGATACTGATGACTTGGGTAGCTGGGGATTGTTGCGATCTGTTGGGACCGGCCATTTATCATCGGAATCTTCGCTAATTAGGGCCGTGATGCGAAAAATTGTTAAGGCTCCCACAGAACGGATATTTGTTTCGCATTTTGTAAGAAGATTCTGGTCAACATTAAAAAAACAAAAGGTGTAGTCTAGTATTTGAATTATGGGCTAATGTTTTGAACTTCTCGGATTCTCACTTATTGGCAGAGTGCAAAGCGGGTGGAGGGGGTAGCCTAAACGATCACAGCGCTCGCTACGGCTAAAATTGTCATTTTTGTCGCTGACTTGAGCTGTCAAATCCATATTGCAGTAAACATTTTCTAATCGTTTTTGAGATAAAAATATGGTCCTGGTAAGATGTGTTGTTGTGAATTGTAATAACACCAAGAAGAATAGCGACTGTAAATTTTACCAATTTCCAAGACCATGGTAGAAACGAGACCAAAGAAATAAGTAGATATTTGCCGTAAGAAAAAAAAAGTAAGTTAGGTAACCTCTAAAATTTCACTGAAAACAACAATTTTAATATTATTGGCAATAATGTTACTGACTACCATTGTCCAAAATTGTGTCATATAGTAAAATAACACAAGATTTCATTAATATTTTTCACAATATTTACTTACTTCTTGTTTGACAGCGGTGACAATATTGTCCATAATGGCCGCCTGTCGCGTGGCGCTGTCGTCGCGCACGGTCCCAATAACTGCAACTAGTATTAGCAGAAGGAAGAAGCCCATCGTGGCCTTTAGGTCTTGTTACCTTAAGCTCTGTCTTCCCAGCAAGGAATATAGATGTGATTTTATGTATCGTTGTTTTTTGCTTTCATTCGCTGTCATTTAATTCTTATTTTTTTTTCTGCCATAGTTTTTAAAAACCGTGTAATGATCATACGGGCCCAGAGAGAATTATTTTGAAAATTGTTTTAATAAAAAAAAAACAGCCGTTAAAATAATAATAATATACGCACCGTAAACTTCCTTCTTCATTATAATTATTAGATACCTCTTTAGATTTCAAATATAGAATGCTTATAAACACAATTCCACGCTTTCGGCGATTTATCTACAAAACTTACCAGCCAAAGTCATGTTGGCAGATTTCTTGTCGACAGCAAACCGTGGTCCTTCGCTCGAGACCTCGCAGGTATACTTGGCCATGCCTCTCTCTGGCCGCACCATGATCCAACACGAGAGCAGGTCGCACGAACTGTTCGTCACCGACTCGTTGAACGCTCGGCTCTCGTACTGTGAAAAAAAGGGCAAGTTGAAAACGTGTGATACGTAAGTAAATACTTGGACAACAATATACATACATAAATCACCCGCGACGGCAGGCATACCCACTAAAAACCACACGGATTCCCTATTCAGTCGTATGTGAGGCGTTACGGGAGCATTCGGTGTCACCGCGACGCCCCACGACCACCCCGGGATGGGGTTCCCTCTTCGCGGCACCTGTGCAATGCAGGTTTGGGAAGTAAGACCCACCACCCTGGCACTACTGGGGACTGAACCATACCACCGTAGTGCTGTAAGCTACGGGTATTGGGTAGGTTAGTTAGGTAGCTCCTTATGCCAGGAGGGCAAACCACCCAGGAATAGGAGCCCCGCATGAGCTCCGATGTTTTTTTTTAACTTCTCAAATCCCAGGACTACACTCCCGGTAAACCCGTACCGGGCGGATCCATAAGGTGCATTTTCCACACCATAAAAAAAGGGTGGTGCGTCTTAACCCGATTATTTAAACCACCTGTATATTTTTCAGGAGCCCTGAAATGGCCAACTTTGAGAAGTGTATAGGTAGCTTAGGTTAGCTTCGTAAAATCCTGAACAAAATCCAACAAATATTATAACCCCAAAAGTTTGTAACTATGGATGGATAGATGTTTGTTACTCTTTCACGTCAGAACGGCTGGACAGATCCGGATGAAATTTGGAACATAGATAGATTATAGTCTGGAATAACATATAGGCTACTTTTTATCTCGGAAAGTTTCATTTTTCCTGTGGGATAGCGGTAAAAGAAATTTATGCAGACGACGTTGCGGGCAACATCTAGTACATACATACATCCAAAGGACAAGGAGTAGGACAGACAGAAATAGTTTCCCACGTGGTCCTACTAATAGGGCATATCAGTAGAATGAGAAAATGGGGAATAATTTGAGGGTTCTGTTGCCCTAGTTTAGCTACGGAACCATAAAAACGAAAAATCATAGGTTAGCAGTGAATCAAACATGATATTACCCGACATTCCCCATGGATCCCATATCCGATTCGAAATATCCACTTATAAGTTTTCCCTCATCTCATGGAAAAATCGAATTTATCAACACTGTATCCATATGTATCCATATGTGTCTGGTAAAAACCCATCGAGGGAAGGGGCGAAAATCATAGGAATCATGTAATAGGGGATGCGGCTAGCAACCCATCACTATTTGGATTCCATTTTCCACCTATCTTACAATCTTCTTTTCTCACAATTTTCTGTATTGTTTTGTACTGATTTGTGGTGTTCAATAAAGAGTATTTGTATTGTATTGTATTGTAATCCTCCTAAACGTGGTCTGTAGGTCTTGTCACCTTAGGCTCCGTCTACCTCGTAAGGGATAAAGATGTGATTTGTGTATTGCATTGTAAAAACAGAAACAATCCCTTCCCATTTGGCCATAAACAATATTTGAAACAGTGCAACACAAAATACCACCGCATTTCCAAAGCTTAAGCCAGAATTTACAAACCGCAAATAACTTAAAGGCAAATGTTGCCAAGTTATGCCTTGACCACTTCCAAACGCGAGCAGCGACGCAGCAGCGATTCCCCTATTCATTGCACGTTCACAGCGCTTACCACTCGCCAGTTGACTGGTAACACCCGCAATGTATTACGAACTAACTCTCCACGGCAACGGTCGTTTGGGTTCGGGCTTTTAGTATTCAAAGCCAGTGAGATACCGCCACACGGCGGATTGGAATCAAATGTTGGCAGCTGATTTATACAAAGCACGACGTTTTGCCTTTGACAAGGAATTCCCAAAGCATATTAAAGTTACGGGAAATATAAAAGTAGCGGGAATCTGTATGATCTGCGACTTTTGAAGGTATTTATACCTATGAGTGTGTGTTCAATCCTGGATGCTTGCCAGAGGTTGACTGTGACACAAAGCGAGAGAGAAACTTCATTTAAAATGTCGTTTTGGCGTAAAATTAAGGCAATGAGATAGAGAGTTATTAATATAGACCTATCGCTTAAATGAGTCCTCACGCGCGTGGCATAGGGGCGCAGGACGACAAAGGGGATCGAGAGATGTGCGGGCGGGTAGTGCGCCTGCCGCACCTCTCTCGGTCCCCTTTGTCGTCCCACTCCGCGCTTGCACCGCGCGGGCGAGGACTCATTTAAGCGGTCGGCCTATAGTTGAGGGGATTCTGGAAAAGTAACCGAAGTAATAAATGAACAAAAAACATTTACCTTGCTACTCAGGTGCAAGATAGCTAAGATTGTGCCAAAATATATGTTTTCCCTCCCCCTTCCTCCTCTGCTGTCACAAATATATAAACCCACAAATTTAACTATCCCCTTCACCACTCAAAAGACTGAAGTGTTTCGATCCACGTTTCTTTTACCGCACCAGCTTGGCTCTTGCACGTAGTGGCGGAGTAGCAAAGTATTAAAAATGTTTTTTGTTCGTTAAAATGGATCTTCGCAAAGTAATGCCTGATCCAATAAAATGTGTAACAACACATTCTTCCAAGCTGGTCTGGGAGCAAAGAAAAAACAGAATGTACCAGGTTGCTTCTCTCCCGCGCTGATGGTAAAAGCCCATCGAAGGAATCATGTTATAGGCGATGCGGCTAGCAAGCCATCACTATACTGATTCCATTTTCCACCTGTACGCTGTCTACCGTATGGGATAAAGACGTGATTTGTGAAGCGTTAAAAAGTGAGTAAATTTTATGTTTAAACAAAAACATTACTCATAATCTCCTTTTTAATGAAAGCAAACATTATGTCGTAAAAGTTCATTCAGTCTAATCGATTAATGGACTCTTGTTTTAAACATATACTGAAGACGTTACACCGTCCTCCATTTTGGTCTCAAGGGTAAAAACTCTCCGAGCTACAGCCTGACTAATGGGATCGCTAAATACAACTGTCTGCATTATGAATGTCTTACGCCATTCATTCATACAAACATCATCATTTAAGATGTCAGCCTGCTGCAAACTAGAGTCCGATCGATCACTTTTTATGGCCGAAACCGAAACCGAAACTTCCAAATACGTCATGTTTTTGTGAAAATACACACACACAAATCACGTCGTTATCCCTTACGGGGTAGACAGAGCCTAAGGCAACAAGACCTAACCTAAAAAAGGCCATGTTTAGCATGTGGGTGCATAGGTGGAAAGTAGAATCAAAATAGTGCTTCCTTCCCTAGATGGGGTTATACCGGGAAGAGAAGCAACTGGTACATTCTGTTTTTTCTTTGCTCCCAGACCAGCATGGAAGCTTCTGCGTCTAGCCTCACTCTACACCGAAACCATTTTTTGTCAAAACTAGGCCGAAACTGAAACCGGAACCGGATTCGGTCGGACACTACTGCAAACGCTTCTGACTAATTGCACGAACGTGTAGCCATATTTGTTTGATGCGAACGCTTTACTCGGCCATGCGTGAAAGGATCTGGCGTTCATAATATTACGAACTTTAATATATGCCGTGACATATATCACGTGTAAGCTATATATAGGTGTTGCTATGCAGGAGACAATAAAGAACCGAATAACGATGAAAGGAACAATTTGCATACGAAATTGTTGCGTTCGAATTTCACGTCGATGGTGTAGGGTGGTGTATGGGTAGCATGCGTCACGGATGACGAGGATCCGGGTTCGGAAAGTTCGGATTTTTGTATTCTAACTTTCAGTGCCGTTTAGATATTTTTTTCGTAAATCAACAAAAACTCTGTGTCACATAAGGTCTTATAGTAGTATTGCTGCCCACAACATGTTCTGACAAGTTAGGCATGCATTTAGTTTAGTCGCTCGGTCGTTAATAGTAACATTATCCTTGATAGACATAACATTAAAATAATGTTTTTTTTTTTTTTATATATAAATATAGGAAGGCAAACGAGCAATTGGGTCACCTGATGGTAAGTGATCACCACTGCCCATAGACACCCGCAACCCCGGAGGGATTGCAGATGCGTTGCCAACCTAGAGGACTAAGATGAAATGCCTCTTGCGCCCGTAATTTCCCCGGCTGTCTTACTCTCCACGCCGGAACACAGCAGTGCAAGCACTGCTACTTAGCGGCAGGATTAGCGAGTAAGATGGTGGTAGCGATCCGGACGGACCTTGCACAAGGCCCTACCACCCGCCGTCATGAATGTCTTTGAATATTGTCAAACAAATTTTCTTAAGTTAAACTGAAATAAACTAAACTAAAGAATATCATCTTGTGTCACGCAATGCGTATCTTCAAATGTGTGGTTTAAAAATTCTTTGATGCTGTAGAAACATTTTCAGTCAACATTCTGCGCAGGTTGGTTTTAAATTTGCGACAAGATTCTAAGAACGCTTGGTATTTTATTAAAAATGTTTTACAACAGTAACAATAGCAAAAGTTCCCGTTTATGCCGTATTTCAAACGTTATATACAAAATTTATATTAATTACCTCTCGAATTGCGCTTGGGTTATGTGTTACCTAAGTAATATACTTCATACGAATAATGTGCCATTAAAATTATTCGGCGGCGAAAATTAAAGGATACCCGATATTATGTATACGGGATGAGAAACATTCTTCAAATGTAATATGTGCTTACGTTGGGCCACGAAACTAGAGGCTTACACCGAACATCAAAATAAAAAATTAAAGATAAATTATTCCACCAAGAAAGAAAAAACATAGTACCTATACCAGTTGCTTCTCTTTCCGCGCAGACGGTAAAAGCCCATCGAGGCAATAGGCGAAAGTCTTAGGAATCATGGTATAGGCGCGGCTAACAACTCATCACTATTTTGATTTCCCTTTCCCATACGCCCTCAATCATGCTAAACGTGGCCTTAAGGTCAGCTATACTCCCTTAATCATGGCCGGTTTTGTTACCCTAGGCTCTGTCTACCCCGTACGGGATAAAGACGTGATATTATGTATGTGTATGTAGATCACCAAGAGCTCTTTAACAAGTATTATCTTGAAACCACGAACGCTTTCCGAAAGATTTTGAAAAACCCGGTTATTAAAAAACATAAAATGACACTGTCTGTTACAGTTAACTATTTACATAATAATCTAAAAATATTAATATAATTAGAACTTCATCGTCTTTGGCAGGTTGTCTGCCACGGCCTTTTTATTTAGGAACGCCTGGAGAAATATAGTTGAAACTAATTTGAAACTCTTAGGACTCCACTATTGGTAGTTTCTTTTGCTCAAAAAATGGTTTGCACGTTTATTTTATCATAAAAGTGCATTTTTATAAAAACATGCTGAAAGAAATACCGTAAAAGAATAATTTATAGTAATTTTGCATTTTTTCAAATAAAAAACTTTTTTTTCAATTTTTTAAAATTATATGAAAATTTTTCAAAAATTTTACAACCGCTCTCTTCCTGGCCGTCGCAAAGCTTTTGGAACCCGATTAAGGTAAGGCCGTTTTTGTAATACCTCCGTATCAGCACGCGTGCCTGTTTGCTCGAGCCCCTAAAAGAGACGTTACGCGACGTGTTAACAGATTACCATTCGCGGAAAATCTGATTCGTGCAATAAAATAACCTGTTTACAAATTCATTCGGCTGAGAATTTGTGCAAATTAAGAGAATGAAGAGATTCGCGAGGATTGTTTTCCTTTACTCAATAATGTTGCTCACATTTAAAAACTTGAATTGAGCCATCCTTTATTGTACAATTATAAAGAGAACCTATACGCCCGCAATCTTGCTAAATGTGGCCTGTAGGTATCTGTTACCTTAGGCTCTGTCTACCCCATAAGGGATAAAGACGTGATTTGTGTATGTGTATGGGTATTTACCAGCTTTTTATGTGTATGTATGTAAGTGTGTTTGCCCGGTTGGAATCTTGCAGCTCAATTTTGAAGCAGTCCTTTCAGGACTGAGCCTAAGGCCACGTTTAGCATCGGGCGTATAGGTTGCTATAGACCTACCGCTTGAACGAGTCCTCACCCGCGCAGTGCAGGGGCGCGGGGTGGGACGACAAAGGGGGACGAGAGAGGTGCGGCAGGCGCACTACCCGCCCGCACCTCTCTCGGTCCCCTTTGTCGTCATACCCTGCGCCGTACCCGCGCGGGCGAGGACTCGTTCTTGCGTTCGGTACAGGCGCATCGCCTATGAGTTTAAGGCTTGGTTTTAGTCTCACGCCACCGTGCGCGCTGATAGCTACGCGTCATTCAAAAACGCTTCCTAGAAGTTCATATATCTCGTCCATCAGCGCTGACGGTGCGCGTGCAGTCGGCGTGAGACCAAAAGCCAGCCTAACATGTTTCTTAAGCTATTCGCCCATTCCCTCGATAGCTTATGATAGTCACGCTAAAAATCGCGTGTAAGGCGCTACACAAATTCAAAACACAATTAATTCCCTGCACACAAACCTCTCTAAAAGATAGAATAAGGAATAGTGTGACAAGGGAACGTGCTAGTGTGAAAGAGGATATAATGACTGGGACAGAAAAAAGTATGCTTAGTTGGTTTGGTCACGTAGAGCGGATGCATGAAAGTAGACTAACTAAACAGATCTATATGGGGAGTGTGAATGGTTACGTTGGGAGGAGAAGGCCTAGGCGGACGTTCCAAGACCAAATAGGAGACGTTTTGGAAAAAGGCCAGGTATGAAGTACCCGAAACCGACGAGAGATTGATGAATGTGGATGAAGCGAAAGAAGTATGTCAGGATCGTAGTAAGTGGAACAAAGTAGTCTCTGCCTACCCCTGTGGGAAAGAGGTGTGACGGTATGTATGTATGTACACAAACCTCTAAATTCACCAAAAACCAACCATTTATAGCGTAAACATTCATAACGTTCACGTTCATGTAATTTTTGGTCCCGACCTTCTGGGAGTTCGCCTCCAGCCGTATTCCCTTCAGTTTCGAGTTGTCGCCCGAAATGGTTTTATGATTAATGCCCCGATCTGTCCCTTAAGGTCTAGAGATTTTTCTAGAACGTGATAATATAAAATTTTCACGGTTATGGATTTGTCGGCGAGGTTTTTAGATGGCGATCGAGAATGCGCATTGGAAAAAGGAGATGGACACTTCAAAACAATACGTACGAGTACGCGATGATGCTTTTGTGGCTGGAAAGGTACACACGGCAATATAATCAGGTAAGCACCTACGCACGCTCGCTCGTTTGTAGAATATGTGTAAATAAATTATTATTTCTTTTTATCCCTCATTGACATTGCTTGCTCAGACTTAGCAAGTTTATGAGGTAGACACAGCCTAAGGTAACAAGAGCCAATGGCCACGTTTAGCATGATTGTGGGCGTTTAGGTGAAAAGCGGGGAATCAAAATAGTGATGGGTCGCTAGCCGCATCGCCTATAACATGATTCCTAACGTGATTTCTTCGTATCTTACATAAATACGGAAATATATACTAAGCCTAGTTAAATACTTATGTTTGAGCGACCCGGTCCCGTACAAGCAAAGGTCCTCTGGAGACCTCTGGGTCCCATGTTTAAGGTTCAATGAACTAAGTTCGGAGCACTTAAGCGTATTACTAAATATTTGGTTTCGCGAAAAAACTCTATACGGTAGATTAGTTTTAATAGAACCCTTATGTTTGTGTTCCTCTTCATTGGATTTTTATACTGTACACACATACATACATAAATCACGTCTATCCCTTACGGGGTAGACAGAGCCGAAGACCTAAAGACCACGTTTAGCATGGTTGTGGGCGTCTGGATGGAAAGGGGAATCAAAACAGTGATGGGTTGCTAGCCACTTCGCCTATGTAACATGTCTTTTCTAAAACTACCAGCGCATTCGGAAAGACCATCATTGGCAAGAAGAATGCGCTGCAAGAAACTTGGCAGAAAGTCATTTTTTCAAAATAAAATACATGAAGCTACTACAATACTTAAATTTTACATAAATTAAATACAATGCAATAAGGTCGGTGACACATACATTTGGTTGTACCTGCCTTCTTTAATTTACAGAACTAGTCTAGTATGTAGAATAGGGTGACTAGCAGTTGGTAACTTTCAGGAATAAAGGGAATATCAACAAAGTTTAATTAAAGAAATAAGAAATAAGAAATAAGAAACGTTTATTGTATAAACCGAATTGTTGGCTTCTAGAGCTATAGTGCGCTAAATTTGCTTTGAAATGCTTCGTTACACACAATAATATCTGTGCACGACTTATTAGTGACCCTGTAGGTAAAAACAAACAGAATATTTAAGAAATTTGCCGCGTGATTCGACTCTCTACTTTCGTAAGACTAGCGCTCCCTACCGATAAGATCCTTCCTATAAAACGAATTCCACCCCATCTTCAATCGCTTGACAATTCTATTTAAAAAACAAAAATTGTTTCGAAAAGAGAACTCATTACTTTTAAGAGGTGTAGTGAAAAGGCCAAGTACAGAACCATATTTACGTATTTACCCCACTTAACATAATGAAAATTCGTTTACAGTTGCTTCGGGCCAAGCAGAATTAGGGTTCCTGTGTTCGCGAAAATACCTACGCATTTAGGAGTGCGATCTGTACACAGATAGGGTGAGCAAAAAATTAAAACGCTCCGTACGCCGAAACGAAAATGAGGTTTAAAATTCTGAGCCTCTTTTCGATACTTAGAAGGGTTTTGTTTGCACAAAGTTCCGTTTATATTAGGGATTGCAAAAGTATATTAAATTAAAAAAGTTCTGTGCCTAGCTCGGCTAACAAAGAATAATACACATAATATAGTACCTATAAGTAAGATAAAAAAATGTACTACTCAGTAAATGCACTAATGTAGGTGACAAATGTTTGCAAGAGCGTGCAAAATTTATAATGAAACTTTAATATTGATTTGTTTCAACTCAACCATCGTAAATTTGCTTCGCCAATCAGGAGAGGAATTTTGGATTAGAAAACCGGTGTCTCTGTGGATGTTTTTGGTTGAGCTCAGGTGCTTGTAATCCGATAGGTACTGTTCCAATACTATTGTCTTTTTCTTTTCCTAAATTGTATTTTGTTTTATATTCTAATTTATAGTTAAAATTTAAAATTTATTTGGCATGTGTTACTTTTCGAGCAAATAAATGAATAAATTATAACTGGAAACTGTTTTGGCTTATGTATTTACTATATTCATTTAACTATACGTGTAATTTGATGCTGTTTGTTACCCATTTCAATAAATAATTAAATAAAGTGTTGTACTTAAACACAGCATGTACTCGTCAGTAATCCTCTGGTGTTGCAACTGTCCCCAGAGATGATGGTGCTCTCTCATCAAGTGACACATTTGCTCGTTTTCCACCCAATATCATGATCAAAACTGGTGATTTTTTAACTTAAATTAACACATATAAATGCGTAAATAACTGTCAACGCTGTCGCACCTCTCCACTCTGAAACCATTTATGTAACTGATTCATATGAAATTTTATATACCGTCGACCAGTGGCTTTAAAAAGTTGTTATAATGACAAAATCGTTAATTTTAATTTGCTACTTCCAATCGATATTTTTATCTATCGTTCTTACGTCAATGCCAAACATTCACCGCATGTGAACAGTATCGATTTTATAGCAGTTTTAAAACGATCAAAGTAGCCGCAAAATTATTAAAGTCATCCTAGTTTACGATGTAGATAGTTTAAGTGTAAATTTACCCCAGAACATTGCACAGTTGCAGACGCATTATAAAATATCGATCCAGGGTCAAAACCCTACGCAACATTAGCATCAAAACAGAACCTTGAAACTATAAATGGTGTTTACAAAGACCGACATAAAATTATGGCCGCATTATTCATGACAGTCGCCTGCTTCCCGCCATATTTCATAACCTAGATAAGACAATACTTGTGAAACTTCCATTCATTGGTAATACATATTTATGGCGCTACCTATAACGGAGTGGGAGCAGCGTGTCTGTTTGTAGATGCTTATTAGAATTGTTTACCTTTAGACCCTTTTCATGGCTAGACTAATTAGGTGTTTAAATGTGAAACGTCTTAACAATTTGACACATCCGCGACGACTTCAAAATGTTGGCTTTCGGTGACACCTAAAATGTATTATTATGTTTTGATTTTAAGTTTGAAAGCTTCGGAGTGTCACACGAATTACGCAATTATCCGGGATAAAAAGTAGCCTATATATTAGGTACTCCAGACTATAATATATCTATGTTTCAAATTTCATCCAGATCTGTCCAGCCGTTCTGGCGTGAAAGAGTAACAAACATCCATCCATCCATACTTACTAACTTTCGCGTTTATAATATTAGTAGGACTAACTATTGCCGGCGACTTCGTATGCGGAGAATTCTGGAGCTGTAAACTATACAATCTTCCAGGATAAAAACTATCCTATATTCCAGGGTCTTAAACTATCTCCAACCAACTTTTATCACGATTGCTTGAGTAGTTAACGCGTGAAAGCACATTCGCATTGATACTAATTATTAGAAGTAGGATATTTTTTATTGCGTTTCACTTGTATCTTACCGACTTAACGCATGAAATCACAGACGCAGTCGCGTACAAAAGCCAATAGCCGATAGCCAAGCTAATAAATATTTATAGCATTCATACGAAGTTAATCTGGCAAGAATTAAATTACAATAGCGCGACGAACTTGGCTCGTTTTTCTGTTGTAATGGTATTTTTATACGGTTCGCGGATACGCCGGATTCCGTTTATTATTTCGCTTTGTTCGGGGATAAGCTAAATCCTAAGTTAGCTATACCGGTATTAAAGTGTTTCGAAGCACGAAACTCCGAGTTGAACTCTTTGTTAGTTAAGAGTTGGGCGCTGTTACGATATATTCAATACTTGCCCTCAATACCGGTTTAATGTGACGGCCGTCGGAGCAGAGGTAGACCAAAAAGGAGGCTTTCGAGCCGGACTAGGGAAGCCTTGCAACAGACAGAGACGGGTGGATAGAGAAAAGGAAGGCTGCTCAGCAGTGACACCAAATACACATACACAAACCACGTCTATATCCCTTACGGGGTAGACAAAGCCTGAGGTAACAAGACGTAAGAGCCACTATTAGCATGATTGGAGGTGTATAGGTGGAAAGGGCAATCAAAGTAGTGATGGATTGCTAGCTGCATCGCCTATAACATGATTCCCGATGGCTATTACCATCTGAGCGGGACGAGAAGCAACTGTTACATTCTACGTTTTTTCTTAACTCCCAGACCAGCATGGAATTGTTACTTGTCAGCGTCTATTGTCGCATTGGTGAACTAGGGGCCTGGATACATCTAACCCTCGGGTTAAAAACTCTACTTTCCCAACTAATTCAACCCGTAAATCGATAGTGATAGACATCCCCGCTAATAAAGTGGCTCACTATAAATTGTGTCCCCGGACACGGGAGACACTAACTTGCCTTCAAGTGGAGATTAGTACAAGAAATTGTAAGTTCTCAAAGTTAACTTCAAAGTCCCCCGAGCCGTTCGCCGAGCGCCCCTTTTATACTTAAGGGTGTTCTGCTCGCATAATTTTAAACTCAATATACTTGGGTTGGTGATAGCAAAAACGGCTGCATTACTTCAAGGGTCATTATCTAACATACTACAGCTCTAATCAAATGTTTGACTAGGCCACACGATTAACGAGAGCCGTAAGTATCTTCTAAGTTACTCGTATTTCAAATTCAGCACAATTTTTCACCACTTTCGACTGGTATTTTCACACATGTGCTTTCATGTTTTTTCATGTGGATAAATACAATACAATACAAATACTCTTTATTGAACACCACAAATCAGTAAAAAACAATACAGAAACAAAGAACAAAGTAGACAATAGGCGGCCTTATCGCTTAATAGCGATCTCTTCCAGACAACCAATGCAAGAAATAAGTTGGAGACAGTTTAAGTAGGTGGTGGAAACAAATAGACAGGAGAAACGCAGGGATAATAAAAACAACAATATCAACATAAATATAATACATAGCTAAGTAAATAAAATAAAATAATACATACATATATACATAACATAAAAAATACGTAGCACTTAAGATAAAATAGATGTGAGAAGCAATGAAAAATAAGAAGGCCATACAACAGATAAGGATTTGATCAGAAGCAAAGAGAATATATGAGGTACTAAAGACAGGACAGTGATGAAGAATGAATGAAAGAATGACAGGATAAAGTGACCAGGATAGAAAAAAGTATGCTTAGTTGGTTTGGTCACGTAGAGCGGATGGATGAAAGTAGACTAACTAAACAGATCTATATGGGGAGTGTGAATGGTCAAGTTGGGAGGGGAAGGCCTAGACGGACGTTTCGAGACCAAATAGGGGACGTTTTGGAAAAAGGTCAGGTCAGGAGTACCCGAAACTGACGAGCATGTATGAAGAGATTGATGAATGTGGATGAAGCGAAAGAAGTATGTCAGGATCGTAGCAAGTGGAACAAAGTAGTCTCTGCCTACCCCTGTGAGAAAGAGGCGTGACGGTATGTATGTATGTGCTTTCAAAAATCGGGCCCCTGAAATACGAGTAGCTTGGAAGATACTTACCGGTCTCATTAATCTTGTGAACTAGTAAAAAAATTGATTAGAGCTGTAGTTTTGAAAATATAAATAGGTTTATACTTTTATATATATATAAGAGGGGGAAAACGAGCAGACGGGTCACCTGATGGAAAGTAATCACCATCGCCCAAGGACACCCTGCAAGACTTGGGGAATCACAGGTGCGTTGCCGGCCCTTTCAAGAATAGGAAGGCTCGCTTTTTAAATATCCCTAAATTGTACCGCTCAGGGAATTTTGCAGCAGGAAGTTGGTTCCAGATCTTTGTCGTACGAGGAAAGAAATTGCGTTTAAAACGTTTTGACTGCCAACCATCAAGATGTTGAGGATGGAAGGACAGAAGGTTCCGCGAAGTACGGTAAATTTATACCATTTTCGAGTGGTACGTTCGAGTGATGTGCTTTCAAAAATTTCACGTAGATCACTTTGTACACCGATCAAAGTATGGGAACATTTTTAGGACATCATCACTACATAGTACAAAAATAAAGTCGCTTTCTTTGTCCCTATGTCCCTATGTCCCTATGTATGCTTATATCTTCAAAACTACAAAACGGATTTTGATGCGTTTTTTTTAATAGATAGAGTGATTCAAGAGGAAGGTTTTTATGTATAATTCTACGCAGACGAAGTCGCGGGCAGAAGCTAGTACTGTATAAAGCCTTCACCTACACAGCGCACCATCGCAAAGCATTAGCACTAGTAGCAACATTATGTGCCAGGAAACGGCGATGGATGCGAGTGATTTGTCTGTTAATACCGCTCTGTGCAAGACAAAGTAGGGCGCGTTCATAAAACTGAGAAGGCGTGAAAAAGAACTGTTATTTCTCTTCATACAGCAGAATAACCTTTAGTTAGAAGCCATGTTATGGCTGTTGGCTTTTAACTGTATTATATTACGGATTATGGTGGGTTTGTGGTACAATTCAGGGTTATTTAAAATACGTGGCTTTTCTTTTCTTAAAGGCCGGGCAGCGCCAGTATCTTGGGTTATGGGTGTTGCTTGGCAACGGTGACTGCTTTCCTGATGCCCGTGTTCTTTTGCCCCATATAATATACTTAGCGACAAAAATATAAGTTCCTAGTTTCTGCCCGCGACTTTCTTCGTCTGCGTAGAATTATTCACATTAACCTTCCACTTGAATCACTCTATCAATTTAAAAAAACCGCATCAAAATCCGTTACATAGTTTTAAATCTCTAAGCATTATACATATAGGGACAGACAAACAGATAGTGGAAAGCGACTTTGTTTTGTACTATGTAGTGATACATTATATTTATTAACATACTAGCCTTCCGTCCGCAGCTTCGCCTGCGATAAATTAATTTTCTCGTAGGAAAAGATATTTTCCCTCGGTAAAAAGTAGCCTATGTCACTCGTCAACAAAAGCACTGTCCGCAAAAAAAATGTATTTTTCTCGAAAAACTAATTTTGCTTACAATAGTGTTAAAAGTGTCTCAAAAGTTTTTCAATATGGCACCACACCTAACCTCAGTTTTCTCAACAACTTTCACCACAAAATCGAGTAGAAACCCAGAATGAATGGAATGAAAATACTTTTAGGTAATTCCCACTTAATAAACCTTTTCTGTGTAACAAAGAGGGTTATCCGGGGTCTCAGACACTCTTGAAGCATTATTTTTAGCTGGAATTAAACTTGGGTACGATGAGTGGCGACCAAGTAGCCAGAGCGTGGGCATTGGCCACCAAAAAGACTAATTTATTATACTCAAGAAACAACCAATTAGAGTGGTAATAACAGCTAATTAAATATGGCAACACATCAGTCTTTTTTAGAGTTCCATAGCCAAAAGAGTAAAATCGGAAGCCTATTGCTAAGACTTCGCTGTCCGTCCGTCTGTCACCAGGTTGTATGTCCTGAGCCGTGAGCTGTGTGTAGACAGTTGAAATTTTCACAGATGATGTATCTCTGTAGCCGCTATAACAGCAAATACTCGTTTAATGCTCCTCTCATCTACTCAAAGGTTAACTGGTAGAGATCCCTTATAAGTTCGCCTCTGTGCATATATTACTGTTATTTTTATTTTTTTGTGAATTGTATCTGTTTCTTTATATTTGTACAATAAAGCATTTACTTACTTACTTAAACACTAAAAATATACTCATATCGATCATAATAGCTGCTTCTTCAACTTTATTTGGCCTTTTAACCTTCAGCTGGCCAATTTGAGTGCAGTAATCGCCAATTTCAACATGACGTAAATTCCTCTCTATTGGGTGGATCTCTACGGCTACACCGAAACCTCTAAGTACATTTGGGAACTAAGATTTTACAACTGCATTGTGCCCTTAATTTAAATAAACAAAATCGTTTCCCTCTGAACATAAAGCAACATTTGAATTTCTTTTTTTGTTGTCCGAAGCCCTTCCCAACTCCAATAGCCTTTTGAAGACGAGCCTAAGAGTTAAATCAATAAACAAACTCCTATATAATTCAGAAAGTTGTTAGAAACAGTATTTAATTGGAATTTGACGAGAGGAGTGCTTGTAAAGAAACCTTGGGACGTCTTATTTGGATTTAGGATTGTTAAGCTTGGCAAATTTGTAAGAGGGCTTAATGGTATTAAAGTCTATGCTGGTCGCGAAGCGGCTGTAATAAGAGATGCCAACGTGATCACCTACATCATCATATCAGCCATAGGACCCACTGTTGGACATAGGCCTCCCCCATGGACCTCTAGTTCTAGTTGCTTCGGTTGGAAGCGGCTTGCATCCACCGTGAACCCGCGACTTGTCAGCTATTTTCGTTCCAAATTTCATCCAAATCTTCCATTTCAGAGTGAAGAAGGAACAAACATACACAGTCACTCACATCGACACTCATATCGACACTCACATCGACACACATCGTCACTCACATCGACACGCACATCGTCACTCACATAGTCACTCACATCGTCACTCACATCGACACTCACATCGACACTCACATCGACACTCACATCGACACAAACTTTCGCATTTATAATAATTAGTAGGTTAGTAAATGAAAATAAAATAAAATAAAATCCATTTAATTCGTGTAAATATTATTGTTGTCGTTTTTGTTTTGTGGTCCCACCGAGGAGTCATATAACACCATATCTTAACGGGGCTTCTATGTTAAACATGTCCTCGCGAAGACACTTGCACCTCGCAAGTCTTCTATTTGATGTCTTGAATTTCAAAAGACCGACTTATCTTTTCGCTAAGACAGGTATTTCTCCTTTTCACAGCAGATACGGTACTAGATCCACCCGGCATTGTCTGTTGGAGTGTCACCCTCACAAGACTGTGGCTTTCACCGGTAGTTTTCGATATCTAGCCACCAAATGCTGGAACAACATACCCCCGCCGATAAGACGTTTGCCTTCTAAAAATTCATTTAAAAGACACCTTAAGTCGCTACTCTTGCAAAAGCAAGGTGGTTGCTCTGTAATCAATTTTAAATGTGACTTTAAAGTTTAAGATAGGTGTGGGGTGAACGCATATTTGTGTCAGGTGCTCAAGAGATGGAGAGGCTTCTGCAATCTCTTTCATTTCGTTTAATTATTATTTTATTTTAATATTACACTTACGTACAATTTCGCTTTATGATGCTCACTGTGCATGTTTTTATTAGTTTTTGCGCCGTTCACTTTAATTTCATATTTTAAGTAACTGTTAAATAAGTGTTCATTTGTTTGTTCCGTGGGTTGTGGCAGAATACCAGTGTTTTGCTTTTACGAGCAATGTTGACCACTGAGCCATGGCCCTTTTGTGCTACTGTAGCGCACACAAACAAAGATAATGTTCTAGTTTTAAGTTTCTGCTTGATATGTTGATATTTTATGTAATCTTGATTGTGTGTGTTGGCAGTACCAAATAAACGTTTTATCTATCTATCTATCTATCTATATTATGTTGTTAGTACTATACTTACACTAAGGGGTTAGTTACAATTACATACACACAACACACATACAATAAAGTTTATTGAATAAACGTAAGATAGTAGGATAGTGATGTTAAATGAAAGAAATGTTATTAATTTTCTTAATTTAATTTCAGCCGTTCCTTAGTGATAGTAGCAGTCAAGTTAAGAAGTGAAATTTATACTTATTGTTATTTATAAGTCCCTGTTGCCTCGTCCAATGGAACTAAATACTGAAGTTTCTTCTTACGCGGGTTCTAATGATCTATTATAAAACTAAATTTGTCCCCTGAAGGATTAAATGAGATTTTAGAACAGCGTTAAATGATCGTCTTACTTCGGGTGACGTAATTAGACTTTGATGACTCTATTGTGAAAATTTTGGTATTTAGTCGATTATTTATTCGTTTTTCTCCGGTTTTGGATGCTTGACGAGATTTAAATCATTTTCTTTTCTTTTTTTACAACAATGGGGACCGAGAGAGGTGCGGACGGGTGGCGCTCTCGGCCCCCGCGGTCGTCCTACCCTTCGCCCCAGCACTGCGCTGGCGAGGACTCATTTAAACGGTCAGTCTATAACATGGTTCGGCGTTGACGGATACAACAAGGAGGACATGATGATAATGATTAATAACTCCTGGACATCGTCGTTAATTTTTTCACTGTACGTCATTCTTAATCACCACCAGCCTATATACGTCCCACTGGGCACAGACAACCTCTCAGAATGAGAGGGCTTGGGCTATAGTTCCCACGCGGGCCAGTGCGGATTGGGTCACACACACCATTGAATTGCTTCGCAGATGTGTGCTAGTTTCTTTACCGAATAGTTCATAGCAAATACACTAGGTAAACCTCATGGTTACCACGGTTTTTTGAACGTCAATAGGTTAACATAAATATCAGCACTTGATTGTTATTGAGTTACGTTTTTAAGCTCAGGTCAAGTTTTAATTTGCAGAATTTAATTTCGTTCCTAAATCAGAATAGTTGGCCAACTTCGGGCGACTCGTAAAAAATGTGGTTTCATCAAATGCCCGGCCTCTAAATACGAAATTGTGAAAGTTTCCAAGAATTTATGCAGACATTCGGATGAATTATTAATTAATTCTGAAATTCAGCTCTTCATGCCTTTTAAAAGGTTGTTTTAAACTGCAATGGCGCTTTTATGAGATCAACTCATGAATATGTAAGTACAGCAAATGGGGTGACATTTTACATTTACATTTTTTACAATTTAATGTCTTAGTTTTTAACGTTTTAGTAATGAATTTGTGGAAAATAAACGAATTTCATTAGAGGAGCGTTTAATTTTAACGCAAATACATAAAATTTTCGTTTCATGATGATGACGTTGAAAAAAATGACACATAATTGACAGAAGAAAGGAATAGGTACTTTTTTATTTATAAAAACGGTTTTTTTTACTAGAAAACAAAATGCAATTTTTTCTTTATAACAACCTGCGTTTCTTTTGTAATTTTTATAATTAAAGTGCATTATCAACATTTTAGAAAGGACTCATTGTTACGTAGGTGAGTAGATAATATGACATTATGCGGTAAGTGAAACAGCGGCCTTCGCACTACACAAAATACAAGAATAATACAAATACAAAGAGAAGAAATAGTTAGAAAGTAGCGTGTTTGTAAATATATAATATGTTCGTGCGTGTGTGTGTGCTTTTATGTCCAGAGATTATGTTAATCATTATTATGAACTATGTACAAAAATTAACCTAAAACGCTGTTATTTCACGTCTTAAATATTTATACAAATTCTAAAAACTCAGGTATTTGTACTTAAACCTGAGCCTGAAAAATAAAACAATTTAAGTACTAAATTGAAAATATCGCGAGATCACAAGAATTTAAATAAATTGAAACAATATACGCATAACGTACGGGAGAAAAATGTTTTTAAAATTCAGTAATAAAAATAATTGACTAAAACATGGTAGACTAATGGGTGCTAATGGATACAAAAGGAGTAGAGAAAATAGCGCAGGGTGCAAGAAAATAAAGGTTACATATGCAATACCACGTACCTACACAGGTTTACATAAAATTCTTATTCGTAACTAGCTGGCATCCCGCAGAATTCGCTATCGCTATCCCACGGGAACTACGCGATTTTCCGGATAAAGACTATCCTGTCCTTCCCCGGGACTAAAACTATCTCTGTACCAAATTTCATTAAAATCGGTTCAGTGGTTTAGGCGTAAAAGCGTGACATACAGAGTTATTTCGCATGTAAATATTAGTAGGGAATTATTTATTACTCATAAGTATCGTTTTTCAAGTGTTTTGGCGAGTGGCGGGTGAGAACGGCCGAGAACTCACTAAATGACTAATAAATACATACATACATAAATCACGTCTTTGTGCCTTACGGGGTAGACAGAGCTAGGCAGAGATCGGCTTTTACCATCAGTGTGGGAAGAGAAACAAGTTGTTTTTTTTCTGTTTACATTCTATGTTTTTCATCAGGTATTATATATGTAAGTATTAGAGGTAGGCACGTAATATACAGGTAACTAGCTGTTTCCCGCGACTCCGTCCACGTAGAATTCGCTTATCGCTATCCCGCGGGAACTATGCTGTTTACGGGGATACATACTATCTCATGTCCTTTCCCGGGACTGCAACCATTTGTATACCAAATTTTTACTATTTCGGTTTAGCGGTTTAGGCGTGAAAAGGTAACAGACAGACAGACAGACAGACGGACAGATTTACTTGGGGGTATCAATCGATCGAGGCAGTAATAAATCACCTATCTATCAAGACGCTGTGTTTTGTCCTATTCCTCACTCTACATGGCGACCCTGCCAAGATTTGAAGCTGAAATCTTCTGTTCACAGTCAGATAGACAACTGGCACAGCAATTTGTCATATCCTGTTTAACGAATAGTGAATTTAACAATGAATAGTTGTCATTAAATTGCTGAATAAATAAAGGCTGTGTTCAAATTTTTAGTGGTATATAAAGACAGGTCTGTGCAAATTGTTCGCTTGCCAAGCCGCACCATGTTTCACTTGCCAAGTTGCTCTAATACTGGTAGCGTAAATAATTGATTGCTGTGTTACTTCGGCGCGAATTTTTCCAAGTGACTTTGTTATTCAACACTAGGTACTTTATGAGCTATCATTTTCTAAACGAAAAAAAATATTTTAAAAAGTCGTATTTATAAATACATCAAAACAAATAACTCATAAACTTACATTCATGTCATTTTCAGGATGATGGAGCAGGTGTAGCGACCCTAGCGCCACCTAGTTGGCCTCTACAAAACTACTAAGACGTACGAGTAGCCAGCGCCAGTTCTAATGACAGCTGTCTCATCGTTCTACATCCCGCTAACGAAGTTTCTCAACTCTCTTCCTTCGGACTTCGGTCCCCAGGCATAACATCTGCCTGGAGAGAGATCTCTCTATTGTGGCACACCCCACACAGGTTTGCTGACTGTAATGTTATACAAGTTTTTTTTTAAGGACTGACCTGTGAGTGACTCCTATTTGATGGAAACTACACATGAGGCCAACGGTATACACACAACTGTTAATTTTAAGTCATACTCAATATTGTCAGTGGGTCCCAAATTAAATCTCGTGACTGTATGACCCGTGCCAGTTCATAATTGTTTCTTTCATCACTTCTAACTAAATTATTTTAGACTAGCTGTTGTCTGCGTGGAATTCGTTTATCGTTATCCCGAAAGAATACGCCATTTTCCAGGAAATTTCAGCCCTTCTGACGTGAAATAGGAACAAACATCAGCACTCACAAAATTTAGATACACAAATCAAGTATTTATCTCTTACGGGGTAGACAAAGGCTAAGGTAACAAGACGCAAAGGCCACGTTTAGCGTGATTATGTGTAAATGGGAATCTACTGGGTTGCTAGCCACATCGCCTATAACATGATTCCTAAGATTTTCGCCGATCATTTCGCAAATTTGCCATCATCACTATCACTACATGATAGTATAAAATAAAGTAGCTTTTTCTGTCCCCGTGTCCGTATGTATGCTTATATCTTCAAAACTACACAACGGATTTTTATGCGGTTTTTTTTAATATATAGAGTGATTCAAGAGGAAGGTTTATATGTATAATACATGCATAATATACCGTGCGAAGCCGGGGCGGGTCGCTAGTTTATAATATTAGTAGGATTACCAGCCGGATTTGCGCAGACCAGTCTTCTTATCACAACGAATATTCTAGCAGCTGTGGTTTAACATGCAATTTTAACCCAACCACAGCCGGGAGGTAAAATGTTTTCGCAAATCGCTCGAAACTAACGAAGCATATTAATACATTGTTAATTAGATTTGCTAATTTGTGGGACGAGAAGTACAACGAGCACTGACACATTAATTAAAAATAATAATCTTAAAGAATACCACTAGTACGACTAGGATAGAAAAAAGTATGCTCAGTTGGTTTGGTCACGTAGAGCGGATGGATGAAAGTAGACTAACTAAACAGATCTATATGGGGAGTGTGAATGGTTACGTTGGGAGGGGAAGGCCTAGACGGTCCGAGACCAAATAGGAGACGTTTCGGAAAAAGGTCAGGTCAGGAGTACCTACACGAAACCGACGAGCTTGTATGAAGAGATTGATGAGTGTGGATGAAGCGAAAGAAGTATGTCAGGATCGTAGCAAGTGGAACAAAGTAGTCTCTGCCTACCCCTGTGGGAAAGAGGTGTGACGGTATGTATTATAATTATGTATATGTGTATCTTAGTGACACATACATACACATACGCTAGGCTAGCAACTCATCACTATTTTGATTCCCCTTTCTACCTAGTTACATACCCACAATTATGCTAAACGTGGCCTTCAGGTCTGGTTACCTTAGGCACTGTTTACCCCGTAAGGGATAAACACGTGATTTATATAAGTTTGTATGTATGTATGTATCTTTATAGCCATCGTCGAAATAAAATCCTCTCTTCTATAATAATTCCGACAAAAATTCATTTAACTTTCCAAACAACACTAAAGTTTCTTCCAAGTTTCTTGGAGTTTGTTCGCTTCGCCCAGCTGTGGGCATACCTAATTGGTTTCCGCACTTGTAATTAGCGATCAAAAGGTGGATAAAAATAGAATACTGAAAAAAATGCCTTGTGCAATCTACTTAACCGTTATTTCGCAAGGACCAAGTGTACTCAATTCGAGCCTCATTAGAGTCTTGTTAAAGAAACAAAAATATTATAAAAAATACAAACCACCATCTCAAAGTATGTTGATTGTAAACAACATTGCGAAATAAAGGGTGAGGTAAATATATAAATTATTTTCATCACTTGCAGATATAAATCGCGTCTCTATCCCTTACAGGGTAGACAGAGCCTAAGGTGACAAGACCTACAAGCCACGTTTAGCAAGATTGTGGGCGTATAGATGGAAACTGGAATCAAAATGGTGATGGGTTGCTAGCATCGCCTATAACGCAATTCCTGTGATTTTCGCCCATTCCCATCGAGGGAATGGGCTTTTACCATCTGCGTGGGAAGAGAAGCAACTGGTAAATTCCATGTTTTTTCTTTACTCCCAGACCAGCATAAAGATATAGCATATCTTCGTTTCAAAGGAAACCCTTATTCCTTACCCATTTTGAGGCGAAGAAGTAACAAAAATGGCCACTCATTTCCCACATATATCACGCATTTATAATTTACAACATTATAATATCTTCGGCCAAAAGAACATAAAATCCAATCTGAGTCTGCAATGAATCGGTTTTGAGATTGCAAAATATCAATATATTACTTCCACGCTGGTCTGGGAGTAAAGAAAAAACATAGAATTTAGCAGTTGCTTCTCACTATTTTGATTTCCCTTTCCACCTATACGCCGACAATCATGATAAACGTGGCCTCAAGGTTTTGTTAACTTAGCCTCTGTAAGCCCGTAAGGGATAAAGACGTGATATTATGTATGTATAATATCTTCATTCTTAGTAAACACACTAAACTTTAGCCTTTGCCAAATATCTCATAACGCTCAGATTATGTTTTTAATAACATTATCATAATTAGTCAACGTCTGGGTAATAAGCCTATCTCAGTCTTAGTAACGACCTGCGTATTATAATACACCCCGTATTTATGAGCTAATTAAATGTACTAGCTAGGGGATAAATAATAATATTATTTTTGAAGACGCGTTTGGCCTAGTTGGTAGCGACACTGCCTGCGAAACAAACGTCAGGGTTCGAATGTTGAGGGCGAATATTTGTTCATGAGTCGTGGATGTTTCTATATATTTAAGTAGGTATGTATATCGTTGTACCCATAACACATGCCTTACTAGCGCTTATTGGAGCTAGGTCAATGTGTGAATTGGCTTCTGCCACCCTATTCGATAGGCATCGATGTCGTACCACCATCTCTTCGCTCTGCCTCTGAATCTATACCATTCCACAGAACCCAACGGTCAGTAATTTGAGTGCATTCGGGAGACGTGACCTGCTAAAACTACTATAATTCTACTAGTTGACAACAAAATACATTTCCTCCGCAACTTCCCTTTGAAATATAACTGACACAAACTTGTGATCTTTCGCGGGACGTCTATGTTTATTCCTTTCTTTTATGGCAGCTTCCAAACTACGGCTCCCTCGTTATGAAGATTCTATTCAAAGGAAACGACAGTTGTACAGAATACTCGCAAGTATATAATGTAATATATAATAACGTTGGAAATAAATGCCTCGTATTATTCTGCGCTGCTTGAATGGCTCAGGTATTGTTATGGGCTGGGGTGAAAGAGTCAGCGGAAAATATTCAATTATTTGTGGGTAGTGCCTTTTCTTTGCGCGACAGAATCCTGAATACGGAGATTCACCGAAGAACTTAAGTCACCAACGTAGCTCTAAGAGTATGCACGTTGAAGTGGCAATGGGCAGGCCACGTCGCTCGTAGAACAGACAACCGTTGGGGGAGAAACGTTCTCGAGTGGCGACCACAAACCGGAAGACGCAGTGTTGGCAGGCCTCCCGCTAGGTGGACCGATGACATCGGGAAAAATGTGGGAAACCGGTGAATGCAAAATTCACCTTTATGCACTTGTTGTCGTCCTGTATTCATCTTTTTCATGTGTTTCATGTACTACTAGCTTCTGACCGCTACTCCGTCTGCGTAGAATTATACATATAAAACTTTCTCTTGAATCACACTATCTATTAAAAAAATGACATAAAAATCCGTTGCGTAGTTTTGAAGATCAACCAGACAGCGGAAAGTGACTTTGTTTTATACTGTGTTGTGATTGATGTACAATAAAAACTTTCTTTATTGGTAAATACAACATAATTAAAATATAAACTTAGGCTACCTTAAAATAACTTAGAAAAATAAAACTTATGTTAAAAATTAAAATAAATTTGGACCCTTAGGTAGGGTCCCCATCACGCAGGCAGCATTCCCGCGTTGTATCGCAATTGCGAGTCTTTGTGCGAGAAAGCTGCCCGCGCGAGGGTCGTCTGTTGCCTCCCTCAGGCGTTTGCTGAGGTCTTTGTAGAGCCCACCGTGCGCCCTTGCCCCACGGACCAAGTGTCTCGACGCCAAATGCGACAAATTCGTATTGGGCGCCGGTACAATAAAGAGTTATACCTACATATATACATACAACAACAAACAGTCCTACGCTCTTGACTCGCACCGCGTCTAGATTTGTGAGGGAAGGCATTCGTCACAGGCGGGTAGTATAATAAGCGCCGTGGCCCCCGTCAGCGATTTTTAACACGACGTCTTTCTGATCTGAATTAAACAGGCAAATCGGGCGTCTGCTGTTTTGCATTTGTTAAGTAAATTTCTAAATGTCACTGAAAATTAGGACACAGAAAAATCCGAAAATAAAGCTATGGCCGGTAATCGAACCCGGATCCTCGTCATTCCGTGACGCGTGGTATACCGCTACACCACCCATAGCAGGCGGGTAGTCTTCGATTTTTTTTTTATATAAGAGATGAAGATGCTAATAGCGCTAGGACGCCACGGACCAAGGGTCTCAGCACCGAAAGGGACAAAGTAAGTAAGTTGTCAATCGTTTAATAGGAAAGAAGAAGAAGGGGAACAGATCCCTTTTAGGGATAAGTTCGCCTTTTTTGAATTCGTGTTGTCCTGTATTCATTTTCTTGTGTTTTATATATAATAAAGTGTTATACATAAATACATACATACATGATGAATTCTTGCCAATAAACATTTCGATCTCTCGTATTTGTTTACAAATCCCACTTCCCACTTGATACTCCATACAGATCCGTCGAGTGCCTCAGCGGGAGTTATTTACAGGACATGGGATCTCTTTAATACCCTGGAGGCCTCTCGGGGGCCTCTTGACGACACGAATGCGGATTGGAACCTCTTCTGGTTATTTTTGATGTAATGTTACTTCATGTAACACGAATTATGTTGCTATTGGGAGTATGCTATCTTCACTACATACATATCCCTCTTTACCCCTTACGGGGTAGACAGAGCCTAAGACAACAAAGCCTTAAGGTCATGTTTAGCATGATTGTGGGCGTATAGGTGGAAAGAGAAATCAAAATAGTGATGAGTAGAGCCGCATCGCCTATAACATGATTCCTAACCCCCTTATTCATAAACGCTCTATAGGCTTCTGCTAACTTAGCAATCGTTTGTCCTTATTTGTAAAAGGTAAATGTCAAAGTGACAGATAAGGACAAACGATTGCTCAGTTAGCAGAAGCCTACACGCCCAGCCTTACGGCCGCCATTAAGGGAGAATAGAATAGAATAGAACAGTAGCCTACAGAGCGTTTATGAATAAGGGGGTAAGACCTTCGCCCATTCCCTCGATGGGATTTTACCATCTGCGCGGGAATAGATAACTGACAGTTAAGATAACTGGAGCTTAACAGAGTGGTGAAATATGCCTTAAGCCATGCCAATAAAATAAATGAGCAATTACAATCCATCGTAACAATTTCTAGCGCTGAAATTAATTCACCAGCTATAACGTCGAAGCTGAACGAACACTCATCACGCCGTCCAATAAATAAAAGCGGCCAAGTGCGAGTCGGACTCGCGGACTGAGGGTTCTGTGCAAATTCGGCAAGTGAATATAAAATCCAGTGTTACTAGTCCTACTCTTAAGCAAACTGTAGGCAGTGTGAGATTATGTTGGTTACATACATAGACAGACATAAAATATTCACACACATACATGAATCACGTCTTTATCCCTTACGGGGTAGACAGAGCCAAGCCACATTTAGCATGATTGTGGGCGTATAGGTGGAAAGGGGAATCAAAGTGCTGGGTTGCTATGCGCATTCCCTCGATGGGCTATTACCATCTGGGCGGGAAGAGAAGCAACTGGTACATTCTATGTTTTTTCTTTATTACCAGACCAGCACAGAAGAAAAAAAAATCAGTTTCTAGTATTTGTTGTTACAGCGGCAACAGAAATACATCATCTGTGTAAATTTCAACTGTCCTAGCTATCACCCATTTATATGGGTAAAAACCCATCGAATGGGCGAAATTCTTAGGAATTATGTTATAGGGGATGCGGCTAGCAACCCATCACTATTTTGATTTCCCTTTACTAAACGTCATTAATAATGCTAAACGTGGCCTTAAGGTTTTGTTACCTTAGGCTCTGTCTAAAGGGATAAAGACGTGATATATGTATATATATATCTGTCTAGCTATCACAGTTCCTGAGATACAACATGGTGACAGACAGACGGACAGTGAAGTCTTAGTAATAGGGTACCGTTTTAACCTTTGCGTACGGAACCCTAAAAACAATATGGCCGACGTAAGTACTTCAACAATTAAAGAAGCTAACTTTTTACGTTGGTTAACATTCCTAATTATACAACGCACGCAACAAATTCATTACGACAAGGGGGCTAACCAACTGCATGGGCGCCTTTACGATTAGTAGGCTTATTACCTAACTCGCTCGCAATCGCCATCGTGTTCATGTTGACAGTTCATGTATGGGCTGACAATTGGCATCGGAATCAGCTAGCTGTCACATTCATACAAGGACTGTCAAAATGAACACGATGGCGAGCGAGTTAGACAATAAGCCTACATAGCATCTTCTATAAGTCTTTGACACTAGAACGTGAATTAATTTCTTCAACATTTCTTCCATGCTGGTCTGGGAGTAAAGAAGAAACAGAATTTACCAGTTGCTTCTCTTCCCGCGCAGATGGTAAAAGCCCATCGAGGGAATGGGCGAAAGTCTTAGGAATCATGTTATGGACGATGCGGCTAGCAACCCATCGGATTTTTGATTTCCCTTTTCACCTATACGCCCTTAATCATGCTAAACGTGGCCTTAAGTTTTTACCACCTTAGGCTCTGTCAACCCCGTAAGTATGTATGTAACAGTTATGCCGGTGCTCTCACTTTGAGAATGATCCCGTAAAGAAATCGAAACGCGTCAGTGTAGAGGATAGTTGAATTTGTGGGATTCATGTGTTTTATGTGGCAGTAAAGGGAGGATTGCATGTAAAAACATTATTATATTTAGCCTTAGAGTAGGTACAATTTAGGGATCTTTAAAAAGCGAGCCTTCCTGTTCCTCAAAGGGCCGGCAACGCACTTGTGATCCCCCGGGTCTTGCAGGTGTCCCTGGGCGACGGTGATTGCTTTCCATCAGGTGACCCGTCTGCTCGTTTGCCCCCTCTTATATATATAAAAAAAAAAGACACTAATTTTGCTATTCGTCCGTGCGGTTGGTGTGGACCTGGCGATAAGCATGCCAGACTTACACGCGACTATTGTCTATGGGCTAACATGGGTGATTCATTGTTGCCAGCCCAGAATACAGATTTACAGCGATAACCGGCCACAATGCGCCGAGTGACGTACATTGATATACGTACATTCTGTAATGGGCATTCGTGTAATTTGATAAGGGCGTTTCACGCTTGTCATTCAAATACAAGACCTGCTGTTGCCCGCAACTTCGTCTGCATAGAATTCGTTTATCGCTATCCCGTAAAATTTCGCAATTTTCCGGGATAAAAAGTCGCTTATCTATGTTCCAAATTTCATCCAGATCTGTTCTGGCGTGAAAGAGTAACAAACATCCATCCATCCATCCATACTTACAAGCCTTCGCGTTTATAATATTAGTAGGTTTCTTTAAATTGTTCCATTATATTTTAGCTACTTCTTCACTGGTCTGGGAGCATAGAGGGAATGGGAGAAAATCTTAGGAATCATGTTACAGACGATGTGGCTAGCAACCAATCACTATTTTCAGTCCTCTTTCCACCTATACGCTAATCATGTTAAACGTGGCTTTTAGGTCTTGTTACTTCGATCAACAATACAACTAGATTCACGGTGATAGCTCTGAAAACGGCTCCGAGAAATAAGACCACAAAATAAATTTGTGGCCTTATTTCTGACAGTATGCGCCAACCTCGGCCAACGTGAGGACGTGTCAAAATGCCACAATGTGCGTTCAAAAATTGCAAAAACAGCCACCGAAACATTAAGGTTTCGGAAGGAATATCTTTCTTAAAGTAAGTACAAGTCAGTATTTCATAAAGTACGTAAAAATTTGCAGTTAACATTTTAAAATCAATAATTTATTGTTTGGCCAATGTTGGCCCACCATCTTGACAATAATCGGTGGTTTTAGAAAATAAATTCATGGAGTAGTTCACGTTTTAAAATAAAATATAATATTGTATTTTTTTGTAAATTTCCTAGTGATCCTTTTTGCTGTGCGGAATGGATAACTATTGTCGCGAGAGAAAGAGAAGAAGAACTTTACAGGCCTTACAAAAATTTTGACAAATTCGACATAACTGGAGATAGCCAAAGGCGTAGATTACAGAAAAAGGCGATTCCCAAATTGCAGGTATAGTTACATAGAAATGTTAAAAATAACATAAGATGAAGTATAGTGAGACGGAACAGAGGAGCTATCACTTATTAAAGAAGACGTAAAGCTTCAAGAAAAGTTCAAGCCGTACAATATTTATAATATTGCCGTTAATTGCAGATTCACGTCAAACAATTGAAAGTGCAAGCAGCGGCAATAACAAAATCGACGATGTCAAATCAGGTAAAACGTTTATCTTGTCTTTTTGTACTTTTCTCCAACTCAACCTCAGGAGGTGCAAGGCCTGGTTTGAAACCACGACTTTCTGCTTGAGAGGAGGTAGGTCGAACAACTAGGCTACTACGGCTGTTGCCTGGCTGGGCCTGCGTGGGAACTATGGCCCAATCCCTCTCGTTGTTAAAGGAAGCCTGTGCTCAGCAGTGGAACGTAGATGGGCTTAATTATTTAAATTCATGTTAATATTTGTATTTGTAAATATCTGTCAAATAAAAAAAAACTGTGTTATATACTTAATTGCGACTCCATTATTACCCTGTTCCTCAAATAGAATGACATCTTTTTGAAACGAAGGTAGTTCTTTTGTTTATCGAACGCTTTCGCTCGTCTTGTGACGAAACGTCGTAAGTATTATATACAATTATAATTATTTGGATCTTTGTTGCTTAGACTTAAGGTTTATTTTACGTTAATAAAGAAGGTAAAACAGATATAGCTGTAAGCATAAGCAAAAAGACCACTTTTTCGCTTTGATTTTGTATGGGACCGTGAATCTAGCTGTATTGTTGATCGAAGTCTTGTTACCTTAAGCTCTGTCTACTCGTAAGGGATATTATAGACGTGATTTGTGTATGTGTATGTATGTTACTCTGTCACGTCAGGACGACTGAAAAGATTTAGCTGAAATTTGGCGCGAGGATAGACTATATTCTACTTAACTATACTAGATTGATGTCTATTAATCTCGCTAAAAATGTGAAAAAACTAAATCTGCTTTTCTGGATATGGCATGACACATCTTTTGGAAAGAGGACGGCAGGTTTGCACACTGACCTCTAGCGGCTTGTACCGGTACCACAAGAGGCATTGGAGCTCCGTCATACCGGTATACCGGTATTTATAAGTTCCATTCATTCCAATTCCAGAGACGGTATTTTAAGCACAATTCACACTGACCTCTAGCGGCTTGTACCTGTACCACAAGAGGCATAGGAGCTCCGGCATACCGGTATACCGGTATTTATAAGCTCCCTTCATTTCAATTCCAGAGACGGTATTTTAAGCACAATTCACACTGACCTCTAGCGGCTTGTACCTGTACCACAAGAGGCATAGGAGCTCCGTCATACCGGTATACCGGTATTTATAAGTTCCCTTGACTCCAATTCCAAAGACGGTATTTTAAGCACGATTCACACTGTCCGCCTTTGTGCATGTATCTCAGTGTTTGTCAATTGTATTTTGTCGTGTTTATTTTGCACAATAAAGAGTTTACATACATACATACATACCTCTAGCGGCTTGTACCTGTACCACAAGAGGTACATGAGCTCCATCATACCAGTATACCGGTAATACCGGTATACCGGTAATACCGGTATTTATAAGTTCCCTTCATTCCAATTCCAGAGACGGTATTTTAAGCACGATTCACACTGACCTCTTGCGGCGTGTACCGGAATATCTCGTGGGTGTCCCGGTACCACTTGACGGAGTGCAGCGGCGGGTCCCCGGGCTGCTTCCTGTAGCGGCAGAGGAGCTCCGCCTCCCGCCGGGGGTCCGGCCAGCGGGGGACCTCGAGGAACGTTATCGTGTGGGACAATGTGCGAGCTGGAACAAGATGGGGATCATTAAAGAAGTACTCGGTCGTTGTCACGAGCATGCCCTGTGTGTGAGACAGAGAGAGAAACATTTAGTCATAAAAGTTCGATACACAGATTATCCAGAGATAAAATAATAATGTAATACACATTCTATATGTTATAGGTGTCAGTATTGTTTCGAAATACCAAGGTTACAGAAAATTCAGGCTTCTAGTCTTATCCACAACGAAGTTAAAGGGGGGTCGAAAATGGCCTGAACTGCTTCGAGAAAAGGATGGTACGGCCGTGCCGCTTTTTTTGCTCGACTTGGCGGGGGCACTGCCGTGCTCCTGCAGATATTATAATGAACTAGCTGTTGCCCGCGACTCGGTCTGCGCAGAATCTGTCCCGCGGGAACTACCTATGCAATTTTCCGGGATGAAAACTATCCTTCCTATGTCCTTTTTTCAACCAAATCGGTCCAGCGGTTAGAGCGTGAAAAGGTAACAGACAGACAGATAGTTACTTTCGCATTTATGATATTGTGTTGATACATACATACTTATATCACGTCTTTATCCCTTACGGGGTAGACAGAGCCTAAGGCAACAAAACCTTAGAGCATGATTGTGGGCGTATAGGTGGAAAGGGGAATCAAAATAGTGAAAGGTCGCCTAAAATGTTCGCCTAGTCCCATCATCTGAACGGGAGAAGAAGCAACTGGTACATTCTATGTTTTTTCTTTACTCCCAGACCAGCGTAGAAGAAATTATAATGAATAAAAGAAACGCGACTTCTGGTGTTAATTAGACCTTCAACAAACGACGTCTTAGAAAAACATACTTCCTCTCCACCCCAACATTATTATTGAATCTCCAACTTCATTATGTCGTACGACATTGTTACTCCCTTTATTATGTTAGTACGACATATTCCGCTGTCGGAGAATTAATGCGGATAAAAGACAAACAAAACGGATCGAGACGAGAAAATATAGAAAACCTATAGTCGGGTTGCACAGTGGAATATGTCACAGAAGGTATGTAACAATTTTAACACTTGACGCAAAAATACGGGTGATCTCTCTTTATCTCTATCGCTCTCTCTTTCTTGTGTGTTTAGTGGTAAGATATACATGTATAACCTATGTACTCCGCCTATTGTCTACTTTGTTCTTTGTTTCTGTATTGTTTTGTACTGATTTGTGGTGTTCAATAAAGAGTATTTGTATTGTATTGTATTGTACTCATGTAACCTGTGTTTACTTATATAATGTGTTTATTCACCATATGTCAGTCTAAACGCAACCTTTGTTTCAATCACAACTCTCCCAAGCCTCCAACCATACATGGCGACCCTGCCAGGATGTGTGCGTGTCTGTGATTTCGATGCGGTCTTCATTCGGAAGCCAGTTTCCTTGCGGTGGGTTTTAGCCATTGATAAAGATGGGTCAAGCAGTTTAAAGAGTGTAACCGCCTTACCCGGGGCTTATTAGAATTGACTAAAAGCACCACCGTAAGTCGTGTCCATATTAAACCTAAGAATATTTGGCCAGATAATAGGTGTGATCGTCTAGTTAATTTAAAATGATAAAATAGGACCCTCTTTAACGTTGTGTTAATTTTTATGCCGTACAAATTTATCAGTTGTATGATGTCAAGAACGAGTAATATGAGGTTAAACAATCCGCGAGGGGAATGACATCCGTTCAATAATCTAACGCAGGTTAATGACGAGCTATGTGTAGTAAAAGTGCAAGTGCGTTCAATAACGCGAAGTCTGTGGAGCCGACCGTCGCTCTGCTTCCTGTCGTAGGACAACGATGAACCTAGTAAAAACCCAAACACAAAGGGACCCTTGGATAAGACCTTTTAAGTCATATGGGGGAATTCCTAACCAATTGGAATATATCTAGGCCTCCCAGCTCACCTTAATAGCCTAGCCCGCACATAGATCGTTAGAAGGCTTCCCCGTATGCCCCGATCTCATGTGCCCGACAAAACCGTTGAACGAACCTACTGCCTGGAAATTCTAAACTCAGTCAAACCGTCACGCTATAAATTTACACAAAATCACAACGCTCGTACACAGAATAGAAGATCGTGCAAGTTACGCTCAACGCTTCATGCTAAATTGTACGCTCACATACAAGCTTGAGTTTATGCGGAATTTACGCTTCCCCTAACTCCGAAAGCTGCCGCGGGTGTGTCCGTGTCAAGAGCTAGAGAGTGTTGACGAAGTGTGCAAGGAAAGTCTGAACACCATTTGAATGTGTATAAGAATCACTGTATCTGTGACCCCTGCTTCTAAGGGTGCAATAGCTCTAACCAGTCTCTACACACGACGCGATAAGGTCAGGGATCAAAAGGCCGAGACGCTGCACCCCCAAGGCCACTAGCAAAAATTATACTCACCCAAATGACTCAGGGCTTGTGTGAGTACCTAATGCATGTGAGGATCCAGGTTAGGCGGCAGACGATGTGTGCATCCTAAAATGGACCCTAGTCGGGGACGTGCTGCCTTCCGGAAACCCAGGAGCTACACTCAGCCAAGCGCCTTCCGGCAGGTGTGTTCCTAGTGCATGTGTTGGTAGTAAAACAAGGAATCGCGTGGTGTGTCTCTAGTGCATGTTGTGACAGTAGTGAACTCCCACGTGTGCTGCAGTATAGTGTAAGGTAGTTGTGCCTGTGTAGTGTAAAGGAGATAGACCTACTTTGTTCTCTAGATTGGCACGGACTAGAAACAAAGAAGCGGTACTACGTGTGACACAGTATTCCAATGAAACTCGGGGTTGAGTGTGGCGTAGTTGATGGGTATGTGAGTTAGATGACTCTCTCCCTCATTTCATTGGAACCCACAGTGACACTTATAAACTAATCAAATGCCTTAAGTAAAACTGCAAGTATATCGACAAGTTAAAAGGTTCACACTCATGCGCTCGACCATCCACTCTTTCAAAGTTATTTGATAAGTTGTAGCTCTGCCCCACGAAGATTATCGTAACACGCCGAAACAATGAACATCAACACTACTAAATAAGACAATATTCAGACCCTACGTCTATAAGGATCAAGATGCCGCCTTACGCCCCGTAGCTGCTAGAAGGGAAAGTATTTCAGTGAGGTTGGGTTGTTTAATGAGTGGTTGTTATAGAATAGAGATCGAGGTATGAAAGAGGGTTTAATAAATTTAACAATCGAATATATGATGAGATAAGGTTCAGGTTAAAGTGTTTGTAAGACCTACAAGGAGGTCATATAGTTTATAATGGTTAATTCGTAGGAACGATAATAGTTAAGTTAGTGACAAACAAGATTAAATCACCGATCCCTATTTACACTCTCTATCGGAGAGTAACGTCCGCGTACGTGTTAAATCACGTAGATACGAAATTACGTTCATAAAAGAATCAAATAAAGAAATGAGGTAAACAACAAAAGACACCGATACGCATTGGCGTAGCCAATCTAGCTTAGACTTAGCTGCCACTACTCGTCCTTAGTAGTATTAATCTTCGACCGCTCTACTCCGATAATGCGCCTAGGGAGGTCTCCGCTCTGCTATCGCGCCCCGACGATCGTAGTCCCTCCTGAAGATCGAGCCGCGCTCGATCGCGTTCCGATCGCGAATCGTACTCGCGATACGCAACTCAATGTCCTTTCACTCTCACGGTATGAACACTCAATGTCCGTATGTTCGCACTCGCGCTAAAGAAACTCAAAGTTAAACTGCTCACGTCTCAAAGGGAAAAGTACCGACCGCGTCCCGAGGAAAAAAGCCTCGTCTCCCTGTCGACTCAGTAGTTTTGTTGAAACTCTCGTTACCCCCTCCAATCTGCTAGAAAGCTGCCCGAAAGGGATGCAAAATTTTGTGACTGCACTCTTCTAATTTCTAACAAAAGCCTCAGTAATAAATTTCGGTGGAAACAATAAACCATGGCCCTAAGATCCGCCGACATCGACTGCAATAAATAATTGACCGGCGCACGCACATCTGGCTTTCTGGACAAAGAAAGTACAGGCCTATTCCAAGATTTCCGCAAAGTTATGAGCACATGACGGTGTCTCCATTGTCTTATTAAAATAACAAATCCTACGAACAACTCAAATGAGGGTCCAACGCAATAAAGTAAGTTTAAAGTAATTGCTCAATTCCTATTACTTAGTTTTTTACGAAGACACGAAACGTGAGAACCCTACACATCTGGCCATTGGTGAAATTCCCTTAACTGACAAAATTACTTTATTAGCCCGATTTGGGATTCCCGAGAACAGCAATAACGAAGTACACGGCAATTGTCTTAACACGTTTAAGAGGAAAAATATATATATACCACGTGACCATAATATATAGGTAACTCAATCAACTGTCACGGAGTAGCTTCCGTTACAGAACGCCCCGAAGATGATGAGGTATTTTGCATGCGCAGTGTGTAAAATATTGAGGAATCTTAAATAGGATTTTGAATATGCTGACTCTCTCTTTTCGTCTGATACCTATGCTCACTCCCCTTAAACCTTGCTCGACTACAGTCACTTTACTTTAATACTAACGCCGACACCTTAAATCTCTAATTATTTCGACAAACAAGGCTTAAATACTACATAAGTAATAAACTCCATAATTGAATCAGTACTTAACTACCTTACCATCGTCCCCTTTTTTTTTTTTTTTTTTTTTTTTATGGACCACATTTCACATTAATACTCACAGACTCGACTTATATAATTATTCGAGAATGCTATCATGTTGTAATATACATATACACCACCGCAGATTTTGAAATTAAGTAGAGCTTTGTTAAATTTTGACAAACCTGGTCATACGTACATACTTATCCTGATACTTCAATTCCATAATATATTAAAACAAACAAAGTCATACATACATCCTAACTCAAACACCTCGAACTTTGCTCTATATAGCAGACAATCCCATACATACAAACTTTAGTTGTTCAGATCTTTATAAGTTACCATCTGAATAGTGGAACCTAATTTAGCCTATAAAACAAACATTTTTTTTTTCCTTTCTTTTTTTTTTTTTTTTATCCTAATGTACGAGTAGCTTAACCGTAACTACCAGCGTTTCCCTAACCTCCGTACAGCTACATGTATAACTTAAGTAATAATCAAACTAAATTTAACATTTAACAATTTAGACTAAACTTGCCCTGTGCTGAGATGAGTTATTCACATCAACACATTTTAAAACAAACATACAACATACGCGTCTACAACAACATAAAAGAAACAGACACACTTCGCCTTTAATGAAAAAAAATAATAATTGACAGTTATCATATCCTCTATCAAAGTACACGCCCCGTCCTTTATCGAAATCTATAATGAAAATCTCGATTATCTCATAATAACTAAGTTCTAAACTATTGCAGAAGCATAATAGAGCAACATGATATACACGGAATAGAACCGTGGCAATTCATTTGCTTAGCGAGTTTCATTTTTCCGCTTGGCGAGCAGGCCGTTCCTCCAACTCTACAACGTCATTTGATGACCCCGCCGCAGTCCATGACTTACGATACCCACTACGAATTTGCTCTAAAGCAGCCGAAGTTCTAATACCCTTAGGTGGTTCGCTAATCGGTACAGCAGTTACTCTTTTAGGCGGACTGGCATCATCCGTTCCCATATCCATAGTTTTTAAGAATCGCACAGCGGCCTTTGCTCCGCCACCACCACTATTAAACCACATGCGTTTAATGTCCTGTGGAAAATGTTCCATGACTTGATTTATAAGCTCGCTTTCGTCAGGTTGTGAGAGCATTTTTGCTTCATCATAGACGCAAATAAAATGACCGAGCATTGTCTTATTTTTACTAGGGTCCCACTTCCCATTCGAAACTCTATCCCGTATCTGTTTTTGTAATTTACGACCCCAATATTGATCTAGAAAATCGCTTTTAAAATCATCAAATCCCTTCCAATTTGCTATAAAGATTCTAGCCCAGCCTCTGGCCTCGCCAGTCAGGCAGTCTAATGTTACCTTCAGGTCATCCCTTTGCGCCCTAATTCTAGTAATATAATTTTCTAACTCTTCCATAAAATTTACGGGGTGCACATTATTTCCGTCAAAGGTAGGTTTTGTGGGTGTTTGAACCATAATTACATTATTTTCATATCGTGATCGGACGTCTGAGTTTTGCACTTCAACACTGCCACTACTACTAGATGCTCGACTAATCTGCTCTAAACTCACTAACCGTTCCATTATAGGGGCAATTGATGACGAAACCACTTCTCGAAGAGCGTTCATTATGTCTTCGTTATTTTCCCTTCCAGGCGCTGTGCCCTTGCGTTTCCTAGACGACATTGTTAGGTCTTATGTGTAGATATATAGCTAAACCTTAAGCCAGTACAACAGACTATAAACAGGAATCGAACCCGTAGAAGAAGTGGTGTGTTTACTTAACAACTAACCTTAATTAATGTATATTACTTTTATAATCAAAGGACAAGAAAAAAAAAATCACAGGAATCGAACCTGTGGATAGGATTTCTTGATGAACTTTATCTGAATAGCATATGACTAAATTAAGCAAGATTTTATGAACTAACGCCCCTAAAATAGAAGTTCCTTAACACATCTCAAACAGAAAGAAAATTATGCAGGACTCGAACCCACAGAGAGTGTTAACGATATTTAAAGTACGAAATTTATCCTAATGATTATAATCCTCTACACCTAATTAGAAATCACAATAGGAAATAAGTGGTATCAAAATTCTTATACGATATCCTCAAATATATTTTCTAATACGACGTAGAATAATCTTATATGACGTTATTTTTAAGTGGCACAAAATTATTATGTAGTAACCCAAATTCTTATAATAAGTATTTGAACTAAAATAGTTCAAATTTTAATGACTTAAAATCCTGGTGTCACGTGCGCCAACTGTAACCGCCTTACCCGGGGCTTATTAGAATTGACTAAAAGCACCACCGTAAGTCGTGTCCATATTAAACCTAAGAATATTTGGCCAGATAATAGGTGTGATCGTCTAGTTAATTTAAAATGATAAAATAGGACCCTCTTTAACGTTGTGTTAATTTTTATGCCGTACAAATTTATCAGTTGTATGATGTCAAGAACGAGTAATATGAGGTTAAACAATCCGCGAGGGGAATGACATCCGTTCAATAATCTAACGCAGGTTAATGACGAGCTATGTGTAGTAAAAGTGCAAGTGCGTTCAATAACGCGAAGTCTGTGGAGCCGACCGTCGCTCTGCTTCCTGTCGTAGGACAACGATGAACCTAGTAAAAACCCAAACACAAAGGGACCCTTGGATAAGACCTTTTAAGTCATATGGGGGAATTCCTAACCAATTGGAATATATCTAGGCCTCCCAGCTCACCTTAATAGCCTAGCCCGCACATAGATCGTTAGAAGGCTTCCCCGTATGCCCCGATCTCATGTGCCCGACAAAACCGTTGAACGAACCTACTGCCTGGAAATTCTAAACTCAGTCAAACCGTCACGCTATAAATTTACACAAAATCACAACGCTCGTACACAGAATAGAAGATCGTGCAAGTTACGCTCAACGCTTCATGCTAAATTGTACGCTCACATACAAGCTTGAGTTTATGCGGAATTTACGCTTCCCCTAACTCCGAAAGCTGCCACGGGTGTGTCCGTGTCAAGAGCTAGAGAGTGTTGACGAAGTGTGCAAGGAAAGTCTGAACACCATTTGAATGTGTATAAGAATCACTGTATCTGTGACCCCTGCTTCTAAGGGTGCAATAGCTCTAACCAGTCTCTACACACGACGCGATAAGGTCAGGGATCAAAAGGCCGAGACGCTGCACCCCCAAGGCCACTAGCAAAAATTATACTCACCCAAATGACTCAGGGCTTGTGTGAGTACCTAATGCATGTGAGGATCCAGGTTAGGCGGCAGACGATGTGTGCATCCTAAAATGGACCCTAGTCGGGGACGTGCTGCCTTCCGGAAACCCAGGAGCTACACTCAGCCAAGCGCCTTCCGGCAGGTGTGTTCCTAGTGCATGTGTTGGTAGTAAAACAAGGAATCGCGTGGTGTGTCTCTAGTGCATGTTGTGACAGTAGTGAACTCCCACGTGTGCTGCAGTATAGTGTAAGGTAGTTGTGCCTGTGTAGTGTAAAGGAGATAGACCTACTTTGTTCTCTAGATTGGCACGGACTAGAAACAAAGAAGCGGTACTACGTGTGACACAGTATTCCAATGAAACTCGGGGTTGAGTGTGGCGTAGTTGATGGGTATGTGAGTTAGATGACTCTCTCCCTCATTTCATTGGAACCCACAGTGACACTTATAAACTAATCAAATGCCTTAAGTAAAACTGCAAGTATATCGACAAGTTAAAAGGTTCACACTCATGCGCTCGACCATCCACTCTTTCAAAGTTATTTGATAAGTTGTAGCTCTGCCCCACGAAGATTATCGTAACACGCCGAAACAATGAACATCAACACTACTAAATAAGACAATATTCAGACCCTACGTCTATAAGGATCAAGATGCCGCCTTACGCCCCGTAGCTGCTAGAAGGGAAAGTATTTCAGTGAGGTTGGGTTGTTTAATGAGTGGTTGTTATAGAATAGAGATCGAGGTATGAAAGAGGGTTTAATAAATTTAACAATCGAATATATGATGAGATAAGGTTCAGGTTAAAGTGTTTGTAAGACCTACAAGGAGGTCATATAGTTTATAATGGTTAATTCGTAGGAACGATAATAGTTAAGTTAGTGACAAACAAGATTAAATCACCGATCCCTATTTACACTCTCTATCGGAGAGTAACGTCCGCGTACGTGTTAAATCACGTAGATACGAAATTACGTTCATAAAAGAATCAAATAAAGAAATGAGGTAAACAACAAAAGACACCGATACGCATTGGCGTAGCCAATCTAGCTTAGACTTAGCTGCCACTACTCGTCCTTAGTAGTATTAATCTTCGACCGCTCTACTCCGATAATGCGCCTAGGGAGGTCTCCGCTCTGCTATCGCGCCCCGACGATCGTAGTCCCTCCTGAAGATCGAGCCGCGCTCGATCGCGTTCCGATCGCGAATCGTACTCGCGATACGCAACTCAATGTCCTTTCACTCTCACGGTATGAACACTCAATGTCCGTATGTTCGCACTCGCGCTAAAGAAACTCAAAGTTAAACTGCTCACGTCTCAAAGGGAAAAGTACCGACCGCGTCCCGAGGAAAAAAGCCTCGTCTCCCTGTCGACTCAGTAGTTTTGTTGAAACTCTCGTTACCCCCTCCAATCTGCTAGAAAGCTGCCCGAAAGGGATGCAAAATTTTGTGACTGCACTCTTCTAATTTCTAACAAAAGCCTCAGTAATAAATTTCGGTGGAAACAATAAACCATGGCCCTAAGATCCGCCGACATCGACTGCAATAAATAATTGACCGGCGCACGCACATCTGGCTTTCTGGACAAAGAAAGTACAGGCCTATTCCAAGATTTCCGCAAAGTTATGAGCACATGACGGTGTCTCCATTGTCTTATTAAAATAACAAATCCTACGAACAACTCAAATGAGGGTCCAACGCAATAAAGTAAGTTTAAAGTAATTGCTCAATTCCTATTACTTAGTTTTTTACGAAGACACGAAACGTGAGAACCCTACACATCTGGCCATTGGTGAAATTCCCTTAACTGACAAAATTACTTTATTAGCCCGATTTGGGATTCCCGAGAACAGCAATAACGAAGTACACGGCAATTGTCTTAACACGTTTAAGAGGAAAAATATATATATACCACGTGACCATAATATATAGGTAACTCAATCAACTGTCACGGAGTAGCTTCCGTTACAAGAGTATCTGCTCTTTCTCGAAATTATGTAAGGCATTAAATGGTTTATTAGTCGATTAATGCGTGATGGGGTTTTTTAAATGTAATTGTGTTAATTTTTACGGCTGACCCGTACTAAGGTATTATATTTTTAAATTATACTTGAAACTGGGACACTTAGAAGTATCCGAAAAGAAGCGATGGTCGGGAACAGAACCCGGATCCTCATCAAACTATGATGTGTGCTGTACACTCCACCTATAGCTGGTGAGCCTAATGGCAGCCTGCACGTCAGTAGCGCCATCTCGCAAACTCAAACTCACTTTTAGGGGCGTTTATCAAATAAATAGCGAATGACAAGATGCTCATTATCTTATCTATACTTACATTATAATAAATCAGTAGAAAGTTCGTGTCTGTACATTAAATATATGAGTAATAAAACACAAAAAGTAAATTTTATAATTTTTGTCTGTCTGTATGTGTGCTACATTTTTTTATAGTGTTCACTGCAACAGATTTTTTTCTAGTCATAAACACTGCAAAGTTCTACAGAAAACTATACTACGTCAGCTAATTAACGTCGCCCACTTCATTCCCTAATTCAATATTAATTACTTCTCTCCATTTTTCCTTCCATTCTTTGTACCTAACTGTCGTGTTTAACTTCGTTGAAATTACAGAACTTAATTAATTAAACGTAGAAGCTCGTTTGTTAATATTTTATTAAGTATCTAATGGTTTATCTAGTAAGTAATAAACTATTCATCCGTAGACTTAAATAGAAATTATTATTTAATGTTCCATACCTTGTAATCACAATTATTATATTCGTGCTAAGAGTATAAAACATCCAAGACAACAAGCATTCGTTATTTTCATACAATCTATCTCTGTTCTTAATATTTGTAATTTTTTGTTTCCTTTCTAGTTTTTAAAATATTGCTGCAAATAAGCTCGGAACTTCAAGCGTCATAGTGCATCCGTATCTATAGGCTTACCTAACTCGCTCGCAATCGCCATCGTGTTCATTTTGACGGTTCTTGTATGAATGTGATAGCTAGCTGATTCCGATGTCAATTGTCAACTCATACATGAACTGTCAAAATTAACACGATGGCGATTGTGAGCGAGTTAGACAATAAGCCTAATGGTCGTCAATACTTTTACACAGTAGTCATCACATTCTCTCACCTCAAACGCCCTCTCTAATAGTAGCATAACTGTTACCAAAACTGACATCCAGTATTTACATTGTCTTGTCTCGTTTCCACAACCCCACACCTCCGGACAGATACAACCTAGGGCTCTTCAAGGCTAAAGTGAATAGGCTATTACTGAACCAGTGAGTTACACCTTTGGCCTCATCTGCACCGTCCACCAAGTGAGATAGAGGTCAATCACTGGTCAGTTCGTAGTAAAAAAAAAAAAGCTTCAAGACGACCCACGGCTGCCCACAAGCCTAATCTTAGAATGCAGAGGGTTTGGGTCACACACAAGCAAATATTAATTTCAAGAACCCCATTCACCTACTGTGTTTCCCAATACTCCGATCGTTCTATCTCGTTTACAACATCCCCATCTCGGACGGCGTTGCAGAGAAATCCCGCTCTTTTCGGGAATACCTATAATGAAGCTCTTTCCGAACATAAAGATACGAATCCCGGAAAATACATTTCGCGATATCCCATTGATTGTTGCAATTACGGAAAGGTTTGTGATTTGCATTTGAAATTACTGCAACTGAATAGAAATTAACAATGTTACGCCATGATTGGAAACGGCATAGCATTCAGAGCGAATTAATAACATTACCTTATGCCGTCTTGCGGCAAAAGCAATTATTTTACTTTCAAATTGAAGAGGGGTTCGAAAGGATTTTCGTTGCCTGCCTAGAGGGATTGTAGACCTCATTTACCAGTAATATCACCTGCAGCTGTCTTACTCTCTACACAAGAGCGCAAGCAAGATAAAATTTCAGTTTGAGAGGATTACAAAATGTGTATACCTCGTATGACTGTAACCTCCCCGACTCTTTTGCTCTCCACTTCGGAACATAACAGCACAGGCGAAATACTAGTTAGAAGCAGGGGATGACAGAAATGAAGAAAATTATTTTATAACTAGCTGTTGCCCGCAACTTCGTCTGCGTAGAATTTGTTTATCGCTATCCCGCAGAAATTACGCAATTTTTCGGGATAAAAAGTAGTGTATGTGTTATTCCAGACTATAATAATCTATCTATATAGGACTGCAGTATGATAGATTGATGTTTAATTTGTAAAAAAAATGTTAAAATTATATCTGTCTTTTGGACATGCGGCCGTCTGTGGAGTTCGTACAGAGCGAGCGTGTGTCGAGTTGTTGTTCATTTCTTTTATTTAATTATTTTATTTAAATTGTCATTGGTCAGAGTGTTAAATTTCAATTTTCGCTTCCTCTTGTGTGCTTTAAATGGACTGGCTCCGCCCCCTAGGCGTGTTTAGAGTGGGATAGCCTTGATTTATCAGTTACAAGTTTTTTTAAAATCAGAAAAGTGTATCGCGAGTTGTGATTTGAACCCTGAACGCTCTCATTGTGTTGCTTGTGCGCGTCTTGACTCGCTGCCGCTGAGCCACGGAGTCGCTGGGCCGCGCGGCGAAATACGCAGACGCTAGCGGGGTGTCGTTAATTCTCTGCCACTGCGAGAATTATTGGCGCCTTATACTTTCACCTTCCTTGCTCTGCTGTCGGCTGGATGTGTGTTGCGGCTTGCTATTGGATTATCCCAGGCGCTAGAATTTGTGCGTTGTGAACTTTGTTGCTGATTGCCGTTGGCTTCTTATTAGGCGCTTTTTCGTTACTGCGTATCAATCTCAAGATGGAGTGTTTAGGTTGTCGCACTATGGTTTGTAGCACGGAATTGCTAGCCTGTGTTCACTGTAAGGGCAACTATCACCACAACTGTGTGAATATGACCAGTTCATATTATATGGCGAATTTACACGACTTGAAGAAGAGCTGGCAGTGCCCATCGTGTGACAATGTCACGTCTCGGAGAAAGGGAACTGACACCCCTGTTCGTGGGTTGCATCAGAGAAGAATAACTGACCAGGAGTGTATATCCTTTGACAGCAGTCGACCTTTATTGGATCTTCCTACTGGCGAGCAGCTCGCGCCGCCACCTCGACAGTCCCTTATTACAGATATGCTGTGTGATGAATCACTGCTCGATACAACTGATGCGTTTGAGGAGAGTGCTGTGGAACCGGTGATAGCTGTTGTTCCGCCTGTGACGGTTCGGGGTTCAATCACGTACGAGGATTTCGCTGCATTGATGGACGTTAAGCTGTCGGATTTTAAGATGCACTGTGGTGATCATTTTGGCAAATTGATTGACAATTTGAAGACTGAATTTAGGACAGTGATTGATACAGTCTTCGAGCAAATGAACTCTCTAAAGAGTGAAATTCGCGTCCTCTCTGAGAAGACTAAGTGTTTGGAGGCGGACAACTTGTCCCTGAGAGCTGAGCTGTCGAAAATTCATTCAACTGAATCTCCGGGAATTTCCGATGGATTGAAGGATAGGATGGCTCAGCTTCAGAGCGATATTGAAGAGAGAGATCAGTGGACCTTACAAAACGACTTGGAAGTGACTGGTATACCGGAGTTTGATGGCGAGTCGCCAATGCATATCATGGCAGCCATCGCGACTAAGTTGGGGGTGACTCTGGACGAGCGAGAAGTGGTGCATGCTGCTAGGGTGGGTCCGGCGCGCGTTGGTGATGGAGGTAGCGAGACGGTAAAGCCTTCTCGCCCACGCCCGATTGTTGTGCGCCTGGTTCGTCGTGCTCCTCGTGATGCGCTGCTTAAGAGTGCGCGTGTTCGTCGCGGTGCTACAACTGCGGATATGGGCCTCCCCGATCACCAGCCACGCTCCTTTTACATTAATGAGCGTCTGACGAGATCCAATCGCATTCTTTTGGGGAAGGCAAGGGATCTCGGTAAGAGATTGCGATGGCGGTTTGTCTGGTCCAAGGATGGCAGAGTGTTGGCAAGGAAAACTGAAACCTCGAAAGTATACCGCATCCGCACGGAATGTGACTTGGTTCGAGTTTTTGATACGGATCGTGTTTTTAACACGGACGACGGAGCTCAAGATAATGTTTAATGCTTTGTTTGCTGTTTTTGCTTATTATTTTGTTTATTATTTTTTGCACTTTGATCTGATTATGTTTGTATCTGTTAATTATGTTTGTGCCTTCTTTTGTCAATCTGTTCCCTACAGGTGTTCTTTTACATCTGTGACAAATTTTTGTTCTCGTCCTTGCTGCCATGTGCTGTGTAAATTTGTAAAACTTTGCTTCTTGCTGAGCCCATTTGTGCTTTCTTGCTTACTTCGTGTCCATAGCCGTAATGTTGCGTTTGTTCCTTGTGTTGAGTCTGTGTCCGGTGTTGCTTTCACTTGCCTTGATTACTCCCATCTTGATTACTCCCATATCTATATACTATTCCTTGTTATATTTTATGAATTAATTTTATTTAAGATTGTTTACAATGATTAGACAAAAGCGTTTTAAATTGGGTCTTTTCAATGCAGGATCTCTTTGTAGTTCACGTAAACATGACGAGTTCTGTGTGGCGGCTCAACGATATCAGGCGGATATTTTGGCCATAAATGAGACCTGGTTGAGGACAGGTGGGGAGGGCTGCGCGCCATCATTGCCAGGTTATAGGCTGAGGCATACTCCGCGCAAGCTGGGCACTCGACAAAGCGGTGGAGGTGTAGGTTTTTATATTAAAAACAGCTTCAATGCTCAGTTATGTAAGCACCCAGTTGTAGACGATGTTGAGCAAATGTGGATCAGTGTTAAAATAAATGGTTTTAATTTAATTATTGGCACTGCCTATCGTCCACCTTGGCTTAATTCGGACGTGTTTCTCGATGCTTTGAGCGAATCTATAGCTTCTTTCTCAAAATTTGATCATATTATCGTTTGTGGCGATTTTAATATCGATCTCCTTAACATAAACGACAGCAAAACTAAATGCTTGCTTCAATTTCTGGACTGCTATAACTTAAAAAACTACATAACTCAACCTACTCACTTTACAGATCATAGCGCAACCCTTATTGACCTTATCTGCACTGATTCCAACGTTGCGAGCTCTGAGGTCAACCATATCGCTGAACTTGGGGGGCATGCCTTGGTTTTTGTGGAACTTATTTTAAAATCAAAAGTTTCAGTTCCGAAAACGGTCAAAGGTCGCTGTTTAAAGAGAATTAATTTTGATTTATTTAATAGTGATTTGAATCTGATTGATTGGGAATGCATTTTTGACTTGGTTTCGGTTGAAGATAAAATCCTGAAATTCAATAGTTTTTTGACTGCTTTATTTGACGCTCATGCCCCAGTGAGGAAAATAGTTATTAAAGAATCCTCCAAGCCTTGGCTTACTGAAAATATCCGTCTTATGATGAAACTTCGAGACTCTGCGCATAGTAAGTTTCGTCAAACAAAATCGGATCATGATAAAACCCAGTACAAAACCCTAAAACATCTTGTGAACTCAAGCCTTTTTTATGAAAAAAAGGCATTCTTTGAGCAGCATATTAATTGTAATTTAAATAACCCTAAGTTGCTGTGGAAAAATATTAAGCGAGATGTACTTCCCAGTTTTAAAAATATAACAGAGCTTCCTCACAGCTTTAGTGATCCGACTACTATGAATACTCATTTTTTGAACGTACCGGGTAGCAGTTTCGTAAATATTTCGTCCATGACCTACTTTGAGCATCATCTTCATTCTGAAGATGCCAATTTTTCATTGAAACCCGTTGAGGAGAGTTTGGTCGCTAAGCTTCTCTTGCGCACCAAGTCCAATGCATTGGGCTATGATGAAATAACTTATGACATGATTTTAATGACCTTACCAAGAACCTTGACAGTTATCACCGATATTATTAACACTTCTATCAAGACATGTACTGTCCCATCTGCGTGGAAGACTGCAGTTGTGTGTCCGATTCCTAAAGTGAGTGACCCGTCGGAGTTGAAAGATCTCAGACCGATTAGTATCCTGCCATTCCTCTCTAAAATTTTAGAAAAAGTGGTTTATGACCAAATGTCTGCCTATTTAGAGTCCAACAACATACTCCCTGAAATGCAATCGGGTTTTAGGAAGAAAAGAAGCACTTGCACTGCACTTCACGACGTTATCGACGAAGTCCTTTCTGCGCAGGATACTGGTTTGGGAGCGGTCATGGTGTTATTGGACTTTTCACGAGCTTTCGACTGCATCAACGTTCCCTTGCTTCTGTCTAAGTTGCATTTTTACGGTTTTGATTGTGGTACCATTCGTTGGTTTGACAGTTATTTTAGAAACCGCAATCAAATAGTTAAAGTGTCTCAAAACAATGGCGACTGTTTGGTATCCAATCCCTCCCCTGTATCTAGAGGAGTGCCGCAGGGTTCAATCTTAGGACCGCTGTTATTCATTTTGTACAGCGCGGATATCTCGAAGTGTATTAAACATTGTAAATTTCATCTGTATGCTGATGATGTTCAAGTGTTTCTTTCATTTCCGCCTCGTGATTCTGATACTGCCCTTGCGTTGGTTAATGCTGACCTGAAACGTATTCTGGATTGGTCTAATATGAATTCACTGGTACTTAATCCCACAAAATCCAAATTTATGGTGCTAGGCTCCGTTAATCAGGTCAATAGGGTATTGGCCTGCAACCCCCGGATTGAGATTAGCGGTGTGGAGGTGAACCATGTTGCTGAGGCGCGAAACTTAGGCATTTTAATGGATAGCAACTTACGGTTCGAGAAGCATGTGACAGAAATTGCTCGGAATTGTCTGTACCGCCTAAAAGTTTTATACAGTGTCAGAGATTTCTTGAGTGTAGACCTTCGTATCAGACTCTGTGAAGCGCTTGTACTGTCTAAATTAAATTACTGCCTAACTGCTTTTGGGCCCTGCCTCTTGGCGCGTTCACACCGGCTTCTTCAAAGGGTGCAAAATGCCTGTGCTAGGTACTGTTTTAGGATTCCTCCACGTTCTCATGTTACGCCGTACTTAAACAATGCGAACTGGCTACGGATAACTAACCGACAGGAGCTTTTGTTTGCTTGCCTTTTGTTCGATACAATTAAAACCAAAGCCCCTAGCTATCTTTTTAATAAATTGTCCTGGTCCGGTTCAAAAAGGGCTCACGGTGCTAGGCCCTCTCGTGCGGTTTTATTAGCCATGCCTCCCCACAGATCGGCCGCATTTAGAGGTAGTTTTAAATACCGAGCAACTAAATGCTGGAATAATATTCCCCCACCACTACGTAATTTAAATTCTAAAAACATTTTTAAAAATAAACTCCGCTCTCATCTTCTAAATTTACAAATAAAATAAAAAAAAATAAAGCATAATAAAAATTTCTACTCCTCTTTATGCCTGCATCAATATAAGTATTAAGTTATTAATAAATACCAATTATATCTTATTTATACTTACCCTTACCCTTCCTCTTACCCTTTATTTGTTTTATTATTATTATTATTTTCAATTTCCACACTTTATTTGGAACTCAACACCAGCCCGTAGTTTTCCACCTATATAGCTCAATTTCATGTTTTTTTATAAATCGTTATTTAAGTATATTATTTTTCCACTATGTCTATTCCTCAATTCTTTCCATAGTTATGTTAGCAACACATACCGACTCTCCTACAGGCTTCGTCTTCTTGTGCGTATTCCACAGATTTAGCTTCCTATGGTTCTGGCAGAATATCAGTGCTGCGGTTTCCGCAGTTTTATGCTGAGTCAGCACCTTTTTTTTCACAACACATGGCATCCGCAATTCGTATCAATATACTTAGTTGTTTATTTTTCCTTTATTACCTCTTTTGTTCCTCAGTTGTTGTAATTGTACTTATGTTGTGTTGTATGTAATAATTTTCGAGCTAAATATGTGAACTCAATTCATGTTATGTAATGTACCTGTGTTGTGAGAAAATAAAGTTTTTATCTATCTATCTATCTATCTATCTTAATAGGACTTCAGGAAGCTGGAGATGATATGAGATGTGTCAGCTTGGCTATTTCATCGTGCATATCAGCGCTAAGAGGTCCTCTAATATTATGTCAGCCATAACATAACCATCCCGGATAAAGACTGACCCGCTGTCAGCGCCACGGTCAACACGACTTGCGAAATATTGGCCCAGCCCGGATCATCCGGGTAACGAGACCCGGTAAAACATTCGCTGTCAACAACGCAGATTACTCTGGACAGAGAGTGGGCTTCGAAGAAAACGCTGCTAAAGTATCTTCAGAATTGCTTGGGCATATTTTACTTTATGTTGGTGAAGTGAAAACTTCTATAGCGGCGTTGTGCACTTATTGGGAGGGGTGAAAAATAGGTAAACGTGTTCTTGAGTGGAGACTGCGACTCGGCAAACGTAGTGTAGGACGCCCTCCGGCCAGGGATGACGATCTGCGGAAGACTGCAGGCAGATGGATGCGTCAAGCTGAAGACAGGGCGCTATGGCGCTCATTAGAGCAGGCCTGTGTCCAGCAGTGGACTAATATAGGCTGATGATGATGATGAGAAATGTTAAATTCGCGTCAGGTCACGTGACCGTCAGGACATGTGATCTGATTGAAAATTTGTAGGACGGAGGCAGAGTTGCCGCTGGGTCGTTTAAAAAAGCGGCGCTGGGGGCTTACGCGAGTGTGCGTGTGTGTAGTTTTCACTTTTGCCGGCACTCCCGGAGTGCAACCCGTTGTTTTTTTTATGATCAAAAAAATCGGCTACTTACGTGCAAGATAGCCAGTCCGTGCGAAATAAAAGGACTTTTCATACCATTTTTGCAAATTAAATAGGCGGGAAGAGAAGCAACCATCGATTCCATTCGTACTCAACAAAATTTATACATACATACATACATAAATCACGTCTTCATCCCTTACGAGTAAACAGAGCCTAAGGTATCAAGATCTAATGGCTACGTTTAGCTTGATTGTGGGCGTATAGGTGGAAAGAGGAATCAAAATAGTGATGGGTGTTAGCCGCACCGCATTCCTAAGATTTTCGCCCATTCCCTCGAAGAGCTTTTACCATCTGCGCGGGAAGAGACGCAACTGGTACAATTCTATGTTTTTTCTTTACTCCCAGACCAGCATGGAAGATTTAACATGCCAAAAATTAAGTGCGCTGTCAACGGGTATTTTAAGAAGCAAAATGTCAGTAAGCTGTGGTGGGGCGCAACCCTTTGCAATAAATTTAAATCCAGACGAGACCGTGGGTTGGCCAGGGGTCCGCAGCCGCGCCATAAACGAAGGTGTTTAGCTTAACTTAGGACCCTTAACAATGACATGAAACTATATCTGTTTTTCGGCGTATAGTACAACAGCAGTGGTGGCCGAGCGGTTTGACTTACGGCCTCTCAAGCGGATGGTCAATACCTACGGTACTGTGTTTTCTTTGCTCCCAGTGTGGAAGAAAATGTTGCATATTCAATAGAATATAATGAAAAATTTAATATCTTCTAGGCGGTGGGTTTTCGGCACGCGCAAGCAGAGCCTAACAGGTCGTTATTAATATTTTAATAATGCGGGAAGTAATTAAGTTGTGAATCAGAGCGCCTACATAGGTGGAACAGGGGACTCAATATAAGTAATTATGTTTCTCACGTGTAAATTAAAGTTAATACAGCGTAATGTACTTTAGTTTCATGGGTTGGCTTGGTGTGGTTTTGGTTTTATTATTATTTCTTTGTAGAATTGCCATTTGAAAAACATTAGGCGTGCAATATGTTCCCAACAGCTACCCCTAAATCTGAACCGGGCTTAGCCTAGACGGGAACCTAATTCCTTACCCTTTAAAAATATGTCACTGGGTAGCCCTTTATTCTCCGAAATTACTTTTATTTGCATTTAGGCCCCGTATCTGCGAGTGTCGCGATAAAATAAGATTTAAACTTAACGTACGACAATTTGCTGAATTAACCTTTTGCTAGCTGTTTATCTTATTTATTATTTGTTTATTGTTAGCTGAAATGGGTCTGGGCTGGTCATGTTTGCCGTATGCCGGCTGAGTTATGGGCCAAGACAGCCACTAATTGGAGTCTCACTAACTCAAGGCGGCTCGGCAGACCTAGACGGCGATGGCGGGACGAGTTGGACACCTTGAGGGACTGGACACGTAGTACCGCAGCAGACCGAAAGCAGTGGAAGCGTTGAGGGAGGCCATTTCCTGCGATCTGAGATGTAGATATTAGTAGATATCATTATCAAAATAACCTAATTATCAAGTAAGATGGTCAGAAGATAATTTACAATATGGCCCCTGTCAGCGTCTGACGAATCTTTCCCATACTCCTACCTAATGCGGTGTAGCGGGTGGCTATTAGCAAATTTCATATTCAATAAATCTGCGTTTCTTTCCTATACTTTAATAAAATCGCATATTTTCTCTAGACATAAATATAAGCTCTCATTGCCGAGTCATTGCAGCTCTCGCCCCACCCGGGCCTTAAGCCTACGGTGAAATAATTATCCGGGTGTTTGGTATGCGATCAGCGTACCGGGTAAACCTTGTGTACCGTTGAGAACTGATTACGAATCAACAAATCTACTAAAGGTCGGAATAGTGCCATAGGCGGATAGCGAACGAGTCAAATAAGGTAATCGAGGCGTAATGGTTTTCGAGATGGTTCTCTTTCGTTTTCCATTAATGCATGTTTGAAAGAAAGAGAAAGAGAAACATTTATTTACACATTATGATCATTATGCCATTAATCTTCCATGCTGGTCTGGGAGTAAAGAAAAAACATAGAATTTACCAGTTGCTTCTTTTCCCGCGCAGATGGTAAAAGCCCGTCGAAAGAAAGGGCGAAAGTCTTAGGAATCATGTTTTTGGTGATGCGGCTAGCAACCCTTCACTATTTTGATTTCCCTTTTCACCTCTACGCCCTCAGTGTCTTGCTAAATGTCACTTTCACCTATGCGCCTACAATCGTGCTAAGCGTGGCCTGTAGGTCTTGTTATCTTAGACTGTTGTCTACCCCGTAAGGGATAAAGACGTGATTTGTGTATGTGTGTATGTATGTATGTATGCCATAATGGTCACTTGCCATTTGAAATAAGGTAATCGGGGCGTAATGGTTTTTGAGACGGTTCTCTTTCGTTTTCCATTAATGTATAATGATCATTATGCCATAATGATCACTAGCCATAATGATATTTTGTTATAAATGTTGATTATTCAAGATCTGTGAAACTAACCAAACCTAACATTACAATTGTGACTGCTACCTAAATCATTTCTAGACTCACTGTATTGTTTTGGTGTCTAATACAGAGTATTTGTTGTTTTTTATTGTATGACATGTAAAGTTTGTTCATTCCTATTCGTCCTATTTGGTAAACAAAATTATAATCTCAAACGCCTATTTTTATTATTTTTTAACTATTTTAAATAAAGGAGCTGGAGATAAAATATCAGCAAAATTTTGTACAAAATATTGCCTCAGGTTTACCTACTTGATCACATTGTACATTGAGGTTAGAATTTTGTTTAGCAAATAGATCAATTGAGAATGAACAGACCTTAAGTGATTATAATCTTCGACGATCTTTGTTTGTCTTCATTACAAAATAATCTCTTGCATATCGATTGTTAAGCAACTTTAAATTTTGGTCCTACATAGTGATATTAAATTTTTAATATTTTTATTGTTGACATGAATTTGTTTGTTTTTCAATCGATTATATGTTTATGTTAAGTGTATTTTAATTTTGTGATCTTTAATTTTTAATTTTAATTTATTTTATTTTAATTTTCTTTATTTTTAATCATGGTAATTTTGAAATGTATAACATTTATTATTATTTTTAAAACTATCGAAGCCTCAATTTGAATAGTACCACGTTTTACGGTAATACTGTCTTTCAACAACTGAACCTAAGCGGCTTAGGTCTGGATAATCTGGGCCTGTGAGTGATACAGGTAAATATTATAAATAGTTAACGAGGGTTGTTGTTTTAGGGCACCGGCAATTAATGGTAACGGTTACTTAACCGAGATTGTGGCGTGACGTGACTGCGGTCGGTAATGGAGATTACGTATTGAAAACAGACGTGTTTTTAATCCGTCGAGGTGTGGTGATTAGAAAATAGATTGATAATAAACAAAAAATATTTACCTTGCTACTCCGCACTTACGTGGAAGATGACCAAGTATGCTTCCACTTTCAACTAGTCGGTACCGCTCTGCTTTCAGAGGGCATGAGTGCGCGAGAGCCAACATTGGGGGCGGCAGACGTAAGCTTACCGAATACATATTTCAAAAGAGCCCTTAGCGGCAGATTTGCAAAAATAAAATTTTGTTTTTTTTTAGACTGCCATCGTACTGACTGAATAAAGGCTCTCACAACTACAAAGGAAGAAGAAAGAAAGAAATAACAAATTTATTCCTTTTTGCAAAACACACAAACATAAGAGAATATACACAATTTTATACAAAATAAACAAGAAAAAAAATAGACCATCAGCGTTGTGCGTGTCTTCGCAAAAGTGAGACGGTCGCCTATAACATGATTCCTGGAAATTTCATTCATTCCCTCAATAGGCTGTTACCAACTGCGCGGGAATGACGCAACTGGTAAATTCTATGTTTTTTCTTTACTCCCAGACCAGCATGGAAGACAATTAGAGTACCGGGGTAACATTTCGTGTACCTGGAAATACCGACCTGTTCCGTGTACATGGCTGCCAAATATCTGGTCGGTTTTTTCAGGCTGTAATTCCAACGGTTCCTTAATTAGGAATCACACTTAGGCAACAATGAAAATTGCACTAACTATAACACAACCCAGCATTTGATACTGAATACATTAACATATATAATCTGAGTTGCGAACTCACATCCGTACGTTAGCTCATTGCTATTCAATTATATTAATACCCGACTTGGAAGGATGAGGAATTAATGAATTGGATTGGATTATTGTTTTATGTCGATGTAAATCAATGAAGCTTCTACCAGATTAATGATTAGATTAGATTAAATTGATTAATCACCCTTTTAAAAGTACAATTAAATGTCAAACATTAGTAATTCACAAAGGGATCGCCAATTGTAATAAAATTGTAATAATAATAATAAGCATGCCCGATAACTGAAATCAAATTAAAACAATATAACAACAAACAAAAATAAAGCTTAATGCAATATCAATGTAGATTCACAAAATGATCGTCATGGGTACATAAAAAGAGAAAATAGTAATAATTTAAATAAAACCTATTTTAAAAGCAATTTAAAATGTCAAATAGTAAATATATAATGATAGAAGCATGCTCCATAATGGACGAGAGATGTGTTGCAGTTCTGTGGCGCCACCATCTATTTTAAAAAATATAATGTATCTTCATTTCGCATAAAATGTGGTGTATCACAATGCTCTCATATATAATTATCTCACACATTTCTCTAGCATCTGGCAAGCCAAATAAAATAAAAAATGTATCGGTGTCCGTTCGTTTATGAGTCCGTCCGAGAGGAAGAGCAGTGCTTGGTCTGGTACACCCTGGGCATTGGTTGATGATTTCCTAGCAGATTCTGAGGGATATCATTATCCGTTGGCTAAGAGCCCGACAGGGGGAGTCTTTTGACCGTGTTCTACCGTACAACGTCGCCGACATTTTTGTCACAAGATTTTTGAATACTGTATTTATTACTTTGACATCGGCGAAATCGATGCTAGTTCTACTAGCTACTTCTTCCAGGTTCACTTACTTTATCTTCCTTTACAATTAAGCGTCTATTCTGTTTTAAATTGATCTAATCATTCTATCTTCAGCTATTCTCCTTCCATCTTTCCTTTGCCTGTCTCTGTAATTTATCTTAATAGTAATAGTGTCAAGTTAACAGCTAAAATCATCTGAATTATGTCGCAAACACAATTTTGGGCACACAACAACCCCAATCCGATACTTAGCCCAAACAGGCTATATGAACCCCGTCTATTGTGCCCATAACATGTTCCCATACCTTTGATTTCGGTGCCTTGGTCGTTAATACCCCTTTTGTACTGCCGGGCGATCAAGCCAATGAGAGGGTTATATGCGCCAAACATCTGTGTCAACCCTATTTTAGTGTTGCTGCTCAATAGTCCTGTCGATAGCGTTTCGATAAAGTATCGATGTTTTTACTATAACAATAGATAAATCTCCATCTGCCATCCATCCATGCTGCATTCATTCTTCTTCCATGTCTGGGAGTAAAGAAAAAACATAGAACTTATCAGTTGATTTTCTTCCCGCGCAGATGGTAAAAGCCCATCGAGGGAATTGGCGAAAGTCTTAGGAGTCATGTTAAGTATAGGCGATGCGGCTAGCAACCCATCACTATTATGATTTTCCTTTCCAGCTATACGCCCTTAATCATGCTAAACGCGGTCTTAAGGTTTGTTACTTTAGGCTATGTCTACCCCGTAAGGGATAAAGACGTGATATATGTATGTATAGATAAATGTTTTTTATACAATCAGGCGTTACTTTGCAGAGGTCTATTTCAATGCTTCCATGTGCAGAATTTGCTTATTGTTATCCCTCGGAAATCATGTGATTTTCCAGGATAAAAACTATTATGTATCCTTCCCCGGGACTAAAACTATCCGTACACCAAATTTCTGCTAAATAGGTTCAGCGGTTTAAGCGCGAAAAGACCAGACCGATTTACTTTCATATTTATAATTTTAGTAGGTATTAGGTGCATGCTGCTTGCCGAGAGTATTTCTTTAAATAAAAGACCGATGCCATCGATAGTGTCGATATTATGCGATTTTCCGAATTAAGCTAGGTATTAGTTAGGTATATTGTTAAGCTTATGGATTTCCGTTTTATTTTGTTGTTTTATTTTTTCTTTTACTGTCTAGCTGCAGACTAGCGACATCAAGTTCCTAAAACGTTCCCATTCCCATAGTGAGCCTGTGGGGACGGAAGCGAGACATGCCCTTGGTACCGCTCTCCTTTCAGAGCAGGACATGAGTGCGTGAAAGCCAGCATGGGGGGCGGCAGACGTACGCTTGCCTTCGGAATCCAAAAGCTTATTGGTTACTTACTTGACATGAAATGTATGTTTCATTTTTTTCTCTTCGACATTGGAGATATCTCCAATTAATTTATTTGACGGTGGAGGCGTTTTACACCTCCACTGAACTTTTTTTTTCTTTTTTTTTTTCAAACTACTTTGTTGTGTTGTAGTTACTATACATATATCACGAATAAATGTTTTCTTTCTTTCTTTCTTTCTTTTTTTACTTCGACTAGTAGAGGCTTTATACATATCTACTATAGACTAATATAATTTAAGGCTCGGGGACCTTATACATCCCTTTTATAAATGTATTTAATATAAGTATTCTTACTGTATTTTATTTTGAAAAAATGACTCTCTCTGCCAAGTTACTTGCAGCGCATTCTTCTTGGCAATGATGGTCTTTCCGAATGCGCTGGTAGTTTCAAAAATACATGTAAAAGAGACTTTGGTGCAAAAATAAAATTTGGTTTTCTTTTTTTTAAACTATCGATAGCGAAACTATCGATTTTGCGGCAACTCTACCCTATTTCAATCGTAGGGTGCGATAATCGGTAGGAAGTTTTGCGTAATGACAAAATCGATGAGGCAACCCTAGTGGCTGCCGGGGCATTGCCGGAGTGACCTTTGTTCATTAGTTTTAACAAAGTTTTCGGTGGTTTTGTACATACATACATACATACATCTTCAGCCAACTTTGTGTTTTCAACGTGTCTCCAAAACCACCATATTCTATGCTGTTCTAGGAGTAAAGAAAAAACATTACCACTTGATTCTCTTCGCGCGCAGATTTTGAAAGCCCATCGAGGAAATGTGCGAAAGTCTTAAGAATAATGTTATAGGCGATGCGGCTAGCAACCCATTACTATTTTAATTTCCCTTTCCACCTATACGCCCACAATCATGCTACACGTGATCTTGTTACCTTAGGCTATGTATGGCTAAGGGATAAAGACGTGATGTATGTATGGTACCTAAATTCATTTAAAAACTACAAGCTCTAATCAAATCAATCGTAAGCCTTCAGGCCAGCACCAGGTATTCATTTATCTACAAAGTTTAGATCACGAAACCCGCAAATGTACCCTGGGATAGGATTGCTATCCCGTTGTCAATTATCCGTCGGTGCTGCTCCCCCAGCGATTGTGGTATTCGGACAGATGTCAGATTAGTCAAATTTTGTAACAGAATACAGAACATAGAGGAAATAACCAATTAGATAGGTAAAAGAGCTGTTAAACTGTGGCAGCACATCAGTCGTTTTCTACTTACAGAATGCTAACTCAATTTTGTACAGTTAAGTACATGGAACAAACCCATTTAAGTATCCTTGCTCAACTTAATTAACTCTTTTGACCTTCGGCTGGCTAATCAGAATGCAGTAATCGCCAGTTTTGGCTAAGCGTAATTTGGTTTGATAAGAATTATATTAGAATAAGAGAACTTTATTAGCTGATACACACACACACACACACAAATCACGTCTATATCCCTTACGGGGTAGACCAGAGCCTGAGGTAACAAGACCTAAAGGCTACGTTTAGTATAATTGTGGGCGTATATGTGGAAAGCGGAATCAAAATAGTGATGGGTTGGCCGCATCGCCTATAACGTAATTCCTATGCTATTAGCTGATACAGAAACACAAACCGGATTATTATACATGGATACTTATTGTAACCAGCCAAATGGCCACTCAATGTGTCACGATAAGATCGAGGATAATGTCGTGACGCTGATTTTCAGTGACAGTAGACAGTATGATGTTTCCGCTCTATTAAGTTATTTGCTCTATACAAAACAAGAAAATAGGGCATGTTATTTCTTGTCGTTTAGCTACATTTTTATCGTCTCAATCTTTTTAATGTATCATTTTTATTTTATTCATTACTATTTGTTGCCTGCGACTTTGCCGGTGCTGAATGAAATATCACTAAATAGTATAAAATGAAGTCTCTTTCTCTGTCCCTATGTCCCTATGTCCCTATGTATGCTTATATCTTCAAAACTACACAACGGATTTTGATGCGGTTTTTTAATAGATATAGTGATTCAAGAGGAAGGTTTTTATGTATAGTTCTACGCAGACGAAGTCGCGGGCAAAAGCTAGTTACTTATAAATAATGCAGCATGTAATGGTGAACGAATTTTTGAAATCGTTGTAGTTTTTGAGTTTTTTCGTCACTAACATACATATATAAATCACGTCTTTATCCCTTACGGGGCAGACAGAGGGCTTAGGGTAACAAAACCCAAGGGCCACGCTTAGCATGATCGTAGACGCATAGGTGGAAGTGGAATGGGGAGTCAAAAATAGTGATAGGCTAGCCGCATCGACTATAACATGATTCCTAAGATTTTTGACAACCCTCTTCATAACTAATGTTTATTTATGAATTGTTTGTTATATTTTAAGATGTATGCTCTATTGTGGCTTTCACTATATATGGATATTTTAAACTCACTCTTTGTCGGTCCCTCGCTTAACCTCTCATTTACTCAAAGGTTAACTGGTAGAGATCCGTTATAGTAATATGTTCGTCTTTATGCATAATATTTAATGTCTTTGTTTGTGATTTGTTTCTGTTTTTTATTTGTACTATATAAAGCATTTAATTGCTTACTAATGTTAGTGAAAGATGTTTTTGAAAATTATCATTTTTTATGAGAGCAGAACTCAATTTTTGATTTAATTTTGTAGTCTGGTTTGTTGGTTGTGTTGATTTGTGTTCAATAAATAATATTTCCATTGTATTGTATAAATAGTTACGTTTTTTTATGATATACAGTCCATGTTGTTATGACTATAGCCTACCAATTATATGCAATGCACAAATCACGTCTTTATCCCTTACGGGGTAGACAGAGCCTATGGTAACAGGTACCTACAGGCCACATTTAGCAAGATTGTGGGCGTATAAGTGGAAAATGGAATCAAAATAGTGATGGGTTGCTAGCCTCATCGCCTATAACATGATTCCAATTATATAGTAGAAAGAATAAATTTGAATGCCACAATTATTAAAATTGATATTTCATTGTGCCAAAACCAGCTACAAGTTCTTAGAAAAGAGTTTTCTATTAAATCGAAATGCATGAAATCGTACAGTTATTAGCATACAAATACAAACGCGGATTCACGGAATCAATAGAATCGCGAAATGGAAATGATAAAAGGATTTGAAGCAAAACTTACATTTTCATTAAAGATATGATGATGATGATTATGATGATGATGTTTATCAGTTGTCTAGTACCCATATTACAAGCTTTGCTTAGTTGGGGACCCAATACATTTATTTTATCTTATTTATTTTTATATCATGGTTTATTACGGCTAAAATATGATAACTAACATGTCGTTAATCATTCTCATTACCTTAACTTACTAGCTCGTTAATTACCAAAAACACAACCGTTCATTTGTATCCGAACAAAACATGACGTGTCCCACTAAAAGTCCAAAACGGCACGTCAGAATTAATTCCGTCCAAATTATCATTTCCATTCCAACTTCAGGTAATTCTGCTATTTTAGCAAACTTCTCAGGTAACACGGTAATGAATTCCTTCTGCAACATCCCCCTTTTAATAATGAATACGGAGTGCCTAAATGGTTTATGGTAATGAGCACAAGATCCGGTATTAGGTGATACCCCTGTTAGTTGAGTGCAGTAACAACTAATAACTCATAGTTGTTTAGTTTATATTCATTACCACTCGCTCTGTGAGCTGTGGATCTATCAGATGGAAAAGATGTGACCTTACAAAAAAGTTATGACATTATTGAATACTAGCTGCCCGTGTCTTCGTCTGCGGAAAATTGGTTTATCTCGCGCCTGAGGGAACTAGATATACGAATTTCCAATTTTATACATAGTGATTTACGCTTGAAAGCGTAACAAACAAATATACTTTCGCATTTATAACCGTAAGAATTTTCCGCAAATGCTTTATTTTGGACCACGTGATTCCGCCATTAAAAAAAAAAAAAAACTGAATTGACAGAAAACACATAGTTGGATAAGATTGCATTATTGTCAACCTTGTTATTTGTTTTTAGAATTTTGCGTCATATTGTCATCAGGTTCATGAGATACAGTTTGGTTACAACAGACAGAGCCTTAGTAATGGCTCCCGTTGTCATCCTATAGAGAAGGAAGTCTTAAAACCAAATTGAATGGCTTCCCAAAACAAACATTAACTAGATCCCTCGCAATATTTATTTGAAAGGAAATAAAGACTATTATAAACACTCTTTGCAGCGATAGGTAACTATCAGGAAAACGGTAACTGAATAAAACATTGGCAAAGGAACAGCCTGTTTACTATACAAGTACAGGGTGTATTTATGAGCACACCTATGCTGGGTCAAGGATAATGGCAGGCGGAATACCTAAATCACCCCCTAGACTAGGTTGGCCGAAGATCCGGTCTCAGCTTTTGGCCGAAAGATCGGGTTTCGGCCACGGAATCCATTCGCGCCGAAATTAAATAAATCACTACATAGTATAAAACAAAGTCGCTTTCTCTGTCCCTATGCCACTATGTATGCTTATATCTTTAAAACTACACAACGGATTTTGATGCGGTTTTTTTTAATAGATAGAGTGATTCAAGAGAAAGGTTTTTATGTATAATTCTACGCAGACAAAGTCGCGGGCAGAAGCTAGTAAATAAATAAAGCTAGCTTGATATACAATTATAAGTAGATATAAGAAGTCTGTCCACGATCATGCTCAACGTGGCCTTTATGTATTGTTCTTTTTAAGCAATACAATACAATACAATAACTCTTTATTGAACACCACATATAACAACCAAAACAGAAAAAAGGTATACAGAATTTAGGCAACAATAGGCGATCTCTACCAGGCAACCATAATGGACTACAGAACAGAATAGATCTGAGCAGGTGGTGCAATTTAGAATACCTATAATATTAATATACTAAGTACTGAAATACATAATATATTATACATGAAACACACATTTATAATAAATGGAGATATAAATAGACACATACACACATACCTAAAAAAGCCAGCTGTTTTTTTTTGTTATTTCTTTTCTATACAATTGTGTGCATGCTCTTATATTTGTGGGTCTTGCAAAACAGTTTATAGTTTCTTGGCAATGATGGTCTTTCCGAGTGCGATGGTAGTTTCAAAAAGACATGTAAAAGAGCACTTGGCGGCCAATTTGCAAATATAAATTTTCATTTTCATTTTCAGTATTCTTATGCTTACTAGGAGGCCCAACCTTGATACTTCAACGTGTAAACCTCAAAAAGGAATAAACATTTTCATTTTTCATTTTCAATGATTTTTTGCTGACTATTAAAAGTGTCGCTTATAAGGGCCGGTTTCACAACTCTATTAAGTTCCAATTATCGTATCAGAATGATGGATAACTGAGACTTAAGATAACTAGAACTTAATCAAACAGGCCCTAAATGCTTTAATAAACTAATATCGGGAATGATGAATGTCGATAGTCAAATTTAATTTTAACTCAACGTTTGGCAATTAAGTTAATTCAATATTTCCGACGCTAGAAGTTACTCAATAGGGACTCAAGGGTTATGCAAACATGCTGTAAACGAGGAATCTATTCATGACACTTCGACACGAGTAAATTAAACGAATTTGTTTTTAACTCCTTACGCACGAGAGGTGTTCTATGTTTCACGCCGATCTCTTTTTCTCTGTGTGTGCGTGTGTGTGTATGTGTAGTAAGTTTTTTTGTATGTTAGAGAGGCCAGACAAACGAACTAGTGGGTCACCTGATGTTAATGTCCATAGACACCCGCAGCGCTTAAAGCGCTTTACGCGATGCCAATGCGTTGTCGGCCCTAAAACAGGTTTTCTCAAACAGGTTTTTTTTCATTCGAATATCTTCATTGTTTCTTCAGTGGTTCTTAGCTATGTTTGGTAAAAATTGGTCGATACTTTGCACACTTGACAGTGTCTCTCTAAAATTATGTAAGGGACACAATTAAATTATTTTCGTATTTGCTTATAATTACTCGTTCAATTATATTTTTTAACGTTTTAATTATAATCGTTTCTGCTTTTATTAAACTTATATTGTTCGACAAGTACTTCCATGCTGGTCTGGGAGCAAAGAAAAAACATAGAATGTACCAGTTGCTTCTCTTCCCGCGCAGAAAAAGCCCATGGGAATGGATGAAAATCATAGGAACCATGTTATAGGCGATGCTAGCAACCCATCATTATTTTGATTCCATTTTTCACCTATACGCCCACAATCTTGCTAACATAGCTCTTGTTACCTTAGGCTTTGTCTACCTCGTAAGGGATAAAGACGTAATTTATGTATGTATGTTTGGAACATCTTTACCAATACCTGCTGGATTCAAACTCACGTACCAACTCGCTGAAATATTTCTTTTTTATTTTGACACACGCCGTATTTCTGGACCAGTTTCAGCTCTCATTCTAGCTCATGGTCAGCGTGCTCTGAATTATTTACGAAGGTCAGGGGTCGTGAGTGGAAGTCGTCGGGGAACCTGTTTTGGATTATTTAAAACAATCCGACGTGACGCCTGTTGTGATTACTGCTACAGTAATATGAATAACTAACTGTGGAGAATTCACTTATTGCTATCCCGCGGGAACTATGCAAGTTTCCAGGATAAAAAGTAGCCTGTAGTATGCTGAGCCAGCGACCGTTTCACTTTTGCGAAGACACACAACGCTGATGATCTATTTTTTATGTCGTATGTTTTTTTTTGTTTTACCTTGTTTATTTTCTATAAAATTGTGTATATTATCTTTATATTTGTGTGTCTTGCAAAAAGGAATAAACTTCTTCTTTCTTTCTTTCTTTTGTCCCAGACTACAATCTATATATGTCCCTAATTTCATCGAGATCTGTTTAGCCGTTTTGTAGTGAAAGTGTAACAATAAACATTCATCCAAATTCACGAACTTTCGCATTTATAATATTAGTAGGAAGTAGGATCAGTAAAAAAACACACACAAATCATGTCCTTATTCCTTACGGGGTCGACAGAGCCTAAGTTAACAATACCTACAGGTGACGTTAGCAAGATTGTGGGCGTAATGGTGGAAAACAGAATCAAAATAGTGATGGGTTGCTAGCCGCATCGCCTATAACATGCCTAACATTTTAAGGTCGACAGGCAACAGGAAGATCAAAGTCACATCAATGAGACTCTAACAGAAGTGCTTCAATGGTTTACTGCGAACAATCTACTACTAAACGCAGCTAAAACGAAATGCATAAAATTTTCGTTACCAAATGTACGACAGGTTGAAACAGCTATTTCCATAAACGGAGAGAAGCTGAACCTCGTTGATGACACCGTTTTTCTTGGTCTTACCCTGGATCGAAACTTACAGTGGAGCCCACATATCTCTGCTCTTGCTGGTAGATTGAGTTCTGCCGCCTATGCTGTACGAAGAATTAGACAATTCACCAACGTGGAAACTGCTCGACTGGTTTATTTCAGCTATTTTCATAGCATTTTGTCTTACGGCATTCTGATTTGGGGAAGAGCAGCTGACATTCAGAGTATCTTCATTTTACAGAAGAGGGCAGTTCGGTCCATCTACAATCTGAACTCCCGAGAGTCATTAAAAGAGCGCTTTAAAGAGATAGAAATTCTCACAGTAGCTTCGCAGTACATACACGATGTGATTATGTACACACACAGGAATTTCAATTCCTTTAAGAAAGTGTCGGACATCCATGATATCAACACTCGTAATAAACACAAGCTTCTCGTTCCTAAATTTCGTCTACGGAAAGTAAGTAAATCTTTCCTGGGAAATTGTGTCAGGTTCTACAACAAAGTGCCTGTAGATGCGTGGAAATTGTCATATGTGTTATTCAAGAAATACATAAAGAACACGCTCTTAAAGAAAGCATATTACACAGTCGATGAGTACATGTGTGATAATAACATGACATGGCCATCTTTGGAAAAATTACCGTAAGCATCCAGTGTTTTGTGAGTGATCCTGTAGTGCGTGTGTATGTGTGCGTGTGTGTGTGTGTATGAGTGTATGCGTGTAGTGTCGACTAGATACGGTCTCTGGCCCTGTTGCTACCGTCTGCTGTTGAGGTTAGCTGATCTTGATTAATTAAGATTCCAAATTGTATAGCTGTATTAATTAAAATTATTAATTAAGATAGGTATTATCAATATAAATATTGTACCTATTGTAATTGTTTATTTAAATATTTATTCTATTTTTCATAATGATTAATTTTTACAATGACATAAATATTGCTATGTCGTATGTGTATTAAACTAGGTATTAGGTAGGTATATTGTTAAGCTTATGGATTTCCGGTTTATTTCTTTTACTTTTTTTTTTTTCTTTTACTGTTTAGTTGCAGGCTAGCGACGTCGAAGTTCCTAAAACGTTCCCATAGTGTGCCTGTGGGGACGGAAGCGAGACATGCCCTCGGTACCGCTCTGCTTTCAGAGCAGGACATGAGTGCGTGAAAGCCAACATTAGGGGCGGCAGACGTAAGCTTGCCTTCGGAATCCAAAAGCTTATTGGTTACTTACTTGACATGAAATGTATATTTCATAATTTTGTTTTATATATAATTTTTTTTTTTCCTGCGACATTGGAGACATCTCCAATTAGTTTATTTGACGGTGGAGGCGTTTTACACCTCCACTGAACTTACTATTATTATTATTTTTTTTGTTTTTTATTTTTTTTTGACCAGTAGAGACTTTATACATCTCTACTATTTATAGATTAATATAATTTAAGGCTCGGGGACCTTATACATCCCTTATATAAATGTATTTAATGTAAGTAGAATTTAAGTATTCTTAGTTACTGTATTTTTATTTGAAAAAATGACTTTCTGCCAAGTTTCTTGCGGCGCATTCTTCTTGGCAATGATGGTCTTTCCGAATGTGCTGGTAGTTTCAAAAGACATGTAAAAGAGCCCTTAGCGGCCAATTTGCAAAATAAATTATCTTATCTTATCTTATCATGATTCCTGGATGACGTTTAGGGACAAAAATTCCCATAGTAACAAGGTCACGTGACAGCTAGTAACAGATAGAAAAATTCGAAGGCTTACCCTACTCTATGGGTGGTGTAGGGGTATAGCACGCGTCACGGAATGACGAGGATCCGGATTCAATTCCCGGCCATAGCTTTACTTTTCAGTGTCGCTTAGAAAAGTAAACATAAAAAAATCAAGAAGTAAAAATTCTTGATTCATTTGATAAAACTTTAATAATTCAACTTTGGCGTCAAAATGTAAAGCTATCGAAGTGAATTCAATACGCGATATTGACATTTGGAAGGGCCCATTGTCCCAACGAGAAAGGCTTTTTGCCCTGCCAACTGTCAAAATCGTTGAAACGGAATAACTAAGATAAGGTTATAAATACTTATACAAAAATAGGTATTGTATTTGCTCTGTACTCTTATCAATACGGATGGGCGAAAATGAAAAGTGGGTGCGGAAAGTTCCGAGTTTCACTGTGACTTATATAAAGTGTGACGGGTTTGGTGGGAGTTGGGAGGGATTAAATAGGCATTTAAAAAAAAATCTTGAACATTTTAAGATTTTTTTATTCGTCTGCAGGCAAGTATTATTTAATTACTGAAAAATACTTTCACCTGCTACAACACGTTCGGAAAGCTTTATTATTAAATTGTATGGTATGAAAAATTCTCGTTCGAATGAATAGCTTCCTCAATAAACTATTGGGGAACATGGACACACTGCGCAATACGCTCTTGGCATGTTTAAAACGAAAAGATCGCGGACTGTCTGGGCGCACGTGACAGACGGCCGCTCGTCTCAACGCGGCACTCGCGACTGACGGCACCGCGAGATCCGCTTAGGGGGCTTGTGGACGCGCATCTATGTGTGCGTTCGTTTCGACCGTTTTGTTCGTAGTTTCCTTACTGCTTTAGCTTTTATAATATATAGCGACAGCTGCCACCGCCTAGTTAGGTGACTGTAGTAGGCTAGACTAACGTGAAGGCGACGTTCGTTGGCGTAAGTAGTTTGAAATAAGCTCGGCGACCGCGTTTGGTGAACGACCGAGTGTAATCCCCCCTTTAGGTTATGATACAGTTACATACACAAAGACGGTTAAACTTAACTGCCGTTTTCTAGTCATGCAGTACATAAACGGCGTATACTGTTTACTATAAAATGCGAGGTTTAACATTCCACAGTGACGTGCTCTCGTCCGTCAGACGTCGTCAGTTATTAAAGAAGACTGAATTGTTCACGGGATAGTACAAGATGCTAGGAGTCGCGTCTTTTATGAATTTTGACGGTTGTCACACAAAATGGTTCTGTTTAGTTTATCATTCGATCAATGGATAGATTTATCACATTTTTGAAAGTACAATTAAAATATGTGAAACAAGTAATCCACAAGAAGATCGTCAATTGTAAAAAAATAGTAATTAAATTAAAAACAAACAGAAAAAGCTAAATGAAATGTCAATGTAGATTCACAAAAAGATCGTCATGAGTCCATAAAAAGATAAAATAATAATAATGTAAATAAAACCTATTTTAAAAGCAATTTAAAATGTCAAATAGTAAATATAAAACCGCAAAATGTGAAAATATTGCGAGTTAAATTAAAGCTTGTAATAATGTTAATTCATACACATCCGTGTATGGCCGTAAACAACGCAAAGTAATGTTTTGTATGAGACATCGGCCTCCTATCACTCAGTCGTAGGGCACGTCTCGAGTTAAAATAAAACAGCTTTCGGGTCCCGGGGGGGCCGTAACTTATACCCGAACAACACGAAGACAACGCCTCAGTATGTGAGAGAGGCTAACCTTTTTATCCTTTTGACCGAAGTCGTGGTCGTCTGTTGAGAACCTTAACCTTTACGACGACTTGAAATAATTTAAACCTAACCTAACATAAAGTTTTATTCATATTTCGAGTCAGGCTGCGAAGTGTTAAAACGCCTTAATTTTGTTACTAAAATCTAAATAAATAAATAAATAAATATCTCGGGACAAATTACACCAATTGACCCAGCCCCAAACTAAGCAAAGCTTGTACTATGGGTACCAGGCAACGGATAAATATACTTATATAATGTAGATAAATACATACTTAAATACATACAACATCCATGACTCGGGCACAAGCATTCGTATTCATCATACAACTGTCTGCCCCTACCGGGATTCGAACCCAGGACCTCTAGCTTCATAGTCAGGGTCACTAACCACTAGGCTATCCGGTCGTCAAATCTATGTTTTTGTCTAGTAAAACTTTGCGACAGGCTCGTCGTTTTTAGGTATGTATGCTGTATGTGTAGTAGTGTACAGAACTGATATGGGACTTAAGTCATTTTTCTAATTTGGAACGCCAATTTGTCTATTCGCACATAATACTCACACACACAGGTCATTTTCTTAACTTTTTCACCTATAATTGCTTGTAATCCATGGACATATTTGCCAAATTCTGTAACAAAGAGTTTTTACCCCAGAATATTGCATAGTTCCGACGGACGCGCGATCAAATCCTCCACAGACGAAGTCGCGGGTAAAAAGTCTTGAATAAATCTCCAGATTTTAATTATTATTCGTTTTTGGTCCTTCCATGCTGAAACATAGAATTTACCAGTTGCTTCTCTTCCCGCCCAGGTAAAAGCCCATCGAGGGAATCGGCGAAAGTATTAGGAATCATGTTATAGGCGATGCGGCTAGCAACCCATCACCATTATGATTTCCCTTTCCACCTATACGCCCTTAACGTCTTGAGGTTCTGTTACCTTCTGTTTCAGATTTAAATTATCGTAATTTTTGCGCTTTTTGCCGCGCCATTTATCTTCACGTCAACCTACCGTGTAACTCCACACATTTCCTGTTTCCTTTGCACAAATTATAGCTAGTCATACATAACAGCCGGAGGTTAAAGTCGTGAGTAGACTCATAAATTGACATATTAAAACACATACAGGCCATCAATAAAAGCGAGCTCAGTCATACAGTATTACATTGAGGAAAACGGGCAATTACCTTAACAAAATGAAATTTCATGCGTTTCTTCTTACGATGTTATATCTTGATGTAGCAATAAAAATAATGTGACTCGGTCTATACAGTTTATTTAGAATTGATATGATTCGAGAAGTCGCGTTTGTTATACATAGATACATATATACCGTCACGCCTCTTCCCACAGGGGTAGGCAGAGACTACTTTGTTCCACTTGCTACGATTCTGATCCTTCATAGCTTCATCCACATTCATCAATCTCATGCTCGTCGGTTTCGGGTACTCCTGACCTGACCTTTTTCCAAAACGTCTCCTATTTGGTCTATTTGGTTCCCCTCCCAACGCAACCATTCACACTCCCCATATAGATCTGTTTAGTTAGTCTACTTTCATCCATACGCTCTACGTGACCAAACCAACTAAGCATACTTTTGTTATAAAATTGGTATATTCCTTTTCTTCTTGTTAAACTTAAGAGTCAGGCTCTTGTCGGTGGAGCAATTTCCATGTGGTCCTTTCCAGGGAATTTTCTTTGACTTCTTGTTATGACACGACTTCTACTCTCTCTTTGACCTGGTCCATTAATGTTCTTCTTGGCCTTCCTCTCTTTGGCTTCCCTTCAATTATGATCTTAATGTATTCGCCATGTCGTAAAAGGTGTCCTAACATATTTCCTCTTCTGTTTTCTATGGTCTTCAACCACCGCTTCTCATTCACTCGACCAAGCACCTCCTCATTCGATAGTTTCTGGGTCCAGCCAATCCTCTCCATTTTTCCTCCGAGTTCCTTCATATTTCATATTTATTTCATACTAGCTGTTGCCCGCGACTCCGTCTGCGATTACTTCGTTTATCGCTATCCTACGGGAACTATGCGATTTGCCGAGATAAAAACTATCCTATGTAAATAAATTCAGTTTAGCCGTCTGGCCCTGAAAGAGCAACAAACATGGAAACATCCAAACTAACAAACTTTTGCCTTTATAATATTAGTAAGAAATAAGATAAGATAGGAAGTAAGATAGGATGCTGCCCGCGACTCCGTCTGCGGTGAATTAAATTATGCAATTTTCCGGGATAAAAATTATTCTTTGACCTTTCCCGGGACTGTACTATCACTACACCAAATTTCAATAAAATCAGTTTAGCCACTTTGCCCTGAAAGAGCAACAAACATCCAAACTCACAAACCTTCGCCTTTACGTTTCTACTCAATCCGACTTATATTACATGAGTCAAATTCACTGGCAATATTTGAAACAAATTAAAACCTGTCTACTTACGAAATGAAGTCTCTAGGAAGCTTAAGACTTGTAATTACGAATCAGGAAAGCCTTAAAAATTCGCTTCACTAATTTGCCGCAAATTCAATTTAATTCCATGCGCGGTCTCAGAAGTATACAGACGTTTATAGCACAAGTTTAACTGACAAATAGACATAATAAAAGTGAGCATTACGACCCGGAAACGCCTAACAATAAAATGTTCTCTACCCACGCCACATTTATTTATGGTCGTGAAAGCCACAGGTACGATCACGCACTGCAAGGAAGGTAGTTTGGAGACAGGTGGGGAGTGAAAACGGGTATTTGCATAGTTAGTTAGATAGCGATAATCATGTTAAACGTAACCTACTCCCTTATTTATAAACGCTCTGTACGCTTCTGCTAACTTAGCAATCGTTTGTCCATATCTGTCACTTTGACATTTACCTTTCACGGGTAAGGACAAACGATTGCTAAGTTAGCAGGAGCCTATAGAGCGTTTATGGATAAGGGGGCTAAAGTTTCAACATAAATCATTATCACTACATAGTATAAAACGAAGTCGTTTTCTCTGTCCCTATATCCCTAACTATGTATGTTTAAAATTTTAAAACTAATCAACGGATTTTGATGCAGTTTTTTAATAGATAGAGTGATTCAAGAGGAAGGTTTATATGTATGATACATCCATAATACACCGTGCGAAGCCGGGGCGAGTCGCTAGTTGCAGAATATACCATCAACGTCAGTTCTTAAGTCGAACTCTACGCGGATGAAGTCGCGGGCAGAAACTAGTGTATACATCATTTTGTTACACCTTTAAGCGCAAGCTTAAGGATCACTTATTGACGCTCCAAAAATCCTTACAATAGTCCTTCAGCACTTTCCACACACATGCCAGCCTGTTCTTTTTAAACAATTGAATTCCCCCCCCCTTTTTTGTTTATTGTAAACTAGCGACCCGCTCCGGCTTCGCACGGTATATTATGCATGTATTATACATATAAACCTTCCTCTTGAATCACTCTATCTATTAAAAAAAACCGCATCAAAATCCGTTGACTGGTTTTGAAGATATAAGCATACATACGGACACGGGGACAGAAAAAGCGACTTTATTTTATACTATGTAGTGATAGTGATAGTGACTATGTAGTGATGATGACTACTTATTTCATTTATTTATGTATTTTTAGTAATACATAAGTCGGGTTCTATCTATTTATTACTTTATTGTGTGTATGCTCTTATATTTGCGTGTCTTGCAAAAACGAATAGATTTCTTCCTTATTTCTTTCTTTTATATAACACGTTCCGATGCAGTATCGTCATAAAATGGAGTGGCTTGTTTTGAAGCCAGCTAGCCCGACGGTCTGACGAAACTTAGTTATTCAGGTCGCGTTAGACGGTAAGTTTGCCAGTTATAAGGTTAATTAATTAATCAGCCAGTTTTGCAGCCAATTAATAAGATAATGTCTCATCTAATTTGCTATTTAGTGCTTGAGCGAACTACCTGAGCTAATATGATTTGAGTTTTCATGGACAATAAAGTAGATCACGTTCAATATCGCTACATCACTACATAGTATAAGACAAAGTCGCTCTCTTTGTCCCTATCTCCCTATGTATGCTTATATCTTCAAAACTACACAACGGATTTTGATGCACTTTTTTTAATAGATAGAGTGATTCAAGAGGAAGGTTTCTATGTATAATTCTACGCAGACGAAGTTGCGGGCAGAAGCTAGTTCTTTGTATACAATTACATACCACCACACCTCTTTCCCGTAGTGTAAGTAGATATTACTTTGTTCCATTTGCAACGATTCTAACATACCTCTTTCCCTTCATTTACATTCATTAATCTCTTCATACACGCTCGTCCACTTAGCAAATTTTTTTTTCAAAACGTTCATTTACATTTTCCCCTCCCAACCCAACGTACTCATTCACACTTGTCATTTAAATCTGTTAAGATCATTTTCTTTCATCCATCCTCTCTACGTGAGCAAACCAAAGCATACCTTTTCTATCCTAGTCACTATATTTTCTTTCACAACCGAACGTTATAATCGAATAATTTTTCTGTAAATTGACGATAGTTGATGGAAGTGTCGGAAGCAAATACACGGACAAAGTCGCAGGAAAAAGCGGCATCAATAAAGGTAATTTCAAATACACCAGCAAATAATACCCTCCAGTTTCAACGTGCTAAATTCAGTTATTTAGTCGTCCAGCCTAGGGACTTGCCCTGACGCCGGCGCGAACTTTGGGAGTTATAATTAAAATTAGTGTGCCCTGCATGCAGTCTGGTATTTAGGTATTAGACAACTTTTGTGCAGGGTTATCGTTGCACGAGATCCAGAATGCAGATTACAAACATTTGGTATTCTAATTGTTAATTATTTCAATAGCTTTGAGGTGCTGTTCCTATTTTTTGGCTGACTGTGGCCGTACCAAATTTTTACCTTCTTCCCGCGACGTAAAAACAATGGGAATATAAGGAACAAGAATAATGGCAACCAAAAGAATAGTCATGTGTAAAAGAAAGATCCCGCAGGAGATGTGCGCCAGGAACTTCCGCAGCCATAGCGAAAGGAACCAGTTGAGCGGACCACTGCGACAACTTAATCTTCTCTCTGAAGACATGCAAGATGTACCCGAATAACATGCTGATGAAGAAGGGCGGGGACCGCACCAAAGTGTTAATGTTATAATATAGCATGTACTCTTCAACGTTCCCCGTAGCTGCCCAGCCTATTCTTTACAGAATCCCTGCTCCGTCTTCGCAGCCAAGGGCTTTAGTGCCTTCTTGAGCCTCTCAATATGGCCACTGCTCTTATGGGATCTGTACTTTTACTTTTAGCCAAGAAATTACTTGAGAGTATGCCCTTCCCCATTTCTTATTTAATTTTGATGCAGTTTTGTTTAAGAAGCTGTTGTATTCGGTGCCCAGGGCTCATGGGAATATAAAGTTACATGAGCTATGGAGAGAGCTATGCTTGGTGTTTTTCAACGGGTTCGAATCAGAAATGAAGAAGTAGAAGAACAAGGGACAGCCAAGTGAATTGAGGAGATACGTAAAAGAACGAGGGTCACTGATACAGCCAAGTGAATTAGCTTGTTGAAGTGGCTATGGACTGGCCAATCTGGCCATATAGCACGGAGAACAGATGGTCGTTGGAATCGAAAGGTTCTCAAGTGGAAACAGCGGATCGGCAAGTGCGTAGGATGTCCACCAACGAGGTGGACGGATGACCTGGTTAGAGTCGCGGGTTCTCGGTGGATGCAAGCCGCTTCCAACCGAGGCAACTGGAGGTCTATGGGGGAGGCCTATGTCCAACAGTGGACGCTCTGTGTCTGTGTCAGCTATCTCCGTTCCAAATTTGATCCAAATTTGATTGTAGTCGTGTCAGTGTGAAGAACACACTCGCTCACATCGAAACTTTCGCATTTATAATATTAGTGGGATTAATTACTCAAACATCAGACTATTGGATTAACGACCGCTAATTGGATAACTCAACATTTTATCATTTAGTGTACTCAATAACTTTCACTCAACCGGGCATGCAAATGAATTCCGGTCCATTTACTTCCCTTATTTAGGGTCCAACAATAGTTCGCCCTAAACAAACTCAGACACTCAAAAGTTGTGGGAGCACAATCATATTTCATGTTTGTGTTGAGTTAGACAAATTTTCTTAAAAGTTAAATTGTGTTGGCTGTGTTCTTAGTTGGATGTTTTGTAAGTACTTAGGAAATTCTGTATGGTCTTTATGATTTGTATGTTTGGAAGCACAATATAACTATGCGATGTTCCGGGATAAAAACAGCCCTGTCTTTCCCCAGGGCTGAAACTATCCCCCTTATTCATAAACGCTCTGTAGGCTTCTGCTAACTTAGCAATCGTTTGTCCTTATCTGTGACAGGTAAATGTCAGAGTGACAGATAAGGACGAACTATTGTTAAGTTAGCAGAGGCCTATAGAGCGTTTATGAATAAGGGGCATATCTGTAAAATTCACTATGTCTTTATACAACACGTCATTTCAATCCCGTAAAATGGCACTCTGTGCTACATCTAAACGACGAGTCATACACACACATACATACATATATCACGTCTTTATCCCTAACGGGGTAGACAGATCCTAAGATTACAAGACCTATGTGCCACCTTTAGCAAGACGCTGTGGGCGTTTAGGTGGAAAGTGGTACCAAAATAGTGATGGGTTGCGAGCCGCATCGCCTATAACTTGATTTCTATGATTTTCGCCCATTCCCTCGATGAGCTTTTACCATCTGCGCGGGAAGAGAAGCAATTGGTACATTCTATGTTTTTACTTTGCTCTTAGACTACAGGCGTTTGGCTAGGCGTTTGGCTACCCTATAATTGTATATATTTACTTGCAAATATGATGAAAAACATTGTATATCTCACGGGCGGTACTGGAATTACGAACCTCGACTCAGAAAGCCCTCAGTCTTCGACTTCGGCTTTTACTAGAGCCTCGATCGTAATTCCATACTTACCGCCCTTAATACACAATGTACTATTATAAGCGTTAAAATTTTTGATCACGATTCTTGACATAAAAATATAACATTTACGCCAACAATTGCACAAATAAGTCATGAAATTATTATAATTACATGCCCTGTGGCTACCACTTCACAGACAGGCGGCATTAGAAAAAAAAAATTAAAATTGTTTATGGCTACTTTATTTTTTTATTACACAATAAACACGCGAACCTCGACACGTGCGTTGACATGAAATCATGGAATGTGAAAAGGATGCTATTATGTAACCAAGGTGCGTAAGAGCAGGACGAAGAATAAAGTTTTTCATAAATAAATCAATACTTGGGCTCCTTTTTAGGATTCCGTACCCAAAGGCTAAAAATAGGACCCTGTTACTAATTCTCTGTCCATCCGTCTGCCTGTCTGTCTGTTCGTCTGTCACCAAGCTGTATCTTATGAACTGTGATAGTTGGAATTTTCACAGATGATGCATTTCTGTCGCACAAATACTAAAACCAAGATCAGGTCAGGAGTACCCGAAACCGACGAGCATGAAGAGATTGATGAATGTAGATGAAGCGAAAGAAGTCAGGATCGTAGCTAGTGGAACAGAGTAGTATCTGCCTACCCCTGTGGAAAAGAGGCGTGACGGTATGTATGTATGTATGTATGTACTAAAACCAGCGTATCGAGGGTTCCGTACAAATCGGCAAGTTTTTATTAAAAGCCAGCGTTAGCAGAGCCTTGGTCTTAAGCAAAACGTTTGCAGTGTGAGGTCGTTTTATACTGGTTAAAGATAGACAGACAGAAAAAAATCTGTATTTAGTATTTGTTGGTATAGCGGCAACAGCAATACATCATCTGTGAAAATTTCTTCTGTCTAGCTATCATGGTTCATGAGATACAGCCTGGTGGCAGACGAACAGACGAACAGCAGAGTCTTAGCATTAGGATCCCGTTTTTACCCCTTGGGTTTTAATCCTAAAGATACTTTGTTGAAGCCACTAGTAATTTTATATCATCTGTCTTCTTCTTTCACAGCCGCTAAATATTCCCATCGCATTCGCCCACTCCCATTTTATCGTGACAGCTGAAATTTCCAAGAGTTCAACTTCCCGAACTCGACAATCAAGATCCTGTGAAATTGGGAAGTTGTGGCTGGAGTAATTAAGTGGGGGGAGGTCAGAGTCGAGTGCAGCCACGAAGCACCCACGACTGGAGTCGAACATAACCTTTATTTGCTGTAGGTGTTATAAAAAAAACGATCAAGTATGTATGTATTTAAACTCTTTATTGTGCAAAATAAACAAGAGAAATACAATTGACAAACACTGAGAGACATGCACAAAGGCGGACTTATCCCTTTAAGGGATCTCTTCCAGTCAACCTTTGAGTGGATGAAAGGAGTATTATATTAGGGGCCAAGTGTGTGAGAGAGAGAGAGAAATATTTATTTACACACATTCGATACAGGACAGGTAGTAGGACCATTTATTTAAACAATCGATGGACGTATGAGAGTGATCTTAAGACTTATATTCCTTTTCTCTCTCTAACCTATGACATCCATTGTTGCTATCTCTTGCTATGTATGCTATCGCTCGCTATACATGTTGTTTTTTAAACTGGAACAGCAATGGTTTCATTTGTCACAAGAAATAGTGATTGAATGATCACTGTTGAATGATCGGATAGCTTTGTAGCAAGAGGACCTGACTGAGTTCGAGGTCCCCGGTTCGAACCCCGGTCGGCGCATTGGCAGATAAATAATACGAATGATTGGTTTTCGGTCTTGGATGTTTAAATTTGTATTTAAGAATGTATTTATGTATATAAAAAGCAAGCCTGCCCGTTTCCTAGTCATAGAATAAGCTTTGCTCACTTTAGTATTAGGTCAATTTGGTGTCAATTTCCAGCTTATATTTTTACTTATTTAAGTACTAGCGACCGGCCCCGGCTTCGCACAGTATATTATCATGTCTACCCCGTAAGGGATAAAGACGTGATTTGTGAAGTGAAGTGAAGTGAATTATACATAAAAAACTTTCCTCTTGAATCACTCTATCTATTAAAAAAACCGCATCAAAATCTGTTGCGTAGTTTTAAAGATTTAAGCATACTCGTACATAGTGATATAGGGACAGAGAAAGCGACTTTGTTTTATACTATGTAGTGATGAGTATGTCGTGTGTCCACTCCTGTCGTTAGTGCTCCGTGAATGCAGCGGATGCCGCAGCCCAGTGAACTGGATATTAGAGGGGGGGCAATGCGCTACTACCCTCGTATATTATGCGTGCACTGCGTGCAAAATAAACAGGGTTGCCTTCATCATTGGACAATTTAAATTATACTCAGTGGCAAAAAAAGCTCACAGTTTCAAGTCAAATCAACCAAGAGAAGTTCTGGGTCCTTTAGGGTCAATGCTCTTTTACGTTTTTTAGTACTACTCTCTATCCTCTGGTTGTCCTGTCAATCGTTCGAAGGTTAACTAGACGAGATCCCTTCAAGGGACAAGTTCGCCTCTGTACATCTGTTTATCTTATTACCTATAAAATTAATGTTTTAATGTACAATAAAGAATTGTGAGCGTTTTCTTAAAAAAAGTCCGAATGATAATTTTTCCAGAATTTAACTATTTTGTTTTTTACTCAGAATCGTTTACCCTATCGATCACTATATACAAGAAAAAATGTGTCCCAAAATTTACATTCCGGTTCGTCACTTTTTTCATATAGGTATGTATGGAACGTGATGAACAGGAATCAAAAATCCATAGTAAAATCTGGGACACATTTTTTTCTTGTATGAGAATCGGTAGAGTAAACGATTCTGAGTAACAAAGCCAAAATATTTTAATTCTGAAAAAAATGTACATGTGGAGTTTTTTGGAAAACGCTGTTATACATACATACGTTTCAGATCCAGCAAATTTTGAAAACAACCTCGCTCCCCAAAAAATCTACCAATAGTTATATTTCTTGGAATAGCGAAAGGGTATCCGTTTAGTGACAGGATTTACAATTATTTTGCAGCACGGTTTTCTTCAAAATATTTCAGTAGGTAACTTAAAGTTAATTAAAGTGGGGTTTAACTGCGATTCAAACGCGTCGTCGTCTTATTAAATTTGAACTTAATGTACCTCGAAATTGTATTCGCTGCGGTCGCGAATTCCAGTGTATCTTGCCTTAACTGCCATGATTGTAATTTTTCAATGCAATTAAAGTTTTAAAAACGTTTTCGTATAATTTTAATTCGCCCATTTCATCTACTGTATGTTTATTCAGTAGGCTTATTACCTAACTCGCTCGCAATCGCCATCGTGTTCGTTCTGACAGTTCTTGTATGAATGTGACAGCTAGCTGATTCCGATGCCAATTGTCAGCCCATACATGAACTGTCAAAATGAACACGATGGCGATTGCGAGCGAGTTAGGTAATAAGCCTACTGGATTTACAGATGTAGTTACCGATCGTATAAATCATGTGGGAATGTAATTTTATTAGCAACGTTTATTCTTAAGCGTAATTATTTTCTTAAAGTTTAACTTAGGAGCACTTACAATTTAATTTGACATAAGTGTTATGACGGATTTCCCTTGTTTTGTATGTTGTTTTCACATAATTTCATTTCATACAGTTTTTTTCACAGAATATACAACTATCAGAAATATTAAATCCAATATTTTAATTTCAAATACTTTTTATTTCAATGAAACATGTTCTAAAGAAAATCTGTTCAATGAATTTTACTTCGTAGAATAGTTTTTCTTAAGATGACAAATGGTATATTTATTATTCACATGAGTCCGTGAGATGTAGGTGTTATTAATAAAAAAAAACTTGACTATAGAGAACAACATAGGTTAAGTTGGTACTATGACCGAAACATAAAGGAATTGCTAGGTTTAACATCATCATATTAATTATTTATTATTAATTAATATTGTGTACTCTCACAGGGAGTCATGGACTGACTTAGAACAATGTTAACATCTTTATACGTATGTACATGACTTGACAATGAAAAAATAAATAAATATTAGTTAGATAATGTTGTTTTGTTTATCAGTTAACAATCTTCTTCCTCTTCCTTGTCGGTATCTTGACAAAGTGGTCGTGGTGACTTCAGTTATTGGTGGCTTTCACAACACGCATTCCTCTCTGATGACATCGCAGTTAACACTGTATAGACAAAATAAGTGCATGGTGCCATGCAGTGGTCACGTAGGTTACATAAAAAGCATCCGAGGCTTTCGGGCGGGAAACCACAACTGCGGCTTGCCAACATACATTCAGTATTTTAATTAAAGGTTGAAAAATAAAACCGATACACTGCAAAGTCGGTTCACTAACGATAGCTTTACGTGATAACGTCATAAAGAAACATTCGATTTAGCTCTGACGTCACGGGAGATCTTGCCTCTCTATCGCGTTCCGCGCTCTCGCTTGCACACTGACGTCACACGGAACGTAACGCAATGAGTCATGCTTTTTCGTGAGTGCAGCCGGCGTTATAGCGTCAAAAAACTGTAAAATACCGGGGTGACTTTGACAATTTTGAGGCTACTTTGGTAATTTTAAAATCGATATTGTCCATATGCGGTGAATGTTGGCATGTAGGCAAGGAAAGGCAAATATATTAATGATTTCGTCGTTATTACTGCTTTTGACGCGATAACGTCTTTTAAATCAACGAACGCCGGCTGCACTCAAGAAAAAGCGTTACATTCCGCGTGACGTCAGAGCGTGCAAGCGAGAGCGCGGAACAAGCAATAGAGAGGCACGATCTTCTCGCGTGACGTCAGAGCTAAATCTAATGTTTCTTTATGACGTTATCACGTAAAACTATCGTTCGTGAACTGATTTTGCAGACAATTTGTTTTTAAAGTCACCCGCAACTGACAGCACACAACTACCCTCGTTATCATCGACATTTTTATGATTGTCAAAAGTAGGACAGCACATAACACTGATCACTGCTCTTCCTCTCGGACGGATCCAAAAAGGAACCGCAGCTCTTGACCACACGCGGAGGTAACCCGACTCGCACTTGGTCCGGTGCACCCTGGGCATCCGAGGGATATCATTGACCGTTGGCTAAGAGCTCGACGGGGGGGGGGGGGGTCTTTTGACCGTGTTCTACCGTACAACGTTGCCGACATTTTTGTCACAAGATTTTTGGATACTGTATTTATTACTTTGACATTGGCAAAATCATCGCATCTATCATCACGCATCTGTAGGCTTATTACCTAACTCGCTCGCAATAGCCATCATGTTCATTTTGACAGTTCTTGTATGGATGTGACAGATAGCCGATTCCGATGCCAATTGTCAGCCCATACATAAACTGTCAAAATGAACATGTTGGGGATTGCGAGCAAGTTAGGTAATAAGCCTACTGATCACGTTACTTCGTCGTTGCGTCGAGTAGTCGCGCGAGCAGAGCGCCGGCGTGCAGTGTTCGTGTCGCTGCCCGGGCGAGCGCTCCAAGAGGAAGGACTATGAACTAGCCCGAAACATGTTCACTCGACTTTCATAAGTGACTTATCCGTTTGTGTTATTATAATTTGAACCACCATTACCTTCAAATTTGGAACAGAAAAAAGAAGTAAAAAGCTGTCAAAACATTGAACGTACAAACTTTTTCTCAAAGAATATATAACAGAAAAATGACTATGAACATTGAACTAAAACGCAAAGCCTCGGAAAGCTTTCTAATTCTGCGGGACTCGAGCTTTTCACGTTCGATCTTGTTACGAAGCTTTTGAATTCCAGCAATAATATTAAAGGCTTTTATGAATACCCAATACATTCTACATAAAATTTGTTAAAGTACGGAAATGCTTTGCTGCCAATTCAATATCTACTACCTACATAATATCTACTACCAACATAATATTTGACTGCAGTAATAGATACCCAGTTTGGTTTGCCTTTACGCATTTGTTTAGTTCTGTACCGTCAAACACTCCAACTTTGCCACCAGGGTATACTTTGCCCAAAACACAATTTCTAAGGAAATCTACTAATAATAAAAAAAGTTACAGAATTATGACAACATTCATAACATTGGTAGATAATAAACTATACCTGTGGCAACACAGAGTAGCGCGTGCGCTCCTGACTTCATCCAGTAACCTGTTGGCGCTTGTCGAGTACGGAGTATATTTTTGCGGGCCAATTACTGACGAAATTTAGTAGTCAATTGTGCGTCATGGCGAACACACAAGTAAATTTTATCGATTGTTTGTAATGCAAAACGATGTGCTGAGTATTTTGATGATTGTTTCGTTACTGTAACTCGTATATAACAAAAGTTATCATGATGGGCAAAATTACCCAGTGAAGTTTAGCTGTATGTTTGTCAACATTGCCCGCCAGCAAAAAACGCTTAGGGTTGGCACCTTTTCTTTTTTTTAACCGACTTCAAAAAAAGGAGGAGGTTCTCAATTCGTCTGTATGTTTTTTTTAAAGTTTCAAGTAGGTAGATTGGTAAGTAGAAAAAATATTTTATCCCGAGAAAAATGTGAAGTTTCCTAGCAAAAGGGTCCTTATGCCTTGTTCACATTATTCCAGTAAAATTGTTCCAGTAGCATTACATCGCGAGGCTAACGATGTCAACTGATCCACCGCACGCCGCAATGTAATAAGCAAATTTGCGTCTTAGAAACTGTTTTAATACTTACCTACTTACCGACTTTGTGCAAATTAAATTATTGATTTTTTAAATCCAAATTTGACAACCCTAACACTTTTAAATCGTTACATGCCGTTTGTATGGAGAAGAGGAAAAATTACAGCCTAACATTGCCCACACATTTTATTAGGAAAGTATGAATGATATTATATTATTTTTTAGGTCGATCGCCTTCATTGCCAAAATACTTTCATTGGTGTTGATGTCATCTGTATAAGGTCCATAATTCGCTAAAAATCTACGTGGGCAATGTTGGCTAAAAGTCCAGATTATTTTGCCCGCCCTCTTGATTGGTGATATGATAAAGAAAACTTCTACTAATTTTAGATTTTGATAAATCAGTGCATGCACACGATCTCAGAGTTGCCACAGATACAGAAATGTGTCCGGGGTTTCATACAAAAAACTTGAAAAAAATCAGTTATTGTCTAAAAAGTGGGCAAAGTTGGAGTGTTTGACGGCATTAATTATTTTCATGTATTTTCCTCCACATTCATTTGGATTGCTTATGTTATCACCACCATCATCATAATCATCATCATCATCATCAGTATAAGCACAGCCATTTCCATCATTATCATCGGCATCATCAGCGGGAAACCGGTGGATGCAGGCGAGTAAAGTTGTCGCTCATTATGGTGTGCTAAGTGTTGACCGTCGATGTGAATAAGACAACGGTCTCTGGATGAATGACAAATTTGTTAAAATTAACAGCCCTTTTATAGATTCCTGAGGAACACAACGTTACCGCGATGTAGGAATGCGACGACACGATACAACGGCATCTAGCGGCCGATAGACACACTAATCAAACATCATTTTAGAACCGTACACTAAGGGGAGGCCTTTGTTCAACAGTGGACGTCTTCAAGCTGATGATAGGCACTATCAAATGAATCAAGAATTTTTATTCGTTGGTTTTTATGTTTACTTTTACGGTTTTACCGTTAGAAATTAAATTTCTAAATGAACACAGAAAATCCGAAAATTAAAGCTAATCGGGAATCGTATCCGGATCCTCGTCGTTCCGTGACGCGTGCGACCCCCACACCACCCATAGCTAGGTAATGATAATGATGATGATGATGATGATGATGATGATTCTTCCGACCGATTGCGGCTATGGCGACCACTTCGACTCCTAGTTAGTATGACGCTCATGCGCCCGAAGATGGCTTATATAGCCGATCTTAGCGGTGAAACCTCGCGCACAATGAATGCACGTGAGAACACCGTTGACATAATGGTAGCGAATGGCAACCGGCTGGCGAGACTTCAATTCATCGCGTTTAGCATCAAGGTCAACTAAACGCTGCTCCTCGAACTCGCGAACCTTGTCCTGCACCAACCTGCGCCATTCAGGACGCTGCGCGAAACCCTCCCACTGAGAAGGCTTGATGCCGCATCTTTTCAGGTGACGTTTCTGAACGTCTTTGTATCTGAGGAGTTGCCCGACCGGCTTTCGCTTGCCCTCCCTTAGTTCAGAAAAAAAGACGCGCTTCGCCACTCTCTTCTCCGCCATACGCGATCGTGACCGCATCACCGAATGATGATGATGTGACAGCCAGTTGGGCAACCAAACAATATCGTTAGCTCAAAGTGAAACATTGAACATAATAAATGTGAACATTGCGCGTTCTGTGATTGCATAGCTTGAATCTCAGAGCTTTCTCTCCAAAATTAAATCATGTTTGCGTATTTCGAATTGTAGATTGTAGAAATAATTGTATCCAAAACGTAATATAGCGTAATATAGCGACGAAGTGAGGAATTATTCGAATTTGCTGCTTGATTTAACGCGGCAAATCAAAGAGTATATTGCAAAATTAGGTATGTCGAAGATACAAAAGAATCTCTTTCTCATTAGTGAATTCTTGTTGGTAGAATATTATAATGTAGTATCGGTTTTATATAGCCCTTCTTTATACACAGTCTTCCATACTGGTCTGGGAGCAAAGAAAAAACATAGAATGTACCAGTAGCTACTCTTCCTCGCTGATGGTAAAAGCCCATCGAAGAACTGGGCGAAAATCATAGGAATCGTGTTATAGGCGTTACGGGTAGCAACCCATCACTTATTTGATGCCCACAATCATGCTAAACGTGACCTTTAGGTCTTGTGACCTTAGGCTCTGTCTCCGTGAGGGATAAAGACGTGATTTATGTATGTATAATGTCTAGGCTACCACTTTGGCTGCGACAGGATTTTTTTTATAATTATACAAACGGATAAGTCTCATACTCAAGTTCGGGAGTAATTCTTAGTCCTTCCTCCTGAAGCGCTCCCCAGCGGCAACGAAACGAATCATGTTTGAGTCTCACGATAGTTTCATATTGAAAGGACTTTTTACAGAAACTTGGCTCCATGGATGATGCCTTTGCCTTGTTTGGAAGACGATAAAAAAGTACAATTCTACATTTAAACAACCCTGACCTTTAGTGTGTGAGTCGGGTTACCTCCACGTGTTCAAGAGCTGCGGTTCGTTTTTGGATCCAATAAATTTTTGTTACTTTGACATAGGTGAAGTTGTCGTCGCTATAACGACTTGATACGCCACAAATAAAATAAAATAAAATAAATAAAAAACACTTATTACCAAAACATAAGCAGATAGAAGTTAAGTTGACAACAGATTCAAGACTAAAGAAGAAAGAAAAAAAAACAAGAGACACACTAGGCGGGCTATGTTCCGGCAACGGGTACCAGTCTCAGCGTGTGCTGGGTTACATGAACCCAGCGCTGGTTTTCAGCCTGGTCCCTTTATCGGAGGCTGTTGTAACAGATAGATGATTACTGAGCAGAGGTGTGGAATATGCAAGTATGTACTTGTGTGTGTATCTGTGTGTGTGGGTGCGTCTTTGCGGGTGTTTCATATTTGCATTTGTTTCTCCAAAAGGTGATTTTTTATCATTTTTTTAAATTGAAGCAAATGCATAAGAAGAAGAACCCTGACCTTTCGCAATTGAGAACCCCAAACGAACAACGAAACTAGCTAAATGAAACACGTTACTGGTGTATTAGATGGAATAATATTTATGCTCCATTTTGTTGTCGGCCACTTCAGCAGTAGCATTAATTCCGCATATAAAGCGCCAGATTAGCCAAATTGGCTGAATGTTAGATTGTAGTTTAGAGACTTCCTGCGATGTTTGGTTCGGTTGAAGTTGAAACAAACAAAATCATCATCATCATCATCTCAGCCATTACAAGTCCACTGCTGAACATAGGCCTCTCCTTTAGACCTCCAATAAGACCGGTTGGAAGCGGCTTGCATCCAGCGCGATCCTCCGATCTTAATGAGGTCATCGGTCCACCTTGTGGGTGGACGTCCCACGCTGCGCTTGCCGGTACGTACAAACAAAATAACTATTCGGATTATAGTTTTCGACCAATTGTGTAATCACAGACCTAAGAAAAATACTCCCACTTTCATGCTGGTAAAAGACCATCGAGGGAACGGGCGAAAGTCTTAGGACTCATTGTTATAGGCGATGCAGCAAGCAACCCACGTGGCCTGTTTGTAGGTCGGGTCTACCTTATTTGCTATAAAATCAAAAGCTATAAATTTAAAATCTATAACATTCATAATCTATAACATTCAAAATCTATAATTTCATAATCTATAACATTCAAAATCTATAAAATTGTTTTCTATAATGATTATTTTCTAGAACATTCATAATCTATAACATTCAAAATCTATAACATTCACATTCTATAAGCATCAAAATCTATAAAACAGAGCCAGGTGTTCAAATGTAAAGTCGACGGAGCCCCGCTGGGCGGGGCTCCTATTTTCTGCTCTGAGGGACACAAGGTAACTAACAAACCTATCTGTCTTAAATTGGATGTTGGTAACGTGTTTTTCTAATGGCGGGGGCTGCGCCCCCGAGCCCCCCATGTGGGGGGCCCTGCCCCCCACGCCCCCCTTTTCCGCGACTTTTCAGTTGTAGTACCGCTGCCTAAGTAAAGTTTAGAGATTTCAATAGTTATAGAAAACAAATGTTATACTATCTAATCCTTATAGCAAATGAGTGTTATAGCAAATGAATATTATAGCAAATGAATGTTATAGCAAATGAATATTATAGCAAATGAATGTTATAGATTTTGAATTTATAGAAAGTAACTTTAGAGAATTTAAGTGTTATAGCAAGTGAGCATTATAGCAAGCAATGATTATAGCATCTGAATTTATAGAAAGTGAATCATTATAGCAAATGGTTTTATAGAATGTGATTTTATAGCCATTGATTTTATAGCAAATAAGGGGATACCCTGTAGGTCTTGTTACCTTAGGCTCTGTCTGCCTCGTCACAGATAAAAACGTGATTTATGTATGCACGTACACACAGCAAAGCTATTCGGTAAGCAAGATAGATACGGCGCGAGCGTGCGTAGGTGCTTACCTGATTATATTGCCGTGTGTACATGTATGAATGTTCTTCCATGCTGGTCTGGGAGCAAAGAAAAAATACAATGTTCCAGTTGCTTCTCTTCCCGCGCATATGGTAAAATCCCATTGAGGGAATGGGCGAAAACCATAGGAATCTTGTTATAGGCGATGCGGCTAGCAACCCATCACTATTTTGATTTCATTTTGAGAATTTTTTACATCTTTTCGCTCGTATGCTTTTTTTTTAAATGCTCAATGTCAACGTGTTATACACGAAGATTCCTTTTTAAAACAAATTTGCAAGTTTTAAGCTTTCTTTTTGCGAAAAGGGACTTTAAATTTTATTTGGAACTATCCTTTTGTTTCAGTTTCCCCGGGGAGCTTTTATTTATCCCGAATGAGGGCGAGCTCTCGACATGTGTCTAGTTGGAAATTCACAGTGAAAGGTGAAAGTTCCCTTTACCTGTAATTTAATATGCAAAGGTGCTACTAACTTTGACTGGACAGTTCCCTGCGTCATACGAGTATCTTGTAATGGCTGCCATTTCGTGTTAATTCTTCATCAAACTGTTTTTAAAAATGAGAATTTTTCTGTAGCTTTTTTCAGCATTGTTATTCGTGGTTTAATTAAAAACTGTAAAAAGAAAAATTTAGTTTCGTAGACTTTTTTTAGGCGGTCGCAGAGTGGTAACCATCAGCCCGTTGGTCAGATGACATCTGTCATTCGGTTGGAAACTGTGGATGAGACTGGCACGGGACCGGGCAAAGTGGCGTGGAAATGAAGAGGTTTTTACTCAGCTGCGGGTGGATGTGGGCTGATTAGACAGATAGATAGATAGACTTTTTGGAAAAATATGAACAGTAGTGTATGACTTTTCTTTTTATATTTATCTCGTCTTGGGTCTTGGTAGCCTGGGCTCTATCTACCTCGTAAGGAATAAAGACGTGATTTATGTATGTATGTTATCTCGTAGGAAAATATTTTTTTGAAAGTATCAACTCCAGTTCTGGCTTTATTTATTAAATTTTTCGTGTTCTAATTTTGCTAAAGTAAAATAAAATCTGTAATTTAATACGGCAATACCAACGATATACATAATTTTATGTTAAACATGAAAGCCAACGTTTTACAAGGTCTTCTCACTTAATTAAGGCAATCTCGGTAAAGTTCACTAAGATTCACTTTCATGTGGATGCTCTGGAATTGAATCATAAATAACATAGCATAATGTACCTAAACTGCATTTTCAGTGCATAGCAAAGCTCCGAGATTTAGGCATGTGCCAAGTGCATTATGCTAATCGCCCTCATAAGTGCCAGTTTAAAAGGCATAAAGATAATAAACATAAATTTAAAACATAAATTTTATGCCTCAATTACACTGCAGCACTGGCTAGATAAAGTGGCGATAGTTGCCGCCACGCAATTTTTACATACTCGTACATCCTTACTCCTTACTAATATTATAAATGCGAAAGTAGCTCTGTCTGTCTGTCTGTCTGTCTGTTACCTTTTCACGCTTAAACCGCTGGGCCGATTTAGTTGAAATTTGGTATACAGATAGTTTGAGTCCCGGGAAAGGACATAGGATAGTTTTTATCCCGGAAAATTGCATAGTTCCCGCGGGATAGCACAGCCCAAACCACTGGAATTTTTCAAATTTAAGGCGGAACAAAGTTCGCCGGGTCAGCAAGCTAGTAATACATATTTGCGATAATTTCACGAAGATCATTTATCAAGAGGTAAATCAAAGAAATTATAATTTATGTCACGAAGCCCGCCAAAAGCAGTGCAAAGTTAATGTTATTGGACCGCGACACTAGCACCTCTAGTGGCAAATTCACGCGCGACAGCCCCCATTGTTCCATGATACCTATTTATATTATACTAGTACTACTTTAAGAAACCGAGGTAGCTTAGCCGTTTGACCTGAGGCCTCTCGCAGGAGATCGTTGGTTCGAGTCCGGGCTTGCACCTCCGAGTTTCGTCGGTATTTATGTGCGAAATTACATTTAAAATTTACCATGAGGTTGAAGGAAAATGTGAGGAAAATTCAATGGTGTGTGTGAAGTTCCCAATCCGGACTGGGCCCACGTGGGAACTGCTCAAGCCCTCTCATTGTGAGAGGAGACATGCCCAGATGATGATGATGACTCAAACTCATCAAATAAGCCGGTGGAAAGTTGTATTTTATTTCATTAGCCGTTATCTTCTTGTTGGCTTATTTACAAAGTTATTTCAGGAACGGTAACAAGAACTCAGGAAATTGGAAATTTTAATTCAAAAACTTTCCAGTTTAGGAGTTTTGATCAAAATATTTTGATATCAATGATGCTGATTTGGATGGTGTTGAGACGGACTGACCTATTCAGGGAGTAACAATAGCCTGTTCATCGCTGGGGTAAAGGTAAATTTCTAAATGTCACTGAAAATTAGAACACAGAAAAATCCGAAAAGTAAAGCTATGACCGGGAATCGAACCTGGATATCATTATCCGTTGGCTAAGAGCCTGACAGGGGGGGAGGGGGGGTATTTCGGCCGTGTTCTACCGTACAACGTTGCCGTATGTATGTAAATTCTTTATTGTGCAAAATAAACTAGACAAATACAATTGACAAACATTGAGATACATGCACAAAAGCGGACTCATGCCTTTAAGGAATCTCTTCCAGTCAACCTTTGAGTAGATGAAAACATTTTTGAATACTGTATTTATTACTTTGACATTGGCGAAATCATCGCATCGATCGTTGGTGCCATATTAAAAAAAAAGAAGCTAAAACCTGAGAGTCGCAATTGAATCGCATTAAGACGTCATGGTAAGGCCGATCGGCTTTTTCCGTCCTACCCGCAAAATTTCACGGAATTAAGCAAATCTAATTAATTTGTTTACAACCTTTCGTCAGACTTCTAAGTAAGTATATTCGACACGTGTTTATCAGGGAAATAGGTTAATTGCTTCGTTCTAAAAGGGGTACTGTAGTACAAAAGTTCGCGGGGTTAATGACCCGGTGCGTGAAAAATGAGCAGCAACTTTTTAATTCACCATATGGTGGGTAGGAGTTCGGAATAGACTAGAAAGTTCCAAGATATATGGTTTTGAGACGACTGTGTGACGGAAAAGGATGGATTGTCTAAGTAATTTGAAGTTATTCTGCGATAAAGTCTAGTTTAGTTTATTATTATAAGTTTTATGGTAACTTGCAATGTATGAATCTATGTATGTAAGGCTTTAAATGTAAAATACTTTACTACATACTTTATTTACATGTGTTTTTTGAAAGTACCAGTGCATTCGGAAAGACCATCATTGCCAAGAAGAATGCGCCGCAAGAAACATGGCAGAAAGTATTTTTTCGAAATAAAATACATTAAGCTACTCACACACACACACACACACACAAATCACGTTTTTATCCCTTACGGGGTAGACAAAGTCTAAGGTAACAAGACCTGCAGGTTACGTTTAGCAAGATTGTGAACGTTTAGGTGGAAAAATGGAATCAAAATAGTGATGGGTTGCTAGCCGCGTCACCTGAATCCTATTTTCGCCCATTCCCTTTTACCATCTGCGCGGAAAGAGAAGCAACTGGTACATTCTATGTTTTTTCTTTGCTCCCCGACCCGCATGGAAGTTTAAGCTATTAAGCTACTACAATACTTAAATTTATAATAATAATAATAATGATTTATTTCAGACTGAGTCCATAAATTGGTTAGTAGTACATTAAATCTTATAAAACTAAGAGGTTAGTAGTAAATTGACAAAACAAACAAATGAATAAATAAACAAGTAAGCAAGTATGCCGCCCGCTGCTACTTGACTTTATGCAGTCTTATCCAACGGGCGAGAATAGGGGAGTCCCAGCGGTCTGTCATGACGTTCATGATGCTGTTGGTTGGATTGTTCATGATGGGGTTGAATTTATAAAAGGGATGTATAAATATAAAGTATGTATAAAGTATATAAAGTATGTATAAGTATAAAGGTCTAGTGGTTTGGCCTGTGGCCTCTCAAGCAGAGCTTCGTGGGTTCAAATCCCGGGCGCGCACCTCTGAGTTTTTCGGAATTTATGTGCGAAAATTACATTTGAAATTTGCCATGAGCTTTTCGGTGAAGGAAAACATCGTGAGGAAGGAAACCTGCACACATCTGCGAAGAAATTCAATGGTGTGTGTTAAGTTCCCAATCCGCACTGGGCGCGCGTGGGAACTATAGCCCAAACCCTCCAATACACGAAGGAGGCCTATGCCATGAGGCACGCCGAATTACGCGACAATTTAACAATAATAAAAAATAAATAAAAAAACAACATACCTACTTACAGAAATTGTAGCGAATTCGGAATAAAAAGGCTATATTATTATATTATTATTATTAAGTATAAAGGTCCCAAAGCACTCAAAACTCGCGATTTTATTAAAACGTATCGTAACAGCAAATAGCAGTATAAACTATACAGAAACCGTTCTACAACACATAAATCGGCACCCTCCGATATGCTGTCATTCTCCAAGCCCATCTGTATCATACAAACAGATATATAACACGTGCCGGTTGACGCAGATTTATGACCTCATCATGATCCACTACGGACATATTTGTTTCTGTTGCGTCATATGTTAAGAATAAAGTGTTACATACAGAGTGAGAAGGAGTATAACGACAGATATCAACATGGTAAAAGCCCATCGAGGGAATGGGCAAAAATCATAGGAATCATGTTATAGGCGATGAGGCTAGCAACCCATCACTATTTTGATTCTATTTTCCACCTATACGCCCTCAATCTTGCTAAATGTGGCCTGTAGGTACCTGTTACCTTAGGCTCTGTCTACCCCGTAAGGGATAAAGACGTGATTTGTGTATGTGTATGTGTATGTATGTATCAACATGGGACCAAAACTGTCACCAGAGTTGGGCGTTATCTAGATAATTTCTTATCTAAGAGGTGTGATGCGTATGATACTTATTTTTGAAACTTTGTCTAGATACATATTATTACACTTGACTGTACATACATACATATATCACGTTTATCTAACGGGGTATACAGAGCCCAAGGTAACAAAACCTTAAGGCCACGTTTAGCATGATTAACGTATAGCTGGAAAGGGAAATCAAAATAGTGATGGGTTGCAAGATAGGTTCCTAATACTTTCGCCCATTCCCTCGACGGGCTTTTACCATCTGCGCGGGAAGAGAAGCAACTGGTAAATTCTATGTTTTTTCTTTTCTCCCAGACCAGCATGGAAGAATTATGCCTTATACATCCCTTCTAAAAATGTATTTTATTTAAGCAGAATTTAAGAATTGTCGTAGCTTAATGTATTTTATTTTGAAAAAATGACTTTCTGCCATGTTTCCGGTCTTTCCCAATGCGCTGGTAGTTTCAAAACGACATGTAAAAGAGCCCTTGGCGGTCAATTTGCTAAAATAAATTTTGATTTTGTTTTTTTTTTTATTTTTGAAATTCAGTTCAGTATACTTGGTTGTACTTTCATTCACCAGGGCACATTTGACAGACAAACCGGGGTGCGAGTCGGGTTACCTCCGCGTGTGGTCAAGAGCTGCGTTTCGCGTCCGAGGGGAAGAGCTGTGCTTGGTCCGGTGCACCCTGGGCATCGGTTAATGACTTCCTGGCAAATTCTGAGGGATATCATTATCCGTTGGCTAAGAGCCCGGTCTTTTGACCGTGTTCTACCGTACAACGTTGCCGACATTTTTGTCACAAGATTTTTGAATACTGTATTTATTACTTTGACATTGGTGAAATCCATAGATGGGGCCATATTAAAAAAAGAAGAAGAAGAAGACAGACAAACAAGCGAATTTCAATTTGACGTAAGCTGCTGCTTGACAAACATATTAAAATGAAAGGGTTGTTAGCAGCCCATTGACATAATTTATATCTTTGTATGTATGATTATACATCAACTGTTTCGATACTGTATTGTATTTCTGTATCCTTATGTATGTACGAGTATTAATAACATCCTATTCATCATTGACGAATTGAGATAATCCCTTTTCATTAGCCATTTCCTCAATCACCAAATAATTGGCCTGATTTGTGTTTGTCGGTTTATCTGTATTACAGCGTTAACAACGATTTTATGGTTCACTGGGCTTTAGACGGTGTCTTTCATATATATTTTTTTATTTACGACAAAACAAGTAAGGCAAACGTCAAAAGTGTCAAAACCTGTTGAGATCAGGCAGTGTCAGTCGGTTGTCGCGCTGCGAAATCGCCTAAACTTAGTATTACATACATACATACATACATAAATCACGTCTTTATCCCTTACGGGGTAGATAGAGCCTAAGGTGACAAGACCTAAACTTAGTATTGGCTTGATTAATCTTTTTAAGTAGACTTAGTATGTTTTGTGTGTGTATATTTATGTGTGTGTATCTCTATTACAGCGTTAACAACAATTATATGGTTCACTGGGCTTTGGATGGTGTCTTTCATAGTTTTTTTTATTTACGACAAGTAAGGCAAACGCCAGAACCTACAACATTATGCTGAGTGGGGTCCACTTTACACCATATCGGTACTATTCCTTAGTATATTGTATTTCTCCTTGTTTTATGTCTACTTGTATCGAATGTGTGTAAATAAATGTTTCTCTCTCTCTCTCTCTCTCTCTACTCCAAGTTCGCATATGCTGTTAGACTGTGGACGACTGTGGACGAAGAGCAAGTGAGACGGTGGTCGGGATCCTGACGGACCTTGCACGAGGTCTTACCCGCAACTTCAGCTATTGGACAAAATATATACTTACGGGGTAGACAAAGCCTAAGGTAACAGGTACCTACAGGCCACATTTAGCAAGATTATGGGCGTATAGGTGGCAAATGGAATCAAAATAGTGATGGGTTGCTAGCCGCATCGCCTGTAGCATGAGACTTTCACCCATGCCCTCGATGGGCTTTTACCATCTGCGCGGGAAGAGAAGCAACTTCTATGTTTTTTCTTTACTCCCAGACCTGCATGGAAGCTCGATTTTTCGCCCTCAAAAACCCATCAAGCAAATTTCATTGAAATCATTGAAACCATTTCCAAAATAAATAAACAAGTTAATATATAAAAATTGCTTGTTTACAGATCTCGAGTTTAAGTATTTTGAAAGTTAAAAAAAAACATACAAAACGGAGTTACCTAAAAAAAAACGCACAACTTTGAAACGCCTAATTTTAGTGTAATTTGTAACTTACATCCCTTGGTCAACAATCTACTATAATACAATAAAAAATATTCCTACTCTGAAATATAAAATCGCCGATTCCACTTCATACTTTATACGCTTTCAATTAAGTTACGACGTAGCAGTAGCGCTACGCCGTAGCGCATGACGACTCTTCGTAGCACTTCGTAGACCCTCGCAAAACTGTATTGTAAAACTGTTCTATTATTTCATGAAGTCCCGCTCGTAGTATTTTGAGCTTTATTATGATCACGATAAAGTTTGGAACAGAGTTGTCGCGTTAACTTTATTGGGATCGCGACACACAATATTATTTGGTTTACTCGTCGGTTTTTTTGTTGTCGAAATATATTATTTTTGGCAAACATTCTGAAGGTTATTTAGTTAATTAAAAAACAGCAGATTTTTTTTTATTCGACGTGAAAGGTAAACGAGCAAGCGGGTTAGTCGATGGTAAGTAATCACCGTTGCTCAAGGATATTCACAACTTATGTGCCATTTCTCTGGCTGTCACACGCCGGAACACAGCAATGTAGGCACTGCTGCTTGGCGGTAGATTTATATAGTATTTTTTTTAAATTTTATTTAAAATATGAACCGTATATTTTACACTGAAAACATATCTCAAATTGCCCAAACCTTGCTAATCTTAAAATCAAATGGCAACCATTTCCAATTTCAAATAAGCGTAATATTTTTTTTATAATTCAAATCTCAAACTCACCAACAAACATGCCCAGTAACAAAACCACTACCATTTTCATGTCAAAATCACTTCACCATCACAATATTTTTTTAACACAAAATATACAAAAATATAGCGAAAAAATAAATCACATATTTCAGCAGCAGTCTCGCGAGTGTTTTGTTGCGGGCGCGGCGCGCGGGGCCCTAGGCAGCAGGGGTTCTACTGACGGATACTCTGTGATAAGATACGGGCCGGAGTTGCCAGCTTTAGGACGATTTTACCCCACTTCTGGGGCAAAAATAAACAAAATTTTAAATGGCTGGGTTTCTTTTTAACTTTAAGATTCTAGTTGTGCTTTTTGATTTTAATGAGAAGGATGTTATTTAAAATTTTGGATATTTGGTTACAATAAAGCTGAAAAATGGTTATTGAGTAAATTAATTTAAAAAATACAACGTGTAATTTATTTTCCTATTTCCTGACTTCGAATAAAGACAAAAGTATAATGATTTTTAAGTAGTAAATATTCAGGTTTTATTCATAATTAAAAATTAAATAGTAAACAATACACAAAAAAAGCATCCACAGAAAATTAAGTTTGTACATAATGTGTTACTATAAATTATTTAAAATACATTTATGTAATTTAAAATACACCTATTTCTTTACTAGGTTCCAACAAAAAAAATAAAGCAAAGGAACAAAATCGCAGTAACTCACGTAACGTAAAATCACTTCACAATTGACAGTTATTACATAATTTACATAACAATATTAAGCAGAATCGTACAGATTTACCCCGAAACGGGGTAAACTCTATGTAACCGGCCACGCGGAGGGTAAACTTCGCGCCGGCCGCGCTTGCGTTCTGCACCTATGTATTTTTTAATAAAAACATTGTTTATTTTTAGTCCACACATTACTTACATAATTGGCTGGGCTTCCAGCTTCAAATAACAAATTCCCGACCTTAAATTAAGCCAGGGGCGTGTAAAAAGGTTATTTGAAATAGTATTTTCATTGACTTATATCTTAAACTGATTTCATAATAACTATTTAACATATTCATAACTATTTCTTCCATGCTGGTCTGGGAGCAAAGAAAAAACATAGAATGTTTCAGTTGCTTCTCTTCCCGCGCAGATGGTAAAAGCCCATCGAGGGAATGGGCACAAATTTTAAGAATCATGTCATAGGCGATGCGGCTAGCAATCTACCACTATTTTGATTCCATTTTCCACCTATACGCCCACAATCATGCTAAACGTGACCTAGGTCTTGCCTCCTTAGGCTCTGTCTACCCCGAAAGGGATAAAGACGTGATTTATGTATGTATGTATGTATGTATTTAACATAACAAACACAGATCACTGAACAGATCCAAATGGGGAGTGTGAGTTGTGTTGGGAGGGGAAGGCCTAGACGGACGTTCCGAGACCAAATAGGAGACGTTTAGAAAAATGTCAGGTCAGGAGTACCTGAAACCGACGAGCATGTATGAAGAGATTGAAGAATGTGGGAGCAAAAGAAGTATGTCAGGATCGTAGCATGAAGGAAGTAGTCTCTGCCTACCCCTGTGGTAAAGAGGTGTGACGGTATGTATGTATGTATGTATGTGAATTTTAAATGACCAAGCTTTGTAGAGATGTTCACAAGGACTAACCCTGCTGACATATTCCGAAAAAAATTGGCATTGTTCATTTTTTTAGTATGCTCCAATTCGAAAACCATTTCGAGGAAAACCATCATTTATCCGATTTATCCTGTCCGATTTCAAAAATACTTTATGATTGCAGATATTTTTGTAAAAGTACTTTGAACCTTTGTTTGTCCGAACGACCCGGTTTTTAGACAGAATCCAGCATCGAATGTTTGCCACAAAAATGAAAAAAAAAAGTTTAGCTATGGCAACTGTCACGTGTCACTGTCAAATCGACGAAACCATAGACAAAGCCGTTTTTTTTATAGCCAGCCGAACGAAGGCGACTGGGATTCTGTCTAAATTCACGAATTATCAAACAGCGAAAAAATATTTATTATTAATTAACAAAGCTACGTAAAAGCATAATATTCAAATTAGTTGCTTGAAATAGTCCATCTTATCAAATAAAGGTGTTAAAAACACAGCTTAAAAAAAATGAACAATGCCAATTTAAGGAACCTTTAGTGCTTCTCGCGAATGTAAAAAACACTAGTTTATTTATCACGGAACCACTTCGTGTGAAAGTCCTTAAGCGGCTTACAGCCCACTTAACCCTAAATCTATGTACACTTGGAATAAGGATAGGTTTTTTACAGCCTCTCCGCGTAGTTCCGTCGTTGAAAGGGAAATAAACTAAGAACTAGTGATGTCCTTCGATAGTCCACTGTCGATAGTGTCTGCCCAAGAGTCCATCAAGAGTCAAGATTGCGTAATGCTGAGCCAGCGACCGTTTCACTTTTGCGAAGACACACAACGCTGATGATCTATTTTTTATGTCTATGTTTTTTTTGTTTTACCTTGTTTATTTTCTACAAAATTGTGTATATTATCTTATATTTGTGTGTCTTGCAAAAAGGAATAAATTTCTTCTTTCTTTCTTTCTTTCTTTCATCAGACCGGTAGAGACGTTATACATCTCTACTAAATACTAATATACCTACTTACGTTACTAGGGGACATCCCATATTTATCCTACCAATAACATAAACGTGAAAGTTTGTAATTATGGATGTATGGATGTATATTTGTCACGTAAAAACTACTGAATGGATTAAAAAAAAATTAAAACGGAGAAAGTTGGTACCCTAAATTAGCAGACGAAGTCGCAGGCAGCAGCTAGTTTTTGAATAAAATCTATTATAGACACTTAACTTTAACATTCTATTTAATGACATAAATTTAAAGACTTAACAAAGTTTAAATAACTGGTACTCAACTTGAACATTGGAACTGAAAACATTTATCAACAAATTGTTTAAGTGTCTAGTTAAGTTCATGTGCAAGTTTTATAAGTTTTACAAGTGGTTCAAACTAAACTAAAACTAATCTAAAAACAAAATAATTAAAAAAGGAGGGGCCCCGTGCATAGAATAAATAATAACAGAGTAGAACGGAATCTCTTTTGGCCGCGTCCAAAACGCCTCATTTATATACCTACTTCCCCCTTCACATCGTTACTCCCCTCTGTCGTCCAGAATTGCTAGGCTTGCTTACTGTTAAGTATTACTTACGTCTAAAGATAATATCGCTAAAATATAAGTTTTTATTTACTTTGAAATCATTATTTTATTCTAGTTTTACAAAATATGATATTTATAAATCATTAGGTACGTACCTACATATTATAGATAGGTAGGCACTTCTAAGTAAGAAGTTATTACAAGTGCCATACCAAATGAAGCCATTTAAGGTGATTTAAGTAAGTATTACTTACCTACAAATATAAAATAAAATACATACAGGCTCACGTAAAACTAGTAGTAATTTTACGTCATTGTTATTTGATTCCAATACGAAGGTAGGTACGGAACGCGCAAACTAGTGCAGTCATTGAAGCATTATTGCTCCGAATTTTTTTACTGTGGACCGAATTGCATACAATTATGGAATTAATTTCATCTTACCCTTAACTTCAAAAGTGAAAATGATTTGAACTCCGCAACCACCCTGGGGGTGGTTGCCACCCCTTCTCGGGGGTGAATTTTTTTTTTCAAAATAACCTCGGATATCGATAGAAGGCATAATTTTAAGCAAAAAATCACTTATAAAAAATTTTTCAAAAAATCCAATACTTTTCAAGTTATTGGCAATTGAAAATTCGCAATTTTTTCACGTTTTTCGTCGGTTTTTTGCAAATATCTCCAACAATATACGTTTTATCGAAAATTTTATAAGAAACAAAATTGTAGCAGGTAAAACAATGAACAATTTGGTTTTTTATAAAGTATTCTAAGTGCAATATTAAGCTAGATATTAAAGATCAAAGCCGTTTTTTATTGTGTCTGAAATTTAATCGATGTGGTCAATGCCATCTAGCGGCGAGCAGATGCATTTTATGCATTCTAATACAAAAGGGTTTTGTAGTGCTTGAAATAAGCTTTAAAATGAGCACTATTAAAATAACTTTTGCACGTAAAATAAGTGAGCTGTATTGCAAATAAGGGGAGCATCTAATGTTTTTTCTTTTAAATCAATGGGTTTCATAAGTGCCATTTCCACCAAAATTAAAATTAATCGTATTCCGCCTAGAATTAACTTTATTATGAAGAGTTTGATAGATAGTATCAGTTTGGCTGCTTCAGAACACATATTTTTCAAAAAAGTCACGATTAAAAAAAAACAATATTTCAAATTTTTAAAAAACCCACTTTCTTTTCATAATATCTCAAAAATGACGACAGATACGTATAAAAGTGTATGGATTAAAAATTTAGGCATTTTTCTGACAAACGATTTGTTTTTTTTGTTTTTTCTGTCAAACAAAAATTGACGGAGATATGATTGTTTAAAGAGCGCGCGGCAGCGCAATCACAGCCTCTGTTTTTTTTTTAATCGTGAACTTTTTAAAACTTCGTGAACTGATTTAAAAGAAAAAACATTAGATGCTCCCCTTATTTGCAATACAGCTCACTTATTTTATGTGCAACAGACTTTTAATAGTGCTCATTTTAAAGCTTATTTTAAGCACTACAAAACCCTTTTGTATTAGAATGCATAAAATGCATCTGCTCGCCGCTAGATGGCATTGACCACATCGATTGAATTTCAGACACAATAAAAAACGGCTTTGATCTTTAATATCTAGCTTAGTATTGCACTTAGAATACTTTATAAAAAAACCAAATTGTTCATTGTTTTACCTGCTACAATTTTGTTTCTCATAAAATTTTCGATAAAACGTATATTGTTGGAGATATTTGCAAGAAACCGACAAAAAAGGTGAAAAAATTGCGAATTTTCAATTGCCAATGACTTGAAAAGTATTGGATTTTTTGAAAAACTTTATAAATGATTTTTTACTTAAAATTAGGCCTATCAATATTCGAGGTTATTTTGAAAAAAAAAATCACCCCCGAGAAGGGGTGGCAACCAACCCCAGGGTGGTTGCGGAGTTCAAATCATTTTCACTTTTGAAGTTAAGGGTAAGATGAGCCTAATTCCAAAATTTCATGCAAATCGGTTCACAGTAAAAAAATTCGGAGGTAAGGCCGTATTTTTCGCTTCAATGACTGCCCTAAACAGCCAAACGCGCGTGCGGCGACGCCGGGCGTGACAGCCCGACTGAAATACCCGCTTAACATGTACTCTAATATCGTGACCTTGAGTCCGGCCGGAGCGGGAGTTTCCGTTCTATTATGTCCTTATTTATTCTATGTCTCGTGGCATAGAACCACAGACGCTGACAGCACTCCCCCTTTGGACAGCGATACTAACACGCTGTCCAAGGAAGCTGCCAGCTCTGCGGTCACCCTTAGCGTCTATTAGCCTCTTCGAAATATCTTTGAAGAGGCTAATAGCGCTAGAACCCCACGGACCAAGGGTCTCAACACCGAAAGGGACAAAGTTATATTCGGCGCTGAGACCCCTATATTTATTAATCTTGCCTAATTCAGCCTTCAAGTTCATAGCTTCAAATTACTAATGCTGCTACTCGACAGTCTACCATTAGACTATCGAAATTGTGAGCAAAAATAGTGTCGATAGTTATCGACGTTTGTAACAGTATCGATATCTCATTCGGACAACACTATTTGCTACCTGCTGATGTATTCCGAAACAATTTTAAGAATTCTGTATATTTCACGCAGGCTTAGCTGTTGTGCACGTGTGGTAGTGGAGTAGCAAGGGAAATGATTTTAGTTTTTTGTATACATACATTACGTCTATCCCTTACGGGGTAGACAGAGCCACGTTTAGCATGATTAAGGGCGTTTAGGTGGAAAGGGAAATCAAAATAGTGATGGGTTGCTATCGCCTATCTCATCGGCCGCTGGACATCCAGTGCAGTCAGTCAACCGAATAATGGCGGTCAATCCATTCATTCGCTAATCTTCTTCTTCTTCTTATGGTGCCTCTCCAACTAGTGAAGGTTGGCAGTCAGCTCCGCATACTTTACACGGTCCCTGGCCAGGTTGAAAAGCTCCGCTGCACTTGTGATTCCAGTCCATCCCGGATATTTCGCAGCCAAGATTTCTTCCTGCGCCCGACAGCTCTTTTTCCAGCCACTTTGCCCATGATTACAAGCTGTAAAAGCTCGTATCTTGTGTGCCTAAGCACATGTCCCAGATAAGCAACCTTTCTTCTTTTGATGGTCTGCATCAGTTCACACTCCTTTCCAACCCGACGCAGGACCTCAACATTGGTCACGCGATCCGTCCATCTTATGGCCAACATGCGTCTATATGCCCACATTTCAAATGCTTCTACACATTCGCTAATAGTGGAAGTAAATGCTTTCTCCGGGGGCGGGCACCAGCGTCCCCGTGATAGAACTACCACTTCTGCGGTCGCTTGCTGCTAAATGCGGATACCTCCTGCATAGCATCCGACACAGTCCGTCTCGGCGAGGAAGGCAACCCTCCGGAGATATGCAACAGGGCTTGGCAGACTCGGCAACTCGGCAGAGCAAGGTGAATGGCATAACTACACATAAACGGATAACTCACGTATAAAAAGTAAGTTTACCGGGATAGTGGATGGTCGGTGCCCCCGAGTTGGAAAACTGTTTTAAATATTGACCAAACGGTGAGTGTGAGCGAACCTTTACGGAGTGACGTGATCAGTGTTGTGTGCTGCCCGACATTTGACAATAATAAAAATGACGATAAAAACGAGGGTAGTTGTGCGCCGCTGTCAGTTGCGTCGAACAGCCGCGCGAGCAGAGCGCTGGCGCGCAGTGTTCGTGTCGCTGCCGCCGGGGCGAGCGCTCTTGGAAAAAGGACTTCGAAATAGTCCGAAACATGTCGAGCATCACTCGACTTTTTATACGTGAGTTATCCGTTTATGTGTAGTTATGATTGAGTCTCACGGTAGTTTCATGTTGAAGGTGAATGGCTTTTTTTTATGGTGTGGAAAATGCGCCTTATGCATCCGGCCCGGTACGGGAATACCATGGGTATCTGGGGCTCTCCCGAGGCGTCAGGCATACCCCGTAAAAAACACACGGATTCCCACATTTGACACTGTTGCAGGGGGCTGCGGGAGAACTTTCGTGAACCGCAACACACCCGCGGGCCCACCCCGGGATGGGGCTACCTCACGTGCGACACCTGTGCAATGCAGGATTGGGAACTCCCGAAGGTGAATGGCCTAGGGCGACAGTAGAGGGCATATGGATGCTGTCGGCCAGACACATCATCTGACCCCTTCTCCAGTCGTAGCGATTTTGCCGTTCCACTGAATCGAGGAGGGGGAGGACGAGTGTGTGCGTCTGCGTCTGTGCGAACGCTTACGCACCCAAATATTATTATATCCTGCGCAATTGACCGCTTCCGTATTCGGACTCCGATCATCATCACATGATTCCTAAGACATTCGCACCTCGGTGGGCTTTTACCTGCGCGGGAAGAGAAGCAACTGGTAAATTCTATGTTTTTTCTTTACTCCCAGACCAGCGTGGAAGAACTTTATATAAATGGGAAATTAGGTGTTCTCATAAAGCATTTAGGGAGTTCCAAATCTAAATCTAAATTTGTTTGTAAATGGCTGTTTTAAATGACAATTGTTTTAGAAAAAAACATTCAACAGAAAATCGAGGAACAGGGATTTTTGAGAACTGTAAAGTGAGTTTTGAAACTGGTTAATTTGGGCGAAAGTCTTAGAAATCATGTTATAGGCGATGCGGCTAGCAAACCCATCACTATTTTGATTTCCCTTTCCTTTGCCCTTAATCATGCTAAACGTGGCCTTAAGGTTTTGTTTCCTTGGGCTCTGTCTACCCCGTAACGGATAAAGACGTGATTTATGTGTGTGTTAATTTTGATTTGGCTTGGTAATGTGGGCGTTATTTACACGACAAGAAAGGAAAACGAGCGAGCGGGTCACCAGGTGGTAAGCTAGCACCCATTGACTTTCGCAATACTAGATTGCAGATGCGTTGCCAGTCTGGAGGAGTACGATAGAATAGTACCTCTTGTGCCAGTAATTTGACCGACTGACTTACTCTACAATCCGAGTAATTTCTTATATTATGTTCCTTCATTTCCACCGAAAGTTTAAATTTTTTTATATAAGAGGGGGCAAACGAGCAGACAGGTCACCTGATGGAAAGTAATCACCTGCAAGACTTGGGGAATCACAGGTGCGTTGCCGGCCCTTTCAGGAACAGGAAGGCTCGCTTTTTAAAGATCCCTAAATTGTACCGCTAAAAGTAAATTGTAATTGTGTTGTATTGTAATTAATAATTTACTACTAGCCATAATAGATAGCTAATTAATAAAACTCCAAACTGCCAATACGGCCTCAAAGAACACTGTGAAATCCGGAAATAATAAAGAAAATCTCATTTGTTTTCCTACATTATTTTAAGTCATTAAAGCGGCTAAGGTCACGCCACGGGATGCGCGGCGCGGATTAAAATATAGAAAAAGGTGAAAAATTAGGGGACGCATCGACGGAGATTACGGGCGGGCTTAGAGCGCGTCATTTATCAACTTCATCTGAGGACGCTCGAGCCGCGGCGGCGGTCCAAGTGACAGAGGCACATTCCAATCACGTCTATTTTTGACGACTGGATGGCCCAGTGGTTAGAGAACCGGACTATGAAGCTTGAGTTCCGGGTTCGATCCCCGGTCGGGGCAGATTTGTATGAAAAATACGTATGTTTGTTCTCTTGGATGTTTAATTATGTATTTAAGTATGTATTTATCTATATAAGTATGTTTATCCGTTGTCTAGTGCCCATATTACAAGCTTTGCTTAGTTTGGGGCTAGGTCAATTGGTGTCAATTGTCCAAAGATATTATTTATTATTATTATTATTATAGCCTTTTTTTTATTCCGAATTCGCTACAATTTCAGTAAGTATGTTGTTGTTGTTTTTTTTATTAATATTATAGATATTATTTATTAATTTATATTTATTTATTCCTTACGGGGTAAACAAAGTCTAAGGTAACAACACCTAAAGGCCACGTACAGCATTATTGTTGGCGTTGGAAAGAGGAATCAAAATAGTGACGAGTTGCTAACCACATGATTCCTAGGATTTTTGCCCGTTTTCTTGACGGGCTTTTACCATCTGCGCGGCAAGACAAGCCGTTTGGTTCCACTGAGTTTTCCGGTTGCTGAGAAAGCTTCTGTGTGCATTGCACGGTCTCATTGTCTAAGGGAAGACGGGCCCAGCGTACCCTTCTTCGCACGGTTCTGGCGGAAGCCGGGACCACCGGGGGTTGTGGTGAAAACCTAGTGGCATCCCACTGCGTCCTCATCACACCGGATTGAGGCAACGCCGGAGTTTTTAGTTTGGGTATACCCCTTCAGGGGGGAGTTCCACATAACCCTAGGTATCCCCGTGCCTAGGGCATCCATGCCTAGAGCTTTAATTCCAGACCAATGTGGAAGGGACGGGTTCGCCTTAACAACTTTTTATTACTGATTGCTAGACGTTAGTTATAAAAACGGCTGACGAGAGACTACCGAGGTTACAAGCTACATAGTTGACGCTGGCTAAGAAATCCTGTGTCAATAAATACGTTGAAATCGCTACCTTTTAACACTTAACCCACACCCCAAAGCGTCGGCAATGACGCACCAGCAGCGCTCGATATCCGGCGTTGGAAATAAAAAACTAGTTTAAATTATTCTTCCGGGATTCAGCTCTTACCAAATTAGAAATTCGAAGTTAGAGTCGTGCGTCTTGCTCACACTAATCGTGCGTAGCGTTAGAGCAAGAGAGACGGTAGAAGACGAACTTTGGAAGCAGTATTATGACGCTTAGCGACCAAAAATCGCATAGTAACAAACTCACGTGACAGCTAGTAACAGATATAAAAATTCGAAGGCTTACCCGCCTGCTATGGGTCGTGTAGGGGTATAGCACGCGACACGGAATGACGAGGATCCGGGTTCGATACCCGGCCATAGTTTTACTTTTCGGATTTTTCTGTGTTCTAAATATTAGTTAGGTACGTTTAAAAATTTTGGTAGTATAGCCCCAGATTTTATTAGAGTAAGTCTTGGAAACACCGCATTTCGGTGGCATTTTGGAAGCAACTGTTAATTATTTGAAGCTTTTCCGTAGTAGGTACATACACGTTTCATTCACGTTTGATGTTTTAATTTTCGTTTTTACCTTATTAAAGCTTCTCTCAAACGCGAAAACAGATATTAGTAATTACCTACTGCCCTGTTTACTTATATTTATCAAGAGAGCAAACGAAGTACCTACCGCTTGTATTATATTACGTGTACCTACCCTCAATATATATATTTTTTATTTTATATACATACACAAATCACGTCTATATCCCTTACGAGGTAGACAGAGCATGACGTAACAAGACCTTAAGGCCACGTTTAGCATCGTTGTGGATGTGTAGGTGGAAAAGGGAATCAAATTAGTGATGGGTTACTCGCATCGCCTGTAATATGATTCTTAAGATATGCGCCCATTCCCTCGATGGGCTTTTACCATTTACGCGGGAACAATTTTAAGAGAGCCCGTGTAATCGTGGCCTTTAGGTCTTGTTATCTTAGGCTCTGTCTACACCCATTACCTACCTGCATTGCACGGTCTTATTGTCTAAGGGATGCGGGCTCAGCGTACGGGCCCTCCCCTTCTTGGCGCGGTCCTGGCGGGGGGGGCGTTTTGTGGTTGAAACCCTAGTGGCATCCCACTGCGTCCTCATCACACCGGATTGAGGCAACGTCGGAGAGTTTTTAGTTCGGGTATACCCCTTTGGGGGGTGTGCCACATAACCACAGGCATCCCCGTGCCTAGGGCATCCATAAAGATTTCCTCACCGTTAAAAAAAAAAGGCTCTGTCTAGACCGTAAGGGATAAAGACGTGATTTATGTATATTTTAATCAGTGTATAGATGAACGTCGAATTTTCGTACCCTAACTTGTATTCGCGTGGATGGGCCCAATGTTCTGCTCCAGTTGCCGCAGGTCTACCGTCGCAATAACTACTACTACTACTACTACTATACTACTACTACTACTACTACGTGGTACTATTTCTAAGTATATTGTATTTCTTCCTATTATAATTCTACGTGTATCGAATGTGTGTAAATAAATGTTTCTCTCTCTCTCTCTCTCTCTCTCAATAAGCCTGTACTACCTTGTGTAGTATTAGATAGTTTCGCTATACAGGTGTCTCGTTGAAAACGGTCAGTATGGGAAAGTATGAAATTGTAAGACATACGAAGATCTGTTCATAGGAACCATGTCATAGATTTTAATAACGAGAAAAACTGCATTGATACAATAATAAAAACCTGTAGGTACTCTGTTCGGGAATCGAACCCGGTTGTTTTGAAAAAATAAACTTACACTATTTCTGTTTAAATATCGACTGTGTAGGTCTTAAGCAGTAAATGAAACATGATAACAAAAATGAATAAAATGCATTGTTTTCACATAGTTACTTTAATTTATTTTAGATAGGCGAAAATCTTAGGAATCATGTTACAAGCGATGTGGGTAGCAACCCATCAGTATTTTGATTCCCATTTCCATCCATACACCTGCAATAATGTTAAACGTGGTCTTTAGGTCTTGTTACCTTAGGCTCTGTCTCCCTCGTAAGGGATAGAGACGTGATTTATGTATGGACTCTACTACACACAACAGGTTATTTACTTAAGTTCTTCACCTATACTGCCTGGGGATGTTTAAAAGAAAAACACAACTAAATTTAAAACTACAAAAGCCAGATTAATCTGCTAGTCAGAGTGTACAAAATGATTTTCTCTAAAAAAGCTGTCCAGTTTGACAATAACGCGCGAGTTGAGGGTTCTGCACAAAAAAATATAAGTAAATTTTTAGGGTTCCGTATCTCAAAAGGAAAAAAACGATATCCTTACAGGGTTACTTCCATGCTGGTCTGGGAGCAAAGAAAAAACAGAATGTACCAGTTACTTCCCTCCCGCGCAGATGGTAAAAGCCCATTGAGGGATTGGGCGAAAATCTTAACAATCATGTTATAGGCCATACAGCTAGCAACCCATCACTATTTTGATTCCACTTTCCACCTTTAAGCCCTCAGTGTCTTAAACGTGGCCTCTAAAGACGTGATTTGTGTATGTATGTACCAATATAAAATGACCTGACGCTGCCTACATTTTGCTTAATAGTTAGGAGATTCGAATAATAACGTCGATCTGCACCGAGCTGATAATAGAATGAAACATATTTTATAATAAATTGAAAATGGGTTGGCTAAAAAAATCCTGGACAGACTATTTTTTCTTCATAATAATATTTATTTGCAGTAAATGTAGTGAACTGTAGGGATGGTTATTATATTTACATAATCATATTTTGAGTTACAATTTTTTTTCTATTATAGATTTTATATTCTTATACAAGTCAATAAATATATATTTAATTATATTAATTTCATTGATGTTCTATTGTTTAATATAATAGTATTATATTAAACTTTTGTTTTATAGATATATTATATTTAATTTATAAATCAACATAGATATAAATATTTATATATGTCATAAATTTAAATAGTCTGTCCAGGATTTTTTAGCCAACCCATTTTTAATATATTTTCTAATATACTAAATTTATTATAAAACATGTTTCATTCTATTAGCAGCTCGGTGCAGATCGACGTTATATTCGGATCTTAGACTATAAGAGCCTGAGTCACGCTTCACCAGGCTTTTAGATGCGGAACCCTGAAAGAGAATAACACAGTAGATATGCATAAGTCTTCTGCATCCACTTTGTATGCAGATCCACAATTATGCCTCTGCCCCGTACCTGCAATTTCATTACTAGATATACAGATATACAGATGTACTCGTAACATATATCTCGGCTATCTCGACATTATGTACTGAATTTATATGAATGAGACTCTCAAAGCAAATTGCTCAAACGCATATAGAGGTTTCTTGTTGTTCTGATATAGATGGTATGCCAGATCTGCTGATGACATAATAGTTGCTTTTGCTGTCGAGTTTTTTGTGAACAACTCAGTTCAATCAGTCAATTTAATTTAATTCCGTCAATTTAATCAAATAGGTTGTTAGTTGAAAATTTTAAGATCTGTTTTAGATAATCATAAATTTTAAAAAAATAATGATGCCACAGACAGATACACACACACATACACACACAGACATCAAAGTAAAACTTAACAGAAATCTTTTTGCGTTGTAACTAGAAGTATGGATGCTGCCAGTATCTTTGGCTCAAAGCCGCGGGGGAGTACCTACGTTTTTAGATTTATTTTAGTTTAATTAATTTATCTTGTAATACATTTACATTTTTATATTTAAGTAATTAAACATTAAGTTTATAAGTGTTTTGTGACTAATTATTACTTGGTTTTAAATAAAATCTATTTAGAAATTGAATTGCTAAAAAAAAAGAAGTACCTAATTGTAAAAGTTATTTGTGTGCATATCCGTTCCCAATAAAATGGAGTTCGTCTCGTCGATACCTCATAAATCAGCTCTCGACGCAGTCATTATACGAGCTCCATCATCCGGCTTCGTTAGTCGACACTTTGCGACGAGGAGCGATGCTGACTACAGAATGACGCCATCATCACGTATTTTGTTTACAGTGACATTCCAATTACAGTTTGAGCTAACAACATGAAACAGAATCACATGAACGCACACAAACATATTCTCCATTCTTTTTAACGCCTTTGTTATCAAAACTAATTTCATCTGACGACCGGATAGCCCAGTGGTTAGAGAACCTGACTATGAAGCTAGAGGTCCTGGGTTCGAACCCCGGTAGGGGCAGACAGTTTTATGATGAATACGAATGTTTATGCCCGAGTCATGGATGTTGTATGTATTTAAGTATGTATTTATCTACATTATATAAGTATGTTTATCCGTTGCCTGGTACCCATAGCTTTGCTTAGTTTGGGGCTGGTTTAATTGGTGTAATTTGTCCCAAGATATTTATATTTATAGGTATTTATATCTAGATTCCCACACGATCGCTATCAACATCTTATTTACGACGTCTTGTAAAAATGTATGTATAACTCTTTATTGTACATAAAGCACAAGAAAAAGATGAATACAGGACAACACACATGCACAACGGCAAACTTCCAGTTAACCTTTGAACGATTGACAGGACATAAGTACTAAGCAAAAGGAGACACACAGAAAAAGTATAAGAACCGATCGAAACCTAAAATAATCCTAAATATTTAAATTTTAAATAATGTAAGATATAATAATAAACTACACATAATAGATAAATACGATAAACTAATACACAATAAATAAAATTCTTTCCATACGTAGTAGTCGAAGTCAGATAATCGTGCGTTGACGTGAACAAAAAGACCTGTGACTCCATATAATGCTTACCAGCAAAAAGATCAAGTTACAATCGTCTTCTAACTTCAGAATCTAGGATTCCTGTGTTTGCACGGCCTCCAAGGGCTTGTCGGATAACCTTGATAATCTCTGAAAATATATCTTGAGGTGGGTTCAAGTTCAGATAACACTTGAAGAATGTGCTAATTCAACAGATAAGAACTTTTGAATAAGCAAGGAACTTAAAATATGCCTAATTCGCGGTTTTGGATAAACAAGCAGCTGTAGCTGGCTCTTACCGTAACATCTTAATATAATTAACTGGTTTTTGAACAAAGACTGGTTTTTGAGAGAGAGACAGAGAGATAGAGAGCGACTTCGGCTTTAAATTTATAACACAATTCTTTTTGCATCGGCTGTTAAAATAAACATCTAAAAGAGCCCTTGGCAGCCTATTTTCAGAATATACTTATTTTTGAATTTTTTTTTTATGTTCGTGGAGGGTTTTAAACATTGTAATAATTATTGTTTTTGGCACGCAACGCGTTATATGCCAGTAAAAAAACTTCATTGATGACGTTTTTAAACTTAATTTCATCCATGACCATAAATCCAACATACATACATACATATATCACGTCTTTATCCCTTACGGGGTAGACAGGGCGTAAGGTAACAAAACCTTAAGGCCACGCTTAGCATGATTAGGGGCGAATAGGTGGAAAGGGAAATCACAATTCCCGCATCGCCTATGACATGATTCCTAACATTTTTGCCTATACCATACGCGGGAAGAGAAGCAACCTTCGATCAACAATACAACTAGATTCACGGTGATAGCTCTGAAAACGGCTCCGAGAAATAAGACCACAAAATAAATTTGTGGCCTTATTTCTGACAGTATGCGCCAACCTCGGCCAATGTGAGGACGTGTCAAAATGCCACAATGTGCGTTCAAAAATTGCAAAAACAGCCACCGAAACACTAAGGTTTCGGAAGGAATATTTTTCTTTAAGTAAGTACAAGTCAGTATTTCATAAAGTACGTAAAAATTTGCAGCTTACATTTTAAAATCAATAATTTATTGTTTGGCCAATGTTGGCCCACCATCTTGACAATAATCGGTGGTTTTAGAACAAGAAATTCATGGAGTAGTTCTCGTTTTAAAATAAAATATATATTGTGTCTTTTTGTAGATTCTGATTTCCTAGTGATCCTTTTTGCTGTGCGGAATGGATAACTATTGTCGCGAGAGAAAGAGAAGAAGAACTTTACAGGACTTACAGAACTTACAAAAATCTGCTATACGTTCGATTCATTTTGCCAAATTCGACATAACTGGAAATAGCCATATATATTGTAAAAAAGAATCCTCTCAGGCAAAAAACTGCTCTAAAAGACAGCTATATAACAAACTAAATTTATTTAAGGGTAATTAATAAACGGATAATTTCACAGCCATCATTTAAGTATTAAGTAACTATTTTGATTCCACTTTCCACCTATACGCCCACAATCTTGCTAAATGTGGCCTGTAGGTACCTGTTACCTTAGGCTCTGTCTACCCCGTAAGGGATAAAGACGTGATTTGTGTGTGTGTGTGTATCATTTAAGTTCTTCGCCGATCTGTGCAGGTTTCCTCACGATGTTTTCCTTCACCATTAGCTTATAGTAAATTTAAAATTAAATTTTGCACATAAATTCCGAAAAACTCAGGAGGTGCGAGGCCTGGTTTGAAACCACGACTTTCTGCTTGAGAGGCGGTAGGTCGAACAACTAGGCTATTACGGCTGTTGCCTGGCTGGGCCTGCGTGGGAACTATGGCCCAATCCCTCTCGTTGTTAAAGGAAGCCTGTGTCCAGCAGTGGAACGTAGATAGGCTTAATTATTAAAATTCATGTTATTATTTGTATTTGTAAATATCTGTCAAATAAAAAAAAATCGAGTTATATACTTAATGCGATTGCGACTCCATTATTACCCTGTTCCTCAAATAGAATGACATCTTTTTGAAACGAAGGTAGTTCTTTTGTTTATCGAACGCTTTCGCACGTCTTGTGACGAAACGTCGTAAGTATTATATACAATTATAATTATTTGGGTCTTTGTTGCTTAGACTTAAGGTTTATTTTACGTTAATAAAGAAGGTAAAAAAGATATAGCTATAAGCATACGCAACACGACCACTTTTTCGCTTTGATTTTGTATGGGACCGTGAATCTAGTTGTATTGTTAATCTAAGGAAGCAACTGATAAATTCTAAGTTTTTTCTTTGCTCTCAGACCAGCATGGAAGATCCAACAAACAGATCAAATAAACCTAAACCACTAGAAACCCCGCCTGAAATTACTTCACCTCGATCCACGTGACAAACCCCCAGTTGGAATCCGTCAAATTTTAAACACAGCCGGTCTATTTTGAAACCGGTAGATAAATCCACAAAGCCGCAAAAATCACTGAACAGTGATTCTTTTCGAGTTAAACGATATAATTTCCGAGCCAATGCTGCCGCCTCCTAATCTACCCTTGGCTTCAAAAACTGCTTCGCCATCAACGAGCGAGCGGGACAGCGTTATAAAATCTCAGAGACTGTGTGACTCCGTCCCTTTCCTTCGCTGTCGAATGAGTCCCAGGCATGGCTTATTCACTGAATAAATGATTGGATTTAATAATAAAATGAATTTGGGAAGGTTCGAGCTTAATGCTTTGTTTATAAGCCTTTATTCATTTAATTTTATTTGGCGCTGCCGGGCCGGAATGATTTGTTTTGTGATCATGAATTATATTGACATTTAGCGTGTTTGCTTAGGGTCTGTTGATTGCGATGGTTAAAGAAAGGAACAGTCTGTGGGTGTAACGATTAAAGTGTACGTCAAACATATATTGTCTTTACCTTTTATGAGTGCCACACAAAATTTCTATTACATAAATATATAAGTAACACTATGCCCGGGAGTCAAACCCAGATTCTCGTTATTCCGTGACGCGTGCTATACCCCAACACCACCCATAACAGGTGGGTAAGGCTTCGAATTTTTCTATCTGTTATTTCCATGCTGGTCTGGGAGCAAAGGAAAAATAGAATGTACCAGTTGCTTCTCGTCCCGCGCAGAAATGGGTGAAATACTTAGGAATCATGTTATAGGCGATGCGGCTAGCAACCCATCACTATTTTGATTCCCCCTTATCACATAATGTGCCCAAAATCATGCTAAACGTGGCCTTTACGCTTTGGCTCTGTCCACCCCGTAAGGGATATAATTTGTGTATGTGTTTATATGTATGTATGTTACTAGCTGTGACGTAACCTTATTTTTGTTTACAAACTCCCGTGGAACATGTAGCTCACCAGGGAGGATAGAAGGCGCTGTTTGTATTATCAAATGAAGCAAGAATTTTTACTTCTTGATTTTTTTGTTTAATTTTACGGTTTTACCTTTTGCGGTATTACATTTTTGTTAAAGGAGAAACAGTATGATCTTGGTTGGCATTATTGTATTCGCGTTATCATCCACAATGTCCAAATTTCAAGTCACAACACACACAAACAAAAATTAGAAAAAAAGCTTTATAGGTTCTTCATCTCTGACGCGTGTTATATTAAGATACTTTAGTACGTAAAGTTAACTAGAATATAAGAAATTCATTTAATTGTGTATAGGTTCTAAGAAATAATCTCTGTGCACTGGCGACGTACCGGAGGCGCTGCAGACGCTACGTTGCGAATTCCTTCAGATAGCACGCCTCGCGACGGCTCCGATGCACAGTTCGGAGAGTTAAAGATAAGTTAGTTATAAAATATTATTCAGACGGTTCGGACCTAAACTTTCAAATGTTGTTCTAATAATTAAATTGTGAAATTGTGAATTGAACGTTTACATACAGTTTACACTGTAAAGCGAACTATTCTACCCATTGTGTTGCAAATCAGTCAATAAACGTTCTGATTATCTACAGTTACACCAAAAAGTGGACTATTGTACGCATTGTGTCTTTAAATTGACAAATAAACATTTTAAGTGATAAATAAAGTTTTATTTACTAACTCTACGTCCGAATCGCATATTTGGCGCAGTCTTGATAGGTGCACTAAGCCGGTTGCACAAAAATCGGTATCCGGTATCCGTTTTAACGGTTAATTAGTGTATTTACGAACTCCCGGAAGTGAACCGTTCATATCTGTGGAAGCTGTGACGTCCAGAAGGAGCAAATATTCTTCAACGGAACCAGTTAAAAGGAAAATGATAATTTCTTTAATTATCACGATACTGTGAGTACGTTTGGAATTTTATTTAAAGGTTCGCAAACAGATAAATTTCCCAAACTCCTAGATCGTTGTATTTTTATATTTTAATTAAAGTTTAATTGTGTTTACAAGTGTTTTGCATAGTGAATATTATACAATATGAATCAAATTCAATTATTTGATATTGCCTTAAAAGTTGTACCTACCTATGATGGTGATGTTAATTCTTTATACCGATTTATATCAGCCGCATCCTCTGTAGCTGACCAGTATTACGATAGAGATAATCCAGATAATTTTCAAAATGTTATTGTTACAAATGGAATAATCGGTAAACTACAAGGTAAAGCTTTGGAAATAATAGACATTAATGCCGCTAGAAATTGGGATGAAATAAAAAATGTTTTGATTCAAAACTTTGCCGACCAAAGGGATGAAAATTCTTTGAATCGTGATTTAATCAATTTACACCAAAATAATGAAACACCGCAGCATTATTACGATCGCTGCTTACGTTTGCTTAACACTATAATAAATTATGTGAATTTACATAATGATGATGTGGAAGTAATAAACTGTAAGAGATCCTTTTTCACAACGCAAACTCTAAAAACCTTCTTAGCTGGATTGAAGGAACCGTTAGGGTCGACTATAAGAGCAATGCGCCCCAGTTCTCTGCCAGAGGCGTTGCAGTTTATAAAAGAAGAAAGCAATACTTTATACTTGCAAAAACGTAACCAAAATAACTCATTCGCCAGTAACCAAAATAAATTTGAGCAACAAAAAAGTACATTTACAAATACTCAAAGATTCCCCGTTCCCGATTGGAACCGTAATAAACCTTACATGCAAAAATCTAGTTTTAGTCAAGTTCAGCCTCGTTTTAGCCAAAATCGAAGCAATATTCTACAGAACAACCCAAACGCATTTTACCAAGACCCAAGAACATATAGAGCTCCTAGGCCAGTGCCCATGAGCGGTGTATCTCACGGCAATGCAACAAATAACATTCCGCGTCCAGGCAACAATACCGCAACGAACGCTCAGCCAAGATTTATCCCCTTTCAAAATAATATTCCCCAGCAAGCTTATGCTAATAGGCAAAATACATTCCAAAATGTTGGTTATTATCCTGATTATCAGTTTGAGGAACTACATCAACACGAGACCCTGAATGAACCTGAAATACATCACTTATCTGCTTTCTTTGAATCTGAAGAAATGCCAAATTCAACGATGACATCTGAAAACGAAAATGAAAATTTTTACTCAGGCCAGGATTCCGAAAACGAAACGTAATACAAATTAACGCTCATCTTAAACGTCAGCTTCCTTTTATCCAAATAAGTAACCCACCAATGAAACTGCTGATCGATACGGGCTCAAACCAATCATTCTTGTCTCCTGAAATTGTAAAATATTTCTATAGAAACTATAAAGTAAATTACGAGCCATTTACTGTGACAAATATACATTGTACCTCTCAGCACAAATATACCATTGACATTCCGATATTTGACGAATTCAACCTAGAAGGCATGTATAAGTTTCACATATTTAAATTTCATAATGTGTTCGACGGATTGATAGGACTAGATTTATTACAAAAACTCGGTGCATCCGTTGACTTATCCAAAGGGCAGCTCGTTACTCAAAGAGCTACCAACAAGATACAAATGTTAGAATCAGGGATTCACAATTTGTTGGAAATCCTCATAAAAGCTAACACTTCAAATGTTTTCAAAGTACCCGTAAATGTAAAATGTGGCGAGATTTACATTCCTGAAAAGAAAATGAATCAGTGCATACTGCCTTCGGTAGTCACAGTGGCAAATGACGGATATGCATTTGTTGAGATTAACAATCCAACGTGCAATGACGTCATCATTAGTTTCACAGACCCCATTTCTTGCTCGCGATTAAAGAATAATTTTGAATGCCACAATTTTGAATCAGCTCTGCCGAAAGTTCACGACATCGAAAATTTAATTAGAACAGAGCATTTAAACTTTGAAGAAAGAGAATCAATTCTAAAATTGTGCAAAGAATATAACGACATTTTTTACCGTGACGGAGATCCCCTTAGCTTTACAAATAAAATCAAACACAAGATTCGTACTACAGATGAAGTACCGGTATATACTAAATCTTACAGATACCCCCACGTTCACAAAACAGAAGTTGAATCCCAAATAAAAAAAATGCTTTACCAAAAAATAATCCAGCCTTCGGAATCCCCATGGTCTTCTCCTATATGGATTGTGCCTAAAAAGATGGATTTATCAGGAAAAGAAAAGTGGCGCCTCGTTGTCGACTACCGCAAGCTTAATGAAAAAACCATTAGTGATAAATATCCAATTCCGAACATTACTGATGTGCTTGACAAACTAGGCCGCTGCCAATACTTTACCACCCTTGACCTTGCCAGCGGGTTTCACCAAATAGAAATGCACCCCAGCGACATCGAAAAAACTGCATTCACAATAGACAACGGCCATTATGAATACTGCAGAATGCCTTTCGGCCTCAAGAACGCACCGTCAACGTTCCAAAGGACAATGGAAAATGTTTTGAGAGGCTTGATTAACTTAATTTGCGTCGTTTATATGGATGACATCATCATATTTTCGACCTCATTACAAGAGCACATCCTCAACCTTCAAACAGTCTTCCAACGCCTTCGAGAAGCGAATTTCAAGATACAATTAGACAAGTCCGAATTTTTAAAACACGAAACAGCTTACCTTGGTCACATTGTCACTTCTGATGGTATTAAACCGAATCCTGACAAAGTCGCGGCTATTAGACAATTTCCCATTCCGACAACGCAAAAAGAAATCAAGTCATTTCTTGGATTGATAGGTTATTACAGGAAGTTCATTCCAAATTTTTCTAAATTAACGAAACCCTTAACCTCCTGCTTAAAAAAAGGTGCAAAAATTGACCCAGACCATCCAAAATACATTAATGCGTTCAAAACCTGTCAGGAAATCCTGATGAATGATCCCATTCTCCAATATCCCGATTTTGATAAAGAGTTTAACTTAACCACCGATGCTTCAAATTTCGCAATAGGTGCGGTTTTATCTCAAGGGCAGATCGGATCTGTTGTATGTAACTGGCTAACCAAAACTTTTAAACTTATTATTCTTTTCTATACGTTGTATTCTATCTGATGTACTTGTGTCACTTCAATAAACAAAGTCTAAGTATAGAAAATTGAGTGAGCCTATCAATTGCTGATACGGATAGGATTCACTTAATTTTCTGGCCGTTAATACTCGCCCAGACATTGCTTTTGCCGCCTTCCAATGACTTTTATCATATTTAGTATTAAATTGACTTAAATACGATGTGGCAAAAGCAATGTCTGGGCGAGTATTAACGGCCAGAAAATTAAGTGAATCCTATCCGTATCAGCAATTGATAGGCTCACTCAATTTTCTGGCCGTTAATACTCGCCCAGACATTGCTTTTGCCGCCTTCCAATGACTTTTATCATATTTAGTATTAAATTGACTTAAATACGATGTGGCAAAAGCAATGTCTGGGCGAGTATTAACGGCCAGAAAATTGAGTGAGCCTATCAATTGCTGATACGGATAGGATTCACTTACATTACTCTTCTCACTCGGCAGAAGCTTTTTATTCTCCAACGGTGTAGACACACTCTTACAGTCCATCATGTGATATTTTTGCAGTAAATCACGAATGTAACTTTCTTGAGATATTTTAATCTCATTAGGTTTGCAATGTATATTTAAACCTAAATAATAACTGAGTTCGCCAATCATCTTGTACAAAGAAAATAAAACGCTAAATACTGTCATATCTGACTTGCGGAATTATTTTGGTCTGAAAGTGATTGGCGAACTCAGTTATTATTTAGGTTTAAATATACATTGCAAACCTAATGAGATTAAAATATCTCAAGAAAGTTACATTCGTGATTTACTGCAAAAATATCACATGATGGACTGTAAGAGTGTGTCTACACCGTTGGAGAATAAAAAGCTTCTGCCGAGTGAGAAGAGTAATGTAAGTGAATCCTATCCGTATCAGCAATTGATAGGCTCACTCAATTTTCTGGCCGTTAATACTCGCCCAGACATTGCTTTTGCCACATCGTATTTAAGTCAATTTAATACTAAATATGATAAAAGTCATTGGAAGGCGGCAAAACGCGTATTACAATATCTGAAAGGCACTATGGATTTGGGCATTACTTACAGGAAAGACGGTGGATGCCTAATTGGCTACGCGGATGCAGATTGGGCCAATTGTCCTATGGATCGTCGTTCATACACCGGATTCTACTTTTCTATGGCCGGGGGAGCCATTTCATGGGAAAGTAAGAAGCAAACCACCATTGCCTTATCGTCCAGCGAAGCAGAATACATGAGTTTGTCCAGTGCGGGTAGAGAGGCTGTATTTCTGAGACGATTGATGTCTGAACTTACTGGTAAGTCAACTGTCATTACTATTTATAATGATTCACAGTCTGCCCAGAAGTTAGCACTGAATACGGTTCACCACAATAGGACCAAGCATATCGACACGAGATTTCATTTTATACGAGATTTATTATGTAAAAATGTTATCAATGTCGTATATATTAATACTTTGGAGATGTGGGCTGATGTACTAACTAAGCCATTGGCTCGTATCAAGCATCAGAATTGTATAAAAGGAATAGGTTTATGTTTATAATCTTGTTTTGATTACGGGGGAGTATGTTGTATGTAACTGGCTAACCAAAACTTTTAAACTTATTATTCTTTTCTATACGTTGTATTCTATCTGATGTACTTGTGTCACTTCAATAAACAAAGTCTAATACAACAGGATCTGATAAACCAATAGCATTTGCTTCCAGAACCCTTAACGAAAGCGAGATAAATTACAGTGTTATCGAAAAAGAGCTATTGGCCATCGTTTGGGCCACAAAATATTTTCGTCCGTATATTTACGGACGAAAATTCAACATTATCACTGATCATAAGCCTCTTCAATGGCTTATGTCGTTAAAAGAACCAAATTCACGCCTAACCAGATGGCGACTAAAGTTAGAGGAATTTGATTATAAAATAGCTTACAAAAAAGGAAGTTCTAATACAAATGCCGACGCTCTATCTAGGGTGCAAATTAACATTAATGAAACAGCAAACAGCCTCCACGAAGTTGACAATGACAATCTGTCAATGATTGGCAATGCCACTGAATTACCCCGCATAAATGACATCAACGTGCGCGGAGACACTGAAACTATACACACAAACTATGAAAACCCAGTTCTCGAAATACCCATTGTAGAAAAACCCGTAAATATATATAAAAACCAACTTGAAATAAAATTCGTTCTGCACTCTCCCCACAATCCAATAACCAAAGAAGTACATCCTGGGAAAAACCGCACGACGGCTCAAATTAGCTTGAACAATTTTAAAGAGGATACTATTAACCTCTTTAAACATCATGTACGGCCCAATATTCAATATGGCATTTGGCTCACAGATTTTAAATACATTCCCGAAATCACAACTACTTTACAACAAGTTTTCAAAAACTCTGCATATAACCTAATCATCTGTAAAGAAAAGCTAAACGATGTTACCAATACAGACGAACAACTCAGACTAGTGAAAGCGTTTCATGATGGTAAAACAAATCATAGGGGCGTGCAAGAAACCGAAAGACAATTAAAAAGAACTTATTATTGGCCTAATATAACAAAAATGATAACAGAACACATTAATAATTGCAATGCGTGTCAAACAAATAAATATGAACGCCGACCAAACAAGCAACAACTACAAATTATTCCGACTCCTATAAAACCATTCGAGGTCGTTCATGTCGACACATTTACCGTAAGAGGTCACAAATTTCTTACCATTATCGACACGTTTTCAAGGTATGCTCAAGCATATCCCATCGAGAGCGTAACAGGTGTGAATGTTATAAATGCCCTTGCTATATACATGACTCATCACGGATTGCCTTTAAGTATCACAGCCGACCAAGGGACGGAGTTTAAGAATCTACCCTTGAAAGAATTTGCCGAACTACATAAAATCAATTTACATTTCACCAGTGTCAGTAACCCACAGTCCAACGGTGCCATAGAAAAATTCCATTCCACTATATTAGAACACATACGGTTACTGCAAATAAAACATTCTCAGTCTGCTGTAACCGAACTCATGCTCTTTGCAGTTTTAGCCTACAACAATTCTATACATTCAGCGACAGAGAAAAAGCCAATTGAAATAATCAATGGTCATTTGGACAACCGCGACCCCTTCGATCTATTATTAGAAAAAACATGTCTTCAAAATTATATTAACAGGCATAAAGAAATCACTACAGACTTGTACACTAAAATTAACGAACATTTAAGCGCTAAACATATCGCAACTATAAATAAACACAATGAAACTTTAGAAGAACCACTCGAATATGTAGAAGGTGAAGCCTGCTACATAAAAAATCCATTAGCTGCGCGACATAAAGAGAAACCCCGCTATATAACTAGAAATATTGCCAAAAATTTAGGTATAAAAATAATTGATCAAAAAGACCAAGAGTACCATAAACGCAGAGTTCGTAGACCGTTAAATTTGCAACATAACTTGTTACAGGACGACGGTCTGCAGACCGACATGGGCCGAAGAAGCGACGCTGATACGTCTGAATAAAAGTCCAGGCATATTGCCATTCAAACTAGACCCAGCAAAAATTCGGCAATCCGATCATATATTCTTACACTACATACAGTTAAATGATTTTAAAGAGCAAATTCGTACCATAGAAGACCAAACTCAATCGTTAGAAGCCTTGTATAAAGATTTTGATAGCGGTTTTAGGTTTAGATTTAGTGTATTTTATAAGCATATTAGTACTAAGTTGGAACTTGCTATAGATAAATATAACTCTATAGCAAAAAAATAGATACAAACGAGGTCTTATCGATGGCATGGGTGCTATAATTCGTAGTATTACAGGCAACCTCGATCAAACTGACGCTAAAAAGTATGATAAAGCAATATCCATTCTCGAAACAAATCAGGCTGAAATAGCAAAACACTTTAACAAGGACGTTACACTGAATCACTACTTCCTTAACAGCTATAATGAAACAGTATCAACATTGTCTCAAAATCAAAACCAAATCACCAATAAAATAACAGAAATACTTCGAGAAATAAATTACACTAAATTGGAACTATCTGACTATTTAAAAATAGATACTTCTTTCAAACTAGTTGAAATAAATTTACAACTCGTTCTCGAAGCACTCTCTAATCTTGAAACAGCCCTCTCATTTTCAATTAAAGGAATAGCTGACCACAATATCATCACTTTTGAAAATTTACAATATTTCATCCAATTTCTGAGCAAGCATTATGACCCCAAACAATTAATAACTACAGATGTTAAAGAATCTCGTATATTTTATAATTTCGTAGAATTAAGTTCTTATTTTAGTAACGATAGGATAGTCTTTGTTATTAAGGTGCCAATTCTATATAAGTCCACCTTCGACTACTACCAATTGTTCCCCATACCTACCCTGAACTACAATATCCTTGTGCCTCCCAAACCTTATCTGATTGCGGACGACAACGCGTACCAGTATCTAGAGGAGGAATGCCAACATTACGGAAAGATATACTACTGCCAAAAATCAATAAAACTATATAACGCAATGCAACAAGATGACTGCCTATATAAGCTAATAAGATCCCAAATTGTATCAACATCATGCAGTTTCCACAACATAAAAATTATGGAAGAGATATTCGAGCAAATCAATGATAATTATTATCTACTATTCTGTCCGAAGCCTACTAAATTTCACCTACGTTGCCACAATGAAGAATATACTACTGTTAATGGATCTTATTTACTGAATCTTCCCGAAAACTGTACTGCATCAACTGAGACGACTTCTTTTACAAACGAAAAGAGTATTAACAAAGGAACTCCTATAAAACTGTATTCTCTGAATCTCGAGAACATTCGTGTCAAGAATCCTATAGAACCATTAAAAATTGACAAAATTTCAATGAATCAGCTATATAATTCAATTGGATTCATACAGAAAGAACAACAAAAAATACAACTCGTCAGTCCTGATACCCAACAACTACACATATATTGGACTACACCACTCTACATTGTCCTAATGACTGCCGCAGCATATTTCGCATTTATTAAAATAAAAACACGAATGCTTACACCTTCACCCGTCGAGACTGGAGCGCAAACTTCACCAACCGAAGGATGTACGAGGTCTTTCTGCAGTTAAATAAAGAATAAAACTACGAAAAAGACCTCTATCTGGTAGGGAAGGTGTTATATTAAGATACTTTAGTACGTAAAGTTAACTAGAATATAAGAAATTCATTTAATTGTGTATAGGTTCTAAGAAATAATCTCTGTGCACTGGCGACGTACCGGAGGCGCTGCAGACGCTACGTTGCGAATTCCTTCAGATAGCACGCCTCGCGACGGCTCCGATGCACAGTTCGGAGAGTTAAAGATAAGTTAGTTATAAAATATTATTCAGACGGTTCGGACCTAAACTTTCAAATGTTGTTCTAATAATTAAATTGTGAAATTGTGAATTGAACGTTTACATACAGTTTACACTGTAAAGCGAACTATTCTACCCATTGTGTTGCAAATCAGTCAATAAACGTTCTGATTATCTACAGTTACACCAAAAAGTGGACTATTGTACGCATTGTGTCTTTAAATTGACAAATAAACATTTTAAGTGATAAATAAAGTTTTATTTACTAACTCTACGTCCGAATCGCATATTTCGCGCAAGGTTTTTTCAGATCCCATGTTAATTTTTGAGATTGAAGATAATTTGACATCATTACCAAAAAACTCGGAGATGCAAGACCGGTAGGCTTATGCTCGCTCGCAATCGCCATCGTGTTCATTTTGACAGTTCATGTATGGGCTGACAATTGGCATCGGAATCAGCTAGCCGTCACATTCATACGAGAACTGTCAAAACGAACACGATGGCGATTGCGAGCGAGTTAGATAAGCCTACGGGTTTGATAGAACCCACGGCCCTCTTCATAGGCCATAAAGGCTATTGCCAAGCGTAAGACCAAACTCTAACAACGAATTGCAGTTAAGATCAAAGATTATTAGTAATGGCCAAGAGCTAGCCAAGTTTTTCCTCAACTTACATTAAAGTTCCCCCCGAAAATTGGACGGTTAGCAATAATCAATTCCACACTACTTTTTTCCTCTTGCTACGATCCGTCGCGGGTGGTAGGGCCTTGTGCAAGGTCCGTCCGGATCGCTACCACCATCTTACTTGCTAATCCTACCGCTAAGTAGCAGTGCTTGCACTGCTGTGTTCCGGTGTGGAGAGTAAGACAGCCGGGGAAATTAAGGGCACAAGAGGCATTTCATCTTAGTCCTCTAGGTTGGCAACGCATCTGCAATCCCTCCGGGGTTGCGGGTGTCTATTGGCAGTGGTGATCACTTACCATCAGGTGACCCACTTGCTAGTTTGCCTTCCTATTCATATAAAAAAAAAAAAAAAAAAAACACTACTTTTTTCCTCTTGCTACGATCCTGACATACCTCTTTCGCTATTGTACGACTGCCTCAAAATACGTACATCTTTATGAACTCGACCCTTATAAAAATAATGTACTCTTGAAAAACTTGGACTCCTCCAAACTATGTGCGCGCCGCGGCGATGCTCGAAACTTTGTCGAGTTAGGAATTCTGACTTCAAAGTTAAGGTTCGATTGCAAGTTTCAAGTATTTGGGATTTAGTTTCGCAGCGCAAGTTCATACTTTGCGCGATTCTTTGGTGAGGTGCTGTGTGGTATGTAGGTATGTTTGTGTGTTGCCATTGACCAGTAGAATCCGAATTCGCTACAATTTCAGTAAGTATGTTGTTGTTGTTTTTTTTATTATTATTATTAAATTGTCGCGTAATTCGGCGTGCCTCATGGCATAGGCCTCCGTGTATTGGAGGGTTTGGGCTATAGTTCCCACGCGCGCCCAGTGCGGATTGGGAACTTAACACACACCATTGAATTTCTTCGCAGATGTGTGCAGGTTTCCTCACGACGTTTTCTTTCACCGAAAAGCTCATGGCAAATGGCAAATGTAATTTGCGCAAATAAATTCCGAAAAACTCAGAGGTGAGCGCCCGGGATTTGAACCCACGACGCTCTGCTTGAGAGGCCACTGGTCAAACCGAAAATTCGGGTAAATTCGAAATTGGTGGAATTTCGAAAGTCGTGGATATCCACTAAACGGGGAACAATTACATAATCTAGCAACGCTTACCTGGAAGCTCCAATGTCTTTGGCTTCTAGATAAGACGTGACAGCTAGTAACACGTAGAAAGGTTTGAAGACTACCCACCTGCTATGGATGGTGTAGGGGTATAGCACGCGTCACGGAATGGCTGATTTTCAGTGATATTTAGAAATTTACTATGTCATGTATATGTAGGTACATAATAATATGTAGAATTCCAAACCTTTATCGAATACTTCCTTAAATTGTTCTCCAAGCTTCTTCAAATTTACCTTCACACCATTTTAAATGCTATGCTAATGTTTGATATAACTGTAGTGCATGCGCTATGTAAATATGCCGCAGCTGCATGCAGTACAATCGTGCACAGAAGCTGGAAGCTGTCATCTTTTACGTAATAATTTTGCTCCAGTCCCGTGGGCGGTCGATGTTGAGTCGTTGTACTATTAAATACACAAATGTTAAGTATTTGTAACGTTTTATTAAAATTAGAATCAAAAGCTTACTCTGAAAATTGGCGGCACAAGGCTCTTTTATATACATACATACACATGTAACAAAACCTTAAGGCCACGTTTAGCATGATTGTGGGTGTACCTACAGGTGGAAAGGGGAATTGAAATAGAGTTGCTAGCCGCCTATAACATGATTCATAAGATTTTCGCCCATTCCCTCGATGGGAAGAGAAGCAACTAGTAAATTCTGTGTTTTTTCTTTACTCCCAGAAGTCCCAGACTAGCATGGAAGAAAGATATAATAACTGGCCATCATTGTTAATTACCTACCAACCTCTGTATCTTTAATGTTCTTCACTACATAGTATAAAAAAGTCGCTTTCTCTGTCCCTATGTCCCTATGTATGCTTATATCTTCAAAACTACTACGCAACGGATTTTGTTGCGGTTTTTTTTAGTAGATAGAGTGATTCAAGAGGAAGGTTTTTATGTATAATTCTACGCATACGAAGTCGCGGGCAGAAGCTAGTATTCAATAAATGTATTTTTATTTTTTTCTATCATTGTGTCAAGAATGTGCCGCAAGAAACTCGACAGCATGTATTTGTTTTCAAAATAAAATCTTTGTTAGGTTCCACTTAACCACTAAATGACAATTTCTTAATCGTCAGATAGGTCTTATTTAATTACTCTGTCACATATATGTAAATGCATATCCGAGAAAAGTTAAATTGAACTAATACATGTCAAACTGACGCACCTATGCAAAATAAAAGATAAATAAAAAAAAGTAGTTCTGTCAAACGGCAGGAGAGTGGATTTTTGACGTTGTTAATTTGTGTGCCATACTAAAATCCTACTAATATTATAAATGTGAAAGTTTGTGAGTTTGGATGTTTGTTACTCTTTCACGTCAGAACGGCTGGACAGATCTGGATGAAATTTGGAACATAGATAGATTATAGTCTGGAATAACACATAGGCTACTTTTTATCCCGGAAAAATGAACGGTTCCCGAGGGATATATGATGATGATGATGGTGATGAATATATTACTACTAAGTGGGTACTATTACTACTATTACGTTGAGATTTGTGATTGCAGGTAAGAAATCAAATTATTAGTAAAATTAGTAAAATATGTCCTACTAATATTATAAATGTGAAAGTTTGTATGGATGTTTGGATATTTGTTACTCTCTCACGCCAGAACGGCCGGACAGATCTGGATGAAATTTGGAACATAGATAGATTATAGTCTGGAATAACACATGGCTACTTTATTTCTTTCTTATTCCGGAAAATTGCGTAATTCCTGCGGGATAGCGATAAAGATAAAGCTAGATAAAGCTATTTAGGATATATTTTAGAACAGCCCTATAGGTTAGGTTAGGTTTGTTTTATAAAAATCCTGCAATATTTACAGTTTCAGAAAAATTAAGGCAGCGGGGCAATGCGGGGGGCTTGCTTGCATGCTTGCTTGAGTCCTTGCTTTGCATGATTCATTGCATACTTGCTTTCATGCATGCTTGCATGCATGCAAGTAAGCACGCTAGCATGCATGCTTGCTTGCACGCTTGCTTGCATGCTTGCTTGCCTGCTTGCATGCCTGCTTGCATGCCTGCTTGCATGCCTGCTTGCATGCCTGCTTGCATGCCTGCTTGCATGCCTGCTTGCATGCCTGCTTGCATGCCTGCTTGCATACTGACATGCTTGAATGCATGCTTGAAAGCTTGCAGGTTTGGTTGCTCGCTTGCTTGATTGCTTCATGTTCAGGTTCATGCTTTCTCGCTGAGTGCTTGCTTGCACGCTTGCTTACATGCTTGCATGCCTGCTTTCATGCCTGCTTGCATGCCTGCTTGCATACTTACATGCTTGCATGCTTGCTTGAAAGCTTGCAGGTTCGCTTGCTCGCTTGCATACCTACTTGCATACTTACATTCATGCTTGAAAGCTTGCAGGTTTGGTTGCTCGCTTGCTTGATTGCTTCATGTTCAAGTTCATGCATTCTCGCTGGGTGCTTGCTTGCACGCTTGCTTGCATGCTTGCTTGCATGCTTGCTTGCCTGCTTTCATGCTAGCTTGCATGCCTGCTTGCATGCCTGCTTGCATGCCTGCTTGCATACTTACATGCTTGCATGCTTGCTTGAAAGCTTGCAGGTTCGCTTGCTCGCTTGCATGCCTGCTTGCATGCCTGCTTGCATGCCTGCTTGCATACTTACATGCTTGCATGCATGCTTGAAAGCTTGCAGGTTTGGTTGCTCGCTTGCTTGAGTGCTTCATGTTCAGGTTCATGCATTCTTGCTGAGTGCTTGCTTGCTTGCATGCTTGCCTGCTTTCATGCCTGCTTGCATGCCTGCTTGCATACTTACATGCTTGCATGCTTGCTTGAATGCTCATGTTTCACGCGTGCGAAGCCGCGGGCAAAAGCTAGTATGATATAATAAAGGTGGAAAGACATGGTCACATGGTGAAGACTATTGCTAGCGACAATTATTTCCTCTGGATTCTCATACAAATAGATTATGACGGTCCCTTCGACATGTTATATTTGGTTCCATGCTGGTCTGGGAGCAAAGAAAAAACATAAAATGTACCAGCTGCTTCTCTTCCCGCGCAGATGTTAAAACCGAGGGAATGGGCATAGGAATCATGACTTTTATAGGCGATGCGGCTAGCAACCCATCACTATTTTGATTTCCCTTTCTGCCTATACGCCCACAATCATGATAAACGTGGCTTTTGGTATTATTACCTTAGGCTCTGTCTACCCCGTAAGGGATAAAGACGTGATTTGTGTGTGTGAGAAATATTCGACTAACTTGGATTTTTATCTGAAACACTTGTCTCCGCGTCAGTCCGCCGCGGGTCTCTCAAAGAGACTGGGAATTCGCTTGCTTTGACTCGTCCCCTCCATATTAAATAAACTTTTGTTTCCTGCTCGACTGTACTTTGTATCTCGTATTGGTCCCAATTGATACGAGATGCGTTTTTTATGAACGCACATAAAGTGCATTGGATTGCATTGAAAGAAAGAAAGAAAGAAAGAAGACATTTATTCTTTTTTTTCTTTTTTTCCATTGCGTTCGGGAATCGCGAAAGTTTGGAATCGTTCCGGTAGTGTAGAATTGAAAATTCCTGATTCATTTAATAGCAGCCTATCATTTAAAATAGCGCCCTCTCTCGGCCCTGGTGAGTGATGTTCCACAGGAATTTATAATTGTAATGTGTCTTACAGAAGCATCGTTCAAACATATGGCGCATGGCGACAAAAATTCGCTTTGTAAAAAAATCACGTGACAGCTAGTAACAGATAGAAAAAATCGAAGGCTTACTCATCTGCTATGGGTGGTGTAGGGGTACAAGCACGCATTATGGAATGATGATCCGGGTTTGATTCCCAGTCATAGCTTTAGTTTTAGAAAAATCATTTTTAGTACGGATCTGACAGCGAGCGCACCTAAACTTAATCGGGATTGAATCGCATTAACACGTTATGGTAAGACCCCATGTCAAAAAACTCTGTGTGTAGTCTATTTTATAAATTAGTCATCTTCACATACATACATACATACACGCCTCTTTCCCACAGGGGTAGGCAGAGACTACTTTGTTTCACTTGCTACGATCTTGACATACTTCTTTCGCTTCATCCACATTCATCAATCTCTTCATACATGCTCGTCGGTTTCGGGTACTCCTGACCTGACCTTTTTCCAAAACCGAACATTTTCATCACTTCACATTACATAGAAAAATATATAACTAAGAAAAATATATATATAACAGCGATTACCTCCTTAAATCGCGCAAGAATGAGACTAGATTTTACAAAACGACAACTACAACTTCACATCAATATTAAGTTCTAAGTATCACATCATCGATTCCTTCAATTTTAAATCTACCTAACTATATTTCCTTGATCTTGAAGGAATTCTTGCGCTATTTCAACTCCTAAAAAGCAAATTGGCCACGTAATATAACGATCGCGATAATGGCCGCTAACCACGGCTGATTGGCCCTTAGGGGCGGCATATATCCCGGAACTTTCGGCCCCGGGCAGATAAGAACCGACCGTCGAGGTTTATGACCGAAATGGCGACCCTGCGCAGAGCAAGAAGAGCCCAAAGAAACGGAGCCAGCAAACGTTTGTAAAAAAACAACAAGAATACAGAATAATAATATTAGGTATATTAACTTAACAATACTTATTTCTTATATCTATTTATCTTTGTAATCTATTTTCTTATTTCTAGGTCTTAGCGTAGTTCCCTTGGTCGCGACAATGCAGGAGCACGGTCTACTATAGGCTCTGTTACAGCCACTTCTGGCTTAATGTCGACAACTTCCGACATTCTTGTCTCCACATTTTGCATCCCATCCTCGTCGCCACTGAGAAGTCTGAAAATAGATATCGGGCAGTAATCAAACGCTCGCACACAATGCTCTTCGCAGAGACGTAAGTTCTCTTTGCGTGTTTTATCCCAGCTGCCAAGTTCCATCACCGTACTACTCGGCGCAAAAGTAGTTTCCACCAACATCACCTCGATAGTTAGTGCTCCAACACCATGCGATTTAAGCGGTCTTTCTTGCCCCGTACGTGCAAAATTTGGAATGGGCTGACGGCGTGGGTTTTTCCAACTGGCTATGACATGGGTACCTTTAAGAGGCGAGTGTACCATTTCTTGCAAGGCCGGCAACGCGCTAGCAGTAACAATTTAATATATATTAAAAAAAAATGCAGCTAGTTTATTGACTGATCAACTGACAGATACAGGTTTGTAGTGTCCGTGCACGCAGACATGCATGTCACCTTCCCACGCTGTGTCTTCTGATATCAGTCTCCATTGGCTGGTCCTGTGAGCCACCTGCCCTGCCACTTGCGTTTAGCAATCCTTCGGGCTATGTCGGCCATCTTTGTTCTTCTGCGGTGTGATTTAGGTTATAAATATTTCTGTCGTTCGTTTCTCGTTTAGCTATTCCACTGTAACCACTGTAAGGCGTAGTCTTTAGCGATATCGCCCCCGCTCGATTAGGAAAGAATATTTTACTAATAAAATAAAGAGTTCTCCACTTATCGGACAAGTTGGTAATCCAGTTTAACTTGTTTCAAAGCTGCGCGAACGTGCCACTGAAGTTAAGAAAAATGTAACGCTGTTTTCAAATGTTTTACGACGAAAAGTGGCTTTTTATGTCGGTTTGAATATTGGATGGGAGGTCTGTTGTGTTCTGGAGATAAATTTGATTTGTTGCAATGGGTTTGGCGTAATATTTCGGGAATTTTCTTTATCTATTTGGATAAGATTTTGTTTGCGTGCAGTCAGGAGTATTGTAACGCGGTATATGGAATGTCACAATTTTTTTTGGAATATATCAGGAGGTTGTTAGAATTAGTTTAGTTGAACACGCCCGTGAAGATTTTCCACTGTAATTTTGGTAGCGAAAAAGGTTTAAGGTTTTTATATCATTTAAACATATATCACGTTTTTATCCCTAGCGAGTTAGACAGAGCTTTACTTTAGTAATAAAAGTTTAAAGCTACGTTTAGCAAGATTAAGGGCGTATAAGTGGAAAGGGAAATCAAAATAGTGATGGGTTGCTATCACCTTTAAAATGACTCCTAAGACTTTCGCCCATTCCCTCAATGGGTTTTGATATGACTTGTTAAGAGATTGCGTGTATTCTATTTATAAGCTCTTTAAAAGCTTTTATTTAACCAGACCTGTTTTTTGTTAGGGTCAAATCTTATAAGTCTTTGAGTTTGTTCACCGTATATGACCAAGTTACATAACCGGCACTGGTAAAACCAATGGAGAATGATTAATTTGGATTAATTTAGGTTTACGTGCGGCGGGGGTGGCCCTTGGGCCACCCTTAAGCCGCGAACATGTTTGTTTTAATATAGAAATAGTCTTTATTTTACCTAAGAATGTCCTGGTAATTTAAAATAGTTATGTACGGAGAACACGCGCAAATTTGACCAACCTCAATCACATCACAAATCACAAAAAAAGACATTAAATATATGCACAGGCGAACTTATCTCTGTAAGGGATCTCTACCAGTAATAGTGGTCGGATTGCCTTGATATTTGGGACAACTTTGTAAAATGGATGATAATGTAAGTACAGTCCGCAAAAAGTGTTTGTAAAAATGAAAAAAACTTATGTGCCCACGCAAAATTTTCGAACCCGTTTTTTTTTATATATTAAAACCGACAAACGGGCATGCGGTGCTCCGCTTGGTAAGTTATCCCGCCGCCCATGGACAACTACAGCACCAATGGGGCTGCTAGCGCGTTGCCGGCCTTGCAAGAAGTGGTACACTCGCCTCTTACCCGCCGTTGCCCAATTGTTTCCATCTACGCCCACAATCATGCTAAACGTGGCCAGGTCTGACCTTAGACTATGTCTAGCCCGTAAGGCGTAAGACGTGATGTATGAATGTACACATGTATGTTGCCCAAAGAATAAAACAAGATGTGTCCGTCCACGCTAATTCACGCCCTTTTAAAATTATTACAGCCCTTCCGCATAGTAAAACCCATTCGTATGTTTTCGCAAAAAGTTCGCAAAAAGGTCCCCGATAAATCATTTCCAGTCCTTTCCGGACGTTTGTTCTGTCTGCTTGTCTCTCTGTGGAGATTTATGTCCCATCTATGTCTCGATGGGTTTGTGTTATTTATACGTCATCCGTTGTGTTATCGTTTACAGTTTAGAGAGTTTATGATGTCCGTCGGCCTATAAAAAGTTGAGCAGAGTTAGAACCTTATAATTTGGCTCTGTCTACCTCGTACGGGATAAAGACGTGATTTGTGTATGTATTAAAATGCATAATGGATTGATAAAAATCACCGATAAAATAACCGATATTATCCTGTGCTGTGACTTTCTATCAGTTCATTTGCTATCATCATCATAACTGTTCTTCATTGTTTCCAAAGGCACTATTCGTAAGTTTATATTTATTGGGCTAACTGTTTTTATAAATTACTGTATGTGTATATTAACTTGTGTTATACCTTGTTTCAGGTGCCTTAATCTTAACCTTAGTCTTTACCTTTATCTTTACCTTTTTACCTCTTCCATAACCATCATCTCCTGAGTTTCCTTCCCTCTCCACATCTGGCCACTCCGTGACACTGGCGCCCAACGTGGGGCAAATCAAAATAGTGATGAATTCCCGGCCACATCGCCTGTAACACGGTTACTAAGATTTTCGCTTGTTCCCATTTACTATCGGCCTGCCCATTGCCACTTCAACGTATGTATGTATGTACATACTCGAGCTATGTCGGTGACTCTAGTTCTTCTGTCAATTAGAAAAACACACAATGGTTTACATATTCACGTCACAAGGTCGGGTACACTCCAATGCAATTAAAGAGCTAGGAGCAACTGTACAGTCGCCACGGAACAAAGACAAACTTGAAATCAGGGTGAGTGTACTCTGTTAATCACTTGGGTGTCGCGATGGGTTAAACGCAAGTGTGGAGGAAACGCGGCGTTAAAAACGAGCGTTTTTTTATCAACTTATTGAACGCTGTACTGTAAAGTGAAGTTCTGTTAATTGGATAGTATGTGGTGCTAAACATGTCTTTATCCTTCAAGAGCTGTGGTTCGTTTTTGGATCCGTCCGAGGGGAAGAGTAGTCCTTGGTCCGGTGCACCCTGGGCACCCTGGGCATGATATCCTGGCAGATTCTGAGGGATATCATTATCCGTTGGCTAAGAGCCCGACAGGGGGGGAGTGATCTTTTGACCGTGTTCTAAACTGAACTGAACTGAAAAAATATATAACTGAACCTAACCTAGCGTAAGCGACACAATAGTTTTCTGGATCATTTTAATTTTTTAACGTTTTTAGACGAATTAGCAGACAATTAAGGCTTGTCAAACGATCAGTTTCTGAACTGATGTATTTTTGATCAGATTGGCTTAGCACTGCCAAGCAAAAAGAACTTGTGTATTAAAAATATTATTAATTATACACACATACATACATGCATAGATCACGTCTTTATCCCTTACGGAGTAGACAGGGCTTAAGGTAACAAAACTTTAAGGCCACGTTTAGCATGATTAATTTTATTGAATTTTGAATTTTGAAGAGAAGCAACTGGTAAATTCTGTTTTTTCTTTACCCCCAGACCAGCATGGAAGAGATTATTATAATATGAAAGTAATCCTTTTATAAACGCCGCAGTTTCATCTCACAGTGAGTTTACGTACTTGTCATTTACAAGTAGAATTATACAATTTAGTCCCAAGTTCGAAACTTAATTGAAAGATTGACTTCACCCTTGCCATTATCACATTAAATCTTAGGAATCCATATTTAAACGACTCGTAGAAACTTTTGTAACCGCTATGCGTCCTTGAGTGCTATAATGGTTCTGTAATAGGCTTATAATGAAGTTAGGAGTTATTTGCGACCAAAACGACTTCCGTGACAGCGAGGCGTTGTTTTTGTGAGTTATTTTATTGAATAAAAAGTTTTGCTTCTGTGATGAAGTTAAAGTAAATTGTGGAATAATTTAAAGCAAAGCTTTGTTAAAAAAAACTTCTTTTCGCAAGCTTTTTGTTTACCTTGTTTTTTGTTTGACTTAAAGGGTTTAGTGTCTCAGTTATCTGCTTTGAAATCAACAAATAATTTTGCCATAATTTTTATTAGTCGTCAGTTTCGACTCCATTGGTTTGCTTAGAAATTTACGATCACCGTTTAAAATAGGCCTTCCATGCTGGTCTGGGAGTTAAGTAAAACATAGAAAGTACCAGTTGCTTCTCTTCCCGCGCAGATGGTAAAAGCCCGTCAAGGGAATTGGCGAAATAGGAATCATGTTATAGCCGATGCGGCTAGCAACCCGTCACTATTTTTATTCCCCTTTCCACCTATACGCCCACAATCATGCTAAAGGTCTTGTTACCTTAGGCTCTGTCTACCAAGTAAGGGATAAAGACGTGATATATGTATGTATCTCTTTTCCACAGGTAGGCAGAGACTACTTTGTTCTACTTGCTACTTATCCTGATATTCCTCTGTCGCTTCATCCACATCCAACAACCTCTCAGAATTCGATTAATACATTGGTAGAGGTCACTCTTAGCCAGAATCTTCGATCAGAATGACATATATCGTTGTTTTTTCTTCCCCGTTCTTGTTTTTCGTTACTTATGTTACAAAAACATTAAATTTTCTATTCCCAAACTGCCTTTTAGTTAATTAATTTTGACATCGTCATCAAAACGTCAAAACATAATAGATCTTGGCATTAATTTGTATTTGAGCCAAACAAATTCGATTTGGCTGAAACAGGATCTATGCGCTGGCTCCAAGGGGATAATTATGTTGTTACGAAATGGGAACGAACCGCTTGGTGTCAAGTGAATGATGACAAAGTGACAGCCAAATAAAATTTCGTAAGTTTGTTGTTACGTAAATAAATATCAGTTCGAGAAACAATATAATACTTAATCTTGGTCAAAGTTTTGTTGATGTTTGACAATTATGTTTGTTGTTAGGGTTCCGTCCATCCGTCAGTCACAAGGCAGTATCTCATGAACCGTGATACTTAGTAGAAATTTCTACTGATGATGTATCTCTGTTGCCGCTATAATAAAAAATACTAAAAACAAAATACATATAATAAACATTTAAGGGGGGCTCTCATTCAACAGACATGATTTTTTACCGTTTCCATTATCTATGGGTACAGAACCCTGGCCGGTTTTTTTGTACATACATACATACATAAATCACGTCTTCATCCCTTAAGGGGTAGACAGAGCCTAAGGTAACAAGACCTAAAGACCACGTTTAACATGATTGTGGGCGTATGGATGGAAAGGGGAATCAAAACAGCGATGGGTTGCTAGCCACATCGCCTATATAACATGAAAATCCCTAAGATTTTCGCCCATTCCCTCGATGAGCTTTTACCATCTGCACGGGAAGAGAAGCAGCTGGTGCATTCTATGCTTTTTCTTCACTCCCAGACCAACGTGGAAGGAACAGCATACATAGCACCACAATAGTTCAAATACGCGGTAATCGCACCCTTTTACCTTCCGCGACACGTATCCCGCGATAACGGGATTCCCGGCGTTAATCCCGGACAGGCTGTAAGCCGGGACTCCCGTCACAGTGCGATCAATCTTATCCGGGAATATCAAGGGCTCGTGTCCGTTGTGAGCCGGTGGACGGCTCCAGGTATATATTTAATACATCCTACTTCCTACTAATATCATAAATGTGAAAGTTTGTGAGTATGGATGTTTGGATGTTTCAACATGAAACTACCGTGAGACTCAATCATAATTACACATAAACGGATAACTCACGTATAAAAAGTCGAGTGATGCTCGACATGTTTCGGACTATTTCGTAGTCCTTCCTCCTAGAGCGCTCGCCCCGGCAGCAGCGAAACGAACACTGCGCGCCAGCGCTCTGCTCGCGCGGCTGTTCGCGCAACTGACAGCGGCGCACAACTACCCTCGTTTTCATCGTCATTTTTATTATTGTCAAATGTCGGGCAGTGTTCGTTTCGCTGCCTCCGGGGCGAGCGCTCTAGGAGGAAGGACTACGAAATAGTCCGAAACATGTCGAGCATCACTCGACTTGGCTGCTTACCCTGTTATTTTGGGCTGAATCGACCCAGCTAGGCATCCCAACTACATACCCCGTTGAACGATATTATTAACTACGATAAAACATTGATATTCAGCGAGAAAACCCTTCGATAGTACAGTGTGCCCCCGCATTGGGGGCACAAAAATGCCGCAGGAATTTTTATTAGCCCCGACATGTCGCATGCGCCGAATAAGCACTGGGATTCCTTCAAGCGGCACTTGTCAGCTCGAGGGGTTCTCCTAAGTAACATTAGGAGCAGGTCTATAGTTCGCTGAGCAGCAACGCCTGCGATTTTGTGTTCCAGCGTGGAGAGTAAATTAACGGACGCGAAATGTGTTAAGAGTTTGACATCGTTGGTTGTGTGTGGTGTCAAACAGATAGGTAAACCTATTTCGATGCAGTTTTCGTCATCCGAAAGCCAGTTTCTTTGCAGTGGTTCTTAGACATGTTTGGTAAAAAAATATATAGGTGTATACTAGAAAAACAGTAATCATGTTATAGGCGATGCGGCTATATAGCAACCCATTACTATTTTGATTCCCCTTTGCACCTATACGTCCACAACCATGCTAAACGTGGCCTTCAGGTCTTGTTACCTTAGGCTCTGTCTACCCCGGGATAAAGACGTGATTTACGTGTGTGTATGTGTGTGGTCTTAAATTTGTATGTCTTGCAAAACGGAATAAATGTCTTCTTTTTATCTTCTTTCTATTCTTCTTCAGAATATTTCTTCCAAATTTAATGTAAAGTATCCAATGTCACCGCTACCGTAACAAACCTATATCAACGCATTTAAAAACCCATCTCAGCGCCAGAAAGTTCCCGGGGGATTGTTACCGAAAATCACAAATTGGACCTCGCCCCGTTCCATTATTCCCACGTTACGATATTGGTCTAACATGACTTAGAGGAGAGCCCTTTTTAACGACGTACACATACACATACATACACACATCACGTCTATGTCCCTTACAGGGTAGACAGAGCCTATGGTAACAAGACCTACAGGCCACGATTAGCATAATTGTGAGCATACAGTGATGGGTTACTAACCGCATCGCCTATGACCATGATTCCTACACGACACGCTTTCAAATTAGTAGATTTTTAACCCCCTACTTCCATGCCGATCTGGGAGCAAAGAAAAAACATAGAATGTACCAGTTGCTTCTCTTCCCGCGCAGATGGTAAAAGCCCATCGAGGGATAGGCGAAAATCATACCCATTACTATTTTGATTCCATTTTCCATCTACACCTAGCCCCACAATCTTGCTAAAAGTGGCCTGTAAGTCTTATCACCTTAGGCTCTGTTTACCCGTAAGGGATAAAGACGTGATTTGTGTATTGTATTGTATTGTGACCACCTACGCAAAAAGACTGTGAGGTCATTTTGTATTGGTTACTTATATAGTCAGACATAAAAATATTCTATTTTTAGTATTTGTTGTAATAGCGGCAATAGAAACACATCACGGTTCGTGAGACAGCCTGGTAACAGACAGACGGACAGAGTCTTAGTAATAGGCTTTTTACCCTTTGGGTACGGGACCCTAAAAATGGTGGAACGCTTGCTTGGCTGACTGTACTAGGAACTGACGATAGAATGCCCCAAAGTTTTACCCTTACTACCCTTAGTAAGACATTATCTCTTTTCTATCGAACTTCTAACTTCGTTCGTTAACTTTGGGACCTTAGAAAAGTAAGTCTGTTTCCGTAAATTGTGTCACATTAAAAAAAAACGTAGAATGTACCAGTTGCTTCTCTTCCCGCGCAGGTAAAAGCCCACCGAGGGAATGGGCGAAAATGTTTCGTTATATTAGGTACTGAATGATGTAAGGTCACCGATATTTGGCGAATTATATTAAATAGCGACCCGCCCCGGCTTCGCACGGTATGTTATGCATGTATTATACATATAAACCTTCCTCTTGAATCACTCTATCTATTAAAAAAAACCGCATCTAAATCCGTTGTGTGGTTTTGAAGATATAAGCATACATAGGGACATAGGGACATAGGGACACAGGGACAGAGAAAGCGACTTTATTTTATACTAGCGACCCGCCCCGGCTTCGCACGGTATATTCTGCATGTATTATACATATAAACATTTCTCTTGAATCACTCTACCTATTAAAAAAAACCGCATCAAAATTCGTTGCGTAGTTTTAAAGATTTTAGCATACATAGGGATATAGGGACAGAGAAAGCGACTTTGTTTATACTATGTAGTGATGTAGTAAACAAAAATTACATTAAGAATAAAAAAATAACTAAATACTACGTACAAAATTAACCTTAACCTAGCCTAACTTAAACTACAAATAAAACACCCCTCCCAGGTCACTGTCACTGCTCATTTTGCCCAGAAGGCTGAGCATTGCCGCGTTGAATCGCGAGGCTAATTCTTCGCCCTAAATAGCTGCCAGCCCGCTGGTCACCAGAAGCATCAGGTGCGGGAACGGATCAGAATACATAAAGCTTAAAATGTATAATGGTTTAAAATACATAATGGTTCAAAATATATAACGCAATTTTCTGTAAAACTATTAGCTAAATGAACTTTTTTGATAATCGTAATCTATACATTGGTTTTGGTTAGGTTAGGTTTGTTTTATAACAATCCTGTTAATTTGTAACTTTCTGAGAAAATCGCATTATCCCTACTAATATTATAAATGTGAAAGTAATCCTGTCTGTTTGTCTGTTACCTTTTCACGCTTAAACCGTTCGTCCGATTTAGTTGAAATTTGGTATATAGATATTTTGAGTCCCGAGGAAAGACATAGGATAGTTTCTGTCCCGGAAAATTGCATAGTTCCCGCGGGATAGCGATAAGCGAATTCTGCGCAGACGAAGTAGCGGGCAACAGCTATATATTATAAACCATTATGTATTTTAACCCATTATACATTTTAAACTTAATGTAATTTAATACGTACCCATCAGGCTCGTAGATATTGCGAAGCGCAGCCGCATTAGTGCTAACAACTACCCACATAACTATGACAAATTGTGTGTGTGTATGTATTATGCTTTGTTTCATGCATACAGAGCGTTTATGAATAAGGGGGTAACAACCTAACTTCACGTCGCCGTAGATTCATTTAGCTGTACATAAAACACCTCGCCGTATCGGTTAGCCAGGTAAATAGTGAATATCTACTAATCAACGGGGCGAACTTACCGTCCTAAGGTGCTCATAAACCTGACTAGTATGTCTAATAGGAGACAGACCTGCGCAAATGCGTACATAGATGTGTAAGAATTTAGTCAAAAAAAGGCTCCGAATGATTTAAAAATGTTTTGACAATTTTATTATTGACGCACGCGAGCACACCTTTGACAAAATGTTACTAATACGCGTAGAAGGGCCTTTTTCACCACTCTCTGTTAAGTTCCCGTTATTTCAAGTGACAGTTATCTATGATGACGTCTCTATACATTTCATTTTTTTTTCTCTTCGAAATTGGAGACATCTCCAATTAATTTATTTGACGGTGGAGACGTTTTACACCCTTTTTGTTGTTTTGACTGGTAGAGACTTTGTATATCTCTACTATAGATTAATATAATTTAAGGCTCGGGGACCTTATAAATGTATTTAATTTAAGTAGAATTTAAGTATTGTTACTGTATTTTATTTTGAAAAAATTACTTTCTGCCAATTTTCTTGCGGCGCATTCTTCTTGGCAATGATGGTCTTTCTGAATGCGCTGATAGTTTCAAAAAGACATGTAAAAGAGCCCTTGGCGGCCAATTTGCAAAAATAAATTTTCATTTTCATTTCTGTCTGTTTCGTAGTAGTAAATAGAGACGGAATCATAGAAAATTGACACTTAATATAACTGGAACTTAACAGAGAGTGGTGAAACAGACCCTAAGTATTGTTGATAAAGTAATTACCAACTCTCTCTTTCTCCCGTCAGCTTTTCAACCTCTTGATAATATATGTTTGGGTGTTGACGTATCCTTTTATTTGACACACGCGTCATGCAACTTTACTGACAGTGTTTACCACAGTAAGTCAAGTCACTGGGTGGCAATGTTCGCTAGACATTCTCGCGCGCGTTTGCACAGGCCAGTCTTCTCAACTCACGCCCAAACTCTCCCAACGGAACAATTTCTTAGTCCCACAGAGTACCCAAGTTAGTTAATTGTTAGTACTAAATATTCTGAGACGCTTACGGAATCTCAGTTCTTCTACAATGTGGCACATGCTCTACATATTCGAAGCAGAATTTAAATGCAGTATAAAATGTTCGCAGCTTCGCTTCTGCACGGCTGGAGCCTCCGATAAACCCGTTAGATTCTCATACGTGACAAAATGTGTCCCAGATTTTGCTATGGTTTTTTTCCTGTTCGTCACGTTTCTCTAAAAAAGTGACGAACTGGAATGAGAATTTTGAGACACATTTTTTCATGTAAGAATTGACAGGGTAAACGATTCTGAATAAGAAAAGCCAAGATAAGTTAAATTCCGGAAAAAATGTAGGTGTGAACTTTTTTTTGGAAAACTCTCAACTACATGGAAAAATCCGAAGAGTAAAGCTATGGCCGAAAAGCTGTCTGATGGGTAAACCGAAAAAAAAAATACAAAAATCGGGAAGTAAAACTCTCGATTACTTGATAGAAAATATTTTTATGCATTGATTCATGTTCAGTGCGGATTGAAAACTTCACACACACCTTTGAATTGCTTCGCAGATGTGTGCAGGTTTCCTCGCGATTTGTTCATTCACTGATATGGTATATTTCATGGTAATATCGCATTATGAATTCCGAAAAACTCAGAGGTGCGAGCTCGCGCTCAAACCCAGGACTCTTAGCTTGAGAGGCCACCAGTCAAACCACTAGACTAGGTACCACAGCATTTTGAATCAATAACGTATTTTGAATTGTTCAAATTTTGATATTTACTCTGTGGAGCATTTATTATCAGAGCCCAGCGGGCCGCGGGCCGCGGTTTTTAGCCGGCATCAAACGGAAAGTCTTCGGCATCCCCGAACCAAACTTGAACTTCCCTTCGTTACTTAACTTTGAATTTGAGGTTTAAGTTTGTCTAATGCGTGTAGTTATGTTATATTATTATTTGCCAGTTTGTTTTGGTCGGGAGTACCCGAAACCGACGAGCATGTATGAAGAGATTGATGAATGTGGATGAAGCGAAAGAAGTATGTCAGGATCGTAGCAAGTGGAACAAAGTAGTCTCTGCCTACCCCTGTGGGAAAGAGGCGTGACGGTATGTATGTATGTATGTTGTTTTGATGTGTGTGGATCTTTGAAAGAGGTAAATTTTCTAATGATAGTGCAGAAAGTATCCAAGCAAAAATATTTTAAATTTTTAAACTACAATGAAAATTAGAACATACGTAGATACCGTCACGCCTCTTTCCCACATGGGGTAGGCAGAGACTACTTTGTTCCACTTGCTACGATCCTGACATACTTCTTTCGCTTCATCCACATTCATCAATCTCTTCATACATGCTCGTCGGTTTCGGGTACTCCCGACCAAAACAAACTGGCAAATATAACATAACTACACGCACGAACTGAAAAATTCGAAAAGTAAAGCTATGGTCGGGAATCCAACCCGGATCCTCGTCATTCCGTGACGCGTGCTATTGGTACCCCTACACCACCCATACGTAGGTGGGTAAGCCTTCGAATTTTTCTATCTGAAACTGACCGAAACTGAATCCGAAACCGAAATTTCGGTACTACTAAAAAGTAACCTAAGTTACAGTGGAAATTAAATGAGGGCATCTCGTTCTAGCTGTCACATTATAAGCGTAAAAATGGACATGGCAACAAATTTCGTCTGTAATACAAAATGTCCGCTCATCCATTATTTTAAATTAAACGCGTAATAATTTCAAAGGCGGCTTCATAAAATGTATTTATCCGTAAAAACCGCCGCTGATGTATTAGTTCCAGGGAAAATGATAATTGTTCCACTTGGGGCTTTGTGGGGTCCCAGTGAGGGCGGGAATACTCTCATTTTAATATTACATACATAAATCATGTATTTATCACTTTTTATTATTGTTACAAGCTTTATAATAACTTGCAACGTACGTAAGTATGTTTGTCCGGGTGGAATCTTGCGACTCAATTTTTAAGCAGATATCTTCATCCGATTGAGCTGGAATTTGACGTACTTATGTGAATCAGATGACAATACAATAATTTAGTAGTAGAACTCTGGTGGTCCAGCCAGAACCGTCTGTGCAGGAGGGAACTCTTCAACGGTTGGGCCGATTGATTTGAAAATTCGTTTGTATATTTATGTAGGATGGATGACAACGGACAGACATACTTACATAGATAAATACATACTTATTACGTATTAGACATCCAAGACTCGAGAGCAAACATTCGTATTATTCATAGAAATATCTGCCCCGACCGGGGATCGAATACAGAGCTTCGTAGTCTGGTTAATCGGTCGTCGATGACGAGTATATGTATAATATAAAAATAATAATAGCCTTTATGCGAATTTTATAGTTTTAGATTTGTAACTATTTAGTATTCCACTATTTGAGCTTTGCTCCTTCTTTGCAAGTCCGTTTGCCCTTCGGCAAAGGCCTCCTCTAGTCTTCTCCATTCTCGTCTATCTTTCGCTACTCTACCAAGTTTTGCCGGCGATTTGGCTTATGTCGTCAGCCCATCTTTTTGGTGGTCTTCCTCGCTTCCGTTGGCCTTCTCTTGGGTACCATTCTGTTATTGTTTGCACCATTTATCTTTACCTCTTATGGCATGCCCCCTTCCATTTGAGACGCCTGATATTTTGTGTTATGTCAGTCGTTTATGTGTAATGATGATTAAGTCTCACGGTAGTTGCATGTTGATTATGTCAAAAACTTTAGTTTTCCGTCTGATGACTGTAGTTTTTATTTTGTCTGATCTCCTTGTTCCTAACATGCTCATTTCCATTGCTTTTTGGCAGTTTGCAAGTTTGTTGATGCTGGTAAGTGACATAGTCCATGATTGACATCCATACATGAGAATGGGTAGTAGGTATGCACACATTAACCCCCTTATTCATAAACGCTCTATAGGCCTCTGCTAACTTAGCAATCGTTTGTCCTTATCTGTCACTTTGACATTTACCTTTCACAGATAAGGACAAACGATTGCTAAGTTAGCAGAGGCCTATAGAGCGTTTATGAATAAGGGAGTAAATAGCTTGCTTTTCATTGCTATGTGTAGTTTCTTATCTTTCATAACTTCCCTCATACTCCAGTGGTAGTCGGAGTGTAAAAAACGAAACAAAAGATCTCAGTATCGCTCGTTGTGATGCCCCGCTCTCGCCCATCCAAGCATCCCGGGGAACACATTCAAACCCGGCCCTGATGAGCTGTGGGACCGTTGTTCGATCCAAATCAGATGTTTGACTGATCCAGATTAAAACCGAACGTCGATTGTTGCGGCAAATTGAAACGGAAGGCAAATGGAGATTTTTGCGGAGAGCAAGTATTTTTTGACGTTAGCAGATTGCCGTTTCGCCAAATAGCGGCCGTATTTGGCAGTAATTTGGAATCATTTTTAACAGACTTCCAAAAAAAGAAAGAGGTTCTCAGATAGGTTGTATTTTTTTTAGTGTGTCCAATTTCATTTATGCCAAAATTTCACTAAGTATTTAAGGATATATCCTACTAATATTATAAATCCTACTATCCTACTAATATTATAAATGTGAAAGTTTGTGAGTATGTTTGGATGTTTGTTACTCTTTCACGCCGGAACGGCTGGACAGATCTGGATGAAATTTGGAACATAGATAGATTATAGTCTGGAATAACACATAGGCTACTTTTTATCCCGGAAAATTTAAGTAATTCCTGCGGGATAGCGATAGACGAATTCTATGCAGACGGAGTTGCGGGCAACAGCTAGTACACATATATATCTAACCAAAACTCACACACTTTTCCACTTTTCAGTATTACAATAGATAAGTACTAGCTTCTGCCCGCGACTTCGTCTGCGTAGAATTACACACATGAACCTTCCTGTTGAATAACTTTATTTAAAAAAATCGCTTCAAAGTTCGTTGCATATTTCAAAGATCTCAGCATACATAGACAGTCAGCGGAATGAGACTTTGTTTTAAACTATGTAGTGATTTTAAACGACATCCAAATATGGGAAAATTTGGAACTATGCCAAAAAACCGGCAACCTACCCTCAAAGGCAATGCAATCCTACAATTAATCTGCCAATTTTCATTATCCACTGGCTCGCAATCAATGCCATTTGGATTATATCAGCATTGTGCTAGTCGGACCGCAGAACGATCCGGTCCGGTTGCGGTGAAACGGCTAAATTACGATTGCCCGTGACCGCATCATAACCCGGTTAACCGGTAATCTGATAGTTAAAATAAGCTATAGGTTATTGTCTAATATTTACTCGTTCACACTGTCCACGGGCGATATTGAGAAGACTTGAGAGAAAGATAAGAAAGAAACATAACACACACAAATCACGTCTTCATCCCTTACGGGGTAGACAGAGCCTAAGATAACAGGTACCTACAGGCCACATTTAGCAAGATTGTGGGCGTAGGTATAGATGGAAAATGGAATTAAAATAGTGATGGGTTGCTAACCTCATCGCCTGTAACTTGATTCCTATTATAATCGCCCATTCCCTCGATGGGCTTTTACCATCTTCGCGGGTAGAGAAGCAACTTCACCGAAAACCTCATGGTATATTTCAAATATATGTACACGTAAATTCCGAAAACAGAGGTACGAGCCCGGGATTCGAACTCACAGCCCTCTGCTTGAGAGGCCGTAGGTGAAACCACTAGGCTATCACGACACAGAATTTAATGTCTGGTCCTCTCAATTTCTTCTTAAAACTCCTATCTCCAAGCATTTTCTTACATCATAGGTAGACAAAATGAAGTCTATTTTTCGTGAGAGCCCCAAAAAATGTGTCTCAGTTGACCTGGTATATTCCAGGCCGATAGAAGTAATCGTCTCTACAAAATTACAGGATGATTCTACCGATTTTTTTTTCTGTAGACCGATGGGCCCTCGAGTTTGGAACCGGATAGAACTCGTTCAACTGATTATAGAGAGACTTAGATTTTTACGAGCTTGCGGCTGTCCCTTCCGTCTTAGACCACGCTAGCGCTCCCCTGAGCAAATGTATATATGTATAATTCTTTATTGTTCATAAAACTGTTACCTTAGGCTCTGTCTACCCCCGTGATGTAGCAGAAGGAGGAAAAGGAGCGGAAGCGCGAGAACGACCCCCTCGCGCCCCCGCTCCGGCGCAGACGGACGGGGAGGAACAGCCGCCAGTTTGCCCCCCCCCCTAGTGTTGCCTGCTGACGGGGGTGGGGATCCCCTGCTAGCAATGCGAGGCCCACGAGTCTAGAGGTGGGACCACGTACTCCCGGCCCCCCTCTCTTGGCGCAGGTGCCCCAGTGACACGCGGTGACACCCTCATGCTCCCGCGGCACCCCCCAATGGCAGCGAGGGAATACCGGTGGGTTTTTAGTGCGTATGCCTCCCCCGCCTCCTTCCATAGGGAGACCGGGGAGGAGAGTCCCACATAACTTCTGCGCCGCAAAATAATAAGGCTCTGTCTACCTACCCCGTAAGGGATAAAGACGTAATTATGTGTATGCGTATGTGTATTTATAATTTTCTTTCTCTCTCTCATTTACCGAACAGCGTGTACCACCGGAATGAGATTACGCAGGATTCCAGGCCATTTTCATGGATCGCCCGCGCCCGCTCTAAGCTCGGCGTCAAAGCGATAGCGGATAGTACGTCTTAGATGTGGTAATCTTTATTAGTACAGCGAAGGTACGGATCTTTAGAGGGGTTTGACGATTTAATGGGCTCCTCTGATTTAAATTTAATGAACAGCTTGTGACCGCATTTATGTACACGAATGAACAAAAATTTAGCTGATTTTCTAGTCGGTGTGCATTTGGAAAAAATATATTTAAGACTAGCTAAGAATTCGTTTATCGTATTAATTTCCGGGATAAATAGTAGCAGATGTGTTATTGCAGACTATAATCTATCTATGTTCCGAATTTCATTCAGATCTGTCCAGGCGTTCTGGCGTGAAAGAGTAACAAACATTCATCCATCCATCCTGAGAAATCTAGACCGAGTCTAGGGAAATGGAAGGAAACACGTCCGTTCGTTACCATTGCTTTAATCAAGACAATCACATTATGAAACTACCTTACAAATCTATAACCTTAAACTACCCGCATATTATCATATGTTACACCTCCACCCTTAATTAAGAATACTATACAATAAAATTGGCCTTATCTCTACTTGGTACGTAATCGTATTACAGTAACTATTTATGATTAAATTAAACATTAGGTATCCTATCCTAATCAAACTCAAAACCGTATCTCTGAGGGGGTTTACGATTGCGCTTGGGTCGGTCAGACGGTGGTGCTGGTGGGGCTTCACCAGCCGGATAAGTATGCGTTGTCACTTCCGGTCTCTGTGGACTACTGCCTGTTTCCACCGGTTCCCGTTCCACTGACGGTTCTGATTCACGAGAGTCCGTAGTCACTCCAACCTTCGATCCATACTCTTCTACCGCGTCGCAAATAGATTTTTCACCCGAAAAAGGTGATTCATTTGGGCTTGACTCTCCTGGATCCCATAAGGAGACGCGACTATTACGTCTTTCCTTAACTTGATCAATATGTCTTTTAATGCGAGGACCACTCTCCCTGCCGATAATGAAATGACGTGATCCTACTTTTTCCTCAACCTGACCTCTTTGCCATTTACCTCCCGTGTAATCCCGGGCCCATACCCCATCTCCTACTTGGAAATCTCTAGGCGTGCCTCCGGCATTGTGTACCTGTTTATGCTGCTTTTCCAGAATCCTTGTTTCCAACTGCCCTCCTTTCAGTAAATCCAATCTGGATCGCAGTTGTCTACGTTGCAGCAGCATAGCTGGCGATGATCCCGTTGAACTATGCTCTACGTTACGGTACATCATGAGGTAGGCTTGAAGAGCTACATCCACTTCGCACCCATCCCGGATGGCCTTCTTCATCGCCCTCTTACACAGCTTGACCGCATTTTCTGCCGCGCCGTTTGAAGCTGGATGATAAATTGCTGTGTGCGTTACTTTAATGCCATTGGCTGTCATGAAATCCGTGTATTCCTTACTCGAAAAAGGTGGCCCGTTGTCTGAAACAACTTCTTTTGGTAGACCGAACCGAGCAAAAGTTTCTCTAAGTATATTTATAACTGACCGTGCCGTAGTTTTTTGCATCTTAAAAACTTCCAACCATTTTGTGGTCGAATCTATCATTACCATGAATGTTTCACCGTGAAAAGGCCCTAAAAAGTCTATATGTAGTCGTGACCATGGTTCTGGAATGAAGGGCCACGGCTGCGGCGGTGCGCGCGGCGGCGCTGCGCCTTCTATCGCGCACGTCGCGCACTGCTTGCATAGTCCTTCAATATCTCCGTCTATTCCCGGCCACCATATTACGCTTCGTGCTAGACTTTTCATTTTGACTATTCCTAAATGACCTACATGTAATTCTTTAAGTAGATTATCTCTCAGTGCTTCCGGTATTACCATCCGATAACCCCAAATAATACAGCCCATGTCTATGTACAGCTCATTTCGCCGTAAATAATATGGTTTCAGTTCGTCCCCTTTATAACTCTCTGGCCACCCTGTTTGTACAAAATAATAAACTTTCTTGAGCACTTCATCCTTAGCAACATTTTCTTGGACAATTTTTCTAGTAATTGGGAGAAAATTTTGAATGAAATTCAGATAAGTGGTTTCCTGGCCTTGACTTTTCTCCTTTTCCACTGGCAATCGTGATAAGGCGTCGGCCGCATTGTTCTCGCTTCGCACATACTCGATCTTATAATCGTAACCAGCCAGAATGACGGCCCACCTCTGCATCCTACTCGCTGCCATAACGGGTATACCCGTCTTATCTCCAAATATCGTCACTAACGGCTTGTGATCCGTTCTTAGGATAAATTTTCTTCCATACAAATACTGGTGGAATTTACGTACGCCGTAAATGATCGCTAGTGCCTCGCGCTCTATTTGAGAATATGATTTCTCTGCCGAGTTAAGGACCCGCGATGCGTACGCGATGGGGCGTTCGTAGCCGCCGCTGGCTTCACCCGGCGCGCTCGCCCTAGGTACAAGGTGGGAGATCACAGCGCCCACTCCCACGCTGCTGGCGTCTGTCGTCAGCACGAGCGGCTGTGAGGGTGAATAGTGCGCTAGTATGTCACTCGAAATCAACATCTGCTTAACCTGCTCAAAAGCACGCTTACATTCCACGCTCCATTCATACTTTACCTCTTTCCGCAATAAATTGTAAAGAGGGGCTAAAACGGTGCTTATGTTAGGCACGAATTTCGCGTAATACATGACCATTCCCAAAAATGATCGTAATTCGGATACATTGGCCGGCGCCGGTGCTTGTTTTATTGCTTCGATCTTTTCCGGGCATGTGTGAATACCTTGTTTACTGATTTCAAAGCCCAAGTACGTGACTGAATTCGCAAAAAAAGTGCACTTGTCTTTTTTTATGCGTAGACCATATTTATTTAACCTTTCGAAAACCTCAACCAGCGCCTCCATGTGTGACTTATCGTCCGTTCCAGTTATAATCAAGTCGTCTAAAAACACGCCTACTCGCGGCATATCCGCGAAAAGTTGTTCCAATTTCCTTTGGAAGATGCCGGGGCTCGATGCTAATCCATACACAAGCCTATTATATACGAAAAGGCCCTTATGGGTATTGATGACCGTGTACTTCTTCGATCCGTCAAGTTCAAATTGCGCGTACGCTTGCGATAAGTCTAATTTAGTGAATTTATTTCCTCCATGTAATTTAGTCAGCAAGTCTTCAACTTTTGGCAAGGGATAGTGGTCCACCTCTAGACATTTATTCAAGGTCAATTTAAAATCAGCACATACCCTGATGGTGCCATCTTTTTTAACCACCGGCACAATCGGTGTGGCCCAGTCGGACGTAGTGACGGGCGTGATAACTCCGTCGCGCACCAGCTGGTCCAGCGCGCGCTCCACCGGCTCGCGCAGCGCGTACGCCAGCGGGCGCGCGCGCAGGAACACCGGCCGCGCGCCCGGGCGCAGGTGGAACCCGACCGCACCACCGGTGAACCGACCCAAGCCATCCGCAAACACGTTACAAAATCTGGAACTAAAATCGGTCAGATTGAATTGTACCGTTTTTATATTATTAACAATACACCTACTCATTTTCAGCTGTATTTTTAGTTCCATTAACCACTGCCGACCGAGTAGCACGGTCTTACCATCCTTAATTACATACAAATCTAAATATTTTTCTATATTTTTATACTTGACTAGCGGCCGTATGACGCCTACAGGTTTCACTAGTTCACCGGTATAATACCTTAAAGTCAGTTGACAAGGTTCAATATCTAAGTCACTAAACAATTCGCGTTGTAATTTATAACTTATACAAGACACTGCGCTACCCGTGTCACATTCCATGTTTACATCGATACCATTAATGTTCAAACTAATTTTCAGGGGTGGGCACTGACTCGCACTAAGATTGTTTATGTTTAATATTACCTCGTCACTGTCTTCGTCCTCCTGCTCCATTAATTCTTTACTGCTGATCACATCGACGTTGTGCTGGTCCAATATGTTTGGGCAGACGCGCCGTAAATGCCCCACTCTGTTACATACTCTGCACACATATCTTGTGAATTGGCACCCGTGGCTGCTATGGTCGCCCCCACACGCATGGCATCTCCCCTGCGGGCGGGCTCGTCCTCCCGCGGCCCACGCACCGTTACCGTTGGCACTGCTGCTGCCGGCGCCGCCTCTTGCCAGCCGGCCGGAGCGTGCCGCGCGCTGCGGCGGCGGCGGGTCAGCGCGCGCCAGTGCGCGCCCGCCGGCCGCACCGCGCCTCGCGCTCCACCGCATCGTCTGTCCCTCCACTTCTACACTGTTGGTCTCCCTGACGTCGGCGCGGGACTCTAAGACCGCCGCCGAATCCTTTTCCGCTGCTTCTAAACTGATCGCTGTGTGAAATGCTCTTTGGAACGTAAGGTTTTTCTCGGTAAATAGTTTTTGTCGAATTATTTCACTATGAATACCACACGCGAATTGATCTCTCAAGTTTTCTTCCAGCGTTGAACCGAACTCGCACGACGCTGACATCTTTTTTTGCATAGCCACGTAATCCTTAATTGGTTCACCCACATTTTGTTTTTTGTTGCGAAACTTATACCGTTCGGCAAGTATGCTGGGCTTAGGCTGCAGGTGTTCTCCAAGTATTGTTATCAGCTGTTCAAAGGTTTTCGTACTAGGTCTGGCCGGTGTACATAAATTCACCAGTAACTCGTAGCATTCTGCACCGATTACCGTTATTAAAGTTGACACCTGCAATGCACTGTCAACCTTATTGGCTACAAAATACTGTTCAATTCGCTCCACATATAACTTCCAATTGTCTGTGTTAATATTAAATTCACTTATTTTACCAATCGACATTATTGTTTATATTTTCGACCGCACTTCCAAAAGTCACTTAGCACCCGTGAATTGCAAATCTCGTCGCCACTGAGAAATCTAGACCGAGTCTAGGGAAATGGAAGGAAACACGTCCGTTCGTTACCATTGCTTTAATCAAGACAATCACATTATGAAACTACCTTACAAATCTATAACCTTAAACTACCCGCATATTATCATATGTTACACATCCATCCATACTTACAAACTTTCGAGTTTATAATATTAGTAGGATTATGCAAATTTGCAAGACAACAATTTTGAAGTTTGTAGCTTTGGTGGTTTAGGTAGTGGGATAGTTGGCAGCCAATCACGATACTTATTGAGGAGGGTAGGTATACATTAGTCTCTCATAAGTATGGGTGAGGACCAAAAAGTTACACACCGTTAAAGTTAAACCAAGGTAGTTAAAATTCGCAAAGTTTTTCCATTGTGACACGAAAGTTAGTCATACATACTTTTTGGTCCTCACTCATATACTTAAATATTTCAGAAGGTGGATGGATGACAAAATGACTACATAGCCCTGTGTTTTTTGGTATTTTTGAATCATAGTTGACAAAAATGGATACATTGATCGATATTCAAAGTGACTGTCTATTTTCAAAATGCATTTGATTTTGTTTATTAACTATGCTTGTGTACCATTTTACCCGACTCCGTCGAAAGAAGCCCGAAAGGAGAATTAATGTTTTATTGAAATAAAAAGTAATCCACACCAAGACAAACATTTTCAAACACCAAATACGCTTTTATACTCAGTTTAAAGAGCGACCACACCACCGCGAATACGCATTGACGTGTCGTAAACGCACCGTCAACGTCTTTTACGCACCGGTGTAGTCGCACCTTTATAGCAGAAAAAAAGCAAGATTCTTCAGTAAGTATATTATTTAGTATTTCAGTAGTCGGCAATCCTATTCGCATATTGATGGCCAATCCCAGACCGAGATTCGATAAGCCTCATCTTATCTTAGGTCAAACCCATTTTGGAATTTCAATGAAGACTTACCCATTGTTGGGTCTAGCTCATTTCTTATCGCCTTTCGTTCTTTACCCGACATTCTTTGGTAAAATATCAAAATAATGTATTGCTACATTTTTTTATAACTAGCTTCTGCCCGCGACTTGGTCCGTGTAGAATTCGACTTAAGAACTGATGTTGATAGTATATTCTGCAATAATTATTTACGTTGCGACATTAGGCAGCTACGGCCGTTGACACGATTATCCCTCGGGAACTATGCAGTTTTCCGGGAAAAGAAGAGACATACAATGTACCAGCTCCATCTCTTCTCTACCCAGTAAGGAGCAAAGACGTGATTTATGTTTGTATGTATCGAAGAAATGAGCGAAACTCATGGGAATGTTATAGGGGATGCGGCTAGCACCCCATCACTATTTTGATTCCCTTTTCCACATATACGTCCACAATCACGCTAAACGTGGTATAGGTCTTGTAACATTAGTTTCCGTCTACCCCGTAAGGGATAAAGACGTGATTTATGTTTGTATGTATTGAGGAAATGAGCGAAACTCATGGGAATGTTATAGGCGAAGCGGCTAGCATCGCATCACTATTTTGATTCCTCGAAACCATATATACGTTCACAATCACTCTAAGCGTGGTTCTTTAGGTCTTGCTACTAAAGTTCGGTCTAAAAAAAGGCGTGGTGTGTGTGTAATTTCTAAAAATACGAACTTTTTATCTATATCTTTTTACAGTGACGAATTTGATGGATCGTGTAAATATAATCCACCGGTTTTGATTCAATATCCTCCATCTCAACTCCATTTATTGGGTTTCAAAATGTTACTCCTATCGTATCAGGAGCTTACCACAGAGTTTATCAAGTTAGAGGCAGGATTGATATGAGAGAACGGAAAAACGCCGCGTTTATTATAAACAACTAAACGTTATCAGCGACTTCATCCCCGCAAGTTTAAATACAGCAGAACACTTACAAACAATGTGGCTTTCTATTGGTATAATAATCTTCATTAAAATTTTGATTACCTGTCAACTACCTTACATTACCTAGCTAACTAAACAACCCGCCCCGCGTCATTCCGGGCGCAAAGGCGGCCATCGTTGCACCAAACTGCATAATAAAATTCTAACTAAGGTGATCATCATCGCTTTACTACATGTTAAGTATAAATCAAAGGCCTCCGCTGCGTCTGTTTGTCTGTTTATGATAAACCAATGAACGCATGTGGGTTTTACGGTAATGCATTAAGTACTACAATTTCTCAAGGTTTTGTGTGAATTAGTAGAAATTTACCGATAAATGATAGAAGTAACGGGAAAAGCCAAAACGCCTGGGATTCTAATTTAAGGGAATAATAAGTTTGTTCACACAGTTCCCTTGCTTTGGTCAAAGTTTGTTTGCTAAATAACACAAATTAAATCTGATTAATCATTTATTTTCAAGAAAACCTCATTACCCTGTCTTTATCATTACCACGTCAACAGCATCAGTAGCAATAAGTTCGGAGCTCGTCAACGGTGCAAGGCTTCTCACAGCACTCAGAAACGATGAGCTGCCGCTTCCTTCTCCCATTCAGTACGTGAGCTTCTTTCGCTTCCATCCACGGTGTAACATGCCCAAGTTCATAACCAGTTCCATAAAATGACCTTTTCATGTTGTCCGCACGTTTGATAAGGTTATCTTCATAACACAGGAACTCGAGAGCTCTGGCGAGTTGTCTTCCACACAATCTTTGACCAGAGTTCTGAGATGCCACGCAAATGATAAAAGTCAGGAGAATGATAACTTGAATCTTCATGGTGACTTTTGGTATGTAATTGTGTAATGGAGGTGCGATTTGTAATGTGAGGAAGAAGGTAAGTCCAACCCTTTTATACTGTTAACGGCTCATTATTATTCAGGTTCAGATTTAAAGTGAGATAGGCAGGTTAATGAGAGAAGACGTTTTACACGTAGGCTGTAACCTGTCCTATTTATCTGACGTCATTTCCATGGCAAATTTATTGTAATTGGTGTTGCGTGGGATGAGAATGATACTAAAATAATCATAATTGGGATTGTCTATTTTTTTACAATGTATAGTAAATCGAAAACCATTTCGAGATAAATGCTTTTTAAATCGTTTTCTCTATTTACTTTATTTTATTTTGCTATAATGAATTTATTACATGAAAAATAAGCAATGACCTTCATTTGACATTCCCAGACATGGCGTAGACGGTCCAAAATGTACTTTATTTGCAAAGGTTACAAATTCTATGCTATTTACGCGTGTATTATGCTACGGAGTTCAATTTGGACCCGCAATCTGACATTTCATTCATCTTATGACAGATGACAAGCAAATGGGCAATCTTGTTACTGTCATTCTTGTTTTTTTCACCGTTTACTTTCATATTGTTGTATTATAGTTTAGATTTAGAAGCACTTTCGGTAGATAATTAGGCAAGAGTGTAACCACACAGCGATGTGCTTTGCTCACATGAAAGATTTTACGCTAAATATTTTAATGGAGAGCGAAAATATTACGTTTTTCGGTTTACTTTCGCCTACTGAGTTTACTGTCTTATTTCCGGGTCCTGTTTTGTCTCGATCATACTTGGTATGTGTTTATGGACCTTACTGCTTCGCGCAGAATGTTATGGTATGTATAACAATTGTGAAAATATAAAATTCATAGGAGAAGATCGCGTAAATCTTCCTGTGTTATTGTTGAATCATGTTGACATTGATACTAATGACAGTTTGCCAACTTCACCACAGATAGAAAAGACGTTGATGGCGGAGGTTCACATACGTTTTATGATCAATTAATCCAATAAGCAGATGTGTGACACCGGCAATGGAAACTCTGACGTCATCAACCAAAATACTTTCAATAATTAATAGCGAAAAAAATACCGAGTTATATGAGAAAATATTGAAATTGGTTTCTTATAATTGACTATTCTGCACAAAAAAAATATAAAAAGGATAGGTATTTTTTTTTAGACAATCCCAATTATCATCTTAGATTCAGTTATACATTTTTCACGTGTTGGAATATAATTACATACATACTGTCACGCCTCGTTCCCACAGGGGTAGGTAGAGATGACTTTGTTCCACATGCTATGATCCGGACATACTTCTTTCCCTTCATCAGGATCATCAACCTCTTCATACATCCTCGTCGGTATCGGGTACTCCTGACCTGGCCTCTTGCCAAAACGTCTTCTATTTGGTCTCGGAACGTCCGTGTAGGCAAATATAATTATGTTTATATTTTTATCACCGTCCTCCCATACAGGAAATAACGTCATAAAAGTTTTTTATAAAATTGAAGAAGAAGAAAGAAGAAAAACCTTTATTTCACCACAGAAGTTACAAAGTGCATAACAAGGACACACTGTTACATAGAGATAGGTAGATGACATTTTATGCGGTAAGTGAAACAGCGGCCTTCGCACTAGACTGTGGGTCTGTATCGCGAGTGCCAAGTGAAGTACTCAAAACACAAGAATAATTAGAAAGTATGTGTGCGTATGTGTGTGTGTGTGTGTGCGCGTGTGTGTGTGTGTGTGTGCGTGTGCGTGTGTGTGCGTGCGTGTATGCGTGTGTGTGTGGCTACACTTTACCATTAGTAAGTAAATATAGAATGTACCAGTTGCTTCTCTTCCCGCGCTGATGGTAAAAGCCCGTCAAGGGAATTGGCGAAATAGGAATCGTGTTATAGCCGATGCGGCTAGCAACCCATCACTATTTTGATTTCATTTTTCACCTATACGCCCACAATCTTGCTAAATGTGGCCTTAAGGGTTTGTTACCTGGAATGAATGAATGAATGAATGAATGAATGAATGAATGAATAAATGAATGAATGAATGAATGAATGAATAAATGAATGAATAAATGAATGAACGTCTTTAACTGTGCTTTATTATAATAAGAACTGTATACACTACGTGTGAGCAATTATTAAATAAATAAATAAATAAATAAATGAATGAATGAATGAATGAACGAATGAATGAATGAATGAAATATTTATTCGCAGTAAATGTTGTGACCTTAGGCTCTGTCTACCCCGTAAGGGATAAAGACGTGATTTGTGTGTGTGTGTGTGTGTGTGTGTGTTTGTATTAATTAAATGGTAACTTGTAAAAACGTCGCGTTTCTCTGCTCCGTGCGTCTTCCAATAGTCCAATAACGATGTTAGACGGTATTAGGGGCCCTTCGGATTATAAATTATATCGCCATCGCCGGTTCTTGCGGGTCCTAAATCAGCTTGGTTCCGTGACCGGCCTACAGAGGGCGTGTCATCGTTTTTGCTGGGTAATAAATTGATTTGTTTGTTTATGGTGTTGCTGGGTACCAAACATCACAACAAGCAGAAAAAACAGAATTTACCAGTTGCTTCTCTTCCCGTGCAGATGGTTAAAGGCCATTGAGGGAAAGGGCAAAAGTCTTAGGAATCATGTTATAGGCGATGCGGCTAGCAACCCATCACTATTTTGATTTCCCATTCCAGGTACACGCCCTTAATCATGCTAAACGTGGCCTTAAGGTTTTGTTGCCTCAGGGTCTGTCTACCCCGTAAGGGATAAAGACGTGATATATGTATGTATGTATGGATATTTCCTTCTTCACCTTGAATGTTGGCAGCTCACAACCGTTCGTTTCTCACGGAACATCTGGAATCACGACTTTAGACAGAGCCTTAAGTAACAAGACCTAAAGACCACGTTTTGCATGATTGTGGGCGTAGGTGGAAAGGGGAATCAAAATAGTGACTATATAACACGATTCCTGAGTTCGTCGCCCATTCCCTCGATGGGCATTTACCAACTGCGCGGGAAGAGAAGCAACTGGTGCACCCTATCGTCGTGTTAGAAGCAAAACCAACTAACTATCCCAAAAAATGTATGCTATTAAAGTTGCTTTTGCTTTTGTCATAAGGTACTTTATAATATGACTTTTTTGAGCCGGTTAGTCGGTTTTGCTTCTAACACGACGCTATATTCTTTACTCCTCGAACAGCATGTAGCAACCATTTCAACTGCATTTCTTTCCCCTTTCACAGGCCCTTTGACGAATCCTCGTCCGGTTTTCTCCTAAAAAACAAGGTGAAACAGCCTTCGTGATAAAGCCGACGCGGGTAGTGATTGATTGCCCACACCTGTGCTAGCTTGTCTCATCCTGTCCCGTAATCATTCGGGATGATGGAGGGGAAAATTGAGATCGTCGGGAATGTGAGACATTTTGTACATGAGTGCATAAACGTGAAAACTGCGGGCGTGTGATTTATGTGCATGTTCTTACGATTTGCGATGAGGCTAGCAACCGATCACTATTTTGATTTCATTTTCCACCTATACGCCCACAATCTTGCTAAATGTGGCCTGTAGGTACCTGTTACCTTAGGCTCTGTCTACCCCGTAAGGGATGGAGACGTGATAGATGTATGTATGTATGTACCTATGTAAGCATACGATTTCAATGCGACAATACATACATACATATATCACGTCTTTATCCCTTAGGGAAGACAGAGCCTAAGGTAACAAGAGCTAAAGACCACGTTTAGCATGATTGTGGGCGTATGAATGGAAAGGGGAATCAAGACAGTGATCAGTTGCTAGCCACATCGTTTATCTATACTATCTATACTAATATTATAAAGAGGAAAAATTTGATTGTTTGTTTGTTTGCATTGAATAGGCTCTCAAACTACTGGACAGATTTCAAAAATACGGATGTTTGTTCTCGAGCCTTGGATGTTTAATATGTATTTAAGTATGTATTTATCTATATAAGTATGTTTATCCGTTGTCTAGTGCCCATAATTACAAGCCTTGCTTAGTTTGGGGCTAGGTCAATTGGTGTCAATTGTCTCAAGATATTATTATTAGATACTAGCGACCCGCCCCGGCGGCTTCGCACGGTATATTATGCATGTATTATACATATAAACCTCTCTCTTGAATCACTCTATCTATTTAAAAAAAACCGCATCAAAATCCGTTGTGTAGTTTTGAAGATATAAGCATACATAGGGACATAGGGACAGAGAAAGCGACTTTATTTTATACTATGTAGTGATGATGATTATTATTAGATTACATTTGAAATTGACCATGAGGAAATTTGGTGTGTGGAGTTCCCAATCCGCACTGGAGCCGCGAAGGGAATATTTTGGCCGGTTGTTGGATTAATTAAACTTAATGGCCCTATAAATAAATGTTTTAGTCCACAAATGATGTTCAAAGCGAACCGCGTCAAGGGACTAAATTTAGAAACAAAAATTTTAGTAGGTAACAAGAAATTGTAGGGTCATTTAGTCAAATTACCCGAACCGTCTGCTGACCTTGGCAAGAGATGAGCTGATAATGAACCTAATGACTAAATTCACTATAGGTAAAGCCAGTATAAAAATATTCGGTATGTGAGCTCTTCGCTATTGTTCATAGGATATAAAGATTTCAAGTGAAAAGATACATACATACCGCCACGCCTCTTTCCCACAACGATCCTGACATACTTCTTTCGCTTCATCCACATTCATCAATCTCTTCATACATGCTCGTCGGTTTCAGGTACTCCCGACCTGACCTTTTTCCAAAACATCTCCTATTTTGGTCTCGGAACGTCCGTCTAGGCTTTCCCCTCCCAACGTAATCATTCACACTCCCCATATAAATTTGTTTAGTTAGTCTACTTTCATCCATCCGCTCTATTACCAAACCAACTAAGCATACTTTTTTCTATCCTAGTCACTATATCCTCTTTCACACCCGCACGTTCCCTTACCACACTATTTCTTATTCTATCTTCTACCATACTTCTTAACGCTCTCATTTCTACTGCATTTATTCTACTTTCATGCTTCTTTTGCCATACCCAAGTTTCGCTACCGTACATTCATGTTGGAACAAGCACCCCTTTTGTGGACTGCCAGGCACGCCTCCTTCGACACCTTTTCACTGCTCACAAAGTGAAAAGAACATCTCATAATTATCAAACCAGTTCACATTTCACCAGAATTGGTTGAAAGGTTTGACCTTTAGATAAAAACATAACCAGACGGACAGCTGGGCATACGAAATAACAATAAAAATTGTAACAAAATTGTTCCTCAGCGTTTCTGTTTTTTCCTAGAGATGCGGAACCCTAAGAAGTGTTACAAACCATAGTTGAAACCTCGATTGTAAATGAACTAAGTTGGGATAATGGGGAGAGGGTTGGATTTGTTCCGTCTGTTTATTGGCTCAGATATCGGGTAATTAGTTTCCGTAACAGATCCGATTACACGCCTATTCTGTGATTTTCTCGGTTTAACGCCCCGGTATTGGTTAGTTGAAAGAGTAAATTGACGGACATTAACGAACACTGTTAACTGGTGTAACTTTAAAAAGCAGTTCATCATCATCATCATCATTTCAGCCATTACAAGTCCACTGCTGGACATAGGCTTCTCCTTTAGATCTCCAATAAGACCGGTTGGAAGCGGCTTGCATCCAGCGCGATCCTCCGATCTTAATGAGGTCATCGGTCTACCTTGTGGGTTAAAGCAAAAAAAAAAAAAAGTTATAATGACGGAATCCTAAATTTTTATTTGCGTTTACTGCTTCCAATCGATGCATCGATCGCCTTTGCGTCTACATGCCAAACATTCTCACCGCATATTATTATGGACAACATCGATTTTATAGCAATTTCAAGACGATCAAAGTAGCCCCAAAATTATCAAAGACGCCCTTATCACTAGAAACACACACATAACACATAAATCACGTCTTTATCCCTTACGGGGTAGACTGAGCCTAAGGTAACAAGACTTAAGGCCACGTTTAGCATGATTATGGGCTGGAGTTGTGTTTGTTTGTCAAAATTCATGCCGAATTTTTTGTATCTAAATCTGCACATCGAAGCAACTTACATACATACACAGATCAAGTCTTTATCTTGCTTGAAACTGCCAGGAATTATTAGCCGATGCCCAGGGTGCACCGGATCAAGCACTGCTCTTCCCCCCGGACGGATCCAAAAACGAACCGCAGCTCTTGACCACACGCGGAGGTAACCCGACTCGCACCCCAATCAAAGATCTTCTTCTTCTTCTTCTTCTTCTTTTTGATTGTGGCGTTACAAGTCGTTATAGCGACGACAACTTCGCCAATGTCGGTAAAAAAAATTAATCATAAAATCTTGTGACAAAATGTCGACAACGTTGTACGGTAACACGGTCAAAGACCCCCCTACCCCCTGTCGGGCTCTTAGCCAACGGTCAATGACATCCCTCAGATACTGCCAGGAAATCATTAGCCGTTGCCCAGGGTGCACCGGACCAAGCACTGCTCTTCCCGGATCTTCTTCGACGGATCCGAAAACGAACCGCAGCTCTTGTTCACACGTGGAGGTAACCCGACTCGCACCCCATCAAAGATCTTATCAATACAACTAACTTCTACAGAAATTTATAATTTAGGTACTTAATGAAACAGAACCATATTGTTTGCAAATTTACGGACAATTTCGTTACAAGAGCATTGAGAAACCGACCGAAGTTGCTCCGAAGAATTGAAACAAAGGGATATTAAAGCACACGCTGAAGAAATAATTAACTAAACAGTTAAATTGGAAATATTCCGATACTGGTAATGATTACGAAACGAAGTTTCGATGTCGAACAAACTCGGTCGTAGGCTCAGGGAGTACACAGTAGCAAGCTGAGCGGGAAATACTCGAGATAAAGACAGAGGAGACATTTGTTTATAGAAAATTTCCAAACGCCACTGAAAATTAGAACACAGAAAAATCCGAAAAGTAAAGCTATGGCCGGGAATTGCATCCGGATCCTCGTCATTCCGTGACGCGTGCTATACGCCTACACCACTCATAGCAGGTGAGCCTTCGATTTTTTCTATCTGTTACTAGCTGTAGCTGTGTATGTGTGTGTGTGTGTGTGTGTGGCAGTGTGTGTAGCTGTGTGTGTGTCTTCAAAATCTTGAAAATCTTGTTACAAAATGTTGGCAACGTTGTACATGTAACACGGTCAAAAGACCCCCTCCCCCCTGTCGGACTCTTAGCCTTTGGCAACGGATAATGATATCCCGCAGAATCTGCCAGAAAATCATTAACCGATGCCTAGGGTGCACCGGACCAAGCACTGCTACTCGCCGGATGGATCCAAGAACAACCGCAGCTTGACCACACCTGCTCCGCTTAGCTCTGCGCTCTCCGCTCCGCTTGCCGCGCCGCTCACCGCTCAGCCTATAGTCGTGGTGAGCCCGTAAGTCTACAGAGCGTCAAGTGTCCGGAACGCGGTACAATTAGAAGTTCTGATCAGACTTTTGTTTATGAAACTTCAATTTGTTCCTTTATCAATGTTTCGATGAAAGTTTAAAAGGTGTTTGGAGAATTGTGGTTGTGGTATTTTAGAATGAAATGAGCATTCGGAAAAGACAACTACGGACTAAGTATTTGAAGAAAGTTAACTGTCGTTACTATGCGGACGGCCATGTTTGACGACCGGATAGCCTAGTGGTTAGTGACCCTGACTATGAAGCTAGAGGTTCTGGGTTCGAATCCCGGTAGGGGCAGACAGTTGTATGATGAATACGAATGTTTGTGCCCGAGTCTTGGATGTTATATGTATTTAAGTATGTATTTATCTACATTATATAAGTATGCTTATCCGTTGTCTGGTACCCATAGTACAAGCTTTGCTTAGTTTGGGGCTGGGTCAATTGGTGTAATTTGTCCAAAGATATTTATTTATTTATTTATTTATATGTTAAAATGATTATTATATAGTGAAGCCAAGGCAAGTAAAACAACCACACTCTCTTTGAAGCGTTTCTATTCATGCAGTCAATGCTCTAGAAAATTTAATACAATAACCGAAGAAAGAGTGAGTTCGGTTATTTAAATTTGTTGCAAGTTAATAACTATTACGTTTGCTAAAAATGAAACCTAGCTAGATCGATTTAGCGTTTCCGGACCCCGAAAATCGTTGAAGCCGTTTCCGAGTGTGAGAGAGAGAGAGAGAGAGAGAGAGAGAGAAACATTTATTTACACACATTCAAATCACGTAGATGTATTATAATAGGAAGAAATACAATATACTTAGAAATATTAAACCAAACAATCATCCAAATAAAAAAATATATTAGAAAAAAAAACGATAGTACAGTAAATGAAGATTAGATGTTGATGTGAGTGATGAATCACTGATCTGTTGCAGAACTGCATCCCATAGCCACTTCAGGAAAATACAGTGTGAATTTACAATCTGCGCTGCCGGCAGCTCGTGACGTATAATGTAGCTTGTACGTGTGTAAATTTAATATGGAGTGGTGACAGCGTATTAATCAGGATGTCTGGTGTGTCGCTTCCAGGCTGACGCGCCAATGGATGCCACGCTAATAGAGACGCGGTGGCAGGCAGAAGCTGCAGCGATAGCATCAATTTACGGGAAGGGGTGCGTCGGGTTACCTTCACGTGTGGTCAAGAGCTGCCGTCCGGGGGGAAGAGTGCACCGGTGCACGCTGGGCATCGACTAATGATTTCCTGGCAGTTTCTGAGGGATATCACTGACCGTTGGCTAAGAGCCCCACAGGGGGGAGGTCTTTGAACGTTGCCGACATTGTTGTCACAAGATTTTTGAATTATATTTTTGTTACTTTGACATTGGCGAAGTTGTCGTCGCTATAACGACTTGATACGCCACTAATAAGAATAATTTACGGGAAGAACCACGGGATAAAAGAAAGAAGTAGTTACGGCAAACTTCTTGAGCTGGGGCGACGTGGAAGGGGTAAGTTCGTGCATTTACTTTGTACCAAAGAGACGATAAATTTGCTTCAGCGCATTCAAGGTCAGGCTCGGGATGTCTGCCGGGAACTGTAGGTATTAATTTGCGAGAAAAATCATAGATTATAAGAAAGAACACGGATAGGTCTAGAGGATAGTGTAAGCTTGTAGGGAGAGGCCATAATAGAAAGAGATAGAGGTATGTAAACCGTTAAAATAAAATACAGAAGTCGAGAAGCAAAATTTCTGCCCGGACGGAGCAGGCATTCTGTAAAGAATAGGCTGGGCAGCGACGGGGAACCTTGAAGAGTACATGCTATATTATAAAATTAACACTTTGGTGCGGTCACCGCCCTTCTTCATCGGCTTGTTATTCGGGTACATCTTGCATGTCTTCAGAGAGAAGATTAAGTTGTCACAGTGGTCCGCTCAACTGGTTCCTTTCGCTATGGCTGTGGAAGTTCCTGGCGCGTCTCCTACGGGATCTTTCTTTTTCACATGCCATTGTATGCCATGCCATTATTCTTGTTACTACTCTTGTAGGTAGGTATGTATTTTTATATTATTCATTTAGTCGACCAGTAAAATTTCTTGATTCGTTGTTAACGTTCTTTGTTCACTGTCTGTCACTTGGACCACCAGTAGCATCACTTGGAGCGGTGTACGGCATATTTGTTTTACATCGAACGTGGGCGGACCGAATTCCACCGGTTCCGCGAATCGACAGACGCCCAATATTTTGTAAGGGAATGCTTCCATATTGGAACTGGAAATGTACAATGGATATACAGTGAAAAGGTTATAGGAAGAGAGCTTTCACATATACATTTTGCGGATGGTAGAACCTTGTTTTACTATTTTGATTTCATTTTCCACCCATGCGCCCACAATCTTGCTAAACGTTGCCGTTGTCTTGTTACCAGCTCTGATACCCCGTAAGGGATAAAGACATGATTTGTGTATGTATGTAGAATCTTCTAGAACTAGTTTATTAGTTAATTTATTAAATTTAGGAATAAATTGGCGCAAAATGATCCCAGTTCACTTTACAGCCAGCGCTGGAAACTTACCGTGACGTCTTAATGCGATTCAACTCCGACTCAGCTCAGGTTTTAGCTGTCATTTTTAGTATGGATCTGACAGCGAGCGAACCTTAACTGAATCGGAATTGAATCGCATTAAGACGTCATGGTAAGGCCCCTGGTCTTTAGTTGGTACTATCGGGTTAATAAACAAGAGAGTAACAAAGAAGAGAACAAAATAAACAAGAATAGACAACCACCCTAAGCTATGCGGTCATCAAAATTAGCAAAGTAATAGTTAAGATAAGTTTCCATAATTCACCTTTCAAATAGACTTCCTTTATTTGCCTAGTCGACGGAACACGAAACAAGTATAAATACTTGGCTCAAACAAAAATACTTGGCTGAAAAATACCCGAACGGAAAAACATGGCGTTTTCTGAAAACAATCGAAACTTGGCTAGTCCGTCAACGCCGAGATAACAACCGATTGCTGGGGATTTTAGATTCACTTAAAAGTAGAGGCGGAGTTTATAGAATAGATTTTGGACTTAATTCTGCCAAGTTGCACTACAATGCACATAATGTAGGAATATATTTTTGTAATTTTTACTAACGTAGATTTTTTTCCTATGCTAGTCTGGGAGTAAAGAAAATATAGAATGTAACAGTTGCTTCTCTTCCCGCGCCGATGGTAAAAGCCTATTCTTCTTCTTCTTCAAAATCTTAAGAATCATGTTATAGGCGATACAGCTAGCAACGCATCACTATTTTGATTCCCCTTTATACTTTCCACCGATATGCCCACAATAATGCTAAATGTGGCCTTTAGATTTTGTTACCTAAGGCTCTTATATTATTATGTGAACCTATGTGTTTTTGTATGTAATTAACATGTACAGAGGATAATCCATTGAGGAAACAGAGGAATACATTTGTAGGAAAAAATGGGCGCCCGATTTTCTCTTAAGCCCTGTACTCGTTTTCAAGGGCATATTCGACAAATTTTTAAAAGCTTGTGCCTCATGTACCCTAACTTAGTAACGCTATCTTACAGCGCCACCTATGAGCAACTTCAGTCAAACAGCTCACGCAATTTCTGAAACTCATAAAGTTACCCATAGTGCCAACAGATGGCGCTTTTCTCAATAACTGAAAATATTTTAAACACAAATCAAAAGTCAAAAGTTTTCAATTAAACCTTATCATCATCATCATCAGGTCGCAGATGTCCACTGTGGAAGGATTCATCCCTATAATTCCAACTAGCCACATCCAACAGTTGGCCGGAACTCTTACAATGGCGTCCACCTAATGGGAGGCACAGAGAAAATACCCAATTAGAGTGTTAAAGGGCTATAAATTATGGCAATGCATCTGTCTTTTTCAACCTGCACCATACTAACACTTAATTTGCGCGATTGTTTTTTCTATGCCTTCTAAACGGAAAAAAGTGAATTAAGTAATTCAATTTCGGTTTCATGTATGCTTTTGTTTTTGATTGCCACACAACGACTGAAAATAAACTGTCTGTATCAATCTTAATAAATAACTAACTAAAGAAATATTAGGGAACAATTCACGCAAACAGACCTAGTCCCAAAGTAAGAGCTAGTAATGCTTGTTATGGATACTAGACCACGATATACATACTTATTATAGAGAAATACATACTTAAATAGATAGAAACATCCATGACTCGGGAAAAAATATTCGTGCTCATCACACAAATATATATACCCTTACCAGGCAGGGTCACTACCACCAAAACCAAACGCGTCGTTCTAATAGCAGCTTGCTCAACTCTAGTGCCTTGCTTGACCTTCGGCCAATCAGTATGCGGTAATCGCCAATTTAGGCTTGGCGTATTCTTTTTATATGGTACTAGCTTCTGCCCGCGACTTCGTCTGCGTAGAATTGTGCATAAAAACCTTCCTCTTGAATCACTCTATTTATTTAAAAAACCGTATCAAAGTCCGTTGTGTAGTTTTGAAGATATAAGCATACATAGGGACATAGGGACATAGGGACTGAGAAAGCGACTTTATTTTATACTGGATGATGGTATTTCCTCTCTATAAGGTTGTTTGTTCTTCTTCTTCTTCTTCCTCTTATTTGTGGCGTTACAAGTCGTTATAGCGACGACAACTTCGCCAATGTCAAAGTAACAAAAACATGGTTAAAAAATCTTGTGACAAAATGTCGGCAACGTTGTACGGTAATGGTCAAAGACCCCTCCCCCCCCTGTCGGGCTCTTAGCCAACGGTCAATGATATCCCTCAGAAACTGCCAGGAAATCATTGCACCGGATCAAGCACTGCTCTTTCCCCCGGACGGATCCAAAAAGGAACCGCAGCTCTTGACCACACGTGGAGGTAACCCGACTCGCACCCCGGTTGTTTGTTCTATGGGAGGCCAGCTAAAACGCCTGGTTAACCTATCTGCCATTAACTAGATCAGCCAGGCTATTGCGATTAGTGCGTACCGTGAAAGAGAGTTGGCAACTCCAATAAACGTCTTTTCCCCCTAATGAGAGGGTTATCGGGCGGAAAAAGTTTCATTACCCCTCTAGGGATTAAAGCCCGATTGCCATCTGGTGTAACTTGTAAGTTGTAACGTTTCTTCCCCGATTGTTAATGAACTAGCGGCATGTTAGTTTGTGTTGATGGTTCCTCGTGTCCCGCTGAGTTTAAGCACGTGGGTATAATTGTTAACTTACGCATGCGGTGCGAGTCAAGTTACCTCCGCGTGTGGTCAAGACGTTCATTTTTGGATCCGTCCGGGGGGGAAGAGCAGTGCTATGTCCGGTGCTCCCTGGGCATCGGCTAATGATTTCCCGGCAGTTTCTGAGGGATATCATTGACAGTTGGCTAAGAGCCCGACAGGGGGGAGGGGGGTATATGACTGTTACCGTACAACGTTGCCGACATGTCACAAGATTTTTGGATATTTTAGTTACTTTGACATTGGCGAAGTAGTCGCCGCTATAACGACTTGATACGCCACGAAAATCAACCGATGACGTTTATCTTATATTATAATAAACTTTTGAACTCTGTCTGTTGTTGCATTAACTGCATTAAAGATACTATGACGATCGAGATCAAGTAAACAATGATAATATAATGCACAAAACGCACATATAAAGTGATATGTAACATAAACTACATAACATTACAAACAATTTATAACTGGTTGAGGTGAACATGTCATATCAATACAGAATCCGGAAAATATTAGTTAAAAGAAATAACGAAAACATAATGATAATTGCTTAATCAGTTGTTATGTAATTTGAAGGCATAATTTTTTTATCAACGTCGCCCCGGGCCGTAAGTAGCTAATTGCCGCCCGCTACGCTATCGGAAATATCCGCTTTTAAATTATGTATACACCTCGGGCAGTAATATAGAAAGCCTCAGGTCGCGTTTTTATCGTCCTCGAGACATTCTTGCAATTCAATTCAAAAGTCTATACCGCATAAATCCTTATCCTTACTTACTAATATTATAAATGCGAAAGTAACTCTGTCTGTCTGTCTGTCTGTCTGTCTGTCTGTCTGTCTGTCTGTCTGTCTGTCTGTCTGTCTGTCTGTCTGTTACCTTTTCACGCTTAAACCGCTGGGCCGATTTAGTTGAAATTTGGTATACAGATAGTTTGAGTCCCGGGAAAGGACATAGGATAGTTTTTATCCCGGAAAATTGCATAGTTCCCGCGGGATAGCACAGACCAAACCACTGGAATTTTTCAAATTTAAGGCGGAACAAAGTTCGCCGGGTCAGCTAGTCACATATAAAACATACAATGTACGCATACAAACTCTTTATTGTATACATACACATTAATTTTACATGTTTTTTTTATAATTTTTCAAAGTTAAAACATAACTCAGCCAAATGTTTTAAAACAGCGCCTTAGCACATTCACCCTTTATGGCGCATGGCATCAGTCTCCGCGATTAGTTGTATCTTCCCAAGGTGCAGGAGGCACGGGCTGCGGCTAAAAGCTTTGGAACATTAGTTCCCATCAACAGCGCTGAGACTTGGAGAGAAAACACACGGGAACGAACTCCACCAAGCTGGAGACACAGTACAGAGTACTAGGACAAGACTTTTTTTTTTTATGTTAATAGGAAGGCAAACGAGCAAGTGGGTCACCTGATGGTAAGTGATCACCACTGCCCATAGACACCCGCAACCACGGAGGGATTGCAGATGCGTTGCCAACCTAGAGGACTAAGATGAAATGCCTCTTGTGCCCGTAATTTCCCCGGCTGTCTTACTCTCCACACCGGAACACAGCAGTGCAAGCACTGCTACTTAGCGGCAGGATTAGCGAGTAAGATGGTGGTAGCGATCCGGACGGACCTTGCACAAGGCCCTACCACCCGCAGAAAATAGACGTCTTTGTCGTCGTCTTCAAAGCTTCCGAAGCCGTTAGAGAAACCCTCCCAACCAGGGGGACCATAGAGACATTTTAGAGGTCTAATAGCTACGGTTAAATAAGAAATAGTTATTTGTGTCACGAGGGAGCAAAATGATGTATTTACGGCGAGACGCTACATCGAATCCAGAATGTAGCGCAAAATTGCAATATAGCATTTTTGTTCGCACCCTGTTTTCTTTTTCTGCATTCCCAACTTGCTTGCTACGGCACCGTCCCCTGTGGCCCCCAAACGGCTGCGCGGGTCCTCTTTTATTATTCCGTGTTTGTGTGCCTCGGGGATTTTTGTCGTAATTTTAAAGTTCACGATTCAAGGCATTAGCAGGATGCGGCGTTAAGTGATGCTTTGAGTCTTCTCGCTGGTATTCTGTTATTTGAAACGGAATTGTTTCGTAAAGAAAGCGACACGGATTCATCTAGGTAAAAGTAACTTAAGAACAATAACTGGCATCATCACAGGCCATAATACGCTAAACAGGCACTTAAGCATAATAGGTATAAAAAACGATCCCCTTGCCCACACTGTGGGAAAGAGGAGACAAGCAAACATGTCGTCACCGGGTGCATCATGTACGCGGCAGCGCGGCGCGAAGCATTCGGGAGCGACGAACTGGAGGAGGAGCTAAGGGATGTCGAACTAGAAGATGTCCTTATGTTCGGCAGGAAGATAAGAAGATTCGAGGAGAGTTGGTGTGTGGGAGCGCTGCGGGGACAGTAACCGGCGGCTCCAACCAAGGAGAACTGGGCTGAATGATCGCCACAGCGGATCGACGACCGACTCAGCTAGGCGTCCCCACAACAACATCATCATCATCATCAAGCAATATGGATTTGTTATGGTTACAGTGATTTGATACGTGCCGCGTTACTTGGTTTATCTGGGTAATATTTAATTGAACTGATTAGAACGCGATAACCGCAATATATCATGTTATAGGCGTTGCGGCTCGCAACCCATCACTATTATGATTCCCCTTTCCACCTATACGCCTACAATCATGCTAACCGTGGCCTTTAGGTCTTGTTACTTCAGGCTCTGTCTACCCAGTAAGGGATATAGACGTGATTTGTGTATGTATGTAAGTATTCTTAATCCTCGATTGTACGTCAGGTGGCATGTCTTTATTTATTTCACCACTTGGATTGCTCTGATAACTCTCAACTATTTAACATTATACTAGGGTGCGAAGAAAGCGGGTCACGTTTAACACAACTTACATTGGAACCCGAGTACAGTTTATTGGATTCTTCATAATCTTCGTGAAAGTGGACCAAAAAATGTTGTTTTGTACCACTACTTAGAATTTTAAGCGAAGCAGCATTATCTATATAGTGTAAGGAACATTAGTATCTTTACACAAAACAAAATAAAAACTTTAAAAACACGTTTAATCAGAAACACATCGTTATGTTCTACTTAACTTCTGAAATTTGCTTAGCGCCTTCTATTAACCACGCAGTACCACTTTCAGCTGTTTCGAAAACCTCTACCGCTGCCTCTCCCACGGCATCAGCTTTTTGCCAATCCTGTTCCTTGAGGTACTCCTCAAAGTGTTCTTGAAGCTCAGCATCATCTAATATCTTCGGTGCATTCAAAATAAGTGCCGTCTCCGTAAAGCCAGGATTGATAGCCACCACCCTCACGTAAGTTCTTTTGTAGTTGTATTCATGTCCTAAGGATCTTGTGAAGCCCATGACGGCAAATTTGGAAGCTGTATAGGTCGGTGCGTACGGTGCTACTCTGTAACCATAAATTGAAGCCATGTTTATGATGGTACCTCCGTTCCCGCCTTTGTCTTTTCTCATGGCCTGCCAGAATTTTAGACTCCACTCTATCAGAGCTGTGACGTTAACATCCATGGTTTTCTTCGGGGAGGTATCATCAATAATTCCAGCGTTGTTGACTAAGACATCGACATGTTTGTACGTATCAGTAATTTTATTAATAACAGCTTCTATGTCTTTAGTGACGTCACATTTGATGAAAACGCTCTTGTCGACGCCATGTTTCGCATTTAGTGTCTTCACAGCTTCTTTGCCGTCTTTCTCGTTGACGTCTAGTATTACTATCACTTTGGCTTCTTTCTTGAGAAAATTGTCAGCTATTTCATAACCGATGCCCACCGCTCCCCCGGTTACCACAACCACTTTATTTTTAAGGTCTTTAGCCATAGTAGCGAAATGAACGGCAAAGCAATTTCGCCGAATATTTTTTAAAAGTATTACCTTAGTTTTATCTTTAACTTATTTATATGGAATGACATCAGATTACATTGTTATCATTGTTTATCAGTAATTATACAGGGTGTCCCAGAAAGTAGAGTCAAGCGAAAGTCCTGACGTAGAGCAACTCAAGGGGCATCCGAATCACCCCCATGTATGTTCCGCGATTTTTCGTAGTTTAGGAGTTATGGCCTTTTTTTCACATTTTCTATTAATCTACGACCACGGAGACAATTTTGCTCACTCTGACTGCAATAATTGAGATAATTGGGTGTTTGTTTTTTTAACGAGTAGCTGAATAGTACGTGCATGTATTTCATATAAAAACAAAACAACATCGTTGACCGTTTGGGCAAAAAAAAATATCGAATCACAAAAAGTGACAAAATTTTTACTGTAGTTCAGACTTTGAAGGCCGATTACAAAAAAAACTAGCATAACTTTTTTTTTTCAAACCATGTTTAAAAACTGCCTTATTATTGACTTTCTACCCTATTGATTTTATTGATCTATCATTAAGGGATCATGGCAAAAAAAACATATCAAAACGTACTTCATCCATAATTTTCACTTTTTCTAGTAAGGCCAAGTACAAATCTGAAATTAGGTTTGTGCTCCGGATTTAGCATGAAAACCTTCTTGGTGCAAAACAATAATATTGGCCACTGATTTTCTGATGCTATTAAATAAAAATTAAAAAATATTTCAGATTTGCACTTGGCCTTACTGGAAAAAGTGAAAATTACGGATGAAGTACGTTTCGATATTTTTTTTTGACATGATCCCTTAATGATAGATCAATAAAATCAATAGGGTAGAAAGTCAATAAAATAAGGCAGTTTTTAAACATGGTTTGAAAAAAAAAAGTTATGCTAGTTTTTTTTGTAATCGGCCTTCAAAGTCTGAACTACAGTAAAAAATTTGTCACTTTTTGTGATTCGATATTTTTTTTTGCCCAAACGGTCAACGATGTCGTTTTGTTTTTAAATGAAATACATGCACGTACTATTCAGCTACTCGTTAAAAAAACAAACACCCAATTATCTCAATTATTGCAGTCAGAGTGAGCAAAATTGTCTCCGTGGTCGTAGATTAATAGAAAATGTGAAAAAAGGCCATAACTCCTAAACTACGAAAAATCGCGGAACATACATGGGGGTGATTCGGATGCCCCTTGAGTTGCTCTACGTCAGGACTTTCGCTTGACTCTACTTTCTGGGACACCCTGTATATACTTATTTTCTTTAATCACAGAAAGATAAAATATTTAATAATCGATTGCTATTTAGGTGTTAGTAAATAAGATATGAAAAATATGAAAAAGACCAAGTGCGAGTCAGATTCGCACATGAAGAATTTCGTGTTATCGTAAAAGAAATTATAAATAATAATGATGTTTTTGTACAGGGACAGGAACCTTAATTTAATTTGATTTTTCACTAAAAGGTTCAAGTATTTGCATAATTACGTTTTGACTGATACGTCACAATGTAACAGGGTTAAAATACAATACAAAAAAAATCAGATCTACCTACTTTCATTAGCATTTTTTTTAAATCGTGTAATAAATCGTTCTGTCATAGCAAGGAAAGAAGATTTCAAAAAATTGTTCCTCTTTGTGTACATATTACTGCATACTGAACACAACATGAAAATAAAACAAATTGTAGTGATAACAATTTATTTTTCAGCCTTAATTTTCTTTGGGACCGTGGGATAAAAGAAACACAAAATGATAGTCAAGAAAAACAAAAATGAAAATAAGCACGCACAGATTGAACATTCGGTTGGCTTCACAAATTTCAAAACGTAACTTTGATTCTATTTCACTTCCACGATAGGCCTAGAACCTTCGATGAGCCAAGCGGTACCACTCTCAGTTTTCTCAAATATCTCTACAGCTGCCTTCCCAACTGCGTCTACTTTCTGCCAAGCCTGCTCTTTGAGGAACTTCACGAAGTCGTCCTGAAGTTCCTTATCGTTCACAGTCCTCGGTGCATGGGTCAAAGCCGTCTCAGTAAATCCTGGATTAATGGCCACCACCCTCACTCCAGTTCTGTTGTAGTTGTACGGATACCCCAGCGATCTTGTCAAGCCCATGACAGCAAACTTCGAAGCTTGGTAAACTGGAAGATAAGGGTCAACCCGGTAACCGTAAATTGACGCTAAATTCATGATAGTTCCTCCGTTACCTCCCTGGTCTTTCCTCATGTGACTCCAGAATTTCAAGGACCATTCTACTACAGCGGTCACGTTGATTTCGATGGTTTTCCTTGGAGATAAATCATCGAGGACGCCAGCGTTGTTCACAAGAACATCAACATGTTTATACGTGTCGATTATTTTCTTGGAAACTGCTTCCAGGTCTTTAGTGACGTCACATTTGATGAAAACGCTCCTGTTGTTACCGTGTTTCGCGTTAAGGGTTTTAACTGCTTCTGCTCCGTGTTTCTCGCTTACATCGAGTATGATGATAAGTTTTGCTCCTTTTTCGAGGAATCTGTCACCGATTTCGAAACCGATGCCAACAGCTCCACCGGTTATAACGACAACTTTGTTTTTAAGATCTTTAGCCATTTCTTCAGATGTTAACTCTTACACGATTATCTCCTTACAGAGCGGTTTTATATTGGCACTTGTTTATAAACAAGTGTAAGGCATTAAGGTCATCGGGATCAGTTGTTATCTGGAATGCTTGTGGTTTATGTGTTTTGGTTTTATTAGTGATAATGCAAGGCTGGCTGTGTGTGAGATGTTTCAGAATTATCTCATAATTCTTATCATCACTGTAGCTTTACTTATTTCGGCTTGTTTATTAATCCCAAAAATTCGCATGTATAACGTTTTGCTATCTACGAATATCAAGTTATAATGTTTGCCAAGTTATGCAATTTGTTGTTTGATTAAAAAAATGTTATAATCTACGATAGCGTCTGAACTTTTTATGCGACCAGTTTTAATACCAATCCAATGGAACCTCTTGAGTTTATCGTTACAGATTCCGGCTTTATCCCGGTCAAAATTACGTTATTTAATACTTTTTGTACATCGCTATATACCGCTGGCCTATGGACTAGTCACACGCAACGGTCGCTCAGCGCCTTACGGGTCCAATTCAATAACGCGTTCAGGGCGCTGTTGCGGCTGCCGCGCTGGTGCAGCGCGTCGGCTATGTTCGCGCACGCGCGCGTGGCCGGGCTGCCCGCCATCCTGCGCGCGCGCTGCGCAGCCGCGCTGGCCCGGGTGCGCGCCAGCCGCAACAGCCTCCTAGCTGTTATAGCTGACAGACTTGACAGCCGGCTCATCTTGCACTGGACCAGGGTGCACGCAATTATGGCCACCTATACTTGAGTGCACTCTGGGTCAGTGACGAGCCCGCTTAGGTATTTATTATTAATGTTGACTAACACTAGTTTTGTAAGCACTGATACTAACATAATATGGATTTATAATCTGAAATAAAAACATTTTATTTTATTTTATTTATTTTATTTTTTATTACTTACGAAAATGACCCTAGACTAGAATGAATTGGCACTATTATAGCAAGTTATTACAGGCCTTTTATCAACTTCCTCTAACGTATGTGTGTATGTATGTTTGTCCGGGTCAATCATGCGAATCAATTTTGAAGCAGATATTTTCATCTGATTGAACTGAAAGTTTGCATACCTGTGTAAATTAGACAACAATACAATAATCTGGTAGTAGAATTCTGGTGGTCGAGCCAGGGCCGTCTCCGCAGGACGGACCTTTCTCTTGGTCCGATTGACTTGAAATTTGGTTCACATTATGTAGGACGGATGGCAAGTAACAGTCAACAAAAGTACAGTCAGGGAAAAAGCTTGTATGTATCTAAAATGAAAATTTTATGTTAGGTTTTTTTCTACAGATGCAAAGCAGTAACGGCTAGGACGTAGATAACTGTAGGTACCACGAGGGAAAATCCTACTAGCCGTTCAAATTTTTTCCGGGAATGCAGTTCTCAAAGTAGCTTTGAGAGCTGTTTTCCGCTTGAACCACGACTGCGAATAACTGTAGGCTATGTTGTGTTTTAAAGTCAATTCGAATCGATTTTTACCCTTAAGTTCATATAAAATATAAATACATACATACGTACATAAATCACGTCTGTATCCCTTACGGGGTAGACAGAGCCTAAAATAACAAGACCTTGAGGCCACTATTAGCATAATTGTAGGCCTATAGGTGGAAAGGGGAATCAAAGTAGTGATAGGTTGCTAGCCGCATCGCCTAAATATAACATGATTGCTATGATTTTCCCTGATTCCCTCGATGGTCCTTTACCGTCTGCGTGGGAAGGGAAGCAGCTGCGACATTCTTTGTTTTTCTTTGCTCCCAGACGAGCATGGAAGTTATATCAATATTATAAATAATCATAGTATAATAGGGAAGTGATTTTTGCCAAGAGGAAGCGCCAGTTCTAAGAATGTATGAAGCTAGGTATTTACTACAGTTTTGTAACTTTGCCGCCGCATTACTGTAGGCGCTAGAAGTACATGCCTATATTTTTCGATATACAAATCTAAGTGATATTATCCTTGTCAATACCTATAATACTGATTATACGTGATAAAATAACGTCTGCCGTTTTATTGCTTCTCGAAGCGTCTTCGAGGCTAAAAATCTAATGTTCGAATTTAGTACACTTGTTCCGACTTGTAAAGAAAAAAAACAAATGCTACATAACAACACCCATCGGCCGTCCAACGAATTCCCTGATTCACAAGGGTACTCCCAACTCCCAACCAAAGTGATTCAAGTAAACATCGCTAGATGGCGTCATAAAACAGGTAGGAAGCTTGCGTTTGCAATTACAACAATCTTTTAACGTTTGAATCGTCGCCGCTAGGTGGCGTTAATTTCAATTGCGCGGAAATTTAATCTTTTTTGACCGAAGACTGATTCACCCGTTTATAATCTTGAATGGTATTGATAAATGATAAGATTTTGCTCACACGCCAATTTTTTAATAAATTAGCTAAATCATCATGATTTGAAGCGTGTTTATCGTAAACAATAGTAATGTATTGTAAATGAGAATGTTAACAGTACTTTTTATTAAAGTGTTACATTTTTAGTTGGTATTTATGCTGGATGCAAGTTGCTTCCAAAACGATGTTTTATGCTTAATCCAGTAACATTGCCGCCATTCCTCCGAGTTGTCGCCTGAAGGTAAGGGGTAGGGGTGCGAGCCAGGTTACCTCTTTACCTCCGCGTATGCTCAAGAGCTGCGGTTCGTTCTGGGATCCGTCCAAAAGGTAGAGCCGGTGCTTGATCCTTAAATAAACATAAGTATAGATTTATAATACCGGTCTCGCACGAAAGACAGCGAAATTGGCGACCTTTTGTGGCATATTTAAGTATTGCACTTTATTTTGTTTTATTCGTCGTGGTTTTAAAAATATGTATTTTATTTTTTCTTGACAGTTGTTGCGTTTTCATTTGTCTCCCATAATGTGTCAAGGCAACGTGATCTCATAAAATAGGTATTTTATTTACAAATTGTCGGTCCAAAAAACAAAAAAAAAATAACTTGCCCAAATTAAATAAAAATTGCAATATTGCACCATTATAATATCTAATAAAAATATTGTCCTAATCTGACTTACTTGGGTATGACGTAATTGATATAGAAGATTAGAGAATTATCATAAGAAAATGTTTTATCTTTAAATTCAGTTCGGTTTTTCCTCAAACTCTTCTATGCTGGTCTGGGAGTAAAGAAAAAACATAGAATGTACCAGTTGCTTCTCTTCCCGCGCAGATGGTAAAAGCCCATCGAGGGAATGGGCGAAATTCTTAGCAATCATGTTTATAGGCGGAGCGGCTCGCAACCCATCACCATTTTGATTCTTCTTTCCGACGAACCTGTGTATATAATACAATATATAAAAATATTTGAACTTAAAATTTAGCACTTAATCCTGGGTATTTTTTCTACGGACATGACTGTGAGTTGTCGTTTTAGTGGGCTTGCAGTGGGTTCTGACAGAGGGTAGGCATATTGACAACAAAACCCGTATTGGTACGAAACGTGTCGGGCACATTTACGTATGCTTACAAACAAGCACTGCTTTTATGGCAGTAAGGGATGAAGGGAGAGAAGGAACAAACACACTCACATCCTCACAAACTTTCGCATTTATAATATGAGGAGGATAATGCAATTGATTTTGTAAAACATCGATTAAATCGAAATCATTATCAATGCCTAATACTTATATCTGTATATAGCTTAAGATTTAATCGAGGGCCAAGTCCACTCGTGTTCGAGTATTATCGTTTTTACAAGCTTTTCATAAACTTGCAATGTTTGTTTGTTTGTATATATATACTACCTCTGTTGCCCGCGACTTCGTCCGCAAATTATTAATTTAACGCTAACTACGAAATTCAATTTTGCGGGACAAAAAGTAGCCTATGTGTTATTCCAGACCATAATTTATCTCTGTTCCAAATTTCATCCAGCCAGCCATTAACAAACATCCATACAATCTCACAATTTTTTGCATTTATAATATTAGGAGGAAGTAGGATGGTCGGATCAAATCTTGCAAGTGAATTTTGACTTGCTCCATCAGTCCATTTCTCGAATCAATACGATACAATTTAAGTTTACATATATACATACATGTATATATCACGTCTTTATGCCTTACGACAGAGCCTAAAACAACAAAACCTTAAGGCTACGTTTAGCATGATTAAGGGCGTATGGGTGGAAAGGGAAATCAAAATAGTGATGGGTTGCTATCCGCATCTGCGCGAGAAGAGAAGCAACTGGTAAATTCTATGTTTTTTCTTTACTCCCAGACCAGCGTGGAGGAAAAGTGGAATAAGTTTTATAAGTCTAAACAAGAAACATTGGTTAAATCAAAGGCGGATTGCCTTGAAATTTGGTACACCTATACAGTATAGATAAATTTGGTACACCTATGCAGTATAGATAAATTTGGTACACCTATGCAGTATAGATAAATTTGGTACACCTATGCAGTATAGATAAATTTGGTACACCTATGCAGTATAGATAATTTGGTACACACCTATGCAGAAGAGATGACATTGCATGTGCAGTTAACAAAACGCATATTCAGCAAAAAGCTTAATGTAAATAACGTTTTTATCCCTTACGGGGTAGACAGAGCCTAAGGTTATAAGACTTAAAAGCCACGCTTAGAATGATTCTGGCCTAAAATTGTGATGAGTTGCTAGCCGCATCGCCTGTAATGTAATTTCTACGATTTTCGCCGATTTGCTATTGCCAAAAGCCCATCGAGGGAATGGGCGAAAATCATAGGAATCATGTCATAGGCGATGCGGCTAGCAACCCATCACTATTTTGATTCCCCTTTCCACCTACACGTTCACAATCATGCTAAACGTGGCCTATAGGTTCTGTCTACCCCGTAAGGGACATTGACATGATTTATGTATGTATGCTATTACCATCTGCGCGGGAAGAGAAGCAACTGGTCTTTATTATTTTTCTTTGCTCGCAGACCAACATGGGAGTGGGTAATTTTTTTTTAACAAAAAATATTTACAGTATCAGATTATGACGTTTTGTTTTGTCTAATTAAAAAATGCATTAACATCACCCTCGCATATGACATAATTATTACATGCGTCGGTGTATGACATAATAACTAAAACATAAATAAATAAAAAAACGAAATTTCATCATCGCCTTGCAAATTCCTGTGATTGTTTTTTTTTTCAAACAGTTTACAGCCAAATACTTAAATTATGTGTGTCTACCGCTCGAGTAGATTGTAAATGCAAAATGTCGGATGACTTGTCCATTTGCTATCACAGATAAAACATATCTTTGATAATTTTACTATCGCTTTGTATAATATCTTTCAGCCATTTCCATCTTAGGAATCAAACTGTTAAACTGACAAGTAATAACGCCCCCCCCCCCCCCCCCCCCCCCCAAGTCATTGTTGCCCATGGTGGACCGGCTGAAAGGCTACTCTTCCTTAATGCATCACACGTAGAGATTATCCAACTCGCAAACCTAACGCTCTACGTACTAGTCTCAGAATGAGAGTGCTTGGAAGATGGTGGTAGCGATTCGAACGGACCAAAATGTCCTACCCGCATAAATATTCCTGTTTGCCAGATGCCCAAAAAACACACATTTTCATGTTTACGGTTTTTATATCTCTATATTTCAAGTGGATCAGATAGTGCCGACTTAATCTGAAGATTAAAAGCATGACTGTTTAAAGAAAACATATTTAATCTCCAAAATTCCAAAATTTCCAAAATGTATTTGTAAAACCATAATTCTATGCTGGTTTAGGAGCTAAGATTTTTTTTTAATGTAGTGATCCCGCGCAAATGGTATAAGCCAAAAATCTTAGGAATCATGTTACAGGCGATGTGATTCACAATGATACCGACGGTCCCTATTAAAAAAGTCGGATCTCCAATTTGGCCATTTTGGGATTATTGCATTAAAGTCAATAAAAAACAATAAACTTTAATACTACATTAAAGAAATAACATTATCTTGGCCATTTTCCGAGATTTTTCAGTTAAAAATGTCGGTTGTTGGTACAACGGCCGCTTAATAAAGTCGGTTGTAAAGTAACGACAATGTTGGCGGGGCGCGGGGGGCGGCCAGCCACGCGGAACTGCCACTACTGGCCATGTTGCGCGGAGAGGTGGTCGCCAGGTACGCTTCTCGCGATTTCGCAAAAGTGTCCATAATATGCTTAAAAATTAAGTTTTGCTTAATAAAAAATCAAATTTGGGTATGCCCACCCATAAATGTCGGATGCGGTAGTTCCGACAATTTTAATTGCTTTTTCGTAAGTTTTTTTGTCGGATGTGGCATAACAGACATTTTTAATAGGAAATTTTTAACTGTTTTTGTCGGTAGTGCCACATTCGACTGTTTTGATTGGTTATTGTTTATCATTTTTTGTTTTAAGTGGTAAATCTGACAATTTTAATTGGACGGGTGTTATTTATAACTGTAGGAAATGACAATTTACCGACAATGTTAGAGGGCTCAACCAATTTTTTTTCTGTCTTATGTTGCTTTTGCATACAATATTTTGCTATAATCTATTTTTTTTAAGAAAAATGTGTCACCTTTTCTAAGACATTTGGATGAATAATTAATTCAACTTCAAGATTTACTCGTGAGATGTGCTTAATGACAAAAATAAATTCAATAACAGCGACATCACGTTCGATAGCATGAACATTTTTGCTGAATGTGTCAAATAAAGTAGAAGTGGCGGAGGGTGAAAATGTACACTGGACAATCCGACCCTACCAAAAAACACCTCTTCATCATCATCATCAGCCTGAAGAGGTTCACTGTTGAACAGAGGCCTCCCCCTTAGAACACCATAATGAAAGACAACTCGCCACCTGCAACCACCGGTTTTCCGCAACTTTCACGATGACGTCGGTCCACCTGGTTAAAGGCCTGCCAGCACAGCGACTTCAATAGTTGCATCAAAATTCATTATAATAAAATACAACTTCGTCCCTACATGTTTCTCACTTTGGAAGTGTTTACGAGTCGAATTAGTGTCATCATTAATATCGAAGAACACCAGTATATTCCAAGCACTGTCATAATCTGAAAATATTAGGCATACTTTTTGTTTGCACATGTTCTGAGTTCTATCTATATATTTTTACTTATATGTCGTGTGAAGTCGGTGCCTCAGCCCGCACCATCAAACACGCTCTCATCATAACATCGTTATGTTTATGTGTGGCATGCGTGGCAGAAGTGGACCTAGTCTATCTGCCTATATAGTACCTACTTCCAAGGTCAATACCTTGGAACTATTTGGGCTGAGGCACCGACTTCACACATATAAACAAGTAGGTAGGACTCACCGAAAAATAATTTGAATTTGACATTTCTAAAGCAGCGTAATTAATACAATTTATGAAATCATTAGGCGGATTTAGGATACGTTTGAAGGCGATTTTTAGTGAATGTGTAATGCCTAATACCCCTATGGACTCGTGGTCCCACTGTCACAAAAATGACGAATTATACTCCACCATAAGTTCGAATGAACCCCGCTTTCACGGGGCTTCTATTTCTATGCGGTTTGCCCTTCGGGCATTTGTATCTACCTAACTAACCTAACTCCTAACTGGCAGAATGTGAGATTGTGATTGCGGGTAAGAAAGTAGAACAAGTAAAAGAGTTTGTATACCTGGGCTCCGCGTTTACGAAAGATGGGAAGTGTGAAAGTGGTATTGAAAGAAGAGTGAATGCAGGAAACATGGTGAATGGGGCGCTGCGCACCTTTGTGAGCAGTGAGGTGTCCAAGAAGGCGCGTCTGGCTGTCCACAGAGGGGTGCTTGTTCCAACATTAATGTACAGCAGCGAAACTTGGGTATGGCCAAAGAAGCATGAAGGTAGAATAAATGCATTAGAAATGAGAGTGTTAAGAAGTATGGAAGGTGTATCACTGAAAGATAGAATAAGGAATAGTGTGATAAGGGAACGTGATGGTGTGAAAGAGGATAAATAGTGACTAGGATAGAAATAAGTATACTTAGTTGGTTTGGTCACGTAGAGAGGATGGATGAAAATAGACTTACTAAACAGATCTATAGGGGGAGTGTGAATGGTTACGTTGGGAGGGGAAGGCCTAGGCGGACGTTCCGAGACCAAATAAGAGACGTTTTGGAAAAAGGGCAGGTCAGGAGTACCCGAAACCGACGAGCATGTATGAAGAGAATGATGAGTGTGGATGAAGCGAAAGAAGTATGTCAGGATCGTAGCAAGTGGAACAAAGTAGTCTCTATGACTACCCCTGTGGGAATGAGGCGTGACGGTATGTATGTATGTAACTAACCTAACCTAATTTTATTATTTCTAGTGAGGATTTTTTACGATTGTTGTCTGTTAATTACTATATTATTAATATATATTATATTATTACTGTATTGTTAAGCCTAAATGTTGATTAACTTTAGAAAAATATAATTATTAGACTGATTTATGGCTGTGACCAAATTATGATATTTTTTGTAACGTTACATTACACTGTTGAAATCTTGTATTGCTGTGCAAAAATTGAGATTTATACATGAAAAAACGTAATTATTACTTTAATTTCTTTATCGACTTTTTATTCTGATACGGTGTCTTTTATTTGTTTAAGAAGAGAGCATTTAGGTTTTGGATAAATTTTTTTTGGTACGGCTGTACCTAAGCAATTTTCTATTTTGTATTTTGAGATAAATGAGGTAAAGTTAACTCCAAAATAAAAACAGTTAAATTAAGATTAATGTTTGATTTACACCAAAAAAGTCATTCAAGTGTGTCGGATCTATCATTAAAACATGTATTATATCCGAATATAAATGTCATATGTTACTGTTACGACAAAAAGTTCTCGACGATGTTCATTTAATAATGTCGTTAGTGACACATCCGACAAATTTTACTTCACCAAGTCCGATCAAAATTGTTGTATGTGACACTTCCGACAAATCTCGTTGATGTAGTTCCAGTTAAAATAGTGTCAAGTCGCTTTTAAGCATGTTCTAATAGGAGGTTGATAAATGTTTACATACATACCTCATAGTACAATAAAAATAGTAACTCATGCCAAATTTCATAGTAAAATTCCAAGAATTGACAATTTTGTACACAAAAATGTCTTCGATTGCTTCTCCTGAAAAGTAGCTGTTTTGCACATCCGACTCTTTTAATAGGGACCGTCGATACTATACGTAGCCTTCAGATATTGTTACCCTATGCACTTCTACTCCGTAAGGGATACACACGTGATAAAGGATAAATACCGTCAAAAGGGCCTAATAAATGAAAGTATATTTTTATATGATTTTATGCTTTTTTCTTATGTTAGAGGGACAAGGAGAATCATGCAAATCAGTCACCACCGCCGCCCATAGCCACCCTCTAGGCTCAATTTTTAACGATACCTAAGTTAAAAAAAAACTGGGATGAAAAGCATCAGGGGGTTACCATGGCGTTTTAGTGCGATTCAGTTCCGAAAAAATAACGGAATTGAATCACATTAAGACGTCATGGTAAGCTCCAAGTCTTCTAACAAAAGCATCTTCAATTTAATGAAACAAAAAATATATTAAAAGTCTTCGTTTATTAAATGCATAGTCATAAAATTCAACGTAAGTTAACGATTAATATTATCATATTAAAGATAATTTGACAGATAGTTTAGATTCAGTTTTATCGTTGTTGTCACTTTATATATAAAAGAGCGGCTAGCTAGTGCGGCATTCGTCACGCCTCCGCAGACGTTGAGTCAGTGATTGTGGTATCAGAGAAACTCGATTATTAACAACCGTGAGTTTTATATTCATATTTTGTCATTCGTTATTATATTTCTGTTTCACCACTCATTTTTACTACTAGCGTATACAGCTTCGCTTCAATTATCATCCTATCCCACGGGAATTTCGTAAATACCGTCCTTGTTCCTCTTTTTCATCAGAAAGGGGATTCCGATGCAGAATTTTACTTATCTAGTAGATTTAGGTTAGGGTGCCAGTCGGGTTACCTCCACGTGTGGTCAAGACGATCATTTTTGGATCCGTCCGGGGGGGAAGAGCAGTGCTATGTCTGGTGCACCCTGGGCATCGGCTATTGATTTCCTGGCAGTTTCTGAGGAATATCATTGACCGTTGGCTAAGAGCCCGACAGGGGTGGAGAGGGTCTTTGACGAAAACCGTACAACGTTGCCGACGTTTTGTCACAAGATTTTTTAATTCTATTTTTGTTACTTTGACATTGGCGAAGTTGTCGTCGCTATAACGACTTGATACGCCACAAATAAGAAGAAGAAGATTTAGGTTGGGCGTTATGAGACGGTCTGCTAAGACATTTATTTAACCTGTTGTAGTGTTTAGCTGCTGTAGGTTCACAACCTTCCCAACTCCCGGTCGGACGCAATGTCAGGCCAGTTTTCCAGTATGTTTCCAAATTGTCCCGCCATCTTCTTGGTCTGCCTCGTCTTCGCTGGCTTGTATTAATTTAACATTGTTTTTTTTGTTTTATATATTTACAAAAATTCCCACAGGTCATGTGATTCTGTAATAGGAGCCGAGTCAGCGATATAATTATAAATGCGAAATTTTGTGACGAATGGATGGAAACTCTTTCACGTTAAAAGATCTTAATTAATTTACACGGCACGTCCAAAGTTTAATAAACTGCCGATGAAAGCTAGTAATACATTTTTTATTGCAAATTCCAGATCATGATATTCTTTTTCTGGGCGGCGGTGCTGGTCGCGGCGCTGGTATTGTATATAAGGCAAATATACGATTATTTCAACAAGAGAGGAGTTAAGCACCTCAAGGCGTACCCACTAGTGGGCACAATGGGTAAAGTAATGACCCGCAAAGCACACTTTGTTGAAGTATTGGATGAAGCGTACACTGCTTTTCCCGAAGAAAGGTAAGTTCTTGAGAATTTTATAAATTGATTTACACTTACGCTCATCATTATCAGCATATGTCCCCTGTTGAATAAAGGTCTTCCCCTTAGCACACCATAATGAATTACAACTCACCACCAGCAACCGGTTTCCCGTAACTCTCACCATGTCGTCGGTCCACCTATAAAGGCCTGTTAAACTGCATCTTCCGATTGGTCGCTACTCGAGAACTTTTCTCCTCCAACGGCCCCCCAACTTATGCTTATAGGATAAATATAACTGTTATAACAAGTTTTTCCTTGTTTGTATCACGTTCTATGGTTCTTTTAGTTGGGTCTATATCTTTATCATTCCAGAATATTCCAGGAGTTGAATAAGTTAGTGTGACTGTGATTAATCATTTCCTTATAAAATTTTCATCGTAGTTATGGATTCAAAATCAAGTCGATCTGAGCCGTACACTATGAACACCGATAAACGTATACAAACATTTGTCAAGAACCATTCTAAAATCCCAAAAAATATTTACATAGTATTCCAGAATCATTTCTAAGACCTTCTATTTATCACGATTCAAGGTTCTACAGGTTTGTCATTATACTTAACGCTATCCATGGTTCTTTTCACAGGTTCTTCGGTTCTTACATGTTTTTGAAGCCATCTTTGAACATCAGAGACATAGAATTGATCAAAAGGGTCACTGTCAAAGACTTTGAACACTTCTTGGACCACAATTCGGTGTTTGATACGGAGGCAGACCCGTTGTTCGGAAGAAACCTATTTTCACTCAGAGGTATTTGAAAAAACTCCATCTTTTTCATGTTTCCGTGTCCAAATGTAGATTGGTCTCTGCTATTGGTGCTGTTTAAGTTTTTCGTAATTTTTTATATTTTTATCATTGAAGAATAATGTTACACAACCATTTTTTATAGTCGGACTTAAAAATAAACAGCTGATAGCGAAGATATTCCAAAAAAACTGATGTCTTTCATTTGACCTTCAAATGACGTCATCAAACGTTCAAAGGCATTTTTCTTTTACCTTTGCTTTCACGCTTCACTTAAAAAAACAATGTCAATGTCTGTCATAATGTCATTTAAAAAACTGATGTCAATCTCTAAACCTTTTTTTGAGTGCCGTAAACAAAACAAAAAGAAGGCTATTTTCATTTTCGAATGTCCAAAATGGACTATATATTATAAAGTATTTTATTTGTTCAAAATGACACCATGAAGAGCCCCGGCAAAATATTCGTCCGTATTCGTACGTATAGCAGGTCGACCATATCCGGTATTTAACAAATTAAATACAATACAAAAAAAAGCGACCAAAGTTTAGATTATTTAAATTAGTTTTCCAAATTGGCCTAATTATAAAAAAACATTTTTATTTCTAACCAAAGGCTCCTTTTTCAGGACAAGAATGGAAGGACATGCGCTCAACCTTAAGTCCGGCCTTCACAAGCGCCAAGATAAAGCACATGGTCCCGTTCATGGTGGAAGTTGGGAACCAGATGATGAAGTCACTGAAGAAAAAATTAGGTGATTCTGAAAGTGAGTATGGAATCTATTTTCTTTACGGTGCTAACTAAAATATTGTTATAATAATTATGAGTATGTCAAAACAGCCAAGTGATCAGTAGAAAGTAGAATTAGGTAAGCCATGTAATGCCACAGAGTCGATTACTAGTGAAGTAGTGTGCATAAGTGAAAGCCTGCAAATAGTACAAGTAGACAGGCACAAATGCAGAGAACTGTCTACCATGGCTTGAGGAATGGCTGTGCATTGGAAGAAACCTACAGTAAATACGATTTGGTAGTACAGCTTTGTGTAACTTCTAGCTGGTAATCTATCACAAAGAAGCCAGGTGACTCAGGCTCGTTTTCTTTATTTTTTAATCAAAAAGCTTGTAATAACCTGGCTTTGTTTGCAGCAAACAGTATTGAAATAGAAGTGCGAGAGCTAGCAACCCACTACGCGAATGACGTCATAGCATCGTGTGCTTTTGGAATGAAGGTCGACACCCACACCGATCCTGACAACGAATTTTTCAAAATGGGAACCAGGGCCACGCATTTCGGGTTCAAGGAGGTTCTTAAGGTGTTGGGACATGGTTCTATGCCGTTTATAATGAAGGTTTGTCAATTTTTTATGTTGCTATTTCTACGGCGATTTAAAAAAAATATTTAGATATTTTATCCGATCTAAACTGGAAATTATGTTTTATTAGTTTAAGAAAAAATATATATCTTGAACATAAATTGCTCAAAATTTTTGCAAAAAAAGTAGGCAATTTTTTTTGAGATTGTACATCTTTCTATTATTTACTTTATTTTAAATAGCAATAAAATTTTGCAGTCACTCATATTCTTCGTCCAAATTCTCACTAGATTTTTTGTAGTAATCACAAAAGATGGAGAAATTTCGATATGAATCTGAACCCAAGATATTCTTTTACTTAATAACAATCTGCTTAACAATCTGCTTGCTGCTCCTGGTGTATAAAAATAGAGATTTTTCAGAGATTCAAATTCACACGCTTCCCGGAGGATGTTAAACACTTCTTTGAACACTTCGTTTTGAACACCATGCGCGAGCGAGATGCGCACGGCATTATTCGACCCGACATGATCCATCTACTCATGGAAGCCAAGAAAGGTAGATAATCCTACCCTACTCAACCCTAAATTATTAGAAACTCTTAACTAGTACCAATGTTATCCAACATTATTGACCAGGATTTTAAATGCCAAAGTCCAGTATAATTTTCGGCTGATCTTTTCCATGTCGAAATTTACAGACATAAAAGTTACGTTTGGTCTATAAAGACGTGATTTATGTATGTATTTGTATGAACTTTGAATCAACTTGAGACACCATAGCTCAAAACATCAGACCGAACAAGACTGCACAAATCAAGTTTGTATCTCACTCAAAGTACAACCGCTAATACGTCAATTTCTACTTAACACGTTCACTGCGTTATGAGATCTAAAACATCTCTTACGAGTCTTTCATTTAGTGCGGCGCCCGATTTCGTATTTCACACCTCTGTGCGGGAGGCAATAGCAGCTGAAATACTACGAGTATGATGGAGACAAATATATAAACTTGCTTCCTGCTAAAAATTGAACACACCGACGTATAAATAAAAATTTGAGATCGATTAGGTCCCTAACGCACTGAGTAATAACTTTATTCATTTGGTGCGTTATGAGATCTTTTGAGTGTCATGAATCGCAGGCCTCATAGCCGCATGGAGGGGAGAGCGAGTGGCGCGGGCGCCGCACATTTTGTTTTAGTGCTGTTCAAGTATCGATGCGACTTATCTTTTATTTATTTAACAATTTTGCTAATTGAGTGGACCTGGAAATTAAATTTCCCTGATATAAAATGAAACTATTTTTTTATATAGTCGCTGTAATTATCTACTTACTTTAATGCGATTAGTCTCATTCTAAAGTAGTTACCTGTTGACGTGCTGTTATGGGTGCACAATCGCTTAGGGGTTCATGGGTAACCGATAAAAAAATTGGGATATTTTAAATTAGTTTACCTATGTATTCATAAAAAAATATTGTTTTGGACAAACATTTTTGAGATCCTATATACCAACTGTATACTAAATAATATATACACCTTCTTGCATAATTTCCTGAGGGAAGATGTTCAGACCACGTTTTAAAACGCGTTGACAAAAAAAGACGTTGCGTGGGCTGTTACAGTAAATTAAGGCTCACAATGAATAGCACACAAGCTGCCAAAAAAACAAAAAAAATCATTACCCACTGTGTCCAATGTGAACAAACATTGTGTTTACCGTGTTTTAACGAAAAACACTTTCCTTAAGACCTTTTTTTTAATAAAATATAGTTATCGACTATTCATGTTTTATTTCAATCCCATCACTAGTCCCTCCACAAATTGAACTAACTTCAGTTGCGGTATGAGATACAATCGATACCCTATATTTGTTTTCTATTTACTCTGTATATTAGTGTCGAAACTGCATGCGAACTCGTCTAAGGATAGAGCAATGGATTATCTACAATCATAAACAAAAATAATAACGATACACAGCTTTTTGAGCGAGATTAACGTTATTTTGGAAATCTATTTTTTATGAGACTGATTGGGTCTCATACGCACTGAGCTAGAGCTTGGTTATGAGTTCTTATAGGTCACAAACGCACTGGCTGAAAGTTCATTGAAAGTGGACCCGCAGTTAACGTGTTAATTACGAACACTGGTACTCGTTAAAAGGTGCTCATGCGTTACGCTGACTAAATGATCCAATGATTCACTCAAAGCCGTTACATTGAACGCGTATGATGCAGAAATATCTACGTCATTCTCTAACAGACTCACGAGTGGTCCCAAATATTTTGTGTTCGCATTTACTCGATAATTGATAATCAAAACACGCCTTACCTCCGATAATTAATTTTCGTTGATCATCGTGACACTTATTACATCCGATAATACTTCACAGGTGCTTATAATTTAGGCTCATTATGTTGTTCCAGCGTTTATCGGTATACGTTACGTAGTAGATAACGTACAAAGATTGTTTTGCGTGAATTTGAGTGCGTTTAGGACTGTTCCGGCAATCACAGACTTGGCAATATCATCATGATGTGTAATTTGTTCTCAGGTCAACTTACGCACGACGAGAAGTCTGGTAAGGACGCAGACGCTGGCTTCGCGACTGTAGAAGAGTCTAATGTTGGAAAGAAGAATGTTACCAGAGGTAACCTTATCACTATTTATGATATTGGGAACTTGAATGATAGTAAAATACTGGAGGGGAAATACTTTTTACTCACAAAGTATTTCAAATGGTTGTTGGAGTCCAAATGCAACTTTTTCCAGATCACTTATTATTAGAAAATACTCAACGAGCTCAAAACTTTTGTGGTATCAAACTTAAACATACTATGATTAATTTAATATGAGCTTAACTGGTAGAAACCCATTCAATTAAAAACTACGACTCATACAATCTTATTTGGTCTTATAACCTACTACTTGTGTTTTATGTCCTGAAACTAAGAATTCAACTCATTGTTCTTTCAGCCTGGGCGGACATAGACTTGGTAGCTCAAGCTGGTATCTTCTATCTCGCTGGCTACGTAACAGTGTCCACCACCATGACCTTCCTTATGTACGAGCTGGCCGTCAACCCCGAGATTCAGGAGAGGCTGGTTGAAGAGATCAGGGAAAACGAGAAGGCGAACGATGGCAAGTTCGACTACCACTCGATCCAGACAATGCACTACTTGGATATGGTTATCTCAGGTAAGAACGACCATACATGTACAAGTATTATTCATGTCTTCATCCGTTACGGGTCTAACAGAACTAAGGGCATCAAGACGTTTAGCGTGACTGAGGGCGTATGGGTGGAAAGGTGAATAAGGTAGTGATGCCGATTTTCGCCGATTCCCTGAATGAGCTTCTATGAAATGCGCGGCAAGAGAAGCAGGTATATTCTTAGTTTTTTCTTCGCTACCTGACGATGGAAGAATGACGATACTGTATTGAATCTGTCTGTTTTGCTGCCTTGCTACTTCTCGGTAAACTTTAGTATTTTGTGTCGAAGTTTCATGGTGATTCTAGCTTTAAGTTTGAAATGAATGCTCGTCGTTGTCAAAGCTATTTACGACACCAAATGGTGTGTTTACAAATCAAAGGTGTAGTATAGTATTCTAAGGAAAAAACATTGCATTTTTGGCTACAACATCATCTAACGGGGCAAATATCATGAGCTAACCGCGAGTATCCTCTTCAAATAGAGTTTCTGTTTCAGAGGTGTTAAGGTTGTGGCCTCCTGCTATAGCCTCAGACAGGCTCTGTGTCAAGGACTACAACTTGGGAAAAGCCAATGCTACGTCTACTACTGACTATATTGTGAGTTAAACCATTATTGTAATTCGTGACTTCATGTAGACAATTTGTAAATTGCCAATACTGCTAGCCGTTTGCGTCTGAAATCAAATTATACTGTGTATTATGTGTAGTTTCATTGAACACTTTCATGAAGGTTTTCTAAAATATTTTTTTATTCAAACTTGAGTTACCCATTTTCTACTGATTTTTAGTTTTGTCTGAAATGATTGGCTGGATAAGATCGCTTCTAACCGAATATACCTCCTATTTAATAATAAATAGAGTGTAATACAAGTATACATACATACATCATGTCTTTATCCCTTACGGTGTAGACAGACCCTAAGGTAACAAAACCTAAAGACCACGTTTAGCGTGATTGTGGGCATATAGGTGGAAAGGGGAATAAAAAATGTGTTGGGTTCTAAAAAGTGGATCGTTCTAAGATTATAATCAATTATTATTTTACAGATAAAAAAAGGCGAGAGCTTAACTATCCCCCTATTCTCTGTCCACCGGGACCCGAAGTATTTCCCGAACCCACTTAAGTTCGACCCTGAACGCTTTTCCGATGAAAATAAACACAAAATCCAGCCTTTTACGTATATGCCTTTCGGAGCCGGCCCTAGGAACTGCATTGGTAAGAAATTCTTTTATTTTAGCAAACATACCAATATCTTCATCATTCATCATCACCATCTGAAACTTAAATACTTTTTGCTGAACGCAAACCTATCATGCCCCAATATCGCCTCCAAGCTCTTGGAACCATAGCAACTGTTGTTGGGTCTACCCACGACGTCTTAGGTACTAAGTGTCGTGAGCCATACGCCTCATAGGAGCCATACTCTCGTCTTCTCTACGATCTTTATGATTTTTTATATGACAAAAAAGGCAAACAAGCAAGTCAGTCTGCTGATGGTAAGTCAGCACCATCATCCATGGACCGCGACACTAGAGGTTTGCAGATTCCTTGCCAGGCTAGAGGGCAATGGCCCTATGAGCCAGCAATTTTACCGGATGCACAACTCTTCACGCCAGAACATAGCAGTGCTGGCACTGCCGCTTGGCACCAGAATTAGCATGTTAGACGGTGGTCTTGAACTCGATGGAAAGATCCCACCCACAAAATGATGGTTGACAATCCAATTGTCTTCGTCTTTTCAGGATCGCGATTCGCGCTGTGCGAGGTGAAGGTGATGATCTACCAGCTACTGCAGCATATGAAGCTGGAGCCTTCCGCGAAGACTAGGATCCCGGTTCAGCTGGATACTGCTGGATTTAACTTGAAGATGCAGGGTGGACACTGGCTGAGAATGAAACCGCGAGACAATTAGATTACTCCATTTGGAAATCGACAGTGTAAGGTTTGAGTGGACGCTTGAAGCGGAGCGTACAGCGTGGCGGGCAGCGGCAAAGGACTCTGTAACTGCACTCAGGGGCCCGATTTTTGAAAGCACATGTGTGAAAATACCACTCGAAAGTGGTGACAAATTGTGCTGAATTTGAAGTAAGAGTAGCGTAGAACAAAATCACAGCTCTCATTAATCTTGTGAACTTGTCCAAACTTTGATAAGAGCTGTAGTTTTGGAGATATAAGCTGACTTATACCACTTTCGAGTGGTAGTTTCGGGCGATGTGCTTTCAAAAATCAGTCCCCAGGACACCAGTATGAGTGTCATTTGTTTAACAAGCACGCCGCACGCCCAACTCGAGCGTCCACTCAGGTCTTACCCTAAGGGTGAATTGCACCAAGTTATTGTAAACATTTTAGTAGCCATAACCAAAGATTTGACGTATTGTCATCGATTACGACCAGATAGCCTAGTGGTTAGAGAAGACTATGAAGCTTGAGGTTACGGGTTCGATCCCGGGGGCACAGATATTTGTAAGAAAAATACGAATGTTTGTTCTCGTGTCTTGGATGTTTAATACGTATTTAAGTATGTATTTATCTTATATAAGTGTGTTTATCCGTTGTCTAGTGCCCATATCACAAGCTTTGCTTAGTTTGGGACGAGGTCAATTGGTGTCAATTGTCCCAAGATTTATTGATTTTCCGTGTAATATTATTGCTATTAGTAATTTGGAGCAACTCGATCTAAATAAAATGAATGAACATTTACCTTACCACATTTGCATTCCCCTGTGGTGGAGCGAGCTAAATACTTTACTGCTAATTTTTACGATGTCCGCAAAATAACGCCTAATTCAATCAATTATGTAAATAAAATATATTTTTTAAGTTCATATAGTTTTGTTTTTTATTTTAAACGTGTTAGATTTATACGTACCTTCATAAGTCAATAAATTTTTGGATATAATTTCGAGAAACTTGAAAAAAATCTAAGAAAAATAAAATGGTGGCCCGGTCATCGCCATATTGAATTTTGATTATTAGTCATCTTCAGTGACATTTAGAAGATAAACAAATCGATTGACGTAAAAATCATTGAAATCAATTCAACAGTTTGACACAATAGAGTGCCATCAGTGACTTAACTATAGGGTGGCAGGGGTGGAAAAATGCCAGGGGCCCCTAGCTCTACGGGGCCCTGAACTGGCTTGGTTTAGAGCACAGAAGGGACGCTGATGCACTTCTTTATTTATACTTCTTTTGCCCCAGACGTTATAGTTACGCCACTGAGTGCCATAAACCATTATACATTGAAAACAATACACATTTTGTCATAATACACACAAAACTCAAAAACACAGACCAAAAAAGTTCGAAATTCGGTTTTCGACGTTCAAGTCTTACCGTCTCTTTCACTCGGTAATTAACTAGTAATGTGAGCGGAATGGCACGAAACAAAGTTCGAAAATCGAATGTTGCAACTATAGACTGACCGCTTAAATGAACTCTCTCCCGCGCGGTGTAGGGGTGCGAGGTAGGACGACAAAGGGGAGCGAGAGAGGTGCGGGCGGGTAGTGCGCCGGCCGCACACATACTGAGTGTGCTAACGTGAGTAGCGGAGTAGCAAGGTAAATATTTTTGGTTCATTGAAATGGAGCTCCGCAAAATAACGCCTGATTCAATAAAATAGGCATACTCATGAATAGAAAGTTATCTGTCCAATAGGAGTTAACTAAAATTGATATAGTTGAAGAAAATAGTCTCATTACATTTCTGCACTTTTTATTTCTGCAAACATAGTGACAACTAGGCCTCATAGACGATATCAGTCAGTTCGAACAAAAAAAAATTAATTTCTGTTCGTTAGTCTCGCTAAAACTCGAGAACGGCTGAACCGATTTGTCTAATTTTAGTCTTGAAATATTTGTGGAAGCCCAGGGAAGGTTTAAACAGTGAGAAAATATTGAAATTTAGAAGAAAAAAAAACGGGAGCGAAGCCGCGGGCAACAGCTAGTTATTAAATATTTTCTAGAGAGTAGGGGAGTAGCAAGGTAAAAACTTTTTGTTCATTGAAATTGACCTCCGCAAAGTAACGCCTGATTCAATAAAATAGTTGTAACTCCTCAATTGTAAATAATTGTTGTATATATATTTTTTAGTAGTCAAGGGTTGTCGTTGTCGAAACCGATGAGAAGGACTAATATACCTACTCATGTTAAGGAAAAAAAGCGCTTTTGCGATGTGTGTAAGAATCACTACATAGTATAAAACAAAGTCGCTTTCTCTGTCCCTATGTCCCTATGTATGCTTATATCTTCAAAACTACACAACGGATTTTGATGCGTTTTTTTTAAGAGATAGAGTGATTCAAGAGGAAGGTTTTTATGTATAATTCTACGCAGACGAAGTCGCGGGCAGAAGCAAGTATTTAATAAAATTCTGGTGACATTAAAGACATTGACTAAATCCCAATTTAAAAATCAACTACACGATTTGTTATGTAATTTCAGCTTTTATAGTATTGATGAATTTATGAATCACAAGTTCTAATGTAAGTTTATAATTTGATGTTATGTTATTATTTACCTACTTAATACTTTGACTGACAATTACATAAGGTAATTAACCTAATGTTGACGCATCGCATACGAAATCGGTTTAACAGAACTTTTTATGGAAATGTTACATTTTTCTTCTCTTATGCTCTTTAAGTTGGTATTTATGCTGGATGCAAGTTGTTTTTAAAACGATGTTTTATGCTCAATCCAGTAACCTTGTCGCCATTCCTCCGAGTTGTGGCCTGAAAGTAAGGGGTAGGGGTGCGAGCCAGGTTACCTCCTCACCTCCGCGTGTGATCAAGAGCAGTGTTTCATCCGGTGCACCCTGGGCATCGGTTAATGATTTTCTGGCTATTTCTGAGGGATATCATTGTCCGTTGGCTAAGAGGCCGACCGGGGGGAGGGGTTTCTTTTGAGCGTGTTACCGTACAACGTTGCCGACATTTTGCCACCAGATTTGACATCGTAACGACGACCTGATACGCCACAAATAAAAAAAGAAGGAAGGGGTAGTGTCCGCCAAACCCACTAGGTCTGATTCTTTGTTGACTTTTTTATGGTGTGGCTCCAACGCAAGTTTATGACTTGTTTGTGTTGATGTTTTTAATTTTTTGTCTGTTTATCTGTATGTCTGTATATTTGCGACCGCGTGAAAACGGCTGAACGGATTTTGATGCCAACTTTGCAAATCTGTTAGGAAAATCACTGGCCAGATAGGCTACTTTTTATCCTGGAAAACTTAATAGTTCCGGCAGGCTGACGATAAGCATGTCAAAGATTGCAGCTGCCTAGAGTCACAACGTATATAAATATTGCTTCAGTATCATAGAGGTGCACTAAGGAGGGATTTTTCAAAATTCCCAAGGGATAGGGTAGAAATCCGTAAGTCCACTGAAAAGGGAGCCTATCTCCAGAACTATAATTACTAGTCTTGAAATTTGGCACACAAGTAAAGAATCATAACTGCTGAGAATTAATTTCAAGACTTTTCGAAATTCCCGCGGGATAGGGAGAAAAAGAATTTATATTATTACTTTGAAATCTTATCTCCGTGACTATTATTACTAGATTCTTAAAATTTGGCATACCAGTTGGTGTAATGATTTCTGATTTCAGGATCATGATAAAACCCCGGGATAAAAAATAAGAGTAACTGACTTGCCTATTATAGTTTCTTGGTATTTGTCAGACACATTCCTTGAAGGTCAAAGAGATGCACTACATAAAATGTAGACTGTGTATTTAGTAGACATGTTCTTTGGAGATCGCGTAGGGATCATAAGGGATTTTTCAGCAAAAGGATGGAATAAAAAATAATTGAAGTGGGTGTCCATGCAAGAACCGGGTTTATTTCGTCGAGGTAGGTCTTCTTCCATGCTGGTCTTTTTTTTTTAATGTGAATAGGAAGGCAAACGAGCAAGTGGGTCACCTGATGGTAAGTGATCACCACTGCCCATAGACACCCGCAACCCCGGAGGGATTGCAGATGCGTTGCCAACCTAGAGGACTAAGATGCAATGCCTCTTGTGCCCGTAATTTCCCCGGCTGTCTTACTCTCCACACCGGAACACAGCAGTGCAAGCACTGCTACTTAGCGGCAGGATTAGCGAGTAAGATGGTGGTAGCGATCCGGACGGACCTTGCACAAGGCCCTACCACCCGCAAAAGCACAAAAACAACAAAAAACAAAGAGCAAAGAAAAAACATTGAATGTACCAATTGCTTCTCTACCCGCGCAGATGGTAAAAGCCCATCGAGGGAACAGGCGAAAATCATAGGAATCATGTTATAGGCGATGAGGCTAGCAACCCATCACTATTTTGATTCCATTTTCCAGCTATACGCCCACAATCTTGCTAAATGTGGCCTGTAGGTACCTGCTACCTTATAGGCTCTGTCTACCCCGTAAGGGATAAAGACGTGATTTGTGTATGTGTATGTATGTAGGTCTGTAGGTAGTGCGAAATCCGTCGTGCTAAAGTACTACTCGCATTTGGCTGGCTCTTGTACATTTTCGATAGGATAGATGAAGAAGTTTTAGCGTAAATTCTGATTCTGCGTGGACGAAGTCGCGGGGAACAGCTAGTAATAAATAAATAAAGTAATTTCATCATCAGATCATCGCGTTGCAAATTCCGTTAATTGTTTCTTATTTTAAACAGTTTATTACCAAATACTAAAATAATGTGTCTCGAGTAGATTGTAAATGCAAAATGTCGGATGACTTGTCCTTTTCCTATTGTAGATAAAACATAATCTTTGATAGTGTTTTTATCGCTTCGTATATAATTACCAATATGATTGCCCTTATTGTAATATGACACACTAACATAAACATACCTAATATTCGATTTTAACTAACAAAATATGGACCAAACTATTTTTATTTATTTTACAGTATATTTCAGCTTTCCATCACAATGTAAAGATCCTCTCTTACATCCATTGAAAGTCAGTTTAGTAGCGCACATCGTTTTATTCACTTGGTCAGCAACACAGAGTACATTGAGCTAGTTCAGTGACCCTCCGCGGGAAGAACTAGCAAGAAACCTCACAGGCATATTCTTTTCTTATTGATCGCTATATCTTCTATTACCATTAACCTTTAACTGACGACCTATACGTCTCACAGACGTCATTACTTTTATTTCAAAAATATTTTCTAAAATACGCCACTGGCGGAGCTGCTCCTCCCGCTACCTTCCCCACTCCGCGTTGCTAACCGACAGTCAACGGAGCGAGCCCGGCGAGTGCACACGTGACCGTAGAGAAGCTGCCGCCGTCTCACAGACGTAAGTACGTTGTTTATGTACAAAGAATATGTACGTCTGTTATTCGTCACCACGGTGTTTTAGTATATAAACTCATAGTGTCTTATTGACGTGAGGTCGGTTTTTAGTTATATTTTTATGTTTCAGAATGCCCAGAAAAAAGGAAAACGTTTCCAGGAAACGAAAAACAGCTCCTGCTGTGTCCCCGACTCCTCCAACGCTTCGAATTACGGCAAACTATCGAGCGAGTCATTCAAGCCAGTGATATGCCCATGCCTCCAGCCAAAAATGGCGTAAATACGGCACCAGGGGTTCAAAAAACCTGTGTAATATGCCCAAGCCGTCTAAAAAGACGTACGAAGTACTTCTGTTGCACATGTAAACAAACCTATGTGCCTTACGTGCTGCATACAAATATGCAGTGACTGCAAAATTACCCAGTAGGAAAAATTTGTATGTCATAAATGACCGTTGTCATTTTTTTTATGTTTTAATCTAGAAGTGTTTTTATTGTTTAAATTTGTTAATTTGTTCATGAAGTAACATTATTTTATGTTTTTTTGTTAGATTTTACATAATTATAAAAAACATGGAGACTGATGAATGTTCGTAAAACTTAGTTAATAGATTTTGCGAACTCCTCAAAAAATACTGATTATTTTAAAAATAAAGCTGGTGTTTTATTTTAAATCTTGTAATTAATTAGCTTAAACATGTACATATGCAATAAAGACATTAAAAACAAACTAGTTTTAAAATTGTATTTTTTATGATGAGTTTTAAAATCTACGTCTCTCAGACGGCACATCGGTGTAAGTGCTACGTTAAACCCAGGTCGTCAGTTAAAGGTTAATACAGATTTACACTCCAAACTTATCACTACACATATCAGCATCTCACGGTCCGAATGACAATACAATCTCCGCGTTTCTTCTAGGGCGCTTGGCGCCAAAACGTGCCGTTGACATCTGTCAACTGTCAACGTCACTGCCCTGTCCAATGAGTGTGTTGTTAGCCACCGAACAACGGTTAAATAAATAACGACACTGTCTTCTTCAACCTCGACATTGGCGGAATCATCGACAGTATCGATGGCGCTATTTCTTTTTATAAATTGAATTGTGTTGTTTTTAACAAAGTTTGTTTTCATTTACCATAACGAAGGATCAGGTTTGAGTTCTTAACAATAGGAATGAAACTGTTAAGCTGCCAAACTCGGCTGCCAAGTAGTAACGGTTTCAAATAATCCCCCCTTTAACTAAACCATTGTTGCCTATTGTACGGTCTCATCACCGTACATGTTTTCGCTTACGTCGCGACCTAGTTTAGGCCGCGCGCTAAACATGAACAAATATAGCATTTTAAGTTATATAAAGTGAGTGCACAACTAACTCGCGTGCGGTACGCATCAAGAGAAAGAAACGCCAACTTAATATCGTAATTTGTATAACTTAACATAACGTGAATAAACTAGCATCAAAACATCGTTCTTTCTCTGCACTCCAGCAACTAACTACTACAACTACGGTACAGTGTACAGATCTAACTGGACTGTACACCTATGGTGCATCGGCTTGACAGAGTAAATGGCTTTTTTGCTATAATTAGGAAACGTCACTGGTCTTTGAATTATGAAAACATTATAAAAAGGTTTAAAAGCGGGATCAAAACTACCGGTGGTCAGGGCGACAGAGAGATAAACCTGACTATCCGAGCCGTGTCCAGGAGTACCGCCTTCTGGAGTATCGCCCTTGACCCAACCACCTAGCGAGAGTCTTTTAAGGTGATGGTCAAGGCTCTTCGCTATTAGACCGTTTGCCGAAACGACTATCGGGACAGGGAACGTCGAATCAACAGGCCACATGGCGGTAACCTCGTGAGCCAACCAAGGTACAACTTGCCGACTTTGTCCATCTCGGCCTTCACGAGGTTCACGTCATGGGGGATCGTGATGTCTACGAGCACTGCCTGGCGCTTCGATCGACCTATCAGCACGATATCAGGTTTATTGGCAACAATAGTCCTGTCCGTGATGATAGATCGATCCCAATAGAGGGTGACATGATTTTCAAGAACTGGTGCAGGTGTGTACTTGTAGGTAGTCCGGCACTTCGATGTCCACAAGATCGAATAAAAGAGCTAGTTGCTGGTGAATAATCCTGGCTGCAAGGTCTGTACAAGCACTCGCCGTTAGCAAGACTAGAACAACCATTATTATTATTGTTATTAAACGCTACTCTTTCCTAATGCTCCATCACACGTGGATATTATCCAACTCGCAACCCTAACGCTCTACGTCCCACTGCTGGGCACAGGCCTCCTCTCATGATGAGAGGGCTTGGGCTATAGTTCTGACGTAGACACCCGCTGCACTAGTGCACGCAAGTAAGGTGGTAGGGATCCAGACGGACCAAAATGTCCTATTACCCGCATAAACATTTATCTTCGCCGAACACCCGAAAACAAAGAGTTTTCTGTATACGATTCATAAAAAATGTAAATAAGTATTTTAAATGAGTCAGATAGTGCCGACGTAGTCTGAAGATTAAAAGCATGAATGCTTAAAAAAACAATTTCATCACACTTGTACACACACAAATATTTTTTAATTTTTATTTAATAGCCTCAGAAAATCAGTGGCCAGTATTATTGTTTTGCACCAAGAAGTTTTTCATGCTAAATCCGGAGCACAAACCTAATTTCAGATTTGTACTTGGCCTTACTAGAAAAAGTGAAAATTACGGATGAAGTACATTTTGATATTTTTTTTGGCATGATCCCTTCATGATAGATCAATAAAATTAATAGGGCAGAAAGTCAATAAAATAAGGCAGTTTTTAAACATGGTTTGAAAAAAAAAAGTTATGCTAGTTTTTTTTGTAATCGGCCTTCAAAGTCTGAACTACAGTCAAAATTTAGTCACTTTTTGTGATTCAATATTTTTTTTTTGCTCAAACGGTCAACGATGTTGTTTTTTTTTAAATTAAATACATGCACGTACTATTCAGCTACTCTTTAAAAAAACAAACAGCCAAATCTCAATTATTGCAGTCAGAGTGAGCTAAACTGTCTCCGTGGTGGTAGATTAATAGAAAATGTGAAAAAAGGTCATAACTCCTAAACTACGAAAAATCGCGGAACATACATGTAGGTGATTTTGAGTTGCTCTACGTCAGGACTTTCGCTTGACTCTACTTTCTGGGACACCCTGTATATTCGAAAAATATTTTATGTTGTCAATTATTAATAAATATTAAATTAATAATACTTGAAGATAGCATATAAGATTATTTTAACTGATGTAAACATGTACTAAGCACTAAACAATACATGCGCAGTAGAAATAACAACTGCGCAGTGAGGGATCACGATAGACCTAACTTGCCATCTCACTCGCCCCATACATACTGTCTCGCGCTCGCTCTTACAACTACCGTACATGCTTGTCTGGCAAGGGGTTGGAACTATCAAAAATGTCTAGCTAATGAGGAAACATTATCTAATTATTACCCATGTATTATTTATAAAAATTAGCCTTTATACCAGGCTGCCCAACCCTAGGCCCGCGGGCCAAAATGTGGCCCGCGAACGAATTTTAAATGGCCCGCCGCCCGCGTGAGTTAGTTTCAAACTTGCAAAACCATTCTGCACTAAAAACCCTTTTTTCAGAAATAATATCTTCAAAGTCAGAAACTTCAGAATAATTTGTAGATTTCTGGAAATTGGTACCAAAACACTGTGACTGACACATAGTGATCTATCAACGCACAGCCCAAACCACTGGACGGATCGGGCTGCAATTTGGCATGCAGGTAGATGTTATGACGTAGGCATCCGCTAAGAAAGAATTTTTGGAAATTCCAACGGGATAAGAAAAAAATTATATATTCGATTCCGAGTGACGCTATCTCAGTAACTATAACAACTAGACTCTTCAAATTTGATACAAAAGTAGGTGATTACAAAACTAAGAAACTAATTTCAGAATTTTTGGAAATTCCCACGGGATAAGGAAAAAAACGGGATTTATCTACGCGGACGAAGTCGCGGGCATAAGCTAGTAATAATATAAGAAATAACAAAAATACGAACTGTCAGTGGTCAGTGGCCCGCCTGTGATTTTTGAATTATCCAATTTGCCCGACTGTTGAAAAGGTTGGGCAGCCTTGTTTTATACTATAACGTAAGTAGAATTATAATTTCATGAACATTTAGGGTGTCTGGCAATTAACGACGTGATTTTTAATAATATTCTGAAGGCAATACCAAAAAATCACACTTTATTATTTGATGAATTTAGATCGGTATTTTACACACCTTTAGTACCGTTTACCTGCCAATAAAGCCAGGGTAACCCAAACTCCATAATGGTCCATCGTTCTTACCTGTGTCGGGAGCATGCGCTGACAAGTTTACAGCTTTTATAAAATAACGAAGGTCTGGGGTTCACGGGCTCTTAGACTTCTACCCGGTAAGGGATAAAGACGTGATTCATGTAGGCATGTATTGTTATGTCAGAATCGTAGCAAGAAGAACAAAGTAGTCTCGGCCTACCCCTATGGGAAAGAAGCGTGACTGTACGTATGTATATATATTTTTATATAATTTTATGTGTTTTTTTAATGTATTAGCCGCCGCCTGTGGAACACCCATTGCATAGGCCCTCCAGCCTCAATTTTTGAAGACACCTAAGTAATACCGGTAAACAAAATCGGGGATGAAAAGCATCAGATTTTTTACCACAACCATCTTGATTAATGAAACAATAGGTATTTTTAATGCCTTCGTTTATGCGTACTCATTAAATTCAGCGTAAAAGATTAAAGATTCGGTTTTATCATAGTTGCCACTTATATATAAGAGAGGAAAGCCAGCTAGTGCGGCATTCGTCACGCCTCTGCAGACGTTGAGTCAGTGATTGTGGTATCAGAGAAACTAGATTTCTCACAACCGTGAGTTTTATATTCATATTTTGTCATTTGCTATTTCTGTTTCACCTCTCGTTTCTACATTACACATTATCTTCTATATTCTACATTAGCGTATACAGCTTCGCTTAGATTATAGATCCTAACCCACAGGAGTTTTGCAAATTCTGTGCCTCTTCATCATAAGGAAGGGGAATTCCAAGCAAAATTTCATCTTTTCGTATTTTTAGGCCGGGCGTTATGAGACAGACATTTTTTTTAGCCTCACAACCCTTTTTTTTAACGTGTGGAAAATGCACCTTATGCATTCCCGCGCTCGGGGCAGCAACGGGAGTATGACGGGCTCTCCAGCTCGCCGCTGCCTTCCCTATGGATGGAGGGGAGAGGCCTACCGTCTAAAAACCGACACGTTCCCTCCTGGCCATGGACTGTGAGCGTTACGGGAGCACTAGGTGTCACCACGACGCCCACTGGCCGCCCCGGGATGGGGCAGATGGCAACGGCAACGTTGAGTGCGGGTTCCGGATTAGCCTCACAACCCTGGTCTGACGCAATGTGTGGCCAGTCCTGCAATATGTTTCTAAATTGTCCCGCCATCTTCGCGGTCTGCCTCGTCGTTGCTGGCTAGCATTAATTTAAGAGCGCTGAAGCTATTCATAATAAGTCAAATATTTTCACAATCGACAAATTCATACCTACTAGAAGTTGCCAGGGGTAGCGGAAAATCGATGCGTGCTCTCGTTTGGAAGGCCCGGCGAGCACTGACTCGAACGCTGTTCGTACGCTTTGTTATAATAATTTATACTCGAATCTATTTCAATTTTTTTATAAAATAATAAAATCCCTTTATTGAGACAAAAATGTATATGTTCGGTAATAACTATTGATTTATGTAATAAACAAATTTTATAAAAAAAGTACTGGAATAATTGTTTAAAAACGTATTGAATTTGATGATTTGACCCATTTTTGAGATTGTGTTTTTTCAATACACTGCAAGAGTTTTATCGTTTAGCATCTGTAAGTAGTGCACTTGTGGTTTAAATTTTGCATTAAAAAAGTACAATTTTTATTTTATTTTTATTTATTATAACAATTTATTTGCCTTGAAAAATAACTCCGGCGTAAACTTTTGAAAAAAAGATGTTAAAAGACCGCGTCGCCTTATAAAACAAGAATAAAACAAGAATAAAAAATCCTAAATTTTTCTCTCTGTAGTACACTTCCATTAGACTTCATCTTTCTAAAAAATTTCGTATATTCAAAAAATCTGCCTTTAAAAAGCTTCCGAAACTTGAGATTTTTGGCAAAATGAGACGAGATTCGGTGGGGCCCTCTAAATATTGTTTTTTTGTTTAAAGTAAGCATAAAAAAGAAAAAACATAGAATTTACCAGTTGCTTCTCTTCCCGCGCTGATGGTAAAAGCCCCTCGAGGGACTGGGCGAAAGTCTTAGGAATCGGGTCTACTTTGTTTGCTATAAAATTAAAAGCTATAAATTTAAAATCTATAAGTTCAAATGCTATAAAATCACTTGCTATAAACATTCATTTGCTATAAAACTCACATGCTATAACATTCAAAATCTATAATTCCAAAATCTATAACGTTCATAATCTATAACATTTAAAATCTCTAAAATTGTTTTATATAATGATTATTTTCTATAACGATCATTTGTTCGAATATTCAAAATCTAGAACATTCACATTCTATAAGCATCAAAATCTATAAAACAGAGCCAGGTGTTCTAATGTAAAGTCGACGGAGCCCCGCTGCGTGGGGCTCCTATTTTCTGCTCTGAGGGACACAAGGTGACTAACAAACCTATCTGTCTTAAATTGGATATTGGTAATGTTTTTTCTTATGGCGGGGGCTGCGCCCCCGACTCCCCCATGTGGGGGGCCCTGCCCCCCACCCCCCCCTTTTCCGCGACTTTTCAGTTGTAGAACCGCTGCCTAAGTAAAATTTAGTGATTTCAATAGTTATAGAAAACAAATGTTATACTATCTAATCCTTATAGCAAATGAGTATTAGAGCAAATGAGTATTATAGCAAATGAATGTTATAGATTTTGAATTTATAGAAATTAACTTTAGAGCATGTAATTGTTATAGCAAGTGAGCATTATAGCAAGCAATGATTATAGCATCTGAATGTATAGAAAGTGAATCATTATAGCAAATGATTTTATAGAATGTGATTTTATAGCCATTGATTTTATAGCAAATAAGGGGATACCTTAGGAATCATGTTATAGGCGATGCAGCTAGCAACCCATCATTTTGATTTCCCTTTTCACCTATACGTCCTTAATCATGCTAAACGTGGCCTTAAGGTTTTGTTACCTTAGGCTCTGTCTACCTCGTAAGAGATAAAGACGTGATAATTATATTTTATGCATGTATGTATAAAAAATCAAGAAGTAAAAATTCTTGATTCATTTGATAGTTCCAGATCATGGTATTCTTTTATTGGGCGGCGGCGCTGGTCGCAGCGCTGGTATTGTATATAAGGCAAATATACGCTTATTTCAACAAGAGAGGAGTTAAGCACCTCAAGGCGTACCCACTAGTGGGCACAATGGGTAAATTAGTGACCCGCAAAGCACACCTCGCTGAAGTATTGGATGAAGCGTACGTTGCTTTTCCCGAGGAAAGGTCAGTTCTTAAGAATTTTATAATAGTTAGTGCATTTCGATCCTAGTGCGGAAAGTGTGTCATTACTTCACGGGTCCCGAGGTATCTTGCCACGAGCCTATATCTATAGGCACAGTCGCCATCAGATATAATATCGTAGCGGCAAGGTCCTCAAATATTTCGAAGCAGCCTCAAATTTGTGTACTTAGTTTTGGATTCAAAATTAAATCGACCCTTTAACGGCGGACACTTTGAACATCGATAAATGTATGTAGCATTTGTCAAGAACAATTGAAAAATCATAAACAGCATTTTACCAACGCGACAATGTCAGCGACAATTCTGTTTACATTGTAAACTTTACAAGAATCTACGCCGGTTGCGTTCGTATTGACTACGCATTGCATTTCGAATTGTCACTTGTCACCGACAATTGACAAGTTGGTGAAATAGGGACCTTCAGAAATATTCCGGAATAATTTTGAGACTGCTTTTATCAAAATTCAAGGTCCTTATTACAGGTTTTTGACTTTGCTTTTATCAAAATTCGAGGTCCTTATTACAGGTTCTTGACTTTACTTTTATCAAAATTCGAGGTCCTTATTACAGGTTTTTGACTTTGCCTTTATCAAAATGCAAAGTTCTGAACAGGTTTTCTTAAAAGTTAACTCTATCTATATTCTTTTCACAGGTTCTTCGGTTCTTACATATTTTTGAAGCCAACTTTGAACATCAGAGACATAGAATTGATCAAAAGGGTCACTGTCAAAGACTTTGAACACTTCCTGGACCACAACGCGTTGTTTGATACAGAGGCGGACCCGCTGTTCGGAAGAAACCTATTTTCACTTAGAGGTATTTGAAATATATCTTTTTCATATTTCAGTGTTCAAAATGTAGATTATTATAATCTCTGCCATTGGTACCAGGTCATTTTGGTACAAATGTTAAGAATATTAACATGTAACACTGTCAAAAAGTACAATGTGTTTGTGCCACTAGGTTAATTTATTTTTATTTATTTATTTGTCTGAATTGAGAATCGAACCTGGATCCGCGTCATTCCGTGACGCGTGCTATACCCCTATACCACCCATAAGCAGGTGGGTAAGCCTTCGAATTTTTCTATATATGTTACTAGCTGTCACGTGACCTTGTTACTATGCGAATTTTTGTCGCCAAGTGTTTATCAAATGATAGGTACTATCAAATGAATCAAGAATGTTTACTTCTTGATTATTTATGTTTGCTTTTACGGATTTACCGTTAGAAATTAAATTTTCTAAACGACACTGAAAATTAGAACACAGAAAAATCCAAGTGTTATATTTTGGCTACTTCACGCTAGATGGTGTTATATAACTGGTACGGTTCAAAAATTGGAGAACATTGTAAGGAACTTGATCACTCAGTCTGTTTTAATGAAAATTCTCGTAATAACAATTGCTCCTTTTTCAGGACAAGAATGGAAGGACATGCGCTCAACCTTAAGTCCGGCCTTCACAAGCGCCAAGATAAAGCACATGGTCCCGTTCATGGTGGAAGTTGGGAACCAGATGATGAAGTCACTGAAGAAAAAATTAGGAGATTCTGAAAGTGAGTATGGAATCTATTTTCTTTACGGTGCTAAATAAAATAATGATGGTCATTTTAAAAAAGAAATCCGCTTACCCTTTTTCTCTAACTTTACAACATCAATGGCGATTTTGCTCAGAATCACTAGGTATTGATATTAGTATTAGGCAAAAAGTGTCCCAAAGTTTTCATAGAATTATAAGCTTTCCATTTTATAATACTCATACAAGTCTATGAAGAAGTAACGGAAAAGGAATAAAAACACAGTGTCAGTCCTTTATGTTTTTATTTTTCTACTGATAAATGGACTGTATACAGCGTGTGACAGTCATAATAACATATATTAAAAGGTCTGAAAGTATACGCCGCCCTAATGAACGTAAATCGGGATCTCTAGTTTTAAAAAAAAGTATCTGTAACTGTATCTGTATCTATCTGTAACAAAGCTTACAACAGAACTTACACTTACGTTTGACGGCATTCAAAATTCACTCTTAGAGACCTCGATAATTACTTACAGTTCTTTGATACTTTTGACAAGATTGCCAAAAATCATAACTAAGAAACTTGCTCCGTTAGAAAGCACCTAACTGCAAAAAGTTTCAGTTCAGCAAGGTCGATATGTGTTTGATTAAAAATTATAAAAGGCTAAAAAGTAAATTCTTGCGAGCAGCAGCTGTATCGCGATGATCTAGGTTAAAGAAGCCAAGAAAGAGGAATCACACAATTTTTTATTTCGTTTAAGGTCTGATTGACAACTTCACAGTCATGGAATTGAAGTATCAAGATAACATTGTGCTTGTTGATAAACACAGTTCTAATCCATATAGCAAAACAAATTTGTAACTAAGTGTGATTTCTTAAAGTTGATAATTGATAATTAAACTATGTGAAGTGATCTTTGATGATGATGATGATCCTTCCGACCGATTTTGGCCATGGCGACCACTTCGACTCCTAGTTTGATCTTTGATATCAGTATGATACAGTGAATTCGGAAATGCGGTCACTAAGAATCGTCCATGTAAATTTGTTATGTAAAGACATGTGTGGCGAAAATCGCAGTAGGTATGTTTTTAAATCTTAGTATTATGATGTGGACTTGGATGGTTCATTAAACAAGTACACGTGGGCTGTAAGCAACTGTTATGAGTTACTTTCATGTTTTCATTTCAAATGTAAATGAAACTGGTTCTGCCTCTGCTTTTATCTATGAAATGATTCACAGCATTTAAAGCTATCGTTAAACAAAATGCATGTAAGCGAGCCTTCCTGTTCCTCAAAGGGCCGGCAACGCATTTGTGATTCCTCAGGTCTTGCAGGTGTCCCTGGGCGACGGTGATTGCTTTCCATCAGGTGACCCGTCTGCTCGTTTGCCCCCTTTTATATATAAAAATTTTTTTCTTAAGAATGTCACACGCTGTATAAAGTAAATGGATAATCATGGAAATACCTTCAAAACTTATATCAGTAAATCAAACACAATGGTGGCACAAGGTAGACTCACTGTAGCTACATTGACACGTATAAGAGTAAAATAGACCGCAAACCAGCCAGTAGCCAACAAGGACACTCTCATTTACCTCTTAAATTAATGGTGCTTGTAATTTAAAGCAGAAATACCATCGAAGTTGTATAAAGGTGCGACCACACCGGGGCGTAAAAGATGTTGACGGTGCGTTTACACAACAAAATGTATGAAAAAACGGTGAGGTAACGTGACGCCTATGACACTTCACTGCGTATACGCGGCGGTGTGGTTGCTCCTTAATTCATACTAGTTGATAGATAATAAGAAAGTCATACTGGCAGCCAAGTGATCACCAATAGAAAGTAGAATTAGGTATGCCATGTAATGCCACAGAGTGGATTATAAGTGAAGTAGTGTGCATAAGTGAAAGAATGCAAATTGTACTTATATAATATGTGGACAGGCACAAATACAAAGAACTGTCTACCATGTTAAAAAACGGGATACAAAAGGCACATGACTTGAGGAATGGTGTGGATTGGAAGAAACCTACAGTATAGAGTTAAAAGTGGAATAGTTATTTGTGCCACAAGGGAACAAAATGATGTTTTTACAGCGAGGGCGCTGCATTGAACCCAGAATAGCGAAGGATTCTATTCTATAGTAGAATCCAGAGCGTAATGAGGGATTCAAGTGTTAACGCCCAAGATGAAAATAAATTTGCTCCCGAGTGGCTCATACTACATTTCACACCGAACATTAAAAAACTTGAAAAAATACCTAATTCTAAATATAATTAAAGAGCTACCAGCGTAGAAAAAGGCGTGGGTTTACAATTATCAACTTTAAAAAATTGCAACACTTAGAAAAGCCTACAACAGAAAAGTTGCAATTTGATCCCTCTTGACATAGCAAATTTATTTTTCTGAATGAGAGGTGTGAAAAAGTATAAATATGATTTGGTAGTAGAACTTTGTGTAACTTCTAGCTGGTATACTACCACAAAGAAGTCTGATGCCTCAGGCTAGTTTTCTTCCCTTTTTAACACGTTCGCTGCGGGGCTCAACTTGAAAGACTTTTGGCTGGTGCGGTTGAGATCGAATCAGCCCAATCTGGAACTCTTTTACAGTGCGGGTGAGGCCGAATCGCTCTCAAATTTCAGTAGTTACTTAGATCCTTCATAACTTTGCCAAGAATAGGACCAGGGTTTTTTTTTTGTGTTGTAGTCATTGCTTAGTAAATATTTTAAATACACTTAGCTTCGCCCTTGGTTCTGACCTCTGGCTTAAGAAAAAATACCTAAAGAATTTTTGAGATCTTTTAGACCTCAAATCGCACTAAATTTTATCTGAGATTAGAGCAGGGAATGGCACTTATAGGTAAATTATCGATAAAAGAATGATCATCTTATCGAACATCTTTAAATGCGTTTAATTGTGTGTTATAACAAATATTTGTTCCTGGGTCATGGTTGCTTATCTATATAAGTATTTATTTATCTATACATACATTTGTTAATTGCCGCTTAGTAGCAATAGTACAAGCTTTGTTTAGTTTAGAGGTAGGTTTGTATAAATGCTCTATCAGGAAGAAAATAAATTTTGGTTTATGTTAAATAAAACCCATTCATTTATAACATTATACAGTGCAGATACTTATATGTATGATAAAAAAAAATAATAGAAGGATACACTGAAATAATTATTGGTGCCTTTCACCGAAACATGCCATGCATAAAGCTTGATTACATTCAGAACATCTAGTAAGAATTTTTTTAGTTTTTTTTGCAGCAAGAGTGCCGCTCAGGCATATCCGTAATTTAGAGTAGCAGCCAAAATAAATATTTACGTAAAACACGCGTGGTTCAGCGTCGATAACTAGCACCGCACTAACGTCAAGCTGTCGACTCCCGCGTCGCCCGCCCCCCGCTCTGTGCGGCCTTGAGGTCAAATTCCTTGAGGCTAAATAAACCTCAACCCGCACTGTGTGAAAAAAATATATGCCCAGTGCGTTCGAGGCTTATTTAGACCTCTAACCTTTTTTCTGTATAAAAGAGTCAGCGTTTGAGAAACATAAAGAAATGTATATTTGTCTTTATCATACGCCTTGTAAGTAAGCGGCAACAGCTCCCGCACGAGAGAGATATCACAACTTTTAGCCCCGCACCGACGTAATGTCGAGCTTGAGGCGGTTTTACCTCAACCCGCAGTGAACGTGTTAATCAAAAATGGCTTAACCTTTTTCAAAAAAGTCAAAAGTCAAAGTTATTTATTGCCAGAACATAGTGTGAATAACAAAGATCTTATGAGTAGTGGAATAGGATGTGCTTATGTTCTACCTACACTAGGCATGCAATATTTTAGTTAATGCACTTTTTGTCACAATTAATTGATTCCAATTTATATTCAAACAATCAATAATTAATAATAATAACACTATAAAAATAATAATAATTATAATCATCATCATCAATTTCTTGGGGTAATTGCAACTTACATTAATAATTTTCCTAACATTCTGTTTTCATTGATTAACTTTTTAACTATTAACCTTGTCTTATTTCTAGCAAAATATATTGAAATAGAAGTGCGAGAGCTAGCGACCCACTACGCGAATGACGTCATAGCATCGTGTGCTTTTGGCATGAAGGTTGACACCCACACCGATCCTGACAACGAATTTTTCAAAATGGGAACCAGGGCCACGCATTTCGGCTTCAAAGAGCTTCTTAAGGTGTTGGGATATGGTTCTATGCCGTTTATAATGAAGGTTGGTCACTTTTTATGTTACTATTCATAATGCGATTTAAAAATTACTATACATTTTTTATCTGACCTTGGAATTTTTTTTGTTAGGTACTGATACGGTAATTAACACCACGGGAATTATTTTTTAGTACAAAAATAATTTACAAATAAACATAATGCTAAAATGACTTCCGAATTCAATTATTTGGTACATCCTCTTTCTAAGTACCGTAGCCATCTAAAATTCAATACCTACTGTAATTACCGTTTCCGTAAAAAAACCCGGTAAATCAGAAACTATTTTGTTCATATTATATAGTTTAGCTTATAATTGCCCAAATCCTAAAGATATTTGGCCGTATTAACGCAAAAAAATACAACGGGAATCAGATGAAAAAGAAATGAAAAACGGCAAGTGAGAATAGCCAGAGCAATACAATTTTGCGAAACGACACCTAAGCTAATATTATTTTTACTTTAGAAATTATTCTTCTTCAAAATTGTCGGTGGGCAATTTTGTGTAGCAATTGCGACGATGGAGAAAGATCGATATCACAACCCGAGATATTATTTCACTTAATAATATTCTAATGTATATTTTGTATATCTATATTTCTATTTTTCAGAGATTCAAGTTCACACGCTTCCCAAAGGATGTTAACCAGTTCTTTGAGCGCTTCATATTAAACACCATGCGCGAGAGAGATGCGCACAGCATCGTGCGGCCCGACATGATCCATCTACTCCTGGAAGCAAAGAAAGGTAGATTGCATCAGGTGCTACTTTCCGGAGATCTTTAATAAACAATTTATCTTATTTATTTGGCTCACTCTGAGTTCATTCTCGTTAGAGGGATCGAAACGCGTCAGTGTTTTGTTTGATGTAGGGGATAGTTAATTTTGTGGGATTTATAATAGGTATGCTTTTTATGTGGCAGTATCGGAGGGAGGGATTGCTTGTAAAACATATATTATATATTTCGCAATGGCTTGGCCACACAACAGCACAACAGGAACCTATCACTATTTTGATTTCCCTTTCCACCTATACGCCCTTAATCATGCTAAACGTGGCCTTAAGGTTCTGTTATCTCAGGCTCCGTCTACCCCGTAAGGGATAAAGACGTGATGTATGTATGTTGGCCATTTTGTACGTAAGTAGCAAGGTATGTATGTATGTATGTATTTTTACTGTGTGGTTATTGAGAAGCTCATTTTAAATCAATTCCGAATCAACGTGAGAGACCATAGGTCTAAACAGTAGGCTTATTGTCTAAGTCGCTCGCAATCGCCATCGTGTTTATTTTGATAGTTCATCTATTGGCTGACAATAGGCATCGAAATCAGCTAGCTGTCACATTCATACAAGAAAGTGGTGTTCACATGATACGCTGACTAAACGATCTGATGAATCACTCAAAGCTGTTACATTAAGCGCGTATGATTCAGACAAAATATCTACGTCACTCTCTAACAGACGCACAAATGCTCTAACATATTTCGTGATCGCATTTACCCGATAATTGATAATCAAAACATGGTTTACCTCGGATAATTCATTTCGCTGATCATCGTGATACATATCCGAGAATACTTCACAGATGCCTATAATTTTAGTGTTTATCGGTATACATTACGTGGTTGATAACAACGTACAAAGATAATGTTTTGCTTGAATTGGCACTGTTCATTTTTTTTAGTGTGCTCCAATCCAAAAGCCATTTGGAGGATTTCAAAAATACTTTACCATTGCAGATATTTTTTAACATACTACAAAAAAAGGAGGATTTTTTTTATGTATGTTTACCGATTACTCCGTCAATAGTGGACCGATTTTTAAAAGAGTACATCTCCAAGATGGTCTCATTGTCACCAAATCAGGATCTGATCCTGGAGAAATCGAGGGCAACCCTCAAATTTTATGAGGACACAAATATAGTGATTTTGTCATTTTTGACAACATGGCTTTGCATATTTTTGAAACTTCTAACGGTTAGGAATTAGACGATACTGTTGAGTTGCCGGTATAGTACCTTGGTTCAATATAACAGTATACTGTATGTTGTTTGTTCTCAGGTCAACTCACGCATGACGAGAAGTCTGGTAAGGACGCAGACGCTGGCTTCGCGACTGTAGAAGAGTCTAATGTTGGAAAGAAGAATGTTACCAGAGGTAACCTTAACACTATTTATCATGCTATTGGGAACTTGAACGATGGTAAAATACTAGAGCGGAAATACTTTTACTCATAAAATATTTCAAATGGTAATGTGGTTATTGGAGTTCTCAGTCCAAATCCAGCTGTTTCCAGATATTACATCACTAATTAAGTATTAGAAAATCATCAAAGTATCAAAATAAACATGATATCAAACCTACTATGATCAGCCTTATATGAGCTTAACTGGTAGAACCCCATTCAATGGGGACTATCGTTTCTTTGCTCACCAGTTGGCGCCACTGTTGACTAAGGTCCAGAAGTATAGCTGTCAAAGGCGACTTTATAAGATCGGCATCGAAACAAAGTTTTAAATCTTGAATCTCATTAAATTTATTAATTATAAATAACTATCATCGTATAGAGTAGCTACGCCGCAATGTCGTGCAGTTCCGTTTCGTTCAGAAAAAAAATCGCTTCCAAAGCGTTCACATTCATCGCCAAATAATCCATATTTGCGATAATTTCACAAAGGAGATCATTTTTCAACAGGTAAATGAATGAAATTTTAATTTATGTCACGAAGCCCGCCAAAACCAGTGAAAAGTGAATGTTATTGGACCTCACGCAACACTATTAGCGCCTCTAGGGGCAAATTCACATGCGATAGCCTCCATTAAAAACTTCGCCTCATAAATCTTATTTAGTCTTTTAACCAAATACTTATGTTTTATGTCCTGAAACTCAGAATTCCACTCAATGTTTTTTCAGCCTGGGCGGACATAGACTTGGTAGCTCAAGCGGGTCTCTTCTACATCGCTGGCTACGTAACAGTGTCCACCACCATGACCTTCGTTATGTACGAGCTGGCCGTCAACCCTGAGATTCAGGAGAGGCTGGTTGAAGAGATCAGGGAAAACGAGAAAGCGAACGATGGCACGTTAGACTACCACTCGATTCAGAGTATGAGCTACTTGGATATGATTATATCAGGTAAGAACGACCATACATACATGTAAATATGTTAATCACGTCTTCATCCGTTACGGGTCCAACAGAGCTAAGGGGATCAACCTAAGTCCCACGTTTAGCGTAATTGTGGGCATATGGGTGGGAAGAGGAATTAAGTAGTGATGGATTGCTAATAGCCGCATTGCCAATAACATGATCGCTATCATTTTCGCCAGTTCCCTGCATGAGCTTCTACGATATGCATAGGAAGAGAAGCAACTGGTACAATCTATGATTATTCTTTGCTTCCGGACGATGGAAGAATGATGATACTGTATCGAATGTATGTGTATTGTTGCCTTGCTACTCCGCGGTTAACTTAAGTGCCTTGTGCCCGAGTATCATGTTGATTATTTCTAGCTTTAAGTATAAAATAAAGTGAATACTCGTCATCGTCGAAGCCGTTACATCAAAATTTCACCAGCTATTCTCAAAAATTCCATCGTACAACAAATTGTATTCGCAAATCCATAAATATTCTAACAACTTTCTAAAAACTGCGTAAACCACTGTATTCTTGACTGATGATGATCCTTCCGACCGATTTCGGCAATAGCGACCACCTTCGTCTCCTAGTTACTATGACGCTCATGCGCCCGAAGATGGCATATACAGCCGATCTTAGTTGTGAAACCTCGTGCACAATGAATGCACGTGAGCATACCGTTGACATAATGGTAGCGAATGGCAAGCGGCTGGCGAGTCTTCAGTTCATCGCGTTTAGCTTCGAGGTCAAGTAAGGTCGATTCTTGACTACAACACCATCTAACGGGACTTTAATGATGAGCTGACCGCGAGTATCCTCTTCAAATCCAGTTTTTGTTTCAGAGGTGTTAAGGCTGTGGCCTCCTGCTATAGCCTCAGAGAGGATCTGTGTCAAGGACTACAACTTGGGAAAGCCCAATGCTACGTCTACTACTGACTATATTGTGAGATAAACCATTATTTTAGTTCCTGAATTCATTTGGAGAATTTGGAAATTGTCAATACTGCTAGCCATTTGCGTCTGAAATCAAATTACACACTGGTGTAGTTTCATTGCACACTTTCATGAAGGTTTTCTAATGTAATTTTTGTTTCAAACTTGAGTTACCCATTTGATACTGATCTTTAGTTTTGTCAGAAAAGGTTGTCTGGAAAAGATCACTTTTAATCAAAATTATTTTCTTGCACACTAAACATCAACCAGTGATACATGCAAACATACATAAATCACGTCTTGATCCCTTACGGTGTAGACAGAGCCTAAAGTAACAAGACTTAAAGGCTACGTTTAGCATCATTGTGGGCTTATAGGTGGAAAGAGGAATCCCCATCAGGGTTGCTAGCCGCATCGCCTTTAACATAATCCAAAGGTTTTCGCTCACTCCTTCGATAGGCTTTTACCATTTGTACGGGAAGAGAAGCAGCCATTGTAAACATCTTGCAAAACCTTTTTTTTTAAAGGTGTTTTACCAAACTTATTTAAGCACCTGCTGTCGTATTCTGGAATTAATCTGAAACACCTATGTTCCAGTCAGTCAGCCATAAAAAAAACACTAAGTTATTATATTATTTTTCAGGTAAAAAAGAACGAGAGCATATATATCCCCATATTCTCTCTCCACCGGGACCCGAAGTTTTTCCCAAATCCGCTAAAGTTCGACCCTGAACGCTTCTCCAACGAAAATAAACACAATATCCAGCCTTTTACGTATATGCCTTTCGGGGCCGGCCCTAGGAACTGCATTGGTAAGAAATTATTTTATTTTAGCAAACATTTCAATATCCACATCATTCATCATATTATCACCATCTCTCACTTAAGTACATACTACCCTCTGCTGAACACAGTCCTTCTACCATGCCCCAAGATCGCCTCCAAGCTCTTGGAACTATAGCAACTGTGGTTCGGTCTACCCAAGACGTCTTAGAAGCTAAGTGTTGTGAGCCATACGCCTGATAGAACCCCTCACGTCTTCTTTATGTTCTTATTGATTTTTTATACTCCCCACTGCTGAACTTATACCTTGTGCCTTCTACCATGCCCTAAGATCGCCTTCAAGTTCTTGGAATCATAACAACTACAGTTGGATCTACTCAAAATGTCTTAGGTGCTTGCCATAAGCCTGATAGGACCACTTACGTCTTCTCTATCGTCAGAAAGATTTTTTATACGACAAAAAAAGGCAAACGAGCAAGTCGGTTAGCTGATGGTTAGTGTGAGTGAACACCATCACCTATGAGCCGAACACTAGAGGTTTTTAGATGCCTTGTAAGCCTAGAGGGCAATGGAACACCCCTGAGCCAGTAATTTTAATGGATGCACTACTCTTCACGTCAGAACATAGCAGCGCTGGCACTGTCGCTTGGCAGCAGGATTAGCATGTAAGACGGTAGTCCCACCCACAATAATAGAATACAATACAAAAAACTCTTTATTGAACACCAGAAATCAGTACCTACAAAATAATACAGAAACAAAGAACAACGTAGACAATAGGCGGCCAACAGCACACAACATGACAAGAAGGTTTCCAATCCATTTGTCTTCGTGTTTTCAGGATCGCGGTTCGCGTTGTGCGAGGTGAAGGTGATGATCTACCAGCTACTGCAGCACATGAAGCTGGAGCCTTCCGCGAAGACTAGGATCCCGGTTCAGCTGGATACTGCTGGATTTAACCTGAAGATGCAGGGTGGGCACTGGCTGAGAATGAAACCGCGAGACGATTAGGTTACTTGGAAATTGGAAGTGTAAGGTTTGAGTGGACGCTTAAAGCGGAGCGTACAGCGTGGCGGGCAGCGGCAAAGGGCTCTGTGACTGCGCTCAGGACACCAGAATGAGTTTCATTTGTTTGAAATGCACGCCGCACGCTAACTCGAGCGTCCACTCAGGTCTTACCGTAAGAGTGAACTGCACCAAGTAATTGTAAAAATTGTAGTAGCCAAAACCGAAGATTTTGACTTGATATCATGGATTTTCCGTGAAATGTTATTGCTATATCCGTTATTGCTATTGGTATAGTAATTTGGTGCAACTCAATCTAAATAAAATTAATGAACAAAATTTCCACCTATACGCCCTTACGTGGCCAACACCTACACCTAAACGTGGCCTTGAGGTTTTGTTACCTTAGGCTCTGTCTAACCCGTAAGAGATAAAGACGTGATATATGTATGTATGTAGGTACAAAATTTACCTTGCCACATTTTCCATTCCGCTGTGGTGAAGCGAGCTGAATGTTTTACTGCTAATTATTGCGCATGTCCGTAAAATAATGCCTAATTCAGTCAATTAATGTAAATAAAATGTTTTTTTAAGCTCATTTAGTTTTTTTGTGTAACCTGCTTGTATGTACGTTCTTAAATCAATAAATTGTTAGATGTAATTTTTCAGAAACTAGAAAAATTCTAAAAAAATTAAGATGGTGGCCCGGTCGTCGCCATATTGAATTTTGATTACTGTCATATCTTTAGTGACACTTACAAGATAAACAAATCGATTGACGTAAAAATAATTGAAATCAATTTAACAGTTTGACACAATTGAGTGTCACAAAGCATAACACATACACATACACAATTTGTCATTGTTATGTGGGTAGTTGTAAGTACTAACGCAGCTGCGCTTCGCAATATCTACGCGCCTGATAGATACTTCGGGATGCGAGTCGGGTTACCTCCACGTGTGGTCAAGAGCTGCGGTTCGTTTTTGGAACCGTCCGGGGGGAAGAGCAGTGCTTGGTCCGGTGCTCCCTGGGCATCGGCTAATGATTTCCTGGCAGTTTCTGAGGGCTTTTTTTTGAGCCCTACAGGGGGGAGGGGGTCTTTGACCATTACCGTACAACGTTGCCGACATTTTATCACAAGATTTTTGAATTATATTTTTGTTACTGTGACATTGGTGAAGTTGTCGTTGCTATAACGACTTGATACGCCACAAATAAAATAGCCCGTTGGCTAAGAGCCCGACAGGAGGATGATATCTCTCAGAAACTACCAGGAAATCATTAGACGATGCCTAGGGTGCACCGGACCAAGCGCTGCTCTTCCCCATGGACGGATCCAAAAACGAACCGCAGCTCTTGACCAGACGCAAATGTTTGCGGATCATACAGAGACAATTTAGGTACTTATCGAGGGAACCGGTTACGTTCACTGATGCCTTTGGCCCATACATAATAACTAGTGGTTGACCTTAGTTTCGATTTCGGCCCAAAAATAATGTTTCGGCCAAAGGTTCGGTTTCGGCCAAAAAACAGCCGAACCTTTCGGCTGCACCGAAATTTACAACATCGCACTTTCGTGTCAAATTTTCCCTTTTTAATCCTACTAATATTATAAACGCGAAAGTTTATAAGTATGGATGGATGGATGGATGTATGTTACTCTTTCACGCCAGAATGGCTGGGTAGATCTGGATGATATTTGGAACATAGATAGATTATAGTCTAGAATAACACATAAGCTAATTTTTATTCCGGATAATTGCGTAATTCTTGCGGGATAACAATAAACGAATTCTATGCAGACGAAGTTGCGGGCTGCTAGTGTAGTTTAATTTAGACCCGTATAGATCTATGATAATGTTGACATTTCAATGCGAGAAAAGTAAAGTAGCGAGAGGTTCAATCAATCATGGGTATATCTGAAAAGATCGGCTAACTATCATTTTGTTCAACGTTTTAATCACATTTGTAAAAGGTTCGGCCGAAACTATGATCAAAACCGAACTTTCGATTTCGGTTTCGGCCTAAAAACACGTTTCGGTTGGACACTAATAATAACAGACCGGTGTTGTGCGAGCGAGACAGAATACAGCGCTATACTAATTAGCGTTGACGCAATCATAGTGGCCTCCGAGTGTTGTGGCGCAGCGCTTCTCGCAGCATTGTGTGCACTCCGGTCGCCAAGTAGTAACCAGGGTAAGAGACCATAAAATTGAGAACTAAAGTAGTATTCTTCTTCTTCTTTTTTAATATAACCCCATCGATCGATGCGATGATTTCGCTAATGTCAAAGTAATAAATACAGTATTCAAAAATCTTGTGACAAAGTTGTACGGTAGAACACGGTCAATAGACCCCCCTCCCACTGTCGGGCTCTTAGCAAAGGCAAATCTTTCTTGTTGGAATGGACCTACGCAAAGTAACGCCTGATTCAATAAAATAGTATATATCTGTTTCTATGTGTATTTTACCGAGTAACAACAGGAGTACAAAAGATTCGCAATCAATGTTATAGCTCCGAGCAGATCGATGACGGAAAGTCGAACGGCTTCCACATACACAAATCACGTCTTTATCCCTTACTGGGTAGACAGAGCCTATGGTAACAAAACCTAAAGGCTACGTTTAGCATGATTATGGGCGTATGGAAAGGCGAATAAAAATATAAATGGGTTTCTAGCCGCATCAACCATAACATAATTTCTTACATTATCGCCCATACACTCCAGATCGAAATTTTTATGACGCCTTCTTTTTTACCATGGGATTGCATCATAAAATTTATGAATCACTGACGATGTCGCAATATTACAAGCAGCTCTGTGTTTTGCACCACAAGGAAAACGGGCAAGCGGGTTGCCTGATAGTAAGTAATCACCACCCATGGGTATCCTAAACACCGGAGCATCATGTGACAGTCTTCTTCCTACTTGTAATTTTACTGGCTGTCTTTACTCTCCTCACCAGAACACATACATACAGTCACGCCTCTTTCCCGTTGGGGTAGGCAGACACTACTTTGTTCCACTTGCTACGATTTTGACATATCTCTTTCGCTTCATCCGCATTCATCAATCTCTTCATACATGCTCGTCGGTTTCGGGTACTCCTGACCTGCCCTTTTTTCAAAACGTCTCCTATTTGGCCTCGGAACCTCCCTCTAGGCTTTCCCCTCTTAACGCAACCATTCACACTCCCCACATAGATCTGTTTAGTTAGCCTACTTTCATCCATCCGCTCTACATGCCCAAACCAAACTAAGCATACTTATTTCTATCCTAGTCACTATATCTTCTTTCACACAGCACGTTCCCTTATTACACTATTCGTTATTCTGTCTTTCAGTTTCACCCCTTCCATACTTCTTAACGCTCTCATTTCTACTGCATTTATTCCACTTAGCTGTATGGATATTCGATGGGCTTTTACCATCTGCGCGGGAAGAGAAGCAACTGGTACATTCAGTTTTTCTTTACCAGACCAGCATGAAAGTAATGTATCTATGTTACATTATTGTGTATGGATCAAACCTCAATGGCCTCTTTACCTCTCTTTATTAGAAATACTGTTCGAGAGACAGGTACCATGCAAAATATCGATGCTCACAAAAATACAAATATGCGGTCTATCTAGCAGTCTCGAATTTTGCATTACTGCATGAAACGCCAATACTACCGTATCTGTATGCTTGTATATAATACATTGATAACATTATTTTTTCCGATGATGTTTGTTTTTATTCTAATGACACGTAGCTAATTACACAAACGGATAATCTAAATATATATGTATGTATGTATGTGTAGGGTATGCATATATTGTAACTAGAGGGTAGACTTTTATAATAAACTTAGTTAGCTTCCAGCCGGCGTTTCATTGACATTCCACTGGCGCAGTCGTTGTTTAAATATTAGTTAAACAGTTTATTGTACATTACAATTGTGCTACAGAGTGTTTAATAGTTCCGTGAAATACTATTGTATCGAAATAATAAAAATGCCAATCGGTAAAATCGAGCCATTTGATTTAAACTCAAAGCAATGGCCGGCTTACGTGCGTCGCGTGAATCAATTCATATTACTTAACGAGATAAAAAATGAGTTGAAAGTGCCTACACTAATAACGGTAGTGGGTGAAGCAACGTACTCCTTAATGTGTGATCTCTGCGCCCCGGCCCACCCGGAAAGTAAAACTTATGACGAACTCGTGAAATTGGTTACGAAACATCTAGAACCTCAGCGCTCAGAGATAGCCGAAAGACACATTTTCCGGCAACGCAGACAGAAAGTCGGGGAGACCTTGACGGAATATTTGCAAAACCTGAAGCACTTGGCCACAACTTGTAATTTTACGGGAGCAGGGAGACTCGAGGAAGAGCTCCGTGATCAGTTCGTTTCGGGATTGGCAAATGAAACAATGAGGTCCAGAATATTCGCAGAAAGGGAGATTAAGTACAGCCAGGCAGTGGAGCTAGCTCTGGCGCTGGAGGCCGCCGAGAAGCATGCGGTGCTGAGCGGGGCGGCGGCGAGCGCAAGCGGCGGCGGCGGCGGCGGCGGCGGCGACGGCGAGGCGGGCGCGGGCCTGCACATGCTGCGCGCGCGCCGCGGCCGGCCCGGCCCGGACGAGCGCGGCGGCGGGGGCGCCGGCGCGCAGCGCCCGGTTGGCGGCGGCAGCACGCGACGGCCGGTCGGCGGCGGCGGCGCGGCCTACTCGAGCGACGGCACGGAGTGTTGGCGGTGCGGTAAAGGCCATCGCGCGAACAAGTGTCGGTTTGCTAACTATAATTGTGATCAGTGTCATCAGCGCGGGCATTTAAAAGTGATGTGTCCGAAAGGTGATCGACGTGAAGGTAATCGGGGTCAACACTACTTGAGTGATAACTCGGAGGACGAGTTTTACAGCATGGATACTACACGTGAAGGTAACAAACCTTATTTTATAAACATTCAAGTGGACGAAAAAACCTTAGAATGGGAGATCGATACCGGGAGCAGAATATCGGCAATCAATGAACATTGTTATGAACAATTATTTAAACATAAACAATTACAAAGTGATAATTTAATCCTGCGTAGTTACTCTGGCTCACGAATCGAACCCCTAGGTTTTTTAAACGTTAAAATAGGTTTGAAAAACACCGTAGTCGATAATCAATCTCTTTATGTAATTAAAGGGGGCGGCAGACCATTATTAGGCCGTGATTGGCTGAGCGCGCTCCAGATAAGTGAGATTAGGATTAACCAAATCGTGGAGGATCAGTTCGTGAGTCAGTTGTGTAAGGAATACCCAGAAGTATTTAGTGATAAACTGGGAACATGTAAGAAAACTTTAAATTTAGAATTAACAGATTGCGAAAGTGTGTACGTGCGCGCCCGCTCGGTGCCGCTGGCGCTGCGGGAGCGTGTGGAGCGCGAGCTGGCGCGGCTCGAGCGCGACGGCACCATCTACCGGGTGGACCACTCCGACTTCGGGACGCCGATCGTGCCCGTGATTAAAAGTAACGGGGAACTAAGGTTGTGCGGGGATTATAAAATAACGATTAACCCGAAACTTAAGCGCGATTTTTATCCTCTGCCGCGGATCGAAGAGTTATTCGCAAATTTAAGGCTAGGTAGGCCAACAGAGGCCGCGTTTTAGAGTTTTTAAAAACCATCTCAAACGTAGAAAATAGGGTTTAAAAATCTGAAAAAAATATATGTATTACTTAAGGATCTAGTATAGACAAAGTCGTATTCCGTTACACGATCTAATGAACTTGACTCGATAGAAAAAAATCCCAAAGTTACCTCTTTTCGTAAAGCATTTTCAATATTATGACTAAACTATTCACATTTTTAATTAAATTTTTCTACTTAACTAAAGCCATTAAATATTTGTAGACAAATTCGCAGGGTTTGAATAGATAAAATGATTATCTTAATTACTATGTTTAAATACCTACAACATGTGCGAGCGCGGAGGCTAGGCAAGCCGAATCAGTCGCGCGCTGGCGCTTACGGACGACGGACCTGTGTCAATTTTATCCGCGACAGTTTCGTGCACCAAAGACGCAGTTTTTGACGAATTTGTGTAATAGGGGTGTGTGTAATAAGGGATGATAATTTCTGGAAAACGAAAATGGAGCCAAAGTTGGTAAAATTTTACATGAAATGTTTATTGCCGGAAATTGTAGATAGTAGACACGCACGTGGAATGTCGCTGAGAATGTTGTCCTTACAAGACGACAAGGAAAATGACAATTCTGTAGACTCCCCCGCCTTGCCATTACCTGAGCCACAAATGACAAGTATTGGTTCTGTAGAGTCTATAGCCTTATCACTTTCTGAGCCACAATCATATTTGCGGCTAGGTACAAGCACACGACTAATAAATTTTGATGATTTTTGAGATTATAATAATATTTTTTTATAGTTGTACTTTTATTTGTTACCCTTTATCCTTTTTTGCCAATAGGGTCAATTTCCCAAGCAGTACATTTTGATGGCAAGACTTAAAACGCAGGTGCAGAAGGCTTTGATAATGTAGAACTATTTTTTTTAGGAAACAACCCCCTATTGTCTACCTCGGGCAACAGCCAAAATTAAAATATTATGTTATTTAATCATTAAAAAATATATATATAGACCATATTTCTCGTCGAGGTGGGTTGTCCCGGAGCCAGTTTTAGTTACAAAAAGCTGGATAAGTCGAACACTATGCGTGGCAACAATAAAAAATTACCTTTGTTTTATTACCATATAAACAGGCAACAAAAAAGCACATCACCTGATTTTTACCTCATTTGTAATCATCTGAATATGTGCATATACATTTGTCCGGAGACACGCTCTCATTCCGCGGGCAAATTTTGGGAACGATTTATTTGCCGAGTTTGATCCTTAAGCCCCTCCGTCTCCCGCGCACCCCGAGCGATAGTCGAACTGCGGCGCTCGGCGAGAGTGGACGTGTGTAATGGCGAACGTTTCCGAGCAAAACGTGATTATTTATCATCGCCACGGTGTGGGGACAAAAAAAGTTTCATTCCGGAGTTAGTCATAGCTTTTATATTTTGTATCGCTTTTGTTTGAAATTTATATATGTCACGTCTAATGTAGTCCTGATTTCAAGAGTTTAATTAGTTTAAGAACACAAGGCTTACATTTTTTTAATATTTATTTTTATGTCGAGCTTCTCATTCCACCACATTTATTCCGGTGTTTCCGGAGTAGTGAAATGACTTAAATACTCACCAAAATGAAATAACACCGGAATGACATCAAATGTAGCTTCAATTTATTATTATGAAATGGTTCCGTAGCATAATTTCTAAAATCAAAATATTGAACTTATTTTATTGTACCACAGCTCATGTTTACATATGTCTTGCAAAATAGTCTAAGGTATCGTTTGACATTTAAAAATCTAAAAAAAACCAAATATAAGGTATCACACCGAAATGATACAAAAAATGAGCACTGTTGAAATTGACCCAATAAGACTCTGAAATAAACAACCCAAATATACCGGGTATATTTAACACCATGACGAAGACTGAAACGATATATTCAGTTAATTACGGTGAAACTAAATCACACACGTACGGGTAACAATAATTAGAATAATAAACTTAGAGTAGGTACATAAGTTGCGCGCAAAACTGGATCTAGGGTTTTAGTGTTCGTCATCTACACCCTGTATAAACATAACACAAATAGATAAAAAATTGGATGATCTCTTAAACAAATCGAGTAGGTATCTATTGAGACACATGTTTCTTTGGTTCAATATTGGTTGTTTTTTAGATAAATAATAATATGGCATTTATTTCAGGCATTTAAGGCCCAAAGTAACAAAATATCTAATTAAATAAGGATTTTTCAGGGTTGTTGTAATTCTGCGGTTTTAATTATAATGCATTCTACTGTAAGTTTGACTAAATTATTCTTTTATTACCTATTTATTCAAATTCATATTAATTAGGTAGTTACTAAAGATTGATCATAATAAATGCGTTACTAAAGTCAAAATAAAGTTTTATTTCTACACTCTGTGACGCTGCCGGGTCATGAGAGTTCACAGTCGCTGAGCCCGCGCGATGTATTTGACGCGCGGTCTTGACAGCGCTAAATGCCTACTTTGGCAGGAATACCCGGCCTTAAGTAACGGCGAGGAGTTTACAAAAATCGATTTGAGACACGCTTATGAACAGGTAATATTAACGGAAACCTCGCAACGTTTTACGGCGATAACGACCCACATCGGTACGTTCGTGTATCGTCGCACCCCGTACGGACTATCGTGTGTCCCGGAAAAATTCCAGAAGTTAATGGAGGAAACCTTACGTGGGGTACCCGGTACCGTGGTGTTTTTGGATGACATTTGTGTCACAGGCCCGGACCGGCACGCACACTTACGCAATCTGAGAGCGGTTTTACAACGCCTTAAGGAAATGGGATTAACTGTCAAGTTTGACAAATGTACATTCCTACAAAAAAGTGTTAAATATTTAGGCTTTATTATCGATAAGAATGGGTTACATCCCGATCCCGCCAAGCTCGAGGCGATCACCAGCTTACCTTCGCCGACAGACGTCACACAGTTAAAAAGTTTTTTAGGCCTTCTGAACTACTATGGCAAATTTATACCTAATCTCAGTACATTGTTACACCCTTTACACGCGCTTTTAAAGAAAAACGTGAGCTGGATTTGGGATTCCAGCTGTGAGCACGCGTTCAGTCGGGCGAAGAAGGCGCTGGTGAGCGACTGCGTGCTGGCGCACTACGAGGAAGGGCGCGCGCTCGTGCTGGCGGTGGACAGCAGCGCGTACGGCGTGGGCGCCGTGCTGGCGCACCGCTACGCCGACGGCAGCGAGCGGCCCGTCAGCTGTGCTTCGCGCACCCTCAACGACGCCGAAAAAAATTACAGTCAGCTCGACAAAGAAGCGTTGGCTATTTTTTTCGGTGTAACGAAGCATCACCAATACCTTTTCGGTAGGCAGTTCTTGCTGCGGACCGATCATAAACCTCTGATGTACATTTTTGGCGAAAGGAAAGGCATACCGCAGACGGCGGCCAGCAGGCTTCAGCGTTGGGCGACGCGGCTGGCGGGCTATGATTATCAGATTCAGTTTGTGAGGTGGGCAGAGAACGGCCCGGCCGACTCACTTTCCAGGTTGCCGCTGTCACACGAGCGGCGTCCCACCTCTGATATGGCATACATTAATATCATTATAGAGACAGTACCGATTAGTTTTAAAGATATAGCAAAAAATACTAGAAATGATCCTTTGTTATGCAAAATATTAGGGTATATTATGTTCGGTTGGCCATTGTCACCTAGTTGTGACGACGAAAAAGTATTTTTCTCTCATAAAGATGAGTTATATACCGAGTTGGGGTGTATCCTCCTTAAATATCGAATCGTAGTTCCGCCTAAACTGAGGGCGGATGTTTTAAAAGAGATCCATTCGGGTCACTTGGGTATGAACAAGATGAAACACATTGCCCGCAACTATGTGTACTGGCCGGGCATCGACCAGGACGTGGAGGAGTGCGCGCGCGCGTGCGCCGCGTGCCGCTCCGTGCGCGACGCGCCCGCGCGCGCGCCGCTGCACACCTGGGAGTTCCCCCTGCATCCATGGCGACGCGTCCATGCTGACTTTTTTGACTGTGCAGGTAAACGATTTTTAGTAATAGTAGACGCACACTCGAAATGGATTGAGGTTTTATTGATGTCTGGAACTACAGCTTTAGCCACGATTAAAGCCTTCCGGTCAGTTTACGCGCGATTTGGACTCCCGTCACAGCTGGTGACCGATAATGGCCCACCGTTCTCCTCGGAGGAGTTTAAAGATTACTGTATCAAGAATAATATTAAGCATACTACGTCGGCGCCGTACAGACCTCAAGGAAACGGAGAAGCAGAGAATGCAGTAAAAACCGTGAAGAAGACTATCAAACGAGCAGAGTTTGAAGGCGAAGACGTCTTGGTCGCACTGCATAGATTCCTTTTCCAGTACAGGAACACTGAGCACGCAACAACGGGGGTAGCACCGGCAGTAGCGCTGCTGGGGAGACGATTGCGCGGGCGCCTCGACGCGCTGCGCCCGGACGCGGCGGCCGCGGCGCGCGACGCCCAACGCCGCCAAGCCGAAGCGGCTGGCGGGCGGCTTCACCCGCTCAACGTCGGAGACGCTGTCCTTACACGCGACTACTCGCAAAAGGGCGGCAAATGGTCCGAAGGCCAGATTGCGGCCACTACCGGCCCCGTGTCATACAAGGTGGATGTGGGGAATGGTAAAGTATGGCGTAGACATCAAGACCAAATTATACCGTTGCGGGGCGGAAACCGGCACTCGTTATCTATGTCGCGTGCCAGTATACTGCCGGAAGAAGGGAACCAGAGTTCTGGCGACGTTCATGAGAAGTCAGCGGCGGAGGGGGCCGCTGGTCCTGCGGTGGGTGAGACGGACAAAACGTCGGTGGTAATAAAATCGGACGCAGAGTCTGAATACGGGGATGCGGTCGAGGGGTCAGAAGAAGACACTTCAGAACCAGACGCAAATACCTCACCTCCGACGGCCGCTTCCGCACGCACCATCCGAGCATGTCGAAGAGCCCTCGCAAAGAAATGAAATAAAGCTATGTACCTACAATTGTCTGTGTAACTAAACTGAATATCTATAATTGTATACATTATCCTTATTATTATTTAGGATTTAGTTTTAACCTTTTGTACCTATTTCGGATAGATATACATCTAGAATTGGTGGTGGGATATGTAGGGTATGCATATATTGTAACTAGAGGGTAGACTTTTATAATAAACTTAGTTAGCTTCCAGCCGGCGTTTCATTGACATTCCAGTATGTAAACTCTTTATTGCACATAAAAATTAAAAAATACAAAAATACACAGAAAATAGTACAAAGGCGAACTTATCCCTAAGAAGGGATTTCTTCCAGTTAAACTGATATATAACTCAAAGGTGACTAACTGACCGACATAGTGATCTATCAACGCACAGCCCAAACCACTGGACGGATCGGGCTGAAATTTGTCATGCAGGTAGATGTTATGACGTAGGCATCCGCTAAGAAAGGATTTTGATCAATTCTACCCCCAAAGGGATAAAATAGGGGATGAAAGTTTGTATGAAAGTTTGTCAATTTTAAACCGATCGGGCTGAGACTGCATGCGTAAAGCTACTATGACGTCGGCATCCTCTAAGAACGGATTGCGTAATTTCTGCGAGATAGCGATAAACGAATTCTATGCAGACGAAATTGCGGGCAACAGCTAGTTTATGTATAAAAGACGAGTGATGCTTATTTATTTATTTATTTGTTTATTCAGCACATCCACATCATGTATATTACAGTGTGAGCCATAAGAAACTTAATGCTCGACATGTTTCGGATCAGTTCGCAGTCCTTCCTCTTGGAGTGCTCGCCCCAACTACGAACTAGTCTGAAACATGTCGAGAATTATTTGACTTTTTTACGTGAATTGCGTTTGTGTAATTATGATTGAGTCTCACGGTAGTTTTATGTTGAAAATCTTGTTACCTTAGGCTCTGTCTACCTGGCGCGGTCCTGGCGAAAGCCGAGGCCAACGGGGGGGGGGGGGTTTGTGGTGAAACCCTAGTGGCATCCCCGTCACACCGGATTGAGGCAGCGCCGGAGAGTATTTAGTTCGGGTACCTATACCACCCTAGACATCCCCGGTGCCTAGGGCATCCATAAAGATTTCCTCTCCGTTAAAAAAAGGCATTATTTATGTGTGTATTATGAAATCTATAGGCGGATTTAGATAACAGCAAATGGTAACTTTGCAAAAGATATATTCGCGCTTACATCAGAATTATAGATTTGTGTTTTTGATATATAAAGATACGCGGAGCGTGCTTCTATCAGTCCTGTTTTGACAGTGTCTGCAATCGTTGTTTGGAGAATAACAAGATAATTTTTTCGTAAGTTTTTTTTTTATATGTCCACCTACTTTTACGGTCATGTTTCTATTATTACCTGTTTATATTATCTACTTATTATTCCATGCTGGTCTGGGAGCAAAAAAAAAACATAGAATGTACCAGTTGCTTGTCTTCCTGCGCAGGCTCATCGAGGGATTGGGTGAAAATCTTAGGGATCATGTTATATAGGCGATGTGGCTAGCAACCCATCACTGTTTTGATTCCCCTTTCCATCCATACGCCCACAATCATGCTAAACGTGGCCTTAAAGCTGTGTTACCTTAGGCTCTGTCTACCTTTACGGGGGGGCCAAGTATTCCCGGCCCCCCTCTCTTGGCGCGGGAGCCCCGGCGTTTAGGCTGGGGCGGCCGGCGGGGCGTGCGTGGTGACACCATTATGCTCCCACGGCGCCCCTCCAATGGCAGAGAGGGAATACCGGCGGTTTTTTAGTGGGTAGGCCTCCTCCGCTTCCCCCCATTCGGGGGGGGGGGAGGAGAGTCCCACATAACCTCCGCGCCGTCCCCACGTCGCGGTCGTATGCGTAACGCATTTTTCCGCCGCAAAAAAAAAAAAAAAAGGCTCTGTCTACCCTGTAAGGGATAATACATACATATATCACGTCTTTATCCCTTACGGGGTATACAAAGCCTAAAGTACTGCAACGGGGGAGAAGCCCGTAATGTAATCCGTCGTAATTTAAATTTCCAGGTCATGATACTCTACATCTGGTTGGGCGCGCTGCTGACGGCGCTTGCGCTGTATTGCAGGCAAATATACACCCGGTTCAGCAAGGCTGGGGTCAGACACTTGTCATATACAAATATGACTTACCAAGTATTTGTAGGTTAGGTCGACGACCCAACTTCAACACCTCTGCAAATCCGAAATAACATTTTCTCCGCAAATCGGTTTAGTAAAACACCATCAACAGTCTTCGATCTTTCACACTAAAGACAATAACAACTCCTTTCAATTCACTGTAAGCTATTTCATGACACTAAATACGGCGTGTTTTGATCACACGTTCGCATCGATAACTCTGTAGATATAACTCGAAACCAAACACGGCCATACATTAAAATGATCGCGAAGACGCGTCTGAGGCTTTGGTGTTATTAGTTTCGCGAAATTCGAGAACTATTTTCATTGTTTTTACAAATAATTTGCACTCCGCGAAGTGACAGGTCAGGTCCAAAGCTGGGTTCAATTTAACGTTACCGGTTTTTGTTTAATTGCAATTTATGGCCGAACTGTTCATCTCCGAGGACGCTAGTCATCGGAAATATGTTTTTTAGTTTAAATAGAAGCTTTCTAGTAACTAGACATTAATAAACAAGATCAAAATGGGTTATCAATCCAATCGGAAAATCCCATTTTTCATTGAACGCGACCGTAATTGACAGATCAGGTCGATAGTTTTGTATGATCTATAGACTTTTGACAGCCAGTCAGCCACCGGACTCGAGACTGAGCGCACGTCCGTCTGCCGCGCGAATCTCGCTCTCGCGAATCGTCTGCGTATTTGTTTTGGTTTTCGTTCCCTTTTTCCGATTTAATTGCGTGGCATCATGGGACTGACTCCCTCGGTTTCCTACCATGTTCTGTTGCGCCCCGCGCGCAAAGCTAATGTAGTGCGTGTGAAGTGAAGTGAGTGAGTTGGGGAGTGAGGGCGCAGCGTCTGGGGGGGGCTCCAACATCTTCAGGTTCCTGGGACGCCGGCGCGCGCCGGCATCTGATGCGCGCGCCCGCAAGCGCGCTGTCGCCAACGCCCCAGTTGGGCAGTAACCGCCGGCGAGCCGCCGCCAGAGGTCTTTGCCGGTCGCGGCGACCGCCGAGGCCCACCAGCGCCGACTCAGCGCCCTGGCCGCCTACGGCCAAGGAGCGCCGCCTTCACTTCTCCTCCTCTCTTCGTGTTCTTCTCTTCCCCCGCGGCCGTCTAACCCCGCGGCCGCGCGGCGGTCTTAAGGCCCCTCTGCGTGTCTTCTTCTTCGTGTCTCCGTGTCACCGCGTAATGCGTCTACACGTGTGAGTGCGTACTTTCTTTACCCTATGGCCATAGCGGAAACGCGTAACGTTTAATTCGTCGGACTATACCGCGTCACCTTGCTGCCCGAGCAGTCCACCTCGCGTAGCTTAAGGAACCTTTTATGGGTTTGGGGTACCCTATATGCTTTTCTGTCTTATTGTGTATGTCCGTGGACGTGTTTGTCGAGGGCCGTCCCCGGGCCTTTGCGTGGGTGCACGCTTTCCCTGCGCTTAACCGCGCTTAACCGCGCTTGATAAACCCGGGCCCGCGGCGACTGCTTTCGACAACCATGCCCACGGCTTTGTTTAATTTTAAGGAACCACAATTGTTCCACTGCGGTCTCGCCGCCATGTAAACCACCGATAGGGTTGTTTTTTTGTTCATAATATAGTCAGATTGAATCGAGCCTATTAGTTTCATTGTCGATAGAGCGATATCCTTCCTATGTAAGCGACACGGTCCTTGAACCAAAGGTCTAAGCGAAACGAGAGAGATCCGGCAACCTTGGTACCTAAGTAAGTATCTATTGATATTTTAACTTCGACCACCACTTATTGTCCGTGTGCGAAAAAGCCATAACATCCCGCCATACCGTTACGGTCGCCCGCGGCCGTAGCGCTGAACTATACCAAACGATTGCAAAAAGAGAAATAAGATTCAATCTTTATTTTTTTTTTTTAATTTTTTTTTCACACACGACAATATGGCGCCCGAATTTAAAATGCTTACCGTTGGTCATGGTGTCTCTCTGTCGACATGAAACCTAGTTGTTGAATTTTTTTATTCATTTTCAATTTTCACATTGTTATGGGGAGCAAAGCTACTCTTATAACAATATTCATTGTCTAACGGACAATTTATTTCTTTCAGGGGAGTTATGGTGGACTCATTAATTATTGTATTTTTTTAATTTAGGTTGCACTGATGTATGTGTAAACACAGTGTCAACAAATTTTTTTTTAACAGTAGCACTGCAGCACTGTACCAACTTAGAGTCAACATTTTTGAGTCTCCACCAGAAACTAACTCCACTTATTGTTATTTCCTATTGGTATATATATATAAACATATTTCAAAATGGATCGGTACCATGATGCCTCGGACAACGAATCTGATGATGGTAAAAAATTGACTAGTCCGTATCTTGTGGCAGCGGCTCAGAACCGCAACGTTAACACCGCACCGCGAGGTAGCAAAAACCAACCTGTTACTAAAAACGAGGACCCTCAACCAGGAACGTCTAGGATTACATCACCACCACCTTCAGGCGCGCCGCACACCAGCCAGCCTCAAACGCAATTTTCGATTCCTGATGAGCGCGTAGTACATGTGTTGAGAGAGGATAGCTTGCGGTCGTGGAACTTAAAGTACACCGGAGAGTCCGACATTTCCGAGTTTCTTTTACGAATAGATGACTACATGCGTAGTAGGGACATCCCTCACAGCAAGGTTTTGAAATGTTTTTCGGATTTGCTCGGTGGAAAAGCCCTTGATTATTATCGCCAGATACGTGATACCGTCACTACCTTGCCACAACTGATTCAAAACTTTAAACAATTCTTCTCACCAATAGATAGCGATTTTGTGCTGGAAAAAACCATTCGCGATCATAGACAGACAGTGGGTCAGCAGTTAAGTCTATATATTTTGGAGATGCAAGCTTTAAACTCAAGGTTGACCACCCCATTACCGGAGGCTACCCTGATTGAGATTATTAAACATAATATCTCCCCAGCTTACGCTCACCTACTGGCTGTCTGTGAAGTGTCTACCGTAGCCCGGCTCACAGAGTTAGGTAAACGCTACGAAGCTTATTCTGGAGCTCATTGTGAACAAAGCACCAGGTTGTCTAAGCCACAAAAACATATAACCGTAGTTAGCAGTCAAAGCCAGCAAAAGCGCACTAACACTATTATTTGTAAAAAATGTAAGAAGCTAGGTCATTCATACAGACAGTGTCGCACTTTTCCTGGCATTGTTTGCTTCGGTTGTGGCGAAAAGAACGTGTTGTCGTCGGCATGTCCCAAATGTAACCAACAAAAACAACCTAGTTCAAACCCCAGTTCTGCACAAAAAAACTAAAATGCTCCGGAGCGCCCTCATTACATCCAAAGCCACCAAACTTAGGCATGGTGACTCCGGGCATTGTAGTCATGCAAGGGGATAACAGAATATATATAAAATTTGGCATTGGGGACAGGCCGTACCATGGTCTTTTGGACACAGGAGCTAATATATCTATAGTAGGTAATTATTTTCATAACCACTTGGTAAGCTTAGGTTTTCATTTGGAACTTTCTAGCATGAGTGCCAGATGCGCTAACGGTTCGGAAGTACAGGTAATTGGCGAAATATTGTTGCCAATCGAATTTAACGGAAAAACATATAACATTAAATTTATAGTCATACCAACTATAACTAATGACTTGATTTTAGGTATGGATTTAGTTCACCAAGTAGGCTTCCACAACTTATTAACTTTAAATAATTCACAACCATCTCAGCTTGCTACGTCTAGTACACAAATCGACGCGGTACATTCTATAATACCAAGGCACGAATTATCACCATTAGAGTCCACTCAGTTAAATAAAATTATAGAAAAATTTAAAACAATTTCAACTGAGCAAAAGGGACTAGGCAGGACAGATATCGTAGAGCACAAGATCATAACACAAGGGCAGCCTATTAAACAGCGATACTACCCCTTATCACCAGTGAAGCTTAAAGCTCTAAATGAAGAGGTAGATCGCATGCTGCAGTTAGGTGTTATTGCTCCGTCAAAATCACCTTGGTCAAACCCCGTAGTCATGGTAACCAAGCGAGATGGTACACTTCGTTTTTGTTTGGACGCGAGGAAGTTGAATGACGTCACTGTTAAAGATTCGTATCCTTTACCTTATATAAGCTCTATCTTAGACAACTTGAAAGGTGCACGTTACTTAACTTCCATCGATTTGTCTGCAGCCTACTGGCAAATTCCGTTATCTGACTCCGATAATACCGACGGCACCGGTACATCTAGTCAAAAGACAGCCTTTGTTGTACCCAATCGAGGTTTATTTCAATTTAAGCGCTTACCTTTTGGTTTATCGAATGCAGGTTGCGAACTACAGCGCCTCATCGACTCGTTATTCCAGCACCGCTATGGTGAGAAGATATTTGGCTATTGCGATGATCTATTGATCGCAACTAGCACTTTTTCTGAACATCTATCCATTCTTAATGACGTTTGTGACGCTCTAGCTAAAGCAGGTCTTACCATTAATTTTAGCAAATGTGAATTTTGCAAAGAAGAGTTGCGCTACTTGGGATATGTAGTAGGATCACGTGGTCTCATGACAGACCCAAAGAAGCTCGAATGTATACAAAATTTTCCAAGACCTACTACCGCTAAACAGTTGCGTGCATTCATAGGCATCTGCTCATACTACAGGCGTTTCGTGGATAATTTCTCGTCTATCATCGCGCCAATGACCGCTCTACTTGGCAAAAGAAAGGGTAGAGAAGCTATAGCTTGGGGCGAGGAGCCAGAAGCTTCATTCATAATGCTAAAAAAATCCCTCACCCAAGCTCCAGTACTAGCTTGCCCAGACTTTACCAAGCCATTTCAGATCCATTGCGACGCGTCATCAGTCGGAATAGGTAGCGTGTTAATCCAAGAGATAGACGGAAACGAACATCCTGTTGCCTTTCATTCGCGACTACTGTCGAAAACAGAGCGAAATTATAGCACGACAGAGCGCGAGCTGTTGGCGGTAGTGGACTCTATCAATCATTTTCGTCCTTATATCGACGGCAGTCATTTCTTGGTAGTGACAGATCATATGTGCCTTAAATGGCTTAAATCGTTAAACAACCCTTCTGGTCGTTTAGCTAGGTGGGCCATGCAACTATCCTGTTTCAATTTTGAAATTAAACATAAAAAGGGAAAATTACACGTCGTTCCCGATGCACTTTCAAGGGCCGAAATAAATTTAGTTACCTTTTCGGGAGGTAGTTCTTCCACGGACGAGTGGTACAACAAATTATTCAATAATGTACACTCTAACCCAACATTTCACAAGAACTACCTTATAAAGGATAACACCTTGTTTAGGTTTAGCAAACCGCAACATGACTTGCAAAATGAAAGCTCATGGAAAGTAGTCTTGCCACGGCAGCTTGTTGCGGAATGCCTAAAACAAACCCACGAGGTGGACGCTATTCACCCCGGAACTCACAAAACTTTAAGTAGAGTCAAGCAGAATTACTTTTGGAAGGGCATGCATAGAGACATTACCGAGTATGTCGCCAAGTGCGAGGTTTGCAAAGCGTACAAATATTCAAATGACGCTCCACACGGTTTAATGACGAATCAAAAAAGAGTACATTCACCTATGCATACCCTTTCAATTGACTTAATAGGACCCCTGGTAAAATCATATTCAGGTTATATTTACATATTGTCAATAGTTGATGTTTTCACCAAATATTGCTGGTTGCACCCACTCAGAACTGCCACTACTAAAACTGTTACGTCATTCATAGAGTCCGAAATCTTGCTCAAGGAAGGCACTCCGTGCGTCATTACGTGCGACAATGCCACGATTTTTCAGAGCAAGGAATTTAAGAAGTTTTGTAAAGATAGAGCTATCCCAAAAATATTTTATAACGCTTTTTACAGTCCAGCTCCGAATGCAGTAGAGCGCTATAACGCCACGATTCAGACCTGCTTAGCTATTTTAGTAGAGCAAGACCAAAGAAACTGGTCACGTTTTTTGCCACAAATTCAGCTATATTTAAATAGCACTATAAACATAGCCACAGGTTATACACCAAACTTCCTAGCCAAGGGGCGAGAGATCATCTCGGATGGTACATTGCACACAGTACGAGGTAGTGTACCACAATCTCTAGATGACGCTCAAGTTACCCCCAGGGACATAAGAGCAGATTCCCTTGTCGAGTTGACTGATGTTTTCCAGAAAGTAGAGTCCGCGCTAACAAAAGCGTACCAACAAAACGCTAGCAGGTACAATTTGCGACGTAAACACCTAATACTTAACGTAGGCGACACGGTTTGGCGCCGAAATTTCGTCCAGTCGAACGCGGCAAAGTTTTTCTCGGCCAAGTTAGCACCAAGATTTGTAAAATGTAGAGTAGTTACAAAACTATCGGATGTTATCTATGTGCTAGAGGAAATTGCTACTTCAACTAAAGGAAAATATCATGTTAAAGACATAATTAAGGTTCAGCAAGGTGTATAACAGCTGGCTCAAGAAATATAAAATTTCGTACCATGACATATAAAAAAAAAAAAAAAAAAATATTTTTTTGTATAAATTTTTTTTTCTTTTTCGCAAAAAAACTTATTAATTCCTGTTCAGGTATTGTCCCAGGACCCTAAAAAGGCAACCCCGACATTTGAAACATTATTACTTTCGCCAAAACAATTGAAATTAAGTTTTTCCATACATTACCATGAAAAACAAACATCCATATTTCGGGACGGTTTAAAAACTTTTTATAACAACATACCCTGGGGGCCTGAGATAAGCCAATTTTGAGTCATTTACTCACTTATTTTCTACAGGAAAATTAAAAATAAGTTTTTTTTGACTTGCATAATATGGTAGAAGAAATTCAACTATATATTTTTTTGTGCATTATCTCTGAAAGATATTGCAACGGTGCACCCGTCGAGCTCCGGACGCACACCATTGCCGCTTTAATGCGATATTTTTTTGACTTTTTTGGAAACCTTTAACAAAAGGATTCACACTTGGCCAAGGAAACATTTTTAGTGTACACACCCAACTTAAGACATCATTCAGTGGTAACCCCACTAGAATACTTTATGCAGGACACTGTACCTAGCAGTAGGTACATGCCCATGCATTTTGGACCTAGACAGACTCGCGACCTGTCTAGCAATCCTATAGTTAAGCCTTTATCTTAGTTACTCGTTAGGAGGCTGTACATTTTTAAATTTAGCAAAACTATTCAAGTAAGCTTAGAATAGGAGAGTTTAAATTAGTACTGAACCTGTTGGTCAGTGGGCTCTATGCCCTTAGTGTCACTCATTTGCACATATAAGTAGGTATGCATGACATCTCATAAGAAAGCATGATATTTAATAGGTGTACAATTAGCATAGACCTAATAAGGAAGATAGAACTTCAGCATGACTTTGAAAGTTTTTTAGTCACATAAAAGTGACATAGAGTATAAAAAATTTTATTTAAGTTTTAGTTAATAGGTAAGTTCAACTACCGTAGGCCCTCATCATTGTAGGTGTGCTGTACAGTTTATAGCTGTCAGCACGACGCCAAGGTAAACTCTACCTAGAGAAGCTCGAGGCTTCCTGCATGCTATAGTATCGGCTTGGGACACCTGCCCTAGCCCGGGAATTGATTTCTCCGGTTACCCCGGCTGTTCCGGTTAAACCTCCGGTTAAACCTCTTCTCGGCAATGGGGGTATTGTCATATACAAATATGACTTACCAAGTATTTGTAGGTTAGGTCGACGACCCAACTTCAACACCTCTGCAAATCCGAAATAACATTTTCTCCGCAAATCGGTTTAGTAAAACACCATCAACAGTCTTCGATCTTTCACACTAAAGACAATAACAACTCCTTTCAATTCACTGTAAGCTATTTCATGACACTAAATACGGCGTGTTTTGATCACACGTTCGCATCGATAACTCTGTAGATATAACTCGAAACCAAACACGGCCATACATTAAAATGATCGCGAAGACGCGTCTGAGGCTTTGGTGTTATTAGTTTCGCGAAATTCGAGAACTATTTTCATTGTTTTTACAAATAATTTGCACTCCGCGAAGTGACAGGTCAGGTCCAAAGCTGGGTTCAATTTAACGTTACCGGTTTTTGTTTAATTGCAATTTATGGCCGAACTGTTCATCTCCGAGGACGCTAGTCATCGGAAATATGTTTTTTAGTTTAAATAGAAGCTTTCTAGTAACTAGACATTAATAAACAAGATCAAAATGGGTTATCAATCCAATCGGAAAATCCCATTTTTCATTGAACGCGACCGTAATTGACAGATCAGGTCGATAGTTTTGTATGATCTATAGACTTTTGACAGCCAGTCAGCACCGGACTCGAGACTGAGCGCACGTCCGTCTGCCGCGCGAATCTCGCTCTCGCGAATCGTCTGCGTATTTGTTTTGGTTTTCGTTCCCTTTTTCCGATTTAATTGCGTGGCATCATGGGACTGACTCCCTCGGTTTCCTACCATGTTCTGTTGCGCCCCGCGCGCAAAGCTAATGTAGTGCGTGTGAAGTGAAGTGAGTGAGTTGGGGAGTGAGGGCGCAGCGTCTGGGGGGGGCTCCAACATCTTCAGGTTCCTGGGACGCCGGCGCGCGCCGGCATCTGATGCGCGCGCCCGCAAGCGCGCTGTCGCCAACGCCCCAGTTGGGCAGTAACCGCCGGCGAGCCGCCGCCAGAGGTCTTTGCCGGTCGCGGCGACCGCCGAGGCCCACCAGCGCCGACTCAGCGCCCTGGCCGCCTACGGCCAAGGAGCGCCGCCTTCACTTCTCCTCCTCTCTTCGTGTTCTTCTCTTCCCCCGCGGCCGTCTAACCCCGCGGCCGCGCGGCGGCCTTAAGGCCCCTCTGCGTGTCTTCTTCTTCGTGTCTCCGTGTCACCGCGTAATGCGTCTACACGTGTGAGTGCGTACTTTCTTTACCCTATGGCCATAGCGGAAACGCGTAACGTTTAATTCGTCGGACTATACCGCGTCACCTTGCTGCCCGAGCAGTCCACCTCGCGTAGCTTAAGGAACCTTTTATGGGTTTGGGGTACCCTATATGCTTTTCTGTCTTATTGTGTATGTCCGTGGACGTGTTTGTCGAGGGCCGTCCCCGGGCCTTTGCGTGGGTGCACGCTTTCCCTGCGCTTAACCGCGCTTAACCGCGCTTGATAAACCCGGGCCCGCGGCGACTGCTTTCGACAACCATGCCCACGGCTTTGTTTAATTTTAAGGAACCACAATTGTTCCACTGCGGTCTCGCCGCCATGTAAACCACCGATAGGGTTGTTTTTTTGTTCATAATATAGTCAGATTGAATCGAGCCTATTAGTTTCATTGTCGATAGAGCGATATCCTTCCTATGTAAGCGACACGGTCCTTGAACCAAAGGTCTAAGCGAAACGAGAGAGATCCGGCAACCTTGGTACCTAAGTAAGTATCTATTGATATTTTAACTTCGACCACCACTTATTGTCCGTGTGCGAAAAAGCCATAACATCCCGCCATACCGTTACGGTCGCCCGCGGCCGTAGCGCTGAACTATACCAAACGATTGCAAAAAGAGAAATAAGATTCAATCTTTATTTTTTTTTAATTTTTTTTTTTTTCACACACGACACACTTCAGGCCACTCCCACTGCTGGGCACCACGGGGAAAGTACTGGTCCGCCTTCAGCACTTCATTGATGCCATCGACAATGTGTACCACAAGTTCCGGAAAGACAAGTAAGTTCGCTTTTTGAGTGTTCACTGTTACGAGACACAATACATACATATATCACGCCTTTATCTCTTACGGGATAGACAAAGGCCACGTTTTGCATGATTAAGGGCGTATCGGTGGAAAGAGAAATCAAAATAATGATGGGTTATTACCCGCATCGCCCTATAACATGATTCCTAAGACTTTCGCCCATTCCCTCGATGGGCTTTTACCATATGCGCGGGAAGAGAAGCAACTGGTAAATTCTATGGTTTTTCTTTACTTCCAGACCAGCATGGATGTGTCTATACCTAGCAAAAGTCTTAGGAATCATGATTGCCTATAACATGTTATAGGCGATGCGGCTAGCAACCGAACATTATTTTGATTTCCCTTTCCACCTATACGCCAATTACCATGAAAAACGTGGCCTTAAGGTTTTATTACCTTAGGCTCTGTCTACCTCGTTAGGGATAAAGACGTGATATATGTATGTATGTATGTATGTACAGATACGAACTTTCTACTGATTTAATGTGTAATTTAAATTAAGAGATAATTTCGTCTCATTTTGCTGAAAATTTCAATTTTCGAAAGCTTCTTACAGGCAAGATATGGCTGATTTTTAAAATATTCGAAAGGCTTTAGTCAAAACGAAGTGCGCGGTAATGTATGTATGTGTATGTACATTGCAATTTAATGTGAACTTGAGGAAACTTGCTTGCTTACAAAACCGTTAATTAATATTTCCATCCTCAGGTTCGTCGGACACTACATATTCCTCAGGCCGATCGTGTACATCAAAGACCTGGAACTCATCAAGAAGATCACCGTTAAGGACTTTGAACACTTCCTGGATCACCAGGCCATGGTCAGCGAGGAAGCAGACCCAATCTTTGGAAGGAACTTGTTTTCATTAAGAGGTGATTAAATTTAGTTGTGAATTGAGAAGTTGCTGCCCAGAAAACCAAAATATAACATTAAGATTAGTTTAATGTTTAGGTTTTATCGTAAAATCCGTTGTCACCCAATTGTCAACACACTTGCATACACAAATCACATTTATAACCCTTACGGGGTAGACAGAGCCCAAGGTAACAAGGCCACGTTTAGCATGTTTGAGGGCGTATAGGTGGAGTCAAAATAGTGATGGGTATACCCACATCGGCTATAACATGATTCCTAAGATTTTCGTCCATTCCCTGAATGGGCTTTTGTCATCTGCCCGGGACGAGAAGCTACTGGTATTTTCTATGCTTTTTGCTCCCAGACCAGTAGGCTTATTGCCTAACTCGCTCGCAATCGCCATCGTGTTCATTTTGACAGTTCATGTATGGGCTGACAATTGGCATCGGAATCAGCTAGCTGTCACATTTATACAAGAACTGTCAAAATGAACACGATGGCGATTGCGAGCGATTTAGATAATAAGCCTGCTGAATGGAAGTAATGGCGTATGATTGTTGCTTAACTATGCAAGTTGTTTGGAAAACCCTAATATTTAGTCTTATTACTTTTTTTCTTCCATTCACCAGTCCTAGCTACTCCCAGTAAAGAAAAATCATAGAATTTACCAGTTGCTTCTCTTCACGCACAGATGGTCAAAGCCCATCGAGGGATTCGGCGAAAATCTTGAGGATCATGGTTATATAGACGATCTGGCTAGCAACCCATCACTAAACAGTGATTCCCCTTTCCATCCATATGCCCACAATCATGCTGAACGTGGTCTTTGGGTCTTGTTACCTTAGGCTCTGTCTACTCCGTCTCATTGTCTAAGGGAAGACGGGCCCAGCGTACGGGCTCTCCCCTCCTTGGCGCGGTCCTGGCGGCAGCCGGGGCCACCGGCGGGGGGGGGGGGGGGGGGGTTAGTGGTGAAACCCTGGTGGCATCCCACTGCGTCCCCGTCACACCGAGTTGAGGCAACGCCGGAAAGTTTTTAGTTCGGGTATACCCCTTCAGGGGGAATTCCCACATAACCCTAGGTATCCCCGTGCCTAGGGCATCCATAAAAATTTCCTCACCGTCTGCTCCGTAAGGGATAAAGGCGTGATTTATGTATGTATGTATGTAGTCTTATCTTCCTTATACTTTTTACTTCAGGTCAAGAATGGAAAGACATGCGCTCAACACTGAGTCCTGCATTCACCAGCTCAAAGATGAAGCACATGCTGCCTTTCATGACAGAAATCGGAGATCAGATGGTCAACTCACTGAAAGCAAAGCTTCGGGAATCGGGTAGTAAGTAAAAAGTTTAGTTGCCATCATCATCATCCATCACCCAGAAGACGTCCACTGTTGAACGGCCTCGACCTTAGAACGCCACAATGAACGACAACTCGCCACCTGCATCCACCGGCTTCCCGCAACTTTTAAGATGTCGTCAGTCCACCTAGTGGGAGGTCTGCCAACACTGCGTCTTCCGGTTCAAGGTCGCCACTCAAGAACTTTTCTTCCCCAACGGTTGTTTGTTCTACGATCGATGTGGCCTCCCCATTGCCAGTTCAACGTACATACTCTTCGAGCCATGTTGGTGACTCTAGTTCTTCGGCGAATCTCCGTATTCCAAATTTTGTCGCGCAAAGAAACTCCGAGTACCTATAGCTCTCTCCATAGCTCGTTGAGGGACTCTAATCCTCATTATGAGTTGTACTTCTTGTAAATAAATAGCACTACATGAAAATAGTTCACTAATAACGTTTCAAGTGATCACGGGTTTCATATTGATTCTAATTATCTTTAGCGGCAAAGATTTGGCCTCAGAACTTCTGAATTAGCTGCTCTTTGAGGCCGCTTATTTTTGCGTATCTTTTTATTAATTCCGCATTCAAAGCATTCACATTCATCGTCAAAATCCATTTGCGATTATTTTCACAAAAAATATCACTTTTCAACAGGTAAATTAAAGAAATTATAATTTAATGTTACGAAGCCTACCAAACTAGTGAAAAGTGACTGTTATTGGACCTCACGCGACATAAACGCTTCTAGTCGCAAAATCACACGCGTTAGTCCCTATTGTATCAGCGAAGTAAGAGACGCGTATGTTAAAGCGAGATAGTCAGACGAAACTATTATTCTTACACACCATGTGTGGAATTATTGCGTCTTATTCTCTGACTCACGTCGAAGGCTGTCTTCGGGTCATTTATTTTAGTGTATGTACTATACTATACTGACTAAAGTGATTTTGTTCTAAAAAGGAGAAAGAGAAAGCTACTTCGAATAAAATGGTGCTCCTCACGGATTGGCAAGAGCAGCGTAGGACGTCCACCAAAGAGTTGGACGGATGACTTGGTTAAAGTCGCGGGTTCACGGTGGACTCAAGCCGCTTCCTACCGAGCAAATTGGAGGTCTATGGGGAAGGAATATGGCCAACAGTGGACGTCGTATGGCTGTTATGATGATGATGAGTTTTGGAGTTTTATGGACTGTGTGCGAATTTTTTGCTTAATTCATATGTGATACCTTTTCCAGAAACATCCATGGAGATAGATTCCAAAGACTTGTCTGCTCGCTATGCTAACGACGTCATAGCCACCTGCGCCTTTGGCTTGAGAGTCGACTCCCATAGCGACCGTAACAACCACTTCTACAAAATGGGCAACAAGGCAACAGACTTTGGTTTCATAGCGCTCCTTAAAGTGCTGGGATATTCTTCTGTGCCTTTCCTAATGAAGGTATGTAGTTATTTTAACTTTAGAAGTTTTATAACTTGAGTGAAAGCTGGAATCGAAAATTTGAAATCCATTTGTAATTTTAACATTTTTTTATAATTGCATCCATTTCCTGGGGTTTTACCATGACGTCTTAATGCGATTCAATTCAGATTCAGATTAGGTTCGCTCACTGTTAGATCCATACTAAAAATAACAGCTAAAACCTGTAAGCTTATCGTCTAACTCGCTCGCAATCGCCATCGTGTTCATTTTGTCAGTTCTTGTATGAATGTGACAGCTAGCTGATTCCGATGCAAATTGTCAGCCCGCACATGAACTGTCGAAATGAATACGATGGCGACTGCGAGCGAGTTAGGGTAATAAGCCTACTGATGAGTCTGAATTTAATTGCATTAAGACGTCATGGTAAGGCCCTTGCTCTCCGAAATATGTTAAAAGTCGTTCAGTTTTACTCTCGTTCATAATTATAAATTATCATTCAATATTACTTTTCTTTTTATTAACGTTGCATACCTATATTCAATCTCGTCATGTTAATAATGGTTGGTGGCTGTAAGGCCAGCATTATTCTGATTTGGTACAATTTCAGATCAATTCCCTGTATTCTCTTTCCTTTTTTCCTAATGCGTATGCGAATTTTCTTTGTCTTATACGCATGCATTATTTTAGCTTTTATCTGTCGTTCTTGTTTTCAAATTAGCATGGATTATTATTGCAACTACTAGGTTTCACATAGCTATTAATTTTTAGACATTCAAGATGGCGCTCTTCCCTGAGGATGCAAGGAACTTCTTCAAACACCTCGTTTTGGACACCATGAGCGATCGCAAGGCACACAACATCTTCCGGCCTGACATGATCCATCTACTGATGGAGGCCAAAAAAGGTTGGTTTGTATTGATCTAAGGAAAAATTGCGAGCGATAGAACCTAACCCATTCGGATCGCTACCGCTTTTTTATTTCTAATCCTGGCGCCAAGCCGCAGTGCTTATGCTTCTGTAATAAGCAGAAGTCCTAAAACGGAATGACTTGCGAAAATGCTGTATATTCACGAATTAATTCAAAATGATAATAATGTTAACGATGACGGACGTTCCGAAACCAAATAGGAGACGTTTTAGAAAAAGGTCAGGTCAGGAGTACCCGAAACCGACGAACATGTATGAAGAGATTGATGAGTGTGGATGAAGCAAAAGAAGTATGTCAGGATCGTAGCAAGTGGGACAAAGTAGTCTCCGCCTACCCCTGTGGAAAAGAGGCGTGACGGAATGTATGTATGTGTATGTATGATAATAATGTTAATGTTAAACTTCCTGCCGATTCAGATAAACTATTCATTAAATAAGCTAATGATTATCACGAAATGTCCACACCTCTGACTGATAGCTTATCCAATTTAGTGACGCCGTAAGTACTCCGCTATCATGACTTTCAAAATAGATGTTTGTTATCGTTTAGAATAACGATGCAAAATTATTCCGATTTGTACAATTACTCACACGTATTTGGTAGGCTTACAGATTACCGAACGAATGAGATACCATAATTGTTATATTGTTAGCTCAAAAGCTATCACGGTTGCATTCTCTATTTGTTTTTGCCATCATTCTGTTCTGCACAATAGAAGAAAATGTTGTGACCTCAATATGTTTCTCAGGAATGTTCGTTAATAAAAGCAGGGCGTCCAGTTTCGGAAATAATTTTAAGTCTCGAGACTGAGCCGAGACTTTGTCGTCAGTCCCGGGAGTCTCAAAATTTCGTAGTAAGGGATAAAGACGTGCTATATGTATGAATGTTTGTATGATTCTTTGCGGTGGTTCTAACCTATGTTTGGCAAAAGTCAATTCAGCAGATTATCTAAAATACCGAGTTATTTGGTGGGTAAAGAAAAATATCCTCAGGAAATATGATCATACACCTTTGAAGCAAACCATTAGTATTGCCAAAGTTTCAAATTCACATTGAACTCATGTGGGAAGAAGCTTGTACTTAGAAGAGGGATGTAAAACTAATAATAAATAATAATAATAAATATCTTGAGACAATTTACACCAATTGACCCAGCCCCAAACTAAGCAAAGCTTGTACTATGGGCACCAGGCAACGGATAAACATACTTATATAATGTAAATAAATACATACTTAAATACATACAACATCTATGACTCGGGCACAAACATTCGTATTCATCATACAACTGTCTGCCCCTGCCGGGATTCGAACCCAGGACCTCTAGCTTCATAGTCAGAGTCACTAACCACAAGGTTATCCGGTCGTCAACTAACAGGTTGGAGACGATTTATTTTTATAAAATGAAATACTGACGAAGAATTATTTCGTATTTACAGGTCAACTGACTCACGATGAAAATTCTGCTAATGATGCTGACGCTGGCTTTGCGACTGTTGAAGAATCCACTGTTGGGAAGAGGGATGTTGACAGAGGTAAGTTTGTGAAGCTTAGCCATAATGAAAATGAACATCAAACTGGCTGGTTTCGAAGTCATAATCAAGCTTCTTACCATCGCCTACGTAACCAGAGTATAATTAGAATTCATAGTTTTTGTCATGTTAATGTCGCAATGTATTTACAAATCTAAAAATCTTAGGAATCATGTGATAGGCGACGCGGTTAGGATTCCATCACCATTTTGATTCCCCTTTCCACCTATATAATATAAACGTGGCCTCTAGGTCTTGTTACCTTAAGCTCTGTCTAACTCTATTACCTACCTGCATTTGCACGGTCCCACTGTCTAAGGGAAGACGGGCCCAGCGTACTTGGCGAGGTCCTGGCGGAAGCCGGGGCGTTTGTGGTGAATCGCTAGTGGCATCCCACTGCGTCCCCATCACACCGGATTGAGGCAACGCCGAAGAATTTTTAGTTTGGGTATAGCCCTTCGGGGGGGGGGGGGGAGGGTCCCACATAACCAAAGGCATCCCACGGGCACGGGCCTAGGGCATCCATAAAGATTTCCTCTCCGTTAAAAAACAAAGGCACTGTCTAATTCGTAAGGGATAAAGGTGTCATTTTATGTATGGATCTGTTTACTAATTATGCCATTAACTGTTTCTCTTCAGTCTGGTCGGACATTGACCTGATCGCTCAAGCCGCTCTCTTCTTCGTCGCTGGCTTCGAGACCGTCTCCACCGCCATGACGTTCCTCATGTACGAGCTGGCCGTGAACCCTGACGTGCAGGAGAAGCTGGTTCGGGAGATTCAGGACCATGAAAAGGCGAACGGCGGCAAGTTCGGCTACAACTCCATTCAGACCATGACTTATTTAGACATGGTTGTCTCAGGTAAGAAACACGTTTAATAAGGTCCTCGAGAAGAATGGCGTGTGTTGTGTTCCTGACACACCATTGCTGGGAAAAAGAGGCCAAGATTGGCCTTCCACGCGACGTATACCGACGGATAACCTCCTGGCGATGTAACGGGTTATACCGTTACGTCACCAGAAAAGCGGCGAGGAGTTTTATATTTTATTAGCGTGCCTTCTTGCAGTATTCCTAATGTTTTTCTTGTTTTCTCCGACTGTGGCCGCCAGCAATAGCTTCCGAGAGACTGTGCGTCAAGGAGTATAATTTGGGCAGACCAAATGATGATGCTCCTATGGATTACGTTGTAAGTCACATCTTACAATACCCGGCAATAAAGATTGCACTCCGGTCTTTGGAAAGAGACTGGCGTCACGTAACTTACAGCGACACAACGCTACAAAGACGAAACTAGCCGATAAGACCGATGTGCTATCTTTATGACCTTGTAATGAAGTGTTATACTCAAGAAGGGTTAGTCAAGAGTCCGAAACCGACGAGCCTGTGTGAAAAGATTGATGAATGCGGATGAAGCGGAAGGGATGTTAGGATCGTAGCAAGTGGGTCAAAGTAGTTTCTGCCTACACCTGTGGGAAAGAGGTGTGTCTTAAAATACCAAGCTGGTCTGGGAGCATGGAAAAAACATAGAATGCACCAGTTGCTTCTCTTCCCGCGCAGTTGGTGAAAGCCCATCAAAAATTCAAAATTCAAATGTGCCGCCAAGGGCTCATTTACATGTCGTTTTTAAAAGTACCAGCGGATTCGGAAAGTCCTTCATTGCCTGAGAAGAATGCGCCGCAAGAAACTTGGCCATCGAGAGAAATCCCCCGAGAGATTCCCCGTTCCACCTATACGCCCATGCACAATCATGCAAAAAGTGACCTTTAGGTCTTGTTACCTTAGGTTCTGTCTACCCCGTAAGGGATAAAGACATGATCTATATATGTATATATTTAATATTACGTACTTCGACCATGTTCTCTCTATCATTGCCTTTGTTACAGGTGAAAGTCAACGATAGCATAAACATCCCAATATTTTCCATCCACCGCGACCCGAAGTACTTCCCGAACCCTCTGAAGTTTGACCCTGAACGGTTCTCCGATGAGAACAAGCGGAATATCCAGAGTTTTACGTACATGCCCTTCGGACTTGGTCCTAGGAACTGCATTGGTAAGAAATAATTAAATAATTGTTCTTTTAAGTCGCTTCGCTAGAGCTAGGATTTAGAAAGTAAGAGAGTGGCCGTGGTCATCAGTTCAAGATTTACATGTTCATGATTTTCGTAAAGCTATCTCACTCTGATGATGATGACCCTACCAACCGATTTCGGCCATGGCGACCACTACGACTCCTAGTTACTCTATTCTTAAGCGGAATGCTTAAAAGTCACTAAAACTTTTCAAGTCAAACGAACGTTAGCGTGTTTTTGGGAGGTAAGCGCCATCTAGGGGACGATAGGAAAACCACTAGATTAGCTACGCCGCTTGGATGCTGGGCGGCTTTAGCATTTCTTTCACGTCTATGTCTTACAAGCCTTATTTTTATTAAACGCCTTATCATTATTATTGAAATCCCTCGACTTCTTTCTAGAAGCAATAACGTTTCCAGGTTCCCGGTTCGCGCTGTGCGAGATCAAGGTGATGATCTACCAGCTGCTCCAGCATATCAAGCTGGAGCCTTCCAAGAGGACACCCGTCCCTGTCGAGCTGTCCACCGGCAGCTTCAACTTGAGGATAAGAGGAGGACACTGGCTGCAGATCAGAGCGAGAGAGTGAAAACAATTGAAAAAAAACAAAATAATTTCAAGTGTGATCATGAAATGAATTTTTGATCATTTATTAAATTAATGCAAAGAAAGTGTTTAGTTTTTTATTACGAGGTCTGTGCCCAGCAGTGGAACTAGCTAGAGATGACATGAACATTGTTAACGTCTCGATTGCTTTTTAAAAACTGTACAGCTATCTAAAACTACTAAGGAGGTAAAAGAGATGGGACAGGACTACTTTAATAAACAAAATATTTACAAGATCTAAAAGTTGATACGAAAAAACCTTAAACTACCTTAATCTAATCCTAAATACCTATATTTACAAATATCGCCCAGATCGTTGCCATGGGGCAAGGTGCCCATAATGCTGGCTACGTTTCCTCGTTGGATAGCAATGCCTATGCGTTGCCCGAGGAAAGAGCCAGCTCTATGGTCACCTGTGCCCATCGAGGGAATGGGCGAAAATCATAGGAATCGTGTCATGGTAAATAGTATAGTGAAGGCGGTAAGCGCGACATGTTACTTTAACAGCGAAATCTCGATCCTGCGCGTATAGGCTCGATTGTTTTAGGTTAAGTGATAGGTTAAGATTTAATTTAATTTAATTTAATTTAATTTGTAATGATATGGGTTCAATTAATGCCTAAATAAATAAATACATTATTATTATTATTATTATTATTATAGGCGATGCGGCTAGCAACCCATCACTATTTTGATTCCACTTTCCACCTCTACGCCCTCAGTGTCTTGCTAAACGTGGCCTGTAGGTCTTGTTACCTTAGGCCCTGTCTACCCCGTAAGGGATAAAGACGTGATTTGTGTATGTTGTGTATGTAATTGTCTGTAAATTTATTTTATCTTAAGTTAGGTTCTTACAATCTAAATACCTATTTTACCATCGGCGCGGGGAGAGAAGCATACATTCTATGCTTTTTCTTTACCCCCAAGCCATAGAAGTAACAAAAAAGTAATTCTAACGAAATGATAAATAGATCTCGAATGTTTTTAATCAGTTTATCACCAAACGCGATGCCTTTCGGAGATCGCGAGCATATAAGTACAGACAGGCAGGTCATGGCTAGTCAGTGAGCAGTTAGGTACGAGGCATAACGTGTTTTGTGCCTTTGCGTGTAGTTAAATATCCAATTGGGACTCAGAAGAAATAGGTAAGTTGTCACCGTTTTTAAGATTTGTGACTCCTGATTCGCCGGATTCCTGTTTTACAGAGCTCTTGTTTCGTCGAATTATTTTTCGTTGTAATTATTAAGAATAAATGACAACCTTGAAATTTAAATTTTCTTCCACGCTGGTCTGAGAGAAAAGAAATAGCACAAAATGTACCAGTTGCTTCTCTTCCCGCGCAGACGGTAAAAGCCCATCGAGGGAATCAGCGAAAATCGTAGGATGCGTTCCACACTGTTTTAAATCCCCCTTTCCACCTATACGCCCACAATCGTGCTAAACATAGCCTTCTTCTTACCTAACGCTTGTCTTGTTACCTTAAGCTCTGTCAACCCCCTTAAGGGATGAAGTCGTGATTAATGTGTGTAGGTATTTAATCCACTCCCTGTCTTTAGAACCTTATCTTTTCTTTTTGCTTCTGATCAAATCCTTTTCTGTTATATGGCCTTCTTATTTTTCTTATTTTTCATTGTTACATTCTCACATTTATTTTATCTCAAGTATTATACAGTAATGTTATGTGTGTATGTATGTATTATTTTATGTAACAAACAGCATCAAATTACACGTAAATGAATATAGTAAATACATAAGCCAAAACAGTTTCCACTTACAACTTATACAACTATTTGCTCGAAAAGTAACACATGTCCTATAAATTTTAAATTTTAACTATAAATTAGAATATTAAAAAAAAGAAAACAAAATACAATTTAGGAAAATATTTATGTTGGTATTGTTGTTTTTATTATCCCTGCGTTTATCCTGTCTATTTAAACTACACCTACTTAAACTGTCTCCAACTCATTTCTCTGTCTTATTGGTTGTCTGGTAGAGATCGCTATTAAGCGATAAGACCGCCTATTGTCTACTTTGTCCTTTGTGTATTGTTTTATACTGATTTGTGGTGTTCAATAAAGAGTATTTGTATAGTATTGTATTGTAGGTATGTATGTATTCCTTTTGCGCACTTATTGGCAAATGGTGCTCTACATCACGATAGCAGTATGTATAGTTGGTTACGACGTAGAACCAATTGAGAAAATTGGCCGGGTCAATTTTAATTTAATATTATGTATGAGTCCCGAGTGCGGTTACATTATTTCCGTTGTTCTATTTTGGTAACAGAGCCGCAAAGTGCAAGCCTACCTATAAAAATCTTGAAAAGTTTAGAATTATAATTTGTCCGGTTAAAATACCTAATTTAACATACAGACGTGATTTAAATGTGTATGGGTAAGCAGAGGCTATTTTATAATAATAATAATAATATCTTGGGGCAATTGACACCAATTGGGATTGTCTAAAAAAAAATACCTATCCTTTTTATATTTTTTTTGTGCAGAATAGTCAATTATAAGAAACCAATTTCAATATTTTCTCATATAACTCGGTATTTTTTTTACTATTAATTATTGAAAGTATTTTGGTTGATGACGTCAGAGTTTCCACTGCCGGTGCCACACATCTGCTTATTGGATAAATTGGTCATAAAACGTATGTGAAGCGCCGCCATTAACGTCTTTTCTATCTGTGGTGAAGTTGGCAAACTGTCATCAGTATCAATGTCAACATGATTCAACAATAACACAGGAAGATTCACGCGATCTTCTCCTATGAATTTTATATTTTCACAACCGTTACACATACCATAACATTCTGCGCGAAGCAGAAAGGTCCATAAACACATACCAGGTATGATCGAGACAAAACAGGACCCGGAAATAAGTCAGTAAACTCAGTAGGCGAAAGTAAACTGAAAACGTAATATTTTCGCTCTTCATTAAAATATTTAGCGGAAAATCTTTCATGTGAGCGAAGCACATCGCTGTGTGGTTACACTCTTGCCTAATTATCTACCGAAAGTGCTTCTAAATCTAAACTATAATACAACAATATGAAAGTAAACAGTGGAAAAAACAAGAATGACAGTAACAAGATTGCCCATTTGCTTGTCATCTGTCATAAGATGAATGAAATGTCAGATTGCGGGTCCAAATTGAACTCCGTAGTATAATCCACGCGTAAATAGCATAGAATTTGTAACCTTTGCAAATAAAGTACATTTTGGACCGTCTACATCATGTCTGGGAATGTCAAATGAAGGTCATTGCTTATTTTTCATGTAATAAATTAATTATAGTAAAATAAAATAAAGTAAATACAGAAAACGATTTAAAAAGCATTTATCTCGAAATGGTTTTCGATTTACTATACATTGTAAAAAAATAGACAATCCCAATTGACCTAGCCCCAAACTAAGCAAAGCTTGTAATATGGGCACTAGACAACGGATAAACATACTTATATAGATAAATACATACTTAAATACATATTAAACATCCAAGACTCGAGAACAAACATTCGTATTTTTCATACAAATATCTGCCCCGACCAGGGCCCGAACCCGGGACCTCAAGCTTCATATAGTCAGGTTCTCTAACCACTGTGCCATCCGGTCGTCAAATTTATTCCACTTGCTACGATCCATGCTTCCATGCTGTTCTGGGAGTAAAGAAAAAACATAGAATTCACCAGTTACTTCTCTTCCCGCGCAAATGGTAAAAGCCCGTCAAGGGAATGGGCGAAAGTCCTAGGAATCATGTTTTAGGCGATGCGGGTAGCAACCCATCACTTTTGATTCCCCTTTCCACCTATACGCCCACAATCATGCTAAACGTGGCCTTAAGGTTTTGTTACCTTAGGCTCTATCTACCCCCGGGGAGGAGAGTCCCACATAACGTAACGTAACGTAACGTAACGTAGCGTAACGCATTTTCCCGCCGCAAAAAAAAGGCTCTATCTACCCCGCAAGGGATAAAGACGTGATAAATGTATGATATCCGTAATATGTATGTAGAAATTAAAATAGACGCACTATAAGTCCATGCGATCCCCGCTCTGATTCGTGGCTGGTTCAAAGGGTTGCCATTGCAGTTCCAAGAGGCAACGCGGCCAGCATAATGGGAACCTCTGAACCTGGCACGAAACAGGGGGACATTTTTTAAGTTAATTTTTAATAATTTTTAACATAATTTACTTTGAATCAACTTTTGTAGTTTTAGTAATCCTTATTATTATTTAGTTTTTAATGGTTTGTATATTAATAAATCGTTCAGTACCTTTTTTTATATGAATAGGAAGGGAAATGAGCAAGTGGATCACCTGATGGTAAGTGATCACCACTGCCCATAGACACCCGCAACCCCGGAGGGATTGCAGATGCGTTGCCAACCTAGAGGACTAAGATGAAATGCCTCTTGTGCCCGTAATTTCCCCGGCTGTCTTACTCTCCACACCGGAACACAGCAGTGCAAGCACTGCTGCTTAGCGACAGGATTAGCGAGTAAGATGTTGGTAGCGATCCGGACGGACCTTGCCCAAGGCCCTACCGCCTACATAATTACACCTTCAATAAACAGTCCATTCTCTGTCCGTTAAACACACATTTGTTTCAGGAATGATTGTGATTTTATTGCTAACGTGCGCCGCGTGCGCAGCAGTTTGGCTATACCATCGCTACACCCACTTCTCCCGAATGGGGGTGAACAGTGCCCCTGCGATACCAGTACTGGGCGACCTGGCGGGTGTGCTGTTCCAGAGTGACCACGTCACTGATGTCCTCAGTCGGACTTACCAGAGATTTCCAGAAGACAGGTATCATGACGTTCGTGGTCAAGTGACCACAGACCACTTCCCGCGGACTGATATGCCCACGTTGGGTGTTTACGTAGAATGCTGCCAATAAAACACACATAAATGCCACAAACTTACACCACACAAACACTGACGCGTTCCGATCCCTCTACGGGATCATTATCAAAGTTTAATGAGCACAACTGTTACACATGCAAGCCCATAGGTGTGGGATTTATGTGTTTTATTGACAGTGTGGATTTGCAGTGGGATTGCATGAAAAACATAGTTATTTCACACATAATATAATAATATATAATTATAGGTATTATAGGTAATTTTTTTGTTCATTACTGCACTCTTCACAACAGCTATTATGGATTGTTAATGTTGTCTTTGTGTGGCTTAGATAATGAAAGTCGAATATTTTATTGTTTTTTATGAACCAAAAATTAAAGTATATACTAACTAACTTATAATAAAATTATCTATAATCCTATCGTTTACCATGATTCCAAATGCTATAAATGGTTTGCCATAACTTTTTTTCTCTTCAAATGTTAATTGTTCAGGATTATAATAAAACTACTGGCCAAATTCTAAGCTCCGAAAAAAATAAGGTTTCAGAAAAAAAACAGTTATGGCAAATGATCATTATGCCAAACATTACATTATGGCATATTGGAAGCATTAGAAGAGAACCGATACCTGACGCACCGCGGCCAATTGGTAAATTTTGAAGTGAAAACTTCTTTAGCGGCGCTGTGCATTTTTGGGATGGGTAAAAAATGTTAAACTCGCGTTAGGTCACGTGACCGTCAGAACACGTGACCTGATCGAAAATTCGTAAGACGGAGAGATAGTTGCTGTTGGGCATTGACTTACAATAAACAACTAGACTCTAAGTCGCTAACAAAGGTTCCTCAAGAAACGTCCGAGTTGCTTTGTCTATGTGTTGTGTGTGTCAACACATCGACTTACCACCTGCCCACCTACCCACCTGCTATGGGTGGTGTAGGGGTATAGCACGCGTCACGGAATTACGAGGATCCGGGTTCGATTCCCGGCCATAGCTTTACTTTTCGGATTTTTCTATGTGTTCTAATTTTCACTGACATTTAGAAATTTAGACAGATAACATTAACATATTCGTTCAAATTGACACCTTATTTCGTGGCAGTTATGTTTAATATCAATGGCGTAGGATCTTGAGAAGTAATGACACGACGCCACGCGCTGGAAACCTGCCTGTCTCTTTTGTTCTCAATAGTAAGATTACGGTGCGAAAGAGACATACATTGTTATCAAAGCGCGGTCGAAACACAACTGAACCAAAACTCTGAACAATAGACGCGTGTTCAGACTTTTGCTTCGGACAGTTTTTGAGCGTGATTGGGAGTCTAGTTGTTTATTGTACGTTAATGCTGCTGGGTCATTTAAGCGGCGCTGGGCGCTTGCGCGAGTATGCGCATGTGTATTTTTCACTTCTGCCGGCACTCCCGGAGTGCTACCCGTTGTTTTATTCAACAGGATGGTGGGTCGCTTCGAGTTCCTAAAGCCATACATACTGATCAAAGATCCTGAACTGCTCAAGAAGATCACGGTGAAAGACTTCGACCACTTTGTCGACCGAAGCTTAATTATGGATCCCGCGGTCGAACCCCTGATAACCAGGAACTTAGTTGCTTTAAAAGGTTATTATTACCAGCTTCTACCCGCGATTTTGTCCACGTAGAATAAGAGTTAAAAACTGGTGTTTTTTTTATTATTTATTGAAAACAAATTAATAATATACAATTTAAAAGCTTTATAACAGCGGGCGAAAACGGCAGAGTTTATCTGCCGCTGCTGGTTACTTAAATTAGTTCCTTAAACTAAGCAGACGAGTTATTGTTGAGCTGCGTTACATTTAGGTAAAATGCTTTGACTATTCTCTTGCATCTGTGTTGATAGTATATCCTACTAATATTATAAATGTGAAAGTTTGTGAGTATGTTTGGATGTTTGTTACTCTTTCACGCCAGAACGGCGGAACAGATCGGAATGAAATTTGGAACATGTATAGATTATAGTCTGCAATAACACATAGGCTACTTTTTATCCCGGAAAATTGCGTAATTCCCGCGGGATAGCGATAAACGAATTATTTGCTGACGAAGTTGGGGGCAACAGCTAGTACTGTAATAATGATTGTCTTATTTCCTACATAATGTACGCAACATGGGAATTATAACGTTTGAAACTCTCAATTGAACAAGGTGATTGAAGTCCTGGGAGTTTGGTGTTTATTATAACTTCTATCAGTAATCAATAATAAATGGCTATTGTCATCTTTACAAACCCTACATTCAGCTGTAAAGTAGTTTTTTTTGGGGTTGCCAACACTAAAATGCAAAGATGGCGGTAAATTCAAATCATGCGTCCTTTTTGGGACACCCGGTTGGCGAACTTAATGTCAATTCGATATAAGACTCTAGCAACACTATGCAACCTTTTGGACCGCCACTTAAGTTTGAAAGCTTTATTTTCCAGGTGATGAATGGAAGGCTATGCGTTCTGCCCTCAGCCCAGCATTCACCAGCTCGAAAATACGACAAATGGTGCCATTCATGATCCAAGTCGCTGATGTGATGATGTGCTCTCTCAAGACCAAGATAGAACTGTCTAAAGGTAATTTTCCTCATGCCATTGTCTATCGAAAAGGCCATCATTAAGGCGACATGAACCTTCGACACAACAGCTCTGAATAATGATCTGGTGAGCAGTAGATGTTCCACGGGAGTTTGTAATTGTGTCGTACAGACATCACTCAAACAGATGACGCTTAGCGACAAAAAATCGCATAGTAACAAAGGTCACATGACAGCAGCTAAGTAACAGGTAGGAAAATTCGAAGACTACCCACCTGCTATTATGGGTGGTGTAGGAGTATAGCACGCGTCACGGAATGACGAGGATCCGGGTTCGATTCCCGGCCATAGCTTTACTTTTCGGATTTTTCTGTGTTCTAATTTTTACTGATATTTAGAAATTGAATTATCTGGACCCTTACCACACGGAAAAAAAAACTTAGCTGTGGTAACTAGGAATTAGTTGGCGCAGCTAAATTCCTTCGAAACTATAGGGACATCGAAGTATTTAGCTATCGTTGCAAAGAGTTTTTCGCTACCGAAACTTGGCTGTGATAGCAAATATTCTTAGTTGTGATCACTTTGAAGTTTGGGAAACTTAGCAGTGACTGCTAATCATATTAGCTAAAATTAGTTGTGGCTGCTAAGTATATTAGCTATATTTAGCAGTGACAGCTAATTTAATTAGCAATATTTAGCGGTAGCTGCAAACAAATTTGCCGTAGCTGCTAATTACTTTAGATGTGACAATCAAAATAATTCGTTGCATCGGCGAAAGTGTTGGCTGTAGCAACTAAGTTAGTTTGATACTCTATCGCATTTCTTTAGCGGTATTCGACAACGAGTTTAGCTGCAGCTGCTAAAAGGGTTTGTTACTATAAGAAAGACTTAGTTGTGAGATGTAATCAAGTTAGTTGTAGCTGCTAATTAAGTTTGTTACAGTTACTAAGAGTCTTAGTTGTGGGATGTAATCAGTTTGGCTGTAAGTACTAATTGGGTTTGTTACTGTAACCAAGAGTCATAGTTGTGGGATGTAATCAATTTAGCTGTAGCCTCTAATTGGGTTTGTTACTTTAACTAAGAGTCTTAGTTGTGGGATGTAATCTGTTTAGCTATAAGTGCTAATTGGGTTTGTTACTGTAACTAAGAGTCTTAGTTGTGAGATGTAATCAGGTTAGCTGGAGCTGCTAATTAAGTTTGTTACAGTTACCAAGAGTCTTAGTTGTGGGATGTAATCAATTTGTGGCCCGAGGAAGCGACCGCCACTGCAATACGGCAACCCGTGCACACACCTGCAAAGTCTGATAGACCGGGCCCGTTAACGTCCTAACGAATTAGAAGCAGTAACGTGCACACTAGGCTACTCAGACTCGCTTCCTGTGTCTGTTACAAGATAATCATTCAAAATCATCTCGGGTATATATGGACGCTCGGTCAACCAAACGATAGCGCGATGTAACTTGCGCGCAGCGCCATCTGTTGGCGTATTTCGTAAGCTCAGTTGCTGTTGGCCTTAATACTTATCGTTACTTATAGTCAAAGCTGCAAAAAGTTCTTGGCTGCCACACTTAAGTCTGATTTGCTACGACTGCTAATATAATATTGCTGTTCATTGCAAAGTAAATTTGTTGGTGCGACTAAGATTCTTAGCAACATTAGCAAAAAAATATTTAGCAGTTGCAGCAAATAATATTAGCTACAGTTTGTGAATAAGTTAGCCAAAGCTGCAAAAAGTTCTTGGCTGCAACACTTAAGTCTGATTTGCTACGACTGCTAATATAATATTGCTGTTCATTGCAAAGTAAATTTGTTGGCGCGGCTAAGATTCTTAGCAACATTAGCAAAAAATTATTTAGCAGATGCAGCAAAGAATATTAGCTACAGTTTGTGAATAAGTTAGTCAAAGCTGCAAAAAGTTCTTGGCTGCCACACTTAAGTCTGATTTGCTACGACTGCTAATATAATATTGCTGCTCATTGCAAAGTAAATTTGTTGGTGCGACTAAGATTCTTAGCAACATTAGCAAAAAAATATTTTGCAGTTGCAGCAAATAATATTAGCTACAGTTTGTGAATAAGTTAGTCAAAGCTGCAAAAAGTTCTTGGCTGCCACACATAAGTCTGATTTGCTACGACTGCTAATATAATATTGCTGTTCATTGCAAAGTAAATTTGTTGGTGCGACTAAGATTCTTAGCAACATTAGCGAAGGATATATTAGTAGATGAATCAGAAAAAAATTAGCAGCCGTTGCAAAAATGTTATTAGTGATTGCAAAATGTATTTATCAAACGTATCAAAGATATTATCTGCTGTCTAACACATGTAAAATTAGTAATAGTAACGAAATTTTTATCCACTATAACTAAGAATTATTAACGGTTACAACTAACAGCAATTACTAAATTATTTTGTTGATAAATTAGCTATAGTTGCTAATCAATTAGTACTGTTAGCAAATTATTTGAAATTCGTTTAGCTAAATATCGTTATCAGTGGTAGCTAACTGGTTTTAGTTGCTATAGACATGGCCTTGTTACAGTTGCAAACAAATTGTATGCCACAGCAAAGAAAATTTCAGCAAAGGGAGCTTAGCTATCACGGCTAATTCATTTCTCTCCGTGCATGACGTCTTAATGCAATTCAATTCCGACTCAGTTCAGGTTTTAGCTGTAATTTTTAGTACGGATCGGACAGTGAGCGAATCTAAACTGAATCGGAAGTAGATTTGTAGTTTCGACTCCCCAAAAAGGTTGCTTATGTGCCTAACAAGTTTCAATGCAGCGTGATAATGGTCCACTACAGTATCCGATCGCTTATATGAGTCCTCGCCCGCGCGGTGTACGGGCACCTGGTGTAACGACAAAGGGGGCCAAGAGAGGTGCGGTGGGTAGTGCGCCTGCCACCCACACCTCTCTCGGTCCCCTGTCATCCTGCCCCGCGCCCCTGTGCCGCGCGGGCGAGGGCTCATTTAAGCGATCGGTCTATACTATAAGTAAGAGTCATCAGCATACTACCCCAATTTATACATCTAAAAAACAAATGCATCTTGTCTATTATTGACACCCTAAGTACGCAGCGCCTTCTCTCGTCCCTGGTGGGCAGTAGATGTTCCAAGGGAGTTTGTAATTGTGTCGTACAGACTCATCATTCAAACAGATGACGCTTAGCGACAGAAATTCGCATAGTAACAAGGTCACGTGACAGCCAGTGACTGATAGAAAAAATCGGAGGCTTACCCGCCTGCTATGTATGGTGTAGGGGTATAGCACGCGTCACGGAATGACGAGGATCCTAGAATGGCTTTACTTTTCGGATGTTTCTATGGTGTTCTAATTGTCAGGCTATCCTCATTTATCCAAGCCGTGTTCTCCGTAGTGGACTATATAGACATGGAAGCAAGGGACCTGACGAACCGTTACGCCAACGACGTGATAGCGACCTGCGCGTTTGGTCTCGACGTCAACTCCCAGTTCGAAGACAATGCCTTCTATGACATGAGCAAGGAGATCACCAGGTTCACCATATCCGGGATGCTGAGAATGATTGGTTTCATGGTCGTGCCTTGGCTAATGAAGGTAAGTTAGCACATGATACTGTGTTCGATTCGCTGCCGCCGGGGCGAGTGCTCCAGGACGAAGGACTACCAATGAGTCCGAAACATGTCGAGCATCAAAAGTAAACTTATCCATTAATTTTTGACATGGGCCTCCGTATAGGTACGCCTGAATCTATACAGTTTTAATGAATAATTATGTTAGTGTAGTTATGATTGAGTCTATACGGTTGTTTCATGTCGATAAGCAAACTTCATTTTTAACACCATTAGATTAGACTCTATATACGTCCCACTTCTAGGCACAGGTCTCCTCTCAGAATGAAAGGGATTGGGCCATAGTTCCCACGCGGGCCCAGTGCGGATTCAGAACTTCACACACCATTGAATTGCTTCGCACATGTGTGCATGTTTGCTCACGATGTTTTCCTTCACCGTTAAGCTCATGGTAAATTTCCAATGTAATATCGCACATAAATTCCGAAGGTACGAGCCTTAGCTCGAACCCACGACCTTCTCCTTGAGAGGCCATAAGTCTAACCACTAGGCTACCACAGCACCATGGAACCTATATAGGCTGGAAATGATGAGATTAGAGTCATCAGACTGTTCTATTATGTTCTAGATTCTGCGTTTACAAATGTTTTCCGACAAGATAAGGAACTTCTATACCAGCGTGGTGCTGGGGTCTATGAAACAGCGAGAAGAAATGCATATACACAGACCCGACATGATACATCTCCTCATGGAAGCGAAAAAAGGTATTACCGGGTTTACCGGTGGTATGTGGGGCTCTCCCGCTACGGCAGGCATACCCACTAAAAAGCACACGGATTCCCTATTCACTCGTATGAGAGGCGTTACGAGAGCACTCGGTGCCACCGCTACGCCCCACGACCACCCCGGAATGGGGTTCTTCGCGGCACCTGTGCAATGCAGGTTTGGGAAATCCCGCCCTCCCCTGCTGGTGCCGCTTGGATTGTTTATAGAGGTTGTCTCCTAGTGGCCCCGTCTTGAAAAAGGCAGCGGCCCACGTTCCCGGCGCCTACAGGGTGGACAAAGCCTAGGGTAACAAGACCCAAAGACAACGCTTAGCATGATTGTGCGCTTGGATGGAAAGGGAAATCAAAATAGCTGGGTTGATAGCCGCATTGACTCTAACATGATTCCTAAGATCTTTGCCCATTCCTTCGATGGACTTTTATTATCTGAGTGGGATGAGAAGCTACTGGTATATTCTGTTTTTTCTTTGCTCCCAGACCAGCAGCAGCTAGAAGGTATTAGTAAAAACAATTTTTACTCGCACCTGTGCAAGCAAGTCCAGAAATTACCGATATGTAGACAGCGTGCACAGACTCTACTAGTACCTAGTTTGGTCCCTTCGGTGTTGAGACCTTGGGTCCATGGAGTCTTGGCGCTAGTAGCCTCTTCAAAAAGATGCTGGCAAAATTCTTAGGCATCACGGTATAGGCGATGCGGCTAGGCACCCGTCGCTAATTTGATTCCCCGCGTACAATCATGCTAAACGTGGCCTTTAGGTCTTGTTATCTTAGGCTCTGTCAACCCCGGAAGGCATATAGAAGTGATTTCTGTATGTAATAAATGCTAGGAGTGACCGCAGAGCTGGCAGTTTCCTTGGGCAACACATTAGCAATGTTGTCCGAAGGAGAAATGCTGTCAGCAGCTGAGGGAGTATGCCGCAGGGGTCTCTCCTTTTTTTAATTACTTTATTTTGAGTTCTTTTTTCTTGTCTTACTAAAATAATAACCATCAGTGACTTGCCAAAAATATTTGAACCGTCCGTTTGGCCCGATTAATAAAAAAAAATACAGCCTTTATACTTCATTTATTTTAGGATGAGAAACCACAACAACATTATATTGCGTCCGGTCAACTATTTCTTACCTAGCTATTAGTACATTGCAATAGTCTGGGAGCCGCAAAATAAAATTGTTTTAATGCCACTTTATTTTCGTGTCGTTTACAATTACTCTAGTACAAATTTTAAAGAGAGTACACTTCACGAGCCGCAATATAATGTTGTTGTGGTTTCTCATCCTAAATTAAATGAAGTATAGTCTCTCCGCTCTCCAAATTATTTCATTGACCATTGTACAGTAAGGGAATTGTATTCACGTACCACAATAGAACCCTATTGCATAAGGTGGCATATCACTCGAGTTTGAGTGACGGTGTCGTGACAATTGCGACAGGGTCCTACTGTGGTACGCGAATACATTTCTCTCACTATAGTTACCATGAGTTTGAGAAGGAAACTCTCGATTTTGTCATGAGTTCGAAGCGTCCGTTCAATTTTATTAAATTTTTAGGTCGCTTGTCACGTGACAAAACAGTGAAAGACGAACACGCAGGGTTTGCTACTGTTGAAGAGTCTGAAGTTGGCAAAACGAACATTAAAACAGGTACGGAACTTTTAAGTTTTTGTTATACATTATTCATTATTAACGAGGGGGGTCACCATGACGTCTTAATGCGATTCAATTTTTATTCAGTTTAGGTTCCATTCCAAAAATTAGAGTTATAACCTGAACTGCGTCTGAATAGAATCGCATTAAGATGTGGCGTACATTCACTGTAGGTTACTAGCCTTTAGCTTAATTTAGTTAAATTAGTTCTCTTTTACTGAATGTTAATAAATAAGTCAAATTACAAATTATTTCAATAAAAATATTTAAAATAATAATAATAATAATGAAACAATCTTCCATCCTGGTCTGGGAGCAAAGAAAAAACATAGAATGTACCAGTTGCTTCTCTACCCGCGCAGATGGTAAAAACCCATCGAGGGAATGGGCGAAAATAATAGGAATCATGTTATAGGCGATGAGGCTAGCAACCCATCACTATTTTGATTCCATTATCCACCTATACACCCACATACATACACACATAAATCACGTCTTTATCCCTTACGGGGTAGACAGAGCCTAAGGTGACAAGACCTACGCCCACAATCTTGCTAAATGTGGCCTGTAGGTACCTGGTTACCTTAGGCTCTGCCTACCCCGTAAGGGATAAGGATGTGGTATGTGTATGTGTATGTATGTATGAAACAATAATAAATCATAATAATCAACCGTATAATAATCTAATTCACATTGTTAATAAATAATCATAATAATAATAACTACATAGTTGTTCAAATCATTTATTTTCTCGATGACAGATGTAGTTTGATAGTTATAGTGTTGTGACCTAATATTAAGTGATCAGCAGATACGATATCGATCCAATTTTATATATACTTAAATGCTAATTTATTACTAAGCGTGCAAAATGGCCGAGTGATTTTGATTAAAATTAATAAATAAAAATTACCTGTCATTATAATTATTTCATTTCATTGTCGATAACCTATCTATACTTATATTACTTATATGTATTATAAAGAGGAAGGATTTGTATGTTTGTAATGAATAAACTAAAAACTAGATACTGGACAAATAAAAAATATTTCACCATTAGAATGCTACATTATTCCTGAGTAACATAACTAATTTTTTGTCCCGGTAAAAAATTAGAACGCGTACAAAGTCGCGGAAACACATCTAGTTCAATATATATACAATACCGACACAATATCGATATTTCAATCATAACATCACTATTTGTATTCCCATAGAATGTAACTTTATTAAAACGTTTATAGTTTATCGTACTTTAAAAAAATATTAAGTACTGCATAGGTATATATATATGGACTCAATTTGTCTTGGATGAATATTATATGGGATCAAGGAACAAAATTAGGTAGTTGTCATATTTTTTATACCTCGCATTTACAAGTTAATTTTTGCGTAAAAAGCGCAGCTACATTCTACGGGAGCTGCCATCGAGAAAATAAATGATTGGAAATACTATAATAATAACATCTATGTAATAGTAATATCTAATAATAATAATAATTTCATAACAATTTATAAATTGCATAATGCATCTACTTATGTTAAATCATAAATCTTAATTTGCATTATATAATCAATCCCAAACATTTTGTCTGTTGACGCGGGCACGCGCAACGTTTTTGTTATTAGTTAAGAAGCGCGCTTAGCGGCCGCCTACGTCACAGATATAAAAAAAAAGATAAAAACATTACCTGCCCGGCGCGATGCGCCCGCGCCGCGGCGCGCCGGCCGGCAGCAGTCCGCTATCCTACGCTATACTACGTGAGACGCACGATCTTATGCTCCGTGACTTTCGTAATAATTCTATGCGCGTAAATAATATTAGCCGCTGTACCTATCGCTTCTCTTGTGTATTCTCCTTCTGTTAAACTGTGTGTTGCTCTTTTTGGTGTGTGCTGTGCTTTCTGGGCCCGGCAATAAAAACAATAAGTTAAGTGCTTAAGACTTTAATTCACAACCACATTGGTGACCCCGACGTGATGAACCCTTATAATTATCTACGGGGAATACATTCCTAGCAGCAAGTTTAAAGAAGCATCGAAGATGGCTAGTGCCATGCCGGGAACCGTGGAGTTATGCGGAGTGCGGATCCCATTCTATCCAGAAAACCCAGCACTATGGTTTACTCAGCTGGAGGCCCAATTTATGCTGTCCAATATTACTGGAGACACCACCAAGTTTTGCCATGTCATGACTCGGTTGGATCGTCAAGCCATGTCCGAAGTAGAGGACATTTTAGCAAACCCACCGGCTGCAAACAAGTATGAAAAGCTGAAAAGCGAGCTGGTGAAACGTTTGTCAGCCAAGCGGGAGAGGAACATCCAGCAGCTGCTGTCGCACGAGGAACTGGGAGATAGGAAGCCTTCGCAACTACTTCGCCGCATGCAGAACTTGGCCGGTCCTGGCGTTACCGAGGATCTCATGCGGACGACGTGGACCAATCAGCTTCCCCAGGGCATCCAGGATATCCTAGCCTCTCAAACGAGGTGCGCCCTGGAAGAATTGGCTGAATTAGCGGACAAACTCCACGATGCCATTGCTTCTGCCCCGCAAGTTGAAGCAGTGCAACCAGCTGCAGCCTCCCCAACGGACCCGCTAGTGTTCCAAATCGCAGCACTGAGCAAACAGATGGAAGCTCTAACGACCAGGATGGACCTGATGTCACGGGAACCCCGGGAATCACGACCAAGGGCAAGCCGACCGCGGCAAAGTTCCACCAGGTCAAGTTCCAACCACCGTATATTTCCCACCTGCTGGTATCACCACAAATTCGGAAGCCAGGCTCGGAGCTGTGTGGAACCGTGTGACTACCAAGCGGAAAATGCACCGGGCAGTCAATGATGGGGACGGGCGGCTGCCCAAACACCGGTCGCTTCCCAACTAGCAAAACAGTCGTATAAGAATTGATTTATTCAGCCTGTAATCGTATAACAGCCGAGTTGCGGTTGTTGAAACACCAATATACCTATATCAATAGTGGTTATCACGAGTATTTAGTGATTTTCGCTAATTTACGTTATAATCATGTTGTATAAACGTTTACAGCACTATCTTTTAGCACTTTTATTCCACCTTTTAACAAATGCAGAGTTAGTGAGACTAAATCACTTTTATACAGCTAAATTTTTCTATAAAAATTATATAACAGCTATAGTTTAACTTCTATTTCAATGTCTGTTTTCCAGTTTAAGTATTGATACTAATTGTTTTGCTAATCCATAACCGCAAGAGCGTAGTATCAAGGTACTAGTTTTAGTTCCTGTTGTTTGTTATTTTTATTATTGTGTCCCACTGCTGGCCAAAGACCTCTCCTCTCGACCTCCACAACTCCCGGTCCAACGCAATTACAGACTAGTCCTCCATATATATGTCCTCTCCCATATCTTACCTCTGTCATGCGCGTCCAAATCGTCCCCCCATCACCTTCTTGGCTTGTTTCGTCGTCGTTGGCCATCCTCCGGCACCCACCAATAAAAACCTTTATACTTATTATTCGTACATCCTTGAGAAGTCCTTAATTAAAAGTCTACTATAAGGCTCCGACTCCTGTATATAAAAAAAGCTGTGGTAGCCTAGTGAGTTGACCTATGGTCTCTCAAGCAGATGTTCGTGGGTTCGAATAAGACGAACCTCTGAGTTTTCGAATATATGCGAAATTAACTTTTTTTTTTAATATATGTATAGGAAGGCAAACGAGCAAGTGGGTCACCTGATGGTAAGTGATCACCACTGCCCATAGACACCCGCAACCCCGGAGGGATTGCAGATGCGTTGCCAACCTAGAGGATTAAGATGAAATGCCTCTTGTGCCCGTAATTTCCCCGGCTGTCTTACTCTCCACACCGGAACACCGCAGTGCAAGCACAGTAAGATGGTGGTAGCGATCCGGACGGGCCTAACATGAGCTTTTAAAGAAAAAATATACTGAAGAAACCTAAACACACCTGTGAAACAATTCAGTGGTGAAATACATCCCAAGCTCTCTTATTTTGAGAGGCTTGCCAAGCAGTGGTGTGTATACAGGCTGGACGTAACGTGTGATTCAATCAATTCTGCAGTTTGGTCAGACGTGGACCTGGTGGCGCAAGCCGTGATCTTCCTCTTCGCTGGTTACGACACAGTGTCTGCCGCTATGTCGTTCCTGCTGTACGAGATGGCTACCAATCCTGAGTGCCAGGAGAAACTGGTGCAGGAGATCAGGGAGAACGAGAAGCGTAACAACGGAAAGTTTGACTACAACTCCGTGCAGCAAATGACGTATTTGGACATGGTTGTGTCAGGTAACTTTTGAAATTTCATGGTGACACGCTCATGCTCCCGTGGCCTCCAATGGCAGTGAGGGAATACCGGTGGGTTTTTAATAGGTATACCTCCTCCGCCTCCTTTTGTTTGGGAGGGTAGCCAGGGAGGAAAGTCTCACATAACTCCCGTGCCGTCCCACGGAGCGGACGTATGCGTAACGCATTTTCCCACCAATAAAAAACGGCTACAGAGCCTACGAGAGCTATGTTGCGCGCGAGATGACTACCCGTCACTTTCTTACTGACACCTAGGACATCTTGTATTGTTAGTCTAAATTTTATATGTCGATTGGTTTGACAGAGGTTCTTCGTAAGTGGCCTGGAGTTGCAGTCGTTGACAGACTCTGCGTGAAGGATTACAACCTTGGCAAACCAAATAGTAAAGCCACTAAAGACATCATAGTAAGTATTGATATCTACTCATACATACATACATAAATCACGTTTTTTCCCTTACGGGTAGACATAACCTAAAGTAACAAGACGTAAACGCCACGTTTAGCATGATTGTGGGCGTATAGGAAAGGGAAATTAAAACAGTGATGGGCTGCTAGCTAGCCTCATCGCCTATAACATGATTTCTACGATTTTCGCCGATTTCCTCGATGATTTTTAACCATCGGCGCGAGAAAAGAAGCAACTGAAGAAGCAGTATGGAACGACTTTTGACTTATTTTTGACTTCATTGACAGAGATTGTAACTTTTCTCAAATATTTCAGCTTCGCAGAGGCCAATCGGTACAAATATCGTTGTGGGTATTTCACCACGATCCTAACTACTTTCCTGAGCCGGAAAAGTTCGATCCAGAGCGCTTTTCTGAAGATAACAAGCACAAGATTAATCCATTAGTCTATATGCCTTTTGGGTTCGGGCCTAGGAATTGCATAGGTGAGATTAAAATGCACTTACACTTTTATCCCCTTATTCATAAACGCTCTATAGGCGTGTGCTAACTTAGCAATCGTTTGTCCTTATCTCGACGGCCCCTACGTAAGTCATCGAAAGTCAAAATTGTCGTTTTTTTTTTATTAGCGTAATTGGTTTAATATTGGGTTTTTAATGCATACACGCTTTTTAAAAGTTAAAACAAATGAATTTTAACGGAAATTCAAAACGTAAATCATCGAAAATAACGTAATATTTCCGATGTATTATATCGAAACAATAGATTCGATTGTATACGCAGTGATTGGTGGGGAGTGATTTTACTATAGTAACAACGTAAATCATCGAAAGTACAAGATTCGATGTTATACTACGAACTGCTTCTTTTAATTTATATTGAAAGTGGTAGATTCGATTATTAACGTTGATATTTATGAAACGGAAAATATCGATACTAACACTTTCATTTTTTTTCGATGCCGACTTAGTTTAATCACAAATCGGAACTGGCTGTTTCGATGTTTCACGTTAGAACATTGCATGAGTTTCGATGCTCTAATGTTATAATTAATTCGTTTTTATGACAATAATTTACACTATTACTTCAGAATCACCATTACCAATTACGTGCACCTTTGGATACTTGGAATGGGCAGCTTTAGAGGGAATAATATACGAAGAACTATCATCCGACTCTGCTTATCCGCCGGTGACGAATTTACTTAAAAATACGTTTCTCAGGTCACCTAGTGATCAAGACTTGTGTATTTTAGATACCCTAGAAAACACCCACCGTTTGGTCAATATTTAAAAAAGTTTTCCAACTCGGGGGCACCGACCATCCGCTATGCCGGTTGAAATTGGGATACCGACTTATTTCAATGGATTTCACGTACTTTCAGCGGAATGAAAAACTTTTCTCTCGCCAGTACGGACACCTTATCAAACCTAATATAATGCGTCGAATCAGATTCCATCGAATGTTCAGCGACAGCAGACCCCTTGTCATCCTGTTTCTTCATATTGCGTATGTGCTCCGCCAATATCGTGGATATATTACGCCCGGTCTCTCCGATATAGTTTTTCCCACAGGAACAAGGAATCATGTACACCCCGGGAACATTAAGGGGCTCTTTATCTTTTGGTGAAGGCACCAGATGCCTGAGCTGCATGTGGGGGCGGAAAATCGACTTGATGCTATCTATACCTTGGTGCATTTTTATGGAGTGGTTTGAGGGTAATGCCTTAAAGAACGCTCCCGTGGCACCGAGGTATTGGTGGCGTTATGCGGATGACGTTTTCGCTGTTGTGTCTAGAGATGGTTTGTCGGAGTTCTCAGACTACCTTAACACGTTGCTTGATAAGGTTAAGTTCACGGTGGAGAGGGAAAATGAAGGAAAGTTGCCTTTTTTGGATGTGTTGGTCATACGGCGACCTTGTGGGAGACTCATGACTACGGTGTACCGCAAGCCGACTCATACTGATCGATACCTTAGGGCTGATTCACACCACCATCCGTGTCATTTATTCTCTGTGCCTAGGACATTGATAGATCGAGCCTTGACCATTTGTGATCCGCAATATGTGAATCGTGAGCTAAGTCACGTAAAGTGTGTTCTGGTAAGCAATGGCTATAACTGGAGGCAATCGTGTGGTGAATGCATCAGCCCGTTAGTGGCCGGCGGTAGTAGAGAGGGTACCGGTATACTTGCCGTTCATAAAAGGGGTTACAGATAAGATCGGTAACTTGTTACGCCGTAGGTATAGCATTAAGTCGATTTTCCGTCCCCATATGCAGCTCAGGCAGCTGGTGCGTTCACCAAAGGATAAAGAGCCCCTTAATGTTCCTGGGGTGTACATGATTCCTTGTTCCTGTGGGAAAAACTATATCAGAGAGACCGGGCGTAAAATATCCACGAGATTGGCGGAGCACATACGCAGTATGAAGAAACAGGATTACAAGGGGTCTGCTGTCGCTGAGCATTCGATGGAATCTGATTCGACGCATTATATCAGGTTTGATAAGGTGTCCGTACTGGCGAGAGAAAAGTTTTTCATTCCGCGGAAAGTACGTGAAGCCATTGAAATAAGTCGGTATCCCAATTTCAACCGGGATAGCGGATGGTCGCGGTGCCCCCGAGTTGGAAAACTATTTTATATATTGACCAAACGGTGAGTGTGAGCGAACTTTTACGGAGTGACGTGATCAGTGTTGTGTGCTGCTCTACATTTGACAGTAATAAAAATGACGATGAAAACGAGGGTAGTTGTGCGCCGCTGTCAATTGCGTCGAACAGCCGCGCAAGCAGAGCGCTGGCGTGCAGTGTTCGTTTCCCTACCGCCGGGGCGAGCGCTCCAGGAAGAAGGACTACGAAATAGTCCGAAACAGTCATGTCGAGCATCACTCGACTTCTTATACGTGAGTTATCCGTTTATGTGTAACTATGATTAAGTCTCACGGTAGTTTCACACTGAGTTAAAGGTAATTATAATAAGAATTTTTAATAAATATTATGTTATACGAATAAATTTTATAATATTCACAATACTTCTACATCGAAAGTTCTAATTCTAATGATATTTAAACGAAGTAAATAATCGAACCTGGTAGTTCCATTTCTAAATGAATAGATTGATTCGGCGTAAAAAATGGCAACTGGCAGTTTCGTCAAATTATTAATAAAAACTTCCATTGTAAATAATCGAAACTAACAGTTTCGATATCAAATTAAGTTCAAATGACGTCGTATACTATCGAAACTCAAATTCCCAGAAAACTAAGATATATTCTGTTGTACTAATGTAATGCTAATAAAGTGCCTACCTTATTATATTTAACTGATATGACAGACTTAATCTAATTGTTTTATTTTGAGAACTATGCAAATATCAAACTTTAAATCACTGTAGTGAAAAGTGCCTAAAACCTCTTTCGATCATTTACGCAGGGGCCGTCGATCTGTGAAAAGTAAATGTCCAAGTGACAGATAAGAACAAACAATGTATGTATCTCAGTGTTTGTCAATTGTATTTGTCTTGTTTATTTTGCACAATAAAGAGTTTACATACATACATACATACATACAATGGCTAAGTTAGCAGAAGCCTACAGAGCGTAAATAAATAAGGGGTTTCATACATACGTAAATAATGTATTTATCTCTCAGAGACAGCGCTGAAAGAAAAACAAAAGAATATCACTGTTGTGTCACTGCTCTTGCCAGCGCTGCGTGTTAACATTTTGAATATAATTAAAACAGTTTTATTTGAATAATTTAACAGTTTACACTCCTCGGATCTACGTCTCCTATATCTACATCTCTCAGATCTACACACCACAGATCGCCGTTCAATTTTGTTCTTCAATATCCTTTGATTCCAGGTTCCAGGTTCGCGTTGTGCGAAGTGAAGGTGATGGCATACCAGCTGCTACAGCATATCGAAGTATCCCCCTGCGAGAAGACTTCCATTCCGCTGCGGTACAACAAGAAAGACGGCTTCCGCATGACCGTGGAAAGCAACTGGCTGCGATTCAGAGTTCGGAAGCAATAGCCATTGTCAACCAGTACGGCTACAAAGGCGCGCGAGAGCTGTATCGCAAGATAGACTACCTCTCTGGAATGGACAGTAAGATAAAGCCGGGTAGCGCTGTTGTGCTGGCAGTGCTGAGGGTACAAAAATTTGCTGTTGTATGTATTTTACTATGGTTACCTGACTTGCCAATGCTATAAAACTTCATTTTGAAAATTGCTTATTATACACGGCTAGCCGTTGCCCGCAACTTCGTTTGCATAGAATTCGTTTATCGCTATCCCGCGGGAATCACGCAATTTTCCGGGATAAAAAGTAGCCTATGTGTTATTCCAGACTATAATCTATCTATGTTCCAAATTTCATCCAGATCGGCCCAGTACTTTTTGAGCCTATTCATTACAAACATACAAACATACAAAAATAGGTACAAATCTTTCCTCTTTATAATATTAGTATAGATGACTTGTAATCGGTGATCACTATGTAATTAATTATGATATGACAACCTACATTAATTATTGAAGCAAAATGGATACCGAAGGGGAATTACCCGTAAGCCTTAGACTAGGCGCGCACGGGAAACATTTTGTCACGGCGGCAGTGGGATCTTTACAAAGATAAAAACAGAGAGGTCCGACTGCTACCGTGACGATACGTCACCCGGTGCGCACTTAACCTTAGATATTGAGTCAATAATCACGACTTTGTTAGAATTGACAATGACAACATATCACTCATAAGTTAAGTATCAAGCTTTTAAAAGAGGTTGTAGGTTTATTGTATATTTTTATACAAAAGTAATAAGTAGGACCTAGTGACACTGCTTTGAAATTATCAGTGACACAGTATCGACAATTAGATAGCCGATAAAAAACGTTCACGCTCTACTGAAAAACAATTTCTGTGCGACAAGATAACGATGTCAACTTGTAACAGTACGTTTTACTATCAATTATAATAATATAATACTTAAAACACGAGCAAATTAAAATAATAACAATAATATTAAGGTATGGACTTCGAAGTCATACCTTAGTGGAGTGAATAGGCTATTACTGAACCAGTGAGTTACACCTTTGGCCTCATCTGCACCTTCCATCAAGTGAGATAGAGGTCAATCACTGGTCAGTTCGTAATAAAAAAAATAAGTGCCCTACTATAAGTACACACCTGCACCAGTTCTTGAAAATCGTGTCACGCTCTATTGGGATTGATCTATCATCACGGACTGGACTATTGTCGCCCATAAACCTGATATCGAGGTGATAGATCGATCGAAGCGCCACGCAGTGCTCGTAGACATCGCGATCCCCCATGACGTGAACCTCGTGAAGGCCGAGAAGGACAAAGTGAGCAAGTACCTTGACTTGGCTCACGAGATTACTGCCATGTGGCCTGTTGATTCGACGATCACTGTCCCGATAGTCGTTTCGGCGAACGGTCTAATAGCGAAGAGCCTTGACCATCACCTTAAAAGGCTTTCGCTAGGTGGTTGGGTGAAGGGCCAGATACAGAAAGCGGTACTCCTGGACACGGCTCGGATAGTCTGGAGGTTCTTCTCTCTGTCGCCCTGACCACCGGTAGCTTAGGTCTCGCCTCGCCGCCGGTGGCACCTTAAGTTAGCTTTTTATAATGTTTTTATATTGTTTTGTTAACTTTTATATGAATATTGTAAGAACCTAACTTAAAATAAAAAGAAATATACAGATAATAATAAAATCCTTACACTTTATTCATGTCTACATTTACAATTTATTAATGCCTGTGTCATCCAGAAATTTACTAAAGCTATGGTAGCATTTTTTTGTTAGGAGTGACTTTAGCCTCTTTAAATATGACCGGTACTTTTTATGATACCGCGAATATTCTACTTTAATATTGTAGATAATATAAAACAGTTTATAAAGAAGTGTTGCTTTTGAATTGTTTCATTTTCCTTATCATTTAATAATAGTTAATAACACACGCGATGAGGACGAAGGCCGCCAAATCGGATGTCAAGTCTCAGGTCATAAAATGTTGTTTGTTTGATGTGTGAATTAAATCATGCTAAACGTGGCCTTTAGGTCTTATTTCATTTGGCCCTGTCTACCCTGTAAGAGACAAAGACGTGATTTATGTATTGTATGTATGTAAATTTAATTATAGCTTGATGATAATGAAGCTCCTCTCTGTCCTATCGTATCAAGTTACATTAAGCCCCGTCATTTTGTATCCCGTAAGTCTTAGCCAAGCAGATCAAGGTATACATAAACTTCATTCACAAATCCACCTCCTTCGAAAATATTACTATTGCCGAGAAGAATTTTATTCTGAGCAAAAAACTGGCAGAAGTCATGCCTCAGAGCCAACTTCATCAACGATGTAGCTATCAACGATGTCTGGAATGGTGGCAGGCAACAGGCGTTGATTCTGGTCGAGTTTAGTAAATAGAATTGTCACCTGTCATCGACAATTGTCGTGTTAGTGAATTTGGGGCCAGCCAATTGTGATTGACGCTAAATTGACTTTGAACTTGACCGCCGCAGCGGAAATCAAACACGTCGTCGCCATGTTGTTTTTGTACAATTGGCCGGTACTAGTTATTGTCAATTGGCCATTAATCATTGGTGCGGTCATTTCGGTTTGGCCAACGTATACAATACATGGTTGAAGGTTAAGCTTACGTTTTTTACGTTTTGATACCATGACGCAATGTTTGTTATGATTTTTTTGTATTCTTGGCTTTTTATAAGCCTTTATCACTCGCGACCCACTCCGGCTTCGCACGGATGCTATCAGTGTTTCTCTACTATATTATGCATATATTATACATATAAATTCCTCTTGAATCACTCTATCTATTAAATAAACCGCATTAAAATCCTTTGCGTAGTTTTAAAGATCTAAGCATACCTACATAGGGATAGAGGCAGACAGACAGGGGATAACGACTTTGTTTTATACTGTGTAGTGATTGCTTTGCTGGTCTGGAGTAGACAGAGCCTAGGGTAACAAAACCTAAAGGTCACGTTTAGCATGATTGTGGGCGTATAGGTGGAAAAGGGAATCAAAATAGTGGTGGGTTGCTAGCCGCATCGCCTATAACACGATTCTTAAGATTTTCGCCCAATCTCTCGATGGACTTTTACTATCTGCGCGAGAAGAGAAGCAACTGGTATATTCTGTTTTTTCTTTACTCCCAGACCAGCATAGAAGAATAAAAACATTTTTATTTTGGTGTGTACGCATTAGTTAGGTGAACTACGGGTCTGTCTCTCTCATTTCAACCATTACTGCATAGTGTGAGAAATGTACTAACGTACCACCGTTGAACCCTATTTCAATTGATAAGCCGCCGTCACTTAAACTCGAGTGATATGTCACCTTATTGCAATAGGGTTCCACGGTGGTACGTGGATACATTTCCCTTACATTTGTTCATCATGGTATGCATTATTGGAATAATAAAGATCTTAATTACACATAAACGGATAACTCACGTATAAAAAGTCGAGTGATGCTCGACATGTTTCGGACTATTTCGAAGTCCTTTTTCCAAGAGCGCTCGCCCCGGCGGCAGCGACACGAACACTGCGCGCCAGCGCTCTGCTCGCGCGGCTGTTCGACGCAACTGACAGCGGCGCACAGCACCCTCGTTTTCATCGTCATTTTCGAGCATCACTCGACTTTTTATACGTGAGTTATCCGTTTATGTGTAATTATGATTGAGTCTCACGGTAGTTTCATGTTGAATAAAGATCTTGTAATAAAGACGTGGGACGGTTCGAGAGCGTGGTCTGGACTCCCGTTCGGGATCATTCCTGGTGCAGAGATTGTCCATCGCCGTGCAACGCAGCAACGATGGCCGCTTTTGCGCCCGAAACGATGCGGGGCGGGTTGTTTAGTTAGGTAGGTAATGTAAGGTAGTTGATAGGTCAATTTTGGTTGTATTTTTTTTAATTTAACTTTGTCCGTTTACTATTTTATTTAAATAAATTTCAGAAATGAAACTATTCATGTAATGTGCGTACTTATTTATTTCATAAATGAAATTATTATTATTTACTAGCTTCTGCCCGCGACTTCGTCTGCTTAGAATTTTACATAAAAACCTTCCTCTTGAATTACTCTATCTATTAAAAAAAACCGCATCAAAATCCGTTGTGTAGTTTTGAAGATATAATAATACATAGGGACATAGGGACATGGGGACAGAGAAAGCGACTTTGTTTTATACTATGTAGTGATTCATGATACATTCTTATGTTAAAAAATGGTATATATTTATTTCCTATTTAATATGTCCTTTACATGAAGAAAACTTAATTTTATTTTCTACAACTTACATTTTTATAGAACCCACCTACCAGATTCAATCATATTTTTCAACGAGCATTTTCAACAAAGTTTTTTGTAACGCTTTCAAAGGTTTCGCTTAAAATGTTTGAGCCTGAAGGATATTCTAACCATGCGTTTCTTCTCTAATCTTGAGTCTTATCCAGTGTCCTCCTTTCATGACGAGGTTGAAGGTGCTTGGGCACAGCCTGATAGGCCAGCCGGTCTTCTCACAAGGGGATACCTCCACGTGTCTGAGCAGCTGGTAGATCATCACTTTGACTTCGTACAGAGCAAATCTGGAGGCTACAAGACACACAATGTTACTGGAAACAGATGTAGACGAGCGGTAAGGGAAACCTACAATGGGAGACCATAGTGATACCTACATACATAAATCATACTAACGGGTGGAAAGGCCTTGTGCAAGGTCCGTCCGGATCGCTACCACCATCTTATTCGCTAATCCTGCCGCTAAGTAGCAGTGCTTGCACTGCTGTGTTCCGGTGTGGAGAGTAAGACAGCCGGGGAAATTACGGGCACAAGAGGCATTTCATCTTAGTCCTCTAGGTTGGCAACGCATCTGCAATTCCTCCGGGGTTGCGGGTGTCTATGGGCAGTGGTGATCACTTACTATCAGGTGACCTACTTGCTCGTTTGCCTTCCTATTCATATAAAAAAAAAAAAAACATGTCTTTATCCCTTACGGGGCAGACAGAGCTTAAGGTGGCAAGACCTAGGCAAATGGAATCAAAATAGTGACGGGTTGCTAGCCGCATCGTCTATAACATGATTCCTATGATTTTCGCCCATTCCCTCGATGGGCTTTTACCATCTGCGCGGGAAGAGAAGCAACTGGTACATTCTATGTTTTTTCTTTACCATGGTGATACCTACACAAATATTGTATGCAGTTGGAAAGAGTCACAAGAGTGCTGTGACAATCTTTTACGAGTAGGGTAAACACAAATGAGGCAACATAACTTCCCTGAAAAGGACGCAAGATTCCAATTTGCCGCCATTTTTGTATTTTAGCGTTGGCAACCTTAAAAATACTATTTAACAGTAAACTCTTTATTGTGCAAAATAAACATAGAACAAAATACAATAAAATTGACAAACACTGAGGTACATGCACAAAGGCGGATGTATCCCTTTAAGGGATCTCTTCCAGTCTTCTTTCATTATTGACTTAACTTCGTCAACTGTGAGAAGAGTGCTTGCAAAATTCATTCAAATATTTTTCAGTAAGTAAAACGCGTTGTTCTTTCCTATAACCTGCCATTTTTATAAACCCTACATGCAGCTGTCAAATAGTTTAGCTTAGAGTTGCCAGCAGTAAAATGCGAAAATGGCGGCAAATTCAAATCTTTCGTTCTTTTAGGGACAGCCTTCCAGCCAGGGAAGTTCTTACCGATGCAGTTCCTTGGTCCTATTCCGAAGGGATTGTACGTAAAAGGTTCGATCTTATGCCGATTTTCTTCGGAGAAACGTTCTGGGTCAAACTTCATGGGATTCGGGAAGAACTTGGGGTCTCGATGGAAGGACCATACCGGGATCTTTAAGCCCTCGCCCTTGTGGATCTGTTAATGAAACACACTCGTGTAAAATGTCATGGAAAATTGGTTATTTGTGAAAAGAATCCTAAACGAAGAAACGCCAACCTAGATCCGACATAGACGAGCGAATTAGCTCATTGAAGTGGCAATGAACAAACGGAGAACAGATGGTCGTTGCGGCCGAAAGGTTCTCGAGTGGAGACCGTGGATTGTCAAGCGCAATATAGGACGTTCACCAACGAGGTGGACCGATGACCTGGTTGAAGTCACGGGTTCCCGGTGTGTGTCGCAGGTGGATTATAATGATCCGCTTTACCTTACGCGTAGCCGTTTTGGCCGTTTTGGATTAAATGCGGCTGAATGAAATTCGGCGAAGTGTATTCAGTGCCATACTTTCTTCAACACGGCTAGCCGTAATGTAATACAGCGAATCATTAGCCGCCGCTTTGACAGTTTTTAATTCAGTCGACGGAGCTCCGCTAACCTTCGCTCCTATTTCCACTCAGATTGAGCCTTTGGCCCTGACCCAGTTCTAACCTAACCTAACCTATCCACTAAAAACACATCTTTATTTCTTATTTGGTGATAGTAGTACGATGCGGCTAAACGTAGGCCGTCTTATTGAAGAATGACAATGCGGCTAGTCGTTCATCCGCCGCATTGCAAAACGGCTAGCCGTAATGTAATACGGGGGATCACTACAATCCGCCTGCGACAGTTACAAGCCGCTTCCAACCGAGACAACTGGGGGTCTATGGGGGAGGCCTAATGTCCAACATTGAACTTCCTATGGCTGATATATGATGATGATAATGGTCAGATCTGACTTGACCTTGAACTAAATTGTATTAGTTTAATAGGTTTGCATTTTTATTTATTTCCTAGATATCTTGTAATTAAGAAGATGAGTAACATACTATGTAATCTTCAGTGGCATTGTCGTTGGGTTTGCCCAAATTATAGTCCTTCGTACAAATTCTGTCCAAAGCACCACCTGGTGTCCACAATCTCAGCAGCTCTGTGAAAGATAAATAACAATCGTTTGCTGACTCCAAATTTTCGACAACATCAACATCAATATTCTGTATCCTCACCAGACACAACCATGTCCAAGTATGTCATCTCATGTATGGATGTGTAGTCAAACTTGCCGCCATTCTTCCTGTCATTCTCTCTGATCTCCTGGGCCAACCTCTCCTGGACATCAGGGTTAAAAGCAAGCTCGTAGATACACGGAAAAAAAAACTTAGCTGTGGTAACTAGGAATTAGTTGGCGCAGCTAAATTCCTTCGAAACTATAGGGACATCGAAGTATTTAGCTATCGTTGCAAAGAGTTTTTCGCTACCGAAACTTGGCTGTGATAGCAAATATTCTTAGTTGTGATCACTTTGAAGTTTGGGAAACTTAGCAGTGACTGCTAATCATATTAGCTAAAATTAGTTGTGGCTGCTAAGTATATTAGCTATATTTAGCAGTGACAGCTAATTTAATTAGCAATATTTAGCGGTAGCTGCAAACAAATTTGCCGTAGCTGCTAATTACTTTAGATGTGACAATCAAAATAATTCGTTGCATCGGCGAAAGTGTTGGCTGTAGCAACTAAGTTAGTTTGATACTCTATCGCATTTCTTTAGCGGTATTCGACAACGAGTTTAGCTGCAGCTGCTAAAAGGGTTTGTTACTATAAGAAAGACTTAGTTGTGAGATGTAATCAAGTTAGTTGTAGCTGCTAATTAAGTTTGTTACAGTTACTAAGAGTCTTAGTTGTGGGATGTAATCAGTTTGGCTGTAAGTACTAATTGGGTTTGTTACTGTAACCAAGAGTCATAGTCGTGGGATGTAATCAATTTAGCTGTAGCCTCTAATTGGGTTTTTGTTACTTTAACTAAGAGTCTTAGTTGTGGGATGTAATCTGTTTAGCTATAAGTGCTAATTGGGTTTGTTACTGTAACCAAGAGTCTTAGTTGTGAGATGTAATCAGGTTAGCTGGAGCTGCTAATTAAGTTTGTTACAGTTACCAAGAGTCTTAGTTGTGGGATGTAATCAATTTGTGGCCCGAGGAAGCGACCGCCACTGCGATACGGCAACCCGTGCACACACCTGCAAAGTCTGATAGACCGGGCCCGTTAACGTCCTAACGAATTAGAAGCAGTAACGTGCACACTAGGCTACTCAGACTCGCTTCCTGTGTCTGTTACAAGATAATCATTCAAAATCATCTCGGGTATATATGGACGCTCGGTCAACCAAACGATAGCGCGATGTAACTTGCGCGCAGCGCCATCTGTTGGCGTATTTCGTAAGCTCAGTTGCTGTTGGCCTTAATACTTATCGTTACTTATAGTCAAAGCTGCAAAAAGTTCTTGGCTGCCACACTTAAGTCTGATTTGCTACGACTGCTAATATAATATTGCTGTTCATTGCAAAGTAAATTTGTTGGTGCGACTAAGATTCTTAGCAACATTAGCAAAAAAATATTTAGCAGTTGCAGCAAATAATATTAGCTACAGTTTGTGAATAAGTTAGTCAAAGCTGCAAAAAGTTCTTGACTGCCACACTTAAGTCTGATTTGCTACGACTGCTAATATAATATTGCTGTTCATTGCAAAGTAAATTTGTTGGTGCGACTAAGATTCTTAGCAACATTAGCAAAAAAATATTTAGCAGTTGCAGCAAATAATATTAGCTACAGTTTGTGAATAAGTTAGTCAAAGCTGCAAAAAGTTCTTGGCTGCAACACTTAAGTCTGATTTGCTACGACTGCTAATATAATATTGCTGTTCATTGCAAAGTAAATTTGTTGGTGCGGCTAAGATTCTTAGCAACATTAGCAAAAAATTATTTAGCAGATGCAGCAAAGAATATTAGCTACAGTTTGTGAATAAGTTAGTCAAAGCTGCAAAAAGTTCTTGGCTGCCACACTTAAGTCTGATTTGCTACGACTGCTAATATAATATTGCTGCTCATTGCAAAGTAAATTTGTTGGTGCGACTAAGATTCTTAGCAACATTAGCAAAAAAATATTTAGCAGTTGCAGCAAATAATATTAGCTACAGTTTGTGAATAAGTTAGTCAAAGCTGCAAAAAGTTCTTGGCTGCCACACATAAGTCTGATTTGCTACGACTGCTAATATAATATTGCTGTTCATTGCAAAGTAAATTTGTTGGTGCGACTAAGATTCTTAGCAACATTAGCGAAGGATATATTAGTAGATGAATCAGAAAAAAATTAGCAGCCGTTGCAAAAATGTTATTAGTGATTGCAAAATGTATTTATCAAACGTATCAAAGATATTATCTGCTGTCTAACACATGTAAAATTAGTAATAGTAACGAAATTTTTATCCACTATAACTAAGAATTATTAACGGTTACAACTAACAGCAATTACTAAATTATTTTGTTGATAAATTAGCTATAGTTGCTAATCAATTAGTACTGTTAGCAAATTATTTGAAATTCGTTTAGCTAAATATCGTTATCAGTGGTAGCTAACTGGTTTTAGTTGCTATAGACATGGCCTTGTTACAGTTGCAAACAAATTGTATGCCACAGCAAAGAAAATTTCAGCAAAGGGAGCTTAGCTATCACGGCTAATTCATTTCTCTCCGTGTAAGGAAAGTCATCACCTGAGAAACGGACTCGAAGCCCGCGACGAAAAAGATCACTGCTTGAGCGATAAGGTCGTCATCTGACCACACTGTAAGGATAATGTTGCATGTTGGATCAATGTATTCAGTTATTTAGTTGTTTAAAAATAGTATTTTATACAATCGTTGCATAATGAAGGCTTGCCGAGTGGCCCAAGTAAGGTACGAGATTTTAAGAGCTAATTATTTAACTATTATACAATACTTTTTCTACGAGTCATCATCATCATCGTCTATCGAGGTACATACATAACCTTTTGTAAAGTACATTGGGTTATGTTTGAAAATTGTACCTTCCACTTATGAATTAATAGTAGTTATCACTCCTCTGGAGTAGCGGCGAAACTAATCTCGTCAATGTCACTCATGTTTAATTCGAATTAGGGATAACAAACAAAACTTTTAAATTTTCGTAGCACAAAAAAGAACTAATGAGACGTCGCTATTAGACTTTTTCTGATTGGCCAATTACTTCAATTACCAACCAATCACGTAACAGAAGAAAAAAGTTAGTGTGTTCAAATGGAAGCAAATTTGCGAGATATTTCCAACTTTACATTGGGTGCGTTCCGCTAAGCGCTAACGACGCTCAATCGAAGTAACTAAGTTCTAATTTTGAAATTATTATAGTCGTCTAGAGCGTTGTATAATAATCATTATAGTTGAGTCCGAAGTGCCATAGACTATCCAAGATTAAAAAGTATGTGATTGCAATTTTGTCTACAAACACATGACATAATTGACAGATTAAAATCAACGAGTAGAAAAAACAAATTATGACATCACCTCTATTGTTACTGTTCTTTCCAATACTTGATTCTTCAACAGTAGCTAGTCCTGCGTCATCGTTTGATGTTTTATCATCCTCGTGTGTCAGATTACCTGAAATTATAAATAACTATGATTATTGTCCTTTGATTATAACTGTCGCAAATAATTAATTAATTATGTAATTATTGTTGTGGGTGAAAATTTGAGGAATCATGTTATAAGATGCGGCTAGCAACCCATCACTATTTTGATTCCCCTACCGCCTACACGCCCACAATCACTAAGCGTGGCCTCTGGGTCTTGTCATCTTAGGCTCTGTCTATCCCGTAAGAGATAAAGATGTTGTTTGTGTATGTGTGTAGGTATGTGTATCCACTTGATGTGACATTGAACGTACTCAATATTTTTTCTCATTCTTCTATCAGAAATTGGATAGCATCGTAACAATTTTGACTTTACTGATTTAGGTAAATAAAGATTTTCTGCCTGCCCTTTGCCAATTTACACTTCATTAATAACAAAGTATTGTTGCCTTTGGCTCTGTCTACCCCGTGAATGTATAATTGTCACATTATGGTCTTTTTAAATATTTTATTGAATCAGGCGTTACTTTGCGGAGGTCCATTTCAATGAATTTTTTGCTCATATCTAAATACACTCACTACCCGTATTGATTGTACTATCGTAACAATAGTAGAAGAAACGTTACCTTTCTTTAATTCCATGAGTAGATGAATCATATCAGGCCGATGGATCTTTTTCATCTCACGCTCTCGCATCGTCTCTGTTACCAACTGTCTGAAGAAGTTTTGAGTCGCCTCCGTGAACAGAGTCACTTTAAGCATCTGCAAAGCACACAAATATTTTACAACAGGGGTAAGCAGAGACCGCTTTGATTTTACCATTGCCTCCCCTATTGTCTGCTGCAAGCCGTGCTACAGGTTTGGCAACGTCGCATTTTTGCGCTAGGTTCACAAGCGACGTCGCCAAACCGCTTTAGCCATGACGTAGCGGTTTGGCAACGTTGCTGGTGAACCTAAGTGTAAGAATGCGGCGTTGCCAAACCGCTTTAGCCATGTCGTAGCGGTTTGGCAACGTTGCTTGTGAACCTAAGCGTAAGAATGCGACGTTGCCAAACCGCTTTAGCCATGTCGTAGCGGTTTGGCAACGTTGCTTGTGAACCTAGCGTAAGAATGCGACGTTGACAAACCATAGCACGGCTTGTAGAAGACAATAGAGAAGGCTATGTTCCTACGATCCTGGGGATACCCGTTTCAAGAAAAAAAACAATGACAGCCCCGCTAGCACGAGAGCGCACGAAAGTCGCGTCGCGCGCGAGTTGGACTACCCGTCTCTTTCTCGTTGGTACAGTAAGAAAAGGACGGGCAATCTATCTCGCGCGCGACGCGACTCTTTTGCGCTCTTGTGCTAGACGTGCTGGGGTGAAGCCACGTACAAATAGTTAGTCACTACATGGTATAGAGCGATCCGACTTCGTCTGCGTACCTTCGTCTTGAATCACTTTATCTATTAAAAAAACCGCATAAAAAATCCGTTGCGTAGTTATAAAGATCTTAGCATAGATAGGGACAGGCAGACAGCTGAAAGCTACTTCGTTTTATACTATGTAGTGATAGTGATAAGTTGATAACATTTTTCTTTACAGAAACAATAATATAATTGTTTACTAACAAAAACATAGCCGTCATTAGTATCTGTTTACATTTTATAACATTCAACTGTCATTGATTCTTTGTGGTTGTCTGTCTCGTTATTTGGCCGAGATTACCCCAATCTAAGGTCCTGACTTGATTGCGCCTAGTCATTCCCACTTGTCTGTTTGTTGTCATTGTTTTTGTTATTCTGTTTATTTCAGATAATTATACCTACTCTAGTGTTTATTATGTTTTTTTTCATTGAACAGGCGTTGCCTCTCGGATTTTTATTAGCTTGCAAGACAACTTCCATGCTTGCCTGGGAGCTAACAAAAAATATCGGGGGTATGGGCATCTTAGGAATCGTTATAGGCGATGCTAGCAACCTATCACTATTTTGATTCCCCTTTCCACTTGAACTTCCACAATCATACTGGCCGTGTCCCACGTGACCTTTCGGTCTTGTTACTAGGGCTCTGTCGACCCCGGGATGAAGACGTCGTTTATGTTTATGTATCGCTTACCTTCAATCTCAATTCTATTTTGAATTTAAAGAATTCAATACTGTCTTCATTAATTCTTTAGTTGTAGACTCACTTTCATTAAACCAGGGAAGCTCTGGAACCCGAAGAACTTCAGGATCTGGATGAAGTTGAGCTGTGAAGCTGCCTTTCCCATTTCGTAGAACTGTGACTCGGCCACGTTCTGTGAGTCCATTGTTAGACCGAAAGCGCATGATGCAATAACGTCATTGGCATAACGCGTGGAGAGGTCTTTGAAGTCCACATCATAATAGTCTTCTGTTGATGAAATTAGAAATCAGAAATATTACCCGTTACACGTTAAGCTTGTAGCGACCCTAGCGCCACCTAGTTGGCCTCTACATAACTACTTCGACACACGAGTAGCTAGCGCCAGTTCTAATGACAGCTGTCACATCGTTCTATGCCGCTATCGAAGTTTCCCAACGCGGCTGCATAAATACAACTTTCAACTCTCTTCCTTCGGTCCCCAGGCATAACATCTGCCTGGAGAGAGATCTCTCTATTGTGGCACCTCTCACATTGGTGACCCCGACGTGATCAATAATTGTGTAAAAGCTGTTTAACCTGTGCCCCAGTGGCGTGGCGTCAAGTATATCACAAGGCAAGCCGAAGGGAATTTAAATAGTATTTTCTCTAATTCTGCACAATAGGTGCCAAACTGCCTTAAAATGGGCAAGCCGGTAGGAATCGAGTTCTATGGACGCCACACCACTGCTGTGCTCTCTCCAGCATGACTCTTCAGTTCAGGTTTTCGGAATTAATGTGCAAAATCACATTTGAAATTTATCATGAGCTTTTCGATGAAGGAAAACGTCATGAGAAACCTGCACACATCGCGAAGCAGTTTTATGGTGTGTGTGAAGAAAAACGTGAAAAGGATACGATTTTTCCTAAAATACACCGACGAGCAAAAATAAAGGATCGTTTCATACAATGTGAGTATAACATTTGCGTATTTGCTAGTGCACTTACTATCTGACTCCAAGATGCTTTTCTTAATCCTGTTGATCATGTGATCGCCAGATTCCTTCATGAAGGGTATCATGACCCTCATCTTGGAGCTCGTGAACGCTGGACTCAAGGTCGAACGCATATCCTTCCATTTCTGACCTGGTGGAACACATTAGCATTACAATAGGTGGAAACACTTCTAGGGTACCACATTTGTATTATTTAACTTGCAATGTAATGCTTTTCTGTTGTATGGCCTTCTTATTTTTCATTGCTTCTCACATTTATTTTATCTTAAGTATCGTGTTATGTGTATATGTATGTATTATTTTATTTTATTTATTTAGCTATGTATTATATTTATGTTGATATTGTTGTTTTTATTATCCCTGCGTTTATCCTGTCTATTTGTTTCCGCCACCTACTTAAACTGTCTCCAACTTATTTCTATTATTGGCTGTCTGGAAGAGATCTCTATTAAGCGATAAGACCGCCTATTGTCTACTTTGTTCTTTGTTTCTGTATTGTTTTGTACAGATTTGTGGTGTTCAATAAAGAGTATTTTTATTGTATTGTAATGTAAGAAGGTACGTATACGTATGTTTGTCAGGTGAAATCTTGCGACTCAATTTTGAAGCAGATATCTTCAACCAATTGAATTGAAATTTTGCATACTTTAGTAAGTCGGATGACAATAGTAGTGGAGTTCTGGTGACCCAACCAGGATCGTCTCCACAGGAGGGAACTCTTCAACGGTTGATCCGAATGACATGAAATTTGGTACACATGTGGGACGGGTGACAATGCAAGTACAGTCAGCAAAAAAGCTGTAACCAAACCACTTGAAGATATATAAGGATATACTATATTTATTATAGATTTTGTTTTACTTTAACCAGTAGAGACTACAATATGTATACATCTCTAAAACATAATTTAACGTACTTAACTCCCGAGTTAAGATCCCCGGATCTCATACATCCCAAAAATAGTTATTGTAAATTCCTTGCATGTGTATAGTTAAGTAGAATTGAATAACAAAAGTATAATACTATATTATGCATGTAAATATTTTGAAAAAAATACTTCTTGGGGTGTTCTATTTTAAAAAAAAACTCGTAAAAGAGCCCTTGGGCGGCTAATTTGCAAAATAAAAGTTTTGAATTTTGAATTTTTAGACACAAAGTAAGGTTGGGTAGTGATGTTGCTTACCTTTTAAAGAGAAGAGATTGCTGCCGAAGAATGGGTCAATGCTTTCGTCTATATGGACCGCATGGTCGAGAAAGTGTTCGAAATCCTTCACAGTGATTTGCTTTACCAGCTCAAGGTCTCTGATGAACACGACAGGCCTTATGAACTCGAAGCTGCCCACAAACCTAAAAAATGTATGAGTCTCGTGCAGTAAGGGCTACAGCCAAAAAAAACGAAATCGTGCACTACTGTGGAACTTTTCCATTGCAAATGTGATGCATCTGCCAAAGGGGCCAAAGAAGTAACTGAGATTTTTCTGAAAAGATCGCCTCAGGTCGCATGTTTATCGCCCTCGCCTTTGGCTCGTGCGACAAATTCCTGCGATCTGAGACATTCTTTATTTCATCACCCTCTGTGTCATTACTGTAGAAACACATTGTCTTTGAAGTTTTCATCCGCAGATGGTAAAAGCCCACCGAGGGAATAGGCGAAAGCTCTTAGGCTCACGGCCTCACGGTCTCATTGTCTAAGGGAAGACGGGCCAGCGTACGGCCCTCCCCTTCTTGGTGCGGTCCTGGCGAAAGCCGGGGCTACCGGGGGGGCGTTTGTGGTGAAACCCTAGTGGCATCCCACTGCGTCCCCGTCACACCAAACTGTGGCAACGCCGGAGAGTTTTTAGTTTGGGTACACCCGTTCGGATACCCCGTAAAGGATAAAGACGTATGTATCTATGTATGTATGTAGAGAGTTTGCATGTGGAGGCACTTGAACAACATAGATAAATGCAATGATGACTTGCTAATTAATTATCAATCAAGAACTCATAAACGTTGTGGGCAACGAACGGCTGCGTGATAATACTCAAGCGTAGCATACACTTAGGTAAATATAATATTATCATGTCGCTACCTCGGGGCTCAATTGTCGTATAAGCCATTTTGACGAAAATGAGATTTGAATGCAGTCTTGCTCAGTTTTTTTTTCTCTATCGATCTGTGTATTTAAAATTCTCCAAATCCCAAAAAAATATCGAATACAACCTCCATTTTCTGTAACTCTAAACAGGAAATTTAAAAAAAATTAGCTATAAAAGCCAGCTACTCAGAGTGTGAAAAAGGCAAAGGTATTATTGACCCTAAATCAAGATTTATAATTGGCATAAAGGACATTGCTTATCAAACTTGGCGTATACGACCTTAACGATTTCGGAAAATTGAACAAAGTTTATTATACAACCTGCCATTACGTTTCATTTTTAAGATGTATAAGCCACCACTAAACCAATTTGGTGAATACGACCTGAATTATTTCCAATAACAGAATAAAGTTTGGTGTACGGCCTGCGGTAGCGTTTCATTTCATGGCAATAAACGCCAACAAAAAATAAATTTGGCATAAAAACGGCGTTAAACACATAACTTTTATAAAAAAGATTGTTTTTAATTGAAAGAGATTAGAAGTATTAAATGCTATATTCTTGTTGCTACTTTTCATTATTATCGTTTTATGTGGTACTTGAACAATCTTTTTAATAATAACGACGTAATTTGTGTTTTTTCTTTCGTTGGCATTGACGTTTTACCTTCAGCAATATATATTTTTTCTATACGAATTTTTTGTTACTTACCAAACCCTCAAACCTTTTTAATTATTAATGGACTTTGAAAGTTAAATACGATTCTCAAACTGATTTGGTTTATACCTACCTTATCATCATTATCGCAGTAAAGTAGTTTGGGGTGTATATACATGATTTATTTTTTTACAGTAAAGTACCTAACCAAAAAAAGAAAACCGGTGACTAATACCTTTGATTTTTTCAAAAACCGTAATAGCTGACTTATACGTCCTAAGTAGCATGTACAGCAACTATTATTTTGGGTCATAAACGTCATTCTGTTTGCTTTTAAGAAGCGTATAAGCCATCTATTTTCTTTGTTATGGGTTCTATCTTAAATATTATGAATTCATATTATTCTACTCATAATTTTAAGAACTTTCATCCTACGAAGCTTCTTTATAACAGTTAAAACAAAAGAGTTACAATTTTTTTTTGTTTTTCTTTTTAGTTTTTTGGCTCTCCTGAAAAATCGACTTTTGGCTTATACGACAATTGAGCCCCGAGGTAGCGATGTTTGCGTGGCGTGTGACGCCACTATTTATAAAACTTTATCTTCCTCAGCTATATAGTTGTTGTATCCGAGTATCCGATTTGCGTAAACTATTACATTACTGAGCGAGCGATCTATGGAAAGAGCTATGCTCGGAGTCTCTCTGAAGGACAGGATTCGTAACGAATACATCCGACAGAGAACCAAAGTTACCGACATAGCGCAAAGAATTAGCAAGCTGAAGTGGCAGTGGGCCGGCCATATCTCGCGAAGAACCGACAACCGCTGGGGTAAACGTGTTCTTGAGTGGAGACCGCAACTTGGCAAACGTAGTGTAGGACGCCCTCCGGCCAGGTGGGATGACGATCTGCGAAAGACTGCAGGCAGATGCTGGATGCGTCAAGCTAAAGACAGGGCGCTATGGCGCTCATTAGGGGAGGCCTATGTCCAGCAGTGGACTAACATAGGCTGATGATGATGATGATTACATTACTGACATAAACAGACACGGTATGTGAATTTGAATCATTATCATCATCTACTTGTTCTGTGTCAGTATGAGGTCAGCCGCTTTTCGTACCTTCCTGCGCCATTCTTTCCTATCTTGTGTCATTTAGGGATTACATCTAAAGTTCAATAATTTCAAAATCAAATTTCTAAATGTCACTGACCTAAATCGAACTGGGAATCGATCCTCGTCATTCCGTGACGCGTGCACCCCTACACCACCCATAGCAGGTAGTCTTGGAATTTTTCTACCTGTTACTGGCTGTCACGTGATCTTGTTACTATGCGAATTTTTGTCGCTAAGCGTCATCTGTTTGAATGATGTGTCTGTACGACGCAATTACAAACTCCCGTGGAACATCTACTGCTCACCAGGGACGAGAGAAGGTGCTGTTTTTCAAATGATAGGTACTTTCAAATGAATCAAGAGTTTCAACATGAAACTACCGTGAGACTCAATCATAATTACACATAAACGGATAACTCACGTATAAAAGTCGAGTGATGCTCGACATGTTTCGGGCATCAGTATGGTTCGGGATGTCAGTTGCGTCGAACAGCCGCGCGAGCAGAGCGCTGGCGGGCAGTGTTCGTGTCGCTGCCGCCGGGACGAGCGCTCTTGGAAAAAGGACTTCGAAATAGTCCGAAACATGTCGAGCATCACTCGACTTTTATACGTGAGTTATCCGTTTACGTGTAATTATGAATCAAGTTTTTTTTTCTTGATTTTTATGTTTACTCATAAAAAAAAAACAAAAATCAAAATCAAAATCATACCATCCGAGGGGCATTTAGCTAGCCTTTGCCTCTAGTTCTGCGCAATAAACGTGCCTGCCTTAAAATAGGCAAGCCGGTGGAAATCGAGTTCTACGGACGCTACGCCACTGAGAAATACATACATAAGTACTATCAAACGACTCAAGAATTTTACTTCACGATTTTTATGTTTACTTCTACGGTTTATTAAATTAAATTTCTAAAATCCGAAGAGTAAAGCTTAGGACGGGAATCGAACCCGGTTCCTGTGCTACACCCCTACACCACCTATAGCAGGTTAACCTGCCTGTGTTCTAATTTTCAGTGTCGCTTAGAAATACAATAAGTACATAAATCACGTCTATATCCCTTACGGGGTAGACAGAGCCTAAGGTAACAATACCTAATGGCCACGTTTGGCCATGGGCGTATAGGTGAAAAAGAGGAATGAAATCAATATGACTCCTAAAATTTACCATCTGAGCAGGAAGAGAAGCAGCTGCTACATTCTATTTTGTTTGCTAGTAAAATGAAATTTTTAGGTAAGGTTTTTTTTATATATGAATAGAAAGGCAAACGAGCAAGTGGGTCACCTGATGGTAAGTGATCACCACTGCCCATAGACACCCGCAACCCCGGAGGGATTGCAGATGCGTTGCAAACCTAGAGGACTAAGATGAAATGCCTCTTGTCCCCGTAATTTCCCCGGCTGTCTTACTCTCCACACCGGAACACAGCAGTGCTTGCACTACTTAGCGGCAGGTTATTAAATAATTTATTGATCATCACTTACCATGGTGATCACTTACCATCAGGTGACCCACTTGCTCGTTTGCCTTCCTATTCATATAAAAAAAAAAAAAAAAATTCAAACTTTCCGGATGAAAGAAACGGTAAATGTGTTTTGTTCGTGTTTATTACCACGTGGAAGTATATCTCTCACCTTTCTCCTGGGAAGCTGTTGTAAGTGTTGTTGATATTTTCAAAGAAGTGTTCTAATCGGAAGACGAGCTTCGCCATGTCACCCAGTAATGGGATGGGAGTCAGATTCTTCACGCCGTGCCTGCTAAACCTGGTGTATACTTTGCGGCAGTATAACACCAGTGCCAGGACCAGAGCCACCACCCAGATGACGAACAGCATCTGTAAGCGGAGTCAGTTAGTTGTGATGGGAGAAACAGGCAACGGAGTGTACAGACTACAGGCCCATGTCCAAAAAATGTGGGTCATATGGACCACCAGGTGACGTATATAGGACGATATAAGAGCATAAAATAATAAGATTCAGCACTATGCCGTCACTTGTAAGCTACAAATGGTGCGCCACAAAGTCGGTAATTCTTTTTAATTTTCTGTCAATTTCCAGGGTCAATTTGGTCACTTCATTCTGTACGGCATCAGTTTCATACTGTTTCAATACAGCTTCTAATCTATTATTCCGCAAAGCCGTACAAAAATCATGCGACAAGGGGAAAAAATCGAGGGTTGCACTTTTGAATTCTCACCAGCACCAGGACAGCTTACAAGTGACGGCATAGTGCTGAATCTTATTATTTTATGTTCTTATAATCGTCCTATATACGTCACTTGGTGGTTCATATGACCCACATTTTTTGGACATGGGCCTGTAGTCTAGTATAGTACCGTTTTTCCTTTTGAGATTTAGAATAATAACAAAGCAGGTTGGTGCAGGACAAATTCGCTCGTTCGAGGAGCAGCGTTTAGTTGACCTTGACGCTAGACGCCATTAATTGAAGACTCCCCAGCCGGTCATTTGCTACCATTATGTCAACGGTGTGCTCACGTGCATTCATTGTGCGCGAGGTTTAACCGCTATGATCGGCTACAAGCCATCTCCGGGCGCGAGCGTCATAGTAACTAGGAGTCGAAGTGGTCGCCATGGCCGAAATTAGTCGGAAGGATCGTCATCATCAATAAGAAAGAGCATAAAGCGGCGGCTGTTTCGCAAAGATTTTCAATTAGCACTCGTTTTATGATAAGAAAACTTCATGTGAAATAGATTCTGGTTTACTTTTCTATAGCGAATATTGTCTACAAATGAAACTCGGACCGAGTTTCATTCGTATAATTGTAGACTATTAAAATAATAATAATAATAATAATAAATAAAAATATGCAGTAATCCTATTATCTCACCTTAACAGCTGCGGCGTTCCACAATTCAAACGTCAACTATTTAATTCATCTGTTTATGTCACAATAATAACTCCAATATAAATACGAAGGAATTGTATCGTATTTAAATTTAGATCTATTTGTCTTGTATCTCGACACAACCCGTCTCTCGGCTTCTCTGAACTCGACTACTATGTGTCTGTTGTTTTTATGATTATTCTCGATCGTTGCCTACAAATTATAGTAAATATTGATAATATAAGCTGTAAACAACATTTTATTGAACAGAAAATTTTAACTTTGCCATGTATACACATATTGGAAGTAGGTATTTTTATTAAAAATAATAATATATGTCTTTTTTCCCACAGTATTCTCGCCCTCAAAATCTACGAACCCAGACAAAATTAGCAGCGCCAACTAGTTGGTTAAAAAATTATTCTGGTCCCTTCGCCACGTCGGTTGCAATATACAACAAGACTTCAGTTATCTGTCGACAGAGCCTTTTATTTATGGTGTGGATAATGCGCTTTATGCATCCGCCCGGTACGGGGCTACCGGTGTATGTGGGTCTCTCTCCCCCTCGGTCCCTACTCGGTCGTATGTGAGGCGTTACGGCACTCGGTGTCACCGCGACGCCCCACGACCACTCCGGGATGGGATTCCCTCTTCGCGGCACCTGTGTAAATTCCAGCCCTCCCCGCTGATGCCGCTTGGATTTTTTATAGAGGTTGTCCTCTTGTGGCCCCCGTCTTGAAAAAGACAGCGGTCCACGTTCCCGGCGCCCACGGGCCGGGGTTACGAGTTGTCCGACAGCGGCCAAAGCCACGCCGCTCCGCGATCGCGTCCCTTACGGTGGTCCCCGACACGTCAGCACTCTCATGTACTCATCATCATCATCATCATCATCAGCCTATGTTAGTCCACTGCTGGACATAGGCCTCCCCTAATGAGCGCCATAGCGCCCTGTCTTTAGCTTGACGCATCCAGCATCTGCCTGCAGTCTTTCGCAGATCGTCATCCCACCTGGCCGGAGGGCGTCTCATGTACTACCTACTCTGAAAGCAGAGCGGTACCGAAGGCATGATCGCGTCCATCTCCAAAAGCACTCGCTGGTGCGACCCTCTGGATTTCTTATAGAGGTTTAGTCCTCCCGGCCCCCGTCTTGAAAAAGACGTTCCGACCTCACGGGCCGGGTTACGTATCTCCGACGGTGAGCTTTCGCCCCCCCGTCCAATAAGGCTTGCCCTCACCTTTCCCTGCAGGTCTGCAGGAGTGAATAGGCTATTACTGAACCAGTGAGTTACACCTTTGGCCTCATCTGCACCTTCCACCAAGTAAGATAGAGGTCAATCACTGGTCAGTTTGTAGTAAAAAAAAAAAAAAAAAAAGGTACTTGGCTCAGGTTCACCTCCGTCAAGAACGCTCCAAAAAGGCGCCGCCCTCACTGCAGCTAACTTACTAAATAACTTAATTAACCGTTGTTGCCCAGGGTGCATCGGCCTAAGCGTTACCCTTAGAAAACAAGACCTAAGGACAGCCAATTAGCGTTATTGTAAGGTAGGTGGAACGGGGAATCAAAACAGTGATGGGTTGCTAGCATCGCCTATAACACGATTTTCGCCCATTCCCTCGATGGGCGTTTATGGTATGCGCGGGAAGAGCACCTGGTACATTCTTAGAATGTAAGAATAAACATGACAAGATGAAGGCATATTATGAAACCGATATTTCTCAATTCTTTGCAAATAATGATAAAACAAAGCAATTCAGAAATAAAATAAATATGATTACAGGAAATGTGAAATCCATAGTTATTTATAGATAATCTAAAACAAAGTAAAATAATCTAAAATAATAAATCAGATATTTCACATTATTTCAAACATAATAGCAAATTTATTGTTATCTTTGATATACCCGAGCAAGGTTTGTACCTATCTTCTAATCAAAGAGCAATAACCCAACAGAGTAGAGCGGTCGATAATTGTGATATCCAATTCCACAACACATTAGTGACTAGTTACATAAACCAAACCAGCAGTTGTTTTTCAGCAAGTTTATTTCTCCCGACATCGAATTATTTAGCTGTCAGAATTAACGCCATTTATCTTTTTTTTTAAACCCGACGCAAAAAGAAGGTGTTATAAGTTTAACGACGATGTTTGTGTATGTGTGTCTGCCTGTGGCATCATATCTCTCAAACAGATGGACCGATTTGGATGCCGTTTTTTTCATTTGAAAGCCAGTCTTTGCAGTAGTTTTTAGCTGTGTTTGGTAAAAATCGGTCCAGCAGTTTCAAGAGTCACTCATTTTTCAATTTTTCTGCAAAAAATTGTATTATATTTTATTTACTTATGATTACTCGATTAATAATAAAAATAGCCTAGTGGTTGGACCTGTGGCCTCTCAAGCAGAAGCTCGTGGGTTCGAACCCGGGCTCGCACCTAGTTTTTCGAAATTTATGTGCGATATTACATTTGAAATTTACCATGAGCTTTTCGGTGAATGAAAACATAGCGAGCAAACCTGCACACATCTGCAAGCCATTCAATGGTGTGTGCGAAGTTCCCCATCCGCACTGGGCCCGCGTGGGAACTTTAGCCCAAGCCCAACGCGTGGAGGTTTTTTTTTTTTAAACATTTAATAATTTTAGTTTTAAAAAACCCTAACTCTGAACCGACAGATGTACTCTGATAGTCGACCAATGTCAAGATGGATGACATTGGCAGCATTACCTACCTGCATTGCACGGTCTTATTGTCTAAGGGATGCGGCCCAGCGTACGGGCCCTCCCCTTCTTGGCGCGGTCTTGGCGAAAGCCGGGGAGGGGGGGGGGGGGGGCTACCGGGGGGGCGTTTGTGGTTCCACTGCGTCCCCATCACACCGGATTGAGGCAACGCCGGAGAGTTTTTAGTTCGGGTATACCCCTTCGGGGGGGAGTCCCACATAACCCTAGGCATCCCCGTGCCTAGGGCATCCATAAAGATTTCCTCTCCGTTAAAAAAAAAGGGTGACCTTGGCAGGCTAATCAGAATACAGCTGTGAGATTTTTTAACTGGTTGCATGTTTTCCACTCTATTAGGTAATTGCTCTATGCTTTTACACGCATGAGTATATAAAGCCGGTTATAAAGTTGATGAATACATAACATAGTTGTTTTGCGCGTCTCGTATCGGACAGTCGTGTTCTTTAATTGTGCCGCATATAGTATATGTTTATAAACGAGATCAGTCACGCGTGAGTATCTTTTTTTTACAAGCTTCTGTTTGATTTGCAATGTATGATTGTATGTTATATATACCTGTACCTGGTAGTAACTCAGCTTTTGCAAAAAGGCAGTTTGATGTACTATCCGCATTGATGTATAATAAGATAAATAAGGAACTGAATATTTATACTATGAACTATTATAACTGTAAAAAAACAATATTAAAATGGATAAGTGATCTTGATTATAATGAGACTGAAAATGTACTGTATTCCACCTACTTAAGTCACATTGTATAAAACATAACACATACTCGTAACCAAGATTGTAAGTGCACACATTCACCACATACACAAACGCACAAACACACACACACACACACACACACACACACACACACACACACACACACACACACACACACACACACACACCCACACACACATAAATAATGTAACTAGTTAATAAGAACTAACATTATTAGTGTTCCTTAAGTCTTTTTTCTTTTAGTTTTTTCGTTTCTTTCATTCGAACGCATAACTGTTAGCAGCAAGCTGGAAGAGCGAGGCTTCCTGACACAGGTACAACATACCTAATAGGAAGTCTCGACCATTATGTACTTACCACCTAAGTTTCGATGAAATAAACAATTTATTATTTATTATTATTATTATTATTATTATTATATATTTATGTACAGTCAAGGACATAAATATATGTACGTTACCAAGACGTCAATAATATCTATATCCTTTTATGTCATAAACAATAAAGCCGGTGACACAATACATAATATTTGACGTAAATTATGTTTGTCCGGGTAAAATATTACGACTAAATTTTGAAGCAGAAAGTTTCAAGCAATTGAATTGAAATTTTGCATACTTGAGTAAGTCAGGTGACAATACAATAATCTGGAATCTCAGGAGTCTGAGGGAACTCCTCAACGGTTGGTCCGATTGACTTGAATTTTGGTACATAAATGTAGGACGGATGACAATGCAAGTAGAGTCAGCAAAAAAGCTTGATTTTTTTTTTACTACGAACTGACCCCTATCTCACTTGGTGGTTGGTGAAAAATGAAATTCTCTTCTCTCGTCCCTGGTGGGCAGTAGATGTTCCACGGGAATTTGTAATTGTGTCGTACGAGGGCGACACTGAAAGTTTTTAGAATTGGCCATTTTTAAACAATATAATAAAAAAGTAAGTTTAAATTTTGAAAATGGAACTCTTTGCCAATATTATTGAGTATATATTTCATTCATTTGTCATTTGTTTTACGATTTGGCGGCAAATTGAAAATTGTCTGTGTCACGTCAACATGAATGTAACGCGAGAAAATTTTCGTGCAATGATTTTTTATGACTTTCGATGTCATTTAAGTCAACAAGAAAGCTATGATAGACTTCGAGTGACCTTTCGTGATGAAGCCCCATCTCGTGCGACTATTTACAACTGGTTTAGTGAGTTTAAACGTGGTCGCACTAATCTCACCGATGATCTGCGTGAGGGACGGCCTTCTACGGCGATGACTGAAAATAACATCAGTGTTGTGCGGCGTATGATAGAGACTGACAAAAGAGTGACGTACCAGCAGATTCGGACAAGCTTAGGCATCGGTATGAGTCAAGTGCATAAAATCCTCCATGAACATTTAGCGGTCAGGAAGCTTTGTGCCCGATGGATACCTCATAATTTGACCGACGCCCAAAAACTCCGTCGGGTCGATTGGTGCCGTGAAATGATTCAAAGATTTAACGGAGGTGACTCAAATGCTGTGTTCGACATACTTACGGGTGATGAAAGCTGGGTTTACTGTTATGATCCAGAAACCAAGAGACAGTCTGCTCAATGGGTGTTTCCTTTCGAGGAGTTGCCAACTAAAGTGAAGAGAGGTCGAAGCGTGGGAAAAAAGATGGTGGCCTCGTTCTTCGGAAGGACAGGTCACTATGCGACAATTGTTTTAGAGGATCAAAAAACAGTTACTGCCGAGTGGTACAGTAATAATTGTTTGCCACTTGTATTGGAAAAAGTTCGGGAGAAACGACCTCGAAGTAGGACCCTTCTTCACCACGACAACGCCTCGTCGCACACCGCCAGGCGAACGATCGACTATTTAGTGACGTCAGACGTGGAATTACTGGGTCACCCGCCGTATAGCCCCGACCTCGCACCTTGCGATTTTTATTTATTCCCGAAAATAAAAGAAAAACTTCGAGGAAAACTTTTTATGAACACCGAGGAAGCAGTGGGTGCGTTTCAAAAGGCCGTCGAAGAGACCCCTAAGGACGAGTGGGCTAAGTGCTTTTCTCAGTGGTTCCATCGGAAGCAGCGGTGTATTAATGTGAATGGACACTATTTTGAAAAGATATAATAAAACTAATAACTTGCTAGTTTGCTCAGTTTTTGATTTTCTAAGAACTTTCAGTTTGACCCTCGTACAGACACATCATTCAAACAGAAAAAGCGACAAACATTCGCATAGTAACAAGGTCACGTGACAGCTAGTAGCAGGTAGAAAAATTCGAACACTACCCACCTGCTATGGGTGGTGTAGGGACACGCGTCACCGAATGACGAGGATCCGTGTTCGATTCCCGGCCATAGCTTTACTTTTTGGATTTTTCAGTGTTCTAATTAAAGGACCCAGACCTAAAGAGAGAGAGTTGTTGGTAAGAGAGCACCGTGGACATTCGAAGTACTAAATTACAAATGCGTTGTCCTCCCATGCTGGTCTGGGAGCAAAGAAAAAACATTAAATGTGCCAGTTGCTTCTCTACTCTCGCAGATGGTAAAAGCCCATCGAGGGAATGGGCGAAAATATTAGGAATCATGTTATAGGCGATGAGGCTAGCAACCCATCACTATTTTGATTCCATCTTTCACCTATACGCCCACAATCTTGCTCAATGTGGCCCGTAAGGGATAAAGACGTGATTTGTGTATGTGTATGTATGTTGCCTGCTTATAAGGCTGAGAATGCCAGAGCCGGTGACTTCACCAGCTGTCTTCCTGGCTAGCCGCGTTGTAACGACGTACATAAAACCTGTTTTTGTTCACATTGTTATGCAATTGAATAGTAAATCTATTCTTACTCTAATATTGACTCCTTTACTATGACCTCTATCCTTCTGTTGAATTCCTTCATGTAGACCTAAGACGAGCTAAAACTCTACCTATTTTTATCACCAACTCAAATCTCACTATTTGTCACTAATTGAATCCAATTCCTGTCTTTAGTCCCTTTCTTTTCTTTCTTTTGCTTCTGATCAGATCCTTTTCCGTTATTTGGTCTTCTTAAATATATATAATCATTATTATTTATTTATTTTTCGTTATTACATTCTAATATAATATATTTTGTATAAGTATCTTAAGGTATTATACAATAATGTTATGTGTGTATGTATGTATTATTTTATTTCATTTATTGTATGTATTATATTTATGTTAGTATCGTTGTTTTTATTATACTAGCGTTTCTTCTGTCTATTTGTTTCCGCCACCTACTTAAACTGTCGTCGACTTATTTCTTTATTTTATTGATTGTCTGGTAGAGATCGCTATGAAGCGATAAGACCGCCTATTGTCTACCTTGCTGTTCTGTACTGATTTGTGGTGTTCAATAAAGAGTATTTGTATTGTATTATATTGATGCTGTAGGCATATAAGGTAAGTTATGGTGGTACCACATCGGAGTTGTACATACATTCATAAATCGCGGGATAATCCCTTACGGGGTAGACACAGCCTAAGGTGACAAGAACTACAGGCCATCGCCTATAACATTCCTATGCCCATTCCCTCGATGGGCTTGTACCATCTGCGCGGGAGAAGAAGCAACTGCTACGTTCTATGTTTTTTCCCCGAACAGCATGGGAGCAAATAAAAAAATAACAATTGTTTTACAGATCATGATATTCTACATTTGGGTGGCGGCGCTGATCGCAGCGTTCGCGATCTACTGCCGGCAGACTTACTCCCGCTTCAGCAAGTATGGGGTGAAGAACAACATGCCACTCCCACTGGTGGGGAACATGGCTACAACAATGCTGCGCATCAGACACTTTGTCGACATCATCAACAACATGTATACCAACTATCCCGGAGAGAGGTTAGTACTTTAAAATGGGATTTGATAACCACTTGCGTATTTAATCATGCTAAACGTGGCATTAAGGTTTTGTTACCTTACGCTCTGTCTACCCTGTTCGGGTTAAAGACGTGATATATGTATGTATGTTGTGTATTTAAGATAAAAACCGGCCAAGTACGAATCAGACTCGCGCACCGCGGGTTTCGCACAAATTCGGCAAGTGAATATAAAATCCTATGTTAGCTAACCTCCTTAGCAAAATGTAGGCAGTGTGGTCATTTCATATTGGTTAATTACATAGACAGACAGACATTAGAATATTTTGATTTTTGCATTTTTTGTTAGAGCGGCAACAGAAATACATCATAAAATATCTGAAAATTTCAATTGTCTAGCTATCATGGTTCGTGAGATACAGCCTGGTGACAGACAGATGGACAGAGGAGCTTAAGTAATAGGATCCCAATTTTTACCCTTTGGGTGCCTACGGAACCCTAAAAAACAAATTAAAAAGATCGGCTAAATGCCAGTCGGATTCTTAAACGAATGGTTTTATATCACCATGTATTTAACTGTAGGAACAGTCGCCATCAGATATATTGTAGCGAGCGAGGTCCTCAAATATTTCGGAGCAGCCTTAAATTTCAATAAATTCGTTACACTAAATAAGGTAAATAACATCAAAACACGCAATCACTACATAGTATAAAACAAAGTCGCTTTCTCTGTCCTTATGTCCCTATGTATGCTTATATCTTCAAAACTACACAACGGATTTTGATGCGGCTTTTTTTCATAGATAGAGTGATTCAAGAGGAAGGTTTTTATGTATAATTCTACGCAGACGAAGTCGCGTCGCGGGCAGAAGCTAGTTCTTTATAAATATAAGATCATAAAAATCAGAACATTTGTGGAAAATATACCTTAACTTTGTAACAAACAGTTTAAATTACATTGAATTATGCATGCAGAGTACACTATAATAGGTGACATCTTTCATTTTGGCATGAAGCCATATTTGCATTTGTTTGAAGTTCGAATCCATTATTATATACGTAAGGTTTATTTTCCAAAAATGTTCCGATATTCATGATCAGCCTGACTGCGCTGATGCCTTTGACGAACTGATATTGTTACCTTATTGAACGATCCGAATTTATTGAAAAGTCGCTGCTCTTATATTTATGACGAACTAGCTGACCCGGCGTACTTTGTTCCGCCTTAAATTTGAAAAATTCCAGTGGTTTGGGCTGTGCTATCCCGCGGGAACTATGCAATTTTCCGGGATAAAAACTATCCTATGTCCTTTCCCGGGACTCAAACTATCTGTATACCAAATTTCAACTAAATCGGCCCAGCGGTTTAAGCGTGAAAAGGTAACAGACAGACAGACAGACAGACAGAGTTACTTTCGCATTTATAATATTATATATATAGTAAGGAAGTAAGGATAAGGATTGCATGTTCTGCATTAACCTTATCGTTTATTGAAATTTAATGTTGCTCTGAAATATTTGACGACCTCGCCCGCTGCGATATATTCTGATGACGGCTGTGATTGAAAAATCAGACAAAACAGGAATGAGGACAAAGTCTTCAATCAAATTACAGAAAAAATACAGCACTTACCATATGACTAGAACTCTTAGTCAGTGGCGTAGCTAGGTAACCAAGGGCCCTGGTGCAAATAAAAAAATGGGGCCCAATACTATCTAAACTGGTTACGTTTTAAAAATAATAGTTCGATCGAGATTTTCTGGTGAGGATTCGAGGGCCCTCTGAGCTTGAGGGCCCCGGGGCACTGCCCCGCCTAGTCCCTTGGTAGCTACGCCACTGCTCTTAGTATTCGCTCATTTGCAGTGTAGCGATTAAGTAATAAAATCTATCAACAGGTTATCATTTTTTTGCTTTCGGTGTCGAGACTCTATGTCCTTGGGGTAAGGATGCGCTGGAGCTTCACAGAGAGCTTCTTAAAGGATTGAGAGAGGCAACAGGCGACCCTCGCGCCGGCAGCCATCTTGCGCAAAGAATCGCAATCGCAGTTCAGCGCGGGAATGCTGCCTGCGTGAGGCACCCTGCCAAGCCCACCTCTCTTTTACAATTAATATAAAGTTTATTTAGTTATTTTAATTTAATAGTACTTTTAGTTTTGTATTTACATTTTAACTATCTGTTTTTTCATACTTACATGAAATAAAATGTTTACCCCACAGGTTTGTCGGTAACTACGAATTTGTAAAACCGGTCATATTGGTCCGGGACATAGAACTGATCAAAAAGATCACTGTCAAGGACTTTGAACATTTCCTGGACCACCGCACCTTCGTCAGCGAAGATTTAGACCCTTTGTTTGGAAGAAACTTGTTCTCGCTTAAAGGTATATAAACATTTAAACAATATATTACTCAGCAATAATAAATATCTTTATTCATTTTGTAAATGATTACAAAAGTATTAATTAAAATATAAACTGAACTACCTCAAAATACCTTAGTAAAATAAAACTTAGGTTAAAATAAATTTGGACCCTTAGGTAGGGTCCCCATCACGCAGGCAGCATTCCCGCGTTGTATCGCAATTGCGAGTCTTTGTGCGAGAAAGCGGCCGGCGCAAGGGTCGTCCGTTGCCTCCCCTCTTATCATATGTATTAACGATGCTAGTGACACATCACTATTTTGATTCCCCATTCCACCTACCCACAATCATGCTAAATGTGGCCTTTAGGCCTTGTTGATTTGGGCTTTGTCTGCCCCGTAAGGGATGAAGACGTGATTTATGTATTACTAGCTTCTGCCCGCGACTTTGTCTTTGTTTCCTCTTGAATCACTCTATTTATTTAAAAAAACCGCATCAAAATCCGTTGTGTAGTTTTGAAGATGTAAGCATACAATATAGGGACATATGGACAGAGAAAGCGACTTTATTTTATACTATGTAGTGATATATGTAGAGTTGAAGAGTCTTATGATTTCAATATATACACTTACATCGAAAAAACTTGATAAACTTTGACTTGTAGGACAAGAATGGAAGGATATGCGCTCAACGTTGAGTCCAGCTTTCACGAGCTCTAAGATGAAGCACATGCTGCCATTCATTGTGGAAGTGGGAAACCAGATGGTCAGCTCCTTAAAGACCAGAATTCAGGAGTCAGGCAGTAAGTACCTAAAACAGTTATACATTCAGATGATAATTATAATATGTATAGCCCCTTTATGCTGAGTGGGGTCCACTTTACACCATATCGGTACTATTCCTTAGTATATTGTATTTCTCCTTGTTTTATATCTACGTGTATCGAATTTGTGTAAATAAATGTTTCTCTCTCTCTCTATCTCTCTCTCTTTTAAGTTTTAATCCGTTTAGCTACAATTTCAGTACATTGTGTAGTTTTTATTTTTATATATAAATTATCGCATAATTCGGCGTGCCTCATGGCATAGGCCTCCATTTATTGGAGGGTTTGGGCTATAGTTCCCACGCGAGCCCAGTGCGGATTGGGAACTTCCACACCATTGAATTGCTTCGCATCTGTGCAGGTTTCATCACGATGTTTTCCTTCACCGAATTATGATTCAGTCTCACGGTAGTTTCATACAATGATATTGTTTATAATGTTGTCGGTATCTTGCATATTAAGCGACCGACACGGCATCCGTTGTCATATAATTATCAATATGTTTTTCTGCTCAAACACAATTCATATTAAGTAACATGGGCAGACTTTGTAACAGTTCTTGCCATAACAAAAATAATTCGAGCAAAAAGCATTTAAAACTGTAAATCATTTTATTTATGCGGCGATTATCGTCTGATCTTACTAATTCGGTTCAACCTTGCAGGTCAATCGATGGAGGTCGACATTAAGGATCTGTCAACTCGCTTCGCCAACGACGTCATAGCTTCTTGTGCTTTCGGGTTGAGAGTCGACTCCCAAACTGACCCGAGCAACGAGTTCTACAAAATGGGCTACAAAGCATCTAACTTTGGTTTCTGGCAGCTGATGAAGTTCTTCCTATACTCCTCCATTCCTGCTGTAGCTAAGGTTTGTAAATGACAGTTCATCCTTAGATTAATTATCCTTGATAGGGTCACCTGTAACTGTTTTTATATACCGGTTAATGTCGTTTAGAAAACCGGTTTAATTATCCATTGGATTAACTGGTTAACGGAGCGAACGAAATTAAAAGTATTAAAACGATTCCGGTGACTGGTTAATACGGAAAACGAAATTTTATAGCTCTTGCTCACCGATACGAAACCAGTTGTCAAAGGAACGTCGCCCCCACCGCTCCGCGCGCGTTAAGTCACGCCGCGATGCTCATTCTATCTCTTTCCTGTATCCGCTGGCTACAGATAACGTTTGAAGAGAGACGACAAAATCGTTTTGTCCCAAGTTAACCGGTTAATTTCGCTCAAAAAAGCCTGAATTGCTGCGAAAACCGGTTTCTTTAATAACCGGTTAATAAACCGTAATTCATTTTGGTATGGGTCCTTCACCCCTAACCGGTCAATTTCAAAAACCGGTTTCTGATCCCTGATTTAGGATATCGTGATATTGGCTATGAATAAAAATCAATTAATGTATTATTTGAATAATCCATTTCAAGGGTAGAGTAGAAATTACTAATATACTGCTGAAAAACGTCTAAAGATCAAACGCTACATAAAATCACTAGCTTCTGCCCGCGACTTTGTCCGCGTCGAATTAGCAATTCGTTATCAAAATTATTTACTATGCGACTCTAGGCAGCTAGCTACCTTTGTATATCGATATCACGCGGAAAATGTGCAATTTTTCGGGACAAGAAGTAGGTAGCCTTTGTTTCAATCCAGGATACCAGCTATCGCTGTTCCAAATTTAGTTCAAATTCCTTTAGTTGTTTCAGGATGAAGAAGGAACAAACATTCACACTCCCTCAAAACTTACGCATTTATAATATACTATCTTCTGCCCGGGACTTCGTCTGCATAGAATTATACATAAAAACCTTCCTCTTGAATCACTCTATCTATTAAAAAAAACCGCATCAAAATCCGTTGTGTAGTTTTGAAGATATAAGCATACATAGGGTCATAGGGGCATAGAGGCATAGGGACAGAGAAAGCGACTTTATTTTATACTATGTAGTGATTATTATTAGGATATATACTTGTCTGATCCCTAAATACTTTTGATGTGTGTATGCAACCTATTTTCTGAATGTAAAAGAATAACCAAAAGAGAAGAATTACCACCTTACATAAAAGCTAACAAGCAAATCTTTAATATTTAGAAATTGAACATGACTCTGTTCACCGAAGACGTAGCTGTGTTCTTCAAGCACCTGGTGACGAGCACGATGAAGGACCGCGAGGATCACAACATCCTGCGACCAGACATGATCCATCTGCTGATGGAAGCTAAGAAAGGTACAGTCCTACAATCATGGGTACATTGTACGATACAAACAATGCAAAGCCAATACATCTATCTAAAAATATATAACTCAAAGGTGACTAACTGACTGACTGACTGACTGACTGACTGACATAGTGATCTATCAACGCACAGCCCAAAACACTGGACGGATCGGGCTGAAATTTGGCATACAGGTATGTTATGACGTAGGCATCCGCTAAGAAAAGATTTTGATCAATTCTACCCCCAAAGGGATAAAATAAGGGATGAAACTTTGTATGAAACTTTGACAATTTTAAACCAATCGGGCTGAGACTTTGCATGAGACTAGCGGGATAGTGATAAGCATTTCTTGCAAGGCCGGCAACGCGCTAGCAGTCCCATTGGTGCTGCAGTTGTCCATGGGCGGCGGTGATCACGTACCATCAGGTGCACCGCTTGCCCGTTTGTCGGTATCAATATAAAAAAAAAAAAAGCGAATTCTGCGCGGACAGAGTCGCGGGCAACAGCTAGTACATATATAAATCCCGTCTTTATTCCTTACTCAGAGGCTAAGGTAAGTCGTAGAGACCACGATTACCGTGATGGTGAGCGTATGGATTTAAAGGGGAATCAAAACAGTGATGGGTTGCTAGCCACATCGCCTATATAACATGATCCCTAAGATTTTCGCCCAATCCCACGATGGGCTTTTAGCATGTGCGCGGGAAGAGAAGCAACTGGTACGTTCTACGTTTTTTTCTTTGCTCCCAGACCAGCATGGAAGAAGGCAAAGCCAAAGAAAGCAAAATTAACTAAATCCAAAAAATATACGTAGATATCTTAAAAAGCATAATTACAGTTAAGCACGTTAAAGGAATGTCTGGTTGTGAAAAGGATTAAAACGTTATCGAAGATAAAATATTTCAAGATAACACTGAACATATCAATAAACTCGGAATGTGATGTCACTTCTTTGTTTTTCGATTACGCTGTTGTTTGGTCCACATTAATTAATTAGCATAAGTTTATGCCTAATTGATAAGATTTTTTATTTTTATAACACATACAAAGATAGGCTATCACTGTTGACTGAGATAATTTTTTGTAATTACAAATGATATCAAAAGAAAACAATAATGCTTTTCGACACCTCCGACGCAAAAGGTCGTAACCCGTTTTTTATGCATAATGAGATTTTTCAGTCGGTACAAAGTCATTAATCCAAGCTATAACTTCCTAAAACTCAAGTTTAAATATTTTGGATAATTATGGAGTTTTGTGATTGCTAATAGTCGTATCATTTGAACTTTTCCACGCAAATCGTCGCATCACAACATTCGATGCTATGCGCTACTCCATTAGTGTTCATTACACCCCACGCAAATAGCCTTAACTTCTAAGTTACGACTTTATGCGTAAACAATAGTAGTTAGGTACGACTTTTTGATGCAGTTTTTTTACAATCATGGGTCGTAACTCGCACTTGCGACTATATGCGTTGCTTTAGTGAGAAGGTATATCCTTTTAAATATAGTCGTATTTATAACATACGACTTTATGCAATGGACGTGATCAATCGCAAAAGGTTGTAACTTTCTTATACGACGTTTTGATAACGAGCACAAAGTCGTAACTTTAGGTTTTTTGCCATAATTTTGAAATTATGATATTTATTTTAATAAACAGATTTGCTTCGTGTTAATTAACCCGCTGCGGACAGATATAACCACTGCTTTAAACTTTGGACATATTTCAACTTGAAAAATACATGAAAAATTCTTATAATCGCGCTCCTGAAAAATCGTCGATTTAGGGATACGACTTTGTGCGTGGGAGGTGTCGTTTTGAATACCTAATAAACATCCGTCTCATGCCATGCGTCACATTATATCTTAATATATTATTATTAAAAGCCAACACTACATTCTTGATAATATAATTGATAAAGTATTGTTTGTCACCAGGGCGACTTACACATGAAGATAAATCTGAAAAAGACGCTGATGCTGGCTTTGCTACAGTCGAAGAGTCCACTGTTGGAAAGAAAACTATAAACAGAGGTAACTATGACGATGATATTATGCCCACGTTAATTCAACACTACGAGCAAGTAGGTCACATGGAATCAAACGCAATTAATTAATTAGAACAGGTTAATGACCAAAACAATTGAAAGTTAAAAAATATTGTAAAGGAACGAGAGCTAAAGCAGACTGGACTATCCAACGAACTATCAGGCACATTGTTAGTAAGTTCGCAATCATAATAGTAAATAGAAGTGAATACCATTGGTTTCTGTGGTAGCTAATAATAATAAAAAAGCTGCAAATGATGTTGAAAGTTTTGAACAGTTCTTCGTTGTTATAGATTGAGACAACAATTCTGATGAGACCTTGCGATCCCATCTTATTTGATTTGAGAACTTACTTTTCAATGACGTTAGCCGTTTTCTAACTGTTCCACTTGCACAACAAATGCCACTTGGCTTTTAATTGGAATTTGGTTTATCCTACTAATATCATAAATGTGAAAGTTTGTGACGATGTGAGTGAGTATGTTTGTTCCTTCTTCGCGCTGAAACGACTGCATGGATTTGGATCAAACTTGAAACAGTAGCTGGTAGTCCAGATCCAAACATAGGCTACTGTTTATCCCGGAAAATTGCTTATTCTACGCAGACGAAATTATGGGAAGAAGCTATCAAAAATAATTACAATATTCTGTTTCCCTTTTAGCCTGGTCAGACATAGACTTGGTCGCCCAAGCTGCCCTCTTCTTCATCGCTGGTTTTGAGACCGTCTCCACTGCCATGACGTTCCTGCTATACGAGCTGGCCGTCAATCCTGACGTGCAGGAGAAATTGGTACAGGAAATTATGGAGCATGAGAAAATGAGCGGGGGCAAGTTTGACTACAACTCCATCCAGAGCATGACCTATATGGATATGTGTGTTTCTGGTAAGAACTACTGTTTATATATATACCTAATGTGTGATATCTACATCTTAATTTTTGGTGGGAATCATTTTAATCATTATTAATGTATGGTTGGTTTTGATTGTGTACTTAATGTTTTCAGTTCCATAATTTCCATAATTTTCTTAATTAACTTGATAATGTCGAAAAGTTTTAGCAAAAGAACGTATACAGTTTTAGTAGTAGTAAAGTTTATGTTTTGAACAAAATATTTGTTCTTCTTTCAGAGTTATTACGACTGTGGCCACCTGCGATTGCATCTGACAGACTATGCAATAAAGATTACAATTTGGGAAGACCTAATGCTGAAGCCACAGAAGACTACATTGTAAGTTAATATTCCCGAGGCAATTGAATAGACTGACAATGTTAGGATGGAAACAAAACTACGTCTAGCGTTCACTGATTCTTTGAAAAGCTTTTTTTAACTCGGGTTTGATTTTCAGATGAAAAAAGGCGAAGGCTTGAATATCCCCGTCATGGCCATCCACCGTGATCCAGAGTTCTTCCCCGACCCCCTGAAGTTTGACCCTGAGCGGTTTTCTGAAGAGAACAAGCATAGTATTCAGCCCTTCACCTACTTGCCTTTCGGACTCGGCCCAAGAAATTGCATTGGTAAGGATTAATCAAGTTTGTTTTTAAGTCGTGCTTTCTATGGGTTTGCCACGTTGTACCGCAAAAGTCTGCATAGGTGCTTGTCACTTGTAGTTTTTATAATATGATCTTAAATTGTAGGTACAATGTTTTATGTTTTAATCTATACTTTCAAGCCAAACTTGATCCGGTTTTAGTGGTTAGATTCACTTGAAAATTGTTAATAAATGCTTACAGTTAAAGAACTTTTGACTAATCTAATAAATATACACATCCTCTTCAGGTTAAGATTGATAGATAGTGGTGTTGGTGAAAATTAAGCAGTTGAAAGAAAAGAAAGAAAAAAGTTACTAAACTGCTGCTGTCAGCAGCTGTAGCTGGAATTTTAAGGTCCTTCTTCATAATGAGAGAGAGACAGAGAGAGAGAGAGAGAGAGAGAGAGAGAGAGAGAGAGAAACATTTTAATGAAGCTTCAGATTTATACTATAATCATCCTTTTGTCTACAGGCTCTCGCTTTGCCCTGTGCGAGGTGAAAGTGATGATATACCAGCTACTACAGCACATGAAGGTGGAACCTTCTAAACGAACGCCCATCCCGATCCAGCTGTCCCTAGAGAGCTTCAACTTGAGGATTAAAGGAGGACACTGGCTGCAGCTGAGAACCAGAAATTAAGTTTCTTCTTCAATGATCATTTATACTTGAGGTCCAACATCAGCCTCTTAAAACTGCGCCGGTAATACTCAGTTAAAGTCATGTAATTCGTGTAACTAGAGTTCCACTGCGGCGTTTGATTGATCATTTGTAAAGCGTTAGCTCGTTGGCCGCGCAATGTAATGCTGGTTGCACAAAATTAATAAACTTGTATGGTGTAACAGTTTCCCGTAGTCACTTTGACAGTTGTTTTTGATGCAGTTTGTGTGTGGACCACCGGTTCACAGCGAGCCAGTGGCGGACTAAGCCCGTCAGAGGCCCGGGGCGACAAAACTGAAATGAGGCCCCCCAACTTAAAAAAATGTGTAGTTTTGTCCGTACACAGAGATGGGAATCTTGGAAGTCTTGTTTAAGATTTGATCAGGAGAACGCGGAGGCATTTGGGGCCCCCCAAAGACCGGGCGCCCGGGGCGGGCCGCCCCTTCCGCCCCCCTGTTAGTCTGCCACTGCCGCGAGCATCCGCCTCAAGAATAAAATGTTTTGTTGATATAGTTTCTAGAGTGCCTACTAATAAATGATTACTTATTTCTGCAAAAAAGTATATCTGTGATCTAATTAAGCGTAAGTAATGAAATGTATTTTTTTTATACCTACTTGTTTTGTTAAGCATATTATGTAAGAGTCGTATGACTGTAATGTTCCCATGAGTACCATTATATGTATTGGAGAATATACAAAATATGTTATTGTTATTTGTCTTTGATTTATTATGTGAATAGAAATGTCTGATATTACAAACGTTGACCTGCAAGAGACAGCAGACCTAAGTATTTCGTATAACGGTTCAACTTTATACCTCTACGCGTTCCTGAGAAAAGGGGTTTTGACGGACAGGCAGACGGATAACAAAGTGATTTTTTTAAGTGTTCCTTTTTCCCCCTTTCAGACCCACCATACCCCTGGCGCTACCCCTGGGGTATGGGACTGAACCATACCACCAAAGTAGTGCTGGGATTTGAGAAATTTAAAAAAAGCAACGGAGCCGCGCATCGGGGCTCCTATTCCTGGGTGGTTTGCCCTTGGGCATAAGGGGCTAACTAACCTAACCTAGCTTACAGCACTACGGTGGTATGGTTCAGTCCCACCCTACCCCCAGGGGTACTGCCTGGGGTAAGGTGGGCCTTAACCCTTTTTCCTTTGAAGGTATGGAAACTTAAAAAAATGCCCGGTAAAGGTTGAAAAAAACTGAATCGCGTACTGTGAAACCTTTTCACTCCAAATGTCATAACGACCTTCAATGATTACGAAGTTGTATAAGAAAATGTGCCACACAACTTTAATAGTTGAGCATATATGGAACTTTGTCATAGTGATGTGATTGCTTGTTAGTGTTAGAAACACGTTGCTAAAGTGGGTTAGTATCTTGGCAATGTCAATATGACAGTGGCTTAACTATTAAAGTGGTTGGCATTACGTGATTCAGTTACATCGATCGTACCCACTGTCGCGCAGGAAGTAGTGTATCTCTGAGCACTCTTAGCACAATAACCACTTTATTGTTATCTCTACCCATAGAGCTAACAGTAATAGAGCGGAAATGTCACACAATTCATATGAAATAGAGTTACCGAGCCGAAATTGGCGATTGCACTCTGATTGGCTAGCCGTCTTAATGTGATTCAATTCCAACTCACTTCAGATTTTAGCATTTTTGGTATGGATCTGATAGCAAGCGAACCTAAACTAAATCGGAATTGAAACGGAAGACGTTATGGTAACACCCCAGGACAAAACCGATGTGTAATGGCGAACTTATCCCAAAAAAGGCTGAAACCGAAATGCGTAAATACATACATACATAAATCACGTCTTAACCCCTTACGGAGTAGACCGAGCCTAAGATAAATAGATATTTTGTTATCACATACTTGACACACAATCGACACTTGGCTTTACAGTTGTTTCGACAACTATTGTCTCATTAAATACTCGAATTGAAGTAAAGAGCATTTTCTAGAGATTACAATTGCTTAATTGCTTTTCAATTTCAATTATTATATTAAATTAAATTACACGAATTAACTTACTATCTATTTGATAGTACCTATAATTTGAGAAACAGCGCCTTCTCTCGTCCTGAGCAGTAGATGTTCCACGGGTGTTTGTAATCGTGTCGTACCGACACATCATTCAAACATATGACGCTTGGCGACAAAAAATCGCATAGTAACAACCTCACGTGACAGTTCGTAACAGATAGCAAAATTCGAAGGCTTACCCACCTGCTATGGGTGGTGTAGGGGTATAGCACGCGTCACGGAATGACGAGGATCCGGGTTCGATTCCCGGCCATAGCTTTACTTTTCTGATTTTTCTGTGTTCTAATTTTCAGTGTTGTTTAGAAATTTACGAATTAACTTCGCTACATCGCGGAGATAGCAAAGTAACGTTACTTAAATTACTATTAATTACTATTAGTTCGCCTTTGTACATTATATTTAAAGTCTTTTTTAGTGATTTGTGTCTGTTTTTTTATATACTTACTATTTTGGTTTTAAATCAAAAATCAAAATCAAAATTTGACACACATTGGCCGCCAGGAGCTTTTTTACATGTATTTTTGAAACTACCAGCGCAGTCGGAAAGACCATCATTTTAAAAACGTCGACTCACTCTACACGACGGAACACAGCAGCGTAACACTGCTGCTTGGTAGCAGGATTAGGCAATGGTACTACAAGTTCATCGATGGCAGCACAATGTCATCACCCAGTAACTAAATATATGTTTACTAACTGGTATCTTTGCTAAAGAAAATTCGTGCTTGCATCAGAATTATCGATTTCTATTTTTATTATATAAAGATACGAAAAGTGTGCGTCTATCAGTCTTGCTTTGATGCAGTCTACGACCGTAGTATTTGGGGAACACAATAAAATTTTATCGTAAGTACTTTTTTATTTACCGACTTCAAAAAAAGGAGGAGGTTCTCAATTCGTCTGTATGTTTTTTTTTGTCTTTTATTTTTATTGCGTCACCAAACGCCTTACTGCTAGTAATAGCGCCCACAACACTAGATCGGTATTTACTCGAGCGTCATATATACTAGATAGAAACTTCCATGCTGTCTGGGAGCAAAGAAAAAAGATAGAATGTGCCAGTTGCTTCTCTTCCCGCGCAGACGGTAAAAGCCCATCGAGCGAAAAGGCGAAAATCATAGGAATTCATGTCATAGGCGATGCGGTTAGCAACCCATTACAATTTTGATTCTATTTTTCACTTTTCTTGATTTTATACATACATACACAAATCACGTCTATATCCCTTACGGGGTAGACACTGAGGTAACAAAACCTAAAGGCCACGTTTAGCATGATTGTATACAGGTGGAAAAAGGAATCAAAATAGTGATGGGTTGCTAGCCGCATCACCTATAATTTGAGCCCTGAAAATTTCGTACAATCCCTCGATGGGCTTTTACCATTTGCGCGGGACGAGAAGCAACTGGTACGTTGTATGTTTTTCCTTTGCTCCCAGATCAGCATGGAGATTTTTTAATCTTTTATTTTTAGTTACGGTTCTCGCTGTAGCTATATTTTGATCGTCATCGATTAAGACTTTGACCAAAATCATTTTATTTTTAGAACTACTTAAAATACGATACCACGGTAATCTACTATTTCATTTCAAAACATCGTTATCGTGTGGAACTTCAGAGGAAAAAAAGCTCTCTTGTCAGGTTATTAGGTACATTTTTAAGTCGAATCTCTAAGCCACGTAATCACAGGAGATAACCATATTGTTTGTCAACTGTTATACCTACTTAGTTGTTTTCCGCGCTCGCGCCGGTCAGACGCGGTAACAAAAATTGGCAGTGTCATTTGGAATCAGTGTTTGTAAACAAATTCGAAATTGATTGCAAAATATTGATTGCAAATAAATAAAGAATAAAGAATAAAGAACAAAGTAAGTCAATGAACATCTGCTATCGTTGTACAACGTGTAAATCCAAAAGGATGGTACGGCCTTGCCGCTTTTTTTGCTCGACTTGGCGGGGGCACTGCGGTGCCCCCAGATACGAGCAAATATTTAAACGGTGGTTAGTACACCTAAGAAGTAGGGATATTTAGATTTTTATTTTAAACTAGCTTCTGCCCGCGACTTCGTCTGCGTAGAATTATACATAAAACCCTCCTTTCACTCTATCTATTAAAAAAACCACATCAAAATCCATTGTGTAGTTTTGAAGATATAAGCATACATAGGGACAGAGAAAGCGACTTTATTTTAAACTATGTAGTGATTACAACGTAAAAATTTGCCATACAAAATAATTCAGCCCGCAATGTAAAGTTACTAAAGACAAAGTAATAAATACAGTATTCAAAAAGCTTGTGACAAAAATGTCGGCAACGTTGTACAGTAGAACACGGTCAAAAGACCCCCCCTGTCGGGTTCTTAGCCAACGTATAATGATATCCCTTAGAATCTGCCAGGAAATCATCGTTACACTTACACGACAAGGTTAATAACATCAGAACACGCAGTTCGTCATTAATATAAGAGCAGCGAGTATTCTTTCCCCCTTCCCACCTATATCGGACGAGTCTTAGGATTTAAAAGAAATTGGCATTGTTAATTTTTTTTAGTATGCTCCAATTCGAAAACCATCATTTATCCGATTTATCTTGTCCGATTTCAAAAATACTTTATGATTGCAGATATTTTTGTAAAAGTACTTTGAACCTTTGTTTGACCGAACGACCCGGTTTTTAGACAGAATCCAGCATCGAATGTTTGCCACAAAAATGAAAAAAAAAAGTTTAGATAATATGGCAACTGTCACGTGTCACTGTCAAATCGACAAAACCATAGACAAAGCCGTTTTTTTTATAGCCAGCCGAACGAAGGCGATTGGGATTCTGTCTAAATTCACGAATTATCAAACAGCGAAAAAATATTTATTATTAATTAACAAAGCTACGTAAAAGCATAATATTCAAATTAGTTGCTTAAAATAGTCCATTTTATCAAATAAAGGTGTTAAAAGCACAGCTTAAAAAAATGAACAATGCCAATTTGACAACCGGATAGCCTAGTGGTTAGTGACCCTGACTATGAAGCTAGAGGTCCTGGGTTCGAATCTCGGTAGGGGCAGACAGTTGTATGATGAATACGAATGTTTGTGCCCGAGTCATGGATGTTGTATGTATTTATCTATATTATATAAGTATGTTTATCCGTTGCCTGGTAGCCATAGCACAAGCTTTGCTTAGTTTGGGGCTGGGTCAATTGGTGTAATTTGTCCCAAGATATTTATTTATTTATTTCAGATCATGATACTCTACATTTGGCTGGCGGCGCTGGTGGCAGCGGCCACGCTTTACTTTCGCCAAGTCTACTCTAAGTTCAGCAAGTATGGGGTCAAGCACGACAAGCCAGTCCCACTGCTGGGCAATATGACCTCAGCGTTGTTCCGTATCACCCACTTTGTTGACGTCATCAACAATACATACAAGAAATACGCAGGAGAAAGGTTTGTTGTTTTGATTGCCATTGGCGGCCAATTTGCGAAAATAAATTTTCATTTTCATTTTCATTTTCAAGACAGTCTTCATCTCCTTGGGTCACCCATTTCCGATGAGGCCATTCCTCCACTTCTGAGTAAATCAATGAGGGAGGCAACAGACGACCCTCGCGCGGGCAGCTTTCTCGCGCAAGGACTCACAATTGCGATACAACGCGGGAATGCTGCCTGCGTGATGGGGACCCTACCTAAGGGTCCAAATTTTATTTTAATTTTTAACATTAGTTTTATTTTACTAAGTTATTTTAAGTTAGCCTAACTTTATATTTTAATGAAATAAAGGATTTTCATTTTCATTTTCATTGATTTCAGAGGAAAGTGGTAGTGGTAACAGGCCTAAAATTTCGAACCACGTATGATATAACATCGAATTAAAAAAGTTAAAAACCCTCTACGTATTTATCGAGTAATCATACGTATTAAAAAATAACCTAACCTAACCCAAAAAATTCAGTTTTGCTACAAGCTTTTTTGCTGACTGTACTTTTTGTTGACTGTACTTTTATTGCCATCCGTCCTACATACATGTATTAAATTTCAAGTCAATCGGACCAACCGCTGAAGAGTTCCCTCCTGTGGAGACGGTCCTGATCGGGGCACCAGAATCATACTACATGCTTATTACCTAACTCGCTCGCAATCGCCATCGTGTTCATTTTGACAGTTCATGTATGGGCTGACAATTGGCATCGGAAACCTACATACGCACGCATGAAGATTTATATTAGGCTTATTTAGTTACGCCATTATTATTCTTTACTAGCTTCTGCCCGCGACTTTGTCTGCGTAGAATTATACATAAAAACCTTCCTCTTGAATCACTCTATCTATTAAAAAAAACCGCATTAAAATCCGTTGTGTGGTTTTGAAGATATAAGCATACAAAGGGACATAGGGACAGAGAAAGCGACTTTGTTTTATACTATGTAGTGATGATGCATCCGTATGCATACAATTGGCATTTCAAGGTCACCGGCGTATGAGTCACACCGATAGGACAGTGACACGTCTATGATTTCGTTGTGTACGAGTATCTTATCTTGTCTTACGCTTTAATTGTTATGCATATATGCAATTATTGTTGTTTTATATCTACGTGTAAGGAATATTATGTGTAAATAAATGTTTCTCTCTCTATCTTTCTCTCTCTCTCTCTGGGTGGTTTAGGGTGTAGGCTATGTTTACTGCACTACGTTCCTAATGGTTTTCTTTATTGTGCCTGTATCTATTTTTTTCCCCACTAAAGAAAATAATAATAAAAATATTCAAAATGCAGAAAGTTAGTGACTATGTGTTAGTATTATGTTTGATTCATTCATTCACATAAAATATACTCATAGACATATTTTAGCTCATGATGATGATGAACAAGCTTTAATGGTTACACAGATTGTGACAGGGTGACTCAAAATAGTCTTTTTATCCCGGAAAATTGCAATGAATTCGTAGGTATGCGCAGCGGGCACTTCGGTGACTTTTGTTACGAGATCGACCTCCAACCTTGAGGATTACGACGCGGTCAATTAGGAATGATGGCAACCAATTTACGGTGTTTGACTTACGCAGTGACGGAATCGCCAAACTAAGATCCGAGTTCTAATTCAGTTTACATTACCGTAAAATAGACCTAGAGCATACATAATAGACAGCGAAAGGCAACAAGGCCGTAAGTGGGCGTATAGGTGGAAAGGGGAATCAAAATAGTGATGAGTTAGCCGCATCGCCTATAACCTGACCTAGAACCTAGACCTAGAGATTAAAAAGATAGAAGCCGTGGTAGCCTAGTGGTTTGACCTGTGGCCTCTCAAGCAGAGGGCCGTGAGTTCAAACCCTGGCTCGCGCCTCTAAGTTTTTCGGAATTTATATGCGATATTACATTTTGATCTTTTCGGTGAAGAAAAACATCTGCGAAGCAATTCAAAGGTGTGTGTGAAGTTGCCAATCCGCACTGGGCCCGCATGGGAACTATAGCCCAAGCCCTCTCATTCTGAGAGGCCTGTGCCCAGCTGTGGGACGTACATAGGCTGGTGATGATGATGATGATGATGATGGTGATGATAAAAGATCTTTGACTATGATTAAGATTATAGTAAGGTATTTAGGAATACCATTTTAATATTTTAATTAAAGATTATTTTCACATTATACGAGTATTACACTTTTCAGGATATAAATACTATCCTTCTATACGAAAATTGGAGCTAAGGAGCGTTTTCCAAAAAAAGTCCAAATGATATTTTTTTCCAGAATTTAACTATTTTGGGCTGTTCTTACTTAGAATCGTTTACCCTGTCGATCCTTATACAAGACAAAATGTGTCCACAAATGTTCATTACAGTTCGTCACTTTTTTAATACAGGTTGTAAGGAACGTGACGAACAGGAAAATAAATTCCATAGTTAAATCTGGTACACACTTTTTCTTGTATGAGAATCTATAGGGTAAATGATTCTGAGTAAGAAAAACTCAAAATATTTAAATTCTGGAAAAAGTTATCATTGGACTTTTCTTTGGAATACACTTAAATATCAATCGATTGCATGTCCTATGTTGTAATGTGACTTTTCAAACAGTTCATAATCCGGCTTTTTTCAACAGGTTCGTCGGTAACTATGAATTCATGAAACCAGTCATATTCGTCAGAGACATCGCGCTTATCAAGAAGATCACTATCAAAGATTTTGAGCATTTCCTCGACCACAGAACTTTTCTTAGTGAGGACATTGAACCTTTGTTCTCTAGGACTTTGATTGTATTAAAAGGTATTACTAACTTCACAATAATCCACTTTGTAAAATGATTACTAATATTGCCTTTTAGCCTGCTGTATCTCAAATATTATGACATGATATTCATGAGAACTTCAGATGTTTTATTGAATCAGGCGTTACTTTACGGAGGTCCGTTTCAATGAACAAAAAATATTTACCTTACTACTCCGCTACTCACGTGCAAGATAACCAAGCCAGTGAAAAACATAATATATCACACAGGCTTGGTTATCTTGCACGTGAGTAGCGGAGTAGCAAGGTAAATATTTTTTGTTCATTTAACTTCAGATGTTTCTAAAACATATGAACTTATATAAGTATATGTAAAAAGAGAATCCTTCCAGGGCAAGAATGGAAGGACATGCGGTCTACGATGAGTCCGGCGTTCACGAGTTCCAAGATGAAGCACATGCTGCCATTCATAGTGGAAGTAGGAGACCGAATGATCACCTCATTAAAAGAAAACCTTCGAAAATCTGACAGTAAGTGATAAAAACGAAAAGATTCAAAGTTCATTCAATGCCCTTTAAAACTGAGTCCGACTGTGATGTTTCTACCTTCCATCATGAACCACAGAATCTTTTGCATGATAAGCTGAGTATTATATCTCATCATGCATGTGTTTCAGTGTTTGTTAGTTGTATTAATTTTATGTTTATTTTGCACATTAAAGAGTTCACATACTTCTTCAACACATTATCAGCAATATTTAAGAGATATGTCTTGTCAGTGCAAGTTCTTCTAACTGCAAGTAGATCACCTTCTGATACGCTGGAGCATCTACTTTCTTCTTTTTTGATGAAAGTACTCTGATCTCAGCTCCCTCTTTCCTCTTTCCTTCTATCATTTTTTAAAGGCGTGTCGTGTCGAATGAACCTCAATTCTCACTTTGCTACAACTCTTTCCAAGCCCCTTTTCTTAGTGTTTAAGTGGGATCATCAGGCTTATTCTGTAACTCGCTCGCAATCACCATCGTCTTAATTTTTGACATTTGATGACGAGTTTTCTTTCAAATCGCTTCCATTATTTACTTTCAACATTATCACGAGTGCCTCCGCCTACTCTTCCTATCTCTTACAATCTTTATCTTTATCTTAGCATTTACTTACTTACTTACTTACTCTTTAAAATCTATCTCTTTTACAGGTAAATCCATTGAAATAGACGTTAAGGATCTGTCAGCTCGCTTCGCCAACGACGTCATAGCTTCCTGTGCCTTCGGCATGAGGGTTGACTCCCATGCTGAGCCCGACAACGAATTTTATAAAATGGGAGACAAATCTTCAAATGTTGGTTCTTGGGAGATTATAAAATTCATATTATACGCTTGGATGCCTTCTCTGGCCAAGGTTTGTAAAAATACTTTAGATTAAGTATAGTAAACATTATTATTATGTTTCTTTATCCATAGCTATAGCTACCTTAAGTTAACGAATTATCTTCACTATCTATTTTTGATTTTATTAGTCTTTGCTACTTTAAGCGCACACAAAGACTACTTCAAAGTTTTGAATGAATTCGATTGATAATTAATTTCCAAGTCCGATTTCAGTACGTACACTTTTGTAAACTTCTCTATTAAAAGTGGGGTGATAATGTTTAAAAATGAATATGGTGTTAGAATTAGTGATGACAAGGAACGTAAATTCATCATCCAATTAACAGATAAATATGTTGATGTAGAAAATGAAGATTACCATCTTTACGCACGAGGTGTCAGCATTCTTCAAACACTTAGTGCTCAGCACGATGAAGGACCGGGAGGCTCACAACATCCTGCGGCCAGACATGATCCATCTACTGATGGAAGCTAAGAAAGGTACAAACTATCAGTAAATGGGATCACTCACATCACATATAAAAATGTCGGTAAATAGTCTGATAGTATCGAATCTATTTGAAATTCAAATGATCCCCTAATTGTTTTATTTAATATTAAAAGTTCTAATTCTCCTTTGATAAAACAAATAAGTTTTTAATACATTAGTACCTAATCCAGGTTAGTGCATTTATTGTCTTTGAATTTCAAATAGTTATCTACTTGAAAAATAATTAAAAGGTAGAATTGAAAAAAATTGTGATATAAAACGCGTCTCGCGGACGTTTTTTATTCACAAAGAAAGTATGTTTGTAATTTGCTAAGTGTATTTGGATTATTTCGAATAGTGGTAAAGAGCTGTGTGTTTCTAGGTAGACTTAATCATGAAGAGAAAACCGATAAAGATGCTGACGCCGGTTTTGCTACAGTTGAAGAGTCTACAGTTGGAAAGAAGAATATCAACAGAGGTTACTAATATCCCAGTAATATAAACTAGATCAAATAGAATAAATAAACTTCCTAAAATACTATACTTGCTGTAAACAGTCATGGTAATCATACGCTTTGTAATGATAAAGATTTCAATTCAACACACTCCAGATAATCACACATTTACTCATTCGGAAACCTGCCAGGTTTTTGAATTGACTTTTCGATAACAAAAGAAACTGTAACATTGAGAAGTTATGGAAAAACACTTCGTTATGAGCGCAAAAGTCTTCAAATTAATGTTTTGAAAGAGCTCGAATATAACGATCGAAATATTAACGAATTTTTTGTTTCAACTCAGCCTGGTCAGATAATGACTTGGCAGCCCAAGCCGCTCTCTTCTTCATCGCTGGCTACGAGACTGTCTCCACCGCCATGGCGTTCCTTCTATACGAGCTGGCCGTCAACCCTGACGTGCAGGAGAAATTGGTGCAAGAGATCAGAGAGCACGAGGAGATGAGCGGGGGCAAGTTTGACTACAACTCCATACAGAATATGACTTACATGGATATGTGTATCTCCGGTAAGAGTCACTACGAATTATTTTTATGAAACTAAAAACATTGAATTCATCATTGTTTTTAAAAAATCATCATTATCATCAGCCAGAAGGCGTCCACTGTTGAAAAAGGCCTCCCCCTTAGAACGCCACAATGAACGACAACTCGCCACCTGCATCCACCGGTTTCCCGCAAATTTCACGATGTCATCGGTCTACCTAGTGGGAGGCCAGTAAATAACTTGCGTGATCGATGGGTATTGAATCAACGAGTATATCGAGAAGAATAAAATTTTGTTCTTTCAGAATTATTGCGTCTCTGGCCCCCTGCAGTGGCAACCGACAGGATTTGCAATAAAGATTACAATTTGGGAAGACCTAATGATAAAGCTACGAAAGACTACATCGTAAGTTGATAGTCAAATTCTTAAACATACATACATACATACTTTAAACCACGTCATAATCCCTTACGGATTAGACCGAGCCTAAAGGCCACGTTTAGTATGATTGTGGGCATATAGGTTGAAAGGGGAATAAAATTATTAATGGGTTGCTAACCACATCGCCTATTGATTCCTGAAATTTTCGCTCAATCCCTCGATGGACTTGTACCATCTGCACCGGAAGAGAAGCAACTGGTACATTCTATGTTTTTTCTTTGCTCCCAGACCGGCATGGAAGCACAAATTAAAATTAAAGAAATTCTTAAATCAACTAATAAGCGAAGATGTTGTCAGTTCTTGGACATATTCCTGCATTCCGTGGGTTGAATCTCACTCGTGTCTTGCTGTTTGCTGCTTGTCGAGTGAGGGACTCGGCCGATACAAGTAACCCAAAGTAAAAAAGAGTGAGAGAGACAGAAAGACAAACTCGAATAGGATTCTACGGAAAATTTTTGTAAAGCAAAGGATCAGTGGTTTGAAACACTATCTTACCCAGCTTACCAGAACTACTTTTTCATAAAATATTGTTTTTTTATGGTTTTGTCATCGTTTCCAGATGAAAAAGGGCGAGGCTCTACAGATTCCCCTGATGGCCATCCACCGTGATCCGGAGTTCTTCCCCGACCCCCTGAAGTTTGACCCTGAGCGGTTCTCCGACGAGAACAAACACAACATCCAGCCTTTCACCTATTTGCCTTTTGGGATTGGTCCTAGGAACTGTATCGGTGAGGAACATTTCGTTTTTACCCTAAAAAACTACCCATGGCGTGACGTTGAAAAATATCTAATCGTGTTTCCAAAAATAAGAGGTACTTCTAGCTCTTCTTCTTTTTTTAATATGGCCCCATCGATCGATGCGATGATTTCGCCAATGTCAAAATAATAAATACAGTATTCGAAAATCTTGTGACAAAAATGTCGGCACACATGTTAGAACACGGTCAAAAGACCACCTCCCCCCCTCCCCTGTCGGGCTCTTAGCCAACGGAGACCGCTAGGAAATCATTAACTGACGCCAAGGGTGCACCGGACCAAGCACTGCTTTTCTTCTCGGACGGGTCTAAAAAACGAACCGCAGTTCTTGATCGCACGCGGAGGTAACCCGACTCGCACCCCTACTTCTAGTTATCGAAGAAATTTATGAAGTACGAATGTACGAAGGTAGGACTTATAACACGACTAATGAAACCTAAAAATGTATATATTTTATATAACGTCTGTCTGTGTGTAACTAATACCTATGTCACACTGCGGGAATTCGAGTAGCAGCACTTGGCCGCTTTTTTTTTCAATATTGTGTCAAATTTTGCCAACTCCTTGTCGTCTTCTTTAAGAGTTTATATTAATAGCTTACAAATACCATCACCGTTCCTTCTTTCTTTCTCTAATCAGCCCACATCCACCCACTGCTGAGTAAAGGCCTCATTTTCACGCCACTTTGCCTGGTCCCATGCCAATCTCATCCACAGTTTTCCAGCCGAATGACAGATGTCATCTGACCAACGGGCTGATGGTCTGCTGACCTTCGACCCAGTCTTGGCCACCACTCCGTGACCTCTTATTTCTTACGATAGACATTCCAAGTACCCATAAATTGGACAGATGTTGGTAAATCTTGCACGTTTGTTCCTGGAGTCAGGAGAATATGAACCTTCGCATAGTCACGACCATATTTGTTACACAGGTTCCCGTTTTGCCCTCTGCGAGGTGAAGGTGATGGTGTATCAGCTACTGCAGCACATGAAAGTGGAACCTTCAGAACGGACGCCCATCCCAGCCCAGCTAGCCAAAGACAGTATCAATCTGAGGATAAAGGGAGGACACTGGCTGCAAATGAAAGCGAGAAATTAAATGCGACAATTGATCATGATCGTGTTTTGTTTATTTCCACTAGCTGTTGCCCGCGTCTTCGTTTTAGTAACCTATGTGTTGTTGTTGTGTTATTCAGATGTGTTCAGCCGTTCTGGCATGAAAGAGTGTCAAACATCCATACTCACAAACTTTTGTGAAGGGTTTTTGAAATGTCAGTCTGAGCATTTCTGAAAAATTTCATTGTAATTTCAAGGTTTGTAGGATATTTATAGGTTCCATATGTGTGTTTAACCTTATCGACGCCAACTACACATATATCAGCACCGCAAGTTCAACGCCAACGATCTATATATGCGTCCATTGCTTCAATGCAAAAGCAACCTTCGTTCAAATGGGTTTAGGTTCAAATTAAGGCATCGCAATAAAGAAGTGTGGCGTATGGGTGACGTCTCTTGTATTTGATGTGCCGGCGAAAAGGTTAAATGTGTTGATATCTGTATTAGGGTGTCAATTATGCCGTGTTACTTACTGGTTCACTAGCTTTTGCCCGCGACTTCGTTCACGTGAATAATTCAAATTGGGATAATACTTAGTAGCCTATGTTATCCAAATCCGTCCAGCCATTTTATTATTAGTAGGAAGTAGACTACAATAAATAGATTTAAATCGTGGGAATTAAAAATGAAAAGAAAGCAGTTGCTAAAATCTTATATTTATTGTTTTATAAATTTACATAAATGCAGTAAAGGATACGAGGGCAAACGATAATATTTATTACTTATGTGATCTAATGTGTCTGACATGCCAGCACATGCCATAAACTACGCTGGCTTGAGAACCAATAATTAGGTATTACTACCCAGCTAGCAGGACAGAGCGAGATAGACTATCCATCTCTTTCTAGTACAAACAGTAAACAAAAGACGAGCAATCTAAGACGCGACTTCATAGATTCTAGAATATTTCAACTGGATTAAGGATGGAGAGTCCAAAACACCACGTTGCGCTCAAAAACTGCATAGCCTTAGGAAGAAGACCGCGAAGCTAAAATAAGACTGGACGGGCATGTCTGCCGCATGCGCACAGAGAGCTTACTCAGCCAAATGGTGGGTGCCGACGAGGCAGACCAACCGCGGCACCCTAGGTTAGGTTTTTATAATGTTTGTAAAATTTTGTAAAAACCCAACAACAAGAAACATACAGAATAATAATAATGATGATAAACATATTTATTGCCACAACACAAAAAAAGACATGGTACGTAGTTATCCAAAAGATACACACAATAATAATTTTGAAGAAAAAACAACAATATAAAATATGTACATAACACAATTACAGAAAACAATACACAAGAGCAGGTGGCAACAGGTTCAGGCTCCGCGTGAGCTGCCAGTTTAGATAAAAAAAAAAAACTAGCAGCGCTGGTTTTCAGCCTGCGCCCTTCCCACAGCGTGGCACACTCATTCAATTAAAAAGGCCGGGTAGGGCCAACATCTATAACTAATTATCAACTATGAGTCCCTTTGAACCCGAGCCGTTAATGGCAATAATAATAATAAGAAGAAACAAAATAAGCATGGCAAAAACCGAAAGCCATGGTGGTACCAGTGCGGATTTTTTTTTGGGGGGCTATTTCCATCCGAGTTCAGAATCAAGCTGATTTAGATTAGCAATCTCCGCATTTTGTTCTTAAATATTATGTTCTAGTAAATGAAATGTTGCTATCCAGGTTCTGGTATTCAGATAAGTCCCTTTCATCCAACCTCACAAACAGTCTGCTATTTGCGAGCTTTGTACCGAAGCCAATGTCCGCCGGCGACGGCAATGCGGAGGCCATTCTTCTCGCACAGGCGAATAGGAATGGTGGTCTTCTCACAGGGTGACACTTCGATGTGTTGCAGCAGCTGGTAGGCCATCACCTTCACCTCGCACAGGGCAAAGCGGGAGCCTAGAAAATAAACGCCAATCAGAAATCGGGTACATTATGACAGGGTAATGAGCACGCACGTTTAGAGTGATTGTCGGCGTATAGGTGGACAGGAGAGTCAAAATAGTGATGGGTTACTAGCCACATCGCCTATACTATAACATGATTCCTAAGATTTTCACCCATTCCCAGTGGGTTTTTTCTTTGCCCCAGCATGGAAACCAGCATGGAAACCAGCATGGAAAAGTTATCATAGTAATAACTGTAACTGTCAACTATGGTGGCACGGGGATGCCTAGGGTTATGTGGGACTCCTCCCTGAAGGGGTATACCCGAACTAAAAACTCTTCGGCGTTGCCTCAATCCGGTGTGACGGGGACGCAGTGGGATGCTACTAGGGTTTCACCACAAACGCATGACAACTGTACCGAAAGGCGAAATATTGACAGGCCTCCCGCAAGGTAGGGTACCACAAAGCCGATCGACTTGAAGATGGTTGGGAAAGGCTTATGACCCGCAACAGTAGACGTCTCCCGGCTGATATGATGCTGATAATGGTAAGACAGGATCGGTGTTACTGTAGGTACTTACCGATACAATTCCTGGGCCCCAAACCAAATGGCATGTAAGTGAATGGGTTAATGTTGTGCTTGTTTTCTTCGGAAAAGCGTTCGGGGTCGAACTTCTCAGGGTTAGGGAAGTATTTGGGGTCGTGTTGGAAGGCCCACAGCGGTATTTGTACTGCCTGGCCTTTGCGGAGCTGAAATAGTGAAAGCAGAAGATGAGATTCATGAAAATGAGAATAAAGAAAGACGGTAATCTTCATCAAGGGAAAGAGTGTTTCTATGGGCTTTTTCCATCTGCGCGGGAAGAGAAGCAACTTTACTGGTATATTCTATGTTTTTTCTTTACACCCAGACCAACATGGAAGCTACGGAAATTTTGATTTTAGAATTGATGATTGGGATTTTTTTCATTGAACTCTCTTGTATTATTGTCTCTTTTGTATCTTGTATTTCTTATATTGTGTTGTGTTTGTCAGTGATTTTTGTGAACGACCATCTGACGAAGTATCCTAGATGAATTCTCAGACGCAGTGTATTTGTGAGCGACAATTTTTTTCACTACCTTTATGAGGTCTCACAATAAATACATAGCTTATGTCTACGATTTCGTTTTCTTTTCTTGGGTATCTCATGGGATGGTAATTGGCTGAAGTAACGATTCGTGAAAGGTCTCAGGAACTGGATGTGCCAGAGTGCAGCTTATAATAATATGGGAATTGTCGAGGAACGTTTAAGTCATAAAGAAAACTGCTATAAATAGCCCAGTGACAATAAAACTTACGATTATGTCTTTCGCAGCCTTGCTGTTCTGTTTTCCAAGATTGTAATCCTTCATACAGAGTCTGTCAACAACCGGTGCTGCAGGCCACTTGCGGAGAACCTCTGTGAAAATATTCAACATATAAATAAATATTAAAAAAAAAAAAAAAAAGTCTACCTATTTTTAAAAACCAACTCAAATCTCACTATTTATCACTAATTTAATCCACTCCCTATCTTTAGTACCTCATATATTCTCTTTGCTTCTGATCAAATCCTTATCCGTTGTATGGCCTTCTTATTTTTCATTGCTTCTCACATTTATTTTATCTTAAGTATTATGTTATGTGTATATGTATGTATTATTTTATTTTATTTATTTAGCTATGTATTATATTTATGTTGATATTGTTGTTTTTATTATCCCTGCGTTTATCCTGTCTATTTGTTTCCGCCACCTACTTAAACTGTCTCCAACTTATTTCTTGTATTGTTTGTCTGGAAGAGATCGCTATTAAGCGATAAGACCGCCTATTGTCTACTTTGTTCTTTGTTTCTGTATTGTTTTGTACTGATTTGTGGTGTTCAATAAAGAGTATTTGTATTGTATTGTATTGTATTGTATTAAACTGACCTAGTCCCAAAGCAAGTGCTAATAAGGCTTGTATTATGCGTACTAGGCAGCAATATACATATTTAAATAGATAGAAATATCCATGACTCAGGAACACATAATTATCATCACACAAATATATCCCCTTACCAGGATTCGAACCCGGGATGCTTGCTTCGCAGGCAGAGTCACTACCAACTAGGCCAAACGTGTCGCAAAACTGAAACCCTAGAAAACCATTTACATCGAAATTTTATGTAGCATCTTTGAATTTTTCCCTCATTGTACGTTCAGAGGAAGACCATAATATCTCGTGTGATGTAGAAGCTATTTTTCCAACTTTGTTTGGTTTCTATTGGCTGCCATGATACAGGCTATGCCTAGTATGAAGTCTTTGAATTTTCTGACATTATGTACTTTCTTTTTTGGAAATTGAATTTTACTTAGCATATACCTACGTAGAAGAACAAGGGTCACCGACTTAGCCAAGCGAATTAGCTCGTTGAGTGGCAATGAGCAGGCCATACAGCATAGAGAACAGATGGTCGTTGGGGCCGAAATGTTCTCGAGTGGAGACCGCGCGGCAAGCGCAGCGTAGGACGTCCACCAACGAGTTGGACGGATGACCTGGTTAGAGTCGCGGGTTCTCGGATGCAAGCCGCTTCCAAACGAGGCAACTGGAGGTCTATGGGGGAGGCCTATGTCCAACAGTTGGAGGTCCTATAGTGATGATAAAATTTGACTTTACTTAACGTCCACGTACCTGACACAACCATATCCAAATAAGTCATATGTTGTACGGAATTGTAGTCAAACTTCCCGTTGTTACGCTTCTCGTTTTCCCTGATCTCCTCCACCAGTTTCTCCTGGATCTCGGGGTTGATGGCCAGCTCGTGCAGAAGGAACGCCATGGTTGTGGAGACAGTTTCGTAACCAGCGAACAGGAAGATTACGGCTTGTGCCACCAAGTCCGTATCCGACCAGGCTGTGGAAAACAGAAGATGTGAAACGAAGAAATGATGTTGAGTCTCATGGATCGCTTCAAGCATTAGGGTGATATGATAAAATATTGTAGGCCAAGATGAGAAAAGCCACAATAGAGAGATCTCTCTCCAGGCAGTTGTTATCCAGGAGACCGAAGACCAAAGTAAATTGTTTTTTTTTATGCATCCGCATAAAGAAACTTTGATGGCGCGATTTAGAATATGTGTGACGTCCATGGTAGCTCCTCGTGCGTTGTATTAGTTAATGTAGTGGATGACTAGGTGGCGCTAGTGTCGCTATACTGAGTTATGTTAGTGATGGATGTACCTGTTTTTTTGATTTTAGATTTTCCAACATCCGATTCTTCAACTGTAGCAAATCCAGCATGATCATCTTGTACAGTCTTAGCGTCGTGTGATAGCTGACCTGGATCAAAATTAAAAATCACAATAGAAATAAAATCAATTACTTCAAAAAACAAAATTGCGGCAAATTCAATAATATGTTTAAGAACGTTTTCAATATGGTTGGGAAATCCTTCTGCCAGAGAAGTAATTAATATGGTTGACTCGTTTGACACACAATCGTTAATTAATTAATTAGTTAATTTTTAACCTTTCTTTACTTCCATAAGAATATTAATCATATCAGGCCTGTGTATGTTCATTTCTTCACGCTGTTTTATTGCGCCCAAAACTACCTCCGAGAAGAACTTCCTTATTCTTAGAGGAAATATATTCAGTTTAAAAATCTGAAAACAAAAAATCGACAGTTATATTAACAGTTCGTACTTATATCTACTATTAATAATTATTATAATCACTGTTCTGATTCCCCTTTCCACCTATACGCCCACAATCATGCTAAACGTGGCCTTTAGCTCTGGTTACTCTAGGCTCAGTTTACCCCGTAAGAGATAAAGACGTGATTTGTGTGTGTGTGTGTGTTATAAAGAGGTAAAGTTTATGACTTTGTGAGGTGAGGTTTTAGGGGGTAATGTCTGATATACTGAACCGATTTTGTGAGCGTCATAGGTAATTTTTAAACCTCGGCGCAAAAAGAAGTTTGACGTCGATGTTTGTGTGTGTGTGTGTGTGTGTGTAGCCATGGGCGTACCCAGGTTCTGGGCCAGGGGGGGGCTAATAAGATTTTTTATAAGCTAGGTGCTTAAAAAAAATTAAATTAAAATAGATAAAATGCGTTTATTAATATTTATGTACAATAAAAGTACTAGATAAGATACATAATTAGTAGGGACGTCAACATTATCCAGGGGGGGGCAGCTGCCCCCCCCTGCCCCACCCTGCGTACGCCCATGTGTGTAGCTGTCTGTCTGTGAAATTATTGTTATTAGATCTGCTTGGACGAAGTCGCGGGCAACAGCTGGTATTTAATATTGTGGTAACATTTGGATACTTATACTTACATGCATAACCCACGGTATAATTCTAAACACGAAAAGCCGTATTTTGACTCCAGTTGAGAATGTAGTAGTTTCAGAACTTATTTTATAGAAAAGATTGTCTTCGGATTGTGAGTCAATTTCTATTCCAAAAGCGCAGGTGGCTATGACGTCATTCGCGTAGCGGCTTGTCAAGTTCTTGCCTTCTAAGTCTATGTAACCATCTGGAAAAAAGGCACAAAATAAGCTTTTTTAATTCCCGCACCATTGCAACGGAATGGATTGAGGTGTCAGTGTGTCACACCGAGACGCTAGATGGCGCTGAAAGGTAATTTGCTTCGTAGTGCTCTCCTTGACGTTAGATGGCGTTACGTGTAACGGAATTGACACGTTACACTGTTATAGATCAAAATAGTCATGTATTAAAGAATTAACAACACAAGAAATTAATATGGTGGGAATATGAATAAGAAGTGTGACAAGCTGGAATAAAATATTAAATAATGAGGGTAGTTCGCAAAATTTCTAGGCTATAGACCGACCGCTTGAGTGAGTGCTCGCCCGCGCGGTGCAGGGGCGCGGGGTGTTATGACCGCGGGGCCGAGAGAGGCGCGGGCGGCAGGCGCACTACCCGCCCGCACCTCTCTCCGTCCCCTTTGTCGTCCTACCCCGCGCCGCTGTGGGCTAGCACTCATTTAAGCTGTCGGTATAAAACGAATGTGATAACTCTACTGTATCGTTAGCCTTAAAGTCGATGTAATTTTAAAAAAAGATGACAACCTCCTGCCAACCTTCGGGGTAAGATCGGTGACAAAACAACAGACTTTCTCCACAAAATTGTGCAAATGCGGGTGGTAGGGCCTTGTGCAAGGTCCGCCCGGATCGCTACCACCATCTTACTCGCTAATCCTGCCGCTAAGTAGCAGTGCTTGCACTGCTGTGTTCCGGTGTGGAGAGTAAGACAGCCGGGGAAATTACGGGCACAAGAGGCATTGCATCTTAGTCCTCTAGGTTGGCAACGCATCTGCAATCCCTCTGGGGTTGCGGGTGTCTATGGGCAGTGGTGATCACTTACCATCAGGTGACCCACTTGCTCGTTTGCCTTCCTATTCATATAAAAAAAAAAAAAACTTAGTTTGCCGAAGAAGTTTTACCTTTGGACTGTTCGATTTTGGACTTTAGGGAGCTCATCATACGCTCTCCAACGTCTACCATCAATGGAACCATCTGCCGAATCTTGGAGCTGGTGAACGCAGGGCTGAGGGTAGAGCGCATGTCCCTCCACTCTTCACCTGGAACGTAGACGATTGAGAGTGAAAGAGATAATACCATTTTGAATAAGAGTTTGCCCACGCTGTGTCGCGCGCGATAGAAACTACCTCTCTTTCCAGAATCAACAGTAAAAAAATCTATAAAGTTGTTATGGAAAAATAAATCTATTTTTTTTTTCTCATTTGTGCCTGCCATTAAAATTTTTAGGTATAGACCGTATTACCGACTATATAGTTATATATAATTGTATTTATAGCCCCTTTTAATCCGTTTCGCTACAATTTCAGTACATTGTGTAGTTTTTTTTTAATGTAAATTATCGCGTAATTCGGCGTGCCTCATGGCATAGGCCTCCTCCATTTATTGGAGGGTTTGGGCTGTAGGATTAGGAACTTCACACACACAATGGTGAAACCTGCACACATCTGTGAAGCAATTTAATGAAATTGCTTCACAGATGTGTGCAGGTTTCCTCACGATTGTTCCTCCACCGAAAAGCTCACACAAACGCACATAATTCCGAAAAAATCAGAGGTGCGAACCCAGGATTCGAACCCACGACCCTCTGTTTGAGAGGCCACAGGTTTAACCATAGGCTACCACGGCTTTACCGTTATAGTTACCTACCTATTCTTAATTATAGAGTATTATTGATAAGCGATAACACTATTGAGTATATTTACGCTATCTCACGATAAGAATTTGTTTGTCTGCAAACAATTGTTAAGTCATCATGAAATATAAAAACTGTTGATAGACATGTTTTTTGTCCGAGAAAATTGCAAATCACGGTGCGAACGCCACTCGTGTTGTTATCATTGTGTGTTTATTGCAAGTTGTAAAATAACTGATTGGTGTTTAGGCATTTATAGAATACTAGCTGTTGCCCGCAACTCCGTCTGCATAGAATTCGTTTATCGCTATCCCGCAGGAATTACGCAATTTTCCGGGATAAAAAGTAGCCTATTTGTTATTCCAGACTATATTCTGTCTATGTTCCAAATTGCATCCAGATCTGTCCAGCCGTTCTGGCGTGAAAGAGTAACAAACATCCAAACATAGTCACAAACTTTCACATTTATAATATTAGTAGGATTTACAGTTGGTATAATATTTTATTGAATCAGGCGTTACTTTGCGGAGGTCCATTTCAATGAACAAAAAATTTACCTTGCTACTCCGCTACTCACGTGCAAGATAACCAAGCCTGTGTGAAATGTATGTTTTTCATGCAATATCTCTCGTAATACGCATTAAGGTGCGGCCACACCAGTGCGTAAAAGACGTCAACAGTGCGTTTACGCAACAAAATGTATGAAGAAACGGTGAGAGAACGCGGCGCTACGACACGTCACTGCGTATACGCAGCGGTGTGGTCGCTCCTTTATACATTGCACCAGCGAACTATTTTCATTCCCTTTTCGACATCTACGCCTACAATCATGCTAAACGTGGTTTTTAGGTATTGTTACCTTAGGCACTGATGTAGAATTACCTGTTGCTTCTCTTACCGTATCGAGGGAATGGGCGAAATCCTTAGGAATCATGTTATAGACGATGCGGCTAGCAACCCATCACTATTTTTGATCATGCTAAACGTGGCCTTAAGATTTTGTTAACTTAGACTCTGTCTACGTCCACGTTTAGCATGATCAAAAATAGTGATGGATTGCTAGCCGCATCGCCTATAACATGATTTGTAATTGTCGCCCATTCCCTCGATGGGCTTTTACCTGCGCGGGAAGCAAAGCAACTGGTAAATTCTATATATTTTTTGCGGGTGGTAGGGCCTTGTGCAAGGTCCGTCCGGATCGCTACCACCATCTTACTCGCTAATCCTGCCGCTAAGTAGCAGTGCTTGCACTGCTGTGTTCCGATGTGGAGAGTAAGACAGCCGGGGAAATTACGGGCACAAGAGGCATTGCATCTTAGTCCTCTAGGTTGGCAACGCATCTGCAATCCCTCAGGGGTTGCGGGTGTCTATGGGCAGTGGTGATCACTTACCATCAGGTGACCCACTTGCTCGTTTGCCTTCCTATATTCATATAAAAAAAAAAAAAGTACGCAACAAGAACAGAAACAATGGATAACTCACTTCTCAAGCCAATTAAGGCTCGGCCAAACAAGGGTTCTACTTTGTCGTCAATCACTAGACTTCGGTCCACAAAGTAGTCGAAATCCTTGACAGTGATCTTCTTCAGCAACTCCGGGTCCTTGATCATCACGTACGGCATCATGAACTCGTAGCGGCCCACAAACCTGAAGGGAAAACATATTAGCTGCTTTTGCCCGCGACTTCGTCCGCGTAGAATTAGACTTATAAACTGACTAGCTGACCCGGCGAACTTCGTTCCGCCTTAAATTTGAAATATTCCAGTGGTTTGGGCTGTGCTATCCCGCGGGAACTATGCAATTTTCCGGGATAAACTATCCTATGTCCTTTCCCGGGACTCAAACTATCTGTATACCAAATTTCAACTAAATCGGCCCAGCGGTTTAAGCGTGAAAAGGTAACAGACAGACAGACAGACAGACAGACAGACAGACAGAGTTACTTTCGCATTTATAATATTAAGTAAGGAGTAAGGATAGTAAGGATGTTGATAGTATCAATAATTATTTACGTTGCGACTCTAGGCAGCTACGACCTTTGACATGTTTATCGCTATCCCGCGGGAACTATGCAATTTTCCGAGATAAAAAGTAGCTTATGTGTTATTCTGATGTATAAGCTATATTATTGTAAAGTTTCACTAAAATCCATTAAGCAGTTTTTACGTGAAAGAGTAACAAACATCCGTCCATCCATACTTACAAACTTTCGCGTTTATAATATTAGTAGGATAGACGAATTTATGCGTACAACTGTTTCTTCCATACTGGTCTGGGAGTAAAGAAAAAACATAGAATTTACCGGTTGCTTCTCTTCCCGCGCAAATGGTAAAAGACCAACGAGGGAATGGGAGAAAATCTTAGGAATCATGTTATAGGCGGTGCGGCTAGCAACCCATTACTATTTTGATTCCCCTTTCCACCTATACGCTCAAAATCTGCTGAAAGTGGCCGTTAGGTCTTGTTACCTTGGACTTCGTCTACCCCATAAGGGATAATACATACATACATACTTAAATCACGTCTTCATCCCTTACGGGGTAGACAGAGCCTAAGGTGACAAGACCTAAAGACCACGTTTAGCATGATTGTGGGCGTATGGATGGAAAGGAGAATCAAAACAGTGATGGGTTGCTAGCCACATCGCCTTTAACATGATCCCTAAGATTTTCGCCCAATCCTCGGTGGGCTTTTACCATCTGCGCGAGAAGAGAAGCAACTGGTACATTCTTTGCTCCCAGACCAGCATGGAAGAAAAGGGATAAAGACGTGATTTATTTATTATTCCTTATCCTGGGAAAATTTCAAATAATCCCTTAATGCACCTCTATGATACTCAAGGAATAATGTCTGCCTAGTTTCAAATCTTTACGTTAATACCTTTTGCTTACTTCCATATTGGTCTGGGAGAGAAAGAAAAACATAGAATGTACCAGTTGCCTCTCGTCCCGCGCAGATGGTAAAAGCCCATCGAGGAAATGGGTGAGGCTTAGGATGCGGCTAGCAACCCATCACTATTTTGATTCCTCTTTCCACCTATACGCCTACAATCATGCTAAATGTAGCCCTTAGGTCTTGTTACCTCAGGCTCTGTCTACCCCGTATGGGATGTAGACGTGATTTGTGTGTGTGTGTTAGCTTAATAAGGTTAGGTTGTGTGTTTGTCTGTCAGTTCCGTTACTTTGTAGGAATAGACAAACTAACCGGTTTTCAGGGTAGCTGTTGTAACACCGAGACACGACGTCGACTGAGTGCTCCTTCTGCAGCATCACTTTGCCCATGTCGCCCAGCAGTGGGAGTGCTGGGGCGCTGTCCACTCCCATCCTGGAGAAGAGACTGAAGTGCCACCATAGCCACGTGCCCAGGGCCAGAACCGCCCCTGTCAGCAATATGACGAACAGCATTCCTAAAAAAATGGAAATTGAATCAAAATTACACAATCTAAATCACAAAATACACAAGATAGCTCACACAATGAAATTCACCTTCGATTCGTTCTATAAAACTACACTCGTGTATTATTGCCTCAGTTACCTCACTGCTGTCAATACTTCCATGCTGGTCTGGGAGCAAAGAAAAAACATAGAATGTACCAGTTGCTTCTCTTCCCGTGCAGATGGTAGAAGCCCATCGAGGGAATGGGCGAAAATCTTTGAAATCATATTATAGGCAATGTCGCTAGCAACCCATCACTATTTTGATTCCCCTTTCCATCCATACAACCACAATAATGCTAAACGTGGTCTTTAGGTCTTGTTACCTTAGGCTCTGTCTACCCCGTAAGGAATAAAGACGTGATTTAGGTATGTATGTTACCCCAGTGCCCGTTATGCATCAGTCAATAACTACTAAACTCTCGTAAAACATGATTTATAAAATCTACAAATAAACTTACTGCGCTGTGTTATGTGACACCAACTGTGTGTGTGTGTGTGTTAATTATATAATAACTGGAGATACAAACTGGTTTTACTCGCACGCACACACTCAATCAAATACAAGGTCGGCAGAGTAATTCTATTAAACTTTTGGATTTATTGCTATACCAGCTGTTGCCCGCAACTTCGTCTGCACGGAATTCGTTTATCGCTATCCCGCAGGAATTACTCAATTTTCCGGGATAAAAAGTAGTCTATGTTTTATTCCTATAATCTATCTATGTTTCCAACTTCATCCAGATCTTTCGCCGTTCTGGCGTGAAAGAGTAACAAACATCCATCCATCTATTTGTTGAATGACGTCTTTGGATTGAAAATCATGTTAAACGTGGCCTTTGGTCTAGTTACCTTTAGGCTCTGTCTACCCCGAAAGGATAAACACGTAATTTGTGTATGTTTGTTTGTGTATTCAATGGAACTGGTTCAATAAAGAATTAACATTAATAAAGGCTACATTATTATTTCAACGTTACAAATGCTTCCACGCTTCCATGCTGGTCTGGGAGCAAAGAAAAACATAGAATGTACCAGTTGCTCATCCCGCATAGATGGTAAAAGTCCATCGAGGGAATGAGCGAAAATCTTAGGAATTCATTTTCGAGACATTTATCATACAGTCATATCGGACGCTTCAGTATGTATGTATGTACAAATGCTTCTTGGACAGCGTATTTAGTATCGCTGTCCAAAGGGGAAATGCTGCCAGTGTCTGTGGAACTATGCCACGGGGGCCCCTCCTTTTATAATTATTTTATTTTAAGATTAGTTTTAGTTCAGTTTTTAATTTAATAGTTTAATTTGTATTAATTTCATTTATGTAATTTTTATTTACCTACTTTTTTTACCTACCTACTTACTTTAAATTCAATAAATCTTATTTTTCTGCCATCATGAAACAGAAGAATCACATAGAATGCGTCTGATATTTGATATACCACTACAACCAGCATCGGCTACGGTCGAATGCTAATCTCCTTTTGGCCTGACCTTCATCTTCCAAAACTAACTCCAAATCCTTCACAGTTCACTCTGCTAGGCTGTGGAATTGGTTACCGACCTCTATCAGGCAGTCTGCCTCCGTGGCGTCGTTCAAGGAAGGCTTGAGGAAGATACGGCTCACACCATCTCCTTACATATTATAATGTGTACTCTTATTGTATTTTGTATGTATATATGTGTGTAATGATATTTAGTAGGTAGTTTATTTTATGTTTTGTTTATTGTACATACTTAGATATGTACGCTCTATTGTGGCTTTCACTATCTGGAATTTTAAACTCACACTTTGTCGGTCCCTCGTTTAATGCTCCTCTCATCTACTCAAAGGTTAACTGGTAGAGATCCCTTATAGGGATGAGTTCGCCTTTGTGCATATATTAGCGTACTTTTTTTTTGTGATTTGTATCTGTTTCTTTATATTTGTACAATAAAGCATTTACTTACTTACTTATTTACAACCTACCAGTACTATGTTTAGGGCCTGTATCACCATTCTCTGCAAACCTGCAAAGTTACTGTTATGTTAATTATCAGATACCTATGATGTCGTCTGTCTGTTTCGTAGTAAGAAATAGAGAGAATCATAGATAACTGACACTTAAGATAACAGCAACTTTACAGAGAGTGGTGAGACAGGCCCTTAGACAAGCTCTTCAAGCCGTATTTCACAGATATTAATGTACATATGATTTAGATTTAGATTATTTATTCAGTCAATAAAAATTAAATCATATTGTTCATTGACAATTTAGAAGAATTTAGATTGAAATTGTCAAGAGTAAATTAAATAATTAAATAATAAAGAATAAATAATGGAATATTAATTTACGATGTCATCTCAGAATAAATGCTTTTAATTTGGTCTGGGAGTTAAGGAAAAACATAGAATGTACCAGTTGCTTCTCTTCCCGCGCAGGTGGTAAAAGCCCATCGAGGGAATGGGCATATGAATCATGTTATAACCTAGGCGAACAATTTTTTTATTTATAGTTTTATTATTTACTTTTAGATTTCAGTTTTTTTTCCCTGTTTTTCATTTTTTCATATACTCTGAGCCGTTCTATATCTTTTCACTGATATATCTTTTGTAAGGCTTTTCCAGTAGTAATTTCGTTTTGCAATAACAAAAAACTACACCGTTATTGATGGAATCGTAAAAATATGGGTGGGGAGTGGGGTTCAGTGAACTTTGTGACCTTAATCGAAAAACAGCTGATAGTGAAGAGTGGTTATTAATTGACATTGTGTACAGTCACCGGACCGGTTTCTGATAAACTGACTGGGAAGCTCGAGGTCCTAGGTTCGATCCCCAAAAAGGTTAGTTCTCGTGTTCCAACAGATATTGTCCAAAAAATACGATTGGTTGCTCTCGGATTTGCCGGCTGATTCCCACGATTTCGTCCACGTACATACATACACACAAACACAAATCACGTCTTTATCCCTTACGGGGTAGACAGAGCCTAAGGTGACAAGACCTAGGCCACGTTTAGCAAGATTGTGGGCTTATAGATGAAAAATGGAACCCAAATAGTGATGGGTTGCTAGCCGCATCGCCTATAACATGCAAGTTCATCATGGAAGTTCACGTTCAATTACATACATACATACACATACACAAATCACGTCTATATCCCTTACGGGGTAGAATTTATATTATAGGCTTTTGTTACACGGGGATAACGTAGCATTATAATGATAAAAGACTTTTTGAAATCGCTCCAGTAGTTTTGAGTTTATTCGTTACAAAATTAAATTTCTTTACGATATTAGTGTGGATGAATTTATCCACATATTAGTTCTCGTTATCATCAAAATACAAACAAATTTGACCTCTTTATTTTAATGAAAATATTTGCACCTACGGGTAAATCATAGTGAGATAATATGACGTCAACTCCACCTAACAATTTACCTATGTTTATACAAATAAAATAAAAAAATACCGTAGAGAAATTTACTTCTACGAAAAATAACTAAATTGCTCTCATTAAAATCGAGTACTATTATAGATTACAATCTAAGTTGTCAAAAAAACATTGACAAATATAAGCGTGTATGTTTAACCTTGATTCCATGTTTAAAAATATCAAAAAAACAAACATAAAACGTAATTTACTGACACAATAAAAACAAATACAAGTTTGTAAACATTATAAACTTACTGTATCCTTATAACGATAATGTAAGCACTACGTATGCAAAATGACTAACTGGTTTCGACTCTTGCGCAGATCGTCAAACACTGAACTATAGAGCTCGTTCTGCCGCGTATATATCGAGTGAGGAGGCACGGCAGATAAAGGCCAAGTTTGAAAAAAAATAACAATTAGTAAAAATCAATGATAGAGTTTTTACAATTTTATTTGTCCAGCAATTTTCGCGTTTTTTTATTTATTTTTTGTGATTTTTGGTATAACAATGGGTTTATAATTCGTTATTATTTAACAAACCGATGCTCTCTATAGATATTTCTCAAGTAACTAGATCCACCTAGTAATGCTGAGCCTGTGACCGTTTCACTTTTGCGAAGACACACACAACACTAATGATCTATTTTTATATGTCTTGATTATTTTCTATTTTAAATTGTGTATATTCTCTTATATTTGTGTGTCTTGCAAAAAGGAATAAATGTCTTCTTTCTTTCTTTCACTTCACTTTTTCCGCCAATACGCCTACAATCATGCTAAACGTGGCCTTTAGGTTTTGTTACCTCGGGCTCTGTCTACCCCGTAAGGGATATAGACGTGGTTTGTGTATGTGTATGTATGACATGTATGTAACTAGATATGTTTTGATCGAGGAAACTACAAGTCATTGTGTTTGTGAAAAGGAGTTATTTTTAAGTAGTAACTGACCAATAATTGACTCCTATCTCGTCTGATGGAATGTGTAAATGATTCCGACGGTGTCATTCACTAGTTCTTTGTATATTTTACATAATTCATTTCAGAAATTAAGCTTTAGTATTTAATTACTATACAAAAAACAGGGTAGGCTTAAGTGACAAATGATTCTCAATTGTTTACGGTTAGTAGTATCTATGAAAATAAGAAAAAAAGCAAAAAAAAATATTTATTTGGTTACATAATTGGCATTGTTCACTTTTTAGGGTTCCGTACCTCAAAAGGAAAAAACGGAACCCTTATAGGATCACTTTGTTGTCCGTCTGTCCGTCCGTCCGTCTGTCACGACCACAGAGCAAAAACAAAGAGGAGGTGTGGTAATAAGATTTCCCTATGAAACATAGCGTGACATTTTGCGGGGTGAGGGGTTGTGGAACTCCGCCCACTTTTCAATTTTCCATCCGTCGGTTAGTAGCAAAACCACTCGCCTAGCAAGTTAACATCGATACATTGACGTCACTACGTAGTTCAGCTATCTCATACTAGATGTCAATTAGTGTAAAAGTAATGGGACGTACTCAGAACTTTAAGCTTCAAAAAGTTTGTGTAATAATTGAATAAAATAAGGGTAACCATTTTTACTGATTTAGATGTATATTGTACTTATGTAAAATAATAGACAAATTATTACAATACAATACAATACAAATACTCTTTATTGAACACCACAAATCAGTACAAAACAATACAGAAACAAAGAACAAAGTAGACAATAGGCGGTCTTATCGCTTAATAGCGATCTCTTCCAGACAACCAATACAAGAAATAAGTTGGAGACAGTTTAAACTAGTAGGTTATAAATTATTATAACGAACATGTTATGTTAATATGGATAAAATGTTCATTTAATAATATTCGAAGTTCTTTCAATTCATGAACAGTCACGGAGAATAATATGTGTACAACTCAGAACTTTGTTACTTCAAAATATTTGCTATTAAAATGTATTGTTATTTCATTACTGACCATAGCCGTGCGTTATTCGGTAAAATTATTTGATTCTAATTACGGCTCTGGATATTTGGTACGTTGAAAATAGTTGTTCTAATTGACGATAGATGGCGGCCTGTTCACAATATATTTATAAAACTACTAAAGTACTGTTTTGGCGACTAAAAAGTATTTAGGACTAAATGTATACTTTAGTTTTCAGTATACACGTATGATTATTACAATATACTAATGCGGAACTTTACGTACTTATATTTTTAATTAACAAAGTTACGCCATCTAGTGTCGAGAAGTATAACTTTTACTTGAAAGCCGAAAATTTTCTAGAACTATTTTAATAATTACGTATAAAATTACTTACATATGAAATGTGATACCATTCATAGCATCAGAACGTGTGTCTGAATAACTTTGACACGATAAAACACAACACTTCATCCTGTTCTTCTTAAAACCGCGAAAACACACCGATAATGCGAATCTCGATACATGTGCACATGACGAACGCTGACAACATACTGACTAAGCCCCGCCCACAATGATGACGTCAAGACCGAGTTGAAAATCACAGTGCACAGTTGCTTAGGCCAGCTCCTCTTTGTTTTAGCTCTATGGTCACGACCCTTTTTCTCAGTAACGCGTGGAGGTATGAAGCTGAAATTTATATCAATTACTCAGGTCTACTGCCCCTTGAAGCTGTGAAAAAATCAAACTTCTAAGCCAACGCAATCAAAAGATACAGCCGTTTATGCCGCAAATTTCCGCAAATTTTCAACTCTCAAGGGAATCAAAACCTACAAGGTAGTTCCCGTGAACGCAGAATCTTGAAATTTGGTATGAAGGTAGGTCTTATAGCACAGATTAAAGAATAATTGCGAAAACCGTAAATGTGTATGTATGTCTGTATATAGCAGTGACCAATATAAAGTAACCCCACACTGCGTACATTTTGCTTTGGAACAGGGCTCTGCTTACACTGGTTTTAGATATTTATAGATAATGATACGGAACCCTCGGTGCGCGAGTCCGACTCGCACTTGACCGGTTTTTTTAGTATGCTCCAATTCGAAAACCATTTGGGAAACCATTAATTATCCGATTTATCCTGTCCGATTTCAAAAATACTTTACGATTGCACATATTTTTGTAAAAGTGCTATTGACCTTAGTTTGACTAACGACCCGGTTTTTTGGCAGAATTGGTCATTAAATAATTGCCACAAAAATGAAACAAAAAGTTTAGCTGCGGTAACTGTCGGCTACGATAATTTTATTAACGCCTGTCACTGTCTACAAACATCTACAAACATTAGAAATAAAAGCAAATTCAAAGTATAAAACGGTAACACACAATGGATATTTATAAAAACTATTTTGTGCTGGGATGCAACAATGACTCGAAAAGTAGCCCCAACAAAATCATTGTGAAAATCAGAGAAGTCCATTAAATGAAATGAAGGTTAAAAAAAGGAACAATACCAATTAGAGAGCAAAATGTACATAAAAGGGGAAGCAGTCTCAGCAAATATTTCACAAATTGCTTCAAGACGCTGATATTCTGCAAGAACATTGGCCTTAACTGCTCAGCTATTAAAAAACCCAAATCATTGTTAACTTAAATCAAAACGTGATTTCACAGCCAAATCAAAAGTTTCAATATATTAAACAATATTCCTGCAATCGTTTTCTGGTTGTAACTTATGACTAAGAAAATGAAATGCCGTTACAGACGTCTCATGGATACAGAGGCTGACGCAAGAAAGGTAGATGTTTGCGACTGGCTGGGTAGGAGCATCCTTTTAGTTCATAGTTTTATTTAAATACTTCAATACTGTATATTACAATTTTAAAATACCTTTCTTTTTTGTTGACATCAACTTCCAAGACAGCTCTGTCAGGTTGCCAGCATATACAGCTGTTCCGTATTTAGGCTTCTAGTTAATTTTTTTGTGTGTTAGTCTGTATTATTCAACCATTAAAACCATGGCGGAAACGTTTTCGTCATCAACAGTAGACCTCTTATCTTATCTTAGTCTAGGGGTCCCTACGGATACACTTCGACCCATTCGTGGATCTTTTGTGTAAAACAGTAGACATACCATTATTCCTGCTCGGCTAGCCAGAGACCGCGCGAGAGTCGCGTCGTGCGCAAGGTAGACTAGTCGTCTCCTTCTAGAACGAACAGTTAGAAAAAGACAGGTAATCTATCTCGCGCGCGACGCGACTCTTGCTCTATTGCTAGACGTGCTGGAGAGGTAATCTAAAGATATAGAAGTGATAACCAACACAGTGAAACATACTTAAGTGCCACAAACTTTTGTGTGATGTAGGGATTAGTGTTTGCGGGATTTATGTTTTATGTGGCATTATAGGAAGCGTGACTATCTTGCACGTAAGTAACGGAGCAAGGTAATTGTTTTTAGACCTCCGTAAAGAACATCTGCTTCAATAATATGCGCCTGAATTGTAAGATCTCAATCGGTGGTTATATTTGTCAGTGATAAAGAGATAATACATAATGGCATTAGTCATACTTATTTGTACAGGTAAATAACAATATTTTAGTGTGAACAATTCTAATTTTAGAGACATTTTATCAGAACACGATAAACAATCTAAATCTAAATATACATGTATCACCTTGATATTTAATAACTACTTTCTGACTCATTTTTCTGTGCGGAAAATAAGTCAACAAACACAACCCCTAAACTATATTCAACTGTATCGTATAAGCTCCCTATCGCAGATACAATGTTGTGCGATTTTTCGAAAGCTTTCGATAAGATTAACCATGAACTAATCCATAACAAGTTGCTATACTAAATTACTAAAACTACGCGCCCAGACTGTCCACATCAATTTTAATTTGATCTTAATGAGGTTATTAATTGTTTTAGTAATTACAGAAGTACAATGCAGAAGTTGGTTCTGTAAATTTAGGGATGCCACAGGGATCCGTGTTTGGGAGCAATGTCCTTTTAATCTTTCTGACTGATTTCTTCTGCATAAACTCCTATATTTTGACGTATAATTTATTTATATTGTGTAATTTGAGAAGCTAATAAATCAATCTATTTAGTACTATCTAAATACTTTCGGTTATCTGCTATGGTCACGGAGCTAATAAACGTAACTCATGATGATTGGGTATAGGTATCAGTATTCCATATAATTTTATCTCTCTTACATAATATATCCACTAGATTGCAGACTTTCACAATAATAACATTTATTTACATAGCCTTCGAAATTCTGTCATTGTATTTGTGACAGCTTTTTGCGGAAATTTTCATGAACGTGCTCAGAAATTGCACGACCTATCTCTGTAGTAGAAAGGAAAAAAAACGATTTATTGATGTCAAGAACTTTATTTTATTAAAATGAAAACTATTCAAAATAACATTCCACAATTATGCGTTGACTGAAGCAAAAATGATGAATTGTGTGAATCTCAGTAATTGAAAACCCGGTTGACGAGAAAATAGATATTCTCAATTGTATGCCGATAATGAACACAAAAATTTGCACACACGGTTCTCATAAAATTGACGGTACTTATGTCATTCACTCCGAGGGCCGCGTAGGAACTTATATGTTGAAATAAGTTTGTCTATATTTGTCACTTTGTGCTGTTGGCCTTTATGGTTTTCTGCAGCTAACTCCTCGCTTTCATCCGTAGCCAATGGCCTCCCTTAATCCTGAATCCGAAGTTCTCTGTGGACAGCTCTGCTGGGATCTGGGTCTTCTCACACGGCATCAGCTCGATGTGCTGCAGCAGCTGGTAGACCATCACCTTCACCTCGCTCAGGGCAAACCGGGAACCTGTGTAAAAGTTTGTTTATCACACCATCTCCATCCCACCTCTCCTTACAAATTGAACCATATCAAGACAGGATCGATAAGAACTTCAATAATGTCAAGTGATTAAGATTTTGTTATATTACATCCATACATACATAATTATACGTATTTTCTGCATTATTCTGGCCGTGATTACCTTAAATGACCTACACCTACGCAAATAACATTTTTATCCCTTATGGGGTAGACAGAGCCCAAGGTAACGAGACCTAGAGGCCACGATAAGCAAGATTGTGGGCGTATAGATGGAAAATGAAATCAAAATAGTGATGGGTTGCTAACCGCATCGCCTATAACATGATTTTTGGTCATTCCCGCGATGGGCTTTTACCATCTGCACGGGGAGAGAAGCAACTGGTACATTCTAAGTTTCTTAGCTCCCAGACCAGCATGGAAGAACCTTAATGAACTCCCAATATTTCGTGCAGTTGCATCATGATAAGAGTAGACGGAAGAAAATATGGGTGAATGTTAATGTTGTGTAGACCAAGCTCATTGTTGCGCGCCGATTGCAATGGGGACTATCGTTTCTTTGCTCACCAGTTGGCGCCACTGTTGACTAAGGTCCAGAGGTATAGCTGTCAAAGGCGATTTTACAAAATCGGCGCCGAAACAAGGTCTTAAATCTTGAATCTCATTAAGTTTATTAATTATAAATAACTATCATTATATCGAGTACCTATGCCGCAATGTTGTGCAGTTCCGTTTTGTTCGGAAAAAAAAACTGCTTTCAAAGCGTTCACATTCATCCTCAAATAATCCATATTATTATTTGCAATAATTTCACGAAGGAGAACACTGCAACTGGTAAATGAAAGAAATTGTAATTTATGTCACTAAGCCTGCCAAAACTAGTGAAAAGTGAATGTTTTTGGACCTCACGCGACACTAGCGCCTCTAGTGGCAAATTCACACGCGATAGCCCCCATTACTTTGACCCTCATGAGAGAAGCCCTATATGCAGCAGTGAGACGTACGTAGGCTGAAGATAATGATAAAACTTTAGGAGATTAAAATATGATAGAGTATTTACCAATACAGTTTCTGGGGCCGAATCCAAAGGGCATGTAGGAGAACGGCTGGATATTGGACTTGGTCTGTTCGGAGAAGCGCTCAGGGTCAAACTTCGAGGGGTTCGGGAAGTACCTCGGGTCGTGGTGGAACGAATAAATTGGCACGAAGACAGCCTCGCCTTTTTTCAGCTGAAAAAATTGAAAACATAATCATCGTCACATCGTCATTAGCCTGAAGACCACTGTTGAACTAAGGCCTCCCCCTTAGCACACCATAATGAACGACAACTCCCCACCTGCATTTTCAACTGTGTGTAGTCGGTATACCTAGTGGAAGGCCTGCCAACACTGCGTCAACATGACGAAAATCATGTCTAATGTCCATGTCACACCCATACTGGTTACCATTCGGGGCGAAACACTCAAAGTTGTTGACCACTACGAAAACATAATAAAATGTAACATTGCTAAGAACAATACTACTAACTTCGAAATGTCTGTAGTTGATAATAGTGTAGCTAACGACGAAATACGAGTCAAGCAACTGGCACTGAAGCACGATCAGGATGACATCAAAATTTTTATAGATAGTGCCTTAGGCACTACTATAAAGTACTGTAGTATGTAGGTACTAATATCAAGTGACGATATAAGAAATTTTATTTAGAGTTCCAAGAGGATAATACTATCCATTTTAACGTGACCAGACAAGCAGAGCACTTGTAGACTTTGAACAATATCTGCACACATTTTTTTTCACCTAATAAGAGCGTCAGAGGTTTACAGATGCGTTACCAGCCTGGAGGATTAATAGAATATTTGATGTTGCAGTAATTTCAGCGGTTGTATTATTCACTACACAAGTAAGAAGCGATCCAGATGCATCTTTAATACAAGGCTCTACTATCACATGACGACTGCCGACTGACTGACGGCCGATGGGGCCGAAAGGTTATCGAGTGGCGTCCGCGGACCGGAAGACGCGGTGTAGGTAGGCCTCCAACAAGATGGAGCGACGACCTGGTGAGGGTAGCGGGAACGCATTGGACGAGGATGGCGCAGGGCCGACCTGTTTGGCGAGCCTTGGGGGAGGCCTATGTTTAGCAGTGGACGTCTTTCGGCTGACATGATGATGATGACTATCACATCATTTTATTTCTAGGCGTGTTTAACATATGTTTTTGCTTTAGTATATTTCTTTAAAGGGATACTCACAATGTAATCTTTGGTAGCATTAGCGTTGGGTTTTCCAACATTATAATCCTTCACGCAGAGTCTGTCCGTTCCACCTGCCGGTGGCCATTTGCGAAGCAATTCTGGAAAGGAAATAAAACCACACATAAAATACATTTTCTTTTTTTTTATCCGTAATCAGTCGAAAGACCTTTATCGGACTTGTTGAGTGTCGGTTTTTTTTATATGAATAGGAAGGAAAACGAGCAAGTGGACCTGATGGTAAGTGATCACCACTGCCCATAGACACCCGCAACCCCAGAGGGATTGCAGATGCGTGGCCAACCTAGAGGACTAAGATGAAATGCCTCTTGTGCCCGTAATTTCCCCGGCCGTCTTACTCTCCACACCGGAACACAGCAGTGCAAGCACTGCTAATTAGCGGCAGGATTAGCGAGTAAGATGGTGGTAGCGATCCGGATGGACCTTGCACAAGGCCCTACCACCCGCAATCGGTGATGGCGTGTTAGGAAAAAAGGCCATTGCTCTTTTCTTCGCCTACAATATATGGCGTCTCTTCAGCCTTACGATGTGACCAGAGGAGGCAGCTTGGTTGCCAGAGGGTAAGATGCTCGGTTAGGCAGGCAATGTGAAACTTTCTGTAACGCTCAATTCTTCATCAACTGCAGGCAAACCCAAGTACTTATGTATCTCTTCATTACTTGTGAACCTTTGTGCATTTGCTATTCCTCTAAGGATTGCATTATGTACACGTTGCAAGCAGAGTATGTTGGTTTTTGGCAACTAAAATACATGGTCAAGAAAAATTAAACTACATAGAGTCCATGAGCTCTTAGAATGTTATTCGGCTTTGTCTTGCTGTCTCCCTCACTCGGCCGATTCAAGTACCAAAGCCATAAGAGTCACGACCGATCGCTTTTCTGCCCAGGTGATCACTTCAACTCCCAGTTAGTTTGAACGCTCATGCGCCAGAAGATAGCTTATGTAGCCGATTTTAGCGGTGAAACCTCGCGCACAATGAATGCACGTGAGCACACCATTGACAAAGGTATATGAAGCAGGAAATAAAGTTTACAACCCTCTCCTACAGTTACAATGCGAATCCTTACCAGACACAACCATGTCCAGATAAGTCAGCTGTTGAATGGATGTGAAGTCAAACTGGCCGCTGTTGGCTTCAAAGTGTGCTTTTATTTCCTGCGCCAGCTTCTCTTGGACGTCAGGGTTAACGGCCAGCTCGTACAGAAGAAAACTCATAGCTGTACAGACCGTGTCGAAGCCAGCAGAGAAGAACGTCACAGCTTGGGCTATGATTTGGTTTTCAGTCCAGACTGCAAAATGAATTAGCAAGACATTTAAGATCCACGACTTAATCAGAGTAAATTAGTAGTAGTATTGAAGACAGCTAATCAGAAAATTAATGGAGTGTATCTTCTAGTGAGTAAACTGAACTGAACGTAAATTTTAATTCTTCGGTGATCCTTTTGCACGTCTGCAATTAGTGAATTAAAACTGATGGTAACTGGACTAACAAGCCTTGCAGGTCTTTGTTGCTTCGGCTTAACCAACGTCTGCTGATACGCTGATAAAAGACCTGTTTGTCTTTTCTTACGATAAGGTTTTACATGGGTACATAGTACTTTGTTTACCTCTATTCACAGTTTTCTTTCCAACAGCAGATTCTTGAACTGTAGCAAATCCAGCATCTTGGTCATCAGCTTTCTCTTCATGGGACAACGTGCCTAAAAGTCAAAAAAAAAAAATTAAAACACACCTAAAAGCTGAAGTTTGCCGATTACTTTAAGTAATTATAAATAATGCCATGAATTTAAGTCTGTTTAATTTAGTTTTGTTCGCCAATTCAACAACAGATGAAATCAAAACGAATGCTAGTAAGATGAAAACTGAAATGAAAAATTATTTAAAGGATCTCACGACTTTTAGTCGGCCTGACACGTTACGGACTGAGTAAGACATTGTACGTTTTCTCTGGGAATATTGTTCAAATTATTAATCTCACGAGAGTTTGCTGTAAAATCGTGAACACACCTTTCCTGGCTTCCATGAGGAGATGTATCATGTCTCTGCGCACGATGTTTCGTTCCTCGCGATCATGCATCGTGCTCAGCACGAGGTGCCGGAAGAAGTTGGCCATCGATTCCGTGAATATAGTCACATTCAGTTTCTGAAAATGTGTACAATAATCAAAACATTAATTTCGAATTTGCAAGTTTTCACCTGGAGTGCGAGTCGGGTTACCTCCGCATGTGATCAAGAACTGCGGTTTGTTTTTGGATCCGTCCGAGGGGAAGAGCAGTGCTTGGTCCGGTGCACCCTGGGCATCAGTTAATGATTTCCTGGCGGTCTCCGAGGGATATCATTATCCGTTGGCTAAGAGCCCGATAAGGGGGAGGTGGTCTTTTGACCGTGTTCTACCGTACAACGTTGCCGACATTTTTGTCACAAGATTTTTGAATAATGTATTTATTACTTATACATTGGCGAAATCATCGTATCAATCGATGGGGCTATATTTAAAAAAAAGAAGAAGAAAAATTTCACCTATACGCCCACAATCATACTAAACGTCTTTAGGACTTGTTACCTTAGGAACTGTCTATCCTGTAAGGGATATAGACGTGATTTAGGTACGTGTGCATGTATGTTTTCTACGCTATTGTAAGCGGTTGATTAAAAAAAAAACAAAGAATGTACCTGTTGCTTCTCTTTCCGCGCTGATAGTAAAAGCCCATCAAAGGATTGGGCGAAAATCTTAGGGATCATGTTATATAGGCGATGTAGCTAGCAACCCATCACAGTTATGATACCCCTTTCCATCCACCGTCCACAATCATTCTAAACGTGGCCTTTAGGTCTTGTTACCTTAGGCTCTCTCAACCACGTAAGGGGTTAAGACGTGATTTATGTATGTGTATGTATGTATGTATAAATTATAGAATAGATGACAGTGTAAATTGGTTCAACACGTGCCGTCAGTTGGAAACTGGTAATATACCTTCATGATAGTAGGGAAGATGCTATACCCGAAGAACTTCAGTATCTGTCCGAAGGCCATGTTAACGGCCTTACTGCCCATCGTATAGAACTCGTTGTTGGGTTCAGCATGAGAGTCTACCTTCAGTCCGAAGGCTACAGACGCTATGACGTCGTTGGCGTATCTAGTCACTAAGTCCTTAGAATCTATGTCCACGTGTTTATCTGAAAATCAGAAAAATTTAAATTAATTTAAGAGCTTAAATAAAGGTATCAAATTGGCCAAACTGAAATCAACTTCTTTGACAATAGCAAAGTCGTTAAGGAATTAACATCAGAGCCATCTGTCTTGGGACTGGAAAATACTCTTAGTCAATTACTTAATAACTAATCGATTCTCTTAATTAGTTCCAAACTGTGTCAAATAGATGTCGCTATAACGCCATCTATATAAATATCTAAGCTGTTAGACATGCATAAGAAAACTTTATTGATTTGTATAGCAGTTTGGAATATCACCGACAGATGGCATTAACAGACGGCTATAAAAGCGAATGTATTAGTATGTAAGTGTCACTTATTTCGATTTATTTGTAACGACTGAACAATACAAATTATCCCTAAATCTTTCTTTTTTCATTAGCCGCCTTTTTGTCCTCATACTTGAACAAAAGTCCATACTCCATACTGACAGAGCTCAAAATTGCCTTGAGACTGTCCACAATTTGTCTTCAAAGGCCCCTAGTTTTTTCGGACACACTATGCGGTCGGCAAAACACTATCTGGAGAAGCAGATTATTTTGGCCAAAACAGATGGCAGACGTGCGCGGAGAAGGGCACCTACAAGGTGGTCTGACGTAATAAAGAAGTCAGTGCGTGGTAGCCTGCACCGTGCAGTCCACGCACATGACGTGGTTATTTCGGAGACCGCATCACAAGGGGGTCTAAATCTAACAGCCTTCAGAAATCCGTTTCTAAAATTTCATTAGATCTAGTTTACCAGAATGTCAGGGGCCTCAACACCAAGCTCAGCTATTTCAAGCAAAACCTTACATGTCTTGATTGTGACGTAGTAGCTGTGACTGAATCCTTTTTAACGGACTCAGTCGAAGATGGTGAACTAGTCTGTGGTGAATGGAGCTTGGAGCGCCGAGATCGCGCCGGCGGCGCACGCGGGGGCGGCGTGCTGGTCGCGGCGCGTCCGGGACTCTTGCTGCGTCGGCGGCGTGCTTTTGAGTCACCACTTGGGGAGGATATGTGGGTCTCTGTTACTAAGAAGGATGTTACATGTTATATCTGTGTGGTTTATATACCCCCTAGTGCTTCGGACGATGCGTATATGAAATGGTTTCACACAGTCGAATCTGTGTTAATCTCCTTAAACGGTGTGGTGATTATAGTCGGGGACTTAAATTTGAACCCTCGATATACGTCGCAAAGTGTTTTATGTTATTATGGTTACTTTTTATCTGTATGTGGCTTGAATGAGGTGAATGATGTGATGAATGCGCACGGTGGAAAACTCGATGTCGCGCTGGTCTCGGAGCGTATACGTGGGGTCAGTGTTCTTGAGATTGAGGGAGGCGGGCTCGTCCCCCGTCGGGATGCGTACCATCCGCCGCTGGAAGTTTCCGTTCCTCTAGATGAAGCCTTGCGACAGTCCACCGTCGAGCAGATAGATCCTAGTAACCTGAATTTGCGACAGGACTGGAACTTTGCGAAGGGTAATTACGAGCGTTTATACAAATTGGTCTCCGAAGTAAACTGGCAGGAGGTTCTTGGGTCTCAGGAGGTAGATTTGGCGGTGGATAAATTTTATAAATTATTGTACAATGTTTTCGATGTCAGTGTCCCGAAAAAATCCCGCAATAAAAATCGTGTTAGGCGATATCCTGTGTGGTTTTCAGCAGACCTGATTAAAGACTTAAAAATTAAAGCAGGTCTCCATCGAGATTGGAAAGCCACCAAAAGGCTGACATTAAAAAGCGGGTCTCCATTGCCTATAGGGATTATATTTGCCAAAGTCAAGCCAAGTTAAAAACCAACCCGCGCGCCTTCTGGCAGTATGTCAGTAGCCTTAAATCTAAGGGAGGATTCGTGTCTCAAGTTACCTTTGAAGGTAAGCAGTTTGTCGGACCTGAAACAGCTGAGGCTTTTGCCGGGTTTTTCTCTAGTGTTTTTTTACCGAATGTTCCATGTCTTGATGGTAGTTATCAAAAGGAAGGTAGGCAAAAGCGGTCTGCTAATTATCTCCATATCAATGAGATTACAATGGGCGAAGTGGAAGCAGCAGTCAAGCGTTTGAAGCCCAACAGTGCGGTTGGACCTGATAACATACCCGCGTATATTGTAAAAGGATGTATCGAGTACCTAAAAATACCACTTCACTACCTGTTCAATCTGGCACTCTCTACTGGTTCGTACCCGCAGCAGTGGAAGATCACCAGGGTTCGGCCTATACCTAAGAATAACGATGCTAGTAATGTGGAAAGTCATAGGCCCATTGCTATTCTTTCAACGCCCGCCAAGCTGTTTGAGTCAATACTCCACCAAACACTTTCTAACCAACTTAAACCTTTCCTGTGCGATGCGCAACACGGCTTCAGGGCAAATCGTTCGGTGAACACAAACCTTACTATCTTGACCAATATTATCTCAGAACACCTTGATAAGGGTATTCAGGTTGACGTAGTCTATTTTGATTTCCGGAAAGCGTTTGATCGCGTGGATAACGATGTGCTGCTACACAAGCTCGACAATGTTGGTTTCTCTCCAAAGTTGCTTGATTTTTTTGCGAGTTATCTGCGCGATCGACAGCAATATGTTCAACATGGTCATTTCATCTCGCCACCCTATCACACCCGATCTGGCGTCAGCCAAGGTTCCATTTTGGGCCCTTTTCTTTTCGGGATAATGGTGAATGATCTTGAATTGGTTGTTAATAATGCTAAATGTCTCCTTTATGCTGATGACCTGAAGCTAGTGTACGGAATTGAGCAAGCTTCCGACTGTGTGTCATTGCAGGAGGACATCGCCTCCGTGTTTAGGTGGAGTGTTGACAACAAGCTCTGTTTCAATACAGCTAAGTGCTGTGTGTGCTCCTTTAGTCGTGCTTGCATCCCTATTCTTAGTCAATATCTCTTGGGAGTGGACCCCATTAACAGAGTCTTTTCTGTGAAGGATCTCGGCGTTGCATTTGATACGCGTCTCACCTTTCACGATCACATAAGGGCACTTGCAGCCAGTAGTTTTCGTAAACTCGGTTTTCTCATTCGCAACGTCAGAGACTTCCATGATCCTGGGGCCATAAAGATCTTGTACAACGCCTTAGTCAGGAGCAAGTTGGAAGCTGCTGCCATCGTATGGAGCCCGTATGAGTCGACGTACACCTTGCTCCTGGAGAAGGTACAAAAGGCCTTCTTAAGAGTGCTGTACAAAAAAGTCTTTGGATATTACCCATTTCTCTATCCCTCTAGCTTCCTACTGGGCACCCTGGGATTTAATTCCTTAGAGGTACGGCGTAACTTCAGCCTACTTGTTTTTGCGAGCCGCGTTTTGCGAGGGGATACAGATTGTCCGGACCTCGTGGAACAGCTGGTTAGATTGTCAGCTCCGGAAGTGCCTAGGAAACCCCTGAGACCGCGTATTCGCTCCCTGCTAGCCGCGCCGCCGGCGCGCACCGTGGCACACAGAAACTCGCCGCTGCTCCGCGCCCTGTCCCAGCTGAATGCACTTCTCGTGGCAGCACCGGAGTGCGATCTGCTGGCGGGGCGGTGGGCGGCTGTGTGTCGAGAATTGTTACTGTTTTGCGAGAAGAGGTATGACAGGCAATCTAGCGTTCCTACTTAATGTGTTGTAATCTGTTGTCTCCCTTACGGGAGCCTTATCATAGACCCTAACTAGACTAAGTTTTGTAGTTTCACAGTGTATTAGTTGTTACTGTAATGCTGTGTAGCAAATTTATAAATAAATAAATAAAATAAATAAATAAATAAATAAATGACCGCAGAGAATGGACACTGACCGTATATGGTCGCAACCCTCAGCAGTGAGGGAAAGAGGAAGAAGGGAAGAAATTAGAAATGGCTAATTACGCATGTGTGTCTGAGACGTCCTTGTTTCCACGGATAACGTATCAATCCAGCAAGCAATGTGTACCAAATTGTACTCGACCTTCCTGTGCCTCCTTCTTTTTTTAAGTCGATTAATAAAGTCTCTAATATCATCCAGTCTTTGTGTTTCGTGTTTTAGATAGCTAAGCGTAAGTTATATTGAACTATCATTTTAAAGCATGGAAACCGTCATTCGAGAAAGATATTTCCTCAGTTGTAGCTGGCAAGATCTTGCCTCTACTTTGAGCCCTTTCTCCCACAGGACCACAGAATGTCGTCATCATGAATAACACCTTCTTGAAACATCAAAATAAGCTTACCCCCTGACTCCTTCATTTTGTTCTTCAACGAGCTGATCATTTGGTCTCCAACTTCGACCATGAACGGAATCATGTGTTTCAGCTTGGAGCTCGTGAATGCTGGGCTCATGGTTGAACGCATATCCTTCCACACCTGACCTGAAATTCGCAAGGACAAGAGCGTTCAGTTGATGTCTACGACCAAGGAGCTAAACTTTAAATAAATCAATTTTATGCCATGCATTACGTCATTTTGGAAAACTACATCAGCAATACCAATTCAGATCAATTTCATTTAGCCGTTTGCATAATTTCTTTTTTTAGATACCTACATTTATTTTTGTTTGAGACAGTGATTAGGTAGGTAGGTACGGAGGGAGACAATGAAGTAGTTAACAAAGAGGATATAATCACTACGTTTTGTAGTTAAGAAAAGAAGGCCTGTGCCCAGCTGTGGACATAAATAAGCTGATGATGATGAATCAATTACCTTTCATAGAAAATAGGTTAGCGCCAAACAATGGGTCCATATATTCCGTAACGAAGTCCCTGTGGTCCAAGAAGCTCTCGAAGTCTTTGATGGTGATATTCTTCAGCAGTTCCACGTCTCTTATGATGAGATCTGGCTTCAGGAACTGGTAGTGGCCTATGAATCTAGAAATCAGTAAGATAAGATTTATTAAAATGTTATTCAAGTGTGCCAAAATTTAGTTAGAAAGTGCATTTTTGTAGTTGGAAAAATATAAAAGTAAAATGATATTATTCTCATTACTATTTTCGGCAATTTTCTTTGAGGATTCGTACAAATTCTTGCCAAATTTCATGATTCTATGTGTACCTATATAGATTTTGATCACAACAATTTTTGTACAAAAGTACACCTTCAAAAGACATAATTATCAACGGGATATAGACAGCGATAAAAAACCCGTGGTAGTGGTAGCCTAGTGGCTTGACCTATGGCCTCTCAAGCAGATGGTCGTGGATTCAACTGATCAAGATGGTGGTGGAGCAACTCTGAGTTTTTCTGAATTTATGTACTATCTAATTTGAAATTTATTATGAGCTTATCAGTGAAGGAAAAACAACTGCGAAGAAATTCAGTGGTGTGTGTGAAGTTCCCAATCCGCACCGGGCCCGCGTGGGAACTATACCCCAAGCCCTCTCATTGTAAGAGGAGGCCAGTGGGACGTATATAGGCTGGAGATGAGATGATAAACAGCGATTACAGGAAAATATTGGCAGCTCATTAACAGTAATTACGATCTATACGAGTATCTCATTGATCTCTTCTTCTTCTTAGCCTTCCTCTACCAAGTTCTTGGTGTAGGCTTCCTTCAACCGATTCCACTCCGATCTATTTGGGCAGTGAGAGCCCAGTTGCTGCCCGCAACTCTTTTAATGTCTTCTTTCCATCTCATTTGTGGTCTACCGACTGGTCTTTTACATTCCCATGGCCTCCAATCCAGAACAGCTCTGCACCACGAATCAGTTCTTTTGGCTTTGTCCCACCCATTGCCACTTGAGCTTCGCCATCCTTCTGCTGATGTTGGCGACTCTGCTGTTTCCTGAGACATTTATTGGTATTCCTGTCCCCCCTTGTGACTCCAACCAGCGTCCGCTCCATTGCTCTCTGGGTAACTTGTAGCATCTTGACTACAGCTTTAATAGTCACCCAGGTTTCCGCTCCGTAAGTTAAAATCGTGGATATGTCTGGTGTTCGTACCCGTGAATCTTTTAAAGCTGTCACCTTTAAAAGGTTGTATCTTTATTCACGTGAACATAGAAACCTAGTTCTAAGTATTACAGGTGATTGAATGATACCACAGACCTAAAGTGTTTAATCACTTTCGCGCGCTCCTGAGAAACAGATTGCTGGTCTACACGGATAGACAGACGGATATCGTAGTTATTCATAAGAGTTTCTTTTTCCCTTTGAAAAGGGAAACTAAAAATACCATTACCTTTCTTCAGGGAACGCGTTATATTCTTTATCCACAGCATGGACGAAGTGTTCTTTACGGAAGACTATGGGGGCCATGTTGCCCAGCAGTGGTAGCGGCGAGAGGTGCTTGACTCCTGCATCATCGAACCTGGAGTAGACTTTCCGAATGTAAAGCACCAGCGCTGCGATGAGCGCCAGGAGCCAGATTAGGAGCATCGTCTGGAAAGTTAATGTACAAATGATCAGCTAGACCGAAGGTCACATTTGACAATAATAAAAATGACGATGAACACGAGGGTAGTTGTGCGCCGCTGTCAGTTGCGTCGAACAGCCGCGCGAGCAGAGCGCTGGCGCGCAGTGTTCGTGTCGCTGCCGCCGGGGTGAGCGCTCTTGGAAAAAGGACTACGAAATAGTCCGAAACATGTCGAGCATCAATCGATTTTTTATACGTGAGTTATCCGTTTATGTGTAATTAGACCGAAGGTTCCCAATGTGGTCCAGGTGGACCCAGGGGACCACGGAAGACCAGACGGGGTCCAAGATGGCGCGAACAAAAAGGGGTTTTGGGAATATAGCAGAAATGTAGCAGCAAAGGGTTCTGAAAACAGTAAAACTTCATAAGTACTCCTTACACACAATATATGTTCATCGTTCAGACTTGTTCTGTTGAGAGCATCAATATCGATACAGCCATCATATATTCTCAAATATATGTGTCACTGACCTTATTGTTCGTGGCATAAAGGTGTATAGATGTTTTTTGACGTTTTATCAACGTACATACATACATACATACATATATCACGTCTTTATCCCTAACGGGGTAGACAGAGCCTAAGGTAACAAAACCTTAAGGCCACGTTTAGCATGATTAAGGGCGTATAGGTGGAAAGGCAAACCAAAATAGTGATGGGTTGCTAGGCGCATCGCCTATAACATGATTCCTAAGACTTTCAACGTACATATTTACATTATGCCGAGCTGAGATAGCGCTAACTAAACAAAAAGCTTTTCAATTTTACAAAAATTAAATCGACAACCCTAACGCTCTATTTGAGCGTAGGTATTTATTTAAAAAAATAAGCCTAGTTTCCATACTGCTCTATTTGGTACTAACTTGTTCAAAATTAATCGGCAAATATACATAACTCAATAATAAATAAATAGAACAAAACTACGATTGTTTAACCAATTCACACTTAACTAAACAGCTAAATACACTTCAGCTTACATAAAGGCATGTAAACAATTTAAAACTTACAAATAAAGAATAAAGGTCGAGTTCACCGATTCAATGGTGAGTGAAACGAAACACGTCCGCTCGAATATCGGGTAATGACTGACATATTGCGTTCTTTATCTGGCTATATATATGTATAAACAACAGGTTTTCAAACGCTATCAATAATGCGCTATGGCGCAATAACGCTTTGTCATTATAACAGATTATTTAAGAAAATGAATAAAAGTCACTCACACTAACACACACACACACACACACACCACACACACACACACACACACACACACACACACACACACAAACACAAACACAAACACACACACACACACACACACACACACATTTATTTTTTTATTTTGTATTCACCTCATCCCAGAGTGGTCGTGGGGCGTCGCGGTAACACCGAGTGCCGTAACGCCTCACACACGACCGAGTAGGGAATCCGTGTGGTTTTTAGTGGGTATGCCTGCCGTCGCGGGAGAGCCCTACATACCCCCACCCCGTACCGGGCGGATACATAAGGCGCATTTTCCACACCATAAAAAAGGCTCTATCGGCCCCATTAGGGATAAAAACTTGATCAATATTACTGTATTAAAAAATATGCGATACCAAAACAGACATAAACAGTAATTTTTTAAAAAGAAATGATAGCGGCTTGATTTCTTTGGTCTCACAAAAGCTAGGATTTTTTGTCAGAATCAACTTCTCATTTACGATTTTATATGATCTTCTTCTTCTTATGTGTGGCTGTCAAGTCGATAGCGACAACTTCGCCAATGTTAAAGTAATCAAAATGTAATTCAAAAATCTTGTGACAAAATGTCGGCAACGTTGTACGGTAATTTGGTCAAAAGACCCCTCTCCCCACTGTCGGGGTGTTAGCCAACGGCCAATGATATCCCTCAGTAACTGCCAGGAAATCATTAGCCGATGCCCAGAGTGCACCGGACCAAGCACTGCTCTCTTTTTTTCTTTTCTTTTTTTTTTATATGAATAGGAAGGCAAACGAGCAAGTGGCTCACCTGATGGTAAGTGATCACCACTGCCCATAGACACCCGCAACCCCGGAAACATTGCAGATGCGTTGCCAACCTAGAGGACTAAGATGCAATGCCTCTTACCCCGCCCGGACGGATCCAAAAACGAACCCTTTTTATATGATTAACTTATTTGGTCATTAGTACAGTTGTCTAATTTTGTCCTGTCACTCTTTGAGTGTTGAAAGTGAAGCAAAACTAGATAACAACTTTACCCGCATAACGTATATTTCATAATATTACATCAATGGAAGTAATCGTAGATAAAAGTTATCGAATTAAATGTTTTTTAGTATTTTTGGGTAATTATTGTGAAATGTTTACAGATTAAAAGATTAATAATTAATAAATAATAATTAAAACAATTACTTCCACGCTGGTCTGGGAGCAAAGAAAAAACATAGAATGTACCTACCAGTTGCTTCTCTTCCCGCGCCGGCGGTAAAATCCCACCGAAGGAACGGGCGAAAATCATAGGAATCATGTTATAGGCGATGAGGCTAGCAAACCATCACTATTTTGATTCCATTTTCCACCTATACGCCCACAATCTTGCTAAATGTGGTTTGTAGCTGTTACCTTAGGCTCTGTCTACCCCGTAAGGGATAAAGACGTAATTTGTGTATGTGTACGCTGTAGCCTTTTTTATATAACAAGGTAATAAACGAGCAAGTGGGTTATCTGATGGTAAGCGATCACCACCACCGATGGTCACCCTCAACACTAGAGGATTGCGGATGCGTTGCTTCCTAGAGGGGCTAGGATAGAATGCCTCTTGTGCCAGTAATTACACCGGCTGTCTTAAATTGCTTCGCAGATGTGTGCAGCTTTCCTCGCGACGTTTTCTTTCACCGAAAGCACATGGTTAATTTCAGATCTAATTTCAACTCAGAGGTGAGAGCCCGGGATTTGAATTTGAACCCACGACTCTCTGCTTGAGAGGCCACAGGAACCACTAGGCTACCACGGCTGTTTTAATAACTGAATTAACTAAGTAGAAGTTTCCGATTGCGAAGACGATCCTGGCTGGGTCACCAGAACTCCACTAACAGATCGTTGTATTGTCATCTGACTTACATAAGTAAGCAAGATTTCAGCTCAATCGGTTGAAGATATCTGCTTGGAAATTGAGTCGCAAGATTCCACCCGGACAAACATACGTTGCAAGCTAAATAAAAGCTGGTAACTTGTAAAAATCTGGCAATTTCCATGCGCCCGAACTTTCGTCAGACGAATTAAAAGCTCGACCATCTGCGGCAATTACAATTAGGGACCTTGCGCGTGTCCGATCGTTTTCCAAAAAAAGTTTACATGTAAATTTTTTCCAGGATTTAACTATTTTCGGCTTTTCTTACTCAGTATCGTTCACCCTATCGTTTCTCACACAAATACTATTTAGGAGTAATACTCTACAACTAGACACGCGGCAGCGTGTCAAGCCAAGTTCAAGAAAAGGAACTGGCTAGCCAAGCTAGCTAGTAAATATAAGTTTAGTAGCTACAGGGGCGCCGACTTTTAGAAAACCTCGTGGGTGCTCATGCTTATTTGATGACTCGAAAACGGGTCGTCAGGGAATGAAAAAACACCTATCCCTAAAAGGCGATTACTGATCTGTTTCGTGATGTCTATTCTCAGGGGTGCTCGGCACCCACTGTTTATTTCTCATGGGTGCTCGTGTCCCCGAGCACCCACGGAGTCGGCGCCCCTGAGTAGCTAAGGTTATTTTAGTCACCTTTCTCACCTGGTACCTTCCCCGGTGTCACAGGAAAAGCTTGGTTATTCAAAGCACATAAGATGCTATTGAAACGTAAGGTTTCAGCCGTGTGAAAATAAGTTTACTTACTTTTTTTCAATGTGCCGTCTTTTAACTGCCATCTAGTATAATTAGAGCAAACTAATAAGGTTTGCTGAAGTCGTTTTGGCAGCGCCATCTTGCGTTGAGTAGCGCACCCACTTTAGTTCACAAATGTTTAACAGATGTCACTACAGTACTTACGTTTTACCCATCGGTCGTAACTGGGTCCCGAATTTTGAAACAAATTTGGCGAAAAATTAAATGACAATTGTGCTAAATTAGAAATACTAGTGGAGAAAATTACAGCTCTAATTAATCTAGTCAACTAGCCGACAAAAATATTTGTTTACGGGGTAATCAGCCCAGGTATTGAGGTATAAGTGGAAAGGGGGTATTCAAATAGTGAGGAGTTGCTAGCCGCATTGTTTATAACATGATTACTAAGATTTTTGCCCGTTCCCGCAATGGGCATTTACCATCTACGCAGGAAGAGAAAGAACTACATTCTGTTTTGTTTCTTGGCTCCCAGACCATCATGGAATTTGAGTTGTATAGTTTTGTAACAATAAAAAAACAAACATTTTCGTTTATCTGGCCCTAAAATCACTGTTTTTGTGTCCGACACGCACTTGGTTGGTTTTGGCTTTATTAATTCAGCCACATAAAACAAAACATAACAAAAAAACGCTGTAATTTTTCTGTTTGTAAAATCCCAAAGAACGGAATAATACGTGTCCAGTTAAAAATGGAGCCGATATAAAAATGCCTACTTCAATATGGTTTTCCCATATTGTATTCCCATCCATCCAATCTAAGAGTTTATAAAGGGGCAATTACACTACTTCGTTCGCTTATTGCGTTCGCCAAACTTGTTTCAAACTACTCGATCAACAAACGACGTTTTCACTTTAGTCTGTCCGCCTACTTCGGCTACCTAACGAGGTTGCAGCTATCGATCGGCATAATAGTGTAATTGTCCCACTATCGTTTTATTTCTCACCGTTTAACGAAGTACATGACCGTCTTCCAAAAACATAGAATGTACCATTTGCTCCTCTTTCCGGGCATATCGTAAAAGCCCATCGACGGCGACGCGGCTAACAGCCCATCACTATTTTGATTCCCCTTTCCACCTATACGCCCACAATCACGCTAAACGTGGCCTTTAGGACTTGTCACCTCAGGCTCTGTCTACCCCGTAAGGAATAAAGACGTGATTAAAATATATGTATCTATATATTATGTCAGAAAATCAGCGATACGTGAAACAGGTTCGTCAGTTTTTGATTACTTAGGAAGGAAAAGAAACCAAGTTTTTGATTCACATTCAAAGATCGTATATTTTTCTTTTAAATTCAAATAATACATATAACTCGTCTCAGATTTCGTGGACACTTACAACTAACTTAAACAACTGTTCGTAACCATTACAACCGTTTCATAGCGAAATACAACTTTTAAAAAACCCAGGGTCTATTTTAGTTAGACATAGTGCTAACTCGTTGGGATACCCAGTATAGTGAGACCCTTCTCGCGAGTGTCACAACACAGTGGCAATTTCTAATACTTCAGTACTATTGACCAATGTAAATAGACCCTTTTACTGGCGCTTAATTTTTCAAATTGTACAGAAATCTGAACAGAAAACATTTCAAATCGCTCAAAATTGTACCTACTAGTTAAGTACCTACGATTCACGAAAAATCTGGTACTAGGTTCAAATCCCGGAGCCAGCTTTATTTTGTAATTGTTTTCTTTGTCCTCGTTTTAGGTAAAATTTGAAAAATTATTTTCGTAGGTAAAATGGTAACGGTAACAAAAACATGTTTGGAGCCAACTCTATATTCATTTTGGATGATACTAAAGATATTTTTTGTTATGAATAAATAATTTAAGTATGGAAAACAGTTTCCTGTTACACTACAAAATGCCTATTTAATTATCATATAAAATATAAACCATGGAAAATAAATAAATGTTAGGTACTAAAAATAATAATTACGCGGTGTTATTCTGCTATGCTTTTACAATATGGTAGTTAAATCGTTATTTTACCTCATAGGAATAAAACCCCTACGCTAAATCGTCATGAGGAAACTTAACGTTTTAAGCTTTATGTACCTACCTATAAATATCTATTTGTATTGAAAAAACACGTACTCGTATAAATATAGGTAACCTCAAAAAACAGATAAATATACTTTACCCATAAAGATTGCACTTCGGTCTTTTGAGAGAGACAAGGCGTCACGTAATTTAGAGTGAGACAATGCTCTACGAAGCTGAAATTAGAAGTGAAGACCGGTGTGCAATCTTTATGATCGGATATTGTAAGTAACCTTAAATAAAACAAACGAAAAATTTGTGGTAACATCGAAAAATGCAATGTTTGTGATTTTTAGAGATCGCTTAAAGAACTTCGTGTGGATTTTTCCAAAACTAAAGAAACGCAGCGACTTATTTTTAATAATTACTAAAAATTAAAAAAAATTGTTAACAATATAAGGTTTTTAAACGACACTGAAAATTAGAACACATAGAAAAATCCGAAAAGTAAACTTATGGCCGGGAATCGAACCCGCATCCTCGTCGTCCTGTGACGCGTGCTATACCCCTATACCACCCATAGGTGGGTAACCCTTCGAATTTTTCTATCTGTTAGTAGGTGTCACGTGACCTTGCCACTATGCGAATTTTCGTCGCTAAGCGTCATCTGTTTGAATGATGTGTCTGTACACAATTACAAACTCCCGTGGAACATCTGCTGCTCGCCAAAGACGAGAGAATTCGCTGTTTTTCAAATGATAGGTACTATCAAATAAAAGTAAATTTAAAAAATCAAGAAGTAAAAATTCTTGATTTATTAGATAGTAACAATACAAGGGTCATAAGTAACATACTGCCAAAAATATACAGGGATCAAATGGGTACGAGATTTCATAAGTAAGTACATCCCTTTTGAGGTGTATGGTTCGCCTAAAACAGCCTGTTTGCTTTAATTTTTCACTGAAATTTGTCATACTACTAACAATATTACTGACAGCGTGACTTACGAGAATTTGAATGAACACATCCTTTTTTTAAACCAAATTGAAAAATTTCTGGGGCAACATTTTTTTGGTCGCAACAAAAAACCTTTGGCACACAAACGTAGTCACAACCACTGAGTTTAATAGACAATTTAAAATATCAGGCGATAAGAATACTATCAGTAATATTGTCAGATGCTACATTTACAATTTCTTGTCATAATTAGAAAAACCCCAAGAATGAGACCAATTCACGCAATAAATTATAGTTTAACACCTTGATCAATACAATACAATTTCAAGTAATTTTACGTAACTCAGTTCTCTAAGGGAGTCTTACAAATATGTCAAAACAATCAAGCAAGCGTAAAACATGACATACCTAACTTATTATGTAAATTAATTGAGTGCTGTGTAAATTGACGTAACTTTTTTTAAGCAAAATGTTCTAACTGGAATGTCAGATGATTGAAGTTACATCCCTTTACTCTTTAGAAATACATGTAAATATACATTTTTACAACATCCAAAATGAATACACGATTAAGTCGTAAAAAATTGTAAAGCTAGCTAGCAAAGTGACTAACTCCGAGTCTAACTATGATTCAGTTTTACGTATTTTACTTGTAACATTTGTAATAAAATAAACTTTACCAACGAGTCTAATGACGTGCTTTTGATCAAAGAGGTCAAAATGCGGTAACTGACGTCAATTGACACAAAGAACGTTTGAATAATCAACATAGAAAACCCTTTTAAAAGCTACAAGTTGCTTATTTTATTTGATACAGTTGACGTTGAAAAAGTTAAAAATCACAAGTTAAAATAATCGTTGTTTTTTTAGTTTTTTCAACACTATAAACTAAAAAGGTTTTGAGCATTATTCAGCTTCCCGAAGCCAATCACAATCGCAGTGACTTTAAAATCGTTTTTATGATAAAAAAAACGGTAGACATTAAGGACCTTAAAGTTATATTCAGCCCAGTTCTCTAAACATTAGCAAAGAACGAAAAAAATAATACATATATATATTAAAATTTGACACTCCTCTTATTCTACGCTTTTTGTAATGTATATTTGAACTAGGCTTGTAACATTTTACAGTAAATGTACTTACGACGTTTTGTAAAGACACAGCTTTGTACTGTCAGTTACAACAACGTTTAACATCTACACCGAGAATAGTAACTTAAGGCTAATTAAATAATTTACTCTGTTAGAATAATGGTAATGATACCGACTGAAGCGTCTAGTGGTTAATAATAAAATTGTGATCAGTTAAGAGGAAACGATAAATGGAAGGCGCGTATTTACAGAAAAATAATTCAGTATATCTTACATCACAGCAGTCGCCTGAGAGTCGCGAAACTAACTCTAATAATGTTAAAATTGTCAAAAAAATATATTTTATTGTTAACCTTAAAAACATTAATAATTTGTCGAACCTAATCTTTGGCTAGCAGATCTTTTATTCTTGTCATTATAATTTCTTATTGCACGACGGCGATTTTAATTAAAAAATAATTTTAATATCTTACCTAACATTGAGAAGACAGAAGCTTAACAACGATTCAAGGAATTTCAACATGAATCTTTAATTATGCCTATGAAGTGCGGAACACGAGAAAACAACTAGGAATTGAGACGAATTACAAAATTAAGTACATTCAATTACTTAGCAACTAATTATGGCAACTCCAAATAAAAGAAACTGGATACTTACAAATAGCTTAATCCAAAACATAAATAAAATCGGAATGTTCAAACTTGTTCAACTTCGCTTACGACTAACTATCATAAAATGGTAACAACAATCAAAACATCAAAAATACTTTATCAAAAATTCGTTTGAACAACCTTCGAGTCCGTCCGAAGCTCAATAAAACCGTTCTTAGTCCTTAATTACGTTTTAAAAAATAATATGGACACTTCAACAAGTCGGGCGACTAATAATTGACGGGCAAACCCCCACTGGCCTGACGGACAACCAAACTGCCGGACACCGATCTATCCTCTAATACACCCAAAACATTCGGAAAACACCTATCTAGTGGGTCTCTCGTCGAACTCATCGCCTTCCACGAAACAACGCGTACACCAATGTCATTACCATTTGCATCATCTCCAGGAACAATATAATTAGGAATGGTCCTTCGGTGTTTAATCTATACCGGCTGTCGTGAAAGGCAATTAGATCTCAGTAGACCATCGAACCCCGTAGCCTATCACAACGGACTATCATCTAGCGTACCCGTAGGTAATTGATCATCCTTTAAACAAACTACTGCCCTAACTATCTGAGCATTCGTTTAAACTAGGAGTACGTCATGTCGTAATTGTCCAATTCTGATTTCACTATGACGAAGTTTGGGTTGTCGGTCTTGTAGTCGGGGCCTTTGGGGCCGAACTGGTAGACCAGCCGCGCGGTGGGCACGGACACCAGCACCGATTGCCGGTAATGATACCGCATGGCTCGGCTGAACTTCTCGAACGTCATGTTCTCGTTCTGTTTCAGTTGGCCCCACAGTTTCGCCACTTCGTCCGGTTTCACGAACCTGGAAAAAGGAAAGGACAAATTAAAGTAACTTATTGACAACGCATAAAGTTAAATAGACAAAGTTTGCCATTCAGTCTGTGTAACGCTGTTGTAACTCTTGTTACTTCATCTGCACCAATTAATTCTGTAAATCGTGTCTCGGATCAGTTGTTACTTTGCGGAGGTTCTTATCCATGAAGTTACTCTAAACTAATTACCTACTATTCTTCAATAACTCATTGTGATCGCGAAGTAGGATGGTAATTGTTTTTAGTTTTACTCTGGCACATAAAATTGTGTTTCTCAGCGTCAATCAATAAAAAATCGAGCACCAATCGGCCATTTTTAGAGCAAGTGTTGTATTTTGCGTCATTAATTTGATAAGCTCACGTATAATTAAAGTTAAATAACCTTATCGCAGGAAATCCGACGGGCCTTATAAGCTTGCCGTTGTTTCTCTAAGCGGATAACAGTCAATTAGTTGCTGGACTGCTTTACAGAGAAAAATTACTTATTTCTCACTAGCTCCTTAACTAGATGGCATTTTATTCAGATGGCTATTTAAAGTTGTAACGAAGCAACCTCAGTCACCTTCATTCGGCTCTGTCGGTCAATTCTTTCTTATCTAATACCTACCTACGTCATTTTAACTATCAAACCGCTCAGTGATTTGAGCTGTGCGTTGATCGATCAGTCGTTACGGATGCCTTTTTATAACACACAGACGAAGATGTAATAAAAAAAACGAAGTCAGTTGCAGATTTGCTCAGCAGAGATGGCCTCGGCGTGATCGAAGACCCTTTTTTTTCTTCAATCAGCATTATCATTACCATGATCATAAACAATTCCAATCGAGTCAAGTTCAACAAGAAGGTAATAACACGGCTCTTCGTGTAATTTACTACTCATTAAATGGATTCAAGAGCTGCACAAGTGCGTATAACCGGTGAACATAACTATGTCAAGTTCTGATGCAAAGTGTCCAGATAATGGATATCGGAGCCAAGGATTACCTGTTCCATGTTATAGCGCCTGGCGGAGAGTTCACGCAGCAATACACTAAGAACGTATACAGTATGTAAGATGAATCTTGAAGTTTTACTTGGAGAAACTTAGAGACACGCGTGACGAAATGATTCTTGTAATTCTTACAATTAACTTGGAGTGTTTGTTGTTTTTTGAGTCAAATCTTGCAAGTCAAGTTTCCACTTCTATCTATTTGGATTAGGAGTTGGAGCCTAAAAAACTCGTATTAAAATTTTTATTTTTAACAAAACGTATTAATTAATGTGTAAAAATGATAGATTTGAAACGGATTCACTTACAACAAATCCAAAATAATTCGGAATGATGACAGACTAATGGACTTAAAATTGGAAAGTGATGGTTCTAATCGTTTTAAAGAGGATATAAATATGATTGAGGTATTAATTTGGTAACATTGAATCCAGCGCAACTTTTGGATGTACATTGTTATGATGTTCATAAATGTTACTGTATTCACAATACGGAGGACGACAGCTTACGACAGCTGCCTTGAGACGGCGATACTTGTTTGTACATAAATACGCTAATTGCACCGTTTCTTAACTCAGTTATTTAACGTTTTGCTCTTCAGTTGCATTATCAATACCTCGAAGGTTGGCTAGGAGAGATTCGAAAATAAATATAGTATCAAAGTTGTCTATTCTATTCGCAACCAGATTGAAGAAAAAGAGTGAATATAATCAGAGGGAGGAGCTTAGTTTGTTCATGAAGATATTCTTTGATCAATAGAATATCTCTAAAGGTATATCCTTATTAACCAATTTAACTTAAACAGTTCAACTAAAATCTTGGATGAGGTCGGTTCATTTCTTATATCAGGGTCTAGTTTGTGGCCATCTGAGAAAGTATTTATAGATAAAATTATCAATTGTTGATTTTAGCAAGTGTAATTATCCGTTAAAAACGGGAATAACTGAACATGCGATAATTTAACCTTGACATTGGAAGAATGTTTGTATGAACACTTAATAGCTACTTTGAATACATAGTTTTAATATTTCATTGTCACGACGTGATCTACTGAACATGAGCTACATAGCAAGATCAACTGATAACTATATCTTATCTCGTAAGATTTTTTCTATGTCAGGAGCATGAATTAGGCCTTCTTTCTTTACAAACACCTCGTTATCAACAAAATATGTTTGCTTACACACCGTAGAATCAAAGAAAAATATGCCACTGGAAAGATTTTTATGCGACAAGGGAAGGTCGCCTCATAAATGATCATCACCATTATGAACGCCAATAACACTAGAGGATTGTGCATTACCAGCCTAGTAATTTCAGCGTCTGTCTTACTCTCCACGGAACACAGCAACGCAAGCACTGTTGTTCGTCGGCAGATCTAGCAAGTAAGACAGTAGTAACGATCCGGGTGGACCTCGCAAAAGACCACCCTAAGATATGTCAAAATCCGGATTCAAATCACTTTTTACAAATTTTTCTTTAGTTTCACCAGTCCCAATGTTTATCCAGTGACAATACAATAATCATGTAATTAAATTCTGGACCCAGCGAAGACCGTCTTCGCGGGATACTCATCAGCGTTTGTCCGACTTGAAATTCAGTATGCGGAATAACATGCAGGATAGATGACGATTAAGTACATTCAACAAATAGTAGAGTAAGTAAAAAAGCTTCTAATAAATCTTAGGACTCATGTTATAGGGCTAGCGACCTATCACTATTTTGATTCCCCTTTCCACCTATTCCACAATCATGCTAAACGTGGTATTTAGGTCTTGTTACCTTACTTCTACCCCGTAAGGGATAGCGTGATGTATAACTCCAAAATTCGATTTTCGAAGTTAGTTTTGCACCGTCCCTATCTCTCTCAAATTATTGGCTATTCGTGTGAGGGGAACGGCACACAATTTTCGGAGCCTGAGCCAAAATTCCTCAGGTAATTTCACTTGTGACATTGTCAGTCAGTCGTTAACCTTCCAAAGGAGCGGAGTGATTCATTTTGGATGCGGCTTGCGTCCGGGCGAGGCCGCGGCCTTGCGCGCGCGCAGGCCAAGGATCCCTACGTGCTGTGCATCGCGCCTCCGACCTATATCACTCCTGGGCCTTACCATGTCTTAATGCGATTCAATTCCGATTCAGTTTAGGTTCATACTAACAATGACAGCTAAAGCCTGAACTGAATGGAAATCATGCCGGCATCAAGTGGTTTACACGCTACGGTTTTCTTATTATGGTCTTTAAAGAGGCCGTCCATTAATCATGTATTGTGATGTTTTTAGCAATTTTAACCCCCCCCCCCCCCCCCTTCCCCATCCAATATCACATGTATTTTTGGTACCTACAAAGAATTTAATTTTTTTTAGAATATTATCTTTAAATACAGGTATAAAAATTATAATCTACTTTTATTCTAGAAAATTAAGGAACGTGATAAAAATGTCTAGACAGATAGTCAAGGTAACACTATACGCCGCTTAAAAATCGCGCGTTTGACAAATAAATAAATACACGTGATATCTCACTACACAAATAGAATAGGCTTCTGCTTGCTGAGGAATCGTTTGTCCGTATCTGTCACTTTGACATTTACCTTTCACAGATAAAGACAAAAACGATTGGTACTATCAAATTAATCAAGAATTTTTATTCCTTGACTTTTATGTTTACTTTTACGGTTTTACCGTTAGAAATTAAATTTCTAAATTCGCATAGTAACAAGGTCACGTGACAGCTAGTAACAGGTAGAAGAATTCGAAGACTACCCACCTGCGGGTGGTTTAGGGGTATAACACGCGTCATGGGATGACGAGATCCAGGTTCGATTCCCGGTCATAGCTTTACTTTTCGAATTTTTCTGTTTTCTAATTTTCAGTGGCATTTAGAAATTAATTTGACAAACGATTGCTAAGTTAGCAGAAGCCTACAGAGCGTTTATGAATGCAGGCGTTTATGGGTTAGTGCAAGCAGACTTACCCGCCATCTGTTGAAATATTTCAGTAAGCTAAGAAACCTCGTATAGGTACATATTATACGTCGTTACACTGGATTTCATAAATGCTATAATTACCGCTACCAGCATCCAAGCTTATCAGACTTCAGCAAATTTAAAGGAAAAAGCCATAATACTCTGTGGATTTTCCGTAACACCGGGATGTGGTAGGATCTAACCGCAGGGATAAAAATGGAAAACATGTTTATGACCTTTGCGTAATTGGTATGTCATGGGAAAAGTAGGTACTCGCTGTGGGATTAATTGCGGTGTAGTTAAGGGAAAAACTATGGTAAATAGCTTTAGGTATTGTTTAGAAACGCAATAAGTAGACTGCACTAGTTACGCCATAAGAGAGATTATTATTATATCATAGATATCTAAAACGGTTTTAAACATTTCCAATAGATTTTCTATAAAATTTTGACTTAAGGTCAGGGGCCCGAATTTTGAAAGCACATCACTCGAAAGTGGTACAAATCTGTTTATATCTTCAAAACTACACTAAACTAGATCACCAGATTAATGAGAGCCGTATCTTCTAAGCTACTCGTATTAATTCAGCACAATGTTTCACCGCTTTCGAGTGGTATTTTCACATTATGTGCTTTCAAAAATCGGGCCCCAGGTCAAGAGTACCCTAAACTGATTGATGAATGTGGATGAAACCAAACAGGTACCTATGTGAGGCTTGCAGCTTGGAACAAAGTAGGTTCTGCCTACCCTTAGGGAATATAGTAAAAGGGGTAATTGGTGGCGAAAAAACGATGGAGCTAGGTCTCTCTTTGAGTTAACATGAAAATAGTTCCAAAAGTGTGGCGCCATCTCTCGATTTGTGCGTGAACCGGCGAGCAAGGCTCGATTGCATTAAGTCCGAGATTATGTAGGTACGTAAACTTTATTTACAATTGAATTATAAATTAACAAGGACCTTCGCAAAGTACTTAACACTTCAATCAGTTATTGTTTATGATCATGTTCTCTAAAATTATTTGTTAAACAAGTCATCGTTGGTAACTCGTTGATCACCTTGCCAAACGACTTTAAAGCAGGCAGGTATCGACCTTTCAACAAAACGCAAGTCTAGATCTTAACATTCGTCTCAAGACTTGCAAAAACTTGTTTACAAAAACCAAAATCACGTTGAAGGGGTTTTGAGGGGGAGTGAACCGCGAACAGGTTTCGGCTTTTGCGTGCTTATGTTATGCGTAGCGATAAAAAGGCACAAGTGGAATGGGTAGGGTAATGTGTATTGACACGTTTTGTACTGAAAATAAGAGCCCAATTAGGTTTTTGAGGCGTAAGTAGGTGTTGTCGTCGTGAGTCAAAAGATTTCACATTTAGTTGCATGTTTTGGTTTGTTTGAGGGACACAGTACGTCAATACCTGGGAAGGGTTTGAAGAATAAGAGTAATATGAATTTCGATGTCACGGGGCGGTAAGGTGTGGTTTGTATTAAAAAGCAACAAATACTCAAATCAGCAGTTGTATTAAAGTATTCTTATAGGTACCTAGGGTAGCTTAAAGTATAGGTATAACTTTCCCTATCATTATTATGTTAAAAAATGGACGATGCGGTAAGTCTTTACAAACAAATTTAAGACATAATTTGTATTTTTTACTTCTGGTCTAAATTTTTCATCTTTTTGTCACTTAGATCACACACAATAGATTTATCGAGTAGCTTCACAATCATAGGATTTTAAAAAATATAGTATAGTCAAGCATTAATTTAAGTATTGTAAATTTATAAATGTCAGTGAAAATTAGAACACATAGAAAAGTCCGAAAAGTAAAGCTAGCGTAGTAGGTAGCTTAAAGTATTTTATTTTGAAAAAATGACTTTCTGCCAAGTATCGTTCTTCTTCGCAACGATAATCTTTTCGAATGCGCTGTCAGTTTCAAAAAAGGCATGTAGAAGAGCCATTTGCGGCCAATTTGCAATAATAAATTTGGAATTTCAAATGGATGAAAATCTTAGGACTCATGTTATAGGCGATGCTAGCAACCCATCACTATCTTGATTCCCCTTCTCGCCTGATATACGCACACGCTCATCCCCGTAAGGAATAAAATACGTGATTTATATATGTATGTATCAGCTGATTTTTTCCAATATTTAATTCAAGCTGATTATATGCCACTCGATTAATAAATACCGCTTTATAAATAAGTCTACACGTTCACCGATTGTCGAGATTTTCGTAGGAAGGTACTCTCTCGGTTCTTCTGTTAATGTGTGACTGTTAATGATCCTTTAAAGTTAATGGCGGTGGTAATAGTGCCCTGTGTGGGGCCATTGATGACCGATAAGGCTTATCAGTAGTTGCCCTGCACTCAGCAGTTCACCGTCAGGGCTGTCCTTTGAGATTAAAATTTTAATGTTATCTATGGTAATTTTTCTGTATTGTGGTGTAAACTATTTTGTTTTGTAAATATAGGTAACATACGTTGTTTTTATAGTAGGTATACAGACTTAGGGCGAAAATCTTAGGAGTCATGTTATAGGCGATGCGGCTAGCAACCCATATGTTTTGATTCCCCTTAGGTACGCCCACAATCATGCTAAACGTGGCCTTTATATCTTGCTACATTTGGCTCTGTCTACCCCGTAAGGGATAAAGACGTGAAGTATGTATTTACAGACTTAGGTTATACACACACACATAAATGACGTATTTATCTCTTACGGGGTAGACAGCCCAAGGTAACAAGACCTAAAGGCCACGTTTAGCATGGTTGTGGGCGTATACGTGGAAAGGGGAATTAAAATAGTGATGGGTCGCTAGGCGCATCGCCTAAAACATTATTCCTATGCCCATTCCCTCGATGGGCTTTTACCATCAGCGCGGGAAGAGAAGCAACTGGTACATTCTATGTTTTCTCCACTCCCAGACCAGCATGGAAGCGCGTTTGTATTGATGTCTTAGCTTAAAGATCTAAGCAAAATATGACACCGTTGACATAATGGTAGCAAATAGCAAGAGGCTTTTAAAAGTTACTAAACAAATAAAGTAAATAAATCTGCAAAAAAAAAGTGCACTCTATAGCAAAAGTTGTTATGCAATGTCAATACAAATAAATATAATCATAATTATAACATTAGTAATTAGACAAATCATGACATTTACAAAATTTAGAACAGAATTAATAAAATGGTTGAGAGAAAAATGTTTTTACAGTGTAAATGAGTTTTTAGAACATAATATAACTAATAAATATCGCTCTGTAGCGATAAGGCCGCCTATGTTACCTTGTAATATTCTGTATACCTTTTTTCTGTTTTGGTTGTTATATGTGGTGTTCAATAAAGAGCTATTGTATTGTAAATACTGTATGAAAATATTTATTTTTATTTTATTAATTTATGTTTGAAATTATCTGTCAATATTATATATATATTTTTGCATGTCACATTATGACATACATGTGAAACTATTTAACTACCTTAATACCATCAACTTACCATGTTTTTAAGCAAACAAATGATATTATTATTATTATAACTTCCATGCTGGTCTGGGAGCAAAGAAAAAACATAGAATGTACCAATTGCTTCTCTTCCCGCGCAGATGGTAAAAACCCATCGAGGGAATGAGCGAAAATCATAGGAATCATGTGATAGGCGATGCGGCTAGCATCCCATCACTATTTTGATTCCATTTTCCACCCATACGCCCACAATCTTGCTAAATGTGGCCTGTAGGTACCTGTTACCTTAGGCTCTGTCTACCCCGTAAGGGATAAAGACGTGATTTGTGGATTTATGTGTGTATTATTATATTATCATGTATACGGTAAGACCGCAATGTAATTAAAATGTGATAAAGTCAGGTTTTATCGCAGACTGCGAATAGGTATGTTTATTTAATAAAAATATCAACTGGACAACCTTAGCCGTTGATAGCGTATTATCAGTTACTGGAAATGCACTTTGTTTACTTTTAAATGGATTTCTGTTACATTTAATATCCCGATTCTAGGAATTCATGGTCCTACCTGCCGGATTAACATTTGGCCGAATCCAATTCGCTGCTTATTCAATGATACGGTAAACAAAGTCATTTAATTTGAGCGTTTTTGTATGTGAATGTCAAAAAAGAAGAAATTATTTCATTGCGTCTGTATCCAGTCTTTTTAAACTCGCTCGCAATCGCCATCGTGTTCATTTTGACAGTTCATGTATGGGCTGACAATTGGCATCGGAATCAGCTAGCTGTCACATTCATACAAGAACTGTTAAAATGAACACGATTGGCGATTGCGAGCGAGTTAGGTAATAAGCCTACTGGTCTGGGAGCAATGAAAAAACATACATACAGATATCACGTCTTTATCCCTTACGGGGTAGACAGAGCCTAAGGTAACAAAACCTTAAGGCCACGTTTAACATGTTTAAGGGCTTATATATAGGTGGAAAGGGAAATCAAAATAGTGATGGGTTGCATCGCCTGTACCATGATTCCTAAGACTTTCATCGATTCCCTCGACGGGCTTTTACCTGCGCGGGAAGAGAAGCAACTGGTAAATTCTATGTTTTTTCTTTACTCCCAGGTGCATGGAAGTAAAACTTCTGAAATAGTCCATTCCATATCAATTTTATAACTCCGTGTGGTCCAGTGATGTATGAACTTAATGCTGTTGTCGGATAAAAGATTCATTGAACTTATATTCCCGGGAGAGGTAAAGCGCCATAAATCTTTGTCTGATTTCGTCAAAACTCTAAAACGTCATCGAGGACGTTTTATATTTCTGTATTCTCAAATTGGCACAGAATGCCGATTGCCTACGTGTAAAACGAAATGATGTATTCAAGCATAGACTCTAAATGAGAAGTGGTAAAGGCTCAAATTGACTGGTGACCGGTTTATTTTTAAAATTCAGACGGCGCGCGAGTTCGTGGTATTCGGTGAAAATTTTGAACAAACAAACGCGAAACTGTTGTTTTGTGTCATCGAGATGAACCGCCAAAGAATCCATCTTGCCCTGTCTTTTCAGAGTTCAAAATGAGTTTTTTCTGCCTCACCTGACTTACATTCTTACATTGTCATTAATTTTACATGTCAATCCGATTTCTAGAAGTGTAACATGTAAAAAAACCTTCTTTTTTGAAGTTGGGTTAAACCTAATAAAAATAAGTACTTTTATATATCATAGTGCATCCTAAAGCAACATACATTTCATATTTGGAAGAGGCTAATAGACGCTACGGGTGACCGCAGAGATGGCAGCTTCCTTGGACAGCGTATTAGTATCGCCGTAAAAAGGGGGAAATGTTGCCAGTGTCTGGGGTTATTTATTTATTTTATTTTAAGATTAGTTTTTAATTTGTTTTAATTTTTTATTAATAAAACAGACTTATTTCATATCGCATATTGTAACTATTACGACAAATTGCAATGAAATCGATTATATTCACATTGTTGTGTCATAAATCCAACTCTTATAGAATTTACCAGTTGCTTCTCTTCCCGCGCAGATGGTAAAAGCCCATCGAGGGAATGGGCGAAAGTCTCAGGAATCATGTCAAAGACAATGCCGCTAGCAACCCATCACTATTATATCCCTTTTCCGCTATTCGTCCTTAATCATGCTAAACGTGGCCTTAAGGTTTTGTTACCTTAGGCTCTGTCTACCCCGCGAGGGGTAAAGACGTGATTTATGTATGTATGTATGTATAAATCCAACAGATGGTTACGGCAGCAATGAGTGAAAGTACGTCATATGAATATACAATTAGTGATATGTTTTTAAATAGCTGTAGATATTTCCGTCCCACATGTTTCCTAATATTCTAATTTAGACACAATACAATATACTCAGTACAACACTTCTCTCTTTACTTTACCGCATTCATCTTTTTCATGGGTATTTTGTACAATAAAGAGTTATACATTCATACGTACGAGTCCATACTAAATGAATCAAGATTTATTATTTATTTTTACGGTTTTACGCGTTAGAAAATGAAAAGAAAAGCTGTTAGGGATAGTTAAGTTTGTAGGATTTATGTGTTTTATGTTGCAGTAGTGGGATTGCATGAAAAACATACATATTTCGCACAGGCTTGGTTATTTTGCACGTGAGTAGCGGGGTAGCAAGGCTAATATTTTTTGTTCATTTTGTTCATTTAACTGAATTTTAAATAAGAAATATTTATGATTTTTATGTTTCATTAGTTTGTCTATTTTGGACGTATCTAATCTTATACGTAATTATCTCTATTTTAATTTAAAGTTCCATGCTGGTCTGAGAGCAAAGAAAAAACATAGAATGTACCAGTTGCTTCTCTTCCTGTGCAGATGGTAAAAGCCCATTGAGGGAATTTGCGAGCCATCATAAGCATCATGTTATAGGCGATGCTACTTTGATGCTACTTTGATTCCGTTGTCCATCTATACGCCCATAATCTTGCTAAACGTGGCCTGTAGGTCTTGTCACCTTGGGCTCTGTCTACCCCGTAAGGGACGTCAAAGACGTCCTTTGTGTATGTACTTGTATGTATTTGTAAATTTTAACAATTGAGCCTTGAAGTGCCTTACGTTGTTTTTGCTGTATAAGTCGTCAAATTGACCCCCAAATCTCGTTTTCATCCTGTGTGTTACTCATTTTTTAATATCACTACATAGAACCTATAAAATAAAGTCGCTTTCTCTGTCCCTATGTCCCTATGTATGCTTATATCTTCCAAACTACACAATGGATTTTGATGCGGTTTTTTTTAATAGATAGAGTGATTCAAGAGGAAAGTTTTTATGTATAATTCTACGCAGACGAAGTCGCGGGCAGAAGCTAGTCATAGAATAAACGTAAAATCCATTTCGGACCCGCTGGCAGCTTTCTGAAAGTGACGCAGAGCGGGAAACACACAACCGCCTTTTACGGTGTCGTTGATCACATACGTAACAAGTCGCTTGTGTTATGATGTTTGGGTTTTTATAACGACCACGACATACATACATACATACATTATATCACGTCTTTATCCCTTACGGGGTAGACAGAGCCTAAGGTAAAACCTTAAGGCCACGTTTAACATGATTAAGGGCGTACAGCTGGAAAGGGAATTCAAAATAGTATGTATGTATGTATGTAAACTCTTTATTGCACATAAAAATTTAAAAAAAATACAAAAATACACAGAAAATAGTACAAAGGCGAACTTATCCCTAAGAAGGGATTTCTTCCAGTTAACCTGACACAGAAAGGAATAGTGATGGGTAGCCGCATCGCCTATGACACGATTCTTAAGATTTTCGCTCACTCGATTTCCCCTCGGTGGACAAATAAGGACGGACTTTCCAATAATCCCACGGGACAGGGAAAGCTGCAGTTAGGGCGCAACTGTAACCGCAAGTTCATATAAGCCATAAAAAATGAGAAGCACTTTACATTACATAATAAATCACGTCTTTATCCCTTTCTGGTAGACAGAGCCCAATCTACAAAACCTCAAGGCCACGTTTAGCATGATTGGGGGCGTATAGGTGGAAAAGGAATCAAAATAGTGATGGCTTAGCCGCATCGCCTATAAAATGATTCCTAAGATTTTCACTCGTTCCCTTGATGGACTTTGCGAGTATAACACTAAAAAGTTAATATTTATATGAGCTGGCTAGAATGAAGCAAGTTTGCATTATATTTATGTTATTTACATGCCATTTAACGATTGGCGACCTCGCTCAGCACGTACAAAATGTCCCTCCGACCAGTTCTTTGATTCTCAGAACACAGATATACAACGCATATATTTACAGCATCTGTGCAACATATAGATAACTATGTTGAGATCAGTGAGTTAGCAATATTCTATCCTGCCAATATTCTTGTTTATAACGCTTTTAGCTATGTTTGTAGCAACACATTATCGATTCACATGTATAAGGTTTCTTAATATCGTTCCCTAAGTTTTTAGCAGGTTTTTTTTGGTAGGGGCAGTGTTGCCAGTTGCGATGTTGTTTTCACAGTGGTGCCAGTGTTTTCTGTTTCATTTCTTAATTCCACTGTTTTTCAATTGACGTTCGAGAGAGTGTGAACTTCGTCGGCGGACACAGAAAAAACTAAAAGAGCTTTCGACACGTTTAGAGCTGGACACAGGTGAGCCTAGAGCTGGCGCTGACCTCTCTCAAAGGCCAGGAATAGCAGTTCAGAGAGGCAATGCGGCCAGCGTCTTGGAGTCGATGCCTGTGCCGGAATATTTTGACGTCATATTTAGTTTTATAATTAGTAGTAGTTTTAGTTTTATTATTAGTCTGTTTTAAATAATTATCTTTATTTATTTTGCACCAAATTAAAGTCGCACAAAGAGCCATGGAGCGAGCTGTTGGGCACTTCTTGACCACATCCCCAATTTCAAAATTTGGAAACAGCTGAAGTGGCGATGAGCCCACTTGGCAAGAAGGAACGACAGATGGTCGAAGGCCGCAGAGTGGTGGCCAAGACTGGGTCGAAGGTCAGTGGGCAGACCATCAGCCCGTTGGTCAGATGACATCTGGCATTCGGCTGGAAAACTGTGGATGAGACTGGCACGGGACCGGGCAAAGTGGCGTGAAAATGAAGGCCTTTACTCAGCAGTGGCTGGATGTGGGCTGATTAGATAGATAGAGTTTACATTAAAAAGTTATGTACGCAGTAAAAAAAACAAAACAAAATACTTATTATGTATAATGTTGACGCATGCCACTATCACATTTAAAAATAGTCCGATAAATAACAGATTCTAAATTACAATGAAAAGCTGTTAAGCGTCAAACAAAAGTGACACAAAAGTGATATACTATGCCAATCAATCGATACTGATTCGGTGAGAGCGATAGTTTCTTATTTTACAATTATTTTCACGTTTTCCTCATGCTATCTCGCTCGCACGCCCTATAATTATACGTATAGTATCGCTGACGTTTTTTGTTTCGTAGTGGATAGGCGGGGCCTAAGCTGCGATATACTGATAATAAAATATATATTATATTCATCATCATCATTATGTCAGCCGAAAGACGTCCACTCCTGGACATAGACCCAAGGCTCTGCACTCAAGAGCCTTACCATAACGTCTTAATGCGATTCAATTCCGACTCAGTGCAGGTTTCTATGGATCTAAAACTGACTCGGAATTGAATCGCATTAAGACGTCATGGTAACCACCCTGACGGTTGTTGGAGGCCTACCGACTAAATTATCTTATTGTTAATTACTACTAGTAGCAGTTATTACTACTAGTAGCAGTTATTACTACTAGTAGCAGTTATTACTACCAGTAGCAGTTATTACTACCAGTAGCAGTTATTACTACCAGTAGCCGTTATTACTATTAGTAGCAGTTATTACTATAAGTAGCAATTATTACTACTAGTAGAAGTTATTACTAACGAATTGTCACTTGCCACCGACAATTGTCGTATTGGTGGAATAGCGACTAGGTCCTATTTACTTAAGTACAATGACAAGCAAAAAGGGTCGATTTTCATGCAAAGTCATATGAAAAGCGACTTATTATCTGGTATGTTGTCTGTCTGTTGTGAACGCCACCTATTCGCGCGGGACGGCGCCTGCGCAACTGCTGACGTCACGTCGCAGGCAGTTACTAGAATCAATCTTAATCCAATATGGCCAATTGCTCAAAAAGACCAAAGTGTACCGCTACATTAGAATTCAATAAACATTATTTTGATTTGGCTGACATTGACGTGTAAAAAAATTGCTGCCGGTTGGGCTGTTAACAGGTAGGCGCTTGACTATTTCGTATTTAACTCATAGAAGGTCGACGACCTAAGTGTGACATAACCTAGCTTTCATTCATTACTATGCCACTATGGATATCTAGATATCAAGGCATAAATTAAGCAAATGGTCTATTTTCTATTTTTATATTAGTTATTGTTATATTATCCCGACGACACTTACCTAATGAACTCAAAATCAAGGACATGTCTGTAGTATTTACCTAACTGGCTCGCAATCGCCATTGCGCTCATTTTGACAGTTCATGTATGAATGTGACAGCTAGCTGATTCCGATGCCAATTGTCAGCCCATACATGGACTGTCGAAATGAACACGATGGCGATTGCGAGCGAGTTAGATAAGCCTACTGGCCAATACTTGATGAGTCCAATCCAAAGTTTTCCAACGACACGTCATTACACGCGAGTGTGTGCGCGTGCGCTTGTGTGCGCGTGCGCTTGTGTGTGTCTACTGCAGGGAATTCCCGCCGTGCAAATATTCGAGGCCGCGTTAATTCGAGCCATTGATGACTTGGATACAGGTTTTATAGTTGTTTTGATCATCTGTGCCGACGCTCTGACTGAAACTTGCTTTTAGATAACAAGACAATCTTTGAGAAGGATTTTACTAATATCATAAATGCGAAAGTTTGTGAGGTAGTGAGTGTGTTTGTTCCTTCGTCACGCGCAAACGGCTGAACGGATTTGGGTCAAATTTGGAACAGAGATAGCTGGTACCCCTATTGGAAAAGCATATGACGTCTTAAAAGCTATATTATGAAGGAAATACTTTAAATCCCAAATTTATTAGTCACATTACAAGCCATGCTGGTCTGGGAGTAAAGAAAAAACAAAGAATGTATCATAACAATTTTGACTTTACTGGTTTAAATAAAGATTTTCTGCTGCCCTTTGCTACTTTGGACTTCATTAATATCTACTATTTCTCAATTCAGAAGTAGAAGCTTGTGGAATCAGCAATACATTTGTTTTCTCCTTCATTTAATGAAAGGTCAAAGCGCATGCGTGGGGGTAGAAGAAAGTGAAGGAAATTTAGTATGCACATTTTTAGTCTTTCATTCTAGTAAAACATTCTTTGAGGATAAATTGATACGTACTTTTAGGGCATGTTTCACATGATTTCTATGATTTCCTCCTATTCCATATCGCTGATTCCAGAAGCTTCTACTTCTGAATTGAGAAATAGTAGATATTATTAATGATGTGCAAAGGGCAGGAAGAAAATCTTTATTTAAACCAGTAAAGTCAAAATTGTTATGATGCTATCCCATTTCTGATAGAAGAATGAAAAAAATCTTGAGTACGTTTAATGTCATATCAAGAAACACATACATACATATATAAACCACGTCTTTACCTCTTACTTTTCACCCACTCCCTCAATGGGCTTTTACCATCTGCGCGGGAAGAGAAGCTACCGGTACATTCTCCCAGATCAGCATGGAAGTATTAATTTATTTCTAACGGAGACACGCGACACAAGTATGGAATAGAGAGAGAGAGCGTACGAGTGGGAAAGAGAGAATAGTGCTTTAGCTGCGTTCAGGATACCACAGTATATATTAGTATTTCACAGTGCGTTCATTCACGTTTACAGTTCGCAAGTACAAGATGAAAAACAAAGGAAGGCCGAGAAAAATCGCACAAAAGACACCTCCCCCGAAAGGGGGGTTACTAATCAATATAATAGAGCCACTATGAGAAAAAAATGTATACGTACCTACGCATTGCGGTGTTCCCGAGCGAAATTGGACTTTATTTCGGGGGGGTAAGATTGGGATCGCTCCGGGTAACCTTAAGCGGGCTGTCCTAGTTATAAATAGATTTTCGCGAAAAAGAAATGTTACAGGGACTCTGGTGCAGGGCGCACAGAGTACTACGGGGTTTGGAGAGTACAATATTCCTGCAAGTTTGTATTTAACTTACCTAACTGTGTATAAGGCAAATCTAAAGTTTGATGAAAACAAATACAAAAACTAAGTGCAAACGTTTTTAATAATATTTACTGCAATCTGGCACACTTTGAACCGAATTCTTAGTAACGTTTAGTAGCTTGATAAAGTTTGCTACCATTAAAAGAAATCTTAAATAGAATAACTTTTGAGCTTCTAGTATTTATCGTAGATATTGTTAAGTATCTAACTATTTGTTTTAATGCTGTAACTCACCTAAAAAACTATATGCCGCCAGTGTGTTGGGGTCTATGCCGCAGGAGGGCCTTTTAGACGGAGTCTTCTTTTTATAGTGAGGTATATTTAGTTAGTTTTAAGTATTGTATATTTAGTTAACTTTTAGATCTTGTAAATATATTTGTTTTTTTATTAACTATTAATAAACAAATCAGTATGGTAAAAAACTATATTAGGTACATATCAAAATTCACACGCCCCTAAAAAACCTGAGGTCTCAACGTTTTATATTGACTTGCATTAATTCTTTCTTTTCATTACTTCATATATTTCCTTAAAATCATAAATAATACTGCGTCGAACCATACCAAACAAACAACATATAACAATACAATTAAATAAGCCCGCGACCACTAATTGGCCTACTCGAGTAAACAACATATAAGAAGTATAATATAGCTTATCAAACCGTATTAAGTTCGTAATTAGTAGCTTTTGTGACCTTTAATGTTAATACTTGACATATTTCATTGTTTTTCAGTTCAGGCTAATTAAATAACATTGTTTGTAAGCGTTTTGATAGGAAAAAGTGACATACACACACACAAATCACGTCTTTATCCCGTAAGGGGTAGACAGAGCCTAAGACTAGACCTCCAGGCCACGTTTAGCAAGATTGTGGGCGTATAGGTGGAAAATGGAATCAAAATATTGATGGGTTGCTAGCCGCATCGCCTGTAACATCCTATGATTGAAGTGTCAGATTAAAAAAATGGCGGAGCCATTCTGCATTTAATTGAAACGTTTTAATTTGTATTTAAAGCTGAATTCACAGTTAAAAAAAATAGTATCTTGTTAGTAAGTTCTTGATAGGTAGGTACAGTATAGACACCAGAAAAGTAAATTACATATATTAATTAAGTACTTGCGCAAGTTTGATACCCTAACCAAAGTAAAAGAACGATTCAATCAACAAAATAAAATCTCGGTCCCTTTTTCAACACAAAAGGAATCTGCCCAAAATCATGTCCCTACAAAACTAAAATTTCAAAATCGCTCCACAAACCTACAATTGAATTAATGCCGCAAAATTTGAAACCAGTCAATGCTACCAACCGACTAGAAAAAGGATTCTCAATCCCATTTTTTTTAAACGCCAACCAAGCTCTGGCCAGTTCTCTCTGTCTCACCACTACACGTGCTCTAATTTCTCCGGACCACACTCACAGACGCAATTAAGTCGCGTACACGAGTCCCCCCCCCCCCCCGGCCCGCGCCCCCTGGGGGGAAAAAACGCGAGAAAAAGAGCGGAAATGCTTGTGACACGTGACTGAGGCTTCCCGGGGTTGCCATGGCAACGGCGGGGCTGGGCCGTAGTACTACCGTATTTTTCTTGGCTGTTTTGCAATGGAGGTTTTTGTTTCGGAATATCGTGAGCCCAGCGTAGAGAAAGCGTGTACAATTATTATTTTAAGGGTAACGAATTGTTATACATTAATATATTCATCGCGTCTTTATCGCTTATAGGGTAGACTGAGCCTAATGTAACAAGACCTAAAAGTTGCGTTTAGCATGATATACCTGAGAGGAACCAGTGGACTTGTTTTGTTTTGTTCCTCTTGCGATTTGCTATTAGACTATTAGTGGCAAAAACATCTTCAACTTTATTTGTATTTTTTTACGGCAAAGCCAAAGGTCCAACTGACGGATAAACTTAACGAATAGCAAATTAACTGTTAGAATTATGAGATATCAAAATATGTTTGTGTTAGGTTTTGGTACTTGTGTCGCCATCTATCCTCAGCATGTCGAACTAAACATGTACCCTAGTTATATTTTTTATTGAATAAAGTCAGTCAGTTGCGAATATCCAACGTGTTTTAACAGGTTATGGGCTCCTCCCGTATTTATCAGTGATTTTCGAAGTTAAAATAGATAAATTGTGCACGTTGATTCGCGGAAACATGGCCACAAACTATATTGCCAGTGTGCCGAAGTTAAAAGGCAGGGAGAATTACGACGAGTGGAGTTTTGCGGCTGAAAACTTGTTGGTTCTAGACGGAATGGCCGCGTACATAAAACCACCGGCAAGTTTCGAGATAAAACCAGCGGAAGATGCAAAAATGAAGGCAAAGTTAATTTTAACGATTGATCCAGCATTGTACGTGCATATCAGGAATACCACGAGCTCAGCGGAATTATGGACTAAATTGAAGACCATGTTTGATGACTCTGGTTTTTCAAGAAAGATAACCTTACTGCGGCATTTGATATCCATCCGACTAGATAACTGTGATTCAATGGCTACCTATGTCACACAAATGGTGGAAACAGCTCAAAGGTTGAATGGCACAGGATTTACAATAACCGATGAATGGTTAGGATCATTATTATTAGCAGGTTTGTCCGACCGTTATTCTCCGATGATTATGGCAATTGAACATTCGGGTATTTCAATAACTGCGGATGTCATCAAGTCAAAATTACTTGACATGGAAATCGCCAACGATTCTGAAGTCAGCGGCGCTGCATTCGCGGCGAGAAACAAATATTACTCTGGCAACACTAAGCCTAAAAAACATGGCGGTTCATTAACGTCAAACAAGAAAGTGACAGATACAAATACAACAAAGAAAGAAAAAGAAGTCACTTGCTATAAGTGTAAGAGTAATGGGCATTATCGGAATCAGTGCCCATTGTTAACGAAATCCGCAAGTAAATGCGTATTTAACGTTGTTTTCCTTAACGGAAAGTTTAATAAAACTGAATGGTACGTAGATTCAGGTGCGAGTGCGCACATGACTGTGAATCGAGATTGGGTAAACAATACGAACTTAGCGCCGGGTTTACCAGAAATCGTCGTCGCAAATGAATCAAAAGTGCCGGTTGTTTGTTCCGGAAGCGTAGAGATCGTTTCGGATCAAGATTATCACATAACTGTGAAGGATGTGCTATGCGTGCCTAGTTTAACAACCAATTTGTTATCAGTCAGCGAGCTCATCAAGAATGGCAATAGTGTCGCATTTGAAGAGAAGCATTGTTACATACGTGACAAAAATGATGCTTTAGTGGCGATAGCAGACTTAACTGATGGTGTATACAAGTTAAGGTTACAGACTCAAAGTTGTTTGTTTACAACTCCAGGAGTTAGCGGAAAGCTATGGCACAGACGGCTAGCACACATCAACAGCCAAGATATGAACAAGATGAGAAATGGCATTGTGGATGGTTTGTCATACAATGGTTCTTTTGACATAACAAAGTCTCAATGTGCAACTTGTTGTGAAGGAAAACAAATGAGGTTACCTTTCTCTCATGTGGGTGAACGGAGCACAGAGACATTACATAAAATACATACAGATTTATGCGGTCCTATCTAAATAAACTCATTAAAAGGCAATAGATATTTTTTGCTGTTTGTTGATGATTACAGTCGAATGACTTTTATTTATTTCCTGAAGCAAAAGAGTGAAGCTTTCAGCAGATTTAAAGAATTTAAATCAGTTGTTGAAAATCAACAAGATAAAAATATAAAGATTTTACGCTCAGATAATGGACTTGAATTCTGCAACAGTGAATTTCAGAACTACTTAAAACAAGCTGGTATAGTCCATCAAAAATCCAATAGCTACTCACCAGAACAAAATGGTCTTTGTGAGAGAGCTAACAGAACAGTGATAGAAAAGGCAAAATGTTTATTGTATGATGCAAAGCTGGATAAGAGATTTTGGGCAGAAGCAGCCAGTACAGCTGTTTATTTGAAAAACAGGTCCATTGCATCAGGGCTACTGAAAACCCCTTATGAACTGTGGTATGGAACAAAACCAGACCTGAGTCACATACGATTGTTCGGTAGCAAAGTGATGGTCCATATACCTAAGGAGAAACGCTTAAAATGGGATAAAAAAGCAGCACAACACATCTTAGTTGGATATGGTGAAGACGTCAAAGGTTATAAACTATATAATCCTTTGAAGAAATGTATGATCACCAGCAGGGATGTTATTATAATAGAAGATGAGATGGTTGATAGTGAAACCAGTGAAGCCATCTGGATTCCAAATGAGGAGACATCACCAACCAGTGTGGAGAAGAAGAGCAGAAATTCAGTGGGGGAACCCTGTCCTCATGTTCCAGAAGTCGAGGATGATCCTGACAGTTCTTCAGATTCTTCAGTATACACTGATGGTAATGAAACATTGCCAGAACCGCAATCAAATGAAATAGCACCACAAGCAGTCCAGAAAATACCAACACCAGAACTAGAGCCAAATCAGAAGATTAAGCGTCTGAGAAGAAAACCTGAGAGATATGGTTTTACCAACATGTGTGTATCCAGTACAGTTCCAGCATCAGAGGAGATCACATACTCAGAGGCCCTGGAAGGGCCCGAGAGGGAGCAGTGGAGGCATGCAATGGCTGATGAGTTGCAATCTTTTGAAGACAACAATGCATGGGAAGTTGTCAACAACCCAGGTGATGTGACTATTGTGAAGTGCCGGTGGGTGTTTGTTAAAAAGTTTGACGTGGACAATAATGTGCGTTTTCGGGCCCGACTGGTAGCAAAAGGCTTTACGCAAAAGCCTGGAATTGATTATACTGAAACATTTTCTCCTGTAGTGCGTCATTCCACTCTTAGATTGTTGTTTGCTCTCAGCGTAAAAATGAGAATGAGTATTACACATTTAGATGTTACGACTGCATTTTTAAATGGTATTTTGAAAGAAAATATATATATGTCAATACCTGAAGGTTTTGCAAACAAAAGTGGGGGAAATGTGTTAAAATTAAAACGGGCTATTTATGGTTTAAAACAATCATCTTTAGCATGGTATGACAGAGTTAAAGATTGTTTGAGTAAATTAGGTTTTAAAAACAGTAAATATGAACCTTGTTTGTTTGCAAAAACTCATAATAAAATTAAGATTATTGTTGCTCTGTATGTCGACGATTTTTTGATTTTTTCAAATAATGAGGCCGAAACAAATAAATTGAAAAATGTATTGGGTTCAGAATTTAAGTTAAAGGACCTTGGCCCTGTAAGACAATATTTAGGCATGAGAATAAATTTAGATAGAGATAAAAGTGTTATAACTGTAGATCAACAACAATATATTGAACAGTTAGTGTCTAAATTTCAGTTGTCTGATTGTAAATTGCAAAGTACGCCTATTGAACCAAAGTTGAATATAGAGAAATCTGAAGAAACATTACCTGATGTTCCTTATCAAAAACTTATTGGAAGTTTGATGTACTTGGCAGTATTAACAAGGCCAGACATTGCCTATGCAGTAAGTTATCTTAGTCAATTCAATAATTGCTTTAATGTAAACTGTTATAACTATGCAAAAAGAATTTTGAAATACTTACAGTGTACCAAAAATTACTGCTTAAGATATACTAATAACAATATGGATTTACAAGGTTTTGTAGACAGTGATTGGGCAAGTGATGCCTTAGACAGAAAATCATATACTGGTTTTTGCTTTATGATGTCAGGATCAGCTGTTTCTTGGCAAAGCAGAAAACAGAAAACTGTTTGTCTTTCTAGTACGGAGGCAGAATACACTGCTCTGTCTGAAGCTTCTAGAGAAGCTGTTTATTTACGAAGTTTACTACATGAAATTACTGAAACAATGTATGTAATTGATTTGCATTGTGATAATCAAAGTGCTTTGAAATTAGCATCTAGCCATCAGAGCCATAACAGGTCGAAACACATAGATGTACGATATCATTATATAAGAGATGTTGTCAAATATAAATATGTCAACATTAAGTATATTCCTACTGGGGAAATGCCCGCTGATATTTTAACTAAAGGTTTATGCTCTGTAAAACATTACAAGTTTATGAATATGCTTGGTATTGTTTCAATGTAGTTTTTTATTTCGTGTTTAGCTTATTTTGATAAGTGGGGGTGTTAGAATTATGAGATATCAAAATATGTTTGTGTTAGGTTTTGGTACTTGTGTCGCCATCTATCCTCAGCATGTCGAACTAAACATGTACCCTAGTTATATTTTTTATTGAATAAAGTCAGTCAGTTGCGAATATCCAACGTGTTTTAACATTAACAATACACATGTATTTTATAAATGAGTTGGCAAAAATGTAACAATAAAATTGCCAGTTATTCTCTAAAACGAGCTCTGTGACGACTCAAGAAAATTGACATATGGAACAAAGAAAACCTTAGCTTCTAGTATTTCATCGTTTTTTGTCTAATCTTCCTTCATTAACAAGGCATACAAAGAAACTAAATCTAAACAAGACATTATCTAACTTCGCAAACATTTAGCCCTAATTGAATATAGGCCAAGAAATATACAACCTTTTCCTTATTCATAGAAATAGTTTGTAAGGTTACCATGCCAATAAATCCCACAATATTTTCTATATATCCATCATAATACATTACGAAACTCAATAGAGAAGCAACCATCTAAGAAATATAATTTTAAAAAGTACAAGTAGCTACTTATTCTACTATTTGACAAATATTTCAACACGCATTGCCAATACGGTCGTCAGATATTTTTGATTGCTACTGTACACACTATCAAATAATTATAATCTATTTGTATGTATACGTATTGAAATGCTTTTACAGTATGTATTTTCTCGTATAAATAATATCAAATCAAGAACCATAGTTAAAAGATAGTTTTTAGTTGTATTAATATGATAAATTGAAGTATTTAGTTATATTTACAATTAGTGTATTTTTATACAACTAGACTAGAGTGAAACTGTTATTGAAGGAATACAGACACAAGAAAAGGAAATGCCCAATCTTATCTAACACAGTTTAATAGCTATTTGATATTACCAGATATGATTCGCATAACCAGATTGTATACTACGATTATACTTTTTGTAACAGTTATATTATCAGGAATCGATTGTGGAGAATTCGAAGAAGACACGAATTCAAACCGCAAAGTACTTATACGTAGATAGTACCATTTTATATTAATTTGTGCATTCTATTAATAACATAGGTACTTAAACGTTTAAGAAATGTGTCCTACTCTTATCTTTATACCATTTTATTTAAACAAATAAAATTTCAAGAATTCGGAACAAATTATTACAAGGCAATTGGTGATATAGTGATATTTATTACGTCGCAATTATGTACAGTTGCCACCAAATACAAGTGAGTCAGATATTTTTGAGCACCCAGACAGCTCCAATGTATGGCGATTGTACATTATACATTTTTATAAGACGAAATGCTAATCCTACTTCCTACTATCCTACTAATATTATAAATGTGAAAGTTTGTGAGTATGTTTGGATGCTTGTTACTCTTTCACGCCAGAACGGCTAGACGGATCGGGATGAAATTTGGAACATATATAGATTAAAGTTTGGAATAACACATAGGCTACTCTTTATCCCGGAAAATTGCATAATTCCCGCGGGATAGCGATAAACGAATTCTATGCAGACGAAGTTGCGGGCAACAGCTAGTATTTCATAAAATATCGTTAATCTGAAACGTGTAAAATCATACCAACGAAGAGAAAAATAGAAACGTCATCAAATTCGGAAAAAAAGCTATCTGCCTCAGCGCTCTCCAGAATTACATTTTATTTAAGGCCCTTAATTAAGATCCAAATTAATTAATGTCACTTTTTTTCGTACGTTTTCAGGGAATCTCGAAAACAGGGTGGAACCGGAAGTGACGGCCTTGGGCGCTGCGTGGCAACGATGGGAGGAAGTGAAAGAAAAAAAGAAAAATCTATACGAGGCTGGTGCAAGGCGCCGCCCCTCGCCCCCTCCCTAATTGAATAATTAAAAAATAATAGTTTTTGGCGAGGGTGACTCGGGGTCAAGTGGAGGCAAAGACGCATAGTAGTGGGAAGTTTTTTATTACAAGATGCGTGGCAAACGGGCCAGTGGGTCACTTGGTGCTAAATAAGCACCACCAGCCATAGACACCAACCTCAGAGGATAGCTTCATTGCCAGCCTATAACTAAAGCCTATAAACGCATGTGCTGGTAATTTCGCCGATTGTTGTACTTGTTTTACTTCATGCCAGAGCACATTAGTGCAAGCACTGCTGCTTGGCGGCTGGATTAGCGTAAACGTCTCAATTATGGAAAAATTGGCAGCGCCACTTGCGGATCGAAACAGCAACAAACTGTTTATATAGTACTAGCTGACGCGGCGAACTTTGTTCCGCCTTAAATTTGAAAAATTCCAGTGGTTTGGGCTGTGCTATCCCGCGGGAACTATGCAATTTTCCGGGATAAAAACTATCCTATGTCCTTTCCCGGGACTCAACTTTCTGTATACCAAATTTCACCTAAATCGGCCCAGCGGTTTAAGCGTGAAAAGGTAACAGACAGACAGACAGACAGACAGACAGACAGAGTTACTTTCGCATTTATAATATTAATAATAAATATAAGTAAGGATAATTATATAATTATAATAAAGTAAGGATTGGACATTTTAACGCAAACGTTGACCGAAAGCTTACACCAAGCCTACAGATTTCAATCGTAATTAAGTTGAATAAGTGCTTCTAGTTTCTTAATGTATTTGACAGTAGCCGAGTTCCAAATAAACATGAATGAAAAAGTACATTATTGGGGAAGAGAGTGAGTAGTTTAGACAGAGTGAGAGATTACTATCAAATGAATCAAGAAATTTTTATTTCTTGATTTTTATGTTTACTTTTACGGTTTTGCCGTTAGAAATTCAATTTCTAAATGTCTATGAAAATTAGAACACATAGAAAAATCCGAAAAGTAAAGCTATGGCCGGGAATCGAACCCGGATCCTCGTCATTCCGTGACGCGTGCTATACCCCTACACCACCCATAGCAGGTGGGTAGTCTCCGAATTTTTCTACCTGTTACTAACTGTCACGTGACCTTTTGTTACTATGCGAATTTTTTGTCGCTAAGCGTCATCTGTTTTGAATGATGTGTCTGTACGACACAATTACAAACTCCCGTGGAACATCTACTGCTCACCAGGGACGAGAGAAGGCGCTGTTTTTCAAATGATAGGCACTATCAAATGAATCAAGAAATTTTTATTTCTTGATTTTTATGTTTACTTTTACGGTTTTGCCGTTAGAAATTCAATTTCTAAATGTCTATGAAAATTAGAACACATAGAAAAATCCGAAAAGTAAAGCTATGGCCGGGAATCTAACCCGGATCCTCGTCATTCCGTGACGCGTGCTATACCCCTACACCACCCATAGCAGGTGGGTAGTCTCCGAATTTTTCTACCTGTTACTAACTGTCACGTGACCTTTTGTTACTATGCGAATTTTTTGTCGCTAAGCGTCATCTGTTTTGAATGATGTGTCTGTACGACACAATTACAAACTCCCGTGGAACATCTACTGCTCACCAGGGACGAGAGAAGGCGCTGTTTTTCAAATGATAGGCACTATCAAATGAATCAAGAAATTTTTATTTCTTGATTTTTATGTTTACTTTTACGGTTTTGCCGTTAGAAATTCAATTTCTAAATGTCTATGAAAATTAGAACACATAGAAAAATCCGAAAAGTAAAGCTATGGCCGGGAATCGAACCCGGATCCTCGTCATTCCGTGACGCGTGCTATACCCCTACACCACCCATAGCAGGTGGGTAGTCTCCGAATTTTTCTACCTGTTACTAACTGTCACGTGACCTTTTGTTACTATGCGAATTTTTTGTCGCTAAGCGTCATCTGTTTTGAATGATGTGTCTGTACGACACAATTACAAACTCCCGTGGAACATCTACTGCTCACCAGGGACGAGAGAAGGCGCTGTTTTTCAAATGATAGGCACTATCAAATGAATCAAGAAATTTTTATTTCTTGATTTTTATGTTTACTTTTACGGTTTTGCCGTTAGAAATTCAATTTCTAAATGTCTATGAAAATTAGAACACATAGAAAAATCCGAAAAGTAAAGCTATGGCCGGGAATCGAACCCGGATCCTCGTCATTCCGTGACGCGTGCTATACCCCTACACCACCCATAGCAGGTGGGTAGTCTCCGAATTTTTCTACCTGTTACTAACTGTCACGTGACCTTTTGTTACTATGCGAATTTTTTGTCGCTAAGCGTCATCTGTTTTGAATGATGTGTCTGTACGACACAATTACAAACTCCCGTGGAACATCTACTGCTCACCAGGGACGAGAGAAGGCGCTGTTTTTCAAATGATAGGCACTAGGCGGGAGTTTGTAATTGTGTCGTACAGACACATCATTCAAAACAGATGACGCTTAGCGACAAAAAATTCGCATAGTAACAAAAGGTCACGTGACAGTTAGTAACAGGTAGAAAAATTCGGAGACTACCCACCTGCTATGGGTGGTGTAGGGGTATAGCACGCGTCACGGAATGACGAGGATCCGGGTTCGATTCCCGGCCATAGCTTTACTTTTCGGATTTTTCTATGTGTTCTAATTTTCATAGACATTTAGAAATTTTTTTTAGAGTGCTCGATGCAGCTGTCGCACTCGCTCCCGATCTTAACAACATTATTTTTCATTCATGTTTATTCAGAACACGGCAACTGTCAAATACATTAAGAAACTAGAAGCATTACAATCAAGGGCTTATTATGTACAGTCAAGTGTAATAATATGTATCTAGTCAAAGTTTCAAAAATAAGTACCATACGCTCTTACACCAGCGAAGGTCGTGGGACATATTTTTGAAAAGTTCGTATCGATACTTATTTTTGCACTTGACCGTACGTTACCAAGACGTCAAAAACATCTATACCGCCGGTGACACATATTTGACATGTCGGCTGTATCGATATTTATGTCGACTATCGTACATACTAAACTGGTTCCAGAGACAGTACCACAAACGGCAAAAACAAGTTAAGTTGCCTGTTTAATATCGAATTGACGTTTAGTTTAATGTAAGCAGTTTTGATAAGTTACGTAGCTAAAACCTGACCTATACAAATAGCATATTAATTAAGATGTTTTACGCATAAATAAATGCATTAAAACATATGTACATCGTTTTTAAAGTACTTTTAATATGAAACTACCGTGAGACTTAATCATAATTACATATAAACGGATAACTCACGTATAAAAAGTCGAGTGATGCTCGACATGTTTCGGACTATTTCGTAGTCCTTCTTCCTGGAGCGCTCGCCCCGGCGGCAGCGAAACGAACACTGCCAGGAAGCTCCAGGAAGGACTACGAAATAGTCCGAAACATTCGAGCATCACTCGACTTTTTATACGTGAGTCATCCGTTTATGTGTAATTACTTTTAATCTTTTTATATAAAGTCAGATATATAAAAATGACATATTGAAGCCAGTTAACGTGTTCAGTCGGCCTTTAAATATGAAGCCCACAACGGTTTCTGTTCATTGAAGTTTCGAATAGCTTAGGTACCATAACTAATATTTTAAATGCGAATGTGACTGTTTGTTACGCTTTCATACACAAACTATAATTCCCGCGGATTTATCTAGTCTTATAATTAAAAAAAACAAAATTTTGCTTGCGTTAGTTTGCTTTAAAAATAGACGACAAAAGGCTTGAAATAAAATCTTACCTAGATATTTTCAAGTGGCCTCAGCTGTCTTTTTAACTGACTAGTCAGGCAGGCTGGCTGACGGATCAGTCAGAATCAATGAGTGATGCCCGATTAGAATCGACCTGCGCTCACGGCGGAGACGCACGGTAAAAACAAAACCTCGTAAAAACATACAGAAAAAACATATTCAAAGACTTATTTGACTTCGTACTTACTATTATGTCTGTATGCTAATATTAGTTTTAATAAAAACCTTGATTCGTAGACGTGTTTATAAAAGATGTTGTGGTATCTGGAAAACAGCGTGGACTGTTTTATGTATGTTATATCTACGAAAAACCTCAGATGAGATGTGTTTAGATAAATGTTTTTTCAATAGCAAACTCACTTGTCGAATTGTTTTCTTACATAACAACTTACTAAACGTGGCATGTAGGTCTTGTTACCCTAGGCTTTGTCTACCCGTAAGTGATATAGACGTGATTTCTGTATTGTTAACAAATATAATATTTATCGATCAAAATTAAATTGGATACGGCCGTTATCAGAACATCAAACGATATAGTAATCACACAGTTTCAAACAAGTAATATTATAATTAAAAAGTGTTTAAACTGTCAACAAATTTACAAATGCAGTTGGCGCAAAATTTGTACCTTCCGAATTTGTAGCTATGTTACTGTGGTTGTGACGATCCTAGCAGTAAAGACAACCTTGTAGCGCCGCGTGAGTACATTGTGTAGTACATATAAAATGTATGTAAATAATAGCAGATATGTGTGAAACCTTATGTAATCGGTTCGATCTGTGGGTTAACTAAAACCTGTTAATACTTTAATGATTATGTTAATTTATTTCCGTGAGTAACTTAATGAATTTGTAATGTTAAGAACAATGGTGTGTATAAGTTATATGTATCTACGGTATTGTAGTGTCAATTTCGAGTTTGTACACTCTAGGGCATAAATATGTGAACTTTGCCAAGAAGGCATTTCATGCTGGCCTGGGAGCAAAGAAAAAACACAGAATTTATCAGTTGCTTCTCTTCCCGCGCAGATGATAAAAACCCATCGAGGGCATGGGCGAAAATTTTAGGAAATGAATTACAGTTTCCACCTATACGCCCACAATCATGCTAAACGTGGCCTTTGATCTTGTTACCTTAGTCTCTGTCTACCCCGTAAGGGATAACGACGTGATTTATATATGTAAAATATTGCTTGTGTATATCTGAGATTCCTCTACTATGCTATGTCTGTATATCAGCGACCTTGCGGGCAGAATGCTGTTGCAAGCATCAAACCAAACCTGGCACGGCATAAAATACCTTTTAAAACACGCGCAAAACGAGTTCTCGGTATAAAATATTATTTTTTACTACTACATAATACTCTTTATATATCAGTCTGCGTATTCACCTCGGGTGGTAACGTGGCATCATATAAGAAATCTTGTTTTTGCTGTCATTCTTGTTCTGTATTTAATTTTATATCACGAGATTTGAAAAATATTGGTATTTTAAGTTATGGCATTAGTTGTCATGTTATAGGCGATGCCAATCCATCACTGTTTTGATTCCCTTTTCCACCTATACACCCACAATCATGCTGAACGTGGCCTTTAGTTCTTGTTACTTTAGGCTCTGTCTACCCTGTAAGACATAAAGACGTGATTTATTAATTAACATCAATCATCTTTTTGGTATTATTTTGATAACACTCGGTGTTCCATTTTGAGTTGTTTTTAAAACTGATACCAAGAAATAACCTTGCTCAGTAAACAACCCACCATTTTAATGGCTTAAAACTTAAATCTAATTAGTACCCTTTGTTTTATCAGCAAAAAAACATTTTTTACTCCAAGTGGCATCAGCCGGCAAGATAAACATTCAACAAAAAGTCTGTAAAAACGCCTTCAACTCAAACCCGAGCTAGCAACTACTAGTTACAATTATTGCAATTGTTTACATCGTTACGTCATCCACAAGTCCTGGGATAATGCAAACTGATTCTTATTAAGAGCTAGTAGAAGTGAAGTCCGATGGAAGTGTTGAAGTGGTGTCAACATGCGAACCGTCCGCGAGGACAACCGACAAGGTTAAGGCGACTGACGGCTCGAAGAATACTAAAACTAAATCAGTAGATTTGTTAAACAATGGTTAAGGACAGACTAGGTAGGTACTTAAGCCCATAACTGTGTCAGAGAAAGATAAAGAATCAGATGAAATCATCAACGTAACATGCTATTAAGATAGAAATGTTAGTTGATAACAACAGTGTGAGGAATGCGAGGATACTTATTAGAATGCTCACTTTAAATCCGTAAAATTTGGATTTGAAAACTGTATTACAACTCAAATCACGTATTTATCCATTACGGGGTAGACAGAGCGGGGTAACAAGACCTATAGACCACGTTTAGCATGATTGTGGGCGTATGGATAGAAAAGGGAATCAAAACAGTGATGGGTTATAACATGATCCCTAAGATTTTCGCCCAATCCCTCGATGGGCTTTTACCATCTGCGCGAGAAGATAAGCAACTGGAACATTATATGTTTTTTTCTTTGCTCTCAGCATGGAAGAATATTCGAATAGCATGTTTAAAATCGTATAATCATCCCGAACTAATCTCGTGTTGTTCAAAAACAGTATAAAAAGCAACCATCCGGTTGACAGACCGACGGGCACATTTTTTTCTTGTTTCCATTTGTTTTTTACGCTCCTCGGCATTCTCATACATAATTGATACACACAGTTATGTGCTAAACCGGTTCCAAGTGTTTTTTTTACATAATTACAAATTCTGCGCAAGTTAATTAATTGCCCGATTGTTCAAAGATTTACTTGTTTTCGTGATTTCTGAGCAGCACCGGCTTTGTTATTTGGGGTGCTTATTGAAAATCAGCTGAGTTCCACGTTTCTGTCTTAAACAGTCTTTATGTGGGTTAAAGTCTGTATAAATTAATCCAACTACCCATTATTATTTTCATTCTTTTGCTTATTTGCATATTGATGACAAATGGGGCGTTAAAAGGTCGCCGGAGCCACCGTCGCTCCACGATCGCTCACTAATCATTAAGACACTAATTGATCATCACAATCGAAGCCTGCCTCAAGGAGAACCGACCAATTACACCATAATTATCATCTCGTGTTTTTCTGGTTGCAAATATGCATATATGGCGAATGCAGTCACTACATCTATAGAAATCATTGGTTATCGCCGCGTCTAATAATGACCGAGCCAATAAAGCACCAACAATCGCTGTTATTATAATGGTGCGGTTGTAAAACATGTGTTACCGCGTCTCCACGTGCCTCGGACGTGATAAATAATACATAATATAGGTAAGATACTCAGACGGAGGCTGCGAGCAAACGCGTCGGTCACGACACACTTTTTGCTGCACTGCAAAACCGCGGCTGTTATTAAAGAGTTGAGACTCACCTGAACTTCCCTTTCGCGTGATCTTCCCATTTGATTATCGTCGGGCAGTACTTCGAGTCGAAGAGGAGGTTTCTGAGGAATTCTGGGACTGAGACGCTTCTCGGGCGTTTGCAGACTTTCCTGCCGCTTCCCTTCGGTCGGCCCGGCGGCCGTTTGAACAACTTTCTCTTGTCATCTTCGTCGCCGGACTTGCTGCCGTCACTTCCGTAAGAGCATACCGGTGAGGCTGTCTCAGAATGTCTGGCGTACACGTCTTCTGCGTCGTCGCTGGAGTCGCAGGGCTGGAGGAGGCTGCTGTCGTTCGGCTTGTAATCCGACGCGTACAGTCTGTTCTTGTGATCCAAGTCCAAGTCTAGCACCGTATGCACTGGCTCCTGTTGCTGATAGGGATCACTGTCAGCATACCTCAGCACTGACGACTGTCTCAGCAGCTCTTCGTTGATGCGAGCCTGGAGTTTGTCAAACAATGCGCTACCCATTCTAGCTGATAGATTGGGATCAACATTGGGATGCGCAATTCTGTGCAGCATGTCCTCCTTTTTCAAACTCCTCAACTCCAGACCTGTGATTTTGAAGTTGTAGAAAGGTACGTCGTATTCACTGAATCCCAGGCTGTAAGCCGTGTCGAGTATCCAGGACACGCTCTCGTCCTCGTTCCAGTCCACGACGTACTTGTACTTCCATTCGTCGCGAGGGTACTCGCGGCTGACGAGGGTGTGGTAGACATTGCTGGAAGTTTCCTCTTCCGCGTAGACGTCGTAGGGTGCGTTGTAGTAGTTTCCGTAGATGTAGGTAGGGGGGCCCTTGTTGAAGACTTGTTTGAAGTCGTCGAGGCGGGCGGGGGCGGGCGGCGCGAGGCCGGCGGGGGGGAGGTACAGGTCGCACATGTTCGGGTCGTAGGAGCGCGCGAAGTCGATCATGTCGCGTGCGTCGCGGGCGACTGCGGAGCGCGGAGTGAGCTCCCGCGAGCGGCCGCCCTCCTTATGCACACTTTGGCACGCGCCTACGTTTGTTTACAAGCGGTCGTGTTTTGTTTTGTGATAGCGGCACTGATATGATACTCGGCAATGCGTGGCGAGTTTGTATTTTTATTGATTTATAATTTTGGCATTTCATTATTAATGGTGGTAGTCGTTCAATGTTATAGACTGAAACCTCTGTGTCACGATTCTTGCAAATATAATATGTTTTACTTTACTTTGGATTGTGATAAAGCGTAAGCGTAGTATAATTTGATTCGATACACTATTTTATGGTGATTTTTTTTTGCGAAATAGAATACTAAAGAGCTTTTGATGTCAGTAATTTCACCGGCTATCTCACTCTCTACGCCGAAACGCAGCAGCGCTGGCACTGCTTAGCGGCAGGACCAGCAAATAAAATAGTGGTAGCGACGCGGATGAACCACTTGCTTCTCTTCCCGCGCAGATGGTAAAAGCCCATCGAGGGAATGGGCGAAAGTCTTAGGTAGCATGTTATAGGCGATGCGGCTAGCAACCCATCACTATTTTGATTTCCCTTTCCACCTATACGCCCTTAATCATGCTAAACGTGGCCTTAGGGTTCTGTTACCTCAGGCTCTATCTACTGTGGTATATGTATGTATGTGACGCGGATGAACCTTGCACAAAAATAATTGCATATCACTTAATAAAATAAAAAATAAAAAGAAAAACACAGGCTCATACGGATGCAAGAGTTTATTGTAACATCGGCCCCATAAAGCGACTGTAAATATGCCATAAACATTACTAGGTCATAGTCCGAGAAAACACGTGATATAAGTGATACCTACTTATTGGTACAGTCAAATGAATCAAGAATTTTTGTTTCTTGATTTTTATGTTTACTTTCACGGTTTTACCGTTAGAAATTAAATTCCTAAATGTCATTGAAAATTAGAACACAGTAAAATGCGAAAAGTAAAGCTATGGCGGGAAATCAAACCCGGATCCTCGTGACGCGTGCTATAATACCCCTACACCACCCATAGCAGGTAGCACTACCTATGGTATATGGTATGGTATCGTATGGTGGTAGGTTTACCTGCTAAGGGTGGTGTAGGGGTATAGCACGCGTCACGGAATGACGAGGATTCGGGTTCGATCCTTCCATGCTGGTTTGGGAGCAAAGAAAAAACATAGAATGTACCAGTTGCTTCTCTTCCCGCGCAAATGGTAAAAACCCATCGAGGGAATGGGCGAAAATCAAAGGAATCATCTTATAGGCGATGCGGCTAGCAACCCATCACTATTTTGATTCCACTTTCCACCTCTACGCCCTCAGTGTCTTGCTAAACGTGGCCTGTAGGTATTGTTACCTTGGGCTCTGTCTACCCCGTAAGGGATAAAGACGTGATTTATGTAATGTATGTATTAGACATCAATCTATCATACTGTCGTAATAACTGACGCATATCTGTTTTAGGTTTTGAGAAAATTGTGATTCAATTGAAAAGGGAATCAAAATAGTGATAGGTTGTTAGCCGCATAACCTATAACATGATTCCTAAGATTTTAGATATTAAACAAATGCTTTTAAGCAATTTAATATTCTGTATACTACAATAAATCTCAGAATACGTGGAAAAAGGTAAAAAAAACTAAGGGATAAGATAAAAATGAGTTATTTTTCTTTGTCGGAGCAAAAAAAACACGGCAGTCACCTGTTTTCATTTTATTCCTCGTATTTCGGGAAGCTCTTCCCTGGCATCCAGGGTAAGGCCTTGACACGGTTCCCACAGAACATTTCTTTTCCGGGATAGGTATGTGAATGCTCTATGAATGTAAGTTTATTTATTCTGCTTTCGAACAATGTCATATTTAAATCTATGTTGAAGGAGCACATTCTGTCATCTTGTGCATGAATCTTGTAGCTGGCTTTTTTAGGTATGTGTGTATGTGTCTATTTATATCTCCATTTATTATAAATTTGTGTTTCATGTATAATTATGTACTTAGTATATTAATATATATTCTAAAGATAGAGTGATTCAATAGGACGGTTTTTATGTATAACTCTACGCAGACGAAGTCGCGGGCAGAAGCGAGTAAAACTATAAATAAAAAAGTTGCCCTAAATCGCTGCCCGGTGGCATGGTGCCCAGAAGGCTGGCAGCATTATCTCGTTGTATGGCAATGCTTACCCATTGTGCTAAAAAAACCAGCCCTCTGGTCACCCGAAGCTTCATTCGCTAGAATTGTTGACTTGATTACTTATCAACGAATCAACACCAAAATTTAATGTGTAAGTGAAATGCTAGAATGAGATGTAAGATGTAAACCAAAAACAATTTTATTTGAGTGGCATTAACAAAATTATAAAATAAGGTGTGCCAATGAAGTAATCTAGTGTGGAACTGGAGTTAAGTAATTCAGATTACTTAAGTACTTGATTACCGAGGAATCAAGATTACAGTAGCGGTTTACAATACTGATTCCAAAGGAATGGATTACAAAATGTAATAATAGTGTATTACAGTAATTTTGATTATCCAATTAATTGATTACTGAAGAATCACGATTATATAATGCAATCGTGTAATTAATTCCAAAAATAATTGATTACACCCAACTCTGCCTGGTAGAGATCGTTCTCTGTTGCTGATAGCTTATCTAATAGTTTTCTCTATGTACGGTCAAGTGCAAAAATAAGTATCGATATGAACTTCTCAAAAATATGTCCCACGACTTTATTACGCCGGTGTAAGAGCGTATGGTACTTATTTTTGAAACTTTGACTACATACATATTATTACACTTGACTGTACAGTCAAGTGCATAAATACGTGTACGTAATTAATATATGACGGCAAAAACATCTATACACCTTTATGCCACAAACAATAAGGTCGGTGACACTTATATTTGACTTGATGGTTGTATAGATATTTATGCCCTCGACTGTATATATATTTTGACAATTATAATTAAATCGACTTTAACATCCAGGTTCAACATTTTCCAGATTTAAATTTCTTCGCTACGCGATGTAGGCAAGCTACGCGCTACGGCGTAGCATAGAATAGAAAGCAAGGCTGCAATGCGAAAGCCAAGCCTACAGAGATTGTCAATTGACAATTGCAGTTTGGCGTTATTGGCGAATAACCCTCCTTCTGGCGCTTCGGCTAAAAATAAGTACGTAGTTTTCGCCATAAGTGTATGCAGAAGGGGAGCGACAGTTTCAAATTTCATTAGGACACATACAGACAGAGGAACTTTCACATTTATAGTATTAGTAGCGATAGTAGGTATGGGGTCATAATGTGGTTAATGATTGAAATATCCAGAATAACGTAACTTTCAACATTAAAATTTTATTAGAACGCCATTTTCCTCGTATATATGATGATGCTGTAACTCAGTCCGTGGTTACTCAATCGTTAGGTATTCGGCTTTTATACGGAACCATAGTGTAAACCCAGTAAGTAATCTGCAAGCAAGAACCGAGCGCAGTTCGTTACCCTGATTAGGTATAAAGTATAGCGACAACTTTGCCATTGTCAAAGTAACAAAAATATAATTCAAAAATCTTGTGACAAAATGTCGGCAACGTTGTACGGTAATGGTCAAAGACCCCCTGTCGGGCTCTTAGCCAACGGTCAATGATATTATCCCTCAGCTCAGTAGGCTTATTGTCTAACTCGCTCGCAATCGCCATCGTGTTCATTTTGACAGTTCTTGTATGAATGTGACAGCTAGCTGATTCCGATGCCAATTGTCAACCCATACATGAACTGTCAATGTGAGCGAGTTAGATAATAATATAAATGTTTGGTTCCTGTGGATTTTCCTGCCTGTGTAATTTTTTCCTAGTCGTTACGGTCTAGTCTAGTTATTTTCAAATATATGATGAATAACACTTGTTAGATCTTAGACTACAAGAACCGATCGTTGGTCGTCCACGATGTAATAAGGGTCAAGCCGAGCTGTGATTGTATTTTAACCAACGAAAAAAAAGAAGTACCTAGGTTCTCGATGTCCTCAATGCGAATATATAATGTATTTTTTATGTATAACCACGCGTAACTCTTAACAGAGTCTGATTCTGATAATTCTTTTTTTATTGGAAAAGGTCCGACCGAGACCGAGGGTCCCATATAAATTTGGAAAAAAAATCCAACCCTAAGGGTAGGAAAACAAGGGATGATTGATCGCTCGCAGATTTCAATGCGGAGTTGTTTATTACGAACAAAACGAATCACTAAAGAGCGTGAATGTTTTTCAATAAGATTAAAAACCGCCTTAAAAAACGCCCTCTAGTGAAAAATAACCATAGACATTTCTTGTGCGATACCTACTGATTTGTTTGAAGTCGGCGCCTCAGATCTCTTAATGCCAAGCCCCACAAGCACCGACTTCCAACAAATCAGTGGGGAGCGCACGCGGAATAGCTATTTTCACGTTTCTGCGATTTTTTAATGGTGGTTTTATAGGTTTGGTGGTCAATGGAGCGCTGCGCGCCTTTGTGAGCAGTGAAGGTGTCGAAGAAGCCGCGACTGGCTGTCCACAGAGGGGTGCTTGTTCATTAATGTACGGTAGCGTAACTTGGGTATGGCAAAAGAAGCATGAAAGTAGAATAAATGGAGTAGAAATGAGAGCGTTAAGAAGTATGGAAGGTGTATCACTGAAAGATAGAATAAGGAAGTGTGATAAGGGAACGTACTAGTGTGAAAGAGGATATAGTGACGAGGATTGAAAAAAGTATGCTTAGTTGGTTTGGTCACGTAGAGCGGATGGATGAAAGTAGACTAACTAAACAGATCTATATGGGGAGTGGGAATTACGTTGGGAGGGGAAGGCCTAGACGGACGTCCCGAGACCAAATAGGAGACGTTTTGAAAAAAGGTCAGGTCAGGTCCGAAACCGACGAGCATGGTATGAAGAGATTGATGAATGTGGATGAAGCGAAAGAAGTATGTCAGGATCGTAGCAAGTGGAACAAAGTAGTGTCTGTCCCAGTTGGAAAGAGGCGTGACGGTATGTATGTATGTATGTAAAGTTTAAGCGCAGCGATCATTTCACGGACAAGGTTTGTGAAGCTCATGTAGCCATATCACTTACCTTACTGCGCTGGAGTTGTTACAGACGGAGTATCCGCTCATTTGCATTAAAGAGCGGCAAATGCATGCACTAATGCGAGTGCTAACTTATGAAGGGTTCCTCCTAATTGCAACCACCATCTTGCTAATCTTGCCGCCAAGCAGCAGTGCTTGCGATGCTTCGTCTGGCGTAGAAAAACAACCGGAGAAACAAAAAGCCAGCCACTAAATAGAAGGTACTTTCAGTTGTTTTAGAAATTTGATATATGGTAAGAAGGTGTCAATGGAGGTGCATTTCAATGAACATTTACTGTTTTTGTAAAAAATATAAAATGATCTCACGCTGCCTACATTTTACTTAGAAATAGGGCTCTGCTAGCACTGGATAATTTATTCTCTTGCCGAAATTGTACAGAACCCTTGATGAACGATCTCTACTCGCATTTGGCTGTATTCAAGTGTTGTTCAATAAAGTGTCATTGTATTGTTGGCGTTGTAAATAGTAGCAATCGATTTATTAATCACAAAGATTATATAATAATTAAATACAAAATAATTGAAATATAAACTTAGGCTACCTTAAAATAAGTTAGTAAAATAATATTAATGTTAAAAATTAAAATAAATTTGGACCCTTAGGTAGGGTCCCCATCACGCAGGCAGCATATCCGCGTTGTATCGCAATTGCGAGTCTTTGTGCAAATAGTTATTTCTGGTATTGTCCATTATTCTATTATTTGAAGTTGTTTTTTATACGTATTTCTTAAGTCACTGTCTATGTTTGTCTGTCTCATTATAATAGCAATGTCAGCTGCTTCGATTTTTACTTCTCTCCCACTTTCCTGCTCCTTTTCCGCTAAATAGTTATCGAATCCGCTTCAGTATTGTTTTGTAAAAAATACTCTTCACGTTATTTTAAGACTAGTTACGGATTTATACTGTGGTAAAACTCTTAACGGTGAATTGTCGGGTTTTTTACTGACGTCCAGACTGTGTGGCGGTAGGCAGGCACAACTCATAAACCTAGACTACTCGGGACTCATGAACTCAGCCAAATAATAAACATGAGTCGACATAATTAGAAAAACAACTAACGTGAATACATTTTAAAATGCTGGCCGCGAACGCGTAGCAAGAAACTTGTCAACAATTTTTTTTTAAACAACATAGTAATACATTACATTCATACCGTTACGTGTCTTTCGTAGGCAGAGACTTTGTTCCACTTGCTACAATTTTGAGTTACCTGTAAGCAAAAACTTATATACAGAAATACATAGATACTACTAAAATACACTTTGAAAATTCTGTCATGTTCAAATTCACGGTTTTACCGTTAAAAATTAAATTTCTAAACGACACTGAAAATTAGAACACAGAAAAATTCGAAAAGTAAAGCTATTACCGCTATTATTATTTACTTTCAGATTCGTTTAGAAATTTAAGCTCATTATAATAATAATAATAATAAAGATATTTATTGCCACAACACAAAAAAAGACGATACATACTTATCCAAAAGATGCACACAATAATAATTTTGAAAAAAAAAAACAACAATATATTATGTTCTGTTAACACAATTTTATGGAAAAACAAAAGCTACTATACTCCGTGAGCTCCTAGAAGGACATTCGGGTTTCGCGTACTGTCGGCCGGTCAATTCTCAAACCTAAAAGAGCGAGTAAAACAACACGACATACCTGAAGGTCTCTTTAAATACTCTCGCACTGTTACTTGTCAACAAAACATCCAAGATCTATCTCAACCTTCCTCTTTCCTGGTAGATTTTCGGGACCAGGTATTTCCCTCTCCTTCTAAGCACGCATGTACGAGCGAGCCAGCAACATCGGACCTTGGGAAGCCAAGTTATTACGACTTTTATGCTAATATACAAGGAAGTCGTAGTAATAATGAAGTTAATCGTCGAAACTTGGCGGCCGAGTTCCCCGCACGTGCTCTTGCGCAGTTCTGGGTTTTAAACGCTAATTATATCGATTATTAACATTTATTACCGTTAGTAATAATCGATAAAGTGCTTAATTAAAAATAGCTTTAAATTGGGGAATATTGATTACATTATAAGTACAAGAAACGGGGGAAACGGCTTTAGTGATTATCGCGTAGTTAATTAAAACAAGGTCATTTTCATAATTACACATAAACGGATAACTCACGTATAAAAAGTCAAGTGATGCTCGACATGTTTCGGACTATTTCGTAGTCCTTCTTCCTGGAACGCTCGCCCCGGCGGCAGCGAAACGAACACTGCGCGCCAGCGCTCTGTTCGCGCGGCTGTTCGACGCAACTGACAGCGGCGCACAACTACCCTCGTTTTCATCGTCATTTTTATTATTGTCAAATGTAGGGCAGCACACAACACTGATAACGTCACTTCATCCCAATCTTCTTTTTCATTTTTTTTTCTTCTTTTCACGTTGAAAGGTCATTTTCACTCGATTTTATACGCCCCATTGGGTACAGGCCTCCTCTCAAAGGAGAAAGCTTGTACTAGATCCCACTTTGGCAAACTCTATTGAATTTGCTTCTCAGGCATTTCAAAGCTTTACGCGTAAGCGTTAGGTGTGTGTGTGTCTGTCTGTGGGATCATAGCTCCCAAACGCTAGAACCGATTTCGGTGCGGTGGTTCTTAGCCGTATTTGATGAAGATCGTTCCAGCAGTTTGAAGATCATCAGCTCTTTCCCAAAATGAAGTAAGGCGTTTTGGCGTAACATTGTACACACACACAAATCACGTCTTCATCCCTTACGGGGTAGACAGAGCGTAAGGTAACATGTACCTACAGGCCACATTTAGCAAGATTGTGGGCGTATAGATGGAAAATGGAATCAAAATAGTGATGGGTTGCCAGCCTCATCGCCTATAACATGATTCCTATGATTTTCGCCCATTCCCTCGATGGGCTTTTACCATCTGCGCGGGTAGAGAAGCATCTGGTACATTCTATGTTTTTTCTTTGCTCCCGGACCAGCATGGAAGAGTAACATTGTAATATTGTTTTATTTACGTATGAGTACTAGATCTATGCTTGGAGGGGGGGGGGGGGGGGGGGGGTAATTTAAATCTTTTCTTTGATACGATCCTGACACACCTCTTTCACTTCATCCACATTCATCAATCTCTTCATACATGTTCGTCGGTTTCGGGTACTCCTGACCTGACCTTTTTTCAAAACCTCCCCTATTTGGTCCCGGAACGTCCGTCTAGGCCTTCCCCTCCTAACGCAACCATTCACACTCCCCATATAGATCTGTATAGTTAGTGTACTTTCATCCATCCTCTCTACGTGACCAAACCAACTAAGCATACTTTTTTTTAATCTAGTCACTATGTCTTCTTTCACAGCAGAACCAGGCATTTCTTCTTCAGGCTTCTTTAAAGGTTACAAATTGTATAATTTGAATAATTCTCTCAATTCAAAAAATATTGTGAAATTGATCTATCAGAAACCCGAAATGACTAAACGTATAATAGCGGGTAAATCTGTGGAGGTACCACTGTTACGAGCCACCGGCGGACTCTGAGCGATTACTCTCTCCATTGCTCTTTTGATGAGGTCACTGCGTAGCTGGTAACCAGCAGCGCACGCAATGTATCAATCAGATGATTGCTTGTCGTGTCGCTAATAACCGTGGTTAGCTGGACACGTAAACGTGTTTGGTCGCGTGCCGTGTGATCTTGTGAGGCGCTAAAATGTCGCATTATTTGTGATCACGAGTGCAAACGCAGAAACGGGGCCTTTTTTTGTTATTAAATTGACTTTTGAAGGCTGCTATAAATAGTACAAAAGGACAGCTCACGTGCATGCACAAAGGGCGTAACAGCCAATCGGGAGGAAGACGAGGCAGACCAAGAAGACTGAGAAGACTGTGGTGTTCAATAAAGAGTTATTGTATTTTAAGACGTAATGGAGTGACTAGAGACTAGGAGTTGAGGTCAAGCGGAATCGCTTTTGCCCGGCAATGGGACACGGTAATGAGGCTAAGGAAAAAAAGGTTCTAAACTCTACATGATCCTAAGATCAACAGTCATCGTTGTGGCGTCTAGAAGTAAAACATAAGTCATGGGTTGTACGAGATAAGGTCCCCAAGTCAAGTAGGGACCTTAAACGATATTACTCTCTAGTAGAGATGTGTAGAATAATGTATAGAAACATAGACCTTAGACCTTAGAACATTCTATGAGACATAGACCGGAGTATACATTTCGTTGAACTGTTTCAAAATATTGGGAGCTCATAAAAGTCAATCACAGCCTAAATTCCCTAGAAAAAATATCTAATAACTATAATTTATATTTGTTTTGTGTTGTTTAATGGATCCACTGAAAAACAGCGTCGTTGCAACCTGGGCTCCGACACATGCTGAGTTGGAATCCTATTTTGAAATAACTAACAATTTTTGCTGTCTATTAGATATAAAGTTCTTTTAAATACAAACTGTACTTATATTATTGTTGTTGTTGAGAAATAAATATTTCTTTCTTTGTTTTCTTTCATTTAAAACTGTTACTAACTTGTGCTGAGATGCTTAGAAATCCTAAATCAACACGCATGTACGCGCAATAGTATCGCCCACGACTTGTGTAGCGGGAAACCCCGTGCGGGAAATCCAGCGCACGTTTTCACCTGTGTTCCAATTCCTATGTGCAACGGCCGTTGACCCGATACCTGATCATCCATATAATTTCAGGGAACCTTGACCAGAGTTGATACATTTCTTTGTGAAGACCGCAAGACCGCAAACCAGTTTATGTTGTAATTATGAGTTACACGTATTTGTAATGATGCATGAAACTGCGTCGCAATATTGCGAGCTATAGGCTTGTTACCTAACTCGCTCGCACTCGCTATCTCGTTCATTTTGACAGTTCTTGTATGAATGTGACAGCTAGCTGATTCCGATGCCAATTGTCAGCCCATACGTGAACTGTCAAAATGAACACGATGGCGATTGCGAGCGAGTTAGGTAAGCCTACTGGTTAAAGGTAATCGCAGTCTATATCCCTTTGAAACTGTGTCTACTACAGTAAAAACTTAGAACGCAGAAAAGTCCGAAAAGTAAAGCAATGGCCGGGAATCGAAACCGGGTCCTCATCATTTCGTGATGCGTGCTAAGCCTTCGAATTTTTCCGAATAAATCAGACCTATGAACCCATGACTCAGTGGCGTAACTATAGGGTGGCAGCCCCTAGCTCTACCGGGCCCCGAACTGGCTTGGTTTAGAGCACAGAAGGGACGCTGATGCACTTCTTTATATTGAGGAAGCCCCACCTGACGAATTTGCCGCGGGCCCCAGACGTTATAGTTACGCCACTGCATGACCCTTTGCTTGTGAGGCCACAGGTCAAACCACTATACCACGACACACACAGTTCCACAGAACAGTTCCAATACCTTAATGATTACAAGGAAACACCTGTTCATTCATAAATCATAGCGTTTTTCTGTTTACTACGAACATTAGCGGCAGATCGAATGGCGCGGGCGCTAGCAAGGAAACCCGAAGCCACAGTATATATATAAGCTAAAGCAGTAAGGAACCTACGAACAAGTCGGTTGAAACGAAACACGCACACAGGCGTGCTTTACACGGCCCCTAAGCGGACCTCGTCCACTCCGCTCAGGCTCAGGTCCGCTTAGGGGCCGTGTAAAGCGCGCGCCTGTGTGCGTGTTTCGTTTCAACCGACTTGTTCGTAGGTTCCTTACTGCTTTAGCTTATATATATACTGTGCCGAAGCATAAGGAATCCAAGTTATAATTATTGCATAACTTTCCTTCCTCAGTCGGAGCTGACGTATATTTCCGTGTATGACAGATTAAGGATACTGTTACTACGATTTAATACTACAAGCTTGACCGTACCTGCTTTTGTTGTTAACTGTACTCGCGTCCATCCCTTCTACATAAGTGTACCAAATTTCAAGTCAATCGTGCCAAATGTTGAAGAGTTCCCTCCTGCGGAGACGGTCCTAACTGACTTCTTCGTCGACTAACTCGTCGACTTACACAAGTGCGACGAATTTCAGCTCAACAGCTGTATTAAGCAATTCGTTAAGTTGTTTATTCATAAGAATTACAATAATAATAATAATAAGTGTCAAGGGCCAGATACAGAAGGCGGTACTCCTGGACACGGATCGGATAGTCAGAAGGTTTCTCTTTCTGTCGCCCTGACCACCGGTAGCTTAGCCGCCTCGCTGCCGGCGGCACCCTAGGTTAGGTTTTTATAATGTTTTATTACTTTTTCTGTCAATATTGTAAGAACCTAACTTAAGATAAATGAAATGCAGAAAATAAAAATGATAATTCCACGCTGATCTGGGAGAAACGAAAAACAGAGAATATACCAGTTGCTTCTCTTTCCGCGCAGATAGTAAAAGCCCATCGAGGCAATGGGCAAAAATCTTAGGAATCATGCTATAGGCGATGCGGCTAACAACCCATCACTATTTTGATTCCCCTTTCCACCTATACGCCACCCTATTGTTACCTGTATACCTTTTTTCTGTTTAGGTTTTTATACGCGGTGTTCAATAAAGAGTTATTGTATTGTATTGTATTGTATTGTACGCCTACAATCATGCTAGGCCACTCTTTAAGTCTTGTTACTCGAGGCTCTGTCTAACCCGTAAAGTTTATTATGTATGTATATGTATATATGTGAATTGTTCCATGATACTTATTTACAAACAAACAAACAATATACAAATACTCTTTATTGAACACCACAAATCAGTACAAAACAATACAGAATCAACGAACAAAGTAGACAGTAGGCGGTCTTATCGCTTAATAGCGATCTCTACCAGACAACCAACAAAACAGAGAAACTTACTCATAAAGTTATAAGTTAGCGAATGGTTAAAAAACCCCTCCAGTTTTTTGATCGGCTTATGTTTTATTTGATTTTTGTTACCTACTCGCTGACCTTGCAGCAGGTAACGAAACAAATGACTACAGATATATATCGACCTTCAAAATATCCTACGTTAAAACCCGCAGTACTGTTATATTCTTAAAAGCTTCGATGAATACCTAGAATTGCTGGAATCAATTAAGCTTTTTCTACGTTTTCAAAAAGGCATTCGATAAAATGAAGCGATATTTGTGGGGTCTTCACATGTAATATTCTAATAGTGGTTACCCACGTCTTTGTATGCGCGTATCTTTATTATTCGTTATAAATGCAAAAGTAACTCTGTATGTCGGTCTATCTGTATGTCAGTTATCTTTTCACGCTACGCTTCCACGCTATGTTACTGCTTTGTTTGAGCCCCGGGGAAGGACATAGGATAGGTTTATTACTAGCCTGTTGTTTTTGAATAATTTAGTTCTCCCTCCTTTTTATTTTTTGTTTGTTGTAAACTATTTAATTAATTTATGTTTTTTTTAGTTACACATAATTCGGGTTCTGTCTATTTATTGCTGTATTTACGTAAAAGTTTATGGATTATGTAGTGTATTTTATCTGTGTATCGTTTCGTGAGTCACAGACAGTTCTGGCTGAAAATCAGTGCTGCAGTCTAACACCTCAGCGCAATGCTGAGCTAGCGACCGTTTCACTTTTGCGAAGGCACACACCGCTGATGATCTATTTCATGTCTGTGTTTTTTTTTCTTGTGTGTCTTGCAACAAGAAAAAAAAATATTTCCTTCTTTCTTTCTATACCGGAGAACTGCATAGCTACCGCGGGATAGCGATATGCGAATTCTGCGCAGACAGTCGCGGGCCAAAGCTAGTATTTACATATACGACGCCAAGGATAATGCTTTGTAATTGTCTCCAAGACAATTTCTACAACAAAGTAAACTACTTACAAAGGTCAGTGACCTTGACCTCGAATTCAAAACAAAATGGCGACCGTGACCGCGAAGCGATACGATCTCAGGATCATATACGTGGACGACATACAAACGCGGTTAAGATCCCACCACGGACGACAGCACCTTGAGGCGTCCGAAACAGATCCAAAAAATTCCATTCCATTATGTAAAACCATTATGTATGTGTATGTATTCCATATTTTACTTCCATGGTCAGATTTTAGGCCCTTGGCGACGCGTATTTACTTTAACTCCATTTCATACGTTAACTTCATATACGAGATGCCTAAGAATTATTTGAATTATTAGAATTGACCGGTTAGCCTAGTGGTTAGTGACCCTGACTATGAAGCTAGAAGTCCTGGATTTGAATCCCGGTAAAATCGACTGTTTTATGATGAATACGAATGTTTGTGCCCGAGTCATAGATATGTTGTATCTAATTAAGTAGGTTTAGACGGGGTTTTCTTTTTATACCTTTTTTTATTTGTAAATATAGGTTTTTTATAGTTATTCTTAATTATTATATTTTTAATTGATTCTGTGTACCTAATATTATTAAAGTGTAAAAAAAAGTATGTATTTATCTACATTGTATGAGCATGTTTATCCGTTGCCTGGTACCCATAGTACCTACAAGCTTTGCTTAGTTCGGGGCTGGGTCAATTGGTGTAATTTGTCCCAATATATTTATTTATTTATTAGAAATTAGAAAATGCCTTTGGTAACAGGACCTAAAGGCCACGGTTAGCATAATTTTGGGCATATAGGTGGAAAGCGGAATCATAATAGTGATGGGTTGCTAGCCGCATCGCCTATAACATGATTCCTAAGATTTTCGCCCAATCCCCTCGATGGGCTTTTACCTTTCTTTGCTCCCAGCCCAGACCAGTATGGAAGTAAGCCCATACATGAACTGTCAAAATGAACACGATGGCGATTGCGAGCGAGTTAGGTAATAAGCCTACGTATTTTGGAATCATTTCAACCAATCATCATTCACAACGACACCTCCACAAGGACATGCAATTCTGTGCCAAGACATTCATATTTCCGACCCCAAGTTTTTTACGCATTAATTATTGTTTCACTGGAGTTGCATAACATCTCGGTTGTAGTCTTTCTTCCACAGTATAATTTGTGCATACATACATCACGTATTTGTCTCTTACAGGGTAGTCAGAGCCTAAGATAACAAGAACGAAAGGCCGCGTTTAGCATGATTATGGGCATAGGAGGAAAGGGGAATCAAAAAAGCGATGGGTTGCTGGCCGCATCGCCTATAACATGATTTTTAACATACACACCCTCCATTTCATCCATGCTGGTCTGGGAGTAAAGAAAAAACATAGAATTTACCAGTTCTCTTCCCGCGCAGATGATAAAAGCCCATCGACGGAATGGGCAAAAGTCTTATGAATCATGTTACAGGCGATGCGGCAATCAAACCCTCACTATTATGATTTCCCTTTCCAGCTATACGCCCTTAATCATGCTAAACGTGGCCTTAAGGTTTTGTCCTTAGTCTCTGTTTACCCCGTAAGGGATAAAGACGTGATATATGTATGTATGTCACCCTCGATGGACTTATCATTATTTTGATTCCCCTTTCCATCTATACACCCACAATCATGCTAAACGAGGCCTATAGGCCGTGTTACCCCGCTCTGTGATTTATGTATGTATGTAACAAAACTGAAATTTCCAGACTTTATTACCTGCTAAGTTCGCGTGACTCAGCTCAAAATTACAAAATAACTCCCCACTTTTTGCCAAACACATCTGCGAATTAGCTCTGTACCTACATAACGCAGAAACCCCATAACATCCAGCCATGATGTCACCCAAAAATACCGTAAGCTGAATCAATGTTTCCTCTGCATAAACTATGAAAAAGAAAGAAGTACCCGTGTCTACTTCCTAGAACTTTGGAGTAGGTACAAAGAAAGCTTAGCTGGTAGGTACAGTCAAGTGTAATAATATGTATCTAGACAAAGTTCCAAAAATAAGTACCATGTCGTGGGACACATTTTTGAGAAGTTCATATCGATACTTATTTTTGCACTTGACCGTACACTCTCCACACCAACTGGGCCTGCGTGAGGACTAAGTAAGTAAGTAAGTAAATGCTTTATTGTAGAGCTTACATTTCTAAGTGCAATAAACAAAACATAAAATAAACTACTAAATATCATTACACACATGCATACATACAAAATACAATAAGAGTACACACATACAATATCTAAGGAGATGGTGTGAGCCATATCTTCCTCAAGCCTTCCTTGAACGATGCCACGGTTTAACGATAAATAGATAAACGATAATACTCCAATTGGCAGAGTGCAAAGCGGGTGGAGGGGGTAGCCCAAACGATCACAGCGCTCGCTACGGCTAAAATTGTCATTTTTGTCGCTGACTTGAGCTGTCAAATCCATATTGCAGTAAACGTTTTCTAATCGTTTTTGAGATAAAATATGGTCCTGGTAAGATATGTTGTTGTGAATTGTAATAACACCAAGAAGAATAGCGACTGTAAATTTTACCAATTTCCAAGACCATGGTGGAAAAGAGACCAAAGAAATAAGTGGATATTAGCCGTAAGAAAAAAAAAAGTAAGTTACCTAACCTCTAAAATTTCACTGAAAACAACAATTTTAATATTATTGGCAATAATGTTACTGACTACCATTGTCCAAAATTGTGTAATATAGTAAAATAACACAAGATTTCATTAATATTTTTCACAATATTTACTTACTTCTTGTTTGACAGCGGTGACAATAATGTCCATAATGGCCGCCTTTCACGTGGCGCTGTCGTCGCGCACGGTCCCAATACCTACATCTAAGATTCGAGAACCAACAATCGTTATTTTTCATACACATCTGTCCCGACTGGGGATCGAACCTGGGACCTCAAGCTTCTCAGTAAAGTTCTTTAACAACTAGGCTATCCGGTTGTCTACGAAGAATATCTTAATAGAAAGATAAATGAAAAAAAGAAAGAAGAAACAAAAAACACAGACCCGAAAAATAGATCATCAGCGTTGTATGTCTTCGCAAAAGCGAAACGGCGGTTGGCCCAGCATTGCACTGAGGTGTTAGACACCTGCAGCCCTGATGGGGACCTATCTAAAGTTTTGTGGGACTACGGAACCCTCGTCGACCTTGGAGCTATGAGGATAATGCTCTTGTTCTGAGAAGCTTAGAGAGTCGAGGATTTCCCGCCTCGTCATCGCACGATGCGTTATAGCACACGTATCCAGGTAACTGTCACTATTATTCATGACCAGCTTTTGCCCACGGCTTCGTCCGCACATAATCTATGTTGGCGAAGCTCTAGCGTGCGACTTTATTCCCTATCCCGCGGGAATTTTGAAAAATCGTGCAATTACTTTGTAGCACACGATTTCCTCCTTACATACGTACATAAAAGTCTTTGTCCCTTACGGGGCAGAGAGAGCCTAAGGTAAGACCTAACCGAAAGACCACATCTAGCATGGTTGTCAGCGGATAAGTATAGAAAGAGGAATCAAAATAATGACGTGGTGCTAGCCGCATCGCCTATAATATGATTCCTAAGATTTTCACCCATTCCCTCGATTGGCTTTTAGCATTTGCGCGGGAAGAGCAGCAATTGGTACATTCTATGTTTTTTCTTTACTCCCAGACCAGCATGGATGATTTATGTATGTATGTATACCTACGGTGTTGGATGCTAAAGTATGGGTGTCTGTGCGAAAATCTTAGGAATCATGTTATAGGCGATGAGGCTAGCAACCCATCACTATTTTGATTTCCCTTTCCACCTGTACGCCCTTAATCATGCTAAACGTGGCCTTAAGGTTTTGTTGCCTTAGGCTCTGTCTACACCGTAAGGGATAAAGACGTGATATATGTATGTATGTAAGCTTTATATAAAGCCATCTGGAACAGCAATGCGTATGGAACAGCTTATGGCACATAACAGCATATTATATGTGTGTAGCGTATATCACAATAAAAGACAAGTAGCGCAAACAGGTTCTTTCACGGCCCGAAGGCCGCCATTTTGAGCGGCGCGTCACGTACGAGCGAAGGTTCGCAAATTTCGGATGCGCAGGCGCCTAATGGACATGTTTTTCTTCACTTTTAAATGGACTTAAATTGTAGCATTTTTCGAATATACAATACAAATACTCTTTATTGAACACCACAAATCAGTACAAGACAATACAGAATCGAATAACAAAGTAGACAATAGGCGGTCTTATCGCTTAATAGCGATCGCTACCAAACAACCAATAAGAGAAATAAGTTGGAGACAGTTTAAGTAGGTGGCGGAAACAAATAGACAGGATAAACGCAGGGATAATAAAAACAACAATACCAACATGGAATCATGTTATAGTCGATGCGGCTAGCAACCCATCACTATTTTGATTCCCTTTTCCGCCTATACGTACCCTACAAGTAAGTACAAACAAGCCGTAATTTTTAAAAACATTTGAAAAACAGCGCCTTCTCTCGTCCCTGGTGAGCAGTAGATGTTACGTTACACGGGAGTTTCCAATTGTGTCGTACAGACACATCATTCAAACAGATGACACTTGGCGACAAAAATTCGCAGAGTAACAAGGTAACAGATAGTAAAATTCAAAGGCTTACCCACCTGTGCTATGGGTGGTGTAGGGGAATAGCACGCGTCACGGAATGACGAGGATGCGGGTTCGAATCCCGGCCATAGCTTTACTTTTCGGATTTATTCTGTGTTCTAATTTTCCGTGTCGTTTATAAATTTAAGCCGTAATACCTTGTTACATAAAATGTAATAAATATCCTTCCTTCCTAGTGACGCGAAGAACTTGAATGTTTAAGGAAAAGCAAAGACTCGTTCTACATACATACTGTCACGCCTCATTCCCACAGGGGTACGCAGAGACTACTTTGTTCCACTTGCTATCCTCACATCTCTTCCACTTCATCCTTCATTAATCTGTGGGCTTATTGTCTAACTCGCTCGCAATCACCATCGTGTTCATTTTGACAGTTCTTGTATGAATTATTTGGTTCAAAAGCATACCTACTCGAAATAAAGTAGTCACCCAAAAGACTCGTAAAGTGTTGCCTGCGATATCACTTTACAAATTATAACATATATTTATTATTATCGTAATAAATAATTATAATATTACACATTGGAAACCATAAATTAACCATGTTATTATGATACTTTATCTAGTAGGAAAAATTTACCAATTATCCCTAGTTAGTATGCACCGAACCTCTTCAATAGAATTACATACACACATACACATACATATACACAAATCACGTCTTTATCCCTTACGGGGTAGACAGAGCCTAAGATAACAAGACCTACAGGCCATGTTCAGCAAGATTGTGGGCGTATTGGTGGAAAAAGGAATCAAAATAGTTATGGGTTGCTAGCCGCATCGCCTATAACATAATTCCTAAGAATTACGCCCATTCCCTCGATGGGCTTTTACCAAACAACTATAAAATTATAAATTATATTATTAAAATATAAATCTTCTTTCTTTCTGTGTTAAACTGCTGGCCTGGGAGCAAAGAAAAAACATGGTATATACCAGCTGTCGGGTCCCATTTTATCCATAATTTACGTTGGTCATAATAATCGTTAGTTATATTTTTTTTTGTCACAACACATGATATCGTGCATTTTTCAGAAGTTTTGGAAAGACATCATGTAGCAGGTGAGGTTAGGTTAGGTGACTATCAATTCAAAAAAAAATACTGTTTCAGAAATAAACCGCTTTATGAACTAACGAAAATTATGACAAACCATACATTCGGAACTTTAATTTTAGGAGACAAAATATAGACCCATCAGCTGCTTCGCTTCCCGCGCAGATGGTACATAATAATATTTTTTATTAATTTACAAAGAATATGTTATACAATAAACAATTCTTAAGATATTGCACTCTTCTCATATTTGTCACTATTGCGACTTGCAAAATAATCGTAACAGCAATAATAATTACATAAAAATTGAAATAATCAAATTAAAAGAACAATAACGATGAAAATTTAGTATAAAACATGAAAGAAAAATACATAAATGTCATAAAAAAGGCAAAGAGCTCGCAACAGCAGGCAATGGGAGAACATCGTAGGAATCATGTCATAGGCGATGCTAGCACACCATCACTATGTTGATTCCCCTTTCCACCTATATGCCCAAAATTATGCTGCCTTTAGTTCCTGTTACCTTGGTGAGAGAGGGACGGGGGTGAGCCCAAGCTTGTACCTGCTGTTCGCCTGCTGTGGCTCTGTGTACTGTAGGAATAGGTTCGGCTAGTTTATGCTGGCAGGTTTTGGGTGCTGGCTGGTCTGAAATAGTTCAAGTTCCGAATATCGAACACCCGTTCGATATTTTAAGTTTTTTGTTTTGGAACTTGGGACGGCCTTCAGAACAGCTCGAACCGAAAGCCGCATAGGCGGAAAGCAATAATATTTTGTAATGATGATTTAAAGTTGAAATAAAAACAAGAATTAATAAGTATGTGTTTCTACTTGAAATAGATAGGCCTTCTGCAATAACAGTTTGGTTAGGAACTTTATATCTCGATACCCGTACAGTTTGAAGTGCCTCATCAGGGCAGCTCTACAGTACCTCGAAAGGAATAACGACGTGATTTTTGTAAGTATTTAAATACCTAGATATGAATTTACGCCAGTTTGTAATGAACCAGCGACTCTCTTAAGCTCGCTGGTTTCATGGCTTACCATGATATGACCCGCTAGCCCGTGTTCCCCCTCCATTAATCGTACGTAAACAGTATGTAGCGCATGCGCCGTTATCGTATCGTATATACGTCATTATTTTCATTAGGCCGCCGCAAACCAAGATAATACTAATTAGCTGAAATCGCCATTATTATTATACTTCTAGAGCCATAAAACCACGATGACCCTTTTAGGGTACCGTAGTTAAATAGCGAAAGGAACCCTTATATTTTCGCCGTGTCTGTCTGTCTGTGTTGTTCGTGGCGTAACTAAGAAATTCTTTGTTGTCGAAGTAAAATGTGAATATGAGGTAATTTTATTATGTTACTTTTTACTATTTAACTTTCAAAAAATGTATTTATTAATATTTATACAAACCATTCAAAACTAAACAATAGTAAGGATCACTAAAACTACGAAAGTTGATAAAAAGTAAATTATGTTAAAAATTATTAAAAATTAGCCTAAAAAATGTGTCCCCCTGTTTCGTGCCTGGTTCAAAGGTTCCCATTACGCTGGCCGCGTTGCCTCTTTGTACTGCAATAGCAACCCTTTGAACCAGCCACGAACCAGAGCGGGGATCGCAGCCCCTGTCTTTTAGTCTGCGGCCCAGCTCCCTGAAAACAGAAATAAATAAATAAATTTCGTTTAGGTATTTCAGGTAAGTAATCTACCATAAATGTTTAAAAATTACATAATTAAAAATAAAAATAAATCAAATCAAATATCGTACATTATCGTACATTCTCGTTCTCTTCCCGCGCAGATGGTAAAAGCCCATCGAGGAAAATATGGGTATAGGAATCATGTTACATATAGGCGATGCGGCTAACAACCCATCACCATTTTGATTTCCCTTTCCACCTATACGCCCTTAATCACGCTAAACGTGGCCTTAAGATTTTGTTACCTTAGGCTCTGTCTACCCCGTAAGGGATAAAGACATTATATATGTATGTATGTATGGATGTTCTCTACTACTCTCTATAAATGTTGATTTCAAAATTAATTTATGGCGGCCAACAAACATTTCTTTATAATGCACAAAAATTAGTACGACCAACGCAACGCTGACAAATAAACGTATTTGTATTTGTATTTGACATTTTTTGTGCCGTTTTTTGTCTCATGCCCTGTCCATTTTTACGAATTTCTTATCGATGCCTTATCGTGTTTTAGAATAGGGACCTAAAATCGAGATACGTAGCACGTTATTACTATTCTCATGGCAACAAGATTGTTTGTAAAAACGAAACACGACTAAACTCGTTTCGTCCGAAAAAACTTGATACCGAATCGTAAAAATAACAATAATATAAGCTATAGCTCCGCTTGTTGTTAATTACATACATACACAAATCACGTCTTTATCCCTTACGGGGTAGACAGAGCCTAAGGTAACAAGACCTACAGGCCACGTTTAGCAAGACACTGAGGGCGTAGGTTCACGTAAGTAGCGGAGAAACATTTCCAAGCTTTATTATTATTAAGACAAGTTATAACAAGACAAGCTCTATATTAACTTGCAACGTATACATACATACATACACAAATCACGTCTTTATCCCTTACGGGGTAGACAGAGCCTAAGGTATCAAGAGATCAAGACCTACAGGCCACGTTTAGCAAGATGTATGTATGTTTGTAAATTTTCCGGAAAAAATCTGATTAACCTTGCATTTCAAAATCAAAAAATCGGGATTAAGCCAGCTGTATGCAAATAAGTATAACTAGGTTATCAGAATTCAGATAAAGCCATGATGACACACAATGACCTACGGAATTCCCCGTATCTTGCAACATTAAGAAAACAAAAGATAGTGTACTATTAACACTAAAACTTCATTAGTGCAATGCATACATGTTTATAACAACCTTGAAAATATTATAAGTTTTATAAAACACAACTTTGACTCTTTTTAGGGTTCCGTACCTCAAAAGGAAAAAACGGAACCCTTATAGGATCACTTTGTTGTCCGTCTGTCCGTCCGTCCGTCCGTCTGTCAAGACCCTTTTTCTCAGGAACGCGTGGAGGTATGAAGCTGAATGAACAAATCACTGGTTTGGGGGTCTGATGCTGCGTGGTTCTTTATTTTTATAAATAAAAAACTGGATGGTGCGTTTCTTCGTATATTGTCGGCAGACAAGGGGCGAGAGTCGCCATAGGCAAAAATAACATAAAAATTTAGTGTTGCTACTTAAAATTAAGGTAGATTGCAACATATTCCACAAGCAGGAAAGAAATATAATGTAAGACACATAAATCAAACAAAAATTTACTTTTACAATAGATCCTAAGTGATCAAAATTAAACAACACTAGCCCTAAGAACCCTATTTTGCATAACTTTACATAGAAGAGTGGACTGTAATCTTTTAAGGTAAAATTTTTAAATGTTATATAATTATCTTATTAAGAACTTAATAAGAGTTACACAAAACAAGTTTTTGAAGGCTACTACTATTATCTGTAGTAAAATTAAACATTTATGAACATAGTGATATAGATCACAATTAAACTTAAATTAATTATTAACTAGTGAGATCACTATTAAACATAAATTAATATGAATTAATCCTCTATCACAAACATGAGGTATACATAAGCATGTAATTGTATTATGTATGTTTACATAAAATTAGACCGGTAAGTATGCATGGAGTTAAAATATGACAGGTAAGTATGTAACATATGACAGGTAAGTATGCATGAAGTTGACATATTACAGGTAAGTATGTAACACATGACAGGTAAGTATAGCATGAGGTAAATCAGGTAAGTACATGTTTTTAGTTCAATATTTTTAGTCTATAGGTAACAAACATACTTTAGTTATAGAAGTTTTATGCAATTTACCATTAGCCTTTTTTACTTCCAAGGCTCTAACTTTCCCATCCTGTCCAGGAAAAGTTTTTGTCACTCTAGCCATGGGCCAGGTCATGGGCGGTGTGTCCATCTCTCTTAAGATGACAAGAGCTCCTTCCTGTACATTTGGTAAGGAGTCCTTCCATTTAGGACGATTTTGCAATACATTTAAATATTGTTTAGACCAATACCTCCAGAAGTGTTGCTTCAGTGCAATACATTTTCGCCAAAATTTAAGTCTGTTATCAGGTAATTTAGTGATATCCTGCTCAGGATAGCAAGTCAATGGCGCACCAGTCAGGAAATGACCAGGTGTAAGAAAGGAGAGATCCTCAATGTCGGATGACAGTGGGGTTATTGGCCTTGAGTTTAAGATACCTTCTATCTCAACTAAAACAGTGTACATTTCTTCATAAGTTAATATATGTGATCCTAGAACTCTCTTTAAGTGATATTTAGAACTTTTTACGGCCGCCTCCCATAAAGAACCAAACACCGGTGAGTAGCTGGGAATGAAATGAAAGGTTATTCCTAGCCTGGCAGTCACATTTTGTACTTGTACTTGATGACATTTAGAGTTATGTAATTTATAGAGTTCAGATATCTGACTATCTGCAGCTTTAAAGGTTGCCGCGTTATCGCAGTGGACTTCAGTTGGAACATTACGTCTGGCAATAAAGCGTTTGAAGCTTGCTAAAAAGGTTTCAGTTGTTAAATCTGAGACAAGCTCTAAATGTATGGCCTTAGTAACAAAACATACATAGACAGCAATATATCCTTTGGTTATTAAAACACTTCTTGCTCTCGATTGCTTGATCATAATTGGTCCAGCGAAATCCACTCCAACCTTTTGAAAAGGCCGATCAGCATTAACTCTACCAGCGGGCAATGACCCCATCAGCTGTTTTGCTGTAACACCTTTTATTCTAAAACATGTGAGACATTTATTCACAATCTTTTTTACAATTCTGATACCATTGGTTATCCAGTAGCGTTGTTGAAGACTACTCAGCACTTCCTTTTGGCCAGCATGTAATAATTTCAAGTGTTCATATTCAATTATTAGCCGTGTTAATTTAGATTCTTTAGGTAAAATTGTTTGATGTTTCTGGCTATAAGGAAGGGAAGAGTGCTGCAACCTGCCGCCTACTCTTAAGATGCCATTTGCATCTACAAAAGGATTTTTTGATTGTAAATCGAATGATACCCGTCTACCTGCTTGCAAGGAAGCTAGATCCTTTTGGAAAAATTTTGATTGTTCATCTTTGATGAATAAATTTAATGCCTGGGAGGATTCTGCATATGTGATAAAATTGTGCTTAATCTTTATAGTACCTGGCTTTGAATTTTTACAAAATCTTATTATATAAGCAAGTACGTTTGTTGCTTTATTTATGTTAGAATATTTTTCTAACAAATTGCTATAAAATGTTGCCGGTTTGCTCTGTGATGCTGCACACACCAGCTCGTCGCGCTTTGGACCCTTAACTTCAGGTAAGTCACTAGGTACTTCAAATGAGTTATCATTAAAATTAAATTTGGGGTCAGAAAGGCGCGTAGGTCCACACCACCACAGTTGGCTGTCTTGTAAGTCTTTAGGGCTCAACCCTCTACTTAGGCAATCAGCTGGATTCTGATCAGTGTTTATGTATGACCATTGATATGACCTTGTATACTCATTCATTAATTTGACTCTGTTTGCCACATAAGCGTTAAGTTTTGCAGGATCAGTTCTTTGCCAGGCCAACACTACTTGAGAATCACTAAAAAGATGTACACTTTGGATTGGTAACTTTTTAATTAAAGTATTGTACACTCTTGTGCTCAATTTTGCCATGAGTAAAGCAGCATTTAATTCTAGTCTTGGCACAGAGAGTTTGCTATCTTTAGGTGCTATCCTTGACTTAGAACACAACAGTGTCATAGTGACATGACCTTGCTTATCAGTGACTCTCAAATATATTGCTGCACCAAAGGCTAAAATTGAAGCATCACCAAATCCAATAATTTGAGCTGATTGACAATTTTCTACACATACATTTCTCTTTATAGATATTGGCTTCATTTCTTGCAAATCAGCGTAAAATTGCAACCATTCTTTTTGTAAAATTGGTGGAGGAACAGAATCCCAATCCACATTAGATTGCCATAACTTCTGCATTATTATTTTGGCCTGAACAAAAACTGGTCCAGCAATGCCCAATGGGTCAAAGAATTGACTAATGAAGCTTAAAATTTGCCTCTTTGTTTTAGGAACTTGTTTGGAGACAGGACATGAGAACTTGAATGAATCTGAGTCAATATCAAAGTCTATACCTAAAGTTTTGATGCCCTTTTTTAGCTCTAGCTCACCAAAATTCTGCTGCTGTTCAGGAATGTTAGCTAAGATTGACTTATCATTGGCAGCCCATTTATGCAATTGAAAACTGCCCTTTTTAAGTAACTCTATTAATTGCTCTTTGGTATCAATTATATTTGCCAAATCATTGTCTGTGTGTATAGTATCATCTATATAGGTAGAGTTTAACAGCACGGAACTAGCAAGAGGATACTCATTCTGATATCTTGTAGCTAACTCTTTAAGGCATCGTGTGGCTAAGTATGATGAGCTTTTCAAGCCATAGCTGATCGTATTTAATTGAATGCATTCTACAGGTTTATCTGGATTGTCTCGCCAGAGAATATTTTGCAATGAGCACTGTTCTTTTTGAATAAATATATTCCGAAACATACGTCTGATGTCGCATGTAAAGAAAAATTTGTGAACTCTAAATGACAATAAAATATCAAATAACTCTTGCTGGACTATTGGTCCATTGAACATTATATCATTTAATGAAATTTTGTTGCTTGTTTTCATTGAGCCATCAAATACAGTTCTTAATTTGGTAGTGATTGCATCTTGCTTGATCACGGCGTGATGGGGCAAGAAGTACACTGGGTCTGTAGAAAGATCATACAAAGAGATGTCGATATAAGAGCCATGTCCTAAAGCGACATATTCATCAATGAAATCTTTATAGTCTTTGTGCAATTGATGATCTTTCTGCAGCCTTTTCTCTAGATTAAAAAATCTTTTTAGTGCAAGACTAAATGAATCACCCAATGTATTGTTTACATCATAGATAGGTACTTTTAAGGGCATTGACACTGTGAATTTATTATTGTCTAATTTTACTGTATCTGCAAAATATTTTTCACAATACTGCTGTTCAGACGTATGTTCCACAAATATTTCTGGGGCTTTTTCTGTTTGCCAAAAATTATTAATGTTTTGACTTATGTCAGATTGACATTCTTGACAGAAAAGAGCAACAGCAGAATCTCTGTGAGCTGAGTTTGGGACACTACCACCTACAATCCAACCAAACTGTGTGTGGACGAGGCTCGGTTGTGCAGCATCACCTTGTTGGAGCTCCGGCTGGGGCAACAGCGCCTGAAAAAAGATATCAGCAGCCAGTAAAATACCAATCTCGCTTGTGGAGTGAAATGTGTCATCCGCTAGAATTATACTTTTGGGGATTTTAATGTTGGAGATGTCAACAGGATTTTGTGGTAAATTTGTAGTTATATTATCTACTACCAAAAGATTCGTGTTGACTTTATATGGGTAAGCACATGAAAATATGTCCAGCTGCATTGAGGATTTGACAGATTTTTCTGTGTTCGCAATGCCTAAAATGTTAGTTGAGCTGGGCAGTAATTTTTTACCTATTTGCATGGCCACTTTTTTCGATATGAATGAGGTTTGGCTGCCAGAGTCTAATAAGGCCTTTACAATTATCTCCTTACCATTTTTAGCAAGCAGTTTTACTTTTGCTGTTGGTAATAACACTTGATTTTTGGTGTTTACACTGTTTAATGTCACAGAGGATTGACTGGGATTTTCCTCCGGGACATGCAAAAGAGAGTTGTGGCTTTGTTTACACTGTTGACACTTAAAGTGGAATTTGCACCTGCCCTTGTGAGAATTTAAACATGTTTTACACAATTCTCTGTCGTTGACAAAGGCTAGGCGATCCTTGATAGAGGCTAATGCAAATTTGGGGCAAGCAAAAATTTTATGGTCAGACTTACTGCAGAAGACACATTTCAACTCCTTTACCACGACGTTGGTCACCCTTGAAGAGGTCACTGGCTTGCTGACAGCATTGCCGCAGTTGTCCTTGCTCTCACTGTTCTCCAGAGCAAGAGCTCGGTCTTCCAGGAATCTAATAAAATCATTAAGTGTTGGTTTTACAGAATTGTCACGCTCTAAGTGATATGCCCTACCTGTCACAGAATCTAGTTTTCTAGTAAGCAGGCAGACAAGTATGCTGTCCCAACTATCTATAGATTCACCCAAGTTTTTTAAAGCAGCTAAGTGCTGATTTGTCATAGAAATCAAGGAGCGAAGGGCTGAAACGTTACATTTATTCATACAAGGTAAATCGAAAAGGCCAGAGATATGCTCATGTACCATTTTGTGCTTGTTATCATAACGCTTACATAGAATTGTCAACGCTTCATTGTAGCTTGATCCTATTACTGGAAGGTTCTTAACTAAATCATAGGCTTCACCTTTGAGAAAGCTTCTTAAATAAAAGAACTTTTGAATGTCGTCGATTCCTTTGTCGTTATGCACTAACGCATTGAACATTTCGATAAATGGCTGGTATTCCATGTACTTACCATCGAAATGTTCTAATCGAATATCGGGCAACCTTAATTTTGACACGGCGCTGGTGACATGTTCTTGATCGGGCTTGTTCTCCGTCGATTTTGACGAAATGTGCGTTCTCAACGCAGCTACACACTCATAGAAACAAGCCTCCGTGGGGGTTGGATCCTCGTTGTCGCCGACGTCTATTGTGACGCTCTCGTACTCGCCGAAGGCTGTCGTCGCCTTTTCTTCCATGAGTTTTAGCATTTCAAGCGACGCACCCTCGAGGCCGACGTCTATTTTGTTCTTCAATCGTGTCAGGATCCCCTTGAATGCAGCTCGCCGCGCGACCAATTTTTTCAGCTTCTCGGTTTCGTCCGCCATCGCGAAAACGAATGTTTATTTGCTGCAAAATGCTTGAGTGGAGTGCAGATGATGCAACACAGTTTAAATAATAAGTCGAAACTATGCTAGAATTTAGGCACGTGCTTGGCGCTCCACTTGATGGCAAAACGAGTTCAAAATGGTGGCAGAGAAAGGAAGAAAGACAAAGCTTGTGAAACCAAACAGGAAATCCAAAAAAGTCCGGAATCCGGAAGTGAAGTATAGTTAAGAGAAAACTTTTATTTTGACAAGTTGTCGAAAGTGCTGAAACATAACCAATCACTCATGCTTGGCCAACATAAACCAAAAAAGGCGCGTTCGAATACTTGCACATTGCGCAAGTATTAGCTTCTGAAGGGCAATTTTTCGCATTTGTTGCCATCCGTCTTGTCAGTTTGTCTGCTGATGTTGGCAGTTTGACCGACGCTTGCGCTCGCTGTGAAGTTGGCTGCACTGTACTTCGCTTTCGCTGTGTGTGTGCGAAGCAATGGCGGCTCCACCTTGATGAGTTATTATGGATTGATAGCCTCACCCACTTCGATGATTTCGATGCACCTTGTCTCCGAAGCACTTGAATCCAATTGCACAGATCAACCGTTGAAGGACCATGAACAAATCACTGGTTTGGGGGTCTGATGCTGCGTGGTTCTTTATTTTTATAAATAAAAAACTGGATGGTGCGTTTCTTCGTATATTGTCGGCAGACAAGGGGCGAGAGTCGCCATAGGCAAAAATAACATAAAAATTTAGTGTTGCTACTTAAAATTAAGGTAGATTGCAACACTGAAATTTATATCAATTACTCAGGTCTACTGTCCCTTGAAGCTGTGAAAAAATCAAACTTCTAAGCCAACGCAATCAAAAGATACAGCCGTTTATGCCGCAAATTTCCGCAAATTTTCAACTCTCAAGGGAATCAAAACCTACAAGGTAGTTCCCGTGAACGCAGAATTTTGAAATTTGGTATGAAGGTAGGTCTTATAGCACAGATTAAAGAATAATTGCGAAAACCGTAAATGTGTATGTATGTCTGTATATAGCAGTGACCAATATAAAGTAACCCCACACTGCGTACATTTTGCTTTGGAGCAGGGCTCTGCTTACACTGGTTTTATATATTTATAGATAATGATACGGAACCCTCGGTGCGCGAGTCCGACTCGCACTTGACCGGTTTTTTTTCTTGGAGCCGCACGAATGCATTGCCATATTTCAAAATTTTTTTTTCAATTATTTAAAAATTATGGAAACTATTTACACGAAAAAAAAACTAAACTAACGAAACGAGTATCTAAAAGGGATATGGATCAGCAAGGATGGTGAGATATACACATAAATATATTTTAATAAATATAGTGTGAAAATACATAACGCGCGTCAAATTGTAAGAAGAAAAATCATAGTTTTAAATTGGTGGTAGATTATAAAGGAGGCTAGAGATAAATCTGTGGAACTATGCCACGGGGCCCCCTCCTTTTTTAATTATTTTATTTTAAGATTAGTTTTAGTTTAGTTTTTAATTTAATAGTTTAATTTGTATTAATTCCATTTATGTAATTTTTATTGAAAAACCATAATAATATATTTTAAACACAGAGATAAATATATCTGGATAAGCGGAATAAAGAAGGAAATTTTTATTGGAAGGAAGTGGCACATGCCGTAGCTTTGACTTATAACAGCAGAAGAAAAAAAAAAATTCATAAAAAAGTATAATATGGCAATTTAGTGACCAGTAACAATTTACACTCAAAAAAAAAAGTTTTTATGTTACTAAAAATACGTATCTGGCCTAGGATAGAATACGTCTCTACTTCCACGCTGGTCTGGAAGCAAAGAAAAAACATAGAATGCACCAGTTGCTACTCTTCCCGCGCACATGGTAAAAGCCCATTAGTCGGCAAAAATCTTATGAATCATGAATATGAATAGTCGATGCGGCTAGCTACCCATCACTACTTTGAATCCCCTTTCCACCTATACGCCCACAATCATGCTAAACGTGGCCTCTAAGTCTTATTACTTTGGGCTCTGATCGCAGCCGTGCGACGCCGGGGCGGGTCGCTAGTATCTACTAATACAGGTGGTCTGATGTCGAGTGACCATCGCAGCCCATGGACAACAACAGCACATTTAGGACTGCTGGAGCGTTGCCAGCCTTCCAAAAACTGGTAGTCTTCAGATCCTCTCCCAAATTAATGTTTAACAAATCAAGTAGGTATCCATAATAATGTTTGTAAATTATTATAAATGTGATAGGTACTCCATTTGTTTAACTTATTCAACATATTATTGCGTAGGTAATTGGAAATACCAAAATGTTATTTATGTGTATGATATTACATGGCTTGTTACTAATTAACGAAGCATATATGGTGATAATATACCACGTTTGTGACAAATGTTTAATGCTGAAATAATATTTCCATATTGAAGCGACCATTTAAAACTACGTACCTACTCAATTATTATTATGGCAAAAAGCCATAAACCCAATACGTTGGCATAATTTAGTCGAAAAGTTACATTTGCTCGAATAATCGTTTCACATAATTGATAGAAAGCAAAAGCATCAAGCTTCTAGAAAGCACTTTGGGGCCGATTTGCATTGAACTTTTTTAAACTATTCGCTGAAATCTCAAAAAAAATCTTACATACAAACATACATAAATCACGTCTTTATCCCTTACGGGGTAGACGGAGCCTAAGTTAACAAGAGCTAAAGGCCGCGCTTAGCATGGTTGTGGGCGTGTAGGTAGAAAGGGGAATCTAAATAGTGACGGGTTGCTAGCCTCATCGACTATAACATGATTCCTAAGAATTTCGCCCATTTCGATGGGCGGGACGAGAAGCAACTGGTACCTACATTCTATGTTTTTTCCTTCACTCCCAGGCCAGCATAGAAGTAACCATCTGGATGAAACTAATATTAAAATGTTAGACGTCTATAATAGATCCTGTCTTTACTTTACACTTTAGTCTAGCCTTAAGAAGCCTAGGGCGAAAATCTTAGGAATTATAGTACAGGCGATGCGGCTAGCAACCCATCACTATTTCGATTCTTTGTTGGCTCTGTCAACCCCCTTAGGGATAAAGACGTGATTTGTATGTATGTACCTATGTATGTATGAATGGTCGTTCACAAAAATCCCTGAGCCCCAGCAGAAGGTCAGGCAGCGCGGGGGTTCACCTTCTTGTTACGTGTTAGCTGCTTCTCTGAATACTAAAATATAATCAGACGCGATCACGCGACGCTACTCAAGGTATGTAAGAATGCTAGTAAAAGGAGTGAATAAAAAATTTGCCGCTAAAAATTGAAAAATAACCTATAAGTCTTCTTCTTCTTCTTCTTATTTGTGGCGTTTCATGTCGTTATAGCGACGACAACTTCGCCAATGTCAAAGTAACAAAAATATGATTAAAAAATCTTGTGACAAAATGTCGGCAACGTTGTACGGTAATGGTCAAAGACCCCCTCCCCCCCTGTCGGGCTCTTAGCCAACGGATAACGATATCCCTCGGAGACCGCCAGGAAATCATTAACCGGTGCCCAGGGTGCACCGGATCAAGCACTGCTCTTCCCCCGGACGGATCCAAAAAGGAACCGCAGCTCTTGACCACACGTGGAGGTAACCCGACTCGCACCCCAACCTATAAGTCTGTGCCTATTCGGTTTAGCACACAGGTGGGCACCGACTTCAAACAAATCAGTAGGTAGCGCACACCAAAATGTCTACGGATATTTTTCACTCTTTAGAGGATATTTTTGAAAACCATTTTCATTTTTCACTTGATTTTTCCCGCGACTTCGTCCGCGCAGATAAAGTCAAAGTGACATACCACCTTCACCTAGTCATTTCATCAAATACTTATTAGATTATTATTTCCTATCCCGTGGAAAATTTGCAAAATCCCTTCTGAGTCTCTTTGATCTTTAAGGAATATGTCCGCCAAATGCCAAGGATCAGTATTAGGTAGCAAATCATATAATGATTCTTTTTATTTCTTATCCCACGGGAATCACGCAAGGTCCGAAAATGAGTTTTCAGATAAAGATAATCGCGGGTGGTAGGGCCTTGTGCAAGGTCCGTCCGGATCGCTACCACCATCTTACTCACTAATCCTGCCGCTAAGTAGCAGTGCTTGCACTGCTGTGTTCCGGTGTGGAGAGTAAGACAGCCGGGGAAATTACGGGCACAAGAGGCATTTCATCTTAGTCTTCTAGGTTGGCAACGCATCTGCAATTCCTCCGGAGTTGCGGGTGTCTATGGGCAGTGGTGATCACTTACCATCAGGTGACTCACTTGCTCGTTTGCCTTCCTATTCATAAAAAAAAAAAAAGATTCCAGTAAAAAAAGCATATTGTGTCCGTCTCCTGGTTCTAAGCTACATACCCACCAGTTTTCAGCCAATTCGGTTCAGCCGTGCTTGCGTTATAAAATAGTCTAACTAACATGAATTTCTTTTATTATAGTTACTCCTTTTTAGTGAATCGTTTGTTTGTAATATACAACGTATTAAAATCTGTGAGTAAACAATCCCCATAGGGTTGTTTTTTCTTGTAAATAATTTCCTTCGGGATATACCCTTTCCAATAAAAAAAGATTTATCAAAATCACACTATAGGTACCTACTCTGTAAAAAGTCATGTGTGATCATACATAAAAACTTACTTACTTACTTACTAATTTATATGTATATACCCGTCGAATTGCGAACCTCCTCCGTTTTAGTCGGTGAAAATTTTCAAATAAATCATTTATTTCCAAAATACTTTACACGCCATAACAAATTTACAGAAACTGATACCTTGACACATTAAAAACTAAAGTTTAGCAGCGGTTCTCGCACTAGGTCGAGCCTGTATCGCGAGAACCAGTCAAAATTACCATAGGAGTATAACCAAAGGGTATTCAGTTTTACAGAGCAGAAATTACTTACTGATAAGCGCAAAAAGAGAATGGAAAAAATGATTTACCAACAATTAAATTAAACATTACTTATATGAATTAATTTGGTTAAGACTTAAGCAATACTAACAAGGTACAAAAAAGCTCCTCTAATGTGTGTGTGTGTGTGTGTGTGTGTGGTTGTACCTGCACGTCATACCACAGTTTTCAGTAGATTCTCAGTTTCCGTGTCTGTTAATAGCCTTCTGAAAAACTGGCGCTACCATTTTTTCCATAACCTACACACCTTGCGGTAAACACAGCCGATTATGTCACAAAATTACGTCAAAACTAGATATTGAGGAAGGAAGGTTGGCAGAAAAACAGTTCTCCTTCGAAGGAGGACAATGCTGAGGCTGCTGCTTGGCATTCCTTCCTCGGAGACGTCACGCCGCCTACATACGCGATCGATGACATAGACCTAGGACCAAGAGCAAAGCTAGTCATTGGACCACAACACTTCCCATCACTTACTTTTCAGAGGGTACACATTATATTGAATCAGGCGTTACTTTGCGGAGGTCCATTTCAATGCCACAACCGTACGAAGTTGGTTTGCATGTGTAACAGTTGTGCTCACTAAACTTTGATAATGATCCCGTTCTTCTTCTTCTAGTGTCTCCTCAATCCTGAAGGTTGGCCGTCAGCTTCCTATATTCGTCCCTATTAGCAGCCAGTCGGAACAGCTGTTCGACGGAGGCAATACCGGTCCACTCCCGGATATTCTGGAGCCACGATTTCTTCCTTCGCCCAGCGCGTCTCTTTCCCTCCACTTTGCCCATCATTATCAACTGCAGCAGCATGTATCTTTCGTTCCTGAGCACGTGACCTATCTTGCGCTTTTTGATAGATGGCAACATTTTCCGGGACATTTGAACGCGCTGAAGCACGGTTTCATTCCTGACCTTCTGTGTCCAGCTAATGCGCAACGTACGACGGTAGCACCACATCTCAAATGCTTGTAGACCACTTGTATTGTCTTCCTTCAGGGTGCACGCTTCGCAGCCGTACATAAATGATCCCGTAGAGGGATCGAAACGCGTCAGCGTTTGTGTGGTGTAAGGGATATTTAAGTTTGTGGGATTCATGTGTTTTATGTGGCAGTAGTGCATGAAAAACATTTATATATTTCGCACAGGCTTGGTTATCTTGCATGTGAGTAGCGGTGTAGCAAGGTAAATATTTGTTGTTCAGGGTACACATTAATCGAGCAATCCTACTAATATTGTATATGCGAAAGTTTGTGTAGATGTGAGTGAGTATGTTTGTTCCTTCTTCACACTGAAACTACTGGACGGACATGGATCAAATTTGGCTACTTTTTATCCCGGAAAATCGCTTAGTTCCCGCGGGACAGCGAGAAACGAACTTTTGCAGACGGGCAACAATAAACCTGACTAAAACCAATTTGTAGATTACGCGATCAAAAAGTTTGTCAAGCTAATAGATAGCTACACCTGCTATGGGTGGTGTAGCGGCGTAGCACGCATCACGCAATGATGATCCGGGTTCGATTCCCGGCCATAGCTTTACTTTTCGGATTCTGTGTTCTAATTTTCAGTCGTTTAGAAATTTAAGCTAATAGGTTCACCGAAAATTGCATTCATCATCATCACCAGCCTATATACGAGTACGTCCCACTGCTGGGCACAGGCTTCCTCTCAGGATGAGAGGGCTTGGGCTATAGTTCCCACGCGGGCCCAGTGCGGATTGGGAACTTCACACACACCATTGAATTGCTTCGCAGATGTGTGCAGGGTGTCTTCTTGATGGTTTCCTTCACCGAAATTGCATTAAATAGATAATCATCATCACTACATTATAGTATAAAACAAAGTCGCTTTCTCTGTCCCTATGTCCCTATGTATGCTTATATCTTCAAAACCACACAACGGATTTTGACGCGGTTTTTTTTAATAGATAGAGTGATTCAAGAGGAAGGTTTTTACGTATAATTCTACGCAGACGAAGTCGCGGGCAGAAGCTAGGAAATAATAATTTAGGATCATTATGTATTTTGAACCATTGCATTTTAAACATTATATCTCGATCGGTCGGTGAGTAGTTTACGCGTGAAAACGTAACAAACTCACATTAGTATTTAATAATATTAGTTAGTATTTGAAGTCTAATTTTGGTGTGTTGACGTACAAAAAGCGTTCCCAGTATGACTAACAACCACATTTTCATATCCATAATAAAATGTACAAATTTGATATCAGCACTTTTGTATTGGCGTTTATGCTGATTGTGGTTATAACGTGAATTACGCATTTGTCATAGCGTAAAGTCTAATATCGTCTAATATTTCCTTTGTTTTATGACACGCATTCGTTAGGTCATAACATAGTTTATCCGTGAGCTTAGTTGAAATATTTTGTCCAAAGCACAAGCCAATCTGACTTAAAGTCTGTCAATTTGGCTTGGAACATTTGACATAGAACATTTTTTACTCTGACTAAGATTTATTTAGTTAGTATGTATGTAATATTGATTTATTGAAAAGAAAACAAATCATTACAAAAAAACAGTCAAAACTTAAAAATACATACATACATAAGTCACCTCTTTATCCCATACGGGGTAGACAGAGCCTAAGATATCAAGACCTAAAGGCCACGTTTAGCATGATTATGGGCGTATAGGTGAAAAGGGGAATCAAAATAGTGATCGGTTGCTAGCCGCATCGCCTACAAACATGATTCCTAAGATTTTCGCCCATTTCGATGGGATTTTACCATCTGCGCGGGAAGAGACGCAACTGGTACATTCTATGTGTTTTCTTTACTCCCAGATCAGCATGGAAGATTATAAATAATATAGAAAAATTCGAAGACTTACCTGCTATGGGTGGTGCAGGGTTATAGCACGCGTCATGGAATGCCGAGGATCCGGGTTCGATTCCCGGCCATTGCATTACGTTTCGGATTTTTCTGTGTTCTAATTTTCGGTGTCGTTTAGAATAAATGAACTCTGAAATAACATGTAAAAAGGGTACACGTTTTTTGAAAATGCCCACGTTGTGTGTTCTAAGCAAATAAAAAGTTCTTTTTTTCATAAACCTAAGTCCTGCCACGCGTTTGTGTACTCGTATGCTGTCATGTACACATTGTTAATCATTAATGATTCACAATTATAGCGATGAGCTTTTTTTATAAAACACTCGGTTGAAATGTGGTCAAAATGACCCGCTGTGTCATCGTTACACACTTTTAATAATCGAATTAGTATTCATCGTAATAATTATGCGCAATTTCAAGAAAGTAATTTACAATAGAACTTTAGATAGGTACTCATATATATATTTCAACATTGGAGACATCTCCAATTTATTTATTTGGCGGTGGAGGCGTTTTACACCTCCACTAAACTAATTTTTTTTTGTTGTTTTGACTATTAAAGACTTTATACATCTCTACTTTAGCTTAATATAATTTAAAGCTCGGGGACCTTATCGGGGGTCTTTAATTCAAGTATTCTTACTGCATTTTATTTTGAAAAAATGACTTTCTGCCAAGTTTCTTGCGGCGCATTCTTCTTGGCAATGATGGTCTTTCCGAATGCGCTGGTAGTTTCAAAAATACATGTAAAAGAGCCCTTGGAGGGCAATTTGCAAAAATAAATTATCATTTTCATTTTCAAACTCAAACTCAAACTATTTATTGCATAAAAATGTTGTGACAAATATGTTAGTATGTATTTAGTTTCAAACTTTTACCCTGTAAGGGCACGGCAATTTATTAGAAAACTAGCTTCTGCCCGCGACTTCGTCTGCGTAGAATTATATAAAAACCCTTCCTCTTGAATCACTCTATCTATTAAAAAAACCGCATCAAAATCCGCTGTGTAGTTTTGAAGATATAAGCATACATAGGGACATAGGGACAGAGAAAGCGACTTAATTTTATACTATGTAGTGATAGTGATAATCCTAAAAAGTAAGGTAGTAAGGGATATAAACGTGATTTGTGTATGTATGTATGTAAGCTTAAAACTAAAACTTATTATTATAATTACAATAATAATAAAGGAATAAATAAAATTCTTCCATACTGGTCTGGGAGTAAAGCAAAAACATAGAATTTACCAGTTGCTTCTCTTCCCGCCCAGATGGTAAAAGCCCATCGAGGGAATGGGCGAAAGTCTTAGGAATCATGTTATAGGCGATGCGGCTAGCAACCCATCACTATTTTGATTTCCCTTTCCAGCTATACGCCCTTAAGGTTCTTACCTTAGGCTCTGTCTACCCCGTAAGGGATAAAGACGTGATATACGTATGTATGTATGTATGTATGTATAAATAACTAATAGTATTTTTGTTTGTTTTCGTTTCGGTGAAAGGTCTAATAGCAAAGAACATTTACTATCACCTTAAAAGGCTCTCGCTAGGTGGTTGGGTCAAGGGCGATACTCCAGAAGGCGGTAGATACTCCTGGACACGGCTCGGATAGTCAGGAGGTTCTCTCTCGGTAGCCCTGACCACCGGTAGCTTAGGCCTCGCCTCGCTGCCGGCGGCACCCTAGGTTAGGTTTTTATAATGTTTTTATATTTTGTATTATATATTACTTTTTATATAAATACTGAAGAAACCTAACTTAAGATAAAAATAAATATGTAGATAATAATATTATTATGGCACTTGCACTTAGTAGCTAATTAGATGAGTATGTGCTGCGATAACTTACCATCAAGTGACCCGCTTGCTCGTTTGACACTCCATTACGTAAAAATGTGCTTTTATTGCGTATTTGTCATAACGAATGTTACTGCGTAGTTCGTAAAATTTGACTGTGTGATATCAGCCCTTAGCAAGGCTTGCGTGGGCGGGCGCCGCCCACGGGCGCTGGAGGCATAACAGGCAAAGTGGGTACTTTTTGACATTAATGGGCAAGGCCACGTTTGCACGTGTTTGAAGATATTTTCTCCACTATATATGTGTGTATGTATAACTCTTTATTGTGCAAAACATAAGACAAATACAATTGACAAACACTGACATACATGCACAAAGGCGGACTCATCCCTTTAAAGGATCTCTTCCAGTCAACCTTTGAGTGGCTGAAAGGAGATTATAGGGATGGACGAGTGAGTTTAAAAATCTAAACTAAACTATACTCAGATATCTCTAGGGAATCGGCGCACATCTTAGGAATATGACGTTATAGGCGATGCGGCTAGCAACCCATCACTATTTTGATTCCCCTTTCCACCTATACGCCCATACATAAACCACGTCTTTATTCCTTACAGGGTAGACAGAGCCTATGGTAACAAGTCCTAAATAAAGGCCACATTTAGTATGACTGTGGGCGTATAGGTGGAAACTGGTTTTTTTTGTGACTGTACTTGCATTGTCATCCGTACTACACATGTGTACCAAATTTCAAGTCAATCGGACCAACCGTTGAAGAGTTATCTACTGCGGAGACGGTCCTGGCTGAACCACCAGTATTCTACTACCAGATTATTGTAGTGTTATGCGACTTACACAAGTACCTATGCAAAATTTCAGCTCAATCGGTTCAAGATTATGTGCTTCAAAATTGAGTTGCAAGATTACACCTGGACAAACATACATACATACGTTCATCATCATCATCATCATCATCATCATCTTCTTCTTCATCATCATCGTCATCAGCCTGAAGACGTTGAACAAAGGCCTCCCCCTTAGCACGCCATAATGAACGACAACTCGCCTGCATCCACCGGTTTCCCGCAACTTTCACGATGTCGTCGGTCCACCTAGCGGGAGGCCTGCCAACACTGCGTCTTCCGTTTCGTGGTCGCCACGAGAAAAAATACATACAAAAAAAATTACGCAACACTGAAAATTAGAACAAAGAAAAATCCAAAAAGTAAAGCTGTGGCCGGGAATCGAACCCGGATTCTCATCATTCCGTGACGCATGCTATACCGCTACACCACCCGTAACAGGTACGTACGTAACATACGTTGCTTAAGCCTAAGCTTGTAAATAAGTTTGCCTTTGTGCATATATTAATGTTATTTTTATTCTTCCATGCTGGTCTGGGAGCAAAGAAAAAAACATAGAATGTACCAGTTGCTTTTGTTCCCGCGCAGATGGTAAAAGCCCATCGAGGGATTGGGCGAAAATCCAAGGGATCATGTTATATTAGGCGATGTGGCTACCAACCCAGCACTGTTTTTGATTCCCCTTTCCATCCAGACGCCCACGATCATGCTAAACGTGGTCTTTAGATCTTGTTACCTGAGGCTCTGTCTACCCTGTGAGGGATAAAGACGTGATTTGTGTATGTATGTATGTATGTATTTTATTTTTTTGTGAATCGTATCTGTTTCTTTATATTTGTACAATAAAGCATTTACTTACTTACTTACTTAATAAAAATGGTGACAATTGAAGCGCGTGCCGGCCTTGCGCGCGCGCATCGCGATTGCGATCACGTCTACTGGAGGTTTGGGCGCCAAGGCGCTGTTACAATGAGACAGACCGTGAGTGCATGCTATTCGAGTTTCGGGTGCCGATTCAAGTGTCAAAGAAAGAGGGAATGAGACAGCAAGGCCAACTTAATGGCATCCTAGCTCACGGATGGAAGCAAAAAAATAATGAAAAAGCAACCCATCACTATTTTAATTCCCTCTTCCACGTTATACGTCCACAATCATGCTAAACGTGGCGTTTAGGTCGTTACCTCAGGGTCGTAAGGGAAGACCTAATTTGAGTATGTATATATGTGTGTGTGTGTGTGTGTGTGTGTATTTTTAGTAGGTATTGTAAGTTTATTTGTTTTTAGTCAACAAGCGGTTTTCGGTTTAGTTTTCCCGTCCATTTGTTTTTACATTATGTACATATCAATAAATATAATGGTGGCAGCTTCAATGGTTTATTTAAATTTAAACTGTAACATAAATTACAGTTTTCAATAAAGAACAGAGTTCCTTTGTTTTTTTTCCCATTGCCGAGCAAAGACTTTTCCTCCTTTCTTCCACCTTTTTATTTTTTTTTGCAGCGGAACAAACGCTTGCTAATATCCATTTATTTCCCATGATATTCCTTAGGTAGTATAAATAAAAAAAAAATTGCTCAATTATAATATGTCATTCTAACTACAAATTAGGAAATTAAGTAAGTGTAATAATTTGGCCATTTAACAATAAAAGTTTTTTTTACTTTAAAACATATTTTTGTGGTTGATGTTGGTTTTTTAGAATAGGCATTTAGAGCTGACATGCTTATTTTCAAACGATCCAAACTTATAAAATTTATTTAATAAAGCATTAAAAAAACAATCATTTCACATACCTCAGTGTCGCTATCTCGCGAAAAATAAGAGCATTTTACTGCAACGTCTTATCAAGGTAACGTCTACTGATACATTGTAGTTCAGCTACTACCCACTAGATGGAGCGCAAATTAATTCAAATTGCAATAGGTTGAACACCGGACTTTATTGGAAATTACTTACCTATAAAGTAATAATCGTAATGTAAGTGCTGATTACCCGGCTTGCCCTATAATTAGAATGAAATAGAGCACTTACGATAGAAAAAAAATCATGAACGCACTTTTAAGCGGGTTTGGCTCGGTTAATTACTGCCATCTATCGTCAAATAGTCAAAGTATGAAATACGTAGTGTAACACTTCTCCCCTAATCAAAAATTAAATCACATCTTCATCACACACACACACACACACACAAATCACATCTTCATCCCTTACGGGGTAGACAGAGCCTAAGGTAACAATACCTACATGGGTGGGTTGCGAGCCGCATCGCTTATAATATTATGATTCCTATGATTTTAATTTGAAATTAATCATCTGTGAAAATTTCAAGTGTCTATCACGGTTCATGTGGTACAGCCTGGTGACATACGAACAGACAACCCTTTGGGTACGGAACCTTAAGAATTAGGCACAAATACCGCACAGTGTCGCACAGTGCCGTACTGGTGGAATTGCAACTTCACACTTACTGTATCAAAAATTTACACTTGACCGTTACGTTAAACATATCTAGTGAAAGTTTAAACAAAAACGCCATTACACGACCACAGACTACTTTAGTGATGTGAAAACCTAAAAACATTGCCTATCGATAACTTGAATAAGTAAGCGTTTAAAAAAACGAAGGGTAAATAATAAAAGCGTTAACTATTGTATGTATAGCTCTTTATTGTACACAAAACACAAGAAAAAGATGAATAAACAACATACATGCACAAAGGCGAACTTATTTATTCTAATTAAAAATCGCTTACTCGATCGATTATTATTCGCTTTTTAAAATGTCAAACTTTCCTCCTACGCTACCACAGTTTATACATGTTTTATTTGAAAAACAACGTCAGTTTTCGGCAAACTTTAAATACAAATTAAATGCTTAAATCAAGTGTATTTAAATTTCTAAATGTCAAAAAATTAGAACACATCAAAAAATCCGAAAAGTAAAGCTATGGCCGGGAATCGAACCCGGATCCTCGTCATTCCGTGACGCGTGCTATACCCCTACACCACCCATAGCAGGTAATATTAGCAAGTGTATTTTGTTGACAAAAAGATTAGACTTGTAAAGACGCGAAATAGATGTGTTATTTGATTCGCTCTAATGGGTTTTTCTGCAAGATTTTTTATGAAAAAGATTTGTTTAAACTATCATTAAGTTGGACATACGTCAGTCACTGTATGGCATGACAAAATTGCAGCCCGAATCGGCCGGGCGGCCATTTTGGCGCGATTCCCGCGTTTTTGCGCCGCGCGGAAGCCGCGAGGCCGGCGCGCTTCCTGCTGCTGTGACGTCACGCCCTGATGGGTGTTGCTTGGCTGTTGGCTTCACATCATTTAACAAATACAAAAATACAAAATACAAATACAAATACGTTTATTTCGTCATCACAGGTAATAATAATAACAGATTGTAAAAGTGGGGTTTTCAGTACGAAGACCATGATGAGCCCATTAGGCATACGAAAATCAAATTAGGTACAATGTAATGCTAAACTGAATACAGGAATAATTATGTCAAACAATAATAAGATAATAAATTATGTCAAACATTGAAATACAATAATTATGGATAATCATGATAATACATTATGCCAAACATTACAATACAATAAATTAAAAAAGAAAAAAATGATGTCGTACAGTGGCAGTAATTACTTATTTATTTAGGCATGCTATTGTCATTAAAGTAATCTAGAACACTATAATAACACCTTTCGGATAAAAAGTTAAAAAGCCTTCGTTTGAGATTGTTTAATGTTGCATTTTGCCAATCCTCAGGCAGTCTGTTAAATATTTTAGGAGCCATTACTAAAATATTCTTTTTCATCAAAGCTGTTCTAGAATTATCAACGCGTATTTCAGGCTTCCTGTATCGAAGGTTTAATTTCGTTGCTGTTTTTTTCATCTCAAACAAATTGAGATTTTCTTTAACATAAACGCAGCATTCAAAGATGTATAGGCATGGGAAAGTCAAAACATTCATTGATTTAAAATGTGGTTGGCAGCTTTGTGACGAAATCAGTCCAGCGATGGACCTGATACATCGTTTCTGAGCCCTAAATACCATATCTCTGCATGTAGAGTTCCCCCAAAATATTATTCCATAACGCAGAGTTGAGACTACAAAACTATGATACGCTGTTAGGACTGTTTTACGATCACTAATTTTCGCTAATTTATAGAGAGCATATGAGAACTTATATAACTTCTTGCACACTGCCAAGGAGTGCGATTTCCATGACATGTCACTGTCTATATGTAGTCCAAGAAATTTTGTAACATTAGTTTTCGCTATATTATTACCTTTATAATTAACATTTAGGGATGGAACCATTTTTCTTTGACTGAATTGCATTATATATGTCTTCTCTATATTTACCTTTAGATTATTACCCTCTAGCCATTTTATAATACTTTCAGTAGTCAAGTTAACTTCATTTTCGTAATCATCAGTCATGTCAAGTTCTATAAAGATAGTGCTGTCGTCTGCAAATAATATCATGGGATGGTTACAAGAATTAGTTAACATCTTTATGACAGTTTCATCACATAGAGAAAATAAACAATTAGAGTGGTAATAACGGCAAATTGTGGCAACGCATCAGCCTTTTTCGACTTACGCCATAACACAAATTTTTACGATTGTTTTTCCTTTATCTTCTTCATGGAACCAACCCATTTATGTGATTAAGATTTTGTACAATCAAATGAATCAAGAATTTTATTTACAAGAGTTATCCGTTAGTAATTAAATTTCTAAACGGCACTGAAAATTAGAACAGAAAAATCCGAAAAGCAAAGCTATGGCCGGGAATCGAACCCGGATCTTCATCATGCCGTGATGCCTGATATACCGTTACACCGCCCATAGCAGGTATGCAGGTAGTCGTTTAGAAATTAGGATTTTGATTCCATTTACTTTTTGCTTTTTATTAAAATTAACCGAGTTTCGCTCACTATGCCGCACAACATCTAAACATTAACTAACCGTATCGCCGATAATAGCTGCTTGCTCAACTTTATTTACCCTTTTGATTTGACCTTCGGCTGGCCAATCAGAGTGCAGTAATCGCCAATTTCAGCTTGCCGTAATTTTATTTCATATGAATTGCGTGACGTTTCTACTCTTTTAGGTTGTTTCCTCAATGCTTCACCATCATCCTCATGAACAGAATTAAGGATTACGCAGGCTTAAAGAGGTTGAGTTCAACTTAATAATACAACAGATATAATTACCATAGAATAAGCAAAATAAATGCGTCTACTTCGTGTCTCCAAGCGTCAAGGTTTGCTCTATACATACCAGTGGCGTGGCGTCCATAGAACTCGATTCCCACCGGCTAGCTTATTTTAAGGCAGTTGGGCACTTTATTGAGCAGAATTAGAGGAAAAGGCTAGTTAAATTCACTTCGGCTTGCCTTCTGGTATACTTGACGCCACGCCACTGATACATACATATATGAATCACGTGTTTATCCCTTACGGGATAGACAGAGGATTTTTTTATGGTGTGGAAAATGCGCCTTATGCATCCGCCCGGTACGGGGTTACCGGGGGTATGTGGGGCTCTCCCGCGACGGCAGGCGTACCCACTATGGGATAGACAGAGCCCAAGGTAACCACACCTAAAGGCCACGTTTAGCATGATTGTGGGCGTATAGGTGGAAACGGGAATCAAAATAGTGATGGGTTGCGAGCCACATCGCCTATAACGACTATTCAGCTTTTACCATCTGCGTGGTACGAGAAGCAGTTAGTCCTTGTTGTATTCATAAAGACTTTGAACTCAGTTTCTCAGTTCCACGGAACTTAATTGTTCTAGAAAAACAGTCAGTGATAAATGTGCCCAACATAACACAAGAGCAAAAAAATCAAGTCTGAATACATTTTTAATCTGAACTAAACTTCGTTACAACTGGAACAATTCTCCATACATTGCGTGGTGGACACGCTCACCTTACAACGGTTTGTTAACATAACACGCAGTGTATTAGAAATTTAGGAAAGTGCTATCCACGCTGCCGGTTGCGTGGTAGAGGCCGGGACTTCAGGCAGTTGTTAAAAATGGTTCCGCGCAGTTAACTCCTGTTATGTGCGAATCTTCTCATTATGCGACTAAATAAATGATTTGTTAATCTTTTTTTAATATGCGTATGAAAATACTTCACCTTGAATCATTCTAGCACTCCTACGAGCTTAACAACCTTCTTGTATGGGCTCATAAAAACGTTAAGCAGACTTAAAACCTTGTCATTTTAAGAGGAGCTGCTTCGTTTGGGTTGAAGTTTGATGTCGATGTCTCTGCGTGTGTGCATGTGTGTGTATGTCTGTGGCACTTTTTATAAGGATCTGAAAACAAGATGATTTGCATCGAGAAGGGATTCTAAAGATATAACTACGGAAGAGTATTGTTTATCAGTAGGTAGTAGTAGTTTACCGACTTTGGTAGTAGCTCTTCTTAACTCTATATATATGCAGACATACTAATTTATAGTATATGTCAGTGATTGCGAAGGTGGTAGGTATTCGAGTGGTCTGGGCGACATTGACCGCTGTTATGACCTAAATGTCTGACTTTGTTTCATTTCTTTTTATTAACACCTAAAGCTTTAACTTGTCATTGCGTTAATAAGCGATTTGTTACAACCAAGAGCTTCATATATACCTAAATCACGTTTTTATCCCCTACGGGGTAGACCGAGCCTAAGGTAACACCAAAAGGCCACGTTTAGAAAGACAGAAAAACATCACAATACCTATAGAATTTCTCTTCCCGCGCAGATGGTAACAGCCCATCGAAGGAAAGGGCGAACAACTTAGGAACCATGTTAATAGGCGATGTGGCTAGCACTAATCATTATTTTTGGTTTCCTTTTCCACCTTTGCGCCCACATCATGCTTAACGTGGTCTTTAGGTCTGGTTACCTTAGTCTCTGTTTACCCCGTAAGGGATAAACGTCGTACGTACGAGTACGTAAGAGAAAATGTGTTATTAACCGACTTTTGAAAAGGAGGTTTCTGTCCATCTGTACTTTTATGTATTTTTAATTTTAACAACATCAAGTTTGTGGTCAAATGCGAAAACTTCAAAATGACCGTAAACGAACAAAAGAGACGTGATAAAACTGCATGTTCTGTGTTTAACCATTAATTCTTGAGGAAATCAGGAAATTACCTAGAATTAAAGTGTCCGAACAATACGCCATCAACATAGCTCCAGCGGAGTGTGGTGCTAGAACAATAGACAGATTCAAAACAACCTATGATTGTCTGATCAATCGACATACCTTGTTAAATTTGTGGTTATAGGCAGCCATAGAGCAAATGCAACCTCATCTAGGTATAGGTTATTACTATCGCAAAAGGTTCGTGGCAAATTAAATGCATTGTATAAAAACCCCGGTTTTGCAGGCATAAAGAAAATTGACGCGCTTATCAACGGCACCAAACCTCCCTTTGTCCAAACTCTGCCTGAAGAGCTCTCTGCAGAAATGGCGCCAAATTTTAAGTTTTCATGACATTTTCAGCCTATAAATTAATATTAAGTGACAAACGTCACAAGTTTGCTGCAGAAAACCTGGAAAAATATATTATTGTTTACTGTCACAAGAATTATAATAAATAAGTTTATTATTTACGTAATAATAATTTATAGTTTATTAAATATTATATTATTATAATAATAATAACTAATAAATATAAACAAATTTGAATTAGTAACATTATTAAACTATTCATACCACCGGAACAATTTTTATCTATAAAAATCAACTTGCCACATATTATGATGTATTTTTATTGAAGTTTAAACTTCGATTTATTCCCTACTCGCCCCGTTGTACCACAAGCTATTCCCTAACAGACAGTGTGTCACCTTGCGTGCGCGCATACTCCGTTGTTGACATGTTTGTAATTGTTATTGTAAATAGAAGAACTATTGTGATACTCTGTAATTGTTTCCGTCCTGCGCAGCGTACATTATGTTTTCAATCTAAATATGACAATTATGTTCGAATCGAGGGTTAAACTTGTCTTCAAGGGTAGAATTATGTAGTTCACCGTCTTAGATTATAATAATAATAATAATGCTTTATTGATTATATCAAGTTATATGAACTATTAGCCAAATGTCTAGGAGGCTGATCGACTGCAACGGAGACCAAAGAGCTGGCAGTTCCCTCGCACAGCGAATTAGTATTGCAATGCCGCGGGGAACGACGTTTTTAGATTTATTTTAGTTTTTTTTAGTAGTTTATCTTGTAATACATTTATATTTTAAGTCAAATAGAATTTTGACTCCAGAGTATTCTGTCCTGAAAACTTGCAGACACAGGGTCATCTAGAACATAGTAAAAGACGCCTTGGAAATATTGACTAAAAGTCCTGTCTATTTGTTTCCGCCACCTACTTAAACTGTCTCCAACTTATTTCTATTATTGGTTGTCTGGAAGAGATCGCTATTAAGCGATAAGACCGCCTATTGTCTACTTTGTTCTTTGTTTCTGTATTGTTTTGTACTGATTTGTGGTGTTCAATAAAGAGTATTTGTATTGTTTGTATTGTAAAAGTGCATGTTGGCCATATCATATTTTGCCTCTAAAATATTCAGACAAATCGAGGTTGACACTAATATTTTGTACTATTTGACTTTTGTATATTTTGACAAGGGAATTTTCGAACCCAGTGAGCATTTTGGAATCTTGACCATTTAACTTCTGCTCGTGTTTTCTATGATATAATAAGGCTTTCAGGCTTTTGTGGCATCTAATTGATTTGTCTTTTGTTCAATAACATTTATTTACATTTAAATACTTTTTGACCGTAGTACATTTTGACAATGAGGCATTTAGACTTCCATGCTGGTCAAAGAAAGAAAGAAAGAATAAAAGCCCATCGAAGGAATCATGTTATAGGCGATGCGGCTAGCAACCCATCACTATTTTGATTCCATTTTTACCATCTATACGCTAATCTTGCTGAACGTGGCCTAGGTCTTGCTACCTTACGCTCCCCTACCTATAAAAACGTGATTTATACCAAAATAACCTGTTACCACAACGAATATTATTGCGTAGTTCGTAAAATTGGATTGTATGATATCTGCCCTCGGGAAAATCCAGGAGACAAAACGAACAATCGGTTCCTGTGTCTACATGTATACATTTATGGACAAAAAACAGGGATGCGGGTTGAACTGTGTACTCATAATACACCCTTTGTCCATAGACTCGTTTTCTTAAGGGAGAAAGTAATGGGGTGAGCTGAATGCTCAAGGACTCGGTACGACGCAGTAGCTCTTCAATAATAAGACCCCTTAACATACATACATACATAAATCACGTTTTTATCCCTTACGGGGTAGACAGAGAGGTAACAAGAGCTAAAGACCACGTTTAGCACGATTGTAGGCGTATGGATGGAAAGCGGAATCAAAACGTGGGGTTGCTAGCCACATCGCCTATATGACATGATCCCTAAGATTTTCGCCCAATCCCTCGATAGGCTTTTATCATCTGCGCGGGAAAAGCAACTGGTACATTCTATGTTTTATCTTTGCTCTTTATAGGCGATGTCAGCAACCCATCACGGTTTTGATTCCCCTTTCCACCTATACGCTCTTAATCATGCTAAACGTGGCCGTTAGATCTTGTTATCTTAGACCTTGGCTACCCCGTAAGGGATTAAGACGTAACGTGATTTATGTATGTATGTACTCGTATATATTGAAGCCTAAGGTCTGAAGATAGAATAAGAAATAGTGTGATAAGGGAACGTGCGGGTGTGAAAGAGAATATAGAGACTAGGGTAGAAAATAGTATGCTTAGTTGGTTTGGTCACGTAGAGCGGATGGATGAAAGTAGACTAACAAAACAGATCTGGGGGAGTGTGAATGATTGGGAGGGGAAGGCCTAGACGAACTTTTTGGAAAAAAGGTCAGGTCAGGAATCCGGACTCTGCGAGCATCTATGAAGAGTTTGATAAACGTGGATGAAGCGAAAGGTATGTCGGATCGTAGCAAGTGGAACAAAGTAGTCTCTGCCTACCCCTGTGGGAAAGAGGCTAATTTGTAAGTAAGTAAGTAAGTAAATGCTTTATTGTACAAATATAAAGAAGCAGAGACAAATCACAAACCAAATACCTTAAATATATGCACAAAGGTGAACTTATCCCTATAAGGGATCTCTACCAGTTAACCTTTGAGTAAATGAGAGAAGCATTAAGCGAGAGACCGACAAAGAGTGAGTTTAAAATATTCATATAGTGAAAGCCACAGTAGAGCGTACATTTCAAAATACAACAAACAATTCATAAATAAACTACAAAATATCATAAAAAACATGCATACATACACACTATACATATACAATATGAGTACACACATACAATATTTAAGGAGATGGTGTGAGCCACATCTTCTTCAAGCCCTCCTTGAACGACGCCACAGAGGCAGAGTGACTGAAGTGAGGTCGGTAACCGATTCCACAGCCTAGCAGAGTGAACTGTGAAGAATTTGGAGTAAGTTTTGGAAGATGAAAAAGGACAGGCTAAAAGGAGATTAGTATTAGACCGTAGCCGATGCTGGCTACCGGCAGCCAAGCCAATTTGAGTTAGCACGACAGCGCATTACCAGTAAATTCCCTCTGTAAAAGCCAGTGTTCCCAGAGTCATTAGGCCCAGGAAGCTGGATCGGTAGCTATTGCCTTGTTCCCGATACATTACCGGCGACCGCTCGGAAGGCGGCAATCTTCGCAACGACAATGGCGTTTCTAGGGTTACCGCTTCTGGGTACGTGTCATCATCATCAGCTCCAGCCTGCATACGTCCTGCTGGACACAGGCTTCCTCTCAAAACGAGAGGCCTTTGGGCTATAGCTCCCACGCGGGCCCAATGTTAAGGCTCGGGGACCTTATACCTACATTCCTTCCTATTGTCTACTTTGTTCTTTGTTTCTGTATTGTTTTGTACTGATTTGTGGTGTTCAATAAAGAGTATTTGTATTGTTGTTGTATTGTATTCCTTTTATAAATGTATTTAATTTAAGTATTCCTGCTGTATTTTGTTTTGAGAAAATGACTTTCTGCCAAGTTTCTTGCGGCGCATTCTTGGCAATGATGGTCTTTCCGAATGCGCTGGTAGTTTGAAAAAGACATATAAAAGAGCCCTTGGCGGCCAATTTGCAAAAATAAAATTGTCATTTCCATTTTCATTTTCAGTGCGGATTGGGAACTTCACACACACCGTTGAATTGCTTTGCAGATGTTTTCGTTCACCGAAAAGCTCATGGTAAATTTCACATGTCATTTCGCCCATTGATCTTAAAGCGAAAGATGTTACAGACAACCCTAGTCAGGTCCGGTCATTACTGCAGTTGCTGCAAGCCTTGACAAGAGGAACACGTCACGGTGGAATGCGCCAAGATCTGGTTTGGTCCTGATGAGGCACCGGGGCCGATCATCATACTCTTTTAAAGGAAATTGGGTAGCCAACGCGTGACCGTTTAATGTTCCTGTTTCCTCTCTATTTGTTGAGTCAAGGGCATAAAATATATACGTTACCGAGACGTCAAAAACATCTATATATACCTTTATACATACATACACATATATCACGTCTTTATCCGTTACGGGGTAGACGGAGCCTAAGGTAACAAAACCTTAAGGCCACTACGTTTAGCATGATTAAGGGAAATAGTGATGGGTTGTTAGCCGCATCGCCTATAATATAACATGATTCCTAAGACTTTCGCCCATTCCCTCGACGGGCATTTACCTGCGCGGGAAGAGAAGCAACTAGCAGATTCTATGTTGTTTTCTTTACTCCCAGACCAGCGTGGCAGCGCCTTTACGCCACAAACAATAAGGTCGGTGACACTTATTTGACATGGCGGCTGTATCGATATTTATGCCTCGACTGTACTTAATGTAAATATTGTTCAACATAAAACCAAGCTCGCAAGCAAGTATCAAAATTTCAGCTCAATCGGATTCTGCTCTAAAATTGAGTCGCAAGATTCCACCCTGACAAACATACTTACATACATTTAAGTTAATACATAAAGCTTGTAAAAAGCAGACTCGTAACTTTCTGCGCATGCGCGAAACACGTGCGTTGTCGAGGTCGACTTCCGTCAATGCACTTTAAACCATATGCCGAGGACATAAGGTTCACTGTTTATATACTTCCGTGACCTTGCTTTTTCGGTCTCAGCTGAGGGGAGACCCATCAAGCAAATTTATAACTAGGAATAAAAAAAAATAACTTGTAATTAAATAATAGTGACCATTATCTTGCCCCAAAAACCGCTACTTCCATGCTGGTCTGGGAGCAAAGAAAAAACATAGAATGTACCAGTTGCTCTCTTCCCGCGCAAATGGTAAAAGCCCATCGAGAGTATGTACATAATGGGCAAAAATCTTAGGAACCATTTTATAGGCGATGCGGTTAACCCATCACTATTTTAAATCCCCTGTCCAACTATACGCCCACAATTATGCTAAACGAGGCCTTTAGGTCTGTTACCCTAGGCTCTGTCTACCCCGTAGGGGACAAAGACATGATTTATGTATGTGTGTATGTAAAAACTGAGAAACCGCGAGCGCATTATTTTACTCAAAAAAATAAGTGCACGTGACTGTAAATATAATAAAATATTATACATTTAACGTTATGTAAGAAAAGTGAAATAGGTTTATTTAACTAAAACAATAAACAGACAAAGGTAAATTTTAAAAAAATACAACCAAAATTTTAAATGACCTATCAACAACCTTACGTTACCTACACAACAAAAAAGTGGCCACCGCGTTAAGTAAGTCTAAAATAACTATTTTTAAATCCACCAAGTATCTACGCTACGCAACAATTTGTTAAGTACTTGTGACTCAGACTTAAATATTTATTCATGTTGCGTTTGATTTAGCCAAGCAATTAACATAAATTATCAAAAATAAAAGACACAACTTATAATTACCTATTACTGTTGTCGAAGTTATTTTACAATAGTTAAAATAAACCATCTGGAATCAAGTGTATAGCAGACGGTGTAAGTAAACATGATTGTAGCAACTGTACAGCTATTTCGCCAAGCATGTCAAGGCCCGGATAGCTCAGTCGGTAGAGCATTGGACTTTTAATCCAAGGGTCCAGGGTTCAAGTCCCTGTTCGGGCGGCTTGCTTTTTGTATTTTAATTTAATTTTTGTAATTTGTTTTGCCTGTTTTTTATTACATTAATTGCTTAAAAATAATACATTTTTCATAAAAAATTATTTTCTTTTTTTTCTTTTACTAGTATGAAATAAATTTTATTTATTTTATAAAAAAAAACATTTTTCCGCATCGCTTAGTCAGATTAAGAAACACTCGAGATACCCTCTAATTCTGAGAGGAGACGTGTCCAACAGTCAGATATAACTTCGAGCGCTCTTGACAGTGTCTTACAAAATAAGACAAAACAAACTTCTGACCGTAAATACAAACAACATTGAAATAAACCTGTCTAATTAATCAACAAATATACAATTCATACATGTCTGTCTGTCTCTGTCTATGTGTGCGGGATGTCACCCGAACAGCATACTCATCCTTACTTCCTCATCACATCAATCCATGACCATTTACAATTAGCTAGCCATTAGCATAGCATTAAACATGACATAAAACCCAACATACCAACACTTTCAGTTTCTTCTTAACGTCATAGGTCACGCCCATTGATAACTTAGACAAGCTTAATTAACTCTCTCCTCGCAAAGCCTTTGAAATGTACTTCTATTAAGGCAGAACCGTATAACTCAGTTTCATAGAGATACGGCGGGCAGTATTCGCCGCACCGCCACACGAAGCGCCCGCGCGCCGCGACAAAAAATGACCACACAATAAAAAAAAACAAGTGCCAACGTGATAAATAAACCGCATGAAATAACCAGGGCAACTCTGTCTGGCAATGTCCCGGGCATCCAACTTCAAAACGTACTTCTGAAGTGCCGACAATGACAAAATACAAACTGAACAATACCGTCCGCAGTTCGTCTGAGGTGACTCTCACGTCCTACATGGGGAGCACGGACAGCAAGAAGTACCAGATGGATCTGGATACGAACCAGAATGACAATTTCACCGAGTCCAACGGGAACTTAGGCAAAGGCTGTCATGTTTGTCCGCACACGCAGTACGTGCCGGCGTTTAAATGTGACAGGTTCGGACTGAATGAGTTGAAGGTTGAGGGGATGGACAAGAATATTTGCTTATGTGAGGTGTACAATGGGGGGTGCAAGCTGTGTCCACGGCCCAGCCTGGCGCCGACGCTGTCGCTGGCTCTCGACGCCGGCTGCGCCTGCAATGGAAATTGCGGGAACACGTACTCAAGTAAGCAACATAGTCCTAAGATCTGGGATAGGAAACTGAAACGGTGACTTGAATTTTGTTAACCAATTGGGGTGTTATAAAGTTTGACGTCAATGGCTGTGTGTGTTTTTGTGTATCGTAGCTCGCAAACAGATGGACCGTTTCCGATGCGGTTTTTTCATTCGAAACTTTGCGGCAGTCTCATGCAGTTTGAAGAGTATTTTCCAAAATGATGTAGCATTTAAGGCATAAAATGGATGTGTGGGGTTTTTAATTTTAATTTTTGTTAATGCTCACTGTATCTTACAAATTAATCCGATATACTCCAAAATATTACTTCAAATGCTACTTCAGTTCGCATTTGTACATTACCTTTTTTGTCAATTGCGTTAGTTTCATTGTTTTTGTACAAGCATTTACGTCTTCTACATCTGCATTATGTACATTGACGACCGGATGGCCTAGTGGTTAGAGAACCTGACTATGAAGCTTGGGGTCCCGGGGTCGATGTTTGTTCTCGAGTCTTGAATGTTTAATATGTTTAAATATTTATATTCATCTATATAAGTATGTTTATCCGTTGTCTAGTACCCATATTACAAGCTCTGCTTAGTTTGGGACTAGGTCAATTGGTGTCAATAGTCCCAAGATATTTATTTTTATCTATTACTACTCCAATAGGTCGTTCGTTTAACTGAACAACCCTGTAAAACACTTCAGGGTTAATTTAATGCAATTAACAAATGTTCCCATACGTTGGTCGATATTGACAGTACGGCATCAAAAGGGTGACTCAATTTTAAGTCCAAAATTACGATGAAAAATCTTTACAGTGCTAATCCAAGAATAATTCTAGGTACGGTCAAGTGCAAAAATAAGTATCGATAGGAACGTCTCAAAAATATGTCCCACGACCTTATTACGCTGGTGTAAGAGCGTATGGTAGGTACTTATTTTTGAAACCTTGTCTAGATACATATTATTACACTTGACTGTACACATTACAGCGCATAGGCATTAAAATGAAATTAACATAAGCACGCGATTAAGCAACGTTTATTTTGATCGGAATACACTATACAGATTACTTTGTATCTTCTTTATCGCTGGTTTTATTACTTCCAGTGAAACTCTGGTCACTCCGTCAGTTTAAAGATTGTTACGTTTCCACTTTTTAATGTAATCTCACACATACACACACAAAAATCACGTCTTTATCCCTTAAGGGGTAGAGCCACTTATTTAATCAGAATCATTAAATTCTTCTTGAACCGACAACATAATTGACAATAGTTTCAAAACGCTTCCTAGAATAAGCACCATTGCCCGTACACGCCATGCCACGCGTAAAGCCATGGAGGCCTCAAAAGTTTAGTGAGATTTAAGTTACATTATACTCATCATTTCTATTATGAGCCCATTGTGTCCAACTGCTGAGCAAAGGCCTCCCAACGCTTCCACTGCTCTCGGTCTGCTGCGGTATGTCCAGTCCCTCAAGGTGTCCAACCATCCAGCGTCCAGCCATCGCCGTCTAGGTCTGCCGCCGCTTTGAGTTAGTGGGACTCCAACTATAGCTGTCCCGGCCGATAACTCATCCGGCATACGGCAAACATGACCAGCCCAGTCCCATTTCAGCTTTGCCGATCTTTACCAACGTCTGTGACTTGAGTCATGGAGTGGTCAGTATTCCAGATTCGATCCACTAGCTTTACACCTAGCATGCTGCGTTCCATGGCTCGCTGGCAAACCCTGATTGGACTTGAGAGCCTCTGTCAAAGACCAAGTTTGAGCACCGTAAGTGAGAATTGGAAGTACATGCAACACCTTAGACTCTTATGAAATATCTGCTGTATTTTAAAAACCGAAAATAATTGCATTGTACTATTGCATTCAGTGTTCACTTTGCGACCTCGGAAACAACTGCAGTTCGCTGAAAGTAATAAACGAAATTAGCACGATTGAAATTCAAATGCATTTCCATTTCGGTTTGTGCAATTCATAGGTATAGGTATAGGTAGGTATGTACGTGCGTAATATTTTTACGATTACAACTTTGCGTAAATGTAATACATAGTTCTATCGCCATAATCTAGATTAACGAGCGAATAAAAATACGTCTTTAAACAGTGTTTTTTATGCGCTACGCAAATGGTTTGTTTGGATCGATTCATATAAAAATTCACTTCTTGATCCATAGCAATCGATTATGAATGAATAAATGCAAAATATAACTACAAGCAACTGTTTAGGCACGCAAATCATTTGCAAATACCATCGCATGATAAATAGCTTTAGTTTTCCTACGATTCTGGCCTAAATTATACCTTTCAACATGAAACTACCGTGAGACTCTAATTACACAAACTCTAACTCAAATATAACAGTCGCGCCATGCTCGACAGGTTTCGGACTATGGTTTGTAGTCCTTCCTCTTGGAGCGCTCGTCCCGGCGGCAGCAAAACGAACACGGCACGAGTATTTTATAAGTGAGTTATCCGTTTGACGTACTTACTTTGAAGTTAATCCACTGAAAACTTCTTTCGGATACATACATACATACCGTCACGCCTCTTTCCCACAGGGGTAGGCAGAGACTACTTTGTTCCACTTGCTACGATCCCGACATACTTCTTTCGCTTCATCCACATTCATCAATCTCTTCATACACGCTTGTCGGTTTCGGGTACTCCTGACCTGACCTTTTGTCAAAACTACCCCAATTTGATCAAAGGAACGTCCGTCTAGGCCAGGGATGGCGAAGCAATGGCACGCGTGCCAATGTTGGCACTTGGCACGCTTCAAAATAATTCGGGCACGCCAATAATGGCAATATGGTCATACGATGGTAATATAACAACACACTCTTAAGACAACAAGGTCTGATGATAGGTCAGAGCCAAATATTACATTATTTGTGAAAACAATGGCACGTCCACCGAAAAAACGACGAATAAAATGACTTATGACTTAAAAGGTTCGCCACTCCTGGTCTAGGCCTTCTCCATCGCACCTCACACTCGCCATTTAAATCTGTTCAAAACACTGGTGCTATAAGGTCTGCCTTGAAATCTTACAAACAATGCCATCGTCAACGTAAACAATGTAAACATGCAACCGAACTAGCCTCGTTAGATTCTCTGAAACCAACTTAATACTCGATTCTCAACTTTCTCAAGTTTCAAAACACGCGACTCGCGCGCCGGCGGACAATGCAGCAACGGTTCCTCTAAATCTACGATGAAATCGATACGATCGGGCTCACAAAGATAAGTGTTACAAGAAAATATAGTTTCACCTTGCACGACTCTTATTTGATATCTTTCAGGAGTTTAAATTGGCAAGACAAATGCCAATAACCATGTGGGGAGTGCCACAATAGAGAGATCTCTCTCCAGGCAGATGTTATGCCTGGGGACCGAAGGCCGAAGGAAGAGAGTTGAAAGTTGTATTTATGCAGCCGCGTTGAGAAACTTCGTTAGCGGGATGTAGAACGATGTGACAGCTGTCATTAGAACTGGCGCTAGCTACTCGTGTGTCGAAGTATTTATGTAGAGACCAACTAGGGTCGCTACAACCAATCCCCAATATTTCATTTTTACATACATACATACATCAGTGTATACAGTGTAAGTCAGATGACAATACAATAATCTGGTAGTAGAATTCTGGTGGTCCGGCCAGAGCCGTCTTCCCAGAAGGGAACTCTTCAGCGGTCGGATTGACTTGAAATTTGGTTCACATGTCGCACCCTTCGTGGAAGAAAGACGTAAGTCCCATTGTAAGTCAATGGGACTTACGTCTTTCTTCCACGAAGGGTGCGATGTGTAGGAAGAATAACAAGTACAGTCAACAAAAAGCTAGTATTAAAAATGAAATATCTTCTTCCATGCTGGTCTGGGAGCAAAGAAAAAACATTGAATGTACCAGCTTCTCTTCCCGCGCAGGTGGTAAAAGCCCATCGAGGGAATGGGCGAAAGTCTTAGGAATCATGTTACAGGCGATGCGGCTACCCATCACTATTTTGATTTGCCTTTCCAGCTATACGCCCTTAATCATGCTAAACGTGGCCTTGGTTTTGTGGCTTAGGCTCTGTCTACCCCGTAAGGGATAACGAGATGATATATGTATGTATATGTGTGAAATAGTGTGTAGGTGTGTGTGGTAGTATAAAATAAACATAACAAGTGCAAAATGTTTGAATAACACGCGCGATTAATGAGATTTATCTACACATTCCACTCATTACCACAGCTGTTTGAGATATAGTCAAAAAGTCAAGGTAGAATAATTAAAGATTCAGACATAATTTTGTACTAGCTGTTGCCCGCTACTTCGTCTGCATAGAATTCGTTTATCGCTATCCCGCAGGAATTACGCAATTTTCCGGGATAAAAAGTAGCTTATGTATTATTACAGACTATCTATCTATGTTCCAAATTTCATACAGATCGGTCCAGCCGTCCTGGCACGAAAGAGTAACAAGATCCATGTCATCCATCCATCCATACTTACAAACTTTTGCGTTTATAATATTAGTAGGAAGACGTGGGCTATGTGGTATCGTCAAATTGTACCGGAGTATCTAGAGTTAGTGTAAATTGGAGTAAAAATAGTGATGGGTTGCTAGCCGCATCCCCGTGACATGATTCCCAAGATCTGATTCAATCCATTTGTGACTGGGAATTCATTTACATACATACATACACAAATCACGTCTTTATCCCTTACGGGGTAGACAGACAGAGCTTAAGGTAAAAGGCCACATTTAGCAAGATTGTGGGCGTATAGGTGGAAAATGGAATCAAAATAGTGATGGGTTAGCCTCATCGCCTATAACATGATTCCTATTATTTTCGCCCATTCCCTCGATGGGCTTTAACCATCTGCGCGGGAAGAGAAGCTGGTACATTGTATGTTTTTTCTTTGCTCCCAGAGCATGGAAGGAATTCATTTAAGTTGTTATTACGCATTTGCAGTTCCATTACAATGTTGGATTGAGAAAAAAACTGCTCAAATTATTCGACTGATTAAAATTACAGTCGAGTTTAATTGTAAGTTTGATTGAACTGACAACTTTTTGCCACTCACAAATAATCTTGCGATGTTTTTTGCGGCTAACATGACAGGTCACTAATGGCACCTAACTGGTTACAAAATGTAACAGAGCTACTCCAAGGTTTTCCATTAATTTTTATGTCTAAACACACTAACGAGCAAAAATAACCGGTCACCTTCCATACAATATTGTATGCAAAGCTTTCTTTCTTTCTTTCTCTTTCTTTCTACATACATACATAAATCACGTCTTTATCCCTTACGGCAGGGTTTGCCAAACCATGGGTCGCGACCCACTGGTGGGTCAAGAGTGAATATTAAGTGGGCCCTGCCTGTAGAACGACACACCAAAAAAAAATTGTTAATTGTTGTTGTAGTGTGTCGTTTGTGATTTGAAAAGTCCTTTCTTCATATTGGTAACGGTTGAATTTCTTAGAGGTGGTTCCCAAGTTTGTAAACTTGTATTAGATGGGTCGTAGCCCAGACAACTTTGGGAACCCCTGCCGTAAGGGATACTACGTAAGGGGTACTATTTTCTCTGTATTTCTGTATTTTTTTTTATGTGCAATAAAGAGTTTACATACATACATATATTAAAAGCATGTCAACTATTTCCCGTCTTTACGGCAAATTGGATCCACGCTGTGCAAACGCGGGCGCATGAATATGTATTCCACAGTTCACGTGCACGTGTAGTTATGCAAAATTGAGGATTATTTATAAACTGGTAAATATTCCAATAAGGCTTTGAAAACAATTATCGCATAAAGTAAAAAAAAAATGAATCAAGAATTTTTACTTCTTGATTTTTTATATTTATGTTTTACGGTTTGCCCGTTATTTCGTTTCTAAACGAAACTGTTTTCAGCGTCGTTTAGTTTTTTTTTTTCTAATTTGAAGAAAAACGTATAGTGTGTGTATGACAGTTAGCACGGTAGTAATAATTGAGTAAGTTTCGAGAACGCATAAATTACCACTCCCCGGTCAAATGTTGCAAGCGGTGGTGACCGTTGGCCAAGTGTTGCGGCTATAATTAATACATACATCGGACCTAAGAGGTTTTAATACATACATACATACATACAAACATAATATCATGTCTTAATCCCTTACTGTAGACAGAGCCTCAGGTAACAAAACCTTAAGGCCACGTTTAGCAAGATTGCGGGCGTATAGGTAAATAGGGGAATCAAGATAGTGATGGGTTGCTAGCCGCATCGCCTATACCAAGATTCCTAAGACTTTCACCCATTCTCCAAAAATAATCATATGAACAAATGCCAGTAAATCAATGTTGGCAACATTTACTCAAAAATGTATGTAGGTGTGTGTGGTGGAAGCGATCCAGACACCCAGGGACATAGAGTAGACAACTTAATAGAGAGGAAATGACATGTAATTTATATATGACATAAAATTGAGCCAGCCGAAATCGGCGATTACTGCATCCTGATTGGCCAGCCGAAGGTCAAACAGGTCACTAGAGTTGAGCAAGCAGCTATTAATATGGATATTAATAAGGAAATTAAATACTTCTAATAAAATTTTATTAGCTTAAATGACTTTGTTCCGTGTACACAATAAAAGAAAAACAATAGCGAAAAATAAGTGTTAGCAATGGTATATGACGTTAAAGTCAGATGTGTTGCCAGAATTTTATAGCCTTTATTTCCACTCTATTAGAGGTTTTCCATGCTGATGTAGGAGTAAACATAGAAAGAACCAGACGCTTCTCATCCCATGCAGACGGTAAAAACCCCTCGAGGTACCTAACAATGCGGCTAGCAACCCATCACCATTTGGATTCCCCCTTTTCACCTGCTTATACGTGGCCTGTAGGTCTTGTTACTCTCTGGCCACCCTGTGAGGGATACATACGTGATTCATATATGTATTTATGTATGTACAGGGTCACCGCTGGTCAGTACATAACATTAACTTTTTAATCCTGAGGTCAATGCCCCCGTGAACCGTCTGCATAAATCATGTTTTGACAGGCGATGGCAAAAAACCCCGTCAGTGCTAGCGATGAATTTGATATGCTCATTAGGGTCAGACAGCTTGGAGGTTAAGGCCCGACAGTTGACAAGAGATAAACTGTTAGTTTGCATTGCATTGCGGAACTGATAGCACAACGCGTTAAAATGAACGAACAAACGCGTAATGTATGCTGCACGCGCTTTCGATCGTGTCGAAGCATTGTTGCGGCAATCTATTCTTCAAAATTTACAAAACAAAAGATGTAGAGAAATGAAAAATGAAATTGCCGTAAGTAATAAATAATAATAAAAATGAAAAATTCTAACAAGAATTAAAAAAAAAGCGGAAAAATGCGACTTAGTAAATGTGGCGACTAATAAAATAAACCATCGATTAATAAGTCGATCGTAAAAATAGGCAATGGGTGAAAAATGAGACGCGAAAAATTGCTACATGTAAATTATGTGTTCGCGAAATCCATCTAAAAAACCCGCTGGGCCCGTCTTCCCTTAGACAATGAGACCGTCCATTGCAGGTAGGTAATTTAGGGTAGACAGAGCCTAAGGTAACAAAACCGTAAGGCCACGTTTAGCACGATTAAAGGCGTATAGTTGGAAAGGAAAATCAAAATAGTGATGGGGCTAACCGCCTATAACATGATTCCTAAAACTTTCGCCGATTCCCTCGAACTGGTAAATTCTATGTTTTGTTTCTTTACTCCCAGATCAGGGAAGAACTAAAACCTTTAAAAATGAATGGACAGTCCCATTGTCAAGCTCCACTTATCACGCACCAAATAGAATCGCCGGCAACAGCCTTGGCAACGAAAGTGCGTAATTGCATAACGGACCATTTGATTGTCGTCCCTCAATTTCCTAATTGGTTACATCGAAACATTGAAATTACGCTAAAATTGCTGGAAATGTTCAAAATTGTCACAATTCTGACAGGATGTCCGAATTCCCGCGATAATTCCGTAATGTGGCAACACTGGCGTAACTAAACGCAATGTGTGCGAACTCGCGAGCCTTTTAGTGGAAGCTAGCGTCTAGTTCTGTGATGTCATACCAACTCGTACTGTAACGATAGTGATGTACTTAATAATAACAATAATATAGCCTTTTTATTCCGAATTCGCTACAATTTCAGTATGTTGTTCTTGTTTTTTTTTATTATTATTATTTTTAAATTGTCGCGTAATTCGGCGTGCCTCATGGCATATGCCTCCTAGGTGATGTACTTAAGTACGATTTATTAATCACAAAGATTATATAATAAGTAAATACAAAATAATTTAAATATAAACTTAGGCATTTAGGTTAAACTTAAAATAACTTAGTAAAATAAAATTAATGTTAAAAATTAAAATAAATTTGGACCCTTAGGTAAGGTCCCCATCACGCAGGCAGCATTCCCGCGTTGTATCGCAATTGCGAGTCTTTGTCTTTGTCTTTGTACTGTAACTATCTATCTATGACATGCCTCTTACCCACAGAGGTAGGCAGATACTAATTTTTCCACTTGCCACGTTCCATACTTCTTTCGCTTCATCCACATTCATCAGTTCGGGTACTCCTGACCAGTATCTAGGCTTATTGTCTCGCGCACAATCACCATCGTGTTCGTTTTGACATTTCTTGTATGAATGTGACAGCTAGCTGATTCCGATGCCAATTGTCAGCCCATACATGAACTGTCAAAATGAACACGATGGCGATTGCGAGCGAGTTAGATAATAAGCTTTTCCCAAAACGTCTCCTATTTACTCTCGGGACGTAACTATATGACACGAGTAATAAATAATGACCACTTTCTCTGCCACAGAATTCGGCAGGCAATGTTCATTGGTCATTCTGTGTCTTGTTGTAGGGACAACAAAATTTTACCTGTGTGCTTTGTTAGTGCTTGGTCACAAAATGCGTTTAGAGCGCGTTTGCGTTAAAATGACAAATACTATGAGAACTGTTTGTTGCCGCTTCGTTCCGCTGGAGGCGCTGCTAACTTGCTCATAGTAATGAAACGATTTTATTGCCAAAATCTTACACTAAAGAATCTGAGTGTATATTATGTGACAACCCCCCCCCCCCCACACCCCGTCCGCCAAAAACTATTTGTGCATATATAATCTAAAAGCAATTGCCATATGGACTATCTACAAAGGTAATTAGTACTTATGTATTGATATGAAATTCCACGGAAATGATTTGGCTAATTGTTTATTACAAAAACGGTAATTAATAAATGGAGGTATCTACTTCTCAATTTATGCTCACATCAAAAGCTCACTACAAAGTATAAAACAAAGTCGCTTTCTGTCTGTCTGCCCTTATGTTTGATTATATCTTTAAAACTACGCAAGCGATTTTGATGCGGTTTTTTTTTTGGTAGATAGAGTGATTCAAGAGGAAGGTTTACATGTATAATTCTACGCAGACGAAGTCGCGGGCAGAAGCTAGTTTATAATATTTGTGGAAATATCACCGTTATTCATTAATTTTATTCAGCCAAAGACAGAGATTTGTCGAAATCTGTACCTATTCATAGACAACCAATATATACTCGACTCAGAAACACCATAGCTAGAACTTATGACAAATTCTTCTTAAAACCCAATCTGATGTAAGAAAACTGTAACAAAAATCGTTACTTCATTCGAAAGTCATGTACAAACTTGTACCTGTTATATTCTCTTAATTGCCTCGTTTCGTATTTAGTACGTCCGTCAGCAAAAAAATGCAGATCACAACCGACTTCCGATCCCTTTATAGCAGCATCCTCGCTCACCCGGAGGTCAACGCGACCCCCGAGACCCGATCCACTCCTGCACGTCTAGCACGAGAGCGCACAAGAGTCGCGTCGCGCGCGAGATAGATTGCCCGTCCTTTTCTTACTGTACCAACAAGAAAGAGACGGGTAGTACAACTCTCGCGCGACGCGACTCTCGAGCGCTCTCGTGCTAGCGGGGCTGAAGCACCAAGCAACAGCTCACTGCAAACCATTCGTCCTGCGTCCCATTCGGCTTTTTACATCATTCCAATTTCCTTACAGTTCGAAAGGTTGTAAACTAATTAGTTTTTTCACTTAATTGAGCGCTCAAGGCAGGCAACCGAGTGCAGCTTCCTTAACTAGCTATTGTTTTTCGCGTGTTTTTTGCTGATGGAACCCATTGGGATATGTTGACAGTCACCCTGAGAGTGCATATAGGCCAGGAAGTCTGGTTGCAGCTCCAGCCAACGCTTCTTTGGTCCAATACTTACAGTGCAGCGCGGGCGGTGGCACCGCAACCAAGCCTATCGTTTCAGCTCTCGCTTGCTCACATTTGTATTTTTAATTAATTATTTCATAATTTTGTTTTTTTGTTCTCTTCGACGTTGGAGATATCTACAATTAATTTATTTGACGGTGGAGGCGTTTTACACCTCCACTGAACTTAAATTATTTTTATTGTTTTTTTTCTTTTTTTTCATAACTACTTTGTTGCAGCGGGACTGTCTGTGCTGTTTGCAGACGATACTACTGTAATTGTCAGTGAGCGGTCGTATTGTTAAACCTTCTTATGTCATATGTTAATATTAAACACCCTGGCTACTTTTGATACTATTGATTTATAATTTAGAATACGCTTTGTGTTCTATTATTGTGTCAATCACTTGTCTCTGTACTCTCTTGCATACCGTTACGACTATTATACATTATTTTTATCCCTGCTCTGCTTATTTTACTTCAAGAGGTTGTGGTCCCAGAGCCGCATTTTAAAAATAAAATTACAGTGCTAATTTAATTTCAAAAAGTGCTATGAATTCTACAAATTCATCGGCGATGCCATCATTGTCGGCACCAACAGCTTCAACGTCAACGTCTACAGGATCCATCAGCTTCTCAAAACTGAACGGTAGGAACTACAGCACCTGGATATTCAGTCTCGAGTGCCTCCTTACTGATCTCGACCTTTGGGACGTCTGTATTACACCCGTCGGGTCAGAAGCCATTGAGAAGAGGAAGGACGCGAAAGCCCGTGCAAAAATCTGCTTGGCCTGTGACGAAAATATCTATCCTATTGTAAGGTCAGCGAAATCGGCATTTGAAACACTACAATGTCTCAAGAAAGCATATGCTGACTGCGGATTAACTAGACGTTTAGGCCTTATCAAGAAATTACTAGCACAAAAGTTCAACGGGAACATGCAAGAGTATGTAAACTGCTTATTATCTACGCAACAAGAGTTACAAGGCATCGGAGCAGCAGTTGAGGACGAGTTCCTAGCAGTCATTATGCTGGCGGGACTGCCAGAGTCTTACAAGCCACTCGTCATCACACTGGAGCACGCGAACGTCAATCTCACATCGGAGAATGTGGTGACAGCTCTCCTCAAGGAAGACCTTAGAGCTGTACCCACCACACCCAGTACCCTTCAAGGACCTGTCAACACCGCGCTACACGTCAACCCTTCTAAGAAAATGTTTTGTAAATATTGTAAAAAGTTAGGGCACGTAGTTTCGCAGTGTAAGAGCATCAAAATTAACAAAAACAAGAATGTTTCGGCGGTAAAATCATTCAATACATCCGAATTCACACTTTCATCTTGTTTTCCTAACGATCCTCCCACAGGTCATCAAGACTGGTTCATCGATTCTGGCGCAACTTCCCATATGAGTAACAGGAGAGAGTGGTTTATGAACATGACATCCCATTCTATTCCCATTACAGTTGCGAACAAGGAACAGTTACTAAGTCATGGTAAAGGTACCGTAACGATGAATATTTCTCCTAGCGTAAGTAAAATTAGCGACGTTTTATACATCCCTGGCCTAGCTACTAATCTTTTATCAGTTAGCAAATTAAATCAAAATGGGTTGGATGTTTTGTTTACATCAGAAGGCGCGAGCATTTTTCCTAGAGGGAAATGTCAAGTGACAGGAACTGTCATTGCCACAGGCTCAAGCCATAAAGGCATGTACAAACTTGATGTAAGTTCCTGTACAGCCATGCTTTTGAAAGCCAAAGAGTCTGCTATGTTGTGGCATAGACGCCTTGGGCATATAAATGCCAAATGTTTAAACGTTTTAAAAAGCAAAAACGTAGGCATAGACTACGCAGATAGTTTAAACACAACTTGTGTTCCCTGTTTACAAGGTAAACTGTCTAAGAGACCTTTTCCGAACTCTACCAGTAAGTCGGATTGCGTACTGCAATTAATTCATTCGGACTTATGCGGTCCTATGAGTACGCATTCGTGGGGCGGATCCCTTTACTTGCTAACTTTTACAGACGACTTTAGTCGCAAAACTTTTGGATATCTTTTAAAAACAAAAGACGAAGTTTTTAGTAAATTTGTAGAGTTCAAACATTTAGTAGAAAATCAAACAGGTCATAGGATTAAGGTTTTTCGCTCGGATAACGGCCGTGAATACGTTAATCATGGTTTGTCAACCTTCTTTAAGGAGAACGGGATTATTCACCAGACCACGATCCCGTACACTCCTGAGCAGAATGGGATTTCAGAACGCGCGAACCGTTCCATAATTGAGAAAGCAAGATCTATGCTCCAGGACTCACAATTACCAAAGGCGTATTGGGGAGAAGCTGTGAACACAGCAATCTATCTGAAGAATCGGACGCCAACTCAGTCTCTCAACAATAGGATCCCAGAAGAGATATGGACTGGTACGAAAGTCAACTTGTCTCATCTGAGAGTCTTCGGTTGCCAAGCTCACGTCCTCGTACCAAAAGAAAAACGTACGAAACTCGACGCAAAGACACAAACGTGCATCTTCGTTGGCTACTCGACTGAGAGCAAAGGCTATCGACTCGTCAATCCCCAAAATCCTCGAGTAATTATTGTCGCGAGAGATGTGGTCTTCATTGAAGACGAAACTCAAGTAGATTCTAACCAAATCTCACCTCAAATCCCGATACCAGAATCGTCGCCAGATCCGACTCAAGTCCAAATCCCGATCTTCGACCAGTCAGTTCCACCACCACAACTTCATACGCAGCCTGACATACAGACACCTATGTCAATACAGCCCGAACTTGATCCCCCGCAAGCTGAACCTCAACCTGTTCCTGAATCTCAACCTGAAGCCATAGAAGCAGAACCAGTACCTGAACGGAGATACCCGTCAAGAGACAGGCGTCCTCCTGCGCGGTATGTGTGTACTGTACAGATGACTTCTGAGTTGGAACCGGAAACGTACAAAGAGGTCACCCAGCATCCTCAAAAGGATAAGTGGCTCGAAGCCATGCAGGCTGAATACAACTCTTTAATGAAGCATGGAACGTGGACATTAGTGGACAGACCCAAGGATCGTAAGACCACAAAGTGCAAATGGGTCTTCAAGCTTAAAAAAGACACAAGTGGACAAGTTGTGAAATACAAAGCGCGACTAGTAGCCAAAGGATTCACTCAAGTGGCAGGAGTCGACTACGGGGAAACCTTCTCACCGGTAGCGCGACTGTCCTCAGTGAGAATTTTAATGGCATTTGCGGTTGATTTAAATTGCCAAATTGACCACCTAGATGTGGAAACGGCATTTTTAAACGGAGATTTAGATGAGGAAATTTACATGGAGCAACCTGAAGGCTTCTCAACTGACCACAAACAGAAAGTTTGTCTACTCAAAAAGTCTCTTTATGGCTTAAAACAAGCGCCACGTCAGTGGAATAAAAAGGTATGTGACGCTATGTCCGCCTTATCGTTAACACAAGCCACAAATGAACACTGTCTCTACTACAGACGAGATGGAAACGACTTACTAGTCGTAGCAGTGTTCGTTGACGATTTTTTCGTCTTAAGTAATAACGACCGTCTGAAAGACGAGTTTAAGAGCGGTATTAAAAAGTTCTTTACCGTGAAAGACCTAGGTATCCTCAAGGACTGCCTCGGCATGAGAGTTATTCAGAAAGATGGTGCATTAACTCTCGATCAATCCCACTACATCGATCATTTAATCGATAAGTATAACATGACCGACGCAATCTCGGTAACTACGCCCATGGAGCCTGGCCTTAAACTTACCTTACCAGAGAAGGAAGATGAAATAGAAGTGCCCTATCGTGAGCTTATCGGCTCGTTAATGTACGTTTCGATTGGTACGAGACCGGACATTGCCCACACCGTCTCGTATCTATCACAATTCAACGCACATTACGGGGGGGTACACTGGAAGGCCGCCAAGCGAGTTCTTCGCTACCTAAAAGGTACCAAAAACTTAAAACTTCGCTTTCATAAAGGCCAGAGCTACCCAGTAGGCTACGTAGATGCAGATTATGGGAGCAATATTCTCGATCGGCGATCCTTTACCGGGTACGCTTTCTTGATGAGCGGAGCACCTGTTTCCTGGGAAGCGCGCAAACAGCGCACCGTCGCGCTCTCTACCACGGAAGCAGAGTATATGGCTCTTGCAGAAGCCTGCAAAGAAGCCATATACCTGAAGTCACTCATATGGGAAGTATTCGCCATCTCACATCCCATTATCATACACACAGACAATCAAAGCTCCATCAAACTTGCACACAATAATACTTATCACGCACGCACAAAACACATTGACATTAAACACCACTTCATACGCGACACACTCACACACCACGACCTACACCTCAAATACATTCACACGAATGATATGATCGCCGACATTCTTACCAAACCTTTGGCTAAGCTCAAACACTGCAAATGTGCCAATTCTTTAGGTTTAAGTTAGCGTTCATAGTAGGTTATTGTTTTATGTGTGTATAGTTCGTCATAGTTAGGTGTATATACAGGTTGATGTTTTTTCTTATGTTTGTGTTAGTGTTAAGTTTGTGTATAGTTTAGCTTTGATATGTTTTTACTTGTATATATTGTATATATACAGGGTGTTTATATTACGGGGGGGTGTTAAACCTTCTTATGTCATATGTTAATATTAAACACCCTGGCTACTTTTGATACTATTGATTTATAATTTAGAATACGCTTTGTGTTCTATTATTGTGTCAATCACTTGTCTCTGTACTCTCTTGCATACCGTTACGACTATTATACATTATTTTTATCCCTGCTCTGCTTATTTTACTTCAAGACGTATGAACTACTTGCAACGAAGATTCGGGAGGCATGTGATCAGCTGCATGACTGGTTCAAGACGAATGGGTTAATGTTGAACCTTTCTAAGTCCAGTGTTATGGTTTTCTCGGGTCGTAGCGTCGCATTACCTCCGTGTGTCATGGGCGGCCCAATGCCGGTAACAATGGAGTGTCGGTTTCTGGGTTTCATGTTGGACGCTCACCTAAACTGGAAGCGTCATGTGAGTAAGCTCTGTGATAGATTGAGTGGTGCCGTCTTTGCACTGAGGAAACTTAAACCTCTCATTTCCGGTGATGCTTTGAGGCAGGTCTATTTTGCGCATTTCCACTCGCTGATGACGTACGGTACGCTCATATGGGGAAACTCCACAGACGCCAACAGCGTGATGATACTGCAAAAACGTGCCGTAAGGACGCTTGTTGGTGTACCACCAAGACATTCGTGCAGGGGCCTGTTTCAAAGGCACCGCATCATGACGCACTACTCGGTCTATGTATATGAATTACTGACATTTGTTAAAAAAAACATACATACATTTGAACACGTGAATGTCAAAGGCAAGAAATTGCGTACCACAGGGCGCCTTAGAGCAGTCCCACGCCGCTTGGCGCTTTCGGGAAAAAACCCGCGTGTCGTTGGGCCGACATATTACGAGCGGCTGCCTGCCGAACTTAGAGACCTAGGAGAAGAGACATTTGGTCGCCGGGTGAAGAACCTTTTGTTGGAAAACCCTCTTTATTCGGTTACAGAATTTTTTGACATTGTTTTTTAATATTTGGCTAGATATGATTTATTTATTGTAATGTAATATGCTATGACGATCCCTATTGGAGATACATTTTATTCATAATGTTTTTAGAATTGTAAAATTGACATATTTTTCTAAACATAATTAATTTTGACATTGTATTTTTATTTAATTGTTTAAGATTTATTATGTTCTCGTTATTATTAATTTTGACGATCTCAACAGAAACACTTATATGTGTGACATGTATCCATATATGGGCAATGTAATGTTTTTGTTGATAAATAAATAAATCTAAATCTAATCTTTTACTTTGTCTAGTAGAGTCTCTATACATCTGTACTATAGACTAGTATAATTTAAGGCTCGGGGACCTTATACATCCCTTTTATAAAATGTATTTAATTTAAGTATTGTAGGAGCTTAATGTATTTTATTTTGAAAAAATACTTTCTGTCAAGTTTCTTGCGGCGCATTCTTCTTAGCAATGATGGTATTTCCGAATGCGCTGGTAGTTTCCAAAAAGGCATGTAAAAGAGCCCTTGGTGGCCAATTTGCAAAAATATATATATATTTTTTAATTTTTATTGTTCTGCAGTCAAAAAATCTTAGACCAATTAAAAAGTCAAGATGCTGTGCGAACGGGATAAAGATAGAGCAAGAACAAGACCTAAAGGCCACGTTTAGCATGATTGTGGGCGTATTGGAAAGAAGAATCATAATAGTGATGGGTTGCTAGCTGCATCGCCTATAAAAGTCATGATTCCTATGCCCATAACCTCCATGCACTTTTGCGCGGGAAGAGAGACAACTGGTATATGCGCTTTATGTATCCGCCCGGCACGGAGTTACCGGTGTTATGTGGGGCTCTCCCGCAATGGCAGGCATACCCACTAAAAACCACACGGATTCCTTATTCGGTCGTATGTGAGGCGTTACGGGAGCACTCGGTGTCACCGCGACGCCCCTCGACTCCGGGATGGGGTTCCCTCTTTGCAACCTGTGCTATGCAGGTTTGGGAAATCCCGCCTCCCCCGCTGGTGCCGCTGAAATTCAATTATCTGAATCAACATCAGCCTAACAACATTCATTAACTTCGCAGCTAATAAAGATAAAAAGCTACTTGCAATACTTATGCGAAAATAAGGACTAGTAGCGTCATGTTTTCTGGGAAACTGGCAATTTCGCGGCCGCATTTATTACCGGCATAATATTTGATGGCGTGATCATGATAGATGCCTTGTTGATCTATTGTGTACAGGGCTGGGCCCGGCGGCGGCCTTTGGAATAATACATAACTACGTACGTCTGTACCTCTTACGGGGTAGACTGCAATCGCGCTAAACGAGGTATTTAGGTCTTGTTTGGAATAAGAGGGTATTACCGCGCACCACTGAGTTTTTTGGATTTTATGTGCGTTATAACTTTGTGAGGTATGTCAGAATCTTAGAAAGTGAAACAAAGTAGTCTCTGCCTACCCCTATGGGAAAGAGGCGTGACTGTATGTATGTATCTATAACGTTTGAAATTAATCATGAGCTTTTCGGGGAAGGAAAACGTCGCCACGAAACCCGAAAATCTGTGAAGCATTTCAATGGTGTGTGCTAAGTTCCCAATCCGCACTGGGCCCGCGCGGGAACTATAGCCCAAGCTCTCTCATTCTGAGAGGAGGCCTCTGCCCAGCAGTGGGACGTAAATAGGCCGGAGATAATGAGGCTATACCTCACTTAAAGACACAAATTTCCTTTAAGATTCAAAAAGTTTAAAAACTATATTTTAGAATGGCAGGTAAATCTGTAAATTCCGATGTCCAATCATTTGTTTGACAAGACTTTGACAATTAGGTATATCGTTTGACAACCAATTCATTTGTGTGGTTATATTTCTTTTTGGCGGATTTTTTACTTGCTTTAGACTAAGTTTTCAAAGCAAGTCAAATTTGATCCAGTTTTCTTTGAAAAAGGGATCGTTTTTTCCTTACCCAAAAAACGGCACGAAAAACGTTGAGGCTTGCCCGAAACATTCTATAAAATTAATTGAAGCGTATTATATTTGGCATTAACAACTGTTACTGCTAATAATTGTATGGTTCTCGCTTTATTCTGACAGTGAGTCACTGTTGACAGTCCGTAACAAACATCTTTTCATGAGCCAGTGTTACAATCAAACAACGGTGTATCCAATACTACAATGGCGCCGTACGGCAACCATTGTTCGCTCAAAAAAATCCAGATTCATCAAAAGAATAATTAAGTCTTGTCAAGTTATTATGCCTGAAGGCTTGGGTTACGGAGTTTTGTTCATACATAATGTAATATAGGTTTTCGAGTGGAGACCGCGGATCGAGAAACGCTACCTACAACAGTGGCCGTCTAATGGCTGGTATGATGATGAATATAAGATTTAAAAATTCACGGTTAATAATTTTGATACAAGGTGGCTGCTGCTGCGGCTGCATCTGCACCTCATTTTATCGTAAAACGGAGACATAATCATAGTAATATCCTGTACGATTAAGCATGAACGTGCAACACTCCCCCAAAAGCGAACAAAGCATGAGCGGCAGCGGGTTTGCGTCAAATCCGGAATTGAATGTATTAACACGCGAACGTGAAGACAATTTTGTCAGTCAAAGAAAAAGGAAACAACCTGAGTCTGAACATGTTCGAAAAGCTGATTTTGACTCATTTCGTAACGAAATGATGTCGTTTTTAAATGAATTTTCTAAATCCCAGAAAACCGAAACTGCTGAAATACAACAAAGCTGCAGTGAAATTAAGGACGAAATTAGAACACTGAAACTTGCAACTGAACATTTAAGCGAAAAATATGAAAAAGTACACCAGGAAATTACAGATCTTAAAACTGAAAACGTAGAAATCAAGGACAAAATACAAAAACTAGAAGAAAACGTACATCAGCTACAAATTGCTAAACCAGAAATTGATTCCGAAGCCCCAGTTACAGAGTGTTTCACCAAACCGCCGAGCGCTTATCGCGAGGACATCATTACAGAATCATACGATAGATACCGGCGCATGCACAACATTCTGGTGGCGGGTATAAATGAAATAAACAATAAAGACAAAGCGGGTAGGCAGCGTCATGACCAAGACACGGCTATGACCGTATGTAAAATGATTTACAAAGACTGCCCCCCACCGACAAAAGTAACAAGATTGGGTAAATATGATCCAAAAAAAACTCGTCTAATCAAATTGTCATTCGAGTCCGCCGAGACAGCAAAATATTTACTAAAGAATAAGTCAAAAATTACGGATGATTGCCGCATCTATAGCGATCAGACGGCATGCCAAATGGAATTTATAAAAATCTTGAGGAATGAATTGCATTTACGCACCGCAAATGGGGAATCTAATTTGACTATAAAATATGTAAGGGGCATACCGAAAATTATAAACACTGAAAACGAAGCAAAAAACTTAACAACAAAGGATTAACAAATGTCAGGAATTTCTTATCAAATAAGTTATATAACGACGAAATAAACTGTGTACAGTATTATTGTTTTTATATCGTAAGAATTGTTACAACTTTGAAGCGGCAACCTTATGCACATATTTGTTTGTTATCATTTTTGCTTGCAGTAGACTGGCGTCACGCTACTCTGCTGAGTACTTATATTGTGAACAATAAATACGTACAACTCAGGTTCTCTTTCATAATACAATTTAAATCTAAGAAACCACTTTTGTCTTTGGGTCTGTTAAACCCAGGATCTTTGGGCACTCGACATGACGAATTCTTGGTGGCTATGGAACGCCATGCAGTGGATGTGATGGCCATAAATGAGACGTGGCTTCGGGTGGGCGAGGAGGCGCGTGCGCCCGCGCCGCCCGGCTACCGGCTGCGGCACATACCGCGGCCGGAGGGCGAGCGCACGCGCGGCGGCGGCGTCGGGTTCTACCTGCGGAGGGGCGTTCACGCTCGCCTGCTCGCGCACCCGCCGGCACAGTCTATCGAACAAATGTGGCTGAGTTTTGCTGTGGGCGGTGTAAAGCTGGCTGTTGGTACCGCATACAGGCCGCCTTGGCAAAATCCCGATATTTTTATTAACGCAGTTAGTGAATCGATTTGCTGTTTTTCATCATTTGACCACGTAATACTTTTGGGAGACTTTAACATAGACATGTCAAAACCGCAAGACCCCAATACTAAAAAGATTAATAACTTTCTTTACTGTCATAATCTCATCCAATATATAGACCGAGCCACTCACTTTACGGACCACAGTGAAACTTTGATTGATATCATATGTTCGAGTGTAAAAATTTGCGATGTATGCGTCGACTTCACTCCCGAATTGAGCAGCCATGCATTTATATCGTGCAAAGTGAATGTCAGTAAACCTAAAGTACCTCGAAAATGTATTATCTACCGCCCATTAAGGGACATTGACTTGGAACGTTTTGAAGCTGACGTAAATAGTATTGAGTGGGAAAAAGTCCTGTCGGGTAGTGTTAACGATTCTGTAACTACTTTCAACGCTTTTCTACTGAACTTGTTTGATCGATTTGCACCAAAAAAGTGTGCTGTTTTTAAGGAGCGCTCTTCTCCATGGATAACATATAATGTTAAGAAAATGATATCTATACGTAACAAAGCTCAAACAAGATACCGTCAAAGTGGTCTCGATGCCCATAAAATGCATTACAAAGACATGGAGAGACTAGTTACTTCTGCCATTTATAGCGAAAAATCAGCATACTTTGGTAAGCACATTGCATCTCAAGTCAAAAATCCTCGTGCTCTGTGGAAACACATAAAACAAAACGTGGCAGACTTTAGTAAAAAAGAATACGACATACCCTCACATTTACTAGACCCCAATGGCATAAATGACTTCTTTCTTGATGTGCCCGGTGAGAGCGGAACCAAAATATCTAGCTTAACGTACTTTGAGTTTGGTAGGCACAGTGACGCGCGTTTCATTTTACAGCCGGTAACGGAAAATATGGTCAGCAAAATAATAAGTACAATCCACACACAGGCCCAGGGTAATGATGGCATATCCCTTGACATGTTACTGATGACTTTACCGCGTACGTTGTCTATTATTACAGCCATTGTTAACCAGTCAATTGATTCTGGTGTCTTCCCCGAACCCTGGAAAAATGCTGTGGTCAGACCTATTCCAAAATTAACCTCTCCAATAAGCTTCAAAGACTTGCGGCCCATAAGTATTCTTCCTGTTATGTCCAAGATACTAGAAAGAGCAGTTTGCATGCAGCTTGTGGAGTTCTTGGAAAAAAACGATGTCTTGCCCCCTAATCAGTCGGGTTTTAGGAAGAAACGTAGCACCGCTACAGCTCTTCTCGATGTCGTCGACGACATCCTTGCTGCTCATGATGACGGAAAATCAACAATTTTAGCTCTTCTGGACTACTCACGTGCATTTGACACGATTAATACTAGTTTATTGTTATCCAAATTAGCGTATTATGGGTTTGACTACAGGACCGTAAACTGGTTCGCAACCTATCTAAGTGGGCGCACCCAGCAAGTTGAGGTACGAAGCTCCGAGGGCAGCTCGCTGGTTTCGGAGACGACCTTGGTCACAAGAGGCGTTCCTCAAGGATCTATTCTGGGGCCCATTTTATTTATACTATATAGTGCCGATATAATAAATCAAATTAGTAATTGCAAATGTCACTTTTATGCGGACGACTTACAAATATATATCTCGTTTAAGCCTATAGACACTGACTTAGCCGTAGCAAAATTAAATGAAGACCTCGACCGGATCGCACGCTGGTCTGAAAATAATAGTTTAGCTTTAAACCCATTAAAATCCAAGTTCTTGGTTCTCGGCACCAAGCAACAAATAGCGAACACTATAGCCCGTGATCCGAAGGTCTGTATTCTGAACCAAAGCGTAGCTCGCGTAACTGAAGCTAGAAACTTGGGGGTGCTCATGGACGGTAGACTGCAATTTGAAAATCACGTCCTTGAAGGCGTCCGTAACTGTTTTTATCGCCTTAAAGTCTTATATAAAATTCGCGACCACCTGAACATAGACATGCGTATTAAGCTTTGTGATTCGCTTATCCTTTCGAAGCTTAACTATGCAGATACGGTTATTGGAGAATGTCTCCTATCGCGAACCAGAATGCAGCTACAGCGACTTCAGAATGCTTGTGCTCGTTTTTGCTTTCCGATACCGCCTCGAGCCCATGTAACGCCGTTCTTGAATAACAGTGAAATGCTCAAGATGGAAGCCCGTAGGTCACTGCACTTCGCTTCCTTATTGTTTGGGATAATACACAGCAAGCAACCCTCATACCTGTTCGAAAAATTGATCTTTTCCCGTATGCCCGTAAGACAAGCCCCCCGCCTCTCCTGCCCACGACACAAATCGGCTAGATTTCGCGGCAGCTTCCGGTACGCTGCGACGCGATGCTGGAATAACATCCCACCGCCTATAAGAAATTCCACTTCATTGACTGCTTTTAAGAACAAATTAAAACTCCATCTACTTATGGAACAAATCTCTGCGGTCTAGCCGACTGTGTCTACCGGTAATAAATTGTCGTATTTTGGTTTGGTTCTCGCTGGCAAATGTGTATAGGTATATATAAATAAAAATTGGTTGTATTCTGTTTTCGTGCTTCTTTTGGGTTGAGCTGCTTAGGTTAAGTAATTGTATGTTTTGTGTTGTTTAGTGGATCCACTGAAAAACAGCGTCGTTGCACCCCGTGCTCCGACACATGCTGAGTTGGAATCCTATTTTGAAACAACTAACAATTTTTGCTATCTATTAGATATAAAGTTCTTTTAAATACAAACTGTACTTATATAATTGTTGTTGTTGAGAAATAAATATTTCTTTCTTTCTTTCTTTCTTTCATAACATGATAGGTGGAAAAGGGAATAAAAAAACAAAAATGAACAATTAATTTACCTAAGTTATATTAAATTTAAATTTATATTGTACATTAGATATTTTTTTGAGAGATACGGGGTTCGTTACCCCGCACCTCCACCATATATAAGATAGGGGTCTCACTTCGGGCGCAAACTAATCAATAAAACTTTAGAATTGTTTGATTTTGCATATTATTTTTTTAATAATATTAATAATTATAATAATAATACATACATACATACATACATATATCACGTATTTATCCCTTACGGGGTACACAGAGCCTAACCTTAAGGCCACGTTTAGCATGATTAAGGGCGTATAGGTGGAAAGGGAAATCAAAATAGTGATGGGTTGCTAGCCGCATCGCCTATAATATGATTCCTAAGACTTTTGCCCATTCCCTCGATGGGCTTTTACCATCTGCGCGGGAAGAGAAGCAACTGGTAAATTCTGTGTTTTTTCTGTACTCCCAGACCAGCAAGGAAGAACGTATAATAATAAGTAATATTAATATGTAATATTTGCAGTGCCCCTACAGGGTTTGATCTTGTATATTGTATCTTGTATCAAAGCAAATAAAAGTATGAGTTTGAGTTATCATGTCATAGAATAGTACTTTGCAAGAGCTCGCTCGCAGGTTTGCCCTAGCGTGATTGCCGTTGCATTCGGTTTTTTTTTAAATTTCAAATCTAGAATGTTGTTAAATAATATAAATTATCGTCACATGTAGCCCAGTGTTCACACAGTGCTCATACTTTACAGCGCAGTATGAGCGGCCAGGGGCCTTACCAAGACATCTTAATGCGATTCAATTCCGACTCAGTTCAGGATTTAGCTGCCATTTTTAGTATGGATCTAGCAGCGAGCAAACCTAAACTGAATCGGAATTGAATCGCATTAAGACGTCATGGTAAGCCCTGATTCGACACGCCCTAAGAAAAAGTGTGTATCTGCCTGATACTTAGTTATGCGACTATTCCATTTTCGTAGTCTACGGTATCGACTTTATCATTTACATAAAGAAAAACAAGAAAAAAGTGGTCCGAACATATTTTTTCCCAAACGTAGAACTAACTATCTACATTAATTGCTAAAAAAACTCCAGAGCAAAACTTAATATTTGCCTCTTATTCAATATTACGCGGGAACCGATTGAGCGGGTGGAATAAAAATTATGTGTAAATACCAATTATACTTTTATTTTAAAAGTAAGTCACTATGAACAAGTGTGCATCTGCCATATACAGATTACTTAATAAGGCAGTCAGTAAAGATCTCAGTGTATCAACCACTACCAGTCTTTATCTTGAGAAAGGCTGTACAATATCTGTCACTTGATTAATCTAGTGTAAAATTTGGAACTACATATATATGTATATCTGGTAGATACTGTTTCGTCAAAGTTAAATATACGTAGAACAAGGTATGTATCAGCTACTTGCACGTCAGAGTTGACGAAATATTATCAAGTATAAGTGAATAACTGTAATTATTAAGAAACTACCGTATTTAATAATATATAAAAAAATCAAGAATACATATTGTCACAATATTGTACTCCATGTCAAATTTCAATCCTCTGGTATATATAGTTACCACGCAATTGCGATTTTAAATTTATAGAAACTTTAAAACGCTCTCCTGTAAAATTTGGTTTTTGTAGATACACACTTTTTCTTAGGGTGTGTCGGTTATGTGCCAGCGATCTGCGCAAGGCGCCGTGAGCCGCGTCGCCTGCGCGCGCGCCGCTCCGCTGGCCGGTGTCGGTTTCAAGCGATACTGGATCACTTCCGTGAGATATGACCAGGTGACACGTTTTTGTCCGCGGGTTTGATCGCTTTTATTGGTTGCAGATCAAAATGAAAAAGTTGATTTTGCAAATAGGCCGCCATGGGCTCTTTTATGTGTCTGTTTTAAACTACCAGCGCATTCGGAAAGACCATCATTGCCAAGAAAAATGCAACGCAAGAAATTTGGCAGAGTCATTTATTTAGAATTACATAAAGTTTCCACAATACTTAAATTATACCTAACTTATATAGGTACTATAATACATATTAAAGGGATATAAGGTCCCCAAGTCAAGTAAGTACCTTAAATTATATTAGTCTATACATGTATAAAGTCTCTACTGGTCGAAGTGAAACAAAATATTATGATAAGAAAGTAAAAAGAAGGAATAAAAATAATTTAAGTTCAGTGGAGGTGTAAAACGCCTCCACCGTCAAATAAATTAATGGGAGATGTCTCCAATGTCGAAGAGAAAAATAATAATCTCATGTACAGTAGGTAATCGATACGCTTTTCTTCAAATAACACGTGCGGAATTTTTTCTGGAACAATTTTTTGACAATGATTTGCCTCAACTCTTCAACTGATGAGAGATGAAAATAAAGGTCTGCACCTCGAACCAGAAAGTGTTGACCGGCAAATTTCGCCGGAAACTTTCGTTATGCTAATGTTGGCAGCTCTGCGCATGCGCTCCGCGCTGACAAATGAGATGAGTTGACGATGACGTCACCTTTAGAATCATCCAGGAACCGGTTCCAAATCAGCAGCTGCTTATGCATATCCTACTAACATTATAAATGCGAAAGTTTGTTAGTGGGGATGTGTCAGTGTGTATGTTTGTTCCTTCTTCACGCTGAAACGGCTGGATGGATTTGGACCAAATTTGGAACGGAGACAGCTGGTGCCCTAGATTAACACATAGGCTGCTTTTTATCCCGGAAAATTGCACAGTTCCCGCGGGATAGCGATAAATAATGTCAGAGGTCGTAACAGCTTAGAGTCGCCACGTGAATAATTATTGCATAATATACTATCAACATCAATTCTTAAGTCTAACACAATGCGGACGAAGTCGCGGGCAGAAGCTAGTGAGTAATAAACTATGTCTAAAAAAAAGATAACAAGCTATAGTCCGCACCAATTCATTTTTTACGATCTGTAAACAAACAAGTCGTTCAAGTTCATATAAAATTAAAATAAAACCATTATGTACATAGAAAAAAAAATTCTAAACGACACTGAAAATTAGAACACAGAAAAATCCGAAAAGTAAAGCTATGGCCGGGAATCGAACCCGGATCCTCGTCATTCCGTGACGTGTGCACCTCTACACCACCCATAGCAGGTGGGTAAGCCTTCGAATTTTTTTATCTGATACTAGCTGTCACGTCACCTTGTTGTATATAGACAAATAAATGTACTCAAATACATATTATAGATCCAAGACTCGAGACCAAAAATTCGTATTTTTCATACAAACATTTGTCCGGGGATCGAACTCAGGACCTCGATCTTCGTAGTCAGGTTTCCTGCTATCCGGTCGTCAAAAAAAAACAATGTAAAATTAAACTTTACAGAAACTGAAATCGTGGCAAAGGATCATAAACCTTGTTTTGATGACTCAAAGGCACACGCCAAGGCTAGCATCAGGTGCTTGTTACTTGAACAAACGTCTTGAAGTTGGCTAATAGTTTATGTGACTGTATTATAATGAAGGGCATTAAATCACGAGTTTGGGTTCATGAAACGAAGCGAAGCTGAGGTTCATAATGAGATCAAGCGAGTGTTTTATTGTCTAATTATGTACCTACAGTCGCATTCATAACTTTATCTACATTCATATGATAAACAATGAACGTTTTCACATCAAAATACGTAGGCAACATTATTTTCTGTTCTTCGAAAATTCGGTACAGATGAAACGACTGACATTTATATTTTTTCTTAAATTCAAGATAATAGACGATAGATTTTGTTATTTAAGATGTTCGAAGTTTGAATTTAATTAGAGTATCGATATTGATACTCTAAAGTAAACATTATAATACAACCACATTTGGTAATCGTTCCTGAACATAATTGTAGGGAAATTATGATATGGATGTAGATAAAGATAAATTAAAGTTTTTAAGTTGTGGCGCTGACTTAATTTTTCGGAAAAAAAAATAAAAGATGTAAGTTATTTTTTAAACTATTCCAATTGAGTTTGAGATTATTTACACTACCCGAAGGCGTTCTAAACTCCGTCTCAATGGAATCTGACAATCTTGTAATATTGTTGGGCAACTCATTATTATCTAACTCGCTCGCTATCGCCATCGTGTCCATTTTGACAGTTCACGTACGGGCTGACAATTGGCATCGGAAGCAGCTAGCTGTCACATTTAATACAAGAACTGTCAAAATGAACACGTTGGCGATTGCGAACGAGTTAGACAATAAGCCTACAGCCTATTGTCGGCGATATTTGACAACTCTGCTTACATTACAAACTCGATGAGAATCTACGCCGATTGTCTTCATATTGACCACGCATCGTAATTCGAATTGTCACTTGTCACCGACAATAGTCAAATTGGTAAAATTGGAACGATTGTTTTCATTTTGAAAGCAATCTCGCCATCTACTGTCAAAAATGAAGACGATCGTGATCGCGGGCGAGTTACGTAGTTACGCCTGCAGATTGTGTATGTCCCTGATGGTTGGTTGTAATCAAGAAGCTATGAAGAGGAAGATTTTGATCACTTTAAAGGTCTTCGCACATTAAAACAACTCAACGGCGACTCGACTCTATGCTAGACATTGAAATTTAAGCCCTGTGTCATATGTTCTAGGTTTAATTTCAAAAAATGATTATAAACTAGTGTACAACGAGTGGCCTACGCGTCGTACACTAAAGGTCAACCCCGACACGTTTGTCACGCAATGACCACACGTCGTCCACGCAACGACCACACGTTGTCCACGCAACGACTATGCATTCGTTGACTGCGTTGACTGTTCGTTGACTGCGTTCGTCCACTCGTTGACACCGCGTTGTCCACTCGTTGACAACGCATTACCCACTAGTGACCATTGGGTGGATCAACTAGTTGACTACTCATCGAGAGTGTGAGTTGAGTTGGTGTCGGATTGGCGTGGAGTTGGTCTAATGTGCGAAGACCTTTATAGACACTAAACAATCGAGTGTTCATGACAGATTATAAGTGAAGTGTCTACAAGATTGTCAGATTACATTGAAATAGCAATAATTGCCGTCATAAAAACTGACATTATCATAATTATGTATTTATTTAGTTGTTGATTTATTCAATATGCATATTCAGCATTGAATAGGAACAAATCGTTTACTGTCTGCGAGTCTAGTATCGAGCGTACAAGACTGTCGTCGCGCGCGAGATAGATTGCTCTTTTTCTTACTGTTCGTTTTAGAAAGAGACGGGTATATCTCGCGCGCTCGTGCTAGCCGGCGTGGTATTCATAACTAGCTGTTGCCCGCAAATTAACAATCCCGTGGGAACTTAGCACTTTCTCGGGATCTTTATTTTGTAAATTAGTACAAAAGTATTGATACATTTTTCGGAAAATCAGTTTCCTTGCAGTGGTGCTTAGACATGTTTGGTAACAATCGGTCCGGCAGTGTGAAGAGTAGGTACCAGCTTTTCCAATATGATGTAAAGCGTTTTTGGCATGAAATGGGATTACATTATAATGCTCGTTTTTTAAACTAATAGTTAAACTGCAAACTCATTCGATTTTCTATTAACAGCATAGGGATTGGGCGAAAATCTTAGGGATAGGGATCAAGTTATAGAGGCCATGTGGCTAGCAACCCATCACTGTTTTGATTCCCCCTTTCTATCCATACGCCCACAGTCATGCTAAACGTGGCCTCGGGTCTTGTTACCTTGGGCTCTGTCTTGTAAGGGATAAAGACGTGATTTATGTATGTATATGTATGATCTATTAACAAGTCGTCGTCATTTCAAATCTGAAACTGGTGTCCATTTCATGGTCGCCCGCAAAACTGGCGAAGCATCGAAAAACTATTCATTAACGCATCAGACGAAGGTTGTAACTAGAAATACAGCGTCTGTGTGCATCTAACCTCCCCATTGTGTGCTTGTCCAAACGTCCGTGTTTGCAGCCGGCGCCAATAAATCAAAATAACTTGTTGCTAAGCAATTATTTGCAATAGCGGAGGTCGCTCCCAAACGCTGTCACGTCAAATAAGTATGGAATGCCGGCCGTCGACCAACAACTGGCATTTCAAGTCTTAATGATAATGTTAACGTTTTCGCCGCCACGTCTAATACGAGAGACGTCACCCGTACGCCGACTACTTTATCGCGATTGCTTTGAGTTGAACTTAAACCCAATTGAACGAAGGTAGCTTCTACATTGAAGTAATAAACGTATATAGGTCTATTATTATAATAGTCTGTAGTAGAGATGTATAAAGTCTCTACTAGTTGGTAGGCCTCCCACTAGTAGTGGCAAGTTCTTTATTGTGGCGTTCTAAGGGGAGGCCCATCTTCATCAGAGGACGGTGATGATTATAAATAAGCCTTAGGATACGGAGTAGGTAAAACAGAAAATTTGTCTCAACTTCACGAAGGTCATTAGATATTAAAAGCCGCATAACTTGTCTGTCGTATGTATATTTAGACTTAAACGCATCGATGCACGAAATCCGCAGCAGAACACGACTCACTGACATTGCGAAAATCATAGCCCAAAGGAAGTGGAAGTGGGCTGGCCACATATGCCGCAGATCTGATGGAAGATGGGGTAGGAAAGTGCTGGAGTGGAGGCCAAGGACTGGGCGCAGAAACGTGGGGAGACAGCCCAGAAGATGGGCCGATGACCTCATTCTAATAGCGGGGAAGGACTGGATGCGGAAAACCCAAGACCGCAGCAATTGGAGGGCTATGGAAGAGACCTTTACTCAGCATTGGGTAGAAAAAGGTTGAAGAAGAAGAAGAAGAAGAAGAAGAAGAAGAGCATCGATGCACCAAATTAATATTTTTATGTCCGGATTCTGTGACTTTGAGCTATTTAAAACAAGTTTTCTATATTTGCGAAATCACCAACTATTCTGCCGACATTTTTAATTTTTGTAAACGAAATTTAGCTTTAGTATCATCTCGTCTAAGACGCAAGTGGTCTATGTAGCAACTGGTCTAAAAAGCATTTGGTCATTACTATCAAATCGTCACAATATTAGTTTGTCTAATTAGTGTTTTGTCCAGAACGCAACTGGTCTATGCCGCAACCGGTCGAAATAGCAAGTCGCCAGTAATAGCAAATCGTCTTAAAATCAGTTCGTTTAAGTAGTGTTCGTCTAAAACGCAACTGGCCTATGCATAAGATGTATGGAAGCTTATTACAAACGGAAATCTATTTCCAATAAAGCCTAGTTGTATTACCGGTTAGTAGCTTTTGTGAAATTGCCTCTGGTCTAAGCTCACAATCTGCGTAACTAGTCTTCTTAAAATTGGGTGTATTTTATTATTCATTATGCAGATCAACATTTGATATAATTTCATATACATATATTAATTAGAGCTAATTAAGCCGAATATGGGCAATCAGAGAGAGAGAGAGAGAGAAAATCAGGCAATCAGGGGAAATAATTCGTCTAGTTTTTTAAATTTACCAATTTAAAAAACTAGACGAATTATTTTATGCCTTGCGGTGTCCAGACCAATTGCTACATAGACCATTTGCATCTTAGACGAAATGATACTAAACCAAAGAAGCATAGTTCAGTAAGTAAATTGGGTAAAAGTGCTTCGCAACCAGCTGTGTCGGCGCTCCCGGCGCTCTCGTGCGTCATCACAACAGTTGATTACCGCCATTGATTAGACGTACTTATAAGGTGTCTGAGAATTATTCCAGAGCATCTCAGTCAATGCTTGACTTGAACTGAACACCCGGCAATACTTTTCGAGCAAATAGATGTATAAATAATAAGTGGAAACTGGTTTGGCTTATGTATTTACTATATTCATTTAACTATAACGTGTAATTTTGATGCTGTTTGTTTCCCATTGCAATAAATACCCTCCAATACACGGCGGAGGCCTATGCCATGAGACACGCCGAATTACGCGACAATTTAATAATAATATATAAAAAAAAACATAACAACAACAACATACTTACTGAAATTGTAGCGAATTCGGAATAAAAAGGCTATAATAATAATAAAAATAATAATAAGGTGAGGTAATAAATCAGCTTTTTATCTAGCAACGAACGCTAGCAAATCTTGAAAATAACTTAAGGAATCAACGGATTTTTAAATAAATTAATAATGGATAGCTCACCGCGTTTTTCAACGTAGGTACCTATGTTTTTTTTAATTGAATGAAAAAGTTAGGAGGTCTGATAACAATGATGACTAGTAGAGACTTTATACATGTCATCTCTACTATATATTAATATAATTTAAGGCTCGGGGACCTTGTATATCCCTTTTGTAAATGTATTTAATTTAAGTAGAATTTAAGTATTACTGTATTTTATATTGAAAAAATTACTTTCTGCCAATTTTCTTGCGGCGCATTCTTCTTGGCAATGATGGTATTTCCGAATGCGCTGGTAGTTTCAAAAACACATGCAAAAGAGCCCTTGGCGGCCAATTTGCAACAATAAAATTTTGATTTTGATTTTTGACAACACATTTGAAGTTTGTATTATTCCGTCCCTCTCACTCATCTAAGTACTATTCGTGTAAGCGGGACGGCAATATATGAAGTTCAATTTCTGAGTATGAAAGTAGGTACTTAGATAATGGTGGTCATCGTCACGTTCGAATTTCAAAAACCTTTTCCCCCCAAGCGGGGAAAAAGCAATTTTGCACGCAGATTTTGAAGGAGAAAGACAGCCTTTTCGAGCAAGTGAGGTGGAAAACTTATTTGTCATACGGCCTGCGCGTGCGCATTGCGCAGCCTTTGGACAACTAACGATTAATCATACCGCTACACATTGTGCGTTAAACATTATCAACACAAACGGATAATTTATAGCTCTAAAACAAAGTTTTTCATTGCGGACACATTCCGACTGACTCAGATTGTAACAATGCTGACCCAGTCATTGGTGTGTTCGTCTGTTTAGTATACAAGATAGGTACAATGAAAATTATATACATAATTATTTAGGACTAATAAAAAATACAAAGAACAAATAACGTCTTTATCCCTTACGGGGTAGACAGAGCCTATGGTAACAAGACCTACAGGCCACGTAGAAAACCCCTACACAGTAATTATTGTGTGTTTCGTACTTTTACAGCCTCGGTTTTTTGCCGTAGTTGGGTTTTAGTTTTATATTTTTTTTATTATTTAAACTGTTTTTGTGTTTCAATATACCTACTGGGCTTGAAATACGTATGAAATGCGAATTAATACGGACAAAGTCACAAGCAAATGCTAGTAATGTATATATTTTTGAAATGTACAAGTAACGCCCTTTCTAATGATACCAAACACGGTATATTTATCTCATTTTTTTATTAACAGAGTACTTTATGTCCGCCAGAGGGCGCCACATTAGGTTTAGTGACACGTCATATAGCATAACCAGCGGACGATCAAGACGCTTCTAACGATACCTCATTTGTTCAGTTCTGATTAGTAGCTTAGGAGCTATGAGCATATATATACACATAGGCTGTCAAAATCATAACCCTTGTCGTTGCCGTAGATGGGTAAATAGAGCTAAAGAAGTAATTAAGTGGTTGCCTGGTAGAGATCGTATGATTGCCTGGTACAGATCGCTCTGTAGCGATAAGGCCGCCTATTGTTACCTTGTAATATTCTGTACTTATACCTTTTTTCTGTTTTGATTGTTATATGTGGTGTTCAATAAAGAGTTCTTCTTCTTCTTGTTCTTCAACCTTTTTCTACCCAATGCTGAGTAAAGGTCTCTTCCATAGCCCTCCAATTGATGCGGTCTTGGGTTTTCCGCATCCAGCAATAAAGAGTTATTGTATTGTAAAGTTACATTCATATTTGAACCGTATCGTTTGTTCCAGAATCGGGTTCGTTCCCGGACAATGTGTACCCGTCTAGCGGCGGGTGGCGGCGGCGCGCGGCGCGGCGTGCGCGCGCGCTGTGCTCCGCCAAGACGCTGCGCCGGCGCGTGCCGCTGCTGGCCTGGCTGCCCGACTACTCGCTGCGCAGCGGGCTGGCGGACGTCATCGCTGGTCAGTACGCACAACTCGCCCCGATCTTGTATTCATTATACCTACATACATATATCACGTCTTTATCCCTTACGGGGTAGACAGAGCCTTTTTTTATGGTGTGGAAAATGCGCCTCATGCATCCGCCCGGTACGGGGTTGCCGGGAGTATGTGGGGCTCTCCCGCGGCGGCAGGCATACCCACTAAAAACCACACGGATTCCCTACTCGGTCGTGTGTGAGGCGTTACTGCACTCGGTGTCACCGCGACGCCACACGACCACCCCTGGATGGGGTTCCCTCTTCGCGGCACCTGTGCAATGCAGGTTTGGGAAGTCCCGCCGGGGTAGACAGAGCCTAAGGTAACACAACCTTTAGGAAACGTTTAGCATGATTAAGAGCGTGTAGGTGGAAAGGGAAATCAAAATAGTGATGGATTGTTAGCCGCATCGTCTATAACATGATTCTTAAGACTTTGATGGGTTTTTACCATCTGCGCGGGAAGAGAAGCAATTGGTAAATTTTATGTTGTTTCTTTACTCCCAGACTAGCGTGGAAGAATTATACCTTATACCTTACCATTACAACCTTTAACTACCTTTTTACCTTAACATTATACTTTTTTGTCTAAAAATGTTTTTTTCGTAGCTTTTTTTTAAGAAAAAAGCTATTTTTGACATTCACAAATATAATTAGATAGGTGTTCTAGGGTTTTTTAGGACTCTTACTATTTAGAAATTAAAATGGGGTCAGGACATTGCTTACAAAAAGTGGTCCACTGTAACCCACGTCTACCCGGCTCTTTACATAGGTACTGTATAGAGAGAAAAAACCACAAATATCAATTGAGATGACTAAGAAAGAAGTTCAGACTTTTTTGCCTGTCTCCGTGACCTGATGCAATGTAGGTGGGATTTCATGGAGCTTGACCGCTAGTGAAGTAATCTGCTAATTAACTTTAATCCTTGAAATTGTGCAAAAAAAATCCACTAATATCAAGATTTATGGTCACCTAACCTAAATATTTTCGCATGTCATAGAGCGCATAACTTCAATAATTTTCAATTGATAATCGTGTACAGACACATCATTCAAACAGATGACGCTTGGCGACAAAAATTCGCATAGTAACAAGGTCAAGTCAGCTATGTAACAGATAGAAAAATTCGAAGGCTTACCCACCTACTATGGCTGGTGTAGGGGTATAGCACGCGTCACGGAATGACGAGGATCCATAGCTTTACTTTTCGGATTTTTCTACATACATATCTACATAAATACATCACGTCTTTATCCCTTACAGGTTAGACAGAGCCTAAGGTAATAAGACCTAAAGGCCACGTTTAGCATTATTGTGGGTATATGGATGGAAAGGGGAATCAAAATAGTGATGGGTTGCTAGCCACTCGCCTCCAATTATTTTCGCCCATTCCCCCTCGATGGGCTTTTACCATCTGCAGGGGAAGAGAAGCAACTGGCACATTCTATGTTTTTTCTTTGCTCCCAGACCATGGAAGACGACCAGCACGGATTTTTCTATGTTCTAATTTTCAGTGACCTTTACAAATTTACCTTCATAAAAATCCGTCCACTACTTCTGACTTCACCACAAACAGATAGACGGACGGAGGACTTTGTTTTATAATAAAATATGTAGGGATCGTACATACTTACTCATGGTCGGGCTGTAATGCGGCAAAAATTGCACTCCTGCGCAGGGCGCAGCGCGCGGCGATGCGCGACGGCTCTGTTCTGCACATTGTGATCAGCTAACCTAGGTCCGCTGTTAGACGCTCGCTGTCATCACAGACATAATTCTCATTACATACATAAATCACGGTCAAGGTGGACCGATGACCTCATTAAGATCGGAGGATCGCGCTGGATGCAAGCCGCTTCCAACCGGTCTTATTGGAGATCTAAAGGAGAGGCCTATGTCCAGCAGTGAACTTGTAATGGCTGAAATGATGATGATGATGACGACATAAATCACGTCTTTATCCCATACAGGTAGACAGAAACAAAAGTAACAAGACCTGAAGGCCACGTATAGCTGGATTGTGGGCGTATAGATGGACAGGGGAATCCAAATAGTGATGGGTTGCTAGCATCGCCTATAACATGATTCCTAAGATTCTCGCCCATACGATGGGCTTTTACTATCTGCGCGGATAGAGAAACAACTGGTACATTCTATGTTTTTTCTTTGCTCCCACTTCTGCTTTTGTAGATAAGGTCTGGGGATCATTTTATTTGGAAACATCAATATTGTAAGTTAACAATGGTTTTCAATTTGTTTTTTTTTGTATCTCGTTAAAATTCTGTCGCAACTAAATCACTACACAGTATAAAATAAAGTCGCTTTCTCTGTCTCTGTGTCCCTATGTCCCTATGTATGCTTATATCTTCAAAACTACACAACGGATTTTGATGCGTTTTTTTTAATAGATAGAGTGATTCAAGAGGAAAGTTTTTATGTATAATTCTACGCAGACGAAGTCGCGGGCAGAAGCTAGTTAAGAAATAAATATAAGGCCGCCTATTCCTTACCTGGTAATTGTCTCTATGTACCAGTTTTCCGCGTTGTTTATTATGTGGTGTTCAATAAAGAGTCATTGTATTGTAATGTTTTGTATTGTATTGTAAAATGAACACGATTTTTATGCTCCATTACCAAGGAATTAGTCACGCCGTTATTGCATGCACTCGATTGATGAATACTCATGATTCAATCATTCTTCCATGCTGGTCTGGGAGTAAGGAAAAAACATAGAATGTACCAGTTACATCTCTTCCCGCGCACATGGTTAAAGCCAATCGAGTATGGGCGAGAATCTTAGGAATCATGTTACGCCACAAATAAGAAGAAGAATTGTACGCATTAAGACATCAAGTTCTTGATATCACCCGTCCATCTATACCGCCTAAACGTATGATGCACCACGTGCCGTCCATAATACGTCCACCCGGTCAGGTCTGGAATGACTCCTAATTGTGATCATATCGCTTATTCCTCATAATGACTGATCATTGACTATAATTCAGCTATTTAACTGTTGCTGGCGCTCGTTAGACTTCTTTTTTCTTCAGGCTGTTGGGTATCTTGAATAACTCGGTTGGGTTCTGTTCTATTTCGGATCTCGATTGACTTTTAAAAGCTTCTAGTATGTACTGGCTTATTCAATAGTAAATACTCAATTTTTTTTTTTATATGAATAGGAAGGCAAAATTCAATTCAACATTTATTTATACATATCTATATATAGTGTCAATGGTTGCGTTGGGAGAGGAAAGCCTAGACGGACGTTCCAGGACCAAACAGGAGACATTTATCCCTACGGGGTAAACAGAGCCTTAGGCAACAAAACCTTGACGCCACGTTTAGCATGAATGTGGGAATATAGATGGAAAGGGGAATGAAAATAGTGATGGGTGGCTAGCCGCATCGCCTATAACATGATTCGTAAGATTTTAGAAACTAGCACATTCTGTTTTGTCTTTACTCCCAGACCAGAAGAATATTGCACGTGTCAGACAACTATTCCACCGTCTCTGTCTCTCTGTCTGTATCCTAGTAATAAATAGAGACTGCATCATAGATATCTTAACAGAGAGCGGTGCAAGCCTTTAGTATCACCAACAAACGGCTACGCATTTACGCGAAATGTTACTTTACAACACTATTTCGATAGACACAGCAAAAACAATGAGCTGAATTCTTTTGTCGCCATTGCTAAGCGTAGAGAATGACATCCGATCGGACCGCATCGGAAGTAGCGATTGGTTCGGCCATTGTGCTGGTTCCGCACACGCGCACGCGCCGATGACGTCACCACGCCACTTTAGGGTTCCCTATCTCAAAAGGAAAAAAACTATCTCTAGGATCTGTTTGTTGTCTTTCCGCCTGTCAAGACCCTTTTTCTCAAGAACGAAAGAGGAAGAGGTATAAATAAAATTGGAATTAATGTCAAATACTGTCTGCGGCTAGCAAACGGTACCCATCACTATTTTGATTTCCCTTTCCAGCTATACGCCCTTAATCATGCTAAACGTGGGTGCGTAACGATGTATATAAAAATTTTTGGTATAATATTAGTAGCAATAACGCTCATTTGATATAATTATTAAATCATATAACAACACTTAATATATTTACATATGACATAATTATCATTTCTTATAATGATCATTTGATATAATATCATTTAATATAACATTCTTTAAGTATAATGCTTATTTCCTATAATGAACTTATGGTATAACGTTATTTTTATATAAAATACAACAATTGGCATAACCATTATTGATATAATGTATTAGAGACATAATCACAAAACGAACTGCTATCAAAAAGTAGGTTAGGTTAGGTTTAAACTGCGTCCCCCAACAAAAACGAACTGCTATAAAAAATATTTTTGTATATAAAATGAGCGTTATACCATATAATCGTTATAAGAAATAAGCGTTATACCGAACGATAAATATACGAAATAAATTTATATATTTTAAAATTATACCAAACGTTTATTATACACAATGAGTGATTATACCCTTTGAAATTATATCAAATGTTGATATATCGATAGAAAATATATTAAATATTTTTATATCAATCATTACACACCCGCTAAACGTGGCCTCAAGGTTTTGTTACCTTAGGCTCTGTCTACCCCGTAAGGGATAAAGACGTGATGTATGTATGTATGTACTGTCTGCGGTCCCTTGGAGATGTGAAGAAACCCAACCCTCTAAGTCTACGCAATCAAAAAATATGGCCGCTTACGTAGTATTTCCCATACATTCGCAAAGGGAATCAAAACCTATGGGGAACTTCCAATTTTATTATTTTAAATTTGGTACGAAGGTAGCCGTTTGCACAAATAAAGGAAATAAATCGAAAAAAATGTTTTTTAATCTCAGTCTGTTTATGTAAGTATCACCTCACTACTTAGTATAAAATAAAGTCGCTGTCGCTGTCTGTCCGTCCCTATGTATCTCAAGTCCCTAGTGACTCAAGAGGAAGGTTTATTATGTACTAGCTTCTGCCCGCGACTTCGTCTGCGTAGAATAAAAAAATAAATACAGAAAAACCTTCCTCTTGAATCCCTCTATCAATTAAAAAAAACCGCATCAAAATCCGTTGTGTAGTTTTGAAGATATAAGCATACATAGGGACATAGGGACAGAGAAAGCGACTTTATTTTATACTATGTAGTGATGATGATAATTCTACGCAGAAGTCGCGAGCAGAAGCTAGTCCAATATAAAATGACCTCGCGCTACATTTTGCTTAGCAGCAGGCCCATCACCAATTCGACAATTGTCGGTAATGAGTGACAATTCGAATTACGATGCATGGACAACATGAAGCCGAGCGGCGCAGATTCTCGTATAGTTTGTAATTTAAACAGAATTGTCGTTTGTCACGGACAATTGTCGCTTTGATGAAATATGGGTCTAAGCATTGCTTACACTGTATTTTATACTCACTTGCGGAATTTGTACGGGACCCTCAGTGCGCGAGTGTCGCACTTGGCCAGCTTTGTATAAAACGGGCATATTGTCTCCGTATTAACATTATATTCTATCGAACTGTGTACAATTAACAACAGGTGGTAGAATGCACATCAAACAATAGCAAAGGTCAGTGCCGTCCACGACCGCCAGCGGTTCTGCAAAAAGATGTTCTGCCAGATGTAAGATCGTAAGACAGCTCCGGAACATGTCGATAAAAAACCCTAAAAAACCCGGGCAAGAGCGAGTCGGTCCGGGCACCGAGGGCTGCGTACAAATACGGCTAGTGCATATAAAATAGATACTTCCATAGACAGGACATAGAAATATTAAATTTCTAAATGTCACTGAAAATTGGAACAAAGAAAAATCCGAAAAGTAAAGCTATGGCCCGGAATCGAAGCCGGATCCTCGTCATTCCGTGACACGTGCTATACCCCTACACCACCCATAGCAGCAAATAAATATACTTGATTCATTTGATAGTAAGGTCAAGTGCAAAAATAAGTATCGATAGGAACTTCTCAAAAATATGTCCCACGACCTTATTACGCTGGTGTAAGAGCGTATGGTACTTATTATTGAAACTTTGACTAGATACATATTATTACACTTGACTGTACAAAGAAATATTGTTTTTAGTGTTTGTTGTTTAGCGGCAACAAAAATGAATCATCTGTAAAAATCTCAACTGTCTATCACGGTTTATGAAATACACCCTGGTGACAGACAGACAGACATTGAAGTCTTAGTAATAAGGTCCCGTTGTTACCCGTTGTTACGAATGTTAGTGGTGTCCATCTTGGTGACAGGAAGTAGCCATCTGAAGGGAGGGATCTAACACGAGGACCTACCACCCGCGATAATTTTAGTTAGATGTCGTGTTTAATTCGATTTATAAGTATATTTTACCTGCTATGGGTGTCTTCCATGCTGGTCTGGGAGTACAGAAAAAACTTAGAATGTACCAGTTGCTTTTGTTCCCGCGCAGATGGTAAAAGCCTATCGAGGGAATGGGCGAAAATCTTAGGAATCATGTTATAGGTGATGCGGCTACCCATCTCTATTTTTGTTTATTCTTTCCACCTATACGCCCACAATCATGCTAAACGTGGCCTTTAGGTCTTGTTGCCTTAGGCTCTGTCTATCCCGTAAGGGATAAAGACGTGATTTGTGTGTGTATGTGTGTGTTTGTATGGGTTGTGTAGCGGTATGGCACGCATCACGCAACGATGAGGATCCGAGTTCGATTGCCGGCCATAGCTTTACTTTTCGGATTTTTCTGCGTTTTAATTTTCAGTGTCGTTTAGAAATTCAATTTATACCTACCTAATTGTCAAAATGATGTGGAACTATCTTTATAAACCAGATGTAGCGACTAATTGAGATTTTTTTCTGCAAGACGGCCCGAGCAAGTTATTTAAATTAGGAAAGAATTATGTCAAAGGCAGCAGGCTCGTCTTGTCGTTCTCAAGTTCACCAAGGATCATAATTGTTAAGGTTAGCAAGGATAACGTTTTCTGATAACAGGCTTTAAACTCCTAGGCTTTATTTCATTACCAGATTTACTCATATAAATATCATGGGACACTTATCACCAAAATGTCCTAGTCCTTTTTTTTGGAAAATGCACCTTTGCGTTCCCACGCTCGGGGCAGCAACGGGAGTATGACGGGCTCTCCAGCTCGCCGCTGCCTTCCCTAATGGGAGGAGGGGAGAGGCCTACCGTCTTAAAACCGACACGTTCCCTCCTGGCCATGGGCTGTGAGCATTACGGGAGCACGTTAGACGGCAGGATTAGGTATATAGAATAAAATGGTGAACTCACATGTTTCTCTGAAAGCAAAGAAAAAACATAAAATCCACTTGCTTCTCTTCCCGCGCAGATGGTAAAAGGCCATCGAGGGAATAGCGAAAATCTTAGGAATCATGTTATTGGCGATGCGGCTAGCAACCCATCACTACTTCGATTTTCCTTTCCATCCATATGGCTAAATGTGGATTTTAGGTCTGGTTACCTCAGTTTCTGTCTGTAAGGGATATGATGACGATCCTTCCGCCCGAGTTCGGCCATGGCGACCACTTCGCCTCTTAGTTACACCCCTATAACTGCCTATGTGGAGGAGTCAGACAAAGCCGGGCGTGCACAACGACAGACCTCTCTACCTTCTCCCATCCCCACAGAACTTTGCAAATCGGACGCATCATCTGACCCCGTCAGTAAGGGATATAGACGTGATTTGTGTATGTGTGTTTGGAGTAGGTACAGTACAGGGTACTTACTACGTATTGTGAAGTGAAACGAGCGTCTGTTTTGTTGAGTGGTTTATTCTAATGCTTGAAGAGGAGAAAGAACTCAACAAAACAGACTCGTATCACTTCACAACACGTAGTAAGTACCCTGTACTGTACTCCAAACACACATACACAAATCACGTCTATATCCCTTACTAGAGAAGGGGTCAGATGATGCGTCCGATTGTGTGATTGTCCGATTGTGACATGTGCATAGAATGGTGTTAGTGATCCATTCGTACTTTGCACAAGTCCTCAGCTTCTAATTATTCCACCTTTTACAGGCATAACGGTCGGACTCACTGTGATACCGCAAGCCATCGCGTACGCGGGCGTGGCGGGCCTGCCGCCGCAGTACGGCCTGTACTCCTCCTTCATGGCGTGCTTCGTGTACACGGTGTTCGGCTCCGTGAAGGACTCCGCCATAGGCCCCACGGCCATCGCCGCTATCCTTACGAGGGAGAATCTCCACGGGCTGGGCCCGGAGTTCGCGGTGTTGCTGGCCTTCCTCTCCGGCTGTGTGGAGCTGCTGATGGGGATATTGCAATTAGGTAAGTGTAAGCGAGGGGTTCTCGAGGGGAGACCGCGGATTGGCAAGCGCAGCGTGGGACGTCCATCAACGAGGTGGACGGATGACCTGGTTAAAGTCGCGGGTTCACGGTGGATGCAAGCCGTTTCCAACTGAGGCAAAAGTCTATAGCTGAATATAATGTAAGCGTGGCTGGACCAGTGACGTACACCCCAAAGATTAGTGTCATCTAATTTTCGTCAGCTTGATTTTTGATGGCACTTCCAGTAATTATCAGTTGGTGAAAACCGCTTAAGAATCCGTTGAGGTGTTTTTGAGTTTATCGCGAATAGACAGACAGACACGGCGAGGCGGCAGAGTTTCATAATTGTAGTGATGATCTCAGGTATCATCGATGTTATATCTCAGCTTCTCTATCTCTTCGTAATCAGGTGCAGTGCCCGGTCATAAAGATTGCACTTCGGTCTTTGGAAAGAGACAATTGGCAGAAGTTAGAGCGAGAACGCTCTACGAAACCGAAATTAGCCGAGTAGACCAATGTGCAATCGCGCGCTCTCTTAGCAAGCCGTAAGAAAGAAATCGTCAATGTAAATAAGCGACTTAATTACGTATTAACGCTGCGTGTAAGTAAATATTTTTATATTTGGCATTAACTTTACAAGAAAGTGAGTCCGCGCGTCATAAATAAATAGTACGTCAATTTATCAAGTCCAAAGAGGTTGTCGAGATAACGCACGTTCTTGGTAAATAAGTGTAAACTCATTTCGGATTCGCCACAGGTTGGCAACAAAAGCTTAACAGTAACCATTGTCTCGGTGGTTGTATGGCGTTTGTCCCGCCTCGCCTTGTGTCGCCGTGACCGTGTCTCCTCGCGATTTACGAATCTGTTGTGGCGTTGCCGCAAAATCGATAGATTCTTTGTCGTTAGTTTAAATCTAAAAATGCCGTACTATTGATATGCCTATTGATAGTATCGATAATATATACTACTGAAAGTAAGGTAACAATCGCATGTTCAAAACTATCTATTGTATCAATCACTATCACTATCACTACATAGTATAAAATAAAGTCGCTTTCTCTGTCCCTGTGTCCCTATGTCCCTATGTATGCTTATATCTTCAAAACCACACAACGGATTTTGATGCGTTTTTTTTAATAGATAGAGTGATTCAAGAGGAAGGATCATAGGTATAATACATGCATAATATACCGTGCGAAGCCGGGGCGGGTCGCTAGTAGTTTATATAATATTGAAAAGCGACTGTTGTTAAAAAATAAATGCATACCTTTGCTTTGCTACTCGGCGATATAGTGAGGTCAAATCATGCGAAACAGTCACGCTCCCGTCAAATCCTATACATGCAGTTCATGTTTGAGAAAACAATGACAACACAAAATAAAAAACAACGGAGAAGCAATCTAATTAACAGTCAGATCCACCACCAAAACACACACATTCGCCTCTCGCCGAGGCATCCTCTGCTGATGTTGGCGCTCCGACAGTCGGCCGTTCTTCGACCATTTAAGTCATCCGCAAAGTAACACCTGAGACTATACAGTTTTTTCGATTGTTGTTATTCAACTTCAAGGATCAATACCATCGATAGTATTGTAATCTCCCAAAACTATCGATAACTATCGATACTATTGTCTTTGCTGAAATTATCGATAGCCTGTCGAAACACTATCGGGTATCGGGCGGCAACACTAATCTGTTGTGACGGACAAAGGAACACACGCAGCGGGCGTTGTGATGCAAATCGTCATAACTTCCCGTGGAACGCGGACATGACTTCCCAAGTCAATAAAGAAAGGTGGATTTAACAAGATCACAATGAAAAGTTGGTTAGGAACCAATATTATAATTATGAGCGGCAGGTGGCATGCGGTGAGGGGGAAATTAACACTATGCTATGCTATGGGTATAGGGGTATAGCACGCATCGCGGAATGATGAGGATCTGAGTTCGATTCCCAGCCATAGTTTTACTTTTCGGATTTTTCTGTGTTCTAATTTGCAGTGTTGTTTAGAAATATAATAAACCGACTGTAAAATTATCTGAATCGAAGAAAAACAACTCGTTAAGCCCCGGCAACAAAATTTCCTTGGAATGAAACAAATATACACAAAAAGTGACCCCATCTGCTGTACCTATAAATTTTTTCTAATTGTTATTGTTAATTGGTAAAACCGTAAAATCAACAAAAAATCGAGAAAGTAAAAGTTCTTGATTCATTTGATAGTACCTATCCTTTGAAAACACAGCGCCTTCTTTTGTCTGGTGAGCAGTAGACGTTCCACGGGAGTTTGTAATTGTATAGTATAGACACATCATTGAAACAGATGACGCTTGGCGACAAAAATTCGCATATTAACAAGGTCACGTGACAGCTAGTAACAGATAGAAAAATTCGAAAGTTTACCCACCTGCTATGGGTGGTGTAGGGGTAGATACTTATAGCACGCGTCACGGAATGACGACGATCCGGGTTCAATTCCCGGCCATAGCTTTAATTTTCGGATTTTTCTGTGTTCTAATTTTCCATGTCGTTTAGAAAATAAATTTTTAAAAATATTTTTTTTCTACTTTCTAGTTTTTTTATTGTTTTTGCAGTCACGTTTTCAAATCATAAATTTTTCAATAGAAGAGTTTATAAATTGCCTTACTTATTATTATATCACTCAAAAAATTACCCCATCAAGGAAAAATACATTTGTTTTGTTCCATTACTTGTTTTTCTGTTTTTCAGTTAAATGTTATTGCAGTCAGGTTTTTGATTTAAAATCGTTTAGTTTTTGAAAAAACAGTATATAATGGACTACTTATTGCGGGTAAGATTTATGTTGGTTCCACACGCGAGCCTGTTTTTAATTAAGTCAATAAAGGTTAAATAGTCACGATTGCTGCGTATTCATTCCTTCCATCGTTTGAGAAGCATAATCGACTTTAATGCTGCCGCAATAATACACAGACACAACCACAACACAACTAGAACTTTTCCAAAAAGCAAACGTGTGAGAAAAAAAGGGTTGTGAAATGAATTGGTTGTCAAACGATTTGTTTCGACAAATCGAACGTTTGTCGGGGTGCGAGTCGGGTTATCTCCGCGTGTGATCAAGAACTGCGGTTCGTTTTTGGATCCGACGGGGGAGGGGGGGGGGGGGGTATTTTGACCGTGTTCTACCGTATAACGTTGCCGACATTTTTGTCACAAGTTTTTTTTTAATACTGTGCATTGCTTTGATATTGGCGAAATCATCGCGTCGATCGATGGGGCCATATTAAAAAAAGAAGAAGAAGAAGAACGTTTGTCGGTCAAATGTCAATCCGATTACCCACTTAACTGGAATTTTACGAATTCAAAAACATTAAACCTCAGTTTACGTTAATCGGCTGAATCCCACAATTATTTGCCTGAGTTGCAACGAGAAAATGGAAAATGTTTTCATTCCGATAAAGCGTAACTCGACTAACGAATATTGGCACCAGCCTGCTTACAATTTCCGGGCATTCATGTGTCAAAGTTATTTGGTTTTTGCGTTTGCGGTGTTTGGCTTAGTCGCAGAGTCAGTAGGACAAACATTATTATAGTTATTATTGTTTTTGGTGTTCCTTGTTATACTGTCACATTACATTAATTTCTAACCGGTAAAACCGTAAAGTACCTACTTAAACATAAAAAATCAAGAAGTAAAATTCTTGATTCATTTGATAGTAGGTACCTATCATTTGTAAAACAGCGCCTCCTCTCGTCCCTGGTGAGCAATAGATGTTCCACGGGAGTTTGTAATTCATTCAAAAGATGAAGCGACAAAAAATCGCATAGTAACAAGGTCACTTAACAGCTGGTACCTACAGATAGAAAGATTTAAAGGCTTTACCCACTTGCTATGTTTGGTGTAGCGGTATAGCACGCAACCAAAGGAATTTCGTGTGACGATTTTCGCAGTTGGGTTTTTTAAATTAATTAAACCATTGCTATCGTCAAGTTTCTACTCAGTCGTGAAGGACGCGCAGGACAGAAACCCGTGGAGGCACATCATCCATTTGAGATGCAAACCAGATAGATGACCAGGATCCTCAGACATGAGGGACCGATAGTAGTAGTCTATCATCAAGTCAGCACATTTCGCAGAACGAACCGTTTTATTTATACGCTCGCTACTGAACCGTGAGTGAGTTTTTTATTCGTTGGCGTGGGAACCATTTTTAGGGTTCCGTACCTCATTTGGCAAAAATGGAGCCCTTGAAAGATCATTTTGTTGTCCGTCCTCCGCGCGTGGAGGTAAGCTGTTAGTAATGTCAAATTCGTAGGTCTGCTACTGTGAGGGAGACAGGAAGATAAACCGGAACAGCGTTCACAACACAGCAACTAATGAAATAAGTGTAAAAATCTTAATTTCATATACACACATACATACACACATCACGTCTTTATTCCTTACGGGGTAGACAGAGCCTAATGTAACAGATAAGGCCACATTTTGCAAGATTGTGGGCGTATAGGTGAAAAATGAAATCAAAATAGTGATGGGTGCTAGCCTCATCGCCTATAACATGGTTCCTATGATTTTCGCCCATTCCCTCGATGGGCTTTTACCATCTGCGCGGGTAGAGAAGCAACTGGTATATTCTATGTTTTTTTTTTGCTCCTAGACCAGCATGGAAGAAAATTTTATGTCTATGGAACTAGTATATGAACTGCGTACATTTGCTTAGGAGCAGGCTCTGTTAACACTGGATTTTATACCCACTTGCCTAATTTCAACGGAACCCAGCGTGCGTGTCCGACTCGCTCTTGGCCAGTTTTTTATATCAGCGTTCAGAGTAAAACTAAACATAAACACAATGCAATAGGCGTGCAAAAGCAGAATGTTCTCACGATGCAATTATTTACAATACTTACGGTCGCATGAAAATCAATATCCATTATTCAAATGTAATTCATACCAATATTATAAATGCAGAATGTCTCTCGTCCGTCTGCTGCATCTTCATTAAAACCCGAATAAAAGCGATTAGTGTAGTAGGTACTGATGTGGACGAAACTTGGTGTGATAATTTGAACATTGAGAACATGGTACATTTTTGACATGTTAGGTATAGGCGATGCGGCTTCGAACCCATCACTATTTTGATTCCCCTTTCCACCTATACGCCCACAATCATGCTAAACGTGGCCTTTAGGTCTTTTTACCTCAGGCTCTGTCTACCCCGTAAGGGATATTGACGTGATTTGTATGTATGTATGTATGAGAAATAAAACAATGAAACAACAGACCCTTTCATTTGATATGACTAAATATACGGTTCGCATGAAGTAGGTATATTTTCATTTTTCTTCAATGAACCGCCAAAAATGTGGCAAAGTGGGATCATTTATTTTACGTGACACGTAAAATTTCAGCTCAATAGGTCATCCTATCTTCATAGATATCTGCTTCAAAATTGAATCGCGAGATCCCTCCCGGACAAATATACATACATCCATACATAAGTTGCATGTTAATAAAGAGCTTGTAAAAAACGTCTCCAAAGCGTTCGCCTAACCGTCTTAATTACTACGCAAAAATTGACAGCGCTTCTTGCGGATCGAAACGGCAATGTTGTCATGGTACGTCGGTTGTTTTTCCGTTGTTTTTTGTTTTGTGTTGTCGTTGTTTTCTCAAACATTGACTGCATGAATAGGGTTTGACGGGAGCGTAGTAGGAAGTAAAGCAACGTAAGTTATCCATTAATTTGTTCTCATAGTATTTGACATTGTAACGCAAACGCGTTCGAGACTTATGTACAGTCAAGTGTAATAATATGTATCTAGACAAAGTTTTAAAAAGAAGTACCATACGCTCTTACGCCAGCGTATTAAGGTCGTGGGTCATTTTTTTGAGAAGTTCCTATCGATAGGTACTTATTTTTGCACTTGACCGTACCTGCCTATATTTTGTGGTCGAAGACTTAGGTACACCAAGCATTGCCTTAAACTTACTCCGAGATTCGATTTTCGTACTCCGTTTTGTGACGTCCCACTCGCACTAGTTAGTGGTGTCTGGAACACGATTTTTGAAAGCATATTGTGTGAAAATAGCACTTGAAAGTGGTAAAAAATTGTGCTGCATTTAAATACGATTAGCTTAGAAGATACTTACGACTCTCATTAATCTTACGACTTAGCCAAAAATTTGATTTAGAAGATATAAACAGATTTATACCACTTTCGAGTGGTACTTTCGAGTGATGTGCTTTCAAAAATCGGGCCCCTGAGTGAGAGATACAGCCATGGTCAAAAACATGAATTCGCGCAAAGTTAACACCAATCTTAACGCCATATACATATTTTATATGTATACTTTTGTTACTTTGGGGTGCATAATAATGTTGGTGACCTAGACCGCACACTCGTACAATACGAACTTCGAAAATCGAATTTTGGACCCCTCGCCCGGCTAGTAGAGCGCGCGAGTCGCGTCGCGCGCGGGTTAATACCCGTCTCTTTCTAGAACGAACAGTAAGAAAAGACGGGCGATCTATATCGGGCGAGACGCGACTCTTGCGCGCTCTCGTGTACTGTTTGTTGATGTGGTGCGCGTGCGCAGGGTTCCTGATCGACTTCATCAGCGGGCCGGTGTCGGTGGGCTTCACGTCGGCCGCCGCCATCATCATCGCCACCACGCAGGTCAAAGACATCCTGGGGCTCAGCTTTCCCGGCGGCAAGTTCCTACAGGTACACACACACACACACACACACACACACACACACACACACACACACACACACACACACACACACACACACACACACATCACGTATCTAATCCATTCCTTATGGGGTAGAAAGCCTAAGGTAACAAGACCTAAAGGTCACGTTTATCATGATTGTGGGCGTGTAGGAAAGGGCATCGCCTATAACATGAGCTTTTCGCCGATTCCCGAAGTGAAGCAACTGGTACAGTCTATGTTTTTCCTTTGCTCCCACACCAGCAGCATGAAAGCATACACAGGTACAATACAAATGCGGATTGTAATGGAGCTCCTACACTATCAGTTTCAAGTGTCAAAAATTCACACCAACTTAATGACACCTCTCTCAACTATCAAACGTAATTTTTTGACACTTGAAGTAGTGTAAGTAGGAGCACGATCACACATTTCATCTTCCACCCTCACCTCAGGTAGCATAAGAGCTTAAAATTTAGTCCACCTGTAGGTTAATCAAGTAAGTAACTGTTGTAATTAACTTACGAGAAATTTGCGAATGTAAACACTTTTATTTACCTAAGTGACGCACTGTAATTTCTTGCCACTTACGTAAATTGAAAAAGTATGTAGTTTCCATACATTTTCACGTGCAAAGTAGCTTAGATATTTATATATCTAATACCTTTAAACGAGAGATTCTTGTAATAATCTCAGTCTTTGAACCAGCTCCAACGATTTTAATGACAGTTTATATGCGGGGGGGGGGGGGGGAATGGGGGTTTCGGGGGTGATAAATATTTTTTAGAAAAAATACCAAAAGACGTGATAGCTAGTAACAGATAGAAAAATTCGAAGGCTTACCCATCTTCTATGGGTGGTGTAGGGGTATAGCACGCGTCACGGAATGACGAGGACCCGGGTTCGATTCCCGGCCTTAGCTTTACTTTTCGGATTTTACTGTTCTAATGTTCAGTGTCGTTTAGAAATTAAAAAATAAAATACCGAGCAAAGCTCACGCAGCAAAAAGTCACGCATTTACTGAACTTTACGGTAACAACTGACAAATCTACAGACAGCCATAGTGTTGTAGATATTTTACCATTTTATGATTGCACTCCTATATTATTTCAAGTTTGAAGTATCAAAAAGTGTGGTTTGGACTTTTGGGCACTTGAAACTGATAGTGGAGGAGTGTCATAATCATAGTAATACCAACTCAACGTGGCCATAGGCGTCTTTACCCGTTGCATAAGGGCGCAGCAGTCAGTGGCGTAGCTACCTAGGGACTAGGCGGGGCAGTGCCCCGGGGCCCTCAAGCTCAGAGGGCCCTCGAATCCTTACCAGAAAATCTCGATCGAACTATTATTATTAAAACGTAACCAGTTTTGATAGTAGTGGGGTCCCATTTTTTTATTTGCACCAGGGCCCTTGGTTACCTAGCTACGCCACTGGCAGCAGTCCTAGGGGCGCTAGGGTAATCTCTGCACACGAGCGCTACATGGGCTCGCGATGCCTCTGGCAATGAATCTTAGTGGACAAAAAGCATCGACCAGATATGACCGCTGGGGCAACACGGAAGGGTGTTGGGGAGCACGTGCCTCATGCTGTCACACAAAATCCATTAGGTTTTTCAACGTAATTGCATGTTTTTTGTAACATAATCGATCGTTTTTGCTAGTTATCGTAAGCGGCTTTCTAGCGACCTTCGGCGTCTGTTTTTGCCGTTTAGTATTTGGAGCGGCCGAAAATGACGGTGTTGTAATTTTAATTGCAAATTGCTCCAGTTTTATTCCGACGAGAATTTGTACAGTGTAAAAGAAGTTGAATTAAAATGATTTGGCTTTTATGAGAACGCTTGTGTGGAATAACAATGGACTCGTGCGAATAATTATTGAGAAGCCTGGCCGAAGAAGTTAAATCCAGGGCTTACCATGACGTCTTAATGCGATTCAATTCCGATTCAGTTTAGGTTCGCTCGCTGTCAGATCCATACTAAAAATGACAGCTAAAACCTGAACTGAGTCGGAATTGAATTGCATTAAGACGTCATGGTAAGACCCTTGTACTCCAGCACAGAGCAATCGTTTATGTTCGCTAAAACCGTAAGTAAGGTAGGTATGACTGAATTTAGTTGAGGTGACTTACTTCCCTAATGTAAAAACTCATCTACACGTCATTCTTTGAAGGATTATGACAACTACTTAGTTGAGTAGTAGAAAGAAGAGTAGAAAATCGATATGTTCTCCCTGAACAGTAATTAAATGGTGTTTGAAGTTCCAAATCCTCACCAGGCCGGTGCGGGAGCTACAATCTCTATATGTGGGGCATGTGGCCAACAATGACACCTAGGAAGCTTCTGAAAGATAACGAAGATTATTAATTATTCCCTGATGCCTCATTACAGGTACCACCACCTGCTCAGATCTGTTCTGTTCTCTAGTCCATTATGGTTGCCTGGAAGAGATCGCTCTGTAGCGATAAGGCCGCCTATTGTTACCTTGTAATATTCTGTATACCTTTTTTCTGTTTTGGTTGTTATATGTGGTGTTCAATAAAGAGTTATTGTATTGTATTGTATTGTATTGTACAGGTATGGACGGGGCTGTACGAGCACTTCGGTGAGACGCGGCTGTGGGACTCGGTGCTGGGCGTCTCCTGCATCGTGGTGCTGCTGCTCCTCAGGGTATGCTTCCTGATCAGCTTCTTTCTGAAGATAGTGTAGCGACCCTAGCGCCACCTAGTTGGCCTCTACATAACTACTACGACGCACGAGTAGCTAGCGCCAGTTCTAATGACAGCTGTCACATCGTTCTACATGCCGATAACGAAGTTTCTTAATGCGGCTGCATAAATACAACTTTCAACTCTCTTCCTTAGGACTTCGGTCCCCAGGCATAACATCTGCCTGGAGAGAGATCTCTCTATTGTGGCACTCCCCACAATAGTCATTTATTTTGGTCAGAGGTAGAGGCAGACGCCTAGCTAGTGGATCAGCCGGCTGAAGTGAGGTAGCACTACATTTTTGTAATGTTCTAAGGCTACCTCATGTCCATTATGCCAGGAATGTTTTTATCAAACGAGCCTGTAATATATTCAACACTAACGAAAGACTCATAGACGTTGATGTTTTTAATTGTACACGTGAATCGCTGAAAAAAGCGTTTAAATAACAATAAAAAAAAAAAAAAGTTTGAGGAACGCACTTGTCTTTAGGTTAACAATTGCATTGTTTAGATACTTACACCTAATGTTTGTATTGCACGTTTTTCTTTTGTAGTAAGATATACACTTAAAATGTATAATGCTTTGTGTATTGGCTACGTTTTCTTTAACTTATTCTTTAAGGAAACTATAGGTCTATTTGTATTTATTGAATTACCAGCATTTGATTATGTATGACTGTTTGTTTCTTAATAAATTAAAAAAAAAAAAAAAAAAAAATGTCCAACGCGAAAGAGGCAGTCAACAAAGCCTGTTCTTCTTGAAACAAGCTACTGGGTTCTGATGCCCATTGTGGCTATGAATTTTGAATAAACACTGACTGCTAATGCTGAAACATTAGGTACAAATCAGAAATTTAGCACTTTGTTGACAGAATTTAAAAATTCTAAAAGTTAAATTTGCAAATAAACCGCCAAGGGCTCTTTTACATGTATTATTTTAAACTAACAGCGCATTCGGTAAGACCATCATTGCCAAGAAGAATGCGCCGCAAGAAACTTGGCAGAAAGTCATTTTTACTAAACAGATCCTCATTAAATAATCTTGCAGTTTGTTCCAACAAAGGGCAGTTGTGGTGTAAGCCTGAACAGTAGTAATTGTACACCGACTACTGTTAATTACACAAGTACACTACCTATTTCAAAACAAGCGTCATGCAAGATCGCGACATCAAACACCAACAAATGCTCTCGTGTGAAGATTACTGACAATGCGACAAGATATGTATTTACGCTTCATCCACTTCCTGTGCAGCGTAAATCGGACCTTATGGTTAACGGATTGTTGGTGATTAAGTGATTAAGCCGGTATAAATGGTCGTTAGATGCAAATGTATGGGTTTATCTAAGTCCGGAAGTTCGGGTCTTCATTGTGTTGTTAGTCTAGTATTAACAATGGCGTGTTGTTTCCAAGAGTTTCATTATCTTTAATGCTACAGTCATTTTCAAGTAAATTGGAGATGACAAGATGTTCTGAAATAACTAGGCATCGGTATGCGGTTATTTCCTTTAGAAAATCATATCTTGCTATTATATCTTGACCGCAATTTCAGATTTCACTGGTGTAGCGTTTTAACGCTGTTCTGGATCTGGGTGGTACGTTTGGATTGATTTTTCTAAATAGTTTCCTCGAGTTACTGAGAACCATTGTCTTGTTCTCTGGCCTCTCTTTACTTAACCCATGGGATCCAATCGCCACCCACTATTCAGAATCTATCGTTCCGCCGACACATCCAAATCCATACCAATAACATATTTGTGGAGTGTTATTTTCATCTCTACGTCCTGATGCCTGTATCGATGTTTATGCCCTCGATTGTAGGTACTTAATAAAGCCCGTCTATACACTTTGAGATAGATATGTGGGGCGTGCCACAATAGAGAGATCTCTCTCCAGGCAGATGTTATGCCTGGGGACCGAAGTCCAAAGGAAAAGAGTTGCAAGTTGTATTTATGCATCCGCGTTGAGAAACTTCGTTAGCGGGATGTGGAACGATGTGACAGCGCTAGCTACTCGTGTGTCGTAGTAGTAAAGTAGAGGCCAACTAGGTGGCGCTAAGGTCGCTACAGATACTTTGATCCTCTGAATCCCATACATACATTTGAAAGCACTGGAGTCTACAGAGGACCCTGGTAAGGGCACTACCTACACCTATGTTTTCTCAAAGCGCTTCGTCTTTTTTTGACCCTTTACATCTTGGGTTCAGATCGCAATTACCTAATGCTTTAAATGATGTTTTACTACATATATTTCTCTTATCCTTCCAGAAAGTAAAGGACATCAAGGTGGGAGCGGGCGAGGGCGAGTCGGGGTGCGCGCGCGCGGCCGCGCAGGCGCTGTGGTTCCTCTCCACCACGCGCAACATCCTGGTCGTGCTCGTGTGCGCCGCGCTCGCGTACTACTTCGACACGCAGAAGCAGACGCCCTTCGTGCTTACTGGTGGGTATCACCACAGATTGCCTGCATCATCATTAGCCGGAAGATGTCCACTGTTGAGCAAAGGCCTCTCCTGCCACCTGCATCCACTGGGTGCCCGCAACTCGCGATGTCGGTCCATCTAGTGGGAGGCCGTCGCTATGTCTTTCGGTTCGTGGTCGCCACTTTAGAACCTTTCTCCCCCAACGGTTATCTGTTCTACGTGATGTGGCGTGCCCAATGCTAGTTCAATTTATCTGTCGCAAATAGCGACATCTGTGGCTTGTTGTAGCAACCACTGCGTACCTCGCTTTGAGAGTCGATAGATTGTAAGATTCGTATTAGCCAAGCGCCAATAGATGGCGTTATTTTGGGACTGGGATAATGATGATGTTCGTGGTGTCATATATCAATACTACCCGAGTTATGTGAAAACACCGTGTACGAGTAAAGCAAACCAAGCAGTTTCATCCTTCACTTGTTTCTGCCCTTTCGCCCGGCCTTCTCGCATAACTCAAGTAGAAAGACACCAGTTCTTTTCTCACTGCAAGGTCTATCAATGTTTCCAGGCGAGGTGAAGCCGGGTCTGCCGTCGCTGTCGCCGCCGCCGTTCTCTGCGACGGTGGGCAACCACACCTACACCTTCATGGAGATGGCATCCACGCTCGGCTCCGCCATCTTCGTCGTGCCGCTGCTCTCCATCCTCGAGAACATCGCGCTGGCTAAAGTCTTCTGTGAGTGCTACCTCGTTTTGTGTTAAAGAGTAAAAATACAAAATTTCATTCTGTCTCCAAGTTGTCAGAAGATTGGTCGACAGCGACATCATTTGCGTAGGATTCGGCTACCGCTATCCCGCGGATCTTATTCTAGTTTCGGGATACAATTCATATAATATATTCTTCTCCAACCAAGGTCCCATCTGGGCCACTTAGGTAGGTACAAATTTCTACTACAATCGGTTTCGAATAGCCTGTATTTGAATGGATCAAGCTTAGCTACTTAAATAAGCACAAAACCTTAACCTTACGAGTAAGGAGGTGTTTAATAGACAGAATGCGGACGATTCCCGAATGTAGATATATCTCACGCTACGTGAGATAAAGCTAAGTGCTGTGTTGTTCCAGCGGAGGGCAAGTACGTGGACGCGACGCAGGAGATGCTGGCGCTGGGCGTGTGCAACATCGCCTCCTCGCTGGTGGAGTCCATGCCGGTGTCGGGCGCGCTGTCCCGCGGCGCCGTCAACCACGCGTCCGGCGTGGCCAGCACCGCCGGCGGCCTCTACACCGGCGCGCTCGTGCTGCTGTCGCTGCAGGTCAGTCTGACGCATCCTTGTCCTGGTGCTCTATTATTGGAGGTTCGCCGGCAGCTTAGCGAACTTGTCCCTATCTTGGGCCGAGTGAAACTTCTTCGACGCTGGCAAACTCGTCCAATCACAAATGTCCCTCAGCCAGGACTTTTTCCTCCGCTTCGATCTTCTCGAAGGACCACATGGGAAAGTTAAGCGACTAACTCACCATTATCGCTGTCACGACCTTGTTTGTTCACGTCGGAGGAGAACACCAAATTGCCGCTCTGCGCGTGGTAGCAAATTAATCGAATCGTTACCAACCAATCGTGAGTTAATCGTTTAGTTGTAGACGATATCAATCTCATCATGTCTCACGAACACGCGAAACGTGGCGGTTTAGCCAGTTCAGGTTGGATCTGGTTTAAAGTCCAGATCCCTGATTCATGCCTTACGAGCTCTTGTTTGACATTGTTTGTCTTCACGTTGCAGTACTTCACGCCGTACTTCTTCTACATCCCGAAGGCGTCGCTGGCGGCGGTGATCATCGCCGCCGTCGTCTTCATGATGGAGCTGCACGTCTTCAAGCCGATCTGGCGGACCAAGAGTGAGTGTCACTAGTTTAACTAGCTCAGTTTTTGCACAAATGACTAAAATCAACAGTAAAATGCGTGTTGAAAATGCAACCACGGCACTATTTTTGTCACACCGCCTATTTTACGAAAAAAGGCCAACAAATGCTGTAATAAAAGGGGCGAATAAATTAACAGTCTACATGAGCTCTAAATAAATCAGTTTCTGTAAACAGATACGTAGGTACCTAAATATCCGGCCAGAGTTAACGTTAGACGACATAACTAGGGCGTAAGCATATTTGGGAATCCGTCTAATGAGTGTCTCTGGAAGGACCATTAATATAATATTGGGAACATGTTGGTCTTTAAAGTTTTGTCCGTGGTTTCCAGAGCTGGACATAATCCCGGCGGTGGTGACGTTCGCGGCGTGCCTGCTGACGCGGCTGGAGCTGGGCATCGTCATCGGCATCGCCGTCAACCTCATGTTCCTCCTGTACGCCTCCGCGAGGCCCTCCGTCCGCGTCTCGCGCGCCGTCGTGAGTACACTCATCAACTTTGAAGAGGAAATCATCCAGCTTCTCACGCTAATCTCACTTCTCACACTCTATTTCACCACACGCTATGAAATAAGACCATCAGGACTTCATCTCATCATAGTGTTTAGTTCGCTTATCCTGTGCCGCTTAGGTGCAGCCTGAACACCTTGTAGATGTAGATACACCTGTTGATGTTCTGGCATTGTTTGTAGGAGAGAGCAGCAGGCGGGACAATTAGAGACGCAAAAGATACCTTGGGTATGACCATATTCGCGCTTAGTAAGCGTCGATAAGTCTGATGGAGCACGCTTACCTAGCAAAGGCAGACTGTTGCATTTACTAAATACAGACGCAGACAGGGAATTCCACTCTTCAGCTGTCCGGATAATAAAGGAAGAGCGTTAACTTTACCGCGAATTTTAGGAATGCTAATGTGACCTTTGGTCAAGGTGGAAGCACATCTTCAATTTTATTATTCTCTATCATTATAGACGTAGTTCGTCTTCCACTCTTCATCTCCTTCTTCCTCATTTAGAACGATGCGGGATCTGACATGATGATGATGATGAATCTGCCTTTCCAGACAGCAATACTGTTGGCAATGGCAACGCTGCGGGCCCCTGTTTGACCGATCATTCGTATTTACAGTCGTCGGACGGTATCGAGCACCTGGTGGCGGTGGTGGACCGCTCGCTGGCGTTCCCGTCGGCGGAGTTCGTGCGGCGCGCGCTGCGCAAGGCGGCCGACACGGCGCGCGCGCAGCCGCTCGTGCTCGACGCCACGCACGTGCAGGCCGCCGACTTCACGGCTGCTAAGGTCCGTCACACAACCATCGGCACATAACTAATTAATACTGCAGCGACCCTAGCGCCACCTCTCCGGCGTTGCCTCAATCCGGCGTGATGGGGACACTGGGATGCCATTAGGGTTTCACCACAAACGCCCCCCCGGTGGCCCCGACGCCCGCCAGGACCGCGCCAAGAAGGGGAGGGCCCGTACGTTGGACTTAGATAATAAGATCGTGCAATGCAGGTAGGTAATGCCCCGTTACCGTTCCCGCTGGCGACCCTAGCGCCACCTATACTAAACGCAACTCAAGGCAGTTGGTGGTCGTCGCCGGCATTTATTATTAGACACAGTTTAATAAAATTATTTGTACCTATTTCTGTAGTGATGACTCGCGCGCATTTTATCGACAGTCCAGTTTTGCGCGTGCCCAGCTGGCGTCATAATAATGATGTATGACCCGAACTGACGCGAGTTTTTGCGTTTAGTGTAGCCATCGGCGTCAGTTGGCGCGATGTAGAACAAGTGCGACGTCACTGGCGCAAGCTGCTCGTGCGTCGTGAGTGTACGAAGTCTGTCACTAGGTGGCGCTAAAGTCGCCACATGTTGGATTTAAACTTTTACAAAGCTGGTTCAAAGTAATCACAAACACGCGCACCCAAGGGTAAATTTAAACTTGAGAACGCGTTGTTTTGTTTCGATATGAGTATGTATAGGTATTTGGAAACTCATAAGAGTGACAGAGACAGCAAGACAAACTCGTATGCCAACCTAAAGAGCTCACGGACTGTACGTTGTCATAAAAAAGAAGAAACTTATCAGTTAATGCATCCCAAAACGTTATTTATTTCAGGGCATAAAAACCTTGATCGAGGAGTTCGAGGCGCGCGGGCAGGCGATAATCTTCTACAACGTGAAGCCGTCGATCGCGGGCGTGTTCCGCGGCGTGCGCCCGCGCAGCTTCCTGCACGCCGCGTGCCGCGCCGAGCTGGACGCGCTGCTGCGCCGCGTCGCGCCGCCCGTCGCGCTCGTGGCCAACCATGCGCCGGCGCCGCCCGCCTCGTGTCAGTTACCTACTTAACTCTGCTCAATCTCGTAAAGCTTAGGTACCACGTCGATGAAATAAGCAAAAACCTTAAGAATCAAGGCTGTTTAACCCTATGCCCGCGGGTCCCAAGCGACCATTTTTAAATGGCCTACGCAACATAACGCATCTCCACTCTATCCCAACATGTTCTAATGTAATGTATTACTAGCTGATCCGACAAACTTCGTTCCCCCTGAGAACCAGTTTCTGTCATGCCAACAGAGATGGCGTTGCGGACGAAATATTTCCTTTTTTAATTTCTGATTTTTCAAATTTCAAATTCAAAATATACGATATTCTAAAAAGATTACCTATCGGAGTAACCCCCAATATATAATTTTATTATTATTCCAGAGTGAAGGCGCCCCGTGATCTCGTCGCAACTGCGACACAAGACAGTATTTATTAGACGACGTAGCGTAGCCAATAGCCATTACGTAGTAGCTGCTAGGTATACATAGCGTAAGAGACCGAGGAGCGACTGTTGACCGTTGAGAAATAAAGAGTTGATTATAATTACTTGGTTTCATTTTATATGGCCTTATCGTCTAAGATGCGAGTCGCAATCGCAATACCGTGTCACCGTCGGACGGTACAAGAATGGCCGTAGAGAGACAGATATTGAGATTGCAAGCGCGTGTAATATGGTATGCAGAAGCGAACAAATTGCTCTCTACCTATGCTGCTGATTTAATTACATAAGAATTTAAGTGTAGATTATGTCGGAGCCTTCGCTAGTTGCTTAAATATATCAGATCTCGACCATACTCCTATTGTCAATCGCGTAAACACGTCTTCAGATATTTTTGGGTTGATTTATCGTGAGAGTTAGATTAGAATGTCGGGTGCAAGTGCCCCTACATTGTAATAAATTTATTTGTGGAGTGGTAGGTACATTTTTTTTTAAAGTACATTTTTATAAATTATATTTAAATAAATTATATTTTAAAATATATTTTCTGGGTCCTACTGAAAAACAGCGTTGCGGCTTGCCGCAACATTATGCTGAGTGGGGCCCATTTTACACCATATCGGTACTATTGCTAAGTGTTTTGTGTTTCTTCCTATTATATATCAACGTGTATCGAATGTGTGTAAATAAATGTTTCTCTCTCTCTCTCTCTCTCTCTCTCTCTCTCTCTTTTAGTACAGTTTTTAGTACCTATAATCATTTTATATATTTGTATAGGTACACCCGCCATTCTGACTCACGATTTTTCAATCGTAAGAGAAGCCCTATTTAACGAAAAACTACTACACGAGTATCTCATGTCAGGCAAGTGGTGATGCTGGTAATTTAAAAAAAAAACATGTAAAAGAGCCCTTACTGGCCTGCAAGATAAAGTTTTTGAATTTGTAAGAGCAGATTGAAAAATCGACTAAGACAGCTCCGATGTATACCTAGTCACTCGTTTCTAATCTTTATCACACAGCGCACCTTTCTAATAATAAGACTTGCTACATAATATTTATAGAAATAGTTAAAACTGGATTCTCTCCATTCTCTATTATATTGAGTGTGGCATCTCCTCGCAATAGAGATCTCTCTCCAGGCAGATGATATAGGTACCCGGGGACCGAGTCCGAGGAAGAGTTTTAGTCCATTTAGTAACTTCGTTGGAGCGATGTAGAACATCTGTGACGTCACTGAAAGACTTTACACCAAGCTTCGCTCGGCAAGCAGGGGAGAAGGTAGGAAGTAAAATAAAACTCATTATGAGATAATGAACTGTATTTATTACATCGCCGCGCCGGCTGCGTCGTGCTGCGCCTACGCTACCCACTACTTCAGTGCTGCACGTTTTGCGTGCGCCATATTTTGCTGCATCACAATACTTTCTAGTATAATATCATAATATTTTTAACTTGCAAGTCGAGATTTTACTACAGGGATATTCATAAGTTACTGAGTTAATATTTAACTTGTAGATCATTTTGCACGCAGCAAAATATTAGGCTCAAACGCAGACGTAATGACGCGTGGCTTCCCCGGGCTACACGCGTAACTCAAATAAATAGGAAAGAGAAAACTGCAGAGATCGTTACTTGAGTCACACGACTAGCCCCTCCCATTGTCTCCAGTCTCTACAAACCGACAATGGTACTGTTCCCTTGAAATTTGACTACGCAGACAGCCAGCGCGGCGCCGCACTCCACACGACACCACTTTAATTCCTCGATAATTTTGAAAAATCGCATCATGAAAGTGCAGCGTCCGTGCGCAGTGCAGCGCCGCGCCGCAAGCGCCTCGTCACTCGATATATTCATAGACAAAATTGACGATTACATAGTAGATTTAATTCATAACTAACTTAGTTCACACGACACGCGTCCCGCGTACCCTAGCTTACACTACTTGTGACAAAACATTACAAATAGAATACAACGGAAGCAAAAGGCTCCCGGACGAGTCCTCCGACTCCTGATGCGTCTCTTAGCACCGACATTTATCTATAAACGCAGAACAATTGAGCAGATAAAATTCATAACAACGAAAAATTCAAATTCTTTTAGAGTCCCTTTTTTTAGAGAAAAATGAGCAGGAGTTGAAGGAAGATTTTATTACATATTTGGCATTAGACGAGGCCCGCGGGCCGACCGACGCGATATGACACGCAGCATACAATCTAAATAAAAATTTGCACTTCTCTCGTACCGAGTCAACAATTTAAAAAAATCACTTATTATAATGGATAATCACCGAATAATTAACTAAACAGGACACGACTCCCGCCAAAATAACTAATAATAGATCTCTGACTTCCGAGTTCTCTCGGCGCGCGGCCGCGACACATGGCGACCCTGCCAGCTCGGCCGCCGCGCGCCGTCATCCGCGAACAATTCGGTAAGTTCAACTAAACGTCTCACTCAATACAAATTAACTTTAGCACTGCACGCCTCGCGGGCTGCTGACAGACATGGCGTTCACATTCGCGACAGTTCAAACGCGAGCCGTCAGCAGGTCGCGACATCTACTTAACAATTAAAGGGTAAATGAGTCGCTGGCTTACGGCAGCATAGTATACTAAGCTTAATAATAAATGCATCGAATCTCTTGCAGTGATGTAGACAGCACCGCACCCCTCTCGTACCGCCGCCGTTTGGAAGAGCGCGTCTAATACAATATCGTTCAAAAGCGCTGCGACGGCGCGTTCGCTCACGAAACAGTTGGTGGTGGTGATATTGTCTTTTGTTCACGTAATGATCAACGAGAATTCAATTAAATTACTTATAATTAATCAATATTTGAGAATAACTCAAAATTCGAATTTGTGCGGCAAAATATACGCCGTCGATCACACGGAAGGTGCGCAACGGAGTGTCTGCATCGGGTTTACTGTTTATTTATTTCATGGGACGGCATCTCATAAATCATGTCTGTAATCGGATTAGTGTAGGTATTTGTTTATTTCGTCCCGTTGTGCACATTTCGTGTAAGAAATTAAAGCCTTCCCCGGCCGAGCTAACGAGCCGGCCCTAACTGTAAACTAAACCGACAGTCAAAATATGGCAGTTACCGCGCTGAGCCCGGCTACACGATCAGACGGATTACTCGATATCGTACGATTATGTTAACAATAGTAATGTATATTCAAGATCGCCCATCACATACTAGTTGGCAGACCACACTTCCATTCATACAGAAAAAAATGATGTTTTTTTTTTACTTTTTTCGCTTTTGTATCACTCTTTTTTCTGTATAAATAATAGCACATAATTACTACGAGTAAGTTACTTTAATTTACGATTTTTATTTTTAATTACCCTATAACACGTAGATGTCTGAAATCTACAGGGTGACACATGCTTACCCACCCAACATGGTGGTCTAAACGGAATGCCATTCTACAGGGTGTTAGGTAATGAGTGGATAATCCTTGAACTATGGATAGAGGGCACTTAGGACGTTATAATAAAGCTAAAATAGGTTTAGTAAAAGTGGCACGGTTTCCGAGATATTCGGACTTTTAGGTTTTTTTCGAAAATGAACACCCTTGTTCAATGTTTTGATCATAGCACAATTTTAAACTAACTTTTTCAATTTTTTTATGTTTGCTCAATATTCTTGAGTACTTGTATTTTCAGATAGGCATTACTATTTTTGTGAAACTACATGGGATTTTTTTTTAAAAAATCGCAAACTTAATTTTTGCCTTTTCAATCGTACATTGATCGAATTTTCAGCTCTCACGGTGAAAAAAAAATACACTACCGCCTAGTTGCCAATAAGCTTAAAAACATGCCGGTTTATTGACAATTTAAAAATGGTAATTATCTTTTGAATTTAAATTCAAAATGATAAAATAATAAAAAAAAATTCACGCTCACCCACATTTTTCCCGATTTACTTTTTGTATCACGGGCGTAGAACTCAAAATTTTTTGTTGCAAAAATAACATTATTGGCCACTTATTTAGATGCAAATGGCATTTAAATAATTCCAAAACTAAAAAACATGCCAACTGCCTTTTGTTTTTTTTTCTACTTCGATTTTGAATTTCGCTAATTATTATTGCGTAATGAATGGTTAATTTTGCGTTTAGATCGTTGTGTTGAAGTTTTTTACTTTAATACTGCTTCGAATATAATACACACTGATAGAATATGCCCAAATGCATTACATTTATGGTGAGTTCCAAGGCACAATTTCACCATTCATTATGCAATAATAGCGAAATTCAAAATCGAAGTAGAAAAAAAAACAAAAGGCAGTCAGCATGTTTTTTAAATTTGGAATTATTTAAATGCCATTTGCATTTAAATAAGTGGCCAATAATGTTATTTTTGCAACAAAAAATTTTGAGTTCTACGCCCGTGATACAAAAAGTAAATCGGGAAAAATGTGGGTGAGCGTGTATTTTTTTTTATTATTTTGTCATTTTGAATTTAAATTCAAAAGGTAATTACCATTTTTAAATTGTCACTAAACCGGCATGTTTTTAAGCTTATTGGCAACTAGGCTGTAGTGTATTTTTTTTTCACCGTGAGAGCTGAAAATTCGATCAATGTACGATTGAAAAGGCAAAAATTAAGTTTGCGATTTTTTTAAAAAAAATACCATGTAGTCTCACAAAAATAGTAATGCCTATCTGAAAATACAAGTACTCAAGAATATTGAGCAAAAATAAAAAATTGAAAAAGTTAGTTTAAAATGGTGCTATGATCAAAACATTGAACAAGGGTGTTCATTTTCGAAAAAAACCTAAAAGTCCGAATATCTCCGAAACCGTGCCACTTTTACTAAACCTATTTTAGCTTTATTATAACGTCCTAAGTGCCCTCTATCCACAGTTCAAGGATTATCCACTCATTACCTAACACCCTGTATAATCAAATTTTATTACCTTTTTCGTCGCCACTGCCGCTTATCTAACCTACAAATACGACTTATGATCTTCAATTGGATTGTAACAATTTAAAAATACCGTGTCGTTCGACAAAAAAGATAATAAAATCCAAAATAATCTCATTAAGGCTTGAACTATATTGGAAAAATACTCTATGCAATTAGATCAAGTTGCATTGTGTTCGGCGCGCGTTACGCGGCGCGTTGCGCGTTGCGCGCTGTGTTGCGGGTCTCAGTACTTCAGCAGGTCGTCGTCGAGTTCCGTGAGGGCAAGTTTACTGTCTATCACTGTAAATTGAAACACACTGCTATAGAAGTTTTGATCTTATAGAGAAGTTAGTGAATTGTGAAATTTGTTAGGTACACAAGTCGTAACACTACATTCAGTGCTTCTATTTTCTTAATATCTCTCGGCAATCTTCGTTTTTCTATGACTAGACGCCTGATTTAAAGAAACACGAAGTTTGTGGAGAGATATACAGAAACTAGAAGCACTGTAATATGTTATTGTTATCCACCACCTGACCCGTGTTAGAAGCGTTGACAAGCGATGTGGTACCCAAGCGGCATGGCTGCTAAATTCACGATCGTTACGACCGAGCTTTCGTCCTTTTCCCACAGTTCGTGTAAGACAGGGACGTGTTCAAATTGTAACTATCGAGTTGAGCGAGCCGTGCAGGTATCGTGCGTGAAAGAGCCATCAATTTTATTAATCGGTCAATTAATATTCGGATTCGTAACTGATTTGAGGCCTCGTTGTCCAAACCAAACCATTTCTTTCTGACAAGCCGTAAAATAGCGTTAGAAAGAGATAGTCAATGTGATTGACAGAGAGAGCGACTCAGACATGCCATCAAGACTGTTTCGTCGTTTTTTTTAGTTTAGTCGACGTTTTGGGTTTAGTTTGAGTTAAAAATGGAGATTGAAACTTTCAGATTAATTATGGAAAAATTAGTTATTTTCATCTGGATCGTTTTATTATTGTTAAGTGTGTCTAGGCTCACTTTGGTCCGGGATAGTAGTAGGGTGGGGGCCGCTCGTACTCAGTAGGTCCGTGGTAGCGGGGCGGGCCTTCTTCCCAGTGCCTGCAACACGCAACGCAACATACAACGTGTTGCAACCTCTAACTACACATCAACGCGGACCGAGGCATTTCGAATGCAATATTAACTTGATTGAAAAAAATTGTTGTTTAAGTTGTATGTACCTACCATGTATTAGAAATATGGTTTTTTTAGTTTTTTACATACCTCAGTCCGCTGAAACAGTGCTTAATTGCTCATGCTACATATCTGTGAATACGTCATGCTGTTTGGGTGCTGCCGAGTGTTTTTTCTTAATAGTCACTTTCGTCGATATTCTTCGTTGTTTACACATGCTGATATTTTACGACTATCTATTGGAGCGTGCTACTTGAACCTTAAAAGTTGCAAGTGACTTAAATGATTGGCAACATTAAGCCGGGTACAGGTGAAAAATTTAAGTAAATATCCGGTTGTATGGGAGTGTTTTCCAAATAAAAGTCCACATGACAATTTTTTCCAGAATTTAACTAATTTGGGTTTTTCTTACTTTCTGTGTAAATATTTATCTTTTTCTTGGAGTTTTAAATTACATTTACGTGAGAACAGATAGCAAAAATAGTCAAAGAAATGCATTTTAATAAAAAAATTGACTTTAAATCAGATTTACAGATCAGGAGATTTTATTTTGATTTAAAAAATCGGGACGTCTGGCAACGCTGGTTACAGTAGCCAAAAACCCTAGTGTGGACTCGCGGCAGGGTCGCGAGCCACCACCACAATAGGGTTTTTGGTTGAGTACCCGGCTTAAGGTGTCGAGATGTAACAATTCGTGAATGAAAGTGATATTAGCTCCCAAGACATCACGATAATGCTGCGAACTGTCATTACAGACTCGGCTATGAGTAGCAGAGGACATCACTGGTCCAGGAAATATCATTGTGCTGTCGATAGCTGGTTAGATCTTCCAGGACTAAACATTTGTGTGATTCGACAAACATAAACGATTGCTCTGTGCTGGAGTACAGGGGTCTTACCATGACGTCTTAATGCAATTCAATTCCGACTCAGTTCAGGTGTTAGCTGTCATTTTTAGTATGGATCTGACAGCGAGCGAACGTAAACTGAATCGCATTAAGACGTCAAGGTAAGGGCCCAGTGTATGTGTGCGTGCTTGTGTGTGTGCGCGTACTTACTTGGGCGCCATATCATTATATCGGCGCGCGTGGTGTGGGTCGAGGGGCGGCGCGGCGGCCGCTCCGGCGGCGCGCGCCTCCTCCCGCGCGCCGCCCCCGCCCCCGCCGCCGCCCCCGCCGCCGCGCCTGCCCTCGCGCCCGCCGCGCTTCTCTGCCTTGAAGGCGCTACAAAACGACACACGTTAACGCGCTGAACTTAAGTAGCCGCTTTGAAAACGTATGTGAAAAGTTCTTTGCTCAATTTTAAATTTTTAAGAATAACGCTGCGTGGAAACTTTGTTTTTTACAGTCGCCATCGAATACATCGACATGCCAGCTATCTAGGTGCTAAACCAACTATGTGGTCGCTGGCGAGATGAGTTGGCCGAGGAACTGAGCGAGTGGCAAGATATAGCCCCGAAAAGGAAGATGTGGAGGCCTTTGGGCAGCTGTGAGAGACAATATAGGCTGATATAATTATAATGTGGTCGCTATGTGATCACTGCCTGGCTAAAGGTTTAAGCACCTAGTTAGACACAGATATCCTATGTATCTGATGTAGATACAAACATAGATACTATGAATTTATCTAAGTAATTCAGATTTATTTTTGTATTGATTTTAAATGATGGTATCGTGATCATTGTCACAAGAAGCAAAGAACACTTCAGATACGTCAGAGCAAAACGCAATCCATGACAAAAGGGACTTTATGACCGAAGACCCTAATTCGTCCACACACGAACAAAGTGTCAGGTCTTAAGGTCCCTTTTATAAACTGTCAAACATACTAAAATAAACGGCACACGCGATACAAGCTTACGTGCGCTAAGTCAGAAGGTGAAGAGACTACATTGCAGACAAGGCAAACCGGGTTCCATGAAATAAGTAAGTGTAAAGGGAACATTCGCTCCATCTTTGTCTCCTTTATTAGTTTGCCATGAGAGGGAAAGAGACAGTATACATATTAGTTCTCACTCTATTTACCCATATTCTGTACATGATCAAAATCAATGCAGAGAAGGAATGGCGTAAATACGTAATATTCTATGCGAATTACTTGTTTGTTATGGCAGCAGCTGTCATGATCTGTGACAATATTTTTATTCACACATTGAACTCGATTGATATTACACGGATATGATTAAGATTTGCAATGTCTACAATGTGAAGTCCGAAAACAGATGAAACTGGAAGATCATTAAAAAAAATGTCATTTGGAGAATGGCAAAGTGTTCATGCCTTTTGGTTTTAGTAGGTACTTTAGTAATTCCAAAACAGATATTTTTAGTAAATCCACATAGAAACTAGAAGTTAGTGACTATAACATGATAGCCCCATGTTATAGTAAAGTGAATAGTGTAAGAGCCATGCCTCGGTTTTAGTAACCCAACATAAAACGATAGATCTAGGAAACTGTTAGCACAAACAACACAAGCCGACACGCAACAAAACAGACAGCGGGACAGCCCGCGGCGAGCAACTAGGACAGCACGGCGAGCCCTTTCTCCCGGAACATAACCTCGAGTCGATCTGTATTCACAACTCGGTTATCATTTAGTGCCAATTATTTTAAAGCTATTTATTACGTTTTAAAATTTTGTTCAACAAAACGATTTGACTCGTGAAAACCATTGTCCATAGCCCACATAAAAGAGACATTTACAAAAATAACTTAACTGAAATTGATTCATTGACATCCGTCCTACATAATGTGAACCAAATTTCAAGTCAATCGAACCAACCCTTGAGGATTTCCCTCCTGCGGACACGGTCCTGGCTGGACCGCCAGTATTCTACTACCAGATCATTGTATTGTCATCTGACTAACACAAGTATGCAAAATTACAGCTCAATCGGATGAAGATATGCTTCAAAATTGAGTCGCAAGATTTCACCCAGACAAACATACATACATTGCAAGTTAATAGCTTGTAAAAGATGCAGTCGGCAGTTAGCAGTAACGGTGCAGTCGGAATGCAGTCCGTCTATACTGGCCCTTATACATTGCACCATATTAGCACATTTTCCACGATCTCCAGCCCACAATCAAAACAGTCCCGTACAGCCGATATCGACACATAATTGGTCAAATGAAAAGCACAAAATGCCACGGATACATCGTAACAATAGCCATGGCAGTCCCCCGGCTCGAGTACTCGCCGCGAGCATCCCGCGAGGCAAAGCGCGAGTCGAGCGCTAAAAGGTCCAGACAGAGCGAGGCGCCTCGCGAGGCACACATATTCAATTTCATTTTGAGCCTCGTCTCAAAAAAAATGTAAAGTTTGTAAACAAACGAAATAGTATTTCTAGTGCCAACGGGAATTGAACCAGCGCCGCTTGGCTATAATATCAGACCACCAGGACTCAAGACCTCCGAAAAACATACGCCGTTAGTGGCGTGTGGTGCCATCTGTCGCAACTTGTTCACAAGTCACGATTCTCACGTTCCAAGTAAAATAGGAAATGTCGAGAGCATAAATATCGATACAGACATCACGTCGAATATGTGTCATCGGCCTTATTGTTTGTGACATAAAGGTATGTAGATATTTTTGTCGTCTTGGTACCGTACATAAATTTATGCCCTTGACTTACTAGTTCAGTAGGCTTATTGTCTAACTCGCTCGCAATCGCCATAATGTTGATTTTGACAGTTCACGTATAGGCTGACAATTATTGGCATCGAAATCAGCTAGCTTAGGAACTGTCAAAATGAACACGATCGCGATTGCGAGTTAGACAATAAGCCTACTGTTCTTTAATATTATTTGTGTTTGACGGTGGGTTTAGACTTAACGAGCGAATGCTATCCCCGTCTAGCACTTGAAAAACTCTTTCATTTATTTACAAACTTAGCCATCGCTTTGCTATAAACAAACGAGGTGATGCCTCAAGCAGCCCGCAGCCTCGCTCGGCGACGCGCCCGCTCTGGGCCGGGTAATGAGGGTGTTTACCGGCCGCCGCGCTGCGCTGGACGCCGGCCCTAACCGCCGCCACACACCTTAACAACTACTTAATACTACTGCGAGCTTTGCTGCTACTTTCAACACCCGTACAGTCCGTGAGCTCTTAGAATGCCATTCAGGTTTATCTTGTTGTCTCCCTCGCTCGGCCGATTCAAGTATCAAACCCATAAGAGTGAGTGAGAATGCAAGAAAACCGATATCGCGTTCAAAAAGCTCACGGACTGTATCTTAAATTTCATTGGTCTAGTTCACTTTGTTACATAAACATAAGCTAAACGTTCGAGGTATGGCCGGCATGTTTCAATGGTTGGAACGGAATGTTAATTAAGATCTCGGCGCCATCAAGCTAGGCTATACGGCGTGGGTGCAGACGGCTGTACAAAGTGCAGTCTCACGGTAGTTTTATCACCGATATCGTTTAAAATTACTTGACCGTAAAATTTACTTAAAAGATAGCAGCAAAGCTCAATACAAACTTACATTATCTTATAAACGTATGTATAAACGTCAAAAACCGTCCGAACTAGCATACAACCATACACTACGGATATGTGGTTACACTGCAACGGTACACTGGGAGCTACATCAATTCACTGCATTGCACTTAGCATATAATATGTTACTGATATTCCATTAATACCATAGGAAAAACGAAAAAGTAGAAGTGGCACGCATAAACGTCAGTCAGTTCGAGTAGCAGAATCCAATCTTCTCGAATATTCCGCTGTCGTCAGTTAGGATTTCAATAACTTAAACCTAAATCCGACTCAACAGAATTCATTTTCCAACGTACTTATTTTAACGACATCTATTGTGCAATGGCAAAACTATTATTTAGACAGCTGACATGTTCAGACTTATCTTTTGGCAACTTCATGCTAGATGGTGTTTATAAATATACATGTCCCTTGGAATGGACCTTTAGCAATTTGTTGTGGATGGAAAGTTACAGAACTTATTACATTTTTATAATTGAAAAGCTACGACCAACGATTGCTAAGATTTCAAGGTTGGCGTAAACTGTCGATGTGAGCGTTTGGCGACACTGCGTTTTCCTTTGCGAATGTGACTTATCGCACTTCTACTTTTTCTTTGTTCTGTGGTCAATACACATAACGACAACACCGTCAACACAGACAGTATAACTCATCACTGTGTGCGTAAACCACGAGTTAACGTCGTATAAACACGTCCTTCAACACACACTTATATTTAAATTCACCCACACATGGCATCAAGACAATGAGTAGGACAATCTATTTTAGTTTAGAGTACACTAAGGTACATAGATCGTATCAAATTAAGGTATATTTAAGGTACACAGGGTGTAACAGTTTCGTCGTGTGTTGTATCCATATGACGAGCAGACTATCAATCACGTTTCAATCACAAGCTTACTTACTTAATTCACTTAATTAATGTTAATACAAATTCAATAAGCTACCGTATGTGAGTATCAAAACTATTTGAAAAAACGGTTCAAAATGTTATCTTACGTTATACGTCGCTACAGTATGGTTATACAAATATTATATGTACTAAAATTGTACCAGCGTTGCGATTTAGTTATTATGGCAGTTAAGAAATGTTTGGTCAAATGTTTGTCTCAGATTCTAGTAATAGGAGACTCCAGCAATTTTTGTAAATATTTGTTCAAACATTGGTTAACGTTTCAGCGAGGTCTAAGCGGTAAACAAGGTAGCGTATGGACGTATTGTGTTTCTGCAAGCGAAAGCATTAAGTGATAAATTATCCTATGAGATGAGAATTACCCTAGCCGCCGTTCTGGCGGGAAACGTCAAACGTTCCCAAACAATACAATTAACTTTTAGATCTTAGAGTTAGAACATTGATCAAAGATAACAAGGTTTCTTTAAAGAAGTCAAACTTTTGAGGAAAATGGACGAGATTCGTTTAATATCAAACATAGCTGATGCTATTTATGGCAAAATTCAAATAATTCAGTAAAGCCCTGCGCACAGCGAACTAAAAAGGTCAGAGTTCGCGAGACTAGACCCCGGTGCGTGTACACAGAGCGTTATTGGAAGACAGCAAACGTTTCAAAACGGTACCTAATAATTCAGGCTACAATAAATTGGTCACATCGTAACTTATTAATACAACGTTCAAAAATATTAAAACTGTCGAGATTCTATCAAAGAGCTCAAAATTATGACACTAAAAATATTCGTTCACGACTGTCAAAACACGTTACAAAAGTGCCTCAATTCGAAACAATCACAAGGCGTCAGTGTACAATTTCAACAACAACACTAAAAAAAACTGTCAAACTTCATACATTATCTCGCGACTCGACGCATTCGCTGCCACAAAAGCATACGCGCGTCCATTACTCAATCAGCATCAGATCTCGAACATTCGAACGCACATATGCGTTTGCGGCACATCGAACGCTCGTCAGCCGTAAAGTTAGTCAGACTCGTGTATCCCGGACTCGTTGTCTTCGTCTTTGGCGTCGAGCCTCGTCTTGAGGTCGTCTATGAGCGCGGCGGGCGGCGGCAGCAGCGCGCACACCACGTCGCCGCCGTCCAGCAGCAGCTGCGTGCGCGCGGGCGGCGCGGGGGGCGCCGAGGGGGGCGCCGGGGGGGGCGCGCGCCCCCGCCACTCCGCTATCTTCCCCTCGATGTCCAGCGTGCTCCGCTTCGAGCCGCTAGCGTGGTTATCACACGATTACTACGCCTACTCGCTACTGATTCCCTGACCAACATAATGTTAACCGAACAGAAATAACTGAGGAGAAGGGTCCGTCTCGTGCGTTAGTGATGCGGTCGCCATGCTGTTTGCGGGCACACGTACATGCTTCTACGACTTAACAATTTACATAGTTCTATCAGAACGCCTGAACCGATTATTTACACGTCCAAACCTAGAGGAGTTTAAACCTGAACCAAAAAAAGCGTTTCGTTCATGCGGACGAGTGTGCGCGCGGCCTTACGACTCCCGCCGTCGGTCGAAGGAGCCGCCGCGCGGCGATCGGTCGGCCGCGTCGCAAGGGCGCGCGCACACGAGCGGGTCGGAAACGGGGTACTAAAGCGAGCGGGGGGTGGGGGCGCTAGGGTGTCCGTGGGGCACTTACTTGGCGAGGGGTACGTTATCGCGGTCCGCGAACGCGTCATACAAATATTCGCTGCAACAGACAACACACGGTCATCAGCGCGGCCGCGGCCCACGGCTCGGCGGGGGAGGGGAAACGCGAGCGCGCCGTCGCGGCGTGCCCGTGCGCAGCTCGAACGCTCACGTACTTCCTCTCACGATTTTAAGTATCTATCTCACTTTAGCAAAAGACTAATGTCGAATCAAATTTGTTTTGTCAATGATTAAGGAGAGGAAATACGCAAGTGCACAGCTGTCCACGCCCGCGTTTCGACTCGGTTCCGGTGACAAGGTTGTCTCAATTCTAAATTATCAAATGTGGGACGCTAGGGTTACGAGGGTCCGTTCACAACACAGGGCGGAACACGGAAGGGCTAAGGGAAAGCAAACGAAAATAATAAAAACGCGCGGGTTGTGAACGCACCCTCAGTCACGGCACCCGTGCCGTAACCCGGGGAGCAGATACTTGTCAAAAGGGGCAAAATAACGACATGAGCGCCTCTAAGCCTCTAAAAACAAAATCAAAATTCATCGATCGTCCTACTTGTGCCTATTAAAAAATCTTACAGTAAATCTTAATACTTATCATATCGTACATCAACTATACCTAATGATGGATGTCGATGGTAAACGAACAGAAGGAACTTAAAAAGAAACAATCAAATAAAAGGTACCAATAAAAATAATCTAGCGCTACATATTTACATAACGCAAGTCTACGAGAAAGTTTCTTAATACACTGCGGGTTACATACGAGCATTACAGTGAGGTGCCCTCGCATACTGACTGACCGCAAGCAACGTACAACATGGAAGGAGCACCGAGCGTGGTCTGCCCGCTGGAGCCTCCAGCCTGAAGCCTCCAGCGGGCAGCCAGCGCGGCGCCGTGCAAGCCGCTAAGGTCGAAGAGCATACGGCGCGGACACGCGGCGCGCCGGCACCCACACAGAGTGCGCGTGCCGGCGCGCCTGTGTGCGTACAGTGTGTGTGCGTACCGGAGCTCGCGTAGGGTCATCGCCACCAGCCGCGGGCCTTGCACATCGGCTCATACTCGCTGTTGACAACAACCCCACACGTTAACACCCCGACCGCTCCACCATTACAGACACCAGCTTCACAACAACACGAACGTCGCTCGTTCTTTACGCAACGAGAGGGCGCGGGGCTCGAACCCGCGCCGCCCGAGTTTGATGGCGGTGAGTGACCAACTGAACAAACATGAACAACTTAAAAAACTGCTACCGATTCAACACGATTCGGTTTCATATTCGAACAGGCGCAAGTCAGAATTTAGATACGCTGTTTCGCATGCGTCTCGCGCGGCATACAAAGCGAGATATTATTATGTCAGAAACGAGTGTGTATCGGGATTATTTGCTGTGCGGTCACATTGGTTTAGGTCACGCAGTGCACGTCTGCCAGTAGGCTCTCCGACCGCGCGGCGCCGACACAGTGTGCCGCCGGCGGCGGCCGCGCCGCTCCGCCCGCACATCAGAGCACAACCACTAAATACGGGGATGGGGTGCACAACAAACCCAAATCAAGACAAACAAACATCGACAAACTCATACAGAACATATCAAATCATATGCCGGAAAAAATCATAGCAAATTAGTGAACGGAAACGAACGTAACACAAATCCAAAATAACGATGAAAGATGAATGATGACTTATAGTTAGAGATCTGGTGACGGGGCACCATTGGCTGGGGAAATCATTGAAGCTGAAATGAAAGTGATCGGAATCGGATGACTTCGACGTTACTCTTACTACACACTACACATTCAGGTTCAATCATTTCGGTGATCACTGTACTGCGAGCCAAAGCTTTCGTGCTAGCTGCGAGTATCAAAACTCTTTAAAAACTTGAGACTACTCGATACCTGGCTCGCAGTATAGAGAAATTGGGAGAATTCAAATACAATTTAGTTGAACAAATCAATTGAACGAAAACTGAATTTCGGTGGACTCTTTTGTTGATGATCAATTAATTTGTGCAGCTATTTAATCCTGAGCATAGTTTAGAAGTATTAATCTGTCTCGTTCTAACTACTTGTTAGTAGCGAGAACACGTCGATTTAGTGTTAAGTTACGAAAAAAAGAAGATTTGTCTGCTTGAGTTAATGAAGACTCGACGTCGTAAATAAAATCTCATTTCCAAAATGTCCCAAGTGTATTGACTTTGAGGACCGATTTTAAACACAATTTAAAGATCGATTCATTATCAATAAAGTATTTTTCTAAGTAATATTTAATAGAGAGTAAAATCAGCAAGGGTCCATCCATAGCGGAGTCGCGCAGGGCAATTAAATAAATTTATTGCGTATTTTTTTTTTGCAATAGTCTCGCACTTTTAGCTCCAATATGAATGGACCTATGATACTAAATTGTATAGTATAGCTTAAAAATAATTGAAGATGCTATCTGTATTGTTAGCAAAAATATCAGATCATACTTGATCATAGTTTAAAAAAAGATAGAATTACCTACGGTTAAAGTTTCAATAAAATATGTCACTTTTTGTCACAAACGATCTGATATTTGGTCCAACTCTGACTTGTTTGAACTTCAATCTGTCATACGGCTAGTAGCGAGATAGTAGCTCCATTCAAAAGTCAACGCAATCAAAAGCTATACCCCTTATTCATAAACGCTCTGCAGGTTTCTGCACTCAGCAATCGTCTGTCCTTATCTGTCACTTTGTCATTTATCTTTCACAGATAAGGACAAAAGATTGCTAAGTCAGCAGAAGCCTATAGAGCGTTTACGAATAAGGGGGTTAGTCTGTAGTAGAAAAGGACATGAAACTAAACGCATGGTGTACATTCATTGTCTTAGAAATTTGAAATTTGGTACGATACGAGCGACGAGCTCTTATAACACCGACTAATGAAAGAAGACCTTTTTTATATGTCTGTCTATGTAAGTATTCGCCCTTTAGCAGAGCTCTGCTAGGATTGGAGTTTCGTTGCGAGATATTTTATTTCCAAACTGCCTCGCAAAGCGAATCATTCAGCCAAGATTAGTTAGTTTGGTCGCTGCTAAGGGCTCGTTTCACCACTCTTTGTTAAGTTCCAGTTTTCTTAAGTGCCAGTTATCTATGATTCCGTCTCTATTTATTACTATGAAACAGATAGAAACGTCATCATGGATAACTGACGCTTAAGATAACTGGAACTTAATAGAGAGTCCTGAATTACGCTCTAAGTGATTAGCAGTAAGTTATTTTAACATTTTCATAGGAATCACAAAAAAGTTACAGTTAAAATAACTAGTTACATCACGCTAAGGTACACAGATCGTAATAAATCAAGGTACATTTATAGTACACAGGGTGTAACAGGAAGCGCGGTCGCTACTGGCCGTACGGCAGGCTAGTGTGTGTGTGCGTGTGTGTGTGTTGGCAGGGTACGTACGCCTCGACGAGCGGGCCGGGGTAGGGGTCCTGGTGCAGGTACAGGCGCGCCAGCCGCGCCGCCACCACCAGCAGCGGCACGAACAGCAGCAGGCACCACGACACCGCCATCCAGTAGCCGTTCTGCAGCAGGGGCGCTCACAACAGTTACACCAGTACACACTTTATACATCTCTACTATCTATACACTAATATAAGTTAAGGCTCGGGGGCCTTATGCATCCCTTTTATAAACGTATTTAATTTAAGTACAATTTAATTATTGCAGTACCTAGCTTGATGTATTTTATTTTGAAAAAATGACTTTCTGCCCAGTTTCTTGCGGCGCATTCTTCTTGGCTTTGATGGTCTTCCCGAATGCGCTGGTAGTTTCAAAAAAGACTTGTAAAAGAGCCCTTGGCAGCCAGTTTGCAAAAAATATTTTCTGAATTTTGAACAGTCGTGTAGTGAGGGGGGAGGGGGGTAACGTCAGGGTAGCAGCGCATGCTAATTGGCTACCCAGGAAAACCCTGGCACGCCACTAATAACGGCTGTCCCTTAAATGCGCTAGTGCGCTAAACTACTACTTCACTATCACTACATAGTATAAAATAAAGTCGCCTTCTCTGTCCCTATGTCCCTATGTAGGCTTATATCTTCAAAACCACATAACGGATTTTGATGCTGTTTTTTTTAATAGATAGAGTGATTCAAGAGGAAGGTTTATATGTATAATACATGTATACTAATATTATAAAGAGGAAAGATTTGTACCTATTTTTGTATGTTTGTAATGAATAGGCTCAAAAAGTACTGGGCCGATCTGGATGAAATTTGGAGCATAGATAGATTATAGTCTGAAATAACACACAGGCTACTTTTTATCCCGGAAAATTGCGTGATTCCCGCGGGATAGCGATAAACGAATTCTACGCAGACGAAGTTGCGGGCAACTGCTAGTGCATAATATACCGTGCGAAGCCGGAGCGGGTCGCTAGTTAATAAAAAACTTGACCACGACACGCGACACCAACTCTGACTAGTTTGAGTACCCATCCTGGTCACGGCACCAATTAAACGTGGTTCCAAGTACGCTCAAGCTCATTTACTTTTAGAAGATAGATGACATTGAATACCCATTGCAGTTGTATTATGAGCAGAACTAGATTACTGGTCTTGCGTCGGATTATTGATGACTGATTGATGGCGTTCAGTGTGGGATCACAATTTGTATGCGCTACTTACCCTGGCCCCGCAGCACGCCCTAGCTTAGACTCAAATGGTAGATGAGGCGTCACTGACCGTGGGCATGAGCATCTTCTTGCAGGCGGCGTCGCGCGTGGCGTTGAACGCGTTGGACAGCGGGCCGCAGCGGCCCACGTCCCGCCGCGCCGCCGTGATCACCAGCACCAGGTACTCGTCCAGCATCTGAGCCACCACGCTCGCGAAGTCGCGCGTCATCTGGACAAATAACGGTTAAACTAACCAAGGGCCTCAAAGGGACTGTGATTACTTCGAAAAACTATGAGCCGAGTTCTAGTTTTCTTTTTAATTTCCTTTTTGTCATGCCCAGTTTAAATGTTACAAATGCAATACTAAACATACTAATGTATTTGGCAATAAATACACGGAGTTCAAAATAAACTCTAGACTAATATTCAGAATAATATAAATCAGTTGGGGTGTCCGAGGTTTTCAGTAAGTGGTTCACGTTGTATGTTCGACAATTTGTTACTTTTAGTCATAAGATTTCCCATTCACACACATCGCACGCTTAAACAACAACTATCAACACAAATTACAAAGCGGGACCTTATATGAAATGGATACCAAAAAATGATATAACCCAGATAATATATACGCTTGCATCAGCTATAATCACTAACTTTTAACTGGACGCGGAGTCGATGCGTTCGCCCTGCGATGTGTAGCCCCGAGTTTAAGCCTTTTTTTTTTATTTATATAAATAGGAAGGCAAACGAGCAAATGGGTCACTTGATGGTAAGTGATCACCACTGCCCATAGACACCCGCAATCCCGGAGGGATTGCAGATGCGTTGCCAACCTAGAGGACTAAGATGAAATGCCTCTTGTGCCCGTAATTTCCCCGGCTGTCTTATTCTCCACACCGGAACACAGCAGTGCATGCACTGCTACTTAGCGGCAGGATTAGCGAGTAAGATGGTGGTAGCGATCCGGACGGACCTTGCACAAGGCCCTACCACCCCGCATAGAGTTTGCAGTAACTGATAGAGTTAAACTCACATTCTGTATGAGGTCGGGTCCTTGCGTGTTGAGGAACACCTCGGCCTGTGACGTCTCGTGGATGAGGTAGCGGATGGCGTCGTTGAACGACGAGTGGTTGAAGCGCAGCCCGTCGCGCAGGTTCATTGCAGTTATCTGTGAATAGCACCATTGTTAGCACTGGTACTAGTTTAAGTACCCATCCTGGTTACGGCACCAACTGGGAGTAAATGGAGTACCCATCCTGGTCACGGCGCCAACTATGACTAATTTGATTGCACGTCCTGGTCACGGCACCAACTGTGACTAATTTAAGTACCTATCCTGGTCACGGCACGAACTGTGACCAATTTAACTACCTATCCTGGTTACGGCACCAACTGTGACTAATTTAAGTATCTATCCTGGTCACAGCACCAATAACTAATCCTAATTATAGGACGAATTATGTTAATTTTGGTACGTAGCATAAATCATTAATTTTCAAATTTGATAATTGATTCGGAAACTACTCCAGGCAATATATGAACATGACATGCCATGTCTTATTGAAGGGTAAATGGACATGGCAAACATACCAAAAAAATATTAATCAGATAAAGTGTAGGTACACGTACATTAAGCTTCCTGGTGTGTTCGAGCATGGGCGTGACGATGTCGGCGTGGTAGGCAGTGAGCATGGCGGCCGCGTCGCGCAGCTCCATGGACACGCGGGCGAAGCCGGGCCGCGACACTAGCGAGCCGGCCGTCGCCTCCAGCTGCGCCGACAGGCTGTCCAGCGACAGGTTCGTCATGTTCGTCTCCAACTGGAAACCGTGCCGTCCAACGGTTACAATTCAAAGTCAGCGAGCTCCTATGGTCTATTTCAATAATGAAGGTGTCTGTGACATTCACTTTAACAAATCTAAAGGTGAGGCTTCTTTGTGACACCTGGCATATTCAACGATTACCGATTATATTTTAGTACTAACAACAATCGATTCCATAGAAATATAGACTATTTATAAATTTATAAACAAATTTTATTTCGATACACAGCAATTCACAGGTCGCCCGCGCCTCTCTCGGCCCCTTTGTTGCCCTACCCGGTGCCCCTGCACCGTTCGGGCGAGGACGTTCATTTAAGCGGTCGGTTTCTCACCAGGTTGCTCTACCAAACTTATCTCTCGTTCTTTCTTCACTCGCCGCTTTAATATAGATGGCTTTCCTCGCTCTAAGTTAACGCCACCGACGGCAGGATTAGCTAGTCGGCGGTAGGTATCCTCACACGAGGCACCGCGTATGCGTACTCACAGCGTGCAGGATGCGGTCGAAGTCGAAGTCGGAGAGGCCGGTCTGCGCGAGCTGCTCGAGCTTGCTGCGCGCGCGCGGCTTGAGGATGGTGAGCGGGCGCGCGGCGGGGAGGGCGGGGAAGGCGGGGCGGAGCGCGGCCGCGCGGCGCGACACCTCCGCCCCCACCTTGCGTACTCACCGCGTGCAGGATGCGGTCGAAGTCGAAGTCGGAGAGGCCGGTCTGCGCGAGCTGCTCGAGCTTGCTGCGCGCGCGCGGCTTGAGGATGGTGAGCGGGCGCGCGGCGGGGAGGGCGGGGAAGGCGGGGCGGAGCGCGGCCGCGCGGCGCGACACCTCCGCCCCCACCTTGCGTACTCACCGCGTGCAGGATGCGGTCGAAGTCGAAGTCGGAGAGGCCGGTCTGCGCGAGCTGCTCGAGCTTGCTGCGCGCGCGCGGCTTGAGGATGGTGAGCGGGCGCGCGGCGGGGAGGGCGGGGAAGGCGGGGCGGAGCGCGGCCGCGCGGCGCGACACCTCCGCCCCCACCTTGCGTACTCACCGCGTGCAGGATGCGGTCGAAGTCGAAGTCGGAGAGGCCGGTCTGCGCGAGCTGCTCGAGCTTGCTGCGCGCGCGCGGCTTGAGGATGGTGAGCGGGCGCGCGGCGGGGAGGGCGGGGAAGGCGGGGCGGAGCGCGGCCGCGCGGCGCGACACCTCCGCCCCCACCTTGCGTACTCACCGCGTGCAGGATGCGGTCGAAGTCGAAGTCGGAGAGGCCGGTCTGCGCGAGCTGCTCGAGCTTGCTGCGCGCGCGCGGCTTGAGGATGGTGAGCGGGCGCGCGGCGGGGAGGGCGGGGAAGGCGGGGCGGAGCGCGGCCGCGCGGCGCGACACCTCCGCCCCCACCTTGCGTACTCACCGCGTGCAGGATGCGGTCGAAGTCGAAGTCGGAGAGGCCGGTCTGCGCGAGCTGCTCGAGCTTGCTGCGCGCGCGCGGCTTGAGGATGGTGAGCGGGCGCGCGGCGGGGAGGGCGGGGAAGGCGGGGCGGAGCGCGGCCGCGCGGCGCGACACCTCCGCCCCCACCTTGCGTACTCACCGCGTGCAGGATGCGGTCGAAGTCGAAGTCGGAGAGGCCGGTCTGCGCGAGCTGCTCGAGCTTGCTGCGCGCGCGCGGCTTGAGGATGGTGAGCGGGCGCGCGGCGGGGAGGGCGGGGAAGGCGGGGCGGAGCGCGGCCGCGCGGCGCGACACCTCCGCCCCCACCTTGCGTACTCACCGCGTGCAGGATGCGGTCGAAGTCGAAGTCGGAGAGGCCGGTCTGCGCGAGCTGCTCGAGCTTGCTGCGCGCGCGCGGCTTGAGGATGGTGAGCGGGCGCGCGGCGGGGAGGGCGGGGAAGGCGGGGCGGAGCGCGGCCGCGCGGCGCGACACCTCCGCCCCCACCTTGCGTACTCACCGCGTGCAGGATGCGGTCGAAGTCGAAGTCGGAGAGGCCGGTCTGCGCGAGCTGCTCGAGCTTGCTGCGCGCGCGCGGCTTGAGGATGGTGAGCGGGCGCGCGGCGGGGAGGGCGGGGAAGGCGGGGCGGAGCGCGGCCGCGCGGCGCGACACCTCCGCCCCCACCTTGCGTACTCACCGCGTGCAGGATGCGGTCGAAGTCGAAGTCGGAGAGGCCGGTCTGCGCGAGCTGCTCGAGCTTGCTGCGCGCGCGCGGCTTGAGGATGGTGAGCGGGCGCGCGGCGGGGAGGGCGGGGAAGGCGGGGCGGAGCGCGGCCGCGCGGCGCGACACCTCCGCCCCCACCTTGCGTACTCACCGCGTGCAGGATGCGGTCGAAGTCGAAGTCGGAGAGGCCGGTCTGCGCGAGCTGCTCGAGCTTGCTGCGCGCGCGCGGCTTGAGGATGGTGAGCGGGCGCGCGGCGGGGAGGGCGGGGAAGGCGGGGCGGAGCGCGGCCGCGCGGCGCGACACCTCCGCCCCCACCTTGCGTACTCACCGCGTGCAGGATGCGGTCGAAGTCGAAGTCGGAGAGGCCGGTCTGCGCGAGCTGCTCGAGCTTGCTGCGCGCGCGCGGCTTGAGGATGGTGAGCGGGCGCGCGGCGGGGAGGGCGGGGAAGGCGGGGCGGAGCGCGGCCGCGCGGCGCGACACCTCCGCCCCCACCGACGCGCGCAGCCCCTCCAGGTCGTACAGCCGCCCCAGCTCCAGGGTCTGCACGCAACAAACGAATCGAGAACCTGTCTCGCCACTCTCTCGCACATTCAGCACAAAGACCGCGCTCGCGGAGTTCTCTGTTCGGCATGGAGTAGACAGTCAATATTATGTCAATATGGGATCGTGGATTTCAAATCGACCGGATTCGCTGCGATACGCAGTAATATTTTGTGATATGGATCGCGATATGCTTGGATCACAAGACAATATTGACCGTCTAAATCTAACCCACGCTCTGTCTTTATCCTGATTGCCTTCAGCGCGAGTTGCACTAAATTACAGTAGAAATAATTTTAACCATAACCGACGATTACGAAAAACACCTTAGGTTTTATGTCAAAAGGCATCTGCAATGGTTAAAGTTATTGTTAAAATTGCCATTGCTAAACATTTAGCTATCAAACAGTTTTTTTAGAGTTGCCAGCGCTAAAATGCAAAAATGGCGGCCAATACAAATCTTGCGTCCTTTTTGGGACAGCAGTTACCTCCATGAGCGAACGGTTCCTGTGGCAGTAGGCCAGCACGCGGGACATGTTGAAGTCGGGGTCGCGCCGCTCGTTGAACATCGCCCGCTCCAGGTCCACGAACCTCTCCAGGTCGTCGAACAGACGGTTGCCTTGCGGCTCGCTGCAAATCACGAGAAAAGTCTTTAGCTATCATTTGCATGGTCGAAAACCAGTCAAACAGAACCCCGATGGTTCCGTACAAATTCGGAAAGTGTATATAAAATACAGTGTTAGGTGAGCCCTGCCCCTAAGCAAAATTTAAGCAGCGTGAGGTCATTTTAATTTGGTTACTTACAGAGAAAAAAACTGATTTTTAGGTTTACTTCATGAGTTGGGCTACCTTCATTTCAAATTACAATTTTCTAGGACAACTAGAAGTACTAAGAAGGTTTTGGTTCCCTTTGCAAATGTATCGGAAATATACCATGACGACCCATTGCACGCTACAGGAATAAATGGGAAGGAATAAAGTACGTACGTGAGCGGGTCACAGATGAAACGCTGCGAGGCCACGCCCACCACGAAGTAAACCACCAGCACAACCGCTGAGATGCCTCCGACGATGAACATCACACCCATTCCACTGAAACAAAAACGAAATAACATAATTAGTAACTCAACGACGAGTACCAAATGAATGCCCTGACTGGTTCCGTTGATCCTGGTCACGGCACCAACTGTAAAGCACCGCACTCACCAGAGCAGGCAGCGCGAGCCGGCGCCCTTGTTGCAGCAGTCGCTGGCGCCGTACACGTCGGGCCGCTTGCCGCACACGCCGCACACCAGCCCCCACGCCATCAGGCACGTGATCTGGAGCCAAACACATAGCTGGTTACCTGACACGTTGCAAGATCAGATATCAGTTAGTGTCTGGCCGCGTAGTCTAATAAGCTACTATCCAGGGTACTTTTATCATCGAACAAATTTAAATATATCTTCAAAAACAAGTGTTTTTTTCTCAATGCCTTTTGGTATCAAAAATTGAAAATTCACTACAGAGATCATCCAAAAAACATGATGAAAAACGCGTTAATTTTGGTGGCATTTCTTACTTTCATGGGTTTAGCATCATCAAAATACCCAAAGTACCAAAGTCACGTTTGACGTGGGCCACTAGAGTAGGTTCTCGCGTAGTGTCGAGTAGTGTGTGTGTGTGTGCGCGTGCAGTTACCAGCAGCAGCGCGGCGGCGGCGGCGCGCGTGGCGTGGCGGCGGTACGGGCCGTACTGCGCGTGCCAGTCCTGCAGCGTGTCGGCGGCCGAGCTCTGCTGTGTGTGTGTGTGTGCGCGTGCAGTTACCAGCAGCAGCGCGGCGGCGGCGGCGCGCGTGGCGTGGCGGCGGTACGGGCCGTACTGCGCGTGCCAGTCCTGCAGCGTGTCGGCGGCCGAGCTCTGCTGTGTGTGTGTGTGTGCGCGTGCAGTTACCAGCAGCAGCGCGGCGGCGGCGGCGCGCGTGGCGTGGCGGCGGTACGGGCCGTACTGCGCGTGCCAGTCCTGCAGCGTGTCGGCGGCCGAGCTCTGCTGTGTGTGTGTGTGTGCGCGTGCAGTTACCAGCAGCAGCGCGGCGGCGGCGGCGCGCGTGGCGTGGCGGCGGTACGGGCCGTACTGCGCGTGCCAGTCCTGCAGCGTGTCGGCGGCCGAGCTCTGCTGTGTGTGTGTGTGTGCGCGTGCAGTTACCAGCAGCAGCGCGGCGGCGGCGGCGCGCGTGGCGTGGCGGCGGTACGGGCCGTACTGCGCGTGCCAGTCCTGCAGCGTGTCGGCGGCCGAGCTCTGCTGTGTGTGTGTGTGTGCGCGTGCAGTTACCAGCAGCAGCGCGGCGGCGGCGGCGCGCGTGGCGTGGCGGCGGTACGGGCCGTACTGCGCGTGCCAGTCCTGCAGCGTGTCGGCGGCCGAGCTCTGCTGTGTGTGTGTGTGTGCGCGTGCAGTTACCAGCAGCAGCGCGGCGGCGGCGGCGCGCGTGGCGTGGCGGCGGTACGGGCCGTACTGCGCGTGCCAGTCCTGCAGCGTGTCGGCGGCCGAGCTCTGCTGTGTGTGTGTGTGTGCGCGTGCAGTTACCAGCAGCAGCGCGGCGGCGGCGGCGCGCGTGGCGTGGCGGCGGTACGGGCCGTACTGCGCGTGCCAGTCCTGCAGCGTGTCGGCGGCCGAGCTCTGCTGTGTGTGTGTGTGTGCGCGTGCAGTTACCAGCAGCAGCGCGGCGGCGGCGGCGCGCGTGGCGTGGCGGCGGTACGGGCCGTACTGCGCGTGCCAGTCCTGCAGCGTGTCGGCGGCCGAGCTCTGCTGTGTGTGTGTGTGTGCGCGTGCAGTTACCAGCAGCAGCGCGGCGGCGGCGGCGCGCGTGGCGTGGCGGCGGTACGGGCCGTACTGCGCGTGCCAGTCCTGCAGCGTGTCGGCGGCCGAGCTCTGCTGTGTGTGTGTGTGTGCGCGTGCAGTTACCAGCAGCAGCGCGGCGGCGGCGGCGCGCGTGGCGTGGCGGCGGTACGGGCCGTACTGCGCGTGCCAGTCCTGCAGCGTGTCGGCGGCCGAGCTCTGCTGTGTGTGTGTGTGTGCGCGTGCAGTTACCAGCAGCAGCGCGGCGGCGGCGGCGCGCGTGGCGTGGCGGCGGTACGGGCCGTACTGCGCGTGCCAGTCCTGCAGCGTGTCGGCGGCCGAGCTCTGCTGCTGCAGCTTCTCGCTCGCGTTGCCGGCCTGGGCGGTGATCTCGTCTGCTATGGCGGCCAAACGGCGACCTGGAAAGTGACACTCGGTTTTGTAATCTTGTAATAGAATTATGCTATTAAGCACCATTTCGCAAACCATTACTTACTTTATTTTACACTCTTTGAACAATTCATAAAAGTAACTTTTCCGTAGGTTGGTATTTTTAACCTTATCACTACCGAACAGCATTAGTGACTTCATATCAAGGAATGGCAGCTAATAAGTTAAAGTTTATGAATTAGCAGATAGTAAAAGTTTGACAAATGTTGGTTCGTGTGAAGTTTTGATCTCGGTGCACAAGGGTGTTTAGCTTTTTGTGTAGCGGTGTGTAGTGGTGTGTAATGGTGTACAGCGGTGTGTAGGGGTGTGTAGCGGGGTTTAGTGGTGTGTAGTGGTGTGTAGTGGTGTGTAAGTGGTGTGTAAGAGGTGTGTAGCGATGTGCGGTAGTGTGTACCGGTGGCGGCGACGGCCTGCTTGACGGCGGGTATGTGCTGGTCGACGGAGCGCTGGATGCCGCGCTGGATGTCGGCGAACACCTGCTGGCCCTCCGCCACCTCCGCCTTGATGTTGCTGTCCAGCAGCGCCGTCACGTTGCTCAGCAGCTCCGACACGTCCGGCATCTGTTCCGGCCGGAAACAGGCAATGCCACACAGTGAGCAGTCGTTCAAAGTAGGCAGCGGTAAAGTGACGGCAGACAGCGGTAGGGTTAGCCTGCCCTGGCTACCCCCCCACTGCACGTCTTAGCAAACTGACAACTTGACAATTGTCGGCGACATGTCACAATTCCAAATGCAAGGCGTAGTCAATATGAAGCCTACTGGGGTAGATTCTGGTAGAGTTTTCAATATAAACAGAATTGTCACATGTCACAGACGTTAGTGAAATAGGCACCCAAAAAGACGGTCTGCAATTGGGAAACTGTGGACGTACTTACCGTTGGGAAATATTTATCAAGCATCTAATCCATAAGTAGCGTGAAAAAAAAATTACAATTTATTTTTTAACATACAAGTTAGGGTCCATTTTTTACCTTCCTTGACGTGCTATTAGTTAATTATTAATTTATTCCAATCGTGTTCATTGTTCACAGAGTAAAAACTTAAAAATAAATTACGATAAAATAACAAATAAAAACTGTAATCCCGTCGAATGAGGAAACGCACTAGTGTTCCAGTTGTCAAGTCCAATCAAATCTCAGCCCTATACCTAGAAATAGTACCAAAGAGTGTACTGACCCGGCTGTACTGTATCTCGGTGTCCAGCTGGCCTATCTTGTACTTCTCCTGCAGACGCAGACACTGCGGCTGCTCGCACTTGGCCAGCGTCTGCAGCAGTTGCGCCTTCACCTTGCGCAGGCCTGGAACGAAAGCTCTTTGATTTGAATTTGAAAAGCTTTATTGCACTCTGCCAAACCGCTGGAAGCCGGATGACAGCTTATTAATGTGACTGTGAATGTCATTATTTCACTGTGTAAAGCTACATAGTTTTACATGGTTAAGCAACAATTTGAGGCATGTCTTTTGTGGATGTTAGGCCTCTTACACGCCAATCCTGCCGCCACGAACCAGTGCTTGCGTGGCTGTATGCGCTGTTGTATTCTGACGTACCAATTAAGAAAAGTGAAAAAATTACTGGCACACGAAGCCTTCGGTGTCGAAGGTGTCCATGGGTAGTCACTTACCATTTCGTTTGCCATCGTATTTCATTGTAAAAGCAGCATTTGGTTTCTTCGTATCTTCGTATATTGTGTTGCGTCAGCGCTGCCTACCGTTGCCAACCCTGGCGACCATAGCACGTTACAGCTGGTGCACTCACCGGTGTTGAGCCGCTCGGCGTTGTAGCGCAGCACGGAGGTGACGTTGTGCACGGTGCGCAGGTCGGCCTGCACGGCGTCCAGCTGCTGCACCATCTTGTTGAGCGTGGTCACCGACACCGCGCGCGAGAACTCGCCCAGGTGCACAGACACCGTTAGCCCGCTACCTGTATCACCATCACACATTAAGACATTGAAGATTAAATTACCTACCATCCTCCCGCGGGTTAACATTAACATCCTCAGAGTTATTACACGGTCTTCCAGATACGTAACGTCTTCAAACCCCATCCCGTCACTAACCGTTGGCGACACCTTTATAATGAGATTAGGATCTGTATTGAATACCTGATCACATCTTAAAATGATGCACAGTTATTCACACCACAAATTTAATTGCAATAGCGAGTCAAAACTAACCGCGGTCTATATCCCGGAGGAAACATGTTGAGCACTTGAACAGATTCTACGAAACCTACTGATTTTATCCTGTAAACTGTTGTTATATGTTTGCTGTCTGGCGTGAAATATTCATTAAGCGGGTGACCTAAGCATACTTTAGCCAAAACCTAAAGCCAAAAGCCTAAAACCGCGGCGCCTATACTACTAGTATCAGCAGTTTTATCCGTCAATGGATCATCCTACAGCGGTTACTTACTGGTGAGCAACGCGTCGAGTTTCCGCTCTAGCTCATTGTAGTTGACGACGAGCAGCCAGCGCATGTGCGCCTGCGTGGCGTTGAGGAAGGCGCGTGCGTCGCGCAGGCCAGCGCGCAGCGCGCCGGGCGCCTCGCTCGCGCTGCGCTCCAACTGCTCGTCCGTCGCGAACGCGCACACCACGCCGAACCTAAACACGCGAACCATGAAGCTCATATTCCCCTACGGCTTGAAATTCACGCCACTAGTCCTCAGGGAGTTCATCTCCAGCTCATACACGTACCGCAGCTGAGCACATACCTCTTAGAATGCGAGGACTTGGGCTATAGTTCCCACACTAGCCCAGTACAGTGCGGATTGGGAACTGCGCGTACGCAATTGAATTGCTTCGCAGGTGTGCGCACAGGTTTCCTCAAGACATTTTCCTTCGCCAAAAAGCTCATAGTAAATTACAAATGTAATTTCGAACATTAATTCCGTAAACCCAGAGCTGTGAGTTGGAATTTGATCCCACAACCTGATTGAAAGGCCTTTTACATAAGTCAAACCACTGCGTTTTCCACAAAGATTTGCAGCTGTACAAATTCGCAGCCGCCAACCAATCGAATAAAAAAAAGAGTGATTACATGGTTTTTCACTGGAACGGCACGCAACGTGCAATTTAAGACTAGCGTAGCATACCACACCCCATCCGGTACAGATCATAGTTAAGACTCCAGTTAAGGCAAGTCGCGTAGTACTTACAGGAATAGAGTAAGCAGAGCAATGAGCAGGATAGCGAGCAAGCCCTTCAGGCAGGCGTCGTATTTGCGGTCGAAGGGACGCCGCCGCCGCCCCGCGCGGCACCAGTAGCAACAGCACCAAAACAGCCTGAAATGACGACAAATATGTTGAAAACAGAATAAGTTCTAGGGGTTTTTCGGGTTTAACATTTACTACTTTTTCAAGTGCCGCAAACGCTAAATCATGATAGCGTAGCGACTCCATACCTTAAGTAGTTTCTTATCTCTTTACTCTCGGCTCGAAAAACTCTCGTTAGTTGACGTGAGGAACACAAAGGCGGGGCGAGACGTTAACGCGACTTCAGCGGACGGCTGGTAACGCCCATACATTGCCGGCGTTCGTCGGGCATGGGCGTGGAGCATAATAAATGAAACGAGTCAAAACCCCGCCAACAGCGCCCCATTTCAACGGCTTTTTGAAGTATGGTATAAAGTCCTTGCCATTGTTAAGGAAACGGTCATAAGTTTTAGTAAGAGAATAATTACATTTACATTTTATTTAACATGATTTGCACGCCACTCTGGCCTGTTACAACTATTTTTCTATTCGTGCAATTCAATTCTACAGAATTTAGTACCTAGACGGGTTATTCAAAGTTTAATGAGCGAGAGCAAGAGATTGTATAAGCCCGCTTCTAACTTTACCGTACTTCTATACAGAACTATGGTTTCCTCAAGCAAGGACACGGATTGACTGCTGTGTACAGGCGTTACTTTGTAGAAATCCACAGATAACTTTCCTACCCCGCAAATAGTGAGGCGCCTTTTGAGGATGTAAAGAGTTATACGACGCCTTTTAAGGTTGTAAGGAGTTAAACAAATGCCCTTTGGGGATGTAAGGAGTTATACTGACGCCTTTTAGGGTTGTAAGGAGTCATACTGATGCCCTTTGGGGATGTAAGGAGTTACACTGACGCCCTTTGGGGATGCAAGGAGAGTTGTACTGACCCGGCGAGCGGCAGCGCGGGTGCAAGCAGCGCCGCCACCACGAGCAGCGCGGCGGGCCCGGCGTAGTGCGCCAGCAGCACGCGCCAGTTCTCGCGCGCGCTCGCGAACTCCACGTTGCCATCCGACACCGACACTATGCCTGCAACAACCATCATCAAGGTGAACATACGAACACATCAAAGTCAGGAGCAAAAATAACCGTTCTTCTCTTAGAAATCATATGGCATGTCTTTGAAGATAGTTTTTTTTTTATATATAAAATGTCATATAATTCTCTTTAGAATTGGAAATCAGTGATGAGGTGTATGGTCAGTAATTGTGACATTTTCAGTGAGAAAATTCTACAGTGGCACGTAATTCAGTTTCTCTCACTGTACCCTAAATGGTTTCGATTCCCACGTTACTTAATGAAAATACATCAAATTTCTTTTGATTATATTATGAAGGGTTTTTACAAATAGACAGGCAGATGGACAACTAAATGATACTACAAATAGTAAAAATAAATACCTAAAATAACACACTATTACCGCCAGGTGGCATTTGCATGGAGCAACACTTTAATCCGTTCCCATTTCAGATACCTACACCCAGTCCATGATGAGTTAGTTCTAGAAAACTCAGAAAGCACGCAATTGGTCAGCGATATAAGTCACAAATATACGCATCGTATAGGTTTACATGGCGGAAGAAGTTCAGTCAACATCTGTCTCTCGTACGGTGCGGACGCGTTATACTTTCTGTTCCAGACTCCTGCACCGCCTTCCTTCTACATTTGCTTTTTATTTTTTAATGTTCACTTTTGACATGCCTAGTGTCATGAATAAACGAACATACTGTCGTGTAAGCCTGCCCTAGCATTGGGGTAAACTTATGTACGCCGACCGACCTTTCTTTGTCCCTTTCATTTACGTACAAAAGTGCAGAGAGAACGCTTTTTGACTCGTTATCTTGGGCATGGTATAATTGTTAATTGAACCACAATACCGCTATTTTATAATAATGTTTCACTTATAAAATTTCAGGTTCAGATATTACAGTACGATTTTTATCTGCGTTTCCTATTATCTACGATGCGCAACATACAATCAGTGAAAGATATGTCGGACTAATATCAAAGATAAAATTTTAGTATGATACAGTGTTTTTAGTTTCTTAATTTATTTGCCGTGTTTCCAATATAATGAATGAAAAAGTACAAAATCGTGGATGATGGCGAATAGTTTGGACAGAGTGCTCGATGCAGCTGTCGCACTCGCTCCCGATCTTAACAACATTATTTTTCATTCATGTTCAGTCAGAACACGGCAACTGTCAAATACATGAAGAATACCATATACATATAGTGGAGGCAAAATACGTGAAATTTCCCTTAAGTCAGGAAATAATTCTAAGAACTGATAAAAACAATTGTTTTTGATTTGTATGGGTTAGAAATGGAATTTAATACATCACTTGATATATTCACCCCCCCCGGAAAGGGGTGGAATTGGTTGAAAATGGTGTAATTGTAATAACTAAGAAGAAAAAATAGGTGTAGTCTGTGCAATTTGCCATACGTTTTATTACATCTTAATCTATATTTGCACCCGTTATTTAGCTCAATTCAAGCTACGGAACATACAAAAAAAAAATCATATAACTAAAAATATACTTTTTGGCATTGCGGCCCCGGGAAAAATACAGAACGCGGTGCAAATTGAGGAAATGATGAGAATATATATCAAAACACAATACCAAATTTGCACCAGGGTGCGACACCCGGAAAGTAGTTTTTTATGTTTTACTGTCTTTGTACTTCGGGGGAAATTTTGGAATTAATAAAAATCGTCACAATCGTCTTAACTTGGTTTGATTTACATTCGCACCCCATAAAAAATTGACATTTCTACACGGAACATGCGGTTCTGTAATACTACCCGCTACCTAGCGTTCGCTGCTATTCCTTGCGTTTAGATAGAACTATGTTTACCAAACTTCCGGTTAAAATTTTCTTTTTTTTATTGAGTGCGAATGTAGTATCTTTTAAATATGTGTTATTTATAAATTTTCACGACTATCTTAATTTCCCCCGAAGTACAATCTACAAAAGAGTGAAAAAAAACATGTTCCATACTTTGCACGGGGGTGCAAAGTTACCTGGGTGTTTATAATACTTTGAAAAGCTTAATCTAAGTTTGCACCAACCGTCTGAATTATCCTCGAGCCGCAATCAGAAAAAAATATTTTACCAAGATTCTATACATCGTACACCTTTTTAATTAACATACATTATGTACCAAAGGGGACCCTTCACGTGGCTAAACTTGCGCCTAATACCTTTTATCATACTCCAAAATAACGGCATTTGAAGTTTATACCTAATATTTTAAAGTGTTCCGTACATGATAGAAAGGTGCAAACCGAAGGAAACCATCTAGTCGTGCCCTCTAACGATTCCACAAAAAAACACGACTACACGAATTACTTCCATACTTTTCGGTAATTCGACTATACTAATATAGGACAATAGACTATGTATGGTAATAGCTACGTTCACAGATTCACTATCCGCGCAATTCGCATTATCCGCACTCGAAGGTTGTACTAGTAAGTAGCGGATTAGCAAAGTACGTAACCCCCAACGCTAATTTGTGTGCGTGTGTATGTGTGTTTATGCGAGCGTGCGTGCGTGTGTGGCATCGTAGCTTTCAAGCGAATGCGCCGATTTGGATGCGGTTTTTTTAATTCAAAGGCCAGTTTCCTTACAGTGAATGATTATACGTGTATAAAAATAAACTCAAGATCAGTATTTCATTAAAAGTCGTTTCACTGTGCTATCCTTACTTAAACATCATTTATAAAGTGGAACCAACGCATAAGTACCTAAATACTTACAAACAGAAACAAAACAATAAGCCATTAACAGTTAACTATTTAATATCCACATGCTCAGCTTTCCCAAGTGTTCAATTGCATCTCATCAAGCGTATTGGTTCCCGAATAAGCAAAGTAAACCCTACAACTTTAGTATTAGGGCTATTTGTCGTTTGTGGTCATAGTCTTTATTGGACAGTGTCCCGTTTTAGCAATTATTCGTTGTAAACAACGCGACTGCTGCAGGCCCGCTCCGAAGTTCGTGTCGTTCCGCTCACACTAATACCCAGTCATTCTAGAGTGAAAAGGTCGGAATTATACGAACTTGGAAACTCGGAATAGCCCCGTAGCGCTTGTTGATTCGTTAACGGCTGCAGTAATAGCTAGTAAAACTTAACTGTTTAGACCTTTTAGATCACAAGTTAAGATACGTTCTGGTTTTTTGGAAGCTAGAAATTACTTTGAAAATCTGAACTGGCAACATTGGTCAAACCCCAACCGCTGATTGGTTGTTTGGGCCAATGTTGCTAGCTTAGATTTGTAAAATTGAATTTTGTAGCTTCGACAAACGGAGCGGAGAAGTTACTGGCGGCGCAGATTGTTGAACTTTGAATAACATTACATTTAAAAATTTAACCAAACGCATTTATTGAGTAATCATAACGTAAATTAAAAAAAAACTGATATTCTTCAAACTGCTGGACCGATTTTTACCAAACATGACTAAGAACCACCGCGAGGAAAAAACCGCATCGAAATTCGTCCATTGGTTTGAGAGCTATGACGCTACAGACAGACGGACACACATAGAGACATCAACGTCAAACTCTTTTAGCGTCGGGAAAGAGCTAAATAAGTCACGAGAACACGTCACATTTGTGAATATTGAATCTGTTCGCAAACAATAACCATGACTAATCGATTGACTACATTCGGGTTTCTCAATTCCGAACAACATCATCATTATGCGATATTTGTGTCACTTTTCTGAATTAATTCGCTCAACTTCTGGAAGTTGTTTTTAGTTTTCCTGTTTGGTTCCGTCTGTGGTTTTCGTTATCATTGGACTATGGACATGTCTGTTTGTTAATTGGTTTAGTTAAGTCAAATCAATCCATTGGAAATTTGGCAACATTACAATCCAAGTACAACCAAGAAAAAGTTAACAAAAAAGTTTATCTTCAAAATGCTTTTTTTATTCCAAATCCACGTGTTAAATTTAAACATGCCTAACAAATTATCATCCGTTCGTTCTCATAAGCGTAAATTACCGTTACGTGTTATGTATAACTACTTATTTTTATCTCTTACGTCACGGCAGCGGTACGCAACTGTGGCAGCTAATACGAAATTTCGCCGGACTCTTCAACCGGCTCGTTGGTCTAGGGGTATGATTTTCGCTTAGGGTGCGAGAGGTCCCGGGTTCAAATCCCGGACGAGCCCAAATACTTTTTGCATTTTTTACTGTATCAGATCAGTTTTATGTAGTTTGACGATTAATAAATTACGAATTACTTTACAATTATTTAGGTTTTTTTATGCGCAATTTTTTTTTATCCAAATATTGTTATGAAACGAACTGACTTTCGATCTTGTTATAGAAAATCGCGCACAAATATACGTATACAAGTCAAACGGAGAACCCCCTTTTTCAATTTTGAAGTCGATTAAAAATAGTATAATATACAATTTTTTGCTAATGATGATTTGCTTCAAGGAAATTATTAATTGCGGACGATTTTATCCTTGGGCATTTTTAATTGCGGACGATTTGCTCCCTGGGCTTCCTTCCCTGCGGTCCTTCTCATTAAACGGGCATTATGCCTAGCAGAGTAAAAACAACACAGGACGTTTTGCTCTCAGTACGACCTGCTCAGAATTGTTTAGAGGCCAGGCATAGAATACGCAACAACTGAAACGGGGTCAACGCCCTGTCAACTGTCACGCCTCAAAGACAAGTTCAAGAAACTAAAAACGTCATCTCCGTTAGGAAAACCATTTAACAAGTTTTTAAGTAATTTGTTACTACTTAGTACGTTACTAGTAGTTAACTAACTAGCATCTGCCCGCGACTTCGTCCGCGTATTATACATATAAACCTTCCTCTCGAATCACTCTCTCTATTAAAAAAACCGCATCAAAATCCGTTGCGTAGTTTTAAAGATCTAAGCATAGATAGGCACAGACAGACAGACAGCGGGAAGCGACTTTGTTTTATACTATGTAGTGAGGGTAATAACAATGAACAACAAATTTTTGCTGTATGGATCTGTTTCCTTTGCCTATCCCTTGACTTGATGTAGTGATGCGTTCCTTCTCACATTGACCCAGAGGCCAAGTATTTAATTGGGCGGCAGGTAACTGCAAATCTCAGCTAATTGATGGAGCTAGGCGTCGAGGTAGTGAAGCAGGCCACGATTTACTGGACAACTCGAAATTATAGCCGATACTGGGAATAGTATGCATTAAAAAAAACACATTTCTTAATAAAATATGAAAATGTCTTAAAAAACATGTCAAAAAGTGAAATTAAAGGTAATATAAGAGTTTTAAACTACTAATTAGTCAACGATTAGAAAGAGACATCCGATTATGACATGTGATGTCATTTATCCGTTTTTCTAGAAAGAGATAGAGCCAAATCTATATAATATGATAGCTTATATTATTTTATCTAACACTAGATTAATTTTATATTTGCATGACTTTTTAAGTTTAAATGTTTGAAACTAGAATATCCATGACATCTTTTTTGTACAAATTTTACTGCGAATAAATATTTCATTCATTCATTAATTCATTATATCTAGGTTATTTTTATAGTTATTTGTTTTTTATATTGTTTACTACATAAATGAGCTTTTAATGAAAGTTATGAAAAAAATCATGAATATTCCCTATTAGCTGGTCACTGTTACTATGGGTAACCTGTACACCACGACTCTTGTAGTGAACATTTTTATCCCAAAACTATTGCTTCTTAACCAACAAAAGTACCTACCAGAATGTCGATTTTAGTTTTTGAAATTTTGTAGAATTTTTAATCAGTTCGAAATCGTATTTTTTGTCGAAAGAACTTCTAATACATCTAAAACGATAACAATGACATGTATTGTTTAAAAAATCTTAAATTTGAACCACAACGTGGAAAAAACCCTCCCAAAGTTCAAAGATTGGGGTGCCCGATAATCGATTGCGTCTACAATAACAAAACAATATCTTCAATAACAACAATATAAAGTACTATCACATAGACATATCTTAGCTAATAAATGAAGTTTTGCATCAAGTGAAGATTTTGTTCTATCCTAAACAACATAAAGCAGCAACCACATCTTCCAGAAACTCATTACTCAGCGTATAAGTCCTTCCATCATTATCCAATGAACTAAAGGCCTTAACAATTACAGCATTAATTATTGACGATAGGTAATATGATTATGAACTAATTATCGTACTAATTATTACTATGGATGTGATACGAGCGATGACAAGAATGATATTACTAACGATAGTATCAATAATTGCAAATCATAATATTAAATAGGCGGATGATTCATTGATATAATTACAATAGAATGTATCTACTTGGTAAACAAGGAGATATTTATTCAATATGTCGACTCTTACAACAATTCGAGGAGTACAACCACGCAAAATAGTTGGCCACAGCAAGAACGACATCAGAGCATAATCCTAAATCCTAGCTCAATTTTCGGTACTATCAAATGAATCACGAATTTTTACTTAGTTTTACCGTTAGAAATTAAATTTCTAAACGACACTGAAAATTAGAACACAGAAAAATCCGAAAAGTAAAGCTATGGCCGGGAATCGAACCGGATTCTCGTCATTCCAAAAAAACTACAAACTAAAATTACATAAATTCGCATAGTAACAAGGTCACGTGACAGCTAGTAACAGATAGAAAAATCCGAAGGCTTACCCACCTGCTATGGGTGGTCTAGGGGTATAGCACGCGTCACGAAATAACGAGGATCCGGGTTCGATTTTCGGCCATAGCTTTACTTTTCGGATTTTTCTGTTCTAATTTTCAGTGTCGTTTAAAAGTTCAATTATCGGTGGTCGAAAAAGTACTGGTTTACCTAAATTCACAAAAAACAATAGCAAAAATTCAATCCCCAAAAATCGCGTGCAATTCCAGTGAGCCAAGGACACAATACAATAAAAGGGCCACGACCCGACGCGAGATTTATTCCACTTCCACACAATCAAGATTGCAATGAACATGCACCAAGAAGTTACTTTGTTGCGAAGATAACTGAAATATAAGATGCCATTCCTTAACTCTTTTGTTGAGAATTTCAACTACGTGAGATAATAATAATAGACGACAAAGTTTCTATGTTAAGTAAGATCTTAACATTTGACTACAAATAAAATAACAAATAACTTGGAAAACTCGTCTTAAGTCTAGTAGGTACTCCAGGTCAGTTCAGACTTGCAAAAAATGTCTTACCAGATCAAATATCAAAGAAAGCAGTTTAATTGCGAAACAACTCAAAGAACAAAGGGAAAAACAACTGCGGAACAAAACTTATAAAAATAATTAACCTCCGACTAACGATTAACATCCAAAATAGAAAAAGAGCTTAATATCATGATCGCAACGGTCACTACTCGATTCAAATTACAATAAACCGGACCTATTAATAGAAAAAAACATCGAGTCATTCAACGCTCTTGAGATTTCACGAGTTATTGAACGACTAATAAAAATACCTTTGTGAAACAAAGCGAAACAAATGAATTCAATAAACTAATTGATTGATACGTCAAACTCTTAACCGGCCTAGAAATTGGGGTCCGTTACAGAGAGATCGAAACAATCTATGCTAATGAACGTGTTGAACGAGTTACTGAACATAAACGCCAGCATTACTTTTGTGAATGGACAACATCAAACTATACTGACGAGCAAAAATAACCGGTCACTCTGCATACAACTTTGTACGAGAAGTGAACCTTTATTATTGTTTGCCAGTGTACATCAAATGACGATTACCACTTAACCTATCAAAGGCGGCATGTCCTCATGTCTATAAGTGATTAATAGACTGACGGGACTGGGACACAATCCAGGTGACAAACGACCAATAAAATGGCTCGAACGAATGAGCATTGTGTTGTAAGTTACGACACAGCGTACATATCATATACGACAAAATATCTCGTTTTACTATCTATTCGGACATCATTAAACACAATATAAAGGCGTGAAGTTTACATGATCCAATAGCAAACACAGCTAACTAAGCTCTCGGGTGAACAGTGAGTATATCGCATCCATCAGGCAGCACAGCGAAGCAACGAGCCGCGTAAACCGGTGCAGTGATTTGGAGGACCTTGGCCGTGCCGCGTCACGCACTAGAGAATGCTGATGTGGCGATTGCAACACGTCACGGTGCCACACAAGCTTTAGTTAGAGGTGCCATTCCAACAAACTAAACCTGGCAGACAGCGGAACCAAAGGGAGGAACAGTTCTGTAGACTCCAGTGGTGGCATCGCAGACAGTATACAACCATTGTGTAAAAAAAATCACAACATATTTCGTCGAAGATGACTCCACAGTGGACATAAATTATCGAGTGCTATTTCAGGCTTGTTTTCTGATATGTAAGAAGGAGCATTTGATCATTAATTGATCCTCTGACGACTTATAGGATTAAGCGTATCGATAGCGAATTAATCCTTGATCCAATTGAAGGCTTTAAAATACTTAGTATTCCTTTAATAGCTCAAGCGAATTGTGATAGTGATAATCCTCTACAAAAAGTTAAGGATCAAAAAAAAGTTGTTAAACCTGTGTTGTTGGAGTTCCTGAATGTTGTCGTTTCCGGTTCCACGTACCAGTTGCTCGTTGAAATTGTGCGGACGCGAAGGCCAGTATCATTAACTTATAGAGCCAGTTGTTATTTAGTAAAGAAACGGTTACGTATTAAACCTTTATTGAACATTTGAAAATACCTGAAATGAAACTCCAAAACTATGACTTAAACCGATTAAAAGAGAAACTGCTACTATTTGTGTGGGATTTATTCGGATTTTCAAAGTATTATACGGGCATATATGATGGATCAGACGGATGCCACGGTCATCATCTTATCACCGTCAAGTCAAATAAACATTTACATCAACTATATTTAGACGGCAGAGGTTAGGAGTTCAAAACGCAAAGTAAAGTCGTAAACGGAATTATTTCCGCTCCAAATCGCAAACCGGCAATTTGGCAATAAATAGACGCCGCCATCGACATTGAACTAGTTAATGCCATCATTAAGTTTTATGGAGCGATAAACTCTAATGTAGAACATGTTATTAACATTACTACAGACGTGATTGAATCACCAAAACAAACTCAGGAGGCACTGTGAGTACACAATACTCTTAGTCATAAACTACACATCATTAATCGGGGAATTTTAAACTAATTACGCGGTCACTATTTGCTCATTATCAGAACTCACATAATCCCACCCAAGCTTAGCACGATAAACATACGTAAAGAGCCTTTATCTAATATTGTAGTGCCAAATAATCCGAGAGTCATTCACATTGCGCACAGCTGCGCCCACTACAATAACGTCCCGTCTATTTCAATTTGCGAGCGTATGTGCCCAGACTGTCACTGCACGGTGTGCAATAAACTCAATATCAGGCTTGCAATGTGTCGCATGTACGGCGAAGAGTGGGTTCATATGCGTGGGAAACATTGGTTATATTCGTTCTTACATTATGACTTGTCGTCATACAATCGACACTCAAGTCAAGGTCAATACTTCACGTTTCTGAATCTTTTTTTGGCACAACACAGAATAACGTTTCTCTTTGAGAAAATCAAGGGTAAACTTGGAGAGTCCTTCTGGAGCGAAAGGGCCCTGGAGCCCTCATTACCGCCGCGTCCTTGCGAGGCTACGGTACGCAGAAACGTTGAGAGGCACTACAATAAGGCCCTGAACAAGTATGCCAGTGACATTCAGTTAGGAATTGTAACCAATAATATAAAAATAAACCATACAAAAATGAATAAAAAAAAAAAAAAGATATTCCCGTACCGGGAATCGAACCCGAGCCTCCTGGGTGAAAGCCAGGTATCCTAGCCACTAGACCATACGGGAGATATCAAGTGGCTCGAATTTCGTAGTCGCTTTACGTAGACGGTGAAAGGCAAAGATAAGCAACGTCCATGTTTTATTTATGTAGACGATGTATTGACCGAACGGTTTTATTTTATCGTACTATTGAATGTTGTGGGCTGTGTTGTGATTTGGGGTGGGTCTGGCAGTGTGTCGGTCATTGACACTGTGTCCAAAGTGGCAAGTGTCTACACCGCCTGTTGCTTCAATGGGTGCGCCAGGGCGTTACTACGGACACCAATTTCCATCTTACCTATTGAACCATGAACTAGTGGAGTTCACAAAAATACCTATATCATACATATGTATTTATTCTTTCTTATTAAATACTAGCTGACCCGGCAAACATTGTTTCACCTTAGAAACAGTTTTTGTCATGTCATCGGAGATGGCGTTGCATCCGAAATATAAAATTGCTTCTTTTTGTAGTGGGAACAAATCAAACTACACAAAAATCGGTGAAGTTATTCTTGAATCATAAATGGCGTTAATAACCTTATTTTATGTATTCGCAAAGTGAAATGTTACTTTCAGAAAAAGATTTTTATACAGTAAACACATTCATGACTTTTAGACTTATATTAACTCAGGTAGACTAAAAGCAAGCACAGATACGAAACAACATCTCAACCGTAACCATTACAGTTTTCGATAATCTCGAACATCGGGAGGTTGTGTTTAATACCGAAGTAGATACGTTTGCCCTCCCCCTCCCCCGCGAGCTGCAACGATCGATACCCGGCAGACGGCGCGGGATGCGAGCGTCCCGGCTGACATTGCCGGTTCGAAGTTCGCCAAAACTTATACAGTAGGTAGTGCGAAATAAATTTCCTGATCTGTGTGATCTTCTTCTTCAACCTCGACATTGGCGGAATCATCGACAGTATCGATGGCGCTATTTCTTTTTAAAAATTGATTGATTGTGTGATCTTCTTTTTCTAAAAGTCCAAAGATTTTAAGTATTCTTGGAATTAAACTAGAAACATGATAATGATAACACCGTCTCATGTATCAGTTCAAGCTTCATCAGATGTAGCAAATTGAAAGAGCAAAGACTCCTTATTAATGTCTTTACCAGCTTGTTTAGGTGACACAAACTTGCCATTTATAGTAACGTCATAACCCGAACAAAAAACGTGCCATTATAACAGCCGAAATTACTTAAGAGGTAATTTATACATGTGCTGCCGTGGTATTTGGTATTGAAATAGAAAGTTAAAGATATACTCGGTCAAACAAATTTAATAACAACTTTACCAGCAATGAAAAATGGTAAAAATACGATTTAACGCCATTACTGTAACTCAACTACTACACACTTTCCCATAAGTCCATTAAAACAGATAGGTATATGGGTACAACAGTCCCTAATAGCTTAAATACCAAAAGCGGTTCTCATTCAGCACTGTATCAAGTTTATTACATTCGATCCAAAGTTAATTAACAAACAGTCGCAGTTACAGTCTTATAGGTATAACAGTCGAGCTCGATCGCGATAGTCTGCTGCAACTGGCAGCCAGTTCCCTAAGAACTCTTCTCTAGTGGGCCCGTCAACAGATTCAATGAGATACCGGGGATCTTCCACAAGTGGTTTGATAAGCCGAGCGCTTCCCACTTCTCAGAATGGCTATCAAGTGTCAGATGGCGGCAGAATGACCAACTACCGGGTAAGGAAAAACGTTTCGTGATCTTCCCTTCGCAATTGCTAGTGTCTTTTTCATGTCATAATTCTGTATTTGTCGACTGTTCGAGACACGTGGAAAAGAAATACAAAGTGTTACGGCTTGCAATGGATAGCTTTTGTTATTGTATTTCCCCAGTTGGAAATACGTAAGCGACGAAGATTTTGGAGGCGCTGCCGCTGATTCAGCTGAATTCCGATGACTCATACAGGTCACAAACATGAGATGGGTGCACATATTGCACATTCTCAATTTACTCTTGCTGATAATACACTAATTTTAAATTTGTTTTGCAGTTCATATAAGATCTCGTTAAAAGCTGTATAGGTATGGTGACTATGATTCAGCAAAAACATTTAGGACTACTTCAACTTGTCACTCAAATAAAATCTGTCTCTAATTAAGTATTTTTTACTTACAACGTCAATTAAAAACTAATTCGGATACTGGAAAATTACGACAAAAGGAAGAAAATTAATTATTTAGCCTAGCATGACGCAGGTTATTCCAATTAGTGGAATCCATTAGGAGGGTTTCTTGCATTTTACCTTATTCGTACACAAATCGCGTAGGAATATTGCTCTGTTCATTACCTGAAAAGAAAAGAAACGGTAATTTATTAGTTAGTCAAATTCTCATAAATTGTCATCTTTCATCAAAGCGGGCAATTCAATGACGAAAAACAAATACTACCCGATTCGTATTTTGTTGTACCTAAGCCTAACTAAATCATGGAAAAGCTTGCATATTTTCTCATAAATGACGCGATATACTATAGAGGGACCGCTTAAATGAGTCATTGCCCGCGCAGGCGCACTCCCCGCCCGCGCCTCTCTCGGTCCCCTTTGTCGTCCTACCCCGTGCGAGGCGAGTACTCATTTAAGCGGTCCGTCTACTATAGATATATTGACTCGTGTTTTAACTAAATCACTGAACAGCCCACAATAAAGCAACTAGTTCCACTCTAGTGAAGAAAGCAAGTAAAAACCTGTAATGCCACACATTAACAGTATGATTACTTGTTCAGAAGCTGCAATTACAACAAACCGAACCCTCCATCGGACATGGTCGAAGTGATGCGGACTGGAAACCCAGTTGCAACTTACAACTAGCTGTTGTTAAATTGCTACATCTGCTGTTCTGATACCAAATGCCCAATCACAGTGCGATATATCATGGTGTTTATTATTTATCTCCACTAGTCTCTGAATTTGCCAACGTTGGTCCTGTTCTCCAAGCGCACTAAATATCTCTGGGCATAAATCAGACATTGTGTCGTTTAAGCAGTAAGGGATCTCGTAGCTTTGTCTGCATTAGCAGATAGTGTGCCACGGGATATACAATATTTCACAGTTTATGTTCGTGCTGCGATTCGCAGAACCGCAAACGTTAGTGCTTTGTGTTCAATGGATGGTTAGAAACACGAGAGGTTATTATCTTACTGAGAATTGTTTGATTCGAATGTTACATTTGATGGCGCTAAGATATTCCAGATGTTCTCTACTTTACGTCAGTCCTGGTTTAGAAATACCTTTCCAACGCCAAAACACGAAATACGATAAGCCAATGTTTTTTTGATTAAAAAGAGCATTCCTAATGCCTTCTAATTCTAAAATAACACGCGTATTTAAAAGGGTAAATAATCTAGACCCCATATCATGCAACTTTTCTCGGGTTAAATGTATCTACAAAAAAAAAACAGATAAAGCATCTGATACGGTCAATAAATATGTCTGGAGCATGTTTCTATTTGCCTGCAAACAGAGCCAGATGTCGCAAGCCAATTGAGACCGCCTTTATTTGCTCATAAACTCCCAGCGACACCCCCATCGTTACTGTTACACGAACAGGACATTTCTTGTTCTATGTTCCTTCGTTTTTTCCATTTATACCTTAGCAGGAGGAACGCCATTACAAAAGAAAGATGGATAATGTTCTGCAGCGTCTGGTTAATTTACGACTTATTTACATCAAGCGGCCAAGGCATCCTCTACTTCACAAACCGCAACATCCGTCACACACTGGAAACAGTGGTTGAATCGCTCCGCGGCCTTCCTTATCGAGTTGCCACGTAAGCAAGCAAAATGATTTGAAAAGAATGTTTTATCCTTTACAGTAACAATTCACAAACAACTATTCGGGTTGGCATGGCACGTGTAAAAGGGCTCGACCCTTCTCGCGACTCAATGGCTCTGAGGGACGTTTACCCTTCAGGGTATACTTAATTTAAACATCCATGTACCGCGGGTCGTTAGTTCACCGTTAAATATTTAACACCTCTCGCCTCGACCATCGATTGATCGGCCACGACTTGCCCTCAATAGATTTACGGATGACGGGTAGAATCTATTCGGTCCTAGGGACATGCTTTCGAATATGACTCCAACAAAGTATGTACCTACTACACAATTGACGCCATAGCCTAATATAACTAGGTTACAAACAGGAAACTCCATTTCATAACTACACCTCGAGTCATCTCTATAGTTAAATAGCATTAAAATAACCAATACGTTTACTAGCAAAATGGGAATCCCAGAAAGTTCACGTCTGCCGATAACTACGAGACCTTACGTCGCCAACTTTTATCTTCGGTATCTTCCACACAATGCCGCTAGAAAGGCGCGTTTAGTTTAATTATCAATTACCAGCCCAAAGCGTCCACTTTCCCGCGGAACTTTCCACAAATCCGCTCACTGGGAACTTTACTATCCACACGAGCTTCACGGCGAAAGTATTTCTGACCACGATAATTAACACCACTTAGGCTATTCGAGCGCTGACAACTATCCGGTTTCTCGCGTCGTCATGAAATTGATCTAAATTCATTAGCCGGTTGAGTTTCCAACGTCGGACAATGACAGCTGGCGTTTAGCTAGGCTACAGTGAGACAAAATAATAGTCTGCCTCATCCCGAATTCAATTATGAAGGATTCGAATTCAATTTAAATTTATGACGCGGATCAAGAAGGGTCGGCCGGCCGCGCGGATAGAAAGATATACCAGCTTTTTAAAGCTAAGGATTACGGCTATAAAATCTCCACAGAATTCAATTCGAAATTATAATGGTCATCCCCAAATCACACCAAAATCTATTAGGACAAGTGTTTCAAAAGCAGAGCAACAATATTTTGATCAATGTGTTTCACAGATTATAACTGAAAAATTATATTCCACTGACTTGTACATAGTTACAATAGTCTAGTTCAATCTATATTTCTGGGCAGATCATAGGTTCACTGACAAACCAAATTTCTTAAATATCGAACCATTCATCGTCTGTGGACGATTGATATACCTAAATACTTTAAACTAGTTTTACAAACAATAAACACTATCATTCTTAAGTGCTTTATCACAGTTTAGATAAGAAGAAACAATAAGAAAACGGACAATCCTTTTACAATAGAACAATGGCACGATCTGGAAACAGGTTTTTGTATGCACGGCACCGAATTCCCGGGCCATGCATCAGTTTTACGGCCAGCGTGCGTCATACCTACTGGTCACATTGCCCGTTAGATCACCGCTGAACTTTAAGTGAATTCGAAGGGGAAGGCGGCCGAAGGTCGCAGGCTAAAGTTAAATGCGACCGCTATGCTGCTCAGCAAAAAGCGGGTCTTGGAAAACGGGGTAAATGCGTAACAAAGCTATAAAACAAGTAACCGACATTGAACAAGGTCGAATATGTTGAAGCTAAGGTACAAGGGATTACATTCTACGAGTATAGTTATAAAACAACACACGTTTAATTATTAAAGAATATTTTTAACAAGAGGCAAACGCGCAGGAAAACTATTGAGGTAATGGTAGTGTCGTCAGAGTAACGGGACTTGAGGTAGCTGCCGAATACCAAGTGCCGTGCTATATGGCACTGACACAGCATGCGACACGACCCTTGGAGCGACGCACGCGGTCATCGCGTCTGAAATACCAGACGACGAATTTTTAAAAACACGTCTGGTATCTCTCGCTGCATAATGAGCTGTTTCATTTGAATACAGCCTTGATCGGTGCATAAATTGGATAGTGTAGCTATCAAAATTCTTTATTTACGGATTCGAATACAAATATACACAGGCACGTTTCCGATCGATGAAGTTACCGTTGCCAAACTGTCGATCAACCACAGGCACAGCGTGAAAGAAAAAACTATCAGCTAAAGAGAATTCTAGACGAGCTACTTTATTTGATCAACAAAGAATCTTGTTTAGGAGAAGCATCCAAACAAACAAAAGACGTGAGCAACAATGAAGCGCAAAGTATGTCAGTGAGGGAATGTCAATAACAGTGCGGAACCGTGTCAGGGCACCGCGGCCCGCATTCCCGAAGGGGTAGTTGATGCCCTCGCGGAACCCGCGTAGGGGGAGCACCTATACTTGCGGTTCATTACATTTTGGGTCGAACAGACTTGCACTTAGCCGCTGAAATGTACCCATAACTATAAGAAGGAGCCCAAAAAAAGGTGCATCTGTGGGTTTTGAAATTTAAAAACACTAAACTTGTGATTTTAAAGGTCAAAGCCCTCGTTGAGACATGACGAAAATAATTGATCAATAAAGTGGACAAGATGAAATGAAATGAAATTTAATTTTGGGAACAGTTTTACAGGTCCCTAAAGCTCATCTCTCTGTATTCTTCGGATGACAAATCAAAAAATTCACCGTAATCATAAAAAACGTTATCAAGAAGCCACTTTTTCATTCGGCCTTTAAAAATCGTGATGTATTTGCTGATCGTAGTCAATATTTAATTTGCAACTTGATAGGCAAGTACTAGTAGGTACGAGTAATAATCTAATAATATAATTTAATTGTACGTAGACGACCTTCCTTCGATAAATATTATTTGGGAGCCTCGATTATTTCAATGCGTTATTTATACAACTGCGAACAACTATCTGATTAAACAATTAAAATACGCTTCATAATCCTCGTCACGTGTTATAATAATCTCTAGATAGTTATTTTCGACTACTTCTACAACTCCCGTATGGTCTAGTGGCTAGGATACCTGGCTTTCACCCAGGAGGCTCGGGTTCGATTCCCGGTACGGGAAATCTTTTTCCTTTTTTTATTTTATTTTTGTAATGGCATTTCGGTTATGGAACATTAGCATGATCGAATCTTACGGGTCGTTGGTCATGTTTTACGCTTCTCTTCATATCTTGATTTTTTCCATCCTATGCTGCCTCACCGAAATTACCGATACCAGTGAAGTGAAAAATCTTGTTATGCTTGTAGCCTAACGAAAAGGGCAACGTTTTCAAAAGTATATCACTCGTAATCTAATAACAATAACGTAGGTATGATACGACATTTCTAATTTTGGCTCAAGTAAGTGTAAGTACCTATTCGCTGTTTGGATACACAGAAACACGATGCTCAAGGCGATTAATCTTAATATTCCCTGTAATTTTCAAGACATATCGTAATAATTTATAATACTAAGAATTTACTCCATAAACATAATCTGTGTTTATCTTCCTTCCATGAAATTTTCATCGCAATACTTGGAAACGTGAAGTAATATTAGCGTTAACCTGCAATCGTCAGCTAGAGGCTAGACCAAGCGAAACCTAATTCCAAGGCCCTCCAGTACTTTCGCACTGACCAAACTGGTCTCCAACCGGACTCTCTACTCGCAGACATTTCACAGCATATCTACAAGGCAAAACATATCTTACAATCAACTACAGAGCATGTAAAATCAATAGTTTCGTTCCCATGAGCACATTATAAACGCAGATGACTCATCGAAGGCTTATTCGTGTTGCTGTTTGCTTCAAATTTCTAGTTGAAAATGGACTTTAGACAGACGTATTAAACAGCTTTTTAAAAGAAGTGAACGACATTTCGAAGCAGCATAAAGAAGGCCAAACTAGTCGCGTAGCTTTAACGACACATGCTCCAATGACCGCGATCATTTGAAGACTGCTAAAGTGCTTGCATGCACTATACACGGTTCATTTCAAAACCAATGGCCGATTACCCGTGACAATCTTTACTCAGCAACAACGCTGTAAACAGCACCGTAACAATAACTAGAACGCCTGAGTGCATAGTTTGTTTATTTTTCAGAAACAGAACACCCTGCGGGGTGGACAACGAATGGCTGTAAATAAACTGCGCCGGAGTTGTGCAAGTGCACGACCCAGATGCGCGGCTACTGAACTATGGATTTATTGGCGCTATATATCACGATCAGGACAGACAATGTGTGTTGCAAGAAGAAAGCTTATATCGACCAACCGACGCTGATAGAGGTGTTGAGAAATTTGTAGAAGAAAACTTGTTTATGCATACTACGCGTCGAAGACGAAAATTAGTAAATTATAGGGTCGGTAAATTGATAAGATACACGAAGCACAGGCCTCCTCTCAGAATGACCAGCATTCGGACTTATATAGGCTGGAGATGATGATGATGATGACATGCACAATGTTTATCATTAACCTTTGCAGTTTTTCAGGCATTTTATCGCCCCGTGAGCAGCAAGCAAGGGACTACTATTCACAGCTACTTTAGACACGGAAGAGATTCCTTTTCATAAAAGCAGCAGAATTGCAAAACTGTTTACGAAACTAACATAACCTAAAATAAACTTGTGAACACCGAACATTCTCCACAATCGAATGAAAGCGAACGACATACGCATTTCTGCGACCTAGTTTTAGACACAACAAAGACGTTGAGCGATCTGGAGTGGTTTCGGAACAGCATTCGCGTCCAGCTGGAGCGACTAAACGAACGATTTGTCAATCGGTTGCTCCCCGTGACTGCGCCTACGCATTAGGACTTAACGAAGCGCGACTGAGGAGACCGCGTGAGCTAACGAAAGGATTGGACGTTGGTTAAATATAAGGTTATAAAATGAGTAAGCTGGTTATGGGTCAGATAAAACTTGTGGTGGCGATAGATAAACCACTGGAATGAGACAATGTTAAAAATTAAAGCCGTTAACTGATTTGAATAAATTAAAATGCATGTAATAGATAAATACTATCAAAAGAGGAAAATAACGCGTAGTGATAAAAAAACTGGCACATGTATTATTTTAGTAAAATTAAAACAAAGCAAATTACTGCAAGTGTTATAAGGTTATCAATGTTTGCTATATCGACCATGCTATAGATAGTGGGTACGTACTACTAATTATCGTAATTTGCTCTCTAGGCAGTAACGTGGTAAACAATTCCAAAATGATCCTATCAGCTCACTGATCTTTGCCCTGTTTTATTCCGAATCAATGTTGCCTGGAGACAAATTAAAAATAAAACAACACTTCTACAACAAAAACCCTGAATAGTGTCAGAAAACACATCATCATCTAATTAAATTAAGTCTAATATACATATTATACCCTCACAGTGATGGACACATGCGATAATATCGCAGGTTCGCAGTCAGTCCCAATTCAGAAAGACCAAGTTCCCCAGTCGCACCGGTTAGCGCAATTGATTCGACCTCCGCTCCCCTCGCTCGCTGGATGAATAGTTTAGCAACTCCGCAACACAGCACAATGAGCGCGGAATACTTTACGGTATCTTCAAAGCCGTTATGTTTTGGGGGACATCAGCATTTACACAGAAAACAGAGACTCGGTGACCTACTTTTGGAAACAATCTTTAAAGATTGCTGAATTTTTGGATACTCAACTGAGAAGCCCACCATTGTTGCACAAAACAAACGGTAAAATGGTAACCAAGTAATGGTAAAGACGCCTCCAGTCAAAGTAAGATAAGAAAAGGAAATATTTGAAAAATATTTTAAGGCGGTCCAAGCTCGAGGGTTCGAATCCATACCATAACTCAACTTTTCCTTTTTTGTCTCTCTGTTCAAATTCGCTTTGTTTCAGCTAGTTCCAGCCGCATCGTTATAACGTCATTGATATTCCCAAAAAGTGCAGAACGCATTGCACCGATCACGAAAGGGGCCAAGTGGGAGCGGAGGCACCGCAATGCAGGTGCGACCCAGATCGCAGCCGACACGGCCTGAACCCTTCGACCTGCCATAGTTTGCCCACAGCGCTGTACGATGTACGAGTACAACCGCTGAGGCCTATTGCTGTAAGACAAGTTATCGTTCATCTTTAGTACAGGGCAAGACAAATTGCGCCATAGTAAGGTCTGTATGTATACAGACAATTCGACTCTGTTTACATCGTCTCTTAGGCTCTAGCCGTACATTTGATCCTAAGAGCGCCACTATAGCGTACTACTCGGGCTTTGTTTATGCAACAGATTTGTTTAGAGTAAATACCTACAATAGTCAGTCTATACACAATCGTATCAATGACAATAATGTGCGTTCTATAGAACGACTGGTCTTCGTATCATACCGAAAAATGTGTGGTGTAAGCTATTGAAAATTTAATAACAGTAAACGAATCCTTTGCAATTCGATTTCGTTACATCGTAAACAAGAAACCGACCGCAGAAATTACGAGAGCGCGTGCACCGAAGCCGCTGACCTGTTCTAACTAAATGTAATTAGGTCAGCTCAGCACTCGGCTCCGCTCAAAAAAGCTCGAGCCCTTACAGCAGCGGGCTCAGACGTTAATGCAGTTCAACCACAAACATGTGTGTTCATTAAACTCGGCGTGTGGTAATATGTGTCCCCGACTAATGAACACTTACCCGCCGTCGCGCGCGGACGCGTCAATTCATGAAGTTTACGTAAACGAGCTGATACCCAAAACGCTTGAAGTTAAACGGTACAGCACCCATATTAAAAGAGAAACCCTTGTAAATAACATAAGCAGTTCTCATGATAAGGACGACGATAAAAACCTATCCAAAACCAAACGATTCTCAAATAGTTAACCAATTGTCACACAACTATGAAGTTTCGATGCAAATTTTACACTCTGACGACGCACTGAAAAACGCTTTCCTTTACGCAGCTCCTGAAAAAGTACTAGGCGAGCATGAGTGGCGAGCAGTCATTGTTATCAGCGACGGCGTCGGAGGGCGGGGGGACGCTAGCGGGAGGGGCGGGGCGGCCTTATCGTGACGTCGCGCCGCATCTGTGCTAACTACAGTCGATATCTTATCGCCGACGTCGCGAGCGAAACGATCCTTGTCACAACACGCACTACTACTGCTTGCCTATGTGAGCCTGGTATACACTATGAAATTTCCTCGAATTTCAGCGGAATTTACTGTATTTTAGGTAAATTAGGTGAAATTGAAATAAACTCTTAATAAACTTAAAACAGTACATTCATAATTTTAATATCTTCCGTCAAAACAACTCACTTCACAATCACATTGTCGCAGTAACATAACCTATATATTCTATATAATATAACATCATAATCATTATAAATTACGCGACAAAAAACAAACAAAACAACAATACAATGAAGGGGGCTATTAGCAATCAGCACGCCAATTAACTGCCATTGAAGAGTTCACGCCTCGTGCGCACGCCCTTCTGGACAACAAACTATACACTGTATTCTGGCTACCGAATATTTTCACAGGTGTTTAACAGCAAAGGGAGCACAACTAAAAACAGGAACTATAAATAGACGAACAGTCGGGAACGCATCACTATGCGCTTCCGCTGAGCCGAGTGTAGTGTGAAAAAAGTTCATCTAAATTATTCAAATTCAGGGTCAACAAGTGTGAGTACGCGGTGTCGTTAAAACACTTTGTCAAACAAATGCCAATAATCAAACAACTCGCCGAAACGCGATTTAAAAAAACATTATTTTACCTTCTACTAATTAAAATGTTTGACGCATATTCATTCACCGTTAGAGTAAGTTACACGATGGATCATGAAACAATACGCAACAGTCAGGCAACAAAGGGGGTAATTACCGCTCAATGTGAAGGTGAACAAATAGCGATAAAGCAGCGGTTGGCTGCAAACATCCGGCGACCGGTTACGGTTTACCGCAGTGGTATTTGTCTCTGACAATCGCAGCATACGCCGCAAAGAAACAGTAATTAAAATCCCATCGAACTGTCCAAGATGAATTCTGTTAGTTGTAGGGGCGGATCGTCAAACGGCGACATCCTGCTCGGGCCACACACGGCAGCGGTTTAATGGCTCAATTCCGTCGGAGGTTCGTAGATGAGCTCTGAATACAGCAGATGCTGGGCCGGAAGCTTGATAAGACGGCCGACGACCCGCGCGCACTCGCACGCCTCACTGCACAGTGAGCACTCGACAAGACAATCATCCACCTACACCACAGCTCAGACCAACGCCAAACCAAAAACATTTAACCATCTCTCGATATTTTTATTACTATTATCAATCTACGACGTAAATAAAATACTTGTTAAGTACATAATTAACATTTAATTGTGATGTTTGGTATTCAGTATTTTAATCTGTTAAGTGGTCTTTACTGTCGATAAAAGCTGACGGTTTCTTTGACTGCGATAACGGCGGAATCTTTATTTTATAGCTTACAATAAACATGAAAACGAACGGCATACCGGTACAGGAATTAAAACAACATCTACATATTAACAAGAGACAATGTCTTCGTTGAATCAATATTAAACAAGTCGCGTCAATTAAATATTTAAATATCAACACTGAATGAGAGCTACATACTGGGTTTTACTTGTCCATTAACCGTTGCATTTTCATTCTCTCTCAGACTAATTTGGGACAATGTGGGGCGATGTTCAAGCTATGATGCGGCGAGAATATGGGTTGGAGCGTGATAATAGACCGTTTGGGCAGTCAATTAACGCCTCATAACCGGAGCCAGGTGTCCAAACATAGCGCGTCTGCTCTAGAAGCCGTGCGCGCACTGTAGTGTGGTGTAATAGGAATCAAAACACAAGTTCAAGGGAAGGTTACAACACTGTAAATATACCTCCTATCTAAAACAGACTCGACTCGATACAGGGTTTGTTCTTCTATGTTAATTAGTTTTTGCTGGAAATGTCAGTTTTATTAATTTACCCTGCCTTCTTGCCTGACGTGACAAAGGACACTAAATGCATCCTTTCACGCCAATTTCACCTTAACAGAAGGTAATAAAGGCTAATTTCCGTCGTCGGAAGCCGTAAACTTGTAGCACAATCAGGAACACGACTGTTATCTCGTAAGTTTTGAGGTCAACCGCCCACATGCCGAAGAAATCATCAGTCGGTTAGACAAGAAAGCGTTTGTAGATACTGGCATGGAATGGTTAATAAGACTTTAATTAGACTTTGTAATGCATACATTAATAATTTAAAGACTAGTTGGGATAAGGCGTCTTTATTAGTAGGGTATCACTTCCTGCAACCAAATTACTGCCGAGTTGTTTTTACAAGTCACAGGTAGCAACTCTGTCTAAGTTACACCCTCGAAGTGCAGTGCACCTAGCTTGATTATTCCGTTGGTAGAACGTGTTGAAGGAATAATTAGTCAAATTGGTGCTGGCTGAAATATATAGCCATCCGTTAGATGGCCAAAACCAAGCTCCGGTCAGATGTAATGATGTTATAATGGTGAGTAAAATTAAGATAACCACACAAAAGAACAAACGGCTCCTCGGCTTTCGAACTAATTCAATTGTTAAAGCTAAGTTGCACAGAAGCAGCATGAATAGCAATAAAAATAAAACTGATTTACGTTATAACCGCATAAAACATGAACAGAACAGAACACCTCTCACTCGGCCTTTCTAATGGCGGAAGCATAAAACCAGCCGTTATTAATGCCATTAATTATATCGATCTACAATCAGCTAATACTGGTTACACGAATAACGTTAACAAGTACATGCTAACTAAAATCATCGTCAGTTTCATCATTCTATTCATGCTTTTGATATATTGAGAGCTAAGCTGATGTATGATGTGCAGCGTCACAATACATGAAGCCATTTTCCTAATAGCCTTGGCACGAAGCCTGCGCCTACTGGCCTGAATTGGAAAGCAGCCGAGCGGAGCGGCCACATCGCCTGCATCGGCATCGCTGATGACGCGCTGCTGACGTACCATAACACGGTGAGTCAAGCGGGTCAACTACCGCGAAAACTGTCCTCTCATGCAATCTTGGCTGTTTATCTCACAACGTAGTGTTAAGTAATTCAATTATAATGCTTGCTAAGAGCTTCGAGGCAAAATTCTGCGAGAGTTTTATTCCTTATTCCCAGTTGGAAGTGAAAGCGAAAAGCGTCGTAAATATCGGGTTGATCTTTTCGTACGTGCCGGGGTCGAACGAGCGAAAGCAGAAACTCGCGGATCACTGAGAACTAAACGATTGGACACATGCTGCCCGGACAAAAAGCAGTACAACCAACGTGTCGCCAACAAATTTAGTAGGGAACAAAAGTCGCATGATATAGAACCTTGTGCAGATGAGTTCACTGTACATTATTGTGCGGATCAAAGTAAAAAAGGTCAGTGAAAGTGCGGGATCAGAACTGATGAAATACTCCTGCCGCGCGTGACGCAAGCTACACGAGAAATAAGGTATCCTTTACTTAAATATCATTGCTCAACAAATTCCGACAAAACCTTGGATAATTTGAGAGGCTTCGCGGCCTCAGTAATTAACGCGCAGTGTCGTTAGTTTCAGACAAACTTTGTTTACCTAAAATTAAACCGGCATTGACGGATGCGAATTCGAACTCTCCAACAACGAAAGGAACGTAAGAGACCCATGCTAATTAGACAATTAACCAAAACATAATTTAAAGGAAACGAAATGAAGTGTGCTTAAAAAGGTACAAATGTAACGTAGGTTATGTATGTTGTTGAAACTTGAGAGCAGGACTAAAATAAGACACAAGTAGAAACTTTGAAGGTGTTTCCAATTAAATTCAGTAATGACCTTAACGGACCTCTATCGTCACGTTATACCAGCATGTCGACACTCGCGGTCGCGGCAGACATGATCTGTCGAGAATGCAACGCAATCAAACGTACAAAGGGGTCTATCGCTCGTCAGCGGTTGCTGCAACCGTTGGACCGTTTGTTTTGGCGTGACGTGTTGCAACCGCGCCAGATTCAAATCTCAATTATCTCAGGCCTGGTTGCAACGGTTATAAATTATTAACTACTGAACGCTTACTTTTCAATACATAGCCAAGCAACCTTTGAACGTAGCAATTTGCAAATCTCAAAGAGATATTTTTTGAGGCGGGCGCTTTGACACACTTAACCAGGACGTAGGAGTTTACTAACGGTGACTCATCAAGTCAGCCTGCCACACTTCTGATGTAAATCTTAGGCTCTGATTTATGGAGATTCATCCAAGAGGGTAAGATGAGGGGATTTGTAAGCGGCACTCGAGCAACGACGGCATCGCTTTACATAATAAATAAGGAACACATTGACGACATTACGTTCGGATCGTTAAAACTCTCGGTGAACAGCGCAATGCTTTAAAAATTGCGAGAATGTTTACAGAAAACTAAATTTCAGCAAGCATTTTTACGAGAGCGTTAAATGCTAGTTAGATGTTGAAACAGCGAAGTGTTATTATAAACATACGCATGCGATCATAATAGGTGGTTGGTTCAAGAATTTGATGGAGAATTACACGTTGGTTTCGCTACGAGACGGGTGGGAACTGGCAACAGCACCGTGGCGGTTCCATTACAACAAGCAGCGCGTGGCGATATGACTCCATGTGAACCGCCACTGGGTACAGTTGCGCCTGCGCGTGGGAACTCTCGTAATACTGCTTTGGAAAAGCGAAATGAAGCGAATCGAGCCTCGTAACTAACTTATTTATTAACAATCAATGGCATTTCCTCGAAGTCTTCAATTTAATCGAAGCATTTACGACGATGTTAGTTTAATGCCTATGTAGGGCGACGGTTGGAAAGTTTACAGTAAAATCCTTAACAGCCAATAAACGGTAATGGCAATAAAATGAATTCTGGGCGGAGTGGGTTTACGCGCAGGACGCTCGATGCTTTGAAGTAAATTTAATGGTCGTATCTGCTTCCGCAATTATCCAGTAGCGAGGTGCCGTCCCGGCCTGTACCCCCCGTAACCACCAGTGTCGTGATGTTTGATGTTACACCCTGGGGGCACTAGATATTGGTATTAAAAATATTCTTTTTTGCTTCGAGCGAGCGTGAGACCGAAGTTAACGCGATACAAGCGCAGAAAACAGTTCTACGGGTTCACATCTAGTTCATTGCTTGGGCTTTCCCAAAGAGCAAACACAGTTGAATAAACTGTGAATTCTCCAGACGGTTATGGTCAGTAAAGTCAGCAACCACATTTCCAAAAACAAGTTCCAAAGCAAACCGGTATGAAAACCTCTCGCATTTTAAAGGTAATCAATTTTAACCTTATTATGTCGTCGATGTAAAAGTCGAGATGTAAAGGGCACGTGCGATATGACGCAGCCGCGACGGGAACAATGCTAGCGATAACTGATTAGTCATGCGCATACTAGCAGCATGCAGGCGAAAGAAAAGCAGTCGGGCCAGTTGCAGCTGAGGGCGGATGTAGATGGTCACAATCCAAGAACAGGTTGAATACGTGTCACCGTTACTCGACAGCTGACGCAATTGCTGAGGCAGATATACAATTTAGTTAGCTACCGTAATTCAAGTAACCCGTTACATTCTTGGATAGAAGCTCGTCTTCAGCCTATTATATACGTCCCACTGCGGGGCAGAGGCCTTCTCTGTGAATATCAGGGCTTGGGCCACGGTGGGCCCGATGCGGATTGGGAACTTTACACACACCATTGAATTGCTCCACAGATGCGTGCAGGTTTCCTCAAGACGTTTTCCTTTTCAAATGTAAATTTCACACATAAATTCCGAAAACCTCAGAGGATTCGAACCGACGACCCTCTACTTAAGAGACCATTGGCCAAACCACTAGGCTACCACGGTTTTGAATAGAAGCTAAATCTAATCTAATCAGCCCACATTCACCCACTGCTGAGTAAAGGCCCCTTCATTTTCACGCTACTTTGCACAGTTGGATAGAAGCTACAGAAAATTATTAAAGAAACTCCGGGACTAAACGCGCATTTGCGGAGACTTTACAGCTTCAGTTTGCGAAACCGTTGCTCGCCCCGTTTCGGCACGTTACGAAATCTATCCGATTGGACGTTGCCGTTAATTGCAAATAAAATTTTATTACCGATAAAATAACTTTTTCGAGATAATTTTCAGAGTTAGTGTCGTTTTATGATGATTAATAAAGGTCTTCGCAACCTGCAGATGTGGCTGCACGTTGCGACTGTTGAAAGAGCAAGTCGGGCCAGAATAAGATGCCTTAAAAGGGCCGGATCGCATCGGGACAATAAAAAATAGAGCGCGTCGCGCCGCCCGCGCAACCAACAAGGAAAAAGAGCTCCTATTGTGCGCTCCAGGGTTCCCGTACACTCTGCAACGCTTTAACTTCTCTTCAGATATATTGACTTCACATCCAGTACTCGCTTTATTTCAAATCTTGTCGTCCAAAGTCTATCTGTGCATATCTGAACTTACAGTTCTTGCAGAAAAATTTGCACCAAAGTTTATGCCAACACAAATATTTTTCATTATGTATTTCAAAACTTGTGTAAAGTTTAATCTGAGCAATCGGAGTATCAATTATGTATAAGTATGTGATCTTATCGAAGAGATAAGTGGTACTTGTGCATAATAACATATAACAATTCGTGTTCAAAATTCCAGGATTCGAACGTCCTATAAACAAAGTCGTTGTAGCCAGTGGTTTGACCAGTGGTGTCTCAAGCACAGGTTCGTTGGTTCGAATCACGGGCGCGCATCTCTGAGTTTTCGGAAGTTATGTGCGAAGTCCCCAATCTGCACCGGACCAGCGTGGGAATTGTAGCTCATGCTCTCTCATTCTGAAAAGCCTGTGCCCAGCAGTGGGACGTAGGGGAGACCGAGGCAAGTTGAGACAGAGGTGAGTTGATACAAAGCCTTCTTCTCTGCACCTATGACAGTCAGCGAGGTCACAACTTCACACAAACTGTGGAGTGTAGAAAGAGCAACGAATTAGCGAAGTTACCAGCCCGATAAACTGTCACAGTTCAAAGAAATCGGCTTTGTATCAACCCACCTCTGTCTCAACTCGCCTCGGTCTCCCCTATATAGCCTGGAGATGATGATGATGATGCGCAAACAGTAACATCATTTGTTTCTACATATATGGAGTATACGTATAGTTTGAGATAACACCTATTTCAGCGTTTTGTTTATAATTTTATTAAAATGTGATATTGACCTCAGGCAGCCCTGCACGCGGCGATAGCGGGCGGGTCGTCGGCCGCGCCTCGGGACGTGCGCGCGCGCAGCAGCTCCCCGATCACATGTTAATGACAAATGACGGCGCGAGCTGATCGATGCCTTCTATCCACACATCACTACGAACACGACAGACAATGCCTGTTTTATCGGTAGGTATATGCTATGTTATATTGTGGCATTGAAATTGATTAGTCGGTAAAGGAACTAAATTAGTTGATAAATTGGTGTTTTCTCATTTAACATTTGGTTTTTCCTGTTACAAATTTAAAATATATAAAACGCAAAAGTGACTGACATAGTGATCTATCAACGCACAGCCCAAACCACTGGACACATCGGGCTGAAATTTGGCATGCAGGTAGATGTTATGACGTAGGCATCCGCTAATAAAGGATTTTTGGAAATTCCCTCGGGATAAGGAAAAAACGGGAATTATATATTCGATTCCGAGTGATCTTAGTAACTTCATAAAATTGCAATCTGGAATTTTACGTGACGCATAATATATTTTATCTTAACGTCACTTGAGGTAAGTAAACAAATAGAGATATCATAATAAGTATAACGCAGGAAGTGGATCAGTGTAATGATTATGTAGACTTCTAATGAAATAATGACTCATTTATTGCTCCGTATAATTGGTAAGAGCAAATTACTTTCTGAGAAAGCAAAGGCTCATTCGCACCGAAAGCGCTCAACACAAAGGATGTAAAACGAATACTTCAATAACATCAACTGATATTTATTTGTGCTTATCACATAGCCATTGATATTGGTTGGATTGGATAAAGACCGTAGAGGTTGTGGAGCTGGAGATCATTCCTAGCTATCCTCGGATATATCCTGGGATCCCCTGTTCTCCTGTGATCCCGATCAGCTGTCTAGTGACAGAATTTAGTGACTGCCGTGACCACTGGCTTGTGGCGTAGATAAACATGACGTCAGTTCACTGGATCAGCTCGTTACCAAGGAAAATTACGGGTCCAACCAGTGGCGTAACTATAACGTCTGGGGCCCGCGGCAAATTCGTCAGATGGGGCTCCTTCCACAATATAAAGAAGTGCATCAGCGCCCCTTCTGTGCTCTAAACCAAGCCAGGGGCACCCTATAGTTACGCCACTGGGTCCAACCGTCCACGCTCCTGAACGTAATTTTAATTTTTCCAAGGCAATCGTATCTCGCAGTATTTGGAGACCTGCCACCTGAGGGGCTACTCTGAAATCCGATTTTCGAAGTTTGTATCATACTATCCTTCTCACTCACCAACTAATGACTTTTAGCGTGAACGAAACGCCACGAAACGAACTTCAAAAATCGAATTACGCAGTATAAGGCCGGAAACGATCTTCTGCATCGTGTTACCCATATAGTATTAAATTGAAAAAATTAAAAATCCCCACGCATTAATCGAGTAATAACACGTAAATAAAAATAAAAAAAAAATATGCCAAAAATGCGTTACATATTTTGGAAAACAGCTGACCGATTTTTACCAAAAACGTCGGTCCATCCGTTTGAGAGCTACGACGCCACCGACAGACAAATAACCAGACATCGACGTCAAACATATACCCTCTTTTACCGTAGGGGATTAAAGTCACCGAGTGGGCAAACCTCGTGTCCTGGCAGTCCTGCAGGCGGCAGCCCTGCCCCGAGGCGGGTGCGGCGGGTGTCGCGGATGATCAGCTATTTGCGTACATCCGCCGCCTCCCCCCGTGCCGTCTGTCTGCACCTAGCTACGACACGCTTTTTCTTATGACCTTTTGAACAAAGGCTATGAGTTATATTGTACTAATCCACAATAATCTAATAATTTGTAGGTATTTCTGCAGTTTTGTTTGCAGTACTGGATTTTACAAATTCTTTCGCCATCTTATTAAACGCGGATAAAGACGTCGGCGATAGCTAGTGATTTAATATTATAAATAAAAAACTAGCTTAGTGTTGTCCACGTGAAATAACAAAAAAATATACAGTATAAGTATACCAAAAAATATAATTATTAATTCAGCAGATAAGCTTTTGCAAATATTTTGTTAAATTTTTAGCAGATTAATTTTTTTTTGCAATGTTGCTTGACACTCATATTCGTTAGTATAACTTTTTCTCATCAGGACCTATGCCCCATAAAATCTAATACCTGCTTAGGCATAAACAAAACTGATTTTTTTAGGTTGTAACATAATTGTATCTATTAAAAGGTTTAGGTACCAAAGTTTTTTTCTTACCCGAATACTGCTGTTAGCTCCTGATGGCTTTTACAGCTTACCAGTCAGTTTGCTTATCAAGAGGATCACCAAATTTCTCAGGAAAGTCTTTCCTACGAAATAGGCTAGAGGTATACTAATTGGGTACTATTTGTTTTTACATGCAATAGTATGACCCGCTGCAACAGATAGCGAAAGCAGATGCATTCAACCGAGTACTCTCCAAGCGCAATTACCTATCATTATGCAAATAATTGGCTAACATGTTGCATAGTCCGGAAGATACACTTCATTACATTAGATATACCAATACATATCTCCAGTTACATTATAAATTAATAGCTGTTGCCCGCAACTTTGTCTGCGTAGAATTCGTTTATCGCTATCCCACATGGAATTACGCAATTTTCCGGGATAAAAAGTAGCCTGTGTGTTTTTATAGACTATAATCAAAGGTATGTTCCAAATTTCATCCAGATCTGTCCAGCCGTTCCGGCGTGAAAGAGTAACACACATCCATCCATACTTACAAACTTTTGCGTTTATAATATTAGTAGGGCTGCAGAGCCTCGGACTCTGGGCAAGGCAGAGTTTGAATTAGGTACCTGTGGTTTCCCATGAGGCTGACATAGTCACCATTCGTGCACTCAAGCCTCGTTAAAATATTAGATTTAAAAAATTATAATAATAATATTAGTAGGACAGATATTAATTGTTATCGGCTGTGGTTATCCTCTTGGCAATACCATAGACACACAGTCGCGTGCACTTCATAAAGACCAAAAGACATTGAGTGGCGACACCAGTGTTGGACACTTAAACCTGACAAGCACCAGTAATGGACACATCATTCTTTATTTAAATGTGTCCATATCTTACTGGTGCCGTCACCCTAGTCTATCCTGCTGTGATTGCCATCTGTTTTCTGATATTTGAGGTGGTTAATCATTTACGTCATAATTAACCGACTTGACAGCAAAACAAACAAGCAACATTTTTGGTATGTTATGTATTTTATAACTTGGCCTTTAGTTAGGTCTTGTTACTTCAGGCTAAGGGATATAGACATGAAAAGTGAGAATGATGAGGACATTCTCATGAGGTAAATCCGCGATTCAGCAAATCCCTCGATAACATGATTACGATATGCTTTTGGAAGTTATACCAGAGATAAGTATTTTCAAGCGCTTTGTTCTAACAGACATTATTCAACCATGCAAGTATACTTTGGCCTTTGTTCCACAAGGTCTAAAATATTTTCTTATCTACTTCCTTCATTTGACTTGGAACGAGAATCGAACTCCAAAACTGATAATACTTTTCACCCACTGAAGATCTGAGGATTCTGTGATGTTGGTGTCCAATAAGATTTTCTACAGACAAATAATAGTGATAGAAGCCTAGGTGGAGAGCGGAGCTTACCTTCCGGGTAGGCCTGTTTCTTGGCGATGACGTCGATGACGAGCGCCGTGTGGTTGTAGAGCGGCCCCATGGCCCGCATGTCGAACTCCACGCTGGCCACGTACGTCACGTTGATCACGGGCGAGGAGTACTCCACGTGCGCCATCTGCAGCACGTCCGCCATCTCCGAGTGCAGCGTGCGGCTGATGTTGCTCAGAAAGGACTCGCCAGCCGGCGCGGCCGCCGCCGCCCGGCCCGCCAGGGCCGCCAGCGCCGCCAGCGCCAGACACGCCCGCCACATCTTCACTGCCTTGCCCCCACACCAGCACTACATAACAACACCACTCAACCCTCACACAGCACCGCCGCCCAGAAAACAGATACTTTTATCTCACTGTTTGCAAAACAAACACCGAAAGATTACCCACTTTACTAAACATAAACACTAGCGAACTAGGTCGATATCGGCCGCCCGGGTTGCTTCGGAGGAAGGTTTACACCCCGCACTTTAGCCTAATAATGTTGCCTCGGGTGACTAAAGCTCGATATGTGCCCGCGTCGAGTCACGATTTACATGTTTAAGTCAGGTTCCTTTGTTGCGGAATATGGACCCGCACGCACCGTAGCTCGTTCTAAGCGGTCGATGCGCGACGAGAGTACGAGTGCGAGTGAATGAACGGCGCGCGCCGCGAGCGAGCGAGCGAGATTGATTCGATGTCAAATCAAGACAACGAACGTCAACGACCGGTTTCACCTCTCCAAAAATTCATTTCATTCGTTCAGTGATACCCTTGATAAAAATATTATTCCCATTTTCGCATATTATTTTAGAATGACGTGTCAAGATGAATTTGAAGTGCTTAACCCATTAGTAACTAACTTATATTGTGCTATGCTTACATTGCTAACCACTCAGCTGCCTCATATTAGTAATACATGCACATGTACACACAGCAAAGCGAATCGGTGGGCACCCTAGTTATCCACGTGTGTCATTCTATACACACATCCGCACTTATCCGCTGCCTTATTACGCACACAACAAAATGCCCTATCTGTGCTAATTGTGTTTTCTGACTACCTTCACGCATAGTTATTCAAACCTGCTGGTATTTTGTTCAATGGAAGCATAATTTTGCCACCAGTTTTATAAGCGTGGTGGCTCAGGTGTATTGACTTAGAGTTATGAAACCTAAAGAACCGGGTTCGAATCCTGCACAAGTGTATCTTTTTTGTTTTCAATTTTAAATTACTAATCTCAAAATAAACTCATGTTTACCTAAAACAAGAAAAAAAGGACGTAAAAGAATAAAACAATAAAATGCAATTATTGGTTCAAATTGTTTATTGCAACTTTTAATTTTTATTGTATTAGCCTCTATTTGTGTTATTATTATTCTTACCAAAAGTAATTAAATTAGCTAAATAAAACTGCACACTTTTCCTTATAGAATAATATTCATAAAATAACACACACTTTAGAGGCCAGTATGATTTTATGTTTACTAAAAAGTCTTATGTCACTAACATAATAATTATCTTGCAAATTGAATACACAACCATAATAGGGCTATTTTTAAGATGACACATAATTAATATCTTAAATTCTGGTTTATTAGGTTTAAGTTTGATAAAGATGAACGAAACGTTTTATTTGCGGACGTGTAAGTCAGTGGTGAAATGAATAGACATGTTAAATGACAGCCATTAACAATAACATCATTTCACACTGGGTTATAATCTCCACTTTGAAGCGACTAAGCTACCTATCTCGATTTGGTTTGGATTTGGACACCAGGGCCCATCGATGACATCCAACCCCATAGCCTAAAGTAACACTGCCACTCGTTCTGCACTGTAAAACATTACTGTGTTTATATATTTAATTAAGTTAATATATTTCGTCTTCATCACTAAAAATCACTACATTTGACTTTGATTGATGTAATAATCAAAGTCAAGATATTCACGAGCAAAGGTTTCTTGTATGCTGGTCCGTTAAAGCATGTTTTTTGCTGGTCTACGGCAATGCAATCCTGCAGCATGCAGATGGTTTCGCACAGGTTGCAACGTAGCATTGTGTCTTGTTGCTGTGAAATGGGTCACTAGCGGGTGCGGCAACTACATAATGTCCAAATCAAATGGCAGGAGATGAGGCTTCAGGTTTAGGCCCAGAACGAATATTTTTATCGTGTCCGAAGTCTGCGTAAGGGTGAATCCATAATGGCACAGTCTTCCGCTGCAAAATAAATGAAGTTTAAATAAAAACCTTTTTCGTCAAAGAAAGTTGTTTAAAACATTACCGATAAAATAATAAGTCATTGTTTTTAACACCGTTTGTCTACTTACCCATATCAAAAAACGCCTAGCGATTCCTTATATAAATAGTTATATTGTTTTGCTCTTTTCAACAAAGATAAATGAAAATCCATGTTTAAGGTATTCGAAAGGCAAAATTAAACAGTTCGTAAGTATAACACACGGTTCATCCCGCAGCTAATAATGGCTGCCAGCGGTGACAGGTTGTTTGTTCACAAAATCATATTATTAGAAATTTGAGGGTAGAAAACACTTTATATTGTTTAAGACGATAACGACCAAAATAGCCATCAGCTAGCAACTTTTAAACTCCAGTAAAAAGAGTCATACCTATTAATAATTATATTAAAAGAAAACACAATGCGTTTGCGTTTTTAACATATTATATAAGAGTAAAATTAAACATACAACAGACTGCAACCACCATAAAATTAAATAGTTACGGAAAAAAATAAGTTATAATTTCAACCTTATTTCAAAGCTCATAAAACAGCTATTTACACAAATTGCAATACAGTAGTCGCAGATTGAACATAATTCATAAATTCACCATGTAACTTGCATACCTCGGTGGCCTAGCGGTCAAAGACAGGTCGAAGATTTGACTTGTGCTATAGTGAACCGGGTTCGTATCCGAAGAAAACGGAATATAAAATAGTAATAATAAAATGACATTTTTGGATGTTATTTCAATGGCCATGCTGGTTGTGAGGAATATTGCTTTGGAATTGGAATCTCAGACTTGTTGAGAAATAATAATATAACATCGTCGCATCAGTGAGATGGTAACTACTCTTCGCTAGTAATAATAGTTCAATGTGTGGGATTGCATAAATTTGAAGATTCAAGGTCGAAGGAAGCTTCGATTCGGTTCTCTCGCTTACACTGGGGATGACAATATCCAATGTAAGATTAGGTAAAATATTTTTAGGACAGTCTAAATAAAAAAAATACTTTTACATTATTTTCGTAGAAGTAACTGAAACCGGAGATATTGCATTTTCAGCCTTTGAGTGTGACACGATACCGGGGGGATTATTTTCATTTAATTTGTAATTATTTTTTACTTAATTTATTATAAACTAACTTAAATAGTTTTGTTATTTTATAGTTAGTTCTTGTTTATTCAATAAACAGGTAATTTACACCGACATTGCTCATTCATCTTGTTGCTAAAAAATCTGTACTTAGGGGGTAGAATTTATGATCGAACTCACTCACACATTCACATGTCATAGATTCTACTTAACGTTCATGTCGATACTCAACACGCATAGACGTGTGCGTGGCTGTGCTAACCGCATTATTTTGCTGTGTGTACATGTGCTTGGTTCCAAATATCAACTAAAATATTAGAATCTGATATTCTTAGTGGAAGTATGTAAGTTCACAAATGCTAAAAAACCCAACTATTTCGGTTTTATTTATGTTGTAGCAACACTATTTGTGTCAACCTTACTCACGGACCGAAACAGCCCGTTTTACTATTCACTCACCTGTATAATGTTGCCAAAAAAATGAAATCCCTTAGTTTTAATGTTTATTGGTGCTTTTATTATTTAGATTGTCTATTTAAAATATGGAACGTATAGAACGGTCAACTTTAAGTAAGTACTTGTAATTCCCACCCTCTCATTTGCTATTCGTAACTATGTATTAATTGTTTGAATTGTTTAGAGAAATATTAAGAACAAAGAATAGTTTTTTGGTTACCATGTTCAATCAAGCATTTTTAGTCAAAAATGTGATATTTGCGAGGGACGTGGCGTCCGAAACTTAATTTCTACTCATTTGAATTTGTGATTTTTTTCGTATTAGGTATATTTATCTACATTATTAGTCATAATTACCACCACACTTATGCATTACATCTAAAGATATGATAAAAACAAATGAGGCACAATAAAATTGTTCACGCTTTATTATTATTATGTGCGTTGTTTATTTCATTAAAAATGTTTTACGAAGTTATACAAAAACGTAAAATTTTACATTACATAGTATCTTCTTAAATTTTTCTGTATCATTACATTAATCATAGTTATTTACTCATAAAGATACAAAATAATTTTTAAATAAGCTGCTTCAAAACTTTTTTTTCTTCTCTCATAAGTGAAAGTAAAGTAGCTTCTCTTCCCGCGCAAATGATAAAAGCCCTTCGAGGGAATGAGCGAAAATCTCAGGAATCATGTTATAGGCGATGGGGTTAGCAACCCATCACTATTTTGATTCCCCTTTCCACCTATACGCCCACAATCATGCTAAACGTGGCCTTTAGGTCTTCTTAGTGCACGTCAGGCTCTGTCTAACCCGTAAAGGAAAAAATCGGATTTTAGAAGTTTATACATATTACATAAATAAATAATGTACGTACGTACTTCTAAAATCTCATCATAATCACAAACATAATTATAAAAAACTAAATGGGGCGACTTTTTATCACCGTCTAAATTTAAGTATTATTTACGATCTTCGATAAAGAACGATACGCTGTGTTAGTTTCTCTATTGAGAGAAATTGAGAAATATCGTTCAGTTTACGTCAATGGCAAGTGGAGTGGTCCCCGACTTATAACCTTGAGTTTATCCGTTTATTTTACCCTTTTTATAAATCATGTCTCAGAACCAGCACAGGTTAATAGAAGGTATATTTGTGCACCAAGGGTGGCAAGAAGGATATTGAGATTTTTAAAGAACGTCTATTACAAGACCGACGCCGAAGCCGAACCTTGAATTATACCTAACGCCTGCAAAATTTGAAACGATAGAAAAAAAACACCCCAGAAATGTGTATACTATTACTGACTATAATATTATATACGTAATTGAAATTCCGAACTTCAATGTTTTATTGTATTTTGTCGTAAAATAACAGAAAATAAAGTCGTAAGGAACAATTTTAAGTGGTTGATTCTATTAGGGTTCAACTCCACGGTCAATATGTCCATGAAAATAAGTTTAAGACGATAAGTTCTCAATTTTATTGTATTCTAGACTATAATTACTTACATACTTACTAATGGGTGACTAACAAATGCAAATTAAGTCGTAACAATGTCAATTTACTAATATCACGATTGTAAATTAACAGTAATTAAAAGCCCTGTCTTTGTAACACCGTAGAAATAATAACTAACATCACAACCAACATCACAATCCATTCCATTCTTTACTCTAAGTCGCAACGGTTTTGTAAACTTCTCACTACAAACACACAAACAGATACACATGGGTGCAGGTCAAAATAAATAAAGTTCGAATTAAATAATAATGCATATTGGCTCAAAATAGATAATGCAATTTTCGGCGAAACTATTAGCTAGATGAACATTTTTGATTGCGTTATCTACAGATTGGTTGAGTTGTCTTCTTCTCTTGTTGAGTTGCCATTTTCTGAGAAAATTACATTATGTGTTTGAACTGTAATTTATTTTGGCACAACAAGCATTTCAAACTTAACATATTTTAGTACATACCGTTAACACACAGATTTGAAACGTACGGATACCGTGGTACATACAGTTATACACACTAAAATAAAATCCACAGTGATCAATATTATTTGAGGTATTTGCTCGTAGTATTATTTGCTGTAAAGTTGAAAGAAACCTTCATTGACTCGTAGCCATTTGTGTAATTTATCTTCAAACTTTCACATATCAATGTTTACTTCTTTTCCAACAACGCTGTGGTCTCGACGATGTGATCACTGATATTGGTATTAGTGACAGCTGCGAGTGCCTCCGCCGCCGTAGCAGCTCCTAGAGCGCGTTTCTCCAGACCTTCCACCGCCTCCAAGCTCTTCAGGACTTCAGGAGAAGCATTGAACGCGATCAGCTTCTGATCCACACTCTTGAACTTTTTGACTAGACGCTCGAGTGCCTGGTAAAAAATAAACAAATTTTAATGGCAGTTCGAACTAAAAGAACTACATCCATTTTCATGAGATAACTTAAATGGCACAGATTAGATGGTAATGCTATCCGATCATTTGCTAAATACTGGAGGTCCTTAGAGGTTTGACCTTGCACTTTTTCAACCAAGGAAGCCACTTCGCCCAGGGGTACCTATAGGTAAACAGTCGATTCTGACCTGGAGCCACGAGGAGCCATCGTGCAGGGGGGCGCGGGAGGGGGGGGAAGTGTGGCTCCGCCGCGCTCCACTCTAAGCTCAATATCTTCGTTAATAAAGTAACTGCATCGTGTTTGGTATCATTTTCGGATAATTTAAGGATGCTGAATTCATTTTTGATATGATAATTATACCTTCTCATATAAAAAAAACGAGATTTTTGAAAAAATATGAAAATATGGATTCTCATTTTTTTCAAAAACCTTGTATAATACAAAAACTGCTAGTTAAAACTCTATGAAAAAAATAAGTATGGATAGCCTGTTTATTCAGGATTATAAAAATATATACTTTATTGGTACTATGGTATACAAAATACTTTTAAAAAAATATTTATCGCCGCGCGGCAGACAGATTTGCTAGAGGCACTTTTCGTTCTGAGCTTGTTATTTGCAAAAGTTAGGCAAATACATCAACTTATATCTAATTATTAGAAAATTTTAAGACGCTCGCTTTATTTCTAGTAAATAAATAGTAATTTTTCATACAAAAAAAATTTTTTTTGCAAAAAACAAATTAAACTCGTCTATATTTTTTGACTAAATCCTTATGAAATACAAAACGTGACGGTGTATACACTTAAAAAAATACTATAAAATAGCCTACTCATTCACAAGTTCAAAAATATATACTTTAATGTTATTATTATCTACCAAAACCTTGTAAGAAAATATTTATTGCCGCGCGACAAACATGTGCAGGAGTACTTTGCGCTCTGAACTTGATAATTGCTTACATTGAAATGAAATTAATACTTTAGAAAGGGTAAAAAGGATTTCTTTAAATAAATACGTCAATTTGGCCAAAAAATATCGGTAAATAAATAAACATTCAGTTCAGTAATGTACTTCATACCTTATAAAAAAATGGAATTTGTTTACTAAAGAAATGATAATAAGCAAATAGTAGGTAGTAAAAAATGCCAAATTAAAAAGAACATAGTTATTTTATTGCATTTAAAACCTCAGCAATTTCCTCCGCAGCCACAGAGTTCCGTGCATTTTAATTTGAGTTATAAGCAGATGCACCTTCCTGCACACCTCTGCTTGCATCTGCATTTAATTCATTCTAAACAAGCCGTTGCTGCAGCCAGCAAAGTTGTCCAAATAGGCTGCTCTAGTCCAACCCAAGTCAGCAGGACTTGGTAGTTCTGGCATGGGTGTTGAAATTTAGCTCCATACATGACCACCCCGATACACTGCCCGTTTAAAGTGTTGAAGTAATGCGTCTTTAGTTCGAGGCATGTTCTCCAACTGCCTATCTTTTTTTGTAAAGAGAAACTTTCTACACTAATTTACGGATTCATACGTCCCAGACCTAAAATTGTAAAGTGAAAATTAAATTAATTATCAATACAAATACAAATGGAACTTGCAACTTTAAAGCCAGAAAATATTCTTCATAATTTAGACTTACTTGTTGTCGTATATAAAGACTAAAAAGGTATCTAAAACGGACTGTGCTCTCTCTAGATCGCCTTGTATACCTTGTATCGTAGTCCTGCTGTCGCATCTGGATATACACCAGTGTCACCACATGCTACGGCAAGCACAACAACATCGGTATCAACCGTACGTATAATGATTTAAGTATATCTCTGAGCTACAGTATCAGCAACATGAACCATCATGCGAGTGTCAGCTTCTTCGTGGTTACATGGCGACAAATCGTGGTCGTATTTGCTGTTGGTGAGGACTGTCATATCCATCTGTCACAAAGAAGTGTTTGCCGTCGGTAAATTCGGCCTGGTGACTAGCATGTGTGTCACAATTGTCACAATTGCCACAATTAGCCGAATTATGGGTGCATATTGGAACTGGAAAAAATCACCAGTTCCTTTCATGTCATGCTATTGCAAATTCATTGGGTAAGCGCATAAAAGTTCTATCGTATATGAATTATCGTCTTGATTACAGTAGGTATTATACGTAAATGCTTTTCTAGTTTGTTTTCAGGGGCACAAAGGGCGCAAGTACTGTCTCTGTTTCATGCATTTACTGGGTGTGACACTGTTTTGTTTTTCGGAGGAAAAGGAAAAAAAAAGAGTGCCTTCGATACTTGGAGTGTATATCCAGATGCGACAGCAGGACTACGATACAAGGTATACAAGGCGATCTAGAGAGAGCACAGTCCGTTTTAGATACCTTTTTAGTCTTTATGTACGACAAGTAAGTGTAAATTATGAAGAATAGTTTCTGACTTTAAAGTTGCAAGTTCCATTTGTATTTATATAGATACTTAATTTAATTTTCGCTTTACGATTTTAGGCCTGGGACGTGTGAATCCGTAAATGAGTGTAGAAGTTTCTCTTCACAAAAAAAACTAGGCAGCTGGAGAACATGACCCCAACTAAAGACGCATTACTTCAACATCTAAAACAGGCAGTGTATAAGGGTGGTCGTGTATGGACAAAAATTTAACACCCACGCAAGAACTACCTAATGCACGGAACTCTGTGGTTGCGGAGGAAATTTCCCTTTGTTCCTCACAGATAACCAAGTAAGATAACCAGTAGCCAAGAAAGAAAAAAAAATCTTCCCAGATAACTAGTTATTTAACAGGAAGGATTTCTTCCTGTTAGTAAACCATCAGAGATGCGGTAGCCAAGAAAGAAAAGAAAATCTTCCCAGATAACTGGTTTTTTAACAGGAAGGATTTCTTCCTGTTAGTAAACCATCAGAAATGCGGTAGTCTACTAGGAATAAATATTTCTTCCCAGATTTCTGGTGTTTTAACAGGAAGGATTTTTCCTGATAGCAAACCATCAGAGTTGCGGTAGTCTACTAGGAATAAATATTTCTTCCCAGATAACTATGTAATAGTTTCGGACATTAGTCTGTTGTTATTGTTTTAATCTAATTAATCTGAGGTTACGATTTATTGTTTACTGGCTGACCCGGCGAACTTTGTTCCGCCTTAAATTTGAAAAATTCCTTTGTAAGTGCATCTTTATACTAATCAAGGAATCATTGTGCAGGCATGCTAAATTTAATGTCTGTAGCTTTATTAGTACAAAATTTCGGAATTTTCCAATCCCGTGGGGAAATCGGGATGAAAAGTATCCTATGCCCGTCTCCTGGTTCTATCTAAGCTACCTCCCTACCAATTTTCAGCCAAATCGGTTCAGCCGTTCTGGAGTTATAAATAGTGTAACTAACACGACTGTCTTTTATATACAGGATGTTAGGTAATGAGTGTATAATCCTTGAACAATGGATAGAGGGCACTTAGGACGTTATAATAAAGCTAAAATAGGTTTTGTAAAAGTTGCACGGTTTCCGAGATATATGAACACCCTTGTTCAATGTTTTGATCATAGCACCATTATAAGCTAACTTTTTCAATTTTTATTTTTGCTCAATATTCTTGAGTACTTGTATTTTCAGATAGGCATTACTATTTTTGTGAGACTACATAGGATTTTTTTTTTAAATCGCTAACTTAATTTTGGCCTTTTCAATCGTACATTGATCGAATTTTCAGCTCTCACGGTGAAAAAAAAATACACTACCGCCTAGTTGCCAAAAAGCTTAAAACATGCCGGTTTATTGACAATTTAAAAATGGTAATTACCTTTTGAATTGAAATTCAAAATGACAAAATTATTAAAAAAAATACATGCTCACCCGCATTTTTCCCGATTAACTTTTTGTATCACGGGCGTAGAACTCAAATTTTTTTGTTGCAAAAATAACATTAGGTATTGGCCACTTCTTTAAATGCAAATGGCATTTAAATAATTTCAAATTTAAAAAACATGCCAACTGCGTTTTGTTTTTTTTTCGACTTCGATTTTGAATTTCACTATTTATAACTCGAGAACGGCTGAACCGATTTGGCTGAAAATTGGTAGGGAGGTAGCTTAGAACCAGGAGACGGGCATAGGATACTTTTCATCCCGATTTTCCCACGGGATTGGAAAATTTCGAAATGTTGTACTAATAAAGCTACAGACATTAAATTTAGCATGCCTACACAATTATTCCTTGATTAGTATAAATATGCACTTACAAAGGAATTTTTCAAATTTAAGGCGGAACAAAGTTCGCCGGATAAATCGTAATCTCAGATTAATTAGATTAAAACAATAACAACAGACTAATGTCCGAAACTATTACATAGTTATCTGGGAAGAAATATTTATTCCTAGTAGACTACCGCAACTCTGATGGTTTGCTATCAGGAAAAATCCTTCCTGTTAAAACACCAGAAATCTGGGAAGAAATATTTATTCCTAGTAGACTACCGCATCTCTGATGGTTTACTAACAGGAAGAAATCCTTCCTGTTAAAAAACCAGTTATCTGGGAAGATTTTCTTTTCTTTCTTGGCTACCGCATCTCTGATGGTTTACTAACAGGAAGAAATCCTTCCTGTTAAATAACTAGTTATCTGGGAAGATTTTTTTTTCTTTCTTGGCTACTGGTTATCTAACTTGGTTATCTGTGAGGAACAAATGAAATTTCTCAATTGTATCGTTTGACAAACATTTCATTGTCAGGTAAATATGTTTTGTCCATTGAAATGTTGTTTAGCAAATGATGGTAAACCTTTTTACATCAAATATCACACATAAGACGATTCGTATTTAATTCAAACTAAACGCTCAGATTTTACCTGTCTTGAGGCATCATCGATGAGAGACAGCGCGCTGCAGTCGAGCAGCAACGGCGCGTGAGGGCGCGCGCGCGCAGCCGCCGCCAGCCGCGCCGACACGTGCTCCACGTTCAGGAAGATCAGCGCTAGGGTCGGCCGCACGCGCGTCGCCTCTATGCCACCCACCTACGAAAACATCGATAAATGCAAACTTTATCTTATTCATGGTCATTCAATACAGTTAGAGGGGCTGAAAGTCATCAAAGATCATATAAATCGAGGTTCTCTTTTCAAACAGTGCCTATAGTGCAAGTATTAACGAACTTACACTAAGCGCTTGGAACCTAAACTAAATAGAAGGTAAACAACGTGAAAGCGAGACTTTTTTTGGTAGGTAAATAACATTTTCATCGAAGTTCTACAGATGTACCAAATTACAAGAAAACCAAATACCTGTGTTTAAACAGATTTGCAACAACATTTACAAGTTCCTAATCCTATGATACACAGTTACACGAGGCCTTGGTTGTTTTAGATGTGCCAGGATCGTGCAACTATAGGACACCATGTAACCATTCCATATGGATTGCAAAGTTGAGCAATATTGAGGGCTCGAAGGCGTGAATGCAGTGCGTGTGTCGGACCTGCATTTGGTGTCTGTGCACGGTGGGGCGCATGACGCCGCGCAGCAGCACCGCGGTGGCGGCCAGCACGCCGACCAGCACGGCCCGCTCCACGCTGTCCACGAGGCACACCGCGAACGTCAGCAGCAGCACCGCCAGCTCCGCGCGGCACGTGCGCCACAGCCGCTGCACTGTGCCCAAGTCGATCTAAAACAAACATGTCGCCATAGGTTGTGCATTGCGCAGAAATGGGTGTAACGATAAACATGCACTGGATTTAAAAATATATTTTAAGCTTGCAAGTGTACATTGTGACAACAAGTGTAGGTCAAGTGTTTTATATACACATACAAGTATTTTAAAAGTTTTACCATAAATATAACAGCGCAGATGAGAACTGACGAGAGGCAGGCTTTGGGTATGAACTTGAAGTAGTTCGTCATAAACCGCAGCGCCAGCAGCACGATGATTCCTAAAATAAATGTGGTAATCTTAGCTAATGTTATTACTTAGTCTTAATAGTAAATAAAATACATATAAGGTAATTTTAGGCAATTTTGTTTTTGGGTTAAATATTTTAAAGTGACAAGTTGCCACTGGCAACACTCCTTAATGAGTGAGCGGTTTAGTTGTCAGACTACGTCAAACGATCAAATTCATAATGAGTTTCCTTAATTTTTAATAATAATAAAAAAAAACTTGACTTATGGCAATGCATTCGTGCGGGCCCAAGAAAAAAAAAATCATAATGAATTCAACGAATTCTAGTTCTAAAATTGCTCCGTCGTAACTTAGTCAGACAGTCAATTTTTTTATATAAATAAAGAACATTACAATATAAATCGTCATTGTGTGAATCAAATGCAAAATACGAAGGTTGTGTTATTTTGTAGATTTGAAAATTTTATCTTGTCTTTGGTTGGTTATTTCACTTCTTGCTGCACCCTCAGTTTTATGTATATCATAGGCTGCACCTGCTGGAATCCTGGGTGCCATTATAGACCGCGCGTATTTTATAGAGAGACTTGCGGACTGCAGCAGCGGCGTTAGGGCCACTGACACCCCGGGCAGTAATATTTAGGCGCCCACTTAAGGACAGTATTGAGGGTACACAGCCGGTGAGCCAGGAGGCCGAGGCCCCAGACCTCAGCGCCTCCCAAATTTGGCGCCCCGGGCCGTCGCCCCATCGCCCCCCCCCCCCCCCCCCTAACGCCGGCACTGGCGGACTGTATAGCGGCAAGTAAGTAGCTAGTTATTGAATTATTGGTTTTATTTCAGCAAAATTTTTACTACAAGAAAATATATCCTGGAGCCAAATTAGCTTAAAACAAACATCATTACGAAAAGAGGCATGAAACAAGTAAAGAAAGAAAGAAACGAGACTAGACTGCCTTTCACAATTAATTTTCGAAATAAATGGCTGGAAAAAAATAAATAAAGTGAGTGATATATCTTCTGATACTTCACCATGTTCGTAAGTGGAAGTACGCACCGGAGTAGAGTCCCGCGGCGGGCGTCTGCACCCCGCTGGAGTGCGAGACGGCGGAGCGCGTGAAGGCGCCGCACGTGGGCATGGCGTGCACCAGCGCGCCCGCCATGTTGCACACGCCCAGCGTCAGCATCTCCTGCGTCGCGTCCACGCGCCCGCCCGATGCTGTGGATCAGTTGTTTCGGAGTCATAAGTGCTCGAGACTAGAGGCAGCGCCAGCGCAGCGGATTGACAGTTGCCAGTTGCAGTCAAAATAGTAGTTATGGTTACATGGCGACCACTGATATATGCCGTCCACCGCTAATATAAATATTTCTTGTTAAAATGCCTAGTCAGAATTAAAGTCTACGAGCAAGAGATATGTGCACAATTTATTGAGCAACGAAATCCCTCTAGTTAGTATGCCATACTATCATTAATTCATTATTAATTAATTCGAGTGCCTGGCATCTTTTCAGCGCTGGGTAATTTTTAGTCTCAGCACAACGGAAAACGAAAACTGCCAGGCGCTCGAATTAATTAATAATGATAGTAATGGCATACTAACTAGAGGGATTTCGTTGCTCTATAAATTGGATACCTATTTCCGTAGCTGGCTCTCCGTCTATTAGTACGCCTACAACTTTTGAATAGCACACGGTGTTGATACACTTTATATGAAACGTTTAAAGGCGCTACTCTAAAGTCATAAAATAACGTAGCCCTAACGCCGGCAAATTTAACAGAAATTAAAGTATTATGTATATATTATCGGTATTATATTATATGTATGTACACGCTGAATACTGCAGTTTCCGAAAGTTTATTTTTAAGCAGAAATGGTCTTCTTTTCCTATAAAAACCCATGTGCATTAGAACTCACTGAAAGCCTTGGCGATGGCTATGTTGGCGAGCACCATGACGATGGGCAGCATGATGACGGCCGAGCCCAGCTCCTGCACCATCTCCAGGAAGCCGATGGTGCTGTTGCCGTGCGGCAGACTGAACGCCGGCAGCGACAGCGGCGGCAGCCCCGGCTCCACACGCCCTGAACACAAGTTACATAATAAGACATCAACGTAATATAGACCGTGATTACCTTTATTGAGCTCCCGCTATTTCGACGCAGCTACATGCATCATGCCATGATCACGGGAGTACACTGAAGAAATTCCGGATAGAAGTTAATGTTGCATAGACCGGGCAAGTAACATGTTTCATTCAGTATGCTATGCGTCTTCAACACGGAGAGATCCAACAGCTATCGAAGCGATAGGCAAGTCGGTGTACATAATATTGTGTACGGAATAGGAGAGGAGAGGATTAAGGTTTACCAGAGAGCTTGATGAAAGGCTTGTCATGGTCGCAAGCGTGGTAGGCGTAAAATGCGGCGCCGGTGACGACGAGAGCGTTGCGGCTGATGGACACCAGCCACAGCGTGCGCTGCAGCACCGCGCGCTTCGGACCCACCTCCACGTCTTTAAGTTTCTGTAAAAGAAGACAGTTTTTCAAGTAAAGCGAACTTTGGTCTACTTTGATATCGTGACAGCATGGTGCTACTGCTGAGAGAATGACCTAAGTTTTTTTTGCGGTCAAATAAAAATTCTGCGTTAATTCCAATCCTATGTTTGGTATGTACAGTCACCAGCATAAATATATGATGGTGAACAGCGCTGTAAAAATAAATGATCATGCATTGAGGTCAAAATTATTTGACGATACTACCGCGGTAAAAATATGTGATGCTATGTAGCCGGCAAAAACATCCGTCACACCATATCAGCAAAAATATCGGATCGGGACGCTTAAAAATATATGATTACCCAAAAAAATAATATTATGTGATCATCCATCGCATAATTTTCTAACCGCTGTGACAGCATAAGCATCGGATGATACGTACGCTGCATATTTATCTGATGACATGTTGCAAAACCACGAATATGTTATCAACTTGCAAAAACGAGCCATCCGTGGCTGACATAGAGCCGTAAATTGAATTAAGTGTTTTGACAATTCACGAAAAGAGTGCCCTATTGTCATTGTATATCTCTGTCTCACATTTTTGCATTCAAGAATCTGGGTGCACGGCAGTGCCGCGTAAGTTTGAGAACTGTAAGACGTGTTTCCATCCGGTTTTAAAATAGGCAAGTTGGTAGAAATTGAATTCGATGGTACTGAATAACATAACCACCTTGGTTTAACATTACATCTCAAAACTTTTTCGTAATAGAATAACTGCGTTGCAAGATTTGCTTATTTTACATATATCACCTCTTTATCCCTTACGGGGTAGACAGAGCCTAAGGTAACAAAACCTTAAGGCCACATTTAGCATGATTGTGGGCGTATAGGTGGAAAAGGGGAAAAAAATAGTAATGGATTGCTAGCCGCATCGCCTACAACATGATTCCTAAGATTATTTATCCTTATGATTTTTTATTCCTAGCATTATTATAAATGCTGAGCTGACGTTTGTGAGAGCGTGAGTTTGTTTGTTACTCTTTCACGCTAAAACGGCTAAACAGATTTTGATAAAATTTGGCATACACGAACAAATACCTATATTATTTGAGGATCTTAGGCACTATAAGAAGGGATTTTCCACAGAACAAAAGGACGGGATATAAATAATGGCAGCTGTAGGTGTCCATACAACAAACGCGTTCATTTTCGATGGGAGGAAGAAGTTTTAGTGCAAAGTTTGATTCTGCGCGAACGAAGTCGCGAGCAAATGCAAGTTACTTAATCCTTACTAAGCCGTGGTAGCCTAGTGGTTTGACCTATGGCCTCTCAAGCAGAGCGTCGTGGGTTCAAATCCCGGGCGCGCACCTCTGAGTTTTTCGGAATTTATGTGCGCAAATTACATTTGCAATTTGCCTTGAGCTTTTCGGTGAAGGAAAAACATCGTGAGGAAACCTGCACACATCAGCGAAGAAATTCAATGGTGTGTGTTAAGTTCCCAATCCGCACTGGGCGCGCGTGGGAACTATAGCCCAAACCCTCCAATACACGGAGGAGGCCTATGCCGTGAGGCACGCCGAATTACGCGACAATTAAATAATAATAATAAAATAAAAACAACAACAACATACTTACTGAAATTGTAGCGAATTCGGAATAAAAAAAAAGGCTATAATAATAATAAAAAATAATCCTTACTATCCTTACTAATCCTTACTAATATACTAATATATATATATATAATATATATATTATTATTATATATATATATAATATTATAAATGCGAAAGTAACTCTGTCTGTCTGTCTGTTACCTTTTTACGCGTAAACCGCTGAACCGAACCATATTAGTTGAAATTTAGTATACAGATAGTTTACGTCCTGAGGAAGGACATAGGATAGTTTTTATCCCACCTGCCGAATTTGTACGGACTTTTGCTGCGTGAGTCCGACTCGCACTTGGCTGTTTTTTTTTTAAATCTATTTTTCTCTTTTTTTTAATAATGTAGTTAAAAAGCCGTGGTAGCCTAGTGGTTTGACCTGTGGCCTTTCAAGCAGAAGGTCGTGGGTTCGAATCCCGGGCTCGCACCTCTGAGTTTTTCGGAATTTATGTGCGAAATTACATTTGAAATTTACCATGAGCTTTTCAGTGAAGGAAAACATCGTGAGGAAACCTGCACACATCTGCGAAGCAATTCAATGGTGTGTGTGAAGTTCCCAATCTGCACTGGGCCCGCGTGGGATCTATAGCCCAAGCCCTCTCGTTCTGAGAGGAGGCCTGTGCCCAGCAGTGGGACGTATATAGGCTGGAGATGTGAGATGTGAGTTGATTTCTATTTAATTTAAAAGTACATAGGCCTAGATCAAGCGATGATCGCCTTTCGGTTGCTAATGATGACGATGATGATGATAATTTAAAAAAGTTGTAGAAAAAATATTATACACAATACGTTGTAAAACTTAATCTTAAAACACTCATGGCTTGTTTCATAGCATTACCTACGGCTCATACGCTACACACTAATTCGCATATAAAAACCCCTCTTATACGGCAGTTGCATAAAATACTATTAAAGTTCACACCTCCTCCCAGAGCGTCATATAGGTAATTTCGCAATTAAGCAATTTGAACCCGTCAGTGTTATGGAGTAAAATGTGAGACAGACATATACAATGACAATACGGCACTCTTTTCGTGAATTGTCAAATCATTTAATAGGTACAATTTACTGCTCTATGTCAACCAAGAATGGTTCGTTTTTGCAAATTAATAACATATTCGTGGTTTTGCAACATGTCATCAGATAAATATGCGGCCTACGTATCATCCGATGCTTATGCTTTCACAGCGGATAGAAAATTATGCGATGAGTGATCACATAATATTGATTTTTTGGGTAATCACATATTTTTAAGCGTCCCGATCCGATATTTTTGCTGATATGGTGTGACGGATGTTTTTGCCGGCTACATAGCATCACATATTTTTACCGCGGTAGTATCGTCAAATAATTTTGACCTCAATGCATGATCATTTATTTTTACAGCGCTGTTCACCATCATATATTTATGCTGGTGACTGTTATGTAGTGCGAGTCTTGGGTTATTCATGTATGAAGAAAGCTTGAAGCCTTCACCCTCTACAGAAGATGCCGTAAAGGCCACCAAATGTGCATGGTTGGTGTAGTTAAAGGAAATTTTAAGAGAACTATTATGTCCAGTGACAAACAATATTCAACGACAAAACGAATGACTTACCCGAAGCAGTAGTAGCACAGTGCAGCACACGAGACTGAGGAGCACGTCGGGCACCTGCACCTTGTCCCACTTCTGCACGATCAGCGCGAAGTTCTCAGGGATGGACTCTGCCGTGAAGCTCAGCCCCAGCAGGCCCTTCAGCTGCGTCACCACGATGATCACCGCCGTGCCCGACGTGAAGCCGCTCGTCACCGACGGCGAGATCAGGTCCACCAAGAAACCTGGAAGTTAACCATTCATTTTAACCTAACAATGGAAAGGTGCAAAGCGACAATCTTTCTAGGTCATTTTTATTACGAATTGATGACTTGGTCACATTGAATGTGGTGCGTCTTTGTCAAACAAAGTAAATCATATCGTTATCGCTTTGCTCCAGACTTAAATTATCTGCCAAAGCTACAGAGATTATATGGTGGGAACATCATAAGTGGAACAGTTAATTTTGGGTGTAGATGACAGTGAGTGCTAATGCAAATGGAGACTGTACGTTAACAAAACCAGGCTACTTGGTTTGAATGCTATAATGGCGAGACATTTGCACCCCGCCTTATCTCAGGCCATTCAGTGAATTTAATTAATTTAAGTGCGGCACAATGAGGAGCCAGCCATTCATCACGCTATCTGCTGTGGAAAGTTATTTGAGGATTGGCTATTATTAGACGTAGTGTCGCTTGTTAACAATAAGCTACTTATGCGCGAGTTGCATCAACAACTTATAGTTCACTCGTGTGGTAAGGTTAAATACACATAATTTTGTGTATATTCATGCCTTACATTGCGGAAGTCCATGTTAAATTAAATGGATAACTTCACTTTGCTATTTCGCGAAGTAGTGAGGTCGAGTCATACGAAACAGCTGCGTTTGTGTTGAATATTTTATATTCACGCAGAATATCCGGAAGCTTTAGAAAATAGAATAATCTACGCAAAGATAACCAAACCCACAGCCAAAACCGCCCCCACAGTAAAATAATGTCGTGTATCACCTCTCTCCGAGCCATCCTCAGAGCGGTTGTTGATACGTTCCGACTGTCAGATCTTGGTTGTGGATATAATCACTTGGGTGATTTGTTTGCTCCTGTGCCATTCACAGAGTCATTCATAATGACAATTTTATTTAAGAGGAATTTCGTTATCGCAACGTAATTATTTGCAAACAAACATTAAAAAAAGAAACGTCAGTCAAGTTGTTTGCGAGGCAGTCCAATAAACCCACTTTCTTACATTTTTATCAATCGACGCAAACAATTGTATTGCAAGACAACCCTTGTATGTTTGCAGCTTAATTTATTTTTAATGTCCATAATTTGGCACTTGGTACACATAAAGTAAGCCCCTAGCATACATTGTACTGTTACTGATTACATATACAAATATTTAAAAATATAACTTTCCAAGTAATGTCCTACGTATACATGTGTATCAGTTTACATTGGTGGCAGAAAATTCCATGTCAACTGGAGTCACCCTGTCGTAATAAGTTTTCCGTTGAATATACGTCCTCAGTCCTCACCTCAGCTATAAATGTCAGTTTTGAATTAACATTTATTGGTATTTTTAAAGTAACTAGGAGCAACTCACACTTAACTGTCTATTCTTGTATCACGTCACATTGTGACAGTAATAAGGTTCACGAATGGCTAGCGACTATCCTAGATATATTTCTAACTCCTAAATCACCTCAAGTCATACTGAACAATAAACATGAAGAAAACCGGAAATGGACCCACAGATTTATTTTTTAGTCAGGTTTGGGGCTTAACTTGCTTGTTATTTGATTAACAGTCAAAATAAAATCTACGTGTATTGTCTGCAGCTGTTCACATAACGAATTGTCATTGGTATATTTGAATCCGTACACGAGTTTATGCGACAATCGTTCTATGTATTATTCGATACTATATACCGCTCTGATAAGTAAGTACCTACACCTGATAAATTATGCCAAACCTGAGTTTTTGTTATATAGCCAAGAAATTGTTATTTCGTTTACATTTTTTTTCTTCAACAATGTTGGAATTTATTAAACAAAACCTCACTTAATACTTTTGCTAATCAAAGTATATTAAAAGATTAAGTTTTTAATAAAAATACAGCTGAAACACACGGTCACGTTCGTGGATCGTGATTCGTGACTATGTACAGGATTATGACTATTCAGGTTACCTACAATATTCGGTTCATAAACTAGTAAACCTAAAGCTGCGTCTAGGCCAATCTAAGTTTACTGACTTCAAGCTTTTGCAAGAAACTCAAGACCAATGATACGTAAAGGTGTTTTGACTTAACCCCTTAGGGTTTGACGGTATGGCACCAGCCAGTACGTAAATGTGCGTTTATCGTGTGTACTCACCGAGGCGCAGCAGGCCCATGAGCATGACGACGGCGCCGGAGAGGAAGGCCAGCAGCGTGACGTACTGCACGGGCAGCCCGTGGCACGACTGCAGCACCAGCAGCGCCATCAGGCTCGTCGGCCCGATGCTCACCTCCTTCACCGTGCCGAACAGCATGTAGAGCATCGTACCTGCCACACAAACAATGTTAACAACAATATGTAAGTAAGGTCAATTGAATTCCTTACCCACCATGGAACCTCTTCTCTCCTTTCCTGAAAAGGTTCCATGGTGGGTAGAGGATTAAATTCTTTGACTGAACTGTTAGTGTTGTGTGTCGGTGTTATAGGGTACCGGAACAGAATGTTGACCAAGTGCGGGTAGTTGCAAAAACTCGCTTGGCTAAACGATTGTGATATCCTGCTGTCTACTCGTGAGCACGACCGCTGCGTCGAGGGAATCAACCATCAAATATCTTTTTCATTATTCCGAGTGGTACTTATAATAAACTAAGTAAGTACCTTCTTCTCTTCTTTACTCTGACAGTGCTGACTCTTGGAGGTCTGCGAAGTATTCCTCATCTCGCTCCTTCAGCAAATATTACACCAGCATTATTGCGTGACTGAAGGCGATCAAAGGACAGACCGGATGTATAAAGGACCATGTTTTACTACCTACATTATTCCCCCGGTACTTCCACCCACCCAAGTCACCCACCCTACGAGAACCTCGAACACCTATTACCTTTCTATGAGTTGAGGCCATGAATACCATTGAGTGCGTGCCATTCTTGAATAGAAAGAAATGTAGGTATCTAATACAGAGAGAAACGCTTGTAAAATGGAGTACCGATTTTGCACTTTCATGCATACGAACTACGAACAATGAACACGTACGTAGTTTTAGGTACATAGGGAGTGTGATAAATGATAACATTATTGTGGAAACTTTGCTGTTTATATTCCGGAGGGCTCGCCGCAGATTACAGACGCGGTCGTGGGCTACTACATATATCATTTAAGGTCGCGCAATGTTGTGACAGCGGGTTGATTGAATTTGTGTCGTAATGCCTTTTATGCGCCAGCGCAAAGAGGAAGAGAAGACGGACAAACACTGAATGTAACCGAGTGTAATTAAACATAGTTAATGGGAGTGTACGGAGTGACCTGGAAATATACACTTACTACATTACTTAGGGAGGCAGAATAGCCCTCTAATTTAAATATATCTTTTGCGGAAGTAAGCTTTGGACAGGGGAACCCACGCAAGAAGAGTGACCAGTTGGCATGTAACTACCTCGTAACAACTCATTTACTGGTATTACAGTACATGTTGTTAATATATAACTTCATAATTTATCACGTCTTTGTCCCTTATGAGGTAGACGGAGCCTAAGACAGCAAAACCTAAAGGCCACGTTTAGCATGATTGTGAGTGTATAGGTGGAAAGGGGAACCAAAAGTGATGGGTTGCTAGCTGCATCGCCAATAACATGATTCCTAACATTTTCGCCCAAGTAGTTAAGTATTATTCAATTGCATTGGAAAAGGATACTTTCTTGATCGTAATAAAATAACATCATGTCCAAACTGCCATGAAATTAATGAGATCTCTGGATATATCGAAAAAATAAAATATCAGATATTAACCCATGAAGGAGGAGTAAAGTCCGTAGTGCACGGGCAGGCCGGCGAGCGCGGCGTAGGCGATGCTCTGCGGCACCAGCGTGAGGCCCAGCGTGATGCCGGCGACGAGGTCGGCCGCCGCCGCCAGCCGCGTGTAGCGCGGCGCCCACGACAGCACCGGCACGCGCCGCTCCAGCGCGCGCCGCCAGCCGCCGCCGCCGCCCGGCTTGTGCGACGGGAACGGCGTGCCTTCCTCTGTGTCCATCGTCAGAACCGTTCAAAACAATCAACACGCAAGATACTATGCTAGATCTAGAGACCAGCTCGAGTAATAACAACCGATGCGTAAACTCTACGCAATTTTAATGAATGGAAGCGACAGCTCCTTTTGTTTTAAATTACCACTATTCAAAACAATTAAGATACGTTTATTGTTTTGTATTAATAATGAGAAATTCCAGTTTAAATTGAAAAGATAGGTTGTCAGCCGCGCGGGCAGGCCGGGGTCCCGCGTCTGGTTGCAGCGCCGCACGCGCAGCGCCCCGCTTTATCTCCGCGCGTCCCTACGTAACTCGGTACACAATAATTATCAGGTTAATGAAGGCTGTAAAAACACCTATAGTGGCTTGTTGACCCGGGGATTTTCATTTGAGAAAGAAACATTGATAAGTGCGATTGAAGACGTTTGCGTGAATTTTTCCACTGAAACGCGCCGAATGCAGCATTTCGTGCAGGTCTCGAGTTGCGCAAGAACTTTACAATTGTCTTTGAGTTCGACAATCAATGGAAAAAAAAACTTAAAAAGTTGGCAATAGCGGCCTTCCCCCGCAGGGTTTTTTAAGCATCGAACTGAACCCTGCACAAGGCGCATCCATAAGATGTAGCAAAATAAACGAGAGCTCATAACTCTAAGCTACATTGCATGTTATGAAGCGTGCTACTGATTACGCTTCAGCATTTCGAAGAATTGTTTGCGAATAATCAGGTTTCCGTAATCACCATCATATACTGTAAATCCTTGGCTCCGACAGCCATCACATCACTTGGCGACAGAACTTGACACGGTTACCTAGTAATCAGCGATTATAAGCACTCGTGCAGCTATTGAATCCATTTAATTTATCACGTCTATATTCCTTATGGGGTAGACAGATCCTATATGGTAACAATAGCTAAAGCTAACGTTTAGCATTTTCGCCCAATTAGCTCGATGGGCTTTTACCTTCTGCGCGTGCAGAGGAGCAACTGGTACATTCTATGTTTTTTTTTTGCTCCCAGACCAGTATGAAAGATATATTTTTAAATCCATTTAATGAGTAATAAATTGTACAAAGAGCCGTGTTATTAGTAAAGTTATTACTTTCTCGTTGAACTTGACTCGATTGGAATTGTTTATGACCCTGCTATTGCTAACGATAATGCAGATGAAAAAAAAGTGTCTTCGATCATGCCGAGGCCATCTCTGCTGACCAAATCTGCAACTGATTCCAACTTTTTTTTTATCCATGACGGACGATTGTGTTTGTTTGTAAGGGTGTCAGTTACCATTTTTCCGATAACTAAGTACCTAATAAACCGATTGCAATGCGGTTTTTTTTTGCATTGTAGCTATTGTATTGTAAACTATTGTATATCAGCGCATGTTTTTAGATAAAGTTTACGTTTGTAGACTATCAGAGGGATTTTTATTCCCAGTAGTCCTTTCAAGGGTCTACGAGAAGGACCATGGGTAACAATGTCGGTTTTACCTTGCACGGTGGAGCCAGGTATCTCATGGTCGTCCTGAGTGTCGGCGTGGCTGCGGCGCGAGGACCCTCTGCGCGCGCGCGGCGCCCGCTCCCACGCCGGGTCGAAGCTTATCAGCTGCTCCTTCATTACAACTACTTACAACCGTAGACCGACTCAGCCGAGTAAACTCTAAAGACAACCTGGCTTTTTATAGAAATGTAGGATTAAACCAGATTGTCTATAATAAAAAGTAGATAATGGAAAGGACCTTGCGCCAGATCGCCTGCGCGGGCGCCGACCGACTGCTGCGCACGCAGCGTCCAAATATTACGCGCATACCAATTTAAATGACAATAGACTCCAATACGACATGGTATTTACTGTGTACTGTGTTAAATTAGTAAGAAACAAAGGATACAATGATTTATTTTGACTCCCGACGTGAGCGCCGTGGGTGGGTCGAGGCAGGGTAGAGGGCGGCGCGCGCGCCGACAGCGCGGCGAGTTTTTTAAATTTATATTATGAAACTTGCTGATGCTCGTGACTTCGTCTGCGATTAATTAATTGGTCCAGGGGATCTGTGCGACTTCTCGCACTAATTAACCTATGATCAACTAACTTTTTAAACCAGTTGTGAACTAAGTACCAATCCGAATAAAAAAAAAAAAAAACTATTGCCAAAGTACAGTTGTGACAGTCAAAAAACATTACAAAACAATACAATTAGGACTACCTACACTCTGACAATGGGCACCAGTCTCAGCAAATGCTGGTTTAAGCTGGTTGGTGGAATACTAAATCTATATAAACAAAAATGAATCGTCGAAATGCATGTACGCGCATAACTTCCAAACGAGTGCACGGAATTGGATAATTCTTTGTTAGTCGTGTTTAGTACTGTTTGGACAAGGTTTGTAATAAAATTTTGAAAAATAAATTTCAGCGGGGGCGAAGCCCCAGGCAGCTGCTAGTTTAAAATAAATATCTTTGAATGGTTTTCGTGTAAAAGAGTAATGCACACGCTCCACTACCGTTTCTCCTTTATCGCATTGTTTTGTACGAACTCATCTTACAAATAATAACACTGTTAATGTGCGTCTGTTTAAGTTTGTTGTTTATTTGGAATTTAATTAAAAGGATGTTTGTCTACGTATGTATTTATAAGACGACGCCATTGATTACCAGGACAGGAAGGATGCTCTACCATAGATAATATAGATAAGATCACAGAATTCCCGTCTTTTACTAGTTTTGAGACTCGCCGGCAAATTAAAACCCTCAGGGTGCTTCCCATTGCTCAGAAACATGAAACTTGACAAGCAATTTGATAGGTTTTTCATCGTGCACTTAGCTACCTCACATGCTCTGATGGACGCGCATTCTTCTAGTCGATCTACTCTGACACAGGTCTGTGTCAACTAAACACTAAAGCGCGGCAAATAAATGTATTTTAAGAAATAAAACAACTGCTTACATCTCATAAATATATTATCAGTCAGCACCACTACCGCGGGCCGATAACCACCTAACATCTTTACACTATATTAGTACAACAATCTTTGTCACACCAAAAACTGAAGACTGCGTCTTCCCATTTCAGGTTTAAATAAAGACAACGATACAATACATCTCATAAGTTCAGGTACTTACACTAGATTTGTCGACTTATCGATAGCTAACGTTTATTTACAATAATCTAATAATCCGCTGATGCTTGCCGCGTGAAGTTATAAATACCACCAAAATTTTGTGACAAATGTGACAATATCAAAAAAGTAATTCATTAATTGGAACAATAAATTTGCTATTCAAATATAATTTAATGACTTTAATTTTAGTGTAATGTGAATATTGTAAAAGCCAGCAGGCACCGCGCTACAAAATATCCAAGCACCAATAGGTAGGCTATATAAATTAATAACAATGAAATAAGAATCGATAGTTAAAATGCTTGTTCATAACATAATACAATACAAATAATGTCTAGTCTAAGTTACTTGACCTTCTGCATGATGAGGTCTATCTTCTCGTCGCAGCGCGGACTCGTGCCTCTGGAAACGACGAGATAACATTTTACTGGCGAATTCCACAAACACAAGTACAGAAGATAAAATCTAAGTGCAAAAGATAAAGTTTTTAAACGTGGCCCCAAGTTGGGCGCCAAAAATTTCAGAATCCCACAAAAAGAACAAATGTCACTTAAAGGTTATCTTCATCAAAATGTGTACAGTACCCGGCCATGAAGATTGTACAGCGATCTTCTTGGCTTCCTAGAGCATTGTGTTGCTCTAACTTACGTGACGCCTATTGTCTCTTTCTAAAGACCGAAGTGCAATCTTTATGGCCGGGTACTGTAACGGAAGGCAGTAGAGATGTGCTTCGTCCCGGATGGATCCCGAAAAGGACTCGTCAGCCCGGGCAGCGCGTGTACCTGAACGCGGCGGGCGGCGGGCCGACGAGCGCCACGAGCTGCGCGACCTCGGCGGAGTGGTGCGCCAGGCGCGCCAGCGCGGCCACGCAGCGGTACAGCAGCACATGGCGGTGGCGAGTCAGCCCGGGCAGCGCGTGTACCTGAACGCGGCGGGCGGCGGGCCGACGAGCGCCACGAGCTGCGCGACCTCGGCGGAGTGGTGCGCCAGGCGCGCCAGCGCGGCCACGCAGCGGTACAGCAGCACATGGCGGTGGCGAGTCAGCCCGGGCAGCGCGTGTACCTGAACGCGGCGGGCGGCGGGCCGACGAGCGCCACGAGCTGCGCGACCTCGGCGGAGTGGTGCGCCAGGCGCGCCAGCGCGGCCACGCAGCGGTACAGCAGCACATGGCGGTGGCGAGTCAGCCCGGGCAGCGCGTGTACCTGAACGCGGCGGGCGGCGGGCCGACGAGCGCCACGAGCTGCGCGACCTCGGCGGAGTGGTGCGCCAGGCGCGCCAGCGCGGCCACGCAGCGGTACAGCAGCACATGGCGGTGGCGAGTCAGCCCGGGCAGCGCGTGTACCTGAACGCGGCGGGCGGCGGGCCGACGAGCGCCACGAGCTGCGCGACCTCGGCGGAGTGGTGCGCCAGGCGCGCCAGCGCGGCCACGCAGCGGTACAGCAGCACATGGCGGTGGCGAGTCAGCCCGGGCAGCGCGTGTACCTGAACGCGGCGGGCGGCGGGCCGACGAGCGCCACGAGCTGCGCGACCTCGGCGGAGTGGTGCGCCAGGCGCGCCAGCGCGGCCACGCAGCGGTACAGCAGCACATGGCGGTGGCGAGTCAGCCCGGGCAGCGCGTGTACCTGAACGCGGCGGGCGGCGGGCCGACGAGCGCCACGAGCTGCGCGACCTCGGCGGAGTGGTGCGCCAGGCGCGCCAGCGCGGCCACGCAGCGGTACAGCAGCACATGGCGGTGGCGAGTCAGCCCGGGCAGCGCGTGTACCTGAACGCGGCGGGCGGCGGGCCGACGAGCGCCACGAGCTGCGCGACCTCGGCGGAGTGGTGCGCCAGGCGCGCCAGCGCGGCCACGCAGCGGTACAGCAGCACATGGCGGTGGCGAGTCAGCCCGGGCAGCGCGTGTACCTGAACGCGGCGGGCGGCGGGCCGACGAGCGCCACGAGCTGCGCGACCTCGGCGGAGTGGTGCGCCAGGCGCGCCAGCGCGGCCACGCAGCGGTACAGCAGCACATGGCGGTGGCGAGTCAGCCCGGGCAGCGCGTGTACCTGAACGCGGCGGGCGGCGGGCCGACGAGCGCCACGAGCTGCGCGACCTCGGCGGAGTGGTGCGCCAGGCGCGCCAGCGCGGCCACGCAGCGGTACAGCAGCACATGGCGGTGGCGAGTCAGCCCGGGCAGCGCGTGTACCTGAACGCGGCGGGCGGCGGGCCGACGAGCGCCACGAGCTGCGCGACCTCGGCGGAGTGGTGCGCCAGGCGCGCCAGCGCGGCCACGCAGCGGTACAGCAGCACATGGCGGTGGCGAGTCAGCCCGGGCAGCGCGTGTACCTGAACGCGGCGGGCGGCGGGCCGACGAGCGCCACGAGCTGCGCGACCTCGGCGGAGTGGTGCGCCAGGCGCGCCAGCGCGGCCACGCAGCGGTACAGCAGCACATGGCGGTGGCGAGTCAGCCCGGGCAGCGCGTGTACCTGAACGCGGCGGGCGGCGGGCCGACGAGCGCCACGAGCTGCGCGACCTCGGCGGAGTGGTGCGCCAGGCGCGCCAGCGCGGCCACGCAGCGGTACAGCAGCACATGGCGGTGGCGAGTCAGCCCGGGCAGCGCGTGTACCTGAACGCGGCGGGCGGCGGGCCGACGAGCGCCACGAGCTGCGCGACCTCGGCGGAGTGGTGCGCCAGGCGCGCCAGCGCGGCCACGCAGCGGTACAGCAGCACATGGCGGTGGCGAGTCAGCCCGGGCAGCGCGTGTACCTGAACGCGGCGGGCGGCGGGCCGACGAGCGCCACGAGCTGCGCGACCTCGGCGGAGTGGTGCGCCAGGCGCGCCAGCGCGGCCACGCAGCGGTACAGCAGCACATGGCGGTGGCGAGTCAGCCCGGGCAGCGCGTGTACCTGAACGCGGCGGGCGGCGGGCCGACGAGCGCCACGAGCTGCGCGACCTCGGCGGAGTGGTGCGCCAGGCGCGCCAGCGCGGCCACGCAGCGGTACAGCAGCACATGGCGGTGGCGAGTCAGCCCGGGCAGCGCGTGTACCTGAACGCGGCGGGCGGCGGGCCGACGAGCGCCACGAGCTGCGCGACCTCGGCGGAGTGGTGCGCCAGGCGCGCCAGCGCGGCCACGCAGCGGTACAGCAGCACATGGCGGTGGCGAGTCAGCCCGGGCAGCGCGTGTACCTGAACGCGGCGGGCGGCGGGCCGACGAGCGCCACGAGCTGCGCGACCTCGGCGGAGTGGTGCGCCAGGCGCGCCAGCGCGGCCACGCAGCGGTACAGCAGCACATGGCGGTGGCGAGTCAGCCCGGGCAGCGCGTGTACCTGAACGCGGCGGGCGGCGGGCCGACGAGCGCCACGAGCTGCGCGACCTCGGCGGAGTGGTGCGCCAGGCGCGCCAGCGCGGCCACGCAGCGGTACAGCAGCACATGGCGGTGGCGAGTCAGCCCGGGCAGCGCGTGTACCTGAACGCGGCGGGCGGCGGGCCGACGAGCGCCACGAGCTGCGCGACCTCGGCGGAGTGGTGCGCCAGGCGCGCCAGCGCGGCCACGCAGCGGTACAGCAGCACATGGCGGTGGCGAGTCAGCCCGGGCAGCGCGTGTACCTGAACGCGGCGGGCGGCGGGCCGACGAGCGCCACGAGCTGCGCGACCTCGGCGGAGTGGTGCGCCAGGCGCGCCAGCGCGGCCACGCAGCGGTACAGCAGCACATGGCGGTGGCGAGTCAGCCCGGGCAGCGCGTGTACCTGAACGCGGCGGGCGGCGGGCCGACGAGCGCCACGAGCTGCGCGACCTCGGCGGAGTGGTGCGCCAGGCGCGCCAGCGCGGCCACGCAGCGGTACAGCAGCACATGGCGGTGGCGAGTCAGCCCGGGCAGCGCGTGTACCTGAACGCGGCGGGCGGCGGGCCGACGAGCGCCACGAGCTGCGCGACCTCGGCGGAGTGGTGCGCCAGGCGCGCCAGCGCGGCCACGCAGCGGTACAGCAGCACATGGCGGTGGCGAGTCAGCCCGGGCAGCGCGTGTACCTGAACGCGGCGGGCGGCGGGCCGACGAGCGCCACGAGCTGCGCGACCTCGGCGGAGTGGTGCGCCAGGCGCGCCAGCGCGGCCACGCAGCGGTACAGCAGCTCCTCGCCCGGCGCGCCGCCCAGCAGCTGCAGCAGCGCCATGGCCAGCTCCACGCTCACGTCGTCGAACACCTGCAACCGGTGTCACGACAGAACACGCAGCGAGGGGCACGACAGGGGGGGGGGGGGGGCACGCATATGCCGCTTTTCACTGGACGTAGTTATGCACCTTCCACCGCCACTAACCAGAATCACACAATTTATTTTGTCGAAGTGCTCCAATTTATCTTGAAGAGATGTAAAAAATTATCTATTTAGCGCTGCGTTTATGTCAAAACAGTGAGATGTGGGTAGGAAAGTTTTTACATAACTACGTCCAATGTATCCTGGACGTCCGCGGCGATACTCGCTCTACGGACTGCGTGTTATACTTACAAAAAAAGAAAATAGGAGCCACTAAAATTTCATTGACCGACTTCAGTTTGTAGCACTTCTAATTTAAATAAAGATTTTATACAATATAAATACTAGTCATTTCAAATCAAATTGTGGCTCCTATTTTGGGTTGGTGTAATTTACTTTTTATCAAAATGATCAATTTAAGGTCCGTCCACACCAGTGCGTCAAAAACGTCGACTGCGTTTACGCAACAAAATGTATGAAGAAACTGTGAGAGAACGCGTGACGCATGCGACACGTCACTGCGTATACGCAGCGGTGTGGTCGCTCCTTTAATGAATATGAATTAAGACTAGTCATTTCAAGCATTTACTATCGTAATACAAAAGCGTATTCGTGGATAGCCACTAGAATCTCCCTAAATCTCTCACATCGTAAGTCACGATCAAGGGTTACCCAGCGTCTATCTCCGGAGCGCACGCAAAGGTCACCCGATTGCAGAATTATCAGCAGGCAAATATACTCCCGCGCGTAACGTCGTAAAGGTGCGGCGGTAAACACGCGTTACTGGCGGGTCGTAAAGCGATTCATCTCGATACAAACAGATAACGAACTGCCGTCGGGGAAACCCTCGCACACGAAAGCTTGATGTTGGACGGCTCGCGGAACCGATGTAGGAATAACATTGAAAAGATTCACGGTTAATAACATAATATTATAAATGGATATTATAAACGGGGCTTATTATGGACTACGGGACAATGGGACGTAAGGGTAATCGCGGTATTATAATGGTCACCGAAATAGCAACTAGCTTCCTCAAAATGCTGAACATGAGAATAATATATCAGCTTGACTGTATGGTCGGTCATTCTTGCCGGAAAGTTTAACAACTAACTCGTGTTTACTTGCGAATAGTTGGCAACGCACGTAAGTTTATACTAGAATCTATGGATTCAGTTTAGTTCAAATGTAATGTTTGCGCAAATACTTAAAATAACGGTTTTTAAATCTAATTCTGCGTGTTGCTAAGATTTCCGTCCTTAGCCATTCAAGTCTGCGACTCAACTTGACACGTTATTATTAATAGACGAAAATACCGAATACTCAAGTAAATAAATTAACAAAATACAGTACGACAGTTGACACCCGCGAACCACGACAGCGAACAAATATTAACATCACCCGATGCTGCCGTGCTGTTATGCCATAGAGCACTGTTTTATTTATAACTTATAACGTTACATTTTATGGTTCTAATGCAGTTTAATGATATAATGACGGTCATAATAAACAAGAGCAAGTCAAACAGTTTCCTTAGATAAAAGCTAGGCCAACATAATAAAACATGGCAATGAACGTGAAATGAACAGATTTCATTATCAGAACAGGCAGTATCTGAAATACCAATTTGCGAATATCACAAAAACGAAGCGTTATAAATGAAAATGGCGTCTAAGTTGCATACTTTGCGCAATTAACTAAACTCTCGTTATAACAAGCTGCATTCACTACTTCTTTTGGCGATGCGGCTAGGTAGCAACCCGTCACTATTTTGAGTCCCTTTTCCACCTATACGCCCACAATCATGCTAAACGTGGCCAGGTCTTGTAAACTTGGGCCCCGTCTACCCCGTAAGGGATAAGAACGTGATTTATGTAATGTAATGTAACTTGTCAAGTGTTTTTGCGATAGGTACAGTCTCCAAGACGATACTACCGACCGGTCTTCTCCAGAGCTGGTAGCATAAAACATGCCTACACATCTAAAAACCCCTTTGGTTGTTTGCGTTTTTCTTTAAAATTTTGGAATATCAACTGTGATGAGCGTTAAGATGGGCGATGGCGGTTAGTGGAGCGTGTGGCGGTACCTTGGACTTGGCGTGCCGCGGCAGCAGGTCCCGCAGCGCGCGCCCCGTGCTGAGCCGCTGCAACACGACAACTCTGCAGCGCGCACGCACACGCACACGCACACGCACACGACCACCGGACACCACAACACAACTAACTCTACACGCAATACAAGCTAACGGACAAATTGAACCTAACCGAAACTTCGACAGCTGCCAACTGTGAGAAACAACTTTTAAGATTATTAAAGTCGTAGAATGAGACGTGATCACTGTTAATAGAGTGCTACACAAACTTTTAAAGTTTAATTAATTATGAGGGGAAACCTTCGTCCAATACAGCAGTAGGACGTTACGTAAGACAAGGTAAACTAGACAAAGGCTAGGGACGATGACATGAAAATAAATAACACAAAAGGTTATTCATAGTATGATCAAACTACATGATTTAACTAGGGGACATCCAGGGGTCATTGAGTTTAAGCGTAACGCTTGACCAAAGACAGTTGCAAAAAAACGGGAACCCAAAACTTTTTATACCAAGAAGAATTGCCGTTGCGACTGTAACTAAATAAAGGAGAAAGTCAATTGAGGTCACCTTATTACACGCTTTATATTAACTTACAACGTATGTTTGTCCGGGTGGAATGTTGCGACTCAATTTTTAAGCAGATATACCTACAACCGATTGAGCTGAAATTTTGCGTACTTATGTAAGTCAGATGACAATACAATGATCTGTTAGTGGAGTTCTGGTCGTGCAGCCAGGACCGTCTCCGCAGGAGGGAACTCTTCAACGGTTGTTTCGATTGTCTTGAACTTTGGTACACATATGTAGGACGAATGACAATACAAGTACAGTCAGCAAGAAAAGCTTGTATTAAAAAAGGAAATTGTTGACAGAAACTTGCTTTTTTAAATTAGTAATTTCTTAAAAATCTAAATAAAACAAAAGTACCCGATTTTTGCAAAGGCTACACCCCAAGATGAATAGAGACGGACATGAATATGGCGTCCGATAAAACTTGAACAATGGTCAAGAAAAGTCCGTTGTCCATTTATGACAAAAAAACAATTAGACTCAAGATAAGAGTTAATTGCTTGAAACAGGAACTAAATGTTTCATCACAAAATGTGCCAATTACGTACATAGCGGCTCCCTCATTTCATTTCTAGACAGCCAGTGGCGTAACTATAACGTCTGGGGCCCGTGGCAAATTCGTCCTTCCTCAATGTAAAGAAGTGCATCAGCGTCCCTTCTGTGCTCTAAACCAAGCCAGTTCTGGGCCCCGTAGAGCTAGGGGCTCCTGGCATTTTGCCACCCCTGCCACCCTATAGTTACGCCACCGTACACAGGAAAAGTGATAAATATTGAAAAGCGTAAGCAAAATCCAAATATTGCGTCACTACCAATTTCCTTGTTTAGGTAATCTTTGAATAAGATAAACAATCACTTTACGAGCTGTGTGCTCTCAGATAAGCGGAAGCAACACACTTTGAAATTTGAACACTCAACAACCGAATACCCATGTTGTGATAGACCGGTGCCCGTCATACATACAATAATAAAAATAATACGCAATACAGAAAGATAATAAAACAATTACGTATATATTTACGAGTACATAGAATACATGCATACATAGAATTTACAAGCAGGAAAATTCTAAGTTAAAGCCATAAGCGTTCAGTATGTAATATTCGCCGCGGGAAAGTGCGTCGTAAGTGTCTCCCGGTAGAGTGCGGCCGCCAGCAGCGCACTGAGCTCCGTCAACAAACAGCTGGTGTCAGTGTGACACGCGGCGCGATAACAATTTGCGCATTCCCTCTGCGCCGCCGAAGCTTCGGCAAACAGCGGGGATCAGCTCGACGCCACGTTTCCGGCTCACAAATGTCAACAGAACGAGATGACAAGAGAAACGGCGAAACCATTGTCACCCTAAGTCTAATGAGTCTAAGCGGAATAGTCGACTAGGTTCGTGGGAGGAATTAAAACGTGGTTGAGTGTTTTCGGAAAAAAGTCCATATCATCATTTTTTCCACAATCCGAACAGATCCGGCATTGGTGCGCTGTGACTGCCGACATGCGAGTGAAATGCATTCAGTCGTCGTTAAATTAATTCTAGTGTAAAATTTCTATTATATTTCAATTATAACGTGGTAAATTTACAGATACACATTAAAAATAAGTAATTTGCTTCACTGAAGGAGAAAAGCAAAACGCTGTTCTGTTTCAAAACAAATTGAACACGAAGCCAGATGATATTTCAGATATTCGTAGCTCCGGGCTTCAGAGAAGCAAATTTCTTTATCTAACAAGTTCCCCGCCCAATTCGCGCGCATTATTTTTATACAATTGCGAACAATCTCAAGATGTTTTATAAATTATCCTAGAACATTTCAGCAGGCGGTCAGATTAATTGATTTGACCAGTTCGCCGGCTCTGGCGCCGTTCACTGCGAACATCGCCCAATATACAGTTAAAAATCCCGAAAACATTTAAAGGGGTATTCAAACAAAACAAAGCTACCCGCTGAAGTATGCTGGATAAATTATAAGTAGACACCGGAGTTTTCATGGCACGGTAAGACGTTAGCGAGCTATGGAGTGGACATTACCAATAAAATTCAACTCGTATTCATACTCATACTTAAATTCCTGTTGAATTTATTTAAGGAGTGATTTTAATTTTATAATCAGGGACAAGAATGTTGACGAGTATAATACTGACGAGCAAAAATTATTGCATCACTTCCCGTGCAAAGTTTTACGAAATGGGATGCGGTATTTTTGACCGTGATGATATAAAGATCCTTTAATTTCGTATTTGAGTATAATTTAAATTATTTTAAATCATAAAATAATGAGTTTGTAGTCTAATAGAAAAAGGATTTTATTTATGACTATACTTTATTTAATTTAGGACGAGAAACCACAACAACTTTATATTGCGGCTCGTGAATTGTACTCTTTTTTTCAATTTGTACTAGAGTAATTGTAAACGACACGAAAATAAAGTGACATTAAAACAATTTTAATTTGCGGCTCCCAGACTTTTGCACTGTACTATTTGCTAGGTAAGAAATAGTTGACCAGACGCAATATAATTTTGTTATGGTTTCTCATTCTAAATTAAATGCAGTATAATCACATATTGCTCACGATTTTTAATCACGATCGGTATAAATGCATTTTAGAATTAAATAAATTATTGAGTATGAGTATTTTATTGGTAATGTCGACTCTATGGCTCGCTAACGTCTTACCGTGTGATGAAAATTCCGATGCCTAACTATAAGAGTGTATTAAAGTGAGTGCAGGCTGGTCGCGCGTGGCGCGGGGAAGTCGTCAGGCGATGCAACAAGCGTGCCGCGACGGCAGTAGAGGGAGGCAGCGATACAGACCACGGTCTTTACCTCCTTGGTGGCCATGTTGTACATGAGCGCGGTGCCCACGTCGCGCAGCTCCGCGTCCTCGGCCAGCGTCGCGTGCACCGCCACCTGCGCACACGCACACGCACACGCACACGTTACGCAGGGACCAAGCGGGAAGGTGTCACCGGTCCTGTAGGCTTATTATGTGACTCGCTCGCGATCGCCATAGTGCTCATTTTGACAGATCTTGCATGAATGTGACAGCTAGCTGATTCCGATGCCAATTGTCAGCCCAAACATGAACTGTCAAAATGAACACGATGGCGATTGCGCGCGAGTTAGTAGATAATAAGCCTGCTGCTCTTAGGAAATCCTCGCTCAATTCGTCGTCAAGTAAGTCGGTTGTACGCACTTCATCACTAAAATAATAATAACAAGTGCCAAGTGCGAGTCGGACTCGCGCACCGAGGGTTGCGTACAAATTTGGCAACTTATTAAAAACCAGTGTTAGCAGAGCCCTGCTCTTAAGCAAAATGTATGCAATGTGAGGTAATTTCATGTTGGTTGATGACATAGACGGACAGACATAAAAATATCTTGTTTTTAGTATTTGTTATTATAGCGGCAACAGTATTCATCATCTGTGAAAATTTCAACTGTCTAGCTATCACGGTTCATGAGATACAGCCTGGCGACAAACGTAAAGTAATAGGATCCCGTTTTTACCCTTTGGGTACGGAACCCTAAAAAACACAAAAGTATCGCCGAGCATAGAGCTATCTAAAGCTCGTTTTTAACAAGCTTGACACGAATTTCCCCGTGAATTAATATTCACAGCGGCCATAGTGTTTTGTTAACACTTTCGATGGTATTGACTTCTGGTGCATAAAGTGGCCACCAGAAGTAGTGGGCGAAAAAAATGGCGTATTAATTTTGCCATCATCGCAACCTTAGCGTTCCTTCAGACTTAAAACAGCGTGTAGAAAATATCATACCTCCACTATCACTTCAATAAGCGTCTGATGGCCCAGATGAGGGGGACAGCACTAACCTTGGTGGTGACGCGGATGTTGGAGATGGGCTGGCCGTCCAGGTCCCACTCGCTGATGTACAGCAGCCACTCCGACGACGACACGTTCTCGAACAAGTTGCACAGCTGGAACAGGGGCGACGCCAGCTCAGCATTCACAGGCACAGAGCAAACACACAATAGAGACAAGAACGGAAGCTGTGGCGCGCCCTGATGCCTCTTACGTTCGTTCTTGGCATTACGAAATTAACTATTGATCTTTTCGTGACACCGTTGAAGAGCGCATAGCCTAATGGTTAGGAGAAACTACGAAACTTGAGGTCTCGGGTTCGATCCCCGGTCGGGGCAGGCATTTGTATGAAAAATATGAATGTTCGTTCTCCAGTTTTGGGTGTTTAATAGTATTTGAGTATGTATTTATTTATTTAAGTATGTCTATCCGTTGTCTAGTACCCATATTACAAGCTTTTCTTAGTTTGGGACTTGATTAATTGGGGTCAATTGACCCAAGATATTTTTTTACACATAGCCGAGTGGCGGCCATTTTAGCCGGTGCACGTGTATACTCAGTCTGTGTTTTATATAGGCCTTCCACAAGGTGGACGGACGATCTGGTAAATAGACCGGGAAGCCATTGGCTGCGGGTAACACGAAGCTGTCGTCGTGGAGATCCTCGGGGCCCAGCAGAGGTCTCCTGGCTGATATGATGACGATCGTGTCAGGCTAACACGTACAGGGGGGGGGCACCCTTCCGCAGCCTGGGGGGAGGCAGGCACTCACCGCTCTGGCCGTGGCGAGCTGCTCGGGCTGCGGCAGGCGGTCGATGCGCTGCGCGTAGTTCATGAGCGCGTGGCTGCGGCGGTCCTGGTGCAGCAGCAGCGCCACGTCCCGCAGCCTGGGGGGAGGCAGGCACTCACCGCTCTGGCCGTGGCGAGCTGCTCGGGCTGCGGCAGGCGGTCGATGCGCTGCGCGTAGTTCATGAGCGCGTGGCTGCGGCGGTCCTGGTGCAGCAGCAGCGCCACGTCCCGCAGCCTGGGGGGGGGGGCAGGCACTCACCGCTCTGGCCGTGGCGAGCTGCTCGGGCTGCGGCAGGCGGTCGATGCGCTGCGCGTAGTTCATGAGCGCGTGGCTGCGGCGGTCCTGGTGCAGCAGCAGCGCCACGTCCCGCAGCCTGGGGGGGGGCAGGCACTCACCGCTCTGGCCGTGGCGAGCTGCTCGGGCTGCGGCAGGCGGTCGATGCGCTGCGCGTAGTTCATGAGCGCGTGGCTGCGGCGGTCCTGGTGCAGCAGCAGCGCCACGTCCCGCAGCCTGGGGGGAGGCAGGCACTCACCGCTCTGGCCGTGGCGAGCTGCTCGGGCTGCGGCAGGCGGTCGATGCGCTGCGCGTAGTACATGAGCGCGTGGCTGCGGCGGTCCTGGTGCAGCAGCAGCGCCACGTCCCGCAGCCTGGGGGGAGGCAGGCACTCACCGCTCTGGCCGTGGCGAGCTGCTCGGGCTGCGGCAGGCGGTCGATGCGCTGCGCGTAGTTCATGAGCGCGTGGCTGCGGCGGTCCTGGTGCAGCAGCAGCGCCACGTCCCGCAGCCTGGGGGGGGGCAGGCACTCACCGCTCTGGCCGTGGCGAGCTGCTCGGGCTGCGGCAGGCGGTCGATGCGCTGCGCGTAGTTCATGAGCGCGTGGCTGCGGCGGTCCTGGTGCAGCAGCAGCGCCACGTCCCGCAGCCTGGGGGGAGGCAGGCACTCACCGCTCTGGCCGTGGCGAGCTGCTCGGGCTGCGGCAGGCGGTCGATGCGCTGCGCGTAGTTCATGAGCGCGTGGCTGCGGCGGTCCTGGTGCAGCAGCAGCGCCACGTCCCGCAGCCTGGGGGGGGGCAGGCACTCACCGCTCTGGCCGTGGCGAGCTGCTCGGGCTGCGGCAGGCGGTCGATGCGCTGCGCGTAGTTCATGAGCGCGTGGCTGCGGCGGTCCTGGTGCAGCAGCAGCGCCACGTCCCGCAGCCTGGGGGGAGGCAGGCGCTCACCGCTCTGGCCGTGGCGAGCTGCTCGGGCTGCGGCAGGCGGTCGATGCGCTGCGCGTAGTTCATGAGCGCGTGGCTGCGGCGGTCCTGGTGCAGCAGCAGCGCCACGTCCCGCAGCCTGGGGGGGGGCAGGCACTCACCGCTCTGGCCGTGGCGAGCTGCTCGGGCTGCGGCAGGCGGTCGATGCGCTGCGCGTAGTTCATGAGCGCGTGGCTGCGGCGGTCCTGGTGCAGCAGCAGCGCCACGTCCCGCAGCCTGGGGGGAGGCAGGCACTCACCGCTCTGGCCGTGGCGAGCTGCTCGGGCTGCGGCAGGCGGTCGATGCGCTGCGCGTAGTTCATGAGCGCGTGGCTGCGGCGGTCCTGGTGCAGCAGCAGCGCCACGTCCCGCAGCCTGGGGGGGGGCAGGCACTCACCGCTCTGGCCGTGGCGAGCTGCTCGGGCTGCGGCAGGCGGTCGATGCGCTGCGCGTAGTTCATGAGCGCGTGGCTGCGGCGGTCCTGGTGCAGCAGCAGCGCCACGTCCCGCAGCCTGGGGGGAGGCAGGCACTCACCGCTCTGGCCGTGGCGAGCTGCTCGGGCTGCGGCAGGCGGTCGATGCGCTGCGCGTAGTTCATGAGCGCGTGGCTGCGGCGGTCCTGGTGCAGCAGCAGCGCCACGTCCCGCAGCCTGGGGGGAGGCAGGCACTCACCGCTCTGGCCGTGGCGAGCTGCTCGGGCTGCGGCAGGCGGTCGATGCGCTGCGCGTAGTTCATGAGCGCGTGGCTGCGGCGGTCCTGGTGCAGCAGCAGCGCCACGTCCCGCAGCCTGGGGGGAGGCAGGCACTCACCGCTCTGGCCGTGGCGAGCTGCTCGGGCTGCGGCAGGCGGTCGATGCGCTGCGCGTAGTTCATGAGCGCGTGGCTGCGGCGGTCCTGGTGCAGCAGCAGCGCCACGTCCCGCAGCCTGGGGGGGGGCAGGCACTCACCGCTCTGGCCGTGGCGAGCTGCTCGGGCTGCGGCAGGCGGTCGATGCGCTGCGCGTAGTTCATGAGCGCGTGGCTGCGGCGGTCCTGGTGCAGCAGCAGCGACACGTCGTCCCGCAGCGCCATGGCGCTCACGCAGCGCAGCGTGGCCACGCGCGCCTCCTCGCTGCTCTCCGGCCCCAGCAGCCGCCCTGGAACCACACTCCTGGACCGTTACCGGTGATCGGGGATTCGGTTGCCGCGAGGGGTGAACGACCTCGATCATTATGCTAGTCTGGATCAGTGGCGTGGCGTCAAGTATATCAGAAGGCAAGCCGAAAGGCATTTGACTTGCCCCTTCCTCTAATTCTGCGCAATAAAAGTGCCCACCTGCTTTAAAATAGGGAAGTGGTTCTATGAACGCCACGCCACTAGTATGGACATACCGCCCTTGCGGAATTTGTGTGGATAAGGGACGATTTTTTGGCATATTATTAGAGTGCATTTTGACTATTGATAAATTGCTTTAACTTACTCTTTCTTACTCTCTTATCATTCGAAAGTCTAACTGCTAAAAAATCATTATGTGCAAAAATAACACGTATCTTAGTGACAAGCGACGTCCTGACGCGACTCAAATTGAATTTACGAGGCGATTCAACGAGTAAAGCCCGTCTCCGACTTACCGATGAACGCGAGGAAGTCGTCCCCGAGCGCCCAGCTGCCCTCGCCGTGCACGAGGTACTGCTCCAGCTCAGCCAGCGACTGCTGCTCCTCCGGGGACAGCGCCAGCCGCGCCACCGCCGCCTGCAGCGCGGCGAACTCTTGCGTGCCCTACACACACACACACACACAATATTACTCTACTGCTGGAGACACTGGTACCCTAAGTAATGCATGAGCTAAACCCCTAAGAAACTGCAACAGATGGTTCATTTCAAACTTGAATACATCCGAATGTTGTCCACGTGTTGGAATGTTTCCACGCTTACTCGCTCGCTTGTTTGTTTATTGCATAATGAGTGGTTCACGAGAGCAAAGCCGCGAGCAAAAGCCAGTTTTTAATATTCGAGAAAACAGAGCGCGAGTAGTTTCTTGAACTCTACCAGAACAATGCCTAATTTTAACCATGACGTCGCTGTTGCTAAAATGGTTTACTGATCTAGCGCGTAGAATGTACGTTGGGGATAGGTTTCAAAACTATTCGTCTACATGAAATTGTTTATTATCTTAAGCGTAATATTGGAATCACGATTTTTAATAATATAATACGTCAACTGTGTAACTTGATAATCGACCGTAGAAACAAACATTCTTTATTTTAATTTCTCAATGACCCGGCGTTTCTAAAGTGTGCCATCTTTGCGTAAAACGCGTCACTCCAAAATTATACCTATCTGATAAAAAGGCTACCATCTTTAAGTCAAATTAGCAAAGCTCCTAACGACATATTTAAACAGAAAACGTATCTTTACAAACATTCTGCCTATTGTGAAAATAAGGAAAGCTACGCTAGTCGGAAGCGGGGAGCTGCAGCCAGCGCCGGCTGCGTCGCCACGGGCGAGAAGTTTTCCGCGCTGAGTCACCCGCGCCCGCGCAGTGTTTACCCGCCACATGCTACACTAACGTCTAAAATTGAGTATCAAACGGAACAACCCGCACGAATCGGACTATGTTCCACAATATTCCGCAACACCGAAGGGTATCGGAATCCCGGTCACTACGCCATTTCGTTAAACGGTTTACTGGTGTCGTAATGATTGAAGGAATAGCAGTAAAATAAATAAATAAAATAAATTAATATCTTGGGACCATTAACACCAGTTGACCTAGTCTATAAGCAAAGCTTGTAATATGGGTACTAGACAACGGATAAACATACTTATATAGATAAATGAATGAATAAATAAATAAATAAATAAATAGAAATACTTAATACATATGAAACATCCAAAACTCGAGAACAAACATTCATATTTTTAATACAAATATCTGCCCCGACCGGGGATCGAACCCGGGACCTCAAGCTTCATAGTCAGGTTCTCTAACAATAGGCCATCCGGTCGTCTAAACTAACTAGCTGCGTCTAGTACAGCGAAGTATTTGATGAGATAGAAGACTTCCTTTAATTTAACACGACGTGTCTCAGAGTGGGAGATGTTTTTGGTTGACACCAAATTTGAATAACGATGTGATGTCTCTACAACAGCATCCATATGGAACATAATAATAGAACGGCAACACAAGAGAAAGCGATATAATACGCGTATGTCGCTGATAGAGCATTTTTCTTATACGCGGTTGACGCGGTAAGCGTGAGGCAAGCTGAATTAGACAGTCAACATGCGACACGCATCAATATTTCACGATATGGATTGCGATATTACTTGAACCACGCGATAATTTAGACCGCCTATTACATGCCAAAGAAGCCAGTGACAGTCATTCTTAATAGAAAGAAGTTCGCTTCTTTTTCTTGTCAAATTTATCGGTTTCATATTCGTTTTTCAGACCCGATCCTGTCCAACGTGTACTTTAATCAACATTCACGTTTCAAACACTTATTCTCCTAAAACTCCTCATAACGCATCGGACGCGAAAAACAAAACTAAAATACATCCGATGTTGATTTATAAAATGTAATAGGATTTATGTGCGTGTGTCATCGAACTCCCACGGGCGAACGTTCTGGAGCGGTCTAAAACCGGCCGGCGTGCGCGCTGGACGCCGCGTGACGTCACCACTGGAAGTGCCAACAGCTTTTGGACGTATTTAGACGGGATTGTACAACACCTTGTTGGACACGGCCACGTGTAGACACTACTTACACACGTGTACTTCTAAGCTAGTCTGGGAGCAAAGATAAAACACAGAATGTACCAGTTGCTTCTCTTCCCGCGCATATGGTGAAATCGCATCGAGGGAATGGGCGGAAACCTTAGAAATCATGTTATAGAATATACGATGCGGCTAACAACCCATCACTATATTCATTCCACTTTCCACCTGTACGCGCCTCAGATCAAATAAAAAGTAAAGATAGAGCGCGGTGAACAGCCGAGTGAAGCCGGTTTTATAAACATGTGTGCGTAGGCCGGTGTTGCCATAATAATTATTAATACCCCGATACTGCAAAAATATATAATGGAATGCGTTTTGGAAATCTGAAAAAATACATAAAGTAGTATGTATTTTAGGTTGCGTGTCACGTTCTCGCGTTTTAAGCCGTGCTAATAAAGAATAGAATTTAAAATGGAAAGAAAAGGTTGTATTACAGAGGCGGCATTCACCATTGGGTGAATAATAGGGTAACTAAAATATTATAATGGCAACACTATTGTTGACGTTTTGTCAGAAGCAAAATTATTTCGATTTTTATTGAAAATATTGGTTTACGAGTTTACTAACGTGTGATAAGTGATTCCATCCTGCTTTTTATTTTTCGACGAATCGTTTTTACACCCTTTCACAACGCAATTTGGCATTATTACTGTATTTGTCCAATTTAAAAATACGTTGTGCTCCACGGGAATGCCTAGCTCAAATAATAAGGTTTTGGTATAGTTTGGTTGCAAGTGTGTGCGTGTCACTGTGTAAGCACACGGATTGGTGCAGTTTGACCGGCTTCACTCGGCTGTTCACCGCGCTCTATCTTTACTTTTTATTTGATCTGAGGTACGCGCGTAATCTTGTTACCTTAGGCTTTTTCTGCCCCGTAAGGGATAAATCACGTCTGTATCCCTTACGGGGTAGACAGATCTTAGGGCAACAAGAACTAAAGGCCGCGTTTAGCATGGTTGTGGGTGTACAGGTGGAAAGATGGATCAAAATATTTAAAGTTATTTTAAGTGGCAGTTATCTATGATTCCGTCTCTATTTATTACTACGAAACAGGCAGAGATGTCATCATAGATAACTGGCAGAAACAGGCCCTAAAGGAAATTTTTCATCGGCGAGAGGTGATACGAGAACTGAAATCGCGCCGGTTCATTTCCATCGAAAATTGCAATTAACATGCACCCATTCACGAGATCGCGCGCTACGGCCTTACGTTGCAGTCTCCTATACAGAGCTAGCCTGACCTTGTGGTAACCACGTGTAAACAACCTAGTATTTTCGTCGTTACAAAATAAATATCAAGTGCGGGTACTCCGATATACTTACGCGGTCATGTATGAATCGTTTCACCCAAATGCATCAACTTAAACTGCTTGTGTCCTCACCGTGCTCCGGTATACAATGAGTCAACAGTTTGGAGTTTTCGCTAAGGAAGTTAACATTCCGGGAAAGTTTCCAAGGTCCGTGTATTAATACGAGATTGTTGGGTATTGACGGGCAGTAATTGGAGACCGGCGCGGGCCGTAAAGCTGTTGGCAGCGGCGCAGCGACATGAGACGACATTGTTTACCAACACCTCGGAATGGGCTTTTGGTTTAAGAACAACACGGAATTTTTTGGCGTGCCCTTAAGTAGTGTCTAAGACGAACTGGAGGAGGACGAGCTTAGAGATATCGAACTAAAAGATGTCCTTATGTTCGGCAGGAAGATAAGAAGATTCGAGGAGAGTTGGTGTGTGGGAGCGCTGCGGGGACAGTAAGCGGCGTCTCCAACCAAGGGGAACTGGGCTGAATGATCGCCACGGCGGATCCACAGCCCGCCTGGCTCGGCTAGGCGTCCCCACATCATCATCATCATCATAAGGGGCCATCCATAAAGTACGTCACACAGTTAGGGGAAATTCTGGAAATTTGTGACATATGAACAAAATAATTGTAGTCTTCATAGTAAACTCTGTAATGAGGGGGGGGGGGGGGGCTCTAACAATGATGAAATTGGTGTGACGTACTTTATGGACGGCCCCTAAGTAGTCTCTTCTTGTAAAACTAGTTCCGTATTTTTTTTTTTAAGTGCAGGTGAAGGCGCGGTCAATTTTATTTCTATATAGGTATAATTACCACTTACAACCCGTGAGCTCTTCGAATGCTACTCAGGTTTATCTTGCTGTCACACACACTCTTATGGGTTTGATACATGAATCGGCCACGCGAGGGAGACAGCAAAACAAACTCGAATGGCATCCTACCCTTCACTAGGAGTTCACGGACTGTACTGCTCTAATTAATCTAGTCGACAAGTCGAAATAGTACATTGCACGCCGAGGGTGATAAAATAAAGAATGTCTCAGACTCAGATCGCAGGAATTTGCCGCAAGAGCCAAGGTGAGGGCGATAAATAAGCCACCAGAGGCTTTCACAATTTCACGTCTTCCCCCGGCCAGGAAGTGAAAATTTCCGTTCGCGTAGGAGTGACGTAAATTGAATTTGAGCTATAGTTTTGTAGCGATAGACTCTTCCACTTTCGAATGGTACGTTCGAGTGATGTGGTTTAAAAAATGGCGGTCCCTCATTGTACTCACGTCGACGTCAGTGAAGGTGATAGGCGGGTCCCGCGGGCGCCGGCGCGGCTCCTCGGCCTCGTCGTCGCTGGGCCCGGCGCGCGCCGGCGCCGCCTCCGCCAACAGGGGAACTGCTTCGGCCATGTCTGCGCACACAACGCACACACTCACTACTCTGCTCATGCGTCTATATCGAAGGTCCCCAGGGGTCCACAGAAGACGAGACGGGGCCCACATTAAAGGTATATGAGACATGTAATTTAGTCCTCGTGGTTTTATTTATGAGCTCCTCTTGTTTGAACATAACCAAACAATCACAGTTTGAGGCGGTAGTTGCCTTTCATATTGTTTTTTAGTTTGAATATTTATTTATGTTATTTGATATTCGATAGTGTTTATGTAAGTTTATTGGTTAAATTTTATTCCGTTAGTTATATATTATTTTATTATGGTTTTATAATGTACTTTAGTTGTTAATTTATTAAGTATTAATACTACTTTATTTGCGCATAATAATGACTGCTTGCCTTTTTGTTGTAACTTTTCCTTTCTGTATCAGGTTAGCTGGAAGAGATCCCTTCTTGGGGATAAGTTCGCCTTTGTACTATCTTCTCTGTATTTCTGTATTTTTAAAATTTTTGTGTCCAATAAAGAGTTTACATACATACAACCGACTAGTGATAATTTTATTCCGAATAATCGCCGACTAGTCACCGTAGCGACTAACAAAATACATTGCTTACCTACGAAATTAATTTAATATACAACTTTGATCAAGATTCGAATTGTTACAGAATGATTCGACAGCACAAAAATATAGTCCACAGCAGAGAAGCAGGTAAGTCCCGGCAATGACACTCGAACACCAAACTACCGGCACTCCGGCAAGCTCTCGACGCGTACGCATTGAACGTTCCCAACTAACAGTAAACAATACAGGAAACTCATATGAGTTGAAATTGAAATAAATATTTAAATCTTATTACACAGTAAAAAAGTAAACAACCTTGACATGTATTTTTATTGATAAACAGTTTTAAAAAATAAATAAGAGCAAGTTAATACAGTTCAAATTCTCTGGGATATTGTGATTTGTTTTGTTACAGATTTTTAAAAAGTGTTTATCGATAAAAAGACATGTCAGAATTGTTTACCTTTTTTCAAATGCTAAACAAACGAAGTATACAACTGAACACTTTGTCCAGGAAGGTTTGCGAGGATATGAGAAACGTACAAATCGTTAACACATAACAACGCTGAGTCTCTCAATATTGTTCTGGAATAATCCAGCAAGTCGGGTTAGTTTGGGTAAATAGCCTTGCTTATGCTTTTCAAGATCTTTGAATCAATCAACAAATGGCCCCATACAATGACCGATGTTCAAAGTGAACTGCGTCTATACTTCATTTAATTTAGGACGAGAAACCACAACAACATTATATTGCGGCTCGTGAAGTGTGCTCTCTTTGCAATTTGTACTAGAGTAATTGTAAACGACACGAAAATAAAGTGGCATTAAAACAATTTTATTTTGCGGCTCCCAGACTATTGCACTGTACTATTTGCTAGGTAAGAAATAGTTGACCAGACGCAATTTTAATGTTGTTGCGGTGTCTCATCAAAATAAATGAAGTATAGTGCGGGACTAAATTTTGAATGACTTTTTTTTACGATAAATCTTTGTAAGGGTCAGTCAAGGGCATAAATATATACGTACGTTACCAAGACGTCTAAAACATCAATACACCTTTATGCCACAAACAATAAGGCCGGTGACCTACATGTGACATGATGGTTGTATCAAAGCCCATCGAGGGAATGGGCGAAAACGTTAGGAACCATGTTAAATGCGATGTGGCTGGCAACCCATCACCATTTTGACTCCTCTTTCCATCCGTACGCCCACAGCTAAGCGTGGCCTTAGGCTCTGTTTACCGCAAGGGATAAGCGCGTTTTAGAATATTTGTGTAATATTTTAGTCACGTCTAATTGTGTAGTACTTATAATTTTATAATTTTCAATTGCTACGCTCTAACAGGGCAACATTCTGTACAAAGCTTGTAAATTGTAAACTTGTAAAAGAATTTGCCAGTAGAGGCGCTAGTGTCGCGTGAGGTCCAATAACATTCACTTTTCACTGGTTTTGGCGGGCTTCATGACACAAATTATCTTGAAATTATCGCAAATAAAGATTATTTGGCGATGAATGTGAACAAAACGGAACTGCACAACATTGCGGCATAGCTACTCGATACGATGATAGTTATTTATGATTAATAAACTTCATTCAAGATTTAAAACTTTGTCTTATAAAGTCGCCTTTGACAGCTATACCTCTGGACCTTAGTCAACAGTGGCGCCAACTGGTGAGCAAAGAAACGATAGTCCTCATTGAATAAATCAAATACCGAATACACAGTTCATAAAATCCCGGAAAACCTTTATGCGATTTAGTGTCATCAACTCAATCACTTGCTGACCTATCCCCGGGTCATTCCGAGCCAGGGTAGAGCTTCTGCCGCAGTCTTAAAGCTCTAGTACAGCTTAGGTTAGAACGACAGCTGCACGCGGACAGTTGGTAAACAAACAGCTTGCGCTGGAGCGGTGAGCCACCAGCTGACGGCAGGCACAGCGCTAACCGGAGTCAGGCCGCGGAGCTCGCGGGGCGGAGCGCGGTCACACGGCTATTGATAGCTCGACACGATTACATATACATACACAAATCACGTCCATATCCCTCACGAGGTAGACAGAGAGGCAACAACGCTTAAGGGCCACGTTTAGCATGATTGTGGGCAACGTGGGCGAAGGAAAAGTGAACCGCGAAACCACACAAACACACACGACACGATTAAACCGATCACATTACACGCCCATCAATTTGAACTCATTGCAACGAGGTTAACTGTTAGCGCGGTGGAAATAGCAGCCGACCGGCGCTGGTACCTGGTGCGTGGATGCTGCGATGCGGCGCGGGCGACGGGCGCGGCGGGAGTGGCGCGCGCCGCCGCCGCCGCCGCCGAGGTATTTATACACCGCCCCGCGCCCCACGGTCTGCCGCCCAGCGCGCACCCGGACCCGGCCTGCCACCACGAGGCTACCCGCCTCGCGAACTATCCAACTTTCTCCGTTCGTCAAAGGGATGACGAGGTGTCGAGATAACCGTGGTCGAGATGGCGAGCGTTCAACCCGCGCAATAATAGCCCACCGCGTGGCCGGCGCTGCTGAGATCGCCCGCTGCTCCCGCGCTCGTGCGCGCTCGTATTAGCGCGTGAGTAACCGCCGGAAGCGCGCGCAAATCACGACCGTACGGATTGGGCTCTTAAAACGCATGCAACGGAAATAATACTCCAGTTCCCAGAAGAGCGGAAAAATGCACACTACTTTTTAAACGTCCTATCTTGTTTTATTAACACGCCGATCCCGATACGTACTATCATTGGAATCATGTACAATGTACAGTGGAGCTTTCCAACATTTATACGGCCTACCATTGAAAAATATCGACACTAGGCCCTCTAGTTTAGTAACGCAATTGAAAAACAGTGTTGCGGCTTGCCGCAACATTATGCTGAGTGGGGCCCATTTTACACCATATCGGTACTATTTCTAAGTATATTGTATTTCTTCCTATTATATATCTACGTGTATCGAATGTGTGTAAATAAATGTTTCTCTCTCTCTCAATCCTCTGTGCTGGTGCTCACTTATCTCCCTTGTCTTATAAATAACCTAACCTAAATGTTTCATTTTAGATACAAACTTTATTGCTGACTGTACTTTTGTTGACGATACCGACATTGTTATCCGTCCTAGATATGTGAACCAAATTTCAAGTCAATCGGACCAAGCGTTGAAGAGTTCCCTCCTTGAGACGGTCCTTGCTGGAGCACCAAAATTCTACTACCAGATTATTGTATTGTTATCTGACTTAAAAAAGAATCCAAAATTACAGCTTAATGGGATCAAGATATCCGCTTCAAAACTGAGTCGCAAGGCACGTTACAAGTTAATATAAAGCTTGTAACTTGTAATAAAAAGAGCTAGCTTGTAAAGGTTCCGTGTCCTCGGCTCACCTAGCTGAGCTGGCTCGTCGCCGCCGCCGTGCTTGCGGCGCTTCTTCTCCTTGCGGCGCTCCTTGCGCGCCAGCTTGTCGGCCAGCGTGCTGCGCCGCGCCTCCAGCGCCGCCGACGTCGCCCTACACACACGCACACGTTACACACAGGACGCGTTACGCACACTCGCGCAGAACTTCACTATGTCACGGCCCCAGGATCCTGTATCTACAGGGATCCACCTAAACCCATGAACATTGTCAAGTTCTGCGGAGTTATAATCCGTACGCACAACGGATCTGATGCCATATTGTCTAATGCATTCAGCATCTTTTTTACACTTATCCTTTACAATTTGAAAGGAACGCTTTAAACAATAAGGCGTCAGTTATACCTACTATCATCACAAGCAAGAATAAGGCGCCTTCACATTCCAAGCAGCGCGACAACAACAGATACCTTTTTATTACAACCACAGCCAGCAACTTTCGATTTGGGTGGCGCACTTCATTCCAATAATGGAATCCAACGAGGACACATCATTGTTTGTTGTTCCTGCTGCATGTAACTGCTGCTATATCAAATATGAAGGCTCTTATGGTCGTGACAGGAACTGGCACTAAATTCTCTAGCTAGCAACTATGATTGAGATGATTTAATGACTTATTTTTCCAAAGTACGATGAAACATGAACTATGAATAAGAAAGGAAGATCTCCGATACCGAGGAAACCCGCGAAACAAGCCAAAAGCATGCTTATAAAATAAACAGCATAACAAAATTTTAAATAGACCATCCGATGTAGAAGTAGGCATGAAGTCATCGCATGACTTACAGCGCATCCTGGACGTTTATCACCTAATGATGTTAGCAAACGCCAAGTCTAGGGCTAGCACAAACGTTTTCTAGCTCAGGGATATCATACTAGCCGTGATATAGTAAGCTATAAAACTGCTGGCAAACGACAAATCCTGTCACATCATAACTGCAGCGCAACTGCCGACGCGTGCGCGCGCGCACCGGCGACCTTCCCGTCCGCTACGTGACCAAGTGATCGTACATTCAAATACATGTATGTCCTACAGTTGAAATGTATTCCGAATTACTATTCCCTACATGAGACTCGTCTTAAAGAAAACAAACTACGTCTCAGCTGAACGAGGACCAGCGACTAAATAAATATACACGTAAATGATCTGAGTGTTGAAATAATAATAAATTTCTCACCGATGTTAGGTAGAGGTACTATAGGAATTCAGTAAATATTTTATTTTAAAAAATGTTATTTTTATTCATTCGAAGAAATAGAAACACTGCAACCACTCGTCTGATCCATTGGTAGCTGGGGCAGGTATTTTATCTATTTTTTTGTCAGATGCACTAGCTATTTTTTAGTTAAATTGGTATTTAATTTCAGTAGGTATAAGTTCCAGTCGGCATACCTACTTTCTCACGTAGCTCACGTCTACAAATTTTCACCAAGCAGATTCACAGAACATCAAACAGCTTTCGCTTGTCACTCTGCAAATACTGCGATATAGCAGGGTGTGATCCATCCAGGACATTTCGAACATCGTCTGCGGTAGCTTTCACTTGTCGTTTCTCGCTTCCTTAATCAAGGATGCTTCTCGCATGGAGTCACGTCCCATCCCGGAGTGTTCGTTGTGTAGTGGGTTCTCTTCCGTGGCGCTGGCGTAGCGTGTCAGTACTCAGTGTCGGCGTGTGCGTGCGCGTGTGCGGCGCAGCAGCGCGGCCCACAGCTCGCCGGCCACGCGCACGCTCAGCCACGCCTCGCGCGCGCCGCTACAACCACACAACAACTCGTACTGCACGAAAGCGCGTGCCGACACTATGCAGTTTTGGCTAAACTAGGAAAAGTGTAGTATCATCAACGAAAGGGGAAACCTCCTGCCCTTCCATGCCGGTCTGGGAGAAAAAAACATAGAATGTATCAGGTGCTTCTCTGCTCACGCAGATGGTAAAAGCCCATCGAGGGAATCGGCGCAAATCGTAGGAGTCATGTTATAGGCGATCCATGCCATCACTATTTTGATTCCCCATGCCACCTATACGCCCACTGGATAATTTTCCCGAGATTGTTTTTTCCTAGTAGCAAAATTTCCATTCGCATTTTTTCTCCAAATGCTTTTTTTTTCACTATGGTTTTTTACTGAAGCTTATTTTCAAAGTAGCCATTATTCGGTGTTGCATTTTTCTACAGTCGCGTTTTTACCCGATCCCAATCGGCACAGAAACAAGCTAACGCGGAGCTCCTATTCCTGCGCGGTTTGGCCCTTCGGCCCGATGCAAAACTAACATAACCTAAACCAACCCACAAGCCGTTAAGCCTAGATGTGTGGTTTAGTAGTGCGATACATAAGACTCGATGGGAAACAGCTGTGATACCAGGGTTCCATCGACACAGTTTCTGTGTCTATTGGGATCGGGTAAAAACGTGACTGTGGAAGCAGCTCGACACATGATGTAATGCTGAATTGTAAAACAGCGACGAATATTATTTGGGCCGGGACGGTCGCCGGTGCAGGGAGCCCGGGGTATTACAGAACCGGAGTGAGAGTAGGCTTGAAAGATCTGTCATTTCATACACAATTTGACGTAAGAACATTAGGTACTGTCAGCTCCGATCCTATTCTAATTACGGTTTAGTACTACTGGCACTGGGATGGGGCGAAGAATATGTACATTTTTGAAAATAAAAATGAGTTTCGAACACGGGAATCTACTCCGAAGTTCAATTTTCAAAGTCCGTCTCGTACCGTCCCTCTCACACTCACCATAATGACTATTAGTATGAGCGGAACCAAACGAACTTCGAAAATCGAATTTCACAATATGACGCCAGTTTTCCTTCATCTGTAACTACTGCGTTACTAAATAAATAATCCTAGGCAAGAAAGGGACGCACTGATGAGCCAACAACGCGTAAACTAGACGTTCGAGTGAGTTATTAATAGACAGGATTTGTGTTTCAGCGCCTACGAATACTGCACGCCGCAAACGAATTGCGTCGACACTGCTACGATATTACCGTCAGGCGCTCTGATACTGCGAGACACGACCGATCCGAACTAAAATGCTATCCACGTACAGTGCTTCTAGTTCCTTAATGTATTTGACAGTAGCCGTGTTCTGAATAAACATGAATGAAAATAATGTTGTTGAGATCGCGAGCGAGTGCGACAGCTGCATCGAGCACTCTGTCCAAACTACTCGCCATCATTCACGATAATGTATGTTGTCAAACACATTAAGAAACTAGAAGCACTGTGTTTGAATACAGGTGTAACAATCACGGCTTAGTATCAGAGCAGAGCACCTTGATGGTGGATCCGACCAACTTTATTACACGTACGAATAACTTCCAAATTCCAATTCCAAAATAGGATCATTGAATACCTAAGAGTACATTAGTACTTTGATATTTAGAGCTAGCTAGCTACTCTAGGAATAATTAAAATTATTTTTGGAACAACCATAGCTGTAATCCATGTGAAAAGGTGGGATAGCGCTATTCTTGAATAAGCTCGATATCCTTAAAAGTACTGGCCTCAAAACTATCATGAGAAAAAAATGTAGTGCATCGTTTGGTCGAATCCGCCGGTAAGGAATCGGTTAGTACCTATTAGCACCTATCAAGCTACAAATACCGCATAGTACGGAGAATAGATGATCGAATATCTCGAGTGGAGACCGGGGATCGGCAAGCGCAGCGCAGGACGTCCACCGAGGCGGTTAAAGTCGCGGGTTCGCGGTGGATGCAAACCGAGGCAACTGGAGGTCTATGTCCAACAGTGGACGTCCTATGACTGATATGACGATGAAGCTAAAAACAAGCGAGTGGTATCGTACCTGGCCTCCTCGATCTGCGTGTTGAGCGTGAGGTAGTCGGGGCTGTCCTGGCGGTCGTAGCGCACGCCCGTCGGCAAGATCGGCTGCACACACACACACACGCATTGCACGTTAGGGAACGGTAATGTTAGGCTAAGCGCGCACTGCGGTGCGGTTAGTTGCGGTTTGCGCCCGCAACAATCTGTGATGTATGAACCACAGTTGAGGTTCGCGCACTGCGGTTTCGGCTAAAAAAACCTTTGATTTGCAACAGATTTGTTGCGGTGCAAGCCGCAACTGCAACTCGCCGCACCGCAGTGCGCGCTTAGCCTTAAGGGTAGCGGCTAATGAAAACGATCATCATAAAATACTTCAAGACGTTAAGATCTCTTTACAAAAATACACCAAATAATTTAAAAACGTTCACTTAATGTTTACACAATTTTATCAAACTAATAAATGCGCTATTACTACCTAAATGAATCACTAAGATTGCATGACAGAAGGCCGACGGGACACTCATCCGAGACGTGCTTTTTTACAGCACGGTAATCTTACGTTGGACTCGCCATTTTTATTTCCGTGTGTGAAAGTGATTAGTTCAATTTTATATATAATAAGCGTCTCATAATCATAATACATTTTACGGTGTTTCAGAATCATCGGCTAATTCTACGCTGTTCGGGCGTGGCTGTACTAAAACTAGATCTAATTGTCAGACTACGATCGGTTGTCTATACATATAATAAGGAAAAAAGAAATGGCAGGGGATACTTAGAATCGATAACAGAACACGTTCCAACAGTTTTTAGAATTTTGGTCTGGTTGTCTGTGTATTTGCGAGTGCGTCACGTGAAAACGGCTGAACGGATTTTAATGCAAACTTTACTAATCGGTCAATAAAATCCCCGGCCAGGTTACAGGCTACTTTTTATCCCGGAAAATTGCATAGTTCCCGCGGGACAGTTATAAATATGGCAATTACTAATTCTACGCTGAAAACGTCACGGGCAGAAGCTAGTTACTAAATATACGAGTGTAGTCGGTGTACGGAATAACGTGAAAGACTCACAAACAATCGCACAAGCACGCGAGCACGCGGGCACGCGAGCGCGGCGACAGCGCGCGGCTAGCGCGGCTGCGGCTCCGCAGGCTCGTCTTCGAGCGCCGGCGCCGCGCCCGAACTCTGCCGACCACGCCCGTTCAGCTTTATAAGGCCGTCTGCCACGATACGACCAAAGTAAAGCCAGTTTTGAACGCCGGCGCAACCAAACCGGGTTGCATATACGCCAGAAAGGCAGTTCTCACACGACGCAACATTGACTGAGCCAATAGCTCACGAGTTGTCAGTAACATTGTTCATAAAATTCGTGTCGTCGATTCGATACACCTTAAGTTGCGTTATGTGATAGTTTAGATCGCATTGGCGTCAGTCAGATACAAATAAAAAGAGGGAATCCAAGTAGTAGAGCCGAGTTGATCGCGGTTTCAACTCTTAGTACAAAGAAGGCGAGGGGTCTTAAATCGTGTGGAGGATTTGTGCACTGTCTGTCGTTGCCGCCGTCCAACTGTAGTATAGGGGCGCCGGTACCTGGCCCTGCGCGGGCGCGGCGGCGCCCAGCAGCGAGGCGAGCGCCTGGCGCAGCGCGGGCGGCAGGTCGGCGTCGGGCTGGCGCACGATGTGCTTGGGCACGCGCGCGCCGCACAGGAACTGCGCCGCCTCGTCCACCTGTAGTATAGGGGCGCCGGTACCTGGCCCTGCGCGGGCGCGGCGGCGCCCAGCAGCGAGGCGAGCGCCTGGCGCAGCGCGGGCGGCAGGTCGGCGTCGGGCTGGCGCACGATGTGCTTGGGCACGCGCGCGCCGCACAGGAACTGCGCCGCCTCGTCCACCTGTAGTATAGGGGCGCCGGTACCTGGCCCTGCGCGGGCGCGGCGGCGCCCAGCAGCGAGGCGAGCGCCTGGCGCAGCGCGGGCGGCAGGTCGGCGTCGGGCTGGCGCACGATGTGCTTGGGCACGCGCGCGCCGCACAGGAACTGCGCCGCCTCGTCCACCTGTAGTATAGGGGCGCCGGTACCTGGCCCTGCGCGGGCGCGGCGGCGCCCAGCAGCGAGGCGAGCGCCTGGCGCAGCGCGGGCGGCAGGTCGGCGTCGGGCTGGCGCACGATGTGCTTGGGCACGCGCGCGCCGCACAGGAACTGCGCCGCCTCGTCCACCTGTAGTATAGGGGCGCCGGTACCTGGCCCTGCGCGGGCGCGGCGGCGCCCAGCAGCGAGGCGAGCGCCTGGCGCAGCGCGGGCGGCAGGTCGGCGTCGGGCTGGCGCACGATGTGCTTGGGCACGCGCGCGCCGCACAGGAACTGCGCCGCCTCGTCCACCTGTAGTATAGGGGCGCCGGTACCTGGCCCTGCGCGGGCGCGGCGGCGCCCAGCAGCGAGGCGAGCGCCTGGCGCAGCGCGGGCGGCAGGTCGGCGTCGGGCTGGCGCACGATGTGCTTGGGCACGCGCGCGCCGCACAGGAACTGCGCCGCCTCGTCCACCTGTAGTATAGGGGCGCCGGTACCTGGCCCTGCGCGGGCGCGGCGGCGCCCAGCAGCGAGGCGAGCGCCTGGCGCAGCGCGGGCGGCAGGTCGGCGTCGGGCTGGCGCACGATGTGCTTGGGCACGCGCGCGCCGCACAGGAACTGCGCCGCCTCGTCCGTGAAGTGGTTGCAGTTGTGCTCCAGCAGCTGGTACGCCGCGCCGCTGCCGACAACCAACGCCAACGTTACCGCCAGGACTACGGTGCCATAGAGTTTCAAGTGTCCCAAAATAACGTTCGGTGAGGGAGGGGGTGAGGTGAGGTAGGCCGGGGTGAATATTTGACACTTGAATTGAAGTAGTGAAGGAGGTTTAAATATTCGCTCTGTCTGACTATTCTAGAATGATGTTTAGTTTTCAACTGGAAAGTTACCAGGCCGAACGGCGGAAGGCAAACGCTTAATCCACTTTGGAACTTGCTGTTTAAGACACTTGCCTGTGGCCACACTGTGCAACGCATTTGCAATCCATTTGCTTAACGGGTGCTGTGGCTTAATGGCTCAAGGCGCAGCGAAAGGAATAGCTGTGTAACAGGATTGTGCGTGTGTGTGTGTGTGTGTGTGTGTGTGTGCTCACGTGAAGGTGCTGACGGCGAGCCCCTGCAGGTACTCGCGGAACACGGCGGCGGGCACCTGCGTGCGGCCGAGGCGCTGCACCTCGCGCGGCCGCCCCGCCATGGTGCCGCCCTGGCAACAAACAAATAAACGTCAGCTGCGTTCACTAAGTTCTCTGTCTGCGTATTTTTTGCACTAATCGCTCTCGGAGGTCGTAAAGTCGTGATAGCGTTCATATTTGTGACGTCACTAAAGCTTCGGGAAAGTACTCATTGTCACACTGAGGTGATGACTATGTGCAAATTAACGTTAGAAATGTATATTTCCAAACAATGCTGAAAATGAAAACTAGAACAGAAAAATCAGAAAAGTGAAGCTATGACCGGGAATCGAACCCGGATCCTCATCAATCAATGATGCATGCTTTTACCGGTACACCAATTCACAATAGCACGTGGTTGTGTGATAGAATTTATCCAGCAGTCAGATAATTTTTACTTAGCGATATTATCGCCAAGCGCCATCTGTCTGAATGATGTGTCTACGACACAATTACCAAACTTCCGTGGAACATCTATCGCGTTAGAAAATTACCATGAGCCTTGCAAGTCCTCACTGTAAAGACAGTCTGAAAGGTCAGTGCCCAGCAGCAGGATTTCTATATTTACGTATGGGTTGAGGATGAGACGACAGTATTGCGAAAAGAAAAGATGCAACGCTATTTACGGCGCTGCAATGAAACCCCGCACCGAAGCGATTTAACGGTAATACGCAACATAAAACAATTCCCAACCCAACGCGTATTACAGACATCGTAAATAACGAGAATGGCGCTCACGTGCGTGTTCAAATGTCAACAAGCGCCCGCGCCGCTTCCGTCGCCATCAAAAATAAATAAAGTCACCTTTACGTTCCAAGTGGATTCTTTCAGGTCATCTATTACTTCGCTTTCCGTCGCAGCTGTTTCATAGCGGAGCACTAGGGTGCGAGCGGGACGGCTGCGTGGAAATATAGGGGTGTTCCAATACAATTATCTACGAGTAAAAGCTTGATAACTACTTTTGTTTTGTAATCAAGGCGGTAGAGGTCCGTCAGGGTAGTGTGTAAGCAATTACTGTCACATAAGGTTCCCTCTTGGCTGGCAATGCTGGTAATGCTCCGGTGTTACGACTACTCATGGGCAGTGGTCATTATTTACCATCAGATTTACAATCCACTCTCTGTTTTTGAATGCGTCTAGGAGAACAAATCTTATGTTTACTCGTAAACAAAATATTGATTCAGTCGCCGTCCAGACGATCTTCTTCTTCTTCATCATCAGTGCATTAGGGTCCACCGTTGGGCATATGCCCCTCCGATTTTCTTATACCGGGCCCGTTTTGCCGTGGCTCTCCTCCAGATTGCGCCAGCGGTCAAGCATGTATCGTCTGACCACCTTGTATCTACTACTAAATATAATACCTGCGTAGCGTGTCTGTATATTTTTGAATAGAGTATTATATTTGTTCCCGATGCAACTCTACGAGCAGCATCCCTAGGAACGGCGAGTATTTCGGGAGTGGGCCGCGGGATGCGAACCAGGAACCGGCGCTGCACCGTTATCTAACAGCTCCAGATACAATTGCAGGAATTGCGGAATCTAGACCGACTAAATCCGGCCTCGAGCCATCCAGCCATTACCTACTATAGATTACGCAAATATCAGTGCGTAAGCGCGACGACTTTTCACCACTTACCGTGACGCCACAGCCGAGATATAGTGACGGGAAATCCAAACCGATTCAAAAACACAGATGCCTTGCTACGTTTGAAACGAATCAACTGGAGCCAGGGCCGGACCGTGAGTTTAGGGGGCCCTGGGCTAATACTACTTAGGGGCCCACCTAATTACTCAAAGTATAAGAAAAAAAATGTTGACTTTGACTTGACTTAGCTGGGGGCCCCTTGAATCCACGGGGCCCTGGGCTGAAGCCCAAAAAGCCATATGGTAAATCCGGCCCTGACTGGAGCCGCCGCTTTTCAAAGTGTCTTCTATTATTCAAAATGGACGACACTTGGTCCCGACCACCAAGTAGATAAGTAGATACATTTGCGTAATCTATGGTATATCTAATATCTGTGGCTGCAACGTACCTCGAAGATAGCTCTGATTGCTTTTGGACGCGTTCCTGGATCGAGTATCATTCCGTGAACAGAATGAACGCTCCAAAAACAGGCGCAATAAACTGAGTTTTTTAAAGCTTCAGGCGTTATTGTGGCTTCGATTACAGTATTTCAGTGTCTTGCCGTCGATGTGGGCGACGTTGCTGTCGAGATGGACAGGGCGAGGGGGGGGAGAGGCAGGGGGGGGACAATAAGGAACTCACGAGGTGCGCTGCTGCAGCTGCAATTTACTACTTTGGCACAGGACTTAGGGTTTTCAGCTGTTCGACTCGCAATTTACAATCCATTGTTTATTTAAAATTATTGTATTTGCAGCATTTCATCTAATTTAGAGCAGACATTGGCACCTGGAATTAGATTCGTGTCTAGTAGCAACATCAGTCGCAGCAACATGGCCGACGCGTGTCTAAATAATATGTTTCACCACTCTCTGTTAAGTTCCAGCTATCGAAAGTGTCAGTTATATAATGATTCCGTCTCTATTTATTACTGCGAAACAGACAGAAACGTCATCATAGATAACTAACACTTAAGATAACTGGAAGAACAGAGAGCGGTGAAACAGTACCTTATTGTGAGTTGGTGCCACTTTAACTATAACCGACGATTTTGACGTATATGTAACAGGAAACTCAATGTCAAAATCGTCAGGAATGGTTAATGTTTTTGTTAAAGTAACTTAGTGTTGGTGCAACACACACTTAAACATCATAAATACAGTAATGTTAAGAACTTTTATTTACTACTTAAAATAAGACCAACGAGGAGTTCTCTGGCTAGAAAACCATATCTATGAATGACATCGAAATTCAGCACCTCACAACTACATCGACGTGTGTGAGGAAAACGCACCAGTATGAAAGCAGCGCGGAGCTAGGCTACGGAAATAAAGTAACCCTATTGGTGGATTTTATCCTCGCACATCTCTGATTGATAAACATCCTTAAGGGCCAGTACAGACGGACAGCATTCCGACTCCAACGTGACCGCCAACTACCGACTGCCCATACATTTCAATCGCAGTTAGCGTGCAGTTGTACCGACTGCAATAGTAAAGTGTAAATTATCAGAAGCAGACAGCCCTGCGGCCCAAAACATAACGAGTGCACTGCACCGACACAAATACTCGAAACCGACGCTAAAGCACCTGCGCGAGCGCCGGACAAAACATTTAAGCACGACGATTTACAACACTCCCAAATTATACGCAAATAACACCGAAGCTACTGTTAAAAAGTTATCATCATTTTTATGGATCATTTATAGAATCCGAACGCGCCAACACGCCCCCACGATCTGCTAAATTACCGCTACCTAAAAATAAAACTAAGTCATCCATCTGGATAGAGCTAGTGTCAGCAAGAGCGTCATATTTTGGCCAAATTCGCGGGTTATTAATAGAACAGGTGATATTAATAGGAATGATTGTGATAAGTCGGGAACACGGCGTTACGCGACGCAACATGCCACGTCACGGCACGCAAGCGGGACGCGGCCCGTGTGAGCAAGGACACGATCTATCAGATATGGTCACAGGTATATGAACATTAACATTTGAAGGTAACCTTAGGGCGAGTGTTTGCCCTACGAAAAAGAAACGTACGTAAAAGGTGCACAGTTTCAGACGCATACTGTGTACAGTTTCTCTGTATTTTAGTTTGTTTGTATAATAAGCTTCGTGTTGTATACTTTGATCTGAATATCACTTAACTTCAGTCCTTTCCGTCAGCTCTTTACTCTTGTAAAAAGAAATTCACTACGGAGTGGCAATGTCATTTATTGCTTGGCCAGAGATACGCGTAGCTTTTAAGGAAACACGTAAGACAAACAAATGGGTAATAGGTACAACATTTTCATGCTTTTACCTCCATGAAATTGATACCATGTTCTTGTAACGTCTCCTCCGAGTGGCGGATCCATTGAAGAGTTAATCCATAATCAAGACGAAGATGAATCGGTTTATGTCATGGATGTCATGCCATACGCCTCGCGAACAAAAACAACCTCAAAACGAGCACACAATATGTAGGATTCCAGAAACCAGAAGTCATAAACTAGATCACACACGACGGTGTTCATTTCATTTCAGATCCACCTATCCGCCGAGAATCGAGGCCGCTGCTGAAATGAGCCCGGGCCATAAACGTCGCATAAAACTTTGTGGAATTGGCATAAATTGAGTAACAACTTTGAATACTGACGATCTGATAAAGGAACAGTCGACATCGCCGGCATACCTGATGGAGAAATAGACGCGCGTGGGCGCCGCGCTCGCGCTGGACACCGCGCTGTAATGTAATAACTGCGGAGTTTTCTATCGTCATACTTTATGTATCTTCAAAATCGTCTCGGGCTACGAGGACGCGGCGTTCGTTGGTTTGGGACTATTTCCAACGTGGAATTAACTTAACTTCGATGTTTATTTGTTTCCAAGAAAGCTGTTGCGGGTTGGCTTGACAGTTTGACGGCATGTTGACAAGCTGTCGCTTCACAAGTCAAATATATCAACACAGTGGTCAGTGGTGCAATAAAAGGTCTATCTTGAATCTGGCGAGTGTTTCCTTTCAGGAGTGACAGGCATTGGTTTACAATTGACTACCCGAAGCCCCTCTTGACGGTTTCCGCAGACTCCATTAAATAATTCAAAGCGATCAATGAGAATTTCTTGAGGGAGTTGCTTGGTTGCTGCTTTGAGATAGTAGGTACAACAATTGATACGAATGTGGCACGCAATTGGGCTTACCTATTACCTATAATTGGACCCTACACTAGATTCGACGGAAGCAGTTTATTTCAGTTGTGAACTGTAACGCCCCAAAAACTGTGGTGGTGATGGGTTAATCTTGTATTGGCTACAAACATCAAACACAACACGTCGGCGTCGCTGCATGCTTCGCGCAACCATCAACCCGCAATGGTCTTCCAGATGTTAAACAAGCATAAGCATTGACCAATATTTGACAAAGCTGTAGCTCTATGACAAAGTCCGAAATTCGTTTTTCGAAGTTCATTTAGTGCCGTTTCGCTCACACTAATAATCATTAACTTATGAGTGAGAGGAAGGTATGATACGAATTTTGTAAATGGAATTTTGGAGTAGCCCCGCAGTCATGCGGAGTTGGCAGCTTTGGCGCGCGCGCTGCCAACCGCGCAGCATCGCCGCGACGCGCTGGCTGCTGCTGATGATCGCCGAGCGTGACAGCCGCAGCTGCTTGTGATGGATTGTGCATGGACTACGGGTTAAGACTAAACAAGTAGCATGTGCCAGCGAAAGGGGCTCTGACCAGCTTTTGGTTAATAGGGCTACTAATTCGAGCTGTCGCATCAAAGATGTATAACCGCGTCAATATAACATTGACATTCTTTATGTTTGATGTCGTAGTATATTTACACATAAAATACTGAAACATAAATCGGAACATCCTCTCCCGTCCAGTGATTTACTGTATTTCTTGAACAACACGTGATTAGCGAACTCGCCTTAATCTGTTCTACCTAAGGTAGACCTGTTATTCTAAAGCTAATCTAGAACTTATTCATCTATTGTCCAAGTCTATTTCGTATTGCGCCTTCATACCTTAAGTTTAGTGTCAACATTATCCCATAGATGTCGCTGTACCGTCGACAAACATGGTAACGGTATGTCGATGTACATTAACCAGGTGTTTTGTTGCTCATTTGTAAATTAGGCTAAAGTTCATATTAAATACATTCCAAGTTTGTGGTACTGCTACTTCTTGAGTTTGATTTAATTCTCCCTTGATAAAGACTAGTGCATCTGCAGTGTACATCTATATTTATAAAAATGAATTGATGTTTGTTTGCTTCGCTAAAACTTGCGTTTTGACAATAAATAGACACTTTACGAATAAAGCGGACGGATAGTCACAAACCTGGAGGTTCTAAGACGAATGGTGAAGAACGAGATCTTGTTCGAACCATCAAGCAGCTCAAGGTTGCATATTTGGGTCATGTGTTACATCATGATAGATACCAGTTGCTGCGTACCATGGGGAAAATACAAGGATAATGGAAGGTGGGAAGAAGAAAAACGTCTTGGCTAAGAAACATCAGAGAATGGACCGGTATAAAAACCGTAGAGCAACTCTTTGCGCCGTCTATGGATAGGGAACTGTTCAAAAGTCTCACTGCCAACCATCACTAACGGAGAGGCACATAAAGAAGATACGTTACGAGTGTAAATTATAAGGAAAGTTTTGCAAAGATGCTACTAAAGTGAACGCTTACCCTAGTATGGACGTGTCTCGCGAGCCTGCCGCGAGCAGAACACCAGGTCCACTAGGATGTTTGGTTTGGTGGTCTGAGTTGGGTGATGTCATTAATCGGTCCGGTGTGTGTGTGTGTGTGTGTGTGTGTGTGTCTATGTGGGATGTACTCACAATGGGCGCGCTAGCGATGCCCCCGCCCCCGTAGTAGTACTCGCGGCCGAACACCACCAGCGAGGTGTGCCACACGCCCTCGATCTGCCGCCCTGCAGAACATCAAACAACGCGTCTTAGTGAGCTGCACCAAGTTCAAGAGTAACCACAAACGATGATTTATCGTACATTTGACAGAAAATCTATGAAATATTATGTCAAAATCTATGTTTCTGTTGAAGTAACTTGGTGTAACCCACATTTAATTGCGAACGTCCATTCTAAAATAGGTACTTTGTTTTTTTTAGCATGAGAAAAAAAGGCAAACAATCGTGACATGTCTTTTTATTGAAAAACAGTTTAAAAAATTAATACCTATCCCAGGAATATTGAGATTTGTTTTGTTATATTGTACAATTTTTATAGTGTACAAAAAAATGTACATTGGGCGTCAAGCACTTTAGAGTTTTCAAAAAGCTGGGCCTCAGGAGGTAGTGTTTTTCGGTAAAAAAAAATGCATAATTGTTTTACTTCTTTCTAATGCAAAAAAAAACGGAGTATAGGTATCTCTTTAATTTAACCCACTTTAAGTTATGACAATTCAAAGGCTATCTTTTATCTTTTAAAAATTATTTTTATTATTATATTATTATCTTTTGACAAATGGATAAAGAACATGTCAGCATCTCTGAAAAAAATAACGTCTTTTTTTTGAACTGGGATAGAGTGTCATAGGTATTCTATTCTCTAAATTCCTGTGTGGTCCGTTTTTTACTCTTTCACGCCAGAACGGCTAAACGATTTGGATAAAATTTGGCACAGCGACCTTTCGTTCAATTGGGTTTAGGTTCAACTTCAGGCATCGCAATAAAGAAGTCTGGCGTATGCCGTCTCTTGAATTTGACGTGGCGGCAAAAAGGTTAAATGCCTGAAAATAGCCGTCAAGTTGAGAGTCCGTGGTGCACCTTAAGTTCTGCTTCGCTGAACTTTCTGAAGTCTTTAACCTTGGTCTAATCCATGGCATCTCCGCAATATTAGCGTGCGGAGTAGAACCGGCCGGTGCGTGCGCCCGCGCCGGCGCCGCGGTATTCGCGCCGAGTAAACAATGCCTGCCAGGAATGCTGCGCGATCCACCTCCAGCCTAATAGATCTACGTAAACAAGCCTAGCTGCGTAATATGAAGTGTCTTACAACTATTTCGGAACGTTTCAGCAGGGGCTGAGTTAGTCTGATTTAGGTTTTATTGTAATTATTGTAACAGTAATATCACCGGCTGTCTTACTCTCTACGCCGGAATACAGACTGAGCTTTCAAATTCTTCAAATTAATTAATTTCTAAACATGTTGGGAAATCAACCATGTATTTCTCCAAGCTCCAAGCATGAGCAATCATGACACGGCAGTTTAAGATTTACGTTTAGTGTTGCAGCGAAGTCTGTTGGAACAGTTTCCAATATTGTCACCTCGCGAGCATTATTATTATGAGTGTTGACGAGGTGAGTGCTATGTATAGGTGGGTAAGTAGTCCAACAAAACAGTCCTTGAAACCGATCGGCGCGGAAGTGGGGCGCGGTGTCGCGTGCAGCGGCCGCCGCGGCGCGACCAGCGCACCACAGCCAACTAACTCTACTTATCACCATCATAGGCACAGGCCTCATAGCGGAGTGGGCTACACTAGTTCCCTCGCGGGCCCTTTGCAGATTGCGTAGCTCACACACAACATTAAAATACGCGTACAAGCCGGTTTTAACGATGTTTTCCTTACCCAAAAGCTCGTGATAGATTTCGTAAAATTCAGATGTGAGCCGGATGGAACCCACAACCCTCTCCTTGAGAGGCTGTAGATCTAACCATTCCCATGGCTTTTTTTAACTCAACTTATACAGGCGCGTTAAATGCAGACTACCTCAGCAGTCCACTGTTAGAGATAGATTTAAAACGCGCCATGTTACATTAGGTTTGTCGCATCCAGGCTCTGCCAGCAAATCGCCTACTGGTCACTCCATCTAGCTTCTAGCTGGAAGGCGTCTTACGGAGGCGCGGACTGCCTATGTAGAGCTTAACTGACGCGAACAGTGCAGCAACCCCAGAAGTGACGGACCCACTTACTCGCTGCTCTAAGCTGCTGGAATACCTAATGGTAGCTGGACTCCAAAATTTTAATACCAGGGCCCGTTGGCCGGAGCGAAAGTTCAAGTTCGCGGCGTGTAGTCGCGTCGCGCCGGCTCTTGCCAGGTTTATGTACTGAGGGTCTAGAAGCTGCATCATGACCGTCTTCTTGTGTCTAGTATGTATTCATTTAAGGTTTATGTCATTTATGGTGATGTCCATGCATAATTTGGTAAAAAGAATGAAAGAAATCGGTAGATTTATTTGACTATGTGAGTACATTTAATAATCTGTAATTTAAGCTAAAGTGTCCTGTTCAGCCATTTTTTAAAGAGATTGAACTCGATTGGACTAATTGTTACAGTTTTTCATTAAAAATATCCTCACTCAACACAATTTGTGATTGGATTCTGTTGTAACATAACACATGCAGTAAACTCCTGATGATTATACTGTTTTGCATAATGCACCAAACAGACCATTTAAAATACGCACTTTCACATTGTGGTTGTTTATTATCCTCATGTAACTACTACTTAAATAATTTAGTTTAAAAAAAAATTTTAACCAATAAACTTACAATACTAAAAACTAACAATACTGCTGCCAAATCTAAGCTTTAAGTCAAGAACAGCCTTAACAATTGACTTAAACATAGCAAGTGTAGGGAAGTGTGTTACCCATGATGGCAGGGGAGAGCAGCGCAGCCAGACCCTGCGTCAGGTCGTAGATGTAGAGGTCCACAGGCTCGCCCTCGCACTCGCCCTCCGCCGACATCGCTGCTGCGCGCTGACTGCTCCACACAAACACAAACTTAACAACAAGGGCCTATTCTATTACCTACAGCTAGTTTGTTAAATTTTTTTAATTTTTCAGTTACGTATCGTAATACATATATAATTTGAGATAGCGCGAGCGTGGGGCGGCAGCGTGCGCCGCGGGCGGCTTCAGACTACGAGAACTGACAACTTGAGAGAGTTCGCCCCCAAAATATAGTAGTATTAATACGCAGTTGCTGGACGCCACACGCCGCTCTACTCCGGGAGCGAAAGCTCTCATAACTCGCTGGAAATCAGCTAATATAGAATGATGTAACATTGGAAAGATTCACAAAACTAGCACAAAAATATTTTTGATACTTTTACTTACATTTTACTTTTACTGCCTTTGGGTTCAAACTTTTCCTTTCTTACAAAGCGATGTCAGCACCAACTGCTAAGTTCTTAAAAGTTTACTTTTTACTCTGAATGTGTCTGCTTAAATGGTATATTTTTCGGTAGTGTTTGTGTTTTTATTTCTTCGATGAGTGAAACTTTTTTTTTTATCTACGATGACATTAGCAAATTTGAAGTCAAAACATACGTCAAACGTCAAAGTGACGTTTAGAAGTTACGAGGCACCTTTTTTCATTTTAGGTTTTAAATAAATTTAGTCCTATTTAGGCACATGAGTAATATATTAATATTTGATAATCAAGTTATCTTGTGGGGTACACATAACTTGCAAGATAATTCACAATTGTTTTATCAAATTTCAACTTAATCAAATTAGTTGTATAAGATAAAGTTACATTTTTTTTGGACAGTAAACGCAAATCTGGTGTTCTGAACGCACCTTTTTTCTGGTTCAAACAGTGAGTATGCTCTTTAAAATCTGTTCCGAAACCTTTCTAAAGTAGCTTTTAGTTTACGACCTGCTTTGACTGGACTTGATTTTATGTTAATTAACGAATAAAAAACTAATTGATATCATGAAATAATGTTTTTTATTCGTATGATTATCATTTAACTAAGAAGTTTTTTATTAAGTCTAGTTCGAGAGAGTAAGGTAATAGAAAAATACTAACGAAGTTATACTTGCGAAGTAAAAGAATATGTTCTGAATGACAAGAAAAATAAATGACATGACATGACAGAAGTATGTGATTGCTGAGTGTGTATGTGTAGAACAAAATGTCAGGTACAAAGAAAATGGTAATATTTGTTTGTTATTAATCATATTTTCGTCTTTACCGTAAAAGCTAATCATTCTCCAATAACTGGCGAACACTTTCATCCTTGTCTAGACGTTTCCAAAACAGAGCAGCTCACTTCTATTCCAGCTGAACTTTTGCGTTAAACATTTGTGTACTCTACGAAGTTTCTTCTGGTGTTTCCACCGTCGTAAATCAGCACATATTCAATTGAGCGTCGTGATTCCGTACTCCTTATCATCACTGGCGGGCTTGGGCCGCTGTCGAGTGGTAGGGAGGCAGGGATGACAGTGCAGTTTGAAGGGCCGATGTTGACCACCGAGGACGGCGTTTTGCAGATGTTGCGGGTGCAGTCGGCGGAGGGCACGGCGCGCGTGGAGGCGAGCGGCTCGGACTCGACGGCGGCGCTGTACGAGCGCGTGCACGACGCGCTGCGCCTGCGCTCGTTCGCGTTCGCGCTGCACCGCGACCGCGCGCGCCGCGAAGAGCTCGCCTCCAGCAAGTCGCGCCGGCTCCAGGACTTCGGCCTGCAGCACGGAGACATGATCTACCTCAGCCCCGTCAACGGAGCTGTACTATTTGAGACACAAGCTGAAGATGCGCAGGTACCTACTATCCAAAGTCAAGGACGGTCCAAGGATACCCAATTGCAGAACACTGACAGATGAGTTTGTTTTCGATATTCTTTAAGATTGCATTATCATAGTTAAGTTTTCATATGACAGTTCCAAAGTAAAGATTGGTGATATCTCACTTGAACAAGACATACCAAGAAGAACAATACAATTTTTTTTGTATTAAAAACTATGTAATTTTCAAGTATATGTTGTCTGCTGTAGTAGACCAATAACATTAAATTAAATACCACGGCAATATTGTCAGTGAAAAGAGTTATTTTGCTATTCTAGGCCACAAATAATGATGACAGCCACATGGAGGCAGGTCCCTCCACATCCACGGCCATGGACACAGCGGCGCCCGCGCCCGACGGCAAGCTAGTCGAGGATGAAGTGGACCTACAGCTTTACCAGATGTCAGGACTAATACAGAGACAGAGAGACGATAAACTGTGAGTGATTCACAATACCATGTATTGTATACATATTTACTCATCAAATTTTTGTTACTGGGTTCTTAGAACTGCCATTTGCTTCTATAACGAGAATCTGTGGCCCAAGTCCTTCACGCCTCTCCTGACAGTAAAATTGACATCCAATCAGTTTGCTGGATATCTCTCCCTCTCCTTTAGGTAAACACATAGAGGCACTTGTTTACTACTACATTAATGTCCAAACCACCTAAAGTTCTTTCTAGAAACTCTGGCTATCAGTTATTGATGCTACTCTATCAAATATATGTCAAAGTAAATATTAGGTTTGCATTGAATAGGTACAGTCTGTATGACATACAATACATACACAAATCACGTCTTTATCCCTTTACGGGGTCACAGAGGCTAAGGTGACAAGACCTAAAGGCCATGTTTAGCATGATTGTGGCTGTATAGGTGGAAAGGGGACTCAAAATAGTGATGGGTTGCTAGCACTTTCGCCTGTTCCCTCGATGGACTTTTATCACCTGCGTGGGAAGAGAAGCGGCTGGTACATTCTCTGTTTTTACTTTCCTCCCAGACCAGCTTGGAAGCTCCCAGACCGGCTTGGAAGCTGTATCAGTATGAGATGTGAATAAAAATTTACAATTGTATTGAGTTCTAAAAGATACTACAAGGTTGATTCAAGAAGCAAAACTCATTTATTTCAATGTACCCACATCTGTCATTACAAACCAATCACAAGACTACCCATATTAATACATAACATACCTTTCCACCATAATCGACAAGTTTTAACATAGATAAGTTCATTCATTAACAAAATCTTTTTAACTTAAATTACTATATTCACTTCACTAATTGTCCATGTAGTCTCACTAGATTAAATACACACTCGAATCATTATTCATCATCTGGTATCCCAATTATATCTCTCCATAACTCCGGGGGTGGTATTACAATGGGAGGATCTGATGTCGAAGATTGAGATCCCCAGTCAGCCAGTTGTGGGTCGTTGTTGGGTGTTGATGCGGACTGACTCAGAGCGCGAGCCAGTATCTGGTCAACATGGCGGCGATGCAACTCTCCATCTTCCGTTCTCACCTTATATGTAGTTGGGCCTTCCGCCTCTTCTACTGTGGCTTTCTGCCATTTGCTACCGGCACCGTACCCGCGCACGAGCACCGGCTGGCCGGGCCGGAATGCGCGGCCGCGGGGTCGCTGCGCCGCCCGCTCCAGCTGTTCGTCGGCGCGACTCGGCGCGCTGTCCGGGTGTAGAGTCGACACGGCCGTCCTGTACTTTCGTCCATTTAACATTTCCGCTGGTGTCTTATTTGTGCAGCTGTTAGGGACGGTGCGCAAAAAGTACAAAGTCTTCGCTAATTTTTCACTCCAAGGCATACTACAATTGGATAGTTTCTTTAATTTATTCTTAAACGTCTGGACGGCCCGCTCAATCTGGCCATTGGAAGCTGGATGGTAGGGTGGGGTGTACAAATGCTTGATGCCATTCTTCTGTAAAAACAAATTGAAAGCTTCCGAAGTAAAAGTCCTTCCATTGTCTGATACCAAGACGTCTGGAAGACCTTGAGAGGCAAACATTCGTCTCATAGTATTAATTATCACATCGGCATTCATAGACGGTACAATTTCTGCCTCTAACCATTTGCTGTGAGTATCAATAAGGAGTAAAAAGGTTTTTCCTTGAAAAGGGCCAGCAAAATCCACATGTACTCTACTCCAGGGTTTGTCTGGTATCACCCATATTTGCGCGTCCTTAGGTGGATTGTTTCTCACTGACTGGCACTCTTCGCATTCAGCCACCACTCGTTCTATTTCGTTGTCCATGCCAGCCCACCAAATGTACCCTCTAGCATATGCTTTCGTTTGCACGATACCAGCATGTGGTGCATGAAGTAATTTGAGTACATCTTGCTGAAGCGAAGCGGGTATGATGACCCTGTTGCACCACAATAAACACTCTTTATTGTGTGAAAGGGCCTCTCTGCGACTCCAGAACGGTTGTAGTTCGGGGTCAGTATTGGAGCGCGGCCAGCCATGGAGCACTTTAAACAGTACCTTTTGTAAAATTGGATCTTTCTTGGTCTCTATAGCAATTTTTGTAGAATCCAGGTTCCATCCTTGCGGTTGTTCTTCTAGTAGAAGCACTTCCTTTAGTCGATCTGGGTCAGCTTGTACCGTAGACGTTTCTCTCTCAGTCCATCTACTTAACGCATCTGCATTACCAATAGATTTGCCGGGTCGGTGTTTAATCTTATAGCTGTAGCCGTTTAGTTTCAGGGACCAGCGTAACATTCTGGGCGATATTTGGTCCGGAATGGGCTTTGCCGGATTAAACAAGCCGACAAGAGGTTTGTGATCGGTGATGATGCAAAAATTTCGTCCTGCTAAAAATTGGTGGAACTTAGACAGTCCAAACATTATCGCCAGTGCCTCTTTATCGATTTGCCCGTATCGACGCTCATGAGGTTGTAGCGTCCGTGACGCCATCATCACCGGCCGTTCAGACCCGTCTTCCATCACATGCGCAAGAACCGCGCCCAAACCGTAGTCCGACGAGTCACAAATCAACAACAGTTCTTTTTTATCGTCATATCTCACTAAGGTACAATCCGACGACAGTAAGCTCTTCGCTTTGTTGAACGCAGCCTGTTCTCGTTCACCCCACTTCCATGGAGTCTTCACTTCTAACAAGCGGTACAGCGGTTCCAGCAACGTAGCCTTCTCTGGTAAAAATTTCTCGTAAAAGTTATACAATCCTAAGAATGCTCTAAGAGTTTCCTTATTCGTTGGCGCTGGCTTGTTCTGGATCTCTTCCACTTTAACTGGTGAAGGATGGAGCCCTTCAGCATCCAGCATATGGCCCAAAAAAGTTATACTATCTGAACCAAAGACGCATTTCTTTAAGTTTAAGCGAAATCCTAAATCCTGCAGCTTCCTCAAAACTTCTCTTAGACGTCGGTTATGTTCTTCCATAGTTCTACCCGTTACAGCTACATCATCCAACAGACATGCCACACCATCCATGCCCGCTAGAGCCGCAGACATGAGCCTCTGGAATATCCCAGGAGCTGCACTCACACCAAATGCCAAGCGGTTCATCTTCATCAGCCCAAGTGGTGTGTTTAGAGTCAGAAGCATAGCTGTGTTATCATCTACTTTTAGCTGAGTGTACGCCTGTTTTAGGTCCAATTTGCTAAATACACATCCGCCGCTAAGTTTTACGAATGCTTCCGTTGAAGTAGGAAGAGGATATGTATCAACATCTATTGACGCGTTTACCGTTGATCGGTAATCCCCACATATCCGTAAAGAACCGTCTTCCTTCTTCACTATTCTTAACGGGGTCGCCCATTCAGAATACTTGATTGGTGTTAGAACACCTTCGTCAATCATCCGTCGTAATTCGTCTTCTACTTGTTGTTTCAGTGGGAATGGGACAGGTCGTGCCCTCAGAAAGCGCGGCAGCGCGTTAGGACGCGCGTGTAATGATACTTCAGGACCTGTATACTGCCCCAACTCATCTCTGAATAAATCCGGAAACTCATTCTTCAAATCTTGTAATCTATCTTCCGTCCAACAGATCCCACTGACTTGCAGTCCCAGCCTGTCAAACCAGTTTCTACCAAGCAAACTTGGTCCGCTGCCTTTAACCACAATCAGTTCACACTGAGCCTCTTTATTACCCAAAGCCACTCGTACATGGGCCAGCCCCAGCACTTTCAAAGGGGTTCGGGTCCATGTGACTAATTTTACCTCAGTAGGCTTCAGCTGGGGCGGGGTCACCCATAAATTATTAAATGTGTCCTGGGATATGATGGTCCTCGAAGCTCCGGAGTCAATCTCCATATTTAATTTAGCTTCATTAATCAATACATCTACTGTTATTGGCGGATGATAATTCTCTGCACAGACATAGATTCCATTCATGATTTCCGAATTAGTGTCACAGGAACAGTTGTCCTCCGTGTCTTCCACTTGGTGCACTCTGCTTTGTTTCTTATTACATGCCGGCGCAATGTGTCCGTGTCGCTTGCAATAATAACACCGTGACTTAGCAAAGGGGCATCGTTCATTCTGCTTGTGGAGCCTCGTACAATGTTTACAAGCCACAGATTGAATTTTGTCAATTTCCATTGGCTCATTACTGTTAAGTGGAGTTTGCTTGGACGTGCCAGCCTCTGGGTACAAATCCGGGAACGTCGCCTGGTAGTTAAGACAATACTGAACGGCACTCTGATACGTGAGGTCCTTGGTCTTTAACAATTCCCGCCGCAGGCGCTCGTCGCGCACCCCGAGCACTAGTCTGTCTCTCAACTGTCGCTTGAGATCGGCAAAGTTACATTTCGTACCGAGTAACCCGATTACGCCGATATACTCTTGCACGCTTTCCTGTTGTAATTGTATGCGTTTATGAAACTTTCCTGCTTGCAAAATTTCGTTAACCTCCGGTTCATAAAACTGGTCCAATGTCCGAATTATTTCTGCAAAAGACTGAGTAGTCGGTCGGGCTGGAATCACAAGTGATGTAATCAGGGCGTATGTCTCCTTGCCACACTGAGATAGAAACAGGGAGCGCGCCTTGGCGTCGTCGGCCGCGACGCCCGCCACCTCGAGAGCACATAATAATTGTTCTTTATAGTCACACCACTTATCAGTTTTGGGGTTAAATTGTCCAGGAAATGCAACATTTGCATAGAAATTGCTCATTTTCGCATTAATTACACTTAATTTTCCGAAGTCGCCAATAAAAGATACTACAAGGTTGATTCAAGAAGCAAAACTCATTTATTTCAATGTACCCACATCTGTCATTACAAACCAATCACAAGACTACCCATATTAATACATAACAAGTTCTTTGTTGATCATAGTGAGCTCTGCAACTGTTTACTCATGCTATGTTGACTGCTGAGGTGTTGACCTCTGAAATGATAAGGAATGCCAAACTTGTTTATTTCCTAATATGTTGTGTCTTTTTTTTTATGTACTAGGTGTTGCCCACAGCTTCGGCCTCATTCCAGTATTTTTTTTCAAAATTTAATTTTACACAGTACAGAACCCTGTGGGACCCCAGCTTTTATGTCGTAGAAGTCAGACTAGTTTACCCAAACAACTGCTTATAGTCCGAGGACTGATTGCATGTTATCTTCATAAACAAAAAAAAATAAAAATTTTACCCAAACTTTGTCCAAACAGTAACAACCACAACTAAAAAAGAATTATTCAATCCGATGCAGTCGTTGGGAAGTTATGCGCGTACATACATTTCGACGATTCATTTTTATTTCTATACTAGCTGTTGCCCGCGACTTCGTCCGCGTGTGTTTTTTGTGATACTTTACGGCTTTTCTCGATATCAAAATTATTTTTTTTTTTTTTTTTTTGTTTCGTTTGTCCTTTCGGACAGGCTAAGGTCTGAGACCATACCGCCTCGTCATCAGTGTTTTTAATTTCCGAGTCGTAGTATTAAAACTTCTTCAGTATTTTCTTTCTATGTTATTACATCCATTAAAACTTCTTCAGTATTTTCTTTCTAGGTTGTCACATGCGATAAAACTTCTTCAGTATTTTCTTTCTAGGTTGTCACATGCGATAAAACTTCTTCAGTATTTTCTTTCTAGGTTGTCACATGCGATAAAACTTCTTCAGTATTTTCTTTCTAGGTTGTCACATCCGATAAAACTTCTTCAGTATTTTCTTTCTATGTTATCACGTCCGTTAAAACTTCTTCAGTATTTTCTTTCTAGGTTGTCACATCCGATAAAACTTCTTCAGTATTGTTTTTCTATTTTGTCGTATCCAGTTTTTTTTCCAGTAATTAATTTCCGTGTATTTTCAAATCCACAAAATTATTATTATTATGACTATTAACTTCGTCACGTGAACCACTGAAAGTGTGTACGAAACTATGCTTTTAGAATTACGTCATAAAAATAATAATTTGTGACACGGAATCTTGAAAAAAAAACAGGTGTAAACTGGTTAATGACTCATCACATTTATTTATACCTACCTTATTTTACAAATAGTTTAATTTATAGTCTTGTTTATAGTTTATTTATTCAAAAAAAGCTAAGTACAGTATTAGTTACCTCTACATTACTATTAATTTCGCGAAACTATGACGCTTATTGTCGACTACTGCGCTCACTTTAACGATAATTGTACCCTGATTAATTTAAAAAATAAATCTATTCTAATCAAATAATATATAATACCTGTTTTTACCTTACGACTAACAATTCATTTACTAATCCGTTATAATTAATATTTTTCGACTCAAATTTTTCTAGCAGAAGCTTTTTTAATTTATTTTCTTGGTTTAAGTAGGTAGCTACAGATTATTGATACTTATTATCTTTATCTACAAATTAATTACCTATAGGCCTTACCATGATGTCTTAATGCGATTCGGTTTAGGCTCGCTCGCTGTCAAATTCATACTAAAAGCATAAACTTTTTTCACAATAAAATTCTGACATGTTCGTAGCGCAGGCGTAAACGCGCCTTTTGATTTTGCTTTTTTTAGGCGAAGGTACTAAGAACATACAGCCAAGCGTTTCACGCCGCCCTCATAATAATATCAGGTTTTCAAATAAGAGTGCGTTCGAAAACCGAACGCGTTGTGAATAATGGCACAATAAATAAAAACAAAGTAACGGTATTGCATATTGAACTTTAGGTGTTAGGTAAAGAACACAATTTAGGACGCTAATTTAGGTTGATTTAGGTGTGACAAAAATGTCTTCGTTGAAAAATACCTGTACAGCATGTAATTATTTTATTAATGTTTTTTCACAATTGACACACTTTTCCGGCTATATGTCTTATACGAGTATATACATTCGTATCTGTATATTTTCTTTTTTTTGTATTGTATTTTTCTCTGTAGTTTTATTTTGTTTGTAATTATTACCAACTACTTATACCGAGGAAAGCTGATTTTCTTGAGTTCCGCTATTTTGTGCGTATTCACCTCAAAAATTAAATTTCAAGAAAACTGAGAAATTATATTTACCTGTATTAAATTGGAAGTATTATGTAGCAATTTTAAAAGGTTACACTTCATTGGTTTTTATTGTATAGGTGTATGAAGTTAATTAATTTTAAACACAAAACCCTCTTTTTTGCGTCTCTGGATGAGATTAAAAAAAAATGCTAAAACAGGTATTCCCTTATTTTTATTACTTAGTATTTATTCTGAGTTTCATGATTCTAGAACAAACTAATTTTATTTTTTCATACAAACTTTAACCCCCCTTTTCACCCCCTTTTTCCAAAAAAATCCAAAATTTCTGTAGCCTATATCCTATTCTGAATTTATTGAAATAGATTTGTGAACATTTCAACAATATCCGTTCAGTAGTTTTTACGTGATGCTCAGTCAAACAAACAAACAAACAAACAAAAATTTTAAAAATTGTTTTAATATGTTCAGTTACCGATTTTAAGTCACCCTGGTCGGTTTTTTTTTTTAAATCTTCAATGTACAGATTTTTTGGTCTCAACGATTTTATTATATGTATAGATAAATAAACAGGCATTAGGCATGCTTGACCATTTAGTTACACTTGATTGACTACTAATGTTAATTAACGTCTGAGTAAGTGGAACCAACAAATCTGTTAAGTACTTATATCTTACTAATATTATAAAGGCGAAAGATTGTAAGTTTGGATGGTTGGATGTTTGTTGCTCTTTCATGGCAAAACGGCTAAACCAATTTTATTGAAAATTGGGTCAGCGAGAGTTGCAGTCCCGGGGAAGAACATACGATAGTTTTAATCCCGGAAAATAGCATGGTTCCCGTGAGACAGCGATAAGCGAATTCATCGCAGACGGGAGTCGCGGGCAACAGCTAGTTTAATTATAAAAGTCAAAACTAGCTCTTATGATGTTTAGAGCTGTCGTGTTAACATTCTTATGAGTGAGTGTAGAGCATGTTGACCAAACAATGACTTGTCAGTACATATTATTATTATGATTCCACGAAAATCCACCGAGCACATCATGCTAGTGTTATACTGCTTTTGGCATTACTTTAATAGTGTAACATTCAACGACCTCTGAGTCATAATTTAAAGCTAGCGGTCACTGGGCTTGGTTCAACCCTGATAATGATAAGAATGATGCCTGGCGGGGTGACAACACAACAAAGTAGGCATTTGCTTTTAATTCTAGTTAGAAGGGTCAATTACGACGCAGGAGTTTCACTTTCCAGTGACTATTTATGGTACTGTTGCTATAAGAAACCTCAGTAAAATATCACAAAAATAGTAAGTGAATAAGTAAATGCTGTATTGTACAAATATAAAGAAACCTAGTACAACTCCATGGTGTGTGTAAAAATTACAAAATAAAAATATAATTTACAGCTACAGGATGATTTGTTTTGTGTGGATCACACAAAAATGGGAGAGACTGATTAATTATTACTTAAAAAATACCTTTTTTCACCTTTTTTTCAATTTCTTATAGCCTACGAAAAAAGCAAATTTCCTGCCTTATTTTTTTAGTGTAGGTATAGATTATAATAATGTAATTGGAGTCGGTTGTCCGATGATGCAGCTGCCGGCACAACTCCGCGGGCTGCTGCGTGCACTGCTCGCCGCTGGAGCCGTACGACGAGGGCTACCTGCGCGCGCACAACATCAAGCACCTCTCCTTCCACGCGTACCTGCGGAAACTCACCGCCGGCTCCAAGTTCGTGGACCTGCGCGAGCCCAGCCTCACTATCAAACCAGGTCACAAGCTCTGACTGATCGCCATGGATTAGACCAGGGGTTCCCAAACTTATTCATTACGCGCCCCTTCTCTAAAAAGATAAAACTGTGCCCCCCCCCCCCCCTATAATTCAGCCGTAGGCTGTTAAGCATAAACACAAGGAATTTGTTAATAAGGTTCTATAAGGTCCTGTATCGTAGCCCACGCCCCCCTTTGCAGGTCACTGCGCCCCCCCACTTTGAAAATCACTGGATTAGACGGTCAATATTATCGTGATCCACGCATATCCCGATATATTGATACGTATCGCAGCTAACCCGGTGGTTTTCAAATCTGTAATCTTATATTAACATACCCGTAATACGATAATATTGACCGCTTTAATCCTTGCGGTCCATGCCATACAATACAGAGGAGACTAATTCGGGGGATCAAACGAAAATGGTTATTTAAATATACTTCGTTAGGTCCAAAGGTCGTCTTCAAGTTTAGTCAGTTTGTCTTGTTCTTGTTGCTTTTAAAATGCTACAGGAAATGCCACACAAAAGAATTACATGTAATTTTATCTTTGCGTAAGTATGTAATTATTGTCAACATTGAAACGGTTTTATCTGCCTTTATTTCGTTTTATTTCGTAAACTATCTTACAGTTATTTAGTATTTGAAATTTTGAACGTTACTCTTGTCCCAGTTCAAATGGCGTGTATTATTTGCGCACAGGGTGTACAGAGCACCCGCCGTGGCCGCGCGGCATATGCTCGAAGTGCCAGCCGGCGGCGCTGACGCTGGCGCGCCAGACGTGGCGGCTCGTGGACAACGCGCTGCTGGAGTCGCCGGCCGTCGTGGAGCGCTTCCTCGGCTACTGGCGCGCCAGCGGCCACCAGCGCATCGGCTACCTCATCGGCCGCTACGAGCCGCATCCCGACGTGCCGCTCGGTAAGCGCGCCTCTCGCTCGCGGTCTACGGTCTGCTCCGATTCCGGGGATCGAGTAAAAATAAGTCATTTAAACGACCGCAGCACGTCGATCAAACGATTTTCATTCGATCCCCACCAACCGAAGTCATATGGAAAGCGGGAGCAGCGGTAGAGTCGACTCGCATTGCAATATTTGCCTTGTCAGTGAAGTTGTTTTTGTGTATGACGTGAGCGGGTGTTGTGTGTGGGGCAGGTATCCGCGCGCGCGTGTCGGCGGTGTACGAGCCGCCGCAGACGTCGTCGCGCGACCACGTGGCGCTGGCGGCGCAGGACCCGCGCGCCGCGCTGCTGGACGCGCTGTGCGCGCGCCTCGGCCTGCGCCGCGTCGGCTGGATGTTCACCGACCTGCTGCCGCTGCCCGGCAAGCCCGGCCAGGTGCAGTGCACGCGGTCAGTGCCTCTCGCAGATCATGATAAACGTGTAGCTACCAGATATGACCTTGGATCTTGCTCGACCGCTTCTAAAAGAGAGCCCATCTTTTTCGAATACTAAAAATGATTGTCATCGAACGAGACGAAATCGAAATTCCCCCCCTTTGAATTACAAAAATAGTTCGCGTTCGACTTCATATAAACGAAGGTGATGAGTGTGCATGTGCGTGTGCAGCGGCGTGGACACGCACTTCCTGTCGGCGCAGGAGGTGCTGCTGGCGGCGCACCTGCAGAACCAGCACCCGCACGCGTGCCGGCACGCCGCCGCCGGCCACTACGGCTCCAAGTTCGTCACCGTCTGCGTCACCGGTCAGTGCCCGCCCGCTATCTACATGCACGAAAATTGACTGCTCCGTCACAATAAAAAAATATCGTTGTTTAACTTTAAGAATTTGAATACAGTTGAAAACGGCATACATGAAAATAAACTTTTTCAGGACTTCTCAAACACTCACAGGTCTACTTCTCAAGTAGAAATAGACCACATCTGTCCTCGGCTTTGAATTTTATAAGTTTTGTTGAAACGCTTTGAGTTCGAAATGTTAATATTTGTTTGCTTCGTATTGAGGCGAGAGGGTATCGGTATCCGTCAGAACGGAAACTGTTGCGTTAACGATGATGGTCCGGCAGGTGACCAGTCGAACCAGATCCACCTGGAGGGCTACCAGGTGTCCACGCAGGCCATGGCGCTGCAGCGCGCGGGGCTGCTGCTGCCGTCGCGCGACGCGCCCGACCTGGCCTGCGCGCGCGCGCCCGAGCCCGAGCGCGTCGTGCCCGATGTCTACTACACGGTCAGTGCAGAGCCACCTGGGGGGCTGCCAGGTGTCCACGCAGGTTCACCAGATTCACCAGCTTCACCAGCAATTGTACTCATTTAGCTGTCTAAAAAAAGTGAGTGTTCCCAGATGAAAATTTAGCTAAAAAAATTATATTTTCACGTGATCCCCCGGCAATAGTGATCCATCCTGTTACTTTAGTTTTAATAATTCGGAGAAATAAGTATGCAAATTTAATATCCTCTCTCATAAAATAAAGTTTTCTTGTGCTAGAGATTATTTCAAGGATGGCGTAATTAATTTGCACGTTTGGGATGGGAAGAGTGCAGCCTCAGAAGATATCAGGTAAGTGATTACTTTTGACGAGTTGAGATGATGTGCGAGATTTCACACCTTGCACCACTTGCGGAACATACATTTTACGGATGTAATATTTTAGTGCCAATAAAAAGTATTGTTTATTACTTCTGTCATTATTGTATGAATATTATTTTTGATGTTCAGTGCCATTTTTTTTATATGCCCAAGGGGTAAGGTTTTTGTTGGAGCTTGGATTGGACCAGCATCAAAATAGCGGAACAGCTATTTAGACAAGATTTAAGAACCTGACTGCCAACCTTCGATCGCTACTGAAAATATTACGAATTGTGACGGACAACTATGGAACTCTATACTGATATTGGCCGGTTTTTATACTATAAAGAATCTTATTGGTAGTTTGACTATGAATGTAAAATTATAGGCCGAGATATTTTGGTATTACAGACGACTTAGTAGGTAGTTACTATAGGATTTCAGTAAAATGGGAGTAAGTGAAAATCGATTGATGCTGCTCCATAGATTTATTGATTGATCAGGAATCCACACGGTTATCACAAGTCGGAGTGCAGCGAGCGAGTTAACACGGTAACCACGACGCTGCCTTACACTATCCACACTACCACGAACACAGCCCGCACTACGCGGCGGGCACGACGACGAGATAAACTTTGTAAATAGAAAAAATAAACTTAACAACACCTCGCGTACAGTCGCGTCAGGTGCGGCCGAGCGGGCCCGCGCTACCCTATCACAGTCGCCGCGTGTAAATATATCTCTGTTACCCTACTCCCGCACCGGACCGCTGCAATATCGTCTACAATATATCCTCTATAATATTCAACATTTATATTGACACAAATACGATCGAAACGTTACAATATATCGCTTATAGAGCTAGACGCGGCGGCGCCGCGGGCCGCCGCGCACACCGATAACAAAAATATATCTTCGTAGAGAGTAAGTACCGAGCCGAGGCAAGCGAAGCCGCAGACGCGAATACAAGAAAAATACATCAAAATCCTACTCGTGTAAAAATAGCACAGCGCGAGTGTATACAGGGAAGGTCGGTCCGTAGACGGGTAATATCAGGTACGAAGCGAGGACAGGCGGAACGAGGAAGAGCCGGGGCTACTCGAGGAGGCCGCAGCTCGAGATGACGATGCTGCTGCTGGGCTTGCCGGCGCCGTCGCCGCTGCGGCTGAGCCGGTCCACCAGCTCGATGCCCTCCACCACGGCGCCGAAGATCGCCGTGAAGCCGCGCATCTCGCGCAGCACGATGCGGAACTGCGAGCCGACCAGCCCGAGCTGGTCGTGGCGCTTCTGCGAGCGCCGCATGCCGACCGCGCCGCGCACCGCCGCCAGCCGCGACGCGTCCGGCAGGAAGCCGCGCTCCGCCAGCGCCGAGCGCCCGCCGGTCCCGTCGTCGCGCTCCACGTCGCCCGCGATCACGCTCTCGCCCTCCCAGCAGCGGAACACGCTGCAGCCCGCGTAGCCCACGCCGCCCGCGCCGGCCGCCAGCAGCCCGAAGTTGCGCGCCATGCGCGGCGCCGCGTCCGCGCGCACCGCCAGCACCACGCGCCCGCACGCCGCGCCGTCCACCGCCAGCCGCAGGTAGTACAGCGGCCCCCAAGCCCGCGGCTCCGGGCCCGGCCCCGCCCCCGCGCCCGCGCGCCGCGCCAGCTCCTCCAGGCGGGACTGCAGCAGCGCGCCGGCGCACTGCGCGCGCAGCCGCGAGCGCGCCGCCGCCGCCTCTGCCAGCGAGACCGGCGCGCCCGCCGCCGGTGAGGCCTCCAGCATGCGCTGCTGCAGCGCGGCCTCGTCCAGCGCGCGCAGCAGCCCCGCCCGCCGCTGCGCCGCGAGCCGCCGCAGCTCCTCCCGCAGCGCGCGAGCCTCCCCGGCGAGCTGCGCGCGCGCCTCCGCCGCCGGCCGCAGCGCGTGCGCCGCGTGCTCCGCGCAGGCGCGACACGCGACCGCGTCGCACGTGGCGCACCACAGCGCGGGCAGCGCGTGCGCGGCGCAGCGCTCTCCCTCGGGCTCGGCGGGGGAGCCGCGGCCCCAGCAGCGCGGGCAGGGCGGCTCGCGGCCGGCCAGCGCGCAGCACGCGAGGCACGCGAGGTGCTGGCAGGCCAGCAGCTGCGGCGCGCGCGAGGCCGCGTCGAAAGCGCGCGAGCAGGTCGAGCAGCGCGCCGGCGCCGGCGAGCCCGCCGCCATCTGCGGGACAGATCGACGCTCGTCACGTTGCACCTGAACCTTACACCCCGGTGGATCCTACGCGAGTCTGATCAACTTTGTGAAATCGTGCTGCGAATGTGAAGCCTATATTTTATATTAACCGTCCAGCTATTACTTCCGTCTGATCGGTGCATATCTGCGCTCGCGTGTGTCGGTCGCCCAGAACGAGAATGACGAACCGATGGAACTCTGTCATATCGACGCGACGATTTAGATCCTGCTGACGTACAAAATGAAGCAATTTTCACATACTCGTACTCCATATGAAGTCGCATCGTTGCCTGATTCCTACTCAGATTGGCGGGCACAGACGAGATCATACGCGCTCTCGGCCGTATTGATAGACCTTAAATAAAATGAATCAACGCGTGATCACTGTGCCCCACTTCTTGGTCCCCGCTACTCACGTCGCCGGGGCTGCCGCCGCGGCTGGCGCGCCGCATGCTGTGTCGGCAATGGACGCTCGTCCTGGCGGGCTCCCGCTCCCGCTCCCGCTCCCGGTCGCTTCACATATTTACGAGGCGTCTGCTGAATCGCCCAGCTCGCGACGGAACGACTAAGGGGTAGAAATTAAAAACTAATCGATGCGGAGTGCCACATCGTCTTGCTGTGTGTGTACACAACTTCACTCGCCGGCGGCGGCCCGCGCCGCGCTTCACGCCGCTCGATCAACAGATCACTTCCCGACGCTGTGGCCTCGCTCGGACGATCGCTGTATTCAGTCTCGTTTTTTTATGATAACACTTTCACAATTTAAAGTTAATTCAAAAATACTGTACTATCTACTGATTTTTCTTTCGATGCACTTCTAAATTCTAAATTTTTAACTGAAAAATTCTGTAACTCTGTTGTCGCTGTTGTTGTAACAAATTTAATATAAATTATTATTTATATCAATCGAACCCTACAAAATTATATTTTATCGTAAAGCAAAATTATTCGTACCTACAGTCCTCTTTTCAATTTTCATTTGATCCCCCAAAACGAAAACGCTTTGTTTAAGTTTAAAAAAAAATAGAGACGTTCACTATAAAAAAGCAAAGGTAATAAAAAATAATAAAAACGATTAAAAACAATTAAACGCAAAATCGACATCAGCCTACAAAAAAAAATCTAATGCTCATTTCATTTTCATGCGATCCCCACAATTTAGGACACCCTGTTTAAGCAAAAATAAGAACAATTTTCATGTTTTAGCAAGTAGGTACATTGGTATTCTCAATATTGGTTTACCGGTCGACTTAGAATAAGTTTGGTTGCTATATCTTGGTGTGCGGCGCTGCGAGGCCAGCGCGGCGGCGCCCCAGCTGACACTGTTGTCAGCCGCGCGCGATCGATGCGCATGTAGGTCACGAGCACACGCGCACACGCGCACACTCGCACACTCGCACACACACGGCCGTGCGCTGGACGCTGTCTACAAGCTTACGCACCCCTACATGTAAGGATGTGGCTTTAATAGGATGCATGGCTGTCTTAACTTTATGTAGGTACTGCGGTTTAAAGAAAAAGCGTTATAGGGAATATGCACATTTCTTAATAAAATATGAAAATACCGTAAGAGATGACAAAAAGTGAAATTAAAAGTAAAATCGGTCAAGAAATACGGAAAATATGAGTTTTAAACTACTAATTAGTCAGTGATTAGAAAGAGATCCGATATGACATGTGTCGTCATTTGCCTCAACGCCCATATATGAACTCTAGGTATTAAAATATTGTTTTTCTAGAAAGGGATAGAGACTATTGACACAAATCTTTGATAGCTTGTATACCTCGGAGATTTTAATGAAAGCCGTGAAAAAGATCATGAATATTGCCTATTTTTTTATCGCGAACCTATAGGATAGGTAGTCGCAGTAGTTTCAGACAACAGCGTGACGTCCCTACCTATTTTGTTAGTGAAAATTTAATATTAGGTACGTTTGTGTTTGTACGTCATATTTGATTATGAACAGGTATACGATATTTAGGTATTAATGACAATACGATGGCCAACCAATACAAATTAATAAAAAAACGTAACTGCTACTGCTTTTCATTAAAACAAAAACCGGTCAAGTGCGTGTCGGACGCGTAAAAAGGGTTCCGTAGTCTAGTGAAGTGAAATTAAGATAGCTACCGCAACGATCGCTAAGCCGCTAACACGAAAGGTCGTATCTTTATGTAGGAAAACATAACGATTACGCTGTTTTGTGTACGAAGGATTTTTTGGCGTTGCTTCATAAATTATAGGAGCTAGATTGTCTGTACTGGTCCATTTCTGACGGTGCGGTAAGAATCGACTGTTGTTTCCGCACAGTTGCGGTACCGAGCATTAGATATGTATTGGTACCGTTTAGATACAGAATTGTTTGCATACTCGTAGGTGGGATTATTATTTTTTGGGATATTATCTAGACTTACAATATCAAAAATATGGCGTCCGTTTTCTCCACCCTGTATAAAAATGATCTGTCGGATGACGCGTTCGTACGTCGTCCGCTGTCGCGAGTTGGAGCATCGCCCCGCTCGGGACAGTGGATCGTGACCGGCTGCGCTGTCGTTGCAGGAGAAGGACGCGTACGGCAACGAGGTGAAGACGTCGGCGCGGCGCGTGCCCGTGGCCTTCCTGCTCGTGGACGTGCCCGTGGGCACGCACACGCACACGCACGCGCACGCCGCGGCCGCCATGCCGCCCGCGCACCGCGCGCTCGCGCACATGCTGCAGACGCCCGCCGCGCTGCACCAGCAGCTGCAGCAGGCCGGCAGCTTCCTGGAGGTACTACCCGTCGCAGGGCGAGTGGCGACGACGCGGAGTTCGACATACACGACTACTGAAGAGAACGCTTATCAAAAACACTGCAGTCACACTCTTGCGGCGTCGCTGTTGTGTACTCCATTTATTAGAAATGGAGAGAACCCGCGTATTTCCGTTAGAAAGAGTTTCTGAGGGGGTCGTCCGTTGTGTGTCGTCAGGCGATGTCGGACCTGCACACGCTGCTGTACGTGGCCAGCAACGAGACGCTGCCGATAGACCTGCCCACGCTGGAGCCGCTGCTGGACGCGGTGCGCGCGCAGGACGCGCTGGCGGCCGAGCGCTGGCGCGCGGACACGCCCGCCTGGGCCACGCTGGAGCACCTCGCCGCCGCCGCCGCCGCGCCCGACCACGACCAGTGAGTGCCCCCCACACACACACACACATGCAGGACGCGCTGGCGGCCGAGCGCTGGCGCGCGGACACGCCCGCCTGGGCCACGCTGGAGCACCTCGCCGCCGCCGCCGCCGCGCCCGACCACGACCAGTGAGTGCCCCCCACACACACACACACATGCAGGACGCGCTGGCGGCGGAGCGCTGGCGCGCGGACACGCCCGCCTGGGCCACGCTGGAGCACCTCGCCGCCGCCGCCGCCGCGCCCGACCACGACCAGTGAGTGCCCCCCACACACACACACACATGCAGGACGCGCTGGCGGCGGAGCGCTGGCGCGCGGACACGCCCGCCTGGGCCACGCTGGAGCACCTCGCCGCCGCCGCCGCCGCGCCCGACCACGACCAGTGAGTGCCCCCCACACACACACACACATGCAGGACGCGCTGGCGGCGGAGCGCTGGCGCGCGGACACGCCCGCCTGGGCCACGCTGGAGCACCTCGCCGCCGCCGCCGCCGCGCCCGACCACGACCAGTGAGTGCCCCCCACACACACACACACATGCAGGACGCGCTGGCGGCGGAGCGCTGGCGCGCGGACACGCCCGCCTGGGCCACGCTGGAGCACCTCGCCGCCGCCGCCGCCGCGCCCGACCACGACCAGTGAGTGCCCCCCACACACACACACACATGCAGGACGCGCTGGCGGCGGAGCGCTGGCGCGCGGACACGCCCGCCTGGGCCACGCTGGAGCACCTCGCCGCCGCCGCCGCCGCGCCCGACCACGACCAGTGAGTGCCCCCCCACACACACACACACATGCAGGACGCGCTGGCGGCGGAGCGCTGGCGCGCGGACACGCCCGCCTGGGCCACGCTGGAGCACCTCGCCGCCGCCGCCGCCGCGCCCGACCACGACCAGTGAGTGCCCCCCACACACACACACACATGCAGGACGCGCTGGCGGCGGAGCGCTGGCGCGCGGACACGCCCGCCTGGGCCACGCTGGAGCACCTCGCCGCCGCCGCCGCCGCGCCCGACCACGACCAGTGAGTGCCCCCCACACACACACACACATGCAGGACGCGCTGGCGGCCGAGCGCTGGCGCGCGGACACGCCCGCCTGGGCCACGCTGGAGCACCTCGCCGCCGCCGCCGCCGCGCCCGACCACGACCAGTGAGTGCCCCCCACACACACACACACATGCAGGACGCGCTGGCGGCGGAGCGCTGGCGCGCGGACACGCCCGCCTGGGCCACGCTGGAGCACCTCGCCGCCGCCGCCGCCGCGCCCGACCACGACCAGTGAGTGCCCCCCACACACACACACACATGCAGGACGCGCTGGCGGCCGAGCGCTGGCGCGCCGACACGCCCGCCTGGGCCACGCTGGAGCACCTCGCCGCCGCCGCCGCCGCGCCCGACCACGACCAGTGAGTGCCCCCCACACACACACACACATGCAGGACGCGCTGGCGGCGGAGCGCTGGCGCGCGGACACGCCCGCCTGGGCCACGCTGGAGCACCTCGCCGCCGCCGCCGCCGCGCCCGACCACGACCAGTGAGTGCCCCCCACACACACACACACATGCAGGACGCGCTGGCGGCGGAGCGCTGGCGCGCGGACACGCCCGCCTGGGCCACGCTGGAGCACCTCGCCGCCGCCGCCGCCGCGCCCGACCACGACCAGTGAGTGCCCCCCACACACACACACACATGCAGGACGCGCTGGCGGCGGAGCGCTGGCGCGCGGACACGCCCGCCTGGGCCACGCTGGAGCACCTCGCCGCCGCCGCCGCCGCGCCCGACCACGACCAGTGAGTGCCCCCCACACACACACACACATGCAGGACGCGCTGGCGGCGGAGCGCTGGCGCGCGGACACGCCCGCCTGGGCCACGCTGGAGCACCTCGCCGCCGCCGCCGCCGCGCCCGACCACGACCAGTGAGTGCCCCCCACACACACACACACATGCAGGACGCGCTGGCGGCGGAGCGCTGGCGCGCGGACACGCCCGCCTGGGCCACGCTGGAGCACCTCGCCGCCGCCGCCGCCGCGCCCGACCACGACCAGTGAGTGCCCCCCACACACACACACACATGCAGGACGCGCTGGCGGCCGAGCGCTGGCGCGCCGACACGCCCGCCTGGGCCACGCTGGAGCACCTCGCCGCCGCCGCCGCCGCGCCCGACCACGACCAGTGAGTGCCCCCCACACACACACACACATGCAGGACGCGCTGGCGGCGGAGCGCTGGCGCGCGGACACGCCCGCCTGGGCCACGCTGGAGCACCTCGCCGCCGCCGCCGCCGCGCCCGACCACGACCAGTGAGTGCCCCCCACACACACACACACATGCAGGACGCGCTGGCGGCCGAGCGCTGGCGCGCGGACACGCCCGCCTGGGCCACGCTGGAGCACCTCGCCGCCGCCGCCGCCGCGCCCGACCACGACCAGTGAGTGCCCCCCACACACACACACACATGCAGGACGCGCTGGCGGCGGAGCGCTGGCGCGCGGACACGCCCGCCTGGGCCACGCTGGAGCACCTCGCCGCCGCCGCCGCCGCGCCCGACCACGACCAGTGAGTGCCCCCCCACACACACACACACATGCAGGACGCGCTGGCGGCCGAGCGCTGGCGCGCCGACACGCCCGCCTGGGCCACGCTGGAGCACCTCGCCGCCGCCGCCGCCGCGCCCGACCACGACCAGTGAGTGCCCCCCACACACACACACACATGCAGGACGCGCTGGCGGCGGAGCGCTGGCGCGCGGACACGCCCGCCTGGGCCACGCTGGAGCACCTCGCCGCCGCCGCCGCCGCGCCCGACCACGACCAGTGAGTGCCCCCCCACACACACACACACATGCAGGACGCGCTGGCGGCGGAGCGCTGGCGCGCGGACACGCCCGCCTGGGCCACGCTGGAGCACCTCGCCGCCGCCGCCGCCGCGCCCGACCACGACCAGTGAGTGCCCCCCACACACACACACACATGCAGGACGCGCTGGCGGCGGAGCGCTGGCGCGCGGACACGCCCGCCTGGGCCACGCTGGAGCACCTCGCCGCCGCCGCCGCCGCGCCCGACCACGACCAGTGAGTGCCCCCCACACACACACACACATGCAGGACGCGCTGGCGGCGGAGCGCTGGCGCGCGGACACGCCCGCCTGGGCCACGCTGGAGCACCTCGCCGCCGCCGCCGCCGCGCCCGACCACGACCAGTGAGTGCCCCCCACACACACACACACATGCAGGACGCGCTGGCGGCGGAGCGCTGGCGCGCGGACACGCCCGCCTGGGCCACGCTGGAGCACCTCGCCGCCGCCGCCGCCGCGCCCGACCACGACCAGTGAGTGCCCCCCACACACACACACACATGCAGGACGCGCTGGCGGCGGAGCGCTGGCGCGCGGACACGCCCGCCTGGGCCACGCTGGAGCACCTCGCCGCCGCCGCCGCCGCGCCCGACCACGACCAGTGAGTGCCCCCCACACACACACACACATGCAGGACGCGCTGGCGGCGGAGCGCTGGCGCGCGGACACGCCCGCCTGGGCCACGCTGGAGCACCTCGCCGCCGCCGCCGCCGCGCCCGACCACGACCAGTGAGTGCCCCCCACACACACACACACATGCAGGACGCGCTGGCGGCGGAGCGCTGGCGCGCCGACACGCCCGCCTGGGCCACGCTGGAGCACCTCGCCGCCGCCGCCGCCGCGCCCGACCACGACCAGTGAGTGCCCCCCACACACACACACACATGCAGGACGCGCTGGCGGCGGAGCGCTGGCGCGCGGACACGCCCGCCTGGGCCACGCTGGAGCACCTCGCCGCCGCCGCCGCCGCGCCTGACAACGACCAGTGAGTGCCCCCCACACACACACACACATGCAGGACGCGCTGGCGGCGGAGCGCTGGCGCGCGGACACGCCCGCCTGGGCCACGCTGGAGCACCTCGCCGCCGCCGCCGCCGCGCCCGACCACGACCAGTGAGTGCCCCCCACACACACACACACATGCAGGACGCGCTGGCGGCGGAGCGCTGGCGCGCGGACACGCCCGCCTGGGCCACGCTGGAGCACCTCGCCGCCGCCGCCGCCGCGCCCGACCACGACCAGTGAGTGCCCCCCACACACACACACACATGCAGGACGCGCTGGCGGCCGAGCGCTGGCGCGCCGACACGCCCGCCTGGGCCACGCTGGAGCACCTCGCCGCCGCCGCCGCCGCGCCCGACCACGACCAGTGAGTGCCCCCCACACACACACACACATGCAGGACGCGCTGGCGGCGGAGCGCTGGCGCGCGGACACGCCCGCCTGGGCCACGCTGGAGCACCTCGCCGCCGCCGCCGCCGCGCCCGACCACGACCAGTGAGTGCCCCCCACACACACACACACATGCAGGACGCGCTGGCGGCGGAGCGCTGGCGCGCCGACACGCCCGCCTGGGCCACGCTGGAGCACCTCGCCGCCGCCGCCGCCGCGCCCGACCACGACCAGTGAGTGCCCCCCACACACACACACACATGCAGGACGCGCTGGCGGCCGAGCGCTGGCGCGCGGACACGCCCGCCTGGGCCACGCTGGAGCACCTCGCCGCCGCCGCCGCCGCGCCCGACCACGACCAGTGAGTGCCCCCCACACACACACACACATGCAGGACGCGCTGGCGGCGGAGCGCTGGCGCGCGGACACGCCCGCCTGGGCCACGCTGGAGCACCTCGCCGCCGCCGCCGCCGCGCCCGACCACGACCAGTGAGTGCCCCCCACACACCCACACACCCACGCAGGACGAGCATCGTCATCGGTTTCAAACTGTTCTGTCCGTTTCCCAACACGTCCGTTCCCGTCACTGCCTTTTCCTAAAGAATCCGTTTCCCGACATGATTGTTTCCCAAAATATCTAGGTACACTTCTCCCGAAATATAAGTTTGGCGTAATATCCGTTTCCCAAAAAGATCTTATTCCGAAATGGCCGTTCCTGACGCTTCAGTTTCCTGAGTAATCCGTTGTCAAAAGATACGTTTATCTTGATATCCGTTTCCCAAAATATCCGTTACATTTAAAACATCAAAAAATACCTTATACCTATCTGAATAGCTTATGTACGCAGTTTTAGAAACCAATAGCTCGCACCCCTAGCGTGGTCTCTTTTGTCGTAAAAGGTGTCACTAATATTGCGTTAGTCTTTGAACGACAATAAAGACAAATCAGGATTTCCTTACGCATGTCGTAAGAAACAAGTCTTCTGGGCACTGGGCATACGGGTGTCATGAGAGACGGGTTCTTTCGGGCCGACAGACGCGGCAGAAAACTTGGTTTTATAACATGTGATAATTTATAAATGCGAAAGCGTGTCTGTCCGTTACCTCTTCACGCTTAAAGCACTTTGTGGAAATTCGGTATAGAGATAGTTTCAGTTCCGGAAGAGGACATTCGTTTCTATCATGGAAAATCGCTTAGTTCCCGCGAGGTAGCGACACGCCTCCTTCGAGTGTCGCATCTGTTGACGATTGTGGTGTAGCGGAGTGTGTTTTGTGCCGCAGCTCGGCGGAGGACGCGGCGGCGGGCGCGGTGTGGACCTGCCAGCTGTGCACGTTCCACAACTCGCCGCGCCGCGACGCCTGCGAGATGTGCGCCATGCCCAGGTGAGCCGCCAAGCGCGCAAGGTCACCCCAGCCAGCTCCGCTACCAGCTTCGAGTGTCAAAGAGTACCCCCCCCCCCCTACCTCGCCTCCCAACTTAATAGGAGCGCGGTGATGTCTTCATTGATTCTTCAGTTTCCAGGAGCCTGATTTTTGAAAGCTGATGGCTAAAAATACCTTTAAAAAGTGGTGAAATTTTGTGATAAATTTGACATATGAGTAGATTAGAAGAAAACACAGCTCGTAATTTTATAATCTAATTGAATAGTCGAAAGTTTAATTTGAGCTGTAGTTTTGTAGCATTACACAGATTTATTTGCGACCTGACCATTTGCGATCCGGTGCAGCAAAAAAGTATTGTAAAAATTTAAACGAGAACAGGTTATTATCATTCACTGTTACAAAACCTAAGAAATAATGATTGATTACTCCATTTGTGAATTTACATTGACATTTTATTAAGCTTTATTTTTGTTTGTTGTTATTTTGTTTTTTCTTTAATTTCAGTTATTATAATTATTATTAGTATTTTATTACAATTGACGATCCTTTTGTGAATTACTTATGTTTGACATTTAATTGTATTTTTAAAAGGGTGATAAATAAATCAATCAATCAATCATTTACCCTAACAATTATAGCTAGGGAGCTGGCGAGCAAAATTTCTATATGATTAGCACACAAGGCAGACGTTATTAATAGTAATATTTATGCCCTAAGGAACATCAAGGACCCGGTCTGCCACCATGGTGGCGCTGCGTTGTAAATTTACAGCGTTTCAAAAATGTTAAAAAAAAAAGGTGTGCTATATTATGCGCACACGTCTGCCTCTTGGACTGATGTTTGAATTCCTTATGAAAACAAAGAAAATCGATGAGGCAGACGTTTAGGCCTCTGATATTCCAAAGGCAGACCATTTGATTTTTTTTTCTGAATTGAATTGATTTTTTCTGGTTGGCACTGAGAAAAAATATGATTGCATAGATTTCAGCTCCAGAAGTTTAGTCGTTACCGTGCTTTTAGAGAATAATAATTAAACAAAATTGTATAAATAAAACTAAAAAATAACAATAATCCCATGCACTAGGTACACACGGCAATATTATCAGGTAAGCACCTACGCACGCTCGCGCCGTATCTATCCTGCTTACCGAATAGCTTTGCTGTATGCCTGCTGTCCCTTAATTCCGTGAATTTCAAACAGTTACACAGGTGAAAATCAGCGAGCAAAGTGTCTGCCACATTTTTTTTCGAATCCACGGAGTCATAGTGAATCGAATGGGCGCAATGAGAACCGTGTGCAAATGACTTAGTAGAGCTTTTTTTTTACACTTTTAAGACTCCGTCCCATGATAATGCAGAGTCCTGAATGTCTGCCTCTTCGATTTTCTTCGTTTTCAAGATGATTGTGACCAATGAACTCCAGAGGCAGACATGTGCAAATGACTTAATACCCCCATTTTTTTAAGCAACTTCAATCCGCTGTAACGCGAAAACGCAGCGACATAGGACCTTAATTGATTGAACCAAATCGATTCGTAATGATTTAAACTGCACTCCACCTCAACGTGAAACGTGTGCAAATCATATACCGAAATGCTCGCCAGCTCCCTAACTATTAGTTTGGGACCCCAAATTGGGAAACTATGCTGATGAGTCGAACGAATTTACCTACCCTACAAAATTATTATTTATATTTGCATTATGTATTTAGCTAATTTATTTAAGCGTTTTGATGTTGTGTGTTGCAGGGGGAACGCGATGTAGAGCGGGGGCCGCGGGGGGCGCGGGGACAGCATTTTATACGACACGAGTCGCGAGAGGACGCGCAGAGACTTTTATACACGGGGACGCGGGGACATGCCCAAATATACAGTGCGTTGTATATAACACGCGTTTCATTGCTCGCCACCATACACTGTGTTATTTTGTTGTAAGCTGTTAGTGCTTGAACCGGCGGGGAGTTGAGGTGGCTGATAGAAATAAATGAAGATATACAGTTTATAATTCATTGTAGTATTTTTACGCAGAATGATAGTGTGGCACGTGACATTTTTGTCAATGGTCGTACACTCGAGCTCAAAAGTAGCTGAATGCTTTCGTACTTTGTCGCAGTACACTTTAATACTAGGACGGTTTGTCATGTTCAAAAAGAAATTCCGCTGAAATAGACGAGGCAGTAAAATATTCAGTTAGTTTTGTGCTTGCCTGTACCTATTTTGTGATACAATCACACTTGCCAGTACAAACCTGAGCTCTGCCTGTGAGGATCACGCACGTGGTATTCCAGTAATTGCTCCGTAGATGCTTGCCGGTTCCCTCAAGATGTTTTCCTTCACCGAAAAGCTCATGGTAAATTTTGCCCGGGATTCGAACCCACAGCCCTCTGCTTGAGGCCATAGGTTGCCAACGCTTTATTATGTTCTCTATTCTTAGCTAAATTCTATTAGGTGCATTTTTTATTTAGAATGATACCTAGCTACGATCGAAAAGCTGTGTTGGTTTTTCCACGCCCCAGCGCCCCGGCCGGCTCTCGGCGTCACCGAGTGGCTGGAGTAGCCATACTGTCTAATCACCCGAAGGGGGCGCCACTGTTGTAGTATACGGTACCCAAGTCCCCAACGGCGACATGGTGTGGGTGATATCTGTTTTGATTTGCTGATGATTGGTCTGATCATATTTGAATTAGTACCTACCACTTACGATCTGTTCATCATCATTCAGATCCTTATTTACGAGACGTTGATAGGTTACGTTCTATGGTCAGCAAGCTAGAGAGGTGCCTATGTATAATCGGGTGATTTGAGGTATAGTATAATTATATCGAAATAGCGCATTTCTTTATAAATTTATGTGTAGTCGACATTTATATGGAACCGATTGTTGTTAGTACTAAAATATAGTCGGTAGTCGTTGAACATGCTGGGCGCCATAAGGAAGCCGCACCTCTAGAGTTGTCAAAGTGATTGTCTCAGCCATACCTCCCTTATTGAAACAGACTAACTGCCGCCCAGGCCAGGGTTTCACTGGATAAAACTTGTGAAATAAACAAGCTGAAGAATTTTTTAGGCCCGCAGGTACTTAAATACACCTAAACTTTTTTCTAAAAAATTGATTGGCAGTCGAGCAAGTGGGTCACCTGGTGGTAAGTGAACCATCCAAAGGATTGCAGACGCGTGGTCAGCCAGGGGCCCGGGGCCAACATGGGCACCTCATGCATACGCCAGTAGCTTCACGATCAGTGAGGATGGTTAAGGAAACAAAGCAGTCGATTTTGTAAAAATACTTTATTCAATATGTACAATTTAGTATCTATGCGCGGCGCAGCGCGGGCCGCGGGCCGCGCCGCCTCGCACCGGGCGCGGGACGTTCCAATTATACGCTATATACAGAGAACACGTGCCGTTACTAGTTAGAAACATCTAGATCAGACTCGTGCCGACGCGGGCGTCGAGTAGCGGGAACATCGAGTGTTCTACGGGAGTTCGAAATTGAATACATATCATTGTGGGTCGACAAATATTATACGCATTGCAAGAATCAATACTATCATTATCATTAACCATTACATATATATCTTAGACGGTCACAGCTAAATCACTATAAATACGACAGCTGTCAGGGTCGGGGCTCGCGGTCGCCCGTTTTATCAAACAGCGCGCGTCTAGCCGGCTCCGGAGCGGGCGCCCGCGGGGCAGCCATTTTGGTTGGAATCAGAACTTTTATCAAATGGAATCACGCGTCAGGCAGCCGCGCGAGGCGGCTCGCTCAGGCGGGAGGCTTCTCACTAGACACTAGACGCTGTCGGTGCCAGCAGAATCGGTGGTCGGTTTATGCCCGAGTCGTTAGTGCAAATGTTTGTCGCAACCGCCTCGAACGCGAACGCGCCGTCAAGTACTATGACATAGTTTGTTGCCACTTAGTGCCGCAAGTGGCGCTGCCAATTTTTCTATAGGAATTGAGACGTTATTACGCGAACACGTTCGAGGTGCCTTTTGTATCAAAAACTTACGCTACAAGCTCTGGCAGAAGCCGGGGCCTCCGCCGACACCTGCGCCGGCGACGCATTGCGCTCCTCGTCATTTCATAAAACTAATTAGCTAATAAGTATACATACAATGTCTTAAAGCATCTTTTTTTTTGTTTTAAATGTTTGTCTTAACTAACAAATATCATAAGAATAAAGACACACTAGAAGTGGAATGGGCGGTCGAACTCGCGGTCGCGCTTCAGACGCGATTCAGAAATGTAACAAAGATTTTTGTTTTCGTTTTATTACAATTCAAACAATAGGTTCTCAGTTCGTTGAAATTTCTGCTCTGAGAATGTTCTCCGATAATTCGAAGACGCCGACCGATTTGGATTATTTTTGCAATTGGTTCCATGTCATCGGGGTCAGGATCTGACGACGAGCTCCTGGAAAGACCGACGGAATTCTTAGAAATTACAGGCACACCCATAGCGATGTGGATATGTTTAAAGTTCCGTAGCCAAAATGGACAAAATGGAACCCTTAGTTTCATCTTATCCTTCTGTCTGTCTGTCACAAAAAACAAAACCTCAACTGAAGCACGCGAACAATAACTGAAACTTGTCGATTTAATAAAAATGTATCAATTGCAATACCACAATAAATTAAAACACGTACCTACATAGATATCACTGATTTGTTTCTGTGGTAGCGCAGTTAGTACTATTTTTAATTAATCATTTCTTGCGTTATTTTTGCGGTTTTAAAAATCGTTTTTTTTTGTCCACACGGACACTAGCACAATCAAAAAAGTAAACCAGGCTCCTCATCATCCCGTGATGAGTGCTGCTAACACCAACCCAAGCAGTCTACTGGTAAGTATCTAATAACAGTAGTCAGAGCTCAGTAGCATACCTACTAATTGAAATCATAAAGCAGAGCAGGACGAAAACAACAATATTTCTATCTCGTTTAAACACCAATTTTTTTAGATAAAATAAAAATAGAGAAAAGAGAGCCTTCACTGCCTTCAATTGGGCGGGCGGCGGCGCAAGGCCACGCATATTTTGTAACTCCAGGTTGAACACACGGGCTCTTAGTGTGTCTTTATTCCTGTGTTAATACTATTTTTTTAATTTTAACATTTTATATTTTTTTTCGGAGCTCGCAGTAGCGGAGTACATTGCGGTCCACTGAAGAGGGACCCCGAGCAGATTATTTCTTTAATTCGTTCGCAAACATCCCGATTGGGTTCAATTAACAATTTAGACTAGAAAAGTTAAGATATGACGCCAGAACCCTGCTGAAGAACTGTGTCTTTTAAAAGAAGTGGATGCGGGCCACTAGAAGAATGTTCACGACTTCTTCAGTGAAAGAAAGCATCGCGAAGGATCTGCCAAGCAATGGCGTGAGCGGCGGGCGCTAAGGCAGCCGCAGCCCTCGCGAGCCGCTACCGGGGCTGCTGACTATAATGACACGCAACGAATTAAACAATAGTCTGCTCGCTCTATTTCACTTATCACGAACTGCCGCGGCGCGCGCGGCGGCCGACTTGACATTCATTATGGTCTATCTCAAAAACAAAAAATAGAAATCATAACAAAACAAATGGCCACGATCATCATTCTACACGTGGAAGTGACTACCTACTTGCAAATAATTAGATCATTAAAAATTTGGTACAAAATACCGGTACCTAGTATTATACGAGTCAGAGTAAAACTTGACCAGAAATAGAATGAGCCGTCACTGGAGATACTTCGCATCCCTCGGAGCGTCTTGAGCGTTCACTTGTAACAGAACAGCGACCATTGGCGATTTTCCTGCGAAATGCAGCGAGCATTCGCGACATTTTGAGTAATATCTGTAATGTAACATTCGCCAGAACGCTCTTTACAAGTGAACGCTCAAGTGTATTAGCATCTCGAACGGTCACGACTACGCCCCGAGTCAATTCGCAATGTGTTATTTTTACTTACAAATTTAATGTCACCCAGTCGACATTCATATAGTATTTCTGGTCCGGCTTCAATCGCAATTTCGAACATTCATACAGCATCACGAACAGCAATCGAAACCGTCGGGTCGGGGTGCGATTCTCTAAACAGAACTCTCTTGCGAGGCAGCCGATGCGTTTCGGCGGACGATCATCACTCGGCCCGCTCGTTCGGAGGCGGAGTCGGGCGATGCGCTGCCGGTCGAGCGGAGCGCCCATCTGAATTCGCGGAACGCCTGCGAGCGAACGGGGCGAGGGGCGATCGTCTCCCGAGCGCGGCGGTCGCTTCCGGGCGAGGTCTCCAGAGAATCGCACAACTTCCCCAACGGATCGACACAGAAATTAAAAAATAAACTAATCACAATCTTCGACCGCGAACGGTCGACAGATCCGGCGGCGCCTCGCGAGCCGCCAGCGTCGCAGCGGCCCGCGCGACCTCGGCTGAATCACCAGGGATGAATTCTCGCAGCGCTCGGTCTCGCAGGCTCGGGGCGGCGGGGGGGGGCGGCTAGTCGGCGGCGGGCGGCGCGGCGCGCATGGGCGGGAAGTGCCGCGGGTCGCGCAGGTCGAAGGCGCCGCGGGGGGGGGAGCCCGCCAGCGCCGCGCCCAGCTCGCCCTCGCGCTCCGACTCTGCAGCAACGCGCGCGTCAGCCTCGGCGCCGAGCCGGCCGCACCCGCGGGCCGACCGCCTGCCTGCCCCGGGAGCCCGCCTCGCGCCCCGGCCGGTAGCGCCCGTAGCCTACACCTCTACCCCTCTCTGCCCCTCTGCAGTGCTATGACGAAACACTGTAGGTATCTCGAGTTACGTTGTTTTGTGGTACCATCGATAATTGAGCTTCTAGGGCCCCCATCTATATGTCTGAATTGATCGTCGATTCATTTTGTATCAAAAATATCAAAAACCACCGTAGCGATTCGGACTGCGACTAACTTGCATACCTGATGGTTTTGAATAAAGAACAGTTTCTTGCAAAATATATAATTTCATTTAATTTCTCTATAACTTTAATAGATACAGTATAAAACCAAATCGAGCGCGCAGCGCAAGCCAACTTAAGCGGGTGACAGACGGACGAGTAAGTAAGTAGGTACGCGTACTCGGGCGCACAGGCGAGTAAAGGCGTCGAGGCGTATATAAGTAGGTGCGCGAACTTACTAGCCCGTCTGTCACCCGCTTTACAGTTTTGTGAGGATTAAAAATTTAGGTAGTTAAAAGTTCTTGCGAGTTTGTATGAAAGTCCTCGGTTTTTTATACTTGACACTTGAAACTTGGTGAAATTTAACATTGAAAATGCACGAAAATCTGATTTATTGTAGTTTGACTAAAGTAAACACAACATAATCCTTAATTTGTCCAAATTTCATTGAAATCGAATGAATGACCACGGTTTTAGTTCAGAATTACTAAAAAAAAACAGTTTATTGCTATTTCTGGAAATTAGCTGTTTTCAAGATAGGTAGATACAGTGTTTTGTCACAGCACGGCAGCCCTGATGCTTGAAATCTAACGACCGCGGCCGACGGGCGGCGGCCGCGGGAGCCGGCGCTCTCCGAATACTCTATACCCGATGATGTACCAAAATACTTTGATCGAATTTGAAAGAATACTGATCCCGTTGACGGAAAATAAACGGGGATACGAGTACACGCGATTATTCTAATACGATTAGACTGAGTAGCGGCAGGAGAACGCTGACGAAATTCAACTGTCAAATGTATCAAGATCGATAATCAGTTGCAAAGCTCGCGATCAGAAGCTAAATAAGAACACGCGCCCTTTAACTAAATGTTCTATCGGAGCCGAAGTCGCAATGTGTAGCGAGCCTCGCTCGTCTCGGGCAGCTGCGTGTACAGACCTCGGCGGTCGCTACCGACCGGGCTAGTGCGAGGACCAGGCGACTCTGAAACCCCCCTCGGTCGGTCGGCTGAGGGTGCAGCCGGTTCTATATACACAACACTGAGAAGCGGGTCCGATCCGACTCGTCGGCGCCGCCATGATGACATAAAATTCACACAAAAACTGATGGATGAGTAATAAGGAACGGCCGGCCAGACCGGACGCCGCTTCTCTCCACACCGAAGAGACGCGACAGGTGTCGAATCGACAAGCGAGGCATGAGGTGCGCAGGCGCACGGGGATTATGCAAAACGGGGGCCGTTAATTTTGAGATAACGATGTTTGCGTTACGAAAACCCAAGCCGGTGAAGTGATTCTGGATGATTCAAAGTGAGGCGAAGCGTGTACCGGGGCGGGGGAGGCGCGGGTGCGGGGGGGGGGGACGACACGCGGCGCGCGCCGGCACTCACCTGCGCCTCGGAGCGCGCCGCCGGCCCCACCTGCAGGACTTGGCTTCCCTTGTCTACGTCGTTTGTCCTATTTCCGGGTTAAACTTTTCGATTTCGGAAACTATTTAATCCAAAGGGAATAACTTCTACTGTTTGCAATCTTGTCATTTTAACTAGTGTAGTGACCAAGTTTTATGCAAGGCGTCTCGCTTACAAGAAGTCCATGCTCAGGGCATCCTTTTCATCCAATTTTGTAAAACATTTATAAATAAATTATCTTTATCCGCGTACAGGCGCGGCCCTGTCTGAGTTGTGAAACAACGCGGAGGTTTGATTATTCTCTAATTAACGTATCGATTGACCGTCAAAATAACTCGGTAAGGATGCAACTCGATCACCGATTAGTAGCTAGGTATCATCAGTCAAGTTGAAATTATGAGGATCGTCGTTCGATCAGTGATCTATTACTGTAGTGAACGTGAAGGGTGTTCGTTTGAAATTTTGTAAGGTCCATGGATCGAGTCTACCCTCACTCGCGCGCGGGAGGACGGACGCGGACTCGAATTAAAACATCAGTCTAAGCTTAATTAGAGGAATATATTTGGTACAAAATGTGTATATACAGGGCGTGGTGGCGGCGCGGCGGCGCCCGGCGGCCGCTAGTCAGCAGCGCCCTCCCCCGCGCCTGCACACACGCGCGCGTCAGCCGGCGCCCGGGGCCCAGGGCTCCGCGGGGCGCCGGCCGCGAGGCCTTAACGCTAACACGGGCCCGCTCCCGGCGGCATGGGCCGCCGCGACCGGGCCGCTCGCCAGGAAGCGGTACTCACCGGAGGGGGGGCGGGGGGCGTGCAAGCGGGGAGGGGACGCGGCGGGAGGGGGGGTGCGTGTACCTGTCATCCGCGCGGGGTCGCGGCCGCGCAGCGCGCCGGAGTAACTGTTGCCCGCCGCCGCTGCACCGACAACCGGGTTAGACACGACACACGCGCACGCCTCGCACGCACACGACACGCACGCACACGCACGCCGGCGGAGCGGCCCGGGGGGCTCTGGCCCGAGGGGAGCGGTCGGGCGGACACCAGTACATATACATATGTTCGAGGAGATACTTGTGATAGGTACGATATAGCTTCTCGGCGGGGGCTCCCGGCCGGACGGAAAACGTTAAATGTCACTTAATTTTTTATGTTAACGAGCGAGAAGTAACGGAACGTGTGGTCTCTCTCGTTGCAGCGCTTTCGACTCTGTTCTCATTAGCTTTGGTCTAAGAAAAAACATTTTTTTCGGGATTTTATACCTTATAGCCGGGTGGGTACCGTTCGGTTTTCAATCTCGATTTATTTTACGGTTTAAAATAGATAGTAAGTATTTTGAAAAGGGTTCTCTTAGGTGACATGTAACAGGTCTCCGTCGGCGGGCGCCGCGCGGGCTCGAACCGCACTTCCTTTCGGCCACTCCGCTCGCACGACTCACGCACACACGCACACACGCACCTACATACACGGGCACGCATCACGCTACTCACTCAGATACACAATAATAATAATAATAATATAAATATAAAGACAATTCAATAATAAACATATGGGGAATATCATTTTTGATTCGAGTATGTATTATAAAATTCATAAATGCGGGGGGGTATAGAAATAAATCGGTCAGAGGTAAGTTACTATGACGGGGAGATAGATAAGATACGTGGATTCGAAAAGAGCGCGGCGTCAGGAGGGAGCGCGGGGGTCGCGGGGAGAGGCGGTGGGGTGTGGGGGGGGGGGGGGGCAATGTGCGGCGCGGGGGGTGCCGCGCGGGCCATGGGGCCCGGCCGCGCGCCCGGCCGTTAATGTGGCGAACAGAAACAATCATATCAGAGGCGGCGCCGCGCGGCCGCGCGCCGGGCGAGCGGGACGCGCTCGCGCAGGGCGCGGCTGCGCGCGGCGCACACTTACACTAAACATCGAGCCGCGCATTCGTATTCCCATAGACTCTTACGAGCAAAATATACCGTCGACTACCGTCAAAATGATAAAAATAAACCGATCCGAACTCGGTACGGCGAGGAGACGGCGGTCGACATTGGCGAGTCTGTGACCATACGAGCGCAGCGCCTCGCGCGTGCCGCCGGCCGCCTACAGCCGGAGGAGCGGCGCCACGGCGGCGACGGCGGGCGCTCGGCGCGGCTCGGCGCGGGCGCTGCGGGCGCGGGACCGACCTGCGGGCGGCGGCGGCGCGTGCGGCGCGGCCTCCAGCAGCCGGTGCGTGCGCAGCAGCGGGCACTCGCCGCCCTCCGCCGCGTCCAGCGCGAACACCAGCAGCTGCCCGGCGCCCGTGGCCACCAGCAGCCGCGGCGCGCGGCCCACGCTGCGGGAGAACAGGCCGTTAGTGTGTGCCGTGCGCGGCGTGTGTGGCGCGTGGCGCGTGCACTCACTTGGTGATGGCGACCTGCACGTTGCGCGCGGGCTGCGGCAGGCGCGCGGCGGCGAAGGCGCGGCCCTGCGTGAGCACGTCGTGCACCTGCGCCGGCAGCAGCCCCGCGCCCGCCGCCACGGCCGAGCTCAGCCAGCCCAGCCAGCCGCCCCCCTCCGCGTCCCCCGCGCTGCCCTCCCCGCCCGCGCCCGCGCCCGCCCCGCACCCCGCGCCGCCCGCCGCCCCGCCGCACGCTGCCGGAGGGAGACACCGTTACATCTGACACGTCTCATATCAATGCGTACACCCCTTGCGAATAGTAGCTTGTACACCGAGGGGACAGAGCACTGTATTATGTCACGGGCGCGATATTGAATCCTGAGCGCAGCAGAGGACTCCAGATTTAACTCCCGAGCGTAGCGAGGGTGTTACGAGTTAATTCGTGAGCGTAGCGAGGGAATTAAGACCGAGTCCTGAGTGGAGCGAAGCATTTAAGCGCGCCCGAGACATATCCGAGGAGTATACTCTGCTTTTCTCACCTTTTGCGAGACAATAAAAACCAAGGTAACTAGAAAAAGAATTTAATCAAAACAACAGCAAAACAAAATTAAAAGTAAAAATTTAAGTTTGAGAAATTAGTCCATTTGTGTAATGATACAGCAATATTTTTATTTGAAATCTTAGCAGTTCTATGCGTGTAATATTACAGCGTCGGCAAACACTGGCAGCTTTTGTTTTATTTGAAATTTGTTTCATTCGTTCGAAAATCGAACGCCGCCTGCCGTGGCGTGGCCATCTCGATTTTCGGAACCGTGCGATTTTTACGAAATTGGACTTTAAGAATATGGGAAAAAGAACTATGAAAAGTAAGAATCATTTTACTAACCTACACCTAATATTTATGACAATTTGTTTTATAATTAGTAATAGTTTTTTCACGCCACTGCTCGGAAATGTGGCAAAAGATGGTCAGTAAAGGGGCCCCAAAACAAAGTATAGTTGTAGGTTGAATGAACAGGCCAACTATAAATTCAAACAGGCCAACAATAACATTGTTGGACAGTTTCAAAGACCTCCAATCACATCGGCATGCTGATAACTGATTCCACCAATCAGAACACAATTTGTGATGCTATTACACAAAATCGACCAATCAGAACACGTCGTGTGCTTCATATTAATTTTTTTTAAGGTTTATCCCGTAAGGGAGAGGCAAAGGAAACTAGGTCCATACAGCCACGTCTAACGTAAATTGTTTTGTCTTTAATGTTTAAGTCCTGTCTTAAAGTCAGAGTCATCAGTCCGTCCTTGTCACGTCATATTAAAACTTTAAGCGATTATGGGTGTGTTTAATAAACACTTCGAAGCGCTTTGCTTAATAAAATAACATAACAAAAAAAGCCTTTGCGTGACTGGCCACTAGAGCGCTCTCGTTTTTTTTTAAAAAAAGCAAAATTTGGCGGGAGAGTGAAACTTTACTGTTGTATTTACGCTCAGGTTTTTTATTTCCTCGCAGTAGTCGTGAAAAGCACTATGTAATGTCTCGGCCAAAAGTGCAATAGATGGACTCGTCTCTCTTCGAGGGCCTCACCTGCGGCTCGGCCCTCGAACTCACTCGTCCATCTATTGCTCACTTTCCAGCCTCTACAACAATGTACTATAGTTTTTCACGTCCAGATCATAACATTACATTCCTACACAATCTACAAACGTTAGAAATAAAAGCAAATTCAAAGAATAAAATTGTGAAATACACAAAGGATATTGATGAAAAATGTTTTGTGCTGGTGTGCAACAATGATTCGAACAATAGCCAAATAAAATCGAAGAGAAGAAAAAGAGAAAAGGAAACATTTGCGGAAGGAATGGTGTACGCAAGCTAATGTGGAATATTTCAAAGTTTACATGATATATTGTTACGAATACCATTTTAATGTAAGTAGGAGTCGGGAAAGATGTACAGGGGTCAAACGTTTTATTCTGGTTTGCGCAATACGCGTGATGCGTGCGATGTGTTATGTGTTTGCGGTGTGTAATATGCTTACAGTATAATAAGAGTTTGCAGTGTTCATGGCGTGTGCGATGAGTGACATGTTTACTTGCGTTAGATACGTGCGGTGTGCATGGTGTGCGCGGCATGTAACGTGTTTGCTCGTTCGACGTGTGCGGTGTGTGCGCTGCGTGTGTTGCGTGTGTCGGGCTCTCACCCAGCGCGGCGTCGGCGGGCTGCGGCTGCGGCGCGGGCGCCTCCTGCAGGCGGAACACGTGCACGGTCTCGGTGTTGGAGGAGGCCGCGAGGAACACGCCGCACGCGCTGAAGGCCAGGCACGAGATGCTGACGCAGCGCTTCATGCCGCGCCGGAACTCGAACAGGCGCACGCGCTCCGGCACGGCGAACACGCGGATGACCGTGCCGCGCTCCGACGCCGTGGCCAGCCGCCGCCCGCACGGCGACCACGCCAGTGCCGCCAGCCCCGAGTCGTGCGCGCTCAGCACGCACTTGGCCGTCAGGTGCACCGCGTCGAAGATCTGCACCTGGAGCACGAGCACAGCGGCCGTCAGCACACAGCACAGGGTAGGCCAGCAGGCAGCGCTCGGCGGCGGGCGCCAGCGCGCACAGCCCGCGGGGTGCCAACAGTGACGTACCTCGCCCACGGCGCTGGAGCCGGGGTAGGCCAGCAGGCAGCGCTCGGCGGCGGGCGCCAGCGCGCACAGCCCGCGGGGTGCCAACAGTGACGTACCTCGCCCACGGCGCTGGAGCCGGGGTAGGCCAGCAGGCAGCGCTCGGCGGCGGGCGCCAGCGCGCACAGCCCGCGGGGTGCCAACAGTGACGTACCTCGCCCACGGCGCTGGAGCCGGGGTAGGCCAGCAGGCAGCGCTCGGCGGCGGGCGCCAGCGCGCACAGCCCGCGGGGTGCCAACAGTGACGTACCTCGCCCACGGCGCTGGAGCCGGGGTAGGCCAGCAGGCAGCGCTCGGCGGCGGGCGCCAGCGCGCACAGCCCGCGGGGTGCCAACAGTGACGTACCTCGCCCACGGCGCTGGAGCCGGGGTAGGCCAGCAGGCAGCGCTCGGCGGCGGGCGCCAGCGCGCACAGCCCGCGGGGGTGCCAACAGTGACGTACCTCGCCCACGGCGCTGGAGCCGGGGTAGGCCAGCAGGCAGCGCTCGGCGGCGGGCGCCAGCGCGCACAGCCCGCGGGGTGCCAACAGTGACGTACCTCGCCCACGGCGCTGGAGCCGGGGTAGGCCAGCAGGCAGCGCTCGGCGGCGGGCGCCAGCGCGCACAGCCCGCGGGGTGCCAACAGTGACGTACCTCGCCCACGGCGCTGGAGCCGGGGTAGGCCAGCAGGCAGCGCTCGGCGGCGGGCGCCAGCGCGCACAGCCCGCGGGGGTTGGGCGGCGTGTCGCGGATGGTGTGCAGGATCTTCATGTCCCGTATGTTGTGGATGTGCAGCGACTCCTCCAGGCACACCACCAGCCGCTGCAACACGCCACACGCGCATTTTTGCGTTAATAGCCTTCCTTTTGACGCGACTTAGCGAAACGAAATGCGATCAGGGGCCAGATTTTTGAAAGCACATGTGTGAAAATACAACTCGAAAGTGGTGAAAAGTTATGCTGATTTTGAAATACGAGTAGCTTAGAACATACTTACGGCTCTCATGCATTAATCTTGTGAACTAGTCAAAAATTTGATTAGAGCTGTAGTTTTGAAGATTATCACCTTTCGTGAATATTTTTTAGTGTAGGGTCGCTCCTTGGCTATTCAGTGAAACAAATGGAACTTTACAGAGGTTTATTGTTTACAATATCCAAAGAACAACGTAGTCTCAGGGATAACGTGAGTTTTTTAAGAGAGTTCAGGGCAGAACGGCACTATTGACTTATTCTTTTCACACACACACGCCCAAGGAGCACTAGTACTCCCCTGGACGGACACGAAGGTGAGGACGACGCTGCCAGCGCAGAAGGGGCCGAAGGCGAGGGTCGCAGTAGAGGCGAGCCTTGGGTCAGGATGTCGTCCTCAGGCAGAAGCGTGTCTTCCGGTAGGGTAGTGGAGATGTGCGTTATGCAGCTCAGCAGTTTCAGGCTTTAATTTAGCCCCGATCTGGGTCCCTGTAATTTTCTCGGTGTCAGAGGCGGTCTTCTACGACGAGGGCCCAGGCAGCTCTTCGACGTCCACCAGGGGTAGTGCGTCAAAGAGTCGGCTAGGTCCTCGAGTAAGACTTAGGAACAAATAGGCGAATTTGAATAAGGTTGAACAGTCTGTGTTCGCCGTTAAATTCAAAATGAAGCTACGTTATAATTCAAATTGGAGGCCGTTGGCCCTACGGTCAACGCGCCCCGACGAAACACTTAGACCTAATTTATTAACATGATTTACATTTGAAATTACACTTAGAATAAAAAGCAATAAAATACAATAAGACACCTTGAGCACTTAGACAATGATAATTAATTTACTCACCATATAACTGGGGATTCCGTACTCGTAGCTTTTATTCTGAAGATTTGAAATAGAGTGTGGATCCCTACGGCGCGCGCGAGCTTTTATAGGAGGCCGCGGTTCCGTATGTATAACTATACTTAATTAAGCGCGACTAGTGATGTGCCACCTAGGGTCTTACGGCAAGTCGTCGATTATCGATCTTTGATTCGACTTTTTACAAGTGTCACCGTCTACCGCGTGACATTCCCCTCTTTCCCGGTGAGAAAATCAACCTAAGTTGATTTTCGGCTATTAAAACTTAGGAGTTATCTATCATACCTCACGCTCACGCTCATCATTCATACTTCTACAAGTTAAAAGAGATAGAACAATAGTATATGCCTACTCCGACCCCTAGGTAAAGGTTGTAATGGAAAGGAGATCTAACTACACATATAGATAACGACTGTCCTCGGGTTACCGGCCGCCCGTAGTACTATTGTAAACAGGTGGAATAAGGCTTATGATTTCGAGTTTCCAACACCGCTCGGTTCCTGAATACAGCTTAGGTAGGGGACTTTACAGAAGTCAGTAGTACTGGTATTAGGCTTAGTTTAAAACAGACGATTCATACATGTGAGATGACCATTCGCGGGTTTCACGACGGTTTCTTGCCTCTAAGTTAGCGCAAGTATCATGGTTGCGTAGCAGCGCGCGGAATGTAAACATCGTTACGAGGTCGCTACGAATGATTAGATTTTAGTTTAAGCGGCCGGAACGTGTTGCTCTTGCGCTGCTACTAGCGGAATGCGAGATAATTGCGACGGCGCAAGGGGGAGGAGTGATCGCGGACGCCGACCAATGAGGTCATTGCGCGCTGCGGCTCCGCCACGGGCCGAACGCTATCTACGAGTAATTAACCTGTTGGTTTTAATTTGATGTCTTTAATATGCCACGCGCCTAAATTCTTTCCAGATAAGTCCTGTAGTTCAAATACTAATGGTGAACGTTTTTTAATGATCTTACACTTTACAAATTTCGGTGCTAATTTCTTACAAAAGTTAGCGGACTTATCGCTGAGGAAATATGTACGCTTCCATACTAAATCGCCTTCATTAAAGTGCGCTGGTTTACGGCGTGAGTTATACCTCTTAATACTATTCTGATGTGCATTGTATAGCGCGTGCTGGACTTTGTCGAATGTTTCTGCTAGGAATCCTACGTTTTGCGCATAGGCGTCGCGCGGTAAGAATAGTAGTTCATTACCCAATTCATTATCGACGTAGTGTGAACCGCACGTTACCAATTCTCTGCCGTGTACTAAGAAAGCGGGAGTGTAACCCGTCGCCTCGTTTATGGAGTTGTTTATAGCGAATTGTATTTTTGGCAGATTAATGTCCCATGACCTGTGGTCGTTTTGTACAAAGGTAGATACACAAGTCATTATCGTTTTGTTATAACGTTCTGTCAAATTAATATGAGGTGAATAGCGTGCTATAAGAAACTGATTAGGTACCTTATATTTATCGAGGAAGGATTTCAGCTCGCGGCTGGTAAAATAAGTAGCATTATCCATATATATGGTTTGAGGGACACCATGAGTGAGGAAAACTGAGTCTTCCAGGTGCTTAATGACTATAGCTGAGGACGCGTTACGTACAGGAAACAAAAGGCAATATTTTGAAAATACGCATGTCACCACAAATAAGTAGTTATTTTGCTTTCGTGTAGTAGTTAGTGGACCCATGAAATCCAAGGAGATAACCTGGAATGGACGTGAGCAGTGTTTAGGACGACCCATCTCACCTAGCGTAGCGTGAGTTGGGTGTTTATAAGCTATACAAGTGTCGCATGACGCAATGTATTTAGACACGTCCTTGTACATTCCTTTCCAGAAATAATTGAGAGCCAAACGATGGTAGGTTTTGAACGCGCCTAGATGTCCCGCAGTAGGTACATCGTGATTTTCGCTAATTATTTGGTGACGTAGTTCCTCTGGTACTACTTCCTTCCATGTGAACTCGTTAGCAAATCTAGTGTCAGACTTCGTTAATCTGTAGAGGGAGTTGTTTACTATTTTATAGTTAGGAAAACCCTGTGGCGCGTTAGTACAGCTGTTGTAAAGATCTAAGTACCACTTGTCCTTTGTCGTGAGATGCGCGTTTGCAAGTGTTAACGCTGACACTGGCACGGCTCTAGATAAGGCGTCAGGAACGACGTTGTCTTTGCCGCGTCGATGTAAGATCTCAAAATTAAAGGATGATAGTCGTACTCCCCACCTAGCTAAACGGCCTGTAGGATTACTTAGAGATAAAAACCATTTTAGAGATGAATGGTCAGTGTAGACTTTAAATGTGCGACCATTCTCGAGATAACAGCGCCAATGCTCGAGTGCGACTAGGACGGCTAAGGTTTCGCGTTCTGTAACACTGTAGTTTCGTTCCGCCTTTGACAAGGAACGACTCATGTATGCGACTGGATGTTCTTGACCGTTAATAGTTTGGCAGAGCATTGATCCTACGCCTAAATTACTTGCGTCTGAGTGTACCTCGAATGGTTGCGTATAGTCCGGGCAAGAGAGGACCGGAGAACTAATTAGACAAGACTTGAGTTGTACAAACGATTGTTCAGCTTCGTTTGTCCATGCAAATGGTGGTGCATTTTTTTTAAGTGAAGTCAAGGAATTTAGTGGGCCTGCTAATGTGCTAAAATTAGGAACAAATCTACGGTACCAAGACGCGGTGCCTAGAAATCTTTTCACCTCCTTTGTGTTCGTTGGTCTGGGGTAATCTAGAATCGCGGCTACTTTATCTGGGTCCGTGCGTAAGCCTTGCTCGTCTACCACGTAGCCTAAGTACTTTAATGAGTTCCTAAAGAATTGTGTCTTTTCATAATTTATAGTGAGACCTGCGTGTTTTAGCTTCGCTAGGACTTTTAGGAGCAAAGTTACATGATTGTCATAGGAGTCGCTGACACAGACTATATCATCGAGATAACAGAATACTTTGTTGTCGAATTCAGGTCCAAATAGGCTATCTACTAGTCTCTGTTGTAAAGCTGGTGCGTTCGTCAAACCAAAGGGCATCACTTTGAACGAGAAGGTACCACGTGATGGTACAAAGAAAGCTGTCTTACACTTATCTTTTTCATTTATAGGTATCTGCCAGAACGCCTTCGATAAGTCAATGCTAGTTAAGAATTTCGCGTCCCTAAGATTGTCTAATATCTCAGATATGTAAGGAAGACTGTACGCGTCCTTTTTAGTTACCGCGTTCAATTTACGGCTGTCGAGACAGAACCTAGGTTTGCCGTCCTTCTTCCCTACTACTAGTACTGGCGAGGACCACGCGCTCTCGCATGGTTCAATAACATCCAGACGCAACATTTCGTCGACCTGTTCGTTTATTATGTTGAGTTTCTCCGGTGACATTCTGTAGGAACGTTGTCTAATTGGTTCGGTAGTGCCCGTGTCAATGTTATGTACAACTAAGTTAGTACGGCCGAGACCAATTTGTTCGTAAGAGATGTCGCGAAACTGTCCTATAATATTATCTGCCTGCACGCGCTGAGCCTCTGTGAGGTTAGTGTAGGAATGCAGTGCCTGAGGTCGAATAATTCTGTCTGGATGCTTAGTGACGGTCTCGCTTGCCGCTAAAGCACTTACGTATTTAGGACAAACTTTGAAAGACCGCCAAAAGTTTATCCCTAGTATGACAGAATTATTGACCTCGGGCACTACGTATGCCCTTATAGAGTGAGTTTGATTCTCAAAAGTTATGTCGAGGTCAAAGTATCCTATACTACGCAAGCGCCGGCCAGCAGCCGCCTCTATGTTAATGTAATCATCAAAACGCATGGTATGCCCATAGGTAAGTAATGTGTTATGATAATCTTTGCCAAGCACCGTTACGGCCGCCCCCGAGTCCAATAAGCAGTGTGGAATTCTCAGTTTGTTTATATAGATAGTTATGAACGGTCGCGCGTCGCGCGGCCCTAAGTCCTGTTGCGAATTGTTTTGTTTATGTGAGTGGGGCGAGATCGTCGTTACCTTATAAGAATTAAAAAAAGTGTTAACGAAATGCAGCCATTGTGACCATTTATTAGCCCTCCTAATGTAACGACGTCCTCGCCACGAACTTAGTTTTTTGTTTGCGAAGTGGGTCTAGGTATGTGTTTATTACATGTAGTGCAATCAGGGAACTTCACCCCCACCTTGCCACACTTGAAGCACAACAAGGTCCGTGGTGCTTGACAAGTTCTTAATGTGTGTGTATTAGATTTACACCTAGGACAAAATTTATTATTGTTAGTGTGTGGTGCTTGTGACAAAATATTCACCGGGTATCGGTGTTTAGTGTTAGTGTAATTATGTTTATTAGCGCTGTTACCCGAGGATGGATGCTGATACCTATCAAAATGCCTATTTTGATGTGAAAAGGTTTGTGATTGTTTATTTATAGCTAGCTCAGGGATTAGTGTACCTGCCGTAGGGCGCGGTGGCTCTTTATAGCTAGACATTCGAGCTTGAACTAGTTCGAATTTGTGACAGACGGTACGGAGTTCATCTATAGTGGTCACTGAAGTAGCTGTAGCTAATACTGCCGCGAAACAGGGCCTAATATTATGCAACAAAATCTCTAACTGATCATCTTCAGTCATAGGTACCGTTAGTCGTGAAAACATTGCGTGCATAATAGCTAAATAAATTGTTATGTTTTCGGAGTCGTCTTGAGTCCGGGCGCGAATTTCCGCCTTTAATTTATAATCGTAGTCTGGCTGTGAGAATACGGATACGAGTTGTTTAGACAATTCGTTCCAAGTGGTAATCTTATCTTTAACCGATCTATACCAACACAAGGCCTCGCTCTCAAATATCTCAGTCGCGAAAGAAAGGAATTTGTCTGGTTTAATCTTCCTAGCTGAGAGAAATTCGTTTACACGAATGACGAAAGCGCGGACACAAGTTTTTCCACTGTAGCGAAGTTTTGCAAAATCAGAGGTTATGCCGCGGTCACATGTTACTGATATATTTGGTGGTGGTTGCGCGAAACTATGAGAAGAAGTGTTCAATTGTTCTAGGTTGTCCTCACTTTCCAAAAAGGTTTCCTCACTATCTTGATCAAACTTAGCACGTATAGTAGCTAGTTCCTTTGATACATTTTGAAAGCTAGTTAAGCATGATTTCAATACTGCCTCCGATTCGGGTGTAGTAGTAATTATTCTCTTAAGACGATGGTAGATATGACTGCACAAATTGTCTGTACGCACGAATAAATTATCGTCAAACTTTGATTTGATTAGGGTTAAATTTGACTGCGCTTTTGCTAAACTTTCTGCTACGCCTTTTAGGTCGTCGACGGGGTCTAGTCCCGATTCTAATATATCTTGGGCCGGTAAACCGGGTGCTAGTTTCACTATTTGACCGCGTAATTCTTGTACTGTAAGTGCCGGTGTAGTTCCGCGAATAGCCACCTCATAAGATAACTCTGTTTTTTGTAGCGATAAATACTTAATATTGCGATGTGCCATTTTTAGTACACTAAAAGCTGTAAGTTACCCGCGATATAAGAATTTATTCAACCTGTTCTCCGAAGTGTGCGCGTTAAGGTGCGTTTATAATTTTAAATAATGAAATGGAGTTACAAGACGAACCGTAGATCGATAAGTAAGTGTTGAAGGAAAGTGCGACTTACGCGTATTACCCTAAGTGCCGCAACGTATGGCTGCGAGTCGTATTAAACGTTGGTAGAATTGAACGTTAAGTAGTTAACTCAGTTGTAATGGCTAGCCTGCTATTGAAACACGTAGCGCGTTGTAGTTAGTTGTCTAAATGCTCAAAGTATGCGCAGGTATAGGTAAGGTGCTAAAATAATTCGATTATTGCAGTAAAGTGTTAAAAATCGCGAGTTGTTTGAAGCTAAGTTTAAAGTTTTCGAGAAGTGATGCTAAATTTGATTAAATTAATGTTCTTGTCGGTACAACTAATTAAGGTTGTTGTTAGATAATTGAGTGGTTCGTTATAAATTTGAAATGCCAACTGTGGTAGTTATTATGTAGTTAATGTGTATTTTAAATTGACACTGGTCGCGATCGAGCCGTTAACGCTTGCGTATTTGAATCTGCTAAGTGTCCTAGGCACACGGGTGCGAAAGAGAGCGCGCGGTCGTTGCTAAGACAACGGAGCGGTGCGGAAGGAACCGTTGATTCGAATAATTAGGGCGCGAGCGGATGTGCCAAGCGCGAGTGGATTTTAAATTAACGGTTCAGTATTTAAAATATTTGACCGTTAATATTTTAAATTTAAGTACATACGTTAGGAACCGTTGTTTTCTAATTACTGCTAGTGAATTTAATGTTTGTTTACGTTAATTTAAATTAAAAATTTAGAAAATAACCACTTGTTACCGACAGGAACAACGTTTTTTACGACTTCTACGTAACCGAACGAGAAAACGGCTGAGCCTATTCTTAAGCCGAGCTCAGACAGCGAACGAATTGTTACTGCAATAGTCGGATTTTACAATAAAATAAGTATAAAAGTATTTAGAAATGACCGAAGCCAACTCTTTGAGTGCGTGTGCGGAAGAAGTGCTAAGACCTGAACTGAACTAATGGGTGCCGCTAGTGCGCGTATAGAAAAAGTGCTAAGAACTGAACTGAACTAACCAAGTTGGGCGCCGACTATCACCTTTCGTGAATATTTTTTAGTGTAGGGTCGCTCCTTGGCTATTCAGTGAAACAAATGGAACTTTACAGAGGTTTATTGTTTACAATATCCAAAGAACAACGTAGTCTCAGGGATAACGTGAGTTTTTTAAGAGAGTTCAGGGCAGAACGGCACTATTGACTTATTCTTTTCACACACACACGCCCAAGGAGCACTAGTACTCCCCTGGACGGACACGAAGGTGAGGACGACGCTGCCAGCGCAGAAGGGGCCGAAGGCGAGGGTCGCAGTAGAGGCGAGCCTTGGGTCAGGATGTCGTCCTCAGGCAGAAGCGTGTCTTCCGGTAGGGTAGTGGAGATGTGCGTTATGCAGCTCAGCAGTTTCAGGCTTTAATTTAGCCCCGATCTGGGTCCCTGTAATTTTCTCGGTGTCAGAGGCGGTCTTCTACGACGAGGGCCCAGGCAGCTCTTCGACGTCCACCAGGGGTAGTGCGTCAAAGAGTCGGCTAGGTCCTCGAGTAAGACTTAGGAACAAATAGGCGAATTTGAATAAGGTTGAACAGTCTGTGTTCGCCGTTAAATTCAAAATGAAGCTACGTTATAATTCAAATTGGAGGCCGTTGGCCCTACGGTCAACGCGCCCCGACGAAACACTTAGACCTAATTTATTAACATGATTTACATTTGAAATTACACTTAGAATAAAAAGCAATAAAATACAATAAGACACCTTGAGCACTTAGACAATGATAATTAATTTACTCACCATATAACTGGGGATTCCGTACTCGTAGCTTTTATTCTGAAGATTTGAAATAGAGTGTGGATCCCTACGGCGCGCGCGAGCTTTTATAGGAGGCCGCGGTTCCGTATGTATAACTATACTTAATTAAGCGCGACTAGTGATGTGCCACCTAGGGTCTTACGGCAAGTCGTCGATTATCGATCTTTGATTCGACTTTTTACAAGTGTCACCGTCTACCGCGTGACAAGATATAAACAGATACTTTCGAGTGATGTGCTTTCAAAAATCGGGCTTCGCAGACACACTGACATCCACCTACAGTACGTAGAGGTACATTCTTTTGAACTAATCCAACTTGCCGCCATGTCCGATCCTTGCGGCTATCATCAATGCAAAAGCCAACAATACTACGTGTAGTTCAATCGTTTCCAAAACTTAGAAGACGTCGACACGATAGGAATAAAACTATTTGACTGGGCGCAGAAGCGGATACGCTCGCAAGCGACTGTGGTCCCGAGAACCGAGCCCATCGCATCGCGCCGGACGCGCTCGGCTGTCGCCGCACACGCTCGTTATCTTTTCCGATCCAATGCGATGCGAGTGCTTTACGTGAATATTTTTAGAATAAACCAATGACTATAATTCCTTGATGCAGCGCTCCCCGACCAGCCGCGAGCACCGAGCGCGCCAGCCGTCGTGTGTAAATAATACGCAACACAACTATGTAACAATCTAACAATGCTACAATTACGTACATTCATGCCGGAGTAATTGATTGTAATTTCAACCTCAGATGTGACCTCTCTGACCATTCCAATGGTTTATGGCTACTTTCGCATGACGTCGTTATCGATATCTGTATCACGATTTTTTCTCTTTGAAAAAAGGCATTAATAGTAGATTGATAAACAAGGGTTGTAAGTGATCAATTACACCCAAGATATTTAGGCGCACGAGCGAGCAAAGCGAGCGAGGGTGCTTATAGTTCGCGGGTGTAATTGATCATTTACACTCGAGTTGAACACTCTACTTTTCATCACAAATGCGAGGAAAATCCAAATCGTCACTTGAACTCGTCATTATTGTTAAAAAAAATACGCAATTTGTAATAGAGCGGAAGAAAATTTATCGCGCCAAACCGTCTTTTGTTTTTTTTTAATGGCCTCGCGCTCTTTGGCTTTGGCACATTCAGCCAGCACTGAGCAGCAGCATTATGCCAGCATGGAGGTTTGGAGATAAGTATTACGCATTACAATCTCCTTGTTTACCAGTTCGTGAATACAAAGGAGCACCATTCGATTTTTAAATTTACTTACATCCCTAAGGATGTAAATCGAATTTACAACCCGGATTTCAAGTTAAATGCAACCTACTTTCAGAGCTTAAGTGATGAAAACAATCTTGACATGTCTTTTTACCAAGAAATATATACATGAAAACAAAATAGTCATATCATAAAATCAAAATTAAGTAAATGACTCAATAAGCTTAAATACCTTTGTTTTAAGTAGGAGACAAAGGAAAAATGATCGCATAAACATAGTGTAAATATGTTGTTCATTAGGTGATAAAATAGCTTAATCCCTTCTTAATCTCGATGGCGGATGCGCACATAACAATGAAAGTGCAACGTTTTAAATATCACGATAAAACATTAGGGATAAGTTCACCTTTGTTCATTTGTTTTGTCCTGTATTCAGTATTATCATGTGGTTTATGTACATGTGTTGCAGAACAGATGAGCCCGCTGCACGAGTACCCGTCACTCCATGTGGCCGATTCGGCTGATAATATACAATACGCAAAATGTACACCACTACACGCAAAATGTGCAAACAGTTAAATATACAAACGCAAAATCTACATCATGACAAACGTACAGTACACGAAATGTACAGTACGCAGATTGTACAAACAATTAAATGTACATATGATAATTGTATATACATTATGCAAATTAACATTAAAATTAACAAACAACTTAAAAATATTTCCTTTTTTAAATAAAAACGGTTACGTTAAAAAAATTGGGTGAGCGTTTTCCAAAAAAAAAAAGTCCACATGTGCATTTTTCCAGAATTTAAATATTTTGGGTTTATCTTACTCAGAATCGTTTACCCTATCGATTCTCATACAAGTAAAAATCTCTGCTGCTTACTGTACACTTAGTCTTGTACATTTTACGTTTTGTTCGTTTGGCGATTGAGCATTTTGCTTTTGTCACATTTTGCGGATTGTGGATTTTAGATTGAACAATTCCTGAAATGCGTATTTTTTTTATTTACTACGAACTGACCAGTGATTGACCTCTATCTCGCTTGGTGGAAGGTGCAGATGAGGCCAAAGGTGTAGCTCACTGGTTCAGTAATAGCCTATTCACTCTAGCCTCGAAGAGCCCTAGGCGTATTTTTCTTTTTACACATTTGCGATATGTGCTTTCAGCGTAAGTAGGTACATTTTGCGTACGTACATTTCGTATACTCTGCGTTTGTCATGGTTTAGCTTTTGCGTATGTACATTTTAACTGTTTGCACATTTCGCGTATTGTACAATATCAGCCGGAGCGCATGTGGCTTAGTTAGCTTGGCTTTACATGCCCCCCGCGCCCCCCGCGCCCCCCGCGGTAAATAGCAGAACAAATGCAATGAACGCTGAGACAGTGCCAAGCCACCTCCCGTATGATGCTTTGTGGATTCAACTTTATCTGTTTTGAGTTTTTAGTAAATGATATCGATTATCATTGCACTTTTGAGTATGTATCATTAAAATAAAGTTTATGCCCGCACGTTACTACGAAATAGTTGGGGACCGTCGGAGCCAGTCCCAGCGGTCAAGCCGAGTTATATATTTTAGCTCAATTAAAATAATAAGCTAAGTATTTTATTTCAAAATCTGTTCGCTTTGTATGTTGACACAGGCCTATAAATTGGTAACTTCGGTCGTGGCACTGTGGCACAGGGAGGAGCGTGGTGTTTTCTTTTGTTACAAGTCGGTCCCAATATTTTTGGCGGGAATCGGCAACGATATTTTTTGTCAGCACCAGAACAAAGGACGCAGACCCGGCCAAGCGCATCCATTATTTTAACTAATGGAAAAAATACCAGAGCGCAGGTACCTAGTTCATTTTGAAATGGCCATTGTTAAACTATTAACAATAAGATAAGCTACACAAAATGTTATCGTCCGATAGTTATTTTGCAAAACAAAGGTTTTTTTGTGGCAGCGGACCAAACCAAAACGTCTCTCGTAGGATGCGGGGTGCGAGGTAGGCAAGGGGGGGGGGGGGGGGGGAGTCACTCACCGAGCGGTTGAGCTTGACGGCGAGGATGGTGTTGCTGTAGCTGTAGTTACATATCTCCGTCCCCTTCTTGTAGTGGCACACGATCAGCTTCCTGCAACAAACAGCGCCGTCAGAGCTGACTCAGCCGACACGATGCCTCGGAGCAACCCGGAGCATCCATTGTGCCCGCGTGATTCACGGGCATGGACTACACGGCCAGTATTATCGTTATACTGGTACGTGCTACTGGTATACTGGCAGCCACTACAGGATCGCGGATTTCATGCAACCGGGTCCGGCGCGATACGCATCAATATTGGTACCCATGTATGATATGGATCACGATATGCATGAATCACACGATAATATTGGCCATCTAATCCACGCCATAGAAGAAGAACTATTATTATTCTCCGCCGCCGGGGCGACGCAGGTTCCGGACAAAACAGACCCGCATCGTCAACTGCAACTCGCCACGGCCTTAGCGAAAGGAGTATATTATTTACATCGAATCGCTTCAGCACGGCACTCCGCATTAATGGGCATAACAAATACCAGTTAATATTACGAGCGCACGTGTCACGCGGCGCGGGGAGGGGGGCGGGGGCGGGAGGCAGCTGTTTGTTTGGAAACAAAGCGAAAGAAAAGCCGTGAACAGTTGCACGCAGCCGCTGGTTGTTAATGTTGTTATCAGCTCGCCGCGACACGTGCCGGCGCGCATCCGCCGCTCCGCCGCTGCAGCGCCACAGCGCCGCAGGAGCAGCGGCGGCTATGGCGTGACGCGCGCCTGACGTCACCTCGAGACGATCCTTGCTAAAACTATCCGCCGATCGCTGTTTGCATCACCTAATTATTTAACCGATTGGAACGGTGTTAATTTATTCGCGATCGCTTTGATTATAATACAGTAGCGTAGTGTCAAGAGGGTGCGTGACGCGCGAGCTGCGACGTCACGGCGTGAGTCAGCGCGTCGCAGGTTTGTTTACGCCGCCGCAACAGCTGCGCCCGCGACCGCCTCGAGCCGACCGCTACTAAAATAATGCACCGCGATATCTATTTACCGCCTCCGACCTCTCTCGGCTAGTTCGAGGTCGCCCCGAATGTCGCGCCGTCCGTGCGTCTATTATTTCTCCACGGATATCAAAACGTGCAGCGAGGGAAACGAAGTTCGTTGCAATTTTGTTGAGTAAAATTGATCGCGGTCGCCGCGGCGGCCGGGGCCGGGGGCCGTTGTGTAAGCCGCGAGAGCCACGGCCAAGTTCACGCCGCGACCGAAATAGCGCGGCTGCAGGCACTCGCCTCGCGCGCGACGCCCTCGGCCGCCGGAGGTGCAGCAACACGACCAGCGGGCAACAGGAAGCGCGTTGCGACGCTCGCTATCGATAACGTCGTTTACCTAGAGTTCTTCGCAAAATGACCTAGTTTGACAACACAAGCGTAGTGCACATCTCAACAGGCCACTGCGTTTCACTTGCGGATCAATATTTACTCACCATTTCCGAACAACACATAAATGTAAGACAGTTTGTGAAACAGCAGATAGCGCTGGTGTCGTTGCAACATTACTGTGTCGATTGTTGATATCGTAAATTGCGTATTAATAGCGTACGCGCGGAGTGACGCAACGCGCGCGGCGGTGAATTAACCGCGCGCGCGCCGCGGCACCGGCCAGCCATACCCACAGGCACGACACATCCCACACTTCGTCTCTATCACTACTACTACTACATATTATAAAACAAAACCTCCGCAACGTCAGTCTGTTCGCGATAATCTCTAAAAGTACTGAACGGATTTTCATGCATGATTCCGGTTCAGGTATATAATCTGCCAAGTTCTATGGTAAGTTGATTGAAACAGCCGAGCTAGTATCTACATTGCACCAGCGCTCCGCCGGGGCGGGGCGGGTCGCTCTTTAATTAGTATAGTTGTGTTTTTCTGTACCTACTAGGCAATTCTAAGTAAATAAAACTAGAGAATGGCTGCCAAAGGTGAATGTTACATAATACATGCTGATCTAACGGCATTCCGCTCCGTACATACGTGCTATAGTGCCAAAATTGTTTCACCGTCACACAAACTGTTGAGAAATAACTGAAATTATATGTGGAAATGACGGTATTGTCGCCATCCCGAGTTGCCAAGTCCCGAGTGGAGCGGCGCGGCCGCGCCCGCCCTCCCGCGCCCGCGCCGCGCCGCGCGGGGACTTCATTCACCCTCATCCCGACCACGGACCACGTATAAGTATGGCAGGCAAGTGCAATGGTTGTCTGGTAGACCACCCATTGTCTACCTTGTCTTCTTATTATTTGAAATGTGTACTAATTTGTGATTTCCAATAAAGAGTATTGTAAGAGTACCTTAAGTACGACGGACAAGCTCGAGCTGTACAAACGAATGAGCACTGGAGGAAAACTACCCTACTTCATTGTAGTGGATACAGCTAAAAGATTAAGCGTTTGTGTAAAGATTTTTAAAGGGTTGGCAACCCACATGCTAGTTCCTCGGACTTGTAAGCGTCCGTAGGCTGCGGTATCCGCTGACCATCAGGCGGACCGTACGCTTGTGGCCACCGACGTGGTATAAAAAGTTTATTAATTAAAATATAAAAAACACCACATTCATGAATATAAGCTTAAATTTACCTGCCTCAGACAGGTATCGAAGAGGACTCGAAAGTAGAAAAAAATTGTGCAAAATTTGAAATATGAGATATTCGAGCATAATTTTGTAACATTATACACATTTGTAACTATTTCAAGTGGAGTTTTCACAGAATGAGCTTTCAATAGTCGGGCCTTTGCCTTGATGTTCTTCCCTTTTAGTAACAAAATAATTTCAAATAAAGGAAGACCATTAGAATTTGCATTCATTGTTTTGTAACACTTCAATAGAAACAGCCATAAATATGGATTTGGGACTGGCTACATAAATTCATTGATTGAAATTCGCTATTTTCATTATTTAGTATATTTTTCTCCAGGTTCCATTATTTCAAAGTCAATTGGTTTCAATAATTAATGTTGTGTCATTGAATTAATCTTGTCATAATGTAAAATTAATTAATTAAACTACCTATGTGTATCCTGCCTCTAAGTTGTTGTTGTGAAGCATTTGAAATAGAAGCCCAAGAACTTATAGAATAGAAGATATAGACTACTGGCAGTGACAGTGGTCGCAGTCGGCCTGCCAAAGTGAGGGTAGACCGCGCGGTGTACGCAACACTAACATCCACCCACAACTTCTTCAGTGTTCCCGTGATCATGACGCATGCTGTGTCCAAATATCAGGAGCACGTTAAAGATAATCGCCATACATCCCGTTGATACTAATATATCTTATGTGTGTGTCTGTGTGTGGGGGCACTGACCGGGGCGCGGCGACGGTGACGACGGCGACCAGGCTGGAGCTGAACAGGCGGTCCACCAGGCAGGTGTCCTGGCCGGAGCGCGACGCGTAGATCTCCTCCACGCCGTCATCCTGCGTCAGCGCGAACAGGTGGTAGCCGCTGGCGCTGCCCGCCGCCAGGGACCTGGCACACATAACATAATACTTTATGTATATGTATATCCTCACAAGCATATAAGATTCAATTTGTTAACCCGCCCCACATTACATCCTCTCATTGGCCTCACTTATAATCATAAATGCTTGTTATGTTTCTGTTAACTTAGAATGTGTCTTCATCTGTCACTTTGATATTTGCCTTTACTGGAAGAAGAAACAAAACACTCTTCTTTGTAACAGTGGGTTAGATTCTGAGTGACCTTTTTGTTTTCTCTGTCCTATCTATTACGGGATAAAATAACATATTATGCATCTAAATGCAACATGAGACACATTTTAACTTCAAAAAAAGGAGGATTTTCTCAATTCATTTTTTTAAATGTTATTCATACAAAATTGCTGTAAAGTTACAAGTAAGAGGCCCATGAAACATGTTACTTTGTTTCTTAATTTCTTCTATTAACAGAACAGTACATAATATCTTTAACAGTTTTTCTAGATCACTAGCTCAATGTTCCTTGAAGCCATTTCTACATTTAGTTTAAAAATATTTCGAGGCCAATGCCATGAAATAAATCAAACAACAAAGTCAGCATTTGTTGTAAATAAACAAGCAAAATCATCAGTGGAGTGGATATTGAAAGAGTTTGACATTGAACCTGCAATTGCATTCAATCCTTACAATCTCAGAAATAATTTCTAAACTTCACAAAACTAACCACTCTGGGATAATCAGATTTTGTGGAAACTGTCTCATTTAATCCATTGATGATATTTCTGTTAACTTTGAAATGTTTGAATGTCAGTAATTATTTTAAAAAATAATAAAATACTTGTACCTACTTGCAAATCATATATGCAAAAATACAAATATTTTCTTAAAAGTTTAGCATTGAGCTACTATCTATTAGACTCCAAAGTAAGCTGACTAGGCTAAAACATTTCAGTGTTAGAGTCAGGGCAATGAAACTGCAGGGCTCAGGAAGTGTACAACACTCCAGAATTAAAAGACACAGTGTCCCTGCCTTAGCAAGCAGGTTCAGTGACAGCTCTTGATGGGATGCTCGATGGAGTGTTCCTCGGTCGATGACGAGCACAAGTAATGGACAAAGGGGTGGCTCATTGTGATTACTTACAGATTGCCACATTGCAGAAAATGAGAAAAAAAAAAAAAAAAAAAAAAAAAAAGAGTCAGGGGGCAGTACGGTACATCCTACTGATTAATTACATACACCAGCACTCTGCCAACAAAAGTACCACATGGCACTTTAAGCATAAGCTGTATTCAATATTGTGACTGAAACATTGCAACACAATTGGTAACACCTGGTGGGCGTGAACACTAACAGGATGGCATAGAGTCGCCACAACCTTGTTCAGCGTGCATAGGACTTCAGCAAGGACACCGGAGTGAATTTGAAGTTGCTCTGCCCCCAACCACTTCAATTGATAAGTCAATTACAAACCAGTTACTAAGTTATTATTAATGATGTAGTTCCAGTAATTTTACAATATTAGTCATGCTCTTTTTCAATTGCCTGTGATTATAGCAAACAAGTTTTGCTTACACTTAATTATCATTAAAACAATTAAGATAGAAATTCCACAATGAATGAATGCTATATTTATAAAAGGCATAGAATGTATGGTTTGTCATGCAAACTTCTGATAAAATGTTAGTACATGTTATCAGAAGTTGCATAACGCGCTGCGGTTCCAGGGACACTGGCCCAGGGCCACCAACACGGACGCAGCTCTGCTGGCAACATCACACACAATGTAGAGGGCAATCACATTGATATCATTTCATTATTTTGACATTGAAGTCACTGATCCGCTGATAAGGCTGTATCAAAACAACGGTCAGCTGTTAGTGCGCGCAGCCCCGTGGTGTTTTCCCGTGGGGGCCGCGGGGCGCCTCGGCCTCGACCCACTCGCGAATCCGCAGCTCGCGAGACGCCATATTTGTTTACGACGTTTGTTATGGGAGAGGACGCGCCGCGACGCTGGTTGCGACACGGCTGGCAATGACATATTGCATCACCGCGGCCGCAGCAGCGCGCGCGGCGACCCTCCCGGAGGCGCCCCGGGCTGCGCGAGCCCAGCCCCGACCCTTCTCTTCCGCCTGCTGATGCTAGCGTATGCTCACACACTTACGTGCAATCCTGGTTGAACTGGACAAATGTTCCTCCTGCGTTTGATCCATCTGTGTTCTGTCCTCCCAGACTCATTGGAACGGTCAAAGTGTACGGGTCTGTTTAATGACTATCGACTACGGACGACATACGCGCGCGACGACCTTTGCGACGGAACACAAACACTCACTACAATATTATGAACCGAGCATTCGTCACAACAGAACTAAGAATTTTTTGACACAAAGAACGACCTTGCTGCTAAAAACAAGCCCCCTCCCTCCGCTCTCGACGAACAATCGCCTTCAGTCGCCCCTCCAGTGCAGCACGATCATCTGATCGCTTCCGATTGGTGGATGCGCCCGCCGCTGACATTTCTGAGAACGTTTTCATTCTTGTCAAAAAAATCGATTGATTTTGCCTGAAGATTTTGCAACATTGTTGTAGGTTACAATATTTGGAATTAAAAAATCATTTGTATTTAATTACGCAATAAATTGCTAAATTCTCATAATTAGAATTATCATGAAATCGGTTAAAGTACAAATTAAAATATCAGTTTCGGTTCGTATCTTGAACGCACTTTAACATTGTCTGTGGCCGAAACCGCAAGCTATATTTTTTTATGTGTTTACAGATATTCACAATTATTTGCAATATAATACAACTATTTTTTATTGGTACTTTCAGTAAAAAATATCTTGACTTTTATTAAAACATACCTATTTAAAGAACTAATTATTAAAAATAAAAACAACTGTCACTGCTGTCACGGTGACATTGACGTACGTCACGCACGTTACGTTAAAATCGTAAATATTGCGGACGGACGGTGATGAAGGTTATGTTTTCATAATAAGACGACAGTATTTCTATTTCCTATCAAAATGGGACGCAAAATTCCGGCCAAAAAACACCGTGGGGTCAAGGACCCCGTGAAGCAGCAAGCCCAACGCTTCCAAAGGTATATCAAGGTGATAAACGAGTGGTGGTTCTGGTTAGTGCGAGACGTGCGTTAACGCGCGTGGTGTGTTGCAGCATCAAAGACAAGATCAACGCGCCGCCTTCGGATCCCGACGAGCAGCCCGTGCCGCGCTCGCTGCTGCGCCTCTTCGCCTTCCAGCAGCCGCGCGAGCCCGCAGCCAAGAAGAAACCCAAGCGCCCGCTCGCAGGTCGGTGGCAGCTCGAGCGACAACGCATGCAGCTCTTGTATTTTATTGACTGAAAGTAAAGTTATCCCTCTATTTTGAATCACCCGAGGCAGTCTCAGTGAGAAAGAACTCGAGGCGAGGCGAGGAATACTGCAATAGTTACGGTTCGATCCGTACAGTCTCGAGCGGAGGGCATACGGTACACTCCAGTATCTCAAAAACTTCCGCTGAGGAATCCTGCACTAATACCTGCAAAATAAAGGTGTAAAAGAGGTCCTGCTGTGCTCTGATATGATGTGTACTGCGAAGCCGTGTTGTAGCTTGGAGTTGTGCCCGCAGAGCGCTCGGGCGCGGCGCGCGAGCGCAGCGCGGTGGCGGCGCTGCGGCGGCTGCCGGGCGAGGCGGGCCGCGCCTTCTCGCTGCGCATCAACAGCGCCGTGCGCGCGCTCAGCCACCCCGATGACCAGGACTACCCGGTGAGTAGCCACCATCGCACACCGCATGTGTCTGCAGAGCTACAGCTAAATAACAGAAGATCAAAAATAGGTACACATCATTAAACAAAACAACGTATGCACTTTCAGTTGGACCTCGAGGACACGGATACCCGCGGCGAGTTCATCGCGGCGCAGCGCGCGCGCCGCCAGCGCAAGCACCGCGCCGCGCGCGCGCAGAGGGGCGAGGCCGAGCCCGAACAGCGCATGCGCAAGCCGCAGCGGCGCGCGCTCAAGAGGAAGGAGCAGCTCAAGGCCAAGGAGGAGGAGGTTAGGAGACAGCGTGCTTTATGCTCACTCTGAGGATCATGATCAAATATTAATTGCAATTTGCGCAACTGATACATAATTAGGATCACAAGGACACGAGTGTGGGTTTACGAAAAGAGGCTTGGCGAGTTTCATAATAAAGCTACATGAGTACTATACAGCCTAATCAAGTTAAGTGGTTGTAGTATTTATTATTAATAGAATCTATAACCATATCTTATTTGGTCTAAATATACATACACATACATTTATCACGTCTCCATCCTTTACGGGGTAGACAGAGCCTAAGGTAATAGGTACCTACAGGCCACATTTAGCAAGATTGGTCTAATCATTAGTGCTTTATTGTTATTTTACCACAGACAGTACCAACTCAACCATAGATTATGCTACGTCTCCCTTTTTCAAAAATTAATTTACATTTAAACAGTTAAAGGTATCTTCATAAAAATTAATAAATATAATCATCCAGATATCCAGGAGTTAGATTAGATTAGTACTGTTATAGCGTCTACTTCTTTCTTTAATATGTCCTTGACTTGCAAGTTGGTAATTTCCGATATTCGGAGTGATGATATCACTTCGAGAGGTGGATCCCCTATCTTTATCAATTTCTTTTGCGACTCCACATCGCAAGACCCTAATATGAGCCTATCTCGTAGTATATCATTTTTGTCCTTAAAATTACAATAGTTGCATAATTTTGTTAGTGCAGTTAGGTATTGGTTGAATGCTTCTCCTTCTTTCTGATTTCTGTTATACAACAGGTAACGACAGCGCAATACGTTCTTCTTCCGACTACAATAATTTTCAAGCAACTGTAATGCTTCTTTTCAGTGTTTTCAAGTCTTCATTAGGTAATGTATCGTAAACAGCGAGGGCATCTTCACCTACCAGGTTCAGCATTATGGCGATATTTCTTGCTTCCGGTATGGCAGAGAGGCCCGCCGCGTCTAAGTAGTTATATGTTGAATGACTGCTTGAACTTTCGAATTTTTCACTTATATTCCCCACCAGGGATAACTTGGCCGATATTTATTATTAATGGAATAATACAACCATATCTCGTTGAGTCGAGTCATAAGTGCTTTATTATTATTTTACCACAGACAGTACAAAATTGATCATTAAACCTGTGTGGCAGGCTCGTGCTGCGGCCGCGCTGGCGGTGAGCGAGCTGCGCTACGAGCGCGTGGCGTTCGGCGACGTCGCGCATGCGCCGCCCGCACTGCCGCGCCCGCGCCGCGCGCAGCCCGCGCAGCCCGCACGGGTGAGACACGCACACACACACAGGTCCGAGCTGCGCTACGAGCGCGTGGCGTTCGGCGACGTCGCGCATGCGCCGCCCGCACTGCCGCGCCCGCGCCGCGCGCAGCCCGCGCAGCCCGCACGGGTGAGACACGCACACACACACAGGTCCGAGCTGCGCTACGAGCGCGTGGCGTTCGGCGACGTCGCGCATGCGCCGCCCGCACTGCCGCGCCCGCGCCGCGCGCAGCCCGCGCAGCCCGCACGGGTGAGACACGCACACACACACAGGTCCGAGCTGCGCTACGAGCGCGTGGCGTTCGGCGACGTCGCGCATGCGCCGCCCGCACTGCCGCGCCCGCGCCGCGCGCAGCCCGCGCAGCCCGCACGGGTGAGACACGCACACACACACAGGTCCGAGCTGCGCTACGAGCGCGTGGCGTTCGGCGACGTCGCGCATGCGCCGCCCGCACTGCCGCGCCCGCGCCGCGCGCAGCCCGCGCAGCCCGCACGGGTGAGACACGCACACACACACAGGTCCGAGCTGCGCTACGAGCGCGTGGCGTTCGGCGACGTCGCGCATGCGCCGCCCGCACTGCCGCGCCCGCGCCGCGCGCAGCCCGCGCAGCCCGCACGGGTGAGACACGCACACACACACAGGTCCGAGCTGCGCTACGAGCGCGTGGCGTTCGGCGACGTCGCGCATGCGCCGCCCGCACTGCCGCGCCCGCGCCGCGCGCAGCCCGCGCAGCCCGCACGGGTGAGACACGCACACACACACACACGCATATAGGCCCGAGCTGTGCGGTCGTCGGCAATGGCAGAGGTCGCCGGAGGCTCGATGTGACCCCGCTCGGAAGCGGTTAACAGTCTACTCGATTCGGCTGATATATACGTACATACTCGTAAATAAATCACATCTATAAATTTTACAGGGTAAACAGAGCTTGAGGCGGTTACAATCGAGCTTTTTTTATACGGGCCAGAAACACGTTTTAGCCATAGTGTCGTGGGCCACGAGCAAAAATTATTTAGGGGTAGGTTGCAGAGGTAGGTTGAGTGTGACTGGCCCAAGGTAACGAGACGCAAAGGCCACGTTTTGCATAATTGTGGGCGTATAGGCGGATAGAGGGATCGAAATACAATACAATACAATACAAATACTCTTTATTGAACACCACAAATCAGTACAAAACAATACAGAAACAAAGAACAAAGTAGACAATAGGCGAATAATAGTGATGAGTTGCTAGCCGCATCGCCTATAACATGATTCCTAAGGTTTTCGCTCATTCGCTTCGCTCGATGTCTTCTATGGGATTAAGATTCGACTGATGTCTAAGTGTAGTAAAGTACGACACTTTGACGCTGCATTTTGACTTTTTGTTTAGGAATGTTTATCTCCTAATTCACGCCATTCGATTATGACTCCAAGTCGTTGACGTACGATAAACAACTAGACTCCCAATCGCAAACAAAAGTTTTTTTTTTTTTTTTTTTTTAATCTTTATTAATAAGCTTGGATCATATCAGAATGATCATGTCAGCTCCAAATGCCTATTATACAAAAAAAAAAACACAACAACCACAAAGTAACTTAAAAACGACAGAATTACATAAATATTTATAAAAAAAAACTGTATACAAATTTAGCCGGTTCAGAAAAAGGTTTTGTCAATATTGTGTGAAAAACACCCACATCCAAAATATTAAATCCCCAAACTCTACACAACTCCTCCCTCTTGGCTCGTGTCTTAACACATTCCATTAAAAAGTGTTGCACATCCTCAACTATTCCGCACTCATCACAATTAGGCGACTCAACCTTCTTCATCAAATGTGCAAATCTATTTAATGGAACGTGACCAGACCGTAGCCTAAGCGCGCTTACAATTTGAGCCCTAGAAAGCTTAACACAATCAAACCAGGGAATACGAGGAGGTTCAGACTGAATAGTCCTATACCAGATGCCCTTGTCACGAGAGCGAAAATCAAAATACTCCTTCCAGAGATCGTGACACTTGCTCTTGAACCCCACTATGACCTCCGAAAATTCAGGAGCAATCATGGTCTCACTCCCTTCAAAAGCAGCAGACGAGGCCAGCCGGTCAGCCTCCTCGTTACCCGCCAAACCAATATGCGACGGAATCCACTGAATCTTAACACATCTACCAGAATTTTGAAAAGATAAAATTAATTCCATAATTCTATAAGCTACAGAGAAGCAACGCTTGCCCGAAGAACAACGAGCTAAATGTTGAACCGAACTTTTGCTATCAGTTAAAATTACTACATCAGAATAATCTTGCACCTGCACATATGACAAGGCCTCAGCAATGGCACAGAGCTCCGCAGACATTATCGACAGACCACTAGGAATTTTAAATTGTGCCTTTTTACTATTAAAAGGGTCAAAAAACGCGGCTCCTATCCTCTCACCACACTTTGAACCATCAGTGAAAATTTTGTGAAATCTTGGATACCTTCGTTCCAGCTCTGAGATCACTTCTAAACGAACAACGTGAACGTTATATCCACGTTTAGCTCCTCTAATGCAATCCAGATTGCAGAATAAAACCTCAGACAACCGAAGGCCTGAAACCCACACATCCAACCCAAACATAGGCAGCGGACGAGACGAAGATATACGTTCATTAGAGACCTCCACAAATACATCAGCTAACAATGGCTTCCTCCTACCATTCCAATAACCGCTTTGGCATACATCGCTCAACTCATGAATCATGTCAACAGAAACATTATTTGAATAAGCCAAAGCTTTCAAACAAAACCTTACTGCTAGATAACGCCTTCTGACATGTAAAGGAACTAAACAAAGTTCACTCTCCATGACGTGAATAGGTGATGATCTAATAAAACCCCCAACCACCCTTAGAGCCTGATTTTGAACTTTTTCAAGCCTATACACATGTGACTTGGCACTGTTACTATACAAAAAACATGCGTAATCCAACCTACTACGAATCAAAGATATGTATAATCTACGTAAATGTTTAGGGTGAACACCCCAAGAAGAACCAGCCAAAGTTCTTAAAATACTAAGGAATCTTTGAGTTTTTTCAACAACGTAACCAATATGTTTTCCCCAACGCAGCGACCTATCTAACCACATTCCTAAATACTTGATTGTAGAGTCAGAGCACAACTGCTGACCACGTATATCAAGACTAACATGTTGGACCTTATGACCCTTACTAAATACACAAAATTTTGACTTACTAGCAGACACCTGTAGTCCTAAACTATCTAACACATGTATCATTGTACTCAAAGAATCTTGCATCCTAAAAACACTATCTTGCAATGACCTGCACCCAATATACAGGACAAAATCATCCGCATATTGAGAAATAAAGACTTTATCGATCTCATGACAAATCTGATATGTAACAATATTAAACAATAGAGGAGACAACGGATCCCCTTGGGCTAAACCTCTGTCAGTCCATCGTGTAACAGAAAAGTTAGTTATTGGAACTCGTAAAATGAGATGTCTCTCACTCAGGAAAGACCATAAATACCTACAGAAATTTGCTCCAACTCCTAAACAATCTAATATATCAACAACTTTTCCAACCGAAACATTGTTGTATGCACCCTCAATATCTAAGAAACAAGCTAAGGTAGACATATTCTTTGAAAACCCCACTTGCACGTAAGACACAAGGCGAACTAAACAATCCATACAAGATTGACCTTTCCTAAACCCTACCGTACCCTGGGATAAAACCTCATTCTTTTCTATAAACCACTCTAAACGTTTCGCTAACATTGCATGGAAAATTTTGCACACACAAGACATTAAAGAAATGGGTCTTAACTTCGCCACCTGATCCTGACCTTGACTGGACTTCGGAATAGGTACAACCTGAATGTCCCGCCACTGCCAAGGCACGACACCGGACTTAAAGATCAAATTATACAACTTTAGCAGAAACAACTTGGCAACAGAAGGCAAGTTAAAAACCACTTCATACGTTATCCCATCAACACCTGGCGCTGAACACTTTTTTTTTAAACTACTATTTAATTCTTCCAAAGAAAAATCAACTTCGAGATAAGGATTTACAGAGCTAAAAATAGGAATTTTTGAACGTACAAAATCAGGCGTAAGAGAGCACAACAACTCCATCTTACTTTCGTTAGAAGCAATTACTTTAGACCGAGAGTAACCCTTCATCCACCTCATACGATTCCACATATCCGAAGCAGTCGTAGTATCATCAATACTTTGACAAAACTTCTGCCAACTTCGAGACTTGGCATTACGAATTAGACGCTGAGCCTCCGCAACCTTTTTCTGCATTAGAACTAAATTATCAGGAGTTGGATTTCGCCTGAACTGACCCAGCAAACGCCGCCTTTCAGCAACAACTTTGGATAGCAAAGGACTCCAATATCTCTTGGGCTTAAAATCGCGAGCTGGATCTGTACACATTTTAACTATCGGAACATTTATAGATAAGGCTTCCTTAACACGAACTTCAAAAACGTCATACGATACCTGAACATCGTCATGCACAAAAGAAGAAGAATCTTTAAACAACTCGCCCAAGGAATCGCGATAACCAAGCCAGTCTGCATTTTTAAAATTAAATTTTTCAAAGAAATGCCGACAGTCCTTATAATTTAAACCCAATTTAATAATTAGATGATCACTACCCAAATGCTCATTAAATACGTCCCAAGAAAAATCAACAGCAATATCCGACGAACAAAAACTAACATCAGGAGAACTTTCTTGAAGCGATCCACCCACGAGCTTAACCCTCGTTGGCCTCCCGTTATTAAGAGATACAAATCCGTGATCGAGCGACGAATCAAATAACTGACTACCTCTAGAGTCACACTTATAAGACCAATTGGTATGATGAGCATTAAAATCGCCCGCCACTAAAACTTTATTCGAAAACAAGGAAAAAATGGAATCCCAATCATATTGTGACGTCCGAACTGAAGAAGGACAATATAAAGACACAACATATTCCAAAGAAACACAATTTAAAATTTGAACACAAATAATTTCAATATCGAGGTTGTTCAAAGCAACATGCAATACCTGAGCCTTTACAGAATCATGAACAATAATAGCCACACCTCCATAGGAATCTGATCTATCTTTCCTAAAAACATTATACGAACTTATACGAAACATACAAATACTATCTAACCAAGTTTCACTAATCAAAGCAATGTGAACTTTTTCTTTATTTAAAAAAAGTTCAAACTCCGATGTCTTAGGCCTAATACTTTGAGAATTCCACTGTATTATATTCAATTTTGATACCAAATTAAGGCTAGCCATTTACACTACTGAAAAAAAAATTAAATAACTCAAACTCCTTAAAAAAACCCTTACATAAATCCCAACAATCATCAACAATAAATTTACATATACACCCAAATTTCTCTTGCCAGCTAACATTTGATAATAAAATATCCTTTACCCTTTCAATAAAACTCTTAAACCAACTAATTCTCCTCTTGCTCTTCTTATTTTTCTCCTCAGTAAACGCAAATCGGGGCTGCTCTGCTGAATCTGCTGGATCTTCAACCTCAATTAGCTCAGGAACTCTCTTAGGCCTTTTCCTTTTTCGTACCTCCTGCTGACTTCCAGATTCCGCTCCACCTTGATGCCGAGGTTTCTGCGAAACGGGCTGATGGATGACACTCGCAGACTCTTCACAGCGTTCGCTCACTGGGGTGGATACAACGGCATCCCTGTATGACTTGCCACAACTCACCTTCTCAATAACAGGAGGTGATTTATCTAGTAAAGGCTGATTCAATGACGAAGACGTGTCCAGATGACTTTTACCCTCTTGCAAATAAATCCACAAAGCTCTCTTATAAACACAACCTTCGGAAGCCATGATTGCTCTTATCTTCTTTTCCTTCAGGAATACCGGGCAAGACTTATTTAAAGCCATGTGAGGACCTTTACAGTTCAAACATTTAAAATGAGATGTCTCGCAATTGGCGTGTGCTCCTCCACACTTAGGACAGATAATCTTACCTGATGGACAAAATCTCATCAGATGACCAAACTTCCAACATTTGGAGCACTGGACAACCGGAGAGTTATACAAGCTCACCTTGAATCGACACCCATACGCAAAAACATAAGGGGGTAAACAAGTGCCTTTAAAGCCCAGACGGATGACTTCCGACTTCACCCAACGACCATCGTCAGCCAAACGGTTCAGCCTCTTTACCGATATAATGTGATCTGCATTATCCATACTCTTCATAAACTCTTCCTCATCCACTTCCACTTCCACATTTTTAATAATTCCAAAAGTGCAATTAGGTTGGCCCGACAAATATACTTGTTTATCATCATTATTAAAATCAGCTGCTGATAAAAGCTTTTCTGCTTCTTCCTTAGTGCTAAGTTGAATGCGCACCTTACAGGGGCCCAAGAACTTAATTTTGAGAATTCCTTTAATGCCCTTTGCTTGCAACAATTTGGCCAAACCTATCTGCTTAGGAAGACCCGTCCTTGAAACTAAGCACACCTCGACGTAATCATCAGTATCTCTCCCAACATTAGACACTGGATCGACAACCGTAGAAACTCGCAGGCGTTTGGATCTCCTTCCCACGGTAATAAAACTTGCATCCGATGCATAACTATCATCGCTGGTGCCACCAAACTTCTTCTCCGATGCAGCCCGCACGTCCGACATGGTATCATCATCAAAAACGGCATCAATTCGAGCCATCTGCGTCAAGCTCAACATGGGCGCATTGTCCACGGGCGGTGACATAGCCCGCTGCCCGCACTCAATCTCCACAGAAGTTACACCACTGATACCTTCACCCGGGTCACAAGACCCAATACTCGTTTCACTCATTATATTAAGAAAACGGTCCCTAAAATAAAATTTACTGAATTAAAATCGAAAATGAAGAAATTTGGCAACCGTCGCCTTTGACAACCAAACGTCAACCCCCCAAACAAAAGTTAATCAAGAAACGTCGTGTGTTGTGTGTCAACACATGAACCTACACAAATGACATTAACTTTTTCATTCAAATTAACACCTTATTTCGTGGCAGTATTGTTTAATGTCAATTGCATACGATCGTAAAAAGTAATGACACGACGTCACGCGCTGGAAACCTGTCTCGATCTCTTGTTCTAAAGCGTTTGAGATGACGGTGCGAAAGAGACATAATGTACATCGTTATCAAAGCGCGGTCGAAACGCGATTGAACCAAAACTGCACAATGGACGCGTCACGCAGACTTTTGCTTCCGACAGTTTTTGAGCGCGATTGGGAGTCTACTCGTAGTTGTGTATTGTACGTCAAAGTGGTCGATTGCAGATTGTAGTAGAAATAAAATAAAGGAATCTTTATTGTTCGCTTCCAGCCAGGGCGGCGGGATTTGCTCCTCAACAGCATGCTGAGCGGCGCCGGCGACGCGGGGGCCGGCGCGGGGGGCGGCGGGGGGGCGGCGGGGGCGGGGGGCGCGGGCGCGGGGGGCGCGGCGGAGCGCGCGCGGCTGGCGGCCGTGGAGGCCTACCGCGCGCTCAAGAAGCAGCGCGCCGAGCACAAGCACGCCACGAGGACGTGACCAATGCGCAGCTTTAGTTATAGCTCAAAGTTTTATTTAAGTTAATAAAAGACTATTTTAATCGCACCGTTATTTTTTACTAAAATAAAAAAACAATGGTTCTTGAGTGGAGACAGTGTGTCGGCAGACGAAGCGTGGGGCGTCCTGTGGCTAGGTGGGGCGATGATTCGTAAGTGGAAAGGTTGGAGAAGAACCAGTTCGGTGGCGTACCTACCATGGGAGAGGCCTGTGTCCAGCAGTGAACTAATACGGGCTGACGATGAAGATGATGACATAAAAGCCGAATGACCACGGCTGCACTCAGTTTCAAGTACATCTATGTAACCTAATGCTGATGGACCGAACCAAACTCTTTACAATTGAGATGGAAAATGTAGGCAACTGTGTATTCCCTCCCACGCCACAAACGTCTGCCGAGCTCAATTGCAAGCTGTAAGCTGTAACTAACTATCGCATATAACATATAATATCGCATAAACAACCAAAACCCTCGTATGGACGTTTCTGGTTACTGTGACGTGCAAGTTACAGCTCGCAGATGAGTCCCAATAATAATTAAGGAATGCATTGTATACTTATCGAACGTAAGCCAAACCGCAGTAGGACTCGCATGAGCCGATTGTCGGGGCGACCGGGGCTGCGCCAGCGCCCTCTCCGGCAGCGGCCCGCGCCTGCGCGGTAGCGCCGCCTCGTTGCCGCGCGCGCGCCGCAGGCGTCTGCTCCTCTCCACAACTCGAACAAATGCATAGATTTGGTTTGTTCACATGAGAAGGCTTTTAAAGAAGCTGTGAATTTAAATACCTAATTCATCATAATCATCATCAGTCCACTTCTTCTTGTTCCGCAAATCGTCACTCCTCTAACTATAGGGCGTCCTGCACTGCACCTGCCGCAGTCTCCACCCACTCGAACACCTCGTTTACCCCAGCGGTTATCGGTTAGCGGTTCTTCGACTGATATGACGCCACTGACCATCCTACTCGTATCCTATCTGCTTACTAGCTAATCCTGTGTGCTGTGTCGACTGTGGATAACTTCGGTACCTACGGATTTTATCTTTCAGTCGAATTCCGAACATAGAGAGAACATCTGAAGTACCTAATAAGGTTTTCTGTTTATGTGCCCAGGTTACACAATAAGTAACGTCTCTTGGAGAACCCGGCTGAGCGCGGCGGGGTGGACTGGAGGCGGCGCCTCTCCCTCTCGAGTGTATTTGTGTTCGCCCTCGACGTATGATGACGAGGGACATTTCATGCGATCGAATTATAATATTAGCAACTATTTACCACGTCTACTTATGAACAAATTAACTGTGGTGCGGGATTAGGAATACCTAACAATTTGACAGGAGTTATAATAAATTTGGACCCTTGGCTAGGGTCCCCATCAAGCAGGCAGCAACACATCAGGAACAGTTTATTTTATTGGTTAATCCCATCCTACTAATATTATAAACGCGAAAGTTTGTAAGTATGGATGGATAGATGTTTGTTACTCTTTCACGCCAGAACGGCTGGACAGATCTGGACGAAATTTGGAACAAAGATATATTATAGTCTGGAATAGCACATAGGCTACTTTTTATCCTGGAAAATTGCGAAATTCCTGCGGGATAGCGATAAACGAATTCTATGCAGACGAAGTCGCTGGCAACAGCTAGTTTGTTCGTTAAAACTTGTGCATCGTAACAAGGCCAAAGCACAAAGTCGGACAAAACAAACAAGGGGCTAAGAAACATCTTAGTACAAATAGAAAGAACAACCGGCCAAGAGCGAGTCGGACTCCACTCGCGCACCGAGGACTCCATACAAATTCGGCAAGTGAATTAACAATCCAGTGTTAGCAGAACTCTACTCCTCAGCAAAATGTACGCAGTGTAAGGTTATTTTATATTGGTTACTGGCAAAGACAGAATAGACAGAAATCGATTTTTAGATTAATTTCATTATCATTAGTTCTATATCTTCATACTTACCAAATGTATAATTTCTTACAACTGGAAGTAATATGTGTCCTACAACAGGACTCATATTTATATAATATTTTTTAATGACTTTCTTTTGATTGAGTTGACTTGAGAGCTGATTTAGTTACAGCTCCAACGGATCGCAGATATAGTATTTGGTATTAGTGTCAACTTTACACCGACCCCTACGCGTTCCTTAAAAGAAGAGTCTTGACAGACGGACGGACAATAGAGATCCTATAAGGGTTCCGATTTTTCTTTTGAGGTACGGAACCCTAAAAACTTAATGCACCGTAAAACTGATTCTGTATGGTTGCCGAGTTCTGAGTAAAAAATCCTGCATTCGTCATTCGCGATGAACTACGACTACCTCTAGTCTAGCCTGTACGGTACGTTCCCCTTCGGTACGCTTCCATGCGGAGAAGCGGAGCTGAGACTAAGAGAATCGGCCAATCCAACCGCATGCCAACATTGCCAACGGGAGCGGGGCGCGACGTGAATTATTTCAACCAATGAAATTGTTCTAAATCTGCTTTAGGTACCCAGTGGAAATGCACCCTATGGAACCAACGACTGGACAATGAACAAAGGATCAAGTAGGTACATGAAACCTCGCCACGGCGCCGACTGGTAACCAGTTGCACAGCAAGCTACATATACCTACTACAGGTTGACTGGAAGAGATCCCTTAAAGGGATAAGTCCGCCTTTGTGCATGTATCTCAGTGTTTGTCAATTGTATTTGTCTTGTTTATTTTGCACAATAAAGAGTTTACATACATACATACTTAAATTAAATCATTTCATCCAGTTTCATTTTATTAAAGTTCTTATTGTGTTAGTGAAACAAGTGAAAGACTGTACTGTAACACCAAAGCTTATTCGAGTTTTATATCACACAAGCTTTGCTCAGTCGCCCAGGTAGGTAATTATTAAGTAAATAGGTACATTTGCGTTGATGCTAAAATTATCTTGGTGGGTATGTTGTCAGTCTGTGTTAGCTTCCTCAGAAATCTTATTAGCGAGGTTGGACGAGTTATTCCTCCTTGCTCCCGTTTACCTTGCGAGGTGGTGGGGGAGGGGGGAGGGGGCGGCCGCCCTGCTCACGGGATGATAATTTTATTATGGATAGAGGCGCTCGCGCTACGACGTAGCGGGCGCGTGCTACGCCGTAGACGGGCCGTAGACGGGTTACGACGCGGACCGATTACATAATGCCGTGGCGTCCTTGAGCGGGCTACTGCCGAGTGGCAGCGGGTTGCAATCCGCAACAAGCCGCAGGATCCCGCGTGACGCGTGATGGGTCGCCGCGGCCGCCGCCTCGCTGACATTCGCGAGGACAAGGATTGCTATTATTTAATCTAACCATTAAATCGGACGTGTATTAATCGGCCCGGGAGAGGCCGCTCGCCCACGCGCCAACTCCGCGTGATCGAAATATTGGCGTAATATATTTTTTCCTGATTAATGCATAATTTTAAGGTCAGCCTCCGTCGAGAGGCGCCGCAAGGCCGCCTCCAAAACGGGCGCGAAACTGCGAATACTCCGCCGTTTATTTTTTTGGGTCACACAATGCTCGTGTTGTGTTGTGGTGAGGAAGGTGGGCGACTTTTGATCGAATGTCAGCGGACGCCGCGTGCGCCCGCGCCGCGCCTCTTGGCCGCTGAGCGCCGCAAAGGAAATGGAGAATGTATTAAGTATACTTAGATTACTCAGGCCTAAAAGACACGTGACTTTCGCCAACGCACGTTACTTCATACTACGCTAGTTCACGTAACAGTGTTCGCGTTTTGTTAAATGTGTCGTCATTATTTAGCGACAACTGTTTCGAGAGACGACATTAGTTAAAAATCTTTATTTAATTTTGTTCCCGAAATACTCGTAGCTACTAACCGCAGTTACAATGAAATCATTAATTCCGAAACCTATTCCATGCAAACAAACAAACAAACAAATCTTTCATCTTTATAATATTAGTGCAGACAATCCTGATGGGATTGCAATGATATGGACAGACACCACCACCAGCAGGCGGGCCATACAACGCAGGAAGGAAAAATTACATCTCACTTGTTAGCGTCCGTAGCCAAAACTGCAAGAACGGACACCTCATACCTATGTCTGTCTTTTCGTCTGTCTGTTAGTATGTCACGGTATTTCACTCGGACAAGTATAAGTCCGCCTTTGTGCATGTATCTCAGTGTTGGTCAATTGTATTTGTTTTGTTTATTTTGCGCGATAAAGAGTTTACATACATACACATACATAAGTAAGACCTTCGTGTTTTTGTGATGCCGTGGACGGATATACAATATTCGGATATGCAATATTGAGCGCGTACACGAATCGTGAAAATATAGGTATTATGTTAGTACGGAAATGATATAATGTATGTATATCTGTATAGTTTAAAACCACTGGGACCGGCGTAGACTGGCAGGTTCCCATGACGAGGAAAAATGTAAAACGTGAACATAATTATTAAGTCGAAGTAAATAGTTTTTTATTTAGCAGACATATCTTTGAAGATCACGTGGGTGTCAGTTTTTTTCCAATTGCTCACAAAACAAAAGTACGAGTATGGGATAAAAAGTAATGGAAGTGGGTACCTAATGATGTCTACGTCCATGCAAGAAACTGCTTTATTTCATTGAGGTACAGGTAGGACGAAATCCTTCGTGCTAAAGTACGAGTCGCATTTGGCTGGTTTTCGTACATTTTCGATGGGAGAGAGGAACAAGTTTCAGCGCAAATTTTGATTCTGCGCGGACGAAGTAGGTAAGTAAGGGATCTCGGCCCCAACTGCCAGCAGCCAGCACCGGTGTAGTATACAGTGGTCTTTAAGTAGGTTACTCTTTTAAAAACCTTGATTTATTACCTACTTCAGAATATATTAACGAGACTTTTCCTCTTGCTATGGCTTAACTAGTGCTGTGAAACCAGTTTTTAGGCTTAATTTGTAAGAGGAAAATATACATAAATTGCAAAATAGGAAAATTATGATTAAGGGATCATGGTCATCGAGTTGTTGCGAACACGACTGGATCGATTTAGTTGGGATTGTGAACGATCATTTCATAAATAATCAGAATTTGAAGTAATCACCAACTATTTGCTTCAACCGTGTAGTGTTGTATGGAAAGTCGCTGGTGTCGGCGCTCGGTGCCAAACACACGGGTCAACCAACCTTAGTTTAATAAAACCCTGGGGTTTCACATACACGTACTCCCGTGAGTTGTTGGTAAAATTGAAAATGTCTACTGTGTGTTAATTAAGAATCGCAAATCTCTCGTGAGTTCACACAGGAGGTATAGTCTGTTTTATTTAAAATGACGAAAATGCAATTAGCGCGGGATTTTACAACTTCTTTTGTTGCTGAATATGAAAGGAAAAAATAACAAAGAGACATAAAAAAACTGACCGCAGTATGGCACTTGTACTGGAGTAGCTCAACCCTTGTTGATCTTTGAAATGAAAGATTTTAATTTTTATTTAAAATATGATTATTAATACACCCGTTAGACACTAAAAAAATATTGCACTTAAGCCTGGAAAGTATCCCCTCCTATTGATTATTGTTTATTACCTGAATTGGACCCTTTTAAGTATAATAGGTGTATTGTTTTCCATATACAATTACAGTGCGGCTAACACTCAGGTAAAAATTTCTTATACCTACTATTAAACAATTGTGCTAAGTGATTTTGATACAGTATATAATTATTATTTTAGAAACGCGTCATCTAGTGTAACACCGACCAACAACATCAAAACTATCAAGATTGTTTGTTCACGGTATTATTGGACTGAACACTAATGGTTTTACAACCCCACTTGAAGTTAACAATTGAACAATAGATGTCGGTTTTAAGTACTTTTCGTCATTTAAAATGAAACAGACCATACCTACCTAAGTAGTGTTAGTACCCACCGCGCTTAGATCACGTACCAATCGATCAATCGCTTCATGGTAATCCCGGCGGGCACTGGTCTTTGCTAGCTCACTAAAGGTTCAAAACACGCTAGCGTTTGATAACCAGTGGACTTTAATCTATCTAATCTAATACTTTAAAAAAAAACGAGCAATTCTTTGTATACCTATACAACCTCTCTGAAACGGCTCCAAAGTTTTATGAAATTTAGTATGCAGGGGGTTTCGAGGGTGATAAATCGATCTAGCTAGGTTTCATTTTCAGAATTCAAAGGGCTCGGGCTATAGTTCCCGCGCAGGACCAGTGGGATTGGGAACTTCACACACACCATTGATTTTTTCGTTTTGATTGTTTAAATTTGTCTCTAGTTGTGAGAGCGCCTATAATTGGCTTTAATGTTACTACTATAATTAACTCACTCTGTAATTTATAGCTGTTGTATCTCCGAAAATAAATAAATAAAATAAAACGTTACCAAAAAAATAGCGAGCAAGGCGCGATCATCCGGATTCTTAGTCAACCCTGAATCCGAATGACGAGGCAGTTCGTGATGACGTCACTCGGGTATCGCACAAATTGGGTTTTCCCTGCTTTTGAATTTCTCGATAATCTTCGCGCTGTCGTCGTAAACATGTCAATTGTTGTTACGATGATATCTGTAGCTGTTAGGCTCAACAATCAAAGGTTTATCGTTATCGGGAGTGAACGCGTAGATACAACAACTACAACTCGGAAGATAATGATAAGATGTCAAGAGGATCTCGGATGACAAGACCGATCCTGATAGTAGTGTTACGAGCGCGCAGCGGCGCTCCCCGTGATGCTACGTTGTTATTTCATCGCAATGCGCCTCTGAATCCTACTTCCTACTAATATTATAAATGTGAAAGTTTGTGAGTATGGATGTATGGATGTTTGTTACTCTTTCACGCCAGATCGGCTGGACAGATCTGGATAATATTTGGCACAGAGATGGATTATAGTCTGGAATAACGCATAGGCTACTATTTATCCCGGAAAATTGTGTAGTTCCCGCGGGATAGCGATAAATGAATTCTTTGCAGACGAAGTCGCGGGCAACAACTAACACGTTAATAAGTATAATGTATCACTACATAGTATAAAACAAAGTCGCTTTCCACTATCTGTTTGTCTGTCCCTATATATGCTTAGATATTTAAAACTATGTAACGGATTTTGATGCGGTTTTTTTTAATTGATAGAGTGATTCAAGGTTAATGTGTATAATTCTACGCAGACGAAGTCGCGGGCAGAAACTAGTATAAAATAAATAGATGCGCAGACAGGTGGGTGCGGGTAGCTGGGAATGGGGGAGCGAGCACCCCGTAGCCCGCTCCCCGCCGCCACCGCCACATTCCTGTAGCGTACTCAGTTGCCGGTACATTTGCCGTGTATACTAGCCGTGGCAGCCTAGTGATTTGACCTATGGCCTCTCAAGCAGATGGTCGTGGGTTCGAATACCGAGCTCGCACTTATGAGTTTTTTGGAATTACTTAACGTGCGATATTACATTTGAAATTCACCATGAGCTTTTCGGTGAAGGAAAACATCGTGAGGAAACGGGACAAATTCAGTGGTGTGTGTGAAGTTCCCAATCCCACTGGTCCTGCGCGGGAACTATAGCTCGAGCCCATTGAGTTCTGAGAGGGGGCCTGTGGTTAGCAATAGGACGTATATGTATACAGACTAGAACGCAACCATGGACCTTCCCGAAAATGTATAGTATTATTTAGGTCTAGGGCTGTCCTTTGTTCAGATAAAGTATGTTAATATTTCTGACCGTTTTCAAAGTTGGAGATGAGATGATACTTAAGGTTGGAATGAGTCTGCGTTGTTCCGGCCGCGGCGCTCGGAGCTGCCGGTGCCGGCGCGCGCCATCGGGTGAGCGGCGCGACCGCAGCGGCCTTGCTCGGGGAAAGGACCTCCTGAGTCACGAGTCGCGCTCCCTGCGCGCGCGCTGACGCCGGCTCTAATCTTAATTGCTTTGCGGTTAATTCAATTCACGTGCTAGAGCTTACGCTTGGTTGAAACCATTGCTCATTTTCATAAATTGTCGGTAAAGTGAGACTTAGATGTGTCAACATCAACATTGCCTGCAATCAAGTGTACACTAGGTAATTAGCTTTCAAGAACGAACGAACGCTCGCGAGTTAGACACGCAAAATCCTCTGGCTCCGAGTAATGCTATCTACAATACGGAAGTTGCAAATGTAGGCAATACTTAGTTGCTAATCAGAGTAGCAGATAAATAGTTACCTACTAATTACTTTACTATGTTGGTACATACTTTGGAATGGCAGCGGTTGCAGTGAAGACATTGGACAGTCGCACTTCCGCAGCGAGGATAGTTAAGGGTTGCAGATGTAATAAATACCTACAATACATACATTCGCACACATTATCTATAGAGAATTGCCGTGTTGATGTTAAGGCTACACTAAACTTCCTAAAGGGTTTGGAACAAGTTCGGAAATGCTCGCTTTCCGTTTGAAAATAGTGTTCTACTTAAAGCCTCGTTTTTGCTCTTCGAAATGAAAAATACAAAACTTTCCTACCATAAGGGCGATCGAGGCGCTCCAAAAATAACACTAACACATGTACGAGTAGGTAGGTATACATTGCCTCCAGCGCGTGGGTGAGTGCGTATTGGATGGATTTGGATGACATTTGAAATGGTGATCGCTATTTATACCCCGAAGTACACGGGTTACCTTTTACTCGCAAAATAGCTCTGGAATTATTTACGATTTCTGAGCAAACATCGCGAGCAGAAGCTAAGTAGGTAATATTTAAATAGAAAAACTTTGCGTAAACACACGTACATACCGTCACCCCTCTTTCCCATAGGGATAGGCAGATACTTATTTGACCCACTTGCTGCAGGCATGGCTGTGGTGTCGCCTGTCGGGGTGCTGCTGGAGGCGGCCAGCGTCTGCATCTCCTCGCCGCTCCTTCCGACCGGCAGCTGAAGGCCATTAGCTCCTTACTGGTTGCCCCACGAGCCACGAGCCACGAGCCACGAGCCACGAGCCACGAGCCACGAGCCACGAGCCACGAGCCACGAGCCACGAGCCACGAGCCACGAGCCACGCTTGGCAACTCCTTCCTCGTCCTCGCTAAGGATTCCTTTCCTGCGTCTGTATTTCCGGAATTCTATAACTTTATCATTTTCAAGGCAAATATGAACTGACAATAAATAGTTGTGCCGTCTACAAACTAAATTGATAAGCCATAATAAGTGAATCAGCTATGGTTTATATAACAAAATAATCCTTTTTAGTAATTAAATGTAATGATGAGCTAATAAATATGCCTACCACCCATATATATTACGTATTGTTATATACATATGTTTATGCGGAAGTACATAAATACAAAAGCCAGCTAGTGGGTGCGAAAATTACTTTCCATTCTCTTTTTCAAGATTTTTGCATCGAGAATCTTCATTCCGAAAAAATGACACGATTCCGCCGGGCAACTGCGCGTGGTGAAATAGTAGGGCTTAGTCATCAGTCCATTAATTAATAACTATGATTGTACAATATTGTACATTGTTAGACTCGCGTGCGCGGGCGGCGAGGCGCGGGGGGAAAGGAGAGCGCGTGATCTTGTTTACCTGCTGCGACGTGTCGCTGCGCAAACACAGGCAGCACAGCCTGCGGGGGAAGGCGACCTGGGAACCCATCGCGTTCTCATCGGCAATGCTCGGTGAACTGTCATTTCGACGACACCGAATAGCAAATTAAACATTAGACGTTAAGCCCTGCTCGGGGGCGGCGCCGGCGCGGCTGCCGGCTGCCGGCGCGCCCTCGGCCGCCGCACTCGTCCGCATACTGGTTCATCTATTGGTTTTCAGCATCAGTTCAATTTATGTTCGCAGATCTTAAGAGAAGGGAGGAAAATCTTATTATCTCATACACGGAAAGAGAGGCAAATCATATTCCATGAAGCACATACATGAGGAAATGTATACATGCCTTGCATTAATGTATTATTAATGGATAGATACACTTTGTATTTTTTTAAATGGGTCACCTGCCAGTTGAGGGGTTGAGGAGTTGTTGCGTTACAAATACTTGTAATTTGTATAAATACTGTATCAATTACCTATTTATCTTGAGTTTTATTGAAATTGTTATAAGGTAAGTTTAAGTAGGCAATAAGCCATTGGAAAAACAATACAAATGTCATGTAAAAACGGTATTTAAATGTGAACCATATTCGTGCAAACTATACAGCCTTGATTTCAATATGATATTCGTAACTTTCTGATTTTACAAGTAAATGGGTATTGAAGAACTGAGGAAGAATTTATAGTGATATTTTTACAATTGTTTAAAAAGTAAAGTAAAAAATAAAATAAATTAACATATTTTATATCTCGAACAATCCTTGCCCAATTTACATAAAAAAAATCCTTTACTAGTGCTGCGTCCTGCTTAGAAAAAAATAAGGCACAAAGAAGAAAAAGAGCTCGCTATCAGACCGATGGCATTTTTTGTTCGCTAAATTGTGTAAGTTTAGAACGAAAGAAGTGTTAAAAAAAACTCGGGGGAACAATGTAATATTCCGCGCTATATGCCTTGGTGCTTTTTGATCCCTTGTTGATCAATTTACTATTTTGTCACGATTTGGCTCATGGCCTCGTCTCACGAGAACCTAATTACACCTTCCATTATAGTGATTTCTTGCAAAATAACAAACATAGATAAGTATGTGATGTACTCAATTATGTGTTGTGTATGTACATAATAATCATTCGCATTCCGCTACGCAGGGATGGTTGGAAGATGATCGGCGAGCGCGAGCGCTACAAACGCTCCGCTTGTGTCGAATAGGTATTCTTAATGAGTGTAATGACCCGTAGCGGCGGTTCGGGCAAACAGCTCGCCTAATGACTCTTTTTGTGGGAGCCGAAAGCGCGCCCACGGTGTAACGATGCATGTTGCTTCTCTGAACAAAAATCTTCGGTAAAGAAATCGCTGCGTTTGGTAGACGATCACTTTACATGTGGAGACATTACATGGAACCTCGCGTCTTCCGTGTCGGTCGTCCACGCCGAATGGCAAGACATCTGATCCCGTACTGCCTGCAAGAGAGTGGCTCAAGTTATGGTTGTCTCCCGTGCACAGCGATCAGTTTCCAGGCCAGGTTCTTTACAAAATTATGCAATACCCGCCGTCTCCGTGCAGGCCCGATGACTGCAGTCGTGGTCAGGCTCACAATCTTGCTGATCAACATGTACCTACCGCTATTATAGCCAGAACGAGAAACGATGACTCCGTCTCGTCTGTCATATTATGGGACAGCACGGCTAACAGAACAGTAAGAAACAGACGGGTAAACTATCTGCCGCGCGGCACGGCTCTCGCGCGCCTTCGCGCTAGTCGTGTGATGGTGTTTACATAAATCACATTATTTATCTTCCTAGCGATGGCTCACGCGCGACCCACTAAGACATATACATTACTTCCGTTTAGCACATTGATGCCAGTGGCAGCGGGTGGTGGCGCGGAGGCTGGCGGAGGTCGGCGACCGGCGCGAGCGCCGCGCGGCTGCGCCTGACCTCCGCGTCGCGACCTACTCGTGGCTCGTGCACTTGAATTTCATGTTAAGCTCAAGTTCACCTGCTTTTATTCGGCGAAAACCGCAAACGTGACCTACATGCGACGTATCGAAATGTGTGAACCTACATTATTATCTTTACGACCCTTAAAGCTGCGAAGGGTAGATAGGTACGATGCTTTGTATGGAGAATATCCCCAATTGGAAAGCTGCGCTGAGGAAAGTGAAGTATTCCTATAGGTGGATTTAGGCTTAGCAACGTCGACAAATGTTTATTTAGTATTAGTGGATGCGCTGCATTAAACTTGAACTGACCTAACTGATAACAGGCCTCTCTGAATCACTAAAACCACAAATCTTACTGAAGCGGATGACGACAGTATTGCATGTCATAAAATTAATGTACCTACACGTTAATCTGCGAATTGCACAGACTATACCATACAACTTTAAATTAAGCGCTCTTTTTTGCTGAACTGAATTATTTATGTTAACTCTGAGCATTTAAATTTATTTTTTCTACTTGGTTTCATGTAATGTATGATAAAATGTATTGATTGGTTAAATAAATCAAGTAACTAACTAAATGAGTCTAATAGGTTTGTTCCTTCTTGCCGATTAACATTTTGAACATATTTTGTTTGAGCCGTTGAACATAAATGCCACGCTCCCGCGCCTCTTCAACACGAGTCGCCGTGTGCCCTGTAGATATGCCACCTCCCACCCACTCGAGGGCACTTGGAGGGTACAGCCAAATTGGCTTCAAAGAAGCTGGGGATGCTTAATAGATCAAGACAGTAGTACTTCTCGTCTTACTGTTCCCTTAAAAGCAATGGCGTTGTTGTTCTCATGGGCGGCGGTGATCGCTTACTAGGTGGCCTGCATGCTCGTTTGCTTCCCTTATTCCATGAAAAAAACTGCAACTCAAATAGAGGGAGTTTCCACCCCGTCTCCTGTCCCTCCTGCTGGTCGCTCGGGCAGTGAAGCTAAAAGCGGTGAATCGTGGAGGCTGCAGGCAGGAAGCAGCACGCTCGTTTGAACCAATTCCTCGCTAACGAAGGACAATTCTAATAACAATATGGTGTTGCCTGATTGTGTGCATGTTTGGTACGAATGTAAACAACGCGCAAATGAACTAGTACACGAGCACGTCCGCTGTTACAAGCAGTGGCACGCACAATGCTGTTGCCAACAACGAAGGGACGTCCAGTTCCAACCCCGTCTAGATTATCCGCATGCAGATAAGGATTTCGATAAGATGTTAGTTAAAGTGGACCGCGTGCGGTCGCGGCGGCCTGCCTGCGCTTTGTTACTGTAATAACCCGTGCTATCGCAATTCGCAAGCGTTTCGCTGGACGTCACGCCAGCAAATTATCTTTAAGTGCTGTGATTTGTAACGTAGATAGTTATTTACTATAAGGATACTCCTTTTACTGGGCATGTGCTTCCCTCGAATGAAGTTCATAAGTCCAGTAGATTTCCATCTGTGTACTTAGTATAATATGCGTGTGTGCCTCTCTAGACCGTGAATCCTTATAGTGTAACTTTTTGTACTAAACATCTCGAATTGCGCCGGTACGAGCCGCAGAGTCGCTGTTAATTTACCCATACCTACCGATTGGGACGTTTACGTGAACGCGATCGAAATGCTTTTTGCTTCAAAAACTTACCGTAACGTAAACGTAAAGGTGTTGCGTCAGCGGGCCGGCCGCGGGGCGCACGCGCGGGGAAGGAAGCGCGCAGCAGGCAGCAGGTAAATCCCTCGCGCAGAAATAAAAACCCAAACGTAACAAAATATCTTAGGAGGTACTCTTGTTTCGGTAAAAACAAACTAGTTTAATTAATTATAAAAAATGAATAATGGTTTTCAATTCTGCTCTTGTTTTTTGTAGTATTTCGCCGCTTATGAAATGATTTCAACGATTCTTTTTTGTTTGATAATATCCAGAGATTAGGGGCGGTTCTCAATATGAGTTGGTGGATCCTGCACTGTCGAGGGCACAACTATCGATACAGCCCTGATGTCAAACATACGTATCACCGGCCTTATTGTTTGTAGCATAAAGGTTAATATATTATTATGTTGTTGACGTCTCGGTAAAGTACTATATGTTTATGCTCTTCACTGTACTTAATTTTTTATCGACTCAGAAATTTATTCACATTTGAAGTCCGATAGTGCATTTTATTTTTTTGAAAATAAGGGTTTTTTGCACTATTGTGGCTCAGTTGAAAAATCTACTTTTTGAAAATATTAGGTGTAGCTTTAGCTTCCAAAATGATTCAGGCATTGCACGGAGCCGATCACCAGCCGACCCAGCCGTCTCCTTCGTAAACATTTGTGTGGTAATAAATTATCAATGTATCAATATCAATGAATAGTAGGTACTCTTGTTACTCTTATCTCTTACTGTTTTTTTTTTTTTTTTACTACGAACTGACCAGTGATTGACCCCTATCTCACTTGGTGGAAGGTGCAGATGAGGCCAAAGGTGTAACTCACTGGTTCAGTAATAGCCTATTCACTTTAGCCTTGATTGGGGGCGCTCGGCCTCAGTGCACCTCCTACAGGGTGGAAGGAGCATGCAAGTCGACGTGCCGCGCCGCTGCTGCTCGGTGCTCGATACATTATCTGCTTCATAATATTATTCTATTGCTGATAAACATTTCAATCAACAGTTTTCCATTGTTTTATCATCTGTCACCCGCCGTGAGTTGCTCCAGCGTGACAGATGCGCTGATAAACCGTGTAGATGTACCGAGTTACCTGCTATTTCGCATGTTTGCAATGAATTGGTAATACAATACAATGCGCATGATCAGAACAATGCTACGAACGAGTGTAATAGTGCATTACACTGACTGCATCGGATTCAAGTCCTATGCCGCGCAAGCGCGAGGCTGTTGTTCCCGACACGTCCGAGCGCTCGCGGCCCGTCGCGGTGATAATAAAATATATAAAATACTATGTTGTCTTAGCATCTATCAGTGTAATAACAAATAACAATTATTAGCAGTAATGGGACAGGCCGGCTGACAGAGCGCCGCCGTGCGTCCGCGGCGCGGACCTTAATTGTTCATTGTTCCGCGTTTACGAGCGGCCGCGCCACCGCGCCAGCAGCGCGCGCCCCGGCGCCGTCTGTCTCTCCGTCTCACATTTCTCAGTATCGCCACTCACAGTCCGAAGTAGCTTCGACGACTTCGCTTTGCAAATTTAATACAATAGCTACGTTTTCGCAGTGTTCCCTCCCACCAACCATGAATCATTCACGAAGTCCGCATTGAATGAGGAAAAAATAGCTCAAAATTTAAAGATGTGAGCTTTAGCATTATGGTATTAAGCCGGGCTCACGTTAACTTGCTGAAGGCAAACAGCGCGGGCGCAAACAAGAAGCCGCTGAAACAATACTCGCAGCGAACACGTGACGCCTCCGCAAGCAGGGCGGAGTGTTGGCGACGGCAGATTAGCGCGTTATCAGCGAGTTGTGCGGCGGCGGGATCCGCTGCCGTCGATGCGGCTGATAAGTAACTGCGAGAGCCGATCTGCGGCTTAGTGTGCGATCGGCGAGCGGCGCAAGTCAAGCGCGGAGCGAGCCACCAGTCACCACCCTATACCACACGCTGCGCAGCCGCAGCCACTCGGCATCCGCGCGCCGCCGCGCACACGCACAGGCAACCTACCTGAACAGCTGAACACCTACTCGACTATTTTAAAAGGTACCTAGCTCGTATTATTTATTGTTAACCAGCGGTTTGTCGACCGTGGTCAAGTGGTTTTGTTTGCAGATAACCAAACAGATATAAAAAAAAACTCTTTATTGCCAAAGCATAGGTGCGACAATCAAAAACTTCACAAAACAATAAAACTAGGACTACACCTTGACCATGGGTACCGTTCTCAGCAAATGCTGGTTTAAGTTATATGTGCTTCACCTGGTCAGTTCACCTTCTTATTGCTTTAAAAATCCTGGGTGTGTTGTTAAGACAAATTTATTCGGGTACCATAAAATGAAAATAATTATGTTTGTATCCAATTAATAGTTATTTATGTGCTTGGTGCATAATGAGAGGTATTAAAACACGAGTGGGGTTTTATGAAAGGAAGTGAAGATGAGTTTTTCTTAAAGTAAACATTATAATACAACCACAGATACAGGTTTCTAATGATTATATTAAGTATATTTATTATTTCTAATTAGATAAAAGTGTTTATCTGCATCCTTATCATAACTTCCCTACAATTATGTTCAGGAACGATTAGCAAATGGTCTACACTAAGAAACCTGTATGTATGTATTACAATATGGTTGTGTTGTAATGTTTACTTTAGAGTACCTATCAATACTCTAATTACATTCAAACTTCGAACATCTTAAAAAACCAAATCTCTCTGTCTATTATCTTAGAACTTAAGAAAAAAATATAAATTTCTGTCGTTTACATCTCTTCCGAACTCTAGAACAGAAAATAATGTTATACCTATGTACCTACGTATTTTGATGTGAAAATGTTTAATGTAGAAATGAACGATATGAATGTAGATAAAGTTATGTGTGCGACTGTACATAGGTATTAAAACACTCGTTTGGTCTTATTATGAACTCATGCTGTAATGCCCTTCAGTATAATACAGTCACATAAACGACTATTAATGTAACAATGCGCAACCGCTACCGGGCTGGACCCGCCATACCGTTTTCCCCGTGAGAACGCCATTCTCTTGTTTTTGTCATCGCCTACAGCCATTCCTTTCCCGCCATTTGTATTAATTGCCGACATTGCCGTGCAAACTTAATATTTTAACTAACCTCGATGGCCAGTGTGTGTGCTTTTACAAGGTGTTTGGCCGGTATTCTCCGAGTAAAACAGTTTCTTGTTTACTCCTGTAGATCGTATTTACTAGATTAAAATGTGAGCACTCGTACCTATCTCAGTTATGCAAAGTATTTTTTTAAACTTGGTGCCCACATAATGAAGCTAACAAAGTACACGTAAGGCCCTGTTTCATAGCGTGTCAGCCCTGATGGTTTTTGGTCCACTTTCCATACAAAGTTGTCCATGGTTCTTTATTATGTCTCTTCCTATCGACCTTAGCCGAATTCCCTTTCGCCGGTCTTCAACGGTTAGTTGCGTATGCCTGCGATCGCCCTGTACTCCGCGGCGGCCGCGGCGGCCCGCGGCGCCCTTCCTGTAGCGACGCGACTCATGTCACACGTGAGCGTTAGTTATTTTCCACATGATAAGTTGTATCTGACATGCCACCTGTGACGGCACGTTGCCTACTCTGCTGCGTAGATTTGCTTAGATACGATTTCTCTAAAGCATACCCGCCCGAAATAAATCCTGCTTCAATTGATCTGAGAATGATGACAATCGTTTGGCCCACATCAATTAAATTCTGAGACGGTGGATCGATGGAGCGCGTCACGAGGGAGATGAGTCAATAACATGGACGCAATGATAAAATATGTCTGTATTAGCGTTCTCCTCTGATCGCGTCGCGGCGGCCGCCCGCTGGGCCTGCCAGCTCGCGGTAATGAAGCGTTTCGGCGACGACTCCCCAATAGCTCGTTGCCGCGCACGGCAGGCTCGTAAAGTCTGCGGGCGCGCCTCGACGACCCCTTAATTAGGGTTGTTTAACGCGCAAGGCCCCGCCCTACTTCTTATGTTAGTTTAGTAGTGTCGATACCGTCGTCTAGATCTTACTGGCAGGCGAACGCCTCGCCCGTCTCTCTATCCCTAACTAGACCCTAATTTCCGAACAGCATTTTTACCATAATCTCCGCTTTTTATGACCCCACTGGGGCTGTGAAAAAGTTCAATGGCTCCTTCAGCCCTCCACAACCTGAACTACCTGAGCCTTTCAACGTGTTCTCGCATCTTAATTGTTAAAGTAAAACACTCACTCAGAGTCATATTGTTATCAGTTTTGTTAAAGGTTTTTCCAAAGTATTTAATTAATCATGGGATTTATTTCACAACGCTGTGACGCGGTGCTCGATTCACCTGAGGCGTAGACTTGTCTCTATTGTTTGACTGCAAGTGTATGACTAATTAGTTGTGTTGTTGTACTGCATTACTAATTAAGGGATTTTGAGTGACGTAGATGTTGTCCACATTGAGCGACGTCACAATGCAGTGGTGAGTGTCGGAGGCTGCGGCGGGGCGCGGTGTAGGCACGGCGCCGGCTCGTTGCCTACCTTGCACGGCAGCCCCGCGGCGCCGCCACCGCACTCGCTTTACTGCCACTAATTCATTGGGCACGCGCGAGCGCCGCGCGGCGTGACATCTGCATTCGATCCACAATCACAAAGCTACTAATCAAACGTAATTGCCTTTTTGCACAGCGCACTGCGACCGACGCTGGTATGCGAGCGCCACGCGGCGGTAGCGGCTATGCATGCTGTTTAACGTTATAAAATTCGTGATTAAAATTAAGGCGAGTATGCTATGGGTGCTATCATTATCACAGAGCATTTACGGGTCACCTAATTAAGTAATGACCTTGAATAATATTATCTTGTAAATGATTCACGGTTACAAGAGACGTATTTTTTACGGGACGTAGGTAGATGAGGCGAGCCGAAGTTGGACTCGTTTACGTAACAGTCGTACTATTGCACCTAATCTAATATGTCACAGTAAGCACCTACATAATGCATAGACTAATTAAAATTTCAAAGATTATTTTGAAATACGTAGCTAATGTTTCTTTCTGAAAACAATAGATCTCTATAAATAAAATGGTAGAGTCAGCAATTACTTGCGGCATCACATCGGTCCCGTGACCCCCTCGCCCCCCCCCCCTCCCGCGACGCGCGGCCCGGGTCAGCGGAGACGCGCTACAATTGATTTCCAATTTACAGAGCTAAATTGAGAAGCAATTAATCGAGCCATTGAGTCGCAGCGGCCCTGGACTGCGAGCTGCCGCGGCGCCGGCGCCGGCCGCCTGCACGGCGCGTGTGCGTTGCGTACAGCCAAGGGCATAAATATATGAACGTTACCAAGACGTCAAAAACATCTGTATACCTTTATGCCACAAGCAATAAGGCCGATGGCACATTTGACATGATATGGATATTTATTTATTTATATTTATGCCCTCGACTGTACATTGGGTCGGCCAAGTAAGTGGTTTGTCGCTTATCATCCAACTTCCCGTCAAATTAAAATGTCGCTAAATCCAAGCCTTCTTGTTAACCCCGTCTTATCGACATGATATTTTATGACGTGCGAAGGAGTTTACTCAAGCCTTAGGGTGACAGACCACATATTTTGGCTAATGGTTTACAAACTCAGCACAGGGCTCATACTTCGGCGTGAGCTCGACAATCAATCGTTATTGACATCTAGCGTTGTTGGCGGCTGGGAGTTGCATCGAGCACCCCGCGGCCGGACCGCGCGCCACGCGCCGCGCACGTGGCGCCCAACAACGCAAATAAACAAGAGCGCGTGGCGTGTGGCGCGCCAGCCAGCGGTGTCCGCCACTCATGTGGCTAGTACACTACATTAATAGTTCACGCCGGCCTTTCGCATTGCGATTTGCCTAATGGGGGCAATTAGCGTAAGTGGCTCTTCAGCGTGTCCACAGCTAGCTTGTGAGCGCGCGTGAGCATGCGGCGGCGCGGCACAGGCGGCTTGTTTGACTAGATGAGTGACGCAGACGCAGCGCGGCAGCGGCCCTCCGCGGCGATAACGACGTACACAAATATAGAAACGACTTAATACTTTAATGACACACTTCACTGCATTCTTATCTAGTCATTGTAATGAAGGTAATCAAGATTACAATCACAATAAGCAGGTGCTTAGCGTACTTAGCGGGATTAGCCGCCGCGGCAAAGGGCCCGCGCGCCGCAGCGCAGTGCCGCGCGCGCCCGACCACGCTCCCTACAGAACAACAGCTTGTGTGCAAACCACCCGAACAGCATGAGCCAACATATGTCGATCAATGCCGCTTGTTACTCGATCGTATTCGATGAAAATGCAAATGGATAATATGGATTATAAATAAATAAATATTTGGGGCGACCGGCGGTCCCGTGTAGCGATAATATTGAGGACAGTCAAGGTCGCTGCCAAGGATCTGCACTAAACTAGACGACATTAATACAGTAAATTGTCGGAATGAAGCGTGTCAATTTGTGGGTACTCCATCGACACATTTCACCGGGAAATTGTCTACACTCTGTCGGTCTCCTGGATTTACATTAGGAACTTAAGTAATTTAACTCTCTTTTTCATAACGCTGGTTTAGCTTCTGCTAACTGCTAACTTAACATTCGTTTGTCTTTATTGGTGATCATCATTTTGCCTTTACAAAACAAAAACAAAACAAAACAAGTTCTAGTTCTAGCTCCACTCTTAGATCTTATAAACTACACAACGGATTGTCGAGAGGCGCTAAAACTACCTACGTTTTAAAACTAATGGTCTCCGACTTTAATGGCCGCCGAGCGTTTATCCTCAATTATACGAATTAGCGAACAAAATACATTCTGCAAAAACTCCTAACTATAGGTACCTATAGGTAGGTACCTAAAATATATCCTCAAAGCGTAAATTCTCTTGTTTTAGATGCGCAAATAATAAAATAAGGTAGGTATCCAATATTGTATCTGGCACGGCTAGCGTTTGTTGTGAGACAGTTCCATGTTTGCTGTGTCTGTGGCATGATGGCTCCCAAACGTACAAACGGAACCAGAAACCAAACCCCGGCAACTGGTGAACCGACAAAACAGACGCACTCGAACCGACATGAGCATAGCTGCAGCCTGCAGCTATGTTCACGGCGACCGCGGCCGGCCTCCAGCGAGCGGGCCGTCCCGCACTCAACATTAACTTTGCTAAAAGCTGCAAACTGCGCAGGAGCACCGTGTGACGTCACGCGGGCTCAATGGGTGCGTACGCGACCGGTCCGTCCGTCCCCCCCTCCCCCGCAGCCCGCGCCCGCAGTCACATGACTGCCCCCCCTCCGCCCCGCCCCGCGCTCCACACTGCGCGGTCGACGACCCCGAGCCCTGACCGCACCAGGGTCGGGGGTCGCCGCGGCTCTCGCCACCCGCGAACCTTGACATGCAACTCTATAAACGCTTTACGAAACGTTTCTTGCCCAACAATAACCGGCAGTATGGAAAAACAATGGTTGGTATCCCAATACATTGTGTCATAAATCAACTCAGGAAATAATGGTACTGATGAAAGCCAATATTTCGCTACATTATGTAGAGGTTCGCGACATTAGCGGCGGCCGCTCTAAGTTCCCGACTCTCGGGGCGCGAGTCGAAAGTCCACGAAGAGCTGACGAGGTGGTGTCGTAACAGAGAGCGCGGGGTGGTGCGGTGGGGGGGGGGGGGGGGCGGTCAGTCACGTGCTCCGAGCTTACTGTCACCGCGGGGGGGGGGGGGGGAGCAATCGAAGCGCTGGCGACTCCACTCCTGCGCCGCGATAACACGAAGAAAATGTACTTACCTATTGGCTCGATCTACATTACATATATGTTACATATACAAATTATGGCGCAGCGTGCGGACGCAGAACAGTCTGGTCCCCGTGACGCGGGACGGGCGGCGGCGCCGGCACCACCGCGGGCACACTGCGGCTGCAGGCACAGCTTTGCAACTTTCAAAGATTTTTCGCCTTGCTTAAAAAAAAATTTACTAGCGTTTCTATCGTTTCTTATACGGGATATTGGGGATAAATATAGATAAACAGTATCTTTTAAAATGTAGTGACATTTTTGATACATCTTTGCACCCTGAAATCACACGAATTTTCTGTCTCTATAGAATATGGTTTGTTATTATTTATAGAAATACTAATTAACAAACCGAGTCGTTGTTCGGAAGAACGATTTTATTAGACGTCACAGTAAAAACCTTATTTCTAACAACTCCGCGCTGCTCTGCTTCAATGCTTCAAGTAGCTTTTTACTCAGAAAAAATATTATAATGATAATTGAATTAGTACTATTCACGTATTGTCGCTGGCGACCAATAATATGATAAGTTTATACCTACTACTAGCTAGGTCATTTTTTTACACCTTGGGTTAGATTATTGCAGTTTTAGTAAGGACCCCTGCTTTTCTGATAATATATCTAATAGGTATAGCCTATGTTCATCAGGGATAATGTAGGAATCTAAGAGTGAAAGAATTTTTCAAATCGGTCCAGTAGTTTCAGAGCCTATTCAATCTAAACAAGCAATCAAATCTTTCCTCTTTATAATATTATATTACCTAGTATAGATTACATGAGACAAGATATGAAAAGAAACCTTTTTAAAACACGGCTCTGGTGCACAATTTATTAAGAAAAATATCTTATTATGTATAGAGTTTTAGCATGTCGTTGCAATTAGCTAATCAGGCGAGCCAGGATATGAAATAAACCTTCTTTTTATAATAGCTCGGCTCTGCCGCTGCGCTGGAAACATATAACACTAGCCATTATACCATCGATGCTCCGCGCGAACAAACGTGCCAGCAATTTTGCAGGAATAACAAAACAACTTCAACGAAAATAACTGTCAGCAGCAAGCAGCAGCCGCTACGTAAGCAATTATAATTATAATGTATTTTATTAACAGATATAATTAAATTAACTACAAAACTGTACCTACATTTGACTAAAATTTTTGGCAGTTTACATGTAAATAACGTAAAACGTTTTATTCGTATCATATGATATCAACTAGCGCCCTCGTGGGCCGGCTCCTGCAGCGTTACTCGCGTAGGGCGCCTCATTACCTGTGCGCTCCGTCAACACCTACTACGTTTTCTTTTTATTTCTCTAAAATTTCTGTTCATTATGTATTTTTGCGTTCGGCGTTTGCAACTTTATTCGTGTTGAGCTACTTAAATGTATTTTTCGCCATCATTCATTGAACCGTGTTTTGATATTCGAACAATTGTTTTTATTTTAAACTGACGATTGCTATACATAGAAATTGTGATTTGATGTCGTAATTAATAGTAATTATTATGATACTTTTAAATGCAAGCTTTTACGAATTTTCCCACACACCTACACACTAGGGTTGATGAGAAAGTGGTTGTGAGTAAAAGAAAACGGAAGGGGAAGTATTGAGCGCATAGTCCATGGAAGCGGATGAGGAAGCGTAGATTTTTATGAGGATGAGGATGCTGACGAGGAAGAGAAAAAGTGATAGGATTGTGTGTATTTCTACTAGAAAATTAAAAAATCAAATAGATCAAAGAACGCAGTATTTGTTTATTTAGTAATTAATTGATAGAAAACATAATTTTGAACTTAGTTAATTTTAGTAATCAAAATTGATCACGGGGAGGTTTATTTTTTATTTAAATGAAAATGTATGAACGCGCGAATGAATACGCGATATGCGCGGTGAAATGAAAATTCCTCTAATATTCCTCGAAATTTAAGAGTACCTACGCGGAATAGGAAGAGTATTTTTTTAATTTAGCGCAGGTAGCGGTAAAGGAGTTCAAAAATACGCAGAACTTTCTCATTATGAAGAAGCGGAAACGGAATCGTCATCAACCCTATACACACCTGCAGATGCAAGATGTCCAAGAATTATTCTGGAATAGTTCAGCAGGCGGTTGATGCACTTCGATTAAGCTCCTATAAAGGATCCTATCGTAAAAGTTAAGTCAACCCTTTGACGCCGAACACTTTGAATGAACATCGACCAGACCATTTGTCGATGCAGTTAAAACCTGAAAAACATGAAAGGGTGTTCAGTTAAATAGACCCAACCACCTGCAGAAGTATCTGGATTAATTCCGAGCCCCGGTGTTTGCCAGCACCAGGCAGCGCACGCGCCGGCGCGCCGCCCACTAAAGAGTTCAACGCGCAACGCGCGCGCCGCCGCCTCCGCGGTGAGGATTCGATCCCTACGTCCGCAGCTATACGGCGTGGCATTGCATTAGTCCAGAAAATATTAGGTAGGCTAATTTATTTCTTGAAAACTTCATTTAAACGACCGTTCGGGTGCTGTATCCAAGGGCGTGCAGTGGGTTCTGTCAGAGGTTAGGCATATAGACAAAAAAAACCCGTGGTGCGAAACGTGTCTGGCTCATTTACGTATGCTTACAAAGAAACACTGCTTATATGCCTGTAGGGGATGAACGCGTCTGGCTGTATCGTATCGATCGATGTTTTTGATCAACATTACGTCGAATGTCGGCTTTTCAGCAATATTGACAAGTTTGGGTGAAGGTCGGCAGGAAAGCATAAAGTCGGCCGTCGAGCGGCAGGGCCGGCGCCTCACGCGCTTTCTATTTCTGCGTTCGTCTACTTCTGCGACGTAACTCGGCAAACATGGAAGTCTCCTAAATACCTCTTATGTAAATCGATAATTTCATTGTTTCGTTAGGTATTCGTGTCCATCATTCGTAAAAGGGATTGTGACATAACAAATCAAATTAGCGAGATCGCTCGGCGAAGTATCGGCAGCATCGAGAACCGGAGGCGAGCTTATGAGCCCCCTGGGGGCACGGGGCAGTCCGGTGGCGGCGAGCGGCGCAGGGGTACACTCAGCGCAAGTGCAGGTGCACAGCGAGGGAGGCGCGCCGCGGCGGTCCCGTGACGCGCGCGCTCGCCCTGATAACTCGCGGCTGTTATCGCGGCCGCGGGTGGCGCGCGTCCACCGCGCGGCGGCGGCGGGCCGGCCCGCGCGGGCGGCGGCGGCGGCGCGCAGTGGACGCGGCGCTCGGGGCGCGGGGCGCGGGGCGGCGGCGCAGCCTCCGGGCGCAGCGCACGCAGCGGCAGTCGCGCTCGGTCCGCGCCGTCCGCACCACGCTCCCGCCGGCCGCAGCCCGGCGCCCCGCGCCCCGCGCCCCGCGCCCCGCGCCCCGCGACCCGCCCGCACGGCATGTCCCGCGGCAGCTGACCGCGCCAACCCGTCTCGCTCGCAGCCCGCTCCGGCCCCGGACCCGAACACGCCGCCACCCTCAAGTGAGTTCCGACCGGAGTCCGGCCGCCGCCGCCCGAGGGACACTTCGATTCGATTGCTCATTTTGAAAGCTACCTACTTGATACTTCAAAATATCCATAACAGCCTTAGGTGAGTGTGAGTGACCGAGAGGCATGATCCGCACCGATTGCAAATCTTCGCTCCTGACCCGTGCAGCGCCAAACGTAGCGACCAGTAGCACTCGGAGCGTTAATCTGCCCCGGTATAATTATTCATGAGTGCCAGCGGCGGCGGCGCCGCGGCCGCAGCCGCAAGCCCCGCGGGCCCGGATGCCGAGCGCCGCTGCTCCAGACGATATCGTGGAAGCGCACCCGAGCCGCCGACTGCCTCTCGCAAACCCCGGACTCGATCTAAACTCGCGCTTCAACGTTTGCAGTTTTCAATATTTCTTACTTATGCGAATAATAAAGAATCACGTTTCCTTATTCGCCCTAGACTCACTTTTTAGCAATAGAAACTCCAGATTAGAATACGGATGCCGAGCTTGGCCGTGGCCCCGATCTCTTCACGACGTCGCGGGATGTTGACAGTTTATAAAATACGCAACATTGAATTTCCATATCTTGCTTCTGTCGGTCGGGCGGGCCCTCGCTTGACTAATGTCAGGGAAGCCAATCGTCATTATGCACAACACATTTAATGGCAGTGCTTACGGTAAGGCAGTGATTAGCAAGTGAGGCAATCTGTTGCTATTGTACGGCACTCGGCGGGTCCGCGCCGCGCTCCGGCAACTACCCGCCGCCCGCGCCAGCACAACCGCGCCAGCTCCCCCGCGCCGCACACGCGCCGCGCGATCCCACCCGCAACCGACAACCAAAAATTAGCTTAGGTATGCATTCCACTATGATTGTTCTATCAACTTCTCAAAAATAAAGTGAAACTTGCAATGTATAAAATAATTGAGCTTACACATGGGAGGCAGCCTGGCTGGCTGGTGGACTGTTTATTTACGTGCGCGGGCAGCCGGGCCCGCGCGGCCCGCGCCGGCGTGACAAAACATAACGCACATCTAATAGGTACTTCTAACTAATCTAACGCATTATCCACATGGAAATGTGAAGGTAAATTAACTAAACAACTGTGTTTGTGTGGCGTGTTCGAAGCGATTATATACTGACGAAACGCATTTTTTAACAAATACATAATACACAAGAAAAAGTGCTAGTGGTCCACATTTTATTTTAGAGCCTCTAGTGTAAGTTTTCGTATTTAAAAACGTCTCGAACGCGTTCACGTAAACGTAACGTAAACGTCACGGGTCCAACCGGCAACACACTGTCCTCGTAGTATTTGACATTGTAACTTTGTAACGCAAACGCGATCGAGACTTATTTTGTGAGCGAAAACCTACACTAAGCATACTGTTTAATGTTTTTTTTTTCTCTTTTAATGCCGCCGCCAATGGGCTCAATCAGTCTGATAAATAAATACTATTTTCTCGCAAATAAAAATACTTAATTTTAAAACATTTTATTAGGCAACAAACAATTTTATTAATATTTTAAGGTATCGTGACAAATAGATTAAATTGAATAGTACATAAATCCATTATTAATTAGAACGGATGGGATCGTTAATAAAATCGTAGCCTAATCGAGATTTGTTTGTTGAAAACAATGTTGCCAGCTGATGTAGCGTTATAATCAGACAGGTGTTCTAAGAAAACAATTTCTAAAAAAACACTTGCAAATTTTGCAATTCTATCAGAGTTTTAGGGCAAACTTCATTACCTACAGTTGGTAGGCATTTAATTAACAGAGAGTTTCCTTGTTTGTCCGTCCACTCCTCCACGAGACCGACGACTTCATTTTATTCTTTATTAAAATAATACTGTGCTGTTTAGTTTCCTTAACGTTGATTTTTCATTACGAGCAAGTAACTAATAAAAACCAATTTCTTTTTAGCTTCTGCCTGCAAGTTAGGCCAAACTTTGCATGTAGGTGTTTGCTATTTTTTTTACTTGTAAATTTTAAAGTGGCAGGGATGCAATTGGGTGAGCCGCTTCTTTTGTAGAAATAAATACTTACATTTAATTAATTAAATTCATAGATTGAAATTTGACTTTGAAGTCAATATGATTTTCCCAAGACTAAATAAAATATCCTAATAAAATCTGTTTTTACAGAATAGGTACCTATAGCAGTTATAGTATTTTTCGCAATAAAAGGTAGCCACTTTGCTACTCATTCAGGGTATTAATTAGCCACCAGGATATCAATTATAGCCGTCAAAATTTACAAACACACACACACACACAAACACACTTATTAAATCGATTAACTTTAGCTCTAAACTATCTTAACAATGCGCCGTATTTAAGATTGGCATGAACAAACAGATAAACAGACACAAATTCAACTAATATTGCGATTTTTCTATATGATAAGGTTTTTTTTATAAAATCGGTTAATTTTATAACTTAAACTCTCATTTGAACGTAAAACAACTACAATTACATATTTGCAAACCAGCTAAACGAGGTAGGTACCTAGTAAGAAATAAAAAAATAATTCCCAACAAAGTGTCTGACTTTAACCATAACCATACTCACTGTCACCGTGGTTATAGTAGTGGACAGCGATATTTCTGTGTACTCCCTGTCGCGGAAGGAAGTGCACGGTCGGCACGGGGCGGCCGGGGCCGGGGGCCCGGGGCTGCGCCGCGTCCTTCGGCCCCGAGGCCCTTTATTAATAGCCGCGAGCGCCGCCCGCCGCCGCGGCGCACAGCACAGCTGCCAGGCTGCACACGGAGCCATGAGACATAAACAATAATGCTTGAGATGTAAACATTGCTACTTTTTTGGTTACTAATGGGTCACCATCAGCGCCGCTCGAAAACATCAGCGATCCTAGCCACATTGCAGATGCGTTACGGAATGCCAAATCTCAGCCTCCATAGTGGCTTAGTGGCAGCATTAGCGGAATAGCATTTTATGCATTATTAATACATTTCCTTCCTCTTAGTGCTTTAATAATACATTTCCTTCGATCAACAATACAACTAGATTCACGGTCCCATACAAAATCAAAGCGAAAAAGTGGCCCTGTTGCTTATGCTTATAGCTATATCTTTTTTACCTTCTTTATTAACGTAAAATAAACCTTAAGTCTAAGCAACAAAGATCCAAATAGTTATAATTGTATATAATACTTACGACATTTCGTCACAAGACGTGCGAAAGCGTTCGATAAACAAAAGAACTACCTTCGTTTCAAAAATATGTCATTTTATTTGAGGAACAGGGTAATAATGGAGTCGCAATTAAGTATATAACTCGATTTTTTTTATTTGAGAGATATTTACAAATACAAATAATAACATGAATTTTAATAATTAAGCATACACACACTTCCACCACTGCTGAACACAGGCTTCCTTTAAGAACGAGAGGGATTGGGCCATAGTTCCCACGCAGGCCCAGCCAGGCAACAGCCGTAGTAGCCTAGTTGTTCGACCTACCTACCTACTATAAGCTAATGGTGAAGGAAAACATCGTGAGGAAACCTGCACAGATCGGCGAAGAACTTAAATGATGGCTGTGAAATTATCCGTTTATTAATTACCCTTAAATAAATTTAGTTTGATATAAAGCTGTCTTTTAGAGCAGTTTTTTGCCTGAGAGGATTCTTTTTTACAATATATTTGGCTATTTCCAGTTATGTCGAATTTGGCAAAATAAATCGAACGTATAGCAGATTTTTGTAAGTTCTGTAAGTCCTGTAAAGTTCTTCTTCTCTTTCTCTCGCGACAATAGTTCATTCTGCACAGCAAAAAGGATCACTAGGAAATCTACAAAAAGACACAATATTTATTTTATTTTAAAACGAGAACTACTCCATGAATTTCTTGTTCTAAAACCACCGATTATTGTCAAGATGGTGGGCCAACATTGGCCAAACAATAAACTATTGATTTTAAAATGTAAACTGCAAATTTTTACGTACTTTATGAAATACTGACTTTTACTTACTTAAAGAAAGATATTCCTTCCGAAACCTTAGTGTTTCGGTGGCTGTTTTTGCAATTTTTTAACGCACATTGTGGCATTTTGACACGTCCTCACGTTGGCCGAGGTTGGCGCATACTGTCAGAAATAAGACCACAAATTTATTTTGTGGTCTTATTTCTCGGAGCCGTTTTCAGAGCTATCACCGTGAATCTAGTTGTATTGTTGATCGAAGTACATTTCATTTGCCATGTTGCGATTTGTTGTCAAATGACTCGTGACAATTATGTGGGAAAACGCAGTAAACAAAACCAGTCACCGCCGAGACGAGTCCGTCCCCCCCCCCCCCCCCCCCCCCCCGGCTGTCGGGCTGAGGCACCGCGACGCGCGGCCGCGGCGGGACTCCCGGCGTCCCGTCATCACATTTTAATCAGCGGCGTGACGTCAGAGCGCTCCCCCTCCCCGCCCCGCCCCGGGCCCCGGCCCCGCGCTCCCGCCTCCCGCGGCCGACCGAGCCATTTCCATATCGTTTACCTTGTTCCGAGCGCTTGGAAACAATGGGGGAGCTATCGTATTAGATTTAGAGAAAGTAAATGCACGTGACGAAAGCGTTTAGCGTGTAGCGACACACTTCGCCCGGCCGCCGCCGCCGGCTCCTCACGCGGATATTTCGCGAGCGGCTGGGCCGGCCGTGGCAGCCGCTGTGTTTGTTTTGTTCAACACTGAGTATTACCTTCATAAACTCGACCCGGCTTCTACATCTAATTACACTATTTATTACAGTGCCACGGTCACGGTCGCTCGCTGTTAAAGTTTACGAAGTTTACCCTGTGTCGAATACGACGGCCAATTGTTTTAGTAGACTGACGGTTAGGACGTCGATGACGCTGGTATGGCCAGGAGCAAGCGATAGCGAGTAGGTGCAGTAGACCGACCCGCGGCCGCGTCCGGCGCGCCGACTGCCGGGCTGCACGCGGCGCCGGCGTCGGCAACCTCCCGCGGCCGCGACTCCGCCGCGCCCCGCACAATGCCTCTTGAACAAACTGTAACAGATCAGCAAATATTTAACACGTAGCATTCTCTGCGGAATAATAATTGTGTAATCAAGTTACTCATCGTTGCTTGTACAATACAAATGTGGACGCAAATAGGCTTGTTATTGTTATGAGTTACGGTCGTTGGGGCGAGGTGTGCACAGCTGCGCCGCCGCCGGCCGGTCCCTGCCTCTAGAGATAGAGGAACTCTGCCTCAGCAAGTCAGCACTCACCTCAAACCTTTTTAGATCGCGTCGCATACATATTGACATTTTCAACATGAAACTACCGTGAGACTTAATCATCATCCTTACTCCTTATCCTTACTAATATTATAAATGCGAAAGTAACTCTGTCTGTCTGTTACTTTTTCACGCTTAAACCGCTGGGCCGATTTAGTTGAAATTTGGTATCCAGATAGTTTAAGTCCCGGGAAAGGACATAGGATAGTTTTTATCCCGGAAAATAGCATAGTTCCCGCGGGATAGCATAGCCCAAACCACTGGAATTTTTCAAATTTAAGGCGGAATAAAGTTCGCCGGGTCAGCTAGTTACACATAAACTGATAACTCGCGTATAAAAAGTCGAATGATGCTCGACTTTTTATACGTGAGTTATCCGTTTATGTATAATGATCATATTGACATTAACAAAACAACGTTAATGTCCAAAATATAATTCCATAAAACTCGCTCGAATTGCATGAAGTCTGGATGCTTGCTTGCTCTAAGTTTTCATTCCAAGATTTCATTCATCATTGTTGAGAGTATCCAAGGGTGATGGTTTCACTTACTATCAGGTAACCCGCTTGCCTATCTGCTACCCTATTATATAAAAAGAGACCCAGACTTGGATCACAAGGGACGGTTAATTCTTCGTAATAATAAAAACTTTACCTACTCTAGCCGCAGATAATGGTGTTAATTACAAAATAATGGTGGCATGCGCTGAATATGGGGTCAATAGATTAGTGGTCGTTTGCTGCGCGCTACCTGCGCCGCTACCTGCATGCGCTGCGCCGCGCCTGCGCACGCCCGCCGCGCGCTGCCGCTGCCCCAATGCCCGCCGGACGCATTCCGGGGTGACTCACACAGCGTATCCAAAGCATAGCATGCTGGAGATGCTCGACAAATCACTAATACATATTGCGGTTTTTAAGCCAAATCCTTAACACGTGACATGCCACAACGATACATAGATTTAAGAATTATAATGATAAAATGTAGGTACCTAAGTATCGTTTAACGAATTCAGAGTGTCCATTGCGTGTCCGCGCGGTTCCTGCACCGCAGCACAGCGCTGCGCGTGCGCGTCCGCCGCACGCGCCGCGACGTGCTCGGCTAATATCTTCAAACATTGCTGATCTTGCTACACGTTTTTCTACTTAAACGATTAATTATTAGCTGAGTTCGCAAAGATTACTGTGAACTATTCCATAATACATTTTGTGCTCGTTCCTCGGACAGCAGAATTAATGTGGCCAGCGCCTGCGCGTGGCACACGCTAGTAGAATATAGCAAATAATATTATGTATCAATACAATGCGATAAAGCGGTACTTATTGCAAAGTACAATGCTTCTAGATTCGTCTATCTATATTTTGTAAGCTAAGCAATTTACAAGTTCGATGTATGTAAATGACAATCATGTTATTTTAGTTACGGGCGGCTAAGGCTTCAACGGTCTCTAGTAAATAGCATTCCACTAACTAGTCCCCCCCCCCCCAGGACAGCCAAAGGCAGTTCTAGGAAACTAGGCTTATCTAACTCGCTCGCAATCGCCGTCTTGTTCATTTTGACAGTTCATGTATGGGGATGGGCTGACAATTGGCATCGGAATCAGCTAAAGGTTCAGAATCAGGTTTTAAATGTAGTTCCAGTCCTCGCACCGTATATCTATTGGACTGGTATTGAGCTGTTTCGTGCTGCGGGCCGCGGGCCGCGTCTCGCCGGCGACGTCGCCGGTCGTCGCCGGCCGGTAACGATGCACGCGCTTTGCTATTTTTATCGTTGAAAAGCCGGTATCAATAAATCAGAATAATAAAAAAAACAACTAGCAACGCGTTGTCAGTGATTTCAAAGTTCACCCGGGGATTAAGAGAGATGTCTCTTTATTATGCTTCATTACCTACTTCTCTATGCATTGTATTTCCAAATTGTCTTGTAAATGATGAATTACCTCCTTGTTTTCCGTGAGGGAGCGTCGCCGGCTCGCCGCCCGCCGGGCGCAGCCGCAGCACGCGAGAAAGCGCTGATCATGCAGATTGCGCAATGCGATTACCGCGCAGCGCGATAATTAGACAAGCGGTCCTTGTGCGCGGGCGCCGGTCACGGGACCGCAGCCCCCCCCCCCCTCCCCGCACGTCCCCCGCGCGTCTCGCCCCGTAGGGCTATCGCTGTCACGCTACAGACATTACATGGTCAAATAAACCATATTAGCGGACAGGACAATCATGGAATTGTATGCGTCTTAAACTTGTTTAGTAGGTATTGTGTCGCTCGGAGCGCTCAACGCAATAAGCATTATAATAATCAGTTCGCCGCAATAGTCGCCGCGTGTGACTATCAGATGCTCAGAATATCTGGATATCTGGAATGAGGGACGCGCTCGAACCTGTTGCGACGGGCAGGTGCATCGGCGTACAGACACACAGGTTCAAGTGGTACGATTTTAACAGGTCTGTGCTGTACGATACGATCACACCACTTGCATTGTTAGTCGCAACTTCATACTCGCTGTGAAAGGGCGGCTTACGAATCAATTGGTTGATTTGTACCCGAGTTCTTCGTCTGGTAAAGGCAAATGTCAAAATCACAGATACAGACAGACGAAAATAAGTTGACAGAAGCTTACCCAGCGGTTATTCACAATTCATAAGGGGGCATAAAGGTGGGTGGGCCGCGCGTCAAGTTTAAACAGCACACAAACACACAGCGTGGGCTGGCGGGCCATCCCGGGGACCACACCACCTGCTCTGCATTATGATTATATTTAGCTAACGAGAGCTGTTTACCTTTTATCTGCATTTCGCTTTCAGTTAATTAGAATTCTAATAATGCAAAGTCGGTTACACTCGCTTGTTTATTCTGCCGACATCGTGTGGACACACGGAGCGGTCGTGTCGTGCATATGTAGGTGTGGGGGGACAGTAATTACCGTCACACTCGCACCTGCACCGCTAATGTGCCGACTCGTAATTAGAGAGATAAGACCTCCCCCCTTAGCCCCCGCCCGCCCTCGCCCGCACGTCTCACGCCCCGCTTGTTGCAGCATGATCCCGCGACGCAAGCACAACGCGTCCTCCGGCTCCCTGCCGGCGCCCGACGACAAGACCGCCAGCAACGACTACATCCGTGAGTACAGCCGCCCCGCACCCGTCACCCGCCACCCGTCACTCTCCACCAGCCGCCGAATCTGCATATCAGACATCTGTGCGCGTTAATTAGCGCGGCGCGCGGCGTCGCCTGCCGCGGCGGCCGCGGCGGCCGCGGCCAAGTTCACGGCCGCGCGCCCGCCCCGCTAATGCAACGCTTCAATTGCATTCATTACCGATAGTCTACAACATTACCGAACGGCACTTAGCTAATGAATCTAATGAGGGAGTGTTTCAAACGCTGGTTAATTAAACGTGTCGAATTATTTTTATTGCTTTTAATCATCAGTCGGCCTTCAACCCAGTGTAGCGTAGTCCATTCCAATCTATTTTAACGCTTTTGTAAACAAACAAGTCCTTCCAAGTTATTTTTTTTAATGTGAGATATCAAATATGATCTCTCTAACATTCCGGTGGGTGTGGTGCTAATTGCATACCCACAATGAGTGATGTGTGGGAACTTAGTTGAAATTTAAGTAGTTCGCTTATGCGTAGTACCTACTATAAAGTTGTTTGTAACAAAATTACGGTCGATTTTTTTCCTTATATGTATGTTTTCGTATATGTGTGTGCGCAGTGGCGGGATCGGAGAACGGCGCAGGCGAGGGCTGGCGCGCGGCGCTGCGCCGGCGCCTCAACCGGAAGACGCTGCACAAGCGCGTGCCCGTGACGGCGTGGCTGCCGCAGTACACCGCGGAGCGCGCGCTCGGCGACCTCATCGCCGGCCTCACCGTGGGGCTCACCGTCATCCCGCAGTCGCTGGCCTACTCCAACATCGCGGGCCTGCCGCCACAGCACGGCCTGTACGGCTCCTTCCTGGGCTGCTTCGTGTACATCCTGCTGGGCGGCTGCCGCGCCGTGCCGGCCGGGCCCACCGCCATCGCCTCGCTGCTCACGTGGCAGGTGGCCGGCGGCGTGATCGAGAAGGCGGTGCTGCTCAACCTCCTGGCCGGGCTGGTGGAGCTGCTCATGGGCGTGCTCGGGCTCGGCTTCCTGATCGACTTCGTGTCGGGCCCGGTGTCGTCGGGCTTCACGTCCGCCGTGGCGCTCATGATCGCCACGTCGCAGGTCAAGGACCTGTTCGCGATCGTGGTCACGGGCCAGACGTTCCTGCAGCAGTGGATCTCCGTGTTCCGCAACCTGCACGCGGCCGCGCTGTGGGACCCCATCCTGGGCTTCGCGTGCATCGCGCTGCTGCTGTCCATGCGGGTGAGTGCCGCTCCCTCCCGCCGCCCCCCCCACCCCCTGCCCCTCGGCCGCCCGCCTGACCCCCTCTGTGTGCAGCGCATCGGGATGGTGCAGTGCGGCGGCGCGACGCCGAGCCCGCGGCAGCGCGCGCTGAACCGCTGCTGCTGGCTGCTGGGCACGTGCCGCAACGCCGTGGTGGTGGTCGCGTCGGGCGCGCTCGGCTACTGGTTCGTGGCCTCGCACGGCGCCTCGCCCGTCCGGCTCATGGGTGAGTCGCGTTTGTCCCGCGTGCTCTGATTATGAAGAGAAATGTTGATACGGTTGACGAGAAATAAGTTACCAATAATTTCTTTCTTTTTGGATTAGCAACGACGCTTAAAAAAATTAGATACCTACTATAAAAAAGCGAGCGACCGAAGGTCGAACGATGTGAGGTTTCGGAGATGTAAACGATTTACTGATCTTGTTTTTCTTTTTATGCCCTCTGAAGCCGAAAACGTCCGCGGCGGTTAGTAATCACTCAGTCAGTAGCTCATCCGTGTCGTTCCCATGCTCCATCCGAGTCATCTCCACCGGTAGATTAGCATAGCGACGTAGCAGTAGCACATGCGATATAACATTCCGTCCACTCATCACGTTGCACCGGCCAGTCGTGAGCGCGTGGTGTGTCGGGTGTGAGCGTGTGTGTCTGTGCAGGCGCGATCCCGTCCGGCGTGCCGCGGCCGGCGCTGCCGCCGTTCAGCTACGAGCGCGCCGACAACAGCACGGCCGACTTCCTGGAGATGGTGTCGGAGCTCGGCTCGGGCATCGTCGTCATCCCGCTCATCGTGCTCCTGGAGGACATCGCCATCTGCAAGGCCTTCTCCGACGGCAAGACCATCGACGCTACGCAGGAGATGATCGCCATCGGCACCGCCAACATCGCCAACAGTTTCATGCAGGCCTACCCCGGCGGCGGCTCGCTCGCGCGCTCCGTCGTCTCCAACGGCTCCGGCGTCCGCACGCCCTTCAACGGCCTCTACACCGGTAAGCGCCGGCTCTGCCGCCCCCGCCGCCCCCGCCGTGCGGTCGCAGCCCGCCTCTCACACTATTCTCTCCGTCGCAGGCATCATGGTGATCCTCGCGCTGCAGTTCTTCACGCAGTACTTCGAGTTCATCCCGAAAGCTGCGCTCGCCGCCGTCATCATCTCCGCGATCCTCTTCATGGTGGAGTACCACGTGATCAAGCCGATGTGGCGCGCTAAGAGTGAGTGGCGCCCCCCCCTCCCCCCCCCCCCCTCCTGCGGTACGCCGAAACCGACAGTCTCTGCTCACACTCGCCGCTCACGTTTCAGAGCTGGACCTGATCCCGGGGATCGGCACGTTCGTGCTGTGCCTCACGCTGCCTATCGAGATGGGCATCCTCACCGGCGTCATCGTCAACATCATCTTCATCCTGTACCACGCGGCGCGGCCCAAGTTCTCCGTGGAGATGCTCAAGGTGAGTGTGCCCCCCCCCCCCCCCCCCCACGCCGCGCGCGGCAGCACAGGACGGCGACCGACTGACGCGCTTGCGTGTTGCAGACGGAGCGCGGCGTGGAGTACCTGATGATCACGCCGGACCGCTGCCTGATGTTCCCGTCCGTGGACTACGTGAAGAGGCTGGTGACGAAGAGCGCGGGCGGCGCGGCGGCGGCGGGCGGCGCGCCGCTGCCCGTGGTGCTGGAGTGCACGCACATCTACAGCGCCGACTACACCGCCGCCAAGAGCATCGAGCAGCTCACGGCCGACTTCCACGAGCGCCGCCAGCCGCTCTACTTCTACAACGTGAAGCCCTCGGTGTGCTCCATCTTCGAGGCGGTGGCCAAGCCCGAGCACTTCGTGGTGTTCTACGAGGACGCCGAGCTGGACCGGCTGCTGGCCGAGGACGAGCGCCTGCAGTCGCGCAAGACGCTGCCCGCCGGCCAGGTCTGAGCGCCGCCGCCGTCGGCGCCGCGCCTGTTTTTGAGATGAACTCGACTCGTGTGGGTGATATTTAGAGACAGAGACGTTTATTATTGTTACTAAAACTATTTAAAAGAATAATATTTACTTGGATCTTGTAAATACGTTTCCTAGAATGAGCTCCGATGGATCGGCGCGTGATAGCGCCGGTGCGAAACCGGATCAGAGTAGACTGTATCCGACTATTTACACGTCTAATATATTTTGGTACGAGTGTAGCCGGGCCGGCCGCGCGCCGGCGCCGGCGGAGAGGCGAGATGGTATTTTGCAGAGCGCCCGACGGCCCAGCCGGGGAGCGCCTCGCGCCCCGTTGTGATCCTAGCTGTAACGAAATACATACGACTCTAATTTTATGATGAAATATTTTTGTGTAGCCGCAGTAATGAACCCTATGTCGTCCTCGAACTCGCGGACTCTATACGTATAGTTACGATTATGAAATTGGCATTGTTCATTGTTTTAAGCTGTGCTTTTAACAACTTCATTTGATAAAATGGACTATTTGAAGCAACTGATTTGAATAATATGCTTTTACGTAGCTTTGTTACGTATCAAGTCGTTGTAGCGACGACAACTTCGCCAATGTCAAAGTAACAAAATTTAATTCAAAAATCTTGCGACAAAATGTCGGCAACGTTGTACGGTAACACGGTCAAAGGCCCCCACTCCCTGGCAGGCTCTTAGCCAAGGGTCAATGATATCTCTCATAAACTGCCAGGAAATCATTAGCCGATGCCCAGGGTGCACCGGACGAAACACTGCTCTCCCCCCCCGGACGGATCTAAAATACATCGTGTAAACTTATAAAAATATTCTACATTAGCTTGCGTACACCATTCCTATCGCAGATTTTCTCTTTTCTCCTTCTTTTTCTCTTTGATTTTGTGGGGGCTATTGTTCGAATCATTGTTGCACCCCAGCACAAAACACTTTTCATAAATATCCATTGTGTATTTCACAGTTTTATACTTTGAATTTGCTTTTATTTCTAACGTTTGTAGATTGTGTAGGAGTGTAATGTTATGATGTGGACGTGACAGTGACAGCCTGACCGACCGTTACCGAAGCCTAACTTTTTAATTTTTCTATTTTAAGGCAAACATTTAATGCTCGATTCTGCCAATAAACCGGGTAGCTAGGTCAAACTAAGGTCAAAAATACTTTTACAAAAATATCTGCAATCGTAAAGTATTTTTGCAATAGTGTAATAATTGGTTGTTTTCCCCCAAATGGTTTTCGAATTGGAGCTTACTGAAAAAAGTGAACAATGCCAATTATGGTGAAGCGAATCAAATCTATTTATTTTCTAGTTAACATAAAGTACAAGTTAGAATAGTGATCGTTAAAACTGTTAAGCTAAGAAGTGAAGCTTTAAGCGGCCTGAAGAGCCGACCGGGTGCCGCCCGGGTGAGGCGCGGCCGCCGCGGCGCGCGCTCTCGCACGGGGCTTACATAGAAAAGTAAAAATATTTTAAAAGTGAACATTTAGAATTAGCTATACTATTGCCTCGGAACTGCTGGAAGCGCTCGCCGCTGGCCGCGCGGGGGCCGCGCGCGCCGCTCGCCGCGCAGCCCTCCCCGCGACATCGAACGACCGGGGCCGCACGACTTTGAATGCGTTTAAACTCTCAATTATATAGATATAGAATAAGTTATCCGTCTTATCACGCTGACCATGCCAAGTATGCAGCAATATTATATTTTGATTGAATTGTAGAATAATGTATTGAATCCTGAGTACTTAATGATTTCCAATTCGTGTTGAAGACACAATGTGATATTAATTAAAAGGGATGTGAGCGAACTCGCCGCCGCCCCCCCCCCCCCCCCTGCGCGGCGGCGGGGCTCGCTGTAATATAATGTTGTGTTCTAAGAACAAATTAATAAACTCTATGAGAGTTACAAACTATCGCCATTGTTTTATTTCCCGAATCTTTAAGACAGAACGTCCATGAACGACATGATCGCGGACTCGAGCGCGAAAGAATCCTTCCTACTTAATATTATAAATGTGAAAGTTTGTGAGTATGGATGTTTAGATGTTTGTTACTCTTTCACGCCAGAACGGCTGGACAGATCTGGATGAAATTTGGAACATAGATAGATTTTAGTCTGGAATAACACAGGCTACTTTTTATCTCGAAAAATTTCGTAATTCCTGCGGGATAGCGATAAACGAATTCTATGCAGACGAAGTTGCGGGCAACAGCTAGTACCTACTGAATAAAACAGGAAATAATAGAGGGCTAGCTCACGCCGATAATTATTCATCCAAAATGTCACCACACAACGGTGTTTTTCGGTAAGTGGTTCCAAAACAGGAGAGAGTTTATTTAATGCTGAATCCGAATATCACATTAAAATATTAAATTTTTAATATACCTACTTAACTTTAGGAGTTCAGACAAAATAGCGACTTAATTTTTTCTCATTATTTCACTTTATCGTGGTCACTCCCGTGTTAATCACCGTACCTAATCAAATCAATCAAGTTTAGTGATCACCGTGCACAATGTCATGGTTCATCTTTCCCTTCATACTTGTTACGGCATTCTAATGTATGTATGGAACCCTCAGTGCGGGAGCCTGACTTGCACTTAACCGACTTTGTCTAATAGCAAAGTGCTTAGACGTGCAATGCGCGGTAGGGACCTCGCCTGCCTCGCCTGCCAGTGGAGTGCGGAGCGGTCCCGCGCCTGCGCGACTCGACGCTGCGGGCAGCGGCCGGCGCTCCTGCAGCCTGCCTATTGTGATAAGCCTGCGCGCGAGTTGTACCGTGTGACGAGTACCTTCCCGGCCATGCAAACTGTTGAGCGAGTCCTCGTTGTGCTTACCGAGTCCCCTCGCCCGCCCTACACTCGGCCGAGTACATAGCAATGTGCTTTCTCGCCGCTGTACTCGAACGCGTGGTATGCCTTGACCACTTAGTCCAAAGTACTCAGTGTATGTAAACTAATCCCTCCGCCAGAACTTGGAAAGAACTCTCAGAGATCACGCACGTACTGTCAGCAACGCCAGCGCCATCCCTCGGCGCGACTCCGCAATCTATTTATGTACAGTCGAGGCCATGAATATCGATACAGCCGTCATGTCAAGTACAGGTGTCTTCGGCCTTATTGTTTGTGGCATAAAAGTGTATAGATGTTTTTGACTTACTTAATAACACAGCAAAACAGGGTCCCTTCCGAGTACAGACAGACAGGCAGTTTCCACACCTCCAATTAGTGTTTTCCTACCTTAATAAACGTCAAGTGTGATCCGACACCGAAGACAGAGTTTTAAACAAACCTCCGATTTTCGGGATTTGCTAGTTGAAACATTTCAGGCGCCAGAATGAAATTTTGAGCCCATTTCTTAAATTGATTGCCCGGAAACCGCTCAATAGTAAAACTCCCAACTAAAGGCCTGCTCCAGCAATACTCAAAACCAAAATTTAGTGGAGGCAGGACCACGGGCGCAGCGGAGCAGCGGCTGCGATGACCCAAATAGTGAAAGTTTTACTGAAGTCTGAATTAATTTCCTTAGCGAAATCTAAAACCATAGAAAACCAGCCTAGACGATACCAAGTGAGCGTATCGAGTAGAGCCGACCAGAAAAGGGGGCAGCCTCAGCTCATCTGCGTCAGTACTCCGAAAAATCGGCAAGAAAACCATTATTTGTGAGTATTAACAGGATTGTTATAAAACAAACCTAACCTAACCTAAACCAATCTATAGATTACGATATCAAAAAAGTTCATTTAGCTAATAGTTTTACAGAAAATTGCGTTATACATTTTGAACCATTATGTATTTTAACCCATTATACATTTTAAACTTTATGTATTCTGATCCGCTCCCGTATAAAAGTTAATTTGTGAAAAAGTATTTGTTAAAGTATTCTCGTATTATTGTTGCTGGGTATATTGTAGTGTTTCCTTGGCTGACACCGACTACAAAAATAACAATAATTGTAACAAGATTAGATCGTACCTATATATTGATAAGTAGAAAAAGTAAGTTAATTATTAAGTTGTAGAAGAATATTATGCAATTATTTTTTTCTTTTTAGTGCGTAGTGAAGTCGGTTTTTTTTTTGTTAAAATGTTTGTTTATTTTTTTAATTTTTAGTGAATCTGAAGAACACTAACACTTTTTTCTGAATATGGGTAGACCTACTAAACGTGCTGCCATTTCAATTTGGTCCAGTTCTGACAATGGCACCCCTGAAAAAACCGTATAAGTCTGAAATTAGCATTATTAAGTATCTATGTGTGCGACAAATCGTCCGTTTCATTTAAACGGCGCTGTCATATGAGCAGCACGTTTAGTAGGTCTACCCATATTTAGAAAAAAATGTTAGTGTACTTCAGATTCACTAAAAATGTATCAAATATTATAAATAATATAAGTCGGTTTTTTTTTGTTAAAATTTTTGTTTATTTTTTGATTTTTAGTGAATCTGAAGTACACTAACATTTTTTTCTGAATATGGGTAGACCTACTAAACGTGCTGCCATTTCAATTTGGTCCAGTTCTGACAATGGCACCCCTGAAAAAACCGTATAAGTCTGAAATTAGCATTATTAAGTATCTATGTGTGCGACAAATCGTCCGTTTCATTTAAACGGCGCTGTCATATGAGCAGCACGTTTAGTAGGTCTACCCATATTTAGAAAAAAATGTTAGTGTACTTCAGATTCACTAAAAATGTATCAAATATTATAAATAATATAAGTCGGTTTTTTTTTGTTAAAATTTTTGTTTATTTTTTAATTTTTAGTGAATCTGAAGAACACTAACACTTTTTTCTGAATATGGGTAGACCTACTAAACGTGCTGCCATTTCAATTTGGTCCAGTTCTGACAATGGCACCCCTGAAAAAACCGTATAAGTCTGAAATTAGCATTATTAAGTATCTATGTGTGCGACAAATCGTCCGTTTCATTTAAACGGCGCTGTCATATGAGCAGCACGTTTAGTAGGTCTACCCATATTTAGAAAAAAATGTTAGTGTACTTCAGATTCACTAAAAATGTATCAAATATTATAAATAATATAAGTCGGTTTTTTTTTGTTAAAATTTTTGTTTATTTTTTGATTTTTAGTGAATCTGAAGTACACTAACATTTTTTTCTGAATATGGGTAGACCTACTAAACGTGCTGCTCATATGACAGCGCCGTTTAAATGAAACTGACGATTTGTCGCACACATACTTAATGCTAAATGGAGGTCTAAAGGAGAGGCCTACGTCCAGCAGTGGACTTGTAATGGCTGAGATGATGATGATGACTTAATGCTAATTTCAGACTTATATGGTTTTCTCATGGGTGCCATTGTCAGAACTGGACTAAATTGAAATGGGACCACACGGTAAGCACCAGCTTTCAAATAAAAAAAGAATCATTAAAATCGCTTCGCCCAGTCGAAAGTTATGAGGTAACAAACATAAAAAAAAAAAAAAAAAAAAAAAATACAGACGAATTGAGAACCTCCTCCTTTTTTTGAAGTCGGTTAAAAAGTGAACCCATTCTAAAAAACCACCTTGAACTTTGAACCTGAACAAATTGAAACCTAACCAACTTGAACCTAACCGATTTAATTAAATAATTGCAACCGAACGAACTTAAACCTGACAAATTTGAACCTAACAAATTTAAACATAACGTCGGTGAGATTGCCAATTCAGTTAAGTGCATTTTTTTTTTTATTTATTGATTTTGGCAGATTTGGCTTTTAAATTGAATTCCGAGGCTATGCATAAACCCATATTATGCACAAATTTAACTTGGATCAAGGTTTGTCAAAACACTTGTGATTTTAGTCCGAAAAATAATGACACAGTCATGTGTATCAAAGCACATAACGGCAAGGGCGTCGCCAAGGGGGGGCAGGGAGGGGCAGCTGACCCCCCTAGAGATTCTATCAAAAATTGCCAAATATAATGCAACCAAAGTCCTAGACTAGTCTTAGAGAATGAGAAAAGTATGAATTGTAGTATGTAAAGTCAACTTGCCCCCCTCTGCGCCATCGGCTGGCGACGCCCTTGCATAACGGGTGTTCGTTTTCAAATAAATGAGTAAAATTTATTTATTAATATACAAACCATTAAAAACTAAACAATAGTAAGGATCACTAAAACTACGAAAGTTGATTCAAAGTAAATTATGTTAAAAACTATTAAAAATTAACCTAAAACATGTCCCCCTGTTTCGTGCCTGGTTCAAAGGTTCCCATTATGCTGGCCGCGTTGCCTCTTTGTACTGCAATAGCAACCCTTTGAACCAGCCACTAACCAGAGCGGGGATCGCAGCCCCCGTCTTTTAATCTGCGGCCCAGCTCCCCGAAAAGCTCCTTTGCCTCCGAGCCCCAGGGACCCGCCGTCTCGACGGCGACCGGTACAAACTCGTACAGTCACCAGCATAAATATATGATGGTGAACAGCGCTGTAAAAATAAATGATCATGCATTGAGGTCAAAATTATTTGACGATACTACCGCGGTAAAAATATGTGATGCTATGTAGCCGGCAAAAACATCCGTCACACCATATCAGCAAAAATATCGGATCGGGACGCTTAAAAATATATGATTACCCAAAAAATTAATATTATGTGACCATCCATCGCATAATTTTCTAACCGCTGTGACAGCATAAGCATCGGATGATACGTACGCTGCATATATATCTGATGACATGTTGCAAAACCACGAATATGTTATCAACTTGCAAAAACGAGCCATCCGTGGCTGACATAGAGCCGTAAATTGAATTAAGTGTTTTGACAATTCACGAAAAGAGTGCCCTATTGTCATTGTATATCTCTGTCTCACATTTTTGCATTCAAGAATCTGGGTGCACGGCAGTGCCGCGTAAGTTTGAGAACTGTAAGACGTGTTTCCATCCGGTTTTAAAATAGGCAAGTTGGTAGAAATTGAATTCGATGGTACTGAATAACATAACCACCTTGGTTTAACATTACATCTCAAAACTTTTTCGTAATAGAATAACTGCGTTGCAAGATTTGCTTATTTTACATATATCACGTCTTTATCCCTTACGGGGTAGACAGAGCCTAAGGTAACAAAACCTTAAGTCCACATTTAGCATGATTGTGGGCGTATAGGTGGAAAAGGGGAAAAAAATAGTACCTAATGGATTGCTAGCCGCATCGCCTACAACATGATTCCTAAGATTATTTATAATTTTATAGCATTATTATAAATGCTGAGCTGACGTTTGTGAGAGCGTGAGTTTGTTTGTTACTCTTTCACGCTAAAACGGCTAAACAGATTTTGGTAAAATTTGGCATACACGAACAAATACCTTATATTATTTGAGGATCTTAGGCACTATAAGAAGGGATTTTCCACAGAACAAATGGACGGGATATAAATAATGGCAGCTGTAGGTGTCCATACAAGAAACGCGTTTATTTTCGATGGGAGGAAGAAGTTTTAGTGCAAAGTTTGATTCTGCGCGAACGAAGTCGCGAGCAAATGCAAGTTACTTAATCCTTACTATCCTTACTAATCCTTACTAATATACTAATATATATATATATATAATATATAAATCATTATTTTATTTACTTAGCTATGTATTATATTTATGTTGATATTGTTGTTTTTATTATCCCTGCGTTTATCCTGTCTATTTGTTTCCGCCACCTACTTAAACTGTCTCCAACTTATTTCTTGCATTGGTTGCCTGGAAGAGATCGCTATTAAGCGATAAGACCGCCTATTGTCTACTTTGTTCTTTGTTTCTGTATTGTTTTGTACTGATTTGTGGTGTTCAATAAAGAGTATTTGTATTGTATTGTATTGTATTATATATCCTTACTAATATTATAAATGCGAAAGTAACTCTGTCTGTCTGTCTGTCTGTCTGTCTGTCTGTTACCTTTTCACGCTTAAACCGCTGGGCCGATTTAGTTGAAATTTGGTATACAGATAGTTTGAGTCCTGGGAAAGGACATAGGATAGTTTTTATCCCGGAAAATTGCATAGTTCCCGCGGGATAGCACAGCCCAAACCACTGGAATTTTTCAAATTTAAGGCGGAACAAAGTTCGCCGGGTCAGCTAGTTATATATAATACTATAAATGCGAAAGTAACTCTGTCTGTCTGTCTGTTACCTTTTCACGCGTAAACCGCTGAACCATATTAGTTGAAATTTAGTATACAGATAGTTTACGTCCCGAGGAAGGACATAGGATAGTTTTTATCCCAGAAAACAGCATAGTTCCCGCGGGATAGCGATAAGCGGATTCTTAGCGATAAGCGTGCAAACACTGGATTATATATATTCACCTGCCGAATTTGTACGGACTTTTGCTGCGTGAGTCCGACTCGCACTTGGCTGTTTTTTTTTAATTTATTTTTCTCTTTTTTTTAATAATGTAGTTAAAAAGCCGTGGTAGCCTAGTGGTTTGACCTGTGGCCTTTCAAGCAGAAGGTCGTGGGTTCGAATCCCGGGCTCGCACCTCTGAGTTTTTCGGAATTTATGTGCGAAATTACATTTGAAATTTACCATGAGCTTTTCGGTGAAGGAAAACATCGTGAGGAAACCTGCACACATCTGCGAAGCAATTCAAGTGGGTCACCTGATGGTAAGTGATCACCACTGCCCATAGACACCAGCAACCCCGGAGGGATTGCAGATGCGTTGCCAACCTAGAGGACTAAGATGAAATGCCTCTTGTGCCCGTAATTTCCCCGGCTGTCTTACTCTCCACACCGGAACACAGCAGTACAAGCACTGCTACTTAGCGGCAGGATTAACGAGTAAGACGGTGGTAGCGATCCGGACGGACCTTGCACAAGGCCCTACCACCCGAGAAATAACAAAAATACGATAATGATAATATAAGAAATAACAAAAATACGAACTGTCAGTGGTCAGCGGTCTGTGATTTTGGAATCATCCAATTTGCCCGATGAAAAGGTTGGGCAGCCTTGGGTCGGCGGTGCAATGCCCCGGGGCCCTAGAGCTCAGGGGGCCCTGGAATCCTTACCAGAAAATCTCGATAGAACTGAACTTTCGATAACCTAACCCGTTTCTTTTCCATGCTGGTCTGGGAGCAAAGAAAAAACATAGATTGTACCAGTTGCTTCTCTACCCGCGCAGATGGTAAAAGCCCATCGAAGGAATGGGCGATTATAATAGGAATCATGTTATAGGCGATGAGGCTAGCAACTCATCACTATTTTGATTCGATTTTCCACCTATACGCCCACAATCTTGCTAAACCGCTGAACCATATTAGTTGAAATTTAGTATACAGATAGTTTACGTCCCGAGGAAGGACATAGGATAGTTTTTATCCCAGAAAACAGCATAGTTCCCGCGGGATAGCGATAAGCGGATTCTTAGCGATAAGCGTGCAAACACTGGATTATATATTCACCTGCCGAATTTGTACGGACTTTTGCTGCGTGAGTCCGACTCGCACTTGGCTGTTTTTTTTTTTTAATTTATTTTTCTCTTTTTTTTAATAATGTAGTTAAAAAGCCGTGGTAGCCTAGTGGTTTGACCTGTGGCCTTTCAAGCAGAAGGTCGTGGGTTCGAATCCCGGGCTCGCACCTCTGAGTTTTTCGGAATTTATGTGCGAAATTACATTTGAAATTTACCATGAGCTTTTCGGTGAAGGAAAACATCGTGAGGAAACCTGCACACATCTGCGAAGCAATTCAATGGTGTGTGTGAAGTTCCCAATCTGCACTGGGCCCGCGTGGGATCTATAGCCCAAGCCCTCTCGTTCTGAGAGGAGGCCTGTGCCCAGCAGTGGGACGTATATTGGCTGGAGATGTGAGATGTGAGTTGATTTCTATTTAATTTAAAAGTACATAGGCCTAGATCAAGCGATGATCGCCTTTCGGTTGCTAATGATGACGATGATGATGATAATTTAAAAAAGTTGTAGAAAAAATATTATACACAGCGTTGTATAACTTAATCTTAAAACACTCATGGCTTGTTTCATAGCATTACCTACGGCTCATACGCTACACACTAATTCGCATATAAAAACCCCTCTTATACGGTGTGCGTGTGAACTGAGGGACCACTTTTTTTTAAAGGTTTAAAGGTTTTGAAAGTAAGTGTAATATTTAGTAGTAGTAGCGAATTAGTTTGTAAACAAATCCTGGAATTTGTAAAGAATTCACTAAAAAGTTATACAGCCAAAGGTGTGGTCCCTCAGTTCACACACTGAACCTTCCACTTCTGGGCAAGTGTTTAATATGCTGGCTTATTTTGATGTTACAGATTTAGTAAAAACATGTTTAAACGCATTCGTAATGACCGAAACGTAATTTGGCAATGATTATACACTAAAGCAGTCTTCCTTCTGTGGTCCCTGAGGGACCACCTAAAATACCTAATAAATCGGTACATTTTGTACACAAAAAAATGCATTTTGCTTTGCAAACATTAGTAAAAATCGCAAGGAACATTGTAAAAGTTAAACGAAAGCACAACTATTAACCAATTTCGACAAATTTATATTTGTTTGTGGTCCCTCAGTTCACACACTATGAATTAATAAAACATTTAAAATATCCTAAAATATAAACATTATGGAAAGGTTTGTCATACTGGGGTTTAGTAGAAAAGTTCTACTACATATATATATTTTTTTTAAGTGGATTAATGGCGTATAATATAAGATAAATCGCTTTTAATATTTTCCTAGCAGAGTGTTTATTAGGGTGTCCACACAATCAGTGCCGGATTAAGCCAGCGCAGATTTATTAGGGTGACTAAACACTCTGCTAGGAAAATATTAAAAGCGATTTATCTTATATTATACGCCATCAATCCACTTAAAAATATATATATATGTAGTAGAACTTTTCTACTAAACCCCAGTATGACAAACCTTTCCATAATGTTTATATTTTAGGATATTTTAAATGTTTTATTAATTCATAGTGTGTGAACTGAGGGACCACAAACAAATATAAATTTGTCGAAATTGGTTAATAGTTGTGCTTTCGTTTAACTTTTACAATGTTCCTTGCGATTTTTACTAATGTTTGCAAAGCAAAATGCATTTTTTTGTGTACAAAATGTACCGATTTATTAGGTATTTTAGGTGGTCCCTCAGGGACCACAGAAGGAAGACTGCTTTAGTGTATAATCATTGCCAAATTACGTTTCGGTCATTACGAATGCGTTTAAACATGTTTTTACTAAATCTGTAACATCAAAATAAGCCAGCATATTAAACACTTGCCCAGAAGTGGAAGGTTCAGTGTGTGAACTGAGGGACCACACCTTTGGCTGTATAACTTTTTAGTGAATTCTTTACGAATTCCAGGATTTGTTTACAAACTAATTCGCTACTACTACTAAATATTACACTTACTTTCAAAACCTTTAAACCTTTAAAAAAAAGTGGTCCCTCAGTTCACACGCACACCTTATACGGCAGTTACATAAAATACTATTAAAGTTCACACCTCCTCCCAGAGCGTCATATAGGTAATTTCGCAATTAAGCAATTTGAACCCGTCAGTGTTATGGAGTAAAATGTGAGACAGACATATACAATGACAGTACGGCACTCTTTTCGTGAATTGTCAAATCATTTAATAGGTACAATTTACTGCTCTATGTCAACCAAGAATGGTTCGTTTTTGCAAATTAATAACATAATTCGTGGTTTTGCAACATGTCATCAGATAAATATGCGGCCTACGTATCATCCGATGCTTATGCTTTCACAGCGGATAGAAAATTATGCGATGAGTGATCACATAATATTGATTTTTTGGGTAATCAAATATTTTTAAGCGTCCCGATCCGATATTTTTGCTGATATGGTGTGACGGATGTTTTTGCCGGCTACATAACATCACATATTTTTACCGCGGTAGTATCGTCAAATAATTTTGACCTGAATGCATGATCATTTATTTTTACAGCGCTGTTCACCATCATATATTTATGCTGGTGACTGTACACTGACTCTAAGGCGGAATATTTGGAGTGCTTTAACCTCGCGGCAGCTTCAGCTGCGGAGCCAGCTAACCGCGAGGTCTGTCTCAAGTGGGACATAGCGAAAGTGCTTACACACGTCGCGTCCCACAGAAGACAACGGCCATCCGGTCGCTTACCATCGGTTCTGCTGAGGCCCGGAGGTTCGAGCACGCAAGGCACATTGGCCGACGCCATTGCCCGCCGCACAATGTCGTTAGCGTGGTGCCTTGGAAAGCGCCCCGCACACCTTTGGCAGCTCAGACCGTGGTGCCCATCTTCTTGCACCATTGCCCCACATACACAGCGGTGTGGTTCGCATACCTTGCCGCCTAAACGAAGGGCCACTGCTACCCTCAGCGAATCGTTATCGAGCAGTGTACCCATCTGTGGAGACGGCAAGGCATGCAACCACGCCCCCGATTCTGGTCTGGCGGCCGCCTTTAGCCGAGCTACATCAAGGCTATCTGAGGCGTTTAAAAGTGCAGTATCAAATACTTGCTTGCAAAGTATGTCGTCCCATCTTCTCTGCAGACAAGTTTTATTATGTATTATTTTATTTTATATATTTATAGCTATGTATTATATTTATGTTGGTATTGTTGTTTTTATTATCCCTGCGTTTATCCTGTCTATTTGTTTCCGCCACCTACTTAACTGTCTCCAACTTATTTCTCTGTCGTATTGGTTGTCTGGTAGAGATCGCTATTAAACGGTAAGACCGCCTATTGTCTACTTTGATTCTGTATTGTGTTTGTGTTCTGTATTTGTGGTGTTCAATAAAGAGTATTCGTATTGTATTGTACTGTAGTAAAAGTTTTACTAGAATTTTAATGAAATCCGTCCAAATAAAAACCGAAAAACAGGTGAAGACAATGTTTTGGGATGGAATCGAGTCAATAAAAGGGTAATGCAAAGTCAACTGTATGTACACCCCGAAACTCGCTGAAATCCATCGAGTAGCCGTCACGCAAGGAAGAAATTTAACCATTTTTCGAGTAAAAATTAGATAGATAGTCGAATAACTAAAGATTACCTTGATTCATGCGAATAAAACTAATCTCAAATGATAAAGAATAAGCGCCTTTAACTTTTTAATAAAATACGAGTCTATGAAAACAACAGATTAAGTCATCATTTTAAGAAAACTGAAAAATACCTACGCACCGAAGTGATGTAGCTAAGCGTTTTATAGGTGGGTGGGAGTGGCGGGCAAATTTTTTTCGCGATTTTCGCTATTACAAAAATTGAAAAAGATGCGCGTTAAAATTACGAATACGAATATGTAATTACAATAAACAATTTACATGAAAAAGACGGTACAAAAAATTAAAATGTGTAAATATATATTTTTTTTTAATTTCAAAAATAAAGAATATAAAACCTAACCAATATAAAAAACAAATTGAAACCAGCCCAACTTAAAACTAACCGATTTCAATTAGTGATTGCAACGTTATGAACAAAACTAACAAATTAGAAACTAATCGATTTCCACCTAAGAAATTGGAACCTAACCTACTAAAACCTAAGCTATTTCATTTAATAATTGCAACCTAACGAATTTGAACCTAATCGATTTCAACCGAACAAATTGAAACCTAACCAATTTGAACCTAAACTATTTCATTTAATAATTGCAACCTAACGAATTTAAATCTAACAAATTTGAACCTAATCGATTTCAACCGAACAAATTGAAACCTAACCAATTTGAACCTAACCGATTTCATTTAATAATTGCAACCTAACGAATTTAAAACTAACAAATTTGAACCTAATCGATTTCAACCTAACAAATTGAAACCTAACCGATTTCATTTAACAATTGCAACCTAACGAATTTAAAACTAACAACTTTGAACCTAATCGATTGCAACCGAACAAATTAAAACCTAACCAATTTGAACCTAAACTATTTCATTTAATAATTCCAACCTAACGAATTTAAAACTAACAAATTTGAACCTAATCGATTTCAACCTAACAAATTGAAACCTAACCGATTTCATTTAATAATTGCAACCTAACGAATTTAAAACTAACAACTTTGAACCTAATCGATTTCAACCGAACAAATTGAAACCTAACCAATTTGAACCTAAACTATTTCATTTAATAATTGCAACCTAACGAATTTAAATCTAACAAATTTGAACCTAATCGATTTCAACCTAACAAATTGAAACCTAACCGATTTCATTTAATAATTGCAACCTAACGAGTTTAAAACTAACAACTTTGAACCTAATCGATTTCAACCGAACAAATTGAAACCTAACCAATTTGAACCCTAAACTATTTCATTTAATAATTGCAACCTAACGAATTTAAAACGAACAAATTTGAACCTAATCGATTTCAACCTAACAAATTGAAACCTAACCGATTTCATTTAATAATTGCAACCTAACGAATTTAAAACTAACAAATTTGAACCTAATCGATTTCAACCTAACAAATTGAAACCTAACCGATTTCATTTAATAATTGCAACCTAACGAATTTAAAACTAACAACTTTGAACCTAATCGATTTCAACCGAACAAATTGAAACCTAACCAATTTGAACCTAAACTATTTCATTTAATAATTGCAACCTAACGAATTTAAATCTAACAAATTTGAACCTAATCGATTTCAACCTAACAAATTGAAACCTAACCGATTTCATTTAATAATTGCAACCTAACGAATTTAAAACTAACAACTTTGAACCTAATCGATTTCAACCGACAAAACAAAATGTCAGCACACCTGCATTGCGAGATCCTCCAGGTGAATGTGAACCACTCCGCCAGGGCCCAAGACCTGCTCATGCAGGCAATGGCGGAGTGGGGCATAGTGGTCGCAGTGGTGGCGGAACCGTACTACGTTCCGCCCCAATGTAACTGGGTGGGATCCTCGGATGGACTCGCGGCCATCGTTGTTCCGACGAACGGGAACTCCCCCCCCCTCCATAAGATCGGAGAGGGCCCGGGGTACGTAGCGGCCAAGTGGGGAGAGACTGCAATCATTGCAGTCTATTTCTCCCCCAACAGGCCGCTGGCGGCCTTCGAGGCCTTCCTCGCCGACCTAGGGCGAGCTGTAGGGGGGGCTGCCCCAGCGCAGCTGCTGGTGATGGGGGATTTTAACGCCAAGGGCGCGGCGTGGGGTTCCCCCATCACGGACCAGCGAGGGGCCAAGCTAGAGGGCTGGGCGGCTGCCATCGGGTTGGAGGTGGCCAACCGAGGCGATGTCAACACGTGCGTGCGTAGGCAGGGGGGGTCCATCGTGGACATAACGTTCGCGACCCCTGCCCTAGCCGCACGCATCGCGGACTGGCGGGTCCTTGAGGACGTTGAGACCCTCTCCGACCATCGCTATATCCGGATGAGGGTCTCCGCCTCGGCACAGCCGCAGCCGCCGGTAAGGAGGAGGTCGACCTTCCCGCGCTGAGTCCTATCCAGATTTGACCCTGGCATGGCGGAGGAGGCGGCTGTGGTGGAGACATGGAACGCCCCCCCACCCGACGACTTGGGCGTCGACGGGAAGGCGTCCCGATTCCGCGAGGCGCTCACCGCGGTCTGTGACGCAGCAATGCCCCGGATGCGGAGACTACCCGACAAAACGGGAGTCTACTGGTGGTCCGAAGAAATAGCGACTCTTCGGGCCGCCAGTAACCGCGCGCGCCGCGCCTACACCCGCTGCAGGTGGAGAGTGGCGCACACGGCCGACGAAGAGGAGGCCCTCTACAGGGCCCTTAAGGAGGCAAAAGAGGTCCTCCAAATTGCGATCTCCAAGGCCAAGGACGCCTCGTACGAGGAGTTCCTGGACACGTTGCAAAGGGACCCATGGGGGCGCCCGTACAAAATGGTACGGGAGAAGGTGAAACGTGCCCCCCCCATGGACTCCCTAGAGCCAGGACTCCTCGACCGAATCATAGGCGTCCTCTTCCCTCCGGCGCCGGACTTTGAGCCTCCGAGGATGTCGGCCCCCTCGGAGGAGCAAAGAGGAGATCGCACCATCCCCAGGATCAACCAGGACGAGATGATGTGGATCACAGACCGCCTCCGGGCCTGTAAAAAGGCCCCGGGCCCGGATGGCGTGCCCGCGCGAGTGATCCCCATCGCCTTAATACACCTCGGGGAGCGCTTTAAAGACCTCCTGGATCAGTGTCTGCAGGAGGGGCGCTTCCCGAGTGTGTGGAAGGAGGGGCGGCTCGTGTTAATCCCCAAGCCGGGGGGCTCACCTGACTCGCCCTCAGGCCACAGGCCCATCGTCCTGTTGGACGAATGCGGAAAGGCGCTGGAGCGGGTGATCTCCTCCCGGATCCGCAGCCATTTGGAGGAGGTCGGCCCCAATATTGCGGACCATCAGTATGGCTTCAGGGCGGGCCGGTCTACGATCGACGCCCTGAAAAAGTTGAAGGACTTCAACGACCTAGCGGCCAGTAAGGGGGAGGGGGTGGTGGCGGTATCGTTAGATATCGCCAACGCCTTCGGCACCCTCCCCTACTCCGTCATAAGGGAGTCCCTGCGGTACCACAGGATCCCCTGGTACCTGCAGAAGATCATAGGGCACTACCTGGAGGGAAGGGTAGTGCTCTATGATCACGGCGGCAGGCGAAAGAGCCGGCCCATGGCTTGCGGGGTCCCCCAAGGTTCCATACTCGGCCCACTATTATGGAACCTTGGGTTCGACTGGGCCATCCGAGGGGTACAGCTTCCCCGCATGACCACCATCTGCTACGCCGATGATACGATGGTGGCCGTCCGGGGAAGAGACAAGATGGAGACCTTGCGCAGGGCGGCTGTTGCGGCCGAGCTGATTGTTGACCGCATCAGCGCGCTCGGCCTCAAGGTCAATGTCAGGAAGACAGACGCCATGGTGTTTGGGGCCCCCACCTGGCGCATCCCGGCCGACACCGCACTCCAGATTGGAGGAGAACCTGTCCAGGTCAAGGCCAACATAAAATATCTTGGTCTTGTCCTGGACAGGAAGTGGGACTTTGGTGATCATTTTACCAAACTCGCCCCCCGACTGATGGGCACTGCGGCAGCCCTCGGCAGACTACTGCCGAACGTGGGAGGGCCTCTCACGCCCTGCCGAAGGTTGTACGCTAACGTTGTACGGAGCATGGCCCTGTACGGCGCCCCGATCTGGGCCAGCCGGCTCACGCGGAGGACGAGGGCCCTCCTCAGACGGCCCCAGCGAGCGTGTGCCACGCGGATCGCAAGGGCATACGTGACGGTGGCCCATATGGCGGCCTGCCTGATTGCCGGTACGCCCCCTTGGGACATAGACGCCGAAACCATGTCGGAGTGCTATTGGTCCCAAAGGGAGGCTCAGGCAAGGGGAGACAGACTGGCCCCGGAGGAGATCCTCCACGCCCGCCGTCAAACACAGCGGCGCATGCGGGACAGGTGGAAAGAGGAGCTGGAGGACTGCCGCTATGGAACGCGCACTATAGCGGCTATCCTCCCCTCTTTCGACCTGTGGCTCGACAGGGAGTTTGGTATGATGTCATACCATCTAGTGCAGATCCTGTCGGGCCACGGGTGTTTCGGGTCCTACCTGTTCCGCATTGGGCGAGAGGACAGCCCCCGCTGCCACAACTGCGGGGCGCTGGACGATACAGCCCAGCATACACTGGAGGAGTGTCCCTGCTGGAGCTACGAGCGCCGCCAGCTCGTGGCTGCTGTTGGACAGGACTTGTCACTCCACAGCATAGTTTCGGCTATGCTGGATAGGGGTGACGAGTCCTGGGAGGAGGTGGCTTCCTTCTGTGAGTGCGTAATGCTCCAGAAGGAAGCCGAGGAACGGGAGCGCGAGGAGTGTGTCCATGCGCCCCCGTTCCGACGCAGACGAACGGGGCGAAGGCGGCGGCACTTTGCTGCCCGCCTGAACCCCTAGTGGGACCAGCGGGTTGGGGACGGGGGTCCTCCACCTGCATTGCACGGTCCCACACGTCTGGGGGGGGAGTCGAAGCGTTGCGATTCCTCCCTCCTTGGCGAGGTAGCCCCGGTGATTTTAACCAAAGCCGGGGCAGGCCGGGGGGCGTCGTCGGCTCGAATCCTCGGGAACCCACGGCGCCTACCTAAACCCGGCGAGCGGACAATGCCGTAGTGTTTTTAGTGGGTATGTTCCCCCCTCCCCTTCCCGCAGGGGAAGAGGACGGGGGAGAGAGCCCCACATAACCGCTCGGGCCCCCCCGGGCCCGGGGGTACTCGTAAATGAGTTTTCACTACGTTAAAAAAAAAAAAAAAAAAAAAAAAAAAAAAAAAAAAAAAAAAAAAAAAAAAAAAAAAAAAGGTTAGGTTAGGTTAGGTTAGGTTAGGTTAGGTTAGGTTAGGTTAGGTTAGGTTGAGGCAAAATTTGATGTTACTGAGGCAAAATTTGATGTTACTGAGGCAAAATTTGATGTTACTGAGGCAAAATTTGATGTTACTGAGGCAAAATTTGATGTTACTGAGGCAAAATTTGATGTTACTGAGGCAAAATTTGATGTTACTGAGGCAAAATTTGATGTTACTGAGGCAAAATTTGATGTTACTTTTACGACTTGCTTTGCGAAATAACTCAAATTTTTGACTTGCGTTCGGAATTTTTCCAAATTTTTGATATCTTTGCCTTCTGCATTAGATCCCTGATTTTTTGACATATTTTTGGTATTCCTAGCTTCTCTAGATACCCCAAAATTAATTTTTGCAATTTCTTCCCAAAAACCTTCTGTTTTTGCGGTTGGGATTGCAAAACACAACTTTTCCAAATTTTTTAGAAAAATCGTATCTTCTATACGGTTCACATTTTTTAAATTCTTTTTGTTGGGGAATAGGGCGAATTAGTGGCACTACCAAACGCCGTTTACCGAATAATTTTCGAACTTACCATTCGGAAGTTATTTGGTGAAACGTTGGTTGCGGCTATATTTGCCATAGGCGCTAGTGACTTTTTTGATAAGTTTGTCAGGGCTTTCAAAAAATCACTGCGCCTATACTATAACGGTCCGGGATTTTATAGCTATAGGGTCTTTTAGGAGGTAGTTTGCGCCGCCTAACGGCACCTCACTCGACTCTCTAGCTATCACAGTCTCGTCAGAATTTGGGGAAAACTACCAACTTTTTTATAAGTTGGTAATTTTCCACTGTTCGGACTTGACCGTTTTTTGGTTAGGTTTCACCCTTCTGGTGAAACCAACCTGGTAGGGGGGGTTGTGGCAAGGGTGGGGGATTGTAGAACCTGCACGGGTTCTGGGGGGGGGGGTCCGATTGGAGATCGGACGGGAGGGGGGGGAGCTATGGGCGACCATAGTTCCGGGTTTAGGGGGGGGTAGTAACTCCGAAACGGGAGTAGCTACGGGGGGGGGGTTTTTCGGGGGAGGGGGCCGGGTCATCGGCCACTCCTGACAGGGGTCAGGAGAAAAATCGTCGGAGCGGTTCTCCCGCTGGGAATTTTTTGCCGGGGGCATCAGCTCAGTTTCGACTGAATTTCCGTACGATCAAGTACGGGGGAGGGAAAAAGAGCGGGAAATTCGGGAACGGTTCCCTTTTTGAGCCCAACTCAGCGGGTGTGACGAGCCAGTCTGAGGCGCACGAGGGTGGGGACTCCGAGTTCGGAGTGGAACCGTCTGAATCCTCCGACATGGAGGCAGACGCAACTGAGGTTGGGGGTGCCCGTAAAAAGACCCCCCTTAAGCGAACCATGTCGCTCAGGTCCAGCGGGGACACCGAAGTCCCTGTGAAGGTGAAGACCTCCAGCAGGGGCGGAGGGGGAAAGCGTCCCATGGGTGCCCACGCCTTCCTGGCCAAGGCAAAGAGGGGGTTGGAGGGACTGGGCTCAGACGACGACTCCGTCGAGTTTGAGGATGCCCGGGAAGATCGGACCTACCGTCCGAAGCAGTCCCTGCGAGGGAAGTCAACACTCGCGGACGAGGAGGAGGACGCACGCACCCCCCGGGAACAGACCAGGGAGGAGCTCGCTGCCGCAGCACTTCGGAATGTACTCCTCATCAAGGAGGACATTTCGAAGTGCTCCCGAATAAACGGGCGGGTCAAGGGCCGCCTGAACGAGGCGACCGCTGAGGCCCTAGTGGCCATCGAGGAGCTGCGGACGGTCTCCCCAATGGAGGAGCAGCGCCGTATTCGCGCGGACAACGCCCGGCTCTCTAGAGAGCTGGAGATCGTCCGCGGCGAACTGCAGGCCTTTAAGGCGGCCTACGCGGAGGCGCAGAGCTCCGCCTTAGCAGTGCGGAGGACCACAGCCACTGAAGTGGGAAGTGACCTCAAGGAGGCCATTGAGGACCTGAGGCGCGACCTTCTCACATCCCTGGGCGGGATGATAAATGCCCGCCTAGGGGAAGTAGAGGCGCGCCTCCCGCCGGAACCCGTCCTGCGGCCGCCGCTCGCGGCCGACAAGAGGACGCCGCCGCCCCCTCGCCCCAGAGCCCAGTCCGGCTTGGTAGGGGGCGACGCGAAGGAGCCCCCAAAGGCCCAGCCGAAGAGGCAAGCGGCCATCCCGATGCCCCCTCCACCGACCCCGCCAGCCCAAAATGGCAAAAAGGCGGGCAAGGAGGCGGCGGGCAAGGCTGGCTCAACGCCAGCCCCGAGGGAGCAGCCGATGGCGCGGCCGAATCACGTGCCGCACAATCCCCCCCCCAAGGCGGGGACTAGCGGACAGGGTGCAGGGCCTCAACCCCAGGCAGCCCCCCAGCCCCAGGAAGAATCCTGGGCATTGGTGGCAAGGAGGAAGGGGAAGGGGAAAAAGGCGAACGCCGCCTCCCAAGTCACCCCCCCCAAGACGACCCCCAAGCCGAAGGTAGTAAAGGTGGTGGTGCCCCGTAATGCAGCTGTGGTCCTGACCCTCAAGGAGGGGGCACAGAGGGGGGGCAAGCTGGCCACATACACCGACGTAATGGTGTGGGCCAGGGCCGGCGTCAGGCTGGCCGACGTCGGACTGGAGTCGGTCCAAATGCGGAAATCCATGACCGGCTCCAAGCTGCTGGAGGTGAGCGGAGACACCCCCGAAGCCACCGCGGACCGCTTGGCGGAGAAGCTCCGCGAGGCGGTGGGGGATGTGGCCGAGATCACCCGGCCCACGAAATTCGCAGAGCTCAAGCTCACTGGGCTTGACGAAACCGTGGGTCGGGACGAGGTGGCGGCGGCCGTTGCGGATAAAGGGGGCTGCCAGGTGGCCCTAGTCAAGGTTGGGGCCCTCAGTGAGAGAGCCTGGGGGCGGGGCACCGTCATAATACGGTGCCCAGCGACGGCAGCCAAGGAGGTGGCCAAGGAGAGCCACATCCAGATAGGCTGGTCAAGAGCAGCCGTGACACCCATGGTGGCCCTGCCCATGCGCTGCTTCAAGTGTATGGCGCTGGGCCACACCAGGGCCACGTGCCCCTCCGCCGCGGAGTACACAGGAAAGTGCTTCCGATGCGGAAAGGAGGGGCACCTAGCAGCGGACTGCCAGGCGCAGCCCAAGTGCGCGGTATGCACTGCGGCGGGACGGCCCCATGGCCACGTCATGGGCGGGGACAAATGTGCCCCACCCAGTGTTAGGGGGAAGGACCGCGCGCCCCGGGCCAGCCCCCAAGTTGAAAGCCCGAAGGTACAGGAGGAACTCGCAATGCAGGTGTCTTAATGCCAGCACACCAGCATTGCGAGTTCCTCCAGACGAACTTGAACCACTCCGCCAGGGCCCAAGACCTGCTCATGCAGGCCATGGCGGAGTGGAGCATAGCGGTAGCGGTGGTGGCGGAACCGTATTACGTTCCGCCCCAACCAAACTGGGCCGGGTCCACGGACGGCCTGGCGGCAATTGTGGTCCCGACAAACGGGAACTCCCCCCCCCTCCACAAGATTGGTGAGGGCCCGGGGTACGTGGCGGCCAAGTGGGGAGCGACCGCGATCATTGCGGTCTACTTCTCCCCCAACAGGCCGCTAGCGGCCTTCGAGGCCTTCCTTGTGGAACTGGGGCGAGTCGCAAGGGGGGCCGCCCCAGCGCAGTTGCTGGTGATGGGGGACTTCAACGCCAAGGGCGCAGCGTGGGGTTCCCCCATCACGGACCCGAGAGGGGTCGAGTTAGAGGGCTGGGCGGCTGCCATCGGGCTGGAGGTAGCCAACCGGGGCGACGCCAATACGTGCGTGCGTAGGCAGGGGGGGTCCATCGTGGACATAACGTTCGCGACCCCTGCCCTAGCTGCACGCATCACAGACTGGCGCGTCCTCGAGGACGTAGAGACCCTCTCCGACCACCGATACATTCGGATGAGGGTCTCCGCCTCACAGCCGACACAGCCGCGGCCGCCGGCGGGGAGGAGGTCGACCTTCCCGCGCTGGGTCCTCTCCAAATTCGACCCCGGCATGGCGGAGGAGGCGGCGGTGGTAGAGGCCTGGAACGCCCCCCCACCCGACGATCTGGACGTCGATGGGAAGGCGACCCGCTTCCGAGAGGCGCTCACCGCGGTGTGCGACGCGGCAATGCCCCGGATGCGGAGGCTCCCGGACAAAACGGGGGTCTACTGGTGGTCCGAGGATATAGCCAATCTTCGGGCCGCCAGCAACCGCGCGCGCCGCGCCTACACCCGCTGCAGGCGGAGAGTGGCGCACACGGCCGCCGAGGAGGAGGTCCTCTATAGGGCCCTCAAGGAGGCCAAGGAGACCCTCCAGCTGGCCATCTCCAAGGCCAAGGACGCCGCACACGAGGAGTTCCTGGCCACGCTGGAGAGGGATCCATGGGGGCGCCCGTACAAGATGGTGCGGGATAAGGTCAAACGCGCCCCCCCCATGGACTCCCTGGAGCCAGGGCTCCTCGAGAGGATTATCGGCGTCCTCTTCCCTCCGGCGCCGGACTTCGAGCCTCCGAGGATGTCGGCCCCCTCGGAGGAGCAAAGACGAGATCCCGTACCCAGGATCAACCAGGACGAGATGATGTGGGTGACGGACCGCCTCCGGGCCTGCAAAAAGGCCCCGGGCCCGGACGGCGTGCCCTCGAGAGTGATCCCCATCGCCCTCCAATACCTCGGGGAGCGCTTCAAAGACCTCCTGGACCAGTGTCTGCAGGAGGGGCGCTTCCCGAAGGTATGGAAGGAGGGGCGGCTGGTACTCATTCCCAAGCCGGGGGGCGCGCCTGACTCGCCATCAGGCCATCGGCCCATCGTCCTGCTGGACGAATGTGGGAAGGCTCTGGAGCGTATAATCTCCTCCCGGATCCGGAGCCACCTGGAGGAGGTCGGGCCGAACATATCGGACCACCAGTTTGGCTTCAGGGCGGGCCGGTCGACGATCGACGCCCTGAAGAAGCTAAAGGATTTTAGCGACCTAGCGGCTAGCAAGGGGGAGGGGGTGGTGGCGGTATCGCTAGATATCGCCAACGCCTTCGGCACCCTCCCCTACTCCGTCATCATGGAGTCCCTGCGGTACCATGGGATCCCCTGGTACCTGCAGAAGATCATAGGGCACTACCTGGAGGGAAGGGTAGTGCTCTATGATCACGGTGGCAGGCGTAAGAGCTGGCCCATGTCGTGCGGGGTCCCCCAAGGTTCCATACTCGGCCCACTACTATGGAACCTTGGGTTTGACTGGGCCATCCGGGGCGTGCAGCTTCCCCGCATGACCACCATCTGCTACGCCGATGACACGATGGTGGCCGTCCGGGGAAGTGACCGGCAGGAAACCCTGCGAAGGGCGGCTGTTGCGGCCGAGCTGGTCGTTGACCGCATCAGCGCGCTCGGCCTCAGGGTCAACGTGCGCAAGACCGACGCCATGGTGTTTGGGGCCTGGCGCATCCCGGCCGATACCTCACTCCCCATCGGAGGAGAACCTGTCCAGGTCAAGGCCAACATAAAGTATCTTGGCCTTGTCCTGGACAGGAAGTGGGATTTTGGCGCTCACTTTGCCAAACTCGGCCCCCGACTGATGGGCACTGCGGCAGCCCTCGGCAGACTGCTGCCAAACGTGGGAGGGCCACTCACGCCCTGCCGGAGGCTGTACACCAATGTCGTGAGGAGCATGGCCCTCTACGGCGCCCCGATATGGGCGAGCCGGCTCACGCGGAAGACGAGGGCCCTCCTCCGACGGCCCCAGCGGGCGTGCGCCACCCGTATAGCCAGGGCGTACGTAACGGTGGCCCACATGGCGGCCTGCCTGATTGCTGGCACGCCCCCTTGGGACATAGACGCCGAGGCCATGTCGGCGTCTTATTGGTCCCAAAGGGAGGCCCAGGCGAGGGGGGATCGGCTGGCCCCGGAGGAAATCCTCTTTGCCCGCCGACAAACCCAGCGGCGCATGAGAGATCGATGGAAAGAGGAGCTGGAGGACTGCCGCTATGGAACGCGCACTATAGCGGCTATCCTCCCCTCGCTCGATCTGTGGCTCGACAGGGAGTTTGGTACGATATCGTACCATCTCGTCCAGATCCTGTCGGGCCACGGGTGTTTCGGCGCCTATCTCCACCGAATCGGGAGAGAGAGCAGCCCGCAGTGCCACAACTGCGGGGCTACGGAGGACACGGCCCAGCATACGCTGGAGGAGTGTCCCTGCTGGGCCTACGAGCGCCGCCAGCTCGTGGCTGCTGTTGGACAGGACTTGTCACTCCACAGCATAGTTTCGGCTATGCTGGATAGGGGTGACGAGTCCTGGGAGGAGGTGGCTTCCTTCTGCGAGTGCATAATGCTCCAGAAGGAAGCCGAGGAACGGGAGCGCGAGGAGTGTGTCCACGCGCCCCCGTTCCGGCGCAGACGAACGGGGCGAAGGCGGCGGCACTTTGCTGCCCGCCTGAACCCCTAGTGCGACCAGCGGGTTGGGGACGGGGGTCCTCCACCCGCTTTATGGTCCCACGCGTCTGGGGGGGGAGCTGAAGCGTTGCGGCTCCTCCCTCCTAGGTGAGGTGGCCCCGGTGATTTTAACCAAAGCCGGGGCTGGCCGGGGGGCGTCGTCGGCTCGAATCCTCGGGAACCCACGGCGCCTACCTAAACCCGGCGCGCGGACAATGCCGTAGTGTTTTTAGTGGGTATGTTCCCCCCTCCCCTTCCCGCAGGGGAAGAGGACGGGGGAGAGAGCCCCACATAACCGCTCGGGCCCCCCCGGGCCCGGGGGTACTCGTAAATGAGTTTTCACTACGTTAAAAAAAAAAAAAAAAAAAAAAAAAAAAAAAAAAAAAAAAAAAAAGGTTAGGTTAGGTTAGGTTAGGTTGTAGAGAGGGAAAATTTTGGTCGATTTCGGAGTCCACACTTTCGATAATCACCTAAATTTATTTCTTGCGGTTGCTTTCTTGCGGTTTTCTTGAGCTCATTGCCTTCTGCATTAGCTAGTCGATTTTTTGGCGTTTTTTCCAGGTTTCTAGCTTCACTAGAACCATCAAAATTAATTTTTGGAATTTTATACCCAAATCTCTTCAAGGTTTGCGGTCACTAAAATTTCACATTGTTTATTTTCATATTTTCAAAAATTCATAATTAATTCCTGGCTTAACTTTTTGTAGTTTTTCTTGCATTGGGGGATAGAGGAAGGGTAGCACAGTCGTCCGCTGGTTTCCGAAAAATTTTTGGACTTACCATCCAGAAGTTATTCGGAAACCTAACTTTGGAAACTTTGCTATTTCTTTTTCCACAGGCGCACACGACTTATTTTTTAAGTTTGTCGGCAACTTAAAAAAATCGTTGCGGCTGTGTCCAAGCGGTTAGAGATTAGATAGTTATAGGGTCATTTAGGGGGTAGTTTGCGCCGCCTAACGGCACCCCACACGACCCCTTAGCTATCATAGTCTCGTGGGAATCTGGGGAAAACTACCAATTTTTTCATAAGTTGGTAATTTTCCACGGTTCGCACTTGACCGTTTTGAGTTAGGTTTTGCCCTTCTGGCAAACCAACTCGGTAAGGGGGGGTTTTTATAGGCGGGTGGGGGGCTTTGGCCCAACGGGCATCGGGGGGGTCGATCCGATCCTGGATCGGACGGGGGGGGGGGGGAGCTATGGGGGACCATAGCTCGGAAGTTAGGTTCGGGGATAGCTCCGAAACGGCTCATACTAGGGGGGGGGGGTAGTATGGGGGGGGGGGAGGCCGTTTCGTCGGCTATTGGGGGGGGGGGGTCGGGGTTCTTCCCAGTCCAACGGGTCGACCAGGGAGAATTTTTTGCCGGGGCCGTCTGGCTACCGGCTGAGTTTCTCCGGCAAATCTCGGGGGGGGAAAAAGGGGTCAGTTGGCTCCCTTTTCGCGGAGGTCGCGGCGGAAACGACTTCCATGTCGGAGGCCGGCGACGCGGGGGAGGAGTACTCCGACCATCCGGTCGAGATGGTCGATCTGTCCGGCACGTCGGACACGGAGAGGGAGGTGAGGGGGGCGGTAGCCTCCAAATTCTACGCCGGAAAGTCGAGGGGGGGGGCGGAGAAAGCCACCCTAAAGAGGGTATCGTCCGATCGGACGGTTGGAGCGGAGGAGGTGCCCACCAAAGTCGCCTCGAGCACCAGGGGGGGGGCACGGGAAACGCCCCATGGGGGCGTGCTCCTTCTTGGCAGCCGCCAGGAGGGAGATGGTGGCACTGGGGACGGACGGCGAGTCGGCCGATATGGAGGAGGCGAGGGGTGACGAGATATACCGCCCCAAGCAGTACACACGCAAGGGGGGGCGGAAGTCGCCCAAAGGGGCGGAGGAAGAGGAGGCGTTCCGTACGCCCCAGCTGAAAACGAAGGAGGAGCTGGCCGCCACTGCACTTCGTAACGTTCTCTCATTCCGAGGGAACGTTGCGAAGTGCAGCAACGTGAACGGGAGAATAAAGGGCCTACTCCAGAACGCGGCGGACGAGGCCATGGAGGCCATCGAAGAGTTGAGGGTGATGTCCTCCACGGAGGAGCAGAGGCGGCTCCGGGCCGATAACAACCGGCTCTCCCGGGAGCTCGAGGTCGTCAGGGCGGAGCTCAGGGCCCATAAGGAGGCCTACAACGAGGCGCAGAGAAACGCCGCTGCTGCAAGGAGGGAGCCCCAGCTGGCCGATATCGGGGGGGGGCCTCAAGGAGGCCGTCGAGGACCTCCGGCGGGACCTCCTCACATCCCTAGGCGGGATGTTGAACGCCCGCCTGGGGGAGTTGGAGGCGCGCCTCCCCCCGGAGCCTGTCCTGCGGCCGCCGCTGGCCGCTGACAGAAGGATGCCGCCACCCCCCCCGCCCCAGAGCCCAGTCCGGCCTGGTGGGGGGGCCAGCCAAGGAACCGCCGAGGGCGGCCCATGTGAAGAAGGCAACCGCCCCGAGGCCCCCCCCACCACCCCCGCCAGCCCAAGGTGGCCAAAAGGCGGGGCAAAAGGGGGGGAAGAAGGACGGCCCCATGCCAGCCCAGGAGCCCAGGAAGGCGTTGGCGCGCCCCAATCAAGCGCCGCCCAACCCCCCTACGGCAGGGACTAGCCGGAGGAGCGGCCCCCAGGAGGAGGCCGCCGCCCCCGAGGCCACCCCCCCGCCCCAGGAGCAATCCTGGGCGAAGGTGACCCGCAGGGGGAAGAAGGCGGGCGCCGCCACACCTGGCGCCCCCCCCAAGACGACCCCGCGACCGAAGCCGGTCAAAGTAATCGTCCCCTCGACGGCAGCCATAGTGCTGTCCCTTAGGAAGGGGGCGGAGAGGGGGGGGAAAGGAGGCCACAGAGGTGGACCTCATGAAGTGGGCCAGGGCGGGCATCAAACTCGCCGACTTCGGGCTGGAGGCGGTCAAAGTCAGGACCGCCCAAACCGGCTCGAAGATGCTGGAGGTGGGAGGGGCCACCCCCAACGCCACGGCGGACCGCCTCGCGGCCAAGCTGCGGGAGGTGGTCGGTGACATTGCTGATGTCACCCGCCCCGTCAAGCACGCCGAGATTAAGCTCTCGGGGCTCGATGTGACGGTGAGCGGCGAGGAGATCGCGGCAGCCGTGGCGGCCATAGGGGGCTGCGAGACGGCCCTCGTGAAGGTGGGGGCCGTGAGCGACCGAGCGTGGGGGCGAGGCACGGCAATAGTGCGGTGCCCAGCGGCGGTGGCCAAGGCCGTAACAAAGGACGGCCACCTCCATATCGGATGGACGAGGGTGACAGCAACGCCCCTAGTGGCCCTGCCATTACGTTGCTTCAAATGTATGGCACTGGGCCACACCAGGGCGTTGTGCCCCTCCGCTGCGGAGCATGGCGAAAAATGCTTCCGCTGCGGAGAGGAGGGGGCACCGGGCGGCCGCATGTACGGCCAGGCCCAAGTGTGCTGTATGCACGGAGGCGGGCCGGCCAGCAGGCCACGTAATGGGCGGGGAAAGGTGTTCCCCGCCCAAGGTGAAGGCGAAGGCCGTTGTGACCCCGGCTCGCACCCCTGTCAATGGCCCTAGGGCAATGGAGGAGTCCCAGATGCAGGTGTCTTAATGCCCAGACACCTGCATCTAGAACTTCTCCAAAGCAACCTCAACCACTCCGCGAGAGCTCAAGACCTGCTGATGCAGGTCCTCGCGGAGTGGCACGTTGCTTTGGCGGTCGTCGCCGAACCCTATTGTGTCCCCCCCCAACCAAACTGGGCCGGGGACACAAGGGGCCTGGTCGGCGTGGTGGTGCCGTCGCAAGGCGCCAGGGGGCTCTCTCCTAGAGAGAGAGGGCCCGGATATGTGGCGGTAAACTGGGGGGAAGTAGTTGTCGTGGGTGGCTACTTCTCCCCCAACAGGCCCCTCAACGAGTTCGAGGGGTACCTAGACGAGGTGGAGCGGGTGATCCAGCGGGCGGCGCCGAAACAGGTCTTGGTCATGGGGGACCTCAACGCGAAATGCGTCGCGTGGGGTTCCCCCACAACCGACGTGAGGGGGGCACTTTTGCGGGACTGGGCCGCTGCTCTAGGCCTGGTCCTGCAGAATGTAGGACGCGAGCACACGTGCGTCAGGTGGCAGGGGGGGTCAATCGTGGACCTGATGTACACGACCCCTGCCATCGGACGACGCGTGTCCGAGTGGCGCGTCCTTACGGATACGGAGACCCTGTCGGACCACCGATATATTCGGTGTAGGGTCTCCGTATCGCCCCCCGGGCCGCAGGCCCGTGCGGCGAGCGGGAGGGGGGGGGGATTCCCCAAGTGGGTCCTCTCCCGCCTGGACCGGGACCAGGCCGAGGTGGCGGCTGTGGTGAGGGCGTGGTGTGCTGACCCCCCAAGCTCCATGGGGGTCGAGCACAGGGCCGCCAAATTCCAAGAGGACTTGGCGGCCATATGCAACGCCGGCATGCCGCGCTCGAGCGGCAGGGCCCCCCCACGGGACGGGGTATATTGGTGGTCCCAGGACTTGGCCGTCCTGCGGGCCGCCAGCGACCGGGCGCGGCGTAACTTTACGCGGTGCCGCCGCCGCGCAACAAGGGTGCCCGGGGAAGAGGAGCGTCTCCTGGCCGAACTGAGGGCGGCCAAGAAGGACTTCGCGGTGGCGATAGGCGCGGCAAAAGACCGCGCCTATGCCGAATTCTTGGCCGAGCTGGACGCCGATCCGTGGGGGCGCCCGTACCGTATGGTGCGGGCGAAGATGAAGGCCGCCCCCCCTACGGAAGAGTTCGAGCCGGACCTCCTGGAGGCGGTGGTCGAGGGGCTATTCCCCAACAGCCCCCCCTTCGACCCCCCGCCCATGGCCCCTCCGGATGTGGAGCCCGACGGAGCCGCCCTCACGGTCCCCCCTGTCACGGGGGAAGAGATGGCGGCAGTGAGAGCCCGCTTAAAAGGGCGGAGAAAGGCCCCAGGGCCGGATGGCGTTCCGGGGCGAGTACTTCACCTCGCCCTGGAGCACCTGGACGACCGCCTCCAGGCCCTTTTTACGGCCTGTCTTGAGGCTGGCCACTTCCCGGCCACATGGAAGATGGGCCGCCTCGTCCTCCTACGAAAGGAGGGTCGTCCGCCGGACTCTCCGTCCGGCTACAGACCGCTGGTGATGCTGGACGAGACGGGCAAGCTCCTCGAGAGAGTGGTAGCTGCCCGAATCGTCAGCCACCTAGCGGAGGTCGGGCCGGATATCTCGGTAAACCAATTCGGGTTTAGGGTAGGGCGATCCACGATGGACGCCCTATCCTCCCTGAAAGGGTTTACCGAGGAGGCGGCGAGGGGGGGGGCAGGGGGCGTTAGCAGTCTCGTTGGACATCGCTAACGCCTTCGGCTCCCTCCCCTTCGGAGTGATAGAGGAGGCGCTCCGATACCACGGGGTGCCCCTCTACCTCCGGAGGGTTGTAGGGCACTACCTGACTGATCGGGTAGTGCTCTACACTGGGAGGGGGGGGAACGGTGAGGAGGAGGCGAATGGCCAGCGGAGTCCCGCAGGGGTCGGTGTTAGGACCCCTGCTCTGGAACCTGGGCTTTGACTGGGCCATTCGCGGGGAGGTGCTGCCCCAGATGGCGGTCATCTGCTATGCAGATGACACGCTGGTCGCCGTCCGGGGCACCACGTGGGAGGAGGTGAGGAGGAGGGCGGAGGTGGGTGCTACCCTTATCACCCGCAGGATTGGGGCCCTCGGGTTAAGGGTAGCACTGCCCAAAACCGAGGCCCTCGTCTTTAGGGGGCCAAGGTGGCGGGTGCCGCGGGGCGCGGCATTACGCGTGGCGGGAGAGACCGTTGCGATCAAGGCCCAGATAAAGTATCTGGGCCTCACGCTGGACGGTCGATGGCGATGGGAGGCCCACTTCTCGGACCTCATCCCCCGAGTCGTGGGCGCGGCGGGGGCATTAAGCCGCCTCCTGCCTAACGCGGGCGGCCCGGACGCCCCGTGCAGGCGTTTGTACGCCGGCGCCTTGCGCTCTATGGCGCTGTACGGGGCGCCCATCTGGGCGGGGAGCCTCTCGCGCGAGGCGAAGGCGCTGCTGCGGCGCCCGCAGCGTATTATAAACGCGCGCATGTGCCGGGCCTACCGGACCGTAGGCTGGCAGGCGGCCGGAGTGCTGGCCGGATCTCCCCCCTGGGAGCTGGAGGCGGAGGCCCTGGCTGGGTCGTTTGAAGCCAGGGCCGAGAGGAGGGCCCGGGGCGACACATCGCTCGCCCCGGCGGAGCTTGCGCGAGCGCGGGAAGTTGCGCGAGAAGGGGTCATGGAGCGCTGGGTGGATGAGCTGAGGGATGCCGAATTCGGCACCCTCACTATCCAAGCCATCCGCCCAGTGCTCCCAGAGTGGTGCGGGAGGGCCCACGGGTCCCTCACCTACCGACTCACGCAGGTACTGTCCGGGCATGGTTGCTTCGGGCGGTACCTCAAACGAGTCGGTAGGGAGGAGACGGCGTCGTGCCACGAGTGCGGCGCGAGTGAGGACACGGCACAGCACACGCTGGAGCTGTGCCCAGCCTGGTCCCACCAGCGCCGCATTCTGGTGGCGACGATCGGCGGCGACCTTTCACTTCCCGGCGTAGTGTACGCCATGGTCGGGAGTGAAAGGTCCTGGGAGGCCGTCGCCTCCTTCTGCGAAGAAGTCATCTCGCAGAAGGAGGAGAGGGAGCGGGAGCGCGAGAATGACCCCCTCGCCCCCCCGCTCCGGCGCAGACGAACGGGGAGGAGGCGGCGGCAGTTTGCCGCTGCCCTCCCCTAGTGGAGCCTGCTGGCGGGGGATGGGTGATCCCCTGCTAGCCCGTAGAGGCCCACGAGTCTAGGGGGGGGCCAGGTATTCCCGGCCCCCCCTCTCTTTGGCGCGGGAGCCCCGGCGTTTAGGCTGGGGCGGCCGGCGGGGCGTGCGTGGTGACACCATAGTTCTCCCACGGCGCCCCTCCAATGGCAGAGAGGGAATACCGGCGGTTTTTTAGTGGGTAGGCCTCCTCCGCTTCCCCCCGCTCGGGGGGGGGGCCGGGGAGGAGAGTCCCACATAACTTCCGCGTCGTCCCCAAGGCGCGGTCGTATGCGTAACGCATTTTTCCGCCGCAAAAAAAAAAAAAAAAAAAAAAAGGTTAGGTTGTAGAGTGGAGGGGACTGAGCGTCGGCGTACCCGTTGCTCGGACACAAGTTCCCTCAGGGACGGGCGCATGGGCGTGTGAGGGGTGGGGTAGCTCCGGGGGCCTCCTGGAGGAAAAGTATCCTGGGGACTGAGTTCCCCGGGTGGCCGAAGGATTGATGTCCTTCGGTCTTTTCCTGGCCTCAGTGAGGCGAGCTACCCCGCCCCCCACAATGGGGATCCGACCGGGTGTCGGATCGGAGGAGCAGGCGGCAGTCGCCGCTGCCCTCCGTAGTGGTGCCAGCTGGTGGGGGATGGGGATCCCCTGCCAGCCTGTAAAGGCCCACGACTCAGGGGGGGGGGGCCAAGTATCCCCGGCCCTCCCTCCTTAGGCGACGGAACTCCGGCGCTTGCGCTGGAGCGGCCGGTGGGGCGTGCGTGGTGACACCATAGTTCTCCCACGGCGCCCCTCCAAAAGGCCGAGAGGGAATACCGGTGAGTTTTTAAGGGGTATGCCCCCCTAGACCCCGACTAGGGGGGAGAGTCCACTACACCCCCCGCGTCGTCCCCTCAACTAACACGGGGGGGGACATTCCCCAAGGCGCGGGGACCGTGCGTAATTGCATTTTCTCACCGAATCAAAAAAAAAAAAAAAAAAAAGGTTAGGTTAGGTTAGGTTAGGTTGGGGTGCTATGTCGGAAACCTCCCCGAGAGCTCTAGCGTTACAGTTCCCTTCTATCAGGGACTTTGGTCCCATGGGGGGGGAAGGGTAACGCTTAGGCCGGTGCACCCTGGGCAACAACGGCTAATTAAACCCCTCGGGGATATTAGTTAGCTGGTGGCAAATATCCGACCTGGGGGGGTGGGGGGGTAGGGCGGGGCGAATTATTATGTATATGTATCTATTTTTTTTTTTTTTTTTTGGCGAGGGCCGGGGCGAAAGCCCCTTTTTATCAAGGGAGGGATCGTGATTAGGTGGGGAAAGGCGGGCGGTAGCTGACGGGAAGCTGCTCTGCATCTGCGGCCGAGTAGCCACTGGTGCAGGTCGGGGGGCCAGTGCCAGATGGTGAAAGGAGGCGTAGCTCTGCACCAGGCCTGAAGGCACCAAACGCCTTTTGGGGGGGGAAGGGGAGCCTTGGGGAGACGAGGGACAGAAGCGTTGGGTACTGTCGGGCCGAGCTGAGCTGCCTACTGAGTAGCCCCTCCCGCCGAGCTGCTCACTCGGCCTGGAGCTGGCGAAAAGTAGGTATTGCTTTGCGGTTAATTACCGGCAGGCCTTTCGTTCTCTGAGGGGGGGGAGCCTAGGGGGGGACGGGGCGTGCGGTAGCTGCCGGGGAGCTGCTCTGCATCTGCGGCCGAGTAGCCACTGGTGCCGTGGGACGGTGCCAGGAGGTTGAAAGGTAGCGCAGCTCTGCACCAAACCTGGAGGCGCCAAACGCCTCGTACGGGGAGGGACGGGGGCGAGTCCAACCTTGTACCTGCTGTTCGCCCCGGGCGGGGAACGGAAGGGCGAGCCTCATGCTGGCGGCGGGCGAAAGCCTGCCGTCGAAGCGGTGCGTTCCGCAAGGGACGCGATCGCGGAGCGGAGTGACCTCGGTCATTTTCGGTCGGCACGTAACCTGGTCCGTAGGGCCGGGACCGTGGGCCGCCTCGTCTTTATCAAGATAAGGGGGCCGCGAGGAGAAAACCTCTATAAAAAATCCAGAGGAGCGACGTGACCTCGGTCACGATCGGACGCCACGTAAACCTGGTCCGCAGGGCCGGGACCGTGGGCCGCCTCGTCTTTTTCAAGATAAGGGGGCCGCGAGGAGTAAACCTCTATAAAAATCCAGAGGGCGACGTGACCTCGGTCACGGTCGGACGGCACGTAAACCTGGTCCGTAGGGCCGGGACCGTGGGCCGCCTCGTCTTTTTCAAGATAAGGGGGCCGCGAGGAGTAAACCTCTATAATAATCCAGAGGATGACGTGACCTCGGTCACGGTCGGACGGCACGCAAACCCGGTCCGCAGGGCCGGGACCGTGGGCCGCCTCGTCTTTTTCAAGATAAGGGGGCCGCGAGGAGAAAACCTCTATAAAAATCCAGAGGAGCGACGTGACCTCGGTCACGGTCGGACGGCACGTAAACCTGGTCCGTAGGGCCGGGACCGTGGGCCGCCTCGTCTTTTTCAAGATAAGGGGGCCGCGAGGAGTAAACCTCTATAATAATCCAGAGGATGACGTGACCTCGGTCACGGTCGGACGGCACGCAAACCCGGTCCGCAGGGCCGGGACCGTGGGCCGCCTCGTCTTTTTCAAGATAGGGGGGCCGCGAGGAGTAAACCTCTATAAAAATCAACAGGGCGGCGTGATCTCGGTCATGTCGGCCGTCACGTAACCCCGGCCCGCTGGCGCTGGGAACGTGGGCCGCTGAGGGGGCTACGAGGAGTCAACCTCTTTAAAAAAACAGACGGTCACCGGCGGGGGAGGGCGGGGAATCCGGAACCCGCATTCAACGGTGCCGTCGCCACCTGCCCCATCCCGGGGCGGCCAGTGGACGTTGCGGTGGTCACGGTGTTCGCCCGCAACGCCCGCAGTTCAAGGCCTGGAGGGAACGTGTGTGTTTTTAGACGGTAGGCCTCTCCCCTCCATCCATTAGGGATGGTAGCGGCGAGATGGAGAACCCGTCATACCTCCGTTCGTGCTGCCCCGAGCGCGGAGATGCATAAGGCGCATTTTCCACACGTTAAAAAAAAAAAAAAAAAAAAAGGTTAGGTTAGGTTAGGTTAGGTTAGGTTCCCCCCCGACGTGTACCTACCTTGTCGTGGTGGGGGGGCTCACCGCCGCATGCCATGTGTCCGGCCTGCGGCGGTGCCAAGAGGTACCGGGTGGTGGGCCACTTCCAGTACTCCTCTGATCCAGCAGAGGAGACATGGAAGTGGCAGCGCTTCAGCGCGGGGGTGGCTCCCCTGGGGAGTTAGGAGGGCGGCCATGATGGCTGTCGGGAGTACGGTGGCTCTGAGGGCCATCGTACTTCAAGGGAGGGCTCGCGGTAGAGTGGAGGGGACTGAGCGTCGGCGTACCCGTTGCTCGGACACAAGTTCCCTCAGGGACGGGCGCATGGGCGTGTGAGGGGTGGGGTAGCTCCGGGGGCCTCCTGGAGGAAAAGTATCCTGGGGACTGAGTTCCCCGGGTGGCCGAAGGATTGATGTCCTTCGGTCTTTTCCTGGCCTCAGTGAGGCGAGCTACCCCGCCCCCCACAACGGGGATCCGACCGGGTGTCGGATCGGAGGTGCAGGCGGCAGCCGCCGCTGCCCTCCGTAGTGGTGCCAGCTGGTGGGGGATGGGGATCCCCTGCCAGCCTGTAAAGGCCCACGAGTCAGGGGGGGGGGCCAAGTATCCCCGGCCCTCCCTCCTTAGGCGAGGGACCTCCGGCGCTTGCGCTGGAGCGGCCGGTGGGGCGTGCGTGGTGACACCATAGTTCTCCCACGGCGCCCCTCCAAATGGCCGAGAGGGAATACCGGTGAGTTTTTAAGGGGTATGCCCCCCTAGACCCCGACTAGGGGGGAGAGTCCACTACACCCCCCGCGTCGTCCCCCCAACTAGTACGGGGGGGACATTCCCCAAGGCGCGGGGACCGTGCGTAATTGCATTTTCTCACCGAATCAAAAAAAAAAAAAAAAAAAAAGGTTAGGTTAGGTTAGGTTAGGTTAGGTTAGGTTAGGTTAGGTTAGGTTAGGTTAGGTTAGGTTAGGTTAGGTTGAGGCAAAATTTGATAGAGGCAAAATTTGATGGGAGGCAAAATTTGATGGGAGGCAAAATTTGATGGGAGGCAAAATTTGATGGGAGGCAAAATTTGATGGGAGGCAAAATTTGATGAGAGGCAAAATTTGATGTTAGAGACAAAATTTGATGTTAGAGGCAAAATTTGATGTTAGAGGCAAAATTTGATGTTAGAGGCAAAATTTGATGTTAGAGGCAAAATTTGATGTTAGAGGCAAAATTTGATGTTAGAGGCAAAATTTGATGTTAGAGGCAAAATTTGATGTTAGAGGCAAAATTTGATGTTAGAGGCAAAATTTGATGTTAGAGGCAAAATTTGATGTTAGAGGCAAAATTTGATGTTAGAGGCAAAATTTGATGTTAGAGGCAAAATTTGATGTTAGAGGCAAAATTTGATGTTAGAGGCAAAATTTGATGTTAGAGGCAAAATTTGATGTTACTTTTGCGACTTGCTTTGCTAAATAACTCAAATTTTTGACTTGCGATCGGAATTTTTCCAAATTTTTGATATCTTTGCCTTCTGCATTAGATCCCTGACTTTTTGACATATTTTCGGTACTTCTAGCTTCTCTGGATACCCCAAAATTAATTTTTGCAATTTCTCCGTGAAAACCTTCTGTTTTTGCGGTTGGGATTGCAAAACACAAGTTTTCCAAATTTTTTAGAAAAATCGTATCTTCCATACGGTTCACATTTTTTAAATTCTTTTTGTTGGGGAATAGGGCGAATTAGTGGCACTACCAAACGCCGTTTACCGAATAATTTTCGAACTTACCATTCGGAAGTTATTCGGGGAAACGTTGGTTGCGGCTATATTTGCCATAGGCGCTAGTGACTTTTTTGATAAGTTTGTCAGGACTTTCAAAAAATCACTGCGCCTATACTATAACGGTCCGGGATTTTATAGTTATAGGGTCATTTAGGAGGTAGTTTGCGCCGCCTAACGGCACCTCACTCGACTCTCTAGCTATTATAGTCTCGTCAGAATTTGGGGAAAACTACCAACTTTTTCATAAGTTGGTAATTTTCCACTGTTCGGACTTGACCGTTTTTTGGTTAGGTTTCGCCCTTCTGGTGAAACCAACCTGGTAGGGGGGGTTTGTGGCAAGGGGGGGGGTTGTAGAACCTGCAGGGGTTCTGTGGGGGGGGTCCGGTGGGACATCGGACGGGAGGGGGGGGAGCTATGGGCGACCATAGTTCCGGGTTTAAGGGGGGGTAGTAACTCCGAAACGGGAGTAGCTACGGGGGGGGGATTTTCGGGGGAGGGGGCCGGGTCATCGGCCACTCCTGACAGGGGTCAGGAGAAAAATCGTCGGAGCGGTTCTCCCGCTGGGAATTTTTTGCCGGGGGCATCAGCTCAGTTTCGACTGAATTTCCGTACTATCAAGTACGGGGGAGGGAAAAAGAGCGGGAAATTCGGGAACGGTTCCCTTTTTGAGCCCAACTCAGCGGGCGTAACGAGCCAGTCTGAGGCGCACGAGGGGGGGGACTCCGAGTTCGGAGTGGACCCGTCTGAATCCTCCGACATGGAGGCAGACGCAACTGAGGTTGGGGGTGCCCGTAAAAAGGCCCCCCTTAAGCGAACCATGTCGCTCAGGTCCAGCGGGGACACCGAAGTCCCTGTGAAGGTGAAGACCTCCAGCAGGGGCGGAGGGGGAAAGCGTCCCATGGGTGCCCACGCCTTCCTGGCCAAGGCAAAGAGGGGGTTGGAGGGACTGGGCTCAGACGACGACGTCGAGTTTGAGGATGCCCGGGAAGATCGGACCTACCGTCCGAAGCAGTCCCTGCGAGGGAAGTCAGCACTCGCGGACGAGGAAGAGGACGCACGCACCCCCCGGGAACAGACCAGGGAGGAGCTCGCTGCCGCAGCACTTCGGAATGTACTCCTCATCAAGGAGGACATTTCGAAGTGCTCCCGAATAAATGGGCGGGTCAAGGGCCGCCTGAACGAGGCGACCGCTGAGGCCCTAGTGGCCATCGAGGAGCTGCGGACGGTCTCCCCACTGGAGGAGCAGCGCCGTATTCGCGCAGACAACGCCCGGCTCTCTAGAGAGCTGGAGATCGTCCGCGGCGAACTGAAGGCCTTTAAGGCGGCCTACGCGGAGGCGCAGAGTTCCGCCTTAGCAGTGCGGAGAGGGACCACAGCCGCTGAAGTGGGAGGAGACCTCAAGGAGGCCATTGAGGACCTGAGGCGCGACCTTCTCACATCCCTGGGCGGGATGATAAACGCCCGCCTAGGGGAAGTAGAGGCGCGCCTCCCGCCGGAACCCGTCCTGCGGCCGCCGCTCGCGGCCGACAAGAGGACGCTGCCGCCCCCACGCCCAAGAGCCCAGTCCGGCTTGGTAGGGGGCGACGCGAAGGAGCCCCCAAAGGCCCAGCCGAAGAGGCAAGCGGCCATCCCGATGCCCCCTCCACCGACCCCGCCAGCCCAAAATGGCAAAAAGGCGGGCAAGGAGGCGGCGGGCAAGGCTGGCTCAACGCCAGCCCCGAGGGAGCAGCCGATGGCGCGACCGAATCACGTGCCGCACAATCCCCCCCCCAAGGCGGGGACTAGTGGACAGGGTGCAGGGCCTCAACCCCAGGCAGCCCCCCAGCCCCAGGAAGAATCCTGGGCATTGGTGGCAAGGAGGAAGGGGAAGGGGAAAAAGGCGAACGCCGCCTCCCCGGCCGCCCCCCCCAAGACCCCTAAGCCGAAAGTGGTGAAGGTGGTGGTGCCCCGTACGGCAGCGGTGGTCCTGACCCTCAAGGAGAGGGCACAGAGGGGGGGCAAACTGGCCACATATACGGACCTGATGGTGTGGGCCAGGGCCGGCGTTAGGCTGGCCGACCTAGGATTGGAGTCGGTCCAGATGCGGAAAACAATGACCGGCTCCAAAATGCTCGAAATCAGGGGAGACACCCCCGAAGCAACAGCGGACCGCATGGCGGAGAAGCTCCGCGAAGTGGTGGGGGACGTGGCCGAAATCACCCGGCCCACGAAGTTCGCAGAGCTCAAGCTCTCCGGGCTTGACGATACCGTGGGCCGGGATGAGGTGGCGGCGGCCGTCGCGGCTAAAGGGGGCTGCCAGGTGGCCCTGGTCAAGGTTGGGGCCCTCAGCGAGAGAGGCTGGGGGCGGGGAACCGTTTTTGTACGGTGCCCAGCGACGGCTGCCAAGGAGGTGGCCAAAGAGAGCCACATCCAGATTGGCTGGACGAGAGCGGCCGTGACGCCCCTGGTGGCCCTGCCCATGCGCTGCTTTAAGTGCATGGCGCTGGGCCACACCAGGGCCACGTGCCCCTCCGCCGCGGAGTACACAGGGAAGTGCTTCCGATGCGGAAAGGAGGGGCACCTAGCAGCGGAATGCCAGGCGCAGCCAAAATGTGCAGTATGCGCCGCGGCGGGACGGCCCCATGGTCACGTCATGGGAGGGGACAAATGTACCCCGCCCTCTGTTAAGGGGAAGGACCGCGCGCCCCGGGCCAGCCCCCCTCAGGATGAAAGCCTGAAGGCACAGGAGGAACTCGCAATGCAGGTGTCTTAATGCCAGTACACCAGCATTGCGAGATCCTCCAGGCGAATGTGAACCACTCCGCCAGGGCCCAAGATCTGCTCATGCAGGCCATGGCGGAGTGGGGCATAAAGGTTGCGGTGGTGGCGGAACCATATTACGTTCCGCCCCAAAGAAACTGGGCGGGGTCTCCGGACGGCCTCGCAGCCATCGTTGTCCCGACGAACGGGAACTCCCCCCCCCTCCACAAGATCGGAGAAGGCCCGGGGTACGTAGCGGCCAAGTGGGGAGAGACTGCAATCATTGCGGTCTATTTCTCCCCCAACAGGCCGCTGGCGGCCTTCGAGGCCTTCCTTACGGATCTAGGGCGAGCCGCAGGGGGAGTTGCCCCAGCGCAGCTGCTTGTGATGGGGGACTTCAACGCCAAAGGCGCGGCGTGGGGTTCCCCCATCACGGACCAGAGAGGAGCCAAGTTAGAGGGCTGGGCGGCTGCCATCGGGCTGGAGGTGGCCAACAGAGGCAGCGTGAACACGTGCGTGCGTAGGCAGGGGGGGTCCATAGTGGACATAACGCTCGCGACCCCCGCCCTAGCCGCACGCATCGTGGACTGGCGTGTCCTTGAGGACGTAGAGACCCTCTCCGACCACCGCTATATTCGGATGAGGGTCTCCGCCTCACAGCCGACACAGCCGCAGCCGCCGGCGGGGAGGAGGTCGACCTTCCCGCGCTGGGTCCTCTCCAGGTTTGACCCCGGCATGGCGGAGGAGGCGGCAGTGGTGGAGGCCTGGAACGCCCCCCCACCCGACGATCTGGACGTCGATGGGAAGGCGATCCGATTCCGAGAGGCGCTCACCGCGGTGTGTGACGCGGCCATGCCGCGGATGCGGAGGCTCCCGGATAAAACGGGGGTCTACTGGTGGTCCGAGGAAATAGCCAATCTTCGGGCCGCCAGCAACCGCGCGCGCCGCGCCTACACCCGCTGCAGGCGGAGAGTGGCGCACACGGCCGCCGAGGAGGAGGTCCTCTATAGGGCCCTCAAGGAGGCCAAGGAGACCCTCCAGCTGGCAATCTCCAAGGCCAAGGACGCCGCACACGAGGAGTTCCTGGCCACGCTGGAGAGGGATCCATGGGGGCGCCCGTACAAGATGGTGCGGGATAAGGTCAAGCGTGCCCCCCCCATGGACTCCCTGGAGCCAGGGCTCCTTGAGAGGATCATCGGCGTCCTCTTCCCTCCGGCGCCGGATTTCGAGCCTCCGAGGATGTCGGCCCCCTCGGAGGAGCCAAGAGGGGATCCCATAATTCCCAGGATCAACCAGGATGAAATGATGTGGATCACGGACCGCCTCCGGGCATGCAAAAAGGCCCCAGGCCCGGACGGCGTGCCCGCGAGGGTGATCCCCATCGCCCTTCAATACCTCGGGGAGCGCTTCAAGGACCTCCTGGACCAGTGTCTGCAGGAGGGGCGCTTCCCGAAGGTATGGAAGGAGGGGCGGCTGGTGCTCATTCCCAAGCCGGGAGGCGCGCCTGACTCGCCATCAGGCCATCGGCCCATCGTCCTCCTGGACGAATGCGGGAAGGCGCTGGAGCGGATAATCTCCTCCCGGATCCGCAGCCACCTGGAGGAGGTCGGCCCCAACATCTCAGACCACCAGTTTGGCTTCAGGGCGGGCCGGTCGACGATCGACGCCCTGAAGATGCTGAAAGACTTCAGCGACCTAGCGGCCAGCAACGGGGAGAGGGTGGTGGCGGTATCGTTAGATATCGCCAACGCCTTCGGCACCCTCCCCTACTCCGTCATTATGGAGTCCCTGCGGTACCATCGGATCCCGTGGTACCTGCAGAGGATCATAGGGCACTACCTGGAGGGAAGGGTAGTGCTCTATGATCACGGCGGCAGGCGTAAGAGCCATCCTATGGCTTGCGGGGTCCCCCAAGGTTCCATACTTGGCCCACTACTATGGAACCTTGGGTTTGACTGGGCAATCCGGGGCGTGCAGCTTCCCCGCATGACCACCATCTGCTACGCCGATGACACGATGGTGGCCGTCCGGGGAAGGGACCGGGAGGAGACGCTGCGCAGGGCGGCTGTCGCGGCCGAGCTGGTCGTTGACCGCGTCAGCGCGCTCGGCCTCAGGGTCAACGTGCGGAAAACAGACGCCATGGTGTTTGGGGCCCCCGCCTGGCGCATCCCGGCCGGCACCTCACTCCCGATCGGAGGAGAACCTGTCCAGGTCAAGGCCAACATAAAGTACCTTGGCCTTATCCTGGACAGGAAGTGGGACTTTGGCACCCACTTTGCCAAACTCGGCCCCCGACTGATGGGCACTGCGGCAGCCCTTGGCAGACTGCTGCCAAACGTGGGAGGGCCACTCACGCCCTGCCGGAGGCTGTACACCAACGTCGTGAGGAGCATGGCCCTTTACGGCGCCCCGATATGGGCTAGCCAGCTCACAAGGAAGACGAGGGCCCTCCTCCGACGGCCCCAGCGGGTGTGCGCCACCAGAATTGCCAGGGCGTACGTGACGGTGGCCCACATGGCGGCCTGCCTGATCGCCGGCACGCCCCCTTGGGACATAGACGCCGAGGCCATGTCGACGTCCTATTGGTCCCAAAGGGAGGCTCAGGCGAGGGGGGACCGGCTGGCCCCGGAGGAAATCCTTTTTGCCCGCCGACAAACCCAGCGGCGCATGCGGGATCGATGGAAAGAGGAGCTGGAGGACTGCCGCTATGGAACGCGCACTATAGCGGCTATCCTCCCCTCGCTCGACCTGTGGCTCGACAGGGAGTTTGGTACGATATCGTACCATCTCGTCCAGATCCTGTCGGGCCACGGGTGTTTCGGCGCATATCTCCACCGAATTGGGAGAGAGAGCAGCCCGCAGTGCCACAACTGCGGGGCTGCAGAGGACACGGCCCAGCATACGCTGGAGGAGTGTCCCTGCTGGGCCTACGAGCGCCGCCAGCTCGTGGCCACTGTCGGACAGGACTTGTCACTCCACAGCATAGTTTCGGCTATGCTGGATGGGGGTGACGAGTCCTGGGAGGAGGTGGCTTCCTTCTGCGAGTGCATAATGCTCCAGAAGGAAGCCGAGGAACGGGAGCGCGAGGAGTGCGTCCACGCGCCCCCGTTCCGGCGCAGACGAACGGGGCGAAGGCGGCGGCACTTTGCTGCCCGCCTGAACTCCTAGTGCGACCAGCGGGTTGGGGACGGGGGTCCTCCACCCGCCATTACGGTCCCACGCGTCTGGGGGGGGAGCTGAAGCGTTGCGGCTCCTCCCTCCTAGGTGAGGTGGCCCCGGTGATTTTAACCAAAGCCGGGGCTGGCCGGGGGGCGTCGTCGGCTCGAATCCTCGGGAACCCACGGCGCCTACCTAAACCCGGCGCGCGGACAATGCCGTAGTGTTTTTAGTGGGTATGTTCCCCCCTCCCCTTCCCGCAGGGGAAGAGGACGGGGGAGAGAGCCCCACATAACCGCTCGGGCCCCCCCGGGCCCGGGGGTACTCGTAAACGAGTTTTCACTACGTTAAAAAAAAAAAAAAAAAAAAAAAAAAAAAAAAAAAGGTTAGGTTAGGTTAGGTTAGGTTAGGTTAGGTTAGGTTAGGTTAGGTTAGGTTAGGTTAGGTTAGGTTAGGTTAGGTTTTTTTTTTTTTTTTTTTTTTTTTTTTTTTTTTTTTTTTTTTTTTTTTTTTTTTTTTACAGTCTACCTCCAACATAATCGGAGCCTATGTTAACAAAACCGTTTCACTCCAGTTCTATCAGTTATGCTTCTCGCACTTTCATGCCACATTCCTTTTCTTTCTAGCTTTCTTCCTCATGCTTTCTATCATTATTAACTATTCTATCTATCTTATTTTTACTTAGCTTATTATTCTATTTCTTCTTACATTCCTTTCCTTTCTCTTTTCCATACTATCGTATCTCTCTAGCTGTCCTCTATTACCATGCTTTGCTGTTTTCTTGCACTCTCAACAATGGGAGGGAGGAGGGTTCCCGGGTGTTCTTTATTTATATTTTTAACAGTTTTACATGCTTACAATTTAACTTAATTATCTTATTTCTACACACATTTTTGTTCGGTACTTATTTTAATTACCGCAATTTTCTTACTTACTATTACATTTATTACTATTTTATTTACATTCTATATATTTTGTATGCTTATTACTAATATACTCAGTATATCATTTAAACATACTTTTCCTATCTGTTTTTATTTTTGACAATGGTTTTGCTTGCTATTTCTACACAATATTTTATAAGTCTTTCTCTGTTTTTTCCCGTCATTATGTGTCTTAAGTTGTCTTTTGTTAATTTCGTGTCTATTTTGTTTTCCAGGTCAAACCTCTGCACACCATACTGGGGACATTCAAGGAGCAGGTGGGCAACTGTCTCGGGCACCCCTGGTTCGCAGGAGCATGATGGATTCTCCTTGCACTTAAAGCGATTTAAGTACTCGGAGAATCCACCATGCCCGGTCATTACCTGGGTAATAATGCCGCGTGGGACCATCTTTCGGACCACTCCGTACGCCTCCGCCGCATTGGGGAAGAATAACTTTGTGGTCGACGCAGTCGTACCTTCCACATACCTCCGGTTCCACTCGTCAAGGGAATCCCTTCGAAGGATTCCCTTGACGTGTGATACCGGAACAAGATCATAGTTTGGTCTTTTTTTTGGATGCTATAGCGGCTTCTTTGGCTAGCTGGTCGGCCCTCTCGTTGCCATCCAAACCCGCATGTGCCTTTATCCAAAACAAGGAAAGTTCCTTGCCTTGGAGGGAGATTGATGTCAAGTTCTCTCTTGTGGCTATGGCAAGCGGGTGGAGGCAACGATGGTTCGAGATGGTTTGCAGAGCCGCCCTAGAGTCGCTATAGACCCCAAAAGAAGACCCCGCACTGTTCAGAGCCACCCTTGTAGCCTCTCGTAAGGCTAGGAGCTCAGCCTGATACACACTGCAGTAATCCGAGAGCGCAAGCTTGACGGCCCTAGTCTCGGCGTCGCCTTGCCAAATAGACAATGCGGCGCCGACCCTGCCACCAATCTTGCTCCCGTCGGTGTATATCCTTGTTGTGTATTTTTCATTTTTGTTTAGGGCATCCTGATCGGCCAAGATCCCAAACTCGATGTTGTTTTGCTCCGCTGGATGTGGTGTCTCCAGCGCGGACCCTCTCCGCTCAATCTCCCTGTCGCCGAGCTGCGGCAGGTTTGCCCCCCTCTTGGCTTCATAGAGTGAGGCCGCCTCACGGACTCGGAGGTCTAGTGGGAGCATCCCCGCTAGCAGCAACGCAGCGTTGAGGGAGACAGTGCGGTAGGCCCCGCACTGTTTTTGCGCTATGCCTCTCTGTACGATCTCGAACTTCTTACGCGTCATCAGTTTCTCTGCAGCCGGTGCCCATACGCTCGCGGCATACAATATCACCGGTTCCATGGTTGCCACGTAAATAGTTTTAACAACTTCGGGATGGAGTCCCCAGCTAACTTTTGCCGCCTTTGCCAGTTGCTTGTATATCCCAGTAGCTTTCCTGCAAACATTTGTTATATGGCTGTTGAATGTCAGCTTGTTGTCGATGGTCACGCCCAGGAGTTTCACTTCCTCCGCAAAACTAACCTCTATCCCTCCCATGACCAGGCGCGGGGTGTCGTGCTTAAGCTTGTTTGTGATAAGCAACGCGTTAGTTTTATGTGGAGCGAACTTAAGTTTGCTCTTGACTCCCCACGCCCGGACACGCTCGAGAGCGGGGTTAGCCTGCCCTTCAATCTCCTGTGCTGTGCTTCCGTCAAACGCCATGACCACGTCATCTGCGAAGGCCTGGCAATAGCTACCCCCATTTGCGAGATCCTTCAAGAGAGGGTCCAACAATAAGTTCCATAGAATTGGGCCTCCTATGGAACCTTGGACACAACCCTTTCTTGTGGATCTTGTGTGTTGTTCTCCCGCATACCTAACCACGACCTCTCTGTCACTCAGATAACTGTCGATGACCCTTCTCAAGTTTAGCGGACAGTTCTCCTCCGCCAGTCGGACTCGGATTTCGGGCCACCATGCGCTATCGAAGGCTCCCTCTATATCTAGTGAAATCAAAGTGATCATCTTCTTTTGTTTCAGCTTTTTGCGGATGTACTGCATAAGGTTATAGAGGGAGTCTTCGGTGCTGCGCTGCGGCATGAACCCGTACTGGCGGGGGCTCATCCTTGGCAATATGTGATACTTGAGTCGGGTCACCAACAGCTTCTCGTAAGTTTTGCCCATAATTGACAGGAGGCCGATCGGTCTGTGGGATTTGGGAATGGTGTAGTCGCTCTTGCCAGGCTTTCGCAGAATTATGACAACCGCTCTCTTCCAAGCTACTGGGAAATACTCGCACTCGAGGCATTTATTGAAAAGCTGCAGCATTGTTTCTGGGTGGGCCTTTACAACGCGAAGACAGATGTCCGCTGTGAGACCGTCTTCTCCCGGGGCCTTCTTCGGACTGAAGGACTCGATCGCCCTCATGAGCTCCTCCATGGTAAACGGCGGGTCGCAAGCACCAACTTGTCCCCCGGCGTTCACCACTTCGGCTCTCCTTCGGGTTTCACGGTGCTGCTGGTTGTCGTTGGTATCGAGGTCCTCCGGGTAAAACGTCTCAGCCAGTAATTGAACGGAGCCCTTCGCGTCCAGGGTCACTCCGTCCTTTATCAGCGGTAGGTCTTCACTTCTCTGCGCTGTTCTGCCTATGACTCTGTATATTCCATCCCACATGCTCTCCCTATCCTGCTTTCCGCAGAACTCCCTCCAGCTGTCTATCTGAGCCTTCTCTGCCTCCGACTCATACGCGTTTTTCTGTTCCAGGTACTCTTGGATAACTTTGGACTTCCGAACTGGGGCTGCACAACGAATCCTGCGCTTCCTACGGGTCACCTCTCTCTTCATCTCCGCGAGTTTTTCGGACCACCATGGCACGGTAAGTACTTCCTTGTTTTTCTTGGTTGGCATGGACTGTTTGCAAGCAATATCTATGGACTGTATAATTTTGTGTGTAAGTTGTTCCAAATGTTTTGTACTGTCTATCTGTTTAATATGTGCTATTGTAATTTGGTTTTCATTGAATAATTGGGCGAGTTTTTCATTAAACTCCTCCCAATTAGCCTTTTTAGTGTTGTACTTCCTTGTTGTCCTAGATATGCTTGCGCCTTTGGATCTTTTCAAGTTTAAGTTAAATACCATGCCATTATGATCCGAACTCGTGAGATTCTCCACTACGTTCCACCCGTCAACGAGGCCCAGGATATTCGATGTGCAAGCCGTGATGTCGACAAAGCTCTGGTACCGTTTCCCCCCCCTGATGGTATCGAACGTTGGTACCTTTCCCTGGTTCAGTATGGCCAGATCCAGCTCGTCGAGACAGCCGGCGAGTTCCTCTCCTCTGCGATCGTTCGTGGGACTTCCCCACCACGCACTTTTCGCGTTGACGTCGCCTCCAACAATCCATCCTGACGAACCGATTTGCTGGCTTATGTGGGCCAGGCGATCCAGGTCCGCATCGATAGGGTGATCATGCTGGGGGCATTCGAAGTAAACAGAGGTTAGATTGATTTTCCAGGCACCAGTCCGAATCCTTACCACCACGATGTTATTGGTGGTAAGCTTGGGGAACTGTATCACGTCTAGGTTGGGGTCAAAGACCGCTATAGCGGCTTTTACAGCTCCCCCGCCCGGACTGGTGTTCTGGAAAATCCTCACCCCTCTGCGACTCCTCATTTCCCCAATGGATCCCACGTACGGCTCCTGGATGAGTGCGACTGCTACTCTACGCCTTTCCGCCTCGACCATCAGCTCATCGGTCGCCAGTCTGGATCGCTGGAGGTTCGCTTGCGCGATTATGTATCTGTGGTCCTTCTGGCTGCCCTTAGCAGTAAGCCACGGTTGCCCTCGCTATTTCGTCCCATCTCTTCCTCGTAGGGCAATCTTGGCTAAATGCGTTGTGGGCAGTTCGTTCCAGACCTCCCCTTGTGCAGTTCTTGCAACTCGGGGGTGCGTCAGCCAAGTAGTCGGCGCACCCACTCCTTAGGTGTGGGCCACCGCAATGACTACACAGGTCCACCGACTCTGTGCAGTACTTTTTGCCGTGGCCAAAACCCAAGCAGCGGGTGCACTGCATTAATGGGGTCTGATCTTCGACCCGGATACGCTGAAGATCTATATGCGCGTAACCCTTGTCCAGCATTCGCTGCCAGATGATGGGCGATACGCTGACGACCACATGGCTGGTGTGGGGATTCCGCGTCCTCCTCCGGTAGCGTACCTTCATCCTGTCGTTCTCAGTGTCGAGGTCGCCGAGAACACTCCTGTTTTGGTTCTTCAGGGCTTTTATGATGTCCTCGTCAGTGTTAACTGCGAGCACACTCCTGAGAACCAGCAATGGGTCCTTGTTCTCGACCTCCTCCACACTGAGATCGACTCCTTTCTTTTTAATCCTTTCCTTAATCTTTTCCCTGTCTTCTTTCGTCTTTAGGCCAATAATAACCTTGCGGTCTCTCGCCTTTCTTACCCTCTCCACCCTAATCCACCCTTCCTTCGCATCCACTACTTCCCGGATCTTACTTAGAACCTCCTCTCCGGTCGCCATCTCATTTGTAGAGGTGACACATACGGAGTGGAGGGTTCCTCTCTCCAAAGTAGGGTGTCCAGAGTGGCCGGCGTGACCCGCGGCTACACTGGCATAAGTCCTGTCGGCCAGCTTCTCCAGCGCATGGTCTAGAGTTTCCCTTAGTTCTTCCATTTTTGTATTATTGGCCGCAATCTGTTTTTCGTGCTCCTTCAGCCTTTCGACCAGCTCATGGTCACTGGGATGAGGTGGACTGGTGGCGGCGGATTTGCTTTGCTCCTTTTTCCTTAGGTCATCCAGTTTTCTGCTGTTTTCAATCAGCAGTCTGGAGTGCTCCTCTAAGGCCCTAACCATTACGTCCTGGTCAGGAGTCGGGGGCTTAGGTATTACGGGTTTCGATGGACCACTTGTGGTTAGGTTAGGTTAGGTTAGGTTAGGTTAGGTTAGGTTAGGTTAGGTTAGGTTAGGTTAGGTTAGGTTAGGTTAGGTTAGGTTAGGTTAGGTTAGGTTAGGTTAGGTTAGGTTAGGTTAGGTTAGGTTAGGTTAGGTTAGGTTAGGTTAGGTTAGGTTAGGTTAGGTTAGGTTAGGTTAGGTTAGGTTAGGTTAGGTTAGGTTAGGTTAGGTTAGGTTAGGTTAGGTTAGGTTAGGTTAGGTTAGGTTAGGTTAGGTTAGGTTAGGTTAGGTTAGGTTAGGTTAGGTTAGGTTAGGTTAGGTTAGGTTAGGTTAGGTTAGGTTAGGTTGGGGTGCTACGTCGGAAACCTCCCCGAGAGCTCTAGCGTTACAGTTCCCTTCTATCAGGGGCTTTGGCCCCATGGGGGGGGAAGGGTAACGCTTAGGCCGGTGCACCCTGGGCAACAACGGCTGATTAAACCCCTCGGGGATTAGTTAGCTGGTGGCAAATATCCGACCTGGGGGGGTGGGGGGGTAGGGCGGGGCGAATATTATATATATGTATATATTTTCGAGAGGTCGGGCGAAAGCCCTATTATAATGAGGGAGGTTTAGCGTAGGAGGGGAAAGGCGGGAGGTA